>OX438686.1:15000000-20000000 GCA_949316375.1 Mythimna vitellina
TCTAAATACGTTAGCGTTAAAGTTAAATAAACACCAAAACAAAATAATTCATAAACTAACTTCTGTCGAGTGATTAACTAGTTGTTTGGAGAGTTCATGTTTTAGGAAACTTTTGGAGTGAAAATTGCTTCCAGAAAATAATAGCTTTTAGTGCGACAAATAATATTGATTACTTGTTTTAAATCCGACCAACATTATTTTTAGATTACTTCTTTGTATAACTGGGCAAAACCGACGATATTTTTAAGGGTCGTAGGTATCACTAAACACAAAGGAAAGGGAAAAAACGTTAAAAACCGAGAAAAATAATGTAAAATCTTTCTGAATAAAACTGTGTCAGCTTTAAAAAGCTTGAAACAGTATAATGCGCTATTTTCACCACTGGCGGAATGCCCAGAGGCCAAGGTCAGCGGCAAAAGAAAGCCTGCTTATGAAGGCTGAACACAGTACAAAACCAAAATAAAATCATCATCTATTTTACTTTAGGCAGTAACGAAATTCCAAACCAAATACTCAATGATATCACATAAGCTACTCGGAACGCTTAGCAATAAATACGAGTTAATTATAAAACATTTCAATTACAATCAAAGCACAATCTCCATCCTAATTACGTGTCGTTATTTAAATTAAAACTTTTACGTTCGAACTTCTCATTTCAGGAGCCATTACTCAAACGTGTAGGTTCACTCACAAATGAGATTTCATAATTAACGTAAGCCAGGTCGGGCCGTCAAGTGCATGTGAAAATTTAACGAGAAGAGCCGAGGCTGGTGCTTCAGACCTATCTCAACCGTCATGGCAGCCAGTAGTCCGTGGCTTTGACGTGAAAAACACTCGTGTAAAAAGGAGTGTTTTTACATTAGTGAGATGTAATTAATTCGTTCGATGCGAATCGTTGAGTTGATGGCTGCTTTGGAGTTATCTGTGACAAAGGGAAACATTGGGTTTGTTGAAGTTTTTGACTAATATGAAGTTTCGGTATTTTATTATGTACGTAAAGTTCAAATGAATTTAGAACTTATACTAAGTTTAGAATTACCTTTGATTTGCCTTCTGCACATTACGGAGTTTCAATCATTGTTACATATCGATGGCTTAGAGTGAATACCTCGTAACTGTAAAATACGTAACTTTTCAGGAGGCACAAAAAACCAAACTAGACCTTTATTATCATGTAATTATAATGGGTTTCTATGTGTTTTATTCAAATATTTAAAACTATTGATTTATTTCGAACGCTTGTTTCTCTTGTTTTTTTTTTCACAAGTTTTGACGCGCCATTAAAAAGTTATCACACGTAACTGACTCGAGCAAAGTATGCATTCAACAATAATAAAACAAAAATTACCAAAAATTGCATATGCGAGGTTTTCACTCTAAGCCTCGATATGTAACTTCAGTGGCATAAGTCATGAGCCCATCCTCCGTAACCGTAGGTAGGTAAGGACATACATATATAGGCTAATAATCTACCTATGTGTCAAAGTTTTTCCCTAAAAAGATATCTCAGTTAAACGGAACATATTAATATCGTTCCGGGATGCCAAAAGTATTTTTATGTTAGTGCGAATATTTTATACATCTACGAATGCTTGTTCAAAATTAAATGTTGACTTCTTCAGTAACGTGAAAGTTCCCTGAAAGTAGCGAAATTATTTTCAGTAGCTACTGTGATTTTTGCACAGTTCATGTTGACGTTTGAGAACGGTAAATTTAGGTTCTTATTATGATCGAGTTGAGAATTGGATCTTGAATAAAAATAACATGGTTTATTTTGTTTTGATTCACAATTCATAGGACTAGAACTAGAAAGTAGTAGTCGCTGCGAAAGCGACCGGCGGCTAAGTTGAACGCATGCCAGAGGGTCATGGCCATTCAGATGGTGCGGGGATATCGCACGGTTTCCCGCGAAGGGGTGAGCCTCCTTGCTGGCCTGCCACCAAGAGATTTGGACTACAACAACCAACAGTCCTTGCACGCATGCACGATTTGCGTGTGGAGATGCAACGCCGGGGCGTGGCATGGTGGACCGTGTTCCGGCGGGACGACATAGTGGAATGGCGACAGCAACTGTCGCAAACCAGTGCTGGGTCACACTACACACGCCATAATTATGGCGGTAAGTCCCCTCTTTGTGGAGTGGCTGGAAAGACACACGGCTTCCTAACCTTCCCTATGACGCAGATCCTCACCGGACAAGGTTAGTTCTGGAGGTTCCTGCACCGGATTCAAAACGCCCGGGTGTCACCATTGTGTGGACGGCCCGGAGGACACTGTGGAGCATACATTAGAGGTGTGCCCCGCCTGGGCAGAATGCACCAGCCGCCGGGATCTCGATCCCGATTTCCAGCCACTATAGGCGCGGGCTTGTGGACGGTGAGCAATGTGTGGCTCGCCGTCCGGCCATCCGGTAAACGTCCGGACCGTAGTGTTCCATGCTCGCCTCAAGGAAATGTCAGCAAAACCGTAGGGGCCCTGCAGGGTCGAAGCCTATTGGGGCCATGGGTTGTGCGAAAGAGAACCCCGGGGCTCTAGAATGAAGGCAAAGAAGGAACAGGAGTGGGTTTAGTCAGTAAAGGCAAATTTGTCAGAACAATCACTCACGTTCCGCCCGTGGGAGATGTCATTAGATGATTTTCCACCTAAATAACAAAAATACTAGAAAGTAGTAAGCAAGATTCAAAGAAATAGATTGTAATGTAACAGTACTCGTTGCTCGCTAAGACGGTAAAACCGACCAAGTGTGAGTTGGACTCTCGCAAGTAGGGTTCCGTACCGTATCTGTTGTATGGGAGCCTCCTTAAATATTTATTTTATTCTGTTTTTTTTAGTATTTATTGTTTTATCGGCAATTGAAATACAATTGAAAATTTCAACTGTCTGATTATCACGGTTTATGAGATACAGCCTGGTGACAGACAGACAGACGGACGGACAGTGGAGTCTTAATAATAGGGTCCCGTTTTACGGAACTCTAAAAAACCGTTTTTAATAAAGTCCAATTAAGTATATCTACATTTTATGTGTAGTTCAATCCGCTCCGACAGACTGGGGCTTTCGTATAATTAGTCCGGATTTATCTCCTCAGCTCGGGCTAAAATCGTTCCGTTAACAAATTGCATTATAAGCCTTCTTACAGAGTATTATTTTAATAGCTTATTATCTGCGGCGCTGTAATTCCACTAGCCCTTTTGCTAGGAATACCAGTCCACTTCATTTTAATTTTATTTTGTTCATGGAAATTTAAAAGTAGGTTATCCTTCACAATTATATTCTTCAAGGCTTTCGCAGCCAGGTGCAATGAAAGGATTCCACAACCATTTTTTGTACGATTTTTTCTACACATTTACCCATTACTTACCCGTACAATAATTCCTACGAAAAATGGTCGTCACGTCGCCGTCACATTATCGCGTCGCGTTTCTCTTACTGGCCCTCTTTTGGGTGGGAAACCATGGAATAACTTCTGCCGCTCTGGGTCAAATGAGATGGAGTATTCGATTTTTACTGACACCTACTCGTGTTCCTTCGCTTGGCTAATGCCTTCCAGGGCCACGGAGATTCTTTCGAACAATCCTGCAGCTTCGTCTTAACCGTCGTTCAGCTGAAATCTACAGAATGGTTACGAACGAGATTGTGCTTGCATACACATTCTCAACATAGCTTAAAGTGCTATTTTTCTAACTTAAATCGGTGTAGGCGCCTGACATTCTACCATGATACCATCATCTAAGCCCTCGAAGGAATTGCTACGTCTACCTGTGCCAAAACAAAACTTCGCTCAGTTCTCGCAGGTCAGCAAACTTTAAACAAATGTAAGGAAATGAAGGGAAGGATTCCTTTAGTTAAAATAAACGAGGCCCATAACTCGGCCACAATTACTAACGTTCCTCAACAGATGCGTCGCCGGGGCGGCTAATTAAACAGCACCATGTTTTTTGTATAAAAAATATTTGGAAATATCATTATTATTTCGCCCAAATATTACGTTTCCGCGTATTGTGTCACCGATTGTTTTTCACCAATCTCTGCTGGAGTTTTGAACGGTGATTGTATTGAAAACAGAATTTGTGAAAAAACCAAACAAAATAACATTGCTTTTTTTATTGTTCCGCGTTGAATATTAATGATTTATTCTTTTTATGTACAAATAAAATGATTTGTACCTTAATAAAATCCTGATTCCGTCCAATTTTGTTATATCTTCTCCATATTAAATAAAACACAATAATACTCAACAATAAATCCAGCAATTATATTAATACTGGTACATTAAATTGTGAGTGATTTTTATAATAATAAATGTTCCTCACCCATACAGCGGAGATACTACGAGGAACAATTTTTGTGACAAATTGGGGGATCCTTACAATTAGTGCCATCTTTGCGTCTTTCAAAGAAGTGTCGTATTCAACTAGACTAATGAATGTCATAAATTCAGTGGAGGAGCTCTTCAAACAATTTCGGAGACTTATCACGATGGATCTATTCAACTTTAAGTTTTTAGTGAAATATTGGCTATATTGTATTTTTATCGCTCTTGTTTCAGAATGGGGTTTTATTAGAAAACCGTGAAAGATATTAAATTCATTTTGTTTTGTCAATGTATTGAAATCTTAGATACGAGACGTCTCCAACCGTACTTGTATATAGTTACTGTATTGTTATTTGTTTATTTGACGTCATTCTAAGTTTACTGCGGTTTAATATTACAGATCAAATAAAGTACAAAATTAGACTGAGCCAGACAAACTTATAGTCATTTTATCATTATAAATTTTCAGTATTACACTAAATTATCTTAATGAGAAATAAACTAATTTTGAGATTCTGAATGATTGATGACCAAATTAATAATTTCACGGCCACGTTTCCTAGAATGTGTTTAGCCAGCTTAGCTTATGCTATATAGGTATAAAGCATGAGCCAGTGAGGGTTCACAACCCTTGTTAGCACTGAACATTACTGCCTTACTACACAAGTACCCACACACAATAAATCCCCTCCTGATTTCTACCCATGTTCCAAGTTTCATCAACATCTGTTCAGCCGTTTGAGTGTGACAACGTAACAAATATACATACACACACTTACAAGTGTATACACTTACAATAAAAAAAAGTTTATGAGATATGGCAATCTAACTTATGGCGAATTTTCGATTCGTAAACTGATGTGTCTTAAACGTCAACATACTATCTGCATTTGCTTTGTCAATCAGTGTTCAATAGAACGACGGTTTTTATATTAAAAAAACCCTTAAGCCAAACCGTATTTGAGCATCACACATCACTCTTCATTTGTTTAGGTAGTTAACTAAACGTAAACAATCTTGATATTTTTTTTATTAAAAAAAAATGTATAACAGACATACAAAGATTATTAAAATTTAGTTACCAAACAACAGATAAATAACAATTTGTAAACATTTTTAGATTAAAATTTTAGACAACTTTGTGATAAAAGACATGTCAAGATTGTTTAGCATAGTCGGCCTTATAATTTGCCCACTGTTGGGACTCAGGTCTCCTTTCTAGGAGAGGGAATGGGCCGTAACCCACCACGTGGGCCCAGTGCGGGTTGGTGGATGTCACATGTCTTCGAATTTTTGGTTCTAGGACATGCCGGTTTCTTCACGATGTTTTCCGTCACCGTTTTGAGAGCGATGGTGATGAAATAAATTACACAAAGCAATGCGCCTGGCTTGGTTTGAGCCCGCGACCTACAATTCGTAAGTCGGAGCCGTTACCACTCAGAGAGCAGTGATGGTCAAGATTGTTTAAATTTAGTTAATTAAAAAAAAAAAACACTTATTTTAGGTAAACACCCATATTAGAGATTAACCATATAAAAAAATCAGCTTAAAATCAATAAATAATAATTTAAAAAATACAAATAATGTCCAATACGTAAAATCCAATAAAAAAATTCAATAAATTAAAATTCAATAAATTAAAAATTAATCACCTAAACCGATGGAGTATGTATATATATATACACACAAGGTGCAGATTCAAATTTCAGAAGGCAATTATGTTACTGATTCTCAGCCCAAATCAACAATAAAACGGGTAGGTCTTTTTTATTTTAATCTTATTTACGGAAATCGGCAAATGCGTTTCGTTAAGTAAGTGGACGGAGCCTCGTACAGGCTGTCGCACTTACGCATACAGTGACATGACGCGTGATAAATCTATTGGGTGATTCTGTTGTTTTGAAGAGGTTTATTAAGAAAGTTATTCCGAATAACAATAAAATAAACTATTATTTAAAATTAATTACGATTATAAATATTTATGTTATATTATTGATCAGGTATCGTATTTTTTTAATGATTATTTACGAGTTTCATAACTACTTCCTGAAATATTGTGTAGATTTAAAAATGCATCTTATTTATGTAATAAAAAAGGCGAAAGTTTATGTCAGTGTTTGTTACTTCTTAATGCACGAACAACTGAACGGATTTGGATGAGATTTGGCACACGAGTAAACAAACATGCCACAGGAATAGCACATAGGATAGTTTTTATTCTGGGAGTACGTTCCCTTGATACAATTTTCTACTTTCAGACTTACGAACAGCTTTTTATTCCATATTAGATCGCCAAAACATCTACAAAAATCAAAAACATTCTTCTTTATCTTTTACATAGGTATATTTAAAAATACTAACTATAATTACAATAAAAAAAAATAATAATAATAAAAACCCTACACTAATTACAACTAACTAAAATCAAACTAAAATATGGCGTCAAAAAACTCTTCCACATCGCTGTTGACTGGTAATGTGCCCAAAAGACTGGCGGCATTGCCACGTTGTATGGCAATGCTTATTCTCTGTCCGAGGTAAAAGCCAGCCCTTGGGTCACGCGAAGTGTCAACTAGACGTTTTGACAGATCTTTATACAACTTGTGAGCTACTACACTCGAACCAATAGTTTCAAACCCAAAGGGTTCAAAAATATAATTTCCAACATATATTTATAACATTCTGTCTTTCAAACTGAACCCAGTTGGTTTACCAAGCTCTAAACCTCTACACTGTATTAGGTAATTTGCGTGCCAACCGTCTATAAATTGGGCTTCAATAAAATATGTGTACTCCGTGACCTAAGTCCTGGAATAGCTCGACGCCGAATTATCGAACCTCCAATCTGCTTAATACATACGACATAGCAGTGTCAAGGTACACAAATTAATATTCAGCCTGTATATCAGGCCACACACCTGGTGTGTTGATTCAGTCCACGTTATCTATCGTAGTGTGTTCTACGATGCATTAGTGCATTACTTGGCTAAATACGCGTGCACTAAGTGCTGTCCACGCATGGAAGATTTACATGTACAGAGTACACGTTTGTATACGGTAATACGTTAGTAATCTTGCAAAACGTTGGTGTATTAATTCATGAAGTTTAGCTGTGTTACAATGGGTGATTATTTGCTTTGTGATTTAAATTATTTTCCCATTGGTGAAAGAATCCTGTGACGTCGCTATAATACATCATATAAAGACTCGTAAGCCCTTTTTTGGCATGGGAACTATAAAATACCTTCTTTCACTCTGGGTGGAGCGAACAGAAGTGTCAGACTTTTACTGACCCACCTGCGCCCATCAATTGTCCCTCTTGTAACTCTTTCAAAAAATTTCGTAGTCCTAAAGAGCATCGGTCCTGCTGAGACCTACGGTTTAGTAATATCTCTTTGAGGCGCGTGTGAAACACTATGTGCCAATGGTGACTCAGGCTCGGTCCTTACCGGGCCGGAAGGCGAGCTACCCATTGCTTGTCATCTGCAAGCCCGCGCCTACTATGGGCGGGGATCACTCTGTAACTGTCAACGCCCAGAGCACTCTCCTTCGCTAGCATTAGAAAAGAATAGAATACAATTTATTCGACGCAGGCAATACAATACTTCGTATATTCCTGAACAATTTTATGTTATGAAACAGTTTGTAAATTATTCGTATATTGCAAAAATCACAACAAAAACTGGCAACTCACAGCTGGTGTGTTGTTATTTTGCTTTACAATCCAAAACCGCCCCGGGCGCCGCCACCGGGGCGCTACCAGAAAATATTTGACCGTACCTTTATGGTTAAATAAAACACGCAAGAGTTAATTAGACCTTCTATGATTTTAAAATAATAGATTTTCTAATTAATCTTATTAAATAATTAGGTAAGTCTGTTCTTTTTGGGTCTATTATTGTAACTTACTGGCTTCAAAACTTTTTTTAATAAACGGTATTCCATATTCAAAAATACTTTTCCTATACTAAACGCTTCCGTGTTTATGCAATCATTACATATTGCTCCGATTAAACACAAACATAGCTTTATTATTTGTTTCCGTTATTGATGTTAATTTTATGAGATCATTTATTTTTAGACGATTAATGTGTACACAAATACATACCAGGGAGCTCAAGAGAAATATTGTCTTTGTGCGTTTTGTTTTGTTCTCATTTGCGAAAACAGGGCGGTTGCTTTAATTTGCCTCTTGCGATAAGGAATTCAACAATACAAGGTGTTTACTTGACGCACTTTCCTCGGCGAATGTTTTGTGAGACGTTTTATGAGTTGCCATTAAAGAGAATGATTGCCATTGTTCAAGATATAGCGGTTCAACTTCATTTTCAACGAGCTCACCGCCCTTCTACACGACTCTCGGTGATTTTACTAGGTTAGTCTGATTAGTTGGTCGGGATTAGGTATTTTGAGATACTGTTGGATACGAGTATAGAAATCCTACATTGTTCTGTTTTGATTTGCTGCGAATTTAATATAAACAAGCGGCATAAGTGACTAGGATCCACAGAAAGGCTTGAGACAAAATTCATAAAAATGTTTTTATAAAATGGTGAGTTAAGGTTATCTACCGACCTCTAGCGTTATTAGAGTGAAAAGGAGTTTTTGTCTCTAAACAAAGATATCGTTGTATCGGCAATAATGGTTGACCGGATTTATATGAAAATTCACATTATTATATATAGCTTATACAGGAGAATAACATATATAGTCTATAATGTATAATGGGTAAAGTACTAGCCGGGCGTAGCCGCTGGCAAAATCTAGTCATATTAATATTACAAAGGTGAAAAATTTATGTATTTGTTAGTCTGTCACGCTCGAAAGGCTCAACGGATTTGTATGAAATTTGGCACACGGGTAGGTCATTTCTTGCACCTTTTTATATTTAAATTTCCTACTTTCACGCGGGCGAAGCCGCTACTAGCAGTTAGTAAAGAGCTCATAAAGAAATCATTTTTATAGGTAGGTAGACCTTTTTCGATGAGGGAAATCATCAAATAACTAATGGGTGGAGCGAGAATGAGTGTCAGATTTTTACTGACTAAGCCACCTGTGCCTTCAGTTGGCTTTAAGTTAGCATTCGGTTCTTAGTGACCGCGACACGCGACTGCGACCACTATGCGACTATGTTCGCCTGTTGCGGGGCAACCTCTTAGCTTTCCTATATTAGTGACGGCGACATCGCCACTCTTTCCGCAGTTTTTGTGGGCAACGGTTGTATTCTATTGCAGTAAGGTATGTCGGACAATTTATCCGCAGCTAGAAAAAAGTTATTCAGCTGATATTGGAGCTTCTTTTATTCAATGCCTTGCCAATTACCAAATATTGTCCCTCATATTGTGAGGGACAATATTTCATCTTGCATCTTATGAAAACAACATTTTGTTTTCATAAAATGTGAGCCTTACATCATTAAAGGTGGGTTTTTATTTATTAATTCTATCAACTTCTCGTCCTCGTTTGATGGAAATTATTCGTGTGCGCTTTACTAACCCGACTCACTGTTCCGAAACATTTTAGTGTTCCAAAAGATTGGAATATCATTAATGTTTAAAATGCGTCATTTGGAAAAATTGGAACACTGATACACTCTTTACTTTAAGTGACTAGCATTCTTTTTAAAATTCAAATTATGACGTACATAGTGTAAATATAATTAATAACCTGAACTAAAAACATCTGCTTCAAACTATTCTCAAATCAAAATTCAATTAAATAAAACTTTTAGTGTATATGACGCAACGTAACAGATCACGATTCTTAATAGTCAGTGTCTGTATGTAGCTTTTGAGCCGTTGTTCCAAATATTCCGTTTGTATCTTGTGAGTCGATGTTACAAATGATCCGTTTGTATCTTTTGAGCTGATGTTCCAAATGATACATATCACTGTTTCGGAACATTTCAGTGATTAAGATGCAAATGTTCCAATCGCAAATATGACACAATTTTCCGACGCCTAGTGGAACTGCCACCATTTTGATATGGTTAATATGCTTCTCACCTGCTTCGCGCGACAGCATTGCCTCAGATGCCACCGGGTCGCGACCTAACGCCGCTCTCTAGCCACGTGGTGAGTCGCGCGACCTTCGTGGTCGCGGGTCGCGGTCGCTAAGAACCGAATGCTACCTTTAGCGTTTAAAGGCTACGGTAACTATTTCAGACAATCCCGCAACTCTATTAGATAGTCATTTGTCTTTACATGTTCATAATTTTAAATAACGTGAGGTCTTTTAAACAGTAAAGCCGAATGTCTCCACAGTAGACCGCTGAGCGAGCCAATGCGCCGCTATAAAGTATGATCTAGGGCAGATAAAACCATAATGACCACGCTTAGTAGCCGGATTAGTACCCACGATAATAATAATTATACCTATATTTTACTCCTGCTAGTGATACAGTAATTAACAGCTGATTTTCAGTCGATTTTTCAGTGATTTAGTGTACTTTTGGGTGAAATCCGGTCTCTTCTAGAAAATGCGGTATCTAGATAAAATTATCGGGTTGCCAATGACATTGATATTGCTACTAAGAGAAGGAGGAGAATACTTGGTTGGACATGGAGATGTCTTTGTCCAGCAGTGGGACAGTACTGCCTAGAAAAAAAAAATGCTTGTAAACCTATAAAACTCAGTAATTATACTGAGTTATAAAACTCAGTAATTATACTGAGTTTTACAGATTTTACAAGCACAACCACAAGCTCACCTAAACTTTTAGACAAAGTTACATTCTAAGAACGATAACGATTGTCGCACGATTGGTACACGAGCTCGGTCCTTACCGGATAGACGGCGAGTTACACGTTGCTCGTCGTCGACAAGCCCGCGCTGTCGGTGGCTGAGGATCGTTCTGCGACTCCTGATGCCTGGGATGCCTTATTTTGCAGCGGCTTTGCTAGCATTACTCTATCGCAGAAGGAGGCAACGGCTGTGTAACGCCCAAGCGAGGCACACCTCCACTATATGCTCCACCGTATTAGCTATTACACTAATGGATCACAATTTAGTTCAGAATTGGCTACTTTCCGATATCATATACAGAGGCGGCGCAAGGCGTGGGCGACGTGAGCCACCGCTTACGGCCTCGCGGTCCGGGGGACCTCGCACCTGACTTGAAACTATATTACTTAAAAGCCTTGTCTCTAGTCATTTTCTATTACAGCCTGAGTATTCTTGGTTCTTAAACATTTTTGCGTGAGACAACAAAGGTACTGTTATTACTTAGTGTAGGTAGGTAGTGTAGGTGTAGTGGGTAATTAAATAAAAGAAGTTAACCTATCCACGCTGCATCTTCATGTTCACTCCAGGTCCTTTCAGCCCCAACGGTCATCTGTTTTGCGAGCAATGTGCCCTGCCCATTGCCACTTAAGCAGCGTTGGAAAGCCTCCTGCAAGGTGGCCCAATGACTTGGTATGGTTGCAGGAATCCGATGGATACGAGACACACAGGACCGTTCATTATGGCGATACTTGGGGAGGCCTATACTCAACAGTAGACGTTTTAAGTTCACGTCAGGCTCGTACTGTTCGATTGTGATATATTTGAAAAAAATCGTCTTCTTTCGCCACCAGAAAGCCTCGCAAAATGTACCTTGCCCACATCAGATTTAGATCTTACCCCGAAACTGATCATATATGCGGTGGAGTAGTTGACATCAAAGGTATAGCGCGGCGTTGGGTCACAGCTATCGCCGATGAAAGAGGGCCATGTAGGTATATCTGCGCTGTCAGTTCACAATGTTTTTTAAACGCTATATTGCCAAAACAGAAATGAGCTCAATACTTCGGTTTTACAAAGAAGCACGTCTGTTTCCATGGAAATAATAAATTATTACCTTGACTCGAGGAAATAAAATTTTTTCGCCATTTATAAAGTACATTCAAAATCTTATTCAATTAAGCTTAGCCAGCAAAGCTGGGGCACGGCTAAACATAAAAGGCAATATTTATTCGACAATGCTGTTTCGGTATTGTCCGATAAAAGTCGCAAACGAAGTATGTAAGTACATACCTATCGTATTTATTAAACGTAATATAATACTATCTGTCGAGGCAAACGTTGGTCTGCCATATAAAATATTAAAGAAAAAAATGGTGGGTCAGAGTGGGAGGGTAAAAATAATTTAAGTCCTATTCTCAGACCTACTAATATACACGCAAAATTTCATAACAATCAGTCAAGCCGTTTCTGAGGAGTTTTGTTACAAACACTGTGACTGACGACTGTGATGGCGATCACGTACCGGAAGACGTAGCGTAGGAAGGCCTCCTGCAAGGTGGACCGATGACCTGGTATCGGTTGCGGGAGTACGATGGATGCGAGACGCACAGGACCGTTCATTGTGGCGACACTTGGGGGAGGCCTATGTCCAGCAGTGGACGTCTTTCGGCTGAAATGATGATGATGATGATGATGGCTGTGACACGGACATTTTATGTCTAAGAATATCGTATATACCGATAAATCATGTGACTGATATTTTCAAGCAGTCTTACCCTTAATATCGTGCTCGTGTCATGTAATCCACTCGTGGTACTGCAGTAATCTGTTTGCTTGATAGTTTGCGACGTACACAAAGTGCTGTTTCGACACTCCTCGGTTGGTATACACCTTAATTCTCTAAATAATATTGTTTGCGTTCACTCTAGACGTCAAGCCGATGTTACTTTGTTGCTTTTATATTTTGATGCTTTTGGCTCGCGGCTTCGCTTTGTTGGAGGCTAACTGTGTGCACTTCTGACTGCTCGGCTTGTACAAATCTTTCTTTATTCACAGAATTATGATGTTCATTTTAGTTTTATGTAAATCTGTATTTCTGTGGGAATGCAAATTGGTGGATGATCGCAGTATTGGGTTGGTTTGTTTGTTTGCGATTCGGAAAAATCTTCTGCGGGAATTTAACTGTTTTCATAGGTATTATTATTATACGAAACCCTCAGTGCGCGAGTCCAACTCGCACTTACCCTGTTTTTTCAGTTGTATTATACTGCTGGACATAGGTATTCCCCAATCTTTGATATATCAATCGTATATAGAAACTACTACCCAAAAAGTTACCTAGTTCCTGATTTTTTTTTAAATCTTTTAACTCCTGCACCTACTTTAAAACTTGTTAGCCAAGAGTGCAAGTGAGTTACGGCCTTGAAGGAACGCAGGTGGGTTTTAGTCAGTTCAAGTCTAACTGCCTGTTATTCCACCCAGAGGAGCAGGAGTTATTTAATGATTTCCTACAAAAACATTAATGGATTCGAAGTGTAACATTCAGACAGGTTTTTTTATTATTGATAGGCTCGCGTTTGACCACTATCTCCCCTGATGGTAAGCAATGATTTGGCCGACGATGGTGTACGCTTGCCTAGAAGTAACCTATTCACTCTTGACTTAAAGACCCCTAGGTTGTAGCTATCAGGAAACACAGACTCTGGCCGTGAATTCTTCTCTTTAGTAGTACGCATTATGAATTTGTTACTAAAACGCTTTGTACGTATGAGTGGGAGGTCCACCATGTACCGATGGCGCAATGCCGTACCTCTAGTGGTCCGATGATGGAACGGACTTGGTGGAATTAAATTGTGCAATTCCAACGCACACTTCCCGAAATGTAATCGATAGAAACCCGTCAGGCCAGCAACTCGGCGTCGATGCTCAAGGCTTTGAAGTTTTGACTCAACAAGTGCATCATCACCGATGATCCTTTTGGCTCGTTTCTCAATCGACTCCAGGGTATCAAGCTGGTATTTGGCAGACCCATCCCAAAGACGAGAGCCGTATTCCATACACGATCGAAGAATTTCTTATTGTCACAGCTCAAAACAAGACAAATAAAATACATTGTAAATTCTTAACTAAAATGAAACAGTAGGTACCTACATGAAGCTCGTGTTTAGTAACGTAAGACAAAGAGCTCAGTTTAATTACTGAGCGTTTGGGATAGCGAGTGAATTCTGCGGTAATTGGTCAGTATACACAGCAATCATAAAACAATAGATACACACAATAGTATTATTGAAGGCATGATATTTCCCGTCAGTCGCCCCCGGGCCGTAAACGTTTGGTTTGGACCGATGCCAGTTTTTTTCGTTCCCTTTTTCTTTGACAAAAACCCGTTGTATAGTCTCTTTTACTGATAAAATTAATCAGTTTAATGCGTATTACAATTGCAAAGTTTGTGTTTATTCTCCATAAATGTGAGTTGTAAATCTTCATTTGTATTCACTTATGCTTGCTGTTTTGTTTTGTTCATGAATATTTATGGCACAAATGCAAGCTATTACTCTAAGTATTTTGGATTACGATATTATCACCAGAGAAAATAATATTATCACCTTCAAATAGTTAATAACTATTCAGTTTGAGAGTTAAACCCATCTAACAATAAATAATGAGACTCATATAAATCGGGATCCAAAGCTATTCGAATAAGCATTTGTGTATTATAATTTTGGTTTGCAAACCGTGATTATGAATATTAGTTTTAAAAGTTAATTTTATAACTAGGTACCACAACTTACTGCAATTATAGGTAAAACTAACTTTAGTTAATATTAGTAATTGCCGATACTCTATCCAGTAACATTAAAGTTAGATAAATGACCGAGCGTTTATTGGCTCGGTGGATAAACTCTGAAAGTTAGCCAGTTATTTCACTTACTAATCGATAGGATACTTAAAGTTACCGACTACCCTCTCGTAGCTTCATAGGCATGTCGGAACATGTGTGTACATGGAGATTATGATGGGATCCTCGCTTAACTGTAGTTTTAGGAGGTGGAATTACATCGCCGAATTGTTTAGTTAGCTTAAATTGCATTTTCTTTTGTGACATTGTTTTTTCAGCAATAGTCAAAAATCCATTGAAGAACATGGATCTACTCGTAAAAACAGAACACTGCATCAACTTCTAAATATAATTTATGTATACTATGTGTCTACCTCTAATAGAGAGGAGGCCGGATTATGCTTATGCTATACTATGTATCTATTATATCTAACATATTAACTACCAGAAAGAATTGACAACATTTCAGTTTTTATTATACCTGTTACCCAGTACGCCATTTTTAGAGTATGAAACCCAAAACTTGACCTCAAAAAGAAAATATGGATCCCTTATAAGATCACTTTATTGTCCGTCTGTCTGTCTGTCAAGACACTTTATCTCGGGAACGCGCGGGAGTATCGAGTTGAAATTAACGAAAAAAAGTTATGGCCGTTCATGTCGTAAAAAACGTGTATTTCGACACTCTCAAGGGAATCAAAATTCATAGGGTACTTCCCGTTGACGTTTAATTCTGAAATTTGTCATGAAGCAAGGTCTCATAGCACAACTATAGGAAAAAATCTGAAAACTTTAAATTTGTTTCGTACGGAACGCTCAGTGCAGGAGTCCGACTCGCGCTTGCACGGTTTTTTTTTCTTAACTCGTCACATCATTAGTGTGACATTAAACAACTGTCACTCTACTTCAAAATCGGATGCAGGCATGGTGTTTCTAAATACAGTCCAAAGCTGAAGTTAGATAGGCAATGACAATCACACAACGCAGTAACAGTATGAATGATCATCAAACTTGCTTTGTTCTGTCGTCAATGCCTAGGTAACTAGCAAGGTCGCCCGGTGCGCTTAGCGTCGACTCCCGGCGAGGTCTATGAGCGACGCAACTGAGCACAGCAGTCCCAGCAATTAGTCGTCGGCGCCAGTTGGTAAATATTAACACTGGTAATTGTACGTTGAACGTCAGCTCCCTCGATGTTCGTTACAGTGCCCACTAGCAACCTGAATACAAATGAATCCATTATGCGAAAGTGCGCAGATAGCACATCGACACCAATATCACGTAACCATGTATGCTGAAGTACCTACTAACGTGTTTTTGCAAACAGTCTAGTCTTTTATTGATTTGTTTCCCATTTTCGTAGCTTTTGTTACAGAAATAACTCTATAAGCAACTATCATTTCTACGGATTCCTGAAAAAAACTAGTCAAGTGCGAGTCGGGCTCGCGCAGTGAGGGTTCCGTACAAACTTATCTATGAAAACAGTTCAATTCCAGAATTAAGTTACGAAGATTTTTCCGAATCGCAACGCACGTAACTATAAATTTACAGTTTTTAGTTTTTTTCCTATATTTGTGCTATGAGACCTTGCTCCATGCCATATTTCAGGACTCTAGATAAACGGGAAGTACCCTATGAATTTTGATTTCCTTGAGAGTGTAAAAATACACGTTTTTTTGCGACATAAAGAAAGGGCTGTATCTTTTTTTTCGTTAATTCAGAAGTATGATTTTTTCACAGCTTCAAGGGTCCACAGATTTCAGTATATGGTTTTAATTTCAACTCGATAACTCCACGCGTTCCCGAGATAAAGGGTCTTGACAAACAGACAGACGGACAACAAAGTGATCCTATAAGGGTTCCGGTTTTCCCTTTTGAGGTACGAAACCCTAAAAATGGAGACGCTCATGTCTTCTATAAATTGGATCTCAGAAACCTCATTTAAAAATCAAAATATATAATTTACTTCTGCCAGCGGCTCCGCCCGCGTGAAAATAGGTAAACCTATTTCATATAAATTTTTTGACTCTCGTTTCATCCATTTAGGGGGTGAATTTTGGAAAATCCTTTCTTGTTCTTTGTGTAAATCATAAAAATAACCTCTGTGCAAAATTTCAGTGTTCTAGGTCCGTTGATGTGTTAGTATGTGTCAGGTCATTGCTTTTAATAAATATCATACAAATGAGAAAATAAAAAAAGTTGTCCCAACAAGGTATTTCTAATCAACATCACATATATTCTTTAATGTGCACATAACTTAAAAAAAAAATACAGAACAGCTGCTGTACTCACAAGGGAGCTTAACTCATAATTGCGTATTTTTCCTATCTTAAATTCCTATCTTCCAAATACGAAATTGTAAACATAACCTACCATCTAAAACGAAAAAGAGGAGTAGGTATTATAACTTCAGCATGTCCAAATTACAGAAGAATCTTTGTGTTCTTGTTGACAAGTGGTTCCTTGAGTGAATCGCGTTGAACAACACAACAACTGTAAACAAGCATGTTTTGTGTGTAAGAAAAAAATATTGGAACAAGTTGTCGACGGCTTCCTTTCAATTTCGTGTTCTTCATTGTTTATTTATGTTTTTTTTTCCCTTTGTATCCAAGTATCTTTGTTAGACATTTTAGAAAGGAAAGGTCTGAAAACACCTTGTGTAATTGGAGCATTATTTGTGTGATTATGTCCATATAACAAGTAAGCGCTCGTTTTATAGTTACAACATTGCTCATAGGTTATAGAAAATATGAGTTGTGTTCATTGCTTTTAATATCTGCCTTAGAAAGTGGAAAAAAGTGGTGCAGAACCAAAAACGATGGAAAAAAAAAGGGATTTCTTTGCCCAGTAGTAAGACAGAACTAGCTAGCTATCACACTAATATAATATATAATATTATATAGCCGGCCTTGAAACGTTGTTCTGCCTTATAAATGATCAGAGATAAAATGGAGGGGAAGGGTAGAAAATAGCCTACGACCTATTCTCAGACCTATCAAATAATACACATAAAAATCAGTCAAGCCGTTTCGGAAGAGTTCGAACACGAAGAGTGTGACATGAGATTTATGTAAAACAATAGTTTTATTACATGCGGAACCCGAAATACGTGTCTAGTATTTTTATGTAAAGAATCTATGTACATTTCCCAACTATAGTTGGGAATGATTCATGATTTTCCATGATATATGACGGAAAATCACGAAGTTATAAGGTTGTTATGTTACCTGGTTGTTCGCATAAATACATACGAGTAGTTACCGGGCCATCCGGGCGACTGAGGGGTGGTTTTGCTTCCGCACCCAGCTCTGCACTGGCATCTAAAGCCCCTTATGATCTGCCATGACCTGTGTTGTACTTAGTGTCGGTTGTGTCGTACTTGTGTCATATTTTAAAAATTTTTTGGAAACAAATTAACATTATGTAAAAATTATTGGAATCAATTCAGATACTGATTCAGAACAAACTGTATTAAGGTTTCGCATATAGTAAAAATAATGTTGTACATAAGATTATATGTATATGTAAAGGCGAAAGTTTGTAAGTGTGTGTGTGTATGTTTGTTGCTTCTCCACGCTCAAACCGTTGAACGGATAAGGATGAAATTTGGCACACGAGTGGACCGTGTCTTTGGATAGAACATAAATAGGACTTTTTGTATCGGGACTTTGTTCCCTTGGGATAATATTCTACTTTCACGCCTTCGCTGGCAGCAGCTACTAATAAATTATATTTGCTTCTGAAAATGTATTTTTTTTTTCTTTTTCATAATATTCCACGACTATCCACACAACGCCGTCTAGTCCCAAGCTAAGCAGAGCTTGTGTTATGAGTACTAGACAACTGATATACATACTTATAATATTTCTAAATACATACATATAGATAAATTACACCCAGACACAGAACAAATTATTCATCATCAGAATTTATTTCATCACCATTGCTCTCAAAACGGTTAAGGAAAACATCGTGAGGAAACCGGCATGTCCTAGAATCAAAAATTCGAAGACATGTGCCATTCACCAATCCGCACTGGGCCCGCGTGGCGTATTACGGCCCATTCCCTCTCCTAGAGAGGAGGCCTGAGTCCCAACAGTGGGAACATTAAAAGGTCGACTATGCTATATTATGCTACAGAACAAATGATCGTGCTCATCACACAAACATTTGTCCTGGGTGGGATTCGAACCCACGACCTCCGGCATAGCAGTCAGAGCCACTAACCACCAGACCAACAGTTCAGTCAAGCATTTTAATTCAATAAACATTTTAAAAGTTATAAAGTTAGTCCTGAACAATGGTTCCAAATCATAATTAAACCTGTGAACGTGCACTGATAAACACGGCATAAGAGGGAATAATAAACGCTGAACCACTATTGTCGCAATAACAACGCGATGCGTAATGAACAGTAACATTTATCCCAATCAATGAAACTTTCCCTAAATGTCCGGGATAATTAAAGCGTAATTTTACAATTCAAGCATTATGCTTAATTCAATTCACGTCCAATATATTTAACATATTCAGCCATTCAACAAAGGATTTATTCGCAAAATACTCTCGTGTGTTACGTAGATTTATCGATTCATCCAACTACGTTAACGTAACAGTCTATAAACACAATAAGCCGAACTTCGACCCAGTTAATTAACATGGTGGGTCCAACCCGCACGCATGAGGGAACGACCCTCACGCTCCAGCCACCGGGATCTTGATCCCGATTTCCAGCCACCGTAGGCGTTGGCTTGCAGAAGACGAGCTATGGGTAGCTCGCCGTCCGGGAGTTCGGTAACCGACACGTAGTGTTTTGTTGTAGCCTCAAGGAGATGTCAGCAAAACAGTAGGGGCCCAGCAGGGTCGAAGCCTACTGGGGCCCTGGAACGAAGGCATAGAATAAACAGGAGTGGGTTTTAGTCAGTAAAAGTCTGGCACGCCCTCCCGCTTCGCCCTAAAGCGCTGGAAGTCATTGGATGATTTCCCACTTAAAAAAAATAATAAAAAAATGGGTCCAACAAACTATCAAAGACGTCATTAAAAATTACGTATTGCTAACAAAGATCCCTCTCAATAAGGAATAGAGATGGGGCAGAGTAGTTATTTATTTTGAGAGCTGGATTTATTTGCGGAAATGGGTTCGACCCACATTACTCAAGGGAGATTTTGCTGAATAGGACTGTAAAGTATGCCGTTCGAATTGAGATAATTTATTGTGTTTTGTACGGATTTCGTTCGTAATATTTTTGTATTGTGATTTTTTTGGCCGATTGGCTGAATTGGGATTAGGCTTTTTAAAACAAAATGAAAATGGTTTTATCAAACCGAGGTATTTATTCGGTATTTTTAGGGTTCCGTACCTTAGTCGCTAAAAACGGAACCCTATAGAATCACTTTGTTCTCCGTCTGTCGGTCTGTCAAGACTCTTCTTCTCAGGAACACATGGAGGTATCAAGCTAAAATGAATATCAAATACTAAAGTCTACCACCTCTTGGAGCAGTGAAAAAATCATTTTAAGTCAACGCAATTGCATATTTTAGAATGGGCTAGGAAATCAAAATCTATAGAAAACTTCCCGTTGATCTAGAATCATGAGACATATAACACAAATAAAAATAAAATATTTTGAGCTACTTACCTACGTAAGTTTGTACGGAACACTTGGTGCGTGACTCCGACTCGCACTTTTTATGGAACTTTTCACGGTTTTTATGAAATACGGAATATAGGTATTTTTATTTCTTAAAATGACCTAGTATAACAAATTATTTTTAGTATGTACCTACTGAGTGTATAACAAATAAAAATTAATAGTCAATCTTTTCATTTCAAGTCAACCCTCAGGACCGTCAGTATTTTTTTTCTAAAGAAACGCTCATTCAGCGTTTTCATTATTTAAACGTTAACTTTATATGAAAGTGGAGGTACATTAACGTTTAAATAAACATGAAAAGTTTTCCTCGAATAATAATTAGACATCAAACCAGCTCGGAGGTTGCCCCGAGAGGTTACAAAAGCGGGTCAAGTATAGTTTTCATAACGCACTACTAACACGCAACGAATGTTCAACTTAAAACGGAATAAAAAGAAATTATTTTGTTTCAACCCTTTGCTTTCAGGCACCGTTTCAGTGTACCCGTGGTAATAGCATGAATATCACGTTTGAGCTATATTTTTTTGTTGTTTAGCTTTGTTCCTTGTTTCCATATTTTCGCAAAAGATTTACGCTTTTGAAGACACGAGTATTTTCGTATCATGAATTTTACACGAAACGTGCTAATAAAAATGCTTTCGTTATCAGAGATGGCAGATTCTGATGCAAAAGAAAAAGAATGCAGCACAATCAAATACATATTATTTTGTAGTAATAGAAATCCTTAAGGATCCTCCACCCCTGTGCGGACAAGGGTCTGTCAAACTTAGCTCACCGTCCGGCCGTCCGGTACGGTCAAGGCCAAGGCGGAAGTCAGTAAAACTAAAGGGGCTTAGGTTTGAAAGAGTTACCCCGGCCCTTAAATTTAAACGGCAAATGAAGGAATATAGGTAGGTTTTAGTCTGTAAATATCTGGCTCATCCTCTCGCATCACTCACCGGGAGAAATCAAATGAATATTTTCTAACTTAAAAAAAAACTGGGCAAGTGCGAGTCGGACTCGCGCCCTGAGGGTTTCGTACAAAAATTACCTATTTAAATAGTTCAATTCCAGAATTGGGTCTTGAAGATTTTTTCTAATCGCAAACAAAGTTTTTTTTTGTGATGTAACTGCAAGTTTACTGTTTCCAGATTTATTCCTATTTCTGTACTATAAGACCATGATTTATGCCAAATTTCAAGATTCTGTGTCAGCGGGAAGTAGTCTATGAATTTTGATGCCCTTGAGAGTGTCGAAATATACGTTTTTTACGGCATAAACAGTATCTTTCTTTTATGCTAATTTAGAAGTTTGATTTTTTCACAGTTTCAAGGAACCGCAAACTTAGGTATATGCTTTTAATTTCAACTCGATACCTCCACGCGTTTTTGAGATATAGAGTCTTGACAAACAGACAGACGGACAACAAAGTGATCCTATAAGGGTTACGCTTATTTTTCCTTTTGAGGTACGAAATCCTAAAAACAACAGGGGTCTGTTAGACCTTTACTGGCTAAATACTAGCGCTGGAGTGCTTGCGTTTCAACACACTCTCCCGACCAGGTACTGACCCGCATAAATTCACGCGGACCCCGTCACCCTTTGCGGTCGCGTACGACCGTAATTCCTCAAGAAAGGCACGCGCGGAACAAGGCGCAGCGCCATCTCGGGCCTGTCATTGTTCATGCAACAGCCTCCCAAAGTGTGTTACCTGAGGGCCACACCTTATGGCGGAGATTGTTCCGCGTTCTTCGTGCGTCTGCAATACTTACGTTATTAATAAACATCATATTCCAAATTCAATGAAAATTGTGGACGTGGACTCATTATTACTCTTAGAATTAATTTACATAATTATATATTTAAAATCAGTAATACGTCGATTAATCGAATTGGAAGTCATTCCGTTATTTTAATTTATTCAAGGACCAGAACCACTGTACTTGAGGAAAATAAGATAACAAAAAGTCTTTAAAATGTAAATATGGAATGAAAGGACGGTCTCCCGATTTTTCCAATTTACTTTATGGCCGATGGAGATATTGATTATAAATCGATTGTTCATATTCGTTGGACGGACAGAATGGAGTATTGTGTTGTAAATAAAAAAAATCTTAGTCCGTGATTTGGAAAACATTTTCAGTATTAATTTCTGCTCAACCAATATAACTTGATAATACAATAATACCGACGTGATGTAGAGATCTGTCAAGTAATCTCGGTGGATTTCATTTTAGTGGGCGAATTAAATCCTTATGAATATTTCATGTAGGACTTTGTGTGAATAAATAAACTTATATTTTGTGTCGGCGCATAACATTGCCTTGATTATGTAGTCATTATTATAAATATGTTGTTCAACCCTAATTTATCATAGGACAAAATAGTAACTATTGTGTTTCGCAATAATAATTTTGTAGTTTTAAACTTATCAAGGTCACATTTCTTTTGAAATGTAGCGTATAAAGAATAAATCAAATAATAAAATGTACTTTTACGTAATACAAAGGTTCTATGAGCCAATTTATAGGTCTGCTTTCGTGGGTTCCGCAGTTCATTAAATGTTTGTGAGTTCATTTCGAATTTATTTCACGCATTAAACAGCTTTACCTTTTTATCAAGATTACAGCAGCAGCACGCAAATCCTGCTTCATTTACTTTTCTTTTCTAATTTTCTGTGCCATATTCATAATTTGGGCCTTCGCATAAAGAGGTTTACGAAAATATATACAGTGGATTAATCTATTTCCCTCCTCATTTGAGTTTCAGAGGAAACAAAAATGACCCAATTTGCCGACGTTTTTGGTTAGATTTTAGTTACGTTTTGAGTTATTGGAAACTGGAACTGGTAATTAATTTTCTGATTTAGGAAAAATACAAGTTGATTTTGTTACTTGAATTATGTAGAGATTTTTCTTTTACTACTAACTTTTGCCCAGGACTTCGTTCTCATGATTATCGATTATAGCGGATGCGAAATCGAAGCTAGATAAAAAGTAACATATGTCCTGTGTTCCTTCAGTCTAAAGCTTACTCCATACCAAGTATCATCAAAATCGGTTTAGTAGTTTAACCGTGAAAGCATAACAGATAGACTTACTTACAAATGAATTATGTAAATACCTATGTCTAAAAACGCACAAAATCTTACAAAAGAAAAGACACCATATTGTTTTTTTTTATGCATTTACACATCTCAGGACTCTGAGGTCCTGGACCTTTCGAAGGCGTACGAGGGGCCGAAGCCAACTCGCAGAGGCCCTTTAGATAATTTTAATGGCACGTGATACCAACCGACGATTATCCCTGTACGCGCTATGCTAGTGCACCCAAGGACCACCCCCGGTTGGTGAAAAACTATTGCGACATAGGCAAACAAAGATAATAGGGATATGGTTTTTGGAGTCTTAAGCGGACTGGCAACCTAGAACTATGTTTTGACTATGGCCTCTGCCTGAACAATGTTATTAATATCCATCGATAAAATGGCAGGGGGTGAATTGTACACTCAATAAATGGGCTCCCAAAAACGGTTGCTAGCACGAAGTGACGTAGCACCAAGAAGGCAACATATCCTGAGGTGCTTGAGAAGTGGAGAGGTATACCACGGTTATTAGGACAATCCCGGAAGTACGGTCAAGATCCCTACCAGCACCTTACTGGATTATACATCCTTCTTCCGAGCACGTTTGCTCATGCGAATCTCCACTCAAGCTAGCCAATAAAGGCAAGAGAGAGGTGGGAGGTCTGTTCTTCGTCAGTGTTCACTACGGCCGGCCAATAAAGACAACCTGGAGATGAAGAACAAGAATTCTCCCAGGCGGTCGGGACAGTGGGGTCGCTAATGCCCAACAGTTCGCCACAAAACCGCCCTGCAGCTTGCGGCCAATAAAGGCAAGCTGGAGATGAAGAACAAGAATTCTCCCAGGCGGTCGGGACGGTGGGGTCGCTAATGCCCAACAGTTCGCCACAAAACCGCCCTGCGGCTTGTATCTCTCTTTGTCTGGCCCCTCACCCTAGGCATGTTACGGCAAAGCAAACGCTACCTATACAGACCTAGGGTTTTATGGAGCATACAAGCCCCAGCACGACGTCAACGTAGAGATACGGCGATTGGGTTATTATTATTATGATTATGATTACCACAATGGAAAAACACAAAATTTACATACAAAATTTTCCATTGTTAGGTAATAAATTGAAAACAAACAAGTTATTCAATACAAGTAACTTTATATGAAGACCTCGATACGAGTACAGACAACAGTCGTATAATCAAGAAACAAATTTAGAGACGCGAGTTTGCTCGATTGTTACTTGATTAGTTTACGCCTGTTCGAATTTGTCGAACTAATGTCAAGTCAATTTGCGTTCGGCGGTACCAACCTCACGCTTCATTTGAGGATCCATAATAAGATAGTATAATACGTCACAATACCTTTGTCTTGGAGCGTCAAAGAGCTCGTCTCCTTGAAAATTAATAGAACTTCCACATTGATCAGGTAGTTCTCAAGTTATTGCGAGGGTTGAGAATTCACCAATGCTATGATTAAAGCTTCGAAACTCGGACTGTTAGCTCCAGTTTAATTATAACACAGGAATTGTATTTGTTTCACGTTGTACCAACCTAGATTGAAACAGAAACATGTACTATATCAATGGCTGTGTGCTGCACTAAATATCTTTTTTAGGGTAATAATTTTCAATGATTGTTGGGAGTTTTATTGTCTAGTTATTTTTATTGAAAGTTTGAATAGAATACAACTGTATTTGATGGTGAAATTTATTTAGTCTTTGAAGAGTTCGAAGTTTCATGTAATAGTTTACTTTCTTTAACCTAAAAATGCCTTTTACGAAGTGAACGTAGCATTGCGCTACGGCGCGTAGGCACTGCGTAGACTCTCTACGAGGGTCGCGTAGCAGTGAATGTTTAAAAATTTACGTCACTTTGACGCCATTTTTGCATCACATAAACGCAACGTATATGCTCAAAACTCCCCAGTACTAATCGTGAAGGGTGCCTTACACTATTGACCCTTGTCACCAAACAATCTACAGCCGTGTAATTAGTAGAGTAGATAATTATCAAACAATTCCCTCGACGGCTCCACAATGCGGAGGACATGGGCGTCAATATTGTACAGGAACATTAGCTCATTTCTCCCGGGCCAATCACATACTTGACAATTAGATAACAATCAGTCTAAGTGACGTGCGCGATTTTGATCCAATAGTCAGGCTTTAATGATTATTTAGTTAATATTATACGACTGTTATGACTTAGAGACCCCGCAAACTGTAGACTTTCGATTGACTGATAGTTTGTTTGTTTGTAAAATTAGTACGAAAGCTGTAGTGCGCACATCAAACGATTCAGTATAGGCCGACAAAAAGGTTTGACAGACTACACGATTGCCAACAAACATGCTTCAAACTAAGCCGTCGGCCAACTATTGGCCGACTGCTAATCGATATTTCATTTTTTTCCAAGCTTTGGTTTTTTTGGTTTGGACATGTTACGATAGCGCTGTCCAGTTTTACTCCCTCGCAACTTGTTGATGCGTTGATCGTAAATTTGATAGAAGTAGAAAAATGGTATATCTAATAATAAAATCTATCACTGCAGATAGAATGTACCTGCCCAATATTTTCGATTTCTTTTCTTAAACTTTCTCCGGTGTTGTTATTAATAATAATATTCTTTCTCATTCTCGTCAAAAGCCAATTTCATATTTATATACGATACATGATTCGTCAACGTATTAATATGATTTAAATTTAGTTTAATAAATCAGTGTTTTGTTTCATTTATACACCTAACATTCTATGCGCACCGTTCAATCCCTCTATACTTCACTATCCATCAAGTTCGTGTGACTTAACACCGGTCAACTATTTATTGTACGGCTACGTGAAATCTATTTCGACAAACTACAGACAATTGTCGGAGTAAAAGCCAACATAACTCTGTTTTAAAAAAATGGGTCCATTTATGCGAAGTAGTCATCCAAAACTGTTCCACTAGAATGCGCGATTACGGCAAAGCCGTGGCGGCCTTTTGCCCGAAGTTATATTTCACACAAAATGTTATCGAATGTAAAGAAAATAAAAAAATTGTGGTATAATGAAATCCTTGTTTTTTTTTTTAAGAACGTTTTCCTATACTAGGAATTACTCCTGTATTATAGTTGCGTTCACAAACATTAAACTCACAAACACACAAAACACCAAAAACTTGGAACAAATATTTGTAGGCCATACGAATATTTGTTTCGCTGGGAATCGAACTTGCGATACACAGCGCTGCAGCCAAACACTCAATCATTGCGCTAACCATGGCATTAATATCTGTTGTAGATATACCTACCCCCCTAGCCAAGTTACAACTGTTTCGTTTCTATTCTCTTTTCGTTGATCGCCTCGAGTCGGCCACGCCTCCTATTACTTTGTTCTGACCACGTGACTGAGCGTTGAGATGACGTCATAACAAAGGAATCGGAGGCGTGGCCGACTCGAGGCGATCAACGAAAAGAGAATCGAAACGAAATGGTTGTAAATTGGCTAGGGGGCAGTTTTGCCTTGCCATAACGAAACAATTTTCTTGTGTGTGGGTTTGTGTGTGTCATAAATATGTTAAGCAATAAATAGTCTGTCCAAAGATACGTATAGCTTTATAAAAATATTGTACATTTAATTTAACTTTTAAAATACGTTTTGGGAGAAAAATCCCTCTAATATAGAAGAAAACACCTTTTAAACATGACTTTATGATATTGTGATATCGAAGGATGCATGAGTTGTTTTTCATATTAGCTAGAGACCTGACTAAATAAAAATACTTTTAAGGATTTTGCATTTATAGAATAGGTTTGAAAATTGATAGGGTAAAAGAATTTTAGTTTGTTTTCAGTAGTGAAGTGACTTTTGATTAATATGTGGTTTTTTGGTGCTGAAAGAAATACTAGTTATTACTGTGACGCTAAGAATTCATTTTCTTCAAATACACATCCCGGACCCAAATCGCAAAAAAAAAAAATTTTGCAGTTAGGAAAAATATTTTTTTTGTGACATAACAACAAATTTACTGTTTTGAGATTTTTTCCTATACCTGTGCAATAAGACCTTGCTTCATGCCAAATTTCAGGATTCTGGATCAATAGGGTGTACCCTATGAAGTTTGATTCCCTTGAGAGTGTTGAAATATATATGTTTTTTGCGACATAAACAGCCGTATCTTTTTCGTTCGTTAACTTAGAAGTTTGATATTTTCACGGCTGAAAGGGACTGCAGACTTGAGTATATAATTTTAATTTCAACTCTATACTTTCACGCGTTCCCGAGATAAAGGGTCTCGACAGACAGAAAGACAGACGGACAACAAAATGATTCTAAATAAGGTTTCCGTTTTGTCCTTTTGAGGTACGGAATCCAAAAAAATAGTTTCAAAACCAACTATTTACTGCAATCGGCATTTTTCACACCACCAACGCAATAAAAGTTAAAATCGATTGAACGGACAATAAAAAGTTTTGTTTAAATGTCTCATCTTAATGCGAATGGAGTATAGAGCGAGAGAAGTCATTTGATGATTTTTCATCTCAAAAAAATACACATATGCCTACTGAAAACTGTGTAGGTACGAGTATTAGGCTCAGTTTGTGACATTCAAAGAGCTCCATTTTCCTTTAAATTATTTTGAAAGCTCCGTGTTAGTGTAAACAGTTCAAGGGCTTATTAGGTCCGGTCGATATTTACTAAGAGGCCAGACGTACTACCTCCTATTTATAGTTTGAACTTGTCCTTACTTGTAATTATTACTTCAATACCGGACTGCTTACTTTAATGTTTTAAGAAAGTAAAATCGAATTGATTTGATTCCACTTTGTAAGTGCTATAGGTAAAAGTAATCTTTTTTTGTTGAGGTAGGATATCATTAAATGAGTTCTCCTGCTCTAGGGTGGAGTGAGACTTTTAGTGACTGAAAGCCACCTGTGTCATTCAGTTGCCTAATGCGTGCCAGGGCCACGGTAACACTTTCGAGAATTCCCGCGATCCTACGGGCACTACTAGGTTCCTACTATTGTGCTGAAATCGACGACGACTCAGTCTCGGTCCTTATCGAACGGCTGGACTGCGAGCGGCCTATTGCTCGTCGACCATGATTGCGAGCCTGCCCGCGCAAATGCTAGCCGGGAATTGCACTGCGACGTCCGGGCGTCTTCTGTGGTGACGGCTGGGACGTGAGGATGTCCATTCATAGATAAAAGTAGTCTAAGCTTATATTTAATAATCCGGGCCGCCCCAGCTTTGTACTGGTACAAAATATATAAATAAACCATTCTCATCGAAAACCAGCTCAAAATCCGTTGCGTGGCTTAGGAAGAGTTAGCGAATAAACAGACTGTCGCAAAAAGCGACTTTGTTTTATACTAAATAAAGAAAATAAAGAGGTGAAAATGTATGTTGGTTTGTTGAAGGTAATCTCAAGAAGTTTCTAAAGAATCTGATGAGATTACGAAATAGATTTTCTTGTAGAAAACTAAACTATTATATTGTTGTTTTTGAAAGCCTTTGTTGAGCTCTTTTGAATCTTTTTTTCATTTTAGGGGGAAAGGGGGTATTCTCTCGCTTGGGTGGAACGAGATCCCGGAAGTGAAAGATTTTTACTGATTAAAACGCTGGTGCGTTCCCCAATTTCGTTCCAGGTCCGCTAATTTTTCGAACAATCCTACAGACCTATTTTTAAACTTGATAAAGGATAGACCACTGAAGCAAAGACTAGAGTGAAGTACCGAATATAAATATGCGCTATACTAATATATATAAAAACGTGCGAAAATCGATACTAATGTTGGCAGTATATGGTTTGTGCTTACAGGTCTTAGCGTGACACTATGGATCGACAGAAATAAACATACGTAATAAAAGCTAGTTTTTATTGAAACTCCTTCCAAGAATCGTAAAGTATAAGGATTTTTTTTAAGTATTAACCATAAATATTTTAGCTACATAGTGGTTTCTTGCGGTTAGTGCCAAATGTTTAACTACACATAATAAAGCTTTTAGTATCAAGACTGAGGACTTGAAAAAATATGTTTCTTCTTAGTAATAAATTTTTACGTTCCCAGTATTCATAAAAAAGAAAATAATATTTTTAAATATGTGTCACAAAATTATTGAAATGTCACAGGTAAATTTATAAAAATGTGGATTAAAAATTCTTGATACTTTGTTAGCAGAATGGTATTTGCAATAATTCTATGACACATACCTCTATTTTTTATCATGTGGAAAAATTTGTGTGTGTGTCCCCATCCATCATTAGACAGCGACCTGGGGCAGGCGAAGGAGCTTGTCAGACTCTTTCTGACTAATACCACACGATGTTTTGGTACCTTTGGTCGGGGCGTTGAACTGCTTCCGCATTTCGTCACGCCGCCTCGGTTAGGTATAGGCTCACATGAATTAATACGGACGCGGCCGCCGTCACTATCCAATTCCAATAGAGAGGCACGCGCAGAACACGGCGCGCCGTCGTCTTAGGTGAGACGATTGTTCAGATACTCGGGCTCAGGTAACTCCACAAGACTTTTACCTGCATTCCACATCCTATAGCGACTGGATATTGATTTCATACACTTGGTGCGTATGCTTTGGATGGGGATGGAAGTTGTATCGTTCCGCTCCCTTTACACCGCATCCTTTGCTACCACCACTTCCTCGCAAGAGGCTACGGCACTTCAAGAAACCCCGCTTCTGACCATGTACTGGATCATGATCGGAAGTAAAATCATCCTCAGCATCAACCGCTCAGTATTTTTCACCTTTAGTAGATACCTAAGCAATTTTGAGAAAAGATTTTATGAATCTGAAAAATATGTGGCATAATACCTACGTAGGAAATAGCATATACAAAATATCAACTTTTCTAAACCGATAGATTCAACAGAACTTATACAAAAATTGGAAAATGTTGATTCATAATGAGCTCTGGAATTTAAATAGATTTCCTAAAACAATGTTTGCTCAATAAAATATTCTTACTCTTCAATAAGAGCTCACTTACATAAATTAATTTGATTTTCTAAGGCTACGTCCTCAAAATGTACTTCAAAGGCGGACTTGCTTCCCTCAACGGCTCTTGATAATCGAGACACAGTTATAAAAAAAAGAAACTTCTAAATACAAAATGCTTTTTGAGAACTTTTATTAACTCATTTCCCACTTCCTAACGGAGGATCTCGAGCTCGCGAAACGGCTAAATTCCTTTTATTATCTTTTCGAAACATTTATTAATTTACTCTTACTTCTATAACTTTTATGCATTTATAAGATTTTGTTTAAAAATTTCTATTTGTTGCTTATGGTAAAAATAAAACTCATACCGAACTGATAACCATGCCAACAGTTTTATTTCATAGTTAAGATTCTAAGTCTAGGCTACATACCCAATATGTTTTAAAGTTACAATTTCCCTACTATGTAGGCACTACAATCTACCTCTAAGTATCTAGCTATCATAAGCGAACAGTCGTAAAATTAAGCATCTATTAACAATATAAATATTTTACTAATTATATCGAATTTAGAATTTTATTGTTCACTTCAAAGGTATACTTCCTACCTATCTCTAAAATCTATGATTACTTTAAATGATCTAATGAAAGTTTACGATTTTTTGCCATACCCAATAAAATGTTGTCAGTCGATGCTGTAATGGAACTTTGTAAAATATCTTCTTTACTAGCCATTGAATGATAATCGTTCATTTCAGACCAAGCTGGGTCAGATTTTGCAATTCTTTTTCTTTCTTTAATTTTTGTGTACAACAAAATGGAAACCATGATGAAAAACACAACGAACCCTAACGAGCAGCCGACTATTAAACCCATTCGGCGATTTAAAATTGACGATATATGAAATTTTTTACTCGGTTTGGATTTTACAATTGCCGGCTTCCTAAATGTATTAAATGAAATGCATTCGCTGGAAGGAGATCGCATGAGTATTGCTGCTGCCACATCCTGAGTTATTCGGGCAGTAGTATTAGCACTATCGTCTATTGTTTTATTGACTTCAGCTACTATTATCTCGTCCTCGTAGTCCATTGGTTCCTCAGATAGAGTGATGACACACACTACGTAGTTAACATTTGACTCTAAGTCTCTAATATGAACAGAAACTTCACTTTTTTCAAGGTATTTTGACTTCACCTGTAAGAAACACTCCCTCAATACCTTGTGTAGCATTCAAAACCTTATTGCTAGTTATTATTTATAGTTTAATACTTACGTCAGTGTTTCCTTCTTCACCATAATATAAAATCTGTAAAGCTTTGATAGCTGTGCGGTTCCTTATGAACCACGATACTGATACAGAGTTATCTTTATGTCTGTCTACGGACAGCTGTGATATTACTGGAACGTCGCATTTCTCTTTTGGATACTCATCGTTGTAGCAAGTTATGGAATTGGACTTAATAACTTTGGGATGATCTTGAATCCACACCCAAGCATTATCTTTTTGGCAGCTGCATAGAATCACATTATCTGTAAAGTAATACATATTTTTGTTTATATAACCATCTTTGTATAGTTATTTTCAAATTGTATCAATACGTGCTTAACTACAAACCTTTAATAGAAATATCTTGTATGTAATTTTCGACTGAAGTTAATAACTCGATTGGTATAGTCTGAAGCTTGTTGTGCTCTAAATCAATCTTTATTATTTTATTTAAGTTCTTGAACGCCGTTACTGATATATACTTGATATTGTTGTAGCTTAAATGCAATACCGTTAACTCTTTCAAGTTTATAAGGTCTTCATTAAGAATGTTTTGCAACTTGTTGTGCGAAAGATCCAAAAGTTTCAAATTACTCAACTCTTCAGCGAAGGATTCTATTGATTCGATGTTATTATTTGATAAACACAGTGTTCTCAACTTAGTTAGTCCACGGAAATTGCTGGTTTTCAGTTGAGAAATCCTATTATAGCTTAAGTCTAAACTTTCTAAAAAAGATAATTTGGAAAATGGGCTCACAGACAGACGTCTTATTTTATTGAATTTAAGATAAAGATGTTGTAGACTAGAGAATAGTTCAAATGTGATATCGTCTATGTTCGTCATGTTGGTGGCACATATGTGTAATTCGTACAGATTCGCTATAAGTGTATTATTATTAATTCTATTGGATGCAGACCAGGATACTTCGGGATTTTTACTCAAATCAATATTGATAAGAGAAACACCAAACTTTCTATAAGTCAACAAGAAATCAAATCTCACAATCTCGTTGTAGGAGACGTTAACATTTTGTATGTTTGGAAATATATCGAAAACGAAAAGTGGTAGGTTATCTAATTTATTGTAACTAATGTCGAAAAGTACTAGATGAGGGTATTCTATTTTCTTACTCGCTGTTATACTTCTTATTTCGTTTTTCCTTACGATCAAGTATTTTAATTTAGTTAATTTTTCAAAGCCACATAACTCAATTCTTGATATTAGGTTATCTGCTAGATCTAAACTCTCGACATGTGTGAAATTTTGAAACGTATTATATGGCACAAAATCTAAAAAATTATTACTTATGTTAAACTCCGAAACTGAGTTTTGCGAGTCAAACAATATAGATGGAATAGTACTGATTATGTTTTGTGCCAAGTTCAGTCTCAATAAATTTCTATTATGTCTGAAAGTGCCCTCAAAAATGTGGTCAATATTACAGTGTTCCATATATAGAACTTCTAAAAGTGGAAGCTGAGTAAATGTTTCTACTGGGAGATAATCCAGGACGTTGAACGATAAAGTTAAGTATTTCAATCCGGGAATATTAATGGATAGTAAGTCTCTAGCTTTTAAGGAATTATTTTTAAGAGAAAGTAATTTTAAATTGTTCAATCCTATAAATGTACCGTTTTCTATGAATTGTATTTCACAGTTATCTAAGTATAACGAACTGAGTGGCAACCCTTGCTGAAAAACATGCTTGTGGAGTATTTTCAGTGGATTAAACGAAAGATTTAGACTACGTAGTTTTTTCAGAGTGTCAAATGCCATATCGAAAATAAACATTATAGAATTGTGTGAGATATCCAAGTCTTCAATTTCGCTTAAACCGAAAAATGTATAATTAGTAATGTTGCTCAGCAAATTGTATTGTAAATCTATGTAGCGTGCGGAGCTTAAGTGCTGTAATGAGAAATCCTCTATAACGGAAATGTCGTTATGATTCAATTCCAGTCTCGTTACGAGACTCAAATTTCGAAACGTATTTTTTGTCAAGAACTTTAAGCGATTATTTTTTAAACTTAAGTAATTTAATTTTTCTTGTGATTGCAACATAAAGTTACCTATTAAAGATAATGAATTGGATTCCAAGTGTAGCGTGACTAAATTAGAACTTAATTTTGGCAAAACATCATTTAAAACTATGATATAATTAAAATGTAGACTGAGATATTTTAAATCAGTCATTTCTAAAAAAGTCCCTGGTTCTATAAAAGTAATCTCGTTGTGGTCCAAGTAAATTTCTTCTAGTTTCATAGAATTTATAAAATAATTCTTTGTTACGACTTTAATCTCGTTGTTATTTAATCTAATCTCTTTTACGTTTGCTAAGGGTCCTAGAGTGTCATTATTAAATTCTGAAAAATTGTTATTGTCTAATCTTAGTTTCAATATATTCTTATTATTTATAAAAATATTATGTGGCACTTGATTTAAATAATTAAATTCTAGACTAAGCTTATCAAGGTTCTCTAAGTTACTAAAGCTCTCACTATGAATGTTGCTTATACAATTCTTATCTAAATGTATTGCGTTAATTTTCTTTGAATTAAGAAACGAGTCTATTGGCACATCCAAAATATTATTATGACTTAAAATTACTTCTGTGAGTGATGGCAAGTTACAAAACAAACCATGAATGTGGTGCAAATGATTGTGACTTAGGTCTACATATTCTAAATATTTGTTATTCTGAAACAAATTGGGGTTCAATATTTTTATCCTATTATGACTTATATCAAGAGACTTTAAATTAACTAAAGAGTAAAATGCTCTATAGTGTATAGTGTTGATGAAATTAAAATGAAATGACAATGTTATTAGGGACGGACAAAATTTAAGGCAGTCTTCTGAAATAAATTCAAAATTATTGGAACTTAAATCTAGGTGTTCTAGAGATATCAAATCAGAATTTTCAGCTATAGGAAAAGATGACATTTCATTCCACGCTAGTCTTAAAGATCGAAGGTGCCTTAATTTTGCAAAAGCTTCTATAGGGAACGTCGTGAGGTTGTTTTCGCTCAAATCGATTTCCAAGAGAGTTAGCTCGAGACTTGAGAAAGCAGATTCCGATATTTCACGAATAACATTTCCTTTTATGTTTAGTTTCATAAGTGGAAGACCATAAAAGCCGTAGCTTGGTATGTCTTCGATATAATTAGACGTGAAGTCGATTGATATCAGTTTCAGCATGCCGGATAAAGCTTTCTGAGGAATAATTTTGATTTTGCTCGATACGACGCTTAACGTTTCAAGGCACTTTCTGAGCGGCATAAACGTATCATCGCCGATGTCTTTAATACTTGTTCTTGACATATGAATATGCTTTATACAAACGCCTTGAGGTATAAAATGAGGTCCCAAAGCTTCTTCGTTGTCGTCGAGGTCGTAAACGGAAAGTGAGTGTATGTCAGACACACTTTTAAGAGCATTTTTTACGTCTTTGGTGGCAGTATCCTGACAATCAAGAAACAAACCTGAAAATAAATCCCTGATTAATAAAACGTTCACGTCGCAAACGATTCACAAACAGGCAACATTCTTACCGTCTTCAAATGTATAGCAAGAACATTTGTTAGTTTTTATTAAATCGGGACAGCCCACGGTATTCTGAGCTCGCAAAACGGAGGGTAGAACCAGCAGTAACGAAACAATTTGCAAAACGTCGCACTCATTTTTCCTTGTCTTGAAGAATAAAACTTTTTTCATAGTTACATTATAATGATTTTTTTTTACATTTTATTTCTCCTTTGTTATTCTACCTGTAACAAACATAAAGGTATTGTCATGTCCACATCTAAGACAATGACTCAATAGCGTACAATGTGTTATCAATTATATGTCTATTATGTTGTTTACTCAACGTAATGAATAGATCAAAGACTCATGATGTGTAATCAGAACGCACGAGCGGTTCGGGAAGGCTCGACTGTGCAGTAACATGAATAAAGTACATTGTTGCCTGTATATATATATATATTATAATGAATTACTTATTAGTAGTTCTAACTCCTAGTCTGTAGATGGGAAATCCTTGTATGATAACTATTGTATACCAGCATGTAGCGTTTAAGTAGATTACACGGATGAAGTTACTTGAGACCACAGATTCAGTTTCAGTGTAGATATTGTTCGATTCAGTAAATGGAGATTGTCTCCATATCGTTGTAATACTCGGCTTAGTAGAGTAGTAGCTAATAGTATTTGAAGATTATGTCTATAGAAAGCACTTCTAGTATTTCGGAATTAACGTTATTATTACCATCATTCTGATGAGCAGGTTTAGTACTGTCGTTGATTAATTTATTGTAAATGATCAAACAAAAACACTATTTTTAATATATTTCAATACGGGTAAATAATAATGAAAAACCGATTATATAATAAATAAATTTGAAGGTTCTATAGTATAAAAGAAGGATTTGTTTAAATAATATTCTAAACAAAGAATTTATTTAAGTTCTATATACAAAACAAATAACATTTAAAGCGGTACAAAGAGTTTCGTTTCGGTTCAAAGACACAATGTAAGCAAAAACACACGACAAACTTAGACATAATGTCTACATTGTTCTATTAGGTAACTAGTTTCGATAAAAGTTGCGATGAAATATTTATGTTTGTACTCACCCAGCTAGGTTTCCTTTGCTGACACACACAACTCGCGGTTAATTACAAAACGGTGTTATCCTGGAGGACATAGAGTCCATTTTCGCGTCCTGTCCCCGTCGGCGGGCCGAGGTTGGAAGTGCGCCTGTCTGCCGTAGTGGAGCGTACTACGCGTGAAACAAGCTGAATTTCAATCCAGTTCAAGTTTTTATCGGTTCTATTGGGGTAGAGTGTGCCTTAACGCGCAACACAGAACGCCTGGGGTCATTAGAAAGCTCGACAGAAGACTGCCGCGGCGGCGCGCGCTGGGTAGGTCACCGCCGTTGTTGCGGCACCCCCGACCCACTATTATTATACTTTTATGACGAATCGGATTTTGCTACCGAACAACCAGCTTTTTGTAGTGACGTGATCGCGTAAGTGTTTATCGTATCATGACGTAAACATTTTCGTGTTGCGGTATCATGTTTTGTATGTTAAAATAATATTTTGAATGTTTGTTTCATTTGGGTTGCTAAAGTTATTTTTAAGCTATAATATTTATTATGCAACAAAATTAATCTATAGTGAAAGTATTTTTAGTAAAAAAAGCAAAATACACACAAAAATAATTATTTCGTAGTAACGTTCCAAAACTTTATTTCCGGATATTCATTTAAGAAAAAAAAAAACAAAAAAATAATATCGAGTAAGAAAACTTGTAACTTGGATAAAATAAAAATGTGAGAGTTTGGATCGCAGCCTTGAGGTTTGACGCTGCACTGTCGAAAACTTGGCAGTAAATTCAGTGCTATACACTGCCAGAACTTTCACAAAATCTAGGTCACGAAGCAACTTATGAATATTCGGAAAAAAAAACATGAGAAATAAATTAGAGCTAACCCTTATATTATGATGAGGGGGAGAAAGTGGGAGCATGGTCGAATATGAAATACAATCTTCCTGAATTATTTTGCTTTTGTACATTTTTGGAGAGATTTAGCATTTTGAAATTGAGCTCAGAAACGATTGCGTAAGGTTTCTTTTGGAATGTACTATAGTGAGTACTTTACTTTCGGTTAGGCGGCTTTTGGTCATGTATGAGTACTCCTCGAAAGCAATGGTCATTTTATTTTTCTAGTTTTTATTTACATCGCTTTTTATTTCGTACCTATCTTTTCTTGAATCCTTTGTATTTTCCACTTTGCAAGCGATGTATGAAAATTAAATGTTCATTAAAACGTATTTTTTCCACATTCAGAAAATATGTATATTAATTTCGTTGCTTGCTTTTAAATAGAAATGTTTGTAGATTTTCCGAGCGAATTATTAAAGCTTTTGAAGATAAATGAGTTGCGAATGGTTTAAATGACCGATCGTTTATTTTATTTTATAAATTATTTCTTTATTTTTATTCTCTAGAGAATTTTCCTTTTCATGTTGCCGACCAAAGATACAATCAATTTCCCAGTACTCGGTAAAATATTTTCATTTGGATTTCTAGCCTTTTTGCCAAAACATACAACAGAGCATTACCCTACTTTGCCAGTGTCAAAGAAATCAGAACGTGACACAAAAATCATATTGACTGGATGTACTTAGAAATGAGTTAGGATATCATTGCCTAAGTGTAATGCTTCTGGAAAAGGCTTATACAGGATGACTTTGAATTCATTGGTAATATTTTAGGGGTGAAAGTACCCATGAATATGAACAACTTTCATTATGAGCCAAGCCGGAAGTCACAAAAAATCTGGTATTCCTGAAATTGTATCGAGTTTTGCAAACACAAGTGTGCTGAACATTTCTTTTTTTTCAGTGTAGTAGGTAACACAGAAAAAAAAAACAGTTTGATAAGAGTTGAATCTTTATTCGCTGAAAGTTTGCCAATTAATTGAAAGCCCTCATTAAATATCCTCGCCAGCAACGACCTCACGCGCCGGGCCCTGGTATAGGCCATGGTCCAGAATGAGGAGGAATGGCAGGCGGTCGCCCCTTTCTACGAAGCAATAATGCTAGCGAAGGAGGCGGCCTTCCTCACACCTTAGTCACTGGGATCTCGACCACGACATCCAGCCATTGCAGGCGTGGGCTTGCGGACGGAAAGCAAAGGGTAGCGCGTCGTCCGGCAGTCCAGTAACAATTCAGACCGAGCTCGAATCGTCGACGGTGCGTAGCTTTCCGCGCACGCTTCAAGGAGATTTCAGCAAAACAGTAGGAGCCGGCGGCAGGTTCGAAGTTTGCTGAGACCATGGTTTGTGTGAAAGAGAACCCTTGGGTCCTAGAACGTAGGCAAAGAAGGAACATAGGAATGGGTCTTAGGCAGTAAAAGTCTGGCACGCTCTCCCGCACCGCCCTAGAGCAGGAGAAGTCGTTGGATGATTTCTCACCTAAGAAAAATAAAAAAAGCCCTCATTGCATTAAATGTGTTAATGGTAGAATATATTCATAAGCAAAACCCAGAAGCACTGCAGGTTGTAGGATTTCAATTCAAAACTCAGTAAAAACAACCGGTTCTTGCGTGAAAGGAATCCCGTTACCATGAAGTTCCCTATTTATAAGTTGTGAACTTCACTACAACTCATAGCAAAAACTGACATTGAGCAATCAGAATTTCTGCATTTTGCCGACAGCTTTGCTTATTTATTTGAATTTTGGGATTATAATTTATTGGATATTGAGATTTTAGTTTTTTGAATACCTAAAATGATTTTAATTTATTTTATTTAGTAATCATTTTATTTTATTGAATTTAGTATTTGTTTAATCTTTTAAATGAGAATGATTTCATAACCTAAAATAAGTGGTTTTTTTATTACATATTAGCTGCCCTGGGTGCAGTGCTTTTTTTATTTTTTGAATTTTTTTTTTCAAATAAACCTTTTTCTGACAAATCCGAACACAACAAATAAATAAATACAGCCGTTCTAAATTGATGCGTTTATATAAACATGCATTGGGCAATTAGTTAATTTTTAATTATAATATAGAACACAGTTTATCATGATGCTCACCGACAGGCTTTTTTAAACCTAAGCAAATATACCTCTATTTGTAGCGAAATTTCCTTATTTTTTAAGGTGGGCAATCATCCAATGACTTTTCTCGCTTTAGGGTGGTGCGAGAGGGCGTATTAAATTTTTAATGACTGAAAACAATGCTATCATCTTTCTTTGCCCTTGCATTTCATGACCACGAATTGGCCGGACGGCGAGTCACCAATTCCTCGTCGTCCATAAGCTTATGTCTATGGTGGCTGGAAGCCGGGATCGTTGTCCCAACGGCTGAAGCGTGAGGATGTCCGTTCCCTTACGCGGGCGGCCATCTCCTTCACTCCCCCTCGATCCAGACCATGGCTTGAACCAGGGCTTGGCGTGAGAGGTCTCCGCCACCGATCGTCTCCATGAGGTAGGTCACAGTGGTACACCGCCCAAGCGAGGTTCACCTCCAGTTTATGCTCCACCTTGTACTCCGGGCAGTCCGTATAATAGTGACACCCGGGGGTTTCTTCCGCCTACATCAGGTGCAGGTTTACCATGTATGGTGAGGACCTGCGTCATGCGGAAGGTGAGGACGCCGTGATGTCTCTCCAGGCACTTACATTATCTTCATAATTATGGCGTGCCCAACCGAAATTTACTTGCTATACTATTTTTGCTCGCTCGTCCAGTTACTACTATCTCTAGTGAACATCCACGTGACGGTTACACTATAATCGTTAATGACCATTGAAAAGAATTTTATTTTAGTGCTAAAGAGGATACATAGCTTTTAGTAACCTTATAGACACCCACCAATTAAGAACCATGACATAAATAGAGAACACGAAAATCATGGAATACGAAATACATTTCTTAACCGTTTAATTCAGGAATCGGTTCTTCAGTGGGATCGCAGTCAAGCACTGGTTTATATCAATTAAAAAAAAAAAGTACTATTAATTCAGAATAACGACTAAAAGTTTTGATGCCGCTCGACTGTCGTTCATTCAGCCCAACGATCGCATTTTGTTCGGCTTGTATACGAAGACCGTTCGCCGCTAGATTCCCGTGCGTGCTGTAGCAAGTTTCGTATTATCTCTTTTTTGTAGCAATAATATAATTGTAGTACTAAGATGGTTACCGATGACCGATGACCTGGTGAGGGTCGCGGGAATCTGATGGATGCGAGACGCACAGGACCGGTCATTATGGCGACATTTGGGGGAGGCCTATGTCCAACAGTGAACGTAAAGCCGAAAGCGGCTGAAATGATGATAATGATGATGACTAAGCTGGTTATACACTTATCTTATATCTTCTGATGAGAACTGATGATGAGGTAGACGTTTATAATTTCCCATTTGTCCAAATAATATGCAGTGAAAAGCAAAAACCATATGTATTTAGTTGTTATTCCAACAAACATGCTATATTTTTATAAGGATTAATAAATTACCAGCTAAACATCATCTAATGGTTTTTGTTAATTTCTAGTACATCTTTAAAATCATGATATCTTCGTAATGAAATGTTAGAATTATATAATTAAAAAGTAATATGCACTGTATAGTTTATTTTGATAAAAATTATTACCAAGGTACCAAAAAAGTGCCTTTTTTGGAGGCGGCGAATACATTCATTTTTTAAATAAAATTAAATAGTTATTGTGGGATAACTATAATAGTTAAACAAATGGTGTCAAACATTTTTTGTAGATATTTATGTGTTCTACAAAATTGTAGTACAATATATTGTTATAACATCAATAGTTTTTGCAGGGCACGCGATGTAAGGAAATTTATAGGCAATTTATTCACAGTTTGGCTTACCTTATTGCAGTTTTTGTAAGGAACCCTACTGTTTTCTAATAAAAAATAAAGTTTATGTTACTCAGAAATAAAATAGCTTTCTAGTACTGAAAATTTTTTTTAAATCGGTTCTGCAGTTTTTGTGTTTATTCATTACAAACAAAAATAAAAATCTTTCCTTTTTTTTAATATTAGTATAGAGATAGTTTACAACTTAATTAAATTTTTTCGCTAGCCCACAATTGAGTGCTTCAAAAACTTTATTTGAATACAATCATCCGTATACCAGGTACCCGAATTCGGGCAACCGAAACGATAAAGCTGAACTAGATTGTGCAACGACAGGTGCTTTCGACCCCGTCCATTTACACTTGATCGTTTGCCCAAATTCTATAGATTAATCGAATTCAAGCAAATAATTAAATGTCATTATGACATCATTAGCAATCCAGTATATTAGTAATAAATCTCTTTAACATCGCCAATCTTCCACCCAAGTAAATTCTCGGCTTTACCAACCTGCAGCACAAAAATTACCAGTCAGGGAAAATTACCTTTCTATTTGCATCCGCAGTGTAGGAGCAGCAAAATATATAAAAAGAGCTCGCGCTGCCCGGGTCACGTCATCACAGGCCATCTGCCTTGAATATGATTATCCTCGTTTTATGAACTAAGTGTTTTACACACGGAAGGTCAGTAATTAGAGCGCTCTAGTTCGTTCGGTATCACTTTGAACTTTGCTCGAGTTGAGGAAGAAGTTAAAAACGAACGAACTTTTTTCTAAATTTCATCTATTGGAGGGTTGTAAAGAAAACAATGATATTGTTCGTGATTTGGTTGTTTTTAGTCAAGCTTTTAAGCCTTAAGCCTTAGGTAAACACGCGGCATATGTTTTGTAGAGTGTGCCCTTCATTGCTTTACATAATAATCTGCATACAATCTCGGTGTTATGGTATTCAAAAATATAGATAACTGTTTCGGAAAATTCCTTATTTTTTTATGAGTCGCATTGTCGACCTATGCATTTTGTATTAAACGAAAAGTATGGTAAACCACAATCCACAGTCTTAAATATGTTTATGTGAACCTGATATTTCGATCTCTCCAGACTTCAGATAAGTTTTGATTCAGGGTCCAATTAAACATAAATGAGAAAACCAATTTCCTGTTGCAAGGCAAAGTTTTAGTTAAAGCTACCTACATACATAGGTTTCCAAACAAAGATGTTTATATAACAGACCAGTAAACTATAATATCAGCGAGAATTTCTCACTGTAGGGTATCCGAGTGGCCTAAAGTTGCAAACTGGGCGATAGTCTGACACTTCGGCGAAGCTTGTAAATTTAGCTCGTTGCCCCAACCCCAGAAAGCATTTAGGTCAATATGCTATGTGTTCAGGGTTGCCAACCGTTCCGAATGTGCTGAGACATACGGTTTCTTTATAGCATCCCGTATGAAGTACGACATTTTTGTCTTGAATACGGTACACGTTCTATTTACATTCTGCTTTCAAACACAGGCAAATTTTCCTCAACTAGATATATTGAATGGGAAAAAATTTTTTTTTTTTTCTGGGATTGGTGATAACACGGCTGAAATAATTCGAAGAGGATTTAGTAGGATTATTTTTTATGATGTCAATTATCTTTGTAATCCATTCGGCCAGTGCCTTAGGTGAAATCAAAGAGTAGATAATGCACAAAAAGATTTTTTTTTTGATGATGATGATGAAATTACATTATAAGAAAATGGCTACATTTCGAGGTTAAAGTAGCTTTTGGACAATACAATAACCATTCACGTAAAACCAATTCACAAGTTGTCATTTTAATAAAAAGTATTTTATAATGCGTACACTATAAATATGGAGTGTGTTCCATGAATAAATCGTGTCAAGGATACACATACACGTCATGGAAAAACCAAGTTGTACTTGTATAACGTTCTTTGGGGAAAGGTTTTTTCCATGCCTGTCTTCCGTCAGTTAGTGTCCCATTACACATTCCCTCACATGTTGTTACTATCTACTTATAAAAACTAGGCTAAAACCCACTGCATATTTAGAATTGCTAATTGCTATGCAACTTTTCCACTTTCGCTGTCACGCGATTGAAATATTACCTTGTGTGCTATTAATACGTTTTTATGAGTGGCTTAATCCACTAACGTTGTGTTAAAGTCGTGTGGCAGGTTTTAATTACGTTTTTTGTTAATAATAGTCTTTTGTTTTTGAAGTTTAGTTTCAAAGGTGATTAGGAGACAGTTTATACGGAAGTGTTGATTAAATATTGATTAGTGAAAAGATTTATGTTGAATTAGTAGATTCGAATGTAATTGGGTGCTAGGTTAGAAAGCGGGTTTATTATTTTGGGTGGGAAATCATCCAATGACATCTCACGCCCTTGGGTAGAGCGAGAAGGCTTGTTCGGTTTTTACTGACTAAAACCCGCTCCTAGTTCCTTCGTTGTCTTTTATTACAAGTCTGGGTTTTCCTTTCAGAAGCGAACCCATGGCCCCAGTAGGCTTCGGCCCTGCTGGGCCCCTACGGTTTGCTGACGTCTCCTTGAGGCGCGCGTGGAACACTGAGCTTCGTCAACAACTTGGGCTTGGTTCGGACGGTTAGCGGACGGTAGGACGGCGAGCTACCCATTACTCGCCGTTCGCAAGCTTGGAAATCTGAATCGGGATTCCGGCGACTGGGGCGTGAGGGTAGTGGCCTTACGAGTGCGGCTGTTTCCGAGGACACGGTGGTGCATACGGTAGAGGTGTGTCCCGCCTGGGCAGAGCACCACCGTGTCCTCGGTGACACCCAGGCGTTTCTTTCGCACGATTTCGGTGCCCTGTTTAGGAACCTTCCGAACTGGCCGTGTTCGGTGAGAATCTGCGTCATGCGGGATTTGAAGAAGCCGTGAAGTCTTTCCAGGCACTCCTCAAAGAGGGAACTTACCACCATAATTTGACTGACTGGTAGAGAATACCACGAGTACAATACGAAAGAGTTACCATGGTCCTGTAACGTAAAGGGCAACTGAGGAAACACGAGTGGGTTTAAGTCAGTTAAAATCTGACAGACCTCTCTTCAACCAGAGCGGGAGAAGTAATAAAATGAAATCCCAGGTCAAAAAAAAAACAATGTTCTCGATGCAAAATATTCTTAGGATTTGGCTTCCTTGTTCCTTGTTTTATTATGACGAAGAAAAAAAAAGGGTAGTGCAAAAAGTAGAACAACAAATCAGAAGATCCAATACCTCTAGGTCTGTTTTGTATCATAGTTTTTATTTCCTTTCCGGGACATTTCTGTAGGGGTCAGATTTTTATGTTTTCCTTATTTTCCCCCGTTCTTTAGGTCGCAGAGAACATTCTTATGAGGCGTTGCCTTTGCTGATATGCCACCATTTTTTCTTATTTACTGTTTGAGATTGCGCTCCCCCACCTTCTATACAAGGGCTTCTGTACAAAAGAAAGAGGGAAGGTAATGAAGTGAATTTCTCGCGCTCGGCCTGGAAGACTTCAAGTACCCTAGTTTATTTTTCTAACATAAAAGCCTCTGTCATACACAAGTTTTCCTACGAATATGCACGTTGCACATAAAGTTGTAAAATACGTAGAACATTAGCATATAACAACATGTGAAAATCTTCGGGCCTAACACACTAATATTTTAAAAGCGAAAATTTGTGCGTTTGTGAGTGTTGGTTTGTTACTTCTTCACGCAGAAACTGCTGAAAGGATTTGGATGTTTGGTACACTGGTAGACGATGTCCTTTTAATCCTGGAAGTATGTCCCCTTAGGATAACACGTGCCATATCGCTGGCAGCAGCATCACTGGACTTGTAAGGCCAAGTAACTTGGATACCTCTTATCTTAAAAGAGGTACTTATGAAAAATCTTTTTTAACCACAAATAGAACTGACATCCAAAAAGAAACAAAAAAAAATGCAAAATAACTTTAATTTCAGAAGTCAATGCTAAAAAACTAGCTAGTTTGCAACTGTATTTTTCTTTTTACTTGTCCCATAACTTACACTAACAATGAACTAGTTCAACGATAAGGTATCTGAGGGTATACCTTATCGTTGAACTAGTTCATTGTTAGTGTAAGTTGGTATACCTAACTGTCAACACACATAAACAGTTAACGATACATAGACACGATCGCAGCGATAGCGGGTCATTTGCAACAGTAGATAAGCCATTGACAATGGAACTCTTCAGAAACTAACAAGTTATTGAAGAGTTCCTTTGTTCATTTCCAAAGATCTTCATCAGATCCCAATCTATAGTATAATATAATAAAGCGGAAGTGTTTTTACCTTTTTATTTGTTTCAATGCTTTTATGTCTGGAACAAACAGTCGGACTGGAAAAAATCTTTCCGTATGGGATTGCCAAGTTCATGATAAATAGCAGTCGATAACCGTACGGACAGCGCGTGAGGTACCACACAGCCCTCAAAGAGATATCAGCAAAACCAGAGGTGCACAGCAGGGCCGAGGCCTACTGGAGCCATCGGTCGTCCAGGTCGTCCAAAAGGGAACACCAGGGTGTTCTGGAACGCTAAGAAAAAAAGGAACATTAACACTAAAACCACACTGTTTTAGTCAATAAAAGTCTGTTACGTCCTCTCGTTCTCTCGCTCTAAGGTTACCTTAAAGCGAGAGAACGAGAGGACGTATCGATACGGACGTATAGAGAAATCATTGGATGAATTCCCACCTAAAAAAAGAGTGTCTAGTATGAGTTTGTTTTACGTTAATACAATCGACACGTTTATGACGTAGGGTGCTCCGATTGGCCCACTCTGATCTCATAATCAATCAAAGATCCAACCACGGTAAACATATTGATCGCGTTAATGTAAAAATATATCACACTCAGCGCACAAAACCTCTTCTACTTTTTTAAACTTAGTTCGTAAGTAAAACGTATTTTTGTAAATAGGTATGCAAATAAGGTCAGTGACCAAGTTATCTTCTTTGCAGAGTATTGATCGAGACGAAGTGATCAAGTTCCAATCTGGTCTCAAAATCAGCACTTCCGAGGCAGGTTTAAGGATACTGACCTTTTCTATACATCATCAGACCGAAATCTATTGATCATGCAAGGTTCATTTATATAACGGGCAGCGCATATGTCACCGGATGTTTAGAAAATTATCACCAAATCATGCCTTTGGCAGTTTTTAAAATGTGGTGAAGATTAGAGGTCTCCCGCGAGCTTAATGCGATCATTTGATGGCCTAAAGTGAACTGTTAAAGGGATGGAGCTGTAAAGAGTGTATAGCTCCATCCCATTTTTTTTGGTCGTACGCCTAATATTTTCATACGCCCCTGTAGGAGAAGTCCTATTTAGTATGATGAAGTGCTGTTTAACTATATGTAAGATAAGCAAAAATGTTTACTTTATTCAACGTGAGGCCGCATTAGGAATGGTTTCACCGTGCATACCAAGAATCGTAAGTGTTATTTATTATTTGCGGTTAATACATTACACAGTACGTGCGTACGTTTACGTTCCTGAGGACAGTTGATGACGCTCACATTTCATTGAGCGACGTTCAGACGTTACCTCGTTGATGGTAAGTGGTGACTGACACTGAGAAGACAATCTGACGGAGGCCAGCGTTAGTATTAGCCCCAGTCGGCTAAAGGATTTATTTTCCGTCATTTTTGGATGTATTTGACACCTGCAACTGCAATTACTGTAAAGCTTGCGTGCCTACTGGCTGTCGGAAAGTGGATAACAGATTTCTGGTTTTACGTTCTAGTTTCCGCCTCAATGTTTCTTACACATAGGCGTTCCTTGTTGTTCATCTTAACGACATTATCCGATGAGCTCTTGTTACCGTCGGCGTTCCGGCTGTATTAGTACCCCATGACCTGGCACGCGACAATGACAAGGGACCGGTCGGCATGTCTTTATTTTCGTGGAATATTAAGTCTTTAGTGACGCTACTTGTATTGATAATATTATGCCATTCCATTTTTCAGTGCATCTTGCTGAGCTTGCTGCTGTTGGGGTTGCGAAGACCTTAATCGGCAGAAATATAAAAACTTGTCGGTAGTTCAAAGAGAGTAGAAATCAATTCCTCATACACTATTTTGAAGATCTATCAAACGCTTAGTTGACACTTTGCGTAACCTGAGGGCTGACTTTTTTTTATCTTTTTTAGGGTTCCGTACCTCAAAAGGAAAAAACGGAACCCTTATAGGATCACTTTGTCGTCCGTCTGTCTGTCTGTCAAGACCATTTACCTCGGGAATGCGTAAGGGTATCGAGTTGAAATTAAAACCATATACTCAGATCTGCGGTCCCTTGAAGTTGTGAAAAAATGAAGTCTTCTTAGTTTAAGGAAAAAAAAGATACGGCCGTTTGTCATAAAAAAAGTATATTTCGATTCGTGAGTGTCGAAATATACGTTTTTAAATAACCAGTTGACCCAGAAAATTTGGCGTAAAGCAAGGTCTTATAGCACAAATATAGGAATATATCTGAAAACCGCAAATTTTTGGTTACGTCACCAAAAAAAAATTATTTTGCGGTTTGGAAAAATCTTCGAGACTTCATTTAGGAATACACGCACGCGACACGCGTCACGCGTATACTATTCGCTTAGGTAAGTTTGTACGGGAACCGTCAGTGCGCAGTCCGATTCGCACTTGCCTGGTTTTTTTATTATTTATTGGATTCTGCTGGACCAGTATCTCACCTGATGTGTAATGTAAGCGATGATGTGGTCGACGATGAGCACGCTTGTCTCGAAGTAACCTATTCACTCTTGATTTAAAGACTCCTTGAAAATTTAAAGACCTAGGAAATTCCACTCCTCACTCACCTAGGTCATAGGTTTGTGGTAATGCAACAACTTTTTTGACACTATATTTTAAACTGCCACTGCTGCCAACTGCTGTAAATAACCTCCTAACTAAATAGGAGGTTATGTTATAAATGTAACTGATTGTCATATCAAAGCACAACCGAAATCACTAGGACTAGAATTCTGGAATTTTGCCCCAGGTTTCCTTTTATGAGTAGTAGGCGTAGGCGGGCATTGATACGGGATTTTCTAAAATTCAACACCTAAGGAGATAAAATGAGGGTTGGAAATTTGTATTGAAAACCTACTTTCATGCGGACAAAGCCGCTGGTAAAAGCTAGTACTCGTATATTTACTTAACTACTTTTACAATGGATTAATAATTTAACAGTGGACGTCTTTAGGCTGAAAAGATGATGATGTGAACATAATTTCATGTACGCCTCCCCCAAGTGTCGCCATGATGAACGGTCCTGTGCGTCTCGCATCCATCGGATTCCTGCAACCTTTACCAGTTCATCGATCCGCCTTGTAGGAGGCCTTTCAACGCTGCGTCTTCCGGTACGCGATCGCCACTCCAAAACCTTTCGACTCCAACGGCCATCTGTTCTGCGAGCAATGTGCCTTGCCCATTGCCATTTAAATTTGGTGATTCTTCGTACTATGTCGGCAACCTTGGTTCTCCTACGGATATCTTCATTCCTGATTCGATTACGCATAAAAGCTCCGAGCATAACCCTTTCCATTGCCCTTTGGGTGGCTTTAAGCCTTCTGATATGGCCCATTGGGAGCGACTACGTTTCGGAGCCATATGTCATCACTGGCGACACGCACTGGGCTTTTGTTTTGAGACACTGTGGTATGTTGGACGATAAGATACTGCGCAGCTTTCCGAACGCTGCCCAGCCGAGTCAGATTCGACGATTGACCTCTTTCTCGAAAATAGATCTACCCAACTGAACTGTCTGTCCGAGGTAGACGTAATCGTCCACAACTTCAAGTGTACAGTCACCGATTTTGATAGGAGTGGGTGCTACATGGTTGTTTATCATGACTTTAGTTTTGTCCATGTACATTGTAGTCCCACCCTTTCGGAAGCTCTACTGAGGTCGTTGAGCATTGTGCTGAGCTCCTCCGTAGTCTCAGGCATGACTACTATGTCATCGGCAAACCAAAGGTAAGTGACATACTCGCCATTGACATTAATGCCTAGTCCACTCCTGTCCAGAACCTCGAAGACGTCTTCCATTGCGGCGGATGATGATGATGACGTTTAATGTAGTATATCACTTAAGCGAATTGTGTTTTATTATGATATAGCAAAACATCACTAATCAGCGCTAGGTTTTTATTAAACACAGATGCTTTTGGATATTTTTATGCCTTGTCACCCTGTCACAGTCGCACAGCTCTCTGTCGTTTTTCAACTAACTTATTCATGTCTAAAATGGCATCGAATTGCCGCTTTAAATTTAGCGTATTGGGAACAGTCTAGACAAACTAGGTCGGGCCTTGATTGCTACCGGAGGGACTATTTAGGCTTTCTCTTTAGTTTGAAACATTTTCCTGTTCTTTGTCTTAGACTAACGATGAAGCCGATTGTATTATGAGAGTGTTGTCTTTCGAATTTAAATAGACCAGGATATAAAACAAACAGAACACCTTTTGTAAATTTGTAAAGAGAACGAAAATGTCATTGAATTTTTCAAAATTATTGTTAAATTAATGAGCACTTTCTTTCATAATTGACGTAATATATATTTTCATGCTATAGATTAGACTTCGAATGTCATCTCTATCACTCACGGTTTGCTGAGGAAATTTCATTGTTAAGCACGTTTTTATACATTAATTGTCAACTCACTGTGTACTATGTTAAATTTTAGTGCACAATTAGTAATTAAGTGTTAATTTCCTAATTTATACATAGTACCTAATTTATACATAGTACCTAATTTATACATAGCCACACCTTACAAGTTATATGACGTGGGTTTCAACCCACGCAGGCATTTTACTTTGTGTAATTTATTTTATCACGATTACTCTCATTATTTATTTACTTCTCATTACCGTAAAGGAAAACATCTTGAGGAAACCGCATGTTCTAGTTAGAACCAAAGATATGAAAACATGTGACATTGGGCCCGCGTGGTAGATTATGGACCCTGATTCCCTGGCTACGCCTGCGTAGTCACGAATCATGACATCAGGAAATCTTTTTTTTAGGGTTACGTACCTCAAAAGGAAAAATAAGAAACCCTTATAGGATCACTTTATTGTCCGTCCATCTGTCTGTCTGTCTGTCTGTCAAGACCCTTTACCGAGTTGAAAAAATTAAAACCATATAGACAAGCCTGCGGTCCTTTAATGCTGTGAAAAAATCAAACTTCTAAGTTAACGAAAAAAAAGACCCAAAATCCTGAAATTTGGCTTAAAGCAAGGTCAGTACAAATATAGGAATAAATCTGAAAACAGTAAATTTGTTGTAACGTCACAAAAAAATTGCGATTCGGAAAAATCTTCGAAACTCCATTCAGGAATTGAACTGTTTACATAGGTATAGGTTTTGTACGGAACCCTCAGTGCGCGAGTCCGACTCGCACTTGCCCAGTTTTTTTTTTATAAGTCTGATTATTTTATGCTACCTTTTTGCTTCAATACATGTTCATATTTTCATCTGTAGTGCACTGGGCGGTGTAAAAGATATTAAGTACCTACCTATGTTATTCATGACTATTGACCCGTCCAGCGTTGGTGTACTTTGGCGTCCCTAAACACTTGTTTTTTTTTTTGCAAATTAATTGTTTCCATGATATTCGATTTTCTATTTCATGCAGTTCGTACCAATTTTAAATTCGTTTAAAATAATGAAACGCAGTCGCAATCGCATTGAATAGAAGCGGTTTTTATCCATTGCGCTATCCACGGGGAAATAAGCTTTTTCACAGAAATGGTTTGGGATTAGATACCTACTTCTAGCAAAACGAGATCATGTCTGATAAATGAAAACTAGTGGAGCCTGTTTTTATCGTTATTAAAGGAAAAGTTTTACCATTTATTAATTAAGTTATTTATGAGATGTTATTATAATAACCAAATCTTTGCATTATAATTAACTATAGTCGAATCCCTATTCGTAGGCTACTTACAACACCGCTAATATTACTTAATAAACATTTATGCATAGAACTGAGCTATTTTCAATCCAAACAAGGTAGTTACCCAGCATCGACACATCACGCAGGGCTCATCGATTGTTGATACAAACGAGTTGTCGCGTTCGATCTGAGTGAAAGGAGGTTGATATGTACGCGCTGTCACGGTCCCGGTATTAAAGAGATATTGCGCGGCATAAATTTGCCAGTCGGATCTGTATTAAGTGGGCTTTTATTTGTTGCGTCACGTGCCACGCACAGGCTTCAGATCCCACGCCTTTTTAGGCCTCCATAAACTTTTCCAGGTTTCCGTTGTCGTTGAAAGGGGACTAATAATAACGCGAAACGTCCCGACACAAGCGGTGGCCGCTCCTTATATTATGTGGATAAATAAAACACATTTTGTGTTATCCGCTCGCGCAGTTTTTCTGCGGCCTCCGGCGCTTTTCATTTGCCAGAAGCCACAAGGTAAAGGGTTCACACGCTCTCCGTGCCGTGGTTGCAATTTCCTTTTGTGGCGGTCATTCGTTAAATTTTCATCGGTCGGCAGGGTCAAGTGCGCACACACTGCCCGCGCCCGCTCGACGCTCGAACGCTTCATAATTTAATTCTAGCCGGACATTTGGAGCTCATAAATAACACAAACCAAACTAAATTTGCGTTATATTTATAATTCACGAGGTAGACTCAAAGCGCGGTTTATAGTTAATAATTAAAATGGATTCGAACGATTTAAACATCCCTTGTTTCAATAAATCATATTTTCCTGGAAATGATAGACAGGAAATTAATTGTGTCAAATGTTCGGTGCCGTTACATTGTCTACAAAATTGGTTTATTTTATTGGATGTAATATTTTTATTTAGCGAAATCTCCTTTGTTTTTACTCCGAATTGCTTTTCAGCTAAAGTTGTATCTGTAACATATTGTGATTGTACAACAGCACGCAATGAAAACTTTTGAGATCTTGTTTTTATTTATCCATGTCTATCTTGCTAAAAGGAAGACTATGTCTGTTACGTGAACGTAAAGTATTCTTGGAAATACCGGCAGAGATATTTAGCGATTTGCATTCACTGTGAGTCAAAACTTAATTAAATAATTCCATAAATTCATTATTCACTCAACAACACGCTCGTCATGCCGAGCTACTCATTCGCAATACAATTCATTTAAAGTTAAATCCATTTCAAAATGCTCTATTTATCTTTAGCCCGAATCCTTTTAGTAATAAAAACAAAACTTACGTGTGTTGTGTACGTACGGAACTTATTGTGTACAAGGGTTAATCTGACTGTGCAAAGGATTAAAATGAAATTACAGTATTAGGAAGCAGAGCGCGGGTGTCTGTTGATTGCTTCGCCCGTTTCAAGTCGAGTCACGGCAGAGGTGTAGGTAATTTTGCAAAAAGGGGTGATTTTAGAGTAGTATTCGAGAAAAGTCGGTCTGTCGGGCCGAGATCGCGGCTCGCGGACACGAAGGAGTTACTAAATGAGTTAACTTTTCCCATTTATGCTCACATTATTCCTATTAACTTCGTCACCGTTCGCAGTATGTACCGCCTTGAGAGCTCCTGCTAATTACAGGTGCTCCAATTAACGAGTTATATCGTTCGGTTGTAATCTCATCAGTGAGTTGAACTTGTTAAGAGATCTTTACAATTAAATAGTTATTTTAAGATCGTTTTCGAGGTGAAACTTTGTGTGTACTTGGTCTTGTGTTAGCGTAAGCTTAATTAATAAGATGATAGCTTTTATAGAATTAGGTTTAGGTAGAGGTTATTTCAATTATAAATGTGTGTTTATTTAAGAGATGTAAGTAGTGATCATATTTTGAAAAGCTATAGGTATTGTGATATCGAATTCTGGCAAGGCGGCTTTGGAACTGGCTTTTTGCTTTCGAATTTGATAAGAAGAAAAGACAAAAACAATCATTTTGTAATGTCAGATAAGTCAGAACGACTGTCAAGCCGCTAGGTGGAAAAAATAATATTGTAAATATAAAGTGCTTCTAGCAATAAATCGTAATGAGTTGGAACAAAGAACACTTTCTTTATTTTTCTGCCTTTACGATATTCAATTCAAAATACGTTATTTCACTTAGGCCTACGTCGGCATTTATAAAACGTCAGAGACTAGTCTACGGTTCCAATCGGTGGTTTTCTATCGATAAAAACCGGCCAAAAATTTCATTGTTAGGTACTTTATTGTAAAAGTGTTTTTTTACAATATTTCCATAAGACAATATTAATAAGTAATAGAAAACGGTAAAGACTGGTAGACCAGTCTTTTCTGACTTCTTTTACCTTTTTTGATGACCTTAAATTTAAATAAACATACATTTTAAATTAAAATATTTCAGTCTAAACCCAGCTACGGTTAGCAAAATATTCGCTTGTTTTCGTATGAAAGACACGTGAACTAACCTATGAATATTAATCATATGGACGAAAAAGGGCAAAAACATCATGCCTTTACGCTTAATTATCGTGTTGCGTGTTTTTCGTTTCTACATTGAAACCATGCCTTTATTTTATGAGGAAAATGGGTAATTTTTGCACAGTTTAGGTAATTATAGCGTAATAGGCACTTGACAGTAGGTACGCCTACTTAGTGGAAATTCTGAAATAAGATAGAAGATCTACAAATATAAGAGAGAGAGAAAGAGATAAGAAAGAAAAGAGAGAGACAAAATAGAGATTATAAGATCTTCGGGCTATTTTGATTTAAACATATCACCCGAAGAATAACTAAAATTAAGTGGCAGGGGGCAGTGCACATTGCTTGCATAACAACATCGCACACACATACACACACAGCACACATTGCACAGCGTTGGTCAATAGAATCGAAAGGTTCTGGCGTGGCGACCACATACCAGAATGCAACGTTGGAAGGTGGGTTGACGATCTGGGGGTCATGGGAATCCGATGAATGTGATGCTACTACAGGACATGATTCATCCGTGTGCCAAATTTCTTTCAAATTCGTTCGGTGTTCGAGCGCGTAAACATAAAAACTATACACAAGTTATAATATAAGGGCGTTTAGGGGAGATTCTTTGAAACCGAGAGGATGTCTCATTCGTCTGGCTTAGCTTTTCTATAAAAATTGATATATTTATTTGCATATTAGTTTTCCCCGATCATTAAATGTATCAAAGGCACACATTTGCGCCCAGTGGCTTACGACACAAAATAGGTAGGAAAGCTAGGCCAGATGAATGAGGGGTTCTCTCGCTTTCAAAGAATCAACCACGTTTTATGTCGGACCGCTGCCGCACATTTACCATGGTGCTGGTTACGTTCGTAGCCGGCCGGTTGCAGTGCGTTAGCAGTCTGCGACTGCCGTGCGTATGTATGCCAGTGATGCGATATCAATCAGTCAAGCCATGGACTCCGACCAAGAAACATGACTGTTAGTGCTCTTGTTGCAAATCATCAAAGAGAAACCAAATTAACATTTAATTCTCGTGATATCCATAATCTTTACTCTGGGTTAAAACAAGATACAAGCATTTTTTTTATTATCTGAGAATGTCTAGGTATTGTTGCTACAAATTACTTGAATCATTTAAAAGTTAAATTCATTAAACTGCCTACATTTTATATTTGGGATATTATTTATTAGTATAATTATTTCAATAGTATTTTTTAAATAAAATATATTAATAAAAAAACATAATATTAAGAAGTATCAACTTTCCATAGATTTAAATTCGGTGGGTATGAAGAAAAGTATTTTTTTTGGAATTTGCAGAGTTTTCCACATTTTCACAATGTTTGTTTACAGAGTAATTTCCCAAAATTGTGTACCCTTTGGTGTGGGTCAGATTTAAAAATTTTCCACCCCGTAGTTTGAGGATGAAAATTTAATAAAATTAGCTCTGTGGTTTATAACTCACCGCTCTATTTAACACCGAATTGAATACGTGGTGCTTGTGACGTTGTCGTCCTGTTGTCGGGCGTTCACGGTACCGGCTGTTGTTGCACCGCGCGCTTTTTATGATAAATGCGATTGTCCGTACGCAGTACAATTAAGGGCCCTCGTCCACGGCAATTTTTTGTAGCGATGCTGTAGCGCGGTCGCATCAATACAGTCGCGATGCTTTAGCGCACTTTCGACAAGCAAAAGCGCTACAAAAAATCGTCATGGGCGAGGGACCTAACGCACCGCATCAGCACCGTAACAGGCCATCAAAAAAACGCATAAATTGTAAGCGCTCTAAGTGTGACTAGCTACTGCCAGCGCCTTTGCTCGCGTGATAGCAGAAAAATAACCCCATAGGATTCTCGCGGCTCCCCGGATAAAAATTATCCTGTGTTATACAAGGACATTGTTTACACGCATACCAAGTTTCATCTAAATTCGTTCAGCCGTTCGAGCGTCAAGAAGTAATGAACATACACACTTTTTGCCTTTTTAATACTAAGTGAGATATATAGCGTGCTCGCCTATCTTTTAAAAGTATATTTATCAACCAACTCGTAAGTTTACACATTACATCCGAAATAAATTAAAATAATAAATAATAATTGCTAAAATCATCAGAGAACTTGCGACTTAAATTGCCAATCCATACAACGACTTTCTTTGATAAATCATTTACTGTCCAGGCTGCTCGTCTGTGAAATGAATTACCAGACACAATTAAACGCGCTCAATCGTTGCCTGTTGTCGCTGTGAGTATCGATAGTCGTGATTCATATTTCTGTCTATAGTTTTCAATAATTAATTTCAATTATTATTAAATATGTATATATGTATCTATTTTATAGCATATGTATATATTTGTGTATCGATTATAATATAATATGTTTAATGCTGGTTTTGTCACACCAATGATTGCCCCATTTCTTGTCCAGGCAATTACTGTCAATTCCAGGTTGCCTGGAAGTGATCGCGGAATGCGATAAGGCCGCCCATTGTATGTGCGTATGTGTTTTAGTTCCCTTTTATGTTTGTATTAGTGTACAATAAAGGATATAATAAATAAATAATAGTTTTTTTGATTCACGTTATAACAGGCGATTCAGTGTCGACAATTTGTTTTAAATTACCTGATTAATGGTTAGATAAATAAGGGCTAATTGTCGTAAACTTACTTCTTGAATGGAAGAAGTTTAGATAGCTAGAAAATGTGACAATGTATATATCTTATTACTCGTAACTGTACAGCCCCAGTACGAAATCTACGAAACTTACAATTCTGACGTCTATCACCTGTTAGCAGTCACATTAAATTCTTAACCCCACTCACATTCAAACAGCATATAAGCACCCCGCAAAGTGCTTCACCGAGGTGGATCTACATGAAAAATTTATAATATGAGAGAGCCCGAAGAACCACGATAAACCACGAAAAATCACGAAGTTGGGTGTCTGTCAAAGCACGTGTCCAAAGAATGCCACTGAGGTACTGACACAGAACGTTGAGTCGCACTTTACGAGCCACCCAGCTTTCACCGTCGCTAAATAGTCACTGAACTCATAAAATCTTTGAGAAGACGTACTCTTTGGAACTATTTTATTCTTATTGTGTCTTTATCAGTGCTGTAATATTTCTTTGCAGCTTATTAAACTGTTGGAACTGGATCGTTGAGAACTTTTGTATTTTCTTTACTGTAGATAGTCTTTTGATTAGCGTTCTCTTGGCGTAAGTTGTTCTATTTTATAAGGAATGTCTGATTAAACATGGATGTTCTTGTTTCTTTTTTTTGTGACTTTGTGTGAGCTATCTCTGTATTTAATCTGTGAGGATTTTAAAGACACAGTTTCTCTAAATGTTTACTTGTCTAGTTTCCTTGTCAAAGACTATTTCCTTTCTCTCTAATAATATTCTGATTCTACGTAATTCTATTTCTTCCGTCACTTACCCACCTTTTTTTGTTTTCCTATTCTTTTTCCGCTTCCTTTTATTACATAATTGCGTAACAAATAGTTATGTGTATATATTACCTAAATATATTTGTTATCTTTAATATGTATAGCTATACAATTTTATGTATTTTCTATGTGAAAATGTAAAATATCGTACTTGCTAGTAGTACACTTCAGACTATTCCCTTTTTAAATTTAAGTTCTTAAAGTTCATCTTGTATTAATATTTGCACACCACAAGTTATGGTAGAATGTAAATGGGCCTCATTTAAATTAAGATCATACTACTTTGCACACGTACATTCAGGCAAATAAATAAAAATAAAAAAAGGTTTTTTGGTAGATATCTATCTATCGCTGTCAGCGATAAGTACCTATACATTTAAGTTGATGTTTCTATTTTGGAGAACAATTAAGTTTATTCTATTTAGTTATTTGACAATTTATATACACAAAATAATAAGAGAAAAGAAGAAGGAAACAGAAGAATAGTACAAAGGAGATGCTTACAGTGTGTGAGTTCTATTCTGTTCTAGTGGTTCCTCATTGGAAAATTCCCTTACATTTGTAGTAAATTTTATCGATTCAATTTTCTTTTAATCGCTAAGCTTAATTAAAAACTCTCAGACTGTTGCTGGCTAACAAAAAGATCCCACGTGCACAACAGCACATTGTCCCATTGTGCTGCAACTCTTTTGATCTTTAACCCGCCACAGCCTCAGTAAGTGGGTTGAGCAGTGCCAAGGCCAGCTTAATTGAGCTGACGTCGCACAAGGTGAAGCGCATATCAGAGTAAAGTAGTTAATATGACGTGTTTGTTTGGAAACATGGAAAAAGTGCACATGTGTTCAAAATGCTTTATTCATCACATAATTTTTTTAACCTTTGTAAACCCTCTTTCTACTCGAAGAAGTTTGATTATTCATGTTCTTGGATAGATGTCTTACAAATAGAACGCATAATATTTTATAATCTACGCAGACGCTGGTGTCAGAATAATTTAGGTGGATGATTATACATTATGTTACATTATTGTTGTTATGTATACATTATGTTAGAATTTTTGGAGGAGCAAACTATATTGATTTTATATTTATATGTACCTACATATCATGCTCAGGTGTCAAGATGGATAACGGTCATTTACTGTGTATCAAAGTTTCTATGAATGATGTGTAGAGAAAGGGTTTTATGAAGAAAAGCATTAAAAAATAACACTAAATATTTATTTCAAATAGGCTTGTCAATTAATCGAATAACTAGTTGCTTGTTCTAAAACTAGGGTGGATCGTACGCTCCACCGCTAGTTTGACGTTAACACACAAACATCTTAAGCGATTGATACAACCGCGAGCGCAACGCGCGCGCCAGTCGCTAGCTTGCCCGCTATTTAGACCCAACGTGCGTTTCGTACCTGAACACTTCGACATTACGCCATATGTTTGATATTTCGTGACCGTGCCAGCTACCGCGCCCACGTTGATTCACGTTGATTCGCGCCCGCGAATCAACGTGAATGAGTACTACGCCTTAAAGAAGTGTCAGTAAAATTGAAGAGGCCCAGTAAAACCGATGCCTGTTAGGGCTGCGGAAACGATTGAAAGAGTGACCCTGGCTCTAGAACGCAAAGAGTAACTATAGGACACAGTTGGGTTTTAGTCGGAAAAATTTTGAAACACCCCTTCTTGACACCCCCACTCCATCCTTGAGCAGGAAAAGACATTGGAGGATTTCCCAACTCAATAAACTTGCTCATGTCACTTATTCTATAGCTAAGCATAGCATAATCAGCCTTTTGATGTTCCCACTGCTAGGACTCAGGCCTCCTCACTAGAAGAGGGAATGGGCCGTAATCCACTACGAGGGCCAAATGCGGGTTGGTGAATGTCATATGTCTTCGAATTTTTGGTTTTAGGACATGCTGGTTTCCTTAAGATGTTTCCCTTCATCGTTTTGAGAGCAGTGGTGATGAAAAAAATTACAAAAAGTAATGCGCCAGGCTGGACCCGCGACCTACTACTACTACTCGTAAGTCGGGGCCGTTACCACTCGGCTTTCACTACTAGACTCTTTTTCTATAGCCCAAGATAATTTGATTATTTTCAAAGAAACCTACCTACTCAATAAAGTGTAAATATCATTCTACTATTATTCTAGGCTTAAATCGAGAAGATGAAGTCATTATTATGACATTAGGGAAGCGAGCATTCGAATATTTCAAAAACAAAAGACGATAGAGATGTCAAAAAATGATTGTTCTTATTCGTGTGCCCAACGCCCCTTGTACCTGGAGGTTGGCCAAGCCGTAAGTCTGGTTCCAATACCAAGCTAGTTTTAAAATTGAACGGTTGTGCATCGACGTTATTCTCTTAAGTACATATAGATACACGGAGCTTTTGCGTTTACCTTCAGCGTTTTATTCTGTAACAGTTTTTAAGAGAACATTTTTCCCCGAATTCGGATAAGACTCGAAAAATCGGATCATATATAAATTCATTGTGATTTTATTATTACAAAGCCGTCCATTATTACCAATACATGTACGTGCCATTTATTTTTTTTAAAGGATTTTCTCCTGAAACGACTGGTAGGTATAAAAGTACCTACCTAAATATTAAAAATATTTATCTAAAATCTAGAAATTGTAATCTTAATGACAATCTATAATGGGATTTTCATGTACAACATTAATTTATAGAAAATAATATCACTAGATGTTTATAACTACTTTGTACCCACGCCATAAGCTGTTGATTTAAAAATGTATAAGCCCGAATAAAAGTAATGGTATGTTTTTTTAGGCATTCAAAATATTTTAACGACAAGAACATAGTAAGTGCGAAACCTTGAATAAAACGCTTAATTCAAATTCTAAGCAGGTAATAAATCCTGAGTAGTTCACGTTATGTTATATTGCTTTTTATAAAACAATTTTCAATTTTAAAGCTCCGTATAGATATTTTAAAATTCCCGTCTGAAATCCAGTCTGCTTTAGGTCCATATGTCTCATGAATTATTCAGCCTGAGTCGTGGCTTGTCCCACACGGTGACACATATATGTGTGTTATATACATATAACACACCCACGTATTAACTACGTATGTATATGCTGAACAAGACTGCAACCTGTCCTTTATTTATTTACTTAGAGATGCCTCTCACGGCTAAATGGATGTCTTCAGATTGCCCCGGGGAAAAAACGAGGGATCGAACTTGAATTCCGTTTTCCAACAACTGTGTTTTGAAGGTAAAGCTGTTTTCTTTGATCAAGATACATATGTAAACATAGAAACGAATGTATTACGTTTTGGTTGTATATTGAGACGATAAAATAGTTTTGTAATTAATTGATAGGATCATACAATAGGGTTATAATTATTATTCCAATTTTTGTAAAGTGATTCAGAGGCTAATAATTTTTATTCAATCGATAAGTGGCATATATATTTTCATGCGTAATTTGACAAAAACGCTGGATATTGTGTAAACATAAGCACTGACATTACAAATTAATATACGTATGTACGTCAGTTCACCCGTTGGCACTGTTTAGTTTACTTGACGCTACTGTTTCGCTTGATAAAAAACGGATTAAACAAGTGAACATTTTGGAATAAATAAAATTAATTCTTAAATTTTACGAACTAAAATAAATAGGTATTTATTATATATAGTATATTCGGATTTATAATGTTCCCACTGTTGGCACTCAGGCCTCCTGTCTAGGAGAGAGAATGGGCTGTAATCCACCACGCGGGCACGGTGCGGGTTGGTGGATGTCACATGTGTTCGAATTTTTGGTTCTAGATCATGCCGATTTTCCTCACGATGTTTTCCTTCGCCGTTTTGAGAGCAGTGGTGATGAAATAAATTACACAAAGTTAGCGCCTGTTTGGGTTTGAACCCGCGAACTACGACTCGTAAGTCGGGGCCGTTACCACTCGTTTTTTCCCAATAGGTATTTACCTACTGCTTATTTCTTAAACTATATAAATTGTGTGCTTTTAGACTTTTTCTCATACACGATAAAATACTTTATAAATCATTGTTGTAATCCTTAATGTGTAATAAAAAACTTTTTACAAAAAAAAGATAACCGACTTCACTAAAACAAACACTAAAAGGATCAAAATAACTTTAATTTCGGAAGTCGGTGTTTCTCGGTATTATTTGTATCTTATTTAACACCGACTTCCGAAATTAAAGTTATTTTGATCCTTTTAGTGTTTTTTTTTAGTGAAGTCGGTTATCTTTTTTTTGTAAAAAGTTTTTTATTTCACACTTTTTAGTTGGGATACACTTATAAACAGAGTGCCTATTTCTCATGACAATTCCAATTAATCCAAACACTACTAGGTTACATTGTTTTATTATGAAGTTCCTGTGTCTACTTTCCACCTTCCGGCTCCATCATCAGATCAGTTCGATAGTACCTTATAGCCAAAGTGCATTTCATGACAATTCTAATAAGCCCAAACACGGCTAGGTTACATTGATTAATGACGGAGTTCCAGTGCCTACCTTCTGGCTCCATCATCATCATCAGATCAATTTGATGATACCATTTTTACCGGAACTATTCAGAACCATTAATTTATTTGTATTATTATAGTCGCTTAACCATCTTCATTGTGATATCTATGCGATACCATTTTTACCGGAACTATTCAGAACCATTAATTTATTTGTATTATTATAGTCGCTTAACCATCTTCATTGTGATATCTATGCGAGTATGAAGTTCCGTTGACCATTTCTGATCTTCTTCATCAGTTCCACCTCATCAAATGTTACTTTTTGACTGTAAATGCTTAAGTTCTCAATGAAAATACCAAAATCACTATGCAGTTGCCTATAACATTTGAGGAGTTCCCTCGATTTCGCCAAGATTCCATCATCAGATCCTGACTTGGTGACTATGGGACCATTTGGGAAGACCCTTTCTAACAAAAAAATAATTTTTCAAATCGGTTGGCAAGCGACGGTGTTATGCGCGAACAAACATAAAAAAAATACAAACATCCGAATTGAGAACCTCCTCCTTTTTTAGAAGTCGGTTAAAAAAAATGTATACGGTTATAGACCCGGTCGGGCACAGAAATATTTAAATAGTAAGAAAGAGAAAGAGTCCTTATGACATGCAAAGCTTTATTAATCTACAATATAGTTTGAACCAAGCAAACAATTTTTTTTATATAAAATCGGTTATTTTCTTTTTTGGAAAAAAGTTTTTTATTTCACATTTTTTAGTTGCGATTCACATATAACCAGAGTGCCTATGTCGCATGACAATTCGAATAAACCCAAACACTACTATAATAGCTTACATTGTTTTATTATGAAGTTCCTGATCTACCTTCCACCTTCCGGCTCCATCGTCAGAGCAGTTCGGTAGTACCTACCAAAGTGCATCTTATGACTATTCTAATAAGCCAAACACGGCTAGGATACATTGATTAATTGCAGAGTTACTGTGCCTTCCTTCCGGCTCCATCATCAGATCGGTTCGATAGTACCTTATAGCCAAAGTGCATCTAATAAGCCCAAACACGGCTAGGGTACATTGATTAATTACGGAGTTCCAGTGCCTACCTTCCGGCTTCATCATCATCATCATCATCAGATCATTTCGATGATACCATTTTCAACGTAACTATTTAGAACCATTTATTTATTTGTATTGTCATAGTCGCTTAACTTTTTTTTTTTTTAAATTGATATAAACCAGTGCTTGACTGCGATCCCATCTGATGGTAAGCGGAGATGCAATCATTGATGGTCAGGCGCACTAGTTTATTAAGAGCCTATTCACTCTAGCCTTGAAGACACCTAAATTATAGTTGGACGGGAAGACCGCAGCAGGCAAATTGTTCCAGTCCTTCGATGTACGCGGTATAAACGACGAAGCGAAACGCTTAGTCCGGACCGTTGAAGTTTCAACAACGTAAGGGTGGATACTCGCCGTTCGTCGGGTTGTCTGATGGTAGAAAGGAGATGGCGGAATCAAGTCATGCAATTCCCGCGCACACTCTCCAGAATGTAACCTGTAAAAAACCGATAGGCTGGCTACCCTGCGCCTGTGCTCAAGGCTTTGTAGATTGAACTTAACCAAATCTGGATCCCCAATTAGCCTCTTCGCACGCCTTTCCACCGAGTCCAAAGCTGATAGATGACATTTTGCAGCACCAGCCCATATGTGACTGCAGTACTCCACACACGATCGGACCTGTGCTTTGTATAACATTAGAAGCTGTCCCGGTGTGAAGTACCGTCGGACCTTTGCAAGAACGCCTAGTTTTCTAGCAGCTACCTTGGCTTTGGACTCAATGAACCGCCCAAAATTGAGGTCTGAGGAAATTTCAACTCCTAAGAGGTGAATGCGGTCGGTGCACTCCAGGGACACGCTCTGAAAAGCAGGAGCCAAGGTGAACGGGCTCCTCTTAGCGGTGAACAGACACGCTTGTGTTTTGGCGGCGTTGAATGTTACCAGATTGGTTTCGCCCCACTTGGAGACTGCCTGAAGTGAGACATTCGTACGCTCTACCATGGCCTCTCGTTCGGACCGGATTAGCTCCTTACTAGCCCGAGGACCTGGCAGGTATCTCCCTACAACTGTGCTATCGTCTGCATACCCATAGATACCGGGCATCAGCAGATCGGTAACATGCAGCAGGAAAAGAGTTGCAGAGAGAACTGACCCCTGAGGAACTCCGGCATTAGTCGTCATGGGCTCTGATGAGCATCCATCGACAACAACTCGGAGAGACCGTTCACTCAGGAAGTCTTTTACCCAGTTAATCAGACCAGGAGAAATGCCGTACGCTGGAAGCTTACTCAAAAGGCTGGCGTGCCAAACCCTGTCGAAGGCCTTCGAGACGTCTAAGGAGACAGCAATCGCTTCTCCATTCTTCTCGAGGGCCTCGCCCCACATGTGAGTGGTATACACTAGTAGGTCCCCAGTAGACCGATTGTGGCGAAATTCGTATTGTCGGTCACTGAGGAGATCGTTACCTTCCAGGTATGCCAGGAGGCGTGAGTTCAATACACGCTCCATAATCTAGCAGAGTATGGAGGTTATTGAAATCGGCCGATAGTTGGCAGGATCGGCACGACTGCCCTTTTTGGGCACGGGTTGCACGTTGGCAAGCTCCCAGGACTTGGGCACTATACCAGTTCTAAATGAGAGGCGATACAAGCGCGTCAATACAGGAGACAACTCGGGCGCACATGCCTTGAGAACTATTGCTGGTATACCATCTGGTCCACTAGCTTTATTCACGTCTAGACGACACAGTGCTCTCAAAACTTCTCTGTTCCTTATGCGAATCTCAGACATTGAGGTGTTGCAGTGAGGTAGAGTTGGTGGAGTAGCACTGCTAGTGTCAAGACGAGAATTGTGGGCGAAGAGAGCTGCAAAGAGACCTGCTTTCTCTCTCGCCGTGTGAGCCAGTGTACCATCAGGTTTAACCAGCGGAGGCAATGTGGGCTTACAGAAGTTCGCTTCGACCAATTTGGCAAGGGACCAGAATGCTCTGCTACCGGACGGCTGTGCAGAGAGCTTTGCGCCAATATGGGTAATGCGGTCGAACCGAGCCTTCTTCAGTGCCTTTTTGTAGGACTTGGCAGCGTGGTTGAGAGCTCTCTTCTTTGAGTTCAGATCCGGAGCTTTGCGATCACGAGCGTCAACCCATGCGAGAAACGCCGAATGCTTACGCTTTTCAGCTTCAACGCAATCGGCGTTGAACCATGGTTGAGCTGAGCCTCCGATAGGTACTTCTCTATAAGGGATGAAAAACTCCATAGTTTGACGTATCACATCGGAAATTGCATCTGCACAGCTCGACGGACTTTCAGAAGAGAAGCAGACCTGCTGCCAAGGATAAGACGCAAAGAAGTGCCGCATTTCATCCCAATCTGCTGACCTGTAACGCTATATTCTCCGTTGCCCACGTGAGTCGCAGTCAGGTGGGGAGAAGCACGAAACAGATTTCACCAGACAGTGATCTGAAGTTCCAAGTGTTGAGGAAACTGTTACAATACATCTGTCCGGATCGGTGGTCAGCAGAAGGTCCAAACAATTGGCAGTATGACCAACTACATCAGGCACCCTAGTCGCTTGCTTAACCAGCTGGGAAAGGCCCATCGATACTGCAAAGTTTCGCGCTTCTCTCCCAGCTTGGTCGGTCTTCTGGTATGGGAAAAGCCAGTCTTGGTGGCAGGCGTTAAAGTCCCCCAGAGTGACGAGCTGCGCATCAGGGTGCCGATGCAGAGCCTTATCGGCGGCCTCACTGAGGTGGTCGAACAACCGAGTTGTCTCCTGATCACCGCTGTGCGATCGGTAGATACAGGCATAAACAATTTTGTCCATACCAGTGTCCACCAACAGTCATAGCGTGGAAAGATTTGGGTCTTCAAGGTGACGGAGACGCTGGCAGCAGATGTCATTACGGACGTACACACAGACCCCGGCACGCTGCAGGAAATGATGCTCCAGTGAGTATCCCGGGTAGTTGAGGTACGCCGTATCTGAGGGACATCTAATTTGGGTCTCCGTCAAGAAAAGCAAGTGTGGCTTGTCAGTCTCAAGATGGTGGTGGACCGCATCGAGATTGGAGTGCAGCCCTCTAATATTTGTGAGGTGCACTTGAAATGAGAGGACGTGCATCCGCTGTTGACACTTGCCTTTCTTTTTACCTTTCATGTTTTTTAGTGGAGTGAATAGGGGAGATGGAAGATGGCAGTTGAGCGAGGTGATGCGACGTTAAACCCACCAACACGACCAGAGTTGCTGCGTCAAAGGAGGGTTGATCTGGAGACTGCGGGGACGCCCGAACCCCCCCAGGGATCGCCATCGGATCCTCTCGCCCGATCGCCAACCGGCACGATGGGGCCACCCTGGGATTTTTCGCAGTTGGCGGGGCAGCCTTTCGTGTGTGGCTGGCACACTACTTGGGCCCCCAACTACCTGCGGTCGGCCAGCGGAGAACCGTGCTTCGGATCCCGCTACCCTCCACGATCAAACGTCCGACACAACAACAGCTGGCGTATCATACCCGGTACACGTAACAACACAACTGCTCAGACCCATCATCCACCATACGGCTTCACCAGACATCACGCCGGAACACGACGGATCGCTTGGCGGCATGGCTTTGTCTGGTGGGTGGTAACTATTAAGCCGGCAGCCGATACTATGGCCTACCACCGCATTTACTGCTCGTTTAGCACTACCCAGGGGACACGTGTAGGGTGGTCAGAACTAAGTAAATCCTACGGACGCAAGCAGTTCATCCCCCACTACTAACAACTCTCTACTAACTATCTTCAATGTGATATCTATGTGAATATGAAGTTCCGTTAGCCATTTCTGACCTTCCTTATCAGTTCCACTTCATCAAATGTTCTTTTTTGACTATAAATGCTTAAGTTCTCGATCTATAATATTTCAGGAGTATCCTTAATTCCTCATAGATCCCATTATTAGAACTGGATTCTGAAAAAAAGGCACCAATCGGAAAACATATCCTCTAAGAAGAAAAAAAAAAAATTGCAAATCGGTTCTTAAACGACGGAGTTCTGAGGAACACACATAAAAAAACAACCGAATTGATAACCTTTTTTTGAAGTCGGTTAAAAATAGTCACTAACAACCCGCCTGTTGCAAGCTTCGTACGGGTGTTGCAAATCTTTGAAACTCTCCGCTTTTCTTTACTATACCTGAACCATTCTCATGAATCACTTTGTTTATTGGTGAAATCTGCATAAAAGTCTGTTCAGTAATTTTTGAGTTTATCGCAAACAGACAAACAGATACGGGGACTTTGTTTTATAATATGTAAATGTAAGGGTATCCCTACCCTTATTCCGAAAGAAGGCTGAAAAAATATTCATATAAAATTCCATGTGTGACGAACACCCGTTGAAAGGTAGTCGTCACGTGAGGTATAACCCTTCGACCCGGTATCGGTGCCGATGCACGACGAGGTATAAAGCGAATCGTATTGATTGACACTCGATTACCTTACAAGGAGTATATCTGATATTTGTGTTCACTGCCTCAGGGGAAATTGAGTTTTGGTTCGTAATCAGTTCAACGGATCGAACTTCATTCAAATAACGATGCGTGTCTAATTTTATCAAGTTATCCTGAGCTTGGGAGGTGTTCCTGAGTTAAGCCGAAGGTATTTGTTTTGGAACTCTGTCATATTAACTGTATTATCGCATATATAAATTATAGAGTTTTATCCTGTAGGTTCATTTTGAAGGGATGCCAATCCGTCACAAGAGATCCCTCAGATCCCTCTGCATGCTCTTCACCATAATGAACGATCCTTGTGCTCTTGAATATTTAAAACAATATTTTAAAGTGTTGGGCAGTTCTCATAATCTTAACCTTCGTGCATTCGGGCACGCCACAATTATGGCGGTACGTCCCCTCGTTGAGGCGTGGTTGGAAAGACCTCACGGCGTCCTCACATTCCGCATGACGCAGGTCCTCACCGGACACGGTAAGTTCGGGAGGTTCCTGCACCGGATTCGTGCGGAAACGACGCCCGGGTGTCGCCACTGTGTGGCCCACCCGGAGGACACGGTAGAGCACACGGTGGAGGTGTGCCCAGCTTGGGCAGAGCAACGCCGTGTCCTCGTGGGGGCAATCGGCGGCGGCGATCTCTCGCGCCGGGCCTTGGTTCAGGCCATGCTCCGGAGCGAGGAGGAGTGGCAGGCGGTCACCTCCTTCTGCGAAGCAGTAATGCTAGCTAAGGAGGCGGCCGATCGCGTGAGGCAACGGTCCTTACGCTCCAACCGCCGCCGGGATTCCGATCCCGATTTCCGGCCACCGTAGGCGCGGGCTTGCAGACGGCGAGCAATGGGTGGCTCGCCGTCTGACCGTCCGGTAACCGTCCGGACCGAGCCCAAGTCATCGACGGCGCGTACTGTTCCACGAGCGCCTCAAGGAAATGTCAGCAAATTGTAGGGGCCCAGCAGGGTCGAAGCCTACTGAGGCCACGGGTAGTGTGAAAGCGTAACCCGGGGCCCTGGGACGAAGGCAACGAAGGAACAGGAGTGGGTTTTTAGTCAGTAAAAGTCTGACACTATCTCCCGTTCCGCCCAAGAGCGGGGATGTCATAAGATGATATTCCCACCCAATAAAAAAAAACCTTCGTGCATCCAAAAACATGCTCCTTCATATTCCTTCTCACCGTACTGACTTTATGTCCAATTCATACGCTGTTTCCACCATAAAACTTTGGAATGTGCTTCCCCTTGACATTAAAAAAGCTGAAAGTAAATTTCCCTTTAAGCGTAAAATTCAAAACTACTACTTGAAGTCCTCTCAACTTTAGTTTGGTCTTCGTCAGAATTATTAAGTTCTCTTTATGATTTGATATGTTTCATAGTATTTATTAGTTTATAATTTTAGCATAAACATGTATTTTATTATTATAAATAACTTATTTTTTATTTTTTTCTGTTTGAAGTATCAGTTATTTGTTTATTGTGCAAGCCTACCACAGTGTTGTCTTTTTAAATCCAAAGGTTGACTGGTAGAGAAAGCCTTGTTGCATTAAGTCCGCCTATGTACCACTACTGTACATGAAGTTTAAGTAAATAAATAAAGGGATAAACTTTTACGAGTTCGAGTTGCATTTTATGAAACCTCTAGTGGTTTTAAAAATTACGACAGTTTCAGTAAAGTTTAGCTTAAATTAAGAAGGTGCCAATTACAGAAATCATCATGATTTCAGTTGAATGTCGTCTACTTCCTAGACAATGGCCTACCCCAAGCGTCGCTTCATCGCCCCGTCCTGTGCTTCTCGTCATGTAGTTATTTAACACTTTATACAGGGTGTCTATGACATCGATGCACAAACGAATACCATGGATTGGATTCTGGACCCCCAAGTGGTGGATTGTTTTTTTTTTCAAAAAAAACAATAAGTTTTTTAATTTTAAACTGTATCAAATCCGTTATTCTAAAAATTTTTGTGAAAAAATTAAATGAACTACTTTTAAATTAAAACGTCATTGGGCATGACATCAAGAAAAAAATACAAATTTAAAGTAACCAAAGATACCTACTATATGCTACTTAGGCGTCGTGGTCTACGTCACCAAATTTTATCAGAATTTGCACGACAGTTTGACCATAAAAGAGTGTCAAGCATACATACATACATACAAACATTCCCAATATAGCGTGATAAAATACGAACATTATAACGTTTTTAAACGTATGTTTATTTGGGTATGTAGTCACGTCAAAATTCAACAGTCCTGATATTCAGGCTCAGATAGTTTGTTTTATGGATTGAAATAGTGGGAGTAAAGCCTTTGGAAAAAAACTTGTTTTTTCATTAATTCAGGCTGGTTGAGTTTCAAAGGATTTCTCTCTGTAGATTCCGGCATCACTTTGTCATACGGTAACACACTATCCCCACAAGCCACAATTTATAAAACTACCAACATACATACATACAACATACATATCTTTAGTTTATTTTTATAATCATCATCGTCTTTCGGCTATTTCTAATTCCATGAAAGAAGAACCAGTAACTATTTATAAAAATAAATTAACTGCACTTCTATATATATATATATATTCCACAACTATCACACAATCACCGTCTAGTCTCAAGCTAAGCAGAGCTTGTGTTATGAGTACTAGACAACTCAAAAACATACTTATATAATTCTAAATACATACATATTATAGATAAATTACACCCAGACACAGAACAACTGATCGTGCTCATCACACAAACATTTGTCCTGGGTGGGAATCGAACCCACGACCTCCGGCATAGCAGTCAGGGCCACTAACCACTAGACCAACAGGCCAGTCAACTCTATTAAAAAAATGTTACTATTCCGTATCGGATTTTTTCCGAAATGGTAGAATGTACCCTTGTACATAAAGTATACTTATACTAATATATTATTTTATCACCTTATTGTAATTACCTGCATTCTGAGCAAATAAATCAATATTCTATTCTATTCCAAAAAAATATCTATTCTATTCTATTCTATTCTCATCATCATCATCATCATTTCAGCCGAAAGACGTCTACTCTTGGATATAGCCCTCCTCCAAGCGTCTCCACAACGACCGATCCTGTGCGAAGCACCTTGTGGGAAGCCCCCCAACGCTGCGTTTTCCGGTGCGCGCCACTCTAAAAACTTTCGGCCCCATCGACCATCCATTCTACGAGCAATGTGCCCTGCCCATTGCAACTTTAGTTTGGCGATTCTTCGGGCCATGATATATATTCTATTCTATCCTGTTCTATCCTGTTCTATCCTGTTCTATCCTGTTCTATCCTGTTCTATCCTGTTCTATCCTGTTCTATCCTGTACTATCCTGTTCTATCCTGTTCTATCGTGTTTTATCCTGTTCTATCCTGTTCTATCCTATTCTATCCCTTTCTATCCTAATCTATCCCGTTCTGTCCCATTCTATCCCATACTATCCCATTCTATCCCATTCTTCCACATTCTATCCCATTCTATCCCATTCTATCCATTCTGTCCCATTCTATCCAATTCTATCCCCTCCTATCCCATTCTATCCCATTCTATCCTATTCTATCTTCTTTTTATAACAAAGAAGTCCACTGCTGGAACTTCAAGAACCTTTTGGCTCGTTCGACTTTATGTTTTACGAGCAATGTGCCCTAGCCATTGCCATTTTTAGTTTGGCGATTATAAATAAACACATAAATACAAACTTACAAATCTTAAGCCAGAGGGATTCCAAAGGGAAACCATTTACAGGCACTTTTGAAATGTCAAGAAGTCAGTCAGTCAGAAAAAAAAATGTTAATTGCACATTACAAAGCGTAGATCTTTATGGAAAAGAATGTGCAAGAAACTCCGTGGACTCTCTTTTCATGTTTTGTATTTACAAATATCTCTGTTACATGTTTCTTGTCGGTATTGTGTGAGAAAAATGTAAATAAAGTAAAAATAAAAAACTAAATATAGATATTAAAATAGCAACTGCCCTAAGAGATGACCTAAGTAATAACTGATAGCGCCCGTTCACGTACATGACGCGAATATTAGCACCACTCAGCTCAACCATTTTGAAGGTAACCGAATGATCTAACACACGCGCCACCATCAGTGAGACATTTAAGTGAGCATGACAAACTCTCAACTGCATTGCTCATTTATGTCAAACAAGTCCAATAGTATCCTAAAAATCATAAAATAGCTACATGGTACCCACATTTACAAACTTTGAAAAGAATGCAATTCTTCTACATTATACAATACTAACTACAATAATATCTTACGATTTCAAAAATAAAAAAAAACTTAATAATAGTAATAATTTCAAAACTAATCAATTTGTAGACTTCGGTGGTAGTGGAGCTAGACCAGCATTGAGCTAAGCAGTTTTATCTTGAATATAATCCCCCAACTCATAATATGCTTGCCTGCATAGTGTGCGTTTAATACAAGAATTAAATTTCGTTTCATTTGGTTCTAATATTTGAGTATTTTATTATAACATTTCAAACAGTACCCCATGAAAGAAGAGGCCACTTTAGTCAGTCTGAAACCTGGTTGAACTAATTGGTCCCTATTTCTTGTAACATAATTATGTCTATCGCCTCTTTTACTAAAATATGAAGATTTTTTCTAACGTTCTTAAAAACGTATTGACAAGCCACCGTCATAGTACTCATATCCTTAAACAGTTCCCTTAGAGAATCGCACCGGCGAAGATTGTAAATAGCTCTGATGGCTCTTTTCTGTAGTATAAAGATTGAGTCGATGTCTGTCGTCCCCATAGTAAGATACCGTATGACATTATACTTTGAAAATAACTAAAATAGACTAGTCTAGCGGTATTTCAACATCCGTAAATTGGCGGATTTTTCTAACAGCATATGCAGCTGAGATAAGCCGTCCTGCAAGAGATGTTAAATGGGGACCCCATTGTAGCCTTGAGTCAAGCATAATCCCTAGGAAAACAGTTTTATCGACATATTCTAGTTTCTCATTGTTCAATACTATGTCACAATCACTACTCTTGATATTCGGTAAGGAAAATCTTATGCATTTCATTTTTTTCAATTTTCTCCATCCGTTGATTTCACCATTTCATCAAAACACGACCAGATACAGTATGCACTGTTTCTACATGTATTGTCACAGAGTTGAATAGGTCTCCAGGGTACACAAATAGTGTATGTCAATCGTTAGTGAAGGAGAGAATCCAGCATTATGCTTTGCTCCACATAGCTATGATATAGCGTAAAATCTTGCAATGGTTCATCGTCTAACCATGAAATAGGACTTGAGAAAGGTCAAAGGATTTGAGGTTACATTGCACGATTAGCAGTTTTGAAGAGTATTAGGTATAATAGACCCTGCTAAGGCTGAGGGATTGCTTAAAAAAGTTACAGCAAAGAATAATTGAAGGAAAACAGGTGGGTTTTCTATACAAATACACGATGTCTCACAAATAATTCACTTATATATTAATAATATTGTAGATGCATGTTGTTGATTTCCTGTCTAATGTTTTCAATCATCCTCCTCACATAACGCAGAACACGGGCTTGTGGACGACAAGCAATAAATAGTTCGCCGTAGTAGAAGCGGGAAATATTATTTGATCATTTCATACCTGAAAAAATAAAACCGGGCAAGTGCGAGTCGGACTCGCACATGCGGGTTCCGTACAAACTTAACTATGAAAAAAATTCAATTACGACACGAGTTACGAAGATTTTTCCGAATCACGAAAATAGTTTTTTTTTGTTACATTAATACAAATTTACTGTTTTCAGATTTCTTCCACTTGTGCTATGAGACCTTGCTTCATGCCAAATTTCAGAATTCTAGGTCAATGAAAACACCATTTGAATTTATTTTTTTTAATTTTTAATTCCTTTGAGAGTGTCGAAATACAAGTTTTTTGCAACATAAACGGTCGTATTCTTTTTTCTCATTAATTTAGAAGTTTGATTTTTTCACAGCTTCAAGGGACTGCAGACTTAAGTATATGGATTTTATTTCAACTTGATACCTTCACGCGTTCCCGAGATAAAGAATTTTGACAGACAGTCTGTCTGTCTAACAGTTCCGAACCGTTTTTCCTTTTGAGGTACGAAACCCTAAAAAAGAAATTGTTATACAGGGAGGCAAATTGCAAAAAACTGATATTTGGATATTACGTCATATTTGTGGTGTAGAGATCCAGATAACCTTTTTAACATTTGATGTGGATTATGAGCTCCATCCATGTTTCACTTGGATTACAAATTATTGAGAACAAAAATTAAAATGTAATTTATAATAAAGATTTATTTCATGTAATTTCGGGTAGTTAAATTGTGACTATACTTACTAAGTAAGGGCTTCCTTCTATTTGGCAGAATCTTGATACTCCGAAATTTATTTGGCATAACACATTTGGCATAATCTTTTTTAATCGAATAAGTTCGTGACATAAAAATTATTTAGCATAACTATTGTTCGGCAGAATGTTTACGTGTCCGAATTTACAACAGCATACTTTTAACATGGCAGAATTTTATGAGGCGTAATTAATATTACGCATAACTTCGTTTAGCATAACGTTTATTTAGAGAGATGATTATTTAGGGAACCGATAACATTGACGAATTTTTTTTGCTCGAAGTTTTAGGTCACCCCGACACGAACAGTTTAGGTTATGAGTTATTTCGTGGTTATTTTTTTTTATAAACATCCAGAAATAGGAGGACCCGCAAGGGGCCTTCGTCGTAACTAACTTTACGTTACCGATTTGATATTACTTCCACCGCAACTAATGAACATCGATATAAAATATATGCTGAAAGACGATTCTGATTGTGAATTTTCTGCGATGTGATGGTTCTGCTTTTTAATTATTATGGATATGAAATTTATGCCTAAACATGATTATGACTAACAAAATTATGAGTTTTGAATGTGTGACAAATGACTGTATGCGAAACGATTTTCTGCGAAATGAAGTTTATGCTATCCATTGTTATGTAAAATAATATTATGACATAAAAAGTTCTGCAATAAAAGGTAGACCCCTAAATAAGATATACGGTTTCTATATTTATACTAATATATAATAAGAAAAGATTTATATTATTGTATGTTTGTGTTTTTGGTTGTAATAAATTCGAAAACTACCGAATTTTAAGACATACTTTCAGGAGTAGAATGCTACTTTATCACTGAGTGACAAAGGCTAAATATTTTCTTATTCCACACAAGTGAAGCTAATAGCAGAAGCTGGTCTAAAAATATGAATGAAAACAGGAAGTTGGTTAACGTTGCATTTCTCCTTCAACTGATCTCGTAGGGATGAGATCGACGGAATAATATCCGTTCTGAATGCATCTTTGTTCTGTACACAAGTTTATCTACGTGCATTCAATACAACATCTTTGTATCAGTTTTGATAAGGTAGGAGTCACTGCTATTGCAATTGAAATAAGCTAGTAGATCTTCAGAGTCAAATAATAGAGATGACCTATAATAATAATATTTTTATTGACACAAAGAGTCTGATACATATTTAAGCCCAGACTCCTGAGCTAGGTGGTACCTGTGTTGACACCTGTGTTAATATTAACAATTTATGCAACAAAATTATAATTAAAATGTATACAATTAGTGGAAACTTGCTCTTGTGTGATAAGTGTACATGTATTACGTATATATGTGAGTGTGATAGTGTGTGGTGGTTTGAAGGTGTGTGTTTGATGGTGTACTTCTCTGTGTGATTGTGTGAATGTTTTACGTTTGAGTATTTTTTTCTCATATTTTTTTTTAAACATTACCCACACTAAGAATTACTCCTATATCCAGATTGTAAGTGTGAGTTGATAAACATGTAAACTCACATAATTACTAAGACACCCAGACCCGGAATAATTGTCTGTATGCCATACAAGTAGGTATTTGTTCTGTGTAGGAATTGAAACCGCGATACGCAGCGTAGCAGCCAATCGTTTAACTATTTTACTTTTCTTTTCAGTCACATTCTACAACTTTCTGAGTAGGTTTACCTTGGTAAAAAAGACAAGTACACTCAAATAAAAATGATACTATAGATAATCTTTTATATTTTTATGCACCTGCCATATTTTCTCTTCACCACCCTAGGGTGACTGTAGAGAATGCCAAAGGCATTAAATCCGCCTTTGTACTTTTGTGTTGCATGAAGTTATAATAAATAAATATATTTATGACATAGTGATATAGTGATACGACTACGTGTTCTAAAGTACCCTTTTATTAGAATAAATAACTGAGCTTATATACTATTAAAATACACTAGTCAGCAGACACTAATGCACTCACGATTAACATAAATTATAACACCATAGTAAAATATCTGGGGAGGTCGTACGTCCGCTTTGCTGTGCCCGACAGGGTCCATATTGATTTTGACAATATTTTGTACCATCTATGTACACAATATGGAATGCAATAAAGTATTGAGTATCGAGTACGTCGGAGGTAAAAGTGCTGACAATAGGTATCTAGAAATCAACTGGACAAATTAGATATTTTTTGTTTTGTTCGCTCTAATACAGGGTCGGTTTAAAAAAAAGGCCAGCAGCTAGTGTACTCATACTATATTTCTAAAAGTTAAACATTACTTAAATTATAATAATAAACGACGTCTAAACTGACTCTACAACTTAATTATCCCTATAAGTTAGTGATAGCATAACGAGTGACAGGGCAGAGTGGAAGAAATAAACGTGTTGCGACGACCCCAAATAACACGGGACAAGGGCAGGAAGATGATGATGATGATGATGAAGATGACACTGGATGTAACCAGAGTGAAGTCGTTCAAAAAGCATGAAAAGAGATTTAATATGCGTGCACAGAAGTAAAATGATCCGTCGCCGGCTCACACATTACGGAACACGCGACTGAATATTACTGAGGATCGCCAAATTTGTAAGGTCATTTCCTAAGACCTGGAAAAAGTACGTGGCGATACCCTGTTCAATTTCAACCATATTAAAAATAAATAAGGTTTTATATAGCAGTGGATATCCCGGGTACACTACATATAACTTATATAAACACAAACATAATCAGCTTTTAAATGTTTCCACTGCTGGGACACAGGTCTCCTATCTAGGAGAAGAAATGGGCTGTAATCTACCACGCTGGTCCAGTGCGGGTTAGTGGTTATCACATGTCTTCGAACTTTTGGTTCTATAGGACATACCGGTCTCTTCGCGATGTTTTCCGTAACCGTTTTGAGAGCAGTGGTAATTAAATAAATTACACAAAGTGATGTGCCTGGCTGGGTTTGAACTCATGACCGACGACGTTACTACTGGGTCATCACTGCTTTAAAGTTTAAACTTATACATTACTTTACTTCTATAACTTATATACATAAACCTAATATATTTGTATTGTAATCCCCTCTGACATTGTACTGTATTTAATATAATATTTTAGATACTATGAAACAATAGCCCAAACTATCGAGGACACCTAAATAGTGATAAATTGCCCATCACATACACATACCATACCCGTTGTATCCAGCGACCCTGAACCGATAGCGGCAATTTTAGATATAAATTATTAACGTGCCCAGTTTTTAGTGGTATTAAATTATTATTTTATGAATATTGGTGAACACAGTCGTATATATTTCTGGATACGTTTATTCAATATCGAATTCAATTGAAACCAAAACTTTTGTACCAACTGGAAGGTTCGAACGTCATTCTTCATAAGTCAATATTAAACTGAGCCCAGTGTATTTTTCTCCGTGTACTTTACCGTGTGTGTACACATGTACCTTGTAAAATATGTATTATCAAGACCGCAACGATGCATAAACTCGACATTTTACAGCTTTTTTACTATGCGGCTGTATATGGTTATTTTTAGAGAAAACTCGCTTATTATGTATCATTTTCGGGAGTAGTAAACTCAAACGGTTTATAAAAAACAGACTAAGCCATAGTTGTGTAGTAAAAATATGTTTTTAAATAAGTGTGTGCATGCTGAGAAGAATGTGCTATGCTTAAAAGGTTTAAAACAAAATTGTGTGAACTGACGAAAAGTTAAAGAGCCTAGAAAATCCTAATAAGAGGATTACACGAAGTTATGTGCGGTCCTTCATCATGGGTGCAGGTGCAGCTGATTGGGCATATTAAAATCGCAGCCGTAAGTCCCCAAGTCTTTGATAAGTAGCTAGAAAGGTGCCACGACATCCTCACCTTTCACTTGACACACAAAGTCTCACTGAACATGGCCAGTTTGTGAGGTTTCTGTTTCGGATTCAGGCGAAAGAAAAGCCCGGAGGGTCACGGTTGTGTGGATCACCCGGAGGGCACGGTGGAGCATCAGTACAAGTCTGCCCCGCTTGAACGTAGCCCCACCGTATTCCCGTGGAGGAGATCGGTGGAGGTGATCTCTCGTGCCCGGTCGTGGTTCGGAGCGAGAGGGAATGGGAAGCGGTCACTTCCTCCTGCGAAACATTAATGCAAGCTAAAGGGATGGCCGCAACCGTGAGGGATCGAACATCCTCACGCTGTAGCTGCTACCACAGGAGACGCCCCGGGCGCCGGAAGTCGCGGGGCAATTCCCAGCAACCATAGGTGCGAGCTTGCGGACGAGCAATGGGTGGTTCAGCATCTGGCCGTAAGGACTAAGCCCGAGTCACCGAAGCCTGGTAGTGTGTTCCATTCGCGCCTCAAAGGAAAGTCAGCAAAACCTAGGGGCTAATTAAGGCCGACACCAACACGCCAGAGAAGAATTATTTATTGTGAATAATAATAATAATCAGTATTACAATATGGACAATTCTTCATGACCGATCTATATCCATTTAAATAAAATATATTACGTACAATCATATGTAAATACAGTAGTTTTGCTACTCACAAATTTATTCCTTTTTTGTTTGTGTCAAGAATACTAATTCTCTACTCTCTCAGCTGTTATTTTATTTTTTCATTTGAATACGTTTCACTAGAGGGTGAGAGTCACAGTTGAAGTCTGCGTGGAATGTACGTACTAATTAGTAAGCGAACGACGACTGCCTAAGTTTGCTTATTGCTTTTGAAGTTTGAAATTAGATTTCAAACCAGAACTAGATACTAATTTGAAGTTAAAGCCTTTTGATGCTTTGCTGGAAAATGCTGATAGGTTAGTTCTTTATGTAATAATATACCTAACATTTGTATGTCTTGATAACACGAAAATATATAAAATCACTAACGACCAGACACAGTTTAAGTCGGGTGTTGAAAATCTTTAAAATATTCTCGGTTTTTCTTTTTATACACGTATCTTATACATCTAAATCATTCCTCATGAAACACTATCCTCTGCTGAAAATCAGATGAAAATCTGTTATTTAGTATTTGAGTTTATCGCGACGAAGAAATAGACAGACGCAGGGGTCTATATATTTATGCATTCTGTGTTGAAGATTTTAATCTTGATCTAGATTTTGGCGAAATCAACACTAAATATGACCATTTGCCAAACATTGCATGCGTAATGCATTTTTTCTCCACCTTCGTCTTTACAAAAAACATATTTCATCATATAAAAGAGATATAATAAATTCCATAACGAAACAAAGATAAACAAAGAATACATCATACTGTTATCTTGCAGTATTCAACATAAGTTACGAAACTGAAACTCACGCCCGTACAATAAGAAAACTTTATATTATTACTGTATAAACTTAATAAAGAATACATTGGTTTAACACGAGAGGAATATTTCATTGAGTGTTATTAGGTATGTTCGGGTACCTTCGGCCACCCGGCAATCTTCGGCTGCTGTCGTGAGACATCGGAAGGTGGCCGAGTGGTGGGAGGTGTGGCGTGCGTGGCGCAGGCCTTCGGAACACTTCGCTACCGATCTGTGAAGACGACGCGCGCGCACTCCAAAAGCTTACCAACATCGAACACTATTATTGTACTTATTCTGAATTAATTTCATTTTAAATTACAGTCCACACACAATCCAATTATATTTTGCCTTTGAGTTTAGTCCCTAGATAGGTCCTTAACAAGGTGCCTACTGGAAATCAATAACTAGACACTGATTTTGATACAGTATCGGGTCTATTCAACTACAATTAGTTAAACAATGTTGTGAATTTGAGACGAGACTTCAAAAGCATAAAACGATTTATTTAACAAACTACCTTCTGCCATCGGTTTCGCCTGCGTGAAAGTAAGTTTTTCCATACAAACTTTGGACCCCCATTTTAATTTTGGAAAATCCTTTCTTACTCGTTTCTTTTTTTTTTTTTATTCTCGATAGGTTCGCGCTTGACCGCCATCTCACCTGATGGAAAGCGATGATGCGGTCGACGATGGAACGCGCTTACCGTAGCATAATAACTATATACGTACCAAATTTCAATGCAATCCTTTCAATGGTTTGAGCCGTGTGTTGATCAATCAGTCAGTAACGGTTACCTTGTACATAAAAAGGAAGCCAAATATTTTAAAAATATAACTTTACGCACTTATTAATTTCAAAGTCCAACGAAAGAATATCGATATCCGAACCATCATTTAGACGAGTCCAAACCAAATCTTTTGTTGTTTGTTTTTTGTTGTTTATTTTTGTGGTTTTTGTTATTTTATAATGATAATGATGACATTATCATCGTTTCAGTTGAATGACGTCCACTCCTGGACGGCGGCCTCCTCAAGTGTCGCCATAATGACGGGTACTGTGCAGGTCACATACAACGTTTTCCCCTGGCCCTCACCGTGTCATCGAGCCACCTTGTGGGCTCCAACGTTTTGTTCTCTGGTACGCGGTGATCATTCCAGAACCTTTCAGCCGTATCAACCATCTGTTCTGCCAACAATGTACTCAAGTCAGTAAGCTTTGACAGTAAATTTGGTTCTCCTGTGGATATCTTCATTCCTTATTCGATTATGCAAGGAAACTTCGAGCATTATAGCCCTTTTATTGTGCACTTGAGTAAAACCGTATACACTCATCTGCCCCGAAGGATAGTGTAACGGTAGAGGATCGTAGGTAAACGTAACGTAAACCACAAAGTGCGCATTAAACAGAGCTGTGAGAGAAACGGTTCGTAGCTCTTTGCTACGAAAGCCTACGACGTAGCCACGTAGGCCTTCGTAGCAATCATTGAAAGTCAAAACCTTAGTTTGGTGAAACGTATTGCTTGAACATTAGGTCGCCGTATAAGTTTTGCTGATCATGTCCAAAACTGTGAATTTAACGTTTCATGATGTTTTCATGAAATGGTCATATTTCATAGTATGGAACCTTGCCACTGGCTAAATTATAATATTGGCTAATCATATCAATGAATACTCTGCGTTTAACGATATGATCATATAAGCGCACGATTATTTCATGATATGAGTGGTCGTATCCTAAAATAGTCATGTTATCAACCGGTAGAGTTGCTGATTTTGCTTTGTTTTTGTGACGTAACATAGCGGCAGACAATTATTCTTTAGCGAACACTATAATAATAAAAGTACAGTCAAATATAATTAGCATCCCACAAAATGCAATAAACATGAACCATGTTTGTAATAAAATTAACAGACAGTGCAATAAAATCAAAAATTCTCGATATTGTTTAAAGAAATAACGTGACAGTACTCGCCAGTTTACACAATGAATTTTATTGCACCCTTTTATTGAAATTGTTGACAAGTACCGAATGTTTATCTCCATTTTACAGTAAGTGAGTCCATATTTGCGTAAAATAATTCATAGAATAAATTCAATTTTTAAGGTAAAGTCAACCGCACGTATGTGACCACATTTTGACTTTGGCCTGCCGTAGTTCGAAGATTCAATAGAATCAGAGGCCAGATTATAAAAAAAAAAAAACGGACGACTTGCAAACCTTTTTTATATGTACAAAAGTTTTTTATATGTACTTATAGCTAATGTAAATGATGATAAAATGTTATCTGCGGGTGTTCAGCAATTTATAGCTAGGCCTAAGCCCACTATCCCTTATGATAAACAATCCGTCATCATGTGAACATTATTATGAAAATTGTATTGCTTAACAAGTTTCGGCAGTTATTGATTAATGGCATATGGGCACGCAACAATTTAGGCAGGTGCTGTGATGTCGGTAAATTGATAATTTAATATAGCTGCCTTGAAGCTTGTGTGGCCTGGTCCAGAGTGAATACACGGTGATAAGGGCTGAAGCGGGCGCGTTTAGGTGGACACAGTGCATCACAAATTATAGTAGCAGACAATAGCGTATGAGTTACCGTGGCTCTGGAATGCAAAGGGCAACTTGTCAGTAATATCTAATACTTATGGTACCCCAAAAAGAATTTAATATAGTCTAAGACGTATTCCCTCAGGATGAAATGATCAATGATCGCTTGAAAAAACTTTGATATTTTGATCGAAACGCACAATGGTGCGGTATGCAATACCGGACTCTTCACAGCTAACTAAGATTCCGGTGGAAGGAAAGAGCATTGTTGACATTGTTCATATGATTTACTGCACCACGTATCACAGCGTTACATCTCACCACTGCCATGCTCACTTCAATATGTGTACGAGTAAATAATAAGCATAGCGCTTATAAGGGTAATCGATGGTTGGTACCACGTTCCACGATAAAATGTTTGTTTTACTGATCAGTTAATTACTTTTCAAAACCAAAAAAACATAATGGCTAAAAAGAATATCACTATTAACCCTAAAACTGCAAGTCGTTTAGAAAGTTTTAAAACTAAACTCATTAATAATTTACCAGACTTATCTACGTATCATGATCTCAATCACCAATATGAAGGTTTTTTTTTTTTTAATTGATATAAACCAGTGCTTGACTGTGATCCTACCTGATGGTAAGCGGAGATGCAATCATTGATGGTCAGGCGCACTAGTTTATTAGGTTTCTTTAACTTGTACTGTAATCAATTTAATTCTACTTTTATACCTGAGATTATATCGATTAATAGTAACGTGTCGTTCTATGAATGGGCTACCACTGGTATTCATAAAAGTAGAACTCGGCTTTACGAATTGTATGATGAAACGGTTATTGTTAACACTGCTGATAAATTCGGCAGTATTAACAATAACCGTTCATATGTGCGAAATTATTTAAAATTATATTTTAAAAAATTGTTCTGTAGCGTTCAAAAATTAAAAACAGTAATAATATAATTAAAACTACTTGGAATGTTATAAATAGTAAAACTGAAAGGTCTACAAGACCATCTAGTGACTATAAACTTTGTAATTAATGACAATGTGATCATATCAGACTCACAGGTTGCCGCGGCTTTTGAGAAATTCTTTTCAGAGATTCCCATATCAACAACAAAATTTCTGAACACGTCACCCGCTGCTGCAGAGTATCTGCTTTAAGAAAATGTTAAATTTTGCGATTCTAATTTTAATTTCGAACATGTGAGTTACGTAGATTTATTAAGACGTTTAACTCCTTTATTGTAAAAAAGACTGCAGATTTATAGGGTAATTCTATGGACGTTGTTAAGTCTGTAATCCAAATTGTATCTCCTTATTTAGCTTTTATTTTTAATATTAAGTATCGATCGGGGCGAGTTTCCTGATCTAATGAAGAATAGTAAAATAAATATTATTTTAAGATACATTTCAATATATCAATATAATGACTGTACCTTCAAAGTATATTTACGAGAATATTTTGTATGCACCTAAAAATATAAATATGTTTCCAAAATGCAGTGATATTCATAATTTTAATACCAGGATCAAACACAAATTTGTGGTTCCTGCAACCAGGCTCAAAAAATAGGGGCTCATTTAGATGCCAATGTATACACTTCTATAATAAACTTCCTAGTCATATTCAACAACTAAGCTTTACTTACTTACTTTGCTAAAAGGCTTTTTACACTATAAAGGACTATGTTGAAGACGAAAAGGCTTGGGATTGACCTGCTCCAGTACGCACTACAACTGTTGTCTTATTTTTTCTTTTGTTTGTATTTTCAATTGTGCTTTTTATTATTATTCCATTTATTCATTAACTTATCATATATATCCTGAAATTTATCATTTATCACTAACATTGTCAAAAGGGCCTCTGCGAGTTGAATTTCAAAGGTCCAGAACCCGCCATTTCTAAAAAATAGTTTTTTTTTTTTTTTTTTTTAATTGATATAAACCAGTGCTTTACTGCGATCCCACCTGATGGTAAGCGGAGATGCAATCATTGATGGTCAGGCGCACTAGTTTATTAAGAGCCTATTCACTCTAGCCTTGAAGACACCTATATTATAGTTGGACGGAAAGACCGCAGCAGGCAGATTGTTCCAGTCCTTCGATGTACGCGGTATAAACGACGAAGCGAAACGCTTAGTCCGGACCGTTGAAGTTTCAACAACGTAAGGGTGGATACTCGCCGTTCGTCGGCTTGTCCGATGGTAGAAAGGAGATGGCGGAATCAAGTCATGCAGTTCCCGCGCACACTCTCCAAAATGTAACCTGTAAAATACCGATAGGCTGGCTACTCTGCGCCTGTGCTCGAGGCTTTGTAGATTGGACTTAACCAAATCTGGATCCCCAATTAGCCTCTTCGCACGCCTTTCCACTGAGTCCAAAGCTGCTAGATGGCATTTTGCAGCACCAGCCCATATGTGACTGCAGTACTCCACACACGATCGGACCTGTGCTTTGTATAACATTAGAAGCTGTCCCGGTGTGAAGTACCGTCGGACCTTTGCAAGAACGCCTAGTTTTCTAGCAGCTACCTTGGCTTTGGACACAATGAACCGCCCGAAATTGAGATCTGAGGAAATTTCAACTCCTAAGAGTTGAAGGCGGTCGGTGCACTCCAGGGATACATTCTGAAAAACGGGAGCCAAGGTGAACGGGCTCCTCTTAGCGGTGAACAGACACGCTTGTGTTTTGGCGGCGTTGAATTTTACCAGATTGGTTTCGCCCCACTTGGAGACTGCCTGAAGTGAGACATTCGTACGCTCTACCATAGCCTCTCGTTCGGACCGAATTTGCTCCTTACTGGCCCGAGGACCTGGCAGGTACCTCTCTACAACTGTGCTATCGTCTGCATACCCATAGATACCGGGCATCAGCAGATCGTTAATATGCAGCAGGAAAAGAGTTGCAGAGAGAACTGACCCCTGAGGAACTCCGGCATTAGTCGTCATGGGCTCTGATGAGCATCCATCGACAACAACTCGGAGAGACCGTTCACTCAGAAAGTCTTTTACCCAGTTAATCAGGCCAGGGGAAATGCCGTACGCTGGAAGCTTACTCAAAAGGCTGGCGTGCCATACCCTGTCGAAGGCCTTCGAGACGTCCAAGGAGACAGCAATCGCTTCTCCATTCTTCTCGAGGGCCTCGCCCCACATGTGAGTGGTATACACTAGTAGGTCCCCAGTAGACCGATTTTGGCGAAACCCGTATTGTCGGTCACTGAGGAGATCGTTCCCTTCCAGGTATGCCAGGAGGCGCGAGTTCAATACACGCTCCATAATCTTGCAGAGTATGGAGTTTATTGAAATCGGCCGATAGTTGGCAGGATCGGCACGACTGCCCTTTTTGGGCACGGGTTGCACGTTGGCAAGCTTCCAGGACTTGGGCACTATACCAGTCCTAAATGAGAGGCGATACAAGCGCGTCAATACAGGAGACAACTCGGGCGCACATGCCTTGAGAACTATTGCTGGTATACCATCTGGTCCACTAGCTTTATTCACGTCTAGACGACACAGTGCTCTCAAAACTTCTCTGTTCCTTATGCGAATATCGGGCATTGAGGTGTTGCAGTGAGGTGGAGTTGGTGGAGTAGCACTGCTAGTGTCAAGACGAGAATTGTGGGCGAAGAGAGCTGCAAAGAGACCTGCTTTCTCTCTCGCTGTGTGAGCCAGTGTTCCATCAGGTTTAACCAGCGGAGGCAATGTGGGCCTACAGAAGTTCGTTTCGACCGATTTGGCAAGGGACCAGAATGCTCTGCTACCGGACGGCTGTGCAGAGAGCTTTGCGCCAATATGTGTAATGCGGTCGAACCGAGCCTTCTTCAGTGCCTTTTTGTAGGACTTGGCAGCATGGTTGAAAGCTCTCTTCTTTGAGCTCAGATCCGGAGCTTTGCGATCACGAGCTTCAACCCATGCGAGAAACGCCGAATGCTTACGCTCTTCAGCTTGAGCGCAGTCGGCGTTGAACCATGGTTGAGCTGAGCCTCCGATGGGTACGTCTCTATAAGGGATGAAAAACTCCATAGCTTGACGTATCACATCGGATATGGTATCTGCGCAGCTCGACGGACTTTCAGAAGAGAAGCAGACCTGCTGCCAAGGATAAGACGCAAAAAAGTGCCGCATCTCATCCCAATCTGCTGACCTGTAACGCCATATTCTCCGTTGACCACGTGAGTCGCAGTCAGGTGGGGAGAAGCACGAAACAGACTTCACCAGACAGTGATCTGAAGTTCCCAGTGGTGAGGAAACCGTTACAATACATCTGTCCGGATCGGTGGTCAGCAGAAGGTCCAAACAATTGGCAGTATGACCAACTACATCAGGCACCCTAGTCGCTTGCTTAACCAGCTGGGAAAGGCCCATCGACACTGCAAAGTTTCGCGCTTCTCTCCCAGCATGGTCGGTCTTCTGGTATGGGAAAAGCCAGTCTTGGTGGCAGGCGTTAAAGTCCCCCAGAGCGACGAGCTGCGCATCAGGGTGCCGATGCAGAGCCTTATCGGCGGCCTCACTGAGGTGGTCGAACAACCGAGTTGTCTCCTGATCACCGCTGTGCGATCGGTAGACACAGGCATAAACAATTTTGTCCATACCAGTGTCCACCAACAGCCATAGCGTGGATAAATTTGGGTCTTCAAGGTGACGGAGACGCTGACAGCAGATGTCATTACGGACGTACACACAGACCCCGGCACGCTGCAGGAAATGATGCTCCAGTGAGTATCCCGGGTAGTTTAGGTACGCCGTAACTGACGGACATCTAATTTGGGTCTCCGTCAAGAAAAGCAAGTGTGGCTTCTCAGTCTCAAGATGGTGGTGGACCGCATCGAGATTAGAGTGCAACCCTCTAATATTTGAGAAGTGCACTAGAAATGAGAGGACGTGCATCCGCTGTAGACACTTGCCTTTCTTTTTACCTTTCATTTTAATTTTTTTTTTGGAGTGAATAGGAGAGATGGAAGATGGCAGTTGAGCGAGGTGATGCGATTTTAAACCCTACAACACGACCAGAGTTGCTGCGTCAAAGGAGGGTTGATCTGGAGACTGCGGGGACGCCCGAACCCCCCCAGGGATCGCCATCGGGTCCTCACGCCCGGTCGCCAACCGGCACGATGGGGCCACCCTGAGATTTTTCGCAGTTGGCGGGGCAGCCTTTCGTGTGTGGCTGGCACACTACTTGGGCCCCCAACTACCTGCGGTCGGCCAGCGGAGCACCGTGCTTCGGATCCCGCTACCCTCCACGATCAAACGTCCGACACAACAACAGCTGGCGCATCGGACCCAGTATACGTCACAACACAACTGCTCAGACCCATCTTCCACCATACGGCTTCACCAGACATCACGCCGGAACACGACGGATCGCTTGGCGGCATGGCTTTGTCTGGTGGGTGGTAACTTTTAAGCCGGCAGCCGATGCTATGGCCTACCACCGCATTTACTGCTCGTTTAGCACTACCCAGGGGACACGTGTAGGGTGGTCAGAACTAAGTAAATCCTACGGACGCAAGCAGTTCATCCCCCAAGATAGTAAGTATAATAGTAACCTATAATAATAATAATCCATTTATTTTAGAAAATAGTGCCCATATCATAAATACCTTATAGACTAACATACACAACTACATATGTATATTAAATCAGTTTGTAAGTAAACATGATTGATTGATTGTTACGTTCGAAATTCCGCGCCCGCCGGCGCTACTGCGCTTGATCCTCATCCTGGCCTAGGCCTATGAGTTTGAACCGCGGTGCAGCCCGAGATATATGGCAGTATAAACTGGCCCACTGGCCCACCATGTTAGGAGATTACCAGCCCGACGTATGTGGACGTTTCAAATGCGCAATACGGATCCGATTGAAAATGATAGAGTTTCCCAAGGATAAAATAGATAATTCGGTCCATTTCGAGATGATTCCGTTCTATTACGTTAATGGATTAAGTTCAGTTTATAGCCTACGAGGTTTATAGATCTGCCTATATTGTGTTAGTATCTAATTGTTTAGATGGGATTCTCGATTGCACTATAATTTGTTGCCGTGTATGACAGATGTAGTACTTTGAGGTTAGAAATGTCTGATGTCTTCTATCACTTGATGACTGGTTAGTTTTGATTATGTTTACGGTCCTTTTTTTGCCAAATATTGATTTTGCATTTAAATTGGTGCATTAGTTAATACTTGAAGTTCATTTGACATTAAATCAAATGTTTCAGATATTTATATTTTTGTAAGAATTGTTTTTAACATGTACAGATTTAAATAAATAGGTGCATATTACTTTGTCGTTTCCAGACAGTTTGTTATAAAACTGTTCACTTCAATATTAGTAAATTTATCCAAATTAAAATAATACAGTTTATTTTCCTTTTAAAAAGTAATAAAATTATTTGACGATCAATGTTCCTGAAATGCGTCTAATCTCGACGGGCGCCAAAGGAACAAGAAGGCTTTTTAAAGTCGTCACCACAAATTCAACTTTTCGATGTTGCCAGCACAATTAGTCAATTGCAAAAAATAATCGAATACAAAATAAATTAAATAAAAATTATAAAATTTAATTCATTTTGTTTTTAGCATTCATTGGACCTGAACTTTATAAACTCATAATTCGTTCAATCGATTGTACATATAAGTTGGTTCATTGCAAAAACTTTGAATTTCATTGAAGCAAATGAATAAAATTAAACCACATTAAACTAAGCTTCGTTAATATTTAAACTACGTACAGTAAACCGAATGCACGTTTAATTTAAATGTTGATTTATGTAGTCATTTCATAATTAAATACAAAATGTAACCCGGACCCGTTTGAAATGCAACGTTACTGTGTATTTGAGTAGGTTTATTATTTATTTGTATACGGGTGATTTAAGACAGTAAATATAAGGGAAATAGATACTTAATAACATTTAAGAATAACAGATACGGATAACATCTCATTTGTGATTGTAAGTGACAAAATGAACGAAAGGAGCACATTCTACTCCAGTAAGTAATATGTACCCATAAGTTATTCTAAAGAGAAAATCGCAATTCCTAGTTGCGTTGCATACGCATTTGATTTTACGAGTTTTCAAGCATCTCAGAATATTGAACACCATAATAACAAAACTCGTATCCAGACACTAGAGAATATTTTCCTATATAGAAAATACGTAGAAATTCACACCCACGCCGTTAAATCCATGCATAAAATATTAAAGATTTCTACCACAAAGTTCAAGAATATTTCAAATAAAAAGTAAAATTCATTTTAAAAGTAGCCCAGGCCTAGCCCGCGGCTACAAATCTGGCCCCGAACCAGGTCGTTACTCTTTGCCTCAAAGAGGTCGATACAAAAAGCCTCTCACAGGAACCTATTCATTTTGTTTCTCTATTATTAAGTTTTCTTGAATTTAAAAGTAGCAAGAAACTTTTTAATGACATACCATACTTCGGTCCTTTTGTACTAGTTTTAATTTTAAGCTATACAAATACCTGTTATATGAAATGGATAATTTAATATAAAACCATTAATCATGCACAATAACCTGATCCAATTAAAATTAGAATGTTATAGACCTATTCAATTATTAAATTGATAATAATAAAACACAGGGCGTTCTGTCGTGTCATTGTACAAAATTAATGGAAAACCTACGTACCTACACAATTAATTGCTTACGAAATATTTCTGGTATGTTTTGTGCTAAATATTGTCGGATATTAGATATTTTTGCGCATAGTATCTGCGTGTTATTTGCAAACAAGTTGACAATGGCGCAGCACATTCCTCTTCGTCGCGCCGAGGTTGCCACTGAGATGAGACACGGGAACTTTGAGAGTAATTCATGGTCTGCGGTTTCAATGAATAGCTGCACCTTCGGAGTGGTTTCGCTAATACATTGTACTGCGATCTATAGGCCTGAGATGTTACACAATGAAAAATGTTGTGCGAACGTCGTGTTTATTTAACAAGGTTTGGCGTAGGCCTGCGTAATTTATTAGCACAGATAAATTTTAGCCCTAAACGCCGGGGAGTGGGCGCAAAACATATTGCCGCTATTGACGATAACGAAGTGTAAGCTCTTATGTATTGGAACGGGTTTTATCAAATCTATGTAAGTTTGTTACTGAAGTCTCATCTGGATAAGTTAATGCAGTGTTACCATCTCTTCCGGGTTGACTTGGGAATTGGTAAATATATCGTTTGCTCCTCCTAAGCTTATTCATCATCTTCCTGGCCTTATCCCATTTTATTTGGAGTCAGTACAACACGTTTTTTTCGTCCATTCAACAAAAGTTAGAGAAATTCTCTCGCTTTTGTTCCCTCCATTTAGTTTCTAGTAAGCGCGCTACGTTTATTCGTCTTCCTTTTAATACGTGCGCTAACTCTCTCGCCCTTCCAGTCATAGTCCCAACACTCCGACTTGCATACCTCAGTCTCATTTCCCAAGCTAGCTTCTTACGTTGCACCAGCCCGGGATGGCGCAACAACCCTGGTCCCCGTCCTAAGCTTATTGAAGATATTGAATTATAATTCACAGAAATTATGTAGGTACATATATGGTGCTATTGTTAGACATGTAAGAATCCTATTTATTGAATAGACAGCTTCTTTAACTAAGGTAAAGATCTTTTTAAGTTACGTTTCGTGTAAAAACTTACTTTTTAATTTTTTTTTCCGATGGGAAAATCATTTTACGACATCCCCCGCTCTTGGGCGGGGCAGGAGATAGTATCAGATTTTTACTGACTAAAAACCCACTCCCGTTCCTTCGTTACCTTTCGTACCAGGGCCGAGTCTTCGTTTCAAAATCAGACCCTTGGCCCCAGTAGGCTTCGACCCTGCTGGGCCCCTATAGTTTCTGACATCTTGAGGCGCACGTGGAACAATACGCGCCGTCGACAACTTGGGCTCGGTCCGTACGGTTACCGGACGGTCGGACGGCGATTGAATTTTTCTTTTTAATATTTTGTCTTCTTCTTTGTAGTGATTTGCCGATTTAAATATTTTTCTTTAAGTCTGTATTTCTTCTACTATTAAATCAAAAATACTTCAATTTTGAAAACGCTTATCATTTCTTCACTCACACTTCGCTTTATAAAGGGTAATAAAAAAACCACAATGCAGTAAGGTAGGTCATGCTACAAACTTGTATGGTTTCACCCTTGAGGAACATCATCATCTTCCTGCCCTTGTCCCATCTTATTTGGGGTCGGCGCAATACGTTTTTTTCTTCCATTCTATCCTGTCAACCGTCATACTATCACTAACTTCCTTTTCTTTCATATCACTGTTCACACAATCCATCCACCTTTTCTTTGGCCTCCCTCTCCCTCTCCACCCATCCACATGTATACTCATAACTCTTTTAGTAACATGGGTTTCATCTCTCCTCTTTACATGACCATACCAAGACAAACGATTCCCTTTCAACTTTTCAGTCACTGGCGCCACTTTCAAACTTCCTCTAATATATTCATTTCTCACTTTATCCATTCTCGTCACACCACACATCCATCTCAACATTCTCATCTCCGCTACATGCAATCTTTTTTCATCCGTCTTTTTCACAGCCCAACATTCTGATCCATACAGTATGACAGGTCTTATCACGGACTTGTAGATTTTACCCTTCAACTTGAGGGGCATCCGTGGGTCACAAATTGTTCCAGTGACCTGTCTCCATTTCATCCATCCTGTATTGATCCGATGTGATACGTCTCGGTCTACCTCGCCATCTCCTTGGATAAGCGACCTGAGGTACCGAAAGTCGGAGCAGATTGGTATGGGCGTTCCAGCGAGAGCTAAGGGCATAGGACCGGAAAGACCACCGAAATCGCAGAACAAGTATTCCGTTTTGGTTCTACTCAATTTCAGGCCAACACTCTCCAGTCTGTGCCACCACACCTCCAATCTGTTCTGGACCTCTAGGCCACTCTCGGCAACCAATACAATGTCATCAGCAAACAGCATACACCAGGGAGCCTCTTCCTGAATGTCCGACGTCAGAGCGTCCATTATCATCAGGAAGAGGTAAGGGCTGAGAGCCGACCCTTGATGTAAGCCGACAGCCACATTGAAGCTGCTAGTGTTGCCCACTGTAGACCGGACTTGGGTACTGCATCGACTGTACATCGCTCGGATCAACTGCACATACTTCACGCTTGAGGAACATATAAGAAAATACTTGAATATGCATCATAACGATACTATAAATAAAAATTGACAGTAATCTGCTACAATATCTAAAATAGGATATATATTTATTTGCCAGAATGTAGCAAAATGGACAAGACCCAATAAAAATGTTATAAGCCATGATTAAGAAAACTTCACACGTATCTAACAAATTCACATGTGTTACATTGTGTAGCTTCAACGTTCCGTGTACAGCGACACTCAGTGTCGTACGAGGGAAATTACTTGAACGCTTCAACACTTTAAGGTATTTTTAAGCTCCCCTGAAACGTGTTATGTAGCCGTTTGGAATGACAGCATTACTTTGACTTAATAATTTTGCCGTGTCGTACATATGCGTAGGTACTTAAGTAATTTCATGTTCCTTTTATCGTACCTCGACTTTGTACTAACTTCAGATGTTATTGTTTCGTTAAAGAGGTGTTCCCACGTATTTCAAACGCTTATTGTGAGATCAAATAACTTTATTACGGCTGAAGCCCAACAGGCTGATTCTAATCTGTGGTTACACAACCCTATGGAATATTTCCCACAGCAATCGTTGCGATTAACTTAACAATTAACGATAATGTATGCGAATTTGCGTTTAATATTTATTCGTACGGATTTGTATTAGTGGGAATAAATTGGCCGCAGGTTCCCGAAATTGTGGTTGCATTAGCGATTAGTGTGTGTGGAAGGTAGTTACTTGTCGTGTCTGCAGGGTTGGTTGGCTAACAGACACCAACACCTGTGCAATGTGGAAACGCTTTGTTGTAATTACATTTCTCGGTGATTGACATCTAATTAACCATCGCGTTTACATCCCTGGGGGTACGTGGTAGAGCATTCTCAATTACCTACGTAACAAACATGAATATAGCTCCTGAATTGAAATCGAGGAATTTGATGTTTTGATTCACACACGATTACAAACATTATGATCAGCAAGCAGTAAAGATAAAAATACAATTTCCACTTTCAGGTTGGCTCATGTCTTCTACAACGTTCATATCAAAAGAAATCAAATCAACTGATGTAGGTATATTATTTATTTATTTATTTAAACTTCAAGTACAGTAGTAGTACATACAGGTGGACTTAATGCAACAAGGCATTCTCTACCAGTCAACCTTTGGATTAAAAAAGACAACACATTATCCCAGCCACACATTCTTTAATTACATTACGTTTGCTGTAAGGTAACCTAAAACCACATAATTCATTAAAACAACTATGGCATTATAAAATTCAGCAAAAATTCAGATGAAAGCTCAGTTGTGAATGTAATAGGATGGGAAAGTGTGTACAAAAAGACCCTTTTAAACGAAAGTGAAGCATGCGAAAACGTAATTAAGAACACAGTGGGTTAATTCCCCTTTCACGTGCCTATATGAATTAGCAGAGTTACCGAGCTGTATTGGATACACGGGTCTCTCCCGGACAGTCTCAAACTATGGAATATTAAAGGATAATAGGTAATTATAAAGCGACAATATCGTGCCATTAAAATTTTATACGTCATTGATTTTGTGCGAAAACTAGTTCGGAAGGACGCACCCTTGTGTATTGGATGAGCACGCAATATCGAGAAAGTTTCGAAATTTCGGGAAAGAGATAACTAGCGTGTTCAATTTATTACCGAGTCCAAAAGATAAATAAAAAAGGTTATTAGGATCGGAACATGTTTATTATAAAGTGAGTTATGATGGGATGTGAAATTGAACGTGAAGTTTATCTATTTTGTCTCAATCTGTGCTATTATTCAACATGTCTGGTTTTCCTGTTTTACTTTCTATTAAAGGTTATGGCTTTTGGTTGAGACAATCAGGGCTGGATTTAGCTGTTTTTTTTTTAATTTTTTTATTGGGTGGGAAAATCATCCTTATGACATCCCCGCTCTTGGGCGGAACGGGAGATAGTGTCAGACTCTTACTGACTAAAAACCCACTCCTGTTCCTTCGTTGCCTTCGTCCCAGGGCCCCGGGTTCCACTTCCAGGGCCCCGGGTTCCGCTTCCAGGGCCCCGGGTTCTACTTTGGATTTAACTGTCAAGATTAAAAAAAAATCATTACAATTTTACTTTTATTTGTTTTTTTTTTTTAATATTTTAATATTAAAACATAAACTCGTAGCATACCTATAGTTATTAGTTACTTGTATGGGGCATGCAGTACTAATATTTACAGGGATTTCAACGATAACCACAAACATAAACAACAAATTTTTTTTAAATATTTACCAGTGCATTTAGCCTGTAAAATACCTACGTATAAATAAAATGCAGGACGGTGACAACTGAGATGCTGATTAAGCTTACCTATTTAATTTTATTAAAAGATACTCTAGTAACTTTGCATCTTATCGTGTGGGATTATTTATATTATATTACTTTATATCTGGAATAGAAAGTTGAATAGTTCAAAATTGCTGTTGAGATTTATGAAAAGCTAAACTAGGAATTTAAAAGTAAAGTAGCCTTTCTCATTTGTGGACAAAACTAATATTAAGGAGGAACGTATACCGCGAGTATAAGGATCAACGATCTAGAGTTGACAAGATGTGGCTATTTTTTATTTTTTCTTTATTTATTTTTTATTGAGTGGGAAAATCATCTTATGACAAATCCCGCTCTTGGGCGGAGCGAGAGATAGTGTCAGACTTTTATTGACTAAAAACCTACTTTTGTTCCTTCGTTGCCTTCATCCCAGGGCCCCGGGTTTCGCTTTAACACTACCCGTGGCCCTAGTAGGCTTCGACCCTGCTGGGCCCCTATGATTTGCTGACATCTCCTTGAGGCGCGCGTGGAACAGTACGCGCCGTCGACGACTTGGGCTCGGTCCGGACGGTTACCGGACGGTCGGACGGCGAGCCACCTATAGCTCGCCGTCCACAAGCCCGCGCCTACGGTGGCCGGAAATCGGGATCGAAATCCCGGCGGCGGTCAAGGCGTAACGACCGTTGCCTCACGCGATCGGCTGCCTCCTTTGCTAGCATTACTACCTCGCAGAAGGAGGCGACCGCCTGAGAATTCGCTAGTGGCTAGAGTAGATGTCTAAATAAAATACCTATGGCACCAAGTAGATTCTGTTGAGAGGAAAAGAGAAGCGGTCGCCTCGCATAAGGGAATGAACATCCTCACACCCATGCCGCCGTAGATGGAGACGCCTAGAGCGACGGTAGTCGCAGATTGATTTCAGCCCCCCTAGCCAAGTTACAATCGTATCGTTCGCGCCAAACGCCTGGAGTAGGCCACGCCTCCAATTCCTTTATTCTGATGTCTTCTCAACGCTCAGCCATGTGGTTAGAACAAAGGAATCGGAGGCGTGGCCTACTCGAGGCGTTCGGCGCAAACGAAACGATTGTAACTTGGCTAGAGGGCAAGCCACTATACGCCTGGGCTTGTGGAAGATGAACAATGGGCAGCTTCTCGTCCGACCGTCCGGTAAGGATAAGGCCCGATTCGTCGGCGCGTAGTGCCCTACGCGCGCCTCAAGGAGACGTCAGCAAAACTGGAAGGGCCCAGCAAGGCCGATGACAGTTAGGATTGCGGGAACGTTTGAAAAATTCTAGATGAATTAAAGAGAACTCATATTGGGTGATATCTCATCTAAAAAAAGCAAATTATGTTCATTTTATTTTAAGAATTATAGTTACATTTGTATGTACTGATCTTTTTTAGTTCTTTATTGTACACAAAAACTTAGTGCACAGTGAATTGACATTTCATATACAAAGGTGAGTTTAACTCAGCAATGAGTTTTCTCTCAGCAAACCTTTGAGTGAAAGAAAAAATCACATTCGAGGGTAGGATCTAGTGTACAATCGAAACCTACAGAAATAAGTCTTAGGTTCAATATTATGTCAATTAAGAAAAGAAGTGCTCTTTAATTTTCTTCTTAAAGATATCCAAAGAAGGTCTGTCTTGAAAAAGTGTAGGAGACAGTTCCAGAGACGAAAAAAATACATCGTCATTTCAGCCAATAGACGTCCAGTAGTGGACGTCTGGCTGAAATGTATAAGGCTTCCCCCAAATGTCGCCACAACGAACGGTCCTGTGCGTTCGCATCCATCGGATTCTCACAAACCTCACCAGGGCATCAGCCCAACTTGTAGGGGGACTTCCAACACTGAGCTCTTCCGTAGTCTCAGCTATGACTACTATGTCGTCGGCAAACCGAAAATACCGCCATTGATATTAAATACATGAATTTGAAAAAATACATGGAATCTTACTACCCACAATTTCAACTCAGAATGGTTAAAATTATACCAGCAAAATCAATTTAATAATAAGTACCAAAGCCTTTAACTTCGTATTATGTACGTATATACCAAGAGATCCTATAGACAATCTTGGCAATTACGTACATATATTCCACTCATTTCTTCAATCACACATAACGAGTCTCCCAATCTCAAATACTTTCGTATGACAAGATGTTTCTTTGACGAATTAATTAGCCAATAATTATATTAAGCCGACCCCAACCATCCGGCTTCTGTCCTTCTCAAGGTCGGTTCTCTGTGTTTCCATATCAGGGCCAATATTTGTATCCCCTACATATTTGCTCACAGACTAGATGTTTGATTAGGTGATTTGTGTGTTCAGTTACGCACACACATAGATATGACCGTAATCTAAACTTTCATTCTATATTTTGACAGTAAAGAACATAAAATAAAATTTGATTACGTAGTTAAATAAAGTTATTCTGAAAAGACTTCGAAAAAACAGACGAGAAAATCCATAACGCTATGTAACTTCAGGACTTTCATAAAGAATAAACTTTCATTAAAACTAGACATTACATGAATACAAAAGCGTCAAACAGAATATTAATTCAGCGTGAAATTTTCTCGGAAATCCCTCCATAAACCTATCATTAGCTATAAACGGGAACAGTTAAAATAAAAACGTTAACGACGTTATTAAAAAGAATAACAGTGAAATCTGTTGCTGGGAATTCTGCGCACTCCGTTGTAACAGCTTACAATGAAACACTGGTGTCGGTGAGCATTTGGCTTTAATTGTTCGAAGCTAGAACGAGCCACAATCTGTCGGCGGGGGGTGCCGATCCGCATAGCGGTACTCGGGAGCAAGCGAAACAAACTTTCCTTGTCCACGAAATATCGCCTGTTTACGACTGCCTTCGCGACGACGTGATCCGATTGAGAATCGGACAATTAGTGACACGTGACTACCGATGTTTACGAATATTTCGTGATAAACCAGTGTTGCTTCAATGTCAAAGTCATATTTTCGGAATTAGTCGAGGTTATTACTCGGACGGACCCGTACATTCGTATGTGTTTATTAGTTGGTATTAGTTAGATGTTGCGTCATGTTTCGTGTTGGTTTCGAAGGTTATGGAATATCCAAGTCGTACAAAACAACCTTCCTTACATGTTATGAAACAAAGTCCGCGTAATCCATTACGCGTCTGTCTGTCTGTTTGAACGCAATAAACTCAAAAACTACCGAAGGAATTTTCGTGCAATTTTCACCAATAGAGGTTTAGGTGTGTAAATCAAGCATATTATAGAGGAGAAAAGATTTGTAACCCTTGTGCGAAACTGGGGCGGGAGGCTAGTTATAAATAAACCAACCAAGTATTTTTTTCAGTTTCGCTCCCTGCCTTATTTTACTGAAACCGTACATGTTTTTGTACATTAACCGATTCTGTGTTGTATATTTGTCGATAAAAGAGTTTTCATAATCAGATCAGCACTTGCAGAGTTTATTAGTTTAAAAGTTTAGATTTCAAAAATGTGAATTGTCTACTACCTATGTACACATTAGCCTTCGCCTTTTTCGGAAAACAAGCGTGATTTTTCGGTATTAAAACATAAATCATACCCAGAAGTGGAACTTTAAATGTGAATAACAATAAAAACTTCATGGATTTATTAACTTTAAGTTAATAATGAAACAACACTTATATCAATAAATCTTGTAAAAGTTTTTAAGAAATATTTTCAGTTGTTGAAAACAAGGAGTAGTTGAAAAAAGCTGACATTACGAGCAAATGTACTTAATCTAGAGAACGGAGCACACGGACTCAATAACAAGATCTCAATTCTTTCCATTCTACCTTCTTTTAAGGAAAATACGCATTTGACTAGTAAACAAACAATGTTAAAGTATAGAACAACCTTGTGATTTAAATACAAATTGCGTTCTAGAAATGAGGCGAGAAATACACTCTGTATATATTTATAAATAAGTACAAATTTATTGCGCATGAAACATCAACAAACAAAAAACATAAAATACGACATCTGTATGATCACACAAGTATATTAAAAGTTAGATAAATTACTTTCAAAGCAAGCACAGTAAGCAGCGATTCTCCGCCAAACGGTAGTGTGCGATACATTTTCCTTATAAAAATATTCCCAGCAAAGCGGAGTTTTTCTTTATTCACGGTCCGCGCACCTGCCGTCTAGAGATGCAATGAAAATTTGTCGTCTTCTTGCCAAATTTGAACTTATTCTTTGCAGAAGCAACGATGTTTTAGCTCCTTTCCTCATATTTTGACGATGAATACTTGAGAAGTGTTGTTTCATAAAGTTTCTTGTGACCGAAATGAAACTGTACAAGCAACGGCGAATGACAAAGCAGCTTATAAGGATGCGCTCTGTTTTCAGTAAATATATCTGCATAATCTTAAAATTAAAGTTTGCACAAGTTTTGATGGCATGCATCCAGTTTTGAATTCGCCATTTTTCAGTTTGTTTAAGTATAGTATGATGTTTACTGTAAAGTGCCGCTTGTTTTGTACATGAATGGTTTTTATGTTCCACTTTACGCTTAACGCTCTTTGATTGATTGAGGTTGTGTGATGGTGCACGTTTCGATATTAACGAAATTAATCATACAAGAGGCATGTTTGTCGGCTGTGCGTTGTGTTTAGAAATTAATGTGTATGACAGGCTTGATAAAAGTTCCGATATAATCGATAATAATACATGGTACTTATTTCTTGACCAAAATAAGATTTATTATTTTCATATAAAAACTCAAACAAAAACATATTTATTCAGTAACTATAAAACAATCCACAAATCAAGAAACGTGTAAAAAAGAATCCACCGTTATTGAGATGGAAACACGGCAAAGGCGGCGACGTCCTGCCTTATTCATGAGCCAGGGGTTTCCACACCTTGACTCCTATGTGGAACTAACGTTGGCTATTTCCACCACAAATTTTTCGAACACTTACAAACTCTTACAAAACTTTAATAGAATTGCGGTCTCTTTAAGGTAACGTTCTTTTTATCTTCGGCAACGCTGGCATTTGCAAATTGTAATTTGGATTGCGTCGGCGAAGTGAAACGATGATTTGTTTGTTGAATGAATTTGTTACTTTCTTTGACTTTTGAATTGGATCGGGTTGAATTAATAGAATACGCTTCGAGTGCTCTTGATACTGGGATTACGTTTTGATATTCATAAGTTAATTATCGCGTACTTGTAATTTATATTTATTCTTTCTTTTCGCTTAACAATTATTTGACTTTAACCAAAGAAGAAATAAGTTCAGGGTTACAAAGTTACAACACAAAACGTAGTTGATTTAGTAAACACACTGAACAATTGAAGTCCAAATAAAATGAACTAAATCTTGATCACGTAGCTCCGATATCAAAGTGTACGCCAAGAATCTGAAACTTAATGAGAATCCAGCACTAATTGGAATGCTCGTTTCGTCCCGGCTTGTGATAGGGGATTAAAACTTTATTATTTACTGAACGATCTTTACGTGACACACGCCGATCTTTATTAAATGCGTTACTTTGTACTTAACAATAGCGTATCGCATCAAATTACTCCATCCAGTAATAGGCAACAGTGATGTGTATGCGTAATTGCGTAGGTGGTATATATGCGTGCCTGCATTGCCATCGTTTTAGATGTTATGTCCTTAAACAGTAATAAACTAGCATCAATTGCGACGGTGGTTTCATTTGATAGCTGACATATTATCACTGGCGAACAGTTAAAATTCGTAAAATGTCGAATATTATTGGAAGCTATTAAAGTTATGATCGCGATGCCGAAGATTCGCCAAGGTCAATTGCTATGATCAGCGAACAGTTCAGTTTCGTTACAAAATTATTTCATTTTTTTTTTTAAAACGGAACTTTTGACCTGTAGTGAGACAGAATAGATGTAAATAAATAAGCAAGTTTATTTATTAAATGCTTTAGGCACACAAAAGTACAGAGGCGGACTTAATGCCTTATGCATTTTCGAAAAATAATGGTAGGCGCAATAAACGCGAGAGAGAAGACGAATATGAGAATAGATATAATTATTAATAAATCATATATATAATTAAATTATACAGTACTTAAAAGTTCCACTAACACACCCATAGGGTGTACACCTATAGAGTGTGTTAGGTTAAGACCTCTACACACCAAAGCCGGCGCCAGCAGCTTCATCAAGCGGGCAATGCCGCCGGACTTGTTTTACGTCTATCGTACCGTAGCTAACCAGCCGGTGAAACCGCCGGGCCGGCTTTTGTGTGTATAGGCCTTTAGACATACCCATAGGGTGTATTATTGGTCCAGAGGTCCTATGGTAAAGCACCATTGCGGGCGATAATGAAATTCGCTTGCCACACACAAATACTCCAGCTTATAACTATCATGAAACACAGGCTCTGGCAGAGACTTTCACTCCTTAGAAGTTACTGAAAGTATCGGTACTGAACTGAATTCACTTGATGTGAAGTCACCCACTCATCTAGATGAAGCGATTGTTGGAAAGAACGCTGGTACTAGCATAGCTTGAGCATAATCATCCTACATTTTTCCACTGCCTACCTCTCTTTTAGAGCAAGTGTGCCGTGTTAGAAATGTCACATGTCTTAAAACTTTTGGGTCTAGATCGTACCGGTTTCTTCAAGATGACCTTTTTAGTACAGTGCTAGTGCAATACTAAACTAAAATTTAAATTGCTTTACTTCCTGCAATTTCGCGCTATATTTTACAGCTGCACTTTAGAATTAGGTTAAATGCGTTAAATTATGCCACCACATTTTCCTATTTCTATTAACAATAGCCGGCTCAGCTCTCCAAACGCATTTGCAACCATTGAATTGTGTACAGTCAGTAATGTGCAAATCTGTATAATATTTCAGCTTCAGCACCGGAGAGTAATAGCAGGATATTGCACCAAGATTTACAATACCGCTCGGCGCCAACGCAGTTCCTGCAGTCGCCTCATGATAAATATCAAGACATCGTTTACTTTTATTAAAGTGTTTTCTTTAAGCAAAATAGACACTAAGAATGAGTCCAAGCAGTTGCAACTTGCCATTATTTATAAGACTTTGGACTGGCCTGTTGGTCTAGTGGTTAGTGGCCTTGACTGCTATGTCGGAGGTCGTAGGTTCGATTCCCACTTAGGACAAATGTTTGTGTGATGAGCATGATTATTTGTTCTGTTTCTAGATAGATAGATAGATAGATATTCTTTATTGTACACCAAAAATACATTTTACATTAGGAAATTAACATTAATAAGGTGTCACAATGGGCGGTCTTATCGCTAAAAGCGATTTTTTAAAGACAACCTTTGGATGGATTTGACAGAGGAGAAAAAAAGATACGCAGGTAGTTCGTGGTGTACTATTTACATATATACAATACATAAACTAATAAATTGCATATAATACAAATAATATATATATATACATATAATTATGAAAGCAAGGAAATGATGAACTTAATGACGACGTTCAAGAGGAAAGATAGTGATCCTTAACCATATTTTTAAAAGTTGTGAGTGTTTGAGCCTGCCTTACCGACACGGGCATTCCACAGCCGCACTGCTTGAACTGCAAACGACTTGTCATAGAAATTGATGGAATGGCTTGGCATCTCGAGCCCCAAGTTTTCCGATGACCTAAGATATCTATTATGTGTGTCATGAAGGAACTTGAAACGTTCTTTAAGATAAGCGGGGGTTTTAGGATTGAACAGTACACTGTAGAGCAGAGACAAGATGTGTACGTGGTGTGTTTCTGGGTGCAATTTATCTATAATATGTATATTTCTTAAATATATAAGTATGTTTATCAGTTGTCTAGTACTCATAACACAAGCTCTGCTTAGCTTGAGACTAGACGGCGTTGTGTGATAGTTGTGGAATATATTATGTATTTTTATTACTTTTTTTTTGTGTTTTTGGTAAGGTATCATTCATCCCCCGCCTATCCACGGGGCGGGGGGGGGGGTCCCCCGACCCGCCTTTGTACTTACTTTTACAAACTAAAACCTGCGTTCATTTAGCTGTCTTTACGCTGCAGGACCGTGGCAATTCTTACGTAGCCCTAGATGTCTTTTGGAAGGATAAAAATATGTAGTTGTATGTTTACTTGCAGCAAGCATAGTGGTTTGCGGGCACCGTATGCGAGAAGAATGTTTTGCCCTCACTAAAACAGTAGAAACTGCAAAGATTAGCTGTATATATTCATCACGTCTACATAAGTATATAATCCCTTTTTAGCCATCTAAATATCAATTTAAGACACAGTTGAGGTGAGATAGCGGTTAAGCGCGAACCTATCAAGAAAGAAAAAAAAAACAGCTATAACTTTCTAAGCTAAAAATCTGGCAAATTGAAACTGTTCTACTGAATGACAGACTAACGTAACTAGCCTTCTAAAACTCTTCTCTGAAAACGAGTCTCGTGATCTACTTATTTAATGTATTCCTTGTACAAAGAAACTTTAAATTGTATTTTTCTAGAGAGAACATCCGCTACGCTCATTGTGTCCATGCTGCTCACTACCCGAACGTTAACGAGAATCTTTCGTTTTAAACCGAACAAGGGGCTTAATAAATTGTTTGCACCCACTTTCTTTCCAATAGAAAACCTACTTTATCAAAAACAAATCAATTGCTCGTTTAGCTATTGAAAGGGTCAAAATCAATTGCCTGAAATATATTGTTAAAGTGAATTGATTTAATTAACGTTCCTAACTCAATTTATTTTATAAAAACAAAATTGGTTATGGAAATTAAAAACTAATTAGGGTTCGACTAACGACCTTTTTACAAAAGAATATTAAATATGAATTTATAAAACTTTGAGGCTAGAACATAAAACTGACTTGCTAACTATATTGATTGTATTATTTATTCACCTTAATAAAATGTTTTCAGTGAGCTATAGTAATGTTAACTGAAAATGCTATTAGCCATCAAATTTTGCACCGAAATAATTAGTGGACATCTCCAAATGCCTTAGATTATTGTAGATTTCAACTCTCTTAACTTGTTTTATTTACGGCCAAGAAAGCTGTGTTTTTGTATTTTTAGATTTTATATTTTTTATATCTTGTTTATGAAGTTTAAGTGCACTCTCAAAGAAAATGTTATTAATGATTTTCGATGTCAGTACAATCTAGCTTCAATCAAGCTCGATATGTTCCATTATTCATTCCACATTACGCCGAACATAAACAACAAAGTGGCACGTCTCAGGCGCTTAAAATATTTTCTGACATGAAGGCATAATAAAAAATAGCTTGCATAAGCCACCCGTGATCGCCAGCAAAGCGGAATGTCAACGGCTTCGGCATCAATCACTTGCGATGCCGGGGATTACTCAAAACGGAGCGTCATCCTCTAGCGTGGAGGCGACGCAAATTTACATAAATAAGCTCATCTGTATTCAACATGCAAGCTGAGAGGAGCCCATGCAACAACATGTGGCATTCAACTTGCAGACCTCTATTATTAATTGAGGACAACTGACGCGGGGGAGCCGTTCCGCAGACTGGTCTCACCGACCACGACCCCGTTGTTTCTACTTTAATGAAAGTGCCTGAGCGCTTAAACTTCCACATTGTTTATTGATCTATATTTGCACAGATTAACCCTCAATTATTTACCTATGTTTACATTACAAGGGTCGCTCAACGTTCATTTTATTTAAAACACAACGCAACAAAAGTGGAAGCTTTTAAATCGTACGCAAACGCTGAAAAAGTTTTCTTGTACGGGCAATTAATAACTCGGAACGCTCCAGAGTAACACCGGCCCAAGTAAACGTGTAAGAGCGCTTCATAATAATACAGTTTAACAACAGAATTAACCCCGAAGGTTGCTATTAAACAAGTTGGTCGTAGATTTAAATTTTGAGCTCGTAAATTAACCCTTCATCCTTTTGAAATAGCAAAGGGATTGGGACCTAATGGTCTATTTGTGAAACGTAATGGGCCGGCCTGGCCGAGCGTATTAGACAATTTGGACATATTCTGACTTCACCCTGTTCACGTAGAGCCTTTATACTGGATCTTTATATAAAAGGTCGCGGGATACAAAGGATTAAAATAACTATCGTAATAAACTTTCTTTCTGTTTTATTATGTTTTCAACTGTGTATTTTAACTAAAATATTAGTTGTAATTTTACTTGTAAGTGCTTATTTAACGAACCTTTTCAGTTTGTAATGTTGTTGAAATGTTCGTCTGGAACGTTTAAATGTTTTTTTATTTAGAATAGCAAAAGGTATTTTACAAGATCCATTCATCACCAGAGGTCGGTATAGGTAAAGTATATTTACCTAAAGTTCGTGGAAATAAGTAACATAGAGTTGATAATACCGCTTTTAAAATTCCGTAATCAGAAACATGATAATTAAATCCCAGGTTTTTTTTTTTAAGAATTATACTTGAAAGTTTTTATTTAACAGTCCATCCTAAGGTTGTCTGTAAGAGATTGCACTGTGTAATAACTGTGTAATAATAATAAGACCGCCCATATTGTACACTTAATTTTTATAAATATTTATCTTGTCCACATTATGAAGTGTACAATAAAGTACATAATAAATAAATAACGAACCTTTTCAGTTTATAAAGTTGTTGCTATATTCGTCTGAACGTTTAAATATTTTTATTTAAAATAGCAAAAGGTATTTTACGACAAAATCATTCATCGTCAGATGTCGAAATAGGTAGAATATATTCACCTAAAGTATTTGGTAGTAAGTAACATAGAGTTGATAATACCTCATATAAAATCCCTTAATCATAAACATGACGATTAAATCGTGGAATTTAATTTTTCGATGTGGTCGACGATAGAGCGCGCTTGCTTGAAAGTAGCCTATTCACTCTTGACTTAAATATCCCTAGGTTGTAGCTATCAGTAAACACTCACTCCGGCAGGGAATTTCACTCCTTAGCTGTGCGCACTATGAACATACACATATATATACGTTTTACATTGAAGAATTTTATTATTCATGCTACGTCGTTGTGAATTAATTATTATGTTTCACAATTGCCTACTAAAACTGTTAGATTAAAACAAAGGTCTTTAATTTAACAGTTTTAGTATAGAACCCTAAAAACGTAATTATATTCTTAAATATAATAATTTAGATCAAATGTATACAATTAGTAATGTACATTTTAATGAATCCCGGGATTTATTAATAACGCTAATGATTCCGGGATTTTAGAGGAGGCATTATCAACTCTATGTTAATTACTTCCACGGACTTTTGGTAAATATACTCTACCTGTTCCCACCTCTATTCATCATAGAAAGCTTTGCAAAATTTCTTCATATGTATTCAAAGCGCAATAAATAAATATCAATTTAATTAATTCCGGGAATCATTAGTCGTGTTTATGATTCCGGGATTTTAGATGAGGTATTATCAACTCTAATTTACTTAGTTTCACGAACTTTAGGTAAACATAGGTACTCTACCTATCTCGACCTCTATACGTCACAGAAAGCTTTGCAAAATTCCTACCTACATTAGGATATGTACACAGTACATGTTCTCAAATGGCAAACTTTGATTTCTAGATATTAGGTTCCTCTGTAATTATTTTCTGTGCCAGTCCTGTTCAAGTATTTCCATTGAAAGCCTAGCTACGAGACATTTTCTTTACAATGAGAAGCCTTATTAAAAGTACTTTTGGTAGAGTTTGGTATATTCACGTTTATATATAACATTAGGAACTTATAAAAGGCGAGTGAAGTCGGCATATGATTATTTATTTATAAGGTAGCATAGTATTACGAAAGTATAAAACGCGAGGTTTTTATCGATTCTTCAAAAGAGTAACCAATAAATAGATATTAATTAAAGTTAACATCTCGATCAATAGTCAAGTTGTTTCAGAACCCCGTTTTCTAACCCATAACTAAAAACAAAAAACATAATGATCTTATTGCTATACCATAAAACTCTAGATATTTTATTGAATTATTGCGAATACTATGCAATAAACCTAGCTAGATACCAACTTCTAAACAAAAAACCAATTACACACATTCACACATAGTATACCCTCACACACAATTATTTTATAACGAACAGAACATTTCAAATAATATAATTAATCAATCTAATCTGAATTCTGTAGATAACAATACACTCGTTAGCAAATTCTTTCTTCTTTACAAAGAAAAAGATTAAGTTTACAATCTCACGCGATTTATTATAAACATTAGATGTTTGTAAAAAACCGGTGACAGATTTGTATCTGTACAAAAATTTGCAAAATCTATTTTACAATATCCTTTACAATACTACACTACAACATACACTACAATGAGACACACATACACACACATACACATACTACTACATTACAATGAGGTTGTGGCTAATTCAACATACTATCAGACTTTTGGCCCATTTATATTACTAACAAGGTAGCTATAGTTAAGTTTTAGTAGATGCAACTTCTCTAGTAACCTCAATATGTGTGTGGAGCCGCGAGCAAAGTCTTTTCAGGCCAGTATTACGAACAACAATTTCTAGAGTATTACAGCGTTAAGACCAACTTCTTCAAAGTTTTTCTTTCCCTTTGGCCCTTTTATTTTGAGCTGAAAATTCATCAATTGACTGCTTTAGGGTGTAGTGAGAGGGCGATTTAGATTATTAATGACTAAAATCAGTTTTTCAAACGTTCCTGCATCTCTAGCAGGCATCAGTCTTACTGGGTCTTCGGTTTTGCTGACATATCTTTGAGGCGTGCGTGGAACAATACGTGTTGTCGATCAATCTTGCCAATCTTGGCCCTTAACAGACGGCAAGATGGCAAGCTACTCATTTCTCTGATTGCCCTTCTCCTAGGTTTGGTTTGTACACAGGGCGAAATTATAGGCTCCAATAGTTTAAGCTTTGACGCATACATTTTACACATACACGGCACAAGAATACTTTTTCAATACTCTTACTCAAAAACCCGCTCTTATTACGCAATAGACTGTTTTCCGCACTAGTGCAGAAAATTGCGCTTGCTCTCCGCCACAATTTTATTACATTTATCTTATCAGGCTGGGTGCGCGTTGATCCCCGCGTGTCGCCGGTCAACCCCCACCACATTCACTTCTTCGTAAATGTATTGAAAAAAGTCGTTTGATACACGTGCAAATTTGTCACTTCAGCCCTCGGCTCCATAAAACACACGCCTACGGCTCGTGCGAATTCCACCTCGATCGCAATGACAAACTTTCCGTATTTGTATCAAAATGTACTATCTTCGAATCCACATAATTGACGTAATCCAATCCGCCTAGCTTTTTCCCAACGATGTTGAGGACGGCCTCCAGTTTAACAGAATGCAGCTGGATACCAGTATTTTACACGGAGAGGCTACCTATCCGACCTTCACAACCCAGCAATGGAGTAACAAGACCAGCCTAGACAAGTCTGGTATCAGATTTCCTGGCTACTGACTATTCGTAATGACTGTCAAAGATCTACAAGTGACCGCTGGGATCAACGGCTCAACGTGCTTTCCGAGGGACTGAGCAATCTCTATATGTTAAGATGGTCACCCTTGTGCTTAACATTAGAGACCCACCCGAGTGACTCGTAGATTTATCCATGACCTCCTTGCATCCACGTAATGTTATTTATAATTATTGCATGTGTGTAATGCCATATTATTAATTTCGAATAGACTTGGTTGTTATAGGGAATCGTTTGTCTTGGTATGGTCATGTGAAGAGGAGGGATGAAACGCATGTTACTAAAAGAGTTATGAGTTTACATGTGGATGGAGGGAGAGGGAGACCAAAGAAAAGATGGATGGATTGTGTGAAGATTGATATGAAAGAAAAGGAAGTTAGTTATAGCATGACGAGTAACAGGGCAGAGTGGAAGAAAAAAACGTGTTGCGCCGACCCCAAATAACACGGGATAAGGGCAGGAAGATGATGATGATGATGAATAGACTTGGTTGGAGACGTTTAATTAAACAGAACGTCTATACCTTTGAATACCAACGTAAGAGAGATCTCGACTTCAGGCGAGATACCATCAAGAATAAGCCGCCCTCCAACATCCAATACCTATACAAAAATGGTGTTTTAACGTGCCCACACTGTGCACGCACGTTTACAGCAAGGATATGCTTTATAAGTCACATCAGAACACATGATCGCAACCCATAGTTGCATTTTTCAGAATCCAGTCGCCGTAGCCGAAATCGGTTTGGGAGTATATATAAATATTATATATTATTAATTTCACATTACCTTCTTCAAAGAGTCTTAAAGGCTAGAATGAATAGGCTCTTAATAAACTAGTGCGATTCACCATTAACGATTACATCACTGCTCACCATCAGGTGGGATAGCAGTTACGGTTCGGTTACGGTTACGGAAGAACGCAGTTAAGCAGTAGTTTATATTATTTAAAAAAAAACCTACGATCAAAGTTACTAGAAACTCTAGCTAAGACGAAAATATTTCAGTAAGATCCGTTCATAATAACATATACTTTTCAAGTAATAGGAGCACCTAATCAAATTATGCAGATGTTCCAATAGCGTCACAAACAAAATTAATCATTTAACCCTTCTTAATAAATGTACAATTTAAAGGCATGAAAAGGTACGCCTGCCTAATGCACACAGGTGCGATTCATTAAATTTGTGTAAAAATAATTTATTTTGTAAACCGAATGGTGTTCTGTGGCCTCTCCCAAACACATTTTGTAACCTGATCTAAATACGGTAAATTAGGAATGACAAACTCGATTAAACGGACCGCCAGGTTTTGGTAAAGCTTAATTAAGGATTACGTTACCAAAAAGGACACAAATTATATCGACGTTGTATTCAGAGGTCGAAGGGTTATATAGACTGCAGAAAAAAATAAGATAAAATCATGTACGATCTTACCTGTACATGCACGGCCGAAGCCTACTAGGGGCCGTAGATTGACTCTTGAAAGAGTAAGCTGGTGTCCCGGAACGCAAGGCAAAGAAGAAACATATATGAGGTTTAAAATCAGTAAAAGTTTGACACGCCATCTGGCTTCACCACAGAGCGCGAGAAGTTATTGGATAATTTCCCACATTAAAAAAAAACTTGTTGGATTTAATTTTAGATATAACGAAAATCATTTCGCCGTCTTGATTTTCCTCAATTAAGATGGTGTTAATTATTTTATTTCCCTAGGTGAAAAAAACATTCAGAACAATGTTAAATAAATTCACGATCTTCCTTAAAATAATAACGAAAACGACTGCAAGAATTTATGTGTTATTAATGTCAACGTTTAACATTATTTCTGAAACACGACCACCTTTTAAAAATAGGTCTTAATACTCTGCTGTGGACCTTAACGAGGCTACATTATATTCTCCACTTCTCAGTAATAAATCAGAACACTCAAATGAAGCAGCAATTCTACAAAAGTAGCAACAAATCATTACGACGTTCCGTACATCTACGTCCCTAAATAAAAATCCGTTGAAGCGCACGTTGGCAACATTCGACTCGTTTATGTAAATCTTGTTGGTGCGTGCTGATGTATTCACGCCTTCTGATTTTTATCGCTGAGTATTTGATTCACTGAGGTGTATGATATATTTACATTTTATCTTCTCATATGATATTATTTGAATGAAAGGAATCGGAATAGCGGAACGATTTGCCAATAGAATGCTTTGTTGCCTACTTGTAGTGTAATTTTTTTTTTTTAAGTTCAAAATCATCCAATGACATCTCCCGCTCTTGGGCCTAAAACCAGGAGTGGGTTTTAGTCAGTAAATGTCTGACACACCATCGCGCTCCGTTGATTCTTTGCCTTCGTTCCAGGGCCCTGGGGTTTTCATTCGCATCACCCATGGCTCCAGAAGGCTTCAACCCTGGTGGGCCCCTACGGTAGCTGACATCTTCTTGAGGCGCGCGTAGAACACTAAGCGCCGTCGACGCCGTCCGGACGGTTACCGGACGGTCGGACGGCCAGCTACTCATTGCTCGCCGTCCGCAAGCCGCGCCTACGGTGGCCGAAAATTGGGATCGGATTCCCGGCGGCTGTTGCACGAGGGCCATTGCTTCGCACGTGCAGCCGCCTCCTTTGTTAGCAATACTGCGGGCGAAGGGGGATCGCAGAAGGGGGCGACCGTCTGCCATTCCTCTTCGCTCCAGACCATGGCCTGTACCAAAGCCTGGCGCGAGAGATCTCGAGGACACGGTGGTGCTCTGCCCAAGCGCACACCTCTACCGTATGCTCCACTGTGTCCTCCGGGCGGTCCACACAATGGTGACACCTGGGCGTTTCTTCCGCACGAATTCGGTGCAGAAATGTAGTGTAATTATAAACTTTTCGTTTTATGTTTATGTATTTATAGATTTCGTTTGCTTTGTTTTAATCGATAATGTTTCAAAACATCAGTTCCAAAGTGTAACAATTCAAAAACCAATGATTATTTTCAAAAGATAACAAATTGAGTTATTACAGTATAAATAAATCGAAAATATATTAAAACTAGCTGACCCGGCAAACGTTGTTGTGTCATATAAATTATTAAAAAAATGGGGATTCAAAATAGCCTACGACCTATTTCCAAACCTATTAAACATACACAGAATATTTCATAAGAATCAGTCAAGCCGTTTCGGAAGAGTTCGATAGCAAATGCTGTAAACACGAGATTTTTATATATTAGACTAGATATAAAAAAAAAAGTCTTACAATATATTGTATGTAATAATAAATATTATATTGCTTCTACTCATCGACTTACTTTTTGGAATTTGTGTGTAATCGTATAGAAAACAATTTGTAATAATTAGTTACTTATCTTATTTCCTCTGAATTTCTAGATATATTATATATGATAGACTTACTACATTTTGGAACCAAGTTATCGATTTGAATGTTTGTTCCGAATGCCTCGCCAGCTGCCGATGCATGAATTTTTGCAGTAACACTTTTGTATGTATGTAAATGAATAAAAGCCTGCTACCGAAGCGGAGTGGGTTGATTTCATTCAATAATAAAGTACACGGTGTACACGAGCTTTTTACGTTCTCTACCAGAATAATAAATCGCTTTCCCGCCTTCCAACGATATTATTATTCTACTTTTATTTTATTTGTAAATTATAACGATTGTGCATTTAAAGAACCGAGTGAAGATATTTTAGTACTCGTGTGTCAGGTACACCCTGGTATCCTTATTTTAGTTGGGAGCAAGAGGGCGTGTCAGACTTTTGCTGACTAAAACCATATTTATGGTCCTTCAGTTGTCTTTTGCGTTCTAGGAACTCGAGTATTCTTGTCAAGTACACTCTAGTATCCTTATCGTAGGTGGAAAATCATCAAATAACTTCTCTCGCTCTGGATGGAGCGCGAGGGAGTGTTAGGTTTGTACTGACCAAACCCGCTTGTGGTCCGTCAGTAGCTCTTTGCATTCCAGGGCCGCGGTAACTATTTCAAACAATCCTGCTGATCACTCTGGCTCCTGAACATGGAATTTTAAACCACAAATTTAAAAAAGCGCACATCCTGAAAACAGTATGTTTAGAATCGGGTACTGAAACGACTTCAGCTATTTTTAGTATAGGTATTTTTTTACCCAAAATAACTTAGAATTATTATAGGGAAAAAATTACCTATTTTGATAAATTCTTTATAAATCTTGATCGCCTCGTGTTTGTGTATACGTGCTTAGATTCCAAAATAAACTGATGAGCTACCAATGTAGAGCGATGATTCCTATATTATTTTAATTACATTATTATAATAATATAATAATAATATTCAACAACCATCACACAACGCCGTCTAGTCCCAAGCTAAGCAGAGCTTGTGCTATGAGTACTAGACAACTGATAAACGTACTTATTTATTTCTAAATACATACATTGATTGTGCTCATCACACAATCATTTGTTCTGGGTGGTAAATGGCACCCACGACTTCCGGCTTAGCAGTCAGGGCCACTAACCACTACACCAACAGGCCAGTCAAAAAAAATTGAATTGATTGATTGATTTTTTTTTTATTAGATTTTTTTTATTTGATTTGAATTTACCTACAATAATATTAACTAATTTAAGTAAAATTTCAGTGCTTGAATTAATAATAATAATACTTTATTGACACAATTTTTTACAATATGCTTAATATCGGTTACGTTACAATAATTAGAGGCGCACAAAAGTTGACACCCTAACTCCTAAACTAGGAATTCCTGTGTCTTAGGAGTCAGTGTTCTACTGCTACTTGGACAGTATAAACCCATTTAAAAGAATTTTAATGCTGGTAAACTGATATAGCGCTAAAGAATATATTATTAGGTACATAGTAAAAAAATAACAAAATAAAAGTAAAAGGTTGAATTAAAAGCTAAATTAAATTAACAGTAAAATGACTGTGTGGTTAATTCTGAGTGTGTGTCTGAGAATCGTGTTTGTGATGTGTGAGTGTGTGTAGGTATGAGTGTCTGTGGGTGTGTGTGTGTGAACATGGTTTTGCCGAAAGACCGTTTGTGTCGGTACGAGCTAAGTGCTTTCTACCAAACTAAAGATATCGGTGACAGTATTACACGTTTTGTACGGAATGTTAAGAATTATGTGAGAGTGATTAGGTTTGTGACTTAATTTTCTGATTAAGGTGTATAAGGATATGCATTATTTCAGTTACATGTTGTATAAGCAACATAAATGTATATACACACATGGTGTGTCTCGCATAACTGTATATTACATTTGTTATTAGTAACGTACGTACCGCATCATGTTACCAAAACAACAGCAGGCTGATACCGATGTTCAAATAGAATTAAAATATCGTTAATTGAAGAATTATTTTTTAATTGAACTTCCCAGATGGAGTCATAGATAAAAGTAAACAGTAATTAATAAATAAATAGAATTACCTATTCGTTTATAAAATTGTATAGAGGTCTGAGAGTGCTAAAATAATTGATTTAATTTTCTTTTCTTTATTCTTTTATTACATTAGGAAGTTCAATTTGTAGATGAAAAAAAAAAGTAATATAAATACTTAAAAGTGTTTTATTTTTATTTAGTTAGAGGATTCCTTTTAATTTTTAATTGGCTTTGAAGGAGGCTACATAAATACTTAATAAAAAACACTACACGATATTATGTTTGTTAATAAAATATTTTATATCATTATATCAATATTTTATATAATACTTAGAACTTTAACATATAGATGTTTGCTTAATAACATACATAAGTTATTTGATGTGTTACTCACTTCTCATATCATCTAACATAATATCTATATTCTATATATATATATATATATATTTACATTATACATATAGAAAAGGAGAAACTGACTGACTGACATATCAACGCAAAGCTAAAGGTACTGGGACTAGGAACGTGAAAAGTTTTTTTTTTATAACAAGCACTAAAACAGGATTTTCCAAATGAAACGAGGGTCCAAAAATTGTATGGAGAAACCATCGTTCGCGCAGGTGAAGCCGCTGGCAGAAGCTAGCCTATATATATATAAAAGCAGAAACTGACTGACATATCAACGCACAGCCGATATTGGGACTTGGAATATGAAATTTTGCGCAAGGCTTGTTTTTGTATCGTAGGCGAGTACTAAGACAGGATTTTTGGAAATTAAACCTTTAAGGGAGTGAAAAGACGGGATTTTATTTGTATGCAAAATCTTATTCCGTGGTTGTATTTGAAACTTAGCACCTAAGTAAACAATAAAGGTTTCATTACTTCTATTCCCAACAATCATTTGTTCTGTGTCTGGGTGTAATTTATCTTTTTTTTTTAATTCTTGATAGGTTCGTGCTTGACCGCTATCTCACCTGATGCAAAGCGACGATTCAGTCGACGATGAAGAGCGCTTACCTAGAAGTAACCTATTCACTCTTGACTTAAAGATTCCCGGGTTGTCGCCATCAAGAAACACAGATTCTGGCAAGGAATTCCACTCTTTAGCTGTACGAAAAAAGAATGTGCTCCCAAAAAGATTTTGTGCGTATTTATCTATAATATGTATGTATTTAGAAATATACAAGTAGGTTTATCAGTTATCTAGTACTTATAGCACAAGCTTGTTTGTGACTAGATAGCGTTATTAAAAAAAAATCTGTCGAGCAAAGCCGGTGCGGGGAGCTAGTGATATTATAACCAACTTTGGAATATAAATTAGTAGGTAATAACATAGTATGATGATGTCCATCTCCGTGATATGATCCTGTGAACTCTTTTAAATCCCTCGGGTGTTGATGTGGGTAATAAGGGTTAGTTATGTAGCGGAGGGTAGTGAATTTTATAGTTAGTTGGTGTTCTAGTTTCCCTACATTTATTATTTTCTTTGATTAATTTTAGTTCACATGTTATTGGAATTTTGGATAAAATATTTAGTATATTTAGTAGGTCAAATAAAACAGTTTTGGTGAATATTTAGAAATGTGATAAATAATTTAAGGAAAATATAACTGGTATTCTTTTTTGATACAAGTTTAGTATACCTTTTTTTTAAGGTGGAGATAATATCAGACTTTTACTGACTAAAACCCCACTCCTGCTCCTTCGTTGCCTTCGTCCCAGGGCCCTAGGTTTCGTTTTCACACTACCCATGGCCCCAGTAGGCTTCAACCCTGCTGGGCCTCTACGATTTGCTGACATCTCCCTGAGGCGCGCGTGGAACACTACGCGTCGTCGACGACTTGGGATCGGTCGGTTCAGGGTGGGTCGGTTGGGGTCAGTGTAAGTTTAGTATACCTAAGAATCCAAAAAAGGCGGAGGTTATCAATTCAGTTGTATTTTTTTTATGTTTGTTACCTCAGAACTCAGATGCTTATGCTTTCAGATTGGTCACATTTTTTTCAAAATCCATTTCTAATGATGAGATCCATGAAGAATCGAGGGAACTCCTCAAATATTATAGGCAACCATATAAAGATTTTGGTATTTTCATCGAGGACTTAAGTAATTCGAAACCAAATCGAGAATTTTTATTTTATAAACCGGCTACATAAATCTTAAACCCCACTTGCTCCAGGAGCAGGACATTTTGTACTAGAGTTTTGAACGCAAGAATTTTTCGTCGTCATAATAATATTTTAAGACATTAAGTGAATGTTTGTTTTAAGTATACAGCATAGCATAGTCGGCCTTATAATGTTCCCACTGTTGGGACTCAGGCCTTGTTATATATACTTAAAACATCCTTCAGTATTGTTTGTTCAGTTTTTTAATTATGTTATTATTAACGTGCCCAAGGATTTTAATTATTGGAGGCTAATAATTTTTTTTCTAAAATGTAACGTTACACTCTAGGAATTACTCCAGTATCATAGGTGCATTCAAAAACATCTCAACTCACGTACAAGACACCTAGACCCGGAACAGTAACTGCAGGCCATGCAACAATTTATTCCTAACTGGAATCGAACACACAACGTAGCAGCCAATCGCTAAACTACTGCGATAATCGTGCCGTTAAATTGGGGATGAAAGTTTAAAACAAGAGTTGTCATTTTCAAAATCCCATCGGTCACAAAGCTCACACACGGATACAATCCGCTCAAAAGTCGCATTAAATTGATACTAATGTAATAAAATAATATACATACTAGGTACAGTAAAAATAACACAGCAATCAATACCAACCTGTCTGTAAAAAATGCCGATTAATCCACCTTTAACTAACCGACGAGCGAACGAGGTTTTAAATTATGTTTCGGCTTTCGTCACTAATTGTGACTCGGTTTACCTTGTTATAGATTACAAGGGTATTATGTACGTATGTTTGTTGTGTTGTTGTTCAATTAAACGTATGAAACCTTTAGTTTATATTACTGTATGGAGGATTATAATATTCTCTAATTATTGTAGGTATTGGAGATCAGTGTCGGCCGAGTGTTAACGGCCCCGACTTACGAGTTGTAGGTCGCGGGTTCAACCATCACCACTACTCTCAAAACGGTGAAGGAAAACATGGTGAGGAAACTGGAATATACTAGAACCAAAAATTCGAAGACATGTCACATTCACCAACCCGCACTTGGCCTGCGTGGTGGATTACGGCCCGTTCCTTCTCCTAGAGAGGAGGCCTTAGTCCCAGTAGTGGGAACATTAAAAGGCTGATTATGCTATGCTATTGTAGGTAAGAGATGGGCAACCAAATGCGCATCAAATATCGTCTCCCGCTCTGAGTAGGAGAATGAGTGTCAGACTTTTACTGACTTCAATCTAATGGTGTTCCTTCAGTTGCAGATGGTTTGAATCCGGTTGACTCTCTAACTGTCATGTCTCGTCTATGTCTATGGTTGACACGAAATAAAGCAATAAAGCACACTGATATTTTCCTAATATCTCTGCGTAGGTGTAACCGAGAAATAAACAATGAACTGTTTTTTAAGGATCACGCTATTGTGATCCTTTACTTTTTAGTAACAAACATCTATTAGTCGTAAATTGACATCTATCGTGATACATATAACGCTAGTTTTATGTTTTTTTTTTCATATTTTAAATGAAGAGTGTCAATAAATGTAGCCATCTTAATACCATCTTATCTACTATTAATTCATTAAACCCCAAGCGAACGAAGGCGTTCGCTCTCTCATTGTCTTGCTATTGTGTCTCTAATTACAGTATTTAAAAGGTTAATAATATAATCAATAATCCAAAGCTACCGATATAATTATTTACCATTGACTTTATAATCACCTTCACTGTAATCGCCATATTTGTCTAATAATAATAATAATAAACGTTTATTTCAGACCTTTTCGTCCATAGGTAACACTTACAGCTTCATGTAACACACAATATTAAAAACAAAACACAATGGAAAAAATAAGAAACAGTTTACAATACCTACACGAAACATATACAAAACAAAAAACTACACACATTTAGTGCGGTGAGGGGAAACTGTCCAGTACTCACCGTGTAGCGTGCAAGCGTATCCAATGGTGCAATGGTGCTAATAAACTGGTGGTTTTCTTCTACTAAGCATTTTCGATCAAAGTACTTAAAGCCAAGAACGGTTAAGTACTGGTTGTTATAATAACTCGTTGTATATTCGTTTCCGCACCGATATATATTCGTAACTAAAGCAAATCCCAAACTCAAATTTATTGACAGCCGGAAGAAAATTATATTTTAATAAGTTGCTATTAACGTGCGGTAAAATTGTTTCACGACGGATTTTCTACTTTACAAAGATTAAATTTACAAGGGTCTTTCATTAGCAAACTTGAATTGCGTAGCAGAAGAAATATGATCCAACTTCGATCATTGAATCGAAGACGCCCGAACGCCTTTGAATAGAATTTATACAGAAAAACCTGTTAAATACGAAAAGCGAGTTAAGGATAATTGTTCCGTAAGTTACTTTATTTCTTCACTTTTCGTTGAGTTACTGAAATAAATTAGAGTAAAAAGAGGCTTAGGGCAAGTTAAATATAAAACAATTAACAGTTGAAACGGAAATAGACGGATTAGTAATTTTGTAATAAATTTTAGTTTGATCATAAGCTCCTTATAATTTTATTTATGGTCGTGACAGACGCCGCACCCGTCAAGTCTTTACAAATTTAAATAAAATAAGCCCACACTCTATTTTATCCAGGAAAGTCCTTACTTAGCTCCTACTCAAATTGAATTAATATTAAAATGCTATAATTATTAAGCAGTGTTCAAATATTTAGAATGTTTAGTTAATTTATTTTAATTTCAAGCAAAATCGATAACTTAAACGAGATGAACTATTTGAAAAGAACATTTCCTAGTAAAAGAGTTTGTTTATCATTTCATTGTTATCGGGTTTTTCAATAGTTTTTTTACTGGAAAATATTGTTGTCTATCGTTTTTAGGGTTCCGTACCTCATAAGGAAAAACGGAACCCTTATAGGATCACTTTGATGTCCGTCTGTCTGTCAAAACCCTTTATCTCGAGAACGCGTGGAGATGTCGAGTTTAAATGAAACTATATACTCAGATCTGTGGTTCCATGAAGCTGTAAAACATCAAACTTTTGAAAAAAAAGGGTACGGCCGTTTAGGTTGCAAAAAACGTATATTTCGACACTCTCAAGGGAATCAAAATTCAAGAAGCAAGGTCTCATAGCATAAGTATGGGAAAAAAACAAAAAACTGTAAATTTGAAGTTACGTCACAAAAAAAAAACTTTTATTGCGATCCAGAAAAATCTTCATAACTTAATTCGGTAATTGAACTATTTTCATAAATAAATTTGTAAGGAACCCTCAGTGCGCGAGTCCGACTCACAAGTGCAAGTCAACAAGAACAAAATCAGGCAAGTGCCTGTTTTTGTTCTCGTTGTTCGTATCTTTTTTACTTCTTTTATTAAATCGTGTATTTTCTAAAAGTCTTTTGTGCCAATAGTTTTATCGTATTACCAATTGCATGGCAAACTAAACGTTAAATGATTTACCTGCTTGATAAATCGCATTCCTTTCGATATGACTTTCAAAATGAAATTTCAAAATCCACTGACTGATCTTGACGCGTTGTATAAAGGCGTGTTTATTGAGCATAACCCACAAATATTACTTAGGAATGTATTAATTAAGTTTTAATGTTTTTCGTTTTAATTAAGTAAACCAAATATAATTGTATCTGTTTTCAATGATTGGCGTACAGCAATGCGCAAATACATGGTGGACATCTCACTTTGTGCGTACAGCTAAGGAGTGGAATTCCTTGCCGGAATCTGTGTTTTCTGATGGCTTTAACCCGGGAATCTTTAAGTCAAGAGTGAATAGGTTACTTCTAGGTAAGCGCGCTCCATCGTCGACCGCATCGTCGCTTTCCATCAGGTGAGATAGCAGTCAAGCGCGAACCTATAAAGAAAAAAAAAAAAAAAAAAATTGGCAGGCACTTTGCGGTATTAGAGTAATCATTTTGTACAGTCACATTCGTTCAACACGTTATATTTTCTTTTACTAATATTGACTAAATAGAGATAGATTAATGTTTATAAAGGTTCCAATCATCAACGTACAGCGGTCTTTCCTGGTCTAGGTGGAGCGGAAGGAGGGGGTGTCAGACTTTCACTAACTAAAACCCACAGTGTTCTTTCAGTTGCCCTACATTGTGAGGGTTACGGTGACTCCTTCGAAAAGTCCGTAGACCTGACAAGCTCTAACTGGCGTTATCCATTGCTCACCTTTTTTTTTTTTGGGTGGGAAAATCATCCATATGGCATCCCCGCTCTTGGGCGGAGCGGGAGATAGTGTCAGACTCTTACTGACTAAAAACCCATTCCTGTTCCTTCGTTGTCTTCGTCCCAGGGCCCCGGGTTCCGCTTTCACACTACCCGTGGCTCTAGTAACTACCCGTGGCCCCAGTATGCTCACCCTTAGTTGGCCGCGCGGAAATCGTCCTGTGACTCAACAATCAGGGTGTCTCCAGTGGGGAACGTACATAGACGCTTACTTCACTGGAGTTAATAACCGTTGGATGTATGAAGCACAGAGTCTGGTAGATGTGCTGATAATTGGAGCACGCCTAATGTTTTCTTAAGTATTGGCGTTTGTAAAACTAACCCTTTATCCTTTTTCAGGCAACATGAAATGGTGTCTTTCACCGGTCCGCAACAAAACAGTTTAAGAACTTCAACTAAACAGAAAATGGTTACGTTTGTAGCATAAGAAAACCAATTGCAGCTTTCCGCTATTCTCACGTATGTCAATAAATATTCGTTCCATCATTATTTGTTTGAAGTTAACAAAGGAGGCCAAGTCAACCTATAAAGTACAGTACAAATACATTCTTATACACTTATCTCAAGCTTTAAAGTAAAAACTACAAACCGTGACACAGTTAGTGTCTTAACGATAGCTGTAAATGTCAATCGAGCCCGATGGTACAGTCAAACACATTCGGTGCGTGCCGTTAAAAGTAAATCGTAAATTGTAGTAAAGGTAAACACACATGTGTGCAATTTTGGCAGCAACCACAGACGATAAATCACGGGAACATTGACAAACACGACTGGGCTGCAATCGCGGATGTCCCTGTCTACACTTCCGCGTTGCGATGAGTAATATCCCAGTCCGTGGTACGGAAACATCTACACTTGGATGCTGCGACCAATAAACACGTGCTGGAAAAATTGTTATGGCAAATAGAAATTATTGTGATGGAAAAATTATATTTTTAAATTCGATTCGATCATTGATCTACCAGTACAGTGTTTTTGAGGCGAGAAATGATCATTTCGTGTGGATAGGTGACAGGGTGTTAAATCCCGCAAAACTATTGAAAAGGGAGGATCCTCCGACCAAACGAGTGTTATTTCTAGTCCAGGCAACAACTCGATAGTTTATTTCGGGCTGTTGTATATCGCTCACTTAGTAAAATATTGGCACATCAACAATAAATGCGAAATTGAGTTTTAACAGCCTAAGTGTTTAAAAGTGGATTATTTATATCTATTATGGTCTATACTATTAGTCAACATCCCAAGGTATATTAACAATGATATAAAATGAACTCAGAACTTCATTTTAGAGACTTGTACAATGGTTGATACTAGTTTCTGTAAACAAAGAAAAATTTAGATGTGCCAATATATTGCTAGGTGAGCGATATATTCTAATCGCGAGAGGAACGGATACCGTGATACAGAATTTTGAATTTTAGTTCCTATGTGCCGTCATAGATGTAGCTACCATCAAATGACTACTTCCGCTCTCGGGTGGAACAAGAGGTCGTGTCAGAGTTTTACCGACTAAATCCCACCTGTTGTCTTCAGTTGCCCTTTGCGTTCTAGGACCACGGTCACTGCTTGAAATGTTCCTATATACCAGTATGTTTTTCTTTTTTTGATGTGGGACATTTTGAAATACATCTCACGCTTTGGATGAAGCGAGGCTTTTCTAATTAAAACCTACCTATGTTCCTTAATTTGCTTTTTGCTTTCTAGGGCCATGGGAGCTCTTTCAAAACTTCCTGTATACTGATATGGTTTGTTTTTAAGTAGAAAATCATCTAATGACTTCTTCCGTTCTACGATGAAAGAAATGAATTGATTTATTTTTTCGGTGGTACAATCATCTTATGACATCGGGTGGAGCGGGCGATAGTGTCAGACAATAACTGACTAAAAACCCTGTTCCTTCCTTGCTTTTCGTACCAGGGCCGGGTCTTCCTTTCAGAATTAGACTCTTGGCCCCAGTAGGCTTCGACCCTGCTGTGCCCAAGGGTCTGCTGACATCTCCTTGAGGCGCGCGTGGAACAGTACGCGCCGTCGACGACTTGGGCTCGGTCCGGACGGTTACCGGACGGTCGGAAGGCGAGCTAAAAATGAATAGATGATTTGTGCATTTGTGTGGAATAGAAATGATGAGAAAGAAAAAGGAGGGAATAGCGTGTTGATTGACAAAGACAAACAAGAAGAAAACGTGTTGCAGTGACCGCAAATGACATAAGAATCACCTTTTGTAATGATGATAGAACTACCAGAAAGTAAGTCAAAGCTGAGACAATAGAAAGGCAAGACCATTGTTAAATACCGGATTCTGTCTAGGTTTGCCTAGCGAAAGGTATAATTCAGAATATTTTATACAAGGGGCTGGTCTATGAATGTCTTTGTTAAAATCATAAATAAACTTCACCAGACATTTAAAAGGCCACAAACAATTTAGAAAAGCGACTGTCGAACGTAAAATATGTTAACTGTTGCATTTCGACAGTTAGACATTAGTTTGATAGTATGTAAAAATATGCACTATGCAATATGTATGTATTTTTATTTAGCATATACTTTACCACTGCTGAGCAAAGCTGTCCAACAATTAAAGTTTCATTAGAAGACCAGCTTCAGACAGTATTTTTCTGTCTGGAAACATTGCTGAAATGAACCTTTTTTGGCGTAGCCATGAGGGTTTTTTTTAACTTAGTTTACATATTTTATTATCCTGAACGTATCTTGTTTAAAATAAAAAAAGAATTATTAAAATCGGTTCACACAATCCTAAATTACCAACGAAAACCCAATATACATAACCCGTATAGTTTGTATAAATTAGTAACCCAATTTCCCGAGAGATGACGCTGTACTTTGGGCTACTTCGCGCTGTTAAGATTTTTCCTGAGTTGATAGGGTCGGGTCGGTTATGAGCTATTATATTTTCGAATTATTCATTTGGTCTCTCGTTGGCATTGGTGGCATTTGTTCTTGCTCGTTGTCTGTCGTTGTCTGTCGTTCATTAAATCTTAAGAGGGGACACTTATTGTGACCAACGGGAAACTACGGAACTCTACACTTAGCGTGGCCCGACACGCTCTTGGCCGGTTTCATTTCTTTATTACTTTCTTACTTCTTCCAGGTTTTCTGTTATCGGGCCACCTCGGACCATACCATGCGGTAGGCGTCTAAGCCATCTCCGCCTCTTCCCAGGTCGGCCTATTAGTTACACACATTGTCAATCAAAGACTAGTTCATTATGATAGGTAATTAACTCAACCAATCGTCTATAATAAGGTAATGCCCTACTTCTTTGTCTAACCGACCGTGATAATTAGTTAAAACTAACAAGCTGCTATCTGGGTCAATATCTAAGCGAACACTTCATAGCTTAGCATAGTGGAACGTTTCATTATTTAATAGTGCTTAGAGGCCAATGGTTTTAAAATCGGTTATATTTTTAGTTAAACAATGTACGAGCCTTTCAATGAAAATACATATTCCTATGTTGTGCATATTTTATTGTTACATAAAAGTTTTATTGCTGATTTTTAGAAATCTCCTTACCAATTATAAAACAAAGTCCACCACCGCGTCTCCCGGTCTGTATGAAAGCGCTAAACTCAAGAACGATTGAACGGATTTCATCATTTGTTATGTGTATAATATGCACATAACACCCGTACGAAGCTGGGACAGGTAGCTTGTGAAAAAATAAATAGAAGCTAAATTAGCAAAACGCTCGCTTCTATTTTGGGCACAGGAACTGAACATAAGTCATCGCTTTCATTCCTCACGGCACAAAAGGGGTGGCGATACTTAAAGCAACAGGAAGCAACGCGGGAATACAGAGCGAATGCTTAGAGAAATATTGGCCGAGTAGTCGTGTCAAATCCCTGCAATCTACAAGCTATTTACCGAATCAACCTCCGAAATGTACTGCACGTATAATCCGGTTCGTAATGCTCTAACCACACGGTCTAATTTTGTTAATATTTGTATTAGGGGCACACCGAAAGCGTCAGGCGTGGGGCGAACGGGTTGTCCAGCCAATTAATACTCTGTCGCATCCCAATGAACCTCTCTCCTTCCTCAGCGGTTAATTAAAGGCTCACACGATACAGTTTAAAGGTATGAAGCTGTTATAACTTTACATAGATTCTAAATTAACTATCTGGGTGGATCAATATGCTACCTAGGACAGCATATTAAATACAGCGTACCTTTCAAATAAAATTACATTTTCCCATCAAAGCAAATGTTTGCGTCGTGTAAATATAGTGTAATGTGTACCTTCCCTTTGGATATTATAAATTGTGTAGAGAACTTTACACAAAGAGATGTTATAAAATTAATAAGTTTTGCTTATTATATGAAATAAGCAAATATGTGTTTTATTCCAGACATTTTATAGTTTTTTTTCCACAATGCTATAGCTTAATAGCAACTTATTGGAATGCATACATTTCAGGTACTAGAGAACAAATATATTAAAATGTACATTATAAAGGTACATGAATGAAAAGAATTACGGTAATGATACCAAAATAAATGTGTTGAGTGGAAGAAATTTTTTCAATGTTTTAAGTACTTAAAAGTTACAAAAATAATAATAAACACTATACGTTTATATACTGCTGCGACTAGAGTCCAACTAAAGTTCTTTAGTCCGGCACCCATTCTTCTGCATTTATTTAGCACAAAAGATTTCTAAGCCGCCATTTTGGTTGGGTATCCCATTACGCATGCCAGGAAGTATGAGAGCACAAAGGGAACGAAGGAACGGTGTGGGATGGTCCTCCTTTATTTATTCAGGACCTCGCAGAGGAAAGTAATTCATGCGTGTTTATTAAAAAGCTGAGTGGTTTTATCGACCGAATAAATTAAAACACAACGTTACGTACCGTTTGGTATATTAAAATTCATTTCGTATCCGCTTATAACGCGTCGGTTATGATGGCATGAATTGCTATAATCCTTAATATGAAGACATAATTTGAATACGTAAAAAGTAAATGTATTGGAAATATGTAAACTGATATGTTGTATACATATGAAGCGGTAGCGAGTGCATTACCGAGAGCAAAAGCACCTGTTTTGATTACGTTTAATATTTTATATTAATACTGTATTTTGCGAACACGTATTAAAAATTGTTAAATCATCTGGTATTATGCCCTTTTTATTTTCGTTTGAACACTTTAAAGTATATTTTGATCATACTTTTTACTGTAATGGCATGTATTACAAGTTCGCATATATATTGAATTTCAATTTTATATTAAGTGAAAAATGTTGTTGGAAGTATATTAATGTCATTTATTGAATTGTATGATTAACTGTAAAATTGTAATGTGTAACCGTTTGTTTTCCTAAATAAATAAAATATTGTATCTGGTACAAGGAGTTAAGTTAAATAACTGGGTAAATTCACAAATGTTTATCTAAAACTGCACTGACCAATTTTTTGTTAACACCAACATATCGTATAAGTAATAAATTTCACAAGCAATTCATTCTGTAAATGTTTTATTTTATAAACACTCTCTTTACAAATACATATTTATTTGGCAAGCTTCTCAATAATAGTATTTTTCTATATAAACTAGTTGTTTCTGACAATTTTTTAATAAATTTACCTATTGCCTACAAAAATAATCTCCTTTTTATATTCAAAACAATATTTTATGAGAACTATGAGATAAAATGAATAAAAATGAAACGTTCGACAAATAACTCGCTATTAAACAAAAGTTTATCTGGTAAATTTGTTCGTATAATGATGAAGTAAGAAATCATGTTTTGTAATCATGTTTTTGCCAATCGTTGCTTTGTTAAGTATTTATAAATTATTTTTTGATGGACTGAGAGTGTATATATGTAGTAGGTAAATAATTTAATTACTGAAGGAATGATTGTCAGGCTTTCGGCTTTCGGATCATTCTATAAATGTCCTTTATATAAGTCCATTGACCATCAATAATCCGTCTGCAAAGGTAAACTTGTCTAAAAATATTATGTCACTAAGTCAGTTTACCTGTTCCTTTATAGGTAGATTTTCCCTACAAAGGGTAACACAAAAAGTAGATACACGGATATACGGTTTTCCAATATTGCGACATAAGTACGACGTCGTTACACGGATATGGATAGCCATTTGTCATGATTTGCCATAACATCGATTCGCGGCAAAAATATAATGGTTTCTAATCTACGAGAATAATTGATGGCGGGTTTGAAGTGTCAATGCAATTTTACGGTTAAACACGTTTTTCTTGCTTAGGTAGGTCAGGTAGGGTATTTAAATATTGCTATTCGATTAATTTATTCATGTTTTTATTGGTTCCGTCATTAGATTGGTTGCGTCAACTGCGCCATCAAAAACATTGCAGATCAATTGCAATGTGGTTGATGACGCAGTTGACGCAGTTTTGGAGGTATACGGAACAAAGTGTCTTTACACTTTGACACACATCCTCCCTTTTCAACGGAGGTTTGCGGGAAAAGTCCCGCAAACCTCCGTTGAAAAGGGAGGATCCTCCGGCCAGACGGGTTTTATGTCTGGTGGGCAACTGCCCGATAGATGATTTCGGGCTGTTCTATATGTTCTAATCGCGCGGAGAACTTTGATTGCGAGATGCAGGATTAGTTCGTATGTGACGCCATAGATGTCGCTACACAGTGGTTGAGTATTTACTACGTTGTTCGTCGCGGGTTCCATTCCCACACGGAACAAATATTTTTATGACCTGCAAATAGTTGCTACGGGTCGAGTGTTAAGTTTATGTGAATTTATATGTTTGTGAACGCATCTGCGATTCAAGGGAAAAAAAATCTATGGATGTAGGTATTATTCGAAAAGTTAATTGTTAATTGGTCATTTCTTTATCTGGTAGAAAAGTTATGTTATAAAGCTAAAACAGGAATTTCATGAAACTATATTTACACTGTTTATCTGTCTGATACTTTTGAAAACTCGCCAAGTGCAAGTCGGATTAGCGCACGAAAGGTTCCGTACCGTCCGTAGCAAAAAATAGCACAAAAATCCCACTTAAATATTTATTCTGTTTTTAGTATTTGTTGTTATAGCGACAATAGAAATACGTCATCTGTGAAAATTTCTACTGTCTAGCTATCACAGTTCATGAGATACAGCCTGGTGATAGATAGACGGATAGCGGAGTGATATCAACATTCCCATTTTTACCATTTGGGTACAGAAACCTAAAAAGTTAATAGAGCATACCTACTTGGTTTGCATATCCGTAACAGAAACCAAACAGTTTTCCTTAGCTCCAAAAAGGAATTTTAATTACAGAAAGGAAATAAAATTAATTAGTAGGTATTTATCGATGAGCCTTTGATTAAACTCCGTCCGACATTCGCAGCGCTGCCTTAATTAATAGTAAAAATGTTTTTTTTTCTGTGAAGTAATTAACGCTTTTATAATTCTTTTTTGTAGATGAATTAAACCCTTTAAAAAAGGGCAAAAGTATGGCTTACCTTTTTAAATTAAAAATGTTTTTACTCTTAAAATAGCAATATGGGCTTCTTCTTCTTCTTCTTTTCGTGTCGATGTACTGTAACTAATTTTTTTCTGACCAGTATTTGGCAACCTCTACGGCTCTGTTATTGGCCTCGTATAGATCTTGAAAACTGCTGGTGGTTGTGCAGAATGGACAGCATAGCAAATGACGCATGTCCTGTGCAGCGGCTCAACACTGGCTGTGTGTTAAAGATGGGCCGAGGAAGCCCTATTTGGCCAAATTGTTTTTACAGCGGCCAACTTGGGTCCGAAGTCTGTTAAGAGATTTCCAGATTGGCCACTGCAATTCGCGTCCAGGGGGGAGATGCAGTTGGGTGCTCCTGCTTCCATAGCGCGCATCTCTCGTCTTCTGCACTGTCTTTTAAAGAGGTCGTAAGTCGCAATATGGGCTAACAAGACGTTTAATGTTGCGAACAAAGTTTTCAAGAACGACATTTCAAGGCAATTATGTTTAATAGTTTAACCTGTTTTAATCTTAGCAATTTGAACAGACATTTGAGTTAGTTAAGAAGTACTTTGTTAAGCGTAGGTGTGACAGGAGCATGCGACAACGGCATTTGTGCTTTACTAGATAAACTTTTGCAAGAGATGTCTGGTTTTATTTATGTTTTAGCTAGAGTATGTGTATTAAATAAAGAAACAGCAGACATATTAATGTTTTCCAAAAACTCAACTAATTAAGCTTCCTGAGTTTTACTATCTCTTGAGGTATTTTTCGAAAAAATAAACGTGAACCTCAAACGAAAAGGGCGACTGAAAGAACACAAATGGTTATTTATAAATTTGATAACGATAATTAAAAAATTTGTTTACATGTGGATGGATGGAGAGGGAGAGGGAGACCAAAGAAAAGATGGACGGATTGTGTGAACAGTGATATGAAAGAAAAGGAAGTTAGTGATAGCATGACGAGTGACAGGGCAGAGTGGAAGAAAAAAAAACGTGTTGCGCCGACCCCAAATAACACGGGACAAGGGCAGGAAGATGATGATGATGATGAATTAAAAAAATATCGTTTTCATTATATTTTTTAAATGTAATAACAAAGATATAAATAATGTAAATCTTTGCAGGCCAAATGGTTATATGTAATATATCATAATTATAATAATAATACGTTTATTTCGGAACTTGCCATATCGTGTTAGTAACAATTTAACTTAGATCTAGTGTTAGTAACATAAAAAACAAATAGGTACTTATTCTAAGCTGGGTGAGACGCACCGAACCTGGGGTATGTCTATTTGACCACGTGTAGTCGTATCCATCGCCCCAAGATCGGAGAGTCCCATCTGTCAGCCAGCGTTCTGAGAATGGTGTTGGGGCTGGCGAGTACTCGGCATAGCAAAGAGACACATCTTTTACGCATAATGCATGAGAAACTGTCGACTATAAGTGGCTGAGCTGTAATATATCATAACTCCCTATTGTATTTGCAAAATAAAATTCTAGTCTGATTCTAATGTGGGCTTTAGTAAGTACTAGCTGCTGCCTGTGGGCTCGCCCGTGTGACTCATAAATTACCCCAAAGGAATATAATCCCGAGATAAAAAGTATCATGTGTGCTATTCCTATAGGTCCTAGTTTTTGGACTATCCGCGTACCAAGTTCAAACGAAATCGGTTTAGCCGTTCGAGCGTGAACAAACATACATACACATACACACACCCACTCACAAACTTTTGCTTTTATAAAATTATAAGTTATTATAAGTCGGACACTCTTTCTCGCTCTACCCGGAGTGGGCGGAATTATTGAGGCTTTCTCACCCAAAATAATATGGTTTTACTATCACAATACCTAAAGGGATAGAAAAAAACAAGGAATTCCCTTGTCTCTTACCCAGTGGAAAAACACAACCTGAAAGTATTATAAAAATAACTTTAAGGTTAACGAAACAAAATTTCCAGGACACGCGTGTAGGCGTGGGATCTAACTCATAAAGTTGAAGTTCTAAGTACCTACTGTTTAAGAAAATTGAAACGGGTAAAATCTATTTGTTTAGCAAATTCTCTCCTTCTGAAGTTATTTGAAATAACAGTAGAATTTACTTTTGTTTCGTTTATTCATCATCATTACATATTTTAAACATTATTATATATTTCTTAATAGAAAAATATGAAAAATAGCTCGCCATTATCAGGAACAGGGTCCAAGTTACTATATCATTTTATGATTATTTCTTTGTTTATGTACTACTAACACTAATTTTAAGATATTTTACTAACAAAGTGGACCATATTGTTGGCTTATCTTGAATTAAATAATAATAATAAACTGTTGCAAGGAAAAGACTCCAGAGACAGAAACTTCCTAACAATATATGGCGTGGCTACACATACCGCTTTCTGAATAAAGCCCTTTATCCAGTCGCCTAAAAAGAGTTATTCAAGGAGTTGGTTGAGACGAACTTCAGGCTACAAGTCCATTGGCTGATTTGACAATCGATACAATGATTACTGAGTACACATTCCACATGTCGACAACCTCATGAGCCAATTCAAGATAGTTGATTTGCTTATTTTTCTCAGCTCGATTTGTGGAGGATCTTTATAGATCTTTCGTTAGGTAATCAACAGACTGCTTTCCTTTGCCTTGCCTCCCATTTCTGGTACTAGAACGCACGCGCGCTCGTCCTCTTAAGTCCAATCACCCTCGGTATGATTAGATACGTCGCTACAACCATCCCAACTAGCAAAGTAATCCTATAAAGAAAGATTATTAGTCTGCCACTATTAGTAACGTTGTTATAAAAGCATTGCGGTAAACTATTTAACTTATAATAGCATTTGCCAAGCCTTAAGTTTATTAGTTTTTATATCTCGGTCTTATAGTTTGCTACAAGACTGATCTATAAAACATTTATAGGACACTTTTACTAATAATAGCATTTTACAAGCGCAGATATTCTCAAGAGCATTTTCTTTTATATCTCAGTCTTGTAGTTAGTTTCTTTTAGGAAACTTTTAGAGTCTTCTAAAATTGTTTACAGTAAAACTAAATAGTCCTAAATAACATTTTCATCCTATAGTAGAATTTTTTGAGAAAATAAGATATTGTAACATACTTAGCTGAGATCATCATTTTGACTGGCCTGTTGGTCTAGTAGTTAGTGGCCCTGACTGCTATGCCGGAGGTCGTGGGTTCGATTCCCACCCAGGACAAATGTTTGTGTGATGAGCACGATCATTTTATTCTGTGTCTGGGTGTAATTTATCTATAATATGTATGTATATAGAAATATATAAGTATATTTATCAGTTGTCTAGTACTCATAATACAAGCTCTGCTTAGCTTGAGACTAGACGGCGTTGTATGATAGTTGTGGAATATTATTATTATTATCTATTAGTTTGCGCAAAGTCAAAGTCAAAGTCAAAGATTTTTATTTCACATAGGCCTACATGGGCACTTATAAAACGTCAGAAGCTAGTGCACGGTTCCAAATTGAAATTAAAAAAATTGCAGTTACAGTTTTGCTCGAGACTCTTTTAAATCTAATAGATTAATCTAATAAGAGCGCTGTTTGTTCGAACAAGCTTATAAACTACTAGATAAATAATTTTATTAGTAAAAGTCAGAAATTTTGTTGAGATTCCATTTTTTCCCTTCGCTTGAGAAAATAAGTTAGACATAAATTTAAACGATTGGAAACGATGGAAAAGGAGTGGTAGATACAGGAGAAAAAGTAAATTTAGCATTAGCAGGCATAATTCAAGGAAACCCTTAATTGTTTTTAAGTAGAGGGAGTTATCTGGTCTGAAACTCTTACGAGCATTAATTTACCTATATTGGTTCTATAAAGTACTTGATGAAAAGTAATTTCAAAACATGGCAAATATTCAATTAATCTAATTAATGTTCTACAATAATATAAAATGTACAGTAGAATTCCCTGCATTCTAGATTCTGGAGTGTAGTCTCTTTCTTGATAGCTAAAACCTACATCCAAGGCGTCGTTAAATCGAGAGTGAAAATAGTAAAAGAAATGTACGTTTTTATTAAGTATTTAACACAAAACAACCGGAACCATCAGTCGAAGCAACAACAAACATAACTTCTATTAAAATATACTTCTAACTAATGACCGACCATGGGTCGGAATTAGGTAGAGTTATTCATGTGCTTGCATGGAAATTTTGATATTAATATGGGTCTTTTCTTTATTCTTTTGCTGTATGAAATCGGTGTAAGTGCATGCTAAACTCTACCTAATTCCGACCTCTGCTAATAACTAAGTACATTACTAGTGCATTATAAACAAGACTGATTTAGTAAGATACTCATGTCAGAAACTAACAAGAGCATTTCTGCTTGTAATTGTGTATTGCCACATTATCATAGAAGCTATTGCGCTTCGTCAAGTATATTATTGGGCTTATTAATATTTTAAAAGTTTATTATAAGATTTTTATAGAAATAAACGCTCCTATAACAGGGCTCGAATCCAGCTTATGTCATGCTACAAAGCATGATATAAGTTTCTATATGAAAATCAAAGTCTTGAAATCGTTTTAAGTACTGATTTTGCTAGTTGGGGTGTTGTATATTATTGTGTATGTCTCTAATGTATTAGTATAGTAGTGTATTGGTTATAGTGCGTGAATCTAGAGTAGCTACTACGCCATATGTTATGTATGGACAAATGAAATGTGCGCAGTCTTTTTTTTAGGTGGGAAAATAATCTAATGGCAAATTTCGCTCTTGGGCGGAGCGGGAGATAGTGTCAGACTTTTACTGACTAAAACCACACTCCTGTTCTTTCTTTGCTTTCATTCCGCGGCCCCGGGTTTCGCTTTCACACTACCCGTAGATGCGTGGTCTAAATTCGGATGGCATGCAGCGATATTTCAGAACAGCATACCTTAAAGTAATCCTCAATTCTTCATTGTACTGGGTACCTACTAACATTTGTAACCCTGTCATTTACATAATAATTATTACTTACGAAAGAAAACTTGGAAAGTTTATTCAGAGCAATTACGTAGAATAGACGCTAACAGCATTTATTAAAAGTTTTTACTTTTATTGTGAGCACATAACTGTTATAGTACTTGTAGAAAGTATTGGAAAAAGAACTTGTAACAAAAATATGAGAGCATATGAGCATAAAGATACATTTGTATCCACCTGGCTAATTCCAATATTATTATCGTTTTAGATTAGTTACCTTACTCACAACCCTCGTCGTGTGAAAGTGACATTTGATTTAAGGATATTCTGAATAAAAACGTAAACGGGGAATCCTCAACAAAAAAAAAGTGTTCTACATCAAAATTAAGGTGTATTTTGACACATACGTAGTCGCATTTGCCACGCAAGCAGGTATGTGTGAAATATAAAAATGTGAAAGAGAAAGTATCTTCTTAAGATAAGCTTAAGATATTTATAAAAATCTTAAACTACGTTTACTCTATTCAATACATTAAGCCATTCATCTCCTTCACCACTTTTCATAGACTTTTTGTCACCATTATTCCCGACTTCTTTTTTTTTAGTTTATCTAAATCTTTATATTTTTTATATTAGTAATGTTCGCAAAAAAAAAATAATTTAAACCAAAATTATTGATGGAATGCCGATTTTCCTTTCATTTATTTCACTATATTATACTATATATAATTTATAAAGGAACGAAATATTCAATTCCCGCGTACGGAAGCTATTATTCAATAAATTCATTGACATTTCTGTAGAACATTTTATGAAATGCATATGAAAATGACATATGCATTGACACACACCAGTTTTTCCAGTTCTAAATAATCCTAGTCTTTAAGGTACGTATGGAGATAATAATATTAAATTAATATTAAATTCTCAGGTCTGCTACTCCTTGAGCAGTGAACAAGTCAACGCGATCTACCTACCTAGAAACCGACCTAGAAGTACGAAACGCAAAAATACAGCCTTTAACTAAAATAGGAAACTGATAATGAAGTCCTTAAGCGGTTTAAAATAGAATAGAATTAACTTTATTGTACACCAAAAAAAGTAACACAACTTAAATATAAACTTAAATCTATGGGTACAATGGCGGTCTTATCGCTGACAGCGATATCTACCAGCCAACCTTAGGATAGATCATTAGAACATAAAATAATATAGAGCGTAGTCTGCGGTGTACAGCTTGCTATATTATTATTATTATTATGTGTATTTTTTTTCGTCAAATCTTGCGTGGGAGTTGAGCGTAGACGAAATGAATTTTCAACCTCACGATTCATCAATAAATTAAATTTGGTACCTACGTTAAGTGCATCGTTGTTGATGAAAATGAGTTTCATGCAATCGTATTTCCTCCAATTTATATTTTGTAGTATTATTATTATATACATAAGCTAACCAATCAGGCAGTTCCGTGGTGAGTAAAGCCATATCCCTCTGGAACGACCCACTATAAAGTCGATAAAAGAGAGCCGCGTTCTGGACTGGACATTTATGAACTCAAGCCATTGAAAAATGGTGTGTCAATTGTTCACTGTAACTATTGGAAATACGTGCCTATGGCTACTTTAATATACTGACTTAGAATGGGAGAACTACTCCGCTTTGATATATAGATCTGAGACTGCCGCATTTAAGATGAACACAGGCAGAAATAGAATAGATACTTCAGTAAATATCCGTCTAGAATTTGGATTCCGGGATCAAAATCAAAAAGTAAATGATTGTCGATTATTTGACCATTCTTCTTGTACTGCCTAATAATATCAACTTCTTTTTCTTTCTTTTTAGGGCTCCGTATCTCAAAAGGAAAAAACAGAACCCTTATAGGATCACTTATTGTCGGTCCGTCTGTCTGTCTGTCAAGACGTTTTATCTCAGGAAAGTGTGTAAGTATCGAGTTGAAATTTAAACCATACACTCAATTTTGCAGTCCCTTGAAACTGTGAAAAAATCAAACTTCTAAAATATACGGTTTATATCGCAAAAAACGTATATTTCGACACTCTCACGGTAATCAAAATTCATAGGGTACTTACTTCCCGTTGACCTAAAATCCTGAAATTTTGCATGAAGCAAGGTTTCATAACACAAATATAGAAAAAAATCTGAAAGCTGTAAATTTCTAGCTACATCACAAAAAATAACTGTTTTTGCAATTCAGAAAAATCTTTGTAACTCAATTCGGTAATTGAACTGTTTTCATAGGTTAGTTAATACGGTACCCTCAGTGCGCGAGTCCGACTCGCACTTGCCCGGTTTTTTATACGCTGCCCCACTCTAAGAATTACTCCTCTATCGTGATTGCGTTTACAAACATGTAAACTCACATACACAAGATACCCAGACCCGGAATGACTGCTGCAGCTAATAAGCATATAGCCAATCAAACTGTGTCAAGTTTAGAAAGTACAGAAAACATTTACTTTGCTATCCATTAGAATGCGGATGTAGCACATTCTTATGCTTATGAAGAATTTGGCTGCAAATATATATACGGCAAGCTTCGCTGAGTAATCAATACTACATTAAAATTCTCAGTTCGATTTATCAAGACTCCTGTTTCAATGATTCTACACATTATTCCATTGTGTAGACACATCTGAAACACACCCTTCGAGCGCCGATTGTACAAACGTCTATATATTTATAACGATTTAAATCCTTATGGTCCTTTCTTCAAAAGACTATTTCAGACAAATCTGCATGGTTCTCATGTGATTTGACCATTATATATTAACTGTATGGACTTTAAAAGAGACTTTGAGTCCTGAATTTCTTTCGGTGTTTCTTCTCAGGGTCGTCAGCTAGGAAACAACGGCCTCATCTAGTCTAAAATGACGAAAAAAAAAATGACGTGTAAAAGTGTTTTTTTTTAACCTACTTACAAAATAAATATCATTTGTCTGTACAACTTGAATGACCTTAAATAACGCTTAATTGTCGTTTTGTACATATGTTTGTACGAATTTTTTTTTGCCGAAATCGACCCCGGTAATAATAATACCCCGGGGCGCCCGGGGGGTTAAAATACAAAACTATATCAATTTTATATCACAATTTCCACTCCGATCCAATTGGCGAATAATTAAAACAGACATTGAACTTTACTTGATTAATATAAATCCGGTTTTTTAGAGGGAGTGTTAGACTTTTGCAAAAAAGCCATCCCGGTGTTCCTTCAGTTGCCCTTTGCCATGTTCCAGGGACACGGTAATTCTTTCTACTCATTCCACATCCCTATTGTAATACTGCGATATGTTTCACATTACATCATGTCCCAAGACTTTTTCCAACTAGCTTGGGATTGGCTTTCAGTTTAACCGGCTGCAGCTGAATTCCCGTGTTTTACATGGAGCGACTATCTATCACACCTCCACAACCCAGTTACTGGGCAACACGATACTCCTTGGATAGACTGATGGTCAGACCTTCTGTCGTCTGCCTATTACGAATGTCAAAGATCTACGAATGACAACCGGTACCAACTACTGTATGTGCTTTCCGAGACACGGGGTGTCAGTAATGTCCTAGGTGTTTACCTAGGACATTACTGAAAGTGATTACACTAGTACAAGAAAGTGATTAGAAAAGTATATATGATTTGGAAAATTCACATTGCAACCTTAAGCATGAGAGGCACTCGGCCTTAACCAATAGGCCATCATGACACCGTGTTTCATGTTACATATGTTCGTAATTCAAAACTAGGAAACCATCAGCAGTCATAACATTGGTTCACGCTTAAATACACATGGTAGCAGTCAACATAATATCTTTCAACGTAGATATAGTTTACGCTTTCCGATTTCTCTTTGGCTCTGCAAACCGAACTGTTACAGACGAAATATTGATTGCAAAGGTCAGACAGTTCATTTGTTATTCCAGTGGATTCTACTCCAATGTAAACGATCTGCCGAAGGGCGAATCGAATTGCAAGTTTGTTATAAAAATATCCGTATTTTGCAAGCTGTATCTACAGGAAATTTTGAATAACTTTCCCAGTTGTTTTATCGTATTATTCAAATGAGTAGGTAGATTGATGAAGGTAATTTTTATGTATATTTGTATATGGTGAGACTTTGTAGTGGCCTTAGAAGGTACTGATCAAGATTACGAATACGATTAACACCTCATCCTTTTTGTTTTTGGTGGGAAATTATCAATATAACTCCTCCCGCTCTGGGTGGAGCGAGAGAGAGGGTCAGAATTTTACTGACTTAATTTATTAAACCCCAAGTGAACGCCGGCTTTCGCTCTCTCATTGTCTGTCTATTGTGTCTCTAATAAAGGTATTCGAAAGGTTTTAACCACCTTTTATTTTCCAGGACTGCGGTAACTCTTTCAAACAATTCCATAACCTTATACCTTATCCTACGTACTAATTTACCTAAATGGATGAGTACCATTTTTGATTATGACTCTGGACTGTTGAAGCTTTCTATTTTTTTAAGCCTTTAAGTTTATCATAAAGTTATCCTAATCAACCTCAATGATATTTTTAAATATACAGTAATTAACAATTTTTTTTTCAAAAACAATACAAATAAAACTAGAAGGAGCTAGCTGTTTCGCTAAGCTCACATACTCAAGTGAAAAAGTGAATTACTTACTTTTCAATTAAAATAACATTGGATTTGATTAGAATAACGTTTTTATATAGTTTTAAACAATAAGTAACTTTTTTATTAGGCAAGTGCCGACAAAACATTCCTCATTGGGGATTCCAGGATCATGCAAGTGCTAAATCCGTAGTATTTATTTATGTATTTATTTATCAAAACTTCATGCAACTCAAAGGTAAAAAGGCGGACTTAATGCCTTAGGCATTCACTCCTTAGTACACGTTTGTGTATCGATGGCTAAGACACGGTGTAACTATATCTATCGAATTATATGTCGCGATTTCAATCAAAAAATCTTCAACAAGACGAATATAATGTAAACAAAACTTTATATTCAAATAATAAGTAAAATTTTATGAGAACCACGAAATGACATGTGGGATGCAAACTGTTGGCACAACGTGGCGAAAAAACAATAACCGTCTTCATTAAAAAAAAACACTAAAAGAATCAAAATAACTTTAATTTCGGAAGTCGGTGTTAAATAAGAAACAAACAATACCGAGAAACACCGACTATAGTGAAAAGATTTTTATTGGAAGGAGTTTTAGACTTTTACAAAAAAAAACCACCCTCGTGTTCCTTCAGTTGCCCATTGCCATCGAATTTTATGTCGCTATGTCAATCAAAAAATCTTCAACAAGACGAATATAATGTAAACAAAACTTTATATTCCCATAATAAGTAAAATTTTATGAGAACCACGAAATGACATGTGGGACGCAAACTGCTGGCACAACGTGGCGGCCAGGCGTGCCAAGCAATTACTGCTTTGCTTATCTTGCACATCATACTCGTTATATTAAACATTCTAAACATGAAGTTTTTGTGCTGACTCAAGTCCAGGATTAACAGTCTTGTGCCAGTGGTTTCACCCGCGTCAAAATCAAAATTATTCCAAGGAAACATTCTGCCGGGGATGAGATAAGATTTTTTGCCATTGACGAGGCATGGATAAGTACAGAGTTTTAAACGTTTTTAACAATTAATTACAAATATACAATTATTTATTTATTTTACTATTTATGTTCACACAAAAAAAGAAAAAGATAATACAAAGTAGACAAGACAATTAATTATATATTATGTATAATCTTTAAGTCAAAAGTGAATAGGTTACTTCTAGGTAAGCGCGCTCCGTCGTCGACCGCAACATCGCTTTCCATCAGGTGAGATAGCAGTAAAGCGCGAACCTATCAAGAATAAAAAAAAATACATTAATACCTCATCTATAGCTGTATCCTATGTTCTATTCTAGAACATGGTCTACCTGAGAGCCAAATCTTTTTTCCAAATCTGTTTAGACGTAAAAAGAACAAACAGACAACATTTACTTTATAACAGTGCATTTATAAAATTAGTAGGGACATGGATTGTGTGGATTCTAAACATGGTTATTTTCTGCTGAGTCATGTCCGAGATTAAAGCAACTAAGGTAGTTTCTCCTACACTAATAAGTTGGAGCGTAAATTGCGAAAGTTGAACAGTGACCTAATCGACTTGTGCTCTACAAAGAATGAAAGTTTTATTCTTAGCGATCTTCGTTGAAAAGTATGGTGGACAGATGTTTCTTCTTAATTAGTATTTTGTTATGAGGTCAGAGATTTCGATTAGGTTTGTACAAATATAATGTGTTTGTTCCGTAAAACAGTAAACAGTATTTGGTCTTCTTTCTTTTTCGGTGCCTCAAATATCAATTTCGCATATTTGTCCTCGTCCTTTGCGTAGTGAAACAGTTCAGCAGCAATCGTGACTTATCTATACTTATTTGGAGGTATGCGGAACAGAGTGTAAAGTCCCGCAAACCTCCGTTGAAAAGGGAGGATCCTCCGGCCAGACGGGATGTTATGTCTGGTGGGCTGCAACTGCCCGATAGATGATTTCGGGCTGTTCTATATGTTCTAATCGCACGGAGAACTTTGATTGCGCGATTCAGGATTTTCTTATGTGACGCGATAGATGTCGCTACACTTATAATAAATCTGTAGAAGTGAAAATTCTGTATATTGAAAATATCAAAAAAATAAATGGGGTGTTACTAGACCGACACCAAACCCAAAAATGTGACTAAAAACATTTTTTGTCTGTCTGTCTGTCTGTTTGTTCAGGCATTACGCAAAAACTACCGGTTCGATTATGATAAAACTTGGTATAATTATTCTTTAATATCCTGGGCACCACACTGGGTACTTTTTATCCCGAAAAAGTATATACAATAAAAAACAAACTAAATTTTGCGGTTCGATCCTAGACCCCGATTACAGTACCAACCGCAAATAATAAGTTTGTTACGTAGTCGTAGGTTACGTCACCCGTAACTCACTATCACTAGTGGAGTTCACTAAGGGGCGCTGCACACGGCTAAGATACTATAATATTTTATCTTAAGATACAATATCGCTCGCCATACTCGTACAATTCAATGGACTATCACACACGACGAAGATAATAAATAATATTTCATATTTTCGTATCTCCAAAAAACTAATAAAACCATTTTCGATTTCTACGCGGACGAAGTCGCGGACAAGAGCTAGTTCGAAATATTTTTTTTTTGTTTTATTGATATAAACTAGTACTTGACTGCGATCCCACCTGATGGTAAGCAGTGATGGAATCGTTGATGGTGAGGCGTATTAATTTGTTTATTAAGAGCCTATTCACTCTAGCTTTAAAGACACCTAAATTATAATCGAACGGAAAGACCACCGCAGGCAAATTGTTCCGGTACTCCAAAAATGGTGACCCATTCTTGTGAATATTTGTATAGACCACTATTCGTGAATGGATTACCATTTGTCATCCAAGATGCTTTATCTCAGGTCAATACCGCATTCCCCGGAGCTTTAACTTTAGTTATCAGTTGTCTTAAGTCTAAAACATTGTTGGGAAACGGCAAAATTTCCAAAACCAGCATTATAATGGATTTACGTTTTTTTTTGTTGTGTTGTGGTGCGAAGTCATCTTATGTCTTCTCCCACTCTAGGGCGGAGTTAGAGGACGTGTTATATGAATGTTCCAACCACACTTATGTTTCTTAAGTTATCTTTTGCGTTCTAGGACCTATATCCTTTTCAGGAAGGAAGTATATCCTTTTCAGAACTGATCCCATGGCTCGAGTAGGCATCGGCCCTGCTGGGCCCCTACGGTTTGCTGACTTCTCTTGAAGACGGGCGTCTCGGACGACTCGAGCTCGGTCCTTATAGGACGAGCTGACGGGGAGCTACCTACTACTCGCCCTCTCCAAACCCGTACCAGCGGTGAATGAGAAGACGCGCACAAAAATTAGTTAAACCCTATTTTAAACTTCATTTTCTCCTTTTCTCTAAACGCAACTTGATTCGGCTCGCCCCATATTCCTTGTTCTCATAAATTATAAACGAACATTCCAACAAAGCTTGTAACAGTGCGACATTCAGAAGGATACGATGTTAAACACAGATTGTTGCCGCTGATAATGTTGCGAGTAATGAATGAACTGCTCACAAAATGTGTGTATGGCACTATACTGTTTAGTTTATTAACTAAAGTTGTTTCTATGACTGGGGATTGTTGTTTTGAACAGAATATAAATGTGAAAAAATGTGTGTTGAGTACTTAAAAGTAGTAGTTAATATTTGTAGGGGCCCAGCAGGCCTGAAGCCTAATGGGCCCTTGGGTCGACTCCTGAAAGGGTTAGCCGTGGTCCTGGAACGCCAAGTGCAACTGAATTTGTTTAAGTCAGTGAAAGGCTGACACGCCCTTTCGCTCCGCTCTAGAGCGAGAGAAGTCATAAGATGATTTCGCAGCTTAAAAAAAAGTATCAGTGAAATGGAAAAAACGCTCTGAGAAATTACATTAGTACATACAAAATAATTATTTATGAAGCTACAAAACAGAGAAAATAAAGGCAAGTAAAAACATAATTAAAAAAAAAGGATGTTCCTTCTTGTCACAGAACAACAGATAAGTATTACAAAGGTGAACGTTTGTGAGTGTGTTTGTTACTTTTTCAAGTTCAAATCGCTTAATGGATATAGATACAGACACGGGTAGATAATATCCTAGAATTACACAAAGAATAGTTTTATCCGTGAGTATGTTGCATTGGGACAATTTTCTACGTTAATACAGGTAAAGCCGCTAGCAGTAACTAGTTATACAAATATTTGTTATATAAAGAGGCAAAATTGTATAATTGTTGTAGATACTCTTCGAAAAACGTAATCGTCCACAACTTCGAGTGTAAAGTCTCCGATCTTGATAGGAGTAGGTGCTACATAGCTGTTTATCATGAGTTTAGTTTTGTCCATGTTCATTTTTAGTCCCAATTTTTCAAAATCTACTGAGGTCATTGAGCGTTGTGCAGAGCTTTCCCGTAGTTTCAGCTATGACTACTATGTCGACAGCAAACCGAAGGTGAGTGATGTACTCGCCATTGACATTAATGCCTAGTCCACTCCAGTCCACCTTGAAGACATCGTCAATTGCGGCTGTGAATAGTTTCGGAGTAATTACGTCTCCCTACTTCATAACCCGCTGAAGGAGGATAGGTTTCGAGGTCTGGTCCTGAAGTCGGACTGACATAGTGGCGTTTTCGTATAAACACTTAAGCACTTCGATGTACCGATAATCAATCCGGCACCGTTGGAGAGACCGTAGTACAGCCCAGGTCTCGATCGAATCAAAGGCTTCTTCATAGTTCACAAACGCTAAGCAGAGAGGCTGATTATACTCCTCAGTCTAACCTGCCGCAGCATATGTATGTGGTCCACGGTACTGAAGCCTTTTTGGAATCCGGCTTGTTCAGGAGGCTCGAAAAAGGCGGAGGCTGGAAAACAGTTTGTAGACATGACTCAGAAGTTAGATGGGCCTGTTATTTTTGAGCAAGGCTTTGTCGCCCTTCTTAAAGAAGAGTACCACCACACCTGCCCCATGCCTGTGGTGTTTTTCCCTCAAGTATGTCGGAATCAAACAGCTTCTGAAGGCTCTTAAGGATCGGTTTCCCAGCCGCCTTCAGGAGTTCGGCCATAATTCCGTCATCACCCGGCGCCTTATTGTTATTAAGCTGCTTCAGAGTCATCCTAATCTCGTACAGGCTGACGTCCGAGATATCTTCGGGATAGTGTCGGGTCAATCTAGCTCTTAGGTCGTTTGCTAGATTCGCTGTGGGTTTGGTAATTGACGTGTACAACTGTCCATGAAAAGCATCGATCTCTACCAGAAGCTCCGATTCGGCGAATATAACTCTGCCATCTTCGGTCTTCAGTTTCATGAGCTGGCTCTGTCCAATAAACAGATCTCTTGCAAATACCTTGGAGCCTTATTTCGCTCAATCGCGTCTTTATTTTTTTCGGTATTAAAGTCACGGAGACCGCATTTTAAGGACTTAGAGATCCGATCCGATCCAAGTCTAGTTAGGTAAATCCAATTCGAGAAAGAGGTCGACCGTCGAAGGCTTACTACAAGATGGACCGATGACCTGTTAAGGGTTGCGGGAACCCAATGAATGCGAGACACACAGGACCGTTAATTGTGGTGACACTTGTGGAAGGCCTATGTCCAACAATGGACATCTTTCGGGTGAAATGATGATGATGAGTCTCCGAAAATATTGGACTACGAAATATCTTTATTGATATAAAACTGACCTGTTACTGATTGCCATAAACGGCAAAATGATACTACTAAGGTATAGAATATGAGAGCGAAGCCAAGAGATATGTAACTAATCAATAAACAATTCGTTAACAGTAAACACCGTTGTTGCTTTGCCTGAAATACAAAACAAATTAAATAGAATTGCAACAACCGAACTAGTTGGTCTCAAGGACACTAACGACTGCAATAACCGTGAATGCACAATTCAAATTTAATTGCTACAGGTTGTACATAAACAGTTCAACTTCAATAATACGACCTAGATAAGCTGGTTCAGTTACAGCACAGAGAAGTCAAGAAGGTCAGCTCTGTATCACGAGAGAAAATACACGCATACATAGATACACTTTACAGGTTCTCTTAGATTCATAAAGCGACGTTTCAATGACCAGCGACCAAGCTAAATGGATGCCAGAGGGTCATGGCCACACCGATGGTGCGGGGTTACTGCACGGTTTCCCACGAAGCGGCGAGCCTCCTTGCTGGCCGGCTACCATGGTATTTGGAGGCAACAGTCCTTGCACACGTGCACAATTTGCGCGTGGAGATGTAACGCCATGGCGAAACTTCGCTGCCGCAACTTATCGCGGCATGGCGGACAGAGTTCCGGCGGGATCTAATGATGGAATGGCGACAACGACTGTCGCAACGAAGTGCTGGGCACTGCACTATTATGGCGGTAAGTCCCCTCTTTGAGGAATGGCTGGGAAGACCTTACGGCCTTCCGCATGAGGCAGGTCCTCACCGGACATGTCAAGTTCAGGAGGTTCCTGGACCAGATCCGTGCGGAAGAAACGCCCGGGTGTCACCATTGTGTGGACAGCCTAGAGGACACAGTGGCGGCCATGGTACAGGCCATGTTCATGGGCAAGGAGGAGTGGGAGGCGGTCGCCTCCTGCGAAGCAGTAATGCTAGCAAAGGAGGCGACCTCACGGGCGAGAGAACACCCCTCATGCCCCAGCTGTAGGGATTCCGATCCCGATTTCCAGCCACCGTAGGTGTGGGCTTGCGGACGGCAAGCAATGGGTAGCTCGCCGTCCGACCGTCCGGTAACCGTCTGGACCGATATCAAGTTGTCGACGGCGCGTAGTGTTCCACAAGCGCCTCAAGGACATGTCAGCAAATCGTAGTGGCCTATCAGGGTCGTAGCCTACTGGGGCCATGGGTTAACTGAAAATGTACCCCGGGGCCCTGGAACGCAAGGCAAAGAAGGAACAAACGAGCGGGTTTTAGTCAGTAAAAGTCTGACACGCCCTCCGCTCCGCCCAAGGGCGAGAGAATCATTAGATGATTTCCCACCTAAAAAAAGCGGCTTATAATCTTTAGGCATTTATAAACTGACGGTTTTTGTAACAAACCGCTTACATTACTTTACATTTTATGAATCAATTATATCTTATGATTTTCATTTCGACCGTTTTGATGATGCCTAGCAGATGAATTGTTCAAAAGTAACGTTAAGGGTTAGGAGTTTTGTACAGAACTTTACATCACAATCCAACACAAAATTTCATTATGAAATTTGGTTACTGTACTTGCGATAGCATTCCTCTCTTCTTCATCTTTGAACAAATAAAAGGTCATACTAGAATTGTGCAGCGTGATATGTCACCGAGTGAGTAGTTAGTGCACTCGCAATCGGTATTCGTTTAAGGTCCTAGCTCCCAGCTAGCTGTGGAGCAGTGGTGGCCGAGTGGTAACGGCCCCGACTTACGAGTTGTAGGTCATGGGTTCAAACCCAGCCAGGCGCATTACTTTGCGTAATTTATTTCATCACCACTGCTCTCAAAACGGTGAAGGAAAACATCATGAGGAAACCGGCATGTCCGAGAACCAAAAATTCAAAGACATGTGACATCCACCAACCCACACTGGGCCCGCGTGGTGGATTACGGCCCCTTCCCTCTCCTAGAGAGGAGGCCTGAGTCCCAGCAGTGGGAACATTATAAAGCCGACTATGCTATGCTATGCCTAGCTCCCAAACAGTGACTTTCTTAAGCCTACTTCTCGGAAACAGCTAACTTAATAGGTTTCAAAAAATAGTATAATGTTTAATAGAGATTCATGTACATTATCAAATGACTTTTTCGTATAACTAATACTTTTGTGAAAAAAAAAGTATCAACATGTAATATTTTCGTTTTCCTTTTAACGGCTTTTATCTTTAGAAATATGTTTACACAAAAAAATTGCTTAGCTATAGGTTAAGTGTTCTTCAGAATGTACAAAGCATTTATGTAAATCAATCAATATTTCGCAAACAAAAAATGGTTTTAAAAGTCAGCGGGGCTCTACGCGGGCGCAGGCGGTAGTACAAGTTTGTATGCATTTAACTCCGGCCAGAAGTTCAAGGGACTATACGCCTTAAGATCTCATTGATTCGATTATTGAGGTTCTGCAGTGAGTCCGCAATATTTGCTGAAGCGACGCGCATGGATAACTTTTACGTAATAAGATGCAAGCGTGTGTCATCACTGTTAGGCAGAGTATACGCAATGACATTCTCAAGATAATAGTTATTTAATAAATAAATTGATATTTTGGACATTGGTCAAATACGGTAACTCTGGGTAAGCGTTGTGGTTGGAGCTGTGAAATAAAATTTAATGCGCGTTTTGAATGTATTTTGTACCTAATAACATAGTTTATAAGTTCCGTTTGTTAAAAACCGTTACCGATCATTGATATATCTGATTTAAATTAAATTATTATTACTAACTTCTGCCATTGGCTTCATCCGTGTAATGTTGGATAGTGCGAACACGAAGCCGAAGTCAAAGACGAACAAAAAGTAGCCTATTTTTATCATCTGAGTTCAAGCAATACCAAATTTCATCAAAATCCTTTCAGTAGTTTAACCGTGAAAGCGCAACAGACAGACAGAATTGCTTTCACTTTTATAATATTAGTATCAATAATAATAATAATATTATACGTCGTCACGCGGACGTAAGCCTGTCTTCATTCGTTGTCCAAAGTTGACCTTCTGTATCTGTCTATCCAATGTTTCAATGTTGCTTCCTAATGGAATCGTGTCGTCGGGCGCAACACCATTCGAGATTAACTTTAATTAAGTGGATGTTATTTGGAACTTCAGCTGGGAGGAAATTTATCCTGTTACATAAACCTATGTACGGGGTAGATACCACTGTCTTATGCATTCTTATTTGAATGTTTACTTGGATTGGACTTGGCTTAATTGATAGAGCGGACATTTATCACACAAATATTTTTAAAGACGAAAGTTTGTATATGTGTGTGTATATATTTATTACTCCACGCTGATGGTGGAACGGATACTGATGAACACTGCTAGACCATTAACTTTAATAGCATATACGATATACCTACATTTTATTCTGGCAGTATGTTCCCTTAGAATATTTGTTTACATTCACGAGGTCGATGGCGCTGGCAGAAGTTATATAGTGACTTTATATTTATGGGTGAGGAGAAATCACCCATAGGTACGTTTATACAATGAAGATGTTTTTTTTTTTCCGGGTGGGAAAATCATCTAATGACATCTCCGGTCTTGGGCGGAGCGGGGGATAGTGTCAGACTTTTACTGACTAAAAACCCACTCCTGTTCCTTCTCTGCCATTTTATTTCCAGGGCCCCGGGGATCTCTTTCGCATCACCCATGGCCCCAGTAGGCTTCGACCCTGCTGGGCCCCTACGGTTGCTGACATCTCTTTGAGGCACGCGTGGAACAGTACGCGCCGTCGACGACTTGGGCCCGGTCCGGACGGTTACCGGACGATCGGACGGCGAGCCACCCATTGCTCGCCGTCCGCAAGCCCGCGCCTACGGTGGCCGGAAATCGGGATCGGAATCCCGGCGGCGATTGGGGCGTGAGGACCTTTGCCTCACGCGATCGGCCGCCTCATTTGCTAGCATTACTGCTTCGCAGAAGGAGGCAACCGCCTGCCACTCCTCCTCGCTCCGGACCATGGCCTGTACCAAGGCCCGGCGCGAGAGATCGCTGCCGCCGATCGCCCCCACGAGGACACGGCGGTGCTCTGCCCAGGCGGGGCACACCTCTACCGTATGCTCCACCGTGTCCTCCGGGCGGTCCACACAATGGCGGCACCCGGGTGTTTCTTCCGCACGAATCCGGTGCAGGAACCTCCCGAACTTGCCATGTAGTTTCTGAACTAAATTTTTATTTATAGAAGCATCTAATAGGGAGTTACTGACTGTCAGAAAGTCGAACATCATATCAACTTCTTCATCCAGAGAAATAATAAGTAAAATCATTGAAAAGCGCTTTTGTTCAAATATCATAGTTAAAATACACAATTTAACTCATTAAAGATAAATATAAAGATAATTGTTATTTATTAATATCGATAAAACAAGTTAATAACGTCACAAGTAACAATATATAATTTACCATTATCAATATCAATTTGCTTTTAATAAAATGAAACAAATTCACAAAGGAAAATGTGATTAAATACATATTAACAAAATTATGCCTGTGGTGTAGTTTATTAAATCCCCCACCATTAACGGGGTTGTATCAAAATTGAAAATGTATTTGCCTGCACGGACTTCCAAGTGAACATTTTACAAGCAAATTCATGCACGTATTCAAATTCGGCAATTTCAATAGATACAAACTGAGTAATTTGAAATGAAAATCGACGCTATCCGAGACTAAATGATTAAGTGGTTTACCGTGTAGGTGTCTAATTAAAATCGCCTTTAGAAACGCTCTCGCCAGTTAATTGTTTAACCAGATAACAGACGGCTGCTTTGTTATAATCGAAAATTTTCAAGTTTTCTGTTCTCATTTCTTCTAATTAATTTACCTATTTCCTTCACGTTTAAAATGGATGGTTAAAATAAACGAAATAATTTGTTCAAATTAATCAATGCCTACCAACATTCATTATAGTTTCAGTTCAGCTTCGTTAAAATGAACAACCATTTTCACGCCGAAATTTTTCACAGATTATACAGATATCTGGAGCAGCAACAGGACCATTAAAGGCTTATCTAAACCAATTATCTTAGACCGATAAGGGATAAAATTAATTGCAGAGCCGAAGCGAAATTTTTGGGAAAAGTTGTTACTCCTAAATTACGGTTGGTCACATTAGATGTAAATGACTAACACGTTCAAGTTATCTCACCCTGCAAATTCACTTTGGCCAGGCTCATAAAAATGATACATTGCCATACTTGGGTGGAGCTTTGGGGGCTTTAGACGCTCAGTGCGACGTCCTAAGGGAACGCGTGTACCATAAACATAATCGGTCTCATCAGCTGCTGCCTCTATCGATGGGAGATCGCGCGCACATTTTTATGGTGTCCCGTTTACGAGCCGCCAAAGAATTTGTTTTCATATAAACTTTTATGAGACGTTGATCGTGTTCTGCAGTGAAGAATGTTCTGAGAATGTTAGCTGTAAAAAAACCGGGTTGTTTTTTCTCTCCATTAGGGTTCAGATTGAGATAGTGTTATGTTTGAAGCTTTCATTAAATCAGGAATTCTTCTAACAAATGCTTAAGTTGTAAATACTTAAGCGGCTTTGGTTTTCGATAAAAAAAGATAGGCTGCCTTCGTTTATAAGAAAAACGGGTAACAAGGAGAGGATCTGCAAGCCAGAAAGTAGCTGAGGTAGCGTACAGGCGGGCGGGCGCGATATTGCACAAACTTTTTTGACGTTCTAACAATCTTTTCTATATACCTATTTTTCTTAGACAGAAAAAATCACAGTAAACTCTCTCGGAAATTGAGCTTCTCGTGCCTCCAACATATTATCCCTATAAATTTACCTGACATCCTCAATATTTCAGGCGTTTTCACCGACCTGACCTCTTTTAATAAATCCCTATGTATATGTACACATGAATGGAATGTCTGTAGGCTTCCTCTTTTTGTATTGTATGAACGATACAATTGGTATTATTATAGATCTGCCCGTTTATCCCTCTTGTCCACATTAGGTATGCGGTTTTACGGAGATTTATTTATTTACATATTCAAGCGTTGAGTGTTCGAGGTAGGAAATGAAACCCCGTAACATCTGTTTGGGCTACAAAATAAAACAATGTCGAAGGTTGAACCCAAATCCTGAAAGTTTATAAGCCAGAACTAAATTGTTTCAGTGTGACTGATTTGGGTAACAACAACTTACATAAATATACTAATATTATAAAGAGGAAAGATTAGTTAGAGAGTTGAACACCAAATATTTAATAATTTACTAGCTAATTTGGCAAACGTTGTTCTGCCATATAAATTAACAAAAAAAAAAAATGGTTTTGGAGATAAGAAAGAAAAAACTAGCGTACGACTTACTACCAGACCTACTTTCAGATCTACCAAATATGCACAAAATTTTGCATAAAAATCGGCCAAGCCATTTCGAAGGTCTAGCGGACCCAACAGATATTGTACTGTTCTATTAGCAGAACATATTACAATTAACAAGCTTTTGCCCACAGGTTCGCCCGCGTACATAAAATATATCCTATGTCACTCAAGAATAAAGCAGCTTTCTATTGGTGAGAAAAATTTAGCAATCCGAATCAGACCAGTACTTTCAGAGATTACCTCCTACAACAAAAAAAAAAAAACTACCCCTTTATAATATTAGTATAAATTTTGACGTAACAAATAATACTATATGTCGCTGTCTTGTTCAAATTTACCCCGTCTTGCGTCGATTTGTCTACGCTTTGCTCCTTATTATCCGGTTTTATTCCGTTTTGTACAGTCTTGTCCCGCCACGTCACTTTTTGTCCAGTATTGTGTCATCTTATCCGGTTTTGTCCCGTCTTGCCTTGTCTCGTCCAGCTAAATGCCGTAATTTTGCACATAACCTTTTTTATTTATTATTATTGGAAGGATTCAAAATTTTGGACATAACCTTTTTTATTGGCTATTATTAGAAGGATTCAGAATGTATTGTTAGGCCCGGAGTTAAAGAGAAGGCTTATACGCGTTAAAATGTAGAATTTATTCCCTAATACATGTTTTGGTCACATACATGCATATGTGTATCAAATTTCAATTTGATTGATGCTGTAAATTCGGAGTAATTTGACTGTGATAGACCGACAGAGTGATTCTATAAGGTCTCTTTATTTTTTATTTGGGAGCCCTAAAAACGACCACCCTAGAACCTTTAATACTTACTTGCAAACATTTCGACGCTAAGTCCTTATACAAATACCAACATAGAATAACACTTTCATCTTTTTTATAATATATTTTCATCGATAAAAGATAAAGGTTACCTAACAAAGAAATAAGCTGTAAAAGTAAGTAAAGTGTGTCTACCAGACAGCAGTGGTGGCCCCGTAGTTAACGGGCCCTACTTACGAGTTTCACATATGTCAGTTCAAACCTGGGATGTCCTAGAACCAAAAATTCGAAGATATGTGCCATTCACCAACCCACACTAGGCTCTCATGGTGGATTACGGCCCGTTCCTTCTCTTAGAGACAAAGTCTGAGTCCCAGCAGCGGGAACAATATAACGCCAATTACGCTATTATGCTTACAGGTATAAAAAAAATTAAGTAAAAGAATTAAATGAATATTCCTTGTATACAGATTTTAATTAATATTACGCATCATAAATATTTGTACGCAAAGTTTAGTGACCGCCTACCGGGGATGACGGATTGCCATGAAAATTACAACAGTTTGTTTACACAGCTAAATAATTGACTAGTAATTATTGGATTGTGGTTAGTTAAACACTCTGGAAATTACAGGCCCTTTTAACACTTTAAATCAAGCCTCGTTTGATGAAAATTTTGCATGAAAAACTTGATTTTTCGAAAAGGATTGCAACTACGCTACACTCGACTTTGAAACAGTGTGTGTGTGTAGCATAAACATTTTATTTTTAACTTCAACGTTATTTTAGTATATATATATTTCCTCTTTTTCTGTTTATCATAGCTTCGCATACCTTGCCTTGGCCTTGTAATATGCCCATTGCTGGGACTCAGGCCTCCTCTCTAGGAGAAGGTTTTTTTTTTTTAAATTGGTACATGCCAGTGCTTGACTGAAGAGTGTGAAGAGTGATATGAAAGAAAAGGAAGTTAGTGATAGCATGAGAAGTAACAGGGCAGAGTGGAAGAAAAAAACGTGTTGCGCCGACCCCAAATAATACGGGATAAGGGCAGGAAGATGATGATGACATGCCAGTGCTTGACTGCGATCCCACCTGATGGTAAGCAGAGATGCAATCATTGATGGTGAGTCGCACTAGTTTATTAAGAGCCTATTCACTCTAGCCTTGAAGATACCTAAATTATAGTTGGACGCGATATGAACGACGAAGCCAAACGCTTAGTCCGGAGCGTTGAAGTTTCAACAAGGTAAGGGTGGAAATGGGTCACAATCCACCACGTAGACTCAGTATAGATTGATAGAGGTCCCAAAATAACTTCGAAGTTTTCGTTCTAGGATATGCAGGTCTCCTCACTCTGTTTTCCTTCATTGTTTCTGTATTATCTACTATTTACATTTCTTTCAAAAAACGGGATTATCAAGGATTTGATTCAAATTGAAATAAAAATCTCTCAACCTACTCCTCGCAGTATAAAGAACTGTTTTTTTCTTTGGTGGATAATAGTCATGATCACAATGCGAGTAGATTTTACCAAGAGTTGAATACCGAAGACTTTTTCAGCATTAAATCAACTTTCCAGAATCGTAGATCTTTTGCTATAATTAAATTAATCCTTTCTTCAACCTTTTTCCATTTTTGCAATTAGTCGCGAGGAGAACAGTTTCCTAGAAGCGCAATGGCTGCATACTACTTTCTTTGGTAAACTTCATTTCGTTGTAAGCAAATAATAACTTGTTCTAATTAATTTATTAATAGACATGGATAAATATTTCAGGTCATCCACGAGGATTTAGGTATAATAAAGGGATAATATAAATACATACAGTGATCTATTTGTAGAATGCATCCAGGAAGACGAGTCAGAGCCGTGAGGGGTGGTTTTTTTATTTTCGCCCCGGTGTTGTATCTCCATGGGCAAATCGTGCATGCTTGAAAGGATTGTTGCCTCCAGATTCCACGGTGGCAGACCAGCAATAAGGCGCTCCGCTTCGCAGGAAACCGTGCGGTATCCCCGCACCATCCATATGGCCATGCAGAGGGTCATGGCTATATGGATGATGCGGGAATGGTGCATGCGTTCACCTTGGCCGCTGGTCGCTTACGCAGCGCAGGCGCCCATACCGGCTCTCCATCATGTCAAGGGCCATGGACCGAACGATGCCTGCCTAGAGTCTCCAGCAGGAGGCGTTTGGATCCCCTAAGTTGAGCAGGAGCTGCTTGAGGGCAGCTCTAGTCCGATCTAGTTTGGGAGCCATGCGTCGAAAGTGCTCGAAATTCCAGCGGCTGTCAACGATAAGACCCTGGTACTTCATGGCCTCGGACTTGTCCAATGCCACCCCGAGTCCCAACTGCTGGATCCTTTCCACGACTGTCGCAACGCCGCGTGTCGCTAGTCCGACCGCCACCAGGTACGACTCTCCCTACACCAAAACAAACGTGTCGTCTGCGTAACACGCTGACCCCGCCAGGGAGGTCACCGCGCAGCACGTAGTCGTACTCGATGTTCCACAAGGGCAGTCCTGGTACCGATCCTTGTGGAACACCGCACGGCATCTCTCGCCGTTTTCACTCTCCCTGGTGACCGAGGTAGATTATGTACCTGTCCGACAGATAGGCCTCAATCACACGACAGAGGTAGTCGGGCACCCGGTGATACCGGAGTGCCCTCCTAATGCTAATCCAGGGCAGGGAGTTAAAGGCGTTGGCGATGTCCAAAGACACCACCAAGACGACCCTGCCCTGGGAAACCGCATTCTCCGTCGTAAGGGCTCGCAAGCGCAGGATGGTGTGCACCGTGTAGCTCCCCCTGTGAAAGCCGAACTGGCCGTCCGTTGATCGGAAACAACCCGTGCTAGGTGCGCGACAAGGCGGTCTGCAATTACTCTTTCAAAAAGCCTGCCCACCTCGTCAAGACCCGTTACGGTGTAACTCAGAAGGTGGTGTTTGCAGAGGAAAGTCTAAGAAATAGGTACTAAGGGCCGATACACACCAGAATGGCAGCGGCGGGCAGAAGAGGCTTCTAGCAGGAACACTGACCAGTCTCGCGGCACGCCGCTTGACTGCAGAATTGCTTTCCATTTCGATCCACTTTTTTATTATTATTTTTATTTTATTGTGATAGAAAGTTGACGGGCCTACACTATCCTCTCATACCAATTAATATTCAATCATTCTTTTAAAAGAGTAAACATGTAGTTTTTTGCCAGTTTTCTCCATAAGAATAGACTAATTGGAACCGTGTACTAGTTTCTGCTGTTTTATAAGTGCCTATGTAGTAAAATAAAAATACTATGACTATGAAAGATATATTTGCCGTGTAGAAGGAGAATACGAGTTAGAAATACATACTAAATTACAAATAATAGAATAGAACAAGTCTATACGAACAAAGACGAACTTTTAACTTTCAACAAAGTTGATATTCTTAGGGTAATAATAACGTAACGTATTGTAATGTTTGTATTGGTATGGAATAACGAATAACAAAAACATTACTGTTTTCTTTTTACATAATACAATAGGTACTTATGAAACAATATGTTGATAGCGGAACAGTTAATATACTCGTATAACATAAAAAAGGTAAATAGATGTCTTAGAAGCTTTACAAGTAAACACTAATAAATATATTATTATCGAAATTGCCAATATAAACGTTATTTTCCGAATTTATGTAGACATGATTCGACATGATTCATGATTATTATGATCAAGATCTTTATTTTAAACTAGCTTCAGTCAGCGGCTTCGCCCGCATGAAAGCACATAATTATCCCAAAGGAATATATTCCCAGTATAAAAATTATACTATGTGCTAATCCAGGACATTGTATAGGTAGACCTTTTAGTCTCTCATCTCTCTTACAGGTTGGCCTTTGAGGAGTGACTACAGAGGCGCCACGGCGCGGTATCTACACTTCCACCTGACACAGTTTCGGGAGGTTCCCGTATTGGATTCGGCGGCAAGAAACGCCCGGGTGTCATCATTGTACCGATCGACAGGAGACACGGTGGAGCATATGAAGGAGCTGACCTTCACTGGAACGAGAGGGAATGGGAGCAAGTCACTTCTTTCTGTAAAGCAGTAATAAGAGGAAAGGAAGTGGCAGAACCGTAAAGCTGGTCCACGCTGGAGATGAAACGAGCGTCGGAAGTCGCAGAGCGATTTCCGGCCACCGCAGGCGCAGGCTTGCTGACGACGAGCTTTGACGGATTGTACGAAAAACTTACCGTGGTTTTCGCAAAGGGTAATTAAAGGAACACTGTGGAAGAAGGATATTTTTTACGTATGTGCTAAATTTTATCTAGACCATAGAGTAATAAACTTATACACATTATTATTATTATGCATGTTCTAGAAATATTTGCAGGACTGATAAGTAGAATACAGTGAGTCTAAAATTATTTTACCATTTTATTATGTAGGTAGTAGGTACCTATATTCTGGAAAATAAATCAATTTTATTTCATTTCATTTCAAATGAATAAACATTAAACATAACTCGTAAGTATTGATTGGTCTAAAATTCATGCTAATGACATCGTACGACATTGATAGGTGAGCTACAAATAAGTTAGATAGCAGTATATGACCCATCATTATCTATAATAATCGAAGTAATTTTGGTTCATCGAATAATAACACCACATTTTGTCGTTAGACGCAACATCATAATCAATGTGTCACGGTATTTTTACCGAAAAACATGTTTAAAAAAACATCACGAGAAGCCATGATAGTGATATCAATAAAGAGAGTAAATTATAAGTGGCTCACACAAGTCAATATCAATAGATACATAACAAAAGCCAAGGAATCGTTACCGAAGGGCTGGCGATCGGTCGTGTGATGGATGGCGTCCCAAGGGCCTCGGGACGTCACTCAATGTCATCGAACTTTGGCTGCCGATTTATACCTATTACTAACAGTATCGAATGATTAATAAAAGGAAATAATGCTTCGTTAAAAATGTTGGGAGATCATTTTGAGTTGGAAATTAGAAATAAGAATTGTTTTCTTTTTAAGGCTATATAATAATATAATAGTGTGGTAGCAAGTCGCCGTCATTTTTTCTCCTTCCTGCAGATATTGATAGCTTCCCAAAATGTATTAAAAAAAAATCATTTAGTATAATTTTCTTTAAATTTTAATTTTTTGTCACTTAAGGCTTGTGGATCAATCTACAAGGTTAAGCAATGCTTGCCGAGGGTGTCATCTTAATATACCGGGATTCCTCTGTGCCTCGTAAAGCACTTTAAGCAGTGGGTCCCGGCTGTTCGGTATTTGCAGATCGTTCGACAATTGTTACGGATAGTGGGAATCCTAAAAACCTAACACCAGACTTACTAAGGGGTATGATACTATGTAATTACACAACCCAGTAATTAGGTATTGTGGAGGACAAATAGGCAGTCGCACGATATAAAATATCGTATTCAGCTGAACTTTCCCAACTTTTTTGGAAAAAAATAAATCAATAAACGGGCAGGATGCACATTACTCACAAAATACATTGCCGTTGGGGCCGAAAGATTCTGGAGTGGCGACCGCTTACCGGAAGACGCAGGGTTTCAGGGGTCTCCTATAAGATGGCCCAATGACGATGTCAGGGTTGCGGGAATCCGATGGATGCGAGACACACAGGACCATTTATTGTGACGACACTTAGGGGAGGCCTATGTCCAACAATTGACGTTTTTCAGCTGAAATGATGATGATGATGATGACGAAATCAATAAAAACAATTATTTTCAAGTCGTCAACACAATGTTCCAAAACTTATACCACATAATAATATGAAACTGTCCGTACTTCTCACTACACGTTTACGTCTACCGTAAATACGGTAGCACACGAGCTAAAACATACTTATGCATGATCAGATATGAGTGTAGTGAGGCGCTGCATGCTTGTATGGAGCGGCAAAGGAGCAATTTCACAGGGAACCGCATCACACTCAGTCTACTTTGTCATATGGATACAAAATTACATTGTGTTTGATGCAGCGTACCTTTAGGATACCGAAGATAATATTTAAGCATATCATTGATGACTCTGTAGTGTAATGTGACGGTAATTTAGAAATTTCTTTACTAATCTAGATATTTTTTGATAAATCATCGACATCAGAACCTTTACCACTAAGCCCAGAGGTAGCTTACCACTGCTGGAGTCGGGGCATTTTATGTTTTTTTCTGCCATTCTACTGTATTCGTTGTTATTTAGTACCCTATTAATTCTAGCATGCAGTCCATCAAAAGGAAAAACGGAACCCTTATAGGATCTCTATGTTGTCCGTCCGTCTGTCTGTCAAGACCTTTTATCTCGGGAAAGCGTGACGGTGTCGATTTGAAATTAAAATCATATACTCAGGTCTACGATCCCTTGAAGCTGTGAAAAAATCAAACTTGTAAGACAAAGAAAAACAAAGATACAGCCATTTATGTCGCAAAAAACGTATATTTCGACACTCTCAGGGAAATCAAAATTCATAGGGTGCTTCCCGTTGACCCAGAATCCTGAAATTTGGCATAAAGTAAGGTCTTATAACACAGGTAAAGGAATAAATCTGAAAACAGTTAATTTGTTGTTACGTCACAAAAAAAAAACTTTTTTTAGGATTCGAAAAAATCTTCGAGACTCCATTCGGAAAATGAAATATTTAGGTATGTTTGCACGGAACCCTCAGTGCGTCTGACTCGCACTTGCCCAGTTTTTTAGTCTATAACATCACAGGGTTTGTTTCATGACTTAATAAAATGATATATCCATTTTATCGATTAACTAATCTACAGGTACATATGGGTTTTTAATTGAACGGAGGTTTCTAAAAAATTGTCACAAAAGATCATAATAGTGATCACACTAACACATATTTTTGAGAATTATTTTATGAATACCATTTATTTATTTATGTACACACAAACACTTAAAACTGAAAAGAACAAAAGCAGATAGAAGAGCACAAAGGTACTGCTTATTTCAAATGAAATTTCTTTCAGCAGACCTGCGACAGGAGAGTTGGATGAAAGATGTAGACACAGTGTATACAAATAAGTTAGAAAGTTAAAAATATACTACATTATCTGACTTAAATCATATAATACATAATTATATATATATCAATAACAATATAGACAATACATAAACTAAATTATAAAAATAAACTATAAAATATAACTTCACGAGATGGTAGAGAGGTAAGAGGTCCTTTGACTAGCTTCTTGAAGACAGATACACTTTTAGCGTCACGCATCTTAGCTGGAAGTGAGTTCCACAGTCGTACCGCATGAAAAGAGAAAGAGTTGGAATAGAAATGGGTATTATGGGATGGTAAATTAAGATGGTATTTAAGGTGGGATCTGCATGGGGTATCGGCAAGGCGAGTGAACGAAAAACGATCATGCAAGTAGCCAAGGTATGCAGGGTTGAAAAGGATGTTGTACAAGAGACATAATATCCAAGTGTTCCTACGAAGACGGATAGGGAGCCACTTGAGATCCTTGCGGAATTGAGAGAGAGAACAATCACATAATTAGAAAACCATATTTTTATGGATGATATAAACCTTTGTATAAGGAATCTATTTGTATCAGATACATGTTCTACTTCGTCCTAGAATAAAAAACCGGGTTTTATAAAACAATTTTTTTTGGATTCTGTTATCATTTTTGATAAAATAAAAACAGGGTAATATATTCCTAGAATAGATTCATAAACCTCTAACACAAAAATAGTAAAATTATAAAAACAACACTGTGTGTCGTCAGAGTTTAAAACCACTGTAATATTCAAACAGGAAAGTTCCTATAGGGTACATTTTCCTCGTTTAAAATATTTTACGGTACTTACACGTGGAAGAGCTACCACCAGAAAGTTTTAATCAATTCCATTTTATTTAACTTCGATTGATGGACGAAACAAACTTAAGGACCGGACATTACCCCACGAAACTCAATCTGACTTCGACTCGGGAAATTTTATAAATATACAAGTATAGACTGGCTATAATCAATTATAACCATTCCAATAAAGTTATTCCTCCGCCATTTTCTTGCCGTATCACGGTGACGTTAATAAAAATAATAGCTTTCGAGAATTCTCCATGAATGGTGAAGATATATCTATTTACGAAAAAGGTTGGTGCAAAAGTAGGTAACCGAATATATACCTATTTAACCTTTCGCAAATATGTTTCTGAGCACGGATATCATCATCACCATTTCAGCTGAAAGACGTCCACTGTTGGATACAGGCGTCCTCAAAATGTCACCACATCGACTGATCCTGTGCGTCTTGCTTCCATCGGACTCCCGCAACCTTCAACAGATAAATGGTCTACCATGTGGGTGTACGGGTAATGTAGGCTGCATTACCGGTACGTAGCCTATGCATAGCATAGCATAATTAGCCTTTTTAATGTTCCCACTGCTGGGACTCAGGCCTCCTCTCTAGGAGAGGGAATGAGCCGTAATCCACCACGCGGGCCCAGTGCGGGTTGGTGAATGTCACATCTCTTCGAATGTTTGATTCTAGGACATGCCGGTTTCCTCACAAAGTTTTCCATCACCGTTTGAGAGCAGTGGTGATGAAATAAATTTCACAAAGTAATGCAGCCTGGCTGGACTTGAAACCGCAACCAACAACTCGTAAGTCGGGGCCGTTACCACTTGGCTACAACTGCGCTATAAACATATTATGTTCCATTTCAGAACATGTTGTACCTATGTGCCAAACATCCAAATCTGTTCTGTCATTTGAGCTTGAAAGAATAGCAAACATACACAACAACACACATACCTAGTTCCGCTCTCACAATATTAGTGTGATAGTGTGATTTCCTGGGTAAGTCCCAGGCCTGCCGTCGTGGTAATGTGCCTCGGGGATTTCTTACATTACTCGCAGCCTCTAGATTATAACTCGTGTAGGACATTAAATAGATGAAGTAGGTAGCTGCTCTAAGAAAGTGTTTGGTCTCTAACGTATACATATAGAATGGATTGAGCTTTCCCTAGCCAAGTGGGAGTTAAATACAGGCTTTTTTTAGTATTCCCTCCCAGGTTAACTTATGAGCTTTTGGTCTATTTATCTTTATTTATCTGTAGCGGCTTTAACAAATTAAAGCATCCAGCCAGGACTAACAAAAAAACTTGAAACTAAACGAATCGTTTTTTTTTTTTAATAATATAAAGCAGTGCTTGACTGCGATCCCACCTGATGGTAAGCGGAAATGGATAGAATACACGCTAAGGCACCCCATGTGGGGTCCGGACTTCGCCACACGGAGATTCTGGGGGCAGGATAGCAAAGGACAGGCTGGATCATAATAATATACATAGATTATTATTAAGGGTCGTATTTTAAATACGGCGCGAGGTGACTCGAGTAAAGGACGGAGTGTATATTGACGGGAGCGTTGCAGTGGGCCCCGCGATGAGGACGGGTAGACGATGGTCTTTGTTTGAGAAGAGTGCTGGTTTCTCAGGAATACTGGTAGGCAAGTATGGAAGAGCTACAGCGATCGTCGTCGTCTAGTTTTCTACTTGTAGAATTCTGATTTAGCCACGAAGTCTTGAAGTGTCACATTTATTAATACGATCTACAGTAAAAAGAGACATATAGTTATTGCCTGTATAGTCATACTGCCTCTTTCAACAAAGTATACGAAAAAATATTTATTTACTTGTAGCTCAGTTATTTACTCTTACACCAAGTGTTGTATTCAATATTATTCTCAATTCTTCATTGTATAAAAAAAACTTATTATAAAACACAGTGACTTGACAATTCGTGTACAAAGGCGAGCTTAACTCAAGTAAGTTTTCTCCCAGCAAACCAGTGTACAATATAAAGCTACGTAAATAATCAACTTACACAATTATTTAAATAAATAAATAAGTTGTTTTTGTTGTATCGCTCAGTGTCTACTCTATTTCTAAAGACCTTTATAATACTATTTCTAAAGACAGATGATGTGTGAGGTGACTAAGGCGTTACGATATTAGAGCAATAACGTTAACAAAAATATAAAATGGTTATAAGTTATTTGTCCCCTGAATATTAGGTAATCACGCTATAATATCATACTGATATTATAAAGGCGAATATTTGTATGTATGAGTATGTTTATGTTTGTTACTCCTTAATGCTTTTTTTTTGGATGGGAAAATCATCTAATGACAGCTCTTGGGCAGGGAGGGAGATAGTGCCAGACTTTTACTGACTATAAACCCACTCCTGTTCCTTCTTTGCCATTTTTCCAGGGCTCCGAGGAAATCTTTCGCATGACCCATGGCCCCAGTAGGCTTCGACCCTGCTGGGCCCCTACGGTTACTGACATCTCATTGAGGCGCGCGTGGAACACTATGCGCCGTCAACGACTTGGGCTCGATCCAGACGGTTACCGGATGATCGGACGACGAGCTACCCATTGTTCGCCGTCCCTAATCCTGCGCTTACGGTAGCCGGAAATCGGGATTAGAGTCATGGCGGCTGGGGCGCGAGGGCCATTACCTCGCACGTGCACGTGCGGCCTACTTCTTTGCTAGCATTACTGCTTCGCAGAAGGAGGAGACCGCCTGCCACTCCTCCTCGCTCCGGACCATGACCTGTACCAAGGCCCGGCGCGAGAGATCGTTGCCACCAATTGCCCTCACAAGAACACGGCGGTGCTCTGCCCAGGCGGGGCACACCTCCACCGTATGCTCATCCGTATCCTCCGGGCGGTCCACACAATGGTGGCACCCGGGCGTTTCTTCCGCACGAATCCGGTGCAGGAACCTGCCGAACTTACCCAGTCCGGTGAGGACCTGCGTCATGCGGAAGATAAGGAGGCCGTGTTATCTTTCCAGTCACTCCACAGCCATAATTATTTCGTGCCCACTTCATGCTGAAACTGCTAAAGAGATTTGATGAAATTGAAACACGGATAGACTATGTCTTCGAATACACTGGACACTGTTGATCCTGGGAGTATGTTCCCTCATTGCAGGCTAAGGTATGCCCGTGTGCCAAATCCGTTCAGCTGTCCAAGTGTGAAGACGTAACATACATACGCAAATACACAAACGCTTTTATAATAAATTTTTAATTATAGTGTGAAATGTGATGTAACGAGTTTAAATTTATGGCACATTTTTTGTATATAACTTACAACTACTAGGGCAGAAAAAAAATAACTTGGATTTTTTAAGATCGTTTTGCTATCAGTTTGAGCAGAAAAGAGGCTTCTCAATTACAACAACCAATCAGAATAGAGCAAGCCCGATATTTCATTTCTATAAAAACATGATATCATTTTTGAATATTACATTTTAGAACCGAACGCGTAACTGTAGTAAAAAATAGGATTTCTTTTCAAAAACTAAAAACTACTAAATCTAAAGAATAAATAAATCTAATACTAAAGTCCGTAAAAAGGCACACAAAGATGTATCTGATGTTGTAATTACCCGTGTTTTTCCAGCTAGAAAATTGCTGAGTCCGTTGAGAGATCAGGTCGAAAATCAAACTACGCACCATCAATCTCTGTATTAAGTCTTTCAAAATTCTTTCATATGCCTTGGGAAATCTGACGCAGATGAGGCCGATGATATTTGTTTTAAATAAAAAGTAGAGGTCGAATAAAGAAAAATCAAAACCGGCGCTTCTTTAATAAATATTAAATTTCTCCTGACGAGTCTCCAAAGGCCGTCCATGACTCAAGGAGATTTCAGCAAACCGTAGGGGCCCAGCAGGGTCGAAGCCCACTGGGGCCAAGGGTCTGATTCTAAAATTAAGACTCGGCCCTGGTACGAAAGGCAACGAAGGAACAGGAGTGCGTTTTTAGTCAGTAAAAATCTCACATGCTCACGCTCCGCCCAAGGGCGGGGGATGCCATTGTATGATTTTTCCACCTACAAAAAGCGAAGACGTGAGGGAGCGTCAGACTTTTACTGACAAAAACCCAATCTTATTCCTTCTTAGCCTTCGTTCCAGGGCCCCGGGGTACACTTTCGCACAACCCATGGGCCCAGTAGGCTTCGATCCTGCCGGCCGGACGGCATGCTACATTGCTCACCGTCCGCAAGTCAACACCTACGATTTCAACTGAAATGATGAGTCTCCGAAAATAATCTTCTTACAATTGGTTAATTTTTAGAGTTATACAAGCTAGTTTTCAATTAATACTTCTAAAGATAAATTTCATTTAGATCACTAACCATGTTTTTCAGGGCTCTTTTTAGGTATCACTTTATTTGCAAAAAATATCATGAGTTATTGAAATATGTTAAACGTCTTAAAAACCACACGAAACCTTTGTAAGCCATATAATTTATGTTATTTTTATCTTCTGTATGTTTTTGGATAGGAACGGGCTTAGTTTATTTGAACAAAAATATTTGCGGTTGTGACCCAGAATAACTTAATAAAATAGTTTGGTATCGTTTTAAATATTTTGGAGCTGTAACACGAACGTGACTATAAAAACTATGTATACATAGTATATATATAGAAAGGTTGCCTATATTGACCAGTTAATGAACTTTACAAGCTGTCAAAAAAACTATATTTATAATTTAAGAGCATTATATTACTAGAAATGAAATGTTTGTTCTATTGGTGTTCATTTTTATTACTAGAAAATGAGGAAATATAAAAAAATACGAATGTTAAAGTTTAAAAAAAGGTCTTAAAAATTACCATTTAGGAAACCGGTTTCCGTAATTGTACCATAGGTATTCTCAAATGCACTGCACAATCTAAATGTGATTTAAGTGCCTCTTATAAACTGAAATCAGCCTTATCGTTACACATCTTTATAAAAATTATTATCCATGAAGTTTTAAATATTAATAATGAACCTAAGTGTTTTTTTTTTTAGGTGGGAAAATCATCTAACGACAAATCCCGCCCTTGGGCGAAGCGGGAGATAGTGTCAGACTTTTACTAACTAAAAACCCACTCCTGTTCCTTCTTTGCCTTCATCCCGGGGCCCCGGGCTTCGCTTTCACACTACCCGTGGTCCCAGTAGGCTTCGACCCTGCTGGGCCCCTACAGTTGCTGACATCTCCATGAGGCGCGCGTGGAACAGCACGCGCCGTCGACGACTTGGGCAATGTACCTAAGTGCTACAAGTAAAATTTGAATCAACAACAACACAATAAAATAAGACTTTTATATAAAATTATTTACGGTTAAGAGAAACTGTAACTAGAAATGTATGTTCATTCGTATATTTGTTTAACCTTGTTAATGTCTCTTTTAAGTGGGTTTAGGAACATTTAACATGCGTGAACACTTGTTAAGTCCCATATATTTTTTTCAATCAATCTAAGGCAAAAAGCCATTTCATCTTGCGTCCATTTATAATACTTTTATCCTCTCCAGACATCTGAAAATATTTCAGTCTTATTAACAATTGAGTTGAAAAACCACTATACTTACACCTAAATTGTACCGGAATATTTTGCATAAAACAAAATTCTTAAAAAGGTGCACTAATATGCTTACTTTCCAAAAATACACATAATAGTTGTGGTGTACTTACTGTTGCCATAAGAAAATTAAATCCTTAGGTAAACCTCCATAAAATAAGATTAGAACGCCGCGCCATAATAATTATTTTCGTTCACCACACTTCACTCTGTTGTCATGTTGCTAGTTCTGTTTTTTAGTGTTGCCAATTCAAAACTAAACATTATGGTTTGGCAGATTTTGAAGTGGTACAAATTACGAGCCGTTCCAATTTAGGCAACTCGACCCTATATTACATTTTATAACATATTACTTAGATTATAGATAGTTCTAAAATTTTACTACTGTAATCATTTGTCACAGGGGTAGAATTTCGCAATGCCTGCTAGGTAGTATGACATTCACGAAAAAACCAACAGTCGATTATTCTAAAAAATCTCTTGCGCGTCACAATTCACATTCAAATGAAAAATTAATGTTGGTTAATTTATTTTATTTCACAGAAGGCTTACAGACTAATGAACAAATGATATAACGAGTGTAATATTTCCAAATCACTAAATACAAGCCTCTACACACCGATAAAAAGAAAGTACATACAAGTCAATTAATTAGTAAAATAACTCCTCTATATCATTGAAAAATGTTTGTGCCATTTGGCGTCGTAAGGTCTCCACACTGGTGCAGAACAAGTTGATATTAAGGTCCTTAGGCAGTCTATTAAAACCAAGTGCACTTCTTCTCGAAAAAAAAATACTAATAGGTATAATATGTAGTTGGTCAATGCGAAGGATACAATTAATATTGGTCGCTGAATACTGAATAATTTTTAATAATTCAATTTATGAATGCAAGTAACGTATACTGATTAACTAAGCCTTAGATTACATTGGGAATGCATAATGTACACGTCAGCTTGCCTGCTGCTCAATATGCCACTGAACATTGAATTGCGATCAAGAAGCAGATGTTACATTATACAAACGAGATCGGCAAGCATGGGTAATAGTAGACCATTAAAGAAGACATTAGACGCAATTTAGGGAATCCCTAATTAAATACTAGGATTTGAAAGCGGTTGGACCCGCGTGGAAAGGGTTTTATATTAGTCAACTAGCTATATATCAGTGGGTTTGCCCGCATGAGAATAGAAAATTGTCCCAAGGGTACATAGTCCTAAGATAAAAATTCTTCGTGCTATTCCAGATCATGGTCTACTCGTGTGTAAATTTTCGATCGAATCCGCTCGGCCATTCAAGTTTGAAGTAGTAACAAACGTGATACAGAGACCTTACCACAAGATCTTAACGCAATCCATTTGACGACCTATACCGAACTGTTATAGGGATGGAGCTATACAACATTAGTTTTAATATATGCGAAACCTGAAACACGTGTCTAGTATTTTTATGTAAAGAATCTGTGTACAAATTTCATAACTGTACAATGAAAAATCAGGGAGTTTTAAGCTTATTATGTTACATGGTTGGCCGCTCAAATACATGATCACCAGGCCACCCGGGCGACTGAGGGGTTGTCTTACTCCCGCATCCAGCTGTGCGCTATTGTATAATGTCCGGTATAACCTGCCGTGACCTGTGTTGTACTTAGTGTCATTGGTGTCCAACTTGTAACCTTTTTTAAATATTTTTGGAAAAAATATGACATGGTGTAAAAATTATTGAAATCGATTCAGTTACTGATTCTGAACAAACTATATTCAGGTCTCGCATAACTAAAAATAATGTTAAAATAGGATGGCCCTCTTTCCTGTTCGCACGTTTGACATTTTAACTCGTCATGGTTTTTTTTTCAGTGGGAAAATCATCTTATGACATCCGCCACTCTTGGGCAGACCGGGAGATAGTGTCAGACTTTTACTGACTAAAAACCCACTCATGTTCCTTCGTTGCCTTTCGTACCAGGGCCGAATCTTCCTTTTAGAATCAAATCCTTAGCCCCAGTAGGCTTCGACCCTGCTGGGCCCCTACAGTTGCTGACATCTCCTTGAGCCGCGCGTGGAACAGCATGAGCTGTCGGCGACTTAGGCTCGGTCCAGACGGTAACCGGACGGTCGGACGGCAAGCTACCTATTGCTTGCCAATTTGAATGTGTGAGAGAACAGTGTAGACCGGTCAAAAATAGCAAATCTATGAATCCACAGAGTCTACAGTATTCTCACATTCGCACTATAAAAAGAGACAATTAAAAAATAAAAATAAAGTAAAATAAACAGTTTTTCGACTTTCCTCGAATGACCTACCACAGCGAAGTAGGTTTACTAACGTGATAATTTTATCAATGGTCCCAAAATCAACAAGTTCAAATGCAAATGTCGTTCAAAGTGTTTGCGATGTAGTTACTCTCTGAGTAAAACTTGATGTTCTAGTGTGACCCAGTAACCGTACATACAGCTCGGCTCTTAAACTTAACGCTACGAGTTTAGCGCCGTCGCATTTTTCAAACCATTTGCACCCAGTTATGACATAAACATTGCCACATTTTCTTGAAAGACTGTCTAGTGTCTATAGATTTTATATGAACGAAAAGGCTAATGCTTTTACAATTATCTATGTTTGATTCGGTTTCGAGTTTCGCTAGGACTCATTATCATCATCATCATCATTTCAGCCGATAGACGTCCACTGCTGGACATAGGCCTCCCCCAAATGTCGCCACAAAGAACGGTATTGTGCGTCTTGCATCCATCGGATTCCCGCAACCTAGGACTCGTTTTCGCTATAAGCTTAATGGGTGTCAAAATATAGAGCTTTTACACGTGACTGAAAACTTGGTTGGTAAAATATTGGTGTACTATAAAATATTGCTGAAAGGGTACACTGAGGTATACTGTACACTATACTGTACCTTAGTGTAACCCTACAGCCACTACAGACGTGATGTCCGTGTCTATTTATCAAGTCTATGTTCGCAATAAACTCAAAAAAAATATATGGATTTTCATACGGGTACCAATATACAGTGGAGAAAAACCGAGAATCACAAAGATTTGTGACACCCGTGTGAATCTGTTAGTTCAGTCGGTAGTTTTATTTGATAAAAGTCTATACATGGTGGGTATAAAAATGCAGAACAATGTGAAATAAAAATATTTTCTGCATATTTGACATTATCATCATCATCATTTTAACCGAAAGACGTCCACTGTTGGACATCGGCCTCCCCCCTCAAGCGTCTCACCGATCCTGTGCGTCTCGCATCCACCGCATTCCCGCGACTCCCACCAGGTCGTCGGTTCACCTTGTGGGAGGCCTTCCAACGCTGCGTTTTCCGGTGCGCGGTCGCCACTCTAGATCATTTCGGCCCCATCGACCATTCGTTCTACGAGCAATGTGCCCTGCCCACTGCCACTTTAGTTTGGCGATTCTTCGGATTATTTCACATATTAATATTTATCTATAACTGACGATTGTAAAATCCCTTTACAATCGTCGGTTAAAGATAAATAGAGATATTCCTAAAGCACACTGGTTGCCAGACCGAGACTACCATCCTAAGTATAACCAATAAATATGATATTCACGTTAGGCCGCTCTTGGAATGAAAAGACCAATAGCAATTGACAGCGCCAACCCTACTTAAGCCACTGAACAATCTGTGCAAGAAAACCCTAAAAGACCGAAGGAACCGTAATAATATTATCGTGTCCGTAATCTGAGATATTTAATAGAAGTGGACGGTGACTCGATGCATCCACGTTGCAGTTGTAAAACGTGCCCAGCGTACAAGATGCCGCCGGAACTTCCAGCTTCTTAGCGTTTTAAAGGTTTAACAAGACAAATTCTTCTTAAATCGATTTATAGGTAATGCTTACATTGATAGCATGGTGGTTATCCAACCCATACTCAAAAAACGTTTCGGGGACACATTTATTGTGCGTACAGCTAAGGAGTGGAATGCACTGCCGGAGTCTGTGTTTCCTGGTAGCTATAACTTTTAGGGGTTTATAAGTCAAAAGTGAATAGGTTACTTCTAAGTAAGCCATTGTCGACCATATCGCGAATTACCGTCAGGTGAGGTAGTTGTCAAACGCGACCCTATTCATAATAAAAAAAAACAATAAGCAAGCTTTTAATAGCTTCAGAAATATTGTAAAAACTTAAAGGGTATTCAGTAATTGGAAGAAATAATTATTAAACTCCAGATGAACTCCAGAACACATCGAGTGTTTATTCCCAAAATCAATTAACTCACTACTACAGTGAAAACAATAACAATACGGATTACCTTTGTCACAAAGCTCTAGTCCTGTCTCCCAATAATTCTTTCAGAAACAGTAAAAAGATTAACCTTTTGCAGAAAAGAAACACTACTGGAAAAGAAACCGCTTTGAAAGACGAACATATCGCGAAATGTGGAAATATGTATGCTTGAAGATTATACCTACGTAACGAACCTACCTAAATATTTATATACTGGCCTTTGCCTCGGTTTCATTCACGAGGCCTTCGGGATTGCGAAAAATGTTTTCCTACTGTTGTGTAGGGATATTATACATTCTGTAAGGCTGTAAGAGATTTAAATATTATAGTAGTACCTACACTTTAGCAATAAATTATATCACCATTATACTTTAATCTGGGAAAGAGTCCCAACAATACGGATAGTATCTTCTTTATTTATGTATTTTTTTAAGCTTATTGTGCCTATAGCGGTCATAGCAGATATTTCGTAGTTTCTGTAGAGCCACCGATCAATATAATGCAATTTAATTTCACTTTTTTGATTGAGTGACATTTTGAAAATTCGAAAGTGCCTGTAAGTGGTTTATGGGTAGTTCTTTAAGGACAAAATTTTCGATGTCTATGGGTATATTTCTGTAACCAACTAACAAAACAGCATGTAATTTCATTAAAAATTTCATTTTTCAAATGTTTAATCTACATAAAGTTTTTAATTTTTATTTTTGATTCATCTGTAACCAATTCTGATTCATATGATCACAAAATATTCGAACGTCGATATTGAAACCTACTTGCGGAAGCAGCCGGCGGCCCGGCTGAACGCATGCCAGAGGTTCATGGCCATACGCATGGTGCGAGGATACCGGACGATTTCCCGCGAAGCGGCGAGCCTCCTTGCAGGCCAGCCACCATGGGATCTGGAGGCAACAGTCCTTGCACGCATGCACGATCTGCACATGGAGATGCAATGCCGGGGCGAAACTCCGCTGCCGCGACAAGTCGCAGCAAGGCGGACAGAGCTCCGGCGGGATCTCATGGTGAAATGGCGACAGCGACTGTCGCGACCCAGTGCTGGGCACGCCACAATTATGGCGGTAAGTCCCCTCTTTGAGGCGTGGTTGGAAAGACCTCACGGCATCCTCACCTTCCGCATGACGCAGGTTCAGGCCACCGTAGGCGCGGGCTTGTGGACGGCAAGCAATGAGTGGCTCGCCGTCCGACTGTCCGGTAACCGTCCGGACCGAGCTCAAGTCGTCGACGGTACGTACTGTACCAAGCGCGCTTCAAGGAGTTGTCAGCAAATTTTGGCCATATTATGAATTAGTCAAAGAATCAACGAAGGACTGAGAATCAAAAACATATATTTTAAAGGGTTATTTGAAATATATGTTTTTGATTTATTGACGAACGGGCTTATGCTTCAGTCTTCAAGCTACTTCTTCGGTTTTGGAATTAGCTATGCTTTTTACAGTAGTACCTTCTAGTCTCCGAATTTCTTGAGATACTATTTAATATTTACCTTTATTTTACTGCACGTAATAAATAACTCAATTTCATATAAAGCTGACAGCTACATATGAAATTATGTTCCTTAAATTGAAAGCTATACGAGCGAAGTCACATTCAAAAGCAAATATTAATTTCATTTTAAACATGTGCCAAAGGATAGTTTTAGCAAATAGACAGAATGCGGTTGTCCCTGTTTGTTTTTACGAGGGAATAGTTTTCTGAGTGGATTCCAGTTTATACGTTTTGCGTCTGGGATTCAAGGATTCAGAGAACTTGTGAAATGTTCAAGCATTAATAAAACTGCTGCTTAGGAAGATATTTTATATTAACCTGTTGAATAAAACGTAATTGAATCTTGGGTTGTCCCACATATTCTAGACGTTAAATACTTTTCTCAATACAATATTTTTACTATTAGTTTCTGCCAGAAGTTTCACCTGGTTAATGTGGTCAAACCACGACCTCCTTCTCACCTTCTTACAGGATTTGGCACCCCTCTTGTATGCTCCCTTCTTTTTACTCACTACATTTACTTTACGCATACGAGCGTGACATATTCGGTATACCGCGTGTTTCAATGCTTCAGCGCGATTACATTCGGCGCCAAACCAAGGTCAAGCCTTTCCAGACGTTGTTACATCAGAGAATGGAATGTAATATTCCATCCTATATTAAAATATTTTATTATTAACAAAAATACAAATCTGACACAAAATAAAAAAAAACTGTAATATACTAGTCAATTTAAAACTTTAAACCCTTACTCCTAAACTAGGAAGTTCCTGTATGTATGTAGAAGGCAATGTTTTCGCATAAATAGTAGATGAGCAAATTATGAGCGTACTGCGAAGTAGATTTGGAGATTATAGACAAGATGTACACTAATAAGATAAGAAATATAAAAGTACATATTATATATATGACGGCGCTTTTGTATTTAAATTCTTTTTTAAAAGATATCAGAGATGGCGCTAGTTGTTTAAAGCAGCGCTAGTGGTTTAGATTGAAGTGTGTCACGTGACTGGTCACGACACTCTAACGCAACACTGGGTGCTGGTGGGATATGGGTCGAAGGCGGGGGCGCAATATCAACTGAACCCCGGTCGGAGACACATGTGTCCATTACGCGTTCAGTAGAGTGTCTTAATTGTGTTGCCATATCTTTTTTTTCTTTAACTGACAAGTTTGATTTTTTACAGCTTCAAGGGGCCACAGACCTGAGTATTTGTTTAAACTTTATACCTCCACGCGTTCCCGAGATAAAGGGTCTTGACAGACAGATAGATAGACGGACAACGAAGTGATCTTATAAGTGTATCGTTTTTTCTTTTTGATGTACAGAACCCTAAAAACGCACTAAGTACCTCACGAAAATGTATGCATATTATGACAATTACCTTTCACTTTTTGAATCATACAATCAAAAACGGTGGCTCTTAGTAAAAAAAGTAGTTGACATTTTTGTAGATAATTATCTGATTTATGTTAAAACTTAATGTTTTGCTGAAAATCGTGAAAAACTCGTTTTTGTGACCTTTGACCCGGAGTACTTTTTTTTCTAGATGTCGGATCGATGAGGACTTTTTGATTTTATTTAAGATATTGTTTTAAACAATCCTACCATATTCCAGCTGTGTGCGGAGAATTGACTGGACTAAATTATTAGTAGTCAATCAATAAAAGTCACAATCAATAAAATCGATTTGTGTTTTTCTCTGAACAGAAAAAGGTTCTTTTGTTCGTTTCTAGTGGCAAAGTTTCACAAAAGTTGCCCACTTTAATAAATGTTTTTATTAAGAGGGTGTTGAAATGATGTTCTTAGACAATAGTGCAGTGAAGGAACAAAGGCGAAATTCTGAAGTGGCGTAAGTGTACATAGGTCAATCCGTGCCGCCCGCTGAGTAAGGATGATTAATCGTCGTGGGGAGTCCACAACGAGAAAATAACTATTTCTCATCTTTTGAAAAGGCTGTCCGAGCAAAACTGCCACAGGCAGACCGTGTCACGCTAAGTACTCACACATCGATCCTTGAATGCTGATTTTATTACGTATATTGCGTTTTGACATGCACCCGTCTCGCGAGTCTCGGCTGTGTAAAAATATTTCTTTCTTTTTATGGTTTCGGAAACGTAGACGGAGATTAATTTGAAACGGTAAAGGTCTTTGAATAATGTTCGTACTTATTTTTTTCCCTATTTTACTCTCCACTTGCCGAGTCTCGTGATTACGTTCCAATGTATGACTTTTTTTCTTTCAAAAGGCGGTCAAAGAGATTATGAAATACTTTTCCTACGATACAAAATGTTGCAAATACTTTTTTGATGTCAGATCATCCTTGAATATCAAGAAAAATGCTACGAAAGTCGTAAATTTTTATCTCAAAAGCCATAAAAACGGGCAAGATTGCAGTAAATTGACATCGTATAATCGCATCTCCTACCGTAAAAAAGCGATCAATTGCTAAAATATGCAATAGAGATAACAATATTTTATACTGAAGCCCATTGATTTGTGATCAACTGATTTTGCAATATTTGCTCTCAACGAAACAAATAAACCGGATTAATGTAATTGTGAAAACAAATATGGACCAAACTAAATTTGGAATTGGTATAGAAATGCCAATAATGATTTGCTAATTAGTAACTTTATGACCTAAATCCGGTAAACGTAGATTCCACAACTTACCTATCTAATTATTGTTTTAACCATGACATATCCGTTTTTTATTAAAGAGGAGGGCCGATGCAAAAAAATCAGAGTCATGGAAACTAAAATCGCTGTAGGTAAATAACTGTTTTGTGTGTTCTTATTTTCCTATTATTCTTATACAAGGTTTCTACATGTCTTTTTTTCCAACTCTCCTTTGCAGATACGCTGAAGTAATTTCTGTAGAAATAAACATCATCTTTGTACCTATTTTTGTGTTTCCTTCTACTTGTATTTTTATTTTATGTGTAATTTATGTACATTAAATTGTTTAACAATTTATGTAAATTAAATTGTTAAATAAATAGCACAAAGTAAAACGTAAAATTTTTGACACAATACCATTCGTTTGAAAGGATTACCTACCTTCTTAGTTTACCCACCGTCCACTATCATCTAGATATAACAAAAATAATGATGTACCAACCAACAAACATCTATCCGGTCTCTAACCAATACACTTATGTGCCCAGCACTCCTAGCGAATTGTGCACAAAAGTATTTCTAGTAGGTATTCACAGATCATCACTCCTGTATTCAAAATGGCTTACCGTACTGAAAACGAGTCAGCTTCGATATGCCAGCACTCGGTTATATTCGTTAACTAAAGGTTCCGCATTATTAATGCGAAATGTTTTAATGGAATCGTCTCGGGGCAAATCGGCTTATTTCCAAAGAGCCAACACGCGCTGACTCGGCTACAAGCAAATAATATGCAGACTGGCGCAGCTGTGCGACTAATTCTGCATAGACAAGCTTCATAAGACACGACAGATGCGATATTAATATTGGTAATACACAATTGTTTGACTAATCAATTTCGCCAATTGAAATAGTTTCTAAATTGGCAGTGTTGTGGGACAACCGCAGCAATTAATTTCATGTTCCTCGTCTCTTCTAAGACGCAACGTTAATTTAATATTCCATACATATATTTCAGATTGAAGCAAGTTATTTTTGGGATTCCTCTTATCCTAGTAAGATCTACGTGTGTATGTAGCATGTCACAATTTTATTTACGATACTGAGTCACAAGCGGACCCGACACAGGGTAAATTGGCACCGTATGAGGCGGCATGCAATCGTAACGTATTGGATTTAGTGCAAACGTAACATGTAGCCGATCTGCAGCCTGCATGCAATAAAAGGCATAATTTATCGATATGCTGAAACATCGACACACCATTATACCTACGAGTAACTCAGTCGTTGATACGCAAAAGGTTCTACAGAGCTATACAAACTTTAATAACCTTTTACGCCGTATATGTTGATGTGAGGAGCGAACCTTTTGCATTTATTGGGCACAAATCCAATTCCAGATTTGTTAGAAATGAATTCGGTATAATTGGTAAGAAATGGGATTACCTACATCATTATTTTATACTTCGTGTCTAATCTTACTTCAATATAAATGATCATTAGTCAAAAAAGAATCATTAAGAATTTGCTGTCCCGATGGCAGTTTTTTTACTTATTGCCCACTGCTGGGCAAAGGCTTCCCTCCTAGGTTCTGTACGACGACGTTCTTCTCCCGCGCCATCTAAAACCAGTTCTCGTGGTATGCGTCCATATCATCTTGCCACCCCTTTCTAAACCGGCCTCGACATAGCTTTCCCTCTGAACGAACTCACTGCGTGATGACGCTTGCGTAGTCTGTGTGCATGCAGCTGACGTGACCCACCCAATCCCATTTAATACTGCCCTACACCCTTTTTAGCCATGTTTTTAATGGTTATCGCAGTCTGTTAAGCAGACGACATGCTAGTCCTGGCGCAGGGAGAGTCGTACCAGATCGCGATCGAACTAGCAACATGCGGGGTTGCGACAGTCGTGGAGATGATCCAGCAGCTGGGACTCGAGGTGGAGCTGGGGCTGGAGGCACAAGTTGGACGCCATCGCCACCGGGTTCCCAAATAACGGTGGGAGGGTTTCACATCGGCGTCGAGTCAACAATGAAGTACCTAGGATTCGTCCTCGACATTCGGTGGAATTTCGAGCAGCAGTCCGATCCAGTTTGGGAGCTAGACGTCGAAAGTTCTCGCTTCCAAACTGGATTGGACTGGGGCTACCCTCAAGCGGCTTCTGCCCAATCTATAGGGCGACTGGCGGCCAAGGCGTTTGCCAGACAAATTTTTCAATCTCCTTCTTTCCATAAGAATCTTCTACAAAGTATTAGAAAAAAAGATGAATGAATTCTCTATTCATGACGTGACCAAGAGAAATAGGGATTCATTTTTAAATGTAAATTATTAGGGATCCGCCGCAAATTTGCTTTTTGATGTTACAAATCTTTGAAATCATCGACTTTTCTCTACTATAATATGCATATATGCACTTAAACCTTCCTCATGAATCACTCTTTCTATTGCCAAAAATTGCATGAAGATCCGTTTACTAGTTTTTGAGTTTATCGTGGTTTTATAGACAGATGCAGTGAGGGATTTGGTTTCATAATATGTAAGGAAGATTATTCTAGGATCCACTGATCCGCCACATGAAGTATCTATGTTAAATAACCCGTCAGTATATCGTCACAACCTAAGCTTATAAGCTCAGTTGATTCCATGTTTATTTAGTCTGACCTCTATCTTCACTACAGTCTAGTCGTGTAAATTACAAGATTATTCTCGACGACCACTGACTAATAAAATGTAAGTACCTACATGAATAAACAGTATTCCTAGTAGTTTGATTCAGAAGGATCGTTTGTTCAGTCTTTGGGGTCGTTGAACTTGTGACTAGTGTTCACAACACAAATTGTAGGTACGTAGTTTTGCACTTTTGTAATTAAAAAGAAAGTTATAATAATGGTGCTTAGATAATTCACAAGAGCATCGTGAACCTAAGTAACTTGCTAACTGTTTTTAAATTTTAACTATAGTGATCTCTCAATCAATTTGCTATTATTGTGTTCCCGATATAATTATAGTTATTATTATTATTAATCAGAGACTTCATTACTTTAATCGTTTATGTTGTAACTTAATCGTCCTTTGTAATTTAAATGTCTATGAATTTGTTATTTATTTAAATTAATGTAATCCATTTTATTTTAATTTTATTTCGTTTGATTTAATTTGAAGATAATTTTGTTTTTCCCTCTCTTAGAGGCCTGAGTCCCAACAGTGGGAACATTATAAGGCCGACTATTAGCATAGTCGGCCTTATAATGTTCCCACTGCATATATATATATAGCATAGCTGCTATGCTATTGTTTGAACTGTGATTTTGTGCAATTACAGTTAAGTACTGTCTCTCGGTGTGTGAATGACAAGCATGCTTGTAAATGATTCGTTTACACAAGACCATAATTTCTGATTTTTTTAGGTAGAATTTAGCTTAAATTAAAAGCTTCCAGAGGCAGGTGCGATGCGGTAATTGAACAACTTTTTTTTTTTGGAGAAGTTGTATAGGTACCTAATGATAATAGAAAAGGAAAGATTTGTATTTTTTGCTTGTAATGAATAAACACAAAAACTACTAGAACAGTTTAAAAAATTATCTCACTAGATAAAAGCTTCTAAATCATTGAGAGGTATATATTTTCTATTTTCGTGAGGGCGAAGCATCTTGCAGAAGCGAGAATAGATAATTTTGTTTTTTTTTTTTTATAAAATCACCTTGTGTTTTTTTCTATTGATTAATTAAATCTTTGTCATTGTGAAAAGTCACGCTGTTATATTTTTCCCAATTCCTAAAATCATTGAATCCTTTCGAGATTGAGTACTCATTCAGCGTATTTTACCGTACCCTTAAACAATCGTATAAGTTGCCCTATGGATTTTGAATAATATGAAGGCTGACTAGACCCATGCAATACCCTAATCTAATCTTTCACAAATTTCTACATACACGTTCTCAGCTTTTGCAATTGGCAAGCTTATTATTAAGAAAAAAAATTGGATTCTGTCCAAGTCGACCCATGAAAAGAAGTTAGCTGAAATAAATTTAACAATCAGAGTCATTTACCGGTTCTTTGTAGAAAAAACGATCGCTGTAAGTAGCAAAAAAAAAAACTGTTTTTTGAAGTTGGATAAGTAGACAGTAGGACAAATATAGAATAAGTATCTAAACACAATAAAGTTGGATGAGTCTGAGATTGTTGACAATATCGACCCATTTTAGAAGGAACATCGGAAGTCATCGCTTCCGAAATTTTTAAAAAAGTTTTTTTTTTCGAGTTTTGGGTCTTCCCTTTGTTTAGCTGTACGCACAATCAATGTGTTCCTCAAACATTATCTTTTTCAAACTTATAAACAAACAATTTAGCCTTTAATATTAGTTTAGAAAAATTATCACTTTTGCGAGTAAATTTTCGTTTTGTAATGCTTTTTCTCACCCTAGGAATTTATTCGGTAGACCCGGAACAACTATCTATATATTATTAGGTTATAGAACTCCGTCCCGCCCAAACCCGCGACATGCAGCGAAGTAGCCAATGATCAATCAAGATTATATTGGTCAGATATGTACCATAATACCTATATAATCGTGCGTGATCGAATCAGGAATATCCGCAGGAGAACCAAGGTTACCGACATAGCACGAAGAATCGCCAAACTTAAGTGGCAATGGGCAGGGCACATTGCTCGCAGAACGGATGGCCGTTGGGGCCGAAAGGTTCTAGAATGGCGACCACGTACCGGAAGATGTAGCGTTGGAAGGCCTCATACAAGGTGGACCGATGACCTGGTAACGGCTGCGGGAGTACGATGGATGCGAGACGCACGGGACCGTTCATTGTGGCGGCACTTGGGGGAGGCCTATGTCCAACAGTGGACGTCTTTCGGCTGAAATGATGATGATGATGATGATGACCTATATAATATAATAAATACGTTACCTCAAACCTCTACATAATTATTATCTATTTTACAACGTAAAATATTTTAACTCCCCACATACATAACACGAGTATTTATGTTCTAAAATTCAAGAACTTTCCTTAGACGTAACAACAATTTCAGTTCTGTAGACCAGTACTTACATAATATCTACAGGGTACTAATACTGTATTACTGTGTTGGGTGAACGAACGTCAAGTTTCCCGAACTTGTCTTGTATATGTCTATTTCAAGGACTTTAAGAAACTACTTACTAGATCTTTGAAGGAAAAAATCAAAGCACTGCTGTTAAAAATCTGATTTACTTTATAGTCAAAAACACCAAAATTATAGTAACACAACACATTTACATAAAACCACACCATAATTAATCTTATTATGTACCCACTGCTGGGACTCGGGCCTCCTCTCTATGAGGTGGAATGGGCCGTAATCTATCACACAAACCTAGTTCGGGTTGATGGATATCACATGTCTTTGAATTTTGGGTTCTAGGTCGTGCCGGTTTCCTCACGGTATTTTCCTTTACCGTTTTGAGAGCAGTGGTGATGGAACAAATTACACTAAGTAAAGCGCCTTCCTCGGTTTGAACCTACGACTTACAACTCGAAAGTCGGTCCCGTTACCACTAGGCCACTACGCTCTCTCTTTTAAAATAGTTTTGATTCTATGGGTACAATAGCGGAATTGGACTAACTAAACAGAAAATAAAAAAAACGTGATAGTCTGTGATGGCATTATTAAAATACATATTATAATACACGAAATATACAAAGCGAAGTGTGTGGAGGAGAGGAGTTCTCTGGGAGGAGAAAGAGTGTCAGACTTGTATTGAATAAATGCCACCCGTGGTACTTCAGTTGCCCTTTGCGTTCCATGACCGCAGTAACTCTTAGAAACAATCCCTCAAAATGGAAAATAGATGTGGTCTCAACTCTCGTGTATCGAAAGGTTCTTTTTTTTAAACGTGGGAAATCATTCAATGACTTCTTTCGATCTGGGTGGTGCTCGAGGGCGGGTACAATTTTTAGTGATTAAAACCACACCTGTGTCCTTCAGTTGCCCTATGCGTTCTAGGGCTACGGATTTCCTTTTCAGAAAAACCCGTGATTCTAGCAGGCATCGACTTTGCAGGGCCCCTACAGTTTGCTGATATTTCTTTAAGGAGTGCGTGATCACGATCACTACGCGACTATCGACGACTGGGGCACGGTCGAGTACCGGTCTGCCGGACGACGAGCTACCCATTGCTTGATGTCCAAAAGTCCCCCGGTCCACTGTGGTTGGTAGTCGGGCTACCAACCACCGTCGGGATCTTGGCTTCTGGGGCGTGAGGATGTTCGTTGCCTAACGCATGCGGCCTCCTCCTTCGCTAGCATTATAACTTCGCAGAAGGAGGCGACTGCCTGCCATTTCTCCTCGCTCCGGACCATAGCCTGAACCAGGGCCCGTGAGATCGCTGCTACCTATTTGTACTAGAAGGTTTTGGAGTGGCGACTACGTACCGGAAGATGCAGTGCTGCAAGGCCTCCCACAAGGCGGGACGATGACTTGGTGAGTGTCGCGGGAATTCAATGGATGCGAGACGTACAGGATCGGTCATTATGGCGACTCTTGGAGGAGGCCTAAGTCGAACAGTGGACGTCTTTCGGCTGAAATGATGATGAGTGTACTTTCACTGCGTATCGCATTATAAAATTTTCTGAGACTCACCGAAGCAAAAGCAAACAGGTAAACTTACATATTAATGAGTTACTTACTTATAAACTGAAGCGTACTACACATATACAAACACGTGCTAAGCCCGAGTTTCGCACAGTTTGTGGATGTACCACCGCTTGTTATAAACAAAGCCAGTGTGTATTAACTTTACAAGTCACATTAACTCGTTAAACTTATCACTCTGTATATAACAAATCCTTCACTTTGACAAATCTGATGTGTATCCGTTCATTGTTTGTGACAATACCAAGTCATCAAAACTTTGGGCGCGCGGCGTGTTTACATACAAATATTGGGTTAGGGTCACACCTGATAGAATATCGGAGAGGGTCGAAACACATTTCGCAACGAAATAAAGGAATCTGGCATTTATATCATCTGTTGGTTTCTGTGTGGATGTTGTAACTGTTCTGGGAGCTTATCATGATGTGTTCAAATGTCAGTCGTGCGAGCGAAAAAGAGGAATGGGGCTATACTACACCATATACGAGGTGTAAAGGACAGGTCTCTACTAAGAAAGCCCTTAAAGTTTGCGGAAACCTGTCCCTTACAACTTGTATAGCCCCATCTCTTTAACAGTTCGGTTTAGGTCGTAAAATAACCTACGAGTATATATATAAAATGCTTTGTCCTATATGACTGACGGATTAACGCACAGCCTAAACCGCTGATTGTAAAGACCTAAAACTTGCAGGGTATATTCTTTGTATGACGTAGGCATCCGATAAGAAAGGATTTTTCGAAATTCTACCCCTAAGGGGATGAAAAAGGTGGGCAAAGTTTGTATGAGACAACGTGATTTTGCATGAACATTCTTTAACAAAATGAATGAAAGACAAGTTACATATTTTATTGAAATTCATCCCCTAATGGGGTTAAAAAGGGGTAGAAAGTTATTTTGGGGGTGTTTTACTTCGAAGTTGATATCAAAACTCTTTATTGCTTTTGATTTAAATTACATTTTATTTTGACACAAATGTTTGAAAACTCAAATTTCAATCAGATGATTTTGCTAAAACCCTTCTAAATTTATTTTTTGTATAGCAAAAAAATAAACTGTACTGTGTCTGCTTTTAAAAGTGGAAGCAGAGTTGGTTAATATCAATGGGAAACTAATAAACCTTACTATTGTTCCAATAGTGGGGGATGGCGCATGCCTTTTCTGTACGCTTTCTTATTTGTTGTACGGCACACAAGAACGCTCAATGGATATTCCTAAAGAAATTGTGTGACATGTGACGCACAATTGGGATGAATTGGCGGTAATGCCTCATGACCATCATGGCAACAATCCGATCAAAAGCCGATAAAATATACCCTTTTGTATTTGAAGTGTATCGAAATGGCAACTTGTTTGTCAAATTTGGTACGTTCGGTACCAACCAAAATTTTTGTCATTTTAAACTAGATAAGGCTGGTGTTTCCTAGCTGACTACCCTAAGAAGAAACATCGAAACAAACTCAGGGGTCAAAGTCTCTTTTAAAGTCCATGCAGTAAATACAAATCACAACAACAACAAGAAACACAACAACAAGTATAGACAAATCACATGAGAGCCATGCAGATTTATCTGAGATGTTATTTCAAAGAAAGAATCATACAGGTTTGAGTAGACCTGTCCAGTCAGTGCAAGGATTTGTCAGTATTCGCAAAGCTCAACTGAGGACTACTAAGGAGCTCAACGACTTGACAAACAAAACCAAGGAAAGGACATTTGGGTAGGCCGCACTAATTCCAAAGCCTACAGTTTGGAAGTTTTTGATATGTGATCTTTGTGCCTTAGAAAGCATATAAGTCGTGAGCTAGATCTGCCTACGATCGTATCTATCGAATAGTAATACCACTTGACTAAGAGAAAAAAGGAAAAAGAACATTTTTGGCTCTTCCGCTGAGATTGGTTTCCGTGGCTGAAATAGTTGGACCTATATATTCCTGGGCACGCCACAATTATGGCGGTAAGTAACCTCTTTGAGGCGTGCTTGGAAAGACCTCACGGCGTCCTCACCTTCCGCATGACAGAGGTTCTCACCAAACACGGTAAGTTCGGGAAGTTCCTGCAGTTCCTACATCGGATTCGTGCGGAAGCGACAACCGGGTGTCGCCACTGTGTGGACCACCCGGAGGACACGGTGGAGCACACAGTGGAGGTGTGCACTGCTTGGACAGAGCAATGCCGTATCCTCGTGGGAGCGATCGGCAGCGGCGATCTCTCGTGCCGGGCCTTGGTTCAGGCCATGCTCCGGAGCGAGAAGGAGTGGCAGGCGGTCGCCTTTTTATGCGAAGCAGTAATGCTAGCAACGAAGGCGGCCGATTGCGAGAGGCAACGGTCCTCATGCCCCAACCGCCGCCGGGATTCCGATCCCGATTTCCGGCCACCGTAGGCGCGGGCTTGCGGATGGTGACTAATGGGTGGCTCGCCGTCCGACCGTCCGGTAACCACACCGAACCCAAGTCGTCGACGGCGCATACTGTTCCATACCTCAAAGAAATGTCAACAACTGTAGGAGCCCAGCAGGGTCGAAGCCTACTGGAGCCACGGGTAGTGTGAAAGTGAAACCCAGGGCCCTGAGACGAAGGCAAAGAGGGAACAGGAGTAAGTTTTTAGTCAGTAAAAGTCTGACACTATCTCCTGCTCCGCCCAAGAGCAGGTTTTGTGATAAGCTGATTTTCCAACCCAAAAAAAAACCTATATATTCCTTTTTTCGGGGAGGAAATCCTCATGGATGTCCTCCACCCTGGGGTGAGTGGAGGGGACTGTCAGACTCTCCTAACCTAACCAAATAAGACTCCTACTTTCCTGAATCCTAGTCTAACTAGGTTTCACAAGTACCTTACTAAATTACTGCTGCATTTTTTTTGACTTGAGCCTACTACTAGGAGATAAGAAATCGTCAAATATATTTCCCTCTCTGGATGAAGCACGAGAGAGTGTTAGATTTTAATTGACTAAAGCCCACCTGTCTAACTTCACCTGCCTTTTACGTTCTAAGTCCACGGCAACTCTTTCAAACATTCCCGCAGCTCTAAATTGATGTTGAACAAAATATTATGATTAATTATTTCAGACATTTTAGAAGTTAATCAAATTAAGACAGCAAAGTTTTACTCATTTGAATCCTAGCTTACTAAAACGAAAAACAAAGACATTTCAAACATAATGTAAATTAAGTTAAAATAATTAAATATTTATTTAAAATGTAAATGTTACAGTCAATATTGCTAATATTGACTTGAGTCAAAACTCTTATTATTTAATTAAAACGTGTTTAAAAAAACACGAATCGTTTTAGTTCCATAAGAGTAGGTACTTATCTAGAATAACAAAAAAAAAGTTTTTAAAATGGTGTCAAAAAACCTACCAACCTAACAGGTTTTGAGTAAGTAATTTTAAAGTAGTTTAAAATTGTCAAAAGTGCTTCTAACGCGGCACCCTCATGCACCAGCCGCCGGGATCCTAACTACGATTTCCAGCCACCGTAGGTATGGGCTTGCTGATGAAGAGCAATGGGTAGCTCGCCGTCCGGTGAGTGATTGGACTGCTGCGACATGAGTTGTGGACTGCGCGTAGTCATCCACGCACGACTCAAAGATATGTCAGTAAAAGCAGGGCCGAGGCCTACGGGGGCCATGAGTGGACTTCTGAAAGTGAAGCTCGGAGTCCGGAAACTCAAGGCAAAGAAGGAAGATAGGTGTAGTTTTAGCATCACTTCTGACACTTCTCCCTAGACGGGATAAGTGATACTATATGGCGAAGCGATCCGTTGCGGTTCTTGCGAATTTAACGCGACGCGGTAGCTTTCGGTTAGTCACGCATACTACCGCAATACAATAGTTTTTGTTCAAATCACGTCGCTTCGCTTCGTGAGCGCGTTCACGTTGAATACCGCCTTACCGATTCTAGTAGTTAAAAGTAGTTTTGACCAATTAACAGTTTTGACTGTGACATACAATACAATGTTCATATTTGCTAAGCTTAATGGCTTTGTACAACAAACAAACATCGCAGAACAATAATAGAACTAAATATAATAGAAAAGTTTTTACTGCGAACATTAACGAAATATTTAAATGTTCAGAGTGTAGAATTATTAGGAAAGGTTGGACGAGGTCATGATTCCTTTGATTCTGAAAATTTCAAAACTGTCTGGGAGTATTAGTATTGTGATAAATAGTTTTTAAAAAAACTAGTGGCCCGTGCGGTTTTACCCGCGTCTTTAGTTACTGTTCCGCTCCTAATAGTTGTAGCGTGATGTTATAATTATAATATATATATATATATATATATAACCTATAAACTTTCTTGATAAAAATTTCCCAAGTGAAAGCGATTGAAACCAAAATAGATACCCCATTCATTAGCAGTTTTAAGTCTTTAAACATCATCAATATTTCATTTCGCTTGAAACACATTGTTTCCACAGTAGAACTCATATTACAAAATAATGAAAGTTTTCTTAGATTTCATATAAAAATACTGCTATATTACAGAAAATACAAAACACAAAGAAACCAATAAATACTTAATTTCGAAGACAGACGAAAATATAAAAAAAAATAACGTACCTTTAATATAAAGTTTATTTGAACTTATAATTCTAAGTCAATCCATAGATATAAGACTATAAAGCAACCAGTTTAAAAACCGTCAATTACATAGGTTAAGAATATGTATAGAATAAAATCACAATACAACTGTCGTAACTTTTAACAGAAGTGCAAACCTTGTGAACGTAAAATATATAACGTAATAATACGAAAACCTGATCAATTCACTCATCCAAACACCAGCTATTTTCCTTCTATTAGTTTAAATTTTAACTATCAAACTGCAAATTACTCTATAAAACATTTGGCAGTCGTTGCTTGAGCAATTCATCAACACTATCAGTATCAGTTGCATCGCAGTTAAAATTAATTTGTGTGTAAACGTTCGTAATCGCCCATTAGCACATAGAACTCCTCAAAACCACGAAGTAGATAAGGTACAGAAGGGAAGGATAGCTAACCAATGTACTGCTGACATGAACCTCCTACAAAACTGGCGATGTTTGGAGGAGGTTTACGACCAGGGGATTAATTCGGGAGTCATACTGATCGTAAGTTTCTTGGATCTGGCGCATTTTCGCGACCTTGTAGGTCGACTCCATCTTACGTTGCGCCTTTTGCCACATTGTTGTCAGTCTAGAATTTTTTAAACTTATCATTTATTTTGCGACCAATATTAAAGTTGAAGAATTGTCAATAGCCTCCTAAGATTAGCAATTCTTTAAACCTTGGTTCCCCTGTAGATTCCTTGCATTTTCTTTTTGCGTGGCAAACATGATCGGTATCCTTCATCAGGGTAAATCAGAGAAGGCTATGTGCAATTTCTACCTGCCTTACAGTTTCTATCACGTCCACAAGGCCCAGGTTACAATAGTATGTGCACGCGGGGTGCGTGTAGTGGATCTTCTGTACCAGTCTTTCTTACACCAAAGCATACCACAGGTAATACATAATGCAGTCGGTCATTATTCATCGACCGATGTTTTATTCAACGCCTCGTAGTTGCTAGCAGTTATCTGAGTTTATTTGAACACTTTGATTTTTAAATGGATAACTTTGAAGCCTGTAATGGCCTGTGGTTAAAACTGATGGATGTTCAAAGAGATAATGCTCAAAATGTTAATTTTCTTTTGAATTTAATGGACTTTGGTCCTTCATTACAACTCAATATTTGTTTGCAGCAATAACACTTAATGTTACTTATACAGAATATTTTTAAGTATGAATATCGGATAATATTAAAAAGCATTTATTACACTTAAATGAAATTGCGCACATTCTTGACGATACATTAACTTTAATTCAGTGTTTTTTCTAATGACGTATAAAACAGGATAAACTGATTTAAAATAATATCGGAACAGTCTAGTTAACTGTCTTACTCAAGGTTTTCTTCTAATAATACTCCAGATTGAATAGCAACAGTTAGTAAGGAACAGGAAGTTTCTATGTGTGTATTCTATATTTCTATATAAAACATCAACACAAATAGGTTTTTTTTCACCCGGAACTCCATAACTTTCCATCTCTTCACTCTACATCTTATATAAAAAATGTAACCTTATTTATAAGAATTATTATCATAATATGAAGACATTACCATTCTTTTTCCGAATATGTAATGTGAGAGCGATAAATTTGAATTTTGTCATAACGTTCACACATTTTATCGTTTTTATGTATTCGCAAGAAGTCAGATTAGATGTGTACCATGAGGACGTTTTTATGCCTTATTTATCTACTTACATATTTCCGCTGAGTTTTTACAGTTGCAAGTACTCGGTCGTATATGATTCTTACAAGCCATTTTTGGGACAAAATGGTTTGAGCATGAATCTGTTTGAGTGGTGGTATAAAATAAATCGGCGGAACGATAGAGCTTGTTCAAATGTTTTATTATTGGTAATGCCCGTTATTTCTAACTGGCTTGTGCTCAAGAAGTCTGTCATTTTAGTATTATTAGTTTTAAGTAAGCCATGATGGACCTATGACTAGACGGCCAATAGGATATTTTAAAAATTAACACCCACTTGTTTTTTTTTTTTTGTGACATACACCTTGGGAAATCTGACGCAGATGAGGCCGATGATATTTGTTTTAAATAAAAAGGAGAGGTCAAATAAAGAAAAATCAAAACCGGGGCTTCTTTAATAAATATTAAAATTTCTCCTGACGAGTCTCCAAAGGCCGTCCATGACTCAAGGATGTGTTAGCAAACCGTAGGGGCCCAGCAGGGTCGAAACCTACTGGGGCCAAGGGTCTGATTCTGAAAGTAAGACTCGGCCCTGGTACGAAAGGAAACGAAGGAACAGGAGTGGGTTTTTAGTCAGTAAAAGTCTGACATGCCCCTCACGCTCCTAAGTTGTGTGTACACAATTCCAGTTCAGTGGAATAACTAATATCTTTAAAAAAACAGTAAGTACAATTAAGTAACTAAAATAATGTTTATAACTTAATTTTCTAAATATATTTTGTATAAGGTTGTGCATCATTAAAGTTACATGTTGTTATATCTTGATAATTACGGTAATTACCTGTTGATATCCTGAAAACGGCTAACAAGCTCATAACGGTAAATGTACGTGATTTCAGATACGATGTAAACTGTTCATGAATTAATAAACCTCTGAGGGAAATCAATAATGTTGGTTCGTACATAAATCATAGATCAACTAGGTGTCTATCTAAAGGTAATACTGTTCGGTATACTGGCTAAATTACTTGTATTCGAACTGTATGTAAGCGTATAAGCACTAAATAATCTTAGTCTAACTCTAGCATAATCATACATATAACATTTTAGATAGGTACCTGATAATCTACATTAATATTTTAGGGCTTATCTGATTCTCGTATTTCAGGCCTGGTTCTTGGATTTTCAATTGAAGGTACCGATTACCGAGGTTCTTGTGGCTTCATCGTATTCTTTTTTTTTTGAGGTGGAAAATCATCAAATGACAGCACTCGCTCTATAGTGGAGTGACAGGGCGAGTCACACTTTTGATGACTAAAACTCACCTGTATCCTTCAGTTGCCCTTTGCATTCTACGACCACAGTCACAATTTCAAAAATTCCCACTGTTCCCTCGTTCTGGGCCGCTGTGAATAGTCTATTTACAGTACCTACCGTAGGCGTGGGTTTGCAGACGGCAAGCTATAGGTATCTCGCCATCCGATCGTCCAGTAACCGTCCGGATCGAGCCCAAATCATTGATGGCGCGTACCTCACCCACGCGCGTCTCAAGAAAATTTCAGCAAACCGTAGAGGCCCAGCAGGGTCTGCTTCTGAAAGGAAGACTCGGCCCTGGTATGAAAGGCAACGAAGGAACAGGAATGCGTTTTTAGTCAGTAAATACTGACACACCCTCCCGCACCGCCCAAGAGCACGGGATGTCATTGGATGATATTCCCACCGAAAAAAAAAGAGTACCTAAGGTGAGTGTGAGTAGCAAAAAGCGCTTTACTTTTTGAAACCTGTTAAACACCTCGCAGTGCTGCATTAAAGTTTTTAATGAATAAGACACCTACATGATTGAAGTTAGCAATTCTCTTTTATATAATTAAGTGAATCTAGTTTCTCATCAAATTAGACATGTGAGTGGATTTCGAGATGGATGAGCCAATCACGATGATGACGTTATCATAATCAGCAAGATTGACAAACGGATTGATAATATCAGTATATTGCTAATACGTATCACAATGCGTGGATAGTTAGTATGGTATGAGCGACTGTGGGACTGTCCTAAATCATCATTTCAGCCTAAAGACGTGGCCTGGACGTAAGCCTGCACACGTTGCTACTATGACCGATCTTGTGCATCTCACATCCAGAACATCAGTCTACCGTTTGGAAGGACTTCTAATGCTGTATCTTTTGGTACGCGGTCGCCAGTCCAAAGCCTTTTAGTTAAGCCGAGGTCGAAAGCGCGTCGTGTTCTACACGCGTCTCGAAGAGATGTCAGCAAAATTGAGGGGGCCAATTAGGATCGACGCCGGCCAGGGTTACGGACTATTCAAAGAAGTTACCGTAGAGCTCGTAAGAAGGGCAACAAAAGGAACACTGTGGGATTTAGTCCGTAAAAGTCTGACACAAAGAGTGAGTAAGATGTTTAATGATTCCCTTTTCACCATGCGTCCACGCACATTGGTCGTAGAGTTTATTAAATAACTCTTTAGTATAAATAAATTGAATCTGTCTGTAATAAAAAATAAAGTTATTTTCGCCTTGTTTACTTTTATTTTGTAGACTTTAAAAACGTTTAAAATCCAATTTCAATTTCCAGAAGATTTACTGCTCAGTATTGAATAGAAAGCGATTAAACCCATCGCAAATCTAACCACAAAACCATACTATATCAACAAACTCCAATATCAAAATCTATGTACTAATCAAACACTGAAATCTGCCTAGAGCGATCCGAAAACCGTTCAAATCAAAAATAACAAATATCTAAATATAAACAGTCATTAAAGGTCGGACGGTTTATCGTTTACACATCGCGTGCACTCATAAATGTTTTCCTGTATTGAGGCGAACATCTCATATGTGTCTAATTATTTTTGGAACCGGTGCCCTACTATTGGTACCCACCTTAACTCGCCATCTTGATAAACACGCCTCGAGAAACGGAAACGAAGTACCCTTTAAATATACAAGACGGCAGCGCAAAGTTTTCTACTTTTCTTTTATGTGGCTGAGAAACACTGCTTACCTTGTGAGTGAGATTTACGCTATCGAGAACATAACGTAAACAAATGGTAGCGCCGGTTCAGTAACCCCGACATGCGGTAGATACTGGAACGTTCATTCTGCAAAGCAAAACCAATGGATGTGAAGGCGGAAGATACTAATTGAAACAACAGTAGATATGTGGTTTTAACTTCAAGCGTATTGCTAGCGTATTTTGCTTCGTTTGTGTAGATATTCGCATCTGCACTTTGTGGGTAATAGCCGAGGTTAGATTGAATGGTGTACAGATTAGATTGAATTAAAAAAAAAATCTCTGTTTGAATTACAGCCAAGTACAATATCCAGTTTTAGGAATGAAAATTATCGCATAATGGCTTCTGCTGATCGTTGTGATTATTAGAAGTAAAACTTGTAATTTTAGGGTTTTTTTTTTTTTAAAGAGCTTAAACTGTTAGCTGTTGTTGTGCCCCGCTTGGGCAGATCACCGCCGTGTCCTCGTAGAGGCAATCGGCGGCAACGATCTCTCGTGCCGGGCGCTGGTACAGGCCATGGTCCAGAGCAAAGAGGAATGACAGGCGGTCGCCTCCTTCTGCGAAGTAGTAATAACTAGCGAAGGCGGCGGACGCACGCGTGAGGGAATGGACGTATCCACGCCTCAGCCGCCGGGATCGCGACCCCAATTTCCAGTAGGCTTGCGGACGGCGAGCAATGGGTAGCTCGCCGTCTGGCCATCCACTAGTCAATAAAAGTCTGACACGCCCTCTCGCTTCACCCAAGAAGAACAAACCAGTGGGAGATTTCCCACTCAAAAAAAGACATAAATTTAATAATATTTCGATATTTATTTTTTATTTTATTTTATTTATCTTATTATATTTCATTTATTTTATTTTATTTTATTTGGGTGGCTTACAGCTAATAAAACAATATATAACTATAAAGTAGATCACGATGAGCAATTTACAAGCCGCCACATATAATATGAGAGTATTATTTAAACTTACTTCAACAGTACAGTTTTAGAAGTAATTGAGATATATAAAGTTTATCATAATTATAATAATATATTTACAATAATGTCATGCAATTACAAAACAATTCTTTTAGACATAGCAATGTTTATGGATGCTAAACTGCTTGTAAAGAGATCAACTGAGGTGTTTTATTTGACTGAATTGTTAAATGCTTTTGCTGTGCGAATCAAGTAAGCGTTACAGATAGACAGAGAGATTACAAACAGACATTAAGTCTATTTGTGGTATCAAAATATATTTTTTTTTATTAAAAACGAATACCTTTATTCGATATCAAATAATAATAACCCCTTTTGCAGTCGGGTAAAATTGCAAATTTAAAAATTGTTGTCTGGTTGGACCGCTTTTAACTGGCTTTTCACCGTTAGATAGCTAATGTTATAAGAAGTAACCAAGGTCACTTTTTATCATCATCATCATCATTTCAGCTGAAAGACGTCCTCTGTTGGACATAGCAACCCCCCCCCCCCCAAGTGTCACCATAGTGAACGGCATATGCGACACTTTTGTTTTAGAAAATAAAAAATCGCGATATTGTGACTAAATGTCATTGTGTTATTTTACAAGTCTAACGTGGACGAACTTGTCGATTACTATATACAACTCAACATACAGAAACCCCTATCGTTGTGAACGTTGAATTTATTTACACGTTTTCATCAAAGATTTTGTGTGCGATGGAGTTTTTTCCAATGCGCAAATTTCAGTTTTCCTGCTTGACCAATTTCTGTTTTCAGCCGGCCTCGATACCGTCACTGTTTTTGACAGATTCTGGAATCGGACTCATAAGTAAATACATGTTCGTAACGTGAGTGAGTCGGAACAAGTTAACATGTTCAGTTCATTTCTGTTTACAATTCGTATCGAAAGAAGTAATAAAAAGTTTTTATTTTTTTATTTTTTGCTAAAAACATGCATTTTTTTATTTGTACGTTTCTTTACGTATTGTAAAGTAAAATCCGTCTGTTTGTGATAAACTCAAAAACTAAGTAAAGTTTAACTATCTAGTACATGCTATTATAATAATGAAAAACGAGAATTTCAAAACAATTATAACACTGTATAAAATAAAAACCTTCCAGTTATGAAGTCACAAAAATGAACCTAATTTCAAAGGATTGAAGTCCTCAAAGGGTTCGTGTTTATAGATTGATTCTGTTTTCCTAAACGCTTATAAATGTCAAAAAGTTTTCCGTTTACCAGATACCGACATTGTTTCTTTAATCGTCCCCTTTCCTTTCATTCGGAAGGGGTTTATCACCACAAAAGGACGGGAAAGGAAGGAACAGCGGTTTCCCGCTTCGTGCAAATTCATTCACTAAACATAAAACTCAGAAATTAAAGTAGACTAAACAATAATGTTTTAAACAATTACGGTCGTTCTGAATACTTGAAAACCTCCTATAATTAAATTGTTAACATTAAGCGTATAATAATCCGCGAAGTGAATTTATTTGAGAGCGAATGTCATATGATTGTAAAGTCAACTTTGAAACTACAATTTTATACCGCATTCGAATGTCCTTAAGAAGATGCAGCACAACAAAACTTGTACATTTTAACATAATAACAAATGCTGTTCATATTATAAACAAGGAAATCCTGTTTCTGCAGAGCGTGAAGTATATTTGTCTAGGTAAGATTTCAAGGCACTAAATGGGAGGACGTCACGTCGCCCGCACTTGTCCTCAAGTTTGCAAGGCACTAGAGTTCCACATCGTGTCTACAACTTTTCACATAAACTGCACAACTTTACACGGCGCCACTTATAACAAATTGCCGTTTTCTATTCAACATATTGAAATTTTTGTAAAGTTCGCGTGTTTCAACGAATCCTCTTATTAGTTTTAGTTGGTGTCCGAAAAGTGCAATTCTCCATTTTTGTTTCCAATGCAACTTGTGCCTGGCCCGGTGATAGTTGGCCGGGGTACCAGGAGTTCATTACGTAGCAAAACGTCACATTTTGAATAGATGCTTGTTCGCTATTCTCTGCTTACAAAACCAAGCAACGTGAGGTTTATAAAGTGCGTTCAAATTCGTGATTACACAAACAACGTAGACTTTGACTATCCAGATGTGTTTTCACAGTGACTAATTCAGCTACAACAACATTTTCATCATTAGCAGTGTGTTGTGTAACTCGGTGCAGTTAAGATATGCTAATTTAAAACCTCAAATTGTGTACAAGCCTCGTACAGTGGAGTGTTGTGGCTTTGGTGTCGGCGGTGCGTTTGTAGTTGTGGCCTATTCAAGAGCTGATGCGATGCGTAATAAGGCATTTGGTTCGCTTGACTGGTGTTTGAGATGCATACCTGGATGTTTATCTCCCGGGATATTGTGTGTTGTATCTTCACATGTGTTAACTTTGCAAACATTACGAACGCATGCTCTTGTCGTATTTATGCAAAACAGAAGTAACTCAATCACGTTGCTCCAAATATTCCATAGATGTCACTATAATTTATATAGTAGCATTTTAAACTTCAATAACTGGCAACATTTTATTTTTTAAGTGTATAACTGATTTCGATGTATCAGGGTGTGCAGCTCGTCAAAAAAAAAAGAAGTTTCTTGTGATTTTTCTTAAGGATAGTTCAAAATTGCATTATTTGTAAGTTTTTGTATTATGTGATTATTCGATAAAAAAGATATATAAGTGCCTATATAACTGCTTTTTATAATGGTTTGGCACTTAATCAAAATTTTAATTATTTTAGTTATTGCCATAGCATTATTTAGATATTGCTACTGACAATAGATACAGCTATTGCCCGGTCAATATAATATTTATCCTTTTCTAATCATTCTTTCAGCATGTTAAAGGTGCCTAAATCAAAATACTCTCAAAAAAACCTTCAGAAGGCAATAGCTGAAGTTCAAAATATTAAACAGCAATTTTCAGATTGCCAAAGTTCTCAAAAGTAATGTATACTTCGGTTTTACAAAAGTAACCCGGCCAAAACAGAGCTACCTAAATCCCCAACTATTTTGAATAAAGATAGCAACAATCGAATTACTGAAATATAAGGCGCAAAACAAGTTATATATTCTCTCCAGCAGAATTAATCAGCATCCCTAGCGCATCCAAAACTGAGCAAACCGACCAAAATATTTTTCTGGCTGATCACTCTGAAACTCAAAATCATTCAGAATTTTAGTCTGATCTTGTTACTCCAGACTCTGCACAAAATACGCTTTTGGAGAATATCTATTATATCCAAAAACCCCAATTAAAAAAGAAAAACGACAAGTAGTGTGACTGCCATTTGCTATCACATCACAAAAATTCAAATTAGCAGTAAAGAAAAAGCAGATAGACATGGAAAATCAATAGAAAGAAATAGAACAGAAAAAATTGGAGAGAAGTGAAGAAGAATGAGCAAAGTAAAATAGAATGTAATAAATTCCAAAACAAAGATAAATTACAAATTCAAACCACAAGAAGAGAACCTGACCATGATATTGTTAATGATGCCCATGATAGTTGCAGTTTATTCCCAGATTCGATAAGAATCACTTTTTTAAAGGAAGTCCAGCCCCTCTAGTCAAGTAACAACCGTTTCCTTTCGATTCTCTTTTCGTCGATCGCCTCCAGTAGGCTACGTCTCCGATTTCTTTATTATGACTTCATCTCAACGCTCAGTCACGTGCTCAGAACAAAGGAATAGGAGGCGTGGCCGACTCGAGGCGATCAACGAAAAGAGAATCGAAACGAAACGGTTTTAACTTGGCTAGGGGAGCTGGCGATATTCAATGATAACACACAACAACACAACACATTATTGCAAATAACAAAATTGAATGCAGTAGCGATTACCAGTCATTCCATTCATGATGTATTCCAGAACACCATAAAAGTACCATCTCTGATGATGCTGATCTGTTGCTATTTTTATGTCATTTTGGTTATAATATTAATAATTCTGAAGATGATACGAATTCTGATTGCGAAGAATAATATTTAAATGTTCAAGAGGCTCGAAGAGATCTCAACTTTTAATTATTGTATAACAATAACACGTTAATTAATAATAACTGCTATGTGGGCACTAACTTCATTATGTATAACAATTATATTATTTTGACATATCTGCTAGGCAATTACTACTGTGATTTTAGATGTTTTGCTTTTTTATTATTTTATATCCAAAGATATAGAAATAAATGACTGATTTTCCTATAAAAAATATGGAAAAGTTACGTAAAAACCACTATTTTACTTGATTTCATTATTAATAAACATAATAATAAGAAGAAACGACTATCAATCCCTTCACCGGGAAATAAAAAAAATTGCGAATCGGTCCATAAACGTCGGAGTTCTGAGGTAATAAACATAAAATAAAAAATGAAATAATACCTGAACGTCCTCTTTTTTCTTAAAGTGTGTTAAAAATCAACTAAATTTAGATCGAAAAAAAATTACACCCGGGTCTGAAAGAGTAAAAACTCTTATGTGCTTCTATTCTATTTGATCGACTTCAAAAAGGAGTAGATTATAATAATGTTCGGCTGTATTTTTTTATGTACCGATTTTGAAAATTATTTTTTGATTGAAAGGTATTTTCGAATTGATGTGATAGAAATATTGTTATGAACTTTGAAGATATGGAACAGAATTCCTCATAGGATCATAGCAGAACTATCTTAACAAGTAAAAATGCTTTGTTTATACGTGTAGTCTATGACTTGCTTTTTGGAAACAAGAGCAAGTTGACTTTCGTTCCTACTCACACCAAAAACATCGTTCCAATGGATTTACGCGCTATCTGAAGAACAGAGTGTGAGTAATATCCTAAATAAACTTAAAAAATTACTTGCCCGGTATCGAACAATTGTAAATGCTCACTGCCCTGATACACGACAAAGCAAACAAATAACCGAAAATCCATTACATTAATTTATTCGAAAGACAATACTTATTATCCTATTACAAAAGTAAATGAAGAAATTTGAAGACTGCCTTCCAATAATTTGTTCCTTCTCTTCCAATTACGCAAAGGCAATGAAAATAGATATCAAAGTACAAAATGTCTCTGAATTTCGGGTTATTGTTTTGAACTAAATTTTGTATTGGTTTAAATAAGAAAACTATGTGTGGATGTGGCTCAAAAGCGCCCAACTTAAATAAGACTAGTCTAGATATCATTGCCGCATGTCCAACAAATTGTGGGCCAAAGTAGCACAGAGTTAGTGCCTTGAGACAGTGAAACGGACTCGCAGTAGACCACGAAGGAGATGGTGGGACAAACTGGACCGATTTCATCAGAATTGTAAGGAAGAAGTGAAGGCGTGCTAAAGATGGAAGGAGTGGGGGAGGCCTTTGTCTATTATCCAATAAAAAACAGAAATAATTTATAAATATCAATATATATGCCTAAACAGAGTATAAGCGATCTTGGAGTGCGTTAACTAGATGTTTTTATTTTTCTCACTACTCCAAGCAGAAGAGTACTTATTTGGTATTAATTTTAACTAAGAGCATCCAACCTGAAATACATTTCCATGCAACCGCTTTTACATAATTATGACGTTATTACTCATCTTTCATTCTGCACAGATATCTTATGCATATTATTTAAGTTTCTATTGAAATGAAAACATAAATTTGTATAAAACTAGTCTACTAGACCTCTGGAACCGAAGGCGTGGGCTTACGTCGAGCAATGGGTAGCTCGCCGTCCAGCCGTCCAGTAACCGTCTGGGCTAAGCTCGAGTCGTCAACAGCACGTACTGTTCCACGCGCGCCTCAAAGAGATTTCATCAAAAGCGTTCAGACCCAGCAGGGTCGAGTCAACAGCGCATACTGTTCCACGCGCGCCTCAAAGAGATGTCATCAAAAGCGTCGACGCCCAGCAGGGTCAAGAGGAAGCCAACTTTGGCTATGGTTTGTGCGAAAGAGAACCCCGGGGCCCTGGAACGAAGGCAAAGAAGGAACATAGGAATGGATTTTAGTCTGTAAAAGTCTGATACACCATTTCGCTCCGCCTTAGAGTGGAAGAAGTCATTGGACGATCTCCGACCTATAAAAAATAGATCTCTGAAAATCTACTATTTTACGTAAACTTTGTTCCTTTATTTTGTGCACATAAATTTAAAAAGTAAAGAAAATATAACTTTAAAAAACTAATATATTCGATCGAGATTCTAAATTTAAAAAACACGCACGTAATTACTTGGAACAAGTTTTGTGAAATATTCGAGTGAGTAATGGAATTACCGAATGCCAACAGAGCGTTTAGGGGTTATCGCTTTTTATCAAACAATGCGTTGGATTATTTTGGATAAAACAACAAGTTTTTAAACTATATAAACGTTAACGATAGACAGATCGGGAACGGTCCTCTTAATACCTTCGAGCATTCCTGAGAAAAAGGGTTTAGACAGATGGACAAAGTGATTCTATAAAGAATTCCATTTGGTTCTCAATGCAAAAACCAATATCTAAAATCGACATACAATTAATTAAAACAATCCAAACAGGCTTAATTCATATCTAGCATGTCTAGTAGCCATAGACACGCTTTCAGAATATTACCCGATATTACACTTAACATCGTCTTGTTTCTGTCCAGATTATTGAAGATAATCCATTACCTACCCGACCTGAACTAAGCTTCCAATAACCCGAAATAATTTATTTTGATAGATAGTATTCTAGTTTAAATGTTTACTGTAACAATATTGGCGTACATTCAATGCTTGCTTTTATTTAGAGAATAATAAATTTGCATAATCAGACTGATAATGCTTCCAGTGCTGGGACTCAGGTCTCCTCTCTAGGAGAGGAAAAGGACCATAAACCACCACGTGGGCTCAGCACAGGTTGGTTTCATTTCTTTGAATTTACCAATCGATTACAGTTTTACAAAATATATTAATGTTACTGTAAAGGCCTGTGTATATATATGGTATATATTAGATTTAATAGTAAATCTTACAATATACTACTGTGTGTATTTAAGTACACGAGATACTACCACAACCCAACACAACACCACAAAATAGATAGGTACAGAAGTTAATCTACATACAAAGCGCACTCGAGGAACGCGCTCATAGATACTGCTCACGGACACCATATCTCGGCTCAATTCAGCTCAATGCGAGCTCGAGCGCTATCCATTTGAGACTCGCGTCTGTGAACTTTTTTGGTGGAAAAGTGGACCAACAAAAAAAAAAACCTTTTTCTAACTGGTCAGTGCACGGTTATTTAAATTCAACATTAAAAAGTGAATTGACGTTATTAGGCTACCAGTTGTTTCAGAGAGGTAAGTAGATATTTTATTGTATTTTGATGGTTTGTTTTAACCTAACACATAACAAGCCCCGCCGAGAAAGAGAACATGATTTTGAGGCCATGTAATGTTTTAACAATTCAGACTAAGTAGGCATTTATCACTGCGCCCGGTCGCACTCGGACAGTTCGGCGCCACGCGCTGGCCCTAGCGCAATCTCCGAGCGTAGGAATGAAAAATGAAGTACATATATGAGATTGACTTCTGTACCTATCTATTTTGTGACAACACCCTTCGTCACTAGGTGACAAATGTTAGAATTTTATATGAGAGAGATAATTTTTTGGGCTTTTCAGTTTTATATTAACCTAACGGAAGTAATATTAAATACTAAAAGACACTTGCATTGAAAAATGTTCGTTATCAATAAGTTCGATTATTCGTTCATTTTTAAAGATTTTTTGTGAACAGTCGCAACAATACGGTAATGGACCTTGACTTTGAAACAAAGTCTAGACAAAAAGCTATCTCGTGTATTTATTGGTTATTTTGCTATGTTTGAAAGATTTAAATTCAGCGATTAAGAATTATGCATGTCGTGGCCAGATCTTAGAAATTTATCACAAGTAAAACTGGCCAGATCGTATTAACCTTTCGAATACCGTAATTAGAGACACAATAGAAATACAATGAGGGAGCGAACACCGGCGTTCGCTTGGAGCTTAATGAATTTTCGTTTGACCTACTTTCTTTAGATCACAGACATCAATGATATGGCCAAACGAGGATTTTAGTGGAAAAATTATCTTGTGACAAATCCCGCTCTTGGGCGGAGCGGGAGATAGTGTCAGACTTTTACTGACTAATAACCCACTCCTGTTCCTTCTTTGCCTTCGTCCCAGGGCCCCGGGTTTCGTTTTCACACTACCCATGGACCCAGTAGGCTTCGACCCTGCTGGGCCCCTACGACGTTGACAGTTAGGAGTATTGGGCTCTTCTCCGTCCAGATGTATTTATCTAATATTTAGTTGAGTCAAATACAATCTTAATTTAATACCAAAAGCTGAGTGTGTACTTATATGACGCTTGTTTGTAACACGTCCGAAGTTTGACCAGTTGAAATGCACTCAGCTTTCCTCGTGAGTATTATAATTATATTTGTTCTAATTGCTGCAAAGTGCTACGAATATTTTAATGAAAATACTAGTTCTAACTTAGTATTTTATTTAATAATCGAAATAATTTCAACTACCCATTTCTACCCATCTGACCAATATCTTTTTTCAATATATACTATAATCCATCAGAAAGACATTCGAAAAGCTAACCGAAAGATAGATAGGTTCGTCTGATCACAAAAAAAAAACCAACAGGCGTTGGCGCATGCTGTTTTCCATCTATTACCCTTATCAATTAACAAGGCCCATATTTCAATAATAATACTCAAACAGGTTAGAAACACCTTCACATATGTAGGTACGGTAAGTTGGTTGTGGTGTAACAAAGTTACGCAATTACTGGCAGCAACGGGTTTGGGAGCGGTCCCGAAGCCGCAGGTACACTGCCGGCGACGGCCGTTGCCACCTTCGCGCCAGCACCGACATGTACTCACATCATTAGCACATTACCTCAGGGTTGGTTGCTCAAAACTTCTTAGAAACATACTAATGTTATGGATACAGTTTTTAGCCGGCAAAGCGTATATGGGATTCACATATACGTATTTTTGTTCGTAATAAATAATACCATAAACTACAGGAACGATTTAGAAAATTATTTCACAAGTAATATGCTGCTTTATCACTGAGTGACATTGGCTATAAATATATTAACAATTATAGTATTTTAAATGTTTTTTTAGTGTTTTAAAAAATATTTAAAAATGTATGAAATATATATAAAAAAGGATATAATAGTGTAATAATATTCCACAACTTTCACACAACGCCATCAAGTCCTAAGTTAAGCACAGCTTGTGCTATGAGTACTAAATAACTAATAAACATACATATACACCCCTATTTTTTATTTAGTACAGAAAAAGGGCACCGTACCTGTTACTCTTTGAGGCGTGGTTGGAAAGACCTCACGGCGTCCTCACATTCCGCATGACGCGGGTTCTCACCGGACACGGTAAGTTCGGGAGGTTCCTGCACCGGATTCGTGCGGAAACGACGCCCGGGTGTCGCCACTGTGTGGCCCACCCGGAGGACACGGTGGAGATGTGCCCCGCTTGGGCAGAGCAACGCCGTGTCCTCGTGGGGGCAATCGGCGGCGGCGATCTCTCGCGCCGGGCCTTGGTTCAGGCCATGCTCCGGAGCGAAGAGGAGTGGCAGGCGGTCGCCTCCTTCTGCGAAGCAGTAATGCTAGCTAAGGAGGCGGCCGATCGCGTGAGGCAACGGTCCTTACGCTCCAACCACCGCCGGGATTCCGATCCCGATTTCCAGCCACCGTAGGCGCGGGCTTGCGGACGGCGAGCAATGGGTGGCTCGCCTTCCGATCGTCTGGTAACCGTCCGGACAGGGCCCAAGTCGTCGACGGCACGTACTGTTCCACGCGCGCCTCAAAGAGATGTCAGCAACCGTAGGGGCCCAGCAGGGTCGAAGCCTACTGGGGCCATGGGTGATGCGAAAGAGATCTCCGGGGCCCTGGAAAAAATTGGCAAAGAAGGAATAGGAGTGGGTTATTAGTCAGTAGATGATTAGATGATTTTCCCACCAGAAAAAAAAAGGTCCTAAGTTAAGCACAGCTTGTGCTATGAGTACTAGATAACTAATAAACATACATATACACCCCTATTATTTATTTAGTACAGAAAAAGGGTACCGTACCTGTTACTGATCATATATTTTTTCCACGAAAGTTCGTCATAATTGGTAAATTCATAATAGAATCAATCATTCATAACAACTGCTGTTATAAAATACTACGCGTTTTTTTCATTTTGATCGACATTTATGCATTCATAATTAATAGCCTGTACAATATTTCCATAAATTGATTGACGTTTTGAAATGTAAACAAACGCTAATAATTTTGCTAATTATGAATATTATTTATTGAGACTTTACTTAAATAATAACAAGACCTTTTCTAATAAGCCGTTAAAATATTTATTCAAAATTAGTGGTGTATATTTCTAAACGATGTATTAGAATTTACATATTTATTATGGATATTGTCTACTTCTACGCGAGTGAAACCGCTGGCAGAAGTTAATTTTATTATAGACTCTGATGTCACTCAGTGATAAACTGATAAAGTAGGGTGCTATCGGTAAAAGAATTTTCAAAATCGATCCAGCAGTTTTTGATTTTATTCAATACAAACAAAAATGCAAACATAAAATTTTTTCCTCTTGACATAAATTAAGTATAAGATATATAGATTGACCTGTATGAATAGAGGCCCTGCCACGAGATCTTAACGCGATCTTAACTGAACTGTTAAAGGGTCACTACATAAGGTGTATAGCTTCATCCTTCTTTATATATATAAGCTTTACATTTTAAAACGTCATGCTCTGATATTTGATCAATCGATTACGATTTAGCATTTCGACAAAGTGACAATGTATGGAAATACTATCACTGGTACTTTGTAGTATCTAGGAGATATGTCGCTTTGTTGAGGTGGCTCTGGCAAATGGACTGCACACGTAGAAATAGCTATTCGTATGAAAAGTTAATAGTCGTCCTTTATATTTAAAAAGGCACACAAAAGCAAAGGAAGAAAGAAAAGAAAAAAAAGTCTCTCTTTTCTTTTTTCACTTCTTTCTTTCTTTTCTGTTTTTATCTTTTTTTACTATTATTTTTTTGCTGATTGTATAAAGTTTATTCTATTCTACTCTCTATTTTATTCTATTGTAAGAAATTTTTTGAACAAGTAATATCTACCAATAGTCAAAAGATAAGCCACTCAGCAATTTTAGTAGCGGAACTGACGGCCCTGGAGTGTCGGACGTATGTTTAGAATTATGATCGTTACTTCCGGCACTTCTTTCGATAACCTCAAATTAAAAACAAAATGAGTGCTGGAAATGGTTTTTTCTTTACTCAAACAATTACACTGATGAAATGGTTTGTTGTTCTTTCGTTTAGATGGCGATTAATCTATTGCCTACTGTTTATTATGACTTAAAACCGCTCGTAATGTACGTAAGGAGCAAGAGGGTCTGTCAGACTTTTACTGACTTAAAACTCCACTCCTGTTCCTTCTTTGCCTTCGTCCCAGGCCCCAAGTTTCACTTTCACACTACCCATGGCTCCAGTAGGCTTCGACCCTGCTAAGCCCCTACGGTTTGCTGACATCTTTTTGAGGCGCACGTGGAACAATACGCGCCGTCGACGACTTGAGCTGGGTCCGGACTGTTAACGGACGGTCAGACGGCGAGCGACCCATTGCTCGCCGTTTTGTTTATGTTTATAATTTTTTAGAAGTATGCGGAACAGGGTATAAAGTCCCGCAAATCTCCGTTAAAAAGAGCGGAGCCTTCGACCAAATGGATGTCGTGTCTGGTCCGGGCAATTGCCCAATAGTTGTATATGTTCTAGCCATGCAGGAAACTCTAATACCGCGGACTCATAGATGTCTCTACATCACTCGATTCAGTTGCTTTTTGCGTTCCAGAGCCATGGTAACCCTTTTATTTAATTTTTTGTTTTGTTTGGCACACCAACAATTTGTTCACAAAATAAAATTCTAGATTGAGTATTCAGAGTATAGTACCGTGTAAAGAAATCAATTGAAGGCATGCACATCGTTCACAGTAGTTGATTAAAATTACAAAATCACATATTATGTGGTGTGGTGTAGCCGGCTACAACTAGGTGAAGCCGGCCACGTGCGGTTAAACTTAGGTGTATCCTACTTATCTTCGGTTAGGCCTAGGTTTAGCCTTCAACATAGCACCTAGAACTGAGGACCTAAAAGTGCAACCACACACTGGTGGTTAAACTAAGGTGTATCCTATTTATCATCGGCTAGATTTTCAGTGCAGCTAAGTGTTTTGGTTTTGTTATGAGATTCTGATCTTGCGTTTCCCAATTGATTCGATTATATTAAGAAATAAAAGACAAGGATATTGAAGTGACAGTGTATAAGTTGAATGATACAAGTAATTAGTTAAACTCAATAAATCATAAATCTTCTTTTCAGAAGTAAAAAAACATGACATCTTATGCTCAAAGATGAGAAATTTAAACATAAAAAAAACACTGGGCAAGTGCGAGTCGGACTCACGCACTGAGGATTCCGTAAAAACTAACTTATGTAAATAGTTCAATTCCAGAATCGAGTCTCGAAGATTTTTTCGAATAGACAAAGTAGGTATTTTATTACGTAACTGCAAATTTTCAGTTTTCAGATTTATTCCTATACTTGCGTTATAAGACCTTGCTTCATACAAAATTTCAGGGTTCTAGGTCAACGGGAAGAACCCTTTGACTTTTGATTCCCTTGAGAGTGATTTGTTCACAGCTTCAAGTAGGGACTCTAGACCTGATTATATGGTTTTAATTTCAATTTGATACCTCCACGCATCCTCGAGATAAAGGGTCTTGACAGATAGACAGACAGACGGACAACAAAGTGATCCTATATTTTTCCTTTTGAGGTACGGAACCCTAAAAAAAAGAAACTTCTTAACTATGGAAAAATCAACAACTCTTTGTACTCTTCTCTTATATTTTTATGTTAAAATGAATAAGACAACTTTTTGACTCTCTGATTTTTTATTATAAAAAAAAAAACAATCGACCAATTCTTCACGTGATAGTATGTTACAAAAATATGTATAATTACTTATTTAAAAAAGATAAACTTGAATGACATTTAGAGTTACACAAAACACGGGCTGCTTTACCTGCACATTTTAGCGTGTATTTACTTTTTACCACAAAGGAACTCTACATTAAATTATATTACATTAATTTCAATTCGCAATTTCATTTCAGTGCATAATATATTCAACACAATTATAACTCATGTTTCGGACTGACATGACTTGTATGATGTAAGATGTTTAGTCTACGGCGGTGATACGAAATCGAATCAATTGGGAAACGCAAGATCAGAATCTCAAAATAAAACCAAAATGCTTAACTGCAATGCCGATGATAAATAGGATACACCTAAGTTTAACCACCGGTGTATAACTGCACCTAGTTCTAGCTGCTATGATGAAGGCTAAACCTAGGTCTAACCGACGAAAACTAGGATACACCTAAGTTTAACCGCACGTGGCCGACTGCAAATAGTTGTACTCGTAGCCGGCTGAAACTAGGGGTAGCCGCACTTCGGCTATTAGCTGTAACATATATAAATTAAAAGAGACGAATCGATAACATTAAAAATCACAATAATTCAAATGTCAACGTTAGTAACAAATTAAAACAAATCTTTAAATATATAAAAGGGGAAGCTGACTGACTGACATATCAATGCACAGCCGAAACTACGTGGATTAGGAGCGTGAATTTTTGCACAAGTTTCCATTGTGCTAAACATATGCCGTACATAAATATGAAAGAAGAATTCTACGTTTGCAGCAAAAAAAAAAATGTTTGATGTTAGGTCAACCACACGAACTTTTAAACGAATTCAATTTTATTTTCTCTGTATTCTAGTGAGTTTTAGCAACTGAATGATATTTTATGTACTATTGCTAACACGGCTTTACGCGGAATAGTTGGTAACCGACGCATGTAAAAGCATTTATTTATTTCAATTATTTTTGTAGTTAACACTTCTATAGAACCCTGAATCGGTTAAGCGGTTTTTAGCCAGCGTTTACTTTGTGGGTATGAGTAGTATAATAGTTTTTAGCGTGACAATATTGCTCACAATACATTTTAAAAACACATGCATTTAGTGGTACAATTGTTTATGTTTAGACCAAACTAGTTTGTCTGTGTGAAAGTATAAAATTAATAAGTATAAGGAAGGAAGAGTAGGGAATAGTGGGAACATCTAGCTTTCTCGGTTGTACACACGTAACTTAATGGCAGTGATGTCGCATGTCAGTTTATGCATCCTTTTCACCAAAAAAAGATTTCTTTAGGTGCTTAATTATGAACAATTTTGAAAAATTCTTTCTATTTTGTAACTGTAATAAAGTTATATTTTATTTACTTAATTAAAAGAAATATGAGTCAAATAACCTCATTTATATAACAGCCGAAAGACGTCCACTGCTGGACAGATGCCTCCTCCAAGTGACAACGAACGATCTCGCGTCCACCGCATTCCCGCGACCCTCATCAGGTCATCAGTCCACCTTGTGGGAGGTCTTCTGCATCTTCTGATCCGCGGTCGCTGCTCCAGAATTTTTTCAGCCCCCCTAGCCAAGTTACGATTGTTTCGTTCGAAACGATCGTAACTTGGCTAGGGGGGCTGTTATGATTACGCAAGGAAACTCCAAGCATGGACTTTTCTATTGGGTTACTTTAAGCCTTCTAATGAAGCCCAGATTTTAGAGCTGTACGAGTATGTCATCACTGGCAACACGTACCTGTTATAGACTTTCGTCTTGAGACAATAAACGAGAATTACCTATTGTAGGAATATTGCCCACAAACCTGCATTGACCTAATTGGTTACATTGTCACTTTCGAGAAATCCCTGTTTCTGTGTAATACCGGAAAGCTTCAGGATGAGTTGATTGATTGAATAGACATTACGAATTCCGTTCCGTCGCCTATCAATCGCTCCGTGTCACGTGAATAGTGAACTGCGTCATTACCCTGCTTTAACTAGCATTGTTTCCTAACAATTCTAGCTTAATCGACTATTCGCATTATTGTCCTTGTATTTATTTATTAGAATCGGTATCATTACTGGAAATGGGAACTTATAGGTACACTAACTTTTGCCAGTGGCTATGCCCGCGTAATATAGGTTTCTTCATAAAAACTATAAATTACCAAGAGGTAATTAAAAAAAAATAAGAATTTTAAAAATATATTCGTGAAGGATTTACTGAAATTAGTTTGTTTACAATTAAAATTTACTGTTTCGATTTTAAGAGTTTAAATTGACAAATATAATTAGTAAAAAAAATTCAGTACCTTTATTAAATAAATTACTGTTGTGGCTAAAAGGATTACTTACAAAAAAAAATCTAGAAAAATGTTTAAGGTTTTTATTTTTTCATATTCAGCGTTTAATTACAATTTCGCGCCTTTGTCCTAGATTCAGAAAGATCAATGAACCACGTCTTATACTTATTGCTTCTTCAACTTTTGGATTCATTCTGAAAGATGTTTAAAATTATCATAAGTGGGTTAACCATTGACTGTTGCACCTCGTCTCGCGGGTTCTATTCTCACATGGAACAAATATTTAAATGGCCTATAGATAGATGTTGGCATGTCCTGGAACGAAAAATTCAAAGTAATGTGCCGTCCACCAAGCTGTACTGGGCCCGTGTGCTGGATCTTGGCCTATTTTCTTTTCCTAGAGAGAAAGGAGGCCTAAGTCTCAGCAGTAGGAATGTTCCTACTGATGAACATTTGGAGGGTGGTCTAGGTTTCATGTGCGTATGAGTTTATGAGTGAAACATGCACATTAGTCGCCCATCTTGTTTGCATAACCGCGCTTTTGGTTATGACACAATCTTAACAGTAAAGATAATATAAATACATCAAACAGTCAAGACAATGCGCGACTACTGCTAAATCCAGTTGCTTTTTAGGTTCCGTACCTTAAACGGAAAAACGGAACCCTTATAGGATCACTTTGTTGTCCGTATGTCTGTCTGTCTGACAAGATCCTTTATTTCGGGAACGCGTAAAGGTATCGAGTTTAAATTAAAACCAATATACTCAAATCTGCAGTCAAAAATCAAACTTCTAAGCTAACGAAAACCTAAGATACGGTCGTTTATGTTGCAAAAAATGTACTTATATTTCGAAACTCTCAAGGGAATCAAAATTCATAAGGTACTTCCCGTTGACCTAGAATCCTGAAATTTGGCATGAAGCAAGGTCTTATAGCACAGATATAGGAAAAAATCTGAAAACAGTAAATTTTTTGTTACCTACGTCACACAAAATATACTTTTCTGCAATTCGGAAAAATCTTGAACACTCCATTCGGGAATTGAACTATTTACATGGTAAGTTTGTACGGAACCCTCAGTGCGTGAGTCCGACTCGCACTTGCCCAGTTTTTTAGTAAATAATATCGTTATGTCCCGGATACGAACAAGGCGCCGGCAGTTAAGTTTTTTTTTTCTAAACGTTCACGCAATTAGCGCTATTCACTTTTACGAGGTTTACTACGAGGAACAATTTGGTGATCTTATATTTTGTTATCGTTATGGTCTATCTTGAGGTCCTACTTTATAATCGAGAAGAAAACTGCTCAGCTTGCAGTCTCATAATCATATCTTTTTTACAAGATTTATTCTTTTTTGCGTGCCGTACCTTTAATTTCTGAAAAATGAACGGATTCTGTGGGTTTCATGGAAGCGAAGCTGCGAAAAGAGCTAGTCGTCTGTTAACTATATTAGTTCGATAATTGTTTCTAGTAATAGATTTTATTTTTAATTTGACAATTTAATAATCATCTTGCCATTTTATAATATTGACTACACCCTTACTTAATTTTTAGAAAGTATCCCGGTAAACTGTAGTATACTATTGGTCAAAGAAATAATATATATAATAAAAAATAAATATCTAATGCTAGTTTCATTGATGATATTTTATTGCCTAGAACAAATGTATTTTAATGTCATAAACCAACTTTTTTATCCCGGAAAATTTCGCGGTTCCTATGAGACAGGCAAAGTGAGCGAGGCCACAGGAAAAAACTAGTCGTACAGATCTTATATAAAGGCGTAAATAAATAGGTGGACTGAATTGGAGCTTGATAATTATTAGTTTGGTAAATTTTATGAGTAACAGTTATATTAATGTTAGGTTTCATTTGTTTATGATTTTTATATAATCGTTTAGGCGCTTCATGGTTCCCGGATTAAATTTTTGGAAATCTCTCAGTAAACAGTACTACAGTCAAATGGGGTGAATAGAAACAAAACTTCAAAGGCTATTTTCGCAATATTTGAATATGTTTTGCAGCATTTAACTATAACAATTTATTAATGAATTGTTATTCTAAAAAGTTGATGCTTTATTAGATGCCGATAATATGGTATCGAAGTGAAAAACCAAAGTTTTGTTTTTATTCACCCCGTTTTACGGTATATTACACAGAAAGAAGCACTAGGTACATACTAGTCTAGACAAAAAAGTATCGTGGTGTTTCATCGTGATCACTATTTCTGGACTTTATGTCTAGGAAGTCTCCCAGTAAGCAGTAGTATATTACACAGAAAAAAGCCCTACATAGTAGGCCAGACCAAAAATTGCAGGTTTTCGTTTCTCCAGCCACAGTTAGCTTCCAATTTGCCGACGATACTACTGCCTCGGCTTGATTGGACCGTGAATGCTAACAGTATCGAACTCGTCATTTGGCTATGGATTCATAAAGTACCCATTCAATTATTACTGGTTTCTCCATGTAGATTGTGTTTTATGGAAAGTCTTACAATATAATTGACAACGTACAGATATATAAGTGGTTCCTTTGTGTTAAATAAATTAAATAAAAAAATCTTTTATTTCCTATTGAATTACTAGTAAATTGTTTAATTAATTTACTATCATTACCCGTTAATTCAATACACTTAATTAAATATATCACTGTATGTATTATGTGTGTGTATTATCTACAAGAATCCCATATTGGGTGAAGGCCTCCTCTGAAGATGCCCAATTATCTCTGTCTTGTGCGTTCTGTTTCCAGTTAGGACCAGCGGTCTTTTTAACTCCATCTTCCCAGCGTGTTAATGATCTTCTTTCTGTTATCACTCTAATATTATAATTCTGTAAATTTATATGTTTGTTCCTTCTTTACGCTCGAACGGATGAACGGATTTCGGTGAAACTTGGTACGCGGGTTTTTTTTAGAACATAATCCCGAAAAAGTAAATAGTACTTTTTATCTCGCCAGTATGTTTCATTGGGGTAATATTCTGGTGTCACGCTGGCGAAGGCGCTGACAGTAGCTAATTACGCTAATTATTTTTAGTGTCTATGTTTATAATAAAAATCGTTTATTTCGGACCTTTGTAAACCTATGTAACACTAACAACATTTATACACAACACACAATGAAGAAAAAAAAACAGTTTATAATACCCAATTGAACAAAAAGAAAAACATAAAAAAACAAAAAAAAAACTACTCATATTTAGTACAGTGAGGGGGAACTGTCCAGTGCTCACCGTGCAACGTGCAAGCGTATCCAGTAGTGCAGCAGTGGAGTGTCCCACCTGTCCGTAAACACGTTCACAATACTGTTACTGTTTTTACCGTTTATCACTTCTTAACACTCGAACGGCTGAACAGATGTAGATGAAATTTGGAACTCGAACCTTGAAAATCTTGTAATGATTTTTATTATATGTTTAACATTTAAATTAATTTAGTGAACGGACATCTTCACACGTGTGTAAATTATATACATAAAACTTCCTTGTTCACCGTTCTGTCAATCATTGAGAACCATATCAAAATCCGTTGCGTGATTTAGAAGGAGTTAGCAGAAATAAGATAGACGTGGAAAGCTACTTTATTTAAACAAAAATAATACAATAAAATGCAAATAGAATAAATAGATTTGTTAACAACTAAAACTATTATCTAGCAAGTAGCCTTTCCAAAATTATTTTTAAAAATAAAAATCAGTCGTTTTTAGGGTTCCGTACCTCAAAAGGAAAAAACGGAACCCTTATAGGATAACTTAGTTGTCCGTCCGTCTGTCTGTCTGTCACAGTGTTATTAGTACAGTTATTACTTTATATTGTTATTTTATTAATAATTCAATTTAATTTATTATATTATATTATGTATTACTTTATATTGATATTATATTATTAATTTAATTCAATTTATTTTAATTTAAGTATTATGTCATCATTATAATTATATAAAAATCAAAAATTAATTTAATTATTTGCGGCTCTCTGGGGCCCCGGGCACGTGCATTTGAGTTTGAACCCAGTGTCTCAGAAGGGGGCTGTTCCGCTTGAATGAGCATGTTCAAGATGGTGTTGGCACTCCCACGCGTACATAACATCAGCTATGTATGTAAGTGAGTATGTTCATCTGTTACCTCGTAGCTCCTAATCTACTTATCAGAACTCGATAAATGAGGTATCGTTAGAACCGTCTTAATTGTCTGCTGAACATAGGCTACGTGACGTGTCACAAAAGTCGATGTGGCGCCCTCCAGCGGACAAAAAGTATTGTGCTAAAAAATAAAAATGGAGATACGTTATAAGTAGGTACTAACCGAAACATTTTAATAACGTGTGACTACGGCTTTTCTTTTTTTTCCGTTCCTGTTTTTCCAGTTACCTTGTTTATTTCAGCATTTCAGCATCCTGAAAATCTTGTTTCATACTTTTTCAGCGTCGTTTTGTTTTGTCGTAGTCGGGTTTTAGTTTTTTACTTTTTTTACATAGATAAGTTAGTACGGAACTCTCAGGGCGCGAGTCCGACTCGCACTTGCCCAGTTTTTTTATTTTTAAACATTGCATCATACTATGTACCTGTATTGCAGGTGCGTTCGCAAACATGTAGAGCCACATACACAAGAAACCTAGAAATGGAATAACTAGGTACCTAATTGTTTCATCATACAAACATTTGTTCCGTTAGGGTATCGAACTCACGATACGTACAGGAGCAAATCACTCAACCACTGCGCCAACTGTGCCATCAATTATTTATACATGAGCTTATTTTTTAAATGTTACCATGTTGTTGTTAGATTTTTACTGTCTATTTTTATAGAAATAAAACGATTGCATTAATCGTATAACTTTTATAAAAACCAATAGCCAAAAACAGCCGCAAAAATAAAATCAGCTCACTTTCAAACATTTAAAAGTTATCACAGTGCTTGTAATTGTAATAGGTATGAAAATACCGTTTTTTAAAACGGGTTGGTTTGAAGTGTTATATCTTTAGGTTGATTTGGAATTATAAGATCAAATAAACTGTAGGCATATTAAAGATATATTTTTTTTTCCAAATTAGTTATTTGTTTCTTTGTGTTTTGTATTTTCTTTAATATCGCTGTATTTATAACCATTTTTGTATGAAATTTAAGAAAACTTGCATTATTTTGTAATATGAGTTCTACCGTGGAAACAATGTGTCTCAAGCGGCATGCAATGTTGATGATGTATACGGACTTAAAACTGGTAATGGGATGACTATTTCTGTTTTAATCACTTTCACGTGGGAAATTTTATCTCACGAATAACTTTTCTTCTCAGGGTGGCTACAAGACAACATTTTTCCAAAACGAATGGTATTAAACCAATAACACACAGTAAAGTCGTAAATATACGTCATTGATATTGCTTGCCCTTTAAAATGCATAGTTTCTATGTTGGAACTCTTAATATGAACAAACGTTTTTTTTTATTAGCTTTCATGGTTGGCATAAGAATGCGATATTACAGAAAATAAAAAACACAACGAAACCAATAAATACCTAATTTCAATAAAAGAATAACGTACCTTTAATATTAAGTTTATTTGAACTTATAATTCCATTGACTTGGAATTATAATAGATATAATACTTCAAAGCGATCCATTTTAAAAAACGACAATTTCATAGGTCCCCTATATTGGACCTATTATCATAAAAATATCAGAAAATGTATGTCAGTTTAATTTAATGTATTTCCAATATTGGTTTTACCGTAGCATAGGTAGGTTTTAAATCTTGAACTCATAAAATGAACCGAAAATAATAACGCCAGTAGCCGTTCCTATCCAAACTTTGTGTATTGGAAAAATCTTATTTAACAATGGCTAATTAACTTCCAATAAAATTCAGCGGGTTACGAAAAAACTTTCCAACCATTTATTTCACGAAAACAGCCAGAATTCGATTAAGCCCGATTAAGGGATAGCTGCAAACTTCAATTCTGCTGAAAAAAATCCTTTTTATCGAGGCAGCATTATGAAGACGGTAGGTGAAAAGAGTAAATGGTGCGAAATAATCCGAACTCTTAGTTCCCCGTTGGTGAAAAAGAATTTATTGCCCCTCGATACTCATACAGGCGGGTTTTATTGACACCTTTAATAACAAACCGACGGAAATATGTATACGGCAGATGCCAATACTGCGTTAAATATCTTCTATTGTACAGACTGCGTCGGCATTCGTCGGCATTTTGTACGAGTTTGTATTATACAGTGCGATATTTTGTGTGTTCAATTTTGTTTTTCATTTGCGTCATTTGCATATCATATTCGAGATTCCGGTGCCTGACAAAAACGCGTGTAACAGCTGTTTGTTATGGTTGTGGTCGACGAAGGCTAGGCTCGTTTGCGCTATTTGTGCCTTAACTTAGGGTGGGTGAACCTCGAACTTGTATTGAGTTCGTGTAACAATGCCTGTCATTAGAAACCACATCGGTCGGTAACCACGTGAAAACCAATATACGGTCGTATTTACACATTCGGTCTAGATGAAGAGAAAAGATGGATGGATTGTGTGAACAGTGATATGAAAGAAAAGGAAGTTAGTGATAGTATGACTTTTGACAGGATAGAATGGAAGAAAAAAACGTGTTGCGCCGACCCCAAATAAGATGGGACAAGGGCAGGAAGATGATGATGGTCTAGATGAAGTGAGACGGCAACTGAAGGAACTTGGGTTGAGTTTAGTCAGTAAAAGTTAGCCTTTTGCGATCCAGGGATAAGGTAACTTTTATGAACTATCCTGCAGCCTATGAATTAGGTCCATTTTTTGAGGTAGGAAATGATTAAATAACTTTTCCTGTTCTGGGTGAAGCGAAAAGATGTGTCAGATTTTTATTAACCATAATCCAATCCACCTGTGTTCCTTCAGTTGCATTTTGCGTTCCAGAGTCAAGGTAACTCTTTCGAATATTCATCATCGGCAGGCAACGGCTCTTCTGGACCCCTTCAGTTCTACTGACATCTTTTTGATTCGTCGACTCGGAATGAATTAGGTCCCTAATGTCTTAATTCGGTGGCATCGATAAAAATAAAGAGAGAAATTAATAAACACACATGAAATAAAATAACAGGTAGAAAGTTGCTGTGTTATTTCATGAACAGAAACCCAAAAACCAACAAATAATACTTCCCTGACAAGCCTAAATAAATAACCATTGAACAGAAACGGTTTAAATCCTCGAACACGCATGCTTGCGACACGAAGAAAATCACATAAAATGAAAAAAAGAGAATCCCAAACTAGGTTTCCGTCCTGACAGAAATTCACGAAAAAAACCATGAAAAAATCACAGTGTTGTTAAAACTTGCACGTAAAACTGAACGGACTTTTGGTGTATTCGTTAGTCGGTTACCATGCATAACGGAAGCTCTGCAAAACATGTCTGACGAAAGTTGTGTATTTTCGTATTTCCAAACAGGTAGGTGACATTTCTCTTTTATTTAACCAATGAGTCATACAGTTGCATGCACGGTTTTTTAAATGTTTTTGTATAGGGTTATCGCAAATATTTTTTGATTGATAAAACTGCAATGACAAAAGTTCTGCTCTCAAAACGGTGAAGGAAAACATCGTGAGGAAACCGGCATGTCCTAGAAACAAAAATTCGAAGACATGTGACATCCACCAACCCGCACTGGGCCCGCGTGGTGGATTACGGCCCATTCCCTCTTCTAGAGAGGAGGCCTGAGTCCCAACAGTGGGAACATTATAAGGCCGACTATGCTATGCTATACTATGACAAAAGTTCTGACTCACTCGCTGACATATCAACGCCCAACCTTTAGACCTAGAACGCTGAAAGTTTTCAAAAGGGTGCCCTTTATGATGCATACAAAGAAAAACAAAGGATTTCTCAGAATTCACACCGTAAGGGAATGAAACGGGAGTCCAAAGTTTTTGTTGAAAAACCTACTTTCACGTGAAGCTAGTATTATATATAAAACTACACTTTTGTTTGACATAACAGCAGTGAATAACCCATAATATATTGCGGTGGTTAGCATATATAATAACAAAATTTTACTGTTTTATTCAAAACTAGCTTTCGCCCGCGACTTCGTCCGCGTAGAAGTCGAAAATGGTTTTAATAGGTTTTTTGGAGATACGAAAATATGAAATAATATTTATTATCTTCATCGTGTGTGATAGTCCATTGAATTGTACGAGTAAAAAATATTTCGAACTAGCTCTTGTCCGCGACTTTGTCCGCGTAGAAGTCGAAAATGGTTTTATTAGTTTTTTGGAGATACGAAAATATGAAATAATATTTATTATCTTCGTCGTGTGTGATAGTCCATTGAATTGTACGAGTATGGCGAGCGATATTGTATCTTAAGATAAAATATTATAGTATCTTAGCCGTGTGCAGCGCCCCTTAGTGAACTCCACTGCGGGTGAGGTGACGTAACCTACGACAAACTTATTATTTGCGGTTGGTACAGTAATCGGGTCTAGGGATCGAACCGCAAAATTAAGTTTGTTTTTATTGTATATACTTTTCCGGGATAAAAAGTACCCAGTGTGGTGTCCAGGATATTAACCAAGTTTCATTGTAATAGAACCGGTAGTTTTTGCGTGATGCCTGAACAAACAGACAGACAGACAAAAAATTTTTTTAATCACATTTTTGGGTACGGTGTCGGTCTAGTAACACCTCCTGCCATTTTTTTTTTTGATATTTTCAATGTACAGAATTTTTACTTCTACAGATTTATTATAAGTATAGATTATAATGAAAAGGCTTTTAAATTCACATAATTTAATTGTAAACAATTATAATAAAATGGTCAACCGTAAAACGAGCAGACCATTTAATCCTCAATTAATTAAAATAATGTTTTATTCAGCCACAACAATAATGATCAAGTTTCATTAAAAATGGTAAGCATAAAGTAAACATGATCACATTAAAAATAAAATAAACGAGTGCCCTGTTGTTATAATGGTGAAAAGAAATATATAAAACTAATAGTTTTCAGCGCGCTTGTAAACGTCGTGGATAAATTGAAACCATTTTGAAATAACAAATGGGCGATCGAGTATTCCTGTTTTTTGTTTTCCTTATGTAGGTACAAAATACACAATGGGAAAATAGAAAATGCGATCAAGTTCGTTCCAGAAATGACTTCTTCTCAAGAGCTTATATTTTTGGTTAACGTCATTCTCTTCTGCAATTGCTTAAATTATCAATGCAGTCATTAGGTATTATCGGAAACTTTAATTATATTTCCAGAATGAAAATAGGTATTTCTTTTCTAATGTCACAATCCCACTTCGTTTGTGGCAGTATTCTTCGAGCACGCAGTTTCTTTGTTTTTTAAAAAAGGTCTCTGGGAGGTATACCCAGGAAGGTAAGTACAAGTAACTCTGTTTAAATGAAATTGGGTCAGAGCCCCACTTTTGTCCTAACCACGTAAAATAAATGCAACTAGAGGAAGTTGACTTAAACCGCTTGAGGCAACGAATAAATTTGCTTGAAAATCATTTCAGAACACGTTTATTTTTCAAAAAGAAAATGTAAACAAAGCCGAACTATGTACCTTCCACTTTAAAAATGTTTTATTCAATAGAAGAGAGTTAGGTGGTGGCAAACGTTTCATTATTCTAATGCCTGTGGTGGGCGGCGCCTAGATAGCCCAGGTGTTGCTGAGTAAATGTAAATATTTTATTGTGGAGGCACAAACGGCGCCTGAGAGATCAATAAAATTTGTTTGTTTTGTAAAATGCTCTCTGTTGTCTGCTTTATAGATTGTGAACATGAATAATTCAAACATACGAATGGAAGAGTACCCACCAGTCCATTTGTTTTAATGTTATGCCTGATGAAACGTATAACTTTCGCCCTTTTTTCGTCAATACCGCGTTATGTGTATTATGATATGATTAACTTCGAACTTCGCCAACGTTTGATCATTCGCGGCCTTTTCCTGCCACCCAATTATATGATCATTCATTATTGGATATATAGGATTTTGTAATTATTATATGTGAATATTCATTTGGGTTATCCATTATGGAAATGGGACAACGAATTTATCTAAAGCGAGATCTTTGATTTCATTGATTAGATTTTGTTTGGGTGTAACTCTCATTTGTTCTAGATATCAACAGGACTAAGTAATTAAACCCAAGAGCGCAGTTTTTATGCCTAGATTAAGTAGAATTAAATTTCATACCTTTAGTTTAAGGCCATAATTTATAAATATTTATATAAATAAAATAATTCAATATTATTATTATTATTAACAATGACGATACTTTAATTTAAACTAGAAATATTTAATAATTTTACTTTATTTATACTGGTTTCCAAGAGAAGCATGTCACCAGATGAAAAAGCAATCACGATACGAAAACAAAAATATAATATGGAATCCTTTCCGTAGGCTCGAATAAATCCAATCTGCAACCACAGATGTAACTTAATCAAATCCAGACAGACGGCAGTAAAAAACAAGCTGAGTGTCATTTCCGAGATTCTTGATAGACCCTTAACCATACTGTTATGGGTAATCGGGATACGTCGGAGTTACAAGCAAGTTACAGGCATGCTTAGGTACGACGGGCAAATATAACGGCGTGAGCTCGAAAACTCAATTACTGACGCCGTTTCCACAGTAACTACGTACCTATAGATATTGTAGGGTTACCGTGCGTATCAATATCTCATTGTTTACTGGGATTCGAAGTGGATATAGTATCTATTTATTTCGTTTTTCATTATATATTATCGTTAGTGCTCGAAAGGATGATATCTATTTATATAAAAATCAATGCCACTTTTTGTTGTAATTTTATAACTCAAGAACGGGCTCACCTATTCAAACCAAATGTTTAGGCTTTGTTCGGACTATTTAGTAGATGGTTTATGTGAAGTTTGCACAAAATCGGTCGAGCGGTTCTTCATTTATCACATTATTAGGCGGTACGAAGTTCGCCGAGTCAGCTTGTAGTCTATAAGTTACAATTTTGATATATAATTCACTTAAAAAGTTTCAAGTCAGTGAAGTGGGATTCTTACAAAAAAAAAATGAAAAATACATATAATTATATTTCTGTTGGATATTATTATTTATTCAAAATACTTAATTGGACTGCTGGATTTTTCAAAAGTGTCATCACCTTGTACGCAAAGAGTAACTGAAGGAGTGAGTTTTAGTCAGTAGGAGTCTGACATTTCCTTTCGCTCTTCCTAGAGCGGGAGAAGTCATTTGATCATTTCCCGCCTCAAAAAAGACTATTTTATGATATTTGTTTTTTTTTTTTACTTTATATAGGCTCGCGGTGGCCACTATCTCGCCTGATGGAAAGCGATGATGTGGTTGACGATGGAGCACGCTTGCCTAAAAGTAACCTATTCACTCTCGAGATAAAGATCACCAGGTTGTAGCTATCAGGAAACACAGAATCTGGCAAGGAATTCCGATTCTTAGCTGTACATTTCATTTTACTCGCGTAATTACTTTATTGTTAAAAAGTAACTCGCCAAAATTATCGTAAGAGCTAAACTAACATACGGAACCAAAACTGCGCATTTGAAACAGCCCTACGCGCTTAAATTCTTGGTTTAGATCATTTCTGCCTCTCCCATTATACGAGTATCTCACGGCATTGTGTGTGATAGGCAAGCAAAGTGTAATAACGTAAATATGTTTACATGAAGACCCTTAGGGCGTTGCTCTACGAGGACTTTGTAAACTATGCTGTGCATATGGCTCTGTATTGTGAAGATGTTCCTTCATTTGTAATAGACATTTGCCACTTAATTTTCGATTAGCTACAAGTGGTTTTGTAAATCCTAATTTACAAAGTAATAATAATAGTAATAACCCCATCGACGCATGTCTACGTTGACGTTGTGGTGAGACTAGCGCGCTCCAATAAACCCAAGGTCTTTACCGGTAGAGTTTGCTTTCTCGCAATATGCCTAGGGTGAGGGGTCAGACTAAGAGAGATACAGTCCGCAGGGCAGTTTTGTGGCGAACTGTTGGGCATTAGCGACCCCACCTTGCCTTTATTGACCGGCCGTAGTGAACCCTGACGAGGAACAGAACTCCCACTTCTCTCTTGCCTTTACTGCCTGGCTTGAGTGGAGAATCGCAAGAGCAAATATGCTTGGGAGAAGGATGTATAATCCAATAAGGTGCTGGTAGGGATCTTGACCATACTTCCGGGATTGTCCTGATAGCCGTAGTGTACCTCTCCATTCCTCAAGCACATCAGGATATATTGTTCTCTTATTGCTATGCTAGCGACCGTTTTTGAGGGCCCATTTGTTGAGTGTGCAAGTCACCCCCTGCCTTTTTGTAGATGGATATTAACAACATTGTTCAAGCAGGGGCCATAGTCTTGACATAGTTTCTGGTAAGCAGTCTACTTAAGACTCCAGAAACCATAGCCATAGCATACAAAGATAATAGATCTTTGTTTTCCATGTCGCAATAGTTTATCACCAACCAAGGGATAATCGTTAGTTGGTACCACATTCCATTAAAAGGGTCTAAAAGGTCTCTGCGAGTTGGTTTCGGCTCCTCGTACGCCTTCCAAAGGTCCAAGACCTCTGGGTCCTGGGATAAATAAATATATAAAAATAATAATAGTCTATACATGAGGACTTGTAAATGGCTTTCCAATGATTACGGTTTTCAATTTTGGCTGGTTTTATTAGCTGTAAGTTCTCCATGTACTAAATAAATAAATAATATTCTACAACTATCACAAGTGATAAACATACTTAAATATTTCTAAATACAAACATTTTACTATAGATAAATTACACCCAGACAGAACAAATGATCGTGGTCATCCCACAAACATTTGTCCCGGGTTTTTTTTTTTCTTAGGTGGGAAAATCATCTAATGACAAATCTCGCTCTTGGGCGGAGCGGGAGATAGTATCAGACTTTTACTGACTAAAAACCCACTCCTGTTCCTTCTTTGCCTTCATCCCGGGGCCCCGGGTTTCGCTTTCACACTACCCTTGGAAATTTGCCCTGGGTGGAAATCGAACCCACGACCTCTGGCATAGCAATCAGGGCCACTAACCGTTAGAACAATAGGCCAATAATAAAATGAAATTTCTTCAAAATTACAAGACTTGACTAAAAAATTAGCCTATTGTGGAACAGAACATTTTATTTACTTACAAACTTTTAAAGGCTAAAAATAAGGACTACCTTTAATTTGGCCACACTATTTTTGAAAATACACAACGAATTTTTTAGTAATTTTCACCAATAGACATATTGATGCATGAGAATGTTTGGCTGTGTAAATTATAGTAGAGGAGACATTGAGTATCTCTAAGATTTGCGAAGCCGCGATAGGTCGCTAGTTTAAAATAGTTTTAGGTAAAAGCAGTATCGAACTCAAATGCAGTTGGGCAGGACATATAGCAACGCGTGAAATATCAGAAAAAAATATAGGGCCAGTTAGGGCTGACGTCTGGCAGGGCTGCAGATTGTTGTTTGAAAGAGTTATAAAGGGTTTCTAAAAGAACACGGTTGACTTTAGTCAGTAATTGTTAGATACACCCTCCCGCTTCCCCCTAGAAGTTATTCAATGATTTCCCATTTAAAAAAAGGTAAAATTTGGATGAGTATGGTACAGAAACATGGAGCAATCCCCGCGTTTCTGTGATACGATAAAAGAGGCATAGCCCAGCAGTGGGCAAAGTCAGGTTTTAGATGATGATGATGAAAAGCGGTATTTCTGTGGGAGGAGGTATCACAGGCAACTTTACCCTCTCCTCATGAAATGACACCTTTCCCTGTTCTTAAACCAAAATTTACTTATAAAATGAGGAGTGATTTTTCCACGAAAATAATTTTGCATTTAGATTTCAATGTAAGCAGAAATTAAAACCACAAAGCCAACCACGTCCGCCCGTTACAGTAAATGAGCTAGTTACTTTTATCTAGTTGGTGTAATCTATGAGCCACTCCGCTTTATATCTGTAGTTTCCAGCTAAGAATAAGCCGTCCCATTCCTTTCCATTCCCATGGGTACCGCGGTGCGGCGATTAAGAGATCATATTAGGTAAATACTCTCTCGTGGGTCGCTTAGTTGCGGGTGGGGATGATACGAGTAGGCATAATGCCCTTTTTTGGGGTGGGATCTCATCAGCTAACTCCTCCCACTCTGGGTGGAGCGAGAGGGATCAGTGTCAGACTTTTACTGACTAAATCCCATCAGTGTTCCTTCAGTTGCTCAAATATATTCACAAAATTTCGTTCAAATCGGTCAAACCGTTTTGGAGAAGTATGGTAAAATCCACGTACAGAAGAACTGTATATTTAATAGTAGATTAAGTGAATAGGGGATAATACAGTGTCTTTAAGTCGCAGGCGGCATGTTGCATTCCGAACGAAACGAAGGTTGCTATGTTTTAATCCCGAACGATAGTAAGTGAATTATATAATTAACTCCCGAGCGATGGCGAGGGAGTTAATTTAGAAACCTGAGTGAAGTGAGGAATTCAAGCCGCCCAAGACAAATACAGCTTCATCCCCGTGTTGGATACTTTACTTTTTACAGCATCTATGTGATATTTAAAAGACAATTTACTAAAACAAATGATATATTAGAGAAATACAAGTATTATTTAAGTTAACAGTATCCAATGGTCGTCATTAAGAGTTCCAATACTATTATGTTGGATGCTCTGCTGGCTCTTCGAGCCTTATTATCACAAGTAGTTAAACTTCAGTGAAACCAGCCCGTAAAGATCGAAATACATACAACTAATGATTTATGACCGTTGTCGCCAGATTTCTTTTATGTGTTACAAACATTGGACGGAAACAGTAGATTTTGATACAAGGGGGTAAACGACGAAGGCAAAAACGACGTTTTTCAACACATTTACTCAAAAAATATCATATACAACATAAAATTTAGTAATAAATTACTGTAAGATTGCTATCGCGGATTGTTATCGGAGCGACAAGGTCGATTTTTGTGGGGCTGATCAGCGACCAACCTGATGATATAATATGTATAATAAATTGAACAGACTTGGAGCTTAGACGCAGCATTTTGCTGCACTAGTGCGAAACATAGTTCATCGCGTGCCTAAAAGCAAGGTAAGAGCTAGTTTTCGAACAAGAGTGTTTTTTTTTTATTTTTTTATTGGTTGGGTAAATCATCCTAATGACATCCCCGCTCTTGGGCGGAGCGGGAGATAGTGTCAGACTCTTACTGACTAAAAACCCACTCCTATTCCTTCGTTGCCTTCGTCCCAGGGCCCCGGGTTCCGCTTTCACCCCGGGTTCCGCTTTCATCGAACAAGTGTGTTGAAAATCATATTCCAATTCCCTTAATACAAATCCTTCTACAGTATTATATTATGCAATATTATTAAAAAGCAACTGGTTGTCATGAAAATAAAACCGTTTTATTCGCACTCGTGCGAAAATAAATGCGTCGGATTTTCTTAAAATTTCACTTTTGGCTCGTTGGACGGGCCGAGTCTGCGAGGATGATGTTGCATTATGCATTTTGCTAACGAACGCGTGCTGTGAGAGCCGCGTACGGAAAATTTGAATAGAAAATGTTAAACTGAGCAAAAGTTTTCATGCTTTTACTTAGAGAGCTTCTAAAAGAAACAAGCGTGGAAGCTAAGTTGGATGGGGACCGTTCAACATGGTTTAAGTAATAAAACACTCTATTAATGCACTCACTCTATGAACACATACACACCCCATACAGAAAACATACAAACATTGCGAAAACCCGTTCCAATATATATTTAAAACTTGAACGAAAAACACTGATGAATTCGCGAAGTATCTGGGGACTCATTAAAGGCAATAAATTGCGCCAACTATCACGCTAGGTAAATACTGTGGTCACGATATAACAATGATATGTAGTAATGCAAAGGATGAAACATTATTATGCGCTGCACTCCACGCATTTACTGATCAATGTATTTCCATCTCGTGAAACTAAGTTGCTGTTATTCATTCGGTGTTTATGCGTGGGGATTGTGAAAATCCTATAGTATTGTTCTTTCGGAAGGTCTACTTATTATTTATTTATTTATCTTTATTCCAAAAGGTAAGTAATTCTTAAGATAAGCCCCACAAAACCGTTGCAATGGTTTGACTGTGAAGTTGGTGAATCTCTGGACATACTTAAATGTACTTAAAACATTTCTAAATAATATAGTTTTAATTTGCGTCTAAATCTATTTGTGTTGTCTCACTCCTTATGTCTGCCGGCAGACTGTTCAATAGGTATGGTATTCTCTTTTTTAGTGTTCTGTCACCAAAGTAATTGGTGACTTTGGGTACATTGAATCTGCCAGCAGCCATAGATCGTGTATGATTATTGTATACGTGAGTTAAGCTATGCTCTTGGGTACTGTGGTGGTTAACTAATAAAAGATATTTATGTTTTAAAGTGATCGGTAGATTTTAAATAATTTTCTATAATCTCCCTTACAACTGCTTTTGTTTTTTTTAGAAACAAGTAGTTTTAGGAATCTAATTTCAAGAGCTTCTAATTTATCTAAGTTAGTTTTGAATGTTAGCCCATAGCTATCAAGAGCATAACTCATAATAGAATCAACTAATGACATATAAATACATCTTAATATATTAATAGGAACTTTAAAGCATAGGTGGCATTTCACTTAATAATATTCTTAATTTGCTAGAAATGTAGTCTACGTGTTGGGACCAGGAAAAGTTCTCATCTATTTTCATGCCAAGGTAGGTTCCACAGTCAAACTTTTTCGATAGGTTTACATTTACAGTCCAGTAAGTTATTATGGTGACACGTACATGACATACTAAAGCTAAATAAACAGAGCATAATTGACAGGACCCATAATAAGGGCCGGTGCCTGCCAGGGCATTGGATTGCTAATAAGAATCCCTCCAAATCTGGAACGCAAAGGAAAAATGTCAACGTCATGCTCACTCAAATGTCTCACTGATGGTGGCGCGTGTGTTAGATTATTCGATTCCCTTCAAAATGGTTAAGCTGAGGGGTGCTAATATATGGCTGTAAATGTTTTATTTAAAATAAAATGCTTTGAATCTTTGAATCAACTGAAAAAACACAGGTCAAACCCCCCTACTCCCTAGTCAGTAAATGTGTGACACCCAATCTCGCTCCACCTAGGTATGATTTCCGGCGGAATCTCATGGCGGAATGGCGACACCGACTATCGCAACCAAGTGCTGGGCGTGCCCTAATTATGGCGGTAAGTCCCCTCTTTAAGGAGTAACTGGAAAGATTTCACGGCATCCTCACCTTCCGCATGATGCAGATTCTCACCGAACATGGTCAGTTCGGGAAGTTCCATGATGTCACCACTGTGTAGGCCACCTGGAGGACACGGTGGAACATAGGGGAGATTGGCGGCAACGATCTCTCGCGCTGGGCCTTGGTACAGGCCATGGTCCGAAGCGAAAAGGAGTGGCAGGCGGTCGCTTCCTTCTGCGAAGCAGTAATGTTAGCAATAAAGGAGGTTGCACGTGCACGCGTGAGGGAGCGGCCCTCACGCTCCAGCCACCGGGATCCCGATCCCAATTTCCGGCTACCGTAGGCATGAGCTTACAGATGGCGAGCAATGGGTAGCTCGCCGTCCGACCGTCCGGAAACGTTCGAACCGAGCCCAAATCGTCGACGCGTACTGTTTCACGCTCGCCTCAAGGAGATTTCAGAAAACTGCTGGGCAGGATCGAAGCCTACTATACAACCCAAGGTCTGCTTCTGAAAGGAAGACTCGGCCCTGGTATGAAAGGCAATTTATTTATTTATTTATTTATTCAACCAGAACGACAAAATGCCAATTACACTGATTACATTAGTTTGAAATTATGTTAAATACATTATAACACAGATAAAAAACAGATAAAAAAAAAAAAAACAGAAAATATAACACAGATAATATAACTAAACCTCTCACTCAGTCTTCTCGCAAATCACCAGACATTCTGTCAGTATCTGCTTCCATTCATCAGCAAATAGATCTAGTCTAGGACTGGATTCAAGGAGAGCGTTGAGTGCGATTAACATTCTCGGAATAGGTGACATACGTCGTGCAACCGTACGGCAACGCGGCACTACAAATAATTTATGTCGTCTTGCCCGGCAGTAGTTATCGGGAACAAAAATTTTACACAACTCCCCATGCAAACAAGGCGAGTCGATGGTTCCGTGTATGATCTTGCAGGCAGTTATAAGCTGAGTTATAAGCTGAAAAACAGGAGTAGGTTTTTAGTCAATAAAAGTCTGACACACCCTCCCTCTCCGCCTAAGAGCTGGGGATGTCATTGGATGATTTTCCCACCGGAAAAAAAACCCAGGTATAATGATTCCCAACCAAAAATAAAACACACTAGCTAAAGAAACAGACATTGCTTGCACAGACCGCTTGCTAATAGAAGTTAATGTGTCATAAGAGGCAAGATTGTTTTTTATACCAGGGCCTCAAGTCTGCTATTACAATAGTGTCAGAACGGTCTATCATAGATTTCATAATTGTTAAGTTTGACAAGTTTGATAATTTACTAATATAATGGAGACATTATGACTTTCCATTGATCAACCACTAACGCTCCATTGAAAGAAGTGGCATAGAATGATAATCTCGTAGATATTGACAAATGAATGTCCGACGTATGCTGTAATCTGCTAAAATTTTGACAGTTCCCTTGATCAGTGACCTACCATTATAACGTCATTGTGTACTTATTGCTTTTCACAAGCACGGTATTGTCATTCTACCGCAACTCTATTATGAGACCATTGACCGATCAATGATCGATCATTATGAATTAGCAGATTACGAATTTTTAGCAAAATGACAATGGGATCGTGTTGGAATGACGAATTTATAAAAATAGCAAACTTGGGCCCTAGATTACCACCAAATTTAAAAAAAAAATAAAATATAAACTTACACCTATTAAAGTAATAAATAATACTATATATGAATGACAATATAAAATATCGGATACAGTACAATATAATAATAAAAAAATATAGAAAAATGTACTTAAGGAAAATTACTAAAGCTCTCGTTCTTCCATCAATTTTATCACTTTTTCTTACTTTCATAGATCCAGAAATATTTATTATAGATTGCGATAAAGATTCTGATTAAACATATCTAACAAAAAACGTCCAACACTTACGCTCAGCACCCTCCACGGTACTAAGATGAATGACTGGACAATAATTCGAAACGACAGCATAATTACACCAGAGACCGGATAAATCTTAGCCCTCCCTGGAATTGTATCGGTCATCGAGATAGGCGAATAGGTTCTAAGTGAAAGTGATGTATTGAACACTCGCTTCAGATGGGCACTTTGATTCAACGGGATTACCTTCTGGGAATTCTGATCGACATGAAGGACTTGGAATATATTTAATATAATATCATTATTTCGTTTTTTTTTTTTAAATTGATATATACCAATTCTTGATTGCGATCCCACCTGACGGTAAGCAGTGATGCAATCATTCATGGTGAGGCGCATTAGTTTATTAAGAGCCTATTCACTCTAGCCTTGAAGACACCTAAATTATAGTTGGACGGGAAGGCCGCAGCAAGCAAATTTTTCCAGTCCTTCGATGTACGCGGTATAAACGACGAAGCGAAACGCTTAGTCTGGACCGTTGAAGTTTCAACAACGTAAGGGTGGATACCCGCCGTTGGTCGAGTTGTCCGATGGTAGAAAGGTGATGGCGGAATCAAGTCATGCAATTCCCGCGCACCCTCCAAATGCAACCTGTACTGGGTATTTGGACTGGATTAGCTCCTTACTAGCCCGAGCACCTGGCAGGTATCTCTCTACAACTGTGTTATCATCTGCATACCCATGGATACCGGGCATCAGCAGATCGTTAATATGCAGCAGGAAAAGAGTTTCAGAGAGAACTGACCCCTGAGGAACGCCGACATTAGCCGTCATGGGTCATCTCTGATGAGCATCCATCGACTACAACTCAGAGAGACCGTTCACTCAGGAAGTCTTTTACCCAGTTAATCAGACCAGGGGAAATATCATACACTGGAAGCTTACTCAAAAGACTGGTGCGCTATACCCTGTCGAATAAGGCGCGAGTTCAATACATATTCCATAATTTTGCAAAGTATGGAGGTTATTGAAATCGGCCGATAGTTGGCGGGATCGACACGACCTTTTTGGGCACGAGTTGCATGTTGGCAAGCTTCCAGGACTTGGGCACTATACTAGACCTAAATGAGAGTTGATACAAGCGCGTCCATACAGGAGACAACTCGGGCACACATGCCTTGAGAACTTGCTGGTATATCATCTTGTCCACTAGCTTTATTCACGTCTACAGGACACAGTGCTTTCAGAACAGAAGTTCTAAAAGCACTGTGTGTGCATGGCGAGAGAGAAAGCAGGTCAAAGAATTGACCTGCTTTCTCTCTCGCCATGTGAGCCAGTGTCCCACCAGGTTAAGCCAGCGGAAGCAATATGTTCCTACAGAAATCCGCTTTGATCGACAAAGAAGTGCAACATCTCATCCCAATCTGCTGACCTGTAACGCCATATTCGCCGCTCACCGCGTGCATCGCAGCCAGGTGGGTAGAAGGACGAAACAGACTTCACCAGACAGTGATCTGAAGTTCCAAGCGGGGAGGAAACTGTTACGATACTTCCGGATCAGAGGTCAGCAGGTCCAGACAATTGGTAGTATGACCAACTACATCAGGCACGATAGTCGCTTGCTTAACCAGCTGGGAAAAACCCATCGATACTACAAAGTTTCGCGCTTCTCTCGCAGCGTGGTCGGTCCTCTGGTATGGGAAACGCCAGTCTTGGTGGCAGGCGTTAAAGTCCCCCAGAGCGACGAGCTGCACATCAGGATGCCGATGCAAAGCCTTATCGGCGGCCTCACTGAGGTGGTCAAATAACCGAGTCGCCTCTCTCGTTTGGGTCTCCGTCACGAAAAGCAAGTGTAGCTTGTCAATCTCAAGATGGTGGTAGACCGCATCGAGATTGGAGTGCAGCCCTCTAATATTTGAGAGGTGCACTTGGAACAAGAGAACGTGCATTTGATGTTGATACTTGCCGTTCTTTTCACATTTCATTATTTAAAAAGATGGAAGATGGCACATGACTGCGGGGACGCCTGAACCCCCCCAGGGATCACCATTAGGTCCTCTCGCCTGGTCGCCAGCCGGCACGATGGGGCTGGGACTTTTTACATTTGGTGGGGCAGCCTTTTGTGTGTGGCTGGCACACTGCTTGGGCCCCCAACTACCTACGGTCGGCCAGCAGAGCACCGTTCTTCGGATCCCGGTAGCCTCCACAATCAAGCATCCGAAACAACAACTGCTGGCGCAACATACCCGGTATACGTCGCAACACAACTGCTGAGACTCAATTTCCACCATACGGCTTCACCAGATATCACGCCGGAACACGACGGATCGCTTGGCAGCATGGCTTTGTCTGGTGGGTGGTAACTTTTAAGCTGGCAACCGATGCTATGGCCTAACACCGCATTTACTGCTCGTTTAGCACTACCCAGGAGACACTTTTAGGGTAGTCAGAACTAAGTAAATCCTACGGACGCAAGCAGTTCATCCCCCAAAAAGTTTCAAAGGAAGATACTTGTATCAATATGCGGTAGATATTTATGGGTATTTGACATGCAAGCAGTGGTGTATGTACCTCTAGCTTCTAGCTAGCTACAAAATCAGGAGGCCCAGGCGTCTTCACAGCGAGGTTTTATGAATTTCGATATAAAAAATTTAAAGGTGTAACAGATAGTGATTATCGAAATAATCAAATCTTTGGGATCGATCACGTAATATATCTAGCGTACGATTATAATTTTTTACCTTTTTTACTTTTTGATAAATAATCATTAACATTAATAGAAGTTTATGTAAGCGAAGTATCTCACTACACAGTTCTATCGAATGGTATTACCTACAAAACGCGCTTCATTATCCTTGTCTTTACGGCCGAACAGTCTCTTTGTCTTTGGCCTAAACTAACTGATCAAGTGATCTAGCCTTCAGTGTTGCACTAGCAGAATATTATTTCAGCGGTCCAAATACCGTTTCTATCGATGATTACACTGCAATCGAAGATCAATGGTGAATAAAGGTGTTTGGTTTTTGTTTTTTCTTGTGAATCTTCACTTTTTGTTTCACTACTCTCATTTGCTAGATTCTGAACTCTAGGGATCACACAAACTGCAAACGCCACTCGGAGTGTGTTACGTCACGGTGTGACAAAAATCTTTAGACAACTTGTCATACCGTCATGTTTTTGAAATTTTTTGCTTGATTTTTAACCTACGACTTTGACTGACATTACATCATGACGTCATCAAGATCACGTGACAGCTTGGAGCATTTATGCATGAAATATAAACAAAATGAACAATTTAAATATGATTGTTAATTTAAAAAGAATGATTTTTCTAATAAACATTTTTTTAATAATTACGTATCCAATCTATCTAATGAAAATAGTCCTAAAAATTCATTAACATCTCTATTGGCTAATCATCTCATCTCGCAGAAAATTTTCTGATCACAACCAAATTATTCTTCTATCCGAAAAACAGAAAAAAAATCAGCAAAGTAAACAATTGCAATATTATCGACACCAAGCTTACTGGAAGATAGTTTACCTGTTCCAAGAACTCTCCAAATACGTCCCAATATTTTCCCGCTAGCATCGGAATATTCGCCACATTCGTGCGGTAGGTCCTGCGACTTACGTGACCACTGCCACTTCACTTTACCGAATCTTCGAGTTATATTAGAGACCTCAATTTTCCTTCGTTTCTCATTGTCTCGACTCGTATTCGTTAGTATAATAGAGATTTACGAGCACAATGCTTTCTGATATTTGTTCAAACCTGTCTTATGTTATAAATGCGAGAGTGAGGTTGTGTTTATATTAGAATCATATAATAAGCTGTTTTTGACAAAAAGATCTACCTTACATTCATGACGGATATAAAAATTAAAGCTGCCGCTTTTGATATTACGTTTATTTTATAAATTATTTTATTTCAATATTGAAAAGCATGCTCGCTTCAAATATAGAGTAAAATATTTTCAATTCCAGTTTATTAAAGTTAATGAAAATATTTCGAGCATATTTCAAATTGAGTTTTAATTTAGTAGCCGTTTTTAAACTATGTGCAAATCAAAATAAATAAAATATCTGCAATCGGTTTATTTAGCCATAGGCAGATGTGGTTTCGTTCGTTCGTATCGTTTTTGACGTGTTGTTGCATTTAAGAGTTTCTGAGCCTATTCATTAGCATGCCCAAGTTACCTCTTCTTATATTACGTACAGTTTTTATATTTCTTATATTGTAACAATTTGGTTCTGTTTCTCATATGATATAATTATGATCGTGTAATCAATTCTGCGTCACATACTAAAAAGTCGAATACGCAGGTACTAGTATCTAATAGAAAAGGTTTTGACAACTTCCATAGAATACCGGGATCACAACTCAAAAATTTTAATGAAACCAGCAGCCAAGGTTATTTCCAAATCTTATTTTATCGATGAACTGAACGGTTATTACATTACATAAAATGAATACGGCGTTTAAGCAAAGCTATTTTCGGTCGTAAACTTTAGAGATTGTTGGTAGTTTAACTAAAAGGTCCAGTTATGTGTAGGTATGTACATCACGAACAAGTTTCGTACACGAATAGTTTACACATGTTCCTATTCCCAAACCCTTCGTTTGGAAAACAAAACTCCGTGGTACAATCCGCGGGACTCCCTAAAATTATTTACCTTTCATTTCGTTCACTAAATGAGTAGGTTTATTGGATTAAGTCCAGAAAGCTTTGCCCTTAATTGGGGCTTTCTGACAAATAACTTTTCTGTTTTCTCAAACTCGGACAGCTCTTAAATAATGTTCTTAATTAAATTTGTGCACAGAATGAAAATAGCTTATGATAATTACTTATACGAAGTTGAACTGTAATAGAAACAGGTTTTGATTGTTATCATGAATGTGATGTACCGGTCCCTAATTAGGCGGATTAACATTTTGTTTTTCATATAACAACTTGGAACTTTTGTCATTTAAGAAACAATTCTCTTCAAAATTCTGTTTATGTTGTTAAGATGTTTTTTTTACCTAGACGTTCGCACAAGTTGTGATTTCCTTGAGTTAACGTCTTGTTTTTGTTGAGTATCATAATTACTACACGTGGTTCAAGCAAGAGATTTGGGTTTTTTTAAGTCTCAGCTAAAAAATGATACCTAATTTTGTCTTGTAGTTTTATGAATATTTAAACTGGGCACCATAATAACTATTTACTTTTTTATCAACAAACTAGCTGCACCCGGGGCTTCACACGGGTGCAATTTTTTTTTTTTTATTTCTTGACATTTTTTTTTTAAATAAACCTTGTTCTGAAAAATATGAACACAACAAATAAACAATTACAGCTGTTCTAAATTAATGCTTTTCTGTACATGCATTCGGCAATTAATGTTTATTTATAATGTAGAACATAATTATCATATGCTCACAGACAGGCTTGTTCAAACCTAAGCGAATATGTGACTGAAACCACTGCTATAATTTTTCTTTGCCCTTGCATTCCATGACCACGAATTTCCCTTTCGAAAGTCACACCCATAGCCCCAGTTGGCTTCGAACCTGCTGGGCCCCTACGGTTTTGCTGACAACTCATCTGCGTTAAAGGTCACCGCAGGCTACCGCCTCTATGAGGACACGGAGGTGATCCGCTCAAGCGACACCTATAGTTTATGCTCGACCGTGTCCTCCGGGCGGTCCGCATAATAAATAAATTTTATTTATTTTTTCAAGTGTGTTGAAAACCGTCGTTTGATATTTTTATTACAGTCTCTCGGCTCCATAACTACCTCACCTTTGGCTCGAGAACATATTCCGCCTTGGCTGCAATGATAAAAAATTGCCCATTTGCTTAAAGATGTACTATTTTCCTTACTGGAGGGTCCAGTAACCAGAGAACAGAGAGATATAGGTATATGCGCCCTAACCTGCATTAACTAAAGCCATTTACTCGATCGAATTAGATAAATGAAGAATGATTCAATTGTCTGCAGAATTGCTTACATCCTTCTTGTAATAAAGACTGACGTGAAGTGCTTCCAATAGAATAATTATTGAATGTTTATATGAACCGAGTGTTCAAATATACTGAGGCTGCATACTTTTCAGTGGGGCATACCAACCATATAATAATAATAATATTATTATACGTTGCCCGACACCGGCAAACAATTTTTTTTTATATATTTTTAAATGCTTTTTATATGATTTTGTTTAAAAAAATAATAAAAAATAATTTAAATGTTTACGAAATGAATAAAAGAGATAATAATATTAAAATTTATTAAAAAAAAAAAAGTAAAAACATGTATACACATTAGACAATTGCTTATAATCTACTTATAACAACGAAATAGTACAATCAATTGTGTCTCACAGTTAGCATCTGCTGCCGAACTTGGTTTATGGCCTGTATTTCAGCATTTAAATCATTGTATCGATTTCAGTGTATGTTAATGGAGCTGAGGATTGTTAAAGGTTGTTTGTACATAATTAGATATTGTATACAATAACTGTGTAATCTAATTACACACGTAATTGAATAGTACAAGTGCGGCGGCTATTCGAGGCTTAGAAGCGAAAAGCTTTTAGTGCGTACAAAACTACTTATACTCACCTTCCACTTGCTTCACAAAATGAATTTTATCGAGTTAACCCACTAAGAGCTTTAGGGCCAATTTAATCATTTGCTCCAAATGGGATTCGTTATTGGTAAATAAGAAATCGTTAAGAGATCGTGAATCTAATATACTATCGCGTAGATCAGTCTATCTTATTACACAGTGAACTATAAATAGGTATATCTTATGTATAGCTAGTAGTTTTAGGTGACCCGTTTAAATGAGAAAGTATACCCTGAGTACAGTACTGAGACATGTAGATAATATAAGTAATAAGCATTTCAAAAAACGTGCAAAGTTATCACATAAATACATACGTAGGTAATAGACATTCATAAATGAAAAAAACTGGGCAAGTGTGAGTCGAACTCACGTACTGAGTGAGGGTTTTGTACAGACTTACCTATGTAAATAGTTTAATTCACGAATCGGAGTCTCAGATTTTTCAGATTTATTCCTACACCTGTGCTATAAGACCTTGCTTTATGCCAAATTTCAGGATTCTGAGTCAACGGTATGGATTTTGATTCTACTGAGAGTGTCAAAATAAACGTTTTTTATGACATGAACGGCCATATCTTTTTTTCGTTAACTTAGAAGTTTTTTTTCACAGCTGTAAGTTACTGCAAACCTAAGTATATAGTTTTAATTTCAACTCGATCCCTTCACGCGTTCCCAAGATAAATGGTCTTGACAGACAGACATACAGACAGAAAGACGGACAACAAAGTGGTTCTATAAGGGTTCTGTTTCTTCCTTTTGAGGTACGGAACACTAAAAATAAAAATAAATTTAGATTATTTGAAAAGCGCTTTTAATTAGTACTTATTACAGCAGGTATTCATTAATAATGTGTGTACTTATTCAATATGGTTCAGTAGGCGTAATAATACTTATTTTATTAATATTTGTATGCCATTTACTGTGGCAGAACACTGAGACATACAAAATACTAGCTTTTGCCCTGGCTGAAAAAGAAGGTAAGCTGCTGAGCTTCGCCCGCGTGAAAGTCGGTTTCTCTATACAAATTTTGGACCCCCGTTTCATCCTTTTAGGAGGTGAATTTCGGAAAATCTTTCTAAGTTCTTAGCCGATGTCTACACCCTGTAAGGAACCTACCTGCCAAATTTTTAATTTGTATGTGTTATAGTTTCTGAGATTTCGTGATTAATCTGTCAGTGGTATTTCACTTTTATATACCTATATATAAGACTTGTAACATCTAAATCGTACTTGTGTGCACAAATAAACTTTTTTTATTTGTATTTAGCTATGTTCAGAAAGGGTTTGAACATAGCTGGGTTTGGTGGTTTGGGTTTGGGTAGTGATGACAATCGTTGAACATTAAAACTCAGATACAACGTTGCCTAGTGACCCGCAACTTGCCACCTAAGGTTTTACGATGCTTTCTCGTGACGTGGGACATGGTGCTGGACAATTTGACAGCGTTGTTTTTTTTATTAATGATAAGCTCGCATTTGATCACCATCTCACCTGATGGTAAGCGATGATGTTGTCGACGATGGAGCACGCTTGCCTAGAAGTAGCCTATTCACTCTTGACTTAAAGACCCCTAAGATGTAGCTATCAGGAAACACAGACTCCGGCAAGGAATTCCGTTGTGCATCATCCTTGGGGACGTTTTGTCCCTTAATGTATGTGAGACTTTAGTAAAACAAGTTACAGGAAACTAGCATTTACCAGTGGCTTTATCCGCGTGACTGTCGAATATGATCCGAAGGAAACAAACAGACTCCCGGGATAAATAAAAAGAAATCTCTTATGTCCTATTCCTGGACATGGTCTACCCGTATGCTAATTTTAATTCTAATCCTTTCAGCCGTTAAAGCGTGAAGGAGTACACAACATTTTCACCTTTATAATATTAGTGGGACGTTTTGATTACTAAGTTAGGTATTTGAATTTCGGATCCCTGGATTTAAGTCTCTTTATATATAAAGTTGTTAGTTACAGACAACAGCAATTTGCCTGTCAACGACTTTGAGGAGAACACAAAGCCTTAATAATGGAATTACGATTATTTTGGACGCCATTTTATGCTTGAAACATCATAAGGAAATATAATTTGGTAGGCAATCATGTATTTTGGACGAGGAAGTGGGGTTTGCGACTACCGGGTAGATCAATCGTCCGATTTCGCGAGTCGTACGATAAACGTGGGATGAGTGACGGTTCATTGAATTGAAACATTCACATTGTGACCTTTTCGTGCCTGGCCTTGGAAAAGAGGGTAAGTGTTAGACTAACGTTCCGAAATTCTGAAACATTATATGTATGTACAAAGATATGTGTTTCACAGATGAGTTGTTACGGTTTAAAATCGGGCTGTGGGATTGTTCGAAAGAGTTAACGTGGCCCTGAAATGCAAAAGTCAACTGAAGGAAAACAGGTAGGTTTTAGTCAGTAAAAGTCTGACATTCCGCCTACTCAGAGCTTGATATACTTGATGATTTGACCACCGCAAAAAAAGTAAATTACCTACTTATTTTAAAGCTGCCAACAAAAATGAAAGTGGTGTCTGAATAAAAAAATTCAAGGTTGATGAAGATAACAAAATTTATCAAGTCACCATATAAATTTAAAAGTCAAAGTTAATATTATGAATCTATTAGCTAACAGTATGATCAAAGAAGAAGACCCTGGCAGCAAGCCAACAGAAGTAACCTACCTAAGTTGTAAATGTCAGTTCAGGAAGTTGCATATAAAAGATGAGTTAGCTACTTGTCACTATTTGGCGATGCCGCGATGGTTTAGTGCACTTTTGTTGGTCCGGTCGTATCGGTCTACGATTCCGCCGACTAAAAATAGGTCACTGACAGAATCTCGATTCGAATTGTTCCGTTTGATGTTTCCGGTCTCCGACAATCCGTCAGCATGCGCCGGAACGGTAGGTTTTTTTTGTAGGTACCTGATTTGTGTGTATTGTAGTGCGTTTTTGTCCACAAAAGGCAGCCCCCGGATATTGTTGTTCGGTTGCAATCTACTATAACACACGGTTTTAGATAGTGAAGATTTTTTGTGCAACGATACGATACTGGGTTTGATTGAGTGATATTGACCCGTTTCACGGCTCAGACGTTTTTTACTGGTCTAGTCTTGTTAACAAAAGTCTCTCGTCTTTGTGCATTATATTCACGATTTTTTACATTTTCTACACATTTCAGTTACGAATCTGCAGTGTCATCACTATGAATGTCACCTCGCCTAATTTCTTTTCCCAAACTTTCCTACCACTCAGCAGTCTAACAGGAAAATACAGGTGTATCTCAGCAGGCGTTGTGAAATCTTATTAAACTTATTCAATGAAGCGAAGCAGTATTACCCCATTGTATGCGGTAAAGACCATTCACGGGAACATTCCCAGAGGTTCTTATATAAGTTTTTGTAAAGTTGTACGTAGTCTTAGGTAGTAGGAGTAGGTATATAGTGCAGTTATACGACGCTGGTGCGCCAATCGGCGCTGATAAAAAGTTCTTGCTAGCTGCACAAACATCCGGGCAGGGCACACTCAATTACTGGAGTTTGTAGCACAAGGAATTTCCCACATCCACGTGCTTTCTCGTTTCATTTCCCCCGTAACAGCTTATTAACCTCTTTTCAAGATTGAAACTAATATTTACGCGGAGTAAACGATGTCAAACACTTTAAAATTAACAGTCTATTGGTCGTTCTCTTTTAGAAAAACACTCCGAGTTGTTTTAGAGGTGAACGAAATGATTGGCTTTAGATTTTTGTTGTTTTGATGTGAGAAAAAAACGGACATTAGAGAATCGAATTAGTCTCATTTACCATTTTTTTTTCTCACAGCTGGGTAAATATTTTTCACATTCTTCAAGACAAGTCCTTCAAGTTAATTCCTTCTAGACATTATTCTCCCTTGTTGACCCGAGGCAGTCATCATTAATCTATAGAACAATTAATGATTCATTGATTTACAAGTACATCCATTATTTTTGTTCGCTAAATTTCATCTACATCTTGTGTATAGGAGATGATTTGTTTATTTATCTTTTGTTCCATTTACTTCTATCTGAAGCCCATGAACATGGGGCCATGTCTCGAGAGACATGCATGGCGAGCCATGCGGCGACCCTCCTTACCATTCCTTACACATATGTATGACTTGGGCATGGAGAGGTAACGCCGGGACTGAACTCCACTACTGCGACAAACCACTCATTGGTGGACAGAATTACGGTGGGATCTCATGGTGGTATGGAGACAGCGACTGTCGCAACTCATCGCTGGGCACACCAAAATCGCGGCGATATATCCTCTCTTTAAAGAGTATCTCAAAGAGAGGATATAAAAGGTGCTATGGCATTCTCACCATCCGCCTGACGCAGGTCGTCTTCGGACGGGAGAGCAAGGGGAACTTTGGGATGTTTCCGTTTCGAATCTAGGCGAAAAAAACGCCTGGATGTCAACATTGTGTAGCTCGCCCGGAGGACACGATGGATTGCACGGCGGAAATCTACACCGCTGGAATGGAAACTGGCGTGTCCTCATTCAGGCGATCAGCGGGGGTGACCTCTCATATTCGGCCCTGATTCAGGCCATGGTCCGGACTGAGAGGAAATGCGTTCGACCGTGGAAGGCACGTAGTGTTCCACGCACGCTTGAAAAAGATTGATAGTCCAGTACGGGCGATGTCTGTTAGGGTTGCGGGAAAGTGCAAAATAGTTTAGTGTCCCTTGAACACAAGGGCAACTGAAGGACACAAGTGTGTTTTAGTCAGTAAAATTCTGGCACCCCCTCACTCCAACCTACAGCAGGAGAAGCCATTTGATGAATTCTCAAAAAACAGCATTCATTCCGATCTTAACATACATTCCATCCAAATGCATATGTTCCGCAATTCTCGTCTAAAAATAGATCTCCTCATTTCTTCACAGGAAATCGTGTGTGGTGTGAGAATCAAATATAGCATCATATCTGCATTGTGATGTACTGCTGACGTATTGTTTGTTGAAGATAAATCTGCTTATACCTAATCAACGCAGAGATTTTGTTTTTTTTTTATTTCAAAGCGTTTAATTTCCAATTATGAAATAAGAAAAATGGAGTGAATAGCACATTTTAAAACGTAGAACACTTTGGGAAAGAATGTGCGAGAAACTCCATGGACACTCTTTTAATCAAGTTATGTATTACATATATCTCGGTTACATGTTTCTTGTCGCTACTATTATGTGAGAACATGTAAATGAAGTAAAACAAAAACTACAACTGGCAGCTAAGAGATGACTACTCTCAACTGACAGCACCAGTTCACGGACATGACGCGTATATTAGCACCGCTCAGCTCAACCATTTTGAAGGGAACCGAATGATCCAACACACGCGCCACCATCAGCGAGACATATGAGTGAGCATGACAAACTCTCAACTGTCATGTTAATTTATTTCAAACAAGTCCAATAGTAACCTATAAACCATCAATATTTCGATTTGAGTACATTTACAAACTTTAAGAAAAAAAATGCTTCGGTAGTGGAGCTGTACCAGTATTGAGCCACGCATTTTTATCTTGAATATAATCCTCCAACTTTACACATACACATTTAGCTTTTACGCGCAACGCGTTTAACAAAATATTAAAACTTTGTTTCATTGGGTTCTAATATGTGGGGAGGTATTTTTTACAACATTTTTATAAGACACAAGACAGGACACAAGACTCCGACAGGGAATTCCACTCCTTAGTTGTGCGCACAATGAATGAACTTTTAGTGCGTATGAGTAGGATCCACCATGTACCGGTGGCGCATCGCCTTACGCCTGGTGGTCCGATAATGGTTTTACCGATTGCATACAGGAATCGTCATTTTTTGAGAATTTTTGTGTTTTATTTATTGCCAGTAAAATTGTGAAAAAAGAACGGAGAAAAAATCGCAATTTGTAATCAAACTGCTTTTTTCAATATTTGACAAGAAACATTTTCTTCACAAACCATAAAAAACTCAAGCATATCCCCAATCCATAAGTATTTTATATCCACATTTTGTTTTATAACATTATTCGAACGAATACATTCTGTACTATTTCAGGGCTACGAGTACCTACGCCAATATCGGTACAAACTTATGTCCTCTATAACTTGACTCATCTCAAGGGAAATAAGAAAAGGCAGGAAATACGCTTGAGAACTCGCACAAAATATGTCCCCATCTTTTATTATTTACGTTATACATGAAACTTTAATCCTGATACGTTTATCTCTTGATAGTTAACAGAAATTGTCTGTTACTTAATAGAGAGCGAATTCTTGGAGCAAAACCACGTGACCTATTAATTTGAACGTTGTTATCCTCCGTGTAATTATAATGAAAACGAATTTGGGATCTAAATTAACCCCAACCTAATATGAATTTAATGTGATCAATATTTATTGAGAATACCGGCAAGCGAAACTCGGCGGAAGATCTTTTAGTTCGTTATTTTCGTCGCTGTATATTTAGCCTTCGACTGCGCTTGTCTGTCGTAGATGCAACATCGCCATATGTATAGGAAAATACAAACACTTTAATGCAACTTGGTTAAAAAAGTATGTGTAATTATATTGTATGTGTGACTTTTTTGTTTATACAATAAAATTTATTTTATTCTGTTCTATCGCGTTTTGTTGGGACCTATTTAGTGTCCCATTTATCAATAAGATATTGAATAGTCCTTCAAATCAAAGTAAACGGAACAAAAGATAAATAAGCAAATCATCTCTTATACAGAGGATGCAGATGAAATTGCCTATGTCCAGCAGTGAACGTCTATCGGCTGAAATGATGATGATAAATGATGAGATAAAATTGAGTACACCAAAATTATTTATAAATTATTTATATTTTTATAATACTTGTAAATCGACGTATCATTATTTAATCATAACTGGATCGGGACGGTGCAGGAGAAGAATACATGGAAGGATTTAGGGGAGATCTTTGCCAAGTAATGAGAAAAAATGGTAAATGAGATTAATTAGATTCCCTAAACAACATTAATTCAAATGAATTTTGTTTAGTAAGTGCCCTTTACTTTATTTCCGTTTTTGATATGCCTGATTGATTTGTTTCTATTGTAGCATCGATAAAATAAAAGTGCCCTGAAGATTAATTTAACTTTGAAGGAAAGTAGATTGAAGAGAAGTATAAGATAGAAACGTGTACAGTTTATTCACGAGAGGACTGCTAAAAACAGCCAAGATGATAAAGAATAATAGAAGAAAGAAAATGTAGAAACTATTAATACCTAGATTGAGAAGGACTAAAGATTTGTATATTTTTACAGTGGTTTTCATACTTTAGTTTTTTTTCCAATTGTAAGTAGGCGAATAAAGATCATTTTTATTTTATTAATATATAGTAGAGAAACACTTACAAAAAAATATCCTGTAATTAAATTTTTTTTCTTCAAATTAAGCAAAAAAGATGACTAAGCGTTTCGCTGATGGAGAACAACATAATTTGTTATTAGATGAGCCAGTTGCGTGCAAAGAAATTGTGATGTTGCTGATGATTACGAAGATTTAATGGTTTTAATTAATTTTGGACATTTACTATAAAAATATTTATAATGATTTACTAAAATAAAATAATAGAACCTATTGTGTCCTCATGTTTAAAGTTTCCAAATATTTTAGATCCTAGAAAATAAAGTATTAAAAAAGTTACATGAACTAAACATAAGTGAAAATATTTTCTCAAAAAACTCATGTCCGTCTAATAACGCTAAGCAGTTTCATTAATACTAAATTCTCAAAGTTTCTCTTGTGGCAGTCTTGTACTACTGTGTCTGGCGACTTCACAGTTTTATTAGTCCTCAGTTCCAGCTGCTCTGGCATCCCACCTGTGACTGCTTCGTTTGCATATTATTAATAATTAGCAGTGATTGTTTATGTAAAACAATAAATATATCCGGTCAAACATTTCAATACTACTTCATTAACTGATTGTATACCTACGTACCTAAGTGATAATTTAAATCTATCAGTAGTCTATGTACGTATTTTGTTTAATATTTGTGATAAAAGATGGATGGATTGTGTGAACAGTGATATGAAAAAAAAGGAAGTTAGTGATAGTATGACGGTTGACAGGATAGAATGGAAGAAAAAAACGTATTGCGCCGACCCCAAATAAGATGGGACAAGGGCAGGAAGATGATGATGATTTGTGATAAAAACTTTTCTGTGTTTTAAGTAAATAATGAGCCTTTAATATACATACATTTACTATCTACAAATTTTTAAAGTGGTTATAGTCGTCTCTTATAATAAATGCATTTTTCCGAACAAAGATATCATCAGCTGATGTTTTTTTTTTGTGAATTCCTGTGCTTGACTGAGATCTTACCTGATGGTGAGCAGTGATGCAATCGTTGATGATGAGGCGCGCTAGTTTATTAAAACTAGTATGGATGTCTGTGTGTGATGGACAATTTTTATTTTGGGTATTGACAAGGACTTTCTTGAAACTTGGTCATTTCTGTGGGTAAGTAGTATTAAAAATATGACCACCCAATCCCTATATACCTTGTTTAAGAATGATATTATGGACTGTCTGCACAACGCGTCGTTTGAACATCGGACCGAAATTCACATAAATCTACCAACGTACGGGGCTATGCTTAGGCAACGAAGCTAATGCCAATAGTCAAAGGGTTCATTCATATTCTCAGTCATAATCATACGCTCGACGATACGTCGGCAAATGACGACGTATTCGATTCAACCAATCTATGGATTGTATACCCATTGCGTGTTCGTCTGTTCGGCTTGTAGTACGTTTGTGTCTGGAATTAGGGATTTATTAATATGATTAAGTAGGCATCATCGTGTTAGGTCCTGGCCACATTACCACGGCGGCGTCTTTAACGTGAAAAAATGCGGCAGCTAACTGTGGCAGGTTGCCGTCGAGCAAAAATGCGGTGCCGAGCCATAATGAGCGGATGCATGAACGGTGCCGCGTCGTGTACATACAAGGTGTTGTTTTTGATATTTCATAACTCAAGGTTTATATTCTATAAGTAAAAATAGTACTTAAAGTCGGCCCATTATGACACCCTATTAATTTTAATTTCCTAATGTAAGTTGTATTTTTGGTGTACAATAAAGAATATCTATCTATCTAACTAAAAGTCATAATAATTTAGGTCCAAATTTACACCCGTATTCATGTGAATGGGTGGAGAGGGGTGTGAACAGTAATATGAAAGAAAAGGAGGTTAGTGATAGCATGACGGTTGACAGGATTGAATGGAAGAAAAAAACGTGTTGCGCCGACCCCAAATAAGATAGATGGGACAAGGGCAGGAAGAGGATGATGACAAATCTTTACTTTTGTGCCGGTGCCAGTCATCGATGAAATCTAAAGTAGTTTGCAAATAAACAAATGACATTACATATTTACGCTGATTTTACGAAAGAGTGTTTTACATAAATAATCGAGAATTGATCGAATAATTTTGTATGGAAAATGAAAACAAAATAAAAAGATATTTCAAAAATAATTCATATATGAATTATTTTTCAAATATCTTTTTTTTTGGTATATATACCAGTTGATTCTTTGATATGGTCTCATTTATACCCTAGAGTTATGGGATATCAAAAATAACACGTTGTATACTTATCACCGGAAAATTGCAAACGCCGTAAGATTTTAAAATATTGCGAGAAATTGTGAACTATTTTTATCTAAATAAGGCTGAGTTATGTTGAAAACTAAATAATTTGGATGTGATTTATCGAACAAAAAACAATTTTTTCATAATATATCGAAAAATTATAATAATAATAAAGATCATACGGAGTCTGCAATTTTCCGGTGACATACACAATAATAGCCTCAGTCAGTGGCTTCGCCCGCGCAAATATAGAAAACATGTAGCGTATGTCACTTAGTGATAAAACACATTCTACTAATGAAAGAGTTTTGAAAATCGGTCCAGTAATTTTTGAATTTATGCGTAACAAACAACAATACAAAAAACTGGGTAAGTGCGAGCCAGACTCGCGCACTGAGTGTTCCGAACAAACTTGAAAGGTAAATTGCGGTTTACGATTTATGACGTATTAAAATAAACTACTTACTAGATCTCGTTCCAACCGATTTCCGGTGGAAGTTTGCATGATACCGGTTTCCTCTCAATGTTTTCTTTCACCGTTTTGAGAGCGGCGGTAATGAAATAAATAACACAAAGTAATGGGCCTGGCTGGGTTTTGAACCCGCGACCTACACTCGTAAGTCGGGGCCGTTACCACTCGGCCACCACTGCTCTCCTCCTCCGTAGTAGTAGTAGTATTATTAGGAATACCAAATTATAGATTAGTATAAACAAGGCAACGTAACAAAATCCTTTAGTTTTTAGTTTGACGAAGCAACACCAGCTGAACATATTTGTATGGGGTACAAATAATTGTATGGACTACAAATGGGTTTTCCGGGTCTGGGTGTCTTGTGTATGTGAGTTTACGTGTTTGTGAATGCACCCACGATATAGGAGTAATTCTTAGTGTGGGGCAACACTTTTTATAAAATAAATAAATAAGTAATATACAGATTATTTTTATGTGCTAATAAAATATTTAAAAAAAAAAAAGATTTTTTTAAATATCTTCCTCAACGACGAAGTTATTGATGAAATGAAATTCACAAAGCTATTTTAATTAAAATTTTAAATTGTATATTTTGAAATAAATGTCCTTCTAATAGATTATGCTATTATTTTAATGATAAAAGGAAGTTAAATCAGTGCTAATGATCATTTTATTTACCCATAATTTCTTAATAATTGGAAAGCAATGTCCAATATTTTAATTTTCGTAATAAGTAAACCAAATTTAAGGTTTTTTTTCTATACATATTTTGTTAATGATTCTAGTAACTGGTTTGTATTTTTTGTTTATTAGTTTTATTAGAACTGTAGAAATTGTCAAGCTTCGAAATTGACTCTGAAAGTAAAATTTAAAAAAAAAACTCTATTTACATATGTGAATATAGTTCACAAACGTGCTATTAATTTAAATAAAATCATGCTTAATTATTAAGACAAGAATATTTCCTAATGTTGTTGGTAAATCACATGTTTGTACAATAAATCATTAATGGATATTTAAAACGATACTGATAATTTAAAAAAAGTCCGAATTAATTCTGAAATCGAAATCCATGACGACCATAAAGCCTCCATATAAAAAGCATTTGCAATATTTAATACAAATTGTTATATAATCTCTTTTGCTTTTCGATTAATTTTGATTTTGTTTTCACTGTTCACTTTCACGGTTCTATATTTGGATATCTATATATAATGTGTTGAAAGGAAAGATTTGTATGTTTGCATTTTTGTTTGTAATAAATAAACTCAAAAACTACGGTACTTATTTTTATATATTAGAATGGGGAACTGTAGTGGCCGAGTGGTATCGGCCCTATTTACGAGCTGTAGGTCGTAGATTCAAACTCAGCAAGGCGCATTACTTTGTGTAATTTATTTCATCACCACTGCTGACAAAACGGTGAAGGAAAATATCGTGAGGAAACCAGCATGTCCTAGAACCAAAAATTCGAAGACATGTGACATCCACCAACCCGCGCTGGGCCCGCGCGGTGGATTACAGCTCAATCTCTTTCCTAGAGAGAAGGTCTGAGTCCCAACAGTGGGAACATTAAAAGGCTGATTATAATTATTATTAGAATGCAACTTTATCACTGACTAGCGTAGGCTATAGAATTTGTTTCTGCTTTCAAGCGTGCGAAGCCACTGGCAGAAGCTAGTTTACTAAATCTACGGGAACTAAAAGGAATATCCTAATTTCGGGTCATATTGTCAATATATGTCTTTACGTCCCACTGTCACATTGAAACCGTTTCACATCTAGTCTTAATTGCTTAACTGAAATACGACCGAACTAAAACAGAGTTTAATTTCGGTTTCCAAAATACAGTTGCCGCAAACAAGAATATTGTCTTTTTCGTAAGAACTTTAGAGAAGTCCTTTTCGATTAGTTAAATCGAATACCACGACCACGAGACGCGCTAAAAGTAAGTTCTTATTTGCTCTCGCACGTCTCTCTGTAGCCGTGCCCGGCGGCCGCTGCCCGGAAGAGCAACGCAAATAACCAGTTTTGCATTATGAAAATAGAATAGATGAAACAAAAACATGAACCAAAATGTTTGTTCAAACGCCATCTCATTCATGAGACCGGTTATCCAAGCTTTTAATTAACATTACGGGAATAATAACAACATACCAAATGTTGGCTTCAGGAGTTCGGAAATTGATGCTTGTTGACATTTGCTAGTATTGTGAAATCTTTGTTTATTTAATAGGAAAGGCGTTAATTTTATAATCTTATTCTTCTTCTTATTCGACTGTTGGTGTTTTGTTTCAATACAAAATATTTAATTTTACATAGGCCTGCAATGATCTATTTAGACACTTTTGAAACGTCAAAAGCTAGAGCACGGCTTCAATTTGTCGATTCCTATGGAATGGAATAGAGTAGAAAATCCACGGCTAGCGTAACCGTTAAAAAATATTTGTTTTTTTTTTACAATCCCATATTATAATTTATTGCAGTTAACCAGTGTTGGGCAATATGTAATCTAACTACTGATTAATAACTGCGACTAAATATTGTAGTTAGTAATCACAACTACAAATTACATTAAAAATTCGTAAAAAGTAGTTAAACTACTTTTTACGAATTTAATGATTACTAACTGCAAATTGTAGTTGCAGTCACAATTACGAAACTACTTTTAATAACTACACATTTAAAGGTTGATTTTTTTTATTATTTGTTAATCAATGATATAATAATATGTATTAAATATAAATGCATAATCATGTACGACGTGCATTCAATTAATTATTCATGAAAGTAAACATACGTGAATTTTTTATACACTTAGATTAATTCCTATTCCGATTCGTTTCCAATTTTATTTTTAGATTCTGTTTTTTTTAAAGTAAATTTTAAAGCCAGATTCAGTTAGTTAAAAAGTAAATATAGTGGTCTCAAAAATTAAACGTTCTGGCGACTTTTTTGTTGTTGTTCTATAATAGCATAACATGGCATAGTCGGCCTTATAATGTTCCCACTGTTGGGACTCAGGCCTTCTCTCTAGGAGAGGGAATGGGCCTTAATCCACAATGCGGGCCCAGTGTGGGTTGGTGGATAACACATGTTTTCGAATTTTTGGTTCTAGGATATGCCGGTTTCCTCACGATGTTTTCCTTCACCGTTTTGAGAGCAGTGGTGATGAAATAAATTACACAAAGTAATGCGCCTGGCTGGGTTTTAACCCGCGATCTACAACTTGTAAGTCGGGGTCGATACCACTCGGCCACCACTGCTCCCTGTTCTGTAATCACTACTAAATAAAAAGAACAATAAAATAAGCACGTGTTTTATCCCTCACAAAAGCAATCTTTTTCAGAGAGTTATGTATTTCGGCACCCCTTGACCCCTTCAGACGGAGAAGGAATATCAATCAGCTGTGAAACTTGCTAACTGTGTATGTATTTATGTACACAAACCACAATCGAGCACCAGACATTTTATTAACATCGATTTTTACTAGACATCCGATTATATGTACCATCAAAACACCAAAGTATAAATGCAAATTATGCGCTCAAAAAGGGTGAAATATGCAATTTTTATTATTTGAGTTTGCATTTATTTTCATTTTTATTTTATTTAACATTTACTTTTATATCCTATTATGTTTAGTGTTAAGCGTTTATTATAAGAGCAGTGGTGGCCGAATGGTAACGGCCCCGACCTACGAGTTGTAGGTCGCGGGTTCAAACACAACGCATTTTTTTTTCACACTACTATCACACAACGTCTTCTAGTCTCAAGCTAAGCAGAGCTTCTGTTATGAGTACTAGAGAACTGATAAACATACTTAAATAATTTCTAAATACATACATATTATAAATAAATTACACCCAGACACAGAACAAATGATTGTGCTCATCACACAAACATTTGTCCTGGGTAGGAATCGAATCCACGACTTCCAGTATAGTAGTCAGGGCCACTCACTACTAGACCAACAGGCGAGTCTGTCATTGCATGCATTACTTTGTAATTTATTTCATCACCACTGCTTTTAAAAAGGTGAACAAAAATATCGTTGGGAAACCGGCATGTCCTAGAACCAAAAATCGAAAGACACGTGACATCCACCAACCCACACTGGGCCGGCGTGGTGAAATACGGCCCATTCTATCTCCTACAGGGGAGCCCCAACCGTGGGAACATTATAAGGCTGATTATAGCTTATATGGCTTATATTTATATACCTAATACTATTTATCAACAACAAATCAGTTATAATTTTTGTAACCATGTACAATCAATCAATCTTGTAAATAAAAAAAGCCATATATATATTTTCTAGAGCTCGCCAGAAACGCGTGGCACGTCACTATCAGCAGCTCTCCACCACACCCGCATAAAACAATAATGCCTGACACATTAACTATTAAAATAAGCACTATTCATAAAAATGTAGGTACTAAAATATGCAATCACACTGTAAAAATAACATTTTATACATATACATATGCAAACATGCAAATGCATATAATCCGATGTCTAGTTATCCCACAAAAGTTATATTAGGTATATAAAAGGAGAAGCATAGTTTAAAAGCTTCAGGTAGTAAGGTAGATGTAAAAAGTTAAAACGCTGAAAGAATTTTGCATCAAAAGTTCCATTATTCTGTTTTAACGTTAACTTAAAAGTAAATAACCTAGTAAAGGAACTTAGCATTTTTAAAGTGCACCAGCAAGTTAATACTAAAACTACAAAGAGTTATAAGATATCAGCTTCACGACTCCGAATAGCACTCAATGGCGATACTGAGAGAGTAATTTACAGCGCGGTACAAAATAAAAAGCGACCATAAACGTATCAAGTTATCGAGTGAACTAAACGGTGGCGATGTTCAAAAGCCGCTGTGGTTCGTGTTTAACACATTAGCGGCTGACTTCAAACTAATCAAGAGCACAGTGCCGTTTTCGTTACGCGTATACGATGTTCGTAATTTATTAGCGTTTATTCCCATATAGCAATCTGTAGGGATGCCGTTCTATTACGCAGACTCCGTCGAGATCCGTGCTCCAGTCGGCGACGAGAGTGGGGACGCACTGGTCGCTCCCGACCCGACCCGGCCGCACCCGATCCGCACAACTCGTCTCGCGCACCTTCCACGTTCGACCTAGTGTGTTTACTCGCAAAGTTGCTGATTTGTTTGCGAGGTGATTGCATAACGAACCACGGATTTGATGTGTATTTGAACAATTTTTGTGTGAACGGAACTATGGATATTGAAATTACCTGAAAGTTTTATAACTTTCTAAAGGTGAGTATCATCCGATTTTCTTGAGTGCTACTTTGTCGTTACGATTGGGAATTCAAACTTTCGTTTCAACTAAATAAAATTTAATCTTGTTCATCAAAGTTAGTTACCTGTTCGTGAACGGTAACGAATCCTCGGTCCGTCGTCCATTCAGTTCAGGTTGGCGAGGCAAACTTTTCATCCGCTATTTAACTAAGTTTCTCGCAATCGTTATCCGTTTGACATTTACTTTTCGGACTGATTGAATTTTAAAACCGTATTTTTTAAAATTCGTTAATTAAAAATAAAACTCTGTCGATGGTAATATAATTTAAAAATTAAATGGTTTGAATATTTGTAGTAGAAATATATTAATATTGCTAATAACGGGTCAAACAATGCCTATCGTTCCAATTGAACTCAACAATACGCGTCCTATCCTTTGTCCAAATCGACATGGGTTCCATATTTCCATAGAACTATTTCAGGACAGAAATGACGCGCTTAACGAATTCTATTTTCGATATGACATAATGAAGCGTGTTATGTGTCGTAACTCGCAGTACAGTACCGCAATAAGTCTAAAATAAATCCTCGTAAAATTCAAAACTGTAAAGAGCAGATGGCGATGAGGGCGATAGGTGTAACGTAAGTACGAGTGTAGTTGGGATGACAAGCTTTGACACCCGACACTCGTCAGCGCCCCTATCTCGAGAGTGACAGATAAGTACCATTTGTAAGCCTGGAGCGGAGTGCTCGGCGCTGAAACCGGTGAAAAATCTCGTTCAAGCGTGCTCGTTATTGGGGAAATTAATTTCTATCATTATACTAGCTGTGACCGCCCTCGTTCTATTAAATTGATTTGAAACTCCATACAGCGTTAATTTCTTTTATTATTGTCTCCTTTATTTTCGGAACATATTTTTACTGTTATTTATTTTTCTCAGATATAAAAAATCCATATTTTTGTTAATAGCTATAATTAATATTATATTAACAGCCCAAATTACAAACAATCACCATTAAAATAACAGTAATAATAAATAATAATTAAACAAGAAAGTCAGTAAATTAATTTAAATAATTAAACCCTGTAAATTACTACTTCATTATATCGCTCTCAAACGGAAATCCATTTTAAATGTAGGTCGTTACGTCCACGTTTCAATTTATTTTTGATAAAAATAAACCGATAGTGGTCCATTTGTTCAAGCGTGCAGCACAACAACAAACCATTGTTTTAGCTTCTAAAGTACGAAAACAATGCTGGTGACATGTTATTAACGCATATTCACTTACACAGACATACGACCACTATTTTAGATGCTAGCATGACAGTGGGACGGTTTACGTTTGCCACGAATGTCATCCGCGAATTTCCCCTTCGTGACTTTAGAATTATTAAGCTTTATTGGCATTTTATCCTCATACGACTTCTATGTCATGTCATGTTAACGCAAGCTTCATTTTAAGGCTTGTCTGTATATGGAAATAAAACATTGAATATATTAACGGCCACTATCCCAGGAGACTTTTACAATAAAAAAGCTAAAAAGGTTGACATCCTAAACGTACCTACTGACTTAAAGTCACAAAGATATACCTATGTCACTGTAAGAGACTGCATGGGTTTATCCTGGAAGACTCTTATGATTCGTGATATGGATCAAACACGTTGGCGTAGTCGCTTTGGTAACCGCTTAGAGGAAATTGGAGAGTTTGTCTTTGCAATTATGGACGACGTTACCAGGGAAAATACTCCCTAAAAAAACAAGGAAAATATGTCCACGAAGCCATCTTCTGTGACACGTTTGAGCCTTTACACCTGTGAGCTTAACATTGTCGGAAAATTCTAATCCATCAATCAGAAACGAAGTTTTTAAAATGTTGCAAGAAGTTACAGGTCCGTATTTTACAACGATACTCGATCACGAATCAATCTCGTTTTAAAACTAGATGTGCTTTCAACAACGAACGGAAACAGTCGGCCAGTTTGCTAGAATAGTTATGTTTTGTAAAGCTACCCCTTCGGAAATGAATAAATTGTAGAAGGTCTCAGAGTGAGTTTAAAATAATTTAGTAAATTAATGTCACTGTTCTGAAATATACATTCTTTTTATTATTATTAATTTACCTACTTTCTTTCTAGAAAACGGGTTGAACAGAAATATATCAATATTGTTATAAACTAAGGCAATAAATAAACGATAGTACAAGTAGTTCGATGGTCAACTTCATTTGACCACGTCAAAGATTTGAAAAATCACAGATCGAAAATTCAAAAATTTACTACGCGCAAAGCAGCACCGAAAGGTGTATGGAATGCATATCATCTTAAGCGCCGTGTGTGGTATAATAGATCGTGTGAGCACCAGCCCTTTAGTTTCATTCAGTTAAAAAAAAAATACTTTAAGAGTTTTCTCCAATACGAAAAAAAAAATCAAACTTTTTTCTCATGCGTGGAGCTACTAATGCCATCCATACGTTAATATTGTGTAAAGAGATGTAAACCAGAGACATTGCAATTTTTAGTTTTTTAAATTCCAGACTTTAAATTTCTATGAATATGAAACTCGATTTTCAGACCACTGTGCAACGGGACATTTTAAAAGAATTAACGCAAAGGGTAAATGAAGAAACACGAATGGGTTTTAGTCAGTAAATATCTGACACTCCCTTTTGCTTCTCCTACAGCAGGAGGGGTTATTTGATGATTACCCACGACAAAAAGATAAATAAAACATTGTACGTAATAAAAGGACAGGTTAATCAGCGAATGTAAACATTTATATCAATAAGCCAGTATTGCATGTGTCAGTACAGTGAACAAGGCCTGCTAACGAAACTGTAATCAACAAAATATATAAAACTGTATACTGAAAAGCTCTTCCATATTACCTAGATCAAGAGTAAAGAAAGTTCTACATGAAAACAAGGTATCGAGTAGTGAGCATTTCCTGGTACTCATAGTAATCTTATATTTTATGAAAAACCTCTTCAAATAATAAACTTTTTGCTAGCACGTGTCTAAGATTTCCTATTTTTGGACTTTGTGAATACAGAAAATTTGTCTATATTTGCTTATCTTTATGATAATACACTCAGACGAAATGGAACAACAAGAAACATTTTGATGGTTTGAATTGAATCTCGCTTCCAGTGTAATTCAGTTCCAAGTGTAACGTAATCAAAATCACACACCTAATTTGCGCTGTAGACGTGAGCGAAATTAATAGTCATATAATAATATCAATAAAAATTAAGTTAAATATCCAATTGAAGAATAAAGGCGGTCATTCCGGATTTACTGGTTTGTTTAATGTTCTTGTTAATGAGGGAGCAGTGGTGGCCGAGTGGTAACGGCCCAGACTTACGAGTTGTGGGTCGTGGATTCAAACCCAGCCAGGCGCATTACTTTGTGTAATTTATTTCATCACCACTGCTCTTAAAACGGTGAAGGAAAACATCGTGAGGAAACCCACATGTCCTAGAACCAAAAATTCGAAGACATGTGACATCCACCAACGCGCACTGGGCCCGCGTGGTGGATTACGGCCCATACCCTCTCCTAAAGAGAAGGCCTGCGTCCCAGTAGTGGGAACATTATAAGGCCGACTATGTTAATGAGGGCAATCGGATCCCGTATTCATTTAGGTGAAGTAATGAACAGCTATATTTTCAGAGATTTATGAAAAACTGATGTTTGTGTAAGTGGATGGACATTTAGTTAAGAACCAGTGAAAGAAAATTCTTCATCCAATGAGTCGCAAATGCATTGACGCTTTTTTTATGAAAATGCCCTGAATACCAAGTTGACGTCTTTATGAGAAGCGAGGAGTTGAAGCCAGTTTTATTTTAAACTTTATGTTACAAAAACTTGTTTTATGTTTGCTTTAGTTCTATATTACGTTAAACAACATTTTGCTTGAAAATACGTTTCAAGCGTTTTCATTTGACGAACTAGAATAAACATATTTCTTAATCAGAAGATATGAGGTGACGAAAAATAGAAGTTATGACATGTGGAGCCTGATGACATGTTTGTGTGTAACATTGCGTCGTAAACATGTATATTTGTTAGAACAAAAGTAAATGTATATTCCAGCTATGTTTAGTGTGCCCATTTATCAGGCAACACTGATTAACTTTACATAAAACACTTTTACTTAGTTGTACCTATGAGACTTGATATAAATACATCATTCAGAGAACATATATCGAAACTTTTAAGAAGAACCTCGTAAGCAATAGTCTTGCATTTTTGCTGAATTGGATCTATTCCATAATAATTTAAAAAAGAAAATGATCTGATTTGATGAATGATGATAAATGAGCTTCACCCGCGTGATAGTACAAAATTGTCCCAAGGGAACATATTCCCGAAATAAAAAACAGCCTATGTGCTTTTCCAGGACTTGGTCTAACCAGGTACCAGTTTCATTGGATTCCGTTCAGCCGTTCGGGAGTAAGGAAGTAGGAAACATAGACACACATACTCACAATCTTTCGCTTTTATAAAATTAGTATTCTACTAAACTAATAAAACTTATTATTCATAAATATTTAATGTAGGTAATCAATTCAATTTCATTTTATCCTGAAACTATATAAATTTAATATGGAAATATCGTGTAAATAACGATTATTTCAAGAACACTTAACTAATTAAAACTATATGTACACTAAAGGCTAATCCTAACTAAAATATGGCGTCATAAAACTCCTCCGCATTGCTGTCGGATGGAAGTGTGCCCAAAAGGCTGGCGGCATTGCCACGTTGTATGGCAATTCTTAATCTCTGACCGAGGTAAAAGCCAGTCCTTGGGTCACGCGAAGTGTCAAATAAGCGTTTGGATAGTTCTTTAAAAATCGAATGAGCACTCGGATTAAAATATGTTCATAAATATTTTCTAATTTGGAAGAAAAGCCCAAGAAAGTCAATTTGACTTCCTGTAAAGGCTCGTCATAGTCAGAGTAAGTAGTATAGTGAAGAGGAATACGTGTTGCGCCAACTTCAAATAAATTGGCACTAAGAAGCAAGAGAGTAATAATGATAACCTCTACTTAGTTCTCAAGACTTTTTAATCTGTTTGACAATTTTATTTTGTACTAGCTTTTGACCGCGGCCTTGCCCACTAGACAAAATATAGCCTTTGTCACTCAAGAATAAAGCAACTTTCTATCGGTAAAAAAATTTAAGCAATCGTACCAGTACAAAAAAAAAAAACGAAAAAAGAAATTTTACCTCTTTATAATAATAGGTACGAAATTGCCGTTTTTTAAAACGAGCTGCTTTGAAGTGTTATATCTTTGGATTTACTTGGAATTATAAGTTTAAACAAACTTTATATTAAAGGTACGTCATTCTTTTTTCGAAATTAGATATGTATTGGTTTCTTTGTGTTTTTATTTTCTGTAATATCGTAGCACTCAAACTCATTTTGTATGAAATCTAAGAAAACTCGCATTTTTTTTTTGTAATATGCGTTCTACCGTGGAAACAATGTGTCTCAAGCGGTATGCAATATTAATGATGTATACGAACTTTAACTGCTAATGAATGGGATGTTTATTTATGTTTCAATCACTTTCACGTCTGAAATAAACAAGACAAAATTTCCAAAACGAAAACTATTAAAGCAAAAACACAGAGTTCTTTTGTTAGAAGAAAGTCGTAAGTATACGTAATTAATATTGCTTGCCCTTTGAAATGCATATTTTCTACGTTGGAACTCTTAATATGATAAAACATTTTTGTTATTAGCTTTCATGGTTGTACCTAAGTACTGCGATATTACAGAAAATATAAAACACAAAGAAACCAATAACACCTAATTTCGAAAATATTAATAACGTATGAGGTTTCAACAACGTAAGGGTGGATACTCGCCATACGATTTTATTAATTACAAAGAAAATTAATCTCCTTTATACTATAATTTGTATAAAATGTTTTGCCTGCAATAAACGATTATAATTAAAAGGTCCTAACTCAATTCGTTTTTGCTTCAAGAGTCACATTTTTGTTTTAAATTATTATTGTTGATAGGCTCACGCTTGACCTTTATCTCACGGTATGCCAAGCTGTAATCGACGATGGAGCACGCTTGCCTAGTAATAACCTATTAACTCTAGACTTAAAACCGTTTAATCCTGGCGGTGTTTCATACAAACTGATAAGGTCTTATTCTTGGAAATGGATGAACCTAGATCTAAATAGTTGGTAACGAACATATTCGAAAAAACTTCTAGACAAAAAGGTGAAAGCAACAATAAGTTTTTTTTTTAATAGAAAGTAAATAATTATCCTCCCTTTTTTTGTGGATTTCTTATTTGGAAATGTTCTTTTATAACTAACTTTTTAGACTCAGGTACCTAAATCGGTTCATTAATTTCGACAAATAAGGAGTTGCCAGTTTGTATGAAATACCCTGAGGATTAAACGCTCTTAAGTCTACAGTTAATAGGTTATTACTATCGATCCTACACTTCTCAGGATCTATACGAAGCCAATAACAACGCTGAATCTATAGGTTGTCAAATACTGGTCAGATTTTTTTTTATTTAAGTCGCAACGAAAAGAAAATTAAGTTGTTGTTATCGGGAAACAAATTTCGGTAAGGAATCCTACTTCTTAACTGTACGCACAATGAATCCCTAGTGTCTCCGCTCTGTGTAGGTATAATCCATCTCACAAAGTCCTAATGATGAGGTCCGCAAAGGTTAACCGTCCTTAAATCATAAAAACTCTGTAAAAACTCAAATAAAAAATTATCTACTTAGCAATTTGCTTTATCTGCTACCGTTTTTTTTGTCTTTGCCTCAGCTGGTGAACCCTTCCGAGTTCTTTATAATGGGTTTTGGGGTTTTAGGCAGAGCAAGAAATATGTTTGACTAAGTAAAAGCGCGTGAGCTTTTAAATGAAAAGAGTAATGTTAGGTACTTTAGTAGACCGGTATTATTTTCATTCCTTTTAGCTTTTATGCTCTCTGATTGTAGACTCGTTATAACGATGTTAACGTTCATAAAAAAAAACATAAAATTACACCTATATTTCCCGGAAAGTGTAGGCAGATTTTGTTTTGGTCAATTTTCACAGTTTGTTACGTTTCCCAATAGTGCAGATCGAATCCTTGATATTGTCTCCAGCTGACACGCGCCGCTTAGAACATGACAAAACAAAAAACCGGTTTCAGTGAAATTGAACGAACGAAACGGTTTCCCGTTTATATTTTCGTGGAACTTTATTAACTGTTCTATATAAAGCACTTGCCACTGGATTTTCAGTATGCACATGAATTGAATAAAATATTATTGGGCAATGAAAATGGGAACTGAAATTGCAGATAACATGAAAATGCAACTGAGTTATTGACTGCTTATTAACATAATTAATGAACATTGCTTGAAATTGATCTAAGTGACTTTATCATTTACCTAATTTGTCGCCCATCGACCCAATAACCTGACTATCAAAGATAAAAAAACCTAATCATAATTATTACAATTTCAATCTTCAAGAGAGATGTAACGAATACCAAAATTCATAATCGTGGCTCTTTTTAATTTCCTGCATTCGCATCGAGAGACTACTTACAATGAAGCAAATAAACTTTGTAGCATTACGTTATGAAAAAGAAATTCCAATTTTACATCCCCAATAAATGTAACTGAAAGAGAGGACATACATAAATTCTGATTAATTAAATAAAAAGGAACTCAATGTAGTTAGTACTTAGGCCACGAATAAATTGGACCGTGGCACTTATAAGATTTTCTCGCAAAGAAGAACAAAAGGAGGTTAAATAACAGACGTCATATATGATCATGTCAGTCTCAGGGGAAAGTGCAGAAATGATTTCGGCATTAATTTAGGAGACAATTAATTGGACAACATTCGCCAGTAGATAAGTGACCCGGTCCTCGAGGGACGAGCCATTTGTCAACGTAATCATCTTTTCATGAGAACTAGTGAGGGACTATCGCAAACGCACATTCTGTAATCGCACTATTAACTAAAATTACGGACCTATCTCAGTATTCGACGAAATTGGGCTGAATCATTTATTTTCGGCTCCTTCCGAAGGCGCCAACATGTCTGTTTTGGTTACAAAGGAATAAATTAACGCAGCATAGCTGGATGCAATCGATTCAGTATAAGTTAAATGGTAGTTATAAAAGAAAATTAACTTTTAACTTGTGAATTTTATAACTGAACCCTTCTTCTTCTCTAATTGATGGTTTACGGAGTATTAGGTCCCAGTAGGTGGCCAGTTTTATAGCGACATCAGCGACGTTTTTAAAGTCCTCCAAAATACAGGTGTAGGGACACTGGTCACTCCAGTAAGTGAGCCATCGTCTAGTCAGAAAAAATAATAAATGAATAAATCCTTAAAAGAATATTGTTATGTTTGTGTATAGTCAGCACACATCTTCGCGGATATATATTATCGAAGATAATGCTTGTGCTGACATATTCTTATTGCAGACATTACAAAACGCTACCTAATATGACTACTTTTTTTTTTGATATAGGAAATATTCATTTAACTTCTCCCAGTCTGGATGGAGCGGAGAGTGTGTCAGACTTTTACTGACTTATACCCAACTAACTTCTTTAAATATGCCTTAGCGTTCCAGGGCCGTGGTGACTCTTTGGAAAATTCGCGCAGCCCTAGCAAACATCAGCCCTAGTGGGCCTCGTTCATTTTTTTAACATCTCTTTGAGGCACGCGTGGAATACAACGCACTGAGCTCGAGTTTGGTCCTTACCGGACGGATGGCCCTACCTATTACTCGCCGTTCGCAAACCTACTCCTGCTTTGGTAACCGGGAATTACTCTGTAAATCCTGACGGTTGAAGCGTCTCCTGCGGGGATTTAATACGTTCATACGCCCTTAACCACGGCAGATATCCGTATTTTTTTAAACCAGTCCAGTTATAGTTTTCGGAATTGCTTGTTCAATACAAACAACTGCTCTAAGTATTTTAAATCAAATATTGTCTGTCATTTTTTAACCTTGTAACTGTTGTTGTGCCTCCATAGGTAGCTAAATAATAGAGTGGCAGTAGCTTACTACTACAGTAACTCGTACACTCACTACTCAGAATGGCGGCGCCGGTCATATTCTCGTCATGACAGATGCCTCAGTCTATCGCCATTCTGAAATACGTTTCAGAAAAGACAACATGTTTAGATTTTTTGAAAGCTAAAGTAACTGTATTTTGAGTGGATATCATAACATAAAAAAAAGAAATAACGACACAAATTCTGACTACAAATTTAAATCAAATCAAGTCAAATCAGAGCATAAATTCAAATAAACTATTTAAAGACACTTTTGAATTGTAAAGAAGTCAGTCAGAAAAATGATGCTAATTACACATTCCAAAGCGTAGATCTCTATGGAAAAGAATGTGCAAGAAAATCCATGGAGTAAATGCTTTCTTACTTTTCTTTCCTTTCATGGACATTCTCATTTACATATTTTTTATCGCTTCTACTCCGTGAAATCAATGTAAATAAATAAGGTAAAAAAACTGTTGAGACTGCTCCTCTCAACATGACCTCGGGCTGGCGGCTGTGACAGATATACCAGTCTTAACTGACCGCGTCCGATCATGGATATGCCATGTACGAGTACAGCACCACTCAGCTGAACCAGTTTGAAGGGAACCGAACGAACGCAACGGACACACGCGCCACCACCAATGAGATATTTGAGTGAGTATGACTACACTCAACTGCCATGCTCAATTATGTCAAATAAGTTAAGTAACCCAAAAACAAACATTACTTCATGTACAAATGCTTCTGCATTATATACGCTATTTTCATTAATAAAACGGAGTCTCGATATTTTTATTTATCAAAAAAGCGACAACAAACATTTCAAAAGAAAATTAATTTCAGGTTTTTCCAATTCGTCCCTGTATCGAACCATCTGCCAAAAATCAAAAATTATTTCTGTTTGATTGTGTAAGTGTGTGATGACCAAAACCATTGAATTGAAAATGTACCTATTTTATCTTTAATTTTTACCCACATTCACTGTTATTAAGTACCAATGTAAAGTAAGTTTATCTAGGACGTTATTGAAACCCCGTGCCTTGGAAAGCACGTCATTGCCATTTGTCTTGCCAGACAGTCTGACCAGCAGTTTACCCAAGGAGTTTTGTGTTGCCCTGTAAGTGGAATGTGTGTGGTGGGCTCTGATAAGCAGTCTCTCCATGTAAAACACGGGTATTCAGCCGCATCCAGTTAAACGGGAAGCCGAGCCCAAACTAGTTTGGAAAAGGCTTGGGAGATGAGATTTATATTATGAATTCGCCGTTTTATAAAACGGGTCACTTTAATCTATGATAAAAAAAAAGTGTTTTAAAGTACATTGCGTACCTTTTGGAACGCGTTGTCTATAGTTTTTAGAAACTTCATGGTAATAAATATGACGATATTACAGAAAAAACAAAACCAAAAGAAATAATGTTTTTTTTTTTAAAGGAATATCTTTATTTAAAATTATATTTCCAAGACAGTCTGTCGTTATGACAGCTCAAAGAGGTTGACAGTTTTTGGAATAGGTCAACCATTTTATAAAATGAACCTGACAGCAAAGGAAAATTTCTAAGAACTTCCCTGTATCCAAGTTCTATTTCCTAGGAAACGGAAGTTAATATACTGATACATATTTGAACTTCATGTTGGTACGGTAGTAATAAAATTGTAGGTAACTCTATATACGAGTTCGTTTTATCCAATAATAATTGCTTAGAGGCAAATCGAACAAATACAAATTTATAAAAGGAAATGTAATATTTTATGACAAACGGAATAAATGTGAATAACGGTGGTACAGATATGTATTTTATATTGTTCACATATGTCTACTAATTATGTTGCTTACAAAATTATTTATTAGAAATAAAACGTTGTATCTTAAAGAATATATGTAAAATAAATCATGTACATGATAAAGTTGAACAACTTTGTCAAATTATTTGTTTCAAGATTTCAATCATTTTATGGACAATAAAATTTATGAAAACTGTAAAGCAATACTAACATTATTTTGCGAGTTTTGAGTGGCAGTTTTTGCGTCGCATTTACACAACATTTCTTTCATACAAAAGTCCCTGAGAGGCGGTTCTCGTATTTTTAAGGAACTTTCGCATTGGCATCGCAGCCGCAATCTGTCAAAAAGACTTCTAATTTCTTTACATTTTGACAAGTTTTTGACATTGTTTGTCGCTGACTTGAATGACGGCGACACCGTGGCGTAGTGGTCTTAGGGTTGAATCACGGCGACTTGGTTTTGACGCTTCTATTGCTTATGCCACACAGCGGTGGTGACGCCTGAATGAGGTAACTCACAAAACTATGTTGATTTGACCTCAAAGTAAAGTAATTTTCTGTAGATCACCTGCGCTCCAATAAATATATCGTTGACGTGGCTCAGAAGGCTGTCCAGATTAAGTAGGACTGGACTGGACATGCTTGCCACATGCAGATCAAACGATAATCTCGTAAAACAAAAATTGGTGCCCCGAAATTGCACGACGGGGTCGCGGCAGATCATGAAAGAGAAAGTGAGACAACTTAGATGTATTCTATTATATATATATATTAGAAATTACAAGAAGTGTCTTTTTTTTATTGGATGGAAAAATCATCTTATGACAAATCTCGCCCTTGGGCGGAGCGGGAGATAGTGTCAGACTTTTTCTGACTAAAAATCCATTCCTGTTCCTTCGTTGCCTTCGTCCCAGGGCCCCGGGTTTCGCTTTCACACTATCCGTGGCCCCAGTAGGCTTCGACCCTGCTGGACCCCTTGGCTCAGAGTCGGGAACTATGGAAGGCATGGAGAGCGGCAGTTTAGGCTACATATAATAATATTACGTAATAACCTATCCAAACTTTAACTGATTTAAAAATAACCTTTCAATAATATTACAAAACATTGCTAGTGACAGAATAATATTCAATATTGAATGAGGAAAAAGGTCTGTAACGCCTGAAGCGATTAGTGTTTCTCAGTACCAACAAAAGATTATTATATTAACGTTATAAATACGACTACGTTAATTATATTCCTATGTCATAATAAGGGTAGTTTTTCCCTGTGGAAAGTCTCTTTGCAAATTATAATTGCTGTGCATGTTTAATTTGTTAATGTGGGCTACTTGACAGCTTTAAATTTTACTATGTATTCTTGTAACTGGCTTTATTTGTAATTCTGTACAATACTATTTCTATCTTCATATTCTGTATATACCCATAGGTATAATTTGGTGTAAAAAACTTTCCACAGAATCGATGGATTTAAGTACAAAGGAAAAAGGCCATTCAGTATAAAAAGTATCCTATCTCCAATTTCTGGATTTGATTTGCGCATTTGTCGAATTTCATCCAAATTCGTTTAGTCGATTGAGCGTGAAGGACAGGATAGGATAAAAAACATACACAGGCACAGGCAGGTATAATATGTAAATAAGATAAATAAAGGAAATAATAACTATGTAATTAAATTACAAGTGCAGAAGCGAATGAACAAAAATACATTCTCAACTGTTTTAATTTTCAATTTTCCACAATTAAAACACCATAAAACATCTAAAGACTTCAAGTACTTTCATTATATATTTGTATACACATAAGTCCCTCTCCAGTTAAGCCGAAAGAAAAACCTGGTTGAAAATAAATTGTTATCTGCATGATCTCAACCAAGAATAGAGCACCCCATCACTTCCCCGAGGTGTTGTAAGAAGCAATTAAGTATTTTTATGAGGTGAACGTGAGGCGGAATCCTTAACCCGGCTGCCAAGTCGCGGCATGTTTACGGCGAGATGTTATATGATAAACTTGTGCTAACCCTATTTATGTTCAACGCACTTCGAGTTTTCATGATCTTAAACAGGAGTTAGTGGAGGTCAGTACAGTATATCATTATTGTAAATGAGTTAGTGGAGATTAGTACAGTATATCTTAATTGTAAATATGAAAGTTTGTGAATCTTCAAATCCATCATGTGAATCTTTCATCCGCGTGTATGAATTTTTATCTCTTTCACGCAAAAACTTGGAACGGATTTTTATAAAAGTTAGTTTTTGTACTTCAGAATACATACACACTAATATTATAAATGTGAAAGTTCGTGTGTACGTTTGTTAGTACTTCATGCACTAACGGATTACGGGTAGACTATCCCCTGGAATAGAACATAGCGATATTGGAAATATGAAATAACGTAAGTGACATTTACCTAACATGTAAAATGTACCTAACGATGATTGATGTAAGGGTATTTTACTCTAAACCTAAAAACGTCCCTTACGTTATTTCACATTTCCAGTATCGATAGGATACCTTTTATCCTGGGTGGGTATTCTCTTAGAATATTTTTTTAGTTTCAAAAGCTAGTATCATCATCATCTCCTTAGCCTTTTCCTAGCTAACTTACTGTTGGCTTCCAGTAACCGGAGGCTGCTGAATATCTGAACTTTATATGGAATTATTATCCTCATTTCAACCGAAAGACGCCCACTGTTGGACACAGACATTGAACGGTCCTGTGTGTCTCGCATCCATCGGATTCCCGCAACCGTTACTAGTTCATCGGTCCATATATGAGGCCTTTCAACGCTACGTCTTCCGATACGTGGTCGCCATTAAAGAACCTTTCAGCCCCAATGGCCATCCGCTCTGCGAGCAATGTGACTTGCCCATTGCCACTTATGTTTGGCGATTTTTCGTGCTAAGTCGGTAACCTTGGTTCTCCTGCTAAAATTCTACATGGAGTGGCCTATCAGAACTCAACAACCCAGTTTCTATAATAATCATTATTTTTTTATGTTAATAATCCCAAATTCTAAAATATTATAAATGCGATGGTGAGTTTGTTTTTAAGTAGGAACCCTAACAAGCTTTCACGCAATAACAGCTGAACGAATTTGAATGAAACTTCTTACTCAGGTAGACCACTTCCTAGATTAATAATAATAATATTCCGCAACTTTCACACAACGCCCAAACTAAGCAGAGCTTATGCTATGAGTACCGCACAACTGATAAACATACTTATATATTGCTAAATACATACATATTATAGATAAATTACACCCAGACACGGAACAAAAGTGCTCATCACAGAAATATTTGTCCTGGGTACAAAATCCACGACCTCCGGCATAGCAGTCAAGGCCTAGACGAACAGGCTTATCAATAGTAGATTAGAACACAGTCTTTATCACGGGAGCTTGTTCCATTGGGATAATATCCGACTTCCATTCGCACAACCTTCTGAGAAAAGCTAGTTTGGACATAATTTCTTATTATAAGACACCTTGCGGACGGCGAGCAATGTGTGGTTCGCCGTCCGACCGTACGGTAACCGTCCGGACCGAGCCCAAGTCGTCGACGGCGCGCACTGTTCCACGCGCGCCTCAGACGGATTTCAGCAGATCGTAGGGGCCCAGCAGGGTCATAACCTACTGGGGCCACGGCTGTGTGAAAGTGAAACCCGGGGCCCTGGGACGAAGGCAAAGAAGGAATAGGAGTAGGTTTTTAGTCAGTATACGTCTGACACCATCTCGCGCTCCGCCCAAGAGCGGGATTTGTCATAAGATGATTTTCCCACCTAAAAAAAATAATTATAAGACAGTTATGTAATTACATGTTATTACAATCTTGAAATATCATCTCAGTGATGATATTTCAAAATCTCCCAAGCGTTATTAGTACGTTTTTTTATTATTGATAAGCTCGCGTTTGACCACTATCTCACCTGATGGTAAGCGATGATGTGGCCGACGATGGAGCACGCTTACCTAGAAGTAATCTATTCACTCTTGAGTTAAAGCCTCCAGGTTGTAGCTATCAGGAAACACGGACTTCGGCAGGGAATTCCACTCCTTAGCTGTACGCATTATGAATGTGTTCCCAAAACGCTTTGTACGTATGGATGGGATATCCACCATGTACCAATGACGCAACGGCTTTCGTCTAGTGGTCCGATGATGGAACGGACTTGGTGGAATCAAATTGTGCAATTCCAACGCACACTCTCCGAAATGTAATCGGTAGAAAATTGTGCCAATAAAGCCATAAATAAGTTGATTTCAGCTAAACCCACTTTCCAAAAAGGGCTATAAGTATTGCAAAACGACGCCACCAATAAATTAACAGAATAACTGATCACCGCACTTTCTTTACTGGAAAAAAAACTGGGCAAGTGCGAGTCGGACTCGTGCCCTGAGGGTTCCGTACAAACTTACCTATGTAAATAGTTGTATTCCCGAATGTGTCTCAAAGATTTTTCTCAAAGATTAATTAGTTAATGTTGTGTCTGTGTTTATATAAATACATAAATAAAGTTTTTTTTCTGACGTAACCAAAAATATACTGTTTTTAAGTTTTACCTATACCGTTTTTTGCAACATAAACGGCTGTATCTTTTTTTTCGTAAACTTAGAATTTTAATTTTTTTCACACCTTCAAGAGACCGCAGACCTGAGTACATAGTTTAAATTTCAACACGATACCTCCACGCGTTCCCGAGATAAAGAGTCTTGTCAGACAGACTAATAGACAGACAGACAGACGGACGGATGGACAACAAAGTGATCCTATAAGGGTTCTATTTGTCTTTTTGATGCACGGAACCCTAAAAAAAGACGATACAAGTAAACTATTTACCCTCTGATTGCAGTGCCCTCGTGATATTTGCTCTCTTTTTAACGCTTGGCAATCAGATGCTGCTATTTCACTCTTTCACCCCCTATCTTAGGATTGCTGCTACTAAATACGTAATTGACCTGTGGTAAGATATAGGAACCCGTATCCACGTCTGTATTTTCTTAATGAACGGGAACTAAGTGGCTGCAACGTAAAGCAGCGTTGGCACCACTTAAGAGGTAAATGCACTCTGTGGATAGGCAGTTAGTGCGTTATTTGCCAATCTGGAGACCTGTTTGGAAGATGGAAGTACACTGCTTTATATAATAAAGATGCTTACATGCACTTTAAACTTCAATATCAGCACTGATTGCGGGAGCACATTTTCCGGCCAAGGCTGAATGAAGGGTTCGAAAGACTTACCGCGGCTCTGAAAGAACGGAGATGCGTTCTAGTTCATAAAATACTGAAACTCTCTCTCGCTGCACTAGGAGCAGAAGGATCTATTTGATGATTTCCTACCAGAATAAAATAAGGTGTCAAGCGTGCGAGCGAGAAAGAGGAACAGAGCTATACACCCTGTATAGCTCCATCTCTTTAACAGTTCAGATTAGCGCGTTAGGAGCTCGTGGTGTGACATCTAGCAAAACCAATAAAACTTTAGGATGATTAAAATGAAATGTAAGACACAGTTATAACACGAGTTCATATACAGGATTAATATAAATGAGTGTACAGGCACTTGGAACATATGAACCATGCTAACGATGACGTGTCGTTCTTACATTGTTATAAAATGCTGTCTCTATATGCATGACCGTATCGAGCTATGAAGACGCAGCGTTGGAAAGCCTCCCACAAGGTGGACCTATGGCCTGGTGAGGGTCGCGGGAATCCGATGGATGCGAGACGCGCAGGACCGGTCATTTTGGCGACATTTGGAGGAGGCCTATGTCCAACAGTGGACGTCTTGCGGCTGATGATGAAATGATGACTCAGGTCTGCAACCCCTTGAAGAATAAAAACAATCAAACTTCTAAGCAACGGGTTCCAAAGATACGGCCGTTTATGCTCCGTTTAGGTGCTTATTTAGAGACTTGCAAGGAAATCGAAACCTATAGGGTACTTCACGTGGGTCTAAAATTCTGAAATTCGGCATGAACCAACATCTCATAGCACAAGTATAGGCTTACATGGGCATTTATAAAACGTCAGACTCTAGCGCATGGTTCCGATTGGTCGTTTCCTATGGAGAAGACTCCATGGTTACTCTTTTAAAAACCATTATTGATTTTTCAATATTTCCACAATAGAATGTAAATTGAAAACACTTATTTTATAGAAGAAAAACCATTATAGAGAACTGGGCATTCTATCGTTGGTTTTCGTTCATAGCTAACGATGACGTGTCTTCTTACATTATTATAAAATGCTCTCTCAAGATACGGCCGTACGGCATACCTTATTGAGCGTTTAGCACTCGAGAGTAGTTGTTAGATGTCCATTTGTTTTATTTCGTAGAATGTCCAGTCTAGGTATGTACGAGACGTGTGCACGGATTTCTTATCGGGCAAAATCGAATTTAAATTTTTTATTCAATTCTTCGCCTTTTCGACTCGATGGTTTTCTTTTCCTCCAAAATATATGGGCTCAGAGGGTTTTCAGCAGCATAGGTGGCGTTTTTAAGGTCCTCCAAAGTGCAGGTGCGGGAGTGCGGTGGATGCGAGACGCACAGGATCGGTCATTATGGCGTCGCCTGGGGGAGGCCTATGTCCAACAGTGGACGTCTTTCGGCTGAAATGATGATGATGTGATGATGATGAAAGTGCAGGTGTAGGAAACTTAACTAAGAGGGCCACCGCCTGGTCAGAAGAATTGAAAAGTATATACTTAAGAGGGTCCTTTTTCACTCGCCTAGCGTCAACATCGACCATGGTTTAAAAGCTTCATCTAACGCAATCCAACGCGATGTTTGATGAAGAGGTAACGGTAAAAAAGAGAGATATCGCCTGAAAACTCCATTAGCATTCGGTAACTCCGAAATTTACTCGAATATTTTACAAAACTTGTTCCAGGAAATACGTGTTGTATTTTAACCCTTACAAGTTTTTGAAAAAAACTGTCATTTAGAATCTTGATTAAATTTGCAAGGTTTCTATTGTTATACTTTTCTGACTTTTTATTTTTGAGTATACGAGTATATGAACTGTCAAAGTTCATGCAAAATAGCAGAGTTTCGGAGGTCTTTACAGGATTAGTTTTACACAAATTTATAAATTGATTTCAATAGAAGCCTAGATAATATTCACAAGACACTGTGTTTCCAAAATATCTAATGAAAAATGTGTAATAACGTCATAATCGCGTAAGAACGGTTGTATGAAAAACAGTTAAAATGTATGTCGAGTTGCATCCCCTTAAAGTCATACAAGGAAATTTGGAAGCACATCTAAATAATACCAGCCTGTAACGGATCCATCATCATCATTTCAGCCGAAACACGTCCACTGTTGGACATAGGCCTCCCCCAAGAGTCGCCAATATTAATGGTCCTGTGCGTCTCGCATCCACCGGATTCCTGACCGATGAACTGGAAAGGCTTGTGGGAGCAATCCTTACCAGGTTATCGGTCCACCCTTTAGGAAAACTTCCACCGCTGCGTATTCCGGTCTGCGGTCGCAATTCCAGAACCTTTCGGCCCCAACGGCCACCTGTTCCACGAACAATGTGCCCAGCCCATTGACACTTGACATTGAATGCGGATCCACTACAGGATATATAGCTTCCTTTAAATACAGGGTTTTTCAATAGCTACGCTCGAACTTTGATTATGTACCTACAGAGGTTATTTTGTTTTCATTATCATACATTTGGGAGGTACCTATACCTGCTTATTTAGTTGACATTTGCCCTTGGAACGATGCACGTTGAAACTGTTAAAATTTAGTTTTAAACTCAATGTTCTATTCCATCTGTTCGCCTAACATTCCGTGCACTGAGTTCCATTCCTCTAAAACTCCATTCACTGTCTATCGAGATTGTGTCACTAAACGCCGCGCGACTATGTTCTGTGAGGTTACGTGAAATCTGTGGTATTCTGACAAACCACAAATGATTGCCAACCAAATGCGTGTTTTTCAAGAATATGTCCTCATTTATTTGAAAGTTATTCAGAAGACCACAAGGATACATTATTATCGCAGTTTTTTTTTCCTGAAATTATATTCAACATAAAATGTCATCGTTTACACAAAAACAATAGTAGCAACTTGAAAAATGTTCTTCTTTGAGAAGTGTCTGGAGAGGCACTAAGGCATCCTCACCTTCCACCAGACGCGGTTACTCACCGGACATTGGAAATCCGAGAGGTTTCTAATTCGGTTTCATGCTAAAGAAACACCAGGGCGTCACCATTGATCGGATCATTCAGAGGATACGGTGAAGCGTTCAGTGGATGTCTACTGCCATGTCCTCGTGAAGGCAATAGCATCCAGAGTGACATGGTATGTGATGCGAAGCAGTAATGCGAGCGAAGATGGCCGCAACCGTAAAGGAATAGACATTCTCACGCCCCAGCCGGCACCGCGTCAGAAGGCGTCCCGGCCAACTAAAGGAGTCAGTAAAAGTCTGACAAAAGGTTTTCTTATAAATACAGACAAAGCACGAGCAATGATAACCGTATACATCACAACTAACTAGAAAAAATAACGCAAGTGCTTAAAATTTTCCTGACCATAGCCCAGTTAATTTAGTCCAGTTTTGGCCATCGCATAACCCGAAAACGCTGTCCAATACGTTATCTCGGTTAAAGCGGAGTTACTAAACGCCGGTTAGACAACATAATAGTCGAGTAAACAAACTGCCAGGCCAGTGCCCGCGAGTGCAATAATAATGCGTCTACCGCAATTAAGTCTTGCTGCTTGTTTTAAATGAGAAACAAGAAGTTTTCCCTTATTTAAATGGTAGAAAAGAACCAAAAATAAAGAAAAGAAAAATATGCAATACTAGTTTCTGTTAACTGCTGCGCCCGCGTGAGAGTGATAAATTGTAACGCCCTTGTAATAATTTACGAAGAGAACCGAATTGTCCAAAACACGCGCCACCATTAGTGAAACATTTGAGTGGGCAAAACAAACTCTCAACTGCTATGCTCATTTATGTCAAACGTTTAAGTCAAGTAGTAACTATAAAAATTTAAAAATCCCATTTCAATACATGTTCTATCCATGTGCCAAATTTCATCCAAATCCTTTCAACCACTTGAGATTAAAAGAGTAACAAACATACAAACACTCATACATAAACAAACTTTTTATTTTATAACATTACTAGCTGCAGCCAGCGGCTTCGCCCGGGTGATGGTAGAAAATTATGCCAAGAGATACACCCAGGATGAAAATCCTATGTGCTATTCCAGGACGTGGTCATCCCTTGGACTAAGTTTCATCGAAATCCGTTCAGCTATTTGTTCGACCGTAAAGGAGTAACTAACATATAAGTACAAATTTTCGTCTTTTATAATTTTAGTGTGATTTAAATAATATTATAATAGAATCTCACCTTCTGTTATAGAGGTCGGAATTAAGTAGAGTTAAACATGTACTTAGACCGATTTCAAACAGCGAAATTAAAGCAAATTAATTTTAAAGAGCAGATATTTTTTATGACACTATTAGATAGCAGAAAAAAATTCTTCCAGCATTAATGACGAGGAGGAGGAAGTGTATTTTTTAAGCTTACCTCAGTTAACGTAGAAAGATGTTTTTCAATGAAAAACACTAATAAAAATTGTATGTTAATTATCTTTGTTTTATTTGTCTTATCTATCTCTGAGGTTTTTATTATTATTTATTTGTAATATTGTTGGCCAAACGGGATTTTTCATTATAAATCCCGGGAAGATCGATATCAATATCAACATTTCGATGCAAGTACATGAATAACTCTACCTAATTCCGACCCCTGATTATAACAGAAGTGAAGTAAAATGAAGTAATTTAGCCCTGCTCACTGCCACTAAGTTTTGCGATTTTCGGGCTATGTCCGTTTGCGGGTGGTTCTCCTTTGGATATCTTTATTTCTGATTCGATCATGGAAGGAAAGAGAACAGAAAGGTCTTCCTCTTTATTCTCTCGTATCTTATAAGATTTTCTTCATTTTATTTATATTTTTTTTTATTTTATTTATTTTTATCTATGAAAAATATACAATTGTACATGTATTACAATAGGTATATATGGTATGAGAGGTGGATAATTTTACTTACAATTCACGTTTTCACACATTACTAGTATACATAATTGAATAGGTAGGTAAGTACAATTAATTACACTAAAATACTATATTAGCACCTAAGCTAAAACAAAAACAAAATGCGATTAGTACCTACACACTAACCACATTTTACATCTATTAATAATTAGTTTCTTAAATTGCTATTAACACACCACACTACATTTTTTTAATGAATTGAATAAATTTTTTGAACAGTTTTATTTCAAGATCTCTAAAATACTTGAAAAGCTAATCGTTTTGTAATCCTTACGTCATAACGTTTACCCACGACGTAGATAACATTATTTATTCACAAAATGCTGTATAATAATAATCTCCTTGATCCTGAGCTTACCTTGTAAATCTGCAAAACCATAACAAAGTATTCGAGCCCGCAATGTTTGTAAGATTGAGTGAATGCCGAGTATATATGTACCTATAAATAATTCATTTATTTCAATATTGTTCATCCAATGAATAAAATAAACTGTGTGTTTTTTGTTTCTCGATATTTTTTTACGCTGAACTGTAAATAAAAGTGGAAAATACAGGTATAATTTTAAATAAAGAATGGAAAACTGTGTCTATTTCTATGTACAAATACAAAACCTACAATCCCAGGTACTTGAATTCATAAAATAGATTGTGAAGTTTGTGTAGATATGTTTCTTTTGTACAACAGATTCGATATTTGTGTTAACATAGACATGCACAAAGTGAAGTAAATATTTGATAAGTAAACGATGAACAAAGAGCTAAATTAGCTCTTTGTTTGTAGGACAACACTGCATTTATCCCATGTCTATATCAAGGCCAAAGTTTGTTTATATGTGTGTAAATTTGTTGCTCATTTCATGCACAGATTTGAATGGAATTTGGTACGAAGATAGCTTACATTCTGAATTAATACATAGGCTATAATTTTTAATGCGTAGTACCGTCCGAGTCGAAGCTACCGTCCGAGGCCAATAGTGTTTATTATTGTTATTATATCTAGCCTATACTATCCCACTGCTGGGCAAAGGCGTCCTTCCAGTGTTCTCGGCTTTGAGCCACTTCTTGCCAGTTCCTGAGGAAGACGTCTAAGTTGTCCCGCCATCTTCTTGGCCTCGGCAACCCCGTCGTGCGGCAATAGTACAGCTAATAGTATATAAAATTAATAAAATTGAATAGTGCTATGTGGTCCCAATTAATTATTTACTCTGAACATTGACTTTACTTTGAGGTTTCATCAACAAACCAATCTGTCTGTAAAAGTTGCATGTGGCTGCAACCGTCAAAAGTCTCGAGCAGTTTGAGCGTGCCGCTGCGCTCAGAAGTGGTGCAGCGGTGGTTGGCAATCTGTCACCGCTTAAGCGCTGAATAAAGCAAGAAATAAATACACAGCAGTTTCCTATAAGTGGGCAACAATTCGTTATGTTAAACGTTCTTTGTAGCGTCGCCAAAACTATTTGGCGCCGTTAATTTGCTGACAGTGCTGAGACATCAAAAAATAAATGGGTCACTCAATTTGTCGGAACAACTTTACTGCTAGTTCCATATACTGCTAAAACTAATATCATCGGGAAAATATGGCCAATAAAATTTAATTATGGAACATTAGCAATGATGAATCGCCAGCTACGAGGGGCATTTAGCGTAATTATATTGTGATTTCAGAATAATCGCATGATGAATAGGCGCATACCAACTTCTATATCTATCAGATTGCTGTTTCATTAATTCAGCTCGTGACTAATAGCTTTGTAGGAATGGCTTAATCCAACTTTGTCATATAGTTTACAACTATGATTTTTAATTTTGATATAAAAATGGAAATAAAATGACGGAACAAAATCTACACTTAGAAATAGGTAAATTTTATGAATTTTTAAAGCAGTAATCTTTGAAACTACTGAAATGATTTTAAAAATTCTATTCACCAGTAAAATACTACATTATTTATTTCTGAGTGATATAAAATAAATAAAAATGTTTGACGCCTAGCGACCGATTCCACCATATCCACACAGATCACCTAGTATACAACACAGTTGTATAAAAATGTCTAGAAATGCTAGAAAATGTATTTTAATCCGTGTTGTTGACCCGTTGCAACTATACAGCTCGTTTATCTCTTCTTAAAATCACACGGAGATAATTTATAAGCTAGAAACTTTTGTAATGGTGAAAACTACACTTTATGTAGGTTGCTAACAAAGTCGTTAACTGTACACATATAAAATTTAGCTAACTAGAACAAAACTCTACGGATGAAGTGAAAATATGAAACCGTATCCATGAGATATTTTCTTTTGGCAAAGTTGCTAGCTTAGGATTGGCTTTGAGAAAAGTTAAGCTGGCAAGGTAATTTCGGTCTTTATTATTTTTCACAGTAGCAACACCAAAGAGACGCTTTGTCTACAATAAACGTAACGGGAACAAATCGATTTTTAATTTAGTCTTCTACTGAAGTTTGTTGTACTTAGTTTTATTAATTCCTTCTGTAACTAATGAGTTTCTGAAGTAATAAAGATTTTTCGGTTACTCATAATTTTATTACATTTATAAAGTATTCAAATGAATAAAGTTAGCTTTATTAAGTCGACTATATTAAATCTACAAGCTGTGGAGGTAATAAGGGATTATGAGATTGAATAACAGGTTATTTTAAACGCGTTTAAAAGCTGTTAAAGTTTATAAGGAACAAAGACCAGAATAAAATAATTCCTTGAATTACACTGTATTTTTAGTTATTTTTTTTACTGGAATGCAAGAAGGGTTATGTTTTTCGCACGAATCTTGTATGTATGTATGTAACATTCTTTATTACCTCATATCTTGCAAACCGGTGGACGGATTTATATAATTAAGATATCATTAGATTCCTTTTAATAAGCCAAGTGTTCTTAGATAGGCGACGTTAAAACAAAAATCAACATAACAACTGTGAGACGCTATACTAATAGAGCAAAGGCTTTTTTTTGTAGACTGCAATATGAGTATCAAATTAAAGGGCTCGTCATGGGGATTTCAAAATGGTTTATCATGACACTATTGATGTCTGTGGTAGGTTCTTTATTAATTTATATATACATTTTAACTTTTAAATATTATAATTTAATGGGTATTTAAACAAACTAAAAATAATAATATGTACAAACGGGTAAAAAAAGACTCTTAGGGCATCAAAAAATTCATCCACATCGATGTCAATGGGAAAAGTGCCCAGGACGCTGGCAGCATTGCCACGCTGGATGCCACTGCTGATTCGTTGCCCGAAGAAAAGCCCAGCCCTCTGGTCACGCGAAGAGTCGACCAGCTGTTTGCTGATATCTCAAACTACTCAATGAGCGCTGGGACCCCATGACCCTAGAGTTTCAACCCCAAACGGCTCAAACATATAACCTCCAATGAGGTTATTATATTTACGCCATTTTATGACCATATTAAAATAAAGTAAAAGAAAATATGTTATTTATTATCTACTAACTGCTACTCGCGATTTTGTTATAACATTAGCTACATCCAAATGAAAGTTCCGTCTTTTATTTAACCGCCACTCGCGATTATAAAATATTGTGCGTTCTATTTGTAGGAAATTTATCGAAGAACATAAATAAGAAGTTTTTCATAAAATAGTATGTAAACATCGAAAATAAGGTCTACAATGAAGTGTTTGAGAGCGGACGCCACGAAACGCTTGGCCATTAAAAGGGAGGAAAACCTCAGTCCGGTCAGATAGACAGTCACTCTATTTAAAACACAAAAAAATAAACTGCTTAAAAATCAAACCAAAACTTTGAAACCACATCTTACTAAAACTCTTTACTAAAACTTAAGTCAGCAAAAGATAAAATGGAGGTTTGAACAAAAGACTGGAACGTGTCATGTTGCTCTTAACATTTAGGAACGGACTCCGAGACACGGAGATCCGATGTAAGACCAAGTTGGAAGAATGTACTGTACTGTGAAGCTTTGAAGTAAATGTCCGTAGGAAACTGGGAAAGCTAAAATAAAGCTCTCGTTAAACATACAAATGTATATAAAGTTTTGCTTTTTATCTCATAAACACTACCATATATTTAACAATGAATACATTTAAAAATAATTAACCCAAATGTTAACAGAGAGTACTATACTCGGTGTTTTCATCCTGTTTGTATCAGGAATGAAGATATTAACCCAGCTGGTTACCGACATAGTCTGAAGAATCGTCAAATTAAGCGGCAATAGACTGGGCATATTTGCAGAACAGATGCTCGATGGGGCTGCAATGTTCTGGAGTAGTTCGCGGGAATCCGAGAGATACGAGACCGGCTGTCATGGCGACACTTGAGGGAGACCTATGTCCAACAGTAGACGTCTTTCGGCTGAAACGATGATGAACTATAATTATAAAAACACACCGAAAGAAAAAAAACCTAAACTAATTAAAACTAACTAAAAGCAGTCTATAATAGAAAAGTGTCTACTGCACTATACCAACTAAAAAACCTTATTTTTTAGACTTAACTCACGCCAAAATAAATGGTTCTATCAAAGTATTTTCTAAATCTTAATAACTAAGTAGGTATTTTTGGAAACCTAGACAGCAGTATACGATCATTCATTATTATTTTTATCAGATTTGAGCATCTTACACTACAAAAAGATAATTATAATTTATTCGACTCAAGATATCTTGTATTTGTTAGTTACAACAGCCACTAATGATTTCAAAAATATCTTTTATATTCGACTTATATTATTTATTTATTTTTTCTAGAACGAATATCCTCTTCTTTGGGTTCCGGATGCACGATGCTATTGAAATGACGTCACAACACCATGGGCGTTATCACTCTTCTGTCTCGCCTGAAATGCGGCGTATTTGCATTTCTAATCATTATCCACATACCAATTCTGCAAGGAGAAGAACAATCTCAATGTCCAAGCTTAGCAGAGAACCCAATTTGTCCCTGTTATAATTTTAAAGAAGGTAAGTTTTGGAGCTCTTTTACTAAATGCTATTTAGGATAAATCGGTGTCATTAATGGATACATTTATTTCAGGATTATTTTTGGAGTGCCCCAGTGCCACCCCCGGGGCCGTTAAAAATGTGCTGTCCAAGATAAGGGGAACCATCCAGTCGCTATCAATATATGACTTAGAAATCTCAACGACAGAACTGAACGCAGACATCTTCCCATCAAAAATAAAAATAACCAATCTACAGATCTCTCAGTCGGGGATAAATAAGATAAGCTCTAACGCATTTACATCGCTACGTGACTCGTTAGGATCTTTGAGCATAATTTCCAGTAAATTAAGCAAAATTCCGCATGAATCATTTTTAGAACTTTACAATGTTGAAGCAATTGATTTACAGCTCAACGACATCAAAGATATTCAAGCAAACACTTTCAGAAATCTTAAGCTAAAGAAAATCAATTTGAAAGGGAATAAAATAGCCAATATATCAGAAAATGCATTTTACAACTTAGAAGAATCTCTTACAGAACTGGATATCAGTGAAAATTTTCTTACTGTATTTCCTTTGAAACCTTTGGGCAAATTGAATAAGCTTAGCAATTTAAGACTTGCTTGGAACAAAATAAATTCTATACCTGACGACATAGATGTAGCAGTGCCAAATTTGCTGACTTTGGATTTAAATTCAAACTATTTTACAAAAATTGACAGACACTGGTTTAGATGTATGCCTAAAATAAAAACCTTAACATTTTTTAGTAACCAAATTCAGCAAATAGACGAAGAAGCATTTTACTCTTTAGAAAAACTCGAAACTGTGGATTTGAGTCGTAATAAAATAACATCGCTTGCTAAGAATATATTTCAGAAGAACCCCAAAATACGCACAATAGATTTGAGCCACAACCATCTCCACCATATAAACGGAGTTTTCTCAAATCTTCATGAGCTCTCAGAAATATTCCTTTCAGAAAATAATATTCTGGAAATATCTGACGACGCATTTGACAATGCTTTTGGATTAACAGTTCTTAATTTAGAACACAATGCCATACAAAAATTACATCCGAACTGTTTTTCGTCTCTACAAAATTTAACGCAACTACATATGGGAACAAACTTTTTAAATAAACTTCCTCGTAGCGTATTTCACAAAAATCGTAAACTAGTAACTTTAAGCCTAGATAATAATGAAATTAATGAATTAGACGAATTAATATTTGAGAAATTAGATGAATTGAAAGAAATACGTTTGCAAAATAATAAATTAAGTCAAATCAAAAGAAACGTATTTAGTCCTCTGCCTGGGCTATTAGAACTACATTTGCAAAATAATCTTGTACAAACCATAGACTCACATGCATTTATTACCCTGAAAAGTCTTCAGCACATTAATTTGCAGGGTAATCGTTTAACCACTATCGGAGATGTATTTCCTAACAGGAATTCATCCTTGGTTTCTATTCAACTTGGTGCAAATTATCTATCAATGTTAAAAAATAGCTCTCTAAGAGGGCAAATGAATGTGCAAATTATGTGGCTTAGCCAAAATAACATAAAAATGTTAACATCCAACCTTTTCAATGATTTGTTAAATATTCAAAGGCTGTATCTAAAAAATAATAGTATTGTACATATAGAAAATAGAACATTTATGCACTTGAGAAAAATTAAGTTTTTAGAATTAAGTAATAATAAGCTTATTAAGTTAAGTAATGAGACATTTTATAAACTTGTAACGTTGGAAGAACTGTACCTCCAAAATAATCATATAAATCAAGTCACTAAAGACACATTTCATTTTTTAATAAAGTTAAAAATTCTAGACTTATCTCACAATGACATTGTAATATTTAATTTTGATATTTCTTCATTGCCAATCAAACAGCTTCGACTAAGTAAAAATTCGATAGCAATAATTGAAGTAGATTCTCTCAAAAGTTTACCAAACTTAAGTGATCTAGAAATGAATAACAATGACTTGACTTGGGAAGATATTATACAGATACAGATACCTGGACTGAAATCATTGATAATATCAGAAAATAACTTCACATTGTTAGAAAACAAGACATTTGCGCATCTCCCTTCATTACAAACTCTGTCGCTGGAGCTGTCAAATATATCGCAACTACCACCGACGATATTCATTAAAAATCAGAATCTGCTGAGAATAAATTTAGCTTATAATAATCTGCGAGACTTACACAAAGACGTATTTGCATACACAACAATATTACAAGACCTCAACTTAAAAGGTAACAATTTTACAGATTTCCCTCACCACGCACTTTTCAATGTTACTTCATTAGAAATTTTAGACTTGTGTAGTAATCAATTACATAGCGTGGATTTTTTTAAATTTATCGGTTTACAGAACTTACGGTCCTTAAATTTATGTAATAATCGTATTTCTATGTTAAACGGTTTTAATTCTCCCTCCCTTAAAAATCTGGTTACATTAAATCTAAGTAATAATATGTTAACAGTTCTTCCACCGAACTTTTTCCAGCATTCTGTAGGCCTGAAAGAGATTGACTTATCACATAATCTATTTAAAAATATACCCAGCAACGGTCTATCAGAAGCAGTACTTCCTGCACTAACAACATTAAACATGTCTTCAAATTCTTTAGTGCAATTATTGCAAACATATCCTTCAAAATTGTTTCCGCTACTAGAGGAATTAGTTGTAACTAATACAAACTTAACAATAATCACAAGTAAAGACTTTGAAAATTTTCCATCGCTGAAGAGATTGATGCTGTCTCAGAACTCCATAATTCGTTTATCTCCGGGAGCTTTCTCCAAGTTACATAACTTAGAAATGCTTGATTTAAGTCAAAATAAATTAGAAAACATTCCAAGAGAAAGGCTTCAAGGATTGTATTCAACGCGCGTCCTGAACATGTCTCAAAACGTCATCAGAGAACTGGAAGATTTCACATCAGATTTACACAGTCTGCAAAAGTTAGATATTTCATTTAATCATATAACTAGAATAAATAGAGACGTATTCCGAGGACTCCAAAGTCTGACTGAACTGCATTTAAGTGGAAACTGGTTATCAGCTATATCTGCAGACGCATTTCGAAACTTGAATAAGATTTCATTTATTGACTTGAGCCGAAATTACTTTGAAGTAATACAGATGAAAATGCTCTTAGTACTAGAAACACAAATCAAAACTCTATCCTTTAATGGTAAGATATTAAATCTTTGGTGTTATTTGAATAGTCTAGTTTTATTCCCAACATTCATATATATTATTACTTTCAGAGAACCCACTAACATGCAATTGTGAAACACAAGAGGTTTGGCGATGGATGAAAGAACACTATAAAATTGTCATCAAAGGCAGTCGTAATTTGCGTTGTGAACATCCGGAAGATCTACACGGTTATAGCTTCATCGAATTACCATCCCAGAAACTTTGCGATATACCTATCGTCATCCGTATTGCTATACAAGATATTCAGACATATTCGATCATTGTATCTTGGCAGAGCCGTAACCAAACTGGTTTGAATGCATATCAAGTAGCTTATTTTAGCGAGGATCATCCGACCACGGTGAGTAATACTATGAAAATCCGAAAATATTTTTCTTTATGATAGTTTTATGTTAATATTTTCACCTGCGTAACTAAAAGCTTATAATTTTGAGTAAAACGTTGAATAAAACGTGGGAGGTAACCGCTACAACAAACATTTGAATACAAAGGCTGTGTATCACCTCAATGGACCATAAAAAATATTTATGTTTCTCGCCTGTGGATGTTCCACTGTGCTGTGAATCCATTTAAATCTTTCTTTTTACAATGGCTCATAGGTGCTCAAAACTTTTAGTCCTCAATTCAAGAGTCGATTTCGATTTATTAAGACAGCTTTGATGGCTATTTTTCTGAAATTTCATTCTCTTCGCAGATACGAGGAAAAATTCTCAACGCTACAGCCAGAACAACGAGACTCAATAACTTGACACCCGGATCCCGATATACGGTCTGTGTGATAGCAGTCGGCAACTTCGGTACTTCAACATCTACAGGATTTTCCGTGCCCGACGCACGCATAGCTCTCTCACCTGAGAATACAAGCATGAATAATTTATACACGGACGAACAAATGTTTAACCATCTCCGTCCTTATATGAACGATTCTTTGAGCAGTAAATGTACAAGTGTAAGTACTATCGAAATCTTCGGAGCGGCAATAGACAGTCCATTCTCCAATACATATATGGACATTGCCGATATATTAACGAGGAGACTAAGCTTGGTTGTGGGCTGTTGTATTGGATTTATAGTGTTCGTTGTGTTAGTGTCCGCTTTAGGGTACATTAAAACCAAGAAGCGCCAGGTTATCGTCAAAGCTGAAGTGCAGCAAGCTCCTCAATACATTTCTTATGACAATTTCAATACTCCCGGTGTAGAGGTTCAGACTACCGATATGGATATTAATACCATCACGGACAAAACGAAAGTACAATGCAAACATGATGGGAATCCAATGTAAATACTGTTCATAAAGTGTAATATTGTGTTCAAGTTGGAGAACTTAAAGAGCGGTAAGGTATTGGATATTTTCCAATTTGATTCCCCTATGAGTAAGATGCCACTCATGCTGGAACCTTTCATACCGTCATCGCCTTTGAGGTCTCTTCAGGAAGTTTGGCAGACAGAAATGAATTATTACAACTACGAGCTATCAATAACGAAATGTGTGATAATCGAAAAAGTTTTCGGTCATCAGGGTACTTTTTTTTCTTGCAGTAATATATTTTATATCTTATTTCGTGTTCGAGAAGGTTGGAACGGTTTCTTTCTAATTATTATTTACTTATATAAAGTTGTATTTATTACCAGACTATTTTAGTTAACCAACTTCATGATAACTACGTAATCTGTTCTAGTAGATCTTCTGTTAGTGTCTTCAATAATATTTTACGAAAGTCTATACTAAAGAGAACCCTGGGGTTTATTTTTGTTTTGATCACTTTGTGTGAAAGTATTTGAGAGGTCATAGCTAGCACTGTGCACTGTATGATTATAAATGTTTATTAAAAGATCGCATTTTAGTTCAATATTATGATTTTGAAGAATATTATAATAAGTACTAAAGCAAAATGTATATAAACGTTAGATGAAAGAACATGTAAATTAAAGAAATTACTATTTTAAGTTTTGACTTAACGTTAAACGTTATATTTGGTTGAAAATATAATAATTTCTATTGTGATTATTATCATAGATATAAGCATTTAAATTAAGGTTTAGAATAAATTTTAAAATATGTTGTGTATAATAAATTCAAATGAGTTACTACTCTGATAGTTATAATGACAACGTTAAGTAAAAAAAAACATTAACGGTCTCATATGGTGTAATAAGTAAAAACGAATATTTATACTCACACATTTCTAAATATCCATAGTTATAACTACTAGATAATGTACCGATAGATTTAAATAACGACTATATAATAAATAAACGAAGATATCAGACTCAATTTAGCGTTATCAAAATAACTGTACCAACTTCTGTTGATATCTGTTTTAAATTCATCACAATCCATTTGAAACTAGTGTAAAGACTGTAGAATTGGTAATAAAACTTTGAAAATATTATTATAAATCTCGTTTTCTATTTTACTAAGCCCTAATTAATCTACACGATTTGTCTACAATTGTAAAACTTTATGAAAGGATTTTCAGAAGTAATTTTTTAGAACTAATTTCAACTAAAATTGGAATACAGAAAAAAGCTTACTTCTATTCTAAAATATATTCACTGAGTACTTACATGATTGCAAAAAGACATCACAGTATTGAAGGGAATGTAGGTACTAGCATCACATATCCCTATAAATTTAAAAGGAGATACGTATACAGAAAAAGCGTCGTCTACCCACGACACATCTCTCTCAAATATTGTTTCGTCTCTTGGAATATACAAGCATACACATGAGAAGCCAATCTAATCTAGAGATAGCATTTCAAGGGTAAATAACCCCGTTATTGACAGCTATTGGGACGCAATCGAATCTTTTTTTATTGTGTACATAACTACAGTATAATATAAATCTCGTCGAAAGAGTTAACTGTCTGTCCACCTCGAATGCTCTGTCCCTATTAAATGAATTACATGAATAATTCAGCGACAAGAGAAGCGAACGAAACATTCTTTGTGGGACTTTTGTTCTTGCCTGCTTTGCGGCATTTAAATGATACAAAATACTTCGGCAATAAAGACGATTCCAACAAAATACTTGAAATTTCACATTCATTAACGCCTAATTCGTTAAACTTGTAGTATTGTTAGCAAATTGTATCAGTTTCAGTTGCTTTTTAATGCTTTATCAGTTAGAATGGTTTAGTTGGAGTTACTTGGGATTTTTATTTTATTTCAGTTTAGGTATTGAGAAAAAGAATAATAACTCAAGGATAAAACTGAGCAAAAACACGAACTCGAGAAAGATATAACTTAAGTTCTAGTAAGTATCTAATCAAAACGTGATTTTCCAACACAATAAGAAATTCTCTGTAACAAAAAAAAAATGGATAGGTATAATAAACAAGACAAATTACGCTTCCAATTGTGTTACATTTAACAGTCTTCTGAATTTCAAGAAATGTATAAAGATATTCAAAGTGTGGGCGTCTAATGTTTTTATAATGGATGGGTACATCTGTAAAGTTCCCGTGCCGTGCACCGGCAGCGCTTACATCCGTTATCCATTAGCTTTACCTAAAAGCGCTAACAGGGCTCCGTGGTGTGTAGCCGTTCAGCCATGAAAAACGAAACACTACGTTCAAACTAAATGACTTGGAACATGGAATCGAGATTTTATATATTGTGGAGTGACTAAAACCTTGCCATCGATCTGATCATCGATGTTATGCGTTTGTATATGGTAAGTAACTTGTATCTGATATAGAAAGGACAGAATATATCACTGACCGTGATTTAACGAATACGGAGACAAGCAAAATAATTTGGAAATCGCTAGTAGAATCTTGCCATATGGCCGTCTGTCGAGATTATATTTTTTAGAGAGGTAACGTTATGTAAGTATGGTGAGGTAACCAAACTCTTTTGCGGTGTTCATTTAAATAGAACAATGGTAGCCAAGGCGTCCCACAAGGTGAACCGATGACATAAAGGAGGCCGCAGTAATCTAACGGGAGGAAGGAGGACCAATCGACGTGGCGACACTCAAACCTATATTTAACAATCCCCAAACGTCCGCTTTTTGGTTGATGATGATGAAAGTAAGTACTCTACGCATCAATTTAGCCGCAACAATAAGAACTCCGGTCCTTTTTTGAAGTCTTTAAAGTTCATATCTATCTAGCTGAAACGTATAATGTGCCGAATCTTTTTCACATTTTGAACTATCCTATGAGGACTATACGACTGCATATAATCATCATAACTTGCCACTGGCGATTGCAGATTCGTTTTATTTCGAAATATTTTTTGCTGGCTCTAGCCGGATGAATCGGTGTTTGCAAGCACGCTCAAATGGTGGATACATGACCCTCGCTTTGAACTTTATCAATACCCCGTTATTCCATGCAGGATTCGATTTTTTTTAATGGTGTTATCAAACGAAAAGGAAATCAGTGTTGTAAGGATCCATCAATTACTTTCAGCTTTGAAATGGTAAAATATATTTTTAAACTCTGTTATATTTATTTATAGTTATAAAAAGTCTTTTTTATAAAAATATATATAAAGTTTTAGTTATAAAAAACTTTATTCCCGTAGCTAAAGGATATAATTATTTTCATGCGAAAATAATATCTTTTTAGATTGAGGATGTGAAAACAAAATGTTCATCTTGATATTTGAAATATATATTTCTGAAAACTTTGCTGTTTGCAAAACACGTTTAAATACAAAATTCTCGATTTGTTTTAGATAGACCAAACTTTAAAAAGTACAACTAGGAATTGTACCTTTGTAAAGATTTTTCCTGTATTATTTAGGCAATTACCTTATTACCAGCAATTAGTCGATAAAAATAATATTATAACAAAAATTCATCGAATTTTGATGCAGAACTTGGTTGTTTTTAACCGACTTCAAAAAGAAGGAGGTTATAGAAAAAAATTAAAATATTATTCAAATTTCAAAAATTTATAAATTGAGTTGTAGATCGATAAAATGCGAACTCTTTAATTTTCTATATAGTCCGACAGTGACTTAAATTTTAATTCAGTTTTCAGTTAAAGCACTTAAATTGTAATTCAGTTTTCTATTACATGAATCGTTTTCGTCGTGTTATCATTACAGAGATAGTATTAATTTAAATTTTTATTTAACGAACGTTCCGATCATTCCGATATATAATAATAATAATAAATCATTTATTATCAGGTATCTTTGCCCATAGATACATACTTTACAGACTGACATATAGAGTAAATACAACTTATCGTAAAAGTTATATATAGGTTCACTTGTGTGTCTGTCTGTCACAACCACGTTACTCCGAATCTACTGGGTCAACACAGTTGATATTTGGTACACATGAACTTTTATGACCTAAACACGATTGCGTAACGTAAATAAATGTTCGTGTCAATTACTTATGTGGCACAAAATTAAAAAAAAAATGTTTTCGAAACTATTACTTTTTGCCATGTAAAATAAAAGAGCTTATTGTGGGAGTTTTTTTTTATTTTATTTTTTTTATTGGGTTGGAAAATCATCCTAATGACATCCCCGCTCTTGGGCGGAGTGGGAGATAGTGTCAGACTCTTACTGACTAAAAACCCACTCCTGTTCCTTCGTTGCCTTCGTCCCAGGGCCCCGGGTTCCGCTTTCACACTACCCGTGGCCCCAGTAGGCTTCGACCCTGCTGGGCCCCTATGATTTGCTGACATCTTTACCGGACGGTCAGACGGCGAGCCACCCATTGCTCGCCGTCTGCAAGCCCGCGCCTACGGTGGCCGGAAATCGGGATCGGAATCCCGGCGGCGGTTGGAGCGTAAGGACCGTTGCCTCACGCGATCGGCCGCCTCCTTAGCTAGCATTACTGCTTCGCAGAAGGAGGCGACCGCCTGCCACTCCTCCTCGCTCCGGAGCATGGCCTGAACCAAGGCCCGGCGCGAGAGATCACCGCCGCCGATTTCAAATATTGTATTAATTACATTATTTTAAATTCAATTCAAGAATTTTAAAGTTATTTAAGAAAATAGACAGAAAGACAGAACTTATCTGGGAAAACACTTATTATTACTATTATCTTTAAAAAATGACACAAAAAAAAAATTTAAAGTCTGTGCATACATGTTAAAAATATATTTTATTCGGAACCCTTTGCAACCTCATTAGAAAATGCGTCGCACTGGGCCAGATTTTGTTTTAATTCCCAGAGCCTAAGTTAAGAGTATGTTTAGAAATTTGGATATATCACACGATTTAAAATCGCTCACGACTTCACGTGTGTTATTCGATAACAAGTTTGTATACCAACCGGATAAGCCGTCTTGAATTACATTTTCTAGTTCACGTAGTCCTCCCGTAGACGAATAGGGAATGTCGCTATTGAAATCTCCGAATCAATCTCAGTTTTGAGACTACGCTTAAGGGCGGAATTCAACAATAAAACTAATCGCGTTTTAACGTTTGGCTCGCATAATCGCGTTTAGCCGCTGTCACTAGTGTCACTTGTAAAAATACAATAAAAGAAAAATACAGACAAGTGACACTAGTGACTGCGGCTAAACGCGGTTATGCGAGCCAAACGTTAAAACGCGATTAGTTTTATTGGTGAATTCCGCCCTAAGTCTTTCACAGACAAGCGTGACGTAATAGTGCGGCAACGAAAGGATGATTAATATTGATTTATCAATAAAGCAGTATCTAGGATTGTTCGAAAAAGTCACGGCAGCCTTGGAACGCTAAAGGTACCTAACTGAAGGGTCTGAAGGGATTTTTAGTCAGTAATAGTTTTTTTTTTTTGAGGTGGGAAATCATCCAAAAACTTCTCCCACACTAGGGTGGGCGTATCAGACTCATACTGACTAAAACCACACCTGTTTCTTACAGTTGCCCTATGCGTTTTTGGAGCAAGCGCTTTCTTTTCAGTTATTCCCCGTGGCCCTGGAAGACATCGGCCCTGCTGGGCCTCTACGGTTTTACTGACTTCTCTCTGAGGCGCCTGTGAAGGTCAGTCAGCAACTATCTGGAATTCCCTTTCACTCCACCCAGAGTGCGAAAAATAATGTTTGATAATTTTCTACCCTCAAGAAAAGGAGTCTGTATATGTGGCGATACCTACAACCTGGCTGTATTTAAATCAATAGTGAATGGGTTACTGGTTGCGCCGATATCTAAAAACAAAAAATCTGCGTTTTATTGTTTGACACTTTGCACATATCCTGTCTTTTATGCCGATCCCGTACTTGCCTCCTTTATTTGATAGATTTGAACGCCTTTATAGACTATAACGCTAATAGTTTGTGTGTGTAAAGTAGTGCAGGGAGCCGACCGATATTTCATCGCCTCTCAAACCAGAAACAGCAAACCCAGTGTACCCGGCTGGCCTGACCAACGTGGCGTCTCCAAATCCAAAAGGTCGGTGCATTTTTCTCTTCCAATTTGAGTTGTTTTCTGCCCATCCTATACCTTCAACCGCTCGAAATACGATTCATACATCTACACGTATTTAGATAACAGACTCGCAAATACAGTTCACAACCCATTAAAGTTAGTCCATCGCGCAACCAGTTACTTCTAGGCAAGTATACTTCATCGTCGACCACAGCAATGCTTATCATGACGTTAGGTATTGGTAAAAAAGATTATTTGGAAACAAGTCGTCTCATCTTTATCGCATTATGCCACCTGTCTTAGAGAGCCTTAACTCTTCTCAAGTATTTCAATTCTTTCTCCGCGACTGCGTTCGCGAAATTTATTCATAAAAACTTTAACATCCTTTAATCCATATTTAGAAGGTAGTTTTAAAAAGCGAAGAATGACAGTGTTCATTATTCATTTTAGTTAGAATTAGTGCGGATTTTTTTAATTAACCCAAAAAATAAGGACCATTTGTTTAAGTAAGTGACCTAATCTTTCTATTATGTCTCTCATTACGGTATCCGAAAGTTTAAACCCCAGGCGAACGCCAGCGTTCGCTCTCTCATTATGTCTCTAATTAAGGTATTCGAAAGGTTAATTTCCAACAACCTCTTCTTAGTGCTCGTTTACGTCATAGAATAGCTTAGTGTAAAATTCTACGTTCTTAGTCCCAGTAGTTCTAGTCGTACGTTGATATGTTTGTAAGCCAGACCCACCTTTTCTATTTATAGATTAGTTTTTACTTATTATCCCAAAGGAACATACCGCCGCACCTAGCGGGATAAAACATATTCGTTGTCCTATTTCAAGACATAATTTACCCGTGCCTTTTTGTACATAAACTTTCGCTTTTAAACATTTGTATGCGTGTATGATGGTATGCGTGCACAGTATTCCCAAATTAATAATACGCATGCAGATCTTCGCTAATTGTCGTATTCCCGGAAACACCCGAATCATTGAATCGTAAGAGCCCTAAACAATGCACTTGCATTTTGCACCTTGTTCGAAAAAAATAGGAGTCTTCCGACGCTCGGTGAATACGATCGTTGCCGAACAGTGACGAAGATTTATATGCGCATTATCATTTTGAGAGACCTGTATGTGATATTTATTCAGATAATAGATTTATGTAAGTCTGGATAAAATATTAGCAGGGATTAGTATCTCTGGATTGTTATCATCTTATTTGGTTAAACTTGCTACGCATTGCTTCTACTTAATAATGTATGCCCCATTTACAGTACACTAACACACACTACTACGTACAACACACATTTACTTTACCCACTGAGACCGGAACAATGATACGCATTATTGAAACAAAGACGCATTCAGACGAAGACCCAAATCTCGGCCGGAGTGACCTCGGCAATCACATCACGGGGGTATGGTTATATTAGGTTAGGTAGCTTTGTACACACTATAATATACGGCACTTACCTACATATTACAAATTAAAAAAAAAGAAAGTCATAAAAGTCATCTTAAACATTTGTGTTTGTCTGTAAAGAGTGATAGCAGAATCTCGAACAAAATTATTCTTTCAAATTTTTTTAGCGTCAAGTGATGAAAAATATACAAAAGTATAATGATTAAATCTTTGAACAATTTTGTCTTCGACATTATTATTAATAGAGTCCTTGTATTAAGAGATTTTTCTAGTTTAAAGTTGATGAGATTACGTATATTGTGTGAATAATACGTACGCACCTCCTTATGAATTTTAAAAAGCAATAAACGCAGTTTTGAACGATTTAAAGGGCAGGAAGATAATGATGATGATAAAACGCAGTTTTAAACGAACAACAAGATGTCATGTCACAATGACGTTTTTTTAGGGTTCCGTAGGTACCTCAAAAGAAAAAACGGAACCCGTATAGGATCACTTTATTGTAAAAATCAATATTCATAGGGTACTTTCCGTTGACCCATAATCCTGCAATTCAATTTTGCATTAAGCAAGGTCTTATAGCACAGGTACAGTAATAAATCTGAAAACTGTAAATTTGTTGTTACGTCACAACAAAAAAAATGCGATTCGGAAAATGTTTGAAACTCCATACGGGAAGTCGATCGCGTGAGGCAACGGTCCTTACGCTCCATCCGCCGCCGAGATTCCGATCCGATTTCCGGCCACCGTAGGCGCGGGTTTGCGGATGGCGAGCAATGGGTGACTCGCCGTCCGACCGTCCGATAACCGTCTGGACCGAGCCCAAGTCGTCGACGGCGCGTACTGTTCCACGCGTGCCTCAAGGAGATGTCAGCAAATCGTAGGGGCCCAGCGGGGTCGAAGCCTACTGGGGCCACGGATAGTGTGAAAGCGAAACCAGGGGCCCTGGGACGAAGGCAACGAAGGAACAGGAGTGGGTTTTTAGTCAGTAAGAGTCTGACACTATCTCCCGCTCCGCCCAAGAGCGGGGATGTCATTAGGATGATTTTCCCACCGAAAAAAAAAAAAAAAAAAAAAAAAAATACCATGCTTTTTTTCTGGTGATATTGCTATACTGGAATTGTATTACGATGTCATATGTGTCATTATAACCCCTCTATTAATGTAGAAATAGCAAAGAAAGAGGACGGTCTTTGTATGAGATTTGTGTCTGTGCGAAACCGAACCAGATCACTAGTACATGATAAGAATAGTTTATTCTAGACCCTGTTTTCTGATAAGCGTAGGCCGTAGACATTCTTCTTAGGGTGTCAAATTCAAATTAAAAATCTAAAATAAATCTAATCTAATATTATGTACAAAGCGTAGTTTTGACATTACACAAAATTTCAGGAGGTTGTTACAAAAAAAAACAAATGTAAAATAGCAATAACTAAATAAATAGTAGCAACTAGTGTTGTTTGTCGTAAATAATCGTGTAAAAACATGATAACTGGTCAATAATCAATAATACTTGTTTTTTTTTTAATTTTGAATGCTATTCAGAATAACTCTCATAATAAACCTCTTCAAAAAAAAGAATCGTCTTGACACTGTGCAACAGCCTGCTAAAAAGAATAAAATAAAAAAAAATACCTACCCATTCAATTGTTGATTCGGCTCTAAAATCACTAACATAATTGCCTCCTGCAATTTTAGCAGATTCTAAACTGCACCTAGTATTACTATCTCATATCATAGTGTTTATGATTGCACTGCTCCGAAAAGGCTCAAACGATTTTAATACTTTTTTTTTGTATTTTTGGTTAGTATAAGAATAGATCGAAAAGTATTTTTCACCTTCCTATCCTTACCCCCAATTTCCTATTAAGATTTAAGTAAGCATTTTTGTTTCGATTTATATTTGATTTCTTTGATAATATAAATTACTAAACAACGTTTGCGAGTTTATCTAGTTAATTTATTAAAACCATTTAGAAAACGTTAAAAGTAAGAGCACAATTTGGATTTGTCGTTCCTTGTGATGTCACTCTAATCACTAATAAGGGATTCGGGTTAATAATTATACAACCAAATTGTCACTAAGCAGACATGGCCTTAGAGTAACGTCTAGTCGTCACCTGGGACCGTCATCGGGACTACCCAAGGCGCTAGCTCTTGAGTTGTAAGCTTAATATAATCAGCCTTAAAATGTTCCCACTGCTGCCTGTTCTCTAGGACCGGAAATGGGCCGTAATGTACCACGCAGGCCCAGTGCAGATTGGTGGATGTCACAAGTCCTCTAATTTTGGTTCTAGGATATGCGGGTTTCCTAACGATGTTTTCTTGTGCCATTTTGATAGCCGTGGAGATAAAATAAATTAAACAAAGTAATGCGCCTAGCTAGGTTCGAACCCGCGACCTCAACAACTAGTAGATCGAGACCGCCACTGCTCTTAAAATTCGGTAGTTGCAAAATCATGCTTAGCTACTGATAGTGATGCTTATAGATAATTGGTAGCCATTTCAATGAGAAACAGTTTTTCATAATCGTATAAACTCATTTGGTCTAATTTCATTTTATTATCGTTCATAAGATATAATCACCGTGAGATATACCAACTGTTGATATAATTTCTTTACATATAACATTAATTTATTCTAAAACTTAATTAGTATAACGTAGTTTGATATAAAGTTTATGTAATCAAAAATCATTTGGTGTAACGTTTAATATGTATATTGTTTATTTAATCGAAAATCATTAAGTCTAACGTTTAATATATATGAAAAACGTCATTATGGTTAACACCCCGACTCAGAGTACCCCGACTCGGATAGGTTAGGTTAGAAGGCTAAGGCGGGAGCGAAGTGGAACCTAGCTCCCGCCTTAGCCTTAGGTTTTTTTAGGTAGGTTTTTTTTTAAATCACCCAGAAATAGGAACCCGGCGAAGCGGGGCTCCGTCGACCTATCTTAGCACAGGTGGTAATCAGTTACTAGTTATGTTTAATATCTACTTAGATTACCTATATCTACGATAGAACTTACACAGAATAAAACAAAGAAAAAATACTTTCATTTATTAAACAAAATACAAAGTTATTGTTTTTTTAAGCTTAAATTAGAAGTCACAGCTCGTATCTTCATATTAGACCAAATAAGTTTTATATCTTTTGAGTGGTATGTCAAACGATTTTATATTTAATGTATGTTATATCAAACGATTTTACATTTAATGTATGTTATGCTTAAAAAAAATTGGTTATTTTAAAATTATATCAATCGTTCATTATATTAACTAATCGCTATATTAAATAAAATTATAGGTTCCGTTGTTATATGTTGTTAATATTAGAGATTTTGTTGTTATATCATCTATTACTTACCCATATTTATCACCATTCTGTGGTACTCGTAGATGATTTTTTTCTTGAATATCACTAAATATATATCTAAAGCCCAGCCCATACTTGCATATCCGTTTACAAAATTCTTACGGCTTTCTTATTTTGAGTGCTGAAATCAATCACCTTTATTATAACAAAAGGCATCGTGACTTGCCACTCAGAATGTTGGTACATACCTAAATGTAAGGGGTCGTATCTAAGTGTCACCATATTCTGAAAAGAAAGACCTCTTTAGAAAAGAGATTGTTTGATAGTCTCACACACTCTTTTATGAGATTGAGCGAATATATCCCTTCCGTAGGTTAACTATGTAATCTGAAGAATCACCAAATTTAAGTGGCAATGGTTAGGTTCCATTGCTCGCAGAACAGATAGTCGATGGGGTGGAAAAGTTCTTCCCCCCTAGCCAAATTACAACCGTTTCGTTTCGATTCTCTTTTCGTCGATCGCCTCGAGTAGGCCATGCCTCTGATTCCTTTGTTCTGTCGTAATTTCAACGCTCAGTCTCGTGGTCAGAACAAAGGAATAGGAGGCGTGGCAGACACAAGGCGATCAACGAAAACAGAATCAAAACGGAGCGGTTGTAACTTGGCTAGGGGGGCTGGAGTGGCTACCGCGCACCGGAAGACGTACACATCGCGTCGTTGCATCGCATCGTCGTGGCGTTTGCAGGCTTCCCACAAGGTGGGTCGATGAACCAGTGAGGGTTGCGATAATCCGATGGATGCGAGATGCACAGGACCGGTCGTCGAGGATACTAAGGGGAAGCCTATGTCAACGACGGACGTTTTTCGAATGTAATGATGACAATGAAGTTAATTATTACAACGATATTCATTAAAGCACTGAGTTTCTTTTTTAATAAAATGGCGTGGTTGTTTCCTTACCGAATATTTGTGAAAAGAAAACTGTTTTTTAGGTCAAAGGAGCAAAAAGGTATCTTTTTAAACCCACACATTATGGTGGAATCATGTGAATATAACAATGCAGGGCAGAAGCTGAAAAAAATTGTTTCAATAAAGACTTGCCGCTCACATCTGAGAATGAATACTAATGTATAAAAACTAAGGAATATTTTAATAAAAATGAAGTAATTTTTTTTTCAGAATTTTTCGTTTGTATGTTTTCTGTACTGTATGGCTTTCTACTGCAAGGATTTTATAAATTAATAACTTATGGATCACTTCACGATGAATAAGAAATTTCTAATTAAAATTGACTAAAGCATTAAGAGTTTCCAGTCCTATTTCTAAGAATTAGTAAAGTTATTAGTGTAACACTATTGTGTGTAACAACAAGTGTCACTATTGTGTGTTGTGCGGTGTGTTGTGTGTGTGTTGTCTGAGACTTACGTCTCAGATAATTTAGATCTGATTAGATATTCTGATTTTAAATCCCACTCATATTAGAAAGTCTTGCTAACCAAGCTTTTTGCCTTCTCATTGAATTGAATGCTATTTTGAATCCGAATATTCTGTATAGTACTGTGATATCGAAAGAGATCGCATGAGTTGTTTTTTTTATAGCTAATGGACTGGCTTGTAAAATATACTTTTAAGGATTTTGCATTTCTAGAATAGGTTTCAAAATTTAAAGAAAAAAGAAGGGCTGTTTTTTTTTGTTAGTATTGACATGACTTTTATAATGAAATGATTATAGAATCCAATCCTGAATAAAAAATATAAAAGTCAATGAATTAAAGTCGTTTTAGTCAAAAATAAAGATCCCGAAACCGGGTAATTCGATTATTTAACATTTCTTTAACTTGTGAGTTTATTATGTCAAGCTGCTTTGGAGCCCTATAGAGTGGGTTATGAACTAGAATATAATATACAGTTCCAATGGTGATGTCATCTGAAAATGTTCTAATAAAATTTTGTCATCTGTTATGCCTGCTTGTTGGCCGTACTCCACCAGCCTATAAAAAAAATCCACAATATCCTACGTCAGTTGCCTGTCTGTTTGGTTGTTCTCAAGTCATTTTTTAGAGTGGAATATAATCAAGTGACTTCACCCACTCTGAGTTGAGCGAGAGGGCGTGTCAGATTATTACTGACTAAAACCCATCAGTGCTTCTTTAGTTGCCTTTTGCGTTACAGGTCCACGGTGACACTTTCAAATAATCCCTCATCCCTGGCATTAAGGTCAAGGTACGTCATCTGAGAAAATGAACGCAATCAACATATCATTTTTTTTAATGATATAAAGCAGTGCTTGTCTGCGATCCCACCTGATGATAAGCAGTGATGCAATCGTCGATGGTGAATTGCACTTATATAATAAGAGCCTATTCACTTTATCCTTGAAGACACCTAAATAATAATCGGTCCTGAAGACCGCAGCAGTCAAATTGTTCCAATCCTTCGATGTACGCGGTATAAACAACGAGGTGAAAGGCTAATTTGAACCACGTTCAAGAGTGATTGATGTCATCATTGTCAGGGAATGTTTGGCAGTTCTTGAATGCTATTTAAATTTTCTAATCGATGATAATGAAACTAATAAATGAATATGAAAATTAAGTCTATAAATGAAGTCATTAATGATGTTAATCAGTGGTCTAACTAATGTAAAATCAATTAAAAAACAACGTCAAAAATCTTCTTAAAAACACACAAAAACAATTGTTCCTACCTATGTCCGAAATAGACTAACAAAACATCCTTTCGACGTGCTCCAAATCAGTTTCATTAAAAAGGAAATAATGAGAAGAAAATTTTAAATGCAATGAATAAAAATAAGTAAATTTACTTTTTTTCCAGTAAATTAAACAAAGTATTTTTTAGCGTAACACACGTAAATAAAAAAAAAGATAAAGCATTGAATAGACGTTTTCACGATAATACAGTACAAAGTAAACTAAACATCACATGCAGGTTCTGCGCGCTATTAGATACCTAATTATAATACCTAAGCATAAAAGCAGCTTAAAAATGTGCTGTTTACAATATTATAGAGGTATATTAAACTTTTAAATCCCATTTATAAAATTAACTGAATGTATTTTTAAAACAAATGCTTTGATTTAAATATGACTTAGGTAACAAAGTGATTTTGATTTATGTGACAATTTAATATAACAAAGTAATAAAAAGATACAATCAGCTTTTTGTCATTCAACCTTGACCTCCTTTGTCTCACATGCTCGAAAGACCATTCAACAAAATCATTCAACTCGTAATTATAAAAGTCGTAAACCAGAAATAGATACGAGAATTAGGCTAACTTTAAACGATAAACATCAGAAAGGACTTCGGCAAACGAAGCACTGTTGAAGTTTTCTCGAACATCTTTGTAAATGCAAATTGGGCTTATTACGGACTAGTTGAGATTCTTTCCACAATGACATTATTAGTTTTTGGTGGGTAATCATCAAATGGCTCCTATCATTCTGGTTGAAGCGAGGGGGCAATTAAAGGAAAACTCACCTGTGTTTCTTTAATTGCCCTCTGCGTTCCAGGACCACAGTAACTTTTACAAACAATCTCGCAACCTTGGCAATCAGCGATTCTAGTGAGCCCCGTCGATATATATTGTAACAGAATTCACCTAGGTACATTGTTACCTAGAGGTTAATCAGCGACTTTCTCTAAGTATGGGACATAGGTACATGCTCATAATACACATACATTTAACCAGTTATCTTAACCTTCCACGACGTATTGCAGATTATATTCAGTTCCCACGCAGATAACATTAAATGTAACAAACAATATTAGCATGCCAGCCAATGAGCTAAGTAAGAGGAGCTAATGGAACACATCTCGGTTTGCTCAGTCCACCACTCGTAATACAATATGGACCCCTCATCGTATATGGGTCAAGTGGTCCCTGATGATGTCAGGATACGGCTATTAAAGCTCCATGCCTACACCGGCCCGCTTTATATTTAATTTAAATGCTGCGAATGCCGTATTTTTAATTAATCTGTTTGTAATACAATTGATGAGGAATACCAGTGAATTCCGTAGTTATTTAAATCTCTTCCGTATTTTACGCAATTATTCAACCGATATGAGTTTTGCTAATGACGTTGTTGTAACTGATTTAACTTTTGTATAATAAGAAGTTTTTATTATTTCGAGAGTTTTTTTTACTTAGTGTTCAATCTTATTTATACGCTATATAAATAACCAGCTTTTGCCAATGACTTTGCCTGCGTGAATGTAGAACATTATCCCAAGGGAACATATTCCCGAAATAAAAAACATATCTACGTTAAGTACTCCAGGATACGGTCTATCTGCATACCAAATATTATCCAAATCTGATAAGCCGTTTGAGCGTAAAAGAGTAACAAACATACATAATCGCACACACATACAAACATTCGTCTTTATAATATTTCTACATGTGGTGTTTACTAAAATCACTAGTTAGGTATTCGGGTTTATAAATGAAACAACCAAATTCACAACTTTTTTTTTAAGTGTCAAATTATCTAATGGCTTCTCACGCTCTGGGCGGAGCGAGATCCATATCAGACTTTTACTGACTAAAACTACACCTGTATCTTTCAGTTGTCCTTTGCGTTTTAGGACTACGGGTTTCCTTTTCAGAAATTCCCCGCGGCCCTAACTAGCGGGCATCGGCCCTGCGGGGCCCCTACGGTTTGCGACATCTCTTTGAGGAGCGCGTGGATCACTACGCGATGTTGACGACTGGGTTCGGTCCGGTCAATTACCGGACGGCACGACGGCAAGCTACCCATTGCTCGACGTCCGCAAGCCCGCTTCTTCCGTTGCTGGTAGTTGGGGTTTTTTTTTCGGTGAGAAAAACATCTAATCGTCGTCCGAAGCGTGCGGACATTGCTTCCCTCACGCGTGCTGCCTCCTCCTTCGCTAGCATTACTGCTTCGCAAAAGGAGGCCACCCCCTTCCATTCCTCCTCGCTTCGAACCATAGCCCGAACCAGGGCCTGACGCGACAGGTCGCTGCCGCTGATTGCCGCCCAGCGCCCGCCCGCCCCGCAGCGGTGCTTACCTCCACCGTATGCTCCACCGTGTCCTACGGGCGGTCTGCACAATGATGACCCCCGGGCGTTAACTCCGCCTGAATCCGATACAAGAACATCCCAAACTTGCCATGTCCGGTGAGCACCTGCGTCATGCGGAAGGTGAGGACGTCGTGTTGCTGCATCAGCCACTCCTCAAAGTAGGGACCTACCGCCATAATCGCAGCGTGTCCATTCCACCATGACATCCCGCCAGAACTCTGTCTGCCATGCCGCGATTTGGCGTGACAGCGGAGGTTTGCCCCGGCGTTGCATCTCCACGCGCAAATCGCTGTTAATCGCAAAGAACTGTTGCCTCCAAATCCCATGGTGGCAGGCCAGCAAGAAGGCTCGCTACTTCGTGGGAAACCATGTGGTATCCCCGTACCATCCGGATGGCCATGACTCTCTGGCAAAAGTTCAGCATGGCCATGTAAAGGGCCATGGACCGAACAATTCCCGCGTAGAGCCTCCGGCAGGAGGCATCTGGATCCCCAAGGTCGGGCAGGAGCCGCTTTAGGGCAACCTCGGTCCATGTTCCAGTTTAGGAGTCAGACGTCGAAAGTGCTTCACAAAGTTCTACCGACAGCCGAGGACGAATCTCAGGGACTTTATCGTCGACCCGACGTCGATGCGAACCCCTCCTATCGTTATTTGGGAACCCGGTGGTTACGCGTTCCTAGGGCCTTGAAAACACATGGGCTCGAACTCGTTCAGTGCCACTTCGAGTCCCAACTGCTGCATCCTCTCAACGACTGTTGCAACCCCACGTGTCACTAGTTCGGCCACCGCCTTGTGCGACTCCCCCTGTGCCAGGACCAGCGTGTCGACTGTGTCATGGACCACGCTGACACCATCGGGGAGGTCGCCGCGCAACACGTAGACGTACCCGATGTTCCACAAGGGCGGTCCTACTACCGATCCCTGCGGAACACCGCACGACATTTCTCACCGTCTACACTCTTCCTCGTAACCAGGGTAGATGATAAACCTGTCCTTCAGGTAGGCCTCGATCACACAATAAAGAACACTCCTAATGCTACTCCAAGGCAGCGAGTTGAAGGCGTTGGTGATGTCCAAGGACCACCTTACGACCTTGCCCCGGAACACCGCATCCCCTATCGTGAAGGCTCGCATGCGCATGATTGCGTCCACTGTGGGGCGCGCCTTGCAGAAGCCAAACTGCCTGTCCGAAAGGAGGCAATCAGAAGCGATCTTTTAAATTAGTTGCTACATACATATATTGTGCCCAGTGACAAACTATCCAGTTGGGTAGGTCTAACTTCGAGAAAGAGATCAATCGTCGAATCCGACTTGGCTGGGCAGCATTCGAGAAGCTGCGCGGTATCTTCTCGTCCAATATACCACATTGTCTCAATACGAAAGTCTAGTAAGTATCAGTGCGTGTTGCCAGTAATGACATATGGCTCTGAAACGTGGTCGCTTATAATGGGCCTCATCAGAAGACTAAAGTCACCCAAAGGGCAATGAAAAGGGCTATGCTCGGAGTTTCCTTGCACGATAAATCAGGAATGAGGATATCCGCAGGTGAACCAAGGTTACCGACATAGCATGAAGAATTGCCAAACTGTGGCAATGGGGAGGGCACATTTCTCGCCTGGTGAGGGTCCCGGGAATCCCATGGATGCGAGACGCACAGGACCGATCATTGTGGCGGTATTTGGGGGAGCCTATGTCCAATAGTAGATGTCTTTCGGCTGAAAATGATTGATGATAATATGCTCAATGAGAGTAATACCAATACATACGCAATAGATATGACAACTCAAAACTTTTTAGGTCAATGACCTTATTTATAGCAGCGAATAATAGAATACTCAACGTAAACTAATATAAAAAGCTGAAGAATTTTTTTAGTTTGTATAAACGTACTAATCTAAGGAACTACTGGTTTTAATTGAAATAAAATAGGTATGTTCTAGACTTGGATAGCCCATTTATAGAGAAAGACATGTTATAATTATAACATCAAACTATGACCCACAAGAGCGAAGCAGTAACCAAAGAAGCAGGGAATAGGTAATTTAAAAATGAATAATAAACCATTGGTTTTTCCTCATATAAAGTGTGACATTTCAAATGTAGTGCCTTTTTTTTAGTTTATCTAGGACATTAACGGCACCCAGAGCCTCGGTAAGCACGTAAGTGGTCCTAGTTGTCATTCGTAGATCGTTGATAGTCGTCTCAGGTAGTCAGTCGCCAAAAAGTTTGACCATCAGTCTATCCAAGGAGTATCGTGATGCCCAACTGTGTTGTGGAGGTCTGATATGCAGTCGCTCCATGTAAAACATGGGTACTCAGCCGCATCCGATTAAGGAATACAGTTGGAGTACTGAGGGTAACAAGTATTTTTTTAGTTTTTATACAATGTGGCACATATTTTATTTTATAATATGATGTTCTTATTTATAAAATAGTTATTAAAGTATTTTATTTCAATAAAATTATGCACCAGTTGATTTACAAATATAAATATTTAGTTCAATATTAAATATTTTGTTTACCCTCGTTCGTGCGTCACTTTGGGGTGCCAACTGAAAACCAAAGCTGGTTGTCGTCCAGCAAATGCTGAGGTAGTCACCCTTTTGGTACGAGCATGCTCTGCACATTCTGTACTTTTATCATTTTTTACTTTGTGTTAGTAACCTTGGTGCTGTGTCGTCTCGAATAAAAGTATGTTTTCCATTCCATTCTATTCTATTCTTGGGGAAAAGCCAGGGAGATGATAAAAGCTTGACATTAGTGACATTCGACACATTGCATATACCGCAACGACATAATGTGGCATAAGATGCTTTGCCCACGCCGCCATCATGTTTCAGATAGTGTCAGATATAGATCATTTTTCAGAAAAAATAGATATTTATTTTCATTTCTTGACTTCCCGACCAGAGAATCCCTAAGGAAAGTAAGTAACAGTGTTGAAGGCTATTTGCTAAATACCATCCTCACAAAATACTTGACAGGAAGATATTAAAATTGAAATATCACTGCTGACCTTTTAATTACTTTTGACATTTTCAAGTTAGTTTGTGCTTTTATATTTCACTAATATTATAAAGATGAAAGTTTGTGATTTTGTGTATGTATATTTGTTACTTCTTCACGTTCGAACGGCTGAACGGATTTCGATTAAACTTGGTACACGGATAGACCATGTCTTGAAAATAACACAGGATACTTTTTATCCCGAGAGTATGTTCCCTTGGGAAAATTTTCTACTCTCACGGGGACGAAGTCGGTGACAGAAATTACTCATACTTATTTTTTTTTAGAGAACCTCTTTTTTTTAGAGTAACTCATATATTATGATTTATTCTAAACTAGCAAACCAGGCGAACTTCCTACCACCTAATAGTAAGGATAATGTCACCTACTGGCATTACCAGAACAACATAATTCATTTTATAATGACATTTTTATTAGAGATAGCGGTGTATTCAGGTTTTTTTTCGTGATCTTTTTTCCATTTTTTCACCGTTTAAGCCTTTCCTGGACTACCTCGAATATTTCAAGACCAAATTTAGTCAAATCGGTCCAGCCGTTTTTGAATTCAAGCGAGACTAATGAACAGCTATTCATTTCTATATAGTTATACAGATAGATGTGAAGCTCTGAGTATTTAGATGTTTGTCAACAATTTCGTTTAGCAGCTGAATTAATTTAGACGACACTTACTACATAGATCCTAGATTAAAAAATTCAATAGTTACTATTATTTGTCCCTTGAGATTCTCCGATAATCACGCGAGCGTAGACACTAGTTATGCTCTATAATATTTTCACTTGCTCTATTATGTGACACAGCATTTTCCCAATGCTTACCTTTGTAAGATGAGTCTTGATGAAAATTTAATTTCGCTGCAATCAAGTCTTGGTCTTATTTACAAAGAACAAATTTTATGGATGGGCGCACGAGCTCGTTTCTATAGTTTTAAGTTTATATTTCACAGCTTGGTGACGTAGTGTCTGGCAAATTTTTAACATGAATGCAGCAGTTTGAAAAATAAAAAGGAAAGAAAATATATAATTAATTCTTTGATAAAAATAAAAATGATTAATATTTTCAAAATATCTCTTTCAAACTGTTTAGTCATAGCTTGATCTTGTACTCGTATTGCAAAACATTTAAGATTTTGTAATCGGTGGATTTTTTAGCAAGATAAAAGGGTATTTTCAAAGCAATTGACTGACCTGTTGATGTAGTAGTTAGTGACCCTGACTACTATACCGGAGGTCGTAGGTTCGATTCCCACCCAGGACAAATGTTTGTGCACGATGAGCACGATCATTTGTTCTGTGTCTGGGTGGAATTTATCTATAATATGTATGTGTTTAGCAATATACACGTATATTTATCAGTCTACTAGTACTCGTAACACAAGCTCTGCTTAGCTTGGGACTAGACGGCGTTATGTGATAGAAAAAAAAAATTAAAAAATAAAAACTTTTTCTAATATTTCTTCACAAAGCTGCCCGTGTAGCGACTTGAACCTCCATTTCTCTATCGCTTTTTGTGTAGTTGCCACTTTATTGCTTTATATAGCTGGTAAATTCTTTGCGCTAATCCTGTGTCTACTGCATTCGTTCTAGATTCTTTATATACCCTATTTTTTAATTAGTACGAAAAGTGGGGCTCTATCCGTACCCGTTATCGATTACATTTTTGTAGTCAAAAGTAAAAAAAAAAAACAAAAATTGTCCACAAAAATTTGCCATAATTGGCATATTCATAATAGAATCAATCATTCAGAATAATTGCTACTGGAAAATAATACGCGCATTGTTTTTCCATTTTGGTCGTCATTTATTAATTCATTCAATAGCCTGTACAATATTTCCATAAATTGAATGACATTTTGGGATATAAACAAAAGGGAATAACTTTTCTGTTTATGAATATTATTCATGGAGACTTTACTTAAACAATAACAAGACCCTTTCTAATAAGCCCTGTAAGTATTTGTACTATTTAAAAATTTGTGGTGTATATTGAATATATTTTTAACTATATCATGCCTAACTATTATTTTAAGTATATCATCCTGCTTATTATCATTATTAATCATTTCGGTACAAATATTATTATCACCTTTAAAAGGTTTTTATTTATTATAAAATTATACTTATATTATTTGTTCGTCATATTTTAAATTAGGTATATTGTGTGTGTATTTTTCTGAAATAAACTATTCTAAAATCGTTAGGACGACGGCAAGGAAGGAACCGGAGTGGGTTTTTAGTCAGTAAAAGTCTGACACTATCTCCCGCCCCGCCTTTAACCGGATTTGTCATAAGATGATTTTCCCAACCGGTAAAAAAAAATAAATCCTAGAACAATTTGAATAAACAAGTGTTGTTACATTATCGTGACGAACCGATTAGAATGGTCGTTGTGATTTTAGACTAGTCTTAAAGAAAAGTTTATAAGTTAGTTCCTACACGAACTGACTAGTTACTACGACAAGATTGTTTTGCTTAGCTGTTTTGTTAATTTTACCTGCTCTCCGGTGCTTTGACGAACGCTAACCCATCCTCGAACAGACCTCCTTTCTACCAGATTATTTCTGTTATTTAACCAGAAGCTCGTTCAAGTCACGTCCATTAATCACTTTCGAAGTCAACAGTAGATCGCCTGTCTTCGTCTCGGCCACGCGGAAGAATTCTCAACGTCTCGAGGTCTAGAACTGTTGCCTCTGACGTTTGACCTCATTAAATACATTAAGGAACACAATCGCGTACAGGCTTCTTAGTTATTTTGTTTGTATATAATATTTAATAAATGCTTGAAGATTTTTTTTACTTTCTGTGGAATAATATTTTTGATAAAACTTTGAGTATTTCTAAATGTATAAGCTCTTATCGACCAAAGATAGAAAAACTTTACTGAGAAGTCCTTTGCCTAGCAAAGCGATACAACATGGTTAATATATAAAAAAAAAACTGGTCATGTGTGAGTCGGACTCGCGCCTTGAGGGTTTCGTACAAACTTACTTATGTAAATTCAATTTCAATTCCCGAATGGTGTCTCGAAGATTTTTCCGGATAGCAAAAAAAAAATGGTGGCGTTACAACATATTTACAGTTTTCAGATTTATTTATATACTTGTGCTATAAGACCTTGGTACCCTATGAATTTTAATTTTGAACGGAATTACCGCAGCCCTAGAACGGAGTTGCCGAAGCCCTAGAACGGAGTTGCCGAGGCCCTAGAACGGAGTTGCCGGGGCCCTAAAACGCAGTTGCCGAGGCCCTAGAACGAAGTTGCCGAGGCCCTGGAACGGAGTTTCCGAGGCCTTGGAATGGACTTTCCGACGCCCTGCAACAGAGTTATCCCAGCCCTGAAATGGACCGCGGCCCTAGATTGGAGTTGCTGCAGCCCTGGACCGGAGTTACCGACGCCCTAAAACTGAGTTATCCCGGCCTTGAAATGGGTACTTTATCTATTCCTAACTTAATTAATTAAATTGCTCTGGCGACTGGGTATAATGCGTACATAGAATAGCTTTTTGGAAGATACGTTACGTGACAGCACTTCGGCCCAAGAAAAAATATTCTAGATTCATTTATAACGTTATTTAGTATGTCCAGACATTACAAAGTGCGCCTCGAACTTTACTTTTCGCAAACAAATAAAGATGATTAGTTTCCCAACTTAAATTAAGTAGATCCTACCAATTACAAAGTATTTTAGCAGGCATATTTTTAATTGAATGTAATAAAAACTTTTCCACTTTCATATAAATGATTGTGTCCGACTCAGTCCTGGATACGAAATTAAAAACATGAAGCGTAGCAGCCGGTTACCTGAGCGTAAAACATAAAAGTTAAACGAGGGAACACGACACTTTGACGTATACATAGAAATATGTTGGCATATAAAAGTGTCAGTTTGACACTATTCATGCTTACCTTTTGGAGCGTTTTTGTACGATGACCAGTAGGCATGAAAACTCATGAGTATAAAATCCTTCTAAAGAATATTCGTACGTTTTCAAAAAAATATCATAATACTAGCTGACCCGGAAAACGTTGTTGTGTCATAATAAATTATCATAGAAAAAATATGGAGTGCGTGTAGGAGAGTAAAAATTAATCTACGACCTATTCTCAGACTTATACATAAAAACCGGGCAAGTGCGCACTCAGGGTTCCGTACAAACTTAACTATGAAAACAGCTCAATTTCCGAATTGAGTTACGAAGATTTTTCCGAATCGCAAAAAAAGTTTTTTTTTTTGTTATTTAACTACAAATTTTCAGTTTTCAGTTTTTTTCTATACTTGTGCTAAAAGACCTTACTTAATGCCAAATGTCAGGATTCTAGGTCAACGGGAAGTACCCTATGAATTTTGATTCCCCTGAGAGTGTCTAAAAATGCGTTTTTTGCGACATAAACGGCCGTATCTTTATTTTTCGTTGACTCAGAGTTTTAATTTTTACACAATTTCAAGGGACCATAGATCTGAGTATATGGTTTTAATTTTAACTCGATACCTTTACGCGTTCTTGAGATAAAGGGAGTTGACTGACGGACAACAAAGTGATCTTACAAGGGTTTCGTTTTTTTTTCCTTTTAAGGTGCGGAACCTTACGGCTTGAACGATTTTTATGAAAGTTTTAGAACTTTCATAACAATCGGTCAAGCCGTTTCGGAAAAGTTGGATAACAAACACTACGACACGAGATATTTACATATTAGACTGCAAGTGTTCATTTTTAGTCTAACTGACGACCAGCTTCTTCCAATGACTTCACCTGCATGAAAGTAGAAAATTATACCAAGCGAAAATACTTCCAAGATAGAAATCCTGTCCTATGTACAATTCCAGGACATAGCCTACTCGTTTACCAAATTTAATTCAAGTCTGATCAGCCGTTTGAGTGTGAAGGAGTAACAAACACATATATGTACATAAAAACATGAAGCGTAGCAGCCGGTTACCTGAGCGTATATATATATTTTTCTTATTGTTATACACCAGTGCTTGACTGTGATCCCACCTGATGGTAAGTAGTGATGCAATCGTTGATGGTGAGGCGCACTAGTTTATTAAGATATATATTCTATTAACTATAGCCTTGAAGACTCTTAAATTATAATTGGACGAGAAGACCGCAGCAGGCAAGTTGTTCCAGTCCCTCTATGTTTGCGGTATAAACGACGAAGTGAAACGCTTGGTCCGGACCGTAAAGGTTTCAACAACGTAAGGGTGGATACTCGCCGTTCGTCGGGTTGTCCGATGGTAGAAATGAGATGCTGGAATCAAGTCATGCAATTCCCGCGCACACTTGCCAAAATGCATAGGTATATTTGCATGCATATCCATGCATGCATGCATATGTACCTATACACATCTAAACGTTTACCTATAAGATATTAAATTAGTGTGATAATTAACTGATAATAAAATCTTGTATAGTTTATTAGAATTAGATATCTCAAACAAAAACCAATGTAAAATAAAAATCCTGTATTATCCTATGTACCTATTATAGCGAAATTAACTCATTTGTACAATACTCATTTTTTTTTCTTACAAACAAATGAGTATTGTACAAATGAAGTACCTATTACAAGCAGTAGGGACAGAAATCCGCACGTTGGAGAAAACCATAAGCTTTTCTCCGATGGTTGAGTGGTTTAACAAAAAAACCAATCAATGAAACGTTTGTGTACAGCACAGAATAAACATATGTAACGTATATGATATGAGCATAAGTTACCGAGCAGGGATTATTTATTTATTAATTTATTAAACTTCATGTAACACAAAGGTAAAAAAGGTGGTTAAAGGGCTTAGGCATTCTCTACCAGTCAACAAAGTGTGGCGAAGAAAAAACATGGCAGATGCATAAAAAAGAAAACATTAGAAACAATATCAGAAGTATAGGAAAGACAAAGCAATAGAAGATTGTTAGAAGAAAGCAGGTTCATAGCGTAGGAAGTACATTATAGATATTGAAAGTTAGACGAACGGAGATTCTTAGCGTGCGAAGAAAATAGATATAGAAAGGGATTAATAGGATTGAACGATAGATGAGAATTATTATCGTTTTGAATTATTCTTTTATTGCAGGATAAGTGCCCTGATACAGCACGTAGGGACACAGCAAACCACAAAGGAGTTGGCGAGGCGACCGATATAAGTTGCTTATAAATTGGAAAAAGGAAGAAAAAATTCGTTGGACGAAATAGAGTAACCGTTGAAAGGAATAGAGGCCTTAACCCAGCAGTGGGACAATGACTTAATTGATTTAAGATGCTATGACTCCTAGCTGGGGCAGAGTGCATCCACAGTAGTCACGCATCGTGACCGGTCTTGAGCCTCACGCTTCAACAAAAACTTTGGTACCGAAAAACAATGTTATTTATTTATTTATTTATTATATTTTAAACTTACACCCAAAATAATATTTTAACGTAAAATTATACGATGTTAGATCGCACCCTCGTCGTGCAATGTACAGAATGACGCTATCTAAAATGCTGAAATACGTTACGAAAACACATTTACATATCGTATATTTTAATCTCTATACACAAAACCATTTATCTTGACGCATTTATAAATCAAATTAAGCTACATGCCTGAAAAAGAGTTTATTTTTTAAGAGTTTATAAAAATATTGAATAATTTAGATACTTTACACATTACACTTTAAAATTTAATCTTCAAGATATCAACTTTAATAACTGAGCAGTTTTCTCAGAATAAAAAATATTAGTTTTTTATAATTTATTAACTTTAAAAAAAAAATATGTAAAAGCTTTGATCAAAGCCAGACTTTTCAGTTGAAACACCTGGCGTTCAGACTAAGCAAAGTTAAAACGTAATTCAATCATGGCCGCCGACGACGCGTCGGGTAACGATTCAAACGGTACTCATTCATCAGAAAGCGATCCCAGAGGTCTGCTTTATCTACGACTACTTGCAGGCGAGGCGTGTCATGAAGGAGTGGAGGTGTCAGATTCATATTTAGTTGCATACAAGACGCGGCAAACACTCATTGCTAATATCCCCGTCATTTGCCCGATTTCGCTGTAATGTGCGGATCTTATTGCCTCAGCATCTGTGCTTTCCTCATTTATACTATAATTTCCGTCGAGTTGGGAAACACATCACACTAATAGCCCATATTTTATTAAGGCTATTACATAAATTTTATTTAGGTTTGCGTCAAATTAATTTATAGGTCGTTATTTTAACGCTGTGTAGACGATGTTAAAATTCCTTAACTATGTTATGCTGATGCAAACGTCGCTATGTCGTGCATAAGAAATAGACGTGAGAAAAAATATGTGCCACATGAAATTTCAGTTTCATACCATTTATAACGCTGTTGTCTTTGTCAGTCGTAGAAAAATAAAAGAACACAACGAACGTGCCTACGTAGATACCTAGATGTCATTCGATGTAGGTACAGCTGAGAACATCGTTACTATAAAATTCTGAGAGCAAACATCACCAAGGCTGGATAAAATATTTTCTTTGTTACTTTAGTCTATAGTAAAAAAACAATTGGAGAAAAAAAACAAAAGTAGCTCGTTCACAAAACAAAGGATAGACGGTTAGAAGCGCCGCGAGAGTGTACACACCTCTCAGGTACTTCCTCATCTAAATAAAAGGTGGTGTGGAAACGGTTATCCTGAATACGAAGCTCTTTTTGACCGCGACCGAAAACAAATAAATCAGTGTGGTTTATTTTGCCAGTCGCGTGTCCAATTTGTTTTTCGTGAACTAATTCGATAACATTTTATGTGGAATGAGTAACCAATACGAAACACCGCAATATTTGCGAGACCACAGAATTTTGTTCAAAAATTATAAATTCTGTGTTTTAAAATTAAATTAAAAACAAACGTGTAACATAAAATTGACATAGCCCCGTTTACGTTACCTATACAATTTTAGGTGACCGCAATTTAAAGTTTTAATGAGTTAGTTACCCTTAACGCGAAGACGGGGTACTGTCGGCATATTAATCATGTTTATTTAGAAACATGTTAGGGACTATGTAATACTCTCACGTCGAATAAACAGTCTGTAAAAGTAATAACTTCATCTAGTGACACAAAAATGATTTCAGTTTATGAAGCCATTTAATACTTGTGGATTATATTTATGTATATCTGAAACATAAATACCACTAATAAGCGCTCATCGAGTTGTTCGGGATATCAGCAAACAGCTGGTCGAATCTTCGCGTGACCAGAGGGCTGGGCTTTTCTACGGTCAACGAATCAGCATTGCCATCCAGCGTGGCAATGCTGCCAGCGTTCTGGGCACTTTTCCCATTGACATCGATGCGAACGAATTTTTTGATGCCCTATGAATTCTTTTTCTATCCGTTTGTATATAATATTATTTTGAGTTTGTTTAAATACTTTTTAAGTAATAATACTTAATAGTTAAGATGTATAAATAAATTATTTACATAAAATAATTCACTATGTACTGTAGAGCAGTGGTGGCCGAGTGGGAGCAGTGGTGGCCGAGTGGTAACGGCCCCGACTTACGAGTTGTAGGTCGCGGGTTCAAACCCAACCAGGCGCATTACTTTGTGTAATTTATTTCATCACCACTGCTCTTAAAACGGTGAAGGAAAACATCGTGAGGAAACCGGCATGTACAAGAACCAAAAATTCGAAGACATGTGACATCCACCAACCCGCACTGGGCCCGCGTGGTGGATTATGGCCCATTCCCTCTCCTAGAGAGGAGGCCTGAGTCCCAACAGTGGGAACATTATAAGGCCGACTATGCTATGCTACTATATACATATGAATTATGGTGTGTAGAGGTAAATACCACTTATATTCCACAAGGGTGAATTGAAAAGTAAAATTAATAAGTAACTTATTTTATCCTACGTACTAATATCTTGTTGTTAGGGGCTTAAAACCAATACCATTAATTTTCAATTTACCATTTTAATTATTGAGAAAATATTTCTTAGAAGGTTCATCTCATCCTGGATTTCGTGAGTTTATTTCTAAAGTAGTATGGATAACAAACGCACATTTATAGCTTCTGTACCTCACGAGGATAGTATATCCTTCAATGTTCATCCATCGTGACGTTCGATGCCCGGCCCCTCGTATTTTAACTATCCCTTAGGACAAGAACATCAAAGTTGAAACTAACGGCAAAAATTCGTTACACAAACTTTGGGAGAAACTGAAAGTAAAAATAGGATAAGAAATCAAAATGTACCCCATGGAATCAATGGGAAATACTAACACGAGGTCGGTAAACCCGTATGATCTTTTAAACAGTACCGTATACATATATAAGGGTGTCGCTGGGGGATTGTTTTAAAAAGGTCACCAAGACTCTGGAACGCAAAAGGCAATGGAAGGAACACGGCGTGTTTTAGTCAGTAACAGTCTGACACCCTCTCCTGTTTCACTCAGAGCAAGAAAAGCTGTTTGATGATTTCCTACTCTCAAAACAGAAGGATACAGCAAAGGAACTGCGGTTTAAAGTCAGGTATGACATCAAAACCAAGGATGACAATTGTTTGCCATGAAACGACATGATATATGTATGACATTGGTGCAGAAAGGATACGGAAGTTTTGTTTTTATTCACTGACAAGGTTTTTATTTATTGAGTGTGCAAGTCAGGGGTCCCAACTAACGGTAGGAGGAGTTCACATCGGCGTCGAGTCGACGATGAAGTACCTTGGACTCGTCCTCGACAGCCGATGGAATTTCGAGGAGCATTTCCGACGTCTGGCTCCCAAACTGGATCGTGCTGGGGCTGCCCTCAAGCGGCTCCTTCCCAACCTAGGGGGTCCAGACGCCTCCTGCCGGAGGCTCTATGCAGGAATTGTGCGGTCCATGGCCCTCTATGGGGCGCCGGTATGGGCGCCGTCGCTACGAAAGCGTCCGGCAGCCAGGCTGAATGCAAGCCAGAGGGTCATGGCCATCCGGATGGTGCGGGGATACCGCACAATTTCCCGCGAAGCAGCGAGCCTCCTTGCCGGCCAACCACCACTTGATTTGGAGGCAACAGTCCTTGCACGCATGCACGATCTGCGCATGGAGATGCAACGCCGGGGCGAAACTCCGCTGCCGCGCCAAGTCGCGGCATGGCGGAAAGACTTCCGGCGGGATCTCATGGTGGAATGGCAACAGCGACTGTCGCAACCCAGTGCTGGGCACGCCATAATTATGGCGATAAGACCCCTCTTTGAGGAGTGGCTGGAAAGACCTCACGGCGTCCTCACCTTCCGCATGACGCAGGTCCTCACCGGACATGGCAAGTTCGGGAGGTTCCTGCACCGGATTCGTGCGGAAGAAACGCCCGGGTGCCGCCATTGTGTGGACCGCCCGGAGGACACGGTGGAGCATACGGTAGAGGTGTGCCCCGCCTGGGCAGAGCACCGCCGTGTCCTCGCGGGGGCGATCGGCGGCGGCGATCTCTCGCGCCGGGCCTTGGTACAGGCCATGGTCCGGAGCGAGGAGGAGTGGCAGGCGGTTGCCTCCTTCTGCGAAGCAGTAATGCTAGCAAAGGAGGCGGCCGATCGCGTGAGGCAAAGGTCCTCACGCCCCAATCGCCGCCGGGATTCCGATCCCGATTTCCGGCCACCGTAGGCGCGGGCTTGCAGACGCCGAGCAATGGGTGGCTCGCCGTCTGACCGTCCGGTAACCGTCCGGACCGAGCCCAAGTCGTCGACGGCGCGTTTTGTTCCACGCGCGCCTCAAGGAGATGTCAGCAAATCGTAGGGGCCCAGCAGGGTCGAAGCCTACTGGGGCCCTGGGTAGTGTGAAAGCAAAACCCGGGGCCCTGGGACGAAGGCAACGAAGGAACAGGAGTGGGTTTTTAGTCAGTAAGAGTCTGACACTATCTCCCGTTCCGCCCAAGAGCGGGGATGTCATTAGGATGATTTTCCCACCCAAAAAAAAAAAAAAAAAACCCCCTGCCATTTATCGATGGATATTTATTTATTTATTTATTTATTTATTTAATCATAGGAGAACCAACAGCTATAACAAAAGAATAACAATAGTATAAGACAGTAGACAGTAGTAATAGTAGTAGGCAGTAGTAATAGTAGTAGTAGATATTAATAACATTGTTCAGGCAGGTACCATAGTCTTAACATAGAACTTCCAGGTTACCAGTCTAATAAAGACTCCAAAAAACCATAGCCAATTATCGGGAGGGGTGATGTTATAGAAACATCTGAATGTGACTTCTTCGATTCTTGAGCAGAATGCTCAAGAATTTGTAATGCTTTTCAATATTCTTCCTTGGTATTTTTACATGTACCTTCTAGAAATTTCTCAAGGTTCCAAAGTTTAAAGTTATGTACACTAAAATGAAAGCATAATTTAAAAAAAACTTAAATCTATGGGTACAATAGTAGTCTTATCGCTGACAGCGATATCTACCAGACAACCGTAGGATATAAATATTTTGACTGTGTGCTGCAATTAAATAATATGTTCCCTTATTTTAGTTTAAGTTGGACTTTATGAACTTAAACTAAAAAGAGAGAAAATATTATTAGCTTAAATCATTCTATAATACAAGATGATATTTATTGTATATAAAAATATTAAGAAATTGCAGCACACAGTCACGCGTAAGCGTATTAGAGTTTTTCATACTTTAAATTTTATTATACACGTTTACGCGAAGCTTATATTCAATTTAGCTCAGAAAATTAAGTTAATTTGTTATTTTGCGTGAGCGATGACGTCATTAGCGTAAACAATAAATTATTGAAGCCATTACACGAGTCAGGGGCTGAGCCTATTCTTAGTAAGTAAATACAATAACAAGCATGGAGGACGAGGTCGACACTGGCGAAGTTTTGTTTCGCGACTCACTGGCCATCCCTTCCCTAACTGAATAACAGCAATAAGAGAGAGCCTTTCCTCCGGTGAAAGAGGAACTAACTACATACAATCTAATAAGAAATCGGCGATAAGGAAAACGTTTCATTGACAAAGAATAAATAGACTGCTCAGTTCTTTTGCCGCGATAAACATATTACAAACGTTAGGGACCTAATAGACGCACATAACCTAAATGTGACATTTATTTTGTGGTATATTGTCCTGTCAGAACAATATTATATTATGTTTTCTTGGTTTTATTAACAATGTTGAGTTGTATTAGTGTTTGCTTGGGTCTAAGTGATTTATGTCAGTATTCTAGAATAACAAACCTTGCTTATGAAACTATAGTTATAAGTAACTTATTATAATTAAATGTATCTGTGTTTATTATTATCATCATCACCATTTCACCCGAAAGATGTCCACTGTTGGACACATATCTCCCCCAAGTATCGCCACAACGTAAGGTCTTGTGCGTCTCGCGACCCTCACCAGGTCGTAGGTCCACCTTGTGGGAGGCCATTCAACGCTGCATCTTTCGATACAAGGTCGCTAAACAAGAACCTTTTGGCCCAATGACCATCTGTTCTGAGAGTAATATGCCCACTATATTTAAAGAACAACGGTGATGAAATTGTTGATGAAATGATTAAGTGTTTATGATATATACCGGAAAAATAATTTACTACGTTTTATCAAATCAAGTCAATATTATAGCAAAAAAATCGTCATAATTGGAAACTGAGCTGACTAGATTTTTTACGATAGTGAATAATCACAGCCTGGTTTTTTTTTGCTGGCCTAATTTCATGACTTTTGGCTAAACTGAACTTTTAATGTTGTCACTAATATAAATCTTAATCAAGTAACATAATATGAGGATAGTTTCACAAAGGTGGAGAAGAAGAAGAAGCCTCCTCGTCAGAACCAGTATGGTACCGCGCTGACAGGACCCAATAAGTTGCTCCGTCCAGCAATATCCACGACGCTGCTGTACGTGTCGAGACTACATCACACCACGAAGACTGAGGAGATCGTGGAGTATGTACGCGTGAAGACAAACTGGATTTTGAGAGTCGTGCAGTTGGAGTCGCGCCATAACACTAATTTTAAGTCGTTTGTGGTGCGCGTGCCGACTCAACACTTGGAGGCCTTCCTCAAAGGAGAGTTTTGACCGAAGGGTGTCGTGTACAGACGATTTCGTGGAAGGATACCGACCTCGTAATGAAACACGACACTGTCACTTCGTAAAAATAAATAGATTAGTTGTTGTATTTTCTTAACATGTATTAGTTTAATATTTTTTTAAATTATTCCATGTATTGTCTATAAGTCTTAGTTACCTGAAAATAAAGAATTATTATTATTATAATATGCTATATTGTATTAATTCGTACATGTGGATGGGTGGAGAGGGAGTGGGAGGCCAAAGAAAAGATGGATGGATTTTGTGAACAGTGATATGAAAGAAAAGGAAGTTACTGATAGTATGACGGTTGACAGGATAGAATGGAAAAAAAAACGTGTTGCGCCGACCCCAAATAAGATGGGACAAGGGCAGGAAGATGATGATATATTGTATTAATTTACTTAGGTTATTCAAAGCACAAATAGAATATAGAAGTTATAATGCCACATATGACATCTAGTCCAATTCGAGTATAGAAAAATCACCAGACAAAAGCATGCTCATGCTGCTGTCATGGATGATAATTGAAATGTCTTAATACCATGCTGAACACCAATGACTTATAAAAAGATAACACGACATTATGACATGACATTTTGTCGTACGTTCAAAAATGCGTTTAATGATTTTTAAAATTCATAAGGAGGTACGTAGGTATTATTGACATAATATACGTAATTTTACCAATTTTAAACAGGAATATCTTTAATACGAAAATTCTATTAATAGTGTCATGTCAATCATGTCATATTAATAGTGACATGTCTGAGACAAGATTGTTTAGAAAATAGACTATATACTTTTATATATTTTTATAACTTGACGCTAAAAAAAATACGTCAGTAAAATTTCGTTCGAGAGTCTGCCAACATTGGTGGATACAATGGATTATGTTTCCTGCAGCTATCTTCAATCTGTATTACTATTATCTAAATCAAATATATAATTACTAATAAACCTTAATGTTATTTTATATGTAACCAAGAATGTATATAATTATATAAGAATGATCGAATGGATTTTTCTTTTTAAAACTTATTTTGTATACTTTTGTGAAAGCAATAAGTAATGTTTTCACAGCAGCATTAATGTTTTGAGCAGTGGTAGCCGAGTAGTAAAGGCACCGACTTACGAGTTGTAGGTCACGGATCCAAACCCGGTCAGGCGCATTACTTTGTGTAATTTATTTCATCACCACTGTTCTCAAAACAGTGAAGGAAAACATCGTGAGGAAACCGGCATGTCCTAGAACCAAAAAATTCGAAGGCATGTGACATCCACCAACCCGTACTGGGCCCGCGTGGTGGATTACGGCCCATTTCCTCTCCTATAGAGGAGCCCTGAGTCTCAGCAGTGGGAATATTAAAAGGCTGATTATGCTACAATGGTTTTCACCTAGTAATACGTCTAATATACATATCACCTAGTGACCCATTGTATAAACATTGTGTATCCTATGGATCTCTTAAACTGACGGAGCACACGTAAAAGAGCCATTTGCAATATTATGATTTCAGTTATTTCAATGTATCCTTTGTTGGTGATGCCAATAAATAATTAAATCATAATCAGTCTTCTACTTGCTGTTATTATTGAATTTATAAAATTACAACACTTACATTTACAAACAATTGCAAGTACAATGTGTAAAGCAACAAGAAATATAAGTAAAACAATGCACGAAAATGAAATATTAACTCAAAAACAAGAACGCTTAAGGAAAACATTTTCTTAAGTTAACGGCTGTTAATTTACACGAAAAATTGACCATTATTTTTAAGAACGAAATATTTTCCTGCACTCTGGTTATTAATTGAAATTTTCTTTGCAGGATTAGAAGGATCTAACGGCAAAATTTAAGCAGTACTTTACTTTTCCTTAACAATTTTAGTACGTAGTTCGACTAAATCTAATAAATAAGGGTACTTCGAGCATGTTTTGATCCTCTAAAGCCCGAGGTTAGCTACACTAGTCCCGTAAGTACGGCCAATCGAATTCACCAATAAAATCTGGCCATTACACCACACTTTCCGACCGCCATTCATTGGTTAATCGCGCATACGAGCTCTGACAAGATTTATTTTCAATCATCCCCGTGCTAACTAGTTGCTTACGATTTTTCCATCTTCTTTAATTTGTGTATTTATTAAAGAAAAACATAGTCTGACGACTAAACAAGTAAGGTTATTTATGATAAATTATATTTATTATATATATACTTTATTGCAAATAAGTTTTAGAAAAACACTTTTACACGTCAATTATTTTTTTTCTTCAGTTTAAACTAAATGAGGTCGGCGTTTCCTAGCTGGCTACCCTGAGAAGAAAAACTGAAAGAAACTTAGGGGTCAAAGTCTCTTTTAAAGTCCAGACAGTAAAAATGTAATGGTCAAATCATATAAGAACCATACAGATAAGTGTCTAAGATGGTCTTTTGAAGAAAGAACCAAATAGCTTTGAGTGGACCTGTCTAATCAGTGCAAGCATTTGTAAGTATTCGTGTAGCTCAAACTTGGGACTACTAATTTACCTAACTACTCAACGCAACGTCACAAAGCATTACGCTTTCATTTCGCGATTCTATCAGTGGTTTCACCCACGTAAAAGTATAAAATATATCACTAAGCATATACCACTCAGTCATAAAGTAGCATTCTACTGTTGAAGTATTTTTAAAATCTTTCCGTTTTTGAGTTTATTAATTACAAGCAAAAATATAAATCTTTTCTCTTTATAATATTACAAGCTGGCTCAGCAAACATTATTCTACCATATAAATAATCAAAGAAGAAATGGGGGTGTGGGGAAGGGACGGTAAAAAACAATCTACAACTCTCTTTCAGACATACCAAATATGAACAAGAAATTTAATAAAAATCGGTCAAGCCGTTTCGGAGGATTTCAATATTTTTTATATATTAGATTATTAGTATAGATTGAAGAAGAAAAAAAAGTAACATAGACATTTTGACAATCATATGTAAGTATAGTGAAATCGCTGTTACGTTGTCATGTTAGGTATAGAGAGCGAGTAAATAAAATTAACAGTCCGGAAAGTGGCTCCTTCTGTTAACAAAGTTGAATTTTGTCTGCTTGAAAAAATCATGAAGAACGCTTAAAAACATTTTCAGTGACTCTTTAGACTTATCTACTTAGGAAAAACCATTTCAACATCTGTACAATCACCAACAAAAAGTCGACCGCTCACGTCAAAAGAAAAACAATTTCAACGAACGTCTTAATCGAATCTATACTGAATCTCGTTTACGATGTACAAAATCGTCTTTTTCCGTTCTTTATAGCAAAGCAGTTTAGTGATTTAATAGAATTAAAGGCGTACTGTTCTCGTAAGTACGTCAGTACAAAACCCAATCAGGCTGGGCTGTTTCTGAGCGCGCTTGATTTGGTTATTGTCGACAATGGGTTTACAGCCAACGAACGACTGCAGTAACATCGTTAGCGATAAAAGTCGTTTGTCAAATAAAACTGTATCGCTTTTAATTTTGTTCGTGATAGTATTATTTGCATTGAATGGTAGGTTCGAATAGGAACTGTTTTGTGGAGGTTCGTTATATTTATATACGTTTGTAGTGTCAGTGGAAACCGTATTGTACGAACAATTTTGTAGCCTTTCAGGCTAAATCGTGCTGTTTTTTTTTTGTCCATTTATAATTTTCGATTACAAGGACACACTATAACGATTCATATATTTTGTAGGTGACCTTGCAGTTTATTAATTGCCCTAAAATGCAAATCTTTCCTCTTTAAAAATAACTAGCTTCTGCCAATGGCTTCGCCCGCGTCCCTATGTGACTCAGTTATAAAGTAGATAATAATAATGGCGATAGAATTTAAAAAATCGGTATTTTTTTAACCGACTTCAAAGAGAAGGAGACTTCCGACTTTTTCTCATAAAAATATTTATATGATCTGACAATGAACTTGGAAATATGGAACGGAACTCCTCATAGGATCACAGCAGAATTGTCGTAACAAGTAAAATTGCTTTGTTTGGACGTGTAGTCGATGACTGTAACCTAACCATATTTGGGATTATTAGAATTGTCATGACATGCACTCTGGCTATAACGTACCATCAAGCTAATCGAATGATGGAATTTAGGCACGAAAACTCTTATTGGAATTGTCATGCAATGTTTTAATGATTAAATACTATAGAAGTTACACACTATTTAAGTTTGGCTGAGAGGTACTTTTTAGTTGTGGTACCAAAACTAAAAAGTGTAAAATAAAAAACTTTTTACAAAAAAATACAACCAACTTCAATGTAAAAAAATACATCAAAATAGGGTACTACACTATTTTGGTGTATTTTTTTACATTGAATAACTTCCGAAATTATAGTTATTTGGCACTTTTTAGTATTGAAATCAGCTGTATTCTTTTGTAAAAAAAATATTGTGAATTTATTCATTACAAACCAAAAATACTAATGTTCTCTATTTATAAAATTAATTCTATTATTAGACTATTATAGCATAGAAGACTATTATATTGTAGATAAAATGAATACGAGTATGTTAGTTAAATATTCGTCAAAAAATCAAATTTCCTATACGTCAAATCCCACTTTTCTCTCGTCAAATCTAACTTTTAAATTTTTATACCCTTTTAATTAACCAAGTTACATATACGATGCAACATTACACTTCAGCAAACTTAAAGATATCGTGAGCTCCATGTGCATGGTTTAGAGCAATATGGTCAAAGTTTGGTCGTTTATTATGGCAGGCTGTGTAAACTGCGTTCAACATGGAAATTCTTTTAGATGGTAGAGATTAAGCAGAGTCAGTGACGAGAGTACACTTTATTCATATAAATTAGGCATGTTTGCTTTTAAAGGGACTTTATTTTCGCTTTACGAGTATATTTTAAAATGTAATTTCATAACTTTGCAATACCCAGTACCTAATTGTACCATTCATACAAACTGCAAGTTGAATACTACAAATTAACACTATTTTAGCAAAATATTTTTGTTAACATGATTTAGTGTTTCAAATTATTTGATTCATAGTTTAAAACAATTACCCTCGCTGCCGCCTCATCCCCCATCAATTTACATCCCCTTTGCAACTACAGTTGAAATGTGATGAACAGACCTCATTATTTTAAAATTGCCGTGAAGTATATTTTGGCTAAGTAGTTAGCACGAGAAAATAACTCTGATAAATAACGTTGAATTTCGCAAGTAAAATTGAGAAATTCAACGATTTTATTGTATTTATAATGTTTAAAAAAAGAAGATCAATAATTAGTGAGGGCCGATGGATAAAAGAAGCACAGGATCGGTCGATGTGGCATACTTACAAAGTACCTACATCCATCAAACACATAGATTACAATAAAAATACGTGGGACACTCAGAAAGTTTTGAGAAACTAAAAAACTAATTTTTATGTATAAAATATTTTTATAAAATCGTTTCAAAGAACTCTACCAGCTTCTACGCAAATTTTTATTCGTCTGAACCAATTTTCGAAAAAAAAATCCAGTCCGACGCAGACACCTCTTCCACGGCCTTCTCGAACGCTGCTAGCGCATTTTCCGACGATGAAAACTGTAACCCTTGCTGCTGATTTTTTTTATTTTAGGGAATAAAAAAGTCACACGGTGCCAGATCAGGTTTGTAAGGACTGTGCTCCAAGACTGATCGGTATGGTGTCCAGGAAGTCCCACGTTATGAGCGCTGAGTGCGCGGGCGCGTTGTTCTGGTGAAGCAGTACCCCGCGGAGCCCGGTGTTCGGTCGCTTGTTGCTCATTGCAGAAAAAACTTCTGGCAGGCATTTTGTGGTATACCATTCGGCGTTGATTCTGCTGGTTTCATAATGTAATTGAAATCAGATACCCCGTCAAAGTGTCTTCACTTTAACTAGCAATTAAAATTTTCCCTGCGCTTCTCGATTGCTTCATTTTCATAGGCGTTGGTTAGTTTTGAAACATCCAAACTGTCGACTGACGCTTTGTTTCTGGATCTTATTGATAAATCCAGGATTCGTCACCTGTCACAATGTCATAAACGCGCCGAGACGAGCCTGCTTCAATTTTTTTAGTCATATCGCAGCACCACTCCACACGGGCCTGCTTCTGAGCTACGGTGAGGTTATGCGGCACCCAGCGGCAAACGTTCCTCCTCTCGCAAAGGTGCTGGTGCAGAATCTTATGAACGCTTTTCAAAAAAATCTGCTGTGTATACTGAATCTCTTCATTTGTAAATAGCCTGTTTTCCTGAATTTTTTTTTTTACTGATAGCACACTTTCTTCCGTGACAGCCATCACAGGACGATCACTCCTTTGTTCATCCCCCAAAGTAAGGCGGCCGCACTTGAACTCACTATACCAGCGCTAGATGGTTGCTTTTGATAGTCATTCATCCATAAAAGCAATTTAAAGTCGATCAAATTATTCATCAGGTTTTAGGCCACATTTAAAATCGTAGAAAATCATCGCACGAAAATGTTCTCGATGCAGATCCATTCTTAAATGAGACACGATACTCGTAATTTAATTTGGCTCTCCAAAAAATGTAGAGGGAAATTCAAAATTCGAAAAATAGTATTTTTACTTTTAAATAACCAAAGTTATCAAAATAATTTAAGTGGCCAGTGCCTTTTACCTACATAAAAACTTTTTTTGTCGCAAAACTTTCTGAATGGCCTGGTATACATATAATGGAATACCTATACACGTATTACAATACATTCAAAATACAAGACAGACTTTGGCAAGACAATTGGCATAAGTAGGACTCTGCCACCTTTGATGTAAGGTGGTCCTAGACTCACACCGTAGCCACCAAGAAGTTAGTGGAGACTGAAGTAATAAGTTTATAAAAGACAGATTCTTACCTTACTGGAAAATTCCACGCGCGCCTCAGGGAGATTTCAGCAAATCGTAGGGGCCCAGCAGGGTCAAAGCCTAATGGGGCCCTGGGACGAAGGCAAAGAAGGAACAGGAGTGGATTTTTGTCAGTAAAAGTCTGACACTATCTCCCGCTCCGCCCAAGAGCGCGATTTTTCATAAGATGATTTTCCCACCCAATAAAAAAACCTAACTGGGAAAAAATATCTACAGTATAGATCACCAACCCGACTGTTGAGTCGGGGTCCTGGGTTCAAAATACCAGGTCGGGCACGAAATGCTATTGTGTTTTTCAAACAACACGTAAAGCCGTTGGTCCAGCGCCTGATCTATCCCTGGTCGTGTCGGATTGCCATCCCATCGAACTTTGAGAGTAAAGAAACAGAGAGTGCATCTGTGTTCGTGCATACGCTTGAGCACTATATTATCTCTTGCATAGCTGGCTGGTTCATCCGTTGAGAGTGGCCACCATGATCGAAATTCGGTCGGGAGGAATATTATTATCTCGAAAGTGAAGCCAAAGCCTTGCAATTAGCTTAATGGTAACTTTTAATATAATATTTATGAAAAGTCCGACTTTCAGGAAATAAAATAATTCACTTTCCGTTACATTTTTATTAACATTTTCGTCTACCCTTCTTTGACAGGAAGTTTTTCAACTTAATTATAAACCTTTTAAGGCTTTATTTATATCAATCAGAATAGCGTTTTTCTTTTTGGTGGTAAACATTTAAAGAACCTCGTGTTTGTTAATATACCGGATGGCCACAAATTAGAAGGCTCACTAATGGAATTTTATAGGTATAATTTAGTAGAAGTACTCATAAAAGGCTTTCAAATGCAATTACTTAAATTAAGTGCGGAACGAATGAACTTAAATATGAAAAACGACATACGACCGTAGGACTACGTAAATTCAAACTTAAGTTGCCAAGAACTTAAGTAAACCACACATGATAGAAAACATAACACTAAAAGCACTTCCACAGGTTGTTCTGAACCGCAGTAACCATTTTTTTTTAGTTGAGAATATCATCTTATGACAAATCCCGCTCTTGGGCGGAGCGCGAGATAGTGACAGACTCTTACTAACTAAAAACCCACTCCTGTTCCTTCTTTGCTTTCGTCCCAAGGCCCCGGGTTTCACTTTCACACTACCCGTGGCACCAGTAGGCTTCGACCTTGCTGGGCTCCTACAGTTTGTTGATATCTCCTTGAGGCGGTGGAACAGAAATCTCTGATCCAACTCAGGTTAGTCGCTATGAAGAAACAATCTATCCAAATGGAGTATCCTAGACCCATCCTGAACACAGTCCCAGCTCCCAGGATAAAACCCCTTCACTGATATGCATCACCTTCCCACCTGCTTCATCTTTCTTTGCTTTTAGCGATAAGACCGCCCATCGTGACACCAATTTTAAGTTCCTAATATAATTTTTATTTTTTGGTGTACATTAAAAAAATATATTCATCTAACTTCTTTCTTACTCAACATGCAGTCACTTGCATCTTTTACAAATTAAATGAAGACAACGACAAAAACTATGATTCTATCCAGCTACATATTGGTCGGACAGAATTTGAGTCAAATTGACACAAAGACGAAGAACTACTTTCACGAATGGGATGAATTCTTATTTACTACACAGGTTCAAAGTATAAAGGTACATCGCTACCTTGTAATTAAACGCAAACCACTTCTAAGCATTACTTAATTAAAAACATTTCGTGGCTGGTACCCTTTGTGCAATCAGGGAAACGATTGTTTAGCAAATTGAATATCAACTTCAATTGTCCGTGCATTCAAATCACAACTGTTTGTATGCTGGAAAATGCATTTCTCTGCCGTATTAACTCAATTTATTAATCGTCAGTGCAGCATTGTTTCTTTATTGCATACATGTCGGTCTCATAGTCGCAGGCGCGAACGCTGAGCATGGGGTTCTGGGTTCGACTCCTGGTTCGGGCAAAAAGTGCTTTTGGGTTTTTTCATTACTCTGTAGCAGCCCGGAGTTTGGAAGTTAGTGGTGTAACACCCTCGTGCCTCGGAAAGCTCGTTAAGCTGTTGGTCCTACGCTTGATCTCTCTTCGATCGTGTCGGATTGCCGTCCCATCGAATTATGAGAGCAAAGAGACTGCATCTGTGTTTATGGCGTTGGCGAGGCCGCACTCGCTCACGGCACCGCACTCGAAGGAACCTCGCACAAGCGACGATTCTTTAAAAGCGAGGGTTTCATGTACCTATATTTTCGAATTTATTAAAGAAAAAGGCCTTGCTGATGTACCTTTGCCCATGTCTATATTAATTCATACTTGAAGACTATAAAATCTCTATTGAGATTAGCCACCGTCAGAAATTTGATCGGAAGGATCGAATCGTTATCTCAGTTGTACCATCTTTTAAACCATATAATCTTTCTACCATCATTGCATTATTTGAAAGAGTCACACAGACAATCAAAAAGACAGTAAATAATAAAGTACCTATAGTGTAGTATAGTATTTATAATATTAGTATTAATAAAAATTTCGTACTAAACATATAATATCATTATAATATTTGAGTTTCGAAATAGCATTTTCATTCAACTAGAAGCTGAAAAGCGTGGTAGGCAAGACTTTATTAGTATGAGTGGCAGTTTCAGTCATTGTATCAAATAAGATCTTAGAAGCAAACTCGAAACTCTGTCTGTTGTAGTCGATTCTAATTAGAAACTTCTAGTTACTAAGTTTGCTCTGATGCTTTCTCATATTAAAAATAAAAGCCATATCATCTTCCACGCACCACAGTCTATTGGTTATCTACTAATTAATGTCATATTAATACTTTGTAGTCTGTACTTTTCGTTCATTGCTATTATTCTCGCACGCTACGTTGCAAATTAAGTAAATACTCCGATTTGAATCGTTTCCAATATGATTGAAGGCTACTCATTCATTGTTCCCGTAGTCAAAATAAACCAACTTTTTTCACAAACTGTGCTATTACAAAATCTGTATGTAAATCCACAAAATCCGGCTCGAAGGACCTTTAAATAATGACGACGCCTAATACCAATTTCTTTGGGCCGCCAGGGGCATGCTCAAACATTGATATTACTTAAACTATCAACTTACAAATACAAAGATCTGAATGCATTCAAAGCGTTGCAAAGTTTATTCGTATCAATATCTATGTGGGTGGTGTTTGATCTCATACCGTGTAAATTCTGCACGGTTGCAAAGTGTGCGGGGCGACACAGAAGCGCAGTAATCCATTGTTGCCTACCGGCCCACAATGGATTCAAGTTTAGTCGATTAAACCCGGCACCAAACACTCGCCACCTACGGAAAAATGTGCCCGCGCACAATAGGAATGCTATGCTAGGATTTGTAAAAGCGAAGAATTGTTGCTAGCACTTTGAGATGCTGCCATTGTAACGTATTTATTTATTACACATTCAATACCTCAAGAAAAGGCAATAAAGCAATACTATTCCAACTAGATTAATAGGTACTGGTAAATTAATTCCAACAGTATCTGAGTCTTTTTCTTCTTCTTCCTGCCCTCATCCCTTATTACTTAGGGTCAGCGCGACAAGATTTTTTCTTCCATTCTGTCCAATCACCCGTCACACTATCACTAACTCCCTTTTCTTTCATATCACTCCTCACATAATCCATTAAATCCCATTACTTCCCGTAGGTGTCGTAAGAAGCGACTAAGGGACATTTTAAGACCGTGCGTACTATAAAACACCGAAGGTCATGGTGGTGCGTAAGCCACCAACAATAGCATTCCCAAGGAGGGTTGGTGTCAGGCTGGCGGCCGACTATAAAACAGTTGCCCAATCCCTAACAACAGTATCTGAGTAAGCGGATTAATTAAACACTAAGAGAAAACGCTTTTTGTTCTAATTTATAGAAAAACAATGTAACAAAGCATTGAATAATCTGATTCTAAGAAATTAAGAGGAATATCGGTCAGAAAATGAAAAGCAAAATGTTCAGTAATATTAAGGTAACTAATATTTAACGAAGTATTGAATAAAGTGTATGCAGAAGCGTCGAAAAGCTTCTGACAAAGCGTCAGTCTAATAAGGGGAAGGTTGGAGGTAGATTTCTACTCGTTGCACTTTTGTAAATTGTGACAACCACAATTTACAAAATACCTACCTGTTGATACTACCAAATTTTATCAGCAACATATACATACCTCCATGCATTTAAATAAATGATTGAATAAGTTGCGTCTAGATTTTAAAAATGCTCCTTTAAAAATCCACTTAATGTTTTCAAATGAATAAGTACGAGGGATACTCGTACTTATTCATTTGAAAACATTCGCATCACTTGCTCGCAAACAAATTATATAATAATAATAAGTCATTTAATTGCATAAAACATGGTATAAAATGGAAATAGCACAATGACAAACAATGTTATGTCATGCAAACCTAAAAGCTCTAGCCGCGCAGTACCTAATATTATATTTATATTTGATTACTGGCCGCTGCATTGAGCAATAATGTGATTTGAATTTGGACCCTTAAATAAAAATTTGTATGATAAATTTTGACATGGACCTATCAAATAAATTAAAAGAAAAAAAAACGCATTTATTAAAAGCGCTAAATAACGTCTTTACACAATTTATCTACACTCCTACACCAATACTATAAAGAAGTAAAGTTTGTTTTTTGTGTTTATGGGAGATAATCTCTAAAAGTACTAAAAATTTTTCACCGATAGAAAGTTGCTTTATTCCTGTTGTGACATAGGCTATATTTTATATACGCAGGCAAAGCTGTGGGCAAAAGCTAGTTGGATATATATTTTTTTACCTTATTGATATAAACTAGTGCCTGACTGCGATCCCACCCGATAGTAAGCAGTGATACAATCGTTGATGGTAAGGCGCATCAGTGTATTGAGAGCCTAATTCACTGCAGCCTCGAAGACACCCGAATTGTAATTGGACGATAGGACCGCAGCAGGCATATTGTTCCAATCCTTTAATGTACGCGGTACAAAGGACGAAGCGAAACGCTTAGTCTGGACCGTACAAGTTTCAACAACGTAAGAGTGGAAACTCGCCTACTACGTCGGGTTGTCCGATGGGATAAACAAGCGAAAAAATATAATGTACTTCATTTTTTTTTTTGGCAAAAGTAAATACGAAAAAATCATAATTGTTGATAATGTCATTCGTGAATCTATAATAAACATATATTTTTTTCAGACCTGCCAGCCGTTATCGAGGAGTATGCTTCAGAAAGTCACTGTTTTATAGCACTGCTCGGGAGTAAGGGCCTTAAGTAGGGAAAAGCCGAGAATTTAAAACCCGTACAAAGTTGAGATGAGTCGCCAGTGATAAAATTAAATGTAACCGATTGATTAATGAAAAACATGATTCGTTGTTCAAGTTTCAGAAACAGTGCTTGATTTCGGACTTTCTATTTGCAAACATTGTAAAAGACAAAAAATATAGTCATGATGTCTAAAAATTAACAATTTCCACGAAAACATGAATGCTTGCTTACAATATCTAAGTTTTGTAGCTACATATTCAGCTATCAAAAACAAGTAATCAATTTCGGGCATGTTCTATACGATTTTTTGTTAGTCAGCAATTGTCAACGCAATGGCTATTCACATCGTTTCGATTTACGGGAAATAGAAATTCTTTTCGGGATAGCATTGTTTGCACCATGCATTTTTGTTCCAGAATTTGATTTATATTGCATGTTTTATATGACCATCCAATTAAAAAGTTTCTTCACAAAAGATAGGAATCAAAACAACTAGAAATTTAAGCGCAATGCCGCCTTGTGTTCGCTTGGTTGCGAAACGCTTTTCCCCAAAAAAAGTACATTCGTTTTCCTTTCAGAAGTGTTGTTTTGTATGGAGTTAATTTATAAAGCGGTACAGCCGGGGAGGTTTGTTCATAATTAAAGACTTACCTCTTATTCATTCTCTTACAAAAGGCCATAAAATTAAACCTGCATATTCGTATACGTCCCCTATTTTTACACGGTACGTGCCCGACGTCATAAATTAGATCTACAAAAAGGGAACATTATGAGCCGCAACGCCAGAGGCTCACCTTTTCTCATTATTCTACATTTTCAGCCCCAAATACGAATAGGAAGTTGGACCTTGTTAAACACAACTTATTAGTATGCATTCAATAATAACAATGAGATAATAGGGTAAGCTATAATGTGATAAATGGTGCTTAAAAGAGCAAATAATTAAAAAAACTCATGAAATCCACACAAAGCTGCTGGCTTTACTTACTACCTTTATTGTGAAAAGTCGAAGTAATAAGAGTTCGTGACAATAAGCTCTCCGGAGAAGGTCCATATTATGCACAAAAAGTTGTTATACAAACAAAATTTTATTTTTTATTCAGTATAATAATAACTCAGTATCAAAACTTAATAAAGTCCGTCAATTATTATGGTATTATAAAGTTTTTTCCTTCGGCATTTTGTTACATGAGAATGTCTCATTAAAATTTTTTAGAGGAAAATATCTGATGGTCTTTAATAAAAATACTCGTGCAGATAAATTTATTGGTCGTCGTCGTCCCACCGGGAGTTACTACAAAACCATTTTTATGTTAATTATAATTTTGAATATTTTGATGAAGGTTTTTGAGATTTTTTGTCCTTTGAAAATTCTGTTCAATTCGATTTATATTGAAGTGATTCTGTTTGACTAGTCTAGTCTAGTTCTGGTCGTTGTGTCGTACCTTTTGTTTTGGGTGGGAAATTATTAATTTTTTTTTTTTTTTTTAATTGATATAAACCAGTGCTTGACTGCGATCCCACCTGATGGTAAGCGGAGATGCAATCATTGATGGTCAGGCGCACCAGTTTATTAAGAGCCTATTCACTCTAGCCTTGAAGACACCTAAATTATAGCTGGATGGGAAGACCGCAGCAGGCAAATTGTTCCAGTACAGTAAATTACTTCTACCGCTGTCGCTAAGTAGCTAGAGGAGTGTCAGACATATACTGACTAAAACCCACCCGTGTTCCTTCAATTGCCCTTTCTCTCATTCTCTTTCAGACTCATTCGAACGATCTCGCGCCGGCTATAAAAATGTTGAGATGAATTGAGAGACATGGTCGTATTTTCTTAGGCTAAAAACAAAACGAATGCACAGGTTTTGCAAGCGCTCAAGCTTATTTAAGCTCCTCAGTGGCATCTAGGTAGCAGGCATCCACATAATCAATGATCGGCTGAATTAAAGTTTGAGCTAAATATATTTTAGTTTTAAAGGGCAAGAACGTTAAAAAGGATTTAAGGCTGTGGAAGGAAAAGTGTACCTTACGGCTCACCTCATTCGCTTGCAGTTGCCAAGAGAGGTTGCTGTCAATTGTGACACCGAGATTCTTGGCTGAATCAGCCATATGAAATAGTCGAGCCGTTATGAGATAAAGGCGTCAAAGTACAAAATGTCAAGCGCAGTGCTATAGTATCGACTGCCTATGATCATGGCCTGGGACTTGGAAGGATTTATCCGTAAGCCGTAAGACTTGGCCCACTGACTAATACTCTCCAGGTCACGATTCATGGCATTAATCGCTGAGTCTGCATCAACAAGCAAGAATTGACGATAAAGTTGCAAATCGTCTGCGTAAAGGGAAGTTGGAAGTGATACCTTTAGTAACAGCATTAATGAAGATAGTAAAAAGAAGAGGAGAGGGAACGCCACCCTGAGGAACACCAGCAGTGAGATCACACCAATCAGACAAAGCGGACATACTGAGAGTAACCTCAAAGATAAGAATCAAACCAGGCTAACGCCGAGGAAGAGAAGTTAATAGAATTAAGAACGTAAAAAAGTATGTCGAAATCCACTGAATTGAACGCACAACTGAAGTCAAGCAAAACAAGTAAAGTGAGAGATTTGTTGTCCACAGCCCAGCGGATATTGTCAGTGACTTTCAAAAGCGCAGTTTCAGTACCAGAGCGAAAGCCAGATTGGTAAGGGGAAATAATTAAAAAAAATAATAATTAAAGAGTTTGTCGATAGGTACCTGCTGATTTGACCATGAACAATGTGTTCAAGAGCTTTAGAAAGGAAAGGCAAAATGAAGATAGGTCTGAAGTGAGACATGGATGAAGGATTGTGTATCTTATTTAGCGGTATTATATGAGCCTGTTTTCAAGCTGAAGGAAATGTGCCAGAAAATAGGGAAAAATTAACAATGCGGGTAAGAATGGGAAACAGTTGAGGGAGAATAGGTATTATCATTCTCGAACACAAATTGTCATGGCCTACAACAGAGGAGAAGATAGCAAAGAGAGATTTTTTAACATCGTCTTCGGAGACAGGATTGAGATTGAAATTTGAACAATTCAGTAATGATATTTTAGAAAGCTCAAACCAAGTGGAAGCTTTAACACTTGGGTTCAGGGAAACAGGAGGAAGAGAAAAATGCTTATTTACAGCGCTCAAGTCTAAATCTTTGCAAGTGTTCGAAGGAGATTTGCCGATACCGACTGTCTTTAAGAATTTCCAAACATCAGAGGACTTGCAACCTATTATAATCTGTACAAATATTTAAAAAAGAAAAGATCTACATTTTTTTTTTGTAATAAAAAAAAACGGATTATAAAAATACATACAGCCGAACATAGAAATCTTGAATCTTGAAAATAGATTCTTGAATTTTAACCGACTTCAAAACCTTCTTTTTGAAGTCGGTAAAAAATTCAAGATATTCAAAAAACTATTGGACCAATTTTCGATATTATTTCACCAGTAGAATGCTACTTTATTACTAAGTAACATAAAGCTTTATATTTTCTATTTACACGCGGGCGAAGCCCGAAGAAGATATTATAAAATGGGAAGATTTGTATTTTTGTTTCTGATGAATAAACTCAAAAACTACTAGACTGTTTTTAATAATACTTTCACCAGCTGAATTATACAGGCTATATATTATTTACTTTACCGCTAACGAATACCTAGCAGAAACTAGTATTTTATAAAGAACTTTAGTTGTCTGCCAAACATTTTCCTCAAGGACAACAACATTCCCCGAGATTTTACAATTTTGAACGACTGGCGATTGCTACAAAAAATCTTTAGAAGATAAAAAAGCCATAACATAAAAATAATTGCTGATACCGAACCGAGTAACGATTACCTGTTAAAATCATTACAAAATAACAGAGATTTAACCTTATCTTAAAATGGGATCTGGATTAAAAAGCTCACGAGAGAAAAAAGCGACGTTTTAATAAGCTGAAAACAAAGTTTTGGTATTAAAATTTCTTCGCTTAAGCAACGCCAGTTAATTCCTGAGATTATTCTTCGGGAAGAAAAAGTTTGCGGGCGCCCGGTATCTCTACCGGCCGTTGCATCTGCTTACCTAACGTAACATACTATTATGACTTTGGAACTAGTTAGTCATTTTATTAGTTTTTCTGGTTTGTTAGTGTTACGGTTATGGTTTCGAGGAAATATTGGACTTTTAGTAACTTCTTGGCGTTTATAGAAATTATACGTACCGAGCGGTAGATGTGTGCGTTGAAAGGCCTCCTACAAGGTTTACCTGGTGATGGCCGGGGTATTCCCTGGACGAAAGAAGTACAGGAGCGTGTCCAGCAATGGACGTTTTTTATATTATGTATATCTATATATATATATATATATTGGTGGCCGAGTGATAACGGCCCTGACTTACGAGTTGTAGGTCGCGGGTTTCACCCCCTAACGGGATGAAACGTGGATATAAAGTTTGAATGGAGAAACCGTATTTCACGCGGGCAGAGCCGCTGGCAGAAGCTAGTATATTATATAGATTAATAAAACCTCCATACTTATTTGCTCAGCGCACAGCGATAATATTAATTTAAAGCAAACAGTGTTGTGGGACGCAACCACAAAACTGTCATAAAAAGCGCCCAGATTGAGCTATTTTCGTTTATTGTTATCGTTGCTTTGAAACCTAAGAAGTAATATTTTTTTCAATAAGCTCGGCGGGTTCCATACAAGTGCTCGTACTCTTTCCCCGAAGCTTACCTATATCCTTAGGGCGTTTGCTCTGCCTTTTAAGATTGTGTTTTTATACCGTCCTCCACATAAATACGACCCCTGACAATCTAGTTTATTTTATACTGAATTCAGTGAAATTGAATTCTACTCTTTATCGATAAAACCAATGCATAAACTCTACTTGGAAATTCTAATAAAAATGTTTACGAAAACGGGTTTAAGCTGTTTGCTTTTCCATACATAAATACTTAATAACTCGTCTATATAGTTATAAAATAATAATATACTTGTTCTATCTCATAAAAATAAATTTATATTGAATACGTAATGAAATTCTCGGCTTTTTCTCTAATATAACGAAATCGTGCAATACTTCCATTGTATATTTTAACGTATAAGCTGTTTATTTTGTATATTATAATATTAGTACGCAATAAAGTATACATAAATAAACTAGCGGTCCTGACAAAACGAACGGAATGGAATGCCAGATTTACCGTCAGAAAAAAACATAAAAACCTGATTGCAGTACTACGACGAACGAAACTACCGGGTCAAATTATTTTTCAAAACATTTTAGAAACCCACTTAAATTTAAAGTTTCATCCAGATCGGCGTAGCCGTTTAGGAGGAGACATGACAAACTCACGTACCTACAGAAGAATTATAAGAATAAATGTTTCACACAGTCTATTGGTGAAAACCATGTGGACTTTTCGAGTTTATCGCCAACAAACGAGACGCGGTGAGGGACTTAGTTTTATATTATGAATGTATATGTACATATGTAAGGACGGATAAGGATAAGAAAATAAAAATAAGGGAGTTCAATGTTTTTCTATTTTCTTTCGATCAAAAATGTGAAGGATTTTTATCCGTTATCTATATATATATAAAGGAGAAACTGATATATTAACGCACAGCCGAAACTATTGGGCCTAGGAACGTGAAATTTTACACAAAGCTTGCTTTTATGATATAGACGAGCACTAAGAAAAGGGTTTTGTAAATTTAACTTGGTGAAAAGGGGAAAAATTTGTATACAAAATTTTACTTCTTAGACCCATATTCCTGAAACTGCATAGCATAAATACCTAAGTAAATAAAAACGGTTATCATTATTTTCCAAAACTACCCCTTTAAAATAATTTGACGGGTATTAAATGTTAAATGGGAGAATGTTATTCCTTGGGTTAATAAACTTGAAACTTGGTACGAATTCTTATCAAAATGTATAATAAAAACTGTCGTTATTAGTTTTTCAAAACTACTTTCGATAAACGGTTTCAGGGGTGTTAAATTTTTTATGAAATCCTTCTAGCGAACGAAGTCGCCGGAAAAGTGCTAGTTTTATTAACATGACACACATTAATCTTCAACAACCTTTGCTATTCAATCGCTCAAAGATTAAAATATAAAAGCTTGGTTAGCTCACGTCGTCCCCCGCGTGAAAGAAACAAAACTATTCCAAGGGAATATACTCCCGGGATAAAAAGTATCCTATGTGATATTCTAAGAGACCCAGCAATCTGCAGACTTTCGATCGATCAATAGTTTGGTTGGTTGCTTAATAAGTACGCACACAAAACGATTCAGAATCGGCCGACATAAAAGTTTAGCTTCATACTGATTAATCAACCGATCAAAATATCGGCGGATTGAAAGTCTACAGTTTACGGGGTCTCGAAGATATGGTCTAAACCTATGCCAAAATTCATCCAAATCCATTCAGCCGTTTGCGCGTGAAGGAGTAACAAACACATACACAAACACTTACACTTTCGCCTTTATAATATGAGTGTGATTATATTCTTTTATAAATGTAGTAAGATAGAGATCATCACAAATGAAAGGGCTCATTATTCATTAAGAATCGATTAAACCATTGAAAAGCATTGCTGATCTACGCAGACAATGATTATCTCTAGCAGAAGCCGAAGAATAAACGCTAACGCCAGCCGATAAAGCTAGAACTACATTAGACCGACCGCGACGCACACGTGGACCACGCCTTATTTGTACGTTGAACGATATTGCGAGGCGTTGCGTGGCGTGGATCTAATGTAGCTCTACAAGTCTAGTTGCCATGTAAAATATATGGAGACTGACGCGCCAAGATGGGCGTACGTGGCACACGTGTGCGCAGTATACCTTACAACATGATATATTTGGAGGTATGCGGAACAGAGAGTAAAGTCCCGCAAACCTCCGTTGAAAGGGGAGGATCCTCCGACCAGACGGGATGTTATGTCAGGTGGGCTGCTACTGCCCGATAGATGATTTCGGGTTGTTCTATATGTTCTAATCGTGCGGAGAACTTTGATTGCTCGATGCAGGATTAGTTCTTATGTGACGTCAGAGATGTCGCTACATCACTCCCCTCCGGAGATCGGAGATCGATGGTTCTTGATGCTTCTTGATGCGTGCCAGGCCATTGGTAGGTTGGTTCCAGTGAGTCGGAACAGAATGCCGCATAGTTCTCGGTGAGTCAGAACTGTCTGCGGTGATGCCCCAGTGAGTCGGGGTGGTGCTGTCCCAGTGAGTCGGGATGATGCAGCAGGCTCCAGTGAGTCGGAGTAGTGCTGCTGGCTCCAGTGAGTCGGAGCGGTGCTGTGCGACGTAGTGGCTTGACTGCTTGCGTCGACCAGGAGAGGTTCTTCATTGCCCTTCATGTGACTGGCCGAAGGTGCAGTGTGCTTCGCCAAGGACGCTGATGAGGCTGAGGGTGATGACCAGGTATGACCATGTAGACATGCTGGTGGTCAGGATACTCTTTATAGCCGTGGGTGCTGGCTGTATGGCTCGCTGCTCGAAAGCTTGAGGAAGTGATGATGACGTCACGAGGTAGTAGCTGCACGAAGGCTGCGCTGACGTTCTTTGTCGAGGGTCACCAGTTTGGAGGTAGGCGGAACAGAGAGTAAAGACCCGCAAACCTCCGTTGAAAAGGGAGGATCCTTCAACCAGACGGGTGTTATGTCTGGTGGGCAGCTGCCCGGTAGATGATTTCGGGTTGTTCTATATGTTCTAATCGTGCGGAGAACTTTGATTGCGCGATGCAGGATTAGTTCTTATGTGACGCCATAGAGGTCGCTACATATACATTAGATGCTTTTATTAAAAAAAAACATAAATCTGACCCTAAGGATTTCAAACGTGTTTATCTACGAGAATACGTCACGGAAATGTTTGAAAGTTACACGAAATTATAAAGCTTATTTTTTAAAAAGGTCTGTCAAAAACAAAAATTTTGAATAGTTAGTATGTTTTTTTTTTTTAATAACATCGCTTTTACGGGGCCGCGAATTCGACTAGAGATCCGGGCTAGTGCCTAAAAAATACTGTATGACTACAACCGGCTCTTAATAGATAGATTTTAGAAAATCCCTCTTCCCTCATTAACATTTTGTGATTTTTTCCGAAGCCCCTCGACACGAAAGGGGACACCTTTCAAGCATCGCGTGATTAATGGACGATTCCTATGATAGTCATATTATGAAGTTCCTCATAAAGATATCAGCAAAACTAAAAGGCCCCAATAAAGCCGATGCCTGCCCGAGTTGCGGGAACGTTTGATAGAGTGACCGCACCAAACGCAAAGGGCATCTGAAACACACAAGAGGGGTTTATTCAATCAAATTCTGACACTCCCTCTCCATCCAACCTAGAGCAGGAGAAGTTAATAGATGATTTCCCACCTCAAAAAAAAAATCTATTTATTTATTTACTTTATAATTTTTTTACACACACAATAAATACAAAAGAATATACATAGAGAGCGAAATTGTTTTCAAATCTCCAATGCTAGGCGGAGATCTATGTATTATTTTACTTTTGTATATGTCTTAGTTATATTGTTACTAACCTGCAACAGGTGTGTGAAGTGATATTCAAGCGTCTAGAAATCCAAACGCTTCAGCCAACGTTCACCTGTCTGGCAAGCTGCATTGATTTCGACTGCATTTTCAAGTTAAAAGCTTGAGATATCAGGATTACGCTATGACATGAAACTCGACGTTCAAGTAATCTAGTACCTTAAAAAGAATAACTTACAGAATAAATGAATTCTATTCATGACTGCTGGTATTCTTTTCTAGGTATTTATTTAAATATCTAAGACTTCATACGCAGTTTTTTAGTAGTGAATCCTCCGCTCTGAGTGGATCGAAGGAAAGTGTCAGACTTGTAATACTAACAAAAGTTCACCTTCTCCTCTTTTTGCGAAGCAGTAATGCTAGCAAAGGAGGCGGCCGCACGCGTGAGGGAACGGACATCCTCAAGCCCTAGCCACCGGGATCCCGACCCTGATTTCCAGCCACCATAGGCGTGGGTTTGCGGACGACGAGCACAGGGTAGCTCGCCGTCTGGCCGTCCAATAAGCACCCGGACCGAGCTCGGTCCGATCGAAAGCGCGTAATGTTCCACGCGCGTCTCAAAGAGATGTCAGCTAAACCGTAGGAGCCTAGCAGGGCCGAAGCCTACTCGGGCCATGAGTTCGCTTCTGTAAGGAAAACCCGGAGTCCTGGAACGCAAGGTAAACAAGGAACATAGTAGTGAGTTTTAGTCGGTAAAAGCCTAACTCGCCCTTACGCTTCGCCCTAAAACGGGAGAAGTCATTGGATGATTCCCCAACAAAAAAAAAATCTAAGTATATGGTAGGTATACCAAAGGACTCATTTTTAGGTTCTACTCTATTTTGTCTATAAAGTTTAGTAGAACCGCCATGAGCTGTAAAACATTTTATACTCAAATAAGATCAATCTTAGTTTTTATTAATGACAGAGTTGCTAAAAAACTTTTATCTAAAGCCAAGTTAAAGTTTGAAAGGCCCGTAAAATAAGCATGATTTTTTATCTTGTTGCCCTAGTTTATTTTTTAATTAATATAGAGGCAGCTCTTCAGCATGAAACTTCACTTCGTTTCGGAAACAACCAAGTTCTCAGAAGTATAGTCGAGTTTTAGATATATTTTTAAGTTTTAACCTCAAACTTAAAAATATATCTAAAACTTGGAACCTCAAAACTAAATAAATTGCTTTTTTTTTACACAACTAGCAATTATTAAATTTGTCAATGACATTTAAATAATACTAAGTTGGGCGCCAATATACCCAAGTTGGGCGCTAATAAGCCCATGTTGGGCGCCAATAAACCCAAGTTACCAAAGTTCCGGGAATTTTTAAGAAGGTTACTTCTAGGTAAACACGCTCCTTTGTCGACCGCATCTTCGCTTTCCATCCGGTGAGATAGCGGTCAAGCGCAAACATATCAAAGATAAAAAAAAGTAAGATTTCAAGAAACCGAAGATTCCAAACTACATATTTCTAGGCAACGAAGGAACAGGATTGGGTTTTTAGTCAGTAAAAGTCTGACAATATCTCCCGTTCCGACCAAGAGCGGGGATGTCATTGGATAATTTTCCCACCAAAAAAAAAGGCTATCCTGATCCTACTTCCCTGAATTTGTATGGCTTTGATGATCATGTGGCGACTATTGTAAAAACATATCCAACAATACTTTAATTATTTTGATTCATATTATTTTATTTTTTGTTTGACTTAAAGATATGTCTAAAGTAAGTTTTATTTGAACTGCAATAACAATATCTGACGAATCAATCTACAGAAGTATGATTAACTCTCAATTCTTCAAAACACTTCTATTATAATAAAGCCGTTAAATCAGTGGAGTACAACAAACAATCAGAGGAACGGTAGTCGCTTCATCGTCCTGCCACTACCCTCATCTTCGCGACTCGACGACAGATCGCTCGAATCAATTTGCACTTCGCTTTTCACATCCATTTCAATATTGCTTTAAACTTTGTTTGATTCATTTCAGTGAGGAAACTTGGTGATTTATTTTTTGTAACGTATTTCAAAAATTAATGTTTTAATTTCTTTTATTGGAAAAAAATATTTTGAAAATTAAAAATATTTTTTGTCGTCTTGGGTATATTTTACTCACAATAAATAGAATGCTTTTATTTAATCAATAATGATGATCACGAAAGACCCAGTGGTGAAGGTCTCCCTTAAGATGGATCGATGACCAGGTTTTTTTTTATGGGGGAAAAATCATCCTAATGACATCCCCGCTCTTGGGCGGAGCGGGAGATAGTGTCAAACTCTTACTGACTAAAAACCCACTCCTGTTCCTTCGTTGCCTTCGTCCCAGGGCCCCGGGTTCCGCTTTCACACTACCCGTGGCTCCAGTAGGCTTCGACCCTGCTGGGCCCCTACGATTTGCTGACATCTCCTTGAGGCGCGCGTGAAACAATACGCGCCGTCGACGACTTGGGCTCGGTCCGGACGGTTACCGGACGGTCAGACGGCGAGCCACCTATTGCTCGCCGTCTGCAAGCCCGCGCCTACGGTCGATGACCAGGTGAGAGTCGCTGGAATACGATGGTTGCGAGACGTACAGGACATTTCGTTGTGGTGACATTTTGGGGAGGCCTATGTCCAGCATTGGACGTCTTTTGGCTAAAATGGTGATGATAATGAATATTCACGGATTTTTTTGTAATAAATAGAATTATTTTAATTAAACACAAAGTATTATCGTGACAAGTTAAGTATTCAAAATTAAGTGAGGTATACACTTTAATATTCTACCGGAAAATCTGAGTCCTAATCCCAAATTCTACATGAAATACGTTGGTTTTATTCTGACGTTACGTTAGATTGTATTATAACTTTGTTTAGCTTTGGCTGTTGAGTTTGAAATTGAAAATTCCTGACCGCTCGCAAGTCTTACAAAACTTGAAATGGACATGAAATATTTTGCGATATTGCTGGGTGTCACAAAAATGAATTGGAACCTCTGAACAATCACGCTACAGAGATACACAATAAAAATAATGTCGATTTATTTATTTTCTAGCATTTAAGAATATCTATTTCAACTCATATTTACAAAAAACCAATTTCCATCTCTAGTCAGTCTGAAATATATATTATTTCGATAGCATCAATACAAAATAATAATTTTTCTTTCGCAAGCAAAATATACCTCTAGGTTCAAACGAGTCACGGATAGGACTGCTTCGAAATAAAAAACAGCTTATTCAGTAAACGTAAAAAAATAAATAACGTTTTCACAACAAAAAACCACGATACCAATCTTTAATTGGGTTAGATCTGGGAACAAAGAACGACGTAATTACATTCGCTAGAAATATAGCAAAACAAATAACTACTTCAACGTCAAATTTAGATTGAACCTTCGTTCCCAAGCGACACAAAAGCCTTGGACTTTATTCTTCATAAAAGTCGGAATAATTTTCCTTTAAAAAATAAACTTCGACTTTTATTAAACTAAATATATATTGGGAGTGTCCTCGGAAGACACGGGGCAGGTTGGTTTTTCAAAAGCAATTCAATTTGCATGAACAATTAAATAAAAAACATTTGTCCGTTGGTTTCGGGGAAATTGGGATTTCCTTTGTCTGATTTAATTAGTTCAATTTTGGTTTTGTAAGCATAATTAATTCGTGTAGTTTGTAACATCATCGCGCCGAGAATGAATTTATGAGATATCTGCTCAATCTCGACTTTTTGAAACAAATGTCAATCTGAACTAGATAACAACTCTTATCTTATTTAGATTCAAAATAGCAAAGAACCATTCTTAGAAATTTAATTAAGAATGTTATTTTCGTCCATCAGGAAAAGCCTGGCAACATGATTGGTTTACATAAGGATTTCAAGAAAGTAATTGAAAAAATCGAATCGTATAATCTCAGTGTTGGCCGAGTGGTAACGGCCCCGACTTCGAATATAGGTCGCGGGTTCAAACCCAGCCAGCCGTTGCTTTGTGTAATTTATTTCATCACCACTGCTCTCAAAACAGTGAAGGAAAACGTTGTGAGGAAACCGGCATGTCCTAAAACCAAAAATTCGAAGACATGTGACATTCTCCAATCTACACTGGGCCCGCGTGGTCGATTACGGTCCATTCCCTCTCCTAGAGAGAGGAGGCCTGAGTCCCAGCAGTAGGAACATTAAAAGGCTGATTATGCTTATGCTTATTGTATTAATCGAGAAACTTAAGTTCGTTTAATTTCGATAAAAGAGGCGGATAACCAGGCTTTCAAGTATTATTCACGGACGATTCAATAATAATATTAGTATCGCATATCGACGTTTCCGAGGAAAGTTACTCGACACCACGCCGATATTACGTGTAAAATTACAGTTTATTATTTAACCGCAACATTAATTGTTTAATAATATTTTTAACTAGCTTTTGCCCGCGACTTCGCCCGCGTGAAAGTAGGTTTCTCCTAACAAACTTTGGTAGATATTTATAAGATCTACAATGAATTAGAACATTTTATGGTTCTATCTTTTATAGTTTAGGCAGCGTACGCAAAATAAGTAACTTTTCTGGTTGACTTTTTACACCTTGTGTCCGAAAAACTCAAATATCTTACGGAACCCTATTTTTTCCAAAATAAAATATAGCCTATGTTACTCGTGGATAATGTAGCTTTCGAATGGTGAAAGAATTTTTAAAATCGGTCCAGTAGTTTTTGAGCCTATTCATTACAAACAAACAAACAAAGTTTTCCTCTTTATAATATTAGTGTAGATTATTTATTATCTTCGTCGTGTGTGATAGTCCATTGAATTGTATGGCGAGCGATATTGTATCCTAAGATAAAATATTATACAATCTTAGACGTGTGCAGCGCCCCTTAGTGAACTTCACTACGGGTGACGTAACCTGCGACAAACTTATTATTTGCGGTCGGTACAGTAATCGGGTCTAGGGATCGAACCGCAAAATTAAGTTTGTTTTTTATTGTATATACTTTTTCGGGATAAAAAGTACCCAGTGTGGTGCCCAGGATATTAAAGAATAATTATACCAAGTTTCATCGTAATCGAACCGGTAGTTTTTGTGTGATGCCTGAACACACAAACAGTCAGACAAAAAGATTTTTAATCATATTTTTGGGTTCTGTGTCGGTCTAGTAACACCCCCTGCCATTTATTTTTTAGAGTACATATTTTCTACAGAATTTTCACTTCTACAGATTTATTATAAGTATAGATACGTATTAGTTTGTTATTTTGTAAGAATGTAATATTATATATTTTTTCTATGGGCCTTTGTTGTCTAACAAGAAATAGGTAATAATAAAACCAAGTGCCCTATTAAAAACAAATAAAATAATTATTTGTATGGCCTATAGAAGTGATTCCAGATCCAAATCTGTGTCTGAATGCACTCACAACCCAGGAGTAATTTCTAGCTTGTGTAGGGCAACGTTTTTTAAATATAAATAAACAATGAAATAAAGTGATAGAACGTATTTCTTCGTTTCGATCGCCAACAGAAGGAATTAAAAAGCTATTACAGAGCTTTCACGAATAAATCATTTGGTTTCCGTTGCAACATTCGCTCCGATGGTTTAATTTACATGGAGGGTGAGTTCCGTTTAATTCCCGATCTGAGCTAAATTTAACGAGTTGTTGACTGCAGGCCTGTGCTTTAGGAATTATGCTCAGACAGAATATACCAACAATACTAAAATATCAATTGTATAATTTTGAAAATTCATTGTTTGTGTTAACAGTAGCATAACACAAACAATGAATTTGAGTATAAAATGTTTCGAAGCTCATGGCGGTGCTACTAAACGTTACAGACAAATGTCAAAATAAAGTAGAACCTAAAAATGAGTCCCTTAGTATACCTACTATCTACTTAGATTTTTTTTTTGTTGGGTAATCATCCAATGACTTCTCCCGTTTTAGGGCGAAGCGGAAGGGCGAGTTAGACTTTTACTGACTAAAACCCACTACTATGTTACTTGTTTACCTTTCGTTCCAGGACTCCGGGTTTTCCTTACAGAAGCGAACCCATGGCCCCAGTAGGCTTCGGCCTTGCTAGGCCCTTACGGTTTAGCTGACATCTCTTTGAGGGCGCTTAACGGACGGCCGGACGGCGAGCTACCCTTTACTCATCGTCGGCGAACGGCCTACGGTGATGGTTAAATTTACATGGAGGGTGAGTTCCGTTTAATTCCCGATCTGAGCTAAATTTAACGAGTTGTTGACTGCAGGCCTGTGCTTTAGGAATTATGCTCAGACAGAATATACCAACAATACTAAAATGTCAACTGTATAATTTTGAAAATTCATTGTTTGTGTTAACAGTAGCATAACACAAACAAAGAATTTTCAAAATAATGCTATTGATAATTTAATATACCGTAGGCGCAAGCGGACAGTGAGCAAGGGGTAGCTCGCCGTCCTTCTGTCTGGTAACCGTCCAGACCGAGCCCAAGTCGTCGAAAGCGAATACTGTTCCACGCGCGCCTCAAGGAGATGTCAGCAACTGTAGGGGCCCAGCAGGGTCGAAGCCTGCTGAAAAGAAAGAAAGGAAGACTCGGCCCTACTATAAAACGCAACGAAGGAACAGGAGTGGTTTTTTAGTCAGTAAAAGTCTGACTCTATCTCCCGCTACATCCAAGAGCGGGGGATGTCATTGGATGATTTTCCCACCGAAAAAAAAAATGGGCATTTGCGAGTCGGACTCCCGCCCTGAGTGTTCCGTACAAACTTACCTATGTTAATAGTTTAATTCCGGAATGGAGTCTCGGAAGATTTTTCCGAATCGCAAAAACAAAAAATTATGACGTAACAACAAATTTGCGGTTTTCAGTATTTTTTATTATTCCACAAACATCACACAACGCCGTCTAGCCCCAAACTAAGCAGAGCTTGTGCTATGAGTACTAGACAACAGATAAACATACTTATATATTTCTAAATACATTCCGTTTTTTCATTTTGATGTACGGAACCCTAAAAAAACGGTAGTATCTTTTAGGATAAATCATCTCCTTAACTTTGTGGTAGCCGTGTCGTAACGGCCCCGCACAGGACCGGTCATTGTGGCGGCATTTGGGGGAGGCCTATGTCCAACAGTGGACGTCTTTCGGCTGAAATGATGATGATGATGATGATGAACGGCCCCGACTTACGAGTTGTAGGTCGCGGGTTCCAAACCAAGCCAGGCGCATTACTTTGTGTAATTTATTTCATCACCACTGCTCTCAAGACGGTGAAAACATCGCCGGATTGGCATGTCATAGAAGCAAAAATTCGAATACATGTGACATCCACCAACCTGCACTGGTCCCGCGTCGTGAATTACGGCCCTTTCCCTCTCCTAGAGAGGAGGCCTGAGTCCCAACAGTGGGAACATTATAAGGCTGACTATTCATCTCCTTAGCATTTTTCCAACTACCTTGGGGTCAACTACCAGTCTAACGGGATGCGGCTGAATACCCGTGTCTTAGATGGACCGACTGCATATCAGACCTCCACAACACAGTTCCAGTAACTGGGTTATGGAGGTCTTATAGGCAGTTGATACTCCTTGGAAAGTCTGATCCTGATGGTCAAACTTTCTGCAGTCTGACTACCTGTAACGAGTATCAAAGATCTACGAATGACAAGCGGGACTAATGGCTTTACTCTTGCTTTCTGAGGCACAAGGCATCAGTAATGTTATAGATAAACTTACAAAAATACATAATATGAATTGAAAAATTCACATTGATACTTACTCGGTTTCAATCCTGCAACCTCATGCATGTGAGGTGGGTACCTTAACCACTGGTCCATTACGACAATTTATCACCCAAATAAAAAAATAGCAGGTAAAATAAAAACATAACAATAAAATAAAACCAAACCAGAGCCATATATTACTATTATTCAATACAAAAAAGTTTAACCGAAGGTAATATAGAATCGACATGAATGCCGAAACAGTAAAATTTTGTTTGGAAAATAACGGTCACATTGAAAAACTCGAAACATAACAAATCCTCGGGAACGGAACCGATGGTAATACCTTGTATACAAGGTCCTAACGAATGATTTTTTACTGTTTTATTGTGTTAATTGATTAGGGTCTTAAAATTAGAATACCTTATAATAAAGTAAAAATCGTCGAAAGGATCACGCAACGTATGTTTGTCTTTGCTCAAAAAGCAAAACCTACACAAGTCCCTAAAAAAATATCTCAACTATAAGCAAAATATTATCTTAAATCCCCAATAGAATATATTTCCTTCACATCCCATTTTTCATAGGACCGCTAGGGGAATACTTACAAACAAAATGTTCAATCTCTTTACCCGTATAAATCAAAGTAAACGGGAAACGCTAAACGCAAATTGACAACTCAACTGTCGTCTGCGATGAGGGTCAGGGGCTCCGCACTTATGAAGGAATCCGGTGGACTTAGTTACTTATCACACAAGATTATCCTTTTAACATTATGCGGTGAATAATCTCTGTGATATAATGGTTATAAATTAGTTGGAGATTTATGATACACGATCAGAGGACTTACAATGATGTGCCAATACCATCATGTGCTGGATGTCCTGAAAGCACTTTGCGGCTGCACGCGCTTAGGTACTGGTTGTATAGGCCGCTGGCCCGCTCTCTTAGACGTGCCGTCAGTTAGGACTGATCTAAAGTTTCTCCAGTGTCACAAGCTATGCGTATTAGGTATTAATAATATAGCGCAATTAAAGGACATATTTGGCCCACACCTACCGAAATTTGTTAAAGTGGTTCTCATAAATTATTGAAAAAGTTCTGGATTTATCTATTTATATATCCTAACCTGAAATCACGAAAAAAAAATCAGCTCCTCCATACATTTTGACGAGTTATGCGAGCATAAACGTAGGGAACAGCTGATTTTTTTTTCGTGATTTCAGGTTTGGTCCCATAGTAAAAGTTGTTCATAATGAGGAGTACAATGTCCCCTCGAAATTTTTAAAGTTATTTTTTTTACACCTTATATAAAAATAAGGAGAAACGAACTCACTGATATCAACACACAGCCGAAACTACTGGGACTAGAAGTGCACAAGGTTTCCTTATATAACATAGACGAGCACTAAGAGAGGATTTCCCAAAATTCGCTCCCTAAAACTTCCTTTCATCCCCGAAACGGGGTTTCAAAGTTTTTACAGGAGAAACTGTCTACCACGCAGGCGAAGCCTCAGGCAGAAACTAACAATTTATATTCATAATTAATTTAATAACATTTTGATTATGTTTTTTAAGTATTAGTTATAACATCCCCTTAGACGCGTATGTATGTACACGTGTATGTGACGTGTTATAGGTAATATAATTTAATAAATAAGTCAAATTCCGTTGAGATAAAGAGCTAGTCCTATTCATCGTGTATAGTTCGGTTTCTCTATCACTACGAATTATGGCATTGACACGTCATACACACGAATCGTGACTGCATATAAAAAACGTATAAAAATCGACGGTATTTCAAAAATATACGTATTCATTAATTAGGCGTATGTGGTTTATATGGAAATCACTAAATATGTTGCGCATCCAAGTAGGCCACTGCAAACACAACCTGGCGATTTCGGATTTATAGACCCATTGGATACTCAATGTTGGTGCTCCTATTCAGAACATGAGCCACACGTTGGAATGCCCCAAGTACACCTGTACTTTGGAGGACTAAATGAGTGTCATTGATGCCAAAATTAACATTTGTTATGTTAACTGCACCACCGGTGCACCTACTAGGCTCAAACAGTTTAACGAGTTTATCATCGATTCGAAAAGAAGTAGAACTAGGCGTGGCCCCTTGAAATTGTCAGAAAAACTAAAGTTTGTCTTCAAGTAGCGTAAAGATTAGCCACATGCCCCATAGACTTGCTACAGCCATATTTACTATGAGGCGAGCATAAAAAATATATTTAAAAAAAATTGAAATAATTTATGGAAATTGGGTACTTTCCTGTTTTTACTCTAGTATAATATTTTATATTAAACGACAAATAACACTAAAACCAAATCTTTTTCTGAAAACTGCGTCAAAATTGATTGTTACAGGGAAAGAAACAAGGGAGTGTGGTGGGGACATCTCGCTATCTCTTTTGTACACACGTAACCAAATGGCAGTGATGTCACATTTCAGTATCTGCATCCTTATTCTGTTACATGCCAGTTCCCTAACACAAGATTTGAAAGGTTTTTAACTTATTAATATTGAATGTATTTGTAAAATCCTTTCTATTTGCGATTTTTGATAAAATTACTTGTAGACACAAATAATAATAAAAGATTTGTCAACTACCCAATTACGAAATGACAAGAAAAGGAACTGACATCGTGGCAGAGCCATGACATGGCACTGGCCCAAAACATTTTGACAGCTAATTAAAATGCGAATTAGACTGAGGGAAATCTGTACAAGGACAGTAGGCACATAAATACTTGCATAGTAATGACCTACCCTAATAAATCCCTGAGTCCCAACATCGTTTACAAAAACCTTTCACATTTTCCTTAAATACATATACCTAACAATATTTAAGCCACTAACAAGATGTCACAGAGGCATATTGACCTATTTGACTTCGAAAATATCCGATACGCTAATATTGCGCCGGTCCCCAAAAGTATCGGATTATGAAGTCTGCCAAATGTTGGTACGTGTAGGTATTGTTATGTAATTATAGTTTAGGTTGACGTGTTGTTTGTGAGTGTATATACTATACATTGTTTTTATCATAGGTAACATTTTACTATAGAAGGACATTATGATAAGCAACACATCTAGTTTTTTGCAAGAAGAAGCGACAATTCGCAATTTTTGGAGGAAGGTGTTTTTCTTTTCTAAATAAAAAGCATGTATGATAATATTTCAATACTAGATCTTTTAGATATATGAATAACAAGTCTTAACATTTTTATAATGATAGCATAGTACAGCATAGTCGGCCTTATAATGTTCCCACTGTTGGGATTCTAGGGGCGAGAATGGGCCGTAATCCACCACGCGGGCCCAGTGCGAATTGTGGATGTCACATGTCTTTGAATTTTTGGTTCTAGGACATGCCGGTTCCCTCACGATGTTTTCCTTCACCGTTCTGAGAGCGGTGATGATGAAATAAATTACACAAAGTAATGCGCCTAGCTGGGTTTGAACCCGCGACCTACAACTCGTAAGTCGGAGCCTTTAGCACTCAGCCACCACTGCTCTCTATTACCATTACCCAGTCATAAATATAACCCGGGCGACAATTGAGAAAATCCAAATGAGTAAAACCAATAACACTTCTTGATCCAGAAGTCGACCACTACACCAACAAGGCCGTGCAAGGCAAAAAATTACGTTAATTTTATTCATCCAGAAATCACGAATTGATACGTAGGTATGAATGGTATGGTATGAAACAGTTATATCACAAAGGACATGTTGGATTAGTACAACAAATACCACATTGTAATGAGTGTCTATTCAGGCCTTCCTGGAACAGATTATATTCGCTCCGTGTATCGGCATGCCGGACGGTACTCTGCGATACCTGTCATGAACATTGTATGAGATGGTATTAAGTATACTGTGATTGACATAAATGTAGATATCGTACCAAATACACAAGCTTCGTACTGAAGGTGCCTGATGGTTCATTTATTACAAAAGAAGTGCTCATTAAGAATAATAAGAGACAAAGGTGCTATCGCTCAGATTTATATTCTGAAGCTACATTTAATCCCAATACCTTTCAGACATTTTAAAAAAGGTGTCACAATTGTTGATATATCAGCGATCGTTAGAGCCATTATCGTAACTGCGGCTCATTCGAATTGTGTGAACGCGAGAATGTATGGCCGTGTGACAGACACCAGTTCGTTTGCAACGAATCATTAGCTTCACCGATAGCTTATCGCAACTCACACACCCACCGTCACCGTCTACCCATAATACATCATCCATGATAACAGCGACGTCACGTCGCCTAACAGTCTCTTCGATGCCTCGCCGGCGCGTCTAGTCGTTAAAACAATCGTAATTAAGTCTGTAATTTACGACTCGTTACGATTTGACGTAAATTTTATCTTATACAATGACAAGTGATTCGGTGTGTAATTATGCTTTATGTTTCCATTTTATGTATCTGTTTCATCTCATACTCGTACGCTCAGCAGCAATGACATAAAAGAGGCAATGAGTTCAATTGAGAGTGAGAACGCCACTTTTATCTTATCAAGTCTTTTGTCGAAGGAAATCTCACGAATCCGCGCTTTTCATGCCAGTAATAACATTTACTTCGAAAGAAAACAGTTATCCTACTATAAAAAAGGAAACACAATCGTTTTAGGCAAATATATTTTTATTTATCTAGAAAGATTGTACTGAATGGCCTGATTCTATTGTGAAATAATGACATCGTCAGCAGGAAGATAACTGGATGACACCATAAGAATCGTATAGTCACGTTCTTAGCGGAGTCTTCCGACACGTGATGACGTAATGCAGGCTCGACAGGGATCGTCACGACATCTGCTACGTCATTCCGCCAAATGTCACGCCCGTGACGACGCTTGTTCGGCACGACAGCCGGCAATTATCTAGAGAGTTTTGGATTTTAGGGCTGCTGTAGTTTAAGGGCAATGTTTTAATGGATAGCTTTACAGAATATCATAAAATATGATGCCTAAACTTTTTTTAGATATGAAATCATCCAATGACTTCTCCCGTCTTGGGTGGAGCATGAGGGTGTGACTTTTACTGACTAAAACTACAGCTATGTCCTTCAGATTATGGGAAGGAACGCAAGGCAAAGATGGAACATAGGAGTGGGTTTTAGTAATTAAGTCTGATACGCTCTCCCAGGGTGGAACCCTAGAGCGAAAGAAGTCATTGGATGAATTCCTACCAAAAAAAAATTCCTTCAGATGCGGTGTTCTAGGACCACGAATTACTTCAGAAGTTCTCCGTGGCCTTAGTGAGCATTGGCCCTGATCCTTACGATATAATAATTATGCTGGAAGTTACAGTTAAATGCTAGTTGGAATCTATACATATAATAAAACAGTAAAATTCTTTTGCAATGGTATTAATTGGCGCAAAAACTACTGAACCGATCCTGTTCAAATTTTGCATACACAATCCTTATAGGTCAGGGCAACTGATAGGCTATAAACTATCACGCTATTTGCTATGGGGGGTGAGCAATAATCCAAAATGTAGGTATTGAACGACATTTGCCGCGAGTTCAATTCCCAACTACAGTTAAAAATTTTGTCATTATTTTGTCTTATTTTTTTTGTATTAAAATAACTTTTACCATTTTTTCAAAATAAAATTGACACTTCTATTCGATATCTTCTAAATATTTTGTACAAACTAATCAAAACACATAATAAAATCAAAGCGACGAATAAAATCACGTACTATAATGTTACATTATTCCATTTAGCTCCAAATTTAACTTCTAAAACGAAAATCATTACGCTATCATCGTTAGGGAGCCAACCAGTCAATTATGACGTTTATATAAGAACGTCTATTTCATAGTTTATTCATCGAAGACCGCAGCGCAGTGGTTTCGCATCTAGACTTTAATGTAATGTGAAGGTGGTTCAAATCCCGTACGGCTCTCTTAGGAGAAATTTTTGTTCTATTTTGTCATCGTGAATATTTGATAAGATTTTTTTATATATTTTTGCATGCTTACAATTTTTTTTTATAAATCTACGTATATAATATATCTGTAGAAATTTTTAGTGAAGGGCGTATTATTAATTTTAGAAATCGATGTAGATGACTTTTATACATTTAAATTGTGTGGAACTTGATAATTATCCTACTTAGGCTAGGTTTCATCGCAATGAAACAAAGCATATGAAAGACAAACGGTACGAAATCAAAGTTTTCGAGAAGTAAAATATGACACCACACGCAACTCGCAACGCCATCTAAAGACTCAAAGTAGAAATAATGATGACAATGACGGTTGAATTTCATATTAAATTTGATAGATGGCATTGTGTATTTTACGTAATTTTCTGAGTGGCAGAAGAATGGCCATCGCCCACGATTACAGTTATGGTTAAACTGGTGTTAGACGGAGGCATTTTTAACAATCCTACAGCTTATTTTTATTATATTTTTCGCATTATAGTAACAAGCTAATTGACCGTGATTATTCAAGGGATACCATCCAAAGACGATAAAAGTAAATAACTATATGTATTTAATTATTCACTTTAAAATAACACGGCCACATTTTCGGAAGGGGTTACAGGGTACCTTGCGTTGGATGGTCCCCAGGTGGACCGATGACCTGGTAAGGGTCGCGGGTATCCGATGGATGAGAGACTCACAGGACCGATTATCATAGCGACACTTGGGGAGGTCTATGTCCAGCAGTGGACATCTTTCGGCTGAAATAATAATGATGATGATGGCACCTTTTTTTTCTTTTTTTAAGGGTGGAAATCATCCAATGACTTCTCCCGCTCTGGTTGGAGCGGGAGGACGTGTCAATCTTTTACCGACTAAAACTACACCTGTGTCTATCACTACGCGCCGTTGAGGATTGGGCTCGATCCTGTCAACTACAGGACGGCTAGCTACCCATTGCTCGACGTCCGGAAGCCCGCGTCTACCGTGATTGGTAGTCGGGGTCGGAATCTTGGCTCGGCGTGTGGCCGTTCGTTCCCTAACGCGTTCGGCCTCCGCCTTCGCTAGCATTACGGCTTTGCAGAAGGAGGCGACCGCCTGCCACTACTCCTCGCTCTGGATCAGAGCCCGGCGCGAGAGGTCACTGACGCCGATTGCCTTCACGAGGACACGGCGGTGCTCCGCCCTTGCAGGGCACATCTCCACTGTGTCCTCCGGCATGATGGCGCTTTGCGGATTAATAATGGTGTGTTTTATTATTTGCAGTCACCGCTTCATATAAAACGGGATCGAATGTGTTTTTCTGACCACAGTTCGACAACGTATGATGTATCTCAGATTCCTTACAGCCTTACGTCGATATTTGGACGTTACCTCTTTGCAATGAGTGGTGACCAACACTGGAACAACCCTCTAAGGGAGGCCAGTTTCAGGGATAACACTTATCGGCTGCTACATTTGTTAACCGTAATTTCATTGTTTTATGGATAAGCTCAGGACTGTTGTGGGTGTTTCGAACGGTTTCTGTGCGGTGGAGGTCTATCCATCTTGAGTGAACCGCCGTGTCCTCATAGAGGCAATCGGCGTCAGTAATTTCTCGGTTTGGCCATCAATATGCGAGTTCGATTGTACGGGGATACACGCGCACAAGGTTTCGCCGTAGTTTCATTCATAAGTTGGAGACTGTTCATAAGGTAGTTCCTACTATGGAAAAAACATTTGTCTTATATACGGGGATGTCAATTAAATACACACCAAAATATCCTAGGTAAATGAACAAGTAATTCTAACGCCTAAAATGATCAAACTGCAACAATCAATGCAAGCATGCTCTCGCCAATTCTTCATAAGTACTGTTGTGGAAAAAGATAGTTGATGATTTATTTATTTATTTATTTAATCCTTTATGCACAAATGTACAGCGGCGGACTTAATGCCTGCCGGATGATGATGGTAGTTTTTGGATTCACTTAAGGCTTTTCACTATCAGTGCACGTTATCCAGCTGAAGGTCGGTGTCCCGATTATGCTCCTTCGTTTATCTCTACCAAAGCTGTCTAACTGCTTAAACTCTTCAGTGAAAAGTTATTGAGCCGAAAATTGTTATGGGAGATAACTCTTTCGATCAATCTTGCAGCCCTAGCAGACATCGGCCCTAGAGGGCCCTATCCATTTGCTGAAATCTTTTTGAGTCGCGTGTAGAATACTACGCGCCGTCGATTCAGGACTGCTTTGACCAGACGGCCGGACAGCACCACCGCAATCCCGTGTTTGCGATAGCTGGGAATTGCCTTGCGGCTTTCAACACCCGGAGCGTCCCTTGCAGCGACCGCTGAGGAGTCAGGATGTCCTATCCCTCATAGTTTCAGCCACCTTCTTTGATCGTAGTGCTTCACTGAAGGCGGCTACTGGTTGTCATTTTCTCCACCAATCGCCCCCATAAGGACAAGGCGGCGCCGGCGCTCCGACCAAGCGGGACTGACTTCCACCGTATGCTCCATCGTATTCTCCGGGCGTTTCGCAGAATGGTGAGACCCGAGTGTTTCTTCCCGCTGAATTCGACACAGATACCTTCCGAAATACCCACAACCGGTGAGTCCTGCACAAAGAGAGGATGCCGTGACGCCTCTGTAGACACTTCTCAAAGACAGACATTACCGCTGCGATTTGATTGTGGCGTGCTCACTGTGGCGAGGGGTTAAAATCATGTGTAGCGACATCTATCGCGTCACATAAGAAAATCCTGAATCGCGCAATCAAAGTTCTCCGCGCGATTAGAACATATAGAACAGCCCGAAATCATCTACCGGGCAGCTGCCCACCAGACATAACATCCCGTCTGGTCGGAGGATCCTTCCTTTTCAACGGAGGTTTGCGGGACTTTACTCTCTGTTCCGCATCCCTCAAAACTGGTGACCCTCGACAAAGAACGTCAGCGCAGCCTTCGTGCAGCTACTACCTCGTGACGTCATCATCACTTTCTCAAGCTTTCGAGCAGCGAGCCATACAGCCAGCACCCACGGCTATAAAGGGTATCCTGACCACCAGCATGCCTACATGGTCATATCTGGTCATCACCCTCAGCCTCATCAGCGACCTTGGCGAAGCACACTGCACCTTCGGCCAGTCACATGAAGAGCAATGAAGAACCTCTCCTGGTCGACGCAAGCAGTCAAGCCATTACGTCGCACAGCACCGCTCCGACTCACTGGAGCCAGCAGCACTACTCCGACTCACTGGAGCCTGCAGCATCATCCCGACTCACTGGGACAGCACCACCCCGACTCACTGGGGCATCACCGCAGACAGTTCCGACTCACCGAGAACTATGCGGCATTCGGTTCCGACTCACTGGAACCAACCTACCACTGGCCTGGCACGCATCAAGAAGCATCAAGAACCATCGATCTCCGATCTCCGGAGGGGAGTGATGTAGCGACATCTATCGCGTCACATAAGAAAATCCTGCTTCGCGCAATCAAAGTTCTCCGCGCGATTAGAACATATAGAACAGCCCGAAATCATCTACCGGGCAGTTGTAGCCCACCAGACGTAACATCCCGTCTGGTCGGAGGATCCTCCCTTTTCAATGGAGGTTTGCGGGACTTTACTCTGTTCCGTTTACCTCCAAACATGCAATGATGTTTTGCCAGAACATAAACCAGAAACATACATAATTGCCCATGCATACATATGCCTTTTCCCTTGGGGTAGGCAGAAATGACCACTGCTACGACCCATACATGCTCTTTCTATTCATTGACGGTCATACATCTGGATCTGGACGAGTATATAACATGTTTCCTGAAGGTAATTTGCGTGTTTAACCGACTTCTAAAAAAGGACGAGGTTCTTAATTTGGATATTTTTACCTTTAACCGTTTTATGTTAAAGTACAATAAATTATTGCGATGCTTTCGGAATGAATTGCAAGCACAGAGTGATTGTATAGTTTTACGAACTTAACGCGGACGAAGTCGCGGGCAACAGCTAGTAAGACATAAAGTACCTAAACTCGTTAAAACATAAAAGGCCCGTTTTGACATTTGAGAAATACCCTAGAATGTAACTTGGAATGAAACTGAAAGAAACAATAAAATAATAAATAATTAATTAAATAAAGTATGTTAAATAATATAATGGAATATATTGTGAGTATTCCATTTGTGTATTTAAGAATTCGTTTTGATAGATTCAAAACGGGCCTCTTATTTTTTTACAACTTTAACTAACTTCAATAAAATTGTATGCCACAAAGTACCGAAATACCAATGAAAAGTATCGAAGCTTCTGCCAGCGCTGGAGAATTGTTCGAAAAGTCACCGCGGCTTTGGAACGCAAAGGACAACTGAAGTAACACGGGTAGGTTTTACTCAGTAAAAGTCTGACACCCCTTCTCGCTCCACCTAAAGCGAATGAAGGTATTTGATGAATTCCAACTCCAAAAAAAGTATCGAGGTTTTCGTTAAGGCGTGAAAACATCATCTCATTCACAAAATAAGGATTAGAACTCACTATGGGTAATGAACTAAAACTTTCCAGACGGTCTCGCAAGTAACAACTTATTGAGAAAGGAATCCTGTACTGTTTTCTTTCAAGCTATCTCTTTTATATATTTATCAGAATTAACCAAAGTTCTATCAATATTTTAACACATAACTTAGTGTGGTAATGACCTAATATTCATTAGGTATAAATATTATCTATCCTATACCGCCATAATTATTCGCTTCAGTGCTCTATGGGGAAACTCATTAAAACTAAATTGAACAGTACGTAAAACAACACTGTAGGGACCATTAAAACTTAAACAATATCACATATACCAGGAAATCCGCTCGAAATTGGAGATAAAGACAAATAAAGTCAGATATTGGAACAAGTTTATGTTAATCCTTTAAAGGGTCGACTTAGATAAAGTCCTTGGTTATCGTGGTTTAAACGGACAGTCTTGACACTATCGGCCACATGATCCCGTGGATTACAACTGGATTATTATCAAGCACTGCATATGAGAAGTACTAATTAATACTCTCCCGCGAAAACTTTCGCTAAATTGAATTGCGCGCTTGGAGGTTGAGTAATGCTAACGGATTGTGAGATTAGATCGATTGAACTCGATTAATTCACCAAGTTGTACCTAATGTTGGTTAGTCTGAGTTATTGCTGAACCAAAATGGAGGCGCTTGGATGTATTCGGCGGTCTTATTAAATTAGAGGTAGGGCTGGGAGTAATTTTACAGTTCGTTTACGTTTTGACGTCTTTTAAACTCCTACCCATGTCAACGTGGAGCTGCGGGAATGTTCAAAAGAGATGCCGTGGCGCTGGAACGCAAAGGGCAACTGACACAGAGTTTTAGTCAGTAAAATTCGCTCCGCCCAAGAGCGGGGATGTCATTAGGATGATTTTCCCACCCAATAAAAAAAAAAAAAAAAAAAAAAAAAAAACCCAAACGCTAAGTAGAAAATACATGTCAATGACATTACCTGCGGAGAAGTCACGTGACAAGTGACATGACAGGTTAGCATTTGGCGGGAACGCTAAAAGAAAAGTCATTTGTCTAAAGGTAAAAATAAAAAGGTATTTGATGATTTTCCTCATCTCAAAAGAATTACAAAGTAGCGACGTGGAGATGGTTGAATGTATTTTTTGTTTTTCTTTGTGTTGACGGTTTCTATATCATGTACATCGTACTTTAAGTACTACTTGGTACTTAACTAACTATAAAATGTTCGAATTCCCACCAAAACCAAGTTCCATTCCGTCCCCCTTTCAGTTCCGCGGCTTATCAACAGAAAACGCGGCGTTTGGTTTAATTAAATAGCTAAATATGTACGGAATCCCGTTCTTATAACACCTAAACCGTATTTATTTATTTTTGTGAAACAAAAAAATAAAATATGTGCATTTTAACGATACTTTGACAGAAAGCTGAACGTGGCGAGCCAGGCAGGCGCTCGCGACTTTTGTCGCTGAATTATTCATTTAATCCTTTCAATATCGCCGTCTCAACGTATCTAAGTATGAACGAGTCTGTGCTGCTTTTTCTCTCATTCTTGTCGTATTGGTTATGCGGTATGCCACTTTAACGGGATCACAGAACTGAGTTTTTAAACTTTCTTTGCAGTTCATCTTACTCACAAAAGATTTATTCAACTTATCAAGTACGTAAATTATAGCTGGCTTTAAATTGCTCGGTGTTTCGTGTGGTTTCTCTTCAATGTTTTAAGTCTCTGTAATACCATTCAATTTCTTGTTGACTTTAGATACTTTGGCATATTTTTAAAATCAAGTAAAGACTGGGCTTTTCATCGGACAACAAATCAGCATTGCTATCCAACGTGGCAATGCTGCCAGCTTTCTGGGCACTTTTCCTATTGATATCGATGTGGATTTTTTGATGCTCAATCATTTCTTTTACTACCCGTTTGTAAATATTATTATTTTTAGTTTGTATATATTCCTATTACGTTATTAATATTGATTAGTTTTTAAATACACTTGTACTATAGTAAAGACCAGCCAATAAATAAAACATACCCAACCATTATTTAAATTCCACATCAGAACTTCCAGCAGACAAAGCAAATACAATAAAACAGTTATGTATTCGTTTTTCACTTATTCCCAAAACACATTTTCCAAGTGTCTCTATTTACGATTCGAAGCACATATTTTATTAGGTGTGTAAACTTTTGTCTGGCCGTTGTCTTTCAACTTTTATATATAGTAGCTATAAAGGAGTTTGCTTACTATACTATGTCACACCATGATTCTACTAGGAAAATCTTAAGCACGGAAGGAAACACGACCTGCAAAACTCATATGTATTCTTTTTCTTTTCGGGTGGGAAAATCGTCTAATGACATCCTCCGCTCTTAGGCGGAGCGAAGGATAGTGTCAGACTTATACTGACTAATAACCCACTCCTGTTCCTTCTTTGCCATTTTTCCAGGGCCCCAGGGATCTCTTTCGCATCACCCATGGCCCCAGTAGGCTTCGACCCTGCTTGGCCACTACGGTTGCTGACATCTCCTTGAGGGGTGCATGGAACAGTACGCGCCGTCGACGATTTGGGCCCGGTCCGGACGGTTACCGTACGATCCGACGGCGAGCCACCCATTGCTCGCCGTCCACAAGCTCACGCCTACGGTGGCCGAAAATTGGGATCGGAATCCCGGCGGCGATTGGGGCGTTAGGACCTTTGCCTCACGCGATCGGCCGCCTCCTTTGCTAGCATTACTGCTTCGCAGCAGGAGACGGCCGAATGCCACTCCTCCTCGCTCCGGACCATGGCCTGTACCAAGGCCTGGCGCGAGAAATCGCTGCCACCGATCGCCCCCACGAGGACACGGCGGTGCTCTGCCCAGGTGGGGCACACCTCCACCGTATGCTCCACCGTGTCCTCCGGGCGGTCCACACAATAGTGGCACTCGGGAGTTTCTTCCGCACGAATCTGGTGTAGGAACCTCCCGAACTTACTATGTCCGGTGAGGACCTGCGTCATTCAGAAGGTTAGGACGCCGTGAGGTCTTTCCAGCCACTCCTCAAAGAGGGGACTTATCGCCATAATTATGGCGTGCCCGAACTCATATGTAATATCTGATATCTAACGGTGTTGATCGGTGACGGAACGGTCTAATGGGCATGGGGCATATTTCAATACAAAAAATGTTTACGGTCCTTAACTCTGTATGTACTGGCTGTGATGGGAAACAAGCCGTTGGCTTCAATATGTAGGTTACGGAATAATATATTTTGAACTGAAACAGCGAGTCGTTCAATAGAATATTCTGTTCTGTTTTCTCAGTGATCTAAAGCAAGCTTGTGTGTCGGTTGTGTGTTGTGTGATATACTTGTATGAGACTGTTTGCAAGTTTTAAAACAGAATGGATTTTATTTTACTTGTTACTAAGAAAATGGTATGAGGGACGTTATATTCCATGTGATTAAAACGTACACTTTGGGTGTAAGCATAATTAATTTTTGGGGGCAAGAGAAAGAAAAAAAATCATTTATTCTGGTGGACATTCCACCTATACGCACAAAACGTTTTGGGAACACATTCATTGTGCGTACAGCTAAGGAGTGGAATTCCTTGCCAGAATGTGTGTTTCCTGATAGCTACAACCCGGTAATCTTTAAGTCAAGAGTGAATAGGTTACTTCTAGGTAAGCGCGTTCCATCTTCGACCGCATCATCGCTTTCCATCAGGTGAGATGGCGGTCAAGCGCGAACCTATCGAGAATAAAAATAAAAAAAAATTCAGGAGGCGAGAAGATAACATTTGGTCAAAACAGCTGGAAAAAACTTGTACTAGACTAACGCAGAAGAGATAGAAAAATTTTGGTCTGTGCGCCTTTTGGCAAAGGCCTTTGAGAATAAAATAATGATAAAAACAATTATTAAATAAAAATAAAGCGTATTCCAAAAGTAGGATATTAATGAAATAAATAAAATAAAAATGAGGGACGTTCCACTTCGTGAAAAACGTAAACTTTGGGTGTAATATAATTACACAGCTATTTTATTACAAAATGATTTTATTCATTGATGTTATTTTTACATCTTTTCCGATAAAACTTCCAATGCTTTGAAGTCATTATATCTTTTATAATAAACTCGACATGGATTTCATCATAAAGAACTACAGAAGAAACAAACAGGAAAAGCCTCATCTAAAAACAGACTGCCTCGCGAGCTGACGTGGCACTAAGCAAAAATAAAAAAATAAGGGTGTCTTAAGGCCTTATCGTATTATTATGATAACGAGAAACCTTTTCCAAGTAAGTATGTGCTCGCCATAAAAAGTTGTCAACGACATCTACTCGGGAACATTACAATTATCATATTTTTGCACAAAAAATATAGTCGAATGATAGGCTTATATTTTTAGTTCTCGCGTTCTACGGTGGAACGATAGGGCGGGTTAGACTGACTAACCCACCTGTATCCTTCAGTTGCTCTTCGCCTTCTAGTGCCATAGTCACTTTCTCTGACATTCCCGCACTCTAGCATCGACCCTACAGCCCTCGATTCGGGTCTGGTCAAAATAGGCACCTTATGTCACGAAGGTGCCTTGGTTCTGGATATGTAAAGATTCACGTCTACATTATGTTTGTACGTAAACAGTTCAGCAGCTCCGAGTTTACGTACATGGAAAAGAAATGTACCTATTCATTCGTGAACCTGCACAATCATTACAATGGTGAGTAGAGTCTTGCGATGTAACCTCGATGTGCCTTTAACCGTAACTAGATATTAAAATATTGTTCGAGATGGAGAGTAATTAAAGACTATTGTGCATCTAACTAACAGGTTTATTCCTAGAAAAACTAAAATTTATCGTATTATTTTTACAATCATTCAATCCATCTAGCGGCTTAAAAGCCGTTTTATCTCATCTGGCTTAAAAAAACAAATAATTTATTTTACCTACCAAATTCTAAAACCTATTCTATATTTTCATAACCTTTAGAGCAAATAGATCATACAATCTCCGTCGATATCATAATAGAAGACTTGTCAAGCTTGAACTAACTAAAACCCACACATGTAGAAACGGCCATGGACCTAGAACGCATAGGGTAAGGGAAGGATCATTTGCTTTTTGCGTTCTAGGGCCACGAAAACATATGTTACCAAAAGAGTTCTGAGTATACATGTAGATGGATGAAGAGGGAGGCCAAAGAAAAGATGGATGGATTGTGTGAGGAGTGATATGAAAGAAAAGGGGTTTTTTTTTTTTTTTTTTTTATTGGGTGGGAAAATCATCCTAATGACATCCCCGCTTTTGGGCGGAGCGGGAGATAGTGTCAGACTCTTACTGACTAAAAACCCACTCCTGTTCCTTCGTTGCCTTCGTCCCAGGGCCCCGGGTTCCGCTTTCACACTACCCGTGGCCCCAGTAGGCTTCGACCCTGCTGGGCCCCTACGATTTGCTGACATCTCCTTGAGGCGCGCGTGGAACAAAACGCGCCGTCGACGACTTGGGCTCGGTCCGGACGGTTACCGGACGGTCAGACGGCGAGCCACCCATTGCTCGCCGTCTGCAAGCCCGCGCCTACGGTGGCCGGAAATCGGGATCGGAATCCCGGCGGCGGTTGGAGCGTAAGGACCGTTGCCTCACGCGATCGGCCGCCTCCTTAGCTGTTAGTGATAGTGTGACGGGTGCAGGACAGAATGAAAGAAAATGTAGCGACATCTATTGTGTCACATAAGAACTAATTGTGCATCGTGCAATTAAAGTTTTCTGTGCGATTTGAACATATAGAACAGCCCGAAATCATCTATTGGACAGTTGCCAACCAGACATAACACACGTCTGGTCGGAGGATCCTCCCTTTTCAACGGAGGTATGTGGAACTTTACACACTGTTCTGCATACCTCCAAAAAAAAAAGTATTGCACCGACCCCAAGTAATAAGGAACAAGGGCAGGAAAAAAAAGTTCTATGGCCACGGTAACTCTTTCAAACATTCTCGCAGATATCTGAATACCTAATATCCCTATATATCAATTACCCCCCCTTAAGTGATTTCTTAGAGCTTTTGATAATTTTATTCCCATAAGAAGACCCCAATCTTCAAACGAAAGGGTTGGAAAACAATAATTTTGAGTCCATCAAACTTCATTGTTATTAACTACACAACAGTTGTTGGCTTAATTGTATTTGTTAATTTAGATTTATTTGATCAGTATTCCGTTCACAAACATTGATTAACTTTTCATTCACAAATAAACAGAAATGTGATTTATCTGTTATTATTGAATTATTCTGTGTGATTTTGTATCATTGCATGGGTAATGGCAGCATAAGTATTTATTACTGCTTTTGTTAAATGAAAAGTATCTCATTGTGACATTTTTCTTTGGATAATAATTACCTCCAGTGCTCAAGATGAATTTTCTGTTCACTGTCATTTTCATGGGACCTTTCACCCTTATCGGCAAACGGCGGGTATACCTACGTCTGTACACCTTTATAACCTTCGGAGAATTTGGGGATTTCTGTACCCTTTATCGAAAGATACAATAAAATGAAAATAAATAAATACCTTGGCGATGTAGTCGTGTTAGTGTATTTGTATATGTTTATATCGTGTCGCGTACAGAGAGATGTAAAAAGTAATGATTTCTTTTTTAATGTTGCCTTATGTATTTTGGGTTGGCCACGCTATAATCAAGGCGGTAAGTCCAATCTTTGAAAAGTGGCTGGAGAGGCATCACGACATCCTCACCTTTCGCATGATGCTGGTCCTCACCGGTCATAATAAGTTCGGAAGATTCCTGCACCGGATTCGGGCGGGTGAAAAGTTCAGGAGTCCACTGTGCAGACCGCCCGGACGATACAGTGGAGCATGCGGTGGAGGTTTACCCTAATTGGCTACCCCATTGGGCACCGCCATGTATTCGTGGGGGCGATCGGCGGCAGCGACTCCTCGCACTGGGCTCTGGTTCAGGCCATGGTCCGGAGCGAGGGGGAATGGGCGGCGGCCACCTTCTTCTACGAAGCAGTAATACTAGCGAGGGAGACAACCTCACGCGTGAGGGAACGGGCATTCTCACGCCCCAGCCGCCGGGACTCCAACCCCGAATACCAGACACCGTAGGCGCGGGCTTGTGGACGAAAAGTAAAGTAAAGTAAAATAACTCGCCATCCCAAGCCCAAGCGTAGTAGTGTTTCACGCGCGTCTCAAAGAGATGAATGTCATGATATCATGACAATGAGGCTGAAAGTTTCTGGAGTGGCAACCGCGTACCGGGAGAATTCGATTTTTTTTTATTTCGAGAAAAAAACGATTTCTGTGGAATAAGCCAAGCCAAACCGCGGCGAAAAAAACTTGTTATATTGGTACTTCAGTTATCAAAACAAAATTGCCTCTAGTTATTACCCTATCGATAAATACTTTTTCCTTTGAATCCCCATGCACTTTTATTACAACCGCTACAGAATAACGAGTACATTTTCAATACTTTAAATTCACTATTTCTCTTCGTGTACGCAGGTTATGTATCAAGTGGGCGTAAAACCAGAGCCCACTGGTGTGTTCGTAAGTTCTGGCGTGTAATGCGGTGCCGTTATGCAGTAGCACTCGTAACCGTAATTATGTCAACAAAAACAAACGTAAATTGACGCAAACTGTACTGTTTGTGTTATTATGTTTTAAAATTGGTTGACTGCATCGGCAAAAATTGCTAATTTGAGATAAGCTTAGTGTACATACGATTGTGTTGCTATTTCTCTGGAGTAATCAAACATCTCCTAAATCAGTATTATTGTAAATATTGCATGGTAGGTTTTGGCGAGATTTTTTCAAGTGAAATTAGTGACTGTTTTAATTATATATTTAATGTAAAATTGGTGTGTCTTGTGATATCGAAAGGAGATCGCATGAGTTTGGTTAACGAACTGGCAAGTAAAATATACTTTTAAGGATTTTGTTGTTCTAGAATAGTTTTGAAAATTGAATAGAAAAAAGAAAGGTCTAGGTTAGTAGGGTTCGGACATAACGATTGTCACAAGATATGCTAATATTGAATTCTTGAAGGAAAATACAAAGTTTTTATACGAGATAAAGCATTTCATTGAAGTAAAAGTTTAGGGCCTTGAAACAAACCGTCGCAGAGTACGACAGTTTTTATGTACCTAAAGTAAAAATACAATTGGACAATATGTAGAATTAGTGAAACAGGCGCGATTTTGTTAAAAATAATTGAGCTGAGAATTTTTATTTCAGTATTGAGCATTTCAGCGAAGCTTGCCGAGATGATGGACTCGATGCATTCGCTGCCAGATACTTTAAAAACATGTGAAACATCTGCATTCTAATGAAAAACAAAGTGACTATATGACGTATCTAAAAAGGCTACTTTTTAGGGTTCCATAGACAAATGGCAAAAAACGGAACCCTTATGGATTCGTCATGTCTGACTGTCTGTCCGTCCGTATGTCACAGCCACTTTTTTCCGAAACCATAAGAACTAAACTGTTAAAACTTGGTAAGTATATGTATTTATAAAATTTTCACACAAAAAATATACCCATACTTAGAATTGAAACTCAATTTTTTTTTTGTCAAACCCATACGTCTGGGGTATCTATGGATAGGTCTTCGAAAATGATAGTGAGGTTTCTAATGTTATTTTTTTCTAAACTGAATATTTTTCCCGATAGACGCTTCCAAAGTGGTAAAATGTGTGTCCTCCCCCTGTTACTTCTAAAATAAGAGAATGATAAAACTAAAAAAATATTATAATAACATGAAAATAAACTAAATACAGTATATATTGCCCACACAAAGTACAATAGAAATGTAAAGTAGTGTAGTTTGTATTTCTTTAAAAACTATGAGTTCATCCAATGCTTACATAAACAAATGTTTAACTAAATAAGAAATTCAAATCCTCCACGTAAATATTACTTACCCTTTTAAAGATGTCTTTAACAACCCCATTTCCCTCGACAGTGAAAACTTGTAGCCAAAACAATAAATCAAGTGGTCCAACGCGAGACAAACTTGTATTATCTTTGATATTTTTGTGTACCATATTACTGAAACTTTTCAGTTCCCTGTAACAAGTTCCACTGTCCCAGACTAAATACTCAAGAGACATTTAAATCTAAGTCAAGTTTTTCTCTGACTTCGAACAATTTAATGTTCAGACTGTCCCGGAACGAAAAACTTTATGTAATTGACGTTATTAATGTTATTTACTCCGCTCCCACTTATTTACTCTCTTTAAAGTGTCTTCTACGCTTTGGTCAAAAGAAAAATATTTACTGTTTAATTAGAAATTAAATAAAGTCCTTAATAAATAAAATTACTAGGAAATGAAAATTATAAAGAAGTATATGGAAGTATATGTGTATGGAAAGTTTGAGGGGTGTCTTTAAAGCAGACTTTCTAGAAATGAGTTGAGTGTAAATGTTCAGGTAAGAAATAGGTGTCAGCAGATTTCCTTTGAGCACTGACGACTTATAAGTATAATCAGCTTTTTAATGTTCCCACTGCTGCCTCGGGCCTCCTCTCTAGGAGAGGGAACGGGTCGTAATCCACTACGTACGCCCAGTGCGGGTTGGTGGATTACTGGAACACTAACAACAAACTTTTAATAACACTGCACGGTTTTTCATTCATTAGAAATTGTCAAAAAGGAGGCACAATCAATTTCTTATAACAATATTAAATACATACATATTATAAATAAATTACACCCAGACACAAAACAAATTATTGTGCTCATCACACAAACATTTGTCCTGGGTGGGAATCGAACCCACAACCTCCAGCATAGCAGTCAGGGCCACTAACCACGAACTAGGTTATGAACTTATAATGCTAACTTTGTATCTACAAATTGTAACAAACAGAATTTAAATTTAGCTAACGGTATATTACAGAAAATCTATTTCAATGCAATATTTTCATCAATAGGTAATAATATTTTATTCAACTTAATAATACCTTTTATGACACTCAATTTCGAATTATCAGTTTCACATTACCACCGCGTTAAAATATATATTAATGACACTGGTAAAGTGTTAATAAACGCCTATTTACCTATGTATGTATTACCAGCAATATTAATATTTGATACTTTAAAACAGATATAATGTGGAGCCACAATATTTCGGCACAAAACTCTAAGAACAGAACTGTTTGGTAAGAGGAAGTAGCGATAACAATATAAAATACTGAATTTTTGAGTGAAACCCATTTGAGTAGCTGCACGATACCGTTCTCAGCTCAGCCCCTAAGGGATAACATTAAATGTTATAGCTCCAAAGCTTCCTTAAAGAATAAGTTTTCGAACTGGGGAAACTCCATCAAAGTCAGTTCACGAGATTAGTTTACACAAGCTCATGTAGCAGTCTTCATTGCATTATACGGTGAGGAAAAACTGAGATAAATATGTTGTTTTATTCGTAAGTTAACCATAACCACCCCCTTCCTCACGTCATCATAATATATTAATATGTATTGAAAGTGTCGGAGCAGCACAGAATATTCCGATCACGCATCTTGTAAACGTACGTAATACACCTCGCGATTGGACTAGAGTTATGTATGTGAATTTATACACCTTCATAAAATAAAACCGTTGGCACATATGCGTCATATGCTGGTAAAGTTGCACCGAAACGAAGTTTAGAGGAAATGCAAAGTTGAGAAGTCCGAACAATAAAAAAGCGTGCCCCGTCAAAGCTTGCCAACAACAGCGGGAAGTACAAAATCCGATACAAAACAACAAGTCCAAGTTACGTGGCGTAAAGTATGTCCCTCAGGACATATCCGCGAACCAAACTCTAAAATCGCGTCGATATCTTTGAGCAAAAACAAACTGGGCAGCCAGGGGCGGGAGTTGTCATGGAGCCGCGTAGTCAGCGAGAAATGGAGTAACCCATTTTAAACTAGAATGAATTGCACGTCGTGGACTGCAGGTTCGCTGGAATTCTGCCCACTGACAATACTTTACGTATCGACACACAGATTCGCCAACCTGTTGGCCGTACAGGAGCAAGTTGAGTGAAAGCTCTTTTAAGTACTTTTATAAAAAATGTTTTACAAACTGACGCCTAGCAAATGTTGAGGTGGTCACCTTTTCGGTACGGGCACGCACATTCTGTACTTTTGTTCTTTTTTTACTTTCTGTTTGTAATCGTTACGCTGTGTCCGTTCCGAATATAAGTATTTCTATTTGATTCTATTCTAAACTAAGAAATTTTGTTTTCTGAGTCCTGAAAACTAAAATTCAACTTTTTCAAGTTGTAATAAGTGTCAGACGCAGGCCCTTTGCCAACATGCTAAGTAAACTAATGCCTTTACAGTGAGATTAACGAATCAATAACCAGCTGATATAGGTACATTCTGTTGTTTATCTTCAGTTCAATATTGCTCCAAAGTCAACATAATATCAGCTGTAAACGGGTGAGAGTGATGCATCATATAGATATCTGAATTAATTAGTGGTCATGTTAACCAGCTGCCATCACTGTCAGTTATAAGCTACAGAAACTTTAAGAGGAGAGTCCTCTTACAGTTTTCAAAATCTGGAAAAAAAGATTGTTCACATCAAAATCAGCTAAATCGACCTTTTCTATTTGCAGGATTTAGTAAATTTTAAACAATTCTTTTTATAAGCAATTTTTTTTCTCAGAATTAAGGATGGGTTTGCAAATGTCTCGCGGTGAAACTGTTGGCACATCTATATAGGTACTTCATTTTTTTTTGTGTAATTCAATGCGGTGTATTTTTAGAAATTTTGAAAACTGTAAGCGCCTTTTTAGGTGTTTTTCGGAAATCAGAAACTTTATTTCAAATGGACCAATAACAGGCACTTTTGAATTGTCAAAATATCGCTCAGTCAAAAAAAACGAACGAACTAAGTTGCACGTTCCAAAGCGTAGATCTCTATAGAAAAGAACGTGCAAGAAACTCCATGGACACTCTTTTAAATCATGTTATGAGTTTCTTAAGAGCTCCCCTCTTAAAAACATCTTACACAAGCTTTTCGCGCAGCAATACTTACTTTAATTTTTATTTGTGAATTTCTGCTTGTCTCAGTTCTGGACTAACTCCTGCCAATGGTTTTGCCTTACTCCTAGGATACATAGTATTCTATGTCCTATGCACGTGCGATATTTTTATCTAAATCTTCACAGCCGTTTGATCACTTACACACAAACTTTTGCATTTATTTAAGTTATAATAATATTATATATTAATTAAAATCACTAAGTTATAATTTAGAGTGATTTTAATTAATATATAATATTCCACAACACAACACAACGCCGTCTAGTCCCAAGCTAAGCAGAGCTTGTGTTATGAGTACTAGACAACTGATAAACATACTTATATATTTCTAAATACATACATATTATGGATTAATTACACCCAGACTCAGAACAAATGATCGTGCTCAGCACACAAAAATTTGTCCTGGGTGGAAATCGAACCGATCTCCGGCATAGCAGCCAGGGTCACTAACCACTAGACCAACAGGCCAGTCACATAAACATAAACACAAATTCATATAAATCTTTTAACTGTTAAGGCACACCTTTTAAAAAGAGTCTTAATTGAATTCTCTTGAGAGAATTTTGCAAATAATATAATAATAAAAATAAGAATCTTTATTTGTACGTTTATACACACACAGTAACAGTATATAATGACATGGACAGATATAACAGTTGTACAAACACTGATCAGTGAAAATAAAATGAACATTTGACTCCTAAACTAAGTAAAATAAATACTTGTACCTACGGAACCAATTCCTCCTTAGAGGTGATCAAGAATATGATGTTAGGTACAATTAAGGTAGCCTTTATATAGACGTATAACATAAGGGAATAGTTATGCGATGATTGCTAGTAATGATTCGGTATAATCATAAGACAGTTTTTGCAACCAATCAGATAACTTAGTTTTAAGTAAATATTTGTTTAATGTATAAATACTGATCAGATGGTGAATCTTATTATAAATACGAGCACTTAAGATAACGAATTGCCGACCTGCGAAAGTGGTCCGACTATGTAGGAAGTCATATAAAATAACTTGATGTAACTAAATTATTTATTAGTTTAGAATAGTTAGATGAACGTGAAACCCGTGTGTATACAGCAGAGCGGCAGCAGACACGCCCCGGTAACTGGGCACAAACTACCGCACCAATATTGACTTTTGCTCCTTGAAACTTCCTCATTGTGTCCCTAATTACAATTTTTATTCATACTTCTCTCTACCGGATTATCATCGCATTATTGGCTACAGACGAAATTCATAAAACTGTCTTTGGGAGATATCACAGTTTTCATATGTGACCCCTTTTTTTTGTGGCCCAGTGTACAATGTAATATATTCAAAAGTGCTAACTGCTGCTCATATTTGTTGACGAATAGACCTGCCTTTGTAATAAAGTTAGACAATTTTGACAAATATGTCGCTTTGTAATTTAGTCTTTGAGGTAGGAAGTCATCAAATAACCTTCCACTCTTGGTAGTGAGCCGGGGAGTGTAAAACGATTACCTACTGACTAAAACCAATCTGCTTTCCTTCAGAGAATGTCAAACTTTTACTGACACCCCAGGGCCACAGTAAGTTTTCCGAACCATCCCATAGCCCTGGCATGCATCAGCTCTAATGGGCTCCGTCAATTTTGATGACATCTCTTTGAAGCGCGTGTGGAACGCAACGCACCGTTGACTCGGCAGGACTAGGCAGTCCATATCGGACGACAAGCTAACCATAGTTCGCTGTCCACAAACCCACGCCTACGTGAATCTGATGAAGCGACCCTAGATTAGACTTTGACCTGGTAGAACATTCCCTTAAAATGATATTAGATTTTCATGCGGCTAAAGCCACTTGAAAACGCTAGACCATAACACGGTTAAAGATATTTGCACACAATTAGAACTAAATTTCTAATAATGTTTGTTTGGCGTTCGATGCAAATTGTAATAATACAATTTGAATCCAATGCAAACTTACTCTGCTTCCGAGTAATAGACGCTTCCAAAGCAATCAGAATATTATTACACTAAAATATAAGGCTAAACCTTTGTTTAATCAAATTGTAGTATTGGTTTAGGTGGAATTTGGCCGAGTTTAGTACGTATTTTGCGTTTGAAATTGGCGCATGAACTTAAAGTTTGCCTAAAATTAGAAAATAAGTATACCTCCTCACATTTTATAAAACAAAGTTCCCCACCGCGTCTATGTGTGCTATCGAACTGATTTCCATACCGTTTTCAGCAATAGACAGAGTGATTCATAAGTAAGCTTTAAATTATAATACATGCACATTTATAGTAGACTAGCTTTAAAAGTAGGATTCTCCATACAAACTTTGGAACCCCGTTTCATCACCTTAGGGAGTCAACATCATCATCATCATCTTCCTGCCCTTGTCCCGTGTTATTTGGGGTCGGCGCAACACGTTTTTTTCTTCCATTCTGCCCTGTCACTCGTCATGCTATCACTAACTTTCTTTTCTTTCATATCACTCTACACACCATCCATCTTAGAGGGTGAATTTTGAAACATCCTCTCTTAGTGCTCACTTACGTTGTAAAAGGAAACTTTATGCAAAATTTCACGCTCCTAGTCCCAGTAGTTTCGGCTGTGCGCTGATATGCCAGTCAGTCAGTTTCTCCTTTTATATATACAGATAAAAACCGTGAATTTAAAAGTCGATTTATAACACCCATGCAAAGCTGGGGAACGATTTTAGTACTCTACAAGTACTTTTCGTCAGCCGTTATATCTGTCATCTATATATACGACGGCTTGTTATAATCAATAGTTGAAACATACACAATTCAACATTAATCAAAATGAAATTTCATTGTATAAACCGCTACCAACATAAATAGGACATTCCAGCTTTGAACGGTAACTGATGTTACTATGTAGGAACAGTAGGTACTCTGGTCTGTTTAACAACCGTATCATTTAACTACTTCCTCCAACAATTTGCGTAAACGATGCCCACGCGCAAACCAGACGTCATTGCGTCGCATTACAGCCAGTTAACGCATCCCGCTACCATTTTATAACAGCTAAAACAAATGTACAAACAATTGCCAAACTTTATTGGCAGTGGGCAGAACACATTGCTCGCTGAATAGATGATCGATAGGGCTTAAAGGTTCTGGAGTGGCGACCACGACTTCCCATGACGTTCCCATAGAATAATTTTCTACTATCACGCAAGTGACGCCGATGGCAACTGCTAGTAGTTTTATAAGAAAAAAATCAATCCACAGACCACAAATTATAAAAACCACAGATTATATCAGTAGTGAATTATTACCCCGTTCGAGAAATTATTAGACTGTGTTAGAATGCAAGTTTTTTATTGCTAATCATCAAATCACTCACCAGGAGTCATTTCATGATATAACTCCTTCCACACTGGGTGGAGCGAGAGGGAGTGGCAGACTTTTAAAAACTGAGACTCATCTTTGTTCCTTCAGTTACCCTTCGCGACCCAGGGCCACGGTTCGGAGGCTGTACGCGGAGATCGTTCGGTACATGGCCCTTTACGGGGCCGATGTACTTCGCTGCTCCTCGAAAAGGAAACCCGTGGTCCTGGAAAGCAAGGCAAAGAAGGAACATGGGAGTGGTTTTAATCAGTAAAAGTCTGACACTCCCTCCCACTCCGCTGAATAGCGGGAGAAGACATTGGATAAATTTACCACCTTAAAAAAAGGCCACGGTAACTCCTTCAGACAATCCCACAGCCTGTAAATACACTTTTGACCGCTGACTGTATATTCGCCTTAACCACTGTTCCAGGGTGTCCGTGACATTATGTCTGAAAACTTCGAACACAATGGACCCCGAATGCTTTCTTGCGCGATTCGAAGCTAACGATTAATGAATGAACCCGGAACTTAATCTATCTGATCTCCGAGTGTGCTGACATCGCTTTGGACTACAGTCACTTTAGGTATACCTATATTGGTTTAGCATTTTTGATGAAAAAGGTTTTGTATCCAGCAATTTTGTTAGCAGTTTTTTTGCTTTTCGACCTATGGTTCTAAATCGGATCCAAAAATGACAGTTCCTATTAAAACATTTTCGTAGGTTTCAAAAAATGGAAAATGATGTAGCTGTGCGAGCTTAGATTTCTGAAACTATAGCGATGGAATTTTTATCTAAAATAACTAGTTGAAATACGTATGCGTTATACGTATATAATTAATATTTTATCTATGTATTTAGAAATATAAGTTTGTTTATCAGCTGTCTAGTAGTGTAATGTGAAAGTTGTGGAATAATATTATTATTATAAAAACATCTAAAAAAAATCAAATCCCTTTAAAAAAAGACGGATCCAAAAACCGACAGCGAACATGTATCCAATCTAATATATAATACTAACATCAAATAAACCGAATATTCGATACATTCCCCAATAATAATTACGCACGCCTCGTCTGCACGCTAATCACCAAATATTAAGTTGTACGAAAATAATATCCGAGCACAGCAATGTATCAAATCATGTAATCGCATCTATCTTCAATAGTAAGTAACAATCACTCCAGTAGTCCATTTGATTGATTCTCACCGAATTGGTATCCGGCTTGAGCCAGAAAAGATCTTTTTGCCAATTGGAGGGATCAAGGAGCGACCGGAATGTCGGGGACCGGGCAACATTCAACGCCGCAACTGGATTCTCATTATTAGCTTTACATTTGTTCTTCGAACCAGTATACCCTATCATATTAAAGAGCTATAAACTTGTAAACAATCAACTAATAAAATTTAGAATTTTATTCAACAACAAAACCAAAATATGCAGTGTATTTACGATAAAAACAGGAACACTTCTAAATGGAAATTCCGGAGTAGGTTCGTTAACAACCCAACTTTATTCATTAGCGTGTATTGTCTACCGAATTTATTCGTCAGGTCGAACACGGCCTAACTCTGACAACATTTTCTGCTCCTTGAGACTTCACTAAATATTTTCATCGTATTTTGTTTATCTTGCAGACACAGAATGTTAACTTTACTCGTAATTTAACACGAGCTTAATAACTGTTGTTTGTGTACGTATCAGACACGGTCTGTTAGACGATTTTTCTTTATTGATGCTACAATTTTACAGAATGTTATTTAGCTTGTAATGGTTGACAAAATTAAACGCTATATTATACATAAACATGGTGTTCGTAATAATAAGCAACGTAAAACTCTTTGTTGAGGTTCGCTCATTCGCATTAATACCGATTTAATAAACGCCGGCTTTCTGCGGACACGAAATTTGACAACCCTTTGGGTTTTTTTTAAATCACAAAGTCTCGTTTTATAACATCGTATTTTATATTTAAAATCTGTATAACATTTATTGCCTTTTGAGGCCTTTTCTTTAATAAAGGGAATAATGGGTGACAGTTACAAAATCATTTCTTTCTTTTCATGTCTTTATGATGTGATCTTTCTCGGTTCGATTGTAACTAGTAGACCTCACTAATAAGTAACTACCCAAATTATCATTTAGTAAGTTTCATATTTCGCAGTGTTGGTCCAGTGGTAACGGCTCTAACTTACGTGTTCAAACCCAGCCAGGCGCATTACTTGGTTTAATTTATTTCATCACCACTGTTCTCGAGACGGTGAAGAAGAACATCGTGAGGTAACCGGCATGTCCTAGAAACAAGTCCGTTCCAACATCGGACCACTAGACGTACGGCGTTGCGCCACCGGTACATGATTGGCATCCCACCCATACGTACAAAGCGTTTTGGGAACTCACTCATTATGCATACAGGTAAGGAGTGGAATTCCCTGCCGGGGTCTGTGTTTTCTGATAACTATAACCTAGGGTTTATTAAGTCCTATAGTAATAATAATAATATTGATAGACCGAATAGCGCGCCGTGTAATGATAGTCAATGTCACCATCCCACATGACGAGAATCTCGTGAAAGCTGAGATAGAGAAAAAAATTAAATATCTCGACTTAGCACACGAGGTTGTCGACATGTGGAATGTAGACTCGGCTGTCATTGTGGCGATTGTCGTGACCGCCAACGGCCTTAAAGCCAAAAGCTTCGACGACCATCTGTCGAAGCTGTCATTGCGCGGTTGGATCAAGGGACTGATACAGAAGGCAGTACTTCTCCATACGGCTCGCATCGTGAGGAGGTTCTTGTCTCTAGAGCCCTAACCACCGGTAGCTTGGACCCTGCGTCGACACCGGTGGACTACTATTTATTATTTTTTTAATGTTTTTTTTATATGATTTTGTTAAAAAAAAAATATTTATAAATTTAATTAATATGTATATTGAATGAATAAAGTGAATAATAATATAATAATAATTAATAACTTTCCACAACTTTCACCCAACGCGATCTAGTCCCAAACAAGCAGAGCTTGTGCTATTAGTTCTATACAACTGATAAACATACTTATATATTTCTAAATACATACATATTATAGATAAATTACACCTAGACACAGAACAAATGATCGTGCTCATCACACAAATATTTGTCCTGAGTGGGAATCGAACCCACGACCTCCACCATAGCATTCAGGGCCACTAACAACTAGACCAACAGGCCTGTCAAATATTATTATTTAATTCTAGTTTCTAGTCAAGCATGCTCCATCGTCGACCACATTATCGCTTACCATCAGGTACGATAGCGGTCCAAGGCGAGCCTATCCGTACTTACTAAAAAAAAAACTTGAAGATATTTATCTATTTTTAATTTTTATTTATTTTATTATTTATATACACACAAATATACGAAAGAAGATAGGTATCTTATATGTGACATCCCGCACTGAGCCCGTGTGGTGGATTACGCCCCATTCCCTCTCCTAAAAAGCAGGGATATTATGAATCTCCGTAACCGAAACCAGCATAAAAGTTTCAGATAAAGGCGGATTCTAAATAATAGTTACGTTTAGTTTGTCTTTCCCAGCTAAACAAATGATAATTAAGACTAGAAACACTAGAAATAAAAGTCGAATCTTGCCATTTGTGTTTTACTTATTAAATATATTTAAATTCCAATATTCGTAACCAAAACTATAAACAAGCGGCATCATTATTTTATTTATTACATACTTTACTTCATAGTGTGGACAGGATAAAAATTGCAAAAACTAAGTTTACAATGGGCAGTCAACCTTAGAATGGACAGAACGAAAGGAGATACACTTGGGGCGGAAAATGTACCAATATCATAAATAATATTAATATAAATATTAAAAATTTTATATACAATATCAATTAATATACTAATAAATATCGAAGAATAAAAAATAGTATATAGAAAGGTAACGCTCCTTCACCATTGTTTTAGGACCTGCGCAAACTTGAGACAAGACTGCTTTAGACAGAATTGTCTACGACGTCGCATTCTTGTCTACGACGACGTCGCAGACTTTTCTACGACACAGCAGACTTGTCTGCGACAAGACTATTTTAAGACGCGGCTCTAGTGTAACTGTTGGGAACACTGGATGTTCCCAACAGTTACACTAGAGCCGCAAGAGTCAACTTTAAAAACCACCAGAAAACCATTAAGAAAAATTTATCCCACACACAAAATTGCAAAAATTCCCACAAAAAAATGTGTTTTGTACGAAATAAAATAAAACAATCAGTTAATCTAAATACTATTTGTGATTAAATTAACATTAATAGGTAATTCAAAATACAAATTATTCGAGAACATGTATTAATTCGTCTTCAGACGAATCATTTTTATTTGCACCATCATCGTCGGTATCAGATTGATAATTATGAATCTTGTGGTGCTGATTTACACCCGAGTGATCGCAGTTTTAGTAAGAAATTGAATTTTACTAAAGCACTAGAAAAGTCCACTAGCCACTAAAACCAATATTTCACGATTAAATGGGGGTTAAAACCACCAGTTTTTGTGAAAAATCCACTAAGTTGGCAACACAGGCCGTACGCCGCTAGACTGTTTTGTCTTGTTAGTGTGCGCCGTGACGTAGACAAAACTGTCTTGTCGCAGACAAGTCTGCGACGTTGATTCTGCCTAAGGCAGTCTTGTCTCAAGTGTGCGCAGGCCCTTAAAGGTTGGTAGCGTTTGAGCACGCCTTACTTCTATGGGTAATAACCAGAACCAAAATTTCATATATATAATATCCCTACCAGAGAAGAGGTTTGAGTCCCAGCACTGGGAACATTATATGGCTGATTATGCTTATGCTATGCTAAGTTTTATTAACACTCGTACCACCTGCGTTTTAAATTCATTTTATGAAGGCGCTGGTTGAATAAGAATTGCATTGCTGGAATACAGCACATTTCAGCGTGACATTTTCTAAATACGTTCCTTACTCGCTCGTTTGAAAAGCGAGCCGACGACACCGTTAATCCTGAAATCTTGATAAACTTGGAATGCTGTGGTCGCAATAAAATAATACAATGAATTGAGAATAAAGTAATAAAATAATAAATGAAGAGTTTTTAAGTTACGTTAAAATAAGTTAATAAAGTATTTATAGATTTTTTACTTTTTTATTGTTGTTTCATGTCATTTTGAAAAATGGTAAAATAAGATATTATTATTTATTACAAACTTAAGCAAGAGTACTTACTACTGGACAGTAAGCCATGGATACAACAGTGATTTTTTGAAGCGTTCTCCTCGGTAACGGCTGGGTTTAGATATGAAAAAAAAAAATATAGATTCATACAAAACATTATCAACATACGATTTTTTCGTATGACTAATACTTTTGTAAAAAAAAAATATTTTCCCAACTCCTTTCAAACGGCTTTGACAAAAACCCACTCCTGTTCCTTCGTTGCCTTTCGACCGAGGCTAGTAGTAGGCTTCAGAAAATCACTGTTTTATGGCACTGATCAGCAGCCAGGGCTTTAACTTACTGTACCTTACCTTTAAATTAATATGGTTAATATTATTATTAATATTTAAATTGAATTCAATGAATATAATATAATTGTTTTATTTTGATTATTTGTTATTGATTTATTATTGTAGAAACGCTGCTGAATATTTTATTTTATAGCTTGTGGCTGCTTCGGATCACTGACTCTTAAGACACAAGGACATCATACACGTAGTTTAGTAGCTAAAGCGTTTAAAAAATACCTAATTATTAAAGCTTTTGTTTAATTAATGTCTTGAGTTGAATCTTGAGTTAGTAATCTTGTAACGGAAGGCTTATGTTGAAACAAATTATTATTTTTATATAACATTTCATATTCTAGCTGTATGCAGCTAACATTATTTGATGGTTCTTTGATTAAGCCAAAAGGCATAACACTAAACTAATCGGAATAGTTAGTAATAGTATTACGAGTACCTTCTTCGAACACAGTATCCAAATCGACATATTTTATTTTCAATACCACTAAATTTATTTAACCTGTTTAGTACAGTCGGATAAAAAATGTTTTAAAATATTATATAAAGCACCTGAAGATGCCGCCTTAAATCCACCCTATATTAGTTTCGGCAACGCATTTTCCCCCCATATATAAAATTTTTAAACTTTTTATCTAACTGTACTAAACAGTGTGTCCGAATCGTCAGTGAAAAATATATTGAAATAAAAATGTGCCAATTCGGACACTTTGTCCGAATATATTGTGTCCGAATCGTCAGCAACTCCCTACTTCGGCCAATCTCTCCGAACCGCTTTAAAGTTGTCACGCAAGCGTTTCCATATAGCAAGCCCAATCCCACTTTTACCGAGCAAACTTATTGCTCTCTTCGGCGAATTCTGTTATATGAGCGTATCTAAGATGAATATTGTATTCTTATACTTATCTATACTTATAATAAATCTGTAGAAGTGAAAATTCTGTACATTGAAAATATCAAAAAAATACATGGCATGCATGGTGTTACTAGACCGACACCGAACCCAAAAATGTAATTTAAAATTTATTTGTCTGGCTGTCTGTCTGTTTGTTCAGGCATCACGCAAAAACTACCGGTTCGATTACGATGAAACTTCGTATAATTATTCTTTAATATCCTGGACACCACACGGGGTACTTTTTATCCCGGAAAAGTATATACAATAAAACACAAACTTAATTTTGCGGTTCGATCCCTTTGATTTTAGGGCTGGAATGGGCTGTCTAATAAGACAGCCCATTTATCGAGAAACACTAAAGACTATATAACATCACGCTACGACTTACGGGAGCAAAGCTGTAACCAAAGAAGTAGCTGAAATCGCGGGGGACAGCTTATTATAATATAAATAAGAAATTAACTCTGTCTGTATGACGTTCACCTTTCCACATCTTAATAGATTTGACTGGAACTTAGTACACAGATAGGTTACATCTTGAACTAGGAAATAAGAAAGCTTTTATTCCAAGAATTTGTTTTGTTTTTGTAACTTTTGACAATCTGCGAGCAAAAGCCAAATGTTAATAAAATATGAATATAAATTGAAAATTACCTACTTATGTACAATAAAGTGGCCTTAAGTGTCATCAAACACGACACGAACGACATAACACGTCATGTCGTATCCGATAACATATCGAAAAAGTTGTTGACACCCACCAAGTTCACATCGCAGCGATGTTCACGAGAAATTCGTCAATGCGTCTTTTAAACTTAAGAATGACAACTTTTGCAAAGTTTTTGAGTATTTTATGAATTATTTATTATTTTTCGAAGAAATTAATGTTGAAGAGCTTGTCATAGATATTTCTCTTTGTCTTTCATTTATATATAGATAAATTCTGATATCTTAGTTTGCGAGTTGCTAATAGATTTTGAAATTACAAAAACTTACTAAACTAATATAGGTACAGAACATAATAATTTTCAATTGATGTTAAATTAAATTATCATTTTTCTTTTCTTTCGTATATTTAATTTGATTTAATATTTTTATTTTCTTATTCTAATTTATTGTAATCGTGGTTATTTTGTTAAATAGTAAATGTTGGGGGCGATCGGAGGCGGCGATCCCTCGCGCCAGGCCTTAGTTCAGGCCATGGTCCGGAGCGAGGAGGAGTGGCAGGCGGTCGCCTCCTTCTGCGAAGCAGTAATGCTAGCAAGGGAGGCGGCCGATCGCGTGAGGCAACCGTCCTCACGCCCTGACCGCCACCGGGATTCCAATCCCGATTTCCGGCCACCGTAGGCGCGGGCTTACGGACGGCGAACAATGGATGGCTCGCCGTCCGACCATCCGGTAACCGTCCGGACCGAGCCCAAGTCGTCGACGGCGCGTACTGTTCCACGCGCGCCTCAAGGAGATGTCAGCAAATCGTAGGGGCCCAGCAGGGTCGATGCCTACTGAGGCCACGGGTAGTGTGAAAGCGAAACCCGGGGCCCTAGGACGAAGGCAAAGAAGGAACAGGAGTGGATTTTTAGTCAATAAAAGTCTGACACTATCTCTCGCTCCGCCCAAGAGCGAGATTTGTCATAAGATGATTTTCCCACCCAATAAAAAAAAAATAGTAAATGTGTTTAATTAATTTCTATATAAATGCTGTGCACGTTTGATAACGACATAAACACTAGTTTAAGACTCTAAAATGTAATATATCGATAATTGTGTTTGTGTTGTTGATGTGACATAAATAGAAACAAAAATGGGCAAATGCGAGTCGGACTTGCGCTCGTAGGTTTCCGTACACACTTTCCTATGAAAACAATTCAATTCCCGAATTGAGTTATGAAGATTTTTCCGAAACGCAAAAAAAGTTTTTTTTTGTGACGTAACTACAAATTTACTGTTTTCAGATTTTTCCTATACTTATGTTATGAGACCTTGCTTAATGCCGAATTTCAGGATTCTAGGCCAACAGGAAGTACCCTATGAATTTTGATTCCCTTGATAATTTCGAAATACACTTTTTTGCGACATAAACTGCTGTATCTTTTTTTCCGTCAATATATTTGATTATTTCGCAGCTTTTAGGAACCGTAGACCTAAATATATGGTTTTTATTTCAACTCAATACCTCTACGCATTCTCGAGATAAAGGGTCTTGGCAGACAGGTAGACAGAGGGACGGACAAGAAAGTGATCCTATAAGCGTTCTGTTTTTTCTGTGATTAGAATAAAAACTTATTACAAAAAAAAAAATACAACCGACTTCAATGTAAAAAAAAAAACACTAAAAAGTGCAAAATAACTTTTATCTCAGAAGTCGATGTTTCTACAATAGTTTTGTCTCTTCGTTATTTAACATCGACTTCCGAAATTAAAGTTACTTTGCACTTTTAAAAAAAAAGCATTAATTCGAGTTTCATAGAGGAAAAAAATCGTTATGGCAATTTAGGAAGGCTATTAGGCCGAAAGCCGCAGTGTTTTTTTATATTAATGTAAAAGAATAATTTCGAACGAATAAATCCTACACTGACACGCGAATAAGCCTTTTATTGTCTCTGATTCTAACTATCTCAACTTGTTGAATTTTTTTTCTGAAAGCCTGCCTTAGTTCCAAACTTAAATACGGGCTACATCATTTAAAGATCTTAATATGCTAATGGAACTAAAGTTTATTTCTTTTCTTTTTCTTGAGCAGCTACCGTTTTGCGTAACTTTTAAGAGAAATTCCGTGATTTTTCTGTTCAAATTACTTAAAGATAACCAGTAAGGAGCCTAATAATAACTTTTAGTAATAAAACTGAATGAAAAGACGTTCGGAATTGAAGCAAGTTCCTTTGATGCGCCGCCGTCGGATCTGCCGCGCCTCATTGCGCAATATCCCGACAATTGAACCGTGAAAAGCATCGAGAATTTTAAAATTTTCACTATGCGCTTTTACTTAGGACCTGCTAATTACTTGATTAATTACTGCAGATTTTATTTTAATTACACAAGCAATATTAAATTTCCCGGATTTTTTTTCCGGAAATTTCTAAAGGTATTGTTTGCACTCCGACTGTTCTTGTACCTACATAAAATGTATAATAAGTATCCTAAAACAACATTACTTATCTTTTAGAATACAAGTTTCTAGTTTGCGTTACGACTTTCCGTAATAATTAATTATAATGCCTGTTATCTGACGGCCCAAGACTAATTAGACAACTACCAGATAGATTTTCGATAAGAAATAGGCTATATAACTTTGAACACTAAATTCAGTCACATCTGATTACCACCATAGGTATAGGCTTGCGGATGGCGAGCAATGGGTAGCTCGCCATTCGGTCGTCTGGTAACCGTTCGGACAGAGTCCGAGTCGTCGATGGAACGCAGTGTTCCACGCGCGCCTCAAGGAATTGCCAGGAAAACCGTAGGGGCCCAGCAGAGTCGAAGCCTACTGGGGCCATGGGTTATGTGAAAGTGAACCCCAGGGCTCTGGAACGAAGGCAAAAAAGGAACATAGGAGCAGGTTTTAGTCAGTAAAAGTCTGACACGCCCTCGAGCTCCGCCCAAGCGAGGGAGAAGCCATTGAATAATTATCAACCTAAAAAAAAGTCACATCTGATTAAGTTGAAAGCTGGCTCTAATGTAGTTAGAATTTCATAACTAAATAAAACCTACAAAAACGCACACACACTTCACTAAATAAACGCGGTTTTGAAGAAAAAGCAATAAAGTTGTATAACTCCATTTTATTTATATAAAGGGACAATAAAAGTAGGTCACTTCAACGCACGAAGAGCAGTCGCTGATATTAGATTTCTTAAAAAAGCACTTAAGAAAGACTTGACGGATCGGCCAATAATATTGTAGGAGCCATCTCACTGTTTTATAACATTGTAAGTCCACATTACCTAACCGATATTAAAACGTGAAGATAGACATAAAGACAAACCTTTTTTATCTCTTATTTGATATTATTTGATGAGATATGCATGAATGCGTTACCCATAAGACATGAGTCATGAGAGTATCATCATCATCATCATCATTTGAGCCAAAAGGCGTCCACTGCCAGGCTTCCCTAGAGCGGTGCCAGAATGATCGATCCCGTGCGTCTCGCATTCACTGGATTCCCGCGAGCCTCATAGGTCCACCTTATGGGAGGCCTTCCAACGCTGCGTCTTCCCGTACGCGGTCGCCACTCTAGAACTTAAAAAATACACAGAATATTAGACGTTACTTTTTATGCCAATGCAAAAATGTAGGAAAGTAATTTACTACCAATTTAAGTTGTTGCTTCATTTCTACACGAGGATTTGCAGACTAAGAAGTCTGAAAAGGTAAAATATACTTTACCTATTGTTTCTTTACGTTTTTGTATAAGATAATATCTTTACTTTAATACCAAATAAAGGTAGAAAAGTACCTTGCTGTTCAAAAAGCACAACCAAACCGACAACAAGTTTTTGATATTGACAAAATTGAGCTCAAGTGTCACACCAACGAACGTTGATTGAATACGGTTTCAATACCCCTTGTGGCATAAGCGCGCTTTTGTTTCCGTGCAGAGAGTGAGTATAAGTCCAAACTACGCAAATATAAGCCCAATTGCTTGTGGTAACTGTAACTACAAACTGCGATAACATTTTAGGTAACTGGACTTAAACAATACCATGTTGCATCATATTGCTACTCGATTCAAAAACATTTAAACTTAATTTTCAGGGTTTCCTTAAAACGGAATATACCATTTTTCTTTTTTTAATCAAACAAATATTTTCTACATTAATAAAACTAGACTGTGTATTGTGTATGTTCCCCGTGTTGTAGTCCAAAAGCCCAAACTGGTTTTGGCAGGACTGAGCAGGAGATGTCTGCCGCTTGCTTGGCCAACTGTGGGCACCGACGTGCCTTGAGACAGTGAGACAAGGTCACGGTAGACCACGAAGGATATGGCGCGAAAAACTGAACAGATTTTGTCAGAACTGGAAGGAAGCGCGGTCTGGCTAAAGATGAAAGGAGAAAAGTCTTTGCCCGAAAAGAGGACGGAACTGAAAAATATATTTTTGCTCGTGTCTTTTTGTATTTAGCAGGAATAAGCATATTGAAATAGATGATCACGTACATTGAAAATGATGTAGACAGTGAGAAGAAACGAATGAAATATCTTCACACATAATCACCTTCACGAAATAGTATTTAACATGTACATTTTCAAAGCTTGTGTTTAATTAGGTTTTGTTTCCTAGCGAGTGTCAAATGCACCTAGGCGGAACATTAACGGCCGTGTCTTTAAATTGCGTCGATTTAGAAGTTTTGTTTTTGAAGATTTTTTCACTGGAGTAGCTGACCTAAGTATTCGGTATTAATGTCAGCTTTATACCTTCATGAGTTCCTAATATAAAGGGACTTGACAGAAGAACAGACGGCCAAATGGACAGACGAATAAAAAGGCAGACGGACAGACAGACGGACAACAAAGTGATCCTATAAGGGTTCTGTTTTCGCCAACTTAGGTACGGAACTTAACCTAACATTTACATGAGAAGAAATCTTACGTAAAATATACCTAACTTCAATACCAAAAAGGTAGTTATATCGATATAATTTATATCGATATGATTATATCGATAGGTCTAGCTCTTAAATTCAAGTAATATCAATATTTCAAGCAGATCCAGGACCGTTTGACCTTCTCATCTGTCGGACCTCTGGGTATAAGATCAGGGATATTTGCATGAAAGGTTAACTCAGGTCTGACACGATTTCTTAAATATGTGCTCGTGAAAGTACAGACGTCATAGATTTTTAAATAGGGGTCAATCATTTAAGACTGACAACGTTTTTACCTCTCTATCAATAAGCAGGATTTTATTTATTATCATCTTTCTGGCCATGTGACTTGAAGTTGGAACAACACGTAATCTTCTTCCAGTCCCTTTGACAACGTCTTACTGTCATTCACTCTTCTTTCAAAATCAATTCTTAAACTCACTCACTATTTGCACTCACCATGATAACCCTGTTGGTTCGATTCCCACCCAGGACAAACGTTTGTGTGAAGAGTACGATAATTTCGAGCCATTACCGCCGACTTATCGTAAGCGACGTATTTACCTAAACTGCGTTTTTCATTGTAAACGACATTTTAAACTATAACGGTCCATGGCTTGTCGAACTTCCCGCTAAAATAAATCAGTTATTTAAGTTATAGCAAATGCTAATTTTATCATTAGCACAACGGTTTTCTATATTTTAGAGTATCCGACATTACCAATATTATCGCAATTTGCGTAATAATCTAAGAATTGCAACGTAAGCGACTCTACTAGTTAACGCAAGCGAAACAGTACATCAAAATGTTGGCGTTTGCTATAAAGAAAGTTATGAAAAACGTGTTGCGACGAGTTCATTCCTTTCATTCCATTAATTAATTGATCTCAGTGTTCTTTTAAATCATAATGAGAAATATATGATCATGTTATTTTTATTTGTTTTTTTTTTTAATTTATTAAGTACTCATTCATTGTTTAAAATTGATCCATATTTACATAGTTATAATTGCTTAATGTCGCTTGCGTTAAAACTTTAGCCAGGTTATTTTTTTATCGCAAGTGTTATCTCAAACCCCCGGACACATAAGAAGTACTTAGTTTGAGACGGCATAAATTGCCAAAAAATACTCAAAACCTTGTTTTAGAAAATTTTGACTGTAACACTAAGGTTTCAAAATTAATTATTATATGTTAAATTTCACTTTAATAGCGCAATTATTAGCAAAAATATTTAAAAAAAAACCTTCTTCTGTAAAATTTGGTTTTCGTCGGTTACGCTAAGTCGGCGCGGCGGTAAAGGCTCGATTTGTTCTGTATCTGGGTGTAATTTATCCATAACATGTATGTATTGGGAAATATATAAGTATGTTTATCAATTGTCTAGTACTCATAACACAAGCTCTGCTTAGCTTGGGACTAAACGGCGTTGTGTGATATTTGTGGAATATTATTATTTATCATCAGCACTATTTTTAGAAAGCTATAAAAACTTCTTTATAAACTTAATCTAGAACGAAATCTCCGATTGGTATATAGCAGTGGTTTCTAACCCGGCTTCTTACCTGGAGAGGTTAATCCAAAAAAAAATCCTAATTTAAAACTTGCAGCACATCTACATGTGACTTATGTAGATATTATTAAGACGTTTAACTCCTTGAATGTAAAAAAGTCTGCAGATTTATGGGGTAATTCTGTGGACGTTGGTAAATCCACATTATAGCTCCTTCTTTAGCTTTTATTTTTAATAATTGTATTGATCGCGGTGAGTTTCCTGATCTAATGAAGAATAGTAAAATAATTCCATTGTTCAAAACGGGTAGTACATCTGACCCCACGAATTATAGACCCATTTCAGTACTACCCTTTAGTAAAGTATTTGAGAAACTTATTTTAGAGCAACTACAAAGATTTTTTAACAGACTTAAATTATTGCACACCAAACAATTTGGTTTTACAAGGGGTCGTTCAACAACCGTTGCTGGTGTTGAACTTTTAGGACATATTCATAATGCATGGGAAGACAAATGCGATGCCCTGGGCATTTTTTGCGATTTGTCAAAAGCCTTCGATTGCGTTCTCCATGAAACATTGATCAGGAAACTACACCATTACGGAATCCGGGACTCCTCCCTGGATCTTCTTACATCTTATCTGAGTGAAAGGATTCAGAGAGTTGATGTAAACGGCAAAAGATCTCCCGGATCTATAGTCAAAATGGGTGTCCCCCAGGGCTCAATTCTTGGCCCATTTTTGTTTCTTATATATATAAACGACTTACCTTACCTCATAGAGAATAACCATAATATAGTGTTGTTTGCAGACGACACTTCACTTTTGTTTAAACTTAAACGTCAGCAGCCGGTTACTGACGATATAAATATAGCATTTTCAAAAATAGTACACTGGTTTGATGTAAATAACCTACATCTTAATGAAAAAAAAACTAAATGTATTAAGTTTACCATGCCTCATGTTAGGCAAGTAGAAACTAGTGTGCTAATAAAAGGTAAAGAGTTGAGTCCTGAAGATAATACAGTGTTCTTGGGCATAACTCTGGATGCTAAGCTTCAGTGGGGCCCACATATAGACAAATTATTGAAAAAACTTAGCTCTGCAGCATACGCTATTAGACAAATCCGAAATTTAACTGATGTAGAGACAACCCGTTTAGTTTACTTTAGCTATTTCCATAGTGTTATGTCGTACGGTATTCTACAGTGGGGAAATGCCGCCGATATCCAGACAATTTTTGTATTGCAAAAAAGGGCTATTCATTCGATTTATAGATTAAGTCCCAGATACTCCCTCAGAGATAAATTTAAAGATATCAATATTATGACTGTACCTTCACAGTATATTTACGAGAATATTTTGTATGCACATAAAAATATAAATATGTTTAAAAATACAGTGATATCCATAATTTTAATACTAGGAACCAACACAAATTTGTGGTTCCTACAACCAGGCTAAAAAAAAAAGGGGGCTCATTTAGATGCCAATGTATACACTTCTATAATAAACTTACTAGTCACATTCAACAACTAAGCCTTAATAAATTCAAAACATTTGTAAAGCGAAAACTTTGTCAAAAGGCTTTTTACTCTATATAGGACTATGTTGAGGACGAAAAGGCTTGGGATTGACCTGCTCCAGTACGCACTACAACTGTTGTCTTATTTTTCTCTTTTGTTTTTATTTTCAATTGTGCTCTTTATTATTATTATTTTACAATTTGATATTGTAGATTATTTTTATTTTGCAATTTGACTTTATTAATTTTTGTTTTTGACATCAATATTTACTTTATTAAGTAAATTACATTTTGTAAATTATATATTTACTTTTATTATTGTGAACGTGAGAACAATGTTGATTGCCTTTTTTTTTCTTTTTCAGTAATTTTAACGTATGTCTGGCAATTTGAGTATATTCTGCGGCCTACCCAAATGTCCTTTCCTTGGTATTGTTCGTCAAGTCGTTGAACTCCTTAGTAGTCCTGGGTTGAGCTTTGCGAATACTGACAAATGCTTGCACTGACTGGACAGGTCCACTCAAATCTGTATGGTTCTTTCTTCAAAAGACTATCTCAGACAAATCTGCACTGTTCTCATGTGATTTGACCATTACATTTTAACTGTATGGACTTTAAAAGAGACTTTGACCGCTGAGTTTGTTTCGGTGTTTCTTCTCAGGGTAGTCAGCTAGGAAACACCGGCCTCATCTAGTTTAAAATGACAAAAAAATATTGACGTGTAAAAGTGTTTTTTTAAACCTACTTACAAAATAAATATCATTTATCATTTACGTGTTTTTTTAATCAAAACTACCGAGTATTGCAACATCATCATCATCATCATCTTCCTGCCCTTATCCCGTGTTATTTGGGGTCGACGCAACACGTTTTTTTCTTCCACTGTGCTATGTCCACTCGTCATGCTATCACTAACTTCCTTTTCTTTCATATCACTCTTCACACAATCCATCCATCTTTTCTTTGGTCTCCCTCTCCCTCTCCATCCATCTACATGTAAACTCATAACTCTTTTAGTAACATGCGTCTAACATGCAACAGCGAACTCAAAATTCTAATATAAGCTTACAATCAGTTTTCATTAATCTTACTTTTCAGTACGACAATTTGAAATTTGGAGTTTTTGCGGACCATATTTTAGCTCTTACGGACCACCATTGGACCAAGGTATTACATACATACATATACATACTTCCAATTAAACTCGAACAATCCGTGTAACCAATCCAACTGCCACAAAAACATATATCTCATACAGTTATTCGAGCACCAAGAAAGATCGTATCGTTAATATGAAGACGTAAAACTGTCGACGGCAAGGATCACAAACAAACAACGTTGAATAAATTTTGGCAAAGCACACTTACAAAGTAAAGGATAACACTAGACAATGTTTCAGGCTAAACTACATGGACTACTGAACACTATGATGCGACAAAGGTCGCATTGTAGTGTCATTTCTAAAAAATATTTGTCGGAGAAGTCAATAGTACGGAAGCTTAAGAACGAATGAACGAGCGTGAAGTGAAAAGTGACACATGTCACTTTGACAGAATCCGCACTGACGTTTGCACGAACCGAGCAGATAAAAATGCCGACCGCAGAGGTGCGGTGCTCTTTCCTCTGTCGGCAGCCGTGCGAACCACAACGTTTATTCTCGGGGACTGTCTCACGGCCCGTTGTGTGAAGTGAATTCCTAAAGCTTGCATCATAATAAATCAGTTTTATGATCTGGAATAGTTTGTTTATTGCTCGATACCCAGCCATCGCCCACAAAACAGAGTCCCTGGACAGAGCTTCAATGATGACCGGCATCCTTGCGCGAACATATTTATTTAAGGTCTCCAACAAGGGATATACACAATACGTATCTTATAATTAGCAGTTCCGGTATCTTATTGTTGTACTCCTTCTCTTATAGGAGACCATAGCATGCACGAAAATAATTTAAACAACTAAGCTAACAAAAATAAAATTACAAATAGATTAAATCATGATATAAATGAATAAAGATAGAATATTGAAAGTGGATTGAATAATAACAACATTGATATAATTCTAATAACAACAACAATGCTGTAATTGTGAATTTCTATAAAATATGGATGATACACCTGTATTCAATAGCCTTTATTTTATCGAAAAACAAAATGGTAATAACAACAGATAAACGGCTTAGGGTTAGTACAATCGAGCATTAAATTCCTTTGATGCCTGATGCACTTAAACCAAACATTGTCTAAATTTTTGACACAAAAAGTTTTTGTTTACTAACTTAGTACCTACATCTAACACATAATGTTTTCCCTTACCGTTTTGAGAGTAGTGGTGAACAGTATAGGAAAACATCATGAGGAAACCGGCATGTCCTAAAACCAATTCTTGACCTCACACCATCACACACACACTCACACACGCACACATCGTCACACTATCGTGCACTCACTCACCACCATTCACTGTAAATTCACTAACTCTCTTAGAACTAAGTGACATATTCGTTTTTGCTGGAACTCCTTATCAATTCAAGAGATTATGATCAGTAAATTCTATACTTTTTACTATATCAATAATAATATTGAGGTGTTATCCCTGTTTACTCGTGGGGTGAGAACCCGGTGATTTGTGACCTTTAACAGACACCAGCTCCATACATTCACTTGACTGACAAAAGGTTCCTATATGTTAATTGAATTAACAGAATTATGTATAATAAGGTCATGTTTTGTGAGGAGAAATAAACGAAATTATTGTTATTATAGTATAACGGGTCATGTAATTTCATCCCAAATTTATGTGTAAATATGGCTCCAGCAAAAACATAATTACGAGTATGTTTATTGTTGTAAACAAGGAACCCAACTTTGACAGCCGAGATAACCTTTTAACCGTTTCTATTCGGAAACAAACCTATCTTAGTTCCTGAACAACGTAAATAAAGTGTCTATATCGACCCTACGGTGGTGTCATGGGTTTATGACGTCATAAACCCTGTTTCACGGAAGTGAGTTCACCTGTCTTTACTAAGCTTTGGGCGCAACAGTGTTTTGTGGGGTCCTTATAATAAATTATTGTAATCTGTTGTTGGGAAAGTCTTGTTATTTTTTTTTCGTTTCTGAATGTTTTTTGAATGTTCTGACTGTACGTGAATACGTAATAACGTGGGTAACTCTTTGCCTGACCTGGGCCTGGTGCCGAGGAAAAACATATGAATTAAGAGGGGATGATATTTTAAAGTTATTTTGTTTTAATTCATTTTGTTAACATAGTTGTTTAAGTATTTCTGTTACTGTTACATTATGGATTTTCTATATCTGAAATAAAGAATATTATTATTCCATTTATTAAATTTATATACATATTGATTACATTTTTAAATATTTCTTTAAAAAAACATAAAAAACCATCGATTTCCGACTTCTGGAAGGGAGTGAATTAAAGTTCTCAGCGCGATTTGAAAATAATACAGAAGTCCGAAATCATATTTCAGGCAGTTGCCCATAACAGACAAAACATCCGTCTAGTCGGAGTGTCGGAGTATCCTCCCTTTTCAACGTAGGTTTACGGGACTCTACACTCTGTTCTGCTTACCTTTAAAAATATTATACAGACGTGTATGGATAATACGAATTAAATTATGTCTATCAGAATGATTTCTAACAAGTATTTCCTTAAAACTGGCAGATACCGCTGATATAGCGACTACAGAAACCGTATAAACGTAAATCAATAAGAATGACACAGCTGATCGTAAAAGTAAACATTAACAATAACCCCAACCCTTAACGCACGCACTATCATATAATTTTATTAGTCATGATTTATATGGCTTACTGCACGAAAACACTATTCTGTAACAAGAATTAAAATACATCTACATAGTACATATTTGTAGACGTAGGTATCTAATAATAACTCGCTGCTGAACCAAACCCGTGTACACAGCGCGTAGTGTTCCACGCGCGCCTCAAAGAGATGTCAGCAAAACTAAAGGGCTGCGAGAACGATTGACAAAGCTACCGTGGTGCTAAAACGAAAAGGGCTAATAACAAGTCGTCGACAGCGCGTAGTGTTCCTCGCGCGCCTCAAGGAGATGCCAGCAAACCGTAGGGGGCCAACAGGGTCGAAGCCTACTGGGGCCATGGGTACGCTTCTGAAAGGAAAACCCAGCCCTAGAATGCAAGGCAACGTAGGAACTAGAAATGCATTTTAGTCAGTAAAAATCTGACACAAGGGCGGAAGATGTCATTAGATGATATTCCACCTAAAAAAAGACAATGAAAAGAACATCGGTTTTACTCGGTAAAAGTCTGACACGGCCTTTCCCACCTCGCTAAGGGCTATATTTCACCGGGACACCATAGCGGCGCGACCAACAAAATGTATACAGCTCTATAGAGAGTTACTCACCTGGTCTCTGTTTGGTTGCGCAACCTATTAGACGGCTAGACGGCGCGACCAACTCGGCCGCGTGCACCTAAGGTTCATTTTGATACTGTCTCAGTGTGGTATAGCGACTCTATGTCTGTATGGTATCTAGTTTGCTAGCTTACGAACACCATGGCAGCGCAACTGGTCGCGCCACCATGGTGTCCCGGTGAAATATACCCCTAAAGCGAAAAAAGCTCTAACAGGAAGATAATAACCCTGTTGTGTTATATTTTGGACTACCTTTCTAAAATTTAGCCTTGCAGTTATACCACCATATCAGGTACGTTTTTCTTGAGGTAGGAAATCATCAAATGACTTTTTTTTTTAGGTGGGAAATCATCTAATGACATCTCCCACCCTTTCGTGTTAGACTTTTACTGACTAAAACCTGCTCCTGTTCCTGTTCTTTGCCTTTGTTCCAGGGCCCCAGAGTTCTATTGCATCACCCATGGCCTCAGTAGGCTTCGACCCTGCTGGGTCCCTACGGTCGCTGACTTCCTGCTAGAGCTGCAGGATAGTTTGAAAGAGTTACCGTGGCCTTGGGACGCCAAGGACAACTGAAGAAACAGGTGGATTTTAGTCAGTAAAAGTCTGACACTTCTTTTTGTGGAACAACAGGAGTTATTTGATGATTACTCACCTCAAAAAAGGGAGCTCTAATCTTATCTTCGGAGTTTGGTTTGCGCACTCAATCCATGATGGAACCTTTTACATGGGCCGTACTTAGTGGTTTTAACTCCATCCAGCTCATATCTCTCCAAAAGCAGATTAAGCCTCCTAGTTTATTCAAGGTGTCTAGAACGAAATTCACTTATCCTATTGTTCGCATGCGTATTTCGGTGACGCCTCTGCTTTCATGGAGCAATCGCGAACAGCCGTGTTAATTCTGGTATGGTGCCTAATAGAAGACACAATATTGGTGAGGCCTATGGCTCTCGCACCTGGCATCCATTTATTTCGAATCCTATATTATAAAGGCGAAAGTTTTTATATACCTATGTTTGTTACTTCTTCACGCTCGAACAGGTGAACGGGTTTGGATGACATTTGGCATATGGGCAGACCATGTCCTGAAATAGCACATAACATAGCTTTTTATTCCAGGAATAAATTCTCTTGGGACCATTTTCTATTTACACGCGCAGTCGCTAGTAGCAACTAGTTGGCTGTAAATCCATTTGCAGACAAAGCCGTTAGCAGAAGCTAGTCTGAAATAATATCATCGGATTGTCTGATTATGCAACCACACGAGAGTAATGAAACGAAGACTGTGTCATCCAAAATTAAAATCTCTACGGTTGTAACCGTAAATGGGATAATCCCGATCAGCCATGCGGCCTATCTGAGGGGTTTGGAAAATGGATTAATTCAGGCTGTAATGCACAAACTTATGCTTGCTTACTTAGAAACGCTTCCCGGAAAAACACATTTGTGTCAACTTAAGTATAGTAATGGAAATTCGTCGGTAACTTCCGAGGTTAACCCAAAAACAGACGCGGGCGGAAACTGTGCTTTATAACATGTAGCGACTAGCTTCTGTCAACGGCTTGGCCTGCGTAAAAGTAGGTTTCTTTTTACAAACTTCGGACCACCGTTTTATTCCTTTAGGGGATGAGTTTCGGAAAATCCTTTCGTATTTTCATTACGAGGAACCTCTTTGTAAAATATCAGCGTACTAGGTCTAGGGGTCTGGGCTGGGCGTTGATGAGTCAGTGAACGAGCCAGGACTTTGCCTTTTATATATACAAATAAGCGACTGATGTATTAAGGCTATATTTCCCTTCTACTTCCAGTTCAATAAGGAAAATCACTTTACTGAACAGCGGGTATATATGTTGTATGATAACTACGCCAAAGGGTTCTATTTTGTCAAAGAATGAATCTCGTATGACGACTTGTTTTGTTTCTGTTAATTAATTTGAAACATTTCATGTATTCACTCAGTTTTTCTCATCACTTTCTCAGCCAACAAAGAAACAATCTCTTAGTACGACCGATTGCTCCCAAATCTAGCAGATGGAACGATTTTTTTCTTTGTTTATACGACGAGCGTCATGTTGTTTGTCGTGAAAATATAGTAACAATCTACTTTTATAAGAAAACTTCTGCGACTCTCCTAATTGAACGATGTGCTCTTATATACAGAACCCTACTTCTTAAGTACTTGTACCTATTGCGTCGCTCCCGTATTCTTTCATTCATGTCGCAAATCAAAGTTGTAGTGAAAGTACGATTGTTAAGTACAATTTTCGTAAAACACAACGAATATTTACGGTTTTACCAGCGTATACTTGTTTGGATAGCCCGGTTATTCATTTTGACATTTTTATTTTTATTCTAAGACTAGAATTTGCTTGAATTTAATAATTACGTAATTTGTTATGGGAAGAATACAAAAACAGTGTGATGTAATGTATGAACTAACATAGAAATAAGTACTTACATATAATGTGGACCAAAAGTTGTCTTAAAATAAATAAATATTATTCCATTTATTAAATTATTTACACATATTAATTACATTTTTAAATATTTCTTAAAAAAAAAAAACATTAAAAAAAAACATTTAAAAATATAAAAAATAGTAGCCCACCGGCATCGGGAACAGGGTCCAAGCTACCGGTGGTCAGGGCTCCTGAGAGAGGAATCTCCGAACAATACGCGCCGTGTCCAGGAGTACTGCCTTCTGAATCAAGCCCTTGATCCAACTGCCTAACGAGAGCCTCTTCAGATGTTGGTCGAGGCTCTTGGCAATTAAGCCATTGGCCGTCACGACTATCGGCACAATGATTGCTCTATCCACTTCCCACATGTCGACAACCTCGCGAGCTAAGTCAAGATACTTAGTTTGCTTATCTTTCTCAGCTTTCACGAGGTTCTCGTCATGAGGGACCGCTATATCAACAATCATTGTGCGACGCTCTAGTCGATCTACCACCACTATATCAGGTTTATTGGCAACAATAGTCCTGTCAGTGATGATAGATCGATCCCAATATAACGTGATATTGCCATTGTCGAGAACTGGGTCGGGCACATACCTATAGTACGGTACTTCTGATTCCACAAGATTGTATTTAAGAGCAAGTTGCTGGTGGATAATCTTGGCTACGAGGTTGTGTCTATGCAAATACTCTCCGTTAGCTAAATGAGAACACCCAGAAATAATGTGTCGGATTGATTCCCCGGGTCGGTGGCATGCCCGACAGATGTCAACCGTACCGTCCTTCACAATGTATTTCCGGTAGTTGTTCGTCATCATAACTTCGTCCATAATCGCAAAGACAAAACCTTCGGTTTCCCCGAAGAGGTCACCGAAACGCAGCCAAGATACGGACGCTAACAGGTCTACATCGGGCCCATGTAAGGCCCGGTAAAAGCGTCCGTGAAGCTCCTTGCTCTGCCATACTTCTATGCGGTCATTAGTATCCAGTACTATAGGTTTGCGCCAGTTCTCGTTAGCCAAGGAGAGCGGAGTGAGGCCCTTGTCCACCACTGCCACATCTCGGTGCATACCCACGTCGGTTTTTAGGAAGTATTCCCTGAGACTGCATACCTCGCGGTTGTGCAGGGTCTTAGCATTTAAGAAGCCACGACCCCCGCACTTCCGTGGGATATACAGTCTCATCACCGATGACCGTGGGTGATGCATCCGATTTGCGGTAAGTAGTGTGCGGACCCTCCTATCCAGGGCGTCGAGTTCTGTCTGAGTCCATTTGAGTATGCCGAAAGAATACATCAATACCGGCATGACCCAACCGTTGAAAGCGCGCACCTTGTTTCCGCCTGACAAAAGACTATTCAGTACTTTATTCAGGCGGCCAAAGAAGCGCTCCTTCAACGATCGTTTTACGTCATCAGTATTGATGCCTAATGCTTCCGACATACCCAAATACTTGTAAGTTTCGGTTGAGCAGAGGGATCTAAGGTGTATGGAATCCGTGAGTTGAATTCCCACGGATTCCATAATCTCACCTCTCTTTACATGTACGACTGCACATTTGTCCACACCAAATTCCATCCTGATGGCACTACTGAAGGTTTTAAATAAATATTATTATTATTATTTAATTACCTACGTAAGTTTTGTTCATCATAGTAAATATAAAAATAAATACTTGTAGATGACCGAATGAATAAGCATATACAACGTGTCGCTGACGACACGACATTAAACTAAAACACCCTTAGTTCTAGTCCATAGGAATATTATTAAACTACCAGAAACACCTAAAATTGAAATCTAAAAAATGTTTTCTTTTTTTCAAAAAAACTAAATAGCGTAAATTCGTTAGCAAAATAGAACACCATTTATAAATATCGGTACACTTAACCTGTGACAACAGCGCCGTGTCATGTAGTGATGTAATCGTTTGGCGCCATTTATTATGAATGTCCAATAAAAACAATTACACCAAATCACATATTTTAATTAATAAAATTATTAATTTTAATCACTATTCCATCTCTTAGCAATCACTATCACTCGCTTATTGTCAATATTAAACTATGTCCGCCTGCCCTACGCAGACTAGACCTAAGGTTGCGTTCAAAGTAATTTAAAATTCTATCGTCTAGTGTCACTCTTACACGCACTACCCAATTGCGGTATTAAGGGTCGATTTTTCCGCATCTTCAGGACAGCTTGAACAATAATGCCAATTGGTCTGACCAGATCGGACAAACTTGGGTGTTCCCATACAAAAAAAAGTAAAAGCTGCGTTTCTGTGGCACTCTCCATAAATTAAAATCCACGTGAGTACTCCGAAGCTGTGTCAATTTTAACGAGGCACGATAATTCAAAAATAAAACGTAATTACTTCAACTTCAACTCTTCATTAACGGCATTTGTGGAAAAGACACCACGATTTTGCCAATAACACGTGCAAACTATTAATAGACCATCAAACGCTGGAGAGTATTTAGCGTAAATTACTAGTAAAATAAATATATATCTCTAAACATTAAAGTTCAAAATAAGAGAATTTCTTCGCAGACGAACGTAATTACAATACAATACTTTTCGAATAAAAATAATAACGTCAGCGTTAGTGACCTTGATATGTCAACTGTCACCTTAACTTGATAAATTATTTCTCTTTTTTTAGGGCTTTAAGGTTTTATGTTTATGGCATCGAATGTGATTTTTTTCTCAGTTGCCATGGAAGTTTTTTTTTTGTAATTGTGGACTTCATACACATCATGTAGAAAATGCTGAAAATGAAAAATAATGTCCAGTGACTAAACTACTGGATATATTCGACTGTTTTATTTTTGGGTATATTCGAATAATTTTTGGTATGCAGACTGGGAACATCATGAGGTATACGCCTTTTAATTTATTGTCCTATTACCGTCGCTACCCTGTATAGCATATGCAATTTAAATTCAATCTATATTTATATTACAAAGCTACAGATTTGTTTGTAAAGCGCTAATCTCAGGGAGTACTGGGTTTAAATTAAAAAAAAAAAATTGAAAAAATTCTTTTACTTTCGGATAGCCTATTTATCGAAAGAGTTTATAGGCTACAACCGATAAGATTGGGGTAGTAACAACAGACGCTGGAGAAACCGCGGGCGACAGCTAGAATCTACTATGTTTTCAGCAGCGCCGATTAGCGAATATCAAAAAAAAAATAAAAAAAAATCAAAGATTATTATTTGATGTAGTAGGTAATCCTCGATTAGCGAAAAAAAAATCTAATGAATAATATAATATGTATATGCTATCTGTAAGTTTTCTGAAAAAATAATTCTATATGTATTTCCATATAGGAATCAGTTAAAATAATATCTACACAATAAAGGAAAACATGCTTAGTTTCTTTGATTCATGCCCACTTGATATTGATCTCATTTGGAATTATTGTAATAAAATTCGATTCTAACCACAATTTCTTTTGAATATTGCCATATTCAATCTATTTTATGTAACACAATCTGATCCAGACATAATAATATTTACATAATATTGATTTAGTATTATAATACGAACGATTTGTTGATTTTATTGAAATTAGATTTATCTTTGGAACAATTCATCGGAGAGCAAACAGTTTTCCATTGTGATAGCTCGGTTATTTAATTACCTACGTAATTTTTGTTCATAGTAAATATAAAAATAGACTTGTAAATGACTGAATGAATAATTACGAATAATATACAACGTGTCGCTGACGACACGACATTAAATTAAAACACTCGTAGTACTAGTCCATATGAATAACATTAAGCTACTAGAAAAACCTAAAATTGAAATCTAAAAAATGTTTTTTTTTTTTTTTCAAAAAAGTAGCATAAATTTGTAAACAAAATAGAACACCATTCATAATTATCTGTACACTTAACCTGTGACAACAGCGCCGTGTCATGTAGTGACGTAATATTTTGTCGCCATTTGTTATGAATGTCCAATAAAAACAATTACACCAAATCACAGATTTTTATTAATAATAATATTATTTGTTGATGTTATTGAAATTAGATTTATCTTTGGAACAATTCATCGGAGAGCAAACAGTTCTCCATTGTGATAGTTAGTTCATTCACTATTGTCTACATTTCTTTTAATTTTTCCTTTCGCAGGTCTGCTAGAAGAAATTTCTTTGGAAATAAGCAGTACCTTTGCACTATTGTCTATTTTATATTGTCTTTTTCTGTTTTTTGTGTGTACATAAATAGTAAAATAAATAAATATATTCATTACTGAACATAAATGTGTTTCACTACTCCAATACAAACCAGTGCGCCTCACCATCAATGATTGCATCACTGCTTACCATCAGGTGGGATCGCAGTCAAGCACTAGTTCATATCAATTTAAAAAAAAACTACTCATTATTCCTCTCTCGTTTCCAATCTCTTTATCGTCTTTTATTTCCAATTACTCTTTTTTCTTAACTCTACTAAAATTAAAACCAATTACAGCAATTGACTCAGTAATTAAAGTACCGATAACCTGCTACATGATGCTTTTTCGATGAAGCGAAACCAATACTACCATCGTAATTAAAAAGAGCAAAACCATTTTTTTATGTTCCTTTAAAAAAAAAAAAATTGTTGTGCTCTTTTTACTTACGACGGCAGAATAACAACCCAGTCAACAGCTTACTGCAGCTGGCTTCACCTCCGAATATATCAAACACCAGACCACAGCACATAGTTCAAATCGATCGGCCACGTGCCACCATTTATCTGCATAAGCTTTCACAAACACTGTGACGTTGAGAAACGTGCCGTCAATTTGCGCCCAAAGTCGTCCTCTGACAACTAGCTAAGCACTTAACGTGAGCTAGAGATTAACTCGGTAATACAACACGTGTAAGCCCCGTAAACAAAACTTTTCACCACCGCGTGAGTTGTGACAAACAAACCACCCGTTCAACGTTAACCTTTAATCATAACTACGTGATCTGTCGGGATCAGCCGCCCACTAAAGTTCTCTCTTCGACCCTTTGACCCGCCTACAATAGGTACTTAATCGATTAAGGTCATTGTACAGCCACAACGAAATTCAGTTTACCCGCAAAAATAGAAATATATTCTTTCTTGACCATTTCTTATATTTGGAATAATCTCCGTTTACCCGATACAAAGACATAACAACGCTATTTGATAAATGTCAGCTTATCTATTTTGCTTTATATATTTTAGTACCTACTACGAATTGGGTAGCTACTGTGTTGGCAGATTATACAATTATCAGATTTATTAATCTTTATATATATAATTCTTCTGTACGTGTGTTTGTCACCTAACTCCACCTATACGGCTTGACCGATTTGAATGAAATTTTGTGTGTTTATTTGGGTAGGTCCCTGTAGATTGAAAATAAAATTGAACCCGGTAGGTTGTGCTGCAATTGGGTTGTCAATTTTTCGTTTGACGAAAACCCAGATTCCGGGCAGGAAAGCGTCTACCGGAACCACTAGTATGCATTTAATATAATACAATGGTCGCAATACCCGTCTGAACAAAAATAATCAAGTTTTAATCTAAGAAAAATCTTGGTATCGAATAGCACTGCGCTGATATTGTAACCTGAGAACTGATTGGCTTGCCTAAGCCTCGCCTCTTGAAATCGCTTTAAACTTCATGGAATTCACTATTTTACATAAAATGAAAAGAAACTTAAATAAAAAATAATAACATTGTGTGTCTCACGGCTTTGCCGAACAAGTCCAGTTCAGCTTAACGTAGATTCCAGATAGCATAGCAGTTGCGTGACGCTGGTTTTGATCTTACTTTGAGTGTACCGAGTTTAAGGATTCAACTCAATTTTGTCAGGTGAAATATCAATAAATATATATTTATATATTATATTATTATATGAAATAAGTAATAAGTGAGTATTTAATGTATAGGCAGCAAATTTTATCAAATTTTAACAGTCATTTACTTGTACCTACTTAATTTTCTTTGATTCATTCTTTCATTAGGTTATTTATATTCCACGGCGTCACTGTCGTGGCCATCTTAGGTTTTTAAATCAAGAGTGAATAGATTCTTTTTATGCAAGCATGCTCCATCATCGACTACATCATTGCTTGCCGTCAGTGGTCAAACGCGAGCCTGTCGATAATGAAAAAAATCCCGCAGAAATCAAACATTTTTAGAGAAAAGTAGTCTATGGAAAAGTAGTATACAACATGTTACATAATAAACACATATCCTGAAAATACTATGTTCAAAATCGACAGCTGAATCGATTTCAGCTATTTTTAAAATAGGTAATTTATTTATCGAATACCAATGCCGAATGCGCCACCAGTGTAGAGCGTCGATTCCCATATTATTCGCCAACAATTATAATAACTCGCGCACTGAGGGTTCCGCACAGACTTACCTATGAAAACAATTCAGTTCCCGAATTGAGTTACGAAGATTTTTCCGAATAATAATAATAATAATAATCCTTTTATTGTTCAGAAAAAACATGACATAATACAATAAAATACACTAACCTCCACACTAGGATTCCCTGTGTCGTGGAGGTTAGTCTCTTTCGTCATAACATACACTGTACAATAATAGGAATAAAAAAAAAAGTAAAGTAAAAAATAAAACAAAACAAAAAAGTGCGAGCGGTACATGCGCGATGAGTTTGTGTGAGTAAGTTTGAGAGTGTGTGTGTATATAGGTGAGGGTGTGTGTGTATTGGGGGTGTGTGCGAGTGTAAGCATATGTGTGAGAGTGAGTGTGTGTGTATTTCAGTTTGTATGAGATTATGAGTACACGGGTATGGGTGTGTGTGTCTATATTTGTGATGTACATGAGTGGGTTCGTAAACAGAAATAGATAGTTATATAAAAATAGTAATAATAGATAAGTGTGTGGTTTGTTATTTATTTGGATTTTTTAGAATCGCAAAAAATGTTTTTTTTTTTTGTTGACGGAACTACAAATTTGCAGTTTTCAGATTTTTTCCTATATTTGTGCTACAAGACATTGCTTCATGCCAAATTTCAGGATTCTAGGTCAACGGAAAGAATTGATTCCCTTGAGAGTGTCGAAATACACGTTTTTTGCTACATAAACATCCGCATCTTTTTTTCGTTAATTCTTAAGTTTGATTGTTTCACAGCTTCAAGGGACCGCATAGTTGAAATTAAAACCATATACTCAGGTATATGGTTTTAATTTCAACTCGATACCTCTTCACATTCCCGAGATAAAGGGTCTTAACAGACTGACGGACAATAAAGTGATCCCATCAGGATTCCGTTTATTCCTTGATTTACGGAACCCTAAAAAACACTAAAACGGTCAAAACAACTTTAATTTCGGAAGTCGATGTTAAATAAGAAACTAACAATACCGAGAAATACCGACTTCCAAAATTTAAGCTATTTTGAAGGCTTTAGGGTTTTTTTTGTGAAATTGGTTATTTTTGTAAAAAGTTTTTTTTCTAGACATTTTTAATATAGGTACCTATTTATATACAAAGACACGATAAATTATATTCCTCCTATAAAATTATACAACACTGTTAATGTAGTTACGTTTGCTTTTTATTGCCATACATAAATTCATGTGTATTACCCATACATAAATTTCAACGAATTCATTTGTACCGATGACTGTGCTACGCATAAACTGTCTGACAAAAAAACAACACAGCATCGTTTGCATTTTGTCAATGTAAACTGATAAAGGTGGTTTCGCACGGCTGATTGAATTTTCCTTATTTTGAGCAACAGTCACAAGCAGTCGGATGAACCAACTCCTTGCTCACTAGATGCTGAAATACTGCTGACGTGATTTTCAAACAAACAAAAAGTTAGCTTAGCGTTAACTTTTGTCAACTAAATGGATAAAAGATAGAAACATTCACCTGCCACCCTAGTTTGACTGGTAGGGAATGCCTAAAGCATTAAGTCCGCCTTTGTACCTTTTGTTTGTTTCATGAAGATTAAATAATATATAATAATATAAACAAATAAATAAACGTTGTCTATTAACCCAAAGTAAGTACACAATAAAAATATATGTCATGACTATTACAACCAGAAGCCCTAATTTTCGTAAACACTTTAACGAATTAAAGATAACTTGATTCAATTTTTCCTCAATAATTGTTGTGTACGTTTGTTTCAGTTTCTGTACAGTAATATTGCATTATAGATATTAATGCTAGCGATCCGTTCCAGTTTCAAATGGAGGTTAATTTTTTTTTTAATTCTCAGGTTTCTTTACTATAGTACCTACACATGTACGCACTTAAACCTTCCTAATGAATAAATCTGTTTATTGGTATAAACTGCTTAAAAACTCCATTCATTCGTTTTTGAGTTCATCGCGAAAAGCGCGTCTGTACAGACGCGGTGAAGAGACTTTATATTTTAATAATTATGTAGCAGCCACAAAAATACAATTTTTTTTTTCAAATAAATTTGCACTGATTCCGGTGAAAGACAACCTTTATCTATATTTTGTTTGCAAATTCGACGTGATGAAATATTCATGTCACATTTGCACGCAGATCTGGGCGATCAGTCAACCGTGAAATAATGCAAACACGATAAACTTATTGTTACTTCGGGGTCTCGGATATGGTCTCACTTATCACTTATTTAGTTCATCTCGATTCGGTTTCTTGGCGACCATTTTATAAAAATATCTGAGACAAAAAATACAATAACACTAAAGATATATACACTGAAATTGAAAGTAGCTTCTGAAGTGGAAATCTTAGGTAGAAAAATAATAAATATATCTACTGTCCAAAGTTTTAGATTCTACCGGTCAAAACCTAGGTGCATACAAGATTGGTCATACCTTTAGGTTGACTGGCTAATTTTGTAAACGGCACAAAAACAGTCATCACCATAATTTCAGCCGTAAGACGTCCCCTTCTGGACGTATACCTTCCCCAGGTATCGCCATAACGACCGGTCATAATGAAAGAAGATGTGTCTCGCAACCATCGGATCCTCGCGACACTCATCAGGCTATCGGTCCACGTTGTGGAAGGCATTCCAAAGCTGCGTCGTCCGATACTCAATCGCCGCTCCAGAACCAGACTCCAGAACCTTTCAGTCCCATCGAACATCACAGTACTGAGCACCTAACTCTTCGGGGGCTAGGTTAAAAAGGGGGAGGGGGGAAATAGCACTACTAAAGCTTTCCATAGGAAATAAGTATGTCATTGAATGTTACCATTCTGGTACCTTTTCTTGTATATTTATTACTATCAATTTATTTATATTAAATCCTTGTACCTCGCCAGTTCAATGTATCGAAGTTTATTGAATTGTGAGATTTGATTGTGTTAGGTCGTAGACACAATGTCTATAATTTTATTGAAAACTATTTATTTATTTTATATATACCACCAGTCAGTCTTACTCGTCATTTTACGTACTATGTTTGTATACTGTCCCACACTCTTCAACAACCATTGTTTAGGTTTTAGCGGGATTTTTCGAGTAAAATTCAGTTGCTGTTTAAAATTTTCACAAAAGTAGGTACTGTGATATAAAAGTCCCACACTACCTACTGGACTGTTTATGGAATCATTGAAACAGGTGGAATCTCGGTAAAATGGAACTGAGAGTGCTAATATAGTACTTGACTACCTCAGTCAAGCTTGACGAAAAGACTGACTAGATGACATTTGCTCCCAAATACTGCAAAAACATTAGAATGTGTTACATACTAATGGAAAACATAGTTATTATAATCTATAGCAAATACTAAAGACTTTCGATACATGTCACAGGCTAAATGCGCAAACCGTGCGCACAAGTCGAAAGAAAAAGAAAGACCATTGATTGAGGCGTATAGCCCCTTGAACATCTGGCCGAAATTAAATGCACACATACTCGGACTGCCACTTGCGCTCGCATAGAGCCCCGCGGACCTTTAAAATAATTTTCTTTGCGAAATATTGATTGATTTACATATGCTATGTACATTCTGAAGAACATTAAACCAGCAATTTTTTTGTGTAAACATATTTCCGAAGATCAAAGAGAAAGGAGTAGGGAAAACAAGCGAAAAAAAAACAAATAATTAAAAAAAATAAAAACTCGACTGCCATGTCTAAATCAAATAACAAGATGTTTTTTAATTTGTAGAAAAGTGAAGAAAATAGTCACTCGTTAACTAAACACAGAATCTCGGAAACTACTTGGTTTACAAAACTGAAATTTTCATCGCAGTCGGGGGACCACTCTGTACAATACTTTATTATAGTATAAGTAGACACTCCTTTTTTTGGGCAGTCGTGTAAATATCATGCTGTTATTTTTTTTTTTTTTGCAATAGTATTAGTCATACGAAAAAGTCATATGTTAATGTCATATATGAATCTATAATATATTTTTTTCAAATCTATTAACTCAGCCATTATCGAGGAGTAGGCTTTAGAAAGTCACTGTTAAACTCGACATACATTTTCACTTTTTTTCATACAACCGCTCTTACGCAATCATGACGTTATTACACATTTTTCATTAGATATTTTGGAAACACAGTATCCAGTGGATTTTATCTAGCATAGCATAGCATAGCATAGTCGGCCTTATAATGTTCCCACTTTTAGGACTCAGGCCTCCTCTCTAGGAAGGAACGGGCCGTAATCCACCACGCGGGCCCAGTGCGGGTTGATGGATGTCACATGTCTTCGAATTTTTGGTTCTAAGACACGTTCTTTCCTCACAATGTTTTCCTTCACCGTTTTGAGGGCAGTGCAATTTAACCAGGCTTGTATTAAAATCAATTTATAAATTTGTGTAAAACTAATCCAGTTGACCTCTGAATATCTGCTATTTTGCATGAACTTTGACACTTCATAATTTGCTCAAAAATTAAAAAGTCAAATAAGCATAACAATAGAAACCTTGCAAATTTAATCAAGATTCTAAATGACGACAACTTTTTTCAAAAGCTTTTAAGGGTTTAAAAAAAACATATTTACTGGTTATTCCAGGAAATACGTGTTTTGTAAAATATTCAAGTAAATCACGGAATTACAGAATCTAACGGTGTTTTCAGGCGTTATCTCTCTTTTTTCGCGTTGCCTTTTCGTCAAAAATCGCGTTGGATTGCAATAGATGGAGTAACAAGCCTTTAAACCATGCTCGATATTGACGATAGGCGAGTGAAAAAGGACCCTCGTAAGTAGGCTTGCTATTTGATGGGCCTAAAAAATAAATTAAAGGCTTTTCTGGACTTCGTACGCTACAGACAGAAACCTCCTTTCCTTCTCAACTATGTTGGAGCCTGTTTTCAATCTATGTATGTAGATGCAGGTGAGTGTTTTTCATAAAACTACTGCCTGTCAGACCTTCACAACCCAGAAACTGAATAACACGGTGCCCATTTGGCCAAGCAGTCTGGCTTCTGACTATCCCTAACAACTGTCAAAGATTTACAAAATACTGTTAGGATCATCAGATTAACTAGCTCTCTGAGGCATGAAAGAGTCTCGGTATCTCCCATCCACAAACTGACTGGACGCCGAGTACGCCTATTACTCGTCGCCTGCAAGCCCGCCTCTACCGTAGCTGGTCAGGGTGGAGTATAAGGAAGTGTCAGATTTTTACTAACTAAAACCGATCTGTGTTGCCTCAGTTGCCATTTGCGTTCTAGGGCCGCGGTATCTCTTTGAAACAATCCCGCAACCTGTAGCAAAACGTCTAATATGCGGTTCACCGCTTACATGTGATAGGCTGACAACCTCACTCTTATAGTAGGTACGTCTACCTACATAGAATACCGTATAATGACAGGATCTCGTTTATGCACCGCCACTAACCCCAATATGTAGGCGACAGTCAATATGAACACGATATATTTACCTTGAGACATATAACTACGCCAAAGGCACAATAGCTTCTCAAGACTACTAACTATGGCCAACATTTCCATGGTGCACACACAATGGCCCAATCTGAACACTGAAATGGGCATTGTTCTGTACTCACAACGCATAATTTTGAAATAAATTCCTTCTTAAATCGAGAAGTAGCAAGTAAAATTTAAAAAAAGAATCCACCTGTTGATGATATGGTTGCAGGAATGTTTTTTTTTTTTATGAAATAAACTAGTGCTTCACTGTGACTTCACCTGATGATAAGCGGTGATGCAATTGTTGATGATGAAGCGCACTAGTTTATTATAAATCTATTCACTCTAGTCTTGAAGTCACGTAAATTATCATCGGAATGTCCGTAAGAGTTACCGTAGCCCTGGAATGGGAAGGGCAATTGAAATACGCAGGTTGGTTTTATTATGAAAAGTCTGACACGTCCTCTCACTCAACTTCGAGCAGAAAAAGTTATTTGAATATTACCCAGTACAAAAAAAAACTACACATTCATCATCATCATCATCATTTCAGCCGAAAGACGTCCACTGCTGGACATAGGCCTCCCCCAAGTGTCGCCACAATGAACAAAAAAAAAACTACACATTAAATATTCTTTATTATAAAAATCAGAACAGCTCCTGTACACCCAAACCCTCAATAAGGTATTTTTTATTGCAAACCTTATTGCGATAGAAATATTGCACAAAAGGACAACTATACATAACAAAACTCAAACTTACATTAATTGAGTAGTGGCTGGAAAGACAACACAGAGTCCTTACCTTCCGCATGAAGCAGGTCCTCACCGGACATGGTAAGTTCCGGAGGTTGCTGCAATGAATATCGTGCGGAAGAAACGCCCGGATGTCACCATTATGTGAACCGCCCGGTGGACACGGTAGAGCATACGATAGAGGTGTGCCTCACTTGGGTAGAGCACCGCCGTGTCCTCGTGGGAGCAACGACCTCTCGCACCGGGCCCTGGTACCTGGTGGAAGAGGAATGGCAGGCGAGCCTTCTTCTGCGGAGCAAAGTAGCAAGTAATGCTAGCGAAGGAGACGGCCGCACGCGCGAGAGAACGGCCTTCACGCCCCAGCCGCCGGGATCCCGATCCCGATTTCCAGGCTACGTAGGCGAGCAATGGGTAGCACGCCGTCCGATCGTCCGATAACTGTCCGGACCGAGCACAAGTCGGCAACAGCGCGTAGTGTTCCACGCGTGCCTCAAGGAAATGTCAGCAAATCGTAGGGGCCCAGCAGGGTCACTACGGGTTAAGTGAAAGTGAACCCTAGGGCCCTGGAACAAAGGCAAAGAAGGAACAGGAGTGAGTTTTAGTCAGTAAAAGTCTGACACGCCCTCTCGCCCCGCCCCAGAGCGGTAGAAGTCATTGGATGATTTCACACCATAAAAAAACATTAATTAAATCCTACTCCACTATTTGATTAACACGTTTTTTCATGAATCAACACTTAATCTTTTTGCTCTTCCTGTAACTACATTGGCAAGATCTCAATTTGTAATTCGTGTTTTTTCATAAAGATACGAATTTGTAAAATAGCTGTGCCAATGTCAATGACATAAAAATATATCTATGTGGTCCCGAAACGCGTTCACGAAAAATTTAACTATGAAAATAAATAAATAAAACAATGCAGTTGATTGACAATGCTACAATGCATATTTATGTTGTTGACAGTGTGAACGATAATTTGGAATCGGCCAAAAAACATAATAAAGAAATCAATGAATTTTTCAGAGCACGTGAGTGTGAATTGTCAATAGGTTATGTATTTCAGAATATTAATAATGTTGTAACTCTTCTAGAGTTATCAGATAGAGCTTTCATTTTGGCCTATGACACTAAAAAGAAAAAGATTTCCAAGAGGAAACAGCGTCAAAATTGGTTATTAATTGACAATTGCACTTTTAAAATGGTTACCCATCCGTCAGCGTAGAGCGCTAAGAGCCTTGACAACGCTGTATTCTTTTCTGGATAAACCTTCTTCTCCTTCCTATTTGACTTCTCAAGTTCAAATTCTTTGCTCTGATCATAATAAAAATCTCCGATCTACCAATAATCGCCTACTACGATGTCCCACACATCGCTCTGGGTTTATCCAGTGCTCTTTCTTTGTCCAGGCGATCTCTCTTTGGAATGCGCTCCCTCTGAACATCAGGACGGCTTCCAGTCGGTTCACTTTTAAGATGATGGCACGTGAATACATTCGTAAGAAGTTGGTGTAATCATCACAGCGATGATTTCTTGGATACGTTTTTCATAATAACTTTGTTAATTTGTATGTATGTATCTAAGTATATATTTATTATTGTTTTTAATTTAGTTTACCATTATGTTGCACCTACCATGTTATATTTCTGCACCACACTAAGGTCAACTGGTAGAAAATGCCTAAGGCATTAAGTCCGCCTTTGTGCAGTGTTTCTTACTAGTGCATAAAGTTTTAATAAATAAATAAATAAATTGCAGTAACAATTAGTATTTCATAAATTGGTGTAAGGAAGAGTGCTTTATGACGTATTCAACATACGTGATCTAATGCCGGTGACGTCACATTTCAGTGTATGAATCCTTATTCTGCTACTTGACAGTTTCCCCTTCTACTAGATTTGAAAGGTTTCGAACTTATTAACGTACATAAAATATAGCCTATATCACTCAGGAATAAAGCAGCTTTCTATCGGTGAAAAAATTTTAGCAATTGGACGAGTACTTTTAGAGATTACCTCCTACAAACAAATACAAACTTTACCTCTTTATAATGTTAGTGTAGATTCAAAGCATTTGAATAATTCTTTCTATTTACTATTTTTAATAAACTTACTTTTTGATGAAAATTATTTAAATGAATTAGTCAGCCACCCTATGATTGCAGTTGAAAAAGCGTTGCACATCGTGTACTGCTTGGATTCCAGCAGCATTCACCAAGTCATCAGTCCACAGTAGTAGATAGATAGATAGATATTCTATTTTTTCTATTTCTAGTAGGTACTCACTGATCATGTGACGCCCGGGTGCCACCACTGTGTGGACTGCCCGGAGGACACGATGGAGCACACGGCAGAGGTGTGCCCCGCTTGGGCAGAGCACCGCCGTATCCTCGTGGGGGCGATCAGCGGCAATGATCTCTCGCGCCGGGCCTTAGTACAGGCCATGGTCTGAAGCGAGGAGGAGTGGCAGGCGGTCGCTTCCTTCGGCGAAGCAGTAATGCTAGCAAAGGAGGCGGCCGCACGTGCAAGCGCGAGGACGCGGCCGGACGGTGAGCAATGGATGGCTCGCCGTCCGACCGTCCGGTAACCGTCAGTACCGAGCCCAAGTCGTCGACGGCGCGTAATGTTCTACGCGCGCCTCAAGGAGATGTCAGCAAACCGGTAGTGTGAAAGTCACGAGTAGTGTGAAAGTGAAACCCGGGGCCTTGGGACAAAAGCAAAAAGGAACAGGAGTGGGTTTTTAGTCAGTAAAAGTCTGACACTATCTCCCGCTTCGCCCAAAAGCGGGATTTGTCATAAGATGATTTTCCCAAACAAAAAACAAAAAAACGGCCCATCAGGGTCGAAGCCTACTAGGGCCAAGGGTCTGCTACTGAAAGGAAGACTCGGCCCTGGTACGAAAGGCAAAGAGGGAACAGGAGTGGGATTTTAGTCAGTAAAAGTCTGACACATCCTCTCACTACGCCCTGAGCGGGGGATGTTATTGGATGATTCTCGAACCTACAAAAAAAACAAGGTACTAACATATCAAATGAATTTAATGAATAAATCATCCAATCTATAAAACTAATATATTCAAAGAAGTGCATGCTCAAGTCCTAGAATAGACCTTTTTTCCGCTCACATCCATCATACTGTTTACTTCAGGTAGCTAGAGAGTACGCGGCGTCGTAAAGAAATGTCTTCCCATTTCAGGAGTTAGTTTCCTTTTTACGGAAATACAAGACGTGATCTGTTTGGCCTTAATCCAGTTCTTGCCTTTGGGTGAAACTGTTGTTTTTCCTTATACAATTATACCCATAGAGGATATAGGGAGCTTGTGTAACTTATTATGTTCTTATCGAACTATTTTGTTGTAACTTTCCAAAGATATTGGCATTTATGTAGAGGTCTTTTGTCAGGTAAATTAATAGAGGTAACAACTTAGTTGCCTTACGAAAATCTTTTTCGTGATATCTTCTGTTTTATCTATTTGTTACCTATCCAATTGACTGGCCTGTTGGTCTTGTGGTTAGTGGCCCTGACTGCTATGCCGGAGGTCGTGGGTTCGATTCCCACCCAGAATAAATGTTTGTGTGATGCGCACGATCATTTGTTCTGTGTCTGGGTGTAATCTATCTACATATCTATGTATTTTGAAATATATAAGTATGTTTATAAGTAGTCTAGTACTCATAACACAAGCTCTGCTTAGCTTGGAACTAGACGACGTTGTGTGATAGTTGTGAAATAGTATATATTATTAATAGTATATTATAATTAATGAGTACAAACATATTAGAAAATACTCATGAACATAGTTTGGTTCTACTGTCATCGTACAACTTCATTAAGATCACAATCCCAATAAAGCTTTCTCACAAAAGGAATGTATCAACAAGCCCTTGTTACTTAATACCCCCGTCTCTGATACGTAAGTAGGTACTCTTAACAATGATTTCCGCGTCCGTTATCAAACGCAACAACGTAACGTACCAATCTAAATTAACGCTTAGTTTCGGAGCTAACTAATCAGCTTTACTGCCAGTAACTCGGTCCCTTCGTCGGTCGGTAACGACTGCTGTAATTTAATTTTTGCCATGATAGCTTGAGCGTAAATCGCCAGTCTCTTGTTGCCGATAAAAAAAGTTTCAACTCGCATTTAGAGCGAGTCAATACTTGTTTCGATGTTCATTAAGATAAATTATCTATTCCTCCTTTATTACTTCATTGTGATTTATTTTTTATAAATATGACTTCCTTCAAACCTAATTTCACTCGTACAGAGTACAAGACAGCTGCTTTTCAGATTTTCTTATAACAGATATCTAATGTACCCTCGAAATTGCTTGATAAACAATTCAGAATACCATTATCAATTCATGCCTACCTACTTATTTTAGACAACATCCACTCCCGGTTACTGATAGCCTGTTCAATTTTCTCATCAGTGAATCTGTTGTTAAATCTCATTTTGCCGGTTAGAATTGGTTTCGCAAAATATCAACAGCCAATAGTATAATTTGACATGAGATATTGCGATAGATAAAAGGGCGTTCGGTTCTCGGGGTTTAGTAGATAACTAAAATATCATTTGTTATCTAAAATCTACGAGGACACAAATAAAATTAATCTTACAGATGAAATAATAAAATAGAATAGAATAGAATAAACTTTATTGTACACCAAAACAGTCACACAAGTTATACATAAATTTATGGGTACAATGGCGGTCTTATCGCTGACCGTAAGAACCTAAAATAATACAGGGGGTAGTCTGCAGTGTACTGCTAACAAATTAATCAAACTCTATAAAAAAACACAATACGTAACTATAAATATATGGCATAACCATAATCAGCCTTTTAATGTTCCCACTGCTGGGACTCAGGCCTCCTCTCACTAGGAGAGGGATTTTTTATTTATTGTTTTATGAGTATAAACTAGTGCTTGACTGCGATCCCACCTGATAGTAAGTAGTAATGCAATCGTTGATGGTGAGGCGCACTAGTTTATTAAGAGTCACTCTAGTCTTGAAGATACTTAAATTATAATCGGATGGGAAGACCGCAGCAGGCAAGTTGTTCCAGTCCCTCGATGTTCGCGGTATAAACGACAAAGTGAAACGCTTATTCCAGACCGTTGACGTTTCAACAACGTAAGGGTGGATACTAACTGTTCGTCGGGTTTTCCGATGGTAGAAATGAGATGGTGGAATCAAGTCATGCAATTCTTTACACTCTCCAAAATGCACCCTGTAAATTACCGAAAAGCTGGCTACACTACGCCTGACCTCAAAGCTTTGTAGATTGGACTTAACTGGATCTGGATCACCATCCAGCCTCTTCGCACGCCTTTTCACCGAGTTCAATGCTGCCAGATGATATTTTGCAGCATCAGCCCATATGTGGCTGCAGTACTCCACACACGAACGGACCTGTGCTTTTTATAACATTAAAAGCTGTCCCGGTGTAAAGTACCGCCGGGCCTTTGCAAGAACACCGAGTTTCCTAGCAGCTACCTTGTCTTTGGGCTCAATGAACCGCCCAAAGTTATCGTCTGAGGAAATTTAAATTCCCAAAAGCTGAAGGCGGTCAGTGTATTCCAGGGATACATTCTGAAAAGCAGGAACCAAGGAGAACGGACTCCTTTTAGTGGTGAGCAGACACGCTTATGGTTTGGCGGCGTTGAATCCCACCAAATTGGCTTCACCCCACACCAATCCTACGGACGCGGGCAGTTCATCCCCCAAAAACGAATGGGCCGTAATCCACCACGCGAGCCCAGTGCGGTCACATTTCTTCGAATTTTTGGTTCTAAGATATGCCGGTTTCCTCACGTTATTTTCCTTTACCGTTTTGAGAGCAGTGATGAAATAAATTACACAAAGTTATGCGCCTGACTGGGTTTGAACTCGTGACCTACAACTCGTATATAATTTGTATGTAATATAAGTATATACATGCATATTATAATATGTTACACAATTTCATTAAAAAAGAGTCGAAAAAAAAAGAAAAAGAGAAAAAAAAGAATAAAGTAGGGTTGGTGGAAGAAACATAACATAATTACGCAACAAGATCTCAGCTTATTACTAAACTTACCCAAATACAACATCCCATATCACTAATAAGAAAAATCCCTTAAGGTTCGCTATGAACAAAAGGTATTTACTCAAAGAGATGCTAGTGAAGCCCCTCATTCATTGACATGCGTGACAATAAGGGATAAGACAAATTAGTGTTGGGAGAGGAGCGGACCGTAATGGATGGTAAAGGCGCCATTCTCATGCAGGTTGCGACGCGAAAGCTCCTTGTTAATTTTCCACGTTCCCCTTAATGGTAAAGTAACACACAAAGTTTCCCGCTTGAATCAAAGACGGCAACACTGATTGGGGCGAGGCAGCCGAGCGCATTACATTCTAAACATTGGTATGTCTTTGTCTTGTTGATTAAATGAAAATAATTAAAGGAGTTCTTTGCCTTTATTTAGTCCCAGAGCGCGTGACGTAATCCTTACTCCAATATATCATTTATTGTGTTCATTTATGACGTAAGTAAATAAGTCCTGAAGCCATTTCAATACCCACTAATGCAATATATTTCACGTCAACAAAGTCTCCGTCGTTTGTTACATACTTGTGTACTTCGGCACCATAGTGATTGCCGTCTTAACAACTGTTGTAAATGCCGTTCGTGGAATCCAGACTTAAGACGTGCCAATACACTCGCAATTGTTGTAGCAAAATTTAACAACCTTAATTAACTCTACTTTGACGTGTCTTGTCATAAGGACTTTAAGAGATCTATGAGTGGTACATAATAAATAACACATTTAATATGTACCACTCACTTGATATATTGTTCTAAGATATTTATAAATTAATAAGTTGTGTCTAGCTTGCCATAAATCTTGTGAAACTTGCTTATATGCTTCCAAGATTTTTTCAAAGGTACAGTCAACAAAGGAAATAAGGTAAGTTATCAGGGTCGTCAGACATAATTAAATTCAAAGTAAGTAAACAAACTCATTATCACAATTAATTCATATCCACTCATCGATTTCCATGACAATTTCAACTACATCTGAGGGCTCTGGTTACTTACCTATTTCCATTGTTGACTATACAAACAAAGTAGGTGGGATGTTGGTCTACATAAATTTCTAAGAAGGACTTCTTTTACCAATAGAATAGAATAAAACTTTATTGTACACCAAAATAGTGACATAGCTTTTAAACTAATTTAATCTATGGGCTGTTTTGTAAAAAAAAAACTGAAAATTATTGCAAGCCCTGAAAATATGCTCTTTTATGTTCTAAGTAAGGACAATATGTATTAGTCTTGCATTAATTAAAAGAACGTAATTGACCTGAGTAATTGCCGTTACGTCCAACGAACCTCGAACGCTGTGTTTGTGTGTTTTATTTAGTCAGCTTGGGACCTACGCTCCTCCGCACACGTTTCAAATCAAGCGAAGTTAACTCGACCTGTAATTAGCCGAGTCTGACTGCTAACAGTTAGCCCCTAACTGCTACGCTTTCAATCTTTTTTGTTGTGATTGAATTACCCATCGACCAACAAATCAAAGAAAGTTTTAAGACAAAAGATCTCCTTAGTTCAATTTTATCAATTCTACGCCAATTTATTGACAGGCAATCGGCTGCTTTAGCTTTTATGAGTGAGTTTTTGATAAATATGATTTCCACATTGAAAAGTTGTTCTATAGATATCTAAATTTGTTTCCTGAATTAATGAAATCCAAGGAAATTTGATTTGAAATGCCCCGTTATCCGCCTACAGAGCGTAAAGATTTATGAATAATAAACTAGAACTGCAACCCTTCGGCGCTGCTCCTACAATTTATTTCACTGCTTAAGTCCGGTCGTAGCTCGACTATCAAACAAAACGACTGACAGATTGCCTTTATAAACAAATTCACTGGCTTGTATTAATGTCGAAAGAGTCGCAAACCGTCCCAGTTAGTAGTTAGGTAACAACACCCGGAAACTGTCTTCGTAAAACAAGCCCAATCCACAATATTTACATTGAAAGTTTTGAATTAGAATATTCCGCTCGAACTTTGTTTAAAATATAAGCTGGAGGAGAAATAATGTAAAACCGATCGTGATATCCGGAAACTTCTGAAATGGTAGGCACACGTGGCTGATTAGGTATTTACAAACAATTTGAAATGTTTCCAATCATTTGTTGTATAATAACTGTGTGGTTATTTGAGTTAACTGATTTGTAAAACGGGTTTTTGAGTTTGTTATTGTGAATATGAATACTGCTATTAGCAAGAGGTTTTTATTGGTGGGAAACCATAGAACGGCTCCTCCTTCTCTGGGAGAAACGAAAAAGAGTTTCATACTTTTAATAACTATAAGTATGACTGTCCATTGACGCAGAGCGAGGCAGCGGAGCGGAGCGACGAAGCAATGCGGAGCTGAGTTACGAAAGAGTGTGGTAGTATGGAACTAGGCCGTGTACATGTAAGTACTCGCACTGCAATACTATGCAGCCAGTTTACCGCTTCCCGGCTCCGCTTATCCACTCAGCTCCCCCGCTCCACTTTTCGGCATTGTATGAATTTTGAAACTAATTCGCAAAACCGTGTCCATTAAAGCTATGCGGAAATTTTATGCATATCTATTGCTCTACTCCTTTCCGCTCCAGAGGAAAGGCACCCTAACCCAGCTGTATTTCTTCAATGGCCTTTTGCGTTTCAGGGCCGCGGTAACATTTTCAAATATTTTAGTGTGAACACAAAATAATGACACGTTGAATGATATGAGGCTACGTATGTGCGGCGAATACATACATACATGATTTCGAGCATTACCACTTCAAAAGTTTAAAATATTGCTTACATAATTAATTTATGGTTGACGAAAAAATACCAAGAACAGAAACATTGTGAATCCAATGTATGTTAATTGAATTCATTTCATTTTATACACTAGCTGATCGGTCTCTTACAACTGTAATAATACTGTTTTTTATACTGGACGAAGTATTTCGCAATAATACGGATTTCAATTTCAGATAACGCTAGGAAATGCTTGTAATTGTGTATTCAATGTATGGTCGAAGCAATGTTTGGCACAAGCACTGTGGACTGTAAAATTTCAGTAAATTCTGGGTGTTTTTTCTTTATCTAAAAAGTTTGTCCGTGACCTATAATGCTCTTTGCTACATGGTACAAAGTAGAATAACAGTGTTTAAAATTTTTCTCAGTTGATCGATAAAGTTGGTACAGATATAGAACGCAAAGGGCAACTACATAGTGGGTTTTAGTAAGTGAAAGTCTGATACTTCTTCTCGCTCCATCCTGATTGGGAGAAATGATTTAATGATTTCCCACCCCCAAAAATTTGAATACGGGCTTTTTCAAAAGTGCATAGTGCTAATTTTAATTAAGGGATCTTTAATTATGTTCTTTTTTATCGTGCTTATTAGTGATCGTAAGTTTTCTATTACTTTACCTGTTTCTACCCGTGAGAACCTGTAATTGGCTCAATGTCTCTTATAATATTGTTATTCTTTTGTTATAGCTGTTGGTTTTCCTATGATTAAATAAATAAATAAAAAAAGAGGTTCTATCAAAGAATAATTTTAATAAAGAAAATCAGCAGACAGTTGTGACGCTACAATGTTACCAATCGTTTCCAAATAAATTGCGATACGGAGTACAACAAATTCGATGAAACTGCGATGTCGCATGACCGCGTAGCACCTGTCTATAAGCCTTTACATCATTATTAGCTACGCTGTTTAAGTACTATCGATAAGCATACATTGTAAGTTGATGTAGTTTCAGGCCGGCCAATAACTCTTTGTAATAAAGGAAGCCTGAACAATTTTAACGACTTTATAACCACGACATAAAACTCTTCAAACGCGTCTGGTGAATACTCCGGCCATGTCCTGATAATACTTTAAATAAATTGAGCAATTTAAAACTTTTCTCCGTAATTTAATTTATGTGCTGCCCTTAATTTAAATAACGATCCATCTACGGGTTATGTACTTGACATTATGAAATAATGTCGGAGACGTTGTGTTTTATGAAGGTCGACCTACATTATGTAGTGTTTTACGTTTTTGCTGCATATTATATCGGATTGAGACTTTCATGAGCTTTTATTTTTAAGTAAAATGCTTGATGTTACAGAGTGCAGTAAAAATCTACATCAAATTAAAGCGCCTCAATGAGATGTCAGCAAAATTGTAGGGGCCAGTTAGGGCCAACGCCAGCTAGGGCTGTGGATTGTTCGAAAGAGTTACGACAACCCTCGCAATTAAGGGCAAATGAAGGACCACGTGGGTTTTAGTCAGTAAAAGTTTGACACTCCTTCCCGCTCCATCCAGAGTGGGAAGATGTCCCACGTAAAAAAGGGACTACCTAAGCGTCCATCAAAGAGCTGTCAGCATGATTAAAAAGGCACTCTAGAGACGATGCATGCCAGGGCTGACGGAATGTTCGAAAGAGTCACCGCGGCCCTTTTTTTGCCCTGGAACGGCAACAACATGGGTGAGTTTTGGTTAGCAAGTCTGACACGCCCTCTTGCTCCACCGAAAGTGAGAGAAGTTATTAGGTGACCCCACTCCCCCCTCCCCCCAAAAAAGCGCTTCGTACGACGTGGGCTCATAACTTACTTAAGTTCTGCGGCAAGATCGAAAGATCTTGATAACTCCACAGTACAATATAACAGCTTGAAGCTACACATACATAAACATCACGCAGGCTACCAACAAAGGCGGTCTCGAGAAAGTATTAAGAAACCATTAAAAGCAAACAGACAAAGAGCTTTAAGAGAAATGCCTTCGGTAAATATTACGACATTTCTCTTGAGTGTTGTAAAACAATGTCAATGTCCAATGTCACGTCTCTCAAAGCTAGTACACTGTCATTACGGGGTTGTAATGAGCAGTATTTAAACATTGAAAGCAGAAAGTTTTCGTTCCGGAGTTCAGGTTGCTTTAAATATTAAAGTGTAAAAGAGAAAGCATAATAAAGGAGTCCAGCGCAAATTGCAGAATCTCATGCAAGTTAATTAGAACCTGTTGTTTTCAGCGTACAATCGCCCTTATATGAGTCGCGAAACTCGCAAATAATTTAAACGAAGCTGGGTGGCGGCAGCGGGCGCTCCTCCCTAAGTAAGACTGGATATATTTAGAAAAACCATATCTGTAGCGAATCCACTTTAGACATTTTCTCCGAACACTCTCAATACAGTTGACTGCGTGAGACAATGTCATTGAATACTATTCCAGTATATTGCCAAGCAGAATGGTAAAATAAAACGTAGCTTCGTGACTGCTTATAGCATTTTATGAAATGAAATTTATTAAATATGCAAGTGTGGTAGCATTTTAAAAGTCTATTCTGTATTTGTGTTGGAAATGGCCCAGTGGACAAATGACTTAATTATTTAATTTTAAGTATTTTTTTATTATTTAATTTTAGAAAATTTAGTACAGAACTTATTTCGCGAGCCACTATAGACTATAGACCATTCACTTTAAGGTTTGGAGCGCTGTATACTAAGTGTTAAACTAACGGATCGTGTTCAAAACACTATACTGCGCTCCAAAATATAGATAATTGACGTGGATCTGAATGCTACCCAGCTTAAGTGAACCTAGGCTAGACATGTTTACCGCATACAAATCGAGTGGTGGGCCCATAAAACAAAAAATTGGTGGTCTGAAATTGCACGATGGGGTCGCGGTAGACGATGAAGGAGACGACTAAACGACTTAGGTGTCTTCCTTGAGAATTGGCAAGAAGAGTCTCAGAGCCGGAATTAATGCAAGAAATGGGGGAAAACCTTTGCCCAGCAATGGGATAGACAGTGACGAACTGACAGACGGAGTGAACACTGTGGCTAGATATAATCTAATATACAAAAGCTCGTGTTTTAGTTATCGAACTCCTTCGAAACGGCTGGACGAATTTTTATGAATTTTTTTGTGAGGTCTATTTGATAGATCTGCGAATAGGTCGGGCTATTTTTTATCCTCCTACCTCAATCCCCTATATTTTTGTTTGATTGTTAATTTATATAGCAGAACCAAGTTTGCCGAGTCAGCTATTATATAAGCGTGTACAGGAACAATGGCCGGTTGGTACCACGATCCATGAAAAGCCTCTGCGAGTTGGCTTCGGCCCCTTTTACGCCTTCCAAAAGTGCAGGATCCCAGAAACCTGAGAAATAAAAGTACAAAAAAAAAAATGCGAACAATAAGCTCTATTTAACACTAGGTTCAAATTCCATTACAACTCATAATTCTATGGTATATTAATACACTTAAAATAGACAACGCTATCGCATCTGATGGATGCCAGACGTACAGGATTGGTTGTTGTTGTGACGCTTGAGGGAAGGCCTCCCCCTAGCGTCACAACAACACTTGTCCACCAGTGGACGTCTTTCGCCTGAAATGATGATGATGATGATGACGATGACGAGACATCGCTAAAGTATATATTTGAGATGGTAGCTATAGATTGAAGTTATCTCGAATTATGACTTGAAGTAAGTGTACACGTGTGTATAAAAAAATTCTAGACAGGTCATGAACCTTTGAGTACTATTTTGTTTTATATACGTAGTTAGTTTATTAATTGTACTTTGCGTCAGAGTTTCAGTGGCTATTATTTCCACGTCAGATCTAATGTGTTCATCTACCAACTTCACAGTTTTATTATTTATATCTCAGTTATGAAAGCTGTTCCAGCTTCAGTTGTTTATAAAAGTTATTACTATTTGGAAGTTTGAGTATTAATAAATACAGAAGTACAATGCACAAGATAACCTTAATATAATATTAACGAAGCAGTAAGTTATAGTACCTTTTTTTTCGGTAGGAAAATTATCCATTGACATCCCCTGCTCTTGGGCGGAGCGAGAGATTAGGTCAGACTTATACTGACTAAAAACCCACTCTGGTTCTTTCGTTGACTTTCATATCAGAACACTGCGCGCCGTCGACGAATTAGGCTCGGTCCGGACGGTTATCGGAAGGTCGGACGGCGAGCTACACATTGCTCGCCGTCCGCAAGCCCGCACCTAAGGTGGCTGGAAATCAGGATCGGAATCGCGGCAGCTGGGGCGCGGGGGCCATTGCCTCGCGCGTGCATTTATTAGTAAGTTTGATATTAGAAGCATCTACTTGATTATTTGAAAGAGTCACAATGACCGTAAAACGCAAAGACCAACGAACACGTAGGTTTGAGTCAGTAAAAGTCTGACACTCTCCCTTGTTTCACCCAGAGCGGGAGAAGTTATATGACAATTTACCGCCCCTAAATTTTTTTCTGTAAAAATGTATGTAAAATCATATCCACAAAACGAAATCAAGTTTGCAAAACGACACTTTGTCTGCAAGCAACTTTACGTCAACTGATATTACAGAACTCAATGCATGTGCCTTCATTAGGACACCATTCAAGCGTCTTCACATAGGATGCATTTGCCGAAAACATCTAAACATCTCGTAACAAGTTTGAAGTTCCTATCCGAAATGAAACGATAAAGCGTTCCAGGTAGATAGGTAATTAGATTAGGTGTGGAGCGAGCGAACACATAAGAAGTAATGACATCGGCCCGGCTACACCCCACTTAGCACTTATCCGGTTTCGATTCATGAATGAGTTTCATCTACGTAGCTACATTTTCCTTATACTTCTTCGTTGCACATCCCTGCTTCTGAACTTATTGAATGAAACAGCGAAAAGTGTTTTTGATATTGATAAAATATCAAAACAAACCCAATCGCACATTTGTTTTTAGAGTTCCGTACCTCAAAAGGAAAAAACGGAACCCTTACAGGAGCACTTTGTTGTCCGTCCATCTGTCTGTCTGTCAAGACCCTTTATCTCGGGAACGCGTGGAGGTATCGAGTTAAAATTAAAACAATATACTCGGATCTGCAGTTCATTGATGCTGTGAAAAAATTCAACTCACAAAGCTAACGAAAAAAAAAGATGCGGCCGTTTATGTTGCAAAAAACGTATATTTCGACACTCTCAAGGGAATCAAAATTCATAGGGAGCTTCCCGTTGTCCTAGAATCCTAAAATTTGGCGTGAAACAAGGTCTTATAGCATAAGTATAGGAAAAAATCTGAAAACTGTAAATTTGTAGTTACGTCACGCAAAAAAAAACACTTTTATTACGATTCGGAAATATATTCGTAACTCAATTTGGGACCCAAGTCGTCGACGGCGCAAAAGAGATCCCCGGGGCCCTGGAAAAAATAAATAGCAAAGAAGGAACAGGAGTGGGTTTTTTGTCAGTAAAAGTCTGACACTATCCCCTGCTCCGCACTATCCGCTGCTTGCTTCGGAAATCGGACTTTTTTGATAGGTAAGTTTGTACGGAACCTTCAGTGCGCTAGTCCGACTCGCATTTGCCCGGTTTTTTTTTAAGGTCGGATATCATCAATCAAATGACTTCTCGCACTCTACGGTGGAGCGAGAGGGCGTGTCAGACTTTTTTTCAGAATTACAAAAACTCACCTTTGTCCTTCAGTGGCCCTTTGCGTTCTAGGGTCACGTATCTCTTTAAAAAAATCCCATGGCCTTACCGGGTATCGGTTCCGCTGAGTCCCTATGGTTTTACTGACATGTATTTGAAACGAGAATGTAACAACGCTGGACGGCGAGTTACCTATTGCTCGTCATCTGTAAGCTCGCGCCTTCAGCAGCCGGGGATCGTCCTGCGACTCCCGTTGCTCAAAGCATTTTCTGTGACGGTGTGAGAATGTCCACCCCTCACGGTTGCGGCCCTTTCCTTCGCTAGCGTTACTGCTTCGCAGAGAAGGCGAACGCTTCGCATTCTCTCTTGCTCCAGACTATAGTCTGAACCAGGGCCGGGCGCGAGAGATAGAGAGTATCCGTCCCTGAGTAAAATGTTTATTAACACTTCACATATAGTAGTACATAGTCGGCCTTATAATGTTCCCACTGCTGGGACTCAGGCCTCCTCTCTAGGAGAGGGAATGGGCCGTAATCCACCACGCGGGCCCAGTGCGGATTGGTGGATGTCACATGTTTTCGAATTTTTTGTTCTAAGACATGCCGGTTTCCTCACGATGTTTTCCTTCACCGTTTTGAGAGCAGTGGTGATGAAATAAATTACACAAAGTAATATGCCTGGCTGGGTTTGAACCCGCGACCTACAACTCGTAAGTCGGGGCCGTTACCACTCGGCCACCACTGCTCTATTAACTCTTCACTTCTACTTAATCCTGCGGACAATACATGCGTGTATTATTCACGCATTTATTTTTATTATATAATTTGATTGTTATTAAAATAAGAGCCTTCTTATTTTAATAACAATCAAATACAACTGCATCTTACATCCACGCTGATCTAGTTATATAAGACAAGTACCTATTCAAGCAAAAGCTGTTAGTCATCCAGAGCAAGCCGTAAAAGTCGGCTTAAGGAAAGGGTTACGGCTGTAATAATAATAACAGTTCTCCTAGTCGTATTCCGGAGCGTCGCGCCGTCGACGGCTTCAGCGACACCTATAATCATTTCCCTTGATGAGCTGACTTCACTCGTGAAACCAAACTTTATTTTGACACCCACAGTGAACTCAATCGAGGGCGTTTTTAATGAATCTTTAATTTGATGTTTTAAGATGCTCTTTATCTATGGCGAGACGGACTTGATTTCTGAAAGGACTAATGAACCACATTGTCAATGCTAAGATTTTTGTCTCCACAAACAAGTTACATTTTTACTATTCAGTCAGTCAATAGATAGGTATTTTTTGGTTCTTATATGTCGGATTTTCACTCACTAAAACCACACCTGTACCCTTCAGTTAAAGGGCAACTGCGTTCTAGTATTGCGGGAATTTCCTTTTCAGAAATTCCCCACAGCCCTAGCGAGTCAATAGGTAGGAAGAATAAGGTACTTATTCAATTCAATAGACATATAGGGACTTGTAAGTCATTTGGTAATTTCTGGTCTTCAAAGAAAAAAGAAAAGAAAATCACTTGCTTTTCTTCGTAATAATTTTTCTCTGGGTAAACTAAGGTAGCGCAATTGCTGACTAGAATAGCCTACCTCTGATGTCCTAGGATCAAGAGGGAAGGAAAACCACCAGTTCTTCATTTCTATATCTTTCTCTAGTAAGTAGTTTTTAATTTAAGAGTATTATAGTTTATTTATGTTTTTTACTAGCTTTTGCTCACAATTTAAATGAATTTCGGTTATACTGCCGTCATAAGAAAGAAGGCCGTAACTGACACTTTTGTTAAAAATGAGTTATTAACACATTCGGAATCAGCAAAGAAAATGCCATCTTAATCTCATTTCTGATAAAATTGTCAGTTACGCCATTCTTTCTTATGACGGCAGTATAGCAGACGCTAAGTTGAAGTCAAAGCCAAATAAATATGTCTTTTGTTGGGATTTAAGCTTACTCCGTACAACATTTTATGAAAATCGGTTCAATAGTTTCAACGCGAAAATATAAAAGACAGACAGAGAAAGTAAATTTCAGAGATGTGTTTGTTAGCGAACTCCTTCGAAACGGCTTGACCAACTTTTTTTTGTGTATATTTGCTAGATGTGAGAATTTCTCTTACCCATCCCCCATTTTTTCTTTGATAATTATTTATTTATTTATGTACACACAACACTTATAAATGAAAAGAACAAACACAGATAGAAGAGCACAAAGGTACTGCTTATTTCAAATGAAATTTCTTCCAGCAAACCTGTGACAGGAGAGTTGGATGAGAGATGTGAGATGTAGACACAGTATATACTAATACCAATAACAACAACAACATATTTTTTTTTTTGTATTAATATAAATTTCTTGCGAAATTTCAAATAACATGCATTTGTTTTTAAAAATCATATTTTTGCTTGATAAAATAAAATACCTTTTTGTTTGCTAATATCTAGTAAGCTAGGTACCGTTCCTGTCCTGTGATTGACACGTCAATTACTTTTGATTGGATTCGTTGGAGTTTAATTGATATTTTTAGGCTTTGTACATGTATGGTGGCGTGAATTGCTTTATTTTCTGTGATCCGACTTAATTGGTCTGATCGTGAAAATACTAGGCCCTACATATTTTTCATTCTCTCTTCTTTTTAGGGTTCCATACCTCAAAAGGAAAAAACGGAACCCGTATAGGATCACTTTGTTGTCCGTCCGTCTGTCTATCTTTCAATACCCTTTATCTCGGGAACGCTCGAAGGTATCGGGTTGAAATTATAACCATATACTTAAGTCTACGGTTCCTTGAAGCCGTGAAAAAATCAAACTTCTAAGTTAACGAAAAAAAAGATACGGCCATTTATTTCAAAAAAAAGTGTATGTCGACACTCTCAAAAGAATCAAAATTCATAGGGTACTTCCCGTTGATCTGGAATTCTTAAATTTATCATGAAGCAAGGTCTCGTAGCACAAAAATAGGAAAAAAACTGAAAATATAAATTTGTAGTTAAGTCACGAAAAAAAAACACTTTTATTGCGATTCGGAAAAATCTTCGAAACTCAATTTGGGAACTGAACTGTTTTCGTAGGTAAGTTTGTACGGAAACCTCAGTGCGCGAGTCCGAATCGCACTTGCCCGGTTGTTTTTCATGTTTTGAGCCATATGCACATTTCAAAGTTTTGTTCTTTAGTATTACACATCAGTTAAATTAACAAGTCTTATCAAAATTCAATTCTGCTGCTGACAGCTGGATATAGACCTGTCAAATTGCACGCCACTTACCTTGATTTAGGCAACTCTCCTACAGCTACAAGCTACGACGCAGGGTAAGACCGTCACTCCATCTAGCCCGAGGGCACCTTACGAATGAGTTGTCAATCTGCCTAGTAGGGGTCGGCTTTCAATCAAAATAGATACAGCTGTACATTAGTATCCATTAGTATAATAATATGGCGTACTCAAGTACGCCATCACCTTCCGCATGACGGAAGTCCTCACCGGACATGGTAAGTTCGAGAGGTTCCTGCACCGGATTTAGGTGGAAGAACGCCTGGATATCGCCCAATGCTGAGATGAAACATACGATGGAGGTACACCGCCGTATTCTCGTGGAAACCAGAAGAGCCCTTGTTCCAGACCATAGTCTGAACCAAGGTGAATCATCCCCCGATCCTGGTTCAGACTATGGTCCGGAACGAAGGATCTTCTGTTTTATAACGAGGGATCTTTTGTAATGACTATTAATAGACGAGAAATGATAGCCGAGACCAACGTCTAAATGTACTTTCCGAGGCACGAAAAAGTTTCAATATGTTAAAATGGTCACCCATCAACAACCCGACCTCGGCAAGCGTTGCTTAACCTCGGAGACCGACTCGTGCAGCAGTTATTATTTTATTCACCAACTCCGCAACTAGTTTTAAGTCTGTTGACAAAACTATAGACAAGCGAAGAAACAATGAATCAACATAGAAGCGTTCTGAAATCTGACACTTATTTCAATGTAGATAGGTAGCACGCAAGTTTAAAATCACTTGCACCATCTCTCAAAGCTGTTTTCACGTCGTAAGTGCAGTGCATTAGTTGGTATAAAATAACGCTGGTTGCATAAAGCTGAATATTATTAATGCGCATAATATCGCCGCGCACACTCAGCTTTGTCTCTTATTACGGCCGGATATTGTTGCCAAAATTTTGCATTTTATTCATATACAGTAATGTATTAGTACATTACTGTGAAGCAAATGTCGTGCCTGTGTGCTTTATTGTGAGAAATTGTTTTTGGGATTGAAATTTTCGTGTTATTTGCCGTAATAGTCGCAGCACTTAAGGTAATGAACATGTAACATTTTTACGCGTATAAGGCAGCTGCGGAATTATTTGAAAAAATCACCATAGCCCGGGAACACAGGTAGGTTTTAGTCAATAAAAATCTGATTCCCTCCCTCGCTCCATCTAGATCGTGAGAAGTTACTACAAAAATACTTAAAAGTGTTCAATTCAGATGAAGTTTATGTTTGCGCATGTATTTCAAAACAATTATTGTTTCTGGAATACTCGCATGCAAAGCTCATGTTGGCTTACCCGACTCTCCAACTAACTTAACCAACATCTAAAGCAAAGTTTATTCATTTAAAAACCCACGAACAGCTAATTAGCTCAGAACTTGGGCCTAGTAAAGTTGCCAGTGATCCTGCGGCGTGCACATGCACAGGCGCAAAGTTATTGCACAGTATCGGAACAAACTATGTGCAGAATTTTGTTCATGCGGAACCTGTGGACGTACATCGTACAATGGACGCGATACGGCGCCGGTTTTGCAGGAAATGCTGCCAGTGCTGCGCTTCAGCGAGAACTGCGACCGGGACGCGACGTGGGAGGTGATAACGACCACTCCTGTGCGGTACATTAACAACTCCTTCAACAATAGTTAGTTTAAGTAGCTTTAGTTTTGTTTACTATTGATTCTCTGCTTTAGTGATACTGTGGCTGTGGAAAAATGTTAATGTTTTTTCTCCGAGATTATTTTAAAAATATCGTTTCAACGTAGACTGTTCACATTGGCAACTGACTTGATGACTTGTATCATGTGATCAAAATTATGTAGATACTTACTTGTACCTAACTTGGAATTTTATCACCTAATTACATTTACAAGGAAAATTCAAATTAGAAGTTTTCTTTAAATAGACGTGCTTGAAAACTTTCTAGCCAAAATGCCTGAAATGCCGAGTACTAAAATATTTTATCTGAAAAGACCTCAGGTTTCAGAGAGAATTAGAAAGTAGTGACTTTATTTTGTCGTTAAATTAGGACATTGTGTTAGAAACAAACCCATATAAAGTGACGAGCTTTCTTCAGTCACGAGGAGAATTAAGGCTGCTTAGGTAATGACGTCTTTACCTAGACATGTCTCTGGATGTTACCTAAGGGCCTTTGTTATCCAGCCAAACAGGCTTGTAAATAAGCCTAAAGATAGTCTCCAGCTTTGTTGCTCTAATAAAAAACCAAACTAAGGCTGCCTGTCCACCGGAGCGGAGCGAAGCTGCGGAGCGCAAAACGGAGAAATATTAACCAATAGTATTGCACAAAATCTTTGCTTCTCTTTAGTGGACGGGTAGTACGAACTAGTTTAATAATTCATACAAAACCGGTAAGTGGACCGGGGCAACGGAGGGCGGAAGCGGAGCGAGGAAGCAGAGAGGGGAAGCGGAGAGGAGAAACGAGAGCGGGCGCGGCTTCAGTCAGGGAGTGAAGTTCATGAATAGTATATCGTGAAACTCTATGACAATTTCCGTAAGTTCAGCAGTTGGGGAAAAAGTAAAATATTCACTGTGTACTGAACGATATCTGGATATGATTTCTTAACTCCTGAAAAAAAAAACATTATCTATGTTTCCTTATAGAATTGTTCCAATGAAGAACATTGGAACAATTCGGTCTATCTAATTAATTCGGTTTCTTCTGACTCCAACTCTTCTTCCTCGAGCAATGTAAATTAGTAATAACTTTTTCGATAACATATCTGCTGTCAGTGAAATTTTGCATTTAACTAAACCAAACTCCCGCCGCCGAGAGCCCGAAATGACTCGGCTCGCAGCCTAGTATGCAGACATACTGAAATAAAAATCCGCATTACTTTCTCACTCCGTCCCACAGCATCGCTCCGCTCTCGCAGATAGACACAGTCTGTAACTCTGCTCCGTATTACTCCTTTTCTCCGCACCGCTGCCTCGCTCCGCACCGATGGAGAGGCAGCCTTAAGCCGATTAGATTTCTAGTCTGAATTTGTACCATTATAAGACTATAATTTCAATGTACTTATCTTATTTTAATTTGGCTTTAGACTAGTTACTGATCCGGAAAAAAAAAAATTATGTGACAACGATTCACTTCACATTCTTTTTTTGTGATGACTGACTTCTTCCACCCTGGGTGAAGCGACAGGGAGTGTCAGATTTTTACTGACTAAAACCTACCTCTGTTCGAAACAATCCCACAACCCTGGCAAGCTTCGTCCCTAGCGGGCCCAGTCAATGTTGCTAACAGCACTTTGAAGCGCGCGTGGAATACAAAGCCGGGCTTAGTACTTATCGGATAGCGGGCTACCCATTGTTCGCCGTCCGAAGCTCATTGGCCGGGAATCGCCTTGCGAATCCCAACGCCCGGGATGTCTCCAACTCTTACAAGCCAATAGCTTCACTTGACTTGCGTTTAACTTGCAGCACGTCGAAAATTTCTTTCCAGAAACAGTGTGTAGGTCCTGTTCGATATTTGTGTTCTGATAGAAATTCAATATGGTCGACTGACTCAACTGTCCATTTGTGCAATCGAAAACCCGAAGCAGTTAGCTAGTGCTCTAGCTTTGATTGGATATTGATTTCACAGTCCAAACTTTCAGACGTTTTTAACCGACTTTGAAAAAAAGGAGGAGGTTATCAATTAAAAAAAATCGGTTGCATTTTTTTTAATCATTATTTTTTATGTTTGTTACCTCAGAACTCCGTCGTTTATGGACCGATTTGCAAATATATATTTTTTTCTCTAAATGGACATGCTTCCAGATTGAAGCCATTCTTTTCAAAATCCAGTTCTGACGATGAGATCTACGAGGGATCGAGGGAACTCCTCAAATATTATAGGCAACCATATAGTGATTTTAGTATTTTCATCAAGAGCATTTACAGTCAAAAAGTAACATTTGATGAAGTGAAACTGATGAAGAAGACCAGAAATGGTCAACGGAACTTCATACTCATATAGATATCACAATGAAGATAGTTAAGCGACTATAACAATACAAATAAATGAATGGTTCTGAATCACATTGATGATTGAATCTATGTGCTTAAAGTATTCTTGAATTTCCTAAAAAATATACTTTTTTAAACAATTCTGATTTTTTTTGCCTAAATCATGCCCGAGTTATTTTTGACTTAAACATTATAAATAAATAATAATAATAATAAGTATTTTTTTATTCAATAGTATACCTATTGAATAATATTGCACATACTCGTAGCATACAGAGTAGTCATATAAGAAAGAAAAACCAGTAAAACAAGTATAAAATGACATATAAGTAGAAACTAATCTGAGTAAAAAAACCTATCTGTATCTTAAGAATCTTCAATTATAAGGAGTTTTATTGCGGTACAAAATATTGGGACGTGCAGTGCGCGAACAAAGTACTTATGTGAACTTGTACTAGTACCTCCCTAGTTTCCAACTGATGGTAGTACAGCATAGCAACTGCTACAAATTTGTAAATTCGCTAGAATTGTGAATGACTCACATAAGACTAAATTGAAAACAACGCATTGCAACGGCTTTCAATACAATTAAGGAGGAAATACAACTTCGTACAAAAACTGTAACGAAATACCAAACAGATGTCGGGCCTGCATTCATAACAGAGGCCAACAATTTGAGCACGATTTGTAAAAATTATGAAATAAGTGTAAAAATGATTTTTTTTTTTATTTCTAGTAAAACCCACGAAAAGAGATAGGAGACAGATTTAAAATGAAACCCGGGGCCCTAGGATGAAGGCAGAGAAGTTTTTACTCAGTAAAAGTCTGACACTATCTCCCGCTCCGCCCAAAAGCGGGATTTGTCATAAGATGATTTTCTAACCCAATAAAAAAAACCTTATAAGAGTTAGATAACATTTTTAATGGCTTTTTCGGGTATAATTTAAACAAAAATATTTTTTAAATCATGATTTTGAATATTAGTCTTATATGACTCGATTCTAGTTAGAAGATTCCGATCACTTTTGGTTATTTTTAATAGTCATGTAGATAGCTGTAACATGGACAGCTTTAATTTAAGTCCAAAACTTAACGAGTAAATTAAAAAAAAAAACTGGATAAGTAATGTCACAAATTTTAAATTTAAAAGTACTCTAATACAATACATATCTAAATAAGATTAAGAAAGAAATTCAGAGTCGGAGCCTTATATATTTTTTTAAATTTGTATTTAAATGAAAAATTTGTGTCTTAGTTTCATAAAACAATAAAAAGTGATGAAAAAAATCCACAGGGTATGAGAAGCGTTTAGGAGTCTGAAAGGATAGCAGATGACCCATCAACCATTTCAATTTGGCACACAATGCACCAAACAACCTGTATAGTACCCGACAGCATGCTTGCTGCATGCAGCATGCAGTTATGTGATAGTTGTGGAATATTATATTATAGTGTGTTTGCGGTCGTGATTGTATGAAAGTGAGTGTGGTCATTAGTTTTTAAGCCTATAGTATGTGTAAGTCAATCTCATTAAATTAAACATTATATTAACTACCAAAAGTCACATAACACGCTCGTAATTTGCAACGACTATTCGTTGTCGTGAATTACCAGATTGCCATTACTACAGTGGAGGTCTATACCTCCACTGTAGTAATGGCAATCTTCACACGTCTAAAAAGCATTTTATCGAAACACATGCAGTCACGTATTTCTTTAAAAGTATTGAATAGAATATGTGCGTCTTCGAAGAATTGCTCGAAGCCTCGAAGGTACAAGACTAACCTTTCTCGTGGTTCACAGTTCGCTTTTTTTCTATTGGTATGGACGTGATTTTCTTCTTAGTATTTTTTTTTTGTATCAAAATACAAATAGTCACATAGGCACCTACAGGTTCATTCATCAAATATTTACATTGTGTATTTGCTATAATTATCCATTTAGATCAATTTAACTTGAAAGGGGCTTGCTAGAAGCCAATACAAGATTCTTTTACAATATAGTAGCTACAAGACAGTTTTACTTAAAAAAAGTGTTTTCATCATGGCTCCTAAAGTATATCATAAAATACATGATATTGTAAAAAATTATCCAGTCCCAATGTTTAAAAAAAAAATGGCAGAAGACAGTCTTGATAATTGTTATTATTCAATTAATGTTTTTTTTTTAAATGATACTATTATATTGATTTAAATTTGACATCATGTAAATATTTGCTTATAAAGTACACCATAAATTCCATTTTCCATATTATTTTTGGTATCGATTCATATTTTAGACAATACGAGCAATTTTATATAAATTGTACCAGGATCACAACTTTTGTAAACCACTTATTTTACGTACCTACTTTTTTTCATTCGATTATTATTATAGACTTAGATAGGTAGTTTTCTAAAATCTACCATATTTTTGTATTTTTTTTTAAATCAGCTTTTGTTACAGTTTAACTCCTGCAAAAATCTAATCCATATCCCTTTTCTGTCATACAATTCAATGATAGCATAATTTTACCTGTTTTTATTTTCGCATTTCCGGTCCATAGTGCCACATCAACCACAAAAAATGGCGTCCTCATCCCAAACTTGTGTAGGTATTCCATCGCAGGGAATTCACCTTTGAGAGTAAGCATTCCGAAATCGAAAACGTATGCGACACTAAAATGAAATCCTATGAAGTACGTGATGTGTTAGTTGCAGCCCAATCCGAGAGCGGGGCTTGACAGAGATACGTACGTATCAATGTCTGCGTGTATCACGAAATTATATACATAATTAGATATATATTCTTGAGCTACGGAATTATTCGTTTTTAATGTTTATTTTAAACTAAGCTTGTGAAAACTACAAAGTGCAGCAAATTTGTTAATTAACGTAAGGGGAAGGCGCCTGTGTCTGTAACACAGTTTATACTAGCACAGACACAGACGTTCACTCTGTCTTAATTAATGCATAGCGTTGTATTGTACTGTTTATATGTTCGATTGAGATGGAAAAACTGTATTTGGCTTTGTAAAAAATAAATGATTATTATTATTATTATATTCACATTCCAGGTTGCCTGGAAGAGATCGCGGAATGTAATAAGGCCGCCCATTATGTGTACGTATATGTTTTAGTTTAGTTTCCTTTAATGTTTGTATTGGTGTACAATAAAGCATATAATAAATAAATAAATAAATAACTAAATGAATAAATAAATAAATAAATAAATATATAAATAAAAATAAATAAATAAATATAAATAAATAAATTAATTAATTGTTTGAGGACGTATAACATCAGAGGGAAAAGAAAAATAGTCAAAAGTTATAATAAACTGGTTCATGAGTCACAGGAAAAATAAACGAGGTAGACGGCCCAAAAGATGGGTTCATTATGTAAAAGCAGTTATAGCAGGACGAACAAGACTAGACTTGCAAATGACAGAGATAAATAGCGACAGTTGGAAGAGGTCTTTGCTAGTCAGTGGCATACAGGCAATAGTAAAAATATACAAAGTCAATGACCTAAATTTTACCTGTTTGAATAAAAAATGCTTATCATATTATATACAGGATTATTCAAAAGAGCTACCGCGGCCTTAGAATGCTAAGAGCAAATAAAGAAACACAGGTAGGTTTCAGTCAGTAAAAGTCTAGGCAATTATGGCGGTAAGTCCCCTCTTTGAGGCGTGACTGGAAAGACCTCACGGCGTCCTTACCTTCTGCTAGACGCAGGTCCTCACCGGACATAGTAAGTTCCGGAGGTTTCTGCACCGGATTCGTGCGGATGAAACGCCCGAGTGTCACCATTGTGTGGACTGCCCGGAGGACATGGTGGAGCACACGGTAGAGGAGTGCCCCGCTTGGGCAGAGCAACGCTGTGTTCTCATAGGAGCGATCAGCGGCGGCGATCTCTCGCGCCGTGCCTTGGTACAAGCCATGGTCTGGAGCGAGGAGGAGTGGCAAGCGGTCGCCTCCTTCTGCAAAGCAGTAATGTTAGCAAAGGACGCGGCCGATCGCGTGAGGCAACGGTCCTCACGCGATTTCTGGCCACCGTAGACGCGGGCTTTCGGATGGCGAGCAATGGGTGGCTCGCCGTCTGACCATCCGGTAACCGTCCGGACGGAACCCAAGTCGTCGACGGCGCGTACTGTTCCACGCGCGCCTCAAAAAGATGTCAGCAACTGTAGTGGCCCAGCAAGGTCGAAGCCTATTGGGGCCAAGGATCTGATTCTGAAAGGAAGACTCGGCTGTGGTACGAAAGGCAACGAAGGAACTGGAGTGGGTTTTTAGTCAGTGACACTATCTCCCACTCCGCCTAATAGCGAGATTTGTCATTAGATGATTTTTCCGCCTAAAAAAAGCACTTGTAACGTATTATTCATGAATTGAGTTTTATGAATAAATTGAGATTATCTCAAAGCATGGACATGAATTTCGCACAAACATTTTAAATATTGATTATGCAAGCTTTTACGCCAAACATTTCTGACAGCCGACGTGAGAGTGATCTTATACCATTTCTTTCCTTTTTGAAGCACAGCGATCTAAAAATGTTTACGTTTCAATCAATTCACATTTGCACAAAAGAATTCAATATTGAATGGGTGAAACGATTTTAAACACGATTCACAATAAGCTACGAAGGGGAATGATGCTGATTCTGATTCAGTGAACAAAATCCGTAATCCATGTAGCAAAAACTAACAGCATATTGTGATATAAGTCCTTATCTGTGATCTAGTTGTGCGTTATTCAAGGCCGTTTTGGGGCAAAAGGATTTTACGATCCAACGGCCTACGTGGGGCGCCTACTAAAGAATAAAGACGTACAGGATTTTGTACTATCCACATTACGCTAAATGAGAAGGGATGATACGACTACTTTCTGTAACTGACAAGATGAGGATCATCACATGATTTATTACTGCAAATGCTACATAATGTTGTGGGTTCGGTCGGTTTTCCCTCTATTTCTTGATTTGGATTCAGCAGCGGATGTTTAAAGAAATTGTAGGACTACGTAGTTTTTTTTTTGTAATTAGCAATTGATAAGTTCATACCAAGACTGTATTCATGTTTTGGTTAAACATTAAGAGCCATTTCGTATGTTGTAAAACTCAGATACGTAGTAAGACAATAATATCTCTGAATGTAACAATTAAATCATGTTACTAAAACTTACAAAGGTGCAAACGTTCATATTATTTAACTAGCATTTGCCCGCGACTTCGTCCGCGTAGAAGTCGAATATGGTTTTATTATGTTTTTTGACATACGAAAATATGTAATATTATTTATTATCTTCGCCGTGTGTGATAGTCCATTGAATTGTATGGCGAGCGATATTGTATCTTAAGATAAAATATTATAGTATCTTAGCCATCTGCAGCGCCCCTTAGTGAACTCTACTGCCGGTGACGTAACCTACGACAAACTTATAATTTGCGGTTGGTACAATAATCGGATCTAGGGATCGAACCGCAAAATTAAGTACGTTTTTTATTGTATATACTTTTCCGGGATAAAAAGTACCCAGTGTGGTGCACAGGATATTAAAGAATAATTATACCAAGTTACATCGGAATCGAACCGGTAATTTTTGCGTGATGCCTGAACAAACAGACAGATAGACAGACAGACAAAAAAAGTTTTTATCACATTTTTGGGTTCAGTGTCGGTCTAGTAACACCCCCTGCCATTTATTTTTTTAATATTTTCAATGTACAGAATTTTCACTTCTACAGATTTATTATAAGTATAGCTAAGGCAAAAAGTTCTCTAAATACCGTATACTAAAACCGTATTCCTTTTAACTCTTTTACAACCTACATAAAAACATATAGGATGATGCCTAGATCAAATAAAGCAGAGCAGAACCTAATAAAATAGGCCGAGAATACATTACCGTAAAGAAAAACCAAAGTAAAATAAATAAAATCCTATCCTTCCCACGTAATCACAAGCCTTAGCCTGAAATAGCAAGACGGGCACTTGAAAGCTCAAGACACGTATCGGTGTATTCTAGACTCTAGATTACATAAACTATACTTGGTCTAGATTCCTAGAATCTCCTAGTTACGTGTGTAAACAGCTTTGTGGACTTGCTTGTCTCTAATAGTTTAAAATATATGTCACTGTGTAATTTACTTTGTTATTATTAATAAGCTCGCGCTTGACCACTCATCTTACCTAATGGTATGGCAATGTTGTCATGGTGGACATCCCACCTATACGCACAAAACGTTTTGGGAACACATTCATTGTGCGTACAGCTAAGGAGTGGAATTCCTTGCCGGAATCTGTGTTTCCTGATGGCTATAACCCGGGAATCTTTAAGTCAAGAGTGAATAGGTTACTTCTAGGTAAGCGCGCTCCATCGTCGACCGCATCGTCGCTTTCCATCAGGTGAGATAGCGGTCAAGCGCGAACCTATCAAGAATAAAAACTAAAAAAAAAGACGATGGAGCACGCTTACCTAGAAGTAATATATTCACTTTTGTAATTGTTACTATTTTGGTATACAATAAAATTTATTCTATTCTTGATTTATAAACTACTCTAGATTATAGGTAGTAGGGAAAAAAATCTCCGGCAGGTAATTTCACTCTTTAGCTGTAGGTACACATAATGAATATGTTCCCAAAACGTTTTGTGCGTATGTTTGGGATCTCCATCATGTACCGGTGGCGCATCGCCGTACATCTGGTGGTTAAATGATGGAACAGGTTTTGCGGAATTAAGCTAGGCAGTTCCAACATACACCCCCCGAAATAAAACCAGTAGAAACCAACAGGCTAGCAAATCGACGTCGGTGCTCAAGACTGTAGCTTCGACTTGATGAATGTGTCATTAACAATGATTCTCTGAGCTCATTTCTCCAAATTCATCCCAAATATGAGAACAGTACTACGTACATGATCTAATTTGTGCTTAATATAGTTTGAGCAGCTGTTCCGGCGTGGTACCTCACTGTCTCATCTTTGCTAGCGTCCCAACTTTTTGGCAGTAAGCTGAGCCTTTCCCTTGATATATGGCCTAAAATTAAGAGTAGGTGTTAGCGTGATACCAAGGAGATCAAGATGGTCGGTTATCGGTACGGTTTTACCTCGAAAAGTTAGAGCAGAGCCGAGTTGGCTCCTTTTAGCGGAAAACGCTTGGTTTTTAGCAGCATTGAACTTGAACAGATTCGCAACGAATCGTTCAGAGACCGCCTGCAAGGACAAGCTCAGGCGCTTAACAACAGTCTCTTGGAAAGACTGGATCTGTGATCCATTATCTTCTGCGCCAGAAACGTAGTTGTCAGTAATAGTACTGTCGTCTGCATAACCAAAGGCACCAGGCTTAAGTAGGTCATTTATGTGCAGCGGGAACAATGTTGCCGAAAGCATCGACTCCTAAGGGACACCGGCATTAATAATCCAATTGACCGGCCGAGCTTGAAGCTTGATCCGAGCGAATTGGTCCTTTCAAGTGGTCATCGATAGCTGATAACCACTTAAATGGACCAATTACTCAAGAAGTCTGCACTCCAACCACACAATCCAGCAGGTAGACCAAAGGAAGGAAGCTTACCAATGAGGCATTTTTTGGGAAATCATCTAATGGCATCTCCCGCCCTTGGGCGCGGCGAGAGGGCATGTCAGACTTTTACTGGCTAAAACCCACTCCTGTTCCTTCTTTGCCTTCGTTCCAAGGCCCCGGGGTTCTCTTTCGCATCACCCTTGACTGCAGTAGGCTTCGACCCTGCTGGGCCCCTACGGTTGCTGACATCTCCTTGGGGCGCGCGTGGAACACTGCGCGCCGTCGACGACTTGGGCTCGGTCCGGACGGTTACCAAACGGTCGGACTGTGATAGCTCACAGTCCGACCGTTTGGTAACCGTCCGGACCCCAATCCTCGCCGTCTGCAAGCCTACGCCTACGGTGGCCGAAATCCGGTGGCTAGGGCGTGAGGGCCGTTGCTAGCATTACTGCTTCGCAGAAGGAGGCGACCGTCTGCCACTCCTCCTCGCTTCGGACGGCGCGAGAGATCGCTGCCGCCAAGCCTCTGACGAGGACACGGCGGTGTTCTGCCCAGGCGGGGCATACTTCTACCGTATACTCTACCGTGACCTCCGGTACAATGAGGCTTACGTGCTAGACCCTGCCAAAAGCCTTTGACTAGGACGAAACACAACATTACTGCCAAGAAAATTAGTGAAAAACCCACTTTAAGCTGCTTTGTATGCTCCTAAGTGTAAAATAATTGTTACGTACCATGACAACGCTGCATTCGAGTATCATAATTCAAGTTGAATATGCAGTTTGATGTGTTTGGTTCCAATGCTCTGCAAGTTAAGCTAGTGCATATAATGTTACTACAAAAGCTGGTATTACGGCTACACTTAGGTCGAACTGGACTGGTCTGGTCGTGAATTTGATTTGATTGCGTTCCCAGAAACGCAGTGAACAGTGAATATTACGAATCTACTAAACACATTCATCATGCGTACAGTTAAGGAGTGGAATTCCTTGCCGGAGTCTGTGTTTTCTATTGAGGTTATTTAAATCAATAGTGAATAGGCTGCTTTTCGGCAAGCAAACTCCACATTGACCACGTCCTTGCTTACGCGAGCCCATCTATTATAAAAATTAAGAAAACATATTTTCACACTATTACTAATTCACAAGCTTTAATAAGTTTTTCTCCACTTCGCAAAATAAGTCCAGGACCCTTCAAAAACCTGGACTTTGCCGATTGGATAAGTGAAATTGAATTTATTTTTGACTCAATTTTCTTGGAAAAACATCTGAAAGCTAAGCCGTATTACCAGAAATGGCAATTACTTTTGTGAGATCACTTTTTCGTTTTTCCCCTATACATAACTTGCAGAGGATATTAAACCTTGAAGATTTATTATAATGATGCATAAATATGTCTAATTGTGAAGTTCTTCGTGCTTGAACATCTTGAAAGTCGAACTTTCCAAGGAAGTGAAGCGTTGAACAAATGTTTGCGTGGTATATCATCATGTTATTTGGTTCAAAGTTAATTCGAACTGAGTATTCATCTTGTTATGAAATCGGATAATTCAAAATGAGTTATGTTCAATTTCCTACCGCCCGAGTTAACTGAGCCTCGCATCGCACACCAGTACATGTACGTAGTCGTGAAATTTATCTTCTAATTAAAAGTGTTTGCTCATATTTTCATAATTACAGAGATATTGCTTCAAGATGTGATTTATCACATAATGCGTCCGTATCGATTTGTCTTGTCTATTGTCCCATCATTATCTAGATACGTTAGCACACAATAGTTCTATTAGTACCTGACGTATGCTATACATGACATAGTAACTCAAAGCAATATTGTAATAACGGTATAAAACTAAAACTACAAACTTGTGTTTCGCGGGGAAGTTTCGAAAATGAAAGGATTTCGCAAAGATTTTTGGATTAAAGTGAGGGTTAATTTCAGCAGGAAAAGTTTCACATCCCGAAACAGGGCGAAGTTTCTGACTTGGAGGAGTGTACAGATAATAGTTGAGTAGCGAGTTTAATTACTTGTAGTTTTCAAGAGCGACGCCGACCGCTGACGGGTTCAGCCGTGGCGAGATGTCGGCCACGGGCAATGGCGGTGTGCACTGAGCGGTGAGTCGGACACAGAACATTGGCTTTACACAGAACTACTTCCTACAACATGCATGCGGCCTCATTCACTACACATGTACGAAACAGTACGTAGGTACGCATAAGTGATTTTAGTTCTGCATTTGATACATAAATGGAATAAAGGTGAACTTAGGACTACCGCCGAGTGCCGCATTAGTGTGGAGGCAGATTGTTGAATATGGGGTCTTGGTTCCTAGTCAATAGCCAGAAATCTGCATTCATGTAATATAGACTCGGCTCTTTATCTATACCAATATTATATTACTGAAGAATTTGTTTGATCACACTGATCTCAAGAACTAATGTTTCTAATTGAAAAAAAAAATCATATGGTGGGTCTACTCTAGAGGAACCGAGCACGAACCGAGCTCAAATTTGTGTAGTGACTCGTGCTCGGCTCCTCTAAATTTACACGAACTTGAGTTCGGCTCGTGCTCCGCTCGTGCTCGTCTCCTCTAGCGTAGACCCACCTTTATAGTGCAGGATAACTTATTTATCGAGGAAGTATATAATATCACACTACAACCAAAAAGAGTGGATCCGTAACCCAAGACGCGATGCGTCCGACCGTCCGGTGACCGTCCGGACCGAGCCTAAACCGTCGATGGCGCGTACTATTCCACGCGCGCCTCAAAATGTCAGCAACTGTAGGAGCCCAGCAGGGTCAAAGCCTACTGGGGCCAAGGGTCTGATTCTGAAAGGAAGACTCGGCCCTGGTACGAAAGGCAACGAAGTTTGACACTATCTCCCACTCCGCCAGAGAGCGCGGGATGTCATAAGATGATTTTCCAACCGAAAAAAAAAACCCAAGACGCGATAGAAACCGCAGGGGACACCTCGTATAAAATATGCTCGAAAAAATGTAGGTTTTTTTTTAATTCACCTCACCCTACCCCTTTAGCGAATACAGGCATTATAATGAGACATTACATAATTTATAAACGAGTTTTTAGACTATTTTAGCATTACCCACCTATGTTTTTCAAAAAATTGTGTCTTTATGAGAATTCGTAGAAAACAGTATTTGGTCTAGACTCCTTTGTACCCGTAATTCTCAGACATAATTTAAAAATAAAGCGGTCGCCACGTGTCGGATGTTTTGCTAAATCCTTTAAATGTAAAAAAAAACTCTTTTTTAAATATATAATTTATTAGAAGCGTTTTTTTCATTTGTTAATTGTTCACACAAAGGACTACTTATTGTTTGTGTTTGCTGTCTAAAAGTATTTCATAATAGAATAGAATAAACTTTATTGTACACCAAAATAGTAACAAAAACTAATTCACCTTATAAGAAAAATAGCCTTTGACTTTAACCTCTTCATTTTCGTCCTTGATACTTATTTAGAATTTAAACAGAATTAAAGTCTGACTTTGAATGTCAAGCCAGAGATATCGTTTACCCGCGGTCGCTACCGTTTTTCTATTAATAAATTAACTGTAAACTTCACATTACGTTTATAGTTCGAAAAAAAACTGAAAATTACTGCGTACTGCGTAACATTGTTGCAAAAACACTATTTTGCAGTAACATGATTGAATATTACCGGAAACATGTTCAACGGACAACATGTATTATGTAATATTTTGTCACTGATATGTAATAAAATATAGAACACGAGCATATTGCGGGAATAATATTGTGCAACTTCGGGTTACCGAGAATACGAGACAAAATTGTTTGCTTGTTCGTTTTTTTACAGGAGATTGATCTGAAATTTTGATCCGATTATGAAGAGGATAGAAAACTACACTTTTGTGCGTCAGTGCGGGGTGCCAGCTGAAAACCAGCGCTGGATGTCTGACGCTGAGCTATTGCTGAGTTGACGACCCTCTTTTTAATTATTTTTTGTTGTTATATTCTATTTCTTTAGGTAGGCCAAAGGAGTGAAGCCGCATGTTAGAACTAGTATAAAATAATATAACAGAGCAATTTGAAACATAGGTATAGGCAGCTCATACACCTTATCTATCCATGAAGTATGGTTGTGAAACTCACTTCGGCCTAGCATTTAGGATTTGAAATCATTTCACTTCATAAAAATCAAGTAAAAAAGAACTATCATCTTACTTCTCATTTATGATGTAATCATTATTTTGTATGTATATGTCAACACCCGCATCGAACAAGGCAGCATCTTGGGTTACAGTCCAAACAAAATTCAAACATAGCACTATCACTTTTTGGTTCATTTTAAAAAATGACTGTGTTAATGTTACAAGCTTGTTCGTTGCGGTTGTCGATATACTAGCACTTTGCCAGCGACTTTGATCACGAAAATGTTTCCATAATATAAAAACTTTAAACCCCTTAAACGATGTTTGAAGGGTAGTATTAAAAAACTATTCTTGACAGACTTTTTTATTAATTTTGTTTAGAAATGGTGCCAAGTTTCTAGTTTATTAACCCAAGGAATGAATTCTCCCTTACAACCTTTAAATCTTCCTATAGGGGTGGGTAGTTTTGAAAAACAAATTAAGAAAACTTTTTTATTTATTTAGATTACTATTTATGCTAAGTTTCAAGTATATAGGCCAAGGAATCATGTAAACAAATTGCCCCCTTTTCACCCTCCTGAAACGATGAATTTTCAAAAACCTAATTTTATTGCTGGCCTACATGAAAGGCTTGTGCAAAATTTCACGTTTCTAGACCCATACTTTCGGCTGTGCGTTGATATGTCAGTCAAACAGTTTCTTCTTTTAAATATATAGATGTATATATTTCTAATATTAGTTATAAACGGTTATAAAAATATTTATTAATATTTAAATTATAATTATATGGGTTAATTTGATACTTTAGTTTGAAATTTTATCATACTCGTCTTGTTTTTACTCACTATTCCTTTACATTCCTTTTAATCTCTAAAAGCAAAAAGTACTGAGTACTCATATTTATAGCACCTGAATAATAAAATAATTGCACAACAAAATAATAATTGATGGATAACCTAAACGGTTTCATATGCGTAGAGCCAGTGATCCGACGTGTACTTGAGTACCACTGGCTTTGATATACGGTAGGTCGGAATTGTATTTAGCTGCCTACACAGTCGACGAATCAGAATCTGATACGTCACGCGAAGCTCGACAATCCACTACATCAAAGCATCTACTCGACCATCAATTACACCCACTTAATAATTTCCAAAACAGCTCAATTGTTGTATTATACACTTTATGTCTATAGAAGTAGAGTATATAATTCTTTTTATATAAAACCACTTTTTTTGAAACAGGTTCCTTTTTATTCTGGAGAAATATTTTGCTACTCATATCTACGGCCAGTAACCTCTGCCAGGTAACCTACTTCGTTCAATATAATTTTAGTAAGCCCATAAATATAAGATAGCTATCTTATAATGTTTTTTATACATTTATTTCCAAAAAAAGGTTTCTTTTCGCTTAGACGGGCAACTAGTAATTTATTTATTGATATATACTTTATTGTACACTAAGATAATAAATGATACAATTAGAGATCCGTATTCCGCGATCTCTTCTAAGCAACCTGGAATGGACAAAGGTTGCCTGGACATAAAATGGGATTGCACTGCGAGCATTACAAAACAAGGTAAACAATTGGTGAAAAAACAAATTACATGCTTAAAACTAAAATAGATACATAAATACATACATACAGTATATATGTACGGTCAAGAAAACAAATGACAACTACAATTAATACAGCTAAAAACGATATATAGTACAAGTAATATTCCTTCACAAGTTTTTTCAGGTTCATTCATTACAGGACCTTTTGCTCCCACAGACAAAATTGGGTACTTATTTAGGTATATTTTCTGCGTTTACGAGTATGCAGTAATTGTGCTAAAATTGCTCCTATAGATAGAAAAAAAAAATCCTAAAAATAGGTTGTCCCATCATTGACACATTGTCCTCACGAGGCAGTTATCACGGTTTTTATTTCAAAACTAGTTATCGGCCCCGGCTTTACACCACAGTGCACAGGTGCGAATTATATATCTACATCACCTAGTTTACTTCTCTTTCTAGTAAAAACCGCATCAAAATCCGTTGCATGGTTTGCGAGAAGTCAGCGGATAAACAGAAACGCAGAAAGCGACTTTGTTTTATACTGTCTAATACTACGAACCGAGGATTTAAAAGCTGGTAAACTAATACTAGTAACTTTGACACCGAGTCCTCCCATATGGATGGGAAGGATATCTTGAGGTCAAACCCGGTCGTCCATGACCACGTTTAAAAATGGAGGTCCACATTTAAAAAAAAAATTGTATTATGAAGGTAATATGTTAATTTAGGGCAGAAACGAATGATGGTGATCCATGCGAGGTGATGGCCGAATGCATGTTAACTATATGCTGTTGTGAATTATAATTTTATCAGTTTTCAATTAATTAGCGAAGGAAGGCCTTGCATATGGTGAACTGCCCCCCTAGCCAAGTTACAATCGTTTCGTTCGCGCCGAACGCCTCGAGTAGGCCACGCCTCCGATTTCTTTGTACTAACCACGTAACTGAGCGTTGAGATGACGTCAGAACAAAGAAATCGGAGGCGTGGCCTACTCGAGGCGTTCGGCGCAACGATACGATTGTAACTTGGCTAGGGGGGCTGGTTTACTAATGAAGGAAACAGGGATCCGGTGGATGGTAAAAGTATAGGCCCGACCAAGGCCACGTTGCGAGTAGGCCTATGTCCAATAGTGGATGTCTTTTAGCTGAAATAATAATGATGATGAAGTGGAGGATCCTCTAAACTGGCAATAGTTGGTGCAATATTCTTCAGTAATATTCAATTCTCATTTACTGTTGTTTACAACACTGGAAAACACGGACAATTAGCCATCGCTTGTATTAAATTAACTAGGCGCTCTGCCTAACTACTAACTAGCGAATTCGTTACGCAAATTGACCGCGACCTACTACAACATCTGAATAGAAATCGCCTATTTAGCCGATAACCGAACTGGAATGAAGTGATATGAGTTTTTATTGTCCAATTGAGATTTGGGAACTTGTGTCTGTTGTACTTTAGTATATTTATAGTCGGCCTTATAATGTTCCTACTGTTGGGACTCAGGGCTCCTCTCTAGAAGAGGGAATGGGCCGTAATCCACCACGCGGGCTCAGTGCGGATTGGTGAATGTCACATGTCTTCGAATTTTTGGTTCTAGAACATGTCGGTTTCCTCACGATATTTTCCTTCACCGTTTTGAGAGCAGTGGTGATGAAATAAATTACACAAAGTAATGCACCAGGCTGGGTTTGAAACCGCGACCTACAACTCGTAAGTCGGGGCCGTTACCACTCGGCCACCACTGCTCTCAGTACATTTAGCTTTATATATTATAACTAGTTTCTGCCAGCGACTTCGCCCGCGTGAATGTAGGTTTCTCCATACAAACTGTTAGAAGCTGAATTTTTTTTTTTTTTTTTTAATTGATATAAACCAGAGCTTGACTGCGATCCCACCTGATGGTAAGCGGAGATGCAATCATTGATGGTCAGGCGCACCAGTTTATTAAGAGCCTATTCACTCTAGCCTTGAAGACACCTAAATTATAGCTGGATGGGAAGACCGCAGCAGCCAAATTGTTCCAGTCCTTCGATGTACGCGGTATAAACGACGAAGCGAAACGCTTAGTCCGGAATTTTGGAAAATCCTTTCTTAGTGCTCACCTAAGTCATAAAAAGAAGCTTTGTGCAAAATTTCACGCTTCTAGTCCCAGTAGTTTTGCTGTGTGTTGATATATCAGTCAGTCAGTTCCTCCTTTTTTTATTTAAAGTTCATATATTAGTACTAGTGGACCCAGCAAACGTTGGGCTGTTCCTGTTCGTTTACGTTTGCCTTTTTTACTGGAACATAAATAGTTCCGACTTAGAATCTGTAAATATATAATTCTTCTGTACGTGTGCTTGTCACAACTCCTCCTAAAGTGCTTGACCGATTTGGATGAAATATTGTGTGTATATTTGAGTGGGTCCCTGGATGGTTTGAAAATACAATTGAACCCGGTAGATTCATCATGATCTCGTGCAATAATTCCATTTAAAATTTTGACTCAACAAAAAGGAGTTTATGTTCAAAATTACGTCAGATGAGACAAGACAAAATGGTATCAGACGGAAAGCGTGATATGGTGGTACAAGGTGAAGCAAGACGGGGCAAGATGGAAAAAGCCGGGATATATGGCATTGTTTAGTATATATTTAAACTATTTGTGTTCCCCTAAAAAAAGGCAAACGTAAACGAACGGAACAGCCTAACGTCTGCTGGGTCCACTAGTATTATAATATTTAAAGCAAAGATAAACCTAAGTCAACCGGCTAATCTTAAGTTTATGTTCACACCTACCTTTAGCCGTAACATATACCTAGATTATATCTAAATAGTACGTTTTTTTTATTATTATTATTGATAGGTTCGCGCTTGACCGCTATCTTACCTAAAGGAAAGCGACAATGCGCTATATGAATCGGAGTGCGCTTACCTAGAAATAACCTATTCACTGTTGACTAAAAATAAATAAATTATTACGTAGCAATTGTTAAATAAAATGTGTTAGGTAAGTTAGATTTAAAATTAAATTTTAAATATTTATATAGTTAGCTTATTATAAATGTTATCAACGATTCGAAAATGTAACACGGTTTGTATTGAGAAAATTGGTAAACTGCGCTTTTACACTTTACCAATTTTCACAACGTAAACTAAAATAAAATTCAAACAACATTTTTTATCATTCCGCTTTTAGAGCTTCAAAACAAAAATATTTACGTTGAAATGGAGCATGGAGCATAACACCGTCTAACATGAGCGAGGGGCATTCCGTCCGATCGAGGTATATTCATGCTAACGAATTTACCTGCCATATCGTGCGACAATCCACCACTGAATTGTTCGCCGATGCATGTCTGATACAAATATGATACTGGGAAATGTTTAAACTGTCAGGACAACATCCGCTCAGGATATGTTCAGTCGCATGCCTGAAGGTAAGTACGGGAAACGAAATGGATAAGTGTTCTGGCGAAAATATTCATTTTTTCGCCACACTGCAGCTGCACTCAATTTTCCGTGTACTGATCAGATTTTTTGACACACTTTTAAAAGTGCTGTTAGAGACTTTACAAGTCATCAGACTCACAACATTGTTTAAAGTAGTAGCCCGTTAGACCTCACTACTTATTGCTTTGTTTGGCGGTACATTCTTGTTGAATACTCACGCAACCTCGACAAATATTAAATCATCGTCGGTTAGTCCTTTATTATCTCCTGATCATTTGTTTGCTAGAGCTGCCGGCTTCACCAGCTAATAATTACTCGGTTTGGTTCAGTCTCGGTTAGGTCCCGAACAATGGTTTCTGATATTAGTTCGCGGAACTGAAGTTATCGTTCCGTTCTATAGTCAGTAAATAGAATATTAATAATATTGATTATATGAATATTATTGATATTCATGTATGTATAAATATTATATAGTATAATAATTATATAATACATGTATTATGCGTACATAAATAATACAGGTATTTAAGGTAATTTAAAAAAAAATACGTGTAAATTTTGTATGTATTGTTATTGATTGACCGACATATTTAACAATGAAATCCCATGAATATTTTAAAATCTAATTACTGGTAAAGGTTTAATGTGTTATTCTATAAACATTAGACAAAGTAAGTGCAGATAGATGTTGGAGTTTCAATATTATTCCGTGCAAATTACACCATTAAGTTTTGGGGTGCCGGCAGAAAAGAGGACAAGTCGAAATGAAGTCAGTGCGTCCAATTGGTTAGCATATTTTAATAGCGTCTGGCGTCGAGCCACTGTCGACGGCACGCCTTAATGTTTTCCTGTTTCCCCCTAATGTGCCTACTTAACGAACTAAACTTTCTTATCGAACAAACCGACAACTCTCTGCCGAGTTTCAAAGTTTATAAAATATCTATGACCTTTTGTTACGTCCCCGTCGTTCGAGAGAAAATGCAGCGAAAGAATTTAGTCAAATTATTGAACTTAAATTCTACTGACATACTACGATTAGCCTTGCTAGACATTTTCCTAGTTTGAAAATAGAAAACAAGTTTTACGGAGCCTTAATTTTATACCTGCCTTAAATATAAGTAGAACGCCTTTAGTACATGCCTGTGGGCTTTAGGTCTAAAAAATAGATTCTGGCTACAAAGGCTCAAAGCTTACTTTGTAGGTACGTCACCCTTAGCTATTAACAAAATATATTTGAATAGTTTTTACATCCAAATCTTCTTTAATCACTAAAAGTTTTTCTACATTTTTTTACTAACAATAAAATGCCAAAAGTTCGTTCATTCATTATGAGCATGGAGATTTAAAGGCATTTCGCATAATAAAAACCCTCTACTTACAGCATCGACCTCCGTCTATACAATAAGACAGCTTGATGGATGTGATCACGATGTTTTGTTAAATTCCGCCGAACCTAACGACCAACGACGCAATTTTATTTATTAAAACGCCGAACGAATAAAAAAAATAAGCTAAGAACCCACTTGGGACTAGAGAATGAAGAAAGATTGTATATCTTAAATGATTGATGATATTCACACACAAAGATGAGTTAATTGATGCAAAATGAAAAACAATAATTTGAAAATCAAATTTATTTTTTTAACCTTAGTATTTTTTAACCGACCACGAAGGAGATAGCGTGTCGAACTGGTCAGTTCTTGCCACAACTGGAAGGAGGAAGTGTGGCTCGCGGAAGATGGGAGGAGTGAAGTTTTGCCACAACTGGCAGGATCTTTGTTACACAAATTAGGTATTTTCTGTTTACTTATACACATACAACGCGTACCGGAAGACGCAGCGTTGGAAGGCCTCCTACAAGGTGGACCGATGACCTGGTAAGGGTTGCGGGTATCCGATAGAATCGAGACGCACAGGACCGTTCTTTGTGGCGATACTTGGGAGAAGCCTATGTACAACAGTGAACGTCTTTCGGCTGAAATGATGATGATGATGACACAACGTGTAACGTAATCAATGATCATCTTAAAATTAGTAGATTCAGAATTGGCTACTAAGTCAATTTCAGCTATTTTTAAAAAAAGGTATTTTTTAATCCCAAAATTACCTACTTCGAGAAATTCTTGATTGCTTTACTAGCATGATTGCGCACTGCACTGGTAGCGCGGCCATGCCAAATATTGCAGCAGTTACAGATAATGAACCAAAAATTGTTTATATTTACATGCATTTCATTTGTTTATGTGCCGCAAAATGCGATTATGATTAAAAGGGTGTGAGCCTGGAGATCTGTCATACAGGTCTTGAACCTAGTTCAGACTCCAGCTCTCACAAAGGTTTTTAGCCTTCAGGCAAAATTTGTAAAATATACTTGTTACAATGTACCTTTATGAGAGAAATAAATGATATTTATTATATTATTATTATATTTATTATATTATATTATTTAAATTGCAAACTATTGTTATACTTAATAATTATTTGCAGCTTAGAACGCTTTCAAAATATAGGAGTGTGCTCGTGTGTATCAGAAGTGGTTCGATTCTTTTGTTCGATTTTATATCTAAAGCTGAGAAACTCTAAACAGGTTTCTTTCTGTAAACACTTCATTAGAAAATCCTTTGTTACCCCGTACGTGCAGCATTTTACTGTCGCACCATTTTAAAGTAATTGAGTGCCAACAGAAACGTTTAGTTCATCATCATCATTTCAGCCGAAAGACGTCCACTGTTGAACATGGCCTATGTTCTACAGGAGGAGGAGGAGGAGGCCAAACAACAAACGTTTAGGTACGCAAAATGCATTAGCAAAAAAATTTACTAAAGTGCATAAAACAAACACACTACCGCGATGCTCATCACGACTACATTGTGCCAGGCAATTTTCTGTGAGACTTATATCACCGAGTTACGAGTGTGTTATTCAGTAATGTATGGATTTCATTTGGTTAAAAGCTTTATACATTTGCCGTTCCAAACGCATTTTCAGTGGTGATGGCGCCATCATTAAAATTATTCTGTCACGAATAATAAAATTATCAATAAAATCCAACTTCAATAAATGCGATTAAAGCGACGAACGCTTTTAAAATATTAAAGTGAAATTAAATTTGTCTCTCTCATGTCGTCACTACGGGGAATTGGTATTGATATCTTCTTATAACGACCCATTATTGATATTACATTCATTTTAGATCTCGCTTCTTTTATGAAGTAAGAAAACATGCCGTTTAAGTTGAGGATTCTGTGTGGCTTTTATATCCAATCATAACCCAGCATTTTCTAAGATTTACTTTCATTTCTGGTTTGCGAAGCATTAGGCTTAAACCAATTATTGGCTAAACAAACAAAGGAACAAGCCCACTAGCAGATGCAGCAGTGTGCAGATGTTTGTTAATATCTATTCTTGTTACAATACAAATGAAATACTATTCGAGCTAATGGGATTAAGAGCCATTATTTTCTCAAAAAGCCACAGAGATGTCTTTTGGAATATTATTATACTAGACTGAATATATTTCATATTAATACTAGCGGTCCCGACAGACGTTGGCCTGTCTGAAAGCTGGCATATTATCAGAAAAAAATAAAAATCCGATTACAGCAGCAACTACCAGTTCCAATTGTTTTTCAAACCAGCTAGGAGCCTACTGAAAGAACCTAAGGCCGACTATTCCTCCTCACTTACGAGTTGTATGTAGATCGCGGGTTCAAACCCAGCCAGGCGCATTACTTTGTGTAATTTATTTCATCACCACTGCTCTCAAAACGGTGAAGGAAAACATCGTGAGGAAACCGGCATGTCCTAGAACCAAAGTTCGAAGACGTGTGACATTCACCAATCCGCACTGGGCCCGCGTGGTGGATTACGGCCCATTACCTCTCCTACAGAGGAGGCCTGAGTCCCAGCAGTGGGAACATTAAAAAGGCTGATTATGCTATATGCTTTTGTCACTAATTACTTTACAACCCTGTTATCCTAGAAGTCGCATTTTACTGACAGGATTCTCCTAATCTCTATACTCCATTCGAAATATGATTAGACATTTGTACAAAACTTTTTTACTGCCCGTTCAACCGGTTTTGCCTTTTATTCCTTTAGTGGCATGACTAATGGCAACTACAGTAAATAGTTGGTATTGTAAATACTGTTTTGCTTTTAATGCCATTTTTATACATACGGAAAAGATGTCAAAATCGGTTGAAGTGTAGCGACATCTATGGCGTCACATAAGAACTAATCCTGCATCGCGCAATCAAAGTTCTCCGCGCGATTAGAACATATAGAACAACCCGAAATTGTCTATCTGGCAGCTGCCCACCAGACATAACATCCCGTCTGGTCGGAGGATCCTCCCTTTTCAACGGAGGTTTGCAGGACTTTACTCTCTGTTCTGCATACCTCCAAACTGGTGACCCTCGACAAAGAACGTCAGCGCAGCCTTCGTGCAGCTACTACTTCGTGACGTCATCATCACTTCCTCAAGCTTTCGAGCAGCGAGCCATACAGCCAGCACCAACGGCTATAAAGGGTATCCTGACCACCAGCATGTCCACTTGGTCATACCTGGTCATCACCCTTAGCCTCATCAGCGACCTTGGCGAAGCACACTGCACCTTCGGCCAGTCACATGAAGAGCAATGAAGAACCTCTCCTGGTCGATGCAAGCAGTCAAGCCACTACGTCGCACAGCACCGCTCCGACTCACTGGGGCCAGCAGCACTACTCCGACTCACTGGAGCCTGCAGCATCATCCCGACTCACTGGGACAGCACCACCCCGACTCACTGGGGCATCACCGCAGACAGTTCCGACTCACCGAGAACTATGCGGCATTCGGTTCCGATTCACTGAAACCAACCTACCAATGGCCTGGCACGCATTAAGAAGCATCAAGAACCATCGATCTCCGATCTCCGGAGGGGAGTGATGTAGCGACATCTATGGCGTCACATAAGAACTAATCCTGCATCGCGCAATCAAAGTTCTCCGCGCGATTAGAACATATAGAAAAACCCGAAATCATCTATCGGGCAGCTGCCCACCAGACATAACATCCCGTCTGGTCGGAGGATCCTCCCTTTTCAACGGAGGTTTGCGGAACTTTACTCTCTGTTCCGCCTACCTCCAAAGAAGTTACAGGTGTTTTAATCTTATTTCGGATGGTATATAATATAAAAAAATATCTACAGCAAGTATATCTAGTTATCGCCGTGTCCTCATGGGGGCGATCAGCGGTAGCGCCCTCTCGCGCCAGGCCCTGGTACAGGCCATGGTCCAGAGCTAGGAGGAATGGCAGGTAGTCGCCTCCATCTGCGAAACAGTAATGCTAGCGAAAGAGGCGGCCGCACGCGTGAGAGAACAGATTTCCTCACGCCCCAGCCCTGACCCCTTCTTCAGAATAGTCTTCCACACACGCCTTAAAGAGATGTCAGCAAACCCCTAGGGGCCCAGCAGGGCCGAAGCCTACTGAGGATATGGGTACTACCGAAAGGGAACTTTCGGAAGCAAATCCCCGGGGTCTAGGAACGCAAGGCAAAGAATGAACAGAGGAGTGGGTTTTGAATCAGTAAAAACCTGATATTCCTGACATCCCGCTCCGCCCTAGAATGAGAGAAGACATTGGATGATTTCCCACCTGAAAAAAAGGTATATCTGGTAATGCTATTTTTAGCAATTGTGTGAATAAATTTATTATTAAAAATATTTGTTTTTAATTTTAGTATCACTTAAGGCTTCCTTTCTTTTTTTCTGTAAAAATACTTACGGAATTGTCTCTGTTTGCTATTGTACAAAATATTCGCCCCATATCACAGGCCTAATGTCGTTTCTGGTGAACTATGACTGTACGTGGTACGAATGCACAGTGTTTGCCTCTCCGAACGATTTGGAGACTTAATGGATGCTGTAGTAGTAGCTCGCCATGACATTGTTTTGTGTTTAATTTACCAACGTAGAACAAAACTATAAACCTTAAAATTGGTTTCGAATAAAGTTTTGTCATAACATGTATTGAGAAAACGATACTTTTTATTTCTAACAATGTGTTTTGTCAGTGAGTAAGGCACCATACATCAAAATGTATATAAAAGAATTCACAAGTTATAAATCATGAAGTTGTCGAGATATTCGAAGTTGTTTCAAAGCGATGCTTTCAATCTGTCAAGTTTCAAGCAGTATTTCAATCTTTGCGCTCTTTCAACAATACACAGAAGGTTTTACAATTTATTATCGGTTTTTACAAAATAATAATATTTTTCTAATACGTTCTCTTTCACAGTGTATCTACATGAATAAATATTCATTAGGTGATCCAGAACTTCATCCAATATTCATGCACTTTTTGGTCACGGGGAATTTAAAGGCCAAATGTCGCCTTCAAGCGTTAAGAGTGTATTTTGCTTATATTTGTTAAAAGCTTTATGAACCTGTATTTTATACCTATGTTAATAGTGTTCGTACAGTCAAAGTCACCAATATTGACTGCTAAAAGTTAGTTATGTTTAGAAAATGCAGTAACTAATAAAAGCAGATTAAAAATTGACTTTATAAGGCGAAACATAATGTTCTTGTCAGATTAAATCAGTTTGGCTTTATGTCGCCAAGCCTTCATGAGTGAAGGCTAACGTATAAATTGATAAACGCTCACAATTTTCAAATTTAATTATTTAAACTTCATGTACAGTGGTGGTACATAGGCGTACTTAATGCGAGAAGGCATTATCTACCATTCAACCATTGAAAAAAAAAATGTTATTAAATTATTTTTACAATTAACTTAAAAGCACACGATTATCAAATTAAATACAAGTATTTCAGTGTCAACGCTTGTTCGAAACAAAAGATATCATTCGAACTGAAACGATTCTGAATTTGATTGTTAAAATTAAACAGACCATGAACGAATCGTTTAGAAGTCTAAGCAAAGTGAAACATATTGGAAATTACATGTTTCTGCCCATGCGATTGCCCATAAAACTAATCAATGGAACCTTTGAGCATTTACACTTCACTTTTCCATTGCCAGTCGGCGGAGTAATTTTGGCTCTTTGATAAACAACATCCGACTGCCAATTTAGTGGAACGCCGCAAAATTTCCGTTTCCCGCGTATAGGTACATACATTATTAACATTTGTGATGGCACAGAATAAGGAAAAAACAGGGCAGATATTAAATATGCCATTTAATATTTCTCTCTGATCTCTGAGCAACAATTTTGAGTGTGTCGCCCGCATGTGTCGCATGATTGACGCGTGCCACGCTGCGAACACAAAAATATCGAATATCGATGATAATTTTCGAACACAATATACGATTGAATGCGGAAAAACGCTTATAAAGTAAATATGTAACAAACGCTCGGCAATATCTGATTATGTACATCATATTTTGTATTGGCTTAGAAAAGTTTTTGATGTGTATTCACATCACTCTCGAATAAAATGGCTAGAGTGTCTGTGTGTAGGTATATACGCAATAGATCTAGAGGCGTAAGTTCAGTGCGCTCAATGTCACAGAAAATAGGCTACACGCACAAGAACAATGTACGTGTATCTATATACAGATCTGTTTACTACCTATACCTACCTATCTACTGTGACCCTAGGAAATGAGAACGAATAAACAAATTTTCAACATTACTTTCGAGAAGCTGGTCGGTTGATACGAATATTGAAATTACTTTTCTGCGAAAAGACGTAACTACGTAATGGAATTTAGTTAGGTTGTTTTTATTTCTAACTCATTTCAAGCGACATTTTTATTTAGGACAAATTATTTTTAACAAACTTTATATTGATAAACTCACACAATTGTGAAAGTAGATCATCGAGATCTACTTTCACATTTAAATTTTAGTTTGGCGGGCGCTAGCGTCCTACCCAATGTTTGAATCAGATTTTTTTTAATTAGTCACGCACGAGTGGCCAGAGCTAATTTCAGTCGCGCAAACAGAGGAAAATGAACAGTAACGTGTTTGTCAAAACCCGGAGGAAAAGCGAACAAAACTAACAGAGATGTCGGTACCTACAAAGCGTGGGTAGATAGATATCGTCTGCTGAAAACGTTATTTATAAACAACATTTACTTTGTTCGGCTGTTGTTTCCCAGCTGAGTACTATCGGAAGAAAAATTAAAACAAACAAAGGTAAAAAAATCTTTAAATACATCTACACACAAATTCAGTGAAGGACAATCGGACCCGCTCGTAGGTGAAATGTCTGAAGTGTTTTCATTGGATCTGTCCAGATAATGCACGTATTGTGTAGTTATTGTCACTGATGAATAATATCTACCTAAGTGTGTACTTTAATTTTATTACATGTTACACAATCATGAATTATCCATACATGCCTACCGAGCTACTTCTATTCAACCTCAACACGTTAGGATACGTAAGGGAATGGACATCCTCAAGCCCCAGCCGTCGCCACAGGAGAGCGATCCCTGGCCACAGTAGGCGCGGGCTTGTGGACGACGATCAATGGGTAGCTCGCCGTCTGCCCGTTCGGTAAGGACCGAGCTCGAGTAGTCGACAGCACGTAGGGTTCTACGTGCACCTCAAAGAAATGTCAACAAAACCGTAGGAGCCACCAATAGGGCCGTTAGCCGCTAGGGCCACGGGGATTTCTGAAAAAGAATCCCGTGGTCCTAGATCGTAAAGGAAAACTAAAGTACACAGGTGTGGCTTTACTCAGTAAAAGTCTGACTCGCCCTCACACTCGGCCGGGAGAAGTCATTGGTTGATTTACTAACTCAAAAATAAAAACTAAAGCGGGTCTAGGATGTAAAACTATTCGTGAAGCAAATAGTGCCGGTCCCAAGTTCTTATATGTGAACTTGAGACACACATTTTTACATAGGTACTTGTATTTTGTATGCCAGCGTTGTATAAGAATATGAACTATCTCACTCAAGCATGCGCAGGTCCCTAGGTGATTTACATTGTTTATTGGGAAGCCCTTGTATTTTGTACTATTTTGTCAAGGCAAAATACGTAAGTTATTTAGTAAGAAAAAACGTTGGTGAACTCAAATTTCATAACCCCACAGAGCCTCAGAATTCGTTGTCTCATCAAATAAGAATATAACTATTTGAGAGAAATAAAACGAATTTAAATAAACAAGTTTGCTCTAAATGCGATGATCTCTTTGTCTGGCGGCAGACCAAAAAGGTTACTTGTATTTACTTGGTTAGAGAAATATTGGATCTTTTTAAAACAAAAATACCAAAAAACAACGTTACCTCGCATACAATTGATAATAAGTTTCTTTAACACAAAGTCAGTTAAACGTTCAAAAATAATCGTCAATAGCCAGATAACAAACCAATAAGTATTTTATAAGTGATCACGAACGCTTTAAGAAGGAAAAACATATATTTCTGTAAATTCTCTTTCAAGTTAGCGCAGATAATTTGAAAAGTATCTACAGGAGTACATAATGCATAGCTCTGCAGAACTGCAAATCCAATTTCCATTCAGGGTGCCGGGGAATCGAATCTAGACGCCGATTGCGGCCAGGTAAAAGCGAGTTAAATCGGATTTTCACTTTGCCTACATTCTTTCTGGCTAGATAAACTATAAATCTGACCAATTTAGACTTGACCTAGTAACGACACTCATACCTTTTTTTTTATTTTTCACCCTAAATGAACTCGGTTATCGTTATATATGATTCTTGTTTTTTTCTTGTATTAAGTTAACGCATAGAATTTTTGGAAAAATATAGGTTTACGCATCTCGAGCCTTCAAGATACAAGCGCTGCCTAGTTTGGGAACCATTATTGAAATTACTATATGTATTTTAAATTTTACGAGTTGCTGTTAAAAAATTATAAGTTTAGTATTAAGGTAAGATAAATATATATATGTATATATATATTTCCTGATAGATACAACTTAGGGGTCTTTAAGTCAAGAATGAATAGGCTACTTCTAGGCAAGCGTGCTCCATCGTCGACCACATCATCACTTACCATCAGGTGAGATGGTGGTCAAACGCGAGCCTATTATAAATAAAAATATATATTTGTTACTATAGTCCAATAAATTTATTATTATATTATATTTTAGTTCCGTTACTAAAAATCATTTTTCTCATTTCATTCTTAAGCCCGTTTTTAGTGGGTAGAATAAATATTCATATATTATGCAATCTTAGGCACGCCTCAAGGGTTCTAATCCTCCAAAACGATTCTTTAATAAGCTTCAAAGAAGTTTCTCTCTTAAAAGGCCGTTCGTTAAATGAATCTGACTTTCTTTGTGGCAAGAAAAGGGGATCCCGAAAAAAGTCTCGGCCATTCAGAACGGTTGGTTTACTCTGGGGAGCCAAAAAGTTACCCACGCCCCAAAATCTTCGGGTTGTCATGAAAAAGCAGCTAAATTCGATTTCTATCTTCATGAAAATGGCTTATTCGATTTCAATGCACGAGAAAAGTTTTGTAACGTGAAAGTGTCCATGGACAGACATAGAGCTTTAGACTACTTGAATAGCGATGGCGCGGAGGGTCGCATAAAGTTAGCTTGTGTTATACTTAATTAACAATGACAACGTAATACGGGGATAATACCAAAATTGACTTTAGCGTACACACTAACTTTGTGCAGTATAAACAAGTTAACCACCCCCGCTTATAATATTGAGTGACAACATTTTGCTATATGCAGAGTAGTACCTACGTGTTTCAGAATATATTTTCTTGATTGAGAATTTAGATCCACCATTGTTTTACGACCCACTGTTTTACTTTAGTTAAGGTCTGTAACTTTGACCTTCTATTAAATGTCCATAATTAATAGGTAATCAATGTTTTGTTTCGAGCTAAATGTGGCATTCATTATTATTATTATTAGAATCTCTAGAGATGTTACTACACTAAATTCAAAAATGTTTCACTCAATAAAATACTGATGATTGATTTCATCAAGTTACACATTTCTGGAATAAATTTCAACTTATAAAAAGGAGTTAAACAATGTGATCCCCTGTCACCTAACCTGTTCAAATTTTTCAAAGTACAACATATTATTTCACACACTGCAAGACTTTTTAAACAACTTGCCTCATTCATGGCAGTCACCAAGCAAAAAATTCTCCACATCACCTTCAGAACTAGAAGAAATGCTTCAAGATCTGAACACAAATCTTGAAGTTAAACTTTCAATAAATAGATCCAAGACCCAGGTCAGGACGAACAAAAAGTATAGTCGAAGTAGATGGACAATATGTCGATGAATCTGACATATGCGAAATTGTACCTTTCAAAAATAAACAACACAAAGAAGGCCTTTGCCTAGCAGTTGTGGGACACAATAGTAAAAAAAAACAATTTCTTAAAACCTCTTTACGTTTTTATAGTGAAACGGTATAACAGATAGGTCTGTTTACAAATGGAACATGTGCAAGCATCTAACGACACAATAATGCGTTCATTACAGTACATTCTATATTTGGAGCACACAATTATTCGTACAAATGGCTCACTCAACCAGTACTGATTCTCATTTGATACAGCCGTTAGAGAATCAATAACCCATGAAATAAACGTTTGTGTTGCCTACTGAGCATTTTGAAGAGTCCCTAATGGAGTCAGTGTGCTAGCAGTAACTTCATTAGAACTACATTTGTATCGACCACAATAACCGACATGTGTTTGGTGCAAATATCAAAATAATTGAACAAACCATTACGATAAAAAATACACCATTTTGTTACGTTGTAATTCCCGTTTTTTGGTAGAAAAATAAACCGACCAAGTGCGAGTCGGACTCGCGCACAAAGGGTTCCGTACCGCCCGTAGCTAAAAACGGCAAAAAAAAAACACGTTTCACTTAAATATTTATTTTATCCTGTTTTTATTATTTCTTGTTATAGCAGCTACAGAAATACATAATCTGTTCAAATTTCAACTGTCTAAATGTCTCGTTTGATGAGATACAGCCTGGTGAGAGACGGACAGACAGACAGACAGTAATAGGGTCCCGTTTTACCCTTCAGGTACAGAATCCTAAAAATCATCAAATGACTCCTCCCGCTCAGGGTGGAGCAAGAACGAGTGTCAGACATTTACTTACTAAAACCCGCTCGTGTTCCCTCAGTTGCTCTTTGCGTTCCAGCTTACAGTATTCTAGTTTGTACCGCATCAAAATGCCATCATCAAAATAACTGAAAGCTCCCTATTGGTTGTTTCTTTTTATTTTATTATACACTATCTAATAAAACACTTGTAAGTGCTTTTCTTAATTCTCGTACCAAAAGAAAACCTACTAAAACCTTCTTTACAAAAGACAAGTCCTAAAATCGATACGCCCACTCTTCACCAATTGATAAGTCAACACTCCTGAATTCACGTAACGGTTATTTTAAGGTAAAAATAGAAACGTAACTAAATCGCAAATTACAATCTAGTAACGAAATATAAAATAACTTTTTTATCGAAACAATCTGAAATTACTCCATAAGATTCCTTTTCCCATCAATTTGAGTAAACACAGTCGTGTCAAGAATGACACGTGCCGACTTTGTGTCAAAACAAGCATTTGACTTTCTTCAGTAGGTAATTTATTTTGGAGCGATTTGGAAAAAAAAAAGCTATAATCTAATAAAAAGGAAAAGTCTCCGCGAAAATGGGCCGCGAGGTGTTTGAGGGACCGAACGAAATCAGGTGACTGTCATAAATAAAGGAGAGGCGATTTTATCGATGTATCCAATAAATATTGAGTTAAGTTGTATGTGTAAGTATATTATCTGTGACTGTTTTATGTTTACAGCTTTATTCTTTTATAATACGAACGTAAAAAGAAAGAGCTTCAATAAATTTTATTGGGTCACCGTTTTCCTTTGAATAAATAATCTTTGAATCTTTGGTACGAAAAATTGTATGTTGCTAGTTAATCTGGGATAACGGTGTCGTGTGATCAAAGTGCCCTTAAGCTGTGGTCGTGCTTCGTGTCATTAGGTGAGCTTGATATTGATCTTTAAATCTAGCTCGTTACTACAAGCAGGTTCGGAGGCTGTTAACTCGAAGGCAATTTCTGCTTCAGGCTGTACAGACATGTTTATACACAGGAGAATGAAAATACGCCTCACATGAAATTGGAAAACAGTAGATATTATGTAGATAAGTGCAGATAGACTGTAGTAGTGCTAAGCTACCCATAAAAAAATCAGTTAAATAAAATATGAAATAAGACAAAATATAAATACTTTCTCTAGCTCCTAAAACACTGTTATTGACATCTATTTTAGATACTCAAATCAATTTCCACTAACGTTATTTCCCTGAAACAAGATAAAGTAATATGAAAGTTATTTCAGCAGAGACCCTACTTACCTATTTCAAAGTTAATTATTCCCTTTATAGTCTTACAAACCAAGTTTGACATTTAAAAGCATATCACCGTAAACGTGCTTACAAACTAAAGTCGTTTTGCCAACCGAGAAAATATTTTGTAAGGTCCTTTTATGAGTGGAGGAGTAAAGTAGATAAAAGTGGAATGGGCGAGTGATGCGGAGGCACCGAAAGGGTTTAATCAAAGCGAGACTGCCCCTACGACCGGGGATATAGTAAATAGTCTATTCTGAAATCCACACTCCCGAACAAATACCTATAGCTTACATGTGGCCACGATCTTTTTTGTTTTTCATTTGATAAAGTGTCTTCGTTGACTATAAACAAGATAGATGTTTTATGGGGCTATTTTAAATTGAATACCATTTTTAGAATGTACTTGATATCACCAGATTTGTTACCCTTTTTTTCTTTGTTCTTCGCACCTTTTGTGCATTTAACCAGTGTCAAGTTTAGAAATTATTTAGTTTTTGACACAAAATACCATATTTTTTCCCATTATATTAATTAATAGCGGATTTTTTATTATATATTGCGGATGCATTTGAATGCTTTTATCGTATTTGTCAGTACCTAAATATATTAATTCAGCCTTCTCAGCAAGCGTCGCCGAGGTAGTCAATTTTGCATTAAAATTCTCAACTCCATTTTACTGGGATTCATATCTCACTGAACGACTATTCCAGGTAATGAATGAATGCAATGTCAAGATTCTTTGAGATATGTGCTGGTGTTCCTCACCTCTGCTGTATATCATATTCGCAGCTGACTTTCTAGAAACAGATAAGACCACAATTGCAACGTTTGCAGACGACCCAGCCATTTTATCGCCAGCGACAAGGATCCGAGTACTGCTTCAAAATACCTGCATTAAAAAAAACAAACAAATGGTTATAGGACTGGCAAATTAAATTCAATGCATTAAAATCTGGAACCTTTACTTTGTGAAAGGGTAATTGCCCCCCTGTTTAACTAAAAAATACAAAAACAGTGTCTGTTCCAAAACATCACTTTGAAATACCGGAAGAAGCTAGAGAAGCATACGAATACATTGACAACAAGCTCACGATGCATAACTACGTGAAGCGTCTCAAACGAAAGGACGTCATTTAGATAGACGATGAGACGTTCCCAATGGGAGAGGCACACTAATTGACGCGGTGCACTCACCCAATTTGCTCATTCTGTCAAACACTGATCGCAGATTACTCTGCACACAGAAGAAAAAAAATACCCTGTTTCAATTATTTCACATAGTATTTTCCAGTTGTATAGACACTTGAGATGCGAAACTAAACCGATTTTTTATCGGGCACGCCATACTCATGGCGATGTTTAAGTCCCCTCTTTGAGGAGTGGCTGGAAAGACCTAACGGCGTCCTCAGCTTCCGCATGACGCAGGTTCTAACCGAAAATAGTCAGTTTGAGACGTCCCTGCACCGGATTCGTGTGGAAGTAATGCCAGGGTATAACCATTATGTGGACTGCCCAGAGCACACGGTGGAGCATACAGAAGAGGTGTTCCCCGCTCGTGCAGAGCACCGCCGTGTCCTCGTGGGGGCGATCGGTGACAACGATCTCTCGCATCGGACCTTGGTACAGGCCATGGTCCGGAGCGAGAAGTGGCAGGCGGTCGCCTCCTTCTGCGAAGCCGTAATGCTAGCAAAGGAGGCGGCCGATCGCGTGAGGCAACGGTCCTCAAGCCCCAGCCATCGGGATCCCGATCCCGATTTCCGGCCACCGTAGACGCGGGCTTGCTGACGGCATGCAATGGGTAGCTCACGGTCCGACCGTCCGGTAACCATCCGGACCGAGTTCAAGTCGTCGACAGCGCGTATTGTTCTACGCGCGCCTCAAGAAGAAGTCAGCAAACCGTAGGGGCCCAGCAGAGTCGATTTTTATTCAGAAAAATCTGACACACCCGTACGCCCCGCCCACTACAAAACTGCTCACTTCAGTATAAAATAATGTATTTATTACTCATCATCATCATCATCATTACTCAATCCTTTGAATTGTCAAAAACTCAGTCAGTCACAAAAATTATGCTAATTGCACGTTTCAAAGCGTTGATCTCATGGAGAACATGGATCTCCATGGAAACTCTTTTTAAATAATCACAAATAAGTTTCAGTGTTGGCAACACAATTAAAATGATGTTCTTGGTTACAAAAACACAGTAAATATTTTGATTACGTATCAAAACCTAACACTAGGAATCAATTTTCAAAAACTAATAACAACTAAGCTTCACTTGAAGAATCCCACTGAAAATTTCCCAATAATCTAAAGATGAGTAATTGACAGCCTTAAAATCAGACTTTGACGCTAAAGTCAGGATTTACACTTTCATCCACCAAATCCTTAATTTTAAACACCGGCTTATTATGAATATAGACATTTTAAATTGAAATAAAATTCACATCAAATATAAATTCAATAAATGTGTTACGATAAAAATATGTAAATTACTTAAAAAATATAATATCCTTCTGTAAACACAAAAAAAAAATTCATATTCGATTCTCTGAAAATGTTCTGGAGCTTATAAATATTTACGAGAGTCGGCGAGTGATCCGCTAATCCTTCGAGTAGGTAGTATTAATCCGCTATCAATATATTCTCCATGAAACATTTCATTTGTATCCGATAAGTGGCTTACCGTCATCGGATATCAGACGGATATGACATCACGCGAACGTGAGTGAATGAGTTTCAGATATAGGGTTGGTTGATATCTCCACGTGTGTTCCGCGGTGGTTACCGTTGGCGATCAATACGGCTATACTACAAGACATTTTCATAAAAATAATTAAAAAAAGAGCGAAAGAAAAACAATTTATTTGCGCGAAATGACGAAATCTCAAGAATGACTTTCAATCATATTCATTGTATAGAAAAAGTATGCGTCACATCCGCGTAAAACGGCCGAACGCTCAGCGCAAAGCCGTGGCCCCATGTATAGGCTACAACGGTTTTCAGCGTGGGCCAGCGGCAGTGTCGACACAAAGACGTCGGAACGGTGTAGGGCACCAATAGATTTGTATAGAATAAGAAAAAAAAGGAATTATTTTGAGGAAGAGCATATGACAAATCACTAACCAATTGATGTGCCGTCAAGGTTGACCACGGCACGGCACGGAAGATGGTGCGAAGATTTGATCATGTTCACGGGGTAAACTTGGCCAGATTTCGCTCAAGACAGAATGGTTCGGGAGGAGGGGAGAGGCCTTTTCCCAGCAGTGGAATACATTATAGGCTAGAAAGAAACACTATTAACTTCCTTTAAACAGTGAAATTGTTACATTTTGAGTTAAAAACCCAAGTCACACAATTAAATAGTGAAGAACAACCAATTTTCGATTGAAATAACTGCAGAAAATCAAACAAACTCTATAAAACACTATAAAATGGAGTATGTGAACATGAAGGTTCTACAATGTGCAAGGCAAGAGCTATAATTGAAGAAACTTTACTTTTATATGGAAAGCCACTATGGAAACCTTGGCATTCTATCACATTTATGTCTTTAATATAACATAAAACTTCTCAGTAAAAACTGAGCCACTTCGTACATTTATGTACAGAACTAAAGTGCGGTAGAAAAATAAACTGTTAATGTTTTTTGTTCCATTTGGCTTTTCACTGTTTAAGCATTAGGCCAATGTTAAATTAAAATAGCACATTATGATATAAGTGTGTAATGTTTATGATTACTGCTAATGTGGTATTTAGACCCAAACCGAAGGCGAGGGCGACCATAGAGTAGCTAGACTGTTTTAATACAAATAAGAATGAAAAGTTATACAAAGAAAAACCAATTTTATTTGAATGAACCATTTATTTATGAAACAAATTACAAATTGTTACAAATTAAAATGGTTTATTTAAACACGAAATTGCATGAAATAAGCAAGTAAGACACTAATTTTTAATGTTGAACGCAATAACCTAACGTGATTTTTTTTGGTGTTTTTTTTTTGAGAACAAATTTTTAACAAAATGTTTTTTTAACTACTAGTGCATTATGGTAATCAAAAAGTCACAGTTTGGTTACAAGCGCCATTATATACCTATGTGTAGTGTAGTTATAGTCACTGTTTGAAAATATATTCTAATGTTTAATCTGTGTTTGGTAAAGACGAGTCGGCCCCCAAATGGAAACCTGTATCAAAACTTATGTTTTAATATCGGCTTGATGAGTAAACACAATTTATGTAAATATTTCGGTCAGCTTTCGCTTTGACCTTGAGATATGGGAAAAAAATACTTGTACGCATTACCTATTCAAAGTAGTATAGGTATCTCAAAAACTTATTATGCCAAACGAATGAAACCAATGCAAGGCTTCAGATTACATTATAGAGTATATTATAGATATTTTTTTTTATATTTAGTATAATTTATTGTATAAAAAAATAAGTCATACAATACAATAAGTAAATCACATTTTTTTTTTTTCGAAGTGTTGCACCAATTTTTTTCACACGTAATTTTTATGAGTAATAGGGCTATAGATGTAAAAGAATTTAACAAGGATTATTTTCGACACTGTAAGTTTCAGAGAACATGAAAAAAAAATGATTTACTTATTTATTTATTTTATATAATAAATTATACTAAAACTTAAAAAATATGTATAATATAATATACTCTGTATTTTAACCTGAAGCTTGGCATTAGTTTCAATCGTTTAGCGAAATTAGTTTTGGAGATATATTACTTTGAATAATAGTCATGCGTACAGGTATTTTTTTCCGTCAAGGTCAAAGCGAAAACTGACCGAAATATTTACTTAAATTATGTTTACTTATCAAGCCAATATTAAAACATAAGTTTTGATACATATGGGTTACCATGACGTTCAAAGTAAGAATGTTTCATTCTTATTTCAGTGTGAGTAAGAGAGATCTATACAGGTTGTCTAGCGCCATCTCTTACCCACAATGGAATAAGAATAAAACAATCCTACTTTAAACGTCATGGTAACCCATCAGGTTTCCATTCGGGGGCCGACTCGTCATACTTGTCTGACTATACCCTTTGTTACCAATACCGATTCAACAAAAATATTGTCCTGTGTAGTAGACACTTGAAACACAAACCTAAACCACTTTTATATTAATATATCCAGAAGGAACCAATTGTCGAATAATCAAAACAGCCGTTGAACTTCAGTCGTTAAAATATCGTCATAATCCACAGCTTGTTATAATTGGCACACTACGCTAGTCCAGTTTTTTATGCAATAGTTAAGATTTGAATTTACAAGCAACTTAAGTTTGTAGTTAATTTAATATTGTCTCTTTTTTTCATAATGGCACGTACCACTATGAAAAATAGTTAAAATTAAGTTAGTTAGTTTTTGTCTTTAAAGTCATGTATATGACTTTTTGGGGGGGCACAACTGTGCCCCCAGATTATTTATTTCTTGTCTAATAGGTTTACAATAATTGTATATGTGTATAATGTTGGTCATTACTGCTGAGGTGATATTTAGATCCAAGCTGAAGGTGAGGGTCTTACGAGAGCCGAGGACGATAATCACCAATATTCATATATATCATAAGACGTTTTACAACACACTTTTGAAGAAAAACAATTTAATTAGCCATTTATGCAACAGCAAAACTAGTCTACAGTACTAGTGCTTCGCTGAGGTAGTCAATACTACAATAAAATTCTCAGCTCCGTTTTGCCACTGGAAATCAATTTGTGAATAATTAAAACAGCCACTGAACTTCACTCGAACCAATCTCGCGAAAAACCGCTCGCGTCTTATAATGGCGGCCATAGACCAGCTAGATGATTTTAATAAAAATAAGATGAATGAGGAGGTTGCTTGTTGTTGTGTTGTTTTTTGTCTTTGTATATAAACAAACAAAAAAAAAATGTTAATGAACAATTTATTTATTAAATATGTGCAAGTAGGACATTAATTTTAACTATTGAACGCAATAACCTATAGTGTTTTTTTTTAATTATTTTATTTTGAGGACAAAAAGGTTCTAACTACAGTATTGCACTAGTGCATAAAGATACTTAATAAAAAGGCATAGTTTGGTTACAAGCGCTATTAAATACCTAAGTACGGTACAATTATAGTCATTTTCTGGGCAAGTTTATTGAAAAGTATATTCTTTTGAAAACAACCTCGCAGACACAAAGTAAATAGCAGCCTTACATTTATTGCTACAACGACGGCATTGTGTTGTGTCCAAATACCGTTAACATTCGCGACGGCACAGTGCCCAGCCGCTTTGTGTGCACAAGTACCTGCATTCACGACGTCCACTTCACACTGGTTACTTTGTATACTGCGAAAAACTCAAGGTGTAAAATTAACGAACCGGGTGAGATTCACAACGTGAATTCTCTCTGTGACTTTCTAGCCGTAAACGGCCATGTTCCATTCAAATCATATTTAACTTTATCCAAATCCATTTCTCTTCCTACAGCTCTCTATCAGCTGCTTTATTTGGAAATTGATTTGGTAACGTCTATATAAACGCGTGTTTGGTTCTCAGTTAGCCTTAGGTGAGATAATATAGAATTATGTTGTTAGAAATAATTGATATCGTTTACTTTACAATCAGTACCGTAGCTAGGCGTGGGCGAAGCCGCCCCTCGCCTACGGCCTCGCACTTAAAGGGGCTTTTTAAGAGCGAAGGTACTCAACTATTATTAAAAATCACAAGGTTTCATAATATAACATTACTATTAAATTAACAGTGATTCACTACGTGGGCTTTCTAGATGTGGTTGTGTGTTTATTCTTTTTCTGACCAATCCGTCAGGTACGAGTCGAGCCTGCTTCGAGACAACGCCCGTCTTTTGACACCCACTGCGTGATATCATACAAGTATTTAAGAGTATTAAAACATTAGAAGAAACTCCACCAATTAATTGCTCTCATGATGATGCAGCGTCATTAAATACGAAACGAAAAATCGATTTCAGAAAAGACTTCAATAATGTTAAACCATTCGATTAATAGCAGAACCCTTAGGATCTATGCTGAAAACCTCATTAACCCCCGTGTAATATTGGAAGTCTTTGAAAACGCGCACAAATAAACCAAAATAATTACTTCCACTCATTGCTCTCTTTTCGCTGTATTTTATCGACGTTTCAGTTAGGGTGTGAACACACATAATGCCCTATAATACCTTTGGCATCTCGATAAATGACAAAATACTTTGAACCTCTGATACTTAAAAAGCACTAATGAAGGGTAATCTTAGCCCAGCCGTGGGACGGTGTAGACTAAATGTATTAATAATATATTGACACTTAAAAATAAAGTGTCTTGCACGGGTTTTACAAAATATAATAGGAAAATATGTAACTCGAATAGGTACACACTTACTAAGTTTTTTTTTTTTATATGTAGGAAGTTGGTATAAAAGAAGCTGATAAATAGATATTCATATGAATTTATCTCAACAAAGTTATAATGTTATCACAAAACTCGTTATATTCTTATGCATGAATACTTCATAACTTTGACTGAAAGCAAATATTGATCCGGTTAGATAATTATCATAAAGCATTTTACTCATCTTGTCGTGATTTTTATTGTTATCCTAAAATTCACGATGATACACGATATTAAAATTTACCAAGAAAAGGTAAACTTAATTTAATAATTAAACAACAAAAATCGCTGAAATTGGATCATTGGTTATCGAACTCTAACTATAGTCGAACTTTTTAGGTTTCCGTAGTCAACTAGGAACCCTTATTTTGAGCTAGTAATACATCAAATAACTCCTCCCACACTGGTTGGATCGAGGAGTGACTGATTTTTACTGATCAAAACTCAGCTTTGTTCCTTCAGTCGCACTTTGTGTTCCAGGGCCACGGTGATCCCGCAGCCCTAAGTTCAATCGTACTTAGAGCTTAAAAGAACATGAAAAATAAAAATTATTTTTATATAAATTGGAATAAAATTGTTCTAATAAGTTAAATTAATCCATCTCGATTATTTAATATGCGTACAAATTAAAAGCATTGTGTGCTTTAGCAAACAAAGTCTTTCAATGTTATTATCTCGAATTATTCATAGTAATTTAAATAGACATTCCATTACTATAACACTTTTTGAAGAAAATTAAATATAGTTTTTTTAATCACTTGTAATGGATAACATATAAATGATATTTAAATAAATTTTCGTTAGATAAGTATTTTCATTTCAACACTAATTAAAACTGAAAACAATGAAGTAATGGAGTAAACCAATTTTTTACCTCAAAGAGCCCATTAGTAAGAAAGAAAAAGATAATTATTGGTTCAAACAACATCTAAACACACTTCAACAAATACATTAATATTAAATTAATATAATTGAAGACTTGATTTCACCCGAAAGGGTCATAGGAATCATTCATGGAGACAGCTACACTTAGAGATTCCTTGTTTGATTAATCAAAAATAGAACATTACTGCCCGAATAATTGCAGTGACCAGGATTCTGGAGTGGTAACCAGGTCGGGAAAATGCAGCGTTGGCAGGTCCGCCGCAAGATGGACTGCAGATCTAGTGAAGGCCACAGGAATCTAATGTACCTATGTGAGGAGCACAAGGGCTGGTCATGGTAACCCTTGTATCAGGTATGTGCAGTAGACAACTTTCGGCTGTAATGATGAAAAATTTGTTGAAACCTTACAGTCTGGACTAAGCGTTTCGCCTCGTCGTTTATACCACGTACATCGAAGGACTGGAACAATTTGCCTGCTGCCGTCTTCCCATCCGATTATAATTTGGGTGCCTTCAAGGCTAGAGTGAATGGGCTCTTAATAAAATACTGCACCTCATTGCATCACTGCTTACCAACAGGTAGGGTCGCAGTCAAGCATATCAAAAAAAAAAATAAGACGAAGTTAGTCCGTCGCATGTCTAACGAGCTGTGAGCCCGTAATACACAGAATTGATGCTCGGACACAGTGGCCTGGTGCCGCGAAAGACCACGAAGGAGATGGCGGGACGACTTAGATGTTTTCCTTGAGGATTGGAACGAGAAAGCGAGTAACCGTGATCATTGGAAAGAAAGGAGGGAGGCTTTTGCCCAGCCGTGAGACAGTACGGACTAGCTATAATAATATAAGTGAACTAGCGACCCACCTCAATTTCGCACTAGTGTTAGAATTCTTTGAACTTCTCGGCTGTTCTCTACTATAATATGCATGTACCATACACCTTAACCTTCCTCATGAATCATTCTGACAATAGATCAAAACTGAATGACAATTCACTCAGTGGTTTTTGAGTTTATGGCGCACAGACAGACAGATGTGGTAGGAAACTTTGTTTTATGATATATAAGGCAGAGATATAAAATATTTACGAATCACAACAAGAAAACTAAAATTACTTCATCACCATCATCATAATTTCAGCTGATGGACATAGGCCTCCCTAAGGTGTCGCCATAATGACCGATCCTGTGCGTCTCGCATCCATCGAATTCCCGTGGTATTCACCAGTTCATCGAACCACCTTGTAGGAGGTCTTCCAACGCTGCGTGTTCCAATACGTGGTCGCCACTCCATTTTTTTTTTTATTCTTGATAGGTTCGCGCTTAACCGCTATCTCACCTGATAGAAAGCAACGATGTGGTCGACGATGAAACGCGCTTACCTAGAAGTAACCTATTCAATCTTGAGATTCCCGGGTTGTAGCCATCAGGACATACAGATTCCGGCAAGAAGTTCCACTCACCACAGTTCCTTGGCTGTACGCACAATGAATTTGTTCCCAAAACGTTTCGTGCGTATATGTGGGATGTTCACTATATGCCGGTGGCGCATTGCCGTACGCCTGGTGGTCTGATGATGGACCATAACCTTTCGGCCCCATTGACCATCTGTTCAGTGAGCAATGTGTCCTGCCCACTGCCACTTAAATCTGGCGATTCATTGGACTGTATCGATAACCTTTTTTTAATGCTACCTTTACTTCATAATATATACCAAAGAAGCTCAAACAACACCAACTATAAATAGCTAAACCAGAATGACGTAATTAAGGATTCCAGAGAGCCTGAACCTGAGGCGAACGAAACGTAATCCCGTAACAAACATCCCGTGCCGGTGGACGCGCCGTGTACGTAAACACGGGTGTCACTACACTTAGTAAGCGTCACTCCGGTCGTAAGCCATACGAGGCTGTAGTACCAAAGTGTCCTAATGCTCTATTATGCAATATCGGATAAATGAACACCACATTTCATCACCACTGCTCTCAAAACGGTGAAGGAAAACATCGTGAGGAAACCGGCATGTCGTAGAACCAAAAATTTGAAGACTTGTAACATTGTTGTCTTTGAATTTTATTATTAGATTAGCAAAAATCATGGCTATTTTCAGTGTTCAAGTTAAAAAAATCATAAGAAACTTCTGAAAGTACCCAGGACTGAAAACTCTTCGGTTTCTTATAAACCTGTATCAGTTTTATATGAACTCGTGAAAATGAAACTAGATCTCCAACACAAGTATCAACAGAGCACGCTTGAAAGTGTCGTTTAGCAAAAATGATGAATATGTTCAGTGCTCAAGTTAAAAAAATCATACGAAACTTTTGAAAGGACCCAGAACGGAGAACGCCTTGGTTTCTTATACAACTATATCAGTTTTATATAGAGAGGTGGAAACCAAACCCAGAACTCCATCACTTAAATCTGTACTTTATTTTATTAGTATAAGTACAGCCTTTTGTCCTGTCACCCGTCACGCTAACACTAACCCCATTTTCTTCCATAACCAACTCCTCAAACAATCCAATCATCTTTTCTTTGGCCTCCCTCTCCCCCTCCATCTATTTAGTTACACGTAAACTCTTTTATTAACATTCATTTCAACCCTCATCTTCACATGACCATACCAAAACAAATGATTTCCTTTCAACTTTTCAATCGCTGGCGCCACTTTCAAACTTCCTCTAGATAATTGCTTTTTATCTTAATCTGATAAGATTTAAATTTTGATCAAATGAGTTCAAATTTCGAACATCAAAGTCTGGGCCGTTCCTTAAAATATTACTGTGACCGCCCTAAACATTAGCCCTCCAGTTTTTCACACTCCTTGTACATAGTGCATAGCGTTATTGCCTCGCCTCCCCAGAATTCGTTACACACATCTCCCAAAGGACTTGTACAAATCTTGCCACATTCCGACGACGTAAGAATTCCTTTACCGACACGAATCATTTTGGCACAGAAACGTTTTTATGTTCAATCGGTGAGAATGTATTCGAAGGGAAGCGTGAAGATGTTGTATAAACAGCTGTAAAACTCTATACCTACCAACGATCCCACACTCCACAGTAATCTACATTATAATATGTGTTTTCACATTTGTGCAAACATTGAGCTTTTATAGCAAATGTTCATTTATGTGAACATATAAAAATATTGATATCTGAACACAAAACCAACCAAGTAGTAAAAGACAAGTCATAACAAATCTTCAATGTTGACTTTCCCGGCAAAACCTTTTAAGATCTCTGATGTTTTATAAATTTCTCATTCTCGCAAATCTTAATGTTTTCAAATAATACCTGAAAATGAAGAATGGGAAGATGTCAGAATACACTTCATATAATCCTATGCCACTTATCGTTTGTTTGAAGCAATAAATCATCAGGCGAAAATAATTCGGAACCGATCGGATGGAAGTGGCTGTCGTTTTGTTTACACATGAAATTGAGTTTTTCGCTAAGTAAAATTTGTTCGTTTATTAACTAACTTAGGCACTTGAGCAAACATTGGGCTAGTCAACTACTCTAGCGGGTTATTGTTTACAAAAATAGCTTCATTTTTTAAACGCCGTCTGCGAGGGGCACGAATATAAATTTTGGAATAAACGAGTCAAGAACGTGAAAAGAATATTTTTTAAGGATTGTAGTACATTATTTACCCCAAACGATACGTTAAGCTAAATAAACTGGACATTTTACCTCTTGATATAAATATAACTTTCTTAATAAATTTAACTCCGCAATTCACATAAACAGGCTTTGTTATATCGGTAAAATGTAAACAGAACAACGGTCGATAATTCACAGAACTGATAACCTCAGGCAGGATATCATTGGCCACGACATGACGTAACTCTCCCTCGATTGAACTCCAGACGAGTGAATCTCGTAGTACCCAACATCCCGCGACGCGCCCTCCAACAAAAGTGATATTTTGTAAGAAGGCAATCATTCAACCGTTTTATTCTCAGTTTGACTGTCTCTTTTACGATTTCTCTTCTACGTTTCCGTCAATAATGATACTTTTTCGAATCACATACACATTTTTATTGAATGGTTACAAAGATGAAATCAACGCTGAATTCATATAACATTTTTGGTAAAAGCGTATTTCACAATTACAGGGGCTTTGATGTTCTATGTGCTTAGAAATCATACAATTGACACACAATTTTTAATAGACTGTTTGGTAAATCATGAGCCTTATATGAGGAGAGTGAGGAGAGTATCCTGCCTGGCTTTGAGGCATGCCGGATGGTTTTAGGGAATACATAAGTCAAGACAAACGAAACTTAGATCTCACTAATAGTACAATTAAAAACTATTAAGCAGTTGACGCTCATGACCCCATTTACGCTGGGGCTTCTAGTCTAACCGACGCGAATGCCTTCATAACCATTAATTTAATAGTTCTCAAAGCCAAGCAATTTTGAATAAGCTGTAGGCAATCTAAAGCTCCGACGCGACAATACATAGGTATCGTAACCAAGGCCCAATATCTACAGCAGGCATTGAAGCGGTCAGCCTGCGTGCACCGTTGCTTTAGTATGAATCGGTAACTCGTAGTTAATCTACTTTGAGGTAACACGCCTACCACATCCCAAACTGTTTCCTCTTACCCAGTATTGCCTTACCAATTAAATATTAGAGCAGTGACTATCACGTTAGTGTAGTGGTCAGAAATGCTACTGCTGCTGCTGAGATGAGGTCCTGGAGCCTGTCCTTACCATGATGTGTTAAAAAGTCACTACGGCAAGTTGACGCATCGTACGGTGCGCAGCAGTGATGTGTTGAACACAGTATTTTGCCATGTAAATAAAAATTTCGCTATCAGCCTTCATCCAAAGGGTTTTCCGACGTTGTTTTGTCTCCTATGTAATTTGCTTTCCTATGTTAAGATGGTCACCTATCCACAGAACCACCTCGACTAGCGTTGCTTAACCTTCAGGACTGACCCGTGCGGCTGTTATTGCTTAGCAAATAAAGGAATGTGAACTTTAAATTTTATTCACTCGTAACAAATTCCAGAGGAAAAATGAGAATACTGATAGAATCGATAGTCAAAAAACAAAAACAGAACGGATTTCTATTTCGCAATGAAAAATATTTACAATATCTGGTGAAACACAAAGAATTACCATAACTTCGTTTACGTTTAAAAAAATTACCTCTCTACTACTGGATACACCGTTCATTTGAAACTAAAAATAAAACATAAATTTATGAAAAAACAACGTAGAACAAGTGAAAAGAAAGCTGCTCGACGGCAAACGAAAACACAGTACGCTGAACAAATTGATTCCCGTTAACTTCGACCATAAGTACGCACTTACTGAATTTAGTTATTTTTGATTAAGAAAGTAGGCAATTGGGCAATCAAGAATCTCTCGGTTTTGTTGTTTATATGCCAATTCTTGAAAGAAACCCTGTATACCCTGGCGTGTATTAATAAATCGCTCAAATATAAGAGGTAGTAATTGTCCGTTTGACGATATTTACAGAAACACTCGAAATAAGTAAATAGAATGAGTATTGGCAACTACGCAACGAGCGTAGCCTTTCCGTAGCAACCTTTCTACGCCGTAGCAACAGTAGACGCCTACGCCGTAGCAACTAAAGATGCCTACGCCGTAGCAACGAAAGACTCCTACGCCGTAGAATTTAATTATTGCTACCGCAGTTCAAATAGAGGCTCTCATCATTTCCTTTTCTAATAGCCATTTCAGCCATCATAGCTTTCGTCAGGCTGAAATGTCAATAGGGAATGTGCATGAAAAAGAAATTTGATAACTAACCAATTTATCAACACAAAAACAGAATACTAATTGTGAAAACAATATCAAAATTGGTAGGTAAGCAAACGAGATATAACAATTTTAAACAAATATCTCTGTCTCACCGAGACGCCATTTTCTATTGCGGTTCGTGTGGCGTAGTGTCATGGTCATTGACGTCACGGACCAAGTCAGAGTTATCTTTCATAATAGCAGCCTTGAAGCTATATAACTTCGTTGTCGATGAAGACATTTTAATTATTATTTTTTTCATCATCATCATTTCAGCTGAAAGACGTCTACTGCTGGACATAGGCCTCCCCAAGTATCGCCGCACCGAACAGTCCTGTGCGTCCTCCATCCATCACTTTTCCACGACTCTCACCAGGTCATCCGTCTACCTCGCCTTCCAACGCTGCGTCTTCCGTTGCGCAGTCGCCACTCCAGAACCTTTCAGCCCCATCGATCATCTGTTCTACAAGCAATGTGCCCTGCCCACTGCCACTCAAGTTCTTCTTCTGTGATTGATTCTTCGAGCTGTGTCGGCGACGTTGGTACTCCTGCGGATATCTTCATTTCTGATGCGATCACGCAAGGAAACTCCGGGCGCAGCCCTTTCTATTGCCCTTTGGGTAACTTTAAGACTTCATATTTTTTTAGCATAGTCGGCCTTATGTTCCCACTGTTGGGACTCAGGTCATATTTGTTTACCAGACTAAAAATATTCATTCACTTTCACAATAAAAAAGGCATGCATATATAGGGAATACGTCGGAAAAACACTGAGTGCCAAAACAGCGCCAATTTCCTTTAAATCACAAAACAATAAAAATTACTTTTAAATTGAAACACAAGTTGACAGTTCATTAAATAATAAAATCCGAACAATATGGTACGATCTCCAAAACGCTGGTAATTTAATAGCTTTATATCTTAGTTCAATTTTCTGTTAGCGTTACATTAGACTTACATAAGATTTTACGGCGCTCTACTAAAAACTGTCATAAAAACTTCTACTGTCAATGCGCTATAAAATAACAGTAAATTTCGACTACTTTCTTTTATCCTTATTAGTCTTTCACAACAATGAAAACATGAAGCTTGCCGCGACCGGACATTATGTTTGTATATAAACTCGAATCTTTAATACCGTTAAACTCCCTTTTTCTACACGATTTTTGTGCTATTATGGACTTGATTAAGATCCCTATGACATTCAGACCGTAATTTTTGCACAAAATGGCCGAGTTTAGCGTTCCTATTCAAAGAAACTGAAAAACTTCGATAACTGTGAACTTACTGAATAGTGGAGGTTATTAATATAATTCATAGCAGCTTCACCTTGCGCAATTTTGTTTTAACTATTTATTCAAATGCTAGAGTGTGACTACCTTTTTTTCGAGCGCTTAAATTGAACTACTGTACTGAGCAAACAAAAATAAAATTTACATATACGTGTCTCCTCAATAGTCATTTAGTTTATACAAACCTTCGTTTCTCTTTTTTGATACCTCTTTAAAAAGGCTCCCGTGCCTACCTCCCGGTTTCATCATCAGATCAGTTCGATGGTACCTTATAGCCAGAGTCCATCTCATGACAATTCTAATAAGCCCAAACACGGCTAGGATACATTGTTTATTACGGAGTTCCCGTGCCTACCTTCAGGCTTCCTCATCAGATCAGTTTGATGGTACCTACCGTATAGCCAGAACGCATTCCATGATGATTTTTATCAGTCTACATTGCTTTATTACGATTTTTCCTACATAACTTCCAGCTCTGTTTTCAGATCAGTTCGATGGTACCTTATAGGCAGAATGCGTCTTATGATAGTACTGATAAGCTGAAATACGGCCAAGGTACATTTCTTTATAAGTGAGTTCCCTTGCTTAATTAACTTCCGGATTCATCATCAGATCAGTTCGATGGAACTTATTTTTTGCAGATCCATTTATTCAAAACTTGCTTCATCATAGTCGCTTAACTGTCTCAATAGAGATATCTTATTGACACCATTGGAATATTTATCATTGAAAACCTCCTTTTTTTTGAAGTCGTTTAAAAACATATTTAATATTACTAAAAACTTTCAGTATCAACTATAAATTTCTCCTTCATCATCATCATCATTTCAGCCGAAAGACGTCCACTGTTGGACATAGGCCTCCCCCAAATGCCGCCACAATGACCGGTCCTGTGCGTCTCGCATCCATCGAATTCCCGCGACCCTCACCAGGTCATCGGTCCACCTTGTGGGAGGCCTTCCAACGCTGCGTTTTCCGGTACGTGGTCGCCATTCCAGAACCTTTCGTCCCCATCGACCATCTGGTCTGCGAGCAATGTGCCCTGCCCACTGCCACTTAAGTTTGGCGATTCTTCGGGCTATGTCCGTAACCTTGGTTCTCCTGCGGATATCCTCATTTCTGACGCGATCACGCAAGGATACTCCGAGCATAGCCCTTTCCATTGCCCTTTGAGTAACTTTAAGCCTTCTGATGAGGCCCATTGTAAGCGATCACGTTTCGGAGCCATATGTCATCACTGGCAACACACACTGGTCATAAACTTTTGTCTTGAGACACTGTGGTATATTGGACGAGAAGACAACGCACAGCTTCCCGAACGCTGCCCAGCCGAGTCGGATTCGACAATTGACCTCTTTCTCGAAGTTAGACCTACCCAACTGGACTGGACTACCCATTTCTCCTTACGATATTAATATTACTACATACAATGTATACCAGAATAGATGTTACTTTATAAGAAATTTCAACACGTATTAAAACGTTTTTAAATATGAACAAATATTTTGAAGGTACTAAAGAACGCCCCTTAAGTTGTTTTGTAAATTTATGACACTTTGTTAAAACTATAACTGCTAAAACAGATGGCTTCTATGGCCATAAACTCGGGTTGATTTTCTTAATTACTTGTGGCTTAATTTACGTCTTTTTTAAACTCATTTCAATACGATAATATGATAAGGAAGCCTCCACGGGTTGTTTTATGAGGGCTTTAAAATTCTCATTAACCATAAAGAAATTGATAAAGTCATAACTCATAGGTAACGGCTGACGATGACGAAATGCTTCCGAGCTTGTAAGCGAATTTTAATAAAATTCCGTAGTAAGTAATCATAGTAGCTGAATGGATAAGGATAGGGAGAAAAGAACGCACGTGGATAATTGATCACGTCTTAATGGTGAGGAGGTCCCGGCCGACACGCAACCGCCCGCGCCGCTCGCGCTCCGCTCCCGCTCCGCAGCCGCCCCGCAGCCGCACCGCTACACGTTCCGCACGCTTCACCAGATTAAACTGATCTGTTATTATTTTCACGACATATTTCACTTAGTCCGCTATAACAAACCGAAGCATATTTTTTCGTGTTTAAATATCGACACAAATGAAATAACGATTTCGTTTTTGTTGTTATAATTGAATATAGAATATACAATTTATATTTTTTTATTAAAATAAAACTGTCTACATAGCCTTTTCCCAACTATGTTAGACCAGCGTCCAGTCTAACCAGCTGCAGGTGAATCTGACCTCTACAACCCAGTAATTGAGTAACACGATATCCCTTGGCAAGTCTAGTGTCAAATTTCCTAGTTTTTTACTGTATCTCAATGACCAACAATTGACACTCGGGGCCAATGGCTTAACGTGCTTACCGAAGCGTGGAATAATGTAGTCATAATAGTAATCTTTATTCCTTTATTTTTTATATATAGATAAAGTTTGAAACACAGTTTGGTATTTGAGTTTCAACAATATATTTTCTAAAGAGTATTTTAAGAGGTAGTGTACAATAATCAACAAAACCTTAACTATTGTGGACCGTGTAATTCTACTATGAATCTCGATGTGATAAGATGATCACCCATCCTCAGACCGACCTCTACAAACGTGTTTACCTTGAAGAACGACCCGTTCGTCTGTTGGTATGTTAGCCATGAGCTCCTACGAGAAGAAAGCCCTTTCAGAATGCATTTCACTAAATTAAATCCTAATAGGATTCGAACAGAAAGTCAATAATAGGGGCTAGCTAAAGGTTTGGACAGTCAGCCTATTGCACGTGATTCGGCGGAAACCGTTCTGTAATTAATTACTGGGAGGACTAGTAAGGGGTCGAACACACTCTGCAACCAAACATGAAAACTAAACTAGTCTGAACATGCCTAAATTCCTTTTGACACAGAAACGCATATTAGGCAAGCTCAATTTACTAAACATTAGCAATTTATCAGAACTGTCAAGCTATTATATATATTTTAGGCAAACATGAAGTCCGATTATATTATAAACCAAATTAGAAGAAGCGGAAGTTCGTGAACTGTTTAGTCAGAAATAGATCGGTAAATTATAGGAATTGATTTTGTTTTGGAATTGATTAGCATTCGAGGTAATTAAGATATTGTATATGTAACTGAAAAATTGCAAATACCGTAAGATTGTGAAATATTGCGAGAAAAAAAAAACTATTTTTTCTAAATAAAACACGCTTACCTATGTCGGAAACTATTGAATTTAGATATAATTTATTGTATTCAATGCGATATTTTCATGATATATCGAGAAATTATAATCTAATAAAGAGTTATTGCAATCATACGGAGTCTGCAATTTTTCGGTGACATAAAGGAGTATATTTATATACCAAACACATAAATATAAAAAATTACAATAATTCAAAATATGTTCCGCTTCCATTTGCGATTTTTTAAATTTTGTTGTTAATAACCCCAAAGTCTTTAATAACTTCAAAGTGTTTTCTAAAAATTACCTTGAAGTTATTGATATTTGAAACTAATAACAACAATCCTGTTTCGAAAATATTAATCTTTGTAGACCTTCGTCTCTGTAATGTCATTATCACAATCTGTGTCAGATTCTTGCGAAAGCACACTATGCAATGGTAACGCCCGGGTACCCACTATAAGTATTTTAACATAATTAGGTCCATCCTAGGTCCCAGGGCAGGCTCTAAGACTAGGCCGACTCTAGGTCGTATCCACTTGTTGGATGTCACAAGTCTTCGAATGTGTGGTTCTAGGACATACCAGTTTCTTCATAAAAGTAAAGTGTCTGGCTGGCTGGGTTAACTAGAAGTTTACATACTTAATAACCTCATGCAACTCTTATAGCAAAGTCCGATAGCCCAGTGTGTAAACAGTCTTACGTACCAGTGACCACCGCTCGACAGCCAACGATAATGCCTCGACAAACTTACTGATTAAATTTCCGCACTAACCGATTTTAACTATAACTACCCAAACACATCAACCCTTACAACCAATTTCATAAATAAACTCTACCAAATACAGATAGGACAACAAATCCATGCCATGAATATTGTACCTACAATGTACGCATGTGTAGCTATGTTGCTCTCGACCCGAAACTATTACTAGCTGTCAAAACCACTGTGTTCGTGTCTCTTTGATCAAACTTGTTGATGTTACCCTAAGCAATCTCAGTAATCGAACGTAACAGTATTCTTTAAATTGCTTTATATATTAATCGTATTGTGAATCTGATGTCGAATAGAATTAAAAGAAAATTAAGTCGTATAATTTAACTTAACTTTTTTTTTATTATTTATGTTAAAAATTAACTTCAACCAAAATAAAATACAGAATGAATTTTGCAAATCTGTTGTACATGAGGTAACTTGACACCTTGCAAATTTGGAGGAAGTAGAAAATGTCTGTAACAGAAAAAGGATGTACAAACTGAAATGTGACGCAAACAAAAGAGATAGCGAGACCCACTATGCCCCCACTTTTCCTGTCACCAATATTTGAAATACAAATTGCTGCTTCATTTAATAACCAATTTTGAAGATGTTTTTAAAAAAAAACATTTTTATAGTATTATTTGTTGTTTCGTATAAAATATTATACAAATATAAACACGGAAAAATACCCAATTGTGCAACAGTCAGCCAGTAATTCATCATCATCTTCCTGCCCTTATCCCGTGTTATTTGGGGTCGGCGCAACACGTCAGTCAGCCAGTAATTAACCAACAATAATTACAGTGTTTCATCATCATTATCATCATTATTTCAGCCCAAGGACGTCCACTGTTGGACAAAGGCCTCCCCCAAGCGTTGCCACAACGAACGGCCCTGTGCGTCTCGCATCCACCGCACACCCGCGACTCTCACCAGGTCATCGGTCCACCTAGTGGCATTCCAAAGCAGTATTTTCCGGTGCGCGGTCGCCACTCTAGAACCTTTCGGCCCCATAGACCATCCGTTCTTCCATCAATGTGCCCTATGCACTGCCACTAAGTATAACAGTGTTTAATGAAAGTAAAATTCTAATTAAAATACACCACATTATGTAACAATAACAATATTAATTGCAAATTGCAAGCAACATTATATTGATTCTCTACAGGGCCCAAGAGACGTTTCCAGCGAATCAAGATTCATTTCGCGTTGCGAAGCCATTGAAGTTTGCTTTCAGCAACCGTTCGCAAACGTTGACAAATATTGTACATCTGTCAAATGACAAAAATATACGGGCAACAATGCAGGCTTGCTGGGGACAGAAACTGTAACCGCGAATTGAATCACAGATTTCAATAAATATAAGGTTCGAACTCAAATGATTTATTTGCTTGAATACGAGTTTTAGATTCTTGAGCTCTGAATTTGATTGGGAAATAGGGCAAGCTTGGAAGCGAAAGGGCTTTTAAAACGTCAACAAAGTGAAATGCTCTATAGCTCGATCAACTTTGTTTGCATTTGCGAAATACAAATCATGTTGGCAGAAATCAAATGTTAATTTGATTTAGAAGCGTTGTTTAGTAATATTTGCTTACCAATTATATTACTAATTTTACCTAGAAGTTTCGTTTTTGTGAATCTTTTTTGTTTATTTTATTTGTTCAATTTTACCTTGTGTAGTAAACTATACACACACACATATACACACACACTACACACACACATACACACACACACGTGTACACGTGTACACTATATTTTTTTATACATTAAAATGTCTAAATAAATATAAACAAATAACTACCTTTTTTTCAATGGCCACGCTTATTTCTCTTCTTCTATATAAAGTGCTTGCAGCATCAGGGTTGTCAAGGAAGAATATTCCACTACCACTTGACTGTGATCTTTCTAACAGTCCTTCCGAAGTTTAACAGTAATTGTTAAGCTCTTTGCTCTTTACTGATAAATCTTAATTTAATGGCTTTACTAAAATACTCAAATCACTCTAAACACTTAATGTGAATTTAAGTTAGGTATAGAAAATTATACAAACATAATCTGTATAAAAATGTGAAGAAAAAAATACAGTTATAAAAATAATATTCAATTAGCGTGACAGGGAAAAATGAAAGAAGACCTCGTATTTCGCTGACCTGCAGGAAATAAATAACATGGTACAAGGCCGGGAAAATTATTATGAAATTCAAACAATCCAATCCAATTATTTAGCTCGTACTATAGTGGTACATAATTGTACTTAAACTACTGCATACTTGCTTACTTACTTAGCATAATTGTACTAGTATATATATGTATAATCAATGATAAAACCCTAGAATTTAGTTTTCAGCCGAAACGTTTGAAGCCTTCATTATTTTAGAAGCCTTTGGAACAATTTCGATCACTAGAATAATTTGGTGATACTTACGTCATGGAAACAGAAAATTTTAGTTTAAACTCTCACATAAAACTTATATAAGAACTACGGTTAAAATATCAGCCAGCCAATAAAAAGCTACACGGGCTGACTGTACACATTGCGCAAGATGTAAGTATGCACCATAACAACAATATGTACCTACATGCAGAAATCAGGTGCACCTACTAAATGCAAAATGCAACCCAAAGTTAAATTCGGTATGTGTATTGCCCCTCCACAAAACACCTCCGGGAAATGTCTAGTCATTCAGTCAATCAGATTAATGAAAAAAACAAAAGAAAGCAAGTCATGCTATTTCTCACATCTGAGATTGATTGAAAACTAATGCAATTGCCTGACAGTCAGATTCTTAAGCCTGCAATGCATTCTAAATCAAGCAGAACGGATTAAAATTTATGTATGGTCTAGTATCCTGCGGTAGTTCTTAATCCTAGGATTACACAGTACATGTATGCAATGTCTAGATAATCTTCCTTCCAAGCTCCTTTGCTCTTCCTGTACTAATTCGACTACGCTAGAATGGATATTTTTAGGGTTCCGTACCTCAAAAGGAAAAAACGGAACCCTTACAGGGTCACTTTGTTGTCCGTCCGTCTGTCTGTCTGTCAAGACTCTTTATCTCAAGAACTCGTAAAGGCATCGAGTTAAGATTAAAATCATATCCTCAGGTCTGCGGTCCCTTGAAGCTGTAAAAAAATCAGACTTCTAAATTAACGAAAACAAAAGATACGGCTGTTTATGTCGCAAAAAACGTACATTTCGACTCTCTCGAGGAAATCAAAATTTATAGAGTACTTCCCGTTAAACCAAAATCCTGGAATTTGGCATAAAGCAAGATCTTATAACACAGGTATAGGCATAAATCTGAAAACTGTAATTTTTTTGTTTTTTATTTTTTAAATTCGGAAAACCTTTCGAGACTCCATTCGGGAATCAAACTATTTACATAGGTAAGTTTGTACGGAACCCTCAGGGCGCAAGCCCGACTCGCACTTGCCCAGTTTTTTTTTAAAATAAATACGCAGAAACTTGTGCTCAGCTGTTGTTATAGAAAACAATAGAAATGAATAGTTTTTCACTTTGAAAACTGGTCACTTTTCTGGACGTCAATCAGCATACTGTGACACAAATCAAAGCTATAGGTATGTATGTATTTGTCTATTATGTTTGGCCACACGCCCACCATGTTTTGAATTTCACAAATAACTAACTTTCAAGTTTGCCACTGGCATGGAGGGTTGCGGTCGGATGTCCTTGTAGAAAACGCAATAATATAAATTAAAGCCATTGTTTGTATTTGTACAACATTGAATGACATTGTCTGTAATTCATTGTCTACAATCAGTTGAAATTCAAGTTTACAATAAGTAAAAGGAATTAAATTAATTATTATTCCAGATGGTAGTAGATTACTGTTGCTAAAGTGGTCTTTAATCAATTTGAATTAACGTATTGATAGAAATAATTAATTGCCAGTTAATCGTTTATGCCTATCTGACATTAAATCATGCAGAACCAAAATATATATAACTAGCTTTGGCCCGAGGCTTCGCTCCCGTCAATTGACTACTATATTATACTCTACCCAAATCTACCCAACCATACCCTACCCTACTCTACCCTACTCTACCCTAGTCTACCCTAGTCTACCCTACTCTACCCTAGTCTACCCTACTCTACCCTACTCTACCCTACTCTACCCTACTCTACCCTACTCTACCCTACTCTACCCTACTCTACCCTACTCTACCCTACTCTACCCTACTCTACCCTACTCTACCCTACTCTACCCTACTCTACCCTACTCTACCCTACTCTACCCTACTCTACTCTACTCTACTCTACCCTAATCTAACCTAGTCGATAAAATGTACCCTATGTCCGTCCGTCGGTTCTGAACTACCTCCCCACCAATTTTCAGCAAAATCGGTTCAGTAGTTCTTGAGTTATAAATAGTGTAACTAACACGACTTTCTTTTATATATATAGATTTACAATAACACACACATATACTCGTAATTATTATTAATTAGTGGCTTAAAACCATAACCCGCACAGAACAATAAACATTTTCACACAACATAATCCAGATTGATTAAACGTTAAAATATACGGGATTAGTACAATGAGAGGGGCAATTGTTTAGATAGCAAAGGTAAGTATTTGCAGCATTTAACTGTCAGAGAAACTTGACTAATGAAAAAGCACCTGAAGTAGTGCTCACACCGAGGAATTTATTGCGAGCACTTAGCAACCCCCGCGAACACGCGTTAAGTCAGATAGTAAAGTGCCCTCTTGCTTGAACCAACACTTAAAATATTTCTTCTTTATGTCCACGGCGAGCTAAACGATTAAGCGTAATAAAATAAAAAACACACGAATGTGAACATAAAATATAGAACTTAGTTTATGAATCTGTCATAGATAACTGAGACACTATAGTGAAACGAATCTAATTTTCAAAACTGTACCTGCCAACTTTTTCATTACTGTTATCATAGTCTGTGTAGTAGAATTATGCTGAAACGATTGACATTCTCGTATCATTTTAGTATAATAAATCAAGTTTTCGTATCAGCATATTTTATTTCTATTTTCGTTTACCAAAAAATATAAATCATGAATACTTTCACAGAATATTGAATAAATTATGTTTAATATTAATATTAGCTACGCCGAAATCCTTTGGGTGTTAAGTCAAGATACATTGAACATTCTCGAATCAATTTACATAATACACGTAGCGTGTACTTGAATTTAAAAATCAGCGACGCAAGAAGAGATTGTGAGATAAAGTTATCCCGGGTTTCATCCCGGTTTTATCCCGTATTCGCTGCTCATATGCAAAGTGACGGCCAAGCAGAGCCTGAATCTGACATAAAATGCACGCTAAAGGGCGTACACTAGCAAATATTGTACTTACCTATTCGCAAAGACAACGTAAAATGTTTGCATTTCAGACGTTACTCGTCTTAAATATTCTTTTAAGTATGTTTATCGTGTTTTAGAGCGAAACGTTTTGATGTAAGATTTGATTTAATCTGAGGGATGTCAAGAAATATGTTTTCTGTATTACACGAAGTTTCTCAAAGATTATTGACATTACGTAAATATAAAGTTCTTCCAACGATACATACGTTAAGGTACAGCTTAATACGCCATACCTGCTTTTATTTTATAGATGTTTATAATTTTATACAAGCATGCTTGTCTTCTTGGAGATTTTGAGGTTGGCTTTCAGTTATTGAGGGTTTTAATTAATACCTGCGAGATTATTACATTGATCTGCAGATTTTTTTTTTTAATAGCCTATTTTATGTCCCACTGCCGTGAAAGGGATCCCCTTTTACCTTCCAAACTTCTCTGTCTATGGCAATCTCTGGCCAAGTTTGCTCCACTATTGAAAGTTGACTAGTCGTAAAAAAAATTGTTAGAGCTGATTTTTAATTACATTAGAATAAATTTATGTTTTTTTTATTTCGCTAATATAATTAGAATAAAGTTGTACCGATGACCAAGGTGGACCGATGACCTGGTGAGGGTCGCGGGAACCCGATGGATGCGAGACGCACAGGACCGGTCATTGTGGCGGTAGGAGGCCGATGTCCAACAGTGGACGTCTTTCGGCTGAAATGATGATGATGATGATGAATAATAAATACTATAATTTATCGTTTATGTAAACATGTAAAGACGAAATACTTGACAAAAAATACAAAAAAATAATTATTAAAACTCGTGCACCAAAATTTCAAGTGGCTCGTACACGGCCAGGTACACACTTATTATAAGTATTAGTATTTTTCTCTCATAAATGTAGTTAGATTTTACTATTACAGCCTGATTGCTCTCTGAAAGCTCTTCGGAAAATGTAAAGTTGTTAACTAGATGCCGAATTCAGCACGCAGGCACCCTAATGTTACTTTTTTGCTATCAATACAGTGATTCATGTATACAATATTGAAAGCTGGCAGGTTGTTAACAATTTTTGTTAGGGATTTAACACAACTCGCTACATTTTAATGCCATTGTTGTGTTAAAATATTTTTTGCAAACTATACTGTAGGTTCCCCATTTTGTTTTTTTTTTTTTTAATCTTCCTGTACAGTAGTGGTATAAAGGTGGACCTAACGCAACAAGGCATTTTCTACCAGTCAACCTTTGGGTTAAAAAAGACTACACTGAGGTAGGAGTGCACAATAAATAAATTATTACATATATTATATACATTCTATTAAGTATTATTAATAGTCCAGTCAAATTAGACTAAAAAATGGGGGTAAAGTTACAATAAGTCGCACCCAGCTGAAAATTGGTAGGATTGTTCAAAACACCATCATATATAAAATCTAAAAAGTCCTCATCGATCTGGATCTAAAAAGTCCTGATCTTTTAATTTCCTAATCGAGTCTCAAAGATTTTTACGAACCGCTAAAAAATATTTTTAGTGACGGAATTATAAATTCACAGTTTTCAGATTTTTTCCTATACTTATGCTATGAGACCTTGCTTCAAGCCAAATTTCAGGATTCTAGGACAACGGGAAGTATTATATTACTAAGGTCCTAACTTCTAATTTTCATCTCTATGCAGACGATTTGCAGCTATATCGGCATTTTAAAGTGGGCGAACTTGCTGAGACTGTGGCTGCCATCAATGAGGATCTTGAAAATATCAATAAGTGGGCTAAATGTTATGGACTCTTGCTGAACCCAAAAAAATCTCAAGCACTCATTATTGGTGGCAGATACATGCTCAACTTATTAGATGACCAGTCGCTCCCGCCAGTAGTTTATGATTCTGCACCAATATTATACACCAAAAGTGCGAAAAACCTTGGCGTCCATATGGACACTAACCTCTCATGGGAGACCCATATTGCCGATGTGAGTAAGAGGGTATTTTATTCTTTTCAGTCTCTTAAACGTCTCCAAAAATTCTTGCCATTTCATACAAAGGTTGCTCTTGCTCAATCTCTTCTTCTACCGCTCATAGACTATGCGGATGTCTGTTTTTTAGATGCTACGGAGGTACTTCTAAACAAACTCGAGCGATTGCAGAATTTGTGCATCCGCTTTATTTTTGGCCTCCGCAAATACGATCATGTGTCGGAGTTTCGGACCAGGTTAAGGTGGCTGCCAATTCGGCGTCGGCGAGATATCCATATTCTATCCCTTCTCTTTACTATCCTGCACAATCCCAATGCTCCTCAATACCTTCGTGAACGCTTTGAGTACCTTGTGCCGAGGGGTAAACCCTGTCGCACTATCAATTCTCTTCTCCTTCGTACTCCGCGTCATACTTCTAGCCGCTATGATGGCTCCTTTACTGTAACTGCAGTGCGTCTTTGGAACGCTCTCCCACATTCCCTTCGCGACAGCCCTTCTCTGGACGTCTTTAAGAGGAAAATTAAAGAGCACTTCCTTTCTCAATTGACATAGTATTAGTATATATTGTTATATATATTATATCTGTATGTATGTATATATATATATATATATTAGACGTATTTATGTATGTTTATGTTGTACACTGGATCCTACCCTCGACTGTGATCTCTCTCTGTCACTCAAAGGTTTGCTGGGAGAAAACTCATTGTTGAGTTAAGCTCGCCTTTGTACATAAATTGTCAAATCCATGTATTGTAGTTAAGTTTTGTGTGTACAATAAAGAATATAAGAATATAAGAATGAAGTACCCTATGAATTTTGATTTCCTTGAAAGTGTCGAAATATACGTTTTTTGCAACATAAACGGCCGTATCTTTTATAACCGACTTCAAAAAAAGGAGGAGGTTATCAATTTAGTTGTATTTTTTTTATCTTTGTTACCTCAGTACTCCGTCGAAAAAAACATTTTTTTATCGTCTTAGAGGATATGCTTCCAGGTTGGTCCCATTTTTTTCAAAATTCAGTTCTGATGATGGATTCCATGGATTTTGGTATTTTCATTGAGAAGTTATGTATTTACAATCAAAAAGTAACATTTGATGAAATGAAACTGATGAAGAAGACCAGAAATGGCCAACGGAACTTCATACTCACATAGATATCACAATGAAGATAGTTAAGCAACTATGACAAAACAATTAATAAATGGTTCTGAATAATTATGTTGAAAATGGTATCGTCGAAGTGATCTGATGATGATGATGAAGCCGGAAGGTACTGGAACTCCGTAATTAATCAATGTAACCTAGCCGTGTTTGGACTTATTAGAATTGTTATGAGATGCACTTTGGCTACAAGGTACACAGGAACTTCATAATAAAACAATGTAATCTAGCAGTGTTTGGGTTAATTGGAATTGTCATGTGAAATAGGCACTCTGGTTGTAAGTGTATTTCTTCTAAAAAGTGTGAAATAAAAAACATTTAACAAAAAAAAACGCGTTGAGTTATCGAGTTGAAATTAAAACCATATACTCAGGTCTGCGGTTCCTTAAAGCTGTGAAAAAATCAAACCTGTAAGTTAACGAAAAAAAAAAACAATAAAAGGATCAAAATAAATTTAATTTCGGAAGTCGGTGTTAAATAAGAAACAAACAATACCGAGAAACACCGACTTCCGAAATTAAAGTTATTTTGATCCTATAGTGCTTTTTTTTCCCTTCACTTACAAGTTTGATTTTTTCTCTGCTTTACGGAACCGCAGACCTGAGTATATGGTTTTAATTTCAACTCAGACAGACAGACAGACGGACAACAATGTGATTCTAAAAGGGTTCCGTTTTATCCTTTTGAGGTACGGAACTCTAAAAACGCGCTAAGGATACTACCTCTAAGGTGGCCTGAAAACGTGTGCATATTATAACGATGACTACTTTCAACTTTTTGAATCATTATATCTCAAAAAAGGTGGCTCTTAGGAAAAAAACTATTGAAACATTTTTGTAGATAATTATTCTGATCTACAATGCTAAAATTACAAACTAATAAATATAATAATAATAATATTTTTTTATATCAATTTAGGATGATAATTCATACATTCATTTGTAGAAACAAAAAATCTTTGGCGAACTTGATGCGGAGAGCAGGGAACTGGGTTTCTTAACGCAACTCCAATTATGCTAGAATCTTATAATATAATTACCACGGCCCTGGAAAACAAAGGGCACACGGACACAAGTGGGTTTTAGGTAGTAAGTCTGATACTCGCTCTCACTCTTCGCAAACCGGTAGTAGTTATTTTATGATCAATAACACTCAAAAAAAAACTTAGAATATGATAAGCCTCATATCATCAATTTCTGATAGCTTTAATCTCAAACAGTATAGGTAGAGTAGACATCTATCACCATTTATAGCAATACTCGTCAATAACAACGCATTAATACCGCACTTTTGATGATTTGGTTACCTACTGCAGACAAGCATCAACGTAATTGACAATGTATTATCCAAATATAAAGCCCATATTGACAGCTAAATTAATTCAACTTAATTCTTAGAATGAGAAATGGCAAATAAAAGACATTGCTACAAATTCCCAGCCATTTCTGGAGCAGTCCAAAACTTGTATTCTTGAGATAGTAGGGAAATAACGCGTTCGTGTTCCACGCTCCTGCAATGGCGGAAAACGAAAAGCATTCCAGACGTCCACCAGACAGAAAAAGAAAATTTAACCAAAAGTAAATCTCTTGGTAAGTTCAATTTCGCTCTTAAAGTTGCGTGAGAACGAAAATCGCACTAGAACTTACTGAAGATTAGATACATAGACATTCATTCTTTTTGAGTTTATATCCATTCTGCATTGCTCGCATATTTTGTAACCAGGATGTCAGAACTCGCTAGATTGTTCAGACGTTTATTCTCCAGCGCTTTACAAGTGTTCACTTTAATTAAATATTGCAATCGGACACCACTGGATTGTTTACTCCGTTGCAGACTACGCTACAGTACGTGAAGCTTAGTCGTAAATACGAACAGGGGAAAGCTAACATATTCTGTTTTCTTTCGCTCGCAGATCAGCGGGGAAGCAATATGTGTATCTGTAATTACAGTTCCAAAGTAACGTCACTACGTAGTGAGTTGTGCTTTCCGCCGACGAATGCGGTTAAGCGAAATTATGTGTTGTACGTGTCCCGCTCCCTGTCGCTTAGACAGAACTAATTCTAGATATCCGTTTTTGTCGCTTTGTGTAAACAATTCCCCTTTAAACTCGACCATTGTTTGCTGCAAGTGAACTTGACGGGATTATTTTGCTAGAAATTGTTTCAAGTTTTAATCTGCAGTTCTCAATTAAGGATTTCGTGTTCGAAATACGGAAACAATTTAAAGACAAATTGAATATCGATTTTGTATGCACTTCGTTCATTTGTTCGTATAATTATTGCAATACCTATTCTTTTAATTCCTTATTTATGTTGCTTGCTACGCTCCTACTACTACTAACTAGAATGAAATTGGATGAAAGGTATACGTTACTTTTTATTGCCTTAAAAATTAATATCTGTAGTGAAGGATATGTTACATTGATCATGACATAAGTCTCTGTTTCAGATGCTACGCTTGTTTTATTGCAATCTATCGGTGGCGCCGGGCGCTGGGCGCCGGGCGGCAGCTGCGCGAGCTCACTAGGCGCCGGCAACACTCCGTAAGGCACGTTATCCACCTTCGCGGTGCAAGAACATTTCTCTCCAACGTTTTATTTCCCGGCTTCGCTGCAATATCGGGGATAATCCCCGTTTCTGCAACTTGTGTCGGCATTTTCTTTTTTTCCGGGAAACCGCACGCTACTACCTACATATCGATTAAACGTGAAATAAACACAGAATTAGCCGAACGTTCAACCTGCACGCAACTTTTCTCGTGTCACATCTGTAAACGTTAGGAAAGGATAACAACAACCATATTTTGGAAAGAATGCTCTGTCCCCTAATAAAAATTCCCTTTATGTACCATACCAAAACCCTTTAAGGCAAAAATGGAAGTAAAAACACGTAGACTCATAAATATGTGACCGCAGTGTCCGAGTGTAGTTGTTTAAAGTTACAGCCAGACCAGAAACATAATTATTAAGTTGAAACTACACTTCTTTAGGGACGCGGACGGGCTGGGACAAAATCTTCAAAGCAATAAAGATATCTTGGAGTGAGACAGTATCGTAACGACTTAAAAACTATGTACAGTAAACACTTAATCTTAATTTAAATACATAGTCCGGAGAGTTGGAGGAAATTATCGTGGATAAATACTACTACTTTTCAGTTTAAGAGAATCCAGTTTCGTCTTCTGGCTGACGTGATTAATCTCGGCTTTGGTTCTCTTTCAGAACAAGCTAAGGAAATAATTTACTTGGATTGGGTTTCAACATATAAATTAATACATCCTTTCTCTTTTATGAGAACTAAAACATACAGATATTAGTACAATAGATTCAATATAACATTAACCAAACCAAACTAGATTTGGTTTCAATTAGGAATGAGCATCAAATTCAGGCTTGTTAATCATATTGTCGAAATGACTGATATAATTTATGAATGATTACCTACGGGTAATTAGTGAAATACCTGATGTATTTTTATTTTAACAATAACAGATCCAGTTTTCAAATGATAATTAATTAATTCCTATATAGACCAGTCCTCATCAGAAGACATAAATTCACCCAAAGGGCAATGGAAAGGGCTATGCTCGGAGTTTCCTTGCGTGATCGAATCAGGAATGAGGATATCCGCAGGAGAACCAAGGTCACCGACATAGCACAAAGAATCGCCAAACTTAAGTGCCAATGGGCAGGGCACATTACTCGTAGAATGGATGGCCGTTGGGGCCGAAAGGTTCTGGAATGGCGACCACGTACCGGCCAACGTAGCGTTAGAAGGCCTCCTACAAGGCGGACCAATAACCTGGTAACGGTTGCGGGAATCCGATGAATGCGAGACGCACAGGACCGCTCATTGTGACGGCACTTGGGGGAGGCCTAAGTCCAGCAGTGGACGTCTTTCAGCTGAAATCATGATGATGATAGACCAGTCCATATATGTAACGGATCTAAAAGAAAATAATTTAAACTGCTACGTAGTATCTAGGCACCGTATTAAGGGTGTTATACATATGCAGGTATTAAGACGCATCAACACATTCATAAACACAAGCAAAGTAATCATCAACATCCGCGCCAAGTCGCGGCATGGTGAACAGAATTCCGGCGGGATCTCATGGTGGAATGGTGACAGAGACTGTCACAACCCAGTCCTGGACACGCCACAATAATGGCGGTAAGTCCCTCTTTGAGGAGTGGCTGGAAAGGTAACACGGTGTCCTTACCTTCCGCATGACGCAGGTCCTCACCGGACATGATAAGTACGGGAGATTCCTATACCAGTTTCATACGGAAGAAACGCCCGGGTTTCGCCATTGAGTGGACCGCCCGGAGGACACGGTGAAGCATACTGTAGAGGTGTGCCCTGCCTGGGCAGAGCAACGCCGTGTCCTCGTGGGAGCGATCGGCAGCAGCGATATCTCGCGCCTAGCCTTGGTACAGGCCATGGTCCGGAGCGAGAACGAATGGCAGGCGATAGCGTCTTTCTGCGATGCAATAATGCTAGCAAAGGAGGCGGCCGCACGCTCGTGGGAACGACCATCACGCCCCTGCCGCCGGGATTCCAATCTCGATTTCCAGCCACCGTAGGCGCGGGCTTGCAGGCAACGGGCAATGGTTAGCTCACTGTCCGAGCCCAAGTCATCGACGGCACGTAGTGTTCCATGCGCGCCTCAAGGAGATGTCAGCAAACCGTAGGGGCTCAGTAGGGTAGAAGCCTACTGGGGCCATAAGTTGTGCGAAAGTGAACCCCGGGGACCTGGAACGAAGGCAAAGAAGGAACAGGTGTGTGTTTTGTCAGCAATAGCCTGACACGCCCTCTCGCTCCGCCCAAAGGCGCGAGATGTAATTAGATGATTTCCCACCTAAAAAAAGAGCAATGCCATCATCAATATTCGTACGGTGATGCGCCACCAGCGCCACCGACGCGGCTACGTGTGCATACAGATAGACATCCCACACTCACGCACAAAATATTTTGGGAACACATTAACTGGCGCACCGCTAAAGAGTCGAATTCTGTGCCGGAATTTGTGTTTCTTGATATCGACAACCTGCAGGTTTAGATTGAATAGGTTACTTCTAAGCAAGCGAGTTCCATCGTCGATCACATCATCGCTTAGCATCAGGTGTGATAGAAGTCAATAATATGTCTTTGTAGGGTTCCGTACCTCAAAAGGAAAAACGAAACCCTTATAGAATCACTTTGTTGTTCGTCTGTCTGTCAAGACCCTTTATCTCGGGAACGTGAGGAGGTATCAAGTTAAAATTAAAACCATACACACTCAGGTCTGCGGTCTCTAGAAGCTGTGAAAAAAAAAACTTCTAAGTTAACAAAAAAAGCGGCCGTTTATGTCGCAAAAAACGTATATTTCGACACTCTCAAGGGAATCAAAATTCAGATGGTACTTCAAGTTGACCCACAATCCTGAAATTTGGCATAAAGCAAGGTCTTATAGCAGGGGTATAGGAATAAATCTGAAAACAGTTTTCCTGTGTTTGTAAAAAAATCTCAGAAACTCCATTCGGAAATTGAACTATTTACATAGCTACTTCTTCTACGGAGGCGGACTCATGTGTACAAACTTACACATGAGTCCGCCTCGCACTTCCCAGTTTTTTCACATCGGTCACTATACCTATTTAGCACAGCCGTGAGAGACACAATGTTGTTGTTTTAATTATTCTTAAGTTTTTACTGTACTTGTTTCTTCATTGTGTGTCTGTGTGCATATATGTATTTTCTTTCTTAATACTAATTACAGCATTTACTGAAAGAAACGCTTCAAAATGCTTGCATAGTCGGCCTTATAATGTTCCCACTGTTGAGGCTCAGGCCTCCTCTCTAGGAGAGGGAATGGGCCATGATCCACCACGAGGGCCCAGTGCGGGTCGGTGGATGTCACATGTCTTCGAATTTTTGGTTCTAGGACATGTCGGTTTCCTCACGATGTTTTCCTTCACCGTTTTGAGAGCAGTGGTGATGAAGTAAATCACACAAAATAATTCGCCTGGCTGGGTTTGAACCCGCAACCTACAACTCGTAAGTCGGGGCCGTTACCACTCGGCCACCACTGCTCTCTAAATGCTCGCATACCTGAAAAAAATACAACGAGAAAAGTATAATTTCCTTTGCCGGCACCCAAGTCTCGCCGCCCTCGTCACAGAAAGTTGTCTGTTTATGATATGCTGAATAAGAACATAAAAAATGGTACGTCTGCGTGTGACGTTAGAATTGCAACTGCAATAAAAATGTGTATTCGTCTTGTGAGCTGAACATTGCATAAGAAAGGACGCTTTTATATTTTCAGTGGGTCGGGGCGCCTCGTGCCCGAGACATGGCCTCACTCCGCCTAGAATTTTAAGGCTTGTTGTTACATTCGCTTTATGCATTCACTTTTATACAAGACGTGAATTTGAACCACAGTTACACTGACGTGAATGTGAGACGAATTTTGAACAAGCAAACAACTTAAATCGAGCCTTTTGTTTCTGTGAGTGACTTCTTTGTTTTATGTCAAAGTTGATATACTGTTCGGGTTATGCCCGTACAAGATCTCGACTTAAATTATAATAAACTGCTAAATGGTTTGTCCATCCATATTACTTGGAAAATTTGTCAATTATAAAAATGCTTCACTACCACATATATTCAATTTAATTTTTTTTTTTTTTTTAAAGTTTAATTCTCCCAATTTTATGTCATTTTATTTAATACTAGCTATCCCCCGAGGTTACACTCGCGTCTTTAGTTATATAGTGATTTTCCAATTTGACTGGTAGTTACAGAGATTAGCGCGTTTAAACAAACAATAAACACGTCGACTGTCCTTACTACATCAGTATAGATATATTTTGTTATATCAAAGGAGATAGCATGAGTTTATTGTTCTTATTAACTTGCAAACTGGCAAGATAATCATACTTTTTTAAGTTTTAGCTTTATCTAGGGTATTCAAATTTAATAAGAAGAAAAGGAGATTATTTTCTAAAGTTTGACTTGAATTGAATTCAGAGAAGGTCGGCTGTCAAAACGCTAGGCGGAAATAATGTTTTTATAAAATGCTTCTAAGAAATAAACCTTACAAGTAGATGTAAAAACGTATTTCATTGCTGGCCGCCTCCCATAAAATTTATGAATATATATGTGTTTAAAGTATACAAGGTGTAAGGGACAAGTTTCCGCAAACTTTAAGGGCTTGCTCAGTAGACGAAACTGAAAGACTTTTCAGGAGTTTTTTTTTTTCAGGAAACTGAAATCAGCCTCTTCATACAAACTGTCCAATCAAAATAATTTTGTATAGACGGACGATTTTTCTTTTGTTTCCTGTAAAAAAAAACTTGTGGAAGGTTGTTCAGTTTCGTCTACTGAGCAAGCCCTTAAAATTTGCGGAGAGCTCCCCTTAAAACCTTTTAGATTAGTTAATTTTTTTTTCTTCTTAATCATTCATTTAGTAGGTACATTGAATTTATTTACGTGCTGCGAACTGCTCTTGAATTTTATTATAAAAAAATAACTAATCTAAAGGGTTTTACCCTTTAGATTAGTTTTTTTTTTTCTTCTTTATCATTCATTTAGTAGGTACATTGAATTTATTTACGTGCTGCGAACTGCTCTTGAATTCTATTATAAATGGAAGAAGTCAATGGCTCCTGAAATACACGCACCGAGCAGAGTTAGCGTTTCACTTATTTATAAACCAGTGTTGTGCCAGTTTTTTTTTTCTTTTGTATTCGCATGGTTTGTGCATTTAGCCAGTATCAAGTTTAGGAAATATATCGTTTTTGTTAGAACTATAAGAAATAAATATGGTTTTTTTTTTAAATATTCTAATGTTTTTCCAATTATATGTATTTTGAATCAGCCTTCTCGGCAAGCTTCGCTAAAGTAGTCAATAAAATTCTCAGTCCCATTTCACTGAGATCGCACCTGTTTCAATTATTCGACATATTGTCTAGTTGTACAAAACTACACTAATTTTACATCATAATTTCCACTATGAATCAATTTGCGAACAATTAAAACAGCCACTGAACTTAATTCGAAAAAAACACGCTGAAATCCCCATTTATTTATTTATCATTTAAGTAGTGTTAAGTAGAAACTCGTACACGATTACAATACGAAAAAAAAAATGACAATTAAATAAATGATAAAAGATATAAACACTAATAAGACTTTTAAAAGAAATAAGATTGTCAGATAAGATTAGGACGACTGACAAGCAGATAAGCGCGAGTTCGATATAATTAATGTAAAATAATTCGATTATGTAAGATACTTTGATTATGTAAAATAGTAGTTTGTCAGGAATAAATCCTACAATTAACTAGCATAAACCTTTCCTTTATGTTTTTTTTTTCTAACAATAGTTTATCCTGGAAAAATAATCCAGGGGAGCGCAATTATCGTAAAAAGCCAGTTTTATTAGTAACTAGCTGTTACCCGCGACTTCATTTGCGTGCTGTTTAAGAATATTACACCCCTTTTTTTGGGACAATCGTGCAAAAATGTTATATTTAAGTTCCGGAGGGTGGGGAGGGTGGGTCCGATTCTTAAATCTTAGTCCTGTGGGAAAATAAACAGTAGCTTAAGTTAAATAATCATTATAAAATAAGCTATATTCCAGTGAAAATTCCGTCACATTTCGTTCAGCCGTTTCGAGTAGTTTAAAATCCCGTTTCTGTGGGAAAATGAAAAGTAGCCTTAACTTCTTCTAACTGATGGAGAGCTCCTACAACGTAACATCAGATAAACATCAATGAAAGTCCACTCAAAATTGGTCCTGCTGTTTCGGAGATTAGCCGAAACAAACATACAGACCGATAAATCTTGATAAATCTCATACAACAAGACGTCTATAAATTGCATTTTCCTTAAATTATAGGTTTGTTTATAGTAATTACTTTATAGGTACTTTCATTTGCATTTAGTAAAAAAAAACATTGTGTTGATATTACAAACAGACACTTCAATTTTATTTATAATAATATATAGATCGCGTACTGGCAAACAAAACTTAACCCTGCAAGATTATAGCTACCCTTAAAACAATAAATCAGAAATAATTTAATAATATTCCCGTCTGACCTATCAAGACACTTCATTATTATAAATACTAAAGTTTTATTTGTTAATTTACACTAGAATAATAGCAATTAATTAAATTTGTTTTGACATTATTTTAAGAATGTACAATATTCTTACATTATACAGCTTCAACCTTCATTTTCTCGGAACTTAAATGTTGGCATAAGGCCAAAGCTTTACTTCAGAATAATAAATTAAATTATTTGGTGAATTAGCACTGTTTGTAAAGGCTTTACGAGCGTATTCTCATTTTTGTAGAGCGAAATTTTCATAGTCGTTTAATTTCTAATTTAAATGTTATTTATGTTTGTAAACAATTTTTTAATAAAGTTGGTAAAAATAAAATATATTCTTATTTCTAAAAAACATACATGGTAATAATATTGGGCCTTATTAACAAACCAAATAACCAATAATTAGTATGTTCCTAATTCAAAATGTTCTATGAAAAGTTTAAATTCAGAATCCGCTAATCAGCATTTAAGCATATGGTTAGCGAGTTTCAAAATAAATCTGATTATGAGTAGGTCAAAACTGATTAGTAGATTCAAAATTCAAATTACGAATGAAAAGTGTGTGTTGTGATGTTATTTTTATTTTTTATAATTTTTTTTTGTTATCTATTAACTTTTGAATAAAGAATTCAAAATGACCAATCATATTATTATCTCGTTTCGTTCATTTAGATATGTCTTTTGGCAAATATTAAAAATCCATTACCAGGAGCATGTTAGTTCGGGAAGATGTTAGATAGACTCATTTGTCAGCTAGGGCGATGCAGCCGCTCTGCCATGTAGGAATTCTAATTAAACTTACACAACATTTAGACGAACTTACATAGTGTGGAGCGATGAGCTCGCTGAACTTTGACCGGGTTACTTCATACACATACATATACTACCCATGCCAATACGGGATCGTGTCAATACATTGAATATTTGACAAGTTCCGAACCTTAGCCAAATTATGTACACATTACTGTAACTATAAAATATGATTTACAACAAAATGAGAAGCAAAAGTTAGAAGAAAATAAATGTTAATGTTATTATAGTTGCGAACGTTTGGACGTATGTTTGTAACTGAAATATATTGGACTAGTTTAGAAGAACTATCAAATATAACTAGAACGTATTTAAGAAAAATGAAAGTCCCTTTTAAGCGGTGAGGTACTGAAAAGCACTATAGATTAAAAAATATTTATATTCAAACAGTTTACTTTAATCTAGATTAAGAACATAAACATTGACTAAAAGACGGAAAATGAACGAGGACAATAAGAAAATTCACACTTTAAATTAAATGAAAATGCAGTCGGGACCGCTTTCAAAGCTTTTTATAATATTACTAGGACGCCCTCAACTTTTTTCCTTTAGAATTTAAAATGTGAAGTTTCTTGTTGAACCCTTTAATTTTCTACTTTTTACTCAACGTTTATATTGCGGCAACACGTTTTGCATTTAATCAAAATAAAGTTTATATAAACGCCGTTATTTTATGATACGTTTATTTTGAATCAAAACGCTGCTAAGAATGTTTATTTTATCTATCTAAAATAGCTGGGTATCAAAAGTGTAGACAGTCAAAAAATAAGTCACGTCAAAACAATAACTTTCCATTCTTCCGCACCGCAGTCGCCAGTCGGTTGAAAATCTGTAAAGAATGTAAAAGCAGGGAAGACAACTTTGGAAATATTCGCGACTTATCTGTCACTTTCACATCATTGCACCGAATAGCCCTAGCTTTGCGATTGATTTTCCACTCGGCTAGAGCGGAAACTGGAAAAACTAAAATTTCATAATATTTCCACGACATATTTTTGATGATTTCAGGAACGATAAAAGAATGTAAATAAAATTCGACATCAGTAAATATAACTTTTAATTTAATTCTGGCTTATTTTTATGGTAGAAAATGCTTTATTTATGATTTTGTGAATTTGTGTTTCACAAAATTTTGTATAAGCAAATATTTTATACGAGTGCTAAAGTATAAAATATCAACTACTGAAAAAAACAGATTGTATCGTAAACGATACAATTTGTTTTTTTTTTTGTTTTTCAATACTACGACATATTTCATTTCACCTATTTTGATCTGTGATGGAAATGCATTAAGTACATTTATACAAAGAGAAGATTTTATGTAAATCGGTAGGTATTATGTACACATATATTGTAATGTTAATGTATTCGCGATAGAATCGAATTTTCCCTTTTCCCCGTTAAAATTCGTTTCATGAATAAAGCTGCGTGTCCCGGGGGACAGTCATCGGATTCGACTTCTAAATTGGATCGGAGTTTTCTTAGTAGCGATACTTCACCGACTCGCCGAGGCATCGTCCGCTTCGATACGACGGCGTGAGTGGCGTGCCACGCATCGCTTGCCGCGTCTCTACTCATATTACTCGAATAAAAGTGAATAGCCACAAACACTGTCTATGGCTGAGTCGTCTGTTCGACAACCGTGAATTTCGCCTGATTGCTACATCCAATATTTTGAGGACAGGACATAAAATAAAAATAATCCTCCCGACCGAATTTCGATCATTGTTGCCAATCTCAACGAGGATTAGCCAAATAGAGAGGAGATATTATAGTGCTCAAGCGTGTGCTTGCAATCATAAGTGCGTTCTCTGTTCCTTTACTGTCATAGTTCAATGTGACGGTAATCCGACACAACTGGGAAGAGTTCAGGCGCAGGCCCAATGGCTTTACGTGATGATCGAGCGCACACCATCATCTTCTAAAGTCCGGACAGCGGCAGTGTAATTTCTAATCGCAAAGCTTAATACTACCGTTTTGCCCGACCTGGGAATCGAACCCAGAACCTCAGGCTCATCAATCGCGCTTGTGACCACGAGCCCAACGAGGTAGAAAGGACAGGACATGTCCATTTTGGATATATCCATTAAGAGCAATATCAAAATAGTTTGGGTTTCTATATTTTAACTCCAACATTACGCTTTATGGCGCGTATCCATATATTAATCCTATTTGAGATATCTCGCAGCGAAATGCAGTTTGCGTCATTATCAAAGCTATTTAACGATTGCGCCATTTTGATGCTTCGGACTGTGAAGCTATCGCATAGTTATCAACTATTTTGGAAGCGTGTGAAGCGACAAGCGAGATAACTATGTATATATACAGGATGTACTCGCATCACGTTAAGTAGGTCGCTACTCAAGTTTTAATTAAACTAAACACTTGATGTAAGAGGTCTGCAGGTATTATCGCGAGCCAGAAAGTTATACGTCTTTTAAGAAAGTAAATCTAATAGGGAAGGAAGATTTCTTTCTTTGTTTACCCACTCTCCTGTTATCAACCTTTGTTATTTTTCTCTGAAACCCTGTCTTTATACGTAACTTGGAGGTTTTGGTTAAAGAAATGGAGCTTCCCATGGAGTCCCTTTGTCTGTTAAAGTTAGTTAATGAAATGGCAAAGTAATTTATTTCTCTTTTGATATATTGTGTCCGTGTTGCTCCCAAAAATAACTACGTAGGTATAATTATACCTAATCGTCTTTCTTCCCGTTAGTCTTATCACTACTGGATGTACACTATATAATATTATCATATTATAGTTATTTGAATATTACTTTGACGAGTAACATTTTTATGGACATTCGCACTGGTGACGTGGCGATGTAAAATGAACATTGCCTATTATTTTAATTCGTTCGAATGTTAAAAATCGTTTATGCGTGTTTAAACTCAATAAAAAAAAATTGTTGGAGCTTGATCCATAGAGCATCGCAGCTTAGGCGAACTAACTACTCAAACATACCTCGCACAATGCGTCGCGTGTGTCCGTGCATAACGAATAAAACCTGTCTATTTGCTTTTTTTTTAATTGACGTGTGCTTGATGCCTAGTGATGGATCATGATGCTTTTCGTATATTTTTTTTTCGTTTCCCAAGTTCAAACCACGCAGTGCTACAGCATGCTTCAAACTCGGGAAATATCTTGTTAAATAAAAACTTAAATGTTATTCTTAGAAACTCCAATGATTGCACAGCCTATGGCAGCAATAAGCCTTTAATATGATGATAATATGATTAATGATGATATGAACGTATCAATAGATTTATACAGACATACACATATCTCACCTACTCATCAACCTGCATTAACCTATATTTAGAACAAAAAAAAAAACTTATTTTAAAAAAGACACCTTATTCAACTACGTACGTTCTATTTAATAGTACATATTAGAGGCTTAAATAAATTATGAAACTACAATTCCACTAAATTTAGCTGAATACGACCAATATTTGTTCAGTCGCGCCTTTCACGATATTACAGACCAATAAGTAAGTTCAACTTAAACAATATACAAAACTTTTGCTAATAGGGAGTCCCAATAATAACAGTAAAAGGTCTCGTAGCTTATCTAGATGGCATATTTGGAGGATATCCAAGCCATTTAGCACAACGCGACAGAAATACCACTTTAGACCCAAAAGCAAATGACGTGAAAACATAGATATTTATGTCCGTCCGTCCGTAGATTACTGTGAACCACTGGTCTGGTTAGCGCTGCGTTTTAAAGGAAATTTTTAAAGTAATGGAAAGTATTTTTTCGGATTGAAACTATTCTTCACTTTATTGGCTTAAGGACAGAATGACTTTTGATTGCAAGCACTTAAAGTATTGTCTTCTTACAGCCACCGATTTGTACCGTACCCGATGAATAGAAACTTACTTACTCCACCCACATTTTTTTTAGGTAGGAAATTATCCAATGAAGATGTAATTGGTTGATCTCTATGGCGGATCGGGAGGGCGTGCCGGACTTTTTCTGACTAAAACCCACTCCTATAATCCTTCTTTACCTTGCATTCCAAGACCCCGGGTTTTCTTTTCAGAAATGGACCCATGGTCCCAGCAGGCTACAACCCTGCTGGGCCCCTGCGGTTTTGCTGATATTCCCTTGAGGCGCACGTGGAACACTACGCGTCGTTGACGACTTGGGCTCGGTCCAGACAGTTACCGGACGGCCGGACGGCGAGATACCTATTGCTCACCGTCTGCAAGCCCACGCCTAATGAGGCTGGAAATTGGGGTCGGGATCCTGGCGGTTGAGGAGTGACGAAGGCCGTTCCCTCACGCATGCGGCCACCTCTTTCGTTAGCATTACTGCTTCGCAGAAGAAAGCGACCGCCTGCCATTCCTCCTCACTCCAGACAATGGCCTGCACCAGGGCTCGGCGCGATAGGTCATTTTCGCCAATCGCCCCCACGAGGACACGATGGTACTCTGCCAAGTGAGGCACACCTCCACCGTATGCTCCACCGTGTCCTCCGTCTACATAATAGTGACACGCGGGCGTTTCTTCCACACGAATCCGGTGCAAGAATCTCCTCTAATCTCATGCATATGGTGAGGACGCCGTTACGACTTTCCAGCCACTCCTTAAATAGAGAAATTACCGCCATAATTACAGCTTGCCCTTACCTACCCACATTTGAATCCAATACCACCATTAGTAAAATTTTTGTTTCATTTTGATAGTATTGAAACCGATCATGTGCGAGTCAGACTCGCGCACAGAGGGCTCCGTACATACTTACCTATGACAATAGTTCGATTCCTGAATCGAGCCTTGAAGATTTTTCCGAACCGCGAAATAATTATTATTTTGGAATGTAATGGTCTTCGGATTTTTTCTTACTTGTGCTTGCTAATATGACAAATTGCATGATTCTAGGTCAACAAGCAGACCTATAGGAGGTTTCGATTCCCTTGCGAGGGGCAAAATATACGCAATAAACGGAGCATAAACGGCTTTATCTTTAGATTGCGTTGAATTAGAATTTTAATTTTTTCATTGCTCCAAGTGGTAACAGACTTGAGTATTCTGTCCTGACAGACGGACAAACAGTCACGCGGCCTACAAATTGATTCTATAAGGAATCCCTTTTTACAGACTGAGGTGCGGAACCCTAAAAAAAAATTAAATACGACAAGGACCTCTGTACCTACATAAACTCAGTTAATAACACTGCGGTACATGATACGTTAGAAATAAAACTGGCCAAAGAACGTTCTTAATAATGAAGTCTTTTTGAGCAGAAAATATTATACTTTAAACCGTCAGATGTTTATACCGTATGACAAGGGCGCCGGCGACGCTGCCTCCCCAGGGGTTGATTAGTTGTTGGGGGTTCCACCTGACGAGATTAGCATACTGAAATTATACGAAAAAGCCTATTGCTTTAACATGAAATTTTGGTAATAAAGTTAAGAGTATATTGCATGTTACACACTGAGTATGAAAAGGCAATTTTTTTAGTAATTGAAGATTTTTTTTTGTTCAATTTTAATAGAGCTATGTACGTAGTAACTGAAATTCAATTTCGGAATCATATTTATTTAGTTACTAAGTACCTTATAATTTTAAAAGAAAAGTCATGGTCCTGGACCCAACGGTAACTGAAAGAACATAAGGGACTTAAAATAAAAATAGCTTTATTTTACTTCTACAATTTTGACCCTTTATCTCAGGAACACGTGGAGGTATCGATTTGAAATTAAAACGATATACTCAACTCTGCGGTCCCTTGAAGCTGTAAAAAATCAAACATCTGAATTAACGGAAAAAAGATACGACCGTTTATGTCGCAAAAAACGTGTAAAGGAAACACTCACAAGGGAATCAAAATTCGTAGGATACTTCCCGTTGACTTAGAATCCTGAAATTTGGCATGAAGCAAGGTGTCATAACACAAGTATAGGAAAAAATCTGACAACTGTAAATTTGTAGTTAAGTCACAAAAAATAAACTTTTTTGCGATTCGTAAAAATCTTCGTAACTTAATTCTGGTATTGAATGGTTTTTATAGATAAGTTGTTACGGAACCCTCAGTGCGCTAGTCCGACTTGCCCAATTTTTTTATATATAAGGGACTTACCATGATGCAATAAAATATCCGTCGTGCGATCGAGAAAGCGGGATGGAGATATACACCCTATATAGCTCCATCCTTTTAACAGTTCAGTATACGTCGTAAAATGGATCATGTAAAGAGCTCATAGTAGTACTGCAGGTGTGTTTTAGTCAGTAAAAGCCTAACTCTCCCCTCGTTCCACCCGGTGCAGGAGTAGTCATTTGACATTTTACCACTTAAAAACGGTATTTTGTATTGAATTAATTTATATTTCATAATGGCTGAAAAATCAATAAAATAAGGTTAATTTATTAAAAATTTTTTTTGTGTTAAAAACCAGTGCTTGACTGCGGTCCCACCTGATGGTAAGCAGTGATGCAATCGTTGATGGTAAAGGGGTGACCAGATGGTTGCAAACCAATGTCTCAACCAACCTTGCTAGTTTCAATCCGTGTAGACAGCAGTTGTAAACCATGACCTTCAAGGCCCTTGGTTAGGAGGAGCAAACCAAGCTCCAACTAAGGTGACCTTGGTTGGAACACTAGTTTGCATCCATCTGGCCACCCTATAAGGCGCATTAGTTTATTATGAGTATTTATGAGGTTTTTTTTACAGTAGCCTTTTTTTTAAGTTTTCGTAATTTGGATTTTACAGTGTATGTATCTATGCGTGCCAAATAAAATATTTTTCTTTCTTGATTTCTTTCTTTCTTTTCTTTCCTTGTAGATACCTAAGGTATAATCGGACGGGAAGACCGTGGAAAGCAAATTTTTCCAGTCCTTTGGTGTATGCGGTGTAAACGACGATGCAAAACGCTTAGTTCGGACCGTACAAGTTTCAACAACACGCCGTACATCGAGTTGTCTGATGGTAGAAAGGAGATGGTGTAGTTAAGTCATGCAATTCCCACGCACGCTCTCCAAAATGCATCCTGTAAAACACCGAAAGGCTAGCTACTCTACGCCTGTACTCAAGGTTTTGAAGATTGGACTTAATCGAATCTGGATTACCAATTAGCCTCGCACGCCTTTGCACCGAGTCCAAAGCAAATATTGCATTTTACAGCACCAGCTCATATGAGGCTGCAGTACTTCACACACGATCGGACCTGGTGCTTTTTATAACATAAGAAGCTGTCCCGGTGTGAAGTACTGCTGGACCTTTGCAAGAATGCCTAGTCTCCTAGCAGCTACCTTGGCTTTGGGCTCAATTAACCGCCTAAAATTGAGGTCTGAGGAAATGCTAGAGAACTTAGTAGGTATTATGTAATTAAATTAATTATTATAATTTAAAAAAAAAATTAAAAGAAATCGAATAAATTATTTATTTAAATCAAATTGTTACCTATTTTTTCCAAATAAAAATACTATGTTGTTGAAAAATGTTGCATTAAATAAAATATTTTTTTATTTATTAGCAAATTATAATGGCTGAAAACGCATTAATTTAATCCATTGGTATTTTCTTCACAGAGACGTGTAAGGACAGGCAACTTATCAGAATACTTGAGCAAAAAGGTAAAAGTTATTTTTCTCTTGTTACAAATACAAATACCCTTTATACCAGATAATATAAATACATTACAGTTTTAAATTGTTTTATAAATAATAATACATGTTTTCCAATTATGCAACTCATTTAGAATTAATCTCTTGTTAATAGTATTTAAATAAAAGCTTTGACTTATCTGTAAAGCATTTATTCATATATATATGAACATAATTTGTACTCCTATGAGTACGATTACAGAGCTACGCTACATAATTTGACTTACCTCGTTACCTGGGATCAAAGCGCTCGGTCATCCTTGCAGGAGAGCTATACAACATTAAATATTCCATGTGTAGCTACATACCTATGGCATTGTAATATGATCATCCTCCCGACCGAATTTCGATCACTGTGGCCAATATCAAGAGAGATTAGCCAAGTAGGCAGGTAGTACTATAGTGCACTAGCCACGAGCATGTTCTGCTCTCTCTTCTCTATCCCTACCTCTTTCTTCTTTTTCTCTGAAACTCTCTCTCGTCCTACGCTCTCTCTCTTTTCTCTCTCCCTCTCTGGTTTTTCTCGAGCTTCTCTCTCCCTCTCTCTTATTTTCTATCTGTTTTCTCTTCCCACTCTCTCTTCTTTTCTCTCTTTCTCTCGATTTAATATAGTATGCACTTGACTCATACACTTTTAAATTACTTTTTGGATGTAAGCCTCGCTAAACGTCACCACATCGGGTTATTCCCTGACGACCCCGATCCCCGAGGGACCGGAGGCACCCGATTTATTTTTATCTTGATAAACTCAAATAAAAGTCAGTTTAGCTTAAAAGTACCATCAGCAGAAGATGTTAAACAAAATTTTACAACTAGTTTACTAAAACTATTATAAAAATTATGAAAAAATTATAGTTTTGCTTCGTTAATGTACTTAAATATTATAATTAGACTTATGGATATTATAATTGGACTTATTAGATTGTATTTATAAATACAATATAGACTGTCCTAGACCATTCACAGGTTATAATTATTATCACATAAATTCCTTTTTTAATACAGAAAATCAAAATAACTACTCTACATTGAATATTTTTAAAGCAGAAAACTAAACAGATAACTCTAAAATAAACTTTAACTTATAAAATTAGTTACACTTTTTTTACATCACTAGTAAATCAAAAATGCTTATTAAAGGATTATATTAACAACTTATAAGTTTCAAAAAATGCAAAAATCAACTATAAAAATAATCAACAGTAGTAATAAAAGTAAAAGTTTTTAGTCAGTCTTTTCAAAAAACATACAAAATCGTCAACATTGTAAAACTCGTTAGAAAAATGATATAATAACTAACTTTAAACATAGTCTTATCACAAACTCAAATTTGAGCACTTTTTATGTAGACCGTACAAATTGAAACAAACAGAAAAAAAAAACAAATAAAAGTTATTATGTTTATCGCATTCGGGGTCTTCAGGGATGGGGCTCTCGGGGATCGGGGTCCTCAGGGAAGAGGTAACCCACCACTTCTATCGGTCCTGTGCTCCTCACATCGAGCGTATTCCCGTAGCCTGCACCAGGTTACCGATCCACCTTGCGGAAGACCTTCCAACGCTTAACTTCCTTTATTTGGCACCACTTAAAATTTGCTAGATTCTAGCAGCGCCTTGAACCAACAAGAACACGTACCTATTCATATGTTCTATTCCAGGACATAGTTCAGCCTTTAGAGCGTGAAAGAGGTACAAACATACACACACATATATACATACAAACTGTTGCCTTTATAATAATAATAATGAACCCTCTTTATTTCTATAAAGAAATAATCTAACATTACTCAAACATTTAATATGATAATTTTATTAAATAAATACATGCCTCTATAATATATGAATGTGAAAAATTACGTGAAATGAGAAGAATTTTAAATTATTCTTCTTACTTTACTAGCAACTTCTTGACTCTTTTCCAGCCGCAAGATTTTTGCAACTGAACCGAATAATACGAATACCTACAGCTCCTTAAACTAACTTGATACCGCAAAGTTGCGGGATTCTTCAGACTGTTGTGACAGCCGTTTAGGTATTTGTTCGAACCCGTGAATAGTGAATTAGTTTGTTTTGTTTGGGGTCTTGATATAAAATTATTGATTAATCAGATACCTATAAAGTAAATTCAATAATTGTTTTCTTTTTATGCTTGATAGGTTCGCTGATGGAAAGCGACGATGCGGTCGACGATGGAAATGGAATAAAAATTTCCGGGTTGTAGCTATCAGGAAACACACATTCCGGCAAGGAATTCCACTCCTTAGCTGTACGCACAATGAATGTGTTCCCAAAACGTTTTGTGCGAATAGGTGGAATGTCCACCATGTACCAGTGGCGGGTTGCCGTACGCCTGGTGGTCCGGTGATGGAACGGGCTAGGCGGAATTAGGTTATGCAATTCCGACGCACACTCTCCAAATTGCAACCGGTAACCGGTTGTCCTAATTTATCTTAAAAAGAATTGTTTGAAAGAACAATACTGCAAAGAGCAATCCGCGGCCCTAGATAACAAAGGGCAACTGAAAGAACACAAGTGGATTTTAGTGAGTAAATGTCTAGCACTGCGATCTCGCTCCATCCAAAGTGCGAGGGGTTATTTAATTATTTTCCTCGCTTTTACTGCATAATAAGCATTCATACCCGACCAAATGTTTTACTTTATTTACATTGTTCTCACATGATAGCGACAAGAAACATGTAACAGAGATATTTGTAATTACCAAACATGATGAAAAAGAGTGTTAATGGAGTTTCTTGACCATTCTTCTCCATAGAGATCTACGCTTTGGAATGTGCAATTTGCATAATTTTTTCTGACTGACTGAATTCTTGACAATTCAAAAGTGCCTTTAAATGGTTTATTTAAAATAAATGCTTTGAATCTTGAATCTTAAAATTTATAACTTTCCACGAGTAAACAAAATTGTTCATAAGATTACAACGGTACACCGTAAAGTTTCAAAACCGAACCATTCAAATATGTATTCCCAAGGTCACTTTTGTCCTAGTACTTAGGTACTTACATAACCCGGGCACAACTTCCTAAACGGCGCCTTGATATCATGATTGGTATAAGTTATCGGAATCTCGGATCCCCGTAGGCTCCGAACTCGCTGGATCCCGGGGACGACCAACTTCGCAGTATGATCCGCCATACTTCAGATATAGTGAATACTTGTTAAGTATTCAGGAGGTAATCCCTCTAACCTCATTTTATAAACGCTGTTCTATGTACGTGATCGTCTAATAGCTCGAATTTAATAGACTTGACGACTGAATTATGGAGAATGTTAGTTGGGGAACTGCATAATTAGTTTTGCATTTGTGTTTGAAGCCAAACATGCAGTAACAACTTTCGTTTTAGCATGAAAGCTGCAAGTACTTTGGGTGAAAGTTCAACTTTTATCTTGGGATTTAACCCATACATGCTTATTTATAACACACACGTGCTGCATGGGAATTCTACCTGAATTTTATGGAAATCGTAAGGGCAGACCTAAGGTAGGTACTTTTAAAAATATGTAGAGACATAATATATTTCGTTCACCCGACAGACAAAGTAAATGATAAAATGATATTTATTTTGCAAATAGGTTTTTAAGAACTTTTTTACACGTCAACTTTTTCGTCAATTTAAACTAAATAAAGCCGGTGTTTCCTAGCTGACTACCCTAAACAGAAACAGCGAAACAAACTCAGGGGTCAAATTCTCTTTTAAAGTCCATACAGCAAACATTCGTTCTGTCAAAAGTTATTAAACTCTAGAATTTCGTATATACTACGGACTACTGAACTAAAGATTGACAGTAAGACATAAAATTGGTAGCTAGGGACAGTTTGCATGTAATGAAGAAAAATCTGCTTTTTATAGTTCTCTTGGTAAAAACTAAGAATCCTTCTGAGACTTTACCTTAAAGTTTAAAAAAGATGGGGTGTCTTGTACGTGAGGACGTGTACGTAACGGGTAACATTTTCTATAGGGTAAAAGCCGAAGAGTTCCCCCACGTTTCAAAAAAACTCTATTACAATAAAATTTGTACTTAATAAGAATAATGCAACATGTATGTAGTAATTAAATCCAATTTTACTTGACCTCTCAAAAAAACAGGATTGTTGCCTAAACTAGCGGATAGTTGCCTAACGTAAAAAATACTTCGGAGGATACTTGCCTCGTGCGGAGATAGACGCCGCAGAATATTTAAAAAAAATAAAAAACAAATTTATATCAATTTATGTAATCAGTTTTTAATATTTACTGTAATCTTTTATTAAGTACTAATACAACATGATAAAATATTATTAAATTTTATGTTTTAAAATTATAAAAATATAAAAAATAGCCTTAACATTTTTAGTTCGATAACTTATTAATAAAATATTATTATTAGGTCTTTAACAATGAAATTGCCGTTTTTTAAAACGGGTTGCTTTAAAGTGTTATATCTTTGGATTGACTTGGAATTATAAGTTCAAATAAACTTTATAATAAAGTTACGTTATTCTTTTGTCGAAATTAGGTATTTATTGGTTTTTTGTGGTTTGTATTTTCTATAACATCGCAAAAATCTCAAAATCCATGAAGGTTCTATGTCAATTCGAAGTACTTATTACAATAAAACGGCAATTTCATACTTTACCCCCTATTATTTGTTTTGGACGACTCCGATTTCATACTGACGTTTTCAGATCTTCCTTGAACGTTGTACAGTATTTTATTCCCTCGTAGAGTGAGAACAGCTGAACCGGTTTTGATAAATGAGGTGTCATTGAATTCGTATCAGCGTCGCAAGTATCATTGCATTTGTATCAATGTCGAAGTCACTGGGGAAAACTTTAGTAAGAAGAACATTTCCTACAAATATATGCATGAGAAAACGCTTGTGAAAATATATAAATGACTTTAATATGTACGTCTTCTGTTGCTTTTATAGGTACGAGTACCTAAATCGATCCTCTACGCATTGACAGGTAAGATAAACAGTGCATTTTTTCAGGAGAGAAGCAGTTTTTTTTTTATTCTTGGTAGGTTCGCGCTTGACCGCTATCTCACCTGATGGAAAGCGACGATGCGGTCGACGATGGAGCTCGCTTACCTAGAAGTAACATATTCACTCTTGACTTAAAGATTCCCGGGTGGTGGTAGCCATCAGGAAATTTTGTATTTTTTAATGATATAAGTAATTTGTGAAACACTTTTAACTGATGATTTCGTATTATGTAATCAGTTTAAAATCACAGTACCAGACGCTCGATGTAATAAGAAATAATATATTTTTTTAGTATTTACTCAAAACATATGTTACAACTGTGTGCGTGGAAGGTATTGAAATGCATAATAAATTCTTAAGTACTAACTAGGTTGTAAGACCTAAGTATGACTTATTTATTACGATAATATAATGAATACAGGTATACCTTATAATGGTATACCTTAGCTTGGACTCTACTTCCGATACCGGTAGGATACATTTAAAAAAAATATATGTTATTTTTTTATTGAAATTTTTAAACAAGTAATTTATCTGTACATCAAAATGAATCAAAAAATTGGTAATGTAATTATTTTATTTCTACTAGCAGAAAACTAACCAGTATAGAAATAATGACACAAACACAGATAATATTTTTTGAGTAATGAACTCCGTACAAAGGAAAGATATTACTACTTATTTCCAAAAACTCATCAAACTCCAAAACACATTCTTTAAATTATGTACCTATATAAGGTAAAATTTTTCTTAATCCCGGAAATGAATTGAATACCTTCGGGTCGCAGGCGTGCTCCAATTATTTGGTCCTGTCATACGATTTATCATTTTTGGAATAAATTTCCTGTTTCTCATCATAAATATTACAATATAATAGCAGAATGAAATCTTCCTATTATCTCAAACATCACATAATGGATCTGATACTGTTCAACATAATTAAAAATTATTTGGAACAACGATCAAATTAGGAAGATAGTTATTAAGGAGATATACAAATAAATATAATAAGTGTAGTTGTCGTATGGGACATTTATTTTTTTACCGAAAATCAATCAATACAAAAAAAAATGTGACGAAGGCATAGGTATTTCGTCCACTCTATCACGTAAATAAAAAATTATATAAAATATTACCCAATATAGAGCTTGAATAATACTCGTAGTACCTATGGATCGTACTGTCTTTATACATATAATTCTTCTGTATGTGTGTTTGTCAACTAACTCTTTGTAAAAATCAGTCGGAAGAGACCAGTGACTTCATGTATACTACCTTTACCCGGTTTTTTTTTTTTTTTTGGGTGGGAAAATCATCCTAATGACATCCCCGCTCTTGGGCGGAGCGGGAGATAGTGTCAGACTATTACTGACTAAAAACCCACTCCTGTTCCTTCGTTGCCTTCGTCCCAGGGCCCCGGGTTCCGCTTTCACACTACCCGTAGCCCCAGTAGGCTTCGACCCTGCTGGGCCCCTACGATTTGCTGACATCTCCTTGAGGCGCGCGTGGAACAATACGCGCCGTCGACGACTTGGGCTCGGTCCGGACGGTTACCGGACGGTCAGACGGCGAGCCACCCATTGCTCGCCGTCTGCAAGCCCGCGCCTACGGTGGCCGGAAATCGGGATCGGAATCCCGGCGGCGGTTGGAAGGTTCGATTTCCGCAAGAATTAAGTACCTACTTGTATGGCTTAAAGATACGCCGTTTCGACTCTGGGTGTCCTGTGTATATGACTTTACATGTTTGTAAACGCACCCAGACACAAGAGTAATTCCTAGTGAGGGGCACGTTTTTTTAAAAAAAAAAATTTCAAGCACTTCTTTCCTGAGCAAAGTTATAGAACATTTAAACTCTGACATTTAAATAGAACCATATCCGCATTATACAATCAAAATAGGAATAAAATACAGAATTCAATTCTGATATACTCGTAAGTAAATTGAATGGAGAAAATGATACAAAAGTCATTTTCGTTCCATTTTCTATACGAGATTGAGTTAAACCGATTGCATTAAGCTTTAGCGTTTCCATCTCCAGTAAGCTCCAGCAGGTCGCATTTAGCTTGTTAACTAACCAGCCATCGGGACCCCAAGCTAAGCTGTATCGATCAACCGCTTTACTTGTGGGCTACTAGACTCCAACATTACCAATCTACACAACTGCCACGAAACCTGAATACTGCTTACAACTATAGAAAGCAATTACAACTTACTGCGCGTGATGTAGCACACACAAGCCAGAATTTACTCGAACCAAAGCGAAATTATACATCTTAATAATACTCTCAAACTTACAATGTCTACAATTATTATGTAACTACTTACAATAAAGTAATCAACTTTTCACAAAACGTTTAAAGTGTTCTTACTTTCGAACAAATTAACATTCGTCTAATTTATATAATTAGAGAGTTCCAAAAGTTAATTAATTAACGAACAAATAAGTGCTAAACATTTGCTTACATGACGATAGCTGAAACTTTTCCTTGTTCAAAGATGTCATTATGTATAATTAGTTAAAAGCCGGTCGCTTCTGAATTTTAATAAGAAACTTTCGAGCTGTCGTAGTTGTTATAACTTCAGCGTATGCCGTTAAATAGTTCTTTCTCATTTTTCAAAGGAAGTTATTAAACAAGTTCAGATAGCGAACTTAATCTTAAGTATTCTCATTGGTTATGAAACTTGGGAGCTACTTAAAGTAAACTTAAAAGTCTAAAAGCACCTTTATAAGTACCCGAGGGCTCGGAAAGTTTATTTCCTGTGTGACATCAGCCATAAGTGTATGAGGTGAGGTGCTGGAAACAAATCTTACATTTTAGGCCTCTAAAGTGGAAACCTCTTTGCCCTTTTAAGGCTGTCACACTCTTCAGCATTGGAGTTCCATTTTCTTTTTATTCGACGTAATTACTTTATGTAGATACCTGCCCTCCAGTTACACACAAGTAAGCTAAATTACTTGTATTTCTAAACTTTTCTTTCAGTAAGTATACATCCCCAATGTTGATATGTCTTGAACAGATTTCGGAGACCAAAACCTTTACCTTTCTAAAGACATTTCATATATTCTATTTAAGTCTGTTTTACAGTGTGAAACTAGAATTTCTGTGAAAGCATCTACGAGAAAAATATATGGCCTAATGTATAAAAGAAATTGAATTACTATGGCGCTTATAAATGATGGATAAGCAATATCCAGCACGTGGAGTTTATTTTATGATGGTCCTAGAGATTACAAAAATGCGCTTCGCTTACTTAATAAAGAATAAATGCGATACATTAATACTAAAGTAGTTTGGAGTACCTTCCTCACTACTTTTTGAACAAGGATTTTTTGTTTTTAAATTACTCATATTTAATGCTAGCAATAATAATAATATATAATAATAATTTGTGAGTGTGTATGTTTGTTATTTCTTCACGCTGGAACGGCTGAACCGATTTCGATTGAACTTGGTACACGGTTTAATCATGTCCTAGATTAGCATATAGGACACTTTTTATCCTGCCCTTGGAACAATTTTTCACCTTCGTCTAGGTGAAGCCGCTGACAGCACCTAGTTTTTTATGATGGAGAGTTGCGGTACGAAGGCCGAATGCCAAGAATACCGCCCCAGGACCCGACGGCTTGCCTAGAAAAGCCTGGATCCTGGCCATGGAGGAACTCCGGCCTCGATTAAGAGGACTCGACATCGCTGGAAGACGGGGAAACTAGTCCTCATCCCGAAGCCAGGGCGCGGTCTTACCGTCCGCGTACCAGCCCATTGTGCTGCTCGATGAGGTGGGCAAGCACTTTGAAAAAGGTATTGCAGACGGCCTCGTCACGCACTTGGTACGGGTGGAACTGGATCTTGCGGACGGCTAGTTCAGCTTTCGCAAGGGACGCCGGGGCGAAACTCTACTGCCGCAACAAGTCGCGACATGGCGGACAGAGTTCCGGCGGGATCTCATGGTGGAATGGCGACAGTGACTGTCGCAATCCAGTGCTGGGCACGCCATAATTATGGCGATAAGTCCCCTCTATGAGGAGTAGCTAGAAAGACAACACGGCATCCTCACCTTGCGCATGACGCAAGTTCTCAAGCATATGGTAGAGGTGTGCTCCGCTTGGGCAGAGCACTGCCGTGTCGTCGAGGCAACGATCTCTCGCGCCAGCTTTAGGCCTTGGGACTTGGTCCGGAGCGAGGAGGAGTGGCAAGCGGACGCCTTCTTCTCCGAAGCAGTAATGCTAGCAAAAGAGGCGGCTGCACGTGCGAGGAAACGGCCCTCACGCCCCAACCGCCGGAATCCCGACCCCAATTTCCAGTCACCGTAGGCGTGGGCTTGTGGACGGCGAGCAATGGGTCGCCGTACGACCGTCCAGTAACTGTCCGGGCCGAACCCAAGTCGTCGACGGCGCGTAGTGTTCCATGCGCACTTCAAGGAGATGTCAGCAAAACCGTAGAGGCCCAGCAAGGTCGAAACCTACTGCGGCCGTGAGTTATGCGAAAAAGAACCCCAGGACCCTGGAACCAAGGCAAAGAAGGAAAAATAAAAACTAGTTTTTCATAAATGTAACGTAGCGAGGAGTAAAATTCTATCTATGAAGTAACAAAGGTTTCAAGTACATATTGGACAGTTATAATCTGCTGGGGGGTAGCCAAATAATTCCATACTGTTCACAGTATGGCTGTTATGCTGCCCCACACTATGGCTGTCGCGAATATCCCAAATTTGTTTAATAAGGCATCTAAATAGCGCGTAGTTTCACGCGTGGGGGCTTTGTCCGCCGTATTGGGCCTTAATGCCCGCTCGTTAACATCGCATTAAGCCATGAAACACAGCCCTCATTACGATGAAAGCTACCGATCTTTGTATCCTGGCTTTCACTGCCCACCGCTGACTAAAACTGCTCACTTTTATTCATCTCTACCAGTATTCCGATACATCCTTTTATAAATTCTCTTTAGCTAATTCTGAGCGCATTCATGGGCGTAATTTACAGTGAAATGCTTTCCAACCCATCAGAGTAATTAAAATGTATGTTTTTGTTTAACCTCTCTGATTATTTTATTTATGGCTATTGCAAATTTAATTTGTGTCTTTCACGTGGATTGGAGCTTAGGGCTCAAACACATAAACACGTTACAACAACGCAACGTGCCACGTCACGGTACACGTGGAAATCGACATCGAGCAACGTAAATAATCACGTTACGACAACATAACGTGCTACATTGCAATATAACAATATCGTGACGTAAAATCTCACGGTGCACTTCTTCAGCATATTTTTTGTATATGTTTCTTCTTTATGCGTCTTCTTAATATTAGTAGAAAGAGAACACGTCTAGTGCGGTCCATTTCTTGAAATTAACTGTGGCAAATCTACAAATGACGCCGACGTTCGACGTGGCACGTTGCGTTATCTTGACGTTGATTTTCATGACATGGATTTTTACTTTGCTAGACACATCATGGCACCGGCGCGCCGCGCCGTTACATTATCATCCACGTTACGATGTTGTGTCGTGGCACGTTATGACGTCATAACGTGTATATGTATTTGAGCCCTTATTCCAGTAGGATTAATTGGTTTCGGGTATTTTACTTTAACCGTAATAATAAACTTAGTAATGTACAAACTTTTCAGTAGTTTTCCTTGTGGATGCAGTCAGTGTGTTTGTTATATTTTTAAATGCTTTAACTTGCAATTTTTGTTTTAATGATTGTGTTAGGTTTTAATGCGTAATCAGATTATTTAATCGGTTTTTTGTAACCAAGAAATGTTTAAAAATTATTTTGTATTCGATTATTCATTGCAATCGTTTAATTACGCTGGCAACATCGAAACGTATTTATGATTATATGTAGTAAAGCTGTCGATGTAGCATAATGGCAGGTGACAGCTTTTGTGTCTTGCAATATTATAGCGACAATAAATATAAAACCGAAACAGTTTCTTGCACATTTTTCTTCATGAGATCTATGCTTTCATCAATTGACTGACTGACTTCTTGATAATTCAAGGCTGCCTGTAAATGTTTTATTTGAAATAAATATAGCATTTCATACAGAAGTGAACTGTTTTATTACTGTGATTTGTTTAAGGAAAATTTTGTAAATTAATTTTAAAACAGTTACTCCAAATAGACTGCTGCTGAAAGCTGAAATTTTGCAGACATGTTATGATTCGTCCAAACTGAATAATAAATAATGTCACTTATAATGAATTATGTCACTTAGTTAAGTGACATCATTGTAAATCCTGGTGGACTAGTTATTTTTTATGCACTTGGGTATAAATTAAAAGGGTACAGTGAAAATTAAAAAAAATTGAAGCCTTCTTTATATCATAAAATTTATATGACATAAAAGCTTATTGGGAAATTCTTCGTTCATTTACGCAGTATCGATAAGCTTGGTATTGCATGCAACATTTCAGTAGTTTTACTAGTATCTCAATCCAGTAAAGGAGCTTTATTTGTAAGGGTATTTTAAAAAATGAAAGAAAATACCTGTTTAGTTTAATTCTATGTCATACAATAAAAAATACATAGCCAAAGTCAATTAGTGATAAAGTATCATTCTACTGGTGGAAGTATTAATAAAATCGGTCCCGTTTTTGAGTGTATTCATTACAAAGATAAAAATACAAATGTTTACTCTTTACAATATTGTTTCACAGTCAGTAAAATTAATTTATTAGATATAAAAAGGCGGATATTCTTTCAAAACAGTTACAAAATTAACAGGTTACAAAAATAATGTATTTAAACATTAAAATTCCTATTAATAAACCTGAACATATTTAGCTCATCTGTTCAAATAACTAAGTAGCGATAAATGACTAATCAAAATCCACTGCACCGTCTTGAATGAAGTGGGTTTTGATTTAAATAAGTGACCAATATCGTCCAAGAAAAAAAAGCCAACATTAATACGGACAAAAATCTCTTTTTATAAATAAACTGAACCACCGATTTAAATAGTCGGGCCATCCGAACATTTGCTTATAACACGCGTTCACCACACAAGAAGCACTAGCGCCACTTCTTAGAAGTTTCGTTTCGACGTAACCTTGTAAGTGCGGCTGCTTATTAATACAGGTTTTAAGGAAAAAGTTTATAAAATCGTCTCAACACGCAGCCCGCTTCAGTATAACGTCACCAGCCGTTAGGCGTGGCGTAACCTGGCGTCATCTTTTACAGAGTATACAACTGATCCCGAAGACTGCAAACCGCTCCCGATGTTTACCAATTTTGCTAATATTATAGAGCTATATAAAAATGCGCTGACAGCCCTATCCTTTGTACGTCAATGGTAGTTAGATATTAATATCGTTGGATGGGTTACCGACTTCCGAAATTAAAGTTATTTTTATCGTTTTTTGATGTTTTCCTTCACCGTTTTGAGAGCAGTGGTGATGAAATAAATTACACAAAGTAATGTGCTACAACTCGTAAGTCGGGGCCGTTACCACTCGGCCACCACTACTCTCAAAACGGTGAAGGAAAACATCGTGAGGAAACCGGCATGTCCTAGAACCAAAAATTCGAAGACATGTGACATTCTGGGCCCGCGTGGTGAATTACGGCCCATTCCCTCTCCTAGAGAGGAGGCCTGAGTCCCAACAGTGGGAACATTAAAAGGCTGATTATGTATGTTATGTATGTTATCGTTATAGTGTTTTTTTTTTTGTAGTGAATTCGGTTTTTTTTTAAATGCCACTTCGACTCTGGTTATTCCAATTATTGCTATGAAAAACTCAACGATCTGTCAATTCAGATTCATTCCTTGCGTAAATTATTATTATATAAAAGACGTTTTAAAATCTTTAGTGGATTTAAAAGAAAATTCAATAATTGTGAGTGTAGTAGGATCTCATCTCAGAAGCAGGAGCAACCTGATATATGTTCTACATTTTGTTGTAGGTGGGACAAACCCACTCCAGTTGCGGCGTGGTGATCCCAACGCAAGAGAAAAGAGAAGTGGTACTACAGCTGACAGCTCGGCCCGTCGCAGGCGTCAGCGATATACTTCTCGCAAGAACAGAAATCGGTCTTCCTTTTTTGAATTATCGAGAGAGAGCTCCGAGTTCAAGTCGTTGTCTTCAAAGATTTCGTTATTTATCGGCAGCACATGGCACAAGCGAGCGACGTATTGCTACCGCTTCACCGAAAACTGTTTACACCAAAAATTCTCGGATCCATGGCGCCAATATAGATATTCTAACAAATTGTTATCTAAGTACAGCATGAAGCTTATCATTACTTTAACTACTAAAATCTTGTATGTGTATATGTGAATATTTCAGTAGTTTTCCTTGTTTCTCAATTTAGAAAGATATTTCTAAGGGTACCGATGTTCAAAAATGAAAGACTAACTGATTTTATCAATTTTATTTTTTACAACATGTTTGTTTATAGTCACTAAAATTAATCTATTACATATACACAAACTTTGTCAAAACTACACACAGAATATAAACATAAAGTGTATTTTACATTACATTAATATGTTTATCTATATTAAATATGTTTATATATAGGTATGTCAAAGTCAGTAAATAGACTTTGACATTTATAATAACCAAACACAAGTATAAGTAAGTAAGAACTATTTTCTAACAAAATAAGCTTTGACACTAAAATTAATTAATCACATATATACAAACTAGTTTAAAAAAGTTACAGAATACAAACAAAACGTGTATTATAACATTATTTTTTTATCAATAAACATGAATATTTCTAGGACACATAATGCTGCAGCGATGAATAGTATGTCAGTCATTAAGAAAAATTTGAAATTTATAATAACGAAATACCAAATAAGTAAGAACTAATGTTTAAGAAAATAAGCTGAATGTTAGCTAGGTGGACAAATATTTTTATGAATATAGGTACCCTATACACCCCGTACACCATAGATTTAAAACTAGGTAGCACGCTACTACAGAGTGAAGTCGCTAGGCAGTAGGCATGGTAGCGTGGCTTCATCTTTGGCAGTACACAACAGATCCCGAAGACAGCCGACCGCTCCCGATGTCCCGTGTTCATAGAATTGTGGAATCGGTTATATACCTGCGACTTCTCGCAATCCAGGCGTAAGGTGTGTGATATCTCTCAAGTAACTGGATCCACTCAAGTTTCAGTCCCCGTCTTTACTAGATTAGCCTCCAAATGTAAAAATATCCATATTTCACCACACTCGATACTTTATTACATTATTTAAAAGCATTAGGTATTCGTAGCATGCCATTTCCACTGATGATTTTTAAAAAGGTTTCAATCATTGAAGTGTAGTGGGACCTAATTTTGGAAGTGGGAATCACCTGATTTATCTTGTGCTTGTTATCGCAGGTGAGATAAAACCACTCCTCTTCGGGCAACGTGGTAACTCCAACGCAAGAAAAATGGTAACACAGATACCGTTGGTGACAGTTGGGCCCGTCGCACCCAATCTGGGCATCAGCGAGATTCTTTCCTTGAAGAAGAATTCGGTCTCCCTCTTTGAATTATCGGGAGAGTGTTCCGAGTTGAAATCGTTGTCTTCAAAGATTTCGTTATTTATCGGCAGCACATGGCACATGTGAGCGTCGTATTGCCACCTCTACACTGAACACTGTTTCAGTCCTCGTCTTTTGTAGATAAAGCAGCAAGTGTAAAATATTTCATCAAACATATTCACGACCTTAGTAAATTATTTAAAAGCATTAGACATTCAAGTACTAATTTTAACTATTAAAAAAAAAACAATGAATCCTATCATTATTTTTATGAAATGCCACTACGACTTTTTTTTTCTGGTTATTTATTATAATTGCGTCTATGAAAAACTCAACAGTCTGTCAATTCAGAACCATTTCTTGCGTAGATTACTAAACGATTTTTGTTTTATCTTTAACGAATTTTAGAAAGGTTTCAATATTTGTGAATTTAGTGCAATCTAATCGTAAAAGCGGGAATCACCTGATTGATGTTTTGCGTTTTATCGCAGGTGGGACAAAAACACTTCCCTTCGAGCGGCGTGGTGAATCCAACGCAAGAGAAGTGGTACCACTAATCTGGCAATTGGACCCCTCGCACTCAATCGTCGGGTCGTTAGCGATAAACTTCCTGCAAAAACAAATGTCGGTCTCCCTCTCTAAATGATCGGGATAGTGTTTTGAAGGAAAATTGTCGTCTTCAAATATTTAATATATCGGCAGCACATGGCATGTATGAGGGGCGTACCTACTGCCGCCGCTTCACCGAGCACTTTTTACACCAAACACTTTCGTTCTAGCAAATGTATATAGTCCAGGGACAGTATGGAGCACCGGCCGCACGTGAACGTGGATTTTAAATGGAAAATTATGGAAGCTATCATTTTCAAATTTATGGCAATAGTTTAGTAATCTTAAACAACGAGCTACCTTCTGTAACTATTTCATTATATTATTGATAGAATTTGATGAGAGCTGACGATTGAAACGTAAACGAACGTAGCTTCTCCGAGTCCGTTCAGTAATCGCTGCGCCCCAGTCAAGGGGCGCGGCAGGCCAGATCGAGGCTTCGCCCCCTGCTCGCTGCGCAAGGTGGCAACCGCAACTTCACTTGATGGCCTTTCATGACACGAGTGTTTCTGTTTGGGTCCAGCAGGAGCGCCGCTATTTCACGACACCTCGGCGGTCAGTCCCCGCCAGGTGAGACCCCCGGTCAACCGGAAGAAGCCTAGCGAGAGACGACCAGCGACGAGAGTGCCGACTTTATTGGCGCTCCCTACTGTAGGAGAGTGACCCCCGTCTGTGACGCTTCCAGATCAAGCCGGTCACATTCCAGACTAAAGGTTCTTGTAGGTATGTGTGTGAGCGGTTCTGTGTGTAACACCGCTCATGTTAGCCGAGAGTGTGTCCGCGCCGCGCACCCAGCGCGTGAGTTCATGTGTGTGTGGATTTATGAATGTTGTGGCGTGCAATTCGGGCGTAGGGTGGATATCGCTCAACTGATCCACTCAAGTTTCAGACCCCGCCTTTTGTAGATTACCCTGCAAGTGTAAAATTATCCATATTAGATCAAAAATATTCAAGACCTTATTAAATTACATATTTAAAAGCATTAGGCATTCAAAGAATCCTATTCAGAGCAACGAGAAAACGTTTCGATCATTCTTTTTGTTAAATTACTGTCTCTTCGACTCTGGTTATTCAAATTACGTGTATGAAAAACTCAACGATCTGTCAATTCAGACCAATTTCTTGCGTAGATTATTAAATGAAAATCGTTTTATCTTCAATTAATTTTAAAAAGGTTTCAATATTTGTGAGGGTAGTGAAATTTTATCTTGAAAGCGGGAATCACCTGATTTACCTTTTTCGTTTTATCGCAGGTGGGACAATACCAATTCCCTTCGGGTGGCGTGGTGACTCCGACGCAAGAGAAGTGGTACCACTGTATCTGGCAGTTGGGCCCGTCGCAACCAATCATCGGGGCGTCAGCGATAAACTTTCTGCAATAACAAAAATCAGTTTCCCCCTCCGAATGATCGGAAGAGTCTTCTGAAGACACGTCGTTTTCGAAGATTTCATATATCGGCAGCACATGGCACTCGTGAGCAGCGTACTGCCACCGCTTCAAAGAGCACTTCTTACACCAAACACTTTCTGTTCCATGGCGCCAATATAGGTGCTCTAGCAAGTGTTTATAATCCAGGTACATCATGGAGCACCGGCCGCACGTGAAAGTGGACTTTACTCTAGAAATTATGGCAGTTCTCATTTTCGAGTTTATGGTGGAAATTAAATAATACTAATTCAAGAGTTGCCTGCCGGACAAAGTAACGAGCGAGCTACTTAAAACAAGACTAGCACCAACGATACTAACACTAACAACACTGTAGTGTGAATAATAAAATTCTTCCGAACTCTTTCATTTTATTCACGCCAAAAACATATGATATGGAGAGAAGGGGGTCAATTAATGCACCCTCATTACTAGTAAGAGCCTTAATGACAGACATTATCGATTAAGTATAATAGAAACTAATTAGCTAAAGTTTAAAATACACAGAACTGTTATGATAAATGCTAATTAATATTACTTGCTAATTAGTAACTTCATTTTCCACGCAGCGTCAGAAAAATAATAAATAGCCTACTTCCAGATAACAGAAATGGAGTTATTATTATGTTGTCTCAAAACATTAATGTAGCTCTGTAAGTTCGTAAAATACAGCAGGAAATAGGGACTATTTCTTAGTTCAAATATTCAAGCAAAACAGTAAACCTACAGAGAACCTATCCTTTATGATATTTCTCGTATTTTCGAAAGCAGACTAAGGAAATTATTTATTTTCATTGAATGACACGGTTTTTAATATCCCGAGTTGGCTATGCTATGTAATATTCACAGGTTACCTTTTCACTAGCAATGGCTTCCTAATTGAAAGTAGCTGTTCTTTATAGAGACGTTCTAGCTATCATTTTAAATAGAAAGGACTCAAAGAATCGAATGTAAGGACTAGTGTCCACTCGCAGCGGCAGGTAAGCTTTAATCTTTAGCGGTTGAATTGTCTGTATCGGTACAAAACGCACGATATCTACGATAAAGACCGAATAGTGGAATAATCTGAAACGGTTTAGCTTTTTAATGATTTCTTATCCTGAAAGACATTAAGTATTTGAAAGTAATACTATTATACGTCAGGCAAATACTTACTGGTTTTATAATATGATACTCTAGTTGAAAAAAGAACTGTAATTTTGAGCCATTTTACATAATTCCATCGCCTCGCTGCCAGACAGTGAGTGGGTGTTACCTCCTACACCGGCACTTAGAAAAAAGCACTGAAGAAATGAAATTAAAATGTAATAATAATAATAAAAACTGGCATTTAACCTAAGGGAAATGAGTGGCCCCTTATTTCATCGCCTCGCTACCAGTCAGTCAGTGGGCTCTGCCCTTTACAACGGCACTTAGATAACAGACGGTCTTTTCAATCGAGGCGGGAGCTTCCTTGTATGTATAGCGTTCATCCCGGCTTTGTCAAAGATATGAATAAGAATAATCTATAACACTTGAATAGCTTTTCAGGTTTAAGGAAAGTACTGGTTCGAAGAATTTTAATAAAATTATTTTTAAGGAAATTTGAGTTTACGCTGTGGTTTAAGGCATTTTAGTTTGTCATTATTTGAACAAAGCTTATTTGATCATAAATGTATGTAGTCTATATGTTTTCATCATATTCTTTGTATGATTTTTATTTATTATCATTGTTATTTATTTATTTGTTTAAAGGTTCAGTAACTACACCCTAACAGCTCACACTTAGCCAATGCGATATTACATGCTTCCGTATTTTCCTTATAAATTAATAATAATGCAAGAATTTATACAAGATAAAAAATTACAACAATAAAAAAAATCAAATACGTAAGTGGGATCATTAAGTGTACAAAACAATTTAATATATATTTTATTGTTTCTTTATACGTTACGTATAAAACTTTTATCATTTCCCTACACGTTTGTGTTACGTCAAGTCCCAAAAGTCCGGCTTCTGACGCAAAATGTCCAGCTTAATTAACTGCGCTATCTAATTTTTGATCTGACAACCCTACGCGGGTTCATCAGCTGCATTTAATGGTATCTGCTCACAATGGCCAGTGTTAACCACACCTCCATATCCCCTGATAGAACTACTTTTATGAACCTTTTGAAAACGAATGAATGAAGCGGAGAAACCAACACGTATTTACTGTATTTGAAGCGCTGTGTGCCCTTTTTTATAATTTTGTTAGTCATTACACACGATATTATTATTCATGCAATAAACAGTCAGGGTTTTCGATTATGGTATCATCTCTAATTGAAAGTAAGTATAGGCTATGCTCGGAGTTTCCTTGCGTGATCGCATAAAGAATGAAGATATCCGCAGGAGAACCAAGGTCGCCGACGTAGCCCGAAGAATCGCCAAACTGAAGCCACTTCGCCACTTTTAAGTGGGTAGGGCACATTGCTCGTAGAACGGATGGTCGATGGGGCCGAAAGTTTCTAGAGTGGTGACCGCGCACCAGAAAACGCAGCGTTGGAAGGCCTCCCACAAGGTGGACCGACGACTTGCTGAGAGTCGAGGGGTGCGGTGGATGCGAGACGCACAGGATCGGTCGTTGTGGCGTCGCTTGGGGGAGGCCTATGTCCAACAGTGGACGTCTTTCGGCTGAAATGATGATTATGATGATATTCAAATACTAAGTTATTGTTATTTCTATTTTTCTACGATAAGACTGACAATTTACGTTGAAAACTATATAAATTTTCATGAGTGTACCTACATTGTAACATGTGTATACGCGTGTCTATCCATTAAACGGGAGTAGAACGTACCTAACCTGATGCCATACACCAAGTAAACATATCTCTAAACCAATACGGTCTGCATACTCACACGTGAATGGAATGGGATTTCAATTTTCAAACGATGATGTGTAGCAATATCTAATGGCTAATATTAAACTGTCACTAAATAGATATCAAAGAGAATTGAATCCTACGTGAAATACTGACTAACTACAGGGAAATATACCTACCACGAATCTTAGTTACCTCTACCACATAGAAATCACCTCTACCACACATTCAGAATAATTGTCTCAAGTCAGTACTACTTGTGCATACATTATATACAGTTTTGGGCTACAGCTTTAACGCACACAGGCTCTCACAGACAGCCACGATACAATAATGCAACAAAAGAGACTACTAATTTTTACTTTTTTTCTCATTTCTGTGTGGACTTTCAATTTTTCATTGTGCGTACAGCTAAGAAGTAGCATTCCCTGCCGGAGTCTGTATTTTCTGATAACTAGATACAACCTGGGAATCTTAAGTCAATGAGTGAATAGGTTACTTCTAGACGAGCGCGCTCTATCGTCGACCACATCGTCGCTTTCCATCAGGAGAGATAGGGGTCAAGCGTGAGCCGACCAACAGTATGAAAAAATCTAATTAATTCTTCATTTTCAATCTCTAAGAATACCATTGATCTGAAAAAAAAAGATAAAACCATTTTAATATGTGTGGTAACTGTGAGAAACAACAAATATGTGGTATAACATATGCAGGTGCGAGGGCCAAAGCCGTCGGTTCTCAGCCCGCCGGTCACTGACAACGTAAGAATACATATGTATGTAAATTCGCTTGCAAATTTTTAACTTTACCGCGGGCTTTGTTCTACCTTCTGTTGGTTTTTTTACTTATCTTTTTGAGGCAGCGAAGCCACACTGAAGGAAAATTTTAATATGACAAAACTAAGAATTTAATACTGTTATTTATTTATTAGCCTATACTGCTCCACTACTGAGCGAAAGCCTCGCTCAATTTCACCCATTATTTCCTGCTCTGAGCCATTTCTTACCAACTCTTAATGAAAATATCTAAGTAGTTCCGCCATCAACTTGCGTTTTAGAGTATCAATTTTGTATTTCACGGGCCCACCGCTCAATCGGCGTGCGACAGACATGTCCAGCCCAGCCCCACTTAAACTGGGTCACGTAAACGATCTGGATTTTATTTATTTATTTATTATAACTTCATGCAACACAAAAGTACAAAGGCGGACTTCATGCCTTAGGTATTCTCTACCAGTCTACCTAGGGTGGTGAAGAGAAAATGTGGCAGGTGCATAAAAATACAAAAGAATATTACGAAAATAAGAGTTTAAAAGTATCTATATATATAAATATACAAAATACACATACTTATATAATTTAATATAATATATACATATATATTTATATAAATTAAAAGAAAGGGGTTATTGAGACGACTTTACTATTTGTGAGATTTTGTACTGTTATTTTAATAACTTTAAAAAAAGCCATTTTTTTGTAGAAATAATGTATACAGAAGTATGTGTGTATTACATGTGTGACTATATCATAAATATATGTATAATAGCCGCTCTATGTGAGACAATTTTCAGCAGACAAAAGAAAAAACAGGAAAACCTTGTAAGAGATCTCGAAGCAATATCAGTTTAGTAACGACAGGACATATCGTCGCGACTGTAAAAACAGTGCGCAAACGGCTGGCCCAACACGCCTCGACATTTGCCTTGAATACGAATATATCTGCGTCTGACCTCATTCAATATCCTTTTTCCAAGCGAACAATTTTATCGTCTTTGTTATTTCCACCCCATGAACACTAACCCCTCGAAGGGAATGATTGTGACGTGCACACAAAATCTTTTACATCTTAAACCTTAAACTCGGATATCCATCGGGATTTCTTTTTACTTTGAAAAGTTTTACGACCTCTACGATAAATTATTAGCTATTTAATTATAAGTTTATTGAACTTCATTCAAACGAAATACGGTTCTTTAAAATAATACTATAAGAAAAAAATGACAGCAATATATGTGATATTTCGATAAAAACTACAAACCTTTATAACGTAATAAATGGGAATCGAATGAGCCTCAATGGCAGTAACGTGATCAGATTCGTAATATGAAAACTATGAGCAACGAATTTCTTCACAGTGAAATGCAGCCATTCAGGGACGTGACTCAATATTATCCTCTTAAGTCGATGGATAAATTTATTCACCCCATATTTTACCAATACTAGAATTTTCATTCAAATAGTGATACTATAATATAGGTATATTGATACACTTGAAACTGCCCTAGACAGGCACGTAGTAACGTGGAAGATATTAATCCCGTATTTCGTCAGAGAGACATCCGAGAAATCATATTATGATCATGACGGCTGTATCGGAGTGCGGTATCAATGAATTGCAAGTCAATTGCAAAACAGACTAGTTGTATACCGTCATAGAGGAATATGTAAGCATGTTATTTTAATGTGTCAGTTCTTTCGGTAGATTTTCAAGTTTTGCCAATACTGTGTGCAGCTTAGTTCACAATAACAGAGCGTCGCCTGGAAACTTAGGTTCTTGGAAGTTCTCACTACGGGTATAGTTTATAGAGCTATTCGCGTCGAACAGCTAGTTAAGCAAAGTTAACAACAGTTCATGTCGACTGAATAAGAAAAAGCTGTCGCAGCGTCTCCAATGTATTCAGAAAAAAATCTGTTATGTTAAGTTATTTTACAGTCGACTGCTCTCTTTCGCAGTGGATGCGGCACGAGCATTCTTCCCGAAGTTGTCGAGAACTTGTGGAGTTCTACACAATTCATCGACATCACTTCGCCTTACTTTGGATTAAGTTTACAAAATTTTGTGTTCGCTCGGTCGATCGTGATTTATTGTTGACTCCGCCGGACTAGCACGTCCACCCTCATAAACATGACGCTACTTGACAATTTTAAAGGTGCTTTAATATTTTGAATACAAGCTATCTGTAAACAAACCAGTTAAATTTTTTGTAAAGAAACGGATGACACATATTTTGTATTGGTGTAGGTACATAATTAGCTAATAAAGGTACTTAACTTTCAATTCTAATTTCTACTCAGAAATTGTAATTAAATAATTATTTACTAATTGATTTATGGTAGGTATAGATCGTTTGTCACAATCATCAGGTGAATCATTTGTAATTACTTTCTGTTCTGCAGAAAATACATCAAAACATATTTGTTTACTTATCAGCCATACCTAATTTATTTGTTGAATTGACTTGGAACGAGGCTACTATGGATTAGATTTTGTATTGGAACAGTATCTCACATCCAAAGTTCAATATCATGCCTACATGTCCCTACACGTCCAATTCCGATCATAGGAGTCGGAATGGCCACTACAATGTACGGTCACTTTCAATTAGAGGCAATACTAGGTGTTGCTAATCCAAGCCTAAAAGCAATTTACCTTTCATCGGCTTTCACTTGTTATCGAGTCTTAGGAAACTATTTACCAGTTCGTAATCCTCTGATGAAAATGGGTCTCCTCACTGATCGCTATAATTGACAGGAACACTTCCCCTTTGCAAACGAATCGATAACAAATGATTTATCAATATGAAGATTTTAGTTAACAAAGGATGATTCTCCTGACCATCCTCTGAATAGAATCCTTTAGTTTATTAATTGTTGGTCACCAGAAAATTATAGTAATTATATCTAAATGTGCATAATTTAAATCATGCCACTAAAAATGTCATCGACATCAGTTAATTGTTTGAAATAAATATTCAAATGAACTGTAGATTAGTTTATATTTTAAAAGCAAACTAACAGGTAATCTAAATGTGAAAGACTTTATTTCTATAAGTTTGATAGTAATCAATCATGCCTCAACGGTTAGGTTGATTTTATTGAAACTTGGAAAACAGGTAGATTATCAACCTAGATTGAGACGTAGGAAACTTATTATCCCGGGAGTAGGAGACGTTCCTCTGAGATAATTTTCGACTTTCACGCGGATTCCGCCGCTGGCTACAGCTATTATGATTTAAAAGAAGAGCCGAAGCAACATTTTTTTGTATACCTCGTATCTGGATTGGAATAACAACAACAATTTAAAACAATATTTAATTTCGATTATTTATATCTAACGGTCGGGCTTGTATATTCAGCATTGGACGTATATTGGATTAAAATCGCAGAAAACAAAGTCTGGGCTAAACGCAATCCACTGAAATAGCCTATAAAAGCCACCGACAAACCCCTTTAAAATAAATATTTATGTTAAAGTATAAGGAAACGTTTTTATAATAGAGCTCTGACTTTTCATTCAATAAATTTTATAACTGTAGCGCTACAAGAGATTACATTAAAAATAAATTGATCTTTTGTGTTTAGTGGGTAAGCAGACTTTTTTTACTGTTTTCTGCTTTAGCTGCATTTTGTTCGTAGTGGAGTGTAGTACTTCACATTCAATACACTCTTGAGACTACATCCTGTGCAGCAAAATGTGCACATATAAAATTAACATTTAACTAAAGCGAAGCTTACAGTCATCATCATCATTTCAGCCAAAAGACGTCCACTGTTGGACATAGGCCTCCCCCAAATGCCGCCACAATGACCGGTCCTGTGCGTCAAGCTTACAGTAATTTTGCTCATATTTAATATTATAAATCTCCAGTCATGATAAAACCACAGTACGCAGAACCTTATTCCTTGCCTACAAAAACAGCACCTTATAGTTAACTTTCACGTTCACACAAACATGAATAGTTTCCATGGAAAGATTTACGTCAAGATATTTTAACTACTTATCCGGCAGCCGATATTCCACTTTCACCCAAGTGCTACATAAGAAAGCTTCTTACTTCTTTATCCGAAAATATAATATAAATGAGATTAACCCGTTAGTGCTGAGGTACCGAGCCAGAGCCCTGAGCCGATGAAATCTCAGCCGCCGGCGCGTAAACGGCATATAAATAACGTTTTATGACATATTAAATTCCGCTAAACGTTAAATATGCCATTCTCATGTTTGAAGTGTTCTCGACGAGAAAAATATTAATTTTCAAAGTACTGAACATACGTTTAAACGACAATTGCAAACCTCCCCCTCGTGTGTGAAAATTCAGAGAACGCGGAACGGTCCAATCTTCATAAAAACTTTATGTTGGCAGTGATTGTTTAAATTATTAATAACCGTAACCGTAACGTGGCCAGATTAAGCAGGCGTGTTCTGTTCATTAGGACTTTACTGATGATGTTATTATGCCCCAAATAATGGGAGAGAGAGCAACTAATCAGAAATACCGCATGAAATGGACTGGCCTGTTGGTCTAGTGGTTAGTGGCCCTGACTGCTATGCCGGAGGTCGTGGGTTTGATTCCCACCCAGGACAAATGTTTGTTTGATAAGCACGAACATTTGTTCTGTGTCTGGCTATAATTTATCTATAATATGTATGTATTTAGAAATATATAAGTACGTTTATCAGTTGTCTAGTACTCATAACACAAGCTCTGCTTAGCTTGGGACTAGACAGCGTTGTGTAAAAAAAAAAGAAAAAAAATCTACGAAAAGAAACCCCAATAAAGGGTAACTGAATGAACACTGTGGGTGTCAGTCTGTAAAAGTCTGACCCTCCCTCTCGCTCAACTCGGGGCGGGATAAGTTATTTGATAATTTCCTAAGAAAAAAAAAGGTATGATCCTGTAGGTTCGGCATTTTATTTGATTCCGACTTTCGCTAACCGAATGAGCGCTGTTTTACTAACTTAATCTGTAACTTGTTTTATTCGATTCCCAAATAAAACAAACCAAAGAACAAAGGCTTTAAGCAATCCCGATAAGACTTGACCAAAAAGTGCAGGCTTATTTTAAAAACCCACGTTCTACACTTATATTTTTTCCACATTTATTTTAATATGCGGATTACTGTGTAACAGCGCGATAACCCACGTGTGAATCTTCGTAACGACGAATCCATTACCTCTGTGACTACGCTCTAAAAATCTCATTAAATTGCGATTACAGTAACACTCGTCTCGTCTAGCATATGTAGACTGTATAATATAATAGGCACTTCTCTCCCACGAGGCCTTCAAATTCCCTTTTTTCGTACATCGTAAACCGAAAAATCCGACATTGAATATTTTAAGTAAACCTCCTCTCACGTCAAATCAAAAATCCTTAAAATGCTAGAGCTATAACAATTTTATGATGCTGCACTTTTATTGTTATTGCCGCCTCCACGACAAATTGGTTTTGTATGAGAAATATTTATCTCCACGTTTGCAGTACTGAAGACGTAGATATGGGAATAATTTAACGAACCCACTTAGTTGGAATGCTGATCTGGTGAAAAGGGTACATCGTCGAGAGTACAAATTGTTTTTATCGTCCCGCCCTTGTCATTAAAATCTGTACCAGTGTGGTCTAGGTATAGTAACGGGAGGTAGGTATTGTAAGCCCAGGCAGGTACCTGACCTGGGAGGGAAGCGACCCCTGTTACTAATCACCAATAGAGCGTTCACTTCTACATAACATTCTACAATGTTGCGGTCGTGCCTGCTCGATAAACAAGACCTTAACTCTATTCTGTAACTAGTTTCAGTTTTTCAGGTTTCTAAAGTTTAAATATTTCGTTTATTCAAATTAGTTACAGTATAATTCTTTGTTGTAAGGTAATTTTCTACTATGATTATAAAGTAAAAACAGGTGTTTATTGTTAAAGTCAAGACTGCCGATCTAGGTAAAACGTTGGTATATTTTTTCAGGGTACGGCTATAACTTTGAGAGGGCGCGGCCGCAATGTTTAGAAGTGTTCAAGATAATGCCTCGGGTGATTGAAACTTTACTGGAAACACAGGTAGCCTACCCGTGTAGCAAATCTTCACAGGTAGGGCCATATTTCAAGATCCTCGTACCCACCAGTTTTATTTTTGTCTGCGTCATCGGTATAGGGGAGATGAAAATCCGAGAAAATCCTTCAGGGACGCCAACATTAGCATATTTATTAGTATCATCCGCGCCGCGTCCGCGCCACGCCACGGATCTGTTATCAATAATGACTTACGCGGAATTACAATAAAATTTATATTGACTTACGGCCGTTATTAAAACCGCCTCGAATCGACCCGTTATATGGAAATCAGAGTAAACTCAGCAGATACCTAGAAAACGCTTACAATTTAATTACTTACTTTCAGAGTGAGATGATAAATGAACATAAATATAGCGTTATACACCCGTAAGTCTGCTTTACGTGGGTAAAATAAACATGGTTTTAAAGTAGACGGTGTGCGAGTGCTCTGTTATAATATAAGCGAGGTATTATAGAATAATTTGCATCTGCTAATAGTAGAAGCTGTGACGTTGTTCCGGCTTTATTAGAGACATATACAGCGGGAGCAGCCTGGCCGGGCGCTCCGGAGTCCCGGCACGTCTTGCCCTACGAACAGATGTATCTATTATTTTACATAGGTCTTACTAGTGTAATTATATTCTGTCTAGCGTCGTCCCGGTAACAACAGGTCTCACGACTTGCCCAGTAATTCTAGACATATCGTGAGCATGACACGTGATGACAATATGATACGTCACAAGTCTATGAATTGGACGTCTTCATCGGGAGTTATACCTAGTAGTAGGTGTTAGCAATATTACGCAGCTATATATTTCGCGTCTGCATCACTCTTTGAAGGTTGAGGAAGAAGGTTGTGGAGTATATGAAGATACTCCGGGTCGAAACGCTGGATTCAACCCACTATCTACAGACCTTTTTAAGAGAGGCCTTTTGGCTGAAAGGTGTCGTGTATCGACGTTTCTCAGGACAGTTACGCGACACCACGCAGAGGAAAACGACGCCGATGTTACGTGTATAATTACAGTTTATTGTTTGTAATATGTATTAGTTTATTATGTATTTTATAAGATTGTAATATTATATATTTCATCTATAGGCCTTAGTTGCCTGACAATAAAGAATTAATGTTTCGCGAACCAATAGGTTTGTAAATAAATGATTTAAAGCAGAGACTATTAAAAATGATTACAATTATAATGATCTTCAACTGAAAAGTCGACGTTAATAAATATTGCTAGAGAGGTGTACTTTTACAATGTAGATTATTATGTAATGTTCTATGCATATGCAAGGTATGTTAAGCATTAAAGTTATTATGCAAATATTAGTAGCCGGTGCAACGGATGAACACTTATCCGATCTTTACCAGGCCCGGCCACTTTTCAACACACCAGTCAAGAATACCCTTTGAAAATTCAGCTTGAAATTACGATGAATTTTAAATTAAATCTACTAGAACGTTAATTTACTCATAATTATGAGAATCAAGAGTTTTTAGACGTTAGTTTTTGTTTACATAATGACATATATAGTTAGTAGGTTTACGTTCTGGTTTCAAGTACATACTTACGGAATACAATTAAATATGAATAAATAGTCGCCTAACAATCAACATAGTTTTTAACCCCCGACGGAAAAGAGGGGTGTTATAAGTTTGACGTGTCTGTATGTCTGTGTATCTGTGACTCTATCCGTGGCATCGTAGGTCCCAAAAGAATGGACCGATTTTGATGCGGTTTTTTTGTTTGAAAGCTGACGTAATCAAGATGGTTCTTAGCTATAATTTATGAAGATCTGTCTAAGTGTTTAAGGTCTACAGCTCGTTCGTGAACTGCGGTAGGGATCTTAAACACTAAATGGGTATTTACTTTACTTTTAAACATATGTGTGACATAATATTTGAAATAATCTTGTACATGCTGGTGCCGTTGAGCTGATCTGATGATAAAGCTCGAAGGTTCTTACCTTCCTTATCCAGGGTTACATCTCTTGATGTAACCCTGGATTGCCTTTTAGTAAACCTATCGAGTTTGGGCTTATTAGATTCGCCTTAACCAGTGCTTATACATTTCTCGTGATGACGAGGAACTGATGCTAGAACTGGAAGGTGACTGATGGAACCTTAGAATGCCTACTAGTAAACCTGTCGAGTTTAGGTTCATTAGATTCGTCTTAACTAGTTCTATACATTTCACATGATGACCAGAACCTGGTGCTAGAAGTGGTAGGTGGTTTGTCTGTAATATTACATGTAGGTAGGTACCTGATTTGTTCCCCGCGAGAATTCGGGGCGAACCGCTAGTTGATAACATTTAAGAAAATTTAATTTAAGTAGTTATTACAATAATGGGTTCATGGAATAATTTAAAAAGTATGAAATAAAAATAAAATTAAAAAAAAACCCCGACACGAAAAGAAAGTCAAAAATAAGTTAATAAATTACTCTTTCAACCTTTTAACTTCATTAAAAGAATCTATAAATATTTTAAAGATGAGCGTCACTGAGTCGGGCCCCGACTAAATAATTAATTAATAATTAGTTTTTTTGCATATCAATCTATAGCCTACCTAGGCTATAGATTGACATGCAAAAAAACTAATTTCATACTCATTCGTTCGTTCATATTCATTGAAACTATTAGCTATTAACTATTAGGTACTTCTGCATATTACGGTCCCCCGACTCAGTGACGCTCATCTTTAAAATATTGATTCTTTTAATGTAGTTAAAAGGCTGAAAGAGTAATTTATTAACTTATTTTTAACTTTCTTTTTGTGTCGGGGGTTTTTTTCAATTTTTAATTTTTGGAAAGAAGAAGAAGTATAGAAAGTGTTGCTAATAAAATATTAAAATAGAAGTAGGTAATCATAGCAGTAAGTTCTGGCTGAGTGTGCGAAAGTATTAAGGTAGTAATCTGACTCGAAACTCTTTTCCTGCACGCGAGGCAGTTTTGTGTAGTTTGTAACAACATTGATTTTAGGACTACCCACAAACTAAATAAAGAATGCCACTAATAATATAAATATTAATAGAAATAACAATTTTAGGGTAACCTGAAATTGCTATTTTTATACGTTGGTATTAAGGCCCCAGCTCCCGAGCAGTGCCTGAAGCCTACTCCTCGGTAACGGCGGAGTTAATAGATTTGAAATACATATATACATATTTATTATAATTATAATATTATTAACATATGATTTTTTCGTATGACTAATAATTTTGGCAAAAAAAAATACAGCATGATATTTTTTCGCTAGTTTTCTCTACTCCTTTTAAACGGCTTTGATCTTTAGAAATATGTTTACTCAATAAAATTGGTGGGTAAATATTCTTTAAAATTTATATAGTAGGATTTTCAAACCGGGAGTATCGGTTTCGAAAATATCGAGTCTCGACGATTTTTTCGCATATCGAGACTCGAGTGTTTTTGCTTTAGTTTCGGGAATAACGAGACTTTTTAGACTTGCATAGATTTTTTTAAATCTACTAAAAAGATACTGCACAGTACGATGCAACACTTAAAAGCAGATACCGTTTTGAATTTTTATTTAAATAAAAATAGATTTCCAGATTTTTTTTTTAACCATATTGAAGAAAAGAGGCTCACTAAGGCAAGTATTTTGCTATATTTGCACAATCCTACTCCATTTTATTGAGAGGAAGTTAGGTCCTTTCAAACTCTTAATAATAACGAAATTATGTTATCTTTAAAAGTATAATACGGAAGATTAAATAAATCACTGATTGAAAATCCATCTGATAGCTATCCAGCAAATACAAGTACTACTCCAAAACATAATGGGACAATGGCGGCCCCTACTGGTTTTCTTTATCATTGATAGGCTCGCGTTTGACCACTATCTTACCTAATGGTAAATAATCTACAATGGGTACGCTTGCCTAGAAGTAAACTATTCTCTCTTGATTTAAATACCCCTAGGTTGTAGCTAGGTTTAACTGCAAAAGACCTAGAATATAAGCTCAAACCTTTAACTAGCTATTGCCCGCGGTTTTGCCCGCGTACATAAAATATAGCATATTAAACTCAGAAATAAAGCAGCTTTCTATCGGTGAAAAAATTTTGGCTATCAGACCAGTACTTTTAGAGAGTACCTACAAATAAAAAAAAAAACTTTACCTCGTTGTAATATTCGTGTCGATAAAAGATAATTAAACCTCAGCGTTAAACTTAATGTATGACTTACAAACCATGTTGAACATTTTTCAGCATAGCCATTATAGCAGTGTGGACGCAAAGAGGGCTTTTCTGATGCAGGTTAATTTCGTAACAAAATAACAGATGCTACCATTCTGAAATCACATAAGTTGCATGCCTTGGACATCCTCCGTAACGTTCTACAAGTGCTTGTAAATAAATAATTAATTATTTATGATTTTTACGTGCTCACTTTAAAAAAGCAAAAAATAACTCGTCACTCTTATTTTGCTCGATTGTAAGAAAAACAAGACAAAAGAAAAACAAGATTGAAATACTGTTTTTAATAAAGTTCTTTATTATAATCTTGTATTGACTTCCTAAATGTCACCATACGCACGCGCTTTGCGTTTTTCTTTTTAACCAGTCTCGTTTTTCCAGAAAATCTCGAGTCTGGTACGAGCTTCGATTTTTTGTCCCGGGACTCTAAAATGTGTCGAGACTTAAAGTATACATAGCATAGCATAGTATACATAGCATATGTAAATGAATCAATATTTTGCAAAGAAAATGATTTAAAGTTCAGTGGCGCTGTATGCGGGCGCATGCGGCAGGACGAATATGTGTGCATTTAACTCCATTCAAGGGACTATACACCTTAAGTCAAGTCCAATTGTTGAAGTACTCTTACTTTAAGCTTACCTTAGTTTTTATATGTTCAAATGTAAATTTCTTTATGAGTGTTAAACTTATTTAAACAGAACGTTCGTAGTTTTGTGATACAATGTAAAAATATACGAAATGAAAATCTAAAATACGAATAAATCTTTTTACAATTCATCTAACTTAATAACAGCAAAGTGGAAAGAAATGGTTTTAATAGAAAATAAAAATCAAGTGAAGTTACGATAGTAAACTATATCAAAGTGGTTGTCCTGTACTGCTGTGATTGTTTAGCTGGTTGGCGATTCATTCGGTTATTCGAAATAAAGCTTTCAACTAACTCCTTTGACTTCATCTTTTGTTCGGTGTCATTGAGGGAGGAAGAGGTAGTCGTACGCAAATACATACATATAACTGTGGGTAGTTATATCAAGGCAGAATTGAAAAACTACTATCCAAAGTAATATTTTTTCTATCATGTTCAAGCGGGTGCATTATGATTTTATCTAAAGTATTTGTAGAAGTCCGACGTGGATAAATATGGACTAAAACTCATGATTACAAATGTAAGAAATTGGCTTTATTATTCTTAGTGGTTTCAGGCCAAGAAGACTGATAGATACTGGCGAAAAGGTCGATGAAAATTGGAAGCGCATTTTGATCGCCATCGGACCAAATTAAAGTTTCAAGATTTGTTTGGTAATTTAACAATACTTATAGAGGTGAATCCTAGAGGAAACAAATCCAGCGAAGCAACGATCGCAAACACACTCATGTGATTTTCTAGCGCAATTCTGATTGTTTAGCTGGTTGGTATTTCATTTAGTCATTCAATTTAGAGCCTTAAAGTAACTCCGTTGACTTCACCTTTTGTCCGGTGGCCGGTGTCATTGTGGGAGCAAGAGGTGGTCGTATGCAAATATAATTGCGGACCGATGCAGCGGACGGGCGCGCATTAGTAGCGCTTTGTGCGGGAATGACTCGCTCCATTTCACACCGCTCGACGTAAATTAGCCGCTTTCGAGTCTACTGTTAGATACGCCTAGTCGTATTTCTCTATGAGGAACGGACACTGGAGGGATCAGAGTAAAATCATTTTCGTATGCGTACCGAATAGTTATTGCTTCTGAATTTTGGTACTGTTTTGTCGGCCAACTTAAATTAATTTAAAAAAAATCTAATTTAGCTATGTACTGTAATGAGATATAGTGTGCACACGTTAACCCGAGAAAAATAATCATATTTTTTTTGCTTAAAAGATAATCGTAGTTAAAAATGGCGCATAAATAAGTAGATGGAAGAACCATGATGACTAGGTAACCTAAATGTATTTTTTATTTAAGTGAAATAATCATTGTATCTAGGACATAGGACTTAATGCATTAAAAAAATGGACAACAGCACGAACTACAAATATTTACTTCTTAATAATCAACGAATTCTGAATTCGTTTTTTTTTTATTTGCCTGTGCGCCGATTGTGTGCTGCCGAGTTTCAGCTGCGAGTGCTGCCGTGACCTGCAGCCGCAGCCGATCACGGACCAGTAGTGCTGCGGCTGCAAATCGATGCGCACGTAGTTATGTCACTCCAACCTGTTTAGACAAGTCCGAAATAATCGCTACTCGGAGCCGATAGCGCTCATATTGGATTGAATCGTAGATTTGCGACTGGCAGAACGTGCAGCCAGCTTCAGAATCACTCCCTGCGGCGGATGCAGGCAACGGCTGCGTGTCATGCGTGTGCTACCTGCATTTAAAATATTCATCTTGTTACTAAAATATTCATATCTTTTTAAAATATTCATCTTTTTACTAAGATAAGTGACAGGCACAATTTTAATACTAGGAATAGGAACAAATTAGATCAACTTCGATTCAGATTGACTAAAAGTACATAGTTCTTTTATGGGGTACTGTGTAAATTTTTATAATAAAATACCAGTTGAGATTCTACAACGAAATGAGTCTAAATTTAAAACGCACACTATGTAGACAAGCATATTATAAATTGGAAGATTATATTCTTGATAAAAACGTTTAGCTGAATGCCAGTCCTGATCCACAGCCACAGACACTTTTACCTTCAAATTAGTTTTTTAAATATTTATAAATATTGGAAGAGATACTGTTCCCCTTTTTGTATTGTTGTTTTCGAAATATTTTTATTTTTTATTTATTTGTTTATTTTAATAGACCTTATGATAATTTATTACCTTTTGTATTTTGAAACAATAACATTGTATAATGTAGAAGCACTTTTTTTTTCAAGTTTTGTGAATGTACCATGGAGCATTTTTATTAAGTTCCAATTTTTTTTTTATGTTATAAACTATTGTTATATTACCTGATGGTAAGTAGTGATGCAATCGTTGATACGGTTGCATCACTACTTACCATCAGGTAATAAGCCATCAAGTGAGGCGCACTAGTATATTAAGAGCCTATTCACTCAAACCTTGAAAACACCTAAATTATAATCGGACGGGAAGACCCGAGCAGGCAAGTTGTTTCAGTCCCTCGCTGTTCGCGGTATAAATGATGAGGCGAAACGCTTGACATTACGATCATCGCAGTCGAGAGTTTTTCATGCTCACTCAAATGTCTCGCTGATGGTGACACGTGTTATTGGGTGATTCAGTTCCCTTCAAAATGGTTGAGCTGAGTGGGGCTGATGCACGCGTCATGCTCATGAACGGGTGCCGTCAGTTGAGACTGGTCATCTCTTAGCTGCCAGTGGTTTAATTCAATTTTTATTCTTTAACTAGTTTTTTTTTAATTATTATTACTATCTACATTGTGCTCACATATCAGAAGCGACAAGAAATATGTAACCAAGATCAATCTAACTCATAATATGATTTTAAAGAGTGGCCATGGAGTTTCTTGCACGTTCTTCTCCATAGAGATCTACGCTTTGGAACGTGCAATTTAGCTTCACTTGTTTTTTTTGACTGACCGACATTTTGACAATTCAAAAGTGCCTGTAATTGGTCTATTGAATAAACGATTTCTGAATTCGCAGCCTGCATTCGCAGCCTGCAGCCGAAGTTCGATTGGAACCTTAATGCGTCATTTTGACTCAGATGGTTGGAACAAATTGCTGAGATTTATCATGTGATATATACGTCATTGGGGAGCTCCACCACTGGCATGTCCTAAACATACTACGTGTGATTCTCTTTATTTAGAGAGATAGACCAATAATCCGTAAATATGCTTGCGTTAATTATGCACAGATTACCTTTCTAGGGTTAAAACTATTCTTAACCTTGAGATTAAAAGCAATGCATAAAGCTGACTAAAATCATGTTCGTTAAAAAATAAACCGAACGTCGAATGGTCATTGAAGGAAGTCAAAAGCAAATCAAAGGCAAGTAAAGTTTGTCAGTTTTTCAGCTCTGATCCACTGGAAAATACACCCCCAAAGGATTTATTCATGCAGAAATATCATTAACGCTTATGCGAGTCAAACGCGGATCATTTTCCGCGCGAGTGCCGGCCGCTGCATACAAACAGAATCACAGAGTGCGCGCTAAATACGCCCGTGTTCCAATTAACTTTGTCGTAGAAAAAATGCGGAATTAGGAACACAACTCACTCTTTGCATTCAGCAGAATGTGAACGCGACCATACGAGTACCAACGCGCGATTTCCGAACCAACTTAGTTTAAAATTTGTTCTAAATTCAAACGAAGTCGGTCTTTGTAGTTCCCTGTGGACGCGAGATAAGGCTATTTCGGAGGTAAATTCTGTACTCGTATAAGTATCGCTTCATTGGTTTTGAATTAAAGATACTTTGTTTTCTGAGCATTCGTTACTATTAGAATCACGTACCGCTACTGAACTTTGGTTTGGCAAACTTTGTGAAACGCAAAATAAAATTGAAAACTCGCGTTAATCTTATAAGCATTCACATTTGTTATAGCTCACGAGTTACAAAGATGCTTGATTAATTTTAGTTTAATCCTTTAGAATTAAATACTTCACAGTTTAAGCTCTTAAGTATTTCTTATGGAGGCTTTAAAGGTGTCTCTTATCTTGGTAGAACGTCCTGGGTAGCAAGTGTTAGGTAAATATTTAGCAAAAGCTTGTAATCCTTAGGGTTTTTGCTTGTTGGTTGTCGGCGTCGGCGTTGTCGGCGCGACCCGCGGCATTCCTTTGTCCTGCGCTTAGTGAGGACAAGCCGTCTTATCATCACGCTTTGTGCGCAATGATAAATTGTTACCGCAACTTCGCCATTTTACCGTTCTTTCTTTAAAACTGTTAAGTTTTACAGAATATGGAGATAATAATATTTTATAGTAGTTGTAGTTATGGATCTACATAGTTACACGACTCATCTACAAATGTCATCATCATTTTTCCACCCTTATCCTTCTTCCCTTTGTTTCTTCCCGCTAGGGCCTAGTACTCAAAGGTCAACTGAAGGAACATAGATGGGTTTTAAATCAGTAATAGTCTGACACTCCCTAATGACTTCTCCAGCCTAGAGCCGGAGAAGTAATTAGTAGCTAAGCGTGGGCGAATTGGGCCCTCGCCCACGGCCCCGCACCCAAAGGGAGGCCCCACACAAGCGAGGGCTCGTTAAGAACGAGGTTTTTTTTTTATTATTGACTGATCACTATTTCACCTGATGGTAAGCGACGATGTGGTCAAACAATGGATTGCGACAATCAAGTCAGACAAGATCATCATCTTCCTGCCCTTGTCCCGTGTTATTTGGGGTCGGCGCAACACGTTTTTTTTTTCCTTTCTGCCCTGTCACTCGTCATACTATCACTAACTTCCTTTTCTTTCATATCACTCTTCACACAATTCATCCATCTTTTCTTTGGTCTCCCTCTTCAAGTCAGACAAGATACGTGCGAAAAAAATAACCCTTATTTTCTAGCAGTCGGGTAAAAAGACCTCGCTGATTTGCTTACGCCTACGTCTTAATTAGTGCACGTTAGATGATTGATGCTTCTGTTAGATGATTTTCCGCCTCCAAAAAAATTACCCTTCCTCCCTCCTTCGGGTCGGCATAAAACATTTTTTTCTTCCTTTCTGTCCTAATGGTCACATTTTCGATAACTTTCTTTTCTTTAACAATTATCCGTCACACAATCCATTCATATTCCCTTTGGCCTCCCTTTTTCTGTCCACCCATCAAAATTTCAATCATTCGGCTCATGTAAGTATCAAAGGTTTAATACTAAGCTGGTATCCTATAAGGGGGCGTCCATAAATTACGTGAGATTTTTAAGGGGAGGAGGGGGTCGAGTCAAATCTCATCTAATCTTACGTTGGGGAGAAGGGGGTCTTGGCAAATATCACGCATTTTTTTTTCTGTTTGAAACAAAAAAAAAATACTATTATGGTCCATTTAATCCAGATTGTACATCCTTAAGATTTAATCTTAAGCGTCATTCACTAATTCGTTCGAAAGAAAATAATGGCCTGAATTAGAGTAAATATTCTTTTTTTAATCACAGTAGTTACGATTTTAGAATTCTATTGTTAAATTTTTATTACACTTATAACTCTCAGCAATATTGATTACTAGTCTTAACTAGTCGTAAATAAAACTACGAAGCAATTTTTTTTTCTTTTTACTATAACAATCCAACGCGTTTACGTAAGAAACACACATTTTGAAAAATCTCACGTGAGATTGGGGGATAGGGGAGGGGGTTGAATAAAATCTCACGACATCTCACCAGAAGGAGGGAGGTACAGAAAATTCAAAAAAACAACGCACTTAATTTGTGGACGCGCCCTAACCTATAGTATACTGTATCCTATAACGGGAGGGAAAGCCACGTACAACAGTATAGATACATAGGTACACCGTTCTCGTCGATTGGATCCACAGGCAACGTATCAGATTAGATGCAAAAATTACAGGCGGGTTTCTTCCTGAATAGCTCGACGTTATTAAACTGAATTGAGCTAAAGCTCGTAAAAGTTTACCAACTACTAAAAAGCATTTGGAATTTCATCATTCAAGTTTTCGTCGTAAATGGTAATGGGGAATAATTTCTGGGCCTTCAAAACACCTATATGACATGTTATACGTATGTTTATGTATATCAATAGAAACGTAGATCAATCGTCTTTATTGATCATAAAAAATACAGTTGGAGCTTAATGGGTGTCCTTATTACTAAAAGAGATTTTTTTTACAGACCACCTTTGGCAGGTACTGACTGAGAAGGAGAAAAGATACGCAGGTAGTCCGTGGTATAAGTATTATTTATTTATAGATAATAATAATAATAAAAGCTGAGAAAGAGAAACAAATCAAATATCTCGACTTACCACACGAGGTTGTCGACATGTGGAATGTGGACTCGGCTATCATTGTGCCGATTGTCGTGACCGCCAATGGCCTTATAGCCAAAAGCTTCGACGACCATCTGTCGAAGCTGTCGTTACGCAGTTGGATCAAGGGCCTGATACAGAAGGCAGTACTCCTCGAGACGGCTCGCATTGTGAGGAGGTTCCTGTCTCTGAAGCCCTAACCACCGGTAGCTTGGACCCTGCTCCCGACACCGGCGGATTACTATTTTTTATATTTTTAAATGTTTTTTTTTTATATGATCTTTTTAAAAAATATTTAAAAATGTAATTTATAGGTATATTAAACAAATAAAGTGAATAATAATAATAACAATATATTTATTCAGAGTTACAATTTGGTAAAATATTACATAAAATCTTAGGAATAATTACAAAGGTATATATACAATTCATTACTAATAAAACACATACGCGCATATACTCTTTTATAGATACTACATGTACTAGAGCAAAATACCTGACTCATCTTTTTAAAACCCCAAAAACAGAACGGGACCTATCCATCGCGGAAACCGCCAGTTCTACCAACTCCAGCAAATTAAACGCTGACTTATTAAAGCAACACGAACTCCCAACTCAATTTGGGCAATGTAAAATATGTCTAATGCTAGTCATAAAATATTATAACCTAACCGCGCCAATCTAGCGGAGTTTGGAAGTTTCATCAATTAGCTGGAGCCAACTAGGTCAATCGATCTATCACGAATTGATCTGCGCCTTGTAGGCTCATCTGGAACAGAAGTGTCTAATGAATCAACTGCCGCAGTTTGTAGCGAAGCAATATATTGGATTTATTATCAATTTCGTGAAAGTGAGAGGCTTTTCGTTTATGATAACTAAGGTTTTCTGGGTTCAGTACCTAAAGGACAATCAACGGAACCCAATTACTACTCTGCTGTTCGTCCGTCTGACTGTCTGTCAGCGGCCTGTATCTTATGAACCATAATTGGTAGATAGTTGAAATTTTCACAGAAAGCGTTTTTTTTTTTTACTGACTAAAACCACACTTATAATAATAATAACGTTTATTGTGTCCACAAGTTATACACAAACAATTTTGGTTTTGGAGACTTTATTTAAGCAAGTAATGCCTGAGTTTAAAGACTCTGCTCCTTCACGACAATAGGTACTTACTTAAAACACAATAAAAACAGTACATGGGTGGAGTAAAACAAAAAATAATTACGTGTACGTGTGTGTGCGTGTGCATGAGTGTGTATGTGTTGTTGAGTGTACCTGTAATTGTATTGCCACTATATAAAAAGTAATTAAAATTGGTCAAAACCGAATCGGTCTCATACAGAAAGGGTTAATATTAATGCTGCATTTTTCTATACTCGCAAAAAGTATTGTGTTTTGCGCTAGAAGCAAGGTCTCTCAATCTTACGGAAATCTTCGTAAGTCATGCTAGTACATGACCGGTTTTATTTACATTTCAGGTCGAGCAGAGAGATCATTGGTCTCTGACGCGGGGATGGACCCTCGTTGGCAACATCAGCATGGGACTGCGAAGCGTCAAACGTTGACAAATGGACCGCTGATAAAGCAATCCTGGACAAACCTATAGCTCATCCATAACTCAATTTTTTAACATAATTCCTTGGTCGTCCTCATTCAAGAACTACGAGAATAATGCCGCTGGCAGGATATAAACAAATAAACATCCGAATTAGTTGTTTGACAGGATGAACAATTTTACGAGCGGAAAATCTGTAGTAGCAAATCTCAGGGAGCTGTGGAGACGTTGTTGTGTGAAAGTGAAAATTTATCCGGAGGGATATCAAAAGCGCTTTTATCTCGCGAGATGACGTAACATTATCGCAATATCCGTGCGTCGGCGCTGTCCCGCGCCCTGAGAATATCAAGAAGATATATTTTCACGGAACAATGCCTCTCCGGTATCTCAATTTTCATTTCCCCTCGGCGGGACATCCGGTGTGATTTGTAGCACGAGATAATATACAAAACGGTGGCTTCGCGGGACGTCCCGACTCCCGACACTGCGTCAGCGGAAAATCTAGGCCCTATCTTTATCTTTAATACTTTAACCGGCTTTATCGAACATCAAGCTGATCCTTTTTCACAACCAATACACAAATATCTTCTTCTTTTACAGTATATAGTATGAAACCGTAATCATTCAGCATTTAAAATGTTCGTTTTCGGATATTACCACCCAATATTTTTTGAATACATTTTGCAGATATCTACCTATTGAAATAACTGCAAATTCAGCTTCCATTCGATTTCAGTAAATTTTAAAATAGTTACTTGCAGCCATTTTTCCGATAGGTATACTACTCACAAAATGAAAGGTGAAATAATTTAAATGAATAATTCTGCTTTTCATGAATTCATTTCGTTATCATTTTCAAAATGTCATCATTTATCTGTAGAATACTTATATTTTAATACGGCAAAATGATTAGAAACTAGTGCTTGACTGTGATCTCACCTGATGGTAAGCAGTAATGCAATCTTTGATGATGAAGCGCGTTGGTCTATTAAGAGCCTAACCATGAAGACAACTAAATTATAATCGTCTTTCGATTTATAAAAATGTAAATTTTTCAGTGTATCTGGTACGTACCTAGGTGAAGGAACAATGTAACGCTATCACAGAAATAGAACGTCGTATCACTGTAGGTAGCTCTAAAACCATAACTTATATTTTCGTGATCATTCATATACAATACTTATACAAGCTGACCCAGCAAACGTTTTTCAGCCATATAAATAATCAAAGAAAAAAATGGGATCTGGAGGGTAGCAGGGTAAAAAATACTTTACGACCTATTCTCACACCTACAGTCCTATCGGTCAAGCCATTTCGGAGGAGATCGACAACAAAAACTGTAACACGAGATTTTTATATTTATTAGAAGATAAGAATTTGAAGCTTGCAGAAAAAATATAACTTTCGTTAGTAGGTTAATTCCAGGCAAGCAAGCTCTGATATGTGTAATTCAAAGACATGTATCATTCACCAATCCGCACTGGGCCCACGTGGTGGATTACGGCCCACGCCCTCTCCTAGAGAGAGGAGGCCTGAGTCCCAACAGTGGGAACATTAATAGGCTGATTATGCTATGCTATGCTAAGCAAGCTCTATCATAGACCACATCATCGCTTTCCATCAGTGAGATACGGGTGAAGCGCGAGCCTATGAGTAATATTAAAAAAAAAAAACTAAAAGAAATCTTAGTAGGCCCGCCGCCAAAATAACATCCTTCCCGTCCATCCCAAAATAATAAAAAAAACTCAGCCTTCCGTCAAAAGTCAATCAAGAAAGGAAAAGAATAGACAAAGTTTCCATTGTTATAGGAAATCTATAAATACTTACTCGAAAGTTAAGTCCTACTTACCAATAGGCAATGTTGAGGAAAATTTTGTGAAAGGTAATTATGTAACTTAAGCTTTTAATCCCCTTACAAAGGCAATGTTTCGAAGTTTGTAATTTCCAAATGAAGCTATGTAGTTAACTTGGAGAAAATCGAGAAAACATAATGAGTTCTTTCATTTTAATGAAGATAATATTAGAAAGGCGAAAGTTTCTATATATGTATTTATGTGCGTGCGTGTGTCTGTATGTTTGTTACTTCTTTACGTTACAACAGATGAACGCATTTAGAAATTTATGAAATTTGGTCCTCACGTAGACCATGACCCGGAATAAAACATAAGATAGGTATGACTTATTGATACTTTGTATCCCGGGAGTAGGTTCCTTTAGGGTAATTAATTACTTTCACACGGACGAAGCCACTGACAGAAGCTAGTTTAAAAATAAAACGTTGTTAAATGAACCTCCTTGCAGAAAATACCTCGGCCTCATTACTTTTGTATTATTTGAGTTACCGCAGAGCTAATAAAGCGAACAGTGGAGGAGTTGAAAGCAAAGACGCAAGTACGTACTAAAAGACGAGTAATAGCCACAGAAGTATCTATAACCATATCTACCTTTGTAGTAAAAATAGACTTCTAGCAGATTCTACCTGGTTTTACTTGTTCAAAACTTTATTTCACCTCCCCGCAGGCCCCTTACCACAAGCTCGATACATTTTAAGTCCATTGAGAGCTATTTTTAAACGTTTGAAAGACTATACGCATGGATACAACTCTGGATGTTGAAAATGTGCCATCTCCGGCCTTTGTATGCGAAATAGAGATAAGTTCTACATCAAAGACGTAACGGGAACTATTGAGTCCGTTTCTGCCGTAACCAAAGTCGTTACTATCAAATGTTTTTAGGACCGATTTTATCTAAACTTTATGCTAGAGTAAAGGTAAGTAAGAGACTACTTATATTCTGTTTTTTTTTGTTTCTTTTTTAATTTGATTGACTTTCCACAGCTTTTTATTTATCAGCATTTTAATTTTACTTGAATAAAACGGGCGCTTCTGGAAGTCTCAAAAATTACTTCTCGATGTTGATTCGACAAAATCATTGCTTAAAATCGTTATCGTAGGTTCTACTTATAGGGGTACCTACGTAGGGTCGACAGAGGCCCCCAGCGGGGACCTCCTATTTCTATCATCGAGGAGTTTAAAGTAACCTAACACGAATAATCCCTTTCTAACCTAAACTATCCGTGTCGGAGTACCCTAAAATTCCGAATCGCTTCGCTTGCTCCTGGGCTGCCTACGAGTAGATATTGTAACTAATTATGGATTATATACTAATATATTTTTAATTAGACTTCGGAAGTAATAGGTGTCAAATTATAATGAGAGACAATTTGTTTAATCACCCTATCCCATAGGTGATAAGCATTAGATGAAATGATCACTTCATGATATGGTCAAGTAAAACTGGCCAGATCGTTTTAAATATTAAAGTTTGATAATATTTCAATCTTAGTTTGGCCTATTTTCTTTAGACCATTTCTTATCATTGAAATCCTTTATCAATTACATTGCCAAATGAGGATTGACATATCATCAAATATTAGCGTTTTAACGATCTGGCCAGTTTTAGTTGGCCCTATCATGAAGTGATCAATTCATATAATGCCTGGACAATTTGATTTTTTCAATAGTATAATCACATTGCCCTCATTGGCTATTTTTTAAACTGTACGGGCACTTTTTATAATAATGTCCTAATAATCACTTTGTGTAATTTATTTCATCACCACTGCTCTCAAAACGGTGAAGGAAAACATCGTGAGGAAACCGACATGTCCTAGAACCAAAAATTCGAAGACATGTGACATTCACCCGCACTGGGCCCGCGTGGTGGATTACGGCCCATTCCCTCTCCTAGAAAGAGGAGGCCTGAGTCCCAGCAGTGAGAACATTGAAAGGCTGATTATGCTTATATGCTATGCTAATAATCATAACATATACAAAAAAGGATTACGGTAAAAATACAATTCTCGGGTTTTAAACTTGCCATGTGCGGTGAGTAGGATCTCGTTTGCTATGGTTGCGTTTAAAACGCCTGTCTTCCCAAGATATACGAACAAAACTTGGTGACGACTGTTCCAGCATAAATACATAAATAAACTTTATCTATGCTTGCGGCTGGGCTCTTGCAACCACACCTGGGCCCTCAAAACTATTCCATTTCGCTCTGCAACAGAAACAAATCTCCTTTACCGCAGTCCATAATACATAAGAAAACCGCACATCTCCTATCTGTGTCGAAAAATGTCTATAAAAGTATTTTCGTTGGTCGTAAACACTACAATAAAGTTTAGTGGCCACTTACGAGTATGAACGTTTGCAGCGTTGTTGTGACTTCCTCCTAACACCACTGTCCACTTTTAATTTATCTAATGTGCCCCCTCCCCGCTCCCCACATAACACAGCCAGGCTTTCCGAAGAAATTAATGTTTAATATGACTTCCGTTCATCTTTTGAGGACCTCAGAACTTACTGTTACCACTGAAATATCTTTATATTTGAAATAGCAGAAAAAGGAAATAAAAGTAAACCTGTCCAATAGATAAAATCACTTTCTACATGTTTTTTAGGGTTCAGTTTTTTTATTATTTGGTATAAACCAGTGCTTGACTGCGATCCCACCTGATAGTAAGCAGTGATGCAATCATCGATGGTGAGGCGCACTAGTTTATTAAGAGCTTATTCACTCTAGCCTTGAAGACACCTAAATTATAGTTGGACGGGAAGATCGCAGCAGGCAAATTGTTCTAGTCCTTCGATGTACGCGGTATAAACGACGAAGCCAAACGCTTAGTCCGGACCGTTAAAGTTTCAACAACGTAAGGGTGGATACTCGCCGTACGTCGGGTTTTCCGATGATAGAAAGGAGATGGCGGAATCAAGTCATGCAATTCCCGCGCACACTCTTCAAAATGCAACTTGTAAAATACCGATAGGCTGGCTACCCTGCACCTGTGCTCGAGGCTTTGTAGATTGGACTTAACCAAATCTGGATCCTCCATAAGGCTCTTCGCACGCCTTTCCATTGTGTCCAAAACTGGCATTTTGCAGCACCAGCCCATATGTGACTGCAGTACTGCACACACGACCGTACCTGAAAAAGAAAAAACGGAACCCTTATATCACTTTGTAGTCCGTCTGTCTGTCTGCCAAGAACTTTTATCTCAGGAACGCGTGGAGTTATCAAGTTGAAATTAAAACCATATACTCAGGTCTGCGGTCTCTTGAAGCTGTAAAAAAATCAGACTTCTGAGTTGACAAAAAAAAAGATACGGCCATTTATGTCACAAAAAAGTATGTTGCTATACTCTCAAAGTCTCAAGGAAATCAAAATTCATAGGGCACTTTCCGTTGACCCAGAATACTGAAATTTTGCATGAAGCAAGGTCTTATAGCACAAGTACAGGAAACAATCTGAAAATTTTAAATTTGTAGTAACGTCACAAAAAGAAAACTTTTTTTGCCATTCGGAAAAATCTTCGTAACTCAATTTGGAAATTGAACTGTTTTCATAGGTAAGTTTGTACGGAACCCTCAGTACACGTGTCCGACTCGCACCCAGTTTTTTTTCTAATATTATTTACAGGCTCGCGCTAGATCAACGTCTCATCTGATGGTAAGCGTTGGTGTGATCGATGATAGACCAAGTTCACCTAGAAGACCCCCAGGTTTTATCAGGAAACACAGACTCCGGCAGGACATTACACATTCTTTATCTGTATTTTGCATATAACATTTATTATATTAAATCGAATGTATTTCCCGTGTATAACCAATTTCCTTTTTTATCTGAAGCTGTCTCGTCAATCCATCCACTCCACGATCTATTTATAATTGGATGTCTGCGAGCATATCTCACGACATACCATCATAATTCATCTCTAATATTATACATAAATGTACATAAAACGTACATTACGGTCGTCCTCCGTATCCCTTACGTGGAGTTATCTCGAATAAATCTTTGTATTAATGATAAGCGTTATCATTTAGCTCATAATTTATAGCTACCTAATAGGGGAACATACGCCCAAAATTCGACGTTGATACATCGTTGTATAATCAAATAAATATGAAGGAACCTATTCCCAGCAATAAGATAAAATGCTCGATCTCCCCTCGTTCGATAATATTTCTCATGGATGGACCACGCATATTTAGTATGTCAGTCGGTTATTTATACTGCGGACAGGGAAGAGATTGCGTTCAACTGAGCGTTTCAGCCGATTCAGATCGTCACGCTATGTAAAGGTTAAAATCTAAATTAGATAAAGCAGGAATTTAATCAAACTATCAATCCGGTTTACGTTTAAATACTTAAATTAGAGAATGCTAAGTTTGTAAGAGGTTAGTTTGGGGCCCTAAAGTTAAAAGTTTCGCCTAGGACATTTAGTTAGTAGTATCCAGCAGCACTGGCGGCTCGCTATTATAAACCTGCCAGTATCTAGCCGCAATCTAAGTTTCAATTCTATTTCTGTACAGATCTGAATATAAATTGAATTTGCAGCCACAATGGAGCGAGCATATTGTCCTCCGCAGGACTTTGCTCGCAGAGAACATTTGTGCTCGACAAATTGATTTATTAACCTGGACCAAAATTGCAGACGAAAAATCTATTCGTTTAGCAATAACGAGGTAATAAACCCGCTTGTATAAATTATGAACTGCATGGCTTTAAATGGGCTTCTCATTATTTAAGCTAAATTATGGTATTGTATGGAACTACTTAAAGCACTGCGTATTTATCGGACTGGAATTAATGCAGATTGATTTCTGATGAGATCTGAAGTATAAGTATTTATATAAATCATTTATTCTGAAACGAGACAAGGAAAAAATATTGAAACCGTAAATATTCCACATAAATACAGGACTTATGTACTTACATAAAATATACATTAGTGTTGTTAATTAGTAGGTTTAAGCAAGACATTGTTATTTAGGAGGAATCAATGTACTTCCGAAATACAGGCATTCCTAGCATAGTTTAGGCCATAAAAATACCAGCACTAAAAAAAATGCCTAAATAACCTGATAAACTCTAGGATGTTGACAAAACGAAAAAACCTGACATGAAGATGAAAGCCAGGTGTAAAAATAGAATATCGAAAATAAGACCGAATAAGTTAATAAAACAAGAGAGGAATACGCAATTTCAATACAGAAAGAATTCAAGTCGGCCTTATGAGTTGCGCAGAAATCATTCATGGGCAATAACACCCATTTCTGCTGGGCGCCACCTCAGTTATTGCCCCGGGATAGGATTATTGGCAAATTGTTCCGTTCGCATTCCGGCCCGACTCGCACATGAAATATTAAGCACCTATGTACCGATATCGAAAGCCTACGTAGTACCAAGTAGTGCGACGTGTGTATATGTACACATCTCACACACATAATATGTTCGGAATGATGTTTGTCCTTGTACAAAACGGTACAGAAACCTCTTATTTCCTTGAATATTTTATCGACATGTTATAGCGATAAGTCTTCCTTAATATTTCAATTGAGATTTTATTTGATCTGTTAAGGGGGCCCTTCCCTACGGACTTTTACCATACTCACATGCATGCATGGTTTGAAAGCTTCTATTGTTTCTTTCAACGCAATCCAACGCAATGCTCGATAAACCAGCAACGGGAAAAAATAGATATAACGCCAGAACGCTCAATTGGCATACGACATTTTGTTATTCCGTCATTCATCCGAATATTTCACAAAACTTATATCCGGAAAAACGCGTTTTCTTTTTTAATCTTAAGTTTTTGAAAAAAATAATTCATCATTCAGAATCTCGATTAAATGTGCAAGATTTTCATATATTTTTTTTTTATGAGTATGTACATTACAAAAGGCAAAATAGCAGACTAGAATTAATTTATGATTTGATTTCAGTAGAAACTTATATATCCACAAGATATCTGTGTTTCCAAAATATTTAGAGAAAGAAGTGTAATAACATCCTAATCACGTAAGAGCGGTTGTATGGAAATTATCTCAAGTTTGCCGCTCTTAAGGTAAATAAATCTACACTAAAATTGTAGGCAGGCAGATACTTGGCTCTCCAGTTTCGCACAACATTAGAACGTAAGTAGCTAAGAAACACTTTACTTGACGGAGAGGAATTTTATAGTTCTATTAAACCTAATCGACAATCATTATGAAACAGCGCACAATAACAGCAGCAGAGGTGCTAAAGATAAAACACAGGTACCTTCTGTTGTACGTACTATGTAGTACGTCCCTCGTAGAAGATAAAGCCGAGATTGTACTGGAGAATATTTAAATACGAGCTGAATATTTGCTCTAACTAGGTTGTAACGGTCGATTCCTGCCTCGCGAACGGATGCTAGCGCCCATAAACTGAGAGATAAGGCCCTCGCCGCGGATGCTGCGAGCTACCTATACTCTAACTGACACATTAATGCGTGAAAATCAATTTTCATACGATTTTATACGTTGTAACACAAACCCAGGTATTGTACTGACCGTTATTACGTGATATTGCACATAAAAATTCCCTTCGCCCGAATTCTTTAACCTTCCCAGCATTTATGGATTTTTTCCTATAAAGAAATTATATCTTAGAGAAAAAAAAACTCATATTCTCAGACGTATAACGTAACATTACCGTGAGTGTAGCAGGAAGAACGCAGAAGTTTGTTTGCTTCCAAAATTTCCACGTGTGAGTCGGAAATTACAATTTTCCATGTTCACTTATTATGGTTTCATATCAAACGAATTTGACGCAATATAGGTCAAAGTTTTTGCCAGAGCAAGAATATAAACGTACATAAAACTAATATGGTAGACTTTGCTAATACTGTGGTTCTCGTAAAAGTAAAATCCATCATTTTCGAATACCCCAAAATAGAGGCGACCGCAGCTTATAGAGTGCATTTGCTCCAGTCACGTACAGATTAACTTTCATAGTAATACTTTTTGCAACTCTAAAATCTAAACAAAATAAGCGTAACGAATAAAATGAAAGTTCTACATTTGAAACTCCCAACTACATTCTCTGGCTGAACAATGCTGCGTTACGTTTGGAAGTTACATGAAACACACACTAAAACGAAATTAGGTAACCAAGCACATAATTTCCTAAACAGAAATTGTATATCAGGCACACAAAGCTTGTATGTTTTAAACCAAAAATATAGACAATACGGAGAGAGCAACTCCCATTGTGGCGTCACGTCTTTGTTCACCTATCTATGAATCCTATCGCCTCTCCTTATTACATTTGGGCGTACATTTTGCGGATTCAATGGCCACGGTTTGCCGGGGATGGTACTCAATACAAAATATGCCTTTACCCTTACGATGACAGTGTTTTTACGATTTCAGTAACATATTCGAGGGACTGTTTGGTTTTGAAATGAGAAGAGTAGGTACTCTGAAAAATCAAATCTCTGAAGACCTGGGCACCTACTCTTCTCATTCCAAAACCAAATTTCGTATCGTTTCGTTTTCGTTCTTAAGTACCTACCTAGTTATTAATTCCTGAAAGTTTATTCTGGGCATTCGATTTAAGTTGAAATCAATTAGTTTTTAGTAAACAGACTGTTTTGTTTGCCCATAAATGTAAACAATACAAGTCTGTTAATTTGAACAAATTAATCGAAGAAAAACAAAAATATTACAATGTTCTCTCAAGAATCTTGTAACGGTTACAACGAAGTAAAAGGAAATGAAAGTCATAAGTCGGACCATATGAGTGTGGAGTTCGTTACCGGGACCCCATCAGTTCCGGCCATGTTACGAGCCTTCGAATTTGCGTGCAAATAAAATAGCCAGCCACATCGGTATCGAACCGGACTGGACTACCGAGAGACGGACGTAAAGCGGGCTAGGATATAAAATGTGGACTCGCCCAAGTCATCTCCTGCGGATGTTTGCAAGTAGGGACGTGGACGTATAAACAACCTTATATGCCGTTAGGACCGAGATTTTTGTAAATAGTTTTGTGTACAAAAAGTTGGCCTTTGGTATGTATAACTTTATTGTATCTCCCTCCTACAACTCAGGGTTTTGTCAATAACGGAACAATGTTTTTGTAGTTTAATTTTAGCTAGTGCAATTTAATCGGGTAATAATGTTTTTGTCATTTTCCTAAATTACTCGCTTCACAATTAATTAACTAATTGACGTGAGGTTTTAACAAAACATAGTTTTCTAGTAAATATATAATGCATACGCACAATACACAATAATTGCAACAACAACGTTTTAACAAAACATTTAATAGGCAAAAGTTGGAGCTGAAATTCAACATGCCAAGTGTTTATATTAACAATAAACAAACAGAGTCGTAAACTCTTCAATAGGTTGAGGAAAGGTAGAGAAAATAAAGTCCTGAAATACAAGCTGTTCTCCAGTGAACAATACTACCTACCAATTGCGATAATATCTATTCGCAGTCATACTTCTAGCTGGCGGCGATACTGCGTGGTCGCGGCAGCAGATTTTATAAGGCATAAAGCCTGAGATAGCGGCAGTAAAACTTGGAACTGAGGCAATATGCCAGCTCCCTATTGCGACTTCCATTGCTTTGTTTTAAACTGACTAGGAGGGCGATATCTATAGCACGGTATGGGCATGCCTCAATAGACTTAGAACAAATACGAGGAATTGCATTCCAATATAAAATCAACGTTCATCTTTTGTTTATCGACAACATCAATGTTCGGTCACGCATTTGTGAAAGCGTTTTGCCGACGCTAGTAGAACCTGAGTAAACAACACATATTGAATAATTCCGTGCCGCTTGTTTATATTTTTGTTACAAAAGCAAGTAGCGTACAAATAAAACTACATACCAACCTAACTAATGTTATAAATGTGTCAGCTGACATATTTATTTCTAACTATAAAAAATAAGAAATTATTATCAAAGGCGAGAGGCTACCAGGGAAAGCATTATTTGTTCGTAATATTTTGATACCGCAAATATGATATCATAACTTTTTATGGCCAAACCAAATAGTGTCGTCAGTTTCCTGAATGGTCCTAAAGAAGTATCACTCTATTAGGGCGGAATAATGCCAACCCTCCCAAATCCGTTTATCGTACAGTGGTAAGACTCTCTGGCGGTTCAGCCTGTTTAGATACAGTGCACTCGATATACTTCGTTCAAATTGCGAATTTCGGCTCTCTTCGTGCAACATCGTACCGAAATAGCAGACAAAATGAACACTGATAATGTTTATATGATATCGTATTTCCTCTTTTTCTCTTTCCCTATAATTTATTTTTTATTTATCTATCTTATTCAAATCTATTAGCACACAATACCGTTCAGACGTGTTTATGTCGATACTGTTACCGGCCCACGCTGAAAACCAGCGCCATAGACTCCTCGCATTTTACGTGCGGTCAGGGCATATGCTGAGCATTCGGCCATTTTGCGCCGATGTGGCGCATATTTTTTTCACATAATATACTTATAATTTGTTAGTTTTAAATTTGGGCCTTGTTCCGCCAAATAAAATGTTTTTCTTTCTTTCTTTTCTTTTGTTTAACAGAAACCAAACTCTGGGGAAATTGTTTTATACTTACGAGTTACGAATTTTGACCCCTTAGATATTTAGCGTTAGTGGTTTTCTTTCCCTTTTATGGGCTGGAAAACTTTTTTACTCCCCTATTTTACACGGTAAGTTCTATCTTTAAGTTTCCAACAAAACATAAACTAATCAAGAAATAGCCACAGAGAAAGACGAATAAAAACTCCGGTATTGGCGAGTATTCGTAACAAATAGTAAGTAATGTATATTGGTTGAAATATAAATGCACAATATACGAAGCGTGACGACAACGATACTAACTCCGGGCTATGTGCGCTCGTAAATTGAGGAAGTAACCGACCACTAGCGTTCGAGCCGCGGCGGGCCTTTGGATTTGGGTACAAATAAAACGAACGTTTTATCAACCGCAGAATGAAATGGCCGACTAGTGAATAAATATGGAAGAATGGTGATAAGTTTTGAGCCAATCGCATGCTAATTAGCCATATTGTTTGTTAAAGAAAATTGTATAGGTGTAGGTACTCTAAATATAGATCTATTAGAGAATGATTTATAAAACAAAAACAATTTTTAAGAAGGATTCTTCTTAAGAATGATCTTTATATTTGACCTGTTGGTCTAGTCTTCTGGGCACATTTTCGGATGACAGCGATGTGAAGAAGTATTTCGACGCCTGAGTTTATTTTGCGTTCTTGTATTATATGCACTAACCAAACCTAACTATGTACATAGGTTTAGTATGAAAATATTTATAGTTAATATTTAAGTTAGCTATGTAGTTTTTTAAATCACTTTATAAAATTAAAATATGATTATATTGTAATTAAATAATAAAAGTTATATATATGTATATTATAATTATTACAGATCATGTCCGAAACACTACACTAAGCTCCAAAACGCAAATAGTTGAAAGGGCTCAAAAAACTGCCCAATTTCATTGGGACTGTGCAAGACTTGTCTGCTGTATGTCTGGCCCGTAAAACAAAGGATTAGTGCCCTGACACAGCGACATGGGGCCGCGGCAGACCACGAAATAGATGGCGGCCTAGCGGGACGACCTGGATGCCTTCCATAAGAATTGGAAAAAGGAAGTGAGGAATCGTGATCTTTGGAAGGAATGGAGGGAAACTTTTGCCCAGCAGTGGGACAATACGGGTAATAATTAATAATAATAGGAAATATAATAATAATATTTCTCTCAGCGTTGGTTTTTCAGATTACAAACATCCACTTTAACCTTTCGAATACTGGAATTAGAGACACAATAGAAAGACATTGAGAGAACATACGCCGTTTAAATTAATGAATTAAACGCCAAAGTCTGTACTTATTTATGGGTTGACTGGTCGAAAATCTATTATTATTACCAAAATCAAATTAACAAAATAACCAAACTCACACAGGAATATTGTTGCTGTGCACTATATGAACAAAGGTGTTTGGTTCTTTCAACCATATTCGCACGCGTACGATAGTCTTCCACAACTCTCAAATTTGAATATCTATAAAATTGAATATTTAGTGAAGGGCGATCCTATCGCTATCACCTGAGCACAGTTCTAGACTCCAGGCTCCTGCTGAGAAATTCCAGATAGAAAAACATAATAATACTTTTCCCGACTCGAAAACAAGCCTTGGTCCTCAAACTTGGCAGCAGTGACCACTAGACCTAGAGTAGCTGGCTACAAACCTATTAGGTATAAGTTATGTAGGTACCTACTATAACAATAATTTTATAGGTCAAAATTACACAATAGGTAGTTAGGTACTTTAGAAAAGGCCACATCGCTTACCTTGAAAAAAAACATGCTTTTTACCCCATTTATTACATAAATTCATATCATAAACCCCATTTATATTATAAATTGGGTTGAAGGAAGCCGTACGTTCTTCGCCTCACAAACTCAAATAAAGAAATTTGTGATGGAACGCTCTGAATCCTAGTGAGTGGATCTACTTGGGAAGCTCTGCGTACAAATCTTGATATATCTCAGTATCTAAGGTTTAGATCGCAGATACCTAATAATAGAACTGTATATTTAGTCTTAAATTGGGTAGAAAAATAGATCAATCGATTCATGTCCTCGTAGAGAAAAATAAAAACGCAGAATAAGATGTGAAGTGCCGAATTATAGGGTCGTTCAAATATTATAAGCTCGATTAGTTTTATGGCATTAGGGAATATGATTTATTCGGCTATAAGTTGTTGGACTTATCTAACTATTTTGTTCCGGCCGCCAGAGCCCACTTTACTTCCACGTAAAACTCGGATCTATACGATTAAAGATTTCATCCTTCGATATTGGACGATCGTAATATTTTAACGATGGCCGACCCTGCAGCTACTCCTTTGTTTTACTGCCCTTATTTTATTATTTATCGAAACATTTGATATAAAAGAGCCATTATCTACAATTTTATGTGATAATTTATCACCCTAACTGCAAATAACAGTTGTTGTAGTAGCGCTTTTTAAAAAGTGCAAAACATCTTGTAGTGTGTGGAATAAAGTGGGATTTATTAATCTTTTACTTCTGTCTGTTAGAACTGCTTTTAAACTTCTAAGAATTAGTGTGTACAGAATTATTTTTTTTTTATTCTCGTGCGAACCTATCGCACTTGACCGCCATCTCACCTGATGGAAAGCGACGATGGAACACGCTTACCTAGAAGTACACTCACTCTTGACTTAAAGAATTCCGGGTTGAATTATCATATTTATCACATAATTATATAAAAATCTTTAATAAATAGCGAGTTTGTACTTTCATTTGAAGTCGATATTTTGCAATGTTGAGTTAATTTTAGGACGGACTCTGTACCATTACCATCCAATATTGTTATACTTACATAATATCTGCCTATTAGCTTCTGCCAGCGTGGTATGTTCGGAAGTCCTATGAAAAGACATACGATAATTTATTATAACTTTTAACAAAGATACATCAGACCTTACAGCCTTCTCCAATTGCAGAATTGTTGGAACGAATCACCGCGGCCCTGAAACGCAAATGGCAACTGAAGTAACACGGGCAGGTTTGAGTCAATAAAATTCTGACACTCTTTAACTCGAGGGAGAAGTAATTTGATGGTTTTCTACCCAATCTCGAAAACTGGTTTAGCTGTTTAAGTCTGGAAATGTAACAAACAAACAGAGTTACTTTTACATTTACTACTACTGAACTATCACAAAAGACTGGTAAATAAAGCTAGGATTACATTAGACCGACGCACACGTGTAACACGCCTGCACCCCTAGCCAAGTTGATCTGCAATCGTTAAAGCTAGTCGAAAAGTAATCAAATGTTTGGGAATGACATCATTTCAACGTGATCAGAACAAAAGAATAGAAAATTCGTAGCCATGTTCACATCGTTTAAAATGATAGAATGAATTGTTATCGTTTCTACAATGTACAACGCTACATCCTTTGTTATTGTAGAACGGCATTATAGAACGTGCGGTCGAGTCAGGCGCGTGTACATGGCTACCAACTTATCGTTTTCTACAATTGCTGACACCGAGGCGTTACCGATTGGAGAACGGAATTCGACACGAAACGGTTGTAACTTGGCTAGGGGGGCTGATTTTTACGTAGACCGACGTCGCGTAGCGTCGCGTGGTATGGATCAAGTGTAGCTCTACAAGTCTAATTTCTATATAAAATGTTGGAGGGAGACCGACGCGCCCAGATCGGCGTGTGTGACACACGGGTGCGAAGTGTAGTTCTAGCTTAAAGGTCCACTGAATACTAAATAACTAAATATAATCTAGGCCTGCCGCTGGCCGCTGTCTTAATAACATTTATTCAACAAATAAATACTACAATAACATAAATACCAATACAAGAATAACATTGTCATTTGTATACCTACCAGTTTATTGTAGTTATAACATCCAATATTATATGTACGTGATCTGCGAGAGAAATTCCGTACGAAACCGGAAGACACGTCTTAATACATTGACAATGACTCAGGGCATATATTCACTATGCCCTTTACTCCGACAATGTTGGAATTTGTTATTTTTTTCTTTGGCTTAATTTGCTGTTTATTTATTTATTTATTTATTTTTTAGGAAACTCAACAGTTTATTTATAAAGTTACATGAGTTAAGAAGTCCCACCCCACCATCAATGAACAGCCCATTGCAGCTGCATGAAAATTACTAGCATGTAAAATTGAGGTCTACACACGCTACACAGTGATAGCGAGATGATGACAAAATTTGCTGTTGCTACACACACTACTATAAAAATGAAATTTAAGTACTCTATACTATTCAAAATATATATATTTTTTTTTTTAATATCACTCAACGCCGTCCAGTCTCAAGCTAAGCAGAGCTTGTGTTATGAGTACTAGACAACTGATAAACATACTTAAATATATCTAAATACATACCATATTATAGATAAATTACACCCAGACACAGAACAAATGATCGTGCTCATCACACAAACATTTGTCCTGGGTGGGAATCGAACCCACGACCTCCGGCATAGCAGTCAGGGCCACTAACTACTAGACCAACAGGCCAGTCAAATATAAATAATGATTAAAACAAATGTGTGGTGGTGGTTACTTTATCTACTTTTTTTGACTGTTGCCCACATCTTTTTTTGAAGTAAGAAATCATCAAATAACTTCTCCCGCTCTGGGTGGGGCGAGAGGGAGTGTCAGACTTTTATTGACTAAAACACATATTTCTTCATTTGTTTTTTGCGTTTCAGGGCTACAGTACCTAACTCTTTCGAAAAATCCCACTTTGTTGCAAAAATGATGACCATGTCACGAATCCCTATCGATTTGCAACTTACTTGAACAGCCATCGAAGTGTATGGAAATATTGATTCGATGGCAGAAAGGCAAAACCTTTGTGCAATCATAAATATTGTATAGTGGCGGCCCGTCCCAGCTTTGTAAGAGAACATAATAGAAATCTCAAAAATTCTTAGTTTGTAAGAATTTTTAAGATTTCTAATAGATATGCATAATAATGCATATCTAAATGTATACATGCATAACAATGCATACACAGTTAAAATCCGTTTAGTAGTTTTTGAGTTCATCGCGAACATACAGACAGACGCGGTGGAGGACATTGTTTTATAATATACACGGTGTCTTTGACATCGACGCACAAACAAATAGCAAGGATCCAAGTACATGATGGTGGAACCCCTCGTGGTGGAATTTTTTGTCGGTTTTTTCCAATTTATTTAAAAATAATCAGTACTTTTTTAAATGTAAACTGTGTAAAATCGTTATTCTAACCAACCCTGATGATATTTTTATATATAACCCTGATGATATTTTTTATATAATCAATGCCGAAGACATTTTTTAATTTTAAAAGTAATTCATTAATTTTTTCACTAAGAACGTTAGAATAACGATTTTATAGTTTCAAATTAAAATTAAGATAATTAAGATTTTTTTTTTAATTAGGCAAAAATCGAAAAATTCCACCACTGGCATTTTTTTTTATTGGGTGGAAAAATCATCTTATGACAAATCCCGCTTTGGGCGGAGCGAGAGATAGTGTCAGAGTTTTACTGACTAAAAACCCACTCCTGTTCCTTCGTTGCCTTCGGCCCAGGGCCCCGGGCTTCGTTTTCACACTACCCATGGCCAGCACCAAGATGGGTCAAGAATTATGTACTGGATCCATGGTATTTGTTTATGCGTCGATGTCAAAGACACCATGTATACCTAAGGATTTGCACTATATTATTGGCACATTTTTTTTTGTTTTTCATATCCTTTCACTGACATTTCATGTGTGTAATGCGTTTGGACAAAAAACAGCCGCCGCTCCGCTGTAGTCAGCGTATCCTAGTGGATTAATTTTAGATGATAACGCACTTATAAGGCCCAATATCATGAAGCAGTGAGTGTAGCAATCGTGTGTGGTTTGTCTGCATATAGAGAATACACTCTGACCCACAAAAAAAGTCGATTGGCGTTAAGTCACACGATGTGGGTGCCTATATCTATAGGTATAGTAGGAATTAGACGCATCGCATGCGGAACGTTAGACGAACCGAGTCTTGCTTTTGAAGTCGCGATCCGTGTCCAATTATGAAGAATATTTTATCCCCGCCAAAGACATCTATAGCTAAACCAAGACGGCTGCTAGACACTGTCAAAGTTCGAGCGTGGATTATAGCGATTGAAACCCTTCAGGTTGATTTTGATTATATAATATTAGGTACCTAATACTTAGATAGTATATACATATTATTAAAATGAACGTGCAGAATATACAATTAAAATCACGTAACATAGTACCTAATAACTGAATGACAAAGTATAATATAAGCAGGTAAAGGAAACGTGCAATTAATATAAAACGCGTTGCTGCTTCAGCATTTATTGAAGATGTTTATAAATATGAGTGCATCGTGAGGACTGCACGTACCTAATCAAAGAAGTAGCTCGAGTCGTCGCGAAAATGACAGAAAATGGAAATCCGAAGATGGCACTACTATATTATTTTTAATTGTGTTGTTATAAAATGTAAGTGTTAATTTAGTGACTGACTTACGTGTTTAAAAATGATTTTATTTAAAAAAAAAAATGGTTTTCTTCAGATCTGGAAGCTAAAACGATTTCATTGAACGACGTGATCACAGCCGAGTCGCAGCAAAAGGAAGCCTTCGAGACTACACTTCCGCCAAGATTAACAGGTACCAAAATTGCAAACATTAGAGTGGTGGTGTCCGGAAAAAAAACTAAATGCAAGCTATTATAGTATCTCAACCACAGATTGTATTCAATACTACAAAATTTCAGAAAAAATAAGTATTTTTTTAAGAGCGCTTATAGTTGAAAAGTACAGGCGCGAGCGGACAGATGAGAGACGGTAAGTCCGAATTCTAGGCAAATGCTGTAGGCAAAATATCTGTTGCATTCCCACTTTAATTTAGGCTGTATAAGCTATTTTTTTTTAAGTTTCAGGAAACTTAATAAAAATGATTCACAAATAGTCCTGTAAGACGTAGGTATTACGATAGTGCTACGGAGCACCATCGTAGCACGAAGCGTAGCTCTAGGTTGCACTCCAATATCTACTTAGGTATTTTTTACTTAGCACGAGTAGGATAAAAGAAGAGGATTTGCCAATCCATACCACGACTTTCTATGGTAAATCATTTACTGTCCAGGCTGCTCGTCTGTGGAATGAATTGCCAGACACAATTAAACGCTCTCAATCGTTGCCTGTTTTTAAAAGACTCGTTAGGGAACATTACCTACCTGTCGCTGTGAGTATCGATAGTCGTGACTCATATTTCTGTCTATAGTTTTAAATAATTATGTATGTATATATGTATCTATTATATAGCATATGTATATATCTGTGTATCTATTATAATATAATTTATTTAATGCTGGTTTTGTTACACCAATGACAAATGGGGCTGCCATTTCTTGTCCAGGCAATTACTGTCCATTCCAGGTAGCCTGGAAGAGATCGCAGAATGCGATAAGGCCGCCCATTGTATGTACGTATGTGTTTTAGTTTCCTTTTATTTTTGTATTTGGTGTACAATAAAGGATACAATAAATAATTTTGTAGCTATATTGTATAAATCCGACAGCAGTCACTTACCGTAAATATTTTCCGTGCTATTCACTTAATCAATTCAAATTTTGCTAACAGTGTGGTTAGTTGTTAAGGTTGTAATTAATTAATTGAAAAAGATTTATCTGGGTAACCTTCGTTGGCCTATATGGAATACCAAAAAATACGTACATACATATATAGTATCTCTCTAGCTAAGCCAATTCAATCATTTATTTTTTTAACGCTCATTCATCACTTAAAATCCCTGGGGGTCTTTATTTAATTAATTGACGATGGCGATAACAAAATCGGTTCGAGGCGTCGGCCCTGTGGGCGCTGCTGCTTCGTAGCAACAGGATGAATGATTGGTTTCTGACACCAAATCGCCAGACAAGGACTGTCACCTCTAGTGTTGCATATCTTCAAGAATTCATCTCTTAGAGTTCGAGCTCTGTTACATTTGAACCGTCTAGGGAGGGCTCGCCCCTATGTTCTCCCCCCTGGATCAGCCCTTACTTAGCTTAGTTGCCTTTATGGCACGTACGGTTAGGGATCCTATATCACAAGGCGGGCTACTCTTATATGTAGTATGTTAACTAAATATGAACGTGCCTGTATATATTTTCTTACTTCCTCGTTTTCAGCAAGTAGCAGTAAAAGCTACTCCCTAATCCAACGCCTGAGGACGAGTCCTTCGAGGATTAAAAAAATTTTTCGAGGATTAGAATCAGGTTTCTTACGAGGTAGATTTATTTTGTAGTGGAAATTATATTTCATATCTATGGCGTTTTATTTACATTTTGTGTTTTTATTTGCAGATCATACACTCCTGGGTGGAAATATACTATCACCACTTACATATAAAAATACATATTTGATCAAAAGCCCACTGAAACCTAGAAAGCTAAAATTCATACAAAAATCAAGATACAAACTTAAGAATCAGTCAAGGAAACGCGAAATTAATGGAAATGAGGAGCTCAAACAAAAATATATCCCACTTCTTAAGAGTCTTAGTTTGTTGTTTGATAATCTTCTCAACACAGACTCGAGCGAGTCTTACGAAGTCAAAACAAAGAAATATAAGCGAAATCGATTCTACTCTGAAGAGACTTTCGAAGTCCCCCGTAGAACACATCAGTCCGATACTGAATTCGCAGAATCGGAATCGCAAGAAGAGACAGTTACTTTTTCCCCGCCTATCACCACTGCGCTCTCGACTGCTACCGAGACTCCCACCACTACCGAGGCTTCCTCCACCACAGCCAATATTATTACCACTCGTGACTTCAGCACTTTCCGACAGCATAAGAACATACCCGTATTACTTCCAAGAAATACCTTTAGCGGTCGGGGAGACGATCATGGAGTCGGTGAGAGAAGCGGCGCCACACATCACCGAAACATTGAAGGAAATATCACCAGGCATCATGGAGATCATGAACATGCTACCGGATGCGGAGAGAATGAGTCCTGTGCAGAAAATGATGAAGAAAATACCGACGGTACTGCACGAGACGGTACAAGAGGCTTTCGACTCCCAAGACCAACCGGAACTCGAAATAATACCGGATTATTTCCGAGAGGAAATAAAACCGATACTGAAATCACCTCGGAAACAGAAACACCCGATGACCACGATCGAGAAAATCAATTCAAAACTGGAAGAAACGAAACAAAAAGCGGAAGAATTCTACAAGAACCTCTTCGAAGATTACGAGGATTCATACCCGAAGATGTCAACGAAAACACAGAGTCTGTACAGTCCAAAGAAGTACGTGAAGAAAGCGTCGACAATGTCACATACGATAACGCCGGTTATCAACGAATCACTGACAGAGGTAGCCAAATTGCCGAAGAAAATCAAAAAGTTCGTACAGGAAATGAAGCAATGACGACAGTGAATAACTTGAACTTCACAACAAGTCAGTTGAACGCCTCAAAGAAAAAGTCACCAGTTATGATGATATTTGATGGGTACAGCATAGTGAAACACAAAAATGGTCAGAACAAATTTGCAGAAAAATCTGTTCGCATACATTCTTAGTGCTAGTACGCAAACACGCGCTTTGGACATTGTTTTAATTTTAAAATTAAAACTTAGTGTTAAGTTACTTTGTGATTTCCAAAGACATTTTTTCGTGAAAATGTATATTAGAAGTAGTTATATTTTGTACAAATAGTTAATTTCGTAATAAAGAATTAAATTTATCGGCGTCCTTTTTTCCCCTTGCCCTTTTGGCTTGCTTGTGCTGCCTGTGGCTGCTGATCCGCTGGTCTGAAAGAAAAAATATATACATGAGAAGTTATAGTAGTTTCATTATAGTGATCTGATAATGCAATGGCTTTCACTCATAGAAAACTATAATATGCTGAATGTCTTAGGTTACTTTTGGAGGCAAACATGTCAGAAAGAGCTTATAAGAGCTTATCTCTGGAATTAATCATTCAAGAATTCTTTTGCCGATGAAAAGCTTGGTTTATAAAAAAAATTAAAAACATTGTCCCACAATGCGAATTATTCCTGTATTATGAGTACTCACAAACATGTAAATTCTCATAACCCAGACCATGGGACAATATTTCACCTGTAAATAGGTGGGCAAAATATTTGTTATGTGTAGAAATCAAAACTGCAACATTCAGCTCAGCAACCAACAACTCAACCATTGTGCTGTCAACATAATTAGCTATACTATTGCCACATGTGCTAAAAAGTGTATTTGACTTACACATGTATGAAATAGTGGACAAAAGCTAGGCATCTTCAACTTTTCCTCCATAAGAAGTTCAGCACAAATTTGTGGTAAAAAAACATTATTTCAAACTAGTTTGTTCCTGCAAATATTTTGATAATCACCTGTTTTGTCTTGTTTTCAGTTTGGGTATTGATTCTCCAATATGCTTCATTACAGCTTCACGAGTAGGAAGTTCTGGTTTGACGGGAGAGCCATCATCATTCTTTAACTGCACTCTAATTCTTCCTCTGAACAAAATTTCCTGAAGGTAGAATTAGAAGAAATTATTTAGAAGGAATAAAGAAATTGGGTATTACAAAAGGATGATTTTCTGCTAAGGCATAAAATCGAAATCGTAAATATTAATTATATGATAGCATTACAAAAGGTTTAGGGTTAGCTTAGATAAGGTTAGGTTAATTGTGATGGTAACTATAACGTTGACTATGGTGATATGACGGTAAATAAAAAAATGTGCTGGGAAACACCACAAAAATTGTATTAATCAAATTAGGTGGCAATAAAATGTATATAGATTTCAAGCTATGTACTTGAACATTAATGTTATTATTCCTTATGCATATATCTAACCCTGATGTATTCAGAAAATAAAAAACCCTATAAAACAAGGGGAGCACAAAACATTACCTTGCTGGGTTCCCTAGGATATAGCTTGTTCTCAACTCCCACCCTGAGTCCAGCTGCTACCAAAACATCTCTGATCTCCTGGTGAGTAGGGTTCTCCACACAGTGCGACTTAGACAGCTTGCGGCCCTGGGCGAGCGTCTTCTTGCTATTCAAGTATGCAGGGTAAATACATATCCATCTGTGAAATGAAATGTTCCTTTTTGATATTAATTTAAATGAATAATAAATGAATTAATCATATAAGTGAGCCAAATGGATATCAATGGGCCCTAAACAAGTGACCGTTTTGGGTATAGGCACAATAAAATATTTAGATATTGGAGCAAATCCAGGTTATCGTCAGGTAATTTCTTTACCTTTCCACATCGCTATGTTTCTTTTCTGGATTCCAAGAACTTATCATAGCAGCCATGATTTATTTCTCTTAAAGCTCGTCACGACTCAAGTATTACTTCTTGTTTGTTAACACAGTTTCTTTGAATTATCCCGAACTAGGAATAATTTTATCAGATTTTTAGCAGAAATAAACACGAAATAAATAGATACTAGATAGACCTGAATGACAGTGACATTTAATTCACGTTCCACGTTAGGTTTATTGACATTCGCAAGATTCGTTCAGAAATTGTTTTTATAATTTTCAATTCTATCGAAATTTAACAATTAGATTGTAACTAAAAAATGATGAATTAAATTAATAAAAGGCAAAACTTTAGTAAACTATTTTTTGATTTGCTGGATCCCTGCCTTAAATCATTGTTTCACTTCACACCTTCATTCACTCAATCACTCAAGTGTCAAATAGTGTATCCCTCTGCCCTGCGTTCAAAAATAAACAGAGTAGAGTAGGGTCGTTACTCTAACCTTTCAAAAATGCTTCGAGTTGCTACCCAGGGTCGTTCTTTTATAACCCTAGAGTTAACCCAACTAACTCTAACTTCGAGCACCCTGCTCGTGGCAGGTTGGTGTAAGCGACAAGAATGACAGCTGCTTGGCATTGCCAGCTGTGGAACTCTACGTTCGCGTTCAAAAATGCGAGCTTAGAGTATCTACCCTGATGACGTCATTAGAGATAATTCTAACCTCATTTTTGAATGCAGGGCTGTGGTCTATGCAAATAGTCACAAATGTCACAGTAACACACAAACACATTATTAAAAAAAAAACTAACCTGCAAAAACTGTAAAAAGTTTGTAAAATAAATTAAATCATTATTTGTTTGTGCCTTGAAGAATCAAATCGAACTAAAAGTGTAATAAACTTAAAAATTTAACCCAATATAATGTCTCTTTTAGTGGCAACCGACAAATATATTGTCGTAGCAAAAGAACTTCATGTAGATTTATATGACTATTCAAATCATAAAATTATTGAAATCCCGCTAATTCCCAAGCAACCTGAAAGAGATTATATATCTGATATTGCAATTTCTAACGACTCCAGTTATATTGCAGTCGTAACAGCAACATCAAAGCAACTGTTAGTTTATGATGTACTTCAACTAGAACGTGAACAAACTTTTAATATACCTAGAAGTGCTAGCAAAATAAGATTCACAGTTGATAATTCACAGATTTTAGTGGCAGATAAAAGTGGTGATGTGCTTATATATGACGTAAAGAAAGAAAATTCTGGCACAAAACTTCTGGGTCACTTGAGTTTACTCTTGGATGTTTTACAGTCAAATGATACAAAGTGTGTCATATCATGTGACAGAGATGAAAAAATTAGAGTTTCTTGCTTTCCCAACACCTACAACATACAAACATATTGCTTGGGACACAAAGAATTTGTGAATCATATAGAATTTTTGCCACATAATGATAAATTCTTAACAAGCTCCTCAGGGGATGGTACTATAAAAATGTGGGACTACAGTGAAGGCAGACTAATTCATACAATAGACACCAGTAATGATGTTAATGATGATCAATTGAAGCAAAATTTTATAAATATTATGGATGAAAGTGGTATTGAAGTTACTACCTTACCAATTGTACACTATACAACATCTAAAATAGACGACAGTACTAGTGTAATGGCTGCAACGGTGCACATGTTCAATGCAGTCCTCATTTATACTGTAAATAATATAGAAAATCAATTTAGCCACAAGCTAGAAGAAAAACTAATATTGCAAAGATTCCCAAGCACAATAAAACTTCACAAAAACACACTTTATGTGTATGATGACACAGAGTGCATAATCACTGTATACAAATTGGAAAAAACAAGTGAAAGAATTTCTGTTGAGGAGAGTAACAAAATAAAAATGTTTGAAAATAAAGATATAGGCAACGAAACTGATGAAAGTCAATTAGAGTCCATCAAAGTTTTGTACAAAAGGAAGTTTGATAATGTTCAAGAATATCAAGAAAGAAAGAAACAAAGATTGGAGAAAACTTCAAAATAAACAGTGTAACTATTAATATTTTGTTTTATTAAAATAATAATTACCTTTGAATTTGTAGGGAATTATAATAATAATAACCCTGCCTCTTACCTGTCTTCTTCATTTTAGTGTTGCACTCCATATTATCTTTTTAGAAGATAAACAAACATCTTCATATACACTGAATTTCCTGTAGGCCAATATATTCTATGTTGTGGCAGTCAAGTTTCATGCACACCAACAAATTCTATGTTCTGGTGCTCAAGTTTCATGCCTCCCAATGAATTGGTTGTGGTAGTCAAGTTTCTTGCATGCCAACAAATTCTAAGGCATACCAGTCAAGTTTCATGCATCCCAACGGATTCTATGGTGTGGCAGTCAATTTTCATGGATGCCAATGAATTGTAGGTTGTGGCAGTCAAGTTTCATGCTTGCCAACGAATTCTATGTTGTGGAAGTCAAGTTTCATGCATGCCAACGAATTCTATGTTGTGGCAGTCAAGTTTCATGCTTGCCAACAAATTCTATGTTGTGGAAGTCAAGTTTCATGCATGCCAACGAATTCTATGTTGTGGCAGTCAAGTTTCATGCCTACCAATGAATTTGTTGTGGCAGTCAAGTTTCTTGCATACCAACAAATTCTAAGGCATGGCAGTCAAGTTTCATGCATGCCAACGGATTCTATGGTGTGGCAGTCAATTTTCATGGATGCCAATGAATTCTAGATTGTGGCAGTCAAGTTTCATGCTCGCCAACGAATTCTATGTTGTGGAAGTCAAGTTTCATGCATGCCAACGAATTCTATGTTGTGGCAGTCAATTTTCATGCTTGCCAACAAACTATGTTGTGGAAGTCAAGTTTCATGCATGCCAACGAATTCTATGTTGTGGCAGTCAAGTTTCATGCCTCCCAATGAATTTGTTGTGGCAGTCAAGTTTCTTGCATGCCAACAAATTCTATGTAGTGACAGTCCAGTTTCATGCATGCCAACAAATTCTATATTGTGGCAATCAAGTTTCCTCCCACAATCACTATTTCATCACTTGTACTGGTGATTTATTATTTCCTGAGAGCCTATCAAAAAATGTAAGTTGTACTTGGCTCAGTTTTCTTGTAAAAGATAACATCACTTTGTTAGGCCCAGAGAGTTCGGGAAACACATGCCATAATCATGGTGGTAAGTCCGCTCTTTTAGGAGTGGCTAGAGACGCGAGGACGCCATGACCGGACATGGTAAGTTTGGGCGATTCCAGCATCGGATTCAGGCGTAAGAAACGCCAGGGTGTCACCATTGAGTGAACCGTCCGGAGGACACGGTCGGACGGCAGGCGGTTGCCTCCTTATCACGGGATCCCCCCAACCGCCGTGACCCCGACCCCGACTACCAGCCATAGTAGGGGAGAGCTTACGGATGACGAGCAATGAGTAGCTCGCCCTCCAGTCGTCCGGTAACCGTCCAGACCGAGTCCAACATGTCGACAGCGCGGAGTGTTTCTCGCGCTCCACTAAGAGATTTCAGCAAACCGTAGGGGCCCAGCAGGGCCTATGCCCGCCAGGGCACCCCTCATTTTCTGGGCCGATGCCGCGTTAAGCGTGCGCCCGCGACTGGCACCAGTCGCGTGTCGTCGCGCGGGTGTCATAGACAAATACATGGAATAATCTTAAAAATAACAAACTAATACATAATAAGAACATACAACAACTAATCTATTTATTTTTACAAACTATTACACACGTATGACGGTCGTATCGTGTTTCATTTCACGAAATCGTCGATACACGACACCCTTCGGCCAAAACTCTCCTTTGAAGAAGGTCTCCAAGTGTTGAATCGGCACCCGCACTAAAAAACGACTTAAAATTAGTGTTTTGGCGTGACTCCAACTGCACGATCTCCTCGGCCTTCGTGATATGATGTAGTCTCGACACGTACAGCAGCGTCGCTGGTATTGCTGGACACAGCAATTAGTTAGATCCTGCCAGCGTGGTACCGCACTGGTTCTGACAAGGCGGCTTCTTCTTCTTCTTCTCCACCTTTGTGACATCATCCTCATCGCACGAGCCCTTAACTAGACCTCGTTGTTTCAAGTCCGCGTTTTGAGACTCTAAGCTCCTCTGCTTGTCCCCTTTCGTTTTACCTGCTTGAGGCGTTGTTAGTGACACAGCAGGTATGTTTGCGGCCACAATAGCGGGGTTTAGACATTTAGAGGTCGACATACCTACTTGCGACTCCACTTCGACGGGTGAAGAAACAGCGACGGCAACAGCGGAGCAAGATGCAACGCAAGCATTTTCAGTAGTGGGTGACACACTGCAACCTGCCGATTCCAAACTGCCAATGGATGCATTTTGCGCTCCGCGATGAACTGGAGTTATTAGGCGCCCTACTTTCCGAAACAGCGTTGCGCAACAACTCTACTTCGGCACGCAATTCACCAACGGTGTTATTCGAGACCTCCAGCTTAGATTGTACCTCTGCCAGACTAGCCTTCAGGGATGTTATGCCCTTCAGCAACCTGGTTACATCGACGTGATCCAAAGTGACGGGGGGCAACTTATGCAACTCCTTCGCCACGAAAGCGGGCACGTCGTCCGGGTCGGTGCTCTTCATCATTATGATGTCCTGCACACTTTTCTGGCCGCCATCACTCCATCGGGATTGCATCTGGTCAACTTTGCCAAGCGCTTGGAAAAGCAGCAGCTTGGCACTGCTAATCTCCTCCTCGTTGTGATTGGACTTGCAGATCTGCAGGATGCTGATCTCGTCCATGTAGTCAATGGCATGTTTTATGAATGCCAAAAGCTCGTTGGCTATGAGTGGTTGATTCATAGCGACGACGGCCAACGGCTACTGCCGCGCAACACGCGAATATAAAATTCGTATCGAGCAATGCAAATACGTCCTTACTTGACCGCGCCTTGCACGACATAGGGCAACTGAAGGACACAGGTGTGGTTTTATCAATAAAAGTCGGACACGCCCTCGCGCTCCACCCAGACCGGGAGAAAGCAGTAGGTATTTCTTACACACATATTTGTGTGAAAGAAATACCTACTTATGAACCCCCAGCTAGAATTTAGTTCCATTGAGGTAAGGCGCAAACCTATAGCTGTATAGTAGAGCGGGCACAAATGCAAACAGCTGCCAATGCCCATTACCCAGCCTGAAAATTGCTCTTGCGATAACTAACCAATCATCATCATCTTCCTGCCCTTGTCCCATCTTATTTGGGGTCGGCGCAACACGTTTTTTCTTCCATTCTATCCTGTCAAAAGTCATACTATCACTAACTTCCTTTTCTTTCATATCACTGTTCACACAATCCATCCATCTTTTCTTTGGCCTCCCTCTCCCTCTCCACCCATCCACATGTAAACTCATAACTATAACTAACCAATAAGGGAGACAATTAGTCCGACTTTTAACTATGTAGGTATATAATGATTTTTAAAGTACCTGCTTTGTAGTTCGACGAAAGTTATGTAACTAAAAATACAAAGAGACCACTTTTCGGTCTTCTAAGGAGTTTCGTGTTGCCCCGTAACTTGGTTGTGGAAGTCTGACAGGCATTCGCTTAGTAAAAGATGGGTAGGTATTCGGCCGCATCCAGTTGGACTAGAAGCCGAACCCAAGCTTGTTGGGAAAAGGCTATGGAGATGATGATTGTATATACTTACTACTACTAATCTATTTAGAATAGTGCCTATTATAATCATAAATGCTTTTTCATTACGAAAGAAAAGAAACTCTCCTGTAAAAAGTGCAAATTTGCACTTATGATGTGCTTCCTGAAAAAGATAGACTTGTTGAAATCTACCAAATAAAAAAAAATTTGATGAAATAATAAGAACAGGGCCAGATACGTAAACCATGGCCACAAAAAACTGTCCTTACGTTTTCGATCAAATCTCCAATTATTTTGCTGTCTTTACATTCAAAAAATCTGTGCCGACCCCAAATAACACGGGATAAGGGCAGGAAGATGATGATGACATTCAGAAAATCTGTGAATGCAGTTAGAATTTATCAAAAAACTGGGCAAGTGCGATTCGGACTCGCACACTGATGGTTCCATACAAACTTACAGTAAATAGTTCATTATCCGAAAGGAGTTGTAAAAAAAAATCCGAATACAAAAAAAAAAATTAAACATTTACTGTTTTCATATTTGTTCCTGTGCTACAAGACCTAGCTTTATGCCAAATTCTAGGATTCTGGGTCAACGGGAAGTACCCTATGAATTTTGATTCCTTTGAGTATCGAAATATACGTTTTTTGCGACATAAAGGGCTATATCTTTTTTATTTGTTAACTTAGAAGTTTGATTTTTTCACAGCTTCAAGGGATTGCAGACCTAAGTATATGGTTTTAATTTCAACTCGATACCTCCACGCGACCTCGAGATAAAGGGTCTTGACAAACAGACAGACGAACGGACAACAATAATTCTATTAGGGTTCCATTTCTTCCTTTTGAGGTACGGAATCCTAAAAGAGAAAAAATACAACAGAATTGATAACCTTCTCCTCTTTTAATTCGGTTACAAATGAAACACACAAGTCAACCAGGTAATTGTTTATTATCTTTGTTACGATTCAAACAAGAAATGTGAAATGTGCAAGTCTTATGAGGTTTTATAAAAATAAATGAAACCTAAGTATATTTCAACATTAGTTAAGCTAACAAGTTAATCTAAGCCAATTTCATTACAAAAACAGGAAACCTAAAAAATCACAATATCACATTTTAACTAAACACAACAAGGCATGTTATAACTAAGTTATAAGATTCTGGTATTTTTAATACTTATTGCTTTTTGAGAAGAGCAAAGTTCAACCTGGCAAAAGATTCAAGAAGTTCATCGAACTTTGATATATTTGTATCACTATAATAATACATATTTAGGTATCTAGTTTTTACAATTGCCATTATATCTAAATGCAATAAATACATACAATCTGGATCGTTACGTAATTTACCTAGATTTAAGCACATTAGCAAAGTTGCGGAGCTGAGAGCCAAGATTGTCGATTTCATTCAACACACTATCAACTTCATTTTTCAGTTCCATTAAATCAGGCAAATTGTTACAATCCGGTACATTTAGTAGTGTTGTAAATATCTTGTCCCATAAACCAACCTTCATGTACCTGAGAAAAAACATTTAGTTAGTTCTTGAAAATATAAAAAAGTTGTTAAAATCAAATCAATTTAATCGCAATAGAAGCTTTGCTTCCTTCTACTGAATAAGAAAACTAAAGAGAGACTTTGGTTCCTCTGATAAAAATAATTTCACCAAGCAATTCTTGGAATTTTCATCAATAAAACTTTTATAATAATAATTAACACATTTATTGTTTTATTAAATGTTCAATAAATATGTTTTATAAATTATTGTTTGTCTGAAACTTTTGAACTAATATTATTTTAATTGGTTTAATGTATTCCATGTTTTTTTTTATGAAACTCATTCATGAACAGTTTGATTTATTAATGTTATTCTTTTAGGCAGCGCTGTGGGCTACATACTTTCGTTATGCTCATATAATACGATTACTTAAGTAATTTATGAGTCCCTTTATTTTCAATTTTATAATTTAATTTTATGCACAATTAAATTTTATGTGTAATTTTAAAATTTAATTCAATGTACATTTTTAATTTAATGTAATTAATAATTTTAATTAAGTTCTATTTATTTTAATAATTTTATATGTAATATTAGACAAATTCTACTATTACATAGTTTTTTTTTGTTTTTCGGTGGGAATATCGTCTTATGACATCTCCCGCTCCTGGGCGGGGCGGGAGATAGTGTCAGACTTTTACTGACTAAAAACCCACTCCTGTTCCTTCGCTGCCTTTCGTACCGGGGCCGAGTCTTCCTTTCAGATCTGATTCTGAAAGTAAGTAAGTCGAAGCCTACTGGGGCCAAGGGTCTGCCCTTGGCCCCAGTAGGCTTCGACCCTGCTGGGCCCCTACAGTTGCTGACATCTCCTTGAGGCGCGCGTGAACAGTACGCGCCGTCGACAACTTGGACTCGGTCCGGACGTTTACCGGACGGTCGGACGGCGAGCCACCCATTGCTCGCCGTCCCCAAGCCCGCGCCTACGGTGGCCGGAAATCGGGATCGGAGTCCCGACGGCGGTTGGGGCGCGAGGACCGTTGCCTCACGCGATCGGCCGCCTCCTTTTCTACTGCTTCGCAGAAGGAGGCGACCGCCTGCCACTACTCCTCGCTCCGGACCATGCCCGGCGCGAGAGATCGCCGCCGCTGATTGTCCCTAAGAGGACACGGCGTTGCTCTGCCCAAGCGGGGCACACCTCTACATTGTGTTCCACCGTGTCCTCCGGGCGGTCTACGCAATGGTGACACCCGAGCGTTTCTTCCGCACGGATCCGGTGCAGGAACCTCCCAAACTTACCATGTCCGGTGAGGACCTGCGTCATGCGGAAAGTAAGGACGCCGTGTTGCCTTTCCAGCCACTCCTCAAAGAGGGGACTTACCGCCATGATTATGGCGTGCCCAGCACTGGGTTGCGATAGTCGCTGTCGCCATTCCACCATGAGACCCCGCCGGAACTCTGCCCGCCATGCCGCGACTTGTCGCAGCAATAGAGTTTCGCATATTACGAATCGAACTATTACATTGTAATGATTTGATATGTAGTATAAATATTTATTTATCCAGCGGCATTTACTGCCGGCAATCTTACGCGTCAATATATGGATAATGATGCCTTTTTTTTTTAATGTATATTGTAGCTGTTTATTGTCCCAGAAATAAATAAAATAATTTTTGTTTGTAATATTATAATCTAGCCGTTTGTTCTTTTTTCCCATTTCAATGAAAATAAAATAATGAACTCACCTTGGAAGTTTTTTATCAATATTCCATTGACCTAAGCGATTAGCTACTTTCATATAACTGCCCATTAATATTACATGAATAGTGCCAGCTAAACAGTACAGATCAGTTTGATAAGTCCAAGGCTTTCCTTCCCTCATCTCAGTGCAAGTGAAGCCTTCTGTTGAGATTAACTAAAACAGAAAAAGACAGATTGTTAAATGATAAGTTAAATTTTAGAATGATATTCAATTGAATCTTTCTGGTTTTTGAAAACTAACCTCTCTAAATGTAGTCCCTTCAGGAAATAATGACATATCTATAGCACAACCTAGATCAATTAGTTGTAAAGATGGAGTTCTCCATTCCTGTGTAGGTCTGTAAAATAATAAACAGTTACTTATCAAGTCCCAAAACTGGTACCAATTTCAAACACTACTTTGTTTTACAATATTACTTCATTAATCTAACACTTCATGATAGCATAATATGATTAGTAAAGTGACTATCTCATAGTAGCCATACTTACATTTTCATCAACAAAAAGTTATCAGGTTTGATGTCAGCATGAATGATTTGTGCTTTATGGAGATAATGAATTATCGACAACATCTCTGATGTCAATAAGATGACGATAAATTCATTTATACATTTAGAGGTAGCAGCCCTGATTTTGTTAGCAACATCTAACAGAGATCCATACTTGGAATATTCTGACACAAATAAACTTGCGTTATCTCCTATAAAGGCCGTTGTTATATCCATGTACCCTGGAAGCTGTATTAAAAATGTTAGAAAAATAAATCATATGAAAACAATGTATTACTGATGACAACCAAAAAATATTACCATGAATGGGTCTTTTATCCTTGATTTTATTTCCTGACAAATGTAGAATTCCCAAGGTCGACTTGGCTTTTGATATTTCGCAGCTACAGATTTATTACCATGTAAATCAAGACAAAGGAAAACTGCACCATAATTTCCTTTGCCAAGCTGCTTGTCAATAGATAATCTACTGTGTCCAATACTTATAACATTTGCCAGTTGAAGTTTAGGAACAGATCTCACTTCAACATATCCCTCTGCATGAGTTTTATTTGGGAATTTAACATATTCTAGCAAAGAATTCAGAAGTTTTTTACTGAATGGGTCAATCAATGCTGGGAATTCAATATCAGCTGGCCTAGGTATGTCACTGGTTTCTACTAAGGATATAGAATGAGTAGATTTAAATGCAGCACACTCCATGGAATTTTCACTATCCACATCCATTCCATATCCATCAGACTGCAAGTCTGAATGTCTGGAATAAACTGCCGAGATCCTACTCTCTTTGCTGACAGAGTCTCTACTGTCCTCAGACTGCAAATCAACTCTATGCTCAAAGTCCAGCTGCCTCTTCGAAATATCCTTTTGTTTATCAACAACATGGGACACCTTTGCAGACTGAATTGGTGTGCCTGTTTGTGCCGTCATACCATCTTTACTATCAGAATCAGACATACCAGAAGAGGGTGGTATCTGAGCCTGCTCAGGACTGGATACATACAAGTTTTTATGCATCTTTTGAGAAATACTTGGGCTGTTTGTGAACTTAGGAGTATTGGCATTATCTTTGGGTTCATTTCTATTTGAAATGAAGTTAAGATACTGGTTTGAAAAACCAATATCTGGTGAATTTTGGCCAATTTTCACTGGGTTTGGTTGGTCATGCCTTATATTTCTTAGTGCAGATGTGGGACTCTTGAGCGTTTGTGCATTTTTAGACATACTATTATTTTTATTTGATACACTTTGATCTGCTGCTGCATTTTCTGGTCTCAGGTGCATGTCAGAGGCCTCTTGTGGGACGTTTGCTCCATGCGCCGCTGGACTACGGTAATTGTTTTGAGGAGCCTGAGGATTTTGATATATCTGGTATGATTGATTGTTTGGAGCGCCATACCCAGCTGGAGAATTCTCAACCATTTGCTTTGGATGCTGCCTGTATGGATTTTGCATAGCATTAAAGCTTTGGTTGCTTGAATGGTTAGGATACATGTTAGAATTGTTGTATTGATTATGCATGTTGTGATAGCCCTGTTGGTTGTAGCCTTGAGCAGATGGTGCAGCTATTGGGCTGGGTCTTTGATAGTACTGTGCATTTTGATATTGAGTCTGATGTGGAGGACTTTGGAAAACTGCTGGCTGCTGCTGGTGTTGTTGTTGCTGGTGTTGCTGCTGCTGGTGTTGTTGCTGCTGGTGTTGTTGTTGCTGGTGTTGTTGTTGTTGCTGATGTTGTTGCTGCTGTTGTTGTTGCTGCTGTTGATGCTGCTGATGTTGTTGTTGCTGCTGCTGATGTTGCTGCTGCTGATGCTGATTTACATAAATATGCTGTCTATCAGTTTGACCAGGATAATGATAATCCTGACGGCCAGTATAATTCTGTTGAGGACTCATCATTGCATGTCCTGGACTGTGATAACCTACTTGATTAGAGTAAGTCGGACTCTGAAATCCAGGCGGAATGGCATGAGGACTTTGCATGCCAGTGTGTTGTGGACTATGGTAAGCATTAGAACTAGGGCTGACATATCCCTGTTGTGGCTGCTGATTCATCATCTGGTTATTGGAATAGTTCTGCTGATAACTATAATTTTGTTGGTAGTGTGCTGCATGCATTGACCGTTGCTGTGGAGAGTACCCATTGTAGTTTGGCGGCATAGGCTTCTGGTACTGGTGGTCGTGCGATGGGTACGGCGCTGACGTGGACGCAGCAGCGCCTTTGTTTTCCGACATCTCCCGCTTTTGCGGGAGAATTCTGGCAAACTGTCCATTCAGCAGTCTAGGTTGAGAAGACATTGAACTCCTTTTTGATGTCGTGGGTTGCTGTGATGGGTCATTATTATTGTACATAGAGTCGTAGTTCGTTGTGTAGGCTGTGAAGTTGGTTCTTGTCGACTGCCCTGAAGAACTAGATCCCGATTTACTGAAATATGTGAAAGCAGTCATTCAAATTTTATTGTTTTGTTATAAAAATAATTTGAGATTGAAGAATCATTCATACCTGTTATATTCTCTTGTAGCTTCCATGATTACAGAGAGGCCAGCTCCTTGATTGTCTACAGTGGCATGCTGATCAGTTGCATGTTGTCTAGATATTTCTTCTCTCTTTGCAAGTCCTTGAGGGTCATGATGTTCTATGCCACTCTCATCCATACAAAATTTTGGCACAGATGGAAATTTACTAGACTGATCAATGCAGGAGGATGGTTTCTTGAATTGAGACATATTTGGAGTACTAGCATCCTTTATATTAAAATTGAAAACTTGTGTACAGGAAGGCTCTTCATAATAAGCAGTTTTATTAATCTGTAAACAAAGGTGATATTAAGGATCACATAATTTATAAAATCATCCATAGTTGAATAATATTCATGCATATGAACATACATTTTGCTGGCCAGCAGCTATAGGCGCTTGAAATTTAGAAGCATTTTCTTTGTCATGAGGAACAGTTTTCATTTCAGTAAGCTCTGTCTTCTTCTTAGTATTTATAGCCATTGTTATAGATCTGTCCTCATGAATGTCGAAATTAGGAACTTCAAATTGCTGTACTACAGCTGGTTGCACTATTGATGGTTCTGAAACATAAAAAATTATAGTTAATCTTAGTTCGAAATATTTCTATCAAAACAAAATTACTAAGTCTTCATTACCACTGTCATTGAACAAGTTTCTTAGTTCCCATCTGGCTTCTTTGGTGTTTACCGTTACAGAATCACCAAGGAGATTACCCATCAAACTCCTATTGAATTCTTCCATCAGATTGTTTTTGCCATAATTTGGTACTGCATTTTCATTACCATAATTATTACTTGAAGTGAGCATTTCATTTTCTTTATCAGACATGCTTGAAGCTGGTTTATAATTCTCATCAACTTTCTTAGCAGTCAGTTCACTAAATTCTTGTGAATCCAAATTCACTAACACTTTGGGTTCACCAGGTGAGTGCATGTTAGTTACTTTTGTGATGTTTTGTAATGTAGGCATGGTCAAAGGCATCAGTTGTCCTAAATGATCCTGTTCTGGGTCCAAAGCACAATTTGCTAAAGTTTCTAAAGCACTGCATTGAGCCAGTGTCTCATTAATGTTTTCATACTTTTGTGGAACTTCAACAACTTCAGGTTTTTCTTCAGTTTTTTCAGTCTTCACTTTTTTCTCTAAATTATATTTTCTAGATCTTATTTCTTCTAAACTGTATTCTTGGTCATTGACATACACCTAAAGAACATGTTGTCATTAATAAAATTGTTTATAAAATGGATATGAATTGTATGCATGTATGTATAATGATTTGGATAACAATGAAATCAGAATGCCAACCTGTGACTTATTATAACAAGGAATTTTCGTTGAATCTGGGGGATCAGGTACACATAGAGGCACAGTAAATGATAAGTCATCCATGCAATAAGGCATGTGATTGGCTGGAAGCCTTAAGACATCATCTTCATCTTCATATGCTGAAAAAAGAACTCAATTACATTTTTTGCATAGTTAAAAAAATATTTTTTAAATGTTGTTTGTCTGAATTATATGGTAAAAAGAAAAACAACTCACGAGTAAAAGGTAAAGGTTGATGTGGTACAACATTAGTGTGTACCATTTTAGTTTTGGGATTGGTCCATATCCCAACTTCTTTTTGATTTTCAACATTACTGCAGGCCTGAACCAAGGATGCAGGGCCTGGGTCTTCAGCAATAGGGATAGCAGCTTGTGATGTTGATGGAGCATCCTATACAAAAAAAAATACAGAACTTTGACATAGTCAAGATTTAAGTTTACACCATGTAATACACTATTAAAAAAATAAATAATAATAATTTATTTATTATATATATACCTATTTTAGTAAACACATGTTACTAAAAGAGTTATGAGTATACATGTGGATGGGTGGAGAGGGAGAGGGAGGCCAAAGAAAATTGTGTGAACAGTGATATGAAAGAAAAGGAAGTTAGTGATAGTATACCAGTTGACAGGATAGAATGGAAGAAAAAAACGTGTTGCGCCGACCCCAAATAAGATGGGACAAGGGCAGGAAGATGATGATGATATACCTATTTTAGTACAACAGATTAGTAAAGACTTACCTCATAAATGTTGACCATCACATTAGAGTTGGGTAGCCTGTTGTCATAATTGCCTGCCTGTTGTCTCACCACTCCAGGAACAGAGCTCCTAACACTATCCCCAACCCTCTGAATAGGCACATTGGCGATGTTCCGCCGCTTGAACGACTTCAATGATGTTAGAGCCATCCTAGTCTCAGCCAGAGCTGATGCTGCTTTCCGTTTGGTTGGGGAGTCATCATGTAACATTCTTTGGGCAAAGAATAATTGAAAGTTCCTAAAAACAATGTTATGTTGAGTGACTAATCTATACTAATATTATAAAGAGGAAAACTTTGTTTGTTTGTAATGAATAGGCTCAAAAACTACTGGACCGATTTTAAAAATTCTTTCACCATTCGAAAGCTACATTATCCACGAGTAACATAGGCTATATTTTATTTTGGAAAAAAATAGGGTTCTGTAAGATATTTGAGTTTTTCGGACACAAGGTGTAAAAATTCAACCAGAAAAGTTACTTATTTTGCGTACGCTGCCTAAACTATAAAAGATAGAACCATAAAATGTTCTAATTCATTGTAGATCTTATAAATAGCTACCAAAGTTTGTTATGAGAAACCTACTTTCACGCGGGCGAAGCCGCTGGCAGAAGCTAGTAGAAAATAAAGAGCTTATAACACATTCTTGTTAAATACAATGTAAATGTTTGGTTACCAGTTTTACATCACAGTTGAAATAGTAAAAAGAATACTGAATACATCTAATGACCCTGGCTTGTTGCCAATTCTGAATTACATTTAATTGCTAGAGCCTTGTGGGAAAACTGAACTATTTGAGTTCACTGCTAAGGTTTTAATCTGATGTTAGCATAATAGTAAGGTCAAAGGAGGTCACAACAAAAGTAAGTAGCTAGCAGATTAGATTCAAACTAATGAACATGTATGCAGCAACATTCTCATCAGTCAGTTACATGTTTAGTTTGATTTAACAAGTGTAACATATGCTAAATTTCTCTATATACTCTGCCAAAAAACTGACAATATAATCATTTTGAGTACCTTTTTGGAAGGTAAACCAAAACTTGTATGATGTTAAATATACCCCCCTTTGTTTGAGTATTACATATTATTAATATTCTTGTGATAAATATGGCATAAATGCTGCTTAACCTTATGAATACCATAATTATAGACACAATAGACAGACAGTGAGAGAGTGAACACCAGAGTTCACTTGGGGTTTAATGAATTAAAATGGCACCTTGTATTACATAATATTTACACATAACACTCACATATGTGCCTGCTCCAGTTCATCCAATGGTTGGGCTTTAGCTTGAAGACCTAACATATACACCTGATTGGCTTTCTTATAGTCTCCAGACTCCTCGCAGTAGCATGCCCAGGCACGGTAGAATTCTGAACATTCTACTCCAATACCAGTATTATAAAGTCTTTGATATATCTCTAAAGGGTTGGACAGACAGTCTACCTACAAATAAAACATCACATTACAGTGGATATAGTAAAAAAAACATAGTAGTATGATGAGCTACTAAACCGCTGGAAAAGTAATCCTTTATATCAGTTTGCATAAAATAAATCACATATGTAAAATAAAGTATATGACAAAGCAATAATTTTGTTTATAATATAAAATCAATACTAAGCTTTAATCAGATTAAGTTGCAAATACAAAACGTTTCTAGAAATAGCCATATTAGCAACAATTATTCATATCTGTTTTTTCTATTGATAAGGAGGTTCATCTAGGTAGTAAAAGGTATGTAACAGAATATTGCATGGTAACGATAAATTAATGTGCTAGTATTTGACATAACACAAGAGCTGAAAAACTTAACAGTAGGTAAAAGTATTTTTTTGGCACTTACATATTTTATCCATAACTTTACAAATCTCCTATCCTGATAGTATTTTTTTTCATTCTCAAACAACTGTAGACAGTCTTTTATTAACTTATCCATATGCCCTTCATGTCCATGTTTGGGAAAACACTGCTCAACCCACTGTATGTAGTTGAACCAGGGATCCAAAGGATCTGTGCCCTGATAGAGTCTAATAGCTGCTTCGTGTTCCCTGCCGGTGCATCAAAGGAATAATTAGTTACTTACGATAGAAATCAAGTCATAATGCTGACATGCATACGAAATATCACCAAAATATACGTAATATGACAAATGGTGTTTTTTTTTTTACAAATGAAGACACTTTGGATAAAAAACTGCCTTTACATACGTGAGTACATAAAATGGGAAATGTAAGTGTAAGTTTATAAATAAGTTATAAAAAACATTACTCTTTTTGCAATTGCAGCTGTCTCTGAGCCTCGACATCCGACTGAGCTTGCAACGCTGTACCCAACTGCACAAGGTTTCTACCGCCTCTCAGCGGTTGAATGTTTTCTTTACTAACGTCGATGTCCATTGTAGAACTAAAATAGCGCTGAAATATCACAGCATGAGGGATAAACACAGCACACAGAACCACAAATAAGTGATCATAAAAAATTGGGGTTCGAGCCCGGTTTATTAGTTTTTATTGTTGCACCGCGTAGATGATAGAAGTAAACTTATTTTATAAATAGATTAAACATTAAACTACAAGCAATTGTAAATTATTTAAAGTTTTTAGCTTTGAAAATCTGAAAAAAATTGGCGACTACCAACTGAAGCACCAAAAACTAACCCGAAATTGACATCAGTCTATAGACTTTTAGCGTTTATGACAGCATTTGAATTTTCTCAAAAAAAGTCCGTTACAGTACGTGACTTGGTGAGCAAGGGAGACAAATAAAAGTTGAGTATTTTTATTTTCTACACATCGTTTTTTTCTAATTATTATTAACGTAGTTTATTTATTTGACGATAAAGTAGTGAAACACAAACAACCGGTTTTTGAAAAAGAAAGTACCTGTGCATAACGAATTAAATGCAAGATCACGTTTGTATTGTAATCTTAATCAGTTTAGGGTAAAACTTTGATTAAAAAAAAATTAAGATTAAGGGGCCAGCCGGGACAGGCAGCACTTTTGAGCTGCTGCACTATTGGCCATTAAATACTAATACAGAACAAACAAACGAACCCAAATCAGTGTTGTGGACGCTTGGCTTAATGGACAGAGACTAATGAAACCCAAAGAAATGCTTTTTCTATTTTACCGCACTGCACGCTTTTCGCCTCGTTGCGACGTAGTAGGCAAAGAATCACAGTAGGTACAACTATTTATCGATACAAAATATTCAATATCGAAAATTGTATCAAAAACGATTTTTTTTTTTTCTAAATTAATTCATTGGCAGAATATTTAAAGAAATTCAAAGCCGTTAAAGATAGGAACGAACGGAAAAAATAATTGTATTTTGTATGTTTTTATTTTCGTTACTGGAAAAATCCTAGTTTGCCTGAAATAATAAATTGGTCTTCAAAATATTCGAATATTGTTATTTAGTTTTATTAAGATTTCGTGTTGCACCGAACCCAAGTTATATGGGACAAGGGCAATAAAAACAAGAAGTTTTATTCAGAATCTCATATATTAAAATAATGTACATTTTGTATAAAAAATACTATTACCTATGACTTAGACTGAACAAAATGAATTATTATTTTAAAACCAAAAATCTTGGAAACTCTGACCGACATATCGTATATATATCTTTTTCTCGATATATCAGGGCCGATATTAACATTTTTATAAATATCGATATATTGACATTTTTCATCACTGCCAACATCCCTACAAAGTAGTGGCATCGCATCACTCGACGATACCATATTATTAAACAAAATGCGCAATACACATTCGCCTCGCCAGGCGCACGAATGTGAAAATCTGGGGATGCTTCGAAACAATTTTTTTTTTCCGTATTCATAATCGAAGTAGCTGAATTACTATCTCTCACCTCCTTCCCAAAGAGGTTTAAAGAGATACAATAGAGCGGCTATCAGAAAAAATGTCTTAGAAAAACTTTCATCCTATGGCTCAGTGACGCCATCTGGCTTGGAATAGCAAACAAGCGAATTAAATTTGTCATAATTTATAATGATTTAACTATCGCCCGGTAGGTGGCCAGGGGCCTTACCATGATAATGTTAAAATGTTAGTCGTACGAGCGAAAGAGAGTGATAGAGCTATACACCCTATATAGTTCCATCCTTTTAACAGACCGATTGAGTTCGAAAAATTTATCACGTTATAAGCTTGTGGTAGAGGCTCGGTGTGTGATAATGGAAAGGTTAAGCTTTTCAGCAATAGATGGCGTTAACACAAAATCTGAAAATGTTCTGGAACTATTTATAAAAATTATTGAATTCTAATTAAATGTTTCGTAAATACCAAAAATATTTACGAAAATAAACCGAAGTTAGGTCCAGTCATTTTACCATAGCAAGATTTACTTTGTAATTAGCGTAATGCGTAGTTCGGCATATTTTCTTAGAAAATGATTTTCTTTTAGTGCATAGAACGGATACAAACACGACTTGACGTGTAGGTGTGTCATACTAGACTGATTGACTTATGACCAACGTGGAATAAGTATCGGATCACGATTTTGTTCGCTATGTCCGGTCTATTGGTAGTATATATTGAATGTCTTTGCTCCTTCCCCATTTAATGAATTTGTGTACGTTCAATAAATGGCAGTGATTATATTTTATAAAAATATTATTATAAATTGTACATAGTTGCACACAACCCGTGTTACTATTCTCATACGTATATACTCTTATATCTCTAGATATTTTGGAAAAACAGATCTCTAGCGGATATCATCTAGGTTTCTATTTAGATAGAATACATATAAATAAACATGTTTTCTTTCTTTCTTCTATATATAGAATATAGGTTTCTATCTAAATATATGCCTCCTTTTATGATATTGGAGAGCATTAAGGAATATTTGGAAATTCAATCTATAAGGGGGTGAAAATAGGGAAATTCGTTTGTACCCAAAATCTCATTTTGGGTACTTGAAAGTTGGCACAAATAGTAACCCTAATTATTTGTTTTCAGAACTACTTATCCCCGATAGACGAATTTAAGTTTTTAGGGTCTTATTTCTAGGGTTAATTTTGAAACATAGCACAAATTTCATCAAAAATGAATAATAAAGACTGTCACTATTAGTTTTTCAAAATTACGCTTAAAAAGTTTTCATGAAAACTTTCTCGCTGAAGTTTTTATTAAAGCATTAACTCTACATACTTTTTGGTTTTTATGAATATTTCAACTAGTGACTTCGCTGGCAAAGTACTTGTTGAAATATAAATTTGGGTAAAACTAATCTATTATTTCTATTATTATTATTTATATGTATTATTATTATGCTAGCCCTTCATATTTTGGCGATAAGTCCCCTCTTTGAGGAGTGGCTGTAAACACTACATGGCGTCCTTATCTTCCGTATGACGCAGGTCCTCACCGGACATGGTAAGTTAGGGAGGTTCCTGCACCGGATTCGTGCGGAAGAAACGCCTGGGTGCCGCCATTGTGTGGACCGTCCGGAAGACACGGTGGAGCATATGGTGGAGGTGTGCCCCGCCTGGGTAGAGCACCGCCGTGTCCTCGTGGGGGCGATCAGCGGCAGTGATCTCTCGCGCCGGGCATTAATAATAATAATAATAATAATAATCATTTTATTTTCAGGCATCAGAGGCCCATAGACAAAATACATAAAATAATCTTAAATAATAATACACTAATACATATTGTAAAAACAATGCTTAGCATTGGTACAGGCCATGGTCCGGAGTAAGGAGGAGTGACAGGCGGTCGCCTCCTACTGCGAAGTAGTAATGCTAGCAAAGGAGGCGGCCGATCACGTGAGGCAACGGTCCTCATGCCCTAACCGCCGCCGGGATTCCGATCCCGATTTCAGGCTACCGTAGGCGCGGGCTTGCGGACGGCGAGTAATGGGTGGCTCGCCGTCCGGTAAGCGTCCGGATCGGGCCCAAGTCGTCGACGGCGCGTACTGTTCCACGCGCGCCTCATGGTGATGTTAGCAACTGTAGGGGCCCAGTAGGGTCGAAGCCTACTGGGGCCACGGGTAGTGTGAAAGCGAAGCCCGAGGCCCCGGGATGAAGGCAAAGAAGGAACAGGACTGGGTTTTTAGTCAGTAAAAGTCTGACACTATTTCTCGCTCCGCCCAAGAGCGCGATCTGTCATTAGATGATTTTCCCACCAAAAAAAAGCCTTCATATTTTATTTATAAATTAATTCAATTCATTAATTCCTTGCAAAAATCAAGATTCTGAATGAAGAAAATTTTTTCAACAAACTTCTTATAGGTTTTTAAAAAAACATGTATTTCCTGTAATAAGTTTTGTGAAATATTTTAGTGAATGACGGAAGATACCGAATGTGAGCCGAGCAAGCAAGTGTTATCCCTCTTTTTTAACCGACTTCTAAAAAAGGAGGAGGTTCTCAATTCGGATGTTTGTTTTTTTTTTATGTTTGTTCGCGCATAACTTCGTCGCTTGCCAACCGATTTGAAAAATTATTTCTTTGTTGGAAAGGGTATACTTCCCAAATGGTCCCATAGTTACCAAGTTAGGATCTGATGATGGAATCTTGGTGAAATCGAGGGAACTCCTCAAATATTATAGGCAACTGTATAGTGATTTTGATATTGTCATCGAGAACTTAAGCATTTACAGTCAAAAAGTAACATTTGATGAAGTGGAACTGATGAAGAAGACCAGATATGGTCAACAGAACTTCATACTCGCATAGATAGCACAATGAAGATAGTTAAGCGAGTATGATAACACAAATAAATTAGTGGTCCTGAATAGTTCCGTTGAAAATGGTATCATCAAATTGATCTGATGATGATGAAGGAGCCAGAAGGTAGGCACTGGAACTCCGTCATTAATCAATGTAACCTAGCCGAGTTTAGGCTTATTAAAATTGTCATGAGATGCACTTTGGCTATAAGGTACTATCAAACTGATCTGATGTTGGAGCCGGAAGGTGGAAGTTAGACACAGGAACTTCATAATAAAACAATGTAACTTAGTAGTGTTTTGATTAATTGGAATTGTCATGAGAAATAGGCACTCTGTTTATACCTAAGTCTATCCCAACTAAAAAGTGTAAAATAAAAAATATCTTTTTTTGTAAAGTTTTTTTTGACGTTGCTTCTTGATCAAACATTGAATGAAACAACAAGCTTTAAAACCATGCTCGCTTTGACGATATCAAATCAATCAAATCAAAATCAAATCAAAAATATTTTTATTTCACCTATGTAAAATAAAAATATTCTGACGTTTATAAGTGAGAAGCTAGTGCACGGTTACAAATTGTCGTTTCCTATGGAGAAGAACCGGCAAGAAACTCCATGGTTACTCTTTAAAAAAAATGGTTGTTCTTACAATATTTACATATTACAGTATTAATAGATATTATGTAAGAACAGTGAAGACCAGTCAATATTGTTCTCAAAAGCAAAATAAAAATAATAGTGTTTAAAAAAAAAATGAGTCGTAATAGGAAGTAATCAAGAATTCTGGGAGTCTACAGTGCTCTCACATTCACAATATAAAATAGAGGCTATACAAAAAAAGAAAAAAAAAATGAATTATTACAACTGTCAATAAATGAGATATTAACAAAATAAATTAGTAACGAATTTAAGGTAGTTAAAGTCTAAATAATTTAAAAAATATTGCAAAGGCAATGTGTTATAATAAATGTATATATTAAAACAAAGATGGAGCAGTTCATAGAAACAATAAACGGCATATGTACTATCCGTGTTGAACTTGTATTGTATCTGTAAGATTTTTTAATTTGCCGCTATTTTCAAGATATCCTACTCACTGGTCAGTCAAAATAAAAAATGTTTTGTAGTGCGGTAAATATACATCATGGCGCTAACAATACGACAGTAAATTAAAATACTTGTAGTACTAATCGAAAAAATTGAAATATAAAAACAAACTAAGTAGCATAAAATCGTAAACCAAACAGAACAGCATTTATAAATATTGGTACACTTGTGGCAACAGCGCTGCAGTGCCGTGTCATAGTGACGTAATCTATTGGCGCCATTGTTATAATGTTCAATAAAATCAATTACACCAAATTACAGATGTTTTATTAATAAAATTAGTAATCTTTATCACTATTCCATCACTTAGCGCTCACTATAGCTCACTTAGTACACGAAGCTTGGCGTAGAATTGCGTTCAAAGTAATTTAAACTTCTTGTGTCACTCTTAAACTTAGCATAGCATAGCATAGACGGCCTTATAATGTTCCCACTGTTGGGACTCAGGCCTCCTCTCTAAGAGAGGGAATGGGCCGTAATCCACCACGCGGGCCCAGTGCGGATTGGTGGATGTCACATGTCTTCGAGTTTTTGGTCCTAGGACATGCCGGTTTCCTCACGATGTTTTCCTTCACCGTTTTGAGAGCAGTTGTGATGAAATAAATTACACAAAGTAATGCGCCTGGCTGGGTTTGAACCCGCAACCTACAACTCGTAAGTCGGGGCCGTTACCACTCGGCCACCACTGCTCTCTCTCACTCTTAAACTTACAGGAGCACTATCCAATTGCGTGATTAAGGGTCGATTTTTCCGCATCCTCTGGAAAGTTTGCACAATAATGCGCCCATTGTTCGGATAAACTTGGGTGTTCCCATACCTCAGTCGGTGCACTCCATGGCTTATATTTCGAAAAGCAGGAGTCAAGGTGAACGGGCTCTTTTTAGTGAACAGACACGCTTGTGTTTTGGCGGCGTTGAATCCCACCAGATTGGCTTCACTTCACTTGGACACCGCCTGAAGTGAGACATTCGTACGCTCAACCATAGCCTCTCTTTCGGACCGGATTAGCTCCTTACTAGCCCGAGCAACTGGCATACCCATAGATACCGGGCATCAGCAGATCGTTGATACGCAGCAGGAAGAGAGTTGCAAAGAGAACACACCTCTGAGGAACACCGGCATTAGTCGTCATGGGCTTTGATGAGCATCCACCAACAACCACTCGGTGAGACCGTTCATTCAGGAAGTCTTTTACCCAGTTAATCAGGCCAGAGGGAATGCCGTACGCTGGAAGCTTACTCAAAAGGCTAGTGTGCCATACCCTGTCGAAGGCCTTCGAGACGTCTAAGGAAACGGTAATCGGATCCCCATTCTTTTCGAGGGCTTCGCCACACAAGTGAGTGGCATAAACTAGTAGGTCCACAGTAGACCGATTGCGGCGAAACCCGTATTGTCGGTCACTGAGGAGATCGTTACCTTCCAGGTATGCTATGAGGCGCGAGTTCAATACACGCTCCATAATCTTGTCATGCACGAAGAGTTCCGTACCATTATCTATACAACATTAGGCACCAAAATCACGTTTGTTGTGTTGGAGCCCCACTTGAATATTTATTTTATTTTGCATATTATTTGTTAATATAGTGGCACCAGAAATACATTATTTGTGGTTAGCTATAAGATCCCCTTTTTAACCCTAAAAATTTCTCAAAATTTACTGTTTAGTCAACCTTCTACAGGCAGTTTTATACCAAATATTTCTGTTGATAGTGAATCATGTAACCACAGCAGTGTTGGTTGAAAAGCCTACTCAAGAAGATTCGGTAATTAAGCAGTGAAAGATACTGTTGCCGATTATATTAACGACGATAATATCATGTCTGTGCACGGAGCAGTGGTGGCCGAGTGGTAATGGCCCCGACTTACGAGTTGTAGGTCGCAGGTTCAAACCCAGCCAGGCGCATTACTTTGTGTAATTTATTTCATCACCACTGCTCTCAAAACGGCGTAGGAAAACATCGTGAGGAAGCCGGCATTTCCTAGAACCAAAAATTCAAAGACATGTGACATTCACCAGCCCACACTGAGTCCGTGTGGTGGATTACGACGTATCCCCTCTCATAGAGAGGAGGCTTGAGTCCCAGCAGTGGGAACATTAAAAGGCTGATTATGCTATGTGTGTGCATGGGAATGATCAATATTTTTATAATATTTGGCGGGAACAAACGTCGTTAGTTTTTCACCATAGTGTGGATCGCCCGAAGGCACAGACATATTGTTATAAAGAGTAGCCTGAAGGACACGGTGGAGGTCTGCCTCGTTTGGGCTGAGCATAGTCGAGTCTTCATGAAGGAGATCAGCGGCGGCGGCCTCTTGCATCCGACCCTGCTCCAGGGCCAGGAAGCTCTCACCTCTTTCTGCAAAACAGTTATGAGAGCGAAGGAAGGAGGTGGCGAAAGGCTTTACAGACGGCCAGTATTAATAGGCATATACACATACAGTGGGGGTGCCGAGGGGGTAATGCCCAGCCCAGTATGGTTTAACGCCCATCTCGGAATGTTGGTCAACCGATTCGAAATTCAATGATGGACGCCAATATACTGATAGCTTCCCACAAGAGTTAGGAATATCAGGGCCCTCAAAAATAACGCCATTAATAGGTAGCTCGCTGCTCGCTGTCAGATAAAAACCAAGCGCGGGTCGACGGCACGTCGTGTTCCACGCGCGCCTTAAAAAGTCTATCAGCAAAATCGACGAGGCCCACTAGATAGCAACTATAAAACACATGACACTTAAAGCCATCTGTAAGTTTATTTTATAATTTATTAATACAATGTATTTCATTCATTAAAAAGTAAACAAAAGATTGGACTTTATGACTTTCTAAATTTAAATTCCGAGTTTTATTATCCACTAGCTTTTGCCTGTGACCTCGCACCCGTCAACTGACTACTCTATTCTACTCTACCCAACTCTACCCTACTCTGCCCTACTCCACTCTACCCTTCTCAACTCTACCCTACTCTGCCCTACTCCACTCTACCCTTCTCAACTCTACCACACTCTAAACTACTCCACCCTATTCTACCCTAATCTACCCTACCTACCTACCCTAATTATGTTTTTCTTTTTACTTTTTAAATTTTTGCAGGTGAAAAAAACAAAAAATAAAAAACTATTGAAAAAAATATGCATCGGACTTTAATAAAAAAAAAACACTAAAAAGTGCCAAATAACTTTAATTTTGGAAGTCGGTATTTCTGTAATAGTTACCTCTCTTCGATATTTAACACCGACTTTCGAAATTAAAAAAGTTTTTTATTTTATACTTTTTAGTTGTGGTATCACTACTAAAAAGTACCCCTCAGCCAAACTAAAATAGTGTGCAAGTTCTATAGTAAGGTACCTATGGAATTTAATCATTAAAATATTGTGTGACAATATTTTCCAATAAGCCAAGCCTTGGACTAACTTGCGGCTTCATCATTAGATCAATTCGATATATCCACCGCCCCTCTTTCAGTCAGTCATCGACTACACGTCTAAACAAACCAATGTTACTTGTTACGACAGTTTTATTGTGATCCGTTTCGTTCCATATCTTCGAAGTTCATGATCAGATCATAACAATATTTCTATGAGACCAACTTGGAAGTATAACCTTTTAATCACAAAATAATTTTCAGAATTGATCTTCAATTAACCGAGAAATCAGTAAAAACACATTTAAAAAAATACATTTAGCTGAACATAGAACCTCCTTCTCTTTAAATCGGTTAAAGCATTAATTAGAGACACAATAGAAAGGCAACGAGCGAGCGAACGCTTGCGGTTTAATGAATTAAGCGTGATCAGGAGAAATAGGGGTTCATTTTATATAATAGTATTCATTATTTTAACGCCTTAATAAGAATCCGTCCCATTAGAAAAATAATCTTTGCCTGTGATTAAACTTTTGAAGCTGCATTTACGCATTCACGCAAGCGGCGAGGCGAATGGCGAGCAAGCATGTTTATTCAAATAGCACGCACGCAATTCGCCATGTGCACTTTGAATGCAAATATTTCGTCGAACGATGAGGCAAATTAACTGCACAATATGTGGAATCATTAAAACAGGCTCAATCTCGGTAAAATGAAACTGAACATTTTATTTTTGTGAGACTACTTATTTACCTCTGGCAAGAAAGCTGACTCGAATTGACTCGATACATGGCTGCCAAATACAAAAAAAAATAAACAATATGACAGCGGAGTTTTTGGCGGGTATCTTCGAGTGAAGTTCAGTGGCTGTTTTTCTAGTGGATATTGTGATATGAAATTGGTGTAGTTTTGTATTTCAAGTTTCTGCGCAACTGAAATAATATGTGAAATCATTGAAATAGGCGCGATCTCGGTAAAATGGAGATGAGAATTTTATTGTAGTTTTAGCTACCTCAGCGAAGTTTGCTGAGAAGGCTGAATCGATAAATTTGCTGCCAAATACTTCAAAAAAACATTTGAAACCAAAAGAAACAACTATTACGGAAGAATTATTACGCAAGAAAACATGGACGAAAGATTAGGCGATATGGTGGAACAATTAGAGCCTTCCCTAAGGGGTAAACAAAAAAAAAAACAATATGACAGCTCGTTTCGCCGCGTTTGTCAAATCTTGAAATCTGAAGAGTTGAAGTTGAAGTTGATATCTGACAACTTATCAGACCTGTTTGCCTATGTTATTACTGGTGATAGTCCTATTTTGTTGATATATTGTTTGACTGCTGATTATTTTGGCTGAATTTTTTTCATTAAACGCTACAGTATTGTCATGGAATTGTTTGGTAAAATATAATTTGTGCAACCCAAAACGTGTGACTGCATCATAAATTGTCTTCTCTGTTTGGTGTTTTCAAAAATTACCAGCATGTCACTTCGTTTGCAAATAGAGAAGAAAAAGCAAGAAGAGATGCGTCGCTTGATGGCTGAACGGAAAAGAAAGAATGTTAAGCCCACTAAGATAGACAACCCCCTTGCAAAATATAACAACACTGGACAGTTAATGTGTATACTTTGTAACTCAATAGTGCGATCTGAACACGTGTGGCAAGTACACTTAAACAGTAAACAACATAGAGAGAATGTTGAAAAGGCCAAAAAGTTAAAAGAATTGACTAATAATTTCACTGTTGGGAAGATTAAACATAAAAGTGGGAGTCCGCCCAGGGATGCACCACCTGAAAAAAAGTTGAAAGGAATTCTAAAGAATGCTGAGACTCAAGTTCCCCTAGTTCCCAAAAATAAAGCACCACAAGTAATTTCATTTCATGATGAAGAAATCAAAAGGACACCCTTGAACTTAACTACGCCAACTCTTAGTAATGAAGGTTTGTAAGTTATCTATAAACAAAATTATCTGATACAAATTGATTGTTCCACAGTTTCTTTCAAAGAATCTGATAAGAACTTATCTAACTTACAGAAACTGATTTAGCTATAGTCATGGGATCACTGGGATCCCACTTTGACATTTCTTTCTTCTTTTTTTTTGTTCATAAATATTACCTTATAATGACTGGCCAGTTGGTCTAGTGGTTAGTGGCCCTGACTGCTATGCCGAATGTTGTGGGTTCGATTCCCACCTAGGATAAATGATTGTGTGATGAGTACGATCATTTGTTCTGTGTCTGGGTGTATTTTATATATATAATTATGTATTTTGAAATATATAAGTATGTTTATCAGTTTTCTAGTACCCATAATACAAGCTCTGTTTAGCTTGGGACTAGACAGCATTGTGTGATAGTTTTGGAATATTATTATGTTATATAATTATCTTAACATTATCAGGAGCCAATAAAGCCACTTATACATGAAATTCTAATATAACATAGCCAAAAGCTGTTTTTCTAGATACTCCAGCACCTAGTGCTTCTGAAGTGGATGGTGCACAAGGATCAGAGCAACCCATCCCGGAAGGTTTCTTTGATGACCCTATTCTAGATGCCAAGGTATGCATTCATTTTTAAATTAAATATAAATAATTTTTCTTTTTTATTAAAATTGCTTTTATATTTACCCCATTAATGATAACACAATAAAACTTAAAACTATTGATATCCACTCACTACTCTGCTCATCAAGAGCTGCAAGAGCAGAATTAAACAATAAAAAGAACTTGTTAAGTATAATAAAAATAAATGCAGTAACAAAATTGTAGTAGCTATTGTCCAAATAAATCTTCAAAGGATTCATGGATATAATTGATCATATCAGAAGCTACCATACTTCTTCCTTTAACTGCAAAAGCTTTTTCGTTACACAATCTTATCAAACGGCTTGCAGCATAACAGGACAGAGATGAAGCTAGTAAAACCTTATCCCCACATGTCTCAGTCTCTATTTTATCTGTGTTTGCTAATGTCCAGTTCATCATAACAGCAATCGCTCCAGAGAGCAAGTCTCCTTGTCCCCCACATCTTCTGCCAGAACCACCAATATCTGATTTCCATTGAACCCCAGGATCTACACTGTACACTTCATCTATTGGTCCTTTCTTAAATACTGTCACATATTTTCCCAACTGGCTTAATCCTGATGGACCATTTGTTTTAGCACAAAGTCTATCAAACTCTATTTTATTTGGAGTTAAAATAACTGGAGACATGAATTCTTTTAATAAATGTGTCTTTTCTGTAATCAAGAACAATCCATCAGCATCAATGAGTAGAGGGATCCTCTTTTCTCGTATGACCTCTATTAGTTCAGTAACTACATGAAATGTTTCTTTCTGTCTTCCTAGTCCTGGTCCTATTACTATTGCATGAAGCCGCTCAAACCACTGTGATATCTCAGTTACTGCATTTGGAAAATCTAATAAAGGATGAACTATTAGCTCTGGACTGTAGGATTTTATAACAGTCGCCGAGTCTTTAGTGCAGAATATGTGACTCAAGTCTGCCCCAACCTGCAATAAATCAAATATCCTTATCAATAAAGTAACGTAAAGTAATAAAGTATTAAAAAATACTATTCTATTTTTTTCAATTTATTAGATACTAACCCTTAATGCACTTATTCCAGCAAAGTATGGTGCACCTGTATATTCTAATGATCCTCCAATAACTCCTATTCTTCCTGCTTGACCTTTATGACTACTAAGGTCTAAAGGTGGAATGCACGCTTTAACGCTTTTCAGCATGAATGAATCTTCCATTTTATTGTAAACACTACTCAAAGAGCTCAAATTGTTTAAAGAAAATTGGTTTATTATTATTTTTTGCAAACGTTGTGTCGTTAACATTGATACTCGCAAATAAAAAGTGGTTGCAAAAGCTAGGTAAAATACAAGTTTACTGTTGTTTAAAATCTTGGTCTTAAGGCATAAAATAAATAAAGGCAGAAATGTCAAAAAATCAAAAGTCACTTTTAGTTGTGGTGCGTTCCACGACTCCCATAGTCTCACGATTTAACATGCGGGAGATATGTAGCATTTTACTATAGTGCCTTGTATACACAGGGTGCGAATAGTACATTGGAGTCTGTGCGGAAAGTAAATAGTCTGCTCCTCCAGGCGACTTTGATTCTAGAATTAAGGCCGCCACAGGCAAGTCCGGTTAAGCAGCCGACAACCTCCTAGGTTGACCTGCGATAGACAACACAAAAAAAAGTAAATGGTCGCAAGATTTGAGAGCTGCTGTAGATAAATATCGTATTTATTATCTTGACAACATTGTTACGTTAGTATAGTGCGACTGTTACATCTTGATATTTTAAATCTGTTATACTAGCTTCTTCCAGAGACTCTATCCTCTGATAAAAATTACTTGTGAACTTGCCCACGTATGAAACTACAAAATCGTAGCATATAAACTATAGTTTAATAATATTATTTCAATGTTTATCATTAAGTTTATATGTCCAGTAGTTTTTGCGTGAATGAGTAACAAACATCCATACATACATCCACCCATCCTCACAGACTTTCTCATTTATAAAATTAATAGGATACCACGTAACCGAAGCCACGGACTGAAACTAGTTAAATATATTTGTGAATTGACGTAAGGTGCAGTTTAAATTAAAGTTATGTATAAAGAATGTGACTAAACATTTATTTTAAAATGATAGTACATTATAAGTGTGTAATGTTAGTTACCACTAAGGCAGTATTTAAAGCCGGGACAGTAATCATCAATACTCACATGAATCATACTACGTTTTTCAATAAACTTGTGAAGGAAAATAATTTATATAACTCTTACTTCAACAGTGAAATTAGTAGATGTTATTTTTTTTGTGACTAATGAGGTTGCTAGGCTACAACAAAGAAAAAAAAAATTTAATGCTCTATTTATTCATTAAGCATCTCCAAGTTAAAATTATTTATTTAAACACGAAATTGCGTACCTCAAAAGGAAAAAACGGAATCCTTATATAGGATCACTTTGTTGTCCGTCTCTCTGTCTGTTAGGACCCTTTATCTCGGGAGCGCGTGGAAGTATCGAGTTGAAATTAAAACCATACTCAAGTCATAGAACCACGAAATTAAAACCATACTCAACCATACTCAAGTCATAGCTTCTTGAAGCTGTGAAAAAATCAGATTTCTGAGTTAACAAAAAAAAAGATACGATCGTTTATGTCGCAAATAACTTATAAATACACTCAAGGCAATCAAAATGGTTAATATTTAGCACGTGCGAGTCGGGCATGCGCGAGTCCTTCTCGCACGTGCCCGGTTTTTTTTTTGTGTTTTAGTTACTGTTCTTTACCTAAGCCTGAAAATAAATATTCTAAGTTAGTCGAAACGCATTGTAAAAGAAAAGTACCAGCACTCTTTATTTTTTCTCGCTACCGAAAACATTGACCGAAAAAAAATAAACAAATATTATCATGTTTAAATTAATTTCCTTTTAATTTATATATATTTGAAAATTTCAGGGACCGGAGCTTACCTAGGAAGTCTATAAACATTAAAACAAAATGCTTAAATACTAAAAACCAGCGTGTCAATGTGTTGCAACGTTACGTGAATTTGTTTAGATCAATAATGATGTGATTTGCACACTTTATCTCTTTGGCAAATTTGTAATATATTAAATATTAAATTACACATGTAAAAAATCACAATAAAATAACATGATAAATAAGGCTGTGTCAACACGAAATGTTGTTTGGCATTTGACGGGTGGCTGGGTTGAGTTACCATATAAAAACTTTAATGTTAATGAGAATCAGTCATGATTTTTGTGTAGTATGCAGACTTATAGCGTCAAAAAAACAGTAAATACTGTGAAGAAATTATTTAAATCGGACCAAAAATGACGAAGATACAGCAATTTTAGTGTATTAGTTCCAGAAACGCGCCCGAGAATGAAGCGACTCGTAAGGACGTCATCTGTCATGATCGGTCTCCACTGACGAATGAATAAGATCAAGGTGTTCGTCGCATCGCACGGATTATGACAGATGACGTCATCGTAAACAGTCCAGCGAGAGCGCGCGGTTCTAAGTAGCCGTTCAGAAAAACTAATAAATTCACTATTTCTCGAAGGATTTTAATAATTTAAAAAATTAAATGCTCAGGAAATTATTACACATAAATGATGTAGGTACTTAGTAAAAATCGGATTTGCTATTATGTGATTGATCGTCATTTGACTTTACGTTACGACCATTCTTTTATTGCACAGACTATATTATGTAATAATCTAGTCTGTGTACATTACATTTGGGAAAAACTAATACCGCGTGGTACGTATTCTTATGAACAGAATAGAATACCAGATAAAGTTGCGCAAAATTGTCTTGACAGAAACTTTTATCGCGTAGCAATATGTTGCTGGAAACAGAACATTGCTGTGTCTATATATTGTTTATAATTAACTATATATAATTTATTATTATGTAATCGAAGTAGACATAAACTTCGCAATGTTTTTAAATAATGATGAAGCAATACAGACCGTTGGATGCTCGCTATTCGGCGTGTCCTTACTTAAGCAATATACGGGTGGTATTTTCGTCAACGCCTCCTTTAGCGTTTACGAAATTTGAATATTCTTCAATAAGTTTTATCGTTCATGCATTTTTAAGGTTCCGTACCTCAAAAGGAAACAACGGAACCCTTATAGGATCACTTTGTTGTCCGCCCGTCTGTCTATCTGTCAAGACCCTTTATCTCGGGAACGCGTGGAGGTATCGAGTTCGACTAGCACTTGCCCAGTTTTTTATTACTGAGCCGATTTTGATGAATGAGATGCCAATGCATTTGCAGGAATGTTCAAAAGATTTACCGTAGCCCTAGAATGCAAATGACAACTGAGAGGAAACCGGTGGGTTTTAGTCAATAAAACTTCTGATCAGGGTGAGCAAAAGTCTCAAGAGAGGGCTCTTTCCCCACCCCGATCGAGAGAAGTTATTTGATGGTTTCCTACCCCAAAAAAAGGTGTTAATATATTCGTTTTACTGGATATCAAAAAAAGAGAATTCTCAGTACAAAAATATAAATTGGTATGATTACCACTAACTATGACAAAATAGCTACTACAGGGTGACCAAATTGGATGTACAGGGCGACATGAAAGAGTTGACAATAAATGAGGGCACCAACTTCGTACATGTAGCAACCCAGCTAGTACGACATAATTCATTTTGATATTTAAAATTTTATTGAAAGCTTATAATATTTCAAGGCGAATGCAAGTGTTTACCCTATCGTAATTCCTACTAATATTACAAATGCGAACGTTTGTGAGGATGGATGTATTTATGTTTGTTACTATTTCGCGCAAATACTCCAGACCGAAGCGAAGCGAGGCATAAGGGCGGAGCCGCTGGCAGAAGCTAGTTGCAAATTGCAACCAGCTTCTGCCAGCGGTTTCGTCCACGTGAAGTTTAAAAATTAACCCACGGGACTTTACTACATTTTACTAAAAAAAATATAACCAACTTCAATGTAAAAAAAAAACACTAAAAAGTGCAAACTAACTTTAATTACATAAGTCAAAGTCATACTGCAAAATTTGAAGACCTCAAATCGAAATGGAAGCAAAACAAAGTGGTATGCATCCAGTTTGGCTACCATATAAATTGCAGCGTTTAGATAAATTGTATTGGTACTATTTATTTGCCAGTTCTGAATATATGTCGTGGCTTTTACCGTATCTGGTTTTAGTTATCAACTACTTCCATTTGTTACAGGTACGAAACATTGAATATAAAGACCCAATTGAAGAGGAATGGGAAAAATTTCAAAAGGAAATAAAGGAAGAAGCGACCGCATCAGCAGAAATTATTGCCGGAGAGCAGGAAGAAGCAACAGCTGAGCGACAAATTGATGAAATCGACGAACAAATTAGAATTTGGTCAAAGTTGGTATTTTTTCATTAATACAAATCTTTTTTCATATGGTGTAATTCTAATGATTTTAAATTATATTTACAGAGTTTTAGACCTTGAGTTAAAAAAGGAAGAAACGAAAAAAACGAAACAAGATATGGAAAAAATGAGTGAAGATGAACACGGAGATTCAGATAATGAAGATGATATTGATGAATTCTTGGACTGGCGGGCGAAAAAATCGTATATTTAACACAATGTCTTATTAAAATGTTCTAAGTTTTCTCTTGCAATTGTGGTTTTATTTATTTGTATCCCCATGCCTTTTTGGTAAATGATAGCTGGGCTTGATGATTCCATCATCATCAGTTTCGATTCGAGTCACCTTAGGCGCTCTATAATATCGTGTTTAATTGTTAGGACAGCAGATGGCGTGCAGAAAAGAGAGATATTGCACCCCAATTACACCATCATAAAACTTGTCAAAGTTTTGAACTTATCATTCCGATGTATTGATTGATACAGAAATGAATATGTTACCCGGAAACTTCTAATATACCAGTTCCTTGGTTACACCCAGTCTATGACACAAAACACAGTCCATTTCCATTTTGATAATGCGCGTTTAGGTTATAAAACGGGGCAGCCACCGGTCACAAGTGGCAGACGCGCGCTTCAGCTTCCTTTGTAGCCGCTTTTAAAATAGCTTCTCGTGGTGGCGTTTGTGGCTGACGCGTGTGGTCCGTGTGCGGCGACCCTAATACATTCAAATACGTATAGTTTTGACATATTTCTGGGAGTAGTTGATAACTAAAACCAGATACGATAGATTTCAAACGAATAGAAAAATTTCGATGATATCTCACACAATTTGTTTTATTTAAATTTAAAGATAAGAAACGATTTATTTCATAAATAAATTTACTAATATTTTTTGACTTTATTCATGAATTGTTAAATAAACATCATCGCATATTATTTTCATGAATAATCAAAAGTATCAACTCCGTTTAAGCAGCGTACAGTCAGGGTGACCAGCTTCAGGTTTTTTTAATTCGGCCTCCTTTTTGTTGAGTCATCTTTCGATGGCCATTTTTCATAAAATTGTCTCTTTATTTATTGCTACATATCATGTCAATAATAATGCATTATCATGAAATTCACTCAATTAAAATAGTCCATTAAGCTCCATTATCCTTATGTGCCCAAGGCCTCTATTAGGTTTAAGACGGCCCTGCCAGCCGCGTGCTGCGAGGACTAGTTCTAAATATGCAGTGAATACAGTCAGGGCCAGTATTCGTCGAAATCCCTTGAGGAAACTAAAAATCTTATCTCATGAAATGAAAACACCCATTAGAACGCTGTCGCGTATCATCAAAGAAGACCTTATTTGTGCTCACTGGCGATATACGGAGCACACTTTCACCCTACCTTCGATGAACCTAAGTTTCCTCGCAATAATTAAGTATGTCTTAGTGATTAAATTCGAAAGTTAAATTGTCATAAACTATGTCGGCTGGAATACGACTCATGTAGTTTTCAGACTAAAAAAAGATACGTAGCTCTTAGGCTGGGATTCTCAGCCAGACTGTCTGTCTGTCTCAGCTCTAGTAGTGACTTGATAGATTTCAAAATAGTCGGATATGATATCAATGACAATGTTTAGATTTGACAAATCATATAGTGTTCCCACCTTCAAATATTTTTCCCCAAAAATAGGATTTTCGATGTTTGGGGAAATTATAAGGTATAAATGATTGATTAGGGAACATTTAAAGGCTTCTTAAAGGTATTAAAATATATAGGTCGAGAAGCATGGGGAAGCGCTTGCCGTCTCCCTTGATATCTCGAAGGCTTTCGCAGCCTTCTTGAGCGATCGATCCATCCGAGTAGTTATTGATGGCTGCTCGTTCGGTCAAATGGATATTAATGCCGGGGTCCCTCAGGGGTCGGTACTCTCGGCAACACTGTTTTTGCTGCACATAAATGACTTACTTAAACCCGGTATCTATGGGTATGCAGACGACAGCACTGTTGCCGAGAGATATGTGTCTGACGCACGTGCTAGTGGGTCACAGATCCAGTCATCCCGAGAGGCTATGGTTGAACGCTTGAACTCCTCCTTGAAGGCGGTCTGCGATAGGGGCGATGCCAATCTGGGTCAGGTTCAATGCAACTAAAACCCAAGCGTGTCTTTTTTCCGCTAAACGGAGTCAATTCCACGCGGCTTGATCTTTCCGAGGTGTGGCCGTGCCAATAACCGACCACCTTGAACTTCTTGGGGTTACGTTGTTGTCTACTCTCAATTTCAGCTCATATATCGAGGCAAAGGCTCAACTGGCTGCCAAAAATTGGGGATCTTAGCAAAGGTGAGACGGTACTTCACGCCGAAACAGCTGCTCAACCTTTATCAAGCGCAAGTACGATCGTGTATGGATTTCTGCTCTGATCTTTGGGACGGATCTGCCCGATAACTGCTTGATGCACTTGAGGCAATTGAGAGGCGAGCCAAGACAATTATCGGCAATGATGCACTTGTTGCGTCGAAGCTTCAAATCCGACAGGCTAGCAACTCGGCGGCGATGCCCAATCGCCGCCGAGTTGCTAGCCTGTCGGTTTTTTATCGTTTATATTTCGGGGAGTGTGCACTGGAATTGCACAATCTAATTTCACCAAGTCCGTTCCATCATCGGACCACTAGATGTACGAAGTTGCGCCACCGGCATACACACACACATGGTGGACATCCCACCTGTACGCACAAAGCGTTTTGAGAACACGTTTATTATGCGTACAGCCAAGGAGCGGAATTCTAAGGCTACAACTTAGGGGTCTTTAAGTCAAGAGTGAATAAGTTACTTCTAGGCAAGCGTGCTCCATCGTCGACCGCATCGTCGCTTGCCATCGGGTGAGATGGTGGTCAAGCCCCAGTCTACCATTAATAAAAAAAATGGTACGTATGTATACCTATCTTTTGTACCCATTTTACAGAATTTAAGAACCTTATAAAATTATGCCCCGGACTGTCATTTGAAGACCTTTGACAGTCGTTACGGTCAATATACTACAATTGCTATAAGTTCTGCAAGTCTCCATTCATTTTGATTCTCAATAATACTACATTTAATAAACTTTTATGTGAATACCTACTAATTAATTTAGGTTCACTGTGCGCGTCTATCCTATACGAAAAATATACAACGATCGCGATGCACGCAACGATACACGCACAGTACACACACGGTGGAGGTGTACAATCCATACATTGTAAAACTGTGCATCCACCTCCGGGCAGTTCAGTCAATGGTCGTGCATCGGATTGTGAAGAATATATGGGGTTATTTTGCTATATTGCTTTTTGTTTCAAACTCAAATTCAAATTCATTTATTAATTTGAATTTGATTTGATTTGTTTATTGCTTATACTTCAGAATTAGTCCCATAGAAATATTGTCATGAACTGATATGAACTTCGGAGATATAGAACGGAATTCCTTATAGGATTATAGCAGAACTATCGTAACAAGTAAAATTGTTTTGTTGATACATGTAGTCAATGACTGACTTCAAAAAGAGAGGAAGGGGTACAAAGAACACCGGTACTCAGCAATAAATCAATGTATCCTAGCCGTGTTTAGGGTTATTACAATTGTCATGAAATGCACTTTTTCTACCAGACGCCATTGCACTGACTTGATTATGGAGCCGGAAAGTGGAAGTTAAACAAGGGAACTCCGTAATAAAACAATGTATCCTAACCGTGTTTTGCTTATTGTAATAATTGTGGCTAGATATGTTCGCGCACGTATATATTACGTATTATATGTTTCAGTCAACAGAAGTGAAGTAAGTCCAGATGCCATGCCAGTTTTTAAGAAGATATTTAAAAAGGTAATGTTAATTCAAATCCTTAATTTTTTTTAACACAAATATCATCTTACACGATAAACAGTATGGTTTCACCAAAGGACGTGGAGGAGTTGTATAACAACTGACGCTGGTGTTTCCTTACTAAAACACATTTTTAATGCGTGGGAAGAGGCACAAGATGCTATAGGCATCTTCTGTAACCTGTCTAAGGCGTTTGATTGTGTGGTTCATGAAACATTACTCCCGAAAATTGGGCATTACGGACTAGGCAAAACAGAAGCTTATTAAAATCTTATTTGATTGACAGATAGCAACTAGTTCAAATAAACGGTGTCAATTCGTCGGGATTAAATGTGAAAATGGGGACCCCAAGGTTCCATTTTAGGTCCTTTTTTATTTTGACTGGTCTAGTGGTTAGTGGCCCTAATTCTAAGCTGGAAAGCTGGAGGTCGTGGGTTCGATTCCCACCCAGAACAAATGTTTGTGTGATGAGCACGATCATTTGTTCTGTGTCTGGGTGTAATTTATCTATAATATGTTTAGAAATATATAAGTATGTTTATCAGTTGCCTAGTATCCATAAAACAAGCTCTGCTTAGCTTGAGACTAGAAGGCGTTGTGTGAATATTATTATATAATTTATCAATGGCATTGGATTTAAATATTGCAACGAAATGGACAATCCAAAATCCAAAGGTGGCAACACCAAAATAATGACATTTGTTTGACAGCAAAAAAATTGAATTTGTTTTGTCCGATTATTGTTTTCGTGAAATTTTAATAATTATTTTCGTTCTTTTCATAGTTCAACATTAAATAAACGGAAAGTCTCCATAAGTTGACCATTAATTCTAAAAATGCCGAGTGAAAACGCTGATCACTATCGCAGTTTCATTGGTCGACTACATAGAGAAGAGCAAAGACCGGGTGCACTTAATGAAATCAAAAATTTACTTGCTATAAAACCTGCTGGTGAGGTTATACCTGCAATAAGAGATGTTGGAATATCTGAAATCGTGCAATGCCTCAACGTCACAAATCCGTATGTCATCCTTTTCTCGTTTTCTCATTTGTTTTCCTAATCTCTTCTCTAAGTTATTTTAATTTACAGGTCTCATGTAGACTTAACATGCGATGTTTTAAGACTATGTTTCGAGAAATTCCAAGCCGGAGAAGCGATTAAAAATTTCACAAGTAACTTCATGTACTTGCTTCGTCATGAAAAAAGTTGTGTGAGGAAACTCGCTATTGATCAAGTCAGTTTATTATTATTATTTGTACCTATAAAGAAACAAGAACTACTTTAACCTTTTGAGTAAAGTAATTAGAGACACAATAGAAAGACAATGACCGAGCGAACGCCCGGCGTTTGCTCAGGGTTTAATGAATTAATAACGGTTTTATATATCATTAATAACAAATAATAGGTGTTTACCTGTTAAATTGCTGTTTTTTGACTTGAAATGATAAGTTCAAATAATTTTATATTAAAGGTACGTAATTCCTTTTTAAAAATTAGGTATTTATTGGTTTCTTTGTGTTTTGTATTTTCTGTAACACTGTAGTACCTTTAACCATGAAAGCTATTAAAAAAAAAGCTTTTTCATATTAAGTGTAAAGCAAGCAATATTAATTACGTATACCTACGACTTTCTTCAAATAAAAGAACTCTAGTGTTCTTAGTTTAATAGTTTTTGTTTAGGAAATTTTGTCCTGTTGCCGCCCTGAGAAGAAATGTTATTCATGAGTTAAAATTTCCCACATGAAAATGATTAAAACAAAAATATATTTCCCATTCATTAGCAGTTTTAAGCCCATATACATCATCAATACTGCATACCACTTAAGAGACATTGTTTCCACAGTAGGACTCATGTTAAAAAATAATATAATAATTTCTGAGATTTTATATAAAAATGGTTTTAAGTACTGTATATATTACAGAAAATACAAAGCAAAGATACCAATAAATACCTATTTTCGAAAAAAGAATAACATACCTATAATATAAAGTTTATTTGAACTTATAATTCCAAGTCAATTCAAAGATATAACACTTCAAAGCAACCTGTTTTAAAAAAACTGCAATTTTATAAGTAAAGACCTACTACAAATATGAAACATACATAAAACATAAAAACACTCTTAATTAAACACTCCTACACATGCATATCAAACTTTAACAAGAAAAACTGGAAGGGGTATTTCCTTTCCTAATTTAAAAATGTATATTTTCTATAATATTCTTATACAATCGTACACTATAACATATTTATAAAAAAAGAAAAATCATTTTATTTGATTGGTTTAAACACTTGTTAGGATTTGAATTTATGTAGAGTAAGCTAGAACTACATTAGACCAACGCACACGTGGACCACGTCTGATTTGTACGCAAAACGACGTCGCATGGCGTCAATCAAGTGTAGTCCTACAAGTCTAGTTTCCATAAAATGTATGGAGACCGACGTGCCGAGATCCGCGTGTGTGGCACATGTGTGCGCAGTGTAGTTCTAGCTTTACACTTGATCCACGCCACAAGACATCGTTCTCTGTACAAATCAGGTGTGTTACACGTGTGCGTAGGTCTAATGTAGTTCTGGCTTAAAACTTGGTCATAAAACTACTGATCTATTAGAATAGCCATATTGTCATAAATTGTTTTTAAATAGAAAAGAAAAAAAATCTAAATCTATAAGTTGTAGTTACTTTGTATCTCAATTAAGAATTAATATTTTGTATTGAAAATATTTATTATGATTCATGTTTTCAGATACGGAAGTCTATAACTACTGACCCCAACATATTGCCTGTACCACAGTATGTTGATGTGTTTGTTGCAACAGCACAAATGATCTGTGATCCAGATGTCGGGATAGCACAAGAAGCTGTTGTGATAACTAAAAATTTACCAGCTGGGGCTTACCCTAAAGTTTTAGAGGAATTGCGGATTGCACTTCAGCAAAACAGCAGCAGCAAGTGTAATGTTTTTGAGGTACTAACTTACATGGCAATAATAGTAAAACAATCTGCCCATCTTTTTTTTTACTGTCTCTTTGAATAATTATTTTGAATTTTAGTTTGATGTTTTTATTAAGAGGGCTCTAATATTTCAGATTGTTGTCCATATCTCAGCAAAATCACATGAGCTTTTTAAATTATGCGCTGACATGAAATATATTGATTTCATGATATTAGAATTGCAGTCAGATGATATACTGTACCAAGTGAACATACTGGAATTGTTATCAAGAATGGCTATCAAACCACATGGCATCAATTATCTTGTGAAAAATGGAGAACTACAGAAGATTTTAGGCCATGTCCAAGAGCTAAAAAATAATCCACTTCGTGGCCTATTGATACCAGGTAAATAATAATAATAATATTGCAGTATTTTGAAATATTACTATTATGGAGCTACTGCAATTAGGTCAGAAATAATTAGTGTTGTCAGGTCAATGTACTGAAAGATGACCAAAGATCACTGGCTGAATTTAATATCTTATTTATGAATACATTTGTTTTTATTTTCAGGTTATATGAAATTCTTTGGATGCATTGCTCATACCTACCCTAAAGAAATTTTTGATAAACATTCAGACGTTTTCGATACCCTATTTGATGCTATTCAATCTAATGATCCTGTCATTTTACCTGTTGCTCTGGACACTTTAGGATTCATTGGTACAACTGTGGAAGGAAAATTGTGCCTAGCTGCACTAGGTATGTATATAATATAATAAATTTTGCTTGTAAATGTCCTGTGATATATAAGCAAATAACAAGTGGTTTTTTTGTAGGGAGCAAATATACTAAAGCTGTTGATAGTGTAAGTAAGCTCATCAAAAACAGTAATACAGAAACCAAGGTACGCGCATTAAATTGCTTTGCTGGGCTAATGAGTGTAGACAAAGATCCTTCTGTGTCTAAAACAAACCCCGTAGACCACAGGGTCACATTAATGACCCGCGAGTGGTTCAGAACATTGGATAATAAGCCTATGGAAACACTATTTGGTATCTGCAAAAATCCATTTCCTGATATAAGGCAAGCTGCATTTATACTATTGGATGCTGTTTGTCAACACCAATGGGGTGAAGAAATGGTTGCTCGATCTGCAGGTAATTAATTTTTCATAATTAATTAAATCCACTCATGGTTCACTACCTTTAAATTATGTAAGTGACATATTACACAACAGTAAAATTATAACATCTGTTAAAATCAATGTTCCTTCCTGCTGATTCCTGATTTATTGAGTTAACTTTTTGGAAGTTGAATTATTTGAAATAAAACCATTTCTAGTTCCTAATTTTTACTTGGATCTTAAATAAATAAGTAAAAGAAAACATTGTTAATAATAAATTAATGTTATACCAAAATTTTCAGGATTAGTTGAGTTTCTTCTGGATCGGTCAATAGTCTACACAAAAGAAACCAATGAAGCAAAGTATGATGTTATCAAAAGGCTGGCTCTTTCACCAGCATTTGATACTGTAATAGTTGGGAGACTGAATACTTATGTTGAACAAGGACCATTTTATTCTGAAAGTCATTTGGAAGTTGCAATGGAAGAAGGAGATTAATTATTATGTCATAACTGCATTTATGTTAAAAGTCATTACACTTTCTTTAAATTATTCATAACAGATTAAAAAAGTTTCAAGAAAGACTATACAAAAATTGATCTTTAAAGATGAATTGTTAATTTGAAAGTGTAATGATATAAAAACAATAAAAATATAAACTACCATTTTGTGAATTTAAAAGATACAAAATCTGTTTTGGTTTGAAATACGAACATAACTGTTTTTTATTAAAAAATATACAAAATCATTTCCTCCTTTTATTTTTTGTTGATGTTTCAGTCTTTGCTGTTGCTTTCCTTTTGCTTGCCTTTGGTTTACTGCCACCTCCATATTTAGCAGCTAAGTCATCAATAAAGGAGTCAATTTGTTGAGCCCTTGATTTTTGTTTCTGTTGTATCATAAGTTCTAGGCTGTTGGGACCTGAAAAAATAATGATGGTATTATGCAGGGCAGGTTTATCAAAATATATTTTACTAAAATGCCTAGAAAGATATCTATAATTCTATACTAATATTTAGAAAGATTTGTATTTTTGTTTTGTGTCCAGTAGTTGTTTGACTCAAAAACTACTTAACCATTTTTAAAATTCTTTCTCAAACTTACTAAATGACATATTTTTATACTCACATGGGCAAAGCCAGTAAAGATAGTATGCCATAAAAATAAATTGAGAAAAATAAATGTATACCTGAATCCATTTCTAATTCCTTTTGCATTTCTTCAGCAAGTTTAGCTTCCCGTTTTTCTTTAGCAATTCTTCTGAGTCGCTTTTTAGCTGGCTCATTTGTAAATATCTTATATTCTGGTACTTCTCCATTCTTTATCATTTCCTGAAATGTATTGCATATTTGTTTATAAAGGTATCATTATAGGATTAGTTATCAAAAAAAAAATGGTTATATTAGCTAAGATCAAAAGCTACAAAATAGCTCAAATTTGATTTGATGAAACATAACTAATTATTATTTGATAAATTGTGTGAAAAGTTTATCAACTTAGCCAAGACCCATGCTAATAAATAGAAAATATAGTTATTTCAAAATAAAATTACATTGAGCAGTTCTCTTATTCTTGGTTCTTGGTCGGTTCTTGCAAATTGTACATGGTCAACAATGTAGTTCATATCACCCTTGGCAGTTAAATAAACTTGTTTGATGTCTTCTCTTTCCAATGCTGAGCCTGTGAAATTATCAATTTGGTAAGTATCTAGATAGTATGTATGATTCCTTTGTAGCAGGAATTATATCTTCAATACTTACCAACATATTCTTTCTCATATGCCCTAATGTCTTCATCAGTGATTTTCTTAAACAACACCCTCCAGTAAAAAGACCAGTCTCGATCAATAATAACATTAAAGTCTTCATCATCAACACATTTGGTCTCATCATATAAGGTCCTTTTGTCTTTGTCAGTGAGTATAGCATGAATACTTCCCAAAACTTTAAATTTCTCAGTTGCTTCTAGTTTTTCATCTTCCTCTACTCTATCAGGATGAACCTTTAGTGACAATCGGTGATATGCCTTCTTCACTGCAAATGAAAATGAGCTTAACCTTTCGAATACCTTAATTAGAGACAATAGAAAGACAATGAGATAGTGAATGTTGGTGTTTTCTTATGTTAATTCTAATGAATTAATATAAAATAAAAAGTATGTTCTGTTGCGCCAAACTCAAATCAATTTGGAAGTTAAAAAATAGTAAAAGTAATGTTTTAAATTTTTACCAGGAATATCTCAATATGTTAAAATAAGATTCTATTCTCACTGAATGCTAAGTATGCATAAATAGTAATTTATAATTGACGACAGGGTTGGTGTAATAGGTTACTTTCTTGAGTTTAACAAGGAATATCCTATTATAACTAGCTTTTACGGTAATAGACAGCAAAAATACCATGGAAACATCAAACTAGTGTATTATCCAAAAAGTTTATAGTAAATAAGTAGTTGTGAAAGGCAAGGTTAAGAAGTAGCTGGGGCTCCAATTATTTTACTAAAGTATATAATTATAGCTATATATTATAAAAAATATTGGCAAAAGATGAACTTCGATAGTTTTGGCACCCACCTTCTTTGTCTGAGGCAGTTTCAGGAATTTGTAAAACTTCATAAAGGTTCGAGGTTTGGAAGTATTTTTCACACAATTCCAGGAGACCCATATCTTGTTTTAAAAAGGCGACAAGAGGGAAAATAGTGGGTGTTCAATTCGAATTTCTGAATAACAAAAATGTACATACAAACGCGCCAAATTAACCGGTAAACTGAGAATCTTAAACGTCAATGTCAAAAGTGACGGTTTTCATTTTTTTAAATTGGTTTCTTGACCATGGATACAAAATCCCTTCAGTCCGTTTTCAATTTTTGTTGCCAAACATTATCATTCATAACTCATAAGGTCATTAATGCATGGACGAATTAAGTATTACAGTTCGTTTCTTCGCTTATTCGATCATGCAAGGAAACTCTGAGCATAGCCCTCTCCATTGCTCTTTGGGTGATTTAAAACCATCTATTCTGATGAGGCGCATTGTGAACGACCACGTTTCAGAGTCATATGTCAATACGCACTGGAAATGTAATATCCACATAGACACACAAAATATGTAGTTCTCTAAAAACCTGTGTAAGCTTATTCTTAGTAGAGTTATTAAGAATAAGCTTAACCCAGGCTACACATATTAAAATTATGTAGCTTTAGTCAGCGGCTACGCACGCAGGAAGTCGCTGGCTAAAGCTACCCTTTCTAAGAATTAGCTTGAACAACGCTTTAAGACACCAATAACCCCGCGGATTTTAAGATCAGTTGTGTAAAAAGTATGATGATGGGGCAATTCTATGATATCTTCTATTCTATAGTTTACTTGAAGGAAAGTCTAAAATAAAGTGACTATCAATATCACATCACATCCAAAGAAACCAGCTGTATTTAGATTTTACGATATGATGCAAATATTTTGACTAGTTTTTTTATGTTCAAGTGCAGGATCTCTGAACGCTCGGGGCCCCAAATGCGCGGAGCCTGAAGCATTTTTTACTCTTGCTATATGGCTCATGAGCCAGTAAATGCCGTCTAACCTTGCAAGAATGTCAAGTTTCCGAGAACCGCCCAAAGTTTAGGTTTAGGAATTTTAACTCTCAAGCGCTGAAAGCGGTCGATGCACTCAGGACACAAGGAGGAGAGGCATACACAGGAGCCAAGGTGAACGAGTTCCTTTTGCCAGTGAATAGACACGCTTGTGTTTTGGCGGCGTTGAATATCGCGGCTAATTTAGTTTAATTTTTAAATAAACATGCATCATAGATGTATCGCATACTTATTATTTTCATGAATAATAAAAGTATCAACTCCGTTTAAGCGGCGTACAGCTTTGATGAACAGCTTCAATTTTTTTTAATACGGCCTCCTTTTTGCGTGCCATCTTTCAACGGCCAGAGTCTAATAAAAAGAGTATTATCCGAGGAAGGTTTGTATATATAGGTAATTTGCACTCGAGCCACAACTTATTTTGTTAAACGCATGTTTATAAGTTACAAAATATGCTTTAGGTACTTTAACTTGCGAGTAGGTATACAAAAGTCCCAAGTCAATGCTAACAGTTGTTGAGGAATGCCCTCGTATGGAGACTTGTCTTATTATAGCACCAAATCTAAGATAGAAAATTTGTATTACTATCCAAACGGAGGAGGAGGTTGAGGAGTGGTTTATATTGAGAATTTGAGACGAATACATACACATATTTACGAAAGACTCGATGTGTGTATTCGAGACTGACAATTTAGAAGTGGAGAGTCTTATTCTTAACTTGAAGTCAAGTTCTGTTGCTGGAGTTGACGGTATTTCTAGCCATATATTGAAGTTAACTCGCAAAATTTTAATCCCATATATCACCCATATTTGCAATCTTGCGATAAACACCGGTATTTTCCTAGATGCTTTCAAAACAGCCTTAGTTCACCCTATACATAAAGGAGGGGACAGAGGCAGTGTCAAAAATTATAGACCCATATCTATTTTACCAACCATCTCGAAGATTCTAGAGAAGATTTTGAACAACCGTTTGCTTAAATTCCTTAACAGTCACAAAATTCTCTCTGTAAACCAATATGGTTTCAGAGCCAACAGAATGTAATTGAATGTCAACAGAAGATGCGGTTATTGAAAGGGTGACTCACTTAATGGATAAGAAGCAGCGATGTCTTGGTATATTTCTGGATATTTCGAAAGCTTTTGAGACTGTCTCTGCGCCCACACTTCTGTCAAACTTGGAAAGCATTGGGATTCGTGGTCTGGCACTTGAGATTTTTTCGAGCTATCTGCAGAATCGTTTCCAACATGTTCAACTGGATGAGTTAATAAGCGATAAAGCTAAAATAGGTTACGGTGTCCCACAAGGTAGTATTCTTGGCCCAACCTTATTTCTCATCTACATTAATGACTTATGTTCACTCCCACTAACTAATAGCTCCATATTTACATACGCCGACGATACTGCCTTACTAATTCATGGCGATGATTGGACTGAAACCGAAAAGAATGCTCAGATTGTGCTGGACATTGTTATGCTATGGTTTGGAAAAAATTGTTGACGTTGAATGCAGATAAAACTAAGTTTATTTCATTTTCTTTGAGTAATAAGATTCAGCCAAATATAACACCTACCATTAAAGCTCATATCTGTTCCCGAAACCCCTGCTGTACCTGTCCCTCTCTGACACCCACATCTTCTATAAAATACTTGGGAGTGCAAATTGATGACACCCGAACTGATATAACCATTTAGAAAATCTAGTCAATCGAACGCGCAGACTCATTTCCATCTTTAAGAAACTCCGCGGTTCGGCAGACTCAGATACACTTATGACGGTCTATTACTCGCTCTGTCAGTCTCTTCTTTTGTACTGTTTGCCTGCTTGGGGTGGCGCCTGCAAAACATACTTTCTGAAATTAGAAAGAGCTCATAGAGCAGTTCTCAAAGTCATGTTCTGCAAATTGTTGTAGGTTAACAATTTTTAAAAAGCTGCTGAAGCTTGGCATTTGTACTTGTACTATTTCTTAATCTGTGGCATTTGTTACATATTTGATTATCGTACCATATATAGATAAACAGATCAATACTTTTTCTGTTGACGATTATAATAGATCCGGCCGGCCACGTGTTGTGAAGACTCGACAGGCAGTCATTGTTCTCAGGGCCAGAATTTGTCGAAATCCCTTGAGGGAACAAAAAAAACCTTATATGTGAAATGAAGATACCAGCAAGAACGCTGTCGCGTAACATCAAGAAAGACCTGGAACTTGCTGCTTACACAGGGCACACCTTAAATGTGTCATTTAAATCGAAGAGTGTGCAAAGATCAAAATTTTTGCTCGTTCGTTACACTGATGGAAAACAGGGATATTTTATTATCGATGAGAAAATGTTCGAAATCGAGGAGCATTACAGCAACCAAAATGATTGGGTGTGTGTTCGTAGCTTCAAAGACGCCTCTCAAGTGGTCAGCAGAGTCATGCGTGATCATCATGCGCTATCAGTACTTAATGCTTTGTTGGATTGGATAGGGTGGAGGTTACTGTCCTGTCACTAAGTGATCAAGCTTTATTTTTTGAAAAAACTAGAATACAAAAATTTGCAACCGACTTCAAAGGCAAACTAAAAATGGAAAATAATTTTGATTCCAGAAGTCGGAGTTTCTGGCTTCATTACTTCATTTTACAAAGGTCCTCACAGCCCTATGGCATCGGCTCTACGGGCTCTTTCAGATTTGCTGATATCTCTTTGATCACCGAGTCAACGGCCCAAACCTGAGTCAACAGCATCTGTTGACTCAGGTTTGGGCTTTACTGGGTGGCTAGATTGTGAGTTACCCGTTGCTCCACGTCCGCAAGCCCGCGCCTACGGTGGCCGAGGCGTCTTCTGTTGCGGCGGCTGGGACCGTCCGTTCCCAGTGCCAGATTAAGTCAGCGCGGAGCCTGTAGCAAATCTGATTAAGGGGCCCCATGTTTAGATCAAGATAGATAAAATAAAGTATTTTGCAGAAAATGTTTTCGCAAAGATGTTCTTTTTCTCATTTAGGTACTTTAACACTCAAATACTTCAATCCAACAAAATTACTTTCTGTAAATGATACTTATGAGTATTAAAATATTACTTTTGGAAAAAAGATTTAAAGGTTTATTTGAGAGAAACCGAAGTGAGATCGAAAATTATGCTCAGGACGCTTATGCTCTTTTAATTAATAAGTAATACAGAAATAGGAAGCCTTTGTGAATTTATACAGAAAAGCTCTTCAGCTTTTCTGTTAGTAATGGACGGCAGAGGCTTATCTCAGCAGTTACTTTTTGCATTGCTTAAGTAGCGTAGTTGATAACCTTGATATTGTAATTATTATTTGGTAGAACACCCTAGCAACTATTAGCTGATGCGTGTTTCAAATAGTTTGGAGACGTTTAGTCTGTCCAACCAATTTTAAAAGCAGTTCAATGTCGGAGTTTTCACCACACTTTCTGGGAGCCTGTTTCATGCTGTTACGACTCGGTTAGGTAGAAATTGCTTCAAATGCTTTTTTCAAAATGCATTTCCCCATATCTTGAGAGAATGCGTGTGATGTAAATCTATCTCTGACTTTTTGAACCGGAAAAGCTTACGGTCTCATTAATTCAATTTTCATTGGTAGTCTTATTTGTTATCTTTTATATTATATCTTTTTATGAGTTAAAACAGTACCTCATCCAAGACTTTTACACGATCTTTGTAGACCGTTCAATCAAACCCTATAGCTTAATTAAAAACTGGTTTAAAACTAACCTGTCAATTGCTTATTGTGTTCTAGGGCCACGGCACTCTTTCGGATATTGACGTATCTCTAGAATATATCGGCCATACTGGGCCTTTCGGTTTTGCTGACATCTCATTGGCTGAGGACCTGAGGTGCGCGTTTAACCCTACCCGCCGTCGACTCGGGCTCGGTCCTTTGCTCGTCGTCCGCAAGCCCGTACCTCGGTGGCTGGAAATTGGCCTGCGACTTCCGACGGCGTCTGCTGAGGTAACGGCGGCTGGAGCGTGCGAATGTCCGCACCCTCGTGGTTGCGGTCATCTCCTTCAGTCTCGATACTGCTTCGCAGAAAGAGGAGCCGACTTCCCATTTCTTCTCGCTCCGGACCATGACATGAAAAAGGGCCCGACGCGAGAGGTTGCTACCGCTGATCGCCTCCACGAGTAGGTACGCGGCGGTACTCCGCCCAAGCGGGGCAGACTTCCACCGTACCATTTACCATGTTTTCCGGTGATCCGCACAATAATGACACCCGGGTGTATCTTGCGCCTGAATCCGGAACAGAAACCTCCCGAAATGGCCATGTCTGGTGAGGGCCTGCGTCAGGCGCACGCCGTGGCGCTTCTCTAACTCCTCCTCAAAGAGAAGACATTCTGTCGCCGCGATTATGACGTGCTCTACCTGCACCTATAACTATAGCCTGCCTGCCTGGGTTGCCTGGAAGAGATCGCGGAATGCGATAAGGCCGCCCATTGTATGTACGTATGTGTCTTAGTTTAGTGTCCTTTTATATATATATTGGTGTACAATAAAGAATATAATAAATAAATAAATAATAAATATAGCACAAATCGTCTGAGGTTGTGTCAAATTAACTTAAAAAGTAGGTGCCTATGTATTAACCTTTATGCGCAGGTATACAACCTTTACTACTGGCAACTGTTTGGACTTCTTTTGTTTAGCAACAAAATCCCTGGTATTTTTTATTTATTGACAGCTAGCTTAGCATAATCGTAATTTGCGATCAATTTATTTAATCTGATACAAATCACTTTCATTTTTTGCATTATTTACATGGCTACTGTTAAACTTGCATCCGGTAATAATCAAAGTCGTGTATCTCCAAGACATGTAAATACCACAAAACTAGATCAATATCTAGAAGAAGATGCAAAGCAATCATCTAAATATGAAGATCAGCAGATAGAAAATGGTAACGTAGAAGCGGGACAAGGTGAGGTAACGCTACAAATGATTGACGATAATGAAGCTAAAATGAAAGAAAGAATAGCTCAGTGTAAAAACATTATCGAGTCGCTGAAGATTGAGCTTAACGAAGAAAAAGCAAAACTAGAACAGCAAAGTATAAGCTCTATACGTCGTCCTGAAACTGCCTCGAAATCCACGACTAGTGATAACTACCAGTGCGTTTCCACATCCAATGTTTATGTTGGGGATCTATCTTATACCACCAACATGTATAGCGAATGTGTGGACAGCAAGCTTAACTGTGATGAAAACTTAATGGAATATGAAAAACAACTTCAGAAATACCAGAATACCCTCAATCTTGCTCAAATTGAAAAGAAAAATGCTATTAGAAAGCAAATGTTAGCTAAGGCTTATCGACTGAAGCTTTTAGAAGTAGAAAACCAATGCAATATTGAACTGCTAAGGGTAAAGCAAAGTTTACAATGTTTGGAACCATTGCAAATTATCGTAAGTAAGTGGAAGACCAACATAGATGAAATGTACGACATAAATAGTTTTGAGCTGATTCCCAGGTATCCAGAATTAAACGCAAATTCATGTAGTGACATTGCCTCATATGAACTTGATATGAAAGCGACCACAGAACAAATTGAAAGTGCTCCCCAAGAAGACACTGCGTGTTCAGATTAAACCAAAAAATTGTAAAATATAAATTTTATTTAAATAATATTTTTAAAGCGTTGAGACCTTTAGAAAGGCAGCAAAGCATCTACTTTTGTAAAATACTTTTACAAAATTTCCGTAAAATAAAAATATTATTTGTAAACTTGTTTTTTTTTTTACTTTGCACGGTTTGTGCATTTTAGCCTACAACAAGTACTATTCTAACAAGTTAGAATTTAGTAAGTAGATCAGTTTGTTTTCCATTAGAATGTGGATGTTACTTTATAATGATTTTGTAATGCTTGTGCAGACCCTAATTTTTCCTATCATCGATTATGGCGATGTGTGTTACTATGACCTGAATGCAGATCTCCTCAATAAATTCGACCGTCTTCTAAATTACTGCATTCGATTTGTTTTCAATTTGCGAAAATATGATCATGTCTCTGCACATCGATCGCTTCTAAAGTGGTTGCCCATACGTCAGCGCAGAGAGCAACGGGCGCTCACTACGTTGTTTTCATTTCTTAATTCTCCCAATTCTCCTAGTTATTTAGCCCCTCACTTTCAATACATTTGCGCCAACCACAATAAAAATCTACGCTCATCTCATAACCGTCTTCTACTATGTCCTACTCATCGCACTGACTTTCTTCACTGTTCTTTCTTTGTTCAGGCTATTTCTCTGTGGAATGCGCTCCCCCAAGAGGTCAGGATGGCTACAAACCGATTAAGATTCAAGATTGAGGTTCGCGAGCATATTCGTAAGAAGTTGGCAGTAGTATCATCACAACGTTAATGTTTCTCTGTTTGTCGATTTGGACCAATTTTTGTTTTTTTTTTTGATTATATATATTTAGTTCATTAAATTAAGTATATATTTTGTAATATATATTATATTTATTGTATTGTATCAGTGATTAATTTGTATATCTTTTTATATTAACTTTTTTTTTTTCTCTCTCTTTTATTGCACCTACCACTATTCTTCTCTGCATCACCCAAAGGTTGACTGGTAGAAAATGCCTAAGGCATTAAGTCCGCCTCTGTACCTTTATGTGCATGAAGTGTTAAATAAATAAATAAATATCTATTTGGCAACAAATGTATTGAGTCTGCCTTCTCAGCACGTTTCACCGTGGATAACGAAACTGAAAATTTTTGTCCTTGTGACTTATCATCATCATCATCATCGTCCTGCCCTTGACCCGTTTTACTTGGGGTCGGCGCAACACGTTTTTTTCTTCCATTCTGTCCTGTCACCCGTCACGCTATCACTAAGTCCCTTCTCTTTCATATATATCACTTCTTACACAGTCCATCCATCTTTTCTTTGGCCTCTCTTTCTCCATCCATCCACATATATATTCATGACTCTTTTAGTAACATTTGTTTCATCCGGAGTGCGAAAGCCATATCATCGAATTTTGTTTCTTCGAAAACCTTTTAACGATATCTCTATACCCCGTTGCTTTGTTAAATCGACGTTTTGTTACTGCGAAGTAGGTAATGTTACTTAGGAACTATGCAAAAAAAGGCACACTATACCGAATTGTAAATAGTTTGTTTGTAGATGAGTAGATACCTATATTGTGCGTAGCCAATTTTGTTTTTGTCTTTTTTAATTATTTACTTTGAAAATAACAAGGATCAATTTAGTTATAGGTAATAAAGCATAGAACAGAATCTATTCTATGTAATAAAGTGTTTGCTTTTTTAATCATTTTATAGTTCGAAATAAATTTAGATGAACTTTAAACACAAACATTAGGTACTGAAAATCGTACCATAATGAAAATATATATATATAAATGAAATGATCGGTCGCCTGATTCTGCGAAGCAGTAATGTTGGAGGAAGAGGTGGCCACACGCTTGAGAAAACGAATTTCCCCACGCTTTAGCCACCGGGATACCGACCACGATTTCAAGCTACCATAGGCGTGGGTTTGTGGACGGCGTGCTACCCATTGCTCCTTGTCCGGTAACCGTCCTGACCGAGCCCGAGTCGTCACGCGCGCCTCAAAGAGATGTCAGTAAAGTCGTAGGGGCCCAGCAGGCTCGAAGCCTACTGGGGCCATGGGTTTACTTCTGAAGGGAAAACCTGAAAGGTAGGGACAGGGACTAACCTAACTTAACTTTAGGAGTGAGTTTTGTTCAGTAAAAGTCTGACACCCCGAAAAATCATGATGCTGATTTCCCACCTAAAAAAAGCGTAACGAAATTAAAAGTTAGAAAGAAAAAGTTTTCCTAAGTAAGATAACATCGCAGTATAGAGACGTCGTTGAAAGGTTTTCGAAGAAACAATATTCGATGATACTGCTTTCGCACTTAAGTAGGTATTCCGTTTCATCCTAGTATTGATTAACTAGGATAAAATTCTTAGTTTAAATTTACCGAGATCGCGCTTGTTTTAGTGATTTCACATCTTTTGCATCACAATATCCACGAAGAATTAATCTACAAAATATAATAAAAACAGCCACTGAAAACTTCCTTTAAGACCTACAAAATTGGCGAAATAGAGAAAAACAGTCGGGTAAAAAGGTAGGCAACTACATTTAAACGTTATTTTTTAACTTAGCCTACAAAGCGGTTTAACTATCTTTGACCAGACCAAAGTCAAAGTCAAAAGCATTTATTTCAAATAGACCATTTACAGGCACTTTTAAATAGTCAAATGTAAGTCAGGCCAAAAACAAAGTGAAGCTAAATTGCACGTTCCAAAGCGTAGATCTCTATGGAGAAGAACTCCATGGATACTTTTAAAATATATTGTGAGTTACATATAATCTCGGTTACATATTTCTTGCTGCTTCTATTATGTGAGCACAATGTAGATAAGTAATAAAAAATAAAACTACTTAAAAGATAGAAATTGAATTAAGCCATTGGCAGCTAAGAGATAACCAGTCTCAACTGACGGCACCCGTTCACGAGCATGACGCGTGCGTCAGCCCCACTCAGCTCAACCATTTTGAAAGGAATCGAATGACCCAATAACACGTGCCACCATCAGCGAGACATTTGAGTGAGCATGACAAACTCTCAACTGCCACGCTCGTAATGTCAAAAAAATAAAAATAAAAATGTAACCTAATAAAAATGCTCCATGGTACTTCATATCCACAAATTTGAAAAAAAAATGCTTCTACATTATACAATGCTATTGTTTCAAAATACTAAAGGTAATAAATGATCACAAGCTTCATTAGACAAATAAAATAAAAATACAAGAATACAAAAAGGGCAAATAGCATTTCTTCCAATATTTATAAAACCAAAGAACAAAATCTAATTAGTAGGCATAAGTGGCTGTGGCTGTGGAGCAAGACCGGCATTTAGCCAAGCATTTTTATCAAGGATCTTTCAGTTTATAATATGCTTGTCTACATTGGACATTCTCTGTAACGTTGTACAATTACTTGTAAATAAATAACGTGCGTTTAATGCATGTTTTAAATTTGTCTTTTGAATTTTAGTATAAAATTCTACACAGTACCCCATAAAAGAATGAAGTACTTTAGCCAATCTGAATCGAGGTTGATTTAATTTGTCCCTATTCCTAGCATTAAAATTGTGCCTGTCGCTTATCTTTATAAAAAGATGAATATTTTTCCGAACATACATAATGTTTTCATATATGTATTGACAAGGTACCGTCATGGTGTTTATATCCTTAAATAGTTCCCTTAGAGAATTGCACCTGCGAAGATTGTATATGGCTCTGATAGCTCTTTTCTGCAGAATAAAAATAGACTCTATGTCTGCAGCCCCTCGCCATAGTACCTTTTATGAACCTCCTTAGGTGCCTCTTCACTAAACAAGATTCGATTGAGTATTAGCCCGTTGGACTTTTTTATATTTGGTGCCAACATAGTTATCAGGAATTTACGAAAGCTTCATCCGAGTTCTTCGTTTTCACGACATAATTATCCGGGCCTACCCTCCATCTACTCTCGTAGGTACAAGTCTTGTCACATAACTAAAGTAACAAATAATTCACAAAAATAATATAAAACAAAATATTTACAAATAACAAAACAATATCTCATGGTTTGAAAATTTGCACACCAGCAATCAAATCAATTACCGAAAACGGGTGTGAAACTCTGATTTCAATAAATCAAAAGCCGAGGAGGACCTCCGCAGTGGACCACACACATCGAGGCACGCGCTTCGAATGCTGCTGACTTTTTATTCTCGCCGCTTGGGCCGTGATCGTGTTCACTCGGCGCTGCTCGGCACCCGATCGGCTCCCGCTCTCACATCACACACGTCTGCCTGCGCCCGCGCAGTTAGGAACTTGAACTTTATTTTAATAAGATTCCAATTTGTCAATTAGAGGGCATCGCATGAACCAAACAGGTTTGACTCCTTTACACCTTGTATCTTTATGAGTTTCATTTAAAAAGTGCTTTTGAATACCTAACTTGTTGAAGTGGATACAATGCTAAGATTAACTGTATCTTTTCTCCCACAGGAATATATTTCTTTGGCTACCAAATATTGACTAAGAGGACTTTGAAAGTTTTTATTTCTTTATTGGTCCGCAATTTTTTTTGATTTTACGGCTTATGAGAATTTCCTGTAAGGTTGTTTGAGTTGTATTGGAAATACGTAAACATTTCGATTGATAACATTCGGCTCCAGCTAGATATTGGAATTCCACAACGAGCGTGCTATAGATATTGTGCCTTGAGGAGAAGCGCGCATCGATCTCTAAAACTTATAAGAAAACCTAAGTTTCTGAAATCTTCAATATGCGTACTGAAATAATAATAGTCAATTCTAGTCTATTGTATTGGGAAGTATAATTTCGATACCATCTATTTTTTTTTATTAATTAATTAATGATTTTATCGTAATTTACTGACGTAATCTTCGATTGTATTTTCCGGCTTTCAGATAATCGCATGAAAATACTTGAAAATTTTCTTTAATAGGATTCGTTTGCTCACGTAAAAGATAAAGTGCATCTACGGCTATCAATTGGAGAGGCTAATGTTCTGTGCAATTGTAGTCCGATTGTGGTACTATGATTGAGTTACGATTTTATTTAATGTGTCTATCATCACCATCAGCATACAGTAATTTACTGCTGGATAATACTTTCTATTACACAAGATTTTCATCTCGGTTCTCGACAACTCTCAATGTGCATACAAACAAAGGCAAATGAAACCAATATTATGTGTTAAAAATCAGACATGATTACGCTCCGGTAGCTACGCGCCGGCGATACGAAAGTATGCAAAGTATTTTGGCCAAGCAAGTTTTCGATTCTGCATCTCTGCAACCTTTAAACTTTGATGCTTTTTTTTTCCACGGAGTCTGGAATTTAAGCGAATTCCATGTCTCTGGAAAGATATCTTAAGTATTTTAATCCATCTCTGACTAATTGCATACAGTATTTAAATAAATAAAAAGGTTTGAAGTGGAAAAGAGGGTATTAGTCACTAGGTATCCTTTTTAATATGCAGCGCTGGGTGCGTTCGCAGGAAACTTTGTTTGTTGTCGGAGTAGGGAGATAACTCACTTCATCCGCGGCGTTGCTCGACACGGCACCCGTCTATGTGTTCGAGCTCGAGAGTTTTATGGAAGAGTAAACAATTTAAAACACTACACGCCGGGCGTATTGGTCCAGCACTCTCCTCCATTAGCCTTAGCCGACACCTCGAGTCGCCGGTCCTTTGACGAAAATGATGTTTGCTCACAAGCGCAGTGACGGAGGTGCGGGCGCGACACTCCTCGCCACTTGGTACAGTTTGCTTTAGCTGCCTTACGGAGGATGGTAATCGGCTTGTCGATCTTGTTTAGTTGTGTAGGTGTAGGTAAGTACCTGTTTTTTTAAATAATCACGTCTACTGATTCTGGATAATTTATATCTTTGTAAAAGTTTTGGAAGGCATTGAAAGGGGGGTGAGATTTCAGAGCAGTATTGCACTAACTCAAGCGTGATCTGTATGTTGAAATACCTACTAATTTTCTTGTTGAAATAATTGATCGTCAGCGATGACGCACTTGACTAGTCAAAACTCCAAAGTCTTGAGCATCAACGCCGAGTTACTAGCCTGTCGGTTTCCTATCGTTTACATTTCGGGAAGTGTGCATCGGAATTGCACAACGTAATTTCACCGGCTCATTTCATCATCAGACTACTTTTATCGGGTAAGGCGTGCTGTCACCTGTATATCGTGGCATCCCACCTATACGCACATAATGTTTCATTTATTTAGTGTACAGCCAAGGAATGGAATTCCCTGCTTGAGTCTGTGTTTCCTGATATGTAGCTCCAACCCAGGGTTCTTTAAGTGAAGAGTGAATAGGTAATTTCTAGACAAGCGTGCTCCATCGTCGACCATACTATCGCTTACCGTCACGTGGGATAGAGGTAACATTGCGAGCCTACCTATAATAAAAAAAATGTGTTGCTGAAACTGAAAAAGGAAGCTAGAAGAAAGAATGAGTGTATCAAAGAATCTTCTTACTCACAAATAAAAATATCCAATATCCATTTAATAAAAGCTATACGTGCGCGTCTCCAAGCGTCTTGACAACATCTATTGACTCTGTCATCCCGGAGTTTTTGTTCCTCAAGTTTTTCAAAACGCCTTAAATGCTTTTAAAACAGATATTTTTAATGAAAAAGCTTGGAGTATGTTTACCTTTAAAAATTCCTGCCGAACGCAAATCCGTTTGGAGTTATGAATGAGTGGTTAAAGTTATGGCCGTTACAATAACATCCCTTGGTTATTGGGTTAGTTTATTGTATGCGGACGTCAGTATTGTGTTGGAAGTCTCCGCTATCAGCTCTGGCGCCAGAATTAGTGTAGGTGTTAACAGTCATTACACAATTCGTACCTCTTTGTTATGGTCACTTCCTGTCCATCCTTATTGACCACTTTTTTATATATTTCGCTTATCTTCTATTAGTAGTTCAGGATGAGTCAGGCCGACTAAAATTAAATTTATTAATAAATTAAATTTTTTGACTGCACGGTTTGCGCAGTGGCTGAGCGTTTGGCTGATGCACTGCATGTCGCTGGTTTGATTCCACACGGAATAAATATTTGTATGGCCTACATATAAGTTTCCGGGTCTAGGTGTCTTGTGTATGTGAGTTTACATGTTTGTAATACACACACGCTACAAGAGTTATTCCTAGTGTGGTTTTTGAAAAAAAAAAATAATAATCTGGGTCATAACCTAATATAATTTGGTTAAAGTTGTGGATAATTTCATAATGTATTTTCTTAACAACTTGTTAGGCTGACGGAAAATATTTTCGGGTTGCTCGAATCCTGAAAAACTTACCTACGTGTTCTTTCCCACGTTTAACCACCTAGCGATTATCTATGAAATCACCTCTCTACTACATTAATGAGTTATTAGAATAAAAAAAAGTGCTTAACAAAGCCTACGCTAGCCGCAATTACGAAACACAAAAGGGTTGCAATTTATAATAGTCCTTGTTAATGGTTGCAGACCAGAAATCATTGACGTTATCGCCTGTCTTCAGGGCCCGTACTATAAAGTGACAATGCTGTTGTAAAAAGCGATTGTGTTATTACTCTGTCTCTCTCTCACTGTAATTATGATGAGTTTAAGTCGTTTTTAGGGTTCCGTACCTCAAAAGGTAAAAATGGAACCCTTATAGAATCACATTGTTGTCTGTTCGTCCGTTTGTCTGACTGTCTGTCTGTCTGTCTGTCAAGACCCTTTAACTCGGAAACGCGTGGAGGGTCTGCGGTCCCCTAAAGCTGTGAAAAATCAAATTTATGAGTTAATGAAAAAAAAGATACGGCCGTTTATGTCGCAAAAAAACGTATATTTCGACACTCTCAAGGAAATCAAAATTCATAGGTTACTTCCCATTAATCTAGAATCCTGTAATTTGGCATGAGCAAGGTCTCTTAGCACAAATAAAGAAAAAAATTCTGAAAACTGTAAATTATGTAGATACGTCACAAAAAAAAACCTTTTGCGATTCGGAAAATTTGAACTGTTTTCATAGGTAAGTTTGTACGAAACACTCAGTGCGCGAGTCCGACTCGCATTTGCCCTGTTTTTAGGGTTTCGTAGTCAAGTACTTCGAACCCTTATAGTTTCGTTAAGTCTTTCTGTCTGACTATCCGTCCATCCGCGGATAATTTCAGAGACCTTTAGCACTAGAAAGCTGAAATTTGCTACCAATATGTATATCAATCACGCCGACAAAGTGGTAAAATAAAAAGTAAACGTAAAGTGGAGAGTGATTTTTTTTTCATTTCGACCCTAACGTGTGATGTATTGTTGGATAGTTATTTAAAAAGGAATAGGGGTTTACTGAAATCATTTTTTGATAATATTAATATTTTCGGAAATAATCGCTTAAAAAGTAAAAAAAAATGTGGCCCTCTAACTTTTGAACCATAACTTTAGAAAAATATGAAAAAAATCTCAAAATCTTTATAAAGACTTTCTAGGAAAATTATTTTGAACTTGATGTGTTGAACAGTTTTTGAAAAGTTGTACAAAATAATTACTGAATTTAGCTTGTAATTGAACCGTATAAGCAAGCATTTTCTTTCTTTGTTTACATATTTTATTATTTTGAACGTATCTTCTTTCAAATAAAAAAAGAATTATTGAAATCGGTTCACGCAATCCAAAATTACCAACGAAAACCCAACATACATAACTCGTCCAGTTTGTATAAATTAGTAACCCAATTTCCCAAGAGATGGCGCTGTACTTTGGGCTACTTCGCGCTATTAAGAATTTTCCCGAGTTGATGGGATCGGGACGAGTATGAGCAGAATATTGTCGAATTGTTCGGTTGGTTTCTCGTAGGCTTTGGTGGTATTTGTTCTTGCTTATGGTCTGTCGTTCATTAACTCTTAAGTGGGGTCACTTATTGTGACGGACGGGAAACTATGAAACCATACACTGAGGTATTTTTTTATTATAGATAGGCTCGTGTTTGACCACTGTCTCACCTGATGGTAAGCAGTATGATGTGATGGACTATGGAGCACGTTTGCCTAGAAGTAACCTATTCACTCTTAACTGGAAATACAGATTCCGGCAAGGAATTCCACTCCTTAGCTGTATGCACAATAAATGTACCAAAACGTTTTGTACGTAGGTATGGGTGCGGGTACCACGTCATAGTAGGGCTGAGGTAGATAAACAAGGATAAGTAAGTTATCGTCACCTATCTTATCAGTGGTTCGCAGCGCAAATCTTTGTGCATGAGGTGCGAGCACGTTGCCTTCGCACCCTTTTTGTTAAAGTTTCTCATGGCCCTTTTCTGTGTAAGATCGATAAGAATGTGCGAAGGCCTGTTCTCGTTCCATTTTCAAAACTTACTCATTATTTGTTTCTAAATTAAAAAAAAATATCTCTAGGCGCAGGCTTGAAAGAATAAAAATAAATGAATAAAGGACCCACTTATCAAAAGAATGTTTTAGTTATCAAGGATTAGTTATCAAGCTTAATGCTCAGTCAAAATATTTTCCTTGTTGTGTACGATAAAGCTAAACAAGCGGAGTGTCAACGTATCTTGTGCTTTACTATGACTTACGGGCCGATTATGCAGATTATGCATTTTATTACGCAAATGTAGTGCTGCTGCTTACAAATTGTCCCAAATAGAAGCTTTGTCTTTTACATTTACATAAATGAAACTTTCTTTTCTGTACTTCTTCATTTTGGGGGAATGGGAGTGTTTATTTTTTCTGAAAATAATGGCTGACTTTGATAATATTATCTACTTTTTCATGTTCTCCGTGGGCGCAGTGGGACAGAATATGCTAAGAAAAATACTCTGCTTAAGAATATAATAAATTTTTATTTTAGACATATTTATCATCATCGACATCACTTCAGCCGAAAGACGTCCACTGCTGGACATGGCCTTCCCCAAGTTTCGCCACAACGAGTCAACGACAGACAGATAGTTTAGTGTGTATGTTTATTGCTCCTTCACGCTCAAACGGCTTAACGGATGTAGATGAAATGCACATTTGTAGACATTGGATATACTCGTACTATATTTTACCAATATCGTAAGGGATAATTTTCTACTTTACTCTGTCATTGTACGTACTGCGTTTTCTCTGTCATTGTCTTCCTATTATGTCTCTAATTACGGTAATTGAAAGGTTAACGCGGTAGATTTTTTATGTTTACTTATATTTAAGAATTGTTCAATTTAAGTTCTACACACGTAATAAATTTTATTAATGTTAATAATGAAATAGTACTTCGTGGATGGAAAAGACACTCTCGTATGGCATTGTATTTTTAACTATTTTTTTAATCAACCTTTGTCTTGGCAGATTTGTAACCCTTATAAATGTTCTGTATCGCGACAATTTATGTGAATTTCAATTATTGTTTAAACTTTTTTATAGTGTTATTTTTTCTTTTTCGGTGGGAAATCATCCTATGACATCCTTCGCTTTTGGGCGGAGCAGGAGATAGTGTCAGACTTTTACTGACTAAAAACCCGCTCCTGTTCCATCGTTGCCTTTCGTACCAGGGCCGAGTTTTCCTTTCAGAAGCAGACCCTTGGCCCCGGTAAGCTTCGACCCTGCTGGGCCCCTACGGTTTGTTGACATCTACGGTTTGTCAACGACTTGGGCTCGGTCCGGACGGTTACCCATTGCTCGCCGTTCGCAAGCCCGCGCCTACGGTGGACGGAAGTCGGGATCGGAATACCGGCGGCGACTGGGGCGTGCGGCCTCCATCTTTGCTAGCATTACTGTTTCGCAGAAGGAGGCGACCATCTGCCTCTCCTCCTCGCTCCGGACCATATACCAAGGCAAGGCGGGAGATATCAACGCCGCCTGACTCGCACTCTAGGGCGAAGCGAGAGGGCCGTGTCAGACTTTTACCGTCTAAAACCACACCTACGTCCTTCAGTTGCCCTTTTGCGTTCTAGAACCACGAGTTTCTTCCTTTTCAGAAACCCACCGTAGTGGTGAGTGAAAACTAGATAAGTAGGCTACTTATTAAAATGGAAATTTCCATTTTGTTTAACAAGCTCATGAAACGCGACAGTTTCTAAGTTGGGTCGACTTAACTGTACAGATTGATGTGCTATGAATCAGGTATATAGGCATATATACTATACAGGCATGAGAAAGGCTTATGAGTAGGATTTTGTATCAGGCAATGGGCTTAGTGATAACGTAACTCTTGAAAAAATCAACAATAATAATTATTTACTTATTCAAGGACAACTTTTCGTTTACATTATACTCGTGTATTAATATCACTTATTTCTATGTAAGTTCAAAAGTTCAATAATGTCACAATTAAAAAATTGGTATTCTTCATTCGTTTGTATCCTCAATAGATCCTAGAAGTAAGTTCGCCGTCCTATAAGAACAAGGCCTGAGTCGTCAGCGTGTCGGGTTCTACGCGAGCCTCAAAGAGATGTCAGCAAGCGTACGGGCCCACTAAGGCCGATACCAGCCCTGCGTTCAAAAATGAGGTTAAAGTTAAGTCGAATAACGTCATTAAGTTAGATACTCTACGCTCGCATTTTTGATCGCGAACGTAGAATTCAACTGTCAATGTCAAGCAACTGTCATTCCTGCCGCTTACACCAACCTGCCCTGCTCGGAGTTAGAGTTAGTTGGGTTAATTCTAGGGTAGTTACTCGCTACGCTAAGCTACATTTAAAAAAGAACGACTCTGGGTTGCAACTCGAAGCATTTTTGAACGGTTAGAGTAGGTAACCCTACTCCGGTTATTTTTGAACGCAGGGCTGCGGGACTGCGGGGCTGCGTGGTCTGCGAAATTCTTCGAAAGTGTTACCGCTCTGGAGAGCAAAGAGCAACTGACGTAACATAGGTGGGTTTAAATCGCTCAAAGTCTGATATCTCTCGCTCCATCTAGAGTGGGAGGAGGAGTTACATGATGATTTACAACCGAAAAACAAAGAAACAGGATCCTAGACGCAGTTGCCTGGCAGTTTTCAATTGTTTACATTTCGGGAAATGTGCATCAGAATTGCACAATGTAATTCCGACCAGCCTATTCCAACTTTGGACCACCAGACGTACGGCGTTTCGCACAACGGTATATGGTGGCCATTCCACTCATACGCACAAAACGTTTTGGAAACACATTCATTGTGCGTACAGCTAAGAAGTGGAATTCCCTGCCGGAGTCTGTGCTTCCTGATGGCTACAACCTAGTTGTTTATAAGTCAAGCGTGAATAGGTTGTTACTAGGCAAACGTGCTCCATCGTCGATTACACCATCGTTTACCATCATGTGAGATAGTGGTCAAACGTGAGCCTATCAATATTAATAAAAATAAAAATCGGGCAAGTGCGAGTTGGACTCTCGCACTGAGGGTTCCTTACAAACTTACCTATGAAAATAGTTCAATTTCCGAATTGAGTCTCAAAGATTTTTACGAATCGCAAAGATGTTTTTTTTTGTGGCGTAACTATAAATTTTCAGTTTTCAGATTTTTTCCTATACTTATGCTATGAGACCTTGCTTTATGCCAAATTTCAGGATTATAGGACTACGAGAAGTACCCTATGACTTTTGATGCCCTTGAGAGTGTCGAAATATACGTTTTTTCGCAACATAAACTGTAATATATATTGTTTTCGTTAACTTACATGTTTGATTTTTACACAGCTTTAAGGGACCGTAGAATTGAGTATATTGTTTTAATTTCAAATCGATACCTCCGCGCGTTCCCGAGATAAAGGGTCTTGACAGACAGGTAGACAGACAGGCAGACAGACAGGCAGACAGACAGACAGACGGACGGGCAACAAAGTGATCCTATAAGGGTTCCGTTTTTTCCTTTTGAGGTACGGAACCCTAAAAAGTAGTGTGCCAAGACCACATAAACAAAAAAATCAATCATAATAAAAGTAAAAGTAGATACCTACATATCAGTTTAGTACACTTCTCAGCTCTGACTCAACACTCGACGTGCAGTGCGGTGACAAACAATTAATCTTTGATCAATGGGGTTGAGCTAATATGAGACTATGATACTGATATCCCATCACGGTAATGATACCGCAATAAACAGATGTGCGTAATCCTTTGTTGGTATCGTCTTACTAATTGCGATTCAGTTAAAATTAGACTGGGTATGTAACTTTAGACAGTTGATTGGTACTTGAACTGCAGCCCATCGTGCCACTCCTTTTGGTCAGCAGCGTGGTTGGCTACGTGAACACACCCTCACATAAGCGGAGCGCTAGTGATCTTCGACACCAGGATGTAGGCAAGCCAAGGAGGCCATGCCATACCTCAATAAAACTCTTATCATTGTCATCATAATTTCAGCTAAATGGATAGACATAGGCCGCCTCCTTTAAGTGTCGCCATAATGACCGGCAGGCATCACAGAGTCTCCTGTTCAGAGCATGCTTAGAGAAGGAGGAGACAATTACTTATGTCCTCCTTGACTGCACAGGTGTCACTGATACACGTAAACAAACCCTAGGATCCTTGAATTCCCTTACAGACGCCCTGAAGAACCTGGGAGGCTTAATCTACTTTTGGAGAGAGGTGCGCTGGATGGAATTAGCCTGCCAAATGATGGCCATCATGGCTCACACACTATAGTCCACAAAATAGGGCGGAAACCAAACTCCAATTGATAGATAGGTACTTGAAATGATGCGGTTTTTAGAAAATCTTAGAGGCTCTGGCTTAGTATTGTTATATAATTTAGGTACATTAGTCCTGTGCATCTTCCATGGGTGCGGGATTATTCAAAAGAGTTACCGCGGAACGCAAAAGGCAAGTCAGATTACATAGGTGGGCTTAGTCAGTAAAAGTCAGACACTAACTCTCGCTCAACCTAGAGCAGAAATAAAAATTTTGACGATTAGGATCAGAAAAAGAAACCTGCTCATCTTCTAGTGTCCAAGGTTTTACAGCCTAACATTACCACCAAATAATTTCAAAAGAGTTCACAGTGGAGGTCCACGGTGAACTCTTTCGAAACTATTTGGTTGTTTGGTTGCGTTCTACGGACAACGCAAAAGGCAACTAAAGGACAAAGTTGGGTTTCAGTGAGTAAACACGCTCTTTTGCCCCAGTCTCGTGTTTTAGAACACGAGAAATCATCTGATAGTTCCCCAACTAAAAAAAAAAAACAGCTTACCAGCCTATTAAGAAGAGGTTTAATTAGAATATTACACAAGATATTTTTAAACATCCTCACTGAAATGTTATTATTAGAGGGTTTGTCCGATTACGACACTTTCAGGGGTTTTCCTGTAGAAGTAGGTAAATCATTGCGATTATAAATTCATGTTTTTTGACATATTTTGCTAACCACAAATTCCTATGGCGTTCTAAACACTCTTGCACATTACTAAATCACAAATCAATGAGTAATCGTTACCTATTTATTATGGAAAACCCATACACATATACAGACGTCGGTAATAACGCCATGTCTATTATCACCTTCTTATTCATAATATACGAATTAGGACAAGGAGGATAAATAGAGCAAGTTGTGGTACCTACTTACATACGTACGACGTGTGTAAGTAAATCCTCGGCTGAAATAGCATCAGAATCACAACTCGAAAAATCTAATTATTTATTTTGAAAAAAGCGATTAAAATGTTTTAATTCAGGGATGCGACACTTTATAAATAAATAAAAATGGGCCCATATATAAGCAGATATTTGAACTACATACTTACATGATATTATATTATCAGAGATCAAAGTAGATAATTATTATGAATTTTGAAACTAATAAAAAATACTAACCAATACTACAATAATTCGAGCAAAAAACGCCGATCAATTAACGTTGCTTCTTTAATTTTTAACTTTATGCTAATTTTATTATATTTTTAACCGACTTCAAAAAGGAGGAGATTCTATGTTCGGCTGAATGTATTTTTTTTTGTGTGTTCAACGATTTCCGAGTCAATTGTGGACCGATTATGAAAATTATTTTTTTGATTAAAAGTTACACACAATATTTGTATGGGACCAACTTGGAAGCATAGGTCCCATAGAAATATTGTTATGATCTGATCATGAACTTCGAAGATATGGAATGGAACTCCTCATAGGATCACAGCAGAACTGTCGTAACAAGTAAAATTGGTTTTCTTTATACGTGTAGTCTATGACTGACTGAAAGAAGAGAGAGAAGGGGATATATGAAACTGATCTGATGATGAAGCCGGAAGGTAGGCACCGGAACTCTGTAATAGGCACGAAAATTCCGTAATAAAAAAATATAACCTTGGCTTGGCTTATTGGAATTGACATGCAATGTTTTAACTAATAAATACTATAGGTACCTTACTATATAAATAAAACGTGTAATAATATAATATAAATAGTTGTATTTTTCTGTAAAAAGTTTTTTTATATTACAGCGGGAATAGAACATATACATATTCTGTGAAAATTTTAACTCTTTCTCGCTCTAACAGTTTATCAGATACAGCCTGCTGAAAAATGGATAGACGGACAGACAGACAGACGGACGGACGGGCGGACAGCGGAGGCTTAGTAATCGGGTACAGAACCCTAGAAATAAAGTTAATATTTTTCGAGATATGACGATATTTGAGCGGAGGTGCGACGGTCATGTCATCGCAGGTACATTATTTGATGATTAATGACGAAATGAAGCCTCGTGATCCGCGGTTTCTTCAATGTTACCAGTTAAGATCTTTGCGTATTATGACTTTAGTTCCATTGCGGAGACAAAGGGTCATTAGCTGCTCAATAAGTGGTTTGTGAGACCGCATAGGTTATTCAAACACAAATCAACACTGGTCTGTTCTAGATCACGCTTTGATCTAAGAACATAATCTGCGTTTGAGTAGGCTAGCTAGGCTAAGCTCACATGATACATTGCTTATTCCGAGTGACACATATTCCAACATTTGCTCTAATAATATTGTGAATCGAAATTGCGAGGATGTTTGGATTAAGTGCTCTAACGCAAACGTTGAGAGTACATCATTCTTTTCGGAGGAACTATTTGCATTTTCACAAGGTTTCCTAAACTAAATATTTTTGGCAAGAGTGAAACCGTAAGTTGAGAAAAAATATATATCTCTGAAAATTGAAAAATAAAACAGTCGTTTTTACAAATATTCAAGCGTTAAGCTTTTCACTTGTGCCTGTCGAGTCTATGGACATCAAATTCGTATCATTGCACCTAAAACCTTTTAAATTAATGACTAATATTTACATGCTTACTTAGTTTTTACACTAAAATATTTAAATATATTGCTGCTATTTATGCACGTGCCTGATTTATTCTGTTATTCATTTTCCGTTTACCTTCAGATTTTGTTTTTTTTTTCCAAATTATTATTAACGGGTAATTGCAAAAATTTGATGACATTAAAAATGATGTAAGTGGGGTAGTGACAATAGGAAAGTAGGTAGGTGACAATGAGTTTTCCCGAGGTGGACAACATGAAAGCGAGATGTGAATGCAACGCGCTGCGGGTAGCGGCTGGAGCGCGGCGCGGCGGCGGCGGTGCGCGGTGCGTGCGGTGGTGGTGGCGGCTGGGCGGCGAGCAAGGGATGCAGCCCGGCCGGTGGTGCACGCCGATCGCACCGGGCTGCGGAGCCGGCTCTCAGTGTCGCTCAGATCGCGGCGCGCGTTGGTCGTGCGTCGAGCGCGTGTGAAGTGATGTCTGCGAGATGAGGCTGTCGCTGGTGCTACTGTGGCTGGGCGCGGCGGCGGCATGCGGCCCGAGCCGCGGCTATACCCGCCGTCAGGGAGCGCGCCGCATCAGCCCCCTGGTCTACGGCCAGCACGACCCTAACATTAGTGAGAACAAGAACACAGCCAGTGGACCCCCTGAGGGTCGCATCACCAGAGACGACGATAGGTTCAAAGACTTAGTGCCGAATTATAATCCGGACATCGACTTTAGGGATGATGAAGGAACCGGTGCCGATCGCCTCATGACACAGGTGAGTTTTCACAATTTCCCATGAATTTTCCTCTTGTTCTGAATTAACACTGAACTTCGGTGCCGACGGGCAAGTGCAGCGATTTAGGAACTTCAGTTTCGAATGTTTAATGGGTAGTGCAATTGAATGCTGCCCGTTATAATCGTTGGAAGTTGTCTGCAAAACAATGGATTTCATGAAGTGTCCGCTGTTTTGAAAACAGCTCCTTAGTGCGCGGGCAGGGACAATCGGCGATGTAAACATTACGCGCGTGGAACAATGGGAACAAATTGCGGGCGTTACGGTAGCTTCGTAGCGAGTGTGCCGATTGTAACACTGCAATTACGCAGGCTTTGTCAACAAATATTTTGACTCTGTGACTAATGGATGAATGATGAATTCTTTACAATTTTGATGCTAGTTTCGGTGAATATATGGCCGCCATAAAATTTGGTGTCGAAGCATTCAGTATCGTGCGTTGTCATTCAAGATGCTTTGTATAAATATATAGATAATGTACAGGAACCTTATTGTTTAGGGTTGCTATATTGTGCTGTATTTTGGTTCGCTTCAACATTACGTATTAGAATAATGGTGAATCGTTTTTCTTTTTATTTTATTTGACACGCAACGATAATTAATTAAAATATCCTGGATTGCTTTGAAACTACCTTCTTTTGCAGAGAATTCAATCTTGTTTTGAATATTTAAGTTACTAGAAGAACAGATGATGCGCATATTTTAACTATGTGTTTATTGTATGGGATCTGCTTTTATACCGCACAAAAATATTTATGTATTAAACTATTTACCCACGTTAAGCGTTCAAACTGTTTACAATTGAATGTTTATAGAACGCGCAACGCCTTGCAATCGCGTCGATAGAATTATTTGATAATAGTATTTTTAATGACGCATTATTATCAATTTGTAAATTGTCGATAAACTTTTCGCAGATGGCCTTCTGAAAGGATAACTAAAACATATTCAGAACAAACCTGTGAACCTTGTTAAAGTAAAGAAAACTTCAGAAAAATCTCTGTAATTTTTTTTTTGCCAGAAAATTATTTTCAGACACTGTATACACAGACTGAATAAATGTCGGATCGGTCGTTGCAGAGACGCTTGGGGGAGGCCTATGTCCAACAGTGGACGTCTTTCGGCTGAAATGATGATGATGATGAATAAATAACTGGAGGCCATAATTATTATGACACTATATTATTATAAAGGCGACAGTATGTGTGTGTATGTTTGTTACTCCTTGACGCTTGAACATCAGAAGGGATTTGGATAAAATTTGGCACACGGATAGACCATGTCCTGGAATAGCACATAGCACCTTGGGATAATTTTCTACTTGCAAGCGTATATAAAAATAACTTAATTTAGTTTTAGAGGAAAGTTAAAAATCTACATACTTATACAAAAGGAGAAACTGACTGACTGATATATTATTAAAACACAGCTGAAACTACTGAGACTAGGAGCGTGAAATTTTGCACAAGGCTTCCTTTTATGATGCAAGTGAGCAATAAGAGAGCATTTACCAAAATTCACCCCTTAAAGGGATGAAACGGGGTCAGTAATTTGTATGGAGAAAACTTTAGCTAGTTAATTAGATACTATTTATTGATTGAATTTTCAGTCGTTCCGTCCTGTGTATGTGTGTCTGAACTTCACAATCACGTATAGCTATAAAAATCAGCTTAAGGGTGCTTTTCCACCAGAGATGTGCTATGCTACGTTGCTATGGATGCCTTTGATATCCATTAATCATATTCATTGGTGCACATAGCTTAGCACTGGTGGAAACGGATTCAACTAAGATATGTTTTTTATATGTTGCTATGGATCCCTACTATCGATACATCGCATAGCTTGAGCTGCACATCTTCTTTCCTCCTTCTTCTTTTCTTATTTTTTTTCTTACTTTCTTATTCTTTTTTCTCCTTCTCTGTCAAATCCATCCAAAGGTTGTCTGTAAAAAATTGCTTTTAGCGATAAGACCGCCCATTGTGACACCCTATTAATTTTAAGTTCCGAATATACTTTTATTTTTGGTGTACAATAAAAATATATTATATAGTACATCTTACTTGCACCGTTACATAGCTTGTATCAGTGGAAACGGTCACATAGTTTTACAGCTTAGCTTTTACATCTTCGCAGCATAACTGCATAGCACATGTCTGGTGGAAAAACAGCCTAAAAGATGGCAATAGTATACTACAGCTTAGGTATACAGCTAGCATTACAGCTTAATGCTTGTCGCCTACGATCAACATACTAACCTATTTCCCTCACTTGACTCACTACAGAACGATAAGCAATTTTCTTCGGTTGTCTTACAAATCATATTTTATCAACTTTCTTTACGCTCATACGATAGTGTTTGGGGTTACTAAGCTTTATTGGCAGTTCTGTAACTTTTTTGACTGATTGTTTTATTTCAAAAACAGTTTTTATGTTGTATTGAAAATTTATGATAATAATATGTGAATCTAATAAATATGAATCTAATAAATACTACAAAGCAAAACAAAGAAAAGCATAGACATAGCATAGTCGGCCTTATAATTTTCCCACGGCTGGGACTCAGGCCTCCTTCTCTAGGAGAGGGATTGGTTCGTAATCCATCACTCGGGCCCCGTGCGGCTTGGTGGATGTCACATGTCTTCGAATTTTTGGTTCTAGGACATGCCGGTTTCCTCACGGGTTTCCTTCACCGTTTTAAAAGCAGTGGTGATGAAATAAATCACACAAAGTAATGCGCCTAGCTGGGTTTGAACCCGCAACCTACAACTCGTAAGTTGGGGCCGTTACCACTCTGCCACCACTGCTCACATTTTATCGAAAATTTAAGTTCTATTGTGTGTAAAAAGTAAGTGAATCTAATAGCTACTACAAAGCAATACGAAGATAAATATAATGCAAATTACAGAATTGAAGTTTGAGAACATAATATAAACAATCAACAGAAATTATAAGTACAATAAACAAAGTGCTTTCAAATAATATAACGCTTATGTGCTGTTATATAATATTTTACAATTTCCCTTTTAATAATCGTGTCTGTTAATAATCTTATTAAGTAATATCAAAACAATATAAATCCAGATTCCACCGTTACAAATTTCAAAAGTATTAATGTATGTGTGTGTGTATAAATGATATATTATATACATTAATAGATAATAAATTGAAACCCTGCTGTCTCATTGTACCAATGAGACAGCAGGGTCAAGTTAATAGGGCTTCCAAATTGTTCGAAAGTGTACCGCAGCCTTGGATCACAAAGAGCAACTGAAATAACACAGGTGGGTTTTAGACAGTAATATTCTGAAACTCTCTCTCTCTCCTGAAGTGGGAGGAGGTTTTTGAAGATTTCCCACAAAAAATTGTTACCCCAAGTTTCAGTAATTTCCCGCTTAAATCCGGACAGTTGTAACAAACTATCGAGAAATGTGGTTATGTTGGCAGTTGGTAGTTAATCTTGAAACCATGTTTGGCATTGCTATGTTGGTAGTTGACAAATTGCACTCTGTTGTAGTGGCAGGATGCCAACTACTTTCAGTAAAGTTTACGATTTGCATGGCGTCATGAGCCGTTAATTAATGAGTATACCTACACTTTTCTTCTAACTTAAGATTTTATTATTTTCCTTGTCACTTCAAAATCGGTATTCAGTTGGTGTTGAGGATAAAGGTATGAGTCGGATCTGTGCTGTTTTTAATTTGAAAATATCTAATACCTATGTATCTATAATGCGTTCCAAATAAGAATAGTATCGATTGCCATGATGTGACGTCACGTCATACTGTTAAATCGCAAGAAATTGGGCAAAATTAAAGAACTTAGAGATGAGCAAAATTGAAGAACTGGATTCTGATTAAACTTTTTTCGTTGACAGTTCGTAAATAAATTAAATTTTAAAAATATCTTCTTTTGTTGCTCACCATAATGATTCTTCGATTTGACAGTATGACGTGACGTCACAACATGGCAATCGATCCTATTCTTATTGGGAACGCATTGTACAACGATTCGTGCTGAATACTTATAGAGAAGAGACCTACGTGTACAATATTTACGGACTCGTTATTATAGTTTACATGAGTAATTGACAATCGCGGTTAGCAAATAAGTACATCGTGCGTATCGTCAAAGAAACCGCGCGGGTGCCTGCTAGCTAAGCAATGCTGGTTAGCTTGCCTAGCTTATACATGTAGATAGCTAGCATCTGCGTGGGCCCATCACTATGTATAAAAGGTAAAGTAGGTGGGGTATCTGGCCGTCTCGAGGCAATCTCGTGAGGCACTAAATCGATGGGACCCGTGAATGACTGGCCGTTACGTTTACAGTAAAGAGCCTAACTTGCTCACCTGAATGCGTTTTGAATTTCCCACGGCAAACATTCAGCTGGATAATTTGTACTTTTTTTTAAAGGTATGAATTGAATATCGCTATTTTACAATCTTAACGTTAGGAATCACATCAAAGGCGTAGCTTAGTATGAACAGATTTGGTTTCAACGGAAAGGCTATGTACTAGGCTAGACAAAACTTGGGAAGATTGGCTGGTGGGTGGTGATGTGCCTGGGAACATCCATTGCAGAGCGTAAAATCAATTTCAAACCCAACAAACAGTTGATGATATAGTAATGGCCATTGGTAGTAACAAGAATAATCAACCACAGACAGAATAATTTGTGACCAGTTTAGACTCATTGAAGAAAATGCTTGTAACCTGAGTTTAACCCCTTGTTCCCAAATTGTTTCAAGGCTTCCGCTCTCACCCACTTCATTGCAGATCTTATTTTCGATTTTTAAGGACTACTTTAGCATTATATTAGCATTATAAGAAGAAAAGAAAAAGAGTTGGATTATTTACGTTCTTGGATAATTTTCTTATAACTTGAACGCTTGAAATTTGGGGTCGGTGCAACACGTTTTTTTCTTCCATTCTATCCTGACAACCGTCATTGGCCTCCCTCTCCCTCTCCACCCATCCATATGTATACTCATAACTCTTTTAGTAACATGCGTTTCATCTCTCCTCTTTACATGACCATAACAAGACAAACGATTCCCCTTCAACTTTTCAGTCACTGGCGCCACTTTCAAACTTCCTTTAATATACTCATTTCTCACTTTATCCCTTCTCGTTACACCACACATCCATCTCAATATTCTCATCTACGCTACGTGCAATCTTTTTTCATCTGTCTTTTTCACAACCCAACATTCTGATACATACAGTATAACAGGTCTTATCACGAACTTGTAGATTTTACCTTTCAACTTTGGAGGCATCAGTGGGTCATAAGTTGTTCCAGTGACCTGTCGCCATTTCATCCATCCTAAATTGATCCAATGTGATACGTCTCGGTCTACATCGCCATCTTCTTGGATAAGCGACACGAGGTACGGAAAGTCAGAGCAGATTGGTATGAGCGTTCCAGCGCTCTCGCTGGAAGTCTTTCGCTGGCTAGCTCTCTAAGGGCATAAAACCGGAGAGACCGCATAAATCGCAGAACAAGTATTCGGTTTTCGTTGTGCTCAAGTTTAAGCCAACACTCTCCAGTCTGTGCCACCACACCTCCAATTTGCTCTGGACCTCTAGGCCACTCTCGGCAACCAGCACAATGTCATCGACAAACAGCATACACCAGTGAGCCTCTTCCTGGATGTTCGACGCCTGAGCGTCCATTATTATCATTATGCGCACCTCTGTATTTCTCGCACAGCTGGCGTATAGCAAAAATGGCATCCGTTGTACCCCGACCAGGCATAAAACCAAATTGATTCTGTGAAATTTTACTCTCCTCTCTCAGCCTCCTTTCAATAACTTTCTCCTAGGCTTTCATAGTATGTGACATTAGCTTTATTCCTCTGTAATTGTTGCATTCAAGCACATCACCCTTGTTTTTAAAGATGGGCACCAGGGAACTGTTGCACCACTCATCAGGTATGGCTTCTTCTCGCAACAACTTATTCAAGAACAAAGCTAACCACGTCCATCCATTCACTCGCAGCGCTTGTTTTTCGGTTTCCGCATAAATAAGATTAGTAAAGCTGATGAAAGAATGGGTTTAAAAATGTTAGTATTATGTCGAATGTTATTAATTCAGATGAATTGAACAATATAATATAATATTCCACAACTATCATACAACGCCATATAGTCCCAAACTAAGCAGATTTTGCGCTCTGAGTACCTACTAGACAACTGTTAAACATACTTATATATTTATAAATATTATATACCTACGGCATAGCAGTCAGCGCCACTAACCACAGGACCAAAAGGCCAGTCGAATAAAGGAGTGCAAATAATTTAAACGCCACGACGCGTGTAGGGGTGGCCCACTGATAACGGCCCGGCTACTTACGATTTACATGTTGAGGGTTCAAACCCAGGTAGGTACACGCTTCATCATCATCATTTCAGCCGAAAGACGTCCACTGTTGAATATAGGCCTCCCACAAGTGTCACCATATCGAACGGTCCTGAGCGTCTCGCATCCATCAGATTCCCATGACCTTCACCAGGCGTTCGGTCCTCCTTGTGGAAGGCAGGCGCTTTACTTTGTGTAATTTATTACATCACCACTCCTCTCAAAACGATGAAGGAAAACATCGTGAGGAAACTGCCGCCAAGTGTTAGAACCGAAACTTTGAAGAAATTTTATATTCATCAAACCGCACTGGGCCTGTCTAGTGGATTAATACTCATTCCTTCTCCTAGAAAGGAAGAAGCCTGAATCCCAGCAGTGGGAATATAATAAGGCTAATTATACTAATGTTTAAAATGAATATATGCCACAAAGGAACTTAAGTTTGTTGTAGGTAACTAAAAAAAAATCATTAAATAAAAAAAATATTTATTTAACAATAGCCAAATACCGCACAATCAGTCATCTATATTGCATTAAAGAGTGTAATTGAATGCCTGCCAGGGCTGCGGGATTGTCCGAAACAGTCACTACGGGCCCTGGAACATAAAAGGGAAATTGAAGAGACGGGTTAATAAAATATTACTGTTGGTAAAAAATAAACTTTTTACAAAAAATACAATACAACGGACTTCAATGTAAAAAAAACTGGGCAAGTGCGAGTCGGCCTCGCACACTGAGGGCTCCGTACAAACTAAATTATGTAAATAGTTCAATTCCCGAATCGAGTCTTGAAGATTTTTCCGAATAGAAAAAAGAATTTTTTTGTGACTTAACAACAAATTTTCAGTTTTTTTTATTTATTCTTATACTTGTGCTATAAGACCTTGCTTCATGCTAAATTTCAGAGTTCTAGGTCAACGGAAGTACCCTATGAATTTCAATTTCTTTAGGAGTGTCAAATTTACGATTTTTGCGACATAAACGGCCGTTCGTTAACTTAGAATTTTGATTGTCACAGCTGCAAGGGACCGTAAACCTGAGTAATGGTTTTAATTTCAACTTGATATCTCCACGAGTTCCCGAGATAAAGGGTCTTGATAGACAGACAGACGGACAGTAAAGTAATTCTATTTTAAGCGTTCCGTTTTTTCCTTTAGAGGATTGGAATTCTAAAAAAAATTGCAATTGAATAAAATTTTCTACAATATATTAGGGAGGAAGAGCAATTAAAATACACAGGCAAATGTTTACAGGACGATTGATTTAATTATGAAAAGAAAAGTCACTATTTAATTGATGCTAATGTTCTTAGTGACACACTGCAATATAGATGGGTATTCACGCGTCACTTGCAAAACTGTATAAGCAGTAACATAACTTGTAATAAATCACATTTACACCAATTGTTTGTCTAACCATAAAGTGAGACAACAAGTGTATTCTGTATTTAGTAGGAAAATCGGTCAGTGGCTGGAAAACTAATATTTCAGCCTTCAGTAAAGCCGGTGAACGTTATGGACATGTATGTGTTTGGCCTCGCTCTAATGGCTTGTCAAACATGTGCGCATGTTGACAAACAAATTCACCATCCGAGCTATACAGTTACTGGTACTATGTGGGTCAGATGTGACATTCTATCCTGCCTACTGAAAGGTCACCATACATAATTGAAGCTTTCATACTTCATGTAAACAGTTCTCAAGTACCGAGATATAGATAAGATATATATATTTACTATACAGAAATATTCTTGGTTGCGGTAAAATATTACATTTGCATTTTATATGTTTGAACATGTTGTGTTGTTAGGTACTGGCACAAGTTATCCGTCGTTACTTATCTCAGAAAGTGGAGTGCTAGTAAGTAGAAAAAGTAATATTAGTAACATACAAATAAATAACATTTTGCAAATCCATAGAATAACACTCCACCGAAATTTGCTACGCGTCGTAGTCACGTCTACGTCGCGTAGCAAATATATGAATAATTTCATCAAAAAAAAATCTTAGATTTTTTATATCCTTTTAGTACTTTTAAATGTTAGAAATACATACATAAACTCGCGTCTCTTTTCTATAGGGGTATGCCGAAATAATGGTGTCTAAATTAAATAGCATAATTATAATACCGCTTTTTAATTGTTGTTATTGATTGATTCACGCTTGACCATTATGATGCTATCACCTGATGGAAAGCGATGAAGTGGTCGTACTTCGATGTTATACGCCCATTCACTGTTGACTTGATAACCCCTAGCTTGTGGCTATCAGAAAATTAGTATGGATGGAATGTCCACCATGTACCGGTGGTGAGTCACTGTACGTCTAGTGGTCCACATGGGCTATGTGAAAGTGAACCTTGGGGCCCTAGAACGAAGGCAAAGAAGGAACAGGAGTGGGTTATAGTTAGTAAAAGTCTGACACGAGATAGCGCAAGAAGTCATTGGATGATTTCCCACCTTAAAAAAAGTCTAGTGGTCCGCTTTTGCGACATGACTCTAATATTAAATCTTTAAAAAGTCCAATTTCTAATTAAAAAAATTGGATTCTAAAATTGTTAAGGATAATATATTATATTAAACCGAAAAAAAAAGACTAAGTATAAACTAGTAAAAATAAAACAAAATGAAACCTGAGAATTCAAACAGACACGTGGAAATATTCACCCCCTATAAAAGTATAATTAAAGTACGAAGACAAAAAAAAAGATGTCAAAGGAAATTGAATCACGCAATGAATAATAACTTCTAACATTATGAAACATACTATGTAGGTAAAAAACGTGTAAATCAACGTAGAACATATCATTGTGGTTAGAAGACACGTGTAATTACACGTCATACTTAATTCTGTCACCAACCAGAATACTAGGTAATTCTGGCAGCATGAAACGGACGTGGGAAAAAGTAAAGCTAATTAAATCCCGTAACAAATTTGACTATGACATGTTTATCGGATGTGCTATTTCTGAGCTCAGTTTGATGTAATGTCAATCCTCTGTAATTAGGACGTAGTCGCAATGATTTAGCGCTCTAGACAAGGTGTTTACAATCAGTGCCCAAACATCAACTCAATACTGTTTCACGTCATCACACATAATTCAGTAAGTCAACCCAAATCCTGAAATAGTGTTGAAGTGTTCAAGGATACTATTGTTTGAGCGAGTATTTGTAAATAATCAGTCAAGACTGCGAGTTGATTGCACAGCAAATATTTTAATGGGCGTAGGTATCTTTAGGCGGAATCCAGTTATATGCAGATAATAATCGGTTGAAGGAATGTACGGACGATGCGCGATGGCGCTGGTGCGCGTGTGTGCGTGGAAGAAAGGCCGGCGCGAATCCGGCGTCGGTCATGTTATGTGCTCGGTCGCCGCGGGCAGCACATAGTCGAAGCCGAGCTGAGCAGCCTTGCATTCGTAAAAATCTCCAAACCGGTTCGATGCGCCTCCATTACTTTCTTTCTGCCTCCACCGAGCCTCCCATTTAACTCGGGCCCACTTTTTATCAGGAATCGGTATCTCCGTCTAATAGTATTATTTATTTCTCATAAATAAGAGGGAATATAAGTAAAGTTAATGCGCACGGGAAGCGGTACATTACATGCCAGATGCTTCACAGATAAATGCGTTATGCTCTTTCCGTCGGTTGTTGTGTTGCGTAACGTGCGCGGTGACAGCTAGGGGATTTATGTACCTACAGACTACAGCTTCCATGGGCTTGTAATCTTTATTTACAAACAATTGCCCAGATTTACATCATCACCGCTTTGAAATATTAAATGGTACACAAGTGCACACTTTATGAACTTTGCGCAAGCAACTAAATATTGCATTACTTAAGACTAATACTCATAATATTATATGGTGATGTTAAGTGTCGGTGAGTGACTGCAGAGCGGTCAACTCTTCCATAATTTATTTTAAACTCGAACCTGTAATGACAATCGACCACGTGAAAAGCAACACGAGTCGGTATTCCACGGCAAAAATGGTTTAGCAATTGGCTGGTTGGCTAGCCAGCAAACCGCAGAATAGACGCAGAACCACACCGCTCGATTCCAATCGGAATTACTTACCATTTTATGTAAGTTTTTATTTAATATTTTATATCCTTGGACGCGAATAAGCCAAAGGAGTAGGAAGGGTGCGGCAGCGGCGCAGGGGCGCGGGGGTTGAGGGACATAAATATCTCGGTGATTTATGGGCAAGGCGGTCGCGGGATAGGTCAGCATTATTCAATTTCGTATTTGAGGCTCGAGTTACAATGAGCTTTTACTGCGGCGCGCGCGCAGATAGCGCAGCCAGCAATCCCACCCGCCATACTCGCTTTTGTTATCTACTTTTTAAACCCTATTGTAATCCGGAGATTAGCCTCGTGTTTGACATTCTCTTAAATTACGAAAACATTAATTAAAACAGCATTTCTATATTTGTAGAACTGTTAGGAATTAACCTTAATTCTAAAAGCATGTTCTCAAGCCGAGCGGTAATTAAGTAGGTATGTCAATAGTTGGGTAAATCAAATAAACGTTTTATATGATGGCACCGTTTTAAACTTACTTAATTATCGATTGTTAATATTGATTTAATTTCATTGCCTGATACGCTAAAGTGGTTTAATTTGTTAACGGCAAAGACACCGCCGACTAAATTAGATACTTTTGGGCTTATTAGCGCAGGATAAAAAACGGAACGAGCCCCGATCGCTTTGTGAATAATTGACCATAATCAAATTAATCCTAAAATTCTACGGTGGGTTTACAACGTTGTAAAATGTTATAAAGACCTCCTAACAGCCGAATTATAACAACGCGTTTTTATCGACGGCGGTCGCGTTATCTACAAATCGAATGTATACGTTGGTACAGATCTACAGGTTACAACTATTAAAAAGTAAAATTTCTCACAAAAGATAGGATTATTCACATGTTTTACAAGGATTGATTTTCATATAGTAAACACATATCTGGATTGGTTCTTGTTTGAAATCACATCTGGCACGTTATTAAAATTAATAAAATAAACATATTTGATGTTACCAAAGATTTCAGTTCTGTAAAACATGTCGATGTGCAATTCGGATACACGCTAACCGCGAAATTACTTTTTTATGACCCATGTTACACTGAGTGATATGCGTGTATTGAATTAATTAAAAAGAGGATGCACATTTTTAAAATTTTCCTAACATCCTTCCTTAGAATTCTAAATAGAATATGAATGCTGTTGGATAATGACTCAGTGTGGGAAGGAGTGCATCTGACGGAATCAACCAACTGGTTTTTAGCTCACACAATACTGTCATAAATACATAAAAAAAACATGCAAAATCTATCACTGCATATTCATTTATTTACTATTGTTTGCATAACTTGCGTGGAATCACTAGTCCGAAGCTCTGTTTCAGTCACACCTAAAGTTCCTTTCATACCGGCCAGCGGCCATCGACCGTTTCTGATAATTAATTTCTTCAACACCTCATCACTTGAAATCGGATACTCACAGTTAATTGTTAACGCAGAATATCCTCCAACAATCATTATTTACTGACTATAATCTTTCTTGTATGTTGTAACAACCACGTGGATGCGTCGTTATTTTTAGCTTCTATTGTTTACGAGTCCATATTTGATTTAAAATGATCTTGAAAAGGCATTTAGGTTTTGTTAAAAATGTTTTGTCTAAGTATTATCATTGTATCCTTCTGGAGTATTTACTGCATTAAGTGAATTATAATTGTTCGTTTGGTATGAAAGCCTTTAGCGTTCGCAAGTTGTCGGCGGACACTTGTTCAAACACACGCCAAACTGTTCAAGTGATAGGTCTTTGAACCTCCGCCGTGTTTGCGGTTTGTTTTATATAGTTGCTTCTTAAGGTGGCGATAAATTAACGATTTGCATTTCTCTCACAAACGTAAACAGTCGTGATGTACGTAAACACAAGTGTGCTAATACCTTAACATAAATCAGACATTTAGTGAGCACTGCACATTGTATGAGTAGTTGGAGCTTGTTCAGTCTGAACTGCACTTGGTAGATAAACAAACCTTGGTGAAATGTGGTCCTGAACTCGGAAAAACTTATAATGGAAGTGCATGACTTATTGTAGATTCAGTCATAATCTTGTAAGTGGGAACTTACTTTACAGATTAACTAACAAGGAAAACGTACAAGTGATAATAGATAATGCTTTGAGTCATGTTTATGTCCTATCATTTGATACAATATCATATTATGTAAGTGCAACATACGCGTTCTGTGCAGGTAAATGCGGTAATAGAAACATTTAGCAGTTGTTGCAGTAACACATATTATTTAGTGCTTTAGAAGATGGAAGACTCTCGCTGAGTGTTAATTTATTCCGTTAACTAGCCGCCTCAAGACTCTACGGATAAACATAAATGCACAGGATAACTATTGGAACAAGTAATTACATAATCTTTTAGCTCAACGCAGAATAAAAATGAAAATATAGAAAGAGTAATTTCATTAATTAGCTGCTAAATTTTTAGGATTTTATCCCTAATTTTGCCATTCTATTATCAGATAGGGAGTAATTTTCTGTGGTACTGTCTAATCTCTTATCTATATACCTACACAGGTACATTAATGATTAGGTTCTAATTTTTATGTTGAGGTGGGAAAGCACTAGTGAGCGACCGAAACACGATTGGCAGCCGAAACCCTGACCGAGTGTTCGGCTCCTCTTCCAGTTTCAGCTGTAGCCGAAACCAAAACTAATGTGATAACAGCAGAAATATTGACAAAAAAAAAAATTATATCGAAATAGTTATGCAAAACTATGTTATAACATTTTAAAAACACTAAATAATTAAATCAAATGAGTCAGTCAGTTTTTAGGTAATAATAGAAATACTCTTCTACAGCTTTTTTGGCCGAAATTAAAGCCGAATCTTCAGTCAGTCTTCAAAAATCACAAATCGACTTCTCCAGCTCTAGTGTGAAGCGAGAGGCCCTTAGTTCCTTTATTTGCTTTTTGCGTTTTAGGGCCAAAGTAACTCGTTTTGACGTTCCCGCAGATGGTTAGGAACCTACTACCTAATACGATATTCAATTTAAAGCCAATGCAGCAAAACTTAGCCAAAAAAGCAATCCATTTAATACTATGGGATTTGAAGAATGCTTTGTTGACTATCCTTTTGTATCATTATTATTTTTTCATATCATCTCAACTAAAAGAAAAGAAAACCGAGTGGGTCGTCGCAAAAAGCGGTCCCCAGTGTTTGCGTGAGTGTCGTGTGTCTCCGACGTTAGTTTGTTTTAATTACTGCTGCAAATATTTGTCAGCTAGCTGTTTGTGGTTATCTTAGCGTTATCTGTCAAACCTCAGTCAATGCTAAGAGGCACGGGCTATGTCACTACAAACATTATACGACGACCTGTTTTATAATTGTTCCGCTTTCCTTCTACTTTTTAGAAGAGCAGTCGTGACCTAGTGGTAATGGCCCCGACTTATTAGTTCTATGTCGCGGGTTCAAACCCAGGCAGGCGCTTTACTTTTTGTAATTTGTTTCATCACCACTGCTTTTGAAACGGTGAATAATAATAATAATATTCCACAACAATCACACAACGCTGTCTAGTCTCAAGCTAAGCAGAGCTTGTGTTATGAGTACTAGACAACTGATAAACATTGAAAAAGGAAAGGAAGGAAGGAAAGGAAGGAAGGAAGGAAGGAAGTGAAGGAAAACTTGTGAGAAAACTTGTGAAAAATTGTGAGGAAACCGGCATGTATTAAACCCAAAAAAAAAGATATATAACATCCATCTACTGGACTCGTGTAGTGTATTAGGTTAGGGCCATTCTCTCCTAGAGAGGAGGCCTAAAACCCAGGAGTGGAATAATAAGGCTGATTATAATTTATGTCTTCTACTTTTTTTTTCAAATGAAAAACAAAATACAGTATAGATATTCTATTTCATGAAGCCAGGTTGGTCACGAACGTGTGCACAGATACATTTGCACATTTTTTCTGTGTATGTAAGTTATTTTCTATGACATCGAACTTAGAAACTCAGGAAAAAAGTGTAGGTATGTGACACATATATCCAAGACGAACCTTTTTTTACACGTGGAAAATAATCAAAAGACTTCTTCCAGTCTGTGTTAAGAGGGAGTATCACACTTGCTAACTATAACTGACAGGGTTGCTTTTTGCGAGGGCCACTATGGTTCTTTCTAACAATGTGCAACCCTAGCGTGATTAAAGATCAACCTGCCTTAGAAATAGGACAACTATACCTACATTAAACTATCTAAAAACCATATAATGTACTTATAATTCGTTTGCAACATAATACGTAGGTAGGTATATTATGTGGTTGCGATATTGAATCAAATATATTATATTTAGGAATCTGTGTCGGCTACAGATTAAGGAAATATGAATAATGTTATTTCACTTTTGACCTCTTTTCTGATTTTAATATGATGTTTTATTATGTTGATTCACTTAAGTATTAGTTATGGACGAATGAATGAGGTTTAGAAAATTTGTCAAGTAATACTTGGAAAATGATTTTCCTCGATTACATTATCACTGAGTTAACATAATCATGTTAACTGTAATGACTTGTAAATCATCACCTTAGCCTTTTCCCAAGAAGCTTGGGGGTCGTCTTCCAGTCTGACTGGATGCGGCAGGATACCTGTGTTTTACATGGAGCGACTGCCTATTGTAGAGGTCTGATACCTCCACAACTCAGTTACTGGGTAATATGATGCTTTTTGGATAGATAGGTCAGACTTTCTGGCGTCTGACTACCAGTAATGAGTATCAAAGATCCTATGAATGATAATCTGTCACTGTCACTGCCATACGTTTTTTACTTAGCGTTTGGCGGGAACGCTAACAGAAAAATAATTTGTCTAAGCTTGCTGATCGGTTTGCCAAAAGCATTTAAGAGCATTCCCAAGTCGTCTATCGTCAACGTGAGCATAATTTAAACGCTTGTTGTTTCTTGCAACGCAATCTAAATCAATGTCTGATAAAGCGGCAACACTAAAAAAGAGGCATTACGCCTGAAGGCCCTGTTGTCATTCGGTAATCCCGTTATTCATTCGAATAATAATAATTAGCTTTTAATGTTATACAAAGCACAAGTTCAATCGTGAGTGGAGTACTGCAGCCCCACATATTGGCTGGTGCTGCAAAATGCCACCTAGCAGCTTTGCACTCGGTGGAAAGGCGTGCGAAGAGGCTAATTGGTGATCCAGATTCGGTTAAGTCCAATCTTCAAAGCCTTGAGCACAGGCGTAGGGTGGCCAGCCTTTCGGTGTTTTACAGGTTGCATTTTGGAGAGAGTGAGAGAGAGAGAGTGGAGAGTGTGCGCGGGAATTGCACGACTTGATTTTGCCATCTCATTTCTATCATTGGACAACCCGAAATACGGCGGGTATCCACCCTTAAGTTGTTGAAACCTCTACGGTCCGGACTAAGCGTTTCGATCGAAGGGCTGGAATAATTTGCTTGCTACGGTCTTCCCATCTGATTATAATCTGGGTGTCTTCTTGTGCTAGAGAGAATAGGCTCGTAATAAACTAGTGCGTCTCACCATTAACGATTGCATCACAGCTTACCATCAGGTGAGATCGCAGTCAAGCACTAGTTTATATCAAATAAAAAAAAGAATATTTCACAATTGTTCCAGGACATACCTACTTGATTTTTTGAAAACCTTAAAAAAAATTGCCATTCAGAATTCCGATCGTATGTGCAAGATTTCTATAGTTATATATATATATTTTTTTTTCTTTATTTTTTTAATTAATAAGTACTTTTTGAAGAGCCAAAGTTCACGCAATTTAGCAGATTTCAGAGCTTTTTTACTGGATTAGTTTTACACAAATTTACGATTTGATATCAATTAAAACCTAGATAATATCCAAAAAATATTAGTGTTTCCAAAATATATAGTAAAAGATGTGTAATAAAGTTATAATCACGTAAGAGCGGTTGTGTGTAAATTTAGCTCGAGTTGGACGCTCTTATAAGAAGATCGTCCTAGATATTTTACCGAGCAATAGCCGTAATGAGTGGTCCGACCCATCAAATCCAAGTTTTAAATACAATTGATCAAAACAAGCACTCCCGATACTCCGAACGATAAAGGTCATGAATAAAACTTTTTACAAAAAGTAATAAGCGACTTCAATAAAAAAAACACTAAAAGGATCAAAATAACTTTCATTTTAGAAGTCGGTATTTAATAATATAATATAATATAATATATTAAATAATATCTTATTTAACACCGACTTCTGAAATTAAAGTTATTTTGATCCTTTTAGTGTTTTTTTTAGTGAAGCGGTTCTTTTTTTTTGTATTTTTTTTTATTTCACACTTTTTAGTTGCGATACACTTATAAACAGAGTGCCTATTTCTCATGATAATTCCAATTAACCCAAACACTGCTAGGTTACATTGTTTTATTATGAAGTTCCCGTGTCTACCTTCCACCTTCCGGCTCCATCATCAGATCAGATTGATAGTACTTTATAGCCAAAGTGCATCTCATGACAATTCTAATAAGCCCAAACACGGCTAGGTTACATTAATTAATTACGGAGTTCCAGCGCCTACCTTCCGGCTCCATCACCATCTGGATCACTTCGATGATACCATTTTCAACATAACTATGCAGAACCATTTATTTATTTGCATTGTCACACTTACTTAACTATCTTCATTGTGATATCTATTTGAGGGTGAGGTTCCGGAAGCCATTTCTGGTCTTCTTCATCAGTTCCACTTCATAAAATGTTACTTTTTGACTGTAAATGCTTAAGTTCTTGATGAGTGATTATGGTATTTTTTATTTAACCATATATGGTTGCCTATAGTAGTTTTAGGAGTTTCCTCGATTTCGCCAAGATTCCATCATCAGATCCCGACCTGTGACTATGGGATCATTTGGGAAGTATACCCTTTCCAACAAATAAAGAATTTTTCAATTCGGTTGGCAAGGACGAAGTTATGCGCGAACAAACATAAAAAAAAATACAAACATCCGAATTGAGAACCTCCTCCTTTTTTAGAAATCGGTTAAAAATATTTACAAAAGTACTCACCTCGTTTTCTACGTGTATTATAAGATTTAGAAGCTTTACCATGTACTAAAAACATTTTTTTCAAGTAACCGGTTCCGGGTCTATTACTCTTACGTATGATGAAACATGAGCCGCCACAATTTATGAGTTGATTACTTTGGCATTATCAGCAAAGAGTTTTGATGCATCTCGTTCGATCGTAAATCCAATGGATTTTCTATAGGAAATGTAGAGAAATGGAGCATTGTTAAAAATAAACGTTACAGGAAGGATAAAGCGAAGCGTGGTTTTGATAGAAGTAGGTACGTTATAGGGTTTTACCTTATTTACGAGCAGGTGAGGCAGGCTAAGTGATAACCTGAAAAACGTGAAGCCACATAATTTACTTACGTTAACTACAACCACAAAATTTGTAGATATTACGTCATTTATGAATAGATTTCCTTGGCTTTAGTATCCAACTAGCTGCTGCGAGCATCTTCGCCCGCGTGGGAGCAATAAAACATCTCAAGGAAACATACTCGTGGTATAAAAAAATATCTTATGCACTATTCCAGGATATGGTCTAGTTTATACCAAGTTTCTTTGAAATTCGTTCATCCGTTCCAGCGTACAGAGGGGACAAATATACACACTCACAAACTTTTGCTTCGCGATTTGTTTTTCGCGTTCATGTAAATCGACATCAAACATACTGTTTGTTGGTACATTAGGTAGGTTTTCCTTTTCTGTAATGCATGACGTCAGGCAGCAGGCGCCAACATCAATGAAAAGTCCAAAATTTATTGTTGCAGCTTGTTTATGTAAGGTTTCGCATAATATCGATATGTTTGAGCTTTAAGTGCAATCCGTTTTGCGCTTATCGATGGATTTCGATGATTTATTGCGTTTGCTTCCCTGTTTTATATGACGTTATGATATATTGACTATGAAATGTTGGCACTGAGGTGATTCAACCGTATGAACTAAATAATTAAATATGAGTACTTACCAGTTCCTGATGTTGAGACAAACTGGTTCTCGGAAAATATTCAATATTCTTTTCGAATGTGAGTTTCCATCCGTTGATATAATGTTATTGTAAGCATCCAACTCACAAGTTACTTCATTCGCTCACACCTGCTGATCTTGCCGCAAGCCATCACTCATCATCATTTGCTGAATCGAAAATGTAATTACCGATTCTTCAAGTCAATAATGATAGACAACGATGAATGTACTTAAATTTCGAGTAAAAGCGGTCCGTAAAGGCTTAAGTGGCCGTAAAAATCAGGCAGGGCCAGAGCTCGGCGTGTCGATCGGCACTTAAATCTTACACCCAATAAAAGTGCACGTTGCTCTGGTACAGGCCCGTAATTGGTCCTGCTGTACGAGTCGACCACGCTCACAAGCGAGCGATCAGCGGACAATACATTTACGACTCTCATTGGTCTCATTTAATGACGTGTGACAAGTACATGTAAAGAACAATGAGCATGTAATTGAGATTTTTACAATGTACGTATTTTTGCAATGTTTCATTGATGCAACATGCATGTGTTGCGGCTTTCAATAAAGCTTTGTTGATTGATATTTTCCAAGATATGTATTGTGCGATTTAGTATTAAGGATTAAGTACCTAATAAAAAGCGGGTAATCAACTTAGAAACTCGTAGACACACCAAAGAAATTTCTTTTCAGAAATCTCGTCAATTTTACGTGAAAGACTTAATACAATGAACGCTACGAAATCCTTGTTCAAAGTCTTAATTTTTAATAAAAAAACCTTTTTCTGTTGAAACTCAATGCTTTTAACAACTTACAATGGCATTACCTGTTGATTGCGCCGATGAAAAGCTTCGCTCGTTGAGAGCTAGATCGTCGCGCGCGCACGTCTACGCGCCGAGCTCGAGGCGCCGCGGGACGCCCCCCCTGCACATCAGACCGCCATCACTTTTATTTATATTTATTTACCTTCCCTTCATTCAACGAGGGCCGCCCTTTCGGCCCTTTTTGTCGCACCGTAATACGCCCGATACAAATATTGTGAAAGAACCTGCGGTTTGGGTGAATTTATTGTGCTACGATTTGATGTAGCACCGATGATGCCCGCATTCTCGAAAGGACGACTTTTAAATATTCGTCGGTTAGGTTAATGACAAAAAGGATGAGTTTCGTTTTTTTCCTTTAGTAAATTTAGCGAAAGCTGGCCACGGGTCGACAATTTTTTTTTGCTCAATCTGAATTTTTAATCTACTATTATAGTAAATTGAGGTATCATTTGCATTAAAATACTTTATTCGTTTTTTTTTTGACAAAACTATTTAATCTGTGACTTCCACAAGATAAATACCATAGCGTCGCGTGGCGCCTTAGCGCTGAAAAACCATCCGTACCATTTGCAGCATCTCTCATAAATTATAGTTACATATTATCCTGACTTCATATTAATATCGATGACCATAATTTATTCCAATACTACTAGAAAACAATGCAAAGATAAATCACTACAAATTGTTTAAAGTAAAGATCAAATCTTCACTCCATCTGTGACGCGGCGACGTTCACGTGCATCAGTTATCTATCATGATAAATGGCGTATTTATTTATCCGACGAGCCTAAATAGCTATGGTAATATTGGCCCTACAACAGCACAAAAGGTAACAAAACACAAAAGTTGAAAAAGGTAAACCGCACTATTTACAAAGTGGCTAGCGAGGACCACACAGCCACAATCGAGCCGCGCGTGCGACTCTGCCGCTTCACAATAAAAAAAATCGTTCCCAGCATAGATCTTTTTCGGTTATACATCTCGCATTTTGGTGGTGTGATTTGTGACGTTCGGAAATGTTAATGGCACGTCCTGTTGATTTCTTTTTTTGGTCTTATTATTGTGGAGTTAATTTCGCATATTGAAAACCTAAAATAATTGAGTACTTTGTGAAATCGCGGAATAGGTTGGGGTTATTTAGTTTAGAGTGTAATAGGAAGTGGTAGTGGTACGCGGAATCTCTGAGAAACGCAAATCGTTTGGCTGCGCGCGCGCCGACCGTTGTTTACGCGATCACGCGGTGCGCGGCGCATCGCTGACGGACGAAGAACAGAAGTGGCCAGTCTTTGACACCGCAGCCGCACCCGGCCTCCAACTCGCCTGCGTTTGAGAACAAACTATTTTTAGATAGAATTTTTTAATAGTATAGTTTTTTATTGTTTTGTTCTATTTCAGGTTCTTTCCTATTTCTATCTAGATTATTTCTTGAGTAGGTTTCTTAAGGAAGTTTTATTTTTTGGTTTCCTCTTTAGGGCAATGAATTTGTATAAGCTCACATAACCTCTTTCTTTTTCAAAAATGCTATTGTAAACAGATTTCAATATGTAGCTACTGGAATACGGATAACATCGGCTGAAATATTACAACTTATTGAAATAACTTACTCGTTTACTTCAGATGCATCTTTTGAACTGATTAGGAGAAATATATTTAGGTAACGATGTTGCAAAATTTTGAATTACGTATATTATGAAGGAGAGCGTCTCTTGCAAGGTGTACTCTGAAGTTTTATTTCACACTGAGTCTTGAAGCGCGATGCTCTTGTGCATCGCCTCGCATATCAAGTATATCGTGCGGCTCATTACACACGTGTTTCGGTAGGTGCGCGTTATTAACTGCGCTCACAAGCACACATGCGCTACTTTAGGGTACATCTAATTGAACGTAGGTGCGGCGGCGGCGGTTGGCCTAACCTAATTTACATTAATGCAAACGAGGAGCATTGTTCAGGTGTGAAACGCCAGTGTCAACACACGGCCTCTACTCAAATAGTTTATTAGCTCCACCCAGCCGTGTTCTGGCGGACAGACCTTTGTGATACTGACAGCCCCCTGAAGACACGCATACTTAACGCTTAAATATGACTATTCAAGACGTCGCAGCCATATCTAATATACATACTGACATATCTAAATAACATACGTATATACACACAACAATTTTAAATATTTAACGCGAGAATGTATTAGATTCCTTACACTGATATTACACTTCAGTATCAGCTTTCACCTGTTCTGTTTAACATCGAATTCTAATTTAATTAAAAGGCAAATATACAGCCATTGGAATGGGTTTAACACATCATTTATGTAAAATTTATTAAGAAGATGTAATGAGGCATCTACGCATTATTTAATTTAGTTCTACCTAGCACCTATGGTTTGACAATTCCACAAAGTGCACTAACGATTTTACGACCGCTTTACATCTGCTTTATAGGACCGTTTAAGAGACGATTTAACGCCTATAAATGTTTTTGATTGTACGCGACAAATTGTGATGGTCAGGGTGTGTCGAGGTCGTTGACTGAGGTGCGCTGCGGTCAGCTGAAACACAAGAAGATCGCAGCGGTCAGCAGTTCGTGTGACAAGCACCGACACGGCGGTCAGCACGCGTGGCGTAGTCAGCCGCGTTGCGGTCGCTCCGACCGTCCCACCGTCGCCTAGCTGTTTACTTTGTTTTTGGCACACATTTCACTCGTGCAGCGTTTCTTATGAATACTTAGATACCAAAAACGCATTATCCAATTCACAAATATTTAATGGCCAAAAAACATTTAGGACGTTCAATAAACCCTAATACCTATATGTTTGCTTTGAATATATATTTTTAACAATGCACGTTAATCAGATGGCAACGTCTTGCATAAAATGACGTCACTAAGAGACAATGGTCGATCATAAATTATAGTGACAATCTGCCACATCGGAAATTAATCTCGGCATGTCGAGTGTCATGTATATCGCAGTGGTCCGTCCGTAATAACATATAAAAAATTACCGATTGAGACCTCGTCGGGAGGTAAAGTGCATTCTTGTGTTAGTTGCTTGAAGTCAATTCGCGGGAATGTGCGAATGTGAGTGAGCGTTGTGCGCGCCAGTTGTTATTGTAACCATCTCCGAGCAGAAACATCCCAAAGTGAATCATGCTTTTGTCTCAGCGAGAATTATCATAGTTAATTATGTATTTACTATTGTGTATCCTATCAAATGACTCGCAAAAATAGATAACGACTTTCACTATCGATAGATAGTAGTCGACGTAACATTTCAATGTGAAATAGATATGGAAATAAGGTAGTGTTCAAAATGCTATTGAGTCATCTCAAAGTTGTAATGCCGTTATAACGTCGTAGGTGTGTGAAGCTTGCTTGTAAATAAAAGAAATACAACAAGTGATTTATCATTGTGTCGAAACTAGAAGTAGATGAAAGTTTGCATAGTAATTTTCAGTCGTTGGGATGGATAAGGAAAACCTTTCAAAGGCAATAATCGAGGACGCGGCTTCGCTGGAATTCAATTGTTTACTCTATCGTGTCGTAATTGGTATTCGCACATACATATGGCTCGCATGCAGAAGCTTATCGAAGCTTTATGAAGATCATATATTAATAATAACAGGAATTATGAGTTATTTTGTTATTTTTTTTTTACAATCAATTAAAAATTTATAGTATATTTATAGTAAGAACACTTAAAATGAGCGAAGGTGATTAACTTTTTTACAAAATTTAAAAGCCGATTAAAAGAATACATAAGTAACTTAAAAGTTATGATGTCTCTAATAGGCGATACAGAATTTACAACGGCAGGTTATAAGTGTCTATATAAGATATACATACCTACTGTTAATGATTTCTTACAAGGCAGTCAAAATGTTACGAATGTGCGCTTCTGCGACGGGACCGTGAACAGAGCTCGCGATTGCGGTCGAGTTCAAGGGAAGTAGGCACGAGAGAACGTTTTATGGCAAAATATGTATTGGCTGACAAATAACTATCTCGATAGTTTACGTTTAACTCAGTGTTTCCACTCACTACTTCGTTCTGAACACCTTTACTACTGGTTAAGTATGTTTGACAATATCTCCGATATGAATCATATGTTTCAGGAATGTTCCGCTTTGCGTTGTCGTCCTAATTCGCCTCGCCCACTTCTGCTCAACAGTTTACGTTTACGCGATCGGAAAATTGAAAATGGAACAGGAAATTAAGAAATTACTGGAATGAAGATGTCTGCAGAAGAACCAAATTTATCGATATAGCCTGGAGAATCGCCAAACTTAAGTGGCAGTCAGCACATTGCTTCCAGAAGAAAACGGTCGTTGAATGATTCTAGAGTGTCCTACTAGGTGAAAGCAGTGGTGGCCGATTGGTAACGGCCCCGACTTACAAGTTGTATGTAGGTCGCGGGTTCAAACCCAGCCAGGCGCATTACTTTGTGTAATTTATTTCATCACCACTGCTCTCAAAACGGTGAAGGAAAACATCGTGAAGAAACCGGCATGTCCTAGAATCAAAAATTCGAAGACATGTGACATCCACCAACCCGCACTGGGCCCGCGTGGTGGATTACAGCCCATTCCCTCTCCTAGAGAAGAGGCCTGAATCCCAGCAATGGGAACATTATAAGTCTGACTATGCTATGCTACAAGGTGAACCAATGATCAGGTTAGGGTCGCGAGAATCCAATGGAAACCGATCGTTGGAGCAACACTTGGGGAGGCCTGTGACCAGTAGTAGACGTCTTTCGATTGAAATGATGATGATGATGGTCGGAAAATTTCATTACGAACTTCAATTGGTGTAGCAAACGACTTCGCCCTGCGGGCTGCGATATTAAAAACTTAATTTCAATTATCATAAAATCATTCAATTTCACTTTTAACATTTTCGTTTGTTGTTAAAGTGGCTTCACGAGCATGTAATTGGTTTTCTTTATGGGTTGCTTGTTTATATGAGAAGGCATTGATGCGAGCCTTCGTATTCGTATGCTACATGCCTTTATGATCCGTTCCCTGCCAGAAACTGTTTGGGAACAAGTACTAATAATAAATTAGTAATGCAGCGAAGACATTTACTAAATGAAAGTATCTATAAACTCGAATTGGAGTTGCTTAAGCGACATTGTAGCTAAATAATGGCTAAAGCGATTTTACTTTATTAGTGAAAACTATCAGACTACAGGATTGTTCGTTTAAAAGTGAGATATGCGCTTGTCGGCGATACGTACGGAAGGTTCATTACAATTGGTCGCTAAAGCCTAATCGTGAAGCAACTCGTTATTGTGATGAAATCTACTGATGGCACAGCTTAACGTACTTAGTTGTTGCAATTCATCTACGCTATGTGTTCATCTCTTCATATGCTATAGCTGCTAGTATATAAATCCGTTGTTGAAACGATGTACCTTTCCAGTATTTGCAAACAGTCAATGAGAATAGCCCCCTTACTTAAGGTTTTATGTACATTAACCTATGACATCCGTATAAATCGCCACTGAGTGGGTAGCTTAGCGTGAATGTATTGATATAAGACTGCGCGTTTGACATAACGCTTATTTATGAACTACCGTGCAATAGAAAGGCATTCGTATTGTAACGTTGCTATATTTATAGGTTCGTGGTTGGCGCATGTGAAGCCTCAACCGCATGCGATTTGTTCTCACGCGGTTTGTGTTCCTGTCCCGCTCCCTCTCTTAAAAATACGCCTCTGACTCTCGGTCATTTTGAGATTCAAGTCGGATTCTTTCTTTTTGATATTGTGCATTATTTACATCTTGTCTTTCGATTCGTATTTTTCAATGCATCGAGCATTTCTTCAGCAGTTCTTCCACTAAAAACGTAGCATGATTTGTATTTTCCGCTAGTCATAAAATTGTTACAGGGTGCGACGAATTGAGTACCAACTTCCTGAAATCTTGAACCGGTACTGGTAACTACATGTTATAAATTGATTTACCTTGAAATGGTAATGACGTGCAAATGTGAAACGCGATACTTTCAATGCTTTGGATTTTTTCTTTATGTTGTTGTATTTAGGTAAGCTGAGCCGTGGTTATTTGGTCTAGCACGATTGTCCCCGGTGGAACAATGCTTGGGTCGGTTCGCGATTAATAAACTAATGGGTATAATTGTAACCCCGCGGCCGGTATGTTCACGTCATTATTTTGACTATGAACGATCGGCTTCGTGCCTCCGATAAGGCACACTCGACTCAGTCGTGATTGTGTTTTATTGTTATTGAAACTGTCGCGGGAAAGTTGAACTTCCTTCTTTGCAAATGATAACATCAATTCATAAAGCAAAGGCCTCGACTTTTATTTTTTCTTAGAATATAAATAAACGTGGGATAGTTTTCTTGGGTTTTAATTTAGTTGCAGCAGAAGATGCGGTTATTTAGCGAGAGAGATAAAGCGGCGCAGATGCTAGCTATTTGTAATTCCCAATGAGACGTAAATACAAAGTTATTGGTCATTGTTTTAATACAACGGTCGCTGCACCGGTCATAACTATTAAAATGCGCGATGCGTTGGCCTGAAATGCTCGCAGATATCTGGAAATGTTCGAAGTACTTCAAAGCGTATCGTCCGACACTGCTACTTTTACACGCTCTTAGAAATCAAGGCTTCTTCTATTTCTTACATCTGTTTTATTTTCAATTGTTGTTTTTATATAAGAGTTTCAAATGTTTTTGATACAGATATAAGGTGTTATAAAATGGTAGCGTTTATACACCTTAATAATGGTAGCATAGGTAATTGAAAATAAATACCTTCTGAAATGTCGATAAAATAAACATGCTCGTAAGATTTTAAGACATCATTTGTGTTCTTTTGTTTAGAAACTAAATTGCCTAATTAGCACGGTCGTAAAATTGCGTTTTGCGTAACCGAAGATAATGGTGTCTAGGTACCATCGAGCACTGGTCATTTAACTACATTAGTTAGGTAATACAATGCAAAATATTTAGCTAGAATTATTGCTTGAATGAACTAGCTTCTCGCCGTTATGTAACTTCGTAAGGACATATTTATTATTTGCCAACTTAATTGCTTCGGCTAAAGTTCTCGAGGTTTAAGGAGACAAGGCGACAACAAACACTACAATAGTTAACTATAATTATCACCTGACACGGTTCAGGAGTGGTCACTATGACTTACAATAAGCCGACAACCTTTGGTCTTTACAACAGTGTTTTGTACAATTTGTGAAATAAGTTTAAGAATTTTTCAAAGACCATTGTCATAATAATACCTACCTACTTCAACATCGTTTGTTTTCGCATAACTTGAAGTTGGTTAATAAACAAAGATTAGCGAAATAGCGACACATCATGGTCAAAACAAAATGATATCTGTCATACTTATTAGCGAGAAGATGCGGTAGGGTATCAAATCCATAAGGAGTGGTCGAATTAAATTTGAAATCGCAGAATTATCTCGGTCGGTTTGTAAGCGCAGTCGCAGTGTTTGGTGGCAATAAATTATCGCGTCGGAACACAAAAGATGGCATTGTGAAGTCGACACGGCGACGTCTGATAACGATCGCACGCGGGCCCGACCGGCGCGCGAGCACCTCGGTCGCCACCGTTACGGCCTACGACACTAGCTGCTAGGCGCAGGATCTTTTAAATGTTATTATATTGTTAGTGTTAAAATGAAAACAAATTTTTGTACCAATGTCTTGGAAAATACAGATTACAAAAAAGCCGTGCTACGCCATGACTCCATAGGTTGCTACGAAATAATAGCGTAGCAATCGGAAGAAATTTAAATAATCATTACTCACTTCACTGCACTACAACAACTTACAAATTCATACAACCAACTCTACAAAAGAATTTTCCGTTTAAGTTTTACGCTCCAAAGAACGAAGTAACTAAGAAAATATCTCCTTGGACTTGAAAACACATACATATTCAACATTAATGTGATCATGAAAAAGTTAATGGTGAATGTTTGATTTATCACGAGCTCGGCGCAAGCGGTCCGCGACCCGGCTGTTCAGCGACACGCTTTTGTGTCGCCGTCGTCGTTTTATGTCCAATTAATTTAAATAATAGCTGCCTCCCGAAGTTCCGACCTACCTGCCTGCGACTACTGCGACCGTCTGTCGCAAGTCGTCCTCGTCGTGCGCTCGCACCACAACCGACAACCGTCACATACTTCACTTTATTCTCTACTCATTTTTTCTAAATTTTTGCTAATAGCTTGTCATTAACAACCACACTAATGTGTATTACTTTAAATGTGTGATGTGATGAATAGAGTACGACAAAATCGACAGAGTTCCTTGTACGGGTAGTCAAACTTGTTTTCTCAAGGCTCAAAAACTAAAATAGGCCGACTGAAAGGTATTAAACTTTTCTAGTAAGATCATAAGAACTTGTTCGTATTCATTTATGCGGTCCATTATGACCCTAAATAGTTATAAAGCGCTCTAGACTTTCAAATTAGCATGTCTTAAAAGTGGATTGATCGCTCAAAAGCCGTTCATTGTGTTCTCTAAGGGGGACATTTGTCTACCATTATTATTTGGGGCCGGTTTTTTCATGTACCTGCCTACATGGCGCCTAAGTATTCATATTCAAATTACTGTTTCTTGTTGGGTAATTTTTAACATTTATTTACAATTGTGTAATCCGATCACTTGGAAGATAAATTGAATGAGTCTGTGTAAGTGAGATAAATTGATGCTTTCCATACCACAATCGGGCGTTAATAATGATATCGAGTTCCAATACGGTGCACTGAGACTTAGATGCCGAGGGGAAACTGAGGTTTTGTACGAAGTTATTTTATGTTTTATGAACACGTCATTCATATAATATAAACTCAATCTTTGAGAAATTTGGTTTAGGTAAGGCATGATTATGACCAATAGAAGCGATGATGCCAGGCGGGTTTCCCTGCGGTGCTCCGGGCAGGCTGGCTGGGTCAGGCAGCTTATTCATTAAGGCACAGTTCCTCCCACTGGCGTCGGTCATTTTACTTTATTTATGGCCGCCGACTCGAGGTGAGACCCCAATTTCGCATGCGCCCGTGGCTTGATAATTATACCCTAGCTGCGGCTGAAAAAGGTCGCTGTTTTATATTGAATATGAACAACTCCCCATGATACCCTTGGATACTATATACCTAACTTTTGTGGTTAGCTATGTAGGTTACTTTAATCGTGTAAACATACAGGATGTATACTTAATACGAAACTGCGTTTTTGAGTTATTCTTGCCATTTATTTGTAACGCTGAAAAGTGGTGATTTCAGGAGTTGTTTTTTTTTAAATTTATTGATAGTGTCGCGCTTGACCGCTGCCTCACCTGACGGATGGAAAGCGATGATGGAGCACCTTTGCCTAGAAGGAACCTATTCACTCTTGACTTAAAGACCCCCAGGTTGTAGCTTTCATGCTCTTAAAGGGAATTCCACTCCTTAGCTGTGCTCACGATCAATGTGTTCCCAAACGTTTTGTGCGTACGGGTAGGATGCTCAGCATGTACCGGTGGCGCATCGCCGTACGTCTGGTAGTCCAATGATGGAATGGGCTTGGCGGAATTAAATTATGCAATTCCGACACACACTCCCCGAAATGTTACTGGTAAAAAACCGACAGGCTAGCAACACGGTGTCGATGCTCAAGACTTCGAAGCTTCGACTTGACGTTAAGGGGTTATCAAGGCTTTGCATTGCCCGTTGCTTCTGTTCGGATCGAAGTTCTGAAAATTCTAGCAAAACTTTGATCAATTTTTTAGTGCTGTTTCAGTTTTTTATATTCTATAACTTAATGTAATCTGAACTTCTTTACTAATTACTTGAATGAATTAGTCACATCGTTGACACAAAAACTTTACTTAAATTTTTACAAATATCGATTTTTTCAAATCATCATCAGACCTTCACTTATAAACCAGCAAGTTGCAAATACTTTATTCGAAGTTCTGTCGCAACTAAGTTGTGCTAAGCTAGAACTAAGCTTACATAAATATTCCATTTTTCAACACTTCGCACTCGATATATTATGGGCGTATATAATAACCGGTTAAAGTATGTATGCAATTTTTTATCCCTATAATGCGTTTGCCTCACAGGTAATCGTTTATCGCAGAACATGAATACTAAACGTCCTATTTATTGCCACCAATAAAATAAGTCAAACTCAACGGATAGTTGTAATGGGTTTGTAAGTATGGATGTTTTATGGATAGTAATACTCTTAAATAGATATAACTTGAAGAAAAAAAAAATGATTTTTGATGAAGCGAGAGTTTTACGAAACGTGCGTAGTAAAGCTTATGATTGTATGTTATTGACGAATGAAGTGGTTTCACTGGATTCAACTGGTTTCACAATAAATTGTAGACGGTAATAAATTAATGTAGCATCAGATAGAAATAAAACAATCACGCTGTATAACATAAGTTTGGTTTGACGACGTGGAAACCGAACGGTGCGGTCGCAAATCTAGCGCTTGTGAAAATGAAGGACCGCCTCGTGACTGCGTGTCAACTAGCCGCAGGCTCTTTAATGTCAAAGTGATTAGCGTGTTTTTGTGGACTAGTACTCTAACATACAACTGTATGTTACATTACACATGCCCATTTGAGAAAACTGCCAAATACTAAGGAACCTACATAACCATAAAAACCGAAGAAGATAACGTAACAAATGAAACAAATATTTTTCTTGGTACACGAGCATGAATTTATTAAAGATATCGAAGGTCCAAACACAAGAAGGTCGAAGGATGTGGTGGCAAAAAGCTCTCTCATGTCCGCGATGTCGAGATAACATTAAACTGAGCATTTGTTATCCTTATCTCATGTTGGAGCGTGGCTAATGTGGCTGGAGGCAGATACCCCCGATCGATTTATGTCGCCCTGGCACCCACGACAAATTGATAATTAATTTTCCAACGATGCGTTTGATGGTGCCGAATTATTTTTGCGAGGTCGTTCATATCGCTTTATTTTAAATGGTGATCAGCATTAAACGGGTTTAAGAAACGTAAATGTTTATATCTACTAAATTAATAAATCGTGCCGCCGCTTCTCGCTTGCTCACAATGACATTTGACTGATGTTCTACCGTACCTATGCATTGTTCACAAGATAAGCCGCATTAATTCTCGGTCATGCCACCTGATCGACTTAATGTTTATTCTTTATGAAATATTTTCTATTTAAGTTCGCATGAATGAACTTAATTTTCAGTAGAATTAAGTGTTTTGACATAAACCTTCAGATGACATCTAGAAAAAGTACTTTTAATCATAACAAAACGACCAATTTTAGGTTTCTAACTTATAGTTAAACTGCAAAATAGGCCTGAGAAAGCTACATCGTGAACGTAAACCTCTACAGCACGTAGAAGTGACACATTAAAAAGGTTATATGCAATCAAAAAGTTATGTCCCGCGCAGCTATTCTCACGCCCTCGCGCCAGCGCACACAAAAGCCTCATCTAATGGACGGCCATTGATAAAAACAGTTACTACCTCAAAATAAATAACAACACGCGACTCTCCAACGAATTATCTCGCGCTCTTTATGATAACCATTTCGAGGTCCTGTGACAAGTCCTACAAAAACCAAATGAATCATGTTTCGATAGTGCGTCATCACATTAGAATAATATTTCAATAATGTTCGTTAAGATTGTACAAAGCTGTCTATTTAAAGTGTTTTACGATCGTTGTCGCTGAATTCCACGCAAGTATTGATGCGGAAACGACCGCAACATCTTAGTCCCACGTCAAATTGTCTCTTCAATAAATCATCAATAGATTTGATGCGCGTTACTACAACATGTAAACCAATATTCCATGAAACTCTGCCAACATATGTTTACACATCCAACAAGCAGATTAGCGTCCTTTTGTTTATATATAAGGTTTATAATTGTAGTAGCGAGTCGAACTAATGTTGCAAGGTTTTAGATGAAAAAACGAAAACCTTCTGTCGTCGGGTAATTTTGTAAAATTGTCGGAGACATCGGTTTTTATTTTGACCCAAAACAATCTAAAAACGTTCGATCTTTTGTGTAATACGACACTAACCGCGGATGCCAGCCTGACACGACAGCGGTCAAAGCGCCCAGATTTAGAAATATAGGTACGCCATTTTATATCTGTATAGACAACGTACCTTCTGTAGTAAAAACAACTAGTTAAACAAGTTTTTTTTACGTCAAAACAAAGCAACAAAAGATATTAACTTATCAGCACCTTAGATACAGTAGTCGTTTCACACTGATATTTGAAATAAAAAGACATGTGTCATAAAAATATGCGTGTCTTACGACACATCGCCCACAATGCGTCTGTAAGCGCCGCTCTAATCCTTTAAAACAATGCTAATGGATCTACGTGAACCACCGCCTTAAGTCCTGTCAACGTATTTAAACATTCGACCGATCGCCTTAACGCTTCGCTCGCCACCAATAAAGTTGACACTAAATTAGAGCTTTTATTTCGTTTCTACCCGAAAGCACAAAATTGTAAATAAATATTTTATTATACTTGTTCACTGGACGCATTTTAGTGTGAGCGATGAACACGGGTTCACGTCAAAACATCTTTATCGGGTTATTTGTCTTATAAAATATTATCAAGAGGCTCCTCGGGACCGTCAGCAAAAGAGGACGTATAGTGTGATACGTGTGCGGCTGTTTACTTTACACCCACGTGATGTGGTCACCTCGCTTTGGGGCGAGGGATAAACAATGAGAGAGGCGATTGCTCGTCAATGGTGTAACAAAGATAGTTTATTTTTCTTTGAAGTTGAGATCTCGATGAGAATAGGTTGTTAGGTGTGAATCATAGCGGCAGACCGTACCGCGGAGATTATGCGTGAGCCGCGCACCGGCGCGTACCAAATCCGACGCGACAAGCAGAATTATCAAGTTTTGATATACTGATAAATCAATAACTCATTTCGATAACAGAGATGCGTCGAGGATCCGCTTTTAATGTTTATGTTTTAGATTTAGAGTGAGCTTTTGATTTTAGTTGAAGACACGGAACATTATTTATCTCTGGAGATTTCGGATGCGTATATGCTTATATGTATTAAAATGTGAAATATTCATATCAAGCATCGAATAAATAGTTAATTTAATCTATTGATTAGTCCTCTGACAGCGATCATATGATAGTGGAGGCAGTGGCGGCGGGCGCAGCGCAAGTTAAAAGCTGTGAACCGGTCGCGTCGGAAAGGGCGGGCATCGCCTCCCGCAATCACGTACTTGTCGCGTTTTCATCACCTGCTCGCTAAAAGTGACGTAATTACGGATGCAAATCGATCAACAGCAGTTATCGAGTCGACGAGGGTTGACGCTGGGAATTAGCGCGATACGCCACTTAATGTTTATCGCCTTCCGCGATTTAGCGAATATGGTATTTACGACGATGTAGCGACAGGCAACTGCGCAGTTATGAGCTACTTCTAACCCTCTTTCAGTTGTAAACTGGTGATTTATATGTTCTCATAATGTCGCTTTTGAAGTTTACATTATCTATAAGCTACGCAGAACCTATAAGAAACGCACAACCTAATAGCTGTCGCTGTATAAACCTTATTAAAATCACGTCTATCTTCCATGACTACTACTAGTGAGTTCCACTTTCCTGTTGTATTGAAGCACATTTTTAATATTTCTAAACGCCAATATTAAACTATTAACTCCTTTTTTACGGAGAAAATTATCAAATGTCTTTTTCCTCCGTAGTTGGAGTGAGAGGGAGTGTCAGACATTAATTGGCTAAAATCCACAATGTTCCTTCAGTTTTCCTTTGCGAGGGCCACGGTAACTCTTTCGAACAATCCCGCAGCCCAGACAGAAACTATTAACCCTAAAATAGAAAAACTAACACACACAAATCACTACAACTTTTTCCTGAATGTCTACAAACCTTAATCCTCCATCCACAAAGAATTGCTATCGCATTTTTCATCTTATCGTTGAATCTCACCGCTTCACCAAAATTTTTAATATAAATTTCTATCAGAATCACTATGCAAAGAGAACGGTGAAAACAAAGGATAAATATATACGAAGTTGATCGATGTCGGAAGCGTGGATTCCATCGCTCATTCGGATGACTTGCAACTAGTGAGCATGCTCTCATTGACTCCGCCATTGACCTCGCGTCAGCCAGACTTAGTGATCACAATAATATAAATTATGGTATTACATCCGTCTCGTGGGTATTAACAACTGTAAACATACAATAACGTAATATAAAACAGAACTAAACAGATCGGCCCCAAGGGTAAAGTAGGGTGCAAGCGTAACTGGAACCAATTATTTGTAAATAAGATGGCCCATTGTCATCCGCTTGGTACTTTTCTAAAATGAAGATTTTAAGATTTACGAAATACACGTGTAAATTCAAAGGCACATTATGTTAATCACAAAGCCAAAACACATTCATCGTGCAAGGAATGCAGCTAGTTATAATGTAACATGTATGACAACGGCTTGTAGGCAAACCCGATGTAAATAATTGTTATTTAGCTTATTGTAACACAGGTACAAAAGTAAACTTGGTTATGTCTGGTAAAACACTTGCTCCAGTTGAGTGAATGAAGTGTAACGTTTCATTAACAGAGGTCTGTGGCCCAAGCAAACACCGCATATCGGTGTCTTGTTTCAAAAGTTTTTTCCAACATAGTGAAAGGCGCCCGCGTCTCCTTAAAAGCCTTGTGGACTGTATTCGTTAGCGCGCCTTTACATACGGAATATAGCCCTCAATGGAAAAAAAAACCTCTCAGAAATGAGTAGAGTGTGTTTAAGCCATATTTGTTTGAATCCCTAATTGATCATGGACTGAAGTTTGGCTAAATTTTTGTTTAAATACTGTTAATTTTCAACAAGTTTCTTCATTTTCGACACTAAATTGTTTTAGTTTGGCATTGATTTCAGTTCTTTGCAAAGGTTTACATTTCGCTTATAGTAAAAGAGAGATAAATGTGTAAGAACCTCTCATAACATGATGAGTTCTTGCTCACAAATAGAATTTGCTAACGAGTTGAGCCGATTATGGCTGGCAACATTTCATAGTGTATTAGAGACGAGAGGCTGAGTGAATGTGTTAGCGCGTCTTGGCCGCGCGTTGTACTGACGACAGCCGCATTAAGACAACAAAGGGTGATATTTTTCGTGGACAAACAGTAAAGGGCTTTGGACATGACAGACAGGTGATGCACCCACACGATGCATATTTATGATGTGTTCGACAGCTAGTACGACACTAGGAATTATGGTCAGCCAATATTTGTAGCGTTTACATGCACACATCGCAATGAATAGCCATAGGGCATAATATTGAAAAGAATCTTCATGACTGAGAAGCAGCAACTTATAAAATTAATAAGGCACAGCAATTATATATTCCGAGCAATGGTGGTAACGGCTTTGACTTACGAATTGTAGGTCGGGGGTTCAAACCCAGCCAGGCATATTACTTTGTGTAATTTATTTCATCACCACTGCTCTCAAAACGGTGAAGGAAAACATCGTGAGGAAACAGGCATGTCCTAAAAACAAAATTTCCAAGACATGCGACATTCACCAACCTGCACTGGGCCCGCGTGGTGGATTACGGCACATACTCTCTCCTAGAGAGGAGACCTGAGTCCCAGGTCATTACAAGACTGATTATGTTTATGCTTATTATATATTTTATAAATAAATAATATTGTAAGTAATTCAATTGGATTAAAGTAATCAACACAATCCGTGGTCTGCCATACCGGGCCATGGCTGTGCTATATAATTACGTAGTCAATCTAATACAGGTTATAAAAAAGTGAAAAAAAAAAACAAAATGGCCGCCTGAGCTAGTGATTCACACGTTGCGGTTTCTCTGACTATTTGTGACTGAACAAAACGATCTGTGAGAAATCATTCATGGTCCCTCCCAGACTCTTCCATCCACCAATCCGAAAAAAAATAATTTCATCGCCATAAAGACAAGGTGTTAGTCAGATACAAGGGATATTTTGCCGACTAATTTGTACTTCGCAGCGTCGAAAATGTTATTTTGCTTTGACTCAACCATACGTTTTTGGAACGCGTCATTTCAGCAGGTACCTAAGTACGATGGGAAATAAGGCAGGCTATCAAAATCAGACATTAAGTGGCTTTATTTTAACTTAATTGATTTTGTGTGCCGTTTAAGTCGTCGGGCGGGCTAAACAGATCTGCAACAATAATAAATGTGCTCAACCCGTCACTAAACTTGAATGTTTACACTTTTAAAATGTTTACATTGTTAATGTTTTAGTTGATATAAGCCAATAAATAAAATTATTTATTTATACAGATTTTCACAAGTTCATTGGAATGCTTTAACTTCTACACATTCATACTTTGCGTTGAGATACAGGTAACTTCGAGTAAGGTGCCTACGTGAACCCTTACCCGACACCCTCGTGTAGATATCTTTTGGGTTCGCGTGAACAAAATGAACGGTCGGCATTACAAAAAAATGCCCTTAAACTATTTGTTGTGGTTTCCACAAAAAGACAAAAAAACGGGACATCAAAAACCAGTCAGCATTGGTCGGCTTTTCGACTCCAGTGGCCTTGTATAAAAAACCATGTGTTAAGGAATGTAAAGAGCCATTTAATTATCCTAATATATTGTTATGGTCGCGGAGGGAGGTGGTTATAAATTAGTGGCAAGTCCAAGCTAGGACGAGGTGGCGAATGGTACCGCGCCTGCGGCCGCTTGCAGGGAGAACCATTTAGATAATATGAGAGATAGGAGTTTTAGCGACATAATATTTTACTACTTTGTACTGGTTTAAGTGGTGTTTAGGGAGTGCTATCTAATATCCCCGTGCGTGCGCTTGCGCAGACACGAGGCGGCCGCAGACAGCACTCGTTCTCACGTTACTGCAGCCGCTCAGCCGCTGTTTCAGTGCGATGATCCTGAGAGTTTTTATTCCATTTTTACCTCAGTTCCATCGAGCGGCCTTCATTATGCGTCCGCAAGTGCTTCGGTCGCCACCGGTTCAGGTAGCTTGGAGTTTCGCTTCAAAACTTGACCTTAGGTATTCGATACGCTTGTTATATTTTTTGTTAATCAATATAATTGAATATGAGCTTTTGATGTGGTGTAATTTGATAATTTGCGAAAATAAATTTACGTAAATTGACTCGGTCGTAAAAACTGGTTTAATATTCGAATCTTATTGGATGTGTAAGTTCATGTAGATGTACGTACCTACATGCATATGTGGATGCATACCGAGATGATGATAATCGTGATATGAGGGTATGTAGGTATCGACCGGGACAGGGCGACTGGGCGAGGTGTCGGAGGCAGGGCTCCCCGCTGCGCGTGAGCATTGTGATCGACAGCTTGTTTACTAAAAATATGCATAATGAATTTATAATAGCCTATCAGCCTGCCACGTCGCCTCGCCCCTCCGTGCCCATATGAGGCCTGCTTCTTCTGCCTCTTTGGATATGAATGCACAAATCGATACCTGCCTACAATTTCATACAAAGGTGACCATATGTTAAGAATGAAAAGTTAAATAGTATTCAGAAGAGCCCACTAATTCAATCGAAGCTAGATTTATTGAAAAATATCTTCTAAACATATTTAACTCATGTTATAGAACGGTTGTCAGAGAAAGAATGTTGGTGTTACGATGGTGAGAGATGCTTAATTGCGCCACCGATATGTTCCCACGTTTAAATGCAGCAAGTGTTTGTACAAGCATTTAGCATTCGATTGTTTTAGTGCGGACCGAGACGTCTGCGGAGAAGCAAACATTGAGCTTCCTGAGCGTGCAGCACCTTACCCCTCTCCTCCTCCCGGCCCCGCTCTTCACACCCATGTCTCCGTTTCTCTGATTATAGACATATTTCGCTAAAAATAAGTTTATTAATTAAAACAATTACATTCTTAAATAATCCGCTTACAACAAGAAAAGCGAATCCTGTTGCATGAGGAATTTGGATGCCGTGAAATGTCAAAAAATAAAAGAATCGCCGACGATGCTAAATATGTCGCAGTTCTCGCAACTCTTTATTAGGCGGTTGAAACGTTCGTAGAAGTAATTATATACGGTGCTTCAAGCTATCTGTAGCATGAATGTGGCGACTCCACTGCCAGGCGGGGCGCCCGGCCCTGCTCGGTCTCTAGCCTCGATTCGTTACGTCAATCTCAAAACTTTTTCACATTGAAATCTGCATAGAGTGAGTTGACATCGCGCAACAAAGCCGCCACGCGGCGCTCTGAGCTTTGTCCGCATTTCTTTATAAATATTTTGACATTTCCCTCATTCGTCCCGCGGAGCTGGTCCACAAACAAACCCGTGTGGATCCTTTTGTGCAGCGTGTGTAATTTGATTTATTCTTTGACGACAAACGTCCGACATCCTGTGTTGTAAGGCGTTGGTGTCGGGGCGGCGGCGTTTGTGGATTTGTTAGCACATCTATTGGTATTTTCTTTAGTAGGTGTAAACAAAAATATTCGCATGTCTTTAGAACCTCGATATTGTTTCTTAGAGGTGCATTGAGTGCGCACTCCACTTACGGACCTTTTAGGTGGTCGACGCGAATTGCGATGTAAATATTAGATATCATGATATTTGCTGAGGGCTGTTAACACGTGGGGCTTGAATTGTTACAATATGCACTAACATTCGCGTTCCTTCTGTAAACTGTACGAGCTTTAGTAAACGCTTACGATGTTGAATCATTGTTTATGTCTGGGCGTCTATAGTCTTGGGATGAAAGGAGTATAACTGAATATACTCGTATCTTAGCTTCATCACGGCGCTTTACTCTTACGTAAATGTTATTCAAAATGCATGCAGTTAGTTACAAAACAAAGATTGAGCTTTTGAGTCGAATGTTTCAGAGATGCAAAGAGAAACTGAACACGTTGGCGATCAGCGTGATGAACCAGTGGCCTGGGGTGCGGCTGCGGGTCATCGAGGGCTGGGACGAGGAGAACTCACACCTGGAGCAGTCGCTGCACTACGAGGGCCGCGCCGTCGATCTCACCACCTCCGACCGCGACCGCTCCAAGTACGGCATGCTGGCGAGGCTGGCTGTGGAGGCTGGCTTCGATTGGGTCTACTATGAGAGCCGGTCCTACATACACTGCTCCGTCAAAACAGGTACTTCTTTAGTTACATTTTTGGAGGAAGTGTTAACTTTCCTGCTGTGCCAGATGGGATCTATATTGATCTATGAAATTTTTTAATACCATCTATGTATACATATGGATTACAATAAAGTATCCAAAGCCTTGGTAGGTAAGTCAGTATTTAATTACAGTTTCACAGTCACAAAAGTCATCCTAAAATTGTCACTTCATATCTAAACGGAATATTAAACCCATTTTAATAAACTAGACACAGTCATATTATTTTTTTAGAAAGCTACACTAAAGCAATTTCAATAACTTGAACTGAATATTAATAGTAAATAATAAAATGCTAAATTTATTAATACAGATATAGATAATAATTGTAAAACATAATCGTAAATGTTTTTCATAAGAGCGCTGCCTATTTCGTAATGCACACAAATGCGTTTAAGTCTTTTGTATGGCGGCGCGACGACGCTCCATATTTGGCGTTATTTGACGAAAAATTACTTTGTTTCTGTTCAAATAATTGCATGTTTTGCACAATACCATTTGGTTTGAGTAATTCAAACTGGATTGAAATAATGAAAAACTTGGTTTTCAAATAGTGTAGAAAAAAATCTGAGAAAACTATTTTCTTGTCAATTCGCAGTTTCCATATACTTAATATTATTTATTAACGATTTATTAAGATTATACTGATTTAAAGTCCTTTATAACAGGAAAATGTGATAATTCTTGATAAATTAAATTGTTTACTGTCATGCGTATACAAACGGTTGCTGTATCCGTAACATAGTGTAACTACGTAACTTTATGGTTTTTCCAAAAAGAAAATCCACAAGAAATCTTCTACGTTTATGGTTTTTCCAACAAGAAAATCCACAAGAATTGTAATGTGCTGAATCATTACCATCATCATCATTTCAGCCGATAGGCATCTACAGCTGGACATAGGCCTCCCCCAAATATCGCCATAATGAAGGGTCCTGTGTGTCTCGCATCCATCGGATTCCCGCAACCTTCACCAGGTCATCAGTCCACTTTGTAGGGGGCCTTCTAACACTGTGTCTTCCGGTACGCGGTCTCCACTCCAGAACCTTTCGGCCCCAACGGCCATCTGTTCTGCGAGCAACACGCCCATATGCCCATTGCCACTTAAGTTTGGCGATTCTTCGTACTATGTCGGCAACTTTGGTTCTCCTGCGGATACCTTCATTTCTGATTCGACCACGCAAGGAAACTTCAAACATAGCCCTTCCCATTGCCCTTTGGGTGACTTTGAGCCTTCTGATGAAGCCCATTGTGAGCGACCACATTTCGGAACCATATGTCATCACTGGCAACACGCATTGGTCATAGACTTTCGTTTTGCGACACTGTACTATAGTCTCCAATCTTGATAGAAGTGGGTGCTACACGGTTGTTTATCATGACTTTAGTTTTGTGCATGTTCATTTTAAGACCCACTCTTTCGGAAGCTCTACTGAGATCATTGAGCTTCCGTGATGTGTGATGTCCTCGCCATTTACATTAATGCCTAATCCACTCCAGTCCAGAACCTTTAAGACATCCTACATTGCGGCATAGCATGTGTTAAACCATGATTGAAGAATCGAAAACGTGAAATGTAATTGTAACTTGACGTTAGTAATATTTCACTAATGTAAGTACGTGCCGAGCGAAAATGTGATTTCCCTGAAAGTGTTGATCTAAGTTCCACGGCGACTTCTTAGGTGCTAAAAATGAATGGAAAAGCCGAGTGTTATCAATTACGGGTACATAACTGTACAATGTGGGCTACAGGCTTCGGGACGGACCAAATATATAGTTGAACTTTACAAGAAGAATGCATCTCAGACAGCTTCCCGCGCCCGCGCCCCGGCGGTGTCGATCAAACGGACGAACGAGCCTCTTGTTAGCATCCCTCTCGCTCTAACTCACGGAGAAAACTATATCCATCTGTTGCGCACGCGGCCGCATCGCAGCCAATCCCCCACTTCTATAATTACACCGGTGATTCAATGGCTACTTATATCTATATATATGTATACGGTATAACGATGAGAGAAGAGCGTATTTATATGTATGCTTGTGTTTTTAGATATTATGGAGGCATTCCGGAGCGTTCGCATAGTTCCAATTAATTTTGCAGATGGGTCTATAAGTGCCCTGTTCAGAAATTCAGAGCCGAGAGCGAAGTGTTGTGTGGAACGAACTAACGATACCACTTTACGCACTGTCAGTAATCTTACAATTGTTAAGAAGTTCCAAGAATTTGTCGTGGTTGTGTTACGTCAATGAATTACTAATTTTATTTGTAATGCTGTGAGATGAGTATCTTTCTTATCTCCCTATTTATCTTTTTCGTATCGAGCGAATCACTAATTGTATTAGCTACTTCTCATTGACACGCATTTCTGCTCCCTTCAATGTTATATGACTCCATAGTCCTTGCAGTTGGGACACTATTATGGATCTCATAGTACATATCTAGGTATATTGTGTAAGAAGGTTTTAATCTTTGAAAATAATAGGTGTGTCATGTACACCGTATTTGCCTATAAAATCAGTTAGAGATAATTGCTTTCTACTAAATAAACAGGATACATACCATTACAAGTTTGTTAATTAATTTTGCTCCAATGTTCAGCGATCATATCGTGGATTATTAATTAAAGTACCGTAAAGGCTTTAATTTCTAAATATGCAAATTCTTAATCTGAGGGGGATTTAAGAGGTAATTTTTGACCATTCTTATTGGTTAGGTTCCAAGTAAAAGTCTCTATAATTCTGCTAAGTGCGCTCCGGTCAATTTTTTTTCATGTCTGAATGCTTCAATCATTTAATATTAGGTACTCTAAAAGTGATCATCTCGTAGGCATCTCCTACATGAATGTACCTCCGGTCGATGACATACTACACATACTTTGGACTTTCCAAAAAGCAGTGTATCAAGAATCCTACTTTCCGTAGCCTTTAGTGGAGTAGGTCCCCATGAGCTTTCTAAAGGAGCGGGCTCATCCTCGCATCAAAGGATCAGTGACATCATCAACATCTTAAAAAAAAATCTATTTCATTCTTATGTTCGTATTCCTACTGCGTTCATTTTTTTATTAGGCATGATGACTTTTACGTCAAAGCCAGGACTATAAACGTGAAACGTATATACCATTTGCCGGTTTTAGAAGCCGTCAAAATCGATGTCTGTTTTTAAGGTACTGGAAATGAATGCTAGTTATAAATTATAGCTTTATTATTTTGTAAATACATATACTCAGCATTTTTAGAACTTTGAGCTTTACCACGATTAAAATTATTTCTCGAAAAATCGATCATATGCCTACGCCTTATAGCGGCACCATATAAAAGTCGTAAATTTATAAAAAAGATACCTAAAGTCATCCTAAAACGATAAAGAGCATTCATTGTTTCAAAAGCTCGACCACTGATACCCGGCGGAGTCTCCCGCGGTCGCAGGCAATTTGTTTCGATGTTTATTCATTTATTCCGGCGTTTTGTACGATCCGAGTCTTTTAGTATTAATTTGGATCTTATAAATAATTAATGTGCTTTGTGTAGGTATGTGTGTTGCGGTCGTGGCTCTCTGTTGGTCGCGGTCAAGGCCGGATCGCGCACGACCATCCACTGCTCCTTACGCTCTCCCCTTACATGTAAAAATCTTCGTCAACCCGTATTTCATTAAAATTATCTAGCGTAAAGCCACGTGCCGCACTTGTATTTGAATGCTTCTATTTGTTTATTACTTTGCAAATAGATTTGTATTTAAATTTTTCATAGAAAAATATTTTTTACATTTTTTGTGTCATTTTATTTACAAATGAAATTAACCCATAATAAAATTCTTTGTCAATATTTTTAGCGTTCAATCGTAGAATCATTAAGTCAATTCACACAAACTTAATAAAACACAATTTATCAAAAATCACTATTGTAAATCACCTATCGATAGGCATTTAGTGAATAATCATGAATATTTAAAGGCAGGAACATTTTTCGCTCTATCACATGGGATGAAAAAGAGACAGAGAAAAACTGGCCCATTATATGCTCGTATATTAAATTAAAGCATTCAGTGATCAACTCGGCGCCAATAAAACTATGCCGAGCGTTAATTTTTTGTGTTGGACTCGATTAATTGATTTCCATTGGTCGGCGATGATTGTTTTTTTATTCCGATCGTTGACTTATTGTATTTATTATACTAACGTCATCAATTTAGACGTGCACTTAGACAAATTATATACATAGTCGAACTAACTATTATTTTTGTCCAAATTTTTCGCCTACAACAAGACCACGGCGCAGACAGTTCGTTGATTTTACTATTCATTTAATAAAGTTTTGTTATTGACTGCATAGATTGTAAACGACTTTTTTAATTACGCCAAGAAACGATTGAATTTTTATCAATTATAACATCAGTTACCATAAATTAAGCCGATGCTTGACACAAGTTAGTTGTGCAATTGCATTACATTCTTAAGTAAGACATTAATAGAGTAATGTTTTATGTATCAAACTAGATCCGTTCGTTCATATTTTCACTTTTTGCGACTATGGAGAATTCTTTGAAGCCGGCGGCGGTAGAATTGAACGACTTGTATGTTAATTTTTTTCTATTGGAGTTATTTCCCAGTATAGGGACGTATAATCGATGTAGATTTTTATCAAGACAAGTGTATATACTTAATGGTTTAGAATGTGTTCTACGAATTGAAACAATGCAGCGGGCATATTGTAGAAACAGTTAAGGTCGTACACAGAAGAGGCTCGCGGTAAATGGGGCGTGACCGCCGGCGAGTGGACAGGTCACGACTCACTACATGTCACCACCCGAGCTTGGACTGAACGACGAATTTTAATAGGATATGGACATGAAGTTTTATGGAGATGCTTTTCTACTATGCGTAGAAATGTTATAAAACAAAAATTTGAATGTATTTTAGGGACATGTTCCAAATTACAGTTCATTAGCAGAGGGCTGTTGACGCGTCCATGCTCACGTACTTACTCATTATGTAAGATATCATTATGCCACATATTAAAGAGCCCATTGAGAACTCCTAACGAGCACTTACCGTTTTAACGTAGCCTTCATTTTGGATTTTATCTTTGAATATCAACGTGTGAATCCTTTCAATTGCGGAACGGAAGAGTTATAGGTAATTCGTATATTTAAATTAAACCCAAAGGAAATTAGAATCTATTCATTTCGAATGTAATTTAATCAGCGGAATGTTATAAAAACAAATACTAATAGGCAATAACAATAAAACTTTGGCATTTAATTGATTTTGTTTTGATCAATTAGGTTCCTGTTTTTATTTAATACTGATTGTCGTTCATAAAGAAACTGAAAACAGAATAATTACTTGATTACCTACATTAATTTGATAGCCTAAATGAAGCTTATTAGCAAGTTAGGCGTAGTTAGGTATAAAGTAATAAGTAACGTACCGATTTGCATTTAAAGCGATCGCTGTAGAAGCAACATGTCAACAAAGTTGTAAAACTTTGTTGTCGAAAAGCCCTTGTCTAAGCGACACGATAACATGAGGAGACTTTAATGTTATATTAAACGCGATAAGTAGGTCGCTGCGTTATCAAAATAAACTACGTAACTACGTAAACTGTACAAGATGTCTCACAGATTAAACAAACTTTATATTATCCGGCATCTGCGGGAACATTTGAAAGTGTTACCCCTAGAACGCATAGAGCAAATGAAGAAACAGGTAGGATATACCAATACCTTTTCGCTCCACTTTAGTGCGGGAAAAGTCATTTGGCATGTTGGTCTAGTGGTTAATGGCCCTGACTGCAATGCCGGAGGTCGTTGGTTCTATTCCCATCCTAGAGAAATATTTGTGTGATGAGCACGATCATTTCTTCTTTAACTGGGTATAATTTAATAATAATATGCATGTATTTAAAAATATATAAGTATGTTTATCAGTTGGCTAGTACTCCGCTTAGTTTGGGCCTAGATGGCGTTGTGTGAAAGTTGTGGAATAGTATTATTATTATTTGATGATTATAAACAAAAAATATCTGGTATCCATACCGCACCAATTCTGCCATTATTAGAGACACAATCCTGATCAGATTAAATCTATCGAATAAATCGTTCATCGAATCGTTTTTGATTTAATCAATGAATTGATCATATGAGATGACTTGATTTGTACTGATGGGAAGCGAAGACGTGATCGACGGTGCTGCACGTTTGCCTATAAGTTAACCTATTCACTTTTCACTAAAATATATGTATGATTATAGCTATCTGTGTTTCCTGATAGCTACAACTTAGAGGTCATTCCATGGGATATGCGAAAGTGTAGCCCTGGAAAGAAGGCAAAGAAGGAACAGGACTAGGTTTTAGTCAGTAAAAGTCTAACACGTCTGCTCTACTCGCTCCGCCCAAAAGTGAAAAATGTCATTGGATGATTTCCCAGCGAAAAAAAGGGATCTTTAAGTCAAGAGTGAATAAGTTACTACTAGGCAAGCATGCTCTATCGTCGACCACATCACCTGATCATCAGACGAGATAGTAAGCAAACGCGAGCCTAACAATGATAAAAAAACTGGAATCACAGGCTCCGGCAAGGACTTCCTCGCCTCAGCTTCAAAAAAATGATGAAGACGAGCAATATTTTTTGTAAGATATAAGGCAAAGGATAGAAGCGTGAGTGAGCGATGTTGCGCGGTCGAGCGCGCGCACGGCATGCGTGCGAAAGGCTCGGGGTGACACCCGAGACACCACATCCCGGAAGACTGTGGCCGAACCCCAAGAGGTTCCCACACCCGCCAGCCTGGATGCCTCATACCAATCAATTTATTCAGTTTGAGAACACATCTTGACGCTTTGGGGTTTTATAGATCCGTCGAATACCCAATGTGACTGTGATATCTCTGTTCAGAACTTGAGCAATACGTTGCAGTGCCCACAACTGCACTTGTTCCCCAATGCTGCAGTAGACTTAGCCACCGAGTAACGGGTTCTAAAAAAATTAAGAATTTTACTATCGACTCGGAAAGAACAGGAGAGATTTATTGAGTCTGTCAGCGAAAAATAAATTGGAGCACAGCAATGAATAAAAATTTTGCTTTGATTAGGAGCTTCACCTCATATCAATTACTTACCTACCATTAATTTACTAAGTGTATGGCCGAAAAATCACAGTGATTATTCATTCTCAGTGTAGCTCACTTCGCGCCAAAGTGTTACATCTATAATTAGTTATGTGTGCTTTAGGATTCGATTTTCCTTATTTAAACAATTTTTATTTTCAATAATATTGAAACCTCTTTATTATTATTTTTTATTTATTAATCCTTTGCCTGCTATACTTACAGTATGCACCAAAGCGCTCAATTTTGACTAAGCCTTAAATGAAATTCTTTGCGTGTTGCCCATTCTATTCTTGATTTTCCTAATATCTTCTCAATCGTATGCTTTACTCCTTCGAATCCTATACTGTACTTTATAGTTCCATTTAACCTGTTTTTTTTTTAAATGCGAGGCAATGATTTTACCATTTTAAAGCCATCTTTATCAATGTTCAAAGCTATATAGCGAGTTCTAATTAATATTAGCTTTTTAAAAACGTGTTTCCTTCACTTTTATTTATGTTAACAAACCGCATATCTTTATTTTGTACCCATTAACATTAATTTGCGGATAAATATTGAACATTGACATAGTGTGCAGCTTGCATGCCTATATTTAACAGGCAGGCGTATTATTTTATATTAATCATATTTCAATTTTACTTTCGCACTCAGTTTTGTTTTATATCTCAGTAAAGGGCCTCAACGTCGTCAATTCAGTACTGGTGGGCAATAAATTCAAACGTTAAGATCTCAGTACCACATTACAATCCCAGACGCTACATATTGCATCAGAGTCAGTGTCGCTTGCTTGGCGCTTAAATCATTCTGCTACTGCGCCGATAGAACGTACACATATGTGAATTACGAATTGGCTAGATCAGACTTTGGAGAGGCAGCTTTATAAATATTAATTTATTGAAAGACTAATACGTTTAATGTGTTTATCTACCTACCGTTTAAACATATAAATATGTAGATATTTCATCTTATTACGTACCAGTATGAATCGTACAATGAGAATGCTTATTTTATATTCCAAATATTTGAATACTGCTTAAAAATAATTCAGCGTGACAAAATCAAACAGTGCGAGATGCAGTTACAAAAGATGTTTAACATACTGACAACTTGTTGTACATCTTTTTGGGAATTTCCAAATTATCTGTACAATTCTAAAATGTTTTCTCACGCTCACCTAGTACCACAGATAAAATAAACCTTCCCATATTTATTTATTTTCTTTTTACATTGTAAGATACGGCGCGTTCAGCCGGCGCGCGGCGCATGAATCATAACCGGCGCGGTTTGGCATTTGCATGACCACGCGTCGGCTAATTGCTATTCTACACGATATAAATCAGATATAGTTCTACTGATCCCATGCGAGCATCTCGATAGCCTTACATCGCCCCAACAATAAAAGGTTGCGGCGGCCGACAAAACCCTATCGATAACATTACTTTTTTATCGAACGTAACCGAGCTTTTAGATCGGACGATGCGCTTCTGACAAATGTTAATGTTTCATAATCGTATAGCTGTTCGAAAAAAAACTGAAAAAGCGTCACATTTCGCTGGTTCCACATGTCATCCATCGACGAGATAAATTATTAATAGTGTCACGTGCTTTGTGGAGTTGGTTTTGTATGGTCACGCGCTGCGGGCCGGCGTGGACGGCGCAAACAGCGCGGACGGCTTGGGCCGGCCGCGGGCCCGGCGCGCCGCCTAGCTCTCCCGGTGGTCCGGGCGGGGCGGGGTCTGCGCGGCCACTCGGCTGCGCCGGCGCACTGGCCCCCGCGCTCACTCCCCCGCGCACAGCCGCTTATCGTCGCATCTTCAGCCTAATGTTACTTACGTCACTATGAAATCGCGTGTGACTGGTTTTAAGGCTTTGGATTCGTTAACTTTGAAGCATAATAAGGTCGGGAATTAAAATTTAGATAAAATCTTCTGCACTGTATGATTGGAAATTATATACGAAGGAAATATTAAGGCGGTACATAACAATAATTTGTACAGCGAATTGGCACAATAAACCTACGCAAGTAAATAAAATACCCATTCACGTAACGATACGCACAAAAGAATAAATCTGCACCCCACCTAAATTGTACAAAAACGCAAAGGTGTCCGCCGCCTATTCAGTAACTCGTGTGATGTGTTCACCGGACAACAAACGCATGTTGACAATAAGCGCTTGACTTTGAGCAAAATCTAATTTGTGCAGTTATTGTGTAATGCGATCCGCTCCGAACCCATCGCTTTGAGAACAGCTTGTGAACAAGGATCGTCTGAATTTATCGGTCGGTTACACAACAAATCAAAATTTAACGAGTTCGCGCAAACCAGAGGCTTTGCAGGGTATCTTTAGCCGTGCTCATTTGCGCGTGTAATTGCACCACCCACTGTAACTGTAACTAAAGTTAAAAATAGAGACGGCTAGGTAATACAATTGTTAAGACGTAACAGTGGCGGCTGAGCTCTGAGCACGTTTATACTTAGCTTTAAAGTTAAGCCATCTTTATTTATCTTTTGGATACCATTAACTTGCCCGTAAATAGACACTTTTTTTGCTACAGCCACCAAGGATCATAAGATTACGTACAGGTACAGTTTAAGCTGGACGAGGATTTAAATAAATACTATTAAATGAAATACAAACAAAGATCAGCAAATCAGGATTCTGTGCGATTTTTTAGTCGCAGTTTTTTCGCACAAACAATAAGTGAAAGGAATTCGTAAAACGGATTGAATTAACGTATCGACGCTTAAAAAGTTTGTTCAAGAGATTACGGCTCCTATTTCGTAGAAAACTTTCCTTTATTATTGAATTTGTTAGACGAATATTATATCTGTATACCATCGGAGCCAGTCTGAGCCAATTGTGTGTTGGAGTAAAAGACATACTGAGCTTGGTAGGTTATTCTTGCTGATAACCTGGGCACAGTGGGAGCTGCCCGCGATCCTCTTTTGTTTCGTATCTTATCCGATTTTAATTACGGGCGTAGAGAAATCTTGTTATTCCTTAAAGGGATATGACTGCTCCGAGCTAATTTACTATCGTCCCTTGCACGATTTTATGTTCTCAATTTTATTTTATTGCTTTTGGTTCATGGGATATAGGCATAGCAGATGCATGGCAATACTGATTCGTGATTCGATATTGCCATGTATCATAAATACACACAACTTTTGAACTATGAAATATAATTAATATAGTATAATTTAGGTGGGATCGCAGTCAAGCACTGGTTTATATCAATTAAAAAAAAAGAACTTATTTTTTATATTAATCCAGTATGAATGTAACTGACTTTCTTTTATTGTCTATTACAGAATCATCTGTGGGAACAGGAGCCGGTTGCTTCCCTGAAGGAGCTATGGTGTACACAGAGAAGGGTCCCCGCGATATCGCCACGATACGAAGAGGAGACAAAGTGCTGTCAGCTGCTGATGATGGCAAAATGATTTATTCCGAGGTATGTAGACACACGCCATTAACCAGAACGACATATAATATGAGAATACTGCTAATATAATGCAGGCAAACTTAGTAACCCTCCACAGGATATGTACCTTACAGGTTTTTAAAATTAAGCATGAAGTAAATGTTTCTCATTACAGTAGTTGTTTTCATAAAGTTATTGTCATATTTTCAGGTGTTAACATTCATCGATCGCGATCCGAATACAACGCGACAATTCATCGAAGTGACGGCAGAGAACGGAGTGAAGATCACGACGACGTCGTCGCATCTGCTGCTGCTGGCGGCCGCCGACAGCTGGCGAGAGGTCTTCGCCGCCAACGTCGAGGTCGGCGACGTGCTGCTGACGCGGGGGCCGGCCGACGTCATGCGGCCGTCTCGTGTCGTGAGCACCCGCATGCTGAGGAAGCGCGGGGTATACGCGCCGTTGACGAGGACCGGCACTATCATCGTAGACGACGCGCTGGCGTCGTGCTACGCACTGGTGCGGAGCCACTCGCTGGCGCACGCCGCCATGGCGCCGCTGCGCTGGATGGCGCGGTGGAGCGCCTCCAGCGAACTCCCCCGCGGAGTGCACTGGTACGCCAACGCTTTGTACTCGGTCGGGGACTTCGTGCTACCGTCTTCGTACAGGTATCGCTAGCAGTGAGAGTGCTGACAATGAGTGGTCGCTGTGAGTATTACCGCGCGCGGGACGTGCACAAGGACACTGTTGTAAATATCGGTCGTGTAAATAGTGAGTATGACAGACTACGATATGTAAATACTTAGGTCGCGGACATTAAAATGTTTAATATACATACGCTCGTCGTTAACGGGCTTTACTTACCCTCATTGGATTTTATTTATTAAGTAGTTTAGGAACTTTTTGCAAATTTTGCATATTATTTGGTTAACTTACGAATATTTTTTGTAAATTGTATCGGTATTGTTATTCTGCACAATGCAGAAATACTTAAATGTATGCGCTTATGTTATTTTAAGTTACTGTATAAAGATTATGAATAAAATTAATAAACTCCTTTAGCAAATCCGAAGAATAATATTTCTGTAATGCAATGGTTTTGATTGCAACAGTGCACAGTACTAGTTCGTACTCTAGGTACGACGTTCAGCTGTACGGTAAACTGACATTCCATAACTCTAATCCTTTTTCTACTTACACACGTTAGAAATGATGAAATTGTGATCTTGGTACCTAAAAACGTGCCTTAAGATTTTTTATTTATTGTTATTTATAAGCTAGGTGTCTATTTATGAATTGACGAAAGTATTTAGGTGTAACTTATTCTATTATGTCCGATACCGTCTTTATTTCCTAAGTTTCTAACTATTTATTTAATATTCTTCATCTTGAAAGTTTCATTTTCAACGTTTGACATCGTAAAATATTTCCTTACCAACCTTTTTATTTTAACAATAGTTTTTCTGAATCCTTGACTTGATGGAAATAGTAATAATATACAAGAATGCAGTACTATGTGCTAGTATTGTTGGACATTAAACTTATTCTTGTCGACGTCACGTTGGAGCGTCACTACTCCACTAGTGCGGCGACTTTTAGATCATTTGTTAGATCTTGAACTGAAGTATGGGTTCCTATAGATTGAATTTAGTGGAATGTTGTAAGACTTGTGGGTGCAACGATAATTTTTAGTAATAATATCTAGGACAAAAATTGTTTGAATTATTTATTATTCACATCTATGCTAATTGCTAAATGATTGATGTCAGTGACAAACGTTTACTAAAACTCTATATAATAAAATAGTGATTAGTGCTTATGTAGACGATACTAACAAATTTATAGGTACATACATAAATCGGAAAGCTTTAACTAATATTTGGACAATACATTTATGCCATATTAATATAACTTAGTTTAAAAAACTAAACCTTACACAGTGGATGTATCAGTGCAGTCCTTTAAGTGTCATCAATAAAGAGTTTTATTTATAATTTGATATCATAATATGTTGATAGTCCCTGTGGCATGAAGTAGGTTTGTGGGGATCTTGTGGTGTTCGAATATAACATAGTTTTACATAATTATCATAATACTTTACTTACCATTATTATTTTTCTCTCTATCAAATAGTATAATCATGGTCATTTAGTTTACTAACACCCGTTACAGTAACTGGATATTTTTTTTTAATGAGATGCAAGTACCTACTGACAGATATAATTATCTGTCTGTGCTTTCCTCATGAATTTCGATGTTCCCAGTGTTCGTTTTAATGTTGAATAGGAATAAAGTAAATACCTACCAATCACATAATTCTTCTTAAAAAGCAAAAAAAAATGTAAAACACAAATCAACTTCAACTCTTCATTAATGGCATTTGTGGTAAAACACAAATACTGACTTACTATTAAGTTGTATGTCATTGACGTCAGAATGGAGACGACATTATGGATTTAGCAAGTCCTTCATAAAATGTTAGGAATTTTGGTAGATTTTTTAATTAAACGGTGTATTTACCTTTCTACATATTTGTACCAGTATTTTGTAACGTAAATTTAGCTTATTTCGTACAGCGGACACTTTTTGCAGTCTCCATGCAAGTAAGAATAAATTACCTTAGCCTTAAGAGTCAAGCTTTCAAACTAATTTAGCACTTGGTTGACAACTGGCTTTAAACATTTTATCCATGACACCCCACCCTGGCTTTGTTTTTTTTTCATTTAGTGAAAATTGCATTTAAATCCGTTCCGTTTTATGTAGAACATTTATTTGATGCAACACAGAAAATGAACAAACTAAAAAATGTAAACCATCACAAACATCAATGTAACGAGTAAGTACATTAAATACTTAAACACTTTGTTTTGTGAGACAAACAAATAAGAAATAGCATAGTGCAGTTAGCACTTCAAGACTGCGTAAAATGGGAGCCCAACTCAGCATGTGTCAGCCAAATATACCTGACGCTGCGCTGGTATTCTGCTGGGTCCCTATTGTGGCATACGGACGTCGAGCTGAATTTGTGGAAGAAGTGCTATTTGGTGGAAGTGTTTAGGATGAGTTCATGAATACAAACACATCAGTAAACGATTTCATTTTATACAATGTATGTATACAATTTATAATATTAAGTTACATAAAAAATATTGGTATAAAAATATAGATCGGTATTGACATGAAAATAATTAATCTAATGCGAATATAGTTTGAATATATTATTGCCGGTAACAGTGGATCTAACGGTATTTATGTTTGGTCTTATCAAAAAATAGATATGTTATCATTAATTTCATGTACTTTAAGCTAAGTTTGCAAGATACAATTAATGTCCGATTGGTCTTAATTGAAGCCACTATCCTAAGAGTCATTGATGAGTGTAAGATATTGAACGTTCGCCCATATGGAGTCCATTACACGATAAGTTTTACTCTCAGATTTGCCACAGTCAATGTTTTGATTGACAAAAACCTACCGTCTAATGCGATGATTGACGTTGCATGGTACTGACGAAAACCATAATTCATGATTAATTTGAATTTATTGACACCTGCATAACCGTGTAGTGGACACCTAAGAATATCATTACTTGATTTTTTCAATCTTTATCCTGTAATTTCTTTTTTATTAGTGTGCGGCGAAAGGTTCGTTACAGCATGCGACTTTTTCGTGTGTTTGCTTTTACCTCTTTATTCATTCATCATCATTTCAGCCGAAAGACGTCCACAGTTGGACATAGGCCTCCCACAAGTGTCGCCATAATGACCTTCTTCATTATCTAATGCTAATTATTTTATTTCAGTCCCGATAACAAATTATTTTGTAATATAAGATTCCGGTAAGGGATTAGATATTATATATTTTATGTTTGGACTTTCCGAGAATGTCTATTATGGTAGAAACTGTACATTTTGGAGAAAAAAACCAAAGTATTGTTACGGTGTGACGAGGTGTTAGAAACTAAATGACTAACTAGTTAACTCATTTGACAAACAGAAGTGTTATCGATCTAAAAAGCAGTACTGACGTTAACTTTTTTCAAAAAAATAAAAACTTATTCTTTAAAACCTTTTTATGGTGTTGCTGATATGTTTTCTGCGCTTCTGTTGTGGTGCTCAGGAAAATTTTGTGAATATGACCTTATATGATACTTAAATCCGTAATAATATAACCTAAAGCTCCTAAATTCAATTTACTTAACCATTAAACTAGGTGATATAGCTATTGTAAATTACATTGATACGTAATAATTATGCTTTTACACACTTTTACACTATTTATTTATTGACGTTATATTTGTATTAATATAAAGCCTGTCTCCACGAGTTAATGTATAATGGAAAAATGTATATTTTAGAGCTTCTTGTAAAGAAAGAAAATGTTGAGGACATTATTTGATGTACCACTGTCGTATTATCAAAATGTATTATAATATCAAAATAAATAAAATGTTGGCTTTGTGGACATAGTTTTTGTTTTATTTGCAATGGTTAAATTTACGAAAATTCTGGTTTTCGTCTGAAAAATTGCATTAATGTGAAAAAGTGAGTTTGTATTTTCACAATAATGTAATTCATTATTCAAACTCACTTTTTTTTTTGGTGGCAAATCGTCCAATGCCCTTCCCCCACTCTTGGGCCGAGCGCTAGGGCGTGTTAGACTTTTACTGACTAAAACCCACTCCTGTTCCTTCTTTGCCTTCGTTCCCGGGTCCTCTTTTGTACAACCCATGGGTCCAGTAGGTTTTGATCTACTCCCGTTCTAGAGCGAGATGAGTGTCAGACTTATACTGATTAAAACCCATCTGTTCCTTCAGTTGCTTTTTCGTTCCAGGGCCACTGGTACTCTTCTAAACAATCCTGCAGCCCAGTAGCAACTATCTAGGAACTAACTATATATCTATCAAGAATATTTATTAGCATGACGATTATGGCATCAATAATGGTTTACTAAAGGGGTGACCAGATGGTTGCAAACCAAAGTGACCCAACCAAGGTGGCTTAGCTAGTTTCAATCTGTGTAGACAGCAGTTGTAAGCCATGACCTTCAACGTCCTTGGTTGGGAGGCGCGTTTTCCCAACCATCGAACGTGTTGGCGCGTGTTTTATATCCATGTAGCCGCTCCACAAACCAAGCACATAAACCAAGGTCGCCTTTGTTGGAACGCTAGTTTGCAACCGTCTGGTTACCCCTTTAGAGATATATTAAAAGCCAGTAGGTACTCATCTTTGTCATTACAGCTGAAAGACGTCCACAGTTAGATAAAAGCCTCCCCCAAGTGCTCTAACGACCGGTCCTGGGAGTCTCGCGTCTACCAGATTCCCGCGACCCTCACCAAGTCATCGGTCCTCTTTGCGGTCGCCACTCTAGAACCTTTCGGCACCCGGCGAGTACTGTGGCCTGCCGACTACCACTTAAGTTTGGCAATTCTTCGGGCTATAATTATTGGTGACTTTGGTTCTCCTGAGGATGTCTCATACCAGTACCTACTAAGCTTTAAGTATTATTGTCAACCCTAATATTAGAACAACTCTGTTCGGATTTCGGATTGCAAATCTATTATCGATGGTCGGTTTGTCTATCGGTTTCCTGTATCTAACTCACGTTGGTAATTAAATTCATTGCAATTTACATATAATGTGTGTTTTTAAGGGTTCCGTACCTTAAAAGGAAAAACGTAACCCTTATAGCATCACTTTGTTGTCCGTCCGGCTGTCTGTCTGTCTGTCCCCTTTATCTCGGGAACGCGCGAAGATATCGAGTTGGAATTAAAACCATATACTCAGGTTTGCGTTCCCTTGAAGCTGTGAAAAACTCGAATATCTGAATTAACGGAAAAAAAGATATGGCCGCAAAAAAACGTGTATATGGTACTTCCCGTAGACCCAGAATCCTGAAATTTGGCATAAAGCAAGACCTCATAACACAAGTATAGAAAAAATCTGAAAACTGTAAATTTGTAGTTACGTTTTTGCGATTCGGATAAATCTTCGTAACTCAATACGGTAATTGAACTGTTTTCATTGGTAAGTTTGTACGGAACCCTCAGTGCGCGAGTCCAGCTCGCACTTGCCCAGTATTTTAGTAAACGTTTACCCTCAGTAGGAATTCCTTTAGTATCGCAGGTGCATTGAAAAATACATGTAACATGTAAGTTAACCTACATAAGACACCCAGACCCGAAATAACTATTTGTAGGGAATTTAATTATTTGTTCTGTACTGGCATTGGACCCCACGATACGTAGTAGAGCAGCCATTTTCTAAACCACTGCACCAATCGTACCGCTGTGTCTGTTAACCAACAAATTATGGAGTAAATATAGGTAAACAGCTAAAAGTTACAAGCCGGAGGCGATACTCGTACGTACACATGTACCGATTAATTTGTTGGTAACAATTAAGTTATAATTTATGTGTTATTGTGTGGTATATCATGTTAATATAAACATTATGTTAATTGCCGTACAAAAGCATTATACTAACTTTGTTTTTATTTACTTCAGGTTAGATTGCTGAGTTAGGTGCCTTTTTGGTCTCGCATTGATTATACCTCTTTTTTATATTTTTATTGTGTATCTTTAGTTTGTGCGATTGTATGAGTCACAAATAAACGTTTTTTTTTCTTTCTTTCTTTCTAGATTATTTCCATATAAAATAGACTGTTATTCTGTGGTAATGCTACCGTTGTTAAGAGTCTTGGGTGTCACCATTGTATGGATCGCCCGGAGTACACGGTGGAGCATACGGCAGAGGTGAGTCCCGCATAGGCGGAGTAACGCCGTGTCCTCGTGGAGGCAATCAGGTATGTAGGTTCATATTATATTAAATATTTATGTATGTTTTTTTTTTTTTAATATATATATATAAATTTGATCCCTTGTTTTCCTATTAATCTTTTTTTTTTGTTATGCACCTACCATGTTTTCTCTTCACTACCCTTGGTTGACTGGTAGAGAATGCCTAAGGCATTAAGTCCGCCTTTGTACCTTTGTGTTGCATGAAGTTTTAATAGTTTAAATAAATCAGCGGCAACGACCTCTCGCGCCGGGCCCTGGTTCGGGCTATGGTTCGTAGCGAGGAGGAAAGGCAGGTGGTCGGCTCTTTCTGCGAAGCGTAATGCTAGCGAAGGAGGAGGCCGCACGCATGAGGGAACGAACGTCCTCACGACCTAGATGCCGAGATTCCAACCCCGACTACTAGCCACGGTAGACGCGAGCATGCGGACGTCGAGTAATGGGTAGCTCGCCGTGCAGCCATCCAGTAATCGACCGGACCAAGCCCAATCATCAACAGCGCGTAGTGATCCACGCGTTTTGCAAAGAGATGTCAGCAAACCGTAGGGGCCCAGCAGGACGGTGTGGTTTCAGTCAGTAAAAGCAGTAAAAGTCTGACACGCTCTCCCGCTCCACCCAGAGAGGAGAAGTCATTGGATGACTTATCATCTTAAAAAAGAACCTGTTCAGAGTCAGTGTCGGCAGGCGCCTTACAGCTTTACATTTTTCAAATTATTTCATCACCACTACTCACAAAACGGTGAAGGAAAACATCGTGTGGACATCGGCTTGTCTTAGAACCAAAAATTCGAAGAACTCCACCAAACCGTACTGGGTCCGCGAGGCGGATTACAGCCCATCATTCTTTCGCTTTCCCGTAGAGGGCTATATTTTTTTTTGTGACGTAACAACAAATTTACTGTATTCAGATTTATTACTAAATTTGTGCTATAAGGCGAAATGTCAGGTTTTTGGATCAACGAAAAGTACCCTATAAATTTCGATTCCCTTGAGAGTATCGAAATATACGTTTTTTGCCACGTAAACGGACATATCTTTTTATTCGTAGAAGTTTGATTTTTTCACAGCTTCAAGGGACCACAAACCTGAGTATATAGTTTCAATTTCAATTTGACGCGTTCCCGAGATAAATTGTCTTGACAAACAGACAGACGGACAACAAAGTGATCCTATAAGGATTTCGTTTTTTCCTTTTGAGGTTTGGAACCCTAAATAAACACTAAAAAGTGCAAAATAACTTTAATTTCGGAAATTGGTGTTAAATAACGAAGAGACACAACTATTATAGAACTCTGAAATTAAAGTTATTTGGCACTTTTTGGTGTTTTGTAAAAGTTTGTAATTCTTTACAAAAAGTTTATTTTTACCAACTCTAGTATTATTATAAAGAGGTAAAGTTTGTGAGTTTGTTCGTAGGAAGTTATCTCGGAAAATTGAACACTCTTTCACCAGTATGGAGCTATGTACAACTGTATATAGCTCTATTCTGGTGAAAGAGTTTTCAGAAGCTGGCTTATATCAATTTCTAATTAAATTTTGGTTCACCAAGTGTTTGGGAAAATTCACTGATTCATTAACTTACTGTAATGTAGTTTCATGTATGAGAAACAATAAAAAAAGATTTTTTTAATTGACAGGTTTTATTTATTTATTAAATACTTTATTGTACGTACATAAGAAACATAACAAAGAAAAAAATACCTCTAAAACGCATACAATGCCTTATTGCATTCCGCGATCTCTTCCAGGCAACCACGTATGGACAGTAATCAGTCGTGTTTCATAATTTTGACTCGTAAGTTATCTGATGACCTAAGGGATTTCGAATGGGAGTCGCAAAGAAACTGAAAACGATTCTTGAGGTTAGCAAGGAGAAAAGAGTACATGATTATATAAAAGGGAAAGAATATGAGCATTCCGGCGAAGGCAAATTCGGAACGCACTTGAGCTTCACATGAAATTCCGAAACATGGTCATATTTTTGTATACCGAATATGAACCTAATACATAAGTTTTGAAGCCGCTCAAGTTTAGCGAGTTCTTTCTGTGTGAGGTCAAGATATTTGGCATCAGCATAATCAAGGATGGGAAGAAGAAGTGATTCGTTGACTGACGCAGAGGTCACCAAAGAACTATTAGAACTATGTTCTTGGAATCCTCGTAAAGACTGTCAATGTTCATACCACCAAAATTGCGTTGCAAGAGAAGTTTGGTTATGGCCTTTTTTTTTTTTGTCTCATACATTTTAATACAAAATAGTTTAACATATTTTTGGCTCGCGAAACTTACCATCCAACCTTAGGTGGGTAAATTTTGTAAGAAAGAAAAATCAGATCATAATAGGAAAGGCATCGGCTGAGCATTGACTATGCTTAGCGACGCAGTCAGGAGAGGAGACAAAAATCAAATTAAGAAGCGAAGGCGGATAGTGAAGGAAGGCGGATACGATATGGAAAATGGTGGATGGCACTTAGTGGAAGAATGGAGAGACAGAGAAGTTGAAATATTAGATAGAAAAGAAGAGCGATGGTTTTTTTTAGGAGACAAGTATTAAAATCACCCATGATTATGCTATGACTGTAAGAAGGGATCAGGTTCTCTAAGAGTTTTTCAATGAAGAAAAGAAACTGATACGTTGAGAGGGACAGTAGTAGACAAAAGTAATTTCGAATGTTGTAATTCGACTTCAACAAAAAGGTGTTCACCAGCATTTGATGGTGGTGGTTATGCCCACATACTAACAACCGAGAAAAGAATATATACACGGATATATATGGCAACACCACCACCACCAACCGTCCGGTCTTTTCTGATTAGAACAAAGCCGGGAAGAGAGTAACTAGTGAAAGGGAGACACGGTTTAAGCCATGACTCGAAAACAAGAATAGCATGAATATCTTTACAGTCAAAGCTTGCCAGCATATCGTGGAAATGAGAGAAGGAACACAAATAAAACTGTCATCGCTACTTGTTAAAAAAATAAAACTGTTATCATCACCACTTTTATCAATAGACATAAATTTATACCTATTATAATTATTTTCAATATAACCAAAACAAAATACCTTAAAAACAATAACGAATCACCTGCCGGTAGCGTTAATAAATCAATTTAAACAAATAATGAAACTATATCTGTAATGTAGTCCGGGTAACAAAAATACTAGACTTAAAAACAGGAGCAATAATATAGTTTTTCCACCTAGCACAGGAGTCTGGGCCTCACTCATTTGTGAGTACATATTTAATTAATGCCAATGAATATACGAGTATTATCGTTCAGGAATAACGTTTTGTGCGATATAGGCTATATCTATTTGATTGTGATTAATAATAGTTTTTACCCTAAAAATGTTTGACGCCCATCAAAGTGGCAGCTAGTCTATACTAATATTATAAAGAGGTAAAGTTATTTTTTTTTATTTCTTTTTTTTGTAGGAGGTAATCTCTGAAATTAATGGTCTGATTGCGTAATTTTTTTCACCGACAGAAAGCTTCTTTATTTCTGAGGGACATAGGCTATATTTTATGTACGCGGGCGAAGCTGCGGGCAAAAGCTAGTTAGTCATTCAATTACAGAACGATGACTTGCTGCTTGCCGGCCTGCTTAGTGCCTTTAGTTTTAACCTTGTGACTTGGTAGTTTTGGTACCTAGACCTTTTAATTTCGAGTCACATTAACCCCTCGAAAAAAAAGGCATGTGCAAGTCGGACTCGCAGGTTGAGGGTTCCATATAAACTTTCCCGAATGGAGTCTCGAAGACTTTTTCGAATCGCAAAAAAAATAAAATATTGTGATGTAACAACAAATTTACTGTTTTCAGATTTATTTCTATACCTGTGCTATAAAACCTTCCTTTAAGCCAAATTTCAGGATTCTGGGTGAACGGGAAGTACCAAACCTATTTTGTTTCTTGTAGGTGGGAAAATCGTCCAATGACATCCCTCGCTCTTGGGCGGAGGATGAGGGCGTGTCAGACTTTTACTGACTAAAAACCCACTTCTGTTCCTTCTTTGCCTTCGTCCAAGGGCCGAGTTTTCCTTTCAGAAACAAATCTTTGGCCCCAGTACGCTTCAACCCAGCTGGGCTTCTACGGTTTGCTGACATCTTCTTGAGTCGCACTATTAACAGAATGCGCCGTCGACGACTTGGGCTCGGTCCCGAAGGTTACCGGACGATCGGACGGCGAGCTACCCATTGCTCGCGATCTGCAAGCCCGCGCCTACGGTGGCCGGAAATCGGGATTGGGACCTCGGTGGCTTGCGCGTGCAAGTGCGGCCTCCTCCTTTGCTAGCATTACTGCTTTGTAGAAAGAGGCGAACGCCTGCCACTCCTCCTCGCTTCGGAACATGGCCTTTACCAAGGCCCGGCGCGAGAGGTCGTTGCCGCCGATCTCCCTTACGAGGACACGGGGGTGCTCTGCCCAGGCGGGGCACCCCTCTACCGTGTCCTCCGGGCGGTCCATACAGTGGTGGCACCTGGGCGTTACTTCCGCACGAATCCGATGCAGGAACTTCCCGAACTGACCACGTTCGGTGAGACCCTGCGTCATGCGGAAGATGAGGACGCCGTGAGGTCTTTCCAGCCACTCCCCAAAGAAGGGACTTACCGCCAGAATTATGGCGTGGGTCAGCAATGGGTTGCGATAGTCGCTGTTGCCATTCCACCATGTGATCCCAACGGAAGAGTACCTACCCTATGAATTTTGATTCCCTTGAGAGTGTCGAAATATACGTTTTCTGCGACATAGATTTTTTCTCAGCTTCAAGAGACCGTAGACATGAGTATATGGTTTTAATTTCAATTTGATACCTCCACGCGTTCCCGAGCTAAAGGATCGTGACAGACAGACAGACGGACAACAAAGCGATCCTATAAGGGTTTCGGTTTTCCTTTTGAGGTACGGAACCCTAAAAACCTCCATTGCGCGTGAAACTGCTGACTTCATTGTTTTCCTCTTATTAAATTTCACAAAGTTGTGACCTAATTTTAAATTCTCATAAATAAGGTAACCCGTTGAAACGACAATACGTCCTTGACTTTGATTTAGAATCCAATTTCCAGCGATTTTTTCCGGGACAATATCAAAGGCTCTGCGACTGAAAAGGTATGCTTTATTATCTCGTTAAGCCCAAGGGTCCGAAAAACCCTTTTGACATAAATGAAATAGGTAATCGTTTGTTTCCGACAAGGAAATATAATATACACATGCGATTATATCCTTATTAGTTTCACATATAGGATACTTCTTGGGGGTGTGGGCGAAGCAGTAGGTGGAAGTGTAGTGAAAATATTATTCCGCCATCATACGCCCTTACGTGTGCCTCTAGCATCAACAAATTATAGACGGAATAGTTTTATTACACGTGCAAGTAAACAGTTCAATAATATACGTAAGCAGCCTGACTTGAATTCCTTTATGACTAGTGTGACGTTATCCAGAAAACGCCTTAGATTTTAAAAGTAACTTTATTATTTCCCTATTTTTCTGTAATGTTTTTAACCCTTGAATGACACTTTGTGTATCTAACCGTAACACCTGCTTCGCCAGCATTAAAGTAGGTTTTTCCATGCAAACTTTAGACCCCCGTTTCATCCCTTTAGGGGGTGAATTAGTAATAGTGGAAAATCCTCTATTAGTGTTCGTCTACGTCATAAAAGAAAGATTATTGCAATATTTCACGCTCCTAGTCCAAGTACTTTCGGCTGTGCGTTGATATGCCAGTCATTAGTTTCTCCTTTTATATATAGACTAATAAGTGAGACTTTTTAGTCTATACTATGTCGTAAGTTTGTGTGTGGGAGGAAATTTCTGAAACTACTGAACCCATCCTGAAAATCCCTCTCTCACTAATATGTAACTGCACTAAACCCTGAGTGCTATATATAACATCACGCTATGACCAATTGGAGTTAAGTGGTAACCAAAGACGTTGGTGAAACCACAGGAGAACAGATAGTATATAGAAAAAATATTTTACCGTTACCTTTTAAAATGAGTACATAAGAAGTTCAATAACATATATAGTTCACTGATTACTTTATTTTCGGCGTCTAAGATAAATCGTTTCTCCCGGATTCTACGAACTTCGCGGTCTTTTTCTTTATCTGATGGTTGCCAACATCGATATCACTTTTCAGGATACTGTGGCGAGTTCGACCCAAAATAGCTTCATAATCGTCTTTTGTTCATAGTCGTCCAAGAAAATGAGAGCCTTTCAATTAAAAATAAAATACCTACAGTGTGGAAAACTCAGCGCCAAAAACTTACAGGGAAAATAAGTTCCGAAAAGTAAGATAAGGAACAGTGATTGATCGTATTTTACAAAAAAGAAATATTACGTTGTACGAACCTTTTATAGCTATCTGTTCTTCCAACCAGTATATATTTCATTAGATAGTAAAAATAAATGGTACTTAACGTATCGTATGAGAAAACTTTGTCATGTTTATTACTGATGAGCGTCACAGTCAGACCACTAAACTGTCCCAGTGGGAGACGTTTAATATTATTTTTCTGGTACACTACACAAACAAATAAACTGAGTTGCGTCAACTCTCAACTAAGTTACATTATTAGTTTCTTACAATTCCGTTTTCCTTGCCGCTTCCTGTTCTAAATAAAGGATTATTCTATTAAAGTGTAAGGCTGAGATCACAGACGGCCGATTTAATAGGATATTTTTGTTTTAAGGTGACAATACCCTATATTGTCACTCTCAAGAAATATTCGAAAGAGTCACCGCAGCCCTGAAACGGAAATGGCAACTGAAGTTACATAGGTCTGCTTAGGTTTGGGCAGTAACAGCCTGACACGCCCTCTCGCTTCACACAAAGTGGAAGAAGTAATTTGATGAATTTCCACCACAAAAAAAAAAAATAAGGTGGAATATAACCCCGACGCCTATCGCGAGGGTTGATTCGAGGAGGCATGTGAGAAGAACACCTGGGTGGATTTGCCCAGCTGTGGAACAGTATAGATTATTAAAAAAAAGGTTTCAAAATACTAACTATACCAGCAAGAAACACACTACTTATCAAAAAGTTGGTACAATAAATGAACAGCTAACGGATATTGAGGAAATGGTGACTATAATTTTGTAGCCCTTAGGTAGTGATATCAAGTAAAATATGAGGGTTGATAGTACTGAAAATAAACTCGAAACAAACTCGTGAAATTAAAATATTAATCTACCTAATTACCATCAAGTCAAAATACTCCTTCCTTCTTCCTGCAGGGGTGCAAAGCGTACAGATCGTTGAAAAAATGTGAGTCTTCCTTAGAGTTTAAAAAATTTAAGCGTCTAATTTGCTCAATATACGACAAATTACGTCGCAATAGTTGACAAATTAAGATGGTTCTGCCATGCATTATAAACCATCAATCAAAGGCCTTGATTAAAGAGTCTATTATAATACTTTACTAACTGTAAGTGTGGAAATCATCTAATGACTTCTCGCGCTCTGGATAGTGCGGGAGGGCGACTCAGACTTTTTCTGACTAAAACCACACCTGTGTCCTTCAGTTGGCCTTTACGTTCTAGGACTACGGGTTTCCTTTTCAGAAATTCCCCGAGGTTCTAGCTGACGGGCATCGGCCCTGCTGGCCCTCCTACGGTTTGCTGACATTTCCTTGAGAAGCACGTGGATCACTACGCGCTGTTGACGACTGGGCTCAGTCTGGTCAATTACCGGACGGCCGGACGACCTATTGCTCGACGTCCGCAAGTCCGCGTCTACCGTGGCTGGTAGTCGGGGTCAGAATCTCGGCGGCTGGGGCGTAAGGACATTCGTTACCTCACGCATGAGGCCTCCTCCTTCTGCGAAGCAGTAATGCTAGCGAAAGAGGAGGCCTCGCTTCGAACCATAGTCCGAACCAGGGCCCGACGCGAGAGGTCGCTGCCACCGATTGCCTCCACGAGGACACGACGGTCCTCCACCGTGTTTTCCTGGCGGTCCACACAATGATGACACCCGGGCATTTCTTCCGCCTAAATCTGATGCAGGAACCTATTATAATAGGAGTCTATTATAATACTTTACTTATTGTAATGTAACTGTACTTATTGTAATGTAACTGTACTTATTGTAATATACTGTAATTACTTTTTTTTAAATAAAACTTTGCCGCATATTAGGAATAACTCCTTTCTCCTGGGTGCGTTTACAAACATTAAAACACATGCAAAATTATCGCAGACGTTTCAAACTTCGTACTGTTTACTAGTCTGAATTAAATAACATTGATGGTTTTTATTTTAAGAATTTGTCCGGTCAAGTACTGTAGGTATCGGACAAAACGAAAAGAATTATTTGTGTATTAGTGTTGGATCTATTCCTACGAAAGTAATCTTTCCCATCATTATAGAAAATGAATAACTCGCCACTGCCTGCCTGACATCTTGATTCTTATCTCACGATATTCTTTCTATTAAAACTCGATTTAGTGTTTATTTCTAACTATACTACAATTGCTATAGGATGGTGCGGGTGACAGCTGTCGGATTCATACAATGTAGCTACCTATCCTTTTCTCTCATATTAAAGATGCATATTTGCGTCCTGCTGTCATCCCACCCATGCTATTTAAATAGCTTTTGCCCCCGACTTCGTTCGCGTGAATATCCATTATTTTATAGCTGACGCGAAGTCGAAGTGTCTGACTTGCGCACTGAGGGTTCCGTACAACCTATGAAAACAGTTCAATTCCGGAATTGAGTTACGAAGATTTTTCCAAATCGCAAAATAAAGTTTTTTTTTTTGTGACGTAACTACAAAACAGTTTCCAGACCTTTTCCTATTCTTGTGCTATGAGACCTTACTTCATACCAAATTTCAGGATTCTAGATTAAAGTGAATATATATGGATATTTATATTAGACCCTATGAATTTTGATTCCCATGAGAGTGTCGAAATATACGTTTTTTTGTGACATAAACGGCCCTATCTTTTGTCTTGACAGACAAACAGACAGACGGACAACAAAGTGATCCTACAAGGGTTCCGTTTTCCCTTTTGAGGTACGGAACCCTAAAAAGTATGCCTTTCTTGGGGTTCAAGCTTACTCTGTGCCAAATTTCATCAAAGTCAATTCATTAGTTTAACCGTGAAAACGTAACAGACAGACAAAGTTAATTTCACATTTATAATATAAGTACTGTTGTGCGAGACGTTTAGATGGTTTATAATACCATCTAAAGAGGTCTTGATGAAAGAGTCTCTGCAATACTTTTCAATCCACAATCGTAATATGATCATGATCAACTGTGAATGACAAGTTGACAACTATATCTTTGCCATTTAATAGACCTGAATTTAACAGATATCCTCGACAAACGTACGGGTAGAGTTAACGAGAAACCCGGTACAATTTCGTTTCGAGACGTAAATCCAATTGGTGTTTGAGATTTTGTGGAAATTCGTAGACGATTGCTACGAAAATGGATATTGTGTGAGGAAACCCTAACTCTGGAACTAAGTACTTATACTTCAGGCTGTTCGAATTTCAAAGTAAAGTATTTGTGAATTCATTTGTAGCATCGTCTCCTTGTTACTTTGTGTTTGTTCTATTAATTTCTTATGTGTTTGATTACATTAGTTTTTTTTGTCCATTACCATTTAATGATTACAGTATACCTAAATAACAATACTAGCGTAGCGACCCACCACGGCGTTTCAGGGCTTTTAGAAATCTTTGAAATTCTCGGATTTTTTAAAATAATATACATGTATTCGTCGGCCACATCATCGCTTACCATCAGGTGAGATAGTGGTCAAACGCAAACCTGTCAATAATAAAAAGTATTATAATAAACCTAAACCTTTCTCATGTTTATTGGTAAAACTGCATGAAAATCCGTTCAGTAGTATTTCAATTTATCGCAAACATACACACAGACAAATACGCTGGGGACTACGTTTTATAAAATGTAAGAATACCTACCTATGTATACGAATAACTATTTATACTAAACTTAACTACGTTTATAACATGTTTTTGCAAAAACTAAATATAATTAGGTATCGAAACTTTTTTCCACATCGCTGTCATCCGGAAACGTGCTCAGAAGACGAACAGCATTACCACGATGAATTGCAATGCTGATTGACTACATCTCCTTTCTGAAGCCTGAAACTACAACTTGATATCTTGTCTAGATGTTACAGTAACTACAGGATTTTGGAAAAGACTGGGTAAATGATAAATGCAAGTAATCAAACAAATTAGAAAGATGTTATCCGACATCAAGCCTAAAAAATTAGATAGAGTTTTCCAGTTAAGATTTATTTTAGCCTATTTTTGGGTCAGACTTCGTACCAGGGTCACTCCTTCTAAAAAACCCGCAGCCTATAGCTGCTTCATTTTAGTCAAGGCTTGACAAGGTCTTGACAGAGTAGTGGAGGGCATGTGTCATTCCGGTCTCGCGCCACTGCTTCTCTCATGATTCGATGTCATGTAGCTCTGTATTTGGCGGCTTGGAAGTTGTCATTGATGCTTAAGTGTGTCACAAAAGATTTGATGAGGTCATCCTATGAGTTGGAGAGCGCCCCCAGGATCTTTTGCCCTCGACTTTCCCTTACACCACTAATCGTTCTACGATACATATTTACATAGCCGACGACAATCTCTCTATGATATTGAGTTCTGTCAGGAACAGGAGAAAAATTGGTTCGGTGCGCGGTCCATGGGATTTTGAGCATGCGTCTTCAGCACCACATTTGATAGAAATATAGATAGATATATTCTTTATTGTACACAAAAAAATACAAATTATATTAGGAACTTGAAATTAATAGGATGTCATACACAATGGGCGGTCTTATCGCTAAAAGTCATTTTGTACAGACAAACCTTTGGATGGATTTGACAGAGAAGGAGAAAAAAGATACGCAGGTAGTTCGTGGTGTACTATTTACATATATACAATACATAAACTAATAAATTGCATATAATATAAACAATATATATATATATATATAATTATGAAAGCAAAGAAATGATGTACTTCTATCCTTAACCATATTTTTAAAAATTGTAAGTGTTTGAGCTTGCTTTACTGACACGGGCAAAGCATTCCACAGCCTGCATGATTGAACTGCAAAAGACTTGTCAGAAAAATTGGTGGAGTGGCTTGGCATCTCTAGCCTCAAGTTTTCCGATGACCTAAGATATCTAGTATGTGTTTCATGAAGGAACTTGAATCGTTCTTTAATATAAGCGGGTGTTTTAGGATTGAACAGAACACTGTAGAGCAGAGACAAGATGTGTACGTTCCGGCGAAGACGTATTGGAAGCCACTTGAGTTGATTAGGAAGCTTATACCTTCTCATAGCTAACTAGAATACTTGTATAATGACGACCACCAATATTCAATTTTCGGTTTGCTAAGATACGAGTATATACGTCGACTATACACATTTCTCGCAGAACCGATGGTCGATGGGCCGAAAGGTTCTGGAATGGCGACTACGTAATGGCGCAGCGTTGCAAGGCCTCCCATAAGGTGGACCGATGACCTGGTGAGGGTCGCGGGAATCCGATGGATGCAAGATGAACAGGACCGGTCATTGTGGCGACACTTAGGGGACGCCTATGTCCAACAGTGGACGTCTTTCGACTGAAATGATGATACACATCGACTTATATACGATGGATATATAGGTACGTGATGGCTCGGTTGGCACAGTGGTCGATTGATTAACTGCTGCGCTGCGTGTCGAGGGTTCAATTACCGTACATAACCAATATCTAGGTCATGTGTACGTGAGTTTACAAGTTTGAGAACGCACCCATGAAACATGGAGTAATTCCTAGTGTCCCCACACTAGGAATTACTCCTGTTTTCTTAAAAAAAAAAATTTGAAGAGCAATTTAAGCTTCTATAAGCGTTAACTAGAGTAAACCAGCTTTCTGTTAATATAAAAATTTTAGCTGTTCTTCTTATAAAGAACTTATTAATAAAATCGAATTACACTAATTCTTCTCGTCATCGTGATAATTTTGTTCAAACCGTACCGGAGATATTTCTTGGTACTATGAAATTTAAGTTCAACGTACAGTTTCGCATCTAGGACAAAATTCGTTTTCCAGAATTTATTTTGTGCTAAGTTACTTACTAAGATGAATCTTTGAAAACCTTGTAATACTAAGTAAGGTTTTTCAATATATTTTGATTCTTTAAATAAAATATAATTATTATTTTTATTTGAAATATCTTATCATCATTATTTCAACCGGAAGAAAAAGTTGGACATAGGCCTCCCCCAAGCGTCGCCACAACGAACGATCCTGTGCGTCTCGCATCCACCGCATTCCCGCGACGATCGTCGGTCCACCTTGTGGAAGGCCTTCCAACGCTGCATTTTCCAGTGCGCGGTCGCCACTCTAGAACCTTTACATCGACCATCCGTTCTACGAGCAATGTGCCCTGCCCACTGCCACTTTAGTTTGGCAATTCTTCGGGCTATGTCGGCGACCTTGGTTCTACTGCGGATATCTTCATTCCTGATGCGATCACACATTTGAAATACCTATCTATTATTTATTTAGTGTAGACGCCTACCACAGTGTTGCCTTTTCTAACCCAAAGGCTGACTGGTAGAGAATACATGCATGGTTGCATTAAGTCCGCCTATGTACATTTCGATTTATTTAGGTATGATTTACATTTTAAAATAATTCTATAAATATTTAAAAATATATACAAATATAAAAAATATTATCCCGCCGGTATCGGGAACAAGGTCCAAGCTCAAACTACTCCAAGGTTTATTCGTCGTTATTTTTATTTTATTTATTAGGGACGAAAACAACACATGAGCGGTGTCTAAAAGCCGCCTTCTGGATCAAGCCCTTGCTCCAGCGGCCTAACGAGAGCCTTCTAAGATGTTGGTCGAAGCTCGTAGCTAAAGCCGCTGCGACCATCGGTTCAATTATCGTTGAATTCACAACAAAATAAGATTATTATTATGGTAATAAACTCAAGATCCAGCTGTGAGGCTACTTGCAGTAAATATATTTAGCTTCGAGCTTATAAAGTCTTAAGGAAATTATAGCTCCGATATCAAGAACTTATTATTTATTTATTCATTATTTATTGAATATTGGAATTTTTTTAATTTATACCTATAATAATTTTAATTTGTGTTGTAATGTTAACGTTAATTTGTTGAATTTTGTAATAGTCTAATCTTTTGATCATATGGGAAAAACTTCCTAAAATATTTTTTAAACATCAGTAGTACAATGCCAGACGTATGTAACTATGTACCAGAACGCAAAAAAATTAATTAAGCTTTCAATTCGACTTAGGGTTGGAATTCTGTCTTATACAGTTTTAGACTTGCCTTTTTGAGATCTAATAAAATGTATGGTACACCTGATCTTCGGTTAGTGTTGTTTGGTTTATAAGTTTTATTAAACCGAATTCTTTTTAAAGTATATTATAGATAATATAGGAACTAAATGGATTTCCAAATCCTTTAATAAGAATCCATTATAATATTACGTTAGCAAATTTCCTCTTGTCTTATTGGAAAACGCTTTATTTTTAATTTTTCCTCTTCCCTAGACAAAAGCCTATCGTAAATAAAAGAAAATTGAATGTTCCAGAAGTTCGCAACACAATGGAACAGTAGGTAAAATATTTGAAAAACAGACTTTGATATTATCTGAATAAAAGATTTTGTAATAACATTTTATTTGGGAATTTTCTAATTACAGAATAAACGGGAAAATATTACCAAGAAGCCATATTGAAACCGTTTCCTTGGAAACTATATTTTTGTCGCTTTTACTCGATCGCATCTAGTTAATGCCTACTTTACGGCTTCTATTTCCTGTTAGTAATTTAATTTTACTTCAAAATATCGTGCTCTACATGAGTTCCATTACGGTTCCCAAATTCATTCATAAAATGGTTGAGTCTTATAGTGCAGAGATGGATAACATTCGTCTTAAAGTAGTCGCCACCATCCCGTTGCCAAACGTAGCGTAGTACTGTGGATCTATGTGAACGTTCATCAGTATTATTTCAGGCTCGAGTGGGAGCGCACGTTATTTTCCTGGATTTTATTTTTAGAATTCTAACTGTTTAGTACTTTCAAACATCTGTTGAACCTGCAAATTAAATTGACAATTACTTTTCGGGTACTCGTTAATTTTTGCCGCCACGTTTGACACCGAATTAAAATAACTTCCAAGTTTTTCTCTTTGATCCAAAAGTTTCTGTACGTAGTGAAATTACAAGAGAAGTTATTAATTTAATAGACTGTACAACACGATGGTGATTTTTATCCACTCAGTGTATATAAGGTGAGTTTTGACATCTATCATTTGGTTGAAATTGATGTTTTTTTTACAAGTCACTGAATTTTCATAATCGGATTTTCTCTTTGAGCTTTCAGCCGATGTATGTTTATCATCATGATAAATTGTGTACTGAAACATATTTACATCACGCAAATGACAGTCTTTTTCGATGTCCTTTTTTGTATATACATATTACCTTACCTAATTCAAATGTGTAATTTGAAAACGTAATTTAAGTACCGGTCTACCTAATTAGCATGTTTTGTACAGTGTTGAAAAAATGGTTAACATATGTTATTTTATGTCTGCGTGGCCAGTAAGTCTTCACAAAAGTTTTAAGCGTTTTACGTTCTAAAAAGGCTTAATTTAGTCTCTTGAGGGGGTGAGCAGGAAAGTAGACACTTATGAATACTTACATATTTCAAATCTGTATGTAATTTTACAAGAGGATAGCTTTATGAGTGCCGATATTTATTTCAATAACGTATGAAGCCTAATTTATAAGTTTGGGAAGGACACGTATTTACTGCACTGTAAAGTTATGACCGGATATTAGCTTCGTAACTTTATTTTTATGAGCATTCTGTTTAAAATAGCTCATGTAATATTATACGAATTATGTTTCTCAGCAGCTACATTCATGTTGCCTACACAAAGATTTTTCCACGTTTAAATGTACTTTATATTACACATCATGTATGTTCCAAAATTCAATATCACATTATATTGAATTTTGGAACGTGGATTATGTATGATCAGACAAAATAATATACAAGGTTAATAAAAACTTTGTTTTTTTTTACTTGTTTCTCGGTACTGTTTGTTTCTTATTTAACACCGACTTCCGAATTAAAAATTATTTAGTCCTTTTAGAGTTTGTTTTTAGTGAAGTCGATTATTTTTTTATTTCACACTTTTTAATTGCACTTATACCCAGAGTACCTATTTCTCATGACAATTCAAATGAACCCAAACAGGTTAGGTTAGGTTACATTGTTAAATTATGAAGTTCCTGTGTCTACTTTTCAACTTCCAACTCCATCATCAGATGAGTTAAATAGTACCTTATAGCCAAAGTGCATCTCATAACAATTCTAATAAGCCCAAACAAGACTAGGATGCATTGATTAATTACTGAGTTCCGGCGCCTATCTTTCGGCTCCATCATTATCATCAGGTCACTTCGATGTTTTTTTTTTTTTTTATTGGGTGGGAAAATCATCTTATGACAAAACCCGCTCTTGGGCGGAGCGGGAGATAGTGTCAGACTTTTACTGACTAAAAACCCACTCCTGTTCCTTCGTTGCCTTCGTCCCAGGGCCCCGGGTTTCGCTTTCACACTACCCGTGGCCCCAGTAGGCTTCGACCCTGCTGGGCCCCTACGATTTGCTGTCATCTCTTTGAGGCGCGCGTGGAACAGTACGCGCCGTCGACGACATGGGCTCGGTCCGATTACCGGACGATCGGACGGCTAGCCACCCATTGCTCGCCGTCCGCAAGCCCGCGCCTACGGTCACTTCGATGATACCATTTTCAACATAACTATTCAGAACCATTTATTTATTTGTATCGTAATAGTCGCTTAACTTAAAAATTGTGATATCTATGTGCGTATGAAGTTTCGTTGACCATTTCTGGTCTTCTTCATCAGTTCCACTTCATCAAATGTTACTTTTTGCCTGTAAATGCTTAAGTTTTCGATGAAAATACTAAAATCACTATATGGTTGCCTATAATATTTGAGGAGTTCCCTCGATTCCACATGGTTCCAATCATCAAGTTCTGATTCTAAAAAAAATGGGAACAGTTGGAAAGCATATCCTATAAGAAGAAAAAAAAATTGCAAATCGGCTCATAAACGACGGAGTTCTGACGGAGTCTGAGGTAAAACACAAAAAAAAACATACAACCGAATTGATAACCTCCTCCTTTTTTTGAAGTCGGTTAAAAATACAGTTTTATAATTTTGACTTTGACTAGTCTATTGGTCTAGTGGTTAATGGCCCTGACTGCTATGCCGAAGGTCGTGGGTTCGATTCCCACCCAGGACAAATGTTTATGTGATGAGCACAATCATTTGTTCTGTGTCTGGGTGTAATTTATGTATAATATGTATGTATTTAGAAATATTTAAGTAAGTTTATCAGTTGTCTAGTACTCATAACACAAGCTCTGCTTAGCTTGGGACTAGACGGCGTTGTGTGATAGTTGTATAAAAAAAAAAACATATTTTACATGAGCACTACCAGTCTTCTAATTAACGCATGAAAAGTTTTATGATTGGTGCAAAGTAATTTGACAGATGTGTAGAACCTCGATGTAACAAAGATCAAATAAAAACACAACAGCGTCCGTGCATCGAACGAGAAGCAGGTCATGCGATAGAACTTGCTTTACATACGATGCACGCTTACAATCAATTAGTTTCCATTCTGTACATACTTCATAACTGAATTTGACATGTAATTGATAGAGTTCAATTATGCGTCAAATTCAGCTATGAAGTAATCGAAACTTCAATATTCTAATCGAGTGTTCATGTATATTCTAGTATACTAGCTTTTGCTACCGGATTCGCGATGAAAAGTATACTATATCTCTATCCAGCATGTTCAACATGTTTTCTAAATTTCATAAAAACTATGTTCAACCGTCCAGGCTTTTCAGTTTATAATTTAATATTTTTAAGAACAGGGCGGTACCTAAGATACAGTGACAGATAATTATCTTCAGCATCAAATACACTATTCCGTGATGGTTTAACAAGGAAGTCTACTCTTACCTAATTCTTATTGAACAGAAGGAAATTAAGTCAATTAGAGGTTCTTGTGAAAGGGTTCGACCGAGGAAGTAGAACGGCTGTGGCTATTTCTGTCTTTAAGTATCTTTTCCTTATTTTATAGTACTGTTTTCAAAGCTGTGGTCACTTATGGCATAAACTTTTAGGTGTTGCAGTAATTCGAGGCGGCAACCTAGGGCTGTAGTGTACCATTGGTATAACATCATACAACCTATAGTGTACCATTGGTATAACATCAGATTAAAAAAACCTTCACCGTCCAAAGGTTGGGCAAAGTCGTCCCAAATCCTTTCAGGTATTCTTTTCCTAAACCTCCTGAAATCAACCTTTGCGGCAGGTTTAGACTACCACCTCTTCTAAAGTCGGCTATATTGTAGGTATTAATTTTGTAAGAAAAAAATATTTTCAGACAGGTTCTGAAAAATGCGTTTCCTCAAAAACTAGTAGCATAGTCGTAGCTTAAAACAGGCATAATGTAATTAATTTTGTAAATTACTAATCATGGGTATTAAGGGTGTAGGTATATTAAAATGAATTGTCACACTAAAATCAGAATAACTAGGTTATACAAAGGGACGCTAGCTCGCATGGAAAATTTTGCAACACATTAATGTTATACACTGAAGGACGCAAAAAAGCAAAACATCCAAGCAAATATTGCTATCTGTTCCACGTTTCAAGTATCCGCGTTTAACGACCTTTGACATGAAAAGAAAATACACATGTACGAGCACGAGAAATTGAAAAACGGTTTCATATATTCAATAAAAACTGTGAAGACATCATGTACCTCTACATGACAATATGTTTTATGTCTTCAACAGAAAAGTCTTTAAATGTCAAAATGTATCACTAAACAAAAAATCTTTACTGTAACAGATAATGGATCACGGATGATGATTTTGATGATGGAAGCAAGACACGCAGAATCTATAGCTTGTACGTGATATAAAAAATAAAAATGCATCGTTAAAATATCATTGAAAGTTCGTTCAACGTAAGTATTGCGTCAAGCTCAGACAGTGACGTCTTTACCCTGCCTTTTGAGTTCTGATATCTCTGATGTTCTCTAATTGGGTCGCACAGAGCCAGACCGCAAGAATCTAGTCCACTTCGCATAAAATATATGCATTGATTTATTGATAGTACATAAAAAGCTTTCTTGTATCTTGAAGTTTTCTTAGAAAGGGCTCAAGTCAATCTATCTTAAAGTTTCGTAACACAACAAGTCCATATCACGCAACTCGATACCCAGGATCGATTGACGTGGATATGAGTTAACTTTGAACAAGAGATAGGGCACGACTGTCCCGGTTTTGTTAGCACTTACACTTTTTGCAAAGCACTTTCGTTGCTTCCTGAAAGCGTTAATAGCTAACGGATATATCTTAGAGAATAAGGACGACATTCATTAGGTCTATCGGACGTTTAGGAATGTGTTTCCAAATAAACGTTTTCGATTTACGAGTGAATTTATCGCCGGCATCGACCGAAAAACAGTGACGAAACCCGTACGCTTCTTGATAAATACGAACGAGTGGAATAGCGTTAGAACTGTTGAAATGTAGAACGAACATATCCGCAGGTTTTGGATACGTAGATTCGTAAATTCATGGTCGATCCTAAACATTGCAGCAACATAATTTCACCTAGAATTACGATATAAACAAACCAATATATAACGTGAATTCTTTTACGTTTCGAATAACTCAGTGTTTGTGATAATAATATATTTTGATGATAGGGAAATGTATTGGAAAATGCAAAAAAGTCTGACGTAAACACGTTATAACTCTGGGTTATTTGTTTGGTAGTATTTTTGATGAAATATTTAAGTGATTGGGACTGACATTGAGAGATGGTATTAGGAGAAAATTTGTAGGGATCCGAATGTGTATTTCTTTTGATTTATTCCTAAAATAAACTGGTATTTATGATGGTCATCATTTCGTCGTCTATCATTTGGTTTACTGAAATGTTGCTCCTCGTTCTAACTGGCTAGCTAGGTCTAACACGTTACATAACTGTCCAATTTCTTGTCTGAGCAGTTGACGTTTCATGGCGTTTTCCATTTCCTGTTATATCAAATACCGTCTATGAATCAAAAGGCCAGAAGGCTAGAATAAGAAATCACACCATGTTAAACTGTCTAGATAAATTAAGACGGTCTCAATTCCACTGTCTTTTTAGTTGTCCGTGCTAAAATTTAAACGTTGTCAATTTTATATTTTCCAGTTAACTACCGATTTTCTTGGAGTTTCTTTGTAGGTTCTCGTAGATAATTAAGTTTAAAAAAATTTACACAGGAATTAAGAGAGGTGATCATAGCAGAAGAACAGTTTTTTTTAAAGAGAACTTGCAAAAATAAACAATAATTAAAAATAGAAAAAGATGAAGTCAAGACAAACGTTAACGAGTAAAAAAATTCAACTTCTCTAAGACATTTTTTATAATAAAAGCTTTACTTACGATCTTTGTTTTACCTTCGCTACTAGACTGCAACAAAGACTAATGTATTTCCTAAGAAGTGAAAATAAATTATTTTGTAGTCTTTCCTGAGCCCCATGAACCGTGAAGTGTTTAAATATCAGTCGTGCGAGAGTTAAAGGGATGGAGTTATGCACCCTGTATAAGCTCCATCTCTTTAACAGTTCAGTTTAGGTCGTAAAGTAGTTCGCGTTAAGAGCTCTTGATAGGACTTCTGACATCCATGTTAAAATGTTTTATATTTTATGAAAATGATGAGTAGATAAAAAACTTTTTACAAAAAAAAAACACTTCATCATCATCTTCCTGCCCTTGTCCCATCTTATTTGGGGTCGGCGCAACACGTTTTTTTCTTCCATTCTATCCTGTCAACCGTCATACATTCAATAACTTCCTTTTCTTTCATATCACTGTTCACACAATCCATCCATCTTTTCTTTGGCCTCCCTCTTCCTCTCCACTCATCCACATGTATACTCATAACTCTTTTAGTAACATGCGTTTCATCTCTCCTCTTTACATGACCATACCAAGACAAACGATTCCCCTTCAACTTTTCAGTCAAAAAAAAAAAAACACTTAAAGGATCAAAATAACTAGCAATTGTCATGAGAAATAGGCACTCTGGTTATAAGTGTATCGTAACTAAAAAGTGATAGATACAAATTTAATTTCGAAAGTCGGTGTTTCTTGGCATTGTTTTTTTCTTATTTAACACCGACTTCCGAAATTAAATTTATTTTGTTCTTAGTATTTTATTTCATACTTTTTAGTTGCGATACTCTTATAACCAGAGTGCCTATTTCTCATGACAATTGCAATTAACCCAAACACTTCTAGGATACATTGTTTTATTATGAAGTTCCCGTGTCTACCTTCCACCTTCAGGATCCATTATCTGATCATTTCGATAGTATACCTTATGGCCAAAGTGCATCTCATGATAATTCTAATAAACCCAAACACGGCTAGGATACATTGATTAATAACGGAGTTTCGATGCATATCTTCCGACTCCATCATCATCATCATCAAGTCACTTCGATGATACCATTTTTGACATAACTATTCAGAACCATTTATTTGTTTATATTGTCATAGTCGCTTAACTGTCTTCATTGTGATATCTACATATGTGAATATGAAGTTCCGTTGGCCATTTCTGGTCTTGTTCATCAGTTCTACTTTTTAAAATGTTACTTTTTGGCTGTAAACGCTTAAGTTGTCGATGAATTTGCCTGCCTGTGCCTCTTATATTTGAGGAGTTCCCTCGATTCCTCATTCCCGTCATCAGAACTGGAATATGAAAAAAAGGGAGCAGTCTGGAAGCATATCCTTTAAGGGGGATAAAAATTGCAAAACGGTGCATAAACGACGTACTTCTGAGTTAACACAAATAAAAAAAAAACCGGGCAAGTGCGAGTTGGACTCACAATTTTTTTTATTTGTGACGTAACAACAAATTTAAAGTTTTCAGAATTTTCCTATACTTGTATACTTGTAGTATGAAACCTTGATTCAAGCCTTATTTCAGGATTCTAGGTCAATGGAAAGTACCATATGAAATTTGATTCCCTTGAGAGTGTCGAAACACACGTTTTTTGCGGCATAAACGGCCGTATCTTTTATTTTTGTTAACTCAAAATTTGATTTATTTTATAGCTTCAAAAGACCGCAGACCTGAGTAATAGATTTAATATCAACTCGAAACCTCCACGCGTTCCCGAGATAAAGGGTCTTGACAGACAGACGAACAACAAAGATCCTATAAGGGTTCCGTTTTTTCCTTTTGAGGTACGGCACCCTAAAAAGATAACAAGTGGTCATACATATAGTTACAAACCCACTCACTCATACTACATCATTCAGGGAAAATTCCTCAGAATAAAATGTACCCGTAATATGTTACGCAACAATATGTGTACGAAATGAATACAATCTATTTCGAGAGTAATCTCTTTGATTTATAGTATAACATTCACAAACATTCATTCATGTCGAGGGGAAAGTCCCTAATCTGAACGTTAGATAACTTTAATGTAGGAAATCATAATCAGCCGGGTCAATCACACGGAAGGTTCAATATAAATACTCTAAAGGAGTGTGCATAGTAAGAGCAGGGCACATTGCTCGCAGAAGAGATGGTCTATGGATTCGAAAGATTCTGGAGTGGCGACCGCGTACCGGACGATGCAGCGTTGAAATGCCTCCCACAAGGTAGATCGATGACCTGATTAATGAGAGTCGCGGGATTCCGATGGATGCGAGATGCATAGGATCGTTCGATGTGGTGACACTTGGAAGAGGCCTATGTCCAACAGTGGACGTCTGTCGACTGAAATGATATAAATATTATTATCTAAGCAAATGACTCATAGGTAGCCCGCGAAATTAAAATTTTCTCATACCCTCGGTTAGTCCAACCCTATTGATGATTTTAGAATAGAATATATTTTTATTGTAAAACATGAGTATACATCATCATATGTGCAAGGTCTTAAAGCAACAGATAGATCCGCATGTTTTGCAATAAAATATTTGGTTTAGAATAAACCACCGGAAAAGGCAGCGTTGGAAGGCCTCTCATAAGGCGGACCGACGACCTGGTGAGAGTCGCGCGAAAGCAATGGATGCGTGATGCACAGGATCGGTTGTTGTGGAGACGCTTGGGAGAGGCCTATGTCCAACAGTGGACGTCTTTCGGCTGAAATGATGAAACCACAAAAGATTCAACTCCAGACAACAAACTAAATTTAATAATTATAATTCCGTAAACGAATACGTGTTACGGATGCCAATCATATTTTAATCAACGTAGAACTTGACAATGACCTGCAAAATGCAAAAAAACTCATATTTTTTAATTAAGGATTTTTTTTCAACACACTTATTCGAAAACCTACGTCATCCTTTTTAGGCACGCAATGAAGTATATTTCGCAGTAGTGCGGAAAAATATTCCGGTTAGATCCCCCCCCCCCCCGCCTATCCAATGTATGATACATATTACATAATTGTATTATAAATTCAGGTTGGTTACCGGGCAGTTACCACATTGGTCGGTAGCTGAGCAGCCCCACAAAAATCGATCTTGTCGCTCCGATAACAATTTGCGAACTATTTCTCACAATAATTTGTTACTAAACAGTATCTATGTTTATGGACTGTATTCGATTAAGTGTATCGAAAAACGTTATTTAATACATTGGGCATTTGTTATTGCAGTCCTCGGCCTCATAACGACCACGCTGCAAGACGACGTTTGTCCACGTATATCAAAATGTACTATTATGCCTGACGCTGTATGGGTGACTGGTGTGTGTTCGGTGTGTAGACCTCAGCTACTGAAGGATTTTCTCATGAACTTTATGTAAAACATGGAGCTGGTTAGTAGTTACATAATATCTGTTGTACCAAACTTTAACAACTAACGAAAACCCTTTTTGGTCTTTGTAAAGCTCTCTCTGTAAATCTGATATTCTTGTGCCTGTAAATTGAAAATTAAGTATTTTGCCGAAACGCTGCTAACAAAGCCTTTTTTGTTGTATCAGGGGTTTTAGAGAATATTGTCACTTACATGATGTTTTTACTAAATTTTGTCTACGTAAGCATCAGTTTACCTACTTTCCACATACTATGAGATCAGGTATAGACGAATACGTTATTACTGATGTAGCAATACTCAACTTACAAAGGTTTGCTGAAAGAAAACTCATTGTTGAGTTAAGCTACCATTGTCTTTCTTGCTCTTGTGCATGAATTGTTAAATCACTGTGTGAATTAAGGTTTTGTGTACAATAAAGAAATAAAAACATTGATTAGGTGACCTCAAAACTAGGCAAAATATTCCACGATCTTCGGAATCAAACGAGGTTACCTGTTAAGTCTTCTTTTCAAGTTTTTAAGCGGCTTGATGAACGTTCAAGTCTATGTGTGTAGAGAATCTACCGTCATAACTAATCATATACTAGCTTCAGCCAGCGGTTTCGCCCGCGACAAAATAGATTTTTCCATACAATATTCCAACCCCCGTTTTACCCCCTTAGAGGTGGAGTTTCGTAAAATACGTTCTTAGCGGATGTGTACACCCTATAAGGAATCTACCGGCCAAATTATAGTTTCTGAGATTTCGTAATTAATCAGTGAGTGGTATTTCGCTTTTATATACAGATTTTGCCACGAAATAATATGTCGTATATACACAGGGTATTTTTAAAACAATTTTTGTTCTATAACTTTAAAAAAAATATTATATTTTGGTTCATCGGATTTTCAAACAAAATAAAAATATTTAAATTGAACGTTCTAAATGTTACGAAGTCTATTCGAAGCAAGCGATAGTACAATAGCGGAGGGGAGCGGCGATCGGGCGGCGGGGGTGTTTGATGCGCTTGCGTCGCGTCGTATAGGCGTAGGTAGGTATAGCAAAATACAGAGTTGAAATGTGTTAGATAGAACAACGAAATCTTGAAGTTTTGTTTTTTGTAAATGAATCATGTTTTGTAAAAAGTCATCGAACAAAAGTTGTTGTTTATAATGTTAGTAATACAGTCCTGCAAGGTTGTTAGTGTTTTACAAATAATCTGTATATAAGAGTAGAGGTGACCGAGTGTCTACGGCCCCGACTTACGAGTTGTAGGTCCCGGGTTCAAACCCAGCCGGGCGCATTACTTTGTGTAATTTATTTCATCATCACTGCTCTCAAAACGGTGAAGGAAAACATCGTGAGAAAACCGGCATGTCCTAGAACCAAAAATTTGAAGACATGTGACATCCACCAACCTGCACTGGGCCCGCGTGGTTAATTGCCAATCCCCTCTCTTAGGAGGAGGCCTGAGTCTCAGGAGTTGGAACATAATAAGGCTGATTATGCTATGCTATATATATTTAACATCAAGTAATTTCTATTCAGTCTCTCAGAGCAATTGTTCTGTAGAACTTAAGGGATAAAAGGGTCAAGTCACTCGAAATCCAAGCCATTTTGTCCCCTACTTATTCGAACACCCAAAACGCTATACATACTCGTACTACATACTGTCTTTTGTTTGAAGAAAAAGCGACATTTTTAAAACTTGTCTAAGTTACTAGTTTCTGTCCACGACTTTATCTACGTGTTTAAAACATGTCCTATGGCACTTTGGATTTCAATTCGTAAAAGATTTCTTGTTTTCATGCGATCACAAAAAATCTTACTCAGTACTTGCTTACAGAGAACACGAAGGTGTATGTTTATTTTATTTTTTAAATACTTCTGTACCCTTGTTTTCTACTCAATATTTTCTATTTTTATATCCTTATCTTACTGTCTCTCCACCACCCTTGGTTGATTGTTAGAGAATGCCTAAGGCATTAAGTCTGCTTTGGTACCTTTCTGTTGCATGAAAATTAAATAAATAAAAAAAAACCAGCCAATTGCGTGTCGGACTCGCGCACAAAGGGTTCCGTACCGTTTGTGGCAAAAAATCTCTTAAATATTTAATTTATTCTGTTTTTAGTGTTTGTTGTTATAGCGGCAACAGAAATACGTCATCTTTGAAAACAAATGTTTAGTTATCACGGGTTATGAGATACAGTCTGGTGACAGAGTGACGGACAGCAGAGTCATAGTATTAGTGTCCCGTTTTTACCCTTTAGGTACGGAACCCAAAAAACACGTTATAGAAACATACAAACAATTTCACCAGTTAGTTTATAATATTATTTTACATTGTTTAGAACATTATCAGCTACATTATTCATTAAAAACATTGTAGTACAGAATAATTAAATCTATTTCTCACGACCTTTAAAGTTGATGCTTCTTTGAAATTTATTTCTAGGGTTCGAAACAACTTGTCTATTATTACACTCGTCTCCTTTAGTACACTTGATCACACAAACTAGTACAGACACTTTTACATAAACGTTTATCTTTCTCAGTTTTTTCCCTATTATTTTGTTGTTTTATACTTAATATTATTTTTTCCGCATCGAGTGCTAGAAAATATGTAATAATACCGTCAACTGTTAGTGACATTTCCGGAATATCCATTCAACATGTAGGTCAGTGATATTTGATTACAGTTATTTCGAAGAAATAATATCAAAAATATCCAATACACCGAAAATACCTTTCCAATACGTCCATATTAACACAACGGTTAAATGATAAGGGTCGCGAACTCGATCTCCGCATTTCATGGCTGTTTGCCTTACGCACACTTGTTTTACGTGCGTGATCTCTGTCGATAAACGTCCTGAAGAAACAGGAAAATCGAGTGTGATGATGTGTCAAAAGGCTAGTGTCCCTCAAAAGGGTCGAGAATACTAGCGTAGCGTCGTAACCACATAGCATAAAATTAAGAAACAAGGAATTGAAATAAAACAAAACTGAAATAAAAAGAAATAGAAAAATAACCGAATTCTTAAAGGAATTCTGTACATTATGCTGCATATGTATTCTAGTGTAGTGTAACTCAATACTTCAAAATAATTGTCCCTCAAAAGGGTGAGTAGCATATTTTCGTAGCAGTGCAGCGTAGCATCGTAGCCGCGTAGCATGTATCTACGAGAAAATATTTCAAGAAAATATAGCAAGAAAATCCGTAGTACAATTTTGTTCCCAATGTAAATATGAGTAAATCTCACATGCTCTTTAAAAAGTACAAATTACATAGGTACTTGGCGTAGCACGTACATTATCGTAACCGTGTAGCATACACTCACAAAAAAAGCTTCAGTACGAAAATAGTAACAAAATTAAATATAATTTATAGGTATGATACTGATATCAAAAAAGCTTGTAAAATCCGCTAAGTACTTCTATTTTAATTGCTTTTGGCGCTACGCAAGAGGTACCTATTATGATTACTACCGTACAACAGATATTAATTTATTAGTCAAGATACGGATGAGTTACGATTTGGCTTTATACAGAATCCTTACAGTTGATAAGTATTTGCATAGTCTGAATAGAGAATCAATATCTTGGACTGAAATCAGATCTCAATCAGAAGGCCCCAATCAATCTCAGTTTATCAACTTACCTATACTCTTGTATACAGAACTTTTATTTATTGGAATCTGTTAGAAGATGAAAATACTTGAAAATATGAAAAAAAATTATGAAGTAATAACAATAGCTTTATTTATAGCTTACTCAGATTTTAAATTTCTATTTATTTTGGTTGTCTTAGTATTTTTCTTATTCCAGTTTTTTTTTTTATTTGGTGGGAAAATCATTTTATGACAAATCCCGCTCTTGGGCGGATCGGGAGATAGTGTCAGACTTTTACTGACTAAAAACCCACTCCTGTTCCTTCGTTGCCTTCATCCCAGGGTTTCGTTTTCACACTACCCACGGCCCCAGTAGGCTTCGACCCTGCTGGGCCCCTACGATTTGCTGACATCTCCTTGAGGCGCGCGTGGAACAGTACGTGCCGTCGACGACTTGGGTCCGGATGGTTACCGGACGATTAGACGGCGAGCCACCCATTGCTAGCCGTCCGCAAGCCCGCGCCTACGGTGGCCAGAAATCGGGATCGCAATCCCGGCGGCGGTTGGAGCGTAAGGATCGTTGCCTCACGCGATCGGCCGCCTCCTTTGCTAGCATTATCTTATTCCAGTTAGTATAACTTTATATTTGACTAATGCTTATTAACAGAACGAACAATAGTCGATTGGATACGGACCGCTCTGACCTCTTCCATTTCCCTTCATTTCACTCTATTTCTTTACAATAACAGATTGTAATTACCCAGGTAATTCCAGCCGCGGCAACTATTACTCCATCTTTTGAATGGTCTTCCTTTTGTTATTTTCTTATGTGTAGGGTACCGACCAATTCGTCACAATTTGGACCATTTGTTCCTTGATGTTCTTTGGGCATGCCTAGCCCATTTCCATTTTTGGATCATTTATGAAGTAATCAAACCTAAATCGTGGAATAAATTTCCGGATGCCTGCTTTTAGTCAAGGGTGAATATAAATATGTTGAATATGGTTTTTAGGGTTCCGTACCCAAAGGGTAAAACGGGACCCTATTATTAAGACCCCACTGTCCGTCCGTCCGTCTGTCTATTTGTTTGTCTGTCTGTTTGTGTGTCACCAGGCTGTACCGTGATAGCTAGATAGTTGAAATTTTCACAGATGATGTATTTCTGTTGCCGCTATAAAAAAAAAAATATAAAAACAGAATAAAATAAATATTTAAGTTGCTCCCATACAACAAACACGATTTTTTTGCTACGGACGATACGGAATCCGTCGTGCACGAGTCCGACTCGCACTTGGCCGGTTTTTTACTTTTGTCACAGTTTATGACTTATCAAAGGCATAATTTTATAAATAACACAGGTAATACCCACCAGAAAGTTATCAGCGATTTAAAATCCCCCCTCATGAATTAATATTGTTTAAAAACTATCGGAGTTTTATGAAGTTTAGGGTAAAATATTGTAAATAATACAACCTACTCGAGGCAAAGAAGAATAACCGTACAGACAATTTTTTGTTTTAGTAACTAAAGTACGATTTACATTGTGCATTAATATTAACGAAAACTACGAACCTGTATCATCTGGGAATTTTACTAGGCTTACTAGTTTATCTATGAGTAATTATTTAAGTTTTCAATTAAATGTGTATGTTGCAAGTAGGAATCATGCCATGCACTTAGAAATATATTGTTAAAGTTCTTTCTTTATTCTATTTTATATAGTATTATAATATAAAGAGGAAAAACCGTTCTTATTGAGGGTAATCTCGATAAGAACTGCTCTGATCATAAAAATTCTTCCTCTGACTGAATCGCCGACTGTCACAGGCAAATTTTATCACGGAAAAATCGTCGTCTCCCGGAAAAACTCTCCTGTGGGATTAACCTAGTGCTGGATATAACAAAAAAACAAACGGTAGGTGTGTATTCATACTATTTGCAGTAGATTTATAACGAGTACCTACCTCATGAAAGCCGAGAAAAATAAGCAAAACAAATATGTTGACTTAACTCGCGAGATGGTCGAATGTCGACATGTGAGATGTGGACTTGGTGGTCATCTTAGGAGGCTGACGTTAGGTGGCTGGATCAAGGCCATGGATCAGAAAGCGGTACTTCTAGGTTAGAAAGTTCCGTAGCTTAGACCCCGATACCGATGGGATACATTGCTTTTTTAAAGATGTAGGTTATTTAATATTTTATGCACACAAAAGTACAGAGACAGACTAAATGCTTTATGCATATTCTACCAGTCCTCCTTACTTTACTGTAGCCTTTGGGTGACGCAGAGAAAACCGGGAAAATGTTATTTAGCGAACAAACTGGGTTCACAGTAGTAAATTAATATTTACAGTTACTAGAGACTTTTCTATTATTTTATCTGCTACGCTAACTTCGAAAAAGTTATTGTAGACTATTTCGATAACTTTTTTTTTATCATGAACATGCCAACGTAATGGTTTTGTCACATCATTTATATACACTAAATAAACGCATCTTGAGGACAAGACGGCTTGGGTTGACCTGCTCCAGGTAGTAATATGTATATATATACATTTTTTTTTCTATTAACCTTTTTATTATTATTTTTTAAATGATTTTGACATTGATGATTACTTTTATTTTATATTTTGACTTTGATGATTTATTTTTTATTCATTTATTTCTTTTATATTTTACGACTTGCAATAAGAATAGAATAGAATAGAATAAACTTTATTGTATACCAAAATAGTAACAGAACTTTTACACTAACTTAAATCTATGAGTAAAAGGCGGTCTTATCTACCAGACAACCTTAGGATGGACTGTAAGAACTTGAAATAGAAAAAGGGGGTAGTCTGCGGTGTACTGCAAATTAAATTATTAGATTAAAATAATAAGCTTCTTTGTAAAGTGCTACATTTTTGTAAATTTTATCTTATCATTGTTAATGTGGGGACTATGTGGATTACTTTTCTTTTTCTGTAATTTTTACATGCTGTCTGACAGTTTTGAGTATTTGATGCGGCCTACCCAAATATTCTTTCTTTGGTATTATTCATCAAGTCGTTGAGCTCCTTAGTAGTCCTAAGTTTGAGCTACACGAATACTGACAAATGCTTGCACTGACTGGACAGGTGCAGTCAAATCTATGTGTGTTCCTCAAAAGACCATCTGAGACCCTAATCTGCATGGTTCTCATATGATTTGACTAATACATGTTTACTGTATGGACTTTAAAAAAGACTTTAACTCCTGAGTTTGTTTCAATGTTTCTTTTCAGGGTAGCCAGCTAGGAAACACCGGCCTCATCTAGTTTAAACAGATAAAAAAAATAACGTGTAAAAGTGTTTGTTTAAAACCTCTTTGCAAAATACATATCATTCAATATTACTTGAAGCGAATGCATGGAGTTGACAAAGGTTTTGATCATGTGGCTTGCAGTACTCTAAAATTGTACAAAGACTCTATGTAGGTACCTTTTCATTTATGCACACACAAAAAAACTAAGTAAATAAAATTATGTACAGATATAAGAGCACAAAAGTACTGCTTATTTCAAAAGAAATTCCTTTCAGCATACCTGCGACCTGCGAAAAGTAGAATTAAAAACACAAACAGCCATCAGCTGTCTACGTTTACACCATTAGCTGTGTAAGTTTCTAAAGAGACCTTACCGTACAAAGTTAAGCTCATATAATACCGAACTATTCACCTTATCATGCTTGTAACATTTTATGTCAGACACGGTATTAAAGGGGCTTGCCTATTTTTAATCAGGGTGACTGGAGAGATTTAAGCCACGTGAAAGGGTTAAATCGGGTATACCTAAAAAATTTGTATTGCTAACTAGTTTTGTTGATAACCCGTTATGAAAGCTAATGGGTATTGCCTTGTGTACTCGAAATGTACGTATATATGTACGAGTAGGAGGCAGTAGGTATTGCCTACATACTCTCTGTTTATGGAACTCGCTTCTAAAGGGCTAAATGTCCGCATGCCTCGTTGGTTCAAATGGGCCTTCGCTATTACTTAATCCCTGCCGACTCTATGTCCCAAGGACACTGTATTATCTTGGTAATACAGTGTCCTTACCTTAGTGACAAGTAACATTTGCTTATGAAGTAATTTCATTGATTTATTTATTTAAGGCACAAGCCACATCATATACATTTATCATTAAAAAAAACAATTGCTTCGCAAAAACATATTGAAAACAATATGATTTTAATTTACAAAATCATATTGTTTTTAATATGTTTTTAATATACAGAAATATGCCCAAATACAAATTGCCCGACAACCCATTTTTCCAGAGACGGATGGATGAGCTGCTTTGCAAAGTAGTTCATGAAAACCCAATTGATACATCTAATATTACCGCGAAGCGTGCGCGGGTGCTGACTGTGGGAGAGTGGGAGTCGGTTACCTTGCCTAGCTGTTTACTTACGTCAAGGCGCTCCCTGTTGTTACATGCAGCCGAAGTGTGGATCGTTCAGCGCAGTACGTAAACATTAACGACGTCATCCGACAAGCTCTTATCACCATTGGCGTTCCGACTTTTTTGGCACCTCATCGCCTGACACGTTACGATATGTCCGAGGAAGATGGGTAGGCCTTTAGTGTGGGACGCTACTTATATCAATACTTTTGCGCCATCCCATCTTCCTAGTTAGTCGGTCGTGCTATGCTGAGATTCTCCGAAACCGCAGCGTGCAGCTGACTCTCAAGCGGTGGAAATATACAATTATGTCAGTAGGTACCTTTTCAAGCCGTATAACCCCATACGGCTTTGAGTTTGAGTGCTGGACCTCAAGCCTCCTTTCTAGGAGTTGGAATGAGTCTTAACCTAATACGGGTCCTTCATTTCTTCGTTTTTTTTTTGTTCAAGTATTCCTTCAGCGATTTGAGAACAGTTGTGATGAAAATAAAATACGGCCAGTGGTGGATTAAGCCAGGAGCCTATAACAAATTCGATCCCCCGTGAGTTTTAACTCATTTTTAGATAGATATTTAGTACAAAATGATTTAACTATAAAAAAAAAATTTACAAAAAAAATATAACCGACTTCACTAAAAAAAAAAAACATTAAAAGGATCAAAATAACTTTAATAACGGAAGTCGGTTTTTCTCGGTATTATTTGTATCTTATTTAACACCGACTTCCGAAATTAAAGTTATTTTGATCCTTTTAATGTTTTTTTCAGTGAAGTCGGTTATATTTTTTTTGTAAAAAGTTTTTTATTTCACACTTTTAGTTGCGATACACTTATAAACAGACATCAAATGTTACTTTTTGACTGTAAATGCTTAAGTTTTCGATGAAAATACTAAAATTACTATATAGCTGCCTATAATATTTGAGGAGTTCCCTCGATTTCGCTAAGATTCCATCATCAGATCCCAACTTGGTGACTATGGGACCATTCGGGAAGTATACCAAACAAACAAAGAATTTTTCAAATCGGTTGGCAAGCGACGAAGATAACTTCGTCGCTTGCCAACCGATTTGAAAAATTCTTTGTTTGTGCGCGAACAAACATAAAAAAAAAATACAAACATCCGAATTGAAAACCTCCTCCTTTTTTAGAAGTCGGTTAAAAACCTTACTTTCGTCATTTACCGTAACGTAATGTTCTGACCTGACCTGAACAAAAATCCAAATATGATTCAGATTTGAGATAGTGTTGTGCAAATCTCTTTGACGAAAAATCTCACTAAGTGATAACATTTTTACCTTATTAGGAACAAGTTTCTGCCAGCGGCTTCGCCGCAAGATAGTAGGTTTCTGCACACAAACTTTGAACCCCCTTTTTATCCCCTTAGGGGGTGAATTTTGGAAAATCCTCTCTTAATGCTCGCCTACATCATGGAAGGAAGCCTTTTGCAAAATTTCACGCTCCTAGTCCCAGTAGTTTCGACTGTGCGTTGATATGTCAGTCACTTTCTCCTTTTATATATATAGATAATATTGGAAAGACTTTAAAGATTTATAAACCCCCAATTCCAGTCCAAACTAATGTTGTTCAAGAGAAACAATTTTGATGTTTTATTTTTTAAACATATTTTTTATGCTGGCGGTACATTTTCTAGGGTTCTGACTTTCACGTGGGTGAAACCACTAGCTGAAGCTAGTTAATTTGAATCATCATCATCATTTCAGCCGAATGACGGTAGCTATCACAGTTGAATAAATCAACTATATTTTAATTTTATATAATATTTATTTTTATACGTTCAAGTGCGAGATCCTCAATCACGCGGGGCCCCCTAATGCGTGGGGCGTATAGCATTTGCTACTCTTGCTTTATGGGTAATCCGCCACTGAATACGGCCACAAAGTAATGCCGCCTGGCTAGGTTTTACCAACGACCCTCATAAGTCGGGGCCTTTACCAATCGGCCACCACTGTTTGTGTATGAGTGTGCACAAAATATTACTAATATCTGTCGCCATAAGTTCAACAAACTTTGTGCAACGTAACAGATGTGCAAATTACTACGTTTACAAACGTGAATCAACTGCGTCCCAGAGGCAGGTACATTTATCATGGTGTAATCCTAACATTACTCAACCTCGCTCAAACAAACTTTTCATTCGATACGATGTCACAATACGTTCACTGATACGTTATCTCGTGTCTGCCAAAATTAATTTGCTTATCGCCTGAAATTAAATATTTATGCGTACTTAAGCTTGTTATTAGATACCTACCTATCTACTACGTGCTTGTAAAAATATGGTATGATGAAATCATGCACATTTCGCGTTCAGTTTGCATCACAAGTTATTTTGTTTCACACACGTTATGATTTTTTACTAGTGTCCGACCTAGATTTTAGTTTCTGCCAAAATGTGAAATATTCAGCTTGACTGAAACTAGCGTTTTTGTACCGAAGGTTGTGGTGGAGACCTAAAAATTGACTGTGTCGTTCGTCTATGTGTGTAATCAACGTTTTATTAATTTATTTACTATTTTACGGAAGTTAGGGATGCTTTTTCAATGGTCTAGTAACTTTTCGAGTATATGAATGATGTTTGATGCTGCCAGTTTATCTGTTACCATATGCGTTTCGGTTTCGGGCGAGACTGGAAGGGGAGGCGTTGGTTTTGGTTACAGTTTTGACTTTAACGAAGTTGAAATATAGAACTGCTGAGAGCTAGGGCTGCGGGATTGTTCGAAAGAGTTACCATGGCCCAGTAACGCAAAGGGCAGCTGAATGAAAACTGGTTTTAGTGAGTAAAAGTCTGAAACTAACTCTCGCAAATAACTCCTTCAGGGTGAATAGAGCAGGAGGAGTAATTTGATGATTTCCTATCTCAAAAAAAGGGACTGATGAGAAATTATTTGATAGGCAAAATAATTATTATAGACAAAAATAATTATGATAAATAATTTCAGTGGGCTAATTTAAAAGTTTAATTTAAATGTAGGTCTTAAATGAGAACGATTAACTACGGTACTCGATTTTATTATTGTCACCAATACTGTCAACAGATTCAATATATCCAGAATCAGCAAGAACTGTGGTGACTACCTAAAAATGAATATCATATTTATTGAATAGTTTGCAGTGAAACAAATAAAAATATTTATAAAGTAAATTTGCTAAACTGCTACCTATAAATTGGCACCTAGTTTGAAACATAAGAATAAATGTATAAAGACAGACTCACCAGATCCCACAATGAAACCATTACTACAGTTTTATGGGTCTTAGTTTTTAAGGTATTTATGTAAACTTATAAAAATAATAGTCAATAAACAAGCTTCAACACGGTCATGTTTTATTTAGCCGTCGTTTGCTACGGTCGTTTGCACATCGATTCCTAATCCCATCGGTTCTCAAAGAAACATCTTTGTGGTTACGGACAGTCGTAATTGTGTCAAATTGCAATTAGACTGCGGAAATCAGATGCTAGTCGCTTTCAGCCAGGCAAAGATTTTTAAGTGGCATAAAATGGACGATAAATAATTAGAAAGCAGTAACAAGCTATTCATTTTCATTGTTTTTATTTCGTAAATGTACTTACCTTATTTGACATTATGATAGGGTGAGAAACTAGAAGTGAGAAAACTGTAGACTACGCGAATTCTTAGGTTACTTTTTATTATGATTATTTTTATTGTACTCTTTAGTACAATATTGACCAGTCTACACTGTCCTTACATAATATCTACTTATTCTGTAATATAGAAATATTGTAACATCATTTTTTTTTTAAAAGAGTAACAATGGAGTTTCTTGCCGGTTCTTCTCCATAGGAAACGACCAATTTGGAACCGTGCACTAGCTTCTGACGTTTTATAAGTGCCCATGTAGGCCATGTGAAATAAAAAACTTTTGACTTTGACTTAGAAAATATTATATCCTACCCAGCAGGCTAAAATATATCAAGTTTAGTTTCACTTCTCAGTGTAGGTTGCTACCAACTCTAGATGACAGAAAAATTTAATAAAATATGCTAGACGTCGCCGGTTTTCCAGTCCAGTATGCATCACTTATAATTTAACGTGGTATTTAAAGAACCGATGAAGCATGTCCCCTGGAACTATCCTACTCCGATAAGATAACCATGATACAGTTCTAATTCAGTTGAACATGTCCCATTTAATTTTATCCTCCGATCGATTTCGAAGCACGTAAAATATGTTTTATGAATCATGGATTTACGTACATTATCATAATTTATTGGCATCAATGATATTTCAGTGCTTTTTAGTTTTGCTGAAAATATCAGATGGAGAAAAGATACCGCAGCTGTTGTTATTTTAATATTATCGTAGATACTCAATAGTTATCATATAGTATCTATTTTACGGTTTAATAATAATCCACCCGCGATGGGCAATCTCGACGGAGAAAGGTTAATAAAGAGAAAATTTTAAGGTGTGCATAAACACAAATGCACTCTCTGTTTCTTTACTCTCATAGTCCGATAGAATGGTAATTCGACACGACCGGAGAAAGTTTAAGCGCAGGACCAACGACTTTTCCGAAGCACGGGAACGTCACACCACCTTACAAAGACCGGGCTACTAAGAAATTCCTAATGGATAAATAACGCAATCACACTTTTTGCCTGACCTGGGATTCAAACTCAGGACGCTCGGTAGACACGCTTGTGACAGCTAGACAAACGGGGCAGTCATATTTTTTTTATTATTATCATCACATCCAATCCATCACTGTCTTTTTTCTCTTCGTTCCACTTGAGACATACAGACTCTAAAATGGAATCTTGGTATGCACAATATAGCTAAGTGAAATTGGTAAAATGCTCAATTTTTTTTTGTCTTATAAAATTTCAGCTTTGGAACTTCTGAAGATCGTACGTCTTTATCAGACATCTTAATTCAAACCTGGCCCTTAAGTAGGTTCTCGTCAAGATGTTTCAACATATTTCAAAAATATAAAGTTTGTTTAATTTAAACATTTACATTCGTCTTTATGACTCTTTGTTTATTAAAACAAATCCACACATTTCTCTTTAATCATCTGTTAAAAGAAACTTCAAATAAATATGCTGAAATAAAGTTCAAAGCAAGTCAGTTATCAAATCTATTTTGATTTTAGCTATCGCATCAGTTTGAGATTATTCCAATATTTCTTTATTGGACACTTTACTAGCTTCTATGAAATTATTATGACGGGCATTTGACGTCTTATGGACGATCAATGTCAGACGCTTCGAGGCTTGGCCCGACTCTATAATAATAATAGATCCAATGGAAATGTGTAGAAATTCGAGATCAAACTAAAAAACTACTTTATCTTTTTATGAGTTCAGCTATAAAGTACCTATAACTTTTAGTATGTTATTTACCGTTTTTCTTAGAGTACTCTAAGGAATGAATATATCTGCCGGAGTATGTTTCCTGATAGGTATAAACCTAAGGGCCTTTTAGTTAAAAGTGAATATGTTACTTCTAGGCAAACGTACTCCATTGTCAACCACATCGTCGTTTACCATTACGTGATAGTGGTCAAACGAGAGCCTATCATTAATAAGAAAAAAAAGTACTTTATTTATTTGGTATCTAGCCAAATAAAAAACTATTTTACAAAATAAAAAACGACTTCACTAAAAAAAAAACACTAAAAGGACCAAAATAACTTTAATTTCGGAAGTCGGTGTTAAATGAGAAACAAACAATACCGTAAAACACCGACTTCCGAAATTAAAGTTATTTTGGTCCTTTAAGTGTTTCTTTTTAGTGAAGTCGTTTTCGCACTTTTCAGTTGCGATACACTTTTATATAATCATAGTGCATATTTCTCATGACAATTCCAATTAACCCAAACACTGCTCGGTTACATTGTTTTACTATGAATTTCCTGTGTCTACCATCCACCTTCCGGCTCCATGATCAGATCAGTTCGATAGTACCTTATAGCCAAAATGCATTTCATGACAATTGTAATAAGCCCAAACACGGCTAAGATACATTGATTAATTACAGAGTACCAGTGCCAGTGCCTCATTTGTATTGTCATAGTCGCTTAACTATCTTCACTGTGATATCTATGTGAGTATGAAGTTCCGTTGGCAATTTCTGGTCTTCTTCATCAGTTTCACTTCATCAAATGTTACTTTTTGACTGTAAGTGCTTAAGTTCTCCATGAAAATATCAAAATCACTATAAGGTTGCCTATAATATTTGAGGAGTTCCCTCGATTGCTCATAGATTCAATTATCAAAACTGGATTCTAAAAAAAATGACACCAATCGGAAAGCATATCCTCTAAGAGGGAAAAAAAATGCAAATCAGTCCATAAACGACGCAGTTCTGAGGCACGTAAAAAATAAATAAAAATAAAACCGAATTCATAACCTCCTCCTTTTTTTTGAAGTCGGTTAAAAAGAAAACTTTGTGTTCCATCAAAATAAAGCTACTCATTTACCGTTCACAAATCCTCTACATACAAAACCCTACAACTTATAGCAACCGCATTGGCAACATATTTTCTGAAAGCGACTGAATGTAGCAGCCCTTTCTGGGTCAGCAGAATTTAATCTGCGGTTATTTAAGCTCCATTTGACCTCTACCACAATAAAAAAGATACAGAAATTGAAGAACCAATAACTAAGATTTTCTTCGAATCCGCATCGAATAGATATGCTACTGGATACAATATTTTTGGAAGGAAATGATACTTGATATTTATCATGCAAATCACTGTAATATTATAAAAGCGAAAGTTTGTATGTGTACATGGTTTCATTTCAGCACAGTTTTTTATTAACCTAGATCAGGCAGGTCTACATTAAAGTAGGAATTAAAATTTTCTGAAGTTTAATAATGTAAATTATTATTATATAATTTATTTTTTATACATTTAACACTTTTTTATTTATTTATTACTTTGCCACTAAGGCCCACAGACAAAACACATAAGTCCTAGGCTTAATAGATTTATATACAATTAGCACATGACTAGACCTGAAATAGGACATAAGATAGGTACTGGGATAATTTTCGACTTTCATGCGGACAAACTCGCTGGCAGAATCTAGTTGGTTATAAATAATACATTTACACATCAATTCAAATTCGATGAGGCCTCTGTGTCCTTGCCGACTCTCAGAAAAGAAACATCGAAACAAGCTCAGAGGTCAAAGTCTCTTTGGTGTACGTAACATTAGACTCTTAGAACGGCGGAAAAATTTGCGAATAAGCACGTTATTCGTCAGTCTACGGACGATTATAAATACGCACCGTTTAACAGATAAACAGGTATAGGTATAGTTGACTCGCTGTCTATCTTCCGTAAAACACTGATGTAAACAAACAGAGTGAAAATAGAGTTATATCTTTAGACGGACACTCATTGTTCATGGTTTCTATAATGCAAAGCCCTACCAACATAGTTTCAGAACAATGAATATAAATTTTTGTTTACATGATCAAAATAACGTCTTGTTTTGTATAAGGTAACAAAGCGCAAACATGCATGACTTTATTTCGTCGGACATTTTGACGTTTGCTACTTCATACATTATTCACCCTTATTTGCTTATTCCAGCACTTTATTCTCTTTGTCAAACAAGTATACCATTTACTAAAGTAGTTGCATGTAACTGATACTTTGTTTTTGCAAAATATAGTAAAGTTAATATTTGTCAAAGTGTGTCCAAGTCAGACCAATAACCTTTGTTTTGTATTAAAAACAAAATACTGGCTTCCGCTAGCTACTTCGCCCGCTTGAACATCGGAAATTATATTTACTCTTTGTGATCGGATTAATACTTTCAGAAAACAACTACTACAAACAAATAAAAAACATTAATCAAGCGTGATTCGGACTCGAGCGTCGAAGGTAACTTACATATGCAAAAAGTTCGATTCCATAATTAAGTCTCAAAGATTTTTCCGGATTGCAAAAAGTCATTATTTATAGTAACAACAAATTTACAGTAATTAGATTTTTTCCTCTACTTTACCTGTCCGTGCTATGAGACCTTGCTTCTTTCCAAATTTCAGGATTCTAGGTCAACGGGAAGTACCCTATTGGTTTGCGAATATCATAAATAAGTGCCATAGACGAAGCATAAACGGCCCTAAATTCAGATTGCGTAGACTTAGAAATTTGATTTACACTGATCCAAGGGGTAGCAAACCTGAGAATTTGATATTAATTTCACCTTAATATCTATACGCGTTCTTGAGAAAAAGGGTCTTGACAGACGGACAAAAAAGTGATCCTATAAGGGTTGCGTTTTTGCTGTAGGAGGAACGGAACCCTAAAAATACCTCGTTCTGCGTGTGTTGTTTAGATTACGTAATCTATTCGCAATAATGTCTAAAATTAGACGTTTTATTAAAAGTGTAATAACTTCACTCCTACATAGAATCTTTTTTATTTGACCCACGGGTTTAAAGTCAAGGCCTCGAACTAGGGGGCTGTGAGACTGTTCAAAAGAGTCACCGCGGTCCTGGAGCCCAATGAACAACTGAAGGAATGCGTAGAGAGTGTGAAATATTATTAGATGATTCAAGACGACCATATTAAGTTTGTTTTGCAACAAATATTGTAAATCATTAATATAAAATAAAAAGGACCTAAAATTGAACCTTCGGGTACCTTTATTTTAAACCGACTTCAAAAAAAAGGAGGAAGTTATCAATTCGGTTGTATGTTTTTTTTGTGTTACTTTAGAAATTCTGAAGTAACAAACATAACCAGGCGGCGGTCGAACTAGCGACACGCGGGGTTGCGACAGTCGTTGGCAGGATTCAGGAGCTGGGACTCGAGGTGGCATTGCAAAAGTCCGAGGCCATGTGCTTTCACGGCCCTCGGAACGCGCCACCACCGGGTTCCCAGCTAACGGTGGGAGGAGTCCACATCGGCGTCGGGTCAACGATGAAGTACCTGGGACTCGTTCTCGACAGCCGATGGGATTTCGACGAGCACTTCCGACGTCTGGCTCCCAAACTAAATCGGACTGGGGCTGCCCTCGGGCGGCTCCTGCCCAACCTTGGGGGTCCAGACGCCTCCTGCCGGAGGCTCTACGCGGGGATCGTTCGGTCCATGGCCCTTTATGGCGCACCGGTGTGGGCGCCAGGGCTGCGGAAGCAGCCGGCGGCCCGGCTGAACGCGTGCCAGAGGGTCATGGCCATACGGATGGTGCGAGGATACCGGACGATTTCCCGCGAAGCGGCGAGCCTCCTTGCTGGCCAGTCACCATGGGAGCTGGAGGCAACAGTCCTTGCACTCATGCACGAACTGCGCATGCAGATGCAACGCCGGGGCGAAACTCCGCTGCCGCGACAAGTCGCAGCATGGCGGACGGAGCTCCGGCGAGTTCTCATGGAGAAATGGCGACAGCGACTGTCGCGACCCAGTGCTGGGCACGCCACAATTATGGCGGTAAGTCCCCTCTTTAAGGCGTGGTTGGAAAGACCTCACGGCGTCCTCACATTCCGCATGACGCAGGTTCTCACCGGACACGGTAAGTTCGGGAGGTTCCTGCACCGGATTCGTGCGGAAACGACGCCCGGGTGTCGCCACTGTGTGACCCACCCGGAGGACACGGTAGAGCACACGGTGGAGGTGTGCCCCGCTTGGGCAGAGCAACGCCGTGTCCTCGTGGGGGCAATCGGCAGCGGCGATCTCTCGCGCCGGGCCTTGGTTCAGGCCATGCTCCGGAGCGAGGAGGAGTGGCAGGCGGTCGCCTCCTTCTGCGAAGCCGTAATGCTAGCGAAGGAGGCGGCCGATCGCATGAGGCAACGGTCCTTACGCTCCAACCGCCGCCGCCGGGATTCCGATCCCGATTTCCGGCCACCGTAGGCGCGGGCATGCGGACGGCGAGCAATGGGTGGCTCGCCGTCCGATCGTCCGGTAATCGGATCGAGCCCAAGTCGTCGACGGCGCGTAGTGTTCCACGCGCGCCTCAAGGAGATGTCAGCAAATCGTAGGGGCCCAGCAGGGTCGAAGCCTACTGGGGCCACGGGTAGTGTGAAAGCGGAACCCGGGGCCCTGGGACGAAGGCAACGAAGGAACAGGAGTGGGTTTTTAGTCAGTAAGAGTCTGACACTATCTCCCGCTCCGCCCAAGAGCGGGGATGTCATTAGGATGATTTTCCCACCCAATAAAAAAAAAAAAGTAACAAACATAAAAAAAAACCGAAATCCGTCGTTTATCGATCGATTTGCAATTTTTTTTTCTCTTAGAGCATATGCTTTCCGATTTTTTCAAAATCCAGTTCTGATGATGGAATCTATGAGGAATCGAGGGAACTCCTCAAATATTATAGGCAACTATATGGTGATTTTGGTATTTTCATCGAGAACTTAAGTATTTACAGTCAAAAAGTAACTTTTGATGAAGTGGAACTGATGAAGAAGACCAGAAATGGCCAGCGGAACTTCATACTCACATAGATATCACAATGAAGATAGTTAAGCGATTATGACAATACAAATAAATAAATGGTTCTGAATGATGATGGAGCCGGAAGGTATGCACAAGAACTCCGTAATTAATCAATGTATCCTAGCCGTGTATGGGCTTATTAGAATTGTCATGAGATGCACTTTGACTATAAGGTACTATTGAACTGATCTGATGATGGAGCCGGCAGGTGGAAGGTAGATACATAATAAAACAGTAGCAGTAGCAGTATTTGGGTTTTTTCGAATTGTCATGAGAAATAGGCACTCTCGTTATAAGTATGTCGCAACTAAAAAGTGTGAAATAAAAAACTATTTGAATGACAGACAGCAACTAGTTCAGATAAACGGTCTCAATTCGTCGAGATTAAATGTGATAAAAAACTTTCAGATTCAAATAAGATTTTAATAAGCCTAACACTGTTTTGGTCCATTACGCTCAAGTTTCAGGAGTAATGTTTCATGAACCACACAATCTAACGCCTTAGACAGATCGCAGAAGATGCCTATAGCATCTTGTGCCTCCTCCCACGCATTAAAAAGGTGTTTTAGTAAGGAAACACCAGTGTCAAATCATATTGTTTATCGTGTAAGATGTTATATGTGTTAAAATGATTAAGCATTTGATTTAACATTACCTTTTCAAATATCTTGCTAAAATTCGGCAACACGGACACCGGCCTGTAATTATTAGTGTATTTACTGTCCTCGGATTTAAAAAGTGGTATAGCTTTACTATATTTTATTAGGTCTGGAAAGACTAGTTGGTCTAGGTATACACAAATTAAATATTAAAGCTAAGTACGGCGCTATAGTCTCAATAATTGAGGTACAAACTTTGATAGAAATAAATACCTCACATATCTTCTGTCAATTTAATCTTGGTTTGTTTTAAAGCTTTTATTACTGTTATGTGGTTTCTATGCTTAAAGTTAAATTCAGTCGAGCAGGCAACTGTAACATTCGCAAGGCGAAATTTACCTACAGCCTGCTTGTCGCCCTGTTGTTTAAGCACGCGATGGCGACGAATTTAAAGCTTCAGTATTTTTAATCGGTATATTAGCAAAGAAATTTACTAATTCATCTGCAACTAGTTTGTTATCTCTAATAAGACCATGATGTGTCTCCAATGTGTAATCATTGTTGTGTATTTTGTTTCTGTTGGTTTAATTATTTATAATTTTCCAAACAGTTTTTATTTTATTATCTGCTGATTTAACTTTCTTGCTGATGTATAAGATCTTAGCTGCATTACAAGTGTTTTTAAACATTTTTGAATACGTAGCAACATACTTATTAAAAGTTTCCGTGTTAATAATAGGCTTAAGGCCATACAGCTCAAAAATTCCCTACTTATTCTGATTCCTTTAGTTGCCCAGTCACTAAATCTAAACTTAGGGCAAATACTTTTAGTTTTTTTAGAAAATACTTTATTGTTAAGTTGACCTTAATTGCCAACAGTACTAACTTTTGTCTTATTAGCTAGTTTAAAGTATCGGAGCCAGCAACCATAACATTAGTACTATACTAATGGTAAAACTAATGATTGGGTACTTCGACATACTAACTATTATACTATATATTATACTGAATGAATATTAAAAATTAAAAGCTAATAGCTTCGCTATTTGACGTCTAAAAATAATTGGTAGGTACACAGTAAACCTAGTCGACAAAAGTTTATCAACAAAATTGTTGACGTCAATAAATAAAAACTTATCACTGTGGTGACTAATTTAAAAATGCATATGCATATTTAACATGCGTATGTACTTGTTTTGCCTATGTGACAAGTGCTCAAAGTATGGAAAAGCACACAAAATAATCTACTTAGAAAATTTATCTTCAATAGTTCTGTGACAGTATTATTTATATCATCTTTATTCACATTTAAGCTATGATTTTCCACCTTCAAATAAAAGACAATGACACTAGCTGAAATAAACTTTTGTAAATACTAAACTGCTGGGCATAGGGAGGGAGATCAATAGGTACATGTCCTTTCGGTTCGGATTACCATCGTCACCAATGGGGTCGACCGTCCACTCATCTCTTCAATTAGATGTTGTGCATTGACCCCATAAATACACTGCTAGTCTGTAGGTCGTAGGCCTCTTATGAAATAACTGTAAGTATTATCTGAACCGGATATGGAAGGCAGAGGACGAGATGTTGTGTTGCAGCTGGAAGACGCCTATGTCCAGCAGTGGATTGCGATAGAAAGACTTGACCGATAGATCTCCGTGGTTGTTGTATTTCAGAAGTGTCTTATAAAAAATATCTTCATAAACACATATCCACATTTTCAGACCACTTTATATTGAGTAGACACCTCACTTGACCTTTTTCTGTCATTCGCTCCCATCCAGACGCTTCATTTACCTTCATCACTAACTTGTCAAACTTGAAAACTCCATTAATTATTTGTACCTCTCCACTCACGAAATTATTTGACTTCATAATTTCGGACAATTAAGTTATGTGGAATCAGGATAAATAATAATTAACTTTTGCCAACTTTCGCTTGTTACTAAGCCAAGACAGCCAGTTTATATTTGTAGTAAGGTTATACCCGCGTCTTTGCCTGTACGACCACTTTTCACGATGCTTTTCACCCCCTTAAGGGTGGAATTTCGTAAATTCTATTGTTGCTACCTTTACCTGGGTATCTTTTTTCTCTTTCTCTGTCGAATCCATCCAAAGGTTGTCTGTAAAAAAACCTCTATTAACGATAAGACCGCCCATTGTGATACCCCATTAATTTTAAGTTCCTGATGTAATTTGTATTTTTGGTGTACAATAAAGAATATCTGTCTGCTGTGAATAACCATCGTCAGGCCTTCTTTTTTATACATATGGATTATCACAGAATTTATTCGTTATTGTCCCAAATATACAGTATCAGAACCAGGAGCTATAACCTCATAAGGAAAAAAGGAGGTTTTCCTTATGAGCTTATAAAAAAAAGTTTTGATATAACTTGGGCTTTTCATCCCAATTTATCGGAAATCTGCTCTAGTGTTTACGCCAGTACTAGAACAGCTTCCGATATTCGTAGAGGAAAGCCATGTAAGTGCTTCAAGTAGTAACTGCGTCCCTACAGGCATAAAGCGATTTGTTATTTTCTCTGAACAGTATTTCTGACATCGATTTTGTGTGAATTTTACCTTGAACCTTCACTGGTATACTGTATTCACAATATCGGAAAGGTGCGCCTACATACAACATGTGGCCGTAAATGAACAAATGTCATAACGACATGAGGATTTTTGATCAGAAAATTTGGATTAAATGTTTTATGAGACTAGTAGCTGCTGCCAGCGGCTTCGCCCACGTGAAACCAGAAAATTGACCCAAGGGAACATAATCTCAGGGTAAAAACAAGCAGGAATATCCGATGTGCTATTCCAGAACATGATCTACCTGTATACCAAAATTCATCCAAATCCGTTCAGCCGTTCAAGCTTAAGAAGTAACAAACACACACATACTCACACATATACACTCATGCACACATCATCACATACACAATCTCTTACTTACTTATTCAACACACTAACTACACTTCTTCCACAGTATTAATTTTGTATATATGACACCGAAACTGTTTTACTCGTTACAGAATGTCATATGGAAATATTGTATCCACATGGTTAAACCCTATCTCTTAAGATACAGGCTAGACCTAGTTTAAAGGATAGAGTCAATAATATTGTGTTAAAAATGTAATAATGTTAATATTAACACTCTACTATGTATACAGTGTAATGAGTTCCTATTTTATGAAATAAATATTTTTATATATTTATTTATCTCAGGACCCTGAGGTCCTGGATCTTTGAAAGGCGTACGAAACGCCGAAACTAACTCGCAGAGACTCTTTTAGACGCTACTAACCGGTGATTCTCCTTGTACGCGCTACGCTAGTGCATCCAAGGACAGCCCCCGGTTGGTGTAAACTATTGGCACATATGGAAAACTAAGATATAGGGGTTTGGTTTTTGGAGTTTTAAGTGGACTGGTTATCAAGAACTATCTTAAGACCCCTTCCCTGAACAATGTTATTAAATTCCATCGATAAAAAGACAGGGGGTGACTTGAACACTCAATAAATGGGCTCATCTTGTTCCAAGAGGAAAACCTTGTCGCTTATCATCTTCTCTTCTCCTTCGTTTTCCTCCCCACTCTTCAAGTCGCTACAGTGGACCTTTTAGCGTTCGGGCTGTGCGCCTCTGGAATTCTCTTCCACATACGGTAGCCTGTGAAAGTGCCTGGGTAGTGCAGAAAAAAAATCGTGTGAAGCGAGAAATGACGCCATCTAGCGTAAACTCAGATTGAAATGTTGTTATTGACAACATTACATTATACTGTTAATAGATGGCGTCGCTGTGCTTCAAATGATTAATGCTTAATTAATGATTGTTTTTGTACTTTCTTTTTGTTTCTTCAAACACTGAAATAATTTGTAGTTTCTTTTAAAGAAATGAAGATATTAAAATTGAATATCAATTTATAAATATTTGATTATCTATGTGTTCGTTTTCCAACTTGAGAGGGTAGGTTGAATATGGATTTATAAATAATAACTAGTAGGTAGTATAAATAATACTTAGACCAGAGTTATGACATAGCTCAATTGATTATTCGCTAAGTTAATTTCGATTATCTCGTTCCAGCTCTTTTCGTTGAATTTTATTTTTAACCAGGTGTATTGTCTACTTATTTTACCAAAATGTGTAGATATGCATTGTTAGATTTAGTAAAAAGAGCTCAAATAATTGCTATGCATAATCAAGGCAAAAACTTGTCAGGAATAGCCAGAGAGACCGGTGTAAACGTAAGTAGTTTTTTTTTCTTCTTTTTTATAACAAAAACCTCCTATATAATAATCATTATTGGGTATTATATATTTCTGTTTTATTGTTGCAGAGAAAAACAGTTGTTCTATGGGTAGGACGATTTGAAGAAGAGGGTTCTTTGAAACACCATAAAAGAGCTGGCAGATTAAAACTAATAAACATGTTGCAGCGTCAAACCATGATAAGGGAGTACGAAGAAAATGGACGTCTGCCGACGAACCACTATGCTGGTTTATTTGACACAAGCGTTGACACTGTTCGTCGTGCTCTTCATACTTAGCGAAAAGATGCAGTATCGTAGGCATGTTGTGAAATCCTTACTATATGGATCATAAACTTTGATTGGAGTAGTGTCATCTTTACTGATGAAAAAACTTTTAAGTCCAGTGAACACGGACGGTTATGTTTGTGGCGTCAAGATGATAAATAATTATAATACTGAATTAATATAATTTACTCAGTACTTATTCTCTGTATTAACTGGAGACCTTGTTATGTGTGTTTAACTTAATACCCGTATTTAAAACAACTTAAAAAAGTTATGAACACTTGATATATTGTTGTGCAATTTTATAGTTTTTAGCCTACATTTAATCCTTTTGACATTTGAGATAAAATTATCTGGTCTCTTGTTTGTTTGTTAAGGTTACATAAGCTTCAATCCTCTTTCCAATTTTGGAAACGAATACTTAAGCTATGGCCTCAATAAGAAGTTATATATAATATTATAATCTTATTCGGTGATTAATAAACGGTGATTGTTGAATTTGAATAAGAAATTGTAAGAAATAAACATATTATTTTTTTAATAGTGCCTTTTTTTTGATGAGCCTGTTTACCTGCATTTTTTTTCTTTTTGCTGAGTAGCTACCCACTTGAATATTATATTATACTACTTGTTAGCTTTGATATAATATTCCTACCGATTTCTTTTGTTTTTTATTTGTAACTTACAAAAAGTGTGAGTACTACGTGAGATTCGAACTCACGGCTTATTGATTTACGCATCTATCTGCACATGCTAAACCACTAGGCCAACTTGACTCCAATTTAATTGATAAAATTATGAACTACAGTCAGTTGTTTAGACAATGATGACGCATGTGTCTATTTTCTGTCAGACTAAAAGTCAACTTTATACATTGAGAGATTGCTTTTGGACGCCACTTAGCTGTGAAGAAACCAACGCCATCTAGTTAAATTTTTGAAAACTTAAACTTTAACGTGCAAGGGAAAATAGGCGTTAAGGTATCCAAGCACTTTTGCTGGCCATTGTACAGAGGCCATCAAAAGTGCTTGGATACCTTAAAGCCTATTTTCCCTTGCACGTCAAAGTTTAAGTTTTCGAAAATTTAACTAGATGGCGTTGGTTTCTTCACAGCTAAGTGGCGTCCAAAAGCAATCTCTCAATGTATAAAGTTGACTTTTAGTCTGACAGAAAATAGACACATGCGTCATCATTGTCTAAACAACTGACTGTAGTTCATAATTTCATCATTTAAATTGGAGTCAAGTTGGCCTAGCGGTTTAGCATGTGCAGATAGATGCGTAAATCAATAAGCCGTGAGTTCGAATCTCACGTAGTACTCACACTTTTTGTAAGTTACGAATAAAAAAAAAAAAATCGGTAGGAATATTATATCAAAGCTAACAAGTAGTATAATATAATATTCAAGTGGGTAGCTACTCAGCAAAACGAAAAAAAATGCAGGTAAACAGGCTCATCAAACAAAAAGGCACTATTAAAAAAATAATATGTTTATTTCTTACAATTTTTTATTCAAATTCAACAATCATCGTTTATTAATCACCGAATAATATTATATATAACTTCTTATTGAGGCCATAGCTTAAGTATTCGTTTCCAAAATTGGAAAGAGGATTGAAGCTTATGTAACCTTAACAAACAAGAGACCAGATAATTTTATCCCAAATGTTAAAAGGATTAAATGTAGGCTAAAAACTATAAAATTGCACAACAATATATCAAGTGTTCATAACTTTTTTAAGTTGTTTTAAATACGGGTATTAAGTTAAACGCACATAACAACGTCTCCAGTTAATACAGAGAATAAGTACTGAGTAAATTATATTAATTCAGTATTATAATTATTTATCATCTTGACGCCACAACCATAACCGTCCGTGTTCACTGGACTTAAAAGTTTTTTCATCAGTAAAGATGACACTACTCTAATCAAAGTTTATGATCCATGTAGCAAAGATTTCACAACATGCCTCCGATAATGCATCTTTTCGCTAAGTATGAAGAGCACGACGAACAGTGTCAACGCTTGTGTCAAATAAACCAGCATAGTGGTTCGTCGACAGACGTCCATTTTCTTCGTACTCCCTTATCATGGTTTGACGCTGCAACATGTTTATTAGTTTTAATCTGCCAGCTCTTTTATGGTGTTTCAAAGAACCCTCTTCTTCAAATCGTCCTACCCATAGAGCAACTGTTTTTCCCTGCAACAATAAAACAGAAATATATAATACCCAATAATGATTATTATATAGGAGGTTTTTGTTATATAAAAGAAGAAAAAAAATCTACTTACATTTACACCGGTCTCTCTAGTTATTCCTGACAAGTTTTTGCCTTGATTATGCATAGCAATTATTTGAGCTCTTTTTACTAAATCCAACAATGCATATCTACACATTTTGGTAAAATAAGTAGACAATACACCTGGTTAAAAATAAAATTCAACGAAAAGCGCTGGAACGAGATAATCGAAATTAACTTAGCGAATAATCAATTGAGCTATGTGATAACTCTGGTCTAAGTATTATTTATACTACCTACTAGTTATTATTTATAAATCCATATTCAACCTACCCTCTCAAGTTTGAAAACGAACCCATAGATAATCAAATATTTATAAATTGATATTCAATTTTAATATCTTCATCTCTTTAAAAGAAACTATAAATTATTTCAGTGTTTGAAGAAACAAAAAGAAAGTACAAAAACAAACATTAATTAAGCATTAATCATTTGAAGCACAGCGACGCCATCTATTAACAGTATTATGTAATGTTGTCTATAACTACATTTTAATCTGAGTTTACGCTAGATGGCGTCATTTCTCGCTTCACACGATTTTTTTTCTGCACTACCCAGGCACTTTCACAGGCTGCCGTACATTGAGAGCTAGCCCTTCGTTGGAAGTTTTCAGTGAAAGAATTAAGGAACTTTTTCTGTCAACATGACCCATAAATATGTATGTTTATAGGTATTTATTTATTGTATATATTATGTTTATGTATAGTATGCTGTATGTACACATATCTGTTTAGAGTATTTTTAGTTTTAAGTTGCATTTAATTTATGTTTTTAATTTTTTTTTTATTGTACTTTTAAAGTTCCCTAAATGTAAAATTTATTTCTGACTTATATGGTTTGCTGTAAGAAAACCCAGTTGTGGTTTAAGCTCGCCTATGTACATCAACTGTCCTATTTTTATTGTCTGTATAAAATTGTGTGTACAGTAAAGAATAAAGAGACTTCAGCAAACCGTAGGGGCTCAGCAGATTTGAAGCCTACTGGGGCCACGAGTAGTATGAAAATGAAACCCGGGGCCCTGGGACGACGGCAAAGAAGGAACAGGAGTGAATTTTCAGTCAGTAAAAGTCTGACACACTCTTGCGCTCCGCCCAAGAGCGAGAGATGTCATTGGATGATATTTCTACCTAAAAAAAAATTGTAATTAAGTATTCAATTCTCATCCAGAGACTGAATAGCTCTGTGGATTGTTCGAACGAGTTACCGTGGCCCTCGCAAAGGGCAACTGAAGGATTTTAGTCAGTAAAAGTCTGACACTCCCTTTCGCTCCATCCAGAACCAAGAAGGGAAGAAAATCGACCGAATAACTAGGTGCTAAGTTATTACGAGGAAATTATTACGTACCTACATATTTTTTTCTATATTAGATAGGATAACACATAAAAATAATTGTTGTACCTTGGAACAAAGGCAATGAAGGAACAGGAGTGGTTTAAGTCTGTAAAAGTTTGACTTGCCCTTTCACTCTGCCCAAGAGCGAGAGAAGTCATTGGATGAATGTCAACCTAAAAAAATTAAACCTAAAAAGTCATCATCATCATATATAAAATCAAGTCCAAATATTGAAACATTTCGAAGTTACTCCTAAAAATGAAACTGTGTTTTCTTTATAGCTAAAATACATCTGAATAAATGTCTTCAAATAACATGATGAAGAGAATTTTCGTTGCCAAGGTTGTTTTTTAATTCAAGAATATTATTAGGCATCGTTTACACAAAACGTATTGTCCGCCGCCGACTGTGAGTATACTCACTGTCAGCCCCAGTCTGATCGTGGACTCAGTCTGCAGTATGTATTCTCATCAAGCCGACAATACGCTATAGCGTAGAATGCGTTACTTTTGTGAACAAAAGAGTAGGCTTGCTACCCGTAGTACAATAAATTGGCTATCGAGTTGTAGCTGACGTAATAGCGTATAGTCGGTTCGGTGTGAACGAAAAGTTATTATATATGGAAAAGCGATAAACTGCGTAACGCGCGCTCTCAGTCAGCAGCGGACAATACGTTTGGTTAGAACGATAGCTCAAACAGCAAAAATATCCATCCTGTTACATAAATTCTATTTACTTTCTACAACGAAAATCAACGATCCTGCTAAGTGCTAATGCAGTACGGATTGAGAAAACTAATTCTCTCTCCGTGCCTGCCTGAAAATAGACTCGTTTAAGTCCTGAACACACGCCACATCCATAATTCAACATCCAAAATGTATGTGGCAGAACTGTTGTAATATTATCACACGAACACGAACATTATCAAGTCGGTTAACACCGACTTCATAAATAAGAATTTGATGTTGATTATTTGTCTGATTTAGCCCCGATTTCTGATTTAGTAGTAGTATTTGAAGTTGTGTATTACTCAAACTCTACTTTACCTGAAAACTTGTGAAAATTTGGCATTCAAGTAGTGTTCGACACGTTCTTAACTCAAAATAAGCAATTCAGAATCCCGCCCTATAAAGAAGAGCCTGTCCAGCTCTGGGAGTAAAGTAGGTATTAGGTAGGATTTTCTTTTCAGAAACCGGCGCTAAGAATTCACAGAATCCTTAAAATCTAGTAATTGACATTATAAAAGTAAGAAAAACGTCTTGGGTATCGTTGGAGTTAATTACATTAGCGATTTAATTATTCACCTTTCGTAGAATTGAGGACCAGCTTTATAAGCTGCTCACGTTCATTTTCTAAAGATAATTAGATACTTTTGTTTAGATAGTACATTAAGAAAATTGTTGGAATTCATTTAAAACATAGTAGTGCTTAGTGATGAGCACACCACAATGGCAGTGATAAATATCTTCTTTGAGGAGTGGCTATAGTACCAAGGCGATACGGCGGGCGTCCTCGATTTCCACCTATCACTGTGCGGATCGTGCGAAAGACATGGAGGGCACATTGCAGATTCAAAGAGATGTCAGCAAAACGGACGTGGCCCACTAGAGCCAATGCCTGCCAAAGCTGCAGAATTGTTCAATACAAGTTACCGTGGTCCTGGAAAGCAATTGTGAATACAATAAAAAATTAAACAGAAGGAGCACAGATGGGTTTTAGTCAGTAAAAGTCAGACACTCTCTTTTCACTACACCCGCGAGCAGGAGGAGTTATTTGAAAAAAAGTAGTACGTCGTGAATATTGCATGAACATTTTTCTTATACTGAGTGGTCTGCCAATAGAAAGGCTCTCTATTAAATGTAGCTGTCACTGCATCTAATTAAAAAATAAAGCACTGTCTGAAATATCAATAAATGGGAACCTAGTTACAAAAGCTCCAACAGCCTCGAACAGTCTGACAGCGTTGGCAGAATAATTAAAACTAGTAACTACGCTATCGCAAAATTTATTACGGAATGGAACATTGATTGCGCAAGCTATAGGTACCTATCTACCTCCTACACTCCTCCTCTTCAATGAATGAGTGTAATAAAACTATTTAACTGTAACCTCCGAGTTCACCTAGATACGAATGCAATTTCTTTTTATTAAACTTAAGAAATTCTTCTTCGCAATTGCTACAGTTATGTAGTGAAGTAATAATGGCTTGTTCAGAGGGTCTATTTTCTGTGCTGCTGCTACGTATCTCACTCAAATTGCTTCGCAGGTTACAAAGAGCCTAAAATGGAGTAAAAAAAAAGCTGGTTTCAATTTTAAGCTTTTGCAAGCGATATCGCACCCAAAAGGGACGTATATGGGTTATGCACGTGCATTGCGGGCAACGAGAAAACCCTCTTTTTCCTAAGTATTTTAATTTAAGGAATATTTAAAAACCGGTCAAGTGCGAGTCGAACTAGTATACGGAGGGTTTCATACTGTCTGTAGGAAAAAACGGCAAAAAAGATAATCACGTTTGTTGTTGTTTTTAGTCTTTGTTGTTATAGCGGTAACAGAAATACATCATCTGAGAAATTTTCAAATGTCTTGCTATCACGGTTCATGAAATACAGCCTGGTGACAGACGGACAGATAGAAAGACAGACAGTAAGAGGATCCCGTTTTACCCTTCGGGTACGGAACTCTAAAAAAGCCATTTACGTGTTTTAGTAATTTATTATAGAAATACCTAGTTAATGTCTCTTAACCACAAAAGTTTGGTCTACTTAATTAAGTTTGACTTTGGTAAAGTGATTATTATTCTCTGCTCTAGAATTATCCTGGCCTTTTGACTGATTAATTTTATTTAAGAGCTTCTCCAAACATGAGTGAGCGTGTTAATGGCTATTAAATTCATATATATATTATAGAATAACTATTAAGAACTTTGTTGTATACCAAAATAGTAACATAACATTTGTGTATAATAGTTATCTTGTCGCTGACAGTGATGTGTACCAGACAGACTGTTAGATGAAGCAAATAAAAGTTTTGACTGTGACATAATTATATACTTAATCTTGTGATTATGACTACTACTTCACCTAAGCTAATGTTATAAAGATGAAAGCTTTGTACTTCTGTATATTTGTATTTTTTTTTTTGTAATGTAAATGATAAAAACCGGGCAATTGCAAGTCGGACTCGCTCACTGAGGAATATATACAAACGTACACAGGCCTGCAAAAGTGCTTGGATACCTTAATGCCTATTTTCCCTTGCACGTTAAAGTTCAAGTTTTCGAAATTTAAACTAGATGGCGTTGGCTTCTTCACAGCTAAGTGGCGTCCAAAGGCAATCTCACAAAATATAAACTTGACTTTTAGTTTGACAGAAAATAGACACATGCATCGTCATTGTCGTCAACAATTGATTGTAGTTCATAATTTCATCATTTAAATTAGAGTCAAGTTGGCCTAGCGGTTTAGCATGTGCAGATAGATGCGTAAATCAATGAGCCGTGAGTTCGAATCTCACGTAGTACTCACACTTTTTGTAAGTTGTGTATAATAAATATAAACAAACAAAAGAAATCGGTAGGAATATTATATCAAAGCTAACAAATGGATATTTATTTGTAATATAATATTCAAGTAGGTAGTTACTCAGCAAAATGAAAAAAATGAAGGTAAACAGGCTCATCTAACAAAAAGGCACTATTAAAAAAAAAATATGTTTTTATTTCTTACAATTTCTTATTCAAATTTAACAATCACCATTTATTAATCACCGAATAAGATTATAATATTATATATAACTTTTTATTGAGGCCATAGCTTAAGTATTCGTTTCCAAAATTGGAAAGAGGATTGAAGCTTATGTAACCTTAACAACCAAACTTTTGAGATACCAGATAATTTTATCAAAAAATCAAAAGGATTAAATGTAGGCTAAAAACTATAATATTGCACAACAATATATCAAGTGTTCATAACTTTTTTAAGTGGTTTTAGGGTATTAAGTTAAACACACATAACAAGGTCTCCAGTTAATACTGAGTAGATACTATTAATTCAGTATTATAATTATTTATCATCTTGACGCCACAAACATAACCGTCCTTGTTCATTGGACTTAAAAGTTTTTTCATCAGTAAAGATGACATTACTCTAATCAAAGTTTATGTGATCCATATAGCAAGGATTTCACAGCATGCCTCCGATAATGCATCTTATCACTAAGTATGAAGAGCACAACGAACAGTGTCAACGCTTGTGTCAAAAAAAAAACCAGCATAGTGATTCGTCGACAGACGTCGATTTTCTTCGTACTCCCTTATCATGGTTTGACGCTGCAACATGTTTATTAGTTTTAAGTAGTCTGCCAGCTCTTTTATGGTGTTTCAAAGAACCCTCTTCTTCAAATCGTCATACCCATAGAACAACAGTTTTTCTCTGCAACAATAAAACAGAAATATATAATACCCAATAATGATTATTATATAGGAGGCTTTTGTTATATAAAAGAAGAAAAAAAATCTACTTACGTTTACACCGGTCTTTCTGGCTATTTCTGACAAGTTTTTACCTTGATCATGCATAGCAATTATTTGAGCTCTTTTTACTAAATCCAACAATTCATATCTACTCATTTTGGTAGAATAAGTAGACCACCTGGTTAAAAATAAAATCCAACGAAAAGTGCTAAAACGAGATAATCGAAATTAACTTAGCGAACAATCAATTGAGCTATGTCATAACTCTGGTCTAAGTATTATTTATACTACCTACTAGTTATTATTTTTAAATCCATATTCAACCTACCCTCTCAAGTTTGAAAACTAACACATAGATAATCAAATATTTATAAATTGATATTCAATTTTAATATCTTCATCTCTATAAAAGAAACTATAAATTATTTCAATGTTTAAAGGAACAAAAAGAAAGTAAAAAAATAAGCATAAATTAAGTATTGAAACACAGCGACGCCATCTATTAACAGTAAAATGTAATATTGTCGATAGCAACATTTCAATCTGGTTTTACGCTAGATGGCGTCATTTCTCGCTTCACGCGATTTTGTTTCTGTACTACCCATGCACTTTTGCATGTGCCTTTACCTATGAAAACAGTTTCATGTTCAAATTGAGTCTCAAAGATTTTTACGAATCGCGTAAAAGTTTCTTTTGTGACGTAACTACAAATTTAATGTTTTCAGATTTTTTCCTATACTTCAGCTATGAGACCTTGCTTCATGCCAAATTTCAGGATTCTAGGACAACGAGAAAGTACCCTATGAATTTTGATTCCTTTGAAAGTGTCGAAATATACGTTTTTTTGCAACATAAACGGCCATATCTTCTTTTTAGTAACTTACAAGTTTGATTTTTTCACAGCTTCCAGGGACCTCAGTTATATGGTTTTAATTTTATGATATCTCCACGCGTACCGCGATAAAAGGTCTTGACAGACAGACAGACAGACAGACGGACGGACAACAAAGTGATCCTATAAGGGTTCCGTTTTTATCATTTTCCCTAAAAAGTAATGTAATAAGCTCAATAAATAAGGGAAGGGGGAAAAAAAATTCAGTGGTTTTATTTAGGTGGGATATCATCTAATGATATCTTCCGCCCTTGAGTGGGGGGTACAACCCACTCCTGTTCCTTCTTTGCTTTCGTTCCAGAGCCCCGAGGTTCTCTTTCGCATTGCCCATGTCCCCAGTAGGCCTCGACCCTGCTGGGCCTCTTCGGTTTTACTACGCGCTGTCGAAGACGCGGTCCGGATGGTTTCCGGTCGGTCTGACGGCTAGGTAACCATTGCTCGCCGTCCGCAAACCAGCGCCTAAGGTGGCTGGAAATCGGCATTGAGATCCCGGCGGCTGGGGCGTGAGTACCGTTCCCTCGCGTGCGCGGTCGCCGTCTTTGCTAGCATTACTGCTTAGCAGAAGGAGGCGCTAAGTGCTCCTCGCAATTCCACCGACTGTCGAGGACGAGTCCCAGGTACTTCATCGTCGACTTGACGCCGATGTGAACTCCTCCTACCGTTATTGGGAACCCGGTGGTAGCGCATTCTGAGAGCCGTGAAAGCACATGGCCTCGGACTTGTGCAGTGCCACTTCGAGTCCCAATTGCTAGATCCTCTCCACGACTGTAGCAACCCCGCGTGTCGCTAGTTCGACTGCCGCCAGGTATGACTCTCCCTGCGCCAGGACCAATGTGTCGTCTGCGTAACAGACCAAAATCTTTCACTAGTGGAATGCTACTTTATCACTGAGTGACATACACATATATTTTCTTCTTTCTTGCTGGGGAAACCTCTAGTTCACCATGATTTTGTTGAACCCATTTTCAATTGCCACAAGGTTGTCAAGTGAGAAAACGTTAATTATTACCTCAATTCAAATATATCGAGGAAAAACCATACAGAACTGTTTGAAAAGTTACCGTGGCCCAGGAACGTAAAGGGCAACTTAAGGACACAGGTGAGTTCTAGTCAGTAAAATTCCGACACGCTGTGTCGGTCACCCTAGAGCGGGAAAAGTCATTTGATGATTTCCCTTACTAAAGAAAAAACTAGGAAGAGTAGATAAAGCAAGGTTTGCAAGTCAGAGAAAACAAATAGAGAATGTTCTAAAAATTGCCATTTCAGTTAATTTGTCGTATTCGTTCTTACAAATGTTTGGGCGTTAGCAATCTCTTCATCGCTTTTACTTCCTGTTCGCACATTTCCGATATTTGTTGACTGGTTTATGGACCTTTAACCAAACTGGTTATATAAATTATCTTGTCTTTATATATATGACAAAATATGTAAACGTCAAATTATAGGATTTTCAAAACCCTAGTATTTTAGAAGTTCTTTTTACAGAGTTTTCAAACTGCAGAAATTGAAAGAAAATCTATTTATTCGGGCATAGAAAATTCGTATTTGAGCAGGAATAAATCTTCCAGACAGAAATTCTGTAACGGGATTTGGAAATGTTAGAGTATTGGATCTATCTCGAATGTAGAGATAGTTAGGTAGGTACTAACAGTCTGATATCTTTAGTATTCAGATAATTTTGTCTACGTATGAATTGAATATTTATACTTCAGTAAACCTGTCGTTTTATATAAAAAATCATACTTTGATACTCGCAAACGCTGCCTCATTTGATGTGAAATAGGAGGTAACATCACTATTGAGATTTAAACATAGCATATCAGAATAATTTAAACAATTACACTATAATAATGAAAGCGAAAGTTTGTGCGTGCATGAGTATATAAGTGTGTGTGTGTGGCTTATGCAATTCTTTATTACAAAATGAATGTTAGGAGATTCTCCGTAGTAAGGTAATCCTGTCCCCCTAGCTAAGTTACAATCGTATCGTTCGCACCGAACGTCTCGAGTAGGCATCGCCTCCGATTCCTTTGTTCTGACCACGTGACTGAGCGTTGAGATGACGTCAGAACAAAGAAATCGGAGGAGAGGCCTATTCAAGGCGTTCGGCGCGAACGATACGATTGTAACTTGGCTAGGAGGGCTGTTGTAGTAGCCGTTAAGTGATTTTGTCTTTCAGCGTGTGTCTGTTTAAAACAAGAATGTTTAGTAGTTTGTGTAATTTTTTGTATAGAGGCAAATGTAGTTTTATACACCTGATGGTAAATTTGTGCGTTTTTCTGGGTTGAATCTGGGTATACCTTTATGAGTTCTGAGGACAGACTGCAATATGAAGAGCTGTCTGACTGTTAGTGCCTTACTTACATTCATCATAGAGTTGTTTGGTTAGATACGAGTACGGTTTCTTGGTCATTACTTTAAGTACAGCTCTTTGAGCTCGCTCTATCCTTAAAAGTACAACCCATGCAGTAATGCTGTATCCGATTATCGATTGGCACAGTGCAAAGTATACCATTTTTTATGTGTACATGTCAGCCGATTCACTAAGGGATTTAAAAACATATATAAGTCGCATGTATAAAGTATATATAAGAAAACGCCATATTTGTGGTGTATGTGGTTTTATAAAAAATCGCTTGTTAATACTTACCTCTGTTAATTGTAACCCCTGCCTCCCCTGCTTACTTTTCATATTTACGTACCATGTTTTTCCTGCGGTATCAAAAAGGATAAGGCGAAGGTTGTTATCCCTTATAATAATAACATAATATATAATTTCATTCCCTGTCGTATGACAGGTCATATTTTATTAACTTCTTGCGATGGAAATCGGAAGTCAATAAATGGATTAGTATTTATGAACATTTTTTCTTAATATATAACAGTCTGTCTCCCGCGTCTTGGCTCCCGTGGCCTATATCCGAGATCGGAATAGGTAGAATATATTTACCTAAGTTCGTCTATTTAAGTAACATAAAGTTGATAATAACTCCTCTAAAGTCCTGGACTCATAAACATGACGATTAATTCCCGGAATTTAAGAAATTGCAAATTACGTACTTTTTTTTAGGTGGGAAAATCATCTTATGACAGGTCCCGTTCTTGGGCGGAGCGCGAGGTAGTGTTAGACTCTTTAAAAACCCACTCCTGTATCTTCTTCCCGGCTTTCACTTTCACACTACCCTGCGCATTAGATGCAATTAAACTAAATTATAATATTGAAGAATCTTATAACCTACAATTTTGAAGTTCCATACAAAAACTGTTAAATTAAAGAGCTGTGTTTTATGAATCGTCGTAGATTCATAAAACAGTTATTTTTTTCTGAGACGCTAGTATTTAGTGCTCTATATCAGTGAACATACAGGCCTCCCACAAGGTGGACCAATGACCTGGTGAGAGTCGCGGGAATCCGATGGATGCGAGACGCACAGGACCGGTCACTACGACGAAATTTGGGGTGGGCCTATGTCCAACAGTGGACGTCTTTCGGCTGAAATGATGATGATGATGATATCAGTGAAAGAATTTTCTTAATCAAAACCGTACTTCTCGACTTATAAACAAACATATAATTTTGCGTATTTATTAAATCAAGTTAAGATAAAGATCATTAAGACGATATCAGTATGTTTACAGGATGTCGTGTAGAAGGTTAAATCGATTTATTGAAGTGTTCAATGTTCCTGAATAAGATGTGGTTGTCGTGGAGCCAAGCCACAGCCTGCGGCGTCACAAATGCAATTATCTGAGCACTTTGTCTTAGGCGCGTCTGTAAGTGTCTATTAGCAGGGAATTGAAACGAATGCGAGATTTCCAATAATGTTATTTCTGGGATAAATTAAAGACGATATACTGTAATTATCTTAATTCTAGTTTCCCTGATGTACCGAGAAATTAAAGAGTAAATTAAAATGTCTTCGATATTAAACAAACCTTTTTGTTTCTTTAGGTTTGATATCCTCAAATGCTCACTCTCTTTGGTTGGAGCGAGAGGGTATATCAGACTTTTACTGGCTAAAACCCACCCGTATTCCTACAGTTGCTCTTTGCGTTCAAGAGTCACTTTAAAATAATTACAAAAACCTGGGATCCGTGCGTTTATTATATTAATACCCTTTTTCAAACCATGAAAGCCGTCAATTACTATCGAATGAATCAAACGAATCATAAATAAGCTTGAAAAAGATTGTCGATAAATGAATAAATTTCAGTGAGTTTTTTCAAATGTACTGGAAATTTGAATGAAGGAAGGCGAGGGGCTGATTCTCATTTAATCTCTTTAATGTGAACACAAATTGTGGAGAAATATCACCCCGTGTTACTATAATGCCTTAATAAACTTATCCGCAATCTGAAGGTAAATTTTAGGTTCTCTCCTATGATTTTTGTAGCATAATCTTTGATAGTGCTCCAAAACTATAACTTTTCATTTCTCTTAGATAAGCTCTCTTTGCTGATTGGAAAAAAGTGCCAGAATTTATGACTGAATAAAAAAAATGTACCAGCAAAAAGTAATAAACATAGAGAGGGAATCATAATTCAAGTGGGTAGTTTTCGCACGTTTCATATTGAACGTTTAGTGCGCTTTGATTCCAAAGTTACTCAAGGAAATTGAATGTCAACAAACGATAACTTTGTTCGAGTGCTTCCATTGTGGTGAAAGGAATATTCTTTCTCCGGTAAAGAAAATATTTCCAGACGCTCACTGCTTGATTTTCCGTCCATATGATTTTAAGCCTTTATAGGTGTGTTATTACCCTTTTTAACCGACTTCAAATAAGGAGGAGGTTATCAATTTAGTTGTATTTTTTGTGTTTGTTACTTACCTCAGAATTCCATTGTTTATGGACCGATTTGCAATTTTTTTTGCCCTTAAGGATATGCTTCTGGAAGCATGGAAGCTAGTCACCAGTTACGTTACATAAAAACCATCTCACCAGTCAAAGGTTAACCAGAGTGCCTCATAACAATTTTAATGATTTTTTTGAAATTTTTTATTTTATCTGTATATTATATTTTTATTACATTATTAAATAAAATACCTATCTTGGTAACTATACTGTATAAATTATAGGTACACTTCGGCGCCTAAATGTGTTTGTTTTTGTTGTATACATAATGATATGTAAAACTTCTGCATGCGGCTTCATAACAGTGGGATTTTCCATACATTGTTTTGAACCTCTATTTTATCCCTTTAGGGTGGTGAATTTTGGAAATTCCTTTCTTAGTTCTCGCCTTCTTCATAAAAGAAAACCTTGTGCAAAATTTCACGCAATTGGTCCAAGGAGAAACTGACATATCAACTGACAATCAGTCAGTTTCACCTTTTATGTATGTAGATGTACATAGTTACGTTATAAATACTCGTAATTAGTTAATATTTTAGTCATTAATGTACAAACGTGAAATAAAATTATATAGGTATAAGGTAATTTACTTTTTTTTAACGCAGGAAATCATCAAATGACTTCTACAGCTCTATGTAAAGCGAGAGGTAGTATAAGATTTTTAGTAACTAAAACCCACTGGTGTTCCTTTAATTGTCCTTTGCGGTGCAGCCCCGGAGAGTTACTACCGTTTCGTTTCGATTCTCTTTTCGTCGATCGCTTCAAGTAGACCACGCCTCTGATACCTTTATTCTGACGTCATCTGAACGCTCAGTCACGTGGTCAGAACAAAGAAATAGGAGTCGTAACCATCCGAGGCGCTCAACGAAAAGAAAATCGAAATGAAACGGTTGTAACTTGGCTAGGGGGGCTGGACCACGGTAACTATTTCAAATAACCACGCAGCCTTGGTAGGCTAAATTAAATATACCTACACTAAAAACTTAGTCAGAAGTTCTTACTCAAAACTAAATAAATCTTAAAATATAGAGTCAATTTCTCCGCATCGCTGTCTAGTAGACGTGTGCTCAAGAGACTGGCGTCATTGCCAGTGGAACCTAGCACTCAAGTACCTAAATGGAGATATTTCGAAGTTTATAACTTGATTAATGATTACACAAATGTTATTCCACATGTAGAATAGTAGGTTGTGTTAATTAGTATACTGGTTGTCCTAAATATATTCACTGGCAGCTCTCTCCTACCCACGGCTCGGTTCATATTCAAGTCTGTGTTCTCAGAGTTGGAAGTCAAAAGCAACACAATTATCGATTGATGTTTGTGCTATGAATATAAAAAAAAACTCTCAAGTCTATGATAGGTATTTGAAAATTAATTGTGCTTCTCTCACCAAGGCACCGACGTTAATTTCCGGCCTCTCATAAAATATTTGGTATCTGAATTTCACTGGGCTGTTTTCCGGAAATTATTTTAAAGTCCCATCACAAAATATGACGGCCAGTTAATTTTTTTTACGTGTAGTGATTCATAATCATAAGCTGTCCACGTCGTAATTCCTTTTTTCAAAAGTACTTATTAATGTCATCTCTTCTGACTACAAAGAGGGCCTTGAGTTTGTCAACTTATATGTGCGTGGATGTCCATCGGTTTCTTCGTAGGGCCTAAACTGTTTTATGGATTTGGGGAAGTCAGTTGCTTTTAGATTTGTATGGGGGTACTTCCTCACGCCCCAGCCGCTGAGATACCGATCCTGGTTTCCAGCCACCGTAGGCATGGGCTTGTCGACGACTCAGGCTCGGTCCGGTAAGCGTCCAGACCCCGAGCCGTCGATGGCGCGTAGTGTTCCACGCGCGCTTCAAGATGTCTGCAAAACTGTAGGGGCCCAACAGAGTTGGAACGTACTGGGGCCCTAGAACGAAGGCAAAGAAGGAATATAGGAGTGGATTTTAGTCAGTAAAAGTCTGACACACCCTCGCGCACCGCCCTAGGGCGGTAGAAGTCATTGGATCATTCCCACCTAAAAAAAATGCGCATTACATTATCTCGTCAAATCTGATATGGTGGGTAAAAAACCACAACGCAAAATATAAATATAAATATTTACCAATATATTGAAATAAGCATCAAATGGTCGATTGATGATAATCACATTCCAAAAATATCAAGACAACAGATTAATTCCAGAATTTCCATCGTTTAAACGCATAAATAAATCGTGTATAATAAATAAGCACTATAAACCTACACTTAAGAATTATGTAATTCAAAATTATAAATAGGCCGTTAAGCCTAACGTCTCAATAATAATCTTCAACCTCGTCTAATGGTTTAAGCAAATATTGCCATTGCTAAGTGCTCAATTATTACAGCTTGCTCGCAAAATATGTGCATGTGATTATACGTATGAGTTACGAGAAATTCTCAGCTTTTACTATATGAAGTTAACATGTCAGTAACAAATTAAAACTTACTTTTTTTTCTGCATAGTTTCTATCTTTTGTTAGAGAATTAAACGCACTAATGTTATAAAACTTTTTGAGGGAGAGTATGTTAAAATGTCAGCGACATTGGTAGAAGTAAAATTAGTTTGAACTTTGACGAAATTTTTGCTGTACTACTACCACAATCATACAGGGACTATCGAACTCAGATATGCAACTTTAAATTAAGTTTTTTTTTTAATGATTATCTTATATTATACATTCAGGCTGCGCAATTTTTATAACAAAATCTACCAAATCTTCTCCAGTGTACTGGCTAAAAATGCGACTGCTTTTAGCAGTGTTGTTCATAAAATTTTCTCATTCCTACTTTAATAGGTATAAAATTACCGCTTTTAGTGCTCAAGACTAATAGATACGTCTTATACTAATTGATTCGTTACCCAAGGATAATTTTGGGAGGAGATAGGTAACAAACATACGTACAGAAGAATTATATATAGATAGAGAATGCCGTGTTGTATTAAGTCCGCCTATACCTACTACCTACCACTACAGTATATGAATTTAAATAAATAAAAATATTTATCGTTAGACAAACAAGTTATACGTAGGTAGGTGTTCGTATACGATATCATTAATCTTCGATAATATGCGGCAGAATCATGTTATGTTGTGTTGTTATGTTTTGTCATGTTGTTGTTGTTGTGTTGTTGTTTTTGGTGTGTTGTTGTTGTGTTATTTGTTGATTAATGAATCATGGTGTACTGTGCCAAATAAACATATTTTCTTTCTTTTCTTTTTCTTTATTTGATGTATACTCAAAGTTTGGAACCTAACACTCAAAACACATCGTTTGAACCTAGAAACTTAGGAAGGCCACATTCCAATTGGTAGGTATTACTTATCTACAAAAACAATAAATCAAAAAAACTTAAAATACAACCGACTTCAATGTAAAAAAAGTTATTTTGCACTTTTTAGTATTTTTTTTTACATTGAAGTCCGTTGTATTTTTTTTATTTTGTAAAAAGATTTTTATTTTACACTTTTTAGTTTCGGTTCCACAACTAAAAAGTACTCCTCAGTCAAACTTAAAGTCATCGCGTATGTAAACAAAGCAATTTTACTTTTTACAACAGATCTGGTGTGAGGAGTTCCGTTCCATATCTTCGAAGTTCATCATCAGAATATAACAATATCTTTTTGGGACCAATTTGGAAGCCCATAACCTTTCAATCAAAAAAAATATTTTCAAAGTCGGTTCACAATTGACCGAGAAATCGGTGAAACTACATTTAAAAAATACATACAGCCGAGCATAAAACCTCCTCCTTTTTGAAGTCGGTTAAATATAGACCACCGTAGTAGCGAATTAGATGAAAATATATAATGTTCTTAGATCAACATATTTCCTAATCTAAAAGTCAATAGCCAAAGTTTCCGAATAACATTTGTAGGAACATGGCCACATTTGAACGTGCTTTTTTTTTGTTTTCGTGGCGCCTGGACTTAAGGGGAAAAGAGCAGGCAGGGTTTTTTTTTTAGGTGTGAAAATCATCTAATGACCAATCCCGCTCTTGGGCGGAGCGGGAGTTACTCCGGTTCCTTCGTTGCCTTCATCCCAGTAGGTTTCGACCCTGCTGGGCCCCTACGATTTGCTGACATCTACCTGAGGCGCGCATGGAACAATACTCGCCATCGACGACTCGGGCTCGGTCCGGACGGCGGGCTACCTATTGCTCGCCGTCCGCGCCTACGGTGACCGCAAATCGGGATCCCGGCGGCAGTTGGTACGTGAGGACCGTTGCCTCACGCGATCGGCCGCCTCCTTTGCAAGCATTACTGCTTCGCAGAAGGAGGCGACCGCCTGCCACTCCTCCTCGCTCCGGACCATGGTCTTAGCAAGGCCCGGCGCGAGAGATCGCCGCCGCCGATCGCCCCCACGAGGACACGGCGTTGCTCTGCCCAAGCGGGGCACACGTCCACCGTGTCCTCCGGGCGGTCCACACAGTGGCGTCACCCAGGCATTGCTTCCGCACGAATCGGGTGCAGGAACTTCCCAAACTTACCGTATTCGGTGAGAAACTGCGTCATGCGGAAGATGAGGACTCCGTGAGGTCTTTCCAACCACGCCTCAAAGGGTGGATTTTCCTTATAATTTTGAAGCGCTATCTTTTAACCCAACGCGCGTATTGACATCACGAGTTTTGGAAAGCTGAATTGTCTCGTTGAAAGTGTCAATGTGTTCTCAGAGCTACAAAAGGCTCTTGGATTAATGGCTAGGCACCGTACGAGATGCATGCAGCAATCGGGCACCGCTGCCCCGTTTCACGTTAACCACGCCGAGCTTTGGTAATGTGTCTTAGATGCAAAATGTCTACTGGTCGTAAAATGTCTCTTTCTCATTTATGGCGCCTTTCGCAGTATGACTCTTTTTCAAAAGATCGCTTTCTCTCAATTCCTACTTCGCAAAAAATCGCATTAGAAACTTGGCGGTCAGGTTTAAATATATTTTTTTTTCAACTTTAATAAATGTTTACAAATTTTACAATGTATCCATCTTTAATAAATATTTTCCATGTCAAAAACTTGTAAAGATTTATTCCGAATTAAAAAAAAGCAACTTTTTTCAAAATTTAATGAAGAAACGTGAGAAAGCGACCTTTTGAGAAAGAGTCATTCTATGAAAGTGACATTATGGAAAAGAAATATTTTATGACTAAAGATATTTTGCGAAAGAGATGTTTTGCGCCTAAGCCAATGTGTCCAGGTCCTTAACGACGGCGCACAGTCGTAAAGTGGCCAGGCTATTACGCACAAAAAAAACAAGCTACTTGAAAAAAAAAGCTATATTATACACTCTTTTTTATTTTATAATATGTCATATGTATTTTAGTTTTAATTTTCTAATTTGTTATTTGTTAGGTATTGTAAGTTTTAGTTTGTTCTTCCGTATTTAAATGGAATTCTGTTTTTTTTCCCTTTTAAAGGTGGGCGTTAATAACTGTGACACAGTAATTATTTAGTTAGCTATTTTCGTAGGCAATCAATTGTAAAAATATTGTAAAAGTGTTTCTGTTCTAATAAAATAATATTATTAATAAATATATTTATTTATTGATAATATAACAATACTTTATTTTCTAACATAAATAATCGTAACTTTGGTACAAAAAATGGAATTTTTTTTACTAACCGTATCTCTAAAACCACTTCGTAAATCGTAGTAACTGTTAAGTAGTTTCGGTAGTAGCTTTGTTTTTCAGGACCTCCTGCTATGAGAAATGGCTTTTCCGATATACATACGATACGATATACATACACATGTATATGTTTAGTCTAACTTGATTAATGCATTTGGCAATGCGTCGAGATATTAGTTAAGCAGAGAAAAATTAGACAGTATATTTATTTACCTGTACCAGTTGGTACCGATTATCACATATAATTAAATAGAAAAACTAGCTGATCCGGCAAACGTTATTCTACCATATAAGTTATCAAAGAAAAATCGGGGTGTGGGGGTAGCAGAGAAAAAAAAATAGTTACACAAAAATTTCAAAAAAATCGATTCGTTTCGGAGGAGTTCGATAACAAAGACTGTGACACAATATTTTTTTATAATAGATTATTGCTCAAACAAGCTATGAAAATGTTATGAGATTTCGAAACCGTTCTCCTAAGCCCGATTCGTCATTGAAAAGTCTGACACGCCCTCCCGCTCTGCTCTAGAGCAAGAAAAGTATTTAGATGATTGAAACTTAAAAATAAAACGCATATTTTACTATAAAACACTAGTAATCCGTAAAAGAATCGCCTATGAGGTGGACTGACCAGATTAAAGCGGCAGTAAATGGCTCACTGCACGAGGAAGGCGGCCATCAGAGAGGAGTGGCGGAGTGTTGTGAAGCTTGCCACCAACACCTGAAGTGATAACCACGACCACTCTGTCAAGAGTGATACCGACAAGGAATCCGTAGAAATGTGTTTTTTTTTTGTAATATCACTTGTCTTAACAATGACGGCGAATTCTCCATAGATGAAAAGGTCTGTTGTTAATAGAGCTTATCGCGTGTCGGTTAAACATTCGATAGCCAAAAAGGCCTGTCGGCGAAAGTGTCGTAGATGAAAGTTTCTGTCGTCAAAACGTCCATAGGTGAAAGATTCTGCTGGGAAAATGGAAATAAATAAATCGTCCCGTCGACAAATAGTCCAATGACGAATCAGTCTTAGAAGAATGGTTGCGGAATCTTGAAACACACCGCATCATTTGTAATGTAATCAGGCCGTAAATACACAAAAGGAAAATCGTATTTTTGTTGTATAAGGTATCCAATGTTCGATAATCAAATCAAGTCCTAAGTGACGTTGCTGCTAGCTCCAGACTAATGTGCTTCTAGAATATTTTCTTTCCTCCATTAACCAACTTGTTGCTGCTAGCGAATTCGACCGCATGATAATATAGAGTTACCCCAAGGGAACATACTCCCGGGATAAAAAGTATCACATGTGCTCTTCCAGGATATAATTGACCAGTGTACCAAGTTTCATTGAAATCCAATCTGTAGTGACGTAGTTTTAGCGTGAAAGAGTAACAAATATCCATACATACAAACTTTCGCGTTTATTGGAACTTCATGTACAATAGTGGTACAAAACCGGACTTAATGCAACAAAGCACTCTCCAGCAGTGGTTAAATAAAAACCGGCCAAGAGCGTGTCGGGCCACGCTCAGTGTAGGATTCCGTAGTTTCCCGTCCTTCACAGTAAGTGTACCCACAAGAGTTAATGAACGACAGACAGCAAGAACAAATACCACCAATGCCATCGAGAAACCAACTTAACAATTCGACAATATTTTTTCGCTATATTCGCTCATATCCGTTCCGACCCTATCAACTCAGGAAAAATCTTAACAGCGCAAAGTAGCCCAAAATACAGCGCCATCTCTCGGGAAATTGAGTTACTAATTTATACAAACTGAACGGGTAATGTATTTATTTAACAATTTATATATACACAATAATAACAGAACAGAAGAAAGAAACAGAAGAATAGTACAAAGGTGATACTTATTGCTTGCTTGTATGTTGGGTTTACGTTAGTAATTTTGGATTGCGTGAACCGATTTTAATAAAAAAAAAAATATTTGAAAGAAGATACATTCAGGATAATAAAATATGTAAACTAAGTTAAAAAAAAATGCTTGTATGTACGGTTAAATTACAAACTTAGTTCAAAAATTATTTTGTAGAACTTTTCAAAAACTGTTCAACCTGTTTATACCGTTTATAAAGTTCTACTTTTGAGATTTTTTTCATATTTTCTAAACTTATGGTTCAAAAGTTAGATCACACATTTGTTTTTTACTTTTGGAGCAATTATTTCCGAAAATATTAACATTATCAAAATATGATTTTAGTAAACCGATATTCGTTTTTAAATACGTTACGGTTGAAATGAAAAAAAAATCACTCCCCTCTTTACGTGTAGTACCCTAAAAAAACGTTTTTCCCACTTTTTATTTTAACGCTTTGTTGCGTGCTTGATATACATATTGGTACCAAATTACAGCTTAGCTTAGCTGAGATTATCTGCGGACGGACGGAAAGACAGACAGACAACCGGCGAAACTATAAAAGTTCCTAGTTGACTACAGAACCCTAAAAAGACAACACTGCGATAGGTTTGCACCATAAACAAATAATAAATACTTCAAACAAAAAAAATCAAATAAGTTATTTATACTAATAAAATGCATATATATGCTAAAATTATAAACTAATAAATATTATGAAAAATATCAAATCATTAAGAGAACTTAAAATATAATAAGTATAACGAAGACAGAACCAAGGTTGAGTGGACTTCAATTAGTACTTCCGAATTTTACGCTTGAAGGAAAAATTTACTTTCAGCTTTTTTGTTTACAATATTAGTATGATTTTTATATAGCCGTTTGATTTTTGGTTTAGAAAGTAGGAAATTATTCTGAGGGAACATACTTCGGGGTTAAACTACATAACCACAACATTTATCCCAATAGTATCTGTGTTCCCTTAGACAAATTGTTTAAGCCTATTTTCCTATGTGCTTTCCAGGACATAATTTATCCATGTGCCAAACATCCAAATACGTGCGGCCGTTCGAGCGTGAAGAAGTAACAAACATACACACACAAATACTCACAACCTTAATAATATTAGTGTGTTTATATATATAGTGTAGTCACATATCTGCACTTATTGAATAATTGATCCACGCATCATCTTCTAAATATCGTAGGACGGAAATAGATTTTGAAACAAACTTTAATTAGAATCACGTTGTAAATTACAAGTCAGTTCAACCCTTTAACGTAATTACTTACTTTGAAGTCAAACATAGGTAAGGTTTTGGGACCTGCTATAATCAAATCATTTAAGGTCAAATTATCTGGGAATAGCTGAGACTATTGAATGACTTTCTCATGAAGTAACCATCCAACAGGGTTAGGCGAACTGAGAGGTTTATATTGATGATTTTAATGATTATAATTCCGTAAATCCATCGGACAACCCGACGAACGGCGAATATCCACCCTTTTTTTTTAGTTGGGAAAATCTTGGGCGGAGCGGGAGATAGTGTCAGACTTTTACTGACTAAAAACCCACTCCTGATCCTTCGTTGCCTTTCATACCAGGGCCGAGTCTTCCTTTCAGAATCAGACCCTTGGGCCCAGTAGGCTTCGACCCTGCTGGGCCCCTACCGTTTGCTGACATCTCCTTGAGGCGTGGAACAGTACGAGCCGTCGACGACTTGGGCTCAGTTCGGACGGTCGGACGGCAAGCTACCCATTGTTCGCCGTCCGCAAGCCCGCGCCTACGGTGGCCGGAATTCGGGATCGGAATTCCGGCGGCGGTTGGGGCGTGAGTACAGTTGCGTCAGGCGATCGGCCGCCTCCTTTGCTAGCATTACTGCTTCGCAGAAGGAGGCGACCGCCTGCCACTCCTCCTCGCTCCGGACCATGGCCTGTACCAAGACCCGGCGCGAAAGATCGCCGCCGCCGATCGCCCCCACAAGGACACAGCGTTGCTCTGCCAACACACAACTTGCCTGCTGCGGTCTTCCCTTCCGATTATAATTTAGGTGTCTTCAAGGCTGGAGTGAATAGGCTCTTAATAAACTAGTGCGCCTTACCACCAACTATTGCATCATTACTTATTGTCAGGTGGGATCGCGGTCATGCACTAGTTTATAACGATTTAAAAAAATGTCTACGTATTACGTCAGCCAATCATATATAAATTAACATACAACTTGACACTAACCTGAAAAATGCAAAAAAAAAGCTTAAGAACTTCACCGTCTGCCCTAGAGTAATCCATCTTAATACGCTGGCAGCTTTTCCGACAATTTCAATTCGAACTGCTCTGAATGAAATTCAAGTTGCCGAAGTATCTACCCGAGTACTTCAGTCGATGGCTACCACCCAATGCTATGTGAAACCAAACTTATTCGTCTCCCGAAGATCAGAAAAACAAATGGAAATTATATTTTTGTAGAGTCGTTACTTTATAATAATAATAATAATAATTAATCAATAGAATTAGCTGAACTGATTGGGTAGTATTTTTTAAATGTAACTATTAATACATGCACTAAAAATAAAAGAAAAGAAGAAAACAACCATGTGAAGAGTAAAAGAAAAATAAGTACATACAAAACAGTTATCTGTGAAATAAAATAACATACAAATATATTATATAATAATCCATACCAATATGCAACAACAATACACATATGCACGAAATAGAAGAATAGTGTATTGATGATTTTAATTATTATAATAATTCAGGAAAGCCATATTTGTCTGTCACTAACCTGCAAAATGCAGAAAACGTAAATAAATTTGAATTCCACGGGCTTCCCTGGTGCTTTCCCCTTAAAGATTTTTATCACTTATTCGTATTAACAACTTTAGTACATAACTGATTATGAGAAAATTTCAAACATAATCTTATTTATATTTATTATAGATTCCTAAATTAACTTGATTCTAACGAGGTACTCACGCCTAATTAGCGTCGTGTAAAGATTACACGTTTACAATTTCTAGATATTAGCAACATAAAATATTTAGAATTTTAGAAAATGGTTCGAAATATTTTCATTTGTATCGTAGGTATTTTAAACTAATTAATATCGGCATTGGCATTACTTAGAGATTTCTCGGAAATTGAAAATTCTATTTTATCCACTTTATTCCTCACAGCTTCCTGTTATGCCCAGCAATCATATTATAAAATATCTCGTATTTGATACAGTTGATGACAACATCATCAAAACTTATTCCAGATACATACCTACACATCAAAATTTCTTTGTGTCAATGAAAACTGCACTCAAACTAATCAATAGTTCATAAATTAGTTTCTTGACTCGTGCGCTCGAATCGAAATTTGCATTTAGGAACAATGTGTACAGTTGCTCTCTCTCACGTAGTATTTCCGCGAATGGCCTACCATCAAAAAGTAAATAATTAGTAAGTACACATATCAAAGACCAAACTACTTTCATGATATTGAAATATTATTTATAAATATTGTAAAAACAAAAAAAAAAAATAATTAAAAGAGTAGCCATGGAGTTTCTTGCCGGTTCTTCTCCATAGGAAACGACCAATTTGGAACCGTGCACTAGCTTCTGACGTTTTATAAGTGCCCACGTAGGCCTATGTGAAATAAAAAACTTTTGACATGAAATAACCTGTTGAACTCGCTTCGGTCCGGACCAAGCATTTCGCTTCGTCGTTTATACCGCGTACATTGAGGGACTGGAAGAATTTTCCAGCTGCGGTCTTCCCATCCGATTATAATTTAGGTGTCTTCAAGGCTAGAGTGAATAGACTCTTAATAAACTAGTTCGCCTCACCATCAACGATTGCATCACTGCTTACCATCAGGTGGGATCGCAGTCAAGCACTAGTTTATATCAATTAAAAAATATATATAAAATTACATACATTTATAAAATTAAAGTTTTTTTATTTTTAATATTAAACTTGATCATCTTCATTCATGTCAATATATCAACTCACATATTTTCAGACCTCCCTTTCTGTCCAGTACACTAGCTCACTCACATTCTATTTGATCACGCAGAGAGTTTTGATCAACAATCCTATATTTCAAACACTTAATAACAAAAATTATATGGCAACGCTACAAAGAAGTATCATATCAAATTTGTCGTCCGGCATTTGTTAGTTCGTTTTCAAAATAAACTAAATACTTATCCTTTTTCACACGAAGCGGTAAAAACAAACTAAAAAAAAAATATTCTAATAAATTATACTTACTTTCAAAAGACAAATCTACAAGATAATTTCTAAAGAGTAATTTATGTAACCAGAAAATTATATCAATTAGCTCTGGCTCAAAATCCTAAATTTTGTAATTAAGCAATGATGAACTTTTGAAGCCCTAACGAAAAATTGAAATTAGTTTCAGTGCTCCAATTCGATATTAAATTTGTCAACGAACTTCACAGTTGAGTGTCGTTATATTTTTGATTTCAATTAGATACTTTCACCACTTGGGTAGGTATCGATTAGATATAACAATGAGTTCGTTTCTCTTTGCTGAAACAATGAAATTTGTCAGAATCGATAAGAAAAAGTATATACCCAAGTAACAGGACATCTTTTTTTGATTACCAATTTTAATTAGAACCTGAAAGGTTTAGTAATCTGAGTTGGTTATTCATTAAATGGAAATCATGGACTTTTATACCTATTGTTGCCCTCACATCAAGATTTTTCACGATTGATTGATTGCCAAATAGATAAAAAGGTTTGATGCTAAGGCGGGTACGAAAATTTGAAATTGCGAAGATTTAATATTTTCACGTGAATGTTTTAAGTTTTCTAGGGGAAATTTTACTAAAAACATACGTAAACCTACTCGGAACTAAGCATAGGTTAGCTGCCAAGTTTCCTTTATGGTGTATCCTCCAGTTTCGATTAACTTTTGTAAACGACAAAAGCTTGAACTGAACAAAATAAAGACTGGCCAGATGGAACAAGTCCTCAACAAACAATAAATACTCCTTTAAGCTTCGGAGCGTGTTCCAATGAAAAACAGAGGTTAGTATAAATAAAATAAATTATTATTTATTTACTTGTTTGGTAATAGCCTGTTACAGCTGTATAGAACATAAAGCCGAACTCCGATCCGGCAATCTAAAAGTTTGATTGCTGAATTGGTACGTTCGGTTAAAATGAAAATATTTGATGTATTGGGTATTTACTACCAGTATTACCCGCTTATACGGACCTCGCTACAGATTACAAACAACTGTAGATTGCAGTTCAAGGTTTACATAAACTACACTAAAACTAATAACAGTTATCTCACTCGTATACAGATTTGAAGCAAGCTGCTATTTGCTAGTATTGCATGCCTTAAATTAGGATCCTGCTTATCGTCATTAAAACCTTGCTTCTAAACAAGCAGTTATAAATAGATTTATATAGATAAATTTCACCTTAATAAACAAGATGAAAGGTTTTCATTCAAGTCAGATTTCTATGTGTTCTGAGCTTGCGATCAGACACAAACGGAATATTATAGCGATGTGCCGAGTACGACTTCACTCCAGTCAGACTCGACTCCTGCTTCGGACTCACATACTCGAGTACCAATTTATTTCGATTTGATTCCAGTACTCTACTTGACTACAGTACAGCAGCCTACTGGGGCCAGTAGGCTGCTGAGCCCCTACGGTTTGCTGACATCTCCTTTAGGCGTGCGTGGGATTTACCGGACGCTCGGACAGCGAGCTGCCCATTGCTCGTAGGCCGCAAGCCCGCGCCTACGGTGGCCAGGAATCAGGTGCGGGATCCCGGCGGCTGGGCCGCTCCCTCGCGCGTGCAAGTGTGGCCTCGTCCTTTACTAGCGTTACTGCTTCACAGAAAAAGGCGACCGCCTTCCACTCCTCCTCGCTTCACGGAAGGAGGCGACCGCCTGTCACTCCTCCTCGCTTCAGAACATGACCTGTACCAAGGCCCGGCGCGAGAGATTTTTGCCGCCGATCGCCCCCACGAGGACACGGCGTTGTGTCATTATGCTCAAACCTACATGGTGTTTAAAATTTAGTCCTATTCGATTTTTCCTTTTTATTCTAAAATTGGTAACAAACTCGAGTTCTGTACTCGAATTTCAAGATTTGAATTCGACTTGAATTTTCAGATTAAAAGTTCTAGACACGAATTTCTAGACAGGAGTCCCGGACTCGGGTCCTAGACTCAAGTCCAAGACTCAAGTCAGTATTCGAGTTCTAGACCCGAGTCAACATTCGGGTAGTAAGTATAGATTTCGAGTATTGGACTCGAACCGGGGAATCGAGTCATGATTCGAATACTATACAAACCGACTCGAGTCGACTCGATTCACCAAAACAATGACTCGGCACATCACTAGAATATTATACAAATGATTGATGTACACATATTGTCCAGCTGCACATTGGCTTGGGTCTACTTGAGATACAAAACTACACCAATTTTACAACACAACTTCTACTAGGAAGCAATTTGCGAATAATTAAAACAGCCACAGAACTACGCTCGAAAAAATCCCGCCAAAGCCTCGCCGAAAAGCTACATAGAGGTAGGTACGCACTAAATGTCACAGTCAAACGTAAAGTATATTTATATATAATATAATATATATATAAAACCTTTTAATCGAAAAAGTGTCAAAACTACGAATCAATTACAGTAGTTCATGGTGAGGATTGACATGGATTGATTGAATGTTGAGATGGATGTGTGGTTTGACGAGAACGGATAAAGTGAGAAATGAGTTAATTAGGAAGTCGGAAAGTGGTGCCAGTGACTGAAAAGTTGAAAGGGAATCGTTTGTCTTGATAAGGTCATGTGAAGAGAAAACGCATTTTACAAAAAGAGTTATGAGTATATATGTGAATGGTTGGAGAGGAAGGCAAAAATGGATGGATTGTGAGAAAAGTGATATGAAAAAAAAGGAAGTTAGTGATAGCATGCTAGGACGGAGCCTGCTCATCACAGGCGCCGTTTTCTTCCTAATAATGTCAAAAAGAAATCATCTGGGCGCGGATCGGCAAATATTGCCGAGATACTACAGTACCGAGGATTCCTTAGCACTAGTCTCAGCGCGTCGTTGAATGCGAAGAGTGTTGAAGGTCCGCCGGGTAAAGTTGATCCTTAGACTGCACGTGTAAAAACATTGACTACACAACACACACAAACAACACACACACACACACATACACACACAACACACACACACACACAACACACACATACATTGACCACCATTGAAACATTGGCTTTAAATAGTATCAACCCCTGAAGTATACATGTCAAATAAATAAATAGATTTCTGGAATCGAGGGAAGCAGCTTAAGCTAAATATTTCGTCAATGACATGAGCCGCAGTACTAAGTCAGTTTTTAAAACTTTTACCCACACTAGGAATTACTTCTGTGTCGTGGGTTTTTTTTTTCGGTGGGAAAATTATCTTATGACATCCAACAATCTTGGGCGGAACGGGAGATAGTGTCAGACTTTTGCTGACTAAAAACCCACTCCTGTTCCTTTGTTGCCTTTCGTACCGGGGCCGAGACCTCCTTTCAGAAAAGAGAGTGCAAATTTATAAACTCAAAAATGACACCTAGACCCGGAACAACTATCTATAGGCCACACAAATGTTTGTTCTGTATCGGAATCGAACTTGCGACACGCAAAGCAGCAGCCGATTGCTAAACCACTGCATTAACCGTGCAGTCAAAGTAGTAACACTTAGTAGATATTGTTATTTTATGCAATTTACAAACGCTTTTGCTTTAAACAGGGCACCTGTTTAAAGCAAAAGCGACTATAATTAATAAACTATAATAAATAGTAGCCTCAAATAATTAAGTAGGGAAAATTTTGTTCTCAAGGTTATGACTAGAAAGAACTTTCAATACCCAACTTCACAACTGTGTGCTGATACCTCTATCTTGAACGTAAGACAGCTCTTTGTGTCAGTTAACAGTAAACTCTAAAGAAACACATGACATTGACCTTCAACCCTTGTATTTCCCGAGGTAAACGCTGGACGGTTAACGTATGACCAGGGACTCCGCAGAAAACCACGATAGCCAAAAGGCAATACAAAGTCATTAGTGGCTTCTTATATAATAAAATAAAAAAAATTAAACTTATACCTTCTTACTAAATTTAAATGTAAAACACAATTATGAACCAGGCTCCATACATATACAAACAACTTACATAGATACTGAAAATTTTCTAAACCTAACGTAAGAGTAATAAACCCAAGTACCTCATAATAAAATAAACAAAATCGTAACGCAAGCTATCTTATATGTAGTATTGACATTCATCCACTATTATGACACACTCACAATTACATACATACACTCACCCTAACTCACACGCACACGCTTCAACACTGGCACTGACACTCCAAACACAAAACCATCTCACTCTAATACAATACAATGTGTGGTATATCATTTTGCATGTTTTTAATTGGCTTCACACTGACCCCCATTACACAGGCTTGCCTGTTTTGGGAGTCCAGTGACCTCAAATACTTAAAGCTACGATGCGTTGATCAATGTAAGTGGGTTGCAAGTAGGTGGTGGAACGGCCCCTACCATAACACAGGTTAGTTCCTAATCTAGAATTGGTTGAAATCTCACCCGTTGAGAGCTGCATATGTCTTTCAAATTTTGAAAGTAGTTATAAGTCTGTCCTTGAAAGTTTAATCAAGAAAATAAATAAAGAATTTGTATTTTTTGTATTTGATAACTTAATATTACTCGTATAAAGAGGTAAAGTTTGTTTCTGAAAAAGCTTGTTCTTTGAAAGTACTGGGCCCATCATCATCTTCCTGCCCTTGTCCCATCTTATTTGGGGTCGGCGCAACACGTTTTATTCTTCCATTCTATCCTGTCAACCGTCATACTATAACTAACTTCCTTTTCTTTCATATCACTGTTCACACAATCCATCCATCTTTTCTTTGGCCTCCCTCTCCCTCTCCACCCTTTGAAAGTACTGAGCCCGATTGCTAAATTTTTTTCTCCGATAGAAAGCTGCTTTATTCCTGAGTGACATAGGCTATATTTTATTTACGCGGACGAAGCTGCGGGCAAAATCTAGTATAATATAATCTTACAAAAGATTTTTAAAAAGAAAAAGTACTTTATTAAGCGCTTGAACTAATATAACTTCTCAGCCAATTTTCATATTTAGCTTCGCTCCGTTTACGGCACACTTCAGTAAACAAGTACAAAATTAATTTTGACTGAATATTGAAAAAAAAACCTGGACAACTATGAGTCGGATACGCGCACTGAGGGTTCCATACAAACTTACCTATATAAATGGTTCAATTCCCAAATGGATTCTCGAAAATTTTTCTAAATCGCAAAAAAACTAAAATTTTGTGACGTAACAACAAATTTACTGTTTTGAGATTTATTTCTCTATATCTGTGCTAAAAGATCTTGTTTTATACCAAATTTCAGGATTTTGGGTCAACGGGAAGTATCCTATGAATTTTGATTCTCTTGAGAGTGTCGAAATGTAGTTACGTTTCTTACCACATAAACGGCCGTATCTCTTTTTTTCGGTAAACTTAAAAGTTTGATTTTTACCAGCTTCAAGGGGCCGCAGACTTGAGTATTTGGTTTTAATTTCAACTCGATACCCTCACGCGTTCCCGAGATAAAGGGTCTTGATAGACAGACATACAGATGGACAGCAAAGTGATCCTATAAGGGTTCCGTTTTTCCTTTTGAGGTACGGAACCCTAAAAATATTGATAGCTTCTGATTCTTGCATAAGTTATATTAAATTATTACAAGTTAAGTCAAAATAACTTACCTAATTTAAATAAAAATATTACAAATGAAATTATACTAAATTATTTACTTATGGAAAGGTAAAATTCCTATCAGATCAATTGAAATATAAGAATCTCTCCTAAATCAAAAGCGAATTCCCAAGGCTTTTGTTTCATGATATTACAACATTGTCCTCATTTTTCGTCGTCGATATTTATTAGGTACAAAGTAAAGTGAATATGAATTCTATCAATTTGCAGTTTATGTGTTGGACACGCCATAATTATGGCGGTAAGTCCCCTCTTTGAGGAGTGGCTGGATCTTTCCAGCCACTCCTCACTCCACGCCGTGAGGTCTTCCTCACGGCGTCCTCACCTCGTCGTCACCAGCGATCTAACGGTAGAGGTGTGCCACGCTTGGGCGAGCACCGCCGTGAGGGCGATCGGCGGCAACGATCTCTCGCGCCGGACCTTGGTACAGGCCATGGTCCAGAGCGAGTAGGAGTGGCAGGAGGTCGCCTCCTTCTGCGAAGCAGTAATGCTAGCAAAGGAGGAGGCCTCACATGCATACGCGAGGGAGCGGCCTTCAAGCCCCAGCTACCGAGATCCCGACCCCGATTTCCGGCCACCGTAAGCGCGGGCAATGAGTACCCCCAATGGGTAGTCCCAAACTAAGCAGAGCTCGTGTTATGAGTACTAGACAGCTGATAAATATACTTATATATTTCTAAATACATACATATTATAGGTAAATTACACCCAGACACAGTACTTATATATGATCGTGCTCTTCACGAAAACATTTGTCCTGGGTGGGAAGCGAACCCACGACCTCCGGCATAGTAGTCAAGGCCACTGACAACTAGACTAACAGGCCAGTCAGTGTGAAAGTGAAACCCGGGGACCTGGGACCAAGGCAAAGAAGTAGCAGGAGTGGGTTTTTAGTGCCAAAACCCAAGAGCGGGGGATGTCATTGGATGATTTTTCCACCTAAAATAAAGTATATAACTAACTGTAATAGGTATATTTGTAATACTATATAATCGATAATATTTCTGAAAACTGACAGGTGACAAAATTGTCACGGCGGAAAATTCACAAATATCGACAATCAGAAATTTTTCTATTTAATGAAACTTTTTTAATTAATACTGTTAGCTATATTTTATGACGTGCGATCTCAAGACCTTTCATCCATGATTCCAAAATGTGGATAGATTGACGAATTTATTTCCAATATTTATGAAACACCGCCGCAATCTACATTTCGTCACAGCTCTGAATGTGATTTGATTGAGAAATACGAGATTTCCTTGTTTACCACTCGAAGTGAACAGCGGCTGTCTGTTCAAATTGTTTTTTCATACTACTTTTCTATTTGTTTGTTTGGCGTTAAGTTGCACTTACCATGTAATGTTTCTGCTCCACCCTAAGATCGACTGGTAGAAAATGCCTAAGACATTAAGTTCGCTTTTGTACAGTGTTTACTTGTGCATAAAGTTTGAATAAATTGGTTAATGAAAGAACCAGAGCACTGCTTACAGTACTGTCATATCATGCTCAAGCCTTTACCCGTTGTCTACACTTACCCCACAGGAACCAAGTATTTTCCAGTACCTAAAATTTAGGCTATGGGCATGGCACTCAGCAATTGTGTAAAAATAATAAAAAATCGAAAACATGTGACATCCCAACCTGCACTGGGTCGCTTGATGGATTACGGCCCATTCCCTTTCACAGAGAGAAAGCCTGAGTCCCAGCTCCAGGAACTATATAAGGCTGATTATGTATGTATGTTATGAAAGAATTCTCGCAAATGGATCTTTAAGAGTTTTCCTTCTGCTTTAACAAAAAAAAAAAAAATACACGTAGCTTTAAAACATCGTTTTATTACCAAGACAAATTATTTTCATTTATAAAATTCAACAGACTGCTAATAAGAAGATAAAGAGTTACGATTCAATAACATTTAAATGGAGATAAATCTTATAAACTTCTAATAAAACCAATAAAATACTTATATAATTTGTTTGAAACTGTAGGAATTGTGAAACGGTAAAGCAAAAAGGGGCTCAATTTTGTAGTAAACATTATGATTACGGGCAAAGTTTTCAAATCTATCTCACGATCTGACTTAGGTATAATGTATAAATGTACCTATGGGACAAAGAATTTCAATAAATAACCCGAATAAAATTATTCCAACAAAGTACACTACATAAATAGGAGTACCAGCGAGCAATAAGGGTATTGGCAAAGATCCTAAAACTTGAGAATTTCATTTTTGTTTAACAAATAAGAAAGGAAAAAAAGTTTGGTATTCCAAGGCCTAAGTAAAAGTAGTCAGAATCGTAGAAACAATACCTTACCCGCGTTGACGAAATATTTGTTCAGGCGCCTGTCAAGAAAATAGCAAATATGCCTAACCGCTTTCCAAGTACAGGTCGGCTTCCAATCTAAAAGCAATTGAACACCAGTATTTTACATGGAGTGACTGCCTATCTGAACTCCACAATCCAGTGCTTAGGTAACCCTTGGCAAGACTGATGTCAGATTGGCTGGCTTCTGACTATCCATAACGACGTTCAAAAATCTACAAAGGACGGTCAGTACTAACGCCTTAAAGTGCTACCCGAGTAATGCTAATCTCAGAAAATGTTGCTGAAGCTTAGATATCGACTCGTGCAGCTGTTATGTTGTAGCCACGAGTCTGCTGCCTATCAAGAATGCCAAAGCGAGATTATTCCAGTCCAAATCATTTAAAGTTATCATAGATGTTCGTATCGCAATTAAAAAGTCTGAATTTCGCGTCTGCAATCCAGACACAAAACAAAACCAGGACAAATAGATATTTGATTCTAATCAAAGAATGTTAAATTAAACTTTTTACCATCAGGTGGGATCGCAGTCAAGCACTAGTTTACAACAATAAAAAAATTGAAATTACAAAGGATTAGGAAGGTTTGGCTCGCGTTGATGGTTAATGACGATGTGGTCGACGAAGAAGCTTACCTAGAATTAACGTATTAATTCTTGACTTAAAAAGGGTTCAGGTTATAGCTACCAGAAAACACAGACTGCAGCAGGGAATTCCACTTCTTAGCTGTTCGCGCGATAAATACGCTCCCAAAACGCGCACCATGTACCGGCGACCCATCCCCGTATGTTTAATGGTTCGATGATGAAACCGGCTTGGTGGAATTAACTCAAAATGGTACAGTTAGCGATAGTACTACATAAGTTGCAATGCAATTCCGACGCACACTTCCCGAAATGCAACCGTTAGAAAACCGACGGGCTAACAACCTATTAACGCCTATAAATTTTCCTTTTTTTTCTGTGATTCCTTCAGGGAGTGAAAACTCCGTCTGAACAGTGAGCAATAAAGACGTCATGGAGCCACTGACCTATTTATTTTACTATTGTGATCATAAAACACAGGAAAGTGATAGATATCCTTCAGCTAGCAATTTATTGGATATTGTTATCTTGAAGAGCGGCTATGTATCTTGCTGTTAATGCCCTGCTATCGTACTATATTCATGATATCATTTATCTTTTCCATGAAGAAAAATTGCTTTTCTTTATTTGTTTATTTAATAAACTAGGAAACGCTTGTGATTAGTCTCGGATTTCAGGTCTGTGATCTATGTTTCTATACACAATATTTCAAAGGCAATGTTATCATTGTTTAACAAGAAGAAAAAATATTTTTTTATACGAGGTTACGTCTTGCCTCATATTGTATTCCTAACAATAACAGTTTTACTTGTTTTTTACACAAAATCGAAACCTTATAAAAAGCATTGTGAGTGTTATGATTCCATATAAAAAATACGTTGAAAGCTTTCACACTTTTTATCCTTCGCAGTAATCCTCCTATAAAAGTCTACTATATTGTTGTCAATACTGGTAACTTTTTATGTTTAGTACTTTGGCGCGTACAGCACTGGGCAAAGGCCACGACCATTACCTCTGCGCCCACTGTTTGAAGTTGTGTGACAATACTTGTTCACCTCTATAGGTTTACGTCTAACATATGACTAAACCGTTATCTTTTGAAGTTTACTCTCCTTCAACGGGATTTACAACATTGGTTCCACTAACACAAAACTGTTAAAAGTAAACTTTTTTTTTGTGCGAAAGCATCCAATGACATATCCCGCTCTAGGGTGGATGGGAGGGCGTGTCAGACTTTTACTAACTAAATCTACACCAGTTGCCTTTTGCGTTCTAGGATCACGAATTTCTTTTTCATAAAATCATCATAATTATTATAGACAGCATCAACCCTGCTGGGCTCCTACATTTTACTGACATTTCTACTACGCGCTGTCGACGACTTGGGCTCGGTTCGAACGAGCTTCGCGAAAATTATATTGTATTTTCTTTCGATAACATTAGACCAGTGGCTCAAGTTCCTGTACAATACCGAGATATCAATTACCAATTACAACACTAAGGTACCTTTACTGCCAGATACATTTGCCATAAAGAACATTGACTATTCCTAATATCCGCGTAGGTTCTCGAAAAACATACAATAAACTTTTTTTTCATTACTTAGAAATGTAAAGGATCACGATATGTCTTTATTTCCGTTTTTGAAATTAAGAATATCAATAATTGTAAGAGGGTCAATGACCTTTGTGGCTAATTTATATTTTGGTTCCTGCCATAGTGTCCAATCATAGCTACAACTAGTTCTTTCTAAAAAAAGCAGTTAATCTTTGTAAACCAGTGTGATTAAAATATAACGACCTCAATGGGAAGTTATTTATTCGAGGTTGAGACCTACTTTTCAAGACTTCGCCATGCTTTTGGTCGACACTTCACAAGACTAGAGGGCTGGCCTTTATTAGGGTCAAAAAGTCAGCATTTTTAATCAACATGCCAACGTTGATTGAAATTGCGTTTTGGACATTTTTTCCACTGACGATTGAATTTCTGTTACCCGATAAGCATCTTCTATCAATTGCTTTTATATACATACTAGTGACCCTGGCAGACTTCGCCCTGCCTGAAAGCTAACTTTTAGTCGGAAAAAAAATTTAGAATCCGATTACAACGCCACCTATGGTGGCTTCTATTGTATTTTCAAAACATCCATATACCCACAAAACAGCCAAATCGATCAAGCCGTTTAGGAGGAGTTAGGAGACAAACACACGTACACAAGAATTATATACATACAGAATATAAATAACTATTTATTATTTTAAATTTATTTTTATAAACTTAGATTATATTAATAGCAGAAAGTAAAGAGTCGCTAGCTTTATTCCCGTGATAAAGTTGGTCTCATAGGCCGGCTTTATCCACGATTCTGCGGCCTCTATTTATGTTGTCATCATTGTCCTTATAAAAAGATGTAGTGGAGTAAAACTCTGGAGAAGTTTTATTACTTACTTATATAAGTTATTTCCACGGTGAAGATGAAGTGGGAGAAAAACTTCGTGACTCGTTTTCTGAGCACTTACAGACTAAACAGTAATGAAACGATTTTCTTTCATTGCCTACTTAGACCTACATTCTAAATACCTGTTTTTGTACGAAAATGTCCACACTTTCCAAATAAACTTTCTTAATCGACTCAGTCGCCCTGACCACCTAACTAAGACCTTTAAATTAGCTTCACCATTTCAGCCAAAAGATGCCTGCTGCTAGACATAGGCCTCTCCTTAGTCCACAACGAGCGATACTGTTCGTCTCGCATCCATCGGTTTCCCGTACTCGTCACCAGGTCATCATCTAATATTTCTAGTTACCACCTTTTACTCACACTTCACACTAAGCACAGATCATACATTCTTACACCAAACATATAATACATACGTACAAACACATATACACTATCCATTTGATGCAAACTTAATTTTTTTTAGTAATTAATATCACTATCGTAGGCAGTCTCTCTGTATTTCTAAATAACTGTGATAATGGGATCTTGGGCTGGCGAACCTTAATACAGGTTACTATGTAACCTAGCTAGGACACCAAGACACCCTTCTTCTACTTTTAAATTGGTCATTTATCTATTGTAAACTGTTTAAACTGTACCTCATTTTGTAAAAATAAATAAATTATTATTATTATTATCTACCTTGTGTGCAAGCAATGTTCGCTTCCCACTGCCACTTAGTTTGGCGATTCATCGGACTATGTAATAGCCTTGGTTCTTCTACGGATATCTTCATTTCTGATAAGAAAAACTTTCGATTAATAATGAATTTATTTTGAAATTGATAATGAATTTATTTTCACATTTATAATGAATTTATTTTGTCATTTATAATGAATTTAGTTCTGACAATTGAAAGTGTACTATGTTAGGGACATTTTTATTTAATTTAATTTGAGTTGTACATATACCCGATTTTTTTCCCCTAATTATAATTTTGTGAAATTGCTGTGCCCGACAGGGTCCATGTGCACTTGTTTACCTATTTTTAAGATCTTAAGTAACACATGTGATATAGCAATAAATAATTGAATTAAACGACAAGCTATAACTGCCGAATAAATTAAATGCCTTAGAATAATCGTATCACTAATTTATTGCTATGTTAACTGTTTCATAATATTAGTAGGAAGGTAAAACATTTCCGAAAACCAATGCATTTGATATAGTCAAACACCTGCAATAGTCGGTATTTAGAATTATTACTTTTCAAATCTAAACTAGAGTCGTTAGTCTTCAATATAATATCGTAATATGTAAATTGAAAGACATCCATAACTGATATGTTTGCTTCAAGATTGGGTTTTGATGGCATTATTATTCCTAGCTCCTACATTAATTCCTACTGAGTTACCAATGCTGCTTCTAGGGTTCCTTCAATTAATATAGTCCCGATAGAGAAGAGGTCATATTATTATGTATAATGTATATTTATACATTATTGTTGTTGTTCATATGAGTATTGACGTTTATGTATGCCATAGATAGTTAATAACAAGAACGCTAGAGTAAGAACGCATTGCCCGCAAACGTGGCATTATAATCTACCTACTAAAAATCACGTAAATAAATTGAAAAATCTGGATAACTTAGTTTTAATCTTATATTTCTGACTGACATAAAAATTAGTTTATTTATTTAAACTTCACGTACCGTAGTGGTATATAGACAGGCTTAATGCAACAATGCATTCTCTACCAGTCAACCTTTGGGTTAAAAATGACTACACTGTCACTGTGATATGTGTACACATTAAATTTATACTAGATATTTGAAATAGAATTAAGTATCATTGACATAATAATATATAATACATATATATGCTAAAATAATAAACTAATAAATACTAATAATGACAAATATCAAATCATTGTAATTAAGAAAGATAGATAAGTTCGATTTAGAATAGAATAGAATAGAATAACATTTATTTGCATAAACACACGGTATAAAAGATGGTACAAAGATCGAATACAAAGCATACATGTTTCTGCTTAACATCATAAGCGTGCAAATTTTTGTGCATACAATTCATCAATGTTTTTTGTCAAAAAACTCTTTAAGACTACAAAAACTTTTAGTGGACAGCCAATCATACAATTTACTTCCTACTTATATAGTTTATATCACTAAAATGTTGAACTATAGATAAGTAATTCAAATACGGTATGAAGCGATTTCGGTAATTTAGATATGAGTTCACTATCGAAGAGCTCATGAAGTTATTATACATAGATTTCTGCTGATAGTCATAGTCAGTGTTTTATTGGTAAGGGATTCTTACAAGTCATATACATAATGTTAAATTATACGTAGTCACCAAAATGATTACATAAAAATGTCAAATAATAAAAAATGTCAAACAAATAAAAGAAAATACAAGAAAAACAAATAAATCGAAGTCAAATCACAAATTAAAAAAATACAAAAAAAAAATCCTATTAAAAGTCACAATAATTACCAATAATATATTAGTAATAGATACCATAATAAACTGAATTTATGGCAAAGCAAGAAAAATACAAACGAGCCCATAGATCCACCAAAGTTTATATCAACCTAATCATGCAGAAAGAGATAACTTCAGTCGTCGTAAGAAAAATAACGCGTTTTCCTAATACATAATAGTAGCGCTTATCCCTCTTTGATCTCATGTGGGTGATAATGCTGTTTCATATGAGAAAGAATACTCTGAAGTGGAATGTAAGCTTTGTGGAATAACAACCTTTGATAGAACCCACGCGACTTGAGGGCTTCGACATTGGATCAGAGCTTAGGCAGGTATACTTACCTACTTAACTACCTTTGTGACAATGTCTAAGGATAAAACGTCTATATTTTCTACATTTTAAATCGAAGCAAGGCTCTTGTATCCCCTACGGATGATCGAAGACTTACATAAAATGAAATCTAAAAATAATCTATACTTATAATAAATCTGTAGAAGTGAAAATTGTGTACATTGAAAATATTAAAAAAATAAATGGCAGGGGGTGTTACTAGACCGACACTGAAGCCAAAAATGTGATTAAAAATATTTTTGTCTGTCTGTCTGTTTGTTCAGGCATCACGCAAAAACTACCAGTTCGATTACGATGAAACTTGGTATAATTATTATTTAATGTCCTGGGCACCACACTGGGTACTTTTTATCCCGGAAAAGTATATACAATAAAAAACAAACTTAATTTTGCGGTTCGATTCGTAGACCTGATTACTGTACCAACCGCAAATAATAAGTTTGTCGTAGGTTACGTCACCCGCAGTGGAGTTCACTAAGGGCGCTGCACACGGCTAAAATACTATAATATTTTATCATAAGATACAATATTGCTCGCCATCGACGAAGATAATAAATAATATTTCATATTTTCGTGTCTCAAAAAACCTAATAAAACCATTTTCGACTTCTACGCGGACGAAGTCGCGGGTAAAAGCTAGTTTAAAATAAATAAATGGGTGACTGAACATTCGGTAATTATTATTGCTATAGATACAGGCTGAATTATTGAGACGGGACGGTAAGAGCAGGCACCTTAACCGTAATTCCTACTGAGTTACCAATGCTGCTTCTAGGGTTCCTTCAATTTTTTAATTTTTTTTTAATTGATATATACCAGTGCTTGACTGCGATCCCACCTGATGGTAAGCGGATATGCAATCATTGATGGTCAGGCGGACTAGTTTATTAAAAGCCTATTCATTCTAGCCTTGAAGGCACCTAAATTATAGTTGGATGGGAAGACCGCACCAGGCAAGTTGTTCCAGTCCTTCGATGTACGCGGTATAAACGACGAAGCGAAACGCTTAGTCCGGACCGTTGAAGTTTCAACAACGTAAGGGTGGATACTCGCCGTTCGTCGGTTCGTCGGTTCAATTAGTATAGTCCCGATACAGAAAAGGTCATATTATTGTTATATATATGTAGTGGCCAGATCATAGGAGTTGATCACTTCGTGAAATGGCCAAGTAAAACTTGCCAGATTGTTTTAAACGTTACAAAAGTTTGATTATATTTCAATCTTCGTTTGGCCTATTTTCTTTAGACCTGTTATTATCATTGAAATCCTACATCAATGATTTGGCCAAATGAGGATTGACATATCATCAAATGTTAACGTTTATACATTCTGGTCAGTTTTAGTTGGCCATATCATGAAGTGATCAATTTCTATGATCTGGCCACGACATATATACATATATTATTGTTGTTGTCAATACGTTTATGTACGCCACAGATATTTAATAACAAGGACGCTACAATAACATTGCGTTGACCTTGCGCCATGAGTTGGAGACGGTACAGTAATGGCAGGCACCTTAACCGTTATACTTACAGGAAAACGTTCCTAAGAGACCATACATAACTTTTAAAAATATTCTGTACATATTATATCCACAGCTTTCTGGAAAAAAATACAGTCAGCAACATACAAAAAAAATAACCGATCCTGTTTCATGTAAGGATATATTAATACCCTATGGGACCATTTAAGGTATGAGTACCTTCTAAAATGACAGAAATCGCCGAAATTAAGTCTTAATGCTTCCCAAATAACGGTAGGAGGAGTTCACATCGGCGTCGGGTCGACGATGAAGTACCTGGGACTCGTCCTCGACAGCCGATGGAATTTCGAGGAGCACTTCCGACGTCTGGCTCCCAAACTGGATCGGACTGGGGCTGCCCTCAAGCGGCTTCTGCCCAACCTAGGGGGTCCAGACGCCTCCTGCCGGAGGCTCTACGCAGGAATCGTTAGGTCCATGGTCCTTTATGGGGCACCGGTATGGGCGCCGTCGCTGCGAAAGCGACCGGCGGCCAAACTGAATGCATGCCAGAGGGTCATGGCCATCCGGATGGTGCGGGGTTACCGGACGATTTCCCGTGAAGCGGCGAGCCTCCTTGCTGGCCAGCCACCATGGTATCTGGAGGCAACAGTCCTTGCACGCATGCACGATCTGCGCGTGGAGATGCAACGCCGGGGTGAAACTCCGCTGCCGCGCCAAGTCGCGGCATGGCGGGAAGAGCTCCGGCGGGATCTCATGGTGGAATGGCGACAACGACTATCGCAACCCAGTGCTGGGCACGCCATAATCATGGCGGTACTTCCCCTCTTTGAGGAGTGGCTGGAAAGGCAACACGGCGTCCTTACCTTCCGCATGACGCAGGTCCTCACCGGACATGGTAAGTTCGGGAGGTTCCTGCACCGGATTCGTGCGGAAGAAACTCCTGGGTGCCGCCACTGTGTGGACCGTCCGGAGGACACAGTGGAGCATACGGTGGAGGTGTGCCCCGCCTGGGCAGAGCACCGCCGTGTCCTCGTGGGGGCGATCGGCGGCAGTGATCTCTCGCGCCGGGCATTGATACAGGCCATGGTCCAGAGTGAGGAGGAGTGGCAGGCGGTCGCCTCCTTCTGCGAAGCAGTAATGCTAGCAAAGGAGGCGGCCGATCGCGTGAGACAACGGCCCTCACGCCCTAACCGCCGCCGGGATTCTGATCCCGATTTCCGGCCACCGTAGGCGCGGGCTTGCAGACGCCGAGCAATGGGTGGCTCGCCGTCTGACCGTCCGGTAACCGTCCGGACCGGGCCCAAGTCGTCGACGGCGCGTTTTGTTCCACGCGCGCCTCAAGGAGATGTCAGCAAATCGTAGGGGCCCAGCAGGGTCGAAGCCTACTGGGGCCACGGGTAGTGTGAAAGCGGAACCCGGGGCCCTGGGACGAAGGCAACGAAGGAACAGGAGTGGGTTTTTAGTCAGTAAGAGTCTGACACTATCTCGCGCTCCGCCCAAGAGCGGGGATGTCATTAGGATGATTTTCCCACCCAATATAAAAAAAAAAAAAAAAAATGCTTCCTAAAAAGGGGCAGAAGATATTGGTTTTGACTGTCATTTGAAGATCTTTAACTGTCGTTACGGACTCGAAAGTCTCTAAAACAAAGATCAGATAAGCTGCTCTATGTCAAATATTGGTATTCAAAAACTTCCTCTTAGTCTGGAACACGAGCTCAACATGATTGGTCTAAATCCCAGATAAGTTCTATAGACGAATAATGGAACATAAAGGGACTGCCAGGTTATTCAAAAAGTTTATGCAGAGTTGTAGACTAAATTCGGTCATTTTTCATGCACGACACAGGAGATTTGTCAAAGGGTTTTAACGTTCAAGAACCAATAAAACGTTTTCCGTCATTCTTACTGCGTATTCACCGTCCAGCATTGAGTCGTAAACCAATATTGCTCTCAAAACGTCTCTTACCAATTTTCATGAAGTTTCAATAAAAAAAATTCATTGTGATTTTTTAATATCGTGTGGTGCCTAGTTACTTAATTTATAGATCGAAGTTTTAATAAAATCTGAAAACTAGCAGTTAGCTTGTTTCGTTATCATCAGACCTTCCCTATGCGTCGCACCATCGACAAGTCTTGTGATGTATTGCTTTTCATGAGACTTATGGAATCAATACTAATAATAAAGGGGTAGTTTTAACCATCGCTTTTGTGGCGATAATAACCTAATCCATTTGACATTTTAAGCTCTAAAGACGTATTAATTACCCTTATTATTATTTATTATGTTCATGTAAACGATGTACTGATTTTGTACACTCGAAAGCTGGTTTATTTTTAAATGAACTTGACCAAGACTTGACCTAACAAAAATACAAGCTCTGAATTTAGTCTTAAAATAATTTTAATGAATATCGTAAAACCGTCTAGACATGGTTATTAATGTATGCCCAGAGAAAAATTGAATTTTTTAAAAAGGTCTTCTGATATAAAAATTTAAGGATTAAGTATGTACCTACGTATCTACTATATATGCCTATTTTTGTCTTTCTCTATAGATACCGACATGTCTGTTGATTGTTAGGTGACTTTGGTACCTGCTTATAAATAAACTTTTTTTAAAACAAAATAACCGACTTCACTAAAAGGATCAAAATAACTTTAATTTCTGAAGTCGGTGTTTGTCGATATTGTTTGTTGTTATTTAACACCGACTTCCATAATTAAAGTTATTTTGCTCCTTTTAGTGTTTTTTTTTTAGTGAAGTTGTTTTTTTTTGTGTAAAAAGTTTTTCATTTCACAGTTTTTAGTTGCGATACTTATAACCAGAATGCCTATTTCTCATGAAAATTCCAATTAACCCGAACACTGCTAGGAAACATTGTTTTATTATGAAGTTCCAGTGTCTACCTTCTACCTTCCGGCTCCATCAACGGAATAGTTTGATAGTACCTTATGGCCAAAATGTATCTCATGTCAATTCTAATAAGCCCAAACACGGCCAAGATACATTGATTAATTACGTAGTTCCAGTGCCATCTTCCGGCTCCATCATCATCATCAAGTAACTTCGATGATACCATTTTCAACATAACTATTCAGAACCATTTATTTATTTGTATTGTCTCAGTCGCTTAATTATGTGATGTGATATTGTGATATCTATGTGAATATGAAGTTCCGTTGGCCTTTTCTGGTCTTCTTCCTCAGTTCCACTTCATCAAATGTTACTTTTTGACTGTAAATACTTAAGTTCTTGATGAAAATACCAAAATCACTATATGGTTACCTATAATATTTGAGGAGTTCTCTCGGTTCCTCATGGATCCCATCATCAGAACTGGATTTTGAAAAAAATGGGACAAATCTGGAAGCACATCCTTTAAATGAAAAAAAAATATATTTGCAAATTGGTCTATAAACGACGGAGTTCTGAGGTAACACATAAAAAATAAAATATAAATATACAAATAACCTCCTTCTTTTTCTGATGTTGGTTAAAAACGGAGATTTACAATGATACGGCTTTTAAAATGGGACTTAATTACGTGGCCTTTAATTTAAAAAACTTATAGTGAAATTCCATCCTGAACAATAAAATTTCCTCTCTTTGTTTCAGATGAGGGCACGGTGAGCTGTGAGGATGAGTCGAAATTCGAGTGCGGTCGACTCCAATGGAGAACTCAGAATATTACTAGTGGTGACCGTTATTATCGGATTACTTCTTATGTTCTCTCTGCTTATGTGCTACGCGTGTGTCCTCAAACGTCTGTGCTGCGGGACTCCGAGAGAACGAGCGAAAAATGTGGGATGTGCGCGGAGAACAGAGAGCTACCCGATGGGAGATGTCACACTACTCTCGCAGCCGACGGAGAGCGAGCGAGTCTAGCAATCATACACTCACCAATCAGAATAATGTGACCACTGACCAAAATTTATACCACAATAATTCAATCAGAATGTGGGCCATATAAAATAATTTATCACTTTTACCATTAACCATGTTGAGTAATTGCCCTCGCATATAACCCCGAAAATAAGGGCAATTTCTTTATTTGCTATCGTTGTTCTTAGTTCTAGCACAAAACTAGTCAGTGGGGTAAGGTATAGATCAATTTACAACTAATTTATACAGCATTTCATAAAAGACTGATTTAGGTATCTACTCTGTTGCCTGGTTTTTTCAGACGATTTTCATACGAGTATTCCACTTATATTATTAACATTTTGTAACTTTTACTTATGTCTACAAACGGGGTGAATAGGAATTCAGGATTATACGAAAGAGTTATCGTGGCCCTGCAACGCAAAGAGCAACTCAGGGAACACAGGTGGATTTTAGTCAGTAAAAGTCTGACACTCCCTTGCGCACCATTCGGAATGGGATAAATATTCAACGTCACAATAAAAAATAAAAAAGGGGTGAATGAAAATAAAACTTTTAGTTAAGATAGAAGAAGTTTTGATGGTTTCCAATAATAATTTTAATTACTCAAGTACTGCAAACAATTTTTAAATATAGTGAAAATCATCGTCAAAGATTTGTTTTTATTGACTCTTGTATTTCTATTCATCTCATTTGACGGTACTTAGATACTTAAACTTTATTTAAGGTATATACATGACTATAAAGTGTTCTACTTCTTTATTTTTAAGTAAAGTATATCAATATATTATTTGGTATTGAGTGTGTTTTTTTTATTTTATTTGATTAAATCGAATTATATTATTTACGATTTTTGTACAATGGCAGCTCCAAATTTACTTTCGTTTAAGTCCATCAAAAGGTTGTCTGAAAATGTTTGTCCTGCTCTGATTATGAGTTGTAGAATAAAAAAAAATAAAGGCAGAAGTGGCTTTACTCATTTTTTTTTATCCTCTCTAACCAACCTACGCTAAACACTGTTAACGAGCTAAAAAAAAACAATAGGTATTTAATTTACTGTTTAAATTTATTTTAGTACTTAATCATGTACTTACCTATATATTAGATAACTACCCTTTAGTACCTAATGTAACCGTCAATGTAAACAAATTGTAAACTAAAATCTAGTGTTGTTTTGTACAGTTTCCGTAAGCATGTTAGTGGGTACGCCTACCTCTATCTGTCGTCTTGTAAACTTAAGTTACGTATTTACAATAGAGTAGTGGTCCGGGGAAATGTCCGTGACTGCCACCGGTCTACCGTTGCCAATCACTTCCTTTAGTAAATAATTAGTGCTCAAATGTTACTAATTAGAACCCGAACAAAAAATTAGTTAACACGCTGAACGACGAAAAAGGTGGCTTACTACATACTTATAGTTTGTACCTTTATGTGTGAACCATTTCGTAATAATACGTTACTCAATCAATTGGTACTAATTGGTACCAATTGTGTCCTCATTTTTTTACTAAATTTAGATGCGGTTGGCAATGATTAGCCAGTACGGTCGTCTCGGATATCAAGTCAAATCAAGCTGAATACTTTTGCAATAATTCTTAACAGTGATTTTTGCCTTTTTAACGTGTAGGGTATACAGATACGATAGGTAGGGTATGTTCAAATGTATCCTACAAAAATTTAACCTTCACGTACCTGTAATTTTTTTATGAAAACATCTTATTTCAATTTATCTCACTTGGCAACAATGTTCTTAGGGTTCTCAGCCGTATCATTTTTCAGCTAAACCAATTCCACCCGTCACCATTTTTACGAATGTAATCGTCCCGGAAACCAACAATCTGGATTTCTTGGGGTAATTTTGACATCTTTCCACCTATTTCGGCTCCTACATCATAATAAAGGCTCAACTGGCTGCCGAAAATTTGAAAATCCTAGCAAAACTTAGACGATATTTTACGACAAAACAACATCTCAACCTTTATCAAGAGCAAGTTCAATTTTGTTCCTATGGAAGACTGCTCTTATCTTTGGGATGGATCTGCCAGATAGAGAGAGAGAAACGAGTTTTGAAGATCATCGGAATGATGCCCTCATCGAACCAAAACTCGAAAGCTGTGTACATCGACCTCAAGTTGCTAGCCTGTCGGTTTTCTATCAGTGCGCGTCGGAATTGCACACTTCATAATAATAATAATCAATTAATTTCAGGCAACATGTACCCTTATCATAAATATCTTTTAGACTAACATAAGTACATAACTACTTATAATAAATCATTTTGTTAGTCAATATGATGTAAAACTATGTTAGTAACACTTCACTTCGCACTATTTTGTCTTGGTGCTATCCTGTGGTCCGCGGAAACGACGGAACATCACGCCCTGTGGCCAAAAGGCTTCTTCCATAGCAAGGTGCAGAATACAGTCCGGTACTCACACCACAAATGCTTTAAAATTGACATTCTGGTACGACTCCAGCAACTGCACCCTCAGTGTGTACTTCAACACGCACATATTCGACGATGTCCTCCACCTTTGTGGTGCAGGCGGGAGATGTACACCGGTGTGCTCGGCTGAGCGGCACCCACACTCGCGCCAGGTGTAACTGGTGCTTTGCCACAGAGATTCCGATTGGCTTGCTTTCGGCGCTTCCTCCTTAGCATCGTAACGAAGCCAACTTAATTTTCAGCCTTATTCATTCTTATTTAGCTCCGTCTAGCCCATTCCTCGATCGCCCAGCAGAGTCGAAGCCTACTGGGGCCATGTTTGGCCATGGCCCCAATATGCTTCGACTCTGCTGGGCTCCTACGATTTTGCTGAGGTCTCCTTGAGGCGCTCGTGGAAAACTACGAGCTGTCGACAACTTGGGTTCAGTCCGGACGGTTACCGGACGGTCGGACGGCGAGCTACCCATTGCTCGCCATCCGCGAGCCAGCGCCTACGGTGGCTGGAAATCGGGATCCTGGCGGCTGGGGCGTGAGGGCCGTTGTCTCGCGCGTGTGTCCATCTCCTATGCAAGCATGCCAGCGAAGCGGGAACTGGCCCCTCTTCATACATGCGCTAAAGAGCCCTCTTAGTCTAGGCCCGAGTTCCTCCATGGCCAGGACCCAGGCTTTTCCAGGCAGGTCATCGGGTCCTGGGGCAGTATTCTTGGCATTCAGCCTACGTACCGCCACTCTCATCTCTACCTCGGTCAAAGAAAATTAAAAACAACCTATGTTTGTAGTTTTTTTATACAATGACGCAGTTCTAAAAAATGAATACCTAATTTTTTTTAGTTCAAATACACGTTTCAAGAATAAAATTTGAGTTATGAATTATTGCATAGTCCAAATCTCATTTCCCCGGTCTATAGATATATTACAAACTTTTGATATAATGTATGGTGTTGAAAAGTGGACAAATAAACTATTACCCACTCACTGTAGCAGTGTGTTTTATTACCGTTATTTTTGGAATATTTTTATGCCTATTTATAGTTGAGTACACAGTTGAGGACACTACACATGCTTGCAATCAATCATCACTACATCAGGCCAGGTAAGCTTATAATTAAACAATCACCAAAGCTATTAAAAGAAAATCTTGTGTAAGTAGCAACATGCTAGTAGATAAGCAATTTAAATCTTACTCCGTAAGTTCCCACTAAAATAGTGGATGACTACATGAATTATTGAAAAAGATAACTTTCAGATAAATGTATTAACTTGCAAATTGCGTGCCTGAAACTTAGCCATTATCAATTTATAATTTAACCAGCAACTTTGGGAACACTTCTACACTATGCCGGCACAAGTTTGCTTTGGCATATTCAACGAAAACAGAATTTATGTAGGCTGTGTGTTAGTGGAAACGCCGAGAGAGGAAATCCTAGGGTTTACATATGTAGATCTGGACACAGTGCCCTAAATGAGCTCGCATAAATGACCAAATATGTGTGTAGGCAAAACGAAAGAAGGACGTAGAAATACAGTGTTACTTTCTGCCTACCCTTGATATTTTTTCGTGTACCTTGCTGATTTTTGTGTGGACTGCCCGGCGATCAATATATGTCTAATAGCCGCTGCACATTTCCGACGAGTGCGAAACACAGTTCATTGGGAGCCAATTTTCGAGTAGGTAATTTAAGTGTGTGAAAAATGTTAGTGTTATTATTTTTGGATTTCTCTAATCTGCCAAGGAACCTACGTTGCGGACAGCTTCCAGCCTATCCAGATACAGCTGGATACCAGCTCCATTTTACGTGAAAAGAATGTCCATCTTAAAATATGCGGGTCATTGCGCAACATGCCAACACACTGACTGAATGTGGAGGTATGCCACACCAATATATGTATGTATGTATATGTTCCACAACTATCACACAACGCCGTCTAGTCTCAAGCTAAGCAGAGCTTGTGTTATGAGTACTAGACAACTGATAAACATACATATATATTTCTAAATACATACATATTATAGATAAATTACACCCAGACACAGAACAAATGATCGAGCTCATCACACAAACATCTGTCCTGGGTGGGAATCGAACCCACGACCTCCAGCATAGCAGTCAAGGCCACTAACCACTAGACCAACAGGCCAGTCAAAATGTATATATCGTGGCCAGATCTTAGAATTGATCACTTCATGATGTGATCGGCCATATCAAACCTCGTATATAAAACCTCGTCCGCTGGCCACATTATGATATAGGCAAAGCAAATGAATGAACATGATATGAACGGCTAAACGCATGATTATTTCATGATATGGCCAAACATGGCTGATCATATCGTAAAATAGTTACATTATCCACCGTTAGAGGCGCTGATGTCGTTTTGTTTTTGTTATAAATTATGGCGGCGGAAGGGGTTATTCTTGTGATTATTCAGATAAAACTGCTAGTAATTATGTGACAATTGATAATAATGATAATAAGTAGTGACAAGGAATTAAGATAAAAAAAAATACTTGAATTTTACGAAAATCATTCAAAAAACGAGCACAACGTAAAAAACCTTGGACTTCGAAACGTATTTCACAGGTTAGTAGATTTCAATATCTAATAGTGTTATTTAATGATTATTCTTTTAAAATTAAAACTATTTAAAATCCTATTTATCTTTAATATTCTTTATTTGGAATTTTTAATTAACCTTTGATGTCATGGAAACCCCACATTATGATACGTTGATTGAAAAATCATGAAACGTTGACTTTTAAACGATCAGGCTAGATGTTTTTTTATTAATGTTCGGCTCGCGTTTGACCACCATCTCACTTGATGGTAAGTGATGATGTAGTCGATGATGGAACACGCTTGCCTAGAAGTAACCTATTCACTCTTGACTTAAAGACCCCTAAGTTGTAGCTATCAGGAAACACAGACTCCGGCAAGGAATTCCACTCCTTGGCTATACGCATAATAAATGTGTTCTCAAAACGCTTTGTGCGTATGGGCGGGATGTCCACCATGTACCGGTGGCGCAACGCCGTACGTCTAATGGTTCGACGATGAAACGGACTTGGTGGAATTAGATTGTACAATTCCAGTACACACTCCCCGAAATGTAAACGATAAAAAATCGACAGGCTAGCAACTCTGCGGCGATACCTAAGACTTTGGCGCTTCGACGCAACAAGTGCATCATTGCCGATGATTCTCTTGGCTCGCCTCTCAATCGTCCCAAAGATGAGATCAGCACTCTAGATATACACGGTCGTACTTGCTCTTGATAAAGGTTGAGCAGCTGTTCCGGTGTGAAGTACTTACCGTCTCACCTTTGCTAAGATCCCCAATTTTTTGGCAGCCAGTTGAGCCTTTGCCTCGATGTATGAGCCGAAATTGAGAGTAGACGACAACGTAACCTCAAGAAGCTCAAGGTGGTCGGTTATTGGCACGGTCACACCTCGGAAAGATGGAGCTGGGTGGAATTGACTCCGTTTAGTGGAAAAAAGGCACGCTTGGGTTTTAGTTGCATTGATCTTGACCAGATTGGCATCGCCCCAATCGGAGACCGCCTTCAAGGAGGAGTTCAAGCGTTCAACCATAGCCTCTCGGGATGACTGGATCTGTGACCCACTAGCACGTGCGTCAGACACATATCTCACGGCAACAGTGCTGTCATCTGCATACCCAAAGATACCGGGTTTAAGTAAATCATTTATGTGCAGAAAAAACTGTGTTGCCGGGAAAGCGAGAGAGCGTGTCAGACTTACTGACTTACCCATGTGTTTTACTTCAGTGGCCCTTTACGTTCCAGGGCCACGGTAACTTTTGAACATTCTCACCGCCCTTTAATAGGGTCTACGCAAGCTTGAGAAATAGCCGTCACACATTTTATGAAAAATATGCTTCAGATTTTGCTTTATATGTGCAGACTAGATAAATTGTGGAAAGCGACACCATTAAGAATTATATTTGTAACTTAATATAATATGTAGGTACCTAGGTAGGTATACAAACCTACTTTTTAAATAGTACAAAAAAAAATTGCGCTGTTTCTATATCCTTTACTGGTAATATTTTTGTAGTAAATTTCTCATATGTTGTAAATTCATAATTTAATCAATTATTCATAACAATTGCTACTAGAAAATACTACGCGCAATATTTTTCCATTGTTTTTCATTTATAATCAATAAATAGCCTGTAAAATATTTCCATAAATTGTGTGACATTTTGGGATATATACAAACGCTAATAACTTTGCCGTTTATGAATATTATTTATTGTGACCTTACTTAAATAATATTAAAATCTTTTCTAATAAGCCCTTTAAAAGTATTTGTACTAATTAAAAACTAATGGTGTATATCCGTGGTACCTATATTTCTTTGGCACACACTAAACGGGTTGTTGCATTTCATCTAGACAATTTTAAAAGTTATTAAAACGTCTGAAATAACAATGGAATTTATTTCAGTTCAATCATAGATTTGACGGCATCTACTGCATCAGACTGCTTAATCTGACTTAATGTTTCGAACTATTTTAGTTATTTTTAAAGTCGACTATTTTTTTTTAATACTGATTATATTTTTAAATATTTTTTACTTCTAACAGATTTAACGATGCACCTGCCAAGTAGGTACATACATCTCACGCCCCAGCGGGTGGGATCGCGACCCCAAATTCCAACCACCGTAGGCGTGGGCAATGAGTAGCTCGCCGGCCGTCCGGTAACTATCCGGACCGAGCCCGATTCGTCGAGGGCGCGTAGTATTCCACACGCGCCTCAGAAATGTCAACAAAACCGTAGGGGACCAGCAAGGCTGAAGCCTACTGCGGCCATGGGTTTGCTTATGAAAGGAAAACCTGTCCTGGAACGCAAGGCAAAGAAGGAAAATAGGAGTCGATTTTAGTCAGTAAGTCTGACAAGCCACGTCTGAAAAACCTCATATTGGGTTTTTTTTATTACATTATGTGTACTTGAGTACAGACCACGAATCAGCAAACGGGGACGCTATCAGGCGTCAGTGGATTGGAAGTCTTCGAAGCAGGTAGCATCTGGATTAGAGTTGCCGAGAATCAAGATGACATACATACGATTGAAAAAGCAAATGTCCAACTTCCAACCAATAGACTAGTGTAAGTTGATGGTAATGTTGCCAAAATACAAAAACACAATTGTAACGAAACATGTATTTATTTTATTTTATTTGAAAACAGCAAACTGTTAAAGGCACTATCCATTATTGACATTGATTTTCTTGAACAATTATTTTAAGGCAAACTCCTTATTATCACACATATCAAAAATAACATTCTGTTTTCTAACAAAAAAATAAATAGACTCTTGGACTCTACACATATTATCGTTAAAAATAATGAATTATGTAGGTACTCATACAAATATATTCTTGCCCAGTCAAAACTTCAAAATATTTAAATGTATGTACACATAGAAATATCGAAATCTCTTATCATTTAGGATAATAACTCTATAATTCTGTTACAAAGACTTCGTGCAACATGAATAACAATAAAAATAAACAAATAAGTAATAAAAATCTACATTTTCTCTTATCACATTGAACATATTAGGACGTTTATCGCTTGTTCTAACGTCATTATCAGCTTAAGTGTATTTGGCAGATAAATAACGCACTCTGCAGTTGTTAAAATATTATGTTATCTACGTCTCAAAAGGAGAAGCAAACGAACAGTGCTATGCTAGATCATGAATGAAATAAAGACGTAAGGCAATAGGAAATGTGTTTCAGTCACAGTTTCGTGCTTTGAAAAAGATTTAATATAAAGGTAAAATTATATTAATGGTACATAGGGCGCGTCACTTTAAATTTACACAAAATTACTTTATTTGAACAAATTAATTAACAAATAATGTCCGCTACTAATTTTCATAATTGTTTTAACCACGGAGCAAGTACAAAGTTTTTAAACACTCATACTGAGAGCCGTGTTAGCCCAGTGATAACGGCCCTGACTTACAAGTTCGTAGGTCGTGGGTTCAAACCCAGCCAGGCGCATTACTTTGTGTAATTTATTTAATCACCATTGCTCTTAAAACAGTGAAGGTAAACATCGTAATGAAACCTACATGTCCTAGAACAAATTAAAAAAAAATCGAAGACCTGACATCCACCAGCACGCACTGGGCCGCGTCGTGGATTACGGCTCGTTCCTGAGTTCCTTGCCTGAGTCCCAGCAATGGGAACATTAAAAGGCTATGTGTGTTATGGTTAACACACATACAAAACGTAAGTTCTTGAAGCAAAACACAAGAGTAATTAAGTACTTCATTCTTCTAATCTTTTTCAAAGCCCAAAAAGCTGTAACCTTAGCATATAATTTTATGATTATGTACAAACAATAAGACACAATGGCTACATAACATCTATGGCGTGTAACTCTGTTCCCTGAGTACCCCATGCACCATAGTCCTCAATGATTGAGGCTTACAATACTCTTCCAACCAGTTGAACACGCCCGCTGAAAACTCCGCGAAGTTATTCGTTGGTACCGACTCGAATGACTCGAATAGTTTGTCCATTATACCCTGGAACTGAAATGAAAAAGAAATTCACTAATAATAAAAATTGTACAAGAAGATTGGTTGGAGTAATGTTTTTCCTTATATTTTATTTGTTAGCAAACACAGTACGACTCATTTTGAGTCTTCACATGTCACACATAAGAACATATTCATAGCATGGAAGAAGCATTTGACTTTGTCGAGTCTGAAAGCTGGTACAAAAGTATGCAAGTAGCTTGCAATCCAGTGAGCCATGACAAGTTCTGATTTGTGGATATGACATGCATTTTTTTTAAGTTGGGAAATCATCAAATGATTTTTTCTGCTCTAGGGCGATGCGAGAAGGTGTCAGACTTTTACTGACTAAACCTCACCTGTGCTCCTTCAGTTGCCCTTTGTGATCTAGGACCACGGGTATCATTTTCATACTTTTCCCCATGGCCCTAGCAGGCATCGGCCCTACTGGCCCCTACGGTTAGCTCTATGAGGCGCGCCGGCTCGGGCTCGGTTCTTAGAGGACGAGTGGACGGCGAGCTACCTATTGCTCGTGATCCGCGAGCCCGAGCTTGCGGTGGCCGGAGATCGCCCAGCTAGTCCCGATGCCCGAGATTCGAATTGTATGTCGAACATAATTTTATTGAATTTTTCCCTTTCAACTGCTTCATATTTATTCGTAGTGAGGATTTGTGCCCGGTTGATGCTAATAGACTCGCCCTTTACTACAAAGAACATAGCTGTCGAAGTGTCAGTCAGTCCTACTGCTGGGCAAAGACCCTTCCTTCTGCTTCTAAAACTCTCTGTCTCGGGCAATCTCTGACCATGTTTGCCCCGCGAACATGACCAGAGGCCCTACCAGACTTTAACGCGATCCATTTTACGACTTAAACTCAACTGTTAAAGAGATGGAGTTATATAGGATGTATAGCTCCATCCCTCTTTTTCGCTCGTGCGATTGGCATTTTAACACGTCATGGTGGTCATGGTTACCGTCTGGTGGGATCGCATTCAAGTACTAGAATATAAAAATTAAAAAAGAAATGTTAAGGGCCCAGATCGTCTCACCATCTTCGCCGCGGTCGACCTGGATGGCATCGTCCTCACTCAAGATCCAGTGACTAACGATCTTCACACCTCTGTCACGAGTTCGATGATCTCCCCGATGTTATGTTAAAATAGGCTATTTCCAGAAGTACTTACAACTTGAAACTTGTCCTGGTCAGTGAGCCTCTGTTCATTATGGCCGGGAACTGAATGCTGCGCTTTCACGATCTGCTCGTAGTTAGCCTGCATGATACGCAAAGCCACAACGTCTTTGCGCAGCGCATTCCGTTCATCCTCCTGCCTTCGTCGCTGCTGCAGTAAGTATTGGATGTAGTCTATGGATTTTTGGAGAACCTGGAATAATGGCATGAGTTTTAATTAGTATGAATATTTCTGCTGCTAACCGAACTTATCCTACTATAATATATTATACTAGCTGCTGCCAGCGACTTCGCCCGCGCGAGCAGTACACAAATTATCAAAATTTGAGCAAATTTTTTTTTGAACATTTTTTTAATTTCTTTTTTTTTATAATCTTATGCCTAACTAGTTCCTGCCAGCGACTTTACCTGCGTTAAAGTAGGTTTCTCCATACAAACTTTTGACCTCCGTTTCATCCCCTTAAGGAGTGAATTGTGTAAAATCTTTACTTATTGTTTGTGTCAATCATTTCTAGTAATATATATGACAATGGTTTGTATATGTCGTGGCCAGATCTTAGAATTGATATGGCCAACTAAAACTGGCCAGATCGTATAAACGTTAACATTTAATTATATGTCAATTCTCGTTTGGCCAAATCATTGATATAGGATTTCAATGGTAATAAAAGGTCTAGGCCAAACGAAGATTGAAATATCATCAAAGTTAACGTTTAAAACGATCTGGCCTGGAGGAGGAGTGGCAGGCGGTCGCCTCCTTCTGCGCAGCAGTAACGCTAGCAAAGTAAGCGGCCGAGTGCGTGAGGCAACGGTCCTCACGCTCCAACCGCCGCCGGGACTCCGATCCCGATTTCCGGCCACCGTAGTCCGGACCGAGCCCAAGTTGTCGATCGCGAGTACTGTTCCACGCGCGCCTTAAGATGTCAGTAACTGTAGGGGCTCAGCAGGATCGAAGCCTACTGGGGCCAAGGGTCTGATTCTGAAAGGTAGACTCGGCCCTGGTACGAAAGCCAACGAAAAAACAGGAGTGGGTTTTTAGTCAATAAAAGTCTGACAATATCTCGCGCCCCACCCAAGCGGGGGATGACATAAGATGATTTTCCCACCGAGAAAAAAAAGTAGCGTTCCTTATTATGGGCTATACAGCAAATCCCTTGGCTAACTGAGCATACTAGGGCTAACCTTCCCCTGACATACCTCTGAGTCATGAAGTTAAATAAACCTATGTATAAAATATTCTAGATATTTCTAAATAGCGCCAAAACATCTCACGGAAACCAATCTGCTAATTACCTGTTTGTTCAAAATCATTAAACATATTTGATTTTAAAATTTACTATGACAAATAAACTATTTAATTCGACTATGTTCGAGGTTAACAAGTCATGCGCGTGAGCACTACCTATGTCAGCAGATTTGTTTGTTATAATAAATTAAGCTAACACGATCTGTTACTACTTTAGCACGTGCTTGAAGCATCGTCCTTAGTCTTGTTTCTTGCCAACTCTTCTCCATTTATGTGAAATAAAAAAACTTTTCACAAAAAAAAAAATACCGACTTCACTAAAAAACACTAAACGATCAAAATAACTTGTTTTTTTTCTTATTTAACACCGACTTCCGAAATTAAAGTTATTTAATGAAGTCGGTTTTTTTTCGTAAAATATTTTTTATTTTCATACTTTTTAGTTGCGATACACTTATAGCCAGAGTACCTCTTTCTCATGACAATTCCAATTAACCCAAACACCGCAGCTAGGATACATTGTTTTATTATGAAGTTCTCATGTCCACCTTCCACCTTCCGGCTCCAACATTAAATCAGTTCGAAAGTACCTTATTGCGAAAGTGCATCTCATAACAATTCTATATTTCAATAAGCCCAAACACGGCTAGGATACATTGTTTAATTACGGAGTTGTGTATCTTCCGGCTCCATCATCATCATCAAATCACTTCGACGATACCATTTTCAACATAACTATTCAGAACCATTCATTTATTTGTATTGTCATAGTCGCTTAACTATCTTCATTGTGATATCTATAAGAGTATGAAGTTCCGTTGGTCATTTCTGATCTTCTTCACCAGTTCCACTTCATCAAATGTTACTTTTTGACTGTAAATGCTTAAGTCCTCGATGAAAATACGAAAATAACTATATGGTTGGGCGGAGGAGTTCCCTCGATACCTCATGGATCCCATCATCAAAACTGGATTTAAAAAAAAAATGGGATCAATCTAGCAAAAAGCAAATCAGCCCATAAACGACGGAGTTGTGAGGTAACAAACATAAAAAAAATACAACCGAATTAATAACCTCCTCCTTTTTTGGAAGTCGGTTAAAAATAATTTCGTATGGGCTGGTGCTGCAAAATGCCATCTGGTAGGTTTAGATTCAGTGGAAAGGTGTGCGAAGAAGCTAATTGATGATCCAGATAAGGTTAACCCCAATCTACAAAGCCTGGAGCACAAGCGTAGGGTTAAGGGTAGCTAGCCTTTCGGTATTTTTTTACAGGAAGCCATGGATTCCGCCATCACCTTTCCACCATCGAACCACCCAACGTACGGCGAGTGTTCACCCTTACGGTATTAACACCTCTACGGTCTGGACTAAGCGTTTCGCCTGGCCGTTTAGGTATACCGCGTACATCGAAGGATTGGAACAATTTGCCATCAGGTGGGATCAGTGACTGGTTCATATCATTAAAAAAAAATTTGCCTCTGCTTTGTGAGAAAGCACTAACGTACATCCCGCGAGTAATATGGTAACTTTTCTTTCCCTGACATATGAACCATCCATATCCAAAAATATAAGGACGGCAAATAAGTGTATAGGCATGCTTATATTATAGTCCTAAGACTTCCGTTTACACAAGCGTATTTCCGTACGCTAAAAAAAGGAATAGGAACAGGTACATAGATAGAAGAATTGATTCGATACCGATAATATTCAATCACTTAACTATTTCCAAACTGTCAAATTCTAATGTGCCTAGTAACCTATCGCATATTATTTACGATTACGAACTTTAGATCAAACACGTGCTGGCCGCATGCTACTTCAAGAGGTGTCACTGGCCTCCATATCTACGTCGCGCGACAAGACGGCAAAATAAGTCTATGCAATAATAAATTAGATAATTTTACTAAGATGAACTACATTTTTGTCGACTAAATAAATCAACGTTTCACCCGAAAAAAGTACACTGTTGGACATAGGCCTCCCCCAATTGTTGGCATAACGACCGGTTCTCGCATCCATCAGATTCCCGCGACCCTCACCAGGTCATCTGTCCACCTTGTGGGAGGCCTTTCAACGCTGCGTCTTCCAGTACGTGGTCGCCACTCCAGAACCTTTCGTCCCCATCGACGATCTGTTCTACAAGCAATGTGCTGTGCCCATTACCACTTAAGTTTGGCGATTCTTCGTGCTATATCGGCAACCTTGGTTCTCCTGCAGATATCTTCATTTCTGATTCGATCACACAAGGAAACTCCGAGCCTTCCATTGCCCTTTGGGTGACTCTGAGCCATCTAATGAGGCCCATTGTGAGCGACCACATTTCGGAACCATATGTCATCACTGGCAACACGCACTGGTCATAGACTTTCGTCTTGAGACACTGTGGTATATTGGACGAGGAGATACCGCGCAGCTTCCCGAACGCTGCCAAGCCGAATATATAAATATATTACGACTATACTATTGAACATGAAGTTTAAATAAACGCGAAAGTTTGTATGTATGGATGTTTATTATTCTGGATTTTATTACTCTTTCACGCAAAAACTACGTTACTCCAGATTGGATTTCGACGAAACTTGGTACACTGGTAGACCATGTCCTGGAATAGCACATAGGATAATTTTTATCCCGGGGGTATGTTCCTTTAGGGTAACTTTTTACTATCATGCGGCCGACGTCGCTGGCAGCAGCTAGTCGGTTAATGGAGGAAAGAAAATATTCTAGAAGAACACTAGTCTGGAGGTAGCAGCAACGCCACTTAGGACTTAATTTGATTATCGAACATTGGACACCATATACAACAACAATACGATTTTCCAATTCTGTGTTTACGGTATTTTTTTTTTAATAAGATATTGGTTGATTGCGATTCCATCTGCTGGTTAGCAGTGATTCAATCATTAATGGTGAGGCGCACTAGTTTATTATGAGCCTATTCACTCTAGCCTTGAAGATACGTAAATTATTATCGGGCGGGAAGACCGTAGTTGCCCTAAAAAAAAATACTGTCTAATTATTATTTTTTTAAGTTTAGTGTAGTTGCTAGAAAAATGTATTAGCTTAGCTCTTTATTCAATAAAGTACTACGCAACACAAAGATCGTAGAATATATGCAACAATTTATAAATAGCACGACAGATATTACGCAAACAGGCTACATCGTAACACTCAATATAGTCAATATTGAGGATTGATTAATAGCAAGGTCGGCAAAACAAAATTGTCGGATAACCTTCGCCATATAAAATCGAACTGATAAGAAACTCACGGCTGCTTTACTGGGTTTGTACCCAGATGCATCAGTTTGCTGGCAAGTCGGCACCAACTCCTGCAGAGAATCGTAGCCCTTCTTTATGGCATCCCTCCTTTTCTGTTCGGCCTAAAAAGAAGACACGCATTATTAATTTTTCACAGATTTACCCATTTTTTTGATTCTTCGTTATACAGTGGTGCCAGCGAATGGTAAGTAGTTTTACTACCTACATTGTATATGCCCAAACAAAGGGGGCAATGTATCTGTAAGTGTTAATTACTCTCAAATGAATATATTCAAATCCAAAAAAAGGCCATTCTGAAAAAAAAGAGGAAGAAGTATACATTGAGAAAAAGAATTTGGCATGCAGTAGTATGTGATTATCTCTCTTTAAAAGGCATGAGCAGGTTTACCAGATATTATGTAACTTTATGCCTTTATTGCCTGTGACTTTGTTTGGGTAAATGTCAGTTATTGCATACACAAAGTCTAAGCTAAATAAAAACAAATAGTTTAAGTCCTTCCTTGGGCTTAAAGCTTACTCCACATTTCATTAAAATTTGTTCAGTAGTTTAAGCTTTCGAATACCGTAATTAGTAACACAATAGAATACCGTAATTAGAAATACAATGACAGAGTGAACGCCAGTGTTTGCTTGGGATTTAAAGAATTAAGCATGAAAGCACAGCAGAAAGAGTTAATTTCACATTTATAATATTCGTATGGCTGTTATGGGTGATTTCCTCCTCTTTTATTCTCACAGATGAAAAAGGAAATATGACAAGATTAGCTTGACACATAAGGACAATGGTGTTACAAAAACCATCCACTTTTTTGTACATCTAATGATAAAAGGTTGATTTTATAGACCACATGCACTTTCTTACCATGAATTCATGTTTTCCTTTGTATTTTAGCAATTAGCTTTTGATATAATGAATAATTTTGTTAGATTTGAATGCAAAGATTTATATTCTCAGTTTATATTTATTAATTATCACAGCAAATGGCTGCATATTTGTTTTACCAATTAGATAAATTCTATACAAAGAATTACCTGAGTATGGGCTTCTCTCCTCCTTTCCTTAAAACTAAGTGCGGATGCCTTGTTGTCACCACTGTCATCTTCATCTTCTGTAATGGGAAAAAGCAATTAATGTAACAAAAAATTTAACTGCATACATAAAAAAGGTAAGCACTAACAAAGGTTTTAAAAGTTCTCGGAACATGGAAGTTTGTTATTTGTACTGATGGGAAATTTAGGCAGTTTAAATAAATAAAATAAATTAAGAATAAATTTATAGATTGGTGAACATTGTTTTATTTGTTTACACTTTTCATACTTTACACACCAACTTCACTAGTTATACTGTTTTCATCATGTAAGTGGGTTGTGAATTTAAACATAAATATGAATGTAAGGGTTGTATTTCTTTCTCTTAAGTGACTTACGATTAAATTGACTTTTAATTAACTATCCAAAGTCATGAACTAAGTAATTTGTTATTGAATCTAATTACAACGTAGTCATGAGAATAAAATTCTGGTGAAGGTTTGTAAACCTTTCTTGTAGTGGCTTCAGACATCCAAGATAGGTATTTCATATTCGATTGATGAAAGCATAATAACAACACAGCATAAAATTATTAAGTAATACTTTATCAAACCCTTACCTGTGTTTTGGTTCGAAGACGACGGTGTTTGGTGTATATTTTGGATTGAACCATTGCTACCACACCGCGGATACATTTTTAAAATATATATATAATAAAATCTGCTGATAAAATACTAATCTATTAAATTGTGATAGGGGACTATAATTAAGTTAAACTAGGTTAGCGATGGAAACAAGAAACTAAAACTCAACATGACACTGTTTAAAGAATCTGCATATTGATATTAATTTAAAGCGCTGCTTGTAAACAATTACGCACTTTAATTTCACCTCGCTATTCCATTCCGTTCCATTGATTCCATGACAAATAGTGGAATAATGAATGACAGATATGACATGACAGTCGAAGGCAAATAAAATGTCAAACTGACAGCTAGAAACTTGCTATTTACCACCCACGGAATTATTAAATGCTTAATACATGCTCACTAACACATTAATATATAGCAAGAGATTAGTTGTATTGTCACTTAAATGCAAGCTGCGCCTCTTTACGACAGTCATCCACCCGATCACGACGTATCCTTGTGCTATCTTTGCACACGCCAAGCCCCGTCACCTCCATAGGATGCAGACCCTCCAAAACCGTACCTTCCCTAAAATCCTTGGTGCCCCATACTACGACCGAAATTAGACTCTACACTTAGATCTTAAAATCCCCACCATCCAGCAGTTCATGAAACGCTTTTGCAAGCGTTTCTTCGATACTGCTGTGAAGCACCGCAATCCCCTAATCGTATCGGCCGCCCAATTCGAACCCTCCCGTATCTCCAAGATTCGCCGCCATAGGCATACTCTCATCAACTCCGACGACCCCACTACCTTGCTCCAAGAAAACCAGTAGAGTTCGCAAACACAGATACAGACTGCCGTCCTTGTATCCTCGCCGCTGAGGTCCACCGCGACAATCCCGTCAACGTCCGCTCCATCCCTTGCTCGAGCCAGCCCGCGCCGCTGAGCTTGTAGTCTAAAATTCCCCGCTAATAATAATAGATATTTTGCTCGACTCAGCCCGTCCCTTGCTGCCCTCCCCCAGCGACGCCATAAACCGAGGCCCGTACCCCACAGGACCCCCTGGCCTTAAATGGGTTTTTAAGTTAGTTAACTAAGTCTTGGCTGGAATCTTTGATTCTCGAATTGAGACCACTACAGGCAAGTCCGGTTAAGCAGTCGAAAACCTCTTAGGTTGACCTGCGACTTGCGAAAGGCCAATAAAAAAAAAGTTGTACAGTTGTGTTATATGGTCACCGACTGCTTAGTCTGTGACCTCACAGTTGTGTTCAGTCGGATAAACTTTCTAGAAACTCTTTACTTTAATATAAAAGATATCATAAGTCGTTGATGCTGTTTTTACTAAGATACGCGTCTGCGATGCAGATTATTAGAATCGTGCTTGCCGCTATTTGGCTACTGTGACAAAATATAATTATGATCACATCTTTAAATGGGGGCCTGAAATTATAATATATCCCATACTATAAAATCTTTTATGTAACTACTTCTATAGGATCAAAGGATCATGGCGAAGTCCCGAATAAAATTTTGAGGTGGTGAAATGATTTAGAAGCGTACCTCGGCGACTGGTTCGAGACGGTGTGAGAAAAGATAGTCTGAAAGGACGAGGGTAGCCCAGCTGTGGGAAAATAATGGCGAAAAAAATATACTTCTGGCCGTACGCGTACCTGTAACCAAAATTTAAACTTGAATCAACGAAAAAATTAAGTTTACCACTTTTACCGTTTGAATGAGCCTTAACTTTCTTTTAGAGCTTCAAATTATTCCAAAACTGTGCAGTATTTTATGAAATGCATTGTAAGTCGATTAAAAAAAATCAAACTAAACCAAAGACAACGACTTTTTTTTATAAAAAAGTGAATGAAAAATGTAATGCTGATCAAGTTTGTTTCTTTAGCCTTTAGTCAAAAAATCAACATAACCAGCAGCGGTTGAAGTAATCAATCAGACCGAGTGTTTTTTTTTTCTTTTCTGTAAAACAAAAAACGAAGGTGTCGCGTCCATCTGAGGTGGGGTAAGGTATAGCCTGACAATTAAGTACCATTTCATTCGAAATCGTTTTCATTCATTCATTTCATCTGTGTCTATTCCATGATCTATCTATCTCCAAGTAAAAAAAGAATATTTTTTGTGAAAGCGTATCGCATTTGTGACTACTGCGTCTAATTATAATTTTGTTTTTGGAGAATATCACTATTTAATTAACAAAAGATGTGCATGAATTCTTCAGTGAGTGAATTGTTTGCAATATTACGATAGTTTCAATATGCAATCCGTAAAAATCATACTTAATTTCTCAAGCGATTAGCTACCGATCTAGTCATCCATGGCCACCATTTTAGAATATACTCGTTGGTGCTCTCAAGTAATTTATTTTTGTTGTATGAAAAAGATGCATTATATTAATTGAAAATGTAACTATTTTGATCGATAGTTCTTTATCTTTTTGTTTAAATAAGTCAAGGATTGCATTTGCAACAAGAAAATGCGTATTTTTGAATTTTATAAGAGTGACTCCATAGACTAGCTTAGTTTTCAGGAATATCTAATTGAAGATTAAATTGGTGGCAAAATGGTGTCAACGAGACAAATGAGCAGCGTCGGGGGTGGTAATGGAGGCAGCGATGGTGCAGGTCCCTCTCACGCGGAGCCCGTGGCGGTGTCCCGCGTCACCCGTCACTCCAGCGCTTTGATGCCGGGAGGTTCCTCGCCGCACGCTAGTACCTCCAAATGCACTTTAGTGCCTGCCCCTAAAACTTACACTACAACTATACTTGATTTGCCAGTTGAAGTCATTGAGAAGATTATTTGCTGTCTGGGATTCAAAAGTGTCTCACAAATTAGAATGGTTAATATTTTTTTATGCTTGATAATTGTTTTTTTAAAGAGTAGATATTGAATCTTTCTTTCATGAATATGTTACAGTCATGTATTAAACAAGCTTGACACAAGCCAGATTACAATGAATATGAATTTTAAATTTCTACTTGAATTTCTATCACGATCTGGGCACACTGGTATTTTAATATTTCAAAATCTTTGAAAAGAATAGTTGGTAATTAATTCAACCTTTAAATGCTGGCACTTATGGACATGTATTATTTTCCTGTTTTGTTTGCCTACATTAGTTACACCTCATCAAAGTGGCCTTATTGGCATTTTGAAAGAAACTTCTTGCATTTAAAAATCAAATTAATTTTACATTCATTTAGAACTTAGTCTACATAGAATTCAGTCTACTTTTTATTTCCAGGTTAATCGTCAGTTCAATTCAATATGTAGTAGTGTGTTGAACTCTACATTTCAACGGTTACAAAACCAAATGTTGCATAGATTTCAATCAATCAAAGCTAAGATGCCTCGCAGAGAATCTGCCCGTAGGAGTCACCCTCTGGCATGCGAGTCGGACATCATTGAAACTTTACACATGAGACTGAGTCTTCTGCAAATGACTTTTGGGAAACACATTGAGCGGAAGCACTGCTGTTTCTTCCCAGGAGAGGTGAGCGTCTTTACATTTTATTATTTAACTGTAATTTTAATACATTTTTATAGGTAACTACTTATCCACAAAGTAATTAATATATGAAACAACCTGCAAATTGGGAATCTGAACCTTATCACTCCGAGCTTAGTAACACTTGGTTAAAGTAACACTTGGTTAAAGTGTTTTATTCTTACCATCTTGTTTTCCTTAAGTCTAGCTACCTGTGTTTGCTAGCTAAGTCTCTCAAAGTTGAAAGACAACCCAAAAAAAAAGGAAATAGATTCCTATCTACTGTTAATATTCCTTAAATATTAAAGTTTAATTGATAAATATGAATTAATTGGTGTGCACACTTGAAATACTTGTAATACTTGAGATTTTAATTATTTTGAATTGAATCATGGGTTAATCATTTGTTTCATGTAATTGTGTTGATAAATCATTAGTTATAGTTTATATCAGCTTGTGCAATGTAAATACAATTAATTTAAATCACATTTTTTTTTTTATACAATATCTTACAGATGGTAAAAAACTAACAGCTACTAACCAATTTAATGCTAAATTGATTTTAGTTACATTTAAGAAAAATAAAGGCTTATTTACAAGAGGACAATTAGTCTCTTTAGTAGGACATGAATGTCCATGTGCCTACCATATTGTAGGCCCACTGCATTTTTTTCTGCACTATGCATGTGTGAAATGAAAAAAAAAACTGCTCTCTTACAATCACGGCAATAATTTAAAAATTGGAAATAAGTATGTTTTTAGGGTTCTGCAAACAGATCCCTTGTTATAAATTTTATTTGTACTTTCAATTTTCAAAAGTGAAGTGCTTTTGAAAAACATGTACTGTTTACATGAGTCAACTTTAACGACCGAGGTATAAGACTCCTTGAGTGAGTCTTGAGTTTGCAATCGTGCTTACCACTGAGGTAGCTTCGCGGTTTTTTTACACAATGCTTTTTACTATATTTTGTATAGTTGCCTACCTACAAAGCTAAAGTGCATGCTGCGGTCGCTATTGCGACCTAATCCATTTGTTTTCTGTTTCTATGTCAGCGCATTGATATATATTTAGAATCAATAATTTTTGCGATATTCTAGTTTCGTAACGGTAACTGAGATTTAGATCGGCTTTAAAATATTTACTACTAAATATTTCTGACTTTACTGATCTTCGTCGCAAATCGGAATAGGCCTTCACTGTTTGTCGTGGAGCCCTACCTTCTTGCTTTTTAGTCCTTCCACACGTAAAAAGTAATAGTAGTTAGTAATAACCTCTAATAATAATAATGAAAATTTGAATTTAGTAAGCTACCATCAGGGCTCTAAAAAGCCTTGAGTCATACAGCTCAAAAAATAGTCACAGTCGGCACTCTTGTCAGAATTGATCAATTGTACATTGTACTTACATGGCAGGCATTCATTTTTTACTATTTTACTAAATTCATAAAGGGAGTTAGAACTACGTTGTCCCTTGTGGTCTTGTCTAAAAATAGACTCCAAAATCGGCTACTGCGTTTACGGGCCAGCAGTACGTGTATCGTACGGTGTGGCGTCATAAGAAAATGTGCCATCAGCCACTTACGATAACTAATCTAACTGACAAACTTGCTGACGGACATAAAAAACTGATGAGACTCCGTCAATTGATTCTGTGACCACGCAGCAATAATTTTAGCGGGCGTTACAAGCTTGTCGAGGTAAGTTGAGGTATGTTTTAAATTTTTACTTACTGTCAACAATTCTACAAGAAGTATTACGTAATGATCTGCATAAAAAAGTAATAATCAGCCGCGGGCTACGGTGCACCTTGGAAAGCTGATAGCAACCATTGCTAAAAAGTTAAATTACATAACAAACTACTAGCACTCCAAACCATTAGGACGACTATCGCGGCTACTTTAGTAAAAGACTAGCTTTACAACTCTGTTGACATGGTACTGCAGCAACAGCGTTATCAAAATTATAACCAGCGTTAAACCGCAAAAGCCGTGGACTAGAATTGCGTAAAAAGATAATATAAATGGGTTTGTAACCGCCAAATTCCTGTAGCATCAGAATTTTAATTTAAACATTAAAATACTACTGGTACGTATGAATGGTTCCAAACAAAGATTTAGTAGCCATGTTCATCTAGGGCATTACTGGCATCCCGTGCTTCGGAAAGGACGTGAATTCGTTGGTCCCGGTTATCATTCGTAGATCTTTGACAGTTATTACGGGTAGACAGACGCCAGGAAGTCTGACCATCAGTCTATCCAAGGAGTATCGTGTTACCAAGTAACTGAGTTGTTGAGATCCAATTGACAGTTACTCCATGTAAAACACAATTCAGCTGCATCTGGTTAGACTAGAAGCCGACCCCAAGCTAGTTGGAAAAAGTTTAGGGAGATGATCAATGTCATCGTGCGTCCGGAGTGAAAGAAGTGCTATTCGACCAGTATAACACTTTCTCTCTTTCACACTTGATTGGTCACGATTTCGTCATTTACTGTAGGGACTCTGTCCTTAGTAGTTGTTCATTTTATCAGAAAACACTGGAATGTTTGGAGTCTCTTGTGTTTACAATGTAACACGACGGCATCATCAGTAAATGATCCATAAACAAAAAGATTATCAAATTTTGTAAAATAAGAAGTAGCTCTTTCCAGACACTTCTAATTGTTTAGCCGGACATTTAATTAATCTTACAAGTGCTCATAGTATTCAATTGTCGCGGCTGGCTAAATTGTGTTATCTCGGTATTAACTATTGCCAGCGACCAGCGTCTTTACTGGGACTGGCCAATTCCACATTTAACTCAAGTGAAAGTGCCAAAAAAACATTCTTAGGGCGAGTTTCTGAATTTAGTGTTTTGAGTTAAACACATCTCAAACCATACTTCTTTAAAGCCAAATTGACAGGTTTTCAGGCTAAAATAGAATATGAGAAATACTCAACTTCAAATGCTTAAATCAGAAATCGAGGGTTAGGGATAACGGTAGAATGACCACCAAACGCCACTCCACACCTTCTAATTTAAACATTCTCCAAACTTGCTCTTCAGTTCAGATGCTTTGCATTTACTCGAGTCTACCTCCACTAACAGTGTGCTGGTAAGGATTTGTAAACGATTTAGGATTAGATTTGGAGAAAACTATCTTAAGCATCGTTGTTTTCCTTCACCGTTTTGAGAGTGGTAATGAAATAAATTACACAAAGCAATGCGCCTGGCTGAGTTAAAACCCACGACCTACAAACAAGGTAAGTCGGGGGCCGTTACCACTGGGCCACCACTGCTCTCATATTATCGTATAATCGACTATTCGTTTATTATTAATTTGAGTAGGTATATGATATTATTGTAAAAAATAAGTAGCAGTGGGCACACATTACTCGCAAAACAAATGGTTGATATGGCTGAAAGGTTCTGGCGACCGTGTACGGGGAGACGCAGTGTTGGTAGGCCTCCCACAAGATGGACCGATAACCATTAATTAACCTGATGATATTGGGTCGCGAGGAATTCGATGGATGTGAGACGTACAGGACCGGTTGTTATGGTGACAGTTGGGGGAGGCTTACGTCCAGCAGTGGATTTCTTTCAGCTGAAATGGTGATGATGTGAATGGTGGTGATTATTGTGTTGTATTTGTTATTTGTTTGTTAATTGAGTAGAACTAAAACAGAATACTTGTTCTGCAATTTCGACGGTCTCCAATCCAAATCCGTTTTTTTTTATTTTACACGTCGCGGAAATAACCTACAAAACACATGGGCTCAAGAACCGTACTCAGTGCTTAGGAATATTCCTAAGCAGCACTGCACCGCACGTCTGTGCTGTATTGAAAAATGCTGTACTCCACGTAGACACAAGATCACGAGCGAGGTCATGATAAAATAAGGCGAAAATGGAGCTCTAGGTTAGAGCTTCTGATCTAGCGTACCCAGATGTTATAATCTTCTTGAACAGCTCTGGGCTTCAATTATTTAAGGCTGAATTTTTTATTTTTGAGTGGGAAAATCATCTAATGACACGCCAAGAGCGGGCTCTTGGCGTGTCAGACTTTTACTGACTAAAAACCCACTCCTATTCCTTTGCTATTGTTCGAGGGCCCCGGTGATCTATTTCTCATCACCCATGGCCTCGGTAGGCTTCGACCCTGCTGACATCTTGAGGCGCGCGTGGAACACTACGCGCCGTCGACGACTTGGGCTCGTCTAGACGGTTACCGGACGGTTGGACGGCGAGTTACCCATTGCTCGCCGTCCGCAAGCCCGCGCGTACGGTGGCCGGAAATCGGGATCGGAATCCCGGCGGCTGGGGCGCGAGAACCATTGCCTCGTGCGGCCGCCTTCTTTGCTAGCATTACCGCTTCGCAGAAGAAGGCGACAGCCTGCCACTCCTCCTCGCTCCGGACCATAGCCTGTACCAAGGCTCGGCGCGTAAGATCGCTGCCGCTGATCGCCCTAATTTGGACACGGCGGTGGTTTGCTCAGGCGGAGCACACCTCTACCGTATGCTCTACCGTGTCCTTCGGGCGGTCCACACAATGGTGACACCCGGGTATTTCTTCCGCACGGAATTTGAGGCTGGATAAAATCCATATTATTGCGGAATTAAGATTATGTTGTGTTTACTAAAATAAGTTCTTAGTACACTATATTTGGGTGATACATATGAATGATAAAATATGCATAGTCATGACAAAAAACAAACCACTAATATTTAATTAACTCTATCAGATCAAGAAATACTAATGTAAACAATAATATTATAAAACGTTTTATTATCTTTATTATAGATATTAGATGAAGTATACAGTATTCTGTCATACTTGAAAACCACTACAAAACTGGCAAGACCGTACAAGGTGACCGATGAACTCTTTGATTTGACCACAATGGCCATGGAATACTTTAAAGAACACATTGAGCCCAACTTGCCAGAGATTACTTACTTTGGTACAGATTTCTTTGATATTACTACAGCCTTTTCACGTGAGTATTGATTGTCACACTTTTTTTATGTAAAAATACCAAATTGTAATTTCCTCTTGCTAAGAAGATTCTTATCAGTTTACATGAAAATTGTTTTATCGTTTGTCAATTAATACATTACATGTTAAATTAATTTCAGCTGGCGAAAGTAGTAAATCGTATATATGCTTGGATTCGCCGCCACCGAGCGGCTTTGAGTCGTCTTCGTCGCAGCGGGCCGGGGCGAACGTGTCGGAGCGCCGCGTGTCTTCTCTCAACATGTACATGGAGGAGAGCCTCCCGCCGTCCCCGCCGCCGCCGCAGAGCAATATGGTGCTAAGGAAACGGATACATCGCATTAAACAAGGAATGAAAAAGTAAGAGGCAATTTATACATGCAGCATGTCTGTCATAAAACTTATTAACAAGCAGCTAAATATTTGTCCTTGTCAATCCAGTCTTTGTTTGCACCTCACTTGGGTTTGATATTTAGTTAGATAATTTTAAATTTTAGCATAGCATAATCAGCCTTTTAATGTTCGCACTGCTATGCTGGGACTCAGGCCTCCTCTAGGAGAGGGAATGGGCCGTAATCCCACTACACGGGCCCAGTGCGTGTTGGTGGATGTTACATGTCTTTGAATTTTTAGTTCTTGGACATACCAAACCGGTATGTCTCACGATGTTTTCCTTCACAGTTCCGAGAGCAGTGGTGATGAAATAAATTACACAAAGCAATGTGCCTAGCTGTTTTTGAACCTGCGATCTACAACTCGTAAACTCGAGGCCGTTACCACTAGGCCACCACTGCTCTTAAATAAATTTTATTAAATCTTTTTTGTTAGGTATGTTAGCATAGTGAAAGAATATAGGTTAGATTAAAACCTACCTGTAAGTGCAGAAGTTTTTGCTATTTTGTTTTAAATTTCGTTTATTTCCTCTTCAACATAATGTGAAGGTACTTATACAAATTAAAACATGATAAAAAATGCATAATAAAGAGGTCGAATTTAAATAGTAGAACAATGTAGCATAGTCATTAGGTTTATACCTACATTTTGTATTTAAAATATTTTTTTAAATTCGCACACTGAAATGTAGCTACTTGATAGTTGATAGAACAAGTGGAGCAGGGGTGACACAACTTCCCCATCTGAGTGCTAACATACGACTGCCGCCTGCGCCCTCAAAAATCCCCATTGAACTTTAAAAATATGCAATCTTAGCCTTGGACATTTTCATTGCAAAATAATGATTAATTTACATAATTCTGGTAGTGGGACATTTAGTAGAACATCTAACCACTAATATTTCTGTGTACAAACATTTTTATTCATCAAAGACATAGAAGTAGTAAGCGAAAAATATAGTGTTGTTAAATATTTTTTGAGGCCAATACGAAAAACCATTATTTTGTTGAAAATAAACATATTTTAAAATCAGTTATCCTGGCCGTTAATGCAAGCTTCAGAAAGTAACCGTTTTACGGGCTTATCACAGGGCCTTCATTATGTCCTAACTTTCGTCAGACCGAAGCGCATGCTATTATCAATTACGATTTTGTACTCAATGAGCTTTGCTACCTTCCTATAATAATAAAAGTCTTTATAGACATAAACTATACATGCATTTTTATGAATTCCCTAGCTCCTGCGCTAGTGTATACTGTATTACAGGAGCTAGAGAATGATTTTTGGTTATACCATCTACATTGGTGCATATGCAGGAAGCAATCATGTTGATTTTAACATTAATCGGGCTTAAAAAAGATTCATCCAATCTTACACCATTGTTTTAAGTTACAATTGTATTCTTTCATCTTCAGGTACAACGATCAGCTGTCTGCTTTGCGCAGTGATCTTCGTAGTTGCAAGCGCAAAACTGCTCTTCAACAAAAACAAATTGCCGAGCAACAAAAACAGATAGCCGAACAACAAAAGCAGACCTTAGAATACGCCAACCGTCTTGATGATTATGATAAGAAGAATGAAGAAACAAGCCGCAAGTTTCAAACTTTGTTGCAGGTAAACATATAGTATTGGTATGTAGTATATTTATCTGTAAATTTTTTCGAAAAACAAATGGGATTTTGCAATAGCCAAAGCAGGTTTGTCAACTGCCAATATTGTAGTATATTCTGTTAAATTAATTAACTAACATAATTAAACTGCATTGTTGATCAAACTAGACACCTAATATTTTATATTTATTTAGTTTTTGTCACATACCCATTTTTTTTGTGTGCCAATATTTTACATATTATACAAAAACTTAATCTGTGCTATCTATCTATAATAGAACTAGATGAATATTTATATATTATAATGTTTTTTTATTTAATTTTATTATTGTAGTCTCGTTTTTCATTCTGATATGTTACGAATAATTGATTTTTCTCGTTTCAGGAGTTAAACAAGTGTAAAACAGAGCTCCAATACTGGCGGTCCCGCTCGCCGGCCGTCCCGCCGCTGTGCGCCGAGTGCGGCGCCTCGCTGCGACTGTCGCCCGCTCCCTCACTGGCGCAGGTAAATACTACGGTGCAACATTCATCTATCTGGGGCATCATCGTCATCATTTACGCCGAAAAACGTCCACTGTTGGACATAGGCCTCCCCCAAATGTCACCACAATGACCGGTCCTGTGCGTCTCGCATCCATCGGATTCCTGCGACCCTCACCTGGTCATTAGTCCAACTTGTGGGAGGCCTTCCAACGCTTCTATCTGGGTAGCTTTCAGAAATTCAGTATTAGTAGACACAGCTTTTACCTTATAAGTGCTGCTTGTCTGAAGTTCAGAGAAACGTTTTGCCTATTCGCTGCTAGATTGGAGTCAAGATTTATGGTCCAGATATGGAGGTATGTATGAGCATATTGCTCATCTTTTTTTTTTAAATTTCAGTGGGCGGCCGGCACAAGTTCGGAGCCGACAGAGTGCGAAGTCTCCGCAGCAGACGTGGAGGTCGTCGCCGCCACCAGCGCGATACCCGACGCCACCGCAGAGCTTCAGCGCGCCGATGTTAAACTTGAACAGAAGACTAAACCGGAATCTAAATCAGAATCCAAGACCAAACCTGAAACGAAAGTGGAGACCACAACGAAATGTAAACCTGAGATAAAACCTGAAACCAGCAAGTGTAAACCGGAGCCAAAGCCGGAGAGCAGCGGCACGGAGTGCGCGGGCGGCAGCCCGGCGTCGCGGCGCCGCGCCTCGGCCGACCAGGCGGCCGGCGCCACGCCCGAGCGCAAGAAGCGCCGCCTCACGCGCCCGCGCAAGCTGTGAGCGCCCCGACCAGGCGGCCGGCGCCACGCCCGAGCGCAAGAAGCGCCGCCTCACGCGCCCGCGCAAGCTGTGAGCGCCCCGACCAGGCGGCCGGCGCCACGCCCGAGCGCAAGAAGCGCCGCCTCACGCGCCCGCGCAAGCTGTGAGCGCCCCGACCAGGCGGCCGGCGCCACGCCCGAGCGCAAGAAGCGCCGCCTCACGCGCCCGCGCAAGCTGTGAGCGCCCCGACCAGGCGGCCGGCGCCACGCCCGAGCGCAAGAAGCGCCGCCTCACGCGCCCGCGCAAGCTGTGAGCGCCCCGACCAGGCGGCCGGCGCCACGCCCGAGCGCAAGAAGCGCCGCCTCACGCGCCCGCGCAAGCTGTGAGCGCCCCGACCAGGCGGCCGGCGCCACGCCCGAGCGCAAGAAGCGCCGCCTCACGCGCCCGCGCAAGCTGTGAGCGCCCCGACCAGGCGGCCGGCGCCACGCCCGAGCGCAAGAAGCGCCGCCTCACGCGCCCGCGCAAGCTGTGAGCGCCCCGACCAGGCGGCCGGCGCCACGCCCGAGCGCAAGAAGCGCCGCCTCACGCGCCCGCGCAAGCTGTGAGCGCCCCGACCAGGCGGCCGGCGCCACGCCCGAGCGCAAGAAGCGCCGCCTCACGCGCCCGCGCAAGCTGTGAGCGCCCCGACCAGGCGGCCGGCGCCACGCCCGAGCGCAAGAAGCGCCGCCTCACGCGCCCGCGCAAGCTGTGAGCGCCTCGACCCGTATTCTCGAATATTTGGTGAGTGGGTACAAACTTGTTAAACATCTGCGGCCCGATTTCATAAAATAAAAACGAGGACCCTGAACTTAAGTCGCGCGATTTGTTGCGCAACATTTATCTATTTTATTTATGTTATTTATTTTTCGCCACACTTCTACTTTAAATAAAACTCAGTGGATTGATGCATGTTATATTACAATTCGCTGTTATATGTGCTTAACACGATAAATACAATCAGCATTTTTTTCTTAATTAAATTACAAAGTATTTAATGTAATTATTCTGGTTTTCAGGATAATTTCCTTTGGAAATATCTATATGCACAACTAGTATCTAATATCGGGCATCTAATGCTAGGTGCCGTCTTTCGGGGTCCGTGAATCGCTAAAATGAACTGAATAGGTTTACCTATTCTTTTATGGTTACTCGCTTTGCATGGTTTATACATAAATATGAAAGTTTAATGTAAGCAATCATATTGATGTGCATTCCAATAAACAATTGGGTGGGTTGGAAAATTGTGTGTTGATAGTGTTAGCATTGAATGTTATATTTGGAGCGGGGTCTCCTAGTAAACCCGCTTTTGACGCGGGCTCGCCTAGACCTGGACGTTGTTGAATAATAATAAAACATTATGTACGTACGACGATCCGCAGCCAGTAAACGTTAATTCTGGAGTCCATTATAAAATCGCATTCACTCATAGTAAGTAAAGAGTAATATTTTATAGATTTATTAAAATTTAGTAGTATTTAAAATTGGTTTCTGTCTCGGAATATGATAATAATTGCTACCTATGCACATAATAATTTTTAGTTACTGACTAAACGGAGTATTGCTTCGATTTTGTAATTTGTGAAACAGTATTATTCTCCAAGACGAATTTGTTGCATGTGTAGAGTGAATAGCATTGTTTAATAAATTGCAAGATTATGTTGTAGAAAGTTTTTCTGAAACTTAGTTGTAATAGTTTGATTAATTTGCAATTTACTGCTGAGATGATATAGAAATTCGGCTAATCATGAACAAACTAAAGAAATATTTGTTTCAGCTAGCTCTAAGCTTAAACCACAAATGATGTAGTTATTTTAGACATATAGCAATTGTTTTACGATTCAATGCTACTGTCATTGCCAATAAATACAACTGATCTAAAAGCACAATTGGTGTTTGCTAAATAACTTGACTATTTTAACAAGCTGTTGAAGTTTTTATGGTTTGTTTATGGTGTGTCATAGGTTCAGATGCATGCAGATATTGTTCAGGGCAGTATTCATATACCAAATGGCTAAATAGATTTCTTTATGATGAGATGATATGTTATAAATTATAAAACATATAAAATAAATGACTTGGTACTGGTCAATGCTACAGTTGTATCTTTGAGGTGAAGAAAGGAAAGTTTAGTAGTTACTTTAGCTTAATCTATTTGATTTTATATATTGGTAAGTATCAGTAAAACGCAAGTTGCATGCACAACTTGGACGACATAGACATTGCTTGTCAAGAAGAAAATTTATTAAATTCTTAGCTCACCTCAGATATACAATAAACTTATTCTGTTAAACTTATGTTTGAGTAAAACAGTGTAACTTCTAAATGACGTTCACAGCATCAATATTAGGCCCCTGAAACACTTAATTAGATGCTGTGGTTGTTGTTCAGAGTGGTACAAATAGTTTTAGTTTATTATAGGTTTTACAGCCCTGATAATTTTAATTTACTAAAATAAGTTTTGAGAAATGATTGTGAATAGAGATGAAGGTTGAATGTTGTGTTTATTTGTAAATATTTTAAAAGTAAAATCACATGTGTAATGTACAAATGAATATATTTATGATTATATAAATATACAACAGTGTAAATGAAATATTTTTGTGACATGGTGTATAGTTAGGTGACAGTAGATATGGCATAAAGCTATTTTCCATAAATTGTGTTTAAAAGACGTGCTCACGGGCTTCACACAATTCTTGCATCATGTCACTTAACAATTTACGAACATATCAGCCAAATTCATGGAGTCATCACTGTGCATGTTACCCAAACTGTAATCACTTAGTTCACTATTGTATTCTGTATCAAATACGCACAAGTACTACATATATTTATATTGACATCTAATTAATTTGCTGATTACGAGTCATTCACCTTTAATTGCGTTTGTGGTTTCCATGCTGCATTATTATGTACATAATATTCTTAGTGCATATAGTATATAAATATTTCCGATGTTTTTACATACAGAAATCACGAGTACAAAATATTTTTCGTTATAGTGCCACCAAGGCTTCTATGTTTCGAGTGCAGTTGTAATATTGCTGGTTTAAACTATCCTTCTAACTTAGTTATAACAATATCAGTACTTCGAATAATACAAAATATTGACTACTATCGATCTACTAAACCTATAATATGTTTAATTGTAATCTCAAGTGTATTATTCTGGTGAAAAAAGTCAAATTCACCTATTTGGACAATAAGAAATGTTAGTTACCACTTGTTCTGCTACAGTAGCGAACATGCATTAGAAGAACATCTGAGTGACACTGAGATGCTTGGCCGGCTACCTTATTAGTGTGTTCACATTAAAATACACTTAATGTCATGTGGGAAAATAAAATGCTAATGTGTGTTCACAGTATGACAATGCTACTCTCGTTTGACACCTTTGCCATGTTATATTTGTGTATATAGTTACAATTGTACATACTATGTATGCCGTGTGTAGGACTGTAGGTTGTTTCACATTCTTAGAGTTGTAAGGCAAGTTATAAAATAAAAAGAAGTACACAGATTATTTTTAATGTTTAATGACTAAATATAATTCTTATTTGAATGAGAGAAGATCGGAGGTATGTCGGATATATAATAGACGCGGGAGCGTGAGCTAGCTGCGGCTGCACGCGGGAAGCATTGGCTCTGTTGGACGTGCAATTGTCTGCATTTTATATGTGTAATGTTTAATGTTTCAACGACCTAATAACGAAGTTTATAAAGTAACGCTTATCATTCTCGGAAACTCGGTACATATTTATTGGACTATTTTCTTTTATAATTTATTTTTAATGTTGATTTCCTATTAAAGGTGAATGTTACAAATGAGTTTATTATCATTTAGCCAATTTAGAGTACATTCTGTACATAATAACATACACTAGGTTAAGTAGTCCACTCACTTTAAAATGATTTTTACAGCGCATGCAACGGCCACAGGCGACCTTTATTCATTTTATTGGTCACGTGGAGCTGGCTCATGTCATGTTACAAATGATAAAAATGTATATGAATACTAATTATCAATAATAATTTCGTGTCGAGTTTATCTTTGAAAGTGTTCCATTATACTTAAGTTGAAGATTGTAAGGAATTAAATAACTGTATTGTATCTGAAAGAAATTCGGAAAGTTTAACGTATGATTAAAATATTTGTATCGTAAACACGATGTCATATATGTGTTGTAGAGCTTAATGAATTTAAATTTTAGAATGTTACTTTAGATGAGAAAACGATTCGAAGTGAACATAATTGTGCCTAAATCAGTTAAGTACTTAATGTCATTGTAAATTAATGTGTGGACCGCTATAAGACATTACGGTCTTGTGTACAATATAGACATATATATGTTATTCACAACCTCTTCTAATAACGCAGGATCTTTACTAAGTATAACCGAATTATGTCTGTCTGTATTTATAATGGGTGTCTACAATAACTAGCTATTTATGCCAGTAATAAAACTGTTCTCGCCAGTTGTGGTTAAAACTACTGCATTCATTGTAATAAAATAACGAGATTCTTATTTTAGATATGTGTAACATATTATACTTAACAATCCTATAAATACTGCAGACTAAAGGCATATAAACTATAAAAGCCTGTAGTTCTGATAAAACAGACTTCCATCTTACTTTTTGTGAGATTTAAATCACATATGTACTATTGCAACTTTTCTGTAAACCTTTTCAATGTTCTATTTTTCCTTTATTCAATAGTGCAATACGGGAAAACATCCATTCAATGGTGTTATTTTGGCAAAATGTGCAGTTTTTATTCTTCGAAACTTTAAAATAGTTGCGATAGGGCTGTAAATTAAGGTATAAAATAACGTTATTAGAGAAGATAATGATGTCCTGCCAAGTGCACTAAATGCATTACAGGAGTTTTATGTTGTGCTCTGGCAAGTGTGTACAACCAGCAAGACTGTCAATTGCTGTAGATATTCTCTTTATGATAGTTATATGATATAGTATTTTTATTAGACAAAAATACAATAAATGTGTGAAGTCCAATTAAATATGCCTTTTTTTCATACACCCAGCTTCCTAAAATATAAAAACATCACTACTTTTTAGCAGACTTAAAAAAAAAGAGGTTCTCAATTCATCGGAATTTACTCTTTTTATGTAGGCATGTTCCCCGATTACTCCGGAATCCAGTCCCACATCAAAATCACGATCTCAATTGAAGATTGGTTTGAAGTCTGCAATGTCGCGGTTTGACGGGATTAGGGGTTTTTAAATGTTTTTGAGCAATTGACTTGATTAAGCATTAGATACCTATTCAAATTTATTTTGAATAGTTTCTACAAACTATCACAGTTTTCTACAAAAAAATACATTACAACATCAGATTAATAGTAGGTGTAGTAATGACTTAAAGTAACTTTATTTGGGTGCAAATTAATCAATAACGAAAATGTTTCGTTTGATTCTTACTTACTACATTTTAAAATAATTCTAAAAAACATTAAAAATAATTTAAAGAAAAAAAATTACAAGATTGCGGGATTCTTCTTTATTGAAAGTCAATTTAAAAAAATAGTGACTCACTGATACCGGGAACAGGGTACAAGCTACGCTTGGCCAGGCCTCCAAGAGAAAGGAACCTCCTATCCTAACTGTACGAACCGTATCCAGCAAAGCGTACCGCTTTCAGAACCAAACCTTTAATCCAGTCTGCCAACAAGTGTTTCCTAAGATGTTGATCGATAGTCCCGCCATGATTATGGCGGTAAGTCCTCTCCTTGAGGAGTGGTTGGAAAGACGTCAAGGCGTCCTCACCTTCCGCATGATGCAGGTCCTCACCTGACATGGTAAGTTCGAGAAGTTTCTGCACCGGATTCGTGCAAAAGAAACACCCGGGTTTCACCATTGTATGGACCGCCCGAAGAACACAGCGGAGGATATGGTAGTGATGTGCCCTGCTTGGCAGATCACCGCCGCACCGTGTCCTCGTGGGGGCTTTCGGCGCGGCTGTAACGATCTCTCTCGTTGGGCCCTGGTAAGGCCATGGTCCGGAGCGAAGAGGCATGGCAGGGGCTCGTCCCCTTCTGTGAAACAGTTATGCTAGCAAACGAGGCGGCCGCACAGAGAGAACGGCCATAATTTTTTTTACGACTAATGATGATAACTTTATTTAATTCGAAAGCAACTGCAGAGAAGCAAACGAGACAGTCGTCTCGTCCTACTCTTGTAAACAAGATATAAAATTGTGTTGGGACGCCCATATACTGGAGCTCCCTGGTAAAAGGAAGTAGCTGCTAAGAACTCATGAAACAGCTGCTTTATTTCTAAACTCACGAGAAGGGAGTTTTATGACACAGCCGTTGCGGTTGCGGTTATCGCTCGCAAACTTTGCAGATGACAATCGCAAGACGGGCGGTTAATCATCAGTTGAGCTCCAGACCGCCGTGGACGTATACCAGAAACGAGCTGTTGCGTTATACTTATACTTTACTATATAGTTCTGGGTGCATCAACCGATTTTCGAAAGTTTTGAGTGCATCAATTGATTTTCGGATTTTTCTACCCCTGAAGGCCGGCCACTGCAGGTGTTAAACGATCGCAGAGAGTGCTGGCGCAACCCACCGAAGCTGCGGGTGAACGTGGCCCGCACGATTCTACTTGTACGATTGTACTTGTTCCTGCCGGTGCAACGACGAGCGGGATACGTATATCTCTAGCATTCTACAGAAGCAGCGGGCCCGCAACCGCATCGGACGCAGGTAAAAACGGTTTTGTGAGTTCTTAGTATAATAAAAGCCCGAGTCCGAAAAAACATGGTAATTTTTTTGAATATTTTTAATTATTTTAATCTGCACTTCATATAAGACTACTATAAACAAACACTATCGTATCTTGGTCCTACTTTCCTTAAAGGTTGTGTAATTAAAAGAACCGATATAAAAAAATCGAATTTGGAGACATAATTTTTATCAAAAAGCAGGCAACATAATTCTGGAGTTTGACATTTGCAGTTGTCAAATCATTATCTGGGATTAAAAACGCATTAAAATCTACTTTACCATAGCTAGCGCCATCTAGCGGGAAAACGGCCACGAACAACCCGTAGCAATCACCTTAATCGATTAAAAGTCTTCCTATGTCCGTCTCCTGGTTCTAAGCTACCTCTCCACTAATTTGCCAAATCGGTTCAGCCGTTCTTGAGTTATAAATAGTGTAACTAACAACTAATATTGTGACTTTCTTTTATATATCTAGGTATACTAGGTATATAGATTATACATAATATAAATATCAACTTATGATTTTTTCGTATGACTAATAGGTACTTTTGCCAAAAAAAAAAATTAACAACAGGATATTTTTTCGCTGATCTTTAGAAATATATTTATACAAAAAAAAATGCTGGTTAAGAGTTCTTCAGAATGTACTTACATAGAATTTATGTAAATCAATCAATATTTCGCAAAGAAAATAGTTTTAAAGGTCAGCGGGGCTCTATGCGTGCGCAGGCCAGATGTACAAGACTATACCCCTCAACTTCAGCAAAAAGTAAAATTTTGCAAGCATTGCCTTAAATGATTTCTTTTATTGCACCAGTTTACTGCATACGTGATCACCTCGTTGGTCACATAAATGCGATCATCGTTATTAAGTTTTCGAAAGTTGTCAAGATCAAGATAAGCTCATCTCCTGTAGAAGTTATCAGAACGTACCTATTATTAGGCGTGGGCAAAGTGTGTCATCTTGCAATTGGAACATTTGCATCTGAATCACTCTGAAATGTTTCGAAACAGTGATATGTGTATAAGTTACACTATTTACGTTTTACTTTGAATTTTAAAAAGACTGGAGGTCACTTAAAGTAAAGAGTGTTTCAGTGTTCTGAACTGCTAATCCAATCTTTCGGAACACTAAAAAAAGTTTCGGAACAGTGAGTAGGTTCAGGAAAGAGTTATACACACCTACTACAGTTATCGGCAAGGATCTTGAGCGCTGACTGTAACTTGCGCAGAAGTAAAATATCAGGTCTCTTTGGTGGTATGAAGTGAGACGCGGGGGCAGGGAGTGTCAGTGATTGGCTCGCCGCGCATCGCATCATAGACGTCACTCGTGATTGGTTGCCTGCTTACCCTGCGCTTGCTGCATGTACCTAACGACGATGAGTACACTTCCGTACCAATAAATTGACTCGTGATTTTTAATCCATCGATTTTATTTTTATTATTGTTTATTTAATTAGTGGTTATTATGTCACCAAAAATGTTTTAGTCGAGAACGCATAATAGGCACACAGAGAAAGTTCCTTTCAAAAGTAGGTAAAATGTTAGAAATTTCTTCGGTGGTGTAACAAATCTTTGAAATTTTCGTCTTTGCTACAATATGCATTTCTTCCGGTAGAAATCCTCTAAAAGATAATGAAAACCGTATTAAAATCTGTTGCATGGTTAATAAGTAAACGGAAAAATAGACAGAGAAACACAGTGACTTTGATTTAAACTATTTATGTTTAGGAATTTCTTCGTGGGGGTGTTATAAATCTTTGAAATTTTCGTCTTTGCTATAATATGCATACCTTCCGGTAGAAATTCTCTAAAAGATAATAAAAACCGTATGAAAATCTGTTGCATGGTTAATAAGTAAACGGAAAAACAGACAGAGAAACACAGCGACTTTGATTTAAACTTATTGTGTTTTTTTTTTTAACTTTTACCTTCAACCAGAATAAAGAAGATAGCAGGTAAAAGAAAAAATAAAATAGGTGTAAATTTTCTTTGCCATAAGTGTACGATGCGCAAATTTCGCCGAGCGCTCAAGATCCGTGCCGATAACTATACCTATCGTTGTCGATTAAAATTATTGATGACTAAGTCAACTAACTATCCGCTTAGTTGTGTAGATTAGCAAAATGATAGGCGACATATATTCCTGTAGCTAGCCCCAAGTGTGTGTGGTTGCAGTGGTCATTAAGGTTTACCCTCGACTGTTGTGCCATTATGTAAACGTGTGACTGACACTGGCGAGGCCACCAGGAATTTTGATAACACAAAAAAATTGTCGCTTTTTAGTCGAAATTTGCCGGTCCACTTGTTCAAAAGTTATAAGAGTTTATAGGTGGCTGATCTTGGGGAGCATCTCCCCCGCTTGGCCCTATTTGAATCTTAAAACATAGAGCACCTAGCAAAGATCTATTTCTCTCGAATTTTGTAGCCAATTATTAGTCACAATTTTTCGTCAAGCCGTCGTTTTGACTATTGCTAAATTGGTGAAACCTGTATTTCGCTTAACTAGTTAAGCGAAATGCCGAATCAGCCGTTAAATCTCTAAGGATTTAACGACCGATTAGGCATTGCCGCATTGATTATCGTCTAAGTCAGTGCAACCATAGCATAAGTAATAGTACAAATGCAACTCACTTTGTAATTACATATTTTACATCATCTAATATAGGTAAAAATTATTCATTCATGTACAGCACACATTTTTAGGGTTTCGTAGTCAACTTATACGGAACCCTTATAGATTTGCCAATGCTGTCTTTTTGACTGAATTTGCAATTGTCTGTCTGTCTGTCTGTCCGTTCGTCCGCGGATAATGTCAGTGACCGTTAGCACTAGAAAGCTGAAATTTGGTACCAATATGTATATCAGTCACACACAAAATGGTAAAATAAACAGTGGAAAAACATTTTTTACCCCCCCCCCCCCCCCCTACACGTAAAGTGGGTAGTGATTTTTTTTTCATTTCAACCCTAACGTTTGATATATTGTTGAATAGGTATTTAAAAATGAATAGGGTTTTACTGAAATCATTTTTTGATAATGTTAATATTTTCGGAAATAATCACTCCAAAAGTAAAAAAAAGGGGGGGGGGGGTCACATTTTTTTCAACCTCTAACAAAAGTTAACTTATGCTTCAAAAGAACCACAAGTTTAGAAAATATGAAAAAAATCTCAAAAGTAGAAATTAACAAAAACTTTCTAGGTTTATTTTGAACTTGATGGGTTGAACAGTTTTTGAAAAGTTGTACAAAATAATTTCTGAAGTAAGTTCGTAATTTAACCGTATGTGCAAGCATTTTTTTTAACTTAGTTTAAATATTTTATCATCCTTAACGTATCTTTTTCAAATAAAAAAGAATGATTCAAATCGGTCCACGCAACCCAAAATTACCACCGAAAACCCAAAATACATACATATCCCGTCTAGTTTGTATAAATTAGTAACCCAATTTCCCGAGAGATGGCGCTGTACTTTTTTAACACTTAAGTTCGACTTATTGTAACGGACGGGAAACTACGGAACCCTACACTGAGCGTGGCCCGACACGCTCTTGGCCGGTTTTTTTTTAATATCCTATCACATCCCGCACCGATATTCTCTTCCTTTTCAACACCACGACCGTCGTCTTCGTTCACGTCATCGTTCACATAATTCATCCCTTTAATTTTAAATGGTTCATTCATTACGGTGCGTTTCCACTGTTGCGCAGCGGGGCGAAATGGAGCGAAGAAGAGCAGTGAAAAGTGCCAAGTGTTTCTATTGAAGCGGAACAAGGCGAAGTAACATTGAGCTACCCTCTGCTTTGTGCTCTCCCCTCGGCACCACAGCTCGCTAGACTCCGTTCTGTTCGTCTCCTTGTCAGTGGAAACGAACCCTTACGGTCACCAAGTTAGGAGCAAAAGCCGCAGAAGATCAAGTTCGAGTATCTAGAGCTTTGACGTCCGTGCTACTTACCCTCGGCCAATCATTGCCAATCGCTTACCAAAGTCAATAAGTAGTAGGTAATTAGTACCTGAACAAAAAATGCAACATAGATTTTATAATCGACTTCGTGGTTCTTTTTTTTTTGGTGGGAAAATCATCTTATGACATCCCCCTCTTGGGCGGGGTGGGAGATAGTGTCAGACTTTTACTGACTAAAAACCCACTCCTGTTCCTTCGTTGCCTTTCGTACCGGAACCGAGTCTTCCTTTCAGAATCAGATCCTTGGCCCCCGTAGGCTTCGATCCTGCTGGGCCCCGACTTCGTGGGTCTGGCAGTCACACTTCCGTCCGAAAGGGTCATTCGACAGCTGATATTACAATTAAGCAAATATTTAAGTACTTTTTTCGATTCAGTGATTATTTGCGAAATATTCAATTTTGAAGTGCTAATTTGGGTTCGAGACAAGTGCCCCACATAATATAAACTAAATTGTTGGTTAGCTTTTAAAAGGAAAAGTATTACAGCTAAGTGGCCCAACTTATGTATTATATCATGTATTATGAAAGTGGTAGCAGGCGACTGAAATGGTTCATTGCAGACCGCTTGCTTTCGATTTTTAGCTTTCAGAGGCAGATGGGCACACGTCGTTCTACGTAGGCCTTGTTTGAAGCGTTAATGGCCGATAAACCGCAAATCAATTACGTAACAACCTAATATGTTCTATGTAGGAAATGGAATAAACTAAAGCCTCCTAAGTCCGCATCTTGCAGCGGGTGACTACGAAACTCCACAATACGCGTGGCGCGTCTAAAGAAATTGTAACCTTTCCGTTGCGGATGCTACAATTTTTAAGCTCAGTTGCTCATACAGGCTACTTCGCGTTGCTTTAACACCTAGGCCCGAGTCACACCGGAATGGCAGCGGCTGGCTAGGCTAGAACAGACTACCGACAAAACACGAGTAGCACGCGAAAACTCGCGGCACTGCGCGCGGGCTGCCTCACGACCTTTTCAGGTTTTTCAAGCGATCTTTTCATAATGTAGATAAAGTTTAAAATTATTATACAATTGTTCCCTTTCTACCTATCCGTAGCAAATGCTTATTTAGCAGCTTTATTTAAAGACCTACTACAGAGTAGTTTCTTTAACCTAAAGGTTAACTCGTTGAGAATGCTTTGTTACATTAGGGCCGATGTACCTAAAAGTTTAAATAAATCAAATTCAGAAAGAATCTATCCTGCAATCAAGCTTGTATCGTTAGCAAGAGCTAATTTTTGGAAAGAGCCTTTTAGGTTAGTTCTGCGGTCGTTATTAAAAAGGGCACAAGCAACATTTTTTTTTTCGAAAATGATTTAAACACATTCGGAATCAGAAAAAAAATCTGATTCCGAATATGTACTAAAAACAATAGAAAAATGTTAGTTAAGTCGTTATTACAAATGGCATTTTAATAACGACGGCAGAATTTTCAAAATTAACAAGGCAACGAGATTCTGTATTTTGAGGGCCAAGTGGCGCTATATTCAGGCCTCACCCTTTAACTAGCTTGGGGGTGATACACTGCTTTTTTAGGGTTTCGTAGTCAACTAGGAACCCTTATAGTTTCGCCAAGTCTGTCTGTCTGCCTGTCCGTCCGTCCGCGTATAATCTCAGTGTCCGTTAGCACTAGAAAGCTGAAATTTGGTACCAATTTGTTTATTAGTCACGCCGACAAAGTGGAAAAAAAATTTTCATTTCAACCCTAACGTGTGATATATATTAATGGATAGGTATTTAAAAATGAATAGGGGTTTAATGAAATCATTTTTTGATAATTTTAATATTTTCGGAAATAATCGCTCCAAAAGTAAAAAAAAAAATGTGTCCTCTCCCCTCTAACTTTTGAACCATAAGTTTAGAAAATATGAAAAAACTCAAAAGTAGAACTTTATAAAGACTTTTTAGGAAAATTATTTTGAACTTGATGGGTTAAACAGTTTTTGAAATGTTGTACAAAATAATTTCTGAACTAAGCCTGTAATTTAACCGTATATGCAAGCATTTTTTTAACTTAATTTATATATTTTATTATCCTGAACGTATGTTCGTTCAAAAAAAAAATCGAAATCGATTCACGCAATCCAAAATTACCAACGAAAACTTAACATACATAACCCGTCCAGTTTGTGTAAATTAGTAACCCATTTTCCCGAGAGATGGCGCTGTACTTTGGGCTACTTCGCGCTGTTAAGATTTTTCCTAAATTGATGGAGTCGGGACGGGTATGAGCTATTATTTTGTCTAATTGTTCGGTTGGTCTCTCGTTGACATTGGTGGTATTTGTTCTTGCTCGTTGTTTGTCGTTCATTAACACTTAAGTAGGGACACTTATTGTGACGGACGAGAAACTACGGAGCGTGGGTTACACTGAGCATGGCCCGACACGCTCCTGACCGGTTTTTTTGTGATAGGTTTGCGCTTGACCGCTATTTTACCTTACTGTTGCGTAGAGAAGGCATTTGGCATTTATCCTGTTGTAACCACTTGATACTTATTATAGATACTTGAGGTCCTGTATGTGATCCTCACATAGAGCTGCATAGAGCATTTTTTTTTTAATTGATATAAACCAGTGCTTGACTGCGATCCACCTGATGTTAAGCGTAGATGCAATCATTGATGGTCAGGCGCACTAGTTTATTAAGAGCCTATTCACTCTAGCCTTGAAGACATCTATATTTATATAGCATAAAACTAGAGTAATGGGATTGTTCGAAAGATTTACCGCGGCCCTGGAACAACTGAAGGGACACAACACAGGTGGGTTTTAGACAGTAAAAGTCTCCTTCTCACTCCACCCAGAGCGAAAAAATATGTAGATAATAATCTCCCCCTCTCCTTCCACAAAATAGAAAACTAAATTCTGATTGAAAGCGGAAACTATAGCACAATCCTGTTTGAATCCGTCGTGCGAGAGAGAGATCGTGAGTTCGAATCACACAAGACAACTGCGAACCTTTTGTAATTTAGTAATAAAGGTAAGCAAGCTAGGAAGGTTTAGTTGTTGTAGGTAACAGAAATAGGAATAAGTAATTCGTTATCCGATTATCTAATCGTTTTATTTTTTACAATTTTTAGTTTCAACGGTATGGTAGATAATAATCAAACCCGCATTCGCGCACTAAAATCGAAAACAAGCGATCCGCAATGAACCATTTCAGTCGCCGCTACCACTTTCATAACACATGATTATATGATACATAAATTATCGACTAAACCATTCCTAAATATGTATGCAAAACATATCATTACATTGCATTTCTGCGTACACGCCAAAATACAGGGTAGCCGTTAAATTTATATTAAATATTTACAAATTTTCAAGGACAAAATAAGCCCTACATATTATACTTGAATTTGACTTCACGTTTATAGCCCGGAAAACTACACACCGAAAGCAGCTGACGTGCTTTCATTATTATATAGGCAGGGGAATTTATAAGCGAGGGAAATCGGTGGCGGCGCACAGTTGTCTGTACAGGCCAGCAGTGTCGCGCCGTCCACGTCGCCTCGCTACCGATCGCGATACACACGCTGGTTTTATCGTGTTATTATTTGTAAACAATAGGTGCTTAATCATGAATTTTATTTGTTAAAAACAATAGTTAATCAGTTTTTGGGATTAAAGTGATTAGTTAAGTGACAAAATGCAAGTGGTTGCAGCTACAATTTTTGTGTTCGCGCTTTTGCAAGGTATGTAGATATTATAGCAGTTACATTTTTTTTTCGCCATAAGACTACATATGACTATAAAATTGAGGAATTTTGGAAACTACCTGGGTGGTAGAAGAATCCGGTATTTCTCAATTCTTTGTAGTCTGAAAAAGCCTGACATAACTCGCCAGGTAGAGTCCTGTCTCATAAACTTCTCCCTTATTTACTGTAGCTACTAAACTAGTGGAAACTGGCTGTTTTTGAAATTCAATTCAATTACATAATTGACTGAAAATCTTTCAAACTTTGGCAACCAAAAAGGTTTTGGCACGTTCTTAATTCAAAATTCTTTATTCGTTAACCGGTCATGGATAATATGACCGGTTAACGAATAAAGAGATTTGGATTAATTTCCTGAATCCTATTTATTAAAGGTTGAGGCTTGAGGCTATTTAGAAGCAAAAGGAATCACTAAAAGTTTCAACATCTTTACTTATAAAATACTAAAATATTAATTACCATTAGATGATGATGATTAATTACCATAATTCAAAACAATACCATGCATGACTTATGATAGTAAAAAAATCCTGACCCATTTTCTAACTTAGTGTTCTTCCTTATTTCCGATGGTTTTTGAATAATTGACGCATTGCGATTCATGGAAACCCATATTAGTTCTAATAACTTCAGACACAAGTGGGCCTGATAAGGTTGGTCCTATTACTTAGTCTGTGGTTTGAATAAGGAGGTTAACGTGCCAATATATCAACTGACGCATTTCCGGCTCCCGAAACTTTGTGGTGACAAACATTTAGAAAGATTAAACTAAATTTTATTTTTATTTTCCTATTTACTAGCTTGTGCCCACGACTTCATACGCTGCAGACTCATAAAACAGCACAATGCCATTTTTTGGTCACAATTTCAAAAAGCTTTAAAAGTCAGTTTAGTTAGTAGTCCTTAGCACGTCAGCTGCATACCAGTGAAAGTACCGTCAAAATTGTTCTAGCCCTTTAGCAGATTAACCGAAACAAACGATATAAAAAAAAATGCGTTTTTATAGGTACCGAATATATTTTTATTTATTTATTATATACTTTATTGTAGGCTTAAAAAGAAACATAACAAAGAAAAAAACGGCCAAGAGCGTTTCCCGTCCGTCACAATAAGTGTCCCCAAAAAAGTACAGCGCCATCTCTCGAAAATTGGGTTACTAATTTATACAAACTATACGGGTTATGTATGTTGGGTTTTCGGTGGTAATTTTGGATTGCGAGAACCGATTTTAATAATTCTTTTTTTATTTGGAAGAAGATATGTATGTTCAGGATGATAAAATATGTGAATTAAGTTAAAAAAAAGCTTGCATATACGATTAAAATTACAAACTTGGTTCAGAAATTATTTTGTACAACTTTTCAAAAACAGTTTAACAGTTAACAGTTTAACCCATCAAGTTCAAAATAATTTTCCTAGAAAGTCTTTATAAAGTTCTACTTTTGAGATTTTTAACATATTTTTAAAACTTATTGTTCTTTTGAACCATAAGTTAGCTTTTGATAGAGGGTGAAAAAAATGCTCGCATATACGGTTAAATTACAGGCTAAGTTCAGAAATTATTTTGTACAACTTTTCAAAAACTGTTCAACCCAACAAGTTCAAAATAATTTTCCTAAAAAGTTTTTAAAAAGTTCTACTTTTGAGTTTTTTCATATTTTCTAAACTTATGGTTCAAAAGTTAGAGGGGAGAGGACACATTTTGACACTTATTTCCAAAAATATTAACATTATCAAAAAATGATTTAAGTAAACCCGTATTCATTTTTAAATACCTATCCAACAATATATCACACGTTAGGGTTGAAATGAAAAAAAAATCACTCCCCACTTTACGTGTAGGGGGGTACAAACATTTTTTTCCACTTTTTATTCTACCACTTGGTCGGCGTGATTGATATACATATTGGTACCAAATTTCAGTTTTTTAGTGCTAACGGTCACTAAGATTATCCGCAGGCGGACGGACTCTGTCTAAGGGTTCCTAGTTGACTACGGAACCCTAAAAACTTATATCTAAAACTCATACAATGGGCGGCCATATCGCGTTCCGCGATCTCTTCCATGCAACTACGTACTAATATATGCATTTAGTAAAAAAACTGGGCAAGTGCGAGTCAGACTCGCACCCTGAAGGTTCCGTACAAACTTACCTATGTAAATAGTTCAACTCCGGAATGGAGTTCCGGAAGATTTTTCCGAATCGCAAAAAAGAAATTAACTTAACAACAAATTTACAGTTTTCAGATTTATTCCTATACTTGTGTTATAAGACCTTGCTTTATGCCTCAAGAGTGTCGAAATGTACGTTTTTTTACTACATAACCTGAAGTATTTTTTTCTCGTTGACTTACGAGTTTATTTTTTTTACAGCTTCAAGAGTCCGCAGACTTGAGTATATGGTTTTAATTTAAACTCGATACCTCCATGCGTTCCCGAGATAAAGGGTCTTTACAGACAAACAGACAAACAGATCGACGGATGGACAACAAAGTGATCCTATAAGGGTTCCGTTTTTTTCCTTTCGAGGTACGGAACCCTAAAAATGTTATTTTGATATTACAAACAGACACTTCAATTTTATTTAGATGTGTAGATACTTACTGCACTAGTAGTAAAGCGGATTTACTGCCTTAGGTAGTCATTTTCCACCAGTCCACCTTGTCTTAGGGTAATGCAGAAGAGCTGTGAGATTGTTCGAAAGAGTTACCACAGCACTGCAATCAGGGCAACTGAAGGAACACAGGTGAGTTTTAGTCAATAAAAGTCTGACACGCCTTGCTTCACCCAGAACGGAAGAAGTTAGAAGGACGTATCAGACGTGGTTTTACTGACTAAACCTACCTGTGTTCCTTCAGTCGCCCTTTGTGTTCCACGGCCGCGGTAACCTCTATCCAACAATTCCATAACCCTGGATTAATCGTCCGGCTAGCCGTGCGGTAACCGTCCAGATCGAACCCAAGTCGTCGACGGCGCGTATTGTTTCAGTTCACGCACGTCTCAAAGAGATGTTAGCAAAACCATAGCATCCCAGCACGGCCTAAGCCTACTGGGACCATGGATTGCCTTCCGAAAGGGAAACCTGTGGCAAACACAAAGGCAAAGAAGGGACATAGATGTGGTTTTAGTCAGTAAGTCTGACACGCCCTCGCGCTCCGCCCTAGTGTGGGAGAAGTCATTGAAAGATTTCCCACCTTAAAAAAAATATTGGATGAAAATATCTACATTTTTCTATTGGTAATGTAAGTGTTGGTAGTTTAGCTACGAAATAAACAATATCTAGTCATGAATGTTTTTACCTAAGTAGCTATCTATGTGGGGAATAACCCCTTATTTAACAATAGGTACCTACATAAGTAATTAATCATGTAATCATAATTTTACTATGTTATTGAAGCGTACCTACCTACTAGCTAGATATTTTTGTTATCTAGAATAATTTTACAGCAGGTAAATGAATAAAGCGGCAATAACGACAACAAAGGGTTCCGTTTTTTCCTTCTGAGGTACGGAACCCTAAAAACGACAAAAAAAAATACAAAAAAAGGTGAAACATCCTCTGTTTGGGCAATAATTGCTTTGACTTACTATATTATTTATCAAGTAAATGTCACTGATTAAAAAAAATTATATCTTTAACTAGGTAGGTATACAGTCATTTCAAAATAGCTGGAAACAAAATCTTTTATTTTTTGAGTGTGTGATGGGCGTATAATGCCTCTTATTAACCCTCCTCCTTTAGTTTCGTAATGACCCAGTGGTTAAGGCACCTGCACGTCTCGTCTCGCATACCTACATGAGGTAGCGGGTTCGAAACCGGTCAAGTACCAATGTGAATTTTACAATTCAGATGTAGTTTTCTAAATTTATCTAGGACATTATTGACATGCCTCGAGAAGTACATAAACCCGTTAGTCCCGGTTGTTCTTCGTAAATCTTTTACAGTCGTTACAGGTAGCCAGTCACCAAAAAGTCTGACCATCAGTCTATCCAAGGAGTATTGTGTTGTCCAGTTGTGGTTGTGGAGGTCAGATAGGCAGTCGCTTCATGTATAACCCGGGTATTCTGCCGCATCGGTTAGACTCGAAGCCGACCCCATTCATCTAGTTGCGACAAGGCTAGGGAGATAGTGAGCTTAGTAGAAATTAAGAAATAATAATATTCCACAACCATACGAGTAGTAAGAGCAGTGGTGGCCGAGTGGTGACGGCCCCGACTTACGAGTTGTTGGTCGCGGGTTCGAAGCTAGCCAGGCGCATTATTTTGTGTAATTTATTTCATTACCACTGCTCTCAAAACGGCGAAGGAAAACATCGTGAGAAAACCAGCTTGTTCTAGAACCAATAAATTCGAAGATATGTGACATTCACCAACCCGCACTGGACCCGCGTGGTGGATTTCGGCCCATTCCCTTTCCAAAGGAGGAGGCCTGAGTCCCAACAGTGGGAACATTAAAAGGCTGATTATGCTTATGTTATGCTTAATTGGTCAGTACAAAATGGTATGACGGAGGCGTATTTCGTCAACTCTGTCACGTACATAAATAATAGGTCTTTTCTTTACCTTTATGTAATTGCCGTTTTTTAAAACGGGTTGCTTTGAAGTGTTATATCTTTGAATGGACTTTTAATTATAAGTTCAAATAAACTTTATATTAATGGAACATTTTTTTTTTGTAATCAGGTGTTTATTGTTTCTTTGTGTTTTGTATTTTCTGTAATATCCCAGTAAGTACTTATAACCATGAAAGCTAATGAAAAAAACGTTTTTAAGATTCCGTACCTCACTATAAAAAAACGGAACCCTTATAGGATCACTTTGTTGTCCGTCTGTCTGTCTGTCTGTCAAGAGCCTTTATCTTGAGAACGCGTAAAAGTATCGATTTGAAATAAAAACCATATACTCAAGTCTGCGATCCCTTGATGCTGTGAAAAAATCAAACTTCTGAGTTAACGAAAAAAAAGATATTGCCGTTTATGTCGCAAAAAACGTATATTTCGACATTCTCAAGGGAATCAAAATTCATAGGATACTTTCCGTTGACCTAGAATCCTGAAATTTGGTATGAAGCAAGGCCTCATAACACAAGTATAGAAAAAAATCTAAAAACTGTAAATTTGTTGTTACGTCACAAAATAAAACTTTTTGGGATTCGGAAAAATCTTCGTAACTCAATTCGGAAATTGAACTGTTTTCATGGGTTTTGTACGGAACCCTCAGTGCGCGAGTCCGACTCGCCTTGCCCGGTGAAACTATGCATTTCAAAGGGCAAGCAATATCAATAACGTATACCTACGACTTTCTTCTAACAAAAGAACTCTGTAACTTTTAATTTTGGAAATTTTATCTTGGAGCCGCCCTGAGAAAAAAAGTTATTCATGAGATAAAATTTCCCACGTGAAAGTGAACTAAAATAAACGTCCCATTCATTAGCAGTTTTAAGTCCTAATACATCATCAATATTGCATACCGCTTGAGAAACATTGTTTCCACTGCAGAACTCATATTAAAAAAAATTCGCATTATGCGATTTTTTTTAGATTACATACAAAAATGGTTATAACTACTGCGATATTACAGAAAATACAAATCACAAAGAAGATTGGCTTCTTTGTGATTTGTATTTTCTACCGATTAATACCCGATTTCGAAAAAAATATATAAATATAATATATCACAATAACGTACCTACCTTTAATATAAAGTTTATTATACCAAGTCGACCCAAAGATATATAACACTTCAAAGCAACCCGTCTTAAAAAACGGCAATTTCATAGGTAAAAACCTGTTAAATAAAAAGTGAAATATTGTTACCCTTGAAGTAAGTATTTTATTAATCAATTTAAACTTATAAAATAAAAGAATATTGAGATGCTTAATTTCAAGCGTTACTTTCGAGGTGATAAGCAATTATCGGTAAAAAAGATTTACGCCTCAATTATCTATTAAGTTCACAATATTGATGTCGCAGCTAACTACTTAAATTAAAAGAATATTGAGATGCTTAATTTCAAGCGTTACTTTCGAGGTGATAAGCAATTACCGTTAAAAAAGATTAACGCCTCAATTATCTATTAAGTTTATCTATTATGTTGATGTCGCAGCTAACTACTTAAATCAGCATCTACGATATTGACAAAGGTTACAAAGGAACCAAAATAATCAAGAAATATACCATTTATATTTTTTTCTGTAAAAAGCACAGGTCTCTTTTTCTTTGGTTCTGTTCGCTCCTTTTTGATTGAGGGTAGGTTACCTAGGTAACCTAGACAGTTTAATACCAACATATTATTAAACTACCATTTTTAAGTTTTAGTGCAGTAAGAATCGCAAATAAAAAAATTCAACAACATATATCTATTTCAAGCCCATATAACCTGCAGTGCGGTGGATGGAGAATTACTACCTATCTACATAATTATTCTGTAATGAACATGATTGAAAAAAAAAATACAAGCAGATTACCTTTGACATGCTTTGATGCGATGCGACCACGGATATCTATGGATGTGCGACAGTTAAAACATTTTCTATTTAAATGATGCAAGCGACACTGCGTCCGCGCCGTTCTTGCATGGCTGCACCGGCTGCTACACCGCGGCTACCGGCCAGTGACAGGCTTTCCAAGTTCAAAATATTTTTTATTTTAGAACGTTCATAATACAGTTCTTGGTAAAAAAAAACGTTAGTACTTAATAGATTCATGCATGGCTTGATAGTTTCACTTATCTATGCGTTTGGGTATTATTTTTTTTTAAATTGATATAAACCAGTGCTTGACTGCGATCCCACCTGATAGTAAGCAGTGATGCAATCATTGATGGTCAGACGCGCTAGTTTATTAAGAGCCTATTCACTCTAGCCTTGAAGACACCAAAATTATAGTTGGACGGAAAGACCGCAGCAGGTAAATTGTTTGTCTTGTGTTTGTCCTTCGATGTACGCGGTATAAAAGACGAAGCGAAACGCTTAGTCCGGACCATTAAAGTTTCAACTACGTAAGGGTGGATACCCGCCGTACGTCGGATTGGTATGGTAATTAAAATACATATTCGAAGCCGGAAGAACTCTGACGTCATTTATTATTTAATTCCGCAGAATATGTAATGTTTACTATCACTTAACGAAAGGCCTTAAAATATTGAGGTGTAAAATAATATGAGAAAAGGAAAGTAATTTGCACTGCCTGCGTTGTTTTGCAATGAAAGTACGTTTGCCAAGTTAATGTAAACTTTAATGGATTGTTTCCACAAGTGTTTCTCTAGAATTAAAGTGATAATATGAGTCTGGTCCAGATTTTAGATATAAGATTACGTAGCACGCGTTACAATACCGAAGAGAAAGTCCGGACAGGAAATCTTAGCGGCTATAGTAAACACTGGGCTGAGCGTTTGTGCATTGTTTCTTTTTTACCGCAGGTAAATGACATTAAGTATAATCTTCTATTGTTTCACATTATTTATTTTTTTAAAGAAACACCTACATTGTTTTAAGTCCGCGGGCCTTTTTTGAGGTGATAAATTAAATAAAACCCATAAAAAAAATTATGTTGCGAATTCATCGAATGACTTTCCGCTCTTTCGTATCAAACTTTTACTGACCAAAACCCACTTCTGTTCCTTCTTTGCCTTCGTTGTCCCAGTAAGCTTCGACCCTGCTGGGCCCCTACGGTTTTGCTGACATCTCCTTGAGGCGCGCGTGGAATACTACGCGCCGTTGACTACTCGAGCTCGGTCCGGACAGTTTACGGATGGTCGGACGGCGAGCTACCCATTGCTCGCCGTTCGCAAGCCCACGCCTACGGTGGCTGGAAATGAGAGTTGGGATCCCGGCGGCTGGAGCGTGAGGGCCGTTCCCTCACACATGCGGTCGCCCCCTTCGCTTGCTAGCGAAGCAGTAAGCTTCGCAGAAAGAGGCGACCGCCTGCTGTTCCTCCTCGCTCAGGACCATGGGCTGTACCAGGACCTGGCGCGAAAGGTCGCTGCCGCCAATCGCCCCCACGAGGACACGGTGGTGCTCTGCTGCTAAACGGGGCACACCTCTACCGTATGCTCCACCGTGTCCTCCGGGCGGTCCACACAGTGGTGACACCCGGGCGTTTCTTCCACACGAATCCGGTGCAGAAAACTCCCGAACTTACCATGTCCGGTAACATCATGCGGAAGGTGAGGACGACGAGACGTATTTCCAGCCACTCCTCAAAGAGGGGACTTAAGACCATAATTATGACGTGCCTAGCACTCGGTTGCGACAGTCGCTTTCGCCATTCCACCGTAAGATCCAGCCGGAACTCTGTCAGCTATGCCGCGACTTGTCGCGGCAGCGGAGTTTCAGCCCAGCGTTGCATATCCACTCGCAAATCGTGCATGTGTGCAAGTGCTGTTGCGTCCAGATCCCATGATGGCTGGCTAGAAAGGAGGCTCAACTAAAAGCTATGGGTACTAAATTGTGTTAAATCATCAACATACTTATCACGTTTTGAGTGGAGCTAGAGGGAGTGTCAGATTCTTACTGACTAACATCCACCTGTGTTCCGTCAGTTGCTCATTGCGTACCATAGTCACAGTAATTCTTTTGAACATTACTACATCCGCGCAGCCCTAGCAGGCATAACGTTAAGGGCCTGCTGACCGTTCTAATCGATATTTCCTAACATGATCAATTTAATCCTATAAGTCAGCTTAAGAAGTTTACATAATCCAGTTGATAAAGTGTAGGTTTCTACCGAATGCATAATGCAATAGATCTTAACAGACACAAATTGGTTCGTATCTGTCACTTCGACTTTTCACTTACCCGATTGAATAGAGAACCCTTTCATATGAAGTCTATTTAATTAGTCGTGAAATCAGAACGTGTTATTGTACCTTGTACCTGAGTTTTACTCGTTTGAGTAAATACTGTTGTACATTGATTGGCATTATTGCCGGTGCCTACCTAATTAGCCAATAGCATAAAGTAATTATCTATTAATTACTTGTCAAATACTTATTAAGTTAAAAATAGGTAACTGGGACGTTTGTCTTTACAACCGATAAATCGGTTGTCTTCCTTGAAAATGGATGTAGGCTAGCTACATTATCATTATTTTTCAAGGGAGACAAGCGATTTTGTATTTATGCCTGAAATTTTGAAGCACTTTTGAAGTTTCTCAATTTCCTTTTATTATATCTAATTATTCAAGGGCTTTAAATCGAATAACAATATGTATTCTCTATTTTTTTTATTTGCTTGATAAGTGTGGACAAAATAAACTTCCGTCACACTCGTGTTTTTATATATATTTTTTGTGGATACTGATCGGTTGTCGATATAAATAAGCCAAACTTTCACATCCTCCGAATATAGCTGCATAGCAGTAACACATTTTTGGTGCAAAAGCACCCTGAAGGTCGTGAAGATTTAGAATTCCGAATAAAACACGTAACATCAACCTACCAATATATCGATTTATCAATTCGCCGAATATTTTGCAAAATCGCAAACTCAAGCTTCCATCAAAAGACACGCAATCATGAACAGCATGATAACACGGAGGTTTAAAATTAAATATTTTAGTAGGATCAATAAAATTAGCTTTACCTGCGGTTTCCTTCCGAATAATCTATCCCACTGTGCATATTTTAAAGGTAAAATGAATATTTACTTAAAGCATACGTTTAGCGCTATTTTAGCAATATTGTTTAATTCTAAATTCAAACCTGTAGTGATCATAATCATAATATCAATTCTAAGACCAAGATCCCAGAGCTGTCTGACACAACTTATTTTCACATAGAGAAACTTTAGGTTCTCAGTAGCGTCTCATGTGCTTTGAATACCTGTGTGCTTGTGGAGCTCCTCCTTGGAGCCCCTGGGCAGGCACTAGGTGAGAAAGGGAACTAAAAATAAGAGTAATTTAACTTAAATTCTTATGGCTGATTTTTATAGATGTTTTGCAGAATATTATTCTAAAGTAGTATCATAAGTGTCAGACACTTTCCATGGACCAAAACTTCTGTCAGACACTCTAGAGCTAAAAAAAAATGAACTTTACTTATTTTTACATTGTTATTGTATTGTCTGATTTTTAAATATGTTATTAAGGTAACTATTGCAAAGTTATTTTTCAGTAGTCAGACTAATTGTAATAACCAATAATTATTCAGTCAACGCATGCGTTTTAGAGCGAGTGATACGATTTCATGCACTGACTGGATGTTTGGTCACTATAATTTGTCTGACTAATGAAATATAACTATGTAGTAGTTACCTTAGTAACATATTTAAAAAGATAAAACCAAAATCCAGACATGTAAAAATAAGTAAAGTTTATTTACTTTTTATGGAACTTTAAAGCGTCGGACAGAAGTTATGGTCCATGGAAAGTGTCTGACACTTATGATACTACTATAGAATAATATTCTACAAAACATATATAAAAATCAGCCATAAAAAAATTAAGGTAAGTGACTCGTTATTTTTAGTTCCCATTCTCACCTGGTACCTACTCAGGGGCCCCAAGGGAGAGCTCCACAAGTGCAGAGGTATTCAAAGACATGAGACGCTACCGAGAACCTATGTAAGGTTTCATCCATGTGAAAATAAGTTATGTCGGACAGCTCTGGGATCTTAGTATTTATAGGTGCGATAATAACTTGCTAGCTCTTTCCAGAAGTTTAGCACCATAGTATACCCTTACAGGAACTGTTCATTGCGTATATACAAAGTACTCACCAATATTGTTACTTTTTTTTCTTACACTTACCGTTTTCGGCAAAAGAACAGATAAATAATTTTATCTCTATACAAAATTTGTTTAGAATTCATGATAATTGTATAAACACTTTTTGCAGCAATGCTGCATGCAGCAGTATTTTTCTAAATTAATTATAGACTGAAAAAATTACTAGAAGATAATATTAAAATTGTGTGCCTCATAAATTTAGATAATTATAAGGAGAAGCATATTGATATTGTTTCGCTTTTGCAATATTTTTGAATAATAATTAATTTCATTACTTATATGACTATAAAATATCCAAATTATAAACCTTCGAATATTGTTTTTTTTTAGGTGGGAAATCATCGAATGAATTCTCGCGCTCTTGGACAAAGCGCGAGGGCGTGTCAGACTTTTACTGACTAAAACCCACTCCTATGTTTTTTCTTTGCCGTGCGTTCCAGGGCCCCGGGTTTTCCTTCAGAAGCGAACCCATAGCCCCAGTAGGCTTTGGACCCTGCTGGGCCCCTACGGTATTGCTGACATCTCCTTGAGGTGCGCGTAGAACACTACGCGCCGTCGACGACTCGGGCTCGGTCCGGACCGTAGCCGGACGGCCGGACGGCGAGCTACCCATTGCTCGCCAACTGCAAGCCCACTTCCAACATTGTAATATGAAAATGATGATGTAGCTGGTAATTTTCCATTATACTTACCTAGAAACAGCTCTAGCTCCGTGTTTTGCGTACTTGTAAGTATTTCCTATGAATCTTAATATATGCCATGGTAAGCTATGGCGTTTTTATGTTGAGCCGGCGGCATTCCATTAAATAATAGCTTACACTTATAGGTATAGACTATGAAAGGTGTGGCCAGTCAGCAAGTTTCGTGCTGTATCGGACATAGTACCGGACCGGATTAAGTAGCAAGATCCGTGTAGGCATTTTTAATAAACACAACCTACACTACATAGATAAATCTCAAAATATTTATTCAAATATACATTCAATATTAATAAAATTATTCAATTAAGTATATCATATATAGTAATCAAATGTGCACAATTATAATATTCAGAATTTTACACAACTGTTAACATTATCTATGTAACTGTGTACCTAAGTATGTTTTTCCTTTGGACTTGTACCGTTCTAATTAACAATAAATAAATAATATCTTATGTTATTATGATTTTGTCAAATATGGTCAGAGAATAAAATTATACTATGTTACAGGTCATTCGACTTTACACCAAAGGGGACTTATACAAGTTTCTCCTTAGGTTAGATAACGTGAGCGATAGTCTATGCTTCATGAAAACCGTATAATAAGGCTGAACACCGATTTATTTTCAGTAACTGGATAGGAAATTATGTGCCAAGTAAATAACTGGGCATTCAGTAATCAGTGCCGGTCCAATCACAAGGACGACGTTGAATCAGATAAATCACTTGGTACACCTACCACAGAGTACAGTTTATAAACCTACTTACGTAATATTGTAACGTACTGAAATTCTAGCTGTAGTTATAGATCTAATCTTATTTACTTCTCCAACGTGAATACCGTGAATACAATTAACCATGATTGTGTGAATCAAACAAATCCTTACATATTATAAAATAAAATACAATACAGTGTCTATCTGTCTGTTATGAACGTGATAAACTCAAACTACTGAGCAGAATTTCATGCAATTTTCACTAATAATAATAATAATTGGACACGGCTCGTATTGTTAGGAGGTTCCTTTCTCTGGAACCCTGACCGCCGGTAGCTTGGACCCTGTTCCCGATACCGGTGGGGTACTATTTTTTATATTTTTAAATGTTTTTTTTTTTTTGTATCATTTTGTTTAAGAAAAATATTTAAAAATGTAATTAATATGTGTTTACAATGAATAAAGGAGAATAATAATAATAATTAAATGCTTTATTTGTATTTTACATAACTTTTACAATTCTTAATACTTCTGCCAAACTGCATAGTAGTTTGTTGGCAGACGTAGCTCCTGTGTTATTGAATTATTAATATTGCAAACATTGTCATTACACACAAATATCAATAGACAAAGTAATTCATGAGGAAGATTTAGGTGTCTAATACGTGCGTATTATAGTAGAGAAAATCTGAGAATTTAAAGGTTTCTAACACTCGGGTGAAGCTGGGGAAGCTCGCTCGTATTATTTAGATAAATACGTATATACATATACAAACTTATTAACTACTATATTTATATAAGACAAGTACCTACCGATGTAGTGTACTAGCATGATTTACTCACGTCTACTATGGCTAGTAGTTCCTCATAGTACTAAAACAGGTACGATTTTTTGTCGTTCACAATCTAGAGTGGATTTTATTGTTAGCTATTGCTTCGCATCGATATGTCTATTTTTAGCACGGCCACTGAAATAATAATGTGCCTACTTACTAACCCACCTATTTAAAAAAAAAAACGCGCGCAAGGCTGGTCTGCTGTTTAGAATATAATAGATAGGTTTGGCCAATGACTTTTCGCGCTCTAGGGTAGAGCTGGAAGGGCGTGTCAGACTTTTAGTGACTAAAACCACACCTGTGTCCTTCAGTTGCCCTTTGTGTCCTTGGGCCACGGGATTCCTTTTGTGGACAATTTGATAATATGCCACTTATGTAGGTAGATATGGGTAACTATGATGTGAGGCCTGCAGGATTGTTCAAGAGTTACAGTGGCCTTGGAATGAAAAGGGTAGGTAACTGAAGAAACAGTAGTGGGTTTCAGTCAGTAACATTATGACACTCCCTCTCGTTCCACCCAAAACGGGAGAAGTTATTTGATGATTTCCCAAAAAAAGGGGATAATTATTAAGATTATTATTATAGAAATACCAATAAATGAGGAAGGTTTGTGTCACTTATCCACTGGTAGTGTACCTATGGGATTATGTGTCCTCTGCATTGTGCTAATTTAACTCTCTTCGCCGTAAAGTTTGGGAGATGAAAATTCTCATGAATACATCAGGTATTTATTTATTTATTTTTATTGATAATTTTATACAGCGAAAGAATAAAGTGGATATGCCGCAAATGCCGAGATTAATTTCAAAGAGCAGATTCTTTTTATGATACTATCAGAATTATAGCAGAAAAAAATTCTTTCTGCATTAATGACGAGGAGGAGGAGTTGTATATATTTGTCAACCTTACCTCAGTTGACTTAGAAAGATCGTTTTCAATGAAAAATACAAAAAAAATTGTATGTTAATTAACTTTGGTTTATTTATCATAACTATCCCTGAGGTTTTTGTTATAATTTGTTAGTAATATTGTTGGTCACACGGAATTTTTCATTAGAAATCCCGGGAAGATCTATATTAATATCAGTCTTTCGTTGCATGTAGGTACATGAATAACTCTACCTGATTCCGACCCCCTGTTAACAAGTTTTTTCGGTGTTTCTTCTCAAAGCTTAGCCTGCTAGAACACACCGTTCAAAAGATTAATGTATAAAATTTTGTTTTTAAAACAATTTTTAAAAATAATTGTCATTATCATTTACCACGCATTTACGCCTGTATTCTACAAAGAATACGGCGAGGTAAATTAGATTATATAGTACTTACACCTACCTATATAAACAAGAATATGAGAAGAAATATCTCATTAAGATCATGATTGAGCAAACTTTATAAAATATAATAAGTAAAATTCAAGTAGTTCTGTGCACGTACTTCAAAGAGGTAAGCACACAATACATAATTGTGTAGTGGTCTATAAATAAAATAAACATGACATGACTCAATCAATACCTATTATTATAATATTTAGTTCCTGCAAAAATATACCTATACTTACGACTAAGTATTATCACAGGTATTATCCTGTCCGTACGACGCACGGGAGTTTTGGATTTTATTCTGGAAAATACATGTTGCATATAATTATAATAATTATTATATTTTAGATTGTTTTCAAATTGTTTAATTAATTTACCTCAGGGTCCCGAGATTTATAAATACATGTTAATAATGTATATAATTAGGTAACGTATTAATAATAATATATTAATTTGCTAAAATACCTGGAATTCCTAAAAGATCGTAAAAAGGTACAAATTTTAGCAAACAATCGCTAAGTAATAAGCATGTAATTATTTAGCAAGTAAATAAACATTTTTTTTTCAATGAAGTCTTAAACACAATTAAAATTATTAATAAATAACCAAACATACAATTTTTTCTTATAGGTAGGTATATATGTCTGCATAAGCGCACGCGCATTGTGAGGCAGCTTTTATTATATTTTATTTTGGTGTGAACCTCGCATCAAAATCCGTTACGTAGTTTAGGAGCACTTAGCGGATAAACACACAGGCGCAGAGTGACTTTGTTGAGAAGAACACTATTAAAGAAGACCAATCACAAAAAAAGCTCTATAGAAAAACCTTGTATCCTTTTTTCCCTTCTCCAAAGCTTGCAAGGTGGAACAAGACGTGTCAATGATCCTTGTGGTCAATAGTAGTCAAGTGCTAAAAATAAAATATGCCACTGCTAACTGATTGAGGTGCTCATTCAAGTTTTTCTGATCATTGTGGTTTCATGGAAGCGTAGGTTCATGATGACGGTGAGTTACGGCTTGCAACCGGACACGACGTTAAAAAACAAATCCGTGAGTCGATATCTATCTTGATCATTTTAACTTTTATATCTTGGTATATAATATATGTGAGGAGTGGAGAGGAGGAGGATGTATAAGAAAAGCTAGGAAGTCAGTGATAGCGTGACGGTTGGCAGAATGGAAGAAAAAAACGTATTGCAACTTGTGCCGACTCCAATAAACTCGGGACAAGGTTAAGGAGACGACAATGTCTATGTAGTTCAGGAAGAAAGGTAGCTAATAACTACAATTTAGGTAAGGATGCGAAAAAAGTTAGTGATAGCGTGACGGTTGACAGGATAAAACATATTGTGCTGACCCAAGTAACAAGGAAGGACAGGAAGACGATAATGGTGTTTTTAATTAACACACTGATCACATCAAACTAATATAAAAGCAAAATTTTGTGAGTGTGTGTGCATGTTTGTTACTCCTATACGCTGAAACTGTAGAACGAATTTGGATTAAATTTCGCACACGGGTAGACCATATCCTGATATAGCACATAGGATACTTTTTATCCCGGGAGCATGCACATAATTTATATTCTTATGGGATAATTTTTTACATTACATATAAGTTTATGATTCTTCATAAATATTCACGCGGGCAAAACCGGGGATAGGGATTTTGTATTATAACAGTTATTTATATCAGTTATTTATACCTACAGGGTATTTAGTTTTAGAATCCAAAATATCCTTGCTAGCATACATAGCACTCAAGCCTTATAATGTTCCCACTGCTGGGACTCAGGCCTCCTCTCTAGGAGAGGATCCTTGTTAACTTTAGGCCTTTGAGACCTTCTAAAATAGTCCGATCCGTATCATACCGACAAATCCCTATAATTTTACTATAGAGAAAATAATATTACAACAAAAAGAAAATGTCAGACATATTAACTAAATACGTAGACTGTCATGTAAACATCAAACGTGACACACATTCGCTGCAGTCGTATAACTTATGTATCAGTTCTTGAAATGACAAATCGATTAATAAGTAGGTAATAACATAGTTGCTGGAAAATCGCATGCTACATGGCGATAAAAACTGTAATTATTTGATTTTTTATTTGTGTCTTAGCTGTGTGAACTTGGTTCTTATTAATCCAGGGGCGTAGCTACCGCCGAATCTGCCGTATCGGGGGCCCCGCGCTACAGGCGCCACGCCGTGACGTGCGCCGAAATTCCTAAAATGTTATCCACAAACTTCTTGCATTGAAAATATACTACTAGTGAATAAATAATGAAAATATGATATATATGTTCTAATAGTGTATAGCTAACTCCTTTCGTTCTAGCATTTTCTACATAAGATCACAATAAAAACTTAACCTTTTCTAGTCCAGAATGCTCCAATAAAAGTGCTCAGTTTCAATCAAGACCTGTCCTATCTCAATCTGCGTAATCCAATTTTCGAGCTCGCTCCCACATGATGACAAAACAACTTCTTTCATCTTTCGCGAGCTCACCCATTTTCTAATCAGTATCTCCTTCATGCATATCGGGACTTTGTCACGTCGTGTCAAGGTACTAATTCTGTGCTAGTAGGGCATAATTGATACAAAAAAAAACATATGTTTAATACGGGGCCCCTGAGGGCAAATGCTTTTTCAGTAGCGTAGCTAGGCAGCTACGCCACTGAATTAATCTATAGACATGGTTCAAGAGTGTTAGCTAGTACCTGCATACATAGCTTTGTTTTGGTGTGTAATCATCAAAAACTCCTCCTGTTCTAGGTAGAACAAGAAGAAGTGCCACACTTTTACGCACTAAATCCCACGTTTGTTTCTCCAGTTGCCTTCTGCTTTTCAGGGCCCTCGGTAACTCTTTCGAATAATCACGTAGCCTTGGTAAGCACTGGTCCGTCTATTTTGCTGACAACTCTTTGAGACACGCGTGGAACAAGACGGGCCGTCGACCTGGGCCACATTCATATCGGACGGCGAGCTACCCATAACTCGCCTTCCGCAAGCCCGCGCCTATGGTACCTGTGCACATACCTACGTTCAAATCATACGGATCTATCAGCGTACGGATATTGAAATACAAATACTCATGTATAACCTACATCACGACTGATTATTAATTAATAGTGAGTTCTCTGCATCCGTTACGAGGTGTCACGTGTCCTTAACTAATTATTATTATATTATAATATTTTATGACAACCAATAAATTACAATGGTTTATTTTTATGGCAGGTTCAAATCCTAGCAGAATACAAATAATTAATCATTAATGTTAATATGTCACATGGCGTTAAGCACGTGTCTTGAATGATACGAGCATTTAATCATGAATGAAAGAACTCATGTCTTCATCATGATTCATGTCGTCAGCAGTCTTTGCCCAAGCTATAGATTTAGTAGAACCGATAGCTATTCCATGTCATGTCAAGTCAGCATGCGATTGAAAATACGCATTATGAGTTGATTGACTATTGTGTCTAATCGGTCTCTATTCTATTGCAGATGTAAGGATCACAGCGGTTCCTTTACAGAAAAGTAAGTCTCTATGCCTATGAGTGAATACGAAAAAAAAACATAACCCTTCTTGCAGTCGGGTAAAAAGAAAGACTGAAAATTGTAGGGAAATCTGTAGGCAGTATTAGGAAATTGAGCTCGCATTTTCTCAGTGTTTGTCATAATAGCCTAAATTTTTTTATGAAAATGAAAATCTTTAGACATACATTTTTATATTTACATCTATATAACGTCACCGGTAAATTGAATATATCGCGAAACAATTGTAAAAGACACGGTTATTATTATTATTATTTATTTAATTCATCTGACAACATTGGTCCACTGGTTAGTACAATACTTATCAACTAAGGGTTAGTAACTATCCTAAGTACACACAATTATAGCTCATCACTGCCGCACAAGCAACCGGACAGAGTGTCTCAGAATTGGCGCATCATGTTGTTCAGCTAGGGTTTTCAGGATACTGTTGCTGCTACCCCTCATTCTGCTTATCAAGGATGCGCTCTTCTTCCTCATAATGGCATAAAAGTCATCCGTTCGTGCTACAGCAAACATACTAGACGCGCTGCAGAATCTGGGCAACCTCAACAGTACCCTGAAGCCATTATTATATTGCACCCTTAGAGCATCTAGAGCCTTCTGCGTATAATTGACCCACAAACTGCCCGTGTAGAACGCTTGACAATAAGCTTTAAACAGAGTTATTTTGACCTCGTTACTACAGCGGGCAAATCTGTGAGCCAACATGTTGCATCTGGCAGCTAGTGCCCTTCGCTCACGATCCATATCAACCTGATCTTGAGATCCTCGGTAACACAGTGTCCCAGGTATTTAAATTGGGCAACCCTTTTAAGTGCCCGACCATTGAGGAATATTGAGGGCTCATAATTAAGGTGTTTCCCGGGAGCAGCAAAGATCAGGTATTCACTTTTAATTTCATTGTACAGCAGGCCATGGGATGCCGCATACCTTTCGCAGACGCTTAGCATCTCCCTAATTGAGCCAGCCGTTGGACCCAGCAGCACCATGTCATCGGCATAGCTTAAGTTATTGACGCTTACGCCCCCTATCTTGCACCCAACTGGTCTGCTGCTGAGTTCAACGATTAGCTCATTTACATACAGGTTGAAGAGCTTAGGTGAGGTTAACCCCCCCTGCCTCACCCCGCACTCCAACCTATACTCTTCAGACAACACGTCCCCCCACCGAACTTGGTTCAGCTGGTTAGAGTACCAGTACTGGAACAAACCCGTCAACTCAGGTGGTACACCTGCTCCCCTGAGCTTATCCCACAGGACGTCATATGACACAAGGTCAAATGCCTTTGAGAGATCAAGGAAGCAGGCATACACCGGAGTACTTCTATCCTTATAGTATTGGACGGTCTGCTTTAGACAAAGGATAGCACTCTCAGTGGAAAGTCCAGGTCGAAACCCAAACTGTGCATCATGTAACGATATCCATTTGTCAAGTTCCTTGTCGAGCAAACCGTCCAACACCTTCGCAATCACAGTCGCCAAGGATATCGGTCTGTAATTCGCCTTGTCCGATACATCCCCAGTCTTATTTTTAACGATTGGTACCACAACTGTCTTCAGCATATCGGGTGGAAGATAAGAATGGCTAATGCAAAGTGTGAAGAACATTGCCAATACTCTAGGAAGATGTACCCCAGCACACCTAAGGTGCTCAATGCTGAGACTGTCGTGACCTGGGGACTTCCCCTTCGCCATTTTATCAATTAATTCCGCCACATGTTTGGCAGAGATACGGATCGGCTCATGATCACGACAAGTCCCATCACTGCTCACCCCCTGAGTCGGTCCAAGTGGAGATGATACCATAAACCGATTTTTAAACATTTGGGCTATATCTTCTGGCGAACTACATTCCCCCACACTCACTGGGCGGCCCGGTCCAACCTTCAATTTATTGGTCGACTTCCAGAATTGGGAAAAATTCTTAGACGCTCGGTGCGATGCTAATATGTCCATCTTTACCTGATCCTGGTGATTTTGACACCATTTAAGCCTACCCCTAAAGATTTTCTGGCTCCGCCGCATGTCTTCCCATATTTTTCCCGATTTTGGCTTATCACGAGACAGCCACGTTTGATACTTAGACCGAGCCTCCCTATGAGCGTCCTTAACGTGCTTGTTCCAGCCTGAAACTTGTCTTACCCTTTGGGGTTGCTTGCTATCCCAGGCCTGCACAGCAGCCGCTGACAATGTATTTATAATGTCACTATACATACAATCTAATGCACGTCTATGCTCTAAGTTATGACACATACTATCTCCACACTTCTCAAACAACTCAGGATAGTGAATATTCCGCAACTCTTTGTTACATAGATCCCGATACCTATTTATTTCGGCCTTATTGCCCTCACGCCATAGTACTTTATTGCTTTCTTTAGTATTCTGTGCAAATTTTGGCACGATTATATTTAAATCGCACTCAATTATCAAGGGCAGATGATCTGACCAATAGGTATCGAGATCCACGACAACATTAGTCACAGTATGCCACGCTGACTTCGTAACGTTATGTTGGATACTAATGAATAAAGACCGAATTATATGCAACATAAGAAGCTTGTTATATGCATGCAATTATGCATGAAAAATGCTTGAAATATGCACGAAAATTGGTAGAATATGCGAAATTAAATGATAAATTTTAGGAACCCAAAAAAGAGGAAAAGTAAGTTTTCATTTATTTTTACTTAAAAATCAACATACAATAATTAGTAAATCATCTTTTGATAGGCAATAATAGGTACAGTAACATTACACAACTATTTAGTTGTGTAATGTTACTGTACTAAGGTTTTGAGAGAAGACGGATGTAAAATAAGTAAACATTGTTTCATTAGTTTTGTGGGATATGTTATTTTTATAGTGGTTATGTGTATGTTATATTTTCTTTTTATTCTTAAATTATATGTTGGTTTTTTTTGTCTTCAATGTGTATGGATTTGTTATTAGGTTATTATTGTTTTATTTAATGTATGTTTTTAGTTTGTAAGTTTCTACTGTACAACGCCTTGGACATCCTTCGTAACGTTGTACAAATGCTTGTAAATAAATAAATGACATAAATAAAGTAATATTAGCATAGAATTGTCGGCCTTATAATGTTCCCACTGCTGGGACTCAGGCCTCCGTGTGCCTCGTGGTGGATTACGGCCCATACGCGGGCGCAGTCCGGGTTGGTGGATGTCACATGTCTTCGAATTTTTGGTTTTAGGACATGCCGGTTTCCTCACGATGTTTCCTTCACCGTTTTAAGAGCAGGGGTGATGAAATAAATTACACAAAGTAATGCGCCCGGCTGGGTTTGAACCCGCCACCTACAACTCGGCCACCACTGCTCTCAACATTAATATTATTTAATATTTTTGTAAACGTAAAAAATCTAGTAAGTATTGTTCCAAATGTTTAGTGGTATAATTGTGTCTTCGGATTTGCGATTTGATCACTTTTGTCACATTTAAGAACACTCTTTGTCCGAGTGTAGTGAACTCACCCTGAGTTCACAGCACTCGGACAAATATTGTAAATGTACCGATAATACGCATCATAACTAGATCTTAGGTAAAATATGCTATTCCCGCTGAGGATGGCTTAAATATGTAATTGCATATGCAAATGCATATAATCCCTTACAATGAATTTGGACGTGACTTATCTTATTCAAAACGATTTTTTCATTATTTACTTCAATATCGTAAAATTATAATCAAATAAAGATTTATTACAATCATACGGAGTCTGCAATTTTCCGGGGACATTTATATAGTCCTTCTAAACGTAACGGATTTGAATACGGTTTTCACAATAGAAAGAGCTAAAACGAGGAAAGTTTATGTACCGTAAAACGGGGTGAATAGAAACGCAGGGGTGAATAGAAACAAAACTTTGGATTGGTTTTTCACTTTGATACCATATTATCGGCTTCTAACAAAGCAGCGAATTTTTAGAATAACAAATCATTAATAAATTGATATAGTTAAATGCTGCAAAAAATATTCAAATATGCTGAAAATACCCTTTGAAGTTTTGTTTCTATTCGCCCCTGAGTTTCTATTCACCCCATTTGACTGTACCTATATAATTTGCACCCGAGCGAAACCGGGGCGGATCACTGATATTTTATCATTGAAATATATTAAAGAACGACTGGTAGAAAAACGGCCTGGATGGTCGGTCGGACTGGTGGTTAAGCGACATTTAAAATAATATGGTCCGGGGTATATTAGTAAAAACTGGTTATCCTGTAATAACAGTTTAATAAATAATACCCCTCTTTTCCGTCAGGGGTTAAAAAATAAAATAGATACGATACGGATTTTGGTAGATACTTTTATGTAGTATATACTTAAGTAGGCACCTACCTCATTATACTAAAATACTCGTGTACAAATAAGTACTTAGGTATAATAAGTTTATTATACCTACTTAATCTAGCGTTTAGTTTAACATCTTATGATTGTCTACTACAATTCAGATATGAACAAAACATATATTTGCGGAATAGAACAATAGCTAATTATTAAATTTTTCAGACAAATAATTACATGTAGGTAGGTACTTAACCATCAGATGATAATGATCTTCGAACTGCACCAAGATTGGAAGGAAAAATACATTTATTTTATAAATAGAACAGTAATTTTACTAAAAACACCCTTTTTTTAAAGGTGGCGATGTTACAAATTATGAAAATAAAATGATACAAGTACCATAAACAGAAACCGTGAAATGAGTGAGTTATTTCACGTATTTAACATAACAAAAACGGTCATGTATGTAGACACCGTAATTAATATTATGAATATAAACATAATTACACTGATTTCACAGTTCGGCACGGTGCGGCAAACATGTTAAACTATTGAACAAAAACTTTATTGTGGTGCTTTATTAAGATGTCAAAACATTTGTAGTAGACTTGATAACGCCTTAAAGTTGTTAACTTGTGGGTAAATAATTTAATTTTGACACGTACTCAATCTGGGACGCACTGAAAATACAAATAGAAAATCCAAGCCATAATTTAATTTTTGATTGCCCGGCCTACCTATACGTACTCATTACATTAGAGTAGTGGTGGTCTAGTCGTAACAGCCCCCATCAGATATCTATGGCCCTGACTTTCGAGTTGTAGATTGGGGGTTCAAACCCAGCCAGGCATTACTTTGTGTAATTTTTTTATCACCATTGCTCTCAAGACGATGTAGGATAACATCGTGAGGATATCGGCATGTTCTAGATCCAAAAAATTCGAAAATATTTGTCACCCGCCAATCCGCACTGGGGCCCATGAGGAGGATTACGGCCCATGCCCTGTCCTGGAGCGGAGGCCTGAGTACCAACAGTGGGAACATTATTACAAGGCTTAATTGATTGGACATTACCTACTTCAATCAATCTGCCTATCCTATTCTCGACTATGTTGGCGTCGGCTTCCAGTAAACATGTATAGCCATGGGCCTTAACATGAGGGGCATTTTGAAATGTCAGGCATGCGAGCGAGAAAGAGGGATGGAACGATACACCCTATATAGCTCTATCTCTTCAACAGTTCAGTCACAGAATAAGTTGGTTCAATTTAGGTCGTCAAATGGATCGCGCTAAGAGCTCGTGGTAGGGCCTCTAATCCAGCTGAATGAATGCAAAATATGCAGAATATTTTACATGGAGCGAGTGGAGTATTTAATATGATACTCCTTGGCAAGACATTTTATCTTTTGTATTTTTGAGGTGAGAAATCGAAATCGGCAAATAGCGAGAGGGAGTCAGACTTTTGCTGACTAAAACCCACCTGTTATATCCCTCTAGAGACTCTTTATTTTCCAAGGCCGAGGTATCTTTATCTAACCGTCCCGCAATCTTGGCTGGCATTGGCCCTAACGTGCCCCGTCAATTATACTGACATCTCTTTGAGGCGCACGTGAAACATACGTGCCGTTGATTTGTGGCTATCGCCCGGGGCGTCTTCTGCGGGGCCCAGGGCGTGACAATTGTCTTCTCCTCACTTTTTCTGCCACTTCCTTGGCCATGGCCTGAACTAGGGCCGGACGCGAAATGTTACCCCCGCGCCCCTTGGCAAGCCTGGTGTCAGATTTTCTGGATAATGACTAGCGACCGGATTATATGCAACATAAAAAGCTTATTATATGCATGAAAAATTCTTGAAATATGCCGTTGTCCTCACCTTCCGCATGACGCAGGTTCTCACCGAACACGGTAAGTTCGGTAAGTTCCTACACCGGATTCGTGCGGATGCGACGCCCGGGTGTCGCCACTGTGTGGACCGTTCGAAAGACACTGTGGAGGTGTGCCCCGCTTGGGCAGAACAACGCCATGTCCTCGTGGTTGCGATCTCTCGCGCCGGGCCTTGGTACAGGCCATGGTCCGGAGCGAGGAGGAGTGGTAGGCGGTCACTTCCTTCTACGAAGCAGTATTGCTAGCAAAAGAGGCGGCCGCACACGCGAGGGTCCCTCACGCCCCAGCCGCTGGGATTCCGATCCCGATTTCCGGTTACCGTATGCGCGGGTTTGCAGCGCGGGTAGCTCGCCGTCTGACCGTCTGGTAACCGTCCGGACCGAGCCCAAGTCGTCGACAGCGCGTAGTGTTCAAGGAGATGTCCGCGAAACCGTAGGGGCCTAGCAGGGTCGAAGCCTACTGGGGCCATGGGTTCGCTTCTGAGAAAAGAAATTCTGGCCCTAGAATGCAAGGCAACGAAGGAACATAGGAGTGGGTTTTAGTCAGAAAAAGTCTGACACGAAGGGCGGGAGATGTCATTGGATGACTTCCTAACTAAAAAAAAGTTATTGAAGGGATGCAGCTATATAAGGTGTATAGCTCCATCCCTATTTGTCGCTCTCACGCCTGATATTTTAACACGTGATAGTAAGGCCCCTGAAAGGAGAAGTTAACCAGCAAACCTACTTATTCTTAACTAATTGAAATAGGTTTCATGATAAAGCCTGTTTCAGACAGATAAGGAAAGACACAATTCAATTGCACAATAATTTATCTGATTGTAACTCGTTGCAGCTATCAAAATAATGAATTAGGATAAACAAAATAATGATCGTCGTTATTCAACGAACATTAACTGTAAATCGGTACTAATGTCAGGTTTCAAATCGTTGGAAATTTAACCAATAGCCTTGTTTATACGACTTGGACTGATGTTGGTCAGTTGGCATGCTAATACAGGATATGTCTTCAGATGTTTATGAAGATACGGTCTGAGATAAATACATCACCATTGTGTTCAATGATGGATCCTAAGAAATGTGTAGTGTTGCTAATAATTTATAGATTCTAGAACCTGCTAGCACCAATACAAAAAAACCTTAAACTATGATAGGCTAGAGTAAATAGGCTCTTAATAAACTAGTGCGCCTGACCATCAATGATTGCATCTCTGCTTACCATCAGGTGGGATCGCAGTCAAGCACTGGTTTATATGAATTTAAAAAAAATGATGATAAAGGATGGAGCGAGAGTGTCAGACTTTTACTGACTAAAGCCCACAGTGTTCCTTCAGTTATCCTTCGCGAAGGCCACAGTAACTTTTTCGAACATGTCCGTAGCCCTGGCAGGTGATAATAGAGATTATCACTTATTGGCATGTAATATATTTCAAAGATAAAAACAATGTTTCTGAAAGTTTTCTGCAAAAGCCAGCAAAGTGCGAGACTGCAACAAAGATACACACTCTGTAAAAATTGCAACTCTATCTACCTATCACGGTTCATGACTTACAGCTCGCTGAACTATAGACAGAAGACTGATGAACGGCACGGAGTCTTCGTACCTAATACGATTCTATCGGTTACCCTTCAAGTACGGAATCCTAAAAATAAGTAAGTGCTCACCTGGTAATTTTTTACGTGACAATAACTCAAATTATACAAAACAAAATTGTTGTAAATAAGTATGACATAATTATATGTAAATATGTCGTAATTACGAAATAGTATCTATTACGTGATTTCATAACCATTATAGTAAACTGAGGCTGTTGTATAGTTTTTTTTAATGTCAGCTGACGTCTACATTAACTTTTATTAAGGCATTAGAGCTTCTTCCCATACGTGGTTCGTTCTGATGGATTGTGTGAAGAGTGATATGAAAGAAAAAGAAGTTAGTGATAGCATGACGAGTGACAGGGCAGAATGGATGAAAAAAACGTGTTGCGCCGACCCCAAATAACACGGGACAAGGGCAGGATGATGATGATGATGATGAGAGCCTTCCCATACGTACTCAGTTGAAACGGCTGCACCTGGTCGGGCGCCTAACTGCGGCACGGTATCGCGTCGTGCAAAATTTTCTTGTCGTGCCATGTCGAGTAGTGCACAGTATGATGCCGCGTTATGACACAGCGCTTGAACACCATGGTGAAGTGGTATGCCTAGACACTATGGTGTTCAAGCGCTGCGTCGTCAAAAATTTCGCGATGAGTCTTCAACGTAAGCGTTTTGCGACGTTGCCTTCTCGTGCATTTATGTCGTTGTCATATCGTAGAATTGGCCATTTCATGATAATTATGACCGAGGTTAGGTTAGTTTTGAGGTGGCCATTTCATAAAGTAACAAACCATGAAAACAAATGTGAAATGGCCGACTATATCAAGAAATGGCCAATTTACGACATATTATGGTTACGACATTTATACGACGCGGCACTGTACTATAGCGTAGGCATGTGGAGAAGCCACTGAGGCTCTTATCACTGACAAAGCGTTTATTCCACATTTGGGCTGGTAAGTAGGTAGACTAAACTGCATTGTTGCAAAAGAACTTGAAATCGTTTGTTTGCCAAGAATTCCTTTAACGTTCACTGCCTGCAGTTTCAACATATTTTAGTACAAAAGAATTATTAATTGATTCAAACGCATTTACATGTGCAAAACGACATCAAATGTGTAATGCGGTTTAAATGTTATAATTAAACGAAAATTGGCGCTGCACGCTTGGATCCAACGACCATAAAAGAATTTATGTCAGTTGGACTAGAACCAAGAGCAATCACAGCTTTAATATTTACGTTTGTTATATTGAAACAATCAATTGATTAACAACAGTAATTTAGGTTAAATTTGGAGGTATTATGAAGGTCAACCGTGCATTAGAAGCTGAAATATAATAATATGATCAGTCTTCAAGTGTTGCCAGGTGCCCCGATTTGCGCGGGACATCCCGATTTTTAGGGTTCTGTAGACGCGTCCCGATTTGTCCCTGATTGGGACGCAAAATCACCCGATAAATCAATAAATTCATTAAAAACCATTATAATTGATTGATTGATTGCGATGGTTTCTGCTGGTATGTAAATAGGTACGTTAACGTGAATGTATTAATGTTGTTGATTCATAAAACAAAAAGAATACCAACATTAACATTTAAATATCAGTAACATTCGCATTACTATATAATTAAACCCAGTGTGACAATGCGCTTAAAATCACAATAGGGCTGCAGGAACGTTTGAACAGTGATAGAGAGTGATAGAAATCATTAAATGACTTCCCAACTGAAAAAAAAAATATTTACTCGGTTTAAAACCATAAATCCATCTGCCCCGATTTAATCCAATCGAATCTGGCAACATTAATCTTCAAGTGCCTAACCGGGTACCTGCCTAGAGAATAATGACGAGGGTTTGCGTCATTCAACTGAATTTTCTAGATAATTGATATAAAATTTTATGCTGCCGTTACGCAAATAATACAATCTACATTTTTGTCGTTTGCTTGTCCCCTTGAACATTTTTGTTTCTCAATCCTCTTTCATTTAAATTATAAGTTTTTTTTAATAATATACATAGGTACTATTCAAGGGTTTTAAATTGGATAATAATATTTTACTTTTTTTAATTTACGTGACCAAGTGGACAAAATATACCTCCGTCACATTTTTTTGTATTGATCGATTTTCAATAAAAGAAGGAATGTCTCTCCATATACCCTCATGTATTTACTCAAATAAAACTTACGAGGAATTAATACAGCTACGGCGGTGTCCTGTTATTAACAAAATGCACGAATGTCTATAATAACTCCACCAACACCTGTTTTCTACCACGCCACTGAGTTATCACTTCTTCAAAATGCAAAGATGTCATAAATAATGAACGACGGCATCTAATTCATAGGGTAAAGAATGATTGACACAACAGGGAACTACGTAGTAGAAAATTATATAAAATATACTTTTGTAGAGCTCTGCAGCTGTGGAATAATTAAAACAAAATCTACTGTACAATAGGTACAGTCTACGAATCATAATATAATTATTATACAGTTTTATAAATATTATATAGATACTTGCTGTTACTTCATTGCGTAATGGCATTAGTGATAGTTTTCTAATAAAGGCATAAGCTATGAAAGAATGCACCAAGTCTTAATATTATGAGGGCAAGTGCCTAATTTTTATGGTCTGGCGTTACTAAAATTACTTTCTTTTGTTATTAAAATAGCGTTGATTGAAAGCCGAGAAAATGCAACACAGCTTTGCACTGTTCAGTGTACAATGTAGGCAATGTTAACAAATTGTTATACAAATGATTCTTTATGGCATTTGTTTCAACAACAACAGAATACAGGTGTGCCAGCACCTTTGTGTCATATAAAGATAATTACTCACAAGTCATACGAGTACCATAAGTGTCATTGAGTATTTAACAATCAATAAATCGAAAATACACAATGACGAATAAGAACGTCATTTTTGCACTTAAGTTATCCTGAGAGATAAGCCGTTCTTAGGAAAGTTTACGCATTGCATTATCATCATATGTATGAGTCATTTATCCTAACACGTATGAATGTTTATGAAATCTAGTTCACGCTGTCATACACATGTCTCAGTGTACCTAAATACTTAAACGTGTTGTTGAACTTTTGATAGCCTGCGCGGGCGCAGTATACGTCTTCATTTGCATGCAAACCAGGTGTTCTGTAGATAAGTGCTGCAGTAATAGAGGTCATCGCCAGATGAACTTGACTAACGGACCTCCGCTATAGATTACTTAACACTTGTTCCTGCCTTTTACGGAAACAATTAAATATCATATCATAATTTACGACAAGGTATTAATTTGCTAGAAGTGTTAGATACAACTAGATCTTGATCTATGGTAATAAATTTCATTACCTACCTGTGCACTTCGTCTCGTTTACTTCGATTGTCGCTAAATATTTGTTCTTATTTAATATTCAGTTTTCATTTGAGGGATTTTTCCAGAAAAAATCTTGTCACATTCGAAAGTCACGATTGTTCGAACGCAACCTTTATGGACGGTCGTCTTCACGAGCGGAGATAATTGTATCTTAGAATGTTGTCAAGTCGTGCACCACCACCACGACACTATAGGTACCTAACTTGTACTTTTATTTTTGATATTTTAGCATAACTGGATGTAACTCCAATTTCTTAGAACTTATGATGAACTGATACTACTGAAATACGTTGAAGTAAAGTAGGAAATTAGGAATCGCGGCGATTTTTTAAATCAAACTTGTAATAAAAGAACTGAATTAATTGTGAATGTCGTTTTTTTGTTCGTTTAAGTAATAAAGTTGATAAAATAATGACCTTCTAGGAGTTGGAGGCAAAATCTTGAAGTCATTAATATGTAGTTCCTGATATTTTATACAATATGCCATATTTTATCAAGTAGAAAATGTATTAACCAGCCTCTCCCATTTATGTCCTTAAAGGCACTCTCCTGCCTTAGTAAATATTTGTATGAACCAGATTCAACTGCTATTAACAATGATGTAGAGTACCCTCAGGAGTACCTGTTCACCATTGAAGGTAGTTTGTCATTCACAAACTGATGGAGATCAATGATAAAAGATGCCTTGACCTACTTGCCTTCAGAGTGAGACCTTGTAATTGCCGAAAGAAGCGCTTTCGCAAATCTTACGAAGATATGAGAGCCAATATACAGTGGGCTATCTACTGAAGTTGCCAAAGAGGGACGAAGTGGATGAGACAGCTGAAGAACTGCCAACCGTCTAGATCATCTGATAATCACGCCAGGTCACAGAATTTGTGGGATCCTAAGAATGTAGTTACAGGGAACGCCAAAAATCATACCGGGCGGAGACGACCGGCGCCAGCGCAGTCTGCTGCGCCAAGTATTCATTTCTATTCTCATTTAAAACCAATTAGCCGTATCATTGAACATAACGTTTCAAGATGAAAGAGATTTAGGTATGTCTCCTGTGAATTTAATGTCTACAGTCACGATTGTAAATCAAAATAGAATGAACTCGTAAATAATGACAGCCAATACGCCTCATGTCAATCGTTTGGTAGCTTGGTACGAGTATAATAAAGCAAGGCATATAATACGCTATTAAATTCATGAGTTCGTGTCGGTATTTGCCGTGCTGTGTACGAAAGATTGATTGTTTTACTACTGCACTGACGTAGTCAAACAACAACTCCGAAATCTAGTTTTCATAACTCAAAATTATTTATGAAATAATGCAAATAAAATTATCAATCGATAAGTAGATACCCTCCTAATCATGGCAATTTTGTATGATCACCTGAATTACTGTTGAAATGTCAAACAAAATTACACATAACGTTACAAATGGTTTGGTAAATAAAGTTAAATTGCTTTAATACACAGACCTAGCATGAGAAAAAAACCACTGTTCCCTATGGAATTGTAGATACTGTACCTACAGCTGCCATATTTTTAATACTACTTCATATACTTTCTTCTTAGCTTTTGTATAGCTTTGTTGCAAATGCGTCGCAGCTTTAATAATCGAGTGTTAAATATATATTAACTTTATTGAAACGTCAGCGTAGGTAATAACTGCTTCTTATAACACTCTTGAGTGAGTCATTGGCAAATAAAAGGTAGCAATAAGTTATGTTTAGTTTTTTACCGTTTTCTTAGAGTCAATAGGTGGAAAGTTACTAAGGAATAATACTAGTTCATGTGACATCAAGAGGTTAACGATCGCTTGTATCTGTCGACATTGAGTAATTAGCAACATAACGAGATCAACTATATAATAGTAATACGAAGGAGCATTATTCTAGGGATATAAACGACTTATTCAAAGCTCCATTATCGTTTTTTATCCATCAGTTACATTATTATCAACTTACTACTAGAACTAAATAACACCTTGTTATTAAAACTATATGAATAGCGATGAAGATACACCAGTTATTGTGTAGTTACTATAAGCTCTATAAACGACAAAGCCTCGAAAGTTAGGTCACCAACCCTGTAATTAAAATACCATTGATATTGGTTAGAACTCCTTGATAATGCAAACATTGAACGATCGCCAACGGCAAGGCAAGCTAATAACCATGTAACCACAATAGTGCCGCGTAACAGTAACAACACAATAGAACAAAACCTATTTTCTTTGAGCTTGGCATACCCAAACTGATTTCTGGGACCTTCGCTGTGTCTATGCCAATTAACGAATAAAAACAATGCGAAACCGTACAAAGCGTTTCACATCGCGTCATACCATAAGACAATCGGCTTTTATGTCCATTGAGAACAGCTTCATCCTTTACACTGGACACGCCGTAAATAATAAACAATATTGTCATTGTATGTATATTTGGACTTTCAAAAGTAGCAGCCTGGTTAGTGAAAGCGTGGCTCCGCTAGACATGCCACAATTGACCTTGTTCCTCTAACTAATCCATGCAGTGCAACAGGATTGCCACCCACCGCCTCAAACTGTAAGTATTATAATTGTCTCTCACATGCCCATGAGCATTGGCACTTGTAAAAGGTCGCTAAAGCTATTATTGTCTAGAGTCATTTATTTTTATCAATGAGTTTGTCACGCGTCACTAGTTGTTACGGTATCATTTTGTTTACATAGATTCAATTAGTAATTTAGTGAACCTTAATGTTAAACAACCGTGAATATTTTTATGAATATTTAAATGCAAACTGGGGCTTGCAATTTCAGGATTCACATGACTCTTATCTGGCTGCTTTATGAAGCCGGTAAAGGAAAAATATAATATACAATTTTCCTAGTGTAGGTAATAATTCTTGGCCTCCAGTTACAACTCTGGGTCGCCGAAAAAGTTGTGGAATAAAAAAAGATTGAATGAAACCTTGAGCCGCTAGCACAAGGTGAATAAGAACTTAAGAAGACATCGTACTCTTCAAGGCGATATCTTTTAACTTAAGCTACTTTACGAATACTGTATGTCTACAAACCCTTTCCTTCTTCCTGAACTGATCCCGTTTTGATTGAGTGCCATATTTGGACTAAAGCTATGATTAATTCTTACTTGTTCATTACTGATGCTATCGAAGTCGTAGGTTCCTAAACTGTTGGTATCCACTTCCGATAGACTGACATTTAAGGAAAGGTGGGTAATTGTAAACGTTTAAAGCTATACTGAAGATGGTATAGTAGCATCGCTAATGCTAATTCTGTAACTAATAAAATGCGGAATCGAAGCCTATAGAAGATTTAATGGGCAGGTACTGGTTGTCACAAAACGGAATCATGCAAGTCACCAGGACAGGTCTAAGTTGAAGATAAAAAGAGAGTTTTGATCGCTATAGATGGTGCTTTGTTTGGTTTATTCCCTGAGGATCCCGATCCCCGAGGGCCACGTCCCTGAAGACCCCGAATACGATAAATATGACTACTTACATTTATTTTTATTTTTTTTCGGTTGTTTTCAATTTGCACGGTCTCCATAAAAACTGCTCAAACAGTTCATGTTGAGACTATGATTAAAGTTAATTATTATATTATTTTTAAAACGATTTTTACAATATTGACGACGTTGTATTTTTTTTGAAAAGACTGATTGAAAACTTTTACTTTTATTACTAATGTTGATTAGGTATTGTTATAGTTGATTTTTGAATGTTTTGATAATATAAAACTTTAATAAGCATTTTTGATTTAGCATTTTTATTGGTGTAAACGTTCATTCCGAGAGAATTTCTACAGTATTCTGTGAAAAGCCTTCGATGTTGATCGAGATTACACACAAGGCTGGTTTTGTCCGTGGACTGCTAGGCCCCGGGAAGGGCCTGTTAGAGTTGAAATTTGTCAATCTTCTGCTGATGGTAGTTTTAAGCTAAACTGTCTTTTATTTGAGTTTATCAGGATAAAAATAAATCGGGTGCATCCGGTAGGTGGCCCTCGGGGATCGGGATCGTCAGGGAATATCTCCTTTGTTTGTTTAGCAAAGTACTGAAAACATATCTGGGTAAGTGCAGTGAGACGTGCATTTTCGAGTGATATAAGTATACTTTGGCTAGTTCACGGTTTGTTAGTCGCTATCAAGTTGCAGCCTCATGAACTAACATACGAAGAAAAATATCTAGTTAAGCTGCTCAATCTATTAGCTTGTCGAGATACAGAAGCTGTGCGAATACTAAAAGGTTTTTAAAAAATGCCTAAAGATATATTTTTTATTGTACACCAATAATAAAATTACAATAGGAACTTAAAATAAGGGGGTCACAATTGACGGTCTTATCGTTATAAGCGATTTTTACAGACAGCCTTCGGATGGATTTGTCAGAGAAGGAAAGATACGCAGGAAGTGTGTGGTGTACTATTTATATATATAGAATACATAACTAATAAAATACATTTAATACATGTTTGTATATATAATATATACCTATATCTAAGAATGGATAAGAATATCAGGTTGTTTTCATTGGAAAACGCCACAAATGGAATTGAGAGAAAGAACTGCTATTGGAAATTAATAGATAGATCATTATTGTGGAAGTACAAACATGGAAGTACAGGCCGTCTTCCAAGTCCTAAATCGTAAGGCACTGTAAATTCAAGATAATCTTGATTTTCCTATATATGCACTGCACTTAATTGCCTTCGGAAGTGGTTTTCCGTCATATTATAATGGACGCCTGACGGTAATCAAAGCAAGAGCCCTCGTGTATATCATCCGGTTGTCTGTGTGCGTTGTATTCAGGAAACCCATGGACCATTTGATAATAAGTATAATGACAATGTTCCGTTGTTAAAGGTATACAAAGGCAAATCACGCTTGAACTGGCTTCGACCGTTAAATACCTACTATTTCTATGTAGGTTCCTAGTACAGGTACATTGATAAAATAATAATGACAACAATGTGATACTTTCCCAACTTTTTAGGTTTAATCCAATCACAATCGGTATTTAACATTTTTTTTTTCATTTTTTGTATCTTTTTCACGCATATGTATGAGCTACGTGTTCCTATATTTTTGTATTATTTTTTATAGACCTACATATTTTTGTATTAATTTGTTATAGATTTATATTGAACATATTTGGTGTCCATGGTAAGCCGCCTGTGCGGAAGTTTGTCTTAATATTCATAAAGGAAATATAAGTTAAATACGTATCTATATAAACTACTTAGACACCTATAAACCTTTAAAGTCTTTTTTTTTATGGGGACTCAACAAATAGATAATATCTCCTTCTATAGATGCTTCTAGAAGTCCTTGGCCCAACTTATTTCTTGCTATAAAAAAGAAAATTAGCAGAAAGATAATAAATCTACTATGGAACCGGGTAACTCCTTCCGCTTGTCTTGGGTGGAGCGAGAGGGAGTGTCAGACTTTTCCTGACTAAACCCACTTGTGTTCCTTCAGTTGCCCTTTATGTTACAGGGCCGCGGTAACTCTGTAGAATAATTTAGTAGAAACCTTTCAAAAATCTAAAGGTTCTATTGAAACTATTGCTATTGCTAAAAACCTTAATTTATTCTTTTGTTTTATTACAGAACTCACGCACGGCGAGGAATTTGGCTACGATGGAAGTATCGGTAAGTACATTATCTAATAATAGTATGTATATCATCGATATCCGTGATGTATATCGAGGCTAACACGCGCAAAAACTTAGGCGGAATGTCAGCGGTCACTATTTGCTCTAATAAATTACTATTCGAGTTTCGCTGTTGTAGATCACTTTTTTCAATATTCGGTCGTCGTGGACTCTTGGACTAACAGCCCTATTTATAAAAACGAATGACCATGTGATTTATTTCATTAAGTAGCACCTACTGATTTAGCAGATTCCAAATTCAAAATTTCAATAGAAATTAATATTTAAATAAAATAGTTATTATCTATTTATTAATCTATATTACAGATTTTTATTGCCATACTACGAAAACCTCTCAGGGTTAAAACTAAATATGATTACTTAGTTTTTTTTTTAAGGACCCTTATGATTAATGTTACGGTTTAGTCCTGTAATAAAGTGTTGTTTGTGATCCATGGAACTAGAGATGTAGAGACAGAAGAAAGATTTAATAGTACATTGTTACCCTAGGGGTGATAGTAACTGATTTATTTACTTATGTTGTGGCTGATCTTAGAAAATTATTAGTTCATGAAAAGGCCAAGTTAAATTGACCGCCGATATATATCCCGAGAAGGAGTTTGGCGTACGAGGTCGCCAATAGTTCGAGGAACTAAATGAGTCTTTAGCCCGAGGTAAACACTGTGTTTTTCATTACGAATACAAGGAAAGTAAAAATAAAATAAAAAAGCTTGTAAAACCTGAGTCGTCATATGATTTTAGGCGGAATCTTTCTTCTGATTTAGGCGGTAAAAGGTTTTCCACTCCTGTTTTAACCTCTTCTCTTACGAAATCTCTGATGAACTTGTAAAAAAAACTCTACAACTTGAAAGAACAAAATAATGAAGATCGCCACGTTCCCGCCTATTTTGTTTTTGTTTTTCTGTGGGCGGCCTTTATACAGCCTTTATTTTTCTTTTTTATTATTGAAAAAATATAAAATATTTTTTTTAAGAAATAGTAAAAAAAAATAAGTCAGCTTAAAATATATATATTCTTTATTTAATACTTATCGTTATTTCAATTTTACATCGCGCTGTAATTGAGTGGCAGTAGAAAGTTGGGACATAGTTCAATAGAAATGTGAAGATATAACTAGTTTTTTTTTTTAAATAATTTGATAGCTGTCAGTTGAAAGCGATTCTCCCTAGGGATGAAAAGTATTACTTTCAACCCGCTCCTCAGGTAATTTCAGACCTACTTTCAGAGTAATGAAAAATATTTGTTCGACTTTCTACCGGTAAAGTTATAGGAAATAGACTTCGTAGTGCACCTGCGGAGGCCGTATTCACCACCTGCTAACATTAATTACCAGAATCAATTTCCTAACCCAGTTTACGTTATATAAGCAGAACCTGTGGTAGGCCCATCTATCGATAAATATATTACTATACTTTATGTACTATTTTTGTATACTGTTACACTATTTATTGTACTATCACTATGATGGAGTATTATGATATCAACATTGGCGACATCGATTGCTGGTAGCACAGATTTATACTACTTATCACGAAAATTGTGCTGTCTTAGAACGCCTAGAGCAGACCAAAGAGAATTAAACCAGAGACTAGAGAGGCTGTATAAGTAATTGGAGCAGACCTAACCCTAACCCATTCTGATGAGCAAAAAAAGAGTAATGAAAAGAGTAATTGAAGACAGCCTCGTGGCGAACCTGATACGGGTGGGGCCGGATCTTGCGGACGGCCATTTTAGCTTTAGCAGGGCGCGCTCCACCTTGGACGCCTACATGCGCGTGCGGACCCTCACGACGGGGGATGCCCGGGGCAGGGACGTCTTCAATACCCCGCCCTGGAGTATCATTAAGGAGGCAGTCTGACATCACCAGGTGCCCACCTACTTCTGTCGTGTGATCGAGACGGTAGTCCTCTGACGGAGAGGTTCACCAAGGAAAGTGGAAACGGCGAGAGATATCATGTGGTGTTCCGCAGGTTTCGGTACTAGGACAGTAGGACCGCCCTTGTGGAACATCGGGTATTACTTCCCGATGCTGCGCAGCGACCTCCCTGACGGGGTCAGCGTGGTCTATTACGCAGACGACACGTAAGTCCTGGCGGAGGGAAAGTCGTACCAGGCGGCGGTCGAACCATCGGCACGCTGAGTTGCGACAGTCGTGAAGAGGATCCAGCAGTAGGGACTTGAGGTGACACTGCACAAGTCTGATACTATGTGTTTTCGTGGCCCTCGGAACGGTTCGAATCGACGTCGAGTCGACGATAAACTACCTGGGAGTCGTCCTCGACAGCCAGTGGAATTTCGAGGAGCACTTCCGATCATATCCATCCCAAACTAGATTGGACTGCTCCCAAGAGACTCCTGCCCAACCTAGAGGGTCCAGACGCTTAATGGCGGCTCAACGCGGGTATCGTTCGGTCCATGGCCCTTTACGGGGCGCCGGTATGGGCACCGTCGCTGCGAAAGCGACTATCGGCCAAGATGAACGCATGCTAGAAGGTCATGGCCATCCGGATGGTGCGAGATTAGCGCACGGTTTTCCGCGAAACGGCGAGCTTCCTTGCTGGCCTGCCACCATGGGATCCGAAGGCAACAGTCCTTGCACGCATGCACGATTTGCGTGTGGAGATGCAACGCCGGGGCGAAACTCCGCTGCTGTGACAGTTTGCGGCGGACAGAACTCCGGTGGGATCTCATGGCGGAATGGTGGACAGATTTCCAGCGGGCTCACATGGCGGAATGGTGACAGCGACTGTCAACAGGTAGTGACAGCAACCCAGTACTGGGCACACCTTAATTATGGCGGTAAGTCCCCTCTCTGAGGAGTGGCTGGAAAGACAAAAAAAAGAAAGAAAAAGAGAAAGGCAGTGTCTTCTATACTAACGCATGACGCTGGTCTCCACTGAACATGGTAAGTTTGGAAGGTTCCTGCACCGAAATCCGCTGTCACCATTGTGTAGAGCACCCGGAAGATACGGTGAAGGTGTGCCCTGCTTGGACATGGTGGCGATCGGCGGCAACATCCTCTCGCGCCGGGCCCTGGTACGGGCTAATCGTCCGCAGCGAGAAAGAATGGTAGGCGGTCGCCTCCTTCTGCGAAGCAGTAATGCTAGCGAAGGAAGCGACCGCACGCGTGAGGGAACGGACTTCTTCACGCCCCAGCCACTGGGATCCTGATCCTGACTTCTAGCCACCGTAGGCGTGACCTTGCAGACGGCGAGCAATGTGCAACAATCCGGACCGAGGCCAAGTCGTGGACAGCGCGTAATGTTCCACGCACGCCTCAAGATGTCAGCAAAACCGTAAGGTCCCAGCAGGGTCGAGGCCTACTGGGGCCAAGCGCTTCTGAGAGGTAAACCCCCAGGAACACAAGGCAAAGAAGGAACATAGAAGTGGTTTTAGTTAGTAAAAGTCTGACACGCCCTCCCACTCCACCCTAAATCGGATTCGGCAGAGTCATTGGATGATTTTCCACCTAAAAGAAAAAAACTGGGCTAGAGCGAGTCTATCTCGCCCACTGACGATTCTGTACAGACTACAATTCCCGAATAGAGTCTCGAACATTTTTCCGAATTGCAAAAACGTGCTTTTTTGTGACGTAGATAACAACAAATTTACTGTTTTCAGATTTATTCCTATACCTGTGCTATAAGACCTTGCTTTATGCCAAATTTCAGGATTCTGGGTCAACGGGAAGTACCATCATCATCGTCCTGCCCTTGTCCCATCTTATTTGGGTTCGGCGCAACACGTTTTTTTTCTTCCATTCTATCCTGTCAACCGTCATGCTATCATTAACTTCCTAACCTATTTTTGATTTCTTTGAGTACGTTTTTTGCGACATAAATGGCGGTATCTTTTTTATTCGTTAACTTAGGAGTTTGATTTTTTCATAGCTTCAAGGGACCGCAGACCTGAGTTTATGGTTTTAATTTCAACTCGATACCTTCACACATTCCCGAGATAAAAAGCAAAGTGATCCTATAAGGGTTCCGTTTTTTTTTTTGAGGTACGAAACCCTAAAAAGGCACTGTAATTGCTTTATAATAATTAGCACATGATATTAATATCGATCATGCTTTTGATTTCTCTTTCAACGTAGGCCACAAAACCTAGTTAGCGAGGCTGGTTCTTGATATAGATCATGTGCCCAACTTGATTCTTGCTATTAGGTAAAAAAAAACAATAGGAGAGACACAATAAGACCGGAACCGGGAACTGGGTAACTCCTCCCGCTCGGCCCGGGTGGAACGAGAGGGAGTGCCAGACTTTTACTAATAAAAAGCCCACCTGTGTTTCTTCAGTTGCCCTTTGCGTTCCAGGGCCGTGGTGACTTTTCAAACAATCCCGTAGCCCTTGGTGAGGTCACTATGGAACTTGCACACATTGTTTTACCAAAAACAATTATGTTACCTACATAATTACATACTTCCATTAGCTTCCACTATGGTTTTTATGGCGTACTCAAATTAAACCCGTCTAATATTGCTGAATTATTCGTAAATAGAATGCATTCGACAAGGCTAGGTATATTTAATTAAAGCTAGGTAATTAAATATGCTTGTGTTTATAGATTAGATTACAGATCAAAAATACCGCGCAGTTTACAGTTTTTATGTGGTTTTACCGATTTAGTTTAGTTTTAAATATAAAAATGCCATTGCATTGCGTGTGCTTTTAGATCAGATATCTAATTGTTTTGAAAGTTATCGCACTGCCGGAATGAAGGCTATGTGATTTGCGTGTAAAAAAACGTAACCGAATGGAACATTTTTTGCTGGTAAAAAACTAGGGTGTACGCAACACGTGCCTGATAGAAGCAACAAAAAAGATCTTAAAATATAGGTCTACAATCTAAAGCGATGTTTTCTGTGTAGGTCCTGAATATTGGGGCGAGAGGTACCGAGAATGCGCGGGGAAGCATCAGAGTCCCATTAACATCAACGTGCTGCGAGTGAAGCAGGTCACGCTACCCGACCTTGTGCTGATCGGCTTTGACGACTCCATTGATGATGTGCACGTCACCAACAATGGACACACTGGTAAGGTTTCACACATGGAGGTGTTAAGACATAGGTACACTTACGCACAACGAAATACACCATTGTGCTGATGTATAAATATGGTTCCCAGCAGTGAATAAGCAAACACTGTTACACTGTGGATGTCGTACAAGGCAAGTGAAGGCTTCACTATTAACGTAAGCATCTAGCACACATTGTTTAATTGGAAGACTTAAAGTAACAAGAGCATAGGAAACTGTATCCTTAGGTATACTTATGACCCATAGCCGGGTGCTCCACGGGGGAGGATCCAACGTACGAGTGTTACCGTCGTACGAATTCACGGGGCATTTGAGGGGTCTTTACGTAAAGTGTAAATAGGTTACCTACTTATAGGCAAGCGTGCTCCATCATCGACTGACATCGACCACATCATCGTTTATCATCAGGTGAAACAGTGGCCAAACGCAGTTCCATACAAATAAAAATAAAATCTAATTCTTTCTTTTGCTACGGCTTATCGCCCAGATATGATGATGTTGACATCTGGTTTTGTATTTCTTCTGACTCTTCCAAATCGTGGCTTGCCGCTGAACCCGCTTTTAAACGAGTTGATGCATAACTAACAGTCTATGAGCAATGGAATCATGCTTTTGTCACATAATTGATGAATTGGTTATCAAATGTATTGTGATGTAAATGCCTGATTGCAAATTTGCAATTTACCCAGTTCTCGTTTATTGAAGCTACTGCCTATCACAGTTCATTGTTGATATTCTGGGTAATCTTTTCTGTGACGGAAATCAGAGCTGTTGGATCCTTTTTCTCGGCTTTAGGTTACCACTAGACATTTAATTTCAGAAAAAAATTATACAAGTTTCGATAGAGCATGGTAAAGATCTACAAAGTTATTGCAGGCATAGGACGACGATTTCTCTCAACTGATTTCTATTGAATCGTTTTCTTATAACTTTTTTTTTTATTGATTTTAAAATTAGCGTGTAAATAGTATTATTGATATAGATAAGCGATGTTCACGCCTATCACGGTTCAAGTTTTAATAGGTCAAGGATCGAAACAACTTTACGAAACTTTTTTTTATTAGTTGAGTAGGTACCTACCTATAGCAAATGTTTTTATTTTCGATATCAGTAGTAGAACGCTGCATCAATATCGGTCCATAAATAAAAATGTTATACCCGGTACCCGAATTGATGACGCCAATAACATGGAATTTGAACATACGAAGATATGGGTAGGTATATCAGGGAGTACTGGACCTACCCTTTCAGAGCGTCCCGGCGCGGGCGTGATGTTATGTTTAACATAATATGAAATGATGTTAAAAATACACAGAATTCCGAAAAACTTGCTAGGTATCGTTTTTGAAGAGTTCCATGGCCTATCTCCGATTTTCATCTGATCGTCACCAAAAACAAAAAAGAATCATCAAAATCAGAAGATATTGCAGAACAAAATACGAAAAAAAAACCGAACAAATTGAGGACCTCCTACTATTTTTAAGTCGGTTAATAACAGGCATTTCACGCTTGTGAAATGTTTTGAATTAATTGCTGCTTTATGCGATTTACGCAACCAGAAAATTGTGGTCTTTTTCACAGTTTTGATTGAGGTGAAGAACGAGCCTCATCCTCGAGTGAGAGGAGGCCCCCTCGACGGTGACTACATATTCAGTCAGATGCACTTCCACTGGGGGGACAATGACACCTTCGGCTCCGAAGATAAGATTAACCATAGAAGGTGAGATCATTATTTACAAACAATACCTATATTCATTAACCGAGCCGATTAGATAGCGAACGCCGGCGTTCGCTCTCTCATTGTCTTTCTATTGTGTCTCTAATTACGGTATTCGAAAGGTTATCTGTTCAGAAATACCTACCAGTTGTTTACAAATAAGGATTGATTGTAATTTGTACAAAATATTGAGGAAAAAAATATTATTTTAATACCTTGTTTAAACAAACGAAAGCTGATACATATTTTGGTGCATTGCATCGTGATTTTGTCATTTTTACGATTATTGCACTCCATATAAAGGATCATTTCAACATAGAAAGTGTGTTAATCGTGTATTGACTTTTGTCCTTGTATTTTTCAGTTTCCCAATGGAGCTGCATATGGTGTTCTTCAAAGAGGAGTACGGGTCAGCAATCGAGGCTGTGAAACATTCGGACGGCCTGACAGTGCTCGCATTCTTTTATGAGGTTCGTACATAGCATATTATATTATAGCATAAGGCAAATTACTTATAATGTTCTTACTGCTACTCAGGCCTCCTCTCAAGGTGAGGGATGAGGTGAGGGATTGGGCCTCGCAAATTCGAAGATATTGGACATCCACCACGCGGGCCTATCCGCATTGTGGACGTCTCCTAGCTTTGAATTTTTGGTTTTAAAACCATTTTGAGAGCAGTGGTGATTATACAAAATACCTAATGCACCTGGCTGGGTTTGACTCCGAGACCTATAGCTCATAAGTCGAGGCCCTTACCACTCGGCCACCACTGCTCGCTCGGTCTCACTGTTCGTTTTACACAATTACTGCATATTTAAGTTTGATTAGGAGAGCAGGTAGTAATAGTAGGTACCTACTACAACTATGGTGTTTGGTGTTGGCCAATTCTGGCCGACTTATCTCCAAGAATATCAATACCGTTCAATGCACAGCAGCATTGTGCGTTATGGGTGCTAATGCCACTCTAAAACTATAGATACGACCACGGATATCTATGGATACGATTTAGGTCCCGTGAGTTTAATACTATGAGCAACTTATCGCCACTTGTTTATGTAAATTATAACATTGATCGCATAATAGCATTGATCGATAGCAGTGCGGTGCCTGCCAAATGTGATGATATGATAACGGCCAAATAAGTATAATGTATTTAAAGTCTTATTTATCACGTTTGGCAATCTGCCGCACGTCGGCTCTTTTGCATTTAACAAATCAAAATTAGATGCTTGACATAATCAGGTTTGTGATGTTCCCACGGCTGGGGCAAAGGCCTCCATTTTGTGAGAGGGACTATAGGCTGTACACAGACACGCACGCAGACCCAGTGCGGGTTGGTGGACATCATATATCCTCGTCATTTCAGAACGTTTATTAACGATTTTTTTCCTTCACCGTTTCGAAAACAATATACTTAAGATGCTTACGATTGTTATCACATTCATTTTTTCAGCTGAGCTTATTGAAAACGAGCTAAATATAGCACCGCAGTTCTCTTTTGTACTTTTTGTGGACCTCATAGCGCGTTCAACCGTAATTTTAGAATAGAACATACCTAATCACTTTCGAGCGTTGGCCCGTAGCCGTGACTTCCGAATCCGAAGTCACGGTCAATGTTGGAAAGTGAATGAGAGTTACGGTAGGTACCCATGGTAAATCTGTTTCGAGCCCTAAATTCTACTGTTTTGGACGATCGCTTTGTTTTGTTGACAAGTTCTGCCACTGTTACAAATGTTTTTTTACGGAAGAGTCGGCGTCGGCGAGATACACATCTCTTCTTTACAATATCCTGCATAATGCTCCTCAATACCTTCGTGAGCGCTTTGAGTATCTCGTCCCTAGGGGTAAACTATGTCACCTCTTCTCTTTCGTTCGCTGCGTCACACTTCCAGCCACTATGGTGGTTCCTTTTCTGTAACTGCAGTGCGTCTCTGGAACTCTCTGCCACACTTCCTTCGCGACAGCCCTTCTCTGGATGTCTTCAAGAGAACTTCCTTTCATTATAGACATAATATTAGTATATATTAGACTAATGTATAATATAATTATATATTAGATTCAGTTAGCACGATTTATATTGTGCACCCCTACGAATATGTTCCCTCTCTGTAGGTAACTCATTGTTGAGTTAAGCTCGCCTTTGTACATAAACTGTATGTGCCGTGTATTATGTATGTTTTTGTGTATATTATGGAATTAATATTAGAATTATTTATTATGGAGTTGTACCTACCTAATATTGAAACGTATAGGTAGGAACCTAGTCCGGATGATAGAATTGTTTTTTGAGATTACGACAAGAGTGAGCGTTGTTTTTTCTTTTTTTGTAACTTGATGAGACAATACGAACCTTGGGCGGCAGATTATCGTCACCAAGCATTACAATTGAAAATTCGTCTCACCTTGATAGGAAAACAACGTTTAATTTGCCTATTAGAAGATACGCTTAAGAAATCCTTCCGAAATCTAACTTCGACACTAACTAGACAGATTAATAACAAAATCTTGTGAACTATAAAACCTAAAAACTGGACGTTTGAAAAGTAGGTATACTTAGATTGCTTCTATGCAAACATGCTCCATCGTCGGCCACTTCATCGCTTACTATCGGGTGACATAGTGGTCAAACGCTAGCCTATCCATAATTTAAAAAAGTAGGTAGGTATTTACCTAATTGGAAATTTAAGAAGTAGATGTCTTATATCTATGCATATTATTGCATTATCAGTACAAGGGAGTCATTTTAAGATATATATTTCATTGTGCGTACAGCTAAGGAGTGGAATTCCTTGCCGGAATGTGTGTTTCCTGATAGCTACAACCCGGAAATCTTTAAGTCAAGAGTGAATAGGTTACTTCTAGGTAAGCGCGTTCCATCGTCGACCGCCTCATCGCTTTCCATCAGGTGAGATGGCGGTCAAGCGCGAACCTATACAGAATAAAAAAAATAAAAAAATTTTGCATTCAAAATGGTCTTGCTATCCTATAAGCCGTAAGACCCGAATTTTCATAGGAATATAAGAAATTCCCGACGGCCGACTCGACTGAAGACATCGCTTAAAATCGTTCTAACTAAAATTATTCTACTTTCCATGAAAGAAACTATCCACGACACTTATTTAAGGCATGTAGGTACCTAATCAAGATTTTTAAAAGATTTTACATAGGGTATCTACTTAAGTATTTTGTACAATTTTTGATTAATATGGCCTTGTTCTTCCTAAGGTGCGATGGGTAGATAGGTACCTGTATCAAATTATAATCGAACCCGGAGCCAAACGGTGCGGTCACATTTGCGACCGATAGACCAACGGGGCAGTTGCAAGAAAGCTATGAAGCTACGTCAGCACTAACTGAAAATTTTACCATTCCAGTTAGACCGTCACCAGCATCCAGCCTACGACGAAATAACCTTAGCTCTCGTCAACGTCACCGAGCCCCACACCAGCGTGGTGATGAGCCATCCCTTCTCTTTCCTCAACATCTTGCCATATGACCTGAAGAGATATTTTACCTACAAGGGATCGTTGACCACGCCGCCCTGCTCCGAAGTCGTTATCTGGCTCGACTTCGAACAACCGATCAGGCTAACGCATGAACAGGTAATGGCATATTGAATTTTGTTGGTTTATACTTATAGCTCTACAGAAGACCATGTTCATATAGATACTTACGACATCCATAGGAAATCATAGAGCATAGATGATACACTATATAATACTTAGCTAGCTTAAAGCAATTAGGGGCCTAGCAGGGCTGCAGGGCGAAGCCTACTGGGGTCAAGGGTCTGATTCTGAAAGGAAGACTCGGCCCTGTTATGAAAGGCAACGAAGCAACGGGAATGGGTTTTTAGTCAGTAAAAGTCTGACACTATCTCCTGCTCCGCCCAAGAGCCGGGGATGTCATTGGATGATTTTTCCACCGAAAAAAAAGCTAGCTTAAAGCATCGGACCACGAATTTGGTTCGCTTCCGAATCTTATCAATCCATCTATCCATCTGTATATAGCAGTCCGGCAGTCATCATTTTATTGTTATTATTTGAGTCCGCGTAGGTCCGCGGTCGTCTATTGAGAGAACAGCAGACCATTTAGTCCGTCGAACCAAATTCAAGCGTACGTTAGTGGTATTAATAGAGATGCCATTTACTTCGGTGTAAGCTGGTTCTTCAGCATTGTACAGATAGCGGCACGAATCTTGAGCGCTCAGCGAAAGAGCGGCGATCGCTTTGCGCATCGTACACATCGGCGGGCCAATCACTGTACAAGGATTGCACTCCTCGCCCCCGCAGCCCTTTTTTTATACCACTAAAGAGACACGATATTTCACTTCAGCGTGCTTCTGCGCAAGTAGAACTGTAGAAGTTAGCGCTCAAGATTCGTGCCGGTATCTGTACTGATCTTCTAGATAATTTCTTTGGGATGAATTGACCACCAGGTTTTGAGACGTAATTAAAAAATATCACTTCACCATTGCTTTGTTTAATAGGTGCATGCATTGTCACCATTACTTTATATACAGTACCACTACCTTAATGCAATTTTATTTCCACTGTATCCCCCATGGGCTATCGTGTGGTGCAAATAGTAAACTGTTGAGTAATTTACATTCGAAGGGTCTTAATAACTCTGTTCAACAGCACACTTTGTCAGCGGGCAATTTATGCAGTATAAGTATACCTATGGGAATACCGAGGTGTAAATTATGTGACGGTTGTATAACTAGTATGTTCAAACATGCAGGAGTCACGTGGCACATGCTCATTACACACATTTATGTTCACAGATAGAGGCATTCAGAGAGATAAGATCTGCACATGGAAAGATCACGCACAACTTCAGGCCCATACAGCCAATCGGTGATAGAGTTGTCTTCTACAATATTGACAACAACTATTATATCTACAATGAGATCGAAGACCATGAAGAAACGACAACTCTGAGACCGTCAAGGAGAAAAAAGGGTCGCAACGATGCTCATAGTTTAGTTCCTACAGTGTGTACAATCAGCTTTACTCTAATGATGTTGTTCAGCTTGTGATAATCCTTAAAGACCTTTGTTTACTCAGCCACATTATGGCAAATTTTGTTATTGTTAGAATTTGTATAGAGTAGTTGGATTTTGTTACTTAACAATGTCACTAATTTAATATCTGTTGCATGTAGTGTCTGTTGTATGAGGATTAACTGCGCTTTAAGAAAAGATTTATTTATAATAATAATTAATAATGAACTAAGTACTCCACAGATATTTATGTAAAATGTAAGTAAATATATGCTTAAATATTTATTATTTGAACTGGAAGTTTGTGTTGATTAGATGTGAGTGGGTAATTACAATCTGTTGTCATATTATTGCTTCCCAGATTTAGAGCACTGTGTACCTATTTGTTAGAGAATTGAAAATGAAGTGAAATAATTATGTTATTGGCCAATCACCATTAACACTACATAAGTATTGTTTTCAAACACACAACTTTTCAACTAATGGCTGCCAAGTCAAATGTTACCACCCAGAATACAGGACATCCCTTATTTACCCCTAGTCTAAGTCTACAATACACAATTAGTAAATTTTTAACATAAATTTTGATGACTGAGATAGTTAATTTTGTTTATTACAAGGAATATACAAATGTACACTATTTATTGTATTCTGTGATATTAAACTAATTTCTAGTGTGAAATTAAAAGTTCTGTGCAATAAATTTCACTTATAAAATTCATCAAATTGTTTTTCTTTTAAATCCTAATGTTTGATCTTAAAAAAGTTTTCTGAATTTAAAATCTGATCTTAATAATATCAAGTAAACCAACCATCTAATATAATATTTTCTTTTTCCTGCCCTTATCCCATATTACTTAGGGTTGGCGCAACACGTTTTTTTTCTTCCATTCTGTCCTGTCACCCGACAAACTATCACTAACTTCCTTTTCTTTAATTTCACTACTCACACAATCCATCCATCCTTTCTTTGGCCTCCCTCTCCCTCTCCATCCATCTACATGTATACTCAGAACTCTTTTAGTAATATGCGCTTCATCCCTCCTCTTCACATGACCATACCAAGAAACACGATTTCCTTTCAACTTTTCAGTCACTGGCGCCACTTTCAAACTTACCCTAATATACTAATTTTTCACTTTATCCATTCTCGTCACACCACACATCCATCTCAACATTCTCATCTCCACTACATGCAATCTTTTTTCATCCATCTTTTTCACATCCCAACATTTTGATCCATACAGTATGACAGGTCTTATCACGGACTTGTCAATTCTACGCTTCAACTTGAAGGGCATCCGTGGGTCGCAAGTTGTTCCCGTGACATGTCGTCATTTCATCCATCCTGCGTTGATCCGATTTGTTACCTCACCATCCCCATGGACGAGCGACCCACCCTTGATGTAAGCCGAAAGCCACATTGAAGCTTGCAGTTGTGCTCACCGTGGACCGGACTTGGGTACAGAGCATCGACTGTACATCGTTCGGATCAACTTTACATACTTCCCAGACACACCTTTTTCCTTAAGAGCCCACCACAGAACCTCACGAGGTACCCGGTCGTATGCCTTTTCGAGGTCAACGAATACCATGTGCAAGTTTTTATGCGCACCTCTGTATTTCTCGCACAGCTGGCGTAAAGCGAAAATGGCTATCCTTATAATATTTTTTTAAATAAAAAAAATTATTGTTCCTTATTATTTTTACTTACACAAATCTTATACCTAAATGTGTATTTATTGTTCGTACCTATAAATGCATTTAATTTTTTTTAATCATCTTCAGTGGCCCTGTTATCAGTCATAGTAACTATGGCTCCCAAGTTATCTTCACTGCCCTGTTTTAGCCTCTCCCAAATCAATTCAGCTATTGCCTTCTGTGTTCTTCTCTCTAGTTTCTCTAACTTTTTAGCTACATCTCTTTTGAGATCCCAGTCTGGTTTTCGTGGTGCTAAGCTCGAAATGTCCAGGTCTTGTAAAACTATCTGTAATTGTAGAAATGAAAATCATTACTTAATATTATTAATTATATTTTTTACAGAATGTACGAGTATCTTGCATACGAGAAAATAATAGGGTTTCAATTACGTCGCACTAGCATCAAATACCAGGTCGCATTCGCCAGTGAAATTCTAGCCACTAGACATTTCAGCTTTATGTCTAGGATGGCCAACCATCTGCTCTATAAATGTAACCGAACTTGGAATCAGTGTTGGCAAAGGCGGTGACAGAAGCGTCAAATGAAACACTATTAAAAGTAATCAAAAACTCGGATAAACCGTAAATGAAGAGAGAATTTACAACATTCCAAATATGAAACAAAACAACAAGTGAAATAGTACTTAATCGACAGAGGCACAGGGGGAGAAAAGTTCTTCGCGAGATAAACATAAACTTAAGCAAGTTTATGTAACGTTTGTGTAATTACACATTAGGTATAAGCATACCTCGGATATAAGTTCCGGAACACACCAAATTTATCGGAACCGAAGGTGCAAAATCAACTGGAAGTTCCGACCTTTCGTAATCGACACCGGAGGTTTCGGAATCAAACCTCCGTAACATACTTGATCTGTAAATTTGCACTAGATACTATAAAGGCCTTGCAGATGCTTAGATGGGTCACACTGACTGCTTAAAACAAAACTTACTATATTCCTTCTACGGAAATAGTGAAGTAAGGAATTTGTAGTTTAAGTGAACAAAATCATTGCCCCTGCATTTCTCCAGCAAGAGTTTGTCTGGAAGGCTGATAAGTTAAAAATGATAAGAAACACTTCTGTGTTCTTCAGTAATAGCTGATGTCATTTACCTTCTCTTTTCCAGCTTCAAGTAAATCCTTAACTTCAGCTTCCACAGCAGCAGGTTCTGCATCCTCTAATTTGGCCTCTTGCAGTGATTCATCTTGTGGCTTATAACTTCTGAATTTTGGTCTGTAATCATAATAATACATAGGTAGTTTAAAAAGTGATAAATTTGATTATCTTCTAGTATGATTGATTTATTGCTGAAAAGAGTTTTTCCTTGCACAGAACAAAATAATTACCATTAGTAAGTAAATGACCTCTGACGAAGTATAAATAAATTTAAAGTCAAAATTTCTGGACCAGCACTCATCCAAATCCCAAGCCTGTATTAGTCCAGAGCCCTGGAATAGTAGTAACTTTCTGTGTAAGTCTAAAGGAGTACCTTTGCAGCCCGTCGCTGGTAGAAATCTTATCGAGCCTTCATTGCACACAGAAACGTACCACTCACATGGCGCGACGTGAAAGTAATTTTTATCGCCAAACCCGGAAAGATCATTTTATACTACTTGTACTCTTACTTATTCTGTGACTATATGCAATTCAAACCTGATATCCTTCCCATTGATAACCCTGGAGAGGCTCTGCAATAGATACAATCGGGCACTTCACAAACAGTTGCAAGTCTACTCCACGAGTAAGTCAATGTAATTCACACTACATACATAGCGCCGTGTTAAAGATCGAATGCGTAATAAACTGTACTCATTAATAGTGAGGGTGTTTTCGACAAAACCATTCCAAAGTTTGAACACAACCCTCGAGACACAAGGTGAACTCGACTTTGTGTGGCTGGATCACAGACTAAAAGCAGTACAAGTTACCATAAATAACACAGAAAAGAACGATGTGGCCAAGAGCGAAGGCTGCCTTAGGTACTTTACAATGAGATACGCCGAAGACAAAAATATACATGTTTTTTTTTATTTGGTATAAAACTGTGCTTGACTGCGATCCCACCTGATGGTAAGCAGAGATGCAATCACTAATGCAATCAGTGGCGCACTAATTTATTGAGAGCCTATTCACTCTAGCCTTTAAGACACCTAAATTACAGTTGGACGGGAAGAACGCAGCAGGCAAATTGTTCCAGGCCTTCGATGTACGCGGTATAAACGACGAAGTGAAACGCTCAGTCCGGACCGTTGGAGTTTCAACAACGTAAGGGTGGAGAGGTAATAGAAAGGAGATGGCGGAATCAAGTCATGCAATTCCCGCGCACACTCTACAAAAAGTAAACTGTAAAAAAAAAAAAAACTTTTACTAAAAAAAGCATTTTTGTTCAATATTTACAATCATTATATTCTCTGTAGATGGTAGCTATAAATTTCGTGTTAGTAATTACTTAGGTAAAAAAGTTGAAACACAAACAATAAATGCAAATAGTCATTTTTGGAGTTCCGTAGTCAACTAGGAAACCTTATAGTTTCGTCAAGTCTGTCTGTCTGTCCGTCCGCGGATAATCTCAGTGACCGTTAGCACTAGAAAGCTGAAATTTGGTATCAATATGGTATATCAATCACGCCGCCAAAGTGGTAAAATAGTTTATTATAGTATCATTCAGTTCAGTAATTTCAACCCTAACGTGTGATATATTGTTAGATAGGTATTTAAAAATGAATAGGGGTTTACTGAAATCATTTTTTAATAATGTCAATATTTTCGGAAATAATTTGACTTTGACTTTAGGAAAATTATTTTGAACTTGATGGGTTGAGCAGTTTTTGAAAAGTTGTACAAAATAATTTTTGAACTATGTTTGTATTTAATCGTATATGCAAGCATTTTTTTTAACTTAGTTTACATATTTTATTATCCTTAACATATCTTCTTTCAAATAAAAAAAAGAATTATTAAAATCGGTTCATGCAATCCAAAATTACCAACGAAAACCCAACATACATAACCAGTTTGTATAAATTAGCAACCCAATTTCGGGACGGGTATGAGTTATTATATTGTCGAATTGTTTGGTTGGTTTGGCATTGGTGGTATTTCTTCTTGCTCATTGTTTGTCATTCATCATCACACTTATTGTGATGAACGGAAAACTACGGAACCCTACACTGAGCGAGGCCCGACACGCTTTAGGCCATATTTTTTTTTGTTTGTAGGACTAAATATGAAAAAATATTTGTACAAAAGTGAAGCCCATGAATATTTTTTGAATATTTTTTTTAGGATTTTATGATGCACTTTTAAGAAGAAAGCCCGTTAAACATAAAACACTATGTAACCACTAGTATTTGCTATTCTTTGGAACAAAGTACCCTAAGTCTATAAACTGATGGTAAGTGGCAAAATTGAACAATGGCTATACATTACAGTTATCTAACCAGTAGGAAAATTTGAGATGATCACTAGTAGTAGGTGAACTGCACCTAATTTTGTTCAGCAGGCAATGCTGGGGCTGCCATCACATCGGAAGTAGCACTAGTCACATTAGGCTCAGCATATCAGGCACTTAAAGAAAAGACTTTAGAATCATATGGAATAATCCACCTATGTACCACTACTGTACATGAAGTTTAAATAAATAAATAAATAATGGAAGATGTTAAATGGCAGCCCATGATGGCAAGGCAACAAAGAAACAGGACTGGGTTTTTAGTCAGTAAAAGTCTGGCAGCTCCGCCTCAGAGCAAGGGATGTTATTGGATGATTTTCCTACCAAAAAAAAAAAAAGATGGCGCATAGCGCATAGTTCTTAAACACTTCACTTTCACTTCCTAAAACATTACAAAATACAAAAGAATTAAACCATGATTCAGGTCCAAAAGAGTTAAGAATTTACACTGATGGATCAAAGACAGACTGGAACTTGTTGTTGGAGATTTAAACAATGACCTCAACATCAAAATAACCAGTATGCTAGGAAAACTCAACACTGTCTACCACGGAGAATGTTGCCATCATTATAGTGGCACCCACCATAGAGGTCAGGAGAATCATAGACATTTGCATACTCTAATTTTGTAAGGTCTCAGTCTGTCTTATGGATGAACTGCACTAAAACCACACTCATACAAGAATGCCATTATGCACTAGGATGAATTGCAGTGTTCAACTGCAACACAGTGATACTGCAGTGGGTAAAAAGACTCCGTGGTTCACTGAGCATTTAAGAAGGTGACGAGTTTCACTAGGAGAGGATCTTGCCCAGCGATCTTCGTCAACACTGGGTTGCAGGCAGGTTAACCTATCAAATACCGTAATTAGAGACACAATAGAAAAACAGTGAGAGGGTGAGCCGGCGTTCGCTTGGGGTTTAATGAATCAAAGAGGCCATACTATTGCAGAACAAAACCCTAACCAAAAGCCTTATGCACCTGTGACCATGACTAGACACGGATCGCTAAATAAATGCTTCTGGATAGTCCCTTGTCCCTCTACCGACTCCACTTGACTAAGTGCTGTAATCAAATTCTGGTAGATTATATCTGCTGCAGATTTTAAAAACAATTTCACTGCTGGCAAGCTACAAGGACATTTTTTATGGCACGGTTGACTTTCTCACATATGAATTTGCGGGCAAAAGTTACTATTTATTCATTATTTTTATCGTTTATCATACTACATGATACATATGGAAGTAAAACTAATAACTAAACTAGTATGTTTTAAAGAACTTTAATTCCGCAAGTTGATTAAAACTTTAAACTTAAATAACTTAAACAAGGCTGACTGCAAATCGAAACCAATATGGTCCTCTTATCATAAACAAACAATAACCTCAATATTTTATATCTGGAATGGAACTTACTTGGGAAGTGGCACAAATTCACTAGGCGTATCATTCGCAGAACTTTCACTAGTAGGATTTTTGCGTTTAAGGTTTTTAAGTCTTTCTTTCCTTTTGAGAGCCTGTTCTTCCAAACTACCAACACCTTGCGCTGTATCCATGATGACCATAACGCTACCGAAGCGATTCTATATTTCCTACGTATTATGCAGAACTAGTTATATTAAAATATCAGCATTGCCTTCGTAATAAATTTTAGATGTTGCTTTAATTGATTAATTTATAAAAGACTTCTAAGTTCTGTAACTTCTGTATTTTGAAGCCGTCTTGTATTTTCAAATCAATGACATTTGACGTTTGTTTGATGACATTGAATGAATGTTTTTTTTTATTAATTTTATTTCATGACCATAGATACAAGTCTTTCAGTCGAATACATAGATGGGTTATATCTATCAAAGAAAGGAATTGAATATATATTTTATAACTAAGTAAATTATACAATCACGTTCTAAGTCTTTAGGTATAATATTATTATTTTTTATAAATATAACTTCACGTTTTTTCAGGTTGGGTTGGTATATCCCAATGATATCATTGCTTACAACTTATTTGATTTTTTTGGCAGAAGGAACAATTTGATTAATAGTGATATTTATTTTGCAAATAGGTTTAATAAAACAATTGATGTGTAATAACATCAATTTGTTTTTCGTCATTTTAAACTAGATGAGGCCAGTGTTTCCTAGCTGACTACCCTGAAAAGAAACCCCGAAAAAAACAGAGGTCAAAGTCTCTTTTAAAGTTCATACAGTAAATAATATGTAATGGTCAAATCAAATGAGAACCATGCAGACTTGTCTGAGATGGTCTTTTGAAGAAAGAACCGTACAGATTTGAGTGGACTAGTCCAGTCAGTGCAAGCAAGCATTTGTCAGTATTCGCAAAGCTCAACTCAGGACTACTAAGGAGCTCAACGACTTGACGAACAATACCAAAGAAAGGAAATTGGAGCCGCAGAAAATACTCAAATTGCCGGACATAAGATAAAATTACAAAAAAGAAAAGAGAAAAAAAAATTAACATGGTCCTCGCATTCACAATAAAAGGAAATTAGTTTACAAAATGTAATACTTAGCAAAGTAAATATTTATGTCAAAAATTTATTTTAAAAAAAATGTCAAATTGTAAAATAAAAACAATTTAACATGTCAAATTGTAAAAAATAAACCTCAATGATAAATTGTAAAACTAAATATCAATATAAAATTGTAAAAAAAAGTAAAAGAGCTTTTTATCCTCAACATAGTCCTTTACACTGTAAAAGTCTTTTGGCACATGACATCTATACGATGCTCTTATTTTTTTTAGCTTGGTTGCAGGACCCAGTGTTTGTGCCTAGTATTAAAATTATGAGTATCACTCTATTTTTTAAACATGTTTATATTTTTATGGGCTTACAAAATATTCACGTAAATTTACTGAGAAGGTACAGTCATTATATTGATATCTTTAAATTTATCTCTGAGGGAGTATCTGGTACTTAATTTATAAATCAAACGAATAGCCCTTTTCTGAAAAAACGAAAATTGTCTGGATATCAGCGTGCAGCGGCATTTCCCCACAGTACCGACCCATATGACATGACACTATTGAAATAGCTAAAGTTTTTTTTTTTTTTATATTGATATAAACCAGTGCTTGACTGCGATCCCACCTGATGGCAAGCGGAGATGCAATCATTGATGGTAAACTAAATGGACAGTCTCTACATCAGTTAAATTTCGAATTTGTCTAACAGCGTATGCTGCAGACCTTAGTTTTTTCGATAATTTATATATGGGCCCCACTGAAGCTTAGCATCTAGAGTTATGCCCAAAAACACTATAGTATCTTCAAGACTCATGAATGAATGGAATTTTCACCATATTTTAACAATTTTTACCAACACATAAGTACTCCTATTTATTCATTAATTGTAACAAAACTCAATGTTTTTGGAAGTAAAAATCTAAATACAAGGTTTGGATTTGTTAATTTTCACCCCTTTCGCTTGCGTTCCTAGAAATATTCAACCCATTTTACGGAACGGTAACTCAAAAAGATATTTAACAGATGGCGAGGCGGTATGGTCTAAAGCGCCTATAACAACACTCGATATTAAGACAGTCTTAGTCTATTTTTATCTATTTATATATATCTCATCGTTCTGTTTCATGTAATAACACGACATTGGCGTAAGTTGCTCTTTTTCTTGTGTGATGCTACGTAGACAAATACTCTGAATATCGAATAGTGTAATAGGCGCTAAAGATCTTAGCCTGTCATAATGGGGCGAAGAAAAAAAAAACTTTTATTCAGTTGTCAAAGGCGGATGTAAATATTTGTTTTGGTCTAACTTCGAGAAATATATAAATATCTAAACAAATTTATCGGTGATACAGGTTAAGATTTTATTTAATTGTAGATTATCTATACTTAAAAAAAATTCGAAAAACATTTGACAAAAAATTAACATGTTTGGAAGAAGTAACAATGTCCTTTTTAATCGCGCTATGTCAATTTATATGGTAGAACAACGTTTGCCGGCTCACCTTGTATTTTTTAATATTATTGTAGTGTAAAATGCGATTACTTAAATAAAGGCGAAAGTTTGTATAAGTATACTAGCTGACCGCCTAATAATGTGATAAATGATGAACCGCTCGACCGATTTTGTGCAAACTTCACATAAACCATCTACTAAATAGTCCGAACAAAGCCTAAACATTTGGTTTGGATAGGTGAGCCCATTCTTGAGTTATAAAATTGCAAATCAATGGCATTGATTTATATATATATTGATAGATAAGTATATGTGTGTGTATGTTTGTTACACTAAACGAATTCGGGTAGAATTTGGCAGAGATCATGACCTCGAATAGCAAATAAGATATCTACTATAATCTTAGAAGTATGTTTCCTTAGGATTTAAAAAAAAAATATTTCAATCTACCATAATATGGTAGATTGAAATATTATTTTGCCTGAATTATTTAAGAAAACTTTTTGAAATGGTTTTAGAATAAAACGAAACCTAAGTTTTTCCGCTAAATCAACTGTTGAAAAATGGCAAGAAGTTTTTCTGTTAAATGATTTGGAATTCAGTAATACTGTAAAAGTTGTAACATTTTCTTCTTTCAATTCCTGCTACATCAGCATTCACAGAGATTATTTTCTGTCTTGAAGACGAATTGGAGTGATGAGTGAAACAGTTAGAATGGATTAAAAAATAAAGTATAAAACTAAAACCCGACTACAACAAAAAAAAAACAACATTGAAAAAGTATGAAACAAGATTTTCATACTTCAAACAGAACAAAACGAAAAGCCACAGTCCAACCGTACCAACCGAAACACTTTGATAATGTGTGACTATGGTTTTTGTTTTAGTTCTGTTCAAAGTATGAAAATCTTGTTTCAACCTTTTTCAGCATCTTTTTTTTTTGACATAGTCGGGTTTTAGCCTATTTTTAGCAGACAATTAAGACTGTTCTAACAATACCTCATACATCAAGTTCCAATAAGTAGATTAAGAGCTATGAGGGAACAGATGAACATATTCATATACATACATAGCCTGTCAAAATCATAACCCTCTTTTGGCTTTGCCATAGTCGGGTAAAAAGCAGAATTAATGTTGTTTTTTTAACTCTAATTGTATTATAATCAAGCATACAAATCCTATTTTTTTTTTTAAAGCGGCTTCAAAGTTTTTATTATAAATGCTGAAATTAATATTTTATATGATCATGGCAAATCCAAATGGAAGGGTTATACTTTTAACAGTATGTATATACATATAACTTTATATGTACTACATTTGTTCCACAATAACAGGTAACAGTTAAACTATGGAGTCAATTTTGATGAATGAGTTGTTGTATGTAATGGGTTATCTAATGAAAGAGGGAAACATTTTCAGTTCAAATATATACTTATGAAAAATATACTAAAGAGTGGTTGAGTTTTTGGCTGTTGCAGAATAGTTGATGGTTGTTGTTGAGTGGTTGAAATTTGTTGTTGAGTTGTTGGTTGTTGATGAATTTTTGATAGTTTTTTTTGACTTGTAGTAGGTTGTTGTTGGATGTTTTTGAGTTGTTGGTAACTTGTTGTTTGTGATTGTTGTGTTGTTGTTGGCTATTATAGAGTAGTTGTTGGTTGTTGTTTATTTTTTCTTGATTTCAATTGACTTGTTGTGTTGTGGGACGGTGTTGAGAGATATGTTGATGGTTATTGTTTAGTTGTTGATGGTTGTTATTGACTTTTAGTGGGTTGTTGTTTAGTTATTAATAAACCCTCAAAATAATTTGAAAAAAGTAGTTTTTCGTATATTTGACTTATAGCCCAAATAAAAAAAATCGCGATCTAAAAGGTATGAAATATAAAGATATCCTTTACATATGTTCTTAATTTTAAATTGTAGCCGAGGTCGTATTTAATCATCGTATTCAATTTATACATATAATAAAACCGTAGAAGTTTTTAGTTGTGCCATCACGTAAAAGGTACGAAGTCGATGTAGATAACTTATAGACATTAAAATTGTGTGCAACATAATATATTACTTAATATGTTTTGTTTCATCCCAATCGGTTGACTATATCGAAAGATAAACTACATTCTAAAATATTAAGAATCTAAATTAATCATGACAAATCAATCATGATTAAATTAGTTATGACTTATTAATTGGTTGCAAAAATTTGTTGATTGACCCAACATTGCCATAGGGTTGCCCAAAGCACACAACCACTACGAGGTTTGGGCACTTTTGCAGAACCTATTAAACAATTTCTTGTAATTTTGAGATTATGAAAAGGTTCTTTATAATTATTTGAGCCAAACGGTAAATTATTACAGATGGACATAATCGTTTTTGCGTTTTTATATCGGGCCGGTGTCCGCAACTTCACGTCAAAAGCGTGGTTTTTTGCCTACGGATTAACGTTTATAAATGTTATGTAAGTAAATATATTTGATAAGCTAAAGTTGTCCTAAAATTCAACCAAGTCAGATAAAATTGTGCGTTTTTAGACCTGCTAAGATGCGAAATGTGCACTGCACAAATAGTTCAAATTACAAGTCACACACGGTAGGTACCTACCACATGCCTATCTTTTTATACAACAACTTTTAGTGATATAGTAGGCTTTTAAAATTATTTATGGAATGAAATGTGGTAGTTCTTATCTACGGGTTCCTTCTATTTGGCAGAATCTTGATACTCCGTTTATTTCGCATAACGCACTTGGCGTAATCTTCTTTATTACAATATTTTTAAGGCATACAAATTATTTAGCATAACTGTTGTATGGCAGAATGTTTACGTGTCCGAATTTACAATGGCATACTTTTAACATGGCAGAATTTCATTTAGCATAACGTTTATCTAAGGAGTCGTGACAAAAACAATACTTGGTGCATGTTGCATGCCTGCTTTCATGCTGTATGCCTGCTTGCATACTGCATGCTTGTTTGCATGCTGCGTGCATGCTGCATGCCTGCTTCCATGTAGCATGCTTGATTGCATACTGCATGCCTGCATACCTGCTTCCATCCTGCTTCATGGCGGGAGCTCCTCTCCACTTCGCTCCCGCCTTAGCCACCGTTGTTATTTTTTTTGGTTTAAAAAAATGAAATAGGAGGCCCCCGATTCAAGCCGACAGAGTTTTGTAATTAGGTTACCGTTTTGATATTAATAGTAATATCATAGTGTATTCTTGTTTGCATGTCATGTACATGGTCGTACGCGAGCGTAGCCAGCTAGGAATTTTAGGGCACCCCGACACGGACAGGTTAGGTTAGAAGTTATTTCGTCGTTATTTTTTTTTATAACCACCCAGAAATAGGAGGTACCGCAGGGGACCACCATTGACCCTATGTAAACAAACAGTGTTTTGTAATTAGCTTTAGGTTACCGTTTTGATATTACTTCCACCGCAATTAATGACTATCGATAGAAAATACTTATATGCCAAAAGACGATTCTGACTGTGAACATTCTGCAATGAGTTAGGTTAGATGCGTTAGGTTCTGCTTTTTAATTATTATGGATTTAAAATTTATGACTAAAGATGATTTTGGCTAACAAAATTATGAGTTTTGAATTTATGACATGTATGACATGTTGTTGTTGTTGTTGTTTGTGTTTATGACATTTATGTTTTGTTTTATGGAGTGTATGCGAAACGATTTTCTGCGAAATGAAGTAAGTTTATGCTATCAACGGATGCATAAACTTACTTCATTTTCTGCATTGATAAGTAAAATAATATTATGACATAAAAAGTTCTGCTGCCCCTTGTCTACTCTAAGAAGTCAATAGGTTTCAAATTACACGTTAAAAAGAAATTCTTTGGGTACCTCTTGCGTGTGAGTCCTATTGGCACTAGGCTGTATAGGGTATAGGTATATATGTATATATATGTATAAACAATTTCAGGAGTCGATTAAAATAGCTTGCTGTTTATTTAGGCGTTTGTTAGAAACCTTTTCTTCGGCCAAAACTTCGGTCCATTGATAAATGATATATATATTTATTTTGCCAAAACTTTGATCCATTTTGGCCGAAATCGAAGGTTCGGTCGAGACTAGAATCAGTAATACGTAATCTTAAGGTCTTTTTTACATAGCATGGGTAGGATGACAGTAAGACGAAAGTATGCAACTTTAATATGAGAGAAAAGGATAGGTAGCGACCGCTGGGCACGCCACAATTATGGCGGTAAGTCCCCTCTTTGAGGCGTGGTTGGAAAGACCTCACGGCGTCCTCACCTTCCGCATGCCGCAGGTTCTCACCGGACACGGTAAGTTCGGGAGGTTCCTGCACCGGATTCGTGCGGAAACGACGCCCGGGTGTCCCTACTGTGTGGACCGCCCGGAGGACACGGTAGAGCACACGGTGGAGGTGTGCCCCGCTTGGGCAGAGCAACGCCGTGTCCTCGTGGGGGCAATCGGCGGCGGCGATCTCTCGCGCCGGGCCTTGGTTCAGGCCATGCTCCGGAGCGAGGAGGAGTGGCAGGCGGTAGCCTCCTTCTGCGAAGCAGTAATGCTAGCGAAGGAGGCGGCCGATCGCGTGAGGCAACGGTCCTTACGCTCCAACCGCCGCCGGGATTCCGATCCCGATTTCCGGCCACCGAAGGCGCGGGCTTGCGGACGGCGAGCAATGGGTGGCTCGCCGTCCGATCGTCCGGTAATCGGACCGAGCCCAAGTCGTCGACGGCGCGTACTGTTCCACGCGCGCCTCAAGGAGATGTCAGCAAATCGTAGAGGCCCAGCAGGGTCGAAGCCTACTGGGGCCACGGGTAGTTTGAAAGTGAAACCCGGGGCCCTGGGACGAAGGCAGCGAAGGAACAGGAGTGGGGTTTTAGTCAGTAAAAGTCGACACGATAGTGTGTGTGTGTGTTGTCGGAACGGGAGATATCCCGTTCCGCCCATGAGCGGGGATGTTATAAGATGATTTTTCCACCCAATAAACAAAAAAAAAATAGGTAGCGACCGCGACATTGTATAAATCCGATAGCTGTCACCCGCACCATCCTATAGCAATTGTAGTGGATTAGGCGCACAATGCCACATTCGCAAAATGACACATTGGATTTTCGCAAAATGTGATATTCTCAAATTGTCATATGCTCAATACGACATATCGCAAAACGTCACATTAGCAAAATGCCATTTTCGCATAATGTCCAAAATGTCACATCGAATTTATTTTTTTAATTTTGGTCAGTTTTTTTATGGATAAAATAACTTGTCTAAAACTTTAATAACTATTTGATTACAAGTGTAGCATGCAGGAAAAACATAAAAGAGACTGATTGAATCATGTGACATTGAAATACATTTAATACTTTAATTAGTTTAAAAACTTCTTAAAATGACAATGTAATTAATGACAGTTGGATTATTTGTTATCCTCTTTGTGTTGACTGATGTGTCGTTTAATACGTAGTTACTTACGGTATAAAATGGATCCAGAATAGAATTATTTGTAACCAAAAGGGATACAAATCTTTGATTTGTGGCGGTCATAGATACAACAAACAAAGAAATCACACTTTACATAAAAAAGACAGATGTATACATTGAAGATTCAAAACAAAAAAGAAAGGAGCGAGATATATAAGAGCCTCATTTATATTTGGTTCTTGTATCGCTATAAAAGTGAAATGAACAATTAAAAAAGTTATTACGATTTTAAATGGAAATTTCCTGACATAGAAGACGCGTTGCCTAATCACTGAAGGAAACAATGTACAGATCACGAAAAAGGTTTTAAATACACACAGACATGACTTTTTGAGAATGTGTTTTTTGATAATGTTTTTTTTTTATGGGAAAATCGTCTAATGACAAATCCCGCTCTTGGGCGAAGCATGAGATAGTGTCAGACTTTTACTGCCAAAAACCCACTCCTGTTCCTTCGTTGCCTTCGTCCCAGGGCCCCGGGTTTCGTTTTCACATCCTGCTGGGCACCTACGATTTGCTGACATCGCCCTGAGGCGCGAGTGGAACAATACGCGCCGTCGACGACTTGGGCTCGGTCCGGACGGTTACCGGACGATCGCCCGCGCCTTCGGTGGCCAGAAATCGGGATCGGAATCCCGGCGGCAGTTGGGGCGTGAGGACCGTTGCCTCACGCGATCGGCCGCCTCCTTTGCAAGCATTACTGCTTCGCAGATGGAGGCGTCCGCCTGCCACTCCTCCTCGCTCCGGACCATGGCCTGTACCAAGACCCGGCGCGAGAGATCGCAGCCGTCGATCGCCCCCACGAAGACACGGCGTTGCTCTGCCCAAGCGGGACACGCCTTCACCGTGTCCTCCGGGTGGTCCACACAGTGGCGACACCCGGGCGTCGCTTCCGCACGAATCCGGTGCAGGAACTTGCCGAACTTACCGTGTTCAGTGAGAACCTGCGTCATGCGGAAGGTGAGGACGACGTGAGGTCTTTCCAACTACGCCTCAAAGAGAGGACTTTTTGCCATAATTGTGGCGTGCCCAATTTTGATAATGTGGCATTTAGCTAGTGTGGCATATTGAGAAAAGACATTTTGTGTATGTGGCATTTTGCGTCAATATGTAATTTTGCGAATGTGGCATTTTGCGCCTAATCCATTATTGTAGTGTAGTACTACGTTGACATCCATTCTCAATTTCTCACAGATATGTCCCCCTCCTGGGAATCAAGTCTCGTTCTACTCAAATTACATTTGCTATATCCCAGTGAAAGTCTCGTCAAATTTTGTTCAACGGTTTCCGTAAAACGTATTCCGTAGTTTGAAATCCTATTCCCGCGGGAAAATGACTAACCTAAATTACCTACTCCTTGTAACGTCAAAACGATCCAGCCGTTTTAGAGATTAGCCGGAACAAACAGACAGACAGAAATTGTATTTGTCTATGTATCGAATATAATTTCATACACATTTATTAGTAAAAATAAATTATGGTTTTTACAGGATTTTGGATTTTCAATCACATAATAATCCAGCTGTTGGTTCCCGCCATTTATTCCACTCGGCAGTCCTTCTGTGGATTATGTCGGCGGTTGCTGTTCCACCTTCTGAGATGACAGTTCCAAGGTATAAATTTATTTATTCTTGTTAGGGTTTTGCCATCTATACATTTCTGGCTCCGTCAGACTGGCGTTATCGGGATTGAAGTTATAGTTGTAAACTAAATGCACTTTTGTGAGTGAACGTGAATTTTGATTTTTTGTGCTATTCTACTTTGCTATGAAGAGGAAGACTCGCTAATTATTCATTGTATTTTAATTACAGGACAAACAATATAATATATGATTTTATAGTAGGTTACGATCATAAAGTTGATGTGACACATATTAATGATCCTAAAAGCTTTTACGTACGGGCAGCAAACGTTGGAGACTTGCTGAAGTTGATAGAAAAACCAGGCCCTGAAGTTTCTGGTAGCGAAATAAAGTTAGGTCAAAGAGTCATATACAAGTCTAATATACTTAAAAAATTTGTTCGAGGCGCCATACACAAAATAAAAATAAAGAAGGGAAAGGTGAGATGTAACATGTTTGCAGTTGATTATGGATGTTGCGATAACAAAGTGTCAATAAAACTCATGCACCATCCAGACAGCAAATCTGAACCACAAAATCAATGTCCAGGATTGGCGACTCATTGTCGATTGCATTTGTGCGAACCCAAAGGAGAGACTTTCAGTAATGAAGTTATTGATACCATGAGACATCTCGTTGGTTCACACACAGCTACTATTAACGTGCAAAGTAGAAGTAATGATCAGCTAGTAGTGGAATTAATTACAGTGGACTGCCCCCGAGATGTTGCAACCATGTTGGGATTGATCGGCCTTACTACACTTACTAAAGGTCCTTATACTGTAAACAGACTTACTCATTCAACAGCAGCTTTAAAATTGACTCAGACATTAAAGTATAAACACAAAGAACTGAAAGTTGGAGATGTTCTTCATGTCAGAGTGCAGAGTGGGACTTCAGTATCTGGTTTCTATGTTGCTGATATTAATGATTTTAAAATGTTAAGACGGGCAGAACCATCTTTCTCACAGTACTGTAAAAGCCGACATATGAAGGATGAGGATTTCGTTCCTGGCAGACCCTGCGCTGTTAAACTGCATAACCTTGACGAATATGAGCGAGCGATAATTAAGGAAGTTCTTCCAAATTCAAAGGCTGTTTTAAAGCTTGTAGATTGGGGTAAAGAAGTTGAAAGTCGTTTTTCATCTATAAGATCGATCGATTCAGAACTTTATTTAAGTCAGCCGATTATTGCCATTTACTGTTCAACAACAGAGGATCAAGTCTGGGAATCAAGCTTGCCTTCATTCTTTTTCAAAGGATATGAACTTGGAATAAAAATAATGGAACTAGGAAACAACTCTGATAAAGCTCATAAGGTTAACATTTATCCCCAGTGTATGCTAAATTATTGGGCGAGAGAATAGAGAACAATAGAAAAATCAACTGGTAGGTACATTTTAAAAACGTTAACTATTTTTAAAGATTTTGAGTGAGAGTATAGCGTTGGCTCTGTGTTTGTGTTTAATATTTTTATAATAATAAATAAGTGGAATAAAACAGGATAAAATAAATAAAAAAAACTAAAGTTATGTCAACAAAACATTAAACCTCAATAAACCTATTTTCTTTATTTTTCCAGGGAGGTGTATTGGGACAACTTTTGTTAAACAAAATAGTAATAGCAGTAGTAGAGTTACAAGCACTCTAACTACTGTCAAGCCATAACATACAAACGCAATTAGTCAATTAATGAGTATACGTATGGATTGAGGAGTCGTGCCTTATTATTATTGTGCCTTATTGTGCCTTAGGAGACTGGTAGTGTAGTTAGTAGTGAACCTCATAAAAGTTACAGGATGTAGGAGCTCCTCAGTTTAAATGTCTGGATTGAGGTGCCTCCTCAGAACTCGAAAAAAGTAGATGGATGTTTTTGAAGATTTAGCAGTATTAAGTACATGAACTGTAGTACATGAAAGTATATGAACTGTACTACCAAATAATTCAAAATTTGCAAAAATATCGATATTTAACCTGTACACAAAAAATGGGCACTGTAATGCTGATTCCGCGATAGCATTTTTGGAAAAAAATAAATCAGCCAATTAAAACCGATCTCTTGTCATTTAATAGTATGAAAATTAATTATGTAGGGTATGAATTCACGTGCACATTGTTTTTGTGTGCGTAAGTAGTTTTCTATGACACCGAGCGGAGCCGCACTCCAAGCTAGGGTGCACAGAAAAATATCGACCAACCCGCCTAGGTAAGATAGCACAACCATACTACTAAATATTGAGTATAATTATTGATTTTTCCAAAATATAGGCAAGAGTGCTCCATCGTTGGCCACATCGTTGCTTACCATCAGGTGAGATAGTGGTCAAAACCAAGCCTATCAATAAAAAATATATATATATATATACGGCGTCATCAATTTCCGCCTGATGCTGGTCCTCATAGTGGTCACTGGAGGTACCAGTGTCGGATTCAGCGGGACGAAACGTCCGGGTAGAGGACACGGTGGAGCATACGTTGGAGGTCTGACCCGCTTTAGCAATTTGCGTTCTCGAGGACGCAGTGGTCCGCGTCCTCGTTAAGGTGATCGGCGGTGGCAAACGCTTGTGTCCGACCCTGGTTCAGGTCATAGTACGGAGCGATAGGTAAAGGGAGACGGTCGCCACCGCCGCCGAAGCAGTAATGCGAGCAAAGAGGGGAACAAAATTGTGAGGCAGAGATAAGTCACACGCCCCGGCCCCCACTGGAGACGAAGCGGGCACCAGGAGTCGCTGGACGATTCCTGGCTACTTGCAGACGTCGAGCAATGGGTAACTTGCCATCCGGCCTTCCGGTAAGCTTCCAAGCCCGGATCGACGGCACTTAGTGTTCCACGCGCGTCTCAAAGAAATGTCGGCAAGAGGTCAGTTAGGGCCGACGCCTGCCAGGGCTGCAGATTGATCGAAAGAGGTAGGTAACGTGGCCCTTGCAAAGGGTGAATGAAGACTGAAATACTGTTTTTGTGAGTTGACTTTGGCCCCTCGTAAATCTTCTGAATCCTGACGGCTAAATTGAGGCGACGCCTCATTTTTTTTTTACATTGTTAATTAGGTAAGACGATTTTTACTAGTTTTTGACCCCCTCCCCACTAAAGAAGAAAAATAAGAATAGGCCGACCCCTTCCCCTCTGTTTAATATTTATTACTTAAGAATCTAAAGGAAATTAATATACGTTTGGTTGGCTTTGATGTTTATTTTTAAAAGCAACAATTTTAAGGACATTTACAAGTGTATCGTTTACGCAAAGAAGTAACGTCTAGTTCACAAGCGAGGAGGCACAGTAACGTTACCATAAGCACGTGCGGACAAATTTGTTGTGTTGCATGATATGCAACCACTTGGTTTGCATGTGCGTACCACTAACGAACATTAAACACTCTGTTCGTCAAACATGTTTGCGGCGATCCTATTAGTATGTTCTGTATGGACTGTATTCTTCGTGAATCATTGTGAACACCAAAAAATTTTTCGCTACTTCACAATGAAACATGCCATAGTTACTAAAATAGAGTTCACGACTTTTGTGTGCAAACTCGATTCGAACTATGTCGGCGTTCGTGTTCGAATATGCTGTCCATTCGAACGAACCAAATGTTCAAGTTTGATATGTTCGTGTTCGTACGTGCTTTAGAAATAGTTTACCAATACGCATCCGAGCGCACACCGGCACACACGCGGTTCCCCGTACTTTTTCAAATCTTAACTTTGCGTAGGTATTTTTGTGATCTTACGTAATAACTATTATGATTCCCTCCCACCCCCTTGTTAGAAAAAATAAGACATGATCGACTCCCCTCCCCCCTAAATCGTCTTATGTAGGTACGTAATAAATGAATGGCCCGTTATCAAAAGTCTCCTCCCGGTCTGGGTGGAGCGAGAGGCAGTGTTAAACTTTTACTGACTAAAACCCTTCTATGCTCCTGCAGGAATGCTCCCCAGGGCCACGGTAACTCTCTTGAACAATCCTGCAGTCCTGGTGGGCCCTGTCAGTGAAAATACCAACCATGGCTCCTCAATCCATACTGTTACAAATTATCAATCGATCTTGTAAACAAGTCGATGAATATTATTTTTTACGTACAAATTAATGATTTATATTTAAGTGCGTATTCGACATACATTTATTTTTATCAATATAACTATTTTAAGTACAAATGATTTATGTATGTTAAAATTACCTATTAAACATATTTGTTTTAGCAAAACATATTTTTTTAATGATTACCTCGAGGTCAAAACTACGTTTTATTAACTGCCGATATTGGCGTTATTTGGTAATTTTTTGATTGTTAGCCGACTGAGTCATTGACAGCTAGAAAGAGTTTAGTTATCCTAAGAAACGTACAATGACTTTAACCGCCTACGTCGGATATATCCGAGAAACACTATCTCGTTTATTCCGCCAGGGTCTCACATCCCCAACCAAATACTCCATCTCAAACAAATCAATCTATATATATATAATGAACAACTAATGTATCTGCTCGTGTCATACTATGCCGTTACAAAAAAAAAAGTACAAAATATTATTTTATTATGAAATGAGAAACTGACTGACTGACATATTCACGCACAGCCGAAACTACGGGGTCTAGGAGCGTGAAATTTTGCACAAGGTTTCCTTTTATGACGTAGGCGAGCACTTAAGAAGATTTTCCAAAACTCTCCCCCTAAGGGGATGAAACGCCAGGCTCCAAAGTTTGTACACCGCTGGCAGAAGCTAGTCTATACATACCTATAAATAAAATTTAAGTTATCATCATCATCATCATTTCAGCCGAAGGACGTCAATAAAGCTGGTTATTTTTTTTATTTTTTTTTATTTTACTTAAAAACTGATCCCATAAACAGTTAAGGTGTAAACTTTAATATTTCATGAATTTCGTGTTCTCTATTTATGTCATGGTTCCAAAATCTTAACTCCCCAGTCTCAAATAAGGTTAAATAAAGTCAAAGAGGTTTAAACAAAGAGATTTAAAGAGATACAATAGAGCGGCTATCAGAAAAAATGTCTTAGAGAAACTGTCATCCTATGGCTCAGTGACGCCATCTGGCTTGGAATAGCAAACAAGCGAATTAAATTTGTCAAAATTTATAATGATTTAACTATCGCTCGGTAGGTGGCCAGGGGCCTTACCATGATAATGTTAAAATGTTAGTCGTACGAGCGAAAGAGGGTGATAGAGCTATACACCCTATATAGCTCCATCCTTTTAACAGACCGATTGAGGTTGAAAAATTTATCACGTTATAAACTCGTGGTAGAGCCTCGGTGTGTGATAATGGAAAGGTTAAGCTTTTCAGCAATAGATGGCGTTAACACAAAATCTGAAAATGTTCTGGAACTATTTATAAAAATTATTGAATTCTAATTAAATGTTTCGTAAATACCAAAAATATTTACGAAAATAAACTGAAGTTAGGTCCAGTCATTTTACCATAGCAAGATTTACAATAGCGTAATGCGTAGTTCGGCATATTTTCTCAGAAAATGATTTTCTTTTAGTGCATAGAACGGATACAAACACGACTTGACGTGTAGGTGTGTCATATTAGACTGAGTGACTTATGACCAAAGTGGAATAAGTATCGGATCACGATTTTGTTCGCTATGTCCGGTCTATTGGTAGTATATATTGAATGTCTTTGGGTTTAAAGAGATACAATAGAGCGGCTATCAGAAAAAATGTCTTAGAAAAACTGTCATTCAATGCCTCAGTGACGCCATCTGGCTTGGAATAGCAAACAAGCGAATTAAATTTGTCAAAATTTATAATGATTTCACTATCGCTCGGTAGGTGGCCAGGGGCCTTACCATGATAATGTTAAAATGTTAGTCGTACGAGCGAAAGAGAGTGATAGAGCTATACACCCTATAGCTCCATTCTTTTAACAGATCGATTTAGGTCGAAAAATTTATCACGTTATAAGCTCGTGGTAGAGCCTCAGTGTCTGATAATGGAAAGATTAAGCTTTTCAGCAATAGATGGCGTTAACACAAAATCCGAAAATGTTCTGGAACTATTTATAAAAATTATTGAATTCTAATTAAATATTTCGTAAATACCAAAAATATTTACGAAAATAAACCGAAGTTAGGTCCAATCATTTACCATAGCAAGATTTGAAATAGCGTAATGCGTAGTTCGGCATATTTTCTCAGAAAATGATTTTCTTTTAGTGCATAGAACGGATGCAAACACGACCTGACGTGTAGTTGTGTCATACTAGACTGAGTGACTTATGACCACCAGGTAATAAGTATCGGATCACGATTTTTTTCGCTATGTCCGGTCTATTGGTAGTATACCTATATTTAATGTCTTTACTTAAAGTAAAGCTTCCTCTTTATCACTAAAATAAAATGTTTTTACTCCTCTCTGAAAGTAGGTCTGAAGTTGCCCGAGGAGCGGGTTGAAAGTAATACTTTTCATTCCTAGGCCAGGGAGAATCATTTTCAACTGAATCAACTTATTAAACTACAACACAACTACAACTTTCTATAGAGTCAGTCGATTACAGCGCGATGTAAAATTGAAATAATTTAAGTAGTATTTTTTTTCCAACTTTTTCTTAAAAATACTTTGTTTTTTAAAAAAATATTTTCAATTTTTCAATACCTAATGAAAATAAAAAAAAAGGCTGAATCGTTGCCCGACCACAGAATAAAAAAACAAAGTAAGCGGGAAAGTGGCAATATACGGCAATCCGATCTTCATTATTTTGTTCTTTCGAGTTGTAGAGTTTTGTTTACATTTCCGTTCAACAGAGATTTGTATCAACAAGATAAGTTTATCAGATTATGATGTGGATTTAACGCCTGATTTCATAAGAGAAGAGGTTAAAACAGTAGTAAAAAACCTTTTACCGCTTAAATCAGAAGAAAGATACCTGCCTAAAATCATACGACGACTCAGGTTTTGCAAGTTATTTTATTTTTACTTTCCTTGTATTCGTAATGAAAAGCACAGTGTTTACCTCAGACTAAAGACTTATTTAGTCCCTAGGACTATTGGCGACCTCGCTACCCTCGGACGCCAAACTCCTTCTCGGAACTAAGTTACTTTCACCCTTAAGGTAACAATGTACTATTTCACCCGTTATGACCAGTTACAGTGATCGACACGTTCAATACCTATTACAAAGCCCAAGAGCTTGTTTGTTTGAACGCGCTAATCTCAGAAAATACCGGTTCGAATTGAAAAAAATGTTTTAGTGTTGGATAGCCCATTTGTCGAGAAAGGCTATATGCTATATAACATTAAACATCCCACGGGAGCGGAGCAGTGACTAAAGACGCGGGTGAAACCGCGGGACTTGTACTATTTCTTAGTCTGTGCCGCGGGGGACAGCTAGTAGTCGTATACATAGAAGATTGATGATGCCAATTTTTAGCTTAAAGTCAGGGTGAAGGATCCGGCAGCAACCCCCCAGCAGTACTCCCACGCGGGTGTGAAATCTTAATCTGTAAGGGGTGTTATAAAAAATAACTCATTTTAAGATGTGAATTATAATATATTTACACATTGCCTTATAAGAGAAACTTACAATAATGTATGACTCTATTACATTCTTAATTGACGATACAAAAATAGTGCAATTCATTATAGCTTTCATTTGTTAATAAAACTAATTAAAACAAGGTTTATTAAATAGTAAGCTAATAAAAAATGTGTAGGCACAGAAAATTGTCTACCTGTATAAAATAGTGCGCCGAATTTTAAAGTGTATAAGTGAAATCAATCAATTTACTACTAAACAATGATAAAACGTCCATTGTAAGTATTCTAAGATTTGTATCTCATACTTACTTACTCATAATCATATCATCTTAACTAGTACCTAGTATTCGTTATCTCGTACATACATGATGCTGTAGCCATAATAAATTCGCCAAAAGTGCAATTCAAAAATAATTGCAATATTGACAAAATGTATCTACGAGATTGATAGCAATGAAAATATATTATTGGCTAAAAGATTCAAACAGCTATGGTAAGCGACAACGACGAGATATCGACTAACATTTCGTCTTCAACCTTCTATCTCGTATCTGTTCAGTCAGCAGCTGGATCAATCAGGTTATTATTTAGAGTACACCTGGTGCCAATATAATAATTATTTTAATGAAGCAACTATCCTACACAGTGATGTAGCTGAACCTACATTATGTATATATTTATAAGCTCCATCACTTCATTACTTTCATCGATTCTTAATTATACTACTTATGGCAGTTCGTAAAATATATTAATGTAAAATAAATAATTATCTAAAACTATTATCAAACAGTTTTGGAAAACGGAGATAGGGGCGTGCTGTATTTTTTTTTACTGTAAATACTCATGTATTGTACAGCATTTCTTTGGTTATTTGTATGTGTATAGGTATGTTAATATTGTACGATTGTTTAATGATTAATAACGATATGACTAGGGTTGCCACCCTTACAACTTACTTTTATAAATATAGAAAAATAAGAATTGTTGTATTACACGTTATTTATCACTAGCTGGCAGTGATGTGGTAACCAAAAAAAAACTTATAAATGACACCCAAGTGGTGCTGGTTCGGTCCAGTGGTGTTGACAATACATGCATATAGAAGCCGAAATTTTCGAATTCGCTGCACTCGCTCGAAACATCTAACACAGCAACAGTATTCACATTGGATTTACATTGTATGTGATTTGAATGTACCTATTTGGATTTCGTCGCTGCGGCCAGCGCTGCGCTAAAGGCTGTTTTCTTAGAGAATAGCACTACTGTTCCGAGCCGAAAGTTAAAACTCTAAATAGAAAATATGCACAATATTTTTTACTGAATTTTCCAAAAGTACTGCATTTGGCGTGTCTTTTTGGCCATATCTAAAAGAAATACTATATGTGTTCTAAAAAACGGTGGCAAGTGGCAACCCCTATTTTGACCCCATTTTGGTTATACTTATTAATACCTCGTTGGCTTAAAAGTAACTCTGTGTATAATATTTTGAACCCAAATCTTCAAATTATCCAACTAAAAAATACTTTCTTAAGTTTTACGCCATTAATGTCTTAAATAAGTGGCCTTACATGTCTCCGACTGTCATAAGGTAATCTATTAGAAATGTTGTTATTTACCAATACACCATGGTTCAAAGACAAAACTTTCGATACAATGTTTAAATCTTCTTGATTCCTTCCATTCAAGCCATTCTGGACCAACAATTGCTTTAATTCTGCATCTACATTGTACTGGTTTTGTGCATTTATCGGAAAGAAACGATTCGTATGAGTTGGGTTGAAAGTGTTAAACGTATTATAATTTTGATTCTGGTTGTTTAATCCAAAATTACCGACTCCACTATCGTGACGGAAAACTCGATGGTTTTGTTTTTGTTGACCAAACTGATCAGGTCTTACTTGATTGAAATTAACTCCTTGGTTAAAGTTCTGACCAGGGTTGGGATGTAGAAAATTACTTATTCCCTGAGGCAAATGATTTTCCTGTAATGGAAACTGATCGGGCTGCTGACTGTGTAAATGTATAAGAAAATCGACAGCCTCACGATTAGGCAACTGTTGATTTGTTACTGTGCTGCTCGCTTCTAACGGTACACTGGATTGAATTGATACACCATTGTTTGATCTTATTGGCGCATTGTGGTTTACGAACTGGTTCTGTGGAATATTTTTCTGAACCTGAAAATTATTTACAGAACCTTGTGCCTGAAATTTCTGAGAATTAGAAAAAAGTTGTTGCCGCTGTGCTTCTTTTTGTTGTAAAAAATATTGCTGTTTCCTAAGTAGTTCCTCTTGTTGTCTTTGTTGCTGTTGCAAAAATCGAAGTTGCTCTTCGAGTATTCTTTGCTTTTCTTCAAGTTGTCTCTGTAATAATAACTGTTGGTTTATGTACTCTGATTGGGGGATTTGGTTTAAACCTACGCTAGGAATAATTTGATTTATGGGTTGAGATTGTAAAACGGTAGATGGCAAATTTGTAGCGGGTAGCGGTCTCATAAAGTGTTGTTGACTATTTGTTTGCTGATAAAGTGGTATCACTTTCTTCGGTAGGCCTTGAGGATCTTGATGAACTGTAAACGCCGCAACTAAAGGAGCTTGATATACTTGAACATCTTGTTTGTCAACTTCTTCAATGTTTTCTCCATCATCATTGTGAGTCGGTTTCGGAGTAGTGGTCGTGGTTGTAGTCGTAGTGGTCGTTGTGGTTGTAGTAATTCTAGGCTTCACTGTGGGTTTCTTAGTGCTGATGGAGCTTTCTGTGCTCAATTTAGAGGGACTGGCTATACTCCGTGTTTGCAAGAAATTGTTGTCGCTCTCCCTTGTTTGAAATATTTCGGGAAACGGTGCTGAAGTTGGCAGAGTTGCTGTTACCTGACTTTCAACGTTACCTGTAGTCGTGCTCAAAATAGATATATTGTTATCTATTATTGCAGGTGTGTTTGTACTGTTACTAGAAAATGCAGATTGTCCGTTAACGATAAATGAATGAATCTGTATTCCATCTTTGTCTGTCTGAACCTCGGGATCAGCTTCGCCGGTTGTGTATCCATCTGAATCTAAACCAGTAGTACCATCAAGTTCTGCTCCTGTTGTTGATTCTTCAAGTTCACTAAGGGCTTTTAGTAAAGCCTTTCTAATATAAGGGTCCAATCGCACCGACGGTTTAGGCTCTATGGTATTAAACTTGTCATTGTAACTATCAGTTGTAGTATCTTCAGCCAAACCCAATGAAAGTAGGGGAAGGAGCATTAACGCCAACATCTGAAAAAAGAAAAAAATACTTATTGTAATAATTTTCAAAAAACATAGTAGAGCTTCATGTTTAGGAAGTCTCCAATGCTGCACGTTCAATACGTGATTACGATAGCTATTGATACTTCCACATTTCCAACATCTTATGTTTTTACACAGTAGTGTTCGGTTACATTGTTTGTGTTATGTTAAACAATGGCTGTGTTTTTATAGATCGATTACACAACGTGAATACTATCTTCTGGCTGACATAGATCGATGATGCGAATGTATGTAGGTATATGGAGTGCCAGTGTGGTGTCTCATTAAATGAGACCCAAATAATAATATTACGATGCAAGTCGAGGTCGTCATAGTGTAGTATTCAACTGATGTTAGGCGCGATAAAAGCGTTTATATTCCTGATTAAAAATGGGATCAACGATTATAATAATATTCAAGCTCTTATATTATTTGAACGTCATAAAAATATCCATAATAATCATCATTTTTTGTCTTTTGAAATGATTTTTTTTTAGGTTTATTGTGGATATGGAATGAGTCTAAGCCATCACGTGCTGCTGCTAACGCTCGTTTAATTTGAACTTTGTATATTATCCTCGCCTAGATAAAGTTTTCACTTCAGTCGTATTTTTTTTTCTTCCATATTTCCCTATTAGTGGTCATCTCAGCTGTCTTCCCCTTTACAGACATAGCTATAACATTTTTCATACAATCCATCCTCAGTTTCTTTGGTCTTCCTCTACTCTTATTCTCATCTACATTCATACTCAAAAATTTCTCACGACGTAGCGACTTTTTGCTCATCTCTCTCTCCAAGACAACCTATCCTAGACAATCTATCACTTATGATCGTTTCTTATCCTTCGTTTCACACCTCAAACCTCAAATCATTACCGTGTACAGGGCATTATAGGATGGATCCTTAACTGTTCGGGTTGTGCATCTTTGGAATTCTCTTCCACACTCATTCGAGGGATAGCTCTTTGTTGGACGTGTTCAGGAAAAGAATTAGAGAATATTTTCTGTCATGATTTTTTTGATTATATAAATATTGTGTACAGCCTATATATAATATTTTATCTTTTAGATACCGATAAAATTAAATATTTGCATTGCATTACCGAATATTTTCTCATTAGGTACCCTTAAAATAGTATCCTAATTTTTAAACAAATGTTCAATTAATAACATCAATTATAGGAAGAGTTTTGCAAGCCTCTTATTTACAGAATCCTTTGTTGTTTGAATCACGTTATGCGTGCTTAGTTAAGTTAAACATAAAGCAATATTGTTGCGTATGATGCGTGACCCCCGAAATGTGCAAACATACGTCGATACACACCATTCATCATCAGCCGATAATTAATCTTATTGTAATGTTTCTATTGTGCTGCAAGTGTTGAGGTGTTACTCCCTCCTCCCTCCCATTTACCATGCATGTAGGTACGAAGAAGCGAGCTTGACATTTTAGTTTGCACTTATGAACTTTGTTTAAATAGCGACATAGCATCATGTCTTAAATTGAAATTCTCATTGTGTTAAAAGAAAACTCCAATCTGTTAAATTGATCGGCGAAAAATTACTGCTTTCTCTACATACTGAGTGGTGATTGTTGAAAATATTTGCAAAGCGGACGAACTTTTAATAAGCAGGTTGTTTCTTATCTATGTAGGCATGTAAATGCAAAGGGCAATTGAAGGACATAGGTGGCTTTTTGTCAGTAAAAGTCTGTCTCGTCCTCTCGTTCCATCCTAGACCGAGAACAGTACTGATGATGTCATGATTTCCCACTCCAAAAAAAGCTTTATTTAATAAAAATCAATGGTTATATGTATTGCTAAGTGCAAAACTCGAGTATGGCTGAAACTATTTATTGAAGTCTCTGGAAGGTGCCTTTGAAAAAAACATTGGGAAAATTGCACGAAAAATCGTAGAAAAAACACATTTTTCCTGATTACTTTTAAACTGTTCATAGCTGTCAATATAAGGGTTAACTGTCAATCCGTAGATTTCACACTTTCCTTTTACAATACCAGAACGACCTCTGTCGGGTCAGCTAGCTAATCGAATGTAGGCTATTAGGTTCAACGTATTCCTACCTAATATAATTTAAGTGAGGTTCCACTTATAGTTACAACTAAAGCAATTTTATTTTATTACCAATGTAGAGAGTAGAGTCTATTGAATATAACAGAAGTTACGTTATAATTTCACCAAAATTGACTAGCATTATTTCATCAAGTCATGATTTTTGCATATAGTTACGTAATAACAACTATTAAGTAATATGTGATACTGACAACGAAATGCATATACATATGTTCCTTGGGCGAATTTTTCGTGAGCTTCCTCAGTAAGTAGGTAAGATTTCTATCATTTTCCAGCCAATTACTTCCAAAGAGGGTCACGAGAGTCTGCAACTTGCAATACGTAATGGAAGCTACCTATTGTTTCAGTATATCAAGTGGTTCTGTTAATTAGGAACCTAATTTATTATAGGTGTGTATGTAGTCAACTTCTAAATATTGCTTGATATCTTGTAAAAAAAAAAACAGATACCTACAACAAACAAAGACGTGAATGATGGTAACTATTTATTCTCGGAGTTTCCTTGCGTGATCGAATTAGAAATGAAGATATCCGCAGGAGAACCAAGGTTGCCGACATAGCACGAAGAATCGCCAAACTTAAGTGGCAATGGGCAGGGCACATTGCTCGCACAGGACCGTTCTTTGTGGCGACATTTGGGGGAGGCCTATGTCCAGCAGTGGACGTCTGTCGGCTGAAATGATGATGATGATGCTGAATTTATTCTCATAATAACAATTAAGTACAGTTCACTTAAAATGACATACAATTAATAGCAAAAGAATTATATATCAATAACTTATATCTAAGTACTTGTAATAAGTAGTTACCATCATTCACGTCTTTGTTTGTTGTATCCGTGCAATCTTGCAGTTGCAATACACAAAAAAAAAATATCGGGCAGGTACTACCTACGATATCCAATTTCAAAAGTTCTCACTCATGAAATTACTCACATTAAGATCAGTGCACATACATTGGAATGGAAATGGTAAAGATCTTGATGTCTATGACCTATAGAAAGTGAAACAATTCAGTCAAAGGTCATAGGGGCCATTGTTTTGTTTGTAGCTCGAGCTAATGAATGCGGTTAGTTTGTATGACAGATATTAATAGAGCTTTTTATGGTTTAGGTAGGAATATAACGAGTATAGTGGTTAATTGATCGTAGACATCGATAGGTACGATAGGTAGTAATTTCTTATCGAAATATCGATAAAAGCCAGCGACCACTTGCAAAAGTTATGTGGCGTCCGAATCATCACTTTCACCGGACATCATTCACGGAAAGACTTCTCTCGGCGAATGTCAAATTCAATAACGTACCTTTGGCACTCCTACATATGCGCAAGCGACGGTGACATAAGCCTGGGACCCAACAACACACGCTGCTCGCGCATACTTAACATATTACCTACTTTTATCTAAATATGTGGGAAAACTCCAATACGAGAGGAGAGAGGGAGAACTTGCACAGTACAACAGTGAATAAATGATAAAAATACCTACTACCAAACGTAAACTATCTTTGTGGGTTTATGTCAATGTTGTAGGTGTTTTATTTCATCTTGTATAAACGACAAAAAAGATTACCGTAATTGGGTTTCGCAATGTATTATTTTGCAAAACGCCCACCTTTGACGAATTTGGCAGTTTTGTTTTTTAATGACCAATAGATAGCCTTATATTGAAACAATAAATTATTGAAGTCAGTTTATATCTATTAATTATGTAATTGCAGTTTAAAAACCAGTTATGTAGGTCACATCTTCATCTCTGCCTAGCCTTTGACCTACTACATAATGTTGGGGTCAGTTTCCCAGTCGCCTGAGTGACTGTCTTTTAGATAACTTCATGGGTGCTCATGCTTATTTGATGACTCGAAAAAGTGGAGAAGTATGAGAAGAGAAATGCACAGTGATCGACCGACAAATAAATGAATGAATTAATGAATTTACATACTGCGGAACAACGAAGTTACCACAAACACCCAGACCCAACACAAATATCTGTTTCAACAACAAACATTTGTGTTGGTGCAGAAATCGAACCCGCGACCCTGCGTCTTAACCGGCGCTATAAACCACTGCGCTAAACGGGTCGTTGGGTAATGAAAAAACGCCCATCCCTAAAAGGCGATTACGGATTTGTTTCTTCATGTTATTTCTCAGGGGTGCTCGGCAGCCACTGTTTATTTCTCATGGGTGCCCGAGCCCTTGAGCACCCACAGAGTCGGCGTCCCTGTCAGCAGTGCAACATCAAGCTTTAAGAGCGCGATCCATTTTACGACCTTAACTGTTAAAGGAATGGAGCCATACACCTTTGTATAGCTCCATTCCTCTTTTAGCTCGCACGACTGACATTTCAACACGTCAAGGTAAGTCTCCTGACCTCCTCAATCCAGTAACTGGGTAATACGATACCCTTTTGGTCTTTCCGACTGGTATCTATCTGATTTTTCTCGTCCTGTCTCCTGACTATCCGCACCGACTGTCAAAGATCTTTTTTTGGATTATTTTATCATTGATAGGCTCGCATTCAACCACTATCTCACCTGATGATAAGAGATAATGTGGCCGACGATAAAGCACGCTTGCCTTGAAGTAACCTATTCAAGTAACTCTTGACTTAAAGAGTCCTAGGTTGTGAAATTCCTTTAAATGACACGCGGACTTCCCGAGACACGGCGAAGGAATCTCATTAGGTTAGGTAGCTACATGTATGGACAAAAAACAGGAAAAAACAGTTACCAAAACAATACTGAGTCAGCTATTAAGTAATAAAAAAAGATGAAACGGCGTTACGAGTTGTAGGTCGTGGGTTCAAACCCTGCCGGGCGCATTACTTTGTGTAATTTATTTCATCACTACTGCTTTCAAAACTGTGAAGGAAAACATCGTGAGGAAACCGGCATGTCCTAGAACCAAAAATTGCAAGACATGTGACATTCATCAACCCGCACTGGGCCCGCGTGGTGGAGATTACGACCCATTCCTTCTACTAGAGAGAGGAAGCCTGAGTCCCAGCAGTGGGAACATTAAAAGGCTGATTATTAATAAAAAAATATAGGTTCACTTACAATTTGAATGTAACGGTATCTATACATAATCATGGTACATACTGTTATTTCAGTGCAACACGCTAGGTAGCAGTTAAAATAGGCGTTTCACTCTATGCTTTAAAATTAGAAAGATCTTGTCCATGACTTCCTACCAATCTAAGTATCAGTAGGTACGATTTAAAATAGGCTATTGTTTTCTGTTTTCCTTTTATTACTAAAACTGATATGTATAGATAAACAAAAAAAAAACCATTTGTCCTACCAGCTGGTGCTCTCACCTCTGTCCGCGTCTGACTCGTAAAACAGCACAATGCAATTTGGTCACAATTTCAAGAAGTTTTTCTTTTCGCGGATCCCTTAATCATTTTCTAAAATAAAGTAGTTAATTAATATCAGCTATCTACCAGTGAAAGTCCTGTCGAAATCGGTCCAGGCGTTTCAGTGATTAGCCGTAACAACAAACAGACAGACAAATGTTTAAAAAGTGCATTTTTGTTATAGGAAGGAATTGAATATACTTTCATATGCTTTTAGTAAAAAAATCTTATATAATAGATACTACAAACAGACACTTCAATTTTATTTATATGTATAAATTTAAGAACTACTAAATGATGTATGAATGGGATCTTGTGTACCTATTTACTAAATAAATATTATATAAGTAATTTAGCTCCGCTTTAGATATCAATCAATAAAACACGCAAAATGATATTGATTTGAATTTATTCGCACACCTAGATAATATAACTCGTTTATAGAGTAATTTACCTACTTACATAGTAATTAGTTTGAAGTTACTAGTAGGTATTAGTTCATACTTCCTATCTACTGTTTGACATAACATTATTTGTACAACTATGACAAATATCTTCCTAATTACTCTTAAACAATCCGGATGCGAATATCGTCGGAAGCAATTTAGAATTGGAGTAGTTTCACACGCGTTTTGTGTCGACAATTGCAACGAAATCTAATTCAGGTGACCTCATGCATTTATAATGTTGTTGATTCAGTTCAGTTCTATGCAATGCACTTCTACCTAGTTATTGGCATAGGTGTGTGTTTGGGGGGCTACTTACCCCCCGTAATTGATTTGTACCCACCCCCAGCCAGGTATAGCGCCCACCCGAAATTCTATGATAGACGCCAAAAAACTGACAATTTCACAGAAAAAATCCTAATTTATGTCAGGCCTTCCTGCAAAATAACCTAAGATACGCCAATGGTTATTGGAATAACACCTAAGTTAACCAATCATAATTGAAGCAAAAAAACGTCCACAGCTGGAGGTCTTTTCCGAGCATCGGTACATCGGTCATTAACTCCCTAACCTTTTCCCAACAAGCCAAGGAAGTCGACCCCAAGGTCGACTTCCAGCCTAACCAGATGCGGTTGAATACCCGTGTACATTGAACATTGGTCAACACGATACTCCTTGGATAGACTGATGGTCAGATTTTCTGATGTCTGATTACTTATTACCTGTGACGACTGTCAAAGATCTACAAATAGCAACCTGCGCAACATCACTACATCGTCCCATCAAGTTAATCAATAGTAAAAGATTAACCAAGATTGTATGGTTAATAGTATTAATTTAATTGTACTAGGTATATTGATTACTTACCTAATTGTATTGTATTGTAAATGTTATGAATTGAATTTGATGGTATGAGCTTGTTATTGTAATAATTTATTTGTGGTTTTCTATAATAATAGCTGTATGTATATCTGTAATAAATAATAATAAAAAAGCTGAGAAAGATAAACAAATACCTTGACTTTGCTCGCGAGGTTGGCGACATGTGGGATAAATGATATTTATTTTGTAAGTAGGTTTAAAAAAACACTTTTATACGTTAATTTTTTTTCGTAGTTTTAAACTAGATGAGGCTAGTGGGAAGTGGACCCAGCAGTCATTGTCCCGGATAGTCGTAGCGGCCAATCGCTTAATTGCCAAGAGCCTCCACCGACATCTGAGGAGGCTGTCGTTAGGTAAATGGATCAAGGGCTTGATTCAGAAGGCAGTGCGCCTGGACACGACGCGTATTGTTCGGAGTTTCTTCTCTCAGGAGCTCTGACCACCGGTAGCTTGGACCTTGTACCCGATGCCGGCGGGCTACTATTTTTTTAATATTTTTAATTGCTTGTTTTAGTAAGTTTTGTTTAAAAAGATATTTAAAAATGTAACTTATATGTCTATTCAACAAATAAAGGGAATAATAACCTAAAAGTAAATCAGTTTTTGTGTGATTCTAAACTTTACACAATAATAAAGTAGTGTAAGTTAGCTGGTACCTTAATAGAAAGAGACTTGAAACATTTATAGATACCTACTTTACCAATTAGCCAGAACGATAACTATAAAGTTTTTTGCGAACCTCTACAAAATATTTTGCGAGTAATTACATAATGTATGATGTTTGTTGCTTGTCGGTAAAAGCAGCCCGGAGCAAGTTTAAATGATGCCGTTATTCGGTATCAAAGGTCGGACGTGAAGTCGTGAACACTTCTTATGTCAAAACAACGTCGTCAATACATTTCTCTTGCTGCAGTCACGTATGAAATCTCTGTAATAACGACTGATAAAGTACTTTAGTCGTCTTCAATTACAGACTGATCTACAGTATTGAAGAAATCAATAAACTGTTCTTGGAAAAGTTGTTAAAGCGGTTGCCTAGTTTCTTATTACGAGGTGGATAGGTACTAAGTGGAAAACTATTTGACGACTTTTTCCACTTAAACGTAAAGCATCACGTTATATAATATGGTTTACAAGCCAAAGTTTACCCGCATTACATAAGAAAGTTACTAAGTGCGAAGAGCAGTATCGGTGAAACCTCCCAGTCGACTTGAAATCGTGTGCTTGACCCGCCATCGCACCCTTACTAGCAAATGCTACTGATGAATATCTAAACATACCTTCTGGGTATGCGAGCTATAACTACGTAGGAACTTTCGTCTTGTTTACTGTACTTATTTCATTGTTTGTCTATCAAAACACTCGCCTAATAAAATAGGTAAGTACCTAAATTAATAAAAGAAATTATAGTCATAAAATGTTGATAAGACTTTTCAGACGTCATGAAGACAAAGCATTAATATTTCACTTTCCCTTTTAATAATAGTTTTAAATGCTTCAATATAAATAACGGTTAACGATTTAGCCAGTTAACAAAAACCAACAAGATGAGATGTTGATGCACAGAGGTCACTGACATTCCGTAAAAACATAAATAAATATGTACTCAATCTCGGCAGTAACCATCACGTGTGACTGACCGGTCCCAGATTGTCGTTTGTTTTTGTCATGTTCCACCTACGTGATGCACTCAAGTTAGTGTGGGAACTGACACACCGAAGCCGGTTCCAACTTCCAGAAATAGGTGTAATTTTTATCATGCCTTTGACCAACTCAACAACACTGCTTATACACAATGGCACGTAATTATATAAGGCGCCATTGTCAACAAATATGAAATTCGCTTTCTATGGTTAGCAAATATTACTCTGTTACATCGGAGGATTTGATATTCGTCGTGCACGTATCGATTATTATCCATTGACGACGTATTCATCACATCGAAGCTTTGAATGCTCGGCCTCTTAAGCTGTTGAATGGCTCGGACTGGATTTCCTCTTACAATGTATAAATTGACACTAATCATTAGTTACACGACTTTGTAATGTCTATTTAAACTTGTGAAGAGACGTGTTATGTCTTCATTAGAGCTGTAAAATAGCATCAGGTTCAGGTTACACTTTGAGATTCGGTTTTATGGCACCGTATTTTAACACATCAATTAGGTAATTATAGTGATTATAGTCCTTGTTTTTGCCTGGTTTTCAGTACATGGAGCGATCCAGTGAGATGGGTCAATAAAGTTATTTGAATATCTTTTTCACAACTTGTAAATTGGTAATGTGTATGTACCTAATCTTTCAAATTCTATCTTAAAATTTTCACCTCTAATCAGATAGATGTACCATATATACCTATCTGCCTAGTTTACACGATTTCAACTTTAAATTAAAAGATAAACTTACGGTGCTATCATTTGTCACTTATAAAACCTGCTTGTTTTATCACATAAGAGATAAATAAACTTACGGAGTTAATAAAACTTTATAGTCAAATAAATTTGACTCCATGCAAACAACGCGTTTAGATAGGTATGGTATGTTAATTAGCTCCAATGGTTGCATATAAGTAAATATAAATGTCATCAGGTGTGTACACAGTGCAACGCATAAGTCTGTGCTTTGTATCTACCACAAAAAATGTAAGGTCTACGTCTGCACTTGTACTATTTTTTGTTTTTTTTTTTCCATCTGGGAAATCACACTAATATTGTAAAGGCTTCGTACTATACTTACCTACTTTGAATCCTGGGAGTACGTTCCTTTGGGATAATTTTCTGCTTTCACGCAGGCGAAGCCGCTGGCAGCAGCTAGTCAACAAATAATTTTCCCCGCTCTGGGTGGAGTGAGACTGAGTGGGTGTGTCAGACTTCTATTAACTAAAACCCATCCGTGTTCCTTCAGTTGCCCTTTGTGTTCCAAGACAGCGGAAACTCTTTAGAACAATCTCGCCTTTATTACGCTCCATCATACTTTTTGTTTCCGCAGAACACGGTGCACCGACACTATCACAATCCTTCTAAGCGATGATGTTGCGCTATACGAGCAGTGCCTTATGTTCAATTGTACAATGTTGGTCATATCATATTCGAATATTATAGTTATCGATTACACGGATACGACTTGCGGCTTAGATCAATTATTCTGTAGGCGTCGGCGAGTATTTTGCAAGTAAATAACATGGTCGAAGTTCCAATGGCTATGATAATTATCATAAGAGCAGTGACCGCCAGAGGTCTGCGTGACACCCGCGTCTGATGCTATTATTTCCGAAACAAGAACTATTATTCTTTATTGCTGTAACGGCCTACGATTTGATTTGTGATTGCGCAACGCTACACATGTACTATTGTTCTGAAACAATTCCATATTATAAACTAATTTTGCTACCTGTCTTTTACATTGTTGTTATATTAATTCATTATTAAAGATAGTCTTTTGTGGAGAAAGTCGCTAAGGCAGATATTTTTAAATTTTTATTGTTTGTGCAATATATCATGCAACTTAGAAAGCTTAGAAATCCAAAGACAATATAGATGGTAGAGAATGTAAACAACAGAAAATATATTGAGTTTTGCTTAGGTCTAGCATATTTTCTTTCTATTATACTTAATTAACAATGTATTTATTTTATTACGTATACACGCACAACACAAGCTATTGATATATTTATTGCAAAAACCACGCGGAAACATTTTCTCAATGAACTGTGCTTTCGAAGCTTTATGACGAGTCATAAAATAAAACGTTCCACAGTGAACGCGGTTTGGTAATAACGTTTCTATCCATTTCTATCGGTACAATGTGCTTGCATTTCGACAAAGTCACATAGAAGATTTCCCGGAATACTACGGCTACACATGATCAATCTGTTTATCTTGAGTTAAAGAACAAAACTTTAATAGGATTTTCACTTTGGTAGGTATATATTCATATTATTGATTTATATCAAAGCAAACCATTTTATTACATTTAATGAATAAATTGCAGTACTTAAATGCAGGGAAAAACTTTTAAACAACGCAAAAATCCTCTTAAATTTATTGTCTCTATTTACCCTTTTTTTTCGGTGGGAAAATCATCCAATGACATTTCCCGCTCTCTATTTACCCCTTCGTTCCTATTCACCCCGTTTGACTGTAGGTACTTTCAATTAGATAGGTAACTATCGTAAATGAAAGATTAAACATATTTGTATTGTTGTAAGTGTACAATATAATATAATCGTATGGCTTATTGTAGATATTAACAGGTCATAAAATGCCGTGCGAAATTGATTACTAAATACTTCGAAGTTTGCGGTATAAGTACCACAATGTATTCAATTTTCTATTGCGTTACTTGGACCAAATATGTGATAGAGCCGGTCTTCCTACTTTGTGCCAATAATTTCGCCTTTGTTTGTCGCTGTTTAAGGTCCTGCTAAACTGGAGGCAGGTAATTCTTCAACTTTCCACTAAGGTTTGGACCTGGAAGCAGTTAATTAACTGTGCTACGTCGAGTCTCCCCTATAAGAAGGTTTACTACTTTTAAATGACCGGCCCATCTGCCATTTTCAGCTAGCTATAGATGTTAATTGATGATTGATTTATTGATGATGTCTGGATCCTGGGTCAAAGGTTAGATTAAGCACATTACAAACTATAGAAATACGAACTATTGTTATCGCCGTCTAGCTAATAAGGTAGAATATTTAAGTTTTTCACGACTACAAAGAACCTAAAAGTACAGTTGTTGCTAGTTTTATCGGTTTTTTTTTAAGTAAGTAAAAATCAAATGACTTTTCCCACTTTGGGTGGAGGGAGTGTCAGAATTGTACCGACTAAAACCGACCTATGTTTTTGGTATTGTACATTTTTATATATTTTGTATAATTATGTCTTATTAGTATTACTTCTGATATTTGTACCCTGGCAGCCCTGAATCTGTCTCCTTTCTTTCAGTTCAATCAAAGGTTGTCTGTAAGAAATTGCTCTGTGCGATAAGACCGCCCTTTGTACACTTATTTTTGTAAATGTTAGTCCTGTATTTTTTTCATGCGGTGTACAATAAAGAAAAATATGTTATTTTATTAAATAATAAATATGTTTCTTCAGTTGCCCTTTGATTTCCATGATCACGGTAACTTTCGAAAAATCCCGTATTACTGTTTTTTTTTTGGTGTAACAATGTACGACAGTGCGAGTCAGTAGGTTGCTTACTACTTGATAGGTTTCTCTTTCGCCATAACTTATCGTAAATTTACATAAATAATAATTAACAGTGTGCCTCAGGCAACGTGCGTTATGTGTGTTCACAAAATTTCTTGCGAAACGGATTATACCTCTAGCTTCTGACAGCGGCTTCGCCCGTGTAAAAGTAGATATCCCCATACACTTTGTACCCCGTTTCATTCCCGTAGAGGTCAGTTTTGGAAATTCCTTTCTTTCCGAATGTTTACGTCACAATAACTATCTACATGCCAATCGCAATCCGTTGTGTGGTTTGAGATGTGTCCTGGTTTCTTTCGAACATCAGTCTTATAAAGATATCTCCGCTAAAATCATACGTACCTATATGACATTACTGTTTAGCTACAAAGGTGCAATGTGTAGGTACTTAGTTGATTTTGTAGTTCTCCTTCATGCAATTGACGGTTTTTTTTTTTTCGTAAGTAAGAATACAGGCTACGTCGGGCGCAGTTCGTGAGACTACATCGCTCCTCCGTGACTCGCGATGCATGCACTCGGTGCACTGTCAGATGACATGTGATTTCCAAATGTTGATATTCATCCGTGTATGAACACGAAACCAGTAATTTCTTTAATCTCCGAGATAAATATGCTGGGAAACCAGCCTTGCGTTGCTTCTCTACGCAATAACTACAACGTGTAATGCAGGCAGCTGTTATTAAAAATGAAATTATGATTTCCTCATATAAACGGTTTTTAATTCATAATAGACATTACAATTTAACAGAATGATAGATCATCACTAGGTACAGATATATCATCACTCGTAGCATATCGATCGATCTTCACGATCTTCCATACCGTGGTCAGCCGTGGTGTTATACCAAGTGTATAAAACTACGAGTAAGTTAACTGGCCCCGTTCTTACTGACCCAAATAGGTATATAAAATGTTGGTATAATTTGCAAATTCAATCTTCTACTTAACCGAGGTGGTTGTTATCTGTGCCGTACTGTGTTATTGTAAACATTCTGGTTGTAACAAACAGAATAAATCCGTAATGCAATACGAGGAAGTTAATCCAATAACATGTTCAAAATTGCTATACATAAAAGCATAACTGAGTGACTAATGCGGTTCACAAACCTGTCATTATGAGGATATTAAGTTAAGTTACACGCAATCTCAGATGTTACGAGTACAAGTATGTTCGAATTAAAATTGTGAAGTTCGTGAACTGTAAAGTAGGTAAGAAATAATTTATTCAATGTTGTTGCTGTTAATTATTAAATAACTAGACGATACAGCAGCAGCTGATGTACCATTAGTGACGTATATTGCATAACTTTAATATAATCAAATCACAGTAGTTATTAACTAAGTTTATGGCTGATGATGGGAAAAGCATTTAAATTAATTTCGTATAATCAATATTAAAATTGAAACGGTAACGATCGTCGTGGTTCCAATGAATAGAAAACGCCTATTATTGCATAGCATTTAAATATTACGCTTATGCCTAACTTCTAAATAAATAGATAAGTACTATGGCAAATGTTCGATGGAAAAAAAACAACGTAGTTGTTAATTGGGTAGGTTGACTCTATGAATTTTTTCTGACATTCCCATCTCACCACCCCATGAATTCACGCCCACCAAATATTCGTATCTTGGCACTCTGTCAGTTATTTTTAGGTTACACATAAAAAAATGGAAATACAGTACTAGCAACTAGAAGCAAATCAACTTGATTTTTCATTTAATAATTAAAAAATACTAACTAAAAGTAATCTAAAGTATGGCGTCAAAAAACTCCTCCGCAAAATAAATAATTTTAATGTAATACGACCTGATAACATAACCGCCGTATCTCTACGTTGTCGTCGTAGTGAGGCTTGCGCGCCCCAATGAACCCTAGGTTTGTGTCGGTAAGTTGTTGCCACAACAAGCCTAGGGTGAGAAGCCAGACCGGCCAGACCAAGAGAGATACAATCCGCAGGGCAGTAATGACTCCACGGACTCGGTCTACCGGGAGAATTCCTGTTCGTCATTTCCGGTTTGCCTTTATTGGCGGGCGGTATGAACACTGACAAGGAACAGAGCTCCCACATCTCACTTGCCTTTATTGGCTGAGATTCGCGAGAGAAAACGTGCTGTAGAGGAGAATGTACAATCCAGTAAGATGTTGGTAGGGATCTTGACCGTACTTTCGGAATGGTCTTGATAGCCGTGGTATACCTCTCCACTCCTCAAGCACCTCAGGATGGACGGCGAGTAATGGGTGGCTCGCCGTCCGACCGTCCGGTAACCATCCGGACCGAGCCCAAGTCGTTGATGGCGCGTACTGTTCCACGCGCGCCTCAAGGAGATGTCAGCAGCTGTAAGGGCCCAGTAGGGTCGGAGCCTACTGGGGCCACGGATAGTGTGAAAGCGAAGCCCGGGGCCCCGGGATGAAGGCAAAGAAGGAACAGGAGTCGGTTTTTAGTCAGTAAAAGTCTGACACTATCTCCCGCTCCGCCCAAGAACGGGATTTGTCATAAGATGATTTTCCAACCTAAAAAAAAAAGCACCTCGGGATACGTTGTCCCCTTGTTGCTATGTCACTTCATGTAGTGACAGTTTTTGAGGCTGCATTTATTGAGTCTGTAAGTTACCCCCTTGTTATCAATCTAAATTAATAATATTGTTCAAGCAGCGGCCACAGTCTTTACCGTCTTTATAATCAGACTGTTGGTATACAGTCCACTTAAGCCTGCCAACAGCAAAGCCCTCAGCTGTATCTTTCCATATATCGCCATAGTTTACCTACCACGTTTTATGAAAAGTGTATAATGAGCCTCTGCGGATTGGCCTCAGCTACTCATACGCTTTACAAAGGTCCAGGACCCCAGGAGGTCCTGAAATTTATATAGGTTAATAATATTATTTATTTCACCAAAACTCTAATGCTACGTATTACATACATATACTTATAGGCTAGGACTTTGATTTCTGCATGTTCAAGTTATTGCTACGGTAGAGATTACCTCTACCTTAGTAATAAAAAAACTGCGGAGCGTGTAAATAGAACGATACAAGGGCTTGGCTGTGAAAATCCCATAAAAATATTTTTTTCTTACCAATTTATAATACACTAATTACTATTAATGTACAGCATAAAAGATCCAGAAGGGTTGAGTGCTCTGGCCCAGGGCCAGCCCCACAACAAGATACTATTAATGTAAGATATAGGTAAAAACCTGTTTTTTTTTACAGTTTTTAGATTTTTTCCTATACTTGTGTTATGCAACTTGCTTCATGCCAAATTTCAGGATTCTAGGTCGATGGGAAGTACCCTATGAATTTTGATTCCTTGAGAGTGTCGAAATACACGTTTTTTGCGACTTAAACGGCTGTAGGTATATTTTTTTTTCGCGTCCAGTCACAGACCTATTCCAAAAACCTGTTCCAGTAGGTATATACGTTTCATCTCTATCCCTGATACCTATTCCTATGATACAGATGAGGTTTCGATATTTAGATGCAGACGGCCGCTTAAACTATGCATTTGTTATCAATTAACTTTCTTTTGAATGAAATACCCGCATTGTCAAGCTAACGTCATCAGACGCCAGTGAAAGTTTACGTCATCACAACGCGCAGAATTCACGCAAATTACCTCTAAGTCGTCTTGTGTTGTGTCTAGCGTTCGTACATCGCACTTTACCGTAGTGAGGGAAATGAGATTCTTCACTAATGCTGTGGAAAGGGCTATTTAAATACACGCGTTAAATAAATGCCTCTTTTAAATGTTTTGTTGTTGCAAGAAATAGGAAAATATTCATCAAGGAATCTGACGAGAAACAGAATTATGTAATATTTTGAAAGAGACTACAGTGTACGAAGACATAAGTAAACTATCGCTTACAATTTTACAATTAAACTTGAAATACACCGCGATGCAATCCATGGCATTTAAAATTGCGTTTTTAATTGATGCGGCTCTCGATTGTTGCAGTTTGTTGAAATATGCTGCGTAGAATAGGTACCCTAGCTGTATACAATCAAAGCTTATTAATCGGAAAACCAATATTTTATTAAAATTTTTGAAGCGACATTGTAATGTAATCTTCTCACTAGTTTTGTAAAAGCGAAAGTTTTTTAAATACATATTTGTTATCACAAGGGTAAACCATATCCTGGCATAATATAAAGGAAACTTTTTATCTCGGGAATATGTTCCCTTGGTTCATTTTCGACATTCGCGGGGGCGAAGCTGCCAGCAGACAATAGTTTGTTATAAACTGAAATCCATTCCTTCAATCGGTAGGTATCTCCTTATTTAAATTACCTATTAACTGAAGGACATACTTCAATAGGAAAAAAACAAGAAGAAGACTATTGACTACATTTCTTTTGATCTCTCCTTTCGTAGGTCTGCTGGAAGAAATTTACTTACCTTTGTGCTAATGTCTGTTATGTATTATCTTTTTCAGCTTTTGTGTGTAGTATATCCATAAATAGTAAAATAAATAAGACGAGAAATAAATAGGTGGGTAATGAATCTCACTCATTACTTATTTAGTTAAGGACAGTTTAAATTTTGATGCGGAAGCTAGCATCAATGTAAGTAATCCTCACAACGTCTCAGATTGAAATATTCTGGGAAGCTAACGGCGTAATGAGTGCATGCCGCCTTTCTTTGCATTGCGTTTTTGTGTTAGTTTCCTTCTATGCGTAATATCTGCATTATGTACTAGGAATTACAAACGAGTAGTACCTATAATGAAAAATTGTATGAAAGTTCCATGATGTTTTAATATTCTTTGGGTAGTCGGAAATAAATAGACTTAAAACCTACAAATAGCTATGTAGGTACGCACTGACTAAAACCAAACAACACGTAGATATGTGCTCCTGAGCGTAAACTTTCTTGATATGAAATCGAATCACAAAAATCTATACCTATTCTAAAAGATTTCATCATGGTTCGATTTTTTTTTTCAATTACATAATTCATTTTTCGTAATAATACGGTACGGCGATGACTACCAGTACAGCGGCAAAACGAAAGCTCTTTTACCGAATGAGGCCCGGTCAGTCAACGACTCAATGCGTTCACAACTTGCTGCGTAATCTTCTCATCAATGAACAGCATTCTTCACTCGTGCACAATTCGCGTAAAATATTTCAGTATAGTAACTGTGACACCGTGGGAAATCGAATGGAGCTATTTAAAAAATAAGTAGTACAATACTACTGATATCCACCACAGCTTGCGACATCTCATTAATTAAGATCAAGACCTAGTTATGAATGAGCATTGTTTTGCGTCCTAGAACTGATTACAACCTTCTTGTTCCACCGTATCTGGTGTGATGTGCAATATTTTGTTGGTAGGTACGTGGTACCTACATGGTGTCAGTTACTCATTGTCTTTATGTTACGGTCTAATTAATACCGATAGAGCGATAAAAGGCAACGGTGCATTGAAACCTATGTGGGATTTGTATTTATAATTCGTGTGAACTATTTTTGTCCTCACCATATTTTAATTTACTACAATTGGACATTTGGCAAACAGATGCAATTAATTAAGAATTATCCAGGTGTATCAAATGGGTCGTCTTCACTCCGCGTGAAAAATATCTAAAATACATTATCTCGCATAATTTGTTACTAAATATTATGTTTATGAGATATTACTTATTATTTTTGAATAAGTGTTTTGAAAAACGTCGGTGGGCACACGTGAGCAATCGAGCATTTCATCGGCTCCAAACGGTCTCGTTTTCGACTCGTGCGTGTTTTCTGCCTCAGTTACTTTGCAATGACATAAAAGTTTGTTCACTTGCAAGAAAATGTATATATATTATTGTGAAATAATCGTAGAGAATACCTTATAGCCATGGGATAGATATGATATTTTTGTCTAGAATGAAATCTGCAAATCGAGGATATATGTTTATAAAAATAGAATAGAATAAACTTTATTGTACACCAAAAAAGTAACACCACTTATACCTAAATACACATAAATTTATGGGTACAATGGCGGTTTAAAATAATGCTCATCTACCTACCTACTAAACTAGAAACACAACATCGTTTTCTATATCTGTGCACAACATAATGACAACAAACTTGAAAGAGCTAGCTAATTGAAATTTCTATTTTGCCAAAGGACTTTCTTTGGCTAAGAACTGCCGTGCCGAATCGATCTCAATTTATTTATGAGACGAGTATGATAATGAAATGGATGTTAAGTAAGTTACGAAATATATTTGCGTCGAGCCTCAAAGTCTTTGTATTTTATGTAAATCAAAGGATTAATTACGTAATCTCTAAATAAACTTTCTATTCTGCTCGGTAATCAATTTATTTAATTACTCAATGTCGCGCTGTCATTCGAATCTCGGTAGTATTGTCTAAACTTCGCGGAACATTTGAATAAGTCTTTGAAAGTTTTTGCATAGAGTAATCATTTCCGCTTAATCTTTTCACACAAAAATTTGTATTCTCACTAGCACCATCAACAATATTTTCATTTGACAACAAAATGTTTGTTGAAACTAACTTAGTAACTTAGCTAGGTCCTTTGTTAGAATTACTAAACGCAATAGTTAACTCGTGACATTTCATTTAACTTTTAAACTAGCTTCATTATTCATTACGAAATGGTTAAATCTTTTTAGTCTTCGTAAACAACTAGTCCTAGCTCAATAGAGCTAGTGTGACTTTTCATTTTTCAAAAATGTTAACTACTTAATAATAAGGTAAAAAATATTGCCGTTTTTTAAAACGGGTTGCTTTGAAGTGTTTTTGGATTGCTTAGGAATTATAAGTTTAAGCAAACTTTGTATTAAAGGTTAGGTTATTAGATATTTATTGGTTTAATTGTGTTTTGTATTTTCTGTAATATCAGTGATTAAAACCATTTTTGTATGAAATTTAAGAAAATTTGCATTATTTTGTAATATGAGTTCTACCGTCAAGCGATGTGCAATATTGATGATGTATACGGACTTAAAACTGCTAATGAATGTGATGTCAATTTTTGTTTCAATCACTTTCACATGGGAAATTTTATCTCACGAATAACTTTTCTTCTCAGGGCGGCTACAATACAAAATTTCCAAAATAAAAGTTATTAAACCAAGAACGAATACATAAAACACTTAACTAATTAAAACTATATATACACTTAAATCAAAAACTACTAGCTAAAATATGGCGTCAAAAAACTCCTCCGCATCGCTGTCGACTGGAAGTGTACCCAAAAGGCTGGCGGCATTGCCACGTTGTATGGCAATGCTTAATCTCTGACCGAGGTAAAAGCCAGCCCTTGGGTCACGTGAAGTGTCTACTAAGCGTTATATATAGTTTTAATTAGTTAAGTGTTTTATGTATTCATTTTTTAAGACTGCATTGGATTGTCATTAAAGAACTCAATAAAAATAATATGAAAACAAAAAAAAAAAAAAACCAAGAACACAGAGTTCTTTTGCTATAAGAAAGTCGTAGTTATACGTCATTGATATAATTTGCCTTTTTAAATGCATAGTTTCTACGTTGGAACTCCTAATATGAAAAAACGTTTTTTTATTAGCTTTTGATTATAAGTACTGCAATATTACAGAAAATACAAAACACAAAGAAACCAATAATACAAACCGTTTTAAAAAACGGTGATTTCATAAGTATCGTCACACAAGTCTTCGATAAGTACGGTCGCCTTGCTCGCCGAAGACGCGGAAGAATATGCACTCCACCTCAACCCATTGTTGAGACGACCGCACTCCATTGTCCTCAGAGTTACATATGTTTGCACTGATTGAAGAACTTTGACCTAATTATTTTTTCCAATGAGTTCCTAAATGATTATGTTAATGAACCCAATGATTTTATTGACGTCAAAATATGCAGCAATTCTTAGTTTTCAAAGTGCTTATTTTTATACATGATATTAACCTTCTATTCTTCCGTTTTGGCGGGCTCGGCATCCGCAAAATTTCTAGTATAAGTCTACCGGCGTTTCTGTCTTCGGTCCACAGCACTCAACAGTTAGTTGAAAGCATCTTAACTCCATCACTGGTTGACTGTGAGGTGCTGTGCTTGACCGACGCCGTGAACGCCTGGAAAGTGGCTTGCCCGGACAAGGCGTTGCCCGAGAATCCATCTTCCCAGAGACAGTGGGATGAGCCGCTCTGCAGGTTGGTACGGAATAATCTTATCAATACGTCCACCAATACTGCTGAGCGCGCCCGCCTTCTGGCTGTGGGTGAATGGGAGTCGGGCCTCTGGCTACAGGCTCTACCGTCACCTAACATAGGAACTATGCTGAGTGACACCACCTTCCGGATCGCTACATGCTTGCGTCTGGGTGCTCCTAGTGGAGCTCCACATCGATGTCAGTGCGGCGAAGCAGTCGACCGCCTCGGACACCATGGCCTATCATGCAGTAGAAGCGCTGGTCGGATAGCACGACATGCCAGTATTAATGACATCATCCGCCGAGCTCTTGTCACCGCTGGGGTGCCAGCTGTTTTAGAACCCAATGGCTTGGCACGTGACGATGGGAAGAGGCCAGACGGGATGACTATAATGCCTTGGAAATTGGGTAGGCCTTTGGTGTGGGATGCAACATGTGTCGACACCCTTGCGTCATCCCATCTTCTGAGTACGGCAGGTTGTGCTGGGGCGGCTGCTGCAGGTGCAGAAAACCTCAAACGGCGTAAATATAATAACCTCATCGGAGGTTAAATATTTGAGCCGTTCGGGGTTGAAACACTGGGGCCATGGGGTCCGAGCGCTCATCGAGTTGTTCGGGATATCAGCAAACAGCTGGTCGACTCTTCGCGTGACCAGAGGGCTGGGCTTTTCTTTGGTCAACGAATTAGCATTGCCATCCAGCGTGGCAATGCTGCTAGCGTTCTGGGCACTTTTCCCATTGACATCGATGTGGACGAATTTTTTGATGCCCTATGAGTTCTTTTTCTACCAGTTTGTACATAATATTATTTTCAATTTGTTTAAATATTTATTAAGTTATAATATTTATTAGTTAAGATGTATATAACATAAATAAAGCCACTTCTGTATTTAATAAAAAAAAAAAAATATGGATCTATTGAGTTTACCACCAGTGTTAATAAATCTATTGATAAAATTTGATAAGTATTATCTTGTAACTTGTTGATAAAGGACTAAATAAAATAAGGAAAGCTTCATTGTCAGCCATTCTTAAAAAAAAAACTCCAAAAACAAGACAAAAATCTAAGACAATATGCTGTGATTAAAATCGATAGAGAACTCTAGAAAACTCAATTGCTAAATTATAGAATCTAGAATAAACTGCCCTGGCGCAGAATTATGAGGAGACCCGACCCCAGCTAATGGGAGCAGGGCCGGACAAAGAAAAAGAGGAAGAAACGTGTGAAACGTAATTGTGTTTCTGACAGCACACTTTTTTTAGTTTTAGTATAATAGCATTTATCTAAATTCAAAACAAAACGAGTGTTACTAAAGCTCGTTGGCCACGCCGTTGGGTTTGCGTGTTTGAAATCACAAGTGGTGTGATGTCATGAAATTTATTGCCATCTGAGTATTATCTAAGCCAAAGAGATCACACAATCTTTCTCTTCCTCATGGCTATCGAGCAGTGATGTCATGTAGCATTTAAATGTAAGATAGATCCTCGTAACAAGTACAATTAGTAGGCGTTCTAACAATAGACGTACCTACTTGTCTAAACCACCCACGTTTGAGCTTTACAATGTGAACAAACACTACTCCACCCTTGTATGTGTTACTCCAGATATCACATTGACGAATACATATCGTTATGTAATTCTAAATTATACAATAACTCAATGACTAGAGTATTCAAACTGATTTTTAAAGTAAGCGATCGCCTAAAGCAGAAGTGTAACGAGATTGTGATGCCAGTAAAGGTCATGCCCGCAATCAAAGTAAACAATACAGAGACGTGGATCTAGTGTAGTACCTACACATCATTTATCATAAACCAAGAATTAGATTTGTATTGTTATTATTTTGACGCTATTTATCTGCAATCAATCAATGAAAGCCGCAGGTGTAGTATTGGGACGCCATGCGTACTGGCTTCGTCAAGAAGTGTCAATCATTATCATAACAGTTAGCAGATATACCTAATTTGATATGTAAAAAGCACAGAAAGCTTAATTTGCCTGCTGCGGTCTTCCCGTCCAACTATAATTTAGGTGTCTTCAAGGATAGAGTGAATAGGCTCTTAATAAACTAGAGCGCCTCACCATCAATAATTGCATCTCTGCTTATCATCAGATGGGATCGCAGTCAAGCACTGGAGTATATCAATTAAAAAAAAAACTACTAAAAATCCTGCGTAGGTACTAATATTTTATGGACCATAAATAAATTGATTTCTGATTAAGTAGCAAGTTTAGTAGATATTAGTAGGCTTATACTTGTAGTCAAATCTCCTCAGACTTGCAACATAACTGAAGATGTTTAGATTACTAAATGATACCTTTTACATCATTAAATATTTAGAAATATTGATTAATAGATAATATTGTAACTCATTATAGTAAATTACACAAGAAAACCGTGATAAATTAATGGAAAATTTTAAATTAAGGCTATAGATTTTATCTTTAACATCATAATTTGCCAAAGATGTGGTAATCTTAGCTACGAGAAATTATTCAACAATGATCCATAACGTTACAATGACTAATTAAAATAACTGTGTACAATAACACTTAGAAATTACGAACAAAGTAATATCAGGTAAGATTATGTGAAATATTGCTGCGAGTTTGTTATCTATAAGCTTTCACTGTCCCACGGTCAAAAGCAAAGAGTAACAACGGGATGGCATTGTGATGATTCAGTTTATCAGCGAGATCTTGGTCGACTCGAAATATGAATTCCTTCTCTATGTAGTCTGACACGATAGAAATCAAGCTGTTTTGCAAGTTTTTGTCCAAAAAACTATAAAAACGCAATTTGTTTGTTTGTAGTATTTTTTTAGATTCTTGGTGTCTGAATCTAGGAACTTACCTACTACGAGATTTACTTACGATTTATTTGTAATTTGTACTTAATAGTAAGTACTTTCTTTCTTTCATTGTTATAGTATATAAATTATTTGTCAAATTAAAAAAATACCGTAAAGTTAACTAGAAGAAAAAAAGGTAGGGGAGTCCTTTACCCAGCAGTGGAAAAGTATGAGTTGAATAAAAAGTAAGAAAAAAGTTAACCAGTACAAGTAAAGTCAAGTACTTTGGCCTTGGGGTAAAACTTTGGTTCCAGCTTATTAATCAATAAGAACACGGGACACTGTGTTCCTATTGGAGATTGGAGATTTAACCTGATTTACCTGTACTTATATGAAAACAAATCATTTGTTTGCAAACACAGAAGTCGAAGGTCATCTAATCAAATGACCGAAACGGTTTGGTCAAAGATGTATTTTGTCCCATTTTTATAATACAACCAAATATTTCCTTGATTACTATAAAGTTAAGAGCAATTTTGGCACTTAGTGATTTTTGTTGGTAGAAATAAAAAAATTGGAAAATAAACAAAGTGGAATCAACCTCGATAATAAGATGGCAACATGGCAAATTTGTAACATGTTACTGAGGTTACGAAATTAGATTTATTAGAAATGTTTTTAAAATTGGCTTAAATTTATCACCTTTGAAGTAAGTAATTAAAAGCAGATGTGGTCTAATAGTAACGTACAATAACTTACGAGTTGTACCTACGTAGCAAGTTCAAACCCAGGCTACTCCTTTTCTTTGTGATCCTTTACTTTGTGTAATTATTTCATCACCTCTATGCTCTAAAAAAAAGTGAAGGAAAACATCGTGCGGAAAGTGGCATGTTCTAGAACAAAAACTTTGGAGAGATGTGACATATATTACTATAAACCTTCACGGGGCCCAAGTTGCGGATTGTGGTCCATTCCCTCTCTTAGAGAAAAGGCCTGAGTCCCAGCAATGGGAACATTATAAGGTTGATTATGCTAAGTAATATACAATTGTACCGAGGTAAAAGCTCCTTAGCAAAAGGTTGGAGCCTGTACTAGGGATATTTATGTTACGGATCACGACGCTCTAGCTAGAGTGTAGAAACGTTTTAATTATTTGTAACTGTTTCCTGTAAGTATTTTTATAGTGTGCGTATATACAGTAGTGGTCTTATAATTAAGAACGATTTGTAGTACAAGTCATTTTGTAAAAAATCAATGTCATATGTACTTTTATGTTCCTTCTCAAAAGTAATTAATTATGTTATAAAATAGCTACATGGATAGAGTAAACGGGATTAAGAGTAAATATTAAAATCACTACGAGTTGTAGGTCGCGGGTTAAAACCCAGCCAGGTGCATTACTTTGTGTAATTAATTTCATCACCACTGCTCTCAAAACGGTGAAGGAAAAAAACGTTGTGAGGAAACCGGCAGGTCTTAGAACCGAAATATTCGAAGTCATGTGACATCCACCAAACCGCACTGGGCTCGCGTGGTGGATTACGGCTCACTCCCTCTCCTAGAGAGGAGGCCTGAGTCCCAGCAGTGGGAACATTATAAGGCTGCTTCTTCTTATGCTATTAAAATCACTTACTATTTACCTTACAAATTTAATTTAACATCGACAAATTTCAAAAAATAATAATAAAGCTGGACGAATAATAAAGAACGATTCTTAAACTGCTCGAGAGTTGTTTCAGTAGAGCTTTTCATATAATTAATTATATGACCACCACTGTGTAGATATAGTGCGTTTCGTAATCTGGATTTTGTTTAGGTAAGTATATCAAAATAGCGATGAATATTTAAAACACGCAATGATTTTGAATAGGAAACATTTTGTGTAAAACGCCTAAAATGTTAATTTATGTTTCGTGTTTTATGACGTGACACACCTGTTACACATAAACCTCATCTTTAGCTGAATTGCTATGTTCGCATTCTAATGGTGACCATTTGATGGCGTTTGATAGAGGCGACAAGAAATATGAACTAACCTAGATATTTGTAATACATAACATGATTTTAAAGAACGTCCATAGAGTTTCTGCAATTTTTTCTCTATAGGGATTTACGCTTTGGAATGTGCAATTAGCATAGTTTTTTCTGACTGACAGAATTCTTGCCAATTCAAAACTGCCTGTAAATGGTTTATTTGACAAAAATGCTTTGATTCTTTACATATTTTTGTCAGCCAAGGACAGGGACTTTATTGACGTAAGTTTGCAATGAAATTCCCTGGCTCCTGTTCTAGCTATAATCTGTATGACAGGAGCTATTGTTGCATGCAGGCTTACAAACAAATACCTAAGTAACTACTACGTTAATATTGTAACGAGGTGAGTTTATTTTATGACCGTTTACATTCGCAGCGTTAAATAAATCTTGCGTCTAAACGAAAGATTAATTTATCGTTAGCGTGAAATGCCATCTTAACAGCTAGTTAAACACCAGTTCAGACAAGTGGAAAGTTTATCATAAACAAAAGCTGCGGCTCGAGTCTCAACTCGGAGTCATCCGTCGGTCGTTCGCTCTCCAGTCTCGGTCTAGACGTAGAAACTGGAAATGATGTGAAATGATTCAAAATTTCACCGATAAGCGGCTGCAGTCGCAACACGTGTGGCTCACTGGCTCGGCAACGAATGATGAATCCTTAATAGCCATCATTCTCTTCCGACGATTCATGTAAACGAGCGCACCGCATCATCACGCACCAGTTGCGTCATCAGGGGAAAGTGCATTGATGAATTTATTGTTCAAATATTGTATTTAAATAAATTCACACGCCGCGGGATGTAGAATATTCTAGACGGTAACGCCTCATTAATGTGAAATTTGAGTTAATTTGCTTTATTATTCACAGTCATACGCGAGAGCAAAACTTAATGTTAACAGCTTTTTATTTACACGGTCTGTCGGTGGTCTATTCCAAGTTTCCAACACTTGGATAAATTAAAGATAATTGGGTATAATACGGAAACAAAACGACAGAAAATCAAAACCAGTACTCTGTGCTGTACTTAGTAATCTTAGTATCAATCAAATGTCTAAAGCCATCACTTAGGTCATAATAATAGATTGAGAGAAAGGAGCAATGCTATCAAGTCTGAAATTTGCAATTTGTGCCATCTTATAGTACTTACTTACAGTAATTTTATCATTTTTAAGAATGAAAAAATGAAATGAGCTAGATAATTAAGTAATTTTCTAAGTAATTGCTTGAATTAATGGTCAAGGAGTAGTTTAAAACAGTAGCACGTTACAGATATAAACGTAAACAATATGTCAGACTTTACTTCAAAATTACTTCACAAGTACCCGCATAAATATTCAAACAGTGTGAGCTCCGCATGTAAATTTCCGCATTACAGTCTACTTTAAATACATTGAAGAGAGCTTGCATAGGGACGAAGCCATTTACATGACAGATGACCGTCTATGTACAGAGATAAAGACATGGACGTAACCACAGCTTCATTTTTATACCAACTCAGTCGTTAGTTTATCGCAATGTAACTTTAACTTGACATGAAGAATAATAGAAAATCGTGCTGTGCAATACGGTGAAAGGTTACGTATTATAAATGTTCACATTATAAAGATCATCAATGTGATTTTCACATTTTAGTGAAAACAATTTATTTATGAATCTTGCAAGAGGTTACGTAATTTATTTATGTTAAATGATTTTGATGGAGACTTTCAATTTGAGGATTATTTTGCTTAAGAGGTAAGAGTGCGTAAAAAACCACTTTGTAATGAGAAAAAAAATTCTTCTTGAATAAAAATTAAAGTCAAGTTATTTAACATAATTTCATTCATATTTTTTTCTTTTGAACCAACCATTTTCACCCACATCTAAACGCAAAAAGTTTATGTCAAAGAAAATCAATTAAGTGAAAATTAAAAGCTATTTGACTGGGTAGGAAAATCCAAAACCGTAAAAATCTCCTTCATGCATAAAAATTCACGCATCCACACATAGACATAGTTCACGCACAATTACACCCTAACATGAGCACACTGTCAACGTATAATAAATGAACACCGGTACTCACTGGGCGCATCTTGCCGGCTCTCGAGGAACACTTGTAGCACTATGTTACAGCAACGTGTGTGTTTGCACGACGGCAAGGAGGTTGTCGCACGTGTGAATGCGGCCCGGTATCTGCGTGTACTGCGCCTGCGTGAGATCTGCGCGCCCCAACGACCACCGCAGCTGCGCCCGCGCAGCACCCAAACAGCCTCCGTTTGTATATAATATGGCATCCGATACACCACAAGGATGTTGTCACTATGAGCATTATGTACACATGGACTAACTGTAAGCATCGAATTAATGGAAGTAAAAGAGTTGATAAACATTTTCTTCATTGGATCGTATTAGGTTGATCGTTTATCAATAATTTCATCGTTTCGCGAGGAGTAATAGGTTAGTCGCTCGAAGCTATACGTGGTAACAATTTCTAAGTGTGTAATGTTTAGAATAGTAGTTATCCGCACGAGTACCTAGTGATTAGCCCACGGCCTACGATCAACATAGTAACCTATTACCCTCACTTGAATTTTGCAACTTTCATGGGAAAATTAGTAGCTTACAGCAAAAAAGCAGTAGGTAGGTGCTTATTTCGTAGTTCTCAGTTTATAGTGGGTAATAATTTTTTTGCAGGTAAAAATTCAGCCAGGTACTTAATTACTTGCATTAAAAATAATCACCATCAGTATAATTATCTCACTACGCTGATTGAGGAACCGACACCTACTACTGCAATTGTTAGGTTACTGCACCATAGCTGCAGGATTAATCGAAATAGTTACCGCGGGCCTGGAACGCGAAGGGTAAAAACTGACAGAACACAGGAGGGTTTGAGTCAGTAGCTAAAAGTCCGACACTTCCTTCCAATCCACCCAAAGCGGTAGGAGTTATTTGATGATTTGCTGATGATGACTACCGATCTTGTAGCTTGAGTTTTGATGGTACGAACATGTCATTATCATACTTTCAGCCGAAAAAACGTCCACTGAAAGATATATGCCCCGAGGTGTCGCCACAACGACAGGTCCTGTGCGTCTCGCATCTATCAGATTCCCCCAAACCTGTAGTTTCATAAAATCTATTAAAGCTTTGACCCGCTAGTAAAGTATCCCTTAGACGACACACGTGTTATGACATCATACGATGAGTGCACATAACGAAATAGGCGATACGCTCCATACCAATTAGGTAGAGCATACCGTCAGTATTGGTTGATCTCAGCGATTGCACAATATTGGGATCTTAAACTGCACAAACGTTGCAGCTGAATTTTACACTTCCGCATACAATAAACGTGTTATAGGTAGGTACTCCACGTAGGATAAGGACCTTTTTTGGGCAGGAGGGAAGTGAAAATCGTCAAGAAAGTTCTGCCATTCTGGGTGGAGTGTGAGAGAGAGTCAGACTTTTGCTGATTAAAACCCACCTGTCAGTTTGTCCTTTGTGATCCAGGTTGCGGTGAATCTTTCGAACTATCCTGCAGCTCAGAATAAAGATCTAACACGCTTTATCGTTTTTTCTCAACCGCGTGTTTTTGCAACCAGCCTGCTGCTACATTCGCAACTACGGCAAAATAGGGCCTTAGAGACCCGTTTGATACCCAATGATAATGCGGTGTCCAAAACACGACCTACAAGCTGGAGTGCCTCAAGAACACCTCCACTTTTGAGTATAAACGACGAGATACATATCCTACGCTACTGTTCACGTGGTCAGCAAGTGGGCCCAAATTATCTTGAAATAAGCGATTCACTCCAGCTTCATATGAAGGTGTTACAAATCTTTGAAATACTCGGCTTTTCTCTACGATGCGGTTGGGTACTGTTTAAAATATGTATACTTAATAGCATGTAGGACCTATAATATGTATAAGGATTAGGAAGTGAACCATCGATACACGAAAGCATTGTTTTAAAAAGACTTTTTTGGACCTTTTTAGCGTGTGAAAGCATCAACGCGCGGTACATACGAGATTATTACGACTAACCACCTGTAAATCGCAAACAAAAGCGCGAACATATACGCAATCTTCGTCAAGTGAATTCGGCACGCCTATGTAACATAGTTAATGTATTTTCTCGTGTAACCCCACTGAACACTACAAAGACAGTGTTAAAGATGTATGACTAATACGAACAGAATGAGTGTAAAGCTGAATTATGTCAAATGCGGAATACGCATGTTTAGTTTGTCAAAACATTGTTATAAGTAGGTACTTACTTAAATAATAATAAAGTATGTATTATTTTGACGTCGCCACTTATTGTTGCCTAAGTAAGTGTACTTATGTTATGAAGCTGAAGAGTTTGTTTGTTTGAACGCACTAATCTTAGGAACTAAAGATTCGAATTGAAAAAATATTTTAGTGTTGGATAGCCCATTTATCCAAGAAGGCTATAGGCTCTAATAACATCGCGCTGCGACAGCAGCAAAGACGTGTATGTAACCGGTGCAGCAGTTTAATTTAATATAAGTAATTCATGCGTGTTACGGGTTAATTTCCTGCAGGGAACAAATAATTTGTATGGCCTACAAATAGTTGGTCCACGGCTGGGTGTTTTTGTACGTACTCATGCTACAGGAGAAATACCTGGAATGAGGCAACATTTAAAAAAAATCGAATAAAACGAATATTCATATAGGTACCTGAATAATAAAGTTCGCTCCAATCGTAATTGAAAGCTAGAAAGTGGTTTTGAACGGCCCTGTAACCTTGTCACTGCTACTTCCCAGCTTGCATGCCCTGTTCAGTAGCTTTATCTTCACCACGTTGCATTGTAGGGTTTTGATTCACTGTGAGTAATTCGGTTTTTAATTTCATACTTGCTAGTGCCTTTAAACTTCAGAAAGATTAAATAGTAGGTACAATGCCATTTGGTTACAATTTCAAGAAGTTCTTTTTTCAGGGGACCCTAATTCTTTTTCTAAAATTAAAGTAGTCCGGAATAAATAGACAGACCGACACAGAGATCATTTTTTAAATTATATTTTCCTAAAGGTGTCGAAAATACCGTCATATGCATTTCGTAAAAAAAATATATATTGATATGACAAACTCACACATCAATTTTATTTATGTGTATGTAGTATGTATTAGTAATGTTACGAATGTTAGATTTCTCACATTCGCGAATGCGAATGCGAATATTTAAATTCAATATTCCCGAATTCGCGAATGCGAATGTTGACTTTCAAACAAAGTGCGCGCGAAATTTCATAGAGGTTTGAGATTCCGTGTTAGCCAAGTTTAAACCTAACATAGCACAGCTGTTACAGACTGATTGAACGAAGCTAATCACATTAAGTTCATTCGAAAAGATTTGTAATTCTCAGCGACAATTGCACCCCAATTACGATTTGTACGCCTCCAGGCAAAACATAGCGCTCTGTTTATTAAAAATAAGACCTGTTTCTCTTTACCTATGTTAACAAATAAATAAATTATTATTATTAATGATCTGAGCTCACAATTTGTGACACTGAAAATGTGAAATGCAGGTTGTGTGATAGAAAAATATTAAAGTAGATATAAAATTATAAAATATTACCAGTTGTATTGTTAATCTATATCATTCAATCAATACATTATTTAATTTTTGTTTGTCAAAAACATTCGCCAAACATTCATACGTTGTTTGCGAATGCGAATATTCGCACATTTTTTTATATAGATATTTTTATTTTACTTATTTGGTATATGTTGACACTTATAAAACGTGTTTTATAAGTGCCCATGTAGGCCTATGTGAAAACAAAAATACATCAGCCGTATCTTTTATGTGTTTAATAATAATAAGCGATCAACTTAGACGCTTTCTTTGCTGCAAAATGCAAAACGAAAATCTAAATAATAAATACAGCAACGGTATATAAATAAATTAAGAATTATTTCTTTTTAATTCTGTCAAGTCGATTACATTTTAATTTTGCGAGAAAAGTGGTGAAATAATCATTTTTGTTGTATTTATTCGGGGTCAAAGCGCAGCGACCGGCGCGGGCGCAGCGCAGCGGCCGCAGGTTCGCGATGTATGGACTTTCTTTTCCGTAACCTTAAACCGGGTCCACACAGCACAAGCGGGGCGAGAGCGGGGTTAACGCGATAATCGAGATTTGTTTGAAAGTTCTAGCGGTGAGAAAGGATCATTTTGTTGATCTAGAGTCGGATGTGATTCCGGTCCTATTTACATGTCTCTGACGAGAGAGGACCGGTTCTCGGAACGATGATATAATTTATAGGAATGTTGAAATCGCTTTTGCAAATTCTCAGCTAAAATATATAAAATTAAATTAAATCAAACAAGCACGCGTTGTATAATTTTGGTTGCGTTATTTTGACAAGTGTTTCTTCAGCAACTGACATACCGATTTACATGTAGGTATCTCTTAATCTATTCCTTGTATTTTTTTATCATAGAACACAACAAATGAATATATACAAAATTATATACAAAAACACTTAACTAATTAAATCTATATATATACACTAAAGGCTAACTAAAATATGGCGTCATAAAATTCCTCCACATCAGAAGTGTGCCCAAAAGGCTGGCGGCATTGCCCCGTTGTATGGCAATGCTTAATCTCTGACCAAGGTAAAAGCCAGCCCTTGGGTCACGCGAAATGTCGACTAAGCGTTTGAATAGTTCTTAAAAAAAATATATAAAAAGAAAGGTTGTTCGATTCCTTTTATATGTAGAAATATGTTGTGCACTCTCGATACCACTATCCCTCACCCTTATTTTTGTACCTCCTACAAACGTGTCGGAGCTATAAAACCAGCGGTCAGGACTCAGGTTCTACTAGCTCGAAGACCTGATATATTATCTGTTCATGCAGAGTATAATTAATTTCCTTAAACAATTGCCGGTCACATAAAGTTTATCAGAACCGGAATGTAGGCACGTTTGTAATAAGATTGCTGTTTTAATACTTGCTACGATCAAAATTATATGCGAAATCTAATACCTAGATAGTAGGTCCCTAAACCAAAAATCACTTAGTATCTAATATTTCATAAAAACATTGATGTATTAATAAAAAATAAAGGGAATTAGCACTACCCTAATTGATCTAAGTTTACTAGGAAACGCAAGTACCTAAATACCTTCGTTACACTGATAGCTTTCTTATTATTAAAATTCTTCTTAGGTACTAGCCACCCGCCCCAGCTTCACACGGGTGTTAGAAAACTTTGTAATTCTCGGTTTTTGTCTAGGTACTACATGAATCAATTGTCTATTGGTTATAATTGTATGAAAATCAGTTTAGTAATTATTTAGTTTATCATGTTAATACAGACAGACAGCCGTGGTGGGGGACTTTGTTTTATATTAAGTATCAAGGATGATATATACCTCCGTCACTATTAACTGTTAGACACCATCCTTTCATACAAGACAATATGTTATGAAAAAAAACTGCAAGAATTGACATAAGACGTGTGTTTTTCAGGGTTGCGGAATTGTTCACAAGAGTTACCAAGACTCTGTAACGTAAAGGGCAATTGTAAGGACACGGTGAATTTTAGTCAGTAAAAGTTCTCCTCGCTCCCTCCCGGAGCGGAAGAAGTTGTTTAATGAGTTCGCACTTTAAAAACAACTTTTTTACGAAAAAAAAGTAAAACAGACTCCAATGTAAAAAAACACTAAAAGTGCAAAATAACTTTAATTTTTGAAGTTGGTGTTAAATATCGAAAAGACAAGAAGTCGGTTGTATTTTTTTTTGTTAATAGTTTTTATTATACACTTTTTAGTTATGATACCACCACTAAAAAGTACCCCTCAGCCAAACTTAAAGACCTTATAGCCAGAGTGCATCTCATGACAATTCTAATAATCCCTAACACGGTTAGATTACATTAATTCATTACAGAGTTCCGGTGCCTAACTTCAGGCTTCATCATCAGATCAGTTCGATATATTCCCCCTCTTATTTCAGTCAGTCATCGACTACACGTATAAACAAAGCAATTTTACTTGTTACGACGGTTCTGCTGTGATTTTATGAGGAGCATATCTTCGAAATTCATGATCAGATCACAACAATATTTCTATGGGATCAACTCGGTAGCATAAGCTTTCAATAAAAAAAACAATTCAAAATCGGCCTACAATTAACCGAGGAATCGGTGAACATACATAATAAAAAAGCATACATTCATACGAACATAGAACCTCTTCCTTTTTGAAGTCGGTTAAAAAAGGATATGCGTGTTTACTCATTTGAACTCATACAACTCATTACAATTTTTTTTTTTTTTGTAAGCAAACCGAATAAGCCATTGTTTTCTTAAATAGAAAAGAAGAGAGAGTTTGTTTGACGTACCTAAATGTTTCGCCACATTCCATTAATAAGAAGTAGGCACCAATCAACGAATGACAAATTGAAGTGTACAATTATTTGATAACTCACGTTCCTGTCAATAGAGATATCACACAACAATTCATCATTCTTTTGATGAGCTCTCTGCAAACCGCCTCTGAAGTTGATTGGTCTCTTTTGTTAAAAGTGTCTACAGAATGTCAAATAAATGCATAGTTTACTTGGTAACTTTACTAAATAATGGACAAAACTAAGATGTTAAATGATATGTTTATTGGAGAGTGTTGTTAATTTATAGCTAGTGTATTGTATCTTGAATAAACATATCGTTTTACGTCTTATTTAGATGCCATTAGTTAAGCATAAATGATGGCATCATAATTTCTTGTCGGTAGGAATGCATTAGGCTGGTACGGGTACGGGCCACTTGTCTGTCACAATATAAATTAAATGTAGGAAATGTCATAAATAAAACTAGTTTTATGTAAAGTACTTAATATATCTTCTATATATATAAAAGATAACCGTTACTGACTGGCTGATCTATCAACATACAACTCAAATCACTGAACGGATCACGCAGTACGCAGATAGTTATTATGCCGTAGGATTCGCTAAGAAAAGTTTTCCGAAATTCATCTCCTCAGGAATATGGGGGGTCCAAAATTCTTTTCTTTTTATCCCGAGAGTATTTTTTCTTGGTATACTTTTGTACCAATTTTTTTTTTTTTGTGCGAAGCCGCTGGTAGAAACTAATTACTCTATATGACTTGCATGATGTGTAACATGAACTTTTTTCAGTAAATTATCACTTACAGGTACTGCTTCACGTACATTTCATTTACTTAAATAAATGTTCTTGAGTCACAATTTGACGCAAAGGTAATAAAATAAACAAATCAACTTCCCAACACAACAATATTAAACAGTATATTTATGAATGAATTCTTTGTTGCATCATTATTTTCTTTTGTTACAGTCACACCTGACGGTGGCGGTGTTTTTGCAGTTTTATTGTAATTTCAACATAGTAGGAGGCTTTCTCCGCGTGTGTCATTTACATACATACGCACATTTCTGTTTGCTTATTGATTTCACCATAAGTCGCACGTACCCACACGAGACCCACCGTCTCGAGGGTGTAAGAACAATTAGAGACTCATCAATGAACTGTTTACATTACACTTAGCAACACGTAGTACTCGACAAGTCGACAATCGGAGGCTTGCGAAATATTATTAACGTGTAATGCCCAAAGGGCTGTTGGCATTCCATTTGCAGTGTAATAATAATGTATGTCAAGCTTAGGTGTCGGTTTTGCAAAGTGATTTGATATATGAGCTAATGATAGGCTGTTATCAAGATTTACTAAAGGCTAATTTAAAAACATGAACCATTTAACCTTAATAATTTAATTAGGGAGTTAATACCTATCTACATATCTATTACATTTTAATCCTCCAGGCATGTTGTAACAGTTAATCTTACAAACAACAGCATGCTTGATCAGCAATCATTGAACCATCAGTAAAATTAAATATGCGTTGTCATAACCATCTAACCTGAAAACAACTTTTGACAGCACGGTTGGCGCATTGGTTTAGCGATTGGCTGCTGCGCTGCGTGTCGCGGATTCAATCCCCGTAAGAAACAAATATTTATATGCCTTATAGATAGTTGTTCCGGGTCTGGGTGTCTTGTATACATAAGTAATTTAAATTGTTTGATATTTCAATTGTAAATAGTAATAATTCAATTGATATTTTAATTTTAATTATTGTTCTGCACTTTAGATTGATGGAGAGGGAGAGGGAGACCAAAGAAAAGATGGATGGATTGTGTGAAGAGTGATATGAAAGAAAAGGAAGTTAGTGATAGCATGACGAGTAACAGGGCAGAGTGGAAGAAAAAAACGTGTTGCGCCGACCCCAAATAACACGGGATAAGGGCAGGAAGATGATGATGATGACTTTAGATTATATTCTAATCATGGTCTAACTTAAATTTAAAAATACTATGAATGTCTCCAAATTTGTGAATGATATGCACGCCTGTAATTGGTTTGTTTGGACCATTTTCTGAATGTTTTAGGCAAAAAATCTGTAAAAAAATTGTTGGTGTGCCTTAATAATAAAATAAAATAAATTAACACACGCAGTGAATTTACGTATTTGTGAGCTTACCCACGATACAGTACTAATTCCTTGAGTGAGAAGACGGAAGCGCGCTGACTAGTCGGCGGATTGAATTCGTTGATGGACGAGTTTACAATGCAAGCTATCTCAACTAACATCATGTGCGAAAGTTAAAAACGCTGCGATGAGCAATAAGAAGCTAGCTCATTATTGCATGCACCAGTGCTAACACGAATACACACTCCCATAAGATATACGATAATTTATAAAGAAACGAGCCGTTACAATTTTAGTAACAGGACTTGGACCTGTACTATGACGTTTAAAGTAAGATTGTTTCATTCTTATTTCCAGAGTGAGTAAGAGATGGCGCTAGACAACCTGAATAACTCTGTCTCTCGCCTACACTTAAATAAGAATGAAACAATCTTACTTTGAACTTCATGGTAACCCCGTTGGACGTACGGATATTATAAAAAACCTGCTGCATTTATCTGTTCAAAATAATAACAAATTGTAAGTATTTTGTTTTTGGATCTATCTATACCTGTATGATAACCATTTCATAAATATTATTAAAGATTCGAAAATTACTGTTGACGCTATAACTTCTAAATTTTTACTGTTTGCTCTTATACAGGGCTAGTTATCAAAGAAACAAATCGATATCATTTTTGTTTTTGAAATTAAACAATCAATTAATCTATGGAAGAATGACCAACTAGAGCACCCTTAAGATCTACTTTGCTATGATCATTCATAAAGTTATTGTGTAGTACCTACTGGTTGAAATTATGCGTGAATTTGTAATTTTAACAATAAAGTATGTAATAACACTTTACCTACATACCAAGAGATAAAATACGAAATGCTTGAGAATGAGATGACTACTCATCGTTACCGCATTGGCTGTGATGTTACCGGTTAATGAGCTTAACATTGTACAATCTTCTCTACATGTTTAATTTTCGACTTTTTAACATTTTCTTCAGCTTTGTAGTATGTATGTAGGTTTTTTATGCACCTTTTCTATAAGTGAGAAGTCGTGAAGTAACATCTCCAGCTCTGGGTGGAGCAAGGGGGAGTGTCGTAGTTCTACTGATTAAAGCCCACAGTGTTCCTTTAGTTGCCTTTGCGTTTGAGGATCGCGGACATGTATGATACATGTCGTCATGTCATTAATGAAAACGATCCCCTGGTGTCTCAGTCAATAGTATTTATTTGCAAAATGTGGGGCAGGTAATATACATAAAAATGATATAGATAAAAAAACGTGTCACAATGTTTGCTATCGAACTCCTCCGAAACAGCTTGACTCATTTTTATAAAATGTTTTGTGTACATTTGGTAGGTCTGAGAATAGGACGTAGGATATTTTTTTCTCTTTTACCCCCACCCTCCATTTTTTTCTTTGATAATTTCTATGACAGAACAACGTTTTCTAAGTCAGCTAGTAAAATCTCTGCCATGTATTAACATGTAAATGTTAAAATATACCTAAAGTGCTAATAATACCTAAGCAACTATAAAATTTTAACACAGTTAAATGTTTTAGGGTACCTAAATATTAAATTACCTAATATTGACACCAAATAAAAGGTGGTACACGCGTGTTTATTTACAAACGTGGTTGTTAAATGTCGATTGATGGTTACAGTCCGAATAATGTTATTGTTAAAATGTCATCAATTCATAACATAAATATATTTAGCCATTTTACGAGATTGGAATCTTCTAATTCGTAACCGGTAAAATCTGTGCCGAAACTAAGTACATAAAATATAGTAACTTGTATATATAACCATCAAATATCAAAGATTCCTAACAGGTGGATCACCAAATATAGTGTCTATATAAGTATGTATAAATGTAAGTATCATGAACCTGTTCTCTGTTGAAAGTTCATCGTAATACAATGGGTGCATCTGCAGTTGTATGTTGTATAAGCGGAGCGTGGGCAGATGAAATGTCTTGTGTAACATTTTTATTTCATTCAAAATTATTAATAGACTTCACAATAAGCAATCTGAATGCATAGCAACTTGGATCAAGGACAAGTTTGACACGTCTAGATTTGTTGTTTGTTTTGTTATATACAAAATAATATGATAGCATGGTTGGCGCAGTGGTTAAGCGATTCGCGAGTTGCAGTTTCGATTCCCACACAGAACAAATAATAATAATATTCCACAACTATCACACAACGCCGTCTAGTCCGAAGCTAAGCAGAGCTTGTATTATAAGTACGAGACAACTGATAAACATACGTATATATTTCTAAATACATACATTTGATAGATAAATTACACCCAGACAGAAAAAATGATTGCGCTCATCACACAAACATTTGTGTTGGATTGGAATCGAACTCACGACCTCCGGCATAGCAGTCAGGGCCACTAACCGCTAAACCAACAGGCCAGTCAAATATTTATATAGCCTATATATTCGTACAATTGTTCCGGGTCTGGGTGTCTTGTATAGTGAATTTGTATGTTTATGCCGCACTCACGATGCAGGAGAAATTCCTAATGTGGCACCGTTATCCAAAAAAAAAAAATGGCTTGGAAGGGGTTGACCCATAACTGAGAATCTCTAATGAAAGAAGAGGGTAATATTACGCTAACACAAAACAATTTGAGATTAAGACAAGGATTAGATAAGTAAAATCTAAATCTAAAAGTGACAGTCATAATATTTTATTTTAAATTAGTTTCTACCAGCGACTTATAATGTTTGAATGTAGAAAATAATACCAAGGGAACATACTCCTGGGGTAAAAACCTATCTAATCCCATCTGTATGTGCTATTCTAAGCCATGATCTACCCGTGTGCCAATTTTAAGCGTGAAGAAGTTACAAACATACGCACTCACACACATGCATTCGCCTTTAGATATTCATGTAATGTATGATTACGTTTTGTTCCTAAAAAGTATATTGTGGCACCTTACGTTCCATTAAAAAAACTCTGGTAATTGCGTCACTAATTTAACAGCGGAAAAAAGTATCCGACCAGTTATCCCCATTAGAATATCTCATGTCCACGAAGAAGGGCTATTAAATGTTTAAATAAAAATGTAGATACAGGTTTTAATGTACGTAATTTAGTTTGTAAGTGATATATCGCAAGAAAACACTTAAATAAGAGTCATTTTAAAACAATTTATTCATCCATTCTTTCACAGTGCAGGGTTCACTTACCTACAAATTAAGATAACATTAAAATTCGTGAAATAGTAATTTACTTAAGTTATTACAATTTGCGGTTCTTTAATTACCTATTCTTTGTTATGGTACTTCTTATGGTTAATTTTTTTTCGACATAGTCAAACTAAATTTTGAAAATGTTACAGTTTTTATACTTTTTATTGTGGACAAGATTAGCAGAGAACCTTCTTGCTTTGGGCCCAAATTAAACACTGCTTGAGTAATTATTACAATGGGTATTATATACATATTAATTAGTGCTGGTTTGAAGATAAATTCAAGCAAGCAAGTAATGAAGGAGGTCAAGGTAAAATTACAATTAAAGATGAATAAATATTGTTAACAAATTGTTCATTGATTATTGCTAGCTAAACTTAAATAATATGGTAATATAATAATTCAGGTGGGATTATGGTACTTATAGTAAATTAGAAATTTACGACCAAACACATTCTTCACAGCAATCTTTATTATCATAAGATATTTTATTTTTATTAAAGTGGTAAAATGTCATTGTATTTTTATTGGTTGGCACTAATATTAATTTATGTTAACTTCCCAATCTTATACCAAATTTAAAATGAATGGGTGAAGAACAAATAAAGATGGAAATTGTCTGTCGTTATAAATTCATGACGCTCTCAATGTATGAAGGTATCATCATCTGTATAGATACTGATCTATTTCTCTAACACCCGTGGGAAAATGGATTTCCTTTAGTTTTCATACTTATATCGGAACTCATCTACATTTTCTACTCTTGGTATTCGTATTTGCCATCTCCGATAAGCGGCAATATTAATACCACAATTCAAAGTTATTGAATATTTAGAGGTACGCGGAACAGGGTTTAAAGTCCCATAAACCTCCATTGAGGGAGGATTATCCGACCAGACGAATGTTGCGTCTAGTCCGGACCACTGCCCGGATTTTGTAGTTTAGTTGCCATGTGGCAATATCGATGCCACTACAAATGCAATCACACTGTAATTTATATTTGCAGTAATATTTTTATATAAAGGGTGTTCGCTACGTATATACGTATGGGTGTCTACTGAGCATTGGTCAAGGGTGCTACGTAGAGTAACTGCGCGAGGTTGTTCCTCGCGTACTTGCCCCGCAGTGGCGCTCCGTGACCCTGCCTTCCCCAAAGAGACTCCCACGTCTCATGATGCTTTCGAACGCTTTCTGCTGAGTCGAGACGATGCGCCTGCAAAATCATTAAGAGAATATTAATAAAGGTTGGTACAAATTTTAGAATTTATAAAATAATAAGATGTTGTAGCACTGTTATACATATTATACGCTTCATCATTCTCTAAAATTACGCTTTTTAATTCTATTAGTAGTGACGCTGTAATACACCTTTTTTAGACCTCTGGAAATCCACAAATATAAAAGAGAACAGCATGCAAAATATTTTATTAAAATTGACCATATGATTGGTATAAATCAAAACATCATACATATAAATAACATTGGCTCGATAAAAAAAAAAACATGAATTTGACCCTAATATACGATTTCAATTCCAAACAAACAAATGTGTATATTTACGAGATAACGTCACGGAAATATTTAAAAGTTACATAAAATAATAAAGATTGTTTTTAAAAGGGTCTGGTAAAAACAAAAATCTTGCATCGTTACTTTTTTTTATAAAAATAAAATCGCTGTTAAACGCGAAGTCGACGATGACCCGGGCCCAGGACCTACAAAATACTCCGTGACTACAACCGGCTCATAATCAACCGACAAAGTTCACTTTAGAATTCTATCAGAAGTGACGTTAATATAGGTTTAGGTTTCTATCAGAAGCTGTGCTCCTATTATCTTACCTCTTGCTGAATATACTTTACTTTCATCTGATTCTTCAGTTCTCTCAAGTAGTCCATATTGACCGTTTCGCGCCATCTGTTAAAATCATGTATGTATGTAGTTACCTATATTTTAGTTACAACTGAAGACGCGTAATAAATTACTGCCTTCCTTTCAACTTGCCTAATTCAAAAATAGTGTACAACAACTTTATTATCAAACCCAAAGATCTAAACAAAGCTAATTGTAAAGCGGGCACGGTTCAAAGGCAGCATGAAATACATTAACATTTATCTGAATTGCGTACATACTCGTAGTTATTCAAAGATATCTATGTCGAGGTGTCAACGATCATTATCAACAACAGACGCTCTGAGGTGCACATCACCGGTCTAATGAAAGCCGTTAATCTTGGTGTCGTATGGACCCCAGTCCCCAACTAACCGATAGAAAGCCATGATGCAACCGCTGCCTTACCGGATTGGTGACCAAACATAACTCGAATCATCGCAACGGAAACGTATTCGTTAATATTTATTAGGTAAACACAGAATATTCAAGATCAAACATTTTTGAGTTCATAACCGGTACAGTTAATGGTACTTATTTTCTAAATGATAAAAAATAAGTTAATATGCTTGTATGTATCAATTTTATTTTGAAGTGCCTTGTTTATCAGCGGTTTCTGTAAAAGGTACTTGTACAAAATATTACTGAGGCATGTTAACTTTTTCTTTCACAGCGATGTTGCACTAATTAATACAAAATACTCTACCTAATAAATTGTATTAATCAATTCTCATAAAAACCATCAGACAGTACACATAAACAGGCAATGGAATTTCCGAATCGCGACTCATAATTCAATATTACAATATGATTTACGAAAAAAGTGTTACAACATCGGCTGACATTTTACACGCGAATAAATTTACGATTCGGGAAAACATGTCACGCAACTGTGCAGGCCTTCGGCAAATTACTTACCTACGTTAATAAAAACTCTATAGACTTTATGAACGCAGTGAATCTAATCGATTTGATAAACGGGTCAGATGCCATGATCTTGTAAATTGAATTCTATTATTTTCTGTGACCTTGGTTATGCCCAAAGACTCTTATAGAAGTATCGATGAAAGAATTGCGAATTCATTCTACGATAAATCATGTCACAGAGAATAGGTATCTAATCATTACTTGTAATACTAACAATTGTACTTATTAGTTTCATACGTACTGACACGATTGATCCGCTTGTCTTGTAACATCACTGGATGGCAGTGTACGTGCACCGACGCGACGTCTTCTTGCCAAGAGCGGCACTAGTTCCACTCCACCCGTGACGTGTAAAATAGCCTTTTCAGGCGTAGGCTTTTTCTCAGCTACCTCTGCAGCTTCTTGTCTATCATAACTATCATCAAGTATTAATTTTGTCACTTTTTCGCCATTAGATAGTCTCTTAACAAATCTAGTTTTCTTTGGGCTCCTTCTGCCTTCTCCATTACCACCGTAACAAACTTCGTGTTTAACTTTTACATCTAGACTAAATCTCCTTGGTTCTTGAGATTTTATTTGAGGACCGCTAGCGTGTTTGATATTCGGTAGCTTGTCAACATGTTGTGGTTTAACATTTTCCTTATTAGGCATATCATCTTCTCTGAAATCATCGTCTCCCTTTACTTTAGGTAAAGTAAGCGAAGATTTTTCATTGCGCCCGTTGTCCCCATCCATTTTGGTAAAAATTTCATTATCTGTCCAACCCTGAAGTAAACAATTGTATATATTAACCTCAAAATGCCTTTTTAGAATATTTCTACTTTTATTTCAATACGGACCATAGACTTAGAGAAATTTAGCCCAACATTTCGGGGGTTCCTCCATATAGTGCCACCTGGCCCTGGTTTACCCCATGGACCTTCCATGGCATGCTGAAAATATCGAATAATTTGTAAAATATCTACTAAACAATTCAATTTCAAAAAAATATTTTTACCATTTTGCGTTCGTATTCCAAATTCTTTTTCTTTTCTTCTTTTATGGCTTTCTTTTTTTTAGTAACCATTTCATCTGAAATATTAATATTTGATAAGACAAGTGAACTTTAGCCCTCATTTAATTAACGACCCTAGATCAGAAATCTATTAGGCTTACTTCCTTATTCTGGTTTATATAATAAACAAATCTTTCATCTTTATTCATTTATTATGCAAAGGTTTTTGTAAGCGTAAACCTAAAATTATTTATCATAATTTATTATAATGATGTAGGAGTGAAAGCTGCTAAGATTATCCTTTAAGTTTCTCTACAAAAAACTTTGAATACAAATTCTTTGTTTAAACCTTTTTAAATTTCAGTTAGTAATGAATTAATGTTAAACTCAATGTTATAGTATACTTATTTAATTGCGTCTGCTCAAATATTAAAAAGCGAAGTCTACCAAATCTTAAATCAACATAGCCCACATATGTGAAGTGCTTATACTCCTGCACTTTTGAAGATCTAATGAACGCCACTGACGCTGCTATTTACGGGGCTACCGACCGGGCCCAGATTATCCAAAAAGTTAACCAACAACTCAAAATAATGAAGAAGACTACCCCACAAACACATTAAGGCAATCTCTGTCAATTCCAGGTTGTCTAAAAGACATAGTGGAGTGCTATAAGGCCAAGTGTTGCATGTCTTTTAATTTTCATCTTTGTTTTTATTATCTCGTAAACAATAAGGAATATATAAATAAAGAGGTTATCGACATAACCCGAAAAATTGCTAAACTTAGTAGCAGTGGGCAGGGCGCATTGCTCGTAGAGCAGATGGTTGATAAGGCCGATAGGTTCTGGAGTGGCAACCGTGTACCGGAAGACGCAGCGTTGGAAGGCTTTCCACAAAATGAACCTGACCACGGCCTGGTGAAGATAGCAGGAATCCTTAGGATTTCGGTATCACTATGTCCAGCAGTGGGCGTCTTTCAGCTGAAATGATGATGATGATGAAATAGACGAGAACGGTAAATATACCCAATATCTGTTTGTAGTTCTGTTGTTCGAGTGGCGACTGCTTGTATCGGATGTCGTTGTCGACGCTCTTGCGCAGCGGCTCGGAGTAGCACAGCTGCGGGTCCTCGCGCAGCTTCACCGGCGTCTGGCGCTGGCGCCGCAGCGGCGACGTGGCCCAGCGACGGCAAGCCTCGTACAATGATACCCCCTGGAACAGGTAAAAAATAATATTGTACAGGACGCTAACTGCAAGAGAGCGAGAGAGGCAGGTGAATAATGTTGTGGCCAGTTTTTACTTGTATTTTTTCAAAATTAAGCAATGTCCTAATGCAATTTATAAGTCGAGAATAGAATGTTTAGTAATTTTATAGTACCACTAGAAAATATCAACTATAAAGCAATATTTCTCCAGGATCAACTTCTACTTTCCGCTGTTTGTGGTGATACAGAACAGTAGCAGCACTAGCAACTCCTCAATAAGTTTCTAGTCATCCATCAAAAAATCAAAACGTTCTTGTCATTTTCATTCAAATGTAACAATACATCTATATTATGTATATTGTGACCTACAAATTCATAAAGGCTTTGTTTCATTAACATCCCAATCAGCTACGGTGTTGATATTTTGTCAATTAGTTTTGATTACCTCGCCATAACAAAGGCAATCAAAAGGAATATTCATATAGAAAATTGATGGAAATTGGAAACCATGGACAAACAAAATTAATATCTTTGATGCCATGATTTACCTGCCATACAGCAATCAGTTTTGTAATAAAATGGTGACGTATAATTATGGCGATTACATTAAAGGAACACGGACAAGTTTTAAAAGAGAGGAAATTACTGATGATGAAAATACAAAATACCTTAAATGTATGTCAACAAATTTCATATCCTCGATACGGCAGAAGCAGTCATTCGCACATTTTTTATACATCTTCGTTTCGTAACGCTACAGTGTGGTCCCGCCTTAATAACATTCAAGTAATGAATGACCCTTTACCTTATATAGATTTATAGCCATCGGTCAACCGCCATATGCAACTATTTTTATGTACCGATTCATTAAGTAACCAGATAACCTGTACTATAACTAAAATTAAGAGACGGCGTAAACTATCCATGTAAGTTATTATAAGTATTAATTTCTATGAAATTTTTAGGATTCAGAGCATGCGTCGTAGTCTCACGTATGTCGATTACTTGAGGTCACGAAAGGAAATAGGTCAATCAAATTGTTTTTCTCCTTCACCTTTTGTTTTAAGTTATTAGTTTAGCGATAAACATAATATTTTAACTGCGACATAACATATTTGCTAAAGTTTTGAAATTAATTATGCAACATTTGTTGACAACATCATAATATTCGTCACAAGATTAACGAGGCACATTTTACAAATTGCATGTTAGTTCGAAATGTTGAGCGAGACGTATCAAAGCAATTTGCATTAAGTAAGATTTAAATACAGATCTCATAATCATTAATAGACAAATAATTGTTTCAATTACACGCTTGTTTTAATCAGTCATGTGTGCAATTATTATTACAATAAGCTTAGTGTTGCTCAACCTTTGTTTTCTTGACTGCAACTGGCAACACAGTGTTTCAAGAATCAAGAAACAAAGCATTGTTTTTTTCAAATAAACAATCTACCGGCACTTTTAAATTGTCAAGAAGTCGATCACTCAGAAATAATATGTTAATTGCACATTCCAAAGCCTAAGTCTCTATGGAATGTGCAAGAAAATCCATAGACACTCTTATAAATCGGGTTATGTATTACAAATACATAACACGATTTATAAGAGCTACTTATCCTGAAAGGTTAAGCCACTTCAGATTAACAACCCTTGAAGACCGCAGAAAAACTATGGACCAAATTTTGTTATACCAAATTGTCAATGGTTTGAGTCATGTACTTAAAACTTCTGGATGATATAAACTTATCAGTCCCCCGAAGTTGTCAACCCAGGACTGACCGTAAATCGGATTTGTTTTGGCCGTATGCAGCTCGAACAAACCTCGGACGATCGATGCCGCTGAACTGCAAGATGAGAATGTATAATGAAAGTCACTCTCGCATCAATAGCATTGACATCTTCTCCAATACCTTGGCTCAGTTTTGGAAGCATCTTTTGCACCAGCTCGTAGATCAATGACATTACATAATATTACTCACTTGTTTAATTTAATTTAATTTAGTGTTTTATTGCCATATAATGTAATTTAGTGTATTTTAATGTATTCCAATATAATTTAATTAAATCTGACATAATTTATTTAATTGATTGATTTATAATAATTCCTTATTTTATTGATTCTATTGTCTTTGTTTTCGTTTTGTACCTTGTTATATTTATTAAATGTGAATGAACAATTGATTCAAAATACAAATAATATTAGCTTACTAAATTCTGTAAGTGCTATGCACACCTATAAATGAAGAATTCGCTGTGATAATTGTCTGTTGTTAAGATTATTTTTTTGTAAATGTTTTTGCGAACTATTCGGTGGAAAGCCGTAAAAAAAAAAATGTCCTGGGTACATATTTCTTGTCGCTCTTATTATGTGAGAACAATTTAAATAAATAAACTAGAAAAAGAATGTTCAAAATATATAATTTAAAATAATCCTCTAGCAGTTGAGAAGAGATGACCAGTCTTAACTGATAGCGTCCGTTCACGAACATGACGAGATGGTTACATATTTCGTTAAATAATTGTTTGCGTCGTATGCTACGCACTATGCTACAGACCTTGCTACGCGTTACGTTATAGTTTTTTAATTGCTACGCGATATTGCTACGCTTCATTTATGCTTGCTACGCTACAGGTGCCTGCCGCGTCACTACAATGTTGTTTACTACGCATTTCGCCAGGGTGAGTGTCACAGGTGCTGCCACTACACGCTACTCGGGACCTACCTAGACCCTACGGTCGCCCTCCACCCAGACCGAGAGAAATCATTGAATGATTTCCCACAAAAATAAAAAAAAGTATTAATATGTATTACGAACTCGACAAGCATAAATTTATGTACTTAGTTTTTGATTTATAAAAAAACAGTTTATAATTTTTTTATAAATTTCTGTAAAAGCCCACATATGACAAAACCCGAGTTGAACACCACTGGCATGGGCGTAACTTGATGGAGGTTTACTGCTGTAGGCATTGCCATTTCAATGTCGTAGATACTTTCTCTAAACATACGCGTATGTAATTAAGACGACAAGAATTTAACGAACAAATAAACCGTTCATCACAAACATTGTTTAGCAGACAGATTGATATAATCATATAAAGATGTTATTAATACATAAATGCCGTACACCTACGTGTAATCTATTCTGCAATAAACATGTAACATCAAAATATCAGATAGTTGGTTGACAAATATGTATATTACTACCAGCTACTGCTGCCAGCAACTTTGCCCGCGTAATATTAGGAAATTACCCCAAGGGAACATAATCCCATTACCCATGTGCCAAATTTCATCTAAATCCGGTCAATCTTTCAAGCGTGATGAAGTATCAAACATGTACACAAACTATCAACTTTTAGTATTAGTGTGATTTTTGTTATTGTAACTAGCGAATAGTGGAATATCTTGTTTTAACTTCCCTATTACAGCGCAAGTAAGTGTGACGATTAAAGTAAGTTTTGTCACAATGCTGACGCTGCAGTTCAAAACTGCAGATAATGGTCATTCCCAAGTTGGAAAGGAGTCCTCAGACGTAGCATTAGCGATCAAAATAAGCATTACCTGTATGTGAGCGTTCATCAAAATCCTAGGTGTTTTTTAAGGTACCGTACTTCAGAAGGAAAAAACAGAACTCTTATAGGATCACTTTGTTGTCCGTCTGTCTGTCTATCTGTCTGTCAAGGCCCTTTGTCTTGGGAACACGTGGAGGTATCGAGTTGAAATTAAAACCATATACTCAGGTCTGCGGTCCCTTGAAGCTGTGAAAATATCAAACTACTGAATTAACGAAAAAAAAGATACGGCCCTTTATGTCGCAAAAAATGTATATTTTGACTCACTTAAGGGATTCAAAATTCATATGTTACTTCCGGTTGACCTAGAATCCTGAAATTCGGCATGAAGCAAGGTCTTATAGCACAAGTATAGAAAAAAAACTAAAAACTGTAAATATGTAGTTTTGTTACAAAAAAGACTTTTATTTCGATTCGCTCGGAAATTGTATAACTCCGTTCGGAAATTGAATTGTTTTCACTTCAGGTAAAGTTAAAAAGAATTAAATTTTCCTGAAGTTGCCTACAACCTTAATTTTTTCGGTCTTCACCTCTTGAGTTATTGCCACTAACAGCTCTATGTACGTATATTACCATCTTCTTTACCGTATTCAAAAAATGGCTATAACATTGACATGCATTCGCGATCGATGGTTTGAGCACCTCTTTCGCAAATACTCAATCATACTAATGTTTTACTTACCCTCAATTCGTCTTCGGGAAAGATTCCTTTGTCTCTGAGGTTTGTAAAGCGCACGCCTCGAGGGTTTGGAGCTCCACCACCCGCACGTCCCCACGGCTGGTACGTCGCCAGCTCTTCTCGAGCCTGCAGATATGTTATATGTTCCACTTTTTAAAAGAGGAAATCAAACAATTTCTCCCGTTTTGAGAGCAGCGTAAGGAAGTATCATACTTTTGCTGACTAAAATCCACCTGTGTTCCTTCAGTTGCCCTTTCCGAACAATCATGCAGCCCTGGAAGCTATCGACTCTAGTAAGCCAGTAAGTAAGTAATTCATTTGACTCTAGTAAGTCATTTGACGTAACATCACTCTGGTATCGCCATACCAGACTCCGGGATGAACCTGAGTAATTCCAGATGGAAAACCCAAAAATATTGCCTGACCTGGGAATTTAACCTATCAAAAGAAAAATGATAGCTTTAAAAAAGGCACAATGAGCGGCTTTCGTTTACCTTCGCTATTTTTAACTGTAGATCAATACCTGTCCGTGCTATACTTTACAATAAACTTTTAGCATTTAGTTAATGACGAGCAATTTATTTTAGAATTGACCTACATTCTACTAAGTTTAACGGAACTTAATTATCTTACGCATTTTTATTAATTTCTCAAACATTTGTAGGATCCGAACTCGGTAACCTTTCGGTCAATCACGTAACCCTTTAAGCTATTGTCGTTCAACCATTAATAGTAGGCATTTGAAACTTAGTAAATCATTAATATGATGTTATGAAGAGGCTGGAGCCACACCTTCTATTTCATCAGTCACGTGGGAGGCAGAGATATAAATCTTATGGTGGAATGTCATCATTGTTACCTCATTATCATGTTACTTGGGAAAATTATATTTAGAAATATTTCCAACAAAAATGTTTGTCTTTGCCAACCATTTTATTAATTACTGGGTGTATTCGTTTGGACAATTGGTAAATACTTAACACAGCACGACATTAGTTAAATGGAAGATTTTATCATACCAAAATATATTGTGTAACTGTTAAGAGCAAAGATCAAACGCACAAAAGGTTAGCCGAGTAACGAGTGCGTTTGTTAAATGAGCCTATTATAGATCAGAGAGTAAGTAGTAGGTAGGTTATTATTTACTTGCAACCGAAGATAGTTAAATAACTGTTAACCTTCTCATATATAGAAAGCTATAATTTTAATACTGATTGCTTCCCTGTATTGCATTTTAAATATTTAGAGGTAGGCGGAACAGAGAATAAAGTCCCACAAACCGTTGAAAAGTCGAGGATCCTCCGGCCAGACAGGTGTTATGCCTGGTGGGCAACTGCCTGATAGATGATTTCGGGCTGTTCTATATGTTCTAATCGCACGGAGAACTTTGATTGACGCCATAGATGTCGCTACAAATACATTAAAGGCAAAGCCAAATTTTAGGAGTTAGAGAAATACAGTCTTTCACTAACTTACGGAGAGCAGTGGTGGCCGAGTGGTAACGGACCCGACTTACGTGTTATAGGTCGCGGGTTCAAACCCAACTAGGCGCATTACTTTGCGTAATTTATTTCATCACCACTGCTCTCAAAACGGGAAAGGAAAACATCGTGAGGAAATTGACATGTCCAATAACCAAAATTCGAAGACATCCACCAACCCGCGCTGGGCCCGCGTGGTGGATTATAGCCTAGCATTCCCTCTTCTAGAGAGGAGGCCTGAGTCCCCAACAGTGGGATCATTATAAGGCTGACTATGCTATGCTAGTCTTTCACTTGCTGGTATAAGATATATATTAGAACTACCAATTCCCTCTGAAAATAACCAACAAAATTCAAAATATCGCACTTAAATAAATAAGAAATAAACAATCTACCATTCGAGTCCTTCTATGACCTAGGTACATACAGCCAAAAGCCCTTCTGTGATATAGAGATTAACTTAACATCAAAGTGTCCCAGTATTCGAAAGTCGAAAGCGACCTGATGCTGCCGGCCATGGTTTATTTCATGGTCATCAGAGCTTCTTACAGAAGAAGGCTGCGGATAGGAGAAGAGAGATTACAAGTGCTCTCCCCTTTATAAGTTAACACCTCACTCTTCACTTTGGGACAAGGCTATCACTAGTCCGGGGTAGCGGAAGTCATACCGCACCCACAGCCCCCGAAATCAGTGTGCAAGGGAATAAACGTAGTGGTTTTAGTCAGCGTCTGACAGACCCCTGCGGCTTACCCCAAGGCGGAGGACATTCATGATGATTTCAACCAAAAAAGAAAGTTTTAACCGGTCCACCACAGTCGTATACCACAAATGACCTTTGCTAATTGTTTAAGTATTGTGTCTGCTTTGCGGACAGTGAACCTGTTAACAGCATATTATATTATGTATTATAAGTACGAAGCCAACTTGATTTTACCAGTATATTTTTATCGTTAAGAAGCTAGATCTGGTAACCAATATTCAGTCAGTATTACCTTTCGCTGTTGTTCGTAATGCTCCCTCGCCCTCCTCTCTCTCTTCTCACGCGCGATGCGCTCACCTTCCGCCCTAGTCTGCTCAGCCCGCCGTCGCTCCCGTGCTCGCCGCCGGAGTGACCCTGACGTCGGGACGCTGAGCCTCCTGTACACCAACGTTTTCTTTAGACTGGCCTGTATGCCGATGAAACCTAGCCAAGCTTTTGGTAACACTACTTACGACGTTATTGGCACCTGAAAGTCTGCCATCTCTTCCGATTTATTCAGTTACGAAAAAAATGTACCATATGATCATGATTTATTATTTTGGCTTGTTGTATATTATGTCGGAGTCTCATAATTTATCTCGTGCTTTTATTTAGGAAGAATATTCCGATTCATCATTATAATCAATAGTAGGTAAAGTTCACTTCTGGGCAATATTTTGTTGCTATATTTCCAAATAACAAAATCATATTTACCATTACATATTCTGTATTTCCTTATATTTAGAAAGCACAACTTTTGTCTACAGACCATAAAACGATATCTTACCTACGCAATCTTCGAGAGTGCAAAGCAAACATTTAAACTATGGTTTCACTAAACCCAACAACTAATTTCGTATCACATAACTGAGCACGCAACAGATTCTGAGAAGTATGAACGCGGGGACGAATGAGTATACACTGAAGATAATCATTTCAGCTGTCCGCTAGTTCCTGAGCGGCTTTCCGCCAACCACTGAAAGCCTGAAACCGTCTCGCGAAGTCGACGCCGATTCAACTGGAACTGTTCACTGTCGTGAACGTTTCCATTGAGTTATGGTATCACTGCGTGATATGTATAAATTTATTGGACCAATTTTCCATTCAGTAGGTAATCGTTTGTGAAAATTATTTTCTTTTATGCTGTAATGTTTTGTTTTTAAAATAGAATCCAATAAATATTACAAATAATATCAGAAGGCGAATACAAAATCATTTTTTATGAATAAATTGCAATTAGTAAGGTCTACAGCAACACTCAACGTCAATTACATTGAGTCTATAAGGTACCTCGCCTCTGCCTACCGGGCACAAGCATGATATAATGCGTTATGCAGACAAAATCATAAAAGAAATTATCAGTAACAATAAACGCAAGTCATTCAAACGTGAATTTGATAACGGATACTTCTATAAACGGCTGCCATGGGTCATGTAAAATTCAATTCTATTATTCTGCCTACATGCAACGTTCCTCATGGTTTTAATTATTCAGTCATGACGTGTCAGCCAACTAGGTATACCGGCCGTAGAGTTCTGGAAAATGATGTAGAAACTATTTCATTTCTTACAAGCATTTTACAAATCTTTCGATGCGATTCGTAACAGGTAGGTACTGACCTTTTTTAATTTCTCCCGCATTGGGTACAGCGAGAGGGTGTAGGTAAACCTACCTGTGTTCCTTCAGTTGCCCTTTGCGTTCCAGGGCTACAGTAACTCTTTTGATTATTTCTGCAAGCCCTAACAGTATCTTTGAGGCCAGAACTAACCAACTGGCCTATTTTTAAATTCTTAAAATCTCATCTAAATGATGTAGAGTACCAGAACTATACAATAACATACCTTTTGCATCCATGATAAGTAAGAAAACTGTACCTACCTAGCGTGCTGAAAAGGTTAATCATGACCCATTTTCAGGATGATACTCAATACACATTTGCTTAGTCACAGACTTATATATAAAGAAATATCAAAATCATCCACTTACCTTACGAAGTGTAGATATAGGTACCTAGCAGATTATTGATAAGCGTTACTACAGCTTTGGTACAAAGTAAGCACACGTTTCCACATAGGCGTATGAAGTGTAACTGATTCTTGATAGGTTTTTGGTTAAAACTAGAGTATTCTTGCAAATCACCAGCTGTGATTAAGTGTTTTGTTGTGCCTTAAATCACTTCAGACATATAGGCTTGAAGTAGGTCGTTTCTTTGTTAATATTTCCATTGGCAAACGATTTTAAACATGAAAGGTTTTTAACGACTTGTAAGTAAATACCATCCAACATTCAGACACAAACTAAACAAAGACTGGGGATTTCGTATGGAGTAAAGTAATCAAAACACAAGAAGCATTATACATGGCCTTCGCCAAAAGTGAGCGACACAAAGATACGACTACTTATCGTTAATCAATAATAAGAAAACAGCAGAAAACCTATGCGAATTTAGAAATTTCCATATCGCGACATCACGTTTGTCTCCTACGTATAATATACGAGCAATAAATATTTCTGCGAAGGTAATCGAATTCCACGAAGCTAAGGAGCACGTTAAAAAATAATCGCAAAAAATAACGGACGTACCGCACGAACCATCCTCATACTTAGCTGTAATCTTCTATCTTTAAATCAAGCAAAAAAAAAACTGTTCTAATTGCATGATAGGTAGGAACTACATTTGCTTGATCCATTAAGAATGTCGGCACTTTGTAATTAACTCGCCGCGTTTCGTGGTGTCCTACCAATCGAAGAGTTGCACGAATTGCATCTTTATAACGTTTCAATAAGGTTGATTTCGATGATGTATACATAGCATCGTTTCCCCATGTACCTACTATAATGGTACTTTGTATAGTGCAGTAGGTCATATACATTTTTCATGTCATTTTTGAGGTGGCATTCGGTTCGTCCTGGCGGTGCCGGGCGCCGGCGGATCGATAGCCGCAAACACGAGGCACGAGTCCTATTGCATTCACTCCATTCATATACATACTCGTAGCTTGCAGGCAACCCTGCCGCGGGTGCCGAGGAAATGGGGCACCAATAAATTGTCTGTTATGCCCCGCTGATCATTTTACGAATTTGTCAAGGACGCACAATGCTATTAACATTTGCGTGCGTCCTTGCGAGTATCGATGTTGCGTAATGTCTAGAAGGGTAAGTTGTAAACAAACGTTCAGTTGTGTGCAAAACGATGTAAAATTGAATTGAAATAAAACAGTATTTTGTAACTAATGTTTATATTAAAAATTATTCATGATTTACCATTTTACAGAATAATAATATTTACAAACGTATGTCCTATGAAAGTATGTCTACATACATATAAATAAACTTCATTGACTCCCATTTTTAACATTTTTAATGTACAAAAAACATACACCTCCATCTCCATTTATTGGGTTGGCTGACAGAACGACCAAGTACGAAATAAGTTCGTCTATTACAGTGCGTTTATAAAAGATATGCAATTAAGTGGATCGCCTGCATCTCCACGCTCAATGGTTCCGCTTACAAAGCATTTCCACAACAATTAAAAGCGATAACGAGTTGCGTGTGAACCTATATTTAAAACGGGTTTTCACGCACAAAATCAATAATTTGGTGCGGTTACTAATCGTGTGTGTTGGACGGTGTAAACGCATAAAGGAAACACATGCTTCATTTAAAGATATTAATCGATTATTCTGTATTCTGCATCTGCCGGAGAGCGGTGAGTTTCGTCATAACTTTTTCATATTGCTTCAGTCGTTACGTCAGCCTTACACTATATTATTTTATTAATGACTAATATTTTGTTAAATATCAATAATTTCAAGAAAAAGTTTTAAGAATACTGCGCTTATGGTGCATAATTTTTGCGGTACTCTGATACTTCATTTGTCTATATAAACCTCTGTTACATTGAATATATATAATTGTTAGTATTATTTACAAATGTAACGTACTAATTGGCTAACCGATGTTTACATTCTGCCTCAATATGTAGTGCGGCCTCGTAATATACTTACAATTTAATACTAGGTCAGAATATAACATACACCTCTAGTATGTAACGTGTACTCTAAAGAAATTGAGGTAATTGGTTTTGAAGATAAAACACGGGTAACTTATCCAATGACTCTCAGTATTTACACATCATAAAATACATACAGTAAGAAACAAACGAACACCAGCTTATGAAATCAAAGTGTAAGCAATTTGTGATGATCGTCGATAGCATATTTGTGCACAAACACAGGTACTTTCTATCTCTATAGCTACATATAGATTGCACGATAGTCGACACAACAGTTGAGCATATTCATACAAACAGTACACGTATGTACAGCGTACAGTATTTGGTAACGAGTAGTTCTACACGTCCCAGGCAGCGACAGACTCGCGCTAGTCCTAGATACTTCTTGGTGTCACAAAACTCATAGAAAATTATCTTAAAATAAATCAGGTCACACAAGTGAAGGACACAAAGTACAAATATTTATATAATATCAATACTAATAAAATATATATATTTTAACATTATGTAATATATAATTACTTGACAATCAGTTCTACTGATTACAATAATATAACAAAAATCTACATAGTGTTTTATATAGTGTATAGGTAGAAATTATTATGTTTATTTTATCAGGGCACATGGTATAGCTTGACGTATAATATCTACGATATATGTCGCCATGTTGGCTCAACTCACTCACGTACACAACGTACCGACGTACACAACGTACACGACGTACACAACGCACACAACGTTCGCTCGCGACGCGCCGGCGGCGGCGACCGGCCGACCACCATCACTCATACACTACTAAAAATAAAATGTCCATCGCCTCTATACCCCTTACTAAAAGGTATCCAGAATTCTGTGGGGCTCGAGCATAGACCTTTAAGTGAAATTAAAGGAGGCGCTCGACATGGAAAGGGAACTCTTTCAAAGTACTTTTAGGCTCACGTGCAACGTGAACGAAAAACTACTTCGAGGATCGGTTTCGAAGCCTCGTTTCGGAGGCGTTAGAACTGTGGATGCCTTTCATGGAATATGTAGAATTATTTGGGTGTGCAGTCCTGCGGGCGCTACTTGATCCTGTTGAGCACTAGGTCGGTGGTGACGACGAGCCCCTTCTGGTAGGGCGAGTCGGCCAGCTCGGCGGCCAGGCGCGCCGCCTCCGCGCCGTGCTTGCGCGCCAGGAAGCGCGTCTGCTCCAGGCCGCGCGACTTGTGCACCAGCTCGTACGCCTTCTCCACGTCGCCCGGCTCTTGGAACCGCCTCATGATCATCGGGTTCAGTTCTGGATACTGCAAGGGAACGTGGAACATTCAGTCGAATGCAAACATCGCATTCGCAAATACACGATAAAACGAATATTTTATAAATTAATTGCCACAATCAACGTCGATAATTTAAAAAATATTTGATTACGTGCAAATGTGTGAATCGTCAATAACTTTATCTGAGAAATATTATATACATATAAAGTTATCAAAATATTCCGTTTATAGAAAATTTACCAAGTCCCAAGAATATGCAAATACATAGTTTATAAATAATTTTCATGAATAAAATATTGTAATTTGAAAGTATAATTTTTCTTATTTTTGAAACAACACATCTACCATATTTTACCAAAATCATTGGAAGTTTCATAATAGATGCATAGCCAAGCTAGACCGAGAATATAAAAATAAGCTTCAAAACACTTTCATAACTTTCATTTTTATTCATTTTATTATGACGATGACATGCGAAAATAAAATTTCATCTGCTTGTTTTCGTCACAAGTCACAACCGGCTATCATAGTGATTTGAACGTGAAGTTTTTTTTTGCGTTTCGGTGCAAATGGTTCGGCGGTGACCCAACGTGTTTATTGCGAGAACGAATATTTTTGCACAAGTGTGTGTTTGAACACCCGTTATGGCTGCGAGTATGTAAAGTTGAGGTAGGGCAACCGGTTCGACATAATTTAGTCGAATTTAAACACGCTCACATCTCGCACTGAGGAATTCTAAATGTTTATATGTCGACCTAAGATCATTTTGAATTAGGTATGTAGGTCAAGTACTCGCATGCTAAAGTTATCGTAATTACCTAAACTTTTGGACAGCCTTACTTTTTTAGTAACTGACGAAGTCGTCTAATCGAAATCAAATTAATATGAATCTCGACTGATGAAGTCGGTTATTCAATATTATTATTGGTGTTTATCGTTTACCCTGTTTAGCTAGTTCTTCAAAGTGAATTACGGCTGTGGCCGCTAATGTAAATGTCGCAAATTGGATTCCCATAAAGAACAGTAATTTCTATGGTCTATAGGTTATTCTCGGTCTGGCTGGTAATGTGCGTGATACAAGAACTTTAAAATGGATGAACAAAATTGAAAAATATAAATAACAGAATAGCTACGCTATCCTACTGGCGTTTTACGAGTGTTAGTGCTTCTTGAACGTCGCGGTTTAACGTGTACGCAAGAAACTTGCGACGTCGCGTCTGCTCAACGTTAGCGCTTTACCATTAGAAACTCGTGACTTTAACCTCGCGTCTGCGCAACGTTAGCGCTGCGCAGACGTTGGAAAAGCGCCAACGTAAAACGCCAGTGGGATAGGAGCCTTAGGATTAATCAATTTTTTGCCCGGGTCATTGTTCGAAAAACGAATCAAAAAAATTCCAACATACCTTTTCGCAGGCAAACAGCACGGGTGCGGTCGCGAGTCCCAGCTTGAGGTCGGCCGCTGTAGGCTTGCCCATGGCCTGCGCTGACGACACGAAGTCCAGCAGGTCGTCCACCAGCTGGAACGACAGGCCCAGGTTGCGACCGTACTGGAACGCTAGCTCGCACGTGCTTTCATCCGCGCCACTTAGGAGGGCGACCTGGAAATAGGAGGTGTTTTAGTTTTTGGGACCAGTACAATAATCGCACGCTTAAACATAAAGAGACCTATTACAAAAAAGAGGGTATTTAAGTTTTAAAACATATGTGTCAACTAGCATTTTGCCAGCGACATCGTTCGCGAGAACATTTCATAAAAAAATTAACATCCCATAAACCCTATTTTAAGTGTAGTCTTAAAAAACTAATAATGACAAGTCTTTATCATTCATTTTGACTATAATCTGTTAACACCCCATAGTACGATTTATAGGGGTAGTTTAAAAAAATTAATAACGTTTTTTTTTCAACTATTTATGCTAAGTTTCAAGTATACGAATCTTAAGAATAAAATTTTGGATACAAACAAATTTCAGCCTTTTCACTCCCTTAAAAGTTGAATTTTCAAAAACTCTTCTTAGTTCTCGTCTATGTAATAAAAGAAAGCCTTGTGCAAAATGTTATGTTCCTAATCCCAGTTGTTTCAGCTCTGCGTGATATGTTAGTTAATCACTCAGTTTCTCCTTTTATAATATAGATAATAAGGTTCAATTTTCAAACACTCTCTGTTTTTAATTTAGGTCTTTTTATGATCTAAAGCGTGTACCTAGGTACTTAGCATGTGGTGCTTCCCTGCAATGCAGTGCGGTCTGGACAATCGAGATAATGATGATGTCTGAATGATATTGTCAGTCGATGAAGGTTTGCATGCAAGCCGTTGCAAGCATTCTGAGCCCCCATTTACCAAAGGGAAGATAAAGACTCGGTATTATTCTGTACTAGTGACCCGCCTTGGCTTTATAAAAGTGCAAACTATACACAAAAACCTTCCTCGTTTAGGTATGCTATTAATGAAAACCACATTAGTTCATTAAACCCCGAACGCCGGCGTTCGCTCAGTCATTGTCTTTCTATTGTGTCTCTAATTACGCTACTCAAAAGGTTAAAATCCGTTGCGTGACTTAGGAGTTGGCGGGTAAACAGATAGACATGAAAAGCGACTTTGTTTTATTCTGTGTAAAGATTGTGCAGCAGCTGAGAGATGAAAATAACAAAATTGTTTAATGTCATATTATCAAATCTCCAAAGTTATCGCATTTGGTGGAATCCAAAGTACAAACTAAGTAGAGAGAGAGAGAACGAGAGAGAACTAGAATAAACATTGTGATGGCTTTCTTGCATGTTCATTAAAACGAGAGCTATTCAGGTTTATTTTGCTTTTAGATATATTTAGTTACGGTGAAAGAGCCCGAGATATTCAAATCCCTAAGTTTTTGCATTTTGCAGGTCAATGTCAACTTGTATGTCGATTAAAATATGATTGACGGCCGCAACACTTATTTAATTTAAATCGTCAATACAATCCTCTCAGTTCAGCTAGCCCTATTGTATGACTTTTTCATAAATAAAGCTACACTAATATTATAAAGAGGTAGTTTGTTTTTTTGTTTGTAGGTGGTAATCTCTATAAGTATTGCCCCCCTAGCTAAGAGAATCGAAACGGTTATAATTTGGCTGGTCCGATTGCTAAAATGTTTGCACCGATAGAAAGCTGCTTTATTCCTGAGGGAGGCTATATGTAGGCTATATTTTATGTACGCGAGCGAAGCCGCGGGCAAAAGCTAGTATATAATATATTCAAAATAGCCAAAACTTAAAATAGCCAGAATTTGACTGGTCTGTAGTTCTAGTGGTTAGTGGCCCTGATTGCTAAGCCGGAGGTTGTGCGTTCGATTCCCACCCAGGACAAATGTTTGTGTGATGAGCACAATCATTTGTTCTGTGTCTGGGTGTAATTTATCTATATTACATAAGTGTTTAGAAATATTTAAGTATGTTTATCAGTTATCTAGTACTCATAGCACAAGCTCTGCTTAGTTTGGACTAGATGGCGTTGTGTGATGGTTGTGGAATATTATACATACAAACTTTCGCTTTTTTAATATTATTGTGTAAATTGTACAATAACTAACGACATATTGTTGAACTATAATGAAGAACATTTGGATCATTATGCGTTATAATTTTGATACACGTTAATTATATTGCGCAAACAACAGACACTCGTATACAGAGTTAAAACTCATAAAAATATAAAACTAGACTAATATTATTTAGTTCATATTAATGGCCGATGTTATATATAAAAATGTGCTTCCTTAACTTTATTATTTAATTGTAGTGTGCCACGAATCTGAAACTAGGTAGTTAAGTAAGTACTACTGTTTATAAATATTAATAGGAAAACAAAACAACAAGTAACGGGTGAAATTATTTCTAAAGCCTCCATTCATTACATTTACAAACGATAATTGCTTCCTTATAATTTGTAATAAGCATAATTCCGTAATTAGAATAACATGACACAAGACTAAAGACGAGTTCACATTATTGTATTATGTCGTGTCGTGACGAAGTCTGACGCAGTTGTTTGGCAACAAATCTCGTTGTGATATGACGTATATTTGAATTTAGAATTCAAGATTATTCAATTAAGAAACCGTTGCACGTTGCTACACCCCATAATTTCTAGAGCATTTTTAATAAATACAGAAATCAACTTCAAATAATCATCCTAACATTTCCCAACTATGTTGGGGTCAGCTTCATACCAGTATTTTAAATGAAGCGACTGCCTATCTAACCTCCACAACCCAGTTACTGGGTAATACGATACCCCTGGACAAGACTGGTGTCAGATTTTCAGGCATCAAACTGGTTGTAACGACTGTCGAAGATGTTTAAAATGATAGCTGGGACTTTCTGTAGGTAACAGAGGAAATTCAATATGTAGATAACTGATGGTCACCGATCTAGGATCCGACCTCGGCAAGCGTGTCTTAAATTCGAAGTTCGACCCCTGCGACTGTTATTAGAAATGAGCTCCTCATTCCACTTAAAATACACAATGCAATGATACTTGATTTGTTGACGATGAATTGAAATGATCTCGAATTAATAATTTCAATTAAAAAGTTTAACAGATTTGTTTGATCAGTGTACTCCACACCACAACACGACTCGACACAGTAATGTGTTTGCAGCTTTATGAAAATATTACCGCTTTAACGGAGTTGGCGATGAGCGAAGCCGTCTTTCTGTAAGTCTTGGTGAGGTAATGCGCGAACCGTTCGTTCTCTGTCTCCTTGCTGCCCAGCTGCATGAACTCGCCCTGAACGAGGTCTGTAACCACCTGGAAATAAAAAAGACATGATTTTTAAATCTGATCAGAATACTTTTTATTACACGATTAGTGGCCCGCCCCAGCTTCCCACAGGTAAAGAAATCTTTGTAATTCTCGGTTTTTCTCTAGTTGCTAACATAAATGTATTATTATTACACTTAAATCTTTCTCTTGAATCACTCACATGTGTAGTGGTGAAACTGCATGACAATCCGTCTAGTACCTACTTTTCGAGTTTATCGGCAACATATATACAGACAGACACGGTTAATTTGAACTGCGTATTATCGACATTTTGAAGTAAAATGACAGTTTGTAAGGTCACATGCGTCTGCTATCGTTCCTTAACTGTACTGGTGCTATATTAGGGTAAGATGGAGTACATGGCACACGTTTACGTTTTAGGGTTTCGTACCTCAAAAGGAGAAAACGGAACCCTTATAGGATCACTTTGTTGTCCGTCGGTCTGTCTGTCTACCCGTCAAGACCCTTTATCTCGGGAACGCGTGGAGGTATCGAGTTGAAATTAAAACCATATACTCAGATCTTGCACCTATTTCATATGATTATGTTACGTTACTTTTTGCAGATGAGATAAAAGCAATCTTCGACTAAACAGCATGCATTATGACCGGCAAGGTCGTTCGTTATCGATTATTTATTGCAGTTACTGGATGCGCTGTGTGAGACTCACAATATGGTAGAGTTAATTGAAATATAAAAACAATGTTATTACCCAAATCTTAAAAAATATAAGGACATTCAAGGAGGAACATTGCCCTCAAGTTGTGGTAAGTACAGACAGTGTTAATAAACAGATTGGTCATAAGTACGAATTTCTTGCAACGTTGTATAATTATGACGCCTACTTTTTGCAGTTAATGTGATAAAAACAAGCTGCTTGATAAAATTATTACTGTAAAAAAAACTGTCATCATCATCATTACTATAGTATTCCCTTGGAAGCGTATTAAGGTAAGAAACCTAGGTCATTATGTTTCTTAGGTCATACGCGAGCCAGTAATAAAAAAAAGACCGTGATGACTAGATTTTTTCAGGCAGTAAAATCAAATAAAAATCGCTTATATTATCGTTTTAGTGAATTATAGAAATACATTTCCATAAAATATTGCAAAATGTTCAATATCTGGTAAGCACCCAAAAGTACTTAGTCACCCTTTTAGACCTAATTTTTATTATTGGAAATAATTATAGTCTTATGTGCATTGTCATTAAATAGATCGAACCATATTTCTACAATTGAAGTGAAGTATTTATAATTTAAATTTTAATTCTTACTGAGAACATACTCAGTTAATTATAATACTTTACTACATTTTATACAATAAATTACTTCTATTATTATCATTCATATTATTGAGTAACTGCGACATTCACGACATTTAATCTAACGATAAATAGTACTCATTAGTGTACTTGAATAGTGTCATTATTCAAATGCTATCATTTTGCAAGAACTCAAAATTCGAATACGAAGGTCAAAACGAATAGGCATATTTCAAAAGACTGATTTTTTGAAATTTTCAAAACATTTATTAGTCAAACAAAAATAAAATTCAACAGGTTCAGACATTTCATCAAGATGACTATACAAGAGTAATTAATGTATGAGACGAAAGATTTTATTATTATAAAATTGTATCTGATTAATAAATTATTACGCTTGCATTTCACTTTTAGATTGTTGTAATAGTACTCAAAAGTAATAGTCATAATGTATTGGCAACATTATAAATCCTCACCGTGAGATTTACTTGAATACTTTTAGATCGTGATGAACACAGAATTATGAATAATAGCATTAAAATAACCTTTATTCAACAAAATTATTAATGTAGAAAAATACATAATTAGTGTTACTTAAGCTGCTTATTGGAACAATAAAAATCATTGAAGCATATGGCACAGCGTTATTACCATCGCACTAAGAAGGCCGACAGGATGAATCGTTTTAATGAATATTCTAACCGAACATTCGACCCCAATTGGGTACGCGTGTGCGCACGAAACGCTCAAAAGGTTGTATTAAAGTAATGGTTGAACACTTGTGCTACTACTTGAGACTCTGAATGGGAGTACCTCAATATAGTGATGAAACGCAATACTAATGTGAGATGTAAACATTCACATCAAGCGTATTTATATGTGTTTATTGTATGGTGCATTAAGTATTACAACATTTCATTATCAATGTCCCATTACTAAACAAATCCGTAAAAAATCAAAGTAGGCTTGCTATAACTGATTTAATAATCTAAGAATAAGTTAAGCAAATGCCGCAATGAATAGGTACTACTGTTTAGTTACACAGAAACTTGAAATAGGTTTGAAAAGGAAATATTTCAGTTTTCAGTGTCAATGTTTTGCCAGGGTTGAGGAAATGTTCGAAAGAGTTACTGTGGCCTTTGAACGCCAAGTGCAACTGAAAGAACACTTGGAGTTAAAGTCTGACGGTTCCTTCTTGCTTCACCTAGAGTGGGAGGGATTAAAATTTGATGATGACCCTCAAACAAAAAAGTAAGGCGTCATCATATTTCAGTCAAGTATTTGATACCTTGTCAGTTATCAGTTATTTCCCTCTTGCCTTGACTTTGACTTGTCGGGATACAAAACCTTTTTATTTCTTTTACTCACTTGAAAACAAAAAAAAAATATCTAAATATCATAAACCTTTCACCACCACTTTTTCTTACGAAAAAGAAATCACATGTGTTTTATTTAATTATCCGTGTCACATTTTTAATAGCCAACTTCAACTTCCTTCGAAGTCATTCTAAGTCAGTAAAGCCAGTGAATGTGTCGTAGCCAGATCTTAGAATAATGCACTTAATGATATGGTCAACTAAAACTGGCTAGATCGTTTAAATGTTACATTTTGATGATATGTCAATCCTTTGGCCATATCCTTGTAGGATTTCTATGATAATAAAAGATACAAAGAAAGTATAGCCAAACGAGGATTGAAATATCATCAAACTTTAACGTTTAAAAATATCTGGCCAATTTTACTTGGCCATATCGTGAAGTGATCAATTTCTTAGATCTAGACGCGACATATGCATAAGGGAACTAAATAAAGCTTAGGGTAACGAACCTATTTTCACTGTAACTGTACTTCATTTTCCTAAGCTCCTTGTACTTGAATATCATTCAATTCTGAGTACAAAACCGCTACAGTAAAATAATAGGTATCATCTGAGATTCCTTGAAAACTAATGCAGCGTTCCTTGAATATTAATTAGATCTTTATGACTTGCGTAAGAGGTGTATTATAACCGGTAAAATAATGTTGAGCCACAGATAACATATCGCACAGCTACTTTGTATTTATCGATGATCGATCAATAAACAATGAGTGAGGAAACGGGCATGTCCTAGAACCAAAAATTCGAAGATGCATTGATGGATGTCACAATCAATGCGTACTGCGCCCGCGTGGTGGATTATGGCCCATTTCCTCTCCTAGAGAGGAGGCCCGAGTCCCAGCAGTGGGAACATTATAAGGCTGATTATGCTTATGCAATGTTTGTTTATAGAGAAAACTACTTTACGCAGAATTTAGAGCAAGCCAACACGAATCGGTGAACGTAGAACTTAGTAGAAAGTATTGTATCAGTGCATACGTCAAAGCATAATATTATCATTTCATTTAGGAAACCATTCGCTTCCTTCATTTAATTTGTTACACATTTATACCATTTGACAAGGATTTATACTGATGAATCCAAAGTAAGTTTTGTTTTCGAACCGACATTTGGCAAGCCGATCTAGTCTATAATGTGCTCTATAAAACAGTCACCGACCAAGTCGATGGGCTATCGTTGCCAAACTTCATTTAAGTAGGAGCCTCGCGAATTTGTATAGAGGCTAATGTGCGATAATGAAGTAGTTACCTGGCTGAGCACGAGTGTGACGTCATCGCTGCGCAAGCGAGCTATCATCATCGACGCCACGGCGAGGATGAAGTCGCCGGCCATCGCCACCTGGAAACAATTGAATGCACTTGTTAATTTTTAAAAGAACATCTTCAAACACACAATTACTTTATTGGTTTATTTTCTCAAGTTACGTTGTTCCATTGATGGGTAAAGCTCCTCTTTCATAGCCTTCCACTCTTCACGGTGTTGTAAGTAGCGAAGATAAGAGTTACCAGTCCTATAAAAGTCTGGAGTGATGACTTTTAGGCGAAAATTTTAAGAACAAAAATTATCATCCTTTTATCCGAAAAACGACTACATAAGCTGGACATACACCCCAAGAGTCGCCACAACTGGCCATGTGCGTAAAGAATCCAACAGATACCCACAAAAAATTTCGTCTTCCAATGTTATCCGACTTCTTAAGACTATAAAGGAGTATATACTAATAAGGTCAAGGAGTCGTGAACTCGTGAGGTGCCGATTAATGTGAATATAACAAGATTAATTTATCAGACGTCTAAATCGCTTTTATAAAGACATTATTATTATCAGATTCATTTTGACATAGATAAATATCGTCTGAAAACTCATAAGATACGGTCGAACACTATTTGTAAGTTATAACATTGACGGAAAATGAGTGATCAATCAATCAACTCAGCCTAGCGCAGTTCTGTTCAGTATAGGCCTCTGGTTGCGCCATACGTACGTTTAATTAATAATAATTTAAACTATATCTACACACACACGTCGCGTGAGTATCGTTTGAAACGTACATGTGCAGGGGAAAGTGAGTGACATTATCGCATATAGCATGTATTAATATAATTATAATATTATTGCAACGCACGCAGAGAAAACCTACGGTACTAGTTTTGACAGTTCATCATGTCTGATTTGTCACATAATGGAGTAAAATACCATTTTAACATAATTTTGAGTAACAATGAATACTGTAAAATTTTGCAGTGACAACAATACTTTTACAGGTTTTCCTACTCCTACGAGTAAACTGTACCTACGGTTCAAATCCAAATATAATGTGAAGTTTTTCCTCTATACCAGCTAATATCCTCCTATGATAACAATATGAATAAATACTGTATTTTACAAGTGTGATTCACATATTAAACTATCGTTACATAGGTATTACATAAATACCAGTCATAGTCACCAATCTTGTAATTTTATTTTTTAAGTAATCCGTGCAGAAGACACAAAAGCTGTTACGTTTGACGGTAACGGATTTCACTCGAAACAACGAATGGAGTCACCAAACAGTATTATTGGCTACAAGCCCATCCAAGCACAGCTGCTGTAAATAACATAGATTGTAATAAATATATCGATGGCGCTCATTTCTCCAGTTGTTGGCAAGAATGTCGAGAAAGTTGTGATGCGGTGTTCGGTCGCATACTAATGGCAGCGCGGACGTTTCGCCGACGGTGCGCGCGCGGCTTCCGAGTGTGGGCGCGGGGACCTCGCGCGCCCGGTGCGGGGACGCGGATTGACCACAACCGCCTCTCGTTAAACTACTGGACACTTGTTAGCCTACATTCAGTGGTCAGGTTTAAGCGACTTACCCGCTGTATGGGACGATTTGATAACATGTGCATTCGATGCAACGAATACTTAAAAACAGAAAAAAGATTTATGATGTTCTAAAAACATCACATATACCTATCGGTATTACGTACTCAACACTGAATACTTTTCAATTGAATTCAATAATTCCAGTGAATTGGCTCATTACGGTTGAACAGTATAATTACGTTGAATAGCAAGCACAGACATCGATTTGGCTCATGCGAATTGCTTTTCTAATCATCAGTAATTAAAAACGTTATATACGATCAAAAAGCTTGTGAAACCGACGACGGACGCTAACATTTTAAAATCATTCATTAAAACAATGGGTTTGATGGATTACAATTTTATTTGGTTGAAATACGTTTGATAGGCACAATGTAACATAACTAACCAATAAAACGATTCTGATAGAATTGAAAGTACTTCAAATCTTTTAAGTTCTTTCGATAAAATAAATTGTAAATCATAAATTCACAATTACTTTTGTAGATCCGGGAAAAAGGTTTGTTTATAAAATCTAGACTTGCTTTGGGAAAGCATATGTCGGCATAATTATTGGCGAATGTCCTTGACCACATAATATTCGTCGCACAAAAGCTCATTGCCACCTTAGTGGAGGAAATCAAAAAATGTGAAAGTGGTCGAACGATGACGTGATGCGTATTTCCATAAGTTGGTATGAATGAAGGCATCCGGCGACGGGTCCGGTTCCAAGTCGATGACGATGACACACAAATAACACAATCAATGTTAGTTAATTAAATATCGAAATTATTAGGTACACACCACTATTTGTACTGACACCAGCACGTGACTGAATTAATGTGGCAAGTATAAATTTTGGCTCGAGCTAGAGATACCTAATATTTTTTTTAAATTTTCGAGATAAATTTTGTTTGTATGTATATGTTTATTTCTTTGGCATGGCCTTTAGCCTAAACTGCTGGATAGATTTTACTAAATGAGGTATCATTAGATTCGTCTTAAGTACCGAAGTGACACAGCCTCAAGAATTTTGAAAAACGATAAAGATGGTGGAGGCCACTGCCAACAAGTGAAGTACCAAAATAAAGGGTTCAACGAGACAATTTCAAAAATGTAACCACTAATATATAAAAACTAAAATCAAATATTTTTATTTCACATAGGTCTACACACTAATAAAACGTCAGAAGCTAGTGCACGGTTCCAAATTGGTCGTTTTCTATGGAGAAGAACCAGCAAGAGACTCCATGGTTACTCTTTTGAAAAGTGGTTGATGTAACAATATTTCCATATTACAATATTAATAGATATTATGTAAGAACAGTGTAGACTAGTCAATATTGTACCCAAAAGCATAATAAATATAACCATTTTAAAAAAAGTGAGTCGTAATAGGAAGTAATCTAAGAATTCGTGGAATCTAGTGTTCTCACATTCACATTATAATAAAGAGGCTATATAAAAAAGGCAAGAAAATATAAATAATTACAACTATCAATAAATGAGATGTTAACAAAATAAATTACTAACGAATTTAAGGTAGTTGAAGTCTTAATAATTTAAAAAATATTATAAAAGCAATGTGTTAAAAAGAATGTATATATTAAAGATGGAGCAGTTAATAGATACAATATTAATGAGTTTCCAGGGGGCCATATAGGAAATAAAAACAAATCTCAAATCGCAGCAATGGTTTGAAAAATGAATTGTTCATATATTTTTAATAGGTTATTTGCGGTAGTTTTTTTGACATAAGTTTTTTTTATAGATACAGTCCATAGCTACTAGAAATACTGATGTAACCCTACATAAATCGTCTTTTTTTAATTCAAACAATTTTTTCGGAGAATACGAAAACAATGCTAAACTATAGGTACTATTCAAATATTAGCCGGAATTTTCACCTATTACGTGCACACCCATGCACCATGGAATGTTGGAAGTCATTTTACGTAACGTTCAGGTGTGACACAGAAATAACTTTGCGGGTCGGAAAAGGGACGGACCGTTCAGACGTTTTGAAAATTAAATTACCGTAATTATCGCTAGAAACGTAACAGATGTTTGTTCAGATTGGTATTACGCAGATAGATAAGTATCATGGCAAAGCATTGTATAGTGTCTAATATGTAGATTTTTTTATACCCAGTAAGAGAATTAGACAAAATAAGTGTCAGAATATAACATCGAAAAATTTCGAAACAATCATAATTTGGTGACCAATATTCTGTCTGTACTATATACATCATGATCGACTGCATTTTTTTTTTCGCTTTGATTTACAACGCAGCGATACTGCAACAGACTAGGTTGCAATATCCTTGCACTTATTCGTGTCAATCTGCTTCTCATGTAACACATAACTAGGATGGATATTAAATTAGGTGAAAAAGACTTAATAGACGTAGTTTATACGCTATATGATGTTAAAATAAACTAGGTTTGGCTACGCCTATGTCACTTAGGAATAAAGCGCTTTCTATCGGTGAAAAAATTGTAGCAATCGGACCAGTACTTTCAGAGATTACCTCCTACAAACAAAAAAACAAAATTTATCTCTTTATTATATTAATGTAGAAGTGTAGATGATGTAAAGTATAGATCAGTAACATAAGCAACGGGACTACATACGGGAGTGGCCGCGCGTATCGTACGCGCTTGGTTGCGCAAATCGGTGCACGCGTTAGCACACTTTCTGTACGCTAACCGGGCTAAAAACGCATCCGTTACGAGCGGCGTGTGCCGGTCCGGCTCGGACTGGCACTGCTGCACCGAGCACCGACGGTACGCTCGCGATGTGTCATGACACTCACATCCGTGAACCAGTTTCATGTTTCATTAATTACAGGAAAATATGCACTGTTATTCTTTATAACGTGACTGGACATTTAAGATTTAGAAAACTACAATGAATACGCGCAAAAAGCAGCTACCTAGTTTTTTTGAGTCTCAAAGTACGTGCATGTTCAGTAAACACATCGCACACCGTGTTTCCCGAGTAAATGATTGGCATACAGTTATATTGTATTCAAATTTACGATATAGGTAAATTATCAAAAATATATGCAACTCCCATGATAAGAGTGAAAGGCTTTCACAAGAACGCGTTGAAAGTCTGCCCAACGTGAGCCACATGAATAATTTACCAGAAAAATCTCTACGATTTCACGCCAACTTAATTCCGAATGCGTTGTAGTTTCTATTCTGTAATTCATTTACACCCATACATTGTAATGCAAGTTCGCACCTCTCTTGAATCACTAAACCATTGAACCGAGCACTTGATATTGTTCTCATGGTTCTGAAAGTACGAGATGCAAGCGATAACAAGTCAACGGCAGTAAAGACTACTTTCAACCTGAATATTCCAGGGCCGTATGCAAAATTAATAATATAAGTCCCTTTTCAAGGCAGTTCAGTGTCAGTCACCCCGGCAGCAACAAAAGTTTTCCTTATAGAGATGATATAAATAAAATAAGCTCATTTAAATTGTGCTGAAAAAGTTTCCGCATTTTCATAACTCGTAAATGAAGTGGTCCATGTATGGAATTGCATCATCAGCGGGGAATACCGAGACAGATAAGGTAAAAGCCAGGTTCATCAATAATTACTGAACGCGGAACTCGTCGCCATGAGGGTAGTATTGGTGTGTAATTTACTTTTTACTTGTAGGATAGCAATTGTCCTGCGCGACAGTCGAAGGCCGTCATCAGAGCCTGTCGGATAATTGCGAAATGATTTCTTGAAGCGGATCTCGTTATACTAGATGTATGCAGTCGACTGCATTTCGCAAGGCAGCCTTGACAGTGGGCAGGTGGTGGTGGCGACGGCGGCCGGCGGCGGTCGGAAGGTGAATGTGGCTGGATCTATGTCACGCGGCCCGCGCGCCCGGCCTTGACTCCCCCCTCATCCTTCTAAAACAACAGCCACGAGGAGATCGGCTACCGAAACAGTCGCGCCGAGCTACGTTCCGTAACACAACTCTGTTCATTTTGTATCATTCGAATATCAAAGTCCTTTAATTACAATTAATAGTACGGACAGCAACTGGTTACCCTCTGTTTTAAGGTGCATATTTTAATGCGAGAGGGGTACCCAATTGATGCAGCTGTCTGTACCACAGAACTCGCACTTTTCTACGACGGATTGAATTAGTGAGTGCTATAACTACACCCATAAGGTGGTTTGTCTACAAAATGTTATGAAACTGAAAACCAAATGCGACGTAACTAAAACGCAAATTTGTATATTCTTAGCCCACAGTAGGCATCATAACATACAACGAGTTATGATTAAGATAAATCTAAGTTAGTACTAGCAATCAATGTGATCGATACACGTTCGTATTACAGGTGATCGAGGTATTTCGTATCGAGTGAGTGGAAGGTCCGCCGGTTGCGACACCGACCATCTAGTGGTCGTGGCGATTAGTGGTCGACGAGTGGGCCATCGTTTCAACATACGTCGGATTGTGGGCACGTGTATCCGTCAAAAACCGGTTTTTGTAATAATGGCTAAGTGTGTAATCTGCGTGTCATCAACCGCACCGTAATTTGTAGAGGACGCGACAATTGGCTGTCGCTAGAAGTAGTAATACGACGTACGTCCACTATACGCCGTCTCTTCAAACACTCAATCACAGAACGATAATGCAATCTACTATATTATACATTAATATTATTTTTTACAAAAAGCAATACATTGAAAAACGTCCTTGATACACCGGTTTAATATAATATTCCGTCGAACCCAGCACTTAAAGTTTAGTAATTCCACTTTAAGACAGTGTGTATTAAACCATTCTCCCTAAGTATACACTGTCAATAAACCAAAGTAAACTCTACGAACGGAGATATGGGGACAAACGCTGTGACCTTGACTCAGTCCCATCAAGGCTGTTGGCTCTCGAAGTGGGCTATACTTGTTTGAAAATAAATCTATTAAGAAAAAAATTGCATCATTCTTTTCTCTAGTATCATGCTACGTTATTTTTTAATTGTCTTTGATTAGTACAAGCTTGAAGTTGCCTAAACATCATTATAAAGGTGTAATCACGAGTCCGTTGGGTTGGTAGCGCGGGCCGTGGCGTGGTCGCGCGTCCGACCTACATCCCCCCGCGCCTACTTGCTCCCCGCAAACTACAGTTACAAAGACCAGTTCTTACTTTACACTCTTTAATACACGCGGTAGGTCACTTAAGGAAAGTGTTGGCGATTTTGCTTTCATTCAATGGATCATAATATCAATTTATAGAAAGTAATAGTTCACAGCCTTCTGAATCGTGTAAATCAATAATACTGTAGATATAAAAACAAGTCTCATACGACGTCGTCTAGACTGTGTTTGACCGCGTAACGTATGTAAATGGTGTAAGCAACTAGCGAGTACGAGCGTTGTCAATGCAGGTGCGCTGCGCTCTACGAAAGACATCAACGCGTGTCCTGCGATATGAATATCATTTTTTGTTAAACTAATCCTATTCTATTTATAATTTAGTCATTTATATGTATATGGCGATAATAATAATTTGATTTTATTGATGTTGACATTCATATTGCTAAATTCTTCTGAGATTTAAGAGAAAAACGTGACGTTTCCAATCGATGCCCAGAAAAACGCCATAAATCAAAGAATTGGGCAGCAGCATGTCCGACCATCTCGTTGGGAAATATCAACTGGAACGAATACCTTACAACACTGTAGGTATATGGAGAAATTTCTTGACACAAATGATAAAACAAAAAAAAAATTACATAATTGACCTGACCTTACAAAGGCAATACAAAAACTTGCATAAAAATATTGAATATTTCTCGTGTATATTGTCACCGTGAAAAAAGTAAGATAGCCTCTGAGAATTATTGCACCTGAGTTGAGTGACCTTTAGTAACTTAACAGTAGGATACAAGATGAATGCATCAATTATGCTTGAAGACTATAACTTGTCCTTTTCTTTGTAGATAAGATAATCATTAAATTCGTGACATTTCAGTAAATGCTGTCATTACGTTGGATCACATCCCCTCACTTTTACTTCCTTAGAAATTTCCCTGATTATGTGACAATTAAACTAACAATAAATTCTTCTATCAACAAAAAAATCATTTTTATATTTGTTTACTATTTTAAGGTTCCAATGGATAATAATAATCTTGCACAATGTATTTATATTGAATTGCTAATCAATCAATTGACCCCGAAACATCAGGTTTTATACATTTACTATTTCGCGGAGACTGAGTATTGATTTTGGCTTCAAAAGCAACGCAAGTAAACGTAGTAAATATTCGTAGGAACAAATAAGTGTTGCATACCACAATTTTCGCAAAAAACATTTAAGAAAATATGTTGTTGCAATATGTACCTTAATGCCCTTTGTTGTCAAGTTTGCTACGAGTCATCATCAGCCTATTTTCCATCTTTCAAAACCAACAATTCGCTACGTAAATACACAAAAGTTTTAATCTCCAACAGAAGACATTAATGACCTCACACATTAAGGCGCATCCATAAATTACGCCACACGGTTTTGTACCCCTACCCTCGACCTTGTCAGTCTTGTCACACCTTTGTGACACTCCCTCTGCCTCGAATGATATCACATATTTTGTAATTTTACTTCTAGTAATGATTAAAGGAAAACAGCAATTCCGAAATTAATTTTCGAACACATTAACATAACAATTAAACATTTTGACACAGTTTAAAAGTAAATTAAGGGATTTTTGTTACGATAAAACGTAGTACAATGTAACTGAGTTCCTTTCGGAACAAAATATTTTTTGATTAGTGACATTTTTGACATCTTGATTTTTGTCATTTTGGTTTTTGACATTTTGATTTTGACAGTTTGATTTTTGACATTTTGATTTGAATTGTAATAATAATGATATTTGTAATAGTAATGACATGTTATATAATTTAATGATAATGGTATAATAATTGTAATGACATAATATATAATCTAATGATAATAATTTATATTTTCCCTTTAATACATACATATATTTTTAGTTAAATTGATGATTTAACATTTAATAATGGTTATTTATAAATTGATCTAAAACATTTTTAAGTGTAATAATAATGATATAAATAATTTTAAATGTTTGCATGCCGAATGGTTAAATGTGGCTGAACTGTAATGTAATCTTAAGAACTATTACCCATATTTGCAAAATAAAATTCGATTAGTTGGAAATATTTTTAATTAATTTTAGATTTGGAAATGTGACGTTACCATACATACTTGTGACCCCTACCCCACCACTTGTCACTCGACGTCCTCCCACCTTTTCGTGTGACGTAATTAATGGATAGCCCGTTGTAGGCAACCATGGGAACGGCGTATGAAACCTTTACTCAAATAATCTGGTTTTAAAAACTTAATAATACGAAAATACGTTTTGGCATGCGATGACTTAAAAATACGACTTCATTTAAATCTTTAAATGAAGTAACAACCACCTTCAGTATTGATTGGCAAGATCATTAAATTAATTTGTACATAAATCGATTATGATGTTAACTTGATGTCCTTAGATTAGCTATAACTTTGCAGATGATTCATGAATTTTATATACACGATCGCTACAAATATTGGTCATTAATATCATAATTCAATTATAATATATTACATTATTTATGTGGATTTCGTATAAAATAATTTATCTTTTAATTTATATTACTAGGTCAGACAAAAGATTTTTGCTTAATCTCTATTACATAGCACTTAAACGTATATGTCTAAATGGTGGTGAATCGAAATAGGTAGCAATTTTTTTAAATTTTGAATGTGGTAATCTTCAAATGAAAATCCCACTGTAGGGAAAGAACGAGAGCGCGCGTCAGACTATTACTGACTAAAGCCCACTTGTGTCCTCCGTGTGGTCCGCACAATGGTGACACCCAAGTGTTTCTTCCGTCTGAATTCGAAATAGAAGCCTCCCGAACTAGCCATGTCCTTTTTGCTCGTGCGGATCCCACACAAACGAATTGTACTCAAGTTTGCTACGCACAAAGTAATACTACAATGTCACCATAGCATTCCTGTCATTAAACCTACTAACCTGCCTTATGACAAACCCGAGTGATTGGATGGATTTAGCACATATTTTGTTAAAATACTGATTAAAAGTCATATTCACATCCATAGTCAGTCCCAGATCCTTAATTTTGATGACTCGCTCCAGAGGGACACCTGATGTGTTGTAGTTGTTCTGAACGGACGCTTGAGCTCGACTAAAATTAATAGTCTTGCACTTAGAGACAAATTCGAAGTGATTTTCTTCACTCCATTTTGCCACCATATCGATATCCGTCTGCAGCACCTCACAGTCTTGTACATTATTAATACCCAAAAATAACTTTAGGTCATCAGCAAACTTAAATGTATTTTTGGTGTATAATAAAGAATATCTATCTATCTATCTTAAGACACCGCGCTGTCTTGATGACCTTCGGCAGGTCATTTGCCTTCACAATGAATTGTGGCGGCCTTGACTTACACCAGGACACGTTACAAATGGATCAGATTTGCATCCGAAGAGTTGGACTTACTGAAGACGATCAGTGAAATAGCTTGCGAAAAGTTGAAGTAGCTTCGGAGTAAAGCCTATCTCGGTTAACTTCCTTGGCAAGACGGCATTTTAGACCCGGTCAAACAACTTTTTAAAATCAAAATAGTCCCCGTCGAGATGCTTATTTTAGCCTATTTTTGTGTCAACAAAGTCTACAAAGTTGATGTGGTTTGAACAGTTGACTAAATTATACTAAAGTATAGTTTGTATTCACATTAATACAATAATTATGTTAAACGCTTCGTGTTGAAGAGTTCAAAGTAATTTCGCATTACAGCAAGTGAAAGGTTTTGTTGTTCGAAATAAACAACAAGGTCTCCGACGTTTTAAGGAGAATTTCTTTACTTTAAATATTTTTAGAGGAAATTTGGTTCAAAATTATACTTGTGACATTTTCAATTAAAGCTTATTTGAAAAAAACTGGGCAAGTGCGAGTCGGATTCCCGTCCTGAGGGTTCCGAAGTCTTGAAACAACGAATGAACAACAAATTTACAGGTTTCAGATTTATTCCTATACTTGTGCTATAAGACCTTGCTTTATGCCAAATTCCAGGATTCTGGGTCAATGGGAAGTACCCTATGAATATTGATTTCCTCGAAAGTGTCGAAAGGAACGTTTTTTGCCACATAAACCGAATTATCTTTTTTTCTCATTAACTTACTAGTTTGCTTTTTTATTTACAGCTTCAAGAGTCCGCAGACCTGAGTATATAGTGTTAATTTCAACTCGATACCTCCACGCGTTCCTGAGATAAAGGGACTTAACAGACAGACAGACCGATGGAAGGACAACAAAGTGATCCTATAAGAGTTCCGATTTTTCCTTTTGAGGTATGGAACCCTAAAAAGAAAGTAGGAACGTGATACTGTTACAGGAAACTGAAAAGCCTTATTTTTTCGTTTTCTTCATTACGAGGGGCCGCTTTGTGAGAGGAACTTACATTGTGTACCCATTAGCAATGCCAATAAAGCACACAACCACTAGTTTCCTTTGCTCATTATACTATAGGCAATTTCTAGTCTCACACGGACGGAGCTTGACCTTCGTAAACCCTAGGGAAACTGTATTTTCACATTGATATTCTCCATTACGTACCCATTGAGAATTACAATAATATCTCATGTTACAAAAACAATATAACATGTGTGAGTAACGTCTTTTATATCATCATCTTCCTGCCCTTGTCCCATCTTATTTGGGGTCGGCGCAACACGTTTTTTTCTTCCATTCTATCCTGTCAACCGTCATACTATCACTAACTTCCTTTTCTTTCATATCACTGTTCACACAATCCATCCATCTTTTCTTTGGCCTCCCTCTCCCTCTCCCTCTCCACCCATCCACATGTATACTCATAACTCTTTTAGTAACATGCGTTTCATCTCTTCGTTTTAGTAACGTCTTTTATATCTAGTATTTATTAGCGTTGCAACAGAACTCTGCTTCCGTAAGCTTTTTCACTTCCGTTTCCGTTTCTGGTTCCGCAAACTTTATAACAGAACTCTTAACAGAAGAATACAACGAGGAGCGCGAGGGTGGGGAACGAGTTACACGGCTTTGGGAAGCAAACATCAACGGAAGGAACACGGGTGGGTTTTAGACAGTCAAACTTTGGTACTCCTTTTAGCTCCAGCCAGAGAGAGACGAGATATTTAATGGTTTCCCACCCCGAAAAAAGCATTTTTTGGTTTTATTTATCTAATCTATTATTTTCACTATTTTTCTAGCATTTACCGAAAAGTTTGATCTGAATACTCAATCATTGTAACCTGTAAGTTAATTCAGTATCAATAATGGAGTGAATGCTGCGCTAGTGTACATCCGAACACCTGACCACCGTTTATATTGATAGATGACGCAGCCGCGTCCCTACCCCGCGCCTCCCTCTCCGGTGAAAGCTACCAGAGATTATAGACCTCTCGTCCCAATGCCAACGACCATACGAGTCCTTCCAACAACAACTCTAAACTAATCTATTTATATTTAGAAAGCCTTCCGATCTTAAACTTTGACCTCGCGCATTTTCCTAATCTATCTACTTAGAGAATTTCTTAATCACTTAAAGTAATATATTTGATTACTTATGAATAAAAATAATCTTTGACCTCGCTAGTCTTGAATTTCATTAATGCCTAAATATGTAGCAAAAGGTTCGAAATAGTTTTACATGACTTAGGAGTTTTAGAAATTCAATTCATGCTGTGCTTTAGACTCATGATGCGTTTAAATTACTTACAAATGAGTTTATTTTAATGTGATTATCGAACTCCAAATCCAGCGATATCAAATATGGTAATGTCAGATAGTCAACACAAAGCGGTGTTGCGTCAGGCGCGGGTTTGGGCGCAGGTGAGATTACAGAGAGACAGGTGTCGCCGCCGCCGCACGATAAATTGGTTAAAGTCGTATTTAGACGGCTCCCCACCTACGGAGGTAGGTACATAAGATTTTTTTTATTTTTTGTTACAAGTAGTGGGATACCATAGGTATTACACAGACGTTTTGGTATGTCCAATATTTTTACATAAATTCCGTGCGCGTACGCTCTGCATTTAAACTCGTCATTCCATAGCACCGCTCAGACAAGGTGAACAATAAGGTCCGCGACATATTCTGAACAATGGTCGCAGATACGATAGGAATCGGAAATTCGCTACTGACGTTGTTGAGGACCCCTACCTATTGTCGTACAACACTATACAATACCATTCTTTTATAGAGCAGGAATACATACATAATATTTGAAACGCACCGTGGTTGCAGCGGTCGTTGACCGAATAAGGACCTTTATCGTAAAGGTATTCGATTGCATAATGGCCTTAAATCCTTAATCGTAATATTCGTAATATTGATTGACACACAAAGACCGTAATCTAACGAATTATAAGAGATTTCGTCCACGTAACAGTAAAGTAAATATTCCACATCCATGCACAGCAACATGCTCATAAATGAGTGAAATACAAACAGACGCGCCCTGTTACCATGATACCATATTTACACAAAACGTCTGTATACATACGTGTATGGGAGGTAGGTTCAGACGGTACTAACACCAACATTTGGATGTTTGAATTATATAACACAAATACAGGTTATTAGATCCCAAATTAGTATTAGCGAACTGTGACAACATCCGCTAGTACACACCTAACAAGACAACGGGTTAAACGAACTTACTCAAGATCACACAAATGATTAATTGTTAAATTGAGATTTGGAATTGTTTGATTGGTAATTTCTAGTAAGTTTATCCTTACTAAGAAATTATGGTTACATTAAATTTTCATAAATTGATGCGGTTTCAATTCTTGATATTGAAATTATACACATTGAGTAGCTAATTCCATAATTCAGTTATTAATATAATAAATCACAATAATGAATTCGACCATAAAATCCGTGAATAAAAGGCAAAGGTCGTGCCGACCTAAATTGCACAACACTCAACGTGTTTAATGGGACATTCTCGTCATCATGCCATTAGATGAAGAACACAACGTACGATCAAATGCATTGTCGATTCATAAAACGTTTCACACTGAAGATTACACCGCCGGAAGATGTAATAGCAGGATAGGCATTTGTTCGTGAAGGACGAAGGTAAACGCAAACTGCTTACAAGTAGATATAAACAGATAACGACTAATGTACAATGCAATAAAAGCATTCAGCACCCGTACCTAAGACGAGATTCGTAGCAATAACTAAATCGTGTTAAATGCTTTGTTCTACACTAATTTCTATTCAAACCACATCGATTCTTTGTTGTTAACACATCTCGGCTATAAGGAAACATACAAGAATATATTTCTATAATACGAAGATTTGAAACTATAGGACGAAATTCAAAAACTAACCTAATATTGGTTGTTCTGTTGTGACAATACTTACGAAAATTGCCTTGACCAATCTAACAACCATAATAGCTTTAACAAATATATTCATTTAAAGAGGGAAATATTACACAATGATCGTGTCACAAACGCGCACAGCTTCTGTTTACGGTCATTCAATACACATAACACGATACCAATGATTTCAGGGTATTATCTGATAACGTTGGACAATGTTAATAAACATACGTAATAAATAAGATAAAAAATATGGTGACAAAAATTTGATTAACTGAAGATTTATGGGTGAATGATGCTGAATTTATATTTAATAAACAGTCGTTAAGTTTTACTACAAACGGTTAAATTATAAAATATGTTCGACTGTCAATTTCTAATTATAAATGTAAAATACTACGAGTCATATAAAAAGCCGGCATCGACATTTGTTGGGTGTGATGAGGCCGCGAGGTACTTTCACCGAGAGGGTCGCTCGCCTTTTGGCCCAGTGCGAGTAGGTGAGGCTCGTGAGCTCGTCTGATAGAGCCGCCAGCCAATTACAACACGACTACTACGCGACGAAACCGATGCCGACTTATAGCTACGTCTCACCCATTCATAAAATGAAAGAAAAGAATAGCCGTACACGTGATAACAATCATTTATTTTGATTGCCCCGCCGACGCCGATGTCTCGGACTACTTCCCACAGATTATACTTATAATTATATTATTTATGTTTAGGGCAACAACCTGGACTCGGTGAAGTTTATTAACTTTTGATAAAATACGAAGTGGGTCAAGTCAGAAACAGGTTTACTTAAGTGTGTAGATATGTATATTCAATTATTGTGTTATAAAACGAGTGTTTATTTAAACACAGAAAACAAACTTGAATTAAGTAAAATAGTGTACTATGGTTCTGTACATTTAATTATACTAAGATCACCTAAGGTTATTTGCTGAATCATTAATTAGTAAAGTCTCAATTCAATAAATAATAATAAGATGTAAGAAAGAAATTTTAAACGAGTTATTGAATAATTTTATTACAAGCAGGTCATCCCAAAACCAGCTTTCTACAGTCACGTTGAAAACGAAATTGAATATGACGAACGTATCTACGAAGTTCAATATTTGCACAACAAATGGGTAAATAATGTGTACCAACTTAAAGCTTAAACTAATATTGCTAAAGACAACACGCGTATAATTTTTTTTTGTCGGTATTCCTATCCTAAAGCTATGCTACTATTAATGGTTCATTAAAAATAGGCGAGAACGTAGAAAATTAAACGATAATTTATTGAAAGTTAGGTTAAGAATTTACGGTTCTGACCTTGTCTATATCTATTTATATATACGTGAGTGGTTTTGAGAATATGATTTAATGGAACGCGTAATAATAGCGTGAATCGTGATCTTAACCCAGATTCAGCTAACAAGCAGCAAACCAAAACACAATCCGACTGTATCAAGGCGCTTGGGTTCGATTATATTACTTTACATCAGTGCAGCTAGTAAAAATGACCGTTGGTATAATTATGTAGGCATTTTCACGAAACACTAGTGATCGTGACGCACGTAATCGTTCAGAAATTCGGCACCGCCTTAGCAACAGACATAATGACAGACAAGTCACAGCCGCTCCTTATTTATGTACTTAGCCCATTTGCACTTTCCATTCGGCTCGTGATCGAGAAGACATGGCACACATATTAATCAGTGTTTGGTTTATCCCAATACAATAGGCTACCTACTAACACAGAGCAGAAATAGTGCTACTTATTCGTTCTATTTACAGTACCGCACACAATGACAAGGTTATATGTTCAAATTGGCATGCAACAGGACTGTCAAGCATTAAAATAATCATCTTAATAATCACTGATTGTTATTCGCACCACGCCTGGAATTTCCTGATGAATTAGATTCTAAAGTCTTGATAAAATACAAATCCTAAGACTCCTTGGAAACTGTTTTAGTAATGATTTTTGAAATTTTGCTGAATTTGGACATGAACGTAATAGGCGAGGAGCCACCAATCCTAAAAGCTCCGTGATCACGGATTCTAATATTTTTAATAAAAAATAAAAGTTAATGTTTAGACGAACAAGATTTGCTTGGTCGGCGTGGATTTGATTAGCCGGAAATATTTTAATTAAATTATTTATTATTAAATTTTCCATAATTTTTTTCCGTCATCACGGATTTTGATCAAACTTATATAGAATTGTGTGAAATATTATGTTTAACAAGAAAAAATCCGGCCGACCAATGATTTTTAGCCGGAAAGGTCACGCATACCTATTTGAATGGTGTGATAAGGGGTAAAATTTATCCATTATCACGGAAACCTTTTTTTTCTTTTTTAATTTACGCGTTTTAATGTCACATTTATAATTATCTTGGTATGCGTGCTTACAAACTGCCGAAAGCATCGCGCATACCAAATTTTAACTCTTTGCTTTTTAACGGTTTCTATATTTCTGTAAAGAGTGAGTGAGGCAGATTTTTGGTTCAAGTTGAAACCTTGCATGACTCTTTCTATTCTTTACGAATTTAACATTTACCTGCCTCAAAGATACACAATACCGTAAAGTGAGGTTGTTTTACGACAGGGCTGTGTGTAAGTGAGATAAGAGTAACATCGAATTTATGTTAAAGTTTCATAGGTCTTTCTCTCTTACTCCGAAAAGGTCACAGCATACCTACGTTGTCCTACAGCATTTTGGGGGTTAAAAGCTAGGTTCATCAGTCTGTCGAGCTCTACCGGGCTTCCATGCTTTTACAGGTTGTGATTATACAGCAGCTTTTGTTCGTAAAGGAAAAATTAAAGCCTACAACCTCCTGTTAGAAAATGAAGAATATCAGAACATGTTCGAGCATTTGACAAATCCGGAAGACATAAATGATAAAGAAAAGACAGATTTAGTCCAAAGATTTACAAATGAAATGTATAACGTAAAAAATAATGATGTTAATGTAGCAAGATTTGAATTATTTTTAAAATTTTTTGCAAGTACAACCGACAAAGAAACATTTTACAAAGGTATGATAAATTTCAATTCAAATAATATTCCACCATGCTGGAAAACTAACGCAAAAAATATTACGCACCATTTTTATAAACGCAATATGGCAAAATGCTACTGAACATATTTGTACATTATATGATCCAAAAGAATGTGGATGGCAAGTAAATGAATCCAGTAAACTCGAACCATTGTGGTAAATTGGCCCATCGGCACCGTTAAAGGTTGAGGAAATATTAAGTTACCAACAGAATGAGGAAGCAAGCGAAGAATCAGAAGAAGAGAGAAATGATAATTTTGATGATAATGATGTAGATGATTATTGATTAATAAACTTAAATTGAACATATTTTTTGTATCAACCTTATAGTAACTATATTGTATAATCAACCCAAATGAAAATTTTCCTGTATCTCCTTTTTTCCATATTAATTAGTATAATAAATAGTTAAAAACTTAAGGAAAAGACCGAGGTAGAAGAGACTCTAAAAGAAATGTCATCAAGTAAGTAAAATCTATAACAGTATGATCCTCACTCACACAATAAAATTTGGTATGCGCGATGCTTTCGGCAGTTTGTAAGCACGCATACCAAGATAATTATAAATGTGACATTAAAACGCGTAAATTAAAAAAGAAAAAAAAGGTTTCCGTGATAATGGATAAATTTTACCCCTTATCACACCATTCAAATAGGTATGCGTGACCTTTCCGGCTAAAAATCATTGGTCGGCCGGATTTTTTCTTGTTAAACATAATATTTCACACAATTCTATATAAGTTTGATCAAAATCCGTGATGACGGAAAAAAATTATGGAAAATTTAATAATAAATAATTTAATTAAAATATTTCCGGCTAATCAAATCCACGCCGACCAAGCAAATCTTGTTCGTCTAAACATTAACTTTTATTTTTTATAAAAAATATTAGAATCCGCGTCACGGAACTTTTAGGATTGGTGGCTCCTGGACTATAAGTGTAAATTGCAGCTTTTATTTAATTTCTCACTGTTCAAACTTCTTTTAATAGCAATCAAATTGTTTAGACAGTCATCACAATTTTACACATTTGGCGTTACTAATAGTAATCTAAATAACCATGTTTAATTCATGGGAAATCTATAAAACATGTTTGTAAAGTATGTAGGTACAGAACTACAAATATGATTGATGTGTTAAGTAATCCCTTGTGTATACTAATTAAGTTAATCTAAAAGTACACACACGTAGTTACGAGAGAATTTGCGTCAATCTACATAAGATAACCACTAAGATCGCTGTCATAAGACGATCACTTCCATAAATATCGATTCATTCGTATTCTGTAGGAATTGTTCTGAACACATGCCTACGTGTTTTTTATATGAACTTACCGACTTTAATAGAAACATTACACAAAATGATCAATGTCGCATAATGATACATTCCGTTGTATTCGAGACTAAGCTTCACAACGATTCCAGTGAACTATCGACACGTTAAAACAATATACTTTTTGAAATTTGATTAATATTTGTTTACTTTTTTATATAATTAGTTGTTTTATTTTTGTGTAATCAGGACTTGTTCATGTGCCTACTTTTTGTGTTTTTTTTTTGGATTTTTTAATTTTTAATAGATCTAAGTGGTCTGAAATAAAGTTTTATTATTATTAATAATATGTACTGCATATTCCAGGAGATGCATTGAAGTTGTATGTCACGGAAAAATGGCGGAATGAAAATCAAAGCTGCAGCTCGTTGTTTTTTCTTAAATTGTATAAGCCCTATAGGAGAGATCCAAAATCTTAATTGGGAATCCTATTAAGATTTTGAATTAGAGGTTTTAGACGATAGAATCTTTTCGCTTTACGTAAAATAGAATTAACATGAGATAAACCTAATAAATCGAATAAGAATATTGTTCGTATAATCTACACTTTTAAGACTAGACTATCAAGTGCATTTGGAATTATCAGATTTTGATCATTTCGAATTCTCATGAGCTGTTAATGGACTTAAAACAATTATATCACTATTGTACTACTGAAACCTGGGAACAAGACACTAGTTTCTTGTTCGTAGATACGCCACTAAAAGTTAAGAAATAGATAAAAAGGTGTTTAAAGTCTTTACACATAGCTAGCGTATCTGGCACAATCAGAGTGCAACGTTGGCAACTCCAATGATTATTTTTAAAAGAATATATATTTACCTTCTTGTGATTCCAGAGCACGTTGACGGAGGGTTTCCCGCGGCGGAAGTCGCTCTGGTCAATGACATCATCGTGTATGAGTGACGCCGAGTGGATCATCTCGCTGATCATCGCCACTTGCCGCTGTGACGGCTGCAATGCACTGCACCACAAAAACGGACGTTAACACATTAGATGTACCATACCATACATACTCGTATATAAATATTATATTGTGAAGTAAACTCATGTCTACCATCAGAATAACAAAAGAATAGAATTTATTCAGTAGTAGTAGTTCAATATCTAATAACGGCGATGACCAAAGGACTGTATGGAACTGTTCGTAATCAGCCTTAATGTTCCCACTGCTAGGACTCAGGCTTCAACCCTAAGAGAGGGAATGAGTCGTAATCCACCACGCGGACCTAGTGCGGGTTGATAGATCTTGCATATCTCCGAGTTTTTAGTTTCAGAACATGGTGGTATCCTTACAATGTTTTCCATCACCATTTTGAGAGCATTGATGATAAAATAAATTACAAAAAGTAAATCGTCTGCCTGGGTTTGAACGCACAATCTACAGCTCGTAAGTCAGGGGCATTGCCACTGGGCTACCATTGCTCGGTCATGGGACAGTTCAATTCGTGTCATTTCTACTTCTGGTAATAACTTCTACAAATTCCTTTAATGAAATAACAATGTACAATTGTAAATAAGAATGCCTTTAGATTCTTTGCCGTGGATGATTGAACTGTAGATGGGCAGATGTATACCAAACACGTTTTGCTAATAAAAAGCTGATCGTTAAGTTTTTCCAACTAGTTTTATGTGAACGTAATATTTCAGACAATACGTAATGTTTCACGCTGTTCGCAAAAGCGGTGACGTGGGCTATTATTATAGATATATATTGGATTTAAACATACATTATTTATAACTTTGTCGAGAATCAAACTAATATAATTGCAGAAGCTTGCGGTTGCGGGCTCGGGTCTGTATTGGTAAAGAGAAATCTAGGCTCTGATTGACAGTTTATTCAGTACATTCAGCTTTAACAACTAACTATCAATTTTGTTTTGTTTTAAAGGTTTATTGTGTCGTTACTTTATGAGAATGGTATGTGATATTGGACATAATTATATTAAATGGCTATCTTGAATACGATCAACGAAATTAAAACCTTAACCAGGTTTCTTCTGGACAGAGGCAGCTGAGCACATGGAGAGGGAAGAAGCGGTCGCATACGTGCTCCACACGCGCACAGGTGTCACCACTAATATACGCATGAGAACCTTAAAAACTAATTTGGAGTGGCTACAGAGGCGCCACAATGTTCTCACTTTCTGCCTGACGCACGGTGGAGATCAACCCTGCTTGGGCGGCACACGACTGAATCCTCGTGGCGGCGATCGGAGGGTGACGACATCCCGCAACTGGCCCCGGTTCAGGTCATGGTACGGAACGAGAGGGAATGGACGCGGGTGTGAGCCGGAGAAAAATCTTACGCCCCGGCCCGCGTTTCAGAGATGTCAGCAAGATTGACGGGGCTCGTTGGAGCCGATACCGCCAAAGGTACAAGATTTACTTACTGTGGTCCCCGAAATGGACAACTGAAGGGCCACGGGTGGGTTTTACTCAGTAAGTCTTTTTTTAGGTGGGAAAATCATCTAATGACAAATCTCGCTCTCGGGTGGAGCGAGAGATTGTATCAGACTTTTTTTACTGACTAAAAGCCCACACCTGTTCCATCTTTGCCTTCGTCCCAGGGCCCCAGGTTTCGCTTTCACACTACCCGTGGCCCCAGTAAGTTTCGACCCTGCTGGGACCCTACGATTTCCTGACATCTCCCTGAGGCGCGCGTGGAACAGTTCGCGCCGTCGACTACTTGGGCTCGATCCGGACGGTTAACGGACGATCGGGTGGTGAGCAATGAGTAGCTCACCGCAAGCCCGCGCTTTCGGTGGTCGGAAATAGGAATTGGAATCCCGACGGCGGTTGGGGCGTGAGGACCGTTGCCTCACGCGATCGGCCGCCTCCTTTGCTAGCATTACTGCATCGCAAAAGGAGGCGACCGCCTGCCACTCCTCCTCGCTCCGGACCATGGCCTGTACCAAAGTTCGACGCGAGAGATCGCCGCCGCCGATCGCCCCCACGAGGACACGGTGTTGCTCTGCCCAAGCGGGGCCATCCACACAGTGGCGACACCCGAGCGTCGCTCCGCCCAAGAACGGGATTTGTCATTAGATGATTTTCCCACCTAAAAAAAAAACACGCCCTAAATTAACTGTAAGGCCTAATCTGCTTCTGGAGAGAGATGCAAAGAAAGCTAACACGGCCTACGTACAAAGTCCGTCATGGACTGAGTGCTGAAACCAAAGAAAAAGATGATCAACGAACATAAATTCATGTTCTCCCACCAAAAAATGCTTATGCTTATTAAACTAACAGTAACTTAGTAGCAAATATGTACAAAAAGTAATGCCAATTGCCTCCGCGGTTACGAACCAAACAGGAGCGTTGCACCGATAACCATGAATGCACTCCGAACCGGTCAATTACGTATGTTAAAACTACTCAAGCGAGACTTCGTTACAACATTTACTTACTTACATACATTAACTGACATGAAACTAGTGTCAATTTTAACTTGAATACTATACTGCTCTTTGTTTTAAGATTTATTGTAAATAACAGCATTCTGTTTCAAAGAATATTTTATTTCTAGCGTCGATATTCCGTAAGAGATTTCCTTTCAGTGTTATACAATTTTCAGTTTAATATAACCACGTAATAATATCTCACAAAGAGGCTCTTTCGTAAATTGTCAATAAAAAAGGTAAATAAAAATCATGTCATGTTTTCGCTTAGATAAAATTGATGCTGACAGTCTGAAACAGCGGTCAATCTTTCGAAATCTAAAGGTAGCTGTAAAGCTTTCTCAGAACCAATATAGACGATGATCACACTAAAATGAGCTTTATGTACAAGCACACAACACCATGCTGAAATGTTCTGTTCTGCTTGTATTTCTCATTTGAGTTATGATAATTACATGAAGTTCGTGATATTTAATGTTATAATGGGTTAGAAAATAATAAAAACTGCTATTGCATCAATAAGTTAGAAAAGCCTTGGTTAGCAGTTCTGTTGCGCTTGCGCATACCGCGCGATGTGCGAGATAGTTCGTCTGAAGGTTTCGGAAGGTGTGTTGTTTTTGATAGCACGCCTTTACTTACTGTATACTAAGCTTTTTAAAGAAAATAATTTTCATTGTAATTTTCGCCAATATTTTGTATTCGTGTATTTTGTACTAATTGTCTCTCTTAGCTAGATCACGGTCAGCTACTCCAATTATTTGTACGTAAATTAATTTACCAGTAGTTCACATTGCGTGTTCCAATATTTAAAATATTCTCATCGTGTTTGGGCGCATCGCAAACCACATCCCGAGGGCACGTGAGCTCAATGTCTGAATAAGACATTCACTATTCATTTATTGTAATTATTTGTACTGAATGCAAAAATAGAACTCTTTTTAGAAGTCCAGATTTTCCTCAAGATACCTAGAAATGTATTCTTTTACGTCTTCACTTCACGTCTCACGTAAGAGAGACAAAGAAAATCTGAATATTTTACCAGATTTAAACAAACCGACAGATAAGGGGTCTTAATTCCACGCGTTTGTTTGTTTTTATTTCATTCCCAAGTACCTGACTATGTTCTGCAATAATTCGTTTGAGTTTAAGCTTCATAAACCCCCAATGAATAAAATAGCACGTTTGTTTTCAAGAACAATAAAGTGCGAGCCTATTATGCAATTACAATGTTACTGATTAGAATACTACACGAAGAATCAGACTAATTGTTATGCTAATGAGAATCTACTACGTTTTAATCTTCTTCAATATAATCATATCTGACCGTTGCGTACAACCTTCGATTTAATGCAATAAATGGTCTCGCGATATGTGACGACATAAAGACCTTTGAAAAATCGTTTGTTCAAGGTCTTCGGCGAGACATTGAACTATGGAGCGTACGGTCTGATGACCGAACGCAATCCCAAAGTGTTGGCACACAGACACTGTGAGGCAACAAGTTCAATGAATTAAGCGAAAGGCTAGGAAATAAAAATTTAGATATCAGTCTCGGTCGGACGTCCATTCGGCAAACAATAGTCCGTTTCGTCTTGTTTAAAATTTCTAAATTAGAACAGAATTCATAGATTATTTCAGATTGTGAACATCTGTCAATCGCTGAATATAAATCTTCCTTTTAAACGACTCGTGTCCAGGGAACAAAGATAATTTAGGTAATACATAATTGGTTACAGATTAAAGCGCCGTAAAATTCATTCATGTTAACACTGCCTACTACTTTGACGTTGTAACCACAAGCGTTGGGTGTGGTCAATTTTGGTAATGTCTATTACACTGTGGGAGTCTCGCACTTACATTTCAATGTCCATGATTCAAGGTTAGATTTGTACATCAAATAAGTGGCTAAGATCTCTATGGTATACTAAATTAAAGCAGAACGTGATAAAGCATTGTTTGTGCTCATAATGCTTGCGGTTATTATTACAAAGCAACTTTGCGGGTTGACCCCAGACTTTTCTAACTTTCTTTTCTTTCATACCACTACGCGCGTTCGTGATGCAGCACAATGTTTCATAAAAGAATTTATTTAGCAGTAGCATAAAAATAATTTTAACAAAGATAGAGGACAGATGAAATGATAATACCTATTAAACCTTTTATTTACAGAAACGAATGAGTGTCACGTATTTTTGCAACTAACCAAGATCATTGTCCTTTAAGAAAATATTACAGAAACACGTCTTCAAACCTTGAATCATAGTCATGTCTAAAATAAATGTATATTATAAGAGCTCATACGTAAAATGACAAGAGCGCATACCTGTTTTCTCCATAGACGTGGTAGTTGACGGCTCTCGCCATGAGTATCGCGACCATCGGCCTGAGCGCCTTGCCCTGGCCATCGAAGTAGTATGTGGCTATGGTGTTCAGTTCTGATTGGTTGGTGTTACGCTCCAGCTCCTGTCGGGCAGAGGGGCTACAGTCGAGTTGGGATCACATCTAACAAAAATATCAGAATAGTCAGACAATATTTTAACAAGAGAGCGCATACTTCATTTCCAGAACTTTGCTTTTAAAGAAAGTTTTGCGTTGTAATTTTTTACATTAATTTCCTACCGAAAATTACGTTGATTAACAATTTTCCAGTCACAAATTAACAGATTTCAATGAAATCGTGATTCAAATTATGTATGGAACTTGCATTGCGTGCATAAGTGTATGACAATGCAAAGATAACAGTAGAACTGTATTTTGACTGTAAACTTATAACTATATATACATACATAAAAGCAGAAACTGACTGACTGTCATATCATCGCCAGCCAAAACTACTGGGACTAAGAGCGTGAAATTTTGCATAAGGTTTCCTTTTATGGTGTAAGCGAACTCTAAAAGAGGATTTTTCAAAAAGTTAACATGGAGAAATCTAATTACACGCGGGCGAAGTCACTCACAGAAGCTAGCATTTAAATAAATAAATGAGCATTATTACTTTCATGTCAGTAGAAGCGTGAGGAAGGTATTATAACGCATACTATCATAAAATAAAATCTTTCGTATAACGGCTTAATCGTCACACAGATAAATATCTCTAGGTTAAAATGTGAACTATCGTGTTTCATACTAACTGATTAGAGTTGACAAACAAGATAACCGATTGAACCAGCAGTATGCAATGATATTGATATAATACAGATTACGATAATTTCTTACATAAATTACTGTACACTTTCTTGAAGCTAATATTAGATTTCAAGAAACCGCAGTAGTATTGACAATTTCACTATGTAGACAGATGCGTCATTTGATAAAGTGAGACATTTCTCTTTCACTTTCTATATTCACAAAATATCCCTAGGCTTGGTAATAAGCGCAAATTCATACATTCCGACGATGTCCCAACTGAAATAATAAAGTATAATTACATGTGTGTGTGCTACGCTTTCGTAGCACTTGCTACGAAGTTTTGAAATACATTCCAATGACCATTCATTAAGTATTCGTGTCATGTTTTATCTAACAGTCACTCCATTTTCTTATCAATAATCTGTCAAAATACGTATTTAGGTAATTAATAACATAATTATAATATTTCGTAATTATACATTTTCAAGAATAGGCTTAGAACAAAAAAAAATGGTTAATTGTGCCGTATTTCACGTGTTATATGAGAATTGATTTTAAGTAATTCTGAAAAATTTACATTAAACCTCTGAATTTTTGTAGGTGTTTTTTGTAAGATTTGTTGTTTCGGCAGCAAAATAACTTGAAAATGACGTGAGTTAATATTATTTTTGTGGTTATCATATCAATACCTACAAATAAATAGAATAATTGTACGGCAACGTCTGGCACGATTGCGTAGTTTAGGTATATACCTAATATCATAATATGACAAATGATGCAATTAAACAAATGATACCTTACTGCATTCATTAGCTAATGCCCAAATATGAAACATCTTTTACCTGGAAGCCATAATGAGAAACAATGTATTACTTTGTCTAGTTATTAGAAACACTTTAGTTACTTAGTGAATTCATTATAATTCACGCTCTTGATTTTATCGGTCGAAATGAAGCCAGATACTTTAACGCTCTGAATAGCATATACGACACATATCTTATTACAACTAATTAAATTATCTACAATGTAGGTACTGCAAAACCTTATGTTGCTCCTAATTTATACACCATGACTTGCGACCGCGTAAAAAATACGTAGGTGCTAATTATTTTGATACGCTTTTGTAGAGATCGCAAAAGGTAGTGTAAACGCTGTTTCAACAGACAATTTGCTGCTACCTGAAGGACTCGGTGGTTGTTTTCAGCCAGGTGTGTGGCAACCACCATCGACTGCGCACTGACGCAAGCTTGACGCAAGCATCTTCTTGCCATAGCGGACAATGCGACTTTTGCCATTGCCGTTTCAATTACGATTGTTGAACATCAATTTCATTGTTTCACCGACGAAAATCATATGCAAAGTCATATCAATTTATGTATATTCGGATGACCTATATTTTCACTAAATGTCTATTATGAAATACAAACTGGATTTTATATATCTGTCGCTACTTTTGAGGTGTTACGTATGTATTATAATGATGTAAGTAATAAATCGGTGTAAGGTCACTGACAATTTCTGTGATTATGATACAAGCCTACATATATATTTATATATCTACGTAGTAAAATAGCCGGATTAGCATAGTTGGCCTTGTTTTACAATGAATAAATGAATTTGAATCTGAATCCTTGTAATATTCCCACTGTTGGGACTCAGGCCTTCTCTCTAGGAGAGGGAATGGGCCGTAATCCACCATGCGGGCCCAGAGTGGGTTGGTGGATGTCACATGTCTTCGAATTTTTGGTTCTAGGACATGCCGATTTCCTCAGGATGTTTTCCTTCACCGTTTTGAGAGCAGTGGTGATGAAATAAATTACACAAAGTAATGCACCTGGCTGGGTATGAACCCGCGATCTACAACTCGTAAGTCGAGGCCGTTACCACTCGGTCACTACTGCTATAGCCGGATTAACATAAGAGTTTTGTAAGTTTTACCAAATATTCATATAGGCACACCCACCATTGCAAACTTCCTTAGATAAATAACTTAAGGCTCCGCTTTTGTAATACTGGAAACAGTCACGGACATAACAGTATATTATGATAAGTATTTAAACAATTAAGTACCATACCTTTTGACTGGCCTGTTGGTCTAGTGGTTAGTGGCCCTGACTGCTATGCCGGAGGGCGTGAGTTCGATTCCCACTCAGGACAAATGTTTGTGTGATGAGCACGATCATTTGTTCTCTATCTGGGTGTAATTTATCTATAATATGTATGTATTTAGAAATATATAAGTATGTTTATCAGTTGTCTAGTACTCATAACACAAGCTCTGCTTAGCTTGGAACTAGACGGCGTTGTGTGATAGTTGTGGAATATTATTATAATATTATACCATACATTCATTTTGTGTATCACGTAATGTATATGGCCTAATATTCAAAATCATATCCCCACTAAGATTTTTCAACTCTTTTGCAACTTATCTGTTCTGACATTGAGGCCCATCAGTGGAATGTGAGTTCATTAAATTAAATTTTAAAATCCTAAAATATACGAATCGAAAACGCGTCGTGTTAAGTAATTAAGAGTAAGGTTTTGAATATGCTAAACATAGTAAGTAGTAAATATTGAATGAATGGATCCTTCAGTCACCATCCGTTGTTGACTGAACACATTGAATATGTCACGCAGTCGGTCTATTGCGGAATCCGAGGTAATCTACGTAACTACTACTTACGTCCCAACAGTGAGATTCACCTTCCAATAGTACTACTGAGTATGCGAAGTAGCACCGCTGTTTAATGACAAAACAAACATATACAAACCCAGGCACATTCAAACATGGTGTATTTAAATCTCATAGAACTCAGCCAAGGCTGCAAAATATTCCTAAAATGAAGTTGCAGTCCGGGACATACGTAACCGGACCGACAACTTACAATTTTGTATTTACATCTACATGTCGAGTTGACAATAGTTCGGTCTTATAGTATTGTCATTGAACTTCCCATTGCATTGAAGAAAATGTGAAAACTGCTGACAGCGATACCAAGGAATGTAGTAATTGCATTGACCTTTTAAGATATTAAGACGAAGTTGTAAATACAACTTATGAATGTGCTGACTCAGCAAAATAAGTGATTAGTTCGACCCGGTCAAGGCCAGTCCCATTATTGTTGTAATCGCAATCACAACCCATGTCATTTCATAATCTTTTACAATTAATTAAAATAAAATCCTCACCAATAAAATAGCTCACGTTTCAGCTTTAAAACTTATAAAAATTTCCGACGCCTTCACTAACGTCAAGAATTCTAGAATATTAAGTCATATTCCTGCTGCCTTAAAGAGATGTCAGTAAAACGGATGGGTCCACTAAAGCCGATGCCTATCAGGGCTGTGGGATTGTTCGGAAGAGCGTAGCCCTGGAACGCAGATAATTTTGGTAAAAATCAGATACTTCGCCCGCCTAGAGCGAGAAGGTATTCGCCAAATGAGACACTATCTACATGTTTAGGTTTTCCAAGTCTGAATTCAGGAAGATTTCTAAACTCTGAAAATGTCTCACACCGTGGGGTACATTAATTGTGTTCATGACGACTCAATGTCATATTTCCATATTACGTTTTTTATTACTCACAATAACTTGTAGTTTTATTTAGAGTGCATGTGTTTGTTTGCATATAAGATAATTCCAACATGACAGCGTTGCTACCGGTAAAACCAATGATGACATGTTATTTTCAATTATAGCGGAAACCCCAGGAGATGTGAGGCATTGTAACAGGGACGATCTAATTAGATTTATTTAACACAAAATTTATAGTACAAAATGATGTCAGTAGGTACGACACGTGTTTTTCTATTCTAATATTTGACATTCGTTGAAACCACTGTTTAAATAAATTGTTTCAGAGATTTTCATAGGTACTAATGAATATTCCAAATCAGCAAATCTGACAATAAAAATTTTGCACAACTAATTAGATCCTTGTCGTCAGAAAAATTTCACATCTCGCGAAATAGTAGCCTTGTAAAGCTGTTTTACATTTTCCTATATTTTAATTGAGTAAAACTACAGCCAGTAACGGAAACGAAGTAATGAGAATACTTGTTAGTTGTTTTTGCGTACCGGCTCTGGAAACAAGGTCAATGTTCAAGTTTAGCGCTGTTCCACGCCACACTTTCCATTTCCCACTCATTGCTTAGCGCTGCGAGACCCATTAATTACGAAAATGACTATACTCGGGGCCAAGTCATTTTGCAGATAATGTAAACAAGACGCCAAAACAATTTGTGGTAAGTTTGACTAATGCTATAGACGTAAAAAAGCACAGTTTTAAACTCTAAGTACAATTCCAAATAAAATAACATTTTCCGACATACAAAGCTTCACGTTTTTATGAGTTGAAGTTTAATTTAACATATAATCATTGCTTTCCGATTTTAATGGATTTAGCAGATATAGGCCACCTCGTACGCTGACTGACAGTTTGGATGAATGAAATTCTATGGTCTACTGTTGCGTAATTTCAAACGTTCGTGCGAATTCTTAGCCCGACTATAGGACAGGTTTGGTTAGTTTCCTAACGTGAGCAGAAATGTTGCTAACGGGCAGGTCAATAATCGCCGATCGTTGAGATAACCTAAATCTTACTTATCGTTTTTCACATCTTCATAACACAAATAAAAAAGATTTTCTTCGCACTTCTAATAAAACACGAAATAACAATAATTTTTCTAGCTACCATTAATCTGTGCTTTTACTCCTAGTTGAAAGATCTTACCCAAGATGGATTTAAAACTAGAAATCAGCCTATATGGCAACAGACGTGAAGGAAATGATCGTGTAGAAATATACAGCTTGCCAGTACAGCATTCACACAGGGGCCTAGTTTTAGACGAGTTTTCCAAACAGAAAGTAGGCAAACGAGCACTGGCATCACAAACGGCGATGATACGGTAGGACCGATGTCACTAAACCTTATCCATCAACATTCTTGACAAAAAAATTAATAGTATTTGCCAATATTTAATTAATTTTTCAACAATATGATCATTACAAAGTCTGAGTACCTTCATGAATAAACCACAAAATATCTTACTTAAGAGTAAATATTTGAATTCAAAACAAAATGAACCAGGAAGAATAATTTCCTCGCAACACCAATGGAGAAGTGGGATATCGAATCGCGAGTCGCTATTGAGTCCGCCAACGTAAATACACTTTAACTTTAGTGCACTGCAATGTTTTGCAACATCGTTGTCAAAAGTTCAGTCGAGCTAAATGCGCAACCATACAACACCGAGGTTGCCAGCTTCGGCCACAATGCAGAGGATGTCATTAATTTTTGTGTTTATTAACTGCTTTAAGGTCAGTTTCTGCCATTACGGTCTAGCACTTTCATGCTCCAGTGCACATAAAGTCACTTAAACATGATTTAGGAGTACCTGTGTGACATTTTTGACAATGGCAAGGTCTATGCTTTTAAAATGGTAATGGTGGTTAACAAGGGCTATAGCCATAAGGACGATGAAAAAACCAATTGAAAATCCTCAACTGGATAATTCTGCAATAGAAACTAACTCAGACAGGTGTACGTATGTATGTACCGATGTTACATTTCCCAAACAATTCGTAGTGGGGATCTACAGTTTAAGTCGCAATGCAGTCATTACGACTAGGTTAAGCGCACTGCTGGAATCTAGCAAACTGTGTAATTCAGCGCATTATTCACGTTACGGTCAGCAGTATTGTGTACCATAGATCTCAATTACCGGCGATGCGCGAATTGCACAACCCGAACTGACCAACGTGCTAACACGTCGTGACTTTGACACAATTGTCGATCAATGGACACCCTGCCGAGCAATGGGCTCGTAAACTGTTCCCTTTTTATTATATCACGGCCTATGATACAATGAATGACACATTGATCAGGCTACTTCTGTCGCTTACTCGTTGTTTATGATAATTACAAAGTCAATCAGATTCTATCTACTTTATTGATGACAGTCATCACATGTGTCATTGTCTACAATTCTGTATTCTAATTGTAATACCTCACTCACAGTATTAATAAGTATGTATTTTTAATGGGAGTTCATTACAAAAATAAAAGCAAAATATTCATGTAGGTATATTATGAAAATCACAATAATGGTAATTGTTAAATGAATTATGCGCAATCTTGAAAAATACCATAATGTTGTTGTAAAATATGTTAATTACTTATATTGATAATGCATTTTCCACGCAACAAAAAGGGGAAGAACAAAGTTGCATTCACGAGTTCATTAATCATGAAGTTTTTTGGTAATTCAGTTTAGCACAATGGCTATAAATGAGTTTGCACTTACGGATCTGATGTCTTCATATATTCCGTTGAGGTCGTCTTCCAGTAAGCGGTAGGGGTCGACGATCTGTGTGCCGTAGTCTGGGAGCGAGCCTGTGCTTGTGCTCTGCAGGCTGGAGGCGAGGCGACGTACCAAGCCACTTGTGGCGGCCGCGCTGAAGCCGCTTGATCCGCATGCGGGTCCGCAAGTTGTGACTCTCTGCAATAAAGAAATGTTTTGTTAATACTAGAAACAAAGAACCTATGAAATTTCTTTTTTTTTCTTTTTTCGCTAAGCATTCAAAGTTCAAATATTTTTTATTTTTAAACTATGGAATTCTTTTTTTGAAAATTAGTCAATTGGTTAGCGTTCTATTTTCATCGCATTTGTATCATGGATACGCATGTTACTAAAAGAGTTATGAGTACCTATACATGGGGATGGATGGAAAGGAAGAAGGACACCAAAGATAAAAAACTTTTTACAAAAATTAAAATATCGACTTCACTAAAAAAAACTATAATTTCGGAAGTCGGTGTTTCTCGGTATTGTTTGTTTCTTATTTAACACCGACTTTCGAAATGTTATTTTGATCCTTTTAGTGTTTTTTTTTTTAGTGAAGCCGGTTATTTTTTTTTGTTTGTTTTTTTTATATGACACTTTTTAGTTGCGATACACTTATAACCAGAGTGCCTATTTCTCATAACAATTCCAATTAACCCAAACACTGCTAGGTTACATTGTTTTATTATGAAGTTCCTGTGTCTACCTTCCACCATCCGACTCCATCATCATCACCAGGTCACTTCGATAATACCATTTTTAACATAACTATTCAGAACCATTTATTTATTTGTATTGTCACAGTCGCTTAACTATCTCCATTGTGATATCTATGTGAGTATGAAGTTTCGTTGGCCATTTCTTCTTCATCGAATGTTACTTTTTGACTGTAAACGCTTAAGTTCTCGATAAAAATACCAAAATCACTATATGGTTGCCTATAATATTTGAGGAGTTCCCTCGATACTTCATGGATTCCATCATCAAAAACGGATTTTGAAAAAAATAGGACCAATCTGAAAGCATATCCTGGAGGAAAAAAAATTTTGCTAATCGGTCTATAAACGACAAAGTTCTGAGGTAACACACTTAAAAAAACACAACCGAATTGATAACCTCCTCCCTTTTTAGAAGTCGGTTAAAAAGATGGATGGATTGTGTGACAAGTGATATGAAAGAAAAAGGATTTAGTGATAGCGTGATGGGTGACAGAACAGAATGGAAAAGAAAGATGCACCGATCCTAAATAAAACGAGACAAGGGCAGGAAGATGATGATGGATACGTTAAAAATTCGAGTGTTTATGTAGTAAGAGTATCGTCGTGTCAGCAAAGCGGCAGAAGCGTCACGCAACATCAACGACGTATACGGAGCGAACACTACTAACGATCGCACCACCCGTTATTCATTTGCCCGCTTCCGTTCTGGAAATTTCGACCTAAGAAATGACGTCTAACCCTACTTTTTCCAGAATTTTGATAACTTCTTGGCGAGGAAAAAATTCAATAACCGAGAGACAGGGTTGCAGAGGGCAGTTCAAAATCCCTTTGAAAAATTTGTTACCTCCCGTCCAGCAGACTTTGTCAAAAAGGACATTAATAAGCTACCACTTCATTGGCAACAAGGCATTGATTGCAAGAGGAATTACTTTGATTAATAAAAACAAAAAATATAGAAAAAAAAGGGTGTTAACTTATTTCATGAAAAACGGCAATTTCATAGGTTAAGACCTAATATTAACTACCATACTGAGATGAATTTGACGGAGAACACAGGACCATTAAGAATTATGCAGAAAATGAACTAAAGATCAAATCAAAACACCGGCATTTGAAGCCAGTTTAAGGTAAGCGTATAGCTTCGTTTTATTTCACGTATTCCACATTTCCATTGTCTTTGTCATCGGTTATTAATTGAAACAGCAAGCAGTAGGTGAGTGTCCGACAAGCCACGAAGGGTGCGCCAGGTGCCCTTAAAGAAGTGGTAACGTCGACAGCGGCAGTGACCGCGATACGCGGGTTTCGCAATTACGTTTATGCAACTGCAAGCGAGTGCAGTGCGCGCCCGATGGGCTACGACCGGCCGCGCGTTGCAAAACCACCACACGTTCAGCCGCAGCACGTATGTGTCCGCAAGTACCGGCCCATAGATGGACGCCTTTGCGGTTATAAATTAAGAGAAAACAATTAGCTAAACCATACTTTAGACTTCATTACGTCATACAGACTATATCTATCAATGAGCAGCCGCGTGTTGTTACGTCGATGTTCATGACAGTTACAGTTTTTGTTCTTCAAAAAGATCTAGATAATATTATCCATCAATACACCGACCATGAACCCTCGTAGCTACTTTCATTTGGTGACTTAGTTACATAAAATCAAACTGGTAAACCGTACGTGGTTTACTAGACACGCTCTGATTTTGTTTAAGAATTAATGACAAAATACTGGAATTAAAGACAGGTCTGAGCTATATTTAAGAAATAGTGAATGACTAAGCGTGAATTGAACGTTAATCTCAGAGCCATTCTCCGGTTGCAAGGCTCGTGATGGCGCAGGCTACAGCGGGAGGTAGGATCAATGTTGCAATTTTAAAATCTAATGCATTATTAGTAAACGTAGTTCGAGCTGTGAATATACACTTCAAGGTTCTTGTGCAAATATTTATCTTGCCACAGAAGCAACAAAAAGGTGTAGCGGTTTGGTTAATGTTGTCATTTTATAAACAGTCTTTTTTTAAAGCACGTCCGAGAATATGCGTTTAATTTGGGTTATATTCAAATTTGGGTAAATGTATCTTGCTGTCAAAAGGCAAGTTATAAACATCTGTTCAAGACGAAACACGCAAAAGCAGATGATACGAGATAATCTCTAGATTAAAGTCGACCGGTCGGTAAGCTCGTATGACAAGACTTTACCCTTGACAAAAGTTTATGTGACAATGGAGAACTTTGACATATTTATTTTCATATAATAATCTATACCAAACCCAGCCACCAGCCAACTAGTAACTGGGTTGTGGAGGTCAGTTAAGCAATCGCTCCGTTCCGGGCTTTGGTTTAGACCATGATCCGAAACGAGAGGGAAAGGGATGCGGTCGCATCCTTATGCGAAGCCGTAATGCTAGCAAAGGAGGCGGCCGCAAGAGCGGAGCGGAGCGGAGAGAAGCGAGGGAACGCATCCTCACGCCCAACCGCCGGGACGAGCACGCAATGGGTAGCTAGCTGTCCGCTCGTCGGCGTCTTTTCGAAGATTGTGTGTCGCTATCAATATAAATTTAACTCGTAAAAATTTTCGTTCAATGATTGTGTATGATTTTTGTTGTGGCATAAATCAACAAGGGAGTGATAAAGCACCATGTCGGAGTTCTGTGTATCCGTGGTTGGGAAAATTTAGACGTGGACTTGATCATCTCTATGACGAGGTATATGAAGGCCTGCAGGCGACTGCGGTTACAGACTCGAATATTGACACCGTACAACAACTTATTGAAACTGACAAAAAAATTACTTGCCAGCAAATTCGTGCTTTGTTAGGCATTGGAATGAACCAAGTTCAAAACATTTTACGTGTGTATCTGAAGGTTCGGAAGCTTTGCACTCGATAGATACATGACTTAACGAAGAACCAGAAATGACTTCGAGTCCAGTGATGCCATAAAATGGTAAAAAAGTTTAATGGAGGACAGCCATCGGCTGTCTATAATATCGTGCCAGGGGACGATCTGGGAGTACTACCGACTGACTTTTTCTTTTGGGTTCAATACCCAAAAGAAAAAGTCAGTCGGCAGATTGGGTCTTTCCTTTTGAAGATTTGTCGACGAAAGCTAAGACAAGTCAAAGTGTTGGTAAAAAAATGGTTGCTTCTTTTTTGGCAAATCAGGACATTATACTACAGTATCGCTTGAAGATTAAAGGACAGTGACTGCAGATTGGTACGTCAACACTTGCTTTCCGAGAGTCTTAGAAAAAGTTCGCGAAAAGCGTCCTCGAAGCAATTTACTCCTCCACCACGATAACGCATCCTCACATTCCACTAAGGTAACAGAAGCCTATTTGAAGGCTTCAAATGTGGAATTGATAACGCATCCGCCTTGCAGCCTGGACCTCACACCCTGCTATTTTTATTTGTTCCAAAATTATGGACAAATTTAGAGGCACACATTTTACGAGCCCTGAAACGGCGGTGAATGCGTTCCATAAAGCCATTGAAGACGTCCCTAAAGAAGACTGTTCCAACTGCTTTGTACAGTGGTTTCAGCGAATGTAAAAAAGCATTAATAGTTTGAAAAACAATAAATGTATCGTAAGGTTATATCTAGTCTTATTTATCAGAATCCAGAAACTTTCAGTATGCACTACGTTTATACGTAAATAGGTCGTAGGTCATAGGTCGTAGCATGTTATCATGCTACGACCTATGTGAGCAGTAATCAAAGATACAGGTAAAACCGCGAGGGACTGCTAGTGTTCAAATATGTGGCCTTTATTTCAACTAATGCCTTACAATTTCTTTTCATAGTTTACATCGATTAGACCTTATGTAACGCAACCTTATGTAAAATGGATTTAAAAATAATACATACGAGTATTTGCGAAGGGGTTTCGACAACATCCTTAATACGCAGCGACGTCTGATGCGTAGTATGATAATTACTTCCATACGATTTCACACACGTTAGCACGGTAAAGGACGGTTTCATTGAAGATGAAGGAACTGAATATACCTACAGGCTATGTATAGAAGAGAAAATCCTAGAATCTGCAAATATTTTGGCATAGAAACTAATTCATAGAGACGATTTAGTGCTATTTCTGATTACCTTACCAAATAAGAGGTCCATCGTAAGCCACATCATCGCTTACTATCAGGTGAGATAATGGTCAAACGCGAGCCTATCAATAATAATAATAAAAAATCTAAACTGAAATTAGATCGTCATAAGTTCTTGAAGGCAGAAGACATCACATGCTTCATCACTCTTGAGTGACAATAAAATCTTTTTTTTTTTGTTGGATAGGATTACAAAAAAAAATTTTTCATTGATAGAAGCTGCTTTATTCCTGAGTGACATAGGCTATATTTTATGTACGTGGTCGAAGCTGCGGGCAAAAGCTAGTAATAAATATTTGTTCATGATAAAAATATTTAGGTACCTAAGTAAAGTCATTCAAGGAAATTGTAAGTGTCTAACACTAGTAACAACATCCATTTAAAAAAATACGAACTGTACATACATAAATAATTGCTGATGTAGGGGAGTACCTTGACAAAGTTCCTAAAAAAACTACGCAAATTATATTTAAGAAACATCGTGAATGTATTCAAAAGCACTTTTGAGTTTCATCGTAGTAGCTATTATAATATTGCAATATTTTACTCTTGACCCACGATCACTGGTAATAAACAAAATGAAGTACGATTTATCACATTAATGTTCATTTCCTGCCAAAAAATAAATAAAAATAACGACACACAGTTGACCTCAAGGTACCTTTCAATTCTTTTCAGGAAGGCGATTCATGTGCGTCACAATAAATATATGAGAGAGCCCAATCCAAAACCTTGGAGCTGATGTTGATTCATTTGTCCTTCCCCTATCCCATATGTTACTTATGAACCCGGAACCGACAGTATTTCATACTTTACATGTCCTTTGTTATTACCACCCGTAATGCTAAATATTTTACGTGCCTACCTACACGGTTTTACAGATCTCACTTAAATTATAAAATCAAAAGTTTGTTTATATATTTGTGTTTGTAACTCCTTCACGCTGAAACTGCTGAAGGGTACAAAGGGTAGACTATGTCGTCGAATAGCTTACAGGATGCTTTTTATCGAGGAGGTATATTCCCTTGGGACAATTTTCTACTTTCACGCGGGCGAAGCCGCTGGCAGAAGCTAGTCAATTATATTAACCCTGGTTAAACCAATTTAGTAAGTACTGAACTACGTACGTAATGACGTCAATGCTTACAGGTAATGAAGGCGCGATAATTCTAAGTATTTTCACGCTTACGTAAAATGTCAATATGTGAACTTCTTTTAATTAACGAGGAAAGAGGAAAATAATCATTAAAAACGCCTACCTACATCATCGTTTATGGTGCGCGATTTTCATTCTTTTCGAAGAAAACATTACGTAATAAGTGTAAACACTTCTCGAATGACACTTGACTATTACGATTTAACAATATTGAGGGTTGCGGGAATGTTCAAAAGAGTTACCGTGACCCTAAAACGCAAAGGGCAACTGAAGGAACACTGGTAGGTTTTAGTCAGTAAGTCTGACACGCTTTCCCACTCCACCCAAATCGGGAGAAGAAATAAATCGATGATTTCCCACTTCAAGAAAGAAAGATCAATTGAGTAGGTAGGTACTGTAACCGAACCCTAATAAAATGAACTAAAATAATATAGATTGCAAAATTAAACACGAAAATCATGATATCCGCGTTCAATGTAAATGATGAACAACATTGTCGCACGTAAAATTGCATGTGTTACTGGGCGCACATAACAATTAAAACACGATAGAAAGTGAGCGTTTCGAATACTCTTGCGCATCGATCGGCACTGGTCTTAAAATAGAAGTGAACACCAATTGACACGTACATTAGATTGATATATAGCTGTTACGTTGACAATCCGACTCATTATGACGACCAAAAGGGACGCCTATTTAGTTGTCTTATTTGGATATTTTTAGGCCCGATTTTTGAATAAGGAATTTAAAGTGAAGTAATTGTCAAACTCTAGCTTGAATACCTGTAAAATATTGGTAGTAAAGTTGTAGCAAGCTCTTATACTACAAATGCTATAGGCTGGTGCGGGTGACAGCTGTCGGATTCATACAATGTAACTGCCTATGCTTTTCTCTTATCTAATAATGCATATTTTCGTCCTGCTGTCATTCCTGATTCTCAATTAATAAACCGGGGGTATATTTTTATCTTGCGTCGAAGGCGCTTTGAGTTTCACGTGAGCCTCAAAGAACAATCAGCATAATTAACGAGTGTCGCCAGGGTCGCTGCCTGCCAGAACTTTTTTTTTGGTGGAAAATCATTAATAACTTCTCCCGCCTGACGACTTTGACTGAATAAAACCAACTCCTATGTTCCTTTTTTGGCTTGCGTTCCAGGGCATCGGGATTCATTTTCACTTAACCCATGGCCCCAGTAGGCTTCGACCCTGCTGGGCCCCTATGATTTGCTGACATCTCCTTGAGGCGCGCTTAGAACATTTCACGCCGTCGACGACTTGGGCTCACTCCGGACGGTTACCAGACGACCGGACGGCGTGCTGCCCATTGCTCACCGTCCGGCTGCCTGCCAGAGCTGAGGGATTGTTCGAGAGTTACCGCGGCCCTGAAACGCAAAGGGCAACTGAAAGGACACATGTGAGTTTTAGGCAGTAATAGTCTGGCACTCCCCCCTCTCGTTCCCCCTAGAAGAAGTCGGTTAAAAATAATGATAAAATAACTTGATCTGTAACAACTCTAGCACAACATCAACACAGTTTCCGAGTCGAATTGTTATCAATGAAATATTTTATGCGGTCAGCCGATAGATTTGAAAATTAATTGAACTGCTTTCGCATTACGCCCACGCCGTAGTACGATTTTTTAATTTAGTCTGAAATACTGGTTTATCTATAATTATAAATACTGGTATCTACCTACCTACGGAGGTAGGGTAGATAGGTAGCTTCTAGTGAAGCTGCCGAAATATTCGAAAACGGCAACAAAAAAATACGCAAAGGGCACAGGTGGATTTTAGTCGGTACAATTGTACTATTACTTATTCTGTGGTACAACTCCAACACGCTCTCTCGCCCCACGCAGTACTGGAGAAATTATTTGACAAAAAAACTAAATGCTACTTTGATTGATATCACAGCATTCTTTTTGCGTAACGTACTTTAAGACTCCCTTCAGTGGTCAACATTACAGTTTCTTACAGTTTTTAACAAAAAACACGCTTTTTTTATTAAATCCTAACCAACACTATAACATGCAAATGTGAGATTGTTTGTTACTTTTTACGCTTAAACCGCTAATATAATTTTATATAATTTTAGTATAGTGATAGAATGGACCATGGAGGACCATTTAGAAGACTGGATACTTTTTATCCAGTCAGTACGTACTCCTGGGAAAGTACTTTTATCTGACTTTTACGCGTTTTAATTAATTAAACCCCAAGGGAACGCCGGCGTTCGCACTCTCATTGTCTTTCTATTGTGTCTCTAATTACGGTATTCGAAAGGTTAAGCCGCTAGATCGTCATGTAGTGACAAACAGTAACTAAAAGCTATTAGAGAATATTCTTAATTTGTATTCCATACTGGCCAATACATGCTAAACTTTGTTCTATATTATATCTCAAAATTTACTAAGCATTGTAATAAATTACTTGTAATCACGTAGAAATAAAATCGCACAAATTAGTAAGAAACGTCTCAAGGACCTTAATGACGAAGATCAGTTCAAATAACAATAAAACGTACACGTGCTAAGAATGTACAAATTATTTGTAAATTATTCAATAACTGATTTACTTAATCACATAAGATAAGGACAATGATAAATATGCTTTTGGTATAAAATATTTCATTCAATAGTTTAATGTTTGTGTAGTAGTATTTCTATCTCAAAAAAAGTTGAATAATATAGAGATGAATCAGCTTGGACAGAGCTGTATTAATTTTGCGGGATCATTGTGTTCCCAACATGTCTGTTGAGTGAAACTAGGCATAATTATTATTATTCATAAACCTTCTCTTTTTTTTGAGTGTGGAACATCTTCAAATAAGTTCTCCGAGTGGGAGTCGGATTTTACTAGCTAAAACCAGTACATGTTCCTTCAGTCATCAGCCTTCCTTTGTTTTACTGAAACTCTAATAAAGCCCTTGCTATAGCATTGTATAAAATTTTTACAAGAGGTATTTGTGTTTCCTACCGATTTCTAAGAATAATATTCACACTGAAAGATAATTGTAGTCATTGATAACTCATAACTTATGTAAAATCAAAAATAATTAATTAAAGGTTATTATGTAATATTATTTAAATGCATCGAATAAACGAACAGATTTCGTTATAATTCATGCATCAAATTTAATTATGATTCATAACGTAACTTGGACTTTCTTGTAATATCTTGACTATAACAATTTAAACTAAAATCAAATTGAGTAAATAAGTAAGTAAAAGTGGCTAAAAAGGCCTCGTGAAGGCGTAAGCGTAGTTGCGTATGTAAACGCGTGCAAAAGACATCAACGCGTCACCTGCGCCCGCGCAAACTTATCATGTGTGAATAATTCCATGCTTAACTTTAAACATGCATTATCTAGACATTTTACGATCTTCACACTGCAAATACATAAAAGGATGTTTAACACAAACATCAATTAGACTTGCTACATGGTATTTTTTTCGAGTAATCATTAAAAGCCCGATGACGACAGAACTTCATCATGTTACCACAACGCGGCAAGTCAATAATAAAACTATTTGACTGGGGATACCAAAATCGTTCGTACGTGTTCTTGGCTACTGTATTCATATCTTCGTTAAACTGCCTACATAATCATCTCTTTACAAATTGACTGGTGCATGCAACTACCTTCGCCTAGGTCGAAAAGGGTCAATATCATTCTCTATGACAGCTCCGAGCGAAATTACTCCTGTGCATGCGATGCTATTGCATAACATGACCGCAATCTGTCTAGACATTTGAAAACGTGCACTTTTGGCATCCTTTGTTCTTCTAAGATTTAAGATAATTTTAGATTATATCTGTTTCACCTGGTACCCAATACTGGTTATTTTTTTCACAATTTCTGCCTCGTCAGAACCTCCAACAGAGTTTATCAAATATAATATGTTTATACTTAACTATATTAGAGTAAAGTATAAAAACATATACTTAGGAGCTTTTGAACAGTCCGTAATGTCCCAATTTTATGTAAATAACATTTTTTTATTGGCGCACGATCAAATTAATTGTAACCTTAATTAAATTACGTGTCAACAACAATTGACAATGTTATTGGACACTACATACCGACCTCGGCAGTATGCGTGTCTGTGGGTAAGGTTGGTACCAGCAGTAAGAACAGCCACAGAGTATGGTAAATATGCCACGGTAGTTGCTGCACCCACTGGCAGTAATGATCACAGGTGCAATTAGCCTCCACCGGTCTGTGGCGAGAGGCATGCCGGTCGAAGACGCCCCGCCCCGCTAGGTTATGGCTCAAGGACGGAATTAACGGGAACAACTGGTTATGAACGCTAGTATTATAATCACAGTACACTGTTGGACGTTGGGATATTCTAAACATTGTTTCAAAAGATAGTTGGAATTACATAGGAAAGAACACGAGAAGTTAAAATGATGTTCGATCGAATAAAAACTTGAGGGTCTTGGGAAAGTTGTTGCCGATGTGAACTTTAAACAGCATGAGCTTTATGGATAAATTAATTTGGTGGCTTCTATAATATAAAGATTTGGTCGATAGTTACAAAAAGCAAATATTATTAATTCAACTTTTTTCGGAATAACTTTTATTATTGAGATGACGATGTCAACTGATCGTAGTCTACGTAATGAATCATGAACCGTTTGGCCGAGAAACAATTCTACAGAGTTCATAACATCCTACCTCGAGATGGAAAGAAAAATAAATATTTCGTAAGTTTTTAATTTTATTAAATTACTTCATTACATGAGAACAAATAACGACATTTGAGTATGAACAATCAAACTTAAACGATTTGTTTCAATAGATGTTGTATCTTGATTATTTGTTAATTATGTAATAGATACGAGTACTCAATATCGGAAATGTATGAGTAGATTTGCAAGACCACAGCAATTAAAGGTCAATTAATTAGGTAATTTTAATAAAACAGCCAATAACAAACGAATGTTGAAGAAAAAGATATAGGCACGCATAACATGTTGTAACATGAAACATTCTACAAATAAAACTAATTTAGGATCTAACAAAGTAAAAGCAGTTGAATAACGCACTAACTAAATTATCTGAAAATTAATATTTTATGTATAAATATCAAAATATCTATCGATAGACGTTTCCATGACATCTGTTCACTCAGATAAACATCCCACGTACAAGAGTTTTATACGTAAACTTTGATAATATTTTTTTGGCAAGTCATACAACATTAGATGCCCTTAGCATAAATAGCAACAGATAATATTCGTTCCATGTATTTATGTCACTAGTCAATCATCTTGTAGCAAGGCGTGTAGGTGCTTTTATAAGTCCCATCTGCTGAAATGTGATAATAATTGCGACATAAACTTCAACTTTACTGCATATTGATTTGATAACAGTATCTTATCTCATTTCCTATCCAAAATTGAATGCTTCGATAAATAGGTAATATCAATTGGCGCCATTTCGTGATCATTGAGCTACAGAATAATGTCTACCATTGTTTACTTTAAGGAAATCTTCATTTTATCAATTTAAGACAACTCCGCAGTTTTATAAAACCGACAGCTCTTAAAAAAAGTCATAATTAGGTGAATAGGTTATTTATTAACAGTGAATTTTTAGATGGCTGCCAAATAAAGAAGTTTAGATGAAGGATATGCCTCATGTTGGAAGCTAGAAGATCTAATCTAACTTAAATGTTCTCAAAGTCAATCCAACTTATTAAACGAAACACACAGTATTTAGACAGCGCAAAGATTACACACGCCGACCCTGAGTTTATCTGAAGAATGCCGTGGAGTAGTCATGATATGACGATTATACACTTTCGGACGTAGGTAATTGCCTGTGCTTACAGATTGCAATCAACGCCAACGTACGCAACAAGGACGCGGCCACTCTGCTTTAAAATTATCATCTTCTATAGTTGAATCTAAAGACTGAACCAGGAAAGTTAATCTTTGTTATCAGCCATTAAAATCAACGGTTTAATTTAAACGTTGTTATCGTTCTTTTAAAACAAATCCTTCAGCGTACAACAAGTTATGATGGGGTAACCCCAGAAATAAAGTAGGTAAGTTGGGTAACGGTAGCAAATTAATCAGACCTTGTATTCTTACATGTCGTGAAGGGTTTTAAAAGGCATATCCTTGAAAACTTGTTACATGTTTGACCACATAGACACCTTATTTATCATAAAAAATACCTACTTGAGTTAATAGCACGTTATTTTCAGAACCGATTTTTTTTTTACGAATCGATATTCAGTTGCTTATACGAAAACAACAAAACAAAACAATGTAACTGGTTACTATTAAGTTTCTCCTCTTCACTGTAATAGCTAAAGGCTGGCATTGGTTAACGATTTCACGGATCCATCGGAAATATCACGGATGCAAATTATAAAGCACCTCCAATAAATTACACTGGCAAACATTTCAGGGTATCCAGTTAGAAATGTGGACATGATCATGCGTGTATAACTGAAAGGTACATACGAGTATTATTTTGTTTTATTTTAACTACAATGGTACGTCCATTTTTACCCGACTACGGCAAAGCCAAAGGAGGGTTATGATTTTGACGGGCTATGTATGTATGTGATTATGTTCATCTGTTCCCTCATGGCTCCTAATCTTCTTATCGAAACTCGACATATGAGGTATCGTTGGAACCGTCTTAATTGTCCGCTGAACATAGGCTTCATGACGTGTCACAAAACTCGACATGGCGCCCTCTAGCGGACAAAAAGTAATGTGTCAAAAAATAAAAATGAAATAATTTGAAAGGGCTTTACTTGTACATTTTTAAAATATTGCTCAAATTTATAGTGACGCTCTCTAGTGGACGAAAAATCATGTTAAATTTAACACAAAAATTGTTTAAATAAAAACAAAGTAGAAAAGTAAAACCCGACTACGCCAAAAAAAAACGACGCTGAAAAAGTATGAAACAAGATTTTCATACCTCGAATAGAACAAAAAGAAAAACCGTAGTCACACGTTATTATAGTATTTCGGTTGGTACCTATAAAATTGCGGTTTTTCTTTTAGTTCTGTTCGAAGTATGAAAATCTTGTTTCATACTTTTTCAGCGCCGTATTTTTTTGGCGTAGTCGGGTTTTAGTTTTATACTTTTTTTTTTCAAATGTTTGCTCATCACTAATCTAAACACCTAATAGCAACATCCTGAGGGTCTTTAAGTCAAGAGTAAATTGGTTATATTTAGGCAAGCATGCTTCATTGTCGACCATTTCATCGCTATATTTAATTTTACCAATTATTCGTTTGATCAATGATTCCTAAGGACTGGACGTTCTATATTTTTGTTTGGCGTTTGTTAAGAAACTTCTGTGATTTGTTTCTTTGTGCGTAAACAACTTTCGTCGAATTGCTATTCATAATAATTGGAACTTACTAAGATAGGCTAGTTACCCAGTGCACATATGCAAATTATTTTTTCATTAAGATGTACGTGCTTCTAATATTTGTCTCTATTGATCACCTTAACAAATAAAGAACGGATTGCTGAATATGGTGTGGAGTGGTTTATGAGTAAGCCTTACTCAATCCATAACTAAGTTAAATACTAGTGTACGAAACATAGTTCTCTTATCAAATAACAACGTCACGTGCGCAAGCTACGGCAATTAGTTATTGCTTTCAGAGACAACGTTGATGAGTTCATTGTTTGCAAGTGGCGACCGAAACGCTATTGCTTAATAGTACCAGCCTAAGCATGCAGCGCTTGCAAGGACGTTGGATCATTGGTGACCACTTCTGCAAATACCGTTAAGCATTTGGCGGTTTCAGTACTTACGAACAAACGAAACAAATTTTAAATGATGTTTATCATTTAAATAATACATATTAATTTGCACCTTTAGATGAAGGCCAAAATCCAACCTCTTTTTACTGGCTTAAATTATAAAATATACAAAAGGCCGTGGTCATTGCATGTCACAATCCTAGCCCACGTTCGAAAAGGTCTTTGAAAAAAAAACTGCGCAACTTACATTAAAAATTTAAGACGACCGCAGTAAATATGCGTTGCCTGATTGCGAAAAGAAAAATGGGTTTATGATTTGATTTGTATTGCAATATGTAACATATTTCATTTGTGTTAAGCATAATGATCTCATACCAGTCATGATAAGAACCTCTACATATATGTCAAACATCAAGGGAGACGATAGAAAATTATGACTTATGGAGGATTTCGATTCGTCTTAATTCATTAAACTCCAAGCGAACGTCGGCGTTCGCTCTCTCATTGTCTTTCTATTGTGTCTCTAATTACGGTATTCGAAAGGTGATAGACAGTTGAAATAAATAAAAATTCTAGGTACAGTGGAGGCTAACTCTATATATTGTCCGAAAACATTGCTATGTTCAAGATCCAGAGGTCCAAATTATTTTTTCGAGCTCAGTGGATTGTAGGGACTGACCGATTATTACGACTAATAGAGGTTTGAAATTTTGTTTTGGTGATTGAAGGGAATGGAGCAACATTTTTTTATGTTTTCGACTGATCAAAGTTCAATTGAAAGAGGGAGTTTCAATTGCTATCAGGCAAACATGAATTATGAATTTCTTAAGGAAAACCATTTTTTTTGATGATCCTTATTTAAAAGTTGAGAATAAAATAATCTCAAGATGAAACCAATATGTGTAGATCGGAAATCATGTGGACCAGCTAAACCAGATTGGCGATTGCATTAATTGTGTGACTGAACATTAAGTTTTTCGCTGTATGTAAAAACATTTTGCAGATATGTAATCTGTTACAAAATTCAGTCGATGGCAGTAAACATAACACTCGGCTTTCTATGCCCTTTTGTATTGTCATCACGTAATTTAGGATTGAAGTAAATGTTGTAAGTCGAAAATAACATATGCTACATCGTATGTATTGCCGCAAAGTCTTATACAATGATGTCGACTGAACAAATAGTTGTGTGTTCCGCATTTCTACTGAGCTTCATTTACGCAGGAGGTTACGTACGGTGCGATTCAGTCGACCAATTCATCTACCAAATAAACGATTGTAGTGTATTAAAATCCGGAATCTTTGTTTAGGGCCTTAAGAGTTCTGTCAACTGAAATCGTCTAGAAAACCCTAGTTCAAACATACATCCGTTTACTTTCCTATGATAGACGAAAAGTTAAAGAAAGACACGCAACATCGAAGAAATGGCGTTGAACGATGATGTCTCGCGGCAAACGGGGTCAATGCTCGCCAAATGGACTAGAATAAAAATAAGAAAGGCTATAGCACTCCTTCGACAGGTTACTTACCCAGTTTTCGCGCTATTAAAAATTCAACGAATCGTCACACAACTTTCACTAGCCGTGTGCCAGTGCATGCGTCTAGAGATTGTCATAATAGGTAAAACTAAAGATACGCGCACGTCAATGACCACTTCGATTTGTCCAATTAAGAGTTCGGATATGGCAATTTCCTAATAGGTTTCAAGTTTTCGCCTGCCAATAAAGTTATAGTATGGATAAAGAAATCGGCCAGTAATTCAATTGCAATTGAAGGAGTAAATGAAATATTAATGCGAATAATAATTGTTGCTTAGAAAGTTCTATACGAGTCGTCGAGATTGGACATTGCATGCTCGCACGCTGCGCGAGAAAGCACGACGGCGCGCGTTCCCAACTAACATCATGTACTGTTGATATTTTGATGTGGTGTTAGGACCTTGACGTTGGTCTATGAAGGACACGAATACTATTGAAATTCTGATGGGTCTATTAAATCAAAAAGGTACTCTAGAGAGCATAGGTACTAGGTATATCAGGAATGTTACCTACTAATTGAGGTGACGCATTTATTTTGAAGTAGATTCCGGTTTTTATGATCACAAGTCAAGTACTAGCTAGTGTTTGACCTAAAAATGTAACATGGAGCATTGTGTCCAATTAGGTCAAGGTTAGTTAACGCATACGAGATTGGACCAGATAAATACAAACTGATAATATACTTATTATTACAAAATTAATGAACCTACACAGAGAAGTATGATCATACCAAAACAATTCAATATTTTTTCCAAACAGAGCTATGCTTTGTTTGATGAAAGTAAAAGTCGCGAATATCTTTGCTTACGGTGAAAACCATCCGACAAACCCAACAAACCTGTGCCGCGCGCGAAGCGACCCACTGCTCACCGACTCACGAAGATTTCACTTTTAACATTTCCAACGAATGACCCTACTTTACCGTATATCTTAACATGTAATGTAAATACTTTTAGGGCAATTTCTAATCGGTTCTTGTGTCAGTAAATTCATACAACAATTTTTTATTAGATCAGCTGACAAAGAGAGGTTAGATATTCTGTCATGCTGTTATGTAAAAAGGAATAACATTGTTGAATAGCATGACATAAAAAACAAATGTATAAAATGAAAAACTCAATAATCACTGTAATAATACAAACAAACCTGCTAAATGAAACAACTAAATACATCAAAACTGAAATTTAAACTGTCTAACCTGACATGTCTTTCCAAATATTCGCAATGGAGATGGTCCGGGAGGTTTGAGTTTCACAAATACAGTTTGCTTTCGAACTTTATGTCCGAATTGACACAATAACTTATCTTGAACACGAGCACAGAGCCTACTCGAACTTAAACACGCCATAGCTACAACTGCAACGAAACGCTTGAGGATATGAACTGCATAACACACACAGCATACAGGCATTCGCCATTTCCCCCCCACTTTTAGACAGCTGATTGTCAAAGTCGCCATGATTTTCAATGTTACCATTACTAAATTTGAAAAGATGCTCACGCAAAATAATATTTTTTTCTTGTGAAAAGTAAAATAAAGGTTGAAGGGTGACCATATTGTTTGTTTTTTCAGGGCTTATTAATATTAATATTTTCTTACTGTATGTATAGTTAAGTAAAGTAGGCATTTTATCAGAATCTATTAAAACAATGTTAACAATTAATTTTATTAATATCGATACTTTTTTATTAGTTAATGCATTGTTGGAGCGCGGTGTATTCTTTTAACTTAATTTTCCTTCTTGACATTTTAATAGAATAAATGTACTTTGTTCCTCTAATAATCAAAAATGTTACGCAGCGCAAGTGTTTAAGAATATGTGATCAAACCAATTGACTATTTAATGGTACTTTGGCAACGTTGGGTCTTAGTAACATTACTATTTACCGATAATAATAATCATCGATAACGTTAGAATCTGCGCGGAAAGAGAACCGTCGTGGAGTAATGTGAAACTAACATTAAGGTTTTATATGGTAACCCAGCCTAGCCATCCGTCAAATGTCAAATTTTATTTCGTGTAGATTCAGCTTTGTTTGTCGTGTTATTGTATTGTGATTTGTTTTTTCGAAATTTTCACAAAAAGAAGTACAACTTTACACAGTTCTACAAAGGAAATAACACAATAACACAGTTTCGCCAAAAAGAAAAAGTGGCAAATCACACCATTATTGAACTAAACAAAGTCTCAGAAGGTGTAGCTGGTACGGTCAGTGTGTAGAATAACAGTTTTATTTAAATGTTTATAGGTTTCCTAGGTAAACTTCGGTCGCTAAATTCTCTAAATATATATAAATTGAAAGGAAATTCATTTAAACATGATAATATTTGTTTATTTTGTTTCAGTTAATAGTTTTGATAGCAGGTATAAGAGTTTTGATACTTTTAATTTATAGTGCGTTATAACTTAAAATATTTCTTTTCAGGCTTGAATATAGAAACAATATCTAAAATAAAAAGAGAAGGTTCCACAAATAAAAAAGTGTAATGCACACCAGGGAAAGAACCTAAAGGAAATCCAAAAACAGTAATTCTTGGCTATTGCGTTCAATTGTATAAATTAGTGTCTTACTTCTCTTATTACATGAAATTTCGTATTTAAATTAACAATTTTATCATGTACATGTTTATTAATAAAAAAATTGTTAAAAATAGTTTTTTCTTTGTAACAATTGTAACCAAGCAACCTCATTCTTATTTTTATTAAAGCAGTATAGCTAGTATATGTAGACCATTTTTAGATACGCGCGTATAAGAAAACAGATTCAATTTTTTTTTGTCACATAAATTTCTCATCTACTAATTTCATTGTTGAAGTAATAATAAAATATTTTTTTATATTTTAAAATGTTTTTTTAATATTTTTTTTAGGAAATATTTAAAAATGTAATTAATATGTGTAAGTAATTTAATAAATGAAATAAATTATATACAAGTTTATTGAAAAACATCGTATGATACATGTGAGAATTGATGATTACTATCCTCGGCTGTCATAAGGTCCTCGCTTAGTTAATTATATACTATGCTACTATTTTCAATATTTTTTTTGTCATGTTCTTTGATTTAAATTGCACATTACATCTACTCAGAAATACATTTAATTGGCTTCTACCCATGGCTTCGCTTACGTGGTATCTTACCAATATTATAAATGCGAAAGTTTGTGAAGAGTATGAATGTTTGTTACTTATTCACACAAAAACTACTAGACGAATGAACTAAATAGCAAACGTTGTAATAAAAAAAATAGCTTATACTTAACTATATTTATGTAGTTTCATCACATGAGCAAATTCAACAAGTAAGTTAATTTTTATTAGAAGTTGGAACCGCTGGCAGAAGCTATACCGTACTAATCTGGGCTTGAGGCAAAATTTAAATAAAGAAAATAATGTAGGTACCTTCGGCCAAGTTTCTTCGACGGGTTTTTAAGCACGAAAACGACAATATAATAAAAACAAAACAATCAACCAGTAACTCTAAACTTAACACAACAAGAAACTTAATGAAAACAACAAAAGTAACAACGAAATAACAAGAATTCAATGAAAATATCTGAAAGCGGCACTCTCGTATATATAGTGAAAAAAAAAATGGCGGACTATACCCGCCCGATTATAATACGTCACATTTTAATGTTAAACGTTTGCAATGTGGTCTATAATTTAGCCTTTTGAATACCGTAATTATTTGGTAACGTTACCTACATACGATGTAAATTTTTCACGTTATTCCGAGCTCTGGTTTTAGGTGATAATCTCTTTTTTTATTCACAACTATCACACAACGCAGTCTAGTCCCAAACTAAGCAGAGCTTGCGTTATAAGCACTTGACAAGTGATAAACATAATTATATATTTCTAAATACATACATAATATAGATAAATTACACCAGACACAGAATAAATGATCGTGCTCACCACACAATTATTTGTCCTGAATGGGAATCGAACCCACGACCTCCGGCATAGCAGTCAGGGCCACTAACCACTAGATCAATAGGCCAGTCAAAGTAGTCTGGTAGTATATTATAAATCGTTGTTTGGTAACACTGTCACAAACTGTCAGAAATAGCTTTTTAAAAAACTTCCAAAAGCCATTTTTCTAAAAATATGCAAACCATTTCATACAAGCTCGGGATTTCTGCATTCACTACAAATGGATATCCAAATAGTTATTGGCAAGTTTATTCAACCACACGCCTATGGCCTTGGACTCTGCTTCATATAGATCTTTAAGATTGCACATGGTTTTTGCCCAGTGAGAAAGACAAGTAATGAGACATTTTTTGAGACATACATAGCTCATCAATCGCACTGTGGCTAATTGAATACCCCCATTTTACTAAGCTGTGCGTACAGCAGCTCACCTGGTTTTATATTTCCAGAAGGGTTATGGTAGTTGGTGACCAGCACGGAGTTTTTCTGCAGGTTAAACATAGTTAAAAGGAGATGTCTGAGAAGTCATAGTAGACTTGTTGTCAATAATCGGCAAATTATTTAACACTATAAAAACGAGTTCCAAGTTCCGGTTTTTCAATCTGCCATGCCCCTTGACTTCTCCACTTTGGACAAAGAGTGTCGTTAGTCTGTTTCTTGCTTGTTGTTCAATGTTGCCACTTGCTAAACGTCAATTCATTTCAACGAATGTGCTGTCAATCCCTAAGTCTCGAAATGCGATAATATCGTTAATCCGTCTATCATCATTATCATAATCATTTCAGCTGAAAGACGTCCACTGTTGTACATAGGCCTCCCCCAAGCGTCGCCACAACGACCGATTCTGTGCGTCTCGCCCTTATATTTTGAGACTACTATAGATCGGATTCGCGATATAATCAATTTATCGCAATTCGGAACGCTGGAAATGTCAGTCGCAGACTAATGTCAGTGCGCCAAATGACACAAAAATCTAACCTAAAACACTATCATTTACTACAATAAGTTATAACATCTCCTGCATTTACCTGACTTATATTGTTGATTTAACTATTGCTAACGAGAAACGACGATATGATACCACGGCTAACTCATATTGTGCAGCTTATGAAGAATGTGGAACGGAATCTATTTCACATGTTTGGATATCCACCCAAAGGTAAATAAAAAGTCGAAAAAAAGCATAATAGTTCGGGCGCAAAGCCACTTATTTAGTGATACAAGCGATAAGACTACCTAAAGTAAATTAAACATAACATAATTTGCTTTTTATTTAAACAATCCTGGGAGAATAACCTGCGATGACCAAACAAAACCGCCATATAAACCTGTCCTTTTTACACAAGAGCTTTTATAAACATATCTTTTTGTTTTAGAACTAGCATTGGCTTATGTCCACGAGAATAAAACTGCCACTCCTTCCAAAAAGTTCTCCATCAAAGACATAGTTGGAGATGGTTTCTTATTGGCTGTACCGAAATTCCGTAGAACTACTGAAAAGAAGTTAAAAAGAAAGTTTGGTTCTCCGGAATATGTATGGAAAATGCTTGTGCCCAAAAATAACATCAAAGTTTGTCTAAACTGTGGACATCACCATGAGCGAGGAAGATTGTGTGGTATGTACCCTATTATTAATTTATTCATTTACTAGCTATTATACGTAACTTCGTTTGCGTGGGTTAGAGAAATTTTCTCAAACAAACAAAATTTCATTGTTGTTATTGGTGTTATATACTTATAATATATAATATACTTTCATACACATTTAGTAAAAAAATATTACAAATGGACACTTCAATTTTATTTATATGTATAGAAGATGTACAGACTCTAAAACAAGTAATTAAGCGCCAAGTGAACGCCGGTGTTCACTCTCTCATTGTCTTTCTATTGTGCCTCTAATTACAGTATTTGAAAGGTTAATTAAATGTTAGAAAAAATTTATAAAATACCGATAATGAAGTCTATCAGGATTAATTATGCATTTTCAGAACATTGCTACTCCAAAGTAAAGGCAGAAACAGAAGAAATTCAAGCCAAAATAAAGGAAAAGCTTGGTATCAATCCAATTGAACATGATGTTGTTGTATTGTATCAAGGAGAAAACCTTCCAGATGAGGTAATAAAGTCTGCTTTTTATGCCATAGAGTTACAAATAAGGGGATGGCACAGCTTTAGGTAATTGGTCACTTATGCAATACCAGGGCAGCACAGGAGTTTTGCCTAACTTATTTGTAGATGCTCAATTCAATTAATGGTGTCCTTGTTGTCACTCATCTTCTTTAATTTTGAGATTCAAGACCATTAAGCCCTTACTTCTACTTGCAGTAAACATTTTTTTTTTCCCTAGTCTATACTGTACCACTGCTGGGCAGAGACCTCCCTCCATTCCTTCCATTGTTCTCGGCTTTGAGCCACTTCTTGACAATTCCTAAGGAAGACATTCTGATAGTTAAGTTTAATTTTTTATATTCAGCCTAGGCTCGCAGCTGCGCTCGAACAGCTCGCCAGTTCCAAAGCGCGTATTTTGCTACGAAATGGAAGTTAATGCTATATATATTAATTTAAAATATTAATTTCAGCCCAAAGAATTCTGGAAAGGCAAAAGAATTATTGAGATGAAAAAAGAAAGGCCACAATGGTTCAGCAAAAATCTTCTTCAAAAGACAACACAGAAGCCGTCCAAATCAACTGATGTCAAACCTACAGATTTAGCTTAGCAATAAAAAGAAAAGCAGTGTTTAATAATTGTGTTTAGTGCTATCAATTTAATAAATAAAATATAAAGTACAAAAATAAGTATTTTTAATTATTTTTATAGGCTATGTATGGTATAGGACTTTCTACAGTGGATGATATTACACATAATTTATTTCCCTATCATTTGAATAGAAGCTTACATATAAATGCTAAAGTTTAGATAGTCTAGTTTAGAGTTTCTCTGTCACATTATATTACTATTCGCTTTGTATTAAACAGGCATGCTATTTTTAAATTAGATTAATTCTACAGAGTAATAATCAGTGATCAGGGAAGGTAGATAGAATTGGGGTCATTGATTCGAAACATATATATTAACATGGGAATTCCTCCGGAATTGGTTGATTATAAAAGAAACCGGAACTTAGGAATTGTAATAAAATGAGCAATAGTATATTCTTCTTTTTTTTTTTAACGGATTTGTGCCGTTACGTTACGTGTGCACAATTTGACTCAACCAATCAGAAAGAACATTATATCTTCCTTTAAATTTTGAATATTTAATTGAATCCGGAAAAATAGCTTATCCATGTTATTCTTTCTGTGTGCATTTATGATACAAGTACCAAAAATCAATCTACCTACTCCAATCACTAATACATATATATATATACTATATATATTCACACATATATTTCTTGGACAAAGTCATCCTCATTTAAATATTCTTTGATCTTATTTTCTTTTCAACAATTTATTTTTAATATTCATATATTTATTTATGTACATAAAATAGAAAAAAAAGAAATGATAACTCAATAGGTGCTAGATAAATTTATCATACAGTGAACAATAAATTTGAATATATATTAAGATAATGCCCATCATTCCTTTTCATCATTCAAGGATCTTTATAACATACAATGTTGTCACTTAGCAATCAACACCACTCAAGCTAAAAGTGGGCTTACTTACTATCTCAAATTTAACTACATATTACAATTTATGCAATTAACCAAATAGGACAATCATTATTATTGATTGTCCTAATAATATGTTAACTTGGTCTGCTACAACTAATAATGCAGTTTTTTTAATCTGCAGTTAGTCAAAAACCTTATTTCCTGCCCATCATGCCAAACTTCCTGTATCCTACAGATGAAAGATATAAATATATGGTTTATATCAATTAAAAAAAAAAAAAAAAATAAATGTGACTAATGACAAAACTGACTGAGTGGCCACATACTCGACATACAGAAGTTAAAATATTATAATATCAACACAAACACATTGATCTGACTTGAATTATTCTGTTTGCTACAAAAATAAATCTTAGAAAACTAATTTAAAATTAACAGATATCCTAGTTTAATGAGGGTTGCAAAACAACTTAATTAAATAAATATACAAACTTAGGAGAGTGTGGATTATGGTGGAATGTTGGTATTATACTGAGATTAAATTTGGAAAATATATTAAGTTTACAAAATCTTTCAGCAACATAGTAAATAAAATAAGCACCACTAAATATAAAATAATTAAATAATATTATCAAAAGAATTAGGAACATGGTCAAAATTATCAGTAATGGAGTCAGGTTCAGATTCACCTAAAAAGTGACTTTCAACATGAGACTGGAACTCGGTAAAGGCGACTTCTTTTAGGAATGTTTGTCCACACATTGGGCAAGTTTTATCACACCCTTCATTACTGGTATCTTTTTCACTTTCTTCTAAAATACTTTTTTTATAAGCTGATGTGTTTAATTCACTGAAGTTGTTATTATATGTACTAGAATCTGCTGGTGTAGCCCAATTGGCTAAACTGTCACTTGTTTCTATCTCCTTATGTTCCGATGTGATGACTCTAGCATTATTTGCAATGCATGTAGGACACTTGTATCCTTCTGAAAATAACAAAAAATGAATTATAATTTAACATCAGTAAAACTCTTAATACTCCTGCACCATCTTAGAGCTCAGAAGTCATTATATAATTTACCAGCTCATAAAAAAAGGAAGAACCATTAATGAGTATATTTCTTTACCTTGTAATATAGTCTCAACTCTGGAAATTATAAGTTTTAGGTCATTTTCCTGTTGTGCTAATTCCTTTTTCATACTTTGCAATTTCTCAGTTTGGCTACGAATTTCTTTAAGGGAATCTGTTGCTGGGTCTTCAATATAAGTAAAGCCAATAGAATCAACATTTAAAAGGTCATCATCCATGTCCTGCAATTGTGCCATCTGTTCATATTGTTCAACTAATTGAGACTTTTCTTGTATGTAGCTATTTATTAATTTTAGAGAAATTTCCTCAAGACTTGACTCAGAATACTTTTCTTGATAATTTGCACTATTTTTTGGAGTACTGTGAATGTAAGTATTAGTGCGTAGTAAGGGCTGTTTATTGTAGTCTTTACTTACAGACTTATCGGGTCCCTTTATAGTGGATATTTTATTCCACAAATTTTTGTTCTCACATTGAACCATAAATACATGATGCATTAGTTTAGATTTTTGTTTATTTAGCTCTGCAATTTTCTGATGTAGAGCGAATTTTTCATCTTCTTTTAGTGGGACGTATGGTGAGCATTCATTTGTCTTAACAACATCAAGTTTTAATCTCATGTTATCAGTTTCTAATGCGTTTATTCTTCTTTGCAGCAAAAGACATCGATCTCTCATAGCATGGAGAGCCAATTCATGAACGCTGATATTGTTACTATCGCCTTTTAATGTTGTTTGGAAAGTAGAATCATTGTTAAAACTGACTATAGAAGAAGACTCCATAATTTGTCTAGGAACTTTAATTCAGATTTGTGCCATTGAAAATAATTGTGAACAAAAAGTGTGTTGCCGTATTACAATAACAAAATTTCTTAAATCTCAATGAATTAGAAGAAAAAATCACAAAAACATCGTTAAAAAATACTACGCGTACAACTTAAATGTCACTTACAATACTGACACTTCTGACATTGACAGATGGGGGACAGCTGAGAATGTGGGCTGCCCAGCCAAAAAACTTTATTTAGGGTTGCCAACAAACGGGTAAAAGAATGGCTGTGGCTTAGATTAAATACCCCTGTAATATAGCCGCCTCGTGGCCACACATGAAACAGCACTATGACACTTTGATGAGGTTATTACGAAAACTTTTCCTTAAATATGACTACTAAAATACACTAAAAACTTAACGATTGAAGTCTATTCCTTATACATACACTAAAACTATTACTTTAATTGCCGAAATTATTCTAAAAACATAAAAAGTGACTCGAATCGAGCTCTCAGTGTCAGTGACAGGCCTTTGTTTGGCTCACTTTTCAAAGTGCGCCAAGCAAAAAACCGGCCACGTCGAATGAGACAGAGCATTTTATGTTTGTCTCAATTTTTAGGGTCCCGTAGTCAACTAGGAATCCTTATACTTTCACCAAGTCTGTCTGTGTACTTCTCACTTCTACACTTCTTTATAGTCTCATGGCTACATCTAGAATAGTGATGCAACGGAAGTATCTTAACGGAAGTGGAAACAGATGTCAATAGTATATCTTTGCGGATGCGGAAGCGGAAGTGTTAATACTATGAAGAAAAAGCACAATTTAAAGAAAGCTTACGTCGTAAGGCGAGGCCAAAAAAATATAATAATAAACTCGTTACGACACTTTTGTGTACCGCTCCGCCTCTTCCGATGTGTCCAGTCGTCCACGCGCCTCCCACCCTTGCGCTCCTCGCAGTACTCTTCCGATTAGAGTTATGTTATAAATTTGCGGAAGTGAAAAAGCATACGGAACTTCTGCAGAAGCGGAAGCAGAGGTCTGTGGCAACACTGATCTAGAAGTATATAATCCAAGGGCTCTGTCTCTGGCGTAAATTGTTTTTTTTTTTTAATGCTAACCCAACCCTGCCATGCGTCAAATGCCAAACATAATTTCGTGTTAACACTCTATCTCAATCGAAATCATGTAGAACAGTGACAAAATTTTACACAGTTCCACAAGGGAAATAAAATTTAATATGATACAGTTTTGCCAAACAGAAAAAAGAGGCAAATTACACCATTATTGGTCAAAACAAAATCACGGAACGTTGCAACATGTTTTCACGCTGTATCCGGTAAAAACAGCTATATTTTAATGTTTATGGACTTCCTGAGTAAACTCCGGTGCCTGACATCTCCAAGTATATTATAAATTAAAAGGAAATTCTTTTAAACATGGTAATATTTGTTTATTTTGTTTCGGTCAAAGTTTTCGATCGACTAACTTAAAATATTTCTTTTAAGGCTTGGGTAAATTTACCAATTAGAGAATTCTACAAAGTGGATAAAAGAAAAACTCTTATCGAACCTATTTCAACCGTTTGTCATTGTGCTAGACAATGCATCCTATCATAGTGCATGCTTAAATAAGCCTCCAAATAGCAGCGATAAGAAAAAAAAATCTAGCCGGTTCTAAATACCACCTCAGCGATAATCACCAACTTTATCACTTACTAGCTTTTGCCCGCAGCTTCGCCCGCGTACAAAAAATATGCCATATATAGCCTATGTCACTCAGGAATAAAGCAGCTTTCTATTGGGGGAATTTTTTTTGCAATCGGACTAGTACTTTTAGAGATTACCTACTACAAACAAAAAAATAAAAAAACAAACTTTTTATCTTTATAATATTAGAGTAGATATCATAGTGCACTGTTATTTTGAAAAAGAAAAAAAATCAACTTTAAACTGCACATTACATCTATTCAGAAATATATTTAACTAGCTTCTACCCGTAGCTTCGCTTACGTGATATCCTACTCGTATTAATATAATAAATGCAAAAGTTTGTGAGGATGGATGGATGTATGTATGGATATTTGTTACTCATTCGCGCAAAAACTACCAGACGAATAAACTTAATGATAAACGTTGCAATAGCTTACAAGCTATATTTTTGCAGGTTCATCACATGACAAAGTTTAACAAATAAGATATTTTTTATTAGAGGGTGGAGCCGCTGGCAGAAGCTAGTCTAATATAGTTTTAAAATATCAAGATGTCAAGAATGACACTATAATGACGTAACAATGTTGTAAACGTAACAAAAACTGAATTTTAGTAGCGCCCTCAAATCTTACGATTATTCACTTTCCACACAGACTCTATATAATGCAATATTCTACTAGAAATATATAGCTTAACTTACTTTTGCCGGCGGCTTCACTCCCGTCAACAGACTACTCTATTTTACTCTACCCAACTTTACCCTACTCTACCCTACTCTGCCCTACTGTACCCCACCTAGTTACCTACACTACTCTACCCACCCTACGCTATCTCACCTAGTTACCTACCCTACGCTACCTACCCTTGGCTAACCACCTACCATACGCTACTTACCTACCCACCCTATCTACCTACCTACCTACCCACCCTACAAACTTCCCTATATGCTGGTGAACAAAACAAAAAAGAATTATTTAAATTGTTCCAGCCGTTAAGTTATTATAGCGTGACCAGGAGAAATAGGGGTTCATTTTTATATAATTATTGATATAAATAATATTCTAAGTTAAAATGTTTCGTTTTTTTATTAATATAATGATTCGTTTATTTTATAACCAAAATGTTCTAGTCCTTTACCATCAAACTTTCGAAACATTCTATGTTTTTAAAAGTATTTACATTAAACCTAGCTTTTATGTGAGTTCAACCTTTTTTGAATAAAATCAGATTCTATATATTGCTTGACTCTTTATATTACTCGGGGAGCCAACGGGTAACTCCCGGTTCAGGTCTTTCTTGGTTCAAAGGATGGCCATCGCTATTTAGCAAGGTAATGCGGCCAGTGTTATGGGCACTTTTGCACCAGGAACCATCAAGGGCGGGTTATTTATTGGCATTTCACATTTCATTTAATTGTAAAATTATATTTCTTTTGTATTTTGTTTTTTGTGATTATTTGTGTTGTATTTTCCTATTTGAAAAAAAAAAGATTTTTAAATATCATTCTACGAAGCCTCGTTCCCTATTGGGAATACCTTCTGGAATACTATGCTTATTTCACGTAACCCTCTCATCATCCACACAAAATGTTCTCTGGAGGAGATTGCCACTCTGAATAGTATCCTGAAGCGGTAAGTATACCTAGGTTTAATATTTAAAGTCTTAAAATTACTAAAAATGTAACAAATAACTGGTTTCATTCAAAAAAATAGATAATTTTTTTTTTAATACAATTTTAGCTACTTTTTATATATCAATTGGGTGAGCATGGGCTACACTATGGACAAAATGGTGAAATCGGGTTCAACTTGTCTGGTAACACTGACACTATCTTGTCTTGTCTGTCTGTTGTCATTTTTCTCTATGGTGCTGTGGCTTACGTCAATTAGCTTACTCAGTCATAATAAATTTCAATTATAATAGAATGTCCTTTCATTCAGTAGTTTAACCAGACGATTTTTATTTACTTTGTACTGCTGGAATTGTCCGATTTAATTTGCTAACTTGACTTTACGCGGATTGTATCGATTTTGCTGTATTCATATTTTGCTAAGTGACTTCGAAGCAGAACAGGGTCAGTACGGAATTACGGATATTATGGCGATGATACAGCCAAATCATTGAATAACTACTTGTATAGTGTGTAGTTTTTGTGAAACAGTGATTCATACTGGAGAGCGTCTCCCAACAAACAGATTTTAACGTAAGTAGCTCATACCAGTCACTCTGTTTTAGTATACTTTCTGATTAGCGTCGCAAATTGAAGTCAATGACAATTTTTTATATTAGAAGTAAGACGATATACTTCGCAAATCTAAAAATTCATTTCGTTCCTTTTGTGTATAAATCTCTACAGGCATTTAGGCAATATTGTTATTTTAGTGCTTGTTGCATTTTTAACATTTAGAACGAAATAATAGAATCCAATTGTACAAAGACAATTTGATAAACAAGGCCAAATAAACATTGAAAAGTATTCTGACCCTTTTTAATCAAGATTGCTAACATCATAAATGTAATTTATATGGACAACATTTTAGAAAGTTTTCTTTATGCTAAGAGGAAAAAACTGGGTAACTCACAAATTAATAGAAAAAAATAAAGCAGAAATCTTTCTATTGTATATTTTTTATTGACATTCTTCATCTATAAAACTTTATAAAAGAAAAACAACTGCATTAACTAATCTACTATTTGTTGCTGTCTAGCAGTCTAAACAAAAATAAACAGATAAAAAAATAAAGATAAGATGTCCATTGATAATCTCTTTGTGGTTCGGGATTGCTTTATTGATAAATCTATTCAATGCCTACTTCAGCTTGAGGCTATAAGTAGGTTTGAAATTTTCATTTTAATAGTCTATTCAACATTTCAATAAACTAAACATGAAAAGTACTTAATCACTACCCAATTAGTATAGCCCTTTTACTACCCTATTTAGTAGTAGCTTTTGTCCTATATTGAACTTTAAATCTAAACACAAACATTTCTACTCTTTGTAGATTTAGTGTACCACTTTCACTCTCAATGACCTAGATTTAGTTTACATTGCCTACTTTCTGAACAATTTCTCTACTAAATAGTAAAATTCTCTGAATAACTATTAGTCATGAAACAAATATTTCTTTAGTTTATTAAAAAATATGTTAATGAATTCATTGGTGTTTTTTTTTATATTTTCTCAGGTGTAATCAGTGAATTTGAATTGTCTTTATGTGCCTAAATTTTCAAAAAAAAACCTGAGTTTTATCAAAAATCTAGGTCATTTGTTTATATTTATTAATTTAACATACTATACAGCATAAATTTTGAAGCAGTCCAAGTTGTTAAGTGTACATAACATTCTGTTTTTGTGTGTACATATATAGTAAAATAAATAAAATAAATGATGAAATAACTAGGTAGGTATTGTTTACCTTCCAATTCAAAACTTATTGCTGGCTGGCTACTCTTAAAACAGTCATAGCTGCAATATCATATGATAGAGTTCAGGAACTGTCTTATCTAAGAGTATATTACTTTTTATCAAATTAATAGATAACCCCAGATTGTATTATGTTTAGGGGTCACTTGCAAAAAAAATTATCAGTAACTTACATTAAAGAACTGCTTTGCAAAATGTTATCTTCTATTGATACTACAAACATTGATACAAATAAAATAAACATATATTATTAAAAGTTTTATCTACTACCTATGTTATTCACACATGTTTGTCTTTATTTTTATACTATGATAGGATGTATGAGCAATATTCCAATTATTTGCAGACAACATCTGCTTAACATATTTCCAACAACTGTGCTTATTTTGGGTGTTGAAATTTTTACCATCAGGTTGTGTCCTCATTACTATGAAACCAATTAAATAATGGTAGAGAAGATTAAAAAAAAAAATCATAAATTAGCAGATTTTGAAACTAAGCATGAATTTGCTCACAAAAGATTGGATAACCATAAGGATGTTTATTACTTGAAAACATTTGAATGTGATATGGAATTATGAATGGATATAATATAACAATACATTTTTTTATGCCATTTAACACTTAACATAATTCAATTGATGGCTGTAATCAAAACAAAAAAAAAAGTTATATCATTTTTGTATAAGTCCAGACAAATGTATGTTTCCAATTCCTGGAACAGTTCATTTAGGTTTTAAATATTTTCTCACAACCTTATTTAGTATGAAGAGCACTTATCTTTTGTTTATCACAAGTGACTCATCCCACTAGGTACTTACAGCATATTATCTTAATCACTACAAGTTGTAAAATAAGTGCTGAATATGCCTACAACTTGCAACCATGTTTGGATGTTTACAATTCATTTAAAAGAGTATGTAGATAAGGAAATAATCTGTTTGTACTATGCTCCAAAGTAGTGGCGCGCCAGATACCTTTATAGGGGCAAACCAAGGAACCCAGTTCTACTCACTTAACTAATATTCGAAATAAAAAAAAAACTCGAGGTATAATCCGCCGTCACATATCATCAGTGCAAAATTTCTTGCTGTAATGCTAATTTTAATTGCTATATTTTCATTTGTTAATAATATGATATAAATTATGTAAACATCATACCTATATCAGAAATTACATAAACTATATATGAGCCATCTATTGATATTTTTTGGCAACTCTTGCTCACTCACAACATTCTATTATAGCTATTTACTTCTGATGTTCAGATGGCGCACAAAAGATTGTAGTAATCAATCATTTGATTACGATATTGTTATAAAATATACTCACAATTTAAACAGCCATAGCTTTTCGTTCTTCACTTCTTTAGCACACAAGATTCTGATCAACTTAAGAATTTACCTACTTAGAAATTTCGTCACGAGAAGTTTCTTTCCCGGTTTACCAAAACTACAGAATAAAATAACAGCATTCAAGTGCTTTTAAGAATTCTGATGTCTTTTCATAGCATCAGCGAAGTTATTTAAGTCATTATAACCTGATGTATTCCAAGCATTCTTATCGTTTGAGAAAAATATGCAACACTAACAGAACTTATGGCGGTAAGTCCCCTCTTTGAGGCGTGGCTGGAAAGACCTAACGGCGTCCTTACCTTCCGCATGACGTAGGTCCTCACCGGACATGGTAAGTTCGGGAGGTTCCTGCACCGCATTCGTACGGAAATAATGCCCGGGTGCCGCCACTGTGTGGACCGCCCGGAGGACACGGTGTAGCACATGGTGGAGGTGTGCCCCACTTGGGCAGAGCAACGCCGTGTCCTTCTGGGGGGCGATCGGCGGCGGAGATCTCTCGCGCCGGGCCACAACCATACCGCGCCGCGCCGGTTACAGGCCATGGTTCGGAGCGAAGAAGAGTGGCAGACGGATGCCTCCTTCTGCGTAGCAGTAATGCTAGCAAAGAGGCGGCCGATCGCGTGAGGCAACGGTCCTCAGGCCCCAACCGCCGCCGGGATTCCGATCCCGATTTCCGGCTACTGTAGGCTAGGGCTTGCGGACGGCGAATAATGGGTAGCTTACCGTCCGAACGTCCGGTAACCGTCTGGACCGAGCCCAAGTCGTCGACGGTGCATACTGTTACGCACGCCTCAAGGAGATGTCAGCAAACCGTAGCGGCCCAGCAGGGTAAGCCTACTGGAGCAAAGGGTCTGATTCTGCAACGAAGGAGCAGGAGTGGGTTTATAGTCAGTAAAAGTCTACTATCTCCCGCTCCGCCCAAGTGCGGGATTTGTCATTAGATGATTTTCCCACCTAAAAAAAAAACACCAACAGAACAATTTGTTTAAATGCGAGCAGCTTGCAATCCAGTGAGTTTTGTAAACTGAGCGATGAAACTGCCTATTATTAGTTTTCTGAGAAATAATAGGGGTTAAAGTATGAAATTGCCGTTTAATAGGTACTTCTAATTGACATAGAGCCTTCATTGTTTGAGATTTTTGGTGGTACCTATGAAGTTCTTCTTTTAAAAAATATGCAAAATTCGATTATCGACTTTCAGTCGTTTTTTTCTATTCAGCTTATACAAGAAAGATACTTCGAAAATTCGAGTGATATTTGAATAAGAGTTTCGACGCGGAACTAATGCGGCAGAAACAGCTCGCAATATCAATGTTGCGTTTGGTGAGGGGACTGCTAATCAACGCACCGAGCGATTTTGGTTTAAACGCTTACATGATGGAAACTGATTTGAAGAACGAACCACTTGGAAGACCGCCTACACAGGTGAATAACAATGAATTGAAAGAGATGGTGGTAACCGATCCGAGCCAAACTACCAAGGAATTAGCGTCATGGTTTAATGTTACCTTACCAACAAAATTGACTCATTTACGTCATATCAATAAAATAAAAAAATACGGGTGTCTCATGATTTTACTGATCTGCAGAAAGAACGCATGTTGCAACTTGTGTTGCTGAATCGATACAGAAATGAAGAACTATTGGATCGAATTGTGATATATGATGAAAAGTGGATTCTTTACGATAACCGTAAGCGAAAAATGCAATGGATGACCCCAGGTCAAACGCCGCAACAGTGTCCTAAAGCAAAGGTAACGGTAACTGTTTGGTGGTATCAGCATGGTGTAATTCACTATAGCTTTCTCCGATCTGGTCAAGCAATAACGGCAGATGTCTACTGTGCGCCGGGGCGAAACTCCGCTGCCGCAACAAGTCGCGGCATGGCGGACAGAGTTCCGGCGAGTTCTCATGGAGAAATGGCGACAGCGACTGTCGCGACCCCGTGCTGGGCACGCCACAATTATGGCGGTAAGTCCCCTCTTTGAGGCGTGGTTGGAAAGACCTCACGGCGTCCTCACATTCCGCATGACGCAGGTCCTCACCGGACACGGTAAGTTCGGGAGGTTCCTGCACCGGATTCGTGCGGAAACGACGCCCGGGTGTCGCCACTGTGTGGCCCACCCGGAGGACACGGTGGAGCACACGGTGGAGGTGTGCCCCGCTTGGGCAGAGCAACGCCGTGACCTCGTGAGGGCAATCGGCGGCGGTGATCTCTCGCGCCGGGCCTTGGTTCAGGCCATGCTCCGGAGCGAGGAGGAGTGGCAGGCGGTCGCCTCTTTCTGCGAAGCAGTAATGCTAGCTAAGGAGGCGGCCGATCGCGTGAGGCAACGGTCCTTACGCTCCAACCGCCGCCGGGATTCCGATCCCGATTTCCGGCCACCGTAGGCGCGGGCTTGCAGACGGCGAGCAATGGGTGGCTCGCCGTCTGACCGTCCGGTGACCGTCCGGACCAAGCCCAAGTCGTCGACGGCGCGTTTTGTTCCACGCGCGCCTCAAGGAGATGTCAGCAAATCGTAGGGGCCCAGCAGGGTCGAAGCCTACTGGGGCCACGGGTAGTGTGAAAGCGGAACCCGGGGCCCTGGGACGAAGGCAACGAAGGAACAGGAGTGGGTTTTTAGTCAGTAAGAGTCTGACACTATCTCCCGCTCCGCCCAAGAGCGGGGATGTCATTAGGATGATTTTCCCACCCAATAAAAAAAAAAAAAAAAAAAAAAAAAAAAAAAAGATGTCTACTGTGCCGAACTCCGAACAATCACAGCAAAACTACCAGTGAAACAACCCCGACTCATGAATCGATCTTCACCATTATATCTCCATGATAACGCGAGACCTCATACAGCACGAGAAACCGTTTTAACTCTACAGGAACTGCAATTAGAAACCTTTCGTCACCCTCCGTATTCACCAGACCTTACTTACCATTTTTTTCGTGATTTGTACAATTTTCTATGTGATAAAAAGTTTTCTTCTCAGGAGGCAGTACAAAATGCTTTCACACAATTTGTCGAATCTAGATCACCAGAGTTCTATCGCCAAGGCATAAATGACCTTCCTATTACATGTCAGCAATGTATAGATAATAATGGTAATTATTTTGATTAAATAACTATGTTAAATTAAAATAAAAAACCGAATTTTAATTTTTCAGTACAAATCGGCAATTTTATAATACTTTAACCCCTGATATTCAAATCAGGGACAGGTTTAGGTGAAGTTACGAGATCATATTTATCTCTAAAGTATTTTTTCCACACATTTTTATCCGTCACAAGGAACAATTGCATGTATTTCCGAATTCATTTCAAAGATAACACACTTTAATCACTTCAAAACCAAGTAAGTTACAGCAATAACTAATCATAAAATTTTAACTTTGAAAGTTTTTTTTTATTTATGACAAAAAAAAAGAAACTTTCAAAACAATTACGTACATTATGATAACAGCTACAAAGTAAATTTGAACTAATTTGTTTTCTGAACGGTTTTACTTCTTTTTTGTTAAATGTTAGAGTGAGATCGGAGAGATTGTGCTCAGATAGAGCGGCAACATTGAATAATGCATGTCATAGGTTTCGTGTCTTATGAATGGAATTTAATTTCGCATTGAACACGAAATGGCAACTTAGCGTAACAGCGTAGGCGCGAGAAGTTTAAAATTTGTATTTGTTCTATGATATAGATGAGTGTGGCGTGGTGAGATTTTCATATTTAAGCCAGGCTTATTTACTTGTATTGCTCGCACGTCCCTGCTCAGGCTTCAGACAGTGTGTTACAAGAGCAGACCAGGATTAGCTAACAACACGCTTACGGCCATTCGTAACCAAGCGCCACCAAGGCGTCACTCAGTGCGTCCCGTCGTTGCCTAGACATAGCTTAATCAATTTGGTGGAGATGCTAATCTGCTAATATAAGGTAGACTCCTGGTTGACGCCGAGGCGGTGACGATACGTTGCTGAGTGTGTGAGGCCACCTGTACTGTGAGCCCGGGTGTGAACGTGACGGACGTCGGACTGTAGTCGTTTAAACTGGTCGGGTCGTGTACCTAATCCGACAATACGTTTGAACATAAAAGTGTCACCATGTGTGCATTCACACTGCATGTATACGCTAAACATCGGATTAAAGAAAATACGTAATATCTTTTCTGGCTTCCTCTTTGTCGCGTCTCGAATAAAATACACACCCTAAAGCTAGGCGGTTTGCACTATTAGGGTTTCCAACCCTCCCTGAGTGCACGGGAGAATCCGGAAATATTATTCATCCTCCCAATCTCCCTGCTCGGAGATAAATTCTCCGGTTTTTTCTAAAATAAATTGTTCATTTACAAAATAAATAAATCATGCCTAGTATTGGTGGCTTGCCGCCTGCCTTTTTCACTGCTACCCTGCGCCGACGACATCGCGCCGTTGGTACAAGTGTAGACTAAGGAAATAACCCCCCCCACCCCAGGGTAACCCTTGAGGGCGTTTGTTCTTTCTAGAGTTTGCAACCTCATACTCTGGTCAAGTGTTCATATTGGAAAGTCAAGAACTGCATAACGCTTGTTTTATGGATTTTGTAAAGTTTTGTGGCTCCGTATTATTCAATTAAATAATAAAAAGTTGACCCTTCAATGTTTTCGTTATCTTCGATACATTATCATTACGCACATCCTGAATGAAAGCGGGTGATTCGGATGTGTTGTTCCCAGATCCCTTGGATAATATAGCTTATTGAATGTGGTTCAAGTCAAGAAATTATATATCTTATTTACTGATGTTTTACGGTGATCACTACGAGCTCGTAAGTGAATGAAATGCGTTATTTTTTATGTTGCTACTGTTGCAAGGAGTCCTATCTAATTTTTACACAAAGAACGTATTTGGTACGGAGTTGGCGATAACATTCATAATAATTGTTTTATAAAATTCCTGTATTAATAATAACGTCAGCGTTATAATCGCAAACAGTTCCATCATTATCATCAACAAGGCGTGTTTGTAGGCGTTCGTAATTTCGCACAAGTAGATACGGTATATCGCTCCACTTTCGCTCCTTGCACCGCATGTCTGTCTCTACTGTACGTAATATATTTACCCATGCCCACACGTTGGTGCGGTGACCTGTTTAACTCATGTTGCGCTCAATTGTTTTAGTCTTCAACATCGCTGACTCGTGTTTTGACAATATTCGCCACGACCATAGAATATGGACTTACTCACGTTTGTGTTAAATAAGCAATCTGCATCGTTTGACCTACTTGTAAACTCATGGGTAGATATACATTTGATTATCCGTATGACGCGTTACTACTGTCATTCATAATCTACACCAATTATGTACCTATCAACCTACTTGTTATAATAATAACGCTTATCGTGTAGGTAGGTTTGGTAGCTAAATGTATTTGTAATTTTGCCGCAATTATATTAATTTATATTTTTGTTACTAAACGGGGAAAAACCATTTAATAAATGTTATTGTATTGTATATATTCTTTCTTGTAAGTAGGTACGATGGCTATCACTAACTTACAATAGAGTCATTTTCTGGTTCACACACACTTTAAGTGTCCTCCTCTTGGCTGCTTGTTCTGTTTTATTATATGCTCTGAGGAAAATAGTTTATTTTCAAATATACTTATACAAGTGGTTCCGTTCAATGTGATCGCTCTTCATGCTTAACGAATTGCTGCACAGGTACCTACATTTATTTTTATTTAAATCTTACGGTGGCTATCACCAACAAAAAAACTGGGCAAGTGCGAGTCGGATTCGTGCCCTGAGGGTTCCGTACAAACTTACGTGTAAAAAACTTCAATTCTGGAGTCTCGGAAGATTTTTACGAATCGCAAAAAAAAAATAGGTACAAAAATTGTGACGTGACAACAAATTTACAGTTTTCAGATTTATTTCTATACTTGTGCTATAAGACCTTGCTTTATGCCAATTTCAGGATTCTTTGTCAACGGGAAGTACCCTATGAATTTTGATTTCCTCGAGAGTGTCGAAATGTACGTTTTTTGCCACATAAACTGAATTTTTTTTTTCTCGTTAATTTACAATTTTGATTTTTTTACAGCTTTAAGAGTCCACAGACTTGAGTATATGGTTTTAATTTCAACTTGATACCTCCACGCGTTCCCGAGATAAAGGGTCTTGACAGACAGACAGACTGACTGACAGACAGACAGACAGACAGATAGACAGACAGAAATAAGGGTTCCGTTTTTTCCTTTTGAGGTACGGAACCCTAAAAAATTAAGATAATGACGAATGAAAAAGGAGATCTATTCAGTCAAAAAAAAACCTTTGTTTTCTAACTGCTTTTTTTGAGTTGAGTAATCATAAAATAACTTCTCTCGCTTAAGGGTGAAAGCGAGAGGCTGTGTCAGTCTTTTGCTAACTAACACCTATCTGTGTTCCTTCAGTTGCCCTGTGCGTTCCAGGGCTACGGTAACTCTTTGACCCTATAATGTAGAAACTAGTTAGTCCAAATAGGCCTGATTTACCCTGAGTCAATACTGCTCCACGTAGTATTCTCTACGCGTATTTTCGCCAAACTGAATGTCTCTTAGACCGGATATTTTTACAAATTCAACCTCCCACGTTGGTATGCATTGGTTATTGCGAGCTGTCTGTTCCGATCTGTTTTATTTATATGTATGGTTCTACATATTGCTGATCTAGAAATAAATTCAAACGTAAAACTGCCAGCAGCGCGTTTTGCGCAAGAGTTTGTTAGGCGCTAAGTCAGACAGTAAACTGTCTGCAGAGACAACACTATCCGAGAACTGCCGAAACTGCAAAATGTTTTAAAACTCGCCATAACTTAATTATTTACCGTTTATACTTTTTAAGTTACTTTGTGGTCACAGTTTCAGCTTAAACCGGTCAAGTGCGAGTCGGATTTGCGCACCTAGGGTTCCATACAAACTAACCTATGTAAATAGTTTAATTCCCAAATCGAGTTTCGAAGATTTTTCCGAGTTGCAAAAAAAGTTTTTTTTGTGACGTAACTACTAAATTACAGTCTTTTTCATATACATGAGCAATGAGACCTTGCTTCATACTAAATTTCAGAATTCTAGGTCAACGCGAAGTACCCTAAGGGTTGTGATCTCCTTGTGAGTGTCTTGCGTGTCAATATATGGGCATAAACGGCGTTACCTTTAGATTGCGTTGACTTAGAAGTATGATTTTTTCATTACTGCTTGGGGTAGCAGACATGAGTGTTTGATATTAATTTCAGCTTCATATCTCTACGCGTTCCTGAGAAAAATCGGGTCTTGACAGACGGACAACAAAGTATGGGTATAAAGGTTCGTCTGAATCGATGCAATCGGTTAAACAATCTGATAAATAATTGAACCACACGTTTTCAAATTAATTTATTAAACCTCAAGCGAACGCCTCTCATTGTCTTTCTATTGTGTCTCTAATTACGGTATTCGAAAGGTTAAAATTGAACATCTCTAAAAACCGATTTGGTTACTAGCCAACTTGGCTTGACAACGTGGCTGGCCTAGCAATTAATTAATGATACCTAGTTAGTTGCACTTATCGAACCCGTTACTGACTGGTCAAACGATGCATGTCATGCTTTGAATATGGCTAGGCAGTCAATGCACTTTCATTTAATTCATAATTAGCGCTACAACTATTCATTCGATAGTTGTTAATTTTCTAACCGTGTCATTTATTGGTTAAGTGCCCAGTTTAGCCTTTCAACTGGTAAGCTAACGTAGACTTTCTTCGTTAGTCAACCAACTTTATGGTTCAAAATATATTTGTACCGATACAATATTTTAGTCAAGCTGAAAAATAATGTGCTTTCTACAACCAGACTTAATTTATTTTACTGGCTAATTATAATTAGCAAAATAATTATTTTTCAATGCACTCGAAAACGCGCTCCTACCCTTACTGCTTTTATGTTCGTAATGAAGTGTTTTCGCACTAGTACGGAAAAGCATGGCGCTCAAGCCCGCCGAATTTTTTTATCTATTGTAACACCCTGGTCACCGGGCAGCTTCCCACCAAGGCGCATGAAGAGAAAACCGTGAGCTATTCAACAATCATTTGTTACTAAATGTTATGATTGTCTATGAAGTATTATTTATTATCAAGTGTGTTGAATAACATCGTTTGATAGACACCGTGGGCAATTGTCATTGCAGTTTCTCATTTGAAAAACGAGATCGCCTTCGGTTCCGACGTGAATTGCGCTTTGGCACTTGCACTAGGTCCCTATTTACAGGTGGTACAGCGCCATAACTGAATACCCTAAGTACGAGAACAGTACCCAATATAGACATGTTCATAACCACAATTATGATTTACTTTGTTAACGAGTATAGCATTACAGAGTCAATATCTTTATCTTGCCATGTATTGTGGTCAACTTACGTACCTATCCTTCAGTGAGAAGAGGACAAACCGCACATGTTATTAACTAATAAAGTACCTAATAAGTTAATATGACTCCTTTCTATGTTTATGGGTAAAATTAGATATTTACACAAACAAAGGAAACAAACCGTCCGCAACCATTAAAAACTGGCCAAGAGCGGGTCGGACTCGCAAACGAACGGTTCGGTTCCGTACACTATACTTGAATCGAGCAAAAAGAACCCCTTTAATTTTATTTTATTTGTTGTAGCGGCAATAGCAATAGGTACCTTTTCTGTTATAATTTCAAATCTCTACCTCTTATGGTTTATTAGATACAGCCTGCTGACAGACGGACATACAGCGGAGGCGTAGTACCTAATAGGGTCCCGTCGGCATCCTTCGGTTATGGAACCCTAAAAAGCATCCTTTGTTAACGTTCTTTCTGATTTTAATTTCTTTATTCAATTCATCATGACACTTCGGAGTTGAACTAATTAACAGTGCAGCAAAGTTTTTTCGAGATAATTGTTTTACCAGACATAATATCTGATTGCTTGGAGCTGTTAGTATTTTTTAAGCATTGCACACGCAGTAGCCAAGCATTAGGATCGCGTTATGAAACAGCGTGATATTTCGAGGTGTATTGCATTTAAAAGAATGTTCGAGTACACTGCAATTATAACTTCTTCTCTGTAATTTCTAGTACCGATGCGGTCTAACTGGATTCCATAAGTGCAACAACGTTATCTATTTTCTGTATACTATTTTTAGACTAGTTCTACTCATCCAGTACCTACAAAGCTTTTCTTGTTTATTAGTAAACTAGCGAACCGCCCCGGCTTCGCACGGGTGCAATGTTGATACTAAATATACTACAGAATGTCCTTATATATAACGTTCACAGTTTTTTGTCATTAGACAACACAAAAATGTTTTCTTTAGATGTTACTCTTGAAAGAGCGACATGTAGGTCGGTAGGCAATTGGCCATCTGAAAAACACTCAACGTTCAAATCTAAAGGGCCTGGGACACTACTCGATATTCAAACAGTCTTATTCGATGTCGCGCAGTGTAATAAGGGTTAGACCGGTCTTACTCGGAACAAAAAATAAGACAGTCTAAATATCGTGTGCTGAATATCGCGTAGTGTAATAGGCCCTTAACCTTGCAACGTTGAAAGTTTGGCGCTGCGATTTATTAGTGGTCATTGCAAAAGTTATCTTTACATAACGGAAATTGTAGGCGTTTAAATGCTATGTCCCTGCATTTTAAATCTGTAATATCTACGAAAATATTCATCTAAATTACATGCTGTAAATATTTTAGGTACTTAATTGGATAAGGATTAATGCTGTATTGTTTAAAATCGCTTCGTAAATAAGCCATATATCTCGTAAAAAGTAAAGGATAAAAAATGGTTATTGTGGGTTATCCCTAAGAGATAGACATCTATCGTCACGGACTTTTTTGGAACCTTTTTAAGTTGTATATGCCAGCGTTTGCAATGAAAGCGCAAAAAATATGTTTATTTACGACATCTCATCATTATTCATGTATAATACCTACATATAAACCTTTCTCTTGAATCACTCTATCTATTAAAAAAAAAAACCGCATCAATATCCGTTGCGTAGTTTTAAAGATCTAAGCATACATACGGACAGACAGACATCGGGCAGCGACTTTGTTTTATACCCACTATGTAGTGATATAAAGACTCAACATACATGCACACATACCTACATAGCCACGATTCCACAAACCTACGTAAAGATTAATGTGAATCACAATGTTCGTACATAATATTATTTTACGTGTAAATGTTCGTAGACAATAGCAGTTCAATAACATTCTTTACTTATCTGAAACTGCTTATTATTATATTTGGCCTGATACTTCATAAGTACATGAAAAGCAAATACTATACCTACTGTAAGATCTTACATTATCAAAATTTATGCTGAAGTAGTCGAACTGGTTAGTAATAGTGCCTACCTACTTTGAAACCTCGGTACAGCCTGCATTACTTACACAACAGTTAATATAATCTGTTTTTCAGTTGTGATTTTAAACCTTTCGAATATTGTAATTATTCATTTCATGAATTCATTTCGTTAATGAATTAAATATGATGGGTTTATCGGTGGGTTTTAGTCAGTAAAAGTCTGTCGCTCCACCCAGAGTGGGAGAAAGTATTAATTTGATGATTTGACTATTGTACCATAGTACTTATTATCCGTTCCTTGACAAAAACTTGCAGATTTTTTTTTCTTTTTTTATATGTATTTTAATCTTTGGCAAGCTTGTCGTTGCATCAATATCAAACAATCCAATTCATATTTCAAATGACAATGTTTTTTTTTAAACAATAAGAATACACACATGTATGAATGTTATCAACGATTCGTGTCCTGTCTCGTATTGTAATAAAGTAATAAACATATTGATGAGCTGACAATCTGTCGTCTCGTTGTCTGCAACGTTGGCCCCACGACAATTTTAGCACTTACTCAGATTGTGTGCTCAATCTCTTCTCTTAATAAAAATGAATCATGGATTTGAATTGTAATACGAATAAAATAGGGAATAACATAAGAGTACAATTTAAATGCTCACCAAAATAACTGCATTTCTACAATCCTTCATGAAACAAACAATTTTGAAACGAAAAAACAAATTCTAAATAAATAAAACTTGAGCAGAGAAAAACCTATAAAAATCTTAAATCGCTAACTAAAAAAGGTTTTTGATGATAATGCCTTCTTCTTTTGAGAAAATGCATTTGCCCTTCAATGTCACAGTTACAGGTTAACATAATTTTGCAGAAAAATCGGTCTTGCACTAACTATGATGATATCAAAATATGTACTTAGTCGTCTTCTCTAGTCTTTACAAAAGTTTCTCTAGACAATGAGATGCATAACCGACTGTGTAAATATTTGATAGACTAGTGATTGATATTAGGTGTCTAAATTATAAGACGATATATCCAGCATAAGCTGTTGTTTACTTATTTTTTTAAAATAAATGTCAGACTTTAAGAACTTCCTTTTGTTCGCACCACATCCTTTAAACTTATCTTTCTTCCTTACATACGATGCATAACAAATGATCTTTATTTTCAGGTAAAATTCAGCACAACAATCTTCCGCAATAATTGTAGAAAAGTGCAACGGAATCGGATTTGAATGCCTATTGTGACGTAAACACGCCAAAACAATAGTTTTGTTATGGAGATACGGCGCCATATTGCGTGAACTGAAGTCGAGATGTGGTCGGTGCTAATCGTGCTGTTTGCGTTCGTGAGCATTAATTTTGCGCTGCTGGAAGGCCCCAATGTCTGTACAAGACAAGAAGCGTGAGTATAGATATATATCATCTCCTTTTTTATCCACTAACATCGTATCATTTTAACAGAAAAACACCTAAATTGTTTTCAAAAATGCTGTGTAAGAATGTAAGTTCTAGACTACTCACCTCTCCTGGATATGTTAGCTACATTTATTTTTCTCATTGTCATACACTGGCCTTCCTTGTTTTTTGGGCTTCGGGATTGTTTGAAAAAGTCACCGCGGCTCTCGAAAGCAAAGGGCAACTAGTGGAATACTGGTAATAGTTAGTAAAAAGTTTGACCCTCCATCTCACCCCACCCGGGGCAGGAGCAGTTATTTTATGACTTCCCAACCTCAAAAGTCTTGCCTTGCGTAACCATGATACTCAGCAATAATGTAGTTCTTTTATCAGTGAAAGAATTTTCGTCATCCGATCAATATTGTTCTTGAAATTACCTTTTGCAATCATATTACAAACAATTCTTCCTGATTATTTTATAACTTTGGTTTACTGATCCTGCTTACTTTTTGAAAGGTAATGTTCCAAGTAAAAGTCGCAAATCACAATTTCACGGTCGGGTATCATGAATTTGGGGCATGAAATCTCAAATGATCCTCTTCAGAATTTGTGAGGGCTCTGGCTTTGAAAGACACTGATTATTTATCAGTATGAAAATAGTATTGCTTTCTAACGCCTTTTCATTATATTAATATTATACATAGAATACGAGACACTCGATAGTATTTATTTAATATAGAAGTTCTTATTATTTGAGAATTGAAAAAATCAGTAACACAACATAAGTAGTGGCCTCATCATTTGTTCCGAAATATAATACGTACGTACATACAGCACATAATATGTTATGAAATACATATTTATGAATGAAAATCCTGTACATCTCGTTTGAGGAAGTTGGATCAATTTAGCAACGTAATACGCTTCAATTGGGTAGGTCAGGTTTGCTTCCCTGGGTCATGTAATGGCTACTAGGTCACACGAATTTGAACATTTCGAACATGCTAGTAGTAAAAGTGTTTAAACTGTACCTTGTAGACTAATTATTTTATAGGCATGTTGGTTTTGCTGTGTGCAGCTATTAGCTTATCATTATTCGTAAGTGCTACTTCTGTGATTCATAAGTTTCAGTTCATAGTACGTCAGACAATATGAGCTAATTAGCTTCTGCCAGCGGCTTCGTCCGCGTAAAAGTAAGGTTTTCCATACAAAATTTAGGCCCCCCATTTCATCCCTTTAGGTGAATTTTGGAAAAACCTCTCTTAGTGCTCGCCTACGTAATAAAAGGAAACCTTGTGCAAAATTTCACGCTTCTAATCCTAGTAGTTTCGGCTGTGCGTTAATATGTAACTCAGTCAGTTTCTCCTTTTATATATATAGATGAATACACATACAGTAATTAATACAAATCAATGAACGAGGAGCACAATAATCCTGTCTAAAAACGTATTATTTTGAATCAACACTTCCAATATAGTTAAATAAGCATACAATTAATTTACCAAAATATTGATAGGTAGATAAACTCTATTCTATATTTTATTGAATTAATAATCATATTTTTATCTTTAAAACAATCATCAACTTGGCTGTCTACTGAGCAAAATGTAGAGCCAATCTAGATTCATTGTTTGGTTTCCGTTTCTTTACTGATTGCTAGTTTTTATCAACAAAATGGTAATAGTGCGTTTTATTGTTCAATTAGTCGATTGTAAAGTTAATGAATTAAGTTACTATTGTTGGCCCGAATTGTGATATTTTATCAATATAATTGAAACATGTTTGATAAAGCAGTGTTTAAACAAAAAAGAGGTAAATAGTAGATGATTAATTAAACCTGTTCGCTGATTTTAAATTATTTTATGGCCGAAACTACGTAATAGTTGTTTTGTAAACTCACTCAGCAAATGTAAAAAATATATATACGAGAAATATTTAATTGAATTTTGTGTTAATTGTTTTATATCTGAGGGGTAATATTCGTATGTTTAGGAACGATCGCATTCGCATAACAATCACAATCTTTTAATAATTTTGACAAATGCTTGACATTAATTAAGACTGAGGTGATATTGTAACTTGAATTTGTACGATTTTAAGTACGAAAAAATGGTTTTATGTTAAGGAAAACAACCGTATCTGCAGTATAGTACTTTTGGCGTAGTCGTTCAGCCTGTACATGACCTGCATTATATTGTTTTATTGTTTAACACTTAAAACTGCCGCCGCAAGCCGCAAATTAATGATAAATGTGTACACTCATACTAATTTATGGCTAATAATACAATTAATAAATAAACAGGGAAAACTTAACAGTTTTCCTTATTATTATTTTTATGTCGGTAGCGCATTATTGTTACTGAATATTTGATTTTGTTGTACAATCATTTTCATGAATGTAAGTCACGCTGACTATTAAAAACAGACCAAGAGCGAGTCGGACTCGCATATGAAGGGTTCCGTACTGTCCGTAGCAAAGAACGGCAAAAAAATCACGTTTGTTGTATTGGAGCCCCTTTAAATATTTATTTTATACTGTTTTTTTAGTATTTTTTTTTTTGATAAAGCGGCAACAGAAATACATCCTCTGTGAAAATTTTAACTAACTATCACGGTTCATGAGATACTGCCTGGTGAAAGACGGACAGACTGACGGACAACGGAGTCTTAGTAATAGGGTCCCAATTTACCCTTTAGGTACGGACCCCTAAAAATCACTATAAAACATTTGTGTGTGCTAGAACTGTACTTTTTTTTGAGACTACGCAGCCATTGGTCATAATCTACATGCAAAGCAAAATTCTTAGAAAATGATATGATAAAGCTGTTTGCATGTCACGTACCTGTATGTATTTGCATAATAATGCATTTAAGAAAAGAATTTCTTACCGTTTTATGTTCTTTGTTACCAGAGGGTTCGATGCAATGAGGGCTTGTTTATTATTTACTTTCGAATGCTGGGGCGACTGATTGTCGCTGATCAGTGTCGTTACTCATCGGGTCAGTTAACTTTATCGAGTTTTCCGTCCCGCGCCCTGTTACGTCCACTTGTTGACGATGTGAACATAACAGTTCAATGTTACTATTATCGATATCCGTTGGTGCACATGCGTTATCAATTGATAATGAACCTTAAGACTTGGCAATGTTCTGTTTTCTCTATATCTCATCTTTTTGTCATTATTTATCTTTTTTTTATTTTTTATCATTTATTATCATTAATCAAAAGAATAGAATTTTCTTAGTGAAATAGCTACCAAAAACCACTAAGGTTTAAACACGTGCTATCATGAATCCATTCTCAACATCGAAATTATACAAACGGATTTTTTATATATGTACGTTATTGTCGATAACAATTTATAAAAACTTTAGGTCTTTAAATAAGTAAAAAAACATTCTTAAATAATACTCAAGTGATATTGCTTAAGTTTGCATTTGACATTTTTGTGTGTAATATTTCTGTGAAAGTAGCTATTGATTCCGATAACACACATCGACTTTCGACTTATCGACACATGGCGACTTTATGAGATATAAAGGTTGGTAGGTAACACGGCTGCACGCACCGGAAACAATCTGCCTGTAATTATATTATTGTGACACTTGTGAGAAATAAATTACGTCATTTAATGTACCTACTTAATTAACATTAATTATATTTTTCCAGATACACAACAACGATACGGGTATCTGAGAAACAGCCATACCAGGTGAAGGAGTACACATGGTGCTTTAATGTACCACCTAAATGTTCGAAATACAAGATTAAGTTTCGGGAGGTGTTCAAGACTCAGACGTTACTGAAATATAGGCCGGTTGAGGAGTGCTGTGCGGGGTACGCTCCTGATTCGCGAGGGGAGCAGTGTGTTCCGGTGTGCGTCGAGTCCTGTGTCCACGGCAAGTGCGTGGCTCCCAATACATGCGCCTGCGCACACGGCTACGGAGGCCCCGCCTGCGACATATGTAAGCTACGTTTTATATAGAAACTTTCAATAGCGTAACGAGTTCCCCGTACTACACTACTGTTATGAATAATGCTGCAAACAGGATGTTGCTAATGTATTGTTGCTATCACATATGGTTCACATGGATATATAAGCCGTTAATTAACGAATACTATGTTTTCAGTGTTTAATCAGGAACTAGCTATATTTCCCTTTGAAGTCTCTATTAGCATAGCATAGTCGGCCTTATAATGTTCCTACTGTTGGGACTCAGGCCTCCTCACTAGGAGAGGGAATGGGCCGTAATCCGCAACGCGGGCTTGTGGGTGCGGGTTGGTGGAAGCCACATGTTTTTGAATTTTTGGTTCTAGAACATGCCGGTTTCCTCACGATGTTTTCCTTTACCGTATTGAGAGCAGTGGTGATGAAATAAATAACATAAAGTAATGCGCCTGGCAGGGTTTGAACCCGCGATCTACAACTCGTAAGTCGAGGCCTTCACCACTAGGCCACCACTGCTTCTTGTCACTGTCTCTATTACATTACATGAATCACTAAATGACACTTGGTATTAAGTTCAATGTATGCTACACGCATGCACATATATAAAACTAAATTGACACCTCTGCATCTCCTTAAGATATTTGAGCTACTGGAGCATTGTATCCAGTAGCTCAAATGACTTTCTTAGACACAGAAATTTAGTTTATCTGAGTAAGAAACGAAATTTTAATAGCGTGAATCAAAAAGTCATTCGATTGGAACCGCTGGAAATTTTATACACTGTAAAATTAAATTGTACAGTTAGTTTTTTATAGTCGGATGAAGTTTTAATGAAGAGTGGAATATTTTGTCTGAAAAGGTTATTCGAAAACCGGCGATATGCTCTGAATCGCTCATTTCAAAAACAATGCTTCGGTTTGTTAACGATATAGGTCTTTTCAGCGTGTCTAAATTGTGAACTGTGGACTGTGGGCGCAGTTTGTCACAAAACGTGGCTATTATAGCTGTCAAGACAAAGATCATTTATAAGTCATCGATAGTTCACGGTCATGCGACAGCGGAAAGTATGAATCATGTAAAAAATCTTAGTAACAAAAAGCCAGTATGTACTTAACTACCTATTTTAAAGTAAATACTGTTTTTGTAACAAAGCATATAGCGGAAACAATGGCAGTTTACAGCGAATATGCATTGTCTTCTGATGTTTGTTTTAAAGATATTTGGGTAAATAAATCGAGGTTTACACTGAAATAATGAATAGATATTTGCCCATCCAAGTATTGTGATTCATGTGCGGGATCGATAGAAATAGTTACCGCGGCCCGGGAACGCAAAGGGCAATTGGAGAAACACGGATGGGTTTTAGTCGGTAAAAGTCTGACAGGGAGTGACACTCCACTCAGAGCGGGAGAAGTAATTTGATAATTTCCCACCCTAAACAATAAGGTATGGTGATTCATACCTACATATAAGAGATATCTTCAACCTACGGTGATCCACGGGCCCTGGGACGAAGGCAAAGAAGGAACAGGAGTGGATGTTTAGTCAGTAAAAGTCTGACACTATCTCTCGCTCCGCCCAAGATTTGTCATAAGATGATATTTCCACCTAAAAAAAAACCTACGGTGATAAAACTACTGGTCTATTACGTAGAACACGGCAATAATTTTGACTAAAGTTACAGTCACTTGATGTTCCTCATTAACTTTTTCAGACCGAACCGTTTCAACACAACGCACAACGCTTGCCCAAGCCTACGTTCTACTTACTTAGCCAGACAGTAATACGAATCCAATATTTCTTTTGCAGCATGTCCTGTCGGAAAATGGGGACGAAACTGTCAGAACGAATGCAGTTGTATGAATGGCGGTACATGCGAGCCTTTGACCGGTAATTGCGCTTGCACGGCCGGCTGGCGAGGAGAAGCGTGCGAGCGGGCTTGCGCACCTCCCACCTACGGAGACAACTGTGACGAAATCTGCCAGTGCAAGAATAATGGGACCTGTGACCCTGCTACTGGAGCTTGTAACTGTCCGCGAGGATTCACTGGACCTCTGTACGTACATACCTACACACTTTACATACAGTCAGGGTTCAAAAGTGCAGTTGCAGTCTAACAATGTTAAAATGTCTAAAATTTCTTTATAGTATAATAACATAACATAACATAATAATAATAACATTCCACAACTATCACACAACGCCATCTAGTCCCAAGCTAAGCAGAGCTTGTGTTATGGGTACTAGACAACCGAGAAACATACTTATATATTTCTAAATACATACATATTATAGATAGATTATACCCAGACACAGAACAAATGATCGTGCTCATCACACAAACATTTGTCCTGGGTGGGAATCGAACCCACGACCTCCGGCATAGCAGTCAGGGCCACTAACCACTAGACCAACAGGCCAGTCAAATAAATAATATGTTCAGTGGTCCACAACTCGTTTATTTTATACTTTAGATCCTATGCTACGAATTAAACCAGTCTTAAACCATTCAACCTCTTCTATATCTCGTAGTCAGCGCATAGTAGATATAATTTGACGTTTACGTCAACGTGATTGTATACGTTTAAAAACTAACATTAAGGCCACTGTTACAACCAAGATCCTCACATAAATAAAACACGACTGACGGTTTTTGAAGTATTCTGAATATAAATAGCTGAATAATCTCTTCCTTATGATTTAATGACGAATAAAGGGAAATGCTTTTCGTGAGAATGTTACTGATGTTATCTAAATTACATATTTATCATTATTGATATCTTAAATTACTGTCCCTTATTTATTCATCGTTAATAGCGATAACAAATGTCTGCGAAGCTTTTAACAAACATACAGTTCAGTAGCTAATATTTATGCATGATGTATAATGAAACTGTATCCCTAATGTTTATAGTTCTGGCTACGAATTTGCATCGTGTTACACCACGTGGGGGATATTTAGATAACATCCGACGATGTTTAACAAACTATTGCGTAGGCATCATATTAAGGATCTCTCTTATCCTTTTTTCAGATGTGAAGAAGAATGTCCTCAGGATGAACCGTGCCCTCAGAGGTGTCGTTGTCAAAATGGCGGAAAATGTACTTTTATATCAACTTGTGACTGCCCATCAGGTTGGACTGGAGAAGTTTGCGCAAACAAGTACGTAAAAAGAAATTCCTATGAAAATAAACATCTCTAGCTGGTTATGTCTGAGTCTTTGATATTCCTAACGTCTCATCTTTATGTTTAGATGTCCAGCGGGAAGATGGGGTCCGAAATGTGAGAAGACATGTGAATGTGCTAACGGAGCTGGCTGTCATCATGTGACTGGCCGTTGTCAGTGCGAAGCTGGCTTTACTGGAGAAAAGGTAATCGACTGGAGCTCCAGCAAAAATGGTTTACAACAAAATAAACTTCCCTTCCATAAGTGACAAATACCGTTTTTGTCACATTTGATATCTCAATAATAAGCCTTTTGTGGGGCAATGGTGTCAAAACATGATTGTTTACTTCCTAGGCACATTTTTGATTCACTAATATTTAAGCGCCATTTTATTTCAGTGCCTTGAAATCTGCCCTGTCGGTACTTGGGGCGTGGACTGTTCTCGCAAATGCAACTGCGAGCACAACGGCGTATGTTCGGCTAAGGATGGCTCGTGTACGTGCAAGCCTGGATGGACGGGTGACCAGTGCCAGAAACGAGCCTGTCCGCCAAATAAGTGGAGTGCCAACTGCGACCGTGACTGCGAGTGCGACCCTAACACTACTGACATGTAATTGTTGTTTCATATCCATTTACTACTTACTTCTCGCAATGTCTTTTCCCTTGTGTTAGACATCACTCGGAACATACGATCTAGATAAAAGTATTCCACATTCAAATTCAAGTCACGATCTACCTGTGTACCAAGTTTCTTTAGACTTCGGCCACCCGTTTTGGAGTTTGAATTGATTAACGAACATCTCAACAAAGCATAAAGACTTGACTTTTAAGATATTAGATAATATAGGATAGTAGGATCCGGTAGAAGGTAAATATTCTCTACTTTCTCCCATCGTAGGACAAAGATCGTTTTGTCCATATTATCCACGCAATGCGACCAGTCCTTTCTCTTTTTTATTTAGTAATTTGATTGCACCAAATGTATGTATTAATAATGTGATAGCACTTCACTTGGAGTGTTTAAACAAATCTTTAATATTTCACTTAGTAGATAAGCCTTATTTGATAAGGTATATGGATTTGTGTGGTAACCAAATAACGTCAATATTTGGAAAATTACTTATACTGAAGTACCAGCATGATACGGGTATTTTTATATATATCAATGCCTGATACACGTGTTAATGTGCAACTGAATTAACTGATTATTGCTATTTTGCGTTTTTTCCGGATAAGATAAGACTCAATGAAAACCCCATGGTTGGGTATATTTCTGATAACAAATGTAAATATGTAGGATGTCATGGGTTTCGAGTAATCACTTCCTGCGTTTTGGCAAACGGGGAATTTTGACACAATCTTTTGTATTATTTACGAGTTAAAATTCAATGTTTATTAAGTTACAAGGTCACTTTCGTGTAACAGTTAAATAGTTTAAACATTAGTAAAGGCATATTTACTAGGAGCATTAAGACTGGTCATCTATTGACTGCCAGTAACTTATTTTAATTTCTATATTTTGAATTGTTTTTTTTTAATTAATTTATTTATATTGACAACAAATATGTAACCAAGATATTTGTAATATGTAATATAATTTAAAAGATTGTCCTTAGAGTTTCTTGCACTTTCATCTCCATAGAGATCTAAGTTTTACAATGTGCAATTAGCACAATTTTTCTGACTGACTGATTTCTTGCCAGTTACAAAGTACCTGTAAATGGTTTATTTGAAATGAATGTTCCAATGGATTTATTTGTTTTGCAGGTGTGATCCCTGGACAGGTGCTTGTGAATGCTCCGCGGGCTGGGCCGGTGAATCCTGTGAGCGGCAATGTCCACTACTGACGTACGGCAAGGGCTGCCGATCTACATGCCGATGCGAGAATAGCGGACTGTGCTCGCCTGTCAATGGTCATTATACAAATTCTTATGTAGTATATCAAGCGTGTACTGACTCACTTCTGGGGAAAGACCTCCCTATATTTCATCCATAGTTCTAGCCAATCGAATATTATATGTTAGAAAGTGTCCGTCGTGATCGACCACTTTCAACCTTATTGATAAGGTCGTAAGGGCGAAAAATCGATATTCTCTTGTCCATAAACTTTGCTGTTTTTTTGCTAACCGTATTGCACGACAGTACCAAACGAACTAGCAATAACCGCTATTTCTGTGACAATAGGAATATACTGTACATAGATAGTGGTGTTAACTAAATTAATCACGTAGTGTAACTAACTGTAGTAACTTTACACTTAACTATCGCATTAGGGAACGTGAAAGAGATAGATTTAATCTCTATATATATATATAAATTTTCGTTGTAATTTTATAACTCAAGAACGGGCTCACCTATCCAAACCAAATGTTTAGGTTTTGTTCGGACTATTTAGTAGATGGTTTATGTGAAGTTTGCACAAAATCGGTCGAGCGGTTCTTCATTTATCACATTATTAGGCGGTACGAAGTTCGCCGAGTCAGCTAGTATTTATTAATAAATAAATGTTAAATACCTTATTATATAGTTATATAATTATAATTACTATTGTGAGTAAATGTGTAAATATCTGCGCAGGATCATGTTTATGCGCGCCCGGCTACCGCGGTATCCGCTGCGAGGAGACATGTCCGTACCCGTACTACGGAGACAACTGCTCCGACACTTGCGACTGTCACAACAACGCTACGTGTTCCCCTGAGACTGGACTCTGTGACTGCAAACCTGGGCAAGTATTCATTTATTGAAAATTGTTATGTTATTTACCTTATTATTTATGGGTCAAATCATACAACTGAATTTTAAAACATCCCAACAGTTTGAGCTGAAGTGTTGCATACAGGTTTGGTTTGGATGACAATGCACATTGATCTAAGTGATATTTATATTAATTATTTTTATACAATCCCATGATCTTTTCATTTGATACTCTTAATTAAATGGATATGAAAAATATCTTGTTTAAAAAAAATATTGTCGCAGCAGTGGAGTTTCATCTGCCACTCGCCCTCATGGGGCTCGTGTCATGATCTCTCGGGAGTCATGAAGTAGTGACATATTTTCCGCACTTGGATCAAAATTAACCTACTATTGATGACAATAGGAGGGACATTTTGATTTCACAAAAAAATTCGCGTTCACTGCGCTCGCGTTTTCGTCTAATGGTTTTATGACGCCCTCTATCTATCTATTTAGGTATGGTTTCCGCACTTAGTCCTATGTGGACCATTGTACGTGGGCTATGGCGGCCATAACCTTAGGTGGGCTCATTCCAACCCACCTCTCTCCAAAAACAGATTAGCCCCTCTTAGTCTTCCTATATCTACGTCCTTACTATTGTTTAGGGATTTTAAATTGGGTTGGTTCTGTACCTCCCAAAAATGGAACCCTCACAGAAACACTTTGTTGTCCGTCTGTCAAGAGCCTTTTTTCAATTTGTGTGGAAGAATGGTCGAAATGCGCTTCTGTTACATTTTCTTTTTCTATTATTCGATTGTCGTTAAATGAATTTTCTCGTTTACACCTATGCTCAATATTTAACTCTGCTTAGCTAAGAAATATTTTTAACTCATGCTCTGTTTATTAGGAATAATAAAATTTATAAGTAGTAATATTTAAAATTGTGAAAGAGACGATAGCGCAGTAACCCATTGATATACAAAGTTAATCTTATTTTATACATTGCGTCACTTGACACGTGCTTTTGTTTTGATAAAGTTATAATGTGTCACTAAATTGAAATATACGATAACCCTAGAACGTACTGCTTCACATTATTACAAGTATTTTTCCCATACAATAATTAGCTATCCCTTAATGCCTAGCCTTAGTATAATAGATAGTACGTGATTACGGGCTAATACTAAGACTACAAAAACAGCTTGTTTACCTTAACTTAAACTATGTACTATACGTGACATGCTGATGTACAATATATGTGACTACACACCACAGCAGTTTGACTCGCGTCTTTGGTTACTGCTCCTCTCCCAAGGGCCGTTATGTTATATAGCCTTCCTTAATAAAAGTGTTATCTAACACTTTAATTCGAACCAGTATTTCGAGAGATTTGAGCGTTTAAACTAACAAACTCTTCTGCTTTATAACATTAATATAAACAGATTCTGCCAGCACCTTCGTTTGTGTGAAAGTCGAAAATAATCCTCAGGGAACGTACTTTCGGGATGAAAGTATCATATGTTCTTCTCTAATGTCTAATACAATCTATACAAATAACATCAACATTGATTAAGCGGTTTAGGCGTAAAATTGTAACAAACACAGGCAAAAAGAGTTACTTTCGCCATCTACATTTTTAACTTGAAGCAACTCACGACACAGCTATTTACAAAGTAAATGCATTTTTTTAGTAATTTTCTTTTTATGCTGCAGGTTTGAAGGTCTCAAATGCGATCGACCATGCAACGGCAAAACGTTTGGATTAAACTGTCGCCAGCAATGTAACTGTGAAAATGATGCTCCCTGCAATCCTACTAATGGTACGTATAATAATGATGTACGGAATTACTTTTCAGAATTAGAACCATATTTTTTTTGTACTTAATGTTTGTTTTTTTTTTGTTTTAAATTTTTCATCAAAGCTGGTCTAAATTAGTCAACAGTTGGACTGCCGCGTAGTCGGAGAATCCTTCCTTTTTAGGAACATTTTAGCTTCAACAGGGCAGATAGCCCTGTATTGGAGGCATGGGCAGTGTGTCATCTTTGCGATTGAAACATTTGCATCTGAATCACTGAAATGTTCAGAAGCAGTGATATGTTTCATTTGGAACATCAGCTCAAAAGATATAAACGGAACATTTGAATCAACGGCTCATAAGATACAAAACGGACCATTTGGAACAAAGGCTCAAAAGACACAAACACATACATTGACTGTTATGAATCGTGATCTGTTACGTTGTGCCATATACACCAACATTGAATTTTGATTTGAGATTAATTTAAAGCAGATGTTTTTAGTTCAGTTCATTAAAATTTACACTATTACGTTTTAATTTGAATTTTAAAAAGACTGCAGGTCACTTAAAGTAGATAGTGTTTCAGTGTTCCAATTGTTCCAAATGGTGTATTTAAAACATTACTGCTGTTCCAATCTTTCGGATCACTAAAATGCTTCGGAACAGTGAGTCGGTTCAGTAAAGACTTACACACGCCTACTGTAACTTATGTTTCTAATTATTCAGGTAATAATACATTAGTTCTCCTGCTCCCTCTACATTTCTTTTGCGATCTGAGCATAGCCCTCTGCATCACCATTTGAGTGATTTTCAGTAATCTGATGGAACCTGTGTAGCAACCCATTAGCGCCACCTCTACGAGCGCACACGCAGAAGTGACTTTGAATAGCAAAACGTCATAGGCTCGCTCAACTCGTGCCGCGCGACATTACGCAACGTGTCACATCACAACCCACTAGCAGCGAATTTGTCGCAAGACGAGCCTTACTCGCACTCAAAACATGCAAAACTTTTTCAACAATACAACTTCAACAGAGCGGACTCGTGGTGGCTCTTGGAGGTGGCGCATTTGGGAAGGCCTCGGCCTAGAAGTTTACATATTTCAGATGAAATGACGATGGTTGCTAATAATAAACAATGATCATTTGTTCTGTCAGGCGAGTGCGTGTGCGGCGCCGGCTACACGGGCCCGCGCTGCTCGCGGCGCTGCGCGGCGGGCTACTTCGGCCACGCGTGCGCGCACCGCTGCAACTGCTCCGACTACGCGCGCGGCTGCCACCACGTCACCGGCCAGTGCATCTGTGAGAGCTCCTGGAGAGGTGAGACGTCACTTGGTGTCTACGCGTCAGCGCTGCTGGTACTGCTCCGTCCACTTTAATTCTGCGCACAGCAAATAATTATAGGTGGATCTTATCAGGAAGCGCAGACAGCGTCAGAGAATTTCCCATCTTCTAAGTCATCTCCTAAGTCTTAAGTGAATAGGTTACGTCTAAAGTGATTACTTCATCAAGGGGATGAGCTTGTTGACGATACAAGAATTTGATTGTGAAGCAAATTAAAAATCAACTAAATTTGTGTGTAAATTACATAAAATAACACAAATAATAACGTGGTTTACCACACAACGAATTGTTCATCTTTACCAATCGAAATCTAGTAAAATTAAGGTGGTCTGCCAAACTGCGAAACCATCAATTTCTTTGACTGTACAGTCAACCATACTGCAATGAAAACCATTGACAGTATTTATTTCGTAAGTTGTGCTGTGTTTATATAATTGAAGCGTGTATTAATGATTAGCAACGATAATTATAGAGGTATGTACCAATTGGAAACAATATCCTGATTTACTAACGGAATCCTAAGGATTTTATTTATTTATGAAATGTTTTTGATTTAGGTCTAGCTAGGAAAGGTATGTATGAGTCTTATAAAAATTCATTAAAATGTTCTTAAATTTATGACAGATTTGTTTGGGGACGCTCTTATATACGACACTTTGTGTGAAAACAACAACTCAATACTAACAGCTCACGAAGATAGAATCATTATGAACAGGAACATTACTAGTAGGGGCGAGACGTTGGAAATGATTCACTTGAAAAATGACAAAAATGGCGTCATGGCTTCCGAATTGAATAATGAAGAACGTGAATACGATCGGGACCTCAATAGATACGCAATGTTGGACGTAGTAATGTCGGAAGAGTCCCATCACTCAAATGAAATAATTGTCAAAAACTGTGCGTCCTGGAACTTGTCAAAGGAACACGCTGATCATAACTTGGTCATACCGATGGTTGCACATGCCCTCAGTCGACTAAACATGCCCGATGCCACAGTTATAGTAGGTTTGGTCAGTGAACTGAGACGTCAATATGGTACTGCAGCGATTTGGGAAGTAACTATCAATCAAGGGCAAATATACGTGAATGAACTGTCTTCAGTGTTAATAAATAGTAAAAAAATAAACAATAAATAAATATAACGTTGGTTTGTCTTGTTTGCAATGAATAAAAACACCTTGTTCTGATTACATCAAGCATTTAAGTATTGGTAAATGCTCTTTTCCTCACTAGCTTCATTCATAGTATTCCCTTTAAAAGAATTTCAGTTGTCAGACCAAAGCATTGTTTTATTATATTTTCTCATCATCCTCCTTAAATGTAGAACTTTAAGCACACGTGGGCCACGTACGCCGATCTGGGCGCGTCGGTCTTCATACATTTTATATGGCAACTAAACTTGTAGAGCTACATTAGCATCCACGCCACGCAAGTTTACATACAAATTAGGCGTAGCACACGTGTGCGTTGGTCTAATGTAGTTCCCACTTTAGTGTTCTCGTGTAATCATTAGAACTCGTCAGTACTGCTAGAGATTCTTCCAAGTCTCGTCATCTACAGAACTACCTACATAAAATAGCAGCTTTCACTCATTGCTAACAAATCAACCCAAACCAACAAACACTGAAATTGCTTTCTTCAATGCCATTACTAAATATAATATTCCATATTTGTGAATTGTTAGGTCTTAAACTAAATTATTTGAAATAAAAGAAATATTAATTATTCTTTACTTTTATTAATTTCATATCAGGCGCTGTTTTATGCGTAATCGGATACGTTTGTACTGTTAAACCCTCATCACCTCGATATTGAACTGACGCTTCTGAAAAACTCTTTATCCATGCAGTGAACACTTTATGTCACTTGGGTACTTGAATCTTTTTTTATCATATGTATCTAAAAATAACTTTATCCAAAAAAGGAAATAGAAAGAACTTATCAAATCCGTTCAAAATTAAGTAAGTTACAAACCTTTCAAATCTGGTAGAAGGGGAAACTGTCAAGTAACAAAAAAAGATGTACAAACTACAATGTGACGTCACCGCGATTAGGTTACGCGCGTAGAAAAGACTAGAATGTAGATTTCTCCATACACCGTTTCATCCCTTTAGGGAGCGCATTTTAGAAAATCCTCTCTTAGTGTTCACCTACGTCATAAAAGGAAACTTTGTGTTAAATTTCACGCTCCTAACCCCAGTAGTTTCGGCTGTGTGTGGTTATGTCAGTCAGTTTTTCCTTTAATATACATATACAGATGATGTTGCAATTTGAATTGATGTATAGTTAATTGATTGTCAAATTACTTTTTCAATGAAGTTCCTTAAAAGTAACAAAAAGCAATTCCGTTCGCTTAAAGTTTGGTATGAAATCGCTTGTGTCTCGCGGAACAAATTCCCCCTATGTTCACTGCCAACCTGTGACCTATCGTTGTAGGAAATTGGTTACATTCTTGCCTAGATAACGCTTTTTACGGGCAATTGCGCACGATGTACTAAAATAAAAAAAGAAAAGGTAGAAATGTTTATTCAGCGAACACACTAGGTACAATTGAGATAGTGTTCAAACGCGAGCTATATATGATAATAAAAAAAAAGTGGCGCCCCAGATAATCTCGACCCATGCTTATTTACGTGAATGAGCTTTTGCATGTTAACTCTAAGCCTATGTTCACACTGATGCTTGAGTTAAGCATCTAGTGATGGATTGTCAACGTTCGATTTAACAATGAAAGTTGAAAATTCAGTGTGCGTTTTTCAACGCCATGCGGATTACAGTTTAGTATAAAGAGTAGTGTGGAATGAACGAAAATGATGAGAGTAACGTTTATTTTCTTTCACTAGGTGTGCGATGCGAGACTCAATGTGCGGAGGGTCGCTACGGCGAGAATTGTTCGGAAAAGTGTCCGTGCGGCAACAACTCGTCGTGCGACGCGTCGAGCGGGCGCTGCGTGTGCGCGGCGGGCTGGGCCGGCGCCGCGTGCAGCTCGCCGTGCGCGCCCGGCACGTACGGGGCCGGCTGCACGCAGATCTGTCCCGAATCACCTGATGGTAACTATGCACTAATTCAGATAACAACAAGATTTAGATTCCATTGCTATCAAAAATTCTTTTGGGCCGGACTTTTTTATTTTACTCAAATGGCTACCGAACTTTCCACTGCTGGTAACTAAATTTATATTCAGAATAAAAATACAATGACATACTTGAAAAGGTTCAGATTCCATTGGGATCAGCATTTTTATTGAGAATCTCTTTATCACAAATGATCAGTTAAAATTTAAAGTTTATCCACGTTCTATCATCTCATCAAATGCTAACCATCAGGCGAAATCGAAGTCAAGAGTGAGCTCATCAAGAGAAAAATGAGCTTAATCAAAGCTTAAATTCTTATTTTTACTGCAAATTGACATTCACCAAGCAAAGCCACAAAAACAAATTCTGCAGATTCCTGCGATCTTCACCATGCCATCGGTCCATCCTGTGAGTGGTCTACCCGCTATTTCCCAATGAGAGTATTTTTATTAGATGTTGGTTCTTTTGTAAAGTGCATCTTGGCTAATTACATATCAAGTAAATAAATCAACAAGTAGTAAATTTTACACTACACTGCCGAATGGCTAAAAACGCTGATCACCGGCACTCTCTTACAACACCATGCAATTACTCTTAAAATAGGCACATCAATCCGATTGCATGGAGACTTTTAAAACACAAGTAACTGGTCAAGTTGCTATTTCAGATTACACAAGCAGTAAACTTTTCGTGTGTACCTTGTACAGTGAAAGTTTGTAAACTAATAGCCAAATGTTTGTTCATAACAATGTTATCGTTGCCAGGTAATACGACGTGTGATCCGGTCACGGGTATGTACAGTTGTCCGAGTGGATACACTGGCGTTACGTGTGAATACCCGTGCCCGCTTGGAACCTTCGGCGTCGGCTGCAAGGAGAAGTGCAAGTGTATGCATGGCGCTGACTGCCATCATGTAACCGGTGAGTTGTTTTCTGGTATTATTTTACATCCGTCTGCGAAAGGTACTATCGAATAATAGCGCATCGGACAATATATGCATTTATTAATACAATATATGCAAATATAAATAAATTGATTTCGCTTGAATAAGTTTCAGCAGGTATTTAGATGAAATATTGGTTCTTACTTCGATAGTTTCTACAAATTATTCCGCAAGCATATTATGCTTGTCTGATCCATTGTTAGTTGTACCCTCTAATTCATTTGATGTTATACCAAAATACAATACGGCCGATTTAATTTGGCGAGCCTAAACTTTGCGCAGAAGGCTGCGCACGAACGTTTTTTTAGGAAAAAAAATGGTGGCATGAGGCGACGTGCGCAGGGCGGAGGTGTAAGCTAGAGATTGACTCTATGTAAACACAATCGATCCTTTATTCACTCAAAACTCGCAATCGATTTTTATCGATTTGGAATTTATTAATTTTTGTTTGTATGAGATATAGAACGAAATAGATTTACAAACATAGTGAATGTTATTGTTAGTAAACGATATTTTGACTTTAATGAAAAAAAAAGTAATAAAATTTTATTTTCTTGGTTGAAATACATGATTTAGTTAAATACCAGTTATTTATAAACGACAACTAAAATAACGACTGTTTGAGAATATTTTAAACCTCCATAAAAAATTGAATATAAATATATTTTTATAACTCAATTTTAATCGATTTGAAAAAAAAAAACGATTAAACAACACCCTCAGACACGCGTATTGGACATCTCTCTTCGGTAACTTCGTAAAGCTTCGTACTTATTTGGCAATGTTCGGTACGCAGTCATATGTTTCACTCACACGGTAGCTTTAGTGTTATTTTCGTCTCGCTGTTTCTGTCTTGAGCACAGGCGGTGACAAAAGTTTTCATTGGTTTTTATTAATAAATTGTTAAGTTTTTTGTGTAGTGTTAGGTTTGTTTCTTTAATTCATAAATTATTTTTGTAGCTTTCTGTCTCAAAGTGTTTTAATATATATATTATTTGTACTTGGTCCCTGTATTAGTAAATTTTTATTCGTATTTAGGTTTTAAAAAATACGGTCAATAACAGTTTTTTTACGACTGTACATGCGTTAAAGTTCGCAGAGCCTATGTTCACGCTCGCCAAGTTAGGACGGCCGTATTATATCTTGTGGCTTCTACACCCAGACGAAACGCTTCTGAACCGATCTCTTTAAGAAATAAGTAATGAAAGAGAATGAGGATTTGATTATTTTATTTTACAGTTACTTTCCTTTGAACAAAAATTTTCCAAAAAAAAAAATACTGTCTTATAGCAGAAGTAAGAAAAAAAAAACTGAGACGAAAGTATATCGCGTGCGTGCGTGCGTGCATGTGCGTGTGTGCGTGTGCGCGTGTGCGTGCGTGCGTGCGTGCGTGCGTGCGTGCGTGTTTGTGCGTGCGTGTTTGTGTGCGTGCGTGCGTGCGTGCATGTGCGTGTGTGCGTGCGTGTGTGTGCGTGCGTGTTTGTGCGTGCGTGTTTGTGCGTGCGTGTTTGTGCGTGCGTGTTTGTGCGTGCGTGTTTGTGTGTACGTGTTTGTGCGTGCGTGTTTGTGCGTGCGTGTTTGTGCGTGCGTGTTTGTGCGTGCGTGTTTGTGCGTGCGTGTTTGTGCGTGCGTGTTTGTGTGTGTGTGTGTGGTTGTGCGTGTGTGTGTGTGTGTCTGTGTGTGTGCGTTTTGTGTGTGTGTGTGTAACTGTGTAGCCCAATTTTTTAATACGCTAACAGCGAAGTTATCGTCCCTTATCTTCATTCTGAAATTTACGTACTCAACGTTGACTCGCAGGCGCGGTGGCGGGTGCGATCACGAAATATCAAACGTATGGCATAACATAGAAGTGTTCACGTACGAAACGCACGTGCGGTCGCAAGTAGCGGGCAAACTAGCGATAACGCGCGCGTCGCGTTCGCGGCTGTATTAAACGCTTGAAATATTACTTTTGTGTTCACGTCGAACTATCGGAGGAGCGCGCGATCCACCCGCGACATCAGCAAAAAAAGCGTTTGTGCGTTTTGTGTGTGTGTGTGTAACTGTGTAGTCTGCCCCGCGGTCCGAATAACATGGCGTTAGCGCGCCAACAGTCGTTCCTTCCGAGAGCCCAATTTTTTAATACGCTAACAGCGAAGTTATCGTCCCTTATCTTCATTCTGAAATTTACGTACTCAACGTTGACTCGCAGGCGCGGTGGCGGGTGCGATCACGAAATATCAAACGTATGGCATAACATAGAAGTGTTCACGTACGAAACGCACGTGCGGTCGCAAGTAGCGGGCAAACTAGCGATAACGCGCGCGTCGCGTTCGCGGCTGTATTAAACGCTTGAAATATTACTTTTGTGTTCACGTCGAACTATCGGAGGAGCGCGCGATCCACCCGCGACATCAGCAAAAAAAGAGGTTCAAACAGTTTGAACTTGTCGCTAGAAACGGTAGCTAGTCAATACAGAAGAGTTTATTAGTGCTGTTCAGGCTAGAACTCACATACCGTTCTCTTTCTTTATTAATTTCGTGCACACCAATTCTAATTTTTATCATCTTCCACTTTGGGTATGAATTTTCGGTTAACAATAAAAGATTGTTGTCCATTTTTTCAACCTCTGACAACACGTCACACCCGGGCAAACGCTGCACTCGCCACCGCGCCCGCGCGTTCAACGTGAACAAGTACTACGTATTTGATCTTTCTTCGACACATTGTGATATTGCATTATTATGGTAATAAATATATCTCCTATATATCCTAATTAACTACTACTTTACTAACGATAAAAACTTAAAATATTTTTGATAGAAATGGCAAATAAGTGAAAAAGTGTAATTTGTTTAAAAACATTTTTCAGCTTTTCACAAAAACGGGGGCCTGCAAAATTCATATTTAAATTATGAACGAGTAGCGTAATAAATAAGCTTTCTAATAACGTATATCAAATTGTAATTTGTAATTGGTGTTCAAATTTCTTCGGATTAAAGGCCCAATTTTGAACTTAAAGACGGTTTTCTGTATATAGCCTGAAATCCTTCATATGATTTCCAACTCGTACTTGGCTTTTTTGTATTATAATTAAGTATATGCAAAACATTTTATAATAAGAAAAGATGCTATTAGAAGTTATTTTGATGTAATTTTGTTTATATTCACAGGCGAGTGTCAGTGTCAGCCTGGGTGGCAGGGCACACGCTGTGAGACCGCGTGCAGCACGGGCTGGTGGGGCGCGGCGTGCACGCAGCCGTGCCGCTGCGCGCCGCACGCCGCCTGCCGCCCCAACGACGGCTACTGCCGCTGTCCTCCTGGCTACACCGGACAATACTGCACGCAGTGTACGTATAGCATAACCAGCCTATAGACCGCGTGCAGCACGGGCTGGTGGGGCGCGGCGTGCACGCAGCCGTGCCGCTGCGCGCCGCACGCCGCCTGCCGCCCCAACGACGGCTACTGCCGCTGTCCTCCTGGCTACACCGGACAATACTGCACGCAGTGTACGTATAGCATAACCAGCCTATAGACCGCGTGCAGCACGGGCTGGTGGGGCGCGGCGTGCACGCAGCCGTGCCGCTGCGCGCCGCACGCCGCCTGCCGCCCCAACGACGGCTACTGCCGCTGTCCTCCTGGCTACACCGGACAATACTGCACGCAGTGTACGTATAGCATAACCAGCCTATAGACCGCGTGCAGCACGGGCTGGTGGGGCGCGGCGTGCACGCAGCCGTGCCGCTGCGCGCCGCACGCCGCCTGCCGCCCCAACGACGGCTACTGCCGCTGTCCTCCTGGCTACACCGGACAATACTGCACGCAGTGTACGTATAGCATAACCAGCCTATAGACCGCGTGCAGCACGGGCTGGTGGGGCGCGGCGTGCACGCAGCCGTGCCGCTGCGCGCCGCACGCCGCCTGCCGCCCCAACGACGGCTACTGCCGCTGTCCTCCTGGCTACACCGGACAATACTGCACGCAGTGTACGTATAGCATAACCAGCCTATAGACCGCGTGCAGCACGGGCTGGTGGGGCGCGGCGTGCACGCAGCCGTGCCGCTGCGCGCCGCACGCCGCCTGCCGCCCCAACGACGGCTACTGCCGCTGTCCTCCTGGCTACACCGGACAATACTGCACGCAGTGTACGTATAGCATAACCAGCCTATAGACCGCGTGCAGCACGGGCTGGTGGGGCGCGGCGTGCACGCAGCCGTGCCGCTGCGCGCCGCACGCCGCCTGCCGCCCCAACGACGGCTACTGCCGCTGTCCTCCTGGCTACACCGGACAATACTGCACGCAGTGTACGTATAGCATAACCAGCCTATAGACCGCGTGCAGCACGGGCTGGTGGGGCGCGGCGTGCACGCAGCCGTGCCGCTGCGCGCCGCACGCCGCCTGCCGCCCCAACGACGGCTACTGCCGCTGTCCTCCTGGCTACACCGGACAATACTGCACGCAGTGTACGTATAGCATAACCAGCCTATAGACCGCGTGCAGCACGGGCTGGTGGGGCGCGGCGTGCACGCAGCCGTGCCGCTGCGCGCCGCACGCCGCCTGCCGCCCCAACGACGGCTACTGCCGCTGTCCTCCTGGCTACACCGGACAATACTGCACGCAGTGTACGTATAGCATAACCAGCCTATAGACCGCGTGCAGCACGGGCTGGTGGGGCGCGGCGTGCACGCAGCCGTGCCGCTGCGCGCCGCACGCCGCCTGCCGCCCCAACGACGGCTACTGCCGCTGTCCTCCTGGCTACACCGGACAATACTGCACGCAGTGTACGTATAGCATAACCAGCCTATAGACCGCGTGCAGCACGGGCTGGTGGGGCGCGGCGTGCACGCAGCCGTGCCGCTGCGCGCCGCACGCCGCCTGCCGCCCCAACGACGGCTACTGCCGCTGTCCTCCTGGCTACACCGGACAATACTGCACGCAGTGTACGTATAGCATAACCAGCCTATAGACCGCGTGCAGCACGGGCTGGTGGGGCGCGGCGTGCACGCAGCCGTGCCGCTTGTATTTTATACTAGTACGAAAAAGTGCAGCCAGCCCCACCTTAATTTATCGTATCGCAACAAAATTGTTAATAGCTATTAGCGATAAGTTCGCCTGTTGTTACATCCTATTAATTTAAAGCTCCTACGATATACTAGTTAATAGAGTTACAGCAATGTTTAAGTATTAATACATTCAATCAACAGTTTGCCCTGAGGGTTACTTCGGTGACCACTGCATGTCGTCTTGCAACTGTTCGCTGGAAGGCAACTGGGTGTGCGACCCGGTGGTCGGCTGCATCTGCCACCGCGGCTTCATTGGGGACCACTGCGATATACTCGCCAGTGACGCCAGAGTTACTCAAATAACGCGTAAGTTGACAGTTACTCATGCGCAATTGTGACCTTTTATATGCCATAGTTGTGCATGTTTACTAAGTACGAAAATCGCCTATGACAAAACGTATGTGCCATAATTGCAAAACTAAAAGCCATAGTATTTTTTTAATATATTTTTTTTACAATTTTGACACATCTTTTTTGTCACACACAGACAACAATTATAAATAACCATATTACTAATAACAAACATAAACAGATAATTAGAAAATTATTACTCTCAGTTTAATTTACTTTCTCAAAGTTGATTGAGTAATGATCATATGGCGTTATGAAATATGATCAGTTTGATTTAATAAAGTTACTACCTTACTGGATTGTGAACTTCAACGACATTTGCGTAATGCTTGTATACATTTTCAGCAGAATCTTCAAGTTCCGGTCTGACAGTGGTGATGGTGATATTAGCATTCATCTGTGCCACTACAGCGATTTTAGTGCTACTTTACTATCGCAAGCGAGTTCGCAACCTCAAGCGAGAGATAGCTCATGTGCATTACACAGCAGACCCTAACTCGCAACCTGGTAAGTTAACTGGATGATTTTATTTTTATGGAAGTGATGCCGACAGTCTAGCTTATATTAGATGCTCACTACCATCTATCATTTTCTGGGGCAACTCGGTAGAAAAGGAACGTGCTTTTAGAGCTCAAAAGCGTTTTATTAGATTGCTGTGCAATATACCTCAAACGGATTCATGCAGACCACATTTTATAAGTTTAAAAATATTAACTCTCCCTAGTGTGGTTAAATATGAAACAAATGAATGTTTATAAAATCAAATTTTATTTGAATTTTGCATTAGAGCTAGACACAAGGACAAGCTGCTCACCGTTGCCAGCATAACAGCTTTTGCACCAAAGTATCTTTTGTATGGGTCCTCGTATCTTTAATAATCTTCTTCCTTCTTTCAAAAATATGAGCGATATTAATATATTAAAAAAAAAAAACCTGAATCAGCCGGATTATTAATACAAACTAAAAGTATACACAATAATAAATTAAAAATTAATGCTTAGAAACTATGAAGCACTTTGTAAATGTTTTATAAACTAATTTAATGTAATGTGACTGATTTATCATTTGACCTAAATATTTAATATTTGCATTGTTGTTGATTTGCAATCCCAGAGATAAACGCAAAATAATTTTCTGTGTGGCAAAATAGGTATGGTGGTGGAACTATCCCCGACGGAGCTCGGCTAATTATTAAGAATACAATTCTCAAATATATGACTTTTTTTGTAATGCCTATCCGGTTCTTTAAGATTTCTCTCGTTTTTTCGAAGAAAAAAAATCGGGATTTTTTTTTTATAAGTTTATGAAAAGATCACTAGTTTTTTCTCTTAATAAAATAAATTCATCAATGTTACCTTTATTATGAACAGAACAACAACACTTCGACAACCCAGTGTACTCGTACCAAGGGTCGACCCGTAGCGACGACTCGACCACACTACTCAACAATGGAACTCACATTCTTAACAACTTGGGGCCGGGAAGCAAACTGAACAACACTACCATGGAAAAACTGCGGATGAAGGCTACTAGTTCTTCTGATAGTAAGTAGAAGTACCTAATTTCCTTTTTTCAGGCAGAAACTGCAAATGAACTCCTCTAGGAATCAAATACTGGTTTGTAACTAATATTGCATTATATAAATAATATAATCTGTTTTTATTTATTTTAGAGTTACAAAACTTATAATATACATTCGCGTTAATTTTTGGGAGTATTTTTTTGTTGTAGTTCTTATTTGTCGCAGACAGGTTTTTACAAATGGATCCATGATTATAATTTGTTCAACTAAGGGCGCAAGGACCGAACTGTTTTAAAATATAAATAATTAACATTAACTGTGTCTACTAAACTAATACATGGACAAAAGACATAACTTATTCATGATATTAAAATTTTCTGTATTTGGCGAGGTAATAAATTATGGCTCAATCATAAATACATGTGATGCTAATTTATGCTATTTTATTTTAAGGCTACGATCCTCTGTCATCTTTGAAGAACAAAGACGCAGATGCGAACAATCCTAACTTGTACCAACAATATGAAGATGACAATAAATTGGACCATGTGTACGATGAGATCAAGCATAAGGAGGGTTATGGTAAATATAACATTAATCGCTTTTAAGAAAATATCCTTTTAAGTTCTAGAATATTTAAATAATGGTTATTTCATTTCAGAAATGGAATATGATCGTCTGAACTATACGCCGCCTGCCAACAAATGGAAGCCGCACTACCAGCGCATGCCCAACGGCCTCCCCGCCGGCAACAGTGCGCAGGTGGGCGCTGCGTCGGCCACGTCGGCCACGTCGGCCACGCCAGCCACGCCGGCCACGCCGCCCATCCCGCCGCTACCCAAGCTCAACATGGCGCCGCCGCCTCCGCCCACCAGGGACTTGGAGCCGCTCGACATACCTGAGCCACCAAAAAGAGACGAACTGCCATCAGCCCCTCTAACGCTCACGCCGAGTGACGAAGAAAATGAACCGACGCTACCTTGACGTACAAAATGGGTGAAATTCATAGATAACTAATACAGCTCTAGTAATAAACTAGCAACGTACCCGATGTACGTATTAAAGTAAATATTACGAAAAAATCAAGATTTATTTTTTAAGAAAATTTTATGTCACTAAAAATATTTTCATATAATGATCTTTTATAATGACCAGTAGTTGTGTTACATGTGGACATTATATGTAAGTGAAGTTTAGGAGAGATCTCGTTTACTCTTTTGTGCGAACTTTAGCTGATAATTATAGTATCTAATATTTAACTACAAGAGGTAAATTAACTGAAAGTTCGAAACCCATCGCAAATGAAAATTTACCCGTAAATTTAATTTAAGCTTGTAGTGTTCAGAAATGTTTTCATCTGTGATTACAGAAATATTTGTGGTTAAAAATATTAAGCAATATAACTAATACTCCATATAAATGCATGCTCAGTTTTCAATAATTAATTGGTTTTCATGCCGCGTGTTGTGACTATTTTATATTAATTGGTGAGGAGAGCAATTTATCATAAAGTTTAATTTATCAAAAAAGTATAATGGGTTTGTCTCATTCTTTTCACCAATAATTCGTATTGATTCTCAATATCCTGCTACTTTTTAATCCTCGAAAAGTCCCACCGCGCTGATATTTTAAATTTTGAACTTGTTATTAAAAAATAAACTGCATTTTTAATTCTTTTTAAATTGACTGAAATTATTATCCTATTGTAAAACTAAAATGGAGTCACCCCACCGCGGTAAGAAAACTTTTATCTCACGGTTTATGACGTAGGATTAAGATATTTGTATAGCAATATGTAAAACAGTATATAGTTGTAATTAATTAAGAACAATTTTAATTATATCGTGATTATGACGCGACGATGCGTGGGATGTTCTGTGTGCGTGATGGTGTGAAGTGGAATGTTTTATATTAAATGCCATATAATGATTTAATCGTAAAGTTGAGGGTCGTTAGTTTATTTTTGTAATATAATTATGGTTGTATTAGACGTGTTCAAATTAAAATAATAGAATACGTAGGTAGTTCAAGAATAAAGTTCGATTATTTACATATCATCAAGAAAATCACACAGCGTTAGAGCCTATGCACATGTCGCTATTTATAAATTATATTAATATTTGAATAGCTGTAAAGCATTTAATTTAGAAAGTGTTAGAAATGTTTTTGAAGTCTTATAATTTATTCGTTTTTTTAATCAAATAATTTAAATATTTATCCTGCAACTATTTTAATATTTACTGTAATGCGTCATATTAAAATTATTCAGTGGAAACTAGCGCTTAGGTAACAATCAATTTCTGATGCATAGTTATTATGTCCTGTACTGATAATAAATTATGTAGATTGTTTTGAAACCTTTAGTCGGAGCTTATAAACTTATTGCAAACATTGCACTTGTTATATTTGCAGAAAGCCGTAAAATGTACAATATAAATGTGAATTATTAAGCGTAGCGTTTGACCTACGGGTACAATGATCTTGGAAGGCATATCAAACCTATTGGATAACCAATAGGTTTTTTTTTTTTATTGGGTGGGAAAATCATCCTTATGCCATCCCCGCTCTTGGGCGGAGCGGGAGATAGTGTCAGACTCTTATGACTAAAAACCCACTCCTGTTCCTTCGTTGCCTTCGTCCCAGGGCCCCGGGTTCCGCTTTCACACTACCCGTGGCCCCAGTAGGCTTCGACCCTGCTGGGCCCCTACGATTTGCTGACATCTCCTTGAGGCGCGCGTGGAACAATACGCGCCGTCGACGACTTGGGCTCGGTCCGGACGGTTACCGGACGGTCAGACGGCGAGCCACCCATTGCTCGCCGTCTGCAAGCCCGCGCCTACGGTGGCCGGTAATCGGGATCGGAATCCCGGCGGCGGTTGGAGCGTAAGGACCGTTGCCTCACGCGATCGGCCGCCTCCTTAGCTAGCATTACTGCTTCGCAGAAGGAGGCGACCGCCTGCCACTCCTCCTCGCTCCGGAGCATGGCCTGAACCAAGGCCCGGGATAATCAATAGGTTTGATATGCCTTCAATGTAAATATTTTTCTCGCAGTATTCCATGTCTTATGTTGCCAGTAAGTAATTAAGCATATTTCAGTGTTCTTTTTCATTCTTATATTGCATGTGGAAAATACTCAAATACTTTACATTCCACTTGTTAACATTTATGCGCTTTACAATTTACTTTTAATATTTATTTACAATCGTTTACATTTTGTTTTGATGCTTCAGTATTTTTTTACCATTTTGAAGTGTTGATTTTATTTACCTTATAAATTTTATTTATTTGTTTACATAAATATTTCAAATCGCAACTATATCATTTATTTTACATTTTTAAATCGATAGTATTTTTCTATTTTAGTGTGGCAAGGTGTATTCTGATACTAAAGATTAATATCAACCTTAATTTTGATCGTTGTCTAAAGTTTGTGGGTTTTTTTGGAATGGAAAATATCTAGCATTGAGCTCTGCAATCCACAAAACAACATTTTTGAATGTCAAAGAATCGTTAGATAATTATCTTAAACCTTGAGTGTGTTCAGATATAACCCTTGTGTATTGTAAAGTGTCTACATTAATAAAATATTGGATGATATCTTATGACGATTAGAATTTGGAAATATTGCTCAAGAAGTGCCAAAATCTTGTATTTTACGAAATTGGCGACTAAATGCTCGCAGCTAGCAATATATACCTTATTGATATCTTGTATGACTAAAGATCCGTCTATTTTCCTATGTGTCTCCATTCATTGTTTTTAACTATAGAAAGAATAAATTAAGTTTATATTCGATAATGCTGTAGTAGTGTGAATTAACATGACTTTGCATTTTAAAATATACCGGGAAAAGATCGAAGCATATTTATCACAATAAATTCTCGTTAAATATCAGAATAATTTTTTAAACATTGTCTCGCCTACGAACTTACTACGGAAGGCGTGTAGCGAACGCAGCTGTTTTACATAATTTATAAATGCACACCACATAGTGGTAAAATAATCTTCACAATTTACGAATTTATAAATATGTTTTGGTCTTTACGCTTTGTAAACCATATAACAGTAGCACGAGTGCAGTCAAATAATATTATTACGAAATTGCCAGTATATATCTGAAGCGGATACATCTGACAATAAATATTTATGTAGCTTTTTCAATAACTAGATAGGCTAAAATATGTCTTATATATTGTCATGGTAAAAGTAAGATTGGTTTATCAAATGCGGAGCACTTTATAAGTGTTTTATACGGAGTTAAGAATTACGTTTGTGATATATTGTATTAAGCTAATCAAAAATAAACGAACTTTCATTATTAGTAAGCAATCTTATTTCGATATCCACATGACCACTTTGACTAAATTTCAACAATATAATTGGTTATAACGGTGTGACGTTAAATATTAGAACAGATGTATGAACATAACAATAGCGCGTGTCTTCTTTGATTGAATAAATATACGTAAACCAATTGTATGGAAAATTAAACGATGGCCTCTTCGGACACGGCGAGTATGTCTGCGTGTGTGAAAACAGTCGGTGGTGATACGGCAGATACTCCAAGTGATAAAATCAGTGCATCATGAGAATATCAGTGATTATCACAACTATACTAGTCGCACAGGTGCGTCACTAATTGACTACCTATTTAAATAAGACATCCTACGTTGTTAATTATACATGTAAGTAATCACATTTTATTTTATTTATTTCAGGTGTCTGCGTCGTTTTTCGATGTATTTCACGGCGCGGTACTATCAGTCCAAAATGGTTTTGGAAAACTTTTGAGTGATGTAGTAACCGATGTCAAAGATACAGTAGACTGCACTATACTGGCAGTGGAACACGTTCTATCTTTGAGCCCCGATGCAACTGCACGTTATTATGATAAATGCGGAACTAATAAAACAGATTCAGTTAGTGAAGCTTGGCAAGATGCAAGTTTACCGAAAGTCGAAGTTACACTTAATTTACCGAATAATGAGGAATTCCTACAAAAGGAGATACCTGCCGAAATAGATGAAAAGATTAATGAAACACTTTCAAAGGTTCTTGATAATTATAAATCTCATGATAATGTACTAAGTATTGAGAAAGTGCTTGCTAAAGAATCTAAACAGTTGGCTGGTGTTAGAGGTTTGGTAAAAAAAGAATTAGACAAATTGTCAAATGTAGTAACTACTGATTTGAAGAACATTGAAAAACAAAGAAATTCACAACCTTCTGTTGACACAATTTTACAGGAAATAAAGGTATTAGAAAAAAGAGAACTGATCACAAAAAATACTACAGAGTCTAATGAGATTCATCAAGTAATCGAACAACTTTTAGTTAAATTAGACGCGATTGAAGTAACCGAGGCAACGGAGAATGTAAAACTAGAAGAAATCTTGAAAGAATTAGAAAATAATTCTAACAATAGCTTTGTAGGTTTAAGGCTTAAATTTGAACAATGGAAAGAAGAAGAATCAAGACATTTAAATGAAATAAAGAGTAAAATGGAAAAACATGAGAAAATATCAGAACTACATAATGGATCATATAATGGGCATCGATCTAATCAAACGGGTTCTGTTTTATTTATTAAAGACATGAAAAGTGATGATGTTGGTCCTATTTCAAGTTATCTCGAAACATCCAGCAATAATACAACTCTTATTAAAGATATACTTGATAACAGCATGAGTTCCAGAACGTTTGGAAACGGCAAATCGTTAATATCGGTTGCAAATGACGTTTCATTTTCTCAAAATAAAACATTTGGATATAGTGGAGTAAACGATACCGTGAAAACAAGCAACTCGTACTTTGATACAGAACAGTCATTAGCAAATGAGATAATTCATCCATTTGAAAGTCCCACAACAGTAGGATCTAGTGAACTTTCAAGATCTGTAAACCAATCAACAACGCCTATAAACAATGTAACTACCGATGATACAAACGAAACTGTAAAAAAAACTGCATTAGGTATTACCGACAAGACACCCTTAAATGAAAATAGCCAGGTAAATGACACCTCTACAGAATCTGAGAAACACAAACCGTTGGCTGCACAGGAGCCGACAGTAACTATCTTTTCCACAATAGAAAAGAATTCCAGTGAAACTTTGATCATGAATACTCCTAAACAGGCACTAGAAATAGAAGACGTAAACCTTCATGTCAAAAGCAAAAACGACCTTACAAACGAGCTATCGTTTGATTCTGCTAAAAATAATGACACTATAATAAGAAGTGCACCAGAAACCGAGATGACTGCAATCTCTCAAAATGAAAATAATTTTAATGATATAGTGATTACTAACAAAAGCGATGCAGTGGTTAAAAATATAAATGTAAATGCAACAAATCCTGTTAATGTGGTCTCTTCAACATTTACAACGATAATAGTGCAAGACTCTGATGATTCAGCTGACACCAAAATAACGAGTACAACCATCCCAATAGTTAAATATGCACCTGTAAGTGAAAATATTCAACCAATAGAAAGTATAACCCCAATAACAACATCATCAATAGTTGAAAGAACTACAATAAAACAAACTATTGAACCCAAAGAAACCAATACGGCTTTTGGCAACGAGGAATCTTTAAATACTTCGAATGAATCTATAATAACAATTACTCCTTTACCAATAATAGAAAACACACTAGTAAGTGACGCTTTTAAAGTAATAGAATTGATAACTACTTCAATAATAGAAAATGATAGTTATACCACAATAACCAGCCCAACCCCAATCGTAAGCATATCAGAAAGTGAAAATATTCAAGCTATAAACATCACTAAAAAAATTTCAAGTAAGGATAAGTCTATAGATTGGTCTGCTACAGAAACTTTAGCAACAGCAGATGGTGATGATGATTTGAGTGTTTCCATAGTAACGAGCACATCAGATACGATAAATGTTGCTGCATCAGAAACTAAAGAAACTATAACTATGGATAATTTTACTCGCACTGATTCGGATTCCATATCTAGTGCACCATTGCCGTTGACAGAAATCACAACTGTGAGCGAAATCATCGACCTTGTTGAAAGTACTACACCTACTGAAAACGAAGAACTTACAATCTTAACTACAAAACCTGCAACAATTCCAGATGAAGTTAAAAATGAAAATACCGGTTCAAATGACACCGTGGGGAGTACTAAAAAGAACATGGAAATTATTCAAAAAGTTGAAACCCCTACAGCTTCTGAAGAACAAAATTTGTCATCAACACCAAATGAACTGAACCAACGAAACTATAATACAAGCGGAGAGCCAGGAAATGATTATGACTACAAAGTTTCGAAATCATTAAGTGATCGTTCATTGCAAATTAGACAACCACTTATTAATCGTGAAGCGCCTATTTATAGTCAACCAGTGCTGTCTCCTATAATAAGAGGCTTGTTTAAAGACAAGCTACAGGACGCACATAAGTTTGCTAGTTTTGACGCCATGGATAAACAATTGTTGCATCCGGTTTCACTAGTTGGCAACAATATTGCAATAACTAATATACCTTTAATATCTGGATTAACGAATCCTCCAAGGAAACCTTCAAGAATGAATTTGGAAAATTCTTCTTTTGTGCCAACGGTGTATCCAATACGTCCGCCTCTTTCTTTTGATGATAAAGCCTCAGAAAACACCTACAGACCACCGGGATTAACTACACATATACCAAGAATACCAGAGTCTCGTGCAAATAGTTACAAAAGCTCATCTATAGACTACGATTCTTTCTTCCATATGCCTCCGAGAAACTCGGAGGCACACAAACGTGCTTTGAAAGAGGCTCTACAACTCATGGCGAACAGCAAACGAACCGATCGCATTATAAATAATATCATGAAAAACAAAAACAAATTTAATGCAAGAAGTATATTTAACGGGTAAATGAAATCACATAAATTGTTTTTATTATCTTCAATACAAACGGGATGTCAATTACCATGCAGTAAGTCTTGTGCTCAGGTGACAGTTTGGATTCAGGTGTATATAGAGCGTAGATATTTCATGTGAAGGTATTGTTATACAACTTTACTAAAATTTATTGTTAATTTTGTAAGTGCATAAATTCCTTCATAATAACACAACATAATAATTTCCATAGTGTCGGACTATGGAAATTATTATGTTCATAATATTTGAATGCATTAGAATATTTCTCCGTTTCTATGGACATAGAAGTGTAAACTGTTTTAAATACCTTCCTCTTAGGTAAGATCAAGTCAGTTTTAAATATTTTTTTATATACTTAGAAAAACATTTAAGTTTTGTAGGCGAAAGAAAAGAAAATTCTATATATAACGATTTTATTAACAATATAAATAAGTACTTACAAACTTATAGTTCTACAATTGAGCTGCGCTACTCTACTGCGAGCAGTCAATGTGTGTTAGGTATATCTTAATTATCTATTATATTAGATTAATAATGGTTTACAGGGTACTATACTATGCACCAGTACTTTTCTATTCGTTTATTGACAGTTATAATATGTTCGTATAGCCGAATATTTAAACGCTTCAAAAGAGGCAATGTTCTCATGCAAAATGTGGGCAATGTTGTATAATATGGACTATGAGACCATCTGATTTTTATACGTTTCAGCCGTGCTGACTGACAATTGATAAAGTTTATTTTACGTAAACTGATTGATTGATTGACGTAAACTGATTGATTGATTGATTAAGTGAAAAACTAATCGGCGTACAACTGTATTGAGTAGCTTTTCAATATTCGACTATAGCCTCGCATTTTCATTAGTGACTTTACAACATCCGGTATTATACCACCTACCTATGTGTCTATGATAATTATAATCATCATATCTTCATTTTGTTTCATCTCAGTACAATAAGCTTTTAATCTTAATGTTTTATATTCGTTATTTATTTTTGTACATACTTTTTTTAAAATTTGGTAATTTATTGTGTATTGTTCATATTCAATTAATAAATAGTTTCAATTCCTGTCCAAAAGTTTGGCACGGTCATTGCTCGAACGCGTGCCTCAAATATAATTATAATATTAATTTTATTTACAGTGACTATTAGTATATATAATAACAAACGTACATAAACAAACAACATAAAAGTTTTAAACATAATGTCAATAACATACCTATATATAAACTAATGTAGGTATACATAACATAAATTTTATAAAGGTAGGTAAAGCACATGGGTACGTGTAACATAACGTGTGTAGGTACTACAAAATCACTCGCTATATCAAATAACCAGTAGCAAATATAAGCAAGGTACGGATATTAAAATTGAGCAATTATTTTCTTAAATTAAATCATTATGTTGTACTTATTATCATAAGGATATTTTTCTTCACACTGGTCTTGTTATCTTTACGATATTATTCATTGAGTCTATTAACAGAATCTCGTTCTTTCAAAGCCAACAATAAAATTGTTTTATAAATACGTTACTGTATTTCATAGGTTTCAAATACTATTTTTTTTTTCTTATAAATAATAAAATCGATATTCTTATTTTAAAGTACATGTTCTATTCTACGACAAATTATAGTAATTTTCTTAGAAATAGAAGAGTTGGAAGAATATCTATAGTCGATAGTTTCAGCATGATTTCAAGATAGACTTACACTACCTCTAGGGCCTATGAATTCCTTAAAATTATTTTTGAGTTCGATGTCTACAATTAGCACTAATTTTGACGATTTGTGCAGGTCTGTTATAAAATTCTTACAGGAACAAGCGAGGTGCTATAAGCAGACTTGTCGGGCTTTGCTCTTGGGGGAGCTTAGTTAATGGTGCTACTACATTATGTATGCTAATTAGCTAAATGCCGTTTTTGAACACAGATACATTTACCATGGTGGTGTTTCGTTCATTTTCTTATTCCTATTCATAGAGACTAAAATATCTCTAGATGATTTTATGAAGTCGCTTTGGGGTATTGATACTATAATGTAATTAGAAATAGCTACTAAAACAATTACTACATTTTATTGTCACTTAAGATTGGTGTGAGCTGTTTTAGGTGCTCTCGTATTGTTGCTTGTGAGAACAGAATGAGTGTATGGACATGTGCTAATACTAATGTTGGGTGCAAGAGTAGATATAATGAAGAGATATGAAAGTACTTATGATAAATACGTAAAAACTTTAGAGAGATAGTTACGTGTCGTGGAATAGAACACGTTCCGGGCGGGACGGGTGTGCGTTGGGTCTTGTAATGCAACGGCGACGCAATATGTCCTACGGTCTTACTTTAATTTGTTCGTGAAAATCGCTATTGATTGCCAAATTGTATGAATAACTACATCACAGGTATTCAACACACAGGTTTTAAACACATTGCTTTCCTGGATAAGGTAGGTAGATCAAGACCGATTTTTCCAAACAAATCACTGCACCTTTTAAAAGACACCGTTGCTTATATAATTTATTGAATAACCATATTATATGACATGTTTATAGCAACTATGACGTCAGTCTGTTTAGTTCGGATAACATTGCAGGCATAGGTACATATTTAGGTATCATAGTTTTTCGAAAAAAGCCAAATCAGGTGTTAAACAACTTATTACCTAGTATTGTTAAAAATGCGTAAATAATACTTCCTATACTGACGTCATATTTCCTCAAACACGTAAAGTCAAGATTTCCATATTACGAAGGTGGCGGACACCGCACTAGCGACGAGGTAGCGTACTGGTTGAAGTGCTTGTCTATGGGCACCCGGTCGTCGTACAATGTGGGCGCCTGCAGAATGATACCTGCTGTGCCCACTAATACAGCTAGCGTGAAGATCCATAAAAATAAACGATCAAGCACCATCGCTACGTATTTCCAGTCCTCTTTAACCTGTATGGGAAAAAGTTAATATTTAAAGATTTGTGGACATAAAGAAGACACAGTTTGTGATACTTAAGTATCACAAACTTTGTTCATCAATACAACAGGAATAGTGAAAAAGCCGTAGAATAAAAGAAAAAGTTACCTTAGCGGTGAACCGGAAAAAAAAAACTTATCTAGAGTCCTGCGGATAAGTACCTATTTTTATGGATATAATTGACTGATTGGAATTATAGTGCTGATTCGAATGTTACTAAATATTCGTATCATGAATGGTTGTAATTTCCTACCTTGATTTCTTTAGATTGCATAGTGCTTGCCCTAGCTTGGTTAGATGAAGTACATGAAGGCAAACGAATATTAAAAAAAAACGAAGTGCTAGTGTATAGGATTAAAATCCAGCAAACATGCACAAACCAACCTTAGTTGAATCCTCGAGCATCCTCGTGTGTTCTGCGATGAAGCGTACACAGAAGCACGTCTTGTGCACTTCTGGCGGACACGCGGAGTGGCTGAAGCCGGGCGGCGGGTCGGGCACTGGGCTGAGGGTCTCATCCTCGGCGGCGAGCCCTCCGGCCAGCCCGCCCGCTAGCCCCGCGCCCGGACCCATGCCCCCCTCGCTCGACCCGTGCACCAAACAGCTGCCGCCGAATCTATTACTGTCACCCATCCTGAAAATCAAGTCCATCATACTCACCTGGCTTCTCATTGACAAATGACGGCCGGTTTACCTGCTGCTCAGTATAGTCTGCTAAAGACTATACTGACTTAGGTATTGTGAATAAGAAGTTAGTGCATTGCCAATTTTTGAGGCAGTACTAAAATAATTTCGATTCGATTGTAACATAAGTAACATCACTCCTGCATCTGCTCCCCGAAAAGTGAGTACAGGTGTTCCTATATGTAGATAATATTTTTTGCTAGTTGTACTTTAATTGTATTTTTAAGAAAATCCGTGGCCAAAGGTAGGCGTCAGATTTTGCTATAAATTACATTGGATTTTTTACATTTTTGATATAATTAAATTCAAAAACGGAACATAAAAACAAAGTTGTCTGGTGTGATCCTCTTCATTTCGCAGAGATATTAGGAAAAGGTCAATGTCATATTTATGTGTTCGGTGTAGTAGTTAACGTCAAGAGATTGTAGACAAGTAAGTAGGTATAGATATATCTGCATATGGCATTTATTCTGTTAAAACATCATCATACCCAGAATTTAGGTAGGTGGTATGAGTAAGGTCCTCCTTGCTAGGCGTCCTCGTGAGAGGCCTAGGCGGTGGCGCGGCAGGAGGAGGCCAGGCACCGGGGGCGCAGCAGTCGTCATCTGCCGCAGCTAACCGGTACGGGTACAGAGGCCGCGCCGTGCCCCCGCACCGCACCACGACTCCACATGCTGTGTACCGCGACCTGTGATACCAGAACCACAACAGATAAGTACAAAACACACACTTGATGAAGTGACATACCTAACATTAGTGATAACGATACCATACGACTTTCTGACAATCTTTATTGCTCATAAAATGTCATTTTGCCAAGGGTCTAAAGTTATCTATGTAAATACAAGAGGCGGAAACGCATGCACTCAGACACGCGGTAGGTACACGCACTTACAATGTCCTAGTGTCACCAGAACTAGTAAGTGAAAATTCGGGATAAAACATGAAAGTAATCGGGATATTGGTATCCAAAATATCTTTATATGCCACAAAAATATAATAAACGGACTAAGCCTGTCGGGGAGCGGGAGTAGCAATACAAAAATAGGCCGAAACACAAAAATTTTAAAAAAAATTGCACTCCACCTCGATACTTATATGTCTCGTTATCAGAGGTTGGAATGCTAATTTTTATGCATAAGTGTTTGATAATCAAAAGCTGTGAAATGTGAAAGCAAAAATATATTAACAGCGTAATTATATGACGACGATGAAGTTTTACCCGTTAAAATTAGCGAAGTAACAGACTAAATAGGTTAATGAAAAATCGGGACTTTTGGCGTCCCGATCAAGGATTAACCGGAACGTGTTACCAGACCCCTGAAATCGGGACTTCCCGTACAAATCGGGAATTTCCGTACGAATTGGGGCTCCTGGCAACAATCAGGGCCTGATTAACCCTTAGGCTAATTAGGCTGCAGCCTAGGGCGCGAGGTTTCGGGGGGGCGCGCTAAGATCGTGTCTTCGCCTGCATTAATCTAGCATCATTGCATCTACCCTACATATTTCAACTAGACCAAGACAAAACACTAAAATAAATGCGCTTGAGGTTCCCTGATTTTAACAATAAATTTTGAAAATTTAAAAAGCGCTCGTTTATCAAACATTGACTTCTTACTCGAATCGTGTTACCAACTGCAGCGGCGAAAGGTCTTTTTCAGCACTGAAAAGAGTAAAAAAATACTTGCACTCCACACTCCGCCAAAAACTTGCAGCGCTTTCACTAATGTGTATTGAGAGTTATTTTTAACAAACTATTAAATTTGAAAAACAAATGTGGAAAGATTTGCAAACGCTAAAACACGAAAAATGACTTTTGTATAATCTAATAATAGGCTGCACTAAAAGTATCGGGAATGAAATATTTCCACTGTTCCTGTCATATTAAAAACTTTTTAATTGAAAACTCCTTGGTTTAAAAAATCGAATACCATTTATTTATTTAAAAAAAGATTCTCGGTCTTGTCACAAAGTTTTGTCAAACTTGTTTAGTCGTTGAGAAAATGGAATTGACTCGAGAAAATTCAAGAGCGATGATTTCTTATGACTTTCAAAGTGGTTTAACACAAAAACAGTGTGTTGACCGGATGATTTCTGCATTTGGTGATGAAGCCCCATCCAAAACCACAATTTATCACTGGTCTGCTGAATTTCAACGTGGACGCGTTAAGCTCAGTGACGATTCCCGTCAAGGTCGTCCCAAAACTGCAGTCACCCAAGAAAACGTTGATGCTGTGCGTAAGCTGATTGAGGAAGATCGACATGTGACATACCGCGAAATTCAGGCAACTTTAGACATTGGCATGAGTCAAATACAAATAATCTTGCTTGAACAATTAGGTGTAAAAATTTGTTTTCCCGATGGATACCGCATTCGCTCTGTGAAGAGTAAAAAGCGGCACGCGTTACTTGGTGTGTCAGAACTCTCGAAAGATTCCACGCAGGATCCTCAAATGCTGTATACAACATCGTATCAGGTGATGAATCCTGGATATACGCGTACGAACCCGAAACAAAAAACCAGTCACGAGTTTGGGTGTTCGAAAATGAGTTAAAGCCAACAAAAATTGTTCGATCACGGAGTGTTGCAAAAAAAATGGTGGCCATGTTTGTCTCTAAAACCGGCCATGTTACGACTATTCTTCTTGAGGGAAAAAGAACGGTTAATGCAGACTGGTATGCTAGCATTTGTTTGTCACAGGTCGTTTCTGAACTCCGTAAAGAGAACTGCAACCGCGCACAGAACAAAAGAGTTTTTAGAGCAAGAAAACATCCTAATGCCTTCTATACTTTCCATGAAATAAAGAATAAATTGCGTGGACAGAGATTTTCATCGCCTGAAGAAGCTGTGGACGCCCCACAAAACGGCCATTTTGGAGACCCCAACTTCCGAATGGAATGGTTGCTTCAATGATTGGTGAGTTTGTCAAATTTCGCGGAGAATACTTATTACTTATATTATATACTTCGAAAAGCAATAAATACATTTTTAAATAGTAATTTATTTATTTATTTATTTTATAATTTATGTACACACGAATAAAGAAAGAAGATACATTGTGATAAAAATTGTACAAAGGTACTGCTTATTTCTAATAAGAAATTTCTTCCAGCAGACCTGCGAAAGGAGAAATAAAAAGAAAAGTAGACAGTAGTGTGTAGAAGTAATTGAGAAGAGAATGTGAAATCTTAAATTAAAATAATAAATACTTATATACTATACATACTATACTATATATACCTTTACTAAAAATAAATACAAAATGTATATACATATATAATTAACACACTAGAGAGGAAAAATAGTGCTCTTTTACTTTGGATTTGAAGAGCGAAATTGTTTTCAAATCTCGAATGCTAGGCGGAAGAGAGTTCCACAACCTTACTGCGTGGACAGAGAAAGAGTAGGAGTAGTAGCTGGATTTATGAGGAGGGGATTTAAGCAGGGATCTTAGGTGTGATCTGCACGGAGCGTCGCTAGGGCGAGCGTAAGAGAAACGGTCCCGCAGGTAGGAAGGATAAGATGGGTTATGTAGGATGTTGAAAAGGAGACATAAAATCCGAGTGTTTCTGCGAAGACGGATAGGGAGCCACTTGAGTTCCTTGCGAAGATGCGAGACGTGATCATACTTTCGTAGACCAAAAACAAACCGAATGCATAAGTTTTGCAGTCGCAAAACAAGTAATGTTGTGTCACTTCCTTGATTCCTGAAATTTTCAGAGCCGCCCTCGTAATAATTACTTGATTACTATAATTTTCAAATAAATCATTAATCAGTTGCAAAAATGTTTCACTTGTATGATGCATCTCCTCTTTTTTTAACAATAACAGAAGTGTAAATATTTAAAAAAATACTCAAGTCGAAGCAACTTCACCACAACTAACCAAACATGATTTAGATTTGGTTTACTACTTAGTAGCCTGCAGTCACATGTCATGATTTTGGTCTTATAATGCGTGAGGTGTTTTGCCTTTATGTACGGTCAGGTTAAAAAATGGTTTGCCTCCTTTAGGTTGAATTTCATGCAGATTAAAGGACAACGTTAGTTTCGCTTGCAGATCGATTTGAAAACTTTTATAGGTAGTATGAACTATGTTAAAATTTTCACACTACTACTCTACTCACTTACTACTTTTTAGGCCGTCCCGACACACCTAGCGGGGGCGCGTTCTCATAATTAGCCTAGGGCGGTCAAAACTCTTGATCGGTCGCTGGCAACAATAGTAGGTACCTACAGCGATTGCAAGTGCCGTCGTACACATACACAACACCGTTCATGAGTTGAGTTTGAGCTCATTGTGTAGAGCCATGTTCTGTTGTTATACTTGTTATCAATCTTTTTTTGTTTTTTTTTTCTCTCTGGTAGTCTTCATCTCGTGGGATATAGTTGCAGTATTACTAACACTAGGTTTTGCCCGCGGCTTTGCCTGCATACATAAAATATAGCCTATGTCACTTAGGAATAAAGCAGCTTTCTATCGCTGAAATAATTTTAGCAATCGAACCAGTACGTTCAGAGATTACAAACAAAAAAAGCAAACTTTAACTATTTATACTATGTATTAGTGTAGATATTAAAATCCAGTTCCGAACATATACACAGCATTGTTACCGTGAGCTTAATAGGTAGGTAGACTGTATCGCTCTTAAAGAGTACTAATCTAAAAATATTACGCAGTAGCTGAAAATTAACCTCTTAAATCCTTAATTATACTCGTTATTCAAATAATACTTATACGATACTCAAACCTGATTATTATTAACTACCTACGAGAAGACACTTATGGAACATTGGAGTTAAGTGAGTTTTGTGATAACAGAAACAATGTACAACCAGTTTACTTCGCAAGTACGTACTTGTGAACGTCAGTAAATGTAAAAGGAAAATAAAGTGGAAGCAAATGAATATGCAAAGCGCTCTTATATCGTTCACTATCATTCAATTCGTTGGCTTTGTTCTCAGCGAAACGGCCACTACCTGAAAGTACAATAGGAATGAACTGGCCGTAAATTTGGTTATTTTATTGTAATTGCTTACCTGCCTTTCACCATGTAATCTTGTTAAAAGGATTAATTAAAACCAACCCACATATATATTCTGCTTAACCTCATCCAATGAGATAGGTACGCGGGTGCGTAGCAGTCTACGGGGAGTCGTTCGTAGCAGTTAACCTTCGGTATCCACCAATAATAATGATTTTATGTACAATTCTGTTTGGCACTGTTAGCTTCTTTATTTTGTCGGTTGGCTGTTGAGGTCGGGACAAGCCGCAGCAGTGAGCCAGGCACCGAGATATTTATTATTATAAATAAAAAAAATCTAAACCCACGCCGTAGCGCCGTAGCCCGTAGAGGCTTTGCTACGTCGAGATGTAGCTACGATTTCACCATGATAATATTTTTTACAGTTTTTTTTTCTACAATTCATTAGAACAATAGTTTGGAAAAAAAAATTACTTGTTTAAGTTAGATAATATTGTTACAGTTAAAGGAAGTAACATGAATCGATGCGTTTTTAACTTTAGTTACGTGGTGCCGGTCAATAAATCCTAAACAGTCTGTATGTGACCCAGTTCCAAATATTTCAAAGTCTATTAACAAATATTTACATAAGCATTAATTTGGTCGTAGGAAGTTCGGAGTATGTAAGCGTATTTAGGTATCAATTTTGACTTCTACTGTTACACGCTATAGAATTACTTTTAAACATATATAATGTTACGACATTAGTCCAAGTTATTTCTTGAGTCATAGAACCAAGTAGAGTTATACTGAACTAGCCAGTGGATTCGCCCGCATGATTTTCAACTTTTATTCCACTTTCGGGCCGATAAGATGTGAAGAGGTAACAAATGGACTGTCAGACAGATATAGAGATTTTTTTTAAAATTTTTAAGTGTGGTAGTCATCCAATGTCTTCTCTCGCTCTGGGCGGAGCGTGAGGGCGTGTCAGACTTTTACTGACTAAAACCACACCTGTGTCCTTCAGTTGCCCTTTTCAGAAATTCCCCGCGGTCCTAGCTAGGGAAAATTGGCCCTGCTGGTCCCCTACAGTTTGCTGACATCTCTTTGAGGAGCGCGTGGATCACTACGTCGCTGTTGACGACTGGGCTCGGTCCTGTCAATTACCGGACGCTCGGACGGCGAGCTACCCATTGCTCGACGTCCGCAAGCCCGCGTCTACCGTGGCTGGTAGTCGGGGTCAGAATCTCGGCGGCTGGGGCGTGAGGACATTCGTACCCTCACGCGTGCGGCCTCCTCCTTCGCTAGAATTACTGCTTCGCAGAACGAGGCCACCGCCTGCCATTCCTCCTTGCTTCGGACCATAGCCCGAATCAGGGCTCGGCGCGAGAGGTCGCTACTAACGATTGCCTCCACGAGGACACGGCGGTGCTCCGCCCAAGTGGAGCACACCTCCACCGTATGGTCCACCGTGTCCTCCGGGCGGTCCACACACTGGTGATACCCAGGTGTTTCTTCCGCCTGAATCCGATGCAGGAACTTCCCGAACTTACCACGTCCGGTGAGGACCTGCGTCATGCGGAAGGTGAGGACGCCGTGTTGCCGCTCCAACCACTCCTCAAATAGGGGATAATTGTGGCGTGCCCATCTCCATAGAGATCTACACTTTGGAATGTGCAATTAGTACTTAATCATTTTTCTGACTGACTTCTTGACAATTTAAAAGTGCCTGTAAATGGTTTATTTAAAATAAATTCTTTGAATCTTGAATAGGTATGGATAATAGAGATTACTTGTCGACAGTTTAATTTCAATGAATAAGTAGTCGCCGCTTTGCACAAAGACTTGCTGAACAACGGCACTCAAACTGATATAAAGTTTAAACCAATCGCTAAAACGGAGTCCCCACATTCATTGATAGCTTTAGGAGGATCCCAACATCCGAGTATGTGATCCGCCTCAGAGATTCATTTACGTAGCGTCGGGTAAGTCGGAACCGAACCGAGGCGGCTGTTATTAGGTACACCTCTAGTCTAGTTTAACAGACATCCATTCGTAAGTGAATTACGATACCGACTAGCTATCCGCACGAATAATTCGCGAGCCACTTAACTGACAGATATACAACAGCTATCCAGGTATTCTAGTGTAACCAGCCACTGGCTACGAGTGGTTAACAGTTGTGGTTAATAATACAAGCACATGTAGCCGCGCGTGGATCAATAGTTCACTCACTATGGGAGGCGCCACATAAATTTGCCATAGAGTATATTGCTCTTTCTCTAATACTTCTCCGTAGGTATTGATAATAATAGTGAATTGTTTTGAAAATTTAAAGGATGTCCTTTTTAAAATTTAATCTTGCAATAAAAGTAGGTACCTTATGGAAAAGGCCATACCAAGGCATGTACATACCATATCAACAGTTAATGCAGCAATTTACATATAAAGTTCTATGTACAACGGTGTGTAGGTTATGTACCGGAATTAACAAATGAAGGCAGACATGCAGATAAAAATGGTTGATGTCTGGTCGTAAAATTAAAACATTTTAACTCAGATCCTCCCAGAAATACCTCAAAGTGATGTCTGCTCATAAAACAGGCGCGCACCAAGCAAGGTTGTCGCCTCTAATACGCTTTAAAAAAATCTCCGGTACGCAATCTTTACAGTTCGTACCGTCGCTTTTATAACTTTATGCTTTGTAGTAAAGTTGAGCAAAAGTGAGAAATAAACGCCTGACTCCTGCGGCCGCGACCGGCGAGTCTTTTAAACTTATAATTAATTTAGAGTTGTTACTGATCCGCGGTCGGATTTACGAGACGGCCGGCCGGCGCTCGGCCGGACTCCACAATGTTCATTCAGAGATCCCGATTAGAAGAAGTAAAGTCCGAATTAATGCGACGTTAATTGCGAAGATTGTGAAACTAAGTTTAGCGAGTTATTGCAGGTTTAGACTCACCTCGAAGTGTCAAACTTGTACTGCGGTCGTTTCATGAAGAGCAGCCGCGGCAGGATGTGAATGAAAACTCGTTTCACCCAAGGCGCCATCCGGTGTGTCTGTGGCGACCGGAAGTGGACGTTCAGCACCACTACCGTCACACATATACTAAAAGCAATAAAAGGTTTTATTACTCAAGGACATGGGTACAATTAATGGCTTATATTGGCTGGTAGAATTAACCGATAACATTCCGACCGTAACTTTATTTAAGTACCTACTTTCCGTTGCCATATATTATCTTAGCTTAGTAGAGTCGATCGATATGTCTGATCTCTGAAAGTTCAAGTATAAACTTTATAAACATACATAGAAACCACTGTTTAAACAAACCTTATCGAAGTTTCCAATGTTATTCAATGTTTATCTTGTTAGTGTGTATTTAAAAGATCAATGACTAGCAATCCCTGCGAACATTTAGCTGAATTATTAAATGCTAATAGTTTTATTCATAGCATTACAAATTAATGTTGCAAACAATAGTGTGTAATTTGTTAGTTCCCTGCTGAATCAGGTACTCAACCGTGTTACAGGGTTATTCATGAATTGGTAACTTGGTAATAATGTGTAAACCATGCATCGTATAGGTATCGAAATCATACGACAGAAATGGTGATTATAAAAAGCTATATATTCGCCAGTTTCTACCTGTCCAACATTTATTATCATGATCCTTTTAAAGTATAGTATAAACTGAAGTTTGTTTATTTTTAATGTATGGGAAATATATGTAATAATACGTATTAACGTACTTCATATTTGTGACAATTATTATTTATTTATTTATCTTTGTTCCAAAAAGGTAAGTAAGTTATAAGATAAGCCCCACAAAACCGTTGTAATGGTTTGACTGTGGACTCGGTGAGTCTCTAGACATACTTAAATGTACTTAAAACATTTCTAAATAATATAATTTTAATTTGCCTCTAAATCTATTTGTGTTTGTTGTCTCCGTCAGGGACTTATGTTCGAAAATTATAATATTTTTACGAGATATTATTTATGCGCTTGTTGTATTTATGTTTTATATATAATCATAACTCTTCATTACCTACATCGTATACACGTTTTGTAGCATATAAAACTAGTTAACATCTCCTTTATGTCAACGTAAATATTAATTCTAGCCTCAGCTCAGACTTTTAGCAACTTTGTAGCGGGTCTCAGTGCAAAGGTTTCCAATTATCTTAACTCAAGTTGGTCGGGGTGTTAAAAATTTAATTTTCTTGAAGCTAGTGCACGCAATCAAATATCTTGTTTAGAATCCAGCTTTTAATTTATATGGAAATGTGGTAGCGGGTACGCCCTAACGGAGCCATATTTAAATAAATTACTTTTGACCAAAATGTATTATTATTTTTAGCCGCTTTGATTTTATAAAATTGAACACGAAATATGCTTTGATTTTTTTGTCAATAAGGTTATTTTTAATATCAGATTAGCATACTTTGTGAAGTTTGTACCTATAAAAAGTATTTTAGTCTAGTTTATTTAGAATATATTTAGAACTGAATGTATAGGCACAAAATATTTTTTTTTCCAAAAGAACAACAACAACATTCACTGATAAATGAACACTACACTAAGTTTCTATCTCCAACGTAGAGAACATTTTTGCTAAAAATAGTCCTTTGTCTTGTATCACAAGCAGAATAAAGAGCAATACTCAGAACCAAGATTACTGTTAATGTGAAATAAACCGAGATACACACGTATAACTGGTTGTTTCCTCCTCATGTGACGAGGATCAAAGGGGCGCCGAGAATTAAATTAAACACCCTCCACTCTCAATTTGCGAAATTATTACATTCGCAAAATAAACACAGATCGTCTGGAGCATCCTTGTTTATTTACTTTTAATCACGAGATAGTTCGTGAAACGCGATGGTAGTTTACTGCCCCGTTTCCTCTTTAGATCTATAAAACTTTTTGAAACGGTCGTAGTGGGTCGTAGTGTGGCGTCTTGGCTATCTGACTGCACATTTATAGTATAGACCACTTGGGTGTATTCTATAGAGACACAAGATGCTCCGATTAAAATATAAACTTTTACCGCTTACGGGTTAATATTGAATTAATCGTGTTTAACTGTAGAGCATTAAAGCTTTGCTTATTTATAACGTTTCTGGTTGTATTAATTAAAGCCCTGAAAATACCGTTTTCTACATATACAAAGGTATCTTACAACCTTTTTTTTTTCGGGTTGGAAAGTCGTCTAATGACATCCCCGCTCTTGGGCGGAGAGGGGGATAGTGTCAGACTTTTACTGACTAAAAACCCACTCCTGTTCCTTCTTTGCATCTTACAACCTGTTAAAAATTATATAGTTATACCTAAATATTTTTAACAGAAACATTACGCGTCACTGTCGCTTACAAGAAATACATACTATCTTAAATATTAATTTAACCTTCAGGGCATATACCAATAAACAGCTTGTCAACAAATAATAGACATTTCGCAATATATAGAGGAGCAAACTATTCATATACACTATGTAGACGAGGGGGAAGTGTACAATAAATTCCTCTTACGTCAAACTTACGGACAGGCATTGTACCCTTACGAGATGGCGGGAAACTTACAGCAGAAACTACGTAGTTTTACCTCGCTAGGTCAAATGAGTCGCCAACGGGACATGACAATAACTAAAATCCTTAGGTAAGAAAGGTAAGGCCGGTCCCTAAGGTCGTCTTTGTCGGGATCACCCTTTCTGCGGTCACCAACAATCCGATTGTTCTGTCAACTGCTTTTACTTTTTAGGGACAAGTTTATTCCATTACGGTTAAAAAAGTACTTACCTGATAGATACGAGAATCATGGCGAATATAAGGTACTTTCCCAAGAGGGGCACAACCAGGGACGTAGGAGGGATGATCTCGACAACCAGCAGGAAGAACACGTGGAGACTAATCAGTATCGAGATTGATAGGGTTACCTGTTGACAAAAACGCTATGTTAATGAATATTATTCCAAAGCACCACATTGCTCTCCTCAGAGCTTTCAAGTTTGAAGTCAGATTTACACAGACCTGTAGCAGTTTTCGAGTTATATCTAAGTCCTTATAGTTATTTCGTGCACTAAGTTTTGATGTGCTGAACAAAGGTTTAAAAAATACACGTTTTTTAGGGTTCCGTGCCCAAAGGGTAAAACGGGACCCTAATACTAAGATTCCGTTGTCCGTTCGTTCGTCTGTCTGTCTGTCCGACTGTCACCAGGCTGTATCTCATGAACCGTGATAGACATTTGAAATTTTCACAGATGATGTATTTCTGTTGCCGCTATAACAACAAATACTAAAAAACAGAATAAAATAAATATTTAAGGGGACTTCCGTTTTTGCTACGGACGGTACAGAATCCTTCGTGCGCAAGTCCGGCTCTCACTTGACAGGTTTTGTCTAATTATTATTTTCATTCAAATAGAGTTTGATATACATATGCACGTTTAAGTCTCACACGCCTAAAACCACCCTTTTCGCCCGATAACCAATAATTTCATCGCAGTGATTTACGACTTTTATACATCCACGCTTACCATAAACTATTTCTCATGAAAAAATTCGCTAGCCATTTTTTTTTATAAGTTATGAAAGATTTTATCTTGAAAGTCTTCTTGTGAAAAGCAACCTTGCGTTTATCTTAACCAATATTAAAATGAAAGGGGTAACACGTATTCGATTTCGAAATTATTTTCAGGAGAAAACTCCACGATCGTTGAGTCCTGTGAGAGTTTGAAATAGGTTGAAGGAGCGAAACTTCGGGAGAAACCTATCGGGGAATGTACATAACTAGACTAGCTTCTCTCAGCGGCTTCGGCCGAATGAAAGTAGCTTTCTCCATACCAACTTTGGACACCCGTTTCATCCCCTTAGGAGACGTATTTAGAAAAATCCTTTTTTATTTTTTGCATGCGTTATTAAAGGAACTTTTAGCCAAGTTACAACCGTTTCGTGTCGAATTCCGTTCTCCAATCGGTAACGCCTCGGTGTCAGCAATTGTAGAAAACGATAACTTGTTAGCCATGTTGACGCGCCTGACTCGACCGCTCGTTCTACAATGTCGTTCTATACTAACAAAGGATGTAGCGTTGTAAATTGTAGAAACGATAAAAAATCATTCTATCATTTTGAACGATGCCAACTTGGCTACGAATTTTCTATTCGTTTGTTCTGACTACGTGATTTACCGTTGAGGTGATGTCATTCCCATACATTTGATTAGTTTTCGACTAGCGTTAACGATTGCAGATTATCAACTTAGCACAGCTAACACAGCACAGCTAGGGGTGCTGTGCATTTTATCGTTCTAAGTTCAAGTGTTTTGGCTGGGCGTGAGTAAGGACTTTGCCTTTTATATACGAGTATATACCGTCGAAAGACAGCTGCAGTAAACAATCGACAATCGAATCTAAAATTGTTATTATATCTAGCCTATACTGTCCCACGGTTAAACAAAGGCCTCCGTCTATTCATATTGTGCAAGGTTCTGGGCCACTTCCTAAAGAAGACATCGAAGTCGTTCCGCCATCTCTTTCGTGGTCTGCCATGACCCCGTCCGAAAAGAGTGTCCATGTAGTTTCTTGTACATTCTTTTACTGACTAACTTTTTGAAAATTCAAAGTGAAAAGTGCCTCCACGGGTAGTGTGAAAGCGGAACCCGGGGCCCTGGGACGAAGGCAACAAAGGAACAGGAGTGGGTTTTTAGTCAGTAAGAGTCTGACACTATCTCCCGTTCCGCCCAAGAGCGGGGATGTCATTAGGATGATTTTCCCACCCAATAAAAAAAAAAGTGAAAAGTGCTTTTTCTTGATTCTTGATTCCATCGCTCAAACGGCATGTGGCAGACAAGTCCATTGTTCAACCGTCCCTATCAAAAAGTTATAGCATTTTTGCAAAGACAGTTTCTGTAATCAAACGAACTACTTATTTAAGTTCTTGTGAGAATATTATACTATCAACAGTATACTTGTGTAACGTTACCGCATAACACTTAACCCTACGTATCATTACATATGTAGACAGAAACGTAATCACAATTCCACAGCTGAATATAACCAAACGTAATGAGAATGAAATATTTGCCGCTCAGTGTTATCTTACATAATTGATAGAACTTCTACTTCATCATATAGAACGAATTTATACATGCTCGTCAAAGTTAATTCAAATGATGATTGCGGTGAGATCTCATCTCATCGTGTAATTTTACTCAATATAATTAAAAATCTTATGCCATTATAGGCCCTACATTTTTATTTATAAATGATAAGCAGGTGATGCAATTGTTGATGGTGAAGCGCGCTAGTTTATTAAGAGCCTACTCACTCTAACCTTGAAGACACCTAAATTATAATCGGACTGAAAGACCGCAGCAGGCAAATCGTTCCAGTACTTCGATGAACGGGGTATAAATGACGATGCGAAATGCTTAGTTCGGACCTTCGGACCGTAGAGGTGTCAACAATGTAAAGGTGGACACCAACCACCGCTTTAGGCTTGCTATGTAGTGTATTTTGTACAAGTACGGAAAAGTGCGGCTAGCCCCACTATAATTCATCGTATTGTAACAAAATTGTTAACCGCTTTTAGTGATAAGATCGCCTATACTGTACGCTAGTTAATAGGGTTACATCAATGTTATGTATTAATACAATATTCATACGCCGTACGTTGGGTTGTCCGATGGTAGAAAGGCGATGGCGAAAACAAGTCATGTTATAATATAAAAAAATCGTAAAGTCACGGTGGCTCTATGGTAATGCCCCTTACCTGCGAGATGTACGTTCTGGGTTCAAACCCAGGCAAGTGGTATACTTTGTTTAATTTATATCACCATTGCTTCAAAATGGTGAAGGAAAACATTGTAATCGGTCGGGATGTTCTAGAATAAAAAACTTCAAAGACATAGGTATGGCATCTAAAATTCGTACTAGGTGGATAAGGGCCCATTCTCTCTCCTAGAGAGGAGGCCAGGTCTCAGCAGTGGAAAGGTTATAAAACTGGTTTTGCTAAGCAACATAACATAATGTTGCATTTTTGAAGTGTTCGGACAGACATCAAAACTGCGAAATTTTAGGTAATTTTTAAGGGTTGGCATATATAAGTTTTAAACGGAGCATTTTACAGGATTTACTACCTCAATTTCAAAGTAAAATTTGTGTTCTACTTTGTGAATTCAATTGTATTTCTATTGGTTTAATCAAAGACATTAAATATATAATCTCGTGGGTTTAATAAATTTCGAAATACAGCACTTCAAACATTTGTGCATTTTACCCAAAATGTTCGAAATTGTAATTTAAATAACGGAACTTGACGATCCTGACTGCAGGAAGGTAAGCATAATAAAGACAATGAAGGTAAAGGACGATAAAGATAGGTAACTCAGTGGTATTGTTCAATATCAAAATATTTAAAATGAAATAAGTACAATTAATATAACGTATAAAATCAAAATTACAAAAAAAAAACAATTTGGTAATTTGGTAATTCAATTTGGTATGTAGTTGTAATTAGGTTATGAGGGATCTCTGTAACTATTCACAACCAGTCATCAAGTATTATACAAAATCTCTTTTTTTAAGCGCTATGCTATACAGATTCGAAACCGAAAAAAGTTGACGCTTAAAATTCAATTATGAAGCCTTCAATCTTTCTGATGGCTATTTGCTATGAGGAAGGTTAACAATTTTTTTTTCAGTTTGCACTGTTTTATCGTATTGTCTCTTAATTTTAATAATTTTTGAAGTATTTGAATATGTGGAGTAGGTAAATTGGAGATTTATTAGTATCGATGCATAGACTTAAGTACCTACCTAAATAAACAACATTCAAACATGATAAGCATTACAAATTAACTAAAATGGGTACTTATATGTTTCACATGGATATATTTAACTTTAAAATTATTTGGTAGATGGAGATCCATGTATTAATAATTTAAATGGGAACCAGAAATAAATAGAGGTAGCTAGATTTGTTAGCGGTTAGCATTCTGCTGCTAGCACCGCATGTATGGGTAACTATGTCAGACAATATTTTTATAATTTTTCTCCTGATATGACAGAAGGCTGAATTATTAAGCCACTTTATTAGAAATAAGCTTATATTCATCTGTATATAAGCACGGATGAAGTCGGGAGTAAAAGCTAGTAGTTACTAGTTTCGTCCGTGTGAATGTCTGTTATTGCGAAAATCAAAATCCGTTCAGTAGTTTAACCGTGAAAACGTAACAGACAGCAGAATTACTTTCAGAGATTAATAAAATCATTATTTATTGTTTTTTTTTTTATATTTACTCAATGTATATAGTTGTGCACTTAGCTAAATGACAATTTAACACCACCTCCATCACGACCACCACTGAGTTTTTTTTTTTCACTTTCTACCATTTTGTAGCGTACCCTTAACACACTTCAATCGACAACATAATTTTAAAACAAATTACCCATCCGCTCGGGTCCACGAATAGCATTTTGCCAGTCCTTCGATTCGGAAATCAGGCTATCGAACAAGTGCCCGTACCGAATAGATTGCTTATCGATTGGTTGAGAAAAGCTATGTTGGGAAGGGAAATAATTAATGATATATAATCAGTTGAGTCTTGTGACAGAAATACAATTTAGATAAGTATATTAATTATAATAAAACAGAATTGGGAAAAACAGAAAACGTCTGGAGCTGGAGGCGTATTGCGTAGACTAGTTTGAGACGGCGCGGGAGAACAATGTCTTGAAAGACTGAGTAGGCTAGAAAAAAAACAGAATGGGGCCGAAAGGTTCTGGTGCGGCGATCACGTACCGGAAGACACAGTTTTAGAAGGCCTCCCAGGCTCCCATAAGGTGGACCTGTAAGAGTAGCGTGAATCGGATGGATGGTGGCGTTACTTGGGGGAGGTCTATATCCAACAGTGGACGTCTTTCGGCTGATATGATTATGATATTGCTTAAATTAATATCTAATTTTGAATACAAATGTAGAGTACTTTTAGCGTCCCAAGCTCTTTTGAGTGGTGTCCAACTTACGGAAAGTTGAACACCATACGAAAGAGCTTTTTAAGAAAATTTTTTTCTACACAACTATTATTAATAACATTTCTGTTTGTGATTCTGTTAATCACCAGGATAGGAGACATATTGAAATACTGATTGACTGTTAAGGTTAAAAAATTATAAATCTCGTAATTCAAGAGTTGCATCACTGAGTGTCGTATAATCTCTAAATAGATTAAAGCACCTTACTTTTTGGTACATTTACACTATGGTATGCATACGTCATCGAGGGGAGAGGGGATACAAAAAAGTACTTCGAAATTCACTCAGTTCGACCAAAGAATTATTCATAATTTCGTAAGAGCAAAGGTTACATGAGTTATTTATAAGTCGTCGTGTAGATATGGAGGTGCGCTCAGACGTTTTACGCAATAGAAATTCGACTATGTAGCAATGCTCTCCCCATGATTTTTTTAGTTTATAACTACAATTTTAAAGTTTTATAAAAATGGTCGATGATGGAGGGGCTGTAACTTACAGAGCTTTCACTCAAATGGTTATTATCAAAAGACCATTTTAAAAGATGAAAATCTAAAATATAATTCGTCATTCTAACCTACCAGTTTGTTCAACAAACTGGTAGGTTTAATCTGCTTCCGAGGGAGGTGGGGTGGCTGGATAAAGCCCTCTGTATGATAGCCACCATGACCCACGCACAATAGCCCATCATGAACTAAGTGCGGAAACTGATCTTCAATAGATAGATAGATTGAACACTCAAAAGGACGTTTTCCCTTTGATCTATTGTCCAGTTTTTATGCACCTTTACCCGTTAGTCTATTTTTATATATCGTATTGTCGTATTATCAGTCGACAGCGATGCGGAGGAGTTTTTTGACGCCATACTTTAGTTTACTTTTAGTTAGTTCTATAGGGTCTTTATTTATTTATTTCTATATATAATGTTGTTATTTGTGTGTATAATGTTGTGTTCAGTTTTAATTTTAGTTTCACATCTTAGTTTCGCAAATAATCTCTCTCGCGTATCAATCAGAGCTGTGGTAATTTCTGATGCAGTTAAGGATAAATTCCATTTAGAGTGAACTCTGATGTATTTAATTTAGATTTTTTTTATAGATTTCGACCTACCAGATCCTTTTCTATCTCAATTTTTTTGTTTCTTGTTTTGTAGTAAGCGTGTAGTGGATACATTTACAGAATATTCCGAGCGTTCATTTTCAAATTACAGTTGGACTGTAATTTTTCTTATGAAAATGGAAACGCTTAGTCTAAATCTTCTGAATATAGACAATGTCGAGACAATATGATATCGCTATCTTCGCGTGCCAAAAAGTTTAAACCACCGAAAAAGTTAAATAAAAGTTCACTAGGACATATAAGAAAACACCCGACGGATCGTAAAACACGTGCTATGCTAAAATCCTTGTGTTTGTTGCGTAAACAATGGTAAAACGCCGTAAAACTTAATTTCTTCCAAACTATTGGATGGTAGTTTATATTTAATATATTCAAGTGCCTATATGAAAATCTCATCTCACAGTGTTTGTTATCGATCTCCTTCGAAACGGCTTGACAGATTTTTAGGATTTTTTTCAGAAAGTATGTAATAATAATATTTATTTACAAACTTTTTTGTTTTTAATAATATTTTATTTGTTTCTCTCAAAAAGTTACGAAGGTAGAAAAAGGTAAAGTAACTATTGATTATAACATCTATCCTTTGTGAGAGCTGGAGTCTATACTGGGTTCAAGACCTGTGTGACAAAATTCCAGGCTCACACCTTCAAAATTACAATTTTGATTGCACTTACGTACTACAGACATTAAAGTAGTTCCATGTACTGAATGGGTAAGACATTTGTACAAATAAAATCATAATTTTAAAATTAAAATTTAACATGGCAGGGAGTACTCACACCCTAACGTCGGCAATAAGGACGAGGGCCGTGATTCTGCATATTCGAGAGTGTGTGTGTCTGTTTGTGTATATGGGTGTCTGTGTGTATATGTGATTTGAAAGAGACGCTGTCTGTGGAAGGATATTTCACCGGTTAATAGTAATAAGTTTTACAGTCTCAGTATGTTTTAATTGTAGGAGTCAGTTCGTAATTGCTTTCTTGCAGTTGGATTTGCGCATGTGATAAATATTTAGTATTTTGTTGTCATGTTTATAGATATGGCTACCACGAAATAGATAGCTACGCTGCGCGATGAACGACATTGAGTGTGGAAGTAGGGACATACAGTGTGTATGACAGTGTTCGACGCAGGGAGCTAATTGTGGAAGGTTCATAAGGAGTTAGAGTATGTTTAACCAATAAAAGATTAAGGAATCAATAAAAAATGTTCGGAATTAAACCAGCACCTACTTCCTAATATTACCTGAGACCATCTGATAAACTAACTTTTTTTCCCTCCTCACATTGATCTTGTGTCGTGAATGAGTAGATACACAAGAAACCCGGAACAACTATTTGTAGGCCTTACAATTTCGGGAACCGAATCCGCGACACGCAATGCAGCATATTGCTAAAACATTGCGCCAACCGTGTCGTCAAAAAAAGTTTTATGACATATCAAAAATATACTAATAACATAAATATAAAAGTAACTCTGTCTGTCTGTTACAGTTTCACGGTTACGCTACTGAACCGATTTTGATGAAATTTGTACAGAGTAAGCTTGAATACCTCAAAAGGTTACTTTCATCTGGTATTTTTCATCTGGCTACTTTTCATCTGGCTAATTTTTCATCTGGCTACTTTTCATCTGGCTACTTTTCATCTGGCTTTTCTGGCAAAGGCTACTTTTCATCTGACTTCAACTTCGACTTAGTGTCTGCAATAACCGATATGTACAAGGACGAAGTCACGGCAAAAAGCTGGTGTACATTTACTGTAATTATACTGGTATAAGTAATTCATCTCATTGAGATTTACCTTCGCCAAAAACTCGGAACTTTTAGGTGATTGAAAAGTTAATTCTAATGACGTCCCCTGAGTCAAATAAAAGGGACCACATACTCGTAGGTCTATACATACATATCGTCAGTACACCCATATCGAATCAATATCGTAAGAGTATGTATGTGCCACTTTAGGGCTACGAAATAACGTAAGACATATTATCCACCGAATGCCTGGTGGAAAGATAGACGAAAATGAAGAATAAAGAATATTGGTATAAAATTATTAAAAACTACTCGACCTGGCGAATTTGTACCGCCTAACAGTCAATTGCCTGTGGTGTGATATTTTGCTTCTTGAACACTATTCATATGTGGGCGGTCTGAAAAAATTCTGACCTCAATGTGAAGTTAGCAACAGTCGTCAATAAAAGCTAGTGAATATATAATCCATTCACTTCGACGCAAACGAAACGATCGTAATTTGGCTAGGGGGGCTGATGTACCTACTAGAAAAATGACTAATTCTACGTCTTAGCGGAGGTGTAGCAAGGGCTGCGGGATACGTCGAAAGTGTAACCGCAGCCCTTGAATGCAAAAGGCAACTGAAGTAACACGGGTGGGTTTTAGTCAGTAAAAGTCTCACTTTCCCTCTCGCTCTACTTAGAGCGAGAGAAGTTATTTGATGATTGCCGACATAAAAAAAAAACGTAGCATAGGTATAGGCTACGGCATAAGGCTACAGTGCGAGTGTAGCAAACATTACAAATCCTTCGTAAGAACCATAAGGTGGTCGGTAGGCTTGCGTGTTAAATAATCAGATCCGGAGCAAAAAAAAAAAAACTTAGCTACATTATGCTAATTGACGAGGAATTTTGATTAATAGCGTGGGAAGCTTTTTTCAAGTATTCATGTAAGTAACATAATGTAATTTTAAAAGAAATCTGTACAATCGTACAAACGATGCTATAGCGTCCGACCCAACTTATGGGATCGGTGTCGATTTCGGCCGTGTTTCGGCAACAAAAACGAGTTTTAGCTGGACGGCAGCCGACACCAGAACTGAATTTGAGAGTTTTTATGCTGCGATCGAACATGTTAGGTTGCACCTTATTTATTAGGTAAAAGGTATCTTGTTATGTACCTCAAATATTAGAGACTGAATAATTAATATGTGGTTGAAACATACGTAAAGAGTGACTGACTGATTAAGATTGACCATTTTTTTCCCCCACTAAAACATAAGCTTATAATTATGGAACTTGCGGTTTTGGCCGTGAAGACTAGCTCTAGTCGAATACTACAATGTTATTGTAATAATATGTACATACAATTATGGTCACCATTGTAAGGCATCTAACAAACAGTACTAAACAACCAGGCAGCGCCATGAGTGTACTGAAGAATTTAATCCTCGTCTTTCTCTTCAATCTCAGACTGCAAAAATATACCGAGAATATGCGGAGATTTATCTAATGTATTCCGTTAATATAAACTTAATGTATTCCAGTCTCCTTAACCTGATCACATCTCGGCGTACAATATTGCCAAACCTTCGTAACACATTTAGAGATAATAGTATAATGTCATTAGTTTACATCCCCTTGATACAATCGCTCGAAGTACCTAATTCATGACACTCGCGGGAGGGGACGCGTAAATCATTACTAAGCTCGATTTGAACGCTTGAAACACAAATGAAATACATTTTTATTACGTTGGGGTAGGTAATCACAAGAGAACAATAAAAGAACACGTTGAGTAATCGTATTTGAGCAATTTGAACCTCAGCGGTTGTAACAATATTCACTGTGAAACTTTGCCGACCGCCCCAACTTTGTCGACAAAATGCGCGGAATTTTTGTTAATTTGTTTTTAGAAGTTCACTTCAATAACAGCGCGGAAAATTTTATTCATATGCGCTAAATGAATATAATAAAAAACATGAGGTGCTCCATTAGGGTTAGCTTGGTTTTTTATTGTTTTTATTAGGGATCTGCACTTAAAAAAAAAGTAACGTTTATCATTCTCCATCTGCTTAGAGGTACCAGAGTTGAAATTAGTACCAAATACTGAATCGTTTGCAGCTGGAATATAATCAAGAATCCAAGTCAATGCAATCTAAAGATACAGCCGTTTATAACGCATATTGTGGCCCTCACAAGCGAATCAAACAAAACCTAAAGGGAACTTTCCGTTGACCTAGAATTATGGAATTTAGTAAGAAGCAAGGTATGCAAAACTGATGAAATATGTCGATGACAAAAAAGGATTCTACCATTGTAAGAGTTTTAAAATCGGTCCAGTAGTTTTTTCATTACAAACAAAAATACAAACAAGAACTTACCTCTTTATTGCTTACTCGTATATTAGTAGAAATATTTTTTTGCGATTTCAAACTTTTGCAGTTGGAGAATTGACCGTGACGTGTACCTCTGGGAGAACATTTTACCAACTACGTACAAAGTTATGTTTGTCCTTCAATCCTGTTTATCTTTTTGTTAGAGTAATGTTCGGAGCTTTCGTAGTTTTTTTATGTTCATAATATAATGTTAATTTGTTCAGGTTATGGTACGTTACTGTTTATAGGCGAGTCCCACTCGAACTTGGCTTGTATTTTTTGACAGATACCGCGCCATTAAAAGATATTTATATTACAAACAAACCGACCTGGTGAGGGTCGCGGGAATCCGATGGATGCGAGATGCACAGGACCGGTCATTGTTGCGACATTTTGGGGAGGCCTATGTCCAATAGTGGACATCTTTCGGCTGAAATGATGATGATGATATTACAAAGTTTTATTTTCAATACAAGCATTTTACCTTTAGGGGCTTATTGTGAACCAATCAAAGAGAAGATTAAAATATATGGGATAACGTGTTATTTAGCCTAATGCCTACAATATTGGATGGATTTTTGAGATGGGGAACTTTCTTACGTAATGTATTGTTAAAGCATTTTTCGATCTGTTAAACCTAAGTTAGCCCAAATCATTTTATGGTTCCTTATTAGAAACAAGATTGATTAACTTAAAAAGTTTTGACCGCGGAGAATTTCTGAAAAGGAAACCCGTAGTCCTAGAACGCAAAGGGCAACTGAAGGACACAGGTGTGGTTTTAGTCAGTAAAAGTCTGACATGCCCTCCCGCACCGCCCAGAGCGCGAGAAGTCATTAGATGATTTTCACACTTAAAAAAAAGAAAAGAAAAAGAATCGTTTTCCTGAAGCATCTCAAAAACCTATTTTGTTTCCATTTGTTTTACTAATGCAAGAAATATAGGTGTTTTACTAATGCCAAACTAGCATGATAATAAAAAAAAACCGGGCTAGTGCGAGTCGGACTCGCGCACTGAGGGTTCCTTATAAACTTACCTAGGAAAACAGTTCAATGCCCGAATTGAGTTACGAAGATTTTTCCGAAATGCAAAAAAGTTTTTTTTTGTGACGAAAAATCAAACTTTTGGGTTAAAGTTTGATTTTTTCACAGCTTCAAGGGTGCGCAGTCTTGAGTTTTTAATTTCAACTCGATACCTCCACGGGTTCTCGAGAGAAAAGGTCTTGACAGACCGACAGACAGGCGGGAGAACTACCTAGTGATCCTATAAGGGTTCCGTTTTTTCATTTTAAGGTACGGAACCCTAAAAACAATAACGGTAAGTCTATTTATATTATTTACTTCTTATATTATATGTATAGAATGAGTATTTCATAATGATTTTTGTAAATTTAATTCTACATGAAATCAACCTTAGAATCTGGTCCCAAGGTATCATTACTTTCTCGGGCTGGTAGTATTGGTACATAGATCAAAAGAGACGTCCAATTCCCCAAGGGGGCTTTATCCAGCTTTATATCTTAGGCTCTTTGTATTGTAGTTTGTAGACAATGGACAAGAAGGTTAAATAAGTTCTTTTATCAGTAATAGGAAGGTAGGTAGGAACTATTTTTTAAACATTGCCATGGTTTTTGAATCTGCGATGGTTACCTTAAAGATCAAAGTGAGTTGTTATTTTTTCTATCAGTCTGTCCAGTGCAGTTACTTGCGCGATGTTATAAAGAAGTTAATTTTATGAAAAATACACACGCTCAGTTTTATATTTTCTGCTAAATAAAAAGCGAGATATCCTTTATCCTAACCAAGAAATGGTCTAGCTGTGTGCCGAGTTTTATACAAAACCGTTTAAATGCGGTTGATTAACAAATATCCAAAAATCTATAGAAAAACTAGCTGGCCCGGCAAATGTTGATCTACCAAATAAATTATCAAAGAAAATAAATAGCCTACGATCGCGATATATTCTGCCTTTGTGCTTTTGTGTTGTATGAAGATAAATATTCTGCTCCTAAATATATAGATGTTACCGGCAATCTATATAATCCAGTTTTTTTATACAATGCCTAGGCAATGTATAGAATACTTAATACGTGTAGGTAATGTATGAATTATTGTTTACCTAGGTATTTTATACAATACCGAATGGAGAGCCGGCGTTTAAAAAGATGGGAGCAGGAAGGAGGTGACGTAATTTGAGGGCACCCTGACACAGAATGGTTAGGTTAGAAACCTGAAGTGGTTCGTGGTTATTTTTTTATAACCACTCGGAAATAGAACCCTTACTTTAAACACCGAAGACAGAAATAGGACCTGAGTACTTGCAAGTAAATTACATTATGTTACTTATAGCTAGAAGAATTTTTGATTTTACGTTTTATTATGTATAAGTATAATTTATTTTAATGGAGTTTTAATTTCCGGATGAAAAAAAATAACCACGATGGCTGAGTCTCAGCATTCTAATCAAAACTGTCCGTGTCGTGGTGCCTAAAATTACAACAATTCCTTCCCTGCTCTCGTCTTTTATACACATTGATTTTAAGTGATAGAACAGGTTTCAATTGCCCGCCATTTAAAAAAAGGTTAATTATAACATTGATAAATATAGACCAAAATCTATTTATTTAGCACATTGCCGGTGGACCGGCAGGTACTCTATACAATCCCTAGGAATCGTATACATTACGTAGGTAATAATAATGGACAATAATATTTCATACATTGCCTGGACGCCCCAGGTATTCTATACATTGCCTAGGTATTATATAGAATACCTGTATTATACAAATTGCCGGTAACATAGATACAAAAACAAAAATCATTAAAAACATCGGTCAAGATATTTGGAGGAGGGAGTTCGATAACAAACACTGTGACACGAGATTTTTGTATATTGGATGAATCTCATTTTTGTATATTAGATGAATCTCTATTTCCCTCAGTCACACCATAACTTTAGAACGACTATACTGATTTCATTCATTTTTTATTAATGTTTTGTAATACTTTGTAGAAGGTTCTTACGGAAAGAAAAATTAAGAAAATTTCACAGAAAATGGTAAAATTTCAAAAAACTTAACGACTATTTGACCCTCGACTGTTTGACAGAATATTCCTGGCTAAAAAGGAAGGACAATGTGCATCGGATCATCATTTATAAAAACAGATATTAGTAGGATTAATATTACCTTCTCTCCGCTATCTGAAGGCAGGTAAAATGTGAGGACGGTAAGGAAGGAGATCCCCATGCAAGGGATGATGATGTTCACAGTGTAGAACAGCGTTTTTCTCCGCATCGTGATGTTGAATGTGATGTCCAAGTATGGCTCGTCGCAGCATGTGTAGAACTTCTCATTCCTGCCGAATTAATAAAAAAACTTAGAATAAAATTACAAAAAAGGAACAAACAATATTTGAGATAGATATGATTTTTTTATCATACACACTACTTTCATATATTGTCCAAAACATTTCTTTTTTGGAGTGAAAAATCATCAAATAACTTCTCCAGATCTAGGGTGGAGCGAGACTTACTGCGCGTTACTTACTAAAACCAACCTATGGATGTATCAATTCCTTTACACTGTGATTAAAATTAATCGACATTATATTTGTCATTTATAAGTTTGGAACAGATTATAAAACTTTGAAGACGGCATTGTCATCATATTGTCCTTAAAATCTGTCTTATTGAATTACTCAAAATGCGTAGATCTGTGAAATTAAATTACAGGACAGAATACAGTCATTGAGTTTGCAACAGAGGCTCTTCAAAGGAAACTTCGTAAAAGTCAAACATCAATAACGACACTTTTGCCTTTCAGCTACAGTTGAAGTTTTACAAGCAATTTTAATATTTAAATATCATTTTATAGGCGGTCAATAGAAACTTTTAAGTAGTTGAGATTAAAGCCGTAGAAACTTAAAACTCTTTGAGCCTTCTGGAAAGGTTTGGATGAGTAGGTAGTTAGACAGTTTTACACACAAATCTAAATGTAAATAAATTATAGAATAGATTTTGACCTTTCACAGCAAAATAATGTACAGGTTGATAGGTTCTAAATGCTTCGAAAATTTTGCAAAACAATATTTTATGGGCGCCAATATAAGCGTGTTCGTGTAATTTCATAGAGTAGATCGTAAAAGCTTTGAAGGAATATGAAAATGGCATTTATATCGTCTCAAGGGAAATCATTTTATATGGAAAAGCGCAGTTTGTCCCGACCATCTAGGTATCCGTCAATCCTACGAAGGGTTACATTCCATATGCAAAGTTATAATATAATATTTCACGGTCATAAAATGTGAGCGTTTTATTATTGGGCTAATATTTTTGGAGGAAACCAAGTGCTGTACAGTTTTATTACGTAGATTGTATGTACAGATGGTAATGTCTATAGATTTGTATTTTAGCACGTCGTATTTCTTTTATAAATAATTAAAAACACTGTGAAAGGAAGACACAAAGCAGGAAACAGATTTTTATCGTAGATATTACGAAAAAAACTGATAATTTAAGCCTTGAACAACGTCTACGACAGTGACTTTAGAAAACATCGCAGCTTGTAAAAGCACTTGACAATTTTACCGTTGCAATAGCTTTGTTACCGTGGAAATGCGAACTTTATTCAAAGTAAGTAGGAGCCAGCCGCGGGCTGTAGTACAACTACAGAATATGTATATAAAGGACATCACCGGAGGCTCGTCTGTAAGTATATTTTACTGTGTTGCCTCAGCAAGGGCCTTTGTTACTGCAACATTTTCACAATACGGCACATGCGTCAGTAAAGCCGAAATTTCTGTTTAATTTTGATGAGGTACTTAACGTCACTTTATACAGGGTGAGAAATTCAGATGATAAGCTTTAAGTTATTTGTTATCAAATTAATATTATCAATTTTTTATATATATACTGTTAAGGCTTCGCGAATTTTTATAAATAATCCCTTAATAATAGACCAAGTTTTCACCTATTTTTTGGCATAAATGCGCCATTGTTTTTTTTTTATATATAAATATATTACGTATACTACCTACTATTAAAGTAATAAATATTCAGAATCTGTCGAATCTAGTGATTTTGGGGTTGTTTCCGAAGGTCCACAAGTCTGTTGTTCTCGAAAAATTAAAGTTCGAATATTAGTTCCCAATGAGTCCACGTCATATTAAAATATTAAATATTTTCTTTCCCTACGAGTCTATGAGAATGTTTAGTACAGTCAGTAGTAAAACCTTTGATAAGGGATAAATGTTTATTATTTCTAGAAAATAAAACAAAATGAATACACGCAGTACTTATAAAACGGTAAACATTACTCTACATGCATGTCTCCAAAGAGGCTCCAATGGTAATAATCAAGAAAAAAAAAATTTATAACCATTACAGTTAATGATTTGAATCTTACACAAAAACAAACATAAAAACAGACAGCATTAAAAATGACAGTTCCAAAATTATCACAGAAAATCCAAATAATCGTAGTTAGTAACTATTTATTTTACCCACTGATTAAGACAGGCAAGAAATGGTTTTTACAGACTGTACTTTAGACAAATCTCGTGAACCCGTTGAGAATTGCTATAGGAACATTTAAAACAAGTTTTTTTTCATGGATTCGGTGGGAAATGATAAACAATATAACCTCATGGACCTCTGGGAACAACCCGAGTTTGGGGGACAAATGATACTTAAAAAGAATTGTTGATAAAAATTTGTTTCAATTCAGGTTGGGACTTCAAAACACTATAAATGAAAAGTTTAATACACTGGTGTAAAACAAAATTATAATTCTTTGACAAAAAATTGATACAACAAGAAAAACATGCCTAAAAAATTGTATCAATACTTATATCAGAATTGGCCACCCTAAACAAAGCAAAGTTCTTTTTTGGAAAAATCGAATAAACAACAAGCCGCCTTTTTCCGCTTGTTTTCATTTAAGTATTCCGAACACCTCTTCCTTCTACTTTTTAAAATCCTCTTAGAATTTTAAAATGACGTCCTTAAAGGAAAATATACATTGAGGTGAAGCAAGGATCTGCTCAGCATTTTTAGACACGCAGATTAGATTATTTAGTGGATACCGGGTTGCTTGAACCTGCGACAACGTGACTTATCGGTAAATCTTATTGGGGTTATTATAGGTACGCATTTTGAAGGGGTTACAATCGGTGGGTGTACGGGGCGTGAGTTCAGAAGCAAGCACAGTTTAACGTGGTAAAGCGGAAACACGTCGTAAAAGTGATGGCGAGGTAAGTGACGTCGGGTTAATAATGACACTCGTGTGTTCGAGAGGCGGATAACGGCCCGTACGGAGCCGGCAAGAAGCCTGAGGACAAACGACCGCGGTACATCGAGCTCCAATTAACTTTTGTTTACCGCTTACGGGACGTATTTCGCGCTGTATTAGCTTTTGTTTGGACCTTTTTTTTTAATTACTGTTTAAGTAGGTAGTTACCAAATACTTTTTGAAGAAAAACAGCTTATTTAACAGAAATCATATAGGTCTTTGAAATTTGACGTTTTTTTAAAATGGGTTGCTTTGAAGTGTTATATCTTTGGATTGACTTGGAATTATAATTGCAAATAAACTTTATATTAAAGGTACGGATACCGGCACGGATCTTGAGCGCTGTCTTCTACAATTCTACTTGCGCAGAAGCACGCAGAAGTGGAATATCGGGTATCTTTAATGGTATGAAAAGGGATGCGGGGGTGGGGAGTGCAATCCTTGTACTTGTACGCCGATGTGTACAATGCGCAAAGCGATCGCCACTCCTTCGCCGAGCGCTCAAGATCCGTGCCGCTAACTGTACGTTATTCTTTTTTCAAAATTAGGTATTTATTGGTTTCTTTGTGTTTTGTATTTTCTGTAATAACCCGCATCCCGTTTTAAAAAAACGGCAATTTAATAGGCAAAGACTGACGGACACTTTTTACCCATATCATAATAGGTTTAACTGTATTTATTGTATAAAGTATGTTTATCTATTGTGTGCTATATACATATCTATTTGTTTTAATTAGGATTTTATTAATGTAAGTTTAAATTTTGTTGTGCATTTAAAGTTAAGAAAATCTAATTGTGGCTTAAATTCACCTGTGTACATCAGCTGTTGTTTACAAAGTTTTGAGACAATAAAGAATGAGAATCTTGAAATGAAATATTTAAAGACCAAAAAACGGAATTACTAAAGTAAATAAAGTGAAAATAAATGATCCCTGTTGCAATAACATAAGTACTGATAGCGGTCATTTAGTTCAGCCGTCGCCGCCCGCCTTCAATAACTGAAACTAAACGGTCGTACGATAAACTTTTATATTTCCAAGCACGAACCGGAGTATCCTTACACCGGCGTTGTTTAAATAATGCAAGGAAATGTGAGAGAACATCGTTGGGCTCATCCGTCATTCCCGTGCACCGGTTATTATTTCACGGTGAGATCAACTGCGAATAATATAGAAGCGTGCTACTACTGCTAGAAGGGTCGCCCGTTTGAATGTAGCTTTCTTCATGGAAACTTTAGACCCCCGTTTCATTACCCTAAGGGAATCCTTTTTTATTCTTTGTATATGTCACTGGAAAATTGCAAACTCTGTATGATTGTAATTAATCTTTATTAGATTAGAATATATCGATATGTTATGAAAAATCGTTTTTTATTCGATAAATCAGATCCAAATTAATTAGTTTCTAATAAAATTGTGTCGTAAAAAATTAGTCTACAATTTTTTGCGATATTTTATAATCCTACGGCGGCGTTTGCAATTTTCCGGTAACATATACATCAAAAAAGAACCTCTGAAAAATTTAAGTGACCTAGGACCAAGTGTTTAGGCCGATTATTGATGACTCAGTGACAGGCTAGACTGCATTTTATAAATATATATACAGATATCTTTTGTACCGTTATACGTGGAATTTTGTACTGATATTTCAGCTTCAGTTTATAAGCTCTAGTAGTGGATTAAACTACTTGGTAGCAGATGGGACCTAATCTGGCAAAAGAAACAGACCGACCGTCTGTTTAAGGAGAGAAACTAATATAAAACGGGACAAGTCATTCTTTATATCCCCTCCAATCCGGAACTTTGGAACGAATAATAAAGACATCTTGAAAACATCTGAGAAAACTCGGCAAAGTTGAAAGAAAAGGTACTTATTTCAGCGTGAGTTGATCAATAGTCGGCGGAAACGCAATGCTGCGAATTTCATGGTACGTTATAAGTATCAATATCAAATTTCAAAGGATATGTGAGGATATGAGTTGAGAATAAAGTGCTATAAGGCTTAGAAGTTCCATAGTGTAAATGATGCTCAAAAAGATAAGAACATTTAAATACACAATAGCACATCATACTTTACTTTTTGGCTATAAGGGGTAGACTCACGTTAAATAAAACCTTCTAAAAATTTAAAAGGATTTCTCATACTTATGTATACTTCAGAGGCTTTAGTGCGAGTTTTCTAACGTATTCGATCGCGTTAAAATAAATTTCTTCTTTTGTGACTGTTTAACTCAAATTCTCCCTCCGTTAACCTCGATACCTCAGTTGGCCTCGTTTAAGTCAAAGAAGGTGCAGATGGGTGTCGAAAAAGTAAAAAAAAAATTGGTAGGATTACGAACCTGACAGCCGGCACCTCAAGGATGTCCCACTCCACGGACATGTAGAACTCGGACAGGTCCACCCCCACCGACACCACATTACTGCCCGCCTGCTCATCCATGTGCCTCAAGTCCACCTGCGTGCATACGAACTCACAAAACTATTTACTCGCCCCAACATACAAATATTCACAACTTCACAAGGCACCGGAGTTCAAATGAATATATTCATCTTAAACCTACGTCTTGAATGAACAAAATTGATTAGAATTTCAAATGTGGGGATGCAGTAGATACACGACGTGTGTCTTGATTGTGATTATGAACGTCACGTGTTCGCTTTAAAAAGGGCTATATTCAAGCTGGTTTCATTAAAAGCTTCGGTAAGACTACACCTTAGAAGAGCAAGGAAAAGTATAGTATTTGCAATCTATTCCTGAATATTAGCAGTGAGTAGTTGAAAGTTCTATTTGTGTTGTATTCTACTTAAAGCTATATTTGTCTGGTTTTGTATGGTTACTTATCTCTCTTTAAATTATTTTGGCGTACATGTCTCTGGAAAAAACTCTGTTAATACTTACTCAGATTACTCACACTTTTACCATTCAATAAAGACTCCGGTGCCAAAAAAAATTATTATTAAAATTGTTACTATATTCTCTTATAGCTTATAATTAATATACTCTAGTTAAATACACATCGATAACTTTAAAAGACACACATATAAGGAAGTTTAACACATTTGCTATTACTTGATTAATCTTATGATATGCGTTTAGAATGATGCAGGTTAGTTCTACTTATTAGTATCTTGTGTGGAGTAAAAAATAATTAATTAAATAATTTGATTTTATTTTACTTTATACCATTCAATTAGAATGAAGTTTGTATGTTGTCCAAGGTGCATAAGTATTAATGACCTACAGTAATTTGTGACCATTTGTGCTCATGATGCTGAATCGTATACCTTCCAGATATAATTGATCATTACTTTTTACTCCATCATAGGATAGTGATTAGTTGTTATATCTATTTATTTATGTTTAATTCATTGCCTATTTAGTTGTAAGAATTACTTATTTGATACATGCACCCTGTCACACAATGTGTTGAATTATCTAAATAAAAATCCCATCAAATCTTGCCAACGCAGACATTTAAACTGTGTAGTTCACTATCTCGGACTCTCTGTATAAAGATCTATACTCGATATTCCAAGCTGGTGTTCGTATAAGATGCCTCGAGAACAATACCACAGAGTGTGCCAAGTGGGATGTACCTGCGTACAAACTGAGATCAAAACCTTAACGACAAACCGACACACTTATCTTCAATGTAGACATGTCACAACAATTCGATTCATGCGAAGAAATAACAACGCGAAAACACAGAAAACACCGAATATAACGAGTGATCGTGGAGCTTTCGACAAGAGTAAATAGGATGAGGACGACCTCCTTCTCCTGATTCCTTAACGCTATCGCGTAGAATAAGCGCACTACTTCTTGTCGGAGTATCGTATCTCGGAAGTAGCGCCCTTCATTCTCAACGACTCGTCAAGAAATCTGATAAGGAGGTCGAAAGCGCCGGCTCCGCCGCGCGTGTGTGTGTCGCGCGGACGCAGCGTCTGAGCGACCCGCCTCATACCAACTCTGTGAGCCTCTCAGTCCATTAAACCAACGATTGCGTTCGCTACAGGGGCAACGCGGCGGCAGCGTGTTGGCATAAGACGCGTGCTTCGGTCGAGTGTTGTAATAGCATGCAACGACCGTCTCCTCGACGCGCGAGGGTCCTCGACGCTTCGACGAGACGGCGAGTTCTACTTTAACATTTAGATTTTTGTGCATTATGGACTCCGTGTCAAAGATTGGGAGTGGTATCGTCTTTCTTTGAAATGACAACATGCAATGGACTGCCAGCGACACCACACTAGGTACAGCCAGTAAATATATGAGTCGCTAATAGGGAAAGGTATAAAATATGCAACATGATGACTATTTATGCTCGATAGTGTAGAGCAACAAGTGTGATCTTTATCGTTCGTTTGGTTTCACGTGCTGTGCTAAACCTGTTCGCGTGTAGGTTCGTGTGAAGCTGTGTACAGAGTCGCGACCGCGTCGGGCGGCGAGCGACCGCGCCGTGATCGGGAATGCAAGTGATTCGGAAACAAGCGAGAGTCATGCGGTGAGTGGAGTGTACACTGACGGGGATCATGCAGCAAGCTCGTGTGGCGCTCGTGTGGCGGGCGTGTGGCGGTGTGTGTGTGTGTGTGGCGCGAGCGGAGCCAGCTATGGGAGGGTGTGAGCTCCGAGAGACGCCGCTCCGCGTACCGATGCGATTGTTAGCTCATCGTTCACTACGTGGTATTTACCTCGCACTCGCGGCGTATCGTGTAGCACGGAAAGGCTCTATCGGAGCGGGATGTGTCGGGTAGGATCGGATCGAGTGAAGTTTTTGCATCCCATATCACCTGGCTGTTAGAATTTTATACCTTTCCGTGTCGAGCGAGGAAGGCCGAACGAGCTAAGTGGACCGGCCGAGGATATTCTGGAGCATTCGTGATCACGCACGTCGACATAACCGCTACTCCATATACTTAATCATCCCATCGCAATAGAAATGTAAACTTGCAACATGTCAGACTACGAGCGAGCCGGGCGGGGAGCGGGCGTCGGCAGCGAGCGCACGCTCTGCGCCTCTACTCTAGCGTCGTCGTTACAGTCAATATGTAAAAGTGAGATAACATACCACATGGACAGAAAAGTAATATAATTACACGACGAATTACGTTCGAGCCAACAAGCTATTGCATGGACATCGGCCGGGGCGGCGGGCCCTACGGCTACGGCCCGACGCGCGGCGCCAAGCAGCGTACAGCGGGGCGTCACCTTGAAGCCGTCATACGTCCAGCTGCCTAACTTAAGCACACAGGTTTGCACGTCGTAAGGAAAGAACTCGACGTCGATCGAGCACGAGGACTTATAGACGGCGGGCGGCTGCCACACCACCATGCCGTTGTAGTACACGGTGGCCTTGGTCATCAGCGTCACCTCGTAGTTGCCGTCGGCGCTGCGGACAAACAGAGCGGTCAGCGAGCGCGGTGACGGAGCTCCACGCAATTACCTTGAATCCGTCGTACGTCCAGCTACCGAACTTAAGAACGCACGTTTGCTCGTCGAAAGGAAAATATTCCACGTCTATTTCGCAGGAAGACTTGTAAATGGCGGGTGGTTTCCATTCCACCAGCCCCTGATGATAGATGGTCGCCTTGGTCGCCAACGTTACCTCGAAGTTGCCGTCGGCACTGTAATGTTAACGCACGTTTACAAGCCGTCTCGCGGCCCTACCGTTCACTTGTGTCTCACCAAATACCCTCAAGTGCGTTAGTACGAGTATGTTGTGTGTGGACCATGTCGCATGTGCGGGAAACTTTGTGTCGCTAACAGTTTCAAACATTCTATTAGTACAGGTTACAGGTACACGGGTACTTGAATCGCGTAATAACTAATTTAACGTCTGACGACGTATTTAAACTACGTTTTAGTAACTAACACCGGTACTCGTGCTGTTGTGTTTAAACAGCTGCTCTACAATACAATGTGCCGACCTAAACAACGAAATACATTGTTCTGTTTAATTTTAATAATGCATTATGCTCAATAAATTTATGGTCACTCTTGACAAATATTAGACAGTTACTCATCTTATTTACTCATTTTCGCTGAAAGAAAACAATTAGGATAAAATAGTTTTATAACCACAGATTACATATCCTCATTATTTCATTTGATGACGCTTCAGAAGACGAAATTGTACGTCTTTATTGTAAGTACGTACATATTTGTACATCGACTTAATTACAAAGGCTTTAGTTACTTTTATAATTTTACTTTGATTAGTTTAACACAATACAACACAACATTAAACATGCATTAACAGCGAAAGAAAATGGCGTTTAAATGCATCATTTATAACTTGATTTAAACGATGTGGATGAAAACGAAGACATCCAATAAAATAATGAAAAAATATGACAACAAAAATAAAACACGGACGGGGTTGAAACTGGATGATAAGGGTTAACAAATCACTGTGTGGGGGTCCATACGTAGCCGGATTCGTTCATTCAAAGGGTCTTCATCGCAGGTGTCCCAGGTTTGAGGTAGAAGCAAAAATGTGCACATTAGAGGGGTCGAGCCGGACGGGGCGGAGGGAGAGGGAGGGACACAGGTCGCGGGAAGGGACAGGAAATGAGTAACGATTGCTGTCCCGGCCATTTATCAAAGTCCGACGCCTCAAGGTGGCGGCCGCGACAAAATGAATGCCAACTACGAGCACACGACACTAGTGAAACTTGTAACTCAAGGCTCTTAGCGGTTCTGTGATATTTAGTTTTAGGTAATTTAGTTATAAAACGTTTAAATAAAGTATTAATTCACTTAATTAATTTAATAAAATACCCTCATCACACGAATGAATTAACAAGTCTTTTAGCACAAACAAAAATTCTTTACGGCCAAGGATTATTTTAATGACCTACTAAAAACGATTATAAATAAATTAAATAAAAGTAATCGTTTAAGCTAAAGGGATTACAAAGTCTCATTCCAGCATACTTTCAAAGCTGAAACGTTCAACGTTCGAAATTAACCGTCTTCGTCTTTAATGGAAATTTTATTCTTGGAGGGAAAATCGATGCTCTTAGGAGGCGAAGGATGCAAGGAGCCCGCTGGGAGAGGAAGGAGGCGTATTTGTTCGCTTGATTTTTCTGAAAACTCGTAAGGTTTATCCCGTGAGAGTACACAGGTAATTTCGAAATGTTTTCATGGAATTTTATTTAAAAACTAGACAACTACAGTATTATGAAAGGTACTCATATTTGTACAATGCGTTAATCGTTTTTAATTTATAGTGGTTCGGGACTGCGTTAAGTGCTATTGCTATTGAATTGTAAAATTAATGTTTAATAGTTATGATTTACGCGGTTGTTTATCACTGTTGGTTTTGTTTTCATTCTACCACAACATTTGTGTTTACTATTGTCCCGCCCCGGCTTTTCAATAGTGCAAATTAAACACACAAACCTTCTTTATTTATGGCTCTTAAAAAACTTCATCAAAATCCGATATGCTGTTTAGGAAGAGTCAACGGATAGACAGCTAGACGCGGATTGCGACTTTGATTTATACTTTTTTTTGAGGGGAGAAATTTTCAATCGCATCCTTCCACTCTGGTTGGAGCTAGAGGGAGGGAGCTGACTTTTACTATGTTTCTTCAGTTACCCTCTGCGTACCAGGGTCGCGGTGACCCTTTCGAAAAATCCCGCAGCCCACTTTGTTTTATACTATGTATATAGATATAGCCATGCCTCTAACTCTACCTCAATAAAATCTACGGAAACCAAATCGCGGGTTAATAGATGATGTGAATATAAAGGATGAAATTAAATTCCGACTAAACTACTGTTGTTGCAAATTCTATTTTTATTAGGGTTTCAAATAATTTCGGAATGAGTGATAAATATACGCAACCGGTAAGGGAGGGGGAGGGAGCGACACAGTAATCTCTGGGCCTCTGTCAATTAGGCCGGGTACCACGCAGAATTCACGGCTTATTGGTTTTTGTGGGACAATGCCATGCTTTTGTGAGCCTTTATCGCTAAGATTGTACTGTAAGTAAAATACGATTCGTTTACAGGCTTTGTTTCGTCCTTTCGACGCTACGGGATTTGCCGATATACGCTACGATAAACACAATTCGGAGTTCAGAGATAAGTTATTCGAATTGTTACTGTGTGTTGTTAAATTTTGGGTCCAAATTTCTTTGTTATGATAATAAATTGAGAAGCATGAAGCATGGTTTTTATTGTACTGATTTCACGACTCTTGATAAAAACATTCCTAATGTTTAAACTTTTGACTGAAATGCAATTACTTATCTAGCACTACTCTTTTAGAAATACAAAAGAATCTGTTTTCGAGTAATATTGGTAACTATGGGTATTTGTGAGGATGTCAGTGTTGGGTGGTTCGATGGTGTAGGTGTAAAACATAAGGGCACTAGCACAAAATAAGTGTAAATGGAATGTCATCTGTATTAATTTGGTACATTTTTAAGATCTGGTGAAGCAACGAATCGTGGCGCACACAGCTCAGGGCCCCGACGAGTAGCTCTTGGCTTCTTTTGTAAAACACTTGTGTTACACTTCGGAGGTAGGCATATCTCATACACACTAGAGAAAACGTGAATATGCTGAAATAACCCCACATACTTCTAAATAACTTCATCAGAAAAGTGTAACAAGATAATCTCGTTTACGCTGTTTGCAATATTAATCCCAACACCTTCATATTATGATTGCCCAATTTGGCCGTTTCTCTCCGAACTCGATCCAAAGTTAATTACATGTGTTACCTCGTAGTGAGCACATTTTCGTTTTCATTAGAGGCAATATAGCCAGCGACAGAATCACGGTAAATGATGCCGTCTCTTCCGTAATTAGGTTCTCCAGCACTAAGTTAGAACAGCTAAACTTAGTGAACCCGACTTGTTTGTAGTTCGCATCGATCTTACAACTTAATTTGGAAAATATAAAGGAAATGAGAAAGATATTGGTAACAAATCGCCCGAAAAATTTTCTTTGGATATTAAGTTTGGGCAGATCTCGGAGTTTTCTTTATAACTCTGTTAATGCTATCGGGGAAATTAGACGAGTATGCGGGCTCGATAAGAAACAAATATACCTGGAGATTTTTCTTTTTTTCTTCTAGGTAACTGAAACGAAATTGCTTTTTCGTTTGAGCATTTCGGTCGTTCGTGAGTTTAGTAACAAGCGACTGAGTATTTACAATCCAGATGAATTGTTTGGTTGGCTACTGAAAATATTTTACTGCAAATACCTTACCGTTCAGAAAGTTTCTACATCAGTCGCTCAACTTAAGATTATCCATACGGGCGGAGAAGTCGATTATAATTTAAGGTGTCTTCAAGGTCAGAGTGAATAGGTACTTAATAAACTAGTTCGATTCACCATCAACGATTGAATCGCTGCTTACTATCAGGTGGGATCAAGTCAAGCAGTCAAGTACTGGTTTATATAAATAAAAAAAAGATGCTTTTACGCTTTGCAAATTTAAAGATGACACTTAAAATGGCTTATTTTTTTTTATAACATAAAATAAAAAAATACATAATTACTTTAGCGTTAACCAGAGTGTAATCTACGGAGCCCTTTGTCAAAAATCATCTTATAAGGCCCCACGACTCGCTGCCTCACTTTCAATGTTTATCAAACAACAATTTAACGGTAGTGTTTATCTGAAGCTTATAAACATGATTTGGTCTCACTTGTTATAGAGTACGATGTCTGGTCTCCAGATGTGGTCTGAGGGAACATGGAGCATGTGGACCCCGCCGTATTCTTTGGGTTCCCAACGCAGCTTGTAGTCGTACCACGACTGCTCCACCCAGAGGTTTGTCGTCATTATCTGGTTCTTCAGATTCTGTTGAAGAAATATAAAGTTATAGAAAGTTGGAAATACATTTTTAGACTTTATTTATAATGTACAATACTGTTGTAAAGCATTGAGTATGTATTATATTTGGTGATGTAACTTAGTTTGAACAATATAATTTTCATAATGAGCACTGTAAATAACGTACAAAGTTAAATTTTTAGAACAAATGCATGCATTACACTTTTATATTTGAAATAGATGAATCCCTTTTGAGATTACTATGATTTTTTGTATTATTTAAAATAAACATTGTCCTTGTATCAACATTTGAATTTACTCCTGTATCATGTAAACTTACGTACACAAGACAACGAGACCCAGAATAAACTATCTGTATGCAATACAAATATTTGTTCCTTACAGAAATCGAAAATGTGACCGTGACTACTGTGACGTCATATAATGTGACTTATAGTAGCATAAAAGCATGTTATCGTCTGCTGTGTCTGTCTCGAATAAATTTTTTTCTACTGTATATACATATTATATGGCCTAAAATTAGCAGGTGTATATGAAAAAAACATGATTATTTTACACTCACGAGAAGCTTGCAATAAATGAGAATACTACTTACTACCAAATACGCATACATTCAGTATCATATGAAGTATTTCCTATGTAACTATCAGTACACATTGGCGTATCATCGGATACTTTCCAACGAGGGGTCGTTAGCAAAAAGATATAATATCAAGTTGTGTCCCCATCGGTATTTTATCGGATACATTTTCGCGGGAGTGCGTTGGAATTACACGGCATAATTCCCTGAAGCCCATTCCATCATCGAGACGTAGGATATATGCCTATTTGATATGGTTTATTCCGCCTATACGCACAAAGAATTTTGCTTATTCACTTGTAATGTGAATCTAACGAGTTCAACTGCTTGCTGACGTCTGTGTTTTCAGATAATTGACGACACGTTTGGCGTAGTGATTGACAGCCGCACTGCACGTCACGGGTTCGATGCCCACATGGGAAAAATATTTGTATGGCGCACAGGTAGTTGTTCCGGGTCTGACTGCCTTGTGTTTAAATGTGTGAAGCTACCCACGATATGGGAGTAATTCAAAATTTAAAAAAAAATAGAATATAGAATAAAAAAAAACTTTATTATACACCAAAATAGTAACAATTACAGAAACTTAAATCTATGGGTACAATGGCGGTTTTATTTAATAAAACTTCATGCAACACAAAGGTTGTACCTTAGTGTTGCATGAAGTTTTAGGCGTTAGTTTTAGGCGGACTTAATGCCTTAGGCATTCTTTACCAGTCAACCAAGGGTAGTGAAAAGAAAACTTGGTAGGTGCATAAAAACAAGAAAAGATTAATAGGAAAACAAGGGATCAAATGTATATATAAAAAATAAACATACATAAATATTTAATATAATATGAACCTACATATATTTAAATATATATTATTTATATAAGGAAAAACGAAAGAATTTTTGAGACTGCTCCGTTATCTGTTTTTTTTTATCACTGACAGCGATATCCACCAGACAACCTATTTTTATGAGCTAGGGTTATCCAATAGCTATCTGTCATGAATAAAGCAAGCATGCAATTTTCCATCCTACTAATATTAAAAATATGAAAGTTTGCATGTTTACATGGTTGTCCATCAATCATACCTCAACGGCTAAAAGTGCTAATGCCATGACATCGATAAGGAGGATAATTTGCATCCCGGTAGTTTTTTTTTTTCCTGTGGGAAAATCATCTTATGACATCCCCCGCTCTTGGGCGGGGCGGGAGATAGTGTCAGACTTTTACTGACTAATCCCGGTAGTACGATCTTTTGGAATAATATTCACTTTTCACATAGGCAAAGCTGCTCGTAATAGCTAGTCAACGATATAGGATGAGGTAACGGTCGAAAACAAATAAAATAAAACACCTAAGTTCGCTGCTGAATAATCAGCAAAAATCTCGGTACAGAACATATAGTAAGTATTAGAAAAAATTTGGATAAAATATGTTCACCTGTGTCCAACCTCTTGTCATCCTTTTGTCGCCTATGACTAAAAGTTATGAATCTTTTGATCAACAACACGTCTTTTATTTACTTCATATTTTTGCTAGATTCCTCCCGAGCATTTCCCGTCTGCAGGCCGTCAGATAAAGTGTAAGTGGATTATTCTGTTAGACAATATTCTGTTATTTGCCGGGAATTAATCTGTTGAATATGGGACGGCAGGGCCTCATACTAGAAAAATAATTTCTTATGTCTCATCAAGATGAGATCTAATTTTCTTACGTCGACAAACAAAATATTTATTTTAGCAATGTTTTTCTTACACTGCTGAGTAAGAAAACTTTTATTAATTATAGATGAACTTCAAGGAAATGTGAACTTTACAAGTTACATAGCAACATTTGCTACGCCGTAGCTCGCCGTAGCAAAATTTGCTACGACAGTAGGTACAAAGAACGAAAAATATTCCTTAGTAACCCAGCATTAGATACTGTCATTAGATCGAGGTCTGTATAAAACGACAGTTTGCCTCAATGTTCAGGGGTTATTGGCTTAGCCATATAAATAAAGCACCGTTATTACTTCATAGGCAGCCAAAAGTGTCTTTATTATGCCATTTCCGGAAGGGTTCCAATTCCAAGTTAAGTTTGAACTCGAAGTGGTTCCATTTAAAACTTTTATAATTTGAAACCGGATTATGAGAAAACATTTTACTGGATTTGAAAGAAAATTCAAAGAATTTTGGTACTTTTATTAAAAGTTTTCTGTATGATTTTTTGGTAAATGGTGCTAAAAACTCGCTTTTAACCGCCTGTTGAGAACTCAAAGGATCAGGATCGTTGTAAAACGGTATTTGTTTTGGCTTAATAATAATCTATTGTTTTCAAGTACACCTTCGAATCAATCCCTTGTCCTTTATAGATAATCCTGACTCCGATAATGTTAAACAACAATGAATTATTCATGACAAGCAGAAACGTTGTTTTGTATCGCGCGAATTTTCCAACTACGGACTCCAACACTTTGTTGTGGAAACTGTAGGCACAACACTAAAAAAAATACATGTCGCTAAAATGCCGACTTTCCTTTTTGCGCGAGACTTTTTTGTAACTTAAATTAGGTTTTATTCACATATACGTTCTTAACTCGTCCATCTGAAAGTTTCGTATACTTGTCGCTTCTGAGTACTTCGTAAATTTTTTATTTACTTCTCGATATAAAATTTATATGACGGCATGCTTGTGCAAGTCACAAACAGGGTGAAGTTAAACAAGCACTTAGAGTCTGTGTGGTTTCATTTACTCGTAGAGTTGGCGCGGCATAACTTTGGTAAAAGACTATTACTAAAGTAGGCACTCTTCAACCAAATAATATATTCTAGAGATCTACATCATTTTTTTATTTTATTCATAAAGCAGTAAGATAAGCTCAGTTTAGTTTAATACGACGATTACTTCAGCTTGAGAGAGCTTTCGTGAAATTCTTTAAGTTATTGTTCACTCCGTAAGCAAAATTATTATTTTGAGAAGCACTTACTGTTGTAACAACCCGCTTATTTGACATTACCTAGTATAATAAGTATTTGAAATGCTAATCGTTGACATCAAGTGAGATGATTGAGTATTATAAAATCAAAGACTATGTTGAAGACAATCTTGTTTGATAATTACTACTTCTGCACATTTGGTTTTTCTGAAGATGAGCCTTCTAATTTTAATCGCTGACATCAAGTGAGATGATTGAGTATTACAAAATCAAAGACTATGTTGAAGACAAGCTTGTTTGATAATTACTACTTCTGTACATTTGGTTTTTCTGAAGATGAGCCTTTTGTATTATCCTGTGTACTTATATGAACTGCTTCATCTTTATTTATTTTTTAATTCTTGACTTTATTTTTGCATTGACTTTTCATTATACAAACCTCTCACTGATCTCATTTGGTAGCTCATTAACTGTATTATCATGCAAAACATCTCTATATTAACTTTTCTATCTTTATTTATTTTATTTTTTGAGATTCTATATAAAACAAAGTCCCCCTTCGTTTTATAGAGAAAAAAAAATTGTCACTAATAGACACGATGTGATACGACGTGATTCATGAAGAAGGTTCTCTACTATGATACATGCATATTATATTAGAGAAAACCCAGGAATTCTAACAACCGTTTTCTAACACCCGTACAAAGCTAGAGCAGGTCGCCAGTTTTATATAATTTAGACCGCTTTCTAACTTCATTACTAAATGAAGTGAATCATTAGTAACTTCATTTTTAGCCATAATTTCCATTCAGATTTATTTAAGATCATGTTATTTGATAATAGGTTTATTACCTATAAATGTAGCTTCTTGTTTATAATTTAAGAACACTGTAGACTCCGACTCATAGATATTTTCTATTACGATCTACGTTTTTTTAAAAGTTGTTCATATATTGACTGGTCTACATAATCTTCTTATACCTATTAATATTGCCTTCGAAGTCGTGGGGCGATTCCGTGCTGCTGAGATTTTTGGGGTGGGAAATGACCCTCGACTCTAGAGTGAGAGAAGTCATTCGATGATCACCCACCTTAGAAAAAAACCTATTAATATTGAAATATGGAAAAACCAATCAATTATTTAAAAGAGCATCAGTGAAGTTTCTTGCCTATGTCTATTTGAAATAAAATGTTTGGATTTGAATTGAGTTGGAGTTTTTCTGAGAAACGTTAAAGGAAATCTATACATATAATAAATCTGTAGAAATTTTTAGTTGTGCTCGCATCACGTAATATGAACGACATCGATGTAGATAACTTTTATATATATGAAAATTGTATGTAACTTGATTAATATTTAATATTACTTAGGCTTTGTTTCATCGCAATATTACATTACATTTATTGACTGTTAGGCGGTACGAAGTTCGCGGTCAGCTAGTGTATAATATAAAGAAATCGATTCTATTATAGGTAACTATCAAAAATTCAATTTGTTTTGTAAGAGCTGGTATCACAATAACAATGTTACCTTCAATCCAATTAGTGATAATATAAAGAGTTTCTAGGTACGCTCCAGACCAAGTGTCTATTGATATGCGCATTATGAGTCTAGACGACTCTTTGACGGAGGACGATGCAGGGTGAGTCAGGATCTACGCGGGAATCGCTCGGTTCATGGCCCTTTACGGGGCAACGTTGCTGCAAAAGCGACCGGCGGCCATGCTGAACGCCTGCCAGAGGGTCATGGCTGTCCAGATAGTCCGGGGATACTTCATGGCCTCCCGCGAACCGGTGAGCCTCCTTGCTGGCCTGCCACCGTGCGATCTGGAGGCAACAGTCCTTGCACGCATGCACGATTTGAGGATGAGATGCAACGCTTGGTTTCGCCCCTACGTTACATCCGCTGCCAATTCGCGGCATGGCGGATAGAGTTTCGGCGAGATCTCATAGCGGGATGGCGATAGCGACTGTCTCGCAACCCAGTGCTGGGCACGCCATAATCACGGCGGTAAGTCCCCTCTTTGAGGAGTGGCTGGAGCGGCAAACCGGCGTCCTCACCTTCCGCAGGTCCTCACCGGACATGGCAAGTTCGGGAGGTTCCTGCATCGGATTCAGGGGGAAGAAACGCCCAGGTGAGACCGCTGTATGGACCGCCCGAAGGATGCGGTGGAGGTGTGCCCCGCTTGGGCGGAGCACCGCTGTGTCCTCGTGGAGGCAATTGGCGGAGGCGACCTTTCGCGTCGGGCCCTGGTTCGGGCTATGATCCAGAGCAAGGAGGAAGCTGCACGCGTGAGGGAATGAAGCGCCTCACGCCCCAGTCGCCGTAATTCCGACCCAGCCATTGTAGACGCGGGCTTGTGGTCGTCGAGCAATGGGTAGCTTGCCTTCCGGCCGTTCGGTAATTAACCGGACTGAGCCCAGTCTTCAACAGCGCGTAGTGACCTACGCGCTCTTCATAGAGATGTCAACAAACCGTAGAGACCCAGCAGTAATTTAAGGAAACTGGTGTGTTTTTAGTCAGCAAAACTCTGACACGCCCTCCCGCTCCACCCAGAGCGCGAGAAGTCATTGGAGGATTTCCAACCACAAAAAAAGGTACACTGCAGAAAAGTTGTACCTATTTCGATAACTAGAATTATTCAATTTCCTTTTGGATCAAAGTTACAAGTATTTGTGTTTTGTACAACACTGAGGGAATGTCAAACGTGTCACAGATTTATGTCTTAGCCTACAACAGACAGTTACCTAAGGGTATCCATCATAACATTTGCGATGGGGCTCGATTTAGCTGAAGATTTTCTGCTTATCCTATCTGACATTTGTTCCGCTACCCTGTCAGCTTCTTACGAAACTTTGTCAATAAACATTTTGGGCCTTTGTTCCGTTAAGGAGTCGTATTTTGTTTCGTTTGCGGATAAACGTTATTTTGATGTAGATTTACATTAGGTGCGATTGTATTTCAAACTGCGGAGCTCGACAATATTTATAGAGTTATTCTTTCATTTTATTAGCTTGATAAAATTTATACTTAATTTTATATTTTACAATTTGCTACCTCTTTTTATTTTGAAAGGAAATTCATCACGTAACTTCTTCCGCTACGGGTGGAGCGAGAGTGAGTGTCAGACCTTTACTGATAAAATTTACCCGTGTTCGTTCAGTTACTCTTTTGAACATTCCCAGTCTGCTACCTTTAATTCATTAAACTCCATGCGAACGCCGGCGTCCGCTCTCTCATTGTCTTTTTATTGTATCTCTAATTTCGATGGGCCGATTTTCCAATAGTTAGATAACTTTAATCTGAAGAATTAAGAGAGCATTTTTACAGTTTCTGTATAGAAAATATGTTAATGTGCTAATATATATTCTTCAAATATAAGTTGTTTTTACTATTAAAATCAGCCCTAAATTATACAAAGTACTGCAATCATAAAAACATGTGCCCAGCATTAATAAAAAAATGGTTGTTAATTTACGTTGTAATAATTTTAATCATTCAGTAATAGTAATTAACACTTAGTTCTCAGCTTCAGCGATCATAAGTTACGGCAATCGCTTGTGATTTCAAAACTTTAATTAGCTCGGTTAACTGAATTATCTACTTTGTCAAAGTTTGAACTGATGATATCGTAGTTATAGAAAGTTAGGCAAGTACCATAACTTGATTTTCTTTTTTGTAGGTAACATTGAATAGGTACCCATCTAGATTAGTTGTGGGATAAGAGCAGAAAAACATTTCCAAAGAAATATCTTCATACAATACACGTCCCATTATATAATAAAAGCATATTGTGTCTTTGTTTGTCATTGTTCATTCGTAAGTGACTAAAACGTCGCCGTTCGAACGATTCCTTTTACCACTTCAGTTATTGTATACAAGCGTTCGTAAAAACATCATTTTATTAGATACTTATGCATCCTTATGGACAATATTTTAAGACGCTTTTATCTTGAAGGAATCTCTGACGGTGAATATTTTATTTTCCACTGGGCTGCGCTATCACCGACTGTATTCCCAAAGGATATTAGATTTCTTTCATACGACAACCGAGACGGAGGTGTGGATAACTTTTTCCGTGTTTGCTTTTCCCGACGACTACACTGACCAGAGTAAAGGAAAATATTCCCCACGACGATAAATTGCGTCGTCTCCAATTAAGCCAAGGATAATGCTTTTAGGTATCTACGCAATGTAGCGGTGTTCATTTTCTTAGCAATTTATAACAACAACATTTATATTTCGGTCACGAAAATATTAAATAAAAAATATGTTAAAACATGATTATACAATGTAGGTTATGTATGTATCGTCCCACAGTTTGTACAAAGTTTCTAAAATAAAATAAATTTCCTGGCTAGCGCTGAACGTGCATGGGCGACACGGAAATGAAAATCGTATAAAAAGTAAGGGTTACGCTATGTTAGCATTTTCACGCCGGTTTGTGAATGAGGGAAACATACGTGTTAGTTGTTTTATTCCGCACCGAGTTGCGCGCTCGCTCGAAGACGGAAATTAAAAGTAGCCGCCGTGGTTTCACACTGTACAATGCATGGAATGGCCCCGTTTTAAATTACGTCTACCACGTAAGCTCTGCTACAGCTACAAGTGATACATAACCACCGAACATCCCTATTTTCAATTATATACGTCCCTATCCACTTAACCTAGTTTCAGTTGACTTTTAGGGGGTGAGTTTGATCAATCTACATAAACTTTGCTAAAATGTTGTTCGAAGTTGTTCCTAAGATAATATTTCACGCGAAATTCGCTGTGACGTCTCGATAAGTACGCGATAAATACACTCGATAAACGCGCTTACGTAGGCTACGTAAAAAATATTAAACAAACAGGGAGAAGGTAAAGGTAAGAGTCAGGAACCTGTCGTGGAGGCGATGCTGTTCTGTTAACGACTCACGCCGCGCGGACGGTCATGTACCGCTACCGTAAATTGTCTTCAGAATGGAACAAAATGTGCTTATATACAGGAAACATTTGCAGGTAAAAGAATTTTTCGACGTATTTTGGGCAGTTACTATCAGGGAGGACAAAAAACATAACGTGGTCAAATTGAAGTTACCCACTTCAATTTGACCAAAGAATACACCAAACAAATAAGTTTACAAAATAATAAGTTACGCAGTTACGATAATAACGTTAAATGTTAACAGTCTTGCCATAAATACATAAGTTTACACAGGTATTACAAAACTAAAAGCCAACATTGTACTTTACACGGCTGAAACAGTTCTGACAACAGAGGAAACCGTGTTTAATCAAAATATTTTAGAGCCTTTGCTAAAGAACGGTTTTCGCAATATACTCTAACAAGTACTTATATTTCGTTTAAACCTTACTTTTGTAAGGCACTGGTATTTTCAGACTAATGAAAGAAAAAACAGTAGAAAATTTATTCCAGCTCTTTTCTCTCTCTCTGGGAAAATAGGTCGCTTTTGTATATCTTTGCCGTGTCAGGTGGTATAGACTAGTGGCTGACACTGCTTTGCTTTATTAGTAATTAAAGCGTACCGCTGTAGGCATAATTGTGTTTGCGTGTCGGCCGTGCTCACCCTTGTGGCGCAAAGTTTAAGGGATTATACAGACTTATACAGTTTATGTTGCGAGTGTATTTGATTTTAAGCTAGCTTTCAATTGGGTCATACTAGCATTAGTTTTAGTGTTTCTGAAATGTTATTTCAAGATTTCTCGCCCTCGATTAATCTAATCACTCACGAAAATACCAAACAAAAACTCAGTCAAAGTGATTGACTGATTACATTCCGCCAAACTTATAACAATAACAACGCAAGTATCGACGTACTTAGCTATTTCTTATTGTTAAATTAGGTAAAAGGTATTTAACAAGTATTTAAATTCAGTAACAAATGAGTGATTGCTTAAAAACAATTCGTTCATAAAGCTTTTATGTTGAACGAAATGCTTAAGTCAATTCACAGAACCACTCCACATTAAGGGGAATATTCATTCAAATACGTTCAGACAAATTACGGTCGTGACAAAGTTAATAGGTTCCTTTGTGACCTTGTGACCTATTTGAGATAGGGTCCAAAAGGCGCGTAGCCGGTTTTTTTTACTAACTTTGAATTTATAGCAAATACCTAAATACCCTAGGGGCTTGTTTTTAACAAAACTTTGTATCCCAAACAAGTGTTCAAAGTCAGAGATATGTCCTGAAAATAAAGGAAATATTTCATTGAAAAGCGTACACAGTACCTATCACAAATTCAATTTAATTTACATACACATGTAGACAATGTCTTTACTTTGCGCGACGCTGCATACAAATGCTTGCTGGTTTGTTTCCGTATATATATTTTTATATCTTTCTATTCTCGCTGACTGACTCTTATATTAGCAGGAGTTACATGAAAAGCGATTCAATTAAAAAACATGTTTCAAACATTTTTAACTGCTTGGTTCTCAATTTGGTTCTTTTTTTCTTTTTTTATGTTTGCTAACTCAAAACTGTCGTTTATGAAACAATTTCAAACATATTTTTTTTTATTTGGAAGGATGTAGATACATCTGTACATCCAGATTGGTTTAATTTTTATTAAAATCTAGTATTGATGATGTGATGGAATCCATCTCACACAGGGCGATTTTGGTATTTTCATCAATGAGTCAAGCATTTTGTGAACTGAAACTGATGAAGATTGATGGCCAACGGAACTCCTCAATGATAAGTATTGTATGGTTGGCACTAAGATATCTCAATTAGGATAGTTAAGCAACTATGACTAAGCAAAATTTAAACAAATATCTTTGTTGAGAATTGTACCGTCGAACAGATCTAATGATGAAGCCGACAGGTAGGCACCGAAACTCCATTATAACAATGTGTTGTAGCCGTATTGCGATTTTTTGACATTGTTATGAGATGCAGTGTGGCTATAAATTATTGCGACAGTAATATCCTGTAGGTAGATAGACAGATAGAAGGGTTTTTATTTGGGAGTTTTTTTTTCTTAAATTGCACACAATATTTCGGTTAAGCAGTGAAAATCTTATTACGAAGAAATTAAAACCGGGTTCTAAAAAACCACACAAAAAATTGCAAAATAATTTTCAATTTCGGCAGTCGGTGAAATAAACCCGACTTCCGAAACTAAAGTAATAATTAGTTTATATTGGAACAAGAGCTTTGCTACACAATGTTACAGAAGAAGAGAATGCACTTCATAAAGCTTAATAAAAAAAAATGTTACAATTGGTTTCAATTTTCAACTCTGTACGTCGTATCAGAAACACTTCGAAAAGAAGGTTACGGTAAAATCTTATGATATTCATGGAACGAATATTCGTTTATATAATAGGTACCTATTCTATTATATTATACGTTATATTATTATATATTACTTTTTCTTAGTATTAATTTATCTACTATAAAGGTATACTTTAACTTAGTAATTTGAAAAGAAATTATTAAATGATATTTTTATCATTTGATGATGATGATGATTGGTGTTCAAGATTTCGTATCATGATAACGAATAACTACATATATTTACAGACTAGCTTCTGCCAGCGACTTCACCCGCGTGAATGTAGAAAATTATCCCAAAAGTACTCCCAGCGTAAAAACTATCCAAAGAGTGCTTTTAATATCGTGCGGATTTCATTACGCATGCGGGATTGTCCCGCATGCAGAAAATTTTAGACAGCGATACACGCTTGCCTACGATCTTGTTCTCTGCGGGCTGCTGTGCGTTGTGGTTATGTACAATAGACGAAACCCGCACGGAGCTGCTGCCCGGGATCACGCACCGCGTCCTGCATGCATATTCCACGCATTACAATAAATACTTGTATGAAAAGGACATTTGCGGAGCATACGTGTGCGACCCAATCCCACATGCATGATCAAAATCGCACGAAATTAAAAACACCCTAAGTGCTATTCCAGGACATTGTCTATCCGTTGGCTAAATTCGTTCAGCCGTTTGAACGCGACGGTGCAAAAAACATACACACACGCATATAATTATCTACATACAAAATTTCGCCTTTATAATATTGGTGCGATTATTTTCCTCTTTCAGTCTATTAAACATGTTTAACTTATTTATAGGTAAGTTAATATTTTTCTCTGAAGCGTAACTAAATATTAACCTAGCTGGAACTTTCGGGACTAAAGTAAATACGACGGGCAAGTAAAAGCGCTTTCAAAGAAATAACTTTTATAGTGGTTCTGTAATACTATTATCTTGTGTATATAAGAGCTACGGTAATTGTCTTATATTAGCTAAGGTATAGTCCAATGTTTGCTAATGTAATATTTGACAGGCCTGTTGGCCTAGTGGTTAGTGGCCCTGACTGCTATGCCGGAGGTCGTGGGTTCGATTCCCACCCAGGACAAATGTTTGTGTGATGAGCACGATCATTTGTTCTGTGTAATTTAGATATCTATAATATGTATGTATTTAGAAATATTTAAGTATGTTTATCAGTTGTCTAGTACTCATAACACAAGCTCTGCTTAGCTTGAGTCTAGACGGCGCTGTGCGATGGCTGTGGAATATTATTATTATTGTTAATTTTTGAGAAAATAACTAGTCAGTGTTTTACTTTTACTAGACACTTTCATAAAAATCAGGAATAATGTAAAATTACAGGAGTTGGAAGCCTTTTTCCCAACAAATAAACAAAATGTATTTATTTTTAACTTAGTAGCACACGCCACTAGTATATTATATACAAAAATTGTATGCTAACATTTCAAATGGGATTGCTGATTGAATGGACTACAGCTGTAGTGACCCGCCCCATTTTGTGTTTTTGTTTGGAAGATTCTTACCCAGCTGGGTAAGAATTCTTTAAATCCTGGGTAAAATTCCTTTCAGAATCAGAACCTTGGCCCCAGTAGGCTTCGACCCTGCTGGGCCCCTACAGTTTGCTGACATCTTCTAGAGGCGCGCGTTGAACAGTACGCGCCATCGACGACTGGGACTCGGTACGGACAATTACCGGACGGTCGGACGGCGATCTACCCATCGCTCTCCGTCCGCAAACCCGCGCCTACGGTGGCTGGAAATCGGGATTGCAATTCCGGCGGCGGTTATGGCGTGAGGACCGTTACCTCACGCATGCGGCCGCTTCCTTTGCTAGCATTACTGCTTCGCAGAATGAGGCGACCGCCTGCCACTCCTTCTCGCTCCGGGTCATGGACAGTACCAAGGCCCAGCGCAAAAGATCGCTGCTGCCGGTCGCTCCCACGAGGACAGGGCGTTGCTTTGCCCAGGCGGGGTACACCTCTACTGTGTGCTCCACAGTGTCCTCCGGGCGGTCCACACAATGTGACACCCGGGCGTTTCTTCCGCACGAATCCAGTGCAGGAACCTCTCGAATTTACCATGTCCGGTGAGGACCTGCGTCATGCGGATGGTAAAGACGCCATGAGGTCTTTCCAGCCACGCCCCAAACAGGGAACCCAGCGCCATAATTATGGCGTGCTCAGAACTGGGTCGCGACAGTCGCTGTCTTCATTTCACCATGAGATGCCGCTAGAACTCTGTCCGCCATGCCACAACTTGCCGCGGCAGCGGAGTTTCGCCACGGCGTTGCATCTCCACGCACAAATCGTACATTCGTAATAATAATAATAATAATAATAATAATAATAATCATTTATTTGCTAGTAATGTAGGTATACAGATAAGGTGTTATAATTATTGTTTGTCCCACTACATTTTGCCTTACGGCATGCAAAATATTCATAGTTGATTGGAAAAAAGAAAATATAAAAAAGGTTAAAAATTGTAAACTCAACTTAATCGTTCAACTTAAATGGTATGTCATACAAATTCAGATACCATGTCATAAAAATTCAAATCCAATATCATGAAAAAAAAATACAATGTCATAAAATAAAAGAAAATAATGTCATAACAATAATACAATGTCATGCTCGAAATAATACCATGTCATACAAATAATAAAATGTCATCAAATAGAATACAATGTCATATAAAGTGAAATGATAAAATACTACTAGGAACCAAGTGTTATACAAAAAAAAAAACAACAATGACAAGGAAAAAAAATCACATTGAAGGAGCCACATTTTACGTGATTGTTTTGTCATACAGAAATTCCTTGATTGTGTAGTAACACTTGTCCAGTAGAAGTTTTGTTAACTGCTTTTTAAACATTTTTATAGGTAATTCCTTTAAGTTTCTTGGCAAAGTGTTATATATTATGGGACCCATGTGTAAAATACTCTTTTTTAATAAAGCAGTTTTATGACCACCGGTAAATAGTTGATTTTTATATTGGGCCCTTATTACTCTTAAGTGTTGCCTTATATCACTCATTGGCGTAAATAAATGTAGATTCGTTCTAACAAATATTGCAACCTCTAGTACATACAACGATGGGAAAGTCAGTATTTTGAGAGATTTGAAAACTGGTCGACAGCTTTCCGTCACCTTAAGACCAGTAATTGACCTAAGGCAACGCTTTTGAGCTCTAAATATGCGTTCCCTCTCGCTGCAATTTCCCCAAAATATGATACCAAATCTTAACAATGAGGCAACTAAACCATGATAGGCTATGAGCAAGGAATTTAAATTCATTTTTTTAGCTAAATTGTAAAGTACAAATGCAGTTTTACTTATCTTTTGGCATATGATATTAGCATGATATTCCCATGTCAATTTTTGGTCAATATTTATTCCTAAGAATTTTGTCACTAAGGTTGATTCTACAGTTTGACCATTATATTCAATATTTATATTCTGTGGCTGAAGCCGCTGCCAAAAATGCATGACTTTAGTTTTTTGTAAATTTATAACTAAATTATTTTTATTGAGCCACTCTATCATGGATTTAAGTGTACTGTTTATTTCCTTTTCGTATTGAATTTTATCCCTGCATTGAATTATTGCTGTACTGTCGTCTGCAAATAATGTCATCGGTTGAGTAATTTGGCGAGGCAGGTCATTAATATAAATTAAAAATAATAAAGGCCCAAGGACACTTCCTTGTGGAACCCCAAATTTAATGATTCTGCAATTTGATAAATATTTTACTTCACGTTTAGTTCTACTACAAATTCTCGTAATTTCTGTGTACTGTTTTCTACCCGTGAGGTAAGATTTTATAAGGTTTAAAATGTTACCTCTTACACCGTAGTAGTTTAATTTAGTTAAAAGTATGTCATGTTTTACGTAATCGAACGCTTTTGTCATATCTGCGAAAATTGCACACACAGGATTTTTCTTATCTACATTATTCATGATCACTTTCAGAAGATCAAAAATAGCCAAATTAATATTTTTATTTTTACGGAAGCCGTATTGTTCATCGCATAATATATTGTTTTTAGTCATAAATGAGTACATTGATTCATATATAATTTTTTCAAGTACCTTAGAAAATACTGAGATTAAAGCTACTGGTCTGTAGTTTGTCATGTCTTCTTTGCTGTTTTTCTTATGTAGTGGTTTTACTATCACAGTCTTTAATTTTTCAGGAAATATACCTGAGCTTATGCTTGCATTTATTATATGACTTAGTGGTTTTGCTATAATGTCAGAAACAAACTTTACGGCAATGGTAGAAATACCATCAAGTCCAAAGCTTTTTTTATTTTTTAATTTTTGGATTACACGTACAATATCTTGTGGCACAACTGGAGGCATAAACAAAGAATTCTGGATATGGGTAGTTCCAATTATATTGCACGGTTGGTTATTAGAAACATGTTTAACCTGGTCAACAAAGAAATCATTAAAAGAATTAGCAATTTGCTGCGGATCCTTGACTAATTTGTCACCTGTGTTAATTTGTAAAATTGGTTCTTTTACTTGAGTACGATTATTAATTATCTGCCATGCTGTTTTTGACTTATTTTGTGAGCTGTTAATTAGATAATTATTTTGAGCTTTTTGAGTGAGATTTACAATTTTTTTAAGTCTTTGCGAATAATTTTTAAATATAATTTTGTTTTCAGATGAAGGTGCTTTTCTATATTTCCACAGAAGCTTTCTTTGTTTTCTGCTACAAATCCTTATTCCTCGTGAAATCCATTTCATTTTTTTGTCAGGTTTAATATTGATTAGTTGATTAGGAAAACATAAGTCATACAATAAACGAAACAAGTCAATAAAATTATCATATGCCTCATTGGGGTTGTCTGTTTCAAAAACTTCTGTAAAACATAAAGATTGTATGTGCTTTCTAAATAACATTAAATTTTCTTTGCTTAAATTACGTTTGCGAGTGCGCCAAGACTTAAATTTACATGTTTTATTTACCTGTATTTTTAAAATCTGTGCGGTATGATCGGATAGTGCTAAATCTATAACTTCACTCTCACATTTTTGTCTAGAATTATGAGCAAAGTTGTCTAAACAAGTACCACTATTTAGTCTAGTCGGTTGATTGAATTCTAGTTTAAGGTTATAATTTAACAGCAAGTTTATAAAATCTGAAGTCAAGTTATTTCTTTTAAGTGTATTAATATTGAAGTCACCGCATAAGACTATTTTTTGATTGACCTTATTACACAATCTTTTCAACAAGGCATCTAAATTATCCATAAAGGTATTAATGCCTGACATATTTGGTGGTCTGTAAATGCATACAACAATTAAACCCTGCTTACTTAATTCTATTGCACAATATTCAAACACACCTGTAATGGACGTGTTAGGAAGTTCTTTGTACTCATACCCTTTTCTGACGAGTATACAGGCCCCTCCACGTTTTTGATTATTTCTCGAATAGCACGATGCTAGTTTGAAATTAGGTATGTTAATTAGAGATTCATGTCCAGAAGTTACAAAATGTTCAGTTATACATAATATGTCAATATCTATATATTTTCCAGCACGTAACTCTTCGATGTGCACGGTCAACATGTCTGATTTATTCAGAAGTCCTGCTATATTCTGATGCAAAATATTTATGTACTTACAATAGAAAAAACTGGTCATTTGATGTCATTTCATCTCGGTTAATTAAAGTCTCCTCCTTATGATAATTCGATGTCAATGTTCTGTCATCTGTCTCGGTATTGATTTTTTCCGTATCTTGAGATTCGAATAAGTTATAGTCTATAATTATATTGGACATTATCTGGTCAAAGACGTTTTTCCATCCAACTTTGTTTATTTTGCCTGTATTGTATGTAAACATGTCAAATAACAGAGAGCGATTGCTGTCGAAAAAATATGCATAATTGTTGTTATTTATGTCCAAATAAAGAAGATTATTAAATAATTCTACTTTATAATTGTAGATTAGTGCTCCTGTTACATAAGTTGGTGCGCATACCACGACATTTGTGTGTGTAACGTTTTTAAGCGAGTTTTTTAAGTACTCAATAAGTTTAGAATAAGTACTATTTTTTAGTTCATTTTCTCCTATGAAAATCAAGCAGTAATCACGCAATGAGAAGTCTTTTAATTTGTTTGCAATAGTAGACGTCATTTCCGTAGTGAAGATGTTTGGTAGCAAATAGTGACAATAATTAAATTGATTTGCAAAGACTTCTTCTATTAATGGCAGAGTTCCTTTTGTGCAACCGCTGCTTATTATTGCAAGTTTGTTTTTATATTTTGGCATAGGAACACCTGATGATTTTTTCATAGCAATATTATTCTTTTTTGATATTGGTGTTACCTTTTTATTTTGTGTTAATGAATCATTGGGAAGATCGGATGTTTGCGTTTCTTTATTGTTCATGTCGGGTTTTGTTTCCTTGTCTGGTTTGGCCAAAGTCTTGGAGTCATTAACTAATGCGATTGGAGAATTTTTGTAGTGTTTTGTTTTTTTGTGGCGAGATAATGATGGTGTGCTACTTTTTCTGTCAGGCGTTAAGCAGATTTTTTTACAAGTTTCTACCGTCTTTAGTGATTTTTGTAAATCTATTTTCAAACGGAAGTTTTCGCTGTTGAGGTTTTCGATCTCTTGATGAGCACTCATAAGTTGCGTTTTAAGTGTTTTAATTTGTTCGTTAAGTTCATTTACTAAGTCGTCGTTATAGTTGTCGAGCAGGCTGTCCGGTATACTTAGCATAGTGGTGTCCAGTATAGTTTTATCATCGTTATTTGACATAACCGATAAGTTAGTCAGAGATCCAGTGTACTGTTTTCGATGTGTGACGTTATTGTTAGGAGAATCCATGATTATTTTTTTGTTGTTTTGGCAGTTTTTTTTTTTATGTGATTGTGTCGCCCTCTTATAGCTCGTATTTGAATGATTATTTTCGCCTACAAAGTTTTAAAAATCATTAAAATCTCACAAAAAGACACCGACTGCGACCCCGAGATTTGAACTTGGTTCTCGAAGATAAATACTCTTCATGTGTAGATGGCTAAACCTCCGAGCCACGAGATGATTAGTTCAATGTGTTGAAATTAAGTATAGTAAGACGAAAGAACGAAATTTGAATTTATCAAAACAGTTGGTATGACTAATGTGTCAGTGTTTTTTTCCACAACGTAGTTACGCTTTTGGTGGTTTTGTTTTTAACGTAGACACTTTGCGTGGTGAATATTTACACTGTTTGCTGAATTGTTTATGCGTAATATAGTCAAATCACACCCACTGACACTTCATTTCGCTACTTTTAAACATTTGTTGATTATGTTCTTGATTGTTATATAAAAACTTTTTATTTTAGATACTGTTTACTAGTCACTTTAACAACGTTCACTTTGGTATATTGGATGTTTTTGCACAGAATAATAGTACATATAAGCTAAAAAGAAGACTTTAAATATTTTTTAAATTAAATGTAAACACGGAGCTTATTTTATAAGGTGTCAAGCGAATTAGCGCCATCTACCCTCTCCCGTGCCAGGACTGTTGCCTCCAGATCCCATGGTGGCAAGCCAGCAAGGAGACTCGCCGCTTTGCGGGAAAACGTCCAGTATACCCGCACCATCCATATGGATCCAAGGTAGCTCGAGAAAAGAATACTTAGAAGAATTTGGTGGAGGATTTATCCCTGCAGTGGGGTAGTATAGAAAGAAACAAAAAAGTAGCTATGTTTGTAGTTTTGTTTTAGAAAGAGCTGTAACAGTACAATGGAAGCAAATAAAATCGATTTCAAAGAATATTGTCTGTGGTTAGCTTGTCCGGACTGGTGACAGGTGTAACGGATGAAAGTCGATAGCAAAAATAACTTTTAAAACATTTGTCGGTCTTTTCGAAACGATAGTTACCGATTGGCAATCTACATAATTCAGGTATTCTATACAATACCTAGGCAATGTATAGAATACCTGGAGTGTACAATCGGTGCCGCTGCCGGCATCGTCCACGTGAAAATACAAAATTGGGATGTTCTTTACAGAAACAAAAAAACTTTCGTCTTTATAATATTTATGTGATTGGCAATTCCATCAGTGGTCCACTTGTCTGTAATTGGTCTTGTCTCTCTAAAGCTAAGTAGTAAGTTTTTGTATTTCTGTACACGAATGTAAAAGTCCAAGCCGGGGGATTGGCTTCACCTCCTGCGATTCACTTTTGTTTTTTCATTTTCACTTGAACCAAGAAAGTTTGCCATGGATGCGAACTTATTAGCAACGTGAAACCAACATGTCCTGATTTCCCAGAAGAAAAGTCGCAGGACACTTTAATCGTTGTTTTGTTGTGACACATAATTAAATTCTGAGAAATGGAAGAAGTACTTTTATGTAAGGATTTTTAAATTAAATATTAAGTGAATCATATGCTACCTACTTGTCACCAAGTATAACTGGTCGTAGAGAAAGGCTAGTGACTAAAATAATGTTTAGTACGTTTTTGGTACTTTATAAAACTTTACGGTCTCCGAGCTATCCCCTTTCGAATGAGGGTCATCTCGTTACTTCCCGTTAAAGTTATATAATAATATCATATCCGTATGGTAGAATTCATGAATAAGCCCATTATCCGTGAACGTGAGTAGACGTTGTGTTGGAGTCACGTGTGGGCGAGATGACGGCTGTCCGCGTCGGCGCCATTGTTCAAGGATTGGCGCTGCGATACTGTCGCTTATGGCTTACAGCGGCCTGACCTGAGCCCCTAATGACAAAACGTTGCGGTGCGACGGCCATACTATTAGCTTAACCGCTTAAGCAAATCTGCTTCTATTGTCTGCCTTCATAATTAAAATCTCAGTTTCAGTCTGCACAGACTTTGACGCAACTGAGATTTCTCTTTAAACAGTAAGTAAGCTATGGGATGTTCGAAAGAGTTACCATAGCTCTTGAAAAAAACGCAGGTAATGTTAAGCAGGAAAACTTCTTTTCTTTTCCGACTGTTGCGGAATAAATGAATAATTTTCCTACCACAGAATACGCTGTTGCAAACTACAGGAGCTGGTTAACAAATGCGTTTAAAATAACACTATACAAGTTTGCCACGGGAAGTTTTGAAAGAGTTACTGTAGTCTTGAAATTAAAAGTGCAACTGAAGGACACAGGTAGGTCAGTAAAAGTCTGACATGCCATATTCCACTAGAGGGCGGAGAAGTAATTAGAAGATTTCCACCTCAACAAAAAAACAAATCACACAAGTTTAGTATCAAAGAAAACGTCTTGAAGCATTCCCTCGATATTGATTATGGAGAAAAAACTGAGCCGCCGTATCAATAGTAACTTACAGACGTTAAGCTGGCTGCTCATGTCCATATGTCGTTGTCTGGGGAATATTACAAGTTTCATCTGTCTGTCTCCCACTCCCCTCTCGACATGTTTATTTGTGACGAAACAATTCAATGCCTCTTCATTGCTTATGCCAAATATTATTATATATTCTTTGACAAATATTGTTTATCTACCATCTTCCGCTTTGGCTTCATAAATCAAAAATTATATCCTTCTGGGATATAATTTATGTTATTGTTTTGTTAGGATGGCTACTATTTCTTTGACAAATTTTGCGTGTCAAACTCAGAAGCTGAGTAAATGTAAAAGCCCACTATGTTTCATGCCAAAAGTTAATTATTTCTGAAATATCAAATTTTGCGTGCCGTGTCAAATTATATCTCACCAATGCATGTAATGGATAAAGTCTTCATCGTTTAACCTCCAACGTGAATAATTGGATTGCAATCACGGAGGTCCAAAATATCCCTTTTATATTGGCAGCACAGACAGATATTATTACCGGCCTCTGTATCATCGGTTGCCGGCTGGCTGGACGGTCGGCCTCAATTCGTGGAATCCTAGTGTGCATGGATGACTGTGAAATGTAACCGTATATCGTATATTCAAAATCCTTTTAATATTTCAGATACCTAGTTAAAACGCAATCAATGTATGCTTGATTTATGTTATTAATAAAATGTCTGTTGAATGTAAAGGTTTAAGCCCCGTGAAATATGAAGGGTGCGTCTGCCTGCGTAGGTAGGTACTATATTTTCATATTTTACGGAGATTTTAAACCTTTGTCAAAAGTTAGTTCTTTGTGAAAGCCAAGCTCGTAAAATAAACATTTCTTTTTATCAATTTAAATATCGTTCTCTTAATATCTTCCTTTATATTTCAATATCTCTCTTTTTATTTCAATAGTTCAATTTTGGTAAAGTGTCGAGTTATTTAAGAGGCAGGTTCTGTATCTCCAGTGAAAACTTATTTGGTTTCAGGCGGACTATGTTGTATTGTATTAGGTAGGTATTTAGGTAAGTAATCGGCGTAGTTAGTTCACTAAATTGTTAACCCCCAAGTGAAATCAGTTAAACTCATCATATTTAGACTATTAATTTTTAGAAATCTTTAATATGAACTGATATTATAAAGCTGCAGAGTCGGTTCGCTAATCTCAGAATATTTTGGCGTTGGATAGCGCACTGGTCAAGGAACTTACTTAACAATAAATAAATAAATATAGCTTATAGGCAAGCTATATTTATTTATTTATTATTATTACGAACATCAACGACCTATTAACAAGATATTTTACATGTAGGTGGTTTTATAGACGTTCGATTCTGTGCTAATATGTCAATTAAAGGTGTACACAGCTCATACAAAAGCTATATACGAGTAACATCACTCTACGACCAATAGGTGCGGAGCGGTAACCAAAACCGCGGACAAAACTGCGGGGGATAACTAGTGAGTTATAAAGACTATTCTTCCTCTTTAATAAAACTGTCATTACTATCTCCTCAGTCATGCAGTAAGTGCCAACCAAGCATGCCAAACTCCGGGCGCCATTGTTTTCAATCTTACGCCATCCCAGTCCGTGATTGGTGCAAATGATGCAAACCACAGCGTCGGCATCTGCGTTCAGAATTCGATAATCTTGGTCGACATGTTCGTAATAATAGCGGTCAATTCGCTCCTGTTACACTAACTGCTGATACCGACTGTGCGGTTACGGGCTTCGCAGATATTGTAAACGGAGGCAGGTTAACTAATTTCCGGTGAAAGACCGCTCAAAGACTTTTCTCATTTATTTTGGCATAGCAGTGGGTTGCGAAGGTTTTGAATAATTGATTTTCTTTAAAATCATACCGTACTTTAAGAAAATACTCTTTTTGAGACGAGCTCTTATATCTTACTGTCTTTTCCAATATTTTGTCGCGTATGAATAGTTAAATATTCACGCTTCGGCTGCTCGAAATTGTCTATAGATAGCAATGTAGGTACACACGTTTCATGTTATACAGTTTAATAATAATCATAGTCTAGTATCATCAGTCTACAAATATTTTAGCCTTTACACACAAAAAAGTAAAGACAAAAAAGTAAATGAGATATGAAAAGGCAGACAAAGCAAAAGAAAATCTATTAATAAATTAATGCTTATTTATAGTCTTTATAAATAGGCTTCATATAATTAGATATGTATGTATGTAGCGTTCTGTCGTTATTGATCTAGATATTTACTAGATTCCTTAAATCGTATTTGTTAAGTTTCAAAGAATCTGTTTGTTTGACAATGATCAATACATATTGAGAAGCGAATACAGAGATTAGAAGAATTTATGATTTAATTAGTATTTCCAACGGCTCATTTAGTGAAACCTAATTGTAGTTGGTACAAACAAAGGGATATTTAATATTAGAAGCGAACAATCACGAATGTTATCAGTTAAATTGGAAGCTCTCATAAGTGTGAAAAGCGTGACATAAGAGCGGACGCAGTAGACGTATGTGTTATATAGTTTAACGACCGGCACTTTACATGATTGATTAGCTCCTTGATTGATAATAATAGCTGAGTCTTCGGAAAAACACTTTCACTTTCATGCAATCAAATGTAACATATTAAGGACGGTTACACAAAACATTTTGTGGCAGATAATTAGATCCTTCAAGTTTATAATATCATATCATAATTGTGGTCATAACTTTAACAACTTACATAATAATATTACACGTTAGACATTAAACACAGAACCCACAAAATGTAGGTAATTACCTTAACAAAAGATTCGTGAGGATTATGGCCACGAAGGAGGATTGAATAAATATCGAAAGAAATACAATTCCTTTTATGCGGGTGATTTATGGGATCTAATTTGAAATACATAAGGAGGGAGACAGAGGGGCGCCTAGCTTGGGTAGTTGGGAGGAAGGTGTGAATACGACACTTGCTATATCATATACCCATTATCACCAGTTACAAATGATTCTAACTGAGCTATGTGTTTGGAAAAACTGGGTCACTGCCTTAGGCGTTAATGCAATTCACGTTTATTTAAATTCCAAATGTGGCGCGCAAGTGCAATCAAGGTATGCGTCCACACTGCACCCTCGGCTGTCATGGATGTAGGTCAGCCTGGTGGGTATGCATATGAGAGTCGTTTGTGAGTGTTGACACAGGGGACTGGCGGGAGACGAATGTGGGACTTACGACGTCGATGAGTTGACTGAGTTTGAGTTTGATGCAGACTCGGAGCACATCGGTGGTGTTGACGACGGGCCGCACGAGCTTGTTGTAGTTGGAGAGGAGGTCATCGTAGAGGCGCTTGGCGTCGGGGTTGCCGGCGGTGGCGGCGCGCAGCAGGCAGGAGGCCGCCAGCAGCCACACGAGCGCGGCCATCAGCTCGGCATCGTTACGTAAGCTCAACACGGGTGGCCCGGGCGCGGCGCGTCGCTGACTGCCGCCCTGCGCGCCCCGGCACACCCCCGCGCGCCCCCTAATTCTCCTAGCTTATAATATTGTTCGCAGAACTGACACTGCTTTACAGACGAATTTAATAACATTCTATAATGAGAAGAAAGACGTCTTACCTACCAACAATGATACGATATTTTTAATCAAGTATATAATTATTTATTGAACAATGCTAAAACATTGTAGATACGTATGTGCTGTTGAAAATGTGGTGTGTAATTGAAAGGTGCCTCTCGCCCGTTCATTTTAAATATAATAATTTTCATATTTTACCAGTTTATAAAAAAATAATATTTAGTTTTTTCGCAATACTTTTGTTAAGATAAAAATTCGTCTTTGAAAAAGTGTCACTTACAAAGATTCGGCGGTGGTAACGGCTCGATAAAAGTATGTACGTTACTAGAAGATTATATTTTTTTGCCTAATGTACTCAGACATGTATACAAACAAATAAATAAAAAGTGTAAATAGACTTTAATTCTGCGAAGTTCAATTCAGAGCATCAAAATAACAGCGGTCTATTAATTGCATAATTATGAATAATACCAGAAATTAATTTATACAATTTTTGTCCAACTATCTTTCTTTCTGTTTGTTTTTAAGGTACTGTACCTCAAAAGGAAAAAACGGAACCCTTATGATCACTTTATTGTCCGTCTGTCTATCTGCATGTCAAGACCCTTTATCTCGGGAACGCGTAAAGGTATCGAGTTGAAATTAAAACCTTCAAATTAAAAACTCAGGTCTGCAGCCCCTTGCAACTATGAAAAAAATCAGACTTTTGAGTTAACGAAAAAAAACGGTCGTTTATATCGAAAAAAAAATGTATATTTCGACCCTCTCAAGCAAATCAAAACTCCCGTTGACCTAGAATCCTGAAATTTGGCACAAAACAAGGCCTCATAGCACAAGCAAATATAGGCAAAAATCTGAAAACTGTTAAAAAAAATTGTTGTTACGATATAAAAAAAACCTTTTTTCGTGATTCGCAAAAATCTTCGTAATTCAATTCGGGAATTGAACTATTTTCATAAAGTAAGTTTGTGCGGAACCCTCAGTTCGCGAGTCCGACTCGCACTTTACCGGTTTTTGATTTCAGGGAACTTTCACTGGCAGATAGCTGATGTTTCAAGGAGTGACTGAAGCTTTTATTTAAGACTAACTGCTGCCAGGTACTTTGCTCCTGAATCACAGTCCAGGAGTAAAAAGTATATTACGTGCCATTCCAAAACATGGTCTACCCAAGTACCAAGTTTCGTCGAAACCCGTTTAACCGTTCGAGCGTGAAGAAGTAACAAATATGCATATTTACAAACTTTCGCCTTTAAGATATTAGTGCGATAAAGAATTATGCAAAAAAAATAATATATCAGTTCTGATATATCAGTTCTGTTTTACAATTTAACGAGGACGAAATTACAGGCAACCACCAGTTAAATCTTCGCTTTTTTTAAGCAAATAAAATATAGAAATATAATCAAAAAACTAACAGGCGCCTAGCACCTAGATATTTCTAAGTGCTTGTTCACTGTTCCGGCAAAGTTCAGGGAAAATTTGCGATAGTTCAGAGCAACTATAATTTTGATTTCATTTCTATATACTTATGGAACTATCTTCTGTTAACGAAAAACATCTACTGCTTTATCGTACATTAACCTTTCTGTAATATTATCTGTGATATTTAAAGTTTACATCAAAAAGCTTTTCAATGACAATGTAAAGATCGCTCGCTAGTCCCGAGGGTGGCACCGCGTGCCGCCGCGACTGTGCCTGCTCTGTGTCCGCGTCCCGCAGCCTCCCTGCGAGTATAAATACGCGAGTCGATAGCGCATCGCATTCATCTGACCGGTGTTCCCAACGCTTACAACACAAACCTTTTACCACTTAAGTAACAAACTACTTCGGATAATGCGGCCTCACTTAATGCACTACCCACGAACTTATCACATTCCACAACTTCCCCCATACTCTCCACTTTACGGACACTGTAACTAAGTCCCGTATACAGTATTCATGACTTAACAAGGCTAAGATCAAGTTTACAATCGATAGTTTGCGTGCTCACCCCGACTATACAAATATAGGACAAATATTTGCATTTTCGGGATTTATAAGCTGAATGCTCAATTGCATGTAAACAGCCTAATTTACGGTGCCTATTGCTCCGAAATTTAATTACTAGCGACCGGAATTTTCATGGAACGATACAAATATGATATTTATGAAGAGTGTGAGGCGAAGGTATTACGACGCGTTATGATAAACGTGTAATTCGCCACATAAATTATGAGACGAAGCCGCGTGCTTTCGTAGCCACAAGCTCGGGGCGACGTGCCAACGTAAAATACTTTATAATAATAATAAACATGCCCACGAAAACTTTTTTAATAGCTGTGAACAGTAATTAAGGAAAACGATATTTCTTTTTGAGTTAAATGCTCTCTCATCTTCATCGAATTGAATTTATCCAAAATTATTTGCTTATTAAGAAACCCCTTTTCAACTTTGTAGTCTTCAAAAGAACCGCAGGAAACTAATTAGAAAGGAATTCAATAAAGTTTCCGTTATTGAATGAAACGAAGCATGCGATACGAGAGCAATGAATATTCTTAGAAATAAATTAATTACAGCTTGGAAAGGATAAAAGGACTTTCATGTGCACGGAGCGAATACGACTAAACTAATAATGTCGTTTGGTTTTCTTTCACACAGTCCTCGGTTCGCTTGCATTTAATTTCTTTGATTTTAATCCTTCTATGATACTTTTGCACGATTTCTTTACAAGGAACTATTTTGTGGCCAGGCATTACTTTGTGTAATTTATTTCATCACCACTGCTTTCAAAACGGTGAAAGAAAACATCGTGAGGAAACCGGATGTCCTAGAACCAAAAAATTTGAAGACATGTGACAATCACCAACCCGCAATGGGCTAACGTGATGGATACCTGCCCATTTCCTCTCTTAGAGAGGAGGCCTGAGTCCCAGCAGTGGGAACATTAAAAGGCTGATTATGCTATGCTTATGCTTATTTTAAAACTAGACATGAAACATTGAATTACGAAACTAAAAGGTAATTAAAAATTACTATCTGGTCCATTTCCTTGCGATTTTAAGATACACAAATTATATAGGCCGACAGATATAAATCAAACCCTCTTAGAAACGCTTATAAATATAAATAGAAAGCCGACTAAAATAAATATGAGGGATTGAGATAAATACTAATGAGTTTAAGAATTTTCCGTCAGTAACAGACAACAAAAAAACAAAGCTTCAATGTAGTCGTCAGTCATAACATTGAGTTTTTGTGGAGAATAAAAAGGGTCGCAAGATTCTCGTATCCTTTAGATCCAACGCCTCCGAAGCATAAATCAAAATTACATGAAAAACATCTTAGATTCATAACCGAGGTCTCTCGCTCGCTAGAGAAAAGTTTTCACTCTGTATGATATAATATATTATACATTGTGTACAGGAAAATAAATGGATAAATGGAGAACATCAATATGACGGGCTGGACAGGTGACGCGGAAAGTCTGTTGAAGAAACTCTGCGTTTTTTGCCACTTTTTATCAAATTTTAGGAGGAAAAAAGTTATGAAGCATGAAATCTCTGTTTATGGATGTAATAATGGGTAATTAGCTAAAACATCGTTAACGACTCTTCACCTTATAAACGCCCCAAATATCAACATAAAAATGAAAACATTTTGAGAGGAAACCTTTATATAAACCAAAACGACTTAATTGAATGTCATTTTCTGATATTTATCAACATTTCCTATAGAAATAAGCGTGACTCAACAAATAATTTTGAGTTCATTATTTAAATTTTATTCCTCGTTTCGAGCTCTTTACAAGGCCCGTGAGATGGGAAGGCAAATGACTAAAGTAACAATGGCGCCGGTTGTCTATACAATATTTTTAATAAAAAATTGCAACACTTCAGATATTTTTCGTGCGCAATAAGGAAAAATGAGGCGTGATAAGACCAGAGCGAGTACGGCTTCTTATTCTGTTTCTTTGTAAAAAAAATACTCCTCTTGTAAAATAATCTTACAAACTTCAGGATAACGTTAATATCTTTCTTATATTTACTAACTATTTGTCTTTATAATCGATCACAAACAGAGCAAGTGAGCGATAATCCCCGAAACACAGAAAAGGTCACAGAAGTATGTTTGAGTGACAAGGATCAAAATCCATCTCTCTGTATTGAATTTTCTTTAAAATATTGGCGTGAATTTTTCCATCAGTACTCATTATTACACGATTGGGAGCGCTTACTCTCGTCACAATCAGGGTGGCTAAGGCAAAAAGCATTTGATAAGAGGGTAGGAGCTAAGGGGTTTCGAGGGCTCCTATAAAGAGTCAAAGCGTTTTCCCCTCTCGTGAACCTATAGACATTCGGTGTAAAAATGTTGTGGAGTGCTCAATATTGCGCTTGCAACAACGTTTTAGGCAAATTGTATTGAAGAAAACTTAGTAGAAAATAGTTTTTTATCGTAAGAATCAAATCTTTATAAAACATTCTTCTTTTTAATTTATCGGTCGGCTTAGAAGCTCCGACCTATTGCAATTTGTTTTCGCGTAAGGCTTCCTAGTGGGGCAAGTTAAGGACTCCCATGTCAAGGTCGGCCAAGCGACGCCATGTCTGTTTTGGGGTGTCTCTCGTTCCGTTTTCCTCCTTGCAGAGTACAAGAGAACGTATATGTATAAGTTGATACTTATCAGGTTTTCTGCGAGCGTGTGTGATCCAATGCCAACAGGGAGAAGTAAACAGTAAAATATTATTTTAGAGAAGTGCATTCGATCGTATTATTTATATTTGTATTCGTTTTCTATATTATGAATGTACGCAGCTATATATATATATATTTAAAGCATTTAAATCTTTCTACTCAATAAAAAAATGTGGTATGTGTTGTAATGGCACAGTTGTTTTAATTTACTTAATTCAAACCAATGAAATCTTTTTTTTTTGAAAATCGAGTATCTTCTTCCGCTCTGGGTGAAGCTTAAGAGAGTGTCTGACTTTTATTGACTAAAACCTAGCTGTGTTCCTTCAGTTCGAGGTAACTCTTTCGAACATCACGCAACCCAAACTAAATTAACATTGAAATAGCATTTTTTGACAGAAAACATTATAATAGGACACAGCGTATAGAAGTAAATTAGGTATCGTAACACAACATTATTAACGTAATACCGACAGAGAAAAAATGATAGCCGACATAAGATGTATATTACAAACACGGAGGAAAATAAACAACAATATTATTGAACGAGCATAATAGAAATCTGTGTAGTATATTATACGTATAAATTTTGGATGGGAAATCATCAAATAACTTCTCCTGTTTTCCGAGGCGCGAGAAGAAATGGCAGATTTTTACTGAGTAAAACCCAATTGCCAAATACTTTGAGTTCTAGAGCCACGGTAATCTAAACTAACTGTAATAAAGATTAAAGGATAGGGAACAAGTTTCTGGTGAGCAGTGGTCGCCCATTGGTAACGGCTCCGACTTACGAGTTTTTGATCGCTGGTTCAAACCCAGTCAGGCGCCTTACTTTTGTGTAGTTTATTTCATCACCACTGCTCACAAAATGGTTGCGGAAAACATCATGAGAAAACCAGCATGAACGAAACATTCGACGACACCCACCAATCCTGACTGGGTCCGCGTGGTGTATTACGGCCCATTCCCTCACCCAGAGACGAGGCCTGAGTCCCAGTAGAGGGAACGTTATAAAGACGTCTATAACGAGTTTATAAAATTTTCTGTTGAAGTAATTTATCTCTATCGTATAAATTGGTTTATCTACTCCGGTTTGCTTTTGAAAATATCCTTGAAGTGAACCAATTGACATACCTATACGAGCATACAAACGTAAACCTATGATTTGAAAGACTAGACTAATCTCCAACAGTGGTTCTATTCTCAGCTCTAAACTAGGTCGCGCTAACATTTTAGTATCTTATCCCAACATTGTATTTTAGGAGATATTTTCGTGCAATTTTCATGAAATACGCTTTTCTAATGTCTCTAAAAGAATCTACTAAAGGTGTATTAACTAGAATTAGATTCTATCTTCGATCTCGATTAGTATTCGAGAAGACATTATATGCACCTAACTAAAAATATGCGAAAATGCTCTTATTGTCGTACAGAAACATGTCTCATACAGCCACTAATAATAAAAACTTCTCGTACCAAATGAATGTGGTCATTAAAACACTATTTTTCAACAGCACTTAACACAACCTCTCTAAAAGTAATTAAGTATTTTACGGACAAGTTAAAACATTTCCAAATAATAGCTTTTTATTCTAATGCGGTTCCTAAGTGACCTCAAAGGACCAGAGTGGGTAAAAACAAACACTGTAATGTCCAAGTGGACAGTAGCCGATGTGTTTCGGACGCACAACTCTACAGTACCAAAGAGAAAGGATTGAAAATAGCGAGGTACAACGGTATCTCGCCATTTTCGAGCCATTTCACCTCGGGATACCGCCACCGCTAACATTCCGTTGACACTTGCATGCATTGTTTTAAAGTCTTATTTAACGTTGTTTTAAATATTTTATGAGCATGCAAAGCTGGCAATTAAAATGAGGTGATTATTCTTTTAATGTTTTTATTTGGGCTTATCTAAAGGATGATGCTTACGGCTGAAATAAGTGACGCCAAAAAATTATGACCACTTGTGATTTTCGAAATAAAGACCCATTCTATAATCAGAACAGGTTTTCAATAGGCATAATAATAAGGCACTCTAGTCATAGAGTGCATCATGTCAATGATTACGAGATCCGTCAGATTTTTTAACCACATATTATAAAACAAAGATTTTTCACAATAAAGGCAAAAATTACTGAACGGATTTACATGCGGTTTTCACCAATAGACTGAGTGATTCATGTGGAAGCTTTAGGTATATGTATTATGCAAATTGTAGAAGAAAAAAATGGAAAATTACAAAGATATCTAACACTCGTGTGAAGCTGTGGCAGATTACTAGTTTTCTCATAATTTGTACTGTAACAAATACATACTAACCATAGATAAACTAATTTATTTCATAAAATTTAAATTTTCAAACCAATTTCTGTATATATAATATCTACATAAAACATGAATAAATTGGTCTGACTTAATATGCAGGATTTAGATCGAAACTATTTTAATTTTCGTTCTTATGACTCTAAAATTCAATTTTATTAAAGTCATGCATACCTTTTATTTGTATTTGAAGGAACGAAAAAAATCAGATATTATACATATTTGAAATGAAGACGGTTGAACTATCAGAAATAAATAAATAAAATGAGTAAACATTGTACACTGAAATTAACTATAACTTTGATCAACGCATTATACCTACAATTTTATTATTTCGTGTAGCTACACATCTGTCACGCAACCACAACCGCGGCTGTCGGTGTTCCATCCACTGATCAATGGTTACTCAATTAGATTATCCCTTTTATTTATTTGTTTTCATCATTTATATGTTTTTGTTACAAAAACAGATGTTCACTGAGATGTGCAATGACCACTTAAAAATGATTGATTTTCCATCGGAGCTTTGCAAATGTTGTCACAACTTATGCAACAATAACGATTATAAAGTGGTCATTGACCAAATGTATAACAAAATTGTTGCGATTTTGTATAAAGCAGCTGTTATTAGCTCAAGTCTTAGAGCTAGTACTGTAAAAGGAAAGCGTGTTGTGTTAGGCTGGGATAAGCATGTTCGTGGTGCTCACGAGGTCTCCAGGCGTAGTTTTTAAACCTGGCTACTATAGGCTTATTAACTGACCTATGTATGAGTTTTCAAATCGAAACTTAAATTTGTATTGTCTTTTTCTGTTTTTGTGTGTACATAAATCATAAAATAAATAAATAAGGTGGATCCTCGCATCACACCAAGCAGATTTTTTTTTTTTGTAAGATTTAGAAAGGCACAAAAAAGTTAACTGTAGAGCCACCATCTCTCTTAATGCTGGCGGAGTAACCGAACCGCGTGACATCGCAATCATGTTTAGAAATTGTTTTCAAATAGAATCTCTTGCCAGTAGGCTGGTACACTGACAGGAAGACTCCTGTCTACGCTTGTTTTTAGATCTGTCAAAAGCCTTTGATTTGGTGTCCTATGAGGTTCTATGGCATAAAATGATTCCTTACCACTTGGAACTTCAGATCACTGTCTGGTGAAGTTTGTTTCGTCCTTCTCCTCATCTGACTGCGACTCACGCGGTGAATGGCGAATATAGCTTTACAGATTTGGATGAGATGCGGCACTTCTTTGCGTCTTATCCTTGGCAGCAGGTTTGATTCTCTTCTGAAAGTCCGTCGAGCTGTGCGGATGCTATATCCGAAGTGATACGTCAAGCTATGGAGTTTTTCATCCCTTATAGTGACGTACCCATCGGAGGCTCAGCTCACCCATGGTTTAACGCCGATTGCGTTCAAGTTGAAGAGCGTAAGCATTCGGCGTTTCTCGCCTGGGTTGTCGCTCGTGATCGCAAAGCTCCGGATCTGAGGTCAAAGAAAAGAGCTTTCAACCGCGCTGTCAAGTCCTACACAAATGCACGAAAGAAGGCTCGGCTCGACCGCATTACCCATATTGGCACAAAGCTCTCTGCACGGCCGTCCGGTAGCAGAGCATTCTGGTCCCTTGCCAAGTCGGTCGAAGCGAACTTCTTTGGGCGCACATTGCCCCCACTGGTTAAACCTGATAGAACACTGGCTCACATGCCAAGAGAGAATGCAGGTCTCTTTGCATCTCTCTTCGCCCATAATTCTCATCTTGACACTAGCATTGCTACTCCACCGAATCTATCTCACTGCAACACTTCGATGCCCGAGGTTCGCATAAAGAACAAAGAAGTTTTGAGAGCACTGTGTCGTCTAGACGTGAATAAAGCTAGTAGACCAGATAGTATACCAGCAATAGTTCTCAAGGCATGTGCGCCCGAGTTGTCTCCCAAAAAGGGCAGTCGTGCCTATCCTGCCAACTATCGGCCAATTTCAATAACCTCCGTACTCTGCAATATTATGGAGCGTGTATTGAACTCGCGCCTCCTGGCATACCTGGAAGGTAAGTATCTTCTTAGTGACTGAAAATACGGGTTTTGCCACAACCGGCGTACTGGGGACCTACTAGTGTATACCACTCACATGTGGGGCGAGGCCCGAGAGAAGAATGGAAAAGCCATTGCTGTCTCCTCAGACGTCTCGAAGGCCTTCGACAGGGTAATATGGAACGCCAGCCTTTTGTTTAAAGAAGAGTGAGCTCTTGGTGTTCCAATCACCTGGCTATAAGGTCACGCAAGTACCACCCGTCTTCTTAGATGGTGTATCATTACCAAGATTTTCTCGTTTCAAGTGCCTGGGCCACTGGGTCTCGGGTGACCTCTCAGACGGCGAAGATATTGAGAGGGAGCACCGGGCATTGGCTGTCTAGTGCAATATGTTGGCTCGTAGATTTGCTTGCTGCACCAAATCAGTAAAAGTGACTTTGTTCCGGGCGTTTTGCCAATCCTTTTTTACGTGCAGTCTATGGGTCAATTATACGCTGAAGACAATCAACGCCTTGCGCGTTCAATATAACAATGCGGCACTGTAGTGCATCTGGCGTGTTTGCCGATTCATGTATTGCCATCCTACGTAAAAGGGCCGCATCGCTGCTAAGTCATGTCCGCGTCAGTAGCAACAGCATTCTTAGAGTTGTAGCCGGTCGATTAGACTGCCCGATATTATGGCATTGTTTACAGATGCATGTCAAAAAGTAATGTATATAGTTAACTTTAGCTCATTAACATATTTTTTTAAGTATCTACTAACAAAAATATGGATCTGCTGTATCTGAGACAAATAAGGTATTATTATTTAGAGTTCCGTACTTCAAAAGGAAAAAAAACTGAACCCTTATAAGATCACTTTGTTGTCAGTCTGTCTGTCTGTAAAAACTCTTTATATCGGGAACGCGTGGAGGTTTCAAGTAGAAATTAAAACCATATACTCAAGTCTACGGTGCCTTGAAGCTATGAAAAAATCAAACTTCTAAGTTTACGAAAAAAACAGGTACGGCGTTTTATGTCACAAAAAACGTATAGGTTACGATACTCTCAAGAGAATCAAAATTCATAGGGTTCTTCCAATTGACCCAGAATCCAGAAATTTGGCATAAAACAAGGTCGTATAGCTTGTGCTATGCAAGGTCTTGTAGCAGAAGTAAAGGAATAAATCTGAAAACAGTAAATTTGTTAAGTCACAAAAAAAAACGGATCTCGATTTCGGAAAAATCTTTGAGACTCCATTTGGGATTTGCACTATTCAAATTATAGGTAAGTTTGTACGGAACCCTCAGTGCGCGAGTCCGACTCGCCTAGTTTTTTTTATAGACTCGCGTCTGACCTCTAACTCAGTACTCACTCTGGCTTAGAAGTAACCTATTCTCTCTTTACTTAAATTCTCCCAAGTTGTACCTGTCAAGAAAACACCCTAGCAGGAATTTTATTTCTTAACTGTACGCGCAATGAATGTATTTCCACATCGTTTTGTGCATATGGATCGGATGTTTACTTAGTAATTAACAAACACTCATTTATTTGTAGGTTGACTTTATAAGTCATCATAATTTAAGCTGTTCTAATTTTTGTTTTTGAGTCAGCAATAACCACTGTAAGCTATTGGGTCTGTACCCATCCTATCAAATTCCATTCAGTTGTTTACAATTCTGAAGATATTCTTCAGAATTGTAAATAACTAAATGGAATTTGACTCTAATAAAGTGAAATAGACACTTAGTCGAATCAAATTCCGAATTTGATTTGAACTTGGAGACCTTGGATGAATTACACCCTATTTGATTCAATATTCTCCGAAGAATTCCATTACAAATAAACATATAATCGATATTCCAGACAGGTAAAGATAGACACCGCAATTCCGATAACATATTTGTATCCTCGTTTGAAACAACAACAAGCCGTTACCTACACAATTTTCCTTTGTTTCTACACAATTTTCCCAAACATTTCCATTGCTAGATACATAAAAAAAACATGCGGGTAACTCGTAACGAGCAAAATTCAAACAAGGTTACATTAGAATTTAACTTTTAGGAAATATAAAATGAATTAGCTTGGGTTTCATTTCAACACACTGTAGGAAAATTTACAGGAAAAGTTAGCCGTGGCACTATTGAGGACAGTTCTCTCCGAGGCAGAATAATTCAGCTTAGCTAGCGGGTTAGCAAAAATACCGTAATGTGCAAACCACAAAAACCGCTAAAACCGCTCAACTGTGTAACTAAACTCAGATTTTCACACTTCTACACCTAACAGCTAAGTTGATAATCCCATTACACTAACTAGATAGATATTAACTCCACGTCAAAACTCACGGGAGCACTGGCTCCCATCAACCTCCCATTATATACTCAGAGTCACCGTTTACGATCCCCGGGAGACCGAGTGGTGATGTGCTGTTGTATTCATAACTAAGACAATGTGGACGAGAAACTATACTAATTCAATTAATGCGATGGCCAGCGACGGCAATCACTAACTATCAAAACTTCCCTAATATATTATCTACCCGAAACTAAATTTAATATTTCATTATAATCTGTAGACAAAGGATTTTCATTGTTTTAGAGTTTCTATGAGTATCCTTACCTTCAGACTTTGCAAAACTAATTATATGCTTGGTAGTTAGGTAATATTAGTATTCCTTTTATGATTGTTCTGTAGCTGCATCATCGGATTCAGGGAATCCTCTTGCAGTTGGGTAGAAAAGAAACAACATTCAGTGAATTTTAAATAAATGTTTGTGTGATAAGCACGATCATTTGTTCTATGTCTGAGTGTAATTTATCTATAATATGTATGTATTTAGAAATATGTAAGTATGTTTATCAGTTGTCTAGTACCTAATCATTACACAAGATCTGCTTAGCTTGGGACTAGACGGCGTTGTGTGATAGTTGTGGAATATTTTGCCCTGATAATTGCCCTGTGCAATAAGACCGCCTATTGTACACTTATTTATATAAATGTTTGTCCTGTATTATGTTAAGGTGAAGTTATATAATAATAATAATATCATTATTAATTTTCTACAAATCTATTAATTGCCTTGTTTTTTCCACTTCGTAAAGAGTAGAGTTTCAGTTTTTTTGTTGTTTTGTGTTTCACTATCGTAAAGAAGTGTACTAAAAAAACAGTATGCGTTCAGATAAAAGCTACTAAAACTCAAGTTTTCCTTTCCTTTAAAATCATCGTTGTTAACAAACAAAAGCAGGCTGTGACATGCTGTTGTAACATTTTTAGATTCAGATGAAAATTGTTGTTCCCATTCAGAGTGAGTACAGCATCACTCGCATAAAGACTCGCTTTATGGCTCGTGTCCCTTTTATTCAAGCTGTCAAAACAAAACACGTACAAAAGTTGACTTTTTAATACCTTGCCATTGTTGTTAAATCTTTTTAGGTATACCTACGAGCTATATGAAGCAATGCAAGTTTTTACGATCCCTGATAAATCAATATCAATCTAATATAATTTATTTTATTGTTGTTAGGTGGCTAAAAAAACTAAATATAACAGCAAGTAAAGCACAACGAGTTATTTTTGACATAGTTACCGAAGCAATATTGTTGAAAAAGTAAAAATATCAAATTGAAAAGTTAAATTAAGCTTTAGCGATTCTTATATAAGTATATACAGAAATGTGTGTTATAACTGAAACTTTAAAGCAAAATATTTATATATTTTTGTATGGTGTGTTTTTTATAGGTGAAAAATCATCCAATAAGATTAGATTAGTCTTATCACGCTCTAGGGCGGCGCCGGGGACCTCCCGTTCCGCTCTAGAGCAGGAGAAGACTGTAACTGAATAAAACCCACTCCTATGTCTGTTGTTCCAGAACTCCAGGTTCTCTTTCGGAAACCCACCCATAGTCCCAGTAAACTTCGGCCCTGCGGTGTCCCCGTCGGCCCTGCGGTGTCCCCGTCGGCGCCACGGTGTCCCCGTCGGCCCTGCGGTGTCCCCGTCGGCCCTAGGAATTTAATTAGATTATAATGGCAACCGTAGCAAATTGCCGTGTATACGTCTAAATTATCTAATAAGGGATTATTATATTGATAGATGGAGCGTTCTAGCACGTGCTAATAACAGCATAATACGATTAGGCATTAATTGGCAATTATCAATTTATTAGTAGCAGAACATAACAGCTAATGACAAATTAATTAAATTATAGGGTGTCCCTTTGATAACGTTGTTATTGCCGCAAATCATGGTTTCCAATCTATGGCGAAGATAAAACATCAGAGGTTGGAATGAGGTCCTCTTCAATGTACATTACAAGTCTTCTTAAATATTCCCTGTTCTACAGAGGAGGCCTGAGCCCCAGCAGTAGGAACATTAAAATTCTATCACAAGAGAACTGCATGACAAAAGTATCAAACAAGCCTTCACGTCACATTAAAAGACATGTTGTCACCTAACAATGTCCCTCGTGACCAATTGTTTCAACAATCTCAAAGTGAAGAGCTAATTATCACGGACAGATGTAAGATAATGACATGCATATTCATTACCCGACGAGGCACCTTCTACGTTCTAGTTTCGCGGTAACGGTAAAGAGGGACTTAAACTAGTAACGACTTCACGAGTTCATATACGTATAATGAAACTTCAGGTACCGAACATTTAATTGAGTAATACCCATTTTGGACAACTAGTTCGGTCCCAGTTATGTGTCCTTATACCATGACAAAACAATAGCAGAGGGCTTTACAATGATTACTTTACTAGGAAAGGTCGTGGCTTTTAAAGTCCTCAGTAAACATTTTTCCTCATTTGTTGTCAGCAGCTTTATGTGGAAATCCTCAGTCAGTAAATTACGTACCTTCTGTTTAAATATTAACACCGTCTTCGGATTTACGTTCTAGGATTAGTTTGTGGTCGTAAAATACGGTTAGAATTTATATAGCAAGTTAAAATAAAGCTCAAAGAAAATTGTTGGTGTTATTTCAACCAAATTACAGTTTAGCGTCTACTACAACCGTTTCTGCTGAATTTCTTTCCTCAAATTATTCAGTTTATTCCCGGGCGGTGCGATCTTTTTTCCCGGTCGGCGACGCTAAGCTTTAAGTCCATCGCTCATTGTCTGAATTTTAAATATTCTGTATTGCTTATTTAATAAAACTTCTGAAGAAAAGAATTGATTATGATGCAAAACTAATTGCTTGTCAGGTCCCCGGAGAGACAGCACAAGACAAGGAACTTAATACAAAGGAATACAGGATTATTTTTTAAGAGGGAAATCATCAAATGGCTTCTCCCACGCTGGGTTAAGCGAGCGTCAGTAAAATAATGACACTTGACTTTTACTGATTAAAACCCACCGTGTTCCTTCAGTCGCACTTTGCGAGAGTCACGGTAACTCTCGGTCTTTCGAACTATCCGGAGCCCTGGCAGGTTTGCCGTATCCTCGTGGGGGCGATCTGCGGCGGCGATCTCTCGCGCCGGGCCTCCTTCTGCGAAGCAGTAATGCTAGCAAAGGAGGAGATCGATCGCATGAGGCAACGGTCCTCACGCTCCAAACGCCGCCGGGATTCCGATCCCGATTTCCTGCCACCGTAGGCGCGGGCATGCGGACGGCGAGCAGTGGGTGGCTCGCCGTTCGACTGTCCGGTAACCGTCCGGACCGAGCCCAAGTCGTCGACGGCGCTTACTGCCATGCGCACCTCAAGTAGATGTCAGCAAGTGTAGGGGCCCAGTAGGGTCGAAGCCTACTGGAGCCACGGGTAATGTGAAAGTGAAACCCGGGGCCCTGGGAGGAAGGCAAAGAAGGAACAGGAGTGGGTTTGTAGTCAGTAAAAGTCTGACACTATCTCACGCTCCGCCCAAGAGCGTGATTTGTCATTAAATGATTTTCCTACCTATAAAAAAAGCCCTGGCAGCCCTAACTGGCCTCGTCAAACTTACTGACATTTTTTTTAGGAGCTCGAAAATCACGCCGCCTTCGACCTAGGCTTGGTCCTTACCAAACGACAAACTACCCATTGCTCGCCGTCCGCAAGCCGGAATATCGGAAACTGAGCGCTCAATAACAAACAAGATTCCATCATAATTAAATAATTCGATTACTCGTATTTATCTACAAGTTACGAAGTAATAACATTCACAAACGAGTATCGAAGCAGTCTTTTGTTTACACAATAATTGCATTTACTTGGAACAATGCAGGACGTCGTTGTGTTCTGTGTTTTTTTAATTAAAATGTCGTTAATGTATTTTGGATTTCCAATTACGTTTTTGTTCACCTACCGAGGATTATTTTACTACATTGAATTAAAAGTCTGTTTTCCTTACATTATTTGAAATGAATGAACTTATTTTCATGAGAAAAATAAGAAACAATTTTAGGGGTCGTTATGCCGGGAACATTGTGAAAGTCAATTTTGTTAAATGGGTTATTACAGCGCTTGAAGATGGTGGTCCTTTGTGGTTTACAAGATTATGACTTTATAGGTACCTAAGTAGCTACCTACGGACACACCCGCGTCTACGATTTAGGATAGCATCCAGTGGGCTTAGGGTTTAAAGATAACGGTTAATTTCAGTGGTGGATTAGCCATATAGGAAGAGTAGCAAATGCTACAGGCCCAGCGCATTTGGAGGCCCCGCGCGTTCAGGGATCCCGCACTTGAACATAAAATCATCGGACATTCCGACGAACAGCGAGTATCCACCCTTGCGTTATTGAAACTTCAACGGTCCGGACTAAGCGTTTCGCTTCGTCGTTTATACCGCGTACATCGAAGGACTGGAACAAATTGCCTGCTGTGGTCTTCCCGTCCAACTATAATTTAGGTGTCTTCAAGGCTAGAGTAGGCTCTTAATAAACTAGTGCGTCTGACCATCAATGATTGCATCTCCGCTTACCATCAGGTGGGATCGCAGTCAAGCACTGGTTTATATGAATTTGTACTGCGTGAAATCTAAATACAGCTGATTTCTTTGGATGTGATGTGATAGTCATTTTACTTCAGATTTTCCCCCAAGAAACTTCATAATCGAAGACCTCTTAGAATTGCCCCATCACCGTACTTTTTACGCAACTGACCTTAAAATCCATGGTGTTATTGGTGTCTAAAAGCCTTGTTCAAGCTATTTTTAGGAACTACATATTTTGTGCGTTTATGTGAATATTACATTGCGTAGTGACATATGACTGTGAAACGTGGTCGTTCACAATACGCCTCATCAGAACCATCTGATTAAAACCATTTAAGTCACCCAAAGAGCAATGGAGAGGGCTATGCTCGGAGTTTCCTTGCATGATTGAATCAGGATCGAAGATAAACTTAAGTGGCAGTGAGCTGGGTACATTGCTCGCAGAACAGAGTGGCGATCGGATACCTGAAGACGCAGCGTTGAAAGGGCTCGCAACAAGGGTACCGATAACCTGGTAAGGTTCACGGGAATCTGATGGAGGCGTGATAAACAGGACCGGGCGTTGTGGCGACACTTGGGAGACACCTTTGTCTAGCAGTGGGCGCCTTTCAGCTGAAATGATGATGATGATGATCGATGTTGGCATGTTGATAAGATCAATCTCTCGGAAAGATTATTCCAATTAAAGAATGGCTGAATAACCTTTCCAAAGAAAAATAAATTTTGCATCCTATTCCTAGTAATTCTCAACTGTTCAGCTTTTCTGTACAAATTCAAAAAGGCTTCCAGGCGCCATCATATCGAAAGGACTCCCTCCCTATTTCTGTATTATTTATCAGAAGAAAACCTAAAATGTCCTAGGCATTATTTTCGAGTTTACTTCAGTTCTTTTGAATTTTAATTATATCCTACTAATCTATCTACTTTGCTACAGGCCCCGTGCCGCTCTGAATTTTGTCCGAACCTTGCTTTACTACGTTATGACCTAAGACTAAGCATCATGTATCGAAATGTATAAAGTCAGTTTGATCTCCCTTATTTTCAAGCCTAGCCCATAAATCTGACAAGAACTCGTATATCGCAGTAAAAGCCTGTTTCCTGCAGGGCTACAAATTAATATTCAAATTGGTATATTAAAAGGCACTTATTCTGTTGCGTTTTATTTCCTCGTTTACGTGCAGTTAACGCCTCTATCAGGGCGGCATTAAATATGTATAGGTACCGAATCACCTCATTGAGCCGTAAGAGCGAGCGTCGGCGTCGTCAGCAAAACTGAGCTTCATTATTTGTACAAGTGCTGTAATAACGTCAAAGGGAATGAGTTTTCATTAGTCTGGCGCGCCGACACCGTCACCATTAAGATACGGACTCAACCAGTAACCACTGACAAAAGACATTGAATTTTTATGTGACTTCACAATTTCAGATTATTATCTTTCCGCATCGACCCAAGTCTCGTGAATATATGGCCCGTGAGTTTTATATCTTCAGTTACTTTTCTGGCTGAATCACTCCTTTTGTTATGGAAGTATTTCAATAACTCATTCTGTAGACTTGTCCAAACAAAGTTTATTCGATAAATCTAATGTATAGTCCGTGTGGCAGAAGTGCTGGTGCACACTTCTCCTTGATTCTATGTCAAAACTTTAGCGAAACCCTTACGAAGTCCGAACAGACATACTTCATTTTGTTGTGTTATTTTTCTGTATGCGATTAAGCTTAAGCTACTTTCGAAATTTAGGATAAGTGCCTAGTTTTTCGTTGTATTCGTCGAATTCACTATCTAAGGACAAATAGTCCTTGTACTATGTAATACTTTTGTCGAGTAAACAAACTCTTGATCGAACGTTTGTATGCTATCCTAGTACACAAGTAACGCTATTTATTGCTTTAAAACCCTCATCCGTCTTTGAGAAGCAATGAAGGTTGCTACACAAGAAAATAGAATTTATTTTATAAATTCTTCATCCAAACAGATAGATCGACACCTCGGTTATATCTCCTGCTTTCTAGCCACTATGAAGTGCGGATTTATTTCAAATGGATTCCTTTTTGTTAAAAAAAAACGATGTAAGAAATTTCACTGAAAGTAATTCTACACTTTTAAGGATATAATTTATTAAGCCATATTCAAACTGGTTATAATAACAATGGCCACTTCAAAAATAAGAGACTGGCAAATCACGTTAAGTGTAAAATTATAAAGAGACCAAAGTACTCCGTAAATAATTACCCATTCTGAAACAAGAGTTTATCATTTATACCTGGCGTGTTTAGTACAATACCTCCGGATCCCTTTTGTAGGTTGCTGGACAAATAAAACGAAAAACAGTACAAAGTCATATTTATGTAGCCCCTGAGTTTGATAACGATTTGGAGAAAAAAATAGCTGGCTGCTAAACTTAAATATATTTCATCGTTGTTTGCAAAAGGCCGCCGTCCGCGGTCCGGAATGACGCAGCATCCGAATGATGAGCCACTCGTTTTTCACCACAGCTCCATTGATACTTTCCTGTTCATGAATATTATTCAGCTTTAATTTAGGAACAAAACCAGAAAACACATTTCGCTTGTCATCTCGACCCAGTTATAAGCGTGGGCTGGGAAACTAATTGTTTTAGTACATTTTCGAAGTTGCTGTAAGAAGCGTTCGAAATAATCACCAATGAGCGTGGAGTGCTCGGTGATGAGAGGTACCTTAGATAATGACCGAGTTTGCTACTGTTGATAATCGCAGAAGTTGCTATTGCTGCCGTTTGTTCACCAGCCCGAATAAATTGCTTCATATAAAGTATTAGAAGTGGTCCAAAAACATCTTAGTAATCATTAGTATAAATTCGTTTCAATTATCATGTCCTTATAAAAAAATGAATGTACACGAGCCTGTATAGATCCGTTATTTTTTATTTAGCCTTAAGGAAAGGCTATCTTTCGACCATATTACCTAGTCTAACGTTCATGTTTTCTTGCGGGATAAGTTTTTAACAATCATGGTTTTTTGTAACCATAACAATACGGATGTATTTGGCAGCAAGTATATCGAGTCAGTCTTGTTGGCAAGCTTTGCTGCGGTAGTCAACACTACAATAAAATTCTCAGCTCCATTGATATTGGTAACAATATCGCGACTTTTTTAATAATCCCATTGTCTAGTGATACCAGACACTTGAGATACAAAACTACACCAATTTTACATCACAATAGATACACACTAGAAATCAATTTACGAATGATTAAAACATCCACTGAACTTCACTCAAACCCTATATTGATCCATTTATTATTAAAAAGTAACAAGCACATCCAAACTTGTCTCTGACATAATTGTTTTGACGGTTCCAAAGTCGAGCGAAGGCGAGGGACGCTTAACAGCAATGTCACCAAGGCGCAAGGCAGAGAAGCAGCCAAGTTATTTAATTAGACAATGTTTTGAATTATCGACTTTAAGCCCCTGGTGATTGTAGCGATCAAAAGGTACGTTAGTCCAAGTTTAAGACTAAAATGGAGTTTTTTGAACTGAACCTACGTTAAAAATTTACTTAATAAATGGATTAACTGGGATGGTAATGGGAAGTAATGGTTACTTAGTAATTGTTATGTAGTACTTAGTTATTTAGACATTTGTATTCAACTTTTTATCATATAAATATTGAAAAAGAGTCCATAAACACTGAAATGGTAGTTTTCGTATCCATCATCATCATTTCAGCCAAGACGTCCACTGTTGGACATAGGTGTGCCCCAAGTAATAATAATAATCAATGATCCTGTGCGTCACGCACCCATCGGATTCCCGTGACCCTCACCAGGTCATCGGTCTACTTTGTAGGTATTCTTATCAATGTTTTTAAACTAATAGAGATTAAGATAAGTTTCTTCTAAGCCAACCTGCTCCATCAACGTCCACACCACCACTTACCATCAAGAGAGATAGAGGTCAAAAGCGAGGCTTTCAATAATAATAAAAAGATTTAGCTACAAAGAAAGATCGCAAGTTAGGGTGCTCCTGGCAATTTCCCGCCACATTATTTAATAGGTATTAATTAAAAAGTCCGTACCAAAATTAAGCTCGACGTTAAAATTTCCTGCCATACCGAGTCCTTTACAGCACTCGCGGTCACGAGAATAAAATTAATTAAATAATGTGTGTTAACATCCAGTAATCCCTTAGTTAATTTCATTTTGAGGAATTCGTAATAATTGCATGAGGACGTATGATATTAGGGACATATGATGTAGTAGGTACTTTATTATTTCTCAGTCCTTTTTTCTTTTGACCATTTTGATTCTGCAAAGCCACTAAAATTAAGAGAAATCAGTACTTATATCTTTATGTAATATGTATCTTGATATGCTAACGTCCTTGTGTTCTCCATATTCAAGGGAAAATAAATGGTAGTATACTTCCTCGATTTTATATATTTATGAACCGTATGTGTCCTAAACGCCCCGCTAGTTTAATGTACCATATCGAACTGTTCTGAAATGAGATCAGCTGCTACTAACGTTGGAAAGCATTATTTTCAGGGCTTTTCTTGTAAAATCTACCTTAAGTACATAGAAAAACAAAGACGGTCGAGTTTTTAAAAATTTGACACACTAAACAAACTGAATAACTGACAGGCAATTTGGCAGATATAGCTTTTACAATACGGCCGTTATCAACTGTCGAAGTTCAGAAGTCCCTATTAGAAGACCCTATGCCAAAAAGAGCTATATTATCTGTAGCTGTTTTTAAAATACGGTTGTATTTGGTAGCAAGTGTATCGAGTCAGCCTTCTTTGCAAGTTTCGCTGAGATAGCCAACACTACAATAAAAATCTCAGTTCCATTTTACTAAGATCGCGTCTGTTTCAATAGTAGCATAGCATAGTCGCCCTTATAATGTTCCCATTGTTGGGACTCAGGCCTCCTCTCTCGGAGCGAGAAGATCGCGTCTGTTTCAATGATTTCACATTTTGTCCAGAAGTGCAGACACTTGAGATACAAAACTGCACCAATTTTATATCACAATACACACTATAAATTAAATTACATAGATAATAAATTAATTTAAGAATACAAGAGAGTTAATACATTTTAATTTCGGATACCTAGTCGTTATTATCTCCATTTTCATTCAGTAGATGGATTGGTGATCGCAGTAAATCGTTATTAGAGCTAAGAAGGCGTTCGCTCCGTGTGTTCGCGAGTGAACTCGAGCCCGCCCATTCGCTGCTTGTCTTTCTAAATAATGGCTGTCTTTTGCAGACTACGCGCCGTATAACATTATATTGAACGTCCAAGAACTTTGAGTTCAATGAAAATAAATTACAAGTTACAAGGCATTGCTTACTCAAATTACGTTTGTTCAGAAACATATACTAGTGACATTTTAACTATCGTTGTTAACGATTTATTTGATAACGACCCACTCAGATGTAACCGAGATATTGTATCTTTACGACAGTAGGAAATCCCAACTAATGTTACGGTTATGTGCCCTTACACAGCTAGGTATACATCTGAAAGGTTGGTAAGTGCTCATGACCCTCTCTTGACTTTGAATGGAAAGTACCGAGGGTTTTCGTTAGACTGTCAGAGTTGGGAAAATGAGTTAGTACCTACCATTTGTTCGAGTTTGAGAAAGTTTCAAAGTTGTTCTAAATAAAACTAAGTTCACATTATAAATAAATGGATGGCTGTAGATGACGGGAAAGGTCGCATTTTAGCAGTTGTGAATACACTTATTATCAAAATCGCAGTACTGTGACGTAAATGAAAAGGAAGAATTATAATAGAAAAATTATAATGTTATTATATTATATGAAGCACTTTCTAATACATTTTTTATATAAAATTATGTCTAGATATTTATTGGCATTCCCTAACTCTATTGTTTTTTAACCGACTTCAAAAAAAGGAGGAGGTTATCAATTCAGTTGTATTTTTTTTTATGTTTGTTACCTCAGAACTCCGTCGTTTATGGACAGATTAGCAAATTTTTTTCCCCTAAAAGGATATTCTTCCAGATTGGTCCCATTTTTTTCAAAATCCAGTTCTAATGATGGGATCTATAAGGAATCGAGGGAACTCCTCAAATATTATAGGCAACCATATAGTGATTTTGGTATTTTTATCAAGAACTTAAGTATTTACAGTCAAAAAGTAACATTTGATGGAGGGGAACTGATGAAGAAAACCAGAAATGGTCAACGGAAGTTCATACTCACATGGACATCACAATGAAGATAGTTAAGCGACTATGACAATACGAATAAATGAATGGTTCTGAATAGCTACGTTAAAATGGTATCATCGAAGTGATCTGATGATGATGATGGAGCCGGGAGGTAGGCACTGGAAATCCGTAATTAATCAATGTAACCTAACCGTGTTTGGACTTAATAGAATTGTCATAAGATGCAGTTTGGCTATAAGGTACTATCAAACTAATCTGATGATTTAGCCGGAAGGTAGGCAAAGGAACTCCGTAATTAATTAATGTATCCTAGCCGTGTTTAGGCTTATTAGAATTGTCATGAGATGCACTTTGGCTATAAGGTACTATCGAACTGATCTGATGATGGAGCCGGAAGGTGGAAGGTAGACATAGGAACATCATAATAAAAAAAAATAACCTAGCAGTGTTTGGGTTAATTGGAATTATCATGAGAAATAGGCACTCTGTTTATAAGTGTATCGCAACTAAAAAGAGCCGACTTCACTTAAAAAAAAATACTAAAAAGATCATAACTTTAATTTCGGAAGTCGGTGTTAAATAAGAAACAAACAATACCGAGAAACATCCTTTTAGTGTTTTTTTTAGTGAAGACGCTTTTTTTTCTGTAAAACGTTTTTTCATAAATCCATCCTAAACTTTTTAAAACATAAACCTTAAAGTATATCTTGCCAGTTTGCAAGTTAGTAGTATTAATGTGACCTCCATGGTCGCCATAGTACGATCTACATTAATCTAAATCTGTACTTAATATTAAAAAGCTGAAGAATTTGTTTGTTTGAACACGCTAATTTCAGAAACTATTGGTTCGAATTATATAACCCACTTATCAAGGAAGGTATAAAATCACGCTACGATCAGAAGGAGCGGTGCAGTAACCACAGACGTAGGTGAAACCGCGGGAGACAACTAGTTTAACAAAGTTTAATACTTGCATAGCTTGTGTACTCATTACTTAAAAGCCAGTAAAGGCATTTTAATAGCTTTCAGTGTCCTCGCGCCACGACGGCAATATAAAAGCAATATACGAATGTTTGCGCGCGATAAAACTTAATGTCGGTTGCTTTTTACACACTTTGCAGATTTCTGACCGAACATTTTAATAGGAATTTAGTGTTTTATTTATACGATAAATCATAGTACGGCCTCACCAATAAACTGGGCGCAATCTCGCTGAGCAAATCTCGAGGGCACTTCACTCGTTTTTGTCAAATCAAGAGCAATGCCCTTTTCACTTTACGCTCGACACATTCATGGCATTTTTCGTCTTTGTTCTTTTTGTTCAAAGTGACAGTTTCACCGATGAAGTTATAAAATACATTGTTGTTTTATGTGTTCATCAAACTGATGTTAGTAGCTTGTACAGAATGTAACAGAACTCAGTAAAGTTGCGACTTCATTGCTTAAACCAATTGACCTTTTCTTGATTGTTGAATTTAGACAATTTAGTACTGCTTGATAAAATGGTGTCTAAAATTGACTTCAATATACGTAGATTTAAATAGAAACTGCTGGGTTTGAATAATTTCAAAACCTTTTATATTAACACCTCCTTCAATGGTTCACTGTCAAAGGAATTTTATCAGTTCAGTGGAAAAGCATTCTGCCGTGAAGGCGGTATATGAAATTCCTAGCCTTTGGGAAGTTTCCGAAAGTCCTTCACAAAATTGTTTATCTACAATCCTAGGTATAAGTTTAAACAATTTCGTTTAAAGTAGGCGAACTAGTAATTTGTGTGGATTTTAGTAACACAACTTTAGCTCAATAATGAAAAGTTACATTTCCATTTTGAAACTATTCTCAAAGAACCCGTGTAGCAAACTTAATCTAAATCTTAAACGTAGCCAAACTTTTATACCAACATAAGCCTTTCTCTAATACAAAAGGAGTTCCCTAGTATTCCCTGAGGTGTCATAAAAGAAAACTATGGCGCTATACTCAGAGAATGGGAAGCAGCAACCATCTGTGATCTCGACCCACTGTTATGCTATCGCTGACCACTGACCACGTTGCTTGATTTTACGATTTTCTCGCCCTGAATATGTTACAAATAAGTGACGGTGATAAAGTTTTGTTACAAAATCGTACGTTTGCTAATATTATTAGTGTGGCATACTGATTAGGTTTTCCGGATCTGGGTGTCTCGTATATGTGAGTTTATATGTTAGTGAATACATCCATGATACAGAAGAATTCCTAGTGCGAAGCAAGGTTTAAAAAAAATACAATCGTTGGCAGTCGAACTGTTTTTATTAATAACTTGTGAAGATAATCTCCTCAAAGTTACATCAAGCATTTAATATTTCCATTATAATATATACATATCCAGTAGTATATATACATAGTCCTCGAGTTACATGAGTCTGATTTTATGTCGTTTAAGATTTCAATTTAGAATGTTTTTTTTTTAATTAAAATTATGGCTCGCGTTTGACCACCATCTCACCTGCAGGCTTAGACTAATACTTAGACTTTTCTGGTAGCGTGCCCACTGTACGCTAAGTACAAAATGTATGAAAATGACATTACCTGTCACACCACTCGTCACGTGACTTCTTCGCAGATAACGTCATAGTCATTTCATTTTGTACTTAGCGTTAACGCTAACAGAAAAGGCATTTGTCTAAGCCAGTGGATGGTAAGCAAATAATAAAGTAAAGCAGTTTTTTTTTTACTTGGATCATTAAACAACTTCTCTCGCTCTGGGGTGGCACGAGAGGGTGTGTCAGACTTTTACGGACTAAAATCCGCCTGATGTGTTCCTTCATTCGCAGCAGATACGCTCTCAATAAACGATCAAACTGTTTGGCTAAACGATAGACATAAAAATGTTATAACATTACATTACGTCTCTGTTTAAAGGAGAATCCTCGTAAATTTTATTTTACTACGCTACTGAAAAATGCAGATGTCTTATTTCGAATTTATAAGACAAATTGTACCTATTATGTTGTGTCATGTCTTTTCATTTCTAACCAAGATTTGAATGGGTGAGCATTCATTTTATTTCATTCTAACTTCTGTTAGCAGCTTCGCCCGCGTGATAGTAAAATATTACCCCAAGAGGACAAACTCCCGGGTTAAAAAGTATTCTATTTTCTTCCAGGACAAAACATTCCCGTGTGCCAAATTTCATGCAAATCTGTTTATCCGTTTCAGAGTAAAATAGTAACACACATTTTTGCTGCCTTATATAATATAAAATAATGTGAAATGTAATTCTTCTTAAACAACTGAGTTAAAATGAAAATTATTAAGGCAGACATGAGCACACATTCTTCACAATTTCTATAGATTACGTACCTATTTGTGTTTTCAGATCACATATGTTACTTTTAAAATCTTTTTGTAACTTTAACCATAAAAATTTCGTTTTGGGATGGCAACTATGGTCACTGATGAATGGTCGTAACTTCAACATACGTAATTTAAAAAATAAAAAATGAAAACAAAAGACAAACATACTTTCTTGAATCGACATTAATTGCAATGGATAACAATACATTGGTAATTTATTGTTCGGGTTCCTACGAAGAGATATTAGGGAAAGGGCCATGGAAAATAGAAAAATGAAACATCTGTATGTATCAGTTTTAAGAGTGCTCTACCTTTGTACTAGGGATATTACGGAACTTTAACTGCGACTCCAATAGATCGGAACTTCCGAATGATATTACAGCTTCAGTTCCGACTTCGGTTTCAACACATTTAGATCGGAGGCCGAGGCATAGCAGTGGACGCGGTCATTGTGTAGGTACCTTTTTTACGTGGGAAATTATTTGATACACCTGGAGAGATTGTCAGGTGGTGTACTTTTACTGGCTAAAATCCACAGTTTTCATTTCAATTTCCCTTAACTGTGAGGGCTACGGAAACTTCTTCAAATAAACTGCAGCTCTGAAAGAAAGAAAGAAAAACCGTATATTCGTACCTCACACAAATAGTAAAAATAAATAGGTATGGACTACTACTTGAAGTCTTCTCAACTTTAGTTCGTTCTTCGTCATAATTGTTATATTTTAAGTTCTCCTAATTATAATGATTTGATATTTATAAAAGTATTTATTAATTTATAATATTAGAATTTACTTATGTGTTTTTTAATATTATAAGTAATTTAATTTAATAATACTACGTTTTACTTGATATATCTGATAATTATTTATTATGCTCACCTACTTGTGTGTTGTCTTTTCAACCCGAAGGTTGAATGGTAGAGAATGTCTTGTTGCATTAAGTCCTTCTATGTGCCACTACTGTACATGAAGTTTAAATAAATAAATAAGTGTGAAAAAATAATATTAAAATCTGTGCAAAGCCAAAAAGGTGCCGAACTCCATGGCCAAGTCCATGGCAATGTCAATGTGTACCTACGGTCAGATTTATGCAAGCCAAGCTGAGAACCCCCTTCCCACGTGCTCTCTTTCATATATTACTTACTCTTTTGGTACTAATTTGTTTTATTAGGCCGACCCGTGGAAGAAGATCCCTTTTAGCACCTCCACCTCCGACTACGCCTTCGGTTCCGATAAAATAATAATATAATAATATTCCACAACTATCACACTACGCCGTCTAGTCCCAAGCTAAGCAAAGCTTGTGTTATGGGTACTAGACAACTGATAAACATACTTATATATTTCTAAATACATACAAATATAGATAAATTACACCCAGACACAGAACAAATGATCGCGGTCATCACACAAATATTTGTCCTGGGTGGGAATCGAACCCAAAACCTCCGGCGTAGCAGTCAGGGCCACTAACCACTAGACCAACAGGCCTATCAGAACCAAAACCATCTCTAATACTTGTTAATAATTCACTAAAGAGTTTAAATTGGTTGATCATAGTAAGCTGATAGATTGTAGGTAGATTATTAACTCTCTCGTCAAAATAGAGGACGCAATTATAAATTATTCGGAGGATTATTCCCGTGTTTGGGTTTCACCACCAATCAATTAACTGCACGGGAATACCTAGCTGTTTATGAATAGCTAAATGATCAACTTTTCTGTAATGGTTTTATATTATTTTTAAATGATATAGAATAGTGCTTGACTGTGATCCCACCTGAAGGTAAGCAGTGATGCAATCGTTGATGGTGAAGCGCACTAGCTTATTAAGAGCCTATTCACTCCTGTCTTGAAGACACCTAAATAAAAATTGGGCGGGAAGACCGCAGCAGGCAAATTATTCCAGTCCTCCGATTTACGCGGTATAAACGACGAGGCGAAATGCTTATTCCGGACCGTTCCTAAAGGTGTTAAACATTTTAGGGTCGATACTCGCCGTACGTCGGGTTGTTCGATGGTAGAAAGGTGATGGCGGACTCAAGTTTTATAATTCTAACGCACACTTTCCAAAATGCATCCAGTAACATACCGAAAGGCTGGCTACCCTACCTGTGCTTCAAACTTTGTAGATTTGAGTTAACCATGATGGGCATAAGCAACGGAAAATATATCGGTTCAACATGAATGAAGAACAATAGAACACTACTTTCTTCTACTGAAATAATACAGTGTAGAAAATCCGTCTAAATACGTTATAGTATGTTACAGTCAAAACTATTAATTGGTCGCTTCTATCTACAAGAATTGATCAGTAGTACTTTTGAACAGTTAAAACCAGGGCTTGATAACGTTACCAAATTCACACCATAAGTCGATACTTATGGTGTGAACATTACCAAATCTATTAATAATGTTTCGATACTTTTTGTCATTTTAATAGAATAAATGTACGTAATTCCTCTATATAATGAAAAATATTGCGCGGCGCAAGTGTTTTTTAATACGTGATCAAACTAATACTGCAATTATCTATAGATACGAAACAAAGAGATTTGGTAATGTTATCATCCCTTGGGCCTTGGTAACGTTACTATTTACCGCTAAAATCATCGATAACTTTAAATCAGTTTATGGGTAAAAGTTCACCCAGGTATCGTTATCAAGCATAACGTTACCTCTACTAATAATGTTATCTTCGTGCCCAATTTTTTTACTAAAACCAGATTTAGTACATTTTTAAAACATTTTGTAGTGATTAAAAATACTATATATATATATTTCTTTTGTACGTGTGTTGGTCACCTTACTCCTCCGAAACAAATGAAGAATTGAAAATCATTTACCATCTTCAGGTCTTCACAACCAACACCGCTCAATTTACAATCAAAATAAAAAATCAATTTCATTTCTAGGTGTAAATAAGTAAATATGTACTTTATACCTTCCTGTCTTTGTAACAACAAACAGGGGTATCGCCTCGTTCGGATTATTTGTTTACTGAAACCTTCCGAGCTCGATACGACTGCCTCAGGCGGGAGGCGGTATGACAGCGCTGAAAATAGACTGCATTATGTCATCTTGTTTACATTCACAGGAAAATGGCTTTAAATTCACTGCTGCGATCTAGGAAACTGATGTTTATTAGTTTACTGGCTTCTGCCAGCGGATTCACTCGCGTAAAAAGTATTTTAGTATTCCAACGAAACTCACTATTGGGAAAAAGAAATTAGGGTATACCCTAATCTATATATATAAAAGAAGAAACTGGCTGACATATCAACGCACAGCCTAAACTCCTAAGACCAGGAGCGTCAAATTTTGCACAAAGCTTCCTTTTATGGCGTAGGATAGCACTAAGAGAGGATTTTTCAAAATTCACATGAAACGGGGGTCCAAAGTTTGTATGATTAAAAACCTTCTTTCACGCGGACGAAGCCGCTGGCAGAAGCTAGTTGTATATATACGTCCAGGTAAAATATAATTAAAATTCTTTTTATATTTCAAGGGCTTACGGACTGTAAACCCTAAAGTTGTCTGGTAGATATCGCTGTCAGCGATAAGACCGCCTACGTACCCATAGATTTAAGTTACCTAGTGTTTACACTAGGTTTTAGTTTAGTTTTGTTACTATTTTGGTGTACAATAAAGTTTATTCTATTCTATTCTAAGATTTCCACATAAACAAACGAAATAAATGTTTACCTATTCCTGTAAGAGTCAGTGGTGACTGAGATAGACGCACTTTCGCATTTATACTACAAAAGTAGCATGGAAGCACTCCGGCTGTGATGAACCTCGTATTTTCCTAACTTAGGCTGAATTCTAGTTTGCCCAAATGTAACTGGCTATCAATAATTTACACGGATCGACCGCCATCTGACCTCAGTAACCCAATTATTGAAAAATTGAATATTCAAGGAGAGATCGTTTCTCAGAATTTTTAGCGCTTGACCCCCCGTGACGACCGGCTGTCATAAATATTTGTATGATAAGTGATGGTTTGTTTCCAGGGCAGGTTGAAGGATGTGACTGAAGTTTGACTGTTACTAAGTCTAGTTTAACGAGCTCTACACAAAGTAATATTCTACGACAAGCTGATGCTAGTGGCTTCGCCCGCGTGAAAGCAAAAAAATATCCCAAGGGAACATGTTCCCATGATAAAAAGTATTCTTTCCGCTATTTCAGGACATGATCCACCTGTGTGCTAAATTCTATCCGTGCTGTTTCATCTGTTCAGTCGTTCGACCGTGAGTTAACAAACATACACACTCACATACTTCTTTCGCCTCTATAATATGGGGTTTGATTGATATTGAACAGTCCAAAATTATATGGCTTTGACGCCATGCACCATTATATGAGCAATGGTGGCCCAGTTGTAACGGCCCCAACTTACCGAGTTGTAAATTATTTTTTTTTCTCTTCGGTGGGAAATCATCTTATGACATCCCCCGCTCTTGAGCGGAGCGAGAGACAGTGTCATACTTTTACTGAATAAAAACCCACTCCTGTTCTTTCGTTGTCTTTCGTACCAGGGCCGAGTCTGCCTTTAGAATAGAATAGAATAGTATTTATTCGATACAGGCAATGCCAAAGCCTTAGCGTGGCAAAGACCTTTCAGAATCAGACCCTTGGCCCCAGTAGGCATTGACCCTGCTGGGCCCCTACAGTTGCTGACATCTCCTTGAGGCGCGCGTGGAACAGTAAGCGACGACTTGGGCTCGGTCCGGACGGTTAGCGGACGGGCGGACGGCGAGCTACTCCTTGCTCGCCGTTCGCAAGTCCGTGCCTTTGGTGGCCGGAAATCGGGATCGGAATCCCGGCGGCGGTTGGGGCGTGAGGATTGTTGCCTCACGCGATCGGCCGCCTTCTTTGCTAGCATTACTGCTTCCCAGAAGGAGGCGACCGTCTGCCAATCCTCCTCGCTCCAGACCATGGCCTGTATCACTGGCCCGGCGCGAGAGATCGCCGCCGCCGATCACCCCCACGAGGACACGGCGTTGCTCAGCCCAAACAGGACACACCTCCACCGTGTGCTCCACCGTGTCGTCCGGCGATCGGCCTGTCACAATGGTGGCACCCAGGCGTTTCATCCGTATGAATCCGGTGAAAGAACCTTTCAAAGTTACCATGTCTGGTGAGGACCTGCGTCACGCGGAATGTAATTGCACCGTGAGGTCTTTCCACCCACGCCTCAAAGACTTACCACCATAATTGTGGCGAGCCCAAAAACCAGCGAGGTTCACTAAACGGTGGAGAAAAACATCGTAAGTTGGTTCTATGACATAGAACCAAAAATCGAAAACATATCATATCCACAAACTGGGTCCACGTGGTGGTTTTTAACTCCTAGCAAAGAAGCCTTAGTAACAGCAGGGGAAACCATATAAGGCTGTTTATGCTTTTACTATAACCACGCATCATTATTGTATAAACATGAATGTAATCGTTTATAAAATCTTAGTTTGTGTAGGAAGTCAGGGATAGCGGATCGATTTGCAGAGATCCTATTTATTAATCCACGAGTGTATCCAGCCAGATGTTTCCCATATAAAATGGCAACACATTTCTCTTTTGTGTTGTTTTCGTAGCAACTATTCTTCCTGAGGTTTGATGGAGATTTGTGTTGTCGTGTTAACTCGAGGGGTATGACAAATGATGGTTATAACAAGTCTGTGGTCACGTATTGTGACAAATATTGCGTAGAGTCATAGTCAAAGCACAGAATACTAATCGCCAAGTCGGCTCACTACTATTTTTCATGTTTAACCGATATCATATGTTTTGATTTTTTTTAGACTGCCTAGAATACTTTCGCGTGGGCAAAAAGAATGTAAAATTCAAAAAAAAGAAATATAAAAATAGACACTATATCAAAAGTTTAGTATATGAGCATATCAAAAGCTTAATTTAGATTTATTAGATGAAAGCATTTTTATATAATTGACTTTTATTAATCTTTCTTTCTATAATAATATTGTAAAGAGAATTTTTGAATATTTATTTGCAGTGAATAATCCCAAACATTACTACACCGATTATAAACATTATTTTATTAGTAGAACGCTACTTTGTCACAGACTGACAAAAGCAAAGGAACTGTATATTTTCTTGTAATCGATGGGTGAATCTGCTGGTAGAAGCTAGTCTTTCACATATTTTTTTATAACATTTGTAAAACCATTAAGTCATTCAGGTAGTGCCACTAATTCCTTACACTATTTTATATTATAGCACCAGGAACTCCTTAGTTTCCCTCTCCAGTTTCTCACCTATAATACTTGTTATATTTAAAAGGTATTTACATTTAAAAATAATGACTATAATTACATAAAAAATAAAAATAATAATAATAAAAACCCTACACTAATTACAATTAATTTATATTATTGATAATTTATTAAGCTATCATATCAGTTGCATTTGTTATCTTACGAAGATATAAAGTCACATTTTTCTTCCTCGTGAACGGTCCAGCTCGTATAGCAGGGTGAACGTGCATCGGCCGGTCATCGTTTAAATATTAACCCCGCAGGTACCCGCTGTTATTGCGAACAGTACAACGTCATGAGTGGTATCAACCCCATGTTTTATTCATTCGTACCGCTAAGGATTTGGCAAAATTGTTTTATTTACCCGTTCAAACAGTTTATTTACTCTTAATGTCAAGGTATTTGAGTGGATCGGTGAAATGTGACTTTTTTGCTTTTTAACGATTTAAGCAAACAACAGACCAGTGATGAAGGCCCCGACTTTCGAGTTGTAGGTCGTGGGATTAAACCCAGCCAAGTAATACTTTATGTAATTTATTTCATCTCCACTATTCTCAAAACGTTTAAAGAGAACTTCGTGAGGAAACGGGCATGTCCTAGAACCAACAATTCGACATAAGATAACCCGCACTGGGCCTACGTGGTGGCCCATTCCCTATCCCAGAGAAGAAGCCTGAATCCTAGCAGTAAGAACTTTAAAAAAGGCTGATTATCCTAAGCAAACAACACTTAAGTAAATGAATCATTTATATGTTAAATTAGAATTCGAACTTTTACACCTTTACCATATTTTTAATCGAACAAATATAATAATTAAATTCTTTACAATCTTATATTTTTTTTGCACGCACAAACATATAAATATAACTAGACAGCTTTTGTACAAAGGTGGATTCTCTTAAACCTCAATGCGTTGTTAGGTATGTAGTTTATTAATTCAAGTATATATTGTATAATTATATTTTATATATAGGTATATGTTTTATTAGTATTTATTATTCTCGTATTCGTCTTCTCTCTCGTTTATTGCACTTACCACTATTTTTCTCTGCACCACCCTGGTAGAAAATGCCTAAGACATTAAGGCCGCCTCTGTACTTTTGTATGCATAAAGCATTTAATAAATAAAATAAATAAATGCGATAGATAACATTTGCAAATGAGAACAGTACAGTAGGTATACACGCGTAGGTAATAATTATTCATTGTCTAATTTTGGTTACTAAAAATAAATTAATATTTCTGGCTCGTGTATCTACTTTTCATTTGTACAGCTTGGCTAACTGTTTCACCCGCGTAAAAAAAGAAAATTATCTCAAGGGATTAAACCCTTGAAATAAAAAATATAGATCCTTTTATTATTTTTATTATATTACTTATGTGCTATTCCAGGATATGGTCTACCTTTGTGCCATATTTCTTCAAAATCCGTTCAGTCGTTTGAGTGTGAAAGAGTAACAAACATACACACAGAAAAATACAAAATTTAACCTTTATACCTTTTCCTGTATAGCGTGATTCTGTATTCAAAATATCTCTCCCTTGACACGAGAAACGAAAAGATCACTTCGTCCAACCAATCTACAAAACCACAGACCAATGGACTGTAAACTAAATCAATTAGTACCCAAATTAAACTTATGCGAACTTAGGGAGCAATAACTTATAATGCTACCCTAAAGACATTGAAACCGCTACGAGCGCCACGAACACCCGCTACGGGCTACGGCAAACTTGCTGTGATATAGTGTACTACGAAAAACTATGCGCTATGAAGAACTAAGCGCTACGAAAAAAAGCTTGCTACGAAAAACAACACGCTACGAAAACTTTCTTTTTGTAATGTGCTACGGCGTAGCAACCATACATCACTTACCTACAGGAAGCTACGATTTTTTACCAATACGTTGATGGTCGCTGTTGTGCAATTCAATGTAATTGGATGAAGTTGTATTCCAAAAAATATTTTTAGTTAATAATTTTAATCTAAGCCTAATATATTATTGTTAAGTTTTTTTTTTAATTATCTATAGGCTCGCGTTTGACCACTATCTCACCTGATGGTAAGCGATGATGTGGCCAACGATTACGCGAACGAGCACGTGCCTAGAAGTAATCTATTCACTCTTGATTTAAAGACCCCTAAGTTGGTTGGTTTTATGATTAATTTCTAAAACAATCCAATTATAAAAAAAATATTTTAACAGATAGAAAGTACCACAGGTTAATTTAAATCCTGGAAAAATATACGGTTCCTTTTCAATACATCACGGGTAAAAAACATCAGGTTGAATCGCAATCAAGCACTGCATCAGCATATAAATAAAATGAATAATACCACCACACCATTTTTATTTTAGTAAGCGTGCTAGTTCATCTTATAGCTTACTACTTATGAATACTTACGTCTCACATCCTATTGTTGAAACTTTATAATACGTACCCAATATCTTAAACAACTCTACCCCTCCATATTACACCAAATTGTTGGTTCTAACAACGTAATTGGCAGTAATATTTGGTCAATTTGCATCCACCAGCCAGCTGAAATAGCTCGTGAAAGTTTAGGCTGTAAATCTCGGAATAAATTAAACAACAGGTTGTCAGAACGGCGAGCTAGAACTGTTTATGATACCTGTCTAAACTAACTGACGACGCCAGATTCTACTAATGCCCTCAGCTCCAGGCACTGCTGCACTGTCGGATATTTTGTTATTGCTTTAATAGAAACTGTATCCAAACCTACTATTATAGTACAATAACTACTTTCGTAACTAGAGAATCGATCGACGATACTATTATCTTCCTAAATCTGAAAGATGAAACGTTAAATATTGTATAATATCGTTCCTGATTGTTTATACCTCTGCGAAATTCAAATAGACTTAAGTTTTTTTTGCATTTTGCAGGTTAGATTGGAATAGTGATCTGCAAAATGCAAAAAACTAAAGAAAATTTTAATGGCATGCCTTGGGCACGCCACAATTATGGAGGTAAGTCCCCTGGAAGTGGATGGAAAGACAACAGGACCTCCTAACCTTCCGCATGACGCAGGTTCTAACCGGACATAGTAGAGGTACGCCCCGCTTGAGCAGAGCACCGTCGTGTCATCGTAGGAGCGATCAGCGGCAACGACCTCACGCGCCGGGCCTTGGTACAGGCCATAGTCTGGAGCAAGGAGGAGTGGCAGGTAGTCGCCTCCTTCTGCGAAGCAGTAATATTAGCAAAGGAGGCGGACGCACGTGCGAGGAAAAGCCCTCACGGCCTAGCCACCGGGATCCCAATCCCGATTTCCAGCCACCGTTGACGCAGCCTTGCAGACGGCGAGCAATGGGTAGCACGCCATCCGGTCGTCCGGTAACCGTCCGGACCGGAGCCCGAGTCGTCGACGGCGTGTAGTATTCCACGCGCGCCTCAAAGAGATGTCAACAAATCGTAGGGGCCCAGCAGTGTCGAAGCCTACTGTGGCTAAGGGTTAAGTAAAAAGAAAGGCCTTGGGGCCCAGGATCGCAAGGCAAAGAAAGAACAAACTAGTGGGTTTTAGTCAGTAAAAGTCTGACACGCCCTCCCGCTCCGCCCAAGGCCGGGAGATGACATCAGATGATTTTCCCAAAAAAAAAGCTCGCTTTTTTAAGAGACACAGTTATAGAAACTCCGCATCGGGCGTAAGCTCGCAGCTTAAAAAGTCGATGGGCATGTATTTTTTGTGTTGTATATGTACTTACAGAAGAATACATTTTGTATTTCACGACCACGAAGGAGTTGAAGGAACAACTTACCTAGATATCTTCTTCCTTAAGAACTGGCAAAAAGTGGCCCAGTGCCAGGAACAATGGAATGGATGGAGGGATGGCTTTGCCCAGCAGTGGGACAATACAGGCTAGATATGCATGGGCCCGCGTGGTGGATTACGGACCATACCCTCTTCTAGAGAGAAGGCCTGAGTCCTAACAGTGGGAACATTATAAGGCCGACTATGATGCATGTAGCATGTTTCTAAAAGTATGGACCAAGCCGTTTACAAATAAATATAATAGTTATTGATTTATTTTTCTCGCAGCGTCGCTCTCATTCTCTATTTCATAGGAACCGAACATTTTTCTGGATCAAAATTTCACAGCGGTACACTACCGCTGAGTCTCATAAGCAGGGCGGTGCCAATCGGAATGGAAAGAAGCCTTTATATCAAAAAAACAACTGGGCAAGTACGAGTCGGATTCGCGCACTAAGGGTTCCTTACAAACTTATTTATGTAAATAATTCAATTCCCGAATGGAGTCTCGAAGATTATTCCGAGTCACGAAAAGATCGGTTTTTTTTTTGTGACGTAATAACAAATTTACTGTTTTCTGATTAATTCCTATACCTATGCTATAAGACCTTGCTTTTTGCCATATTTCAGAATTCTGGGTCAAAGGGAAGTACCCTATGAATTTTGATTTCTTTGCAAGTGTCGAAATATATATTTTTTGCGACATAAACGGCCGTATCTTTTTTTCGTTAACTTGAAAGTTTAATTTTTTCATAGCTTCAAGAAACCGCAGACCTATGTATACGGTTTTAATTTCAACTTGATACATAATAAAGGGTCTTGACAGACAGACAAAAAGACGGACGGACAACAAAGTGATCCTATAAGGGTTTCGTTTTTTCCTTTTGACGTACGGAACCCTAAAAACAACATTATCAGATCAGTACCTTCTTCCAAAACTTTTACAAGCAATCCTGAAAAACGCAATAAAACATGGTTCACAATCCCCAATGGATAAAACAATCAAATTAATGCGAGTAAACACAAAGTAAATCAATCAATATTGGCCATGCCTTTTATTTCTGCCACTTTCAATCAAATTTAATTGATTCGGTTGGTTTTGGGTTTTCATTAAACAAATTAATATAAGCAAACAGTGATCGGTACTTTCATTGTTCTGAATTGTTTTGGTTTTTCATAGATTAAATCATAGATTAAATACATTATGAGCCTAGAAAATTCCTTACGAACAATTAATATCTCTGCCTACTTATACTTTCTTAATTATTTTTTAAATAGATACCTACATACATTTCACTGGCCTGTTGGTCTAGTGGTTAGTGGCCCTGACTGCTATACCGGAGGTCGTGGGTTCGATTCCCACCCAGGACAAATGTTTGTCTGATGAGCACGATCATTTGTTCTGTGTCTGGGTGTAATTTATCTATATATGTATGTATTTAGAAATATATAAGTATGTTTATCAGTTGTCTAGTACCCATAACACAAGCTCTGCTTAGCTTGGGACTAGACAGCATTGTTTGATAGTTGTGGAATATATTATATATTATTATATACAGGCAGATATAATATGTTATGGACAACCAAGGTTACCGACATAGTCCGAAGAATCAGCAAACTTTAGTGCCAGCGGGCAAGGCAAAATTCTCGCAGAACAGATGGCCGTTGGGACCAAAGGGTTCCGGAGTGGCGACCGCGTACTGGAAGACGCAGCTTTGGAAAGCTCTCTTACATGCTGGACCGATGACTTGGAAAGTATTGCGGGAATCCGATGGATGCGAAACGAGGAGGTCTATGTACAACAGTGGACGTATTTCGGCTGAAATGATAATAATGATAGCTTTTACGTTTGATTATTTTATTTAGGTTTCATTTGGATTGTCAACTGATTGCGTGCTTTTTATCTTTGTGCTTTTCTTTACTCGTACGGACAATACAAAGAGCATTTCAAAGTAACACTTGAAATAACTGATCATCGACATTAAATTAACTGAATTCTTTACCAAACAGATGTCACCGGTAGACCGGAAAATGTCAAGATGAAGACAAAGGAAACTGAAAGTCACTACACGCCGTAACGGTTACACTCTTTCGACGACTCATGACATCAAAGGCCCGGCTCCATAAAGGTACACACACACACACCGGCGACCAATCAACGTGGAGATACGGACTAGTAAGTTATGCTCGTAATTTTTTATCTTCGTTCCTTATTTTTATGTTATTCTGAAGTTAATTAATCAAGGTTGTTTGTGTAGGGGCTTTTGAATACTTCTTGGTAAACAGAATTTATTTCCAGGTTTGTTCTACTTCAGGGACACGTATATAATATATCCTACGTATTATAAAACAAAGGGTCCTAACGCGTCTGTTTATATTAACGCGATAACCTCAATTTTCATACAGTTTTCACTTAGGTGTATAACATACGAGTATGCATATTATATAATTTCAAAGATATCTAAAACCCGTGTGAAACTGGGGCCGAGGTCATTAATATACCATAAAATACATAATTATGCAACATTTAAAAGCAAAATTTCGAAATGATACCTACATACTTATTTTATAATTTTTATTTGAATCTACTGCTATCACAGTTATTTTGTAAGAGTTTATGAAAGTAAAATGTGTGTTACGGTTCATAACATTTTGTTAAAAGCATTTACGAGTACCACTTTATGATATCGACATTGTTATAGAAAAGAAAAGAAGTATGCATGGATACTTCTTTCTTCTTCTTTGCCTATTCCCAAATGAAAAGGCGCGATTTTATGTATGTATATAAAACTGAACATAATTGGAACTCATAGAAAAATAAAGTCACCAAAATAAATAGAAATTGTTTTTACAAAAATATAAAAATTATTAAAAAGAAAAAACAGCACCAAATATTAGATGCACTTGAAACAAAAACTCTTAACAAAATATCTTTAAATATAACGTCAAAAAATGTCTCTACTTATATTAAACAACAATCTATCGTGGTTGTTCAAAATCCCGAGTTGATGCTCTTAAAAGTTATATACCTATGTGTATATCCACATGTATATTGGAATCGCAAAGAGAATTTCTACGAAACCGAACAATTGTAAAGCCACAACGATCCTGTTGAGCGCGCAAAACAATCGCACTCGACTCGAGAACGAAACCTCACAAGAACTTGCTTGGGATTGTATATAATTGCAAATCTCTCTGTTGTGGGCCAATTAAAGAGCCTTCGAGTGAGTGATTACTGTTTATATGAACGAAAAGGGATTTAAGGACGGACAGCGTCTTCCAGTCTGGTAAATACAATGTATTGCCATTGTTGTTAGGACTTAGTAGTTGACCAATTAGAAGAAAAAGTCATGAGGCCTCACGCCCTAGTCGCCGGGATCCCAGTAACGTGGGCGTCCGTTAACCGTCCGGACCGAGCCCGAGTCGTTAACGGCAAAACCATAGAAACCCAGCAGGGTCCATGGGTTTGGTTCTGAAAGAAGCGAGAAAACCCGGGGCCCTGGAACGCAAGGCAAAGAAGGAACATAGGAGTAGGTTTTAGTCAGTAAAAGTCTGACACGCCCTCTCGTTCCGCCCAAGAGCGTGAGAAGTTATTGGATGATTTCCCACCTAAAAAAAAGTGGGTTTTAGTAAGTAAAAGTCTGACACTCCCCGGCCCCCAGCGCCGGCCAGTCTAATCTATCTCGTCTCGTCGTATTAAGTCTAATCGGCTGGGCCCCGGCCGATTAGAGCAAGTGGGCCCGGCCCGGGACTATGGCACGTTGTGTTTTCCACTAGCACCTCAAAAAGATATCAGCGTGAGTGATGACGGGCCTCATTAGGGCCGATGCCTGCCAGGGATGCAGGGATTGTTCGAAAAAGTCGCCGCTGGAACGCTAAGGGCAACTGAGGGAACACGTATGGGTTTCAGTCAAAAAAAGATTGGCACTGCTTTTTATAAACCAACTAAAAATTAACACAGACAAAACAGAACTTATGATATTTTATCAAAGAATAAAAAAACTTATCATTAACATAACTTTGCGGATCAAACAATAACCGAAACAAGCTGTGCTAGATATTTGGGACTTCACTTGGACACTCACTTAAACTGGAAGTGTCATGTAGAAACTTTTTGTAAAAAACTAAATCAGCACTCATATGCACTCTATAATCTAGCATAAGGCCTATGTTACGTCTGCGTTACGTTTTGGAATAATATACTGGGGAAATCCCACAGATAAAGAAATTGCGTTTAATGCCCAAAAAAAGTGTTTGCGTGCTGTGTTTGAGCTGAAAACAACTGAAAGTTGTGTTCTCTATATTAAAAAATATTAACTCTTAACATTTATTTATTTATATATACTTTATTGCATACCAAGTTACAAATTTAAAAATTGAATTGTAATACAACAAAAAACATACAATTGGCGCCTTATCGCACTCGGCGATTTCTTCCAGGCAACCCAGAATGGATAGAGATTGCCTGGACACAAAATGGGGTTGCACTTGGTGCAAATATAAAAGTAAACAAAACTTAATACAACAACGTCTTAACAATGCCCTCTATATAAATTTTTTAGATAGTAGTATTTGTCAGATCTAACTTGCTTTTGTTTGAAACATTAAGATCTACGCGACGCAATAACGATATATGCGCAAAACCACACAGACAAGCTCTTTTAAAAAAAAGGTTATTAGGAACGGCACCCAGGATTTATGATAAGATCCCAAGACAAATTACAGAAATGAAAAATATTACATGATTTTAAAAAGGCATTCCTGGAGCTATTACATGACAAAGCATATTATACGCTGAACGAATACTTAACTGACACAATTTTACTACCACTTTTTTAAGTTTCTCTACTATTGACTAGAATTTATTAATTTTGTGTTTTACTGGAGATCTTTTTATGTCTGTTTTGTGTATTGACATTTTGAATATAAATGAATTAAATGTAGTTTGTTTTGTGTATTGACATCTTGAATTTGAATTATTTAAATGTAATGTTATATTTTATTCTTGTGTGTTGTTTTGTGTATCGAAATTTAGACTTTGAATGATTTAAATGTATTATTATTTTTATATTGATTTTATTGATTTAATAACGTTTGAAAATTTGTTATAATTAGCATGTATGCATAAAACATTTATACGCCGATGACGGCTAGACAGCGTCCCTTAATAATTAGAATATCTGTACTTAACACAACTGTGTTTAATAAATAAAAAATATTTGTATTTATATTTGTCGCTCTCCCCAGAGCGGGAGGAGTTATTTCATGACTTCCAAACCTCAAAAAAATGGCACATGTTTAGCAAACGAAATATCTCCTTCCACGTAGTTCCATTTATTTTCTTCAATAGACTGCAGAGTCGGTCATCCGTGTGAGACATTTCGGTACGGGTATAGATAGATACATAGGATTAATATTATTCCATGCTCAACCAAGAAAAACGAAATCGCTTTAATGCTTTCTATTTAGCAGACTTCACTCTGAGGGCCATATTAAAATAAAGATCAGATTCTAATCCGACTATAAAAATAATAAGAACAAAACAATTTGCTAAACTACGGTTCTTTTATGAAAATACACTTTGTATTCTTAGACGTATTAAATCGGAGAGACTTGTACTATACTTTACGTACCTTCGTAAAAGCTCTTGGTACAATTTTCTTCTATCACAAAAATATTCATGAAAAACATCTTGCTTGAAATTTTGCCTCATTTAAGATAATATAATATCAAGAAGAATCAAAACAAAAGCAGAGGGATTCTAAACAAATTAATTAAATATTATCGCCGATCTTTAATTCTTACTTAAGTCCTTATTGACCCCACAGATTGGAGCAAATTGTTTGCCTCAACCGCGGCGATTCGATGAATAAAATAATAATTTCATTGTTATTTCTGTAAATATTTGAGCTGGAGTTTCGATCCATTCGGTAAAATTTTGGTTTTGATATATTTGGCAACTTGTTTACAAGGTTATCTACCAGAAGTTAGGGTTATCATAATCAAGTTTTAGAAATTGATTGTTGAATCTTGCCAAGTGAGAAAGTTAAGTCATCTTTTGTACCTACCACATTTTACGCAAATGTATGATATAATTATTATTATAAGTAAGTAGTTGTGTAAAGTTATTTTAATCAATAACTATGTATAACTACAAAATACATAACTATCCTAAAAAAGTAATACTTTATAACATGAACACATTACATTTTACGTTGTACCTTAATAAAACATAAGGGAGCTTCATTCTGTTTGCACCAATCCCAAAGCCAAAATTGATTTAACAATTTGGTATGCATTTCTGGAATGAAAGCTTAAAACCTGATATGAACCAATGAATATAAGCAATCGACATGAAACCTTTCCTGAAATAGCTAGTGCATCGGCTTTGTGGGATTATCGTGAAATTCATACGAAAATAGCATTCCACTCAAGAGATATTTTCGTAATTTACGAACAATGTTTTGATTTGAATGCTATGCTAGTGTGTGTTAATTGGTACTTATGTCGTGTGCAATGTAACCAAAATTATGACCTGTTTTAGATGTGTTTGAGTAATTGATATAGCGTAGATATTTGAATTTCACTAAAATAAGTGACTGAACATTGACATATCTATGTTATATTTTGGTAGTTATGTTTAATGTCATTCATACTTTCCGCAATAAATCCTTTGAATTCCCTAAAGTGACAATCGTGTCAAAATCTTTTATGTAGTTAAGGGCTAGTTTTATATCCGTAGTTAACTAAGCCTATTTAAAATGTTGGTATATTGCATTTGCAATCAATTGTTAGCACAACAAATAACTATTAGTTAAAAAATTAACTGCATAAAGCTGGAGAGTTATCAGATATAATGGATGTTAACACCATAACAACAGTTTTGATTGTATTTTTTTTTTTTGTTGATGTCTTGTTCTAATTCTTTATTGTACACATCATTTTAACAAACAATACAAATAGGGTAGTTGATGTATACAGGCGAGCTTAACCCGCAATCGGGTTCTCTGACAGCAAATCATATACACCACTAATTTTTTATTAGTGCAAAGGGCTTATTAGAAAAGGTCTTGTAAGTCTCTAATAAATATTCACAAACTGCAAAGTTGTTAGCGTTTGTTTATGTCAAAAAATGTCACTCAATTTATGGAAATGTTTTACAGGCTATTGATTATGAATGAAAAACAATGGAAAAACACTGCGCGTAGCATTTTCTAGTAACAATTATGAATTTACCAAGTATGTAAATTTTTCTTGTACAATTTTGTGATTTCGTTTTTTTTTTTTACTTTTGACTACACAAATATGATCCGTATAGAGCACCATTTTTTTGTGCTAATTAAAAAAATAAATTACAGACAAACACAGATATTTTAAATTTTGATTTGAATTTGTCTTGTAATATTTCTCAGAAAATCTTTTGTTTATCATAAACCGAAACATATTTTGATACTACTCGTATGATGATAACCTATATCGGACATGGACACACAATGGAATTACTGGGCAGGTCAAAAATATTTGAACCACTTACCCACTTACCCTTCGACCCTATTTGTAATTTGTGTATGAATTTGCTTTATTAATAATATGAAGTTATTATTTTTTACAGTTTATGCTTTAGCTTATTATTACTTACTTGACAAATGCAATACAGTTTAGTTTCTTATGAATAATATATTAGGGGCTAAAGTATGAAATTGCTTTTTTTAAAACTGGTTGCTTTGAAGTGTTATATCTTTGGATGGACTTGGAATTATAAGTTCAAATAAACTTTATATTAAAGGTAAGTTATTTTTTTTTAAATTAGGTATTTATTGATTTCTTTGTTTATTTGAACTTATAATTCCAAGACAATTCAAAGATATAACACATCAAAGCAAACCGTTTTAAAAAACGGCAAATTCATACTTTAATCCTTATTATTATTATTTTTTTAGTTTGAGGTAGAAAATTATCAAATAACTTCTCAAGTTCTTGGTGGAGCAAGAGGGAGTGTAAGACTTTTACTGATTAAAACCCACCTGTGTTCCTTCAGTGGCTCTTTGTGTTTTTGGCGCACGATAATCTTTCGAGCAGTCCCGCAGCCCTAGCAGACATCGGACCGACTGGGCCCCGTCCATTTTGCTGACATCTCTTTGAGGCGCGCTTGGTACACAACGCGCCGTCGATTTGGGTTTGGTCCTTATCAGACGGCGAACGGCGAGCAATAGATAGCAAGCATGCGCCTACGGTGGCTGGGAATCGTCCTGCGACTTCCAACACCAGGACCGTCTCCTGCGGCGATGGCTGGCGCGAGGACGTACTCTCTTTCATGGTTTCTGCCACTTCTTTCACTCGCATTACTGCTTTGCAGCAGGAGGTAACTGCTTTCCATTTCCTCTCGCCCTAACATGGCCTGAACCAGGGCTGCTACATCACACTAATATTATATAGGCGAAAGTTTGTATGTGTGCGTGTATGTGTATGTTTTATTTTACATCCTCACGCTCGAACGGCTTAACAGATTTGGATGAAATTTTGCACACGGGTAGATCATGTCCTGAAATAGTAAATAGGATATTTACTACTGATATTTATTTTTATACCAAAGTAGGAATGTTCATTTAGGACAATTTTCTATGTTTAAGCGGGTGAAACTACTGGCAGCAACTAGTTGAAAATAAAGCAATAGGTAGTACTAGGTAGGTAGTACTAGTTGAAAATGAAGCGATAAGTAGTAGTAATAATAGGTAGTATAGTCGTCACTTTTTTATTTTTTTTTGTGAAAAGTCATTCAATGACATCTTGCGCCCTTGGACGGTGCGAGAGAGCGTGTCAGACTTTTACTGAACAAAAACCACTCCTAGTTCATTCGTTACCTTTCATTCCAGGGCCTGGATTTCTTTCAGAAGCGAAAAGATGGCCCCAGTAGGCTTCGACCCTGCTGGGCCCCCAAGGTTTGCAGACATCTCCTTGAGGCGCACGTGGAACACTACGCGCCGTCGATGACTTGGGCCCAGCCCGGACGGTTACCGGACGGTCGGACGGCGAGCTATAGTCGTCACTTTGCAGCTTGACTTCTCTGGGTTTAAGGTTTCTCGTAAACAATGTACCTATAAACATGCTCGAACCAATGTAGCGTCAGAATTCGTCAAATTTCTTCGTGTGTAGGTGGTGGCTTCGGTAAGGCTTAACGGAGACTTATCCCCGGGTTGAATGAGATCGTTACATAAAAACGGGGCGGCGAAAACAGGTTGCATTATTAAATACCTTACGTAAAGTGAGGTGAGAAAAGATATTCGGCCTCAATAAAATCCTCTTAATTGAGGAAGAAATAAAAAAGAACGTATATATTTTGAACCTTTTTTTCTGACTGACATATTGCTTTGTGAAAAACAACTTTACATTCAAAATTTTTGGCGGAATTTTTTCGAGTGTAGTTCAGTGGCTGTTTTAATTATTCTAAAATTGTTTCGTAATGTATCTGTATATTGTAATACTAGCTTTTGCCCGCAGTTTTGCCCTCGTACATAAAATATAGCCTATGTCACTCAGGAATAAAGTAGCTTTCTATCGCAACAAACAAAAAAACAAACTTTACCTCTTCATAATATTAGTGTGGATAAAATTAGTGTAGTTTTGTATCTCAAGTGTCTACACAACTGGAAAAAAATGTGAAATAATACATTGAAATAGATGTGAACTTCGTAAAATCGAGCTAAGAATTTTATTGTAGTATTTTCTACCTCAGCGAAGCTTGTCGAGACGGCTGACTCGATTTATTTTAGCCAAATAAGTACTACAAAAACATTAAAATGTTTTACATCCGCCTTCTAATAAAATAATGGGTCAGTATCATGTATCAATAACGAAACACTTCACTTTCCAAACTTAACACTGTTTTGATTAGCTAAATGCTACAGGGAAGCCGCAACAAAGAAAAAAAACATGAATTTATGTTTTTTTTAAAAACGTCCGGAGGACCACTTGCTGCGCGGTTGACATGTAAACAAAAAGGTTACATAATGGAATAAAATGCTTTGATAATAAATCTTCCTCTACGGAAATTAATTTTTACTGTCAAGCAAAGAATAAGGGAAATAAATAAACACTTAAAGGAATTTTGGCGAGGCGGATGTAAACCACTTCACGATTTAACCGTAATTTATTCATAAGATGCTAATATTTTAGAAGCTTTTCGAAGGATTCCAAGAACCTTCCAAAAAGATGAAACAAATGAAATATGTTGTGCAGTTAATAGGAAGGTAGATGATGGAGTAGGAAGGTACTCCATCATCAGATCAGTTCGATGGAACCTTATAGCCAAAGTACATCTCATGACAATTCTAACACATTGATTAATTATTGAGTTCCCGTGCCTACCTTCCGGCCTCATCATCAGATCAGTTAGATGGTGGTACTGTGGCGTTCATAGAGGCCACATTAATATTACTAATATTGCAAACTGGGATGTTATACTTTAAGGTTTATGTGATAAAAAGTGCACGTTTGATTGATGTTCATAGGGAGACGTTATACAAAACGAGACGAAGTTTTTATAAAAAAATGTATTTGGAAGTGCTTAAAACAATATAATAATAGTTTGAATCTAACCAGAAACCTTAAATTGCGTCTCCACTGTCACAGTACTATTTATCCAACATAACTGTTCAGAACCATTTATTTATTTGTATTGTTATAGTTGTTTTTAGGTGGGAAAACATCCAATGACATCTCCTGCACTTGGGCGGGGCGAGAGGGCGTGTCAGACTTTTACTGACTAAAACCCACTCCTGTTCCTCCTTAGCCTTTCATTCCAGGGCCGGGTTTTGCTTTCAGAAGCGAGCCCATGACCCTAGTAGGCTTCGACCCTACTAGGCCCCCTAAGGTTTGCTGAAATCTCCTTGAGGCCGCAAGGAACACTATGCGCCGTTGACGATTTGGGCTCGGTCCGGGCTGTTACCGGACGGCGAGCCATCCATTGCTCGCCGTCCCCAAACCCGCGCCTACAGTGACCGGAAATCGGGATCGGTGCGGCCGCCTCTTTTACAAGCATTACTGCTTCGCATAAGTAGACGACCGCCTGCCGCTCCTCCTCGCTCCGGACCATGGCCTGTACCAAGGCCCGGCGCGAAATCGTTACGATCGCCCCCACGAGGACGGCGGTGCTCTGCCCAGGCGGGGCACACCTCTACCATATGCTCCACTGTGTCCTCCGGGCGGTCCACATAATGGTGATACCCGGGCGTTTCTTCCGCACGAATCCGGTGCAGGAACCTCCCGAACTTTACAAATCCGGTGAGGACCTGCGTCATGCGGAAGGTAAGGACGCCGTGTTGTGTTTCCAGCCACTCCTCAAAGAGGGGACTTACCGCCATAGTTGTGGCGGTGCTCACCCAATACTGTACCCAGTGCTGGGTACAGCACTAGGTGGCGACAGTCGCTGTCGCCATTCCACCATGAGACCACCAAAAATAAATAATTAACAATTAAGCTATTTGTTAATATCGACGCCTGATTTAAAAAATGGCAATTCTTATTTCCATTTTATTCGCATTTTATTTCAAATAAACCATTTACAAGCACATTTGAAATGTCAAGAAGTCAGTCAGTCAGAAAAAAATATGCTAATTGCACATTCCAAAGCGTAGATCTCTATGGAAAAGAATGTGGAAGAAACTCCATGGAAATGTTATTGTTTTATTACTTACTAGCTTTTGCCCGCTGCTTCACCGCATACATAAAATATAGCCCATGTCACTCAGGAATAAAGCAGCTGTCTATTGGTGAAAAAATTTTTGCAATCAGACCATTACTTTCAGAGAGATTACCTCCAACAAACAAAAAAACAAACGTTAGCTTTATATAATATTAGTAAGTATAGGTTATATTATAGTGTTGATTATTACTGATAATTTGAGATACATCTCATTTCCGCCGGAGCTGGGTTTTTTTAAGCATTCACCTTTGAAAGGATACTCTTTATTAATCAGTACCTAGCACATATTATTATAATACTACCTAGCTAATATTATTATAGACTACACAATTTTATAAAAAGTGAAAGTTTTTGAAAATATTTGAGGTTTATTGTACCTACTTATAGCAGATTTTGACGCATGTATCAGTAGTATCAAATAAAAATAGACCATATCTTTGACATGAAGATATACTTTTTATCAGTAAATCTAAGGCAGTTCTTTTAAAATGTGCGTAAAACCGCAGCCAACAGCTAATCGAATTTACTCGGCACTTGTTTTGAATTACTGGTAAGTAGAGAGGTATCTTGACCCTTGAAAAATGTATTTAATAACGGTGTTATAATTGGCAATTTCAACACCGTTATCCCCGTCATTAAGTCATATAATTACTGAAAATTTCAAACGTGTAATAAAAAGGAGTTTATGTTTCTTTAAAAATGTGACTTCTTTTTGTATTAGATAAACGTGAACGGAAAACTTTGTATAGACAGCTATACAAAGTTGTCCGTATACTCGCTCAGTATGCGAGTATCTCGTGTAAACTGATTCTCTTATTTGTGTGTATTTTCTATGATACCTTTACAAAGATAACTTACGATTATTTTGCGAGCGCATAGACCACTACGAGAACACAGCAAAATAATCGTAGATGGATAGGTAAACCATTTCTTTTCCCATGGGAAATCATCAAATGACTTCTTCCGCTCTGGATGGAGCGAGAGGGCATTTCAGACTTTTACTGGCTTAAAACCCACAGTGTTCTTTCAATTACCCTTTTCGCGGACCACAGTAACTCTTTCGAACAATCTGCAGTCAGATACGTGAACCTACATAAAATTCAAGATATGCAGGAGGGTCCTTTATGACATAGAACTACTATGTACCTGCACCTTGTTAAACATATAGCTCGCGCGGAGAAGTGCGAATGTGAGATTTAGCATAAAATAAAGTTTATATGTCTAAAGAGTATGGGCTTATACATAGCTACATAGGAGCATTTCAAATAGCTAGGACATTTAGTAACATCCGAACTCAGAGACGATGCTGACATCGAGAGGGAGCGGAGGGCTTTGGCTGTTAGAGGTAACATGATAGCTCGCAGGTTTGCGCGCTGTTCCAGGTCAGTAAAGCAGACCCTTATCAGGGCTTATTGTACTTCTATGTACACGTGCAGCCTGTGGGTGAATCACTCCCGAAAAGCATAAGAAGCCCACCGTGTCCAGTATAATAACGCATTCAGGGCACTGATGGGGCTGCCGCGACACTGTAGTGCCTCAGGCATGTTTGCCGCCGCTAGCGTTGACTGCTTTTATGCGACGATGCGTAAGCGGAGAGCATCTCTGGTGCGCAGGATGCGCGGCAGCCCCAACAGTGTTCTGCTGATGATAATAGCCGACAGGCTCGACTGTCCTTATATAAGGCGCTGCAGTGACTTGCATGTTACCTGCAGTCAACTAATATAATAATATACTATATAACTGTGTGTGAAATATTTTAAAAATGTTGTTTGTTTGTTGGTGTTACGTTTTGTATTGTGTTCTTTGTTATGTGTAATTATGAGTCCTAGTTACTTAAACAAATAAAATGATATATATATATACCTTCATTGTTTTTTATCTCGGTCGTTTTTCCACCTTTTTCTACACGAAAATTGTAGCTTTTATTAACGGTTATTTACATTATGTTTATATAATTTTAGTTAAATGTCGTAAAATGTAAACACCAATCCAATTGTGGTAGCACGAATGTAGGCCTTTCGTCGTATGTATGAAATAAATTAACATAAAGCTAGCAAAGGGATGAGGGTTAGCGAAGAGGGGTTCAAGTATTGAACGGTTTTTTTATGCGTTGGTTAACGGCACTTACATCACACTGTTAGGAAATTACTTGTCAGATAGGACTTATTTAATTTTTTATCTTAAGTTAAGAGAATTTTCCAGTTAGGAACCGAAGCTAGCGAATAAGTAATTTAATTTTAATAAATTTACAGCACTTTTAACAAGAAAATAATTGGTACATCGCTATAAAAAATACCACAACTTTTATTTTAGCCTTTAGTGAGAAATTATATTTATTTTAGAAATAGAGTTTTTAAAAACACTTTCCGCCGGAGTCGGTGTTTTCTAGCTGACTACTCTGAGAAGAAACACCGAAACAAACTCAGAGGTCAAAGACTCTTTTAAAGTCCATACAGCAAACATGTAATGATCAAATCATATGAGAACCATGCAGATTAGTGTCTGAAATGGTCGTTTGAGAAAAGAACCACACACATTTGAGTGGACCTGTCCAGTCAGTGCAAGCATTTGTCAGTGTTCGTAAAGGTCAAGTTAGGACTAGAAACGAAAGAAACTCAACGATTTAAAAAAAAATATCTGCGTAGACCTCATATTCACAATTATTAAAGATAATATCTACATAAGTTACATGTTCGAAATTAAAATCGAAATCGCAAACTTTAACATTTTATTTAAGCAGAGACTGCAACAGTCGGTGATGATAATCTAGTACCTACTACACTCAAACAGATTGTTCAAGTCTCTCGTTAATGTCGTTAGTTGTCGATGCCAACAAACTACTAGCACCTATCCAATAATAGTCCCTGCAGCAGTCAACATTTATGACTCTGAGATGTTTCACCATCTAGATTGATTTGAAGTGCCCATGCACATTATCGCAACTAAATAGGTCGTATATTGAAATTATGAAAATTTTAATTTAAAAAAAGATTTTCTCGAATGAAACATTATATGAAGACTAGATGACTACAAACATATTGCATTGCTATATCTAGCCTGTACTGGCTGTACTGTCCCACTGCTGGGCAAAGGCCTCCATTTCTACCACTGTTCCCGGCTCGAGGTCGCCTCTTGCCAATACCTACCTAAAGAAGTAATATAAGCCATCCCGCCATCACCGTCTTGGAATCAGACCACAAGGTTTTATTAATGCAATCCAAAATCAGCCATGCGAATAGGTCAGTAACATAAACAGCCAGGGGCGCCGACTCCGTGAGTACTCGGGGGCTCGAATACCCATAAGAAATAAACAGTGGGTACCGATTACTCCTGAGAATAGACATCAAGAAACAGATCAGTAATCGCTTTTTAGATTACGTATAAATTATAATATTTCTTGATAATAAAAACTAGTTTAATTTTTATATAATGGTTTCATTTGGTATTTTTATCAATCATAATTAGTAATTAAGTACGCAGTATGTAAGTAGGACATTTATTTATTTGTCGGTCGATCAGTGTGCATTTCTCTTCTCACACTTTGTCACTTTTTCGAGTCCATCAAATGAACATGAGCACCCATGAGGGTTTCTAAAAGTCAGCGCCTCTGTAAACAGCGTCCTCTTCGTTTAAATAAATATTCTATTCACCAAAGGGTTGCAGGTAAAAACAAAATAGTCCCGTAATCATGCGATGGCGCTTTGTTTTCCTATACTTCACCGGAGTGACAGGGGTCCATTATGCAAAACGGGCCCTGACAATAGACCGGAAAAAAATATAAAAGAAAAAAACAAATCTAACGTTAACCTGAATATTTATTATCAAAAAATCCGCAAAAGGTAAAATGGTATTTCCATAGGCATAGAAATGAAAACGTCATTATTTTAGATTAAGGTACCTACATCTCAGATTATTATCGGTTTTCTGCCCATTGAATCGATCTAGTGATGTGGGTACTACATTTACATTTAAACCTGCGGATATATCCGAAAATTGTATGTGCAAATAAAGGTAGACATAAATTTAGCTTTTAAGTTGTGTGTATGATGACCCGCCCGAAATATAAGATATTGCTTTTTAAATTTTTCTCAGTTTTTGTTAATTTTATTCGAAATTGTAACTAAAAACTACACGACATAACAACTTAAGATATTTAATACCTACTCCAACTGCACTAACAAACCTGTAGGTAAATCAATAGGGTAAGTCTAGGACAAATGTCACACTTTTTGAAATCGTTTTATATCTCTCAGTACAAACAACAAAATATTTTATTTGTTACAAATAAGTTTTGGTTTTTTTAAGTTCCAATTTTAGTTTTTTTATATATATAAATTTGAAAAGTAAAAAACATTATCATTGATTTCTAGAGTATTAGCGATTTATAAGTACCTTTACATTTTTATAATCCTTATAAATTATTTTTGAGATTGAATGACGGCCAAAAAACAAGATATCTATTCTGTAAACAATTTGATCACGATTTGGCTTCATATGCAATTGCACAAAAACACAGACAAGATCAACTTGGGCACGCCACAATTATACCGTTATTCCCCTCTTTGAGGGTTGGCTGGAAAGGCCTCACGGCGTCCTTACCTTCCGCATGACGCAAGTCCTCACCGAACATGGTAAGTTCGGAAAGTTCCTGTACCGGATTCGTGCGGAAGAAACGCCCGGGTGTCACCATTGTGTTGACCGCCCGGAGGACACGGTGGAGGTGTGCCCTGCTCGGGCAGAGCAACGCCGTGTCCTCGTGAAGACGATCGGCGGCGGCGATCTTTCGCACCGGGCCTTAGTACAGGCCATGGTCCGGAGCGAGGAGGAGCGGCAGGCGGACGCCTCCTTCTGCGAAGCAGTAATGCTAGCAAAGGAGGCGGCCGTTCGCGTGATGCAACGGTCCTCACCCCCCAACCGCCGCCGAGATTCCGATCCCGATTTCCGGCCACCGTAGGCGCGGGCTTGTGAACGGCTAGCAATGGGTAGCTCGCCGTCCGAACGTCCCGTAACTGTCCGGACCGAGCCCAAGTCGTCGACGGCGCGTACTTTTCCACGCGCGCCTCAGGGAGATGTCAGCAACTATAGGAGCCTAGCAGGGGCAAAGCCTACTGGGGCCAAGAGTCTGATTCTGAAAAGAAGACTCGGCCCCGGTACGAAAGTACAGGAATGGGTTTTTAGTCAGTAAAAGTCTAACAATATCTCCCGCTCCACCCAAGAGCGGGGATGTCATAATATAATTTTCTCACCGAAAAAAAAGACAAGATCAGCTTACTGGCAGTTGATGAGTTTTGGAATAGATAAATAAATTGGCATGTGATTCCTGCCCCAAAACTTGAGTAGGTAATTACAATCTGTAATGCATCAGGGCAAAACCTGTATAAATATCCTGGTTTTACTCTGCTATGATACAATTTGATTTATTTTCGAAAGCTGAGTGAAAAACCAACTGAACGTATCACCACAAACAATACCGTGCCAACTTCAACACAAAAAGAGCTATATGTATAAACCCGACTCTATGTACATACGTTGTACGTATGTAAGCGGATTTACCGCAGTCGCCCGATGGATAAATTGCAATATCCGTATCCGTATTATTTCGTATCCATTTCCGTATATCAGATACGTATCCGAGGATTTGCCGATGCTTCACACTCAACGACCTGACGCATTCAATTGTTTCATATTATTATCATGTCTCTTATTAATGGAACATTACGATTTAAGGGGTGACCAGATGGTTGCAAACCAACGTTCCAACCAAGGTGACCTTGCTAGTTTCAATCCGTGTAGACAGCAGTTATAATCCATGATCTTCCACGACCTTGGTTGGGAGGCGTTTTTTCCCAACTACCGATCATGTTAGCGCGTGGTTTACATCCATGCATCCGCAACACAAACCAAACACATAAACCAAGGTCACCTTGTTAGGAACACTAGTTTGCAACCATCTGGCCATCACATAAGAGCGTCCTTCCCAATGTACATTTTCATACAACCACTCTAACGTGATTATGACATTATTACCTGATCTACATAATTATCTTTGTTTAGATATTTTTGAAATACAGATATCTAGGTTTCTATTGAAATCAAATATAAATAAAAAATAAGTGTAAAACTAATCCTGTCAAGACCTCTGAAAATCTACTGTTATGCGTGAGAAATTCACGCCCTTCATAATGTACCTATAAATTAAAAAAAAATAAGAAAAGAGAAACCTTGCACTTTAAATCAAGACTGAATTGAGAATTCTTTTACCAAAACTTAAGTTAAAAAAAAATGATAGTATTACCGAATGCTAACAGAGCATTCAGGTGTTATCTCTTTTATTTTGCGTTGCCTCTTTAATAAACATTGCGTTGGATACCAGATACAGGAACCAACAAGATAGATGAGCCCGGAAGGGCCCTCTTAACTCTTAAGCCTGAGTGATTTAACTCAGGATTAAATCGTTTATTCGAATGTGTTACAAGATAACAATACCTACCTCTCTACCGTTTCGTATTAATAAATCTATGTACTTATACCTACCTAGAATATAAAAAATAATAATATAACATTTACTCACATTTCAGAACTGGTTAAATATTAACATTCTAGTAATAATGAAATAGTATACATTGAAAACATCTCATTTTAATTATATAATGTATGCATACAAAAGTAAAGTGGTCCAAAAAGTTCAAACACATGTTCATTTAAAAACTTTTTATAAAATAAAAAATAACCGACTTTACTGAAAAAAACACTAAAAGGATCAAAATACGAGTAACTTTAATTACGGAAGTCGGTGTTAAATATGAAACTAACAATACCGAGAAACACCGACTTCCGATTGTTTCATATTATTGGTATCCTTTAAGTGTTTTTTTTTTTTGTGAATTCGGTTATTTTTTTTTCGTAAAAAGTTTTTTTATTGCACAGTGTTTAGTTACGAATCGATACACTTATAACCAGAGTGCCTATTTCTCAAGACAATTCCAATTAACCCAAACACTGCTAGGTTACATTGTTCTATTATGAAGTTCCTGTGTCTACCTTCCACCTTCCTCCATCAACAGATCAGTTCGATAGTACCTTATAGCCAAAGTGCATCTCATGACAATTCTAATAAGCCCAAACACGGCTAGGATACGTTGATTAATTACAGAGTTCCGGTGCCTTTCTTCCAGCTCCATCATCATCATCAGGTCACTTCGATGATACCATTTTCAACATAACTATTCAGAACCATTTATTTATTTGTATTGTCATAGTCGCTAATTGTCCACCATTGTGACATCTATGTGAGTATGAAGTTCCTTTGGCCATTTCTGATCTTCTTCGTCTTCTTGTTTGGCAATGACTGCTTCTGCACATGTGGCCCCCTGGTAGCTCATAATATTTTGTAAATGTATCTATTGACTGCTCCACATTTGTTGTAATTTATACTTTTTTTCGTTCTAAAAGAAAAAGAAAAGAAAGAAAAAAAGAAAATAAAGAAAGAAAGAAAAGACACATTCTAACACATTGCTTTTGCAATATTTTTATTTATTTATTATTTTTTATATTGTTAACGTATTATTTATTAATAATTGTAATTATTTATTTTACTTGCTTTTATTTATATAGCCTCTTTTTTATAATGTGAATGTGAGAACACTGTAGACTCCGCGAATTCTTAGGTTCCTTTTTATTATGATTATTTTTATTGTACTTTATAGTACAATACTGACCAGTCTACACTGTCCTTACATAATAAATCCAATATATTGTAACAACCAGAAAATATTGTAACAACAAATTCTTTTTTAAAAGAGTAACCATGGAGTTTCTTGCCGGTTCTTCTCCATAGGAAACGACCAATTTGGAACCGTGCACTAGCTTCTGACGTTTTATAAGTGCCCATGTAGGCCTATGTGAAATAAAAAACTTTGACTTTGACTTTGACTTCATCAGTTTCACTTCACCATCACGATGAAAATACCAAAATCACTATATGGTTGCTTATAATGTTTGCAAAATTCCTTCGATTCCATCATCAGAACTGGATTTTGAAAACAAATGAGACTAATCTGGAAGCATATACTTTAAGAGGAAAAAAAAATTGCAAACTAGTCCATAAACGTCGGAGTTCTGAGGTAACACACATAAAAAAAAACACAACATAATTAACATACAACCATTTGATAACCTCCTCATTTTGTTTGAAGTCGGTTAAAAACTGCCACTTTTTTTTAAATGTATTGTTGCATGATGTATGTAAGTATGAGATATGTGAGTTTGCTAATTACATTACTCACTTAATATTTCAACACCGGCAAAGGTAGTATATGTGATTCCGTCTAATATTAAGATCTTCATGTACCATATACTCAGAAATAAACTATTCTGTTCTATTCTAATAAATTACGGAAGTAAACTATGTAGGTATGTTAAATGAAATTCAAAATCATAAAAGTATAAAGTCAAAGTCAAAGTCAAAGCATTTTATTTCAAATAAACCATTTACAGGCACTTTTGAAATGTCAAGAAGTCAGTGAGTCAGAAAAAATGATGCTAATTGCACATTCCAAAACGTAGATCTCTATGGAGAAGAATGTGCAAGAAACTCCATGGACACTCTTTTCAATCATGTTTTTTAATTACAAATATATCTGTTACATGTTTCTTGTCGCTATCATGTGAGAACAATGTAAATAAAGTAAAAACTAAATATAGATATTAAAATAGCAACTGGCAGCTGAGAGATTACCAGTCTCAACTGACAGCGCCCGTTCACGGACATGACGCGAATATTAGCACCACTTAGCTCAACCATTTTGAAGGGAACCGAATGATCCAACACACGCGCCACCATCAGTGAGACATTTGAGTGAGCATGACAAACTCTCAACTGCCATGCTCATTTATGTCAAGCAAGTCCAATGGTAACATAAAAAAAACGTAACCAGTGTTTATATATAACCAACATCAATGGGACCTAAATATATATACATATTATTTAATCAGAAATCAGAAACGTTTATTTCAAATAGACCATTTACACTTTTGAATTGTCAAAATGTCGATCAGTCGAAAAAAAAAAGTGGAGTTAAATTGTAATCCGCAGCCACAGTTACCAACTATTACGCAATATTATTGTCCCTAATAACTCACTCAACATACTAATAAATCGAAAACGCTTGAGTGAAGTAATATTAAAAGACAGTACAAACAAGAGCCTTTCATTTCTCTAGAGAGAGCATAGTTTAAGTGGTCTCACGCGATATTGGTCACGCGACCGCCCAACCACTATGCCCTTAAATGAAATGATCCTTTGTTCTAGTAGATAATCAACTGAAGTGGATCATACGAAAATTGAAGACAATTAGCTGCTCACTTTGTTTTTGTACCCTTCAACGTTTGGATGAGTAACCTCAAAGTTAAAAGGCACGGAAACAATGTAATTCATTTGTTTTATTTCAATTTGTGTTTGTTTTTTTTCCTATCACTTACGACTAAATCTCGTAATGATTATTTTAATAAAAGGTTTCAAAGATTAGGTGCGCCAAAAATGATCTTGTGACAGTCCTGTTTCATCTTTAGGTCGGAACTCTAATAGTAGTAGTGGAGTAGGAAAGATAGAGTCCCATTTAGTTAACGACCTCATTTTACCAATCTACCCGTATGGCTATGTCCGAAAAGTAGGTTTTTGCAGAAATACGAGTGACGTACGAAATAAAGTACCCATTTTTAGGGTTCCGAACATCAAAAGGAAAAAACGGAAGCCTTGTAGGATCACTTTGTTGTCCGTCCGCCTGTCTGTCTGTCTATCAAGACCCTTTAGCTCAGGAAGGAGTGAAGGTATTGATTTGAATTAAAACCATATACTCAAATCTGCGGTTCCTTGAAGCTGTGAAAAAAATTAAACTTCTTAATAATGAACGAAAAAGATACAGCCGTTTATTTCGCAAAATAACGTATATTTCGACACTCACAAGGGAATCAAAATTCATAGGGTACTTCCCGTTGATCCAGAATCCAGAAATTTGGCATGAAATAAGGTCTTATAGCAGAGGTATAGGAAAAATTCCGAAAACTGTAAATTTGTGGTTACGTCACACAAAAAACTTTTTTGCGATCCGGTAAAATCTTCATTAATTAGGAAACTGTTCTGTTTTCATAGACAAGTTTGTATAAAAACTTCAGTGCGTGAGTCAGGCTCGCACTTGCCCGGTTTTTTTTTGTAATTTGTATGTCTTAAGCTGAGGTCTTACGGCCCGCCAGGCGACAGGCCGCGCCAGGCGTAGTCCCGCCTGAGTAGGCCTGTCGCGGCCCGTACTAAATATTCCCACGGCGTGTGCCTGCCTGGTTGGGGGGGGCCCGTTGACTGACTTTCCATTATTAAGTGATACGGATCGCACGGCTGCGTGTACATCCGCTGTGGTTTTATTCAGTGGTGAACATTTGATAAGCCAAGCAAAAATAAGCAGAAGAAACGACACTGACGCATCATGGACATCGTTCTTGTTTTTATGTTGAGGCGACTAACTATTCCAAAGCGCTCGTTCATTTTTATAGAGAGTTAAAAACTCGAATATGAGATCATTCGTCCACTCCATCATGTGCATGTACGCGCAGGCGCCGCCTCAGATGAAATGAACTCTTACAACCGCCGCAGATGCGCGCGTACAGGCCGCGACAGGCACTGTCGCGCTGCCACGCCGCGCCTCGCCGCGCCTTTGAACTTACCGACTCCCTATGGGTCGGACGGTTGACAACAGGCCACAGCAAGCCTCATCGGATGCGACGGTTCCCATGGCCTGTCGGTCAGGCCGGGCGCGGTCTGACCTGTGAAAAATCAGGCAGTGGGACCCTAGCTTTAGAGGACTCTTCTGTACCCTAATTGAAATATTTATTTTATAACATGGCCTGGTATCGGATACTATCCATCAACAAATTATACAGTAGAACGTCACTGTCACAGATCAAAGACGTCTTTGTTTACTACAGGCATAGATAAACTAGACAAAGGCCTAGGACTTCATCACTATTTAATCAAATACAAAGGCTCATAACACAGGTATGTGATTTGGAAGTCAGGTCAAGGTCAAGCCTAATAATTAATATATATTTACTAAGAATATTTCAGATTACGAGTATGAACACGTGCATGAAGTACCTAGGCAGAGCTAAGAACGGCAGTATAAAGGTTTCAAGCCAAAAACGCTTCACCAGGACCTTATCACATTCCTAGCCGTAGAGGTACGAGACTTTTCACTTTTTCATTTAATTTAATTTCTTAATGTTCCCAAAATAATTTGGTTTGATGTCTTAATTCTATAATTTGATATTATAATTTGATCATTTAATTTAATCATTTGTTTAATAACTTAATTTAATTTTCTTATTATATTTTAATTTCATATTGTAATTTTAATTTCTAATGCATGTAATGGTTTTAATTTTTTATAAAAAAAAAAAAACATTTTCTTAAATCTTAAGTTCTAGTCTGTCGTTATTATAACTTAAATTTCAGTAGTGCATGGATCTAGGGAAGAGCGCTGATGTCTGAAATAAGGATTTTATTATCTAGTTCAGACACAGATTTTCCTCACTAATACATAATTCTTAAAAGTAGAATGTCAACAAGGTCTACAATAATTTATGTTTAATATTATTTTTTTGGAAATAAGAAATTTATTATTATTTATTGGAGTTCGGGCCATCATTCATTCCAAACAATTGGCTACCCGGTTGCTGGGCACTGCGAATGAAAAGGACAAGAGACCAGTGCCACATAGGCCATTAACCGACGCCCAGTTGTCGGGCCAGGGTAGAGGCTAACCATGAAACCACATGGAAATCCCTCCAAAGGTATATAAAGGAAGATAGGGATATATGGGGAGGTACCTACTCTGAATTTGTAACATTTTTGTGTTAGACACTTTTACCCAAACACAAATATTTATTCTACACCAAGCCAAAAAAAAACTGAGTTAGTGCAAGTCGGACTCGCGCACTGAGGGTTCCGTATAAAATTACCTATGTAAATAATTTAATTCCCGAATGGAGTCTCGAAGATTTTTCCGGACCGATTTTTTTCGGGATTATTTTTGTGATGTAACAACAAATTTACTGTTTTCAAATTTATCCCTGTATCTGTGCTATAAGACTTTGCTTTATGTCAAATTTCAAGATTCTAGGTCAACGGGAAGTACCCTATGAATTTTGATGCTGTATCTTACTTTTTCGTTAACTTCGAAGTTTGATTTTTTTCTCATCTTAAAGGGACCGAAGAATTGAGTACATGGTGTTCAACTTCAACTCGATACCTCTACGCGTTCCCGAGATAAAGGGTCTTGACAAACAGTCAGACAGACATACGGACTTCAAAGTAATCTTATAAGGGTTCCGTTTTGTTCTTTTGAGGTGGAACCCTAAAAATAATCAAACAAATTGAAAGAAGAATGAGCATTTGATAAAAGATAAAGTCACTTCTCTAAGCTTCCGCATAAAAAGCAGTAAGGCAATCCAATTTAAAGAAATACCCAATTTTATGTTGACAAGAATTCACCAATTTCCATCGACGCTCCAAAGTAATAGAAATATTATAAAGATTATGGAAGCAACTTGGTGAAGTCCCCAGGGCATCGCAGCGGGGCGCACAGATTTAATGCCACCTAGAGGGTTCTTTGTTCAAACAAATATTCAAGTGTTCCGTAGGTATATTATTTTAATTTATATTATTATGATAACAAATATAGCAGAAATAATTTACGATTTTGGGTGAGTAATCCATAATATTTCACTTTATAGTAATTTTGAACTAGAACATTCGTACTTGTACATGCAATCCTTTCCAGCACAAGACTGTCTATTAGAAACGATTTCTACAACTAAATAATCCAAAATATGATTTTGAATAACCCTGATAATCATATGAGAAACTGATAGTGGACTGAACATTACTTATGCCAGTGAGGATTACGCAACCACCTTTGTGGACGTAAATTATTAGGGTTGACTTATCCTGAACCAAGCCATACTACTGTAGCAGCACATTTATGTAAGTTTGTATTGAAACAAAAAATGTACATAAAGCCTACATCTAAGCGAAGGTTGCCCTGTAGGTAATTTAATAATATCTCACAACATTCCAAATAAAATTACGACCCTTAGAGAAGCTTTTAAATGAACAAAACATTCTTTCGGCAACTTTTTACTTAGAAGATAGCTAAGTAAAAAGTTAAGAGAAAAAACGTTTTCTTAAATTATAAAAAAAACCATTTGCAAAACCCCCATCAACAGAATTTAAGCCACAAACACACACACTTGGCCCGCTGTCATAGTACCTACAGTCAACAACATTACTAAAGGCATGACAATTAATATAAAGTAGATACAGTACGTAAATAATATTAATTACATAACGTTGCAAGAACTGTTTGAATAGATAAATCACGCTGAATGTGAGAAGTTCCTCGATAATAATGTTAGTTTAGTTACACAAAAGCTTTTAGGTTACACAAAGGGTTTTTGCTAACGGTATTTCGTAAACGAAATGAAAGTGTCACACAGGCCTGAAACCAGCTGAAAATTGCTTGAAGTATACCCTTTTTTAGCAAACCTTTGTCGTTTACAGGAACTTTCATTATTGTCTTAGTTTTGTTTGTTTTTCGCAGTAAAATAGCAAATAAAATACCCAGACATTTATTTTTTAACCATGTGCTACTAAGCTAAAAAAAGAAATAACTTTTTTTTTATTTGTTGAAGAAAGGCTTTTTTTAAATTCATTGTTTAAGTGGTCTATAAATCATTTTCATATTCGGTTTGGGGCACATTATGCATCATTTACTTAAGTAGAAATATTTTTTGGGTTTTATGCGTAGGTACATATAGATTTAAATAATGAGTTATAATATTAATATTGTGGGGTGTAAAAATATACACCTTTATATAAACCTTTAATTATATTATACTTGAAGCGTATTTTATCTCGCAACAAACCCAGCCAGAAGAGTAGATAGCTACACTGTTATAGTCGCAATAAAACAGAAAAGTATTCCAACATTACTGCACGAAATTGCACGCTCTCTTTTAAGGGGAATTTTACATTTACGATGATGCATTTTAAATTGTTCTTGCCATCGCAGCGAGCGTTTAAATTACATTCCAAAGAAAATAACTTTTCAATATTGAGTTCATAGTTTCGAGACTGTTAAACAAATAGTTCCACGGAAGTTTTCCTTATCTATCGGCCGTGCAGCTTCATCTAATAGGTTTTCTTACTCTCGGCCAGAGTTTGTTTTGCATTTTCATTTGTGTTATAGTGCCACTTCATTTTTTGAGCTCCTTGAGTCAATTTCCTTTGCTGTAATAACTAGTACCACCAGCAGGATAGGACGTTCAATTAATATTTAAGCTTACAAAATAAATTGAGGAAGTTCGAAATATAAACAAACATAGCCAGCAAAGATGTCAGGACAGTTACGAATGTGTCAAAAACTGTAAACAAACCGTGCGAAATGTAACATTGTCAAAAGTCACGAACTTGTGTTTTCCTTGTTCAAATACTACAGGCAAGTTCCATCTGCCAACTGAATACTAAAATCATACCGAGGACAACTACTGTAACAATGGTTACAAACATCGTAAACGGCAAATGCCAGTGTTCCTAGCAATTGCCTTTGCTTGTATGACGCCACTTGAATACAATAAACCCGGTACCTGACTCTCTTATGCGCTGTTACACCCTTTATTACTCTATGCGGCTATAAAGTGCGACAAATCGGTTCTTGTTTGTGCCATTTCAAGTTAAGGGCCCTATAAAGAAAATGAATAATGGGCAAACTTATATTCGTTCACTTTGTCTTTGCTAAGGAAGCCCCAACGTTATAAATGAGTCGGCAAAAAAATACCTTTTCTAAATTTATCTAAATCTTCGAGCTCATTGATGATTTCTATAAGACATCAATATTAAGCATAGGAAGAGCCACCCTAATCTAATCTAACTAGCATTAGGGCTGGACTAAGGTCTCTCTCCCCCATTTCCACACACGTCTGTCTTCTGCCGTTGCAAAAAAAAGCCGCACAGATTTATTAAAAAAAAAAAAACTAAAGGCAATTCGGTAGGTATTCCGATATCCGTTTGTCTGTCACCAGTACGATTAAGAAGCTACAATGCAAGATATATTGTCAGATATAATCTCCAAAGATATTGAAAAGCCGATTATTTTAACTGGAGATCTAAAAAGCTTTCTATGCTATTTGACTTTTAAAACCGGTAATATTAGATTACTTTCTGCCGTCACATGTGCCGTAGTGGCCAATTAGGAGAACGTAAAACCGATTCTGCTGAAAATGGTATTCCTTATGGAAATTTAACGAACATGTTGCTGTGCCAATTTTGAATTCCAGCAGTATTAGACTGCTATGTTCTGACTGATGACGATTGATTGATTGCTTGATTTGAAATTTTAAAGGACAAAATTCAAGTAAATGCATATGTTACCGGCAATCTTTATAATTCGGTATTCTATACAATACCTAGCCAATATATAGAATACCTAAAACAGGTGTAGGTAACGTATGAAATATTATTTATTTTATACTTTGCCTAAGTATTCTATACAATACCGAATGCGCAGCCGGTAATGTGTGTAAAAGACGAGAGCAGGGAAGGACGTGACGTAATGTTAGGGCACTGCGACATGGATGGAGGACCTGAGTACTTGTATGCAAATTACATTTTGTTACTTATAGCCAGAAGAATTTTTAATTTCACGGATATTTTATTATATATAAGTACTTTCTATTTCTGTCTACGGGATTTAAAGATTGCGGGGAGTAAGTCTCCTATTTTCTTGTGGTTATACAAAAATAATCACGAAGCCTTCTAACCTAACCTATCCGTATCCGGGTGCCATAAAAATACGTCAATTCCTTCCCTGCTCTCGTCTTTTATACACATTTGTTTTAAATAACAGAAAATGTTTTATTTGCTTACCATTTTATAGAAAATTATAGGTAGGTTAACATTGGTAAATATAGACCACAATCAATTTATTTTACACATTGCCGGGGGACCAGCAGGTACTCTGTACAATCCCTCGGAATTGTATACATATAATACATTACCTAGCTAAAGTATGTAGTCGACAATAATATTCATAATATTTCATACTGCCTGGAAGCCCCCGGTATTTTATACATTGCCTAGGTATTGTATAGAATACCTGAATTGTACAGATTGCCGGTAACACATACATAAATTGTAATATTTTTGTGAAAAACTAGATAATATAAGATATTCTTTATTTGTGTAAACATTGTATACATACAAGCAAAATTGAGATTGATTGTATGAGTCTAGTCATGTTTAGCCGTAAGTATCGGCGTAGAAATATTTCTATAACATTGAAAACTAAAAAATAATAAAACTTCACACAAAAATACCTAGAATTGCACTTAAAATATTTATTATAACTTAGAGACCTTATAAAACCGAAGTTATTTATTATCATGTCAACATTTAAAATTAAACAAATCAATAATGTCAAAAGGCTACGTTAGCTATATTATTTATCACTAGCTTTTACCCGCGGATTCGCCCGCGTCCATAAAATATAGCCTATGTCACTCAGGAATAAAGCAGCTTTATATCGGTAAAAAAAAATAGCAATCGGACCAGTACTTCCAGAGATTACCTATCTCTGGAAGTACTGGTCCGATTGCTAAAATTTCCTCCACAAATAAAAAAACATTCAACAAACTTTACCTCTTTATAATATTAGTGTAGAAGTGTAGATGAGCAGCAAACAATACCTTAATCAGGTTTCGGTCAATCAGCCTCGAGCTACATCGATTTGAGTTTAACTCCTGTATAAAACAAAGTAAATGTATTTATTTTATAATATCCCTAATCTTGCTGTCGTTACCACCACGTTCTGTTATCCACCTACGGTCACCGCCGCCATTCAATGTCAAGCGCTGTGTGCAACATTGTTAAATGTCAGATTTGTTCTCATCAAGTTAGTAAATGGTAGGTTGAATCTATAGTACAGGAAGAGCGTTGAATATACATACCTACATAACGTGTGATTTTAAACATGAACATTTTATATCTACCTGAACACACCTATCACAATGTTACGTGTTTGTTTTATCATATTTATTTATTTATACTTCATGCACATAAAGGTACAGAGGCGTACTTAATGCCTTAGGCATTTTCTACCAGTCAACCTGCATGAGAAGAATAGTGGTAGGTGCAATAAAAGAGAGAGAAAAAAAGGTCAATATAAAAAAGATATGCAAATGAATCACAGATACAATATAGATAAATATAATATATACATAATTTAATGAACTAAATAGATATTAAAAAAAAACAAAAATTGGTCCAAATCGACAAACAGAGAAACATTAACGTTGTCATGATACTACTGCCAACTTCTTATGAATATACTCGTGAACCTCAATCTTGAAACTCAACTTTTAATCGGTTTGTAACCATCCTGACCTCTTGGGGGAGCGCATTCCACAGAGAAATAGCCTGAACAAAGAAAGAACAGTGAAGAAAGTCAGTGCGATGAGTAGGACATAGTAGAAGACGGTTATGAGATGAGCGTAGATTATTATTGTGGTTAGCGCAAAAGTATTGAAAGTGAGGGGCTAAATAACTAGGGGAAATCATAGTGATGAACAGATGAGACTCTATATCAAAGTGTGAGAGAACTGTCCAGAATATCACATGCTGGCGTGCCCAAAGAACCCATACACCTCCACATAACGAGGGGCTTCAAAAGAAAATTTTCTTTTTTTTTTAAACAAATCTTCAAATAACTTCTCCAGCTTTGGGTGGAGAGAAAAGGAGAGTCAAGAGTCAACTAATATAATAAAGAAAAAAGATTCGTATTTTTGTTTGTAATGAATGAACTCAAAACTGCTGGATCGATTTTTAACATTCTTTCACTAGTAGAATGCTACTCTAGGACTGAATGAGCTGGCTGAGGCTATATATTTTCTACACTTACGCAGGCGAAGCCGTTGGCGAATGGTAGTAGTTTATCTTCTATACTTATAATAAATCTGTAGAAGTGAAAATTCTGTACAATGAAAATATAAAAAAAATAAATGAAAGGGGGTGTTACTAGACCGACACCCAAAAAAGTGATTAAAATTTTTTTTGTCTGTCTGTTTGTTCAAGCAGCACGCAGAAACTACCGATACCGGTTCGATTACGATGAAACTTGATATAATTATTCTTAAATAACCTGGGCACCACACTGGGTACTTTTTATCCCGGAAAAGTATATACAATAAAAAACAAACTAAATTTTGCGGTTCGATCCCTAGACCCGATTACTGTACCAACCGCAAATAATAAGTTTGTCGTAGGTTACGTCACCCGCAGTGGAGTTCACTAAGGGGCGCTACACAGGGCTAAGGTACCTACTATAATATTTTATCTTAAGATACAATATCGCTTGCCATACAATTCAATGGACACACGACGAATATAATAAATAATATTTCGTATCTCAAAAAACCTAATAAAACCATTTTCGACTTCTACGCGGACGAAATCGTGGGCAAAAGCTAATAAATAAATAAGTTGAAACTTCACTGTACTTTCATAAAAAAAAAACACAAAACTAATTGTTATACACAGAATCTAACGCTGTTATAAACAATGTATTAATCTCTGTTCCAAATTATGAACATTGTCCTAAAATTTAACCCTAATTTCTACCAAAATCATAAACCTGTAATATCACACCGGTATGTCGGTCGCGGACTGCAATCAATTAATTAATCACAAGATTAGCGATGCGCTCATTAAGCTTCTACAAATTGGGAATATTGGCGTAATGGGATTAAGTGGTAGCCAATTGAAGAAGTTAATTTAGGATTGTTGTGAAGTTGACATTGAGAACATTCGGTGAATTAATTAATAAAAATTAGAGATTGTTGTCTGGCCGATTGACGACTGATCTCTGGACCAAGGACGTTGCGACCGAGATTACAAGGGTGTGACCTTTGAAACCTTTCCCTCTTACAGTAATTACAAAAGTATATTAAGGAACTCACAGAATAAGGTTTTTTTTTTTATTGGGTGGGAAAATCATCTTATGACATATCCCGCTCTTGGGTGGAGCAAGAGAAAGTGCGAGACTTTTACTGACTAAAAACCCACTCCTGTTCCTTCGTTGCCTCCGTCCCAGAGCCGCAGTCCGCAGGGTTTCGTTTTCACACTACCCATGGCCCCAGTAGGCTTCGACCCTGCTGGGCTACGATTTGCTGACATCTCCCTGAAACGCACGTGGAACAATACGCGCCGTCGACGACTTGGGCTCGGTCCGGACGGTTACCGGACGGTCGGACGGCGAGCCACCCATTGCTCGCCGTCTGCAAGCCCGCGCCTACGGTGGCCGGAAATCGGGATCGGAATCCCGGCGGCGGACAGGACTCACAGAATAAGATTAAGTCGTTCAAGGCAGACGTAGAACGTGATGAATAATATTATCAAGATATCAATATTATGAATCGTTTAATCATGAAACTCTGTAGAATTATTGACATTTGAAATTGAAGCCGAGTCGAAAGTCCCAACTTACTCCTTTGAAGTCTCCAAAATTCCTTGAATTAGGATCAAAATATATTTTAATGCCTCAAATTCGAATAGATAACTAAGTTTTCCAATAAATTAAGTCTACAAAATAATAAACAGGTGGCAACAAAATATTTCTCTTAAGATATTTAGGTAGGTACTATAAGTAACTCCTACAGATATTTTATTCCCAGCGAGGCTTAAATTTCCAATGAACATAATTTATTAATGATCGCGCAAATAATGCGATTCCTAAATCGTTGTCCATTATTAATATTTCAGTTTGGAAAACACGCGTCGCCATTTAATTTTGTTTCACCATGATGGCTATTTTATGCGTCTGTTTTCTGATTTAAATAAATATAGAGACATGTTTTTGTTTACTTTCTGGTTGTTTATCCACAATAAAAGAGTAAACAGGAAAATCAAAGTCTCTTTAAGAATACATACTAGGTACTGTAGGTATCGGAGATAATAAAAAACTGGGCAAGTGCGAGTCGGACTCGCGCACTGAGAGTTCCGTACAAACAAGGCTAGAGTGAATAGGCTCTTAATAAACTGGTGCGCCTGACCATCAATGATTGCATCTCCGCTTACCATCAGGTGGGATCGCAGTCAAGCACTGGTTTAAGTCAATTAAAAAAAAAAAAAAACTTGACAGGTAAATTGCGGTTTACTATTTATGACGTATTAAAAAAAAACTACGCACTCGATCTCATTCAAACCAATTTTCGGTGGAAGTTTGTATGGTAATATACAACATATATTTTTTTTAGTTTTATCATTCTCTTATTTTAGAATTTCCAGGGGGGGGGCACATTTTACCACTTTGAAAACTATTCTGTTTAGAAAAAAATTATATTAGAAACCTCAATATCATTTTTGAAGACCTGTCCATAAATAGGGACACATATGGGTTTGATGAAAACGATTTTTTGAGTTTCAGTTTTAAGTATGTTTGTAAGTATGTCCAAAATTTGTTTTTTTTTTTTCTATTTTTGTGTAATAATCTTACCTACCAAGTTTCAACAGTTTAGTTCTTATAGTTTCGGAAAAAAAGTTGCTGTGACATACGGACTGACAGACAGACATGACGTATCCATAAGGGTTCCGTTTTTTGCCATTTGCCTACGGAACCCTAAAAAGGACTTACCTATACTCGTTTGGATGTAGGACTTATTCCTATGTTCAGCTTTACAGTTTTTCTAGGCTGGGGGATTATTCGAAAGAGTTACGACGGCCCTGGAACGCAAAATGCAGGTGAAGGAATACTGGTGGGTTTTAACATGGAAAAAAAACAGCTTTTTAAAATCTAATCTGCTTTATTTTTAAACTCGAATTAGTGTGTGTGTGTATTCTATTCATAATTTACTATGGGTTGTAAAATACATAAAAGAGGTCCTGATGAAAGAGTCTCTACATCAGCTACGATCTTTACTGAATAAAGAATATAACATTGCTGAAATTACACCTACCTATACCTAACGAAAATATGCATACCTATAGGACGAAAAGGATTGACAAGGTGGCGTACGTCTCTAGAGAGTGAACTTAAGTCATGGCGAACGATAAGCCATATACACATGTTACCCACAAAATTACTATGCGCCAATTAATCTACGCTCATCAATCACTGCTATCATGCTAAAATCCCACTGAGGTAAAATCTTTGAGAAAAATCACGACACATTGCCGATAATCTGATGTAAAATGTCATAATTGACATCTACCCCGAAGAGGTTTATTATGGCTTTAACCTTATCGAACGCTCATAGTAACTTCAGAGAATAAAAAGACAACTGTGCAAGTTTGTTTTATACTCGTTAAACTCTGAACATGCGAAACAAACGAGGCAAAGGCAAAACTAAAAAAAAACACAATGTGTCAATCACCTCACCTTAACTGAACTAACGCTATCGACTTTTTATTCCCTGTCACTAAGGAAGACCATTATTTCCGAAATAATTTGAATTGTTCCAGTTTGAAACTATATTTATCCTATTCCTATCCTAAGATAATCGAAAAAGTAAATTTATTGGACAGTTCGATATACATTTTTACAGGGTCGTGATTGAATTTGAATAAAATATAAATACTTCATGCCCTGCGTGATCTTACACAAAAATAATATGATGACAAAAAACAAAGACCAAAACAGTTACACGTTTCTTATTTTTCTAATCCCGAAAACATTGTTGAATTCCTTTTATTCTTTTAAATATTTCTTTAAAAAAATCCTATGAAAATCATTAAAAAATATTTAAAAAAAACGACCAAAGCGTGTCGGGCCACGCTCTTAAGTGTCCCCACTTAAGAATCAATGAACGACAGAAAACGAGCAAGGACAAATACCACCAAGGCCAACGAGAGACAAACCAAACAATTCGACAGTATAATAGCTTATATCCGTCCCGACCCCATCAACTCAGGAAAAATCTTAACAGCGCGAAGTAGCCCAAAGTACAGCGCCATCTCTCGGGAAAGTGGGTTACTATTTATAAAAACTAGACGGGTTATGTATGTTGGGTTTTCGTTGGTAATTTTGGATTGCGTGAACCGATTTTAATCATTCTTTTTTTTTTTGAAAGAAGATACGTTCAGAATAATGAAATATTAAACTGAGTTAAAAAAATGCTTGCATATACGGACAGACAGACAGACTTGGCGAAACTATAAGGGTTCGTAGTTGACTACGGAACCCTAAAAACTAGACGTGTCGTCGGGAGTATTGTCCAAGCTATTTGTAGTCTAGGCTCCGGATACAAAAACCTGCTTTATCTGATAAGCTAGCGCTTGATCGCTATCTCAGCTGATGGTAAGCTATGTTAACATGGACAACGGAGCACGTTTATCTATAAGTAATCTATTCAGCTTTGATTTTAATAACTGGCCTGTTGGTCTAGTGGTTAGTGGCCCTGACTGCTTGGGTTCTATTCCCATCCAGGATAATTTGTGTGATGAGCACGATCATTTGTTCTGTATCTGGGTGTAATTTATCTATAATATGTATGTATTTAGAAATATATATGTATTTATTTATTTAAACTTCATGTACAATAGTGGTACATAGGCGGACTTAATGCAACAAGGCATTTTCTACCAGTCAACCTTTGGGTTAAAAAAGACAACACTGTGGTAGGCTTGCATAATAAAAAAATAACAAGTAAGTATGTTTATCAGTTGTCTAGTACTCATAGCACAAGCTCTACTTAGTCTTCTAAGAGGCTATCGGTGGAGACGCCCCGGGCGTCAGGGGTGTCAGAACGATTCCAGACCACCGTAGTTGCGGGTTTGCAGTCAACGAGCAATAGGTAGTTCGCCGTCCGATCGTCCGGCCGGCCGCACGCGTGAGAAACGGCCCTTACGCCCTAGCCGCTCCGATTCCGATCCCGATTTCCAGCCACCATAGCCATAGGCTTGCGGACGGTAAGCAATGGGTAGCACGCCGTCCAGTCGTCCGGCAACCGTCCGAGAGCTCAAGTCGTCGACGACATGTAATGTTCCACGCGCGCCTCAAGGAAATGTCAGCAAATCGTACGGAATCGTACAGCTGGGTCGAAACCTACTGGGGACCTATTATAAACGACGTGACTAAAAATAAATTGCAGTGCCTTTAAGGTAATCCCGTGTTTGGCTTACCGTACGTACTGGGTAAACAGAGATTGAAGCTGAATTCATCAACATGAAGAGGGTTAGAGGGAAGCGTAAACAACCAGTAAGTGCTGGGTCAGAGATGAGGTAAGTATTACGGCCAATTAGCTGTGAGCTTAGCTGACTGAAGCAAAGAAGCTTCAGACCGCCCACGTCAACACACTGATGAAGGTCTACTTTCTCGAACAAAAAGTATCGCAAAATTTATTTGATAAATTTATGAAAGAATTATCAACAGCCAATAGCATCACTAAACTTGTTTATAACTGATATGATGTTAATTGGTTCTAGAAATTGTGGGATTAAGTGTAAGTAGGTTATTTGCTCGATTTGTCATAGAGACTGTGAATAATGAATATTACCTTTATTTATGACCAAACCAAATATAATATATGTCAACATGTGATCAAAATATGTAATTACAATTGAACTAACTCATATCACTGGTGGTGGACTATCATAAAAATAAAAGGACGTTGGAATTAGACCATAAACGCGTCGACCTCAAAGCTAGACCACCAACAGCTATTATTTATCATAGCGTTAATGGTGTTCTGACATGTCCGCTCCGTGCTCGAAGTTTTTCGGTCAAAGTTGGATATGCAAGTCATATGAGGACTCATAACAGAGCAGCACATTTGAGCTAACGAACACCATGAGGAGCCAAGGAATGCAGTCGCTGTGGCCAAAATCGGCTAGATGGCACCATTGTGAAAACTGAACACTTGTCTCTTGTCGAGTAAATTTATCGACACGTGTATAAACTTATTTTCTACATTGTGCATCATGCACGTTCCAAAAAGTTTTTTACGATCCGATCTGTCATTGTTCTGATGGTTCTATCAATATCTTAATATAGGCATTTTGATATAAGTGGGCAAAGTTTGGCATTGCCAACGAGGCTGAAGGCGAGGTCGTTTTGGAGCCTAGAAACTGCAATAACAGTTATCCATGAAACAGCGCACGATGGTTTTCAAACACAATTACTCGAAAAGTATTATAAGTAAATCATTATAATTACAATATTTAGTACCTAACAAATTATTGTGAAAAGAAAAGGCTCGCGGATATTTTTCATGCCCCGCGCTCGGAGGCTCCGCGCGACCAACCTGATATAATAAATATGATAAATTGTGGAGGTCCTGACCTTCGTATTTTTCCCCACTAGTGCAAAATACACTACATTGCGAACCTAAAAGCGATGGGGGTAGAAGCGGGTTTTGAATAAGTATGTTATTTGTCTGATTTACGAAGCAATTCATCTCACTTCATCAAGGTATTTTGTTACATAGTAATAGAACTAATGTGAGAGCACTTTAACATATTTCTTTCTTTTCACATCAAAACAAACATCACTTATTCGTAGTTAGCTGTATATTATGTGTGATAAACTTGTCATTATTATATCCATCCTGCTCGAATAAAATGCGAGCTCGAGATCACGAGCACGAATGAAGAGGTCCGTCGATCAACCTAATAACGTTTATATTAACTGGTAATTCTATACAGATTTTACTAAAAGCAAGCCACTTTAATCCACTTAAGCATAAATTCACAGCGGTCCCCGGGGAACGGCGACTAAGAATCCAGTGTCTTCAGGCTGCCGACAACGACACAAATAGACCTGATTGCTCCTTGTAAAACAGCGCTAGATTTCATACGAACGACACGTCGCGAACAATAGCAACTTACTAAAATGAAATTAAGTTTCTTAGTGGCTTTTATTTCCGTCGTTATAATATGCTACTGTGAGTTAACGAACCAATGCCCTAATCTTACTCAAGTGGAAAAGGAAGTCAACAAAAGTTACATAGAAAAAGTTCGCGATTTATGGAATTATGAAAGCAGAACAAAAGTCCAGCAAATGCAATTAGATAGAGAAAAACGGTCCACAAACCAATCGGACTTCGAAACGGCATATAGAGTAGCGGACTCGTTCGAATCGAGAAACCTTACCGATTCAGCCAACACTTCAACTCAGAACAAGCACGCTTTATTAGTTGCGAATTTCAAACGAATTTGGCCCGTATCAAGATGGGAGCAGTACGGATTTTTCTCTGACAACTACCTGGATTTGATCAACGAACACTGGCTACAATTTCCACCTCCTAGTGAATCGTTGCAGAAGATTTTAGGCGGGTTATATTTTGTGTTTTCTACGATCGGTTGCTGGGGAAACATCATTGTTTTGCTTATGTACCTCAGGTGAGTAAATTATTATATTATCAGTTGGCATTACATCAATATGGACATTTTGAGTAAATTTTTTTTATTCTGTTGATCGCATCATAAAAAATTCATGACAGTTTCAAGAACATGTGATTATCGATTCTATATTTTTTGCTTGTCATAAGTACACGAAAACAATTTATCTGAAAACTAGGTAGGCAGATAATATATTTGCTCCGTTCACGTAATTGAAAAATGTTTCCTAGAAATTTGTTCTTTATAAATATTCCTGTGGTTCGGGTAGCTGATTTTCTCTTAAACCTGGAGGGCATATTGTTATTTCTTAACATAAAATTGGGTAATTGATTAATTAAAAAAACCATGTTCTTTTTTTGTGCGGGTTTGTAAACTAAATTGATTTATAAAATACTAATGAAGGTAATCTTCAGATCTTACAATGTAGGTATATAATATCCATAAATATAATAAATCAATTGCTGTTCGTTAAAGCTAAAACTAAAAAGAGGCTTGTCTGGTGTGTTTCAATATTCTTTTGTTCGCTTCAAAACAACAATAAAAAAAAAAATCTAAGAGTCCGCTCTAATTAAAAACAAAATTGGAAAATAGTTGAAAAAAAAAAACATACTTGGTCATTTTGTATAGCAATCGCCTCATGAATGTGGGGAGTGCTATTCTAGTAATCTATTTATATAAAATGAATTGCTAAGTGTGTTGCTAAAAGCAAAAATCGAGTATGCCGTCCAATTTGCAAGGGAAACTAAAAAAATATCAATCCAAACTTTTGACAAAAACACTTCTGTCGAGTCAGCTAGTTTAAAATAAATATTATGCACCACGTTAGACAACCACAAGAATTAAAAAGAAAATATACATTACTAGCTTCTGCCGGGGCTTCACCCGCATCTCTATGTCACTCAGTGCAAAACTAGCATTCTACTTGTGAAAGAATTTTTTAAATCGGTCCAGTAAAAAGAATTTTTAATTTTTTTTAAATCGGTTCTTTTATTTTTATACATATAGTTAATAGTACGAGTACATATTGTAATAGAGTTTAGTGTTTGGTTTAGATTTTTAGGTAAATGTTAGTGTAAGATGATTACTTTTTTCCATTTTTTTTTTTGGTTTGGAACCACTATTGTATTAGGTTCAGCCTGTAAAGATAGTGTGTTTATTTAATAAATAAATAAATAAAAGTATTTTTTGAGTTAATTTATTACAAACAGAAATACAACTCTTTCCTCTTTATAATATTAGTATAGATATAGATAAAATACTTAGAATACATACAGTATCAAAGTCTCTAAAAGAAGAACAACGCTGGAAACCTACCTACGACAAAAAAATCACCGCCCAAACAAACCTCCGGAGGAACATAGGTTCCAACTCGTTTACTCCAAAGCTCAACGTTCAACAAGAAGTGATAAATGGAGCAAATACTCGGTTTAACTTCTGTTGACGTGTTTATTTGCCAGTATTTTTCGTCTAATTATAGCCAAGCAGCGACGTTTTCTATTTTTGCAATATTCACTCCTCAAAATAATTCCGCTCTGGGAATGTTTAGAGATTAGTCGGGCTCGGAGAATAATACCGCATCCTTACTGGGACACATTTCTCCACTTCGTGACGCACCGGCAACATTTTGTCTCGGAAAGCATCGTGAACGGTTGTGTCCTATTAATTTATAGACACACGACTTCTCCGCAAAAAACGTAAATAGTATGTTGAGTGTATTAGTTTTTGCTCTGGTGGCGGTGTCAAACATAATTTACTGTATGAACGCCGACACGACAACACGAGTGGTGGACAAAACTTATATGGTTCAGTTGCAAAGTGTTAAAAACAAGTGCATATATTGTAAAATAACAAAAATAGTGGCATTGAAACCGTTTAAGTGTCATAATGATTTTTTGTGGAGGTGTCTGGATGATCTAAAGCAGTGGAAAAGACGAAGAAGGAGTTCTGATCACTTCAAAAAGAAATTGAATGATGAGAGCGCTATATTGAAAGTGACAGTTGGTGCGGTCAAAGAATTGGCCTCTTATCAAAACAGTGTAGATATTGTACAGACAACAGCGCTAAGTGTTTCTGATAATAAGTTAGCTTTGATAGCGAAGTTCAAAGAGAGGTGGCCGGTGGAGAGATGGCGATCGTTGGGTCTATTTAGTGATGACTACTTGCTGCGGATCAACAGTCACTGGCTGGAGTTCCCTCCTCCTGACTCCTGGATACAATATACCTTAGGCAGCACTTATGTACTGCTGGCGGGAACCGGCGCCTTCGGCAATGTCCTTGTTCTGCTTATGTACATGAGGTCAGTAGAATTTATCAATAGATCAAACCGGTAATAACATTAACATTTAAAATAAATAAAAGTTAGTATATTACACATAGTGTCGAATGTATAACTAGATATATCTATTTTAACCCTGCTTTGATATGTTTGCAATATGTATAGATATAAAGAAAATATGTGCTTAACATGATTGCGTCAACACTGCTCATGAAATATTTCTTTTACGAGCCCACAGTATTATGCCAAATGTCTTTTCGTGAAAGTATCGTATTAACCATCTGTTTAGATAATTTCCGCTTATATTACCTAGTACTTGCAGATGATTAGCAGCAGTTGGTACGGTGTTAAATCTGATCTATCTATCTGAGTAGCTGGACAAGAGATCTTGGTTCTGTTAAGTAAATCATAATAAATAGATCCATTAATGAGACTCAATCAGTTCCGGTAAGATCAGCAAAACCTTGGCAACCAGCCAAGACGTAAAAATGAAGAAGTTGACATGAGACAAGCAAAAAGTACCGTCTAAAAAACGAAGACACATGTATTTTTACGTCACTATCTCTTTGATTCTACATTATTACATTTATATTGTCGGTCATGTGAAGTAGTAGTTTCTGTTACTGTCCGGCCTCATCTAGTTTACATTGACATTTAAGAAGAAACAATTTGATAAATAAATATACTTTATCATTTGCCACCTTTGATTATATAAATGTCTTTGTCACATACACAGATATGTTACATACAAAAGGTTATTAAAATATAAGTATTAGTTTATAAACTTAGCTGCAGGCGAAGTTTAACCTTATTATGTGAAGATTCTAGTTTAGGTAATCTTAATTGTGTTATAATTGTAATCAATATAGAATAAAGTAAATATGGTACCAAAATTGAACATACCGATTTCCATAATGAAAATAAAATTCAAAATACTCACAATGCAGCAATTTATCTCAATATTAATTTTTTTTGAACATTTTTGGTTTGGATACTAAGCCATGTCTTTGAATGAAGTACCAGGTTAATTTGGGTATCTTTAGAATGTCGTAATCTATGAGTAAGCCTTCTTGGTACCTAAGTTTCACCGAGGTAGTCAATACAACAATAAAATTTTCTTCCCCATTTTGCAGAGATCACGCTTGTTGCAATGATTCTTCATGATTGCTCTGTTGTTTACACTTGAGATACAAAAGTTCAATAATTATACATCAACTTTGGATATGGTTAATCGAAGCTAGGGAATTTGGGAATAAATAAAACGGCCACTGAACTTCACTCGAAAAAAATCCCGCCAAAATCCTTCCGCCATATTATATTGGGTGCTCTGCCACAGATAATGTAGATACGGTACTAGTCCGAATTTATAAAGCATATTACCTTATCATTAATTTTGGTATGTCCACCCGAAAAAAGTGTTAAATTTTTCATATTTCAACTATTTTCCAAAAACAACTCGATGAATGGATCTTTTCGGCGGGGTTTTTTACGTTGGCGATACATTTGCTACCAAATACAGCAAATACTGCAAAAACATTTGAATGTTACATCCGCATTCTAATAGAACTAAAAGTAAATATAAAAACTAAATACTAGCCAAAACGAAAAAAAACTCTATTAAGTTGGGCAAGTTTTTTTTTCGCCAACGGCAACGTCAATTTAAAAACCTATAATTTAAAAACTCAACGGAAGGGGTGATATAATATCTATAACTCTTTAATTTTATTACAGTTGTTTGTGGATAAATGGAACTTTACGATATGAGATATTTTAGCATATTATAATTTTGTTTGACCCACTTATTAAATGATGCGAAACTCGGCAAATAAACATTGATTTTATTAGGCAAGCAGACCGAATAGTCGTTAACATAACATATAAAGCTCGTTGAGATAACTATATGAGAAGTGTTTACTTCACAGAAAAGTTATTTCGCTTATTCTAAATGTTAGTTATATGACCGCTGTCTGTAAATACATGAATCAATAAGCAATTATATTTAAGCTGAGATTAAATTTAGCCAAATAAACTTGAGAAAGTTGCAAATAGCTAATCGGATAATCTCATTATTGAAACCCAAATTTACAGTTTGGTTTTAAGACGTAATTTTCAAGGACGTCCTTAAAGACGTCCTTGGAAATCGTCCATATCAGGGTTATGTTTCATATTAGAAATGTCTAAACTATATTTTGCTTGGTTCGATACTCTGCATTCTTAGCACAAGTTCTAAGCAAGTTAATTGGTAAAAATATTTGTATCAGAAAGACTTTTTACCGATTTTACTAAGGAGTTACTTCGATTTCGCCAAGATTCCGTCATCAGATCTCGACTTGGTATCTATGGGACCATTCGCAAAGTATACCCTTTCTAATAAACGAAAGAATTTTTCAAATCGGTTGGTAAGGGACGAAGTTATGCGCGAACAAACATAAAAAAAAATACAAACATCCGAATTGAGAACTTCCTCCTTTTTTAAAAGACGGTTAAAAAAGGAAATCTCTTTACTTAGATGAGAATCAATCGAAGTAGAAGAAGAGAGTTTTAAGTCTTTGTACAGGACCCCGCCGCACCAAGCAGGTGCTTCCACAATGCTAAACGCTATACCTATTCTGTCCACACCGAATTATTGGCAGCACATAGGACTTGCTATTCCAGGAGTACCTATGTTCCCTTGGGATAATATTCTATTTTTACGCGGGCGAAAACAGCTAATGTCAAATAAAAACCTTTTCTGATAGATTCAATTGTTACTATACAAAAGATGACATACAAAGTGATGTATCAATAACATATTTCATTCTTACGCAACGAGATTGTGTAAACAAACAGTCATGAATTATAGGTACATGATCTACAACATCTTTTATCCAGTTCTAAATGGATAAAAAATAAAAATAATAATAATGAGGATATGTGACCCCACCAGGGCAATAAGTGCAATGGAAAGGGCTATGCTCTGAGTTTCCTTGCGTGATCGCGTCAGAAATGAGGATATCCGCAGGAGAACCAAGGTTACGGACATAGCCCGAAGAATCGCCAAACTTAAATGGCAGTGGGCAGGGCACACAGAACAGATGGTCGATGGGGACGAAAGGTTCTGGAATGGCGACCACGTACCGGAAAACGCAGCGTTGGAAGGCCTCCCACAAGGTGGACCGATGACCTGGTGAGGGTCGCGGGAATTCGATGGATGCGAGACGCACAGGACCGGTCGTTGTGGCGGCATTTGGGGGAGGCCAATGTCCAACAGTGGACGTCTTTCGCCTGAAATGATGTGACCCCACCAATACAAATTAATATTCTATTTGAAAAATAAATGGGGAATTTCCATTAATTTCTTTCTCGGCTGAAAGAGATACAATCTCAGCTGAAATTGATGAAAGCTATTCATATGCATATTCAGTTTTACGTATACAACACAGGACCTACCTACATAACATTTGGCAAGGCCCTTGACATGCCTGATGTTATGTAGGTAGGTTTTAGGTAGCAAATATGTGGTAGGTACTTATCTATCTACATATTTGCTACCCGGCTGCGGCGAAGCCCAAAAGGAGACTAATTTCTTTAATATTTTTTTTTTTTTTATTGATATAAACCAGTGCTTGACTGCGATCCCACCTGATGGTAAGCGGAGATGCTTATGATTTAATACTTAATGAACACAAAAAAGTACAGAGACGGAATAAATGCCTCACGCATTTTCTACCACCTTTGGGTGATGCAGAAATAAATAGTGGTACGTTTCGATGCTGATTTCCAATTCATCCCATTCAGGTTTTATAAATATTTAACTAACATAATAAAGGTTACTTCTAAAAGCCCAAAAAGCACTAAGAAATGAAGGACCTTCTGGCTTGTTTTTATTAAATTTTTGTTCAAAGCAAAATATTAAAATATTCTGCGAACCTAATCCTGTTTATCAAGGAGCCAGTAAAGAAAAGCAATTTGGTTGAACCTATCAATTTGAATAACGTCCCTTAGGACATAAACCCTTTAGAACTTTTGATTCAAAAAAGTTATCTCGTTGTATCACTATAGTTACAGTGTTCGGAAATGTAAACTGTCACGAAATCGAACTAATAACATTGTCAAGAAGCTAAAGTGAAGTTAAGTATGTCAGATTATCTCAGGTTAAGAATACAGACTAAATCATACTACGTAGGGTTTTTTTTTTATTGGGTGGGAAAATCATCCTAATGACATCCCCGCTCTTGGGCGGAGCGGGAGATAGTGTCAGACTCTTACTGACTAAAAACCCACTCCTCTTCCTTCGTTGCCTTCGTCCCAGGGCCCCGGGTTCCGCTTTCACACTACCCGTGGCCCCAGTAGGCTTCGACCCTGCTGGGCCCCTACGATTTGCTGACATCTCCTTGAGGCGCGCGTGGAACAATACGCGCCGTCGACGACTTAGGCTCGGTCCGGACGGTTACCGGACGGTCAGACGGCGAGCCACCCATTGCTCGCCGTCTGCAAGCCCGCGCCTACGGTGGCCGGAAATCGGGATCGGAATCCCGGCGGCGGTTGGAGCGTAAGGACCGTTGCCTCACGCGATCGGCCGCCTCCTTAGCTAGCATTACTGCTTCGCAGAAGGAGACGACCGCCTGCCACTCCTCCTCGCTCCGGAGCATGGCCTGAACCAAGGCCCGGCGCGAGAGATCGCCGCCGCCGATTGCCCCCACGAGGACACGGCGTTGCTCTGCCCAAGCGGGGCACACCTCCACCGTGTGCTCTACCGTGTCCTCCGGGTGGGCCACACAGTGGCGACACCCGGGCGTCGTTTCCGCACGAATCCGGTGCAGGAACCTCCCGAACTTACCGTGTCCGGTGAGGACCTGCGTCATGCGGAATGTGAGGACGCCGTGAGGTCTTTCCAACCACGCCTCAAAGAGGGGACTTACCGCCATAATTGTGGCGTGCCCATACTACGTAGGGTTAAAATATCTAGGTAACTATAGGAGACAGCGCCTGTCGCAACTTTGAAAAGTGACTACAGAGTCCCCCCGCTTGGGCGGAGTACTGCCAGGATCAAGGCTTTTTGTGTTGTCTTGTACAAAATGTTGCAGTCCAATAAATTATTATTATTATTTATTAGTTTATCGCGAACTCGCGAACAGACAGACAGACGGACAGACGCCGTGGAGGACTTTTTTTCGTACAAATTTACATAAAAATGTACAATTCTATTCGGGGTTTATCGCGTTTGAGCTGAGTTGAAACATTCCTTTGTAGCGTTTGATTGCAATTTAAATAAATAGAGATGAAAAGCTTTCATCCCTTACAGAATCCATAATTTTAGGTAAATTTTATTTATATTCGTACTCAGATCAGAAACTCCGCGTTATAAATTTTCAATTTGCCCGTGGCGTCACCCGCGTACATAAAATATATGCCTATGACATTCAGGAATAAAGCAGTTTTCTATCGGATTTTAAATGAAAATTTATATTTTAGCATTCGGACTTTAAGAGATTTCCTCCTACAAACATAAAAACACAAACACATAAAAACTAACGTTACCTCTTTATAATATTAGTGCAGATAGGCCTACACTTTTAAAAAGTCAAAAGCTAGTACACGGTTCCAATTGGTCATTTCCTATGGAGAAGAACCTCAATAAACTTCATGATTTCTCTTTAAAAAAAATATTGAGTTTTACAAAATATTTACATCATCATTATCATCATCTTGTCCCATCTTATTTGGGGTCGGCGCAACACGTTTTTTCTTCCATTCTATCCTGTCAAGCGTCATACTATCACTAACTTCCTTTTCTTTCATATCACTGTTCACACAATCCATCCATCTTTTCTTTGTCCTCCCTCTCCCCCTCCAACCATCCACATGTATACTCATAACTCTTTTAGTAACATGCGTTTTATCTCTCCTCTTTACATGACCATACCAAGACAAACAATTCCCCTTCAACTTTTCAGTCACTGGAGCCACTTACAAAAAACACTAAACTTGCAAAACAACTTTACAAAACGCAACTTTTTTTCAAAATATTCACATATTACAATATTAATAGGTGTGACAGGACGGTGTAGACCAATCAGCAAGTACCTAACAAAGAAGCAAAATAATAGTAGATTTTGTAACCAGGGGATAAAGTAGTGTCTTTAAGTCGCGGGCTAACATGCTAATGTTAAATTCCGAACGAAATTAAGGTTGCTAAGTTTTAAACCCGAACTTTAGTGAGAGAGCAATGGGAAGCTCGCTGTCCAACAATTGTCTGACCCCAAATCATCGATAGCGCGTGGTGTTTTGCGAGCTCCTCAAAGAGATATCAACAAAATATAGCTGCGTCTGCTCAGCAGGGCTGATGCCCGCCAGGGCCACGGAAAATTCCTGAAAAGAAAAACCGTGGTCCTAGAACACAAAGTGCAACTGAAGGACACTGGTATGGTTTTAGTCAGTAAAAGTCTGACACGCCTTCCCGCTCCGTATTGCTCATCCTTAGATAATATCCAACCTAAAAAAAAGCCCTATTGCCATTACTAGTTACTTTGATGTTCTTTCAACTGATAGGTACTACAATTTATTTAACAGATATTATTTTAAAGTCCATCTATATATTATATTACTAATGTATCACGGGATCACCAAGAGACTAACCCACTTAGTCCAAACAATTTAAGTATTGACACGATGAGAAGAAGAAGATACCAAGAGAAACTTCAAACTTCCTATTCGACCAGAGTATCAACTACATCCTTCTTCTGCGAATGAGATTTTCATTCCGCAAAGTAATTGGAAAGCCACATTTTAATATCTTAAACATATCTGTAAGTAAGCCATTTTCCCTTGGATTTCCTTTTCAACAAACACGAATGGCTGATCTATGTTCCTTTCTTCCTTTTGTAAAGTAGATAGGTCCTTTATTACACACAAAATGGCCCGGTGAACAACCGGGGGAAATAAAATACTTATATAATAGCCGTAGACAATGGATTGACGTCTATATTTGGCTTTCTACCTGGGCAAGAGCACAATGACTTTTAGTCCAACGAGCCGGTCTCATAACTCTAAAGTTTTTAATGAAGATCATGAGAAAATCCATTTTGAATAACAGTTATTATACTTCTTTCCTTAACGATATGACAAATTATTGAATAAGACAGGGTTTTAGATTTTATCAAATCAATCACGCCTCAACGACTGAACGGCTTCGGACGAAAAGGCACTTTGACCAGTCTTCGAACTATAGTTGGCATTTTAAACCATAATCGACCACTCATACTATACCTAGTAGTTAAAAGTTTTATGGAAAGAGGATTTACAATTAAATGGTTCAAAACCATTTGTCTAGGTTGGCTGTGAAACGTGGTCGCTTGCATTAGAAGACTTTAAGTGACTTTAAGTCACCCAAAGGGTAATGGATCGGGTAACGCTCGGAATTTCCTTGCGTGAGTGAATCAGAAATGAACATTGCTCGCATAACAAGAAATGGTCGATGCGTCCGAAAGGTTTGAAAGTGGTGACCATGTTCCGGAACAATTAGCGCTGGTAGGATTCCCACAAGGTGGACCGATGACCTGGTGAGGGTTGCGGAAATCCGATAGATGTGACACGCACAGGACTGGTCTTTGTAGCGACGCTTGGGTAGACCTATGTCCAGCAGTGAATGTCTTTCAATGGAAATGATAACGATGATGATCTCTAGACATAAGTTCCCGAAGAATTACAACGATTTAAATGCGGGTGAAGCTTCCGACAAATATAGCACAAATTCATTACAAGAAACGCTTTGGAGATGTAACATAACATAACAAACATATGCTCTAAACGAGGAGCGTTTAAGAATAAGTGACCTTATTACTAATTTCATTCTCAACGTGATGTCTTACATATGTACGCGTGAGAATAAATATTTACGAAATCAATGTAAATAGTCTTCCGTCTGAAAAAGACGCGACGGATTTTATGCATTTGCGTATTTGTGCTTTTCAAGCTGATCATTCTGAATTTTCCACATCGTAGTTTTTCTTCATAACTATAAATCCTTTTCCATATATTTATGAAATAATATGAAGTGCCTTTTTTCTTAAATGTTGAGCAGGAATCTGCTTATAGTTTGCTCCCATTTCGGCACTTGTTCTTCTTTTTCGTCGTAGCGAGGATTCCAAAATTAAATGTCTTTTAAATAAAAACTAATTTCAATATCCAGAGGTCCTCCAAACTTGGGTGTGTATTGTATATGGCCTTATACCGAAACGAGATCCATCGGTAAAACTCGCATAGCGCAAGTCTTCTTCCTCTCAATTTCTGTGATCACGAGCCTGTTGTAAATGAACCACAGTACGCTACCGGATGATTGCAGCCTCTTACATTCCAACGACTTTCATCATCTCTTCTCGGGTTTAATGATACATTGTAGGTACACACAGTGAAAAATTTTCATTCCGATGCAGAAATTGTAACGATACTATTCTGCAATGACCTTTTGGTCATTACACAATTTTACAGAAACCGCAATTGATTGTTGATTTTCTCTTTAAAATCGCAATTTATACAAAATTGTTTATTTAAATTGTGAAACATTCTAAATATAAAATAGCGACCAAAAATGGTACCTAGTATAATATCTAACCCTCAATTGCAGCAGTACTCTAAAATGTACCCTAGCCATTTTTGATGTTCATTTAGATAGAGTACATAGAGTACTCTTTATTGTCCACACACATCACTCCATTAAAAGTTTTGTCAATACATACGAGCCTTTACGCGCGGGTTCGGTTCCGGGGTCTAAAAAGGTTTTGTTAATACATACCAGCTTTTACGCGCGGGTTCGGTTCAGATCCACCTGGAACGAAAACATTTTTTCGGGATAAAAGCTTTTTCTGAGTAAAATTTACATAATCGAATCAGAGTATTTTCGACATTATTTTTTCGTAATCTTATTGGTCCTGAGTATCCCTGACCATTCGGTCAAATGTCCTCGCTATCGCTCAATGAGCGAAAAAAAGTATTTTTCCGAACAACGCGTTTTAGCTTCTTTCAAAAGCCGCATAACAATATTCACGTCGCTACGCGCTCGCTCTTTCATCTTCGCTTCGCTTCTCACACCAAATCAAAAACTAGTCTTCGTTTTAAGCGCAGCAGTGCGAATCTTCCCTCCAAAATATGAAGCTGAAGATGATACTGCCGTAACAGCGCCGATACAGAGACTGTTTTGTCGTAAAAATGATTGACAATAGCTCATTTTCATTTTTTGCATGATAGCTATAATGATGGACTTCAAAAGGAAAAAAACGGAACCCTTATAGGATCACTTTGTTGTCCGTTTGTCTGTCTGCCTGCTTGTCTGTCAATACCCTTTATCTCGGGAACGCGTGGAGGTATCAAGTTGAAATTAAAACCATATACTCAGGCCTGTAGTCCCTTGAAGCTGTGAAAAAAACAAATTTCTAAGTTGACGAAAAAAAAAGATACGACCGTTTATTTTATGTTGCAAAAAACGTGTATTTCCACACTCTCATGAAAATCAAAGTTCATAGGATACTTTCCGTTGACCCAGAATCCTGAAGTTTCGTATAAAGCAAGTTCTTATGGCACAGGTATAGGAATAAATTTGAAAACAGACACCTAGTCTATCTACTGTGATCCTGACCTACACAATACGAAGTAAAACCATAGAATTAGTGAAAACCTGCGCATGTGGGTGTTTTTTTTTTCCGGTGGGAAAATCATCCAATGATATCCCTCGCTCTTGGGCGGAGCAAAAGATAGTGTCAGACTTTTACTGACTAAAAACCCACTCCTGTTCCTTCATTGCCATCGTCCCAGGGCCCCGGGTTTCGCTTTTACACTACCTGTGACCCCAATAGGATTTGGCCCCTACGGTTTGCTGACATCTCCCTAAGGCGTGCGTGGAACAATACGCGCCGTCGACGACTTGGGCTCGGTCCGGACGGTTAACGGACGGTCAGACAATGAGGTACCCATTGCTTGCCGTCCGCCCACGCCTACGGTGGCCGGAAATTGGGATCGGAATCCCGGCGGCTGGGGCGTGAGGACCGTTGCCTCACGCGTGCGGCCCCCTCCTTTGCTAGCATTACTGCTTCGCAGAAGGAAGTTGCCGCCTGCCACTCCTCCTCGTTTCTGACCATGGCCTGTACCAAGACTGGGCGCGAGAGATAGCTGCCGCTGATCGCCCCCACGAGGACACGGCGGTTCTCTGCCAAAGCGGGCACACCTCTTCCGTGTGCAACACCGTGTCCTCCGGGCGGTACACACAGTGGTGGCACCTGGGCGCCGCTTCCGCACGCATCCGGTGCAGGAACTTCCCGAACATGCCGTGTTCGGTGAGAACCAGCGTCAACGCATGTGGTTGTGTGAATATTAATTTAGACAAAGTATCTCAAAACCGGTTAGAAACAATACACCACAGAACTACCTTAATTTAAAACCTATTAATACGCTCTTTGAAGCCCTTATGAGACATAATTAAATATCGACGTGTTGAATTGATAATAAACCAAGAACAAGGGTGTATCTTCAAGGTTAATTATAACGCTTTTCAACACATCGGTTCGTGGTTAGGTGACCATTCATTAGGTGCATTTCGGATACTGGAGACTAAGTGAAGGTTCGGTTTCGGGCAAAAAAACCGGTTTCGGCCAAAGAGAGGCCGAATATTTGGCTTGAGCTGTCGGTTTGTGATAGATATCTAACAAAAAAAAAATATTTTCTCAGTTTTAGGGTTCCGTACTTCAAAAGGAAAAACGAAGCCCTTATAGGTCACTGTCTCTCTGTCTATCGGTCTGTCAGTCTGTCGGTCGAGACCTTTTATATCGAGAACGCGTGAACTTATACAGTTGAAACTAAAACCATATACTAAGGTCTGCGGTGTCTTAAAGCTGTGAAAACATCAAACTTCCAAGTTAACGGAAAAAAAAGATATAGCCGTTTATATCCCAAAAAACGTATATTTTGACACTCAAGAGAACCAAAATTCTAGAGTACTTTCCGTTGACCCAGAATCCTGAAATTTTGCATAAAGCAAGGTCTTATAACACAAGCATAGGAATAAATCTGAAAACAGAAAATTTGTTGTTATGTCACAACTTTTTTTTTTATTATTCTGAAAAAATTTCGGGACTCCAATCAGGAATTGAACTCTTTACGTAGGTAAATTTGTACGGAACCCTCCAACTCCTCCAACTCCAACCCACCAATGTGTGTCGTGCATGTAATTCAGTTACTGGACTGCGTAAGTAAACCAAGTACTAGTACCAATTCAGTTGCATTCGGTGACACTGAAAATTAATAATAAATAATAATTAAATAAATAAATTATATTCCACAACTAAGTATCACACAACGCCGTCTAGTCTCAAGCTAAGCAGAGCTTATGTTATGAGTACTAGACAAACATACTTATATATGATAAACATACTTAAATATTTCGAAATACATACATATTGTAGATAAATTACACCCAGACACAAAACAAATGATCGTGCTCATCACACAAACATTTGTCCTGGGTGGGAATCGAACCCACGACCTCCGGCATAGCAGTCAGGGCCACTAACCACTAGACCCCTTTGACCCAAAGATAGCTGGGAAAAGCTAGTCAGGCACATTAATAATTGCAGGATGGTTCGAAAGAGTAACCGCGATCCTGGAACGTAAAGGGCAACTGAAAGAACACAGGTGGGTTTTACGAGTAGTAAGTAAAATTCTAACACTCCCTCCGCTCCACCCAGAGCAGGAGGATGTACTTGAAGTATTTTTTAACCTCATAATAATTGTGTTAGCTTAAGTATTTACCTTTTCAAGTTACTATTGATCACATCGTTTTGTTATTTATTTGTACTTTCCTCCGCCGTTTCACGCGTACCTTTGGTTACTGCTCTGATTTGTTTTTATTTATTTATTTAATTTAATTAATTACAACGGTTAGACAACTAATTATAGTATCTAAACCAAAAAAAAAAAAAGTTATAAACAACATGTACATCAATCCCTCTCACAGTACTTCTGACATGGCAATAAAATCATCTTCCATCATCCGCAAAGAGCTCGTTTATTGGTTAGATTCCAAGAGATCATTTAATGCAGACAAAGTGCGCGGTATTTGAGACTGAGCACAGGTAACAGTGCGACACTGAGACACAGCAAACATTCTGTGTTTTTGCAGCGGCAATAATTGTCCGGGACAAAGAATCGTGCCAGCACAGTAAGCAGGTCAGGCGCGTCAATAGTGCCACGGAGAGTCTTGCAGGTTATCATGTGACCTCCAGGTCTTTTATAGCAGAAGTTTTCATGATGGCATTATCTATTATCGAGATGGTATTCGAATTTGATAATAAATACGATAAATGGGCAATCCATTATTAAAACTATGATTTCTTAGACTAGCGCATTTAACCAAGAAAACTATAGTTTCTTAGACTAGCGCATTTAAACAACAAATAGTTAAACAGTACTTAAACTATAGTTTCTTAGACTAGCGCATTTAAACAACAAATAGTTAAACAGTACTTAAACTATAGTTTCTTAGACTAGCGCATTTAAACAACAAACGAACTCTTCAGCAGTAGCGGTTTCGCCCGCGTGAAAGTAAGGTTGTTCAAACAAACGTTGGACCCCGATTCATCCCCTCAGGGGAATAATTTTGGAAAATTCTTATTCTTTGCATATATCATAAAAGGAACCTCTGTGCAAAGTTTCCAAGTGTTTGGGCTGGGCGTTGATGAATCAGAACTTTGACTTTTATACATACAGATTATTCTTAGTAGATTTTCTCTTTTATAATGAAATTTCTATATTAACCTATTTACAAAGAGTCTTCTACTCCTTAGGTTGACAAAAAGTTATTAAGAGCCTAAGGGCGTTAAGTATTGGTAAAGCATCAATCAAGTTATTGACAACGTCTGCCCTTAAGAGTGAAAATTTAACATTTCATAAGCCTTGAAAAAACGTGGATAAAGATTTATCAAATTTATCGCCAACATCACACACAATTTGTTATTACTGAAGGAACTGTCACAGATGCATATAGTGGGGGCTTCGGGAATATTCGAGTTACCGTGGCCCTGAAACGCAAGGAACAACTGAAGAAACATAGCTGGACTGGTTACTAAAAAGTCAGTAAAACTCTGACACGCCCACCCAGAGCGAGAAAACTTTTTTTTTGTTTGATTGATTTATCACCTCAAAAAATAGTAAGAACGTACCTATAATAGACTCACATTAAGCCAGTTATGTTTACATAAATCCCCCATCATAACCCAGATTCTGGGTTGTGACTGAGAAATTATAGATAATAAAAAAAAAAACAAAAGCGCCAAGTCAATTAAATTTCAAGATGTTGCGCTACGAGTTTATGAAAATCTTTTTCTTTTAATTCCATTCTGAAATAACAAGATGTGATCTACGTACCCTCTATCTTTGATACGAAACTTTGCTTAGGTATGGGTATCATTCGGCAGTTTATTTAATTATTATTTAACTGACTTCGTTGTAAACTAAAGCTGGAACTACATTAGATCGACACACACGTGGGCTACGCTTGATTTGTACGTAGAGTCGCGTCTGGATCTAATGTAGCTCTACAAGTCTAGTTCCCATATAAAATGTATGAAGACCGAAGCGCACAAATCGGCGTACGTGGCCCACTTGTGCCCAATGTACAAATAAAAATAATTTATTTTCCATTCACAAAATTTGTACTCTAGTGGCTGAAATGACCTTTTAGATAAAACTGCCTGTGATAGGGTATTTCGCTCTTCCGAAACTTAAAATGACGCGATGTTCCTACTAACAATTTATTTCAAATCTTAATGGTTTCATTTTATAAAAATCTTAAAGTTAAAAATGATAAAAATTAACAAAAGCAAAACTTTTTACTTTAAACTATAACAAATAAAAATCTTATAATTTTATAAAGAACAGTAGTAAAGGCGTGCGTTTTTTGTGGTAAATGGGAGTGGGTTGAATGCGTGATGTATATATGTGAGTGGGTGTGGGGTATATGAGAGATCTGTGTATGTGAGTGAGTGGATGTGGGGTGTACGCGTGATGTATGTATGTGAATGAGTGTGGGGTGCATATGTTTTTGTGAGTGGGTGTTAGTGTGGATGACAGGGTCAAATTGCGTGTTGTAAGAGGGCTTCAGTGTCCTCATATTTAAGTCGTTCAATCCAATTAGTTATGTCTTTTGCAATCATAATATTTTTTAGTGTATAAATGTAGTTTTTTGTTTAATTTATTGTATACGTGGGATGGTTTCAGTCTGTGGGATATGCGCAAGATCGTTTTTAGATGACCAGCATTGTTTAAGACAATTTGAACGATATATAATTTTCTTGCAGAGAGTAGTTCACTAATTTGAAGTCTATAGGTGGGGGTACCTTTGTCTCTTAAAATGCATTATTTTCAGATCAGAGCTCTTTGAACAAAGACAGATTTCACCAAGGCGATATAAATTTCCTTTACTAGATTTTTAGAAGCATCCTTGCTAATAGTAGTCCTAGATGGAACAAAGTGTCTAAGTGTTTTGAATAGCCAGCTCAGTTTTCTGACTGTTTTTACAATCTGTTCAAGTTGGGGGTGCCAAGATAACCTGTGGTCAAGAATAACTCCTAAGTATTTATTTTGTGACTTTGATTATAGCGAAACAAGTACAGTTTTGGTTTTGAGGGTCGCCACATACGTGAACTTGAATAGTAAAGTCATGTTTCGGTTGTGTAACACAACCACTAATACTGAAACATTTATAATTTGTTTTTGATGTGTTCAAAGTAAGCAAGTTGTTTCGTAATCATTTAGCAACTAGAGCTATTCCTGTGGAAGTATTTTGCTTAACATCGTCCCAGGATTTTCCATAGAATACAAAAACCTGCCTCGTTATATAAATTCAGGTTACATAAGTCATTAATGTATATTAGGAAAAAGCTGGGCCCTAAAACAATACCCTGAGGCGCCCCGTAAGATACCACCATATCATCACTGCAGTATTGCTAGCCTAGCTTAACCCTCTCATTCCTATTTGAAAGATAATCTTCGAGAAGATTGATTAGAGTTCCTATTATTCCGATTTTCTCAAGTTTGTTTACCAGGATTGGGACAGAGACGGAATCAAATGCCTTTCTGAAGTCTTAAAAGATGTTTAAGCATTTGTCCCCATTATCAAGATGATTAGTGATAAGTGGTTGATGATAAGTGTCCTAAGAGCGGTAACAGCATCTTCAGTGGATATATTGTTCCTAAAACCAAATTGCGTCGGGGACAGTAAATTAAATGTATTTAGATATTTAAGGAACCTTATATTTCATATTTTTTCTAGTATTTTGGAAATAGCTAGAAGGACAGATATGGGCCTGTAATTGCTGACTGTAGTTCTACCTATCTATTAAATAGTTTGTGATGAAACTCAAATGTATTTTGGTACCTAACTGGTGGTCTTAGTTATTTACCAACAATTCCAATTCCACTTTCAGAACTCCTCAGATCTATCATTTCAGTGATTAGAAAGTTTTCAGGGGAGTTATTTGTCGTTCAAATATTGGATAACTGAGTTCAAAGGTAAACTTCGTTAATAGTCGAGAAGGGATCAGTACCATGCTACCTACCCGTCATATAAAACTTTGGCGACTATAAGTTCTTGAGAATATCGTCTTGACTCACCTTATGCTGTTACTAGCTTCTAATAGCAGCGGCTTCTCCCCTATGAAAGTATTTTTCTCTATACAAACTTTGAAACCCCATTTCATCCCTTTAGGGGTTGAATTTTGAAATATCCTTTCTTATTCTTTGTATACATTATAAAAGGAAACTCGCTAGCTATCTATATGTCATAACCCATTTTCTCAGGAACGCGTAGAGATATAAGCTCAAATTAATATAATTAAATTAATACTCAGGTCAGCAACCCCAAAAAGCTGTGAAAAAAGTCAAAATTAAGAGATACGGCCGTTTCTGTCCATATTTTGACACCCACAAGGGAATCAAAACCAAGTATTTCCATTGACCTAGTATCAAGAAATTTTGCAAAAAGCAAGGTCTCCCAGAATAACCAACGGAAAATGTCCGAATATAGTTATTAACTTTTATCGTATAAACAAAATATTATCTTGCGTTACAAACTTACACTTCCAGTTGAAAAATTGATCTTACCGTGCCTTATAAAAATGTACAGCAGAACATTGATTTTCTAAAATAGTTAAAGTTAAATTTACCTTCAATCCTAGTTCTATGGTTTCATATTTTATGGAAATCTAGCAAATGTAAATCTGTCCTGTTTTTCATTTTATGATACAGAACCTTCCGTGTGCAGGTTCGACTCGCGTTTGACCGGTTTTTATTTTATTTTAATATGCATTTTATATTTTTGTGGAATATAATTCCGGATAAATGTCCGTCGTCACGGCTCCACTTTTGGTGGCGCATTCTAGTGGAACAATTTGGATGACAACTATACATAAATGAAGTTGATTCATAAACATGTGGGCGGCTATCGTCAGTCACGAGATTTCACGTAGCCCCACTGAAGTGGAGCGGGGATAAGTCACACGATTTCGATGCCCAGTGAATGAAGGAATTAGATGCAGCGGACGGAACCTTAGGCAAACTCAGCGCTGATATTGAAACTAAACTTAAAAAACCTGACTGTGTTATTTAATCCATAGTACCAAAATAGTATAGCTATAGTGTTCCATTGTTAACTGTCACGAATAAAATAAATCATCATCATCTTCCTGCCCTTGTCCCGTATTATTTGGGGTCGGCGCAATACGTTTTTTTCTTCTATTCTGTCCTGTCACCCGTCATGCTATCACTAACTTCTTTTTCTTTCATATCACTCTTAACACAATCCATCCATCATTTCTTTGGCATCCCTCTCTCTCTCCATTCATCCACATGTATACGCATAACTCAAGAAATATAAAATAAATATTCCCTCCAAAGATAGCGGCTATACAATGTCAAAGTTCGAACGCACCTATAGAAAACCCCTGTAAATATAACCTACAATCTACTAAATATTCTTATAATGAAGTCGTTACCAATTTACATCGGAATTGATCGGAACAAGATAAAATAGCGTGTCGTTTGTAGAAGTAGGTACTTACCAACTACATTTCATCTCTTTTTTTCTAATCATCGCTGGCTGCGTTAATTGGCCATTACCTTTGTTCAATTAGATAATGGAGTAATCCTTAAAACCCTGGCTCTAAGAATAACCCTTCCCCTCGTTTATGAGTTGTTACGGATAAATTAAAATATGGCCGGCAACAGTGCCCGGATTAAGCAAACGTGGGTCCTGTAGCCAATTCTATCAAGGAACCCAATATAATAAATTTTTATACAAGTGGAGAATCTTTGTCATTGCGATCGAGGCAGTAGTGTGAGAGAACCGAGTACTGTAGTGACAAACTACGTGTATCAAACAACGTTTTTCAATACTCTTTCTTTTTCAATCTTATATTTTGATACTAGCTTGTACCAGCGACTACGCCCGCGTGAAAGTCGGTTTCTCCATACAAACTTTGCACCCCGTTTCATCCCCTTAGTGAGTGAATTTCAGGAAAATTGGCAGGTTTACCAAATTTAAAATTTGTAGATGCTATATTTTCTGAGATTTCGTAATTAATCAGTGAGTGGTATTTCGCTTTTATTGTTATTATATCTTTTATTCTTTTTGGAACGCATTGTAATGTCATAATGATGTGTTTTTTTAGGGTTCCGTACCTTAAAGGGAAAGAACGGAAACCCTTACGGAACCTAGGATCACTTTGTTGTCCGGTCTATCTGTCTGTCTGTTAATACCCTTAATCTTTGGAACGCGTGAAAGTATCTGGTTGAAATTAAAACTATACACTTAGGTCTGTGGTCCCTTGAAGCCGTGAAAAAATCAAACTGAAAAATGAGTTAACAAAAAAAAAAGACACGGCCGTTTATGTCGCAAAAAACATGTATTTCGACACTCTCATGGAAATCAAAATTCATTTCCTATTGACCTAGAATCCTGAAATTTGGCATGAAGCAAGGTCTCATAGCACAAGTATAAGAAAAAATCTGAAAACTGTAAATTTGTAGTTACATTAAAAAACATTTTACAATCCGGAAAAATCTTTGTAACTCAATTCGGGAATTGAACTGTTTTCATAGGTAAGCTTGTACGGATTTACGGAAACCTCAGTGCGCGAGTCCGACTCGCACTTGCCTGGTTTTTTTTATAAGTCATTAGGCTGGATGACCGTTGAAATGTCTTAGTGCCACGCTTTTTTTCTGGTAACGTTGTTACACTCGAATTTCACTACGATGTCATATGTGTCAATGTATAATAACCACTACATTCTAAGGACATAAGTACAATCAGTTGCGGAAGCGACGCCCTGGGCGGAAGCGACGGCCGGGTGTCGCCACTGCGTGGACCGCCCGGAGGTCATGGTGGAGCACACAGTGGAGGTGTGCCCCGTTTGGGCAGAAAAACGCCGTGTCCTCGTAGGATCGATCGGCGGCGGCGATCTCTCTCGCCGGACCTTGGTACTGGCCATGGTCTGGAGCGAGGAGGAGTGGCAGGCGGTTGCCTCCTTCTGCGAAGCAGTAATGCTAGCAAAGAAGGCGGCCGATCGCGTGAGGCAACGGTCCTCTCGCCCCAACCACCGCCGGTATTCCGATCCCGATTTCCGGCCACCGTAGGTACGGGCTTACGGACGGCGAGCAATGGGTAGCTCGCCGTCCAATCGTCCAGTAACCGTCCTGACCGAGCCCAAGTCGTCGACGACGCGTACTGTTCCACGCGCACCTCAGGGAGATGTCAGCAAATCATAGGGGCCTAGCAGGGTCGAAGCCTACTGGGGCCATGGGTAGTGTGAAAACGAAACCCGAGGCCCTGGGTCGAAGGCAACGAAGGAACAGGAGTGGGTTTTTAGTCAGTAAAAGTCTGACACTATCTCGCGCTCCGCCCAAGAGCGAGATTTGTCATTAGATGATTTTCCCACCTAAAAGTTATATTAATGCAATAAATAAAGCAAAGCATATTAAGTTACTTGACCAAGATTTACATTTTTAACTTTTAATATTGTCAACATAAAAAAATCAATTTAGCTGAAAGCCAAAAAGTCAAGCCAACAAAAAAAAATCTAATCCATGACTATTTATTATCATAAAAATTCTAATCAATTCTGTTTCCAATTACGACGGCCATTAGTTTGATTTGATAAAACTTAGTAAATTATTTCTCCGCTATATATCATGCTGTTAAATGCAGAGACTTAATGATTTCATCAACAAATTCCTCGCCGTTGTTCTTTTGAATTGATTGTATTTATCTTATTATTTTTATATTTATTTTCAGAGTAATGATGTTTACATGCAACTCTCTTAATCGTATCGAATGTCAAAAAGACGTAAAAAAAATAGTCCGATGCGATGATAAATTTTCAAAACGTATAATATGTGTGTATTTTTGCATTTTTATGGTTTTTAAGTTAAAAAATCTCAAAGATGGTATGTGATACGAACTTTTCAAATACGGATTCACATTTGGCATGCATGCATATATTAAATCCCCAATGGCCACTCTGTCGTAATTTGGCTGCAGACTAGTGTTATTTATTGCATAGCGACCAACGTTAAGTCCCTGACCATTCAGTCCACCACGATCTCGTATATGAATAATAAAAGCTAATCCCTAAGAGCCCCTAAACGCCATTTAACCATTTTTTGACTCTCCTAATCTGACAGTGTCATAAGCTCTCGTTTCGTGCATTTTGGCGATAAAGTTAGAAACCCTGCTATGTCACAAGGTCATCTGAATATCAAATAGGTGTGCGCTCCTGGGTTCGTGTCGTGATTATCTGAGTTCAGGCGTGCCACAAATCCTTGATTCTTTATGTGTTTACCTGCACGTGATTCGAAACTGAAAAATCTGAGATTTAAATACGTTTTGACGCTTTCGCTTGAACAATCACAAAAATGTAGCTAGAATTGGAATGTTAAACTGAACTCGGAAAGTAGAGCAAAGTAACAAAATATGTAAAACTATTTTATTTTTGCGATGTAGGTAATAACATGAGAATTATATAAATAACTAGCTTTTGCCTGCGGCTTCGCCCGCGACAGTGACCTATGTCACTCAGGAATACGAGTAAAACAGCTTTCTATCGGTGAAAAAAATTTTGCAATTGGACCGGTACTTTCAGTGATTATCTCCTACAAACAAAAAAACAAACTTTACCTCTTTATAATATTGGTGTAGATAATTATATACTTTTATTTTTAATGTTTTTATAAACCTCCTTTTTTTATTGTAATATTTGTCCAAAAAATGTAAGATCTTAAAATTATTGTAGAAGATTGTTGAATTTGCATATTAAGTTATGAGTTACTAGTTCAGATAGAAATGTTCCTCACTATGAATATTTCCATCTGAACTAGATAATAAAATCTGAATTTCAAATATCAGCGCTCTCCCTTAAATGTACTTAAATCTACGTAATAAAACAAACTTTGATTAAACTTAAGATTATAATTAACAAATTTAAACAAAAATTACATAATTCATTTGTAATTACAGTCTGCTATACAGTTCCTGTATTTATATTCATTGAAAGTATATAATTTTCTCAAAACAAATAAGGAATTTAAATGGTACGAAATATGAAACACTGTAAAACTAGTATAAAAGAATTTTGGTCAAATCTAAAAAGGACCTTTAACTAGGTACTTGCAAAAATTACAAAAAAAAAAATCGAAAAAATAATACGAAAATGGTCCATATGTCTCCTCAAACATCTTTGAAACTACCTCAAGAACTTTTCTCACAGAGAAAAACTACCCTCTCTCACCATGGGTGAATGGTGGAATGGTGTGCCATTCACTCAACAAACAAGTCTAAATCAATTCACGAGTAGGTAGAATAGAATTGAATAGACTTTATTGTATACCAAAATAGTAACAATTTTACAAAAACTTATGGTATTTGGTAGGTTACTTACTTAGGTATTACTTAAATTTAAAGAGGCAGAAGAGTTGGTTTTATTGTGCGTCTCTAAAATACCTCTAGAATTTTATATTAGGATACTATTCTTTATTTGGTTACTTTTCTCTATATAAAGAAACTACTTAGGTCCCTACATTAGGCTTAATGAGCCACAACGGTTACAGTATATATATATGCATATTATATATAAGATTTATTCATGCTCATTTGTTTACAGACACCTCTGAAATAATTTGCTCAACTGAGCAGAAACCAAACAGCTTCACACGTATTTATCTGTTGTTTTTTCTCAACGGGGCTTATTACATAGGTATACATTTATCATACTTACCCGAGAGGCCCCGAAATTAAGCTGTCGCCGACAACACGAGAGCACTTGCTATTTCAACTTTACGGGCGCGTAATTTTATAACGACATCCTTTAAATTGAAATCGTGACATTTTTGACAACAATTTGGGTGCACCAGTGACCACGATTTAATTTAACCTTTTGAGTACCGTAATTAGAGACATAATAGAAAGACAATGAGCGAGCAAACGCCGGCGTTCGCTTGGAGTTTAATGAACAAAACTGATGAAGAAATCTTGAATATAGAATTGCGTCAGACTAGATATTTTTTCAACTTACTCAATCACCTTAGCCTTTTCCGCACTTTGTTGGGTCCGGCTTCCATTCTAACCAGATGCACCTGAATACCAACATTTTAAATAGAGCGACTTCTTATCTGGCTTCCATAACCCAATTGCCAACACGATACCCCTTGACAAGACTGCTGTCAGATTTTCTGGCTTCTGACTAACCGTAACGACTGTCAAAGGTCTACAAATGACAGCTGGAACCAACGGCTTAAATGCTCTTCGAGGCAGGGAAGAGACTCGGCATGTTAAGACTGTCACCCTATACTTAACCTTGATGGTCGACCCATGCGGCTCTTATTATTTAATACTAAACTATAATAGTAGATTATGTGACTAAGGGATAAAGCAATGTCTTTAAGTCGCGGGTGGCATGTTGAATTCCGAACGAAGCGAAGGTTGCTAATTTTAATCCCGAACGTCAGTGAAGGAATGATATAATTAACTCCCGAGCATTGCGAGGAAGTTAATAAAGAAACCTGAGTGAAGTGAGGCATTCAAGCCGCCCAAGAAAAAGACAGTTTTAGCCTCGTGTTGGATACTCTACTTTTTACACTATCTGTGAGATAATTAAAAAATAATTTAGTAAAACAAATCATATAATAGAGAAATATAAGTATTATTATTAGTTAATCATAACTATCACTCAAACTCTATAGTTTAAAACTCAAAGATTTTATAGTTTAAATTTTTTATAACGCTCCCGCTTTTTTTTTTAGAAACTCTTCCGTAACCATTCTCTTTTTTTTTCTTGTTAGTGGCCAGTTTGAATTTTGAATAAACTTGTTTGATGCACTATATTTTAATTCACATAATGTTGACGGTTTTTCACGTTCCAAATTCAAATCTCATTATTCTCTAGGGATCGCCACTGCATTATCTTCCGAAGGACATAATGACTTGCTTTAAGTGATGGTTTTATGACGTATAAAAGGGGATTATCGAGCAGGTGGTGTAAAAATTACTATTTACAGCTTCTATTTCTTTTAATCTGTTGGTACTAATTTAATCCGATTATGTAATTTATTCCACTTGTCTTATTCTATCGCTGCATGCCGCAGCCAGTGCCGAATTAGCTGATAAACAAATTAAGCAATAACTTAGAGCCTCACGTCTTAGGGGGCAACCGAAAAGGCACCAAAAAAATAAATATTAGCACATGAAAGGTAAGGCTGTTTGAATAATATACGATGATGAAATTGAATCAGCATTCCCCATTGTGGACACAGTTCTTATGCTGAGACGATCTTTTTTGAAATTAAAAATTCAGAGATAAAAAGAGAACGACGATGCTGCACCACAGAAAAGGCTCGACGGTTTATAAATATTATAATTATAAAGAGTCAGATAATGCTAAAACGTTGGACTTGAAAACTATTTTCCGCGAATTTAATGCCCGTAAAAGTCGCATTTTAATAAAAATGACTTTGGTTTTTATAGGTACATATTCTATAGTACGAAATGATCTAGCTTGTTAACACGTATTTTTTTTTAAAGATCGACGCCTGCTTGTTAACACGTATTTTTTTTTAAAGATCGACGCCTGCTTGTTAACTTATGAATAAGGGTGGGGCACAGGCGTAGATTGCTTAGGGCATGAAATACCCAGTCTTAATCTGACACTGGCCACACCACAGACACAGGGAGCTTTTACTCCACAAATAATATGCACAGCTTCTGTGTGTTGCGCCAGCTCCATAGTAGTCTCTGTGCGCAAAGGTAATACAAATGTTAGTCGAGCGGGTCTGGTATTGCAGTAGGCAGGTACGAATGCAGATATTTGATTATATTTGATACAGCTGCAGAAACGGTTGAAAGAGTTACCGTGAGCATAGAACGCAAAGGGCAATCGAAGAAACATAGGTGGCCTTTGTCAGTAAAAGTCTGAGACGCTTTTTGACTTCAGCACAGAGCGATGATCTATTTTGTTAACACGTTATTTTTTTTATTTTTTTTTTTAAAGACGACACCACACCACAGGCATAGGGATCTTTTTGCTCCTAAAATATCTATCTGCACAGCTTTTGTTTGTTGCGCCAGCTCCGTAGTCGAGCCTCTGTGTGCAAAGGTAATACAAATGTTAGTAGAGAGGTACCAATGCAGATATTTGATTATATTTGATACAGATGTTGAAACGGTTGAAAGAGTTACCGTGGGCATAGAACGCAAATGGCAACCGAAGAAACTTAGGTGGGCTTTAGTCAGTAAAAGTCTGAGACGTTCTTTCACTTCAGCAGAGAGCGGGAAGATTTGATGATGTTTCACTTCAAGAGACCTGCACAATACTGAATTAGTTTATTTGATATATTTCTAGACTTTTGTGACACTAAATTAACACTCTTCAAAACATTAATAAGTATACTTAGAGCACGATGTATTTATAATAATAATAATATTCCACAACTATCACACAACACCGTCTAGTCTCAAGCTAAGCAGAGCTTGTGTTATGAGTACTAGACAACTGATAAACATACATATATATTTCTAAATACATACATATTACACTAGTTTACAAAATTTAACTTTTTGTCTGTTGCCGCGAATTTTATGGTTGATAATGTTCACTTATGACTTGTTTTTGTCAAATCTACCCTCAAAATTTTTTGAGCAGCTCGAGTTACTTTGTTTTTGATTTTAATCATTTAAGCCTAAATTTTAATCAATAACGGGCGTATTTTACTGTGTTCAGATTGGTATCTGAAGTTTTTGCGTCATGAGTAGTTCAAGGAGACGTTGTTTAAACAATCCAGATCATTTTTGCTATATATGCGGAGAATATGTGTTTAACGATTGTAGAAAAGTTATATCAGAGTTGGTGAAAAATACCTATTTTGAGTATTTTGGGATGCTCTTGGATAAAAATGGGAAGTCTTGGGCTCCGAATTGTGTTTGTAAATCGTGTGTGGAATATTTAATATTATGGAAAAGTGGTAAAAGAAGTGCCTTTAAATTTGGAACACCGACTATTTGGCGAGAACCACAAAATCATCTCGAAGACTGTTATTTTTGTAGCGTGAACGTAAACGGTTTAAACACTAAAAATCGAGCTAAATGGCAGTACCCAAGAACTAGTTGTGGTCAACGTCCAGTGCAGCGTTCACCTGACTCTTCAGTGCCTAAAAATATATCTGAACCCTTAGAACAAGACATTGAAGGACCAAGCTCATCACAAAATGATGCTGATTTTGAAAGTATGTCAAATGAGCCAAAATGCTTTTCCCAAAATGAGTTAGATGATCTTGTAAGAGATTTAAATCTTTCTAAACAAGCTTCAGAATTATTCGCATCAAGACTGAAAGAAAAAAATTTGCTTTCCTCGGAAATTTCCCGGAAACAAAAAATCTCAAAATTATATTGAACTTGTAGAAGACCTTCTGCTACAATTAAAAAATATGGGGTGCAATATGAGCATAAAACTCCACTTCCTCCATAGTCACCTGGACAGGTTTCCGGAAAATTTAGGAGATATGAGCGAAGAGCAGGGAGAGCGTATGCATCAGGACTTACGCGTCATGGAATAGCGCTATCAGGGTTTCTGGGATACGAATATGATGTCTGACTATTGTTGGTCTCTGATACGTCATTTTCCAAAGTCTACACATCAGAGAAGAGCTTTAAAACGAAGTTTTTTAGAATTCAATGATTAATTATTTTTTTAAATAAAGTTTTTCTCAGTAAATACATGTTTTTTTTCTGTTTTATACCTACATAGCTGAAACTCAGAAACTAGAGCTGATAAAAATCTTCTAATTATATTTTTGAAAATAGCATATCATATGTAGTCAGCAACAGCTAAAATTTCTTCGGCAACAGATGTACTGTAAACTAGTGTTATAGATAACTTACACCCAGACACAGAACAAATGATCGTGCTCATCACACAAACATTTGTCTTTGGTGGGAATCGAACCCACGACCTCTAGCATAGCAGTCAGAGCCACTAACCACTAGACCAACAGGCCAGTCAATTAAGTCAATCAAGTTAATTGGATAATTAATTGATGTTAGGTACTTCAGTCTTCATTTATAGCCTTTTCAAGGAATATACAGGCTGTAGCTTGCGGAAAATTACCAAAGAATGACCGGAACTTGTACCGGTTAAAAATCTTGAAACCAATAATGTCCCTGTCTGTAAGCATTCGACCTATCCTTTATAAAACCCATAAATCTGAGCATAGGACTTTTATAGCCTCTTTCTTATCAGACTAAAAATGTTAAATGCTATACTAGTCTTGATATGACCTCTATAAACCTAAGTCTGTCGTAAAACTTTTCATGAATACAAAAGGCTTCACCTTCAGAGCTCAAGCCTAGGAGCCTTAATTACTTAATGAACGTAACTTCATTCCAGCTTGGAATCGAATGAACAAATAAAACTAAGGACCTACCTTTCTCTTGTCAAAGGTCCCTTTTAATTCATTGACTAACTCTCAACGGGTAATAGTAGGGCTTCGGGAATGTTCGAAAGAGTTACTGTAGCCCTGGAACGCAAGAGGCTGACAAACCCTCCCGCTCCACCCGAATCGGGAGATGTTATCTGATGATTTACCACCTCAAAACAAAAAGCGGCTAATATTATCCACTCGTATAACACTTTAACTTACTATCAAACGCTATAAATTTCTCCCTAGCCTTTTCTCAACTATTTTGTGATCAGCTTCCAGTCTAACTGGATGCAGCTGAATACATGATCGTATTACATGAATCGGCTGCATATCAACAGGCCTAGCCAAGTTACGACCGTTTCGTTTCGCAACTCTTTCTACAGTCGGTAACGCCTCCGATTTCTTTATTCTGACCACGTGACTTAACTAACTATCGTTAGATAACAATTGTAGATTATCAACTTGGCTAAGCCTCTAACCGCCACAACCCAGTAATAGTGTAACACGACCCCTTGGACGTAAGCTTGGTGACTTAGACTGATGTCAAATATTCCTGGCTTCTAAATAAATAGTAAGTTTAAGGCAAACTAGACCCGAGGTCATATCTAGACAATAAAAATTGTATACCATTTAGCATTTTTAGTCTGGTACGAAAGGGATTATAAAAGTACTATGTTCAAATTTAATGGTTTAATAAGAATCGGGTCGAATACCTACAAATAGGAACATAGTATGTATTTATTCGAGTTGTTTATCTGTTTAAATTAATAGTCATTCTTTAGTTATTTTCTGCATGCTACAGCCTGCATATTCCTTGAAATGGCTGTTAATGAAGACTGAATCAAAATGTTTCGCCCATCAATTAATAAACTTAATTAATTATCCTGTTAATAAATACAGCGTGTTCTAATAATTTAGCATGCATATTAAGGTTATGAAGAGTGTTGTTAACGTAATTAAGTGAGTTAATGCATTATTTTGTAGCACAAAATGTTAAGATATGTATCAAATAAACTAAATCAATTCAATTATCTTCTGAAGTAGGCTATCATCAAATCCTCACGCTCTGTGGTGGATTGAGGCATGTCACACTTTTCTATCTTATTATCTTGTCTATTAATGAAAGCATGGAAGAATTTCGGTGTGCTATGATGGTTACCCATCCAGAGAACGACATCAACAAGCGTTACTTAACTGTGGAGATAGGTTAATGCGGCTGTCATTACTTTAACTGCGAGTTCCTCAATAGAGCCAACACTGAGAGAAAAAAAAACAGGTGTTCGGTACATGTTTGCATAACTAGACAATATTTAAGAACAGCAGATTTTTTTTCACGATTTCCCGGTTAATGCGCGTTTCTTTTTTTTACGAATCCCTACTCTAGTAATACTCATATATCATGAATTGGGTGGAGTGGGAGAGCGTGTCAGACTTTTACTTACTAAAACTACACTAATGTTTCTTCAGTTACCTTTTGCGTTCTAGAACTACAAGTATTCTTTTCATAATTTTCCCAACGGCCCTAGCAGGTCGATGTCTGAGATGAGATGTGAGTAAACCCAGAGCCCAATAGGGCCCTGGGTTTACTGATATCTCTTTGAGGCGCGCGTGATACACTAAACGGCGTCGACAACTCAATCCACGACGACACAAACATATAAAGCCATCCGGAACAACTATCTGCAGGCTAACAGCAACGCAGCAACGTGCCGTCGGTCAAGACGAGCGCACGGCGAGCTACCCATTGCTCGTCATCCGCAAGCACGCGCCTACGGTGGCCCAAGATTGTTCTGCGATTCCCAAACCCATCCGAACTCCATCCGGAACAACTATCTGCAGGCTTACAGTAACCGCAAGCGTGACCAAACGAGAACTGGGCCACGTTCGAGTCCGTAACTTGTAGACATGTCGACTATAGAGCAGAATTGTATATAGGTAGATGACAAACACATATTCATCTACACCAATTAAACTGTATCATTGTGACAGCGTAGGAAAAATGTAATGGCATATTTCGCGAATTCCTCGTCTCATCGATTAGGCCCACACCACATTTGTGATTGTGTTTTTCTCAAATTGTTCATGGGACCGACAACATCTTACCATATATATTTATTTATTTGGAAATATTATAGCCACTGACAGCTGACACCACAGCTATCAAGAACCCACTAACAACTATCAAGAAAGTAGCAAGAATTGGTCAATGAAACATAATTTTTTTATTACTAGCTGTCCCCCGCGGTTTCACTCGCGTCTTTGTTTACTAATCCAACTAGCTGTGGGTCGTAGCGTCATATTAAATGGGTTATTCAACATTAAGCCTTTTTTTTAATACTTAGTAGTATTCTGAGATCAGCACGTCGGAACAAACCAACAAACTCTTCAGATTTATACCTAATATTAGTAATATAGATTCACCAAAAATATTTTAATTATTTTTGTTATTGCCTTCAAAGGCTCACTTTATATTCGAAATAATTAATACAAAGCCAATGAACTAGCCAATCAAATCAAACCACATTTAACGCATTTTTTAAAATCGACTTTTGTGGTAGCTGTTACTTAAAGCTTTTTTATGCCATGTATTGACAGTTGGAGGGCGTCATGCGTAAGCTTTTTGACTGATTTGCATGTCGAACTCATAAACCCATGTTTAATGAATGTGGGGTCGGAAGTGACTGGATCAATCATGTTTTCAGCGACCTTTACACGATTTAGGTAGATAATTCTGATTTTATTCGCACTAGTCAAACAGCAACGCATTTTATGCCCAAACAATCGCTTAAAACGAATAATTTCATTCAGACTGTGATTCAGACACAGTAGAGGCTATCTTTCTCTAAATTGAATGAAGATTTTCACTCAGTACTCCCTTTACTTTAGCGATATTAAATTCATTTGAAGACGTTGATAGCCAACTAGAGCGAAGCAAATCTTCCGCCTTAGCTCGACCACATTTACGTGCACTGTAGGTACCACGCATAGACTTATAAGTCTGTGGGACCACGCATATACAGTCTTTTCCGAAAGTCGATTCCCCGAAAGCCTGATATAACATTTTTAGTGCCCTCGACACACCGATATACAAAATTCCATTTGCAATTCAAAATTTTAGACAAATTTTTTGATTCGATATTATGCATTAGGTCTAAAAATCGCCAAACACACTTTAAAAAAAATGACAAAATGACACACTATAAGTATGACAATTCAAAACTCCGTGACCTGTTATGCCTACTTAATGACACAATGCTTTTTTAATTATTGATTTTTGGTCCTTTCTTGACACTTTGGCCGAATGTATGTGCACGTTTACATTACATTTCTAAACGTGCACATACATTCGGTCAAATAAAAATTATATTTTCGCTAGAAATTAATTAATTTCGTTAATTCGCACCCGCGCACACTATAAATCTTTCTTTGGCGCACTCCGCAAAAGAATAAGAAGCGAGGAGCGTACCATGTGCTGAACTTAGTAAAGTCTGAAGGATTCTGCAAATATAAGATGTGTGTGGAAACATCTCGAGCTTAAAGCTTTTACGAAGACTAAGAAAAAGAGCACATAGATACTTTGTTTATTTATTTAAAACTTCTTGCAACACAAAGGTTTTGTACCTTTGTATTGTGTTGGCGAACTTAATGCCTCAAGCATTATCTATCAGTCAAACAAAGCTTTAGTTTCAAATAGGTTTTTCCGTGTTCAGGATAGTTACTCGACTGTCACAATTATTTAAATTAAAGTCATTTCAACTTACACAACCTCAGATAGATCTTACTTAATATCTACTACATATAGACATTTATATGATAAACCAGTAGAGCAAATACCGCCTACAAAGTGATTTAGGTGCCCGTTATAATTTACCTTGCAACTTTTCCCTCTTGGTTAAGGAATTAACTTATTAAACATGTAACCTACTCTAATACATGATAAAATTTGTAGATATATTGCTGTTGACAAAAGTTAGGATATTAATCGATGAGTACCAAGTAGAAAACACTCATTGTGAAATCTACAACAGCTAAAACCAATTTATTTATTTCCTTTGCCATTTGAAAAACTTTTCCTCAAGGTGAACCAAGCTATTCACGATGTAAATCCAAAAAGACTTATAGTCCTCATTAGGATTTTCCGGCGTAACCCCCGGGACCCTCTTCAAAACACAGTTTGACTCTAAATAGACCGTGAGATAACAACGGAGGAAACGTTCTTAATTGTCGTTCCTATCCCAGAAAAGTAAATCAATATTTGGGACAAAGTACTCTACAATCTTTCAACCGAGGAAACGCCGGAAATGTTTCCATTAAATGCTATCAGCATAATTTTGACAACAGTCAAATACAAGGTCGAAATCACAATTTATTATTTTAACCTCCGCTGATGGTAACAATGCTGGACATTTCACTAGCTTCTGCCAGCAGCTTCGCCCGCGTGAAAGTAAAACATACCTTTCGGGATAAAATCAGGACATGATCTACCCGTGTGCCAGATTTCATCCAAATCCGTTTAACCACTTGAACTTGAAGAAGTAATAAACATACACATTTATGTGAATACAAACATACATACTAACTTTCACCGTTATAATAATAAATGAGAATTTTAAGCATTCACGCTAGAAATTTAAAATATTTGATAAAAAGGAATAAATTTTGAACCTCTTGAAAAGCTTAAACAAAAAACATACTCGTATAAGAAATTCCAATCAAAGTTTATTTAATTTTATTACCCGGTTTCTTTGTTGGAATTCGTCTTCTGAACAAAGTCTTTAACAAAAGTCCCTATAACGTTTTTCATAATTTCAGTTTCCTCATGCGGGAGCCTTATCGGTATCGGTTATTACATAGGTAAGACCATCAGCATTAAGGTTTGTGATATTGATAAAAGTAATGACAGCCCCAGAACATACACAGGAACTATTTCCGGGTGCTGAAAGAAAGTAATCAGTTCCCCATGTAATAAAATCATCGTCATCTTACTACAATATTAGTGCTAATGAACTTGAAGAGAAACAACTTTATATTCACTGTCCTTTAGATATTTGCAATGTTGACTTTACCTACTTAGGAAGATGGTACCCATTAATAACATAAAACAAAGTTGCTCCCTATATTACATAACTTACTTCTTAATTTTGATACAGTTTTGCACCATCGTGCGAAAGTATATTAAAATAATAAACAATACTAATCTGATTAGTAAGAGAAAAAGTTTTTTATTTTTATTAATGATAGGCTCTGTGTTAAATCTGCGATCAATGTTTGATACCATGAGCAAAGGTGAGTGCGCTATGTCAGTTTGAGTGCGTCCCCTATTGGTAACGTCTCCTCATCTATATGATGTCTTTTCACTTGAGACACTTTACGTTGCTACGCATCGTGAACTGTGCTGCTAACTTATTCGGGTGCTTCTTTAGATTCTCCCGGTATTTCATGGTTACGTTTTGGATTTTCTTTTTTTTCTTAGGCTTTTTCAGATGTTCATGAATTTCCTCATGGGACATTGCTGATCGTTCGTAGTATTATGTTTAGCATTCTCTGCAAGCATGAGATGGTTGAGTTGCAAGCACTACCCCAGAGTTGAATGCCACACATCCATGCCGGCTTTAATATGACTTTGTAAATTTGGAACTTGTCTTCCATTGACAATTTGCTGTTCCGACCCAGAAGCTAAAGAAGGAGCTTGAAACGTATGTTGAGTTCGTCACTCTTTTTTATACATTTTGGTTCCATGTCAGGCGCCGATCAAGGTATAGACCAATTTAACGGACACTGTTTTGGTGTGGTAAGGTGGTATATTCTAGTTAAACGGGGGGGGGGGGGGGGCAATTACTCTTTGGCAATTTAAACGTAACTTGTACAGATTTTATTGCATTGACTTTAATTCGCCAGTTCTTTAACCATTTGGTGGTTTTATTCAATGCTATCTGCAGGAGCTTTGTAGCAGCACTCGGATCTCTGTCGCTGACTAAAACGGCAGTATCGTCAAACGTTGCAATCGTGGTGTTATCTGCTTTCGGTAAGTCAGCTGTGAATATAGTGTAGAGTACAGTTCCCAGAACGGAGCCCTGAGGGAGACCAGCACATATCTCAAATAATCTAGACATTGCAGAAACCCGGAAGAGTCGTTCAGCTAAATAAAAAATCTGATAATAGCTGTGAAGGAGGAGAAAGCCCACATGCCACACTCTAGAAAGCCTGCTGAACATCCAAGAACACAGAGGAGCAGTACTTCTTTTTTTTTGTGAATTTCAACATTGGAATAATTTATATTAGTAGACTCATTATCTGCCTCTCTGTCTTTGGAATCCGGTTCTTTTAGTTGTACTCATGCGTCCATCAAACTCCCTACAAAGTTCGCCATTAGACGGATTCCTTCAAATTGCTGCAACCTTCTAGCTCTTTTTTTTTAAAAGGACTAACAGCATTAGCGTCTGTCGCATTGATAAGAGTATTTCCAGTCACAAGTTCTTCACTTGAACTGTTTATATATGGAAGTATACTTTCTGTACTACTCGCGTTAAATGGATCACAAATAGTAACATTGTCAACAGCGGAATAATTTACAGTACTTTCTTTCGCTTCATCTATTTCTGCATATTCGTTCAAGTCAGGTTCATTTAAACTGTGCTATCCCTTTCATTAAACCACCAATAATATTCGTTACTATTCGAATTACTTTATGTTGCGGTAACCTTCTCGGTAAAGGTAATTTACCGAACTCTTTTTCTTAAAAGGAAAAAAAGGAGCGTTTGTAGCATTGATGGGAGTATTTACAACCACAGAATGTGCACTATTAAGAGTTTATGCCCTTGTCAACCAGATTAACGGTTTCTGTAAAAAAAAAACAAAAGTTATTTATCTGCAAATTTTATTATATGATAAGTAATCATTATATCTACTCATATTAATTATTTAACAGTATTACAGTGAATATTTATTTTATTATTAATATCCTTATTTTCAGCTTCCAAGCTCCTAAATTCTTTATTCAAGTCAGGTGACTTGAATCAAGATTCAGAAGCTGATACACTCTTTTTTATTAAAATAATTAACAGCATTCATATCTGTCACATTGATGAGAGTATGTACAACAACAGAAGCTTCACTTGAATATCAATATTTGAGAGTTTACCTTCTGTAATATTCTTATTCAAGTCTTTACCCTTCGCTACATTCTAAACTGTGGCTTAATTTATAGTATTAGATTTAATGGACGAAACAGATGTTAAGGATAAGGTAATTTACCAAGCTTCTTTTTTTTTAAAGGCAGCATTAGTGACTATCGCATTGAGGAAATTACTTTCAATCACAGAAGATTCACAAAACTTTTTATATTTAGGAGTTTTGCCCAAGTCATTCGTGTGCCATTAGTCTTTTCATAGAACCCGTGTTTGTGGAATTCTTGTATAAAAAGACTAATATTTGTTATAGGTACAACTTATCCAAAGAGAAAAAATAACATTAAAAACATAATATTAAAAATTCTAACTCAATCAACTCAATTGTTATATAATATATGAAGTCACTTACTTTATGCAGATCGTCCGTTATAGACTTCACTAATGGTCGCATAAGTTTTTGCATTTTTCTTCGAATCTGTCTCATTTGGTTGTTTCAACCCTTTTATCAAATTCCCTATTTTGTCCTTTTCCAAACGAGTTTCCCGTAACAGCTTTCCCGATATCGGTAAACCACACTCTTTTTTCTTAACCTTTACAACATTATGATTTGTTGCATAGATGGGAGCATTTTCAGACTCATTAGCTTCACTTGAACTATTTGTATTTGAGAGTTTACCTTCCGTACTACCCGTACTAAAGTCATCGAGAATCGTTACATTCCTAACTGTAACATTATTAATAGTAGTTGGCTGCTCAACAGCTCCACACTTCAAAGCAATCATAAATAATATTAATAGCAAATTATATTATTTATATAACTTCATGATTTCAAATTAACGTCTACGTGTTGAAAAACTACTTTGATAAAACTTACGAACACACGATGATTTTCCGTATTTATTAGGTTGAATCAACTGTGCAAATATAACCTGGTACTTAATATGGTTCATTAACGAGGGTTTAAGGAACAATAATATTCAGTAGTATAGTGTTAATGTGTGTGTTGTTTATCGACCTTGAAGAGTTTTGATATCTTGTATCAAAGATTTTTTTGTACTACCTATTTTTTATTTTAAGGACTACGCTACTACAAATACCTTGTATAGATTGTATCTTGATATTCAGTTCAAATATTCTCCAAATTCACCATATGCATACCACAAAATCTTACCATATTCGACTGTTTGGCTGTAATAAGACGGTATCTACTTAAAGCGACCCATACCTTTTTACCCATACCTACCTACAGTTCCACACAGCCGGTTACAAAATTGGAGCACGTCTCTGTTTTAATTAACTTTCCATGTAGCTAGTGCTGGACAAAAGATCAAAGTAATATGATTAATGATTTAGGAAATTTATTTATGCGTTTCAGATGCCGCTCTCTGCGGACTCCAGGAAATATCCTTGTGGCGAATTTGGCACTCAGTGACTTCCTGATGCTTGCCAAGACACCGATATTCATTTTCAATTCGTTTAATCTGGGACCCGCGCTAGGGAAAACAGGTAATTTGTTTTTCTTATCTTTACACGCTTTACTAACTGGAATCGAAATGGCAGGAATCCACTTATTTAAAAAGATATGCATCTTTTCCAATGAACCTATCCTCGATTGACAAGGAGAATAATTTTTGCCTATTATCTAAATATATAAAAGGAGAAACTGACTGACATATCAACGCACAGAACGTAGTTTCGCTACTGGGACTAGGGACGTGAAATTTTGCATGAGGTTTCCTTTTATGACGTAAGCGAGCACTAAGAGAAGATTTTCCAAAATTCACTTTCTAAGTGGATGAAAGGTTTGTACATATAGAAAAACCTACTTCAAGCGGGCGAAGCCGCTGGCAGAAGCTAGTAAGAATATATTATATAATATCATAGGGTAAGCATTGCCATTTAGCGTGGCAAATCCTATTTTCTGCTATTTTGTGCTATTTTCTGGACACATTACCAGTCATCGGCACATTAGCCCAGAAAACAGAAGCGATGCGGAGTAGTTTTTTCAATGCCATATCTTTGAATGTTTTAAGTTAGGGGTTTATATTTAATTAGTTTGTTTTAAGTATTATAATTAGTAAGCTAAGTGGGTTTTAAATGTGTAAATAGTACAACAATTACTAAATAAATGTGTAAATTTTGTTTGTTACTCCTGCACGCTCAAACGGCTGAACGTATTTGTATTAGTATCGGACCTGATTTTTATGAAAACTAAAACTAAATAATTGAATTTCTGATAAATCAACGTTACTAGCCACTTGAGAACCGTTGATTTTTAACCGACTTCAAAAAAAGGAAGAGGTTCTCAATTCAGTTGTATTTTTTTTAAATGTTTGTTACCGCAGAACTCCGTCGTTTATGGTATGATATGCTTCTAGATTGGTCCCATTTTTTTCAAAATCTAGTTTTGATGATAGAATCGATGAGAATCGATTTTGGTATTTTCATCGAGAACTTAATCATTTATAGTCAAAAAATAACATTTGATGAAGTATAACTGGTGAAGACGACCAGGAATGGCCAACGGAACTTCACACTCACATAGATATCACAATGAAGATAGTTAAGCAACTATGACAAAACAAATAAATAAATGGTTCTGAATAGTAAAGTTGAAAATGGTATCATCGAAGTTATCTGATGATGGTGATGGAGGCGGAAGGTAGACACAGGAACTTTATAATAAAACAATGTATCCTAGCACTATTTGGGTTATTGGCTTTATAATAAAACAATGTATCCTAGCAATATTTGGGTTGTTGGAATTTTCATGTGAAATAGGTATTCTGGCAATAAGTGTACCGCAACTAAAAAATGTAAAATATATATATATTTTTTTTTTAATGAATTACCGACTTCATTACAAACAAAAAAAAAACACTAAAACGATCAAAATAACTCTAATTTCTGAAGTCGGTGTGTGATTTCCCCCCAATCATTTAATGATGTCTCCCGCCCTTGGGCGGAGCTGGAGGGCGTGTGGAGACTTTTACTGACTAAATCCCACTCCTGTTCCTTAGTACCTTTCCGGGGTTCTCTTACGCAAAACCCATAGCTCCAGTAAGCTCCGACCCTGTTACGCCCCGACGGTTTGCTGACATCTCCTCGAGGCGCACTTAGACTCGGTCCGGACGTTTACCGGACGGTCGGACGGCGAGCTACCCATTGCTCGCCGTCCGCAAGCTCGCGCTTATGGTGGCTGAAAATCGGGATCAAGATCCCGGTGACTGGGGCATGAAGACCGTTCCCTCGCGCGTGCGGCCGCCTCCTTTGCTAGCATTACTACTTCGCAGAGGGAGACGTCCACTCCTCCTCGCTCCAGACCATTGCCTTTACCAAAGCCCGGAGCGAGAGATCGCTGCCGCCGATCATCCCCACAAGGACACAGCGGCGCTCTGCCCAAGTGGAGCACACCTCTATCGTATCCTCCGGGTAGTCTACACAATGGTGACACCCGGGCGTTTCTTCCGCACGAATCCGGTTCAGGAACCTCCCAAACTTACCGTGTCCGGTGAGGACCTGCGTCATGTGGAAGGTAAGGACGCCGTGTTGTCGTTCCAGCCACTCTTTAAAGACGGTAACTAACCGCTATAATTGTGGCGTGCCCATTCATACGTGGTTTATTACCGTATTTTGGTCTTGTATGAAATTTTACTAATTATTTCTGTATTAACGACGAAAATATAGTATTTTACATACATATCATCTAATAAAATACAATGAACTTAAATGGTATGGTACGATACTATATAATATAGAAAGTACGTGTATGTATGGATACTAGGGTAGTATTAGTTTTTTACCGTACCTACCTACGCTTATCTTTATTTGAAATCTCATATTGGTGATAAAGAAGGTACCTCAATTGAACGCCTATATTCAATGTCCTTTTTCCGATCATAACGCAAGAGAGCGAATCGAACCAGTTCAATATCTTTGTCATTTTTCAAGTGTTTTATCACCCCCAGACACGCCTTGACTCTCCAACAAACGAACCGTAGTATTGGGGGTGAAAATCTTTGATTTATGGCGGTGATTATTGAAGAAAAACAGTTTTTTGTACAATGGGAAGATAAGATTCGAAAAAAACAAGTAGGTGTACAGTACGGCCGACGTAACTTGGCGAGCCTGAACATAGGTTCTGCGAACTTTAGCGCATGTACACTCGTTAAAAAAATGTTATTGACCTTAGTTTTTTTAAGCCAAAATACGAACAAAAATGTACTAATAGAGGGACCAAGTACAAATAAAGTAACTTATGAATTAAAGAAAGAAATCTGACACTACACAAAAATCTTTAACAATTGAATAGTAACAACCCACGAAAACTTTTGTCACCGCCTGTGCGAAGAAGAAATGTCCAATACGCGTGTGTAAGTGTGTTGTTTAACACCCTTAGACACTACTTAATTTAAAACGATTTGAAAAAAAAATCGATTCAAATTTAGTTACAAATATATATAAATATTAAATTTTCTATGGAGGTTTAAAATATTCTCAGTTTTTATTCTAGTAGACATTTATAAATAACTGATATATAACTAAACCATGTCTTTCAATCAAGAAAATAAGATTTTATTAATTTTTTTTTTTCATTCGAAATCTTGTATACTAACGAAGACATTCACTATGTTTGTAAATCTATTTTGTTCAATATCTCATATAAACAAAAAATCATAAATTCCAAGATAAATATCGCCTGCAATATTTGATTGAATAATGCGTCGATTGTGATAACATAGAGTCAATCTCTAGCCTAGACCTTCGCTCCCCACACTTGCAAGTCGCCTCATGCCACCATTTGGTTCCTAAAAAAAGTTCGGGCTCGCCAAGATACGTCGGCCTTGTTGTACCTACATAAACATGGTTTTATAATTCTAATAGAACACAATATTGTTTCAGGGTGCTTGATTTACGGCTTCTTGGGTGGTCTAACGGGCACCACCTCCATCGCCACACTATCAGCCATCGCGTTGGACCGGTACTGGGCAGTGGTGCGACCTCTGGAGCCGCTTCGAGCTCTGACAGCCATACGAGCTCGTCTATTAGCTATCGGAGCATGGTTATATGCTTGCATCTTCGCGATTATCCCAGCACTCAACATCGGATACGGCAGTTATGTTCCAGAAGGCTATTTGACTAGCTGTAGCTTTGATTACCTCACCGAAGACTTTTCACCTCGATGTTTCATCTTCGTTTTCTTCTGCGCAGCGTGGCTCGCACCATTCTGCACTATTACATTTTGTTACATTAGTATATTTCGTGTTGTAGTGTTTAATAGGAGTATGTCCTATGGTAATCAGGATCAAAGGCTATCATCGAGACATGTAAAAGAACGTACGAAAAGGAAAGCAGAAATAAAATTAGCTTTCCTAGTCATGGCTGTCATCGCTCTATTTTTTATATCATGGACACCGTATGCTGTTGTGGCTCTTTTAGGTATAACTGGAAGAAAGGATCTCGTGACTCCAATAACGTCAATGATTCCTGCATTATTCTGCAAGACTGCTGCATGCATCAATCCATTTATTTACATAATAACGCATCCAAAATTTCGTAAGGAGTTCAAGAAAATGTTATACAGGGATAAGTCTAAACGGATGAGAGGAACTTTCAAAACAACAGATTATTGTACTGATACGACCAGAATGCATAGACCAAGTAAGGATTTGAGTGATACGGATGTTGAGATAGTTGAAATGAAGGATATACCATATCAAACCGATGAAAAACGTGATGTAAAAATAAAGACAATATCGTCAAAGGTAGCGGAGCGCCAGGATTCACAGACCAGTATGCAGACAATAAAAAGTTTGCAAGAAAGCGTCGTCAGCCCGCCTTCCTGGTACATGAAACCTCAGTTTAAAAAAAAGAAAAGTTTTCACCGACGTTCTTCACGCACCAATTCATCACAAACCGTGAAAGTACTTCGGAACCCACTATTTAGAAACAAAAAGTTTTAGTTGAATTTAGCCACGTCAAATAATGAAACATCATCGAAGAAGAATAATAAAGAACTGGATGTTGGCAGCTTTGAAGTAAAGAAAGAGGAATAAATGAAAGGAGGAACCGAAAGCATTTTGTTGTGCTGCTACCTAGTTCGAAGTCAACCTAGGAGAAACTAGACAGTATAGAATAAAACGCTCAAGAAGGTTGGTTATCCGGTAGGGCCAGGATAACCAGTCTTCTTGAGCATTTTATTTATACCTTCTAATAGCCATTGTCCACCTGCCAATACAAGAAAATAGTGTCTAAAGCATCAATTTACAATTTGGTTTCATGGTGTTGGGCAAACCCTACTCAAACCTTGCCTTACTACTTATCCATAAAAGGTAAGATAAGGTACAGGAAAGAGCGAGCAAACGTAAGTCGACTCATTGGGTCGACATAATTTCTGGGATATCGTACTTTTAGTGAACGCGGAGAAATCGCTCGATTTCGGCCGGGCGCACCGTTACAACAGCGAGTAGCTGCGCAAAAAGACGTTACCCGCCAGGGGTTAGCTGAAAAATTTTACCTACCATAAGTCTATATGTACGTCTACCTCCATCTATGATGTGATGTGTTCTGCTTTCATCTATCCTCTGTATTTTCTTGTGATGAATATTTTTTTTTTAAATAGGTGATGTTGATACCCGTCCCAAAATCCAACTATATGTACCTTGTAGATATTAGTATAGAAACTTGGAATTATATTTTAAATATCCAATATCTATGATGAATGTTATAAATAAAAAACTTATGTCTAATTTACTTTCATTGGTTGTTTCAGCCCCTTCCATCTCTTCCATTCAACTAAAGACCAAAATACATCGTCAATTAGCCATCGATGCTACCTAGAGGCCTATAGGCCTGTATCTTCGCGATCATTCCAGCACTCAACACTTAATACGTTAGCTATGTCCCAGATGTTCTGTAGGTTCACGCACCCTGGTGACCCGGCCGTATTTAGAAAAAATAATAAGCGTTATAGTATTACAATATAATAATTTAATTTATGGGTTATTCCTACCTTTTCCATTCCTTCCACTCAACTTAGGCCCATAATATATCGAACAAAGCAAGGTTTTTTTTTTATTTTTATTGATAGGTTCACGTTTGACCACTTTCTCACCTGATGTTAAGCGATGATGTGGTTGACGTTGGAGCACACTTGTCTAGAAGTAATCTATTCACTTTTGACTTAAATACCCCCAAGTTGTTGCTTTCAGGAAACACACTCAGGCAGGGAATTTCACTGCTCATAATGAATATGTTCATAATGGATGTCCATATCTTTCATTTGGGGTCGGAAATCATCAAATGACTTCTCTCGAACTGGGTGCAGACCGGTCCGATGATGAAACGGACTTGGTGAAAAAAAATAATGCAATTCCAACGCACAATCCCCGCAGTGCTATCGACAAACCAGCAACTCGCAGTCGATGCCTAAGACTATTGAGCTTCGATTCGATCAGTGCATCATTGCCGATGATCGATCGATGGCCCGCTTTTTAATAGCCTCAAGCGCAGCAAGTAGGTATCTAGCAGATTAATGCCAGAGTTTTCTTTGGGACTAATTTGCCTGTTGATTGCAGTAGTACTCCATACACGATCAACTTGCGCTTGATTTGACGAGTTGTTCCGAAGTCGGTACTTCGGAACAACTAATAGAGCTGTTCTTTTACTACGATCTTCAACTTTTGGCAGCCCTTTAAGCATTTATCTCGATGTAAGTAGATGTTTCCTAGAGATAGGAGGCCTGAGTCCCAGCAGTGGGAACATTAAAAGGCTGATTATGCTATGCTTATGCTATGCTAAGTAGATGATTGATAGTGGATGTCAACGTTACACCGACAAGCTCAAAATCGTTGGAAATCGACAAGGTTACACCTCGGAGAGAAGGAGCAAGGTGGTATTGGCTCCTTTTAGAGGTAAAAAGACACGCCTGGGTTTCAGCAGCATTAAACTTGACCTTTGTATCACCCCACTCCGATAACCGGCGCTTAGCCTCTCGGAGAGACTTTAGCTCGTGCAGAACGTATCTGTCAGGTCAGCCATAGTGCTATTAACTGCATGATCAAAGGTATTGCTATCATCATGCCTAAAGTACATAGATTTTCCAGTTCAAGTATGACATAGGTTGGTAAAACAGTCTGATATGATTGTATAAATACCTATAGCCTAGCACTTAGGAATAATGCAGAAACATATTAATGAAACAAGTTTTTGTAGATCCAGAAATAAAGAAGACGTGTAATGTAATAAAAACTTTTAAAGATAAATTCTGCTTCTAAAAGTCATCGAGCATCATCATCTTCCTGCCCTTGTCCCATCTTATTTGGGGTCGGCGCAACATGTTTTTTTCTTCCATTCTATCCTGTCAACCGTCATACTATCACTAACTTCCTTTTCTTTCATATCACTGTTCACACAATCCATCCATCTTTTCTTTGGCCTTCCACTCCCTCTCCACCCATCCACATGTATACTCATAACTCTTTTAGTAACATGCGTCTCATCTCTCCTCTTTACATGACCATACCAAGACAAATGATTCCCCTTCAACTTTTCTGTCACTGGCGCCACTTTCAAACTTCCTCTAATATATTAATTTCTCACTATATCCATTCTCGTCACACCACACATCTATCTCAACATTCTCATCTACGCTACATGCAATCTTTTTTCATCCGTCTTTTTCACAGCCCAACATTCTGATCCATACAGTAAGACAGGTCTTATCACGGACTTGTAGATTTTACCCTTTAACTTGGGGGGCATCCGTGGGTCACAAATTGCTCTAATGACCTGTCGCCATTTCATCCATCCTGTATTGATCCGATGTGATACGTCTCGGTCTACCTCGCCATCTCCTTGGATAAGCGACCCGAGGTACCTAAAATCGGAGCAGATTGGTATAGGCGTTCCAGCGAGAGCTAAGAGCATAGGACCGGAGAGACCACCGAAATCGCAGAACAAGTATTCCGTTTTGGTTCTACTCAATTTCAGGCCAACACTCTCCAGTCTGTGCCACCACACCTCCAATCTGTTCTGGTCCTCTAGGCCACTCTCGGCAACCAACACAATGTCATCGGCAAACAGCATACACTAAGGAGCCTCTTCCTGAATGTCCGACGTCAGGGCGTCTAAAAGTCATCGAGTATAGACTTGTTAAAACCAAAGATTTTAGTAAATGTAGTTAGGTACTTAAAACTACCACGAGGACTCTAAACCATAAAGAGAACGCATTTTTTTTTGCTAAGGTTGGCAGTACGTGCCAAATGTCAATGTTAACTTTGACAGTAGGGATGGTAATCAAAAAAACGATTGTTAGATAACGAATCTAATTTCACAGACAGAAACGATATATTTATCTGTCAAAAAATAAGGACATTTCGATTCATCTGTATTTGATTTAGTCTTATGCATCAGTTTAACCTTATGAAATATTATTATAACAAAATTAAGAACATTATAATATATTTACCACAATTATAATATCACATAAAAATTTCTGTGAATTTCGACACTGAGCTATGTATATACAAGCAAAAGTATCAATTTCAGTACGATAATTGATACTCAAAAAATGTGTCCTTCATACGTCTAGATTAAAAACTTCAATAGTTAGTTAGGTATTTTATATTTATAATATATTTAGGTATTTTATAAATGGAAATTGTTAAAGAACAGTGGTGGCCCTGTGGTCGGGGCTATTGTCTTACGAGTTGTACGCCGTGAGTTAAAACCCAGCCAGGTGTTTTACTCTGAATAATTAGTTTCGTCACCATTGCTCTTAAAACGATGAAAGAAAAAATCGTATAGAAACCGGCCTACCTTAGAACCAAAAATTCAAAGAAGCATTACGGCCCATTCCCTCTTCTACATTTTTTGATGTCCGAACCCCAGCAATGAGTAGAATTATAACACTGATTATGATTTTCATACTAATAATCGATAAATTTAGAGATAATTTTAAAGATGGGAGACATGAATGATCGGAGCATAAATGAAATCTTGAATGAGATGGAGAAGGCATGCAGCGAAAGATGTTTTGGGAGAGACAAGAGGAAAAGGCACAATAGGTAAGGATACATGTTGGTGGTCCATAGAAATTCAGAAAGTGTTGAAAGAAAAGAAAAGAAAATTCAAAGAATGGCAGTGTGTAGAAGCGGTAAATGGTAGTCTGAAGGCTGAAAAAAAGAGTGAGTATGAGCAAAAGCAAAAGCCCAGGACAAACTGTACGACACACTGGATAGTCCTGCAGGCCAAAAAGAGCTGTACCGGTTTGCTAGAACAAAAGAGAGAAAGACAAGAGATGTTTGTCAGGTAAGATGTATAAAGAATGAAACAGGACAGCAGATGATGAAAAAAATCAAAGAGAGGTGGCAGGAAGGACTATTTTGAAAGACTGATGTGTGAAGAAAATAATTGGAGTGTGATTTTAGAAAATAAACCAGTGAATGTAGAATTAGTGAGAATGGTTAGTATGGATGAAGTCAGAATGGCAGTAAAATGGAATGAAAAAACGCCATTGGTCGAGATGGAATACCAGTTGAAGTGTAGAAGTTATTGCGAGTGGATGGATGAACGTGGTTAGCTTTGTTCTTCAATAGGTGCAACAGTTCTTTGGTGCCCATCTATAAAAACAAAGGTGATGTGCTTGAGTGCAACAATTATAGAGGAATGAACTAATGTCACATACTATGAAAGCCTGTGAGATAGTTATTGAGAGGCAGTTGAGAGAAGAGATTGAAATTTCACAGAACCAATTCGGTTTTATGTCTGGTCGGCGTACAACGGATGCCATTTTCGCTATTCGTGGGTACCTCGTAGGGTTCTGTGGTGGGCCCTTAAGGAGAAAGGTGTGCCTGAGAAGTATGTCCAGTACATCCGGGCGATGTACAGTCGATGCAGTACCCAAGTCCGGTCCACAATGGGCACGACTGGAAGATTCAATGTAGCTGTCGGCTTACATCAAGGGTCAGCTCTCAGCCCTTACCTCTTCCTTATGATAATGGACGCTCTGATGTCGGACATTCAGGAAGAGGCTCCCTGGTGTATAATGTTTGCCGATGACATTGTGCTGGTTGCCGAGAGTGGCCTAGAGGTCCAGAACAGATTGGAGGTTTGGTTGCACAAGTTGGAGTGTTGGCCTGAAATTGAGTAGAACCAATACGGAGTACTTTCTCTGCGATTTCGACAGTCTCTCTAATCCTGTGCCTTTAGTTCTCGCCGGAACGCCCCCACTGATCTGTTCCGACTTTCAGTACCTTGGGTCGCTCGTCCAAAGGGATGGTGAGGTAGACCGAGACATAACACATCGGATCAACACAGGACAATTGAAATGATGACAGGTCACGGAAACAACTTGTGACTCACGGATGTCCCTCAAGTTGAAGGGTAGAATTTACAAGTCCATGATAAGACCTGTCGTACTTTATGGATCAAAATATTGGGCTGTGAAAAAGATGGATGAAAAAAGATTGCATTTAGTGGAGATGAGAATGTTGAGATGGATGTGTGGTGTGACGAGAATGGATAAAGTGAGAAATGAGTATATTAGAGGAAGTTTAAAAATGGCACCAGTGATGGAAAGGAAATCGGTTGTCTTGGTATGGTCATGTGACGAAGAGTGATTAAGTGCATATTACTAAAAGCGTTCTTAGTATACATGTAGATGGATAGAGAGGAAGAGTGAGGCCAAAGAAAAGATGGATGGATTGTGTGAGAAGTGATATGAAAGAAAAGGGAGTTAGTGTTAGTTTAACGAGTGACAGGACAGAACGGAAGAAAAACACGTATTGCGCCGACTCCAAAGTAATATGGGATAAGGACAGGAAGAAGAAAAAGAATTTCTAATTTTCGATAATTTTATCAATTCGTATTTTGACCAAGTGTCCAACACTGACACTCAGTGACAGTTGACACTGTTGACAGTTCACAACATAACAGTGTTATTGTATTGATGAAATGATTCCTAACCTATCTTCTCACTTGTTAAAAATTGTATTTAGAAGAAATTACTTATTTGCGAAGCAATATTCCACTGCAGGATCATATAAACTTCTTTTTTTCGGATCAGATGGCATCGCACTCAGTAGCTTACGTAAAATTAATGAATTCAGGTAAGTCAGACAGAAATAGTTTTATAGAACATCACTTTTAGATAAGTCTATAAAATAAGCATAAAAATGTTCCAAAATAGAAAGCTTTTACCTTAGTATTATTTCAAACTCTGTGTGTGTGTGTGTCTTTAAACTTAAATTATCATTTCTTTCAGAAAAAAGGAAAATCATCTCATTACCCAGTTGGACTTGGTCACAACAAATACGAAACACAAAACAGACATACAAAAATATGCTGAGGCGGAGAATATTAAAACAATACCATGGCCCCTAGACAGTGTACGTGCTGCAGAATATGATTTGGGATTAATTGTCGCTTTTGGCCACCTGATCAAAAACGAACTCCTTAGTAAATTCCCACTGTAAGTTCCTATTATTGCTTTTATAATTATTTATGATTTAGAGTTCTTTTGTTACATTTCGACTAAGACCTTTGTAAGATATTTGAGACAAACTAGCTGATGCTGATTTAGAAGTTAAATCAGCATTAGCTGCTGATTTTATCTGAAGGATTACTGACTAAAACCCATCTGTATTCCTTCAATTGCTTTTTGCAATCCAGAGCCACAGTAACTTTTTCGAATATTTATTTCTTTATTAAAACTTCATGCATCTTTACCAGTCAACCAGTGAAGAGAAAATATGGTAAGTGCATAAAAGTATATGAGAATTATTAAGAAAATAAGGGTTTAAAAGTACCCTAGTTCCCGTAGTAGACTGAAGGAATATTATTCAATATTCCTTCAGTCTGTAGTGACATCTGAACTTATCCTGCATCATGCAATTAAAGTTCTCTGTGCAATTTGAACATATACAGTCCGAAACTCACTCATGCCGCTGCTCTGGTCTAGCTCTGCTCTTCTGTTTTATAACTTGAAGCCTTTGAGTATTGCAATTCACCAACAAGTGTCTAATACTAGAATTTATGCTCCAAAACATAATGACTTTCAAGTACATTCTCAGCTAATTTAGTAATGTTATTGGTTTCTAGTGGTATGGTGAATGTGCATCCCAGCCTACTACCTCGATGGAGAGGTGCCGCTCCCATCATTCACACTCTCCTGCATGGAGACCAGGTCACAGGAGTCACACTAATGAAGATTAAAGCAGATATTTTTGATGTGGGTAAGCATATTTTACCAAGAATATAAATAATATAGCTTTTTAAAATAGTGTAGTATAATACAGTCGTTCTAACTTGGCACCCGTGAACATAGGCTCTGCGAACTTTAGCGCATGTACAGTCGTAAAAAAAACTGTTATTGACGTTATTTTTTTAAAACCTAAACACGAATAAAATTTTACTAATACAGGGACCAAGTACAAATAAAATAAATATTAAAACACTTTGAGACAGAAAGCTACAAAAATAACTTATGAATTAAAGAAACAAACCTAACACTACATAAAAAACTTAACAATGTATTTATAAAAACCAACGAAAACTTTTGTCACTGCCTGTGCTCAAGACAGAGACAGCGACACGAACATGACACCAATGCTAACGTGTGAGTGAGACACATTACCGCGTCCCGAGCATTGCCGATTATGCACGAAGTTTTACGGAGTAAAGAAAAAGGGATGCCCAATATGCGTGACTGAGGGTGTTGTTTAATCGATTATTTTTCAAATCTCGATTGAAATCTAATTATAAAAATATATTTTATTAAATTTTATAAGGAGGTTTAAAATATTCTCAAACAGTCGTTATTGTAGTAGTCGTTTATAATTAACTGATATTTAACTAAATCATATCTTTCAACCAAGAACATATAATATTATTAGTTTTTTTTTTTTATTATTAAAGTCGAAGTCTCGTTTACTAACGACAACATTTACTATGTTTGTAAATCTATTTCGTTCAATATGTCATATAAACAAAAATCAATAAATTCCAAATCGATAAAAATCGATTGCGATATTTGATTGAATAAAGGGTCGATTGTGTTTACATAGAGTCAATCTCTAGCTTACACCTCCGCCCCGCGCACGTCGCCTCATGCCACCATTTTGTTCCTAAAAAACGTTCGTGCGCAGCCTTTTGCGCAAACTTCAGGGCCGCCAAATTAAAACGGCCGTATTATACCCATTGATTAAGAAAGAAGATTCATCATTTTCCCTTGAAAGACAATGTTAGACGTATGCTTCCCCTAAGTGTTGCTACATAGACCAATTCTTTAGTTTTACCTTTAGGAGACATAAGGCATTTATATACTAATACATTATAAATAAATGCCTAAGGCATTAAGTCTGCCTTTGTAGTGTTTCTTACCAGTGCATAAAGTTTTATTAAATAATAAATAAATAAGAATATTTTTAACCCAACTTCAGTTTTTTTGTCAATATCAAAGATTTTATTGTACACAATGAAGTTCAAATAAACAGTAGATATAGTACCTTAATTTCTCATATTCCAGGTGAAATAATAAGCCAAATAAAAGTGCCAGTCTCCAAGGATATAAGATTACCAGAGTTAACTGAACAGCTATCTGAATTTGGAGCAGACATGCTGGTAGACTGCATAAGAAATTTACCAAAGAGTTTGGAAAATCTTCAACCACAAGGATCTGAAGGAATTACTTATGGTATGTTTTACTCATTATTCTTTAAAAGTCTATGATTATAATCTGTTGTCTATTGCCATAAAGCAGTAGAGACATTATTCCATTATTCCTTTTATAAAAAAAGGTCATAAATAGTTTAAATTCCTCAACTTTTCATTAAATATCTGATATGTTACCTGTATGTGTTCCCTGCTTTGAATATGTTTTTTACATAATTATCAAAGGTAACTTTAGAAACTTTAAACATTTATAACTATATGTGCCTTAATCTTGATCAGTAAAATACCTATTTTACTTGGTATACTTACCATTCACTCTGTTTTTTATTACAGCTAAGAAAATTCACAAAAGTATAAGTGAAGTCAGATGGTCCCAGATGACTGCAGTTGAAGTATACAACCTATATCGTGCTATATACAGTGTGTATCCCCTCACTACAACATTTAAAGATAAACAAATGAAGTTATTTGATGCATTCTTAAAAGATGATGATAAAGTTGACCATAGTGATAAACCAGTAGGAACATTGGAATTTAGTATGGAAACAAATGCAATCAGGATACTATGCAAGGATCGAAGATATATTTATTTCAAATCTCTTAGGATAGTAGGGAAAAGGCAAATATCTGCACTAGATTTTTACAATGGTTATATTAAAAATGTTCCATTAGAAAAAAGGAAGTGTACAGTTTCCAGAAATCAATAAATAAAAAAATTATGCTGTTTTTGTCATTATATATAGAGTATACTTACCTACCTACCCCTTTAAAAAACTGGTGTGTGCTCACACTCAAGGCAATTAAAACATACTATAATTTTAAACAATAAACAGGACTAAACTAAATATAAATTAAAATAATAACATACTCGTAAATAACGACAGAGGATAGGAGATCGGGAAAAATAAATAAATAAATATTTGTTAAGTCTAAAATAATGTATATTAGGACTTTCACAAAATATAGATAAGATTGCACACTCAAAGAGTGCAGTGTTACAATATTATTTGTACATAATACATAAACATAATAAAATATACATAGCTAATATAAATAAATAAATATTTGTTAGTATGTAGGTTGATAGTCTGTAGTGGAAAATTGTGTTATTGGAAGGAAAACAATCATAGGTTTTTCAATTACCTAAGATCCTAATTAAATATTTCAACTGTAGTAGACAACTACCAGAACTAGCTTATAAGCTACTTAGTTGATCAATTAGTTATCCTAATTCATATTCTAGCAGAAAACTACGATGTCATCAAACCCTTACCCTGAAAATAAAAAAGAATAATCAGTTTCTCGTTTCGTCGATGGGTGATATTGGGTGTTGCGGTATTTGGCTTTAGACTGAGCCGTCGCTCATCGTATTTGGCGTTGCAGAAGGCTGCTAATGACAAAGGGGGTTATAATTAGATACCTGTTAGCATCATCGTTCAAATATAAATAACATTTATATAATATTGTTTGTAGAAGCTGTGGTAAGATAATATCTTCAGAATCTTCGCCAAGGTGCTGATGCCAGATATAACTAGTTTTTACCTGATGTGCCAACAGCAAAGTAATGAAAGGAAGAGATTTTAGCATTATGACTATACCTAGTGACATGATGATATTTTTTTTTTCTTTTAATATATATATATATTAAATTAAATTGATGATTTAACATTTGATAATAGTAATTTACAAATTAATCTAAAACATTTTTAAATGTAAAAATGTTATAAATAATTTAAAATGTTTGCATGTCGCATGGTAAAATGTGGCTGAGCTGTAATGTAATCATAAGAACTATGTACCTATTACCCATATTTGCAAAATAAATTTCTATTCTAGTCTAATGCTGTATTCACACTTCAAGCCCCAATATTAATATTCACGCTTGCCACAGTATTCATGTGTAGTTAGCTCTCATCGTGGTTCGAAAAGATATCAAACCGCCATTATCGGTTGTTGAACGTACCTACACTTTCAGTATGTTACAAAGTAGGTACTCTGTGCCTACACCGTCCAGCTGTGACTCGCCTTTTCCCGTGACCTACTTCACAAGGCATTCGGAATGAAAAGTAGCCCACTCAGAGTTAGTGTAGCTATCTTTATGTGGAAGTTTCGTAATTGGAACAGAAGATTATCTTTAAACAAAACTGAAAAATATTTTAACGTTATTCAATCATTAATTGTAATTTTAAAAAATAGATCGGTCGAATCGATCTTTGTTAGAAATCAATTCAACCGAAAACCTATTCAAAATTTTGTTTCTATTCATCCCTTTTTCTGAAGTGGAAAATCATCAAATAACTTCTGCTTTGGGTGGTGCCATGGTGGTACCATGTGGAGATAGTCAGATGGCATATGATCCATGTAGGTAACACCCACGTTAACTTCACCAAGGCGAGGCGGCTCACTAATCCGTACCTACAAGTCAGTGCCATGCCTTTTTGTTTATAGTTTTTTTTTTGTACAGTTGTTGGCTATACAGGTATGGTAGAAAATTAACTAAGAGGATATATATATATACCTAGATATGTAACCATAAAATTGTAAATACCGATAGATTATAATCTATCTCGCGAGATTGTAAACTGTCGAAAGATTGTGAAACGTAACATACTGCTTACAATTTAACGCATTATTTTTTGGTAGATTATAAATCTAATCGAAAAAAATTGTTCATATCTCTCAAAAACAGCTAAATCGACCTTTTCTATTTGCAGGATTTACTCAATTTTAAACAATTTTTTATGAACATTTTTTTTCTCAAAATTAAGGATATGTTTGCAAATATCTCGCGGTGAAACTGTTGGCACATCTTTTTAGATTCTTTTTTTTTATGTAATTCAATGCGGTGCATTTTTATTTATTTTTTAAAGTTTCCACTTAAATTGTGAAATGGTAAAGAACGGAACGCATCTCGCGCGCTGTTGTATTTACAATTTCATGGTTACTTAGATACCTAACTATTCACAAGTTGGTATGGAGACAGATTTATGATATTTACATCATAATACTTACCGATGATGACAAGATGGTATATACATACTATTCTAAGCAGCAAACTAAGCCGATTCACAATGTCACACTATAACTCAAAAAGTTTGTGTAAATAAAAATGGATTGTGCAAACACAAGACATACCAAATGATGTTATTATGGATAAGCGTTGCTGAATGAACACTACCGCTAATAATTATAATTATTGTTAGTCCTAAATTCCTTGATGGTAGCAGACTTCAATGGTTTTCGTAATAAAATAATAGACAGATTTAGAAAATGCAATGTATTTAGATATAACATATAATTATGTACATGTAAGATAAACTAATGGCCGTTATCACTAACAATATAACACCTAAATTAAATCGTATTGTTGGATTTTCAACGCTCAGCTTAGTGCTGAGAGTTGAAAATCCAATATTACGTACAATAATATTTAGATGTTTCCTAGTGTTAGTGAAAACCGGCCATAAATATCATAAAAACAGAAGCCTTCTACCTTACCTTTTTATAATTTTAGGTTATACAGCAATGTGATTTTTGTGTTTTTCTAACTATCCGTATCCTGAAAAAAATAAAAGTGATGCATGCCTGAAGCAGCAATGTTTTTGGCCACACCGATTTAAGGCTTCTGTTTTTCTGAACATTCCAATGAGTTATGTATTTACTCGACTATTGTGGCTGATGGTATGATTTGAACCACAACTGAACTACTACTACAAATATGTGTCATACTCTTATGAATATGCACAATACTCTTTTTTTTTAGGTTCGCTTATAATAATATAGAAAAAATTAACCGTTCGAATACAACTCAAAAAAGAATGCACCCAACTTTAGGTGCAAAAAAAATATTTAAAAAAAAATACAGACTAGATGCATAATGGCTTGCCTCTGGGAATAGATGTGGCCTAAACCTTAAAAATATATTGACCCATCCCATTTATATAAAAAAAAACTTCACTCAAAAGTACTATCTTTTTAAGATAACTAACCGTAAAAACTATTACATTGTAAGTATTATCTATTTATTCAATAGATTAAATCACTCGAATGGAATACACACACTTGATTTTAAACTTGCAGTGTGATATCGATAAAAGCCTAGATAGAATTTTATGAACTTTATTAATTTATAAATGATTTACTTACACTAGCGGTCCGCATGCATTTTTTTAATACAATATTTTAAATTGTGGTGAACATTACAACATTCACGCAGTAGTTTTGTAGATAACGCCTTTGACAAATAACGAACGAACATCTATACATATAAGAAGTCGGGTATTTTCGATTTTTTACATAATATGCAATTATAAAAAAGCGGACTACTATAAAAAGTGTAATTTTGAACTTCAGTTCAAAAGAACTTCAGTTACAAGAATCATAATGGTTTTCATGCAATAATGATGTTTAAGTACTTTTTTCCAATTGGATACAACACGCCAACACGCTTTTTTTTTGCAATATAAAGAAAAGGGAAAATAACCATCGGAGAAAGCCACAATAGTAGGTATTGTCGCGGAAAGTACCAAGTAAGCTCATTATTTTCCATTAAGTATACTTAGCGTTTTTAATTATCACTTTGATAACACCTAGAGCGTCGCTATCTATTTTATCTGTGCCGCAAAGGCTCAAAGGTGGACGTTTCCTGCGTGCTCGTTTCTAATTGGAAAAAGGTTAGTGTGTGGGTGTGTATGTTGTGACAAGATTATGCTGGCGTGCCGGACGACAAATGCAACAGTTTCAAGTTGATGACCAATTCTGTGGAGGCGCCTCACTTGGTCACAGAGAACATTTAGGCCCCGGCTGTTTCCTAGAATATTAGTGTAAAAACATGTTATTTTTTTAAACCGTGATGGTGAACAAATTTTGTTATATAATAAAAATCAAACACAATGCCTAGAAAAAAATAAATATTTAGGTACATTGTGTAGATTTTTTATGAAAATTAATTAATAAGCGCGCGTTAATGATTCATAGACTAGCAACTGCAACATAAAGACAGCCGATCCCAAAAAGAGATTTATTTATAAACAAAAACATGCAATAAGCTACAAACAATAAACATGATTTAATAACAAACAAAACATGCGTATAAAAATATATATATATAAAATGCAGCAAACCGGATTAGTACAAAATAATTTTCGGAATGGCATTCAGTAAATACTAATATTCTTGGGAGCAAATCTGAAAAATTCAAGTATCATGATTAAAGACCAATACGTGAAGTAGAGACTAGTACAGGTTCATTCATTTACCCCATTTGATTTTTAAACAACCAGAAACTATCCAAAGACAAATGTAGAAGACAAACAACAAGAGACCAGGAACAATAACGTGAGGATAATGAAAAGTATTAGCATTTCTAAGTACGATATTTTATTTAACATATATTTAAGTTTTTTTTATCAACTATTTAGATACAAATAAACTATAGTTAGAACTAACGTGCAATATATGATATATAGGTTAATAGAAAAGATAACTAGTGATATATTACATTATACTCCGCACACACTACACAGGGTAACGTTACGCAGTATACTTGTTTGTACTTAGCGCCTACACAACATAAATAAACTTTATCTGAACAACAACCACTTGAATATGTTCATTTATTGTGTAGCTACTAGCCTAAACGTCGATAACAGATCCGCGCCGGCGATATTTGTTAGCTTATTTGACAGATAATACATCAGCAGAGATAACAGTAATGACGCTTACTCTTATTAGCAACATGTTATATTAATATAACAACGGGTATATTTATACATCTATGCTTACTACATGCTTTATTTGTTACATACAATTGATGAGTGCGTGGCTGCACTTGACTGCACTCTAGTATTATTCACATCACAGATCTTGATACCATGACACTAATTAACTTCTTATCATTTAGTTCTTGACCGATAATATTAATTAAAATAAGGACCTAACACACAGTGAAACCTGTATAACTTAGATCTCAAGAAATCAAAGAAGAAAAAAGAAACAAAGATCAAAGATTTTTTGTCACTTATGAAGACTTTTAATTTAACAAGTTTCTCAAATAGCTAGTTTTCACAAGTAACATTATCTCATTTGCAAAGGAACCCACGAAGAAAACCGAATGTGAAACAAGTGTCGCAACTGTCCGGCTGGCTTAAATTAATTCATTAGCTCATTAACAGAGGTTATTGAAGTAAAATGTCCCTTTGGATAAAAAAATATTCCTTTAGAAATAAAATGTCATTTTAGTAATAAAATGTCACTTCAGAAGTAAAATGTCACTTTAGAAGTAAAATGTCACTTCAGAAGTAAAATGTCACTTTAGAAATAAAATGTCACTATATACTTACATACTTATAGAAAAACTAATCTCAGTTATTATAGGTATATACTTCTTAAGATTTCAACGCAAAAGTTTTTTACTTTTATCAAGAGTCTACATAACCAGGTTTCACAATAAACCGCGTTTATATTTCAAATAGCAATTATTTCACAAATTGAACACTTTATCATGCACTCTCATTACGTTTTTCATTAGAGTAGCGAAGCAAGCTAATATGTTAATCAAAAGTCAATGCTTTCATTAAAAGTGCAGCCAAACAATGCATCGTTATGCTTTACGTATAATAATTTTATTTTTAACTAAGTACTAGCACCCTGTAAAATAAACATACATATGATGTTATGTACACAATAAGTTAATCAGCTCTATTCTACGTACATTATTATGCTCTAAAATCTAGTTTAAGCTAAACAGAGATGGAAGCGGATGCAAGTGATGTGTCTTACATGTGTTCTGGATGGCTGCGGATGCAGTTGATGAAGTCGCTGGGTTTGAGCTCGCCTCGACAGATGCGGAACACGGCGGTGAATAGCGGGAACCTGGAAACAATTGTATGCATTCGCCCTAGTTCGATCAACAATGTGTATCCAAGTGCGGATCCACCGTTGTAGGCACAATGGGCATGTCCACATTCCTAATAGGCTTATGACATCATTTTCACGGTCATTCTGATAGTTACACTTTTTTGATTTCCGTGAGCGAATAAACTAAAATTTTACAGGGACACAATGGGCACGCCCATAACCCTAATAGGCTGACGTCACATTTTAACAACGATGCTAATGATGCTACTTTTCTTTAATTGTCGTGAGCGAACAAACTAACATTTTACAGGTTTATTAACTAACTAGTGTTCGCCCTATGGCTTTGCCTACGAACTAGAACTGTATATACACTGTACAAAATCTTGGTCAGGGCGTCATCGATCATAATTCATAAGCGAGTTCATACTCCGACACGTACTTGGTCGATTTTCCGGCGGCTTTGAGCTTGTTACCTAAACCTTTTTTGAGGGCTGGATCCGCGCTTGTGTGTACCTAGTCCTATTCAGACAATTGCATTCGATCCTCAGCAAATGACGTAGGGATCTACCTATCTATAGCTTGTATAGACAGGGCAATCAGGCGATGTTTTCCGCACCGGTGACCGCTAACCGTCCGTCACCGACATCACATATTAAAACTGGCACAATCACATTCCTACAAAATTCAAACAGAACAAATGTATGCAGTTATCACGGTTATAACAAGAGAAGCCAAGTACCAATTTTTTAGATTGTTGGCTACGTGTCAATGTTTATGTTTGAGTAACAGAAATTATCAGGTTGACTTTGACATTGAGTTCAATAGCATTTGAAGACGGTAGCAGAGTGTGTGTAGCTAGAATCTAATTAAGATAAACGACTATTTGAACGATTTTGAATTGAAATGGTTGGCACGCGTTAGCTAGCTACCTACAGTAAAATTTGCAGTAGCAAGGTGCAACGAAATGCGGCAGAAATGCTGCAATATCCTTCGTAATGTAGCACTGACCTCAAGTGGCGAGTGGATGCAAGCCAAGACAAACTATTTTAGCTCAACCTACGTTACGATTATATCATCTACTGATTATAATTGTCTCGTCGTTATCTCTACGGTCTGAGATCAACAACAACGTAACGCTTCCGTATGTCGTGCATGCTGCTGCTAGCAATTGCTCTATGAATAGTAGACGATTTACGCGTCATGTATTTTTATGAATATTTCTTCGTTTTAAACGTGTTGTAAAAACTTTTTTATGACCAACTTTGATCAGCTGTTGTTTTATGCTGTGTTACGTTAGAGTTACTTAAACAATAAAGTTGACAAAGTTGTGTGGTAGAAAAATCTGAATGTGTTTAGCCCTGGCCTGCCCGAATTTATATAGAAAATATAAAACGCATAGAGAATGATTATTTTAAAATTCTTACTTGTTCTCCATATTTTTGTTGGCAAGCATGTGGTTGACTTCCTCGGCGGTGATAGGTCCCTGGAGTTTCTGTCCATTCAACATCTCGTCTTCAAGCTCCTTGATTGACCGACCAGTCTTCACAAAGGCTTCTGCTACTCTCCTGTTCCTACCACCTGTAATAAAAATAGTTTTATTTTTTTAAATGGGTAAATATTTAAGTACCTATATTAGGATAAAGCATAATCAGCCTTAAAATGTTTTCACGGCTGAGACTCAGGCCTTCTTTCTAGGCGAAGGAAAAGGCCGTAAATCACCACCAGGAGCCAATGCAGTTTGGTGGATGTCACATGTCTCAGAATTTTTGGTTCTAGGACATGCCGATTTCCTCGCGATGTTTTCTTTCACCTTTATGAGAGCATTGGTGATGAAACAAATTACGCAAACTTAAGCGCCTGGTTAGATTTGCACTCAGGATGCCTCTATGAAGATTTGCACTAGTCAGTCGGGGCCGTTATGACTCCACCATTGTTCTCTATGTGATAAGGACCAAACTTAGTAGCAGTAACTGGAAACTAATCCAGATTTCCAGATACCCAGCGGGACCTAAACGTAATAGGTACTAGTTTCTAAATGTAGACGAACCAGTACCATTTTACACCTCTACCTAACTCACTAAACACAGGTGTGTTGTTATAAATACATAGCTATCCTCCGCGGTTTTACTCGCATTTTAAGTTACTGCACTGCTCCTATCGGTCGCAGCGTGATGTTATATCTTAGATAGATGGGCTATATAACATAAAAAAAAAAAAATCGAACAAGTACTCGCAGTTCCTGAGATTAAGACGTTGGTTACTGCTCCGCTACCGTGGGTTCTAGTGTAAAGTTCCTATAGCATATAACCTCCTCGATAAATTGGCTATCTATCACTAAAATAATATTTCAATTCGAACCAGAAGTAACTGAGATAAGCGCATTCAAATAAATGATTTTTTTTTAAATTGGTATTGATAAATAAAAATAGAAACGAATAGATTTATTATAATATTTTTGCGATATTTTTTATTGATCCAATGTCCTTCACTCAATACATAAGACCATTTTAAGGTTACTCAGTGCGGTAGTTATTTATTTACATTCCGGAAGTGTTCGATGTGAAATAGTACTAGCTACCTGAAACTTAAAAAAAAAAAACAACTTTTCCGCCACATCTATTGTTAATATTTTTTAAGAGGCCATTGGGACTTGAAGCCGTGCAAAACTGCTTAGAAGTATAAAAATGTCATCATAGCCTGTTTAGAACGCCTCTATAAGTTCATTAGAAAGCGAAAATGGTTGAATAAACTTCTGTTTAGTGGTATAACGGGAGTAGTGGTGGCCCAGTGGTAAAGGCCCCAACTACAAGTAGTAGGTCGCGGGTTCAAAGTTCAAACCCAGCCAGGCTCATTACTTTGTGTAATTTATTTCATCACCACTGCTCTCAAAACGATGAAGGAAAACATCGTGAGGAAATGTCCTAGAACCAAAAATTCGAAGCGTAACATCCACCAACATGAACTGAGCCCGCGATTACGGCCCATTCCCTCTCCTAGAGAGGAGGCCTGAGTCCTAACAGTGGGAACTTATAAGGCCGACTATGCTATGTTATGCTAACAACACAGCATATTCAAATAACATTCATGTCTATACTAATATAATTAAGTAGAAAAGTTTCTTGGTTTAAAATGTGCTAAAACTGAACTACTTACCAGTCAGATTGAATAAAAAAAATTGTATGCGTTAGCCAAGTTCATGCAAAATAGTATATGCCATATAAAATCACGTTACCACCTACGAAAGCGGAACACCATCAAAAACGTAGGTGAAATCAGGGGGGACAGCTAGTTAATTGATATAATTGCTGAACCACCATAAAGTTGCGTGTCATTCACAATGTATGTACTTCTGACTCAATAAATATAGGGAAAAAAATAAGTTGCTCAAACTTATACGTATTCAATATCACTAGCGGCCAATGTTCGCGGCCTTTGTCCCCATTAGATAATCAACTTCACAGTAATTGACTTACGAGTATATCGATTGAAGTGCATAGTCTACTTTTCAAAACAATTTCAACATAAAGAAGTTTATAGGAAGCACGTCTAAAGTAAACATTCCATAGGTGAATATTTCTTTCCGCTGAATCACCCACCCGCTCATTTATTTCATAAACAATTTGCATCTATTTTAAATTATTGTAACCTTTATCTAAAACTCAAATTCATTTTTTTTTTAAATTTCGAACAGATAGAGTATCATCTGAAATAATTCCACTAAAGATTACAACTCCTACCGATTTATTTTGTTTGCGATACAACAAGCGCGAGCAAATCGATAAATATTGCATCGATAACGAGATCAAGATGTCAGCAAATCAATCATGCTTAAAAGGATCGTAATGACTTATGATCATACTTATGATGATGAATAGTAAATGTCTGTTAAGTTCGCCAAATGATTTTTAATAAGCAATCAGTTGAGTTTATCGCAGACCTATATTATTATTTATCAGTGTATTATTATAGGTAGGAACTAGAAATCGGAAAAATTATTGTGTACCATAGCTGATAGCACTCCGATCCAGCCAGCATATGGCTGGCAACGTCCAAATATTTTGCAATAACCATTCGTAAATATGTTTGTGTTAGATACAATTCTTGTTAGCTGCTAAACACCTAGTTATTTGATCTAAGGCTGCTAAGTGAAAAATCGATAGTTTGCAACATGCGGTTTCTTGGAAATTTTATTATGTATTGTTCTATCTAATACCTTGCTTCCGTTACGATCTATTCAACGATATTATGTTTCTATGAAGCGCAGAACTATTAAAGATGAACGCACACTTATCCGAGCCGAGCGCATCGAACGAATCGAAGTCAAGAAGGCCTCGCACACATATCCGCACCAAAATAATCGCCCGCGCCAAAGATATCTTTTATATTTCCTTTACACCTGTCATGTGAATTGCGATGGATCTTGACGAGATTTTTATTGTCAGTGCTTTATTAATGGAAGATGAAGAAAGTGAAATACATCAAAGGGAAACAAGAATGTGGAATCATAAGATTAACTTAAAAAGGCAGTACTTTGGTGCATCCGAATTTGTCTAGGATTTCTGAAATCCTTCCAGATTCCGACGATTCGATGCGGTTAGGTTTCATAGGATTTCATATAAAGAATTCTAAAATTCTATTCCATTCAATTCGTTCGACTCGTTCGGCTCAGATAAGTGTGCGTGCCAGCAATGCAGCACTTAATATTAACCGTTTTGAACTCGTTCAATGATAAACACATTAATGATTTGAACAACCCACTTAACTACTAACTAAATAAATACACTACAAATAAATGTTGCAATTTCCTTTCGCAAACGTTGTAGGTGTTAAAATAAATAGGTGAAGTTTAAATAAATGTACCGAAGTCAATGTTAGCTCAGGTATTTTATCAATGGGGTGAAGGGCCCCTGTAGCACCGCGACATACCAATAAAAAGCAGCTATAGAAAAAACTTTGCGTCACCTGGCTGAACCTTGGCCATTTAGCTAAATAATTTTCAATATTAGCCATTGCCTTGGGGGGCCGTTCAAGTATTACGTAAGCAGACTATTTGCAAATTTTAACTCCCCCTCCCCTTAATAACAAAATTAAGCAAAGCTCTCACCCCCCCTCCCCTGCTTCCATGCTTACGTAAGCAACAAGCAATAAATAACAAGCATTTGTCAATGTGTTGGTTTCGTTATTAATTTATGAGCAGTAGTTGTAAGTCTAGAAATAAGGAATAGGCTTGAATTAAAAGAAAAAAAAACTTCATTCTATGATACACGAATCCATGACTCTAAATCTTCAATGACATTGAATGTTGGCTGCTCAGTGATTTGTCTCTGCTCACTTTCTTGTGATTTTGAAACATCGACAAATCAACATCGTTCTCTTAAAAAACTAAATAAAATATATACTGCTGATGTAATCACCATCTAGACCCTCCCCCCCCCCCCCCCCCAACATCAAAAATAAACAAAGCAAAGAACCAGACACCTGTAGTGCTTAAGTAAAACTTGAATGACTTCTAGAGTCAAATTGCAATTTAGTAATCTTTGCTTATATAGCTACAGACTCAAATGGAATTAGCAAGCTAATGGGTATCGATAACTAATGACAATAAAAACGAGAAAGATTCTAAACTGAAACAAGTAGACTTCATAATCAATGGCCCTCGACTCCGTAGTCTTTTTGTGTGTGTTTAAGTATCTTCATTCAATATCGAAATTCATCACGTCGTCAGATAGCTTATTTAAATTAACCCAGTAGATATAATTATCACAGATCTAAACCACCATGAAGATTAACAAAGGCAAGTCTATTTTTACCGCATTCGGCATTCATTATGCGGCAGTGTATCCGAGTTTGGCATTGTACTGTTGTACACTGTAATTAATGCAGCAGCAAGACTCACCGTAACAGGTAGTAATGAGGTCAGCAACGCCGCACGATTCGAAGAAAGTGCTGAGTTTGCTGCCAGGGTAGAAAACATCGACGAATTTGATCATTTCCATGAGACCCAAACGGATGACAGCTGCCTTTGTGTTGTCACCGAAGCCAAGGCCGTCTACGAAACCTGCTCCCACGGCAACAATATTCTATGCATACAAATTAATTCGTTAAAATTCAATTATACATTTTGCCACTTTATGTAGATAAATCGCTTTCATAATCTCCCTATACCTTAAGAGCTCCACAGATTTCGACGGCATCCTCGTCATCAACCACGACGACTCTGAAGTATTCAGTCTGAATGATGTCACGCATCATTGGCGCCAACATAACGTCCCGGCATCCGATCGTGGTCTCGCAGAATTTCTCTTCAGCAACCTACGAATGAAGGTGCGGTTAAATGAATCATAGCTCAAGTCGTTAATCCTGTTTACAAGTCTGGACGGTTTTATGAAGTAAATGGTTTGTTCGCTCGTAGGAGATAATGTCTAGAACTACTATTACTCATATTACGAAATGTTTTGTACTGATTACTAGTAGGTACTATTAGTGCTACTTTACTGGGGCCGCGTGATGGTTTACGCCCCATTTCCTTTCTTAGAGGGAACTTAGATGGGAACATTATAAGGCAAATTATACTAAAGTTTGCTTTGCTTATTGATGCTTTGACCTAGTCCGGGAAAATAGCAGTCCCTGTCGGTAGGCCATGGAAGCGGAACCGTGGAATAAAGTTATTATTGCATAGACAAGTACTCTAAACTCAATTATTTTAACTGTTTGATTATATGGCTTAGCGAAGTATGTAATAATAATTGTTGAAGACATCTTGCTAAATTGTTGTGTTTACAAATTGCACTGAAGCCGTTGTTATAATGACGGTTTTGAAATTACTATTGTTCTTACGATTTAATATCCAAATGAAATGTAAAAACAACATTTTACGCTAACGTGCAATTCCCAGGCAGTTCGCCAAAATGTTGTTGCTAAGTGATTTTGAGTGCGTGAGTAGGTAATAATAAATACCTTGACACGAAGCAACCTCGTGTTATGTACCTACCTATCTATACCTGATAATTTTCAGGAGTAGGTAGGTATTAGCGCTCAACCCCGAAGGTTTAATACTTCTTAGGGTGGGTTTCAAAATTGAGTACCTATTTTGGGTTAAATATCAATATTATAGTATAGTCGGCCTTATAATGTTCCCACTGTTGGGACTCAGGCCTCCTCTCTAAGAGAGGGAATGGGCCGCAATCCAACACGCAGGCCCATTGCGGATTGGTGGATGTCACATGTCTTCGAATTTTTGGTTCTAGGACATGCCGGTTTCCTCACGATGTTTTCCTTCACCTTTATGAGAGCAGTGGTGATGAAATAAATAACACAAAGTAATGTGCCTGGCTGGGTTTGAACCTGCGACCTACAACTAGTAAGTCGCAGCCGTTACCACTCGGCCACCACCGCTCTGAGAACGTCTCAAACCCCACATGAATGCCAAATTTTGACAGATTTTCAGGCTAGTTTGAGAAATACTGAACTTCAGAAAATCATCCTATGACATCCCTCGCTTTGGGCGGAGCGGGATATAGTATCAGACTTTTACTGACTAAAAACCTACTCCTGTTCCTTCGTTGCCTTTCGTACCAGGGCCGAGTCAGGATCCTTTCAGAATCAGACCCTTGGCCCCAGTAGGCTTCGACCCTGCTGGGCCCTACAGTTGCTGATATCTCCTTGAGGCGCGTGTGGAACAGTACGTGCCGTCAACGACTTGGGCTTGGTCCGGACGGTTACCGGACGGTCGGACGACGAGCTACCCATTGCTCACCGTCCACAAGCCCGCACCTACGGTAACCGGATGCTTAGGTATAACAGGAATTAACAGCAAGTTACTGAAACTTAACGCTCCTGATCCATAAGTAGGTACTTAGGTAGGTTATAAGATGGAGAGTCGCTGATAATCACCAGAATAAATAATTGAGAATTATTTAAAATAGGTAGGTATGTCGTACATTTGAAACTTTGACCTTCCAAACGTTAAAAACACACCCACCAGATTACAACATTTAGTCCAATCATTTTGTATTATCAAAAACGGTATTTTTACCTTTTTACTGATTATTAATCGGCCATAAATCTGCATAAGTGAATTTACAACATAAGATTATTTTATATCATGCTTATGTTTATGAACCACTAGCTTCTGCCAGGCGGCGTCGCCCGCGTCATTGTAGAAAATATATGCCAATATCACTCAGATGAGGAGGACTATGTCCAACAGTGGACGTCTTTTGGCTGAAGGTAGAACTATACTGCGCACACGTGTGCCACGTACGCCGATCTGGGCGCGTTGGCCTCCATACATTTTATATGAGAACTAGACTTGTATGGCGGCTCCACATTAGTGCGTGAATTCACGACATGTATTCACGGCACAAGTCGTGCCCTCCACATTCACGAGATGTTTAAATCTTTCGTGAAACCCGCCGTGGAATAGTATGCTGCAGCTGCAATAAATTTATTTGCTGTGGCAACAATGACTATTTAGACGTTCAAAACAAGAAAGTTACTAGAAAGCGTTGGAAAAAAGATTTTGGATGACTGAGATAGATCGTAACTGATCAAAGTACGTTTACTGGTGTAGTGAATTTTTGAATTGATTTAGTATATGATTAGATCTGTCTTTATCAGTCATATAAAATTATTTCAGACTTTCTATGGAGAAGCAGTATTAAATTCTGAACCCAGTGGCTAATGTAAGTCGTATGTAAACAATGGACTTTCAATATTTGCTTCAGAAAGTTTCTCCAATTATTTATTATATACGTCGTACGCCTTTGTAGTGCGGAGTAAACTGCCACGTGAATATGGATGTGTACGCGTGAACTCCTCGTGATGGGGGCGCGAACCCTTTGTCGCGAGACAAAATACCCACACTGATATGACAATCACGTTTACTCCTGTTTACGGAGCTTCACGGCACTAATGTGCCAGTAGAGCTACACTAGATCCACGCCACGCGACGTTGTTCTACGTACAAATCAGGCGTGGTCCACGTTTGCGTCGGTCTACTGTAGTTGCTTACTTGAAATGATGATGATGATAAAGTAGCCTTCTACCGATTGGAAAGATTTTTTTTTAAATCCGTCTAACAGTTTTTGAGTTTTATCATTACAAAGAAAAATACAAATATTTCGCCTTTATACCTACACTTATAGCACCGTACAGATTGATTTCTATCAACCCGTTTCGAATTGTTCGCAGATGGTATGCGATAATAACGTACCTTGCCTACTTTAATTGTTTTTTTTTATACTATGTATATAAAGACTGACAACATTTTTAAACGACTGTACAATGCGTTCCAAATAAGAATAGGATCGATTGCCATGTTGTGACGTCACGTATACTGTCAAATCGAAGAATTATTATGGTGAGCAAAACAAGAAATTTTAAAAAAATAATTTATTTACGAACTGTGAACGATAATAATTTAGTCAGAATACAATTCTTCATTTTTTCTCATCTGTGAGTTCTTCAATTTTGCCCAATTTCTTGCGATTTGACAGTATAACGTGACGTCACAACATGGCAATCGATCCTATTCTTATTTGGAATGCATTGTAGTAGGTTTTTTTTTTTTTTTTAATTGATATAAACCAGTGCTTGACTGCGATCCCACCTGATGGTAAGTGGAGATGCAATCATTGATGGTATTGCTAATTCTACCGATTGAAGGAGTGATTTTATTTCTTTTGCATTTTTGCCACTTCGATTCCCTGCTAACGTAAACGACTGCTTGTTTTATGCCGGGTATAGACTACTGTAAAGTAACATGAAAGGAACATTTCAAAATTTATTCTTTGTTTTTTTTATTGTTAGGGTTCCGTACCCCAAATACCTTATAGGATCGCTTTGTTGTCCGTCCGTCTGTCTGACTGACTGTCTGTTTGTCAAGACCCTTTATCTCGAGAACGCGTGGAGATATCGAGTTGAAATTAAAACCATATACTTACTCAAGTCTGCAGTCCCTTGAAGCTAAGAAAATATAAAACTTCTAAGTTAACAAAACAAAGATACAGCCGTTTAGGTCGCAAAAAACGTATATTTCGACACTGTCAAGGGAATCAAAATTCATGGGGTTTGACCCAGAATCCTGAAATTTGGCATAAAGCAAGGCACGAACCAAGCATGTACCTACTCACATAGTTGAAATGCCCCTGTTCGCGCGCGTAAGTCGTCTACACTATGGGAATTCTGTTACATTGCATGATACATTGCGACAATGTGGACGGAAAATTCTTTCATTGCGTGTTACATTGCATGTTACGTTACAGCAGTCTGTACCCAGCTTTAGTGTAGTCGTAGAATTACGCACTGACTCAAGTCAGGAGCTCAATCTAAAACTAGTTCTATACAATCCGTCGACTTGAAATATTATTTTGAAAGGCGACCATGCAACTTCGCAACAGTAAGGTTACAAAAGATATAGCAGCTGGTTAACAAATATTGGTACTTACCTCTGACGCAATGTTAGCGCCCATCAATACAGCGCATGGGATTTTGAGACATCTTGTGATAATATGCGAGATTAGATCAATACCACCGCCTTCTGCAATATCAAAGCCCTGGGAAAACAACAATATAGATATTTAATATGACCTAGTGTATGTTATTTTCCTCTTAACGAGTAAATCATATTCTACACGCAATTATCTCGACATGTGTACCTTTATCAAGGAAAGTGCAGCTGCCGTCGGTTTTATCTTTCCTAAGAGTGTGGAGCAGATAGTTCTGACGAACTGATGTGGTACTACGAAAATAAGGAGGTCGGCGTCCTTCGCTGCATCAACTACATCGGGAATGGCGACCTGTATGGAACAATGCACCAACTCAGTATTGGGTCAAATTAAAATCAATATTTTCTTATATGATATCGTTCATTGTTTATTATGCGCCGTGGTTGAGCAATTGACTGCTGTGCTGCGTATCGCGGGTTCGATTCCCGCACGGAAAGAATTTTTGTATGGCCTACAGATTAATGGTTCTGGTTTTGAGTGTCTTGTGTACGTGAATTTACAAGTTTATGAATGCATTCACGATACGGGAGTAATTTCTAATGTGGGGCACAAAAAATATTTTATTGATGTAAATATAAGGAGACCCGACCCCAGATAATGGGAGCAGGGACGGACAAAGAAGTTAAAGGCCAAACACAAATATTAAAGATTTTTTTTTAATTTCAGATCAAATTTATTAAATGAAAATATAAATTAGTTTTCAAACACTCTGGATAAAATTACATTGAAAAATCGACATATCACACATTTTTATTGGGTATGTTATTAAGAGCATAATGACTTGTTTTCTTTGTCTGTTAGCAAATAAATAAGAGTGTAGTATACAGTGTTACATAAAGCAGTAGGTAAGTATAGACATAACAGTCACACTTAACCAATTTCAAGGTCAAGTAGAATGCTGTAAGATTTTAATTGTATACATCAAGAGATTCTTTTGTTCCAATGATGTCATTGATTTATTTTTTTGCAATTGAGTAATTAAAAACCATTAAAAAAAATACATTATCTAATCAATAACAATTTAATGAAGGAAAAATATTTACTATGATTGATTTGGCACAGCATACAAGGTTAGCTGTATTTAATAGGTTCATAATAGTAACGGAAAATTACAGTTAATTTGAATTATTATTTATTTAAGATAAACAGATAAAAGCATGTCAACATTTGATATTAATAATAAGTAAATGTTTGCAAAAAAAATTATGCTTATGCTGAAATGTTTGCAAGTGCATAATGTTTTGTGTACCTATGTATTTTTAATTTATACAACCCTGTTGTAGTTATCAATAATGCACTCTCTCAATGTAAAATATGAGCTTATTATTTCTTACTAGAATCACTTTACAAAAGAGAAAATTATAATGTAGCATATCCATTCTAGTAATCTTATAGGAATTTATTATAGAAAAAAAAAAAAACATTCCATATTTAAAGACAAATAATATAAATTGAATTTGTTTTAGGTCTAAGAAACATAAAGAGTACTAAAAATAACTAACTCTTTTGTCAGCACTCTGCAATAGAGGCTAAGAGAACATTGGCATTGAATAGCTTCCTTAACAAACTGACACCAAAATAGATTAGACATGTGTTATTCACATGGCACAGTCAAGAACAAATAATGTAACCAACAGACTTTATAAAACTACTGAAACACAAATATGTATACAAGTGCATGTTATGAAACAGTTCTATTGCAAGGTTAAGTTTCAATTTTGTTATTGGAGGTGAATGTAAAAAAAATATAACATTTAAGTACTTACCACATTTTCAGGGAGTTTGTGTCCAGGCAAATATTTAACATTTTCATGGGTCTCATTGATGATCTCTGTCAACTTCTTCCCATCAATCATCTCTTCGTATACCCACATAGTAACTCTGTCTTCAAAATTAGGGAGCCGGGCAGCATTGCGACCCACAATTTTGGCAATTGCAGATCCCCTGAATTCATAAAATTAATACTTATGCAGTGCACAAGTGGCCTTTCACATAATTAAGATTTAATGAATTCAATTGATAATAATTTGATAAAGCTAAGAAATTTATAATATTAATGTATAGGGAGTTAAGATCTTAATGTTATGTCATCATTTTGTTAAAGGTCAGTCAGCACAGCACCACTTTTAATGTCCGCAGTCCGTACTAGTGATCGAATTTCACATGCAGTAAAATATTATAATTATTTAGTTATACATGAACTAATAAAACGCCTTACCAGTTACCAGAGCCGATAATGCAGACTCTATTTTTCAATATTTTCTCTGCCATTATTATAATTTATTAAAAAAATACGTAAATAGTAAGCGGAAGTAAATGGTAGAAGACAACTCTCCAACAAACTTGCGACCAATTCACGACGAGTAGCGAGACTGGCAGACTGCACACCGACTATGAACGCACACGCGCCGCACCGTGCTATTGCGAGTGACGTTATCAATTACTTATCACAATCTATTCGTTATCAGCAGAGAAATATAACCACCGCTATTATCACCTACGCCAATGAGGTCACTGTCAGCTGTCACCAAAGGCTGTCACGAAGCTCTTTGACGAAGCTGTCAATGGTCATCTGTCATGACCAAAGACCTTAAGGTGCGCTTACACGTGAGCCCAGCCTCGGCCAATAGCCATCCCTAGCCATTGTGTAAATGGGGAAACCTCTTATTTTTCTATACTCGTGACATAAATTAGTAAAAAAAATTGTACACTAGAAGCCCCAACAAAGCAAACAAAAAAATCAAAATCAAAGTCGCGGATGCAATACAGATGCTCAATATAAATTTCAGATGACGGTAACTAAAACAGTGTAACTTTAACTTAGTCTATGCAATATGGGTGCGGTGAATTCCCTAAAATGGGTTATTAGCTTTTGCTACTTAACTTTGCAATGTTAATTAAAAACTTCGCGGTCTACATGACCGCGAAAATTTGAAATACAAACTGGGTTATTCTTGATTTTTAGAATATTTCTACCTCATGATATAATACAATCGACTCCACTCTTTTGATAGAATAACTAATGAATATTTAAATTCAACGACTAGAAAATTATCAATAATACCCTTGGTATTAATAAAGCCCATAGACAGGGTGAACTCAAGTTAACTAACCAATCAGATCGCGAGGATTGGAAAATTGGCAATATATATAGATAAACGTGTCTCTATGTAGGCGTGAGAAAAGTATCATCTTAGCGATTGGAACATTTGCATCTGAATCACTGAAATGTACCGAAACAGTGTTATGTATCATTTGGAACATTTGTAACATCGGCTTAAAAGATACAAACGGAACATTTGAAACATCGGCTCACAAGATACAAACGGAACGTATGAAACATCGGCTCAAAAGATATAAACGAATCATTTGAAACATCCGCTCACAAGATACAATCGGAATATTTGGAACAACGGCTCAAAAGATATAGACATTGACTGTTATGAATTGTGATCTGAAATTTTAACAAGAATTTATTTGCAATATGTTTTTATTTATTAAAAACCTAATGGGGTACATAAATATTAAAAATGATTTAACTATTATGAAGAAATACAAAATTTTTTTTTGGGACCGTTACGTAAAAAACGTTAAGTGTTACTATTGTGTTGTGTGTTCTGTATTGTGTGAGTAGGTTTATATTCGCATGTTTTCTTTCGAAGAGTGAAACTTTTGTACTTTGTACTATTGCTTATTTTGTGGTCTTGATAGTGTGCGCCCGCCGCGCCGTGACTTAGTCAAAACAGTCTTGTCGCAGACGTTGTAGACAATTCTGTCTAATGCCCATTTACACGTGGGCCCAGCCTGGGTCAATCGACATACTTAACAATTGTGTAAACGAGAAAACCCCGTTGAAACAATGGCGATTGGCCGAGGCTGGGCCCACATGTAAACGAGGTTTAAAAGTTTTGTTTCAAGTGAGCACAGGCCCTAAACAAGGCGTATTTATACCGGCCAAAGAGTATGTAAAGCTAACTAACGCTTTACCGGCGGAGTGACTTGATCAATGTACCTACTTATATTTCCAGCAATAAAGAGCATGTTATTGTAGAAAATAATTATTTCAATAATCAATAGTGAGGCTGCCTTAGCAAATAAGTTAAACCTTTTGAAAGATATTTGGAATGCATAAACTAATTGCGGGATGCTGTAACATCGTCGATCCATTACCTTTGTTTTTTAAGTAGTATGTATTTTATGTTGTTTGTACTAAACTAAACATTTCTTTGAATTTTATATAGTCTGTGCGTTTTAGCCTTTTTTCGTGAGTGTGCACAAGACTATAGAAGTTTCTCGAATGTGCCTTCCATTGACGCAACAAAACCCTCCTCACCTCTCCTCATTCGATCAAACGTCATTTGAAGTTGAAAGAATCTCGTGTGAAGAAGTGCTGTGCGGCGTGTTTCTTGCTCGTTTTTAAGTGCTCGTGATATTGTGAACTATTATTTCTAGAAGTTTCAGAACTCTGATCAAATTCTTCAACGTGAAAAGGAAATCAAGGTGAGTTTATTTCAAAATATTACTGTAAAAATGTAATCTTCATGGAAAACGTGTATGGCGTTTGCTTCGATTTCCTTTCTTCAACAATTTTTTAGGCTTCTTTTAGCTTTAATATAGAAGGCTGAAGGATACCTCCAGCCTCCTACAATAATAACTAACTATTATTAAATATTGATTGGATCGATCGGAATTGCCTCGTCGCCGCACTTAACTTGCTTGTTCTATTTTATTCTTCAGTTAAAACTACATAGTCTACGCAACACGCGTTACCTATTTCAGGTGTCATTACTAATTAGTATTGATTAATAGAGACGTATAATGTTACGTTTAACTATTTTGCTTTTATTTGAATTGAAAATAAAGTGATAATTACGTGAATTTATTGGCTAGGTCGCTAGGCTCTGGAATTTTCCTTACCATTCTAGTTAATATACGACAGGATGAATGTACAGTAATAATTTTATTTATTTCCGTAACAGGTATTAAAATGGTGAAAGAAACTACATACTACGATATATTGGGTGTAAAACCCAGCTGCACAAATGACGAATTGAAAAAAGCCTACCGAAAACTAGCCCTGAAATACCACCCTGATAAAAACCCCAATGAAGGAGAGAGATTCAAACAGATTTCACAAGCCTATGAAGTACTTTCTAATCCAGATAAAAGACGTATTTATGACCAAGGTTTGTTTTTATTTATGTACTTATCATTTTCAAAGTAATTTGGTGACCTTGACAACATGATTCTTTTAACAGTATTCTCTCTAGTGTATTAACCTTTTGAATACCGTAATTAGAGACACAATAGAAAGACAATGAGTGAGCGAATGCTGGCATTCGCTTGGTATTTAATTAATTAATGCATCATATGATTATAGATTCATTAATCTATAATCCTAATCTGTGAATAGAAAATATTGAAGCTTTCATAGTTGCAATCATAAAAAAAGAGTGAAAAAAAGTTTATTTAGGATCCTGTTCATAGTGTAAAAAAAAGAATTACTTCAGTGTAATAAACAACTACTTTTGTATGGATTTTAATCGAATAATGTTACTTTAGGTGGTGAACAAGCTCTGAAAGAAGGAGGTGTTGGCGCCAGTGGATTCTCCTCACCTATGGACTTGTTCGACATGTTCTTTGGTGGAGGATTCAGCGGTGGTCGTCGACGTGGACGTGAACGGAAGGGCAAAGACGTTATTCATCAGTTATCTGTGACACTGGAAGAACTTTACCGTGGTGCTGTAAGAAAGCTAGCTCTGCAAAAGAATGTTATCTGTGAAAAATGTGAGGGACGCGGTGGCAAGAAGGTAAAAATGAAACATATACATACATCAAAAAACATTAACAATTCAGTATGTTTTTGATTTAGGCATTAAGTCTTAAACTAGAATTTAAGGATTTTTGTCTATTTCAGGGTGCAGTACAAACTTGTCCCACTTGCCGTGGTACAGGCATGCAAGTTCAAATTCAGCAGTTGGCACCTGGTATGATCCACCAAATCCAGACTGTGTGCAGCGAGTGCCGTGGACAAAGGGAGATCATTGACCCTAAGGACCGCTGTAAAGTCTGCCAGGTAAGAAAATATAGAAGATGCAATTTTCCATGTGATTTTTTATAATATAAGGGTAAAAAATCCCATGTAAGAACCAAGTTTAAGAAAATATTACATCAAAATTAACTCCATTATATTATTATTCAGTATGTCACACGCATTGCTAGTTAGACGGAAATGAAATACACAACACAAAAGGAAGACTGCTATTGTTTAATTTAGGTTAAAATCTATTGTTTTAAAAATATCACAAAGCTTAAATAACAGGAATATAATTTTCATGTTACAGGGACGCAAGACAGTGCGTGACCGAAAAATTCTTGAGGTCCATGTAGACAAGGGCATGACTGATGGCCAGAAAATTGTCTTTAGTGGAGAGGGTGATCAGGAGCCAGAGCTTGAGCCTGGTGATCTCGTTATAGTTTTAGATGAGAAGGAACATGAAGTAAGTATTACTATTTTTTTTTGCCTATTTATGGGATAGGCGAAAAGTATAAGCTATTATTATAACAAAAAGAAAACTTATGAATATTAGACTTACACAGGATGACAACAACAAGAAGGACAAACAACAAAATACAATATTTAACAAAATATAAAAGTTGTATAACATTTTTATTTTTACATTATTCTTCTTTTCAGACTTTCAAGCGTTCAGGCCATGATCTCATAATTCGGATGAACATTGAGCTTGTGGAGGCACTGTGTGGCTTCCAGAAGGTGATCCGGACCCTGGATGACAGGGATATTGTGATAACTGTACTGCCTGGCGAAGTGACCAAGCATGGTGAAGTCAAGTGTGTGATGAATGAAGGTGTGTATAGAAGACTCATATAATTCAACAGCAGATTCCCTTCTGGCATTGTTTATTATTTATATTGTGTATGATTCATTGTCGTTTATTATAATTATTTAATCAACTTTACAGGTATGCCGATGTACAAAAATCCATTTGAAAAGGGCCAGCTTATTATACAGTTCCTGGTTAACTTCCCCACTCGCATTCCACCTGAAGTCATTCCTGCCCTAGAGAACTGTCTTCCGCCACGACCAAGAGTGAGTAAATCTGAATTTATTGCCTATGACAAATTAAGTTAGTCTGTTAGGTAGATCGCGCACGTGGTGACGTGTTAGCATACGTCATTACGTTTGTGCGTGTGTAGAACAAATGCACAGTAATGCCAATAATAAAAAGTAATTCGATTTGGCAATAGTCATAGAAAACCAGTAGTATCTTAGAAATATTGATAGTGTTCAAAAATTAGAATATTAATGAAACTTACGGTGTATTACAGATTGAAATTCCCGAGTTGGCTGAAGAGTGCCAGCTGATCGACTTGGATCCGGGACAAGAGGCGCGTCGGCGACGTTCGCATCACGGCAACGCGTACGAGGAAGATGACGACCATCCTGGTATGAATAGAGTGCAATGCGCCACTAGCTAAACGTCGCCGCACTCTCGCCAGCGATGGACCTCATCCAACCAAATTACCGCTGATAGAAATATTAATAGCTTTTATGCATGAAATTGATGAACATGATGAAATTATACAAGTTAACACTGTATTATAACATACTTACTGATCGATATTGTTTCACTTTAACAATTATGTTTATTTAACTGTATAGTTTGTTGAGTAACATCTTTTAGGTTTTGCAGCACCTAATTGTTAGTCTCATTTGTCATTTTTGTCTTTTAGTGCAATTATATTAGTAACAATATTACATAAATTGTGTTAATTAAGGTGTGATATGATGCTATTTATATTTCATCAGTTGTAAAGCAATACTAGCTTCTTAATTAAATTATTTATGTAACTTGCTTTTAGTTTTTCAATTCATGTGGACATCAAATTCACCAGTTAATCCTAAAGAGAACTCCATTGAGGACAAGTACTTAGTAAAAAAAAAAAAAACGTAAAATATCTGCAGAGCTAGCTCACATTCTTGAAATCCATTTTCGTGTTACGCTAAAACCTGCCTTAAATATTATTAAGATTTAATCATTCTTAGACACAACATAGGTCCATTGTTTTAGGTGATTAGTAATAATGGTGTATTAACATAATTCATACTGTGATTTGGTTTTATATCTACCTACTTTTAGACACAATTTTTCTCTTCTGAAGCTACTCTCATAAAGGCATCCTATTCAGTATTGATTTGTTATTAGAATGAGTCTTGTAACATATTCAGTGCCAACAAAAACATTTTTCAATACAAAACATTTAATTCTCATAAATGTGCATGGACTACTGAGTCAATATAGGAAGATAGTAATTTCAGTCAAGGCAATTTTCAAATACCTCCACATCATCATCATCTTCCTGCCCTTGTCCCATCTTATTTGGGGTCGGCGCAATACGTTTTTTTCTTCCATATATATTAATACCTCCACATATATTTTCTAAATTTATATTGTCTTAAAAATGAAGTGAAATAAAGAAAATGAACATAGGTATATCTAGAAAATAAATAAAATGAAAATCTTCATGGAGGTATGTTCAATTAGATAGATGCTATATCAATCATATCGTAAATCTGTGCTATATGCAGACAAACTTTGTTGCTCTCTTGGACGTCGTGTCGATGTCAGAGTTGAAGCATTTATACCAAGATAATATTTTGCATTAGATAAGTATTGATGTTCATTTACTGTGACCTAGTTCAGAACCCGTTCATTTATAAGGCAGATTCAGTATATTTGAGGTGACTACTTATGAAAGGCACTGAATTAATTCGAAGTTTTTATTAAGATTTCTCAATATTCACAAGCAATTATTATTGCATAAGAATCTGGAAGTATTTTTGGCACTGGAAATGTTACATAGGCAGCAGCTTCATTTATATGTTTCAAAATGAAATGTTTTATTTTATTGTTTAGCAAATTATACCTATTGTCTTCTAGTATAAGGTTTTAAAGGGAACATTTTCTACATTACGTAGGTCTGTGATTCGTCATGATTTGTGGTTGAATGGTAAACGTATTATGGCTTGTGCTCAGATTTTTTTCACATAAATAGTTGAATGAAGTTTAATTTTAAATAAACTTTTTTTGTCTCAAAACTTATCTTTTATTATTTACATACACACAGATTAACTACTGGAATAAAGGGTACAATCAAACTGTTCTAGATTGCACCAACGCTGACTACCTTGCTTTTACCGTGAGGGGTTAAATTGAACTGCAGAACTACAGACGTAAAATAAGTAGAATGGACGGGTACAACACTATCTGAACAAGGTAGAAAACCTTCCTGGGCTGTTTTGCTCCTGCTGTCCTAGCTTCCTGACTTTATAAGGGTGTCTGTCGTTGAGTGCGCTTCGAGGATTGTTTTCCAACCTTTATTTGATTGCGGACCACTTTATTTTTTTTGTGTTATTAACAGGAAGCTAAAATGTGTAAGAAAATTCAACTGCGTATTTCTTGCGAGATTGTTCAAGAGTTACCGCGGCTCTAGAACATAAAGGTCAAATAAAGGGAACTTAGGTAGGTTTCATTTAGTCAAGTTTCTTTTTAGACAAAAGAATCCTAGTGTGGAGAAACAAACATGTAAACTCACATGCGTATGGCCTACTGGGGCCACGGGTAGTGTGAAAGCGGAACCCGGGGCCCTGGGACGAAGGCAACGAAGGAACAGGAGTAGGTTTTTAGTCAGTAAGAGTCTGACACTATCTCCCGCTCCGCCCAAGAGCGGGGATGTCATAAGGATGATTTTCCCACCCAATAAAAAAAAAAAAACACGTATGGCACCCGATCTTGGAAAAACTATCAGTAAGTCATACAAATACTTGTTCAGTGTGGGAATCGAACCCGTGACACGCAGCATAGCAGCGGAAAGTTCCCTTTACACAGCAATTCTATCGCGTGGTTTGAGGAGCGTACACGATGGTGCATGCGACTGGTGAGGAGAGAAGAATTTAGTAAATATAGGGTGCATAGAAATATAAAAAAATATATCTATGATAGGGTGAGACTGACAAGCACTGAACACACGTGGTTTTTCTTCTCTTCGTTATACCTCTTTACAAGCGCGTTCTTTTGCGCACGATTTCTGTTTTATGCGTGAAAGAATAATTGAGAGCTGAAAAAGAGCATAGCTATTCTAAAAATCAAAAGTAACTGGCATTGTGATAGAAAACAAGAAATAAAATCTGCACTAATGTTAATTTTTTAAGTCTTCTTTTTTCAAGTAAATGGTAAACTCGTCAACTTTTTTAAACCCAATAGGTAGCTATCTTTATCTATATAAGTAGGTATTTTAACTGCCGAATCGGTAGCATTTAATAAATCCTTTAAAGTGTAGGTGTATGGGCACTTGAGGCACTTAAACATCTGGTTTATGTAATTTTTTTTGGGTAAAAGTTAGTTTTAAACATTTAACAGTCCATCAATCCTATTTTATCTCTTGTTGGTTGGGAAATGGGGAACCAGTGCCTTACAAGAGACTTACGACTGGTGGAATTTTTATACTGGTAATGAGCAGTTCTTGTAAGTAAATGACAATGTGATTTATTAATACTTTATTACATATTAATAATTTTTGTAATACTTAAGTCTATACAAATAAGCACACCCTTTATTGTTCCCTAGTGCCATGTATCCACTGTTAGGTGAAAAATTAACTGTATCCACTTGATGGAGGTTCAATGTTGGGCTGGGGAAATTGGCAAACACGTGGTAAGATGGAATATGAACAAGTTTCACTGCATTAGGATAATATGCTGATGATGCTGAAAGTATTTCTGTTGTGGCATTAAAATTAAGATTTGTTATTCTTGTAGTTAAGTTTGAAATCACTTTAAATGGAACTGGTTCTGAGGTAGTTAAGTTTTCAGTTTGGTATATGTTGACAATACCTTCTCCACTTCCTGTAGCTAATAATTTCCCACAAGGACTAGTGGTCAGACAAGATGCTGTAACACATCCATGGTCATAGAACTTTTTTAATGGTCTGTATGTTGACAGATCCCATATTGTGATCTCTCCTTCAGCACCATAACAATATAACTGTGCACTGTCGTGGCTGAATGATACAGATGAAACATTAGAGTTGTGTTTTAAAGATCTCAGCAACTCTTTAGAAGCAGTGCATATCAGGTACACTTCTTCAAAACCATCACAAGTTGCTATGTATTTCCCATCACTTGACATTTTGAAAATAACAGGTTTCTTCACTACCCGTGGCAATTGAATCATTTTTGGTTCAGCCTTAACAAGATTGTATACACAATATGTGTGGTTAATTTTAGATGCAATGAAAGCCTCTGACCCATCAGGTGTGAACTGAGCTGCACTTATGCGCCATTTTTTTAATTTGAAGCTATGCAGTTTGTTGTTTACATCGCCACCAACAGAGAACAATGATACAACACCAGAATGGCCAGCAACAAGGGCAGCACTTATTTTAGGATGAAACTCAACACAAGAGATGATTGAGCCTTCATTTTTAGTTGCCGAATTTATTTGTGGAAACTTCTTTATTTCCAGGAAATCTTTGGGCAAGTGGGTTGAACTTTTCTTGTGCAAATGTCCTACAGTTCTTAATATTTCATCTTCGTCTTGATCATCTTCTTTTGGCTTTTTATTTAGTTTAGCCCAACTTGGAGTACCCATTAAAGTTTCATATTTTTGTTTTAGCTTTTCTGTATACAGACTCGTACTTTTTACGTTTGGTATAATATTCGCTCCAAAGTTTTCGTCATCGTCATCAACCCATGCTGGTTTCAAGTCAGGAACTGCTTCCTCATCATCTTTTGGGTTTAAGTTTTCAACAAATTTCTTTGTTTTATTAAATAACAATTGGGAGACCCTGTAATTAATTTTTAAATTAATTCATGAGAGCTTTTCACATAAACGCAAAGATATAAATAATTAACATTTTTCACGAGTGTTTTTGGCCAATAAATAGGTACTACATAAAAAGCACATCGAAGGTAGTTTTAATATTTCTTTCATAACATACCTAGCTTCTTCATCATGCACTGAAGACAATTTGCGCTTCATTTTATGTAAACAAATAAGAAATCTTTAATTATGATTCTACAAATTATAGGTTACACGCTCCAATATCATTGAAACATCCACAATTCACATGCTGTCTGACAGTGACAGGCAAACTCAGATTTTGACAGCACAAGTGACGCTCTTTTTGACGTTTACATTTTCAAGTTGGTATGACTAGTGTTGCCAGTAAAAGACTTATAAATGTCATGGCGAGTAGAAGTCGTGTTTGATTAAATGCTTTAAAATGAATCTTTTTAAATACTAATTGCACATACATATGTACACATGTCATATACGTTAAATAAAACAATATTTCTACTTATCGCTGAAAATAGATGTACGAGAATGTCATCGTAATGATGTCGGTAAAACAGTGAGAATGAATGTTTATTTAACTTTATAATAGATGTCACTGTTGTTTTGTAATGCGTCCTTTTTCCTCCAATAGTAACGTAATATGAGAAAAGAAAGAAAGAAGTGAGTTGTGATTTTATAAGTATACCTATCATGTCGTATCGTTTGTGTGCAAGTCTTTTCTTTCATTCGTTATTTGCAGTGTTTCACTTTGTAAGCATCGGATTTTGATTGTGGGATACTAGTTTTGGATTTATCACCTTTGTGCAAGCAACGTTACCTATTGGATTAACTACAGAATTTGTTGATCAGAGTTACGAAAGACTGTGTACTAGAAGATGAAACGAAGACTTATTATTCTGTGACCTTTTTGCATCCTATAAGTGTGTCAATATGTGTAATAAACCAATGAATAAAAGACAAAAACAGTAGTCAAGCAAAAACTACCTGTTTTATTGCAAGGAGCCGTAACTTTTACAATGGGGCCCAAAGGGGCTCCGCCATAAAATTATTAGTCGGTTGTTAGCCTATCGTAAAACAATTAAATTAAGATTGATGACTCTGGCACATCATAAAGCGACAGTCGATGATGGTCAAGGAGCTTCAGGTGAAAAGGAGGCCACCGAGCGATGAAACGAGGCTGGTCACAAGCAATGCCAGGTGGAGTCACGTCAGTAGATCGCGTCACGGCGCGCTCAGCTAGTGAGGAGCCAAGTTACGCGGCGTGTAATGTTTGTGCGCAATGTCAGGCAAGCCCGCGAGTGTGGGCGCGTCGCGAGCGGGCGTGCCGGGCACTCCGCGCGTGCTGGTGTACGTGGCGGACCCGCGCCAGCTAGAGCCCGGCGCCGCGGGCCCCGAGCCGCCGCCCGCAGCCGGCCCCGCGCCGCCGCCGCCCGCTGCCGCGCTACCATCGCACGAGACACTGTACATCCCTGAGAACCTACATCACCAAGTGAACCTGTCTAGGAATACAGTCTACAGACAACAATTTGATAGAAACGACCAGAGAAACTTGAATGCTAATGTTTATTACAAACAATTAAATGATAATGATGGCAAAGTAAATGTTTATGGTGTACCTGATAATGTTACACAAAGAACAGAATTCTATCCAGTTTCACAACAATATGTTAAAGAATCATGTTCAAAGAATGAGGATAGTAGAAGTGACCGATTAGGTAATATAAGTGTGAAACGAGATTGTTCTGAGCAAGCAGGTACAGAATATAACAGTGTTGAAACTTTTCATACAAGAGTACCTGTAGAAACAGTAGATCTGGCAACATATCAGGCAAGATGTTCTGGCCCTGTCGGTTCAGATAATACTATGAATTCTATGCATCCGGCTGCATTGCGTCATGGGCAGAACCAGTATAGTGAGAATGTAACAGTTCAGAGTGGTGTTGAGGGATCAAATTGTAGTGAAAGAGAGTTATCTGTGTGTAAAAGTTTTGTGAACTATCAATTCTTAGAACAGAGTGTATCTCATCAATCAATAGTGAATCAGAGTATAAGTATACTAAATCAACAAGTAGGAGTCAGTAGAGGAATAGTAAGTGATGGTGATAGTGGTAGTGCACCTCAGCTGGTGAGGACTGCAGATGGTGTGGTCCTGGCCGTGCTGCCGGCACCCGTGCTGTCCCATACCCCGGACAATGCAGAGCTAAGCTCGAGGACAGTGGTGCAGAGTGATTCTCAACAAACTGTAACAGTACCCCTAGGTTGGAAGAGAATAGTCAGCGGCACATCAGTACTCTATGTTAGGTAAGTAACAGACATAGTGCTTGTTTTCACTTTGCACCTATTTATTTGTAAATAATATAGTCTAATGCTGATTTTATTTGTATTAAGATGAAGCACCTCCAAGTTTTATTTATTATTATTTATGTACACACAATACTCTCTAGTTTTGTCGTCTTCATCAATTTGCCAGTGGTACCTACTATAAAGTGTATATTATATATTAGTAATAAGCAACATGTTCTTTTAAACATTGATGAATGGAGATATTGCTTAAACTATTTTCATATGTTAATATGGATGCCTGAGCATAGTCTATAATAACTTATCCCAATAAATGTGCAGTATATAATGCTGTTAGCACACCATTACATTTTTACACATAAATAAATATACCATTTTCAATGTATGTAAAACATATTTATATACTAACAATGGTCAAGCATCATAAAAATAATATAATACTTGTTATAATTTATGCTTCTGCACACAATGGTAAACACATAATAAAGTAACATAACCAAAGTATTAAACAAATAGTTAAAAAACAATAGCAATGATAATAATTTAAATTTCTATTGGGCTTGAGGTCATCAGGATCATACTGAAGTCTGCCTACAGCTGTTAGAATAATCATGCAGTTAATAATCAAATTATTAAGTTAAAAAATAAACAAAAGTGAATGGAATCAAATTGTTTTAATTCCATTACTTAACTGACTAATCTTGCAATTGCATGACAATATATTTTTCAGCTAAACTCTTTAAAAAAATTTTTTATCTAAAATTTTTTTTTAAAATTTTTTTAGGATTGTGAACCCATACACTGACTTTTACTGCATTATAATACATATAAAGCACTTTGTTATTTATGAACAAGTTTTTAAAAGCCCGTAATGCGCATTTACTAAGCCTAATGATGACTAAAACTGTACAAAAGTCTGACGCAAATGAGACCACGATACCCGAATGCACGCGTTGCCAATGACCGTTTCACGAAAGTGCCTGTAAAGGGCTTTACTCAAAGGCTCGTCTTTCCCATTATATGTCCGTGGATAAAGAACTACCCTGTCCATATCATGCATAGCAACTACGAAAATATGTAAGATTTTTCCTGAACCAGTTCTTTAAAGGAATATTACGACTTTTCTTTAACTTGTAATCGCAGTCGTAAAAAGCCATTAGCCACCTACGCTGGGAAAAAATGTTGACATTGCGATCGGTACATGAGCAAAATCGATAAAATCATTGTGTAACCCAGTTAGATCTTTCATTAGCTCTTAATGTAGTTGTGCCTACCATCAGTGTTGTGTAACAACACAACTTCAATTCTGGATTAGTCCAAATGTTATAACAAGATTTCTCTGACAAACACTGTGAGTGGAGACCTTGTACCTACCTATTTGCGCTAATTGGTCCAGATTTGCAGTCGATATGATATTGCAATTGTCTGCAAAAAAAGAACTTGTCGTTCAAGTTTACGTTCATCATTTAGTAGCCCTGCCTCACTCATCTATCCACTTAGATAATGTTGGAATTTTACGCTTCATCTTGGATCTAGACAGATAGATAATGCAACGTCACAAACATCTGGTTAAATGGCTGTGATTTAGATTTAGTTTGATCTGTCCTAGTCCCCGCTGACGAATCTCGCTTAAGTTATACATAAACACTGACGAAATTATACGAAATGATACGAATCCTGGACGAAGTACCTACTTTTAAAATATGAAATAAGAGTAATCATACCTACTTAGCAACATGACAAACTGAGAGCGAATGAAATTAAATTAATTAAGTATCATTAACTACTCAGTCCGTTGCATTTTGCGGTTAAGCATTGTTAGCCCTCTCAAATAATATTATTTAACGATCAATGTTCGAGATGGTTGAGCGGTAATGAAGTATTGGTGGAATACAGCGGCGCGAGAGCCGCGGATTGTGTGTTAACGTTAAATCAATCCGGCACAAGTGGACAAACCAGTCCGGCAGCTGTGCGGACGTTCTCGATGTAAGTGAAGAAAGTTACTTTACACCGATAAAACTGAGCATTTGGACCAAACGACTGCAGTCCCTTTTATTTGCAGATCTTTTAATTGCATCTGCTGAATATTTGCATTATAATGCTCGTTTATTTCCTAACTTGAAGGTTAAAAAGAATGATCTTTAACACCATAAAAACTTTTATTATTGTGGCGAATACCAGTTTAAACGACATCGCAATCTTTAAACTTGAAGGCTAACATTCTCATGTCGGTTCTTCTTGGTCTAATGTGTCATTGATCACCTCTGAAAGTTTCGCATTCGTATAATTTTATACTCTTTAAAAGACTAGTTTACCAACGAAGTTGAAATTGAGAATTTGTCCATTATTTCAGTATGAACTAATACTGAATCAATAGATCAAATCATGCCCTATATACGCAGTACTAACGGCTTCGCTCGAGTCATCCTGATATCATATATTAAATCATGGGCAGCTGCATAATTTTAACTGTCACAGTTAGTAAACATGATGAGTCGATTGTCAGAAAATAGGCCGTGATCATAAATGTATGATGAGCTCTTGGTTGCAAACGTACGTTTTGATGTTGATGTATTCTTTTGTATAAACTGAGAATATACTCTTCGGCACTGTGTGAATGTGAACCCCTCGGCTCTGGACATCGTTGTAACTCGTTCTCGATTATGAACTTTAAGATCTTATAAACTCTCCCTAAATATCAGGCCAGAAAGAAAGTTTTGCGAAAAAAAAGTTTTTGTGTGTACAAGCCACTTGTAATTATTTTGAAAACTTTGGTTAGTTAAAAGTGAAAATACCATTGTTCGAATTTTGAATTTCCCTCCTCATTTTTTCGAGAGCCAAATAAAATTATCGTGTCTCATTTAAAAATGGATCTGTATCGAGATCATTTTCGTGCGATGATTTTCTACGATTTTAAATGTGGCCTAAAACCTGATGAGTCATTTGATCGTCTTCAAATTACTTTTATGGATGAAGGACGTGTAGCGAGTTTAAACGCAATCGTCTTAATTTGGGGAATGAACACAGGTTTGGTCGTCCTACGACGGCTGTCACGGAAGAAACTGCTGGCAGTAAAAAAAAAAAAATAAGAAAACAGGCGAATTACATACGAAGAGATTCAGCATACTCTGCAGAAGCGTTCACGAGATTCTACACGAGCATCTTCGCGTGAGGAGGATAGTTTGCCGCTGGGTGCCAAACAACACAACCTCACCGAAGCTCAGAAGCAGGCCCGTATGGAGAGGTGCCGTGATATGATTAAAAAATTTGAAGCAGACTCGTCTCGGCGCGTTTATGGCATTATGACAGGTGATGAATCCTGGATTTATCAATACGATCCAAAAACAAAGCGTCAATCGACAGTTTGGCTATCTCAAAACGAAACGACTTTCCTACGAAAGTGAAGCGATCGAGAAGCGCAGGGAAAATTTTTATCGCTAGTTTCTTCACTTTGATTGAGGGTATCTGTATGTATCGGGGTATCTGTATGTATTTCAATTCCATTACGAGACCAAAGCGGCACCAACGCCGAAAAGTTTCGTCTGCAATGAGCAACAAGCGACCGGGCTACGCGAGGTACTGCTTCACTATGACAACGCGCCCGCGCACTCAGCGCTCAAAACGAGGGACTTCTTGGACACAGTCTTCTCGGACCAGTCAGAATCTTGAGGCACTCACCTTACAGTCTTGATCTGGCACCGTGTAACTTCTTATTATTCCCTAAAATAAAAAATCTGCTGAAAGGGATACAGCGACCGAACACCGGGCTGCGCGGAGTACTGCTACACTCTGACAACGCGCTCGCGCACTCAGTGCTCATAACCGGGGACTTCTTGGACACTACACCGGTCAGTGTCTTGGGGCACCCTCCTTACAGTCCTGATCTGGCACCGTGTAACTTCTTTGTATTCTCTAAAATAAAAATAAAAACTGCTGGAAGGGATACAGTTTTCATCGCCGGAAGACGCGCTAGCAGCGTTCGAAAAGGCCGTGGAAGAGGTGTCTGCGGCGGACTGGAAAAAATGTTTCGAATATTGGTTCAGACGCATGAAACTTTGTATGAGGCTGGTGGAGAGTACTTTGAAAAGACTTAATAAAAATATTATATCCATAGAAGTTAGTTATTTTAGATTCTCAAAACTGTCTGAGTGTCCCACGTACGCTGTATTAAAATATTCGAAAGTCAATATGGCAAGAAGTCATAGGATTCTTCACATCCACCTAAATCTCAAATTATTTATTTGTTTGTTTAATTCTATATGTACACAACAGTACAGAGGCGGAGTTATACCTTAGGTATTTTCTACCACACAACCTTTGGAGAGCCAAATTGTAGTAACCAACGCGAAGCCAAAGGGTTTTTGTTAAAAGCATTATTATGTTGTAAATATTCGTTGTTATGATGTTACGTAATAACTTTAATACACGATAACATAGAATGAGGAAAATAATTGGAGTGGGGTGTTAGAGAATAAACCAGTGAATGTGGGATTAGTGCGAATTGTTAATATGGATGAAGTCAGAATAGCAGTAAATGGAATGAAGAATGGTAAAGCCATTGGTCCAGATGGAATACCAGTGGAAGTGTGGAAGTTATTGCGAGTGGATGGATGGACGTGGTTAGCTTTGTTCTTCAATAAGTTGTTGCTGGAAGAAGCCATACCTGATGAGTGGTGCAATAGCTCTTTAGTGCCGATTTTTAAAAACAAAGGTGATGTGCTTGAGTGCAACAATTATAGAGGAATAAAGCTAATGTCACATACTATGAAAGCCTGGGAGAAAGTTATTGAAAGGAGGCTGAGAGAAGAGAGTGAAATTTCACAGACCCAATTCGGTTTTATGCCTGGTCGGGGTACAACGGATGCCATTTTTGCTATACGCCAGCTGTGCGAGAAATATAGAGGTGCGCATAAAAACTTGCACATGGTATTCGTTGACCTCGAAAAGGCATACGACCGGGTACCTCGTGAGGTTCTGTGGTGGGCCCTTAAGGAGAAAGGTGTGCCTGGGAAGTATGTGCAGTTGATCCGAGCGATGTACAGTCGATGCAGTACCCAAGTCCGGTCTACAGTGGGTACCACTGGCAGCTTCAATGTGGCAGTCGGCTTACATCAAGGGTCGGCTCTCAGCCCTTACCTCTTCCTGATGATAATGGACGCTCTGACGTCGGACATTCAGGAAGAGGCTCCCTGGTGTATGTTGTTTGCCGATGATATTGTGTTGGTTGCCGAGAGTGGCCTAGAAGTCCAGAACAGATTGGAGGTGTGGTGGCACAGACTGGAGAGTGTTGGCCTGAAATTGAGTAGAACCAAAACGGAATACTTGTTCTGCGATTTCGGCGGTCTCTCCAATCCAGTGCCTTTAGCTCTAGCTGGAACGCCCATACCGATCTGCTCTGACTTTCGGTACCTCGGGTCACTCATCCAAGGGGATGGTGAGGTAGACCGGGACGTAACACATCGGATCAACGCAGGATGGATGAAATGGAGACAGGTCACGGGAACAACTTGTGACCCACGGATGCCCCTCAAGTTGAAGGGTAAAATCTACAAGTCCGTGATAAGGCCTGTCATACTGTATGGATCAGAATGTTGGGCTGTGAAAAAGACGGATGAAAAAAGATTGCATGTAGCGGAGATGAGAATGTTAAGATGGATGTGTGGTGTGACGAGAATGGATAAAGTGAGAAATGAATATATTAGGGGAAGTTTGAAAGTGGCACCAGTGACTGAAAAGTTGAAAGGGAATCGTTTATCTTGGTATGGTCATGTGAAGAGGAGGGATGAAACGCATGTCACTAAAAGAGTTATGAGTTTACATGTGGATGGATGGAGAGGGAGAGGGAGACCAAAGAAAAGATGGATGGATTGTGTGAAGAGTGATATGAAAGAAAAGGAAGTTAGTGATAGCATGACGAGTAACAGGGCAGAGTGGAAGAAAAAAACGTGTTGCGCCGACCCCAAATAACACGGGATAAGGGCAGGAAGATGATGACACGATAACATAGAAATATTATTAACTCGAAATGTTTTCACATTTCCGCTATATGATAATCTAAACTAAATCTTGATACTAATTAGGTAGATACTAGTTAGTGGCCTCGTCTTTTCTCAACTTGTGTTGAATTGGCTTCCAATCTAACCGGGTGCAGCTGAACGGTATTTTGCATGGACTGACTGCTATCCACACTCCATTAACTAGGTAAAAGATATCTCTTGGCTGAACTGAATGCCAGACTTTTGGGCTTTTACTAAACTTGTTAAAAATAAAAGGCCATTTTTGACATTTGAGAAAAACCCTAGAATGTAACTTGGAACGAAACTGAAAGAAACAATAAAATAATAATTAGGGGTCCGGTGTAGTAGCAGCTATTTTAGTAGTACATCTCTACACTGGACAAGCCGCTAGGTAGTCAAAAGTCAAAACGGGCCTTTTATTTTTTGACAACTTTACTCGTAACAACTGTTGTTGGGCACGCCACAATTATAGCGGTAAGTCCCCTCTTTGAGGCGTGGTTGGAAAGACCTCACGAAGTCCTCACATGACGCAGGCATAAGAAGATTTTACCACCAAAAAAAAAAAACTCTTAACAACAGTCGAATCGTTTGTAGATCTTTGACTCGAAGATCCACGAATAGTAGCCGGGGCTAATATGATTTCCGAGGCAGGAAAGAGTCTCAGTATGGAAGGAATGGTCATCTAACCACCGATTGACTTCGACAAGCATTACTTAACTTGGAAGTGGACACTTGCGTCTGTTATCATCGAGCTCCGTACCCCTCGTCTGTACGGATAGAATGTAAAATTCAAACCGAATGTACGATCCATCTCTTGCATGTAGTATACCCATCCTACCCTTTCACGTAATATAATAAGTTACTATGTCGCTCTTCCAGTTTCACTATTTATATGGTATGAATATTAAATGTAGTTTGTGCTGAATATTTAAAGTACTAGGTTCACGTCAGATATTTTAATATTCTGCGGTTTGTGACACGGCATATTTATTATTGAAACCTACGCAGCTACGTGCCGTATCACTAACTGAGCCAACTTACGAAGAGTTTTGAGCTCAAAGCTCAACAGATTCCATTGTATCTTGAATCGTCTATGCGCATTCACAAACACTCCCCTTATCTGTCATTGTTGTAGGTTACAATGCCTAAGAACTGAACTATATTGTAACAAACACTTCGCGTGCACACAGTGCCTTAAGCTTTGTTTTATGGCTTTGCGTTCAACAAGCTTCCTTGTAGCTGAACTACTTTTTCTTCGTGATTAAATAACTTGACAAGATACATTTCAAGAGTAGGTCCGATACCTAAGTCATATTTATAATTAGTGTTCTATTAACATATTATACTTGAAATAAATTCATTTAAATTATAAACGCACAAGACTAGTAAATAAAGTACGCGGCTTGTTAATCTTGCTATTCAAATTGTATGAATTCTAGTGTAATCAAAAATCATGGTTACGTCAAAGTCGGAAACGATTGTTTCCTCAGACGAGGCAACAGCTCAAACAGATGTTCGACCATCGTAAATTATGTTACAAGAAACAATAAAAATCTTATTCTCCCACTTTTCTTTGTGTCAATTGTCAGTGTGCTTATTGACGTTGGGGACTAGCTATTGCTCAACTGATTTATAGCCGCCATCACAAGCGAAGTAAAGAACACCGTCTGGTTTTTTTTTTTCGAAAGTCGCATTGTATACAGATGGATTTCTCTGGCCTTCTTTGTGAGGTATTGCACAATGTTGGGATTGTCCGTCTTTAACTCATACGGCTCCTCTCAATTGTTTCGACGAATTTGATGGGCGTCACCAACCGCTCTGATCCGATTTACAATTCGTTCCGACTTTCTTTTAGTCATCGTTTACAATGGCACTGCATGCTTGCATCGATCGACTTTTATCTATTGTTAAAGTGTTTGACTCATGTGAGGTAAATCATATTGGCTTATGAATATTGTTTTCCAATAATAATAGGTAATAACAGTGATTTCAAGCTGGGAGTTTTACTGCTATGAGTACTTAAAAGGTCTAATCTAATGTAGCGCAGGGAACTTCGTACTGTTAGACTAAAAAGTCGATGAATGAGCATATCCCTAATGTCGTCGCGCATCATCGCCCCCGCACTAGCATCTTTGCACAGTATAATTAATATGTATCTATACTGTGATCTTTGACAGTCGAACAGCGTCCTTTTCACGGTGTTATAGGTACTTTTTGAATAGTTTAAAGTTATAATTAAATGTTTTATGTGTTAAAATCACGTTTATCTCTAATAGTACAAAGTCAAGAGATCACTCTTGCTGAGGTTTAACTGAAATTTATTTGATGTCTTTGTTGGTGTCTTATATTGATGTCGCAAAACCCTGTTAGTAAGATCCAGGTACAAAGTCTCTACATATAACCCACTACAAGCGTTTCGAATTCTCGACACATGTACTAAATCACTTCAACTGTAATAAAATTATGAGTATAGGTAGTCATATTTTTTGCTATAACAATTAAAAGCAAGAAACAAGTTTTATAATGTCTGAGCAAGGTCACAGCAATATCTGTATTTGAGAGCTAATTCAATTAAGTAATCAAAACAGCATACAGAAACATATCAGCGAGTCTTTGAATTCATGATCATTACTGGCACCTTTTATGGAATATCTAATAATCTGCGTTAAGATTTATGGGACAGTGACAATGAGGCTGGGAAGCGAGATCATACGCGCGTTGACCTCCGCTTTGGCTTCGACGCGGAAATAATATGGATTACGTAAGCACAGTCGAACATTTTTTATTGCTCCATTAAATGAGGCACGCTGCCGACTCTGGGTGGAGAGCGTCTCAACAACAAATAAACGAATTTAACATCCATGATACGGCCATTAGTCTCACTATTCTTAATTGCTAAAGTTAAATCTGGACTGTTTGAACGTCGTGACATGTAATTATTCAAACTTGGTATAACTAACAACTTATAGCTTGTTTTTAACTCCATAACTACTAACTTGTTGACGGACTAAAATGTTTATGATCATTTGGTATTATTATCGGGATCAATTTAATAGAATATTACTTTACAATTATTTGAAGTACTTTAGTCAATTATATTTTTATTATTGATCTATAATACAAGGAAAACCGCTAACCGCAATTAGACCTTAAATTATGAACATTGTTTGGTCATGACAATGATATTTTACAGGCTGCAAGCTGTCCAAAGAAGAGGCAAAAATATGTTAAAATAACACTTAGAATACCTTTAATTTGCAATGTTTATTTAGTCGGTCCAATTATTGTGAAATTGAAAAAAATAAAATTAATAAGGAAAAATGTTACCTGGTAATGGTATTGGCATTATTCAAGTTTATAATTCCATGGTAATGGTACATATATATTATACGTAACAAAGTTAGATAAATAAACATGAACGTCGACGAATGGCGTACGATACGACCCTTGCGTGAAGTCCGCCGGATGCGTCAGCTCACAATATGGGCTCCAGACGGACGAAGTAAATGAAATGTGTTCTCAATCGTTCCCACAGAAGCGTAGCCGAGGGGATCGAGTCAAGGTTGCCATGCGAATCTAAGAAAAACTCTTTGAAATATGCCTTGCAAAAACTAGGCGACGTAACACGTCCTGCAGTATTCAAGTGAATTTATTTGCTTTTCGATGCGGCGCTTGGCTTCGCTTGGCATGTGGCAGGTGTTACCTGCAAACCTGAACTTGACTGGACAACATTTTATTCACCTGTGATATCGTTTTATTTTAATTTGTAATTATTTATCTAGATAGCTATGTGTACTGTACTGGCCTTAGGGTCAATACTTTGTAGGTAATTATTTTAAAATAGAACCTTTGAGGAATCTAAAACTTACTTTTAAATCGGACGGTTTCATTTAGTATGAATTTTGTTTAATATAAATGAAGTTTAATGGAGAGATTACTCTTCTTTTTTCTTGCATTATTAACGGCGTCGACTTTCCTTATCATGCGAGACCATGTGATTTGTTGTCTCGTGTCTACAACGGGGAGATCGAAGCTTTCATATTCCTTTGGACATTTATCATCCTGATGGTTCAATGTCTTCCACTACCCCTCTTTTAGCAGCCGTAGTCACTTTTTCACAACATCATTATCAGATCTTAGCATTACGGGTCCTTACGATCTAAGCCTTGATTTGAACGCACATTCTTTTTCTCGTATAAATTCTCAAATTAATCTTTGATGAACTAAAAAACCAAATGCAAGCTAAACATTATATTTTCGAATAAAAACGAAAAACGAAACAAGTTTTCAAATAGTTTCTGAAACAAAAATAATCAAATTGATAAGATTTATTAGTAGTTTTATAGTCCTTAATTTCAGACGTAGACGCCTTTATTCCTCAATATGGAAAGGTTGGTAAATCTATAAGTGGGGGTTGTTTGATCGCTAACTCGTGGAGTGGAGCGAGTACTTGTCGCATAGGTCCGGCCATTCACCTGTAGTCTAATACCTTTACGTAATAGGTACATAATATCATACTTTCAACCTTGTCAATTTTATAAGACATTTCTAACCAATTTTCTTGAGGTTACCACACAGATAATCTGATTACGTTAAGTTATAATAAAATTGATTTTTACGACATTGACTTTGTACGACCAGTTGTAGAATCATTAAGTTTCCTAAAAAATAATTATCGTTGCAAAGTAAATATTTAATTAGGCGCAAAACATATCTCCAAGCCAACCATATGTTTTGTGACGTTTCAAATCAAAATTTCCTTTCTAATATAGCAGAAATTAAATCAAAATATTGCAGACATCACCTTGTGTTACTTTCTTAAAAATATAATTATTACTACCTCTAACATGATCAAATTCAGTTCCGTTTCAATAAATGTATAGTTTTGAAACATCTGTGACTAATGTAACATTTTCCAATATAAACATAGAAATCGAAGACATTGAATCAAATTATAATGCAACACATGCTATCCAGGCGAGTCACCTTAAGGCCCTAACTCCCGAGCAGTGCTATAAAACAGTGATTTTTTTTTAAATAATAACTATAATTGTTTATTGATCAAATAGAAGCCTAGATAATATCTACAAGATACTGTGTTTCCAAAATATCTAATGAAAAATGTGTAATAACGTCATAATCGCGTAAGAACGGTGATGATATGAAAAACAAAATCTAAACTACTAACAAGCAAAATATACAAGCTTAAGTAATCACATTATATGGTAGAATATTTTGGAGGAAATACATGGTACTACATCTGTTTACAAATTACGTTTCCCTGACTCTTAAACTAGGGTATACCTGTATCTTATGAACGGCCAATAGGTTATGTTTAATATTACATAATTATTAAGTGAGGACCCTGTTGATTTATCCACTATTAAACAATTTTCAGAATGGTAATTAAAATTAAATAAATCTAAATTAAAATTAAATCTAAATTAAATCAAATTTATTAGTTCATTAAACACGGGGTTAACGCTCACTCGGTCATTGTCTTTCTATTGTGTCTCTAATTACGCTACTCAAAAAGTTAAAATTAAATTAAATCAAATAATAAATTAAAATCAAATCAAAATTAAATTATCAACTCAATTTTTGTGAGTGTGAAAGTGTAAGTGTATCTGTGTGTGGTGTATAGCTTGTAATGGTGTGTATGTACAGATCCCGGCATAGATCTTGAGCGCTGACTTTTACTTGCGCAGAAGTAAAATATCAGGTTTCTTTGGTGGTATGAAGTGAGACGCGGGGGCGGGGAGTGTCAGTGATTAGCTCACCGCGCATCGCATCATAGACTTCACTCGATTATTGGTTCCCTGCGCTTGCTGCACGTACCTAACGACGACGAGTATACTTCCGTGCCATTAAATTGACTCGTGATTTTTAATCCATCGATTTTATTATGGTTTAGCCGAATACACATAACAGGCACACAGAGAAAGTTCCTTTCAAAAGTAGGTAAAAGGAATTTCTTCGTAGGGGTGTTACAAATCTTCGTCTTTGCTACAATACCACCACTATACCACCCACCTATGTACCACCACTGTACATGAAGTTTAAATAAATAAATAAATATGCATACCTTCCGGTAGAAATTCTCTAAAAGATAATGAAAACCGAATGAAAATCTGTTGCATGGTTAATAAGTAAATGGAAAAACAGACAGACGAACACAGCGACTTTGCTTTAAACTGTTTGTTTTTTTTTTAACTTTTGTCTTCAACCAGAATTAAGAAGATAGCAGGTAAAAGAATAAATAAAATAAAAAAGGTGTACATTTTTTTTCCCATAAGTGTACGATGCGCAAAGCGATCCCCACTCTGTCGCCGAGCGCTCAAGATCCGTGCCGAAATCTGTACGTGTTAGCATGAGTGTGTATGTGCTATGTTATGTAAGTTAAAAGTGATTCTGTGAAGTCATAGTCTTGTAACTTACTGAGTGATTACTTCACGCCACTCAGTAAGTTTCCTTTTAATTTCCCATTTTGTCAGATCAAGTACGTTTAGGTGTCTTATGAATTTTTCTGTAAATGTGAGAGCTCAGAATATGAAACTGATGTTTGGCAAAGGCAGTTCTATGAGGAGTACTTGGGGGGATGAAAGTGCGTTTTTTTAGGTTGGAAGAGAGCAGGGATGGATGTTTTTTAAGGACTGAGTTTAGCACGAATAGTTGACGTACTGTGAGAACTTTACTTTCTGAAACCTACTTCTCGGTAACGGTTAAGTCAATAGGTTTGAAAAAATATATGTTTATTATAGATTCATGTTTAACATTATCATATGATTTTTTCGTAAAGCTTAATACTTTTGCCAAAAAATATTTTTTAACAACATGATATTTTTTCTCTTGTTTTCCTTACTCCTTTCAAACGGCTTTGATCTTTAGAAATATGTAAAAATTGCTTTAACCAACAATTTTTTTGTGTGTTCTTCAAAATGTACATAGCATAATGTAAATCAATCAATATTTCGCAAAGAAAATAGATTCAAATGTCAGCGGGGCTCTATCTGGCCAGATGCTCGAGGGACTATACACATTAAGAAAATTATCAAGGTAACTCGTAAGGATAGCATGTATTATGCTTGCTTGAAACTGCAATAAAATACCTCTCGATGCAAAAGTCAGAGACGAGCTCATGATTGAAGATTTAGATGACATCGTAATAATTTAAACTCCAGTTAAACTATTTTGAACTGTGGGACTATTCGACAGAGTTACCGCAGCCCTTGAACGCCAAGTATACAGGATTCAGTGAAAAAAAAATTGACCCAGAGCGATTATGATTTCTTACCCTTTACTAATCAAGCCACAGTATCTGCAAAATAAAAATCTGCAACGTCGACGCAACACTTACCTCAACTTTACGACTCAAAGACTTCTCAATAGTACGACATTGATAAACCCTTGAGCATCGAGCTAAGAGTGTCCTTTATAAAGCGGCCTCGACCCATTTCAACCTCGTTCCCCTCACATGAATAAATAAATGCTCATTTTGTAACTTACCCGTTTGCCAACTCATCGATGTAATATGTCTCTGTTTCGATATATCTCTGTTTGGCTTTGCAGTTATGTTGAATATCATAGTCTTTACAATCTACTGGACAAAGCCAGCTTGATTAAAAACGAGTAGAGTCCTATATTGGACTCTCTACTCGTTACTTGTATAAATCGCAATGCCTAAATGCCTAGGTTCTAACCAATTTCGACTTGGTGGCCAAAACTCTGATTATTTTGGACCCTTTATTATGTTAGTATTGTATTAATTATTTTAGTATTGCGTAAATTTAAAGAAAATGAACTTGAATGTGCAATATTCTTATAAGTTTTTGTTGCTTGTAAAACTTTTGTTTTGATATATTGATTAGCGTGCCTACCTGCAGTGCAAGGTTTTGTAAGTTGTCTTGTAATTCGGGAAGTGAATGTGTTTTACGATGAATGGTAATACACATTCACTTCATGCTCAACGGAGTGATTTTATAGCTTTGCTAGAATTTATTCATCCGTTCCAATTAGATTTGATTCGATTTTTACTGTGATGCTTTTAATAAACATATGGTGTTTGGATAAGACCATTGGCGAAACCGTATTGGGTACGATCTTGACTCAGTATAAAGAACATATCGAATTTCAATGTTTAGTAATCAAAGCTGTGTTAAACCAAAGATGCGAAAAAAATAATAATATGCGAATAAAATACGACACTAAACTTGCTCTGCTCAATTATACCGTGTTCTAACGGTTAATATAAAATCTAGCCACAATTAACAAATTAATACGCTCTTTTTGCATTTGGCTATTCAATCTTGTCGGGTAAGTCGCCAATGAGTCATTCAGGGAAACCCTTTCGTGACTCAACTCGTTATCGACTACAGGCATTGAGTCGAGTCGACACTCACCCTGTTTAAATTGATAATGTCCTTGTTGCCACAATTGAAACGTTGTTTGAAAACAGACTAATGTATGTGCGCTCTTTCTTGTTATTGAACGCCGGTGGGATGTTTTATGAAATGTCTTAATGTTTCTTATTAAGCAATTCATCTTAAATTAAAGAGGAGAGCCTGTTGTAAAGTTTGGACTAACAACAATATTGTTGGGTATTAACTCACGATTTAGATGTCATGAACCAAAATGTTAAAGTGGTATTGACAACAGACGACAAGAAGTTTACAAAATGAAAATCGAGAGTTACAATTTACAATTCACAGAACTTTACGAACGGCTTCAAATTAATAAAGGATGTTGTCTTTACATAAACAAACAATTCTTGCTCACCGTTCCAACTCCCAAGTAATTTTGAATTCGGATAATATCATTTAATTTTTTTAGTGGAACAAAATGTCGTCATGTTTTGTGTGGCAGGCGTTCATTGGCTTGGCGCCAGAATATTTCACCCATTATACATTGGCCCGGCGGTCACAAAGGAAATGAGATCAATCACAATACTAGGGGCCAATAATACCGATGTCTCATGGCGATGTTATAAAGGTATCGAACTATCGATTTTATCTTAATTTTCGCTCAGCAACAAAAGCAGGAAAACGAAAAAAAGGTAGGCTTGTTCGTGTATTTTTATGTTTATTATAAGTTTTTCCTTATGGATTTATTTCTTTACTTGAAGTCTCTCTAAATTTGTGGACGTGCGTAATAGTAGGCATTTTCAGGAGGTTATTTAGTAATATATTATGAAATTACATATAACTGGCTTGTATTGCTATTCTTAAAGAAATATTTATAAAGCTCGGGAGATCTTTTAAACCAACCGGTTTAAAAGATCTCCCGAGTATTGGTTCGTTCGATCATTACTGTTAAAACGTAGGTACATTAGGATGTTTCATGTTTTTTTTAAATTTCCGATTTTCATTTGACTTTGCTCGAATTCTTGATACCACTCATGCAGTGTTCATATACCAAAAATCGCCATAATCGGTTAATATTTAGAGGTTGCACAAAGCCAATAAGTGCACAAGAACACAGTCGATCATAAGATCGCGGGCTTCTGGACGGCGAGCTCTGGGTAGCTCGCCGTCCGACCGTCCTGTAACCGTCCGGACCGAGCCCAAGTTGTCGTCGGTGTGTATGTTTCCACGCACGCCTCAAGGACATGTCAGTAAAACCGTAAGGGCCCAGCAGGGTAGAAGCCTACTGGGGCCATGAGTTGTGCGAAAGAGGACCCCGGGGCTCTGGAACGAAGGCAAAGAAAGAACAGGAGCGGACATAAAGAATTGTGTAATTGTGTTAAAAAATAAAATAAGATAAATACGTCGTGTTTGGTATCATATGAAAGGGCTTCACTTGTAGATTTCCAAAATATTGCTCAAATTTAAAGTGAAGCCCTCTCGAGCGGACAAAAAGTCATGTGTTAAAAAAAAACGTTAAAATAAAAACACCGTGTTTGATTTCATTTGAAAGGGCTTCACTTGTACTTATCAAAAATATCATCAAAATTCAATTTGGGGCGCCAAATCAAGCGTTCAGAAAATCCGATGTCAACAGACAGTAACACCAAAATTTTAAAGTTTATATCATAAAAAGTAAAAAAAAAACTAAAAACGACGCTGAAAAAGTATGAAACAAGATTTTCAGGATGCTGAAATAAACAAGCTTACTGGAGAAACAAGAACAGAACAAAAAGAAAAGCCGTAGTCACACGTTATATAGGTACCAACCGTAACACTTTAATAAAGTGTGATTACGGCTTTTCTTTTTGTTCTGTTCTTTTTGTTATTTCTCCACTAACCTTGTTTAACATTTGCAAAATTTATCCTCAATGACAAAATAGAAAAAATAAAATAAAAATAGGATACACGAATTTAATTTATTTATTTTAAAGACTAGTTTAGTATATGTATAATAAAAATAAAGTAGATGTTTTATTTTTTGTTGATCAATTGATTGATTTATTGTAGACTAGCTTTTACCAGCGACTTCGTTCGCGTGAATGTCGGTTATTGTGGACGCGAAGTCGTAAGGATTAGTCTATGCCCTTCCTAGGGGTTCAAGCTTACGCTGTACTCAATTCCAGCAAAATCAGTTCAATAGTTTAAGCGTGAAAGCGCAACAGACAGACAGACTTACTTTCACATTTATAATATTAATAAAGTATGAATTGATTTGGACTCATCTTCATACTACAAATCAATTCCGTATGGTGTCCGGACGTAAAGAAGAACACCATCCCATCCACGAAATAAAGAAGGTAGTGGAAGTGCCCCTCAGATATCTCATGCGTGTCAACATTAAGCAGAGCTGCGCAAACATTTAGCTTATTCGCCGTCAGATACTTGTCGCGATAGGTTGTCTCAGAAATACCCGAAAAATTACAAATTAAGCCTTATTCTGCGGTTTTGACCTGCTAAAACGAACGCAGAAAAAAATATGTATCTTGTGGAGGTGTATCGTATCATCGGTAAGTACTAAACTTTGTTAATTTTTAATATAGTTGATTTTAATTACAATACCACTTTTTATGACTTCAATGCAAACTATAAACAACCTTACAATCATTGACAGAAAGTCTAAATGCACTTGGTCGTCATCTGGATAATCATAACATAAATTCTAGTAAGTTCGACGCTACTCAATTAGGGATGGGACACATCCGTAAAGTAGGTTGGTATCGATAATTTTTATTTATTTCTAACTCTTCATTTCATGGCTGGCACCATCCATGACATTTTGTGTCGGACGGTTCATGTGTATAATTTATAAATATTTAACTAAGATTGCACAGAAATCTCGAGGTTTTAACAACACGTAACCTGCATCCGTCCGAAGTAGGGGGTTGCTGATCACTTTCTTTCACTTCACGTTCGAAAGGCTGAACGGATTTCAATAAAACTTGGTACATGGGTAGACCACGTCACGAAAGTTGTTGTTGTTGTTATTTCAAGGTCAGTAAATATTTTTAGTACTACATATCTGTTATCGTTTCATTTATCGTTAGCTTCTGTCAGCAGCTTCGCCCGCGCACTATGCGTTCCAAAATAAGGATAGGATAGCCAATAACCTCAATCTGTCAAATGTTGAGTGATAAGTACAGTTTGCAAAGAAAACTTATTTGCATATCAATAAATGTTATTTTTTGCATTTTATTACTATGTCTTAGTTAACTCTAGGGGATGTAAAATTTATTGTTTAATATAAATTATCTGCGAAATAAATATCTGGTTTTAAGTCATAATTAGTTAAAAATAAAAAGTTTTGTGTCTTATTTTCATTGTTAGGAATAATTTTCCTTCTTCTATTTTCCACTACTCACGACACTTCACACAGGGACGCAAAGATGAGCAAAGTTGAGGAACTGGATTCTGACTAAACTTTTTTAGTTCACGTTCAAATTTAATTTATTTACGAATAAATTAAATTTTAAAAATTTCTTGTTTTGCTCTCTCTACCCAATTTCTTCGATTTGACAATATGACGTGAAGTCACAAAATGGAATCGATCCTATTTTTATTTGGAACGCATTGTACTTGATTATATGAAAATAAGATTACCTCCTAGCCCTACATACAAACATACAAATACCTCTTTAACATTGATATTTTAAAGATAATCAACCTTTTCCATTATTAAGCATTTTTATGATGTTAACAAATTATTACATTGTTCACCTGAATAAATTACGTAACATCAATATTAAGATATCGATATATATCTACATCTCTAATTGAGTAGCGAATGAGATTACATGTGCATGGGAATATGACATCTATTTCAAAGGTACTAGCGTTCTAAATAGCAAGAATTGAATACAACGCCATCTAGCGTTGAGTAGCTGAACTCGTTGTAAATTTGTCTATTTAAAGTTTTTAAACGAAAAACGACTTTATTGTTTGTGTCATGTCATATAATAACAACTTTCTTTCCTTGTAATAAGACTTAATTTTTGAAAGCGATAAAAAGATGATTTGTAAAAGTTGCGTTAGTAATTTGTATCCAATCAAATCACTGTTTTTTATGTCTGTAATGGACAATTTGATATGCAAATGTGTGAGTTTGACGACACTGGTTCCCGTGCTTAGCCAGTGTAGGGGCACTTCTCTGTATTCTTTGTTCTGTGATCCCATCTCTTCCCGAGAGTGTCGTAAGAGGTGACTAAGGGACATACCAGAGAATGGGCAGCAGCATCCTCTGGGCATTACAACAACCAAACTGCGATCGCCAAGCCGTCTGCCGAGCGTGGCGATTATGGCAACCACCCCCTCCCAAAAAGAAAAAATGGGCTCTAGTGCCCGGCAGTCTGTCTGTCTACCTTTGACTCCGATAGCGGTCAAGGCCATGACGAGGCAAGGGGTGCGAAGAATCTCCGGAAGGGTTCTGGCTACCCATTTATAAAACGAATGGACCTGGTAAATTTTAACACGCGTATACTAAGGACTGACGAGAAAATCACCGAACTTGAGGAGGAATTGAGCAGGTTCCGATGCAGTATTGTGGGATTATATGAAACTGAAGTCCGAAGATAGGGGGAGGATACGAAATTCTCAAATCCGATAACCTGCTCTATTTCCGGGAGGGTGACCAGCAGTCCCTTGTGAACAATGTGGTGAAGATCGAGAGTGTGTTGACCAGGGTGGCGTACCTTATACACCATATAACACTCCCGGACGACGAAGTAGAGACCATGTATAATGATGGATGTATCCAGAGCTATGCATGGCTATAAGACTCACTTCACCGTGGTCATGGGAGACTTTAACGCGAAACTGGGCAAACGAGACGGTGACGAGCTTTGAGTAGGGCAATTGGATTTGGACGTAGGAATCACCGGGGACACTTACTGGCTAGCTTTATGGAGAAGGAGGGCCTCTACATGATGAATTCCTTCTTCAAAAAGCGTGAGCATAGAAGGTAGACCTGGCAAAGTCCTGACAGTGCAACTAGAAATGAGATTGACTTCATCCTGTCGACGAAGAAGCAAATATTCAATGATGTCTCTGTGTTCAACAGGGTGAAAACTGGAAGTGATCACCGCATGGTAAGATGCACGTTGAATATTAATATTAAGCTTGAAAGGTCTGATGAGGTCTACGCTCCGTCCAGCACAGATCCAGATTCAAAACCCCGAGAGCTTTCAGCTCGAACTCTACAATCGTTTCGAGAGCCTAGGAAGCTCCGTGGACGAATATAACGATGGGTTCGTGGAAACTGTCCATACGGTCGGGTCTAAGTTTTTCAAGACTCACCGTACAAATAAGAACAAGAGGCTCTCTGATCCGACCTTCGAGCTAATGAAGAAGAGGCGTCAGATGATTCTGCAGTCTTGCGTCAGACGATGCGTGCATTTACCCGCAGCTCAATAGAAAAATCTCGAAGTCTGAAACGCGACCTTCGCCACTTTAATACCGCAAGGATTAAAGAAGGATGCGAATGAGCGAAATAAGGGCTCTAAAGTATTGGCACGAGATTTGTCAATTCAGCAAAGCTAGCTCACGAAACTGAAGACCGACGATGGCCGAGTCATATCCCCCAAATCGGAGATTCTGGGAGAGATCGAGGCTTTTTATGGACACTTCTATCACTAAACACGCTGCAAATCTAGCAAAGGACTCAACAGCTAGATTGACTCGATACTATACGGAAGATATCCCGGACGTCAGCCTGTACGAGATTAGGATGGCTCTGAAGCAGCTGAAAAATAACAAGGCGTCTTCGGTGATGACGGAATTATGGCCGAACTCCTGGCGGGTGGAAAACCGGTCCTTAAGCCCCTTCAGAAGCTATTAGATTCCGTCATGCTCGAGGGAAAAATGCCACAGGCGTGAAGCAGAGGCGTGGTGGTACTCTTCTTTAAGAAGGGCGATAATGCCTTGCTTAAGAATTACAGGCAAATCTCGCTTCTGAGCCATATCTACAAGCTGTTTTCCAGAGTCATTACGAATCGTTTCGCGCGCAGGTTCGACGGGTTCCAGCCTCCTGAATAAGCCGGATTTCCTAATTTTTTTTTGTTTGAAGTATCTTGTTATTTGTTTATTGTGCAAACCTACCACAGTGTTGTCTTTTTTAACCCAAAGGTTGACTGTTAAAAAATGCCTTGCTGCATTAAGTCCGCCTATGTACCACGACTGTACATGAAGTTTATATAAATAAATAAGTTGTACCCGCAAGAAAAGCCGCAGTTACACGTTATATAGGTACCAATCGTAACACTTTAATAATGTGTGACTACGGCTTTTCCTTTTGTTCTGATTTTGTTTCTCCAGTAACCTTGTTTATTTCAGCATCTTGAAGATCTTGTTTCATACTTTTTCAGCGAATTATGTCGAACGCTGTCGGAGGACTCAAAAAAAACCGAAATTTCTTATAATTATTTAATTAATAAAAGTATTACAAAACTTTCTTACAATTATAATAAACCTAGTATACAGATTCGAAGTGGGAATCGGAATGAACGAGTTCCAACGTCACGTAGGCCACCGCGCCGCGCGTCGCTTACACGTGCCGCATCGTCAGCGTTTCCGTCAGCTTGCACAATTCTATGTATTTGTGTCGCGAAGGTAAATTTCCACCGTCGATGCACCGTCAGCGATATAGATATAGGGCTGGCGCGTAACACCTCCCCCCGTAGCTCAGCAACTATTTTAGGACGTTTAGTGAAAATGTTGCTGGCATCTGAGTTTCTCTCTGCCGTCGCGATGTTTCTGGTTCTTCATAAGGATGATCTCGATTTGCAGCAGCAGTATTGGGTGATTGCTCTGTTGGTGGCTTGAGTTTCCAGGCGTTGTAACGGTAACACAGTACTATAATGGTTAGTACAAGTGCACCAGATAACATTACGTAGAAAGGTATGGTTGTATGGTAGAATGATGATGATGACTCCAGACTCTCCAGTTGAACAGGTGTTTGAAGATTGATCTCATCTTGTAGGTTATGCAGATTTCTTAGGTTGATAGAGTTTATCTTAAGCGGAGGTTGAGGTTCATGATCTTCATGCATTTTTGTAGTAATTTCAGTGATCTTCACTGGCTGGCCGTTCACTCGATCATTGATGTTAACTATGGTGAATTCATGTGTTCTCAGCAGGCAGTTATGCGGGATGGTAACCAGGAAGCTGCCGGTCAAAGTGTTGTATTCATCTCGTTCGCAGGTGAGTTGCAGTTTCGTTGGTTGTGGGAAGACGACTACGTAGTGGCGGTCATCCAGCTTCTCCATGGCTTCTCTTGAAAGGGAAACGGTTGTCTTCGTACAGGAATCGTCCATCGTTTTGCCGTCTATTATACGTTGTATGCAATCTGGTTGCGATCTTAACTGATGATTGAGTTTTTCTTCGCAGAGATACTGCTCGGTTAACTTTGGGCATTCAGCCTCTATGTACACGTGAAAATTTCTAGTGATAGCTATGAATGGGTAAGGGGGAATTACTACCTGCTTACTTTCGTTCGGTACTATAGCTAATCTATACAGAATATATTTGAGAGGAGATAGGATGGGAAATTGGAATACTAGTACGATGTGTTGACCATTATAGAATGATCCTGGTTTTATGACGTCATAATATTCCCTAATCTCTATATCTAACAGCTGATCCTTATCATAGATACTACTAAGTTTTCCTAACATACTAGTCATTATCTCTAACGTTATCATAGAATGGTGCGTGCTTGCGGCACGGCTGAAGGCTATTGCATCTTCAATTCTATGTAACTCATCTAGTAACTTATCTACGTTATCGCTAACTATACCTAAGATTTGCGCGAACTTCGCGAATTTTAAGAGACTGTGCTGCGCATACTTTTGTTTATCTAGTAAATCATGTAGTGTATTGTTAATTTGCGACTGATTTTCAACAATTTTGGTTATAATTTCGGTATGATGGCCCATCCAATCTTTGCTAAGACTGATATGATGGTTTTGTTCAGAAATTATTTTATCCTGATTATCCTTGAGAATTTTAATAGCATCATTGTATCTCGTAGCATCAGTATAGTCGAGATTTCCGGTTATACTTTTTACTACGGAACCTAAACCGTCTATAAGACCTCTTTTGGGACGACTAGGCCCTAAGCTGTATAGTTGAAGTGAAGCTTTATCTAGTTTACTTGTTAAATGATCAATCTGTAACTCATATAAGGCGTAAGTATAGTTATCTAGAATTTCTTTGATTTCAACTAGTTGTATTCGTACGGAGCTAATTTTATCATTTATATCTTTAAGTTCAATGTATTGTAGAAATGTATGATAGTGGGTCGTAAGTCTCATGGGTCCTAATTTAAAAGGTAAGATTCCCGGTCCATCGTTGAGTCCTTCAAGTTTTATCTCTTCCGCCTGTATCAGGTGGAGGACCAACATCAGTAGTGGAATCCTGTAACAATGTGGCACTTTTAGGGATTCGTTTGAGTCTCGATTTTGCTATTGGACCACGTTTCTTGGAAGTATATATGTGAATTGGAAGATCTGCTAAAACTGTATCCTGAGTGTATCTTGGTGCGAGCTTTTGACGGCTAGCACTTGGGTTTTTGATGAATATTTGCTGCTGTGGCTGATAATCTACTTCTGATTCACGACTTTTGTTCCTATTGTCTATTATTGCAGTTCTATTAGAGAGAGATGATTCATTGATTAATTCATAGACCTTTTTCATTTGTTCCCTATGTGAATGTGTGTACTGTTGTAGCAGATGTTCTGTTAAATCCATATCTAGTGGATCTCTTGGATCTGTGTGTCCTAAAATGATATCGTATGGCCTACACTTCGTGAAACTATGGACTGAGCTATTATAACCTATCAAAGCATATGGCATTAGATTAATGACAGACTCGTCTCGATGCTGTAGTTTTAGGATGCGCAAATGTTCTAACAAGGTCAGATGGAATCTTTCGATGTTGCCGTTGTCGTTCGGTGCGTGAGCTAATGTTGTATGATGAGTTATTTTGTGTGTCTTGCAGAACTCTGAAAACATCTGGTTTGAAAATTCTGTACCCCGATCAGTAATGATGGTGAGTGGCAAGCCATGATGAGTGCTAAATGTTAGTAAAGCCTGTATAACGCTAAGTGCAGTACCATCTCTTAGGTTATACGCCTGCCCATACTTAGAAAATACATCTATAAGAGTAACATATTTTTCATTTTGTGCTGTAAATAAATCCATATGAACGATTTCGAACGGTTTTGTGGCTGGTGGAACTATATTAAACCTAGGCTTGACAGGGTTCCTGTCATATTTGGCCTGGCCACATATAGTACAATCATTGATAAATTTGGAGATATGCTCCTTCATTTTTGGCCAAAAGTACCTACGTGATAAGGTCAGGTAACATTCATTAATACCGCGATGATTAGTTTTACCATCGTGATAGTGACGGATAATATCCTGCTGCCTAAGATATTCCTTGACATTTTCAATTTCTGTCTTAGCTATTACCAGATTCATGGCTGAACTCTTGAATTTCTCTTGTAAGATGGGGACAATTTTGTACATGGCCAAAGGCGGGTTTATAAAGAGAGCTGTTTTAATTTTAGGGTTTACATACTCCTTTATTGCATTGACTAGATCCTCCTCTAAGTTAGACTCAGATAGTTGCACCGATGTTCGGGTATGTGTGTCGAAGGGTTTTGTCACTGTCGGTCTTCTTTTTATATCCCCTACTATGGTCAAACATAATTGTCGATGGAATTTGTTGAGCGGATCGTCAACGATAGGTATCTCAAGTATAGGGTGTTCATTGTCAGTGTGGGCAGTGAGAGTGTTTGAGTTACTTAAGGTTGGAGGTTTATCTGTCGGATTGGCAATCATTGAGCTTGTCTCTTCGTTGTTTAACTCGATACGGGATAAGGCATCGGCGTTGGTGTTATTTTTGCCTTTTTTGTAAATGACTGTAAAGTCGTATTCACTTAACTTTAGCCGCCATCGAGTTAACCTCGAGTTCGGCTCTTTAATGTTCATAACCCACTGGAGTGGTTTATGATCCGTTACGATTTTAAATTTGCGTCCAAAAAGGTATGGTCGGAAGTACTTGGTGGCCCAGACAATAGCCAGCAATTCCTTCTCTATCGTGCTATAATTAATTTCGCTCTCGTTGAGTGTACGTGAAGCGTACGATACGGGTCTATCTGATCCTATGGGTCCTTGTGATAGCACTGCACCTATTGCATAGTTAGAGGCGTCAGTGGTAAGTATGAATTCTTTCGTGAAGTCAGGGTATCTTAAGATGGGGTCATTAGTCAGTAATGTCTTGCATTTTTCGAAACTGTTAATGTAGTCGGGGTCAAATGTAATTTTCTTTCCTTTCTTTAGGCACTGTGTTAGGGGTTTAGTAATCCGGGCGAAGTCTGGAATGAACTTCCTGTAATATCCTAAAAGTCCTAGAAATTGTTTTATCTGTTTAGGGGTTTTTGGTAAGGGATACTTCTTTACGGCTGCTATCTTGTCGGGGTTAGGTTTGATGCCTTCATTGCTTATTACATGACCGAGATAGGCGGTTTCCAATTTTAAAAATTCCGATTTGTCTAACTGTATTTTGAAATTGGATTCACTCAACCTCTGAAAGACCTTTTCTAAGTTAACCATATGCTCCTGTAAAGATGTACTGAATACTATAATATCGTCTAAATAGACGAGACAGATAACATTCTGGAGCCCTCTGAGGACGTTGTCCATTACGCGTTGGAACGTTGAGGGCGCATTCTTAAGTCCCATGGGCATTCGTAAAAATTCAAAATGCCCATGTTCTACATTGAAGGCGGTCTTGGGGATGTCGCTGGGGTGCATTTCAACCTGATAAAAGCCGGATGTTAAGTCAAGGGTTGTAAAATATTGGCATTTCCCTAATTTATCAAGTACATCATTGATATTTGGTATTGGGTACTTGTCGTCGATCGTCTTTTCGTTCAGTTTCCGAAAGTCGATGACGACGCGCCACTTTTGCTTTCCTGAAGCATCAACCTTCTTTGGTACTACCCAAATTGGTGAGCTCCATGCTGACTCCGATGGCCTAATTATACCCTGTTCTAACATTTTTGATATTTGGCTAGTGACTTCTTCCCTATGAATAAATGGATACCTGTAACTTTTAGTATATACAGGGTTTTCGTCGGTAGTTCTAATGCAGTGCTTTATTTTATTGGTGAAAGTTAGCGGTTCTCCTTCGATATAAAAGATGTCAGCGTATTTAGCGCACAATGATTCTAAATTTGCCTTCTCTTCCAAATTTAAGTGACTGGTACGCAATTTTGATATAATTTCTTTTACGCGGGGTGACGATTGTTCCGTATGCGTACACTCGATATTAAACAATGATGCTTGCGCCGGATGGTCTAGCGAGAATATTATATCGTTAGGGGTAGGGTTCTCAACTTCTACTATGCCACGGTTACTTACAACGGTTGTTAAGCATTCATGAATAGTACAGTTACAGATAATCTGTTCGTTAACTAAAACTTCTCCGTCTTGTGCGTTAATTGGTAATCTAAGTAGTTTACTGCTTTGAGCCGGGATGATATTTTCATACAAATTTAAATTGCTGGAGTTGTATATGTTAATATGATTTACCGCGGATTTCGTGGTCAACGTCAAATCTTTAAGGTCCAATTTCGCATGCCACTTTGCAAGTAGATCGAATCCTATGAGACCATCAAAATGATTATGGAATTTATATACGAATAGTTTTATGGGCTCTAAATCGTTGAATTCGGGGAAACATGGTATATTTATGGAGTGGTTATGCCTACTCGTCGCATGTACGTTGGTAACCTCGAATGGATCATAATTCAATGGTAAATGTGAAAAGTATTTCTCCACAGCATCCGGGCTTATGAAGGACTGGTTAGCGCCGGTGTCTATTAATAAATTTAAGTTAGGGTTAGTAATATGAACGTATGGCAATTGTCGCTGTGTTTGAAGGTTCAATTCTATTTTGATTTTTTTGATTTCGTGACTCCCTGAAAATCCTCCTTGCTGGTGGAAGGCTGGGGCTGTTCATCTACCTGAGCGTTGCCGTCATTTGTCATGTCAGTCGTCACCTCAGTCTGCGTCTGCGGGACGCTATCGTACACACAAGGATAATTGCCGTAGTAGTCCATAGGATAATTGTTTTCATAGTAATTAGGCTCCTGCTCGTACACGTAATATTCGGGATAATAGAAATCTTCGTAACTTAGACATTCGTTAACATTTACATCGCGCGTTTTGAAGTAGTTCATGGGTGGTGGATTGCCTTGCCTAGACCAATCCCAATTATTACGAGTGGGAGGTAGTGGCTTGGCAACAAAGTTGCTCACACCACTCATGGGCTTGGGCCCTAGATTTTGTGGTGGGGGTCTTGGAGCCATTCTAAATGCGTTATTGTGCGGATTGTAGTTTGGGGGTGGAGCGCCAAATGTTCGTTGCGTATGCGAAGGCATACGGGGTTGATTATAGGGGGCATTAAAACCGGCGTTAAATCTAAATTGAGTTGGTTGCGGCAACTGCATCATACGTGGTTGTGCATAAGCGGGCGTGACCGGTTTAGGTAAGGGCATAGCATTAGTATTGCGTAAAGCGGGGAAGCCTGCATGCATGGGTGATGGGTTAGGCTGTGTCACAGACTTGGGATGAGTGTTAGTGAGTTTAGGCAAACTATCATTTCTCTGTTGCAGATACAGCACGTTTAGCTCCTCCTGTACGAATTGTAATGCTGTTTCAATAGAATCTGGCCGCATGCATCGTATGCGTGAACCTAAGGGTTCTTTGAGCCCGCGCACAAAAGCCTGCATTGTCAGCTTCTTATACAAATCGCGTTTAGCATTAATAGTTGTAGGCACTGTTTCATGAAGTGTAATATATGTCATGATGGTGCTAAATAATGTTTGGCATCTATCATAAAGTTCTTGGGGCGTATCATTTCCCTGTGTCTGCAACGAGAGGTCATTATAGAGGGTGGTTTCATCCCTACGATCCGCGAAATTATTTATTAACACACTTCTGATGCCATTCCAGTTCTCGGGGATACCGTTGGAATTGACAGTTCGCGCAGCGGGGCCCGTTATTCTATTTAGTATACCACTAATCAAAGACAAATTATTTAACTCATGTTCTGGACCCTCGCGTACATACGCATTCACTAACTTATCGCAAATCCTAATAAATCTAGTTAAGATATGGGGGTTCCCATCAAATTCTGGGACCAGGCGGAGGGCCTTCCAAATAGCATCGGGGTCATGTGCCATAGTGCTGTCTATATCTCTATTACTATCTACTAAATCTTCCCGTCTCAACTGTCTATGAGAAACAGCCTCACGGGTCCCTAAACTCCTAGGGTGAAAAATCTTGAAATATATTAAGGGTTAAGGGTAAGGAAAGCGACACCAGAAAGATTCTTGTGCACTTACTTGTACATTCCGGCTTCTCCTGAGCAGTATCAATGTCTGGATCTCCGCAGCTCTTCGACGGTTCGGGATACTCGTCAGAGGTGCCTAAGGCCACCCGGGCGGCTCACCTAATTTCTATAATTCGAAATTTATCTCGCGAACCGGCCCGCGAGTATCCTACCGACTGCGCCAATTATGTCGAACGCTGTCGGAGGACTCAAAAAAAACCGAAATTTCTTATAATTATTTAATTAATAAAAGTATTACAAAACTTTCTTACAATTATAATAAACCTAGTATACAGATTCGAAGTGGGAATCGGAATGAACGAGTTCCAACGTCACGTAGGCCACCGCGCCGCGCGTCGCTTACACGTGCCGCATCGTCAGCGTTTCCGTCAGCTTGCACAATTCTATGTATTTGTGTCGCGAAGGTAAATTTCCACCGTCGATGCACCGTCAGCGATATAGATATAGGGCTGGCGCGTAACAAGCGTCGTTTTTTTGTTGTTGTCGGGTTTTAGTTTCTTTTTTTACTTTTTTTGTGTTCCGTGTTCACGGCAGTGCCATCACATCAAATTGCCATCAAATAAGAATATGGTATATGCAACAACAAGTTTAACTCTATTGAATTCTCCAACGAGCTATGTTATGTAGTACCTAGAACTATTGTCCGGCGGGAGGTGCGCGTACCTCGATTATTCTATACTGCACGTTGTAGGACGAATGCTGGGGTGCGCCCGCCTTTCCGCTAACTAGTGGCAACCTGTAACTCACATTTTATAGATTTTTGACATTTTCGCACTTTCTCTATCTAAATTTAGAAAAATGGCTTGTCAATTACTGGCTCGCTGCCCTTAAAATGGACACATAATGTTTCTGCTTCTCTTATAATAATTGTAAGAGTACCTATACCTATATATTATTTTTTATTTAAGACGCGTCCGTTATCTTATTTTACGTGTAATTTCGTGGACAATGGTGTGGGTTCTACGTTTTTACTTCTCTGATAAAACTACTGTATATTGACTCTGTATTATATAACTGTTTTTTGTCCTAAATAAATAAAAATCCCGAATCAATAAAAGATGACCGATGTACTCATAATCTGGTTCTGATGTTATTGAGATAATTATGTTCTTCAGTAATGGGTAACATATTGTTCCTAAGTTTTAGTGGATCGCTAAACACATGCCATTTGTAAATTTTTCAGTGTTTTACTGATTTCTTAAAAAAATACTTAAAGTATTACTATTCAGTAGATTTTACAATAAAGTTATGCGTTTACACGCTGGTTGAGTCTTTTAAGAAGGTACTATATAACATGTCATCCAATGACTACTGCTACTCAGGCTCACGGCTCATAAGTGCCTTTTTCTTCAAGTTCTGAAGAACTTAAAGAAAAAGGAATAATGCAGCTCATAGGATCCCATATCTTTTATCCGGAAAACTTTGACTAAACTAATCCATTTAAAAAATCAGTGATAGCCTGAGGGCCATCGTTCGTCATCATCATCATCTAGCCGTGAAACTAAAATTAGGAACTTTTAATAGACATACTTTCTGTCGATTAAATTAGCCGATTGATTTACTAAATCGGCGAATAACTACCGGAGATTTATTGCGAACAACAGCATGGTTGACATATTATATCAGCTTGTCATCATTTGGGAGAATAAATTCGTTACATTATCTCGGGTTGTTCTCGTCTGGCTAAAGGAGAGTACTTGCATAGGCACAACTTGATAGCCAGGTTTATCCATTAACGAAATCGACAGTGCCACACTACAGATAGTTCTCGTTAATGGTCATATCGCTTTGTACTGGAATAGGCCCATGTCAAGACTATTGTAGCCAATAAGCCTGACGTAGTAATGGTAAACCGATACGAGAGGCATGTAATGATAGTTGATATAAGCGACCCTCATGACGAGAAACACGTGAAAGCGGAAAAAGATTAAGAGTCTTGACGAGGCCTGCGAGATTATCGACGTGTGGGATGTGGACTCAGCAATCATTGTACTGATAGTTATGAGCTTCGACCGACATCTTTTTTTTAGTGGGAAATCATCTCATGACTTCTCGCGCTCTTGGGTAGGGCGGGAGGGGGACACTGACTAAAACCCACTCCTGTTCCTTCTTTGCCTTTGTTCTAGGGCTCCGGGGATCTCTTTCGTACAAACCACGGCTCCATTAGGCTTCGGCCCTATAACGGTTTACAAGCGCGGGTGGAACACTACGCCGTACACGACTCGAGCTCGGGCCGGACAGTTACCGAACGGCCAGACGGCAAGTTACCCATTGCTCACCTGCAAGCCTACAGTTACGATGAATGGAAATCGGGTGCGGCTGCCTCCTTCGTTAGCATTACTGCTTCACAGAAGGAGACGACCGCCTGCCATTCCTCTTCGCTCCGGACCATGGCCTGTACCAGGGCCCGACGCGAGAAGTAGTTACCGCCGATCGCCCCCACGAGGACACGGCGCGGCAGTGCTCTGCCTAAGCGGGGCACACCTCTACCGTATGCTCCACCGTGTCCTTTATATTAATTTAATGTTTTTTTAGAAATATTATAAAATGCAGTAAATAAGTAAGAATAATAAATAAACGATATAATTTTTATTTATTGATTGATTTGCACTCAGTTAGCACCTCAAGTTGTAAAATAACTGAATTAATTGACATCGATTTTATCGATATCGATATTACTGTTGCAAAGTGGCTTGTTCATCACTATGTTTGCTGACATTGTTGCATCAGCCAATCACAACCACTGCATTTTCCCCCGTCCCCCGGCCCACAATGGTGAATCGTCTGCCTAGTCGAAATCCGTCTATCAGCGCTCTAGTGGTTTAACTCCCTTTGATGTCATCTCTAAGACAAAAAAGTTACGATATCACTTCAGCTTGCAGGTACAACTTAGGAGTAAAAATTTTAGTTCTTTGTAAAATACCTTCATCGTGCGCCACCTGAAAATAAAGCTCCGAACTTGTGATTTTTTATATGAAGGTAACTTTTTCATTGGGACATCGATTAACAATACAGGAGATTTAAAAAAAGTGTTTTTTTTTCATCAGTTTCCACCCTAGTACACAGCCTCCACTGAGACTCTCAATACCGTAAGTCATGGTAGGTACAACATGCTGGATGGACTTGTAGAGAAGGGTCTTCAGATACTCTGAGACAGAATAATGAAAGTTTGTCAAGTTCTGGGTTCATCTTTTTTGCGAGACACTTTCAGAGAATAACTTGATACTTAGTGGTTTGATTATTTTCAAGTTTAGAAATTTTATTATTTTAAGGATTAGTATATGTCAGACCTTGGCCTTGGGGACCTGGACCTTTGGAAGGCGTACGAGAAGTGGAAATCAACTCGCATAGGCCCCTTAAACGCTTTTAATAGAACGTGGTATCAACCGCCGATTATGCCAGTATCCAAGGACGAGCCCCGGTTGATGGGAAACTAGTGTGACATATGGAAAACTAAGATATAGGGATATGGTTTTTGGAGTCTTAAGTGGGCTGGCTACCAGGAGCTATGTTAAGACTATGGCCCCTGTCTGAATGATGTTTTCCATCGATAAAAAGACGGGGGGTGACTTGCACACTCAATAAATGGGTCCCAAAAATGATTGCTAGCAAAAAGTGACGTACCAACAAGAGGGCAACAAATCCTGAGGTGCTTGAGGAGAGGAAAGGTAAACCACGGCTATCAGGACAATCCCGGAACTAAGACCAAGATCCCTACCAGCACCTTACTGGATTTTAGGTACATCCTTCTCCCGGGCTCGTTTGCTCTTGCGAATCTCCACTCAAACAAGCCAATAAAGGCAAGAGAGAGGTGAGGGCTTTATTCCTTGTCAGTGTTCACTACGGCCGGCTAATAAAGGCAAGCCGGAAATGAAAAACTAGAATTTCCCCGGGATATTGGGTCCGTGGAGTCGCTAATGCCCAACAGTTCGCCACAAAAGTGCCCTGCGGATTTGTATCTCTGTTTTAGTCTATCTCCTCACTCTAGGTATGTTACGGCAAAGCAAACGCTACCAGTGCAGAAATAGGGTTTATTGGAGCGAGATTTCGATCACGGTGGCAAATCTCAACAAAGATTAGTCTTGGCTAATCGTAACTTGTTACGCAGGAGACATTATTATGCCACCTGTTTTTGCGCACGCATTGACGCAGTGCGCAAACACAGGTGCACTCTCTGTTCCTATACTTTCATAGTCCGATGAGAGGGCAATCCGACATGTCATGTTCTCTCTTCGAGATCAGGCGCAGTTACAACGGCTTTACGTGCTTTCCGAGACACGGGGTTGACATGCCACTGACTTCCTAACTCCGGGCAGCTACAAAGTAATTCCTGATGAAAAAACCCAATAGCACTATTTGTCCGACCCGGGAAGCGAACTCAGGACCCCACGCTCAGCAGTTGCGCTTGCGACCACGAGACCAACCAGGCAGTCAACAAGTCTCATTCTTGGTAGGTAATAACGAAATTACTTTTCGATATCTTCTTCGCCGGCATTCTTACTGCGAATGATAACCCAAACGAGAGTTCTTCATCATCTTCATAGTCCAAATCAATTCATACTTTATTAATATTATAAATGTAAAAGTAAGTCTGTCTGTCTGTTGCACTTTCACGCTTAAACTATTGAACTGATTTTGATGAAATTTAAGTACAGCGTAAGCTTGAACCCCTAGGAAGAGCATAGGCTACTTTTTTCTGACTTCGAATTCGCGTCCGCATTAACCGACATTCACGCGAACGAATTCGCTGGAAAAAGCTAGTCTATAATAAATTAATCAATTTATTCATTTATCAACAAAAAATAAAACATCTACTTTTAAACACAAATATTTTTATTATACATATACTCGTAGGTACCAAGTTCTGTATCAACTTTTGCTAAAAAGAAGCTAGTCTTTAAAATAAAATAATTAAATTCGTGTATCCTATTTTTATTATCTGTTTTTATGTTTGTCAATGAGGATAAATTGTACAGCGACGACGATTAGTCATAAATAAGTATTTCTCAAGGCTATGAAAGATGACTGTCTGCATAATAACACAGACTTGTGTGGCTTGTTTTCGTGGAACATTCTGTGACACATTGACTTTAATAGGATTTATGTTCGATTCGTTTATTTTATTAGAAGCACCATTAAAAACGGTCTTTATGACTGCTCTGATTCTGTTTATCTTCTCATATCTTTAAGGGTATCTGCTGTTATGCAGGAGACGATGTGGCGAGCATCCGTCTAGACGTCTTTTGTTGCACTTCGGGCTTTTTGTGTGATTATTTGTTAGTTTCAAAAGTTTTACAACAGTTGGTTGCTAACTTGCTCATTCATTTCTGGATCACAAAAATATCAAAAGCTATAATTTTCCACTGTTATGTATGATAATGCCACGGTATTGTGATTTCATCATCATTTAAGACTAACGGAAGAGTTCTTTTAATACACAAATAAGTAAATAGGATAGTAGCGGTCGCAAGGTGCGAAAGGGTTCGCGTGTTGAGTAATTATTATCGGCAGCTGTCTACGTCCACGCTCCCCCAAACATGCACGCGATCGCAAAAACGAATTTCCCCGTTTACTCTATCCGACCGCGAACACCCCGTATAGTGGTCAAAGCCGCAGACTCCGCGCATGAATAAAAAGCGGGTAAACAAAAATCTTTTTTGCGGTTGCGGTTTACCTTTACCAAGTGTACCAGACCGTGAACAATCGGCGTGAATTATCATGTAGAGCATTTATGAAAGAGGCTGTTTGTAAAGCGAATCGCGGTGTAATGGCGGCAAGCTATGCTTCGAGCTGTCATCGTAAAAGGATTGTGTTGTTTGGAAATTGTTCTTAATAGCCCTTTGGGTTATTGCGTGGTTGCAATTTTATTTTGAACGACACAATCTGCGACAAAACGCAGACAAGTGTCATGATGGAAAATTCGTTACATAATAAGTAGAAAGTATAAAAAGCAGAAATGAATTTGCAAGTTTAAATAATGTAATTAACGAGTAACCCAATGAATTAAATAATGCATGATAAGAACACAATCTGCGGCACAGTTACATTGCAGACAGGTGTCATGATAGAAAATTCGTTACTGTATAGAAAACAGAAATCAATTTGCACGGTTAAATAACTAAAATAATGAGTAAACCAATGATGTAAGACTAATAATAATGCATGATATAGAGAGCATCGAGTTATGCTCAAAGAGGTTCAGAAATGAAATATCGATTGACCGCACTGAAGTCAGTTAGCCGTTTGATTAACCCGCTCGAGTTGGGGTGCGATCACGCTTGACTTAGAAGCTTTTGCATCATGCGCTTTCAATAAATACGCCTTCAATCGTTTACATGAATCACTGCTTCCCCTCTCTGTTTAATTGAAACGTACTTCATTATTAGTGAAATCGGATTTTGCCGAATACTGCTGAATAATACGCAATTAAGTTCTGTGTGCGATTGCTATTGTTTTGTGCAGTCATGCTTTACTTTGCAACTGCAGTTTAGGCAAATTTTGTAGTTTATTAAGCAGAATTTTTGAAGCAGTTTGATAGAGGATGGTCAGACTTTCTGGTCTGACCATCAGGTCTACCCAAGGAGTATAGTATCGTGGTCCCTAGTAACTGGCTTGTGGAGGTCTGATAGGTTGTCGCTTCATATAAAACACTGGTATTCAACCGAATTCGATTAGACTGAAACTTGATCTCAAAATAGTAGAGATAAGGCTTGGGAGATGATGATGATGAGTAAACAGATTTTTTAAGCTTCTGAATACGGCTGCTATCGTTTGAAAGTCAGGGTCATAGCTTATTACTATTCTCCCAAATGTGAGCGTCACTCAGCCAAGGTAACACCACCAAAAACTTGCCTCACCTTGTTGATCAATCGATTTACGTGATAGCAATTTAGTCGTGAACCCTCATTATGTTCAGTTTGGTATCCAAGGTTAAGTGGTTACGCAGTTAAACGGTGCTGAAACTTTTATATATATTTTAAAGTATTTATATCCTGTTTTACTGCTGCTGAATAACTCTTTGATAAAAGCTAATATTAATATTTTTTGTTGCAGTCCAAGCGGCACGGCACTGAGTACTCTTCCACAGTTACGGGAATATCTTCAGACAACCGGCACGTGTAAGTGTGGACTTCCATGTCCATTGAGGCCGGAAACCGCCTTCAGTTTTGATCCAAAGGTAACTAAGCAATTTATTATTTTAAGAAATATTTTTTTTTAAGGGCATTTTAATTTTTCCGGGAAGATATTACCAGCTGAAGCAGTGGTAGCTTCAGTTTCGATGAGGTTCACCGATACATTCCATAAAGCAATTCATCGGCAAAAGGAATGCCTGTTGTCGAGCCGTTCCACTTTTTCTGCTCTGGGAATGTTTCGATCGCAGCCGGTTACCGAGTCGCGTTAAAACTTTTTACGTCTCCTTGACGATCTTACCAAGCGAAAATGTGTCATTTATAACCACTTATGAATGTGTATGGTTCAACCACAACAAAAAAAGCATCATTGTAAGAAAATTTGTGTTCCTTCACATTGTAGGCCGATACAAAAAGCAATATATTGATATAAAATATTTCATAAAATTATGACTTAAAAATGTCTTTGAAGTATTAAAGTAATTTATCGATATATTCAAAAAATAAGGGACTTTGGACGCTTCTCTATTTTGTAAAAACCTAATTTGTTTCTTGTTTGAATTATATAAAAATATGATAAACGTTGCGAGATAATAGAGTGAAGGGCCAACTTCGCACAGAAGGCGAGGCAAGACATTAATAAATTAGGGCAATTATCGTGTCAGTGTCACCTTGACATATAGTGAGGACGGTAAAATACGAGTAATAATAGTTTCATATTTAATGTGTCACAGCTTGACTTAAGGTGTTTTTAATATCGTGCGGATTTCATCACGCATGCGGGATTGCTCCGCATGCAGAAAATTTCTTTAAAAGCAAATTTTTTTAAAAGCAAAAAAAACGCGTCCCGCATGCGTATTCCACGCATTACAATAAATTCTTGTATGAAATGAAGATTTACGTGAGTTACGCGTGCGGGGCAATCCCGCATGCGTGATGAAAACCGCACAATATTGAAAACACCCTTAGATATGAAAAGATCAGTGCAAAACTGTGACTAGAATAACAATTAATTAATTTGTTAGAATTCATTTAACAGTGACTGATTAATATACACTTATCTATGCTGTTTGGAGGTCATCTCAATATGTATTCTATTTGTGTTTGTCTAAATTACATGCTTAAATCGGGCTGCTACTACTGAATTGGAAACTACTCAGAATTACTGTAATAGGATAACCAGTACCGAGTGTACTGGTTCAATACAATGTCAGTAAATTGAACAGCTAAAACAGACAGTTGGAAAATAGCTGATTAAATAGGTACTTAATCTTCAGTTTGTGCGCTCTATGCATGTGTTAAAATATGCCAACATTAAAATTACAACTTGTTATCGATAAAATTGTCACCAAATAAATTACTATCAAGTTTTTTGTGTTTATTGATAATAAGTTTAAAACCTGTTTGTAAAAGACCCGGTTTTCGCTTAGGCGAGACAAACTAAACATGAGTATTTAAATTGAATGTAAGAAGATTATCAAAACTTTGCAGTTTCTGAAGAAAATCGTGATTAATCCGCAGTTTAGTAGCTCCATTTAGTGTTCGTCACAAAATAGATGAGATTAGCTTTAAGTTTTGAGTGTAAATCACTCGTGTGTTAAACCCAAAACATGGCTTCAATCTTCTTTTGTAGATGTAATTTAAGTCTAATTACACCTCGTTAATTAATTATCATGATCATATTTCATCATAATTACTCTCAATTCGCAACTGTCTGTGTACACTGAATGTAATTTACATTCGGTAGAATACACGTAGAGCTAGATCCACGTGCTGTCGATAACAAGAAGACTATTGTACATAGTCGAGTGGCCACATTATATTTATTCCGAGCACAACCATTGCCTAACAAATGACTCGTTATTTTACTCTAGTTTGTCCCACTTTGTTTACAATGGCCTCGATGTGCAATTCGGGCTATTTGCATTACTTCTCATTTTTTTCTAAGTTATATTATGACAATTCCGATAAATTGCGTCGTTGCATCAGTGCAGATTTTTTTAATTAAATTCATTTCTACAATCAAAGCTGTTTCTACCCCTTTGGCAGATGGCAATTGAAATGTAAAGTCATTCAGCATGTAATGTGATGAGCTGTGAAGTTCGTCTAACATTCTGTCTCGTTTGTACAGGCGATCCAATAAAGGTGAGCCTTCGCAGTTGCATTTGTGCGACGGACAAGTTAATTCTGTCAAAGCTTGCTGCGACCTCCTCGCATCGCCTTTGTATGCACTTGAAATGTACAAATTGCACCGCGGCCCGTGGGGGTGGGGGGAGGTCGGTGCACTCGCCTGTATCCCCACACTCCCGCACTCTCATCGATTCCTCTTTGTTCCATGTATTCGTCTTGAGATACACTCGGCGACATCTCGATTTCACATTCAGTTGAAGCTCTGATCCACTGGTATATACACTACCCGGCGTCATTAGATGACTAAAGTAAAGGTAGGAGGAACTCTTAGAGCTACCACAATTAAAGAAGACAACGAAAATTAAAGAAAAGTGTTGAAAAGGGAATCTAGAACCAACAAGTTTAATATGGACTCGCAAACTAAAGGACACTGACTGTTAGACCCAGTGCTGCCCAGAATCGGCACATAGTGCTTTATGTTCTTAGGGCTTCAATACTGATTTGTAAATCAAAGCTCTTCAAAATTTATCCGAAGATTTTCGAGAAAAGAAGATCAAACTACATAAATAATTGTTGTGTATCTTTATTTATTTTTTAGGGTTCCGTACCTCAAAAGGAAAAAACGGAACCCTTATAGGATTACTTTGTTGTCCGTCTATTTGTCTGTCTGTCAAGACCCTTTATCTCGGGAACGGGTGGAGGTATCGAGTTTAAAACCATATACTCAGGTCTGCGGTCTCTTAAAACTGGAAACAAATAAAACTCTGAGTTAACGAAAAAAAAAAGATACGGCCGTTTATATCGCCAAAAACATGTGTTTCGACACTCAAGGGAATCAAAATTCATAGGATACTTCCCGTTGACCTAGAATCCTGAAATTTGGCATGAAGCAAGGTCTCATGGCCCAAGTATAGGAAAAAATCTGAATACTGTAGTTACTTCACAAAAAAAAAAAACTTTGCGATTCGGAAAAATCTTCGTAACTCGATTCGGGAATTGAAATGTTTTCATAAGGCAAGGAACTCTCAGTGCGCAAGTACAACTTGCACTTGCCCGGTTGTTTTGATGACCTAGAAAGACAACTGTATTTCTTTATTATTATCAAATCAAATTCTAAAATCGAATAATTCTTCTGCTGGTGCTACCAGCGGCTGGTTAGTAAAGATTTAAATCGACGACTTTACTATCTAACCCGTCTGAAGTCAAAAATGTACTGTCCCAAACACTTTAGGAGGTAAAACATTAAATTGACACGTTGGTTTCGTAAGGAGGTGTTTCCACAATTTAATTTGATGTAGTTGCGTATATATTCGCTTCGGAGATTTCATTAAAACATACGGAAAAACACATTTATATTATAAGCACTAAAATGTAATTTTCTCAAAAAAGGTATTACTTACACGTAAGGTCACTTCTCTGTCGAAATGAATATCAATTATTTATGTAAAAGTAGCCGAAAAACCTTAAAATCAATTGATATAAGCAACCATTTGGAAGTAGTTCCACTTCTGGGCAGCATTTGGTCCAAACCTGGTCAATGTCTTTAATTACACTAACGAATATAATGATCTTGATTTTCGACATGCAAAATAAAATTCTTCTCGAAATGCTGATTTAAAAAATAGAATTTTACTTTCCCGGAAAGATTTATGTTCAAAGTTCAGATAATTTTATATGCATTATTGTTCTAAGGCGCTATGATGAGATTGCTTTATTAAGGTGACCATAGTGTATAATTTTAAAACCATACAGACAATCTTACAATCTCATTATTATTGTACCCGTGAGGCCGCTTCTATTAATTTTCTAAACCTTTGACGGTCAGTCCCATAAAAGCGCGATGTGATGAAATATGTCAAGGCACGTCTATTCTTTGGATAGCTTATGTCTTAGTTGCATCTGTTGGGTATTATTGCTTTGATATATTTCTTGTCAATAATTATGACATGTAGTCCAAGAGACAGTCTGACACCCATCAGATAATTGTTAGGGCTCACAACTTTATATTATAAATTAACCTGTTCAGGTAATAATTATCGTGTCATGCTAATGCAACATCTTTAGATATACATCTAATTTGTGTACGTGTCAGTAAAAGTTGTAATTACATGGGTAATTATTCCGGTTTCAGTTAATAGTTCATTCAACATTTTCTAGAGGTTATTTAAGATTTTAAAGAGAATACTGTCTTATAGTTTTTCATTCACTTCCCTTCCATAAACCTTCTTGTTTTTAACATCTCGAGCCGTCCACAGCCATATTGATGCATGCAATTCACTGATCGCCGTCTCCGCATGTCCAGATATAGCAGTATTTATGATAAGTACCTGCCTGGTAGTCGACTCTCCATCGTGACGTTGTGTCGCGGTCCTCGCAGTCGTGAGGTAAGCGCTGACCCTCCGGCACTGACAACGATCCTATCGCGACCACACTTTCAGCTGTTGCTAAGACGTTTATAGACCATTATGTTCCTATTTATGATCAGCCGATTCAAAGCATAAATTCCAAAATATCATTTTGGATTGTTTGGTAAAAGTTTCTCCTTATATATTAAGATATTTAGAAATCGAGTAGGTGTGCTTAGTAGTATCCTTATTAAATGTAATGAGAACAGCTGCATTATGACAGTGTGAATATTTATGCAACTTTCGAAATTATGATTCCATTCGGCTCTGATAGACAGTGATAGACCATGACATTTTAATTTTTAACTTACAACTTACAGCGTCACCTTGTATTGACTGGTAAACAATCCCGATTTATCGGAAAGGTTCGCAGTGTGGCGATAGTATCTCATTGTTTTGACTTGTCTTCATCTGAGAACAAAGAATCACGGCTCTTCCGCGTAGCAACCGCTTCAAGTGACATTTAAGCTCATTTAAGCGATCGATCGAGGTCGTGATCCTTATGCTCAATGTTATGCCATTTAAATCACTACTTTCAATCGGTTATTCTTATTGTATCGTACATATTCAGTGTAACGATTTGAATTGGTAAATTATTCTTTGTTAGTAATAAATACACATTATAAACAGTTAAATAATTGTTTAAACGCTAATCGGTGTATAGTTTTATAGAAAAATAGTTTAAAGCTAAAACATTAGAGCAGAAAATGTACCGTAATGTGCGAGCAAGTTTTAATAAACGTTTAGTCCGTCTCTAAACGCTGCCAACTTTCCAACAGTGAGGTGAAAGTGGCGACCGTGCAGGGCAGTACGTAACATTCCAATCCGATAGGAACCTCGTTTGGAATGAAGCGAGAGCTAGAACATTAAATAAATTGTATTGGAACTATGAACGTATGGTTTTGTTCACACCAATTTCTTTTTAGAGTAGTCTCATTATAACGGTTATTGTTGGTCTCTTCTCTTTTCTATTGATTGAACCACGTAGTGATGATGCAGTTTGAGTATTTGCATAAATATCGTCTTTCGCGCCGCATTTCATGGGATTATCTAATCAAAGTTATGTCTCTAAGTCTTACATGTGTTTATGAACAAGAATAATAACTTACTGGTTCCTCGTAAAATAATCATAAGTTAAATGAAAGTTTATATACGTAATAAGGTACGCAGGGTTTATTTCTACACAACATGCTGGGTTTATGTGAATGTGAGTTAACATGCGTGCATATGGGACAATAAAATGTATTCACCGACAGTCGTAAGCGACACGCTTCGCCGCCCCGATCGCGATGGTGAGATACGACTAGCTAGCCACTGAAGCCGGCATTGTCTGAGTCTACGAGCTTTGTTTATCGACCATTGTAAACCCCAGGATCAGCTCCCAATGCAGAATGGAGTCATATACTATGACAGTTCACGAAGCTGTCCATCTTGACAATGTTCTAAGAACTGCCTCATTTAAAGAGAATTTCCTTTCAAATTGCGCTAGTTTACAGACAAATTAACATCCACTTTGCAGTAACATGACAGCATAAATGTTTAATGATGTGTCGAGGGGACTGCAACAACCCCTGTGTTGCTATCGAGGTCAAGGCTATCGATATTCAATACATACATAAAGATAGGTATACTTCCCTCACCCCAAGTGACGAGTATGGTTTGTTATTGGATTTGATTGTAAGGGGATACAATGATCGGTTAACAAATGAATGGTAATAATAACATAACAAGTCCTCTGTTGATAGGATTATCAACCCCTCTTTATTCCCACAGTTTTGATACGAGTAGAAACATGGTCTTTTTAGAGGTACAAACAAGTACATTTATCTACATCATTTTTCTATGGAAACAGTTTTAGGTGGAGAACAGTTATGTATTGGTATTGTTTACCTTTATTAGGCAATACTCGTGCGAATATTTATCTGTCTTCACAAGAGTTTGACCCAAATTACGGAAGAGTAAATCCTGCAGAATGGGTCCATTAATTTACTTTTACGGCCGCTCACCTACCGTTCAACGACAAGATAACGACTCTCAAAGCTCCGTGTAGTGAATTGTCTTCTTATATGCAAATCAGACCCATTATGCGGTATAATTTGTTTATTAACTTATTTATGTAGTCATTATTTAGAAGAAGATTATTTACCGATTTCCTTTAAGCGGTCGTGTAATAACGTTGTATAAATGGCCACCATCAACAAAATTTCCTATTTGCAATACAATAACCGGTGGGGTGTTTGAACGTAATTTATCAGGGCTGACGCCAGCACTAACTTTGCAGAGAATGCACTGCGGCCACCGCAGTGGGGGTGTGGAAATTGGGGAGCCGTGTTGTACCGATACAGGCAAGTTTGGCAGCCGTAAATGTCCCCGTTAATTAGCGGCGAGCTCCCGACGATACAGCGACAAATTGCTTGACGGATTGCGATACAGCACGCAAATAAGATGTAAAACGCGGTGCACCACCCACCCTGTTTTTAATTGAAAACAGCACTTTAGTTCCGAAAGTATTAATTAACAACCAACATAGCATGAATCCAAAAGAAAAACTGACCCGTTTGAATTTTTTTGTAAATAAAAACTAGTTATTTCTATATCTCGATACGATGCGCGCTGTATTCAGGCTACTGTACAGTTACAAGCTAAGCATTAATAACATTCCATCAGCTCTGTTGGATATTGAGTCAAATAGCGCATTCAGCTGCAATAGGTAGCTATTAATTAGACTCCAGTCATTAGTTAGCGCGGCGTGTTCAGCTCAGGACGCGTCTGTCACACCGATGTAGCCGCGTCCATCACGTTGATTGGTTTCATATTGTAATGACCAGCTGCATTGTGTTGTACTGGTTTACCTATATCTATCAGAATAGCTTTTGTAGAATTGGAACTTATATTAATTCTCCCTTCAACTTACTCAAATGTCTAATTAGTAAGGTGTCTCAGCTTGTGTAGTGATGAAATACTTCTGGAATCCAATTGCAAACTGTTTTTGCACTGCACTCGTATAGATGTATATGCCTTCATTCGTCAACTGCAAATATTATTATATAGGTATAAGAATATGCCTGTAGCTATTTATAGAATCAATATATAGGCTATATATGGACATCCTATTAAGTAGGATTTATTATTAGCTCTCATTGCGACAAACACTTAAGCTGACAGTTTTGGTCGTGCTGTCTATAATTCAATAGACAATGCAATAATGTAACCAATTGGGTCGAAAGTATTTGAACGTTTAGCATTCCAATAGGCTAGTGTTTAAATTTTAATATGCTTCTGAACCGTGCAAGTGACGTCATAGCTTAATTTAGGTGCGAAGTGTTGGTAAACAAGAATTTCATAACGATAATGCTAAATTAATGTACAGCTCAATAAATTTTTAAAACATAAATATGAGTTTCAATAAAGTATTGTGTATCCATGTGGTAGTTTTAAAATATGTAGTTATTCAGTGGTGATCTAAAATGTTTGCAAGTACGAACTTCCGATGCGAAATTTTGTGATTCACATACTTTCACTGCAAGTAGGTGAACATTATACAATATGATTTTGTAAGGTCGTTGTAAAATCATTCCATTAAAGGTTATCAAAGATTTTCATTATGATAGCCCCATCAACTCATCACTAAAATCCTTAGAGCCTAAAATTAACAACACGAGAAAAAACGATTATAATTTTAATGACCAACGTGAATGATTGTCAGACACGCGTTTTTAGCTATGTATACCATAAGTCATAATTTGACGTTTAGCTGCAAATGTGATTGCACGCTAACTGGTACAAGGACAGCCACGACCTTCTGTTTGCGCCGCATGAAGGTACTGTCTTGTTTATGTTAATTAAAAACTGGACAAGTGTGCGTTTAGTTTGGAAACAGATGGTTCCGTAACCGTCAAGGCTTCGAGCTCTTGAATTCGTTTATTGTGAAATTAAGCTGGTCGCTTACTGACGAAGAGATTCAAGGTTTCTGTTGACACCTTTACCTTTGTTATACTTATTAGATAGAAATCATTTAGAAAAACTACCCACAATGCACGGTAAGAAATGGGAAGGTAAAGCAAAGTATAACAGCAGTAGTAGTACCGAATAACAGCGAACTGCTGAAAAAGTTGATATTATTGTGAAAGGCCAAGAAAGAGATGGCGGGATGAATTAAATGAAAGTGGAAAGTCTTTTCACCCGTGTGTGATACAAGGAGAGCATAGAATAGATTAGGACAAAAAATAAAGACAAAAGCTCAAAGCTGTGCAATGAAGATGAAAATGCAGGTTATACCTATTCCAGAATCACCTCGATGGATGTCACGAGTTTGGTACAGCAGAATATACCTATTCATCGTTTCTCTCCCCTATTTACTGTTATACACATCTTATCAGGAATAGAACATTCGTAGCAAATCTCCTTTCTCTGCTTTTTAGACCTCCCTCTCATTACCATAGTAGTGCTAACACCGCTAACACACCAGTTACTTAGAGCCGCGGGAACAACAATTTCCTCGTTTTGTACAAACATTGGGTACAAGTCGTATGCAGCTGTGTCAGCGGGCGAGCGTGGAGCAATTTGCGTGTGCAGCCGTGCACAGTGGGCGTCCGTCCATAATGAATGGCGGACGTGTTCGCAGATCGAGCACAATATTATCGCAACCTAACTGTTCTCAATGCATACTCTGTTGCATTGTGAGCACAGCTTAAATCGAACAATGACCACATATAGTCAAACGTGATTATGGAACAAGCCCATAGATTAATGATACTCGTAGGCTTTTGTGAGATAAATGCGAATCTGGAATGTAAATTTAAATTAGATTTTCCTAAAATATTAATTATAAATTCTAAGCAAAGCCTATAAGGTAGTGTATTTAAACCTGTATTTACATTAACTAGCTATTCCTTGAAATTGACTGAAAATTCTTCCCAGTGCATTGTGGATGTTGCTTGTGACGGTTGTAAGGTTTCAGTTTTGATTTCTCTTTAAAATAAATAATGTTATAAGAATGTATTGTTTGTTTGTTTGCATAGTTATTACTCATTTCCTTACAATCATAAGGAAGCTGGAATGTCTTCCATGATGCTGCAATGGAGCATTGTTTACGATTATTTACGAGTATAATTAATAACTTATTTACATGAAGCAATCTAAGGTGTTATGTTAGATCTGCGATCTAGATCGTAACTAGTGGTTGGTTGGCGTGAAATCAGGAAATGCAACGCTCTATGATTGGTTACACTCACTAGTAATGCTGAAAGTAGCCTAGTTTCAATCGATTCCGGTTATTATTAACGCGTTATGAAAATATACGTTACCCATATTATAATTTATTATGACTTAATTTCAGCGTTATAATGGATTCATAGCTAAATTCGTTATTCGTTAAAATAAATTATCCAAGATATCTTATAAATTAATAACCGGATGACTGTTAGGCAAAAAAAAAGGATTTGAAACGTCTTAAATATTGAGTGTAAATGTAAGCGTATGTGTTTCCAGGGGAAATGGTCCAAACTCGGTAGGGGTTAACAACGTCAAGCAGTACAATAGGTTTTGTAGTAAAATTTATATGTCCCATCTGAACGAGTCACCCTTATTGTATGTGTCATGCAAATATTTCCATTATAAATCTTCTAGATAAGCTTACTATTAATTTTAATATCTTGTTGTTTACGTCTAAGTATTCTATTGTTGAATTTTTAATTACTTTCAAGCACGAATGTGAAATTTATACCTGGATTCCCTGAAGAGGGTGATATTACACACATTTCATCAGATAATTATGTTAAGTTCCATGAAATAGTGAGCGAGCCATTATATTATTATAGTAACTGCGTAAATTCACACTCGGGACCGCTACTGAGAAATTCTTCATGGAAATGAACTATACTTTCTCCAACTTATCATGATAGGTCTACAACAATGTCACTCAATACAATTAGAATAAAATGTTACTTAAACCTTCTCTTCAGGTGTTGAGCAAGCCGTACCAAGCAGCTTCGGGAGCGGAGCTGACCAAACTGTGCAACCATAAGCGGAAACTGTTGACAACGCTACAAGCACGCGCGCAGTCTCCCGCAACACCACCTCCTCAAACCATGGAACAGAAAAAAGGTATAATGAAGATTTCTTTTTGGGTAAATTTTTTATTAATGGCAATTCGTTGAATCTATCGATCGCCGATTGGTGATACTGATCGATCGGCGTTTGTCGACTGGTCGTAACTGTTGGTGTAGTAGGAACACTAAGATCGATCAACTGGTCAATACTACAATAGGTCGACGATCGATCGATTGGTTGTTTTACTTGAACTATGAGGAAAATGTTTTCACTGAAGTCGAGTTCCGACTGGAGCTAAACCAATCCTCATCCATAAGGTGGTAAAAAGACGCTTAGGGCAGCCATAGTGTGATTATGGTGTTGTCAGTCATCGTACATAAGTAGCTTTTCGAAAAACTTACCTCGGCCCTGAAACAATAAAGGTTGCTCATGGAACACAGGCCCATGGGTAGTCCAAAAGCGAACCCCGGGTTCCTGGAGCGCAAGGAAAAGAAGGAACATAGGTTTGGTTTTAGTCAGTTTTAAGTCTGACACGCCTTCGCGCCCCACCCGAGAGCGGGAGAAGTTATTGGAAGATTCCTCACCTTAAAAAAGAACACAAGCATATTTTAGTAAAAGTCTGACACTCCCTCACGCTCCATTCGGGGTGGGAGGATTTATTAATGATTTTCCTTTGTCTGATGATGAGTTAAAACCACGAAATAGGTACCTACATAGAGTTCATTAACACTAGAGGAAGCTAGGTTATTGAGGGAGGGGAAGCGCATAACTCACGATTAGGAAATTCTTAGTGCAAGAAATCACATTTCAAGTGCTTCAAGACTTTGCTTAATTAAATTGCATTATTAAAATGAATCATTAATTATAATAATTCTGATCTGTTAGCTAAAGATTGCATCATACGCATAATTATTCATTGCCACTGCAGCGAAAGCTGAATTCTGAATCGGTATTTAAAATTTAAATGTGATGAGAATCCTTCTATTTCGATTTAAAATAAATAAAACCGAAATAATATGAAGAATAAGATCAAAGTTATCGAGGAGCTTGGAGTTGGAACTGTTTAAATTCAAATGTAGTTTTTGTACAGTGTGTTGCAGGGGGTCAAATCTTTTTACTAATTAATTACCTACATACAAAGTTCTTGTTTAATAGACGTGAATGCTTTTGACATAACATAATTAATGTCACAGTGACATTTAAGGTTACCTGTAAGTTTACATTGCGTTTTACTTAGAAAAATAACAGTGGTAATCGTTCTGTTTATAAAAGGTGTGTTTAAGTGTCGCGTGAAATGTGGGCTCCTGGCTTCATCGTTAGAACGCAAAATGTGCCACCACCCTCTAGGGGCATTTACCTCTAAATTAAAAGCTTTTATGTAACACTCGCGTTGACTAACTCGGCACTGAATGAACAACCTTTTAAACATTTAAAATTGTCTTTTGTTTGTATAAAGCGTGGCGTTTTTAAATTAAACATAGTTTATAGTTAATGTGTTTGTAGTTTGGTATAACAGTAGGTTCATCGGGGGCATTATTATCCGATTAGCGGGCGGGCGTTCCAGGCGCAATCTCGGAGCTCGGCCCTCCTTCATCCAATTACATGAGTGTGAACCGAACGGGATTAGCCGGGGAAACGCCGGCCCGCACCTTACCGTCCCATCTTTAATAAGAGTTGGCACATTGATACTAACTAGGTTTACGACCACGCGCTTTACATAGATTACCTGTGAGAAGCCATTGGATCCAAGAATTGCGTCATAAACGTCCAAGCTGCGCACGTTACATTGTCTCAATACTGCTTTTGATATTAGTTCAAAGTGAGTTTTATGAGCAATTAATGACAATGTTGCGTTGCTAGTAGTGAGGCTAACGGACAGTTAAACCCATATTATTATGAATAAATGATTGAGACACTGTCTTGTTAGCATAGCCTATTTCATGAAAGGAAGGAAAACAAACTTTATTGGAGTTCATATTATAACATTATTTATTAATACTCTACTGCCACTAATATCTACAGCAAAACTATAACTTTGTGAATGTAAACAGTCTAGAGTACTTGACTGTTTACATTTACATAGTCCATCTAATTAAAAATGATAAACACCTCATTAATATTCATGCATATAAATAACAGTAAAGTTCTGCAAGGAAGATAAGTAAACAGTGTCATTATACGTCGGCACCAACTATCTGCAAAGGACTAAACTAACACTGAAAAGTGGTTGTTCGTAGGACGGAGTTGTTTCTTGTAACAAAGAGGGTAGAAGCGGTCTCTTTGTTGTTAAGTGGCAGCAAGTGGAAGGGGCGCGGGGGTGCATTTAGTGTGGCATGAATAGCGGGTAACTGCACTTCGTCAGCCGTCCGTCCGGGAGTAACAACCTGCTGAACACCCAACACCCCTCGCAATTCTCTGCTTTATCTCCACCTGTGAAACTATAATACTCTTACAATTATCATATTTTAATTGTATCGTTTTATTATGCCTGTGCAACATGTGCACCTATTGTCTGTTAAATTTATTTATAGACGTCAATCATACTCATCAACGTTACTAATATTAGCCCGCGAGTTCCTTTTTTTATTGTACGGCAGACCCTGGCAAAGGCAGTCTTTATTAAGTTATTTATAGACCACGCCACGAAACACAATATTTCCCCTCACTTAAATAAAAATAATTGCGTGTTTACTAAATATTATTACAGCAGCCCAGTAATGTTCTCATAATCACACCATTAACTGCATTGGGAGTGAATCGGGAAATCTGTACGGCTCGCCGCAGAATGCGTAATTACCGTAAAGGAAGTCGGTCGTTTAGAGCAAACAAAAACTCGGGCGACTCGATCAGTGGCGGGAACAAAGGCGGGTGTAATTTGAAACAATCGGCGGTGGTGCAGAACGGCCGGTGGCGTGGGCCCGCGCCCCTCCGACTATTGATCTGACGAGTCGCACCACCCGCCGGCGCCACCCGCCCCTCCCAGGCACCCTGCCCTGAGGAGCCCACCCTCGACTCGCCGAGAGCCGAGAGCCGCACACAACCCGTATTTTAATTGCAAATCTGCCAGATAATGTGCAAATAGATAACTGTATTATACTCGGCTTGCTAACTAATTATGAAACACTATCGAATTAAGAGAACGTCGTTCGCTGGAACTGAAAAATAGTATCGTGAGCGTATTATAAACGCTATCATAATACGTCACGTAATGCCGCCCTGTTGTTACGTAATATATATTTAAATTGCGACGTCATAAACCGTTTTAATAAGGCACTGTCAGCTTTATGGATTGACAGCTCTGCTTGTTATTGTTGTTGCTCTTAATCCAACATTTCACGCACAACTGTGACGGTATAAATTCGTTTTGCTTGCTTGCCGTCAGTCATATAGACATTGTAACTAACATATTGGGTTATTTATTAAAATATAAACTCTTTCAGAATCTGTTTAATAAATCGTTTAATGAACAAAGATTTATTCAGGTTTAATGAAAACGATGAGATCAGAGTCAGCAACTCAATTCGTTTGTGAAACTCTTACTTTTTATAAGTATATTGTTTTAAATTATTAGGTCGTCTGGAGAGCAGCTCAAAGTCACCCGGTCGGTCTCCCGCACCTCACCTCACTCAATGACTTTGAGTACAATGTTTGTTGTACTTATTCTTCTATTTGATTTATATGTATGTGAATCTCTTTGTCCCGATTGAATGTACTGGACTTTTTGATAACATTGAGGTTTGTGCAGCGTTGTGTACGCTGCTGCACCTGCGGTCCTAATTAGATAATGGATTTAAGATACAATCAACGCTTTAACTTTTTGTTTTTGTGAGTTGAATCGGAATAGACAATTACGCACTGCTGGTTTAAAATGTCAAATATTTGAGTAGTATCCGATTTATTCGGTTGATAATAAGCACTGTTTAATAAAGGTATTTGTCTATATGTGTTTTTAAAGTTATTAGAGACTAAGCTAATTTTCTGCTACTATAATTTTCAGTAACGGGCTCCGAAGTATCCGTACTCAAGAAAAAGACGAAGAAGCGAGCTGGGTTCCCGGCAAACGTGAGCGTGTCACAATTGATGGTGCAGAGAGAACGACCGCTCAACGAGTTCAAGGTACGTGTGGCATTAAGTATTCATAGCCATGATAAGAGCTGAACCGTTGCCAGCATTATCTCTCTAAGGCTATTCCTTACCTTTTATTACGCGTGTTGTCGACTTGTACGTAACGGAGTACGGGAGAGTTAGTTTGTAAGTTCAGTAGTAAATAAATCATAGCTTTATGAGATTCTGAATAATTTATAGTATCCTTGATAATTTTTCTTTTCATTTTACAGGGACAAGAAACAGAAGCCAACAGAGAAAATTCAGTAATGGCATCCCAGCGAGCAACAAACGCCCAACATTGCATGCCTTCATATCAGCCAGTCCAACAAAACGTACCGAATGCTGCGCTCCAAGATAATGAAGTAAAACAAGAGACTCACGTACAAAAAAGTTCTCATTATCTCACTGTGAACAGTGGCTGGATATCACAACATTCACAACAGCTGGAGGACTTTGAGGCTCAGATTGCTCAAAGACATAATCTAAACTCGCCTATAAATTCACCTCTTCCAGGAATGCCAGTGCGAGGCGCTAATGGGCAAATAATAGGCGTGAATACTGGGCATAAGCAATCAACCTTCTTAAAAAATAATCCGAACTTGGCTCAGCAAATCCTTGAAGCAGAAGCGAAAGAAGAAAAGAAAGAAATGTCCATTGTGCAGCAAAATGTTCAGGGCAAGTATCCCTTTAAGGAAGAAGAATCACAAATGTTCTGCGGCTTAAATCAAGCACTAACGCCCGAAGTGATGCAGAAAATTAATGAACAACAGCAAATATTCATACAGCAAAATCAAAAACAGATTGAAATGGCTATGAAAGGATATAGAACACAATTAGCTGAAAATATCAATCAAAATAAATCTCAAGGGCAAGGCCAGTACGTATCACAGGGACAATTAGTAATACAAAATGGTACAGTAATGAAAACGAATCCTGCGAAGACGCCTCCTTGGCAAGTGAAGCGAAATGAACCAAGCGCTTCTAACTGCATGACTAGTCCAAGTCCGAAACTTGCTAAATCTGAGAATGATTATGAAGAATCTAATACCAGCGTATCCGAGGACTCTTCTTCATCATCGTACAGTTCATTTTCGAGTAATGAACAAATGAATCAAGGCATGTGTTCGCGAGTCCCGCCTCTACCGCAGCACTACAACATGATGGGCCAGCACTGGCCAGTCGTCGATACCAACAAAAAGAAGGCAAAGGGCAGCCACAATAAAAGCGGTAAAAAGAAAAATAATCCAGAGAACAAAGTTCTTACATACGGCAGCAATGGAATGAGAATGATGCAGGATTCAAAGGCAATGAATGATGAAGTACTAATGAATAGTATTCCATCATTTATGGATGACCCCAGCGGATATCTGGCGCAACAAACGGTTTTACTAAATAATACTATCTCTAAACAAGTAGGAATAAATTCCTCGTATGAAGCTAACCAATACGAAGGACCTAGCGCCGCTAATTGTTGTGTACCGCAACACCAAATGGACAAAATTAATCCTATGTCGAAACCAGCTGAGACTTCAAATGCTTACAGGAATAATGTACCGAATCCGTCACAGTCGCCTACAAGCACACCGGATAGTAGCGTATTGTCGGAGAAGCCTGGAGATAATAACATGCAACAATGTTGTAAAGGATGTAATGTTTCAATGAAAAGTGCTAGTCCAGATTATTCTGACAACCAAATGCGCCTTAAATACATGAAACAGCAAATGTATAAGATGGAAATGGAGAGTAATTCTACCATGTCTAGTCCTAAACATTCATTTGATGACAATCCCGTGACGTCGTCAACATTCATTGAGAGGAGTCCTATGGTGAATGATAACTGCGGTCCGATCCAAGCGGCGACGGTGAGCACCAGCAACGTGTCCCTGACGGAGACGCTGCAGCCTCCTGAGCCGTCGCCCACGTTGTCGAGCAGCTCTCGCAGTACAGACACACCGCATAGCAATGGCAGCAACAGCTCACAAATGCAATCAAATTGCAGCTACCCAATGCCTAGTCCCGCTTATTCAAACTCAGGCTCTTGTAGAGATAATTTTAGTAACCCTTCAACGCCTGGCAGCAATCAAGTTTACCCTTACAACTCGCCTGGACCTCCTAACAACACCCAGTCTATGACTGGTACACAAGTAATGCATTTCATATCAAATCATAATGTCAATAAAAATCTCATGGAAGTTGATAACATATCAATGGTTGGTGTAAAACCGGGTTTAAAACCCTCGCAAGAATTGTATAGATTAGAGCCAAGAAGGAGGATAGAGAATACGATGCCTGGGTACTGCCCCCCGCCTCACCTGGGCGGCGGGCCCGCACACACGCTCATACAGGCTTGTTACGTGCAGACTTTTGTCACTACAATGGCGAGTGGGTTTTCCGTCACCAGGGACACAGTCACCTCAGTTTTGGCTGGAAAAGCTAATACTGCGACTACATCTATAAACGCCTCCCAAGCTAATTTCATAAGACCACCGCCTCCGCCGAGTGTCAATCTCGCCACAACATATGCCATTCCAAACAATCAGCCAGATCCGTTTATCAATTCCGTTAATTTACCAACGAGTTATCCATTACATATAGCTGGCACAACGGCGCAGAATATGATCTCCAAGTCGCCGCTGGAAATGGTACAGAACGTTATTGGTAGTTTACCATCCAAACTCGAAACGAGCGGAACACATACAATGTCTCTGAACAGAAGAGCGACAACTCCTGGTCAGATTTTGATATCTTCTACTGGCCAGATTATGGTATCGAATAATCAAATGCCGCCTCCGCCACCAAAAACTTCGACAGCTATGTCGTCGATGCAGAGCAACATGACGAATGTGAGCACGTCTGTGACGCAAGTGATGCCGGCAGTAGGAGGCATGCAGCCCATGGTGAACCAACCCACAGTAGTTGTTAACGCAATGCCAGCTCCCTTCGTTATCCAACCACCCATGATGGCTGTCGACGGACAAGTCATGCAACAGAATAACGTGATGCCACAAATAGTCGCAGGAGGTCTCGTGCCAGGACAGTCATCAAATGACAACTCCCGGCAAATAGATATGAAAAATCAACATAGTTTTGTTCAAGGTGTGGCAATGCTGTCGCCAGAAAGTTTGAAAAAGCGTAGTAAGAAAAAGAAAAACCAATCAAATATTACCAACGTGTTGCAAATAACCGCACCGCAACAAAATCCCAATAACATTATGGTTCACCACACCTCACCTCAACATAATACTAGTCCTCAGTTCTCACCGCGTGGTTTTCAACTATCTCCGAACAACAATATATCGCCAACACCGATGTTACAAGCGTTGACGATCGTGCCAGGAAAATCTGGAACACCAGCCCATATAGTTATGAATGGACAAGGTAACAGTAACAACTTTGGATCCCAACAAATAATTACGAACACGTCTCCTTCGCAACAAATCAACCTCCTTCAACCTGTCAACCTTATAAACAACGCTAGCGGAGTGGTGCCGAACTTCCCCGCGTTCCAACAGTTCATCGTGCCCAACCTTGGCGGCATGATGATGACAGCTGATGGTACGGCCATCATTCCAGATAACTCCACAGGGATGCCTGTACAGTTACAGTTACAAACAGTCAATGGACAGAACGTTTTGACTCCTGTACAAAATCCTGGAGTATTCGCAGCGAGCACAAACGGTGGCGTCGTCTTACGAGCTCAGAATCAGCAAGGCAAAATAATCCAATCGCAGCATAGCCCAGGAGCCCAATTCTTATCTCCTAATAGTCAAGTTATGATGAATAGTCCAAACTTCAATGGTCAACTTAGTCCCTTGCTTGCTAATTTGAGCCCAACCAACGTAACATTCAATAACCCGCAAGTTAGATCCAGTAATTTACAGACACAAGAGTTCATACAGACTAATCAAATGGGGCAAGCCTTAATGGTTCCACTGTCTCCGAAGCAAGTATCCCTCTCGTCTGCTACGAGTAATCGCGGGAATTCAACATTCGTGCACCAGAACACGACGATAGTGCAACAGCAAACTACTCTTGTATCGAATTCTCACAACACGCAAATGTCGTCGATAACGACGAACTTGCAGGGTGGTAATGCATCGAGATTGAGTATAGATCCGAATATTTTATTGGGTAATAAATCGATGACGAATCAAAAGGGGAGAGGGATCGTCGAGTCGCCGCCTGGGAACGTGCAGGACGATCTGCGGGAGGACAAGCACCGCGGTGCTGCCTTCAGTCGCGGGCAGATGGACGGCGCCTTCGGGCGCGCGGCGGCGGGAGCGGCGGACGGCTACGGCGCGCTGGCGGGCTCGCCCCCCCTCGCGGCGCACGTGCGGCACTCAGTGTCCACGCAGACGCTCGTCAACCAACGCAAGTCCCCGTGCGCGCACGCCGTCGGCAGCCCGCCTGACACCACCACGCACAGGTAAGCTTCTTGGCCCCCCTCGCGGCACTCGGTGTCGACGCAGATTTTCGTCAACCAACGCAAGTCCCTATGCGCGCACGCCGTCGGCAGCCCGCCTGACACCACCACGCACGGATAGCTTCTTGGCCCCCCTCGGGGCACTCGGTGTCGACGCAGACACTCGTCAACCAACGCAAGTGGGTGCGCGCACGCCGTCGGCGCAGTGATTTACAAAATTTGTAAAAAAGACGTATTTGTACAATATTTACAATCATTATATTCTCTTTATACTGGTATAAATTTAAATTAATTGCTTAGGTAAAAAAAGTTGGAACACAAACAATAAACGCAAATAGACATTTTTTTAAATTGTTTGTAGAACAGTAAATGATAGTACATTTTGATACAAGTGCAGAAGTCCTCGGCTCCATAACATTTCTATGAATTTCCGCCTCGTCCGCAATGACAATTTGCATGTATATCAAACGACTTTTTTCAATACACTTACGAAGAAATGAATGACCGGCGACTCGTGGGGACGAGGCGCGCCTGATACTATAACTGTAATAACATTGTGACGGGGCAGAGCACGCGCACTTTTCTGCACTAGTGCGGAAAACGGCCTATTGCGTGCCTAAAAGCGATGGGATAAGAGCGGATTTTCGAGTAAGTGTATTGAAAAAATATTTGAACAAAATTGAAGACCATGTATCAAAGGCTCGCATTTTTTTTTAAATTTTATGTTGTCCTTTTAAGGTACTACAAACAAGTTGAAAAACGTATATTTTTAAAGGGAGCCAATATTTCGTTTATAAATATTATTTATTTAATCAATATAATCAGTAGAGATCAACGCTTTAGAACTTGCAGTTAGCTTCATCTTTCTGGCAGACCTGCTCCTTGACAATCCTGTGAAATGCTTGGAATGAGAGTTAATTGTAAATGCGTCCGCAGTCCGCTGGGCGCGCTGGAGGCGGGCGGCAGTCCGCGCCTGTACGCGGCGCGCTGCCTGTCGACGCAGGCCAACTACGCCGACACCACCACCAAGTCGCCCGAACCTGCGGATGCTAGCTCTTCGGTAATACTTTAGTATTATATTTTCCTAATTTCTCTACAGGTTTTATTGAAATTCCTAATGAGCCCACTTTTGAACTCAGTCGTATCATATTGTAAAGCGACGGATTAATTTGGTCTACGGTGGCATGAGTGAGCACTGTAACGAGACGGATATTTTAAACTTTTACTTTGCACTGCTTGATAGGAAGAGAAGTGATTCTTGTCATAGACTTCGTTATCAGGTTTACTCCATTCGAAATAAGACAAGACTTTTAACAAACCTTCTTTACTACCCGTTCAACCGATTTTGACTTCTATTCCCTAAGCATGAGGATGACATTAAGAACGTTAACTCCCCCTTACGCGCTACTTGCTCAAAAACTATGATTTTCAAACCCATTTATATCCATATGACTTATTTATTTTACAATTCATGTACATACTTATATAATAAAAGAAAAGAAGACGCAAACAGAAAAATAGGTATATAGGTAATTATTTATTGCTTATTTATTGTACAAACATATAATTTACTAATAACATTAGGAAATAATATTGTCTAAATAGTTATACAGAATTTTATTTCAATTAATAGCACGCTTATGAACTATAAGTAAATAGAGTTGTTTTTTTTTTAATATTTTACTTTCAGTGTCACAGGTTTTTCTTATTTTACTTTCGTTTGTACAATAAATCATTAATGGATATAAACGGGTTTGAAATAGTGTGTAATTTGCAGGTAACACTCGCGCTCTTAAAAGCAAAAAAAGAGGTTACAATACCAACTATTTACTTGTTACCATTTGTCATGCCAGCAACGCAATAAAACTCATAGACGCTTGAACGGGCAGTAAAAAAGGAATGTCTTTATCTAATCTTATTTCGAACGGAGTATAGTTACATGTCGTCATGAACGTTGTACACCAAAAACAAAGTAATGTAGAAGCAACTTACATTGAATTAATTCGTGAGTATTCTGAAAAATCAATTCTTCAGCCATTTACTGATTGCTGATCACCCTAAACAATATTTGTTAATGTTAAGTAGTACCATACATAGATCACGCTTCAAGTAAAAATGATTCATTCAACACCAGTTCTATTTCGTTATACTTTTATCGAAAAGGAGTTTACAGTAATTTTAAGTTTTTACTAGAAAGTAAATAATCACAGTCTCTTTTACTTTCTTTTTAAATTCTTTTTAGAAAATGTTCTTAACTAACACTTTACAGCTACCTACATATAGGTGCCTTGCGTCGATGTACCAGGTTTCATTAGAATCGATTCATTCATTTCCAAGAATAAGGACTTCTCGGTTAAATAGTGAACACTCTTAATATACATTAATTTTTCCATTTCATAGGTAATGGGTAGAGCAGTAGTATGTACTTGTTGTAAAAAAACAATGTAAAAGAAACTAAATAATGTGTGTTTGTAAGTGTTTTGACAATTGTTTCCAGGCTATGGTGCAATGCGTGTCTAGCAGCGAGCAAGATATGGCGGAATCGCGTGAGCACGCCTGGCCCGTGACACGAAACGACTTCAACTCGGACACGGACACGCAAAGTAAGTTATGTGTACCTTTACATCTTCATTTATTTACAGTAGTCAAATAAACAATTTGTTGCCAAAGAATATATGTACTACTACTTGCCTTTTTCTTACAGTCTGTCTTTTTAAAGAAAAATAAAATTTATCAATTCAAGACATCAATTTCTAATAAAACTAACACACATTTGGCAGTACAGTAAAAATACCTTTTTTATCGTATCCGTTCATATAACGTCAAAACATCCCTCAATAAAATTCTCATTTCAGCTGCATGCATTCTTTACTGTTTTAGTATCATTAATAAAATTTAAATAACAGACGCTACCTTCAGGAACTCCTTTTTTCTGTTTTAACGGGCTTGAGAAGACTTCATCATTTACTCATCTTAACAATTTGATTTTAATTATAATAATTATTATACTAAATAAGTAATAGATTTTCTATGATTGAAACAAAATGCTTTGGTGAAATAACTTTAGGTGAACACATTCGGTCAAAACCTATTGTTAATTCAAAAGAAACATAATGTACTTACAAATTAGTTTTAAATGTTTTTGAAGGACCCAACATTCAGCTTGTTTTCACCCGGAGTGCAGCAGGTGTGCTATTAGGTTATCTGTACAAAAGAAGAGATAAAGTGTAGGTATATAATTCAAGTAGGTACAAGTAAACGTTATTTATTTTCCAGGCATGATATCAAACACACCTATGATGCGACAGAACCGCTCACATAACCCTGTCGAGTCCACCGACATGCACTTCAATCAAAACATGAATACGTCGCCAATGAACAACCAACAAGTCATGCCGATGACATCCAACTATTATGAAAGGACTCAGACTTACAAGAGAAAAAATGACTTTGGCGACCCATCCACATACAGGCCTGACAAAATAATGAGGACACCTAACTATAATATGGTACATGGACTGCAAAAGGATACAGATTATGAATCTACTATGGGTATGAGTTCTCCTGATAAAACACAGCCAAGACATTTCCCTCTTTCGGGCACGAGCTCAGACTCGACTGCTATGCCGAAAGTATTTGATAGACATAATATGGGTTCTGGCGATGGTAAGTCAACTTTATATCATCTTTCTCTGTGCTATGCTTTGGACTCTTTGCTATAAATGTTAAAAATAATGCACTTTGGCGGGAAATTCTATTTGTTAGTTTCAGTGTGCTCAATACACCTAAAACTCATTTGTCTCACTCGCAGCAACTTGATTAGTTATATAATTATCTAAATTATGTAGTTTTTGTAATTCATATTTAATGTTTACCTACTCGTAGATACTGTGTGCAAATAAATAAATAAGTTGTAAGAAGCGGAGTAAAAAGTTAAATTGATTTTAATAAATTTTCCCCTTTTTGTTTACAGCAATAAAAGTAAAATAATCGTTAGAACTTGAATTATTTATTAGTAATTCCCTATTGTTATTCACACTACTCTTGATCTATCTCACGTTCTTTTTACACATCTATCAATTGTGTGGACATCAAGTTTACTGCCTCTGTACTAATAAATGTCCAGAACCATCTCACGCTTTAGTCACAGCTAACAAAATTCAAAATTTATCATAATGTTGTGTCTTGTATTGGTTTTGGATTGACTCTCTGCAAGCGGACTTACTAAATTGTTTGTAGAGTGTTTGTCTACGAATACGTCTTAATGATGTGTATTGTGGTATATTTCAGCTTCTACATAATGCGATACTATTGGTCATTGGTTTTCTTTTGGTTGGGTTAATACAAGATACAGCTGTTAATAAAGGGTGTACTGGAAACTAATCAGAATAAATCAGCGATGTGCAGCGTTCAAACGTTCTCACCCGGCTTTCTGTCGCTTTCCATTGCACCAAATTCGAAGTAACAAATTGGTACAAAAAATTGGGATTCCATTACTAACGCATCATTGTAAGCCATCATCATTTCATCTGTTCATCATTGTAAGTAAAGCACATAATTCTCATTACTACGACAACGTACCTTCTTTTCAGGTGTCTGGAAAAAGTACATACAATTGCGTGCACACAATAAAAAGATATTTGCTTAATGTGAACTGATGTACTGTATTTTTTCCATGTTCACCTTAGTTAAAATTACTTTACGACTAATAAATTTGCAAAATGTTATATTACCGCTGTCGAATGCCTTTCTGAATACTCGCTGCTACTTGTACGTTACCGCAGCGTTTCGATTTCGCACTGTATTAATTGGAAATGTTCACGCGGACGTACTTTTATATGACGAGTCGCACGTCGGTGGCGGAAGCTCGGTGGAGGTTCTCTCGCAGTCCGCGCACCGCACGCCGCCTAACTGCTGTGCTCGGTCGATAGATGGCAAGAGCTCGGAGGAGGCGCGGCCGCGCACGTTCGCGGTGGGCGACGTGGTGTGGGGCCCGGCCAAGGGCTACGTGTCGTGGCCCGGCAAGCTGCGCGCGCGCCTGGGCGGGGCGCGCTGGGCCGTGCGCTGGTTCGGCGCGCTGGGCGCCGCCGCGCTGCCGCAGGCGCGCCTGCTCACGCTGTCCGAGGGGCTGGACCAGCACCACGCCGCGCGCACCAAGCTGAGGAAGTGAGTCCGCCGCACTGCCGCCACGACCGACCGGGGGCCACTGGGCCTAGCGCCACCTCATTATTACTCTTCTTCATAGAGATCCCCGTAGTTTCCTTTTATAATTTATAATGAGAGTTTCGTAGTAGTTTTGCTGTTCGCCATCATTTATGTGCGTCTTAAAGATTTAATTTTGTTCAACACATTTGTAATATTAACCCAACCTGAGATTTCTGTTTAATTTGTCGCGCGGTGAGGCTGCTAATATCCACAATACGGATCCCTCTCGTGGGTAGATAACTAAATAATTACCATTTACTACAACAGGAGTAGAAAACTGAACACCTTACTCGAGAACGCGATTCAGGAAGCGATGGCGGAACTCGATAAGAAAAGTGAGAGCTCGGGCGAACGGGACGACAGCGCGGAGCCGCTCGTCGGCGAAGATGACGTCACGGACGCGCCGCGCCGCAGCAAGAAGCCGAGGAGCAGAGACAGGCATCACAAGAAGGTAGCGGCCGCGCCCAACTCGTCGGGAGACGGAGCCAGGCTGCGCAGCTCACGATGACTACCGAAACTAGGACTTACACTGTTAGCGCCCTTCTCCTAAATCGGGCGTTCCGAATAGTAAATTTTTACTAATATCCTAAATCAAAATTCTTTTTGCCGGTGACATAGGAGTATTAGTATCAATTTAATCATTCAGTGCGCTCCTCATTCGGTGTAGGAATGTGGTACAGAGTCCGCCTTATTCAGACGTTATGTAGATTTAAATATTATAAAATATAAAGTATATTATAACGTGAGATCTAAAGTTTGAGACTGGCTACTTCGGATCACGTAACAGAAATCACACAAATAAGGTGATTTGTTTTACAAAATTACTTTTCATCTCTTAAAAACATCACAACGATATTTAATTTTACAATTTTTAATTTATAGACGTTAGTTAGAACAATGCTGTTGAGATTCATTATGTTAAAGACTTATGTTTTATTTCCAGCTTGTATATTTAATATACCGTTCAGTGATTATATACCATTCCGTATTACCTATCGTTTAATTGGGATCACTGTATATAAGGTTCATAAAGCTTGTGTTCGAAACGTGTCATCTTTGGATCAAAATTCCTTCTAGACATTAGATGTTCCTAAAAATATGCAAATTATTATATTTCCATTCTATTGACAAGATACGCAGTGATTTATCACAGTTTGATATTAAATTATAAATGTGCATTGTTTAGGTGTTGCAATCATGATTTAAAATCATTGTTGTTTCACATTATATGTATTAGAGTAAGTGAAGGTCATACTTTAAGTAGGTTTCTCTCGATATTAAAGAAATTATTGAAATTCCACACCTGTCATCGATGTATTGTACAATTTTAGTGAACTGTAAATTGATAAGAAATTATGCTATATATCTTGTAAATTTTATGTGTTTTGTTAGAAAATAATAAGTATAACATGATTTCTAGTCAAAATATTGAGCATATTAAAATGTAGATATTATAGATGAGATAATTGACAATAACACTGGCCTGGCGAGTGCCGGCGCGCGCGGCGCCGACATTGTTTCGGTTGAATAATGAATAAGTACAGTACGTATTAGTTTCGACATTGTGCTACTTGTTTGCGTTAATAATTTTATACTTTTGTTAATACTATAGAAATAGTAAATGAAACAATTATTTAAACGGGAATATGAAAAGATTTTTGATAAGAAGCAGTCAGATTTTATCTATACATAAATATTTGCTATGTTGTGTCGTAGAAAAAATACAGCAGACCTATTTATACATTTTGTATGCAATTTTAATAAACTAATCTTGAATTATTGTAGGCCTACATAATTATACAAAAATAGTTTTCATGTAATGAATGGCATTGAACGTTTGTGTTACATCGATAGTAGGACATCACAGCGACATTCATAATGTTAGCACACGTTTAGAAATTAATCTCATCATCTCATTTTTTCTGTTTTATTTATATAAATTTAAGATATATCTAAGTGTCGCTTAATTGATAAACAATTTGATTTGTGGTACAAGGGAGATTATTTTAAATCATTTCTAAAATGCTTTTTAATCACAATAATTTTTAGATAAGAAAAGTTTAAAAAATCTAGGTAATGTTAACTAATAGGTCATGCCATGAGTACATTTTGATAGGTAATTTGTTATCAACCGTCATTGTTAGATTTATCAATGTGCAAAATTACTTTATGTGATCTTTGGATGTCCGATGAATATATCAAGAATTATCATAGCTTACTGTTTTATATACCTATCGTATTTTATCGTAATTTAGGGATTCCACTTAAATCTTTTCCTAACTAATAAATGTGACTCCAAATATCGACATAGTATTTAAATGTTAAATGGATATTGTTTATTATATTATAGTCTGATAGCACTTCCCTGTGAGATGGTATTATGTACATAATCTTAATGTAGTTATGTATAGTATTTTATTTCAATGAAATTAATGTTTTATAGACTAATATACAACATAAGATTATTTATTTGTTTTGCTGTGTACATATTTTTTTCAATAAAATGTACCTGTTTTATTTAAATGTTTACTTTAATTTCTTCTCCATTATAGGCTTGTTATGCTGAGGGTTTGAACGAGCTCTCGAGACGAGAATCCTCGAGAAAGTCTTATTCGAGACGAGAAAAAAAAAGAACTCAAGGAATCTCGTTTTGATTGGCAATTAATATATACACATTACATTAAATAAATAAAAAATAGTAATCTTGGATATCGAATATATATTATTAAACTGCCTTTCACAAATTGTGGCACAAATAGTCGATCGATAAACAATAAATATTACTTGAAAATTTTTACGACACAAATGAGGCGTGTGCCAAGTGCATGTTTTCAATTTGAACATTTTAATCTGAATCACTGAAAAGTTTCGGTACACTGATATGTAGCATTTGCAACATCGGCTCAAAAGATACACTGACACTGACTCTTATACAAGAATCGTGATCTGTTACGTCATAGTAACACTGAGACAAGATAAATGTTAGATGATTTGTATCATTTGGAACAACTGCTCAACGGAACATTTATTTTGGATCAACGGCTCAATGAAACGTTTAGAACAACGGCTCAACGGAACATTTGGAACAACGGCTCAACGGAACAATTGGAACAACGGCTCAACGGAACAATTGGAACAACGGCTCAATGAAACATTTGGAACAACGGCTCAACGAAACATTTGGAACAACGGCTCAACGACACATTTGGAACAGCGGCTCAACGGAATATTTGAGACGCGGGCGTGACGTAATCGCGTCATATACACAAACAGTTTTGTTTCATTGAATTTAGATTTAAGAATAATTTTAAATACTTAGATGTTTTTAGTTCAGGTTATTAAATTATATTTAACTGTTTACAATTTAATTTGAATTTTAAAAAGACTGCGGATCATTTAAAGTAAAGAGTGTTTCAGTGTTCCAAGGGTTCCAAATGATGCACTTAAACCAATAATGATGTTCCAAACTTTCGGAACAGTAAGTCAATTCAGTAAAGAGTTACACACGCCTACCACAAATATTGAGGGTGAAGTACCTACTCTTTATTATAATTGTGCCTTCTTGCGCCTCGCTACATTTTCATTCGTTTTATTCAGTGGTAATAATGGATCAACAGTAATTCTCTAACTTAGGTATTTATCCCAGAATCCATAATGTCGATCTTCAAGTCTTTAAATTCTATAAAAAAACCCTACTGTTCGTTATTCAGACTTCTTAATTCAGGGGCCGGGCTTTTAGGGCCTTATGGGTGCTCATGCTCATTTGATGACTCGAAAAAGTGGCTAAGTGTGAGAAGAGAAATGCACACTGATCGACATTTTGATACCGGATACAGTAACTGGCATCTATTGCCCGCATCGTTAATAAATAATAAATTGAGACAACATCACATAGGTACATTGTCCTGGTCCCAAACTAAGGTTTTCCCTTGTACTATGGAAACCAGGAACAATTTAACAATGAAGGTACCACAAACACCCAGACCCAACACAAATATCTGTTTAATTCGATCTGGGAATTGAACTCCCAACCCTTGCGTCTCAAAAGGCGCTCTAAACCTCTGTGCTAAACAGGTCGTCGGGTAATGTAAAAACGCCCATCTTTAAAAGGCGATTACTGATCTGTTTCCTGATGTTTATTCTCAGGGGTGCTCGGCACCCACTCTATTTCTCATGGGTGCTCGAGCCCCCGAGCACCCACGCAGTTGGCCCCTATTTTAAGTGTTAAGTGCAAAAACCTAAAGGTGGTGACGGAACGAATTTTTACAATACATATGAGTTTTGACGTCCTGGTAGGACTCTTGCTCTCTCTTCTGATATGACTTAATTTATCCAAGACAGGTTGCTGCGGAGATCTCCCTCTTTTTCCATGTTCACAGTGTATCTGTCATCATAATATTGGACCTGTGCAAGTCGATACTGTCTATGTCCCTAAGTACTGTGAAAACTGGGCCGGATTGGAATACGGGTAAAAGCTTTCAAATTATTTAAAAACTTTCTTTCAGATGGGACTCTGGGTATTATTGCCCTCTCCTCTTCGAAATATATAGTAAATCAGTAACGATATCTTGCTATTCACCCTTCCGATGGTACTGTTTTCCTCCAGTTGATCCGGCTGGGAACCGCTTAAAGGTCTTGAGTCAGTACATCATGTTTAGTTCCAAACCCTTTGCCATTCCATCGCCCCTTTCACTAGAAATAAAAAACCTACATTTGTGATCAAACTGTCCGAAATCTCTGCTTATGACTGATGATAGACTGCCATTTGCCTTGATCTGCCTCAGCTAGAAAACCCATCCGTCCATCCCCACCGAAGCCCTGTCGGTACACATTAGAAAACTGCTTCACCTTTTTGCCTAACGACGGTGAATAAAATTAAAAATTATATTCAGATTTTGAGGTGCTAACGTTTGACAAATGTGCCTATAAAGATACGAACAATCTCAGAACACATAAAATCACTTCCCCAATTGAGATAAAAGCCCTACGATCAGAAGACCCAAACCAGTTTGTCACAAAATCTGTATTATCTGTAGTGACATTTATGTCGCCATACATATATGTCTACAAAATTCTGCATCGTGGTATTAGAGTTATCCGCGCAACTAAAACATACAACATTTCGTAAGCAACTATCGGGTAGATGCCCGAACTAGCCGCAACACCCGTCTAGTCGGAGGATCCTCCCTTTTCAACGGAAGCGAGGCTTTACACGCAGCATGTCTGACTATTACTGATTAAAAGCCACTCCTGTTTCTTCTTTGCCTTCGATCCAGGGCCCCGGGGTTTTCTTTTCGCACAACCCATGCCCCCAGTAGACTTCGACATCTCTTTGAGGCGCGCGTAGAACACTACAGCCGTTGACGACTCGAGTTCGGTCCGGACGGTTACCCGGATAGCCGTTGGTCGCCGTCCGCAAGCCCACGCCTACGGTGGCTGGAAATCGGGGTCGGGATCCCGGCGGCTGAAGGGCTGTTCCCTCACGCGATCCGCATAAAACCGCGACGACGGCTGCGTAACAGCGCAAAACTCCGGTGTCGGGAGTTTAGAAATAAAAGCTGTTCCTCCACTGCGGCGGGCGTGGGTGAAAACAGCTTTGTGAGTTCTTAGAGCTTACGAGCGGCATGTTGCCATGGGCAGGCGTAACTGCAGCTACCTATAGTGACACTTGACACACACGACGGCTGCCGCCGCCGTGTCGACGGCTGCCGTCACCCTGTGTTGGCGGCTGCAGTTACCTCTGCCGACCACAACATGCCGATCGTGTGTATGAGCTCTTAGCCTATGGTCGGCCATACACGGACAGCTCGAACAGTTAACCAGTGATCAACGTACACGGACCTCTCTAGCAGTCAGAGTCAACAGCTTGAAGCTGTCAGTTATAACTGCTGAACTGCTGGAATAGCTCATGCCAACTACTCCAGCAGTTGGTAGGAACTGCTCAACAAGACACAATTTATTCAAATCATTTGCGACATGGATTTTGAGTATTTTTTAGGAAGAAGCACTACTACTGCTAATTTTTCTCAGACAACGTAGTGCGTTGCCAACCGCCCGAAGCAGCCGCAACTGCTCGAGCGGTGCCATCATGCCATGTAGGTATGTGTGTAAGTAGACGACTGTAGTTGACTATGCAGTCGCACCTTGAACAGTCCGTCCTGACTGTTTCAAGCTAACCGTGTATGGCCGTCCTAAGGCGTTTGTCCCGCCACCTTCTTCGTAGCCTGCCGCGACCCTGTCTCACTCTGAGAGTACAAGTTTTGCGCGTGTGCATCTGGATTGAGGATCCATTTTCAAATCCTTATGAAACGAAACAAGATTTAGAGGAAATTTAGTTTAAAAAATTAAAACTTAATGCAATGACCCCTAAATTTCTAAAACGTAAATTAAAACTGTTATGATTAAAAAACGTGAGCCCTCAATCCAGACGCTTGCAAAAAGAGGCATAGTCTAAATCTCGGAAAATACGATGTCTGGGTTAATAATTATTATTTAGGAATTTTGTAAAGAATTTCTAAAATATTTTAAGAAATTCTCAAATATGTAAAATATCACATTACAGATGAATTGATGAAATGATTTAAATCAGTTTTATTGTTGTATGTTAGAGTCCAAATGGCGGATTTTGCACAGCAAATTAAATTATAATAGATTATTTAATTTGTAAAAGACAATTTTTTTTATTAATTTGGCAAATTATTTTCATCGCCGTTTAAAATTAGATCAGAGTCTAAAAACATTATGTAAGTGACTTCCAATTATTAGCTTATTTATTCATCAACAAGTATCATTCAACGTCAACATCTGTAGTATTTTATTTACATATTTTTATTTTTGTTTGATAAGTATTGGTACAAATTAAATAGTTCTTACCTGCCGTGGATAAATCCACTCTTGTATTACAGATAAGATTTCAGCAACTTTCAAAGAATGTCGTCTCATTTGAGTAATATTTAAAGCACAATTAATACAGCTTTGGCTTCTGCTGGTCGAAATATGGTGCATACGAGCCTGTTTCCATCTGTCGGACACTGGAGTTATTCAGAGAAGTAGAAACAGGTTCCGAGATAGCGCAGGCTGGTGTCGTTGGGAAAAGCGAGTGCAGAGCAGCTCGTTATGAAAGCTAATAGTAATAATAGCAAAAATAGTCACAAACTAAATCAAATAGTCGAAATTCAAATGTAACGCGGCAAAATGTGACATTTTTTGCTGCCACTTTTTACCTCATTTGGGTAGGCTAAAGTCTTAATACTATATCGCCTCGTCATCAGTACCTAATAAATAGTTTTTTGAGTTACATTAGATTGCGAGCTCAACACGTTATAATGATTTGGTAGCACATGGATCGAGTCAGCGTTCTCAGCAAGCTTTGCTGAGGTAGGCAACACTAAAATAAAATTCTCAGCGCATTTTGCCAAAATCGTTTGGTTTTTAGTCAGTAACAGTCTGACACTATCTCCCACTCCGCCCAAGAGCGGGGATGTCATAAGATGATTTTCTCACACGAAAAAAAAAACCGTTTCAGTGATTCTACTTATTTAAAAGTCCAGTTGAAAAAAATAGTATAGTTTTGTATCTCAAGTGTTGTAGACACTAATGTTGTGATTGTGACATCACTATGAATCAATTTACGAATAATTAAATCAGCCACTGAACTTCACTCAAGAAATCCCGCCAAAACACCCAAACATTTTAAACGACGCAATTTTTTTTTTGTCAATATTATAAGCAAATTAATTGTGTTTCGTACGCATTTTTATCAATGAACTGTATAATATTAAAATAATAAATTATGTTAAAAAAAAACTGGGCAAGTTCGAGTCGGACTCCATACAAACTTATCTATGAAACCAGTTCAATTCACGAATCGAGTCTCAAAGATTTTTCCGAATCGCAAAAAAGTATTTTTTGTGACGTAACTACAAAATTACAGTTTTCAGATTTTTTCCTGTACTTGTGCTACGAAACCTTGCTTCATGCCAATTTTCAGGATTCTAGGTCAACGGGAAGTACCCTATGAATTTTGATTCCCTTGAGTGTCGAAATGTACGTTTTTTGCGACATAACGGCCATATATTTTTTCCCGTTAATTTAGAAGTTTGATTTTTTCGCAGTTTTAAGGGACCGCAGACGTAACTAAGTAGTTTTAATTTCAACTCCTTACCTTCACATGTTCTCGAGATAAAGGGTCTTGACAGACAGACGGACGAAAAAACATACATTATCATTACAACGTACATTATCGAACTGACGTGATATTATTTTAATAATTATTTCTAGTAATTATTAAGATTTTTAGTATAAATAATAATCTTGTCCACGGCATTGTCAATCTTAGGCCATATCTTACTCCCTTTTTCTATAGTTATCTATGTATTTACCTATTAACATAATATGGACTTGAATCATTACAGTGTGTTTGGTCTGAAATAATAATATTAAATTTTTATTTCGGACAATCAGTCTATAAAACATTGCACATACACAAACAAATTAAACATACAAAAATTAAAACGACAAAACTATTTAATATTTTTAAAGACGCACGATGAGTCGCCATCCAGTGCTACATTATCGAGCTGACCATCCTGTTGGCCACAATAGCAACGTGTTGGAACTATCACGCACTCGCCGCATCAGGGATTTTATGTGTTCGCATGACACCGTAAAAATCAGACACCCCTGCTTTAGCGACCATCCCCGACGCACTGCAAAAGCGCGGCAACCCCAACTTACATACACATACTTTAAAACCGTTATTATATTGGGCTCGCAGAACACTATACGAGCTTTTAGTATAAACGGTCGGCTATACAACAAGCTCGTAAGAAAACATAAGATAAATCGAGAAATATAAAAAACAGCGCCCTATGGGTTCATAGGGCGCTGTTTTTTATATTTCTATGCTGCAAATCTACGAGCCAGCACGTTACATCGAACTGCAAATGCTCTGTGTTCCCTCTCTAGATTCACACCACATTTGTTACCCGCTTTAAAAACCAAAACTTCGCTTTTGGTTGCATAATACCTGAGACCATGGGTCATCGCATGGTTCTCACAAATGCGGAGAAGCTTCCTAAGTGCGCTGATCGATGGGCTCAGCAATATCATATCCGCACAGCTGATATTATTAATGGAGTGCCCATTTGCCAATTGCTGAGCTCACAGATCAGCTGGTTTACATACAGGTTGAAAAGTTTGAAGCCGTATGCATCCGACAGGACACCCGCTCACTTTACATAATTGCATTAGTTATTATTCCAATACTTGAGCATAGCATTGAGATCGCTTGAAAGATTAGTGATGTGTGATAGTTTCCTCCATATGCAGTCGTCAGAAACTGGGTCGAAAGCCTTATATAGAGAGCTTTGCATATAGAAATAAATATTTTCGATTTCAATTAGGTTTAACATTTGTAAGTGAATCAAAACCAATAGGTTACTATTGAACTAAGGTCATGAAATTTTGCAAGAAATAAGGTGTTACAGCATAAGTAAAAAGTTCGATAACCGTTAATTTTTAAGTTTATTAGACCTCCTGACTGATTGACTAAAACCCCTGGACCAACAAAGCTGAAATTTAGCACAGAACATCTGAATTTTTTTATGAGGCATACATGGATAAAGAAAGGATTTCACAAAATTCACCCTCTAAAGGGATGAAACGGAAAGTTTGTATGGAGAAACCTTAAACGCGGGTGGTGCCGCTGGCAGAAGCTATTCACAAAAAAATCTGCTTTGAGTACTTACCCTTCTCGTCACCCTCCCCTAATCCCTGTTAGGTATAGGTCAGCATGAATTCACGCGGATCCGGTCACCCTCTACGGGTGCATACGGTCACAATACCTCTAGAAAAGCGCACGCGTGCGGAATACGGCGCACTGCCGCCACCACTGCTGCCACGCCGCCGTGCCTTTATAGGCCTTTGACTGGTTAGGCAACAAACTTCTCAAGTCAGTTGCTAGCAGCAGGCCACACTCTGTGACGGCTGGAGATAGTCCCACGCCGTTCGATGTCCGGTACATCTTCTACGAATAGGATGGGAGGTTGTATCCATCCATTCCCTTTTCGCCATCTTCTTTGCGACATAACCACGCGTTGCTCCCACTACGTGGTACCTACTTAGAGAGCGGTTTTAATACATCGTCAGACTAAGGTAAGGTAAATATTGTAATATATTACAAAACTAAGTAGGTGCTGTTTATAAATATAAATATTTAGGAAAACCTATACCTACCGGATATACTTAGGTTCCTTAACATTACTTGTTCATACAAAACAGCGTACCGGATTTCGCGCTGGACATGATATATTATCACTGTAACAGAAGGATCACCGCAACACGCCAGTATGCATACCCACATAATTTTCAGAAAGGATAATCCCATTTATTACCGCCATTTACTATTGTGAACGCTCATCCTTCCGAAACCTTGCGAGTTCATGCGTTCTACATATATACGGTATTTGACTACATACCTAGGGGAGAATGGGTAATAGTGGGTCACTTTGGGCCAATGGGTGACGATAGTTTTGCGCATAGTAGTTCACGACCTGCCCCTCTATCCAAGTTACAACCGTTTCGTTTCTATTCTCTTTTCGTTGATCGCCTCGAGTCGGCCACGCCTTCTATTCCTTTGTTTGACGTGACTATGCGTTGAGATGACGTCAGAATAAAGGAGGCGAGGCCGACTCGAGGCGATCGACATAAAGAGAATCAAAACGAAACAGTTGTAACTTGGCTAGGGGGGCTGGAGAGCTCAGTTTTATGCTCGGCTCCGTAGGTGCCTAGGTCGTCCTTTTAGTTCGTGAGCTCCTGACTTAAACCAAATAAAGTCAGACTGTTCGCTCGTTTTGCCAGTTACTTAGACCAGACAACTAAACGAACAATGAGAAACGCATGTGCAGTGTCCGGTAGTAGTGATGGGACAAGCTCGGGCGACTGCGACGGTGGCACTACGTTCTCGCCCACACTCGTTTTTATGATTGGTCGGTTATATCGACTGAACTAACGAACTAAACAGTGGACTGACTTGCTGGTATTACGCGTGGGAGCACGTTAACCGACTTTAACAATATAGTTCGCTGGCGAACTATTTAAGATTTATACTTAATTTGTCAAGGTGGTCTACTAAACGTAAACAATCTTAATATGTCTTATTATTGAAAAAAAAAACGTATAAAAGACATCCAACGATTATTTAAATTTAGTTATTTACCAAACATCGGTATAGATAAATAACAAATTGTAAACATTTTTAGTCAAAATTGTTAGACAACTTTTAGATAAAAGACATATCAAGATTGTTAGTTAGTTAATTATTTAGACAGATGGAGTACCAGTACCAGGTAGGTACCAGTGAATCGACTTATGAAAAACAATCATTTCTATATTGTACCACATTTATTTATTCTATTAAACAGTCGTTTATTATAAATAAAAACATTATTATAAATTTTTTACAAAAATCACAGTTAAACTTAAAAAAAAGAGCTTGTCTCAGACCATATAAATAAACTGTATTTTGAGTTGTAGGTATAAAAAACAGTCTTACACTTTTAATTAGCTTAAAATAACATATTTAAATATCACTCGCTTTTTTGTGTAACTATACACATACTGAGCCATTGAATTATCCATAGTACCCCTTGATCCACAGCTACCCTATCTCCCCTACCTATGCGTTTACTTTGTTATACATTTCTAGATATTCTAGATAGATAGGTACTATGTAGAAGTTAAATATAGGGCACAGATAACTAGGCACTTGACTGGCTTCCTTCCGCTTCTGTGCAAGTAGAACATTATCAAACGGGAATGATCACCAAGATTAAAACATTCGTAAACAAACAGGCAAACAGCGGTGACTTAGTATCTAACCCTGCTTTAGTAAAACCTTAAAAATAACTATGGGTATCCTGCAATTACCTAATGTTAAAAAAAAACTGTCACCTAATTATGTTTAAAAAAATGAAGATCACAAAGTCAAAGTGATGGGAAGGTTTTTCTTATAGGTCAAAAGAGAGGTAGGAAAAAAACTGAATGATAAAATACATGATTTCCGCAGAAACTTAATCAAAAAGTATAAAAAATATAACCGTTACCTCGCTACGTTCAGGAAGCAGAGTCGTGTTAGTAAGTTTGAACATTTTCGTGGCCATTACTCGTGAACTGGTTGCGCTATGGGCCGTGCAGTTATAGCTTCCACGACTTATTGACGCATCCAAACTTTGGAGCGCTCTGTGCACCGCTGCTATCTAAGTAGGTATATAGACGTAGATACTTAGTTGTTAAATTAAGTACCTATATCTTCGTTTAGCTTTCATGTGTTATTTGAAATCTTGTATTTTTGAAAACTAACCATCTGTGTAGGTACGCGACTTAGTTGAAGTACCTACTTAGCTTGTTACGATAATAATAATAATTACAACTTAGCTTTACTTTTTTTGACTGACCAACATTTTAACAATTCAAAAGTGCCTGTATTATAATATATATAATATTCTATTTCAAATAAAATAATATTCTATCTATACTTATAATAAATCTGTAAAGTGAAAATTCTGTATATTGAAAATATTAAAAAAATAAATGGCAGTCCGTTACTAGACCGACACCGAAAACAAAAATAATATTTAAAAAACAATTTGTCTGTCTGTCTGTTTGTTCAGGCATCACGCAAAAACTACCGGTTCGATGACGATGAAACTTGGTATAATTATTCTTTAATATCCTGGGCACCATACTGGGTACTTTTTATCCCGGAAAAGTATATACAATAAAAAACAAACTTAATTTTGCGGTTCGATCCATAGACCCGATTACTGTACCAACCGTAAATAATAATTTTGTCGTAGGTTACGTCGTGCGCAGTGGAGTTCACTAAGGGGCGTGCACACGGCTAAGATACTATAATATTTTATCTTAAGGTACAATATCGCTCGCCATACAATTCAATGGACTATCACACACGACGAAGATAATAAATAATATTTTCGTATCTCAAAAAACCTAATAAAACCATTTTCGACGGCAAAAGCTAGTTTCAAATAAAATTTCTGATTTCTGAATTTATTTATTTAATCGGACTTCCAATGGGGCCATAACAAGACAACTTGTTAGTACTATCTTAACGTACTAATGCTACTAATTAATAACTAAAAGTGACTTAGTCTTCTGGTCTTCTAAGGGTCCCCACCAGAGGGCTGTCAAACTTACAGGCTATCATTTTTAGGATGCTGTGTAGCTATACTAGAGGTATGTGTACTCGCACCGGGCCTTGGTACAAGCCATTGTCCGGAGCGAGGAGGAGTGGCAGGCAGTCGCTTCCTTCTGCGAAGCAGTAATGCTAGCGAAGGAGGATGCCGCACGTGCACGCGCGAGGCAATAGCCCCCGCGCCCCAGCCGCCGGGATTCTGATCCCGATTTCCAGCCACCGTAGGCGCGGACTTGCGACTTGCGTTCGACCGTCCGGTAACCGTCCGGACCGAGCCCAAATCTTCGACGACGCGTAGTGTACCACGTGCGCCTCAAGGAGATGTCAGCAACCGTAGGGGCCCCAGCAAGGTCGAAGTCTACTGGGTCAAGGGTTTGATTCTGAAAGGAAAACTCGGCATTGGTATGAAAAGCAACGAAGGAACAGGATTGGGTTTTTAGTCAGTAAAAGTCTGACTCGCCCCCCCTCGCTCCGCCCAAGGGCGGGGGATGTCATTGGATGAGTTTCGCACCGGAAAAAAAAGAGGTAAGTGTAATGTCTCCATATTGATAGCATATAGTTACTACTTTGTAACTGTGAAATACGTAACTTTTCAGGAAGAACAAAAAACGGCGCGGCGTCCTGTAAAATTTTGTTCCCACAGAAAACCATGCCAAACCAAAACCAGAAAACCGACCTTTATTATCATATAATTTAAATATGCTTGCTTTTATTCAAATATTAAAATATATATATTGATTCAATGGCGTACAAATTGTTCTATTCTTGGTTTTCATTTAAAACAATGGTAAAAGTTTTTAAATACCAGGTTGTAAAAATCAGATTTATTTCGTACTAGATTAATTAACATTTTAACTTATAATAAGGTAATATAAGTACATATAATAGTAACCATTTAAGTTGTACCTCTTAGTTAATCGTTACTAATCGTTGATTTTTCCGAATTGCAAATAAATATTTTTGTGACGTAGATAGGAACAAATAGTTACAGTTTTCAGAATTTTTGCTGTATACATTACTTGTGCTATGAAACATTGCTTTACACGAAATTTCAGGATTCTAGGTCACGTACACGTCCGACTGCGCACCCATCCATCTAACGGTATTCTGCTGCTTACTGTACCAGTAATGGAGAAAAAAAAAAGATACATACTATCGGATGTGGCACATCTGTTTCACATTGTAGCTTCTGCCACAGCTTGACATAACACACCAGATCAAAAGCTTTTGAAAGATCTAAAAAGCATGCATATACTGGTGTGTTTCTGTCCGTGTAGTACTGCACAGTCTGCTTAAGACAGAGGATAGCAATTGACAATCCGGGTCTGAACCCAAACTGAGCGTCATGCAAATGTAGGTGCCTTCCCAACTGTTGGTTAAGCAAACTGTCTAGCACCTTAGCTAAGACAGTCGCAAGCGAGATCGGTCTGTAATAAGACAGATCGGATGAGTCACCCGTCCTATCTTTAATAATTGGCACTACGACTGTGTGCATTAAATCATCGGGTAAATAACCATGACTAATACACATTTTAAATAATAGTGCAAAGGACTTTTGGCAGATTCACGCCTGCGTACTTCAGATGCTCGATGCTAAGGCTACCGTGACCTGGGGACTTGCCTCTCACCACCTTCTTTATGATTTGGGCCACATCCTTTGCCGAGAATCTAATATTAACATGCCCAGGGCGGTCCTCAGCAGCGAACACCTGTGATGCGGACCCGAGCGGTGACACCACAATAAAATGTCGCTGAAAGGCACAGGCTATGCCCCGAGGTTCATGAGCATGCTCTACCGTCGACCATATCATCACTGACCATCAGGTGAGATAGTGGTTAAGCCTATAAATAATAATAAAAAAAAACTCTACAAAAGTTTGAATGTTTTTTGTATGTTTGTTACTTCTTTACGCTCGAACGGCTGAACGGATTTAGATGAAATTCCTCGATAAGCAAATTGGAATAGAAATAAACTTTTATACCGGGATTATGATCCCTTGGGATAATTTTCCATTTTCACGCGGGCGAAGTCGTTAGCAGCAGTTAGTAATATTATAAATCCTCCTAATATTGTAAAGTACCTCTTAATTAACATTTATGGAAAATATAACTTTTTTAACTGTGGGTCATAACTCATATGCATAGATATAAGATTCTATGTTCATATGTATCAAACATCGACATTAAAGGGTTTTTCTTTTTTTCCTGTTGGGAAAATCATCTAATGACCTCTCCGCTCTTGGGCGGAGCGGGGGATAGTGTAAGACTTTTACTGACTAAAAACCCACTCCTGTTCCTTCTCTGCCATTTTATTTCCAGGGCCCCGGGGATCTCTTTCGCATCACCCATGACCCCAGTAGGCTTCGACCCTGCTGGGCCCCTACGGTTGCTGACATCTCTTTGAGGCACGCGTGGAAGACATTAAAGGGGTGACCAGACGGTTTCAAACCGACGTCCCAACCAAGGTAACCTTGCTAGTTTCAATCCGCGTAGACAGCAGTTGTAATCTATGACCTTCAACGCCCTTGGTTGGGAGGCGCGTTTTCCCGATCATCGAACGTTTACGCGCATGGTTTACATCCATGTAGCAGCAACACAAACCAAACACATAAACAAAGGTCACCTTGGTTGGAACGCTAGTTTACAACCGTCTGGTCACCCATTTAGAAGTTATATTGGCACTTTGCCGTCGAAAAAATATATGTTTAGAATCAATTGTATTTATGTTTAGAAACTGAACGGATTAGGAATATCCCTTGCCTTGTGCCCTTTCGGCTCAAGCACGTTCAGCGCAACTGTATTGTATTTCTGTACTTTATTTATTATTATTTATTACTACCTATGTGTTGTTGCCTAATAGATTGCCTGCGTCGAATAAATTCTATTCTATTTTTGAATAAAACCTGGTTAACGGATAAAAGACGTTCCCGTACGTACCTAGTAAGTACCTACGTTTCATTAGGTACTATAATTTTCATCTATCACGCAGGCATTGTCAAAAGTTAGTGTTCAATAAGAGAAACACATGCTAAACATGAATACATAACAAGTCGACGGTTATGTAGGTCCCGCAGCATACAAACTTGCATTCAGTCCGCATGCTGCATATTTGTATTTTGCACATCACGTCGGACGCTTCCTATTCAATGCTAGCCGAATTCACATAAACAAACAACATTCTATGAGCGGCTGAGCGGCTAGTAAACTTGCCGCCTGCAATATGTTCGGATTACAAAATAATATTGCTTTTCTCCACTCACAAACTAGAGATTATTTTGGTGACTCATGTGAAAGGATAGTTTTTTCACCTATGGCTTCATATCGCTGTCAGTAAACATCCCGCTTATGGTAGGTACATATGTCAGTGTCTAGCTAGAATGTGAAAGGTCAGATTGAATGTTTTTGTAATGTAGATAAGTAGGTACCTAATGTGGATTTTCTGATACAACAGGAAGAAACGCCTAGGTGTCGCCATCGTGCAGGTCATCCGGAAGGCAAGGTACCGCCGACCGAGCATAGAAATAGAAATCATTTATTTGCCAATAATGTAGGTAACAGATAAGGTGTTAATTTATGGAGAGTCCCAATAGATTTTGCCTTACGGCATGCAAAATTATTTAATTAATTTAATACATTGCCTAAGTTTACATTTACTTAACATTTCTATACAATTGAGACACATAATGACATAGTCGCATCTAAAGTTTATCAATTATAGCATAAAATAATTATCATATGGTATTAAAAAAAAAAATATTATTCAAATTATAAAACAAATAAAAAATACATTATTATTGATATAAACTAGCAACACTAATAATGAAATACTATCACTTATTATTCCAAATAATTCTGAATTAGGCACTTACCTATTCTATCTTTTTTTGTTGTCTAAGTTAATTCTTTGTTTTTTTTAATCAGGACTTGTCTTTGTTTTTTTTTTGTGCTAAACTTATGTGTGTGTGTATGTGATGGATCTAATGGTCTGAAATAAAGGTTTTTATTATCATTATTATTACTAATTGAATGCAATGGTCAGCTGCATTCTGTTTCCTGAACTGTGGAATATTGAAGTTTTAGCAAGTGCTTTTTAACGGTGTAGCAGAAAATTGTAAACTGGGCAGCGGGAATGTTCTAAAGAGTTATCGTTGCCCTGGAACGTAAATGGCAACTGAAGGAACACTATGTATCCATCTTCCTTCAGTTGCCTTGTTGTCGTCAGCAAAAGTTTAAAACACCCTCTCGTTCCACTCTAGAGCGGGAGAAGTTATTTGATGAAAAAACCTCAAAAGAAGCAGGTAATGTGAATGTGTTTAAAATATTGAAAGTCTATATATCTGCATGGTAGATAGATACATTTCTAGTTTCCCAATTACCGACTTCACAAATCAGACTTTCTACTTCTAAAATACCCAATCTTAACCGGAGTAGAAACGCCGCAAATTCGACGAAGTTGAATATTAAAGCATGAATTCTGAACTTTAACAAACGGTTTCAAGCTCTTCAGGGAAGCACAATAGCCTGTCACTCACTGCGGTGAACGCTGGGAACTAGTGGGAAGAGACTCATCGTTCGTGCAGGAATTGTAGTTCACGCCCTGTCTCACAGATGACGCTATTTTAACTGACTGCCATTGTGCAATAAATAATACAAAAATAAGCATATTAAAGACATATGAAATTTAAGAGATAATCACTTACACAGGTTTTCAACAACTCTATCATAGAATGTAAGACAAATTATAAATAGAACAAAAAAATAATCTGCTTCTAGTTGCTAGTGGCGCCCTTAGTCCAAAGTAGTCGTTGATGTTTTCATCAAATAGCAATCAATCAATAAGGAGGTCACATGAAATTAATTAAGTATTTACTTAAGTACCTACTTAACTGTTTCCGTAAGGCCCAAGGCAACAAAGTTACCTAAGTATAATATTTTTATCTCGATTAATGTTATATGCTGAGTGCCATGATGTAAGAATTTTATACATTTCAATATTACGACGTGTCTGCATCTGAGAAATTCTATTTCCGCCAAGAGGATTAACAGGTGACGTTGTAAGTATGTGTCGAAGAAATATTGCAGAATTGCGTATTTTGCACTTGATAAATACGATGAAAATCGAGTTTATTTATTTAATAGTTTATAAACACAAAAGTGGGTACCTACATACCATTAATACAATACACTTATACAACATTTAACTGGAATAATGCACACATTTACACACTACAATCAGAAAATTAAGGTTCAATCCAAAGACATTAAATATATCTTTAAATCTCTTTGGTTCAATCAGAATTCAAGTAATGAAATTTACACAAATGCACAATTAATGTTTTTTATTTTTAAGAAATGATAATTATGTCCCAAAAAGAAACCAGAGTCGACCAAAAAAACATCAAAAGTATGTAATCGTTAAATGGATAAATTATTATTAAATTTATATTTTAGGGATTAAAAGTTCAGATTTTTAGTACTCAATAGTTATTGTTATAGTGACATCTATGGCGACACATATGAACTAATCCAGCATCGCGCAATTAAAGTTTTCCGTGGGATTGGAATTTAAAGAACAGCCCGAACTTTCTGTTTCCGACTATTTTTAAATGCATTTGTATAGTAAAAGATATGTAGGTATTTTTTATTCAATGACACTTAGTTGTTAAATAATATTATAGTAAGTAAAGGCAATTATTGCCCAAACAGAGAGTGTTTCGCCTTTTTTGTACATTTTTGTCTTTTAGGGTTCCGTACTTCAAAAGTAAAAAACGGAACCCTTATAGGATCACTTTGTTTTCCGTCTGTCTGTCTGTCAAGACCTTTTATCTCAGGAACGCGTGGCGATATCGCGTTAAAATTAAAACTATATACTCAAATCTACGGTCCCTAGAAGCTGTGAAAAAATCAAACTTCTGAGTCAACAAAAAGTAAAGATACGACCATTTATGTCGCAAAAAAACGTATATTTCGACACTCTTAAAGGAATCAAAATTCATAAGGTACTTCCCGTTGATCTAGAATCCTTAAATTTGGCATGAAGTAAGGTCTTATAGGACAAATATAGGGCAAAATCTGAAAACTGTAAATTATGCAGATACGTCACAAAAAATCTTTTTTTGCGATTCGGAAAAATTTAACTGTTTTCATAGGTAAGTTTGTACGGAGCACTCAGTGCGCGAGTCCGACTAGCACTTGGCTATTAACACTATAAAATAAGATGCGTGAAATTATTAACAATACCAAATAATTTATATAAATAAAACTGAATGAATTAAATGTGTTACTAAGCGCTAAAATCGAGAATGACTAGACCGATTTGGATGTACTTCTGTTTAAACTATTTGTTTCTTAGGTCAAAGTAAGCTTTATATGAAGAAGGAAAATATAAAATATATTTTTCTTAATTAAATTCGATCGATTCGATTCGACAACTTTGTCCTCTTTATGGTATTAGTACGGATATAGTCAAATTAATCAATTAAGTACCTACACGAAGTTATTAAAAATTCCTCCTCACTCCGGGTCATGGACCCGGCGCGATAGGTCGTCATCGCCGGTCGTCCCTATGAGGACACGGCGGTGCTCCGCTCCAGCGTCCGAAGCGTATGTGTAAAACAGTTATCATTTAAATAGGATTGATAATGGTTAAAATGTCATAAAAAAACTTTGAATAAATGCTGTCATTAACCTTTTTTCAGTAGATAATTCAATCCATGTTCATAAAGAACAAACAGTCGCAAGAACCAAATAAAACCCTTTCACCCTTCCTAAAATAAAGACTAAAAGTAACTGACCTAAGCTATTTATTAACAATTTAGATTTACAATATAGATGTATCCCATATATCTCTTTACATTTCCTTTCTCATAGGCTCTGCCGAGAGCAGAAAATCGGATCGCCATTAATCTAGCGGAGGCCCGCGCGGCCGCACCGATCGCAAATGAATGGTCATTGAAATGAAGATGTATGGACCAAACATATCACTCGGACATTTTATTTCATTCGCCATCTGCTGCCTGTCTGGAATCCTTACAAAAGACGTTTGTTTGCTTTAACTTAAAACTACTTTTCTAGCTTTCCGTGAGGCTAATTCTAAACTTTCTACCTTCAAACATTTTTCTTTTTTAGTAATTGCACGGAATGGTCGGGGAGTTCCTAGTAGCTGCAACTGAGAAGCGTAGAGTTTAAAGTGTTGGCATGAAGTTAAATTGATCTCTGGGGAGATTGGTAGTTTCCGTAATTTGTAAATAGCTCTTACCTATTTATTTTATGGTAATGAAGTCTAAACAGATACCTATTCAGTTCAGTGACTTAAATTTCCATTAGCTACCCGTATAGTTTACATAATATCTATATATGTCGGGCCCCAACAAAAATTGTGGCTCTGTATCTTATATTTGAGTAGTGAAATTGGATTTTGCTTGTTAGGTATATTATACAAGCAGATTTGATCGAAACTATAATTTTGCTTGAGCATCAGCAAAATAGCAGCATTTACCCGTAGTCTGGGCAATGGTGCCTAAACATGCTTTTTTTATGTTTTATAAGTAAACGATAAATACGTTTTTTAGTTATTAACCTCCCGATCCCCGAGCGAACGCGGCGTTCGCGGGTGACGTCATCGAAATACGTAGATTCCTTACTAAATAGTTTAACCTTTATACATTTACTGGCTGACTCGGCAAACGTTGTTCTGCCATACAAATTAATTATCAAAAATATGGTGGGGTGGGGGTAAGAGGGTTTTTTGCCGATGGGAAAATCATCCAATGACACGTCCGCTCTTGGGCGGAGCGGGATATAATGTCAGACTTTTACTGACTAAAAACTCACTCCTGTTCCTTCGTTGCCTTTCATACCAGGGCTAGGTCTTCTTTTCAGAATCAGACCCTTGGCCCCAGTAGGCTTTGAACCTGCTGGCGCTCTTCAAGGAGATGTCTGCAACCGTAGGGGCCCCCTACGGTTGCACACATCTCCTTGAAGAGCGCCTGCAACACTACGCGCCGTCGATGACTTAGGCTCGGTCCGGACGGTTACCGGACGGTCGCACGGCGAGCTACCCATTGCTCGCCGTCCGCAAGCCCGAGCCTTACGACTATGGCCGGAAATTGGGATCGGAATCCCGGTGGCTGGGGCGCGAGGGCCACACAATGGTGACACCCGGGCGTTTCTTCCGCACGAATCCAGTGCAGGAACCTCCCGAACTTGCCATGCACGGTGACGACCCGCGTCATGCGGTCTTTCCAGCCACGCCTCGAAGAGGCGACTTACCTTGTCGCGGCAGCGGAGTTTCGCCCCGCGCAAATCGTGCATGCGTACAAGGACTGTTGCCTCCCGATCCCATGGTGGGAGGTCAGCGAGGAGGCTCGCCGCTTCGCGGGAAACCGTGCGGTATCCCCGCACCATCCGGATGGTCATGAACTCTGGTATGCGTTCAGCCGGGCCGCCGTCTGCTTCCGCAGCGGCGGCGCCCATGGACCGAACGATGCCTGCATAGAGCCTCCGGCAGGAGGCGTCTGGATCCCCTGTTCCCCCGCCCAGTTCGATTCAGTTTGGGACCCAGACGTCGGAAGTGCTCCTCGAAATTCCACCGGCTGTCGAGAACGAGTCCCAGGTACTTCGTCGTCGACCCGCTGCTGATGTGAACTCCTCCTCCCGTTAGTTGGGAACCCAGTGGAGGTGCGTTCCGAGGGCCGTGGAAGCACATGGCCTCGGATTTTTGGAATGCCACCACAATGATACAGGAGTTGGGACTCAACCCAACTCCTGGATCCTCTCCACGACTGTCGCAACCCCGCGTGTCGCTAGTTCGACCGCCGCCTGGTACGACTCTCCCTGCGCCAGGACCAGTATGTCGTCAGTGTGTGTAGCAAACCACGCTGACTCTGTCAGGGAGGTCGCCGCGTAGCACAAAGGCGGTCCTAGTATGGATCCCTACGGAACACAGCACGACATCTGTCGCCGTTTTCACTCTCCCTGGTGACCAGGGTAGATAATTTACCTGTCTGACAGGTAGGCCTCACGACAGAGGTAGTCAGGCACCTGGTGATACCGGAGTGCCCTCAAAAACGCTACTCCCAAGGCAGGGAATTAAAGGCGTTGGCGATGTCCAAGGACATCACCAAGACACGCCTGACCGTAAAGAATTTCTCAGTAAAGTTGACTTTTTTTGGTTATGATAATATGTAGGTATGCATGATATATGCGTAACTGGTGTCTTATATTAGTGTTATAGATAGTTTATAGAGTACGCCTACATGATATAGAGTACAATACTCTATTTTAGAGTACGGTGGGAAATCATAGCTGTGACACGAGAATTTCACATACTTATTGCTTATTATTTAACAATGTATGTACACACGCACATCGTTCCTTTATTCATTACATATTATAAAACAAAAGTGAGAAATTATTGAAGACCCGCACCATGTCTGTTTGTATTTTCGCGATAAACACAAAAACTGCTAAACGGATTTTGAAGCGGTTTTCACCAATAAACAGAACGATTCATGAGGAAAGTTTAATTGCATAACATAATATGAGGGAGAGAGAGGTAGAGAAAAGCCGAGAATTTCAAAGGTTAGTAATACGCGTGCGAAGCTGGGGCATGTGGCTAGTATAAAATAAACACGAGAAGAAGGAAACAGAAAAACAGGTATACCTTTGTTTAGTTTTCATGTTTTTAATGTAAATAAAAATACTTTTCTAACTAAACGCCATTCCTCCTGCTTCGCCTAACCTCTGAAGACTTGACTCTACTAAGGACTATCTACTCGTAGCATCTATGTGATAAGAATCACAGTAAACACGCACGTACCTGAGTGACGCCTACCAAAACTTAGAATAACTTCGTCACGTTTGTTCTTAAAGCGTGAGTACAATTGTAAAGGTATTAGCAATATCTACTCTTTCTAACAGTTTTTGTCATATGGGGATGGAATACGAATTCAGTCAATAGTATCGAAAGAAAAATAACCAAATAAAAATAATATAAAATAAAGTACCAAAAATTCGAAGACATGTGACATCCACCAATCCGCGTGGTGGATTACGGCCTATTCCCTCTTCTAGAGAGGAGGCCTGAGTCCCAACAGTGGGGACATTATAAAGCTGATAATGCTATGCTATTATGATAGTGTCTATTTAAAGATAGGTACTTCTCTAGCTGAAAGTGAAAGTCGAACACGTCCGGAATAAAGAGTATCTACTCTAAATCTGTTAAAGAGTTTCAAATTTGAATAATTACAAGATGTTTGTTCATCAGACGCATAAAAAGTAAAGTTTTATTAATTGGACTACACGTCTTTTAAAGGCCTATTTTTGTATAGTGAGATCAAAAACTTGGCTTCAGCTATGGTTATCTACGAATGATGCTGACTCTAACCTGATAAAAGTAACCATGTTTTGACTTTAAAATTAAATCCCAATCATTATAATCATGGGGTACGCCGTAACCATGGTGGTCAGTCCTCTCTTTGACGAAGTGTCAAAAAGAAGGAAAAAAATGAAGCTGAGAAGCGCCACGGCGTTTTTACCTTCCAAAGGCAGGTACCTACATTTTGTAAATCTACTCCTATATTCCTACAATTAAAGATTCAACCCCTACATAGATAATGTTATCCTTTATCTAATGCTAAAGAAGACTTTGTAGCTTAAGGTGGCAGTATACTCAGACAAAATATGAGTAAGCTTGGCAGCATTATAAAATAGCACTTTAGAAAATTTAATTCTGTTCTAGTGCTATGAAATAAAAGTTAAGAGTGTTTATAGAGCAGCACAAAAATCGAGCAAAATAGTGTGCAACCGTGTAGTGTATTATTAGTATTGCCATGGAAGATTTTCATTATCATTGATGGAACTTTATTCCTCCTCCTTTTCCTCCTTTTTTATTTTAAGAGCTGATTATAGTTACAGAGTATTTTGTATGAACTCGGCCCGGGTCTATGTCGACTTTGCGGTCCTATAACAGCGATTTTATTTTTATAAAAAACATAGTAACTATTCAAGATTTTTGTTTTTGGCAGACCCTTTTAAAAAACAAGCTTTATTATTTTATGTAACTTTCGAATATTGTTGTAACGTAATCTCTCGCTTGAAATCATAAATTAGGGTTAGATTCGCGAATTGTTTTATCTTGCCAACTAATTTATATCATGTTTAGATTTCTAACCAACGGTTGGTCATATGGTCAATTAAAATAAGATAATTTTTCGTGGCATTCTCTTTTATATTCGTGGATTTCCAGAGCTTCAGAAAAGTTCAAAATGAATACAACCTTGCCTTAAGATATAAACCTATCCTATCCTATCGCCTTAATATGTATTAATAATTATTATTCACATTATTATTTGTTTAAAAGAGTAACCGATTAACCAGGTACATAGTTTCTTGCCGGCTCTTTTCCAAACGACTAATTGAAACCGTGCACTAGTTTCTGACGTTTTATATGTGCCCATGTAGACCTATGTGAAATAAAAAAAAGACTTTTAAAAATTTATTGAACAATATCGCTAAAGTCAGTCAAAAGTCAAAATTAGTCAAGAGACTAATTTTACACCAGAGTGAAAAATCAAAATAATTAACTGTAACTAATGTACGGGCGGTGAGACAACTATGTATTTCAAAGCTAGCTAAGGTTTCGATTTAGTTTCGGATTCGGCGGCAAACGTAACCGAAACTACGACCGAAACCGAAACTGCATTCGGCAGTTCTCGCGCTGTGATCGATCATGTTTGGCGCCTTAAATGCCATCCAAGCGAGTAAGCTTTCAAGGCATTATTCCGCGTCCACGTGACTAATCATGTCATGACTAACTTGTGTTTACAGTTCGTTTTGTTTTTTGTGAGTTTTCGTGTGATTTATTTTGAATTCGGTTTTATTACGTGATATAGCATAAGAGTAAGTAATAGAAATAAAAAAAATAATTCATTATAATACATAAATTATAGTAGAATCAAGTGCTGATGCTGATATTATTATTATTAATTACTTAAAAAATATATATATCTTACAATAAAACTATTAGAGATATTTAGTGGCAGCTTTCAGGTTTTCAATTTCACAACTTAAAAAAAACAGGCATACTTATTCTTCTGGATGCTTCAACTTTGTAATTTTTTAATAACTGATGCTTCAATTTTGTAATTGTTTACGTCTTTTGCGAGAATAGTCTTTTTTAAAAACACTATATACACTGTGCGGTAACCTTGTTTGTCAACGTTAAGTATTTTCATATTGTTCTTTTCATTGGAGGATTATGAATTTGAGTATGGTTTATTACTTATTTGTTATAAAACTCACTAGCGTCCAAATAATTTTGTTAATAAAACAAAAGGCTGAGGGAACAAAAGGCAGTGTTTTGTAGAACTATTTATGATTGGTCAAAAGTCCACGTAGATCGCGCTAAGTAAGTCCCGCCTGCAGCGAACATGTCACGACCCTGAATGTCAGCATTAAAAATCAGCATCGATTGTTGGTGCTGATGCAGATGCTGATATAAAAAACTATGCTGATAATCCGCGGATGCTGACATTCGCAATAACCCTGTTTGGCACTTACTATAAGTTCATTAGTAGTGATAATATTATGGATTCAGAGTTTCAAAATTTATTTTAATAATAATTACCAAGGTATTCAAGTGGCAAGTACAGTCACTAATTGTTTTTTTTATATATAAAATTAACAAATTTATATTTAAATGAGTAGGTACTTACTTAGGTAGATACTTACCTAAGTATCCGTATAATAAAATAATATTTCATTTCTATTTTTCGATTTTTAAAGTCTTATTACCTACCCAAAACTAATAATAGAGGGCAAATAAAATTCATGATAGTCAACGAATATTAACACCTAAATTTGAAATTAGTATTTTTTATTTATTTAGTTTAATTGTTTTTTTTCTTAAATGAGGGTTTGTTATTTTGATTATCGTATCAAGAAGTGGAAATGTCGAAAACTGCACAGCGATGTTATTTAAAGATAAGACTGACTGATTATAATAACGTTATCTCTATTTCTCCCTCAAAACATGATCCTTATAAGGAAGTTTCGGTTTCGGCCGAAACTGAGAATGTTACTGAAATTCGGTTTCGGTCGTAAAAACCAGTTTCGGTCGGACACTAGCTTGGATGATCGCCTAAAGTGTATTAAGTGAGTCGATCCGTGACTAAGAGTTCTGTCATAAATTTTTCACTTGACTTATTGTTCGATAAGCGACGATATTGAAATTAACAATTCGAGATAATTTTAATCCTTTGCTGCCAATTCTAGTATCGACTTAGTTGTGTGTATTTTAATTTGACTCTTAAGTGATTGTAAAATAAGGTATGGATTGCAATAAAATTTGAACTTTGAACAGTTCATTGTTTCAAAAATTTAAAGTGTATAAGAAAAAGAAGAATTTAATCTAATAACATTACTCGTATAACATTTCGTTATCTGAATCTTAAAAAAGGAATACAAAAACAATAGTTACCGAGTGTGTGTGCATGATGGTGTAAATTAAGAATAAGATTTAAGTTAAAAATAATAATTAAAAACTCATTGGGATCAAAAAAATTCTATGCATGCTGTGAGAGTGCCCAAAAGAGTGGTAGCATTGCCGCATTGAATGGCTCAGCTAAAGCAATTTAAGAAACTTAATTAACACTTTGTAGGAGCGTAGGTAAGTATGGAATTTAATAGCACAAAAAACAACGAATGAATTTTGGGACCCAACAAACCATAAAGAAAATTATTTTTAATTTCGTTACGTGTCTACATAATCTACTTTTCTTCTGGTACCTATCGACAATCCATTTTCGTGATAACTTGGTACGTAGGTCGGTACGGTTGTTTGGTTCTGTGCTGATTACAGCTCCGTAAATCGGTTTCGTATTTAGTAACATGGCTGATTCAGCAGTTGTAGCACGTCGTGACCTAATTACGCAAATTGGTGGTTGATGCTCACACAGTGATTAGTTCCTGAAGCGCCTAGCGGAAAATCCGACTACTAGGTACATAAGACTGCTTATTATAGGGCTTATAATCAGCTTGCTGCTATACAGACATGTCTCTGTGAGATGAGAGTACGCTATAATCCACAAACCCAAAGCGGGTTGGTGGATGTTACAAAATAATTTCGATTTTTTCGGTTCTAAGACCGAACACACACGATAACACACCTCAAATTTATAAAAAGTAGGTAGAGTGTTTGCCTGGGTGCAAACCTAAGACCTATCAAACCTGTAGGTTGCGGTTCCCCCCCCCCCCCGGTCACCATTGCTTTCAGTTATATTAAAGCTCTGTTCGTCTCCACCAATCCGCACTGGGCCCGCGTAGTGGTTTACAGCCCATTCCCTTTCCTAGAGAGGAGGCCTGAGCCCCAACAGTGGGAACATTACAAGGCCGACGATGCGATGAAAGCTCTGTAATAATGAATGACAAAATCAATTTTTATAATCAAACCGCCTGGCTTTTATTGCAGGATTTATGTATTTTATGAATGCTATCTTAATTACGCGGTTCAATTACATCAGTCATTATATAGGGTCCCGATGCCTGTTATTGCAGTTCTATGACTTTTGGTCTCCTAATGGCTCATAATGCCAGCTGCCACGGATATAAGCAATCGGAATGACGACTGAATAATCTATTCGAGGCTTTGTTTTTTTTTAATGTTGCCACACACTGGGAATTTCAAAATTTATTTAATTCTTTATGCATAAAAAATACAGAAGTGGCCTTAATGCCTAATGCTTACTGTGGCGACCATGGAGGCTACGCTAATATTAATAATATTGCAAACTGGCATGTTATACTTTTAAGGTTTATGTTTTAAAAAGTTTAGGTTTGATAGATGTTCAAACAATAGATAGGGGGGAATTTCAACAAAAATCGAGACGTAATTTTATGTATAAAATGTATTAGAAAGTATTTCATTCAATATAATATTAGTATAATTCAACCAGTCCTAGCCAAGTCACGATCGTTTCGTTTGCGTCGAACGCCTCGAGTAGGCCACGCCTCCGATTCCTTTGTTCTGACCACGTGACTGAGCGTTGAGATGACGTCAGAACAAAGGAATCGGAGGAGTGTCCTACTCGAGGCGTTCGGCGCAAACGAAATGATCGTAACATGGCTAGGGGGGCAGAAACCTTTCATTTGCGTTGTATCACAATAAATAAGTTCCTGGAATGTGCCCTTTTAAAATCATCAAGTCAGCCAAGCTACTGATCACTAATGGTATGTTATGACCGAGTTGCTCCAGTCGTGACGTGATTGCCATGTGGGTTTAAAAACCTAAGTACGACTTCTACGAAACAATATTTAACACGTTCAGTGCGGAACGAGATCTAATATGCATCGTATGTGTCTTCCTTGCGGTGCGGTTAAGAAAAACATAGACTACTCTGCTATACGGAAGCCGTAACTCCAATTGAGTTTAGGAAAGAAATGAATATGTGTCTAAGATGTCCTATTAAAACAGAATACCGCAAGAATGGAAATGATACAAAAATTAGTGCCACTGCCAGCGTATTAATGACGTGACAGTCCGGCGAATTCACAATGATGCGTCTGTCATGCATATATATGACTAATAGGGTCAGGAATCAATTCAGTAGGAATCTATCAGCTTCAATACATCATTAAATCCTTAATCAAACACTATGTAACACGTCACAACAATTAATTCCGTTCCTGAGCCATTGCGATAATTTACGTGGTTACAGCAGTGTCATGTCACGTTATCCAGCGTGTTGGCTAGTAAAGGACGACGCCACAGACCAACTGCAGATAAATGGCATGATGCTGATCGAGCAACCGCTTATACAACTACAGTGAACTCTAAAATACGGCCCGAGTTGCCGAATCGACGATCAATAGTACCTATTGGTCTTTACTACTGCTAACCCACATATATCACTTTTGTGCACTATCATTTAGAATTTATTGATCACTACGTACGCCAATTGTACACGTGAATTTGGTTTAGAATTGTCAATATAGCAAAAATATCTAGTAAAAGTTTTACAAATGCTTCTAGTGCTACGGCTACATGCTACGAGGTAGCACTATTGCGCATGAAACGCCATCGTTGGTAGTATGCACGCATCATAGACAATGCATGCTATGTCGTAGGCATGGTGTACGCATGCTACGTCGTAGGCATGGTGTACGCATGCTACGTCGTAGGCATGAAATACTCATGCTACGTCGTAGGCATGAAATATTCATGCTACGTCGTAGGCATGGGCTACGCTTTCTATGTTACGGCATAGGTAATATCTCACTACAAATATTCATAAATATACGATGAAACTACATTCTCTGAATAGTAAATTAGTTTCCAACTAAACATGGTGAGATTTGTTCAACATTAACGCAACACTATTACACCCATTGAGTATTGAGAGGATAACGGCCTATAGCTCGTATCAATCATCATAATGCTCTCGACGTAAAAGTCACTGTATGAAATATTGCAAGACATCTTACGAGTTACGAAGGATATCGTGAGCATAAACACGTACGTATATAAGTAAATACATTCGTCGCGGAGATGCGTCTTTCTTCCTGGGGATGTTATATCAGCAGACATTAGTTCGGCCCCTAATGTGGTGTTGTGCTGCTAGTGCGTTGGCAAGCGCACCGCTGGCGGTGTCGCCGACCAAGATTTATCTATGGGCCCCTCCCACCGCGGGCGGCCCATCGACTTCATTTCAACAGTTTCATTTTTCTTTTTCCTCCACTAACTGTTATAGACAGATAAATTAGACGTTGTCAAGAATGAATACGGTTATACTAAGATCTTTAATAAATAGAACGAATTAAACCGAAGCTTTCAATTTGGAAATTAAATTCATAATGTTTTCCGATATCGCTTCAAAGCGGCGAGCGCGAGCCGCTGCAAAATTAATGCGACCAGAGGGAAATATTTCACGATAGCATCTCTTTCAAACTACAAGTTTTTCGCTCGCAGGTAATCCTTATTTGAAGAACAGAAAAAGTCGTGAAAGCGTGAGATTTTATAGTTGTCTGTAAAAGCGGCAAGCAGCTAGTCTTGTATAACGTCATGAAAAAGTCGTAAATGTTGCGTACTGGCGTGTACGACTGAAATTTTCTACTCGAGCAGGCGCGCGATCTACGGAACATGCAAAATTTTATGAGCCTGCCTCAACCCTCTATCCTCTTACCTACGGTTTCTATTTTATGACTTCAACTGCTAAAGTTATGGCTACGTGAGGTGAGAATCGAATTTCAGCAAATGTCGTATTGGATACGTCAATCTATCTGGTATCTACCTCACATGTATGTAAATGGAAAACGTTTTGTGGAAGTTACGCGTAACTTCTTGGTAATAGTTTTTAAAGAGCACATCGGTGAAGTATTAGGGAAATTGAGAAGAAGAATCGTTGAAAAAATGTATAAATTAACTGGGACCTAGTTTAAGCACACGTATACACGTTTTGTTAAAAATTAGCTTCGCGGCTTCTTTTTTGTTGAGGTGGGAAATTATCACGTAACTGCTCCTGCTCTGAGTGGAGCGTAGGTCAGACTTTTATTTACTAAAAACCACAGCTGTGTTTCTTCAGTTGCCCTTTGCTTTCTAGGCACGCGATAACTCTTTGGAACATTCCCGCAGCCCAGTTTACAATTTTCTGCTACACCGTTAAAAAGCACTTGCTAAAACTTCAATATTCCACAGTTCAGGAAACAGAATGCAGCTGACCATTGCATTCAATTAGTGGCTGCACCATATTTACAGCGTTATTGCAAAATGGAATGGAATGAAAATTGATTATGAAAATGTACAAAAATCGACTACTGCTTACCGCTACCTAATTATCATCGAAGTGGAAATTCTATTTGCATTTTCGTTTTAATAATAAAAAGCTTGCGAATGAAGTGAATCGAAAACACTAGACCCAGCATCTTTTAGTTTGATATTTCTTTATTTTATTTAAACGATGTCTATCGACAGTATTCAATTCAATAAAATACGATAAAAGTTAGCAGTTGGTCTCTTCGTGGATCTTTTAGCAATCTTAGTTCACAATATTTTCTTGGTATTTAGTACTTTCTTAATAAAACATACAAGAAATACTTCCACGTTTTACGTTCTTATTATATTTCCTTTTAAACCTAGCTCAGACCTAACATAAGCGTTTGCATGCAGTATAGCTTGGCATTTCCCGAAGAGTGTAAAGTTAGCGACACCCAGCACTTACGGAGCAATGTTTTACTGGCTGAAGCGGGTTTCGGCAAACACCCTAAATAAGATAAGTAGGCAACTACGTTTAGGGAAGTATCTACAAGTTATTTACACATTTAACCTTTTTCTCGGGCGTAGAAGGCTATAGATTTTAAGAAGCGCCTAATTTTGTAAAGGAAATCTTTGAGATGTTTTTCAACCAACGTTTGGGTACATAGATTAAGACATTTTTTTCCAGACAACACCTGAAATTAGGTCATTAAAAAACAATTGAAAGTAACCAACTAATCTATATATATAAAAGGAGAAACTGACTGACTCACATATCGACGCACAGCCGAAACTACTGGGAGTAGAAGGTTGAAATCTTGCACTAAGAGAGGATTTTCCGAAATTCACCCCTAAGGGGAAGAAACTGTCCAAAGTTAGTATAGAGAAACCTAGTGTTTCCTTGCGGGCACAGCCGCTGGCAGAAGCTAGTCTGTTATAAACTGTCTGGTGGAAAGCTGCGGGCTCAATCGATTCATGTGACTAGGTGCTTGATTAGCAGTTATCAAAACCCAAATCTGATAGTCAAATACTCAATAACTTCTTACTTGTATTTACTACTTGTGCTTCTTGAAATAAATCAATTCGTTATATTAATTTATAGCTTGCCGATAAAAATAAAATCTTACTATAAAATTTCTCTGACAAAAAACGATAACGGTTCATAAAAGTTAAGGTTTCTATCCAATCTAATTTTGTAGGCTGTCTAGCGTTTACCGTTGCATCCAGAATATTTAATTATGAACGGAACTAGGTTAAAAATCACGTCAGAAGTCTCACCTATTCCTGCTAATCAGACTATTACCGCCACAAATAGTTATAGAACGGTAACTGAGTTTAGAGGAACTTAATCAATTTATTTTTAATAAGGACTTCAAAATACAGTTAGGTAGGTTTAATAAACTGCCAACTAGGCGTCTAATAACAGGATTGTAATATGTCGAATGTTAGCTTTAGCCAGTGGCAGTTCGGAATAAATAGAGCCAGAACATGGTCTACATGTTTTTTTTTTAGGTGGGAAAATCATCTAATGAAAAATCCCGCTCTTGGGCGGAGCTGGAGATAGTATCAGACTTTTAACTGACTAAAAAACCACTCCTGTTCCTTATTTGCCTTCGTCCCAGGGCCCCGGGTTTCACTTTCCCGTGGCCCCAGTAGGCTTCGACTCTGCTGGACCCCTAAGATTTGCTGACATTTCCATGAGGCGTGCGTAGAACAGTACGCGCCGTCGACGACTTGGGCTCGGTCCTGACGGTTACCTGACGGTTGGACGGCGAGCCACCCATTACTCGCCGTCTGCAATCCCGCGCCTACGGTGTCTACTTGTGTGTCAAAATTCATCCAAATCGGTTCGGCCGTTTGACGTGAAGGTGTCAAAATATTTATTTGTGCTTTTTGGTAGTACAGTAAGTCTTATAGTTAGGTTACGTCAACTAAAAAAAACTGGGCCAGTGCTAGTCCGACTCGCGCACTCGATGTTCCGTACAAACTTACATAGTGTAAATAGTTGAATACCCAAATGAAGTCTCGAAGATTTTTCCGAATCACAATTTTTTTTGTGATGTAACAAAAAATTTACTGTTTTCAGATTTATTCCTATATTTGTGCTATATGACCTTGCTTTATGCGAATTTTAGGATTTTGGGCCAACGGGAGTACCTACCCTATGTTTTATTTTGATTCCCTTGTGTGTATCGAAATATACGTTTTATGCGACATAAACGGCCGTATCTTTTTTTTCGTTAACTTCCCACTTCAAGGGACCGCAGACCTGAGTATACGGTCCACGCGTTCCCAAGATAAAGGGTCTTGATAGACAGACAGACAACGAAGTGATACTATAAGGGTTCTGTCTTTCCTTTTAAGGTACGGAACCATAAAAACTACCCACTGAGGCATACACAATTTAAGAATTGAAAATCAATATTACATACAAAACAAAAATGGGCAACATTTGGATTACAAACAATTTTATAATAAAGAATATGTACAACTAATTTAGTTAAGAAGGAATTTTTCGAGGGTATACCTAGTAGCACTTTTTAATTAAAAATTCATCAAGTTTGCACTTAAATTGTGTCATGTTTAAATTTTTAATGTCATTTGGTATTTTATTTAAAAATTTTTGGAGCCATGCAGAGAATGCTTTTGTACGTGGGGGCGGGCGGTCTTTGAGGCTCTTAGACTTAACTCGTGCCGATATTTTTGTCATGTCGATCAATAGCCCTAAAGCTTTTATAAACAGTTTCGATTGAGATCTGATCGTGTGTGGAGTACTGCAGTTACATATGGGCTGGTGCTGCAAAATGCATTTGGCAGCTTTGGACCCAGTCTGTTCGCACACTTTGTGCGGACAGGCTAATTGGTGATCCAGATTTGGTTAACACTAATCTATAAAGCCTGAAGCACAGGCGTAGGGTATGAACCTTTCTATATTTTACAGGATGCGTTTTGTGAGTGTGCGCAGGAATTACATGAATTGATTGTGCCATCACCTTTCTAACATCGGACAACACTACGGTCGGTGAGTGTCCACCCTAAGGGCTTGTACATACCACGTTTTTTAAACGCGCCGTTGACGTGCGTTTTAGAAACGTGCCTCGACGGCACGCTTTTATCCTATTTAAGGTTTACGGGCTGCGTCTGCTAAGCGTGCGTATAGCGTCTGTATCGCTCTAAACGCGCGTGGTTTGCACAGGTCCTTATGTTATTGACACCTTTACGGTCCGGACTAAGCGTTACGCCGAACAGTACGATGTCGTATATGTAGAGGCAAGGTACTGTTAATACTTTAAGATATTTAAAATGCGGTTTATAACTATCCATTGGTTTAGGATAACATATAGATCTAATGTACCTCTTCTGTTTCAAAACTGTTATTTTTCTTGCAGTTTGCACAAAAAAGGAAGGACAAAAAACGGAGAAACAAACATATACATACATACAAACTTTATGATATTAGTGTGATGTGATAACAAATAAATTGTTATGATATGCCCAACTGCTATGAAAAGGTTATTTCTCCCTCTCCACTCCTTTTTATTCCACATATAACAGATGACTTCTTGTCTGATCAACTCTGCCATCGAGGACCAGTATTTTCGGCAGTAGTCAAGGTACTCTGGTCTCTCCTTCGTATCTTTGTTCTGGTCTGCCACGATGTCATTAAGCATTAAATAGGACCCAATGAGTTCAACGAATAAAGGTTTAGTTTCTTCATTAATATGCAGTATAGACTGGAAACTACAAAAGGTTATAACAAAAAAAAAAAACAATTTGAGGCTTCAAGGCCCATAGTGTGTTAGTGCAGACAAATGGACTTAAATAACTATGTTACTAGGTCAACACAAAAACAAACAGGTACACACAAAATCTCTGAAAATCAGGAACAATAGGAAACGGGACAATTAAACAAGGTGTTGGACTTTTTGAAAAAATCTCAATATTCTTTTATGTTTTTCTCAAACTGTATAAAGAGAAAATTCAACGTAAAAATTTTTGCAAACCCCACATTTCAGTACGTAAAACAATATCGCTGCATTACGTACGTACATTTCCGAGCGGCCGCTTAGTAGCAGTTTATGGAGGGACTATAGTGTCCATATTATCGGCACATATCAGGCGGCATGTGTTGCTGCAACAGCCGATCAATAGCATTGCTATGTGCTACTTTCGCACAAAACGGACCAAATTCATGAGCCGTGTATGGCCGTATTATGGACTAGATTTCGTTACACGCTCAAGCGCCTAATTACATACCCGTAACGTCCCTGAAAATTTATTGTAGAAGTAAATCTTTTAGATTTACTGCTAATTACGTTTCCTCGGTAGTGTTCCTGTGAGACAGCCAATATACCCAGGACTATATTAGTATTCTCAATTAGAAGTAAATGTGTCGATTTAGTTGAAATTAGGAACGTTTGCATGCTTTCGGATTTAATCTGGTTGGTACTTAGCTGTAATTCCTTCATAGTGCTTTATGCTGTGGGTTATCCTGCTCTCGTTGAGATTTCTGGTGGAAGTGTCAAGTGTCATCTCAAGATTGATTCAAATAAATAACGAATACTCTCAAATAGTAAACAGTGTTTAAACTAGACGTGTGTTTACTAAACTTGTTGAGACTTAAAGTTAGAAAAAAATTACGTGTAAAAGTGTTTATAAAAACTCATTTGTAAAATCAATATCATTTATACAGGAAAAAAAAAGTGATCAAAGGTTGACGTAGTGGTAGAGCAATGGGCTGCTGCGCTGCATGTCGCGGGTTCGATTCCTGCATGGAACTAATATTTATATAGCCTACAGATAGTTGTTTCGGGTGTGGGTGTCTTATGTATGAGAACTCATCATCATCATTTCAGCTGAAAGACGTCCACTGTTGGACATAGGCCTCTCCCAAATGTCGCTATAGTGACCGGCCCTGTGCGTCTCGCATCTATCGGTTTCCTGCGACCCTTACCAGGTCATCGGTCCACCTTGTGGGAGGCCTTCCAACGCTTTGTCTTCCGGTACATGGTCGCCATTCCAGAACCTTTCGTCCCCATCGACCATCTGTTCTGCGAGCAATGTGCCCTGCTCACTGCCACTTAAGTTTGGAAATTCTGCTTTGAGTTTGTGCTTAAGTATGAGAATTACATGTTTGTAAATACACTCACGATACAGGAGTAGTTCCGCTTCTTAAAAAAAAAAAATGTTTTACAAACCTGAGTTTCTCCTTATTTCTCTTTCTCTCAATTCCACATCTTGCAACAAACCTGTATGGTACAATGTACAGGTTACCGACAATATGTATAATTCAGTTATTCTATACAATACCTAGGCAATGTATAGAATACCTGGGGCGTCCAGGCAATGTATGAAATATTTTGAATATTATTGTCTATTACATATTTTACCTAGGTAGCGTAAACAATTCCTAAAGATTGCATAGGGTACCAGCTGACGTACTGGCAATCTGTAATATAAATGAAATTTGATTTTATAAATGTTAACCGACCTGCCTATAAAATAACGGGTAAATGAAACATGTTCTATTAATTAAAGTCAATTTGTGTAAAAAAGGGAGGGAATTGACGTAATTTTAGGGCACGCTGATACGGACAGGTTAGGTCAGAACTCCCATAAGGCGGGAGTTCCTTCGTGGTTATTTTTTTTATAACCACCTGAAAATAGGAACCTTACTTTAAACTACTTGGACAGAAATAGGACCTGAGTGCTTATACATTATAAAATTTATATAAAATTTAAAATTCTCTGGCTATAAGTAACATAATGTATTTTGCTTACAAGAACTGGGGTTCTATTTCAATCTGCAGGGTTTAAAGTAAGGCTTCTATTTCCGGGTTGTTACTTGTACGAGTACTATAATTTGACAGTACGCTGGTGCAGTATTACAGTAGTTTGACACTACCCTACCTGACTAGATAGCTCGACGGAGCTCCCACTTTAGGGTGGTTATAAAAAAGGGGTTATAAAAAAGTTCCACTCCGTTCCGTTCCCGCTTTAGCCCTCTAACTTAACCTATCCGTGTCATGGGTGCCTTAAAATTACGTCACCTCCTTGCCTGTGCCTGTGTTTTACACACTTTACCGGCTGCGCATTCGGTATTGTACAGAATACCTAGGTAAAGTACAAATAAAATAAATAATATTTCATACATTACCTACACGTTTTAGATATTTTATACATTGTATAAAATACCGGATTATACAGATTGCCGCTAACATATACATTCAGAATAATTTCGTGACTATTATTTTAAATACTAACGGTACCAACCTCATTACTAAATCGTCTCCGAGTTCCCGTTAATCATATTCCAGCTAGACTCACTGTCCTTGCTATAGCTCCATCAGTTTGCAATACATCATCATAAATCTCGTTGAGCGGCGTGCTGGAGTGTAGTGGCGTAGGCGTCGTCTGCATGCCCTCAATTTGAGAGGTCCAGACTTGCGGCCGACACATCCCCAACTTGCCCCAGATACGTTAAATAGACAATTGATTTGTTTACTTAGGCCAAGCTGCTGAACTATCCCGATATGTCAAAACATAGCAGAATCAACCAAAAGGGTAAATCTGAAATAATTCCTGCTTGTTTGATGGTCGCAAACCTTTCTCGCCAAACAAACAACCCTCATAATTTCAAAGGAGAATTTTTACCGACATAAAAATGTTAACAATTTTTACTTGTTCAAAGATAGAAATGTTAAACCCCCCTGCAGTGTTAAATACGTTTCTCTGAAATTTAATTATGTCGGAAGATTGGATAAATCTTGAGTTTCCGCAATTTCTGATGTTTACACAAACGTACTTTGTGGGGTTGTTATGTCTTCATAATCATCGAGATAAAATATTTATACAGGAAGAATTTAATTAGGTTCAGTCAATCTATGCTACTCTAGCAGTAGTCTATGTAATTATGTTGAGTGTAGTACAAGTATAGTAGGTATTATATTAAATTAGTCTTTTTTGGCTTGTTTGTTTTGTTCCTTAGTAACTGCTGTAGTTAAATTGCTCTATCTATCGTGAATGGTACCTGGGACGTTCTGCCCCCTTAGCCAAATTATGATCGTTTCGTTTGCGTCGAAAGACTCGAGTAGGTCACGTCTCCGATTTCTTTGTTCTGACGTCATCCTAACGCTCAGTCACGTGGTCAGAACATAGGAATCGGAGGCGAGGCCTACTCGAGGCGTTCGACGCAAACGAAACGATCGTAACTTGTCTAAGGGGGCTGATTCTTTACTTTACGACAATCGCTTGCCCCTGTCGAAAAAAAATGTAGGTAGATATCGTAGTTACGTTTGAAATGGTTACCGGGAATGCTCTAGGGTAGTCTAGGTAGTAGTAAATTCAAACTAATTTTATTTCGGCGGCGATCTCTCGCGCCGGGCCTTGGTTCAGGCCATGGTCCGGAGCGAGGAGGAGTGGCAGGCGGTCGCCTCCTTCTGCGAAGCCGTAATGCTAGCGAAAAAGGCGGCCGATCGCGTGAGGCAACGGTCCTTACGCTCCAACCGCCGCCGCCGAGATTCCGATCCTGATTTCCGGCCACCGTAGGCGCGGGCTTGCGGACGGCGAGCAATGGGTGGCTCGCCGTCCGACCGTCCGGTAATCGGACCGAGCCCAAGTCATCGACGGCGCGTACTGTTCCACGCGCGCCTCAAAGAGATGTCAGCAAATCGTAGGGGCCCAGCAGGGTCGAAGCCTACTGGGGCCACGGGTAGTGTGAAAACGAAACTAATTTCATTTTTTTTTGCATTTTGCAGGTCAATGTCAAGTTGTACGTTGATTAAAATTGGCGGCCATAATCCGTACCTATTTATTAACCGAATTATAATCACTAAAATCAAAATCATTGTGGTTATTTATTATTGGTTAGGTACATAACCCTACCTATTGAATAACTATTTTATAAAATATAACCCTCGCGCTTTCACCATGTTTCTCGATTCTTTATAAATTTAAGAAATAACAGTTATAATTATTTTAAATTTGCGTAAAATAGTAAACGAAATAAGCCTCCGTCACACTTTATTGTGCAAATCGATTATCGATAGAAAATAATAACGCTCCACGTACCGACGTCATGCTAATTCACATATTCATGGGTAATATTGGTTGTTTCACTATCCACTTGTATCGATATATTGATTTTAAGGAACAACGATTTTATAGGAAGTGTGAACATGCTATATTTTAAATGTAATGGGTCGGCCGTTTGGCGCGAATTGTAATAAATTACCTTACATTTATCCCACTCTCGGTTCAATTAATTGGCTGCGTGTGGATACCACGCTCTGTTTGACTTGTATCGAAACAATTTTATCGCATTGCCAAATGTTTATACACGATATGAAAACGATAAAAAATGGACTCTTCATGCTTGATTTCAGATCCTTCGAATCAAATTTTTTTAGGTTTTAAATAAGATGAACTTTTACGTAACTCTTGCAAACGGCCAGATTCTCTACAAATATTTTGCTAACACAGAACTGAGCCATCATAAAAAAGTTATCCAATAACAGTAAACAACAATAATAAAAAACAATATTAAAATAGTGAGCAGTTACAGATAAATGTATATTTTCCCGGGACGCTACGTCGCATTTCGTAAACTTGTGCCATACATAGCGCAACCCAATTGACTCAGCGTTTTTATATTCCCCTTATCGGTGATTTAGCTCAGGCTCTTTTCGGCTGTTAAATATAAATCTAACTTACGGATGTTGAAAAATCATTCTTCGCGTCATAAATTGTGCCGCACCAGCAGGGGTGGGCAACAGTGAAAAATTGCACTCGCAGTGTAATCGCTGTGTCGAAGCAGAGGGTGCTAATGTTGCAAGTTAAATTTATCTTGTAAAACATTTATTATATTCGAAACTACACTCGCGACGGCGACTCACCCAATCGAGCTTATACAAGCTTATAGCTATGCTTTAAAATTACATTTTCAGTACTTATTTAATGTTATGTACTTTATTAAAGTTACGGTGCTTTGTGTGTCGCAGTCGGTCAGATTTTTGTTACCACCGCTGTGAAATGTTCGTATCTGGAAGATTTAACATTTTTTACGAAGTCAAGTTATGACCGCGATGCTATGGCCAAAGATTTTTATCTTTACACGTAAAAGAAAAGTAAGTACGTACTAAAATCAAAGTCTTACTACGGCAGCAATGTTATTGGTATCTACGGGCATTATTTTGGTCAGAGTGAGAAACGATCACCGAAACAACGTAAGCTTCTTATAATGCAATTACATTATAGTTATATAAGGCTTTCCTTTGTCTTCCCTCACGGTTGACTATTTTACAAGGAATGACAGCGCGAGCCCAGAGGAAGCCCCTTCAGACGTGCGGGCGCCTCTCTGTCGCCTACCCTTTGCGGTCTTACCCTCAAGCGAATTATAAGCCTACAGCCTTGGAATACTAAGAGGGACGGATAAAAATTCACCCCTTAGGTAGCCACATTTAAGCCGACAGATAACTTCGCCTTGCAAGCACGAGACAAGGACGAAATCCTTAAGGAACAAATCAATCCCTCGTCGGTGGGATTGCGAGATCAAGCGAACAGGTAAATAAAAATGTACGAGCTGGCTTGTTGATCCTCAACTAACAACACAATGCTAACAATGTCGGGGCTTTAAAACACATCTGTATAATTTTCTGTAAATAATTGGATTGAGTTGGTGTAGACTTAAAAAGTTCGTTGACTTGTTTGGAAATTTAACGTTATTATTAAATACCGAATTCTAAAATCTCGGAAATTCTAGAGTTAGGTACAGTGACACCCCAGCCTAAAGCGGTGACGTAAATGCTTAATGACTGCTCGTTTGTGCTATGTCTAGTTGTATGTTTTGGTTCAAATTACGTGCAGCTCGCGGCCTATTTCCCGTCACGTAGACGAGTAGACAAGGCGCAAACGAGAAGGCACAGCAAACGAGCCGACTGCGACTTTGTCACCACCTAATGTGGGCATATAATTATCTGGCTTCTGTTGATGATGGCTTATCTGCATAGATATAAGTTTATGTAGAATTTGTAAATGTATAAAATAATAGATACAAAGATCGCGAGAAACTTCATCATCATCCTTCTTTATAATTTTTTTTTTTTGTGGTTTGTAAAACTGCCTTTGTATAGACAAAAGCCTCTGAATAAAGGTTGTTATTATACTACAGTTCATAAACTTCCACCTCTTTCTCTCAAGTAAAGTAGATGCATAAAATACAAAGTAGGAATTTATTGTCACTTCATTTGTTTTATTTACCAGTGCTATAGCTCGTTATCTACTTGTGTACAATGTATTCTCGCCACGCAAAGAAAAGGACAGTTAAATAGTAAGATTACTTAAGATATTCTTCTGTATGTACTTGTGTTTGTCACCTAACTCCTCCTAAACGGATTGACCGATTTGGATGAAATGTTGTGTATATTCAAGTGAGTCCCTGCACGGTTTGAAAAAACCATTAAATTCATAATAATTCATTTTTCAGGCAGGACAACGTCTGCTGGGACCGCTAGTAAAAATATATGTAGCTAGTACCTACTTATACAATCAATCACAACTATCTACGTATTAGCCTTTACAACAACATACGGCTCAGTATATTCTATTATTATAAACCATAAGTCAATACCATATTATATGCAAATCTTACGATAGCAAGTTAATAACAATAAAGTAGTCTTAAGCCTACACGGAATGTAATGGACGAAGTAATCTATCACTGAGAACCACAGCAATGCTCGCAAGAGCTTCTATGCCTTGCCTTTCATCATACGTGTTTTCCCACTGACACAATTTCTTTGTAAAACACCACTTTTATGAAGTGGCAACACACGAAAATACGGAGCTAGAATTTTAAGATGCGCCTGGAATAATTTTTAAGTTAAATTTCCCGGTACGCTAGACGTACGAGAGTATAATATCTTGAATGTCCACGCTAAAAACTTTAAATGTACATTTTGCTTTTTAGAAAATGTCCCTATCTCACACTATAGCCACAATTAAATTTATAATAAATACTTTGTTCTTCTAGTGGCGAGATGTACCTACTTAGTCTAAAAAAATATTTAAAAGCATTTTTTTTAAGAGCTTAGTGAATTCGTAAATAGAACGTTGAAGTCAAATATCACTTGAGAGACGAGTAATGAGTATTCTTGATGCGCTTGCACAAAACTAATTGGCTCGCGTAACTGCTACGATATAAAATAAAAATCCATTAGGTGCACCGCTCCGCTGCCGAGACTAGTGTTGTTCAAATATCATAGCTCATTGGAGTTTAACTGAGTAGTGAACTGTAAAAATGTCTACAACTGCAAATGGGTGGAAAGCATAAAGCTGTTTTGATTTATATACGAATGGAAACTTAAAGAAACTAAACCTATTCGAAAGTGTTGAAGCACTGAAGTGTAAACAAGGTAGCGAAGGATCACTCAAATAAAGTAAACGTTGGGAGCAACACGTTTCAGGCGGCTCTTACCGGGATTACCAGTGTCGTATTAGCGCGTGATCGATAGTGTATCGTAAGCTGCAGGCCACAGCACTGGCCGGCGGCGCGGCCATCTTGTCGGTCAGTCCTATCACGTACGTAACGAATGAAGGATCTCTGCAGCGACCCCGGCCCCCACTGCTCTCTGCTCGTCCGATTCCTTATACCGTATTTAAAGTGTAAATTGCAAGCGTTTGAGGGAACCTAAGGTCAGGTCGACAATTTGGTAAATGTAAATAGACAACTCTATAAGTTACAATTTTATTTATTACTATTTAAACTTTATCTACAGTAGTGACACCTAGATAGACTTAAGGCAACAAAGCATTCTCAACTAGTCAACCTTTGGGTTAAAAGACTACACTATGGTAGTTGTGCATAATATGTAAATAAATAATAATAGATAGAATGAAATATGATAAAGATCAGGTACCTTATACTTGTAATAATATATTAAATTATATATGCTAAAAATATAAACTATTAAATACTATAATAAATATTAAATTATTATAATTAAGAGAACTCAAATTAAAGTAATTGTGATTAAGGTCAAACTAAGGCTGAGATGACTTTATGTAGGAGGAAGTAGTTCCGAACTTTACGCTTAAAGGAAAAATTACTCTCAGCATTTTCGATGTTATGTTATGGGCACATTCCAGAGTGCAAAAAAGAATATTTTCGTCAATTTATTGTCCACAAAGGTACAAAAACAGGCCCTTTATCAAGACAAAAATCGTTCAAGGGTATCTTGTTTCGGCTGACTATTATTTCAGCCTAGTCAACTGACATCAAGGACAGGTTTCATAAACTCTTGACATTGACTAATGACACCAGTGTTCCTCACTCCATATCGCACAAAACCTGGTTAACAAGATCGCAGATATTAGCGAAATGTTCACTTGTCATGACATTTGTTACAGAACTACTGGTATATAAGTTCCAAACTTCTTGATTAACATCATGGCAGTTGTGAAAGAACTATTAATTTTCTTTAAGATACTGTTACAAGTTGATTTACTAAGCTATTAATCTAAAATAAAGTAAGTCTAGCCCACTAATTGACTGTATCAAGAATTATTATAAGTTACTCCGAGTTTATAATGTAGCCTCCTTTAATCTCGGAGATAGATAAGCCTTAAACTTACTTAACACACAAGCGCATGATTAGTAAGGATTATTAGCTTGTACATACATGACACGTAGTTAGACGTGGGCACACGCGACACAGAAAATCACTCGAGACGCGAGGAGCCGGCCCTACAATAACGTTAATCAGAATTCAATGGGTAATCACTGAATATGCAAGCGTGTATAATACTACATTGTATACGTTCAGTGTAGACATTGTACTGTTAGATGGTCGCCGCCCATTTAATTAGTGCGCTCCATTAGTGTTGGTCGTCCGAACAAATAAAAGTCGTATTATGAATAGCGGCTGAGTAGGAACTGTCACTATTAATGTGATTGCTTCCCTGAATGACACGTCGTATGCTACCTACATCTATTCACTAGTTTTGGGGCTCTATTTATCACATGTTTGTTTGTGTTAGCCGCTCAGAAAATATTACTTTCCTCATGTAAACATCGCCTAGAACTTAACTCAAGTTTTGCACGTTATTCGATTGTTTGTTAGGTACAGACGTTCTTTGAATAGAAATGGCTTCAGGTTTTCTCTTACCTTAACTTCTTGTTTTTCTAGGGAAACTTTAAGGCGTATTAACGCGAGGTGCAAACTCGTTGGAAGCCAAGCTTCAGCTAAGTGTTGTGTTTAAAGAACCAGATTGTGCCTAAGTACAGATGTTGTGTCGTGGCAAGCACGTCACAAGCACGGCATTCACCTATTTCTCCAAGTTGACACTTACGCGCGATGACGAGCGACGGAAACATTACGGTTTTATTTTAGGCTTAAATTTCCTAACTATTGAGTAATCTCTGCCTAAAGCAACATAAAGTTTAATCAAACCTTATATAACATGATACCGACAGTTGAACGTTATATAAAATACCCTCGCAATGAACATTCGACACGAGAATTTGTTTTATTGAAACTGTAGAGACCTAGTTAAGATAATATCCCAATTTTCCCGGTCATTGGTTCTCAATAGTGAGTGTTCTATTTGTCATAAGGGTCCTCGTCTACTTTAAAATATTGGATTTCACTTTTACGTTCGGAAAATCTCGAGTGTTTTATTCCGCAATATTTGTCCTACTAGCTTTGAAAGGAGAACACTAACATTGTATTCTACGACTATTTACTTAACGTGGACGGCAGAAAGATAACATAAGCAGATGTTTAAAGAATATATGTATTAGTCTCAGAAAATCGCTGGAGACAACTTGATTGCAAAATAAACCCTGAAAACACAAGAGCTCTCGAGGAGATCGTTTTGAACTAAATAGCCCGAGTTGACAGCTAGTCGTGGAAGTCGAGGGAATTGAAGCTCGCTGTTGGAGCGTGCACCAGTGCGGGCATTTCGGAGAAAATACTTCTGTAGCACGTGTCTCGGACACACGGCTGCACGTAAAACAATAAGAAATATGAATGAAGGTACATGACCTCGTATCTTCATAGTACGAGAACTACCTATTGCCTATATACCTATAACCTATAATAATAAATATAATAAAACCTATATTATGACTGGCCTGTTGGTCTAGTGGTTAGTGGCCCTGACTGCTATGACGAAGGTCGTGGGTTCGATTCCCACCCAAGACAAATGTTTGTGTGATGAGCACGATCATTTGTTCTGTGTCTGGGTGTAATTTATCTATAAATGTATGTATTTAGAAATATATAACTATGTTTATCAGTTGTCTAGTACTCATAACACAAGCTCTGCGTAGCTTGGGACTAGACGGCGTTGTGTGATAGTTGTGGAATATTATTATTATATAGTTTTCATTTATTGTATATAGTATGTTTGTGTTTTATGTACAAATATTGTTAAGTTTATTATTAGTTTTAAGTAGGATTTAGTTCATTAAACCCCGAGCGAACGCCGGCGTTTGCTCGGTCATTGTCTTTCTATTGTGTCTCTAATTACGCTACTCAAAAGGTTAATTGTATGTTTAAGTTTTGTTGTGCACTTATCGATATGTGCAAAATTTCTAATTATTAAAGTTTGCTGAAAAACTTAATTGTGGGTTAAGCTAGCCTGTGCACATCAGCAGAATTGAATTGTTTTCAAAGATTTGTGTAAAATAAAGAATAAGAATTTAGGTGGTAGTAGCTAGTATGTATACTAGCTAATATACATTTTGCTCAAATTCAATTTCGTTTAGCATACTATCATTACCTAACTGGCAGATACAGATTTAACATTAATAGCCTTGTTATAATCCCTTGTTCCAAAAAAACGTTTTAAAAAACAATAGCCGTTCATTTTATTTTATAACGAGTGTAGCCGCACCAGCAAGCCAGTTTCAAAATACCAAACAACAGAGAAACTAACAGCAATTGTAAAATGTTTTTCACGATAGCTTGATTTCCGGAAAACCGTCCCTCGGGACAGGCGATGCGAATGTATGGCTACTTTGTACTTCATATCTCTTTAAAACCGGTATCGGTTGTGAATTTTTAACGCAACAATTGTTTGTAATCTCTTTGTGTATTACGGTGAAAACAAATATCGTGGCCAATGTAAAACCACTACTATTTATTGAACAAGTACGGCCGAGTGAGATAAAATGAGACCATGCCACATTGGTCAAAGGCTATCACAAACAAACATTATTTACGTAACTACGGCTGGTTTCCTTTTTCGTGGCATTTTCGTAGCATGTTCGTAGCGTTATCGTAGCGCAGTGCTACGAATCTACGAAGACGGCTGATGTGTACGAACAATGGAGTAGCAAGCTAACCGAGCACAGCTCGTGGCGAGCACACGGCCCCACACAGGCTACGTTAGCTGAAATCTTTTGAGCTCCCGTCAGACGGAATAGACACGAGGTTTCGTGTGCAAACTCTACTTGTTGTGCCAAGTGCTTACAAGTGCCTAATTTCGACAAAGACACATGCAGGGTTGCCTTTAGATGTTTATTTTTGCACAGAAACATCCAATTTATTATTATAATCAAAAAGGGGATTCGTTTTTTAATGGTTGTTAACTAAACTGTTTGAATTTTTGCGGTACACAGCGGCGCTTGAAAAGATAGAAAGAAAAATTAATTCAAAAAAATTCTTTTACTTTCATTTTGATAAAATATGGATTTTCCGGCGGCGTTTTATGGAGTTAGGAACACTTCGTAATCTACCTTTGCGAGGATTAACGTAAAATCGACGGCAGCTAAAAATATTCTGCTCTGTATCGACGCGGCGCGGTGGTTAATTACTCTTGAATATTTATTGGTCGTTTGAATAAATCGCTCGCGGCGGATAAGCCTTTAACTTGTATTATATTCACTTTTCCTGGCGCTAATTTTTGGTTCCTGTTTAAATCAGTTTTTCGTGGCAGATACACAAGCAACGGATTAAAAGTTTGTTAAGTTAAAACAACAAAGGCAGACTTTTATAATAATTTAAAGTACCTAATCAGAATTTCACGTAAAAATACGTTGTTTCATTTTATGGTGTACTAGGAGCGATTTTTAGTGAAGTTTATGCCGTCAGCATCTGTTGCCCTGCGCGTAGGCGCTTAGCGTGAGAGCCTGTAACGGGTTGCTATTGTAAATAACCCCTGTTTAGCAAAGTCAGAGGAGGGAATTACTTTTGCTGATCCCCGGAAAAGTTTCACTATTACGGAGCGCAAGTGTGATCCCTTTCGTATTACTTTTATGAGTACGCCAGCAGTTGACGGGACCTATGCAAATGTTATTGCGTTCGCTAAGGAAACACACGAGTCGAGGACTTCGGTTACTGAGAAATATGAATGTACCTAACACCAATGAAAACATCGCTAACTTATATGATAGATAGATAGAGCATTTATTGATTATATCTACATTGGCAACTGCGAATTTTTAGTTTAGTTAGTATTATAATTTAATTTTGGTTTCACGAATGGGGTTTTAATACAGTTCGTTCGTTGACGATAAATTACCACATTATGGCCGGCTTGTGGCGCGGTCACAAGTTATGAAACTGGAAGTAATTGCAGTATTTATTGGTTAAGAAGTACAAGTTTGGAATCCCTCATAAAATACATTCTCAGTCAATGATTATCTGAATGTATGCGAGCGGTGGTGGCTGCGCGGCGCAGATAACTCGTAATATTGTGGAATACTTGCTGCTAGCTGGCGACGCAGAAAGAGGTTCAGCGCCCACTACTAATGAATCAACTTCGGAGGCTGGCGCGCTGCCCGCCGAATTCAACTTTTAATTGATTTGACATTATTCCGTTTGTGGATCCCGAGCGATTGCGCTGCGCCCCTTCAATTATAACTCATCTCCCAATAAAATGATCAAATGAAAATTAATTTATGAAAGTTAAATGAAGTTATTAAAACCCTCGGGAAGATGTCGTTCAACATAACAATTGAATCGAGACTGACAAATACGTATAGGCACTCGTTAAACAACGTGTTCAATTAACTACCTCTGAAATATGATTCTGATACTCGTCGCAATAATTTGGTAAAGAAGACCGCGCGAACCCAATTTAAATTAATAAGTAGCTACGTAGAGTGTACACACGTAGGTTGTGCGTAATTTGATTTGCACGTTTGCCCTATCTCTAGCCCTTATCTTACATCCCACCCAATGCCATGTTATTCTCAAATACTTACGAAACCTACGCCGAAGTTATCACGTTTAATATATCAAGTAAAACAAGTTATATTTTCGTCTATCTGTAGAAGTTATACCTAAAGAGGAGTCACACTAATATTATAGAAGCAAAGTATGTGTGTGTGTCTATGTTTGTTACTCCTTCACGCTCAAATGGCTAAACGGATTTGGATGAAATTTGTTATATTGGTGGACCATGCCATGGAAACGGCGTAGTCCACCTCACAACCAAATTTTCTATAAATTTTATTTCGGTTTCCTTGGGATAATTTTCATCAATCACGCGAGCGACGTCGAAGGCAGAAGTTAGTACCTATATATCTATCTAATATTCACGAAGCACTAAGTAGTGTCGTTCAGCCCAGTAGTCAGCCATCACGTGTTCTATCTACATATCGTGAATGAGTGAAAATTGCAAAGTTGCCGCGATAGCTCGCGAGGTTCGCTCCAAACTTGCAAATGAAAAGTTAATGCACAACTTTCTGACAGGCGCGGTCGCTCTTCGACCTCCTAACACCGCTCAAATGAATTTAAAACTTTTTAATTATTTGCTGCGACAAGTGCCAGATTTGTCATCGTCGCCGCCGACAAATATCTGCTCACCCTGCTTCTTCAATCTTTAAAAAATGCACGTCCTTTGAAGGGTGTGTTTTAGACAAATAATATTTTATCAATAGATACTTGTCTATATTCACATTACGGGCTTGTGAAGAGTGATCGTCGACAAATTGTCTTTATAGCTATCTGTGCCCAGTAACTTTCACGAGTGCCTCGCTACGTGTGACAGAAATTTATACTTGCGAATAAGCACTCCAACTTTCACGGGAGCTTTACGAAAGAAAAATAGTTTTTATTTTCTCGCGCAAAAATAATGCCCACTTTATTTTTTAGGCGCTTCAACGTTATTAAACGAATAAAGGATGAATATTTTTATGTTGGTAGGTACCTACTATATTATTTCACTGGGTCGTTCCTGTTTGTAGCATCAGGTAGGTATGTTGCGCGATGGAAATAGATTATCGGATATAGCGGAGATTATAAAATCGAACGGGATGAACCCTATCTATATCAGCGATTAGCGTGTGTTCATTAAACCAATTATGTAGACCATGCTTCGATATGTAGGACGTCAAGAGTATATACAATTATGGCTATATTATCGGTTATTTGTATGAAGTATTTTGATACAGGAGCGATGATGTAATATTTTGAAAGCTCTATTACTTGTTATTTTTAGCTTAAGCTCACGGGCATCCTTTGTGAGTCATACAGTTAAGGGGATTGTATTCTGGCGCAGAATGCATTTAGTACTTTTTTATTATTGATAGGGTAGCCTTTGATCACCATCTCACCTGATGGTAAGCGATGATGTGGCCGACGATGGAGCACGGTTGCCAAGCTCGGTATGTCGCGTGCTTAAGCGAATTTGCGCGATCACACTTGGCGCCAAACCATGGACGAGCTTGACCAGAGCCTTGAGCCAGAGATTGTTACGTCAGAGAATGGAATTAAGTACTCCATCCCCTGTCGCAACGCATCCGTCACGGCATCTGCGCACGATGCAGCATCTTCCGAAGAAAAGCAAGTGGGCTGCCAAGGATAGCATGCGAAGAAAGACCGCAAGCCATCCCAATCTGCTGACCTGTATCCCCAAACCCGCCAGGTGGATCTAGGCCTAGTGCGGAACTACTTAAAGGTGAACATATCGACACAGAGTAGCGGTCTGAATCTGTTATCAGCAGAAGGCCCAAAACAATTGGCTGTGTGCGAATCCACATCCGCCCCATGACCAGCTGGGTGACATACAATGCTAGCGCTGGCTTTCGCATCTCTCGGCCAGCGTGGTCTGTGGACTGGTACGGGAAAAACCAGTCTTGGTGGTGGGAATTAAAGTCCCCCAGTAACACCAATTGGGCAGAAGGGTACCGCTGCTGAGCCACATCCGCCGCTTCACTCAGATGCTGTGTGAGCCCGGATGCCTCCTGATCCTGCTATCTCCGTCCTAGCAAGCCGTAGCCGTCTATTTTTACTCGCCGATATTTTTATGAGATTTTATAACCTTAACCGACTAAAGGATTAAATGATTTTAGGAGATAGTCCTTACATGTTTGAGTAATTGTTTACTGCATTCATAGATTTTAAAAATATAGTAGATACAGTCAGCAAGAAAAGTCATAAAAAACATTGTTGCAATAAGGATTGGACACATGTTTTTACTTTTAAAAAAAATCCGATTGATTTTGTTTGTACGCACTTAAATATCAAAAGATTTGCCATAAATTTGATAAATTTGTTCGGGGGTTTGTTATTTTATGGGGTCATTTAAAATTAAACATAAAGCCGATATTTCGCCATGACCCCGTAGTCGGTAATAACGAATATGGAGTCAAATCCAAAACTTATACACATAAAAACACACTACACACTAACTAAAAAACTCTATACAAGTTAAAATAATAATTTATACTTTTTAGGGTTTCTTACCCAAAGGATGTCAATGAGACCCTATTATAACTAAGCCTCGGCTGTCCGTCCGTCTGTTATCGAGACAAACCGACTGACTCCGGAAACCGTAAGAGGTAGAGGGTTAAAATTTTCTCAGAATGGGTATTTCTATTGCCGCTACAAGTAACAACAAATAATAAATTAACATTAAGTTAATAATTAGAGGGGTGCCTATACAAGAAACGTTATTTTTTCGGCGTTTTTTTTTGCTCTATTTTATAGTAAGGATCCCTTTGTGTGCGATTCCGACACGCAATAGGTCGGTTTTTTATATTACGAATAATGCTTAACCAATATTTCAGACTGATTTTAAAATTACAATATTCTGTTTAATTTGCGGGACAACATAGCGAGCCAGACCAATCGATATATTATCTACATAAACATCCTACTTCGAAGACGACCGGTGGGCTACAGAATAAGTCGCGCGGAGCACTTTGTCATGTGGTATCAGTTCTTATATAATATATAATTTTTTTTACAAAATTTAACCGTAGAAATGTTTTTCTAAAAGTGATTACCTACTTTATGACGTAATTTTTGTGACAGTCTTTGATATATATTTTATATATGACTTGAAAAATAAATAAAAAAATCTTTATTTTTTAATTAAGTATAAATTATTTTACGATCTACTGAAGTAGTTTATTTCATATTTTAACCGCAGAATAATGAGGAATGATGTTAAACTACCTTATATAAAAAAATCTATACATATAGTAAATCTGTAAAAGTTTTTAGTTGTGCGCGCATCACGTAAAATGTACGAAATCGATGTAGATAACTTTTATACATTAAAATTGTGTGTAACTTGATATATTACTTAGGCTTTGTTTCATCGCTATCGGTTGACTATATTGAAAGATAAATACTACATCCATTGACTGCTAGGCGGTACGAAGTTCGCCGGGTCAGCTAGTAAAATAATAAATAGATTGATTAGGAGCATATGGGCCTAAAGCCTCTACGAGTTATCATGATGTTAGTTTACAGGCTTGACCACCTTTATAACACTTCAGTTGCTTTTACGATACAATAAGAGCAAAACAGGTATATTTTTGACTTGTTGGTCTAGTGGTAAGTGGCCCTGACTGCTATGCCGGAGGTTGTGGGTTCGATTCCCACCCAGGACAAATGTTTGTGTGATGGGCACGATCATTTGTTCTGTGTCTGGGTGTAATTTATCTATAATATGTATGTATTTAGAAATATATAAGTATGTTTATCAGTTGTTGTTATAAGTACTAATAACACAAGTTCTGCTTAGTTTAGGACTAGACGGCGTTGTGTGATAGTTGTGGAATATATTATTATTATTATTATATTATTTTTATGCTGGTCTAAACTAGCTATTGCCAGCGGCTTCGGCCGCATGCAAGTAGAAAATTGTCCCAAGTGAACATACTCCCGGGAAAAAAAGTATCCAATGTGCTATTCCAGAATATGGTCTACCTGTGTGCTAAATTTCATTTAAATCCGTGCAGCCGTTCGTGCGTAAAGAAGAAAAAAAATATTGGTTCGATAAATGTTTTATTTTGCACTGCAAGACGTAACATTATGATTGTGTCGTATTGTTAAAGTGCATACCATCATCGTAATTAAGTTTTTTTCTCTCTATCAAGCATGCTCTTCATATGAATTGAGCAGAACGAAAACCGAATACTTGTTCTGCGATTTCGGTGGTCTCTCCGGTTCTATGCCCTGAGTTCTCGCTGGAACGCCTATACCAATCTGCTCCGACTTTCGGTCCCTCGGGTCGCTTGTCCAAGGAGATGGCGTGGTAGACCGAGACGTATCACATCGGATCAATTCAGGATGGATGAAATGGCGATAGGTCACTGGAACAATTTGTGACCCACTGATGCCCCCCAAGTTGAAGGGAAAAATCTACAAGTCCTTGATAAGCCTGTTATACTGTATGGATTAGAATGTTGGGCTGTGAAAAAGATGGATGAAAAAAGATTGCATGTAGCGGAGATGAGAATGTTGAGATGGATGTGTGGTGTGACGAGAATGGATAAAGCGAAAAATGAGTATATTAGAGGAAGTTCGAAAGTGGCGATAGTGACTGAAAAGTTGAAGGGGAATCGTTTGTCTTGGTATGGTCATGTAAAGAGGAGAGATGAAACGCATGTTATTAAAAGAGTTATGAGTGTGATGTGGATGGGTGGAGAGGGAGAGGGAGACCAAAAAAAAGATGGATGGATTGTGTGAAGAGTGATATGAAAGAAAAGGAAGTTAGTGATAGTATGACGGTTGACAGGATAGAATGGAAAAAAAAAGTGTTGCGCCGACCCCAAATAAGATGGGACAAGGGCAGAAAGATGATGATGAAGCATACTCTCCATAGCGATTTAAATGCGAAAACATGTCATTGGTATAGTTGCATAATTTGTTGTTCTTATTAGTTCTGTTTGTTTTCCGATTACAATAAAAAAAAAAAAATAGTGTGCAATGTACGCTTGGAAAACACTCTTTTTCTGTATAAAAACCACCATACTATCACTAACCACCCATATCACAAGCTATATATAAATGGTCAATAGGTCAATAGGCACCTATTATCTGTTCGTAGATATCTGTTCTGGTTCTTGAGACAGATTGCTTTTGCAAGATTTACCTACTGGTTTCCATTACTCAATATTTTTTGTAGGAATGATCTATTGTAGTTTGGAGTAAGATATTGATCCATATACATATTTTCTACATATATAAACTTTATTAGTGAATTTTACGTTACTTTTGATTATATTATGTCGTATTTATGTTGATGCTGATTGTAATGAAAATCATTGCCACGTGTTAGGAAAGGAGGTTACATTACGTCGTTGTGACTAAGATGACGATGAAGACTTGAGAGATGTGTAAAATTCAACTTTATGAGAAAATCGATAAAAACCGTATACTGAAAAAAATATAATGAAACCAACTACAACAAAAAATATAGGTATCTGCCACATGATGTCCTGCTTTTTATTTTGCTATTTTTAGTTGAATTTAAAAGTAGTATGATAGTAAAATAAGACAGTTTACATGTAAAAGTAAATGTAAAACTAGTACCTATTTTATTACTCAAGCGGCTCCTGCCCAACCTCGGGTGTCCAGACGCCTCCTGCCGGAGGCTCTACGCAGGCATCATCCGGTCCATGGCCCTTTATGGGGCGCCGGTGTGGGCGCCGTCACTGCGAAAGCGACCGGCGGCCCAGCTGAACGCGTGCCAGAAGGTCATGGCCATACGGATGGTGCGGGGATATCGGACGATTTCCCGCGAAGCGGCGAGCCTCCTTGCTGGCCAGCAACCATGGGATCTGGAAGCAACAGGCCTTGCGCACATGCACGATCTGCGAGTGTTGATGCAACGCCGGGGCGAAACTCCACTGCCGCGACAAGTCGCGGCATGGCGGGCAGAGTTCCGGCGGGGTCTCATGGTGGAATGGCGACAGCGACTATCGCAACCCGGTGCTGGGCACGCCATAATCATGGCGGTACTTCCCCTCTTTGAGGAGTGGCTGGAAAGGCAATACGGCGTCCTTACCTTCCGCATGACGCAGGTCCTCACCGGACATGTTAAGTTTGGGAGGTTCCTGCACTGGATCTGTGCGGAAGAAACGCCCGGGTGTCACCATTGCGTAGACCGCCCGGAGGACACGGCGGAACACACAGTAGAGGTGTGCCCCGCTTGGGCAGAGCAACGCCGTGTCCTCTTGGGGGCAATCGGCGGCGGCGATCTCTCGCGTCGGGCCTTGGTACAGGCCATGGTCCGGAGCGAGGAGGAGTGGCAGGCGGTCGCCTCCTTCTGCGAAGCAGTAATGCTAGCAAAGGAGGCGGCCGATCGCGTGAGGCAACGGTCCTCACGCCCCAACCGCCGCCGGGACTCCGATCCCGATTTCCGGCCACCGTAGGCGCGTGCTTGCGGACGGCGAGCAATGGGTGGTTCGCCGTCCGACCGTCCGGTAACCGTCCGGACCGAGCCCAAGTCATCAACGGCGCGCACTGTTTCTCGCGCACCTCAAGGAGATGTCAGCAACTGTAGGGGCCCAGCAGGGTCGAAGCCTACTTGGGCCAAGGGTCTGATTCTGAAAGGAAGACTCGGCCCCGGTACGAAAGGCAACGAGGGAACAGGAGTGGGTTTTTAGTCAGTAAAAGTCTGACACTATCTCCCGCCCCGCCCAAGAGCGGGGGATGTCATAAGATGATTTTCCCACCGGAAAAAAAAGTACCTATTTTATTAGGAAGTACATTGTTGATCTTGAAATTGGTAAAAAAATAACGCTTAAATCGTCATATAGGTACACATGACAGTTTTTGCATTCGATAGAGCTTCAAATAATAAAAAGGCTGGCGTAAAAAAGTGATTTTGCCAAAAATGACACCTAAGGTCTTAAAGTCGCAACGACGAATTTAGGTCCTTTCGATGTCAGTTTCAAAGTACGTAGAGGTAGAAAAATATTTAATTTAAACACATTATAGGTAGCTAAACATTTACAAACACAGCTTCCCAAAGGGTTCCGCAGCCAATCTGCAGAGCAGCGGCACATCGGAGCGCTCAAATTAAACGCTTGCCTAAGACCCCTTATAAAATTACATTAACTTTATAATACCGTAAAACGTAACCAGCACTCGATTAAAAGGGCCCATACAAAGATAATTATGGCCCAGGTAATAACGCTTAACGGGACCTCATTAGTATGATATCGGTGTCTTGTGTAAATGTTTTGTATTGCTTTCATAAAATTTTATGTGCTTAATGAATAAGCAAGTTGTTATCTGTACTGGCCACACGAGCCCATAGGTTTTTAGTTGTTTTAAATCAAATCCCACACGGAACAAATATTTGTATGGACTATTAATAGTAGTTTCTGGTCTGGTGTCATATACATGTTTGTGAAGGCTACCACGATACACGAGTAATTCGTAGTGTAGGTAAAAGTTTCTTTTTTATATCAAATTTTTATTGCGGGTTGCGGGATTGTGAGATAGAATTACCTACCGTGGCTCTAGACCGCAAAACGGTAACTGAAGAAACAAAGATGGGTTTTAGTCAGCAAAAGTGTGTCACTCCCTCTCGCTCCACTTAGAGTAGGAAAAGTTATTTGATGATTTTCTTATCTCAAAAAAAAACAAACATTGCAATCCATAATGTACGGATATCAAACTTTTTTTAAACAGTTCAAAAAAAGGAGGAGGTTATCAATTCGGTTCTGTTTTTTTATGTGTATTAATTACTTCAGAACTCCGTCGTTTATGGAACGATTTGCAATTTTTTTTCCTCTTAGAGGATATGCTTTCCGATTGGTCCCATTTTTTATAATCCAGTTCTGATGATGGAATCCATGAGGAATCGAGGGAACTCCTCAAATATTATAGGCGGATTTGGTATTTTCATCGAGAACTTAAGCATTTACATACAAAAAGTAACATTTGATGAATTCGAACTGATAGAGAAGACCAGAAATGGTCAACGGAACTTCATACTCACATAGATATCACAATAAAGATAGTTAAGCGACTATGACAATACAAATAAATAAATGGTTCTGAATAGTTATGTTGAAAATGGTATAATCGAAGTGAACTGATGATGATGATGGAGTCGGAAAGTAGGCACTGGAACTCTGTAATTAATCAATATATCCTAGCCGTGTTTGGGCTTATTAGAATTATCATGAGATGCACTTTGGCTATAAGGTACTATCGAACTGATCTGATGATGGAGCCGGAAGGTAGAAGGTAGATACAGGAACTTTATAATAAAACAATGTAACCTAGCAGTGTTTGGGTTAATTCGAATTATCATGAGAAATAGGCACTCTGATTATAAGTGTATCGCAACTAAAACTCTGAAATAAAAAAAAATTACAAAAAAAAAAAAATCACCGACTTCACTAAAAAAAAAAAACTAAAAGGATCAAAATAACTTTAATTTCGGAAGTCGGTGTTAAATAAGAAACAAAAAAATACCGAGAAACAGCGACTTCCTTCCGAAATTAAAGTTATTTTGATCCTTTTAGTGTTTTTTTTTAGTGAAGTCGGTTACTTTTTTTTGTAAAAAGTTTTTTTTTTCGAATATTTTTATCTACTGCTGACCAGGAATGATTTTGCTTGTGAGTAAGTTCCATTTACACTGCTATCCGATTTTATTTCTATTAGATATATATATAGTTCCACGGTTTAAATAAAACATGGTTTATTACCTTATTGTAGACCTTGTTTAATAAAGTCGCGGGAAATCCATGTCTGAGGTGCCCTCTGGACCAAGTATGGCAGAAAGGGACTAAATACTTACCCAGAATTGGGTGATGTTAAGCTTCTACTAAGCGTGTCGATAGCAAAACCTGGCATAATAATCGTCCACGACAATGCCGTCTGCCGACGCTGTCATCAGATCCCTACGTGAATAGATAACAAGGCATGTTACAAAAATGGAAGGTGGGACATGGTCTGCGGAAGGATGCCGCCATGATGCGATGCTAAAATCTTTTGAATGGCTAATTTCATTTGATTTTTACTCTACTCACCTCTGTTAATTTTTATTTTCTAATTACAAACCATAATCTATAAAAACAATAATTGCTTATTTTTTTTGATGTTATAAATATAAACAAGCTGGAACGATTTAATGAGTTTAGAGTAGTAAAACCTACAAATATCAATAAAAACATATGACAGACATCTTGTATATAAAAAAATACCAAGTCACAATGTACATACTATCGATCAAACTTTTTGTGCACTAAAAACTTCCACTTAATACCGTCAGATGGCAATTAAATAAATTTTCTAGCGACATGGTATAATCGGTTTTGGTATGGTCCCCGTCTTACCCCACCCTTCCCTACTCTTATTTAATTTGGAACCGTTTGTCACCTTTATTGAATGTTAACTAATAATTTATAGTTCTTTTTTTTCTATGTTAATTGCTTGCATGTATATGCCTGGAATCAACACAATGCTAAGTGTTTATGAATAAATAAATGAAATGATCTCCTCTAGCTAACAGAGAGTACTGGCATAGACACAACCTTGTTGCCAGGGTAATTAGCAGCTTGCTTTAAAATACTCTCTTCTGGAATTTGAAGTGCTGTAACTACAAGTTACAACCTCGTGGAAGCCTAGAAAGATAAGCAAATCAAGTATCTTGAGCCTTGACTTAGCCCGTGAGCTTGTGACATGTGTCATGTGGACTCAGCGATCATTGTACCGATAGAAGTGTCAGCCAGTGGCTTAATAGCTACGAGGCTCGACCATCATAGCAGGCTCTCGTTAAGCGGCCTGGATAAAGGGCTTGATTCAGAATGCGGTACTCTGGACACGGCTTGTATAGTCAGGAGGTTCCTTTCTCTAGAACAATGATTGCCTGTAGTTCTGTTTCCGATACCGGTGGTTTTTTTTATATATTTTTAAATGTTTTTATTTAATGATTTTAAGGAATATTCAATAATGTAGGAAAAAGCTAGAATATTGAATAAACGACATAATAACTAATAACGTTGAGCACAGAATAGGAAACGAGAAAGATTTTCTCGTGCAAGTGTTCAAGTTAATGAAACTAGTGTCGCATTTCTCGATACGTCGCTGCCTCGCAGGTTAAGCCGCTTACACCACGTTGCACTCTAGCGCCTTAGCTAGGTGCCTATATATTGGCGGGCGTGACGATATCATGTTATGAAGCGATTATTATTATCAAGTGTTCTACACAAACATAGTCAGTTCGATGCTTAAATTGACAATAAACCGTTAGATCGTGAGAGCTTTCCGAGTCAATCATTCAATTTCATAAAAGTGTAAAATCTAAACAACTGTGCAGTGACCTTTCTTTCACTATGCCTGAAGATAAAGATATATTTATTTTTATCTTCAGGCATAGTTAACAGTACAGAATACTTGTACTTGTGCAGATTTAAGGCCGGTTTCTAAATGGAATATTTGAAGTTAATAACTTGTCAAAATGTATGTTAATTACTGCCAAAGTTTGATAGGTTTACAGACTAAAGTTCCGTTTGAAAAATACCTACTCAACTTCAATTACCTAATTCAGAAATCGGGGTTTATATGATGGCAATGTGGTTTTGAGATAGTTGATTTTCTTTCATAGTAGAAGGCTAGAGGAGGATCGCTTGATGTCTTATTTAGGTTGAAATCGAACGCCAACACTGATCCTATATCTCTGTAACCCTGGAATAGATTGCTTGCTCCTTGATCCCTCAATGGGTGAGGTCTATCAAAAGTATTAGGTATATAAAACGCTAAAAAGTACTATATTATGACCCTAGTGTTTTTGTTTGTTGAATTGAAGGTAATTTTTGTACGGGGTACCTAAAAATAGACCGTATGTAAACCTATGTGGTGCCTGAGTTCACACAACCAACGTAGGTAGGTAAGTGAAAACTTAAACTGAGTAACATGTGAGCGTGACCCGTAGGTCCACCACTTTCACGGTAATGCTGTTTTGCTAAAGGACCAATACTAGTTCGAGTTTACGCATGTTTGGGTACAGCGTCTATGAAAATATCTACCTATAAAGTGAGGTTTCAGCAGGTGCGATTTATAGCTTTTAGATTAAATTCTCTCAAATGAACTTTCTTAAGTGTTGGGCTCGAGTCTATAACGCACCCCTGCCTGACCGGGCAGAAATGGTAATAACTTTAATATCGGTGTTGTAAAGGGGTTACAATTATTATTATTCTGTCAAAGCGTTGCGATTGTAAGCCAATAAATCAAAAGTTACGAGATTCCAAGTTCAAATTCGAGCGTTGGGATATCTGGCACAAATTAAAACTTCCAACATTCAGTGTTTTCACTTCCACTTTTTCTATTTACTTTTCTATTAAACTTTGTTTTCTGTAGATACGGGATGAGGCAGCTTCGAGATTTATCTACGCGATACCGTTCTATTTGGCCGAGGGAAAATTCAATTTGGTTTTTACCTGAGGGTGCTCCGTGCGAACCCCCGCATCCTCTCTTTAATGTTGTTGGATTCTTCGTAAGAAAATATAACCATGATATTTTTACTGCATATTGTACATTTCATATCTAGTATGATTGGGATGCTGTCACACGTAAAATACATCGAATATGCATGAAATATTGTAAGCAAATATTTATATTTAGAGATTTTTTGGATGTGCAAAAAATGTCGGTATTTAAAAATAAACGACACAAGCGATGAAAGCATTTAAAAACGAAAGTACCTATATTAAACAACATACATTTTTTTTTAAATATAAAATTGCCTTTGTATGCTGCGGCGCTATGGACTACGAAATGAGTCAGCGCTTTTTGTGGCAGAAGCCAGTTGCATTCTGATTTAAAGGCTATTTTATTCACATTAGAGTAATATGTACATTACTGTAGTTACTGTAAGTACAGACAGTATAACTTTAATAAGAAGAGTAAGACCCTTTTCCAGAAAACCATTTAATAGTAGGTATGAGCAGAAAATTATACATCGATCTACATTAGAAACTCAATATCGCAGGACTAAACCGCCACAAACTTCAAACCAGTCTTACTGTCCTCCAATTAACAATTAGCTTCAAAATAAAGACATTAAAAACTGAAGAATTACTGACGTACATTGCGTAACCTACACACACAAACACACGATACTCAGTTCTACCTATGAATTTTGTTTTTTGCGACATAAACGGCCTTATCTTTTTTTTCGTTAACTCAGAAGTTTAATATTTTCACAGCTTAAAAGTACCGCAGACCTGAGTACATGGTTTTAATTTCAACTTGATACCTCCGCGCGTTCCTGAAATAAATGGTCATGACAGTCGGACAGACACAGACGGACGGACAACAAGTGATCCTATAACATCTACATGAAACACCTTGAAAGCTTATGTACACAAACAAATAGCAAATCCCATTGTGACGTTATCATGTTACAACTACGTCACGTATTCATGGAACTGGAGTACTACGACCGTATGTTACTCAGTCAGCATTTCGAAGCGCATCCACGTAAGCGCCAAGGCCCCATTACCAGGATCTGATACGTTGCGAGTAATAGTATAATACAGTATTTTCGGTGTACTAGAGCTGTTCTACTGCGGCCAACACAGAGAATATTAGACTCTCTTTTTCTCAAACGTGAGTCTGCTGGAGCTTTGATTTCAAAAGCAGTGGATTTGTTTTGACAAATACTGCTACTTCGTAAATATTCAATGACGGAAATGTTAAAAGCTTTAATGTTATAAATTACGGCTTAAAACTATCTCTTGAGCGTAACTTTCTTACACTCAAGGAAGCTGGATAACCTGTTATAGATGATTTTTTCGGTAACTTTTGAAAATATCGGTATCATAGCTATCGGCCGATAGTTTTTAATTGAGGTCTTATCCCCTTTCTTATGCAATGGTTTAATAATCGACGTTTTGAGTTTATTTGGAAAAAATCCTTTTTCAAAACATAAATTTATAATGTAAGACAACGGATGACAAATAATGTGATGGACTTTTTTGATTACTGTTGTTGTGAGGTTATCATTTCCTGTACGTAACTTAGCAGTTTGGATTAACTGGAATTGTCATGAGAAATAATAAACATTTGACAAAAAAAAAACACTAATAGGATCAAAATAACTTTAATTTCGGAAGTCGGTGTTAAAAAAGAAACAAACAGTACCGAGAAACACCGACTTCCGAAATTAAAGTTATTTTGATCCTTTCAGCGTTTTTATTTAGTGAAATCGGTTTTTTTTTGTAAAAAGTTTATTTATGAACTTTAATCGCAAACAACATTCTAAGCAGTTTAAAGAACATTCAAGATTCTTTGCTAGACACGATCACTAACGTCCAACAATTCAATGTTCATATATAACACCAGATCAACTACAAAATGAGCTAAATAGTATTTTAAACCAGATGCCCAAAGACCTATCATTGCCCATCAACAGCGTATTGTATCCTATTTGTACAAGACCTATCAAATTATACAAGTAAGAGCACGCATGACACGTGAATACTTCATATTTGAAATAAAAATCCCATTAGTAAACAGAGAGATTTACGACGTATATCACATGATACCTATTCAGCATCAAGATAGTAGTCGTATGATTAATATAGTACTAATATCAGAGTTCATAGCTAAAAACATCAAAAGGTATACATACTTACCCATATCCGCAAATGAACTTCAAAAATGCATACGGTTAAATACAAATACGAACCTATGCCAACTACAAAAACCCATCTATTAACGAGATTCAGACAACTACTTTTGCATCAAAAATCCAGGAGATACCTACACAACCATAATCGCAATATGCAAAACAACATGGACCGAACTGAATGTAATAAACACATTCATAATAATGTGTTGCGGACATGCACTCTGAGAATCATTGTGGGGATCTAATTACAACTGGGGCCCAAGTCTGCTATTTTTATAAATTCGTCATTCCAACACGATCCCATTGTCATTTTGCTAAAACTTCGTAATCTGCTAATTCATAATGATGGATCATTGATCGGTCAATGGTCTCGTAATAGAGTTGAGGTAAATTGACAATATCGAGCTTAATAAAAACAATTACTGCACAATGACGTTCTAATGTTAGATCACTGATCAAAGGAACTGTCAAAACTGAAGTAGTTTATTGCATACGTTAAATATTTATTTGTCAATATTTACGAGATTACCATTTTATGCCACTTCTTTCAATGGAGTGTCAATGGTTGACCATTGGAAAGTCATAATGACGCCATTATATTAGGAGATTACCAAACTTGTCAAAATCAAGAATTATGAAGTCAATGATAGAACATTCTGACAATATTGTAATAGCAGACTTGAGGCCTTGAACAGGTGACCGGATTTAATGTTATCGCGCTTGGAAACAACTGTGTCATCAAGGCCGAGACTTTCATAATTACGGCGCACAAACAACAAACGAATGACATGAAAGTTAAGCCCGATTTGCCGTAGAGATCGCTCCTGTCAATAACTTTATCAATTTATCGCAAGCAGGCGCATTACTTTGTGTAATTTATTTCATCACCACTGCTCTAAAAAGGGTGAAGGAAAATATCGTGAGGAAACCGGCATGTCCTAGAATCAAAAATTCGAAGACATGTTACATTCACCAACCCGCACTGGGCCCGCGTGGTGGATTACGGCCCATTCCCTCTCCTAGAGAGGAGGCCTGAGTCCCAACAGTGAGAACATTATAAGGCCGACTATGCTATGCTAATTATTTGGGTAATAAGTACCTATCTACAGTGAAAGTCGTATGCTGCAATAATAAACTTTATTACAGCTTGCAAGTTGGCAGAAAATACTGCTGTTTATAAAAGCGTCATGCGAATTTTGAATTGTATATAATTAAAAATGTTAGTTGTCAACACACTTGGGCACGCCACAATCTCGGATATAAATCCTCTCTTTGATGAGTGATTAAAGAGGCGTTTCGGCGTCCAGCTTTCCGCCTGTCGCAGATCCTCACCGGACCTGGTTGTTTCAGGAGGTTCTTGTTTCAGATTCAGTAGAAAGAAACCCCCGGGTATTACCATAGTACAGATCGCCCAGAGGACACGGTGGAGCATACAGTGGAGATCTATCCCACGGAAAGGGTGACTCGCCGTCCGATAAGAATCAAACCCGGGTCGACGGCCGCGGAGTGTTTTGTTTCAGACGCACCTCAAAGGGCTGCTTGCAAATAGACGGGTCCGCTAGGGTGCCTGCTAGAGCTGCGGGATTGTTCGAAAAAGTTTCCGTAGCCCTAGAACGGAAAGGGCAACTGAAGGTAGGCAGGTGGGATTTAGTCAGTAAGTCTGACACCCCCTCTCGCTCCACCCTGAGCAAGAGTAGTTATTTGATTGCTTAGATAAAAAGAAAAAAGTCGTTAACACGCCCAGGCGCGTTTTATAAGTAACAAAAGTACAATAGAATGAACTCTCTAAAATTGCGAATAAGAGTACCTATTATTTTACATGTAGTTTGATCCCGATGCGATGTTATAGTATCTACGTAGATAATATTAGTACAACCAAAGGTCGACGTTGTTTTACATCTTAGTTAGGTTACCCGCTCCTTACAGGTTGTAATAATGTTTCACCGTTTGTTTTCCCAAATAAATAAAATGAAATAAAATATCTAAAATCAGCTAAGTGTGAGTCGAACTTCCATGCCATAGTACGATTAACATTTCAGGCAAACATCAACTAATTTATCAATGCAGTTAAAAACATGTTTTCCTATACACTAAATTGCAATGTAAGTTTTTACCTAAAATATTGAAGGATTTACCATTACAAGGCCATAGACTTCTAATAAGAAGTACCCTAACCTATAGGACCTATAGGTGGCTATAGGTTTTTCTGGAACCAATGAGCAACGAACTATTTTGTTTATTTGTAGTCATATTTTCTACAACAAAAAGGGGAGTCAATTTTATTTATTTATTAAAACACTAGCTTCTGCCCGCGGCCACAAAATAAGTAACTTACCAAAGAGTAAGTTCACTCGCGTGAATGTAGGATTCTCCATACAAACTTTGGAATACCGCTTCATCCCCTTAGGGAGTGAATTTTGGAAAATATTTTCTTAGTGCTCGCCTACGTCATAAAAGGAAACGTGGTGCAAAATTTCATGCTCTTAATTCCAGAAGTTTCGGCTGTGCGTTGATATGTCAGTCAGTTTCAGAGCAGAGCATGCCTGTGTTGTCTAATATTACGGGTAAAACGATTAGGCCATCAAGCTTTCTGAAACTATAGGGGCCCTTAATATGATAGTCTGACATTTTACAGAGTTAACTGCAACCCCAAATGGTCAGGCTTTTCGCCGTATTTAAATCTCGGTTCAATTTCTTGATCATATCCGATATGTGGTCAAAATTTTCTGTCAGTAGAGCTGAAAATTATCGGCAATTCGTATGGCTGTTACATATTACATTTGTGACTCATGATGTGCACCTATGTTTCGCAACTTATCATCAAAAGGTTTAAAATAAAATAAAATAATTAAAAAATTAAAAATACGACTGCCATGTCAAAAAAAACCCCAAGCAAAAAACAAGATGATTGTTAATTTAAAGAAAAGTAAAAAAAAAGTAGTCATTCATTGACTAAACACGGAATCTCGGAAACTACTCGATCTACAAAACTGAAATTTCTATTGCAGTCGGGGGACCACTTTGTAAAATACTTTCTTATGGTATAAAAAACCCCCGGCAATCATCTTGTTTTTAAGTTTACTTTTTTTGACATGACAGTCGTGTTTTTTTTTAATTATTTGTTTTTTTTTTGCTTTTAAGTCTATTTTTTTAACATGGCACTTGGCAGTCATGTTTTTAATTGTTTTGATTATATGGTTTATTATATTCTTCGTATCAATGTCTTCGTTCATATCTCAGTCAAACCTCTTCAAGTCACTCGTTCACTGGGACTTGTTAAGCGTAATACTTTGAAATAACAGGCTATGTTTAAAAAAACAATAATTGCAATTCGTTATTCTTTATACTTTTTACATTCAGAGTAGGTCATCATAAATATTCGCTTTTCTTTGAAGAAAAGTATTCATAATTGTAATATCTACCTACGCACGTTCAGGTACCCATTTTCTAAACGAGTTTGAGAACTCAGTAATGATAATTACTTGAGAATAACTTGTTTTATAACAAAGAAAATCGCCCCCCGCCACCTCAACGTTACCGAAAAAAATATAAATTTTTCCTTTGTAACGTCTTCCCACTAAAGGTCTGTTATAAATTCATCTTCTGAATACGTAAGATAGGTAGACAGAAACCTACCATGACTTCGACTCTGTATTTAAGACGTTTTTAGAAAACATTTCTGAATGTCGACAATGGATGAAGAAAAACAGTTGACAAAAGCGATTTTGCTGTTTTCATTTACTTTCCATTATTCTTTAACTCGTTTGTCATTCTTTTCTCTCCGCCCGAGGCGTGTAAAGAAGAAGAATGAAGGCTGTTTATATTTACGCAGCTAAGTGACTGGGTAGCAAGAAATAAGTAACATTTGCAGCAAAGATTTGCTGCTTGCTGTTTGTAATACGCAGGCGAAGTTTATGCGCAGGCCATTAGCACTGTCAAAGGGGATACTTACTTTAAAAAAATGTATGCGTTCCACCCACTCTGGGGTAAGCTAAAAACCAAATCTAATGAGTCGAATATTTTCATCAAACCATAACTCGTAATCATAAGGGGATGAGTAATCGTTGTTATGAAGTTATACACTTAGGTGTTCACAAAGATACATGCGAACGGTTCTGTTATAGATATAAATGAGATTTGTGAGTCTCTAGAGCGCGCCATGGCTCACTATCGTTTCTTTGGGTCGGAATTAATCACTTAGTCAGACAAGCTCTCGTCTCTGAGATATCGTTAATTTAACACTTAAAACGTTTTTATTCGAGTGGATAATTGCAAGGGGGCGTCGTAATGGGCCACGTTCTAGCTCGGCAAAGATTGATGGCGTGCTGTTGGAACATTAAAATAGCCGTCTACATTTGAATAAGAAATACTTGATCGCCCGCGGGATTACGCGATCAAACGATCGTTTGTATTTTTTCGGCTCGCGATTGTGGATGTAGGAAATTCGCGAGTGGAGGCTATTACGATGTTTAAACGCTTTTCATATATGGAAATGATACCTTGTTTTGATATTCAGTAGGTAATGTTATGGCTGCCGTTACGTAAATGTTTCAAACTCCCTTTTAGACTGAGGTGAGGAACATTATGAGTGGAAATAAATCGATTTGCGAGATTTGGTTATATTTTTTCAGCGATTAAATATTAGTAACTCTAAAGATCTACCTAGTATTTAGCTTAATTGAGAGTAAAGTCAAGTCACAAATGTTCAAACTTAGTTCAAATGTAAATGAAAGATTTATTCAAATGTTATTTCAGGTAGTAGGATTTCCTCCTTGTGCCGGGTGTTTGTACCCAATGTAAAGATAATGTTAGAAAAACAGCGATACATAGAGGGGAGAGGGTCGGCGCTAATCTGATAGCTGAGTGAAAAGATTTAGTGCTCACCCCTCCGTATAATCTATAACAATATTACCTACAGCTACGCATAGCTCCAATTCTAAAACTCCAAGTCTTATTACGTTTCGAATGCGGCTTTCAATAATAATTAGCAGGATATAATTTATTTTGTGGAGACAGAAATTCAATACTCGTTTATTTAGATGTCTTTTGAGATAATCCGCAAAGCCAACGTAAAGCAGTGGACATTTGCGAGCCGATATAATGATCACGTTGAAAAAGAAATACCTATTCATTTCGATTTGATGAAAAAGTTGAAGACATAGAAATAAAGAGAATGAATTGCGTAATAACACAGTATCAATATTGTTTGTAAGGATGGAACCTATCTAAGCTGTAAAGGCTATTGCTTCTACTTGGATAAACATTGGCAGTATCACAAATACATTTTTTTCCAATTGAGTCGGTTGTATTGCACAATATTAGCAATATCGAATGCGCGGGGATCCCTTGCAATGGAAGGCAAATGCCAGCAAGCGAGCTCACTATATGACTATATTGCGATTCGATGGCGGGATGATATTGGAATTCCGACGTAAAATAATAACATAAGGACCGCACGTGTACGTTACTCTAACAGCGATGCCTTTTAGAATGAATTTAGTGCAACAAATAATAAATAATTAGTGCGTTATCTGCTGTTTATGTGCGCAAGATAAAATATGTGCATGCTGTAATATTGGAGGATCGTCGGATAAACAGATTGTTTTTATAATTATTAGGTATTGATCGGGTTGCGCTAGTCGCTAGACCACTATTTCATCTGCCCCCCTAGCCAAGTTACAACCGTATCGTTCGCGCCGAACGCCTCGAGTAGGCCACGCCTCCGTTTCCTTTGTTCTGACGTCATCTCAACGCTTAGTCACGTGGTCAGAACAAAGGAATCGGAGGCGTGGCCTACTTGAGCCGTTCGGCGCGAACGAAACGATTGTAACTTGGCTAGGGGGGCTGATGTTCGACGATGGCACGCTTGAATCTGCAATTTTCAGATTTGCATTCTGAACGTACTCAAATTTTTGGTACCTATCTAGTACCCACAGATCTTTAATTGAATCGGTTTCTTGCATATTGACGTCAAAGTAACAACATTATCTGATTTGAGTTGAAGTGTTATTATTTTAAAACGCGTGTTGTTTACGTTATTTTTTCAGGTTTTCAACGATGCATGATTAAGTACCTACTCTTGTTATAATTAAGACACAAATACGCACAAATTAGGAGCTACGCATACGGGCGTAGATACATTTAATGGTTTCCGAGAAATAAGTTTTTGTAACACGTTATGTTACTCTAGCAGAAAAATTAAGTATCTCTAAACCCTAAGACGCAAAAACTTTTCTGGCACACATTTATCCATAAATGTGAGCTATCTGCCAATATACAATTATTTATCTCTTCGATCATTCGTTGGAACAACGAATAGGTACGTTTTTTCCTGTTTTTCTCCAAAATTACAACATACTTTTATTTATTTATTTATTTACAGCAGATTTACGCACTCATATTTTTTTAATTTTTTTATTTGTACTCTATTTATTCTAGATGCCATTCTTGCTGGAATAATGTACCAAAACGCACCACGGATGGTTTATCTGAACTTTGAACACGTATGTAGATAGGTAATGGATTGTAGCTGGAACAGTGTAATTAAGCACAATAGGAAGACAATAGATACATCTTTTTAGTAATGCAAACACCACTGGCATTGGCTTGCAGCTACGCCAGTGTAGAGAATGTTTTATCTACCTATATTAATTCTTTCATTTTCTCAGAAAACTGATCAATCTAATGTTATGAAGCGGTTAAATTGTGCGTCTGTTCATAATTGTATGTTTGTATAAGCAATCTTCAAGACTTGACTATAAACGTTTCATTGATAGTAAGCTACGGTATTGTATAATGCTAGAAATATTATATAAAAATAAAAAATAAGATTTTGCAGGATAGGCGACGGAGTGTAGCCATGGGAAAAAATTGTTTATTTAAGTTACTAGTTTAGTTATTAAACGCAATATATTGTTCCTGTATCACACTAATATTCCCTACAAAACCGAAACTTTGTATATATCTTTGTTACTCTTTTACGCTCCCACGTCTGAACGAATCTGGACGAAATTCGGCACAGGGTAGACCATGTCTTTAAACATTAGATATCTGGGGTATTTGTGTCATTAGGATAATTTTCTACTTTCACGCGGGCGAAGCCGCTGGCAGATGCTAGTTTTAATTATAATTCAAGTGGCTTTGTTTCTCTATCCAAGTTCTGAGAAAGACAGCCAGACAAGTTGAAAAAGGACCTATTGTTTATTGTTTTGTACTCTGGATAAAACAAAGTAAATAACCTCCAATATAGCCAAACAATACATAGTCTTTATTTTCAAGATCAACTTACAATAAAATACAGATACAAAAGGAATTAAGGAGTCTGCTCAATACACTGTACTCTGAAATAAAAAAAACAACGGTACGGTAAATACCATGACCATGCTGGGAACGTATCACGCACGGAAAGAAACACGACTTGGACTACTATGGCCACTAAATCGTATAATATCGGTTATAAACTATATGCCCACTGTTACGCTGCCTAAACGCACCGGTTTGGCATGTTCGTAATTTTGCCGGTACTCCGCTCTGTATGAACAAATGCCCATATAGTCTCATACATTTCAATACAAAAAATATTTTAATGGTTCACGCGGTTCTAGCATGGTCATGGTATGACACGTGTAGTGGGCAGTTTGTCATCTTTGCGATTGGAACATTTGCATCTGAACCACTGAAATGTTTCGGAACACTGATATGTATCATTTGGTGTTTGAATCGTGATCTGTTACGTCACACTGAGACAAAGAAACGTTAGATGATGTTTTATTTGGAACATTTGGAACAACAGCTCAAAAGATACAAACACAAATACTGTCTGATATGAATCGTGATCTGTTACATCGCGTCATACACACTAACATTTTTGTTTCATTGAAGTTTGATTTAAGAATAATTTTAAGTTGATGTTTTTAGTTTAGGCCATTAATTATATTTAAACTATTTACGTTTTAAATTGAATTTTAAAAAGATTGCAGGTCACTTAAATAGTGTTCCAGTGTTCCAATTATTGTTCCAAATGATTCATCACGACGTCACGTTCCAATCTTTCGGAACACTAAAATGTTTTCGAAAGAGTGAGTTGGTTCAGTAAAGGTTACACACGCCTAGTATAATGGGTAAACTTCTTTATGTTGAACATTTAATCGGAATCATCTTCGATAACTATTCTGCGTTTCTTTTTGTTTTGTCGCGACGACACGATTACGTCATTATCTTCGGTGCTGCTGTTATCTGTAATGAGAGGGAAAATATCCATAAATCGAACGTTCACAAAAGAACAATTTAAAACTTAGGGATTTTTATGTTATTTATTTACTTTTGAAGGTAAATCCTATAGCTTCTAGCGACGACCTTCGCACGGGTGTTAGAATTGTTTGGAATTATCGGTTTTTCTCTACTATAATTTGCATGTATTATACACCTAAATCTTTTGAATTACTATGAATCATTATTTCATGAAATAGTTACTCAATTTCACTTTTTATGAAATAGACATTCAATAGGGCAAGACGAATTGAGAAATTGCTTCAAAATCCACCTAATTCTCCATATATCTGACTCAAACTGACTGACCTGTTGGTCTAGTGGTTAGTGGCCCTGACCACGAACCTACGACCAACGGCTTGCTAAGCCGGTGGTCGTGGGTTCGATTCCCACCCAGGACAAATGTTTGTGTGATGAGCACGATCATTTGTACATACATAGATATACATATATAGATAAATTATACCCAGACACAGATGTCTGGGTGTTATTTATCTATATATGTGTGTATTTTGAAATATATAAGTATGTTTATCAGTTGTCTAGTACCCATAACACAAGCTCTACTTAGCTTTGGACTAAAAAAAGGCATGTAATCGATATACTTGTATATACATCTCCTCAAATCTGGGCCACTGCGACTGCTGTTTATTTTGTCGCATGAACAACCGACTTTCTTTACGACTTCACAGTCGCACATGAAACTGAGGGTGACCGTAAAACCTTTCTACTATAACATGAATGATGTTGAAGGGATAATACTATAATTACCAAGCTTAGCAGGTGAATGGGTGATGGAAGTGTAAGGGTGAACTAATCCTTAAATCTCTTACTGCGCCCTTAGTATGGGGTGGATAGGCTAAAGGCAATGTTGCTTGTTTTGTTGGACTTTTTATGTCAAAAGGGCTTGAAAACTAAATCTTATTCAGTAGTTCTGCCATAATTTTGGGTTTTTGTACACAGATTACATTCTGTGGTCATCACAGGTAGGTCTCAGATGAAATTGACTAAGAATAAAAGAGCCCTAAGCCCAGCAGTGGGCGAAGTCGGACTGTGAATGACGATGATAAGTACTTACCACTGTCAAGTTTTGGTATGTTGCTAATAATATCCTCGCTGTCAGGCAAATCCTCATGTTGTAGCGTCCGCTTAGCAAAAGACAGAATATCGTCATCGTCGTCATTAACTAGACTTTCGTCACCCTCGTCAATTTTCTGCATCTTTCCTCGACTAGTATCCTCGTCTTCAGAATCACTGCGGGTTCGTTTCTGATTACGGGTTGTTTCATTAGATTTACTACCGCCACTTTTGTTGGTAACGTTTTCCACGTTGTTTTCTCGCATCTTCCTTAAATTATCGAACAAATCATCGTCATCGCTCGATTCCTCTCTCACTTCTCTTTGAGATATTTCTACGTCGCGAGTCACCTCGACAGTCTCGCTAGTATCGATTATAAGTTCTTTGTTAGCAGCCTTTATAATAATTTCGCGGCGTTTCCTGATTGTCTCGAAGTGTAGGGCGCTCGGTATTCTCCAGTATTTTTCCTGTAACGACGGTTTGATTAATTTACTATCTAAGGGAACAAGAGATTTTCCGAGGGCTTTTAATGTGGCTACGGTGACAATGTACTTTACGGATATTTGAAATATTTTAGAAGAGATTTTTGGTTTATTATATAGATAATATACTATATTTAAAGTCAAATAGGGAATTGTAGATTTCAAATTGGGAAAATCGTGAACAGATTTGTCGTTTGTTCACCTGCAGAATTAATTACCTGCTCATCAAAAGGTGGTACCACTCCTACTCCTAGCAGGACTTTCTTGAACAGGTCATTCTCCATAGCTTCCACCGACTCCTGAGATATCGGCACCAGTGGGATCCCTTCACCTTCAGGATCAAAACCTTCCGCCTCTTGATCCAAGGCCACTTCTTCCAAACTCTCCGCCAGCCATTTCAAAGCTTCTGTTAAATCTGTTAATACCATTTTCATTAAATGTTCATATCAATACCATTTTATTGAACGACGATATTAGTTCGGACTTCATATACGAACGGAGGAAATAACGTGGGAAGTAGAATTATTAGAAACCCGAGAACTAATAAACCGATTTTCCTCGAACAAATTAAAAAGTAAAAAGCCGTGCTATGCGCAACACTTTAAAAAGTGGAAGCTTTAAAGTTTTTAGTTTCTCGTTTGTTTACGCGTTTTTTTTTTAAAAGTGCAATTAAAAAGTAATTTGTTAGTAATGTAGGTTGAAATTATTTTGTCATAACTTTGTGTTTTCAGAATAGAATAACTGGCACGGAAAAGCAATTAGAAAAAAAGGTGACAAAATGACTTTCCGTTTGTCTCATTTTAGATACACTGATAAAGAAGTATACTCCAACATTCGATTCTAGGAAGATTCCTATAAGCATTTATTAGTCTATATTCCTTGATACGTGAGGAGCTTCATTTCTGACTTATAATAGGTCTTTTGTCTATGAAATTGCCGTTTTTGAAACTGGTTGCTTTGAAATGTTATATCTTTGGATTGTCTTGGAATTATAAGTTCAAATAGATATATTAATGGTACGTTATTCTTTTTTTCGAAATTAGGTATTTATTGGTTTCCTTGTTTTGTCTTTTCTGTAATATCGCAGTACTTATAACAATGAAAGCTAATAAAAATAAAAAATAAACTGTTTTTTCATATTAGACTTTTAACGTAGAAGTTATGCATTTCAAAGGGCAAGCAATATCAATGACGTAAACCTAGCTTGAGACACATTGTTTCCATGTTAGAATTCATTTTACAAAATAATGCGAGTATTCTTAGATTTCATACCAAAATGGTTATAAATACAGCAATATTACAGAAAATACAAAACACAAAGAAACGTATAAATACCTCATTTCGAAAAAAGGTTAACGTGCCATTGATATAAAGTTTATTTGAACTTATATTTTCAAGTCAACTCAAAGATATAACACTTCAAAGCAACCCGTTTTAAAAAACGTCAATTTCATAGGTAAAGACCTATTACATATTTTTTTACTATTTACCTTCAGTCAATGTGGTATTTCTTGCCAGAATAAGCCAGATTAAGTTTGTCCATATGATTATGATCATCTACATACTCGTATAAACACACACTGAATGATTTTTGTAAGTAAATTATCTAGAAGTGAGTGCTAGTGTTACTTACTGCTGTCGACAGCCTGCACCATGAGCTTAGCGATCTCATTAGCAGTCAGCTCGACACGTTTCTGTTGCTTCCCAGCCTTCTTGTTTGTTGGCCTCGAGGCGTTGTTCTTCGCTGGTTTTATTTTAACAGGTTGCGGTGGTCCGTCGCTGTCAGAGTCAGAATTACCATTGTCTGACGATTCGGAATCCGATGATTCACCTAAAATATTAAGTATTTAAATAGGATTGCAACGGAAGTGTCTTAACGGAAGCGGAAACGGAAACAGATGTCAAAAGTAAATCTTTGCGGATGCGGAAGCGGAAACGTTAATACTATGAAGAAAAAGCACAACTTTTTTTTTTACAAATGAAGGTTTACGTGGTAATCACGTCACGAGGCGCGGTGATGCGCAGAATGAACAAAAAAAAATATAATAAAGAAACTCGTTGCGACACGTTTTTGTACCGTCCCCGCCCCCTCGCGACTCTTCCGTTATGTCCAGTGGTCCGAAAGTGAAGTGGAAGCAGAAGCGAAAAAACTTGCGGAACTTCTACAGAAGCGGAAGCAGAGTTCTGTTGCAACAAGTGTACTTATTTACATTTTTTTTATTTACGATATAAATAAAAAGTTCAAGTAAAATACTTGCACATAAATAATAATAAGTAATAAAACTTAAAATGAGCAAGTATTCGGAGTAACTGTAAACGCAGATTGAAGCCCGATTCAACAAATTAAGATATGAAATCTACTCAAACATTTACTTTTCATGTAACAAATTAGTTCAACATACGGAGCAAACATACTAGGTTCAACATGTGTTTTCAGATGTATGTTTTTATTACATATTGTGGACATAGACGATGAAAATCATACACCCACTCGGAAAACAGAAGGGAAACGTGTGAGAATAACCCACGCATTAATAATGAAGTCTACAAAAGTGGATTGGCATAATATACAATAATATTGACCGCGATGAGTGGGAGAACCAGTGGGTATTGTATAAGTATCAGTTCACGGGTACTACGCATACAGGACCAATGTTTGAGTATATTTTTACCCTTCAAATAATATTAGTACAAGACAGTCGTTTTACGTTCAATACTTTCAGCTATTTTAGAAGTATACAGTAAATAATTGAATCCGTTTAATGACATGGGGGCGCGAGGGCGAGGGTGCACGTCGCCACTAAGAATAAAGCTAAGTGAGCTTGTTTAGCAACTTACTGTTCGATTTCTGATCATCTGCGCCACTGCTTTTAGCATTAGATTTCTTTGGTCTCTTTTTGCGACATTCCTTTTTGTCTTGAATCATGCCTAGCTCCAGTAATCTGTCGACATAGCTACGCTTTTGCCGCTTGCGGGGCATACGAGGTATTATTACGCCCATTGGATCTGAAAGAATTCTGCCTTTCATGACTATAAACAAAAATCTGTGACGTATTTTTTAAAATTATCATTGGTAGCTATATCTATAGATCGCGCTTCACCACTATCTTATCTGATGGTAAGCGATCATGTGGTTGACGATGGATCACGCTTGCCTAGAAGTAATCTATTCACTTTTCTTCATGGCTACAAACCTAGGACATACAGACCCCGGCACAATAAATGTGTTTCCAAAATATTTTGTGCGTATGGGTGGGATGACCACTATGTGGGCACATGGTGGTCGTGCCGGATCGCCATACGTTATCTGGTGGTTCGATGATGGAAAGGAATCAATCCAAGCAATTCCGACGCACACTCACCGAAATGCAACCGGTAGAAAACAAGTAGAATGAATGGTTATTGTTAGGAATAAAATTGGAAATGTGTTTTCTATTTTTTTTTCTAGATATTCTTGACGATAATCGAATGAGTATGAAATATCGTTTTCATAATGATTAAGTTGAAAGATATTGTTTCCCGCTATAGCAAATGATGCTACATGTATCAAAAACCTGTTTCTTAATTTTGTTTTTCGATTTAAGGCCCAAACACAAAACTGAGATGCGACGTCATACCGTGAAAATCTGTGAGCTCGCACGACGCACCGCAAGGACTCGCGAATTGCTTTGCATCGCACATTGTATGCATCGTAGCAATTCGCATCGCAGGTTATTGCACCACATCGAAGTTTTGTGTGTGAGCCCTAAAGCAGGATTTCATAATCGTAATACGTTTTTCCATCGACTCACCTGGTGCATCCTTAAATTGTTGCCAAAGTTCTGTAAGTATCTGATCTTCCTCTTCACTGAACACCTTGGGAGTCTTTTCTCTGGCTGGTTCTCTATGGCTACGCTTGGTAGGTGCCCGGAATATCAATCCTAATTCCTTCAATTTCTTTATAACGCCGCGTCTAGTCCGGGTATGGTCTATCAGGTTCTCCAAAATCCAGTCGATAACATCTTTGTAATAGAAAACGTATTGGCATATTTCAACTTAATGTTTGTAAGAACCGAGTTGAATCCTTCAGGACTCGTTTGAGGTACGAATAAAAATGTTAAGGTGAATGTTCCAGCATAGCCCGTGAAATTTAAATATGACTTGAGTTATAACCCTATTGAATGGTAATTTGATGAAAAAGTTTGCAGAACTAATAGGTTTGTATTGATAATTTTAATGATTATATCTCGGTAAAGACATATTTGGTACGGTCGCAAAGTCTTCTCTGATATCTATGGTCGCAAATCATATTTGATGAACATAGAACTTGACACTGACTTGTTTTTACCAGTCAATGTGCAAAAGAACTTAAGAATATTTGAATTTCACGGGCTACCCTCGTGCCAAGCTAAGATTTCTTTAATCTGTCATGTAGTCGTGACCGTGGCGTACTGGACACATTTTCTTTTGTCATGTATACTGTGGAGGTCAAAAGGTTAAACGAGTTGCCGCAAATGTTCAGTATATGCAGTCACATTAGTCGGACGTCTAACACATATAAGCTGCTTTTGAGGTCCTTTCATGAGCCCTGCGGTAACAAGCAACTAACATGTTTTATGATAATGTTTCATTAGCACTCTACTAAGTTATTAGTGCAGTAAAAACAGTATGAAATACTTTTTACAAGTTTGTTAACATGGTTATTTAGTTTAAGTATGTTGTGGTCGAGAACAACGCAACGTAAACACACATAAACGTAAGTTAGGTGGGTAGGTGAGCTCGGAACGTGTAATCCAGCTAATTGTACAGAACCTTTATTATAATTATCACGCTTTCAAAAATCCCAGACTGTGGCGAATTTTAATTTTAGTAGTGTGCTAAGTTGTCAGTTTTGGTTACATGGTAATATATTTTTGTAAATTCTAATTTACAAACCAATGTAGGAACACAGACATAACTGGGATTTGATTTAAAAGGGGTTCAAGGTCTGGTAAATTCCAGACTACAGTCGCGTGTATGTTTAGAATAAGAATGAATTGAAAAAAACAAGATAATCTATCTATACTAATATTAAAATGGGTCTACGCTAGAGGAGCCGAGCACGAGCCGAGTTCAAATTCGTATAGCGTCGCTCGTGTTTGGCTCCTCTAGATTCAGTCCACACGGCACGAATTTAAGCTCGTCTCATGCACGGCTCCTCTGGAGTCAGTCCACATTGCACGAATTTGAGCTCGTCTCGTCCTCGGCTCCTCTAGTGTCAGTCCACCCTGCACGAATTTGAGTTCGGCTCATGCTCGGCTCCTCAAGAGTCGGTCCACCCTGCACGAATTTGAGCTTGTCTCGTGCATAGCTCCTCTAGATTCAGTCCACCCTGCACGAATTTGAGCTCGTCTCGTGCTCGGCTCCTCTAGTGTCAGTCCACCCTGCACGAATTTGAGTTCGGCTCATGCTCGGCTCCTCAAGAGTCGGTCCACCCTGCACGAATTTGAGTTCGGCTTGTGCTCGGCTCCTCTAGAGTCAGCCCACACTGCACGAATTTGAGTTCGGCTCATGCTCGGCTCCTCAAGAGTCGGTCCACCCTGCACGAATTTGAGTTCGGCTTGTGCTCGGCTCCTCTAGAGTCAGCCCACACTGCACGAATTTGAGCTCGTCTCGTGCACGGCTCCTCTAGTGTCAGTCCACACTGCACGAATTTGAGTTCGGCTCGTGCTCGGCTCCTCTAGAGTCAGTCCACACTGCACGAATTTGAGCTTGTCTCGTGCACGGCTCCTCTAGATTCAGTCCACCCTGCACGAATTTGAGTTCGGCTCGTGCTCGGCTCCTCTAGAGTCAGTCCACACTGCACGAATTTGAGCTCGTCTCGTGCACGGCTCCTCTAGTGTCAGTCCACACTGCACGAATTTGAGTTCGGCTCGTGCTCGGCTCCTCTAGAGTCAGTCCACACTGCACGAATTTGAGCTTGTCTCGTGCACGGCTCCTCTAGATTCAGTCCACCCTGCACGAATTTGAGTTCGGCTCGTGCTCGGCTCCTCTAGAGTCAGTCCACACTGCACGAATTTGAGCTCGTCTCGTGCACGGTTCCTCTAGTGTCAGTCCACACTGCACGAATTTGAGTTCGGCTCGTGCTCGGCTCCTCTAGAGTCAGTCCACACTGCACGAATTTGAGCTTGTCTCGTGCACGGCTCCTTTAGATTCAGTCCACCCTGCACGAATTTGAGCTCGTCTCGTGCACGGCTCCTCTAGAGTCAGTCCACACTGCACGAATTTGAGCTCGTCTCGTGCTCGGCTCCTCTAGAGTCAGTCCACCCTGCACGAATCGAGTTCGGCTCGTGCTCGGCTCCTCTAGAGTCGGTCCACACTGCACAAATTTGAGTTCGGCTCATGCTCGGCCCCTCTAGAGCAGACCCACCTTTATAGAGGAAATATTTGTATTTGTGTAATGATTAAACTCAAAAACTACTCGACCGATTTTTTAAATTCTTTCACTAGTAGAACGTTACTTTGTCACTGAGTAACAGGCATATACATTTTTTACTTTCACGCAAATTAAGCCGCTGGCAGCAGCTAGTATCATATAAAATGATTGTCTTACCTTGGTCAGTTTGTGGATTGCTTTGATTTTCCATGTACAATCTACGAAGTTCTTCTTCCTGTTCTTCAGACCACACTCCTTTACCGGGTTTATCTCTACAAGAAACCATTTTGTTAAGATAAGACAAAATGAACTTAAAACTAGTACCTAAAAGAACACCAGATTCCTACAGTATTCATCAAGACCTTACTTGTGAAAGTTTTAAATAAAGACGAAAAAAAAAAAAAACAAAATAGGTACAAGATAGCAGCAAAGTTAGCGCCAGCTAGCATTTCAGCTGGCACTATCTTTGAATACATTAAACAAAGTTACAGGTGTCCCTGCATTCTGAAACAGTACCTACTCGCCACAAAAAATGTTAACTAAGATTTTAAATAGCAGAATTAGGTCAAACAAGTTCTATTTTTAAATAAATAAAAACCGTACGTATTCTTTGTAGTTCACATTAATATAAAATAGTCCAGATGAAAAGGACCTTTTTTATTTTTGTCTGAATCGCTGAAATGGTTTATCGCAAAGAGATATACGGTACAAACACATTCTTTTCATTGTTTAGAGCTCAAAGAAATAACATGAAAAATTACATTCAGGCATGCTTTTGTTTAATTAGAGTAACATAATCAGCAGTTTTATGTTACTACTGATGGGTCTCAAGGCCTCCTCTTGGGAGAGTGAATGGGTCGTAATCCTCAATGCGGGGCCAGTGCAGGTTGGCGGATGTTATAGATTTTTTTGGCTCTACGACATGTAAGTTTCCTCAGGATATTTTCCTTCACCGTTTTGATTGCAGTGCTCCTTAAATTAGAGCACTGGGACGTAATACAGGGACGTCGTGCTTTGGAAAGGTAGTACCTGTGTGGTATGGAATACTGACGTCATTCTACATTGTCAAACTTTCTAAAAGTCGAGGTACAATATTTACAGCTGGGTATTTTCTGCTTGTTGTGTTTACAATTAACCCCTTTTCAGTGTACCTATAAATATATAATTGTTCTTAAAACAGATCTGACCTCTTTGGTAATCAATCATAGTTTAAAGACGCGACCTATATCAACATTATCTTGTCCAATTAACGCGTTCAAACGTTTAGAAACTGTGGACAAAGATTGATGATAGCGAATGTGAAAATGCTGTTACAAGAGGTTATTCACCTTACGCAAGGAAATGTCAATATGAGATGGGTCAGCATTGTGACTAATTGGGTCAGTCGGTTTTATTACAATTATTTGAGATGTACACATATACAAGACGTAATTCTATAGATACTTATCTTTTGTTATTATACTACCTTCGTCAGCAGCTTTGCCCGCTTGAATGTAGGTTTCTCTATACAAATTTTGGACCCCCGTTACATCCTCTTAGGGGATGAATTTTGGAAATTTCTCTCTTAGTGCTCGACAACGCCATAAATGGAAGCGGAAGCGGTGTAAAATTTTACACTCCTAGTCCCCGTAGTTTCAATTGTGCATTGATAGGGTGATTGCGCTGGTTTACCGTCCAGTGCCACTATTCGTCCATTTGACTAAGCTGCTACAAACACATGCGTAAAACTTGAATACAAACCTACCTTCCCGCGCAAGTTTGGTCTTTTTGCGATCCGTAATGTCCAAGCAACAGTTCTACTAGAATGAAAATGTGATTAGACAATACGCGAATTTAAAAAAAAAAATATGTCATTAGCCACTTCACATCCATGCCTTGAAGAAGCCATCGAGCTAGAAAAAAAAAAATGCCGACGAGAAAAGTTCATAGCAAGTTTAATTACCGATAAAACTAGTTGAAGGAATATTTTTGGCACGTATGTCTACTTATAAGCATAATAAATACAATTTAAAGTGTTTTTTATAGTTTTTTTAGACATCTTATATAAATGTAGTGGCATACCAAGTTTGGAAAAAAAATATGGTTTTCGTTCACATGGACGGAAACACAATCAGCTAGGTGAATATTTGTAATGGTCTCTTTATTTCAACAGACCTATATAATACTAAATATTTTCTCTCAGTATGATCTTTATTGCTATTAGATTAGATATTTTAGATTCCGTCCACTCCTTTGTTAGTGTTACGCAAACAAAACAATATTTAAAGGACGTGGATGAAAACTGAGAAACAGTTATTCTTTAGAAATCTTAAAGGAAATAATTAAAGATAACAGCACACTGTCATTGTGACACATATTTCTGACAGTATTCTTTTTATTTGTTTACAGTAATATAATAAGGCGAGAGAGTCTTTTGTTTGTTTAAACTACATTAAATACTATCTATAAGCTACATAACGTTACACTACGACTCACGAAAGCGGGGCAGTAACCAAAGAATCCGGTGAAACCGCGGGGGACAGTTGGTTATAGCTGAAAAAAAATAATACCTAAAAGATAGAGAGAGAATACACAGAAGCTACTATTAAATAGTAGATACGTTGCTGATTAAGTAAAAGAATATATAATTGTTTTTTTTACTTAATTATCAGCCTACACTTCTTTTTCTACACTGTGGTCGAAAACCAGTTCACACTCGGACGAAAACAATTTTTTTTGGACGAAAACTTGCGAAATCCCTACTTTATCAAAAATATTTTTTTATAAAAAGCTGTGAAAGTTATATATTGTCATGTGATGTTAACCTGAAAAAGACTATATAAGCAATGGAAACAAATACGATACCTTTATGTAACTTCAAGATATTTTTTCACATCACAAAGCTGGCAACTCAGATAATTGGACGAAAACCAGCGCAATCACCCTGTGTCAGTCAGTTTCTCCTTTTATATATATAGATAGAAGACACCTATATACTATTTCAGACATTTAGGTATTGAATTGTACCCACCTGTTATCAGTATATAAATCATATCCATATTCAATATCAAGAGAATCTTTCGAATTTTTCCAGAACAAGAGCTCAATAAACACTTTGGGATTCTTCGAAGCAACTTCAGTGAACTTCCTCAATATGAATATAGCGAACTTTTCCAATTCCTGTTAACAAAAATAGCTTTATTCCTAAGAGGTTTTTAAATATAATAAACATAGTTTACAAATAAAATATCGAATTTTTTTCAGTAGGTAAGGAAAATGCACTTAGTTACAAAAGTATAAATGATATTATTGTTGGAATATGACAAAAACAAATCCATCCTACTTCAACACTATGTATATCTTTCTCTTTCTAACCAATAAATATTGTATTTAATTGGTCTGAGCCCCTTGTCAGCACTTGACTGAAATCCCTAGTATGGTTACAGTTACTGTATTCCTTTAGCCTTGCTTAGAAGCACACGTCTCACGTAATATTACTGAAACACACCTTCCAATATAAAGTAAAGGATTAATAAATAGTTATTATTTCAAATCCTTAAAACCGTGTTTGCTTTGGTGTCCACCTATTAACCCCAACAGGTTATGGGCCCAGAGCGCTAAGCCAAAGTACGAATAATATAAAGTGCAAATAAACGAACATTAAATAATAAAAACATTTTGTATATCAAATTGAATAAAAGGAACATTAAACAATTTGATGGTGATAAGTACAGTGAGTGGAAATTTCGAATTCAAAAATTATTAAGTGAACATTGTTGACGTTGAAGTTCCGGTAGAAACAAGTACCAAGTGACTGAAGAAAAATGCATGGCGACGCTGCTGTCTTTTAGTAAAAAGTTGCTGAATTTGAAACTGATTAGAAACATCACACTAAATAAATATTTTCAAGAAATTGCTGACATCATCATTGAACCTATGGCTGCAGGTGTAAAATTAGAATCCGACAAAGTGATCCGCCCTTTTCATGACTCTACCAAACGAGTACGGAGCAGCATTGTCATTGCAATCTAGATACTGACTGAAGAAAACAAAACGTTAAATTTGAAAAAAAGAGATTGTGAGATCATGAAATCAAACTTACAAGGGATGTATGTGATCTTAGCCTAAAAGTACTTCAGGCTGAAACCTACGAGACCACAAGTCACACCTTTAAACGATTCAAGAGATCATCTACAAAAACAAAAATCAATAAAGAACAATTTGGAACCCAAGAAACGTTAGCTCTGGCAAAAAGGGAGATTCGAAGAATTGTCTACAAAAGCGCTATTGAAAAAAAAATGGAGCTAATAATATAAAATGGTATAGTTCGTTACTTCAAAAAACCAAACTACTCAAATCAGGGACCGTACAACCCCGATTAAAAGTTAAGTCTTTGAAAGGGTAACCCTTTTGTGAGGTTACCTTTATCATGATGTAACACCATGAATGGGTTTTAGGCTTGAACCCATTAAAAGGGTTATCTCTTCAATATGGATAACCCATTGATTGGGTTCTATACTGGAACCCCAGTGAAAGGGTTACATCAACGTTATGATAACCCATTGGATGGGTTCTTTACTTGAAACCCATTGAAAGGGTTACCCTTACGTCAAGATAACCCTAGAAGAAAACCCTATTAATATAGGTTATATTAATAGGGTTTTCTTTAGGTTATCATATTATAATGGTTTTTCGATAAGGTTGTGCTAAGTAGGTGCTGGATGAACACACAAACCATCGCTGGCGTACTGGCTTTATTTCACTAGACATTGCAGATTTGTAGACGAAACACGTGTTGCCTATAATATTTAGATACTCTCATATTAAGGTGTGTGTCTTGAACTCCCGTATTTGCGACAATTGTTGCCTAGTGTGACCCGTGTTAGCAGTTTTTCTGTAGTCAATTGAATGAACAATTTTTACGTTTAGTGACCAATATTCTATCTGTGTCACAACTCACAAATGATCAATCAGTCAATAATCAAGTGAAGGTATATTATTATACCTACGTACATTGTTGTGCATTATACGGTGTATCTATAACCTACCTACTTGCCAATTTAAGGGATGACCAGACGGTTGCAAACGAGCGTTCCGACCAAGGTGACCTTGGTTTATGTGTTTGGTTTGTGTTGCCGCTACATGGATATAAAGCACGCGCCAAAACGTTTGGTGGTTGGGAAAACGCGTCTTCCAACCAAGGGTGTTGAAAGTCATGGATTACAAAACTGCTGTCTACACGGATTGAAACTAATACGGTCACCTCGGTTGGAACGTTGGTTTGCAACCGTCTGGCCACCCCTTAACTAAATTACTACTACTTACGTACTAAAAACCATTATCTGAATGTTCGTTTCGAATTCATAGCTACATTATATTATTTATAAGTCTATCATATACCTACCTACCTTGGCGAGCTCGGAGCCTCTGGGGGTTTCCGCATGAGGGGCACCGTAAGCAGGGCCCGAATGCTGGAGGTTCCTGGTGCGTCCAGTGGTCCTGCCGCGGATACCTTGGCCGCAAGGATCAGGGCGTCCCTGGACGCGGAAGAGGCCCGAGTGTCCAGGCCCACCAAGTGCATTGATATGCGCATCATGGGCTTGGATGACTCCGTCAAGGTGGACGAGGTGGTGGCCGCAATCGTAAAGGCGGGAGGCTGCACTGCCGAACAGCTTCGGGTGGGCACCATCCGCGCTGACAGCACAGGCATGCGAGCCGTGACGGTAAGCTGTCCCGTGTCGGTGGCCAAAACCATTACTGGGGAAGGCTGACGGCTACTAGTAGGCTGGGTTTCCGCGCAGATAAAACTACTGGAGCCCAGACCTCTGCGGTGCTATCGCTGCCACGTGGGGGCCTGTTGCGCCGCGAAGGTGAACCGCAGTGACCGCTGCTTCCAGTGCGGTCAGCCCGGTCACAAAGCGGTTGAGTGCCGTGCAACGCCACACTGTTACGCATGTGCGGCGGCAGGCAAGTCGGCCGACCATCGGGCTGGGAGAAGGTCCTGCGACCCCCCGCCAAGGCCAAGAGCAAGGTCCGGAGGCCCATCCACCCTGATGTCCTCACCGCCGCAGCCTCGTCTTTAGCTGCCGCCGCTATCGCCGCTGCAACCCCCGCGGCAGGGCCCTCACGTGGGGTTCGGGAGGAGACTGTAATGGACTGTCAATAACGGCTCCATTACGTCTCCTCCAGGCGAATATCAACCACTGCGCCCCCGCTCAGGATCTATTGCTCCAGAGCATGGCGCAGTGGTCGATCAACATCGCCGTGGTCTCCGAGTCATGGAACCAGCCACACAATAGCACTAGCCAGGAACTATGTCCTGCCCAGAGGAGACTGGGTGCAGGACCTGAACAGCTCAGTGATCCAAATTTCCTCAGCTGCCGCCGGTAGTCCGTCCTTCGATGCCGGCACGAGAGGACGGGATTGCGTGGCAGCACGGTTCGGGGACATTGCAGTGGTAGGCGTCTACCTGTCCCCGAACAGAACTCTCGCCGATCTCTACATCTCCCTTATGGAGCTGAATGACGTCATCGCTGGGTTTGGTTCCCTCACCGTGGTCGTTTGTGGGGACTTCAATGCCAAGAACTTGGCTTGGGGTTCCCGGTACACGAACCAACGGGGTCGGATGGTGGAGGACTGGGCTCTGGAGACAGGCCTGGTCGTCCTAAACCAGGGTTCAGTCCCCACATGCGTGCGCATGCAGGGCGAGTCAGTGGTGGACATATCGTTCGCCAGCCCTGCTCCGTCACCGGGTGTCATCGACTGGCGCGTCATGGAGGGGGTGGAGACGTACTCAGACATTCCGGTTTGACATCTCCGCCTAGACCTCGACCGCGCCGGTCCAACAGACCCGGTGCGGTCCGCGTTGGGCGCTGAAACAGCTAGACCGGGAGCTCCTAGAAGCCGCGATGGTACAGGCCTGGGTGCAAGCACCAGACGGGCCTGTCGACATCGACGTTGAGGCAGAGTGGTTCCGGGAGACCATGTCGCAAATCTGCGACGTGGCAATGCCTCGAGTCCGGCCAGGACGTGCCCGGCGCCAGGTGTACTAGTGATCGCCGGAGATTGCGGCACTGCGCAATGCGTACGCCAGACACTGCAGTCGCCGCGACCGCCCGCCGGATGCGGAGGCCAGAGAGGCGGAGCTGTACGAGGGGTACAGAGTGGCGAAGCGCACCCTCCGGGCAGAAATAAAGCGGGCCAAGTTGGAGGCTCGCAATGTGTGGCTGGGGACTCTGAACGGAGACCCGTGGGGACGCCCCTACAAGGTGGTGCGGGAAAAACTCCCCTGGGCTCCCCAGGTTCCCACCAGATTGTGGAGGGTGTGGTGAACACTCTGTTCCCTGCGCGAGGGGAACACTCTCCTCGCTCATGGCTCCGCCACCAGCGGTTTCTAACGTGGATCACGATGGCGACGGCGACGACAATTCTCTAGAGGTGACCGAGGCAGAGAAAGAGATGAGTGTGGCTGTACGAAGGCTGAGTGCCAAGAATACCAACCCAGTACCCGACGACTTGCCTGGGAAAGCCTGGGTCCTGGCCATGGAGGCTCTTGGTTCTCGATTAAGAGGGCTCTTCAGCGCATGTATGGAGAGGGGCCAGTTCCCACTTCGCTGAAAGACGGGGAAACTGGTCCTTATCGCAAAGCCGGTGGACTCTCCGTCCACATATCGGCCCATTGTGCTGCTCGAGGAGGCAAGCTCTTTGAAAGAGTAATTGCAGACCGCTTCGTCGCATACCTAGCACGAACGGGGCCGAACCTTGCGGATGGCCAGTTCGGCATTCGCAGGAGGCGCTCCACGGTGGACGCCATCATGCGCGTGCGAGCCCTCACGACAGGGCAGGCGGTGTCCCAGGACAGGTGTGTCGTGGTGGTGTCTTTGGACATCGCCAATACCTTCAACTCCCTGCCCTGGTATCACCGGGTGCCCGACTACCTCTGTCGTGTGATCGAGGCCTACCTGTCGGACAGGTACATCATCTACCCTGGTCACCAGGGAGAGCGGGAACGGTGAGAGATGTGCGGTGTTCTGCAGGGATCGGTACTAAGACTGCCCTTGTGGAACATCGGGTACGACCAAGTGCTGCACGGCGACCTCCCTGACGGGGTCAGCGTGGTCTGCTACGCAGACGACAAACTGGTCCTGGCACAGGGAGAGTCCCAGGCGGCGGTTGAATTAGCGACACGCGGGGTTGCGATAGTCGTTGATAGGATCCAGCAGTTGGGACTTGAGGTGGCGCTGCACAAGTCCGAGGCCATGTGTTTTCATGGTCCTCGGAACGCGCTGCCTCAGCGTTTCCAACTAACGGTAGGAGGAATTCTCATTGGCGTCGGGTCGACATTGAAGTACTTGGGACTCGTCCTCGACAGCCGGTGGAATTTCGAGGAGCACTTCCGACTTTTGGTTCCCAAACTGAATCGGACTGGGGCTGCCCTCAAGCGGCTCCTGCCCAACCTCGGGGGTCAAGACGCCTCCTCCCGGAGGCTCTACGCAAGCATCGTCCGGTCCATGGCCCTTTATGGGGCGCCAGTGTGGGCGCCGACACTGCGAAAGCGAACGGCGGCCCAGCTGAACGCTTGCCAGAGGGTCATGGCCATACGGATGGTACGGGGATACCGCACGATTTCCCGCGAAGCGGCGAGCCTCCTTGCTGGCCAGCCACAATGGGGTCTGGAGGCAAAAGTCCTTGCACGCATGCACAATTTGCGCGTGGAGATGCAACGCCGGGGCGAAACTCCGTTGCCACGACAAGTCGCGGCATGGCGGAAAGTGTTCCGGCGGGATCTCATGGCAGAATGGCGACAGCGATTATCGCAACCCGGTGCTGGGCACGCCATAATTATGGCGGTAAGTCCTCTCTTTGAGGAGTGGCTGGAAAGGCAACACGGCCATCCTTACCTTCCGCATGACGCAGGTCCTCACCGGACATGGTAAGTTCGGAAGGTTCCTGCACCGGATTCGTGCGGAAAAAACGCCCGGGTGTCACCATTGCGTGGACCGCCCGGAGGACACCGTAGAGCACACGGTGGAAGTCAAAACCCGCTCTTGGGCGGAGCGGGAACAGTACGCGCCGTCGACGACTTGGGCTCGGTCCGATTACCAGACGGTCGGACGGCGAGCCACCCATTGCTCGCCGTCCGCAAGCCCGCGCCTACGGTGGCCGGAAATCGGGATCGGAATCCCGGCCGCAGCGGTTGGAGCGTAAGGACCGTTGCCTCACGCGATCGGCCGCCTCCTTCGCTAGCATTACGGCTTCGCAGAAGGAGGCGACCGCCTGCCACTCATCCTCGCTCCGGAGCATGGCCTGAACCAAGGCCTGGCGCGAGAGATCGCCGCCACCGATTGCCCCCACGAGGACACGGCGTTGCTCTGCCCAAGCGGGGCACACCTCCACCGTGTGCTCTACCGTGTCCTCCGGGCGGTCCACACAGTGGCGACACCCGGGCGTCGTTTCCGCACGAATCCGGTGCAGGAACCTCCCGAACTTACCGTGTCCGGTGAGAACCTGCGTCATGCGGAAGGTGAGGACACCGTGAGGTCTTTCCGACCACGCCTCAAAGAGGTGACTTACCGCCATAATTGTGACGTGCCCAGCACTGGGTCGCGACAGTCGCTGTCACCATTTCTCCATGAGAACTCGCCGGAGCTCTGTCCGCCATGCTGCGACTTGTCGCGGCAGCGAAGTTTCGCCCCGGCGTTGCATCTCCATGCGTAGATCGTGCATGAGTGCAAGGACTGTTGCCTCCAGCTCCCATGGTGACTGGCCAGCAAGGAGGCTCGCCGCTTCGCGGGAAATCGTCCGGTATCCTTGCACCATCCGTATGGCCATGATCCTCTGGCACGCGTTCAGCCGGGCTGCCGGCTGCTTGCGCAGCGCCGGCGCCCACACCGGTGCGCCATAAAGGGCCATGGACCGAACGATCCCCGCGTAGAGCCTCCGGCAGGAGGCGTCTGGACCCCCAAGGTTGGGCAGGAGCCGCCCGAGGGCAGCCCCAGTCCGATTTAGTTTGGGAGCCAGACGTCGGAAGTGCTCCTCGAAATCCCATCGGCTGTCGAGAACGAGTCCCAGGTACTTCATCGTTGACCCGACGCCGATGTGGACTCCTCCCACCGTTAGCTGGGAACCCGGTGGTGGCGCGTTCCGAGGGCCGTGAAAGCACATGGCCTCTCACGGACTTGTGCATAGTCACCTCGAGTCCCAGATCCTGGATCCTGCCAACGACTGTCGCAACCCCACGTGTCGCTAGTTCGACCGCCGCCTGGTACGACTCTCCCTGCGCCAGGGCCAGCGTGTCGTCCGCGTAGCAGACCACGCTGACCCCACCAGGGAGGTCGCCGCGCAGCACGTAGTCGTAACCGATGTTCCACAAGGATGGCCCTAGTACCAATCCCTGTGGAACACCGCACGACATCTCTCGACGTTCCCACTCCCCCTGGTGACCAGGGTAGGTGATGTACCTGTCTGACCCTAACGCTAGGTTACATTGTTTTATTATGAAGTTCCTGTGTCTACCTTCCACCTTCATCATCAGATCAGTTCGATAGTATTTTATAGTCAAAGTACATTTCATGACAATTCTAATAAGCCCAAACACGGCTATGATACGTTAATTAATTACAGAGTTCCTGTGCCTACCTTCCGGCTCCATCATCAGATCAGTTCGATAGTATCTTATAGCCAAAGTGCATCTCATGACAATTCTAATAAGTCCAAACACGGCTAGGTTACATTGATTAATTACGGAGTTCCAGTGCCTACCTTCCGGCTCCATCATCATCATCAGATCACTTCAATGCATAACTATTCAGAACCATTCATTTATTTGTATTATCATAGTCGCTTAACTATCTTCATTGGGATATCTATGTGAGTATGAAGTTCCGTGACCATTTCTGGTCTTCTTCATCAGTTCCATTTCATCAAATGTTACTTTTTGACTGTAAATGCTTAAGTTCTTGATGAAAATACCAAAATCACTACATAGTTGCCTATAATTTTTGAGGAGTTCCCTCGAATTCGCCAAGATTCCATCATCAGATCCTGATTTTGTGACTATGGGACCATTTGGGAAGTATACTTTTTCCAACAAAAAAAGAATTTTTCAAATCGGTTGGCAAGCGACGAAGTTATGCGCGAACAAACATAAAAAAAAAATACAAACATCCGAATTGATCACCTCCTCCTTTTTTAGAAGTCGGTTAAAAATCGCAGAAGCCGTCCGGATTCAAAAACTCAAACAACAAAAGTGACAATAAAATAGTAAACAAGTACAGACATGAAAAAATCATAATAATAAGTCATTTCGATATGCGGCCAGCAATGCTAAAAAGAACTTTATAGTACAAGCAATAATGATCATAGATCCCGGTTTGCAAGGCTCTCGGAAAGTAACCACAAAGGCGCCGCCGCTGACGCTTAACGCTTGCTATGCCATTTTGCAACGTATGCCTACCATTGAGAGATCATATTACATTGCTCCGAATTGGAATGTTACGCTGTTATCGTTTTCAAAACAGGTGAAAACGTAAGGAACCCTTTTCAACGACTTAATTTAAGCCGATCAAAAGTGTTACCCAAATCGTATGGGTTTTTGTTTACCTGTTTAGAAAAACCCTATCGAATACCCTTTCATTGAAAAACCTAAATGGTCCATTAAGCCATTTAAAAGGTTACCTACATCGTATGGGTTTTAGATTAACTGCTTAAAAAAACCCTATCGAAAACCCTTTCTATAAATAACCCAAATGGTCCTTTAAGCTATTCAAAAGGGTTACCTATGTCTTATGGGTTTTTCATTAACTGCTTAGAAAAACCCTGTCGAAAACCCTTTCAATGGGTAACCAAAATGGTCCCTGACTCAAATACCTTTGAATTTGCTTTTATGGCGGGCCGTGATATGATGGCAAAACGAATTTACTTTTATTTGGGATTCTGGAGCAGAGCATTTGAAAATCAAGACTAATTGATAGTAAACTTCACTGAGCGTGAGAAGCCAAGAAATGATTCAGTTGCTGTATTGGCGAGTTTATACTAGCGACGAAAAATTATCAAGTGATCAGTAATTCGGGCGCACCAGGTATACTACAGAATATGTATTTGTGATGAAGATGATAAGCCGGTAATAAAGGGTAAGTCTTTGAACAATCTATTCAGCAGTCTTTGAACAATCTATTCAGCGGTAACTGATTAGTGCTTGAAAAAAAAAGCTTTAAATAGCGAATGTTCGATAGATAAAGTCACAAATAATATTAAAGAATTATTGTGGAATAAAATAATTGTAAATCAGAAAAGTGGAAATAAAATTAATGAAGCTATTTTTTTATAATTATAGAATTGATAATATTGTACTTATAGTACATTGTGTGAAGCTTGATTTGTATATTGTCACAAATAAACTTGTCTGTCATATGATAAATTGGAAACAAAGGGTTTGAAACGAGAGGTCGTTTAATCTCAAGGGCACACAGATGTTTGCGGTCCTAGCAGTTTTTTTTTTGTTCATCTATTGAAAAGCAAAAACTATGTTGTGATTTTAAGAATAATTTAGATATTTCTATTAAGTTTCGGGACTATGTAGCAAAATGTGAAGTTCATTAGGGTCCAGGAATAGTTAACTTTATGTTGTGATAATGAAAGGGAAATTATACCCAGTTAATCGAAAAAGTTCTGAGCTCGAGAAAGTATTGGTCATCCCTAAACAGTGCCGCATACTCTGGCTGTAAATGGTATTGCCGAATGTATGATGAACAATGATAGAACGGGTCTACATAAAACAAAAGTTCTGAAATCAGATTGTTCTGGGGAGCACTGAGGTCAGATTATACACCTGATGATGCGTTATGGCATAATAATAAGCCAAAATCGTACATTTTAAAGTTTTTGATTCTACTGTTTACTAAGTTAGTAAAAGTCTAAAAACGAAATTTGACGAAGAGGTTGTCAAAGGGAATTTCGTTGATGATGAATCAAATTTAATCAAGGTTATAAGGTGTGGGATGTGGTAGACCAAAATGTTTGTGGGATTCAGAGTTGTGATATAGATGAGATTAAGTTCTTATCAAATAGGCCAATGAAACTTGAGCCTGAATGTGTTATGAGCTAAAAATAGCATAACATGGTAACTCTGACTTGGTACACCCGTTTGAAAGGAGGTGTGGATCTGATAAGAATCAATCAGTTTTTACACAAACAAACAATACAATACCTGACATAATTGCAAATAAATCTGTTTGAGAAACAGAGGAGAGCTCGACATTGTCATATCACAATGGAAATAAGTTAACTTTATTTTAAGATCAAGAAACATTACATAGTTAGAGTTAGAGACAAAATGGTAGAGTGCAAAACTTATTTTCTGTTTCGTATAATGAATACGATGGCGACAGTATTTTTGATATTAAGTTTTTACTTAATGCGTGCTGGACTTAAAAAAAGAAAGCTGGTATGGTAAGCATTTAAATGAAGAATGTTTTCAGTAATAGATTTAACTAGAAACCTATTGAAAATGATTCCCGGAAATCTGATACTAGAAAAGGATAAAAGAAATATTAATTCGAATAAATCAAATCAATTGTAAATGAATACAGTTAAAAATTGATTGTGAAGCGAGTTTAGTGGCTCGTGGTTAGTCAGATAAATGTTCAGATAAATGTTAAAGAAACTTTTATATCATTTGAACTATCGAAAGTTTTAGTTAAGCTTTTATGATTCAATGTAATTTCTTGGTTAAGCATATGGATATAAAAGCATAATTTTATTAGGAACCTGGATTAAGAAATTTTAGTGTATGAATATTGCTGAGGGTATTCTAGCTTACAATTAATAGTTTGTACTTTAATGAAGTCATTATATGGATGTATGTAGTCTGTATACTGTTGGTTCCTGAAATTTCGGTGAGCTTAGATAAAAAGGTGTTTCTAATACTTATTAGCAGACCAGTGCATTTAAGTTTTAATGCAGGTCATGAATAAAGCTTGGTAGTTGCCCAGTTACTAAATTGTGGAAGTTGCTTCATGTAAAATACTGGTATTTAGCTGCATCTGGTCAGACTAGAAACCGACCCCAAGACAGTTGGGAGATGATGATGCATGAAGTCTGGTGCCTGGTTAATGGCAATAGGTTAGCTCACTATTATAAAGATCGTTATATATTATATTGGTGTACAATATATACTCCCTTATTTATATATATATAAATAAATAAGGGACTTAAACATAACTGATGAAATTTGGGTGTACGGTGCACCTCTGCCTGACCCTTTTGGGTAAAAAGGCGTGATGTTTATGCTATGTGATAAAGAACAAAGTTTTACTTAATGTCTATGTTATTGCATTTTAACAACTATGTTATAATGTGTAATGTAGTAGTTGAGTAAAACATACCCAATCAACATGTTTTTTTTTTAAATCATTGACTTATAATATATGAAATGTTTTCTGTAAAACAAAAAATAAACAAGTCAGAAAACAAAATTACTTTAGATCAGGAAATTTAGAAAAACAACAGGTCTTGAAAAGTTTAACTTCAGGGATGCTTGAAGGGCAATAAATCTGCCCATACACTCTTTGAAAGTCAAATATGTTGATTACAAAACATTGAGTTCGTGTGAAATAACAAGAGCCCTTTGTAGAAATCTTATAAGGTGCTTGATGTTGAATCATGCTGAGCTTAATCTTATTTTTCTGTTTACATATTGAGTCGATAGGCAAACAAAAACTATTTGTAATGGTTCCACTTAGGTACAAGACCCTTTGTCTTGAAATATTTAAAAGGAACTATAAATCTCAAGTTAACAAAACGATTTTAAAATTTTATAAGTAAGTGTTTATTGATTGTGACTGGAGTGTTAATGAATAAATATGAAATGTACTGTGGGTTACTTGTTTAAAATATTTAAGTAATGTACAATTTGCTGGCAAGAATTGTGGCAGCAAACAATAGCAAGATAGTATACAATAGTAATGCAAAGAATGGTTTAATATAAAGCAGCAGAAGATACTGTGATTAAAGTCTTTAGTGATAAGTATAGGCTTCGCTATAACAGGTGCTATTTTTATTTATGATAATAATAATAATGGATGCAAAATCATTGCGAATAATCCTACCAGCCACAAACGAACACATAGATGTTAAGTGTCAGGTTGAGAAATATGTTACTAAAATATTTTGTTTCTACAAGTTAACCAGATAGCTGGTATCCTGTGAAATTTCCAATGGTGTGTTATACCTAGATAAGAATGAAATTCGGGGTGACATTGTAAATATATGCAATGTGCATATGGATATATTATTATTTTATGTTAAAAATAAGAGCCTGGTTATGATAAGTAGATGAATAAGATTCATAGTTAAAATAATCAATTAAATGATTGATTGGTCTGATTAGGTTTTACTGGGTTTCCCTAATCCTGCGCAACGAATGTTGGACCATGATGATATTGTATTCCCAGAAAGAAAAAGGAAGGTGTGTGTTTTTATTATTGTATAAAGATGTTTAGTATACTAATAAGTATGTAATAGATATTATATCTTGACTAAAGAGAAAAAGGATTTATTTTTGAGGGGGCGTGTTGGAATATGACAAAAACAAATCCATCCTACTTCAACACTATGTATATCTTTCTCTTTCTAACCAATAAATATTGTATTTAATTGGTCTGAGCCCCTTGTCAGCACTTGACTGAAATCCCTAGTATGGTTACAGTTACTGTATTCCTTTAGCCTTGCTTAGAAGCACACGTCTCACGTAATATTACTGAAACACACCTTCCAATATAAAGTAAAGGATTAATAAATAGTTATTATTTCAAATCCTTAAAACCGTGTTTGCTTTGGTGTCCACCTATTAACCCCAACAATTATTCCTCAAGTACGCACAAGATAATAAATAACAAGATACCATTCCGTTTTACTGTGCAGTAGGTACTTAAAATTCCTCGGCATTTTTATTTACATTTCAATTTAGGGACGCTGCTAGGGTAACATCAAGACAAACATTTTGTTACTCAGCGGCTGATAGGAATCAAATTTTGCGCCAGGTTAATTTAGATTCTCGATACATTCAGTAGGTACCGACACCCCTCGTGCGTCGATAAAATCTGTCCCCTGCCCCTCCACACATCGTATGCACGACGGGGAAAAAAGCTTAAATTTGGTCACACGTGTGTCGTAATATGGGAAAAATATCAGGCTATAAAAACCAGTTGAACTTATCCAAGGGGAAATTGCATTATTTTTACATAATTTACTGGCCATATTTCTAGTTTGTGACTATATATTATTTTATCATACGGTGACTTAAGTTGACTTAAATATTTCGTCGGATGTGAAAAAAAATATCTGCAATTTTGTAATATACCTACATACTAGGCATTCCTACAGTATTGTGAGTACGTTTAGAAACATAATCTTAAATACATAAAACACCCTCGGAACAGCTATCTGTAAGCCATACAAATATTTGTTTTGCGTGAGAATCGAATCCGCGACACACAGCGCAGCAGTCAATCGCTCAACCACTGCGTCAACCATGGCCGACAAATGCAGTTACTAAAATATCATATTCCACAATATTTACAGATGCCACATATTTTACAGTTCTAAGACGTGAAAAGAGATTTACCATGTTGTATGTACCTATTTTAGTAAATTATTTCAATTATCAGATAATCGTAAAATTGCAGATAACTCTTTTAAACTTCGCACCTGTCGACTTGATCATGGTTCAATTGTTTAAAAATTTGCGAGACAGCTAAAAAGAAAATGTTTCAAAACTTCACATGCTCAACTACCTACATCTCTCGGCATTCGAGTCTTTTCAGGGAAAGGGTTGTCTCTGACAGATTTAAAAATTATTTACGAAAATATGTTAATAGCAACAATTCTATTAGATCGGTAATTCTATGAAGTTATATTTTATTTTTATATAATGTAATTATCATAAATACTTTTTAATTATGGAAGAGAAAATCCATTCCTGCAAAAACGCTCACTGTCGCTTACGATGTTCTTCTAAAAAAGGGTCGATATCGCGACTTGGTAGGTATTTACGTACCTATTTTAAGCTATATTTGTCTCTTCTTACGTACGTTTGGACGTGAGTAGTCATTTGTTATACGGCCTAAGTAGCGTGACGTATACGGTTCAAAAATAGAATGACAAGTTAGAGGCTCATCGATCTTAAGTACAACCGAGCTTTCCTTTGAATACCTTCACAACTTACGTGGGCGTACAATGTGTTTCTTTAACTTGAATATGGATCAAGTTATCTCGACATTTTATTTGTTTTTATGTCGAGCGACTTTAATAGAATTAAACAGAATATACAGAAAGGTTTTTTTTTAAGTTATCTCACTGACATTATCAATGTAATTTTTAATTTAATTTAATTTCAATGCAATCCACAATTTCATTTATTTTAATTTATTTCAATGTAATTTTTCAATTAATTTTAATGTAACATACAACTTTTTTTATATTATTTACTCAAGTGCTCACAAATTTTTTTTCGTCTGGAAATTTTCTTTAATGCTTAACCTGTGAATCAGTCGTTGATGTCAATATACAAAAATAAATTAAAAAGAGATCATGATCATATTTTTGTTTTTCAATTTAATTGTCACTTATTTTCTTGTCTATACATGTATTTAGTGAGTACGTATTTATGTATCTATTTTAGTAAAATCGTTTAACCTTTTTTTGCACCAAGTGCAACCCCATTTTTGTCCGGACAATCTACGAACAATCTAAAATAATCAAAAAATCTCTAAATTAAAAATCTCCCCAATAACAGGTTGCCTGTAAGCGCGGACATTCTTTTTTAGTTTAAGGATCTCATTGTATATTCATTATCTTGATGTATAAAAACAAAGCTTCATAAGATAGTTTCCTTTATCGCTGTTTTTGTTGAATTGCCTTTTTTCCATACTTACCTACTTTTGAAAGATCGGCCTTGTAAAGAAATACAAAGCAAAAGAGCACAAATCAAGAAGTGCAAGCAATATTTCCGACACACTTTTTTTTTAGTAGTGATAGTCGCCCAGCATTACAGAGTATAATGATGGTTGATAAATAAAAGGGTTATGTTCGTGTAGAAATGACGCAATGGGTGTTGACTTGGATATTTGCCAGCGAACATAATGGGGAGGGACAGGGAAACAATATTCCTTTTTCGAACCATATTTGTGGAAGCGGTCTTTGCTTGGTTAGTTTCAGCGTGTTTTAGGCACCCTTCAGAGAACGTATACGCACTAAACCATTTCTAAACGACCACCTAAATGTTAAAACCATATATATTTTATTTACATAAAAATGTTATTGCCCCAAAAAAGACAGAATAAAAACATACAGTTGACAAACACGTACCCTGAATTGCGGTACTCGATTGTCGAGTATCCTTTGAAATATGAGGAAAAGTGAAGCTTGGAACATCATGGCGGGCCGCTTACAGTCCCACGCGATTCTGTGCAACATCTTCACTATGCTGTGGTTGGTGTCGGGTAGATTTTTGTCATAGCGCTCGAGGAGAGATACACAGGCGCTTACAACTCGAGGGTGACAGAATCTAGACAGAGGAAAATGTTAATGTTTTCAGTAAGTGGGTACAGTCGAACACGCCTTTTGATATACAGGTAGTTAACTTGTTACTTTTAATTAATCTATGAATGGTATGAGTACCTAGATAATCAATTTTACATCACATTATAAAATATGACATAAAGGGGTGACCAGCCGGTTGCAAACTACCAACTAAGGTGACCTTGGTTTATGTGTTTGATTTGTTTAGCGGCTACAGGGGTGTAGTGTAAACCACGCGCCAACACGTTCGGCCAACCAAGGGTGTTGAAGGTCATGGATTACAACTGCTGTCAACGCGGATTGAAACTAGTAAGGTTACCTTTGTTGGAACGTTGGTTTGCAACCGTTTGGTCACCCCTTAAATGTAAAACATCTTAGCAGTGTAAAGATGACTGTTTTTACCTTTACACCAAATAGGTTACGCAACTGTACTAGGAAGTTTAGATATCAAAGATCAAGCATTTTATTTGAAATAAACATTTACAGGCACTTTTGAAATTTCAAGAAGTCACAAAAAAAAATTGGGCAAGTGCGAACTTACATATGTCAACAGTTCAATTCCCGAAAAAAAACGAAGTCTCGGAAGATTTTTCCGAACCGTAATTTTTTTTTTCGTTTGACCTAACAAAAAATTTACAGTTTCCAGATTTATTCCTATATCTGTGCTATAAGACCTTGCTTTATGCCAAATTTCAGGAACCTGGGTCGACGGGAAGTTCCCTATGAATTTTGATTTCTTCGATGACGATATATATGTTTTTTGAGACATAAACGGCCTTTCTTTTTTTTCGTTAACTTAGAAATTTGATTTTTTTACAGCTTCAAGAGACCGCAGACTTGAGTATATGGTTTTAATTTCAACTCGATACCTCTACGCGTTTCCGAGATAAAGACGACGACAGGTCTTGACAGACAGACGGACAACAGTTATTCTATAAGGGTTCCGTTGTTTCTTTTTGAGGTACGGAACCGTAAAAATTATGCTAATTGCGCATTCCAAATCGTAGATTTCTATGAAGAAGAATCTGCAAGAAAATCCATGGACACTCTAATCAATCATGTTATGTATTACAAATATCTCGGTTACATGTTTCTTATCGCTACTGTTATGTGAGAATAATGTAATTAAAGTAAAAAACAAAACTACATTTCTACGATTCATAACTATCTATAATATTTAATATCTATATTTTAGTTTATTTTTATAAACCACTAACAGCTAAGAGATGACCAGTCTAAACTGATAGCGCTCGTTCAAGGAAATACGCGTATATCGGCACCACTCAGCTCAACCGTTTTGAAGGAAACCGAATGATCCAACACACGCGCCACCATCAGTGAGACATTCGAGTGAGTATAACAAACAAATATCTTTACCTGTTTACGAATTCTGGAAAATCGAAATCAGTTTCCACGACTGCCGTGCTCCTTTCCTCTTCCTCTTCTTCGTCTACAGTAAAATAAACTACATTATGATAGTTCTTACTAAATTAACTAAAATAATTCAGCTACTCAGCTGTAGTCTAGATACAAAGTTATCGTTTTGTAATTTATTTTAGCTTGTCATCTCTTCTTAATAAATCACTATGGTAGGCGCCAGTTAAATATGCAATAACGTACATTGACCCAATATCTCTTCCTGGGTAAATAAACGATTTTTTTATTGTATTAGGTATTTTCAATTGGTTTTTATACTATGATGCTTGGAACCATTATAGATGTCGTCTCAGGACTGCTTTATATCTATTTCCGTTTTGTTTTTAAATATTACTGTCAATAAATGTAGGCTGGTCAATAACCGTTATAGCAAATTTATTTGGCGCCTACTATAAATAATGTTACGCGAGTGTGAGTTGTGATTCGTATACGAAAACCTGACGAATTGTTTGGCAAGAATCGTTTAATGCTAGCTGAGCAGGGAAGCCGCAGCTAAGAGATGTCGGAATGTCAAAAAATATCGATAATTTTTTAAATTATGTACCGTTTCGATAAATTATGTTTGAAGTATTCTACATAATTATCGATACTTCTTTTATTGGGCAAGTTTAGTGAGTATTTTTTTTTATTTAAATCATTATTATGTAGACTTGTTATTTTTTAAATTAAATATTTTATTAAGATAAATCGATCTATTTTGTTTTACTTACCTTCCTCGTCATACGAATTTTCTTGAGTTTCATCAACGTCATCAGCGGTTTCTATTAAAAGAAAAACTTATTAGAATATTTATTTTTTCTTAGAAAGTGTAGGTGTAGTATAATTTAAGGAGACACGGTGAGTATTATTAAGTGAAGCTCAAGTTACTACCGCAGTTACTTTTTGACGTATAAGTAAGTTAATTTCCACGAATTAGCTATCACGATGTTTTGAGTCAAAAGTTTTGTGAAATGTTGAGTGGCGTTGACAGATGTATGGAGGCTGAAGTAAACTTGTTTGGTATTCTTTAGTTTGGTCTAGACGGTTCTTATTTCGACCTAAATAATTAATTTCAAAATAGATAAAATTAAAAAAATTACAACAAATTGTAACTGCTACCACTTACCAGTCGGCTCTACGCCTAAGTCTGTATTATAAACAGTTTCTAGCATTGTAAGTTCTTCATCTTCTGATATTCCAGTTGTACCAAATATTCCTTCATCGGGCCAGACCTCCCTAAAAATATTTCATTCGTTAAATCAAACAAAACTAAATGGACAACACGAAAAATATAATTATAATGTGTTTGGTGTCAAATATGTGTTTTGATTAATCAACTTTGACACTCACGGACGTACCTACAGTTCAGTTAAAGCAAATGTGTTTTTACGCAACTTTTAGTTGTATCAGCCATTCTGAAATTAACTTTATTAACATAAAAATACAATTGATAATTGTTTATTTAAATCGACGCAAGTTTCAAAACGAAGTATATTTGCATAGTTATTTTATATTAGCTACAGTGTTGATTGATTTGCATTCCAGTGTGAAAACATCTTTACGAACCTTGCAGCTCTAAACATGCCGACAGCATCCTCGAACTTGTATTCTTTCATCAACTTCTGAACATTCTTCATGCAGTATTCTCTAAAGAAATAAAAAAGATATTAATATTCACCTTTACAAACACACTTTATTCAAAATATAAACCTTAGTTTATGTTTTGTGGATTAATTTAATTTGATCTTGTATGCTTACGTTGTAAAATATATATATGTAATATATATTACAGATAATTGGTATTATTATAGCATGTTCACTTTGAATTTACTGAATGAGTAAAAACAATACCAGTAAAACTATTTATCATGAAAACCAATTGAATTCTCAGTTTCGCTTTGTTTACTAATTACATTATTAGAAAATTCCATTGTCTAGATTAGACAACTTACACAATACGTTACTCATAATGACAGCAGAGAACAATAGCTAAACAGTAAAATAAATTAAATATATAAAAAAATACTTTTGTTGGTCGATGGGCACGTCTGAAGCGGCGTCGAAGGGCGGAGGGTGTTCATCAACGCCTGAAGTGAGGACCGCGGCCAACTGCGCCCGCACCTCCTCCCAAGCCGCCGCTGGCTCCGCGACCTTAGGCTTTTGTACCCCCGTCTTTTGTTCTGAACCACAATATTAATTAGCTCTCCCTCCTTTTATCACATCTGACCGTAAATTACTTTTAAAAGTAGTTATACGATTTAAGCTTTGTACGGAAATAAATGAGGGTCATTTGTGTTTTTTTTTGTCGGGTTGTTAACAGATAAGAAATGTCTTGTTTGGGTTGTCGTACTGTAGATATAAAAGGGATAATAGGCACCGAAATATTTATATTGGTGCATAATGTTGAAAAATAGACAAATAGCCTTCTTAATATGTAATCCATATATATAAAAGGAGAAACTGACTGACTGACATATCAACGCACAGCCGAAACTACTGGGACTAGGAGTGAAATTTTGCACCAGGTTTCCTTTTATGACGTAGGCGAGCACTAAGAGAGGATTTTCCAAAATTCACCCCCTAAGGGGATTAAAAGGGGGTCCAAAGTTTGTATGGAAAAACCTACTTTCACGCGAGCGACGCCGCGGGCAGACGCTAGTAATACATATATGGGTAATGAGGTTTTGATTCATAACAAGAACAGGTTGAATCGAACATGATATGCATGACTGATTGGGTTCACCTCAGTCGCGGCGATAAGTCCCCTGTTTTAGGAAGTAAGGGAGAGGTTTAAAAGGCGCCACGGTGGTCACTTTCCGCCTGACGCAGGTCTTCACTGGAAATTGGTATTTCGGAAGGTTCCTGTTTCAGATTCAGGTGTCACGATTGTTCGGATCACCTGGAGGACACGGTGGAAGTATGCCCCACTTGGTAGAAGCACCGCCGTGTGATCAGAGGTGGCGACATCTGTCGTCCGGCTCTGGTTCAAGCCACGGTACGGAGCTAGGAAATGGGAATCAGTCACCTCCGCCGCCGCTGTTGGAGAAGCCCCGGGCGTCGGTTGTCAAAAGTCGTGCAATGGATAGCTCGCTGTCCTGTAAGGACCAAGCCCGGGTCGTCGGCGCATTATGTTCCTCGCGTGCCTCAAAAAGCGGTCAGTAAAATGGACGGGGCCCACAAGGGCCGGTGCTTGCTAGGGCTGCGCGAATGTTTGAAAGAGTGACCGTGGCCTTGGAACGCAAAGTATAACTGAAGGAACACAGGTGGGTTTTAGTCAGTAAACTTTCCCTCTCGTTCCACCTAGAGCGAAATAAGTTTTTTGCTGATTTCCCATCTCAATAATAACCGGCCAATTGCGAGTCTGACCTGCGCACGAATGTTTCCGAACCGTCCGTTGTAAAACCCCACTTAAAAAATATTTTATTCTGTTTTTAACAGAAATACATTATCTGTGAAAATTTCATCTGACTATAGCTATCACGGCTCATGAGATACACCCTGGTGACAGACAGACGACAGCGGAGTGATAGCAATAGGGCTCCCGTTTTTATACCCATTGGGTACGGAACCCAAAAAGGATTGACACAATCTAAAGGAGACGACCAATGTCATCGAAAATGCATTATTTATTTATTTATTTATTAAAACATCGTGCAACACAAAGGTACAAAGACGGACTTAATGCCTTAGGCATTCTCTACCAGTCAACCAAGGGTAGTGAAGAGAAAACATGTTAGGTGCATAAAAAAAAGAAAAGATTAATAAGAAAACAAGAGATCAAATGTATATATATAAAATAAACATACATAAATATTTATTATAAAATAAACCTACATATATATAAATATATATTATTATATAAGGAAAAATGAAAGGATTACGACGATTAGGAATTTACGACTTGACATAAAGACATGTCTTCCTACAGTAAAGCTAGGAAAACAAACATCTCTCTCATTATAGTCGATTGCATTATATTTCGGTGATAAAGCAAATATTCGGTGAGCCCCCTTATGTACCCGCTAAACCACTAGCAAGCTCTAATAATCTGTATCATAAACACAATTTATGTAGATATTATGCACCACGTCGGCAGTTCCGTACATCGTGATGTATGGCGCCACCTATCGTTGTTACCAGTGCATTACACACATTAGAAATTTATCATTTAATGGCCCGGATATTTGCAATTTGTATCAAGCGAAATTTTAGAACGAGGGATGGGCTGATGACGTTGCGGACATTGTGGGATAGAGTATCTTTAAAATCGTATAAAATATTATCAAATATTTTGGTTTATTTTGTATGTAGGGTAAGGATAAGTATTTATTTTTGTTAACCTTATTGTATACTTGAGAGCAGTGGCGGCCGAGTGGTAACGGCCCCGACTTACGCGAGGTCGCGGGTTCAAACCCAACCAGGCGCATTACTTTGTGTAATTGACTTCATCACCACTGCTCTCAAAACGGTGAAGGAAAACATCGTGAGGAAACCGGCATGTCCTAAAACCAAAAATTCGAAGACTTGTGACATTCACCAACACGCACTGAGCCCGCGTGGTGGATTATGGCCCATTCCTTCTCCTAGAGAGGAGGCCTGAGTCCCAGTAGTGGGAACATTAAAAAAGGCTACGCTATTATGCTTATGCTATTGTCTACCATTGCTGGGCAAAGGCCCCGCTAATATGATCAAATCGTCACACCACCTTCGCCACAATGACCGATCGACCTCAATGGCGACAGATAAGTACGGCAAGATAGTCAAAACTTTACTCAATATAAACAGCAAATTATAAGTACCTGATAATTAATTAAAGTATATATAACTACTATTAACGAAAAACTTACTTTTCGGCTTGGATTTAGCCTTCTTCCTCACTTTCTTTTGAACAACTAACCCAGTCTTTTTGCAATAATGTTCTAACATTTTAAGAAACAAGTGCACTGTTTCCATTAAATCTACTAGATATGACCTAAAACAAATTAAGACAAATTAATATATTTTAAATTTTGAATGTCTGCCTGCCTAGCCATCTCTCAACTGTGTTGGGTTCGCTTCTAATCAAACCTGCTGCAACTGGAGACATACTTTACACGGAGCGACTGCCTTTGTGACCTTCACAATCCAGTAATTGGGTAACACAATAGCCCTTAGCAAGACTGGTATTACAATTCCTGAATCATCAGTAAAAACGGTCAAAGATCTATAAATGACACCCGGGATCAATAGGTTAACATGGTTTCCAAGACACATAGAAATCTAAATATTTTAAGGTCCACATTACACCACCCATCAAAGACCGACCTCGGCAACGTTGCTTGGAGATCGATCTGTGTAGCTGTAATTACTTAACCACAAGCTCATTAGTGCCTTCAATTTTACTACAAAACAATTAAAAATAGTCGTTCTGATCGAATTTCAGTTTTGGTGGCTAATATGTGGTGGTAGCTGGAAGTGCCCTGCAATTTCCTCCTCACCTTCTTCTCCTGAAATTTCATCCTGTTTCCTGATTATCTACAACCTACGCCTAGAGTGAATAGGTTACTTCTAGGTAAGCGTGCTCCATCGTCGACCACATCATCGCTTACCATCAAGTGAGATAATGGTCAAACGCCAACTTATCAATAATAATAAAAAAAAAAAATTTTATGAGTTTTGTTTTTAAAAAATATTTAAAAATGTAATTTATATGTATGTTGAACAAATAAAGGAAATAATAAAAAAAAACTTACCTCGGCATTTTATTTTCATCATAGTTTAGGAAAGTCGAAATTATAAACTCCCTATACTCTAATACGTAAAAAATGTTGCTCTTTAAAACTTTCGCCGATTCTTTGACGCTGGGATCGGTACTTTTGTCCATAGCTAGCAGAGTGTTGAGCAACTCTTTGTAAGCTCTAAGAGCTAAATGCAGCCTCCTCACCCAAGCTGTGAACTTTTTCTTTTCAACTTTTATCATGTCATAGTACTTCTCCATTTGTTGCTGTACGTAATGGAACATGGGAACTGACATTGTTTCACTGAAAAGTTAATGTTAGTTAAAAACAAAGCTGAATTCTATACAAATCTACATTTTGGATGGTTTTGGTTAACTTCAAAAACACATGAATACTGTCGCACGATCTGCAGTGTAAAGTAAAGATTTACACAAATGAACACAATCAATTGTCAATTCAACCGATTTCATTGTATTACCGAGCAGTCGAATTTTTAATCATGAGGCAATGGATTAGGAATTTCATTTGGTTGTATTATAAAATGTGATTTACTGTGTTACACAATTAGGGTGCTGATGACTAAGAGTTTTTTTTGGGTACATTCGAAATAGGCTAGGTACGCTAGAAATAAACAAGCGAGAACCTTTACTGATTGATTGAGAAATATTAATTAACTAGCTACACGCTTCAGCTACACGGGTCTTAGAAATATTTGAAATTCTTGGGTTTACTATAATATGCACATATTATACGTTCCTCATGGATTTATTTATTGCGCATGCAAATACATTCAGTAATTTTTGAGTTTATCACGTTCATACAGACAGACGCAGTGGAGGAATTTGTTTTTTTAATATGTATGCTCTGTTAGAGTTCAGAACTAGCTAAGAATAAAATTCAATCTCCAGCTAAATACATCAATTTCATCAATTTTTGTGTACAATAAAGAATAAGCCTCTTACCTGACCAACCCAACTTGAAAGTTGTGTCCTCTATTAAATTCCATAAAGAACTTCACTGCCCATAAGTAATAGGATTCATCATTTTGCTGAGCTTTGGCTCTCACTAACACATCTTTCACATAATGCATTAGTGGATTGTATGAGCTGTTCAAGAACTCTATGCAAAATTCTTTCAGGAATAATCTGGGGAAAAGATAAAGAAATATTAGCCTCAGCCAGTTTAGTCGAACAGTTTATATGGCTTTAAGCTATAATACAATTAAAATGAAAGCTCCGAGTGTGGACAAGTTATAACTAGATGGCGCTTAATTCAACATTGTTTAGTTTATTTTGTTTTTAGTGTACGGGAAGCATTACTATGTCAAGTAAATGGTATTTGCGAAAATCGGACATTTCACTTTATTGAACTTAATCAAATGATGGCCAAAACATCCACCCAACTCTGACTGTTCATGTCTTTAACTAAAGTTCTTAAGTATAGCGCTATTATAATTACTATAGTTAGAAATAATTTGACTAGGTTCAATAAAGTGGACAGTCCGATTTTCGAAAATACCATTTTCTTAACTTATAATGCTCCCATAGGTCCCATAGGTACATTGAAAACAAAACAAAGTAAACATGCTGAGTTTAGCGCCATCTAGTATGCTCATGCCACGCTCGAGCTTGTAGTTTCCACCATAAGGGGGATCAGCAAGCAAAGGATTTCTCTTAAAAAATAAAAGTATAAAAAGAATATATATATATATATATATATTTTAATTTAGCGTTTCGGTTTAAATATCTTTATTACCATTAAGATAACAATTGTCACTTACATGAGAACATACAATAATATAAATAAGTATTAATATTATCCCACGAAAAATAAATGCTTAGTTGTCAATAAGTTAGAAGAAGCGAATTCCCTGCATTCCTGAGAGAAGGCGATTGCCCAAGTTAAAAGAAAATGGCGCCATTTGAAAATAAGTCAATACTAGGGCTTTCAAATACCGGAATTTTTCAATACCGGTATTAGTATTATCGATACCATGATCACGTGATCACAGTATTGACCACAAGTTCAATTAGGATAATAATTCAAGCTTTAAAATTATGTTATTAATTTTGAGTCGGCCTTTACTATGGTTACTTTTTGAAAATGGTAATACAAAACTCTCATATTGGTATAGCTAACCAAACCTACGATTTCATAGCGTGGAGATTTAGAACATTACTATTCTTTATACGGGGCAAACGTGTAAAAGCATATTTGTTTAGTTCGCAGATTTTATAAAGTCATATAAATATATTCCTCGTAAACAAATATTAATTTAATCTTCACCTTAACCAGGCAGTCAGGAAGGCGACCTACACGATTAAATACCGATGAATGTAATATGTATAGAACCTAATGAAGCCCTGTCTAAATTATTATTTCTTATAACCTGACGGTCCAGTTAGGTAGGTCTTCGAAAAAGGGTCAATCTTCGAATCCGACTCCCCGGTTGGGCAGCGTTCGGGAAGCTGCGTGGTAACTTCTCATCCAACATAACCCAATATCTCAAGACGAAAGTCTATATAAGTCTACCAGTGCGTGTTGACAGTGACTCCTAAACGTAGTCGCTCACAATATACTTCATCAGAAGGCTTAAAGGTACCTAAAGGGCAGTGGAAAGGGTCTCAGGCTCAGTTCCTCTACGTGATTGCAGCAGAAATTAAGATATCCGCAAGAGAACCAATATTACCGACACTGTTCGATGAATTGCCAAAGTTAAGTAGCAGTTGCAGGGCATATTGCTGCTAGAGCAGGACTCGACGGAGACGAAAGGTTCTAGAGTGGCGACAACGTAACGGAAAGCGCAGCGTTGGAAGACCTCTCACTAGGTGGACCGATGATCTGGGGAGGTTCGCGGGAATCAGATAGATATGAGACGCACAGGACCAAAACTTATGACGACTCTTGTGGGAGGCCTATGTCCAATAGTGAACGTCACGGCTAAAATGATCATGATAACCTAACATCCCCTCCCTGTTCCATTTTGGAGATGTCCCTTCCACCCCCTTGTCCGAGAATAAGTCCTATCCAGCGGTAATATAAAAAGTAGCCTACATTACTCACTATAACATTAGCTATGTCCTTAAAATTTAGTTCGACCGTTTTAAAGACGTATTCAATGAAATACTATACCCACGAGTATATAAAATATAATTTAAGTTAAATTAGTTTTATAGTTAAGTTTCTGTATTAAACCATTTTTCAAAGAATTCAGAGTGATGGTGCCATTCATTCTAAGTCATATACATAACTACAGTCCGAGATACATATTTAATAGTGCTTGGACAGAATTGAGTCAGTTCATTTAGTCCCGTGGGTTGATCAAAGTTAGGTAAAGTGAATATATTATTGTTGTGAAAAGTTAACGGATTTTTTCTTGCTAATAGAGATTCTACATTTACAAAAAGACTGTATTAAAAATTTCGCTATGGGATCTGTTTCTGTAGTTTCATTGTCTAATTTATGATTTAAGGGAGCCTCATTTGCTACAAATTTGTTATTTGATATATTATTAATTTCCAAATCTTTTTAGTCTTCTTCATATATGTCGTAAATTCTCTGATGTTAAGGCTTTTTTTTGATGTGGGTAATCATTAAATAACTCCTCCTGTTCTAGGTCAAGCGAAATGGTGTATCAGACTTTTATTGTCTAAAACCTACCTTTTTTTTTTTTTTTATTGGGTGGGAAAATCATCCTAATGACATCCCCGCTCTTGGGCGGAGCGGGAGATAGTGTCAGACTCTTACTGACTAAAAACCCACTCCTGTTCCTTCGTTGCCTTCGTCCCAGGGCCCCGGGTTCCGCTTTCACACTACCCGTGGCCCCAGTAGGCTTCGACCCTGCTGGGCCCCTACGATTTGCTGACATCTCCTTGAGGCGCGCGTGGAACAAAACGCGCCGTCGACGACTTGGGCTCGGTCCGGACGGTTACCGGACGGTCAGACGGCGAGCCACCCATTGCTCGGCGTCTGCAAGCCCGCGCCTACGGTGGCCGGAAATCGGGATCAGAATCCCGGCGGCGGTTAGGGCGTGAGGGCCGTTGTCTCACGCGATCGGCCGCCTCCTTTGCTAGCATTACTGCTTCGCAGAAGGAGGCGACCGCCTGCCACTCCTCCTCACTCTGGACCATGGCCTGTATCAATGCCCGGCGCGAGAGATCACTGCCGCCGATCGCCTCCACGAGGACACGGCGGTGCTCTGCCCAGGCGGGGCACACCTCCACCGTATGCTCCACTGTGTCCTCCGGACGGTCCACACAGTGGCGGCACCCAGGAGTTTCTTCCGCACGAATCCGGTGCAGGAACCTCCCGAACTTACCATGTCCGGTGAGGACCTGCGTCATGCGGAAGGTAAGGACGCCGTGTTGCCTTTCCAGCCACTCCTCAAAGAGGGGAAGTACCGCCATGATTATGGCGTGCCCAGCACTGGGTTGCGATAGTCGTTGTCGCCATTCCACCATGAGATCCCGCCGGAGCTCTTCCCGCCATGCCGCGACTTGGCGCGGCAGCGGAGTTTCACCCCGGCGATGCATCTCCACGCGCAGATCGTGCATGCGTGCAAGGACTGTTGCCTCCAGATACCATGGTGGCTGGCCAGCAAGGAGGCTCGCCGCTTCTCGGGAAATCGTCCGGTAACCCCGCACCATCCGGATGGCCATGACCCTCTGGCATGCATTCAGTTTGGCCGCCGGTCGCTTTCGCAGCGACGGCGCCCATACCGGTGCCCCATAAAGGGCCATGGACCTAACGATTCCTGCGTAGAGCCTCCGGCAGGAGGCGTCTGGACCCCCTAGGTTGGGCAGAAGCCGCTTGAGGGCAGCCCCAGGTCTAAAACCTACCTGTAATCTTTAAGTTAAGTACTCTTTAAGTTCCAGGGTTGCGGCAACTCTTTAGACCAATCTCGCGGCCTCATATTAATTCTTTATAGTAAACTTCCTTTGATTTGTGATTTAAATATAGTTATTTACGTCATAAAAAGATCATAATGTCACTTACCTAATAGCAAAAGCTGACCTTCGCTCCAAAATACCACTCTCAACAGGTCTTCTATTTTTAGGTTTAACCAGCTTCGACTTCTTGCCTCCACTGAAGTCTAAATTAGAAATTTTGTTCAAGGGTTTCAAGGTAACAAAATCATTGTCTGATAAGGATTTCATGTTTTGAACTACATAGGTGCCTCCAAACCGTGAATGCCTGCATGAAATTAGTTTATATTAGTTTCAAAAATCCTTGTACTAATTAAAAGTTTTGGTCATTCATACAGTGCTCTACTATATGGATATAAGAAGTTTAAAAAAAAAAAAATTTAGTATGCTAATAGTGTTCTGTTGTATAATAAGAATAGGTACTTCCTATTTGTGCTGTAAGTATGGCAATATCTCTTCCTGTCAAACAAAAACAATGATAGTTCTAGCACATTTTAGTATGTTACAGGTATAAATATTACAAGTACAAGATAAAATAACAAAAAATTGGTATTAAAGTTACCTTGTCCCAGAATATTGTTTGATTTTGTTTATTCTTTGTTTATTTTCTGACATTCGTATAGAGAGCAGTTCTTGATCATCTCTAAGCTTTTCATCCACACTTCGCTGTAATGCAGCATCAGCTAAACTGCTAGGGTTCTGTTCTCTCAACAAATGAGATATGATTTCAAGGATATGCATGAAATATTGTTTCTCATTTTCTGATGACATGTACAGGATTATATCTAGAATACCTGACTGATTGAGAGCCCACAGAACCTAAAATAGATTTTTTCATGAAATACAAACATTAACAGTTCTTACAAGACTAAATGTTTTTTTTTATTTGATATAAACTAGTGCTTTACTGCGATCCCACCTGATGGTAAGCAGTGATGCAATTGTTGTTGGTGTGGAGCACTTGTTAAAAACATTTAAAATTAAATTATAAGCAATGGAATTTAAACAATAAGGCAGCACTTCCTCTTCTTTAATACTTTGTAAACAAAATCATGCATAGTACACGGTGACACAGACAGTTTGTACATGGTGACACAGACAGTTTGTACATGGTGACACAGACAGTTTGTACATGGTGACACAGACAGTTCATGTACAAGGCAAGCTTAGCAATGAATTTTCTCCCAGCAAACCTTACTTAACCTTACAGAGAGAGAAAATATTCATTCTTTCTATCATATTCTTTTCCATTCTGTAACATAGCATAGCATTGACATTTTGATTTAATACAGGGTCATCACTATTATTATTTTAGATGCAAGATCTCCAAGCATTGCCACACCAATAGAATGCAGGGTAATATTATAAATAACTAGCTTCTACAATCGGCTTCGCCCGCGTGAGAATAATTATCTCCATATAAACTTTGTAACCCCGTTTCATCCCCTTGAGGGGTGAATTTTGTAAAATCCTCTCTTAGTACTCTTATTTCATGCTCCTAGTCCTAGTTGTTTCAGCTATGCGTTGATTTGTCAGTTAGTAAGTTTCTCCTTTTATATATAAAGATAAAACCTATTTGGAATAAAGATATACTAACCTGATCATGCACACTGGCATCATTTTCTGGCCGCCTTTCTTTGTCCAAGTCAGCAGGCACATGTAGTACATTTCTAATTAGAATTAATATCCTTTCGATGATTAGACCTGTATCTTCATCTCTTTCTGACCAGTCCTACAAGAAACAAAGAATCTTTGTCAAGTAAAATAAAAAAATGATATATTAGCCTTCTCTAATGACTTTTTTCGAGTGAATGTTCATTATTGGGGACATTAACTCGAAGCCAGAAAAAAAGTAGGTTATGTGCTTCAAGCTTACTCTGTTCCAAACTTCATTAATTGGTTAAAATGTGATTTTGTAACAGGCAGAGCTACTTTCACATTTATAATATTAGTATACATCTGCACATTTTGAAAAGATAAGACAACATTGTAACCAAGTTGCTGTTACTTTTAATAAAATAAATAAAAATGCCATTCATATTGCTACACAATCACATAATTAACCTTTTGAGTACCGTAATTAGAGACAATAGAAAGACACTGACCGAGTGAACACACGGGCATTCACTCGGGGTTTAATGAATTAATGTAAAATTCATATTATATTACATTACATTCATATTTTTTTTTATTCTCAATTTATAAAAAAATATTAATAAAAATTGTCTAAAAATAATCAATCCTTTTATTGGTACAATAATTTTGATTCTACCAATAATAGTGTGGGCCATTTGCCCCAATGCAATTGATTTTAACATGTTAGTCATATGACGATGGAGTACTCACAATTTCCAAAACTTTTGCCAATTTTTTAGCAAAGATGTTCCATGTATCAACTTTGGTGAAAGCTTCTTCTTTATAAGACTGCAAATGTAACAAGATCTGAAGGTAGTTGTGTCTGGCAGTCCGTTCAGTTGGCACTTCTTCTCTGTATAACAACAGTGCTGGGTTTGTGAGGTTTACTAGCAGTCTTAAACAAAGAGAAAGTTTTGTAAGTGCCCCTGGTCTGGTATGTCAAAGCAGGTTGGCATGACATGCTATTTGTAGGGTTTTTTTTTATGAATTAATAGTGTTCAACCTGAAAATAACTTTAAAGCAAAACTGAAATCGAATGTTTGGCTTCTTAATAATACACTTGACAAACTAGACAGTCGGTTTTAGATTTCTATCTACACCTTAATCTCAAAGATGCTAGTTTTGATCAAACAAAGGTTAAACATATTACATATTAAAGCAATTTAACCTTTTGAGTAGCATAATTAGAGACACAATAGAAAGACAGTGGCGTTCGCTTGGGGTTTAATGAATTAATACAAGCATAACAATTGCCCAAATAAAAAGAAAAATAAAAGACTAATTAAGATAATCATCTTCTATGTAATTAGAAGTACTAATGCAACAACAATTTTAGCATATGTGATCTTGCATTACTAAAAACTATGTATTATTTATAACAGAATTTAAGGTTAATTTTAGATATCTCTTTAAAAATGATACTAGTATTTCTCCTTAAATATGGTAAAGGGATGTTTATGACAAAATAACTTGTTCATTCATTAGCTAATTATTCTTACACTACATACCTGAGTGTAACGTCGAATAATTCTGTATTTTCCCAGTGGTCAATGAGCATAGGTAGCAGATCACTTTGTAACACTTTAGTTTGTCCAAAATGACGTCGAATTTCATGGTCCTCGCCATCACGACGTAAGTAACGAATTAAATCTTTGACTGTGTTTAAAGTAAAGTCGTCAATTAAATATTTGCCGGTCTTTTTGTCGTACGTTCCTAACGCATTGCACGTAGCTGATAATTCCGCTGATAAAAGCGAAGTCATGATTGGAAATTATGCATAACATTAGTGTAATATCAAAGAACTAAATAATTTATTTAATTTTCATATAAAAACTCTTATTATAATAAACTTAACACGATTTCGGCACTTCACAGAATATATCGCTTTAATTTTTGTTTTGACATTGATAACGTCAAAAAGCCCGCGAAGATGCTTTTTTTTTGTAAAGTTTTAGCATGGACACTAAGACTTTTAAGTCTTAGTATGGTGTCGTCACTTTAGTTTTTCATTAGAATACGGATGTAACACAAAATTGAGATATATCGAATGATTATTATTGCATTATTATTATTTTAATTATGTTGATTTGATTATATCGAAGTTTTTCATGAACTAAAGCCCATTTTCATTATTGAACAACTTAAGTTTTAAAATCTAAGTAGAATCACAAAATATATAATGATTTATGTTCGATCATAATTATGTAACTCATGCAAATATTAGCTCTGGTGTTAGATGATCTAACGCCAGAGCTAATATTGCAGAAAAACTGGGCAAGTACGAGTCAGACTTGCGCATTGAGAATTTCGTCTAACTTTCCTTTAAATAAAGTAAATGTGTAGTTCAATTCTCAAATTGAGTTTTGAAGATTTGTTCGAATCGTATGTTTCTTTTTTGGGACGTTACTACAACAGTTTAACGATTTTTTTCTAAACTTGTGTTACGAGACTGCTTCATGCTTAATTGCAGGATTCTAGGTCAACTAGGAGTTTCTTAGATTTTCTAGTAAATGTCAAAATATGCGCTTAAACGGATCATAAATGCATCTTTAGATTTGCGTTGACTTAGACGTTTGATTTTTTTCATTGCTGCTTGGGGTAGCAGGTCTGAGCACTAGATATTAATTTCAGCTCCACACCTCCATTCATTCTTAAGAAAACATGTTTTGGCAGATGGACAGATAGTCAGACTGACAGTAAAGTGATCAGGATTCCATATTTTTCCGAAGATTTTTTTTAGGACGTTTATATAGCTTGGTTTCGCTTCATATACTGAAGTTTTTAAACGACTCTGCAGTCATTTAATAACTTCAACGACGTTTGCAGCGAAGTCAAAAGGATGAAAATGTCTTTATAATGTTAGGTATAACTAGTAATGGGACGTATCATCCGAAATCCGTGGGTGTATTTAGGTTCGTAATTAAAACCTTCGAATAGGTACCTAATGGATTGACATACCTAAGCTAAATGGTTGCTCGTAGTTCATCTTCTTGCAGACACACAATAACGATTCATTTACTTAATGGCTCCTACAGACAATGGTGGTCGATGTGGGTACACTGATAGATTACTAACTACTTTGAAGTGTGGTTTTGTGAGCCATGAGTGTAGGGGTGTTTAGGAGCGAATGATGAAATGTAGATAGGTATAGTGGTTTGTGGTTTATGTGAGTGGCGTGCAATATGTACTGGCTACTTAGCTAAACTTTGATTCAGGGATTCTGATTTTCGAAATGTCATCAGCGTAAACTTTGATTCTGTGTTGATATATATGTTGCAGTCAAAACTCTTAACCAGTCAAAAGTACTATTGACTAGCAAAATCAGTCAAAAGTACTTTTAACTGTATGCTTTAGTCAATAATACTTTTGACTAAAATAACAGTTAAAAGTACTTTTGCCCAATGGGGCTGGTTAAAAGTAGTTTTGACTAAGTGATTCCGTCAAAAGTGATTTTGACTGGTCGTATCAGTCAAAACTCTTAAAAAGTTAAGATGGTCGATAAAAATAACGGCAAACGCACATATAATTTTTTATATTACTCATTATTAGTAGAGAACGTGCTGACGTTAGAACAAAAATGAGTGACTACGAAAAGAAAGAACGCTTTTTGCAAAGACTTTTAGGCTGAAAGATAGTCATTTCAATGTGATGACAAAAGAAAAATTTGAAAAGTTTGCAATGTATGTGGAATACATAAAATTTTATGAAAAGAAAACACTATTACAGTACAGTAGACTAAAACGCTTTAACATCATTGAAGTTTGTGGTATAAAAAAAATAGTTACAAACACAGAACCTGACACATATTTTTTGCCGGCTGAGGAAATCTACGAAATGATTAATATACATTTATTGCATGTCAATTAATGGATATTTTTTTGACTTTTGGAGCACCATGTATTTTGCACTCAAATAATGGCAGAGAGTTTGTTAACGCAGTTATAAAAGAATTAACATCATATTGGCCGGAGCTAAAACTAGTAACTGGGAAACCACGTCATAGCCAAAGTCAGGGTTCCGTGGAAAGGGTTAATCAAGATTTTGAAAAAATGCTAGCATCTTGGATGGAAGACAGTAAAACCACTAACTGGTCGAATGGACTTAAATTTGTTCAATTCATGAAGAAAAGATCATTTCACTCAGGGATAAAGCATCTCCGTATCAAAGCAATGTTTGAAACGGAACCTAAAGTGTATAGATAGCCTTGTAAAGTTATTAAAAAAAACACGTATGTTGCTTACGATGCATAAATAATGTGTAATAAGTAAATTCTCATTATACAATCACGAATTTTGTTTTGATTTTTTTAAATTTCAATTAAAGTTAAAAAATATTTAAGAAAAGCGATTAACGTAATATAGGTACTGTGTTTTTATAACCTGTGAATTTTCTGATTACCTATTTTAAGTGCATGTTTTCTTTGTATTGATTGTAATGCCAAATTTTCGTAATAAACGATTTCACATTTAATAAATATCTTTTTTATTCACATCAAACGAGTTAATAGTGATTTTGACTGATGCTTTATTGCAGTTAAAACTACTTTTGACGAAGAGCGTCAGTCAAAAGTACTTTTAACCGCAAATTTGCAGTCAAAAGTACTAATAACCAATAATTTTCAGTCAAAACTACTTTTGACCAACCTACTCAGTCAAAAGTAATTTTGACTGATTTTTCTAGTCAATAGTACTTTTGACTGGTTAAGAGTTTTGACTGCAACATATACAACACAAGCTACTAAATACAAAATAATTATATACACATTACGTACCAACTAAAATTTCAGATCATTTTCTTTTAAAAAGGTTGCCAAAAGATTTATTATTTTTGGAGACAAGTGAGATAGAAGGGAGTGGAAATTGGTTGGAAGGGGAATATTAAATTTGGATTTTTTTTTGGTAGAGGTCAAAGGATTGATTGTTTAGGAGGCAAGAGAAAAAAATATGGTCCAAAGTACCATCCGCAAGACCACACTCACATAGGGAACTATCCGGGACATAAATTTTATTCAGAAACACTGGGCTACAACAATGTCCGAGTCTTAGTCTACAGAGCGACGAAACAGTTTTCTTTGACAACTTAGGGCATATAAAAAGTCAAGGTCTTCGTTGGATTTCAGGCTGTATAACTGCATAGTAAATACCCTTGGTTTTAGAAGTCGTCTTCCATGTTTCAGCCCACGAGTTAAATAATTTGGGTTTGGCACCATTCCGCAAATCGTAGTTGTAAACCACATAGTGCTTTCGATCGTCAAGAATGTTGTGTACTAATTTATTTATTTAAACTTCATGTACAGTGGTGGTACATAGGCGGACTTAATGCCACAAAGCATTCTCTACCAGACCTACCAGTCAACCATTGGGTTAAAAAGACAACACTGTGGTAGGTGTGCACAATACATAAAGAACAGATATTTTGAAATAGAATGTAGTATCATTAAATTAAGTGGCTTATAATAATAAAATACGTATACATGCTAATATAATAAACTAATAAATACTATGATACATAAGAAATCATTTTAATTAAGAGAACTTAAAATATAACAATTATGACGGAAACCGAACTAAGATTGAGAGAACTAATGGTGGGTTGTTGAATTTTTGACGGATGAAACGCAACCGGTCATGCGACAACCGGAACGGTTGTTAAAAAAACGGTTTTCGTCGCGACTGTTTTGAAAACAAAACTATCGTTGAGTGAAGTAGTTGTAGAAAACGTTCGTTGTCGCAACGAGTTTGAGGACAAACCGTCCTCAAAGTAGTTGCGACATCGAACGTTTACGAAAAGTAACAATAAAATTTGTGCTGTATTTCATAGTCATAAAGTTCATTTTTCATTGCCAACCGTCATTTCAATTTGGCATACGATGCACCAAACATTCTGTGTACTTAGTTGCTCTAGGACATGCCGGTTTCCTCACGATGTTATTCTTCACGATTTAGGAAGCAACGATGATAAAACAAATTACACAAAGTGCTTGTGTGGGTATGAACCTGCTACCTACTTATTAATCAGGGCCTAACTTGCCCGCCCTAGTCCCGCGTGGTTGGTTCCTTTCATCGAGAGAAGGTCTATGTTACTTAGGTATTATTAATGAAGCCTACATCTATTCTTAGATCTCTACTCCAGACGATTACATCATGTTGATCTACTTCAACTTTTATTTTGGAATGACCGTCCCTCGCTTTAGTAATAAAAGTATCTAACGGCTCGTATTTTCAATAACAACCCACGCATTTTCTATTGAGGACCTATTCCTGTAAAAAAGGAAATACCTTTGTTGTTAAAAACATTAATTTCTCTTTATACAACGGTGCTAAAGGCCCACGTTCCTTTTTACATAACCAAAGTAATTCAGTCCAAACATTTTGTTTGAAAACTTTGTTTATTCTTGTGACTCTTAGTTTATTTGAAGAGGGGAAGATCAAATGAATAAGTGTGCGATTAAGAAACAAAAGAATTAAGGCAAGAGGTCAAAGGGGTCGGAATTTTAGACGACGGTATTTCATTTATAAGATGGTAGGTAGTTATATCTACAGGGTAACTTTTGAATGACTTCGCAAAATTTGTATGCTGGCTGTGTCGCTGAACTTACTTATCTATCTACAAAAATCTATTACGTATTTACATTTTGATATCGTAGATATTTATAAGATTAGGGGGAAAGGAGTAGGTATCTAACACGTTCGGGTATGGAAAACATAAGTACCTACCTACGTAGGTACCTATCACATTTACTGTCCGTATAAAATAAAGGAGCGTACGTGGCCTCTAAAATGAGAAACATATAACCAACTGTTTACTTCGAGGCATTTATTACTCGAACCGCTCTGAAATATGGCGAGGTGGAACAATGCTCGAACGTACCTTCACTACCCGCCCGTGGATACATGCAGCCACTAATTAAACTGTTTCCTTTCCCGATACATTTGTTTAAGACGTAGACGTACCTATATCTATCTTGCTACATAGGCGTACATCTTAATTAAATACATAATAGATACCTACATAGATAATTTTCATCTTTTCAAGTGTTTTTTCTGAATATTATGAATTAGTACTTGACAGCGATCCCACCTGATGAAATCGTTGTTGGTGAGGCGCATTAGTTTATTAAGAGCTTTTTCAGTCTAACCTTGAAGACACCTGTATTATAATCGGACGGAAAGACCGTAGCAGGACTGTATTAGGTCAGCAGGTAATGACAATGCAGACAGACGACTTTTCTGCTTTGACTTTTCTGCTTTGGCAGAAAAGGCATCACTAATTTCAAAATGTATGGCAATGACATTACCTGTGGAGAAGTCACGTGACAAGTGACGTGACAGGTAATGTCATTGCCATCCATTTTTAACCGACTGTAAAAAGGAGGAGGTTCTATGTTCGGCTGAATGTATTTTTTTATGTATGTTCGTCAATTTCTCGGTCAATTGTGGACAGATTTTGAATTTTTTTTTTTGAAATGTTATGCTTCCGAGTTAGTCCCATAGAAATATTGTTATGATCTGATCATGAACTTCGAAGATATGGAACAGAATTCCTCTTAGGATCACAGCAGAACCGCCATAACAAGTAAAATTGCTTTGATTATATGTGTAGTCAATGACTGCCTGAAAGAAGAGGATATATATATCGAACTAATCTGATGATGAAGCCTGAAATTAGGCACCAGAACTCTGTTATAAATTAATGTAATCTAACCGTGTTTTTTTTTTTTTTTTATTGGGTGGGAAAATCATCCTAATGACATCCCCGCTCTTGGGCGGAGCGGGAGATAGTGTCAGACTCTTACTGACTAAAAACCCACTCCTGTTCCTTCGTTGCCTTCGTCCCAGGGCCCCGGGTTCCGCTTTCACACTACCCGTGGCCCCAGTAGGCTTCGACCCTGCTGGGCCCCTACGATTTGCTGACATCTCCTTGAGGCGCGCGTGGAACAAAACGCGCCGTCGACGACTTGGGCTCGGTCCGGACGGTTACCGGACGGTCAGACGGCGAGCCACCCATTGCTCGCCGTCTGCAAGCCCGCGCCTACGGTGGCCGGAAACCGGGATCGGAATCCCGGCGGCGGTTGGAGCGTAAGGACCGTTGCCTCACGCGATCGGCCGCCTCCTTAGCTAGCATTACTGCTTCGCAGAAGGAGGCGACCGCTTGCCACTCCTCCTCGCTCCGGAGCATGGCCTGAACCAAGGCCCGGCGCGAGAGATCACCGCCGCCGATTGCCCCCACGAGGTCACGGCGTTGCTCTGCCCAAGCGGGGCACACCTCCACCGTGTGCTCCACCGTGTCCTCCGGGTGGGCCGCACAGTGGCGACACCCGGGCGTCGTTTCCGCACGAATCCGGTGCAGGAACCTCCCGAACTTACCGTGTCCGGTGAGGACCTGCGTCATGAGGAATGTGAGGACGCCGTGAGGTCTTTCCAACCACGCCTTAAAGAGGGGACTTACCGCCATAATTGTGGCGTGCCCAGCACGGGGTCGCGACAGTCACTGTCGCCATTTCTCCATGAGAACTCGCCGGAACTCTGTCCGCCATGCCGCGACTTGTTGCGGCAGCGGAGTTTCGCCCCGGCGTTGCATCTCCATGCGCCGTTCGTGCATGAGTGCAAGGACTGTTGCCTCCAGTTCCCATGGTCGCTGGCAAGCAAGAAGGCTCGCCGCTTCGCGGGAAATCGTCCGGTATCCTCGCACCATCCGTATGGCCATGACCCTCTGGCACGCGTTCAGCCGGGCCGCCGGCTGCTTCCGCAGCCCCGGCGCCCACACCGGCGCGCCATAAAGGCCCATGGACCGAACGATCCCCGCGTAGAGCCTCCGGCAGGAGGCGTCTGGACCCCCAAGGTTGGGCAGGAGCCGCGAGAGAGCAGCCCCAGTCCGATTTAGTTTGGGAGCCAGACGTCGGAAATGCTCGTCGAAATCCCATCGGCTGTCGAGAACGAGTCCCAGGTACTTCATCGTTGACCCGACGCCGATGTGGACTCCTCCCACCGTTAGCTGGGAACCCGGTGGTGGCGCGTTCCGAGGGCCGTGAAAGCACATGGCCTCGGACTTGTGCAATGCCACCTCGAGTCCCAGCTCCTGGATCCTGCCAACGACCGTCGCGACCCCGCGTGTCGCTAGTTCGACCGCCGCCTGGTACGACTCTCCCTGCGCCAGGACCAGCGTGTCGTCTGCGTAGCAGACCACGCTGACCCCGTCAGGGAGGTCGCCGCGCAGCACGTAATCGTATCCGATGTTCCACAAGGGCGGCCCTAGTACCGATCCCTGCGGAACACCGCACGACATCTCTCGACGTTCCCACACCCCCTGGTGACCGGGGTAGGTTATTTACCTGTCTGACAGGTACGCCTCGACCACACGACAGAGGTAGTCGGGCATCCGGTGATACCGGAGTGCCCTCCCAATGCTACTCCAAGGCAGGGAGTTGAAGGCGTTGGCGATGTCCAGAGACACCGCCATGACACACCTGCCCTGGGCCACTGCATCCCCTGTCGTGAGAGCTCGCACGCACATGATGGCGTCCACCGTGGAGCGCCTCCTGCGAAAGCCGAACTGGCCGTCCGCCAGATCCGGCCCCACCCGTGTTAGGTGTGCGACGAGGCGGTCTGCAATTACTCTTTCAAAGAGCTTGCCCACCTCGTCGAGCAGCACAATGGGCCGGTACGCGGACGGAGAGTCCGCGGGGCGCCCCGGCTTCGCGATGAGGACCAGTTTCCCCGTCTTCCAGCGAAGTGGGAACTGGCCCCTCTCCATGCATGCGCTGAAGAGCCCTCTTAGTCGAGGCCCGAGAGCCTCCATGGCCAGGACCCATGCCTTCCCAGGCAAGCCGTCGGGTCCTGGGGCGGTATTTTTGGCACTCAGCCTTCGTACCGCCACTCTCATCTCTACCTCGGTCACCTCTGGAGCGTTGTCGTCGTCGTCGCCATCGTGGTCCGCGTCGGACACCGCTGGTGGCGGAGCCATGGGCGGGGGAGAGTGTTCCCCTCGCGTGGGGAACAAAGTGCTCACCACACCCTCCACGAGCTGGGGCCGGAGACTCTGCGTCAGCGGGGGAGCTCAGGGGCGGAGTTTGTCCCGTACCAACTTGTACGGGCGTCCCCATGGGTCCCCATTCAGAGTCCCCAGCCACACGTTGCGGGCCTCAAGTTTGGCCCGCCTTATCTCCGCTCGGAGGGTGCGCTTTGCCGCTCTGTACCCCTCGTACAGCTCCGCCTCTCTGGCCTCCGCATCCGGTGGACGGATGCGGCGCCTGCGGTATCTGGCATACCGGCGTCGTGCGGCATTGCACGCGTTGCGCAGTGCCGCAATCTCCGGCGACCACCAGTATACCTGGCGCTGAGCACGTCCTGGAGGGACTCGGGGCATTGCCGCGTCGCAAATTTGCGACATGGCCTCCCGGAACCACTCTGCCTCGACGTCTATGTCGACAGGCCTGTCCGGTGCTTGCACCCAGGCCTGTACCGTCGCGGCTTCCAGGAGGAGCTCCCGGTCCATCTGCCTCAGCGCCCACCGCGGACCACAAGGGTTCTGTCGGACCGGCGCAATCGAGGTTTGGGCGGAGACGTCGAACCGGATGTACCGGTGGTCTGAAAACGTCTCCACCCCCTCCATAACGCGCCAGTCGACGACACGCGGCGACAGAGCGGGGCTGGCGAACGAGATGTCCACCACTGAGTCACCCCGCATCCGCACACACGTGGGGACAGAACCCCGGTTTAGGACGACCAGGCCTGTCTCCAGAGCCCAGTCCTCCACCATCCGACCCCGCTGGTTCGTGAGCCGGGAACCCCAAGCCAAGTTCTTGGCATTGAAGTCCCCGCAAACGACCACGGGGAGGGAACCAAACCCAGCGACGACGGCTTTCAGCTCCATTAGGGAGATGTGAAGATCGCCGAGAGATCTGCTCGGGGACAGGTAGACGCCTACCACTGCAATGTCCCCGAACCGTGCTGCCACGCAACCCCGTCCCCTCGTGACGGCCTCGAGGGTCGGGGTACCGGCGGCGGCCGACGAAATTAGGGTCACCGAGCCGTCCACGTCCCGCACCCAGTCTCCCCTGGGCAGGACATTGTACGGCTCGGAGACCACGGCGATATTGATCGACCACTGCGCCATGCTCTGGAGCAACAGATCCTGAGCGGGGGCGCAGTGGTTGATGTTCGCCTGGAGGAGACGTAATGGGGTCGTTATTGACAGTCCATTACAGTCTCCTCCCGAGCCCCCCGTGAGGGCCCTGCCGCGGCGGGTGCGACGGCGACAGCGGCGGCAGCCAAGGAAGCGGCTGCGGCGGTGAGTACGTCCGGGTGGATGGGCCTCCGTACCTTGCCCTTGGCCTTGGCGGGGGGGTCGCAGGACCTGCCCCCAGCCCGGTGGTCGGCCGGCTTGCCTGCCGCCGCACATGCGTAGCAGTGCGGCGTTGCACGGCATTCGACGGCCTTGTGACCAGCCTGACCGCACTGGTAGCAGCGGTCACTGCGGTCCACCTCCGCGGCGCAATAGGCCCCCACGTGGTGCCCCACGTGGCAGCGGTAACACCGCAGAGGTCTGGGCTCCAGCAGTTTTACCTGCGCGGAGACCCAGCCCACCAAGAGCCTACGGCCTTCAGCCGTGATGGCTTTGGCCGCCGACACGGGGCAGCTGACCGTAACGGCCCGCATGCCCGTGCTGTCAGCACGGATGGTGCCAGCCCGCACTTGATCTGCCTGGCATCCTCCCGCCCTGACGACGGCGGCCACCACCTCTTCCACCCTAACGGAGTCATCCAGGCCCATGATGCGCACGTCTATGCACTTTGTGGGCCTGGACACTCGGACCTCCTCGACGTCCAGGGACGCCCTGATCCTTGCGGCCAGGGCGTCCGCGGCAGAGCCGCTGTCCGCACCAGGGACCTCCAAAATTCGGGCCCCGGTTGCGGTGCGCCTCATTCGGAAGCCTTCAGAGGCTCCGAATTCGTCGAGGTGATCCACCACCGCCTGCTTCGCCTTTGCTATGACGGCGTTGTACGTCACGCCCTTCTTTTCCGCGGCTGGCTGTAGTGTGATCACTACAGCTGCGGAATTCGGGGCGCGAAGTCTGGCCGCCATGGCCCGCTTCCTGCGCTGCTGTCGCCACTCGCGCTTTTTTGCGGCTCTAGCCGCCTTGCCCGCCTTCCTGCTGGCGCCGACGACCGTCCATTCGGCGCCAGCCGAGGGTTCTTCGGGCAGGGGAGGTGGCAGGCGCGGCCTAGTCGCTGCCGCCGCAGGACGTCCCGCCGGTTTAGCGGCAGGCACCGCTCTGCCTTTTGGGGAGGAGGTAGGCTTCCCCTGCCGCTGCTGCTGCTTGGCCGCCTGGACCAGCCTCGGAGGTTCCGACACCACCATGGCTCCGCGCCCAGTTTGCCCCGAGGGGCCCACCCTGGGCGCAGCAGCCGGGGCCGCGGCGGCGGCGGCGGCGTACGATGCCACCCTTTTCTGGCCGGAGGCCGCAAGCGGGGGGCGCAGCACAATGCCCTCCAGGACAGCGAACTGCCGCTGGACCCGCTCCTGGAACTGTTGCTGCTGTTCCAGTTGCTGCTGCCGGAAGGCGGCCAGCTCCTGCCGCAGCAGGGTCAGCAACTCGCTCTCCGCCTGGGGCAGGGGCCGGGACCGACTCTGCCCTTGCTTGCATCCCCGTTTTTGCGCCACCTCAGGGCCAGATCCACGGAGACCGGCCAGGTCCGCCTCGAGCCGCTCAATCCTCTTATTGAGGGATCGCTTGAACGGCTCCAGGACGATACCTAGTGCCTCTGTTATCGAGGTCATGGCCTGGGAGATGGATCGCCTCTTGGCAACCCTCTCCCTTTTTTTGGCCACGCCTGATATGGCAGCTGCCACGATCTCCGTGAACCTGTTCAGCGCCTCCTCCAAACCTTCTGGCTCACTGCCCGAAGGCTCCGGTTGCGGAGGGCCGACCAGGCCACTGAGTGCCCCGGGGTGGCACCCCTCCCTGGCGACTTTGAGGGATCGCCGGGCCACTTCCTCGGCGGTGCGCCGGCTCCCCTTCCCCATCTTTCGGCCCGCACCCCGCACAGCGGTGGAGACTTTGCGGGCCGATACACCCAAATCATCGTCGTCGGAGGATGTCCTCCGGCCATCCCCCAACATGCGGCGCTTGAGGAACTGGGTCTTGGAGGTGGACTCCTCCACCTCCATCCTCTCCGATCCAAGCGAAGACGCGGCATCGGAGTCCGACGCTGCATCTCCACTCACCTCCCTGAGGCCGAAGCTCCTGCCGGCCTCTGCAGGACCCACCGGCGCAGCGGACGTGCTGGGAACAGGTCCCAGGGACTCCACGCTACCGGTGAGTGAGCCACCCTGGCTCTTTGCGTCCACGAAGGACGGTACAGGGTCCGAAGACCCGAGGCGGTAGTTGCCCCCCCCAGAATACGAGGGGCAGCCCGAGCTCTGCTCGGGGAGGGATTCTCCTGCAAGCAGGTACCCTCCTGGGGTAATATTAATAGTAATATTTTTACTATCCGCACTCATGATTGTTGCTGAACACAGCTTTGCCTTTTTTTTTATATTGGGTTGGGGTCCCCAATAACACGTTCGCCATCGTGGTCACGTCTGATAAGTAGACGCGTACCCGAGGCGAACCCACTCTCTCAAAACCACTGTCCAAAAACACCAACAGCTGTTGGTGCCGATGCTTCTGGACAGTGCACCCTCCGTGGCGGTCCGTCTGGACTCCGCCTGTGTGTTCCTCTTGGTCTGGTCTCTCGCTTGAGGCCTTCCGGCATGAGTAGCTCTACCGGCATAGCCCTCAAGGTCATAAAGACACGCAAGCCCCACCACGACGACAACGTGGGAACACGGTCGGTGGGGAATCTAACCGTGTTTGGGATTATCAGAATTGTCATGAGATGCATTCCGGCTATAAGACATTTAAGTTTGGCTGAGGGGTACTTTTTAGTGGTGGTACCATAACAAAAAAGGGTAAAATACAACCGACTTCAATGTAAAAAAAAAAACACTGAAAAGTGAAGACGAAACTATTATAGATACACCGTCTTCCGAAATTAATGTTGTTTTGCACTTTTCAGTTTGTTTTTTTTACACTGAAGGCGGTTGTACTTTTTTTTTATAAAAAGTTTTTTGTACTTAGCGTTTGGCGGGCACGCTAATAGAAAATAATTTGTCTAACACCCCACTGGTCAAGTCAACTTTTCAATAAATATAAGACCTGTTATGCCTAGGCATTCGCCCCCTCTAACTCATACAAATGTTTGAGATGCTATTGCTGCTTAATTTTCTAATCAATTCTTATACGGTTTTCAGAAAAAGATTTATTTTTACAGTAATTTGTTGTTTAGTACAAACTGTTTTACATAAAAAACACAGGCAAGTACCCAATTTCTTCACTTTCTGCCTTCCAGTCCTCGAGTAGTAGGTACTAGCAGCTCCCGTAAAATAAATTAGCACTTTTCTAAAGTCGTCCTCGTTTACAGGCACTTAAATAAAGCCTTTTATTAGCAACTACGATATTTATATCTTAATGGGGGTTTAAGAGTAGCGTTGGTTCCAAATGCTCTCAGCTTAGCTTACAGGCAAAACTAAGAGGCAAAAACGTAAGTGAGACCAACTAGCCAGAATCCTAGGAAGCCTTTACGGAAGAGCTTTTTGTCATTCTAGGTTTAAGCAGCCTGCAGTAAATACCTAATGAGCATTAAGCATACTCCCAGCTTAACGTTTGCAGTTTTTTGGCTTAAATAATAAAAGCTTTTTTCTGAATTCACTTCGTAAATTGAATAGGAAAATTATTGTGCATTTTCTTGTGCTTTTGAAAGTTTTGGTCTCATTTCACTCCGTTGAAGTTGTATGATATTAAATAATGACAGTAAGACTTAAGGTGGAAGTAATAGTTTCAGTTTGATAACACTCAAGAAAGATATTAATTTCTGACGTTACTCGTATTTCTTGAGACTCGTACGTAGCAGTAACTCGTAGCCCGTAGCAGTAACTGGCACCGCGTAGCAGTAACTCGTAGCCCGTAGCAGTCCCTCACCGCTCGCAGTCCCTTGGCCTTTTAGACGAGTTTAAACCATAATGTAGTGAAGACCAATCTGCCAAACCAAATCACAATTATATTATAAAGCTGAAAAAAGCCGAAAGTATGTAAGTTTGTTACTTCTTCAAGCTCGAACGGCTGAAAGCTGGGAGGGGTAATTTTTTTAAATAAAACTCATTTGAATATTCGTTAAGATGTTATTTATTTATTTAACTTCATGTACAGTGGTGGTACATAGGCGGACTTAATGCCACAAGGTATTCACTACCAGTCAACCATTGGATTAAAAAAGACAACATTGTGGTATGTGTGCACAATAAATAAATAACCGATATTTGAAATAGAATGTAGTAGGTATTGTTAAATTATGTGGCTTATACTAATAAAATACGTATAGGTATATGCTAATATAGTAAACTAATAAATACTATGATAAATAAGAAATCATTGTAATTAAGAGAACTTCAAATATAACAACTATGACGAAGACCGAACTAAGGTTGAGAGGACTTCAAGTAGTCGTTCCGAATTTTACGCTTATTGGAAAATTTACTTTCATCTTTTTGCACAGCTTTTATGTTGTTTGATATTTACATGAAAAAACATTATTTATATTAAATTAATATCCTAGAACTAGTTTAATAATCTCTACAATCTCAACACAAATAAATAATCTCAAAATTACAGGAAATCGTAATCATGACGCAAAAATGATAAAACACAATCTCCATTATATTAGCATAACACAATAAACCAATCTATTAACGTAGGCTAATGTGCACGCACTAAATACAGGGTGTAGTAAATCTTGTATTTTGCGTTGTAGCCATTGCTAGCGGGACGAGATAATCCGGACTATTGGTGTCGTGCCAGAACCAGCCAGCATTGTCGGCGGGCTGGCTCCCCGCCAGGGATAATGGGCTTTACACCAAATGGATTTGCCTACCGAGGTCAACGTAAAACCTGGGAGGTACAGATTAACGCAAATAAAGCCTTTAAACCACTTTTATAATGCTACTATCGATGAAACGGAACGTCATAGTGGTTGGTAGCTTTTTATGTCAATATATTTTCTGTGGCGATTTTTTAATATTATGTCTACTTAGTAGATAATATTTTATCTCTATCTATATTGTTAATAGTAAAATATTTGTTGAAAATGTAACAATTGAAAGTAGTACTTACCTACTGATGCGATCACGAGCATTCTCTCTTTCATAGAAAGCTTCATAGTCGCCGAGTGCACCTTTTTATCACGAAATACGAGTAGCACATTTACTGTGGTTACGGGTAAAAGCTAGTTTGTAAAATTACTAGCGACCCATCCCAGCTTCGCATGGGTGTTAGAAATCTTCGAAATTCTCGGCATTTCTTTGCTATAATACATAAAAATCCCATGTCACAGTCGAACTCCTCTGTTAACTCCTCAAACTGTTTGATAGATCGATTTTTGTCATTTTTTTTTGTGTATATTTGGAAGGTCGTAGGTTATTTTTTACCCTCCTATCCCCACCCCATTTGTTATTTGATAATTAATTTGGCAGAACAACGTTTGCTGAGTCAACTAGTGACATGTAAAGACTTAAAAATATGTCGTGTAACCCAACACAAAAAGAAAACAACTTAGATATAACATTTCAATTAACGTAATTAAATCCTAAGTATCAAAAGTCTTGCAATGTTAGAGGTTGCAATTAGTTAATGGACAAATAAATACTATAGAGTAATAGTCAGTAATGTAAATACTAATTTCTTATTCATTAGGTATAATTATACTCCTGATGGAAAGAAAAGGCACTTTGATCATCAGGCACAGTTTCTCAACAGCTTACATTCTCATTAGTTGAAAAAACATGTAGCTTTTGCCAGCAGCGTTGTCCGCGTGATGGAAAATTATCCCAAGGAAAAATCTTTCTGGGAACATAATCCTATGTTCTATTCTTGATAACATGGCGTACTCGTGTGCAAAACATCATCCAAATCTGTTCTGCTTAAGTAACAAACACTCACACACATACACATACAAACTTCCGTGTTTATAATATTAGCCTGATTTTAAATTCATAAATAATAACGTAGAAGGTGCTGCTAGTTTTAATAATTGAAAAAAGCGAAAGAATAATAAATACGGTAATATTGTGGAGTGGCTCAATTAAATCGTGTGATGAAAAACTCATCCATTTCATCAAATAGATCTACTTAATTAGGGTTTTGTTTAGATATGGTTACGGCTACCTGCTTGATATCCTTTTTATCTGTTTAGCGAACATTTCATTTCATCCCTTCTCTGCAAATATTTTACCCTTTCGCCGATGTGCCAAGGCTTTGATCCTTTTAATTGACATTCGGTTTTCAGATAATTTTGCGAACGCATAATATTTGCTGTTTGGTAAGTTTTTGGTCTGCCTTTCAGTGAAAAATTTGAGATATTTTCATCTGACAGCAATAAATTATGAGTGAACAGCCTCCAGAGTGAACTGGAACGTGACACAAAGCGCGGAGCTTAGAAACGTTCAAAATTGTTAGATACCTGTCTAAGATGTTCTCTTAATAAAATAAGCCATTCAGTCGTCAACTTAGTGAAATGGAAAATTTATTTTCTCACAATTTTCTCTTCTCTTATGATACTTTTTGCAGTCGCAGAACTTTTTCGAGAAATAAAAAGGGTTAACCCACCGCTGTGAGACGGAAAGATGCCGTATTCTTTGGGGACCGCGAACACAATGAACGTGGCATAATGAAACTGTTCCCACTGCGATTATGTGTATATCACTTATTTATTTAATTTACTATAGTTATTTAAACTAGTGTTATAGTTACTTAGGTACGTACTTAAAAGGTTAGTTACACCTTGATCAAATAACAATTTTGCAAGCAATGGAAAATCGTACTTTAAAATATGTAAAGAATTGAAACTATTTCAACTTGAATTCAAGCTCTATTAAAATCTCGTTATATCTGAAGAACCCATTGTAACTGTTATTTCAATAGATACTCATCACATTTTTCCTTTTGTTTGGTATTAATGCTATTAAGAATATATAGTTTGAGTTTATAAATTATAGTACAGAGTATATATATATATATTATATTGTATATTATATGGTACAGTAAAATTACGTTTGTTAGGGCCCTAATATAGGTACCTATTACTTGATTTAGATTACCTAATTGACTATCAGATGTGGTGTCTAATATAAAGTGTACAGTTGAGTCTGCGCGAAAATAAAATCTCAGGTCATTCCATTCCACTCAGACTCAAATTCATCGATAGTGGTGATCCAACATCTTATCAAAAGTCCATCCAAAACTCCAATTACATACATTGTTATATTCCAAGGCATTTGCTTTCAGAGAGCTAAGAATTTTATTCTTTGTAAACTATGGTGATGAAATAATAAATTCCATAAACGATACAACACTTGAAATAAACAAGTTCAGTTCAGTAATCCTTTCACAAGGGTAAGTTTAAGTGCCTACTTTAAGTAGGTAAGCTTCTTACGCAATGTGATAAAGTACCTGTACTCTACTGAAAAATACATACATTAGGAAAATACATAGCTGCAAAATTAAGTAACTGCCTATGCTGTTGTTGCCAAAGCGATATTATAGGTATACCTAAAAGTTTGTACAAAATTTGGCAGCCATTTTATTTTTCAACTTTGGACCCACGTGTACTTAAATCTGTAAACAAAACAAAAGTGAAACAAAAGGGATTTAAAAATGTTTATTCATCAATCCCCTCATCAATTTAGGGAAATTTTGCCGTTCTAAGCTCAATCTTGCTCTTTTAGGGTCGATGATAAAATAAAAATGCTCTCTTTTGATCCTTATTTCCTTGGGGAACAAAAGAATATACTGAAGTTACTGTGTGAATCTTTTTAAATTACACCTCATTAGAGGAGTCGCATGTATATTAGCGTGAAACGATTGTTAGTGAACTGGGAATGGCCCCCTCCTCCCTAACTACCACCTCGTTTTTAACTTCATATAAATTGCGAGAGCACTGTCCTTGCCACACTTTTATTTCTTATACAGCTTCCATTTACGTGTCATTTCACGGAGAATGTTCCTGTCGCGACTTCACTCACTCTACGTCCTAAAAGCAACCCACTTTTCTACTAAATATTTATTCATACACCTTCTCAAGAACAAGATACGTGCCCGAGCCTAAGTACATACATGAAATATTTTTAGGCAAAATTTTCAGAATTGTATCCAAGTCGGCCGGAGCTTTTTTTAACATTTATGAAGCATATTTTGCTTCTGTTAATAGAAAACACGGTCACAATTTATTCATGACATGCCAAAACGCATTCTATTTTGATTTTACGGATGAAATACAGGCGCAGGGAATATCAAGTTGTTTTGTTGGCAACGTAATACTGCTTTATTTATTGCGGTCGCTTGTAGGGGCAATAAACGAAGTGGTCATCCGTCAGCCGCACTCTTGAGTCAAAGGAATGTAATCAAGACATTCATCACGGGCTCACATCACTCAAACGACCAAAAACATTGTGTGCTATGTACCAACAAGGTGACGTACTACCTACCTATCTACCTATCTACTCACATTGTGAAAGAATGATTACTTAGCTTTTTTATGTTTGACGGATGAGGATATATTGTCACGTCACATTTTCCACATTGCTTTTTAATAAATGAAATATTATATTCAGCAGATGTTTAAAAACAAAACGAGAATGTGTGACAGACGGCAGCGTCACGAGATGATCCACAAAAAGGATATATTATATGAGAACGGTTCGTTGGTTCGGTATCTCCGTGATGGTGAACCCTGTACTCACGGGTGGGCACCCATGCACGACGCTAAACGTTCCTCATTTTTCTATAGTTGGAGGAAAATTGCTGTCGTATTTCCGGCTCACATGTCCTTAAGCCGGAGACAACGAGATTATCCGCGGGGAAATAAAATGGAGACACGAGAATCATCAATCTTTCCCGCACAATCTTGTTGATGGAACTAACCAAATTACTAATTATGTGAAAGTTTGTGTGTGCTCTAAAAGTACAGTAATTTGTTAAATTTATAAATTATAAATCCACGAAACTTATTCATTTTCACTTTTAGCTATTAACATTTTGAAAGTTGAAACATTATGCTTTTTAAAATTCATATACTTACTTACTTTTAAAGATTCATATCAACCACTTCTAAAGTTGAAGGTAAGTTCAGTTTCATAACTCCTTTAACAAAAATACTTAAAATTACATTTTAATAGTTGTAGAAAAGTAGTAAAAGTAATTACAGGGGACAAGTAAAAGTTGGCCGCAGTCCCACAGCCGTCGTCCTGGCCTAGCAAAACTTGTGCCAATTATAGCTGAGGTGACCATGAGCTGCTGAACCTCTGATTAGGAAAATATCCTCAAATTAAATACATCAATTTTGTCTAAACGCCCAAGCTAAGGCCCTTAATACACTTTAATACATATTTTCCACTCGCAGCTTAGCGGATACTTCTCTTCCGTGATTTGTGTTGGCCAATTTTATTGTTTATTAAAGTATTTTTTCCAATAGGGGAAGATAAAGTCAACCATTATTCTTGAGGGGATCGTCGAGGATTTCCACATTAAGTACTTTGAGCGGGAAATCACCAAACGTTTGAATTTAATAGGCACTTCTAATCACGCTTGAAGACAGTTCAAGAAACTCTGCGCGTAGGGCCACCCTGTTAATAGCCCAAGTACCACGCTAAGGGGCGCCGCTAGGTCTTATCTCGCCGCTGCCGACGACGTTGACTTACATTTAATTGTCCAAGTTTTATTGTAGCCACCCTAATAGCAATATTGGAACCAAAGAACTGATATAGATCGAAGTTTTGAATAACATTACCGATACTGTATTCACATTGAGATTAGAATGACAGTCTCCATGTGTGCGTACCTATACAAAGTTCTTTGTTACGTAAAAGCCGTAAAGGGAATGGAAATGTGGTAAGGAGCGAACGTATTTTTTTGGATTTTCAAGAGCTTTTCCTCTAAGTTAATCCAGTACCTAAGTATAAAACGTGTTTATGGTACTTATACAGTTCCAGTTTGTTCAAACGACATTTTTATTTGCAGTATCACACGAGAGGACATAATATGGAGCTAGCTATAAAATCATAAAGTTAAAAACGTAACACGGCAAGCTAGCGGCCATTGGCTCATGCAGCAAGGAACAACAGCCCGGAGAACAATTCAATTTACTTTTATAGCCCGTGCTGATCCCCTTGTGCGGATCAGCTTCCACGGGAACTAATCATCGAATCTACGCCTTGATTCGTTATCTGTTCTTCGCAACTGATTGCTTTTAAATCCCAATACTCGGCCGTAAAATACGTCGTTTGATGGCATATTGGAAATAAAAATACTTTTATGAATAGTGCAATAGTTGGATAATACTTTATCGTGCTGATAAAAATTACGTTAGAACCAGGGGTACTTAACCTTTTTTTGACGGGCCGCAAACATATGCATGTTTGTACATACTGGCTATTTTATGAGGGCCGCAGGTGATGACCTCGTTTTTTATGAAAACAGCGTCTTGCATTTGAAATGCTGGCAGGAGTACAGCCATAAATATACATCTACCCCATCTCAACCTGTCCCGCGCATTATGGTTTTATTTTGCAGATTCGCAGTAAGTAAGTCTCGGTGGGCCGCTCGGGGAGGCTCGCGGGCTGTAGGTTAAGTATCACTGCGGTAATTTCATCGCCGTTAGTGATTCAAAATGAAAAGATTTATTAGTGGTAAGAGCTTATTATTCGTTACGTTCATAATTTTTTTTTATCATCTTTTTGTAATATAATATTCTTGAAACTTAAGTTTAAGGGTCAAACACAAAAATTTAAAATAAAGTGTTCGATTGTTGTAATTTTTTTAAAAGAATTTACTAATTTGAATTATTTATTTGTTTATTAATTGGTTTTTCTATGCAAACATAATGGTGTTTTCGTAACGTTTTTATTACTGTTATTCGTTGTTTAATAATAAAAGTCCCCTCCTGTAGAATGTTCGAATACTGACTTCTGGGCTTAAAGTGGCAATTAAAAATAATAAAAATCTACTTTTTCCATAGATCTTTTTGGTATAACTTACAACGGTTCTTTGGTGGAGGCCGATGGCCATCACGCACTGAGCTGTCGGCGCTGCACAAGGAGGTTCCCGCGTCACCACGCCTTGAACAACATTGTCCGGAGAGCCCTTATATCGGCAAACATCCCCTGCGTGCTTGAGCCTCCAGGTCTTAGCAGGTCTGACGGTAAGAGGCCGGATGGGCTGACTCTGGTGCCGTGGAAGAACGGGAAGTGCCTGATCTGGGACGCAACTTGCGTCAGCACTGTCGCCGCCAGTCACCTGAGTCGCACCATGCACACTGCTTCTGCCGCCGCTGAAGACGCCTGCTTTAAAAAAAGGCTGAAGTACGCTTCCTTGGTGCAGCTTTACCATTTTGTGCCTGTTGCTGTGGAGACTCTGGGCAGTTGGAGTACGGAGGCAAAGCGTTTTGTGGGGGATTTAGGCCGTAGGCTCGGGGAGGCAACGGGTGACTCCCGGTCCGGGTCGTTCTTGGTGCAAAGGATGGCCATCGCTATCCAGCGAGGTAATGCGGCCATTATTATGGGCACTTTTGCACCGGGAACGATCAGGGGCGGGTTGTATATTGACGTGTGACGTTTTAGACATATGTTGCGCTATTTATTATGTTAGTTATATGTCATAAATAATATACTTACAACATATACTCTAGTTTACATTAAATTATTTAATAAAATATTCATGGTGTTTATTAGTGAAATAAAATTAATAAACATATGTTCTCAATTTCTTAGTCTCTTCCTGTAGACGCATAAAATAGGTCAAAAATCTGCATTTTAGAAAAAAAAAATATTTTTTATTTTTTAATCTTTCCTCCATGACGTATTGAAAAGTAAGTACAACGGTTAAAAATTTTGGATATTCAGCGAGGTTGTGATATTCTACGGGGTTGGTTGTTCGAAAGAGTTACCGCAGCCCTGGGACGCAAAGGGCAAGTGACGGAACACAGGTGGGGTTTAGTAGGTAAAAGTCGACTGGTATGAAATCTGTATCTGTACTTGATGATTCATATAAATAGGCGGTGAAATTAAACTATTACTATGAACTATACTTGTAATTAGCCTTTTAATGTTCCCACTGCTGGGACTCTGGCCTCCTCTTTAGACAAGGGAGTGGGGCGTAATCCACCATGCGGGCTCAGTGCAGGTAGGTGAATGTCACATGTCTTTGAATTTTTAGTTCTAGGACGTGCCACTTTTCTTACTATGATTTCCTTCACCGTTTTGAAAGTTGTGGTGATAAAATAAATTAGGTACACAAAGTAACGAGCCAGGCTGGGTTTGAACTCGCGACCTACAACTCGTAGGGCCACCACTACTTGTAAAACAACGTATTACAACTATATTAATTCCAAAGTTAGAGCCTGCGAATTTTATAGTAGTCCAGGACTATCAACACATAGTGTTACGATTATAAATTAATTATTTATCAATACATTCCTATGTATCATCATCATCATCATTTCAGCCGAAAGAAGTCCACTGCTGGACATAGGCCTCCCCCAAGCGACGCCACAACGACCGATCCTGTGCGTCTCGCATCCACCGCACTCCCGCGACTCTCACCAGGTCGTCGGTCTTCCTATGTATACTCATTGTAATATATAGAATACAAAGTTTGATTGTAGGTATTATAAATACGTAAAGTATTTCATAACTCAAAGATTGCAAGCGACTGAAAGTTTTAAACCAAGAGAACATAAATAAAAGTTAAAGTGCCTGAAAGTTTAAAAGATTTTCGTTTCCGCTGAGTTATTCAAAGCATATTGTCTTCGCTTTAAATCACTGATGTGAGTAAACCAAGAAGGCAACCTAGTTTGAAAAATTGTTCTCCGAGGACGACCCTTACTGTAACCTTTTTCTTTCATCCCGCTCTGCCTAAACTACAATTCTCTCAATTTACTTTCCGCAAAGGAATGTTGTAGGTAGGTATGTTTGTTTAGTTGTAAAGTATATACTCGTAGATTTAGTATTTAATTATATACTAGCTGTTGCCAGTGGTTTTGCCAGCGTGAATTTATAAAATTGTCCCTTGGGAACATGTTACTAGAACAAAAAGTACTTATATATCCTATATGCTATTCCAGGACATGGTCTATCCGTGTACAAAGTTTCATCGAAATCCGTCCAGCCGTTTGATCGTGAAGAAGTTACAAACATACACATACACGCACTCGCAAACTTTCACCTCTTACATTTTTATAATATTAGTGGGATGTGATATACTGTGTTTAGTTATAGTAATATACCACGTAATGCAGTAGTATATAAAGTACCTAAATATTTATATTTTGTGTTTTTAAAGTCGTTGCACTTACTAAAACTTGCAATTTAAACATTGCAGACGTGAAAATTAAAATAAATTATTGTTTTATGTTTTTCCTGTTTTACATCGTGAGCTTTATTTCATAATTAATTCCCAACTTCATAGTAATCGGAACTGAAATAAAATAAAGCCATTATCATATTTATTATCCCGATAATCTGTAAATTGGAAAACACGGAAATCGTAATATTGTTAATTAAAACTTACGCAATAAAATGATAAGTGTATTTATTATGGAAATGGAAAATAAACAAATGAATGAAGTTTCCGGATTCATTGGTAGGAAAAATGTACCTACCTTCGAAAATAACGGAGGCATAACTTCTAAGTACTACTACATTTAAACTCAATTAGGATAAATGCCAGTGAAAGTTTATTGCCCAACGGGTTTGACGGCTATAAATCAGATTTCACCCGATTCATTGGTAAGAAAAATGTACCTACCTTCGAAAATAACGGAGTCATAACTTCTAAGTACTACTAGATTTAAACTCAATTAGGATAAATGCCAGTGAAAGTTTATTGCCCAACGGGTTTGACGGTTATAAATCAGATTTTTCAGTTGCAGCTACAGGATAAATTGACACAGACTGACCGTTAATCACATCGTGTCGGTTAATTATATTTATTAACACATGCATTTGCGAACCTTCGTTAAAACTAATGGAATTAATTACACTTGAATTCTTAACCACACATATACTTTTGAACCTTGTCTTCGCTCTTTGTCATAATGATTTCTTGGTATCTGTATGACTTTGAATTAGAAGGTATCCTGCTCTCCATCAACGAGGCGTAGTGTTTAACGCGCGCCTCAGAAAGATGTCAGTAAAACTGTTAGGGCCGAGCAGGGCCGATGCTTTCTAGGGCCATGGGATGACTTCTAAAAAAAGTCTTAGAACGCAAAGGGCGTCTGAAGGAACATAGGTTTTTTTTTTTTTTTTATTGGGTGGGAAAATCATCCTAATGACATCCCCGCTCTTGGGCGGAGCGCGAGATAGTGTCAGACTCTTACTGACTAAAAACCCACTCCTGTTCCTTCGTTGCCTTCGTCCCAGGGCCCCGGGTTCCGCTTTCACACCACCCGTGGCCCCAGTAGGCTTCGACCCTGCTGGGCCCCTACGATTTGCTGACATCTCCCTGAGGCGCGCGTGGAACAATACGCGCCGTCGACGACTTGGGCTCGGTCCGGACGGTTACCGGACGGTCAGACGGCGAGCCACCCATTGCTCGCCGTCTACAAGCCCGCGCCTACGGTGGCCGGAAATCGGGATCGGAATCCCGGCGGCGGTTGGAACGTAAGGACCGTTGCCTCACGCGATCGGCCGCCTCCTTAGCTAGCATTACTGCTTCGCAGAAGGAGGCGACCGCCTGCCACTCCTCCTCGCTCCGGAGCATGGCCTGAACCAAGGCCCGGCGCGAGAGATCGCCGCCGCCGATTGCCCCCACGAGGACACGGCGTTGCTCTGCCCAGCACGGGGTCGCGACAGTCGCTGTCGCCATTTCTCCATGAGAACTCGCCGGAGCTCTGTCCGCCATGCTGCGACTTGTCGCGGCAGCGGAGTTTCGCCCCGGCGTTGCATCTCCATGCGCCGTTCGTGCATGAGTGCAAGGACTGTTGCCTCCAGATCCCATGGTCGCTGGCCCGCAAGGAGGCTCGCCGCTTCGCGGGAAATCGTCCGGTATCCTCGTACCATCCGTATGGCCATGACCCTTTGGCACGCGTTCAGCCGGGCCGCCGGCTGCTTCCGCAGCCCCGGCGCCCACACCGGTGCGCCATAAAGGGCCATGGACCGAACGATCCCCGCGTAGAGCCTCCGACAGGAGGCGTCTGGACTCCCAAGGTTGGGCAGGAGCCGCGAGAGGGCAGCCCCAGTCCGATTTAGTTTGGGAGCCAGACGTCGGAAGTGCTCGTCGAAATCCCATCGGCTGTCGAGAACGAGTCCCAGGTACTTCATCGTTGACCCGACGCCGATGTGGACTCCTCCCACCGTTAGCTGGGAACCCGGTGGTGGCGCCTTCCGAGGGCCGTGAAAGCACATGGCCTCGGACTTGTGCAATGCCACTTCGAGTCCCAGCTCCTGGATCCTGCCAACGACTGTCGCAACCCCGCGTGTCGCTAGTTCGACCGCCGCCTGGTACGACTCTCCCTGCGCCAGGACCAGCGTGTCGTCTGCGTAGCAGACCACGCCGACCCCGTCAGGGAGGTCGCCGCGCAGCACGTAGTCGTAACCGATGTTCCACAAGGGCGGCCCTAGTACCGATCCCTGCGGAACACCGCACGACATCTCTCGACATTCCCACTCCCCCTGGTGACCAGGGTAGGTGATGTACCTGTCTGACAGGTACGCCTCGACCACACGACAGAGGTAGTTGGGCATCCGGTGATACCGGAGTGCCCTCCCAATGCTACTCCAAGGCAGGGAGTTGAAGGCGTTGGCGATGTCCAAAGACACCGCCACGACACACCTGCCTTGGGCCACTGCATCCCCCGTCGTGAGAGCGAAGGAACATAGGTGTGGTTTTAATCAGTAAAAGTCTGACCCGCTTTGCCCTAGAGCGAGACAATCCATTAGATGATATACCACCTAAAAAAAGATGTCCTGCTCTCCTTAAATTTCATCTATAGTCTGCAAACTACCAGGAAAAACTCTAAACCACACCACTCAACACAAAATGATTTGAGGAAGTAAGAATTACACGTGGTACCATATTTGAGACACGTGTATAAAATTCCATTATTATCATCATAATTTTTTTAGCTGAGAGACGTCCACTTTTGGACATAGGCCTCCTTCAAGTTTCGCGGCCGGTCCTGTGCGTCTTGCATACATCGGATAACCGCGACCCTCATCAGGTCAAAATCAGTTTTGCGTGGTCAAACAAGAATCTTTCGTTTATATCGATCATCCCTACAGAACAGAGCCCTAGCCACCGATACTTAGTCATAGTAATTTATTGGTAAGGGATTCTTACAAGTCATACATAGAATGTTACATTTTAACAAATCAACAAGTTAACAAATGATTACATTACAATGTCAAATAATAAAAAATATCAAATAAATAAAAGAAAATACAAGAAAAAAATATCACCATCATCATCATTTTAGCTGAAGTACGTCCACAGTTGGACATAGGCCTCCCCCAAGTGTCGCCACAATGAACGGTCCTGTGTCTCTCGCATCCATTGGATTCCCGCAACCCTTACCAGGTCAGGACGTGCTCAGCGCCAGGTATACTGGTGGACACCGGAGATTGCGGCACTGCGCAACGCGTGCAATGCCGCGCGACGCCGGTATGCCAGGTACCGCAGGGGCCGCATTCGTCCACCACCCTGCGGACTCTCCGTCCACGTACCGGCCCATTGTGCTGCTCGACGAGGTGGGCAAGCTCTTTGTAAGAGTGATTGCAGACCGCCTCGTCGCGCACCTGACACGGGTGGGGCCGGAGCGAGGAGGAGTGGCAGGCGGTCGCCTCCTTCTGCGAAGAAGTAATGCTAGCAAAGGAGGCGGCCGATCGCGTGAGGCAACGGTCCTTACGCTCCAACCGCCGCCGGGATTCCGATCCAGATTTCCGGCCACCGTAGGCGCGGGCATGCGGACGGCGAGCAATGGGTGGCTCACCGTTCGACCGTCCGGTAACCGTCCGGACCGAGCCCAAGTCGTCGACGGCGCGTACTGTTCCACGCGCGCCTCAAGGAGATGTTAGCAAATCGTAGGGGCCCAGCAGGGTCGAAGCCTACTGGGGCCACGGGTAGTGTGAAAGCGAAACCCGGGGCCCTGGGACGAAGGCAACGAAGGAACAGGAGTGGGTTTTTAGTCATTAAAAGTCTGACACTATCTCCCGCTCCACCCAAAAGCGGGATATGTCATAATATGATTTTCCCACCCAATAAAAAAAAAACCCTTACTAGGTCATCGGTCCACCTAGTAAGAGGCCTTCCAATGCGTGAAGTTAAGTGCGTATTACCAGTGATGACATATGGCTCCGAAACATGGTCGCTTACAATGGGCCTCATCAGAAGATTTAAAGTCACCAAAAGGGTAATGGAACGGGCTTTGTTCGGAGTTTCCTTGCTTGATCGAATCAGGAATGAGGATATCCGCAGGAGAACCAAGGCAACTACAGCAGGCTAACCTACCGACATAGCACGAAGAATCGCCAAACTTAACTGGAAATAGGCAGGGCACATTGCTCGCAGAACGGATGGCCGTTAGGGCCGAAAGTTTCTGGAATGGCGACCATGTACCGAAAGATAGCGTTGGAAGCTCCCTACAAGAAAAAAAATAAATAGAAGTCAAATCACAAATTAAAATAAATCATTATAAAAGTCACAATAATTTTGAATCAAAGTTAAATTACATTAAATAAGCTTAATAAATAAGCTTATTCGTTAATCCATTTTCAACCGACTTGAAAAGAAGGAGGAGGTTATCAATTCGGTTGTATTTTTTATGTGTGTGTCACCTCAGAACTTTGTCATTTATGGATCGATTTGCAAAATAATTTGCAAAAACAAGGTACTATCGAAATGATCAGATGATGGAGCCGGAAGGTGCAAGGTAGACACTGGAACTTACTCACAATACTCATGTCAAAATCAATTAAATCTATCACTGGTATCTCGCATATTTGCTCAACTGACATCGATACTAATTCGTCATTCTCAACGAATTCGAACGAAAATACACGATCCCCTTCAGGTCACTTCAAATCACCGCGCATTAACGCTTACAACTTATTAGTTTTTTTATCGATTGACGGAATGTTTTTATGGCATACAATAACAGTTTCAATCTTAGCCGACACACTATTGCATACATCACCGCCACAGCTGCCCCGTTGTACTGATGACGTCTCAGAGGCCGGTCTTGTTGTTGTTACCGCTTCCCCGCTCCCCGCGGGGACGCAGGCAAAACCAACCTGGCACTTTAATTTGCGGCGGCCATACAGTCGGCGAGAAAAAACGCTCATACAAACTCTCAGGGAAACTAATTACAAAAACTGCATGCTTGTTCGAATTAACATCACGTTTTTCTACATAGTATTCTTCGCACTGCTGAATTTTATTGAGGTAGTTCAGCACGTTCTGTTGCGTAGTTTCAGGACGAAATTACCCCAAACGTTCCATTGTTAAAAGTTCGTCATCCTTTTTTCCAGTTCCTGTCACCACTCTGCGAAACCTGCGATTTCGGTTAACGATTTTCCACTGGTCGTCATTGTCTGTGTTAACTTGATTACTACCCGCTTCTGTGATCGCCCTCACCTTAGGTTTCATGACCACACCGTCATTGATGACGAGCGATGACAGATCGTTAATTGATGATTCACAATTGGTCAAATTATCTATGTCAACTCGACTCGGCTCGGAAGTCTTCGGCGCATCGTCGTTAGACCAATCAGCTTTCGAAGCGCTTGATGTTTTTAAGACAGCTGTCCCTTTTACCGCTGCTTTAGATGGTCATGCGGTGGTGTTAGAGATTTTATTTAGCCGCGCTTGACGAAGTGGTTGCTGTATCGCTTGTTGGGCCTGTACACTAGTTGACACACAGTTTAGCGGCGGCTTACCCTCAGACGCAGAAATGAGTTCGGTGATTAATGCAGTTTACTTTGTTATTATAGAACTGTAGCATAGCATAGTCGGCCTTATAATGTTCCCACTGTTGGGACTCAGGCCTCCTCTCTAGGAGAGGGTATGGGCCGTAATCCACCACGCGAGCCCAGTGCGGGTTGGTGGATGTCACATGTCTTCGAATTTTAGGTTCTAGGACATGCCGGTTTCCTCACGATGTTTTCCTTCACCGTTTTGAGAGCAGTGGTGATGAAATAAATTACACAAAGTAATACGCCTGGTTGGGTTTGAACCCGCGACCTAGAACTGTGATCGTTTATTTTGCACTTCAGTGCACTCACTTTTTCAGTCTTTTGCATGTCGCGAACACAAATTTCAAGGGCATATGTATCATTACAACAACATAAATTGTATATAACATTATAATCATTAATATAAAGTTCATCATCAATTCATCAATAGGTATTCTTCAGTACAAATGTCTCATTATCCCAATATTATTGCGAACATCAATCTATTTTGTTCCGGAATCGGATCCAGGAGAGATCCTATCAAATATTTATTTCCTTTTCTTTATCCCGTTGCTCTATTGTTAGAGTATAATAGATCCAGAATCCATTTACTTTTAAATTAATGAAACCTACTGTGAATGTATACATTTTAGGTGATTAAAGTTGTATTGTTGTTTTCTAAAAGGAAGATTTTTCAATTTTGTTATAAACTCGCCCCAAGGTGTACCTGTTCAGAAAGTAGGTCAAAGTGAACGATTTATGTCAATAAATAAAATAACAGCAGTCTGTATTCCGATTGTACCTACTTTAGTTCCACAAGAGAAATCTGACCAAGTTTTATGAGTCGGCCAGCGCGTCCCGGCGTCCCATGTAAATTTTATCGTCTCCCTGAACAAAGCATCGTGTGCTTGGTTTGCTGTTCATTCCTTTTATTATTCACTTACCAAGCAACATCTGAAATGTTTCACATATGTAACACATATCCCAATAGAATCTTCTGCTGACATATTTCCAGCTTTTAGTTGCTTAGAACCCACTATTTTAACACTAACATACCTGTATTCTATTTATTCAGGTGGGATCTTCATTCATACAAAGGGCAAGTACATTTACATTCGAAAAGAGTCGATCATCAAAATATTCAAACAAATAGTGTGCCTCGGGAATTTGTTTACGTATGTAGATGTTATGTATTATCACATTTCTGTTACTATGTGCGAACCGCCTTAGGTATAGTAAAGATTTTAGTATCTAGCACTCGAAAATTTCAATGTTCTTTTTATATTATAACAGACTATATTATGCCATTGAGAAATTTAAAACAATATCTTTTACACTTTGTTGCTTACCTATAAGAACTAATTAGAATTCTAATTATATATTTATTTCATTAAATTATTTATATATTATATTTACCTATATTATATTGTATATATGATTTATTTGTATATCTTTTTTATATTAACCTTTTTTTTCTCTCTCTTATGGCCTACCCCTATTCTTTTCTGCATCACCCAAAGGTTGACTGGTAGAAAATGCCTAAGGCATTAAGTCCGCCTCTGTACCTTTATGTGCATGAAGTATGTAATAAATAAATAAATAAACAAGATAGGTATGTTTTTAAAAAGTGTATAATTATTGTTATGTTAAATTAATGTGTATCGTATCATACTCGCATAATTATCGTAAAGTTCCAATTATGTAAAAAAAAAACTTATTGACAGACTTAGGTATAGACTAAAAAGACAGATCTAATAAAATTAAAAATAAAATTAAGTTTTTTCTACTAAAGTACAACTCAGAGTTTTCAAATCATAGATTTTACTTGACGATGAAAAAAACAAACAACTAATGAGTAATTTAAATTGAAACATTTATTTTCGGCATATTAGTGGAGTGCCTGGTTTTTTTTTTTACCTCGGACTACAGTTACTGCGGATAAAATTAAGAAAATAAATATGAGATGTTTAGCTAATAATATAAAAAGTTTACCTATTAAAAAATCGTGAAGATTTTGAAAAAAAAAATGGTGATTACAATAGTTCAACTAGCGTCTCAGGAAGTTTTAGTTCGATTAGAAAAAATCTCTCAGTGTTGGATAGCCCATTTATCGAGAAAGATTATAAGCTATAAGTATCATATATCACATCACGCTATGACTAATAGGAGTAGAGTAGTAACCAGAGAAGCGAGAGAAACGGCGGGGGACAGCAAGACCTACATATTTGGCTGTAGAATGTTTTTATGTATCAACATTAATTTATATCTAGACTACATTATTGGTTACTTGAACATTTGCGTTTTTTCACATCATACTTTAACACACGAAAATTTTGTTTTTTTTTTCGTATCTGGGGTTCCTGTCGTTAACCCCGCGGATATATTATTAGATAAGAGAAGGTTCTTAACGGTAGGTATGTTTTTTTGTATCGCGTTCAACAAGAGCTTTATCAAATGTTAAATAATTTTTAGTTTTTTTTTGTTTCGAAGAATATTTTCTCCAGGTCGTTCCCATTTACATTTTTCTTTCTTTGTTTTTTTTTTCTCACATAATATAACATATTTGTTAATTCAAAATTTGCGCCTTGTTCCGCCAAATAAAATGTTTTCTTTCTTTTTCTTTCTTTTCTTTATTTAAATTTAGTGAAGATTGATGAAGAACTTGAAACTCTTCAATGGTTGATGGCAAAACTTCCGAGATTGCTACAATTGTCTGTTTATTGTTAACACCGTTTCATAACATAACATCACACCGGAAAGCTCTGAAGAGGTACGCAGATGTATAAGTTCACCCTGGTATACCCTCATTTCATCAATTTATGCTCGAATTCCATGTTCATGATTTTATTAATTCGATCATAACTTTTTTGTTAATGGATCGATATTGATGATTATTTTTGTATTGGGTTAAATTATAAATAAAATTCCGTTGTAGTCCCATAACTTTTTATTTGCCAATCAAAGCAATGAGTAGATTAATTAATTATAAGTATTTTATCAACTCTTTAGGTTCCATACTAAAGAACCTGCTCTCTAATTCGTTTTATTAGTTGTGACAAATACAAAGAAACACAACCAGAAGCACTGGATTCTGAAATAAAAATTATTTTGTAACTTTTTTTTTTGAAGTCGTTTAACTTTTTAAAGTTTTATAACCTGCTACCACTATTCGCGTTGGCACCGAATTCATAATCAGTAAGTAACTACTTATATGCCTACCTAATTCAGCCCGTCCAAGGTCTTGATATAATGTGATAGCCGCATTACCACGTTCTTTCAACCACAAGTTCACCCTTTATCTCCAGCGGGAAATCAATGACACTAGAGAACTTATGAAAATATAATTTGTCTATCCTATAATCCACCCGATTTTTTAATTACCTTCCAAAAATTTTCGCCGACAAGTTACACGATGGAATAGACGAATAAAATAAACTGGTCAAATGCGAGTTAGACTTGCGTGCAAAGGGTTCTAAACGAATTATAATATCGTTACTTGTGATTCTATTTTGTAACTATTTATTACACTGGATAGCAATGCTGATTCGTTGACCGAAAAATAGCCCAGCCCTTTCTGGTCACGCGAAGAGTCGACCAGCTGTTTGCTAATATCCTGAACAACTCGATGAGCTCTCGGACCCCATGGCCCAAGTGTTTCAACCCCAAATGGCTCAAATATATAACTTCCGTGACCAGAGGGCTGATCTAGACCAGAAGATGTATATTTATTACATAATTATAGATATATATATATTTTTAAACGTTGCCCTGCTCTTGATAGCTTACTTATTAGGTAGTATTGTGTTGTTAATAAGTAAAGATATGTTTATTTTTAAAAGAAATGAAAGCTCAGTAGTAAAATAAATTGAAAACGATTGATTTATACTGAAATAATAATTAAAAAAAAACAAGATCTTCCGTGCCGATATATCAAATGAATGAGTTCATTGGATATAGAACACGGTACAGTATATATATTTTTTAATTTGTCAATATGGCTCCCAAAGGTGAATGCATATTCTAAATTTACTACGTGAGTGATGACAGACTCTTGAACAAAATTTTGCTGGCACATTTTTTTAGTGTATAATGACAAAGACATATACAAAAGTATATATATTAAATTTCTAACCAATTTTGTCTTAGACAGGTGAGATTACGTATATTTTGTCAATAATACCTACGTACCTCCTTATAAATTTTAAATCAATAAACGCATATTTGAACGAACGATAAGCGGGGTTACCATGACGTTCAAAGTAAGATTGTTTTATTCTTATTTCAGTGTGGCTAAAAGACAGAGCTATACAGGTTGTCTAGCGCCATCTCTTACCCGCACTGGAAATAAGAATGAAGCAATCATACTTTAAACGTCATGGTACAGGTCCTGATGTCATATCAGTGTCAATAGACGATTTCCATTATTCCGTAGTGATAGGATTTAACATAACGGTTACAAACAACTTTTCTTCTTTCTTTATTCGTGTGTACATAAATTATAAAATAAATAAATAAATAAATAAATAAATAAATAAATAAACTTTTGTCATTGCAACTGGTTTGAAGACGACTTAAAAGATGAAACTGTCTTTGAGCGAAGTAGTTACAGTTTCTCACACTACTAACGGTTTCAAATATATGAAACTTGAGTTATTAATGAGAAATATACGTTTTTTGCGACATGAACGGCCATATCTTTTTTCCCTTAACTTAGAAGTTTGTTTTTTCACAGCTTCAAGGGACCGCAGACCTAAGTGTATGATTTTAATTTCAACTTGATACGTCTACGTGTTCTCAAGATAAAGGGTCTTGACAGACAGACGGACGGACAACAAAGTGATTCTATAAGGCTCCCGTTTTTCCTTTTGAGGTACGGAACCCTAAAAATCAAGCAGTATAAACATAATGTTGCCAGTAATGGCACATGTCACGTAGTATGCCTCCAGCATGATGGTGGCCAGTGCGGGCGCGGGTAGCCGCGACCGGCTGGACCGCAAACCGCAATGCTTCACTCATACGTCTGCCTAACTAAGCGCTGTTTTGTAACTAGATTTTATAGGAATGATAAAGCTGAATTTCACTGCACAAATAGTGTCTTTGATTGAATACCTTATGTTTAAACAAATCGGATGGTGATGAATATATCAGGTTGTATAAATATGTAGACAGTGTTGCAACACGTCACGTAGTGTGCCCCCAGCACGATGGCGGTCGGCGCGGGCGCGTGTAGTCACGACCGGCTGGACCGCAAACCGCAATGCTTCACTCACACGTCTACCGAACACTGTTTTGAAACTAGAAATTACAGGAATAGATAAAGCTACACTTCAAAGTACATTGAGCTTGTTAGCATTTTTTACAAAGATAATAGACTTCTCCTGCTCTGGGTGGAGCGAGAGTGTCTGTCTTTCACTGATTAAAATCCACAGTGTTCCTTCACTTGATCTTTGAAAGGGCCAAGGTTCGAACAATCCACAGCCCTGGCAGGAATCGGTCCTAACTGGCCCCGTCAATTTAGCTGACATCTTTTTGAGGCGCGCATAGAATACAATATATTCCACGATCCGGGCTTTGTTCTTACCGGATGGCAAGCTACCCATTGCTCACCGTCCGGGACTTATTACCCTACTGCAAATTCGTGAAATGAAGATAATGTTTTAACCATTTATTCATTTAGTGAATTTCTTCAGTAAAAACTTGTATCTTTATTTTCTCCTAATATTCAAGTAAATATTTCCTTCGTAATTTCCAATTCTCGAAACCAAGGCCCGATATTATTAAAATAAAAGGCAAATATTTAATAACGTGCGTAATTATCGTGGAGTATTTCAAGACTTATTGAGTTAAGAATAAATCATTACATGTTCAGAAAAGATACCGCGTATCTACTCTTACCATAAATTACGTGCTTCACAGACTCTGTATAAGAACGACATTTTATTATTGACTTTATCAATACGAGCCGTAGAAACACAGAGTAGGTATGTTTCTGTGTTCATGTTTATTAGAACTGACGAAACGTATTTTTTTTGGGGGGGCTAGCCTCGAACCACATTAATACCAATCACTGCAACTCACCCACACCAGAATCAACATCGACGCCCACTAAAGAAACGCTAGGTGGGTTACCATGACGTTAAAAGTAAGATTGTTTCATTCTTATTTCAGTGTGGGTAAGAGACAGAGCTATACAGGTTGTCTAGCGCCATCTCTTACTCACAATGGAATAAGAATAAAACAATCTTACTTTAAACGTCATGTAACTCTGCAGGACATTGCAATTGCTTACTTATCGCAAAAAAATCTTATTAATCTACCACTACTATATTGTACTTCGTAAAATTTTCTTTTGTGTTAAGTGTGTAATTTTCGGCATTAAAGGTATATTCCCTGTGGGTGGTATTCGTTTTTCCGCCCTGTATACTGCCGTTCTGCGCCACCCGACATCTTGCTACTTTTAATAGCCTGTTTTATGACCCACGAGTGCGCTTCCTTTTTAAGTATTTTTTCCCTTTTCTAAGTTCTCTATTTTCTTATCGATCTGTCTGCGTAGTGAGTCGTGGACTTATTTACTTACCATGTTTACAAAGCGGACGGTCCGCTAACCACAGACGGGCATTGGTCGTGACAACTTGATATAATCTTGGTGTAGTGATGGTACTGTACAAACGAAAATTATCAAACTGTTTCACATTTATCTGTAAATTTTAAGAAATAGTTTTGGGTAATTCATTTATTTTAGGTATTTGTCTGTAAAATATATTGCCTACATTCTTTTCCAACTTGACATAGATAGATGTGACCAAAATGTTTAAGAGCTAATATCGTATTTTATTGTTATTGCTTATTACAATGAATTTGTGATTCTGATTTCTACTATCAATCACCAGATTATATTTAGACATCGAATAACATGGGTATGGACCGGATAGTATACGATCAAGATTTGAGCCTGAAAAAATAGCCCAGCCAACTCACTATTTCATCACTATTCTTGAAAGCCTTAAGTTATAACCGTCCCAATACTAACCCTGTAACACAAATTTGATAAACAGAAGACGATGTATCTACTATGAAGTACAAATATTGCAGACTCATCTTTCTCGGCGCCAACATAAGGTATTGGAAGAGGGTTAGGCAGCTGGACCAAATCTGTACCTATTATGGTAATAGAGGCCGACGTCCAACAGTTTTGATGATAGAGAACTCGCTAATAAAATATTTCATCTAACATCAATGTTTATTCAGTGTACTGCCGAACATATTGAAACGGGACATTGAATAGTTAGAGTGTACTCCGCAAATCGCGATTCAATGTGAATATTCGATCCCTTAATGAGTTATCGAGTGAGCAATACGATTATATTTGACGTGCCAAATGATAGATAAGCAAGTGAGAGAGTTAATTTCAACGGATAAACGACTAATCAGTAGTGTGAACCACAGACAAACATAAATAAATGTCGTTTAAACGTTGTCGATTGCTTTCTTTAGTGAGATACACTGGATCGTGGGGACGGACGCAGACGGAATGTTCGAGAGCTCACTCCATTCGCCCCTTGTTTGTCTGTCAACACAAATATTGAAAATCCATTAGCAACCACCGTTCGAGCGCAAAAAAGTCGATATTAAAAATAACAAAGAAATCGGGCCGTTCAAAGTTTCTCGTCGCGAAGGGGAGTTACTTGGAGATGTTTATGTTATATGTTAGATTCGCACAAGTATCTGCATGCGAAATGCGAGAACATTTTGACAGTTCATGCAGTGAATTAGTGTTTTGGAAACAGTGTTTTGCAGGCCAATTCCCCAGACGCACATTTGTGCTGCGTTTTGCCATCAAATTATGGTTCCCTATCTGCTATTCCGCTATACTGGCGTTTCTACTTACGCCTAGTGCATATACTGTGGAACAATTTTTATTACTGTACTGATGTTGTACACGTTTGTATATTTTAGGAAAGTTAAAATTTCAATTGTTACTGAGTTATCCAAGTTGTTTTGTGAAATCAATCAATGAAAACGTTTTCGAATTTGTATAACTTAAAAGCTGATTCCGATTTTGAAAGTAGCGACTTTGAACCTTTACAGGGATGCTGGTCGCAGCTGGATGAGAGTTGCCGACAATCGAGACAAATGTTATGTGACCGGAGATGCTTATGCTGAAGGAAACTGTCGATCTAGAACTCATTGGAATAATAGATTTCAACTAAAAGAATATTTTATAAGTATTACCAAACCAAATAACTTAAAATTCGGGTTTTACTCTTTATCTTTCATAACATCTACAACTTCTATTAAACCAGGGTTATAAATAAACCTCCCTTAAACCTTTAACTAAAACTTTGTTCCAAATTCGGAAACAATGATTATCCGAAACAGCTATAAAGATTGTAATCAGTAATAACGTTGGCAGTTCACGTGTTTCTGCTGGCGTGTAGTGTAAAGTGTAACAATGCGGTACAAATTGGCAGTGAGGTGAAACCACGCGTGTGCTAGGCGCTCGCGTCGGCAGCGCACACAACGACTAATTGCGACAGACGTGACTCACGACGCGTACTTGTCATATAGGTACGAACGTAGCCGAGTGTACACGAATATATCCGAATGCACTTAGCTGAATATGCAGCGGTTTAAGAGAGGTAATTAAGGCAACGTCTATACTATAGTAGGCGAAAAACCGACAGAGGCTCTACCATAGTAATTTGCAGAGCTAGTGTTGTGCAGAGGAGACATTAAAAAACTGAATAACTAATGGCCAATGAGATGGACAGACCAGATCAAGGCCGCAACTAAGTGCTCGGTTTATGAATGTACCCGGAAAGTTGCAGTCCGCGATGAACGGCGCCAGGTCACCAGGATGATTACTCATCGTGATTCACAGCGATGACCACGACCACTCTGGTAAGAGTGTACCGACTAAAAAGAAGAATAATTAATGACACTTTACTTTTCGTTAAACATTGGCCTGCCGTAATAGTGGACGGAAAAACGCCCAGGTGTTACCACTGTGCGGCGATACCGCCTTGTCCTCGTAGGGGTGATCGGCGGCGGCGATCTCTCGCGCCGTGCCCTGGTACAGGCCATAATCCGGAGCTAGGAAGAATGGGCGGCTGTCGTCTTCTTTTACAAACCAGAAATGTTAGCGAAGGAGACCGCCGCACCCGTGAGGGAACGGAGATCCTCACGCCCTAGCCGCCGAGACCCTGAATCCGACTACCAGCCACCGAAGGCGTTAGCTTGCGGACGATGATCAATGGGTAGCTCACTGTCCGGCCGTCCGGACCGAGCCCGAGTCGTCGACGGCACGTATGTACCACGCACGTCTCAAAGAGATGTAGCAAAACCGTAGTGGCCCAGCAGGTCCTAAACCTACTGGGGCTGTTGGTCGATTTCTGAAAACTCCGTGGTTCTAGAACGCAAAAGGCCTGAAAGGACTGAAGGAACACAGATGTGGTTTTAGTCAGTAGAAATCTGACACGCCCACCCGCTCAGCGCCATTACATGATTTCACACCTTAAAAAAAGAGTGTGTCCATGATAAGTCTCCTGTGGTGGTACATATGTTTCCTTAATCATCCAGTAGGTTAGTTACCAATTAAAAACAGTTGAAGCAGAGCAAGCCAAGAGATTGGTCAGCGGCGGCCGGCTGGCTCCTAACTAACCAACAATTGGTTGATTAAACGAGGTGATTGTGGCAGTAATCTCTCGTGGCCGTTCATTGTAGCGGTCTGAAATGAGGCCCAGTGGCGTTTGAAGTTTATTGTGGGCTTTAAAATTCTTTTGTAGAAAGAGCTGGGTCCTAAACTGTGTTGTATTTAGGTTTTATATTCATTTTATTGGGTCAAATTATATAAGGTAGCGTAATGAGTAGCTATATCTTTTTTTCTATTCCCTGTTATTTGGTAGCAATATTCTATATTATATTATATTTATTATATTGGCTTCTGCCCGCGGCTTCGCCCGCATGAAAGTAGGCTTCTCCATAAAAACTTTGAACCCACGTTTCGTCCCCTTAAGGGGCGAATTTTGTAAAATCCTCTCTTAGTGCTCGCCTACGTCATAAAAGGAAGCCTTGTGCAAAATTTCACGCTTCTAGGCCTTATAGTTTCGGCTGTGCGTTGATATGTCAGTCAGTCAGTTTCTTCTTTTATGTATATACAGTAGGTTCTGCAAGCGGCTTCGCCCACGTGAAAATAGGTTTCTCCATACAAACTTTAGACCCCTGTTTCATCCCGTTGGGGGCTGAATTTTGGAAAATCGTCTCATAGTGCTCGCCTACATAATCCCAAAAAAAGAAAGCCTTGTGCAAATTTTCACGTTCCTAGGCCCAGTAGTTTCGGCTGTGCGTTGATATGTCAGTCAGTCAGCTTCTCGTTTTATATATATAGATGAGTAAGTAAATCTTAATTTCATGTAACTTCACACAGTGTTCAGTCCCGTTGAGCCCTACTATAGTTGTAGATTTTCTTCTTTAAATTTAAAAGGTTGCTTAAGTGGTGGGACAGTAGTAGGAGCACTGTCTTTTTAGCGTTGATACAAAAAAAAACAGTTATTGTTGTTGTAAGTTGTAATAAATAGTATAGTTTTTTGTTTTATTGTCATTAGATAACGATGCTAACCACGTCTGCGGAGTTTCGCTAGGCAATTTAATCTGACCCTGTGTTAACATTTTTGGTGTCAAGGACCCTCAGCATATATATATGTATATGTAATTTTTAAATTATATGTTTGTTTTTTTATTTTCTTCAATGTGTATGGATTTGTTATTAGGTTATTATTGTTTTATTAAATGTAATTTTTTAGTTTGTAAGTTTCTACTGTACAACGTCTTGGACATCCTCCGTAACGTAGTATAAGTGCTTTTAAATAAATAAAAATAGGTCGCACAAATACTGAAAAAAAGAACTGAGATTATTACTTTGGGTTTGTGGTGCGGGTGCCGACTCACCATTTGGAGACATTCCTCAAAGGAGAGTTTTGGCCGAAAGGTGTCGTGTATCGACAATTTCGTGGAAGAATACCGACCTCGCAGCGGAACACGACGCCGTCACTTCGTGTGCAATAGTACCTATAGTTTCTTTTATACTTATGTATTAGTTTATTATTTTTTAAGGTTATTTGTGTATTTTATCTATGGGCCTTAGTTGCCTGATAATAAATGATTATTATTATTATTAACCTGTTTTTTTTTTCGCCATTGTACCCATATATTTAAGTTTATGTATAAGTTGTGTTATTTTTTGATGAACAGTATTTTTTTTTAATTCTATTCTATTATTCAATACTTAGACTCCCTAGTGGGATACTGGGCGTGTATACATCAGCAGTAGCTACGTATTATATAGGTAACAACGCCTACGAATTGACTGATCTGTTGGTCTTGTGGTTAGTGGCCCTGACTGCTATGACGGAGGTAGTGGACTCGATTTCCACCCAAGACAAATGTTTGTATGACGAGCACGATCATTTGTTCTGTATCTGGGTGTATTTTATCTATAATGTGTATTTATTTAGAAATATATAAGTTTGATTATCTGTTGTCTTATTAGTACTTATAGCACAAGCTCTGCTTAGTTTGAGACTAGATGGCGTTGTTTGAAAGTTATGAAATATTATTATTGTATTTTTTTTTACACCGAAAGTAATAACCAAAATACGCAAATAATAAATAAACACGTTTTTTTACTTCTTTATTTTACTTACAATATTATCGACAAAGCGGTTTCTAGACATTTTTTTTTTTAAGGTAGTAAATCATCCAGTGACTTCTCCCAGTTTGGGTGGAGCGTGAGGGCATGTCATAAACAAAGAGGAAGTTAATAATAAGACTACTACTACCACTAGATAATATTGTAACAATATGACATGTATTAAAAATAACATGTCACAAGTAATCCAACCGATCGTTACACAAGTACCTACTGCCATGTTTGATAGTCAATATTTCCTGGGTATTAATTTAATTAGTCGACAATAATTGAGTTCACAATTGATATCCCAGGGGTGATGTCACGTGTCCCGGCATCGTTCGGGGAGCAAAATCCAGTTACCGACGGTGATTGGACCCACAACGCCTCGCAATACGATTAAACGAGGAATCAATATCAAACTAAGCGAGAAATAGCTTCGAACAATATAAGGTGTGTTCCGATAACGGTGTTTTGCTTTGTAGTTTATTGTTTTGGAGATATCTTGAGTGGTTTTTGTGGTTTTAGATTTATAGTTGTTGCGTTTTAGCATGGCAATAATGGTTATAGTCCTTTTTTTTAGTATTATTTCAATTTGAAAAACGAACTTTCCTAGAAAATTAACGGACCTAATTCCTTTTTTAAAATTGAAGAATGGATAAAAATGTAGGAGGGTCAATGACCGCTATTGGCATGCTAAAATGCAGTAGCTATAATTGTTGCTTGTTTTTTGAATTTGATTTTGAAATATAATAGCGGTAAGTCCATTGATAACATATAGCATACACTTATATAGTATTGAGCTACGCTTCGAATGGCAGTGTTCTAAGCTATGGGCTACGAATCGTAGCCATTTGCTACGCTTCGTAGCATTCGTAGCAAATAGCTACGATTCCTAGATAAATGAACTATGATATTCTAATATGGCAGAAAGATTTAGATTTTTGAAATCGTATTCTATCATAGATGATAATGTAGAAACAATAGATTTAGTCTTTGAATATTGACTTAAAAATATTGTTACAGTTTACTTTGAGGGCTCTGTTAGTGCTGCGGTTATGCGATTGGCTGTTGCGCTGCGTGTCGCGGGTTCGCATCCCTCAAGAAGCAAATATTGGATTGCCTATAGATAGTTTTTTCGGGGCTGGGTGTCTTGTGTGGTAAATTTAACGATGTAGAATTAGATGTAGACGTAATTGCTAGTAGGCCCCAAAGTAGTATACAAAAAAATATTGCAGATTTTTTTTAATATCATTCTAAATTTTTTGTCTTATTTTGTCCTATTCCAAAATAAATAATTCATTTTTTTTTTTATTGAAAAGACCTCATTATTAACAAATTTCCACAAAATAATAGTTATTGTACATAACATTATTTCTTTGATATTGATGAAGCAAGCGATCGAGATGTATTTTCGGACCGTAACTGGCTAATTTCTCCCGTATTTATTACAATTGGCCTTTGTTTAACTAAGCACCAACTGTTATGGCGCATCGTTTAATGTTTAACACTTCATAAACCTATTTCTAGTTCATTATTCGCTTTTAATGTAGCGTTTCTGTTATTGAAATGATAAAATGAATTTTAAGTTTGAATTTAGTACATCGCACTGTGTGTATAAAACACTATTTTAGTATTAAACTAATTTGTTCACTCAAAATTGATGAGTAATTGCTGTGTCTTCAATTTCTTGGAAAACGATTTTTTTTTTCAGGGAATGCGAAAAAATTACATGGACAACCATGTCATTTGAAAGTCATCCCCGAACGTCACGACTCTTCTAAATGAACTTCAAATGAACTTACAAAGTAATAACTGAGTAATATCTAGTTCTAGCTTCCATAGCTTATAATTTGAACTCGACACAGTAATAGAGATACTTCAATATTGACTTTTGATGGCCTCCTTGCTCAAGATGCCGCTTTCTTTGAAATAAAAGTTTGAAGTGGGATCACGACTGTTTCGAGGCTTCGCATTTGCCGGCGTGGGGCGATTCTATGTCTTATGCCCTCGCGATACTGTGTCACCATATGAAACGTACTCCATACTACGCCTCACGCTCGAATTCAACTTTCTTTTGATGGAAGAATTCGCATTGCTAGTTCACGCAAGAATTCACTCCACGTTAAGTTTTTCTCTAACAACAGTCATTGAAACTTCGCCTATTCAGCATGAAAGTGTACGTATGAGAGTTAAAAGAGCAGCCATGGCCCGGAGGCCTTGGCTACCCATAATGGTCGTATTTTTAAATTCTGTTACGTACAGTATTGCTATTGTTCTGCCGCTCTTTTGTCTAGTGTTTTATTTTTTTCTAGCGTTGCTCGATCGTTGTAGCTTCAGACAATATCTGCTAGAAGGCGTTCAGGTTTGGACGGCGCTTATAGACAAGATTAGGCTCATATCATGATCTGTTCCTAATTCTGTTCCTTTAATACATCTTTTACTTTACTAACCACTTTTAAAAAACGTAGACTCTAGTCTATACCTAAACCTAGTTTCTAGAACTAAGTTTAATAACTAAATTTTTAAAATAAATATTGTCATCTATACTAATATTATAAAAAGGAAAGATTAGTATTTTTGTTTGTAATGAATGAACTCGAAAATCTAATGATACAATTTAAAAAAATTTTTCATCAGTTGATTTTTTAAACTTTAGTGCTGGTGAAGCCGCTGGCAGAAGTTAGTCTATACTATCATTATAAAGAGGTAAAGTTTGCTTTTTGTTTGTTTGTAGGAGGTAATCTCTGAAAGTGCTGGTCCGGTTGCAAAATTTTTTTCTCCGATAAACAGCTTCTTTATTCCTGAATGACATAGGCTATATTTTATGTACGCGGGCAAACCTGCGTGCAAAAGTTAGTATTTAAATAAATGATAAAACTAAATATTTACTTATCGTTATAAAAAGATAGATGGGAAATAAAAATCAATTTAAAAATAAAATACCATGAATATAACGGAGTATCTTTTTATATGAGAACAATATTTTAGCAATGATATCAGATGGATAGCAGATTTGCTGACTGAAACTTATTGGGCTTCCATAGACATCATATTTTAGATGGGTACTTGTAACAAATAAAGCTTGCTTTTTTTTGAATATCAGTTACGTTTTCATTAATTCTCATTTCAACTTCAGACATAATTTAATCAGTTGCTCTTTAAACTACATTTCCAATTTTCATTTTAGAAAGGAAAATTGCAAAATTATTTTTTGTATAAAATTGTCTTGTCGAAAAGGTTCGAGACAAATAATTATTATCTTCGCTCATTTTGGAAAGAAGGTTCTCTCCAATACTATGGAACAAAGGACATTTACAACACTTCGCTTCATGCCACTTAATCAATAAGTACAATCATCATGCATCCACAGGACACCAGTTTATTACTTAGGCTACTTGAGCCTATAATGCTCTACTCCTTTAATGCACTATTACCTTCTAGGTAACAAAGAACATATAATTTAATTGCAAGGAACCCATCAGTGTTTAAACGTCTAATTAATTGGATTTCCTTTTGAAGCCCGCCCACAAACTAATTTACATCGGGTCCTAAACAATAACACTGAATGAAGACTCGTTCAATAACGAAAATAGCCCCAAAATGACTCGCCAACGTTCAGTAATACTTTTGAATAGAATTGATTTATTGTAACATAATTTGTCGACGACTGTGAAATGGAATCTGCGATCAAAGAACGTTCTCTGAAAATGGCCTCTTAAAATTTAATAACAATAATAGTAAGTATTTACAATATTACATCTTATTATTATTACAAAGGTTAGCATTTTGCTTTGTATAAGTACTGTTTAAATGATTCGTTATAATGTAAACATTTTCCAATACAGGTCAACTGTTAAAAAATATTGCGAGCGTATGTATAAAATAATTGCGTTCAATAAAGGATTATATTGGGGACGTTATTGTATTACTATCATAGCATTTTCAGCATTGTTCATAAAAGCGAGGTATTGATTCAGGAAAGTGGCCAGTATTGCATGGGCACAAGTAGCTACGTAACAAAATTACATTTTTTTATACAAATACGAAGTTTAAAGGCGACCTGCGAAATAAAATTTGTGAGGGTATGGACAGACAAAGAACGATAGATATTGAATTTTCTTTATCCTCGAAAAGTAATGAGATTTGCCGACACGCGTTCGCTTATGGAGCTAGAATCCCTCGGCTGGAGTACGAGTAAGAGATTTACTTATCGTCTTTGATCATCCAAAAAATATTTCTATTTTGTGTTTATATCAATAAAGTGAATATGGAAATGTCAACAGCTTTTCAATTTTCATAGTTTGTTCGTAAAGCGCCTATTGATTTTTGACAACAAATATTGATTTTAGGGTGCTTTGCGACCAGAGATGTGCTATGCTACGTTGTTATGATGCATTAGATATCCACCAATCGTATTCCTTTGTCCATATAGCTTAGGGGTCTACCTTTTATAGCAGAACTTTTTACGTCATAATATTGTTTTGCATAACAACGGATAGCATAAACTTCATTTCGCAGAAAATCATTTCGCATACACTCAGTTGTCATAAATTCAAAACTCATAATTTTGTTAGTCAGAATCATCTTTAGGCATAATGTTTATATCCATAATAATTAAAAAGCAGAACCATCATATCGCAGAAAATTCACAGTCAGAATCGTCTTTTGGCATACATTTTATATCGATAGTCATTAAAAGGCAGGCTTGGATGTATGTAGCATGCAAACAGGCATACAACATGCAAGCAGGCATGCAACATGCAGCATGCATGCAGCATACAAGCAGGTATGCAACATGCAGCATGCATGCAGCATGCAAGCAGGCATGCAACATGCAGCAGGCATGCAGCATGCAAGCAGGCATGCAACATGCAGCAAGCATTGTTTCTGTCACGGCTCCGGCGCTGCGGGGTTTGGGCGGCGCCACGCGAGCTTATCGTCACAGATGGTTTTAACGCTCACCACCGCAGCTTCGGCTTGCTGGCCGGCTTCGCCGGCCAGCCTCAGCCGCGTTGGCGGGCCTTCAAACCACCTGCTCCTCAGCTCGCGGGCCGCCCTACCCCTCCGCGCCTACGCGGGTTTAAATTACACTCTAGGGGTAGGGCAGACAAGACTGCGTAAAGTCGGTTTCGCAGCGATTCGTTTCTGTCACAAAATTTTGCAGCACAACGTATTGACTTTTTATGACACAAATTTAATTTAATATTGAAAATGCTACCAATACAAGCTATATTTAGAACATTCTATGTCACTTTTGCAGACCATTCGATTTTAAATACATTGCACGTAGGTTATCTAACCATTCGACAGCATAAATTTACTTTATTTAAATTATCAGTTTTATTCCATATATTATAAGTTTTTGATGTTTTGAACACTAATTTTTACAAGAAGATACATCTATTTTAATTTTTGATGTTCAAATATGCACCCATACCAAATAATCGTATCTCTAAATAAATGTTATGCTAAACAAAATTATGCATAATATTAATTATGGCAAAGGTAATTATGCGAAACAAAATTCTGCCAAGATAAAAGTATGCCATTGTAAATTCGGACACGTAAATATTCTGCCAAACAAAAGTTATGCTAAATAATTTTTATGCCTTAAAAATATTCGATTAAATAAGATTATGCCATGTGAGTTATGCCAAATAAAAATCGGAGTGTCAAGATTCTGCCAAATAGAAGGAACCCATAGCTTAGCACTGGCGAAAACAGATTCAACTAAGCTATGTTTTTATGAATGCGTGCTATGGATAGTCGTGAATAGTTTGGCTATGTATAGGGCGCTACCCGTGCCTTGTCTATTGTCGATACATAGCATAGGTCGAGGTCCGCATCTTACTCGCACAGCTACTGCGTGGTGGCGCATCTTCTAAGCACATCTAACTCGCTTCTTTATCTAGCTTAAATCAATGAAATCATCAATGAAAATGGTCACATAGTTTCTTACCTTGGGTTTTACTTTCTTGCAGCATAGCTCATGTCTGGTAGAAAAGCACCCTTGAAAATTTTATAAATATCAATTACTTTTTACGGAAGTGCACCGCCCAAGCGTCGGTGGCGGCGACTCTTTGCGCTGTTCCCTAGTTTGTGCCGTGGTTAGAAGCAAGAGGGAATGACAGGCAGTCGCCTCCTTCTACGAAGCAATAATGCTATCGAAGGAGACGGCCTTACATGTGGGGAATGGGAATCCTCATGCCCTAGATGCCGTGATCACGACCCTGACCAACTACGGTAGGCAAGAGGTGTGTATAGTTATTGTCAGTAAAAGGCTGACACTCCCGCTCTACTCTAGAGTGCGTTATTGAATGATTTCAAACCTCAAAAAAAAGACTGCTTAGACTCTTAAACTACAAACTAATTGGAAATAAACAAGTTGTAATGACATCACTGAACTCATATTTGACAGACGGCTAGCTTTTATTTATATTTACATGTTGAATGTATAATGACCGCTTTGCCGCCGTGTTCTCCATATGTTCACGTTCGCAGTGCCAGTGGCATAAAACAGAGGTTGTCAGACAAGCCTTCGTTTCCGCCATCTAATAGAATCAACATTGTGTGCTACTCGGCACAATGGCTCTGTTATGAATACATAACGAGGCATTAGCCCACATATCTTTTGAACGTTTATTAGCTACACAAATAATACAGCCGAGTTATAAATTAACCAGATCCTTATCGTCTTGTTCTTTATAATTAGATACAGAATTTCATAAGAAGGCAGCCCCCCTAGTCAAGTTACGACCGTTTCGTTTCGATTCTCTTGCGTTAAACGCTTCAAGTAGGCTACACCTCCGATTCCTTTGTGCTGACGTCATCTCAACGCTCAGTCACGTGGTCAGAACAAAGGAATTGGAGGCGTGGCCTACCCGAGGTGTTCGACGCAAGAGAATTGAAACAAAACGGTCGTAACTTGGCTAGGGGGGCTGGAAAGCTACTAGTACTAGTTTAAATATAACTAACTGTACACAAAAGACTAGTTGTGACCGTAAAATTTAAATGTGATGACTTCATAATGTTTTTTTTTTTTTTTTTTTTTTTATTGGGTGGGAAAATCATCCTAATGACATCCCCGCTCTTGGGCGGAGCGCTAGATAGTGTCAGACTCTTACTGACTAAAAACCCACTCCTGTTCCTTCGTTGCCTTCGTCCCAGGGCCCCGGGTTCCGCTTTCACACTACCCGTGGCCCCAGTAGGCTTCGACCCTGCTGGGCCCCTACGATTTGCTGACATCTCCCTGAGGCGCGCGTGGAACATTACGCGCCGTCGACGACTTGGGCTCGGTCCGGACGGTTACCGGACGGTCAGACGGCGAGCCACCCATTGCTCGCCGTCTACAAGCCCGCGCCTACGGTGGCCGGAAATCGGGATCGGAATCCCGGCGGCGGTTGGGACGTAAGGACCGTTGCCTCACGCGATCGGCCGCCTCCTTAGCTAGCATTACTGCTTCGCAGAAGGAGGCGACCGCCTGCCACTCCTCCTCGCTCCGGAGCATGGCCTGAACCAAGGCCCGGCGCGACAGATCGCCGCCGCCGATTGCCCCCACGAGGACACGGCGTTGCTCTGCCCAAGCGGGGCACACCTCCACCGTGTGCTCTACCGTGTCCTCCGGGTGGGCCACACAGTGGCGACACCCGGGCGTCGTTTCCGCACGAATCCGGTGCAGGAACCTCCCGAACTTGCCGTGTCCGGTGAGAACCTGCGTCATGCGGAATGTGAGGACGCCGTGAGGTCTTTCCAACCACGCCTCAAAGAGGGGACTTACCGCCATAATTGTGGCGTGCTCAGCACGGGGTCGCGACAGTCGCTGTCGCCATTTCTCCATGAGAACTCGCCGGAGCTCTGTCCGCCATGCTGCGACTTGTTGCGGCAGCGGAGTTTCGCCCCGGCGTTGCATCTCCATGCGCCGTTCGTGCATGAGTGCAAGGACTGTTGCCTCCAGATCCCATGGTCGCTGGCCAGCAAGGAGGCTCGCCGCTTCGCGGGAAATCGTCCGGTATCCTCGTACCATCCGTATGGCCATGACCCTTTGGCACGCGTTCAGCCGGGCCGCCGGCTGCTTCCGCAGCCCCGGCGCCCACACCGGTGCGCCATAAAGGGCCATGGACCGAACGATCCCCGCGTAGAGCCTCCGGCAGGAGGCGTCTGGACCCCCAAGGTTGGGCAGGAGCCGCCCGAGGGCAGCCCCAGTCCGATTTAGTTTGGGAGCCAGACGTCGGAAGTGCTCGTCGAAATCCCATCGGCTGTCGAGAACGAGTCCCAGGTACTTCATCGTTGACCCGACGCCGATGTGGACTCCTCCCACCGTTAGCTGGGAACCCGGTGGTGGCGCGTTCCGAGGGCCGTGAAAGCACATGGCCTCGGACTTGTGCAATGCCACCTCGAGTCCCAGCTCCTGGATCCTGCCAACGACTGTCGCAACCCCGCGTGTCGCTAGTTCGACCGCCGCCTGGTACGACTCTCCCTGCGCCAGGACCAGCGTGTCGTCTGCGTAGCAGACCACGCCGACCCCGTCAGGGAGGTCGCCGCGCAGCACGTAGTCGTAACCGATGTTCCACAAGGGCGGCCCTAGTACCGATCCCTGCGGAACACCGCACGACATCTCTCGACGTTCCCACTCCCCCTGGTGACCAGGGTAGGTTATGTACCTGTCTGACAGGTACGCCTCGACCACACGACAGAGGTAGTTGGGCATCCGGTGATACCGGAGTGCCCTCCCAATGCTACTCCAAGGCAGGGAGTTGAAGGCGTTGGCGATGTCCAAAGACACCGCCACGACACACCTGCCTTGGGCCACTGCATCCCCCGTCGTGAGAGCTCGCACGCACATGATGGCGTCCACCGTGGAGCGCCTCCTGCGAAAGCCGAACTGGCCGTCCGCCAGATCCGGCCCCACCCGTGTTAGGTGTGCGACGAGGCGGTCTGCAATTACTCTTTCAAAGAGCTTGCCCACCTCATCGAGCAGCACAATGGGCCGGTACGCGGACGGAGAGTCCGCGGGGCGCCCCGGCTTCGCGATGAGGACCAGTTTCCCCGTCTTCCAGCGAAGTGGAAACTGGCCCCTCTCCAAGCATGCGCTGAAGAGCCCTCTTAGTCGAGGCCCGAGAGCCTCCATGGCCAGGACCCATGCCTTCCCAGGCAAGCCGTCGGGTCCTGGGGCGGTATTCTTGGCACTCAGCCTTCGTACCGCCACTCTCATCTCTACCTCGGTCACCTCTGGAGCGTTGTCGTCGTCGTCGCCATCGTGGTCCGCGTCGGGCACCGCTGGTGGCGGAGCCATGGGCGGGGGAGAGTGTTCCCCTCGCGTAGGGAACAGAGTGCTCACCACACCCTCTACGAGCTGGGGCCGGAGACTCTGCGTTAGCGGGGGAGCCCAGGGGCGGAGTTTGTCCCGCACCAACTTGTACGGGCGTCCCCATGGGTCCCCATTCAGAGTCCCCAGCCACACGTTGCGGGCCTCGAGTTTGGCCCGCCTTATCTCCGCTCGGAGGGTGCGCTTTGCAGCTCTGTATCCCTCGTACAGCTCCGCCTCTCTGGCCTCCGCATCCGGTGGACGGATGCGGCGCCTGCGGTACCTGGCATACCGGCGTCGCGCGGCATTGCACGCGTTGCGCAATGCCGCAATCTCCGGCGACCACCAGTGTACCTGGCGCTGGGCACGTCCTGGAGGGACTCGGGGCATTGCCGCGTCGCAGATTTGCGACATGGCCTCCCGGAACCACTCTGCCTCGACGTCTATGTCGACAGGCCTGTCCGGTGCTTGCACCCAGGCCTGTACCGTCGCGGCTTCCAGGAGGAGCTCCCGGTCCATCTGCCTCAGCGCCCATCGCGGACCACAAGGGTTCCGTCGGACCGGCGCAGTCGAGGTTTGGGCGGAGACGTCGAACCGGATGTACCGGTGGTCTGAGAACGTCTCCACCCCCTCCATAACGCGCCAGTCGACGACACGCGGCGACAGAGCGGGGCTGGCGAACGAGATGTCCACCACTGAGTCACCCCGCATCCGCACACACGTGGGGACAGAACCCCGGTTTAGGACGACCAGGCCTGTCTCCAGAGCCCAGTCCTCCACCATCCGACCCCGCTGGTTCGTGAACCGGGAACCCCAAGCCAAGTTCTTGGCATTGAAGTCCCCGCAAACGACCACGGGGAGGGAACCAAACCCAGCGACGACGGCTTTCAGCTCCATTAGGGAGATGTGAAGATCGCCGAGAGATCTGCTCGGGGACAGGTAGACGCCTACCACTGCGATGTCCCCGAACCGTGCTATGACTTCATAATGTGAATATTTACCGCTTATTTTCCAAAGAACGAGAAATTTAAGAAGAAATAGTTTTCATTCCTTTGCAGAATATTCCACATCTCAACACTCTTTATATATTTATGTGATGTAACATCATATAAATTACTCTTAAATATTGCCCTCTCATTTGATTCTCATCAAAATGACAAGGACAGGTAGAATGTGCAAAATAATTAAGTGTTAAGTTTAATGAGGGTGGTTACAAGGACTTTCAATTTTATATAAGTAAGCGTTAAGTTGAAAGGCCTTTAAGAAAACAAGGTGTTTCTCGTAAAGTTTAAACTGATTGCACCGTAAACTTAAGCGCGCCGAGATCCAATTAAATTGACTATAAGAGGCTTAAGATGTTGAGAACCAATCAAAGTTGCATTAATCTTAGATAGCTACATACCTACTCACTTAATATAATAAACTTTATGCATTCGTAAAATAATAGGCAATCGGGTTTTAATGGGGTTAGACTAAGTGAGATGAGTAGGAAATTCTAATACACCTGGCGATGTTTTCATTGATAAATGAAATAATATACCTTAGATACTTTTTTCTACAAGAAGTTTGTGCAATATCAATAAATTGGTCTACATGCATACCTGAATTTAGTTTAACAACAAATAAAACAAGTGAACAACAATTGTAAACAAAATCCGAACAAGGAATCAGATGTTAAAGTGAATAAGTTATATCTATACGCGGCGGGGGCGCATTGTCAACGACAAATTACGACTGCTATTTAAGGCACGATAAATTATCCCTTTATATAGCGTTATTTACGCAACACAATTTATATTGGGTATATGTTGGTAGCAAGTATTCGCGACATTTCGAGATTTACATCTATCTCCTTGCATTCTTTTCTTCAGAGAATTGCGGAAGCAAATCTTGGTGTACGCTTTTTTGAGCGAAAGAAGCAAAAGACGGAATGTGTAGCGCGGGCAGGACTGTAACAAGGTATTTAAGCAGAAGTTACGATATACCCCGGCTCCAATAGCCGCTGTAAATAACGCTCTATCTGCGCAGCGCCGCCGCGCGCCCTGCCAAATTGCTTGGCAACCTCCTCAGACTTCCTCTTTGAATAATATTATAACAAACCGTACAACAAAGCAAAAATAAAACTTATGACGTCCCCCACTCGAACTCACATAGTGCACTCCACAACGGCCACTTAATCTGCCGATTTAAGAAGATTTATTAAAAATTGTTTGTAACAGCATGTACGTGCGGACGCCGCCTTACGCCCCGGGCGTAAATAAATAAGTTAATATTAAATACGGAATAGTCCTTTATAATCCAATTTGCGCAAAATATGCTGATAAAAAAGCGTCCCGATATTGAATGTGAATTATAATGTTACGAAAAGAAAGGAACTTTCTCTTCCGAGAAAATGTCTGTCATTGTTGGCACAGCCGGCACTTAATATAGATTAAACAACAAATTTATAAACAAGGAAATAATTTGTGTTGTTTTGAGAACAATAAACTGTTAACGCGATGGATATGGAACTTTACAATAAAGAAAATATAGTAAATCAATATCATCGTCATCATTTTTGCTAAAAGACGTCCACTGTTGGAGATACGCTTCCCCTAGTGTCGCCATAACGACCGGTCTTGTGCGTCAATTATGGTTCATGTATCTACGCTATCCCCATGTTTTATATAAAAAAACAATATTGTCAAAAGTAATAATTAAAATAATGGTCTCATAACTTCACCGTCACGTGTTTATTCGTAAATATCAATGTAAATAGGTCAAACAGGTATAATTTGTGTGCGCCGTTATCGGCCGCAAACTGCCCACTATGTCGGTGCAGTCAACTAAAGTACTAAATGATACGAAACAAATAATTTTATACTGCATCAGTTAGTAACTATATAATTGTTGAGCTATTGAGCTGCTGTTTTGTATTTCCGTTATTATTTTCGGTCTTTTTGTGGGTGTAACACATGCGTATGTGGTGTGGCACATGTCATAGCATGTCATGCATAGCAACGCAACAGCATGATATTACTTATATTACGAAATAAGCCCTTAGGGCGCCTTCAAATTAGCCGCAAAGTGCCGTTCGGCAGCAGCGCGGTTGCAGCGCTGCCGCTGCGCTGCTTTGTTATGCCATATAAATAAAAAACCAGGCAAGTGTGAGTCGGGGTCGGGCACTGAGGGTTCCGTACAAACTTACCTATGAAAACAGTTCAATTCCCGAATTAAGTTACGAAGATTTTTTTCGAATCGCATTGAAAGTTATTTTGTGACATAACTACAAATTTACAGTTTTCAAAGTTTTTCATATACTTTTTTTGCAAAATATAAGGCCGTATCTTTTTTGTCGTTAACTCAGAAGTTTGATTTTTTTACAGCTTCAATTGAGACTGCAGACTCAATTATATTTAGTATATTAGTATATGGTTTTAATTTCAACTCGATGCCTCCACGCGTTCCTGAGATAAAGGTCTTGACAGACAGACGGACAAAAAGTGATCCTATAAGGAATCCGTTTTTTCCTTTTGAGGTACGGATCCCTGAAAACGCGCGACTGCCCCGCTACACCCACGCTGCGGCCGTGCGCCTTTGTTATATGGAATAACAAAGCACTTTGCGGCTAATTTGAAGGCGCCCAAATAGTCGCTGCTACGAGCTACGCCGTAGACACCTTGTAGCCATTTCGTAGCAGTGTTTGTTTCAAGTCAGGACCAATAATTATTGCGTTCGAATGCACACAATCCGCACCAGACTGGTTGAAGCAACGTACAATACTGTATGTAATTTGCCAAATTATTTTATTTGGGATGTTACGTGATTTAGACTTTACGGCCAATCATTAGGTACTAAAAGTAATGCTTCGTTGAACAAGTAGTCGCAAGAGCTGATGTTGACCAGTAGGGTCAATGCCTGCTAGGGCTGCGGGAACGTTAGAAGGAGTTGCCGTGGCCTTAGAATTAAAAGGGCAAATAAGGGAACGTACGTAAGTTTTAGTCAGTAAAAGTTTGACACATCCTCTCGCTCCACCCGGGGTGGAAGCAGTTATTTGATGATTTCCCAGTTAAAAAAAAACGAATGCTTAGCATATCATAAAATTATCTTCAGTTGCCCTTTGCGTTCCAAGGTAACTCATCCGCATCGGCCTTGGCCCTGTTCAATTTAGCTGAAAACAACGTGCAGCCGGTTCGGGCTTTGTCCTTAGCGGACGGCCGGATGGCGAGCTACCCATTGCTGATCGTCCGCAAGCCCGCTACTACATTGGCCGAGAATCGCGCGCTAGAGCGTGAACATGTCATCTACCTCACGCTCTAAATATTGACTTGCGATAAAATTAATGTGATGCAAAATGATGTTTTCTTATTACAATGCTTCAATCAATATCTGAGATCAAACGAATTCAAATTATGTTTTTTCTTCCTCCTCAGAAATTCTTTTCTCTGGTTCTTTTATATTGTGGCGGTCACCACTATTATTCTGGCTTCCCGGAGTCTACTGAAACTCAAGAACTTGGGAATAGTTAGAAAGGCTTCAAAACAATGGAATGTTTGCGAACGAACGCTCGCCGAGTACTCGATAAGTTTTAAATATTCTAATATATTAGTGTTCTTACCTCTTCTCACTGGATAAAGGCTTCAAATCTAGATATAGGAATTAATCCAATGTCCAGCATCACATCGTCAAATTTTCTATTCTCGCATACTAATCTAGCTAGGTATTGAGGTCACCCACCTGGCAGGTCCCACATTGTTTTCGCCTATTCGCGGCGTCAATTAAGGTCCCTAGTGTGGGCTGTTAGAAAATACCTCACAACGCTCCAACAGTGTCAATCATTCATTCTGACATACATATGTATAGGATGATATATAGGAGCTTTAAATAGGTATACACTTTTGGGTAATTTTAATACTGTGTATACATTTGTAAACAACTAGCTTTTACCCGCGACTTCGCCCCCTTGGCTTATCCTACAAAAACCGTTATTAAAAGTCTAGCCTGAGTAGAAGCCTAGCCTAGTACTGTGAGGTACAGTGGATTTGTATCAGTGGAAACATGCTAGTGCTGAGACTGTGTCGCTGGTCTCGTGGTCGCCAACGTTGCTGTTAAGCGTGGGATCCTGGGTTTGATTTCTAGGTAGGTTGGGTAAAAAGTGATATTGGATTTTTCATTAGGGATTACTTTGTAGCTGCTTGGAGTTTGGAAGTTGATGGTGTGACACAGGCACGGGTCCTTGGAAAGTACGTAAAGCCGTTAGTCCTTCGCCTGATCTCTCTCCGGTCGTGTTGGATTACCGACCCATCGGACTATGAGAGTAAAGGAACAGATAGTGCACCTGTGTTTGCGCACATTTAGTGCACTATAATATCTCCTGTGCACTTGGCTAATCTCGTTTTTACGGAACCTTCATGGCGCGAGTCCTACTCGCACTTGCCCAGTTTTTTTATTAAACTTAATTCTTCTTTATCAGTCATTTAATGATTTGATATCATAAAGGGTAGATAATTCTGATCTACGTAAGTACCTAACTAACTATGTCTGTATAGTTTTGTATTGCCAGTGTATTGTTGTACTTGACAATGTAAAATTATTATTATATTGAATACGAGCCACAAGGCAAACACTCCAAATTATGATAGATCCAATATCAATAGTTTGGCGCCGTCTATTCTCAAACAACTCTATTCTGTTTCAACATCAACCGTATGAAATTCAAACACTGCTGTTATATATTAATTGTAATCAAGGCATATTTCACTTTAACAGTATTTTAATTTTAATGTAGTCTACTTTAATTTTATGTAAATACCAATCAACGTTGTCAACAGTTTCATTCGCTGTCGGAAAATGATCCTGTCGTGCAAAGTTATTTTAATTTTTAGTTATTTTTTGTATTATATTACTTAATAGTTAATTTAATAGCTAGTTCGTGGAGTAGTTAACGTGTAGGTATAGAATTTGTGACCGGCAGAGTAACTATAGAAATGACATAATGTGGACTATGAAATACCATTTCTTAACAATTTCTAAAAAACCAAATATTATTGAAAATATGACAAATAAGTTACTATCTCATCTGACGGTAGAAATACTACCGTAGATATCACTAATGGTTTTGTCTGCTAGGCGGTAAAAATCTTTGTGGAAACAGTCTACGCTGTAGATATAGACGCTTAGATACCAACATCTAGTGAAAATGGTGAAAATGTAATAAGTACGCTTAACTTCTCTTCTTGAAATTCTACTTTGGCCTAGAAAAAATGATAAAAAATATATCTTTAAACTCGCCAAAAAGGAAAAAGCTCCGTAGGTAATTTGGATTTTTTTCCAAAGGCTTTATTAGAACAATATTATAAAAATCCAGGACTCATTAGCTGACAACTGTGCGTCAATTAAACGTAAAATATAGTCCTTGGAGACACGGCCCCCCCTCCTGCGACCGCTTCGCCCCCCGCCGTCCCCTGTGCCACCATTCAACCCTCCCTGCGCGATCTCATTAGTGGAGCTCTGAATGTACAATTTGTTCTGAAACAGACACCGATTGCTACTTTAAAAAGCGTAGCCACTCGTTTAAGGTCAATTTTTAGACTTTTCAACTATAATTACAGTCCCCTAATGGTCGTTTTTGTTTACGCTTAATTGGGTATTGTTTACTTTATTAAATTTAATTTATTTAAGTGTTATGGTGGTTGTAGAGTGTCATGTTTGTGTAATTTGATAAAATTAAGAGCATCTTAAGACTTAAAGTATAGAAACAGCTTTAAATGAAGAGAAGTTCTGCCGAAACACGTCTTCGTTAAATTGCTATTCTGGTGGCACAGTGTAAGCGCTCCAAATATTTGTTATTCCTCTAAGATGCACGGGGCGCGGGCGCCATCGCGCCAGGAGAAAATTTATGTCGCGGTGTCGAACATGTCGGCTTTAATCCAAATCCGAGTGTTCCTAGCCGCACAATCTTAGTAAGCCGAGCCTGTTACAACTTTCATTTCCATCGTTCGTTGAACGCGTTCGCCAAGGAAGCCCTTTAATCCAGCCCGCGTGCACAAACCATTTCCATTCCCTTTGTAAATTTTGCGTCTGAAAAGTTTCGAATTAAACCCAAGAAACTGATTTAATAAATCTATATCAAAACTATTTGTATTTCATTAAATGTACCTGGGGTTTGCTTACGTCAGCAACTCGAGTTCAATACAGTTGGGAATTATCTGGCTCGGGTAGCGACGGCTGAAATATATTATGTTTTAATACGTCTTCGTACTTCTTTGGAAATGTGAAATGTTTACATGCTGATTTGAGAATAAAATTTCATAAGGCTGTGTGTACACTGTGAAAGTAATGTCTCGCTTGGGTGTCGTGCTGTCGTGTGAGGTTGTCGGACACGACCATTCACGTATAAGTAATATTTGCTGTGTTCGAGCGTTTGTAACTGTTAACTGGCTTAAAATAGGTCACTAAGGTACTGAATCATTGCTTTAATTTGGCGGCGCAATAGTACGAGCTTTCAAATATACCTACATTGTATACTTGATTCAATAGCGTGTTTGTCAGGTGACTCGCGGAGGCGAAGCATAAACAATATAGGTTATATTTGAACCTGAATGCGCTTAAATAGTGATTACTGATTGTTCGTCACATGATACATGGAGTCGTGAATATAGAACAATGTTGCGAAATATTAGTTTTGCATGTTGTTGTCACGACTCAGATTTAGGGTTGTCTATATATTTCTTCTAATGGACAGAATCAAACTCATTATTTCTGAAAAAGATTCCTAAATTCTAGCTATATGTTCCGAATTTACCAATATTAATATTATAAAGAGGTAAAGATTAAATGTATTTTTTTGTTTTTTTTTTGTTTGTAGGAGGTAATCTCTAAAAGTACTGGTCCGATTGCGAAATTTTTTCACCGATAGAAAACGGCTGTATTCTTGAATGACATAGGTTATATTTAATGTACGCGGGTGTAGCTGCGGGCAAAAGCTAGTTCTCAATATGTGTTATCATCAAGGAATGTATCGCCTCATTGGTGTATGAATGGTAAAAGCTGCTAAAGTAGGTTTGTCAGGTCGGGCCAAAGTATACAACTACACATCACACTAATGTCATAAAGGCAGAAGTTTGTATGTGTGTATATTTGTAACTCCTTCACGCTCAAACGGCTGAACAGATTTAGATGAAACGCTTTGTACACGGTTACAATAGGGCATAGGATACTTTTTATTCCAAGAGCATGTTTCCTTGGGATATTTGTTTACTTAGACTCGGCCGAAGCTGCTGGCTAGCGCTTTTCTATAAAAGATAGATTATAAATAATACTCGAGTTTAACTTTAACACAACTAGCTGCTTTCAGTGACTTCGCCCGTGTGAAAGTAAAAAATAGTCCTAAGAGAATATACTCCCGGGATAAAAACTATCGTATGCGCTATTCCAGGACGTTGCTTACCCTTTTTCAAATATTATTGAAATCCCTTTCGTACTTTCAGTGAGAAGAAGTAACAAACATACATACACACACATTCACAATCTTTCGCCTTTATTATATTTGACGTCACGGTTGGCGCAGTGGTTGAGTGATTGGCTGCTGCGCTGTATATCGCGGGTTCGATTCCCACACGGAACAAATATGTGTATGGCCTACAGATAAGTGTTCCGGGTCTGAGTGTCTTGTGTGTGTGAGTTTATATGTTTGTGAACGTACCCTTGATACTGGAGTAATTCCCAGTGTATGGTCATCATCATCTTCCTGCCCTTATCCCGTGTTATTTGGGGTCGGCGCAACACGTTTTTTTCTTCCACTCTGCCCTGTTACTCGTCATGCTATCACTAACTTCCTTTTCTTTCATATCACTCTTCACACAATCCATCCATCTTTTCTTTGGTCTCCCTCTCCCTCTCCATCCATCCACATGTAAACTCATAACTCTTTTAGTAACATGCGTTTCATCCCTCCTCTTCACATGACCATACCAAGATAAACGATTCCCTTTCAACTTTTCAGTCACTGGTGCCACTTTCAAACTTCCCCTAATATATTCATTTCTCACTTTATCCATTCTCGTCACACCACACATCCATCTTAACATTCTCATCTCCGCTACATGCAATCTTTTTTCATCCGTCTTTTTCACAGCCCAACATTCTGATCCATACAGTATGACAGGCCTTATCACGGACTTGTAGATTTTACCCTTCAACTTGAGGGGCATCCGTGGGTCACAAGTTGTTCCCGTGACCTGTCTCCATTTCATCCATCCTGCGTTGATCCGATGTGTTACGTCCCGGTCTACCTCACCATCCCCTTGGATGAGTGACCCGAGGTACCGAAAGTCAGAGCAGATCGGTATGGGCGTTCCAGCTAGAGCTAAAGGCACTGGATTGGAGAGACCGCCGAAATCGCAGAACAAGTATTCCGTTTTGGTTCTACTCAATTTCAGGCCAACACTCTCCAGTCTGTGCCACCACACCTCCAATCTGTTCTGGACTTCTAGGCCACTCTCGGCAACCAACACAATATCATCGGCAAACAACATACACCAGGGAGCCTCTTCCTGAATGTCCGACGTCAGAGCGTCCATTATCATCAGGAAGAGGTAAGGGCTGAGAGCCGACCCTTGATGTAAGCCGACTGCAACATTGAAGCTGCCAGTGGTACCCACTGTAGACCGGACTTGGGTACTGCATCGACTGTACATCGCTCGGATCAACTGCACATACTTCCCAGGCACACCTTTCTCCTTAAGGGCCCACCACAGAACCTCACGAGGTACCCGGTCGTATGCCTTTTCGAGGTCAATGAATACCATGTGCAAGTTTTTATGCGCACCTCTATATTTCTCGCACAGCTGGCGTATAGCAAAAATGGCATCCGTTGTACCCCGACCAGGCATAAAACCGAATTGGGTCTGTGAAATTTCACTCTCTTCTCTCAGCCTCCTTTCAATAACTTTCTCCCAGGCTTTCATAGTATGTGACATTAGCTTTATTCCTCTATAATTGTTGCACTCAAGCACATCACCTTTGTTTTTAAAAATCGGCACTAAAGAGCTATTGCACCACTCATCAGGTATGGCTTCTTCCAGCAACAACTTATTGAAGAACAAAGCTAACCACGTCCATCCATCCACTCGCAATAACTTCCACACTTCCACTGGTATTCCATCTGGACCAATGGCTTTACCATTCTTCATTCCATTTACTGCTATTCTGACTTCATCCATATTAACAATTCGCACTAATCCCACATTCACTGGTTTATTCTCTAACACCCCACTCCAATTATTTTCCTCATTCATCAGTCTTTCAAAATATTTTTTCCACCTCTTTTTGATTTTTTCATCATCCGATAGAACCATTCCAGTTTCATCTCTTATACATCTTACCTGACAAACATCCCTCGCCTTTCTCTCTCTTATTCTAGTAAGCCGGTATAGCTCTTTTTGGCCTGCAGGACTGTCCAGTGTGTCATATAGTTTGTCCTGGGCCTTTGATTTTGCTATTGCCACGGCTTTCTTAGCTTTCTTCTTTAGAACGTCATACTCATTCTTTTTTTCAGCTTTTAAACTAGCGTTTCCTGGCTCTACACACTGCCATTCTTGGAATTTTTTCTTCTTTTCTTTCAACACACTCTGAATTTCTGTCGACCACCACCATGTATCCCTATCTATTATACCCTTTCCTCTCATCTCTCCCAAAATATCTTTCGCTGCATGCCTGATACACCCAGCCATCTCATTCCAGCTTTCATTTATACTTCGATCATTCATGTCTCCCATCTCTATCATTCTGTCCACCACTCGCTCCCTGAACTTCTTCGCACAATCATTCTTCTCTAACATATGCCATTTTATTTTAGGGGGAGGACGCTCTTTGTATTTGGTAGAGAGTACTTTGACCACTGATGTCATAACCAGGAGTCTGTGTTGTGAGACTAGGTCTTCTCCTGGCAGTACTTTGCAGTCTTTGACGTGCTTTAGTTGGTTGCGCCGAACTAGAAAGTAGTCTATTTGGGTCTTATGATTACCACTTTTGTACGTGATCATGTGTTCGTCTCTTTTCTGGAACCACGTATTGGCTACTGCCAGGTCAAATGCAGTAGCGGATTGCAACAGTGTCTCTCCTTCACTGTTCGGACTACCGAAACCCCATCCCCCATGTACTCTTTCATAAACACCTTTCATTCTTCCCACATGTCCATTAAAATCACCTCCAACTATTAATTCTTCATGAACAGGGATGTTCATTAACGCTCTATCAAAATCCTCCCAAAACTTCTCTTTCACCGTTTCATCACATCCTACTTGTGGTGCATACACACTAACTACATTCAACATCACATTCTCTAACATAACTTTCACAACTATAAACCTATCATTAATCCTTTGTACTTCCATCACGCTTTCTTTCAATTTACTGTCTAACACTATTCCTACACCATTTCTTTTTCCATCACTTCCACAGTAGTAGAACTTATATCCCTCACCAATTTCTCTCGCTTTTGTTCCTCTCCATTTAGTTTCCTGCAAGCATGCTATATTTATCCGTCTTCTTTTCAATACATCCGCTAACTCTCTGGCCCTTCCAGTCATAGTCCCAACATTCCAACTTGCATACCTCAATCTCACTTCCCGAGCTAACTTCTTACGTTGCACCCGCCCGAGGTGGTGCAACAACCCTAGTCCATTTCCCACAGGAGCCGGGTGCTGCCCCTGCGCGTCGCCTGTGGGGTACGCCCTAGCCCTATCGCGCATTCTATTATGACCGAACATGTTGCTATGGGATTTGGCTAGTTTTATTTTAAAGTCGGCCGCCAGCCTGACACCAACCCTCCTTGGGAATGCTTTTGTTGGTAGTTTACCCGACACCACGGGGTGACCTAAGGTGCTGTAGTATGCACAGAATCTAAATATCCCTTAGTCGCCTCTTACGACACCCACGGGAAGATATGGGATGGTGCTATTCTTTACGTCCGACACCATACAGTTTCAATTCCCAGTGTATGGTAACATTTAAATAAAAAAATAAAAGGTTGAATGGTAGAAAATACTTAAGGCATTAAGTCCGCCTTTGTACTTTTGTGTGCATAAACCATTAAATAAATAAGATATTTATGTATATACACCCCTATTTTTTAATTAGTACAAAAAAAATTGACCTCTATCTGTATCTACCCGTAGTCAAAAGTAAAAAAAAACTAAATCCCAAAATTGGTATATTCATAATCGAATCAATTATTCATAACAATTGCTACTAGAAAATACTACGCGCTGTATTTTTCCATTTTTTTTCATTCATAATCATTAGCTTGTACAATATTTCCATAAATTGAGTGACATTTAGGGATATAAACAAACACTAATAACTTTGTTGTTTATGAATATTATTTACTGAGACTTTACCTAAATAATACTAAAACTTTTCTAATAAACCCTTTAAGTATTTGTACTAATTAAAAACTGGTGGTGTATATTTATTACTGTATTTTTTTTTCAGTTAGAATTAATGAAATACGATTACCTAAAGGTAAATTAGACTTATGTTTTAAGCATTTAATTGTATCGTGTGTGAGCAAAATTTAAAAGTAGAATTATATGTAGCTATCCATTTTTATTTGAATAGGTACTTGAAACAATTTACTCAGCCAGATATAGGCCCGGTTCGTTAGTCGTAACACTGATTATGCTAACACAGCGCTGAGGTCGCCATTTTATATTATTTCTCTCATTAAAAGCGAATCCCTGCGATCTCACAGATGATAGTCGTCAAAAGCCGATTTTAATTAGGGATTTTAAGATTATTATTATGAAATTGACCTGAACCTAACAAAAGGAAGGCGATCTCTGGTCGTAATAAATGAGTGAGGCAGCCTGGATTGTCTGTCTACGTTTGTTCATGTTTCTTGATACCATTTTAATTAATTTCATGGATCTCAAGCTTTTGAATATATACTTTTTTATTGATATTTGTTAAGCATAGGTTGGGTATAATTCCATCCATGTTTAGACGTTATATCTACATACATTAAAATACATATAGAGACTGATATCATAAGGCATATACTTACAAGACATAATATGTAATACATTTCATAGCACTATGTTTTTGTTAGCTCTATATATATTTTTATAATTTAATTATAATATTTAACGTAAGTAGTTACTAAGTAGGTAACTGAATTCTAAATATTTTGAAAGTTTTCATTGTTCTATTTAAATTCAAAATTATCTAATTAATAACTTCTAAGTGTTTTAAAGTTCTAAATGAAGATAAACAACTTAAACTATTATTCATTGTATTTATTTGCTATTAAAACTTGTTATAACAACGACCGTAAAAAGGTTATTAATGTTTCAGATCAAGAACTTTGCGAACTGCTTCGAAGTAAACTTCCCCGAACTACTTAACTCGGCTAACTGGACTACAAACTAAATATTTTTATTTAAACAGAGTATTTAATTTTCCTTAGAGAATATATAAACAAACGATTGTTTTAGTTCAACACAACTGTTTTCAAACGTGTCAATTTTGATTTCCTTAATGGAACCAATCAATTACAAAACGTACTCCGCTAAAATCCTATTGTGTTTAGAAAGAAAAAAAATATCGAAATGCTTTGTAATTTTGCTTTTGTATTTACAAAGTTCCAAGCAAGTACTCACCGACTTTGTTTGTTGAGCTCAGCAGTTAAAAGAGCTTTTTAAACTTTAGCTGAAACAAAGTAGAGTTGACAATGTGTCTAGAAAAATTATATAGGGAGTGGGTACAGGTATGTTTAATATTCAATCAGTGCGGGGTCGCATTGTGGCTCTTCCCGCCACTCGACGTTGAGTGGGGTAATAAAGTAATAAATAAACAAGTAGGTTGACGTCGGCCGGGCCCGAGCCCCCGGCTGCGACGGCGCTTGTGATCCATTCGTACAATGGCCATTCATTAAATTGTTATATTTGCTTAATTAGACACACGCATTAACTTGTTATGTATATCTCAATTAACGAAGAATTTCGAACATAAATAAAAATTTTAGTTCGTTTTATTATGTACGAATACATCGAACTGAAAAGAACCTACGTCTGAAAAGCACTTCCCATTGAAGTCACATAAATTCACCTCGTTCCGCACAAAAATTGTTCGTGCTCGCTAGAACAGGTGACCTTATATAATATTCTGTAACGCTTTTGAACCGGCTCTCGCTGACAGTTTACTTCTTGAAAGGCAACCCGCCTTGACCTCGTTCCAGGAAAACTAACGAGGCTTTCGATGGTGGCTCTCATTATTTCTCCGGCGAACTGTCCCTCTAATTACATACGGTGACAGACGTGATTGTATTTCTAAATAGAGACTATTTATTTTACTAGCTCTCGGAGATAAATCTTGATTAGGAAAAACAAAAAAATACGTTTAAGTTAGGACGGGTTTCCTTGGCTTACTATAATGGAATCAAAGTTTCACTGCCTTTGATGACTTGTGTAATATTTGTTTCTAAATGGAGATATCCCCCCCGGTGCGAATGAAATAAGGGGACATAAACTTACCTAATACGCTCATCATCCGGCACAAGTTATGAGAATCAAATGGGGGAAACGGGTTAACGGGTGCTCTTAAGTGGCGGATTAGTATCTACGTTACCCTTAAAAACTCAGCTTTAGTTTTTTTTAGATTTCATTCACTTAGACGAGCGAACGAGCGAGTAAACCCGGCGCTCATAAACCGTTTGTACTTTATCTTACTTCAGAAATTATCGAATTATATTAGCCTGAGATTTCGCGGCTAGTGCACATAGCCATTCGGCGTGGCTATCTCACAAAGTTAGCGCACAAACTCCTCCGAGGCACTAGTCAGAAAATTAATCTTATCTCAATTTTCCCGTGTTTTCATTCTCCACAGTGTTTAATTGTGCAAGTTTTAATTACATGCAAACCGAATGCTCGGCTCCGACGTGGGCCCGTTTATTCGTAGATATTTACGACGACAATGTTCTTATTAGCAGCAATATAACCGTACTTACCTACACTGTTTATTGTTACATTTGGAATAGCTCGCGTGAGATAACTATTTAGTTTTGTACGCAGTATTTGACACCCATTTGCCTTGAATTTTCTGTGATTTTCTTTATGTAGGCAGATTCATAGATTTTCTCTAAAGCTTCTATTTCTAGAGATTATATTAGAGAAATGGTTTCAATATCCTGTAAAGATAACCTGCTTATAAGCTAATAATCACGTTTAGGTATATGTTACCCGACAGCGGCGGCTATAGCCGGGTGTGTTAAGAGGCAATTAGGGGATTACGTCAGGTGTAAGGGCAGCAGCATCCACCTGTACCCGGATATCACGCGCGTAATTATTGCGTTATCCCCAAGATCATCCATAAAGGAGACTCGAGGTTCACTTCAAGATGAGTATAGGCTTTATGTAAAGAAACTGTGAGCTGACTTCTCAAAGTAGGTTAAGCTTTGTATTTTCACCGGAGTTTATTTTAAGTGCAAGGTAAGTAAACCTGATTGTATAAGATTTGATTTGGGTAATACAAATCCTAAGCTATTTCATTTATGCTTATATATTATTTATTAAATAGAGCAGTGGTAGCCGAGTGGTAACAGCCCCGACTTACGAGTTGTAGGTCGCGGGTTCAAACCCAACCAGGCGCATTACTTTGTGTAATTTATTTTATCACCACTGCTCTCAAAACGGTGAAAGAAAACATCGTGAGGAAACCGGCATGTCCAAGAACCAAAAATTCAAAAACATGTGACATCCACCAACCCGCACTGGGCCTGCGTGGTGGATTATGGCCCAGTCCCTCTCCTAGAGAGAAGGGCTGAGTCTCAACAGTGGGAACATTATAAGGCCGACTATGCTATATTTTATTTATTACTAAAAATGGTATAACTTTTCAGGCTAATTGTAGCAAACAAAGTTAGATATAGGCACTTATTCTAGACGTCCATTGTAGGATGTACCTACCTACTAATTTGTCATTTTATCAGTTAGTGTTCAGGTCTTTCAAAGTGTCATAATAGATGAGTTTTTTTTTCTGGTGGTAAATCATAAAATGACGCCTCGCGCTCTGGGTGTAACGGCTTCCTATTATTGATCTTAAATATTTGTTATATTCCATAACTTTCACACAACACCGTCTAGTCCCAAGCTAAGCAGAGCTTGTATTATGAGTACTAGACAACTGATAAACATACTTAAATATTTCTAAATACATACATATTATAGACTAGCTGTTGCCCGCGACTTCGTCTGCGTTAAGTTCGTAAAACTGCACAATCACTCTGTGCTTGCAATTCATTCCGAAAGCATCGCAATAATTTATTGTACTTTAACATAAAACGGTTAAAGGTAAAAATATCCGAATTGAGAACCTCCTCCTTTTTTAGAAGTCGGTTAAAAACACAAATTACCTTCAGGAAACATGTTATGTACTCGTCCAGATCCAGATGTATGAACGTCAATGAATAGAAAGAATATGGGTCGTAGCAGTTGGCATTTCTGCCTACCCCAAGGGAAAAGTCATTAGTTTATGTATGTTTCTGGTTTATGTTCTGGTAAAACAACATTGTATGATTTTAACCCCTCGCCACAGTGAGCACGCCACAATCAAATCGCAGCGGTAATGCCTGTCTTTGAGAAGTGTCTACAGAGGCGTCACGGCATCCTCTTTTTGTGCAGGACTCACCGGTTGTGGGTGTTTCGGAAGGTATCTGTGTCGAATTCAGCGGGAAGAAACACTCGGGTCTCACCATTGTGCGAATCACCCGGAGAATACGATGGAGCATACGGTGGAAGTCAGTCCCGCTTGGTCGGAGAGCCGGCGCCGCCTTGTCCTTATGGGGGCGACTGGTGGAGAAAATGACAACCAGTAGCCTCCTTCAGTGACGCACTACGATCAAAGAAGGTGGCTGAAACTATGAGGGATAGGACATCCTGACTCCTCAGCGGTCGCTGCAAGGGACGCTCCGGGTGTTGGAAGCCGCAAGGCAATTCCCGGCCATTGCAAACACGGGATTGCGGTGGTGCTGTCCGGCCGTCTGGTCAAAGCAGTCCTGAATCGACTGCGCGTAGTATTCTACGCGCGACTCAAAGAGATTTCAGCAAATGGATAGGGCCCTCTAGGGCCGATGTCTGACTGGTTGACTGGTAGAGAATGCTTTGTGGCATTAAGTCCGCCTATGTACCACCACTGTACATGAAGTTTAAATAAATAAATAAATGTCTGCTAGGGCTGCAAGATTGATCGAAAGAGTTATTTCCCATAACAATTTTCGCCTCAATAACTTTTCACTGAAGAGTTTAAGCAGTTAGACAGCTTTGATAGAAGTAAACGAAGGAGCATAATCGGGACACCGACCTTCAGCTGGATAACGTGCACTGATAGTGAAAAGCCTTAAGTGAATCCCAAAACTACCATCATCATCCGGCAGGCATTAAGTCCGCCGCTGTACATTTGTGCATAAAGGATTAAATAAATAAATAAATAAATCATCAACTATCTTCTTCCACAACAGTACTTATGAAGAATTTGCGAGAGCATGCTTGCATTGATTATTGCAGTTTGATCATTTTAAGCGTTAGAATTACTTGTTCATTTACCTAGGATATTTTGGTGTGTATTTAATTGATATCCCCGTATATAAGACAAATGATTTTTCCATAGTGGGAACTACCTAAGAGTCTCCAACTTATGAATGAACTACGGCGAAAACTTGTGCGCGTGTATCCCCGTTCAATCGAACTCGCATATTGATGGCCAAACCGAGAAATTACTGACACCGATTGCCTCTATGAGGACACGGCAGTTCACTCAAGATGGATAGACCTCCACCGCATGCTATGCATCGCATGCGCCGCATTCACAAAATGGTAATATCAGGGTACTTTCAACCGAACCCAGAACAGAAACCGTTCGAAACACCCACAACAGTCCTGAGCTTATCCATAAAACAATAAAATTACGGTTAACAAATGTAGCAGCCGATAAGTGTTATCCCTGAGACTGGCCTCCCTTAGAGGGTTGTTCCAGTGTTGGTCACCACTCATTGCAAAGAGGTAACGTCCAGATATCGACGTAAGGCAGCAAGGAATCTGAGATACATTAGACGTTGTCGAACTGTGATCAGAAAAACACATTCGATCCCGTTTTATATGAAGCAGTGACAGTAAGTAATAAAACACACCATTCTTAATCCGCAAGGTGCCATCATGCCGGAGGACACAGTGGAGATGTGCCCTGCAAGGGCGGAGCACCGCCGTGTCTTCGTGGAGGTAATCGGCGTCAGTGACCTCTCGCGCCGGACTCTGATCCAGAGCGAGGAGTAATGGCCGGCCTTCGCCTCCTTCTGCAAAGCCTTAATGCTAGCGAAGGCGGAGGCCGACCGGATCGAGCCCAATCCTCAACAGCGCGTAATGATAGACACAGGTGTAGTTTTAGTCAGTAAAAGATTCTGACACTATCTCCCGCCCCGCCCAAGAGCGGGGGATGTCATAAGATGATTTTTCCACCGGAAAAAAAAAAGTCAGTAAAAGATTGACACGTCCTCCCGCCCAACCAGAGCGGGAGAAGTCATTGGATGATTTCCACCCTTAAAAAAAGAAAAAGGTGCCATCATCATCATTATTATTTCAGCCGAAAGACGTCCACTGCTGGACATAAACCTCCCCAAGTGTCGCTATAATGACCGGTCCTGTGAGCCTCTCATCCATCGGATTCCCGCGACCCTCACCAGGTCATCGGTCCACCTGGGGACCATCCAACGCAAGGTACCCTGTAACCCCTTCCGAAAATGTGGCCGTGTTATTTTAAAGTGAATAATTAAATACATATAGGTATTTACTTTTATCGTCTTTGGATGGTATCCCTTGAATAATCACGGTCAATTAGCTTGCTACAATAATGGGAAAAAAATAATAAAAATAAGCAGTAGGATTGTTAAAAATGCCTTCGTCTTACACCAGTTTAACCATAACTGTAAACGTGGGCGATGGCCATTCTTCTGCCACTCAGAAAATTACTAAAAATACGCAATGCCATCTATCAAATTTAATATGAAGTTCAACCGTCATTGTCATCATTATTTCTACTTTGAGTCTTTAGATGGCGTTGCGAGTATCTGAATTGCTTATGGTGTCATATTTTACTTCTCGAAAACTTTGATTTCATACCGTTTGTCTTTCATATGCTTTGTTTCATTGCGATGAAACAAAGCCTAAGTAAGACCATTATCAAGTTCCAATTCCAACAATTTAAATGTATAAAAGTTATCTACATCGATTTCTAAAATTAATAATACGCACTTCACTAAAAATTTCTACAGATATATTATATACGTAGATTTATAAAAAAAAAATTGTAAGCATGCAAAAATATATAAAAAAATCTTATTCACGATGACAAAATAGAACAAAAATTTCTCCTAAGAGAGCCGTATGGGATTTGAACCACCTTCACATTACATGAAAGTCTAGTTACGAAACCACTGTGCTGCGGTCTTCGATGAATAAGTTATAAAATAGACGTTCTTATATAAACGTCATAATTGACTGGTTGGCTCCCTAACGATGATAGCGTGATGATTTTCGTTTTAGAAGTTAAATTCGCAGCTAAATGGAATAATGTAACATTATAGTACGTGATTTTACTCGTCGCTTTGATTTTATTATGTGTTTTGATTAGTTTTTACAAAATATTTAGAAGATATCGAATAGAAATGTCAATTTTATTTTGAAAAAATGGTAAAAGTTATTTTAATACAAAAAAATAAGACAAAATAATGTCAAAATTTTTAACTGTAGCTGGGAATTGAACTCGCGGCAAATGTCGTTCAATACCTACATTTTGGATTATTGCTCACCCCACATAGCAAATAGCGTGATAGTTTATAGCCTATCAGTTGCCCTGACCTATAAGGATTGTGTATGCAAAATTTGAACAGGATCGGTTCAGTAGTTTTTGCGCCAACTAATACCATCACAAAAGAATTTTACTGTTTTATTATATGTATAGATAAATTACACCCAGACACAGAACAAATGATTGTGCTCATCACACAAACATTTGTCCTGGGTGGAAATCGAACCCACGACCTCCGGCATAGCAGTCAGGGCCACCAACCACTAGACCAACAAGCCTGTCAAATGATGATGAATGGTGTGTATCTTTTCTAATTGTCATATCAAATGATATCTTCTGCTCTGGGTGCAGGTGGAACGGCTTCATAGTATTGATGAATGGTGTGTACTTCTTCTAGTCGCCTTGACAGATACTGGTATGCTTGCGCACCAACAAAGTGAATCTGCATTACTTTAAAAAACATTTTATGTATTGCATCGAACAACTCTTCTACGTAAGCAACTGGGCAGCTTAAATAAGTCCTAAACAACACAAGATACGGATCAACGTCTACGTAAGTTAAACAATACTGAACATCACATACTATAATTTCAGACTGACCTGTTGATCTAGTGGTTAGTGACCCTGACTGCTATACCGGAGGTCGTGGGTTCGATTCCCACCCAGGACAAATGTTTGTGTGATGAGCATGATAATTTGTTCTGTGTCTGGGTGTAATTTATCTATAATATGTATGTATTTAGAAATATATAAGTATGTTTATCAGTTGTCTAGGACTCATAACACAAGCTCTGCTTAGCATGGGACTAGACGGCGTTGTGTGATACTTGTGGAATATTATTATTATAATATTGAAACTGTTTCTGTTTTCAACTTGGCAGACAATAATAACGTAAGGCATTGTGTTTTAATTAATTACCTGTAGGTATATAACATAGAAACAATAATGTTTATTGTTGCTTGATCGCGATCGCCCGCAGTAAGAGTTAGTAAGGCGTAGTAGTAGTAATGAGGCGTGCCCTTGGGATTAGCTAGTTGATATTATTATACTACAGTTACTATAACCGCGGGCAGAAGCTATCTGCCCGCGGCTTCACTCGCGTGAATGTAGGTTTCTCTATACAAACTTTGAACCCCCGCTTCATCTCTTTAGGGAGTGAATTGTGGAAAATCCTTTCTTAGTACTCATAAAAGGTAAACTTGTGCAAAATTTCACGCTCATATATATATGTCAGTCAGTCAGTTTCCCCTTTTATATATATAGACTAGCTGTTCCTCGCGGTTTCACCCGCGTTTTTGGTTAATATTCCGCTCCTATTGATCGTAGTGTGATGTTATATAGCCTGTAGCCTTCGTGTTCAAACAAACAACCAGACCAACTCATCAGCTTTACAATATTAGTATAGACTGCATAATACTGGAAACAGAGTCCCTAAGTCACTAATTTAATATTTTAAATGAACTCAAAATGGAGCCTAAATGTAAAAATATTTATTTATTTAACATAATTAGAGTCGGCTCTGATATAATTATATTTTAATCTCTGTCAGCGTACGTCATAAGGCAACATAATTACGACACTTAAAACTTCGACATGTATCGCCCGAGTGCTATTTACGATATTTTCACGACTTGTAGATTCACATCCCGTTTTATTAAAGCACCTTTGCTTATCTCATAATATCTTTATGAGATGGTTAAAAATCTCTTCTCTTTAATTTCATTTTTTATTACTGCGTTTTTATTACACAATTCTTGTCTATATCACCATCTTAGCGGTTGAGGGACGTCACGAATAGGGGTGAGAAGGATAGCTGACTTGCAATATGAAGATGGCTTTAATAATAATTCCAGTCGTAATTGGTAAAACTTCAAGGATTTTTTAAAAGTAAATTATTATTTTTTTATGCAGAGTATTATATCTAAAGTTTTGGTAGCTTTATTGTAAAAATTTAATGAGACTGAGTACTTTAGGTTTAGGTAAATGGTTTTCACACTCATATTATTTTAAAATTCAAGATAAAATAATACGTTACGGTTGTTAAAGCTTTGTAAAAACAATTTTAATACAAATAAAACAATACAAAGTAATAAATCTCTCATAAAATAAACAAAACAAAGCGTAGGGCAGTGATCTCTTAACCGTTGATAAATATGAGCGTTTAAAACGTCAGTGTAAAGTGTGGGGGCTATAACAAAAGCGGGTGTACCACAATGTGGGGAGAAACGTAATAATGCCTCGCGACTCACGAGATTCTTTCTTTGGCAGCCGAGTGTATTAAGAAATACCCACGATACCGTGCGACTATTTCATTTCCGTTATTCACTCACACACTAACACGGCTGTAATGAAACTCAATTATAACGATAAAATATATTTTTTTTTTTATTAGGGAGGAGGTATTCATTCAGTTTTTTAAAAATAGTAGACAACTTGTCTTTAGATTAATCCTTATTCGCTCATATCCTGTTTTGCTCATATTTTGAGGCTAATTTTCTACGAAATTGAATTTAATAACGATTTTTTCTAGTACTTAACACCTGTTAAGTACTAGAAAAAAAGTAGAGTAGTAGAAATGTTTTGATATGTTGAGGCTATAAAAAAAAATAAAAAAAAACTGTGAGGTCAACCGTAATATGAAAAATTCTGCTGCAATAAATACACAGTCTGAGTCTAAAAAATGTAAGACTATTTTTTCGTATTCAGGGTTGATCCCAGAATGGAATTAAGTCATCTACAGTAACGTAAAACAGCATTGACCACAAGATTTCTTAATATCTTTCTTAAAATAAAATATGTCAGTTTTCTGCCCTAAAAACATGAAGATGTTCAGAATGCTCCGCAGTGCATGACAAAGACACTTACGTAAGTTTCTAGAGCTTCCTCGAAGACTTAGGTATGTTCTTAATTCTATTTTCGAGTAAATATACCAACTTACTGGAAAATATCCTAGTAAGCACCCTATGTCCTGCCGAAGGTAAGTTTATTTTCTTTATAAAAGAATACCTGACTGTAGATACTGTGTGACTGTTGACTGGTAGAAAATGCTTTGTTGCATTAAGTCCGCCAATGTACCAGTACTGTACATGAAGTTTATATAAATAAATAAATAATACCAATACAGTGCAGCGTTTCAATTTTTTTTTTTAAATAAATTGTTGGATAGATTTTCATTTTTATTACGAGGATTTGGAAAATAACTGGAATGCGTAGGTGTAAATTTCAAACCTAACGTAATATCAGGTAACCTAATCCAATATATACTGCTTTTTGCCACCATTTTTATTACGATGTGATGCTTTTTTTTGCGGTGAGAAATCATCAAACAACTTCTGCTCTGGGTGAAGCGAAACGGTGTGTGATATTTTTACTAACTAAGTTCCACCTGTGTGCCATCAGTTGCCTTTTGCATTCTAAGGCCACGGAGCTGTCGTTCGTTGTCTATTTTTTATTCAAAGAGTTACTATTTTGTTTTGGATAAGTAGTTATTAATTCATTAAAACCCTTGTCTTTCTATTATGTCTCTAATTACGCTACTCAAAAGGTTAAGACCATTACCATTGTATTAATTAATAACTTCAGTACCTAGTTGTATTTTAATTGTGCATTTAAGACCGACCTAATTTGGATCAACTTTTTTTAGGTATTAAATCATTTGACCCTCAACTCACGAGATTTAATAGATCCTGTATTTTTCTATTGAGATTGATTTTTTCAAAATATTTATTACTATGATATACCATTAGCATATTTCGAGCCAGCAAACCAGTGTACAGTCGCCTCTCGTAATTCAACACATATTTCGAAAAAAATCCATAATTTTTAAGCACTTGGTAATTCGAACTAAAAAATCATCGCTTGGTAACAAAACGACGCGTTAGTTCAAACTCATAAGCGTCAATCACTCGACAATTTAAGATTGCATAGAGGTATGTTTATACCTTTTCAGTCAAGTTTAAAGTTGTATCATCATTACTAATACGTTCGTCGACATGGTGCCATACCTCTGCCGGCGTACCGCAGGAAGGCGTTCTATCTCCTCTACTTTTCGCTATCTTTATAAACTTTATTTCTAATTAACTTCTCTCATCCTACCATTTTTACGCTGACGATTTGCAAGTAAATTTGCAAGCTCCGGTAGACGAACTATCTGAAGCGGTTAAAATTAAGATTAAAGGTTTGGCTCGTATTGCAAAGTGGAGTATGAGTATGGTCATTCTTACGAAGACCCAATGGCTCAACTATTTCATACAGTGATTCAGTAAAAGATTTTGGTATTTTTATTGACAAAGAATTTACGCGGGGTCCAGTTGCAGGAAGTTAGCCGCAAGTTGTTTTAGTCTGCGGGGTCTTTGCGAAGGCTGCGCAATTTTCTTACAATTGCCACCAAAACTGTGTCCACCCTATCCCTCCTTCTCCCAATCCTTGATTGATGCCGTTATAAGTTATGTCAGTTATGTCAGACAGACATATAGACGGACAACACCGTCCGTTTTTTCCCTTTGAGGTAGGGAAACCTACAAACCCGCTAAGCACGCTACATCAAAGGTGGCGTGAAAACGTGTGCATATTATGACGATTACCTCTTTCAACTTTTTAAATCATTATATCTAAAAAAACGGTGGCTCTTAGGAAAAAAAGAATTGAGACAGTTTTGTAGATAATTGTCTAAGCTAATTTTGTGATAAAACTTACCGTTTTGCTGAAAATTTCGAAAAACTTGTTTTTGTGACCTTTGACATCGAATATTTTTATTCGTGGTGTCGGATCGATGAGGTCTCTTAAGATTTCATTTATGATGATGTTTTGAACAATCCTACCAATTTTCAGGTGGGTGCGAATTATTGTAACCTTACCCTTAGTTTTTGGTCTAATTTGACTGGACCATTATGTAGTCCACCTTATCATTGTCAATGTAATGTTAGTTTATGAAATAATTGAATATATAGCAATCTCTGTTGTCACAATGACGATAAACTGAATATAAACTACAGCCGAATAGAACCTATTAATCAAACAAATCACAAATGGAATCTATTTGTGATTCTACTCAGAACTCACAAAATAGGTTCGTTGAAAAGTCGTCAATTTCTGATTTAATTGAAAGCGGCGATAATATTAGCGGGATGGTGTGGGAGCTGGCGGCTCGAGATAAAGGATTTGTCGACTGCTGAGCTCAGGCATGTGCCTGCTAATCACCCGTAGGCCGAGCCCCAGCCCCGAGCCCCCGAACCGTCGAACCCCTTGTGTCAGGAACAGACATTCTGTTACAAAGACTAGCGACGACGACGTCAGTAATTATGACTCAGACAAAACTAATCTATTGACGAATCTAAGAGCTTTATTACTTTGCCCCTGTCAGATGAATAAAATACTTAAGGGAGAAACGGTTTTCTTGATAAATTATTTACAACTGTGATGAGGAAAATTGTAGATACTTATTACCGCTGTGCTATCAGTAGGCAAGCAGGTGATTACGGCCATTCATCTACCTGCACAAACCGCGGACGAACATTTTAAATCATGGAAATGACGGAAACGTTCCCCCGTAGCGTGGCGGGAGGTAATGACGGTGAAAGTGTCGACTATATTCTGTTGCCCCATTGCCCTCCGCTTCAATGACCGGAAATTTCAGATAAGTCCAGCCTAACGTCTTAAATATTCCCTCACAATTCCTATTTCACTTTCCCCAGCATACACCAAGTCTTAATATTTATCAATGTAAAAAATATCAGAACACAACAAAGAGTGTTGTGTTCTGATATTTTCGCGGCAACTTATTCTGGGTATATGTTATGTAATCTTACTGTGTCGAATTTTATTGCTCGAGCATTATTCAGATGTGATATACGAATGCACTATAAAAAGCATTCTAAGCTAGAAAAACTAACCTCCATTTGTTAGGCGAGGCACGGCTTGTCGACGGTAATAAATTTGACGGGTGAAACGGTAAAGGGCGCAAATCCCTTTGCAAATGACAGGTCGCATGACCCCATCGAACGTCCGAATCGAATAGCTTTCGTAGCAGAAATGCCATAGCCAATAAATGTTTGTATAGCCCGGGGAGATAATTATAAAGTATGGAATATACATGTGAGTATTAAAACTTACTATTGAATATAAACATTTATAGACAGCGTTTAAAAAGCATATTAAAATATTTACGACATAAACAGTTACAGCACAAATTCTGATTTGCGTTGTTACCCTGTTTCTAAAGGCTTTCAGTTCACCAGGGCGCCAAATCCATTTTATTAGGTTAGTGTGTAAAGAAAAGTCATAAAATCCATTCTGTGACTCTTATACAGTGGAAAAGTGAACCAGTTTTATAATGGAGAATTCCCAAGATAGACACTTGTCAATTGTTCATAAGTGAAGGCTTAAAATCTTTATTTTCTAGCATTTTTGTAATGCGCGTAGACGGCTATGTGCTTCCAAAAAGTATGAAATCTAATCATTTTTGTCTTGGAAAATATCAGTATATAGGTGTCCTTTTTCCCTTTAAGTGTTTTTGTATTTAAATATGCACAAACCATTTAAACGCGCATTACTCAAAATTCAAAAGTCAGGCAAACTCATGCCTTTTGCTGTTAGAGTTATTACCAAACAACAAAATGAGAACGCAATACATCACAACACGCTTACTATCTCTTTCTCTCCAAAAACAGCAAGAATTTAGGTGAATCTGAATAATGGTAGACGCTTATTGAAATTTGGTTCAAAATAGTAGTAAAAGTGAATAGACCGTAGTTGTTTTAGTTTAAAGTTATTTTAAAGGCAAATTATTTTAATTACAATAAGTAAACAATATTTATTACATTATTCTGTTATTTTACGAATAATGAAGTAATAAAGCATTTGTATCTAAATAGATACATTGCGACTTATCTCTACAAGTCGAATTTATCATCCATGTATCTAAATATATACTAGTAGGCTAGTGATAAGTAATTTATTTGTTTGGGTCCAAAAAATACACAATACTTGAAGTTTATTGCAGAAAATGAACCAAAGTTCGAGGGTTTCAAGAATCTTGACCCTACTGCCACCAGCTGAATAATGGTAGACGCTTATTGAAATTTGGTTCAAAATAGTAGTAAAAGTGAATAGACCGTAATTGTTTTAGTGTTATTTTAAAGGTAAGTTATTTTAATTACAATAAGTAAACATTATTTATTGCAAAATTCTGTTATTTTACGAATAATGAAGTAATAAAGCATTTGTATCTAAATAGATACATTGCGACTTATCTCGACAAGTCCAATTTATCATCCATGTATCTAAATATACACTAGTAGGCATCTCTCCCAATGGTATTTATTGTAATAATAATACTTCTTTTCTTTCTAACACATTGCTTTTGCAATATTTATTTTTATTTTTATCATTATTTATTTTGCTAACGTATCATTTATTAATAATTGTAATTATTTATTTTACTTGCTTTTATTTATATAGCCTCTTTTTTATAATGTGAATGTGAGAACACTGTAGACTCCGCGAACTATTTGGTTACTTTTTATTATGATTATTTTTATTGTACTTTTTAGTACAATATTGACCAGTCTACACTGTCCTTACATAATATCTACTTATGCTGTAATATGGAAATATTGTAACAACATTTTTTTAAAAGAGTATCCATGGAGTTTCTTGCCGGTTCTTCTCCATAGGAAACGACCAATTTGGAACCATGCATGAGCTTCTGAAGTTTTATAAGTGCCCTATGTGAAATAAAAAACTTTTGACTTTGACTTTGATAAGTAATGTGTTGGTTTGGCTTCAAAAAATACACAATACTTTTTTTTTTTTTTTTTTTTTTTATTGGGTGGGAAAATCATCCTAATGACATCCCCGCTCTTGGGCGGAGCGGGAGATAGTGTCAGACTCTTACTGACTAAAAACCCACTCCTGTTCCTTCGTTGCCTTCGTCCCAGGGCCCCGGGTTCCGCTTTCACACTACCCGTGGCCCCAGTAGGCTTCGACCCTGCTGGGCCCCTACGATTTGCTGACATCTCCTTGAGGCGCGCGTGGAACAAAACGCGCCGTCGACGACTTGAGCTTGGTCCGGACGGTTACCGGACGGTCAGACGGCGAGCCACCCATTGCTCGCCGTCTGCAAGCCCGCGCCTACGGTGGCCGGAAATCGGGATCGGAATCCCGGCGGCGGTTGGAGCGTAAGGACCGTTGCCTCACGCGGTCGGCCGCCTCCTTAGCTAGCATTACTGCTTCGCAGAATGAGGCGACCGCCTGCCACTCCTCCTCGCTCCGGAGCATGGCCTGAACCAAGGCCCGGCGCGAGAGATCACCGCCGCCGATTGCCCTCACGAGGTCACGGCGTTGCTCTGCCCAAGCGGGGCACACCTCCACCGTGTGCTCCACCGTGTCCTCCGGGTGGGCCACACAGTGGCGACACCCGGGCGTCGTTTCCGCACGAATCCGGTGCAGGAACCTCCCGAACTTACCGTGTCCGGTGAGGACCCGCGTCATGCGGAATGTGAGGACGCCGTGAGGTCTTTCCAACCACGCCTCAAAGAGGGGACTTACCGCCATAATTGTGGCGTGCCCAGCACGGGGTCGCGACAGTCGCTGTCGCCATTTCTCCATGAGAACTCGCCGGAACTCTGTCCGCCATGCCGCGACTTGTTGCGGCAGCGGAGTTTCGCCCCGGCGTTGCATCTCCATGCGCCGTTCGTGCATGAGTGCAAGGACTGTTGCCTCCAGTTCCCATGGTCGCTGGCAAGCAAGAAGGGTCGCCGCTTCGCGGGAAATCGTCCGGTATCCTCGCACCATCCGTATGGCCATGACCCCCTGGCACGCGTTCAGCCGGGCCGCCGGCTGCTTCCGCAGCCCCGGCGCCCACACCGGCGCGCCATAAAGGGCCATGGACCGAACGATCCCCGCGTAGAGCCTCCGGCAGGAGGCGTCTGGACCCCCAAGGTTGGGCAGGAGCCGCGAGAGAGCAGCCCCAGTCCGATTTAGTTTGGGAGCCAGACGTCGGAAATGCTCGTCGAAATCCCATCGGCTGTCGAGAACGAGTCCCAGGTACTTCATCGTTGACCCGACGCCGATGTGGACTCCTCCCACCGTTAGCCGGGAACCCGGTGGTGGCGCGTTCCGAGGGCCGTGAAAGCACATGGCCTCGGACTTGTGCAATGCCACCTCGAGTCCCAGCTCCTGGATCCTGCCAACGACCGTCGCGACCCCGCGTGTCGCTAGTTCGACCGCCGCCTGGTACGACTCTCCCTGCGCCAGGACCAGCGTGTCGTCTGCGTAGCAGACCACGCTGACCCCGTCAGGGAGGTCGCCGCGCAGCACGTAATCGTATCCGATGTTCCACAAGGGCGGCCCTAGTACCGATCCCTGCGGAACACCGCACGACATCTCTCGACGTTCCCACACCCCCTGGTGACCGGGGTAGGTTATGTACCTGTCTGACAGGTACGCCTCGACCACACGACAGAGGTAGTCGGGCATCCGGTGATACCGGAGTGCCCTCCCAATGCTACTCCAAGGCAGGGAGTTGAAGGCGTTGGCGATGTCCAGAGACACCGCCACGACACACCTGCCCTGGGCCACTGCATCCCCTGTCGTGAGAGCTCGCACGCACATGATGGCGTCCACCGTGGAGCGCCTCCTGCGAAAGCCGAACTGGCCGTCCGCCAGATCCGGCCCCACCCGTGTTAGGTGTGCGACGAGGCGGTCTGCAATTACTCTTTCAAAGAGCTTGCCCACCTCGTCGAGCAGCACAATGGGCCGGTACGCGGACGGAGAGTCCGCGGGGCGCCCCGGCTTCGCGATCAGGACCAGTTTCCCCGTCTTCCATCGAAGTGGGAACTGGCCCCTCTCCATACATGCGCTGAAGAGCCCTCTTAGTCGAGGCCCGAGAGCCTCCATTGCCAGGACCCATGCCTTCCCAGGCAAGCCGTCGGGTCCTGGGGCGGTATTTTTGGCACTCAGCCTTCGTACCGCCACTCTCATCTCTACCTCGGTCACCTCTGGAACGTTGTCGTCGTCGTCGCCATCGTGGTCCGCGTCGGACACCGCTGGTGGCGGAGCCATGGGCGGGGGAGAGTGTTCCCCTCGCGTGGGGAACAGAGTGCTCACCACACCCTCCACGAGCTGGGGCCGGAGACTCTGCGTCAGCGGGGGAGCCCAGGGGCGGAGTTTGTCCCGTACCAACTTGTACGGGCGTCCCCATGGGTCCCCGTTCAGAGTCCCCAGCCACACGTTGCGGGCCTCAAGTTTGGCCCGCCTTATCTCCGCTCGGAGGGTGCGCTTTGCCGCTCTGTATCCCTCGTACAGCTCCGCCTCTCTGGCCTCCGCATCCGGTGGACGGATGCGGCGCCTGCGGTATCTGGCATACCGGCGTCGCGCGGCATTGCACGCGTTGCGCAGTGCCGCAATCTCCGGCGACCACCAGTATACCTGGCGCTGAGCACGTCCTGGAGGGACTCGGGGCATTGCCGCGTCGCAAATTTGCGACATGGCCTCCCGGAACCACTCTGCCTCGACGTCTATGTCGACAGGCCTGTCCGGTGCTTGCACCCAGGCCTGTACCGTCGCGGCTTCCAGGAGGAGCTCCCGGTCCATCTGCCTCAGCGCCCACCGCGGACCACAAGGGTTCCGTCGGACCGGCGCAATCGAGGTTTGGGCGGAGACGTCGAACCGGATGTACCGGTGGTCCGAAAACGTCTCCACCCCCTCCATAACGCGCCAGTCGACGACACGCGGCGACAGAGCGGGGCTGGCGAACGAGATGTCCACCACTGAGTCACCCCGCATCCGCACACACGTGGGGACAGAACCCCGGTTTAGGACGACCAGGCCTGTCTCCAGAGCCCAGTCCTCCACCATCCGACCCCGCTGGTTCGTGAGCCGGGAACCCCAAGCCAAGTTCTTGGCATTGAAGTCCCCGCAAACGACCACGGGGAGGGAACCAAACCCAGCGACGACGGCTTTCAGCTCCATTAGGGAGATGTGAAGATCGCCGAGAGATCTGCTCGGGGACAGGTAGACGCCTACCACTGCAATGTCCCCGAACCGTGCTGCCACGCAACCCCGTCCCCTCGTGACGGCCTCGAGGGTCGGGGTACCGGCGGCGGCCGACGAAATTAGGGTCACCGAGCCGTCCAGATCCCGCACCCAGTCTCCCCTGGGCAGGACATTGTACGGCTCGGAGACCACGGCGATATTGATCGACCACTGCGCCATGCTCTGGAGCAACAGATCCTGAGCGGGGGCGCAGTGGTTGATGTTCGCCTGGAGGAGACGTAATGGGGTCGTTATTGACAGTCCATTACAGTCTCCTCCCGAGCCCCCCGTGAGGGCCCCGCCGCGGCGGGTGCGACGGCGACAGCGGCGGCAGCCAAGGAGGCGGCTGCGGCGGTTAGTACGTCAGGGTGGACGGGCCTCCGAACTTTGGCCTTGGCCTTGGCGGGGGGGTCGCAGGACCTGCCCCCAGCCCGGTGGTCGGCCGGCTTGCCTGCCGCCGCACATGCGTAGCAGTGCGGCGTTGCACGGCATTCGACGGCCTTGTGACCGGCCTGACCGCACTGGTAGCAGCGGTCACTGCGGTCCACCTCCGCGGCGCAATGGGCCCCCACGTGGTGCCCCACGTGGCAGCGGTAACACCGCAGAGGTCTGGGCTCCAGCAGTTTTACCTGCGCGGAGACCCAGCCCACCAAGAGCCTACGGCCTACAGCCGTGATGGCTTTGGCCGCCGACACGGGGCAGCTGACCGTAACGGCCCGCATGCCCGTGCTGTCAGCACGGATGGTGCCAGCCCGCACTTGTTCGGCCTGGCATCCTCCCGCCCTGACGACGGCGGCCACCACCTCGTCCACCCTAACGGAGTCATCCAGGCCCATGATGCGCATGTCCATGCACTTTGTGGGCCTGGATACTCGGACCTCCTCGACGTCCAGGGACGCCCTGATCCTTGCGGCCAGGGCGTCCGCGGCAGGGCCGCTGTCCGCACCAGGGACCTCCAATATTCGGGCCCCGGTTGCGGTGCGCCTCATTCGGAAGCCTTCAGAGGCTCCGAACTCGTCGAGGTGATCCACCACCGCCTGCTTCGCCTTCGCCATGACCTTGTCATAGCTCACGCCCTTCTTTTCCGCAGCTGGCTGTAGTGTGATCACTACAGCTGCGGAATTTGGGGCGCGAAGCCTGGCTGCCATGGCCCGCTTCTTGCGCTGCTGTCGCCGCTCGCGCTTCTTCGCCGCTCTGGCCGCCTTGCCCGCCTTCCTGCTGGCGCCGGCGACCGTCCATTCGGCGCCAGCCGAGGGTTCTTCAGGCAAGGGAGGCGGCAGGCGCGGCCTAGTCGCCGCCGCCGCGGAAGGCCCCGCCGATTTAGCGGCAGGCACCGCTCTGCCTTTCGGGGGAGGAGCAGGTTTCCCCTGCCGCTGCTGCTGTTTGGCCGCCGGGACCGGCCTCGTCGGCTCAGACACCGGGGTTCCACGCGCTGGTTGCCCCGACGGGCCCGCCTTTGGCGCAGCAGCCGTGGCCGCGGCAGCGGCGGCGTACGACACCGCCCTTTTCACGCCGGAGGCCGCAAGCGGGGGGCGCAGCACTATGCCCTCCAGGACAGCGAATTGCCGCTGGACCCGCTCCTGGAACTGCTGCTGCTGCTCCTGCTGCTGCTGCCGAAAGGCAGCCAGTTCCTGCCGCAGCAGGGTCAGCACCTCGCTCTCCACCTGGGGCGAGGGCTGGGGCCGACTTTGCCCCTGCTTGCGTCCTCCTTTTTGCGCCACCTCAGGGCCAGCGCCCCGGAGACTGGCCAGGTCTGCCTCAAGCCGTCCAATTCTCCGATTCAAGGATTTTTTGAGGGGCTCCAAAACTATCCCCAGTGCCTCTATGATTGAGGTTGTGGCCTGGGGGATAGAATTTCTTTTGGAGACCCTCTCCCTCTTCTTGGCGACGCTCTGTACGGCCGCCGTCACGACCTCCTTGAATTGGGCCAGCGCCTTCTCCATGCCCTCTGGCTCACTTCCAGAAGACTCAGAGGGGCTGGCCTGGGCGCTGCTTGCCCCGGGGTGGCGCCCCTCCCTGGCTATTTTCAGGGACCGCTGGGTCGCCTCCTCAGCGGTGGGCCTTCTCGTTTGTCCCTTTCGGCCCGCACCCCGTCCAGCAGTGGAAATTTTGCGTGCAGAAGTTCCACGCTCATCGTCGGAGGACGTCCTCCGACCATCTCCCGATATGGGGCGCTTGAGGAACTGGGAGTTCCTCTTCCTCCTGGAGGTGGCCTCATCCACCTCCATCCTCACCGAGTTGACTGAAGACGCGGCATCGGAATCTGACGCCGCGTCTCCGCTCACCTCCCTGAGGCCGAAACGCCTGCCGGCCTCTGAAGGACCCACCGGCGCAGCGGACGTGCTGGGAACAGGTCCCAGGGACTCCGCGCTACCGGTGGGTGAGCCACCCTGGCTCCGTGCGTCCACGAGGGACGGTAACAGGTCTCTAGGGGACCTGACGCGCTCTTTGCCCCCCCCAGAATACGAAAAATACACAATACTTCACGTTTATTACAGAAAATGAACCAAAGTTCAAGGGTTTCAAGAATCTTGATCCTACTGTCGCCAGCTGTTTCAGAATCTGTAATATTATAATGCGTGCACACACGCACGAGTTTTGCGTGAAAGTGTAACGCCGGGGCGAAACTCCGGTGCCGCGACAAATAGCGGCACTGTGGACAGAGCTCCAGTGGAATCTCATGCCACCATAGGAACAGCGACTGTTGCAACCTAGCGCTGGGCACGCCACATTCACGGTACTATACACTTACTGTCGCGGTTCTGTGAAGATTCTGAAGCCTGTCTTCAGAGGCACCAAGTGTCCGCGCTTTCCACTTGATGCAGGTCTTTACCTGACAAGGGTGTTTCGGGAGGTAACCGTAGTCATCAACGGCGGGTGAAGATTTCCCACGCGTGCTTCAAAGATATGTCAGCAATACCGTTGGGGCATAGCAAGACCGATGCCCGTTAGGGGAATTCCTGAAAAGGAAACCCGTGGTCCTACCACACAAGTCTGACACGCCCTCTTGCTCTACCTTAGAGCGAGAGAAGTCATTAGATGATCTCCCACCTCAAAAAAAAAAAAAACTTTTGGTATCGAAGTTCAACGCCAGAAGCTTTTCCGTTAATACATGGATTGCTCCGATAATAGCATTGTAAACCCCAATAATAGACATCAACTTTCTGGGCGGCAGTAATTAAAAACGTTGGTAAAACCACGGGGTTTACCTAGTAGTTATAAATTCTAGAGTAATTTTGTGTATTTTTAGATACAAAGTTCGTAATAACGTATTTTGTATAATCGTGTTTTTGTATCTAAAAAGCGGGAATCCGATGGATGCGAGACGTACAGAACTGGTCATTATGGCGACACTTGGGGGAAGCCTATCTCCAAAATTGAACGTCTTTCGGCTGATAGGATGATGCTGATGATTTAAAAATCTACAACCTAAAAACCCAGTGAATTGTTACTGAATTATTTTATTTTATTTTAATTTTGTTAATAGTAGTTAAAAAAAAAACTAATTGGGACTTGTTTTCTTTTTATTTAACCTTTCCAATACCTGCTTGCTCCACAAAGGTTTAAAGTGGGAAACCGTGTAATAAGTTCTCCCGTTCAAGAACGGCGCGGACGGGAGTGTCAGACATTTACTGACTAAAACCACACCTATGCTCTTACAGTTGCCCTCTACGTCCCAGGACCACGGCTGGACGGCGAGCTACCCATTGCTTCTCGCCCACAAGCCCACGCCTGCGGTGGCTGGTAGTAGGAGTCGGGGTCTCGCGGCTGGGGCCTGAGGATGTCCGTTCCCTCACGCGTGCGGTCGTCTCCTTCGCTATCATTCCTGCTTCTCAAAAGGAGACAACCATTCCCCCTCGCTGCGGATCAAGTATAGGTGTTCTATGTTGTAAATAAAACATAATGCATTTTATGGCATCCTAGAGACCAAACGCGTGGAACGATTTTGATAATTCCAGCCGTTCCACTAACTTGTATTAAATTCTCATAACTTTATAATCCCATTAAATCGAAGAAGGATTCATGGTCACAGCTGCACATGTGTGTTATTCAATAGCGCGTCGACGGAACTCTATACAAATGCAATTTTGCACAGAGAACGCTGACGTGAGCAGAATGACATTAGATACTTTTGTTCTATTGTTTGTACCCAGAAATTGCTAAAAGTTTCAAAGAAAAATTACATGAAATATCAGTTTCATTTGTAACTTACGTACGTGGACCGGTACAATATAACATCTTGCTTCTGTTCCTTGAAGAGTAAGGCAGAGGTGTACTAATTATTTATTTTATACTTTATGTATATACATGGAAATAATAAAAGGTAAGTACTGCATATTTCTAAAGAAATTTCTTCCGGCAGACATGCGACAGGAAAGATAAAAACAACTGTGCTTTGAAGAATGACTGGCGGCATTCTTTTTTTTATTCAATAATAAATCATCATAAAAATTCTCTGAGAGAATGTGTTAGACTTTTACAGACCACCTGCTCGTGTTTCTTCAGTTACCCTTTGTTTTCCAGGACCGGTGAGTCATGACTAATGTCATAAGGGACGCGGAGCCCCTTTTGTGAGCAAACAGGCACTAATACAGATTACTATTGAAACAATCAAAATGACCTCCACATTGTTTTTATTTATTTTTTGTACATCCTAAGCTGGAATAAAAATGGAATAACCTAATAACACTTTTCCCGATACGGAAATCAAACCTACCCTTAACCTCATGGTTAAGGGTAGCCCTTGCGACCACTACACTAAGAATGGCATTCTTTACATGAGTAAAGTTATAAGTAAAGCTCATACCTACTTAATATTCAACTCGTATATCAAAACGCGTCGGCACACTAAATCACATAAATTCACATTAAATGACTATTATCAGCGGTTAAATAGTCCATTGTCACTAAATTACTGGCAAGTGCCTCGGGACGCGTTGATTGTATCGATATGAAATATTCAGGACTTGAGCTCAAGTTACACTACGCCAAATACATATCAATAAATTGATACACGAACGTATAATAAGTACCTACTTAATAGTACGTCGATTACTCGTACTGAGTACAAACATTAATAAAACAAATGAGAGTATCATTCATTAGTGTCATTCGTTTTGTAAATTCACGATTTCATAAATGTTTTGTTTTTTCTTGTTGTATTCTATTCTTTTTACTAGTTTTTCATGAGACACATTTTTTGGGACTAAAATGAAACGAACAATAATGGGAGTTTTAGGCAGAATTTTTTCGAGTGAGGTTCTAATAATAAGGATATTGTAATGTAAAATTGGTATGGTTTTTGTGTCGACTGGACAATTTCTTAACCCACTAAAACAAGCGAGATTTCGGTGAAATGAATTTCGCTGAAAAATTTATTGTAGTGTTGACTACTTAAGTGAAGTTTGCCAAGAAGGCCGACTCGATAAATACGGATGTAATGTAATTCCTAATGTTTTTGTAACACTAGAATTTGTTACATCCGTATTCTAATGGTAAACAAAGTAACTATATTCATAAGAAGACATGGTTTAAAGCACTTGGTACCTAAGCAAAAACAACAAAGGATATTAAATCAGTAAATTTTGTTTTGAAACCTTATCGATACCTTCAGAGATTATCACACACAAACACATTAACAAAAAACATTTTTATGTTAACTAGTTACGGTAGTTTTTTTATTAAGCCATCTTTGTAAATAAGTAGGGACTAGAGAGTGCTACCCTAACAAAGTGAAAATGCGTTTAGCCCAAGAAATATCACGAAGCCTATTTCAACTTTAAAAATGAATTCATTGAACGATATTCCCTCGTTTTTTATTCAATGTTCCCCCCGTAGCCTGAGGCTTACAATTCCCACACGCTTCCGTCAGAATTGAAATATATTTGTCTTTTACAACTCTGTTGCTCTAATTCACTAGTTTCTCTGTATTTAACTAAAGTATTGGTTTTTAATTACAGTACTTTATAAAACCGTAAAATACTGTTAAAAACTTCATATTTTCACTAGTTTCTGTGTATTTAACTTGACTATTAGATTTTAATTACAGTGCTTTGTAAAACCGTGAAATACTGCGAAAAACCTCTTATTATCGTAATTCTCTTTGATGCGAAATGAAAATGTTAATTACAAAGCTTTAACTTGTTATTTATTTAGCATCTGATACGCAATTCAATAAAAAGTGGAATGGTTGTTTGATGGGGGCGCTTTCGTCTGTCTGTGCAATATTTGTGACGTAATGAGGTAGAGGTTATTCCATTAATGTTATTGAAAAATAGTCGTTAGTGTGAGTGGCGTGGAGTGGCTGGAGTGGGGCGAGTTTGGCTAGAACTCTCCGTATGAAGTTAATTGGATTTTTCCGTTTGCCGCGCGGGTACGTGTGCTGTGTGAATATTAAGTGACTTAATAGTATTTTGAACACACCGCTGAAGATGCTCTTTCGTACCCTTCGCGTAAATGTTTTTTGTAATTACGTTTCCCTATTGAAAAATTCAAAATGCTATTACAAACTTTATGTAGGTACCGATAGCGTGAAGGAGAGAATACCCCGCTGGGAACCGGGAGTTGCAAAGCGATTCCCGGTTACCGGAGGTGCGGGCTTGCAGACGGCGAGCAAGGTATAACTTGCCATCCGGTAAGGACCTGGCCCGGATCAAACGGTGCGTTCTGTCCTTTTTTATTTTATCGCGACGCTGGAACACAAAGGGCAACTGAACAAATAGGTGCAGGCGAGTTTTAGTCAGTAAAAGTCTAAAACTTCCTCTCTCTCCACTCAGAGCGGAAGGACTTATTTGATGATTTCTCACTAAAAACAAACGTAGATACCCATCCACATGGAATAAAAATTTCTACGATCTGTTACCGCTAAACCAACATTTTCGTTCCGGGTGTCAAATTCCAAGTGTTAAAAATACGGCAAGTGGGATCAAGTTTAGTTTGAAACATTTGAAATAGTTTTAACTGAAATTTTACTTGTAGATTGTTTGACACCACGGAAAGGACGTATGGTTCCTTTGGGGAAACAAGGAAGTTCCAGAAGCCCCGAAGTTACAAACAACAGATAATATATTTCAAAACTAAAATATACATTTTGGTCAAATTGTTTATTAATTGTGTGGTAATGAACAAACAAATATTTAGCTCACCTGTATTATCATACAGTTTATTACAATAATTTTGGCATTGCTTTATATGGATCATGTGTTACACACGAGAGCGGATACGGAAATATTCAACATTTGACCATTTGGTCATCCTAATACTGATAATATTAGAACGCAAATTGATTCAATCTCTCTCATTTACAAAGTAAACCCTTTTGTTTCATGGGACCAGCAAAAATATGTACGTATTTTACTTAAACAAGCAGGTCAACCGGGACCTATTTAAAATCAAGCATTATTACTGAAATATACACTGTACAGCACAAATCCACGGCCCTAACAACTACTATATGTACGTATGCGTATTACCATTAAATTAAAATAGGGTAGGTAATGTGTTGTGTAACAGTATAACGTTCAGGTAAACAATTCTATATAAAGGTTTACAAGGGTATGGAATTAATTATTCCCAGTTTCACAGGTGAACTAACAAGGGCCGCGCAAATGTCGCGCCGGCCCTCATCAACACGACCTAGTATTAGTGTAAGACTGATAACTGGTTTATATGACAATTTGCCTTTTCAGTGACACCGGCTGAATTACAATATTTTCTAGATAAGTCGTTTTATGAATATTAATATACCTCTCGCCTCATCCATATCCCACACGTTCGAGCTCATGCAACAGTGCGGTGTAAACAAAAACAAATCGTAAAATTGAGAACCTTCGTATTTTTACAAGCTTTTATTTAACTAGCAATGTTTGTATGTGTGTTTGTTTAGGGCAAATCTTGCAAATGGATTTTGAAACAGTTATCTCTAACCGATTGAGCTAAAATTTGAAATACCTGAATTTAAATAATTTAGATAATATAAAAGGAGAAACTGACTGACTGACATATCAACGCATAGCCGAAACTGCTGGGACTAAGAGAGAATTTTCCAAAATTCATCATCTAAGAGAATGAAACGGGTTTAAATTTTGTATGAAGAAACCTTCTATTACGCGGGCGAAGCTGCTGGCAGAAGCTAGTTTAGATAATAATGCATTAATATGGGATCATGGAGCTGGTCTGACGATGAAGTTGGATAGTGGCCATAGAAACTACAGAGCGCAATGAGATGATTCCATCGTATTTGAGCTCTTTTGAATGGTATTGATGAGTATTATAACCCGTAATAAAAGCTTGTCATAAAAAAGTTTTTCATTAAAAACTTGTTTTACAGCATCAAACAATTCCGTGTCTGTAGAGTTTAAACAATTAACATAATCTTGAACATCGTCTATTACATACAATCGATAAAACATTTTTAGAGACAGAACTATCATCTTTCTGCCCTGTCCTAAAAGTTTTATTTTCTCTATTATCGCGTCACGCTATCATTCACTGCCTGTTTTAAATGGAAATGTTTACCATTTATTATTATAAACAGAATATATCACACACGACTATGAGTAGTGCAGCCCATACCACAGTTCGCCACCCCCACACGACAAAGGCTAGAATTGATTCCATTAAGTGATCAATCATGCTCTATTTCACGGTACAGTTGATTAATGATAGTCTAGTCTAGCTTTAGACTGCGGAACAGATATAATGTGACCAAATATAATGATCACTATTTATCGTATTAATGAAAGTGACAATGTGACTTTTCGTTTTCTATGGTTAAAGAAGCTTTAATTCAGATAAGTGGCTCTCAACAAAGGACTAGCTTTACCGATTGTCAAAATAGCTCATGGTAGCACATGTTAATGCCGTATATTTTATACTCTTCAGAAATCGTTAGCGCTGATAGATTTTTATTTGAGCTAGGCCCTCAAGCTAAGTCTAGGTCCATAGGGCAGCGGGGCATTAAATTCTCACTGATAAAGTGACAAACACTATGCTTTTTACTACAAAGTTTTAGAAATATTACTCGATGTGTCATATTTTCGGCCGCACACCGTAAACACCGATTGTAATTTCCACGAGCACGCATTAAATATTTTCAATGTATTAATGACGCATATCAATTTCCTCTGTATCCACTTTTCATGTCGCGTCCAAATGTTGAAACATTTGCAACCATTCGTTACATGTGAATCAATGGACGCGTAAAATTTGAGTCCACCTATGGTCGAGCATTTTTTTCATTGTTTGAATAAATCTGTGGAACGGATTTGTTTCATTCTTTTCTATTGTAAGCCCAGTTGGAAAAATATATTTAGGCTAGAAGAGAATAGCTAGAATTAGTTTTGTAAATAAGAGAAAGCTTGTGAAGTTAAATGGGTACGTACCGATTGTAATTTCCACGAGCTTGCATCAAAGACGGATGAAAAAAGATTGCATGTCGCGGAGATGAGAATGTTGAGATGGATGTGTGATGTGACGAGAATGGATATAATTAAGGAAGTTTAAAAGTGGCGACAGTGGCTAAAAAGTCGCTATCGCCACTTTCATGAATCGAAACTGCCAATGCCAAAGAAAATATGAATGAGTTTTGTGAAAGTGACATAAAATAAAAGAAAGTTAGTGAGAACGTGTTGCGCTGATCTCAAATAACACGGAACAAGGACAAGAAGATGATGATGATGATGTATTAAAATAGATTCAATATATTAATGACGCATATTTTCACATTAAAATGTTAAAACATTCTAGTGGGCAAACTACGCTCAGTTAGAAACAGTTTTCTCACGATCTTAGTCTATATGGAATACAAGACAATATTATCAGTTAAGAAACCAGTAGTCATAGCTCGAACAGTTGTTTACTGGGTTCGAACCATTAAATATAAAATACACGAAGAAGACTGTCAGACGAACATTCATTATTTCGACCGCGAAATATACGAATCATATTTTTCTCTCAGCAAAACGTTCTAAAACGGTGGAAGGAGTGGCTCAGACCGGTGGCCTTGCTTCTGAGTTCTAGACCATCAATCATCATATAATAGAATTTAGCCTGCCAGTCACACAATACGTTTGTTGGCTATGCTTTTATTTTTATTAATGCCAACTTTTTGGTCATAACTGTATACATATGTGTAATGTGTTAGGAGGTATTGTTCAGTTTTCAGTTGTAGTTTTCTGAAATAAGAAACTTGCTTACATCGATATTTAGAAAAAAAAAAATTGTATTCTCGGATTCAATTCAATTGTTTCTTCAGACTATTTACAGTGGAATGAATGTGATACATAATTATGTATGATTAAAAATACAATAACTAACTGTTGATTCATTGTTGGTAAGCATATTACTTGAGAACGGCTGGATCGAAAAGCTACATTCTTTTTCATTTTTTTTTTGTAAGGGAGGGAAAATTCGGAAAATAGGATAGTTTACCAAAACTGAAAGAGTGGAATTTTTAACAGACTTCAAAATGGAGGACGTTCTATGTTCGGCTGATTTTTTTGTTTGTTGTTGTTGTGATACACTTATAACCAGAGTGCCTATTTCTCATAACTATTCGAATTAACCCAAACACTGCTAGGTTACATTGTTTTATTATGAAGTTCCTGTATCTACCTTCCGCCTTCCGGCTGCATCATCAGAGTTCGATAGTACCTTATAGCCAAAGCGCATCTCATGAAAATTCTAATAAGTTCAAACACGGCTAGGTTACAATGATTAATTACGGATTTCCAGTGCCTATCTTCCGGCTCCATCATCATCATCAGTTCAACATAATTATTAAGAACCATATATTTATTTGTATTGTCATAGTCGCTTAACTATCTTGATTGTGATATCACAATCAACGATATGTCAGCAACCGTAGGGGCTCAGCAGTGTCGAAGCCTACTGGGGCCAAGGGTCTGCTTCTGAAAGGAAGACTCGGCTCTGGTACGAAAGGCAACAAAGGAACAGGAGTGGTTTTGGATGTAAATAGATGATTTTCCCACGGAAAAAAAAGTGTGTCTGGTCACCTCTCCCTTACACTAATATTATAAAGGAAGAGTTTGTATAGATGGCTGTGTACCCCGCTAGGGCCACGGCAATTTCCTGAAAATGAAACTTTGTTCCTCAAATCCAAAGGGCAACTGAAGTACGCAGGCCCAGGACACAGATAACACAGTAAAAGTCTGACACGCTTTCTCACTCCACACTAGAATAAGAGAAGTCATTAGATGATGTCTTTGTTAGATGACTTCTCGCTACCAAAAAAATCTGTCTGTGTATATGATTGTTTTTACTTGACGTTCAAACTGCTGAATACATTTGCCTGAGTTTGGCACAAGGGTAGACTATGTCCTAGAATAAGATAATGTTTCAAGAGTAAGTTTTTTTTGGGATAATTTCCTACTTTCACGCGACTGAAGCCGCTAGTAGAATTTAATTTTAAATAAATCTATGAAATTAAAACTCCACGTCCTCCAGAAAAGCGTCGAAATTTCAGCACTTTAGATCTGAAGTTACATAAAACGGCGCTCTTCTTCTTGTAAGAAAGGTACTAACCATCAAAACCGAGTTTTTCATGCAAGGGCTCATGCGATAAGTCCTTGGTTCAAGTCAACTAATGTAAACCAGCCCCCCTAGCCAAGTTACGATCGTTAAGTTTGCGTCGTACGACTCGAGTAGGCCACGCCTCCGATTCTTTTGTTCTGACCACGTGACTGCGTGTTGAGATGATGTCAGAACAAAGTAATCGGAGGCGTGGCCTACTCGAGGCGTTCGAGGCAAACGAAACGGTCGTAACTTGGCTAGGGGGGTAGTCTTTTGTGAGATCAGCTTTAACAGCAACGAACGAAAAATTCAATAAACCGTACCTGAAGGAATCAGACATTTCTAGTTATTTTTATACTTAGAATACTTTATTCAATTTAAGTGATTTGATTATATTGCTATTATTTTACTAAGGTAAGCGTCAGATTAAGTTGGACCCTCCTACATTTATTAGCATTTTACTTTAAAAAACGGAAATAAAGACAGCTGTCTTGAATCAACATCTACTGCGATCGTTTACATTTTCTAGTAATTAAAAACGGTGTATTGTTTGTTTTCGAATAATTACGGAGAAATGTTAAGAAAAGGTCAATGTACTTTCTTTTTTTACGCGCGCCTTGTAATCCATTATTTTTTGAACATACGTACATGAACCAATTTTGTTCCAGATATTGTAGGTAATGGATGGATTGTTTGAAGAGTGATATGAAAGAAAAGGTTAAAAAGTTAGTGATAGCATGACGAGTGACAGGGCAGAATGGAAGAAAAAAACGTGTTGCGCCGACCTCAAATAACACGGGACAAGGGCAGGAAGATGATGATATTGCAGGTAATATTAATTTGTATGTCACTTAGGTACTGTATCAAAGAGTTCGTGACTGCCTAATAATAGCCACGCGGTATAATAAGCAACACCTGCCGAAGTCGGTCCGTGGATGGGTGAGCATCCACTACAAACCGGGCTCCTCCATGCTTCAGAAAGTGTGTTAAGCCGTTGATTTCAGTTGTAATTTGAAGATCGTAACAGTCGTTACGGATAGTCCGAAATCAGAAAATCTGGCACCAGTCTTGACAAAGGGTGTACGGTGTACGTACATGGAAAAGTAACTTGATTATTGAATTAGTTCAATTAGTCGAATGTAGGCTCATGTAAGTGCACTTTGAACGCGACCTACATTCGGAGATGCATTGACATAGACAGATCAACGATTGCATGCATTTATGTAAATTATTTTTACTTTAGTGTTCAATTAGACGTGGTTTGAGTCGGACTACTTGCATTTTTATTTAGACTCTTCAATTTAGGCACTCAGTAACATTTCTGCATTTTATTACACTTGCTTTTGCATTGCATTGACATCATATTTATGTTAGGATTGCACCCTACAAAGGGTATGTACCGTGTGTCTCAGTTAGTGAATTGTAGAGATCAAATAGGACCGGTCCTTGTAAAATCCTAGTACACAGCTACATCCAGTCAGACTGGAAACCGACCAAAAATAGTTGGGAAAAAGCTAGGCATCAGATTGATTTTTAATTACTGTATCGTAGCACAATACGAGAGAAACCTTTTAAATGTTAACCGTGTTATTTAGGTAGGTAAGCCTTGTAGTCTTGTTACTTCATTGTCATGTTCTTCACTTGATCTCTTTCACATGCCTTTTTATTGTAATAATGTCTTCCGATAGCTTTTAATACTTTTAATCTTTTATATTACTTTTATTCTTATAATTTTTGCATTTCATGTTTGTTTATTTTTTGTATGAGATGACGTTGCTAATACTTATATTTTCTTTTCCACTGAATGTTGGTAATGGACATCAAAGAGTATTCTAGCGATTGTAATTAAAAGAAAACATATCAAATATCTATAAATAAATGCTTACATAAATTCATGTTCATTAATATAATTGTTATTTTTAATTTTCTTTTGTGAGACAATAATACTGGTTGGAAGTAAGAAACTTCAGGCTTCATTTTAGAAATTTAAAAATGAAGAAGGGTTCACCCGGCTTTATTGTCAGAAAAATTTTGTTGTGGGGATTCGAAAGTTAAGTAGCGTGTTGAGTGGTCGATCGGTGTACAGTGTTTCCTATAAAATATATTGACAATTTGTGTGTTCATTATCAATTTTTTTAATTGTTGTTGCTGCTGAGTCTGCTGCCGACTGAAGAACTTGCTCCTGCAGCTGATTAGCAGGAACAACCGAACTTCTCCTGGCCTTTGAGGACCTCGCCTCTGCTCTACCTCTGCTTGCCGGCCTCTGAAGGCTGTCGCAGGGCTATTAGCCATAGCTGTTCTTCCTCTGCCTGGCGGCTGTTAAAGGCTGTCGGGGGGCTCCTACGAGTATCTTCTACTTCCGGGTCTCTTCGTATCTCCTGCTGCAGTAAATTAGTTTTTGTTCAACCTCACAAGGAATACATTTTTATTACATTACTTTTCCCTCTCACTCCCTTAATATTTCTTACCGTTCTCATAACGTTACAGCCTCCACAAATAAACATGCCATTAGATGTGACTCGAATCCCCAGTTAAATCCTCCACTGTGAAAAGTATTATAATGAGTTGGCTTTTGAAATAGGTCTAATTTTTCTCTCGCTTTGACCGCGTAGAATTATACCACTCACTAAAGTGTAATAACTTTGTTTGAAAGAAAAAGTAAAAACTTGGTCCAGCTGCTTTCCAACTCAGTTAGGCAGAGCTGTCGGCAAAGGATTTGAGAGAGCTCTCAATTACTAAGCTAAAGAAACTTGTCTTTATTGCATGCGTTTCTTATTTATTTACTTTTTTCTTTGGAACTTTTCTTAATTTTCTCTGTTGTATAATATTTTCTTTTAACATTATTCTTTCTTGGAAGATTTGTAGACCAGATGGCATTTGGTCTACAGTATTCTAGTTAGGAACTTGTAGGAAGTGTAAGTTATGGTATAGGATGAGATATTGACTTGACATTGTATTCGTGTTCACAATCAGCGGAGCGCGCTTTACATTCGTGTAGTTGATTACGAGCAACGACTCTCAAACAACTTACCCAGCTTATAATAAACAGAGACACGGAAAATTATTCACTAACTTTAGCTTGAGCACAAAATTTATGGTACGTTTACCACGAAATTTCTGAACAATGAACGACTCGCTTGGGTTTTAAGCTTTATAACTTTGCTCGTTGTGGTTTACGATTCAGATAAGCAATATCTGACAAAAAGGTATTGGATCGGACAGAACACAGATCAACAAACCGAGAATTCCACTAAGAGTTTCGCAACATTTTCCGAAACCGAGGAAATTATACTGAGATTACGTTTACTGTTACAACCACAGATAGTAAATAGTTTTCGAAACCTTTGGCCAGAAATATCATTTTTTACATCGAACGAAATATACATTGGAACTCTCGACAAAAATATTCTGAAACTGTACTTGATGTGGAGATTTGATCATTGCATCGCCTCTTCGGGAGTCGAGTACATTAATATGTATCTCCTCGAGCGAATCCGAGTCTTCAGTGAAAGGTGTGCCGCGAGCCCGCGAGTGATTCTGTTCCTTGTTCACACCGAAAAATATCAACTTGCCAAAGGAACTCGTCATTTACGTAGTGGCAAAAGACATACGACGATTGTAAAGCTGTATAGTAAGATTAATTTTATTGTGATATTTGAAGTATAACGATAATTTAATTTAGAAGTACCCTTTTCCGATTGAAACCTACCAAAATATTTTCTTAAATAAAGTATCTTTATTAACTCCACCTGCGCACAAACGATTAGTACCTATTCCTAGAACATCACAAACAGCTGCTATCTTCTGTGGCTCATAAAATATACAAAATTCCTATTAATATCAATTCGTAAAGGTTACTTCAGCCTTTAAGTATTCAACATGCAAATACTCATTAGGGCGTATCTACATTCATATATCATATTCTCTTTGACAATAACGACACTTCCGACTCGCTTTAGATACGTTTATTTAGGCGTGGACAAAGCCATTGTAGATCGTCATTCTCTCACCCTAATGAGATATAAACATTATTATCTGTAGTCTCCCAAACTTCTCTCGAGTCCCTCTGGACTCTGGCTCTTTAGATGCGGGTTTAGAATTCCGGAGCGGGTTCTGTGACATCTGATGAGTAGGATCGACTGCGGACGTATAAAAATCGACGCTTTCAATTTCGGTTCGGAATTCCATTTGGTTTTTTAGTGGCCGTTGGATAACATTCGTGAACGGCGTATAAAACTGTCAAAGCGATTTTCGGTTTGTCTTATTTACAGGAAAAAAATGAATGATTACTAAGTCGATATTTCGGATTCACATCTGTTTTTCTTTAGACAAATCAATAGGTATATAATAGTTAATATTACACAACAGAATAATTTACTGATACCACCATAATTGGAAACCAAAATCACAAAGTACCTACGCTACGCGCATCATCCATTATAATAGGTGCAGCCACGTTAATAAATTAGGTTTATCTTCATCGCCGGCTCATTAGCGTAGCATGTGCACTCTGTATGGCGTTGGCCGCGCATCGATGACCACGTTATGCACTGCTGGCCCAGCATACGCCATTGAATGCTTACTATGGCCCGTCCGGTTCAATAGTTCACCGTTTGACCGATCATTTGATTAATACAGTGCATATAAACTAGGCCAATTAGGTAAGAGTAGTAATGTTTGTTTATTAGGTGATTTACAAAGGTACTTAGCATTTTTCAGAATTAACATATTATGACGCAAACTTGATTTGACTTTAAAATTTGAGTCATAAAGAATAAAGAAGGCAATGGTAAATGAAAGATGTTAGTCTAAAATTGTTTTTCTTTGCATAATCCAAAGCTTAACACCTAAGGGACACTAATCCCACCCCACTAATCGATATCTCGCCTCGATTAATTGATAATTGTATCAGTCGATATCAATCGGCAGTTTCTACAACAATTAATCTATCAATCAGTCGGTTATATTTATAATAATTGTTTTATTTCGATTGCTATAATATCAATAAAAAAATAAATGTGTAAGTATCTAAAAAACTTTACAAAAAGAAACTAACCGAGTTCATTAAAATACACCAAAAGGATCAAAATAACTTTAATTTCGTAAGTCGGTGTTTCACGGTATTGTTTTTTTCTTATTTATCACCGACTTCCGAATTTTTTTATTTTTGTAAAAAGTTTTTTATTTCACACTTTTTAGTTGCGTTACACTTATAAACAGAGTGCCTATTTCTCATGACAATTCCAATTAACCCAAATCTGCTAGGTTACATTGCTTTATTATTAAGTTCCTGTGTCTACCTTCCACCATCATCAGTTCGATAGTAAATACCTTATAGCCAAATTGCATCTCATGACAATTCTAATAAGTCCAAACACGGCCAGGTTACATTGATTAATTATGGAGTTCCAGTGTCTACCTTCCGGCTCCATCATCATCAGATCACTTCGATGATACCATTTTCAACGCAACTATTCAGAACCATTTTTTTTTTATTTGTATTGTCATAGTCGCTTAACTATCTTCATTGTGATATCTATGTGAGTATAAAGTTCCGTTGGCCATTTCTGGTCTTCTTCATCAGTTCCACTTCATCAAATGTTACTTTTTGTTTACACTATATAGTTGCCTATAACATTTGAGGAGTTCCCTCGATTTCTCATGGATCGACGGAAAATAAAAAAAATGGGACCAATCTGGAAGCATAATTTTGTAAATCGGTCCATAAACGACGGAGTTCTGAGGTAAAAAACATAAAAAAAAATACAAACGAATTGATAACCTTCTCCTTTCTTTGAAGTTTTGAAGTCGGTTTATGAATAAAGAGTTGATAAATATATTACAATTCATATTATTATATTAATGTACTTAGGCCTAAGACAGTTCAGATTTTAGACCATAAATATTAAAAAGGTTGCGAAGTCTGCACTCACAATTACTTAGGATAATTTGTTTGAATCTTAATAAACTATTCTTAGTAGACCGCTTAAAGTTTAACCACAGACTTGGTTTCTAAACAAAACTAAAAGGCACATTTATCAATGCTTTCAGTTCTATTAACAACTTTAATCAAATAAATACTTTATAGCTAGTCCCTTCTCGTCCTTTTGAAAAACTCAATGTCAACCTAACTGAAATTAAAGTGTCCATGTTTAATAAAACGATTTCATTTTATAAATGCGATCTTCATTTCTCAGAAAAGGATTTTGTTAAATTAATAAATCTTGTCATTATTTTTTAAGTTTGGTAATAGATGTCTCCCCACCTTTATTTTATAGACCGCATTTTGTACGCGGCTTCGCTCGCGTATTATTTTCATCGTCACACTTATCATTCACAATCGTGTGACTAGGTACTTAAATATTCTGTACCAAGTGAATGTTGTCGTCATGATAGGTTTTGCATGTCTTTTCTTGTGAGCTGTGCTGTAGAGTCAATCATGCCAGAAGGTCTGAAGTCAGAGACAAAGGGAAAACGCTGCGTTAAGCGGTAGCATGTACGGGCGCCCACAAGGGTACCCGTAGCGTGACTATGCGCGTAACTCGTGTGCAACTGTCCCAATAACGGAAACCGGATTATTATCTTGTCGCTAGTTCAACTTTAACGGTGTGCATGTAGTCGTGTTGACAGAGAACTTTAATCTATTATTAAGTAGCAAAACGGGCGCGGGGTGCGAATGACCGCGACGGTGCACTTTTGTATGTGACCGCGTGGGCGACCGCGTAACGCAGCGTCGGCCCTAAGAATTCCATAGGGTAGAGTCCATAACATCAGACTTGTGCGGGGGATATAACGTCTAAGGACTTCGACAGCTGTTGGCGCTTTTCACTCTCCGTCGTTTCCAAGAGTAAGAGAAGGTTAAATTCTAGTACGTGTCTGCTCATTAGGAGTATGACTACGAGTGCGAAGCAATGATATCACTTCGAAATTAAAGTTATTTTGCACTTTTTTTTTTACATTGACGTCTGGGATTAGGCGCACAATACTACATTCGCAAAGTGTCTTCTCTCAATATGCCACACTAGCAAAATGCTACATTAGCAAAATTACACATTCGCAAAATAACACATTCTCAAAACGTCACATTCTCAAAAAATCATGTCTATCTGTATTTAAAAACTTTTTGCGTGACCGGTACAATATTTGCTTCAGTGATTCAAATGTAGGCAACGCGTCTTCAATGTCAGGAAATATCCATTTGAAATCGTAGATATGTTTTTCAAAAATTTATACACTTTACTTTTATACCGATTTAAGAACCACATATAAATTTGTTTCTGATATATCTCGCTCCGTGTCGTTTTTTTTTTGAAGCATCAAGGTTAATATCTATCTTTTCTTTTTGGATATATCTTTGGAATGATCTTTAAATTGATATTTTATTGTAATAAGTTGTTTGAGTCGATTAGTACAGAACTATCAGTCGGTATTATATTCTTGAAATAAGAACTAAGAAAATAATACAAATCAAGTACTTTACAATGATCTTTTACTGTTTTAAAGCTATTTAACTATAACAATTGTAATTACAGACCTATAAAATAAGTTAAATTACGGCAAAATGTGACTGGTGGAAAATGGCGGAATATTGTAATTTGACGTTTAAAAAAATAGGTGTCAATCCACCCGTCGACAGTTTACTATAAAAGAGTTTCTGACCTTTAAAGAGGAACACTTTTGATCCGGTAAAGCTCACGTAAGTAAATTTATATTATATCTTGATTTTTGTTATTATTACTATTGGTTGTATTGATTCTGTGTATGGTGTCATACGATAACTTTGTTCCTAATTATGTTATTGAGTATAATCTAGTACTTATTCAGCTTACTATTATGAAATGACCCAAGGCATAGAACATAGGATTTCTTATAAATACGACTTCGTACAACAACTGTCGAAATACGAAACAGATGTCAGGCCTGCATTCACAACAGAGGCCAACAATTTGAGCAGAATTTGTAAAAATTATGAAATAAATGTTAAAAATGCAATTTCATTTTTTTATTTCTAGTAAAATCTACGAAAAGAGAGATACGAGACAGATTTTACCTTAAAACAGTAAGATAACATTTTTATATAACATTTTTATTAGGTTTTCCACCTGGAAAACCTATAAAAACTGTTATCTCATTTAAGCAAAAATATTTTTTTTAATAATCATTTTGAATATTAGTCTCATGTTACTCGATTCATAAATTCTAGGGAATTCACAAAGTTATAAATAGATTTTTTTGTCTTGTGGCACATCACTAGCAAGAGGATGAGCTAGAGACTTTTTGAAAAATGAAAAGTTTGGGTCAAATTTTAATAAAACAATAAAAAGTCGATGAAAAAAAATCCACTGGGCATGAGAAGTGTTTAGGGGTCTGAAAGGTTAGCAGATGAACCCTCAAGTCGACCATTTCAATTTGGAACACGATGCACCAAACACCCTGTTACTTAGGTTTTGTTTCATCGAAAAGATACACTACATTCACTTACTGTTAACCAGCTCAGCTAGTATAATAAATTCCCACGAATGTCATTTTAGGTACCATTTAGGATTTTAATTTAAATAGAAACTAAATTAAATGTTCTAAAAGTTTCCTAAAATAAATTTGCGAGGGTAGAAAGTAATAATAGATTTTTTATTATGTCTGGAATGCCAGCGTTCAGTTATTTTGATATAATGTTAAATAGAATGAAACTTCGGTAAACGTTGAAGCTCATTAAAAGTATTTTATCATGTCGCCGATTTAGTTATTTTTTTAGGATCAAGGACTGATAACCAATCCAGTTATGTTTTCACTTAACTTAGAACTACATACGCTGAACCCTTTGTAAATATAGCTGAGGTCCACAACCAACCGGTCGACCTTGGACCTTGTTTGTGAACTGTTACTGTAGCCCACCTAAGGATTAAAGGCAACATCCTGCGTTCAATTTTTCCTTGCCCCCGAAGCGCATCAGAATCAATCGTACAAGGTTTCTCCACCAGAACAGGCGCCGGCTTGCAAACGGCAAGCAATAGGCCATCCGGTACGAACCAAGCCCAAATCGACAGCGTTGTGTAGTATTAACACGATAGTAGCTCATGTTTTTTACCTTATTACCATAATTGTTTATCTCACCTACAGCATTGTCTACACGAAAAATTTCATGAAATCTTTTTAACTAACATGCGCACTAACGGTTCGTAGAATGCTTCAGTTTTCTATTTCCTTATTAAATGTATTAACTACAATCGTTACGTTCCACCTGTGGCAACAACTTGTTGATCGAACGCTAACCATAAGAACAATAATATCTTCTGTACTCTTAGGTCAGTACCGAATATCCAACCTAAGTACCTAATAGTTTAGATAGATAGATATATTCTTTATTGTACATCATAAATACAATAACAGTAGGAGATTAAAATTAATAAGATGTCATAATGGGCGGTCTTATCCCTAAAACCGATTTTTTACAGACAACCTATTTTAATCTATAGGTAGGTATAGGTATATAAAAATGAATCCCTGTTTCTTTTGGTCACGCCATAACTAGAAAACGACTTTACGTATTTTTTTTAATTTTTTTTTTTAAGTTTTCTAATACCTACTTTGTGTTTCTTATGAAAATAAAAAATAAGGAAAATGCGCAAAACAAACGGAAAATTTCACAAAATTACGTCAATTTGGCAATTCGTCCGTTTGGCAGTTCATAACTAAAATGGGTCAGCTAGTGATTAATCAATTGTAAAGCCTCAATAAGTAAACCTTCAATTATAATTTGCAGGAAGGGAAGTAAAAATATTGACTGATGTTACTTAAAGTGGTTTACCCTTGAACCATTTTTTTCTAGTATACGAGTGAAGGTTAACCTTCTCCGAAGGGTGCGCGCGGGCATGGGTTGAGGGTCGTGGGGAAAGGGAGGATGTCATCGGATGTAATGCATAGATGAATAACTCATAACATAACTCCCGATAAGCTGCTGAATGTTTAATGCGACTCGACGAATGTAGCTAGGTCAAGCGCAATTTTATATAACTCCTATTTTATTTTTATGTACAGATTTCATCAGTAGATTTTATAATGACATATCGACACCCGCAACGAAAAAGGTTGTAACATTAATTCAGTAATTTTTCAAAATGAACCTTAAAGTGATAAACCCATGTTTGAATTTTGTTTGGATTGTAATCCGAGATACTGCCTTGTTCGATGCGGGTGTCGATATCATATGTAATAACATAACTAACATTAAAAGCAGCTGGGTAAGACTGATCGAAAGTGGAAGGTGGGGTACCGGGTAGGAACAACGATGCAACTAAGCAGACACTGTTGGCTTCAGACAACAGTCGTGACATTCTATTGGCGAAAAACAAAGAGCTACATGATGTTCACACCACCGCATAACGAGTTTTGGGAACACAATAATTGTGCGTACAGCTAAAGAATGGAATTCCCTGCCGGTATTTGTGTCTCTTGATAGAGATATAAAAAAAGAAAGAGTACACGAAAAGTCCAAAATTCGCACAGTGACAGACGCTAGCGATAACTCGCATCGTCAATACCAAACACTTTTTTTTATTTTCGACATTCGCTATCGCTGACAGAATTATTTTTTGTCTTGCTTACTTTGCGAAACCGTGATGGAGAAGGCCGCCAAGGGGATCAAGATATATATATACTGGATGTCTTGAGTCAGTGATACATGTTATAAACACAACCATGATACAAGAGTAATTACTAGCGTAAGGTAACTTTAAAAAAAAATCTCCGAAGTCTGTGCGCCTAAAGGATTCCGGATTTACAAAAAAAAAACGGTCCTAATAACAGAAGCCTTCGAAAATCTTAGCTGATGTTGATTTTATGTACCTAATGGTTGTGGACATATCATAAAATCAAACCCCCAAGATCTTTTTATGAGGTCATAACAGGTAATCGAAAATTCTAAAGCCACACGATGACATCTTTATTTATTTATTAATATACGTACGAATAAAAAAAAAAACAAAGGTAATTTTGATTTGAAACTAGTTTCTGCCAGCAGCTTTACCCGCGTTAAAGTAGGAAACTTTCACAAGGGAACATACTCCCGAGATAAAAAATATGTACTATGTGCTATTCCAGGACATGGCCTACCCGTGTGCCAAATTTCGTAAAAGTCCCTTCAGCAGTTTTAGCGTGAAGGAGTCACAAAACTACACACTCACAAAATTTTGCCTTTGTAATATATCGTAAGTGTAAAGAAACTTATTGCAGACCCACCTTTTGTTGAAGCAATGAGTAGCTCGCCGTCCGGCCGTTCGGTAATTAACCGGACTGAGCCCAGTCGTCAACCGCGCGTAGTGATCCACGCGCTCCTCAAGGAGATATCAGCAACCCGTAGGGGCCCAACAGGGCCGATGCCCGCTAGCTAGGAACGCGGAGAATTGCTGAATGCTGAACACCGTAGTCCTAGAACGCATAAGGCAACTGAAGGACACAGGTGTCGTTTTAGTCAGTAAAAGTCTGACACGAAGAGCACGAGAAGTCATTAGATGATTTCCACACTAAAAAAAAACCTCTTGTTGAAGTAACAAACCCATTACTTAGGTAGCTACATTAAAATTAACAGTTGGTCTGTTTGCAATCACAATGTTTAACTGTTTCAAATCCCTCGGGTTCGTACAAGGTTTCCCCACATTAGTCGGTACTAATCCAACTGAAGCTGCTAATACTGTTTATCACCGTTTTTGTTTAGTTATTGCGGTCATGAGCCGGACAACCGGCGTTTTATAATCCCAACAGACGTCGGTCTGTGCAGTTATTGTAATAAAATCAAATCAATTGTGAAAATGTTCGCTGTATTTTCTTTATAGGAGTTATAGTTTCCGTATCCATTGTTCTGGTTTTTTCTTTTTAGCTGGATTATCATCCCAATATGGTCGCTGGATACAGGGCAAAATACTTCGGAAACCCAGGTAACCTCCGCGAAATGGTCAATAACACCAAGGCGATGCTGGCCTTCCTGGAGGAGCTGGGGTGGATCGAATGACGCATTTCTTCCACCCGTAAGCAAAATACGCGCTTAGTCGTGGAGTTGCGGACACCAGCCCGAAATACTAATACTAATACTATCATCCCAATACTTCTCCCGCTCTGGGTGGAGCGAGAGGAAGAAAAAACCCACTTGTGTTTTTTATTTATTTATAGATTCACGTTTAACCATTATCTCACCTGATGGTAAGCGATGATGTGGCCGACAGAGCACGCTTGCCTAGAAGGAACCTATTCACTATTGACTTAAAGTAGTAGTAAAAAATTAGTGGACCGAACCTAATTGCTGATTCATAGGCAAACAAACTCATTTGATGGATATGGCTATTTTCCTAGATATTTTTAATTCTTTTGCTTTTCTTTTTTATTTTTTGTATTTTTGTTTTTATCGATTTAAACTTTGAATAACTTCTCTAAACTGTGATACAATGTTTAGATAATACCCAAGTTGTGTGGCTGCGGGGGACACCTGGTGACCTGTAATACAGGTTCTTATGGAAACCTAATTTAGGCACCAGTCTCTCACTTAGTTAAACCTCGGTGTGCAAATTGTAAAGTGTTAGCATTAAGTAACTTTGTGATGAGAAAATAAACGTTTTATATTATTATTTATCATTATTATTATATGATTAGATTTCTCGGTTATTACAAATACGCTACAGTCAGTTTGTATGCTTTTCCGTTCGAAATTACGACGTAGATACTTAGTGAGTACATAAGATGTCTGCCTTTTTTTGTGGTGGAAAATCATCACATGACTTCTCCCGCTCTGAATGCAGTGAGAAAGAGTATCAGACTGCTACTGACTAAAACCGACCTGTTCCTTCAGTTGTCCTTTTCGTCCCTCGACTACGGTGACTCCCCGAACATTAACGCCCTTAATTATGGTATTAGACAGATTACACTATAAGTTGACCTCAGTCTGCCTAATACTTCAGGGAATAACGGCTTGATGTTATGTTTAGTGTAAGCTGGTAAACTCCTGGTCCTGACGTCCGCGTCATGACGATTCACATTAAACCCGGGCTACGCTTGCTCTAGACCGTAGCGGCTACGAGGCTATCGTTCGTTTATGATATACTTTACAATCGCAGTCCACCCGGCTTAACTGGTTGGCCACCATATTGCTACTGACTCATAGAATGAGGTCGTAACCTCTATGTCTGCTTATTGTTACGTTTGCATGGTTGAACCCTTTGAAAACTCGTCGATTAAAAATGATTAAAGTAATTCTGAAGGCACGTCAACTGATAATTATGGAACTGAATTTTTTTAAGTAATGTACAGGTCCAATTAGATTATTACCTAGATAATAAGTAGGTATCTGTCATTACCATCTGCTAACGAGCGGTCAGGAACTGTATCTTCAACAAATATTCAGTAGTACATGAAGTATACTCGAAATATCTCCCTTTGAAATATTTGACTTAGGTATAAGTCGATCACATTCACGTATCTTTTTTTGCGATATGATTTTTCCAGAGCCCAACACACAGGTACAGGTACCTACAATTCAAATCCGAATAGGTAAACCTACATTTGCGACAAGAAGATAAATGTGTAAGCGTTTTTGGATTTGTATAAAAAATGAGGCTTCTAGAAGCATTTACGTTACCTCTTGATCTCTGTTAGCACTTATATTGACGTACTATCGCCCCAGGTAATTAGGTATTGTAATTGTATTTATCATTCTTACATTATTGGTTTGTACGTGTTTTCTGACACCACCGATTCAGCCTATAAATATCTTGTATAATCTTAAATGACCTCTTATACAATGTTTTATGGATACAAAATATCTTTATCTTATCTTAGAACACGCAGTCATATCATTAGAATCTACTTTAAATTCTTACTTACTTTACTTCGTGTGTATAGTTTAGTAATTGTTATAGTTTCTTTTATACAAATGTATTAGTTTATTATTTTGTAAGATTATTTGTGTATGGGCCTTAGTTGCCTAAAGGATCCATAAAGGATTATTATTATTATTAAATATTTCACCTCTGACACATTTTGACGAACACAATGCATCCTAAGTACACGAGTGATCAGACAAGTCACGTACACATATTTAGGCAGCGTACGTCGAACTAATTATGCTAATATTTGTGTTGCGCCAACGATATAAATGCGGTTAGATAACCTGTTTAGGGAATCGCCTCTGAGACTCTTGGAGCGCCCTAACCAAACTAACAGCATCTGACCAGAATACTGATCGCCCGCGGCCCTCACTTAAATATTCAATGAAGATCTAGTCTTTTTGGTAACTTAATTATAATCAATATATTAATGAGAATTATATCCATATTCAATTCATGCTGATGGTCCTGTTATTTTCGGACTCTCGACAAGATTAGGAACTTAGGTGCGTATTAATGAAATTCCTGCCATCAAATTATAGATATTTCGTTACGTGATAGGGATACTGGGGCTAGACATTTTTCGGATGGTTCCTTCATTAATCGACAGGTTTGAGGTGTTTATCAATGCTGCCAACGTTTTGCTGTACCTAATAATAACGCTTATAAAAGAAGGTTCCTGATTCGTTATTATGGCGATACTAGAGTCATTAATTATCCAGTAAGTAGGAAACACTATACTGCTCGCGTTGTATGATCTGCCTGCGATGTAAATTGAACGGTCAAATTGAATTTCATAATTAATTAACCCCCAACGGAAAAGAGGGGTGTTATAAGTTTGACGTGTCTGTGTATCTGTGTGTCTGTCCGTGGCATCGTAGCTCCCAAGCGAATTGACCGATTTTGATGTAGTTTTTTTGTTTGAAAGCTGACGTAATCAAGATGGTTCTTAGCTATAATTTATGAAGATCTGTCCAGGTGTTTAAGGTCTACAGCTCGTTTGTTAACTGCGGTAGGGATTTTAAACGCTTAATGGGTATTTACTTTGCTTTTTAAACATATGTGTGACATAGCATTTGAAATACTCTTGTACATGCTGATGCCATTAAGCTGATCTGATAATGAAGCTCTAAGATAAGAGAAGTAACCCTGGATTGCCTTTTAGTAAACCTATCGAGTTTAGGCTCATTAGATTCGCCTTTACCAGTGCTTATACATTTCTCGTGATGACGAGGACCTGATGCTAGAACTGGGAGGTGGCTGATGGAACCTACTATTTGAAATGCCTACTAGTAAACCTGTCGAGTTTGGGCTCATTAGATTCGTCTTAACTAGTTCTATATATTTCACATGATAACAAGAACCTGGTGCTAAGTGGAAGGTGGTTTGTCTGTATAATATTACGTGTAGGTAGGTACCTGATTTGTTCTTCGCGCGAATTCGGGGTGAATCACCAGTAGATAACATTTAAGAAAATTTAATTAAAGTAGTTATTACAATAATGGGTTCCTCGAATAATTTAAAAAGTGTGAAATAAAAATAAAATTAAAAAGAAACCCCGACCTAAAAAGAAAGTAAAAAGTAAATTAATAAACTACTCTTTCAGCCTTTCAACTTCACTAAAAGAATCTATAAATATTTTAAAGATGAGCGTCACTGAGTCGGGGGACCGCTAAGTAAAGAACCTAGGTAAGCTATAGATTGATTTGCAAAAAAAACATTCGTTCGTTCATATTAATTGAAATTAGGTATTTTTTTTTTTTTTTTTTATTGGGTGGGAAAATCATCCTAATGACATCCCCGCTCTTGGGCGGAGCGGGAGATAGTGTCAGACTCTTACTGACTAAAAACCCACTCCTGTTCCTTCGTTGCCTTCGTCCCAGGGCCCCGGGTTCCGCTTTCACACTACCCGTGGCCCCAGTAGGCTTCGACCCTGCTGGGCCCCTACGATTTGCTGACATCTCCTTGAGGCGCGCGTGGAACAAAACGCGCCGTCGACGACTTGGGCTCGGTCCGGACGGTTACCGGACGGTCAGACGGCGAGCCACCCATTGCTCGCCGTCTACAAGCCCGCGCCTACGGTGGCCGGAAATCGGGATCGGAATCCCGGCGGCGGTTGGAGCGTAAGGACCGTTGCCTCACGCGATCGGCCGCCTCCTTAGCTAGCATTACTGCTTCGCAGAAGGAGGCGACCGCCTGCCACTCCTCCTCGCTCCGGAGCATGGCCTGAACCAAGGCCCGGCGCGAGAGATCACCGCCGCCGATTGCCCTCACGAGGTCACGGCGTTGCTCTGCCCAAGCGGGGCACACCTCCACCGTGTGCTCCACCGTGTCCTCCGGGTGGGCCACACAGTGGCGACACCCGGGCGTCGTTTCCGCACGAATCCGGTGCAGGAACCTCCCGAACTTACCGTGTCCGGTGAGGACCTGCGTCATGCGGAATGTGAGGACGCCGTGAGGTCTTTCCAACCACGCCTCAAAGAGGGGACTTACCGCCATAATTGTGGCGTGCCCAGCACGGGGTCGCGACAGTCGCTGTCGCCATTTCTCCATGAGAACTCGCCGGAACTCTGTCCGCCATGCCGCGACTTGTTGCGGCAGCGGAGTTTCGCCCCGGCGTTGCATCTCCATGCGCCGTTCGTGCATGAGTGCAAGGACTGTTGCCTCCAGTTCCCATGGTCGCTGGCAAGCAAGAAGGGTCGCCGCTTCGCGGGAAATCGTCCGGTATCCTCGCACCATCCGTATGGCCATGACCCTCTGGCACGCGTTCAGCCGGGCCGCCGGCTGCTTCCGCAGCCCCGGCGCCCACACCGGCGCGCCGTAAAGGGCCATGGACCGAACGATCCCCGCGTAGAGCCTCCGGCAGGAGGCGTCTGGACCCCCAAGGTTGGGCAGGAGCCGCGAGAGAGCAGCCCCAGTCCGATTTAGTTTGGGAGCCAGACGTCGGAAATGCTCGTCGAAATCCCATCGGCTGTCGAGAACGAGTCCCAGGTACTTCATCGTTGACCCGACGCCGATGTGGACTCCTCCCACCGTTAGCTGGGAACCCGGTGGTGGCGCGTTCCGAGGGCCGTGAAAGCACATGGCCTCGGACTTGTGCAATGCCACCTCGAGTCCCAGCTCCTGGATCCTGCCAACGACCGTCGCGACCCCGCGTGTCGCTAGTTCGACCGCCGCCTGGTACGACTCTCCCTGCGCCAGGACCAGCGTGTCGTCTGCGTAGCAGACCACGCTGACCCCGTCAGGGAGGTCGCCGCGCAGCACGTAATCGTATCCGATGTTCCACAAGGGCGGCCCTAGTACCGATCCCTGCGGAACACCGCACGACATCTCTCGACGTTCCCACACCCCCTGGTGACCGGGGTAGGTTATGTACCTGTCTGACAGGTACGCCTCGACCACACGACAGAGGTAGTCGGGCATCCGGTGATACCGGAGTGCCCTCCCAATGCTACTCCAAGGCAGGGAGTTGAAGGCGTTGGCGATGTCCAAAGACACCGCCACGACACACCTGCCTTGGGCCACTGCATCCCCCGTCGTGAGAGCTCGCACGCACATGATGGCGTCCACCGTGGAGCGCCTCCTGCGAAAGCCGAACTGGCCGTCCGCCAGATCCGGCCCCACCCGTGTTAGGTGTGCGACGAGGCGGTCTGCAATTACTCTTTCAAAGAGCTTGCCCACCTCGTCGAGCAGCACAATGGGCCGGTACGCGGACGGAGAGTCCGCGGGGCGCCCCGGCTTCGCGATGAGGACCAGTTTCCCCGTCTTCCAGCGAAGTGGAAACTGGCCCCTCTCCAAGCATGCGCTGAAGAGCCCTCTTAGTCGAGGCCCGAGAGCCTCCATGGCCAGGACCCATGCCTTCCCAGGCAAGCCGTCGGGTCCTGGGGCGGTATTCTTGGCACTCAGCCTTCGTACCGCCACTCTCATCTCTACCTCGGTCACCTCTGGAGCGTTGTCGTCGTCGTCGCCATCGTGGTCCGCGTCGGGCACCGCTGGTGGCGGAGCCATGGGCGGGGGAGAGTGTTCCCCTCGCGTAGGGAACAGAGTGCTCACCACACCCTCTACGAGCTGGGGCCGGAGACTCTGCGTCAGCGGGGGAGCCCAGGGGCGGAGTTTGTCCCGCACCAACTTGTACGGGCGTCCCCATGGGTCCCCATTCAGAGTCCCCAGCCACACGTTGCGGGCCTCGAGTTTGGCCCGCCTTATCTCCGCTCGGAGGGTGCGCTTTGCAGCTCTGTATCCCTCGTACAGCTCCGCCTCTCTGGCCTCCGCATCCGGTGGACGGATGCGGCGCCTGCGGTACCTGGCATACCGGCGTCGCGCGGCATTGCACGCGTTGCGCAATGCCGCAATCTCCGGCGACCACCAATGTACCTGGCGCTGGGCACGTCCTGGAGGGACTCGGGGCATTGCCGCGTCGCAGATTTGCGACATGGCCTCCCGGAACCACTCTGCCTCGACGTCTATGTCGACAGGCCTGTCCGGTGCTTGCACCCAGGCCTGTACCGTCGCGGCTTCCAGGAGGAGCTCCCGGTCCATCTGCCTCAGCGCCCATCGCGGACCACAAGGGTTCCGTCGGACCGGCGCAGTCGAGGTTTGGGCGGAGACGTCGAACCGGATGTACCGGTGGTCTGAGAACGTCTCCACCCCCTCCATAACGCGCCAGTCGACGACACGCGGCGACAGAGCGGGGCTGGCGAACGAGATGTCCACCACTGAGTCACCCCGCATCCGCACACACGTGGGGACAGAACCCCGGTTTAGGACGACCAGGCCTGTCTCCAGAGCCCAGTCCTCCACCATCCGACCCCGTTGGTTCGTGAACCGGGAACCCCAAGCCAAGTTCTTGGCATTGAAGTCCCCGCAAACGACCACGGGGAGGGAACCAAACCCAGCGACGACGGCTTTCAGCTCCATTAGGGAGATGTGAAGATCGCCGAGAGATCTGCTCGGGGACAGGTAGACGCCTACCACTGCGATGTCCCCGAACCGTGCTGCCACGCAACCCCGCCCCCTCGCGACGGCCTCGAGGGTCGGGGTACCGGCGGCGGCCGACGAAATTAGGGTCACCGAGCCGTCCAGGTCCCGCACCCAGTCTCCCCTGGGCTGGACATAGTACGGCTCGGAGACCACGGCGATATTGATCGACCACTGCGCCATGCTCTGGAGCAACAGATCCTGAGCGGGGGCGCAGTGGTTGATGTTCGCCTGGAGGAGACGTAATGGAGCCGTTATTGGCAGTCCATTACCGTCTCCTCCCGAGCCCCCCGTGAGGGCCCTGCCACGGCAGTTGCGGCGGCGACAGCAGCGGCAGCCAGAGAGGAGGCTGCGGCGGAGAGGACGTCGGGGTGGGCTTGCCTTGGGACCTTGCCCTTGGCCTTGGCAGGAGGGTCGCAGGACCTGCCTCCAGCCCGGTGATCGGCCGGCTTGCCTGCCGCCGCACATGCGTAGCAGTGCGGCGTAGCACGGCATTCTGCAGCCTTGTGACCGGCCTGACCGCACTGGAAGCAGCGGTCACTGCGGTCAACCTCCGCGGCGCAATAGGCACCCACGTGGTGCCCCACGTGGCAGCGGTAGCACCGCAGAGGTCTGGGCTCCAGCAGCTTTACCTGAGCCGAGACCCAGCCCACCAAGAGCCGTCGGCCTTCGCCAGTGATGGCCTTGGCCGCCGACACGGGGCAGCTCACTGTTACAGCTCGCATGCCCGTGCTGTCAGCGCGGATGGTGCCCGCCCGCACCTGATCGGCGTGGCACCCTCCCGCCCTGACGATGGCGGCCACCACCTCGTCCACCCTGACGGAGTCGTCCAGGCCCATGATGCGCATGTCGATGCACTTGGTGGGCCTGGACACTCGAACCTCCTCGACGTCCAGGGACGCCCTGATCCTTGCGGCCAGGGCGTCTGCGGCAGGGCCACTGTCCGCACCAGGGACCTCTAATATTCGGGCCCCGGTTGCGGTGCGCCTCATTCGGAAGCCCCCAGTGGCTCCGAACTCGCTGAGGTGGCCCACCACCGCCTGTTTCGCCTTTTGCATGACGGCGTTGTACGTCACGCCCTTCTTTTCCGCCTCTGGCTGTAGCTTAATAACTACAGCCTCGGAATTTGGGGCGCGAAGTCTAGCCGCCATGGCCCGCTTCTTGCGCTGCTGTCGCCGCGCGCGCTTTTTGGCCGCCCTAGCCGCCTTGCCCGCCTTCTTGCTGGCGCCGACAACCGTCCAATCGGCGCCAGCCGAGGGTTCTTCGGGCAGAGGAGGCGGCGGCAGGTGCGGTCTAGTCGCCGCCGTGGCAGGAGGTCCCACCGGTTTAGTGGCAGGCGCCGCCCTGCCCTTCTGCCGCTGCGGTTGTTTGGCGGCCGGGGCCGGCCTCGCAGGCTCCGATGCCACGGCCCCGCGCCGAGCTTGCCCCGACGGGCCCGCCTTGGGCGCGGGTGCAGTGGCCGCGGCAGCGGCATAAGATGCCGCCTTTCGCTGGCCGGAGCCCGCTAACGGGGGGCGCAGCACTATGCCCTCCAGCAGGGACAGCTGCTGCTGGATCCGCAGCTGAAACTGCTGCTGCTGCTGTTGCAGCTGCTGCTGAAGAGCAGCCAGCTCCCGCTGCACCAGCGTCAGCAACTGGCCCTCCGGCTCTGCGTGGGGCTGGGGCTGACTTTGCCCCTGCCCTTGCTTGCGCCCCTCTCCAGCCGGCCCCCGGCAGCCGCTGTCTTCCTGGGCTCCCGCGAGTTCGGCCCGAAGCTCGGCCCGGAGCTCAGCCCGGAGTCGCGCCACCCTCTTCTCGAGAGAGGCTTCGATAGCCTCCTCGATAGAGGCGGCATGCCGGTGGACCGTCTTCTCCTTGGAGGTCCTCTCCCTCTTCCGGCCCATATCTCGCAGCGCGGCGACGACTAACTTACCGAGGGATCTACGGGACTCCTCGGCGGAGTCCTCCCTGGCATCCCGCTCGCTGCCAGACGGCCCCGAGAGGTCCACCTTAGCGCCGGCCACACCGGGGTGACGCCCCTCCGCGGCAAGTCGGTCGGCTCGCTTCGCGGACTCGTGGGCAGTGAGGCCCCTCCCTCTTCCGCTTACTCGACCCGCACCCCGCCCGCTGGTGGGGATTTTTCGGGCCGAGCCCATCTCTCCGTCGGAGGACGATTGGTCCCCCGGTCTGGAGCGCTTCCGGTAGACACTCGCGTTCCTACCGGAGTCGCCTGCCACCTCATCAACCTCCGAGCCCTCCGAGCTCCTTCCGGATGCCGCGTCGGACTCCGACCGCGCATCACTCTCCATAGGGTTTTTAAAAAATTTTGATTTACTTTCCATTAAGTTCCCACGAGTAGATAACTTTTTGCACTGGCTCAAGATAGTGGTTCGCACTAGAGACTAATTTAGCTACCCATTAGTCAAGCTAACAACCTCCCTCACGGTGCGCCGCCGCTTGGAGATTTGGGGTAATTTTTTATAGAGGTTGTCTTCCTCGCGGCCCAGGCGGTTAAGCCAAGACCCTCGACCCCCATCAAAAGTCAGAAACATGACCTTGGACAATCTCTGGGGCTACGAGACTAACGGTGGCAGAAGGAGGAGCAAATCTTCCTCCTGCCTGCTCGGTGGCAGGGTGAGTGCGCACCGAGCCCGCTCTTACTTCGCCACTGTGCCCTCTGCTATAGCAGAGGGACACGCGTTGAAGTGATCCTTCAGACAGAACATTCGCAGGCGGACATCAAGACCCCTTAGGCAGAAGTACCCAAGGGGAGTCGTTGGCCGCCTCCCAGGGTGCACCGTCCCGCAGACTGGCTTTCACCTCGGACGTATCCGCAAGGGAACTACAGCCTGCGGGCACTCGTGGAGGTTTTCTGTCGTAGCACCCCAATTGAAATTAGGTATTAACTATTAGGTACTTCTGCACATTGCGGTCCCCCGACTCAGTGACGCTCATCTTTAAAAAATATTTATAGATTCTTTTAATGAAGTTAAAAGGCTGAAAGAGTAATTTATTAACTTACTTTTTACTTTCTTTTTATGTTGGGACTTTATTTTAATTTTAAATTTTATTTTTTGACCCTTAGGTTGCTATACTAATACAACTATATTACATTCCATTTCGTTATACACGTGCCTGTATAATATTGTACACGTTCCAAATTTACTAATTAACTCCCAATACTTAAGGATGGAGGATTATGAAAATATAATAGTATTTTATAGCCGTTTGCCGGCGTTCCATTCAGCTCACGCATGGATTGAGGGAACTTTCAAACCACTGAAACGTTAATTACTTTACTTTTTGTTAGCCTCGACCGCTCAAATTTGTTGAAAAGCTCGCTACTCGTACTACGATGTGAGGTTTCCACATAATATCGTGACCATGTTAAATCTGGATGAAAGTTTATCAGTGAAAGTCATGACTAAATTTGTCAATTTTAATATAGTTGGTGAATGGGTATAGGCAATCATAAATAGACATTTTATATACTTTTTATGACCTTATGACTCGTGGTGGTTTTGAGGTATTAAGTAGTTGAATAAATTTTGTACTAAAACCAAGCGCCTAACCATGCTTAGAAAAATGTCTTGTCTGTTAGCGTTCCCGCCAAACGCTAAGTAACCAAATGTATGGCAATAACATTACCTGCAGAGAAGTCACGTGACAAGTTACTGTCACACGTTAACAAAAAGTCCGTCCAACTATAATTTAGGTGTCTTCAAGGCTAGAGTGAATAGGCTCTTAATAAACTAGTGCGCCTCACCATCAATGATTGTATCTCTGCTTACCATCAGGTGGGATCGCAGTCAAGCACTGGTTTATATCAACTAAAAAAAAGTCATTTGTCTGCTGGCCACGAGAAATAAAATAGTTCTGGAATTATCATCCAGAATGTTGTATAATGTATCACGCTACAATTCTGTAAACTATTTTAGTACCTTTTTAGGCTTTAGCAAACTGCTATAGATATTCTGTAAGTTTTTCTGAGCACCATTCACTTCTGCATTAGACAAAAGAGGTTCATAGAAGCAGGTGTGCACAACATTTATTTTTCGAGATAAATTCGAACAATTTTAATATAAAATTTTAACGTTACCTACTTAGATAAATTTGATTATTGTAAGGTAAGTACTAAACACTTAGATAAGTAAATGAAATGGATTAAAAAGAAATAAACAAATTTATTTCAATTATTTTTTTTATTGGCGTATCAACAAGTTTGCTCCTTACAAAACATATGAAATGTACGCAATACAAAGCAACAAGATAATCATTTAACATTCATACAGATAGAAATAACTAATATTATATAGTATAATGAAAAACGTTCCAGGTTCTGACAACCCCTGCTTCTTTTAGGTTTTTAACATGGACACTAGTTGTATAAGTAAGAACTAAATAATGTATTTAATTAAAAGCTTCATAAATTCAGAAGATAGAAAGTTCAAATGAATTCATTTAAGTTTAACAGTTGGTATATAAATTGATTATAATAAATTCAGCATCAATCTTAACTGTAATAAAGCACAATATACATATAATGTACTTTTATTACAAAGTGTATCCCAAAAGCAATCTCTTTTAACTTCTGTCTAATGCAATCGCAAAAAGAGTATACATAAACTAGAAAAAGTCGTTCCACAGTTTCCCCGCAGCCAATGTACGCCTCCAATACAAAGCTGGTTAAACTTGCACGCAGTATCTGGGCATGCAGACTCGATTTAAGTCGTCAAATACGCATGTGCACTATTACGCCTCACAGTTCCACAGTGCCACTACACACGCGACTACATTCCTTGTCAATTCCTTGAGGACCGCATTGCAGCATTTGAATTATTTATCAGTTTCCTTTGTGTTACATCCAAAACCAACTATTTCGAACGGGGCTTCCGATTTTCACGGGTATCTATTTTATTGTTTTGTTTGCAAATCGATTGAGATTGACGTAGCTTAATCAAGGATCTCTGTGCCAAAATCACACATGGCGACTTTACCCTCGTCTCATTTGTCATTAGACTAATCGTTTGTAAACAATTACCTCTTAATTCCATCTAGAATTAATGTTACAGGGCTACGTACGATGATCGATTTCATTTTCCATATTTTCCTAGCACACCGGCAAAATGAAAAACAAATACAATGGGAATTGAAAAGCATGTTGCAAATAAACAATACAACATGGCTGGATGACTACTACAAGCTCGGCCGCCGTTCGTCCAATATGTGCGTGTGTCCCTACCAACATGTAATAGATACCAGGTACGTGCTTGTTTTGTATTACTGTTTTATTATTTGCAAAAACTTTCTCGTCATGTTCAATTTACGTATCAAATAATAAATAAACATACCGTGTTTATTTTTTCTAAAAATAAACTTGAGCTTATCAAAACATTTCTTTCAAAGCTAAATTTCTCGTATTATTTTATTCATTTTGATTAACAAAGAAAATAAGCTTGTTTCCTTGTCTTACTTATTATTTGTGCGTAAAGCTTCGCTCCTCAGGTGGAATTTATCAAGTAATTCGACGATGGCGATTGTAAAAAATTGCTGGAGCCATACTCGGCGCAGCGAAACAAGAACAACGATGTCTTTATGAAATTATGTTTTGCCCCGCGTTGAGTGGCTGACGTTGACAAATGACGCGGGGGTTGTTTTTCACTGTCAGATCGAAGTGACATGTTTTCCCGTGACTGTGAACTGGAGAATCAGTAAAGTGAAATAAGCTCCGCAAAAACAGCGTAGGTAGGCTCTGACGATAGACAATATAATTTTTATTATAAATCATTGGACTTTGCTTCACTTATAACATCACTAAAAACATAATCGAAATAATTTAGTACGTTGGTATGTAATATCAAAGAACTAAAGGTTTTTATACACAAAACTTATCAGAACAGAACGAATGACATTAGGAACAGTAAACTAATGCGAACAATCACAGTAAGCGATCGGTCTATTGATTTATTCGAGCGAAGGGCACCTCCTGTGATACCCAACTGTCCTCCATCAGTGAGATAACTGATTGATATAGTCTACAGCGCCCTCAATCTATCTAAACTTGATGACATCGGCCGATATTGCGATGCATCACTGCACCCTCTTGGAAAAACAAAATCGAATCTCGGCAGCTGTAGGTACTGCCAAGATTCGATAGATGCTATCTCTATGAAGGAAATTGATGCATCAAATGTGCTATTTTTTGTGTGTGAGGCTTGTTATTATCGAATACATGTAAAGATATATGTGTATTTGTTCCATGTCCAATACTATTTTCCCTATTTCATACAAGGAGTAAGAAACCGGGTAGCGATAACGTTGACGTAAACAAAGGTCTTGCGATCGCATAAACAGACCCATAAACATATTTCTTTTGCTCAGAAAACGAAATAGCTATCGAGATTCCGTAGTAAAAATTCGAATGAGACCGCTGTTATTTATTATTTAGGTGGAGGACAGATTTATCGCATTTTTTTTTTATTAACTGGAAATAAAGTCGTCCCTAGACTCATCATTCAATTTAAATTGCCTGAAAAACAGGATTTTTATTCACATGGCTAAATATTAATACCCGCAAGGTTCGATCTCCGAGGTTAAGCAACCCTTTTCGAAGTCGGTCCGCGGATGGGTAACTATTCATTACATGCCAAGACTTCTCCGTGCCTCGGAAAGTAAGTTAAGCCTTTGACACCATCTATCATTTGTAGATCTTTCACAGTCATATACCGATTGTTACAAGCCAGAAAAACTAACATCAGTCTCTTCCTAAGAAAGAACCTGTATGTAATGAACAGTATTCATGTCTACTACAGTACGGCCGTTTTAATTTGGCGGCCCTGAAGTTTGCGCAGAAGGCTGCGCACGAACGTTTTTTAGAAACAAAATGGTGGCATGAGGCGACGTGCGCGGGGCGGAGGTGTAAGCTAGAGATTGACTCTATGTAAACACAATCGACCCTTTATTCAATCAAATATCGCAATCGATTTTTATCGATTTGGAATTTATTGATTTTTGTTTATATGACATATTGAACGAAATAGATTTACAAACATAGTAAATGTTGTCGTTAGTAAACGAGATTTCGACTTTAATAATAAAAAAACTAATAATATTATACATATTTTCTTGGTTGAAAGATATGATTTAGTTAAATATCAGTTAATTATAAACGACTACTACAATAACGACTGTTTGAGAATATTTTAAACCTCCTTATAAAATTTAATAAAATATATTTTTATAATTAGATTTCAATCGATTTGAAAAATAATCGATTAAACAACACCCTCAGACGCGCATATTGGACATCCCTTTTTCTTTACTCCGTAAAACTTCGTGCATAATCGGCAATGCTCGGGACGCGGTAATGTGTCTCACTCACACGTTAGCATTGGTGTCGTGTTCGTGTCGCTGTCTCTGTCTTGAGCACAGGCGGTGACAAAAGTTTTCGCTGGTTTTTATTAATACATTGTTAAGTTTTTTGTGTAGTGTTAGGTTTGTTTCTTTAATTCATAAGTTATTTTTGTAGCTTTCTGTCTGAAAGTGTTTTAATATTTATTTTATTTGTACTTGGTCCCTGTATTAGTAAAATTTTATTCGTATTTACGTTTTAAAAAAATAACGTCAATAACAGTTGTTTTTACGACTGTACATGCGCTAAAGTTCGCAGAGCCTATGTTCACGGGCGCCAAGTTAGAACGGCCGTATTATACGACTTATGACTGAGAGAACATTGTAATATTTTGAGAAAACAATATTCATTTAAATTACATTATAAATGTATCTATTTACGTGAGTGTACATTACGCATTACCAAATAGGTACATTTATAAGAACGGGCAAAACAGAACCCACCGAAAAATAGACAACCCTTTCTTACACGAGGATGTTACTAAGGGATTATTTTCTAAGAACCGTCGAACCCTACACAGTATACTGCCGTCATAAGAAAGAATGCCTTAACTGTCAATTTTATCAGAAATGAGATAAAGATGGCATTTTCTTTGCTGATTCCGAATGTGTTAAAAACTCATTTTTGACAAAAGTGTCAGTTACGGCCTTCTTATAGCTGTCGATTCATCTCATCAAGACGAACCTACAGATAAAACCGGTTATTAGCTGCGACACTTAATTACAAAGATAGCTTAGGCAAAAAGTAAATAACCTACAGTTGTGATCGAATAAAAAAATAATATAATAATACAAAAAATGTTAGTGCATTTAGTTGGTTTTTGCATTAAGAGTACGGTATCAAAACCTTCCAAAAGTTGAAAATTATTCCCGACTAGCACTCCGCCCAATTTCACACGGGTGTTAGAAATCTTATAATTTTCGTATTTTCTCTACTACATTATGCATGTATATCAAACACATCTATACTCCATCCTACCGATTTTGACTTTTATTCCATAATTAGTTTACAATACCAACTATTAACTGCAGCCGCTATTTATCATGCCACCAAAGCAATAAAGGTCAAAATCGATTAAACGGGCAGTAAAAAAGTTTTGCTTAAATGTCTAATTTTATTTTGAATGGAGTATAAACCTTCGTCAAAAATCACTCTGTTTATAAGGGAAAACTGCATGAAAATCCGCTCAATAATTTTTGAGTTTATCGCTCATACAGACAGACACACGCGGTGGGGGACTTTGTTTTGTTGTATTTATGAATATTATTCATAGACATATTTCCCTCTTTGTACAACAAAAACTTTTTAACCATCATCTTCTTTCCCTCCTCTCGTGTTACTGAGAGTAGGCGCTACAAGTATTCTTCTTTCAGTCCGTATTATCAACCGTCCCGCTACCACTGATTCCCTTTTATTTCATAACATTCCTCACACATACCATCCATCTTTTTGTGGAGGGAGGCCACAAAAAGATGGCTGCTCTATCCATATTTTCTCCTGACGCACGACTCCAAATATCACACTAATATTATAAGGTGAAAATTTGTGAGTGTGCATATTATTTGTATGTTTCTTACGTCTTCACGCTCAAACAGTTGAATGGATTTCGATGTAACTTGGTACACGGGTAGACCATATCCTGAAATCGCACTTAGAATACTTACATACATATCCTTGGGCACGCTACAATTATGGCGGTAAGTCCCCTCTTTAAGGCGCGGTTGGAAAGACCTCACGGCGTCCTCACCTTCCGCATGACGCAGGTTCTTACCGAATACGCAAAGTTTGGGAAGTTCCTGCACCGGACTCGTGCGGAAGCGATGCCCGGGTGTCACCACTGTGTGAACCGCCCGGAGGATACGGTGGAGCACACGGTGGAGGTGTGCCCCGCTTGGGCAGAGCAATGCTGTGTCCTCGTGGGGGCTTTTAGGGAGGAGTGGGTTTTTAGTCAGTAAAAGTCTGATACTATCTCCCGCTCCACCCAAGAGCGAGATTTGTCATAAGATGATTTTCCCACCCAAAAAAAAATAAATACATATCCTGAAATATCACGCAGGCGAAACCACAAGTAGCAGCTAGTTTCTAATAAATTACGAAGTATGGAAAATCAGATGCAAACATTGCACAAACACTACCCATCACGATGTAATAGAATACCACTAATCTACTAACAAGTCCATCAAACTGTAATCACGACTATGTTTACAAACAAGAAGTGTTAGTGTATACGATATTAGTCCATTATCTATCACTTAAACAGGGCGAGGGGACGTATGCCCCATCTAATGATTATCACATATTGCTTTAGTGCCGGGCAGTGCGGGAGTTAACTCGCTAATATCACATTAAAACCATCTCCCGTTATCTAACGGCTTCGGCTAGCCCATCGTACAATAATCCCGGACTCCGGGATCCCGATCCCGTGTTTACCAAGGATTACTCGCGTCTCTATGAGGTCGGTATAGGTTCATTTACTATATTGACTCGTGGGTATTGGCATTTCAGTGTTTAGTATATTTTTATCATTATCATCCTGCTCTTATTCCAGACTAGCTGCTGTCCAAGGTGAATTACATTTCCGGGATAAAAAGTATCCTATGTGTTATAGCAGAGCATGGTCTACTCGTGTATCAAATTTCATCGACATCTGTTCAGCCGATCGAGCGTGAAAAAGTAACAAATATCTAATGAATAATCACTAGAGACCGGATTATATGTAACATAAAAAGCTATATGCAGAATATGCGAAATTAACTGATAAATTTTAGGAACCCAAAACAAGAAGAAAAGTACGTTTTCATTTGTTTTTTTTATATTTAAGTCAGCTTACAATTAGTAAATTATCCTTTGATAGGCGATAATAGGTATAGTAGGCGATAGTAGTACATTAATTTTAATGACATTACATGACATTAAAATTATTAATTTATTTTCCAAATAAAAAAAACGGGCACGGCTTAGGCACCCTGCGTTCCGAAATGTGATAAAAGTGATAATATCGCGAATCCAATTACAATTATTATTCAATAGCCCTTATATTTTGCGACTATAATATTTGGTCGAGTGCGCTGCTGTTAGAAAAATATTGTAAATATACCGATAATATGCATCATAACTAGATATTAGGTAAAATATGCTATTATCAGCTTAAATATGCAAATGCATATAATACGGTCCCTAAACTATCGTAAATCTCCGCCTTTATAATATTAGTGTGATTATTTGGGGTGGCTACTTCCATAATATTTTTATTACCAACACGAATTTTGTTTTTCGGAGTTCTAAAAACTGCCTCCTGGCTCTTCATACGCTCGGTCAACTTGTGGTGTGGTTTGTGCAGCAGTTTTTTCATTAGTTCCTAATATTTTATTTTCCGTTCAACAGTTTGATGGACGACGTGTTCCGGTCTACGAAGTCGGGACGTCGCGTCGGTTGCATTGAAAACCGCAAAGCTAATCTCGAGACGTGAATTCTGTAGCTTGCCATTGCTAGTTTATTCTATTAGTTCTGGAAGCTTTGCCTTGAATTTTTTTTTTTCCTTATAATGTGGCCCACTGTTGGGCAAAGGCCGTCTCCTTCTTCTTTCCAAACATCTCTGTTTTAGGTAATCCTGGACAAGGTTGCTTTACGAACATGGGACGATCGTCGTACTACTTATAGGGTCTTGGGACAAGGCAAAGAAGGAACAGAGGAGTGGGTATTAGTCAGTAATAGTCTGGCACACGCCCTCCCGCACCTCCCTAGAGCAAGAGAATTCACTGAATGATTTCCCAACTAAAAAAAACCTACTTCATGGTCGACCTTCACCTTGTATATCTAATTTCTTAAAAAAATCTGCTTGCCTAAATCGACCACAATAAACATATAAGAGTGAAGATTCAGTAATGTATTGGGTGAACATCAAACAAGACTATATACGGCTTTCTTTTTTTTAGCGAATCTCTAAGTATATTCAAAATATTACCTGTAATCTGATACCACGAATATGCATAATATTTCATTCATAACAAATATTCTTATTAAAGAGAGGATCCTTTTGGCTTCAGTAAAGTTGGAAAAAAATGTACAGGACTTACGGTTCGGTAACCTCAAACTTATTAGACATACTTTCTGATACGGAGACAAAGCAATTTTTTCTGGGAAATAAATTATTGCCATACTTATTTGGAAGGACGTACCGTCTGCGATCCTACCTACTTTATTAAACGAGTAATGTTGTGGCGTACTATAGCGTATTTATTCGATTTGCTTGTAAGCTATTCGAGGAGATATTGATGGCTCTGGCTATCTTAATTTTACCCCAGATTTAATATTCTCTCTAAATTCTAGGCGATATCTTGTCTTACGAGCTCACCCGGGTGGTGTTGTGATTACAGCATGTTGTTGTTCGAGAGCTGCTGAATATTGCCAGCCGTCCACCTTGTATAATAATTTAGTGTAGTCTAGGTATTAAAATAAAGTAGAACCAGGGGGTAGGACCAGGGGGCACTGTTATTAAAAGGAACCTTAACGCCAGTAGGTTTTAGTCAGTATAATTCACTCACAAAAAAACAGACTCCTGTGATACCAAAATTGGGTTGTTTGGTAAGTAACTAAACGTTTCTCAGAACAAAATCTATTAAACATTGGCTTGCGTATTCGGATTGGTTACGCAAACCCTACATTGCATCCAATACGATATTCAAATTAATTCCTCGAATTCAGTTTACGATTTAATGCTATCATTGCAGTTATGATCCCTTAGGTCTGAAGGTGAAGGGGAATCAATTTCCATTATAAACTTGTACCATCTTTCCCAACTATTTTTCAACAAGTTTTGCTATTTATTTAATATAATCTAAGTAAACTAGAATTATTTCTAGACATGGTATGTGAGATAGGAAGCTGTGCCTCGCAGAATAATTCATAACTGTCACCGGCTTACAAGCGATTTACAAAATGTTATAAATGAATAGAATTGTCGCCCGCAACTAATCTAGCGAAATAAATGAATTCAACTTCCCCACAATAACTCAGCTTCAAGAAACTATTACGGAGAAGAAAATTTAAGCTATGAAAGTCATGTTGTGGTCATTTATAATTGCGAATGGCTTGTCCAGTAACAAATTTATTGCTCTTAAATAGAACACGGCCCTATTGCTAAGCACTTTGCAAGACCTGGGGATCAATCTTGGCTCTCGGTTAGTGTTAGTAGGAATTTCTCAAAAGCTCCAAGGACTTATCACACTAACAAGGCGCAAATTATACTAAAAGTATGTATGCATGTGTGTATAACATATGGCATACAGGTAGGTACACCATTTTCTGGATTTCGTTCATCTTGGAAATAACACAACACCCATGCCATACATGGTAACCCATTTATAGTGGTAATTAGCAACACACGAGTATGTGTGGTTGCGTACAAGTGGTATGACTATATTTAGAAGTAGTGCACTTCTACATATACTAAATTTCATTGACGCTCTTGCGTCAAAAATTTCTTTGCATCTCACACAGGAAGTGTGCCTAAAACTCTTGCGGCATTATCTCTGGCTGAGATAAAATCCAGCCCTTGGGTCACACGAAGGGTCAAGCAGGCATTAGATTTTTATTTTAAATAGTGTATGAGTACTCGAACCCCACAACTTAATTGGTACGGAATTTCGATTCCAAACGGCTCGAAAATTTAATATAATAATAATATAATATTTCTCAACTATCACACAACGCCATCTAGACCCAAACTAAGCAGAGCTTGTGCTATGAGTACTAGACAACTGATAAACATACTTATATATTACTAAATACATACATATCATAGATAAATAACACCCAGACACAGAACAAATGATCGTGCTCATGACACAAACATTTGTCCTGGGTGGGAATTGAACCCACGACTTCCGGCATAGCAATCAGGGCCACTGACTACTAGACCAACAAGCCAGTGGAAACTAACGTAACTAATGTAACGATTGCATCACTGCTTACTATCAGGTGGGATCGCAGTCAAGCACTAGTTTATATAAATAAATGAAAAATGTATGAAGTTGTTATATATCAACAATACAATGTATTTATATAAAACCATGTAACATTATAAACGCACATCCTGAAAGTAGTATATTTAGAATCAACTACTGAACCGATTTGAGCTATTTCTAAAATCGATAACTTTTTATCCTAAAATAAATCTAAAGCTTTTTTTTTAACCGACTTCAAAAAGCAGGAGGAGGTTATCAATTCGGTTGTATTTTTTTTATCATCAATATTTTTTTATAAAATTATTTTTGTTACCTCAGAAATCCGACCGTTTATGGACCGATTTGCATATTTTTTTTCTTTTAGGGTATACTTCTAGATTAGTACAATTTTTTCAAAATCTAGTTCTGATGATGGGATACATGAGGAATCGAGGGAACTCCTCAAATATTATAGGTTACTATATAATGATTTTGGTATTTTCATCGAGAATTTAAGCATTTACAGTCAAAAGTAACATTTGATGAAGTGGAACTGATGAAAAAGACCAGAAATAGTCAGCGGAACTTCGTACTCACATAGATATCACAATGAAGATAGTTAAGCGACTAAAAGACCAGAAATAGTCAACGGAACTTCGTACTCACATAGATATCACAATGAAGATAGTTAAGCGACTAAAAGACCAGAAATAGTCAATGGAACTTCGTACTCACATAGATATCACAATGAAGATAGTTAAGCGACTATGACAATGTAAATAAATGAATGGTTCTGAATAGTTACGTTGAAAATGGTATCATCGAAGTGATCTGATGATGATGTCGGAGCCGGAAGGTAGGCACTGGAACTCCGTAATTAATTAATGGAACCTAGCCGTGTTTGGACTTATTAGAATTGTCATAAGATGCACTTTGGCTTTAAGGTACTATCGAACTGATCTGATGATGGAGTCGAAAGGTAGGCACAGGAACTCCGTAATTAAGAAATGTAACCTAGCCATGTTTGAGCTTATTTGAATTGTCATGAGATGCACTTTGGCTATAAGGTATTATCTAACTGATCTGATAATGGAGACAGAAGGTGGAAGGTAGACACCGGAATTTTATAATACGAGTAAAAGAATGTAACCTAGCAGTGTTTGGGTTAATTGGAATTGTCATGAGAAATAGGCACTCTGTTTATAAGTGTATTGTAACTAAAAAGTGTGAAATAAAAACTTTTTACGAAAAAAAAATAACCGACTTCACTAAGCCATAAGCCACTAGCCTGTTTGTGTTTGCGTGTGTCATCGGCGCGGCGCGGCGTGCGTAGATACCAATACTGATGCGCTACCAATGTAGTGCGTCGATTCTCATATTATTTATTATTATATAAGTGCATTTATGTAAAACTTCAGTTTAAATTATGATTGTCGTTTAATTTTTTAATTGGGTTGTGTAAATGTGTGCTGATAACATGTAACTGGAATAATTCCAGTTACATACATGTAGAAAGGAAGAAATAGAGACGACAAGTTAGGGCAAGTAAGACAATATGTAAGAGGCACAAACAGGTGCTGCTAGGCCATGCTCATTTTACAAAATCAGATGCCCGATATCCTTATCCGGTTACCCAAAGGTGCCTCAAGGCCAATCTCATCTGGATTTCACTCTCTCGGGCCGCGCGATCTGACTTTGTGGACGGATTCGAAATACGGATTTCAATCCAGACGGGCGATTCCGTAGGTTGACCCAGATTGTGAATCACCACATGTTTTGAAGTATGTAATGGTCTCACAGTCACAAATACGACGAAAATATATTTACAGAGCTTCGATTTTAAATCGCTAACAGAGTTTTCAAGAAAAAATTTAGAGATGGTTTTATCGGAGTTACAAAGAAGATGAAGTAATTTTGGTTGTTATTTTTCTTCTATGCCTTGATGAATACCAATTCAGAGATAAGTCTAATAAAAACATTAATATACCTGTATTCTGAGCTGCGAAAATGTTCGAAATAGCTAGCCCGGAAAGCAAAGGGTAACTGAACTAACACAGGTGAGTAAAAGTCAGTAAGTCTGAACGAGAGGGACTCGCTTCACCCAGAGTGGGAGCAGTTAGCTTGTTGTTTTAAAGGTTTTTTTTCCAAATTGGGCAGAGCTGTGCTCCCATATTTCACCAGTTATTTTTAAATCCCATGCATAAGAGGAGAGTCTATCGCCAGTAAATGGGCTAAAACCCAGACTTCGGGCTATTACTGAGAAGTACCTAAGTACGTGGTACTAAAACACATACACAGTAAACTGATACTCAGTAATAGTGTTGGCGATCACTAGACCAACGAAGTTGAATAACTTGGATTGGAGGATTGTTCGAAAGAGTCACCGCGGCCCCAGAACGTAAAGGGCAACTGAAGGAACACAGACGGGTTTTAATCAGTATAAGCCTGACACTTCCTCTTGCTTCACCCAGGGCGAGAGAAATTATTAGATAATTTCCCAACCACAAAAAAAATTGTCATAACTTCATCTCAATATAATGTTTGTGTCTATCTTTTTGTAACATAGTAAAATGTACATACGAAAGTTTCGTAGGTATACACAACCATAAAATATGCAGCACACCGCTCTTATCAGAATCAGATAGAAAAGAGTAACTGAAAAGTAACAGGTATCTAAATAAGGTAGGTACAAGATGCTTATCAACATTGATTCAATGGAAAGCCCCACGAGATTGGAAAAATAGGGTTTCTCAGACGGGTTTTGGCAACTCTGAGATTATATGTCCCTAACCCGAATTCTGGTACCTACAGTAGACAGTTTCCTACGAATGATTAAATTATTAAATAGGATATTTAATTATTAAATACATAAAGTAACCCCAGTTAATTTTGCACGATTCTAAACAGTCGATTAATGACTATTTACTCAACAGATTGGTAAATAAAAGATATTTATTTTTCGTTTCCAGTAAAAAAAGCAAAAAAATACGGTAAGCTCACGTATTGATTTACATGGAAGTAATAAATTTTGTTATAGAGTTTCAATTTCTCCGAACAGTTTCTCACAAAACCTACATCCACGCGCTGGCTCCTTTCAAATTTTACTGGATATTATATTGTGAATATGCTCGTTAGGAATGGCGTATAAAATCCTAAATTTGTTGTTAAATAAAACATTATCACCCATTTCCTAGCACACCGTTGAACGTCAATTTGCTAAAAGCTATTTATAAATCACATCTTCTTAGCTTATTGAAAAAGTAGATTTTTTGGAATATCTTTAATAAAACTGGTGTCAGGGGAGTTGGGTAGATACATTTAGCGCGAACTGTGTCAAGGAACCGATTGGCTCGATAACCGTAGGTAATTTTAGGCAAGTTGACGCAGAGTCGCGCTACTTTTTGCCGCCTTCATTTAATATTCAAGGCTCGGAGCACATAATTCGTGGCGGTGATCATGGAGAGAGGCGGCGGTGTCTCGTTATCTCTTTTTCTATTCGTCACAGAACTTGAAATAAATTTTATATTAAATTGACATTAAAGGGAACTTTGAGAAATTCGAGATAAAATATGCAAATTTATAAGATGTAGCTTTGTATTTATTGCATTTCAATAGAGTTAGGGCGTGAATTTAGAAATAAGAATGTTTGCGAATGCACCACGAATCTGATGAGCCCGTGCAAAGAAATATTTACTTGAATTAGACATTTAGAAATTACAAAAGTATAAAAGCAGTCGTGACAACGAAACATTACTATTATCTTTATTTCCCAATTTCGAATAACAACAGTAAATAAGTGATCAGCTGTTATATGCAACAGTTTATCATTTGTTGACAGGTGTTAGTCATATCAGCTCGTTACTCGCATATTACGAGTGGGTGAATATAAAAATTCAGAAAAATTACTCGTCGATTGAGTTCGACAAAAAAATTTTAAAGATTACACGAGTTATTTAAAAGTGGTCCTGGGCATTAAACAAACAGATCGTGATTTTGTGTGAAACACACGAGAATGTGCTACCGACAAACTGATATGCAATTTGGCAGCTATGTTAAGCTTGACTTCCTAAATAACAAAATACGATTAACAAATAAATAAAAATAAAATAAGGTGTGAAGGTCGCATACTGTAATACGTACACCTTATTATAATATGTAGGCTGGCTAAAAATATTTCTGTCTGCTTTTGTAGTGACATTTAAAATTAGAAAAGCGTGTCGCGAATTGTTTCCTTGTGATCCCCTGGCGCTCCTAATCCGAAACCTGTGTCTGAAAAGGTAAAAAATGGTTGGTAAAATTGATGGTTTGGTTATGGTGCAAAGAAGGAAGCATCGAACGCAAACAAACCAGAATCGCTGCGGCATAGCATCTGCAACTCCTAGCGTGAGTCTGCGTGCTGCTCCGCCGAACACTCCCATGTACATCACCCGCCTGCATCATACCACAAGGGTGGAAGACATCGTGGAGTACGTGCGCCGATAAGACGAAGTTTGTACTGAGGGTGCAGCTGCTGGAGTCGCACCGTAACGTTAATTTCAAGGCGTTCGTGGTGCGAGTCCCGAACACTTTTCTGCCTCTCATGTTGAAGGAAGACTTTTGGTCGCAGGGCGTGGTGTTTCGTCGTTTCCGCGGACAAGTAAGTAAGCCTGAAAATAAATTATATTTATTATTATCAATCGATCCTTATCGATTCGCTGCTCTCTCGGATTTTTCGACATCCTAGATAGTGAAGGACCGTTCTCCACTGCCCTATACACCACATCAGTAAGGTGCGAACAGTTGCATCAACTTTATACACCTCCAGCACCCTCCTGAGCCATGTATGCGGCACTGAGTCATAGATGTCTAATAATCTACTCAACATGTCGACAAATCTCTTCGAGAACGACGAACCTGTTAGCTAATGACAACATCAATGAGGAGCATCTCCTTAGTATCACGGGACCTGTTCTTACATCCATTCTGAGAAGCAGACATGATGGAGTTTGTCTCAATATGACTATTAATTTTGGCTCTCAGAATGGATATTAGAACTTTATAGACCGTCGGCAAACACGTGATCTACGTTTGATGACCCGCACCTGATCCGACAGTCGTTAGGCCGAAACGTTGACAGCTGGCTCAAGCACCTGAAACAGAGAGAGCATCCTACCATGGTACGCAGTTAGGTTACTTCTCCCCTCTGTAGCCCCAAAGTATGAGCGCATGACATTTTCGTTAATGGATTGTGTGCGCGGTGTGTGTGTGGATTGTGTGTGATGCGATGGAATTCAACGGTTGGGTCATGCCGGTTTTGATGTATTCTTTCGGCATACTCAAATGGACTCAGACGAAACTCACGACGCCTTGGATAGAAGGGTTCGCTCTCTACTTACCGCTAATCGGATGCATCACCCACGATCATCGGTGATGAAGCTGTATATACCGAGGAAGTGCGGAGGTCGTGGTTTCTTAAATGCTAAGACCCTGCACAACCTTGAGATATGCAGTTACAGAGAATACTTTTTGAAAACCGAAGTGGGGATGCACCGAGATGTGGTTGCGGTGGATAAAGGCCTCACCTCGCTCTCCTTGGCTAACGGGAACTGGGATAAACCTACAGTAATGTATACTAATGAACGCAGGGCAATATGGCAGGGCTAGGAGCTTCACGGGCTCTATTACCGGGCCCTACATGGGCTCGATGTAGATATTTTAGCGTCCAAATTCCGGCTGCGCTTTGGTGATCTCTTTGGAGAAACCGAAGGTTATGTCTTTGCAATTATGGACGAAGTAATGATGATGAACAACTACCGGAAATACATTGTGAAGGACGGTACGGTTGACATCTGTCATGCCACCGACCTGGAGAGTCAATCCGACATATTATTTCTGGCGGTTCTCATTTAGCTTACGGAGACTATTTGCATAGACATAACTTTCTAGCCAGAATTGATTAGTATTGTAATATTGAATAGAGCTTTAGAAAGAAACTTTATACAGAAAGGATTTACACAGGTGCAAAAGTCAATGTCCAGCCAGATTGTCAGCCTTGCACTATAAAGTGTTTTGTAGTTTACATTTCGCGCACAACAGTCCATATTCTCACCACATATTTGTTAAAACTAATCGGAAACGATACAGTTCAGTAAATGTTTGTTAATAAATTTAACTGTCGGCTTTACGACCACAGTTAGGCAAAGGGCAGCGCAGTGTGAAATTGAAATTTTACAGAAATAAAAACGAAACGCATTTTCGTTTCATAGACGCTATAAATTCGCGGCGAGGAGTAAGTTACGCCTTATTTGGCAGACGAATGTACTTGACTGGATGTGGAGTGATACCTCCCCTCTCCAACCCTTACGAGAGCACTCGTATTCAGTAAATCGAAAGTCGTTACACAAAAACCGAGATACTTTTTTTTCCTATCGCTTATAGAGCCACGTCTTCCCCTTTTAGTGAACGCTTTGATGATTTTTCGCCTTTTGCGTTTACGTTTAGTTTAAGTTCGATTCGTGTTAGCCAAACTATTAAGTCCCTAAGTCCTGTAAGTTTGGAAACGCACATTTATTAACTAGTTTTTTGTTATTGAGATCACAATCATAATAGAATGCTAAAGAGGAATAGACGCAGACTCGCAGATAAACGATTCGGAGGACATCTGCTCAGAACAATTCTATTATAACTGAAATGAAATTATTCGGTTTATGCTAAACGAACCGCCTTAAAACAAACATTAAGGTTTATATATTTATCAACTGTTTCTGATTGTAGAAATGTAGACCTTGATTTATACAAGTGGGTTGGTACTATTTAATCGCTAATATTTTTTTAGGTTTACAATGCTATTCTATAGGTATAACAGTGTTTTTCTGAGTCACCCAAAAACCTGAAAAAGCTTCCAATATTTTTATTATTTTTAAAAAAGTCACATAGAAACACGGACTATACATAACCAAGACAGCAATCACTTTTAAAGCGCGCTACAAACCTTCCAATATATTGCAGGAAAAATACTGACGATGCAAATTGCATACAGATAGTCTGGAATATCGTGAGGGACGAACCGAAAATCGGCGAATTTCCGTTTTATTTATATGTACATAAAATAAAAATGACACTTTCCTCTATGACTGACACGCATATATGAACGCTTAGCTTGAGATTTGTAGGCATAGAAGCAACAACGATTTATTGAAGAACCATTTTCGAAATCCCGAATTCGAAGAATAAAAGTGTGATACACACGAAAACAAAATGAACAAAATACAAATACAGTATATGTATATTATTTACGTGGCATTTTTGCATTAATTTTCCAAGAACCTCGTAATATAATTCTGGCTGTTGAGAATTAATGATTTTTTTTTAACTTTAAACTTTCAACCACCGGTTTCACTCTTTTAGGCGTTTTTATAAAGTCCTTTCAGAAACAAGATATTTGTTTTTCTTATCTCCTAACACCGCTCGTTAAGTTTGTCGTAGAAACACAAGTGAAACTAAAGAAATGTGAGATACATAGATATTTCCTTTAGTTATAATTCAACACGAGTAGTGCGCGGACGTGCTCTGTTGTTATTAATTATGTCAATATTTGTGTTTCTGAAGACGGGATAAGCACGAGAAACTTTGTTATTTATTTATCTGCAGCAAAGAAACATCTATCAACTAATTGCTTCCTGGATTATACGTGGCTGTTATGTACATTATTTTAGAACAGAATAATTTTCTTCTAATTTATATACTTTTCGATTCTAATATAAATATTCATATGAATATTCAATTTGGAGAACTTCATAATAAAACATACATGATACCGATTGTGTTATGAAAATGAAATGCGCAAAAATAAAGGAAGCGGGCGAATGCGAAGAATGTAATTAAAACAGCAATAAAAGAGCACATTTCCCAGCTTTCGACCGCGGCGTTATACTCCCTGTAAAGGTTATTATCTGCTTTTTAAACTTCGCTTTCAACTGCGTGAATTAAAAACGAAAATATAAAACGATGTGCCTTAATTTCGTCTGTCTCGCGCGAAACAATAGGAATGGGGAAGCGACCGTAGCTTTTAACGTTGCACGGCTATAGCTGCCTGTATTTATTGTGTGTAGCCAGGAAATCGTTCGCTTTTACAAATTCGGTATTTTTTATTTTATTCGGGTATAAAATGGTGGAGTAAAGATTTTTATGGCTATGTGCTTCGGGAAGTTTCATGTATTTGCATTTCAGTTCACAAAGTAAACATCACACCGTCTTCAACAACAAATTCATTACGTAAATGAGGGTCACGTAAAAACTTATTTCAGAGCTAAACTACAACGTCAGTGTTAGTATCGCGTCTATTGTTTTTCATATTTCTGGGCACGACACGAGATCAATCTTTAAAAGGTATCCGGTCATTGTTGGGTCTTGACATTGATTAATGAGCTCAATATATTGTTTCTTTCCGCTGCCAGGAGAGACTTCTTTTTATGTACTCTAATTTTGTATGAGAGAATACTCTTTAAAATCTACAACAAAGGACAAAAAGAGGATATCAAAAATAGGTCGATCAGAAAAAACCGAAACTGATCTAATACCCGTCGGCGTCGTCGGCGAAATGGACAAAAATTCAACTCTGCTTTGCTCTCCCGGGATTTAAGGCGTGATACATTCATTATCCTTTCTCGAATTGCGAGTATTTTTGACATTGTTTTTTTATTTCATTAAACCATGCTAGAAGTGTTCTTAGATTTCATAAATCACCATTCGTCTCTAGATGATGACCAGACTTGGAGAATTGACGGCTAAAGTCATAAAACCGGTGGATATAGTTGCTAAATCCGATATAATCCCCTGATCCCACGGCACGAAAACGGAAGAGGGTGAAGTATCATTAATAGGGGACTGCAATAGCAGGGGCAAAACATTTTTATTGACTCGTACACTGTCCAAGGGCGACGCCAAGCAACTAAACATTCCACTTCTTTGTGATGAAATAGGGAAGCTGTTGAAAAGGATATCAAAATAACATTATTATCATCGAACAAGGTTAAAATGCAGCTGGAGAGCAACAACTGAACTGGTAGCAACAAAGTGAAAGTAAATAAAACGAACAAGAATGGAATCTGACTGAACGTTATAGCGTGCTAGTCATGGACGCCACAATAAATGAACTGGCTTTAGCCTGAAGTGTGATGTATCATAGCAGATACACCCACGCCTGAACGAGTTTGCATAAAAAAGACTCATTATCCTGATTGGCTAAGTTTGTAAGATTTTTCTGAAGTTAATTACTTAACCATCAAGCAAAACAGCGTGGGCGCAAAGGTTGGTAAATTATATTTGGTCTTTGTGATTTCTTATTAAATCCAAGAAAATCCAACGATATTCTTATTTTTATAAACGAAACACTAAAATACGGTTTCAAAATATCTTCGAGTTTAAAAAGCAATATGAAATATTCGCGGCTGAACGCGCTAGGGTACAAATAGACACCCTGCGTGCCCATAAATATCGGTCACACAGAGAGCTTCAATTTTATGAACGTATTCCGAATACATTGGAACTGAGCTCCAGTTCTCCACTACCGACCATAATTTTACGCTTCATGAAACACTCTGAGAGTGCCTTTATATCACGAGTAGCATAAGATAAAGCAAATCCTCTAAAATATCCTAATAAGAGTAGCTTACTTGACACATATTAAGATAAGACAGGCGTGGAAAGCCACCGTACAGCGTCAGCCTACTTTGGTGTCTGTGTGTTAGTGTTATACCTACTTAAGTAGCAGTGCAGACCAAATTCTGTGGCGAAAGCTTACCTAACAGACTGCGAAATGCAAATGAGTGAACAGTTGTGGGGAGCTGTATGAGAGCAAACGTTTGTAGAGTGCGGCCGAGCGGAGCCGCGCCGCGACGCGCCCGGTCTCGTTCCGCCGCGCCGCGCCGCTGCCGCGCGGCTAATCTTTTATCATAATAGTGCACTGCATTCGTTCTAGCCGCACGCTGCTGATTAGACTAAAACGTTAATGTATTTAAACAATAACATTGTTAAATGAGCTCAACGTTAAAGCTCAATGTTTTCGCTAATTCGTTTTGGAATATGTTTGCTGAAGGATTACCGTGACTGGCGCATTGCGCAGCGAATATTTTATCATAACGCAAAATGAATTATTCTCAAGAACTAATTAATTTTGATCCTTCATTTTCTTTGAAGTACTAGCTGTTTTGCTAAATCAAGTTAAATTTTAAAACGATAGCCCCTAATTGTTTATTTGTTTTATTCTTCAAACAAGTTTAGTGAAACATTAGCCTATATCTACTTTAAAGAGTAGGTTGGTTGGTTTTGTACACAATTAGAAGTTTCTAATTAGAGATTATCTTGAAAATACAAATCTTAAACAGATTATTTTCTTATTTATCTTCGCGAACAACTAAATATTGTTAGATTTCCTTAAACCTGGAGAAATTGACAGCGTCTTAGAAGTTTTTTGTTCTATTTCCAGTCTGTAACTTCAGTTAAACGCGCTGCTCACATTTTTATTCGTTTCTCTTTGTGAATAATGCTGGATTTTACAAGGGTTAGCAGGAAAACTAAAAACGTGTGTTTTTACCCGTATTCCATACCGTTCAACTATATATTTTTAATATAACACAAAGAGTAGTGGTGGCACAGAGAGCAGTGGTGGCCCACTGGTAACGTTGTAGATCGCGGATTCAAACCCAGCCTGACTGTTTACTTTCTATGGTTAAAAAAACACTAATCCACACGCGTGGTGGAAGTAATCCACCATTCCTTCTCCAAAAGAGGCCTGAGTCCCAGCATTGGGAAACTTTATAAGGTTTATCATGCTTATATAGGTATATAACATAAATACATTGACCCGATAAGTAGATATACATTTTTACAACATGGACCAGTCTTGCCAATTCCTAAGTATTGATTATATCAATTGAACGTGAACTCCGTACAAAAAAGCTAGCGCTGTTCATTTCCCTGAGCTCCGAGGCACGCCGACAACGACCTTATATACCTTTAACCTCTATTTTCAATTATTCATAAATTAAATTCTACATCGCTCTCTCGCTACCAGGGATTATATCCCTTTGATTACATTCAATGTTCCATCATTTTCCTCATGAGCCCTCATAAAAGTTGAGTCTTAAGTCCGACGTCCGACACAGAAATGTTTTTAGAGATTTAAAATCGTCCGTTGTCGTCGCCTTATCGATGTAAAAGACGACAATTTGTGCAGTTAATTAAGTGAACAAAGCTTATACGTAAGATAACTATCCGGAGCATTGTTCTAAGAACAAGATGCTCTTCTCCACAAGTTCTTATCGCTTTGCGTGAGTTATCCTTGCGAACCCCGACCAACAGTTTAGTTGTTGCGCTATACCCAAGTAGGTCGTACAAGCCACATACATAGTAATTATAGTTCACTATACTAATATCTTACGCTCGAGGTAATAATAAACATGAAATTTACTTGTAATTAAGAGCGTGGTAGTACGTTACAACAACTAATTAATAGAAACAGCTTGCGCGGTTTTATAGTCAATGTTAAATTGGGGGAAAATGTTTGGGCGGGCGCTGCGTGCGTTGTACCAACAAATTGTAGGACAGGGTTTTTTAGTGTCGGCGCAGCGCTTAATGCAAATAAGAGATTTTTTTTGGTTGGGAAAATCATCTAATGACATCCCCCGCTCTTGCACAGAGCCAGAGGGCGTGTCAGACTTTTACTGACTAAAAACCCCTGTTCCTTCTTTGCCATTTTTCCAGGGCCCCGGGAAACTCTTTCGCATCACCCTTGGCCCCAATAGGCTTCGACCCTGCTAGGCCCCTACGATTGCTGACATCTCATTAAGGCACGCGTGGAACACTACACGCCGTCGTCGACTTAGGCTCGGTCCGGACGTTCACCGAATGGTCGGATGGCAAGCTACCCATTACTCGCCGTCTGCAAGCCCGCGCCTACGGTGGCCGGAAATCGGGATCGGAATCCGGCTGCGGCGCGAGGGCCATTGCCTCGCACGTGCGGTCGCCTCCTTTGCTAGCATTACTGCTTCGCAGAAGGAGGCGATCGCGTGCCTCTCCTCCTTGCCGGGTGTTCCACACAATAGTGACACCCAGGCGTTTCTTCCGCACGAATCCGGTGCAGGAACCTCCCGAACTTACCATGTCCGGTTAGGATTTGCGTCATGCGGAAGGTAAGGACGCCGTGTTTCTTTTCCAGCTACTCCTCAAAGACCCTCTTTGACCGTCATAATTATGGCGTGCCCAATGCAAATAAGAGATGTGATCACAGATGGGATAGACGTACATTTTAATATACGATTTACGAGCTACATTCGAATCTCATGGTATAGTTTTATCGCTCACCTTCTATAATTCGATTAATACAAAACTAAACTTGTGTATAAGATTTTGTGTACAAGCAGAATCACGCTAATATTAAAAGGTGACAGTTTGCGAGTATCGTTATGTTTGTTACTGCTTCACGCTCGAACGACTGGATTTTGATGAAACCATTATATTATATAATAGCTGGTAGATTTCTTCTTATCCGGGAAGTACGTCTCCTTGGGATAATTTTCTACTCTCACGCGAGCAAAGCCACTGATAGCAGCTTTATAGTAGTGCCATATTTGTATGATCTGATGATTGATTCTGAAGGTTTTACCGTTTTTCATAAACTAATATTTTATGAATATATTCGTGTTTCCATTTATATACCTAATTGTGAAAGACAAAGTAATGTGTTGCTGTTTACCTCCACATCGCGACAGTGATCAATAGGCACCCTCGTTGGCTTTGTGGTCTAATTATAGACATTGAATTATACCACGCGTTAATGATGATTCAGATAGATAATTAATTTTCAATTCTCCATTCGTCATCATGTTAATGAATTGTTGAACCTTTACAGACATAAATATTAACCATTTTCAACATCGTTTTACTATTAATAATATCTTTTTACGGTAGCTATTCACACTGGTCAGCATGGGAATCGAACTCAGAAACCCACATTCAGCAACAATACTCTTGACTGACTGCGCCCGGTAAGGGTTCAGAGATTTAAAATTATTCATCGTGTGGTTTTCGATGAAAAGGTCTGCAATTTGCGAAGTTAATTAAGCGAAAAAACTCATGCAAGCATATTTTTTATCCTTACTTTTATGGAGTGGGCAAATTATAGCGTTTACTCAAAGCTGTAATAATAATATAATATTCCACAACTAACACACAACGCCGTCTAGTCTCAAGCTAAGCAGAGCTTGTGTTATGAGTACTAGACAACTGATAAACATACTTATATATTTCTAAATACATACATATATAGATAAATTACACCCAGACACAGAACAAATGATCATGCACATCACAAACATTTGTCCTGGGTGGGAATCGAACACACGACCTCCGGCATAGAAGTCAGGGCCACTAATCACTAGACCAACAGGCCAGCCTAGTATATTAACAGTAACATTTACGACACAACCTTAGTAATCCATTAGCTTTAACATTAGAGAATCAAAACATATAGGTAGGCACCTAATATTCGTGAACGAGATGAGAATGAGTCGGTTTCATTTAACGGTATAAGTTATAAGCCCCTATTTTGGCGGGTTCCGTCCATCACGTTAATGCTCCAACTACACTGCTACCGAGCTCGGGTAAATTGCAAATGAACTAGCTAACATTCCGAGCAAACTACCTACCTGGATTCGGTAGATTTTGTTAATAAGAATACCTTTATATGGGACATTATCTGAATGGTACGGCGAAGCATTACAGTGAGCCGGGGTAATGTTTGAGACGCTCACATTACTAGGTCTATTACATTACGAGCTGGATGCATATTGCATGCTGGGAATGGTCCTATCATGGCAGATAAGAAGGATACTAAAAGCATTTCTTTCTTTTTCTTATAAATAAAGCTTGAAAACCATTTTATGGATAGTATTTGCAGACAAGGACAGACCTTTTTTTTACCCAAACATATAATATTTAATTATTGGAATACTGTATTTGCTACTGGACCATAGAAATAATATTGAAGTTTATATCACACATATGGGTAACGTCACCCCACTCAACAGCAGTAGATATTTATGGGTAGGTACACATACAAACATATGATACTACGAGTATACCTAAATACATTAGAACACAATAATCCACGATCGGCGAGTCGATAATGACGTCTCTTGTGTACGTGTGTCTTTGTGAACAGACTCAGGAAACAGGGACGGCTAAAGTACGTCATCTACCCACAGAGCTACTTCGATTCATACGAGTGTCTAAATCGTGCCTCTACTTACGAAAATTACACGAATTTCGCATACGTACTAATTTGCAAATGGATTAATTCCCGAGCTTATTTAAAATTCCATTTCCTTAAATTGTGTCTTTGGAGGATTTGAATACCTAAAGGTTCATATTCACACATCAGTCAAAACACGTACCACTCTCCTTCTCGCCATCGTCACATCAGCGTCACTTCCGCGTCACGTCAGCGTTACGCCAACGTTTAGCTTGCGTTACGCCAGCGCTAAGCCTGCGTTACGCCAGCGTCATGTCAGCGTTACACGGCAGCGATCCGATTGAATGACAGAGATGAGTTCGCCGTGACGTCATTGACGTACGGAGCCGATGTCCTTCGACTTCTACAAAACTATGTACGAGTATATTGTGTGACGTGACTGATCGGCGACGTGACGGTAACGTGACGGATGTGTGTGTATGTAGCTTAAAACATGTAATGTGAGGTCGTATTAGTGGTGTGCAGGCTTAGGGCGCGGCGTTGACGGCAGTCTCTGATTCCGGCTGCCAATAATACGCACGTGATCGGCGTCACCAACGAGACCCTTTCAGAGCCTCTCGTGCGGTTCTGTTATTGAAGAAAATACTTATATGTATCCTGACATATGTAGGATGACTCATTTTGTCACGTAGGTAAGTCAGGGACGTAGGGGCAAAACTGTGCTCGTTTCTCGGTACGAATAATGAATCATTTTGTGAAAAAAAAAAACACGAAAGTTTTCTCTATCAGATTCCTCAACACACTTAACATTCAATTAAATTATTTTATTTTCAGTAAATAATGAAATTCAAAGATTCAGAGCATTTTATTTGAAATAAACCATTTACAGGCACTATTGAAGTGTCAAGAAGTAAGTCAGAAAAAAAAACATTTTACAAGAAAAAAAAAATCGACTTCACTAAAAAAACTAGGCAAGTGTGATTCGGGCTCACACACTGAGGGTTCCGTACAAACTTACCTATAAAAACAATTCAATTCCCGTATTGAGTTACAACGATTTTTCAGAATCGCAAAATTTTTTTTTTTTTTCGTGACGTATGTACAAATTTACACTTTTCAGATTTTTTCCTATACTTGTGTTATGAGACTTTGCGTCATGCCATATTCCAGGATTCCGGGTCAACGGGAAGTACCCTATGAATTTCGATTCCCCTGAGAGTGTCAAAATACACGTTTTTTGCGACATAAATGGCCGTTTCTTTTTTTCCATTAACTCACATGTTTGATTTTTTTACAGCTTCAAGGGACCGCTAACTTGAGTGTATGTATGGTTTTAATTTCAACTCGATACCTCCAGCCATTCCCGGGTGAAAGGGTCTTGACAGACAGACAGACAGACAAATGGACGGACGGACGACAAAGTGATCCATAAGGGTTCCGTTTTTTCCTTTTGAGGTACGGAACCCTAAACACGCTAAAGCGATCAAAATAACTTTAATTTTTGAAGTCGGTGTTTCTCGGTATTATTTGTATCTTATTTAACACCGACTTCCGAAATTAAAGTTATTTTGATCCTTTTAGTGTTTTTTTAGTGAAGTCGGTAACTTTTTTTTGTAAAAAGTTTTTTATTTCACACTTTTTAGTTGCGATACACTTATAAAGAGAGTGCCTATTTCTCATGATAATTTCAATTAACCCAAACACTTCTAGGTTTTTTTTTTTTTTTGGGTGGGAAAATCATCCTAATGACATCCCCGCTCTTGGGCGGAGCGAGAGATAGTGTCAGACTCTTACTGACTAAAAACCCACTCCTGTTCCTTCGTTGCCTTCGTCCCAGGGCCCCGGGTTCCGCTTTCACACTACCCGTGGCCCCAGTAGGCTTCGACCCTGCTGGGCCCCTACGATTTGCTGACATCTCTTTGAGGCGCGCGTGGAACAATACGCGCCGTCGACGACTTGGGCTCGGTCCGGACGGTTACCGGACGGTCAGACGGCGAGCTACCCATTGCTCGCCGTCTGCAAGCCCGCGCCTACGGTGGCCGGAAATCGGGATCGGAATCCCGGTGGCGGTTGGAGCGTAAGGACCGTTGCCTCACGCGATCGGCCGCCTCCTTAGCTAGCATTACTGCTTCGCAGAAGGAGGCGACCGCCTGCCACTCCTCCTCGCTCCGGAGCATGGCCTGAACCAAGGCCCGGCGCGAGAGATCACCGCCGCCGATTGCCCCCACGAGGACACGGCGTTGCTCTGCCCAAGCGGGGCACACCTCCACCGTGTGCTCCACCGTGTCCTCCGGGTGGGCCACACAGTGGCGACACCCGGGCGTCGTTTCCGCACGAATCCGGTGCAGGAACCTCCCGAACTTACCGTGTCCGGTGAGGACCTGCGTCATGCGGAATGTGAGGACGCCGTGAGGTCTTTCCAACCACGCTTCAAAGAGGGGACTTACCGCCATAATTGTGGCGTGCCCAGCACGGGGTCGCGACAGTCGCTGTCGCCATTTCACCATGAGAACTCGCCGGAGCTCTGTCCGCCATGCTGCGACTTGTCGCGGCAGCGGAGTTTCGCCCCGGCGTTGCATCTCCATGCGCCGTTCGTGCATGAGTGCAAGGACTGTTGCCTCCAGATCCCATGTTTCCTGGCCAGCAAGGAGGCTCGCTGCTTCGCGGGAAATCGTCCGGTATCCTCGCACCATCCGTATGGCCATGACCCTCTGGCACGCGTTCAGCCGGGCCGCCGGCTGCTTCCGCAGCCCCGGCGCCCACACCGGCGCGCCATAAAGGGCCATGGACCGAACGATCCCCGCGTAGAGCCTCCGGCAGGAGGCGTCTGGACCCCCAAGGTTGGGCAGGAGCCGCCCGAGGGCAGCCCCTGTCCGATTTAGTTTGGGAGCCAGACGTCGGAAGTGCTCGTCGAAATCCCATCGGCTGTCGAGAACGAGTCCCAGGTACTTCATCGTTGACCCGACGCCGATGTGGACTCCTCCCACCGTTAGCTGGGAACCCGGTGGTGGCGCGTTCCGAGGGCCGTGAAAGCACATGGCCTCGGACTTGTGCAATGCCACCTCGAGTCCCAGCTCCTGGATCCTGCCAACGACTGTCGCGACCCCGCGTGTCGCTAGTTCGACCGCCGCCTGGTACGACTCTCCCTGCGCCAGGACCAGCGTGTCGTCTGCGTAGCAGACCACGCTGACCCCGTCAGGGAGGTCGCCGCGCAGCACGTAGTCGTATCCGATGTTCCACAAGGGCGGCCCTAGTACCGATCCCTGCGGAACACCGCACGACATCTCTCGACGTTCCCACACCCCCTGGTGACCAGGGTAGGTTATGTACCTATCTGACAGGTACGCCTCGACCACACGACAGAGGTAGTCGGGCATCCGGTGATACCGGAGTGCCCTCCCAATGCTACTCCAAGGCAGGGAGTTGAAGGCGTTGGTGATGTCCAAAGACACCGCCACGACACACCTGCCCTGGGCCACTGCATCCCCCGTCATGAGAGCTCGCACGCACATGATGGCGTCCACCGTGGAGCGCCTCCTGCGAAAGCCGAACTGGCCGTCCGCCAGATCCGGCCCCACCCGTGTTAGGTGTGCGACGAGGCGGTCTGCAATTACTCTTTCAAAGAGCTTGCCCACCTCGTCGAGCAGCACAATGGGCCGGTACGCGGACGGAGAGTCCGCGGGGCGCCCCGGCTTCGCGATAAGGACCAGTTTCCCTGTCTTCCAGCGAAGTGGGAACTGGCCCCTCTCCATACATGCGCTGAAGAGCCCTCTTAGTCGAGGCCCGAGAGCCTCCATGGCCAGGACCCATGCCTTCCTAGGCAAGCCATCGGGTCCTGGGGCGGTATTTTTGGCACTCAGCCTTCGTACCGCCACTCTCATCTCTACCTCGGTCACCTCTGGAGCGTTGTCGTCGTCGTCGCCATCGTGGTCCGCGTCGGACACCGCTGGTGGCGGAGCCATGGGCGGGGGAGAGTGTTTCCCTCGCGTGGGGAACAGAGTGCTCACCACACCCTCCACGAGCTGGGGCCGGAGACTCTGCGTCAGCGGGGGAGCCCAGGGGCGGAGTTTGTCCCGTACCAACTTGTACGGGCGTCCCCATGGGTCCCCGTTCAGAGTCCCCAGCCACACGTTGCGGGCCTCAAGTTTGGCCCGCCTTATCTCCGCTCGGAGGGTGCGCTTTGCCGCTCTGTATCCCTCGTACAGCTCCGCCTCTCTGGCCTCCGCATCCGGTGGACGGATACGGCGCCTGCGGTATCTGGCATACCGGCGTCGCGCGGCATTGCACGCGTTGCGCAGTGCCGCAATCTCCGGCGACCACCAGTATACCTGGCGCTGAGCACGTCCTGGAGGGACTCGGGGCATTGCCGCGTCGCAAATTTGCGACATGGCCTCCCGGAACCACTCTGCCTCGACGTCTATGTCGACAGGCCTGTCCGGTGCTTGCACCCAGGCCTGTACCGTCGCGGCTTCCAGGAGGAGCTCCCGGTCTATCTGCCTCAGCGCCCACCGCGGACCACAAGGGTTCTGTCGGACCGGCGCAATCGAGGTTTGGGCGGAGACGTCGAACCGGATGTACCGGTGGTCTGAAAACGTCTCCACCCCCTCCATAACGCGCCAGTCGACGACACGCGGCGACAGAGCGGGGCTGGCGAACGAGATGTCCACCACTGAGTCACCCCGCATCCGCACACACGTGGGGACAGAACCCCGGTTTAGGACGACCAGGCCTGTCTCCAGAGCCCAGTCCTCCACCATCCGACCCCGCTGGTTCGTGAGCCGGGAACCCCAAGCCAAGTTCTTGGCATTGAAGTCCCCGCAAACGACCACGGGGAGGGAACCAAACCCAGCGACGACGGCTTTCAGCTCCATTAGGGAGATGTGAAGATCGCCGAGAGATTTGCTCGGGGACAGGTAGACGCCTACCACTGCAAAAACACTTCTAGGTTACATTATTTTATTATGAAGGTCTTGTGTCTACCTTCCACCTTCCGGTTCCATCGTCAGATCAGTTCAATAGTACCTTTTAGTCAAAGTGCATCTCATGACAATTCCAATAAGCCCAAACACGGCTAGGATACATTGATTAATTACGGAGTTCCTGTGCCTACCTTCCGGCTCCATCATCAGATCAGTTCGATAGTACCTTATAACCAAAGTGCATCTCATGACAATTGTAATAAGCTAAAACACGGCTAGGTTACATTGATTAATTACGGAGTTCAGTGCCTACCTTCCGGCTCCATCATCATCATCAGATCACTTCGGTGATACCATTTTCAACATAACTATTCAGAACTATTCATTTATTTGTATTGTCATAGTCGCTTAACTATCTTCATTGGGATGAAGGATGAAGTTCCATTGACCATTTCTGGTCTTCTTTATCAGTTCCATTTCATCAAATGTTACTTTTTGACTGTAAATGCTTAAGTTCTCGATGATAATATCAAAATTACTACACGCTTGCCTATAATATTTGAGGAGTTCCCTCGATTTCGCCAAGATGCTATCATCAGATCCCGGCTTGGTGACTGTGAGACTATTTGGAAAGCATACCCTTTCCAATAAAAAAATATTTTTTTGAATCGGTTGGCAAGCGACGAAGTAATGCGCGAACAAACATTAAAAAAAAAATACAAACATCCGAATTGAGAACCTCGTACTTTTTTTGAAGGCGGTTAAAAAAGAGGCCACTTTAGCCAGTCTGAAACCTGGTCGAACTAATTGGTCCCTATTTCTTGTAACATAATTATGTGTATCGCCTCTTTTGCTAAAAAGATGAAGATTTTTTCTGACGTACATGATGTTTTCATAGATATATTGACAAGGCACTGTCATGATGTTAATATCCTTAAACAGTTCCCTTAGAAAATCGCACCGGCGGAGATTGTAAATAGCTCTAGCTCTTTTTTGTAGTATAAAAATTGAGTCAATTTTTGCAGCCCGCCCCCATAGTAAGATACCGTATGACATGATACTATGAAAATAATTAAAATAGACTAGTCTAGTGGTATCAACATCAGTAAAGAAATGTTAAAAGAGGACGTCATTTAATATCTCATGCTGTCCTAGCTTAGCTCAGCTGCATATGCTGTAAAAAAAATCCGATAATTTACGGATGTTGATACCCCTAGACTAGTCTATTTTAGCCTTGACTCAAGCGTAATCCCCAGGAAAACCGTTTCATCCAGAAATTCTAGTTTTTCATTGTTCAATACTATGTCACAATCACTACTTTTTGACATTGTCCAATACTATGTCACAATCACTACTTTTTTTAATTGATATCATTACTTTAAAAATGTCGATGCCACTCCTCAGAGGCATTTTCCAGGTCATTTTTGCTCTTGACTGTACTCGCAAAAGTGTTTACTTAATTTCCTGTTAATTTTTCCAGGGCACAGTGATTGAATGGTTTTACTCCTCAGCTTTCGTCCACCAAGAAGAAAAAAGAAAGAAAGTTTTATTTCTACCTGTCACAACTTATTAAAACAAAAAAATATTTAAAAACTAGAATAAAATGTGTGCTCCTACGTATTTTATTTAAACTCATAAGCTCATAAATAACGCAGCGCTATACTGCAAGGGTCCGCTGTGATACTATGGGCATACTTACAGAAAGTTGAATAAAAATAAGAACATTTTATAAAAAAATACAACCAACTTTAAAAATACAAAATAACTTTAATCTGGAAGGTTGGTGTTTCTGGTTTTGTTTCATTTTTTGACAAAAAAAAAATACAACCGACTTCAATGTAAAAAAAAATATTGAAAAGTGCATAATAACTTTAATATCGGAAGTCGGTGTTAAATAACGAAGAGACAAAATTATTATAGAAATACCGACTGTATTTTTATATACCGGTTGTATTTTTATTTGTAAAAAGTTTTTTATTTTACATTTTTTAGTTATGGTACCTCTACTAAAAAGTACCCTTCGGCCAAACCTTATAGCCAGGGTGACAATTCTAATAATCCCATAACATTAATTCATTACAGAGTTCCGATACCTAACTTCCAGCTTCATCATCAGATCACTTCGATATATCTCCTCCCCTTTTCTTTCAGTCAGTCATCGACTACACGTATAAACAAAGCAATTTTACTTGTTACGACAGATCTGGTGTGATCCTATGCGGAGTGCTATTCCATATCTTCCATTTTTATGATCAGATCATAACAATATTTCTATGGGACTTGGACTTGGAAGCATAAGCTTTCAATAAAAGAAATAGTTTTTTTTTTAAAGTCGACAATTGACCGAGAAATCGGTGAACATACTTAAAAAATACATTCAGCCGAACATAGAGCCTCCTTCTTTTGAAGTCGGTTAAAAAGTCGCGCGTTTAGCTTTTCATATTTTTACGCCAGACTGTTCATTGAATTGACTAGCCTACTCGTATATCATGATGTGGCCAGCGGGCAAGGTTCTATATTATGAAATGTCACCATTTCATGAAATGGTCGGTTATATCATGAAGTGATCAATTCGAAGATCTAGCCACGAGTTATCAACTTTTAACACTCGTCAATCAAGCACAAAACCGATGACCTGGTGAGGGCCCATTAGCCATGGACGTCTTGCGACTAAAATGATAACAATTTCAAGAGAATTGCACCTATTAAATAACTAGAAAATTGTGTTAATAGATACACCTTTGCCTATCGTTTTGAAGAACAAGGCGTGAAGTAATATTATAGGAACATATCGATTTTTCTAACTCTATCAAATAAAATGCATTTGTAATATCCATACCGGACGTTTCTCTTGAATTTATTACCTTTCAGATTGAAATATGCACCATCTGTTTTTCAAAGATGTCTATAAATCAAATAGAAGACTGTGACTTTGTTCCAATATTTTATTACATCATCATGTTGGAATAATCTTATAAAGTCAGCTTCCAGGACAAGTTGAATATGATCAGTCGGTTATCATAGAGATATTAATCGACTGTCGTCCGATATTATTACCTTCTTATATTGAAAAGAAATGATTTCAAATATACATGAAATTTGATAAAACGTTTAAAACCATGCAAAAATCGTGATTAACCAAAAGTGCAAATAAGAGTATTTCATCACACCGAGAAATATTTTCAGCACACTATAGTCATGACGGTAAGTCCCTCTTTGAGGAGTGGTTGTAAAGACTTCATGGCGTCCTCATCTTCCGTATAACGCAGGTTATCACTGGTTGGTAAGTTCGGGAGGTTCCTGCACCGGATTTGTGCGCTTTCCAGCCACTGTACGGCGCGGGATTGCGGACGGCGAGCAATGGGTAGATCGCCGCTCGCCGACCGTACGGTAACCGTCTGGACCGAGCCCAAGTCGTCGACAGCCTGTAGTATTCCACGCGCACCTCACAGAGATGTCAGCGAGCCGTAGGGGCCCAGCAGGGTCGAAACCTACTGGGGCCATGGTTTGTGCGAAAGTGAACCCCGGGGCCCTGCAACGAAGGCAAAGAAGGAACAGGAGTGGGTTTTAGTCAATAATCTGACAGGCCCTCTCGCTTCGCCCAAGGGCAGGAGATTTAATTAGATGATTTACCACCTTAAAAAAAGGGGCCCAAGCCCAGCAGGGTCGAAGCCTACTGGGGCCATGGGTTTTGCGAAAGTGTACTCCGCGGCCCTGTAATTAAGGCCAAGAAGGGACAGGAGCGGGTTTTAGTCAGTAAAAGTCTGACACGCTCTCGGCAGGAGTCATTGGATGATTTTCCTCCTAAAAAAAAGACCTGTGCATGTAGATATTAGGTTTATTTCATTTTCCCCCGAATGCAGTATCGCTTTATTTTTTCTGCAACCTACTTTTACAGTTTCTATCGCAGGCAAAATAAATTCTGTAACAATTCCGATACCCGGTGTCTCGTACAAAATATATGTTGAAACTACAGCTCCGTTTAATGGCAAGCGCCAAAAAAAAAACAATACATTTTTACTAGGTATTACATTTATAAACACACACATTCCTTGAATGGCAGTTTTTCGTCAGTTTATGAGATTTTTTATTTTTTGCAATCAAAATATAACATATAAATAAATATATAAACATAACATATAATATATAATTCAACATAATCTCATCAAGCATATAAAGCATAATCAGTTTTAAAGTTCCCACTACTGGGATTCAGGCCTCCTCTCTCCAGCTGAGGGAATGGGCCTAATCCACCACGCGGGCCCAGTGCGGGTTGATGAATGTCACATGTCTTCGAATTATTGGTTCTAGGACATGCCGGTTTCCTCACTATGTTTTCCTTCACCGTTTTGAGAGCAGTGGTGATGAAATAAATTGCATAATACATTAATGCGCCTGGCTGGGTTTGAACCCGCGACCTACAACTCGTAAGTCGAGGCCGTTACCACTCGGCCATCACAGCTCTCAACATAATCTCAGGCAACTATGTTATTATTATTTACTAGAGAAAATTATTTCCAACTAAATACTGAGAATGTAAATCAGTGTAAATGTTTACTTATTTACGATACCAGACTAATGAAGTCACAGGGGACTCTATCTATGAATATCTGTCCTAATTAAAATGTATATGTAGGTACTTTATGTAAACTTAAGCCGGTGTGTAAACTGTGCCAAGACCAAATGAATAATAATAATATCATACTCTGCTACAAAAGAGCTACGCGATTGCTACGAAAGTGCTACGAAAGTGCTACGCCAGTACTATGACACTCAAATTGAAACTGTTGTGTCAATATTATTACGTCTTACTATTGAAACATTTCTAAGTCAGTTTCTCTTTGCAAAATGGATATCCAGACATTATAATTTGATGTTCATTTCATGTAATTTGAATATTAATAGCATTAAGAGGTAATGAAAATATTTATAAAGCTTAATATTATTTACTGTTGTCGACGGCTTTTCAGGATTATGCGAAGCGGGAAAAACGTCAGCAACAGTAATGTTTCCTCAAATTTATGTTTGTGTTGCGTTTGTATCGTATGAAAACCCACGTTTGAGATGGTTGTCATAAACAGTTATTAATCATCGTGTCACTCTTGCAACTTCAAAGGCTCGCTTAATCAACTGCAAATGGTTCAGGCGTCTGAGCCATTACTCAACACGCTCGTTTACACATTCCTGCTTGACGTACTCGTTATCTACTCCTATATGTAACCTGAGACTCATCCGAATCTACTGTTTCCGAATTTCGACACAACGAGCGACTTAAAAGTAAAACATTCTATCATAAAGTTGTGCCAACACACGAAATGTTTTCATAAGTTTCATTTATTCATCAGTCAAACGTTGACGTTGGAATTTAACAAGATATCTTTAAAAGTTCCGTTTAAACCGTGCTTCCACAATGCATTCGAGTTGCATGAAGTTTGGATAACTTAACGACGGAAAAGTTATTCGCGAATATCTCGATATTAGTCTGCGCGCTTCTGCTCAAGTATTTATCTTTGAAAACCAGATAAATCTGGACTTTGTACAAATTTGAAGGCATTGTGAGAGTCATGCCAAGTACATCGGAACATTAAATTTAATGTTTTTCGTCTGGTTTGTGACACTCCAGCTTGGGACGTAGAACCCAGTCTTTATGTTCGTCTTTGTATGTTTGATTGCTGGCTCTCATGCATTTGATGACGACCCAATTGGTCTATAGACTACTTACGACTTTTTGCGACCCTTCACGAACGAAAATTTGTTGGAGCGAAATCATTTGTTCATGGCTGGTTGCTTGAGTTTGAATTTGTATTTGTAAATTGTAACCTCAAATTGTGACTCTAAAGAATATTTCAAAATAAAAAATAAGGGCTAACATTTTCAATAGAAAGGTTACTTTTATCAGATTAACAAATTTTGCGGTTGAACAAGCTTTATTTTTTTTTCGGACAACATTGATCCATATTTTGTTATTATTACAACCCAAGCAGCAGTATAGCAACTCTGTCTGCTATATTCAATAAAAATCTGACACTATTTCGCGCTTTGCCCAAGAGCGAGGGATATCATAGTGCGATGTGGGGGGGAGGAGGGGGAAGTAAACAACATGATGTGTACTACTCAGAGAGTCAACTGTAGAACAGAAGTCTAACTCATCCCCAACTGAACTCCAACTGAACTCTCTCCTTTAATTGATAGCATAATATACATAGATAATACGTGACTACGTGCTAATACTAATACTATGAAAACAGCTTAATTACCTTAACTTAAACCTTGGATAGTACGTGACATGCTGATGTACAATATACGTGACATCACACCACATCACCCCTCTTAAAGTAAAAAAAAAACTAAATTAAGTGTGTTTTTTTTTTTCATATACATTTTAAACTTACATTCTAACTTTTACAATATAATTTTGTTCTATTCTTATGAATTACATCTATCTTATTATTATTCTTTTTTACAATAACATTTGGTGACTCGTCCTTTACAACTTCAAATGGTCCATTATAAATGCATTCCAATTTATTGCCTATTTCATTTTTTATCAATACCAAGTCACCTTCTTTATAAGTTATTGAATTAAGATTCTTATCATAACAATGTTTCCTCGCTAACTTACTTGCTATCAAATTTTCTTTCGCATCATTTTGAGCTCTTTGCAATCTATACTTAAATTCTAAAGGATAATCATCAAAATTGTACAAAGGTTCAACACTTTCACCTTGAAGACTACTTGGTAACCTGCAAATTTTTCCAAAAACTAATTCATAAGGTGTATATTTGGTCACAGTATTAACTGTTGTGTTATATGAAAAACACCAATACGGAATCCAAGAACTCCATGATGATGGATTATTATCCGTCTGTATCCTTAAATACGCGCCTAAAGTTTTGTGAACATTTTCCAAAGATCCTATACTCTCATGATGATATGATGTCGATAAGATTTTATTGATACCCAAGATATTACATAGCTCTACCATTACTTTTGAAATGAATTCAGAACCCCTATCCGTAGCAATTGTCCGCGGTATTCCATATCTCAAAACAAAATTTTCTGCCAACGCTTTCGCTACCTCATTTGCGGATTTATTCTTTAATGGATACGCCTCTACAAATTTTGTAAGCTCACACTGAAGTGTCAATATATAAACATTGCCTTTTTCGTCCCTATCCAGTGGCCCCACTATATCTAAATAAATTTTCTCAAACGACGTAGACGCAGTGGTAGTAATTGTCATTGGTTCCTTAGTATTCTTAGAATACTTTTGCTTCTTACACTTATCACATTTACCAATGTATTCCGTTACATCTTTTTCAATAGAAGGCCAATAATAATACTTCTTTATATTATTCACCATCCTGCGTATACCTGCATGACCACTTGTGGGTAAAATGTGGAAATCATTCAAAATAATCCTCTTCTCATCTTTTCCTTCTACTCTCCGTAAATCCTTCACTACACACATTTTAAAATCTTCCATATGTGGAACTTTACTACTATTTTCCTTTAAATATTGCGCCATTCTTGTAATAAATTCAACGTTATAACGATTTTTCAAAATAATAACTTCTTTTATGCCTTTCTCAATACAGAAAGCTACTATGTCTTTCGACAACTCGTCTCGCGATGATGCCGATAAAGATTCATAGTTTACATAAATACTCGAGTTTCCTGGCACATACATTAAATTGCGCGACTTTGAAAATATCTTTTCATAATTATTGTTACGTAACATTTTCTCCCACTTATTTAAACATATCTCAACGTCATTTCCTTGTTTTTTAAGAACTTCCACTATCCTAGGGTGATCAGTCCCAGATACCATGGAGTCCGTATCACAAACATTCGGCTCTCTCAACCGCTTGTACTGTGCCCTTGTCATCACGGATATAGTCTTTTCGCGTATGGTTTTTAAATCCTCGCTCGTAATTACTATCCTAGAAAGCGCATCTGCTTGAACATTTTCTTTCCCCTTAATATATTCAACCTCAAAGTCATACTCTTCTAAACACAAACGAAACTTAGTTAACCTACTTGATGGATCCGTCATGTTAAACAAATACAACAGCGGTCGGTGATCCGTTTTTACAACGAACCTCCGTCCGTACAAATACGGTCTAAAATGTTTTACCGACCATACTATTGCCAATAACTCCTTCTCTATTATAGGATAATTTAACTCACTCTTCCCTAAAGACCTACTAGCATATGCAATGGGTTTCCCGTTCCCATTACACAACACACTTCCCACAGCATATCCCGAACTATCGGTTTGCAATATGAAAGTGTTGTTATCAGAAAAATCCGGATAATCCAACACCGGTGGACTCATTAATGCTTCCTTAAGCAACTGAAAAGACCCCTCGCACTCATCGGTCCAACTAAACATAACATCCCTTTTACATAGCCTATTCATAGGTACCACTATATTCGCAAAATTTGGTACGAATTTCCTATAATAATTCGCAAACGCTACGAACCTCTTTACCTCATCAACCGTCGTTGGACGCGGATAACCTTTTACGACTTCTACCTTCTCTGGATCTGGTAAAATACCTTCCGCTGAAATAACGTGTCCTAAATAAAGCACTTGCTTCTTCAAAAATTCACATTTAGATGGATTTAGCTTAAGATTTACTTTCCTCAAGCGTGAAAAAACTGATATAAGATTCCTGTTATGTTCATCCAAATTCCTTCCAAAAATAATTAGATCATCTAAATAAATCAGACACCTGTCATAATTTAATCCAGACATGGCCACAGTCATCAATCTGCTAAAAGAACTCGGACTTATCTTCAACCCCATTGGTAACCTACACATCTGATACTGTCCCTTATCTGACGTAAAAGCAGTGTATTTCCTACTACTTTCTTCTAAAGCACATTGATAATATGATTGCGACAAATCACAGTGACTAAAGTAAACAGCACCCGACATTGAATCTAAAATTTCAGTTATATTCGGCAATGGAAATTTATCATCCTGTATCTTTTCGTTCAACTGCCTGTAATCTATCACCACGCGCCATTTCTTCTCCCCACTACGATCTGCTTTTTTGGGTACAACTAAAACAGGACTAGACCACTCACTAACTGTCTCCTCAATGATATTACTATCCATCATCTCCTGCACTTGCCTATCAACTTCCTTCTTCTGTACATAAGGTATTCTATATTGTTTCCTGTAAACTGGAGTCACATTCTCTTTCAATCGTATTGACTGCTCATACACATTCGTGACAGCCAATCTATCTCCCGGAACATGAAATATATCTGAATACTTCGCGCAGATTCGCTCAATCGACAATCGTTCCTCGGCATTCAAATAGTCAAGCTTAAGCAAAGAAAATATTTCCTTAACACGCTCAACGTTCACCCCTGACTCTGCAAAACTACAACAATCGTAATCACTTAACGGATAAACTTCCACACCGGGCATACTACACACAACTTCCTCAGAGTTCGTGTTTAAAACCCTAATGGGTATTATCCCATTCCTAGGCCTAGCCATCACACTAGCCAAGAAAACACCTTCACGCAATTCTTTCCTTACCACTACACAATCTTCCGCTCTATTAACGGGAAAATACCTAACTACTTCACAACGCGGAGGAATAGCCAGCAAGTAATCATACGACTTGAGCGGCATCGAAACCGTCTGCCCCCTAACACCTTTAAGAGACAACCTATTTAACGAAAAATCTATAATACCACCATACTTCTGTAAGAAATCCTGGCCTAATATACCTACCGACTTACATGGCAAATCATCAAAAATATAAAACCTATGCATGAACGAACACTGTTCGAACTCTAAATTTAAATATACATAACCTATAGCTCGCAAACTACCTCCTACACCATTGATCACTAATTCTTCCTTAACTACTTTATAGCACAAAGCGTTATTCGTAAAATAATCGCTTTTTACGGCTGATATTGACGCACCCGTATCCACTAACCATTCCGTATCTACATTACCCACTAGTAAATTAACCCAGTTAATACTATCGCAAGCTAAAATATGCTTAGACACGAAAAAACTGAGTCTCACTCAGCTGTCCGCCTTCATCGTTCCGTGACATTGACACTGCACCTGAGTCAGCATCGCCCCGCGCGTGCTCAAAACATGCTACACGCCGCCGACCTCGCTGAGTCTGGCGTCCACGACTAGCATTATCGCTGCGACCGCGCATTCCACCGCTATGCCATCCGTTGACATTTTTGCGCGTACGCTCAACAGCTGTTCTTTGCTGCGCGTGCCTATTCTCCACAGCGTGCCGCCTATAATTATTTCCGCGATTTCTAATTGAAAAACCACCTCTTGCGGGCCAGCGCTGGTACGTCATGACTTGCGACGACGAAGCACAATCCTCGTCTTCCGCTACCCTAATTGCATCTTTTAAACATGTCAAGTTCCGCGCCGTAACAACCGTAGCAAGACGCTGATTACGAAGTCCGTCAGCAAACTTCCTAATTGCATATTTTTCGTTTAATGGCTGCAAAATTTTATAGGCTTCCGAACTTTCCCCGGCTTGAGAAATAGTCAAATTGACCATCAACTTCTCTATCTCGGTTCCAAAATCCGCGACTGATTTATTATTTCGCCTAGCGCGAGCAAGTTTAGTTTGCACAGCCACGCTCGACTCCACTGTCAATAAATGCTTCCTCATGTCAGCCAATAGACTGCCTACTGTTGCGTAATCGGAAGATAACCGAATCCTAGCCCCCTGGGTAAACCGTGTGGTTAGAACGAATTTAACTAAAAGAATATTATCTGCCCCCTCTAACATAGAACTATATAAACCTATGGCATCAATCAAATCTTGGGTCACCTGCTCATCGCCATTCATTTTCGGTAGCAAGCTAACCGCCGTTCTTAAAGAAAACCTTTCCGCCGCCATCTCTAGTTCGATTTTGCCGACGTCTTCAAACTTTATAGTCTCTAAGTACAAATTTTCTATTTTAACTATCAATTGCGTTAACTCTTCTGAAAATTTCCTCGAACTTGAAATTACGCTCTTAAATTTACCGTATAAGGCTTTCGCGTCACTTATTTTCTTATCAAAACTGTTACCTTTCCGTCTACTAGGACCTAATTTTACAATCGATTCCCTTAACAATTTAAGTTGCATAAACAATGACGTTAATTCCACTTCCATTTAAATATTATGTACATGTACACTATTGTCTCTAAATGTATCGATGACCGCAAGCACTTGCCACAACACTTAACATTTTCACATTAAAATAACTTACTTCGTATCCCGCACTCGTCACTCCGCTCGTCCCTGGTCAAGCCATCTGCACAACTTTACGAACCTCCTGCTGATTGATCTTCTCTTCGATCCAACTCTGGTGACATCTTCTATACATCCGGACTGCCACACCAACGATGACAAGCGCCAAACACACAGCAATAAACAACAGCACCGTTTTGATAGTTGTCAGCTGCTCCTGTGTAACCGCTGCGACATTCGAACCACCCGCTGCCGTCTGAGCGATGATCACTTCTTCTTTTGATGTTGTGCTCCCCATGGCCCGTGACTCGACGTGACGTGAAACTCACCGAAATCTAGTCGACTTCTGCTGCTGCGAATCCCTCGATTGGGAACTATAACGCCGTCCAGCCGACTGGCAGGGTCGCCATGCGATGTGGGGGGGAGGAGGGGGAAGTAAACAACATGATGTGTACTACTCAGAGAGTCAACTGTAGAACAGAAGTCTAACTCATCCCCAACTGAACTCCAACTGAACTCTCTCCTTTAATTGATAGCATAATATACATAGATAATACGTGACTACGTGCTAATACTAATACTATGAAAACAGCTTAATTACCTTAACTTAAACCTTGGATAGTACGTGACATGCTGATGTACAATATACGTGACATCACACCACAATAGGTCATGATTTACCAACCGAAAAAAAATACAATAAAGCCCGATTAGCATATCCATCATCTGATATTTCACCCTTTAGAAAGCCAGCATCTGTGCTGAACCATCACAAGCCAGAGCGTGATATTATGTCCTATACAGAGCCACAACTACACGTCTAAATTACAGTGATGTTCGAATCGTACACAAAGCGAGTGTGTTACCTCGTCACGGCCACTTAATACTGATCACACGCCTGGACGCAAATCTAAATACTAGTACAATCAAACAAAGAGCTTGGTGTACAGACTCTTCTATTACACAAACTCTTGTGTAATAGAAGAGTCTGTACACCAAGCTCTTTAACACACATAACACACTCGTGTTATTAGTCAAAGCCTTTATTTAAAAGTAAAGTATTTACATTTGACACTTTTTTTTTTTTTTTTATTGTTTGGGAAAATCATCCTAATGACATCCCCGCTCTTGGGCGGAGCGGGAGATAGTGACAGACTCTTACTGACTAAAAACCCACTCCTGTTCCTTCGTTGCCTTCGTCCCAGGGCCCCGGGTTCCGCTTTCACACTACCCGTGGCCCCAGTAGGCTTCGACCCTGCTGGGCCCCTACGATTTGCTGACATCTCCTTGAGGCGCGCTTGGAACAATACGCGCCGTCGACGACTTGGGCTCGGTCCGGACGGTTACCGGACGGTCAGACGGCGAGCCACCCATTGCTCGCCGTCTGCAAGCCCGCGCCTACGGTGGCCGGAAATCGGGATCGGAATCCCGGCGGCGGTTGGAGCGTAAGGACCGTTGCCTCACGCGATCGGCCGCCTCCTTAGCTAGCATTACTGCTTCGCAGAAGGAGGCGACCGCCTGCCACTCCTCCTCGCTCCGGAGCATGGCCTGAACCAAGGCCCGGCGCGAGAGATCACCGCCGCCGATTGCCCCCACGAGGTCACGGCGTTGCTCTGCCCAAGCGGGGCACACCTCCACCGTGTGCTCCACCGTGTCCTCCGTGTGGGCCACACAGTGGCGACACCCGGGCGTCGTTTCCGCACGAATCCGGTGCAGGAACCTCCCGAACTTACCGTGTCCGGTGAGGACCTGCGTCATGCGGAATGTGAGGACGCCGTGAGGTCTTTCCAACCACGCCTCAAAGAGGGGACTTACCGCCATAAACATTTGACACTTTAGAATTTTTAGAGTCCGTCAGTTGGTTAGAAAGTTGCAGCTCCTAACCCGCACCTATTATGGGTATCTATGGAGTAAACTCTATGGATATTTTCACTGGACATTCAATTCTTTTACATCTTTCTTTCCATGTGTGGCTAATGGCTAAAAAGCTAGTCGTACTAATTTTTTTTAAATCGCTTTAAATATTTTTGACTGGTACATCAAACTCTTTGTTAAACTGTACACACGCACAGCATCTTGTCCTCATCGCTTCAATGGATATCGGTTTCCGAAGCATGGAAACTTAGATCTAGACTATAGTTCAATAGCTCCCAATTGTGGAGTATGGCTCTTGACTTATTGAGAGAGGTATCTGTCATAAAGGACTTATTCAAAAGGCAGTCTTTTGGAACTGTTATTTTCAAAAGAAGAAGTTTATAGATATGTAACCCTAACTTCGCTAAGACCGATTTGGAATTTTCTTGGTTTTTGTTTGAACGAATATACTTTCCAGCTGATCTCATGTTCATTAGGTCAAAATCTGACGATGGGATTCTAAAAAAATCGAACCGAACGAACGAACTCTTTAAATGTTATAGGCACACTTGTAATTGTACCTCACACTTATAGGTTATATTCCACACGTACATTATAGAAATTGTACACTCTTTATTTTTAGCTTAAGGTTTGGCACCCCAACAAAAAGTAAAAAAAAATAATACCACTTACTTTAAGAGAAATGCCACTATAAAGTGCAAAATAACTTTAATTTCGGAAGTCGGCATAATTTTTTTTTAAATTTATTTCTTAGGAAAAATAAACAGAACTTAACATGGCGAATTGCATAGCATCGAAACAGCAATAGAAGGTGGTTCAATGTGTAACCCACAGTAGTTTCTATAGAATATTACGATACGAATACTGTATTACGAAGAAACAAAACCAGAAATACCTTCGGCGTCGGTTGGTTTTTTTTCGTGTTTTTCTCATTTTGTGTGTTTTTTTAAAACGAAATCGATTTAGTGGTACGGAAAGCGTCATCAACTGGTTACTTCCTTTCCTAAAGTATTTAATGTGAGATACCCAATTGATGCAGCTGTCTGTACCTAAATAGGTGCTACTTTCAATTTCCAGACCAGACAAGGGTTCACAAGTTTTCTATTAGGTATATTTGTTAGTTAGTAGTTCAGGCTTTGAAAATTACCTACCAGACAGTTACTTTGTTAAAACATTGGTACCTACAAACTTTCACTTTCTAGAAATACTTGTGTGGTCGGTATTCAATAACAACTCAGACTTCAGTTGGATTGTTTAGTTGTGAGAATAATGTAGGAATAGGAGCAAAACTTGATATAAACAATAAAATCGGTCGAATACACGGTTGTATATCGCAACTTTGAGCTCAAAATAGTGAATATCACCGACTCTATCACTGGAATCGACACACACAGCTTTGAGAGGTCAAATTCATTCATCGCATCAACATAATTGGAGCACTGACGTCTGACATGGAGCTTCTATTCAGCGGCTGAGAGATGAGATGCATTCAAGGAATTTATGAACTCACTGCCAAATAAACAGCGTAATCCATCCCGAACTGTATGTGAGTGTGCTCCGAGAAGGTAGTGCATTTTTAGTTCCAAACATTACTAATGCAGAGGTGATATTTTTTTTTTTTGTACTTTTTGGAAGTCCTACTCAGAGCGGGGGGCGGATATTTCCAAAAAGGAAACCTGTTATCTTAAAATGCGAAGGGCAACTGAGGTAAAGGTGTGGTTTTAGTCAGTTAACGTCTGACACGCTATCTCACTCCACTCAGAGCGGGAGAATTCATTTGACGAGTTCCCATCAAATGACTTCTGCACGTTTCCACATTGGGTTGGAGTGTGAGTGTGCCAGACTTTTACTAACTGAAACCTACCTATGTTCCTTCATTAGCCCTTTGCATCCTAGGGCCGCAGTAACTCTTTCAAGCGTTCAGGTGAGAAATCATTATTAACTTTTCCTGTTCTGGAACTGGATGGACCAACGGGAGTGTCGCACTTAACCCACCAGTGTTCCTTCAGTTGCTCTTTTCGTCCCAAGGCCGCGATATATTTTCTAAATAATGCAGCTCATTTTAAAATCTTCATGTTTAGAAAGTCATAATAATAATTACGTTCAAAATCGCTTCCGTTTCATCATATTATAGTATTTGTAAGTAGTACTGAATTTTCATTTTACACTAGATCCTTGAGAGCAGAGGTAGCCGAGTGGTAATGGCCCCGACTTACGAGTTGTAGGTCGCTGGTTCAAACCCAACCAGGCGCATTACTTAGTGTAACTTATTTCACCACCACTGCTCTCAAAACGGTGAAGGAAAACATCGTGAGGAAACCGGTATGTCCTAGAACCAAAAATTCGAAGACATGTGACATCCACCAACCCGCTTTTACGGCCCATTCCCTCTCCTAGAGAGGAGGCCTGAGTCCCAACAGTGGGAACGTTATAAGGCCGAATATGCTATGCTATGCTAGATCCTTGTTAGCGGGTAAATGTTAATTATTTTATTGATTTTGCCATATATGCAGGTCGGACCAAGAAAAATGTAAAATCTCCTAATGAAAGATGTTTTGACGACATGTACGCTTACAAACTGTACGATTTCTACGTTTAAGTAGAGTGTTTGTATCATAAGAATGATCAAAACTTTATGTAAATCATTAGTTTTTGATTCATTAATTTAAACTTATTTCCAGTTGCATAAAACTAAAGTTCCGATAATTTCCACTTTCCCATTAACTTAAAAATAAAAGTAAAAGGTCTTAAGGAAATTGCTTCGGTAAGTAAGGTGTCCCGGGCGAGATGAGGGCACGACTCGATAACACGCGAGATAGTCCAGATGTTGGAGTTAAACTTTGCCTACGAGCGCGCTACTTAACTCTCTATTTTCTAACCCCACAAGTTCGTAAGAAACGGTTACGTATATAAATTTATAGCTGCAGAGGATTACGCTCACAAAATGGAAGTTCGAACTTCGACGATGTCTCTGGAAAATGTTATGACACAATAAAGTCACGCTGAAATATTAAAGCGACTATTTACCGTGCATTAACTTTTTATGACTGCCTATAGACACAACGAATAAGAATAAGTCAATAATAAATTATCAAACAAGCACTTTTCACGAGGACACAAACCGAATAAGTCGTTCTGAAACACCTTTTTGGGAACCCTCTTGGGAAATCTAACGCCGAGTGTCATTACATTACGAATAAAGCAGCCTTTTATTTCCGTAACACGTTTCGCGGAATGAAATCGCCACTATGTACCAACTGCTCATCAGCTCCCCACGAATAGGCGAAGAAAACTGTATCGAAAGTTATCAGAGCATCGGGTCAGGAAATATCGCAACATTGTTGGATAAATAAAGGCATATTGCAAGCAATGATGGGTCGCACACGGCTCGCTGCCTCTAGTAGCACGTCCCGAGAGATGAAACGAATGAGCATTACCCGCGCCGACTGCGAAACATTCCCTCCTCCACCACTGATATTGTAAGGAAACGCTATTTTTTCAACCTCCAGCGAATTTGAATGATTACACACTAGAAGACACGTTCACGCTTTTATATTCCGCAGTAGCAAAGTTCCTCACTCATAACCTCGTTAATAGCCTTATTGACAGAGTAACTAAGTACAAGTCGGCAAAAGTTATGTCTATTACCGAGTGGCAAGTAAATGGTGCTATATATTACGAAGAAACGTAATTGCTGGAGGTAACTAGTTTAAACGTGAAAAGAGTACCTTTTGTAACAGATATAAATGGTACAACTAGCACTTAGGAAGAGAATGTTAAGGCCATAATATCTACATTAAAACGAAGTAGCGGTGGCCGTATCTGCGTCGTAACTTTAATAGGGACACATTTCACGTCACATCCATCCTTATCTATGGACTAATATCAGGAAGATCGACGGGTAAAGTACTCCGAGAGTGATTATGCGCGGTTACCCGACGAACATTTTCTAGCGTCATTATGCGTTACGAAAATGGCAGTCAGGCTAGGAACCCCCGACCATAACGATAAGAGGAAATTGTGATGTTAAGCAGGCAGGAACCGTTACGTTCCAAGTTCACGATTCACTAGAAATAATAAAAAGATACAGTGCAGCCGAGATAAATGTACGAATCAGAGGGCTATTAACATCGTTTTGCGGATGAGCGGCGACAGTAATTGCCATGTCGGCGTGCGGACACAAAATTTATGGCGCCCACTGCGGGTAATTGAGTCGAGTCGCTAGTTACTGCGCGCTCGCGCTCGCGACACCTGCCAAACACACTACACTTATGAGGAAAAAGCTTAATGATTACGGGAAACAAAGGAACGCACTTCTGTGTTCTAAATTGCGTTTACCGTACGCCTTTTTTTAAGTCTTGCCACAACGGAAAAGGAATTGAAAAACTACGTTAGGAGCGGTATGAAATTAAATTATTTAAATGTGCTTAGATAAAATTCTTAAAACGTCTGCTGCTATATTAAATGTTACCTATAATCGTATTATAACGTTTATGGTTGAAGCAAGTTAAACAGGTTAATGTCACCTTTGCTTCTTAATCGCATTTCCTATTATTCTGTTTTAAGCGACCTAACATACCTCCGCTCACTTATGAACCAATAACGCACAAAGTAGCGTAATTATGAGCCGGCAGAGAAAATGTGCACGTGTTTTAAGCATATTATTTTACACCAACAGGGTCGCATAGGTCGATCTTTGGGCTGTAGGATTGTTCGAAAGAGTTACCGTAGCATTGGAACGCAAGGGGCAACTGAAGGAGCACAGATAGATTTTATTCAGTAAAAGTTTGAACCTCCCTCTCGCTTCATTGAGACTTATTTGATGTTCTATGTCTACTAAAACAAAAAGTTCATATACATCCTGGTCCTATGATCAGGATGTAAATGAACTTTTTGTTTTTGTTTTTTGTCTTTTTGTTTGTGTGCGTCTATACGCACACATAAAAAAATAAATAAAGGCAGATTTTCTATGTTCATATAATATCAAGAGGATATGTTTGCCAACTTCTGTGTAGAGCTTAGAAAGTTTATGGGCTGTGTTTATTGTAATTAATCCGCACAAGGCCTTCCCAATTGATGGTTTAGCTTCCAGGTGGGATTCCACTATTGTATTTAATTATGAACCTTAAAAACTGGGCATTAAGATGCTTAAGCATATTGGCAGTGGATATATTAAAGAATTTTATGACGATAAGAAGATAGACTATGAAGGAGATATACTTTTGTAGAGGAGGCGATAAAATACCACAAAAAGAAAGAGAATGTTTTGATTGTAAACTCACAAAAATAAATCTATGGAAATATTGGGCATAGATATTACTTTTATTTGTGACGAAAGCTAAGTAAATATTTTAGCAAGATTTAATATCAGCAACAATATGAGAAATATTATTGCTAAAAATTAAAAAATGTTATGTGAAATATAGCCCTCATATTGTTACTGAAATGCTAACATTAAATCTATTATGATATCATGCATCTTATATCTATCTATATACATAAGTATGCACTAATATTAGACAATAGCCATATTTTAAGTCTTTTTTGACAGTATCTTCTCTTTCAACATACCACAGTGTCTCAAAACGAAAGTCTATGACCAGTGCGTGTTGCTTGTGATGACATATGGGACTGAAACATGGTCGCTTACAATGGACTTCATCAAAAGACTTACTTTCAACCAAAAGGGCAATGGAAAGAGCTATCGCATCGCATCAGGAATGAAGATATCGCCGACATAGCCCGAAGAATCACCAAACTAAAGTGGCAGTGGGCAGGGCACATAACTCGTAGAACGGATGGTCGATGGGGCCGAAAGGTTCTAGAATGGCGACCGCGCACCGTAAACCACAGCGTTGGAAGGCCTCCCACAAGGTGGACCGATGACCTGGTGAGAGTAGCGAGAATGCGGTGTATGCGAGACGCATAGGACCGTTCGTTGTGACGATACTTGGGGGAGACCTATGTCCAACAGATTGCGTCCTTTGGCTGAAATGATGATGAAGTCTTTTTTGAAGTAGCCTTTCTTCACTTCACTCGGCACAGTCGCCATGATAAAGAAAACAATGTTTTGAGTCGATAATTTTAATATTTATAAATATCAAGCTGTTATTAAGGAAGGCTGAGTCTAGTTGAGGACATTGCTCAAAATATGGCTTTTACTTAGTTTAAAAGTCCAAGATAAGTCTTGAAGTAGTTACTTCATGACTTTGATATATATATATAGGTATATAACCGATTCATGTTTAATTGGTAAAGCCGTATCACGTCGTCCCGAGTAACTGTAAGCACGAATTCTCAGTACTCCCAAGGAAATGTTTCCACTAAAGCACAATAACGTACTTGCACGAAGCTGTAAACGGATTATGAGAGGTTCCGAAGTAGGCTGCTTTGAAACTCGCAAGAAAAGCAATATCCATTATCTTGGCGGGGCTTTGTGTGCCGACCGCGGAGCATTGTTGGTCGCTTGCAGCGCCCGCGCCCGCCAATATATTGTCTGACTTGAGAGCCATTGGACCCTGGCTTACCTTACGGAAAAAATTAAAAATCATCTGCGGAAATTTTGGCTTTTCTGTTACGCATTTTTTCGTAAATCCTTAGTATACATAACATAATGAAACATCAGGTCGGTTAGGCAGAGGTGTACCTGTCGGTAGTAGGTACCTATCTACATACTTGCACCTGGGGAAATAATCCCCAGGTTTTTTTTAACTTCCATGTCATTAACGGCGAGTTTTTTATCATATTGAGTAAATATCACGTGGAAAAACCTAAATCAATATTGCCTGACCTGGGACCATATGCTTAGGGATACCTGAACATATGGTTCTGGGTTCCGTACTGCGCTACTGCGCTAGCGAGAATTAATTCGCTGAGGCAGCCTCTAGCCTTTAGACCAGAATTTTTCAATAATTTAAAAAACTCGCCCCATTTGTATAATAAAATGTAGCGACCTCTTGGATCATAAAAATGCAGGTTCATCCTGTTGCGCTCCTATGATCAATTTTTTTTCCTTTCAAACATGCTATGTGCGTGTTGAAAATTCAAAACTAGAAAAAATATGGGAGAATTAACAGACACAGCATTCTTACTGAAATTGTGAAAGTTTTATTGTAGTTCAGGAGGTAGTAACTTTCACTTTTTAGTTTTAATGGGCTCGCGGCCGTGGTCCCCAAACTAAGACTTCGGGACTCTCAGGGGGTTGTGACAGAAAAAAAACACTGCTCTAGACAAAGAAACAAAATAAAAAAACAAGATATAAAATCGCTGGTCAATTCTTCACATTTTTTACGTTTCGACAATAATTATCGGTGATCATATATCCCTCTATCTAAAGCCTTCTGATACATTAACCACACTTTATCGAAGGGAGCACCAAATGATGATTACATACGTCTGTTAACTACACATTTAGCTCAGTGTACGCTGCACCGACCGACCAGCCGTCTGCAACCAAACATTTGTTCAGCACTTAACTGCAATGAGCACATTGCGCACTAGTTATTAAAGCGAAACGACTTTCTTAATCGTAAACAACAAGAGGATCGCTTTATGAGCCGATAAGAAAATTAGAGTAGGTGTGGGTGCACTGAGATGCTTTTTTATAATGACTCTTTCTTTGTGTTTGCATAGGTACCAACTTCTCTTTTTGTCTCATTAGAAAATTTTTATATTAATATTTTAAAATCCTTTGTTTACTTTCACTTATACACATAATAGGTATATAGATAGAAAGATATTCTTTATTGTACTAAAATTAATAGGGTGTCACAATGGGCGGTCTTATCGCTAAAAGCGATTTTTTACCGACAACCTTTGGATGGATTTGACAGAGAAGGAGAAAAAAGATTCGCAGGTAGTTCGGTAAGTATGTATTTGAGAGGTACCGTAGGCGCGGACTTGCGGACGGCGAGCAATGGGTGGCTCGTCCGACCGTCCGGTAACCGTCCGGACCGAGCCCAAGTCATCGATGGCGCGTACTGTTCCACGCGCGCCTCAGGGAGATGTCAGCAAATCGTAGGGGCCCAGCAGAGTCGAAGCAAAGAAGGAACAGGAGTGAGTTTTTAGTCAGTAAAAGTCTGACACTATCTCCCGCTCCGCCCCAGAGCAGGATTTGTTATAAGATGATTTTCCTACCCAATAAAAAAAAATGTATTTGAGACTTTATTTTCATTTTTCCTTCTCTTTTTGATACCTATTACAGCACATTGTATGACACTAATTTTATAAAAGTGAAAGTATTTATGTGTGTGTGTGAGTATATTGGTTACTTCATGCTCAAACAGCTGAACAAATTTGAATGAAATTTGTCTCGCGGGTACAGGCACACCATGTTTTGAAAGAGGACAAAGGATACTTTTTATCTTGGAAGTATGTTACCTTGGGATAATGTTCAATTTACTTACTTTCATGTAGGCGAAGCCGATGGGAGATGCTAGTTATTTGTATTATTTAAGACCTTCGTATTAATCATCCTTTTAAAAACGGTCCCACTGTAGTGACACAGGCCTTCCCGCTGAGGAAGGGAGTATGTCGTAATCCACCACGCGGACCCAGTGCGGGTCGGTGGATGTTACTGACTTTGAATTATTGGCTGTAAAACAGCCGTTGAACATGTATTGTGAGGAAACAATGTTTTCCTTCATCAACATGGCCAAATAAATTACACAAAATAAGCTCCCAAATAAATGAGTTTTTGTCAGCAAATGTATGACATTACATCTCACTGCACGCAGAGCGGAAGGAAATGTTCGATGATTTATTACCTAAAAAAAAACAAAACCAAAAACCAAGAAAAAGTCTTGGGTATATAATAATACCGACACTGACTTAGTGTGTGTGCGGCTATAGACACAACACGTAAGTCGGTGTCAGTATTATTGCATGTACTCGAACCTATATATATTAGTTTCACAGTAAATAATAAATAACACTGTCAGAGCTAAGAAACCTTCTGTTCGACAAAGTTTCTATTATATTATTCACGAGTAAATAAGTATGTAAATGGCCGTGCAACAAACTTTCTTAACAGTTCTAAGTACCCTGATTTGCGAACTCGTCGACAACGCTTGATGCAAATATAGCTTCAAACTTGTACCAGTAGTTTTATTGAAATATTTTGCATACAATAGTTATAACTTCGTGTAACTAAAAAGCACTGGGACTTTCAAATTATATAACTACACTTGAAAACGGTTGAATTTCCGTTTGACGACCGCCGGTGAACTGAATGATAATCTGTTTTAGAGTTAGTTTCCGAGAATGTATTGATTTTTTTGTCCTTGTTGCTTTGGTGGTTTTTCGGTATATAGAATAGAATATAAATTAAGCTTCATTGTACATCAAAACAGTAATAAAAACTTAAATCTATGGGTACAATGGCGGTCTTATCGCTGACAGTGATATCTACCGGACAAGCTTTGAATGAACTGTAAGAACTTTTTTTTTCTAAATAAAATAGGAGTATTCTGCGGTGTATCTATATTACACTATAAGTAAGATCCAACTAGTAAACTGTCACTGTCACGAGTAAGTACGTAGGTAATCAATTAGGTATTGCTCAAAAAGATTAGCAAACATCAGTGATGAAACTCCAAAAATAGGAGAAGCTATTTCACATAAATAAGAGCACAGTCCTTCAACTAAGGAATCAATGCTTTATCTTGAAGAAAAGCGTACCTTAAACGGATTGATACATATTTCATTATTGATAAGTTGGACACACAGATGCAATTTTAAGAAAAAAGCGTTTGAAGTTTTTCGTATATATGAATACTTAGGTTTATAGAAAATTGACACGTCAAAAGAATAAGATTTTCTCATAGAACCATATCTCAAATCACTTAACATTTGATTAAAGGATAAACATTTATCATCTTCTGTGGGTTTACATTTACACTGCCCTACAAATTTAGTATTAATTAAATGAACATAGATTCATATTATAGGTATCGTTTTAATGCTTCTGAAACAAAGTCTCAAACTTTTAAGCAAAGCTAGAGAGGGTTGGTACCTACACCGTAAATTGTAACACAACTCATATACGATTTCGTTAATTTAAGGGTACAAGTACATTGGTTGCCTCATCGCCGATACCGATGTCTTCCAGACAACCTTGTTTGGGCAGAAAGATAGAAAATTTAATAAGGCATCAAAATAATGACCTACGTCGATTACATTTAACTCAAATGTAGTAAGTAAGAGCTATATTTGTGATATAGTTCATAGCTTAAAAAAAGTAATGGTTTAAAGGTTTGGCGGTTTTTCTTAAAAATGTCAAGTGATGCAGAACTTAGATGAATCTGGCCCAGGAAAATCAGCATAGTCACAAGACAAGAAAAACTTTTGTTGAACAATAGGAGAAGTCAGGCTACAAATGATGATGATTTAGAACCGAAGACGGTTGAAATAATAGCAGAAAACCTTGCCCAAAAAGGGACATTTCAGGTTGGCCATAATAAAATAATATTTAGGGTATTTAATATATTTTCGTGGACGGTTATGTCATAGCTACACTAAGTAAATGCAGTTCCATTTTCTTTAATTTCTTATGCCTGTCACAAATTAATTACCTCGAGTAACAAGACAAGTTAGATCAATCTTAATAAAAACTCTTCGACGAGCCAGCTAACTTACGAGTACAATAACTTTTTTATGAGAAAATTTGCCAGCGTTCATAATTGATCCCGATAGTGGAGAATTTCGTTTATCGCAGATCCAATTATAAAGGATTGACAGCATTATGTTTTATTGATCCTCACTAAGTGTTTTAAAAGTGGCACTTAATTCTGTAAGCGCAATTTTGTTAGGGTTTTACACCAGCGCTTTACTTTTACTCGAAATTAATTTGTATTCAACATTTCCATGCAATGCAAATAATTCATTATGAAATGGTTAATCATTAGAGTTAGGTAGATATGTACTTCAGAGTTCAACCAACAATTATGCGCTCCTACTTTAGAATGCTTAATGCATACTGCCTCAGGGGGTTGTCGCTGCGCGCAACTGTATTTTGTAAACAAATCATTTCAAATTTAATTAGATCCCTATGTATAAGGTATGGTGAACAGTCGTAAACCCAGCTATAGCTTGGGGCAAAATTAGGTACGTTCACAAAAAAAATACTTACGGATTCTTATATTACCTTCACCGCGTTTTAAATGCGAGTAGAAAATTTGATTACATAAAATTAGGGTGCGTCTTAGAGGGTCTAATTTCAGCGTTGTCGCCTTTACAACAGCCTTACAAAAATATCTAATATAATTTACGCCCCCAGGGAGAACAATATGGATAATGAAATATCAACAACGGTTCACTACATCTGCCATTTTTTATCATGGTAATTTGACCTCTTGAGGATGGAAATAATAAGGAATGAATATTGTATTACGAGACCATCGCTCAATCTTATATCGATACACGTGTTCTGGATATTCGGGCCAAAAAGCTGTATTATTAAATTATGAATAGATCAATCAACAGTATGCATAAGCAAGTACACTATTATAAGCAAAACATGTTTTATGGACAATTTCACCAGCTTCAGTTTGCACGCACCGCGTAGTTATTTTTCATGAACTTTATAAGTCGCTAATCCACACATATCACATTACTGAAGCATTGTTCCCATGTTTATTGTCAAACAGGATTAAAGGATAACGCACATTAGGCTTTTCTAGAACATTAACTCCACCGCCGCTGTAAATAAACGACACACGTTACACTCTAATGTTTCATTGTCGTCGCCCGCCATCCCTTTTTGAATAAGTGTACACGCAGTCCCATCTAGTTCTGTAGTGCCGTAGATTTGATATATTTGTACAAGAACCCTAATCAGCTGTTGAGCGCTGTATGCTTCTGATCACATGGCCTGAACTAAAGGTGCCTCTGCATTTCCGTAACAGCTCCATAAAGCTACAGAGTTTCCTACTAAACTAATGTGCAAGAAAGTTTCGTACCGTAACTAAATGAATACAATTAACTGGAATTGACCATTAGACGTTGGTAATAAAAGATGTAATGTGCAAATGCAAATACAATGTGCGGCATCATATACAATGTTTCCATTGTGTGTGCGCTGTACCTACCTACAAAATGCAAAAGGCGAATTTTGGCTTATATAAACACTTGGCACTTTGTTTACATTACATAATGGATTTAATTAAAACGGGATGTGTCTGCTCATTCTGGATTTTCGTAATTACAACGCAAAGTGAAGAAATATTATGATATAATATTCGTAAGCGTTATCGCCTCCACTGTGGAGTTTTATTAAAATCATAAATCCGGTGTCAAATGCACCCGCTCAGTGCCAAGACTGAATAACAGATGTACTATTGTACTTTATGTAAATCAGTTTCATTTCAAAAACGTAATGTAAATATGGTTCCCAAATGTTGTTGTAACCTTTTTAGTAGGGTTCAACATCTTTTCTGTTTGAAATGGACACTACATTTTAACCCAACTGGAGTCCTGGGAATATAAAGTTGTTGAAATATGTATATTTTATGTTACAATAATGGTGTCGCCGTAACTTACACCTAATTTACCCTTGATAACTGCGTTATATATTATGCACGGTTTGTGAGTTACAACAAAAGCGTGTCGTGATAGTTATTATAATAATTAAGTGCTTTAGAAGATATCTTACTTTTGCGGCGTTCATATTCTAATTATGTTTAGTAACTTAGCTACTTCAAACTCGGCCTCGAGTTAGAGTCCATAAAAGTACATCAAAGTTAACTTATTAGAGAATAAGTTAATAAGGGAATAACTTTGATGGTAACGACTGAGTTTCGTTGTTCTGTTAACTTAAGACTTCATTAAAAATTATCGAGGCGTGCTCAAAAATTTAAGTACAGGATGAAACGCGAGCTTAAGAAAGAAAGTAGGAAAGTACTCTGACGGTAATGAACTTGGAGCTTTCCAAAATAAATAATGATTACCGAACGTTCACGTTCCTGCCTATACATAACTATGTACATATATAAAGATACGTAGGTACTGTAGAGACTGAGGGCTCAGGCTCCAGGTACCTATATACTTCTGAAATCTGGTGTCCCAAAGACTGACCGACTTAAACAATTCTACGACACTTATTTTCCCATCAAATTCAAATTCTATTCCAAATTTGCACAATCCTTTAAAGGTATATTTGATCGACCAGCCAGCAAGGTACATCTCCTTAAATATCTCAGTACCTACCAATCGTTATACTCCGCAAATCCCTTAAAACGCATGATCTTGGGGCGGTAATGCCATAAACACTTAGCAGCGAGTTCTTAGTGATTACAGCAAAATGTTATCAGTAAACAGGTGAATGACATTGCAAATCGACTGGAGAGATCACTATCTGGCTTTAAATAGTGCCATTTTGGCGGCTAGTAAAACATTCAAGGCTCAAACCAACTCATTTTGATAAAATTGCTTTCCAAGTGTTTGAGGTCTTAGAAACTTTCAGTTCGAATAAGATGTCGGTATTAAATCAATAGAATTCTAAAAAACTGGGTAAATACGAGTCGGACTAGCGCACTGAGGGTTCCGTACAAACTTATCCGAATCGCTAAAAAAGTTCTTTTTTTTTGTTGTTTGTAACAATAAATTTACTGTTTTCTGATTTTTCCCTATACTTGTACTATATAACCTTGCTTTATGCCAAATTACAGGATGCTGTGTCAACGGGAAGTACCCTATGAATTTTGATTACTTTGAGAATGTCAAAATATACATTTTTTGCGATATAAACTGTCATATCTTTTTTTTTCGTTAACTTAGAGGTTTGATTTTTCCACAGTTTCAAGAAACCGCAGGCCTGAGTATATAGTTTTTATTTCAACTCGATACCTCCATGCTTTCCCGAGATAAAGTGTCTTGACAGACAGACGGATAACAAAGTGTAAGGGTATAAGGGTTCCTTTTTACCTTTTACGTACGGAACCCTAAAAGACGAAAACTTGTTGCAAAGACTAATTACCATAGGACAAGGGCAGGAAGATGATAATAAACTGTATAGAAAGTTGACAGATGATCTTGTAGTAGGTAGATATGGGGACGGCAGGTAACTACACGGATAATGTAATAAGATAAACTGTATAGGAAGTTGACAGATGATCTTGTAGTTGGTAGATATGGAGACGGCAGGTAACTACACGGATAATGTAATAAGATGATGATAAACTGTATGGGAAGTTGACAGATGATCTTATAGTTGGTAGATATGGGGACGGCAGGTAACTACACGGATAATGTAATAAGATAAACTGTATAGGAAGTTGACAGATGATCTTGTAGTTGGTAGATATGGAGACGGCAGGTAACTACACGGATAATGTAATAAGATGATGATAAACTGTATGGGAAGTTGACAGATGATCTTATAGTTGGTAGATATGGGGACGGCAGGTAACTACACGGATAATGTAATAAGATAAACTGTATAGGAAGTTGACAGATGATCTTGTAGTTGGTAGATATGGAGACGGCAGGTAACTACACGGATAATGTAATAAGATAAACTGTATAGGAAGTTGACAGATGATCTTGTAGTTGGTAGATATGGAGACGGCAGGTAACTACACGGATAATGTAATAAGATAAACTGTATAGGAAGTTGACAGATGATCTTGTAGTTGGTAGATATGGAGACGGCAGGTAACTACACGGATAATGTAATAAGATGATGATAAACTGTATGGGAAGTTGACAGATGATCTTATAGTTGGTAGATATGAGGACGGCAGGTAACTACACGGATAATGTAATAAGATAAACTGTATAGGAAGTTGACAGATGATCTTGTAGTTAGTAGATATGGAGACGGCAGGTAACTACACGGATAATGTAATAAGATGATGATAAACTGTATAGTAAGTTGACAGATGATCTTGTAGTTGGTAGATATGGGGACGGCAGGTAACTACACGGAGATATATAAGAATAAAAATGGGGCCTTTTAATATTAATATTACTTCAACATCTTAGGAGAACTATAAGAAACCCTTTCGCTGTATCTACCAACATAAGCTCCTATAGCAAGCATTAGTCTGAATGGCAGAACGCGTTTCCGAAGGAGGCCGGTTGGTCCCTCTGTAACGGATTATGACAGGATCCGTCCGAGGCCCAACCCAGGCCCCAATCGTGCACGCTCCAACAAACTTGCGCGCATTTCAGTTAAACACCGCCCAACTCGCTTGTGATAAAAACCCACTTACTCATCAGAATGAACAGGTATTATTTATTCATTTGCACAAAACATTTAAAGCTAGATCATTTTGATTTATTTGTTAAACAACGGAATGAACATGTCTCACAAATCCCTTTTCTTATTTGTATAATTGCGAGTTACACATCCCATTTCACGAGTGTTAGAACATATACCTACCTAGCTACTTAATTCATTTTATTTGAGAATTGTTTTCATCATTCAATATGCCTACATGATTATCTACATACACGTAGTATATTATTACATTTCAATTAAAATTCAAATGTTATAATAACAACAGAAATTCGTAACGAAGCCTTTTGAAGTTGGTGTAGGCTTTCTCCATGTTTCACTATAATTATTGTAAACACGAACCCAAATGAAACTACATACATTTCACATTATTGTTAATATAAAAAAGTAATATTGGTAAATTCAAATATAGACTCACCGAAATTAATGTTAAACATAACTATTAGTAAAACTTGAATCACTCTAGGTATTATTATAATAGTTAGCCTCTCCTTCACGCTCAAACGGCTGAATGGTTTTGAATGAAATTTGCTACACAGGAGGTTTTTATCTCAGGAGTATATTCCAGGGATATTTTTTTACATTCACAAAGGACTTTGGCAAAAGCGAGCAGAGCTTCTGCCAAAGTCTTTTTTACATGATTTTGACGATTTGACAAAACTTTCAGAATTCTTATTACGTACATACAAATTATCAACAGCATCACCGTATGTCGAGTAGTTTAAAAGAACAATGCGTTCACACAAACAAACCCAAAAAGCAACTTCACTGCATGCCATGTCTAGATAGATAATATATATATAGACAATGTTCCCAGTAGCATCCCTTCGCGTAAGGTTCACCTACAAACGACTACCCCGTGCCAGCCTTTGTAAACTATCATACTCAATATAAAATACTTTTACGAAGAACTTCCATATTCGATAATACAACATGAAATACATTACGCTAGGATGTGAACTCTCACGTTTAGGCGAACGCGAGTTCAATTTGCTTTATTTGCTAATTAGTAAAGTTTCCCCTTTGACGGAGGCGACGACGGTACGTTAGTACTCGTTCGCTACGTGCGCGAGTGTGGCACGAGGTTTTCATAATAATTATCATCGTTAGTGAACTATACGAGCATCGAGCATCCGCCCGACCGAATACATCACTGTCACCGACTGAAAAACTCTTTAACGTTCGATTTGCAATCATTTTAAAATTAAAGCCGCGCAGCATCCGACATGTAGATTGAGTTTCACGTGTATAATGATGTGGGGATAATTAAAATACAATTTGCCGCTCGACGAGAATAAACTTAACAAAACTGGATTGAAATTAAAATAGTTTTACTTGTGTTCTTCTTCGTTTTCGAATTTCTTTGTCTGTTGTGTCAACAACGTTCTTTATCCATGAAATACAGCGTGAGATTGGTTTTCCGCTGAGTGAATATTCGCCCATTGGTTGACCTCCATTCAAAGGAGAACCATGAGAATTCCCCGTATTATATTTTCATCGCACAGCGGATTCTAATGTCTACAAAATCAATATAATCCGTTGTCCGCCACTTACTCGCACCGCACCCATGGGATATGGTAGCTTAATCTCAGCCGGGACCACAAGCCAGCGAAAAGGTTTTATTATTATTTAGTAACCAGACCATAAATAAATTCATACTGTGAATTTATTACCGTAACACGCTTTTTTTCCTTATTTATAGGGAAAGTGGAAGTCAAAGCGGTTCGCTTTGAAGCTACGTCTACCATTAACATATTGGCCCATTACTTACTACTCTCATAGTAACGCTATTTCCTAAGTGCACTCCTAAGATTTGTTTGGGAAATAGGTCATGGTTTCTCACTACTTTTCAAAGATCTAAAACCAATTAAAGCGAATTTGAGTAGTTACTTGAACTTATCACGATAAAAATCTGAAATAGAATAAGTTTAAAGTCGTTTAGAACTTAATTTGAACTTCTCGGGAGACTGGAGACAATTTTGAAGCTATCTGTGTAATAATTTCGTTGATTTCAATGTTTCGTTTGTTATAATATCTGTCGCTGGCAAAGATAACGTCAAAGTTTAGCCGGATTATCCTGTCGGCCGTGGGTTCGGGCGGCTCCTTTGTGTCCTCGACGCGACGCCAGGGGGGAAGCCGGGTTTGGGAGAGGGGCACCGATAATTTCAATTATCGGCACTCATCGTAGGGACACGTAATTAGTGATTTATTCACGTGTATTGTAAACCTGACACGGATTTCGTTTTTGTTGTGACTTCCGCCATTTGGTTCCAATTAATTTCGAGAATAACGAAAGCATTTATTAGTTCAGTAATAATAGATTTAACGAGCTTTTCTGAATAATTGTAATACAATTAAGGTAAATTCTATCTGAGCCTGTTAACTTGACAATCATGAAAACATTTGAGTCCAATTGTGGTAAATAGTAGAACCAAGTAGGATTATATCGCATTTAAAAAGAAGAAACAAATTAATTTAGAACAAGTATTCAAATTGCCAGTTTCGGGGAACACACAAAGGTTAATCTGTGTATTTGTGGAAATTTTCTACATCTAATCAAATTAGTATTGTGGGTGCCATAATAAAAACAGTTTTTCTATGGAAATAAAGTAATTCTAGTGAAATTACATTTGTTGTGTTATTACGTTGTATTCTTTTGTTTCATTTGATTCGCACGGTTGGTGCCTTTTGCCTGTGTCAAGTATAAAAAGTGTTTAGTTTTTAATACAGTTTACAATCACTTTGTTTTTCATTACAACGCATGAAAAATTTGAAGGTGTTACGCATTCAAGTTTTTGCAGTTTTGGTAGCACATATCAGCCTTTTTCAGCAATCTTCACTGAGGTAGTAATACTACAATGAAATTCTCAATTTCATTTTAACGAGATCGCACCTATCAATGATCCCACATATTGTTCAGTTGTGTAGACACAAATGCAAAACTACATTTTTTTCATTTTCATTTTTCGATCACAGTATTATGATCACAATATTGTGAACGAAAAATGATCCATAGTATATACTTGGAATTAAATTGATTCCTAGTTTTTTTCAAAAATTAAAACAGGCTCCGAAGTTCGATCCCGCCAAAACTCATACCTACAGTATATTCATTTGAGCATGTCACGAACGGATTGTGTCCAATACTAGACATAACGTCTGGCTCATGGTCGATAATTAAAAAAAAAAAACAAACAAAAACAAAAAAGAACTAACAAAAACTAACTATTTAATAAAAACTAACAATAAAATCAAGTTATTTGATTGTTTCTTTGTTTGTAAAAGATACGTTTTGCAAATAAAATATGTACAGTTGACGTAGTGGCTGATCGATGGCCTGCTGCATTGCTAATTGAAGAACAAATATTTGCATAGCCTACTTCCATATAGTGTTTCCAGGTCTGGGTGTCTTGTGCATGTGAGTTTACATGTTTTTGAACGAACCCACATTACAGGAGTAAATTAATACTAGAGTAGGGTTTTTTTTTTAAATGTTTTAACGTAACCTTTTAAAAAAATAGAAGAAAAGGAATTACGAAAAAAATTTTTCACTGATAGAAAGGTCGCATCACAGTGTTTTGACCACCGACTCTTTTTGTAAATTATCGGTTCGGAAATGGTAGAGAAAATACAGGAGAAGCTATACTATACAATATGGATATTATACACTATTTATGGTACCCTATGTGTCGGTAAATCTTATAAAAGAAGGGGTCCTTCCTCTTGAGGGGGCAATTTAATCTCTGATCAAGACAAATGTAATAAGTCCGTAAATATGGAGGAACAATAGCAGATAAATTAGTTTTTGGGGAACGAAACTCGATTGTCAAAAAAGGATTGTTACGCTTCATCTGATGGACAAGTTATTTTGGCAGAACTTTAGGTATCTGCTCCAGTTCATATTGTAATCATTTTGCGTCATTTTATTATTCCCGACACGGTCGACCGTCAAGCAGATGGACTGCTCACATGCAAACGTCTTGAATTTTTAACTTTCTTTAAAGGTGAAGTTTTATTTGTCTTGAAACTTAGATTGTCACGCTTTGCCAGCGACTTACTTCGCAAAAAAGTTATTCATAAAAACTTAAATCGTTTATTATTAAGGGTAGTTTTGAAAAACTAATAAAAATAAAAAAAAATGTAGGGGTTGGAATAAAAATAAAAAATTCCATACATACTCCATGTAGCACTTTACTGGCACTGAGGAACAAATATGTTATAATAATACATTTCATAATTAATTTTAAACCTTAAAACGAAAATAATAATAGGTGATATTATGAGAATTAAAAAAATAGAATATATGTCAAATCATATGAAATGTAAAATTAGAATATTTCGTAAGTCAAATAAGTTATTAAATATTTATCAATAATAAATAATAATAAAAAAACAAATAAATTATTTATTCAATTTAACATTGGTCAATTTTATTAACCTTTAGTTAAGTTGGTCAGCCCTTTGATCATTTTCAAAGGATCCTAATTAAATCCTCTCCTACGCATCCCCTATAGCGGGATTTACTTACTCTTTATATCTCCCACGCACTAAAAACAAAGACAAGGGTTTGTTCATTTATTCTTTTGAAAAAATTAAACCCATTTAAGGAAGTAACTAATTACATGTTTATTTTTAAACTAGCTTCTGCCCGTGGCTTTGCTCGCTTGTCGAAAATTATCCCAATCTCAACTCAATCCCGTGGAATTTTATTTATTTGCTCCGTCTTACAGGTTTTTTGTTTATCCCTAATGCGATGAAGGTGCTTATACAAACTTATATAATACTAACCTAAATCTAACTAATTATAAATAATGTATTCCTTGTGAATTCACCTCGAGTACAACAAAATAAGTCCGTCTCATTAGCAAAGGAAAAAAGGTGTCTTTACTCACCTATCTTGAATAATAAACACACACACTCATACACATACACTCATCACACACAACACACTTTTAATTTTAGTTTTGTATTCCATATAATATAACGACACAGTCCACTAGAGATAAGTTTTTGTTGATAATTGTAAACCTGATAGTAAACTACTTCTCAAAATACAGATATACCAGTTAAGTTTAACTGGTATACCTGTATTTTAAGTATAGAGTACCAGCTTAAGAGGTAGAGTATTATTTCTTGTACAGATTTACCAACAAACTGTGTCATGGCGGAATGGCGACCGCTACTATCGCATCCCAGTGTTGGGCACTCCATACTTCCTTGGGCACGCCATAATTATGGTGGTAAGTCCCCTGTTGAGGAGCGTCTGGAAAGGCAACACGACGTCCTTACCTTCCACATGACACAAGTCCTCACCAGACATGGTAAGTTCCAGAGGTTCCTGCACCGGATTAATTAAGAAACGCCCGGGTGTCAACATTGCGTGGACCACTCGGAGGACACCGTGGAGCACACGGTGGAGGTATGCCCCGCTTGGAAACGGCAACGCCGTGTCCTAGTGGGGGCAATCGGCGACGGCAATCTCTCGCGCCGAGCTTTGGTACAGGCCATGGTCCGGAGCGAGGAGGAGTAGCAGGCGGTCGCCTCCTTCCGCGAAGCAGTAATGTTAGCAAAGCAGGCGGCCAAACACGTGAGGCAACGATCCTCAAGCCCCAACCGCCGCCGGTATTCCGATCCCGATTTCAGGCCACCATAGGTGCAGGCTTGCGGATGGCGAGCAATGGGTAGCTCGCCTTCCGCCCGTCCGATAACCGTCCGGACCGAGCACAAGTCGTCGACGACGCGTACTGTTCCACGCGCGTCTCTGTCTGACACTATCTCCCACTCCGCCCAAGAGCGGAGGTTGTCATATGACAATTTTCCCAAAGAATAAAAAGTTTATGGTAAATAAACGATAAAAAAAAAACAGGTTGAGCATACGAAGTGCATGCGTAAACGGCGCCTCCCATTGGCAAACGATCCTGTTGGGAAAACAGTACTGACTCATCTACCTTAATACAATTAGATTATGCACCTTTCCTCACAATATTTTAAATTTATATATATGAATTTGTATTATTTCAGGTCATAATTTACCCATGTACCTACTTACCAATTTTCATCTTAATCCATTCAGCCATTTGAACATGAAGGAGAAAAAAAAATGAACACACATAACTACAAACGTTTGCCTTTATAATATAAATGTGATAGTATGAAAATACTCAAAAACACTTCACCAAATATTACCGAAAACCGAGCTCTAAATGGAAAAAAGCTTCATCATGACAGGGTATCATTATTGTTTCCGGAAACCAGTCCATTTCTACTGATCCTCCGGTGATTCGGCATCCTCCCTTTGTTCTCGGCCTCTATATAACAAAGCCTTCATAGGCTGGCTCACAGGCACTCCCAATATACCGGTTTATAAGTGTGTTACGTACGTAGCGGAGTCTGAAAACTGAATGCCCATTTTTTGTAATTATTATTAATCGCACTTGACCACTATCTCAGCTGACGCTAAGCAATGATGTTGTCGACGATAAAGCAGACTTGCCTAGAAGTAACTTACTCACTCTTGATTGCAGCTATCAGGAAACACAGACTCCGCTAGGGAATTCCATTTTCCATTAAATAAACTCCTATAGTAACCACACAATATAAACAAACTCATAAACATGGTCTCATATCTCCACATATTTACTCGATTCCTTTAAATTCTTACTTCCTTCTAAATTGTTTAACAGAATTTACATTTTCAATAAGCAAGTTCCCTCCAATTAGTTAACAATGCTGTTCCGAAATATTTGTCGAGTAGCCAACGAGGCAGGATGGAGTTACGAGTAGAGTTTGCCTGCTAGCTCATATAATGTGGGATGTGAGATTATGACCCAACTAATTTCAAGTTTCTAAACTTCATTATCCGCGCCGTTGGAGATCCAAGGTGATGACAAAATTATTATAAAGGCTTGCGCGTAGTCTTGGGTAAAGTCTTGCGTTTAATACGCCCGCTCATTTAGAACCTTCGGCCATCTCTTATTACAAACTTTTATTTAACTTGCAATGTTTGTATGAATGTTTGTTTTGGGTTCTAGGCCGCGATCCAGTACCTGAAGTCTAATGCGCGTCACCAAGTCACCCACGCTGCCACCGCTAGAGGCCATAGAGTTGATTACAAACTTTGGAAGAAGATGACTTTCTTTATGGCACTACCCGCAGTTAGTCTTAGCATGATCAATGCCTACCTGTCCCACCAGGAACATGCTCTTGAAGCATATCCCGAATTCGTTCCCTATGATTTCACTCGCATTCGCACCGAGCACTTCCCATGGGGTGATGGCCAGTAGTCACCCTTCTACATTCCCCATTTCAACGCTCTCCCAGCGGTTATGAGTAGTAAGTATTACAAAACAAGCTTAGATTACAAAATATACTGTACTAACTTTTGCCCGCGGTTTCGCACGCATACATAATAAGAAGTAGCCTATGTCACTTAGAAATAAAGCAGCTTTCTATCAGTGAACAAATTTTAGCAATCGGACCAGTTCTTTTAGAGATTACCTCCTACAAACGCAAAAAAACCGGACATGTGCGAGTCGGACTCGCGCACTGACTTTGTACGGAACCCTACAAACTTACCTATGAAAATAGTTAAATTCCCGAATTGAGTTACGAAGATTTTTCCGAATCTAAGTACAAATTTACAGTTTTCAGATTTTTCGTATACCTACTTGTGTTATGAGAGCTTGTTTCATGACAAATTTCAGGATTCTAGGTCAACGGGAAGTATCCTATGAATATTAATTCCCTTGACAGTGTCGAAATAAACGTTTTTTGCGACATAAACGGCCGTATTTTTTTTTTTTGTTAACATAGGTGTTTGATTTTTTCACAGATTCAAGGTACCGCAGATTTGAGTATATGGTTTTAATTTCAACTCAATACCTTCACGCGTTCCCGAGATAAAGGACCTTAACAGACAGACGGACGGACTACAACGTCATCATATAAGGGTTCCGTTTTTTCCTTTTGAGGTAAAGAACCTTAAAAACATAAAAACAAAATTTACCTGTTTATAATATTAGTGTAGATTGTAATAAGAAACTAAAACACTTAAAATTCTTGAAACTGTGCTCTGTGTTACTTTACGTAATTTATTTTATCACCACTGGTCTCTTTTGAGAGAAAGAAAAGAAAACATCGTGAGGAAACCGGCATGTCTTAGAACTATAAATTCGAATACATGTGATATCCACCAATCCGCACTGGGCCTGCGTAGTGGATAACGACCCTTTCCCTCTCCTAAAGAGAAGGTTTGAATCCCAGTAGTGGGAACATTATAAGGTTTAGGGCAAATCTTGCAAATGGATTTCGAAACAGTTGTCTCTAACCGATTGAGGTGGGTGTACCCGATATACTTATTTATGTAATTAGGATGACAATACATTAATATGGTACCATGGGTTCTAATGATGAAGTCGGATAAAAGCCATAAGAACTGTGGAGTGCAACAAGATCTTGCTTGAACCCCTTCGTATTTGAGCTCTTTATAAGGTCTTGATCAGTAGGTACTATACCACCTGATAAAAACTTGTTATAAAAAAAAATGTTTTTTTTTTGTAAACTTTTGTATGTCGAGATTTCTTATAATTATTTACGTAAGCCAAACATGAGGGATAGCCCTGCTTATCTTTTCGTGTCATAATAAATCAACTACTTTTATTTAATAAAATCACATTCTATTTTCAAATCATTGCTGTTTCATTTTTATGTTTTATGGATGTTGCGCGTTCTAGCCAAAAGTGATTTATATACCGCCGCTCTTGACTCAACATAGGTCACCTCCAACTTTATTGGTTCAGATACTTTTTCTTACATAAGAAAGATTGTATAACGGTCTCAGAAAGTTTCACGACCTTGCCAATACAATCTAGATCTAAAACAAGTTCGATTAAATTGGTTTAACTTGAGCCGTTTGAATGCTAAACTCGTTTCGAGTTAAATGTTGTTCAACGCTGAAGCTTTGTGTGTGTTTAGTTTAGGAGATCGTCCGGCGAAAGCGACGTACGTTAGTAATTAACCGTTGTAGTGTTCAATTAGAGAAGACCCATTTAGTTTACGTCAAGACTGTCTATGCATACCTATCTACCTACTTAAGCCTGCTTAAACTACACAGCGCGAGTACCACAAGGATTTTTTAGCGCTTTGTTTTCGCGTCCCTCAAACTCAATGCATATTTTACAAAAGCCTTTTGCACAACTAAAAATTAATAACCTAGACGAGAATTTAATTAACTTGTGCAAATATTTGAATCTAACAGAATAAGACCGCCAATCTCGTCTATGACATTGTGTTCAAGGAAAGATTATATTATTTTTGTTGTAAAGGGTGAGATTGGTCTGCAGCGGATATTAATGGGATTTTATGTCTATTGTAAATTAATTAACCGTTAACAAAAATATTTTTTAAATTTTAATATAAAATAACCATAACCTATAAGCATATAATAACGTTCCAACTAGTGGGGCTCAGGCCCCCTAGGACCTGAATGGGCCAGTGTCCGTTAGTGATGTTTCAAACTTGCGGAGCCCGGAAGACACGGTGGAGCATACGGTAGAGATGTGCCCCACATGGGCAGAGCACCGCCGTTTCCTCGTGGAGGCAATCGGCGATAACGATCTCTCACGCCGGGCTTTGATACAGGCCATGGTCCGAAGCGAGGAGAAGTGGCAAGCGGTCGCCTCCTTCTGCAAAGCAGTAATGCTAGCAAAGGAGGAAGCCCCACATGCATGCGCGGGGGAACGGCCCTCACGCCCCAGCCGCCCGGATCCCGATCCCGATTTTCGGCCACCGAAGACGCGAGCTAGTGGACGGCGAGCAATGGGTAGCTTGCCGTACGACTGTCCGATAACTGTCCAGACCGAGCCCAAGTCGTCGACGGCGTGTACTGTTCCACGTGCGCCTTAAGGAAATGTCAGCAAACCGTAGGAGCTCAGTAGGGTCGAAGCCTACTGGGGCCAAGGGTTTGTTTTTGAAACGATAACTCGGCCCTGGTATGAAAGCCAACGAAGGAACAAGAGTGGGTTTTTATTCAGTAAAAGTCTGACACCCTCTCGTCACGCCCAAGAGCGGGAGATGTCATTGGATGATTGTCCCACCTAAAAGAGAAACATACTTGCGAAATTTTTGCATCTAAGACACATCGGTTTCCTCTCGATATTTTTTGTTTCACCGTTTTGAGAGCAGCGATGATGAAATAAATTACACAAAGTAAATCACCTCACTGAGTTTGAACCGCAACGTGCAACTCATAAGTTTGAGCCGTTACCACTGGGCCATCAACATTCATTTAAAGGTTTTAAAATAGAAAAGTTCTCCTTATATTCTATGCACCGTATTACTCGGCAACGCGAGAATCTATCGGCTTTCCATAATAATGTATAGCCTGACATGTATTGCCACCGTAGTCTTATAATAGTGGCAATACGTAGCATAATAAATATAGGTACATAGCTTTTATATGGCGGTACGCTCCCAGTCGGCATCGTGTGTGCGATTTCATTTCGTTTTATTTGAACTGTTACCCGGTAGACTGTAACGCACCGAATTCAGCATTTCTCTTTTATAACGTTTTTAAAATTATCATTAGTGAAATGCTTCGTGTTTGCGAGTTTGGCCACTTGAGTTAAACTGAAAATTAGAACAAGACGAGGGTGGCAGCCAGGCTGGCAGGTGATTTAAGTTGTCACAATAAAACCGACACTAATGGTAATTGTGTTGCGGAGTGATGTCGTTACAGCCGCAACACTTTGCTCAACTGTATCACTTAGACATGTTTACGAGATACTCGTAATTGAAATGTATCTGCTTTGAAATCCGCCCCCTTTTTTAAATGCTTTGTAAAGTACAAAAAGGTTCGTTTGTGTTCGAAATAGGTACCGTAGCCTTGGAACGTAAAGAGCAACTGTAAAAGCAGCGGTGGGTTTTAGCCAGTAAAAGTCTTACACTCCCTCTCTCTCCACCTAAAGCGAGTTAGAAGTTATTTAATCATTTTCCACCTCAAAAAAAGGAGTTGTTTTTGTATTAAATACCTAGGCCTCAAAAAAGCGATCATAGTGATATTGTGCAAAGCGTATCCGCCGCTTTGATAATTTAAAGTTGCGAACAAAATTGTGGTCATAGTTAGGAGTAATACGAACATTACCAACAGTGTTAAGCGAAAATGTTTTTTCCATCTGTGTAGTAAGACTTACTATCCTTTGTTTTGTAATAAAATGCGTCATCGCCCGGCACACTAACGAAACAAAGTGTCGACCTAACAAGAGTCATAACATAAGAATAAAATAACAAACCGATATCGTGTGCTCGTTATCTCTGCGTTTGGTACACTCACACTACAACGCATACCGCACCGTACCGCTACCGCCCCATATACGATGCGAGGCTTGTTTACCTCTGATGGCGATACTTTACGACAATAACAATGAAATATATCGCCCGAATAACCCAACTTTATGATAGATGCCGTCAAACGCCTATTGTTTGACTACCATGCCTCCAAACAGAGTTTTCAGATTACATTTTTGGACTTTACGGTACGATTAATAAAATAAGTTCCTAATACAAACGAGAATATCGATTGTTGGTGGCTAAAAGTGAAAACATGTGGGCTGTTTACCTTCTGTAACTCCATAAACATAAATAGGAGTGTTTGTTGGCGAAGAGGGCCCAGTTTTATACATAACAGCGTCCCGCGTCGTTTTCCGGCCTCTTTTCTTTAGATTTACCCTGATTAGATTTTGTTAACACGTGATCAGCGTAATCTTTTTATACCGCTAATGTTTACCATATTCACGTCTGCTTCTGTGCGAGATAAATTGATTAGTCTACGTGATTATCCGGTAGAAGTGATCGTCGATTTTCTCATATTAGTATGTATTTGAAGAATGAGTTGTTTTTAATTAACACTTAATTATTGAGCACAAAGTTACCATCAACATTTGCTTGTGCGCTCCAAGCCTGTTCAAGCCACCAGCGAGTGTTTTCCGAGGGAAGCTTTCTTAAGTGAATCATTTATGTTCTTAGCTAATGTACCAAATAAACATGAGAATAAATCAACACCCTCTCATGTTACAAATTCAAATAATGTACCTAATTTCATCTTACTTAGTTAATTTTCTTCTTCGATAATATTCATAATAAAAATCTGCTAGGTTAGCAGAATTTAGATAGATCCTTGGAATAGTTCAAAATTTAACAAAATTTCTGTTAATATAAAAGATATACCTATCTAATTAAGTTTTATTTAAAAAATACTTGGAATTCAGTTCACAGGATAATAATTCCAAGGCATATATTTTAGAAAAATAATCGAGTTAAAGGTATAAAGCTGAGATTTATTTAGTGTAGTAACATTAAATTGGTAAAAATGAAATTGAATGGAGAGAGACTTAATTAAATAAATTATCCGTTCTCAATAGCCCATTTCATTTTGATAACCCTCATACCTATATTGCTATAACAATTTTATAAGCAACTAGTGACCTGCCCCGGCTTCGAACGGGTGCAATGCTGATACCACCGCTACCGCTATATCCTTGCATTTTAAATCTGTAATATCTTCGAAAATATACATTTAAATTACATTCTGCAAAGCCATATTGATCTATATTAAATGCACAATGTATTTAAGGTACTTAATTGGATAAGAATAAATGCTGTATTGCTTAAAATCGCTTCGCAAATAAGCCATTATTTTTCGTAAAAAGTAAAGAATAAAAAATGGTTATTGTGGATTATCCCTAAGAGATAGACATATACTATCGTAGAATTTTTGTAGACCTTTTTAAAGTGTAGAATACTGCAGTACATTATTTTGGTCTATCTCGTAGGGTTCAGCCAGAGTTTGCAATGTAAGCGCAAAAAAAGTGTTTATTTATGACATCACATTAGAAACCTATACCTATAGTTTCTCTATTATACTATGAATGCATGTATTATACATATAAAAAATCCTCTTGGATCATACTATCTATTAAAAAAAACGTATCGAAATCCGTTGCGTAGTTTTAAAGATCTAAGCATACATATCGACAGACAGCAGGAAACGACTTTATTTTATACTATGTAGTGATGGAATCGTTCCAATTTGATACTTTCATTTTCCTTTGTATCTCTTCGCGGAACTCATTAAAATAAAACAGCTTTTGTTTTACATCTTTTGGAATTGTTTGACATTTTTTAACTTTTTATATACGTACATATACCTCACTCAGTAGCGAGGATATTCTGCAGTTTCAAGGAAAAATAAGTAGATACACCTAAACTATACGAAGTCATTTTAGGCTGATAATGTTTCTTTTAACAAAGACATTCAACTGGTTGAGATTATAAAACTTCACTATTATTTAAAAATGAAGCTATAGTGGACATTTCAAAAGATGAAGCTCTGAGTTTCTTAAACAAATGCGAAATTAAATTTGATAAAAAGCAGAAGAATCTTAGTTAAGAGCGGGAAGCTAATAAGGGAAAAAGAAAAAGTTGCAGATGAAGTTTTTCGTAGCTGAGTATATTTTCCTTATGAAAACATCGAGAGAGTTGGCTCAGATTGCGCTATGGTTTATTTTGCCCGCGACTACGGTAATGAATTTACTCTTTAGCCGCAGTAAATTATCCATTTTTACTATTCCTACTATTTTCCAAACATAAAAAAATAACATTGGTGATTATAACTTATTTATAAACACTTGAGCTTTGCTTCACTTTAAGTAGGAAGTTTATTTACGTATGTTTACTACCCCGCCGACATCCACATAACAATTATAAGCTTTTAACTGAAAAATAATGCATATTTTATGTCCTTTTTTTGGGTGAGAAATTATCAAAAATCTCCTCTCGTTCTAGGTGGAGCAATACCTAGGGAATGTTAGACTTATACTGACTAAAACCAACCTGTGTTCCTTCAGTTGCCCTTTGCATTCCAGGGTGGTGAGTTATTCGAACAATCAAGCTTAACATAAATGGTTCACATATAAAACTACTCAAAAAGGCCGGTTTCATCAGCTAACATAAAAAATAGTGAGATTTTGAAACATTTCAAAGCAGGACTAGCTGTCTGTAACTAGGTTTATTTTCTAGTCTTATTACTATATTATCTAGGTTTATTTGATACTAAAGGTATACCTTATACTGTAACGACACTCAACACCTGTTTGCACAAAAATAAAAACACAAAGTGGACTTCAAAGTCGAAATAAAAAAACATTGTGACACCGTATAGTTACAAACGTTTCATCATTGCATTTTACACTGTTCGTTAAACACACAAAGTACAAAAAAACCCGGGCAAGTGCAAGTCGGACTCGGGCACTGAGGGTTTTGTACAAACTTACCTATGAAAACAGTTCAATTCCCGAATTGAGTTACGAAGATTTTTCTGAACCGCAAGTACGTAGTTAAAAATTTAAGTTGAATTGGGCTCCCATTTGACGCAGCCTTGAAGCGAATACCACACTATGCTATTAATTTCTTATTTGTTTGTCTAACAAAACAAAGTACCTACCCATTTTTATGTGTTTAATGTAGGTACTATTAATTTTTTTATTAATTTATGTGCTTAGTTTTGTCTGTTTATTTTTGAGTGCATCAAATAAATGTTATATCTATATATCTAAATTTACAATTTTCAGACTTTTTCCTATTCTCGTGCTATAAGAACTTGCTTTAAGCCAAATTTCAGGATTCTAGATCAACGGGAAGTACCCTATGAATTTTGATTCCATTAAGAGTGTCGAAATAAACGTGTTTTGCAACATAAACGGCCGTATCTTTTTTTTTTCGTTAAATCAGAAGTTTGATTTTTTCACAGCATCAAAAGACTGCAGACTTGAATATATGGTTTTAATTTCAACACGATACCTCCATGCCTTCTGGAGATAAAGGGTCTTGACTGAAAGACAGACAGACGGACAACAAAGTGATCCTATATGGATTCCATTCTTTCCTTTTGGGGTACGGAACCCTAAAAATGTGTGAAGAGCGCAGACTATGGACTCATTATGTCCACAACCATACCCTCGAATAAATGTAAAGTATTTAGAAGTATCCAATTCCAGCACAATTTCAGGAAAGGTAAACACATATACATTGAATCATCAAATTTTTAAGACCTCAGAGTAGAATCCAAGTAACAGCGATGTAACTACGTTTTTCCAATTGTGCAGGCGAGATTTGTTCGCAAAGACCTTACTTTACGAAGAAATTCCTATTTCCTACATACATAATATGCAAAGAGGAAAAGATTCTTCGAAAACTGGGTAACGAAGATCAGAAGGTATTTTCTTTCAAAGTATTTTCATCTAAGCGTGCTGCATTACGTATACGGAAACCCTCGAATACTTTCTTATCCTTTCTAACCATATCTGCCTCGTCGACTGCTGAGCATGAGATTCACGTTTCGATTCCCGGGTCGGGCAAATGGATTGTTTGGCTTTCTAATGGGAATCTCTCAGAAGTAGCTGAAGTTTAAAAGTCGGTGGTGTGATATCTCCTGCGCCTGATCTCTTCAATTAAATTCAAAAATATTTATATCACACAGACCTGACATGGGCAATCATAAAACGCCAGAAGTTAGTGCATGGTTACAATTGGCTGTTTCCTATGGAGAAGAATATTGTTTTATTTGGTCTGTGGAGAAGAACTAGCAAAAAACTCTATAAAATTTCCAGTCGTGTCGGATTGCCGTCCTATCGGACTATCGAGTAAAGAAACAAAGAGTACTCCTGTGTTTGCGCATTTACTTGTGCACAGTAATTATCTCCTGCGCATTAGGTCAATCACCGTTGAGGTTGACCACCGAGACCGAGATGTACCGTGACGTGACCGTACCTCCCTCAAGCGACGCCACAATGACCGGTCCTGTGCGTCTCGAATCCATCGGATTCCCGCGACCCTCACCATGTACAATAAAAAAAATATCAACAAGGCTCCCGTTTGTATTTTTGCTCAAAATTACTAAGTCGCTTTAACTAAGACAAAGTGCGCATACAATGCTGTGTACTTTATTTCTGCCGAATTGACATCTGGCAGAACGTGTGGTAGCGGCTGTACATTTCACAAGCTTTTTAATGCAACGTTTTTCAATACGGCGCGCAACTTTAATACGGCGTGATATACAATACGACTGCGACAAATATATATTTTAAACGATAGACCTTTTTTTTTAATTGTATTTACACTCAGCCTTAAGGCTATAAGCAAATCTGTTCTGTGATTCTGTTATGCGGAGTGGCTTGCCATTGGAAACATCTATTCATCTTCTGTCCAGAGCTACTACCTATATTTTAGCTCTAGGATATGATGACGTTTTAGTCGTCTCACATACTGATTCATGGTGAGCTGCCGAGTGAGTTCGTTAGGGTGACGAATTAGCTTCACTTTGTATTTAGCTGCCAAGCTTCGAATTTAGTCTTTGATTGTTCTCATTTCAAGGTGCTCATGAACTGCATTGTTGGTTATGAAACGCAATGATTTTCGATTAAAATGAACATTATATCCAATAATGATATACGAAATAAGTTTTTGAGTATATTAATGTTATATGTAAAGAAACTATTATCAACAGTTGGTATATCTCACGTTTAATATATCTTGTGAATGTTATTGAAATGAAAATATACCAAATAACTTTATATGATATGAGGCGTACCCGACCGCTGTTGTACCCATAGATTTAAGTTTGTGTAAAAGTTTTGTTACTATTTTGGTATACAATAAAGTTTATTCTATTATCTGCCACACACGTCTATCTTCGGCCCTGCAGACGGGTCACTACGGTAAAAGTCAAGTTCACCTCTCCACCTTTGCTTTAAGTTTAAAATAAGTACATTTATATATGTATTTATAGAATTTTATGTAACTAACTTCTTTTTAAATTCGGAAATCATCAAATTTAAAGGGATTATCAGACTTTTACTGACTAAAACCCACATGTATCTGCAACTTTTGACTGACCTGTTGGTCTAGTGATTAGTGGCCCTGACTGCTATGCCGGAGGTCGTGGGTTCGATTCCCACCCAGGATGTTTGTGTGATGAGCATGATCATTTGTTCTGTATCTGGGTGTAATTTATCCATATAAATATGTTTATCAGTTGTCTAGTACCCATAACACAAGCTCTGCTTAGCTTGGGCCTAGACGGCGTTATGTTATAGTTGTGAAATATTATATTATTATAACTATTTCAAAAGTTCCCGCAACCCTAGCAGACAACGGCCCTACTGGATCCCTTCGGGTTTGCTAACATCTCTTTGAGGTACGCGTGGAAAATTACGCACCGTCGACTCGGTTTCGGTCCTTACCGGACGGTCGAACAGCGAGCTACCCATTGCTTATCGTCCGCATGCCCGAGGGCCGAGAGTCACTCTACGTCTCTCGACGCCCGGGGCGTCTGCTATGGCGGTGACTGGCGCATGATAATCATTCCCTCACGGTTACTTTTAACTTATGTAAAGCCCACCAAATGGAAACAGTCATAATTTCACAGTGTAACATTACTCCCAATTTTTTCATCTTATCGAACTGCATTGATTTTAACCGAAACGAAAGATCCATAAATAACTGGGCACAAACATTCCTGTATAGTATACATCCGCGTTAATCCTGTGCTCTGCATAGATGCGTACACTAAAAGCTCTCGACGTCCGGATGAGACTTGAATTTGATCAGATTTTTTAGAAAAAAAGTCGCTCCACCACTGGTACCGATGTATTTAACGCTATGATGTTTTTGTGGATATAAGAAACTTAGCAAAACATATATAACAACGGTTTTGGCTTGAATTCTTTTTTATATATATTTGTATGTCATTGTGTATGTTGTGTACTGGACCGTCTGACGCAGGTAAACGTAGTCGTCCACAACTTCGAGTGTAGAGGTTCCGATCTTGATAGGAGTGGGTGCTACATGGACGTTTACCATGACTTTGGTTTTATCCATGTTCATTTTAAGTCCCACTCTTTTGGAAGCTTTACTGAGGTTACCGAGCATTGTACTGAGCTCCTCCGTAGTATCAGCCATGACTACTATGTCGTCGGAAAATCGAAGGTGAGTGATGTACTCGCTATGATGGTGTATGGTAAAGATGACTGGATATATTTTCATTTTTTACAACTCATCATCATCATCATTTCAGCCGAAAGACGTCCACTGTTGGACATAGGCCTCCCCCAAATGTCACCACAATGACCGGTCCTGTGCGTCTCGCATCCATTCGGATTCCCGCGACCCTCACCAGGTCCTCGGTCACTTTGTGGGAGGCCTTCCAATGCACGCAGCGTTGGAATCTTTCGGTACGTGTTCGCCGTTCCAGAACCTTTCGTCCCCATCGGCCGTCTGTTCTGCGAGCAATGTAGCCTGCCCACTGCCACTTAAGTTTGGCGATTCTTCGGACTATGTCAACTACTTATGTAGGTGTTTATGTGTGTCGTATGTGTTGTATGTGTTTTACAACCATTTCTATAAATAGAATCGTACGACTACAAAGGATTGCGGATTGTTATGTGAAACCGGGCTTTACAAGGTTTATAGGAGACAGAGCTACACTTTTTTTGGGTGGGAAATCATCAAGTGACCTCAACCGCTCTGGATGGAGTGAGAGGGCGGGTTAGATAGGCTTATACAGATTTCTACCCACCCGTGTTCCTTCAATTATCCTTTGTGCTCCAAGACCACGGTAACTCTTTCGAACATTCTCGTAGCCTAGGAGACCTACATCTATACTCAACATTGACGGATGCGGTTAGAAGAAGAAGAGAACGTCTTTCTCTAGTTAGGAACTTATAATTGTACTTACCGACATAAATAAATATGTTTAGGTAAAAACGCAAAAGTTAAAAGTATAAATATTTTTCATTCTAGAGCAAGCCAAGCAAAATATGAAGTTTATCAGCGAAAGAAAATCCAAGAATAGCTGTTTTCTTGAATACACTGGGCCGTAAAAAATCTGGGTCACTAATAAAAAGTGCGATAATTTCTTAAATGCACAAGATTATATTGTGACACATACTACATGTCATAGGTGACTATTTAATAAATTAAAAAATACATACACCACACAGCAACACAACACAATAAACAAAAAAAAAAAAAACAATACACCTCACGATACGTACGTACTTATACGTTTTATACACTTTTAATGGATTTTGCACACGTATCCACTAAGAAATGACCAACGTGCTCATTTAACTTCCTATCTACGTATTTGAGAGCAGTCAGAGAACCATTTTCTATCTCCACTAACTCCGCACGAATCTCTATAGATTATTGATCCTTTACCGAATTATTCCTTTTCTTCAAAAAACGCTTGATGATACAGTCCTCCCGATCATCTAAATACTCTAAGTCTCCCATCGTGGGTAAATAAACTACTGTTAATTTACCTAGCATAGCATAGTCGGCCTTTTAATGTTCCCTCTGTTAGGACTCAGGCCTTCTCTCTAGCAGAGAGAATAAGCCATGATCCACCACGCGGGCCCAGTGCGAGTTGGTGAATGTCATATGTCTTCGAATTTTTGGTTCTAGGACATGCCGGTTTCCTCACGATGTTTTCCTTCACCGTTTCGAGAGCAGTGATGAAATAATTACACAAAGTAATGCGCTTGGCTGGGTTTGAACCCGCGACTAAAAGTCGTAAGTCGGGGCCATTACGACTCGGCCACCACTGCTCTCAATTCATCTAAATTCATCGAAAAACATAATCCTGGACCCTTGAGTAAAACGTAACCTGGAAAATCGATGTCCTTTGAGGGTGGTAATAATTCGTGTATTATTTCCAGTTGTTGTCAGCAACATGATGTTGCGCTAAATACTGTGTTCTATTCAAGAAATTGTTTATAATGACAGTTTGTTTTGACCCGCAAAAGCGGCAAAAGTATCGAACTTTGTTATTTAAAAAAAATCTGTAATTCTGTTTTTTCAAGCTGTAACTTGTACAAATAAATCCTCTTTTGAGATTTAGAAAAGCATTATAAATCTGATTATAACGTATGATAACATTACGTAACTTTGGGAGTTATTGCAATATTTCTTACGTGACCCGCTAATTTCGCCGCCCACTGTATTTTTACAAAGCAAATATTTTTACAAAAATAGTTGTTTTTTATTCGCCCTAATTACGTAAACAAAGTTTCTAGAAGTAACAGATTGTTCACGCTACTGTCCGCGTTGGTCATATTTTTCTGGTCCGTTGCTAACAGATGCGGCAGACAAGTTTCTGAAAATATTATGTACTAACGAGGGACAATTGTTGGCAGTCTCGACTGGTATATCTTAGCAAAAGCTAACTAGCTGGTTATCTGAAGGCATTCTTTGGAAACAGATCATTGAGGGTCTGGTTGAAGACTGACTGTGCAATAGCAAGTTTACCCGACTAAAATAACAATCGATGAGTAATATCCAGTCCACTATTTATGCGAAGACACTGCCTCCTAAGATACAGGATCTTCCTAGTTTAGGAGTCAGGGTGTTTCAAAGCAATTGAAAAAAATAAATAAAAAAATGGCACAGTTGGGCAATGGTCGAGCGTTTGACTGCGGCGCTGCGTGTCCTGGGTTCGATTCGATCTGAGTGTCTTGTAGATGTGAATTCACATGTTTGTTAACGCACCCACGATACAGGAGTAATTCCTAATTTGGGGCAACGTTTGAAAACAAAGAAAAAGTTTTAAAATATAAACTACCCAAAAAATTACTTGATAAAATATTGTTTTCAGCTTTAGATTAAGACAACAAAGGAAGTGAATTAAATATTATCATTCAAAAATGGCCATACTCAAAGTCTAAACTTTCTTGAATAAATACATGAATTGGCTTTACTGTATGAAAGCAAGTTTATACTCAATAAAATAGGGAAACTATATTTTGGAGATTGGATTCCCGCAGCTACATATATCATGTATGTGCTTTTGCTTTCCAACTGCGTCCGATGACTCACCATCCTAGCGATATCTGCCCACCAGCCGACTATGAGCTCCTACGTCGCCTCGACGTTCATTTAATTCGAACTAGTTTTTAAAGAAGCAGGGCTCTTTTAAGATCGGTTTATTACGTAAGGTCCATAAATCAAGTGATGGGTGGACAGCTGCGATACTTATCGGCGAAAATAGTTGTAAAAGCACAGTAAGCTTGTACGTACTGCTTAGTCGGTGTTTTCAGTATCTCATCAGTTCATCGAACCCATTTCTTCACATGTTAAACAAATCCTCGTACTTATTATTGATTACTTCACCTTCCCTTCGATCTAAGTTGTTAAATGGAATAATTTCTCGGCTCACGTTAAATTTGGAGGTAAGTTTACAGATGAAGGGCGTCCAGTCGAGCCGCCCTCACCTGGGTTTCAATAATAACTTTTTATTGTCATGAAGACGGCACTCAAATTGCCGAAACTGGAAATGTAATGGGATTATCGCTGATCCGAAACGATGAAGGCCTCTCGTGTAGTACCTAATAAAATTTACGAAATGCGTCGGAAAAAACTCGGCGATCTTCAACTGTGAAACATTTTACGTCACTTTTATTTTTGTGATTACACAATCGTAACTTTTATTCTCCACACGTGACCAATAATGTCAGCCGCTAGCCAATAAACCGGATGTATATCATAATACATAAATATTTTTCAACAAAAGTGTTTCGTGTTTTTGCGATAGTTTTTGTAGTAGGTAGATAGGAACTATATCACTAACAAAAGCATTTTTTATTTAAACTTTAATATGCATCAAAAGATCGGTTGGATGTGGCCAAAAGACTAGCAACAATACAATAATATTTTTCTGCGCCATGTTTTTAATTGTTGGTTGTACACTATTTTTGTTATAAAATAATAAAAATCCCATTACAACTTAAAAACTATTGTAAGCACTTGCAATATAGTAGTAGGATAAGTTAGGAAAATATTTTAAAAATATTTACTTCAAATAAATGCCTTTAGTAGATTGATATCTACATATTTATTGTACCAATATTAGATCAGAAAATGTATCTCAGAAAAAAAAAACATCTATTTATACTGAATAATGTATGAGTTTGATCTCTAAAACACAGAAACTTTGAGATAGACAAGGAATATTAAATTTGCAAATTGCGTCAGAATATTCAATTTACTTGGAAGTTTTGAAGATCACTGAAATATATATTTTTGTAACTATAAATCGACCTGTCTGCTTAATTTATTGCGATTGGGACGTATTTTATACTAGAATTTTTCATCGCAGTAACTACGAAAATAGTCTAAAATGTGTTTGATGACAATAAATCGTAATATATTTTAGTGCATTTATTTCTATTGTTTGAAAAGGAAGCAATTAACTTGAGTTCTATTGTCAAATATTCATGACGAATACAGTCAATTAGTTTCCATCATCTAAATACATACTAGAAGAAATACAAATAAAAAATCTGCTCAATCCAAAACAATTTTATGAACAATTCAAACAGTACTAACTTGTATTTTGTTTTAAATGACCAAAAAGAGAGTTTTAATATTTATGAGTTAATCGTCGCTTTGTAAAAATATTATTCTTGAGTTTCAAATGAGACAATAAAACTTCATCTATTAAATATTACTGCCACCAAAGTAACTTTCTGTCGGGGAGAAATGAGATGTAGTACAGTGTGTAGGCATTTATAGCACGGTAAAGTCTAGGCTTATAAGAGATTTCATTTAATAAAAATTCTGTTTTCACTAAAAACAAATCATTGTAACTCGTCGTCTCGCAATAAAGGAACATCAAATATTAGGTACATACGAAAAGAAATAATTGAGTTCAAAACGTTCGTAAAACCTTCCACATATCCAACGAGTACGTGCGTACTTTCGGCTTATTCATTTGTACTACGTAATATTTCTTCGCCTCTTCATATATCAAAAGATATGGCAAAGAAATCCCTAACTTGTTATATTGAAGAGGCACTTGATAGAGGGGATTTATCGCCTTCTTTATTGATTACTGTTAGTTTGCGAGTGTGCATCCGGGCCGGCTTGTTAGTGTCCGATCTGGCGGGCCCCTCCGCGTCGGATACACTCCCTTACATTAATTGACGCAAGTTTTCCGCGCGGTAGGCACTAAGTCCGCCTAATGCGACCGCGGCCAAGTTTCACTCGTTCCCCTTTAATTACTTTTATTGCTCTCTTTCCCCCATTTATTCATAAGATTGTAGTATTCCCTCATTATAATTTTGCATTGATATTAAATATTATTCCGCTCTGCTCGCTTCACCGTTTCCGAAAGCCTCGAAATTAATAATTTTTTTGAGATAATCCTACTTAATTTTCGCCTTTCATACCGAACGTAAAAAGCTCAGATTTATTTAAGCGCATAAATGATTACTGTAGTGCACACAGCGTTTTATCATCGAAAAATGGATTTAATATTGTTATAGAGAGTGGTCCGTTTATAATGTTTTACATAAATTTTTAGCTATCGGGCATCGTAAGTTATTTATTTTTTTGACGTTTAATTTTAAAACACATATAATTATTTAATTGTAATTAATCAAAGAGCATTAACAACTAATAAAAACAACAAATTATGTAACTATAAACCAATGACATGTTTTCGTATTTAAATCGCTATGAAGAGCATGCTTGATAGAGAAAAAAATAATTAATTACAATGATGGTAAACACTTTAAGAATACGACACAATCATGATATTACGTCTTGCAGTGCAAAATAAAACAGTTATTGAACCAATGTTTGGTAAGTATTCGATTGAATACACACGGCTTAATAATGAATAAGTCAAGTTCAGAAAAGTCAATCAAATTATTGTAGGACTATGCGCATTTTATAAAGAACGAATACTTTCTCTAATTAGCAGCGGGGAACGTTAAGAAGAAGGGTATTCTAGCAGATCTAGTGGGGGCGCGTAAATTAATCTTGGAGAGAAGCGGATTGTCGATGTAAGATTGTGCTAACTTAACGAGGAAAGAGATATCTGATATATTCCTTCTCTCCCTAAGTGGTAGTAAATGGTACCTTTTGTATCTCGACTCGTAATTATGATCGCGGGTTTTACACTTATACTGCAGATATCGCGTAAAGTTTCGCTGGACAGATTCCAATCTTGAAAATTTCTGTAAAAAAGTTGTGTGTGTAAAAAAGTTCTGTAAAAATCCATAGTCGTTTTCGTGAGTTTCGTATATTTCTTTATTCCATTCAAAAATCGCTCTCGTGTTAAAACTATTCAACTAAATCAAATAAAATGATATAGAAGAAGAGGGTAGTCATGTCACTTGCATTCAACTACTTGTGTGGACCTTTAAATTGTACCTACTATTTTTTATACCTACCGATTCATTTGATTTCACGAAAAAATCAAAATTTCTGAACTTTATTTTTTGCGAAATTGTTACCATTTTGGTGTACAATCAAATTTATTCTATTCTACTCTATTCTATAGATTTTGCAGAATTAATGTTTCTTCACATTACTTACGATACCCTCTATGTAAAAAAAAAAATTAGACTACTTTACACAGACCACCCTGTATTTAATGACATTATTTTAAACAGAATAAAGTGAAGTAACTTGTTTCCAGACGTGTTTCCAGATAAAATAATGATGTCAGCCAGTTTAATATAAAGGACACAAAGGTAGCATTGAGTCGCCTTATGCAAAACATGGTGACTACTTCATTCAGCGTCTATCCGCCATTTGTTGGAGGTGACCCGGATAAAGGCGTCAAATTACCAACGTCAAATTCCAGTGTCACCTGAGCTAGGGCGGGCTGCTGGCGCCATTTTTATCCTATTCTGAGTTAATATTCCGTGGACGTCCGCCGGGAGCTGGCCATGTAACGGACACCCCTGAATCATGAAGCTACGAATTACTAAGTTTCTTCGCCCGACAAGATTTATTTCTTATTTGCTGGAATGATGTTTGAATTGCGTTTGTTATGAGCTTTTTCTCGGTTTAATATTACGAATGTCTTTGTGGTTCCTTTGTAAATGAGGCTGAATGTAAGAAACATACAAATATCTTTGTGTATAAAATGCTAATATACTGCGTTACAATAGACCCTTTTGTTCATTATATTTTATTTGTCATATCTACGGGGTACTATTTTGTACCAAAAATTATAATAATATAATTCCGCAGGGTGGGTAATCGTTGTTACCTACTTGCTTTTCAATGTTTAGTCCAAATAGTTAAATACTTATTATAAATGGTCTTATAAATATTTTATAATTATAAGTGGTCTTGGCTTATTAAAAATGGTCATGTAATGAGAACATCTAAAGAATATATGACTAGACAAGTCCTACACATGAATACAAGTCCAAAAAAGCGTGGTAGACCCCTTCTGACTTGGATGTCTGTGATTAGCAATGACCTAAAGAAAGCTCAAGTGAATGACTCGACGACCCAAAACCGAAATGCCTGGCGAAAAATGACGAGTAGAGCCGACCCTAATTGAAATGGGATAAGGCTAGGCAAACAGAGAGTTAAATACTTATTATAAACATTTCTCCAGAATATTAAAGTAATACTGCCTATCATAACACGAAAAACATTGTAAATTTTCGTACATCCTTGTAGAGATGGTAATTTTCTTTGTTACTTTCCGTATCAATTCAAATAAGATCACTGTAATTTCATTGCTTTCTAGCTCATTCAATTTTCATGAAATAGGCTAATAGGCTATCGATCCTCTTCTCTTACATTTGTTCTTATTCATATAAACAGACTTTTAAAAGATAATGTGAAGCAAACAAGGTATAGATTTAACTGTAAATAAGTTAAAAAAAAACTGTTCTAAGATAAACTTTGGTAAATTGATTCGCTAACTGAAAGAATAATATGAATACTTTCTTTAGTTCAAGAAGACAACTTAATCAAAGAACTATTAAAACTAATATACTTATTACCAATCCAACACACACACACCTATAACACAATCATCTCTATATAATTTAATTAACAAAATAACCAAGAAAGCGTTAACTTAATAACAGAAACTAATTTACAAACACAAAGAAAACCACTTACCCGAAAGCAAACAAAGTTGAAGCAAAGTGAATCATAAAATAATGTAAACGCAAGTTTATTCATAAAATTTATGTAAAAACGCCCAAGTTGGGGACAATCGAATAGTGATTCAATAGCGAATGAATTGAACGAAAAGCATTGTGCTTACCATGCACCGACTGCATTCAATGGGCACACTGCACACTGTCCAATATAGTTCATTCAATGACGTGATTTACATTTATTGCCCGACGGGAAAAGACTCACTCAATTTAAAAGTCGTAGAGGTCTCCCATTTTAAAGCTACAAAAATGTTAATCGAAAAGGGGATTTCATCACTCCCGTGGATATCGTAAAAGTTGACGCGGAGATGGTGGCTTTTAGCCATCACTATTTATGGTTAGATTGAAATCTTTATGATGTTGTCACACACTCGTGTTATAGGTACAGAATTTAATTCTTCACGTGGGAACTTATACGTAGAATTTACCATAGCCGACTGTAAAATTTTCTCGAAAACCGAGAATCTGCTTCCTGATGGCACTAAACTAATTCTTAGAATCGTATGTGGTATTGATCAGATGAGGTCTATATATGTTTCATGTTACTTCAATCGATTTTATCTTCCCTGTGTCAAAAAGGACGGGCAAAAATCTGCCTTCATCGAGACGTAGCAAGAAGAAAGCTCCGAGGTATGTGCTTCGAAAGCTAACAACCATCTATATTAGCTCTTTGACGGCTTTTCGATACGTTACGGTGGCTTACGAAAACTTTGTTGTTCTTTTTAGACCATTTATTGGAGAACTTCCATTTTTCATTTTTATTTGTGGTAAAAATGTTTTTGTACTGCCTCTTCAAAAGGCCAGATAATGCTCTTATTCCTTCAATCCGGGTGTCAAAGTCTTTGATGTTTTCACACCGAAAAAAGCTTTTGTTGATCACATTGAAGATACGTAGTACGTGCTAGTGCTTACAGAGACATTAACCTTTCTTACAATAGCATTAAATATTCTTTTATAAATAAATCGCAATTATAATGTATTAATTTGGTATGATAGTCTGAAGTTTCGACAGTATGAATTGCTGTGTACTTTGTCGTATGCTCTCATGGGGAATACGCACGCTGTCGGCTTCCCCGAACGTCAACCACACTTGCACGCGGTGCAACCAATGTCGACCAACGAGCTCCCACGACCGACAAGCATTACCGTATTACTTGATAAATTAAAAATAACATGAAGGCTGACATCCGTAATAAAATTGCAATCTGAGCGACAATTAGTGTAAAAACATTTATTAATTTGAACTTTATTTATTTATTATGTACACACGTACACACACACAAACCACACACACACTTTATGTACAGTATTGGTACATAGGCGAACTTACTGCAACAAGGTCTTCTCTACCAACCAAACTTTGGGTTAAAAAAGACTACATCGTGGATTGTACACAATTTTTTAGTGATAGAAAGTGAGATAAGAACGCAAATGTTCTTAAAACTTTCGTAATTGCTCTTCTGCTACAAACCCATGTTACGATGGGATACTTACCGCCTACACATATCTAACTACATACATAATATATATTGCGGCAACAACTTCTATATTGTGTTATGGACCTTAAAGTTCTTGGTTCAATTTAGTTCCATCATCAAGGGAATAAAAATACTTGCCAGAAATTAAAAAAATAATAAGTTAGTGCTCGTCCTGTTGTACTTTTTTTTAAAGTGGAAATCATCCTATGACTTCTCCCGCACTACGCGGTGGAGCGGGATGTTGGAGTTAGAGTTTACTGACCAAAACCCACGCCTATATTCTTACATTGTCTTGTGTTCCAGGACCCTGGGTTTCCTTTTCGGAAGCTAATCTATAGCCCCAGTAAGTTTCGTCCCTGCGGGGCCGCTACGATTTTCCTGACATCTCTTTAAGGCGTGCGGGGGAATCTACGTGCCGTCGACGACTCGAGCTCGGTCCGTACGATTACCGGACAGCCGGACGGCGAGCTACCCATTGCGCGTCGTTCAAGTTGCAAGCCCACGCCTGTGGTGGATGGACCCGAGGATTACGTATGCGGCCGGCTTGTATTACTGCTTCGCAGAAGGAGGCGACCGCCTGCCATTCCTCCTCGCTCCGTGCCATGGCTTGTAACAGGGCCCCTTCCTGCTGTACTGCGGTCAGCTTTTATTCAATGAAGTTACAAGCGCTTTAGTAAGGCGTTTATTTAAAAACCTTTAATTTTTATGTTTTTTAAATTTTTGTTTTCCAAAAAAGAATTGAGTTATTTTGCAGAATCAGTTTATATTTAATTTAGATCAATATTGCAAGCACAATGCTTATGCTGCCATCATCACTTCACTGAATGATTAAAATAAGACACTGAAAGCGAAAATTATTTCCTCCGTTATTAAATAATTACTGTAAGATACATAACACGTCTGCAATAGTTTAATGTACGTTAGGTATACGTCCTTCAAAATAGTATTTCTAAATAATGCATAGATGCAGAGAATATTCCGTATGATATTCAGTGTCTGGCGATATTTACTCGTAACACCGACAGTTGCACGTGTCTCAGGACGTAGGTATATCAATCAGCAAATACATACCGGTGTACGCTAAAGGAGAGAGGGCATGAGATCCTAATCAGACGATTGTCAAGGCACGTGTACGACGTGACGTGTCCCCGGAGTCCATTGTGCTCTCGGCTCTAAGTTAACCCTGTGTGTGCCGGACGGCACGAGTCCTACTCACAATATCGCCAGGAATTTTACCTCAATGCATCATAATAGAGGATTTATTCTATTCGGGTGTTCAAACGAATTTCACTATTGTTGGGAAGCACTGTGTTAGCACGGTGAATGACCTCTGAAAATTCAATAAGGAAAATATTGAAAATGAAAAACAAAATTAAAATCCTTGCCTTTTCGTCGACGAAGTTCGAATGATTCGTTCCACGAAAAGGAAAGGAGTTTTAATTAGGTTTATTACCTTTATCTAATAAACTACTTTACTGAATATGTTGCAAGCCTGACTATCAGTATCCAAGGAGTATCGTGTTGCCCAGTAATTGGGTTACGGAGGTTTGTTAGCCACATCAGGTTAGACTACAAGCCGACCTTAAGCTAGTTGGGGAAAGGCTATAATAAATAATAATTATAAATTTATTGAACCATTGTTACAAATAGTACCTTAACGTATTAAAGGTCTGTAACTAATTGCGGGCTTCATTTATGTAGTATACGGTTTTTTTTTTTAGGTGGGAATATCATCTTATGACAAATCCCGCTCTTGGGCGGAGTGAGAGATAGTGTCAGACTTTTACTGACTAAAAACCCACTCCTGTTCCTTCTTTGCCTTCATCCCGCGGCCCCAGGCTTCGCTTTCACACTACCCGTGGGCCCCAATGATTTGCTGACATCTCCTTGAGCTGCGCGTGGAACAGTACGCGCCGATGACGACTTGGACTCGGTCTGGATGGTTACCAGACGGTCGGACGGCGAGCCACCCATTGCTCACCGTCCGCCTAGTCTGGGGGCCATGTAGTATACGGTGGCCCCCAAACTAGGTGGCGCCTGTATCTTGGGGACCGGAGTTGAAAATGTAAAACTGCTTTTTTCCACTGGAGACAATGTAATAAAAAGTACATAAAAAAAATATAAACACAACAAAAAAAAATTAAATGGTGAAACAGCTTAGCTTCTACCTTGCCTGGTCGTAAGCGTTGGATACTTATAACTGGCACTCTGGCAGAATTCGGCTCTAAGCCTTTTTTAAAGTAAGAAATCATCGTCAAGTTAATGACTCGTCGGAGTGTCACACTTTTACTAACTAAAATCCACCTGTGTTCCTTCGGTTGCTCTTTACAAATTTATTGTAACCATTTCATAAAACGTTACCTTCACACTCACTCACTTTGCAAAAAATTGGCAATCACGTCATATTTATGTCCCAAGATAATATTTTATTTCGCGTCATATTGTAGTACATTATGTCGCTTTTAGTGCTTCACGTCATTCGACGTTAACGTCAAGACACGTGTCCCGAATAATATGTGTTACTCTAATTGATTATATAATATAAATACGAGGACTCGGACAATTTTATTTTTGTGCTTATTCGGCTGGTGGAGAAAACATTAGATTTCTTAGATTTATGTCTTTCTCAATATTGGAACGTTTATTTGAATATCTCCGAAATCTGTTTGTCAGCCGTTAATAACGTCGTCGATTTTTTTAGGTATTTAACGTTTGAAAAGTCGTACGTCGTCATTTCAGGGTATTTTTATTTTAACTTAAGTTTAAACTTGACGAGCCTTTTAAAGCTGATGTAGGAGCACTTTGTAGCTCAATAACGCGCCTGCATTTACTGTTTAAGTGGCCGTGCGCCCCTATCACGAGGGCTCTACAACGGTTGCTCGCGTGAAAAACCACTCGATGCACCCTGCGTACATTACGTACGTACGGATATATTTTAGTATTCATATTTTAGCATGTGTGCATCACTTAATTATAGAGGTTTTTATTATTATTATTATTTATTTATTTCGAATACCAAAGACTCATTTTAGTTCCATAATCACATACAGACAATACATATAATAAAATTACATACAATGAAATGTTAAAATCAAAATTAAATTAAATTAGACTGCATTGGATTATCATTAAATTACATTGGATTGTCATTAAATTAAATTGAATTTTATTACAATGTCAGTCAGTCAAAAGAATTGTATAAAATATTAAAATGAATTGTGCATACAAAATTAAGATTCAAATAAATGTCATTTTTATATTAAAACACATTAATCGTTTAATTACAATTTCCTAACAGGAATTGGAATAGCAACATGTCTTCCACAGCTATGTCAGATATATGGACAGTCTAGCCTATCGGCGATCATTGCCAGGATTATATCTACAAAATATTTACAATTTGATAGCTTCGCACGTGTGGGTTGGATTTAAGTATAGTGACTATGCTTATTTATTTGTGAAAAACTTATTATTGGAAACGAATGGTCTTGCTTTGAGAAAAAGTTTTTTGATTAATTTTTCACCTGATGAGACAGCTTAGCTTCTACCTTGCCTGGTCGTAAGCGATGGATAAGGTTCTTCTTTTCCTTATAAATGGCAGATTTCGGTTCTAAACCTTTTTTTTTTAAGTAAGAAATCAGCGTCGAGTCTGACTTTTACGGAACACAGGTGGGTTTTAGTCAACCCACCTGTATTCCTTCGGTTGCTCATTGCAGTCCAAGGTCATAGTAATTTTTTCAAACAATCCCTAGCAGGCATTAACCCTAACGGACCTCGTCAATTTTGCTGACATCTCTTGGAACAAAACACATTGTCGCCCCGGGCTTGGTCTGTGGATCGGACGGTGACCTACTTATTGCTCGCCATCTGCAAGCCCGTGCCTACGGTGGCCGGGTGTCGCTCCGCTCCCAACGCCTGGGGCATCTCCTCTTCCTTTTAGAAGCCAGGGTGTGGAGTGTGAGGATTATATGCGTCTGACGCTTTCCGCGAACTAGATACTCGTTCGCATTACTGGTTCGCAGAAGCAGATATCGATTTTAAGACTAACTTTTGGTTCTCTCAGAAAAGTCAAGTGTATTTAACCTTTATCTCTCAGTCTGCTAAGCTAGTACCTACAAGTACTTACTATATAATACACAGTATTCACGATACACGAGTGATTATTAAATCGACCTACTCATATTTTCAGTTCATAACACGAAAAAACATTGATCGAAAAGTTTATTAAAAGAGCAGATTTATAAGTAATATTAGGTCCTTACCGATGAAATAGGTGTTTTTTAAAACGGGATACTTTGAACTGTGATATCTTTGGATCGACTTGGATATATAAGTTCAAATAACGTTTATATTAAAGGTTAAGATAAGTTTTCGTGGGTATATTGCGATATATACGTAACAGAAAATAAAAAACACAAAGAAACCAATAAATACCTTCTTTTGAGAATAGAATAACAGACCTTTAATATAAAGTTTGTTTGAACTTATAATTCCTAATCAATACGAAGATATGACAATTAAAAAAAAACCGTTTCAAAAAAGCCAATTTCATAAGTAAGAACCTAATAGTGGGTATCTAGGAAGGTTGCCTATATTGTACCAGTTAACACACTTCATAAACTGTCAAAAAAACTATATAACTTAAAAGGATTATATTACTAGAAATAAAACGGTTGTTCTATTGGTGTTCATTTTTATTACTAGAATACTAGAAAATGAGGAAGTATAAAAAAAATTACGACATTTAAAGGTTTAAAAAAAGTCTGAAAAAGTAGTAATATAATAATATTCCACAACTATCAAACAACGCCGTCTAGTCGCAAACTAAGCAGAGCTTGTGTTATGAGTACTAGGCAACTGATAAACATACTTTTATATTTCTAAATATATACATATTATAGATAAATTACACCCAGACACAGAACAAATGATCGTGCTTATCACACAAACATTTGTCCTGAGTGGGAATCATCCCTCGACCTTCGGCATAGTAGGCAGGGCCAATAATCACTAGACCAACAGGCCAGTCAGACAGAGGAAAGTACAATTAGGAAACCGGTTTCCTTAATTGTACCATAGTTATCCTAAATTGTACCTCACGATCTAAATGATATTCAAGTGCCTAAAAACTAAAATCAGCATTACCGTTATACATCTTCATAAAAATTATTATCCATGAAGTTTTAAATATAATAATGTACCTAAGTACTACAAATAAAATTTGAATCAACAACACAATAAAATAAAAGTTTTATATAAAATTAGTTAATGTAGAAATGGTATGTTCATGCGCTTATTTGAATATGCATGAACGCTCTTTAATTCCCATAGATACCTTTTTAAACAATCTAAGGGTTTTTCCAAATCATCTTGCGTCCATTTATAATACTTTTTATCCTCTCCAGACGTCTGAAAATATTTTAATCTTGTTAACAATCGCATTATTACACTAAGTTTTATTTTTATGCGAGCCAGCATCATAACCTCAAAATGCTAACCATAAAACTAAATTCTTAAAAAAGTCCACTATAATAGTGCACTTTTAAGCTTACTTTCCAAAAACATTCTACAACACATCTTCTACATTTCTTTCTTTCTTTCCTATTCATGATAGCTGCGGTGTAATTACTTCCATTAAATAAGATTAGAACGCCGTGATAATTATTTTTGTTCACCACACTTCACACAGTTGTGACATCGAATCCAAAATGGCAGCGATTGCGTCATGTTGGTAGTATTGCTTTTGCATTGGTAGTAGTGCTACCAATTCAAAATTAAACATTATGGTTTGGTAGATTCTGAAGTGGTACAAATTACAAGCTGGTCCAATTTAGGAAACGCGACCCTAATACCTTTGATGATCATTTTAAGCTGCGTTAAATAAATAATTTAATATCTCCTCACTAAACAATTACCTAATGGAAAACTCTTTCAGATGAATAAAACGCATCACCCTTAGACAACATTTACACCACTTAATTACAAGAGCATTTACTTTACACCCAAATATATAGGAGTATATCAAATAAAACGCTTGAAGCACTTCAACAAGCACGTATTTGTAAAACTAAATGAAGCGTATAAATCGTATAAACCTAAGACGTAGGCACATAAATGTCGATGATGTGCAAAATAAGATGGGTATACATTACATTAGTGAAAGCAAACTGTGTCAAAGTAAAATGCTGAGCGTGACACCAAGACGTGACTTAGGTAAATTACATTTACTTTAGATGTGGATCCAGTCTGGTGCTAAAAAAGCTTACTAAGATGAAGATTTTAAATTTTCAGCATACTTTAGTAGTTTTCTATTTTCTCACGGCCGACCAAGACCATCCAGACAGTGAAATTAGTTTCTTTTGGACTTAAGGGAGGCTTTTTTTAGGTGTGAAATCATCTAATAAAATCTCCCACCCTTGGGCGGGGCGGGAGATGTCATGTCAGTTTTTGCTAGTTCCTTCGTTGCCTTTCATTCCAGAGCCAGGTTTTCCTTTCAGAAGCGAATCCGTGACCCCAGTAGGCTTCGACCCTGCTGGACCCCTACGGTTTGCTGACACACTACGCACCGCCGTCGACGACACAGTATAAATATTAACTGTGTCGACGACTTGGGCTCGGTCCGGACGGATACCGGACGGTCCGCAAGCCCGCGCGGGGGAGGCCTAACGTATACAATAATTAGTTTTTAAAAGTTTAGTATTTACTAGTACTAAGAGTAATTTTCAAATTATATCTAAACTATGATTAGTACCAATTTATACACAGGGTATAGGGAATACAATCACATATTTATTTCTTAAAACATTATCTATAGAGACAAATTTATTTAGGTTGATAAGTATTTCCATTAAAAGGAATTGTCTGATTGATATAACGACATCGGTGTGCAAGTAAGGAAAGCCTGTTTAGCAAATTTTTAGGGTCCCGTACCTAAATTATAAAACGGGACCCCATTACTAAAACTCCGCTTTCCGTCCGTCTATTTGTCTGTCTGTCCGTCTATCACCAGGTTGAACCGTGATAAATAGTTAAAATTTTCACAGATGATGTACATATTTCTTTTGCCGCTATATATACAAATAAATATTCAAGGGGGCTCTCATACAACAAAAATGTTTCTTTACCGTTTTTTTTTTATTTTAAGGACGTACCTAAAAAATTTCGACGGATTTAGCTCTCAGATTGCTTGTCACCACTTGATTTTAAGCAAATAACGTGGAAAACGAAAAGCTGAACCGAATCTACTATACCTCAGTACGTAGGTACGAACACAAATTCATGAGATAAGCTGATTAGCAAGTTAAAAGGATGTCCGCAAAAGCAGTGGAGAAGTTCAGCGAATTAAAACAATCTCATCGCTACTCGATGTCAGCAAAAACCTTGTTTTGACAAACTACATAGGCCCTGTCTGTGTCTGTTTTACACCTTGTACGTGACTAGTACTAGTACTTGTAGGTCGTTCTATTTGAACTGGCCTGGGCCAATAGACGTATGGGGTTTCGAAATACTGGACCAGGCCCAGATCGTATACCTGACTGAGCATAATTTCTGGCCCTGGCTTCTCTGGGGGACCGCCTCAGTCAGTTGTTCCATATGGTCGTTTTTCCCTCTACCTGGAAGAAGGTTGGATTGGTCCTGTTGAAGAAGGAAAACAGAGGCTCGGAGTCTGCGTCTGCATACCATCCCATTTGCATGCTCGACGAGATTTCTAAGTTATTCGAAGGAATAATTGCCCAAAGACTCGCCGAGCACTTGTCACTGGTTTTTCCCGACCTTGCTGTTTATCAGTATGGCTTTCGGTAGCAGCATTCAATAGTTGTTGCGATCTTATAGTCCAGTGTCCTGGGGTGGAGTGACTTTGGCGGCAAGTTTGGATATCTTTAACAGTCCCTGCCCTGGGATATGATTAGGGCGACACTAATACATCATCAATTTGGAGCAGTGGTGGCCGAGTGGAGCAGTGGTGACCGAGTGGTAACGGCCCCGACTTACAAGTTGTAAGTCGCGGGTACAAACCCAGCCAGGCGCATTTCTTTGTGTAATTTATTTCATCACCACTGCTCTCAAAACGGTGAAGGAAAACATCGTGAGGAAACCGGCATGTCCTAGAACCACAAATTCGAAGACATGTGACATCTACCAACCCGCACTGGGCCCGAGTGGTGGATTACGGCCAATTCCATCTCCTGGAGAGGAGGCCTGAGTCCCAACAGTGGGAACATTATAAGGCCGACTATGCTAATATCACATCACAGAGACACACCCTTACCTGCAGTGCATCGTCGAAGTCGGTCTACCGGCCAAGTATGCACATTCACTTGGTGGATCAAAATGTTAGCATTCATCGGAGGGTGACTACGGGATTATTACGTGTGCATATATTTCATAAGGGTTGATTTTAAGTCCTGTCTTGTGATACCTTACATTGCTATGAACCTGCAAAGCAGTAGGACTTTGACAAATTGCCACCATTGCACCATTGACCTGGATAGTTTAAGGCTTCATTGTTTAAGGCCGGTGGGACTCTGGGGTTGCGAGCACTCAAAGTGACCCTGCGGAAAGTTCGTGGTAGAGTATTCACGTGTCTCCGTGCGTAGTGAGATTCTAGAAAGATTACATTAACTTTTGGGGTACCAGGGTGGTCTTCAATAAGGTCACAGGAACCCGTCCAACTGCTGATGGTCATTATAAAACCACCCCGGGTTTTATGGAGGTAAAAATCGCACCCTCCTCGTTATTTTTCCCTGAAGTCCAGACGCCTCCTTTTACTTCAAAAATGTACCTATGTCATTGTAATTTGGACACTCTCGAGCCTTCTTTGTGTTTTTCATAATCATGACAGACATTATTTTAACCGAAGTTCAAAGAGCAATCAAGTTGTTCCTAATACCAGAGCTTCCTCGAAAGCTTAAATCGATAGAACAGTTTTGTCCGTACTGTCTCCAAAGCGGCTTAATCCATTACCAAGCATGAAGATGTAAAAATGTAAAAGATTTAAAACATTTATTTAAACTGTGCATGTAGAGACGCAGTAAGTAAAAATATAAAACTCCTTAACGTGTTTGATTATTTCTTAACCGCCTTCAAAAAAAGGAGGAGGTTATCAATTTGGTTGGATTTTTTTTATGTGTGTTATGTCGTTTATGGAACGACTTGCAAATTTTTTTTTCAGAATCCAGTTCTGATGATTGGATCCATAAGGAATCGAGAGAACTCCTCAAATATTATAGGCAATCGTATAGTCATAATGATATTTTCATCGAAAGTATTTAGAATGATCTAATCACAATTTTATAAGATCTCCAAACTTTATTTCTCATTTTTTTTTAAATTATATAAACCAGTGATGTAAACTCTAGCAAGTTTTAATTTTTTTCTAGAAAAACTCTTCCCTAGTAAATGAACCTTCAATCTGTTCTAATATATCTTCAGAATTATGTTTAGGTCACCGTCGAACGTTTCGGTGAGTAAGGACGGGTCGTACTAAAAGGTACGTAATGCCAGACGAACGTCGACCCAAGAAAGGTATTTCTTAAAAAGGGTTACACTAACAGTACGTCATTACTAACCAAGTGTACATTAATGGACTGAATAAATAGAAACTGAAGACGGTTTACTTAAAACCATGTTAAGCTTAAAGACTGCTGAGTTTCATAAAGTTTCATTAGTTCAAGTACTCTCTTTTATAAAACGAAAATGAAGGTTTAAATTTATCTAAATTATTTTATAACTAGAAAGTACAGTAATGGTGAGTACTGTGGATTAATTTTTATCTTGAAAAAGTGCGTGGTCCCCGCGAAATACGCACGAGTGTGAAACCACTTTAATGACTTCACTGATTTTCATACGGTTTTCACAAGTAAACAAAGTGATTCTTGGGACAGTTTTCTGCAATCTCGCGGAAAACTGCTGGTAAATGTTACACGTTTTTCCAACGGAATATAAGTTGTTGAAGAACATTTACTTTAACATCTCTCCATCATGAGTAAGTTAATAAATAAGCAATGAGAAATAAGTATTAACATTGCTGACTACAGTATTTATTTGTTTTTTTTTCCTCAATATTGCAAGAGAATATTATTATTGATATTTAGAATCCAATTACGTTAATCGAAACGTTATACCTGCGTTATTTTTCTTTTTGTGTTAGATTATGCGCCATGTTTTTAAATCCTTAGATATTATAATATAATGTTCACCATCCGCGTCATTCTGTTCGAATTCAGATTTCCATGCGGTTTTTACCGATAGACAGAGTGATTCATGAGGAAATTCTAAGTGCACACACATGCTTATTATAGTACAAAAATGCCGAGAAATCCAAATATTTCTAACACCAGTAATAAGCTGGGGCGCGTTGCTAGTATTAAATAAAATATATCAATGGTCAACGCTGTAAGTATAATCAATGCAATCATATGAAGTGTGCAAACTGTTACGTATTATACATAATTCAAAAAAAAAATGTTTCCTTCGTGTTTTTCTTTTGATGATAAACATCGATTCGGCAATAAGTACCAATACATTTTATACGCTTATCAAAAACATTAAGCATATAAGCCATTCTAACGTCACACGCAATCCTATACCACATTTAACCACAATTATTCGCAAGACCGATCTAGTTCAAAACAGTTGCCTTGAGCATAACCACCAGGAGACCCATCAATTAAACGTTCATTACCATCGCGAATTTATTACTTTAAAACCGAACTAAGCACGCAAATAAAGCATCTAACGCAGTTACCACCTACAAGTTATCCGTGAAAATATTAATATTTTACCTTTTCCACGCAAACTAAGTATCACAGAGTGGATATAAAGTAAACACAGCTATAAATTAAACATTTCATATTGCCGGCGGAGATACTTTAAGGCACCATATATTTTACCCTTTTCCTCTCCTATATTAGCGTTTTTACCGGCTACATTTTTTCTTCACACTATTATTCGGAAAATTTGTTGCACACCCGCTTACCGCAAGCGGTAAGAACGTTAAAACCGTCCCGTTTGAAAATATGAGAACAGCTCGGGTTTAATGTAATGAAGATTTATTTTATCTATGTTATCTTTACGAGTAAATTGTTCTCTCGTAAAAGTAGATTCATATTTTTGCTGTCTTATTAGAAAACGTGCGAGTTTGAACAATGCAAAAATTATTTTCGTTTTCAGTTTTGTCGAAATGAGCACGAAATTACGTATATTCGATGTACGCCGAATCTCATTTTTTTTTATTGTAATCACCTACACGCAATTATCCGTTTTTATGTGAGTTTGTAGGTAGTCTGGCACTACCTCTGTCCTCGTGGCTATTGTAAAACGCAACAAGGGTGTAATTTGGCAACGGGTTGCGATGCTATCGCGCCGCATTTCCCTACAGATATCGCGTTATTTAATACCGTTGTTTGGCTCGCATCTGTGACAAAGAACACTCGTTGTGAGTTCGTTTTGCGCTAATTGAGTGTAACATCAGCCTATCTATTAATATGCCCCCAAATACCCACATTGAAAACAACAACAACAGTACTGTTTCACAAATGTAGCCTCGGCAGTAGATAAGCTACATCTCCTTTTAAAATTGCTATTATAACCCAACAAAACTTAAATACCTTCTTTTATTCACGTGCAAGTAATCAAAACTTCAGTTTCCAAACCACCATTTTCAAAATATGTTCTGAATACCTTGAAAGTTTGCAACAAGAAATCTTAGCGAGTTATTTCTTAAATATTTTAGAATAAACTCGTTCACCTGGCGCTTGTTTAAAATTCTGAGGTGTCGTAGGGGCAGACAGGAGCAAACTTGCCGAAGTTGTTGGAGTTTGCCTGTCCTGGGAACAACAAGCCGACGTTTGACACCTCCGACTTTGGAACTGACAACGATCACCACAGAAACACTCGCACTTTCATTACAAACTTATCCTCAAGGCGTTCGTGTGCGTGAGTGGCAGCTTACGTAACAATAACGATCTTTTGATCAAACCATTTCAAAAGATCATCGGAATAAAAATAAGTAGGTACGTAATTTCCTCAGCCTCGCCCTTTGCTCGGGACAAAAACATAATTCAATGGACGAAAAGTCAATTTAGACAAAACGTCTGTAACAGGCACATGTTAAGGCAATATCGACCTTAATTACGTTCCTTCCTTTGATAATCTAAAACATATTTTTTATAGAATACTGCTTCTCACAAACAATTTTGTTAGTGAGTTTGTATCTTAGTTTTTAATTTGTATCTTCTGGGAGATGCCTGAATTGTAGAGTATTTTCCGTGCGATTACTAAGTTGCTGGGTCGGAATACTAAACGAAGCAAATAGTTTGTGTTCCCGCAGTTGGTCGCAAGTGAGCATCCTGGTCAGCTATCGACCAGACCGGACCTATAACTTAGAAACCAAACTAATTTAATTAGCATAAGCTCAGTGAAATTTCCTAGATTCATATCTCGGTTTGTTGTTATTGTAAATGGACTAAGTTTGTGGCTGACTAACCTCACAATAACAATAATAATAAAATTGTAAAACTGGAGGTTCGTTTGCACGGTTTTCATCCTTTATCGTTTTTAAATATTGAAGTTAGTGTACTGAAGCTTTAGTTAGTGAACTGATATTTGCCACAGGTTATGTTTCAATTTAAGCTTTTAGTTTTTATTTACATATTAGTATATGTTTGTGAATGGTGCCGTTCTCAAAACAACATTAATTATTTACCTGTTTGTTCTTAATTTATTGCCCACACATGATTTTACCAAAATGAAATAAGCTAACTGATACAAAACGTTCCCATGGTCCGCGGGTCGCGGGGGAAACAAAGTGAGTGCACCAGACGTCTCCCGTTCACCCTCTAATTGGATTAGTTTGCAAAACTTTGCGCTGGATTCTTTCTCCTTGAATTACGTCTAAATAGTTGTCGTTGTCTAATACAAGTTGCTTTTTGAAACGTAAGTGCAAGTTTCAAAAGGTAACTTGTATTAACATAAACATCTTGCTAATAGAACAACTTTAATTCTGTAATTCTTTATTTTATCTACACCATAACAACATACAATATAACTGGATAACAGAGTTAGTTTTATAGGCGCGATTAACTCAAAGTTTAGTTTTACGTCTAAGACATAATTAGTTATAGCAACGGTATTCTTATAAATCTAGATTCTAGTTACGCAATTTAAACCTGGTCATAGTGGTTTTCTGATGTGCCTAAGTTGCACGATAGTCGTATATATTTTTACTTTAGTCAAAAATTCAATTTATTCCCACAGAATTCGAAATTCAAGTTAAAATTCATAACTACACGTATGTGTCGAACCGTGAATTTTAAACTCCGAAATGATTTAATCGAAACCATTTCAATAAAATGTAAAATTTAACTATAATATTTCCAAAAAAAAATCACTTGAAAGCCGATCCGTAAATCGGTATGAACGTCCCAGCGGAAATGGCGAAAGCCTATAATTTGAACAATCTGTATTCAGGCGCATTATCGGAGCAGAGTTAGGGAATGTGAACAAAGGTATCACAAAGTTCTGTTCAATGAGATAAAGGGATGTAAAATTACGAGGACAGTTATGTCAGCAGTAAAGTTACAACTCCGCAATAAACTAGTCGGTAACGAGATAGAAATAGACACCGAGGTCGATACGACACATTTTAGGGCAATTCACGAACATAGGCACAAGGTTTTTGTGTAAATGTTAATCTTAATTATCAACCTTGTTGTCCTTTGTCGTGTTGAATACTAATTTTCTGTTACTTTGCCTTTTATTGGAAGCCGAAGCAGTTCGGGATAAGAATAGGATGTTAATTAATTAATTTGTGGTGTTTCTGTTCGCTGAAACTAGCATTTTATGTAAAAATGCCGCCACGATTTCTTTATGGTTTTAGGTAATATTGTCTCTTCTTTTGATAAGAAACTGGATTAAACAATGAGAGCCAATGGACATCTCTATAAGCGTGCAGTATGGATATCCCTATATGTACTCTACCAAGATTCTTTTAGGTCATGTAGAGTAAATATATAACCTAAATTCACTTGTGATAAGAGAAAAATACCAGTTGATAATTACGTATAAAATCTTTCATAGAAAAACTGATTCTCCAAAGCTACATGTAAACTACGTCTCAACTTTGTGGTCTAATTAAATATAGCCGCATCGGGAGATATAGCTATTCGTTGTACCTGCGAGGCACACCGTTAGGTGAATCCAGTCCCCTGTCCTTCGCAATCTCTCTGCGCTCAACGCTCTCTCCTAAGCATTTATGAAGTTACCTTACGGTCACACTAACAATTACACCTTAAATTCACTTAAACACTAATGAACACTAATTTTAAAATACGGAACAAAAATTTGACATGTCACTTGTACAGTGTTGCCCCTTTTATGTATTTAGATATGTATTTTGTGTATATTGTTGCGTTGCAACTTTCCAGAAGTGTTGGTTTCATTTCGTATATTTCTCTGACTGAAACAGAATATTTAGTAGCACCAGCAGTTGCGGTGGCGGCAGTCCAGCCCGCTCCAGTATAATGGTAACATCCGTCACTTGTTTGTTCGTAACATGCTCTGCCCAGTTAACTTTCCAAGCTTCAACACTATTGTGCTAGGTAATAATCCAGCACTTTCTGTTTAAATCTAGCTATGAAATATGGAGTATGCGGTTTGCGGGTTTATTTGATATTGTAATACTTATCTTTAGTTTGCCTATGGATTAAACTAAGATTCATAACGCTATTAAAGCTGGCTAGCTATCTGTCTTGAAAGAGCTAGTTAAGAACATTATTGAATTCATTATTGTATTTTTATAATTTAATTTATGTATTGTATCTATTTATGCAGACGTTTATTTACTATTATTGAATAGAATAGAATAAACCTTTATTGCACACCAAAATAGTAACAAAACTTTTAAACTAACTTAATCTATAGGTACAATGGCGATCTAATAGTGTTCGGTTGATATATATATGTATGTATAATATGATTTAATTAGATAATATAGTCTATTTTAACTTAGTTATACTCACTGTGTCTGCACCTCTCATGCAACTGTCCTATCGCAGATCTGCTGGAATAAATTTGGTTTGTAATAACCAGTACCTTTGTGCTCTTATATCTATACTTGTTCTTTTCACTTACGTGTGTTTTTGTGTACCAGAATAAATAAATAATCTTACCTATATTAGATGACAATATCATATAGAACAAGTATTTATCACCACATTTTATCACAGCTTGTATGTGATGTTGGAAACCCATTAAGTTCATTTTTCCTCGCTGTATTTGATCTTTATTGACTCTTGCTTTTATCAAAGGTATAAAAAATGGAGCAATTAAAATATAAGTTTTCTAGCTTCTACCAACAATTTCACCCGTATGAAAGAAATAAATTATTTAAACGAAATAATTATTCTATGAGCTACTTCAGGACATGGTCTACCCGTCAAATTTCATTCAAATCCCTTTAACCGTTTGAGCGCAAAGCAATAACAAACATACACAGACACACCATTACACATACGTACACACTTTCGCCTCTATAATATTAATGAGATTAGCTCATACATCAGTTTACAAAATAAAAACAGATTAAAGTGAAACAAACAAATATTAGCGCTTAAAATATTTCTGTTCACCGGTTTATTTATTGTAAGCCAGAATTTTATTATTTCGTTTTTGATGAAAAATCATATCAAATTTATTTTATTTCGGTGACACGTTTTCATAAATGTTTAATGCGATTGATGAAATTTAGTGCTCACACAACTTTTATTTCAGTTTGTGTGCTTTAAATAAAAATAAATATTACCGTCTGGTTTATAAACATATTTCCATCGATACAGTTTTACCATCTATTACAAAGTTTAGAGAGAGAAATGGATAATACTAACCTTTGGACAATAACGTGAGGGGGCCTCTGTCGAGAAGTGGGTTGTTACAGGCTAAGAGATACCAGTAAACATCACTGCTTACCATCAGGTGGGATCGCAGTCAAGCACTAGTAGGTATATGTCATTTAAAAAAAAACCTAGCAGTCTAATGAAGCTGTTACTCCTATCGCTACGTAACCTGGAACCTATTTACTGAAGGTGAGACCTGAGGGTGTTTTCTGCCTACCAGAGCTACGGATCATTCCAAGGATAACTGAAGGAACACGGTTTTAGCCATTAAAAGTCTGATACTCCCTCTCAGTTTCACCAGAACTGAAGAAGTTGTTTGAGGACTTCCCATCCCGATCTAAGAGAAAGTGTTTTCCAGTATAAAGCACACTGTCATTTCACCAGTTTCATTTAAGTGCGTAACATATAATATCACATAGCAGAAATAAAGTGTAGTGTATACGAGGCGGTAAGTTCTTATACAGTCGAATAAATATCATAGTATGGAGTGTCTGCTCCGGTGACCTTCACGTCCACAACTACGTGCAGTAAAAACTACGTGGATCGAGGTCGACAGCTGAAATATCATCCTTTAGTATGCGAGGTCTAGCTCCGTTTCTTAGCAATTTTTTACACAGGTTAACTTATGAGCATCATTTTTGAGAGTAAAACTACAGATGTGTAGTGAATCTGCAATATAGACGTCTAAAATCAAACGTTGAAGAGAGTCCTCTTTTCAGAGGATAGGCAAAGCTCCTGTAGCAACCTTGGTTTTGAACATGTCATGGTGGTGGTGGTGGTGACTAATACCAATCACCAATCAGGTGAGTCGTCAACTTGTTTGTAGAATTGAATAAACTTTATTGTCGACCAAAAAAGTAACACAACTTATACATAAATTTAAATCTATGAGTACAATGGCTGTCTTATCGCTAACAGCGATATCTACCAGACAACGTTAGGATGGATAGAAAGGACTAAAATAATACAGGGTTACGTTGTTGAAACTTCAACGGTCCGGACTAAGCGTTTCGCTTCGTCGTTTATACCGCGTACATCGAAGGACTGGAACAATTTGCCTGCTGCTGTCTTCCCGTCCAACTATAATATAGGTGTCTTCAAGGCTAGAGTGAATAGGCTCTTAATAAACTAGTGCGCCTGACGATCAATGATTGCATCTCCGCTTACCATCAGATGGGATCGCAGTCAAGCAATGGTCTATATCAATTAAAAAAAAAAAAAAAACAGGGGTAGTCTACGATGCACTGCTAACAAATTAATCAAACACTAGATAAACATATGTATAAAATCATTACATACCTATATAAAACACAATACATTATATCATCATACATAAAAATTCATAAATTGAAAATATTAAATATCATACATTAAATTGATAACAACTTGGGTCTTCATGTGATTGTCAATGGATCACACTCCACACTCCTAAATCTATATTGTGTTTGTATTTAAAGAAAGAAAACAAAAATGTGACAGACTAGACATTTAAAATCAGTATGCTAGAATCACACTAATAATAATATTATAAAGGCAAAAGTCTGCGAGTCGCATACAAACATACATATGTTTGTTACTTCTTCACGCGGGAACGGCTGAACGAATTAAGATAAAACTTGGTACACTTTTATACCATGTCCTGAAATAGCACATAGAATACTTTTTATCCCAGAAAGTAGACATATAAAATCAGTTTGTTATAACTGTTACAATCAATGATAATAGGATAGTTTCATATTTAAGTTGAAGGCCAGCGGCTCCACAAATTAGTGATGTCACTGCTGGCACTTTTTTGGGCTGCGGCATTGTCCGAAAGATTTACAGCAGTAAAAGTCGGACACTCCCTCTTGCTCGACCCAGGGTGGTAGGCATTATTTGGTGATATACCACTTCAAAAAAAAAAATGCCTGTGTGTAAGTACACACATAAATACACGCCTTGTTTCCGTGAGGGTAAGCAGAAACAACCGAATACCGACCACTTACCGATGTCCTATTACGGTCATCATGTAACGATTGACAAAAGGATAGAAATTAATCCACCGAATACAGTAGTAAGACTACTCGTTTGTTAGGATAACATGCGATTACAGTACTCTTAAACTGCTACACCACCCGCTACGATTCTTACGTGCTCCCTTTGTGTTAGTCACACAAGCAGGCTGACTGTGTGTGTGTGTCTTTCTGAAAAATATCACCAATATAATCTGTGTATGACATGTAAGACCTACCAGTATGCACGAACATACTCCATACCCTTTTATATTTATGTTGGATTGGGCAGCCTCTAAGGACAAGTCTCGCAATCCATACAAAATATAGATCATGAAGAAAAGTGACCCAAAGTTATATTATTTCACTTTTGTTTTCGCGTTTTATTTTCTTGAGTAGATGCCTCTGAAAGCAGGTGCCATGTCAAACGTCTGACCGGTTGATAAGCATGAATATGTAAAATATCTTCTTGTTTCGACTTATTATTGTTCGTGACGTTAAAGTAAACAAACAAAGACCCAGCAGAAAATAGATATATATTTACTCTGTACTAGCTTTTGCCCGCGACTTTGTCTTTGTTTGAAAATGGTTTTATTGGGTTTTTGAGATACGAAAATATGAAATATTATTTATTATCTTCGTTGTGTTTGATAGTCCATTGAATTGTATGGCGAGCAATATTGTATCTTAAAATAAAATATTATAGTATCTTAGCGCCCCTTAGTGAACTCCACTGCGGGTGACGTAACTTACGACAAACTTATTATTTGCGGTTGGTACAGTAATCGGATCTAGGGATCAAACCGCAAAATTAAATTTGTTTTTTTATTGTATATACTTTTCCGGGATAAAAAGTACCAAGTGTGGTGCCCAGGATATTAATGAATAATTATACCAAGTTTCATGGCGTGCGTGATGCCTGAACAAACAGACAGACAGACAAAAAATTTTTTAAATACATTTTTGGGTTCGGTGTCGGTCTAGTAACACCCCCTGCCATTTATTTTTTTGATATTTTCAATGTACATTTTTTCACTTCTACAGGTTTATTATAAGTATAGATTACTGGAAGTAAAATAAAATAATTTATGGTATAGAAATACTTAAGTGCTTATTGGTCGTTACGATGCGATTACGATAGGCTGTGCAAACATATACGAGTAGAACCATTTTCTGCAACAAAAATTATCTTCAAATTATGGTGACAAATTAAATTTTCGCATTAGTTGTAAGAATATCAACAACCATTTCATTTCTTTCAATCATTTATTTTCATAATGTGAATGTGAGAACACTGCAGACTCCGCTAACTTATAGATTTTCTATTTCGATGGACATTTTTTATATTGTACTTATTTACTATTCTCTCATTCTATTTATAATGTGATTTGGCAATATTGTAAACATGTTTTTTTTAAGATTGACCAAAGAATTACTTGCTGATGCCTCTCCATAGGAAACGACCAATCATACACTAGCTTTTGAAGTTCAATAAGTGCCCTTATAGGCACATGTGAAATAAAATATTTTGAACTGAATTGAGCTAATCACGCCTATTGATTTTCGTACAATTTGTGACGGTAAGTTCTTTCCAGAAACTAGAATCTGATCTAATACAAAAAGGACTGTCGTACATAACATTTTGATTTTTCTTCAGCACGGTTATTCAGTATGGAATAACATGCAAAACTTGCGCAATCTTTAATTCATAGTCATACACCGGCCGACTCCGACCCAAGAACCCTTCAGATAATCACAAGGAATTGTTCTTGTGGGGCTGCCAGTACCACCACACTTAGTGGACGGATTTATGATACGTATGAGCCCTTAATCTGCTCTTATATCACCCACGGGAAGCGGTCTCGTCGATTTATATCTGACACCGCACAGCTTATTAATAATTTTAGGACTAGCCTAGATTTTATGAGACATAACGATAAGTGCAAATCGAAGATTCGGAATTGGTACTTTGTTACATAAAACTTATGAAGAAGGCTTTGGTCTAAGAGTGGAGTAGGTTGTATAAAGAATTGCAATAAGCTTCTTTTCTTTAGAAAGATTTCTTGTTTTAGTAAACTCTATAAACTGAGAAAATATGAATTTAGTATTCTTTGAAATTGATGTTTTTTATATTGCGTTAAAACTTTCAACAATTTCTTCTCCATAAAAGAATTCACTCTATCTGTTTGAAAAACCAAAATCAGAGCTAAAAGTAATTTTATTTTCTGGGTGGAAATCCTTTGTGCTATTTTAGGAAACATTCCAGTTCTGCACTTAAGCCTTAATTAAGTATCGAACGTCAAAACTTTGCAGTTTTTAAATAAAGTGAGACGAGATTTTCTTTTAAATCGACGTTTTATAAAGTCCGAGCCGCAGTCAATTTGATTTCGTTAGTAGACGTTAGGCTTTGTTAGCAGTAAGTTTATGTTTGTAACGGGACCCAAGATAAAAGAAGTACTATAGTTACGTGATATGTTAGTAGGTGCTTATAGTTCAAAGAAAAAATATCGAACGAAATAAAAATGTTATTGAGGACTGTTCTTCTGAGGCTTTTTTAACACGTAAATTTCACTCAAAGTGTACCGTTAACCTGTAACGTTTATAGAAAATATATCGCAGCCGCAACCATAAAATAAATTGTTGAAGATTCTATTCGTAAATACAACTCGTTTCAACAGCATCTGGATACAATAAATCTTGTCGTAAGGTTCTTACTGTTGAACACTCGCCTCTATTCTCAAAATAGATACAATGAAAAGGTTTATACAACCCTTCACGAGCGTAGACACAATTGCCCAAAAATCAGCGAAATTCCATTAAATACCAATATGGTAACAAAAGAAAATCTATCTGATTTATTAGTACAATTACGAGAGATAGGGGATGGCTACAGCCTTTGTCTGATCAAAACACAATTCACCGAATCATAAATAACAGGAACAATAGTCAATAAAATTAGATAGCGATGGGTTCGGAACTGGCGGGAAAATAAATAAGGTTTTACGAAGAGGATATGAGGCTCCACTTCATCGGCATAAGCTGATAATATTCACGTACTTATCAAAAATATGGCGCTGGGACATTCTCCCTGGCGCGCCGCGATACGAGTACGTTCGCGAGACGTATGTAATTTACATCGCATTTTGAATGACGTGTCATCATCAATCATTGTATAAATTTTGGGAAAATGTCATATTATTACCGAAGATGACCTCGTTCCTTTTTCAATGTGTAACAGAGTGGTTGAGGAATATAAGACTTCCTTTTGATGTCTGCTATAAAATATAGCAAAAGTGAAAACAGCTAGTTCTGTGTCTCATGTGGTCATGGCTAGTTCTGTAGTTCTGCTAACACCCGATTTATTAATAGAGAAGTTTTGCTGTTAAAGACGTGTCTAACCCTACTCCAATGTCAAGTTTTAAAAGGCTTGAGGTTGAGGCTATAGTAAAGTTTGTCAAACACCCAATTAAATTCTTTAAATCGAAAACTGGAAGAAAATCAACATGGAAAATATGATTTTGTTAAATTAGGACCTGACGCTGATTGGCCAAATAACCAAACAGTTGAAACATGATCTGGAGTTTAACGTCAACTGCTTGTCAGACTGCATTGTTAGTCTAAGCAAGAGCTAATACATTCATTTCGTAGAATCTACTTTAGTATCAGAATAGCAAGTATTTAGAAATTTAGCGTTTATTCTGATATTGTGTCATTGTTAAATAATAACATTTATTTCTATACAAATTAAATAGAAGTGGCACTGAATATCAGTCTTTGAAGTCGAAAAATATGCTCGATTTAGTGGATGATGGCAGTCGCCTAAAAAAAGACTTATTATTACATTGAAATACTATTTTTTAAACGCCTCTACTACCTGTAAGCGATGAAATAATGCAATAATAGAATTTGCAACTGGGTAACTTGTGGCTGCTGTGTAGCCCTTACTACGGCTATTGCGTAACACCTGCTACGGCTACTACATAGCTTCTGCTACGGCTACTGCGTAGCACCTATTGCGGCTACCACATAGCTTCTGCTACGGCTACTACGTCGCACCTGCTACAGCTACCACATAGCTTCTGCTACGGCTACTGCGTAGCACCGACTACGGCTACCACATAGCTACTGCTACGGCTACTACGTCACACCTGCTACAGCTACCACATAGCTTCTGCTACGGCTACTACGTCGCACCTGCTACAGCTACCACATAGCTTCTGCTACGGCTACTGCGTAGCACCTACTGCGGCTACCACATAGCTTCTGCTACGGCTACTACGTCGCACCTGCTACAGCTACCACATAGCTTCTGCTACGGCTACTGCGTAGCACCGACTACGGCTACCACATAGCTACTGCTACGGCTACTGCGTAGCACCTGCTACGGCTACCACATAGCTTCTGTTACGGCTACTGCGTAGCACCGACTACGGCTACCACATAGTTACTGCTACGGCTACTGCGTAGCACCTACTGCGGCTACCACATAGCTTCTACTACGGCTACTACGTCGCACATGCTACAGCTACCACATAGCTTCTGCTACGGCTACTGCGTAGCACCGACTACGGTTACCACATAGCTTCTGCTACGGCTACTGCGTAGCACCGACTACCGCTACCACATAGCTTCTGCTACGGCTACTGCGTAGCACCTACTGCGTAGCACCTTCTGCGGCTACCACATAGCTTCTGCTACGGCTACTGCGTAGCACCGACTACGGCTACCACATAGCTTCTGCTACGGCTACTGCGTAGCACCTACTGCGTAGCACCTTCTGCGGCTACCACATAGCTTCTGCTACGGCTACTACGTGTCTCCTGCTACAGCTACCACATAGCTTCTGCTACGGCTACTGCGTAGCACCTACTGCGGCTACCACATGGCTTCTGCTACGGCTACTACGTGGCACCTGCTACAGCTACCACATAGCTTCTGCTATGGCTACTGCCTAGCACCGACTACGGCTAACTCATAGCTTCTGCTGCGGCAACAGCGTAGCACCTGCTACGGCTACCATATACTTTCTGTTACGGCTCCCACATAACTTCTGCTACGGCTACTGCATAATACCTGCTACGCGACCAGCGTAGAGGCAATTACTGTAGAGACATTGGAAGTAAATTAATATAAGACAATATAATTTTAACTGAAAGCCCGCATATTATGAAATTGAAAAGAGCAATTTAAAGTAAAAGGACCGTCCATTTTTGAGCTCAGTTTATCAGAAGCATTGAGAGAGCGAGCAAATATTAACCCTTCAGCTTTTCGGCTCATTTGATAAATGTGTCATCTCAATAATGTATTTCGGATAGGTAATTTCAGTAAAACTTTTTAATTTTAAAATGAGAAACCAATCAAGTGTAATGAATGTTTTTTATGAAAGTTGAATCATCGAATGTTATTATAAGTTCCTCTGAAATCATTATCAACACAAAATGATTGCCAATGGTAGCTTATTTATAAATAATACGGCGTTCATCCCACTGTTATTAAGAAAGAATTTAGTACAGATTAATAACGTGTCTTACCATACCGCAATACCAACTTTAGTTTAGTTCTTTTTCTTCTTTTCTTCTTTAGTAGCGACACCCGGGCGTCGTTCAGGTGCAGGAACCTCCCGAACTTACCATGTCCGGTGAGAAACTGCGTCATGCGGAAGGTGAGGACGCCGTGAGGTCTTTCCAACCACGCCTCAAAGAGGAGACTTACAGCCGTAATTGTGGCGTGCCCCCATAATTGTGGCGTACCCACCGACGACATGGTTGTGCAGCGGTTGAGCAATTAGAATATTTGTATGGCCTACAGATAGTTGTTCCGAGTCTGGATGTCTTGTGAGTTTAAATATGTGAACACACACCCATGACACAGAAGTAATTCTCACTGAAGACTAACGTTTTATTTATTTTTGTTTGTAATAAATAAACTCAAAAAATACTACAACGATTCTTTAAATTCTTTCTTCAATAAAAAGCTAGTTTATATTTGAGTGAGATATGCTATATATTTTCTACTTTCACGCAGGCGGTGGCAGAAGCAATTACATTACAGAATGACTCATAATAGTTATCGACAATATAGCATATAGGTATTATGATCCAATTATAAAATTCTTTCACTCATCCCTGTGAGTCACTACTGACATTATCTTTTATAAACGTATAAACACAAACCAAAAAAAAATTACGTCACTATAATATCAATTTGTATATAAATTTTTTTAACCTGATATCAAAAAGTAACTTTACCCAAAATCGTAAATAGAAAAAAAATTTCAAATACATTCAAACAATTAATCAAATTAGGAACCTTTCAAATTTGGTGGAAGGGGAAACTTTCAAATAACAGTATAAGTAGGCACATACTGAAATTTGACGTCACCGCCATTAGCTTAATATATTTATATAAAATATTACACAAAAATAAGCACAAGTAAATTCCATAACGATTCTTACTCACAATAACGTATTAAGGTCAGGTTCAATCCCACGACCTCTCCCCGGCCAGTCCCGGCTAGTCGTCTGTCGCACAAATCGCTGACGATATGAAATGACATTATGCGCAGCTTTGAAACGTCAACTACCGTGCGTAGGGATGTGGATTCCATTTCAGATTTGAGACAAGTATTTGGGTCCACAAATATTTGTCGAACGTGTGGTTGCTTAGGCATGGAGTTTGGGATACCTTTGAGTATAATTAAGTTGTTTGTTACCAATCGATTCGGATCTATTACATTACATGTGGTAAAAAAATAACATACTTTGTTCAAACAGCCTGGGATTTTTGGAGATTACGAAATGCGATAAAACAGCCTATTGTATGCATGTGTTCGAGTTTTTAGTTAATTTTTAATTATGTACAATAAAATATATCCTAAATAAATACTTTAAAGAATATGTTTTCTGTCCAAAATCGTTATAACAAAAACGAATGGATACCAGTTTTTCTAGGAAGTGGTTTAATTAAGAAAGCTACAACAAAGGATAATAATTCATAAAAAAAATGGGGAAGACCTTAAACACTGACCTTCATTAGAGCAAGTTTATCTTAGATCCATTAGCTTTCTGTCAATGAACAATCATGCTTAAAGACTGTTCATATTAGTCTACGAACAAACAGACAAACAGGCGTTTTGTAATGTGTGTTACAAAACACTTTTCAAGAAGGGAGGGGAACACCTGCCACCCCGATTTTTAATCACTGTCCAAAATGTTTCCACGCAATCGGCATCAATCAAGAACATTATTTATGCAAACATCAACTCATAAAAATGGAAAAGTAATCAAATCATTTTTGTTCACTTAACTTGACAAAAAGGGATCAACAATTTTTGATTGCCAAAAAAAAACAGGCAGTAGTGACTACATAGGTATAGATGATCAGTCTTCTTAATCTACATAAGGTAAAACCAGGACAGATGTCCAGGGATGCCCTGATTGTAATTACTCTAGTTTCCCGGTTGAATCACTAACTCTCCAACTACCAGGAAGTTAACCGTGTCCGCGTGTCTTTGCGATTGCATGTGAAGGCAAGGTGTGATCAAAATTTCTCGGCGCGTCATCTATATTAAGCGTAATTTATATGGATTAGGCAATTATCCGCTGTATCGAATATAGGTCCGCAAAAATAGCTTATACTGTAGAAATATCAAAGATAATATTTTTTAGATTTCAGTAATTTGTAAATATAAAATCAAATTGTCTGTCCTGTTTTATAAATAAAATATTTTTCTTATTAAACTGTGAGATTTAAAGGGATTTCAAAAAGTGTGGCATCGATCCCGGTCTTGCAGCAGACCCTATCTCAGTATAAATAGTTAGCGGCACTACAGAATGTCGTGTGGTCCACGAACGCCCACGCCAATTTAACTCGAATACTTGTGTCCCATTCTATGGGGTTTATTGCTTTTCTTCTATTGTCTTTGTGTTCCATTTTATGTGCCAAATAGTCTCAACAAATGAGACTATGCTAATACTTGTGTTGTTTGCTGGGGTAGTGGTATTTTTAGGGTTTCGTACTTCTAAACGAAAAAACGGAACCCTTATAGGATCACTTTGTTGTCCATCCGTCTGTCTGTATTTCTGTCTGACAAGAGCTTTTATCTCCAAAACGAGTCCCCACTCGTTACCTTCGTATCGATATATGATTTATGTCGCAACAAACGTACATTTCAACACTCTCAAAGGAATCAAAATTCATACGGTACTTCCTATTGACCTAGAATCTTGAAATATGGCATGAAACAAGGTCACATAGCACAATTATGGGAAAAAAACTGAAAACTCTAAATTTGTACTTACGTCACAAAAAAATACCTTTTTTGCGATCCGGAAAAATCTTCGTAACTCCATTCGGGAATTGAACTGTTTTCAAAGGTAAGTTTGTACGGAACCCTTAGTGCGCGAGTCTTTCTCGCACTTGCCCAGTTTTTTTTAGGTTTAAGTTTGTCTAAAAATGTGAAGATTGTGCAATGGCAAGCACAGTTGAAGCCACTGGTATCGCATAACGTTAAAAAAATTTATAAGTACTGTGATTGTTCTGATGGCGTATGCGGAAAATACTTTGGCTGCTTGGTATTGTGAATAGCCAATTTCTAACTTAGATTATAATTGTTTCGCCTGTATATATTTCTTTTTTGATAGGATTTCAAAATAGACAGATAGAATTGTCAGGCGTACGTCTAACGCTTTATGCTTGTTTAGATGATAGTAAAATATAGCATAATCAGCCATTTAATGTTCTTACTTCTGGCTCTCAAGCCTCTTCTCCAGGAGAGAGAATGGGCCGTAATCCACCACGCGGGTCCAATGAGGGTTGGTGAATGTCACATGTCTTCGAATTTTTGGTCCTAGAACACGTTTACTCACTATTTTTTCCTTCACCATTTTGAAAGCAATAGTGATGAAATAAATTACATAAAGTAATGCGCCTGACTGCGTTTGAACCCGCGACATACAACTCGTAAGTCGGGGGTCGGGGCCGTTACCACTCGGCCACCACCCTGCTCTGGTCCTCCGTACTTTATTCAATCTGTGTAGCCTTTTCCAACTAATTTATAGTCAGCTTCCACTCGAACCAAATGCAACTTGATACCAGTATTTGACATGGAGTGCCTCTCTGACCTCCACAACCCGTTAACACAAACAATACCTTTGAAGACAGTACAAAATGTTATTTATCCAAATAAAGAACTCCAACTGAAACATTTCCAAGACAGACCAATAAATTCCAGGACACAAGTGCACTTGAGTCCATTAACTGTAAAGTAACACCTTCCATTGTGCAGCTTAAAATTGTTCCGAGTAATATTCTCAGGTAAAAAGTGTTTGTTAGTCAAGTTATGTATGTTACAGTCAAAACTGTTAATTTATTAATACCACTTGACACAAATCAGTTAAATTGATAATTAATAATAATTAAAAAAAACATTTTTTCAGTACTTTTAACTGACTGACTTTTGACTGGCCTGTTGTTCTAATGGTTAGTGGCCCTGACCGCTATGCTGGAGGTCGTGGGTCCGATTCCCACCCAAGATAAATGTTTGTGTGATGAGCACGATCATTTGTTCTGTGTCTGGGTGTAATTTGTCTATAATACCTATGTACTTAGAAATATATAAGTATGTTTATCAGTTGTCTAGTACTCATCGCACTAGCACTAGCTCTGCTTAGTTTGGGACGGGATGGCGTTGTGTGAAAGTTGTGGAATATTATGATTATTATATGTATTGTTTCTGGTTATAAAACTATTGAAAAAAATACAGACATTAACTCAAAAAACATAGGTTCCATTTGGTAGATTTTTTGTGACTCTGTGAAAAGGTATTAAATTAATTAAATAGTAAATAAATTTTAACTAAAAAACATTTTTGAGACTGAAACCAGTTAAATCTAGTTTCGACCGATTAATTGTGTTATCTATAAGATGTAGGTATACAGGTGAATAGTAGGGTAGTTAGAACTAGACGTTATTCGAAGGAAAGTAAGGTCGTGACAGCAAAAGCCTCGATGAATTATTCAGGGTCGCTGACTGTACGCCCGGGCCGCCCGCGGTCGCGGCTGACCACACCTTCCTCATATAAAGGCATTCAACTCGCTATACTATTACTTCATTCATTACTTTAATGAATCGTTTTTAGTTCCTTTTTTTTAATAGGTGATAATTGTTTAGTTTGGTTAAGTTTTCTTTTGCAATTTTTTTATTATTACTTCTATGAATCCATAGGGTGCCATTATAATGATAAGGTACTGCTCGATTTCAATCTGAGGATAGATCATTTGGGCTGCAGGAATGTACGAAGGAGTTAATGTGACCCTGGAAAACAAAGGGCAGCCGAAGGAAAACAGGTCGGTTTTAGTCAGTAGATAATATAAGTCTGACACTCTCTGTTGCTCCTTCCGCAGTGAGCGAAGTTATTCGATGATTTGAATATATAATGTAGTTTGATCAATGTCATAATATACAGTCATAAACAGTAAGCAGGGTCCTTAAGAAATATTTTGCATCACTCAAATTACAAACACACTCAACAACAATAAATATATTAAAAAAACCGGGCAAATACGAGTCGGGCTCGCGCACTGAGGGTTCTGTACAAACTTACCTATGAAAACAGTTCAATTCCCGAATTGAGTTACGAAGATATTTCCAAAACGCAAAGAAGATTTTTTTGTGACGTAACTACAAATTTACTGTTTTCAGATTTTTTTGAATACTTATGTTATGGCACCTCGCTTCATGCCAAATTTCAGGATTCTAAGTCAACGGGAAGTACCCTATGAATTTTGATTCCCTTGAGAGTGTCGAAGCACATATTTTTTGAGACATAAACTTTCGTATCTTTTTTTTTCGTTAACTTATAAGTTTGATTTTTTCACAGCTTCAAGGGACCGCTGATTTAAGTATATGGTTATAATTTCAACTCGACACCACCACGCGTTTCTTAGATAAAAGGTTTTGACAGACAGACATGCCAACAGACAGACCGATCGACGGACAACAAAGTGATCCTATAAGGGTTCCGGTTTTTCCTTTAAAAGTACGGAACCCTGAAAACAGAATACTTATTTAACAACGATTTGTTCCGTCAAACTAATTCAAACAGCTTCGTAGTTCAAGTCCAAATACAGAAGCAAATTCTCTTACACAAATATTACAAAAGTTGTGCAGTATCCGCATAGTGAAAACAAAAGAATGAATCGCAACTATACTTAGGAATAGATGAATAATTCAGTGGCGCTCGGGCCGGACCGAGGCCCGAAGAGTTCCGATGTGCTGTGTCAGATTTATATGTAAGACTGACCCGCACGACTTTCATTGTTCTGGTATTTTATTGCACGAATTACCCTGTTATAGTGGTACGAATTACCCTGTTATAGTAGTACGAATTACCCTGTTATAGTGGTACGAATTATCCTGTTATCGACTGTGACGAGCTGGTGGCTAGTTACCAACAGCCACTCGGGTCGATCTTTAAAGTTAAGCTACACTTGCTGAGATCGGTCCGTTGATGGGTAACCATCTAGCATATACGCATAGCATAATCAGCCTTGTAATGTTCCCACGCTGCTGGGGCATGAGGGCCGTTCCCTCACGTGTGTGACCACCTCCTTTGCTAGCATTTCTACTTCGCAGAAGGAGGCGACCGCCTACCACTTCTCCTTGCTCCAGACCATGGCTTGTACCAAGGCCCGGAGTGAGAGATTGCTGCCGCTGATCGCTCCCACGATGACCCCTTGCGCGTTAGTGGATGTCATATATCTTCGAATTGTTTGTTCTTGAAATTGCCGGTTTCCTTACAATGTTTTCCTTCACCGTTTTAAGAGTAGAGGTGATGAAATAAATTACACAAAGTAATGCGCCTGGCTGGGTTTGAACCCACGACCTACAACTCGTAAGTCAGGGCCGTTACTACTGGGCCACGACTGCGCTTTTTTAATTTAGGGGACCATCTATTTCTACAATTACCTGCCTTATTGCCTGCGCACAAGAGACATGTCAATTTTATCTCGAGGATAAACAACGGCCCTGTGGTTCCTCTGTAACTATTTGAGAACACATATAAAGAAAAAAGAGTAAATGTACATTTAGTAACCAATTTTGATACTGCTGCCGGAAAAACATTTATTTTTGGAGGAAAATACTCAATTGCCAATGCCACAATAATAAAACAGTGACACTATTACCTTCACTATATTCTTTTTTTTCGTAGTTAGTATGCATCTTCAAACTTGACAAAGACCTGTAACCTGTACCTACTTTCTGTGCAAATAAAGATCTATTCTATTCACAGCTTTAACAAAAGGTATACAGTTTGCCTGTAGTCATAACTATTCAGCCGTGTGTAAGTAACGTATGTCCCGCCCAATGGCAGCGCTAATGAACGGCAATCATTTCCTTAATGCACTCACTTAACTTCAGACTCCGTATGAATAGAACTGTAAGCAGTAACAGAGCTTTATGCATTTATACCAAACCCACACGGTATGGCATTTCACTGTTTAAATTAGAATAGTTATTTCTCATAACATTCATGAATTTAGTTCTCTGTTAGTTAGGAACGAGAATAGATTTTAAATGGAATACGTACCCGACTTGCTTCATTTAACTCCTACCTACGAAGTTGTCCAACCTGCATTAAGTTCCTCCTAAATTTCACTTTGAGCCCCGAATTCAACAATCGGGTTTATCGGACTTACCATTACAATCCTTAAGCTCTCGACAATCAAATGAGGGAAACGGGCAAATCTACCCTTACTTGTGTGTATATCGTTCCTATTTTGCCTACAACTATATCGGGAATGGCTGCATAGATGATTGGCTTAGGTCGATGGCCACAGTAACGAAGGCCGAGGTTTGAAATATTAATGATACCTCCTAATATTAGATCAAGAAACAGGCTGCTTGTTTGTGAGCGAGATTTGCGTAAATTCACGTGGTAACCGAGCTAACTGTTAAACTGGTGTATTCGGAATGGAGTAAATATTTTGAGTGTGGCCATTTGATAACCCCTACTTATATTCTGCACCAGATAAATTTGGAATAATGTACTTACATTGATGTTTTCCTAATATCCTTGCATAGGTACCGAAAAATAAACAATGAACTGTTTTTTATTACTAAAAAATATAAAAGATTACCATATACTATATATCAACTCAAAACAGCTTTATACTCGTATGTCTTTAGTTCCGTTTTTTTTAACCAGATTTTTTATAAATTAAAGGCTACCATGAATAGGCTCTTAATATACTACTGCGATTGACCATCAACGATTGCATCACTGCTTACCATCAGGTGGGATCGCATTGAAGCATTGGTTTACAAAATTTAAAAAAAATGTAGGAGGTTCAATGACCGTTATTCTAAGTTTATCTGGCGCTTACCATCGGTAATGTATGACCACTTTAAAAATTAAAAACATTGATATGCTACGACAAAGTTTATCCATAATATACCATCAAACCTGTATTTCCCAAAAAGTAAGGCAGACGTGCACCTATAGCAAAGTGTCTTGGAGGTGATCTTTTCGTCAGTTTTAAGTCTCATGTCATAGAGGGCGAGCATATTGCCATCAACAGGGCACAAGTCTAAACTCCGTGCTGCTATTGAGGAATTCTAGATGGAAAAAAACCAATAACAATATGCCCGATCTGTAAAAGGAACATTTTTTTGTGAAGTATGAATTATCAAATAACTTTTCCAGCTTTATTGTGGAACGAGAGGGCGACTAGACTTATACTGACTAAACCCACCTATGTCCTTCAAATGCTCTTTGCGTTCTAGGGCCAGGTTCACTTTTTCAAACGTCCCCGCAGACATGTGACTCTTTGAGGCACGCGTGGAACACTATGCGCCATCGACTCAAGTCTGATCCTTACCGTACAACTGGATGGCGAGCTACTCATGGCTCATCGTATGCAAACTCGCGCCTTCTGTGGCCGGATACCGCAGCGCGACTGCAGCCGCCCAAGGCGTCTCCTTCAGTGGAGTCGGGGTCGTAGGAAAGTCCATTCCCTCACGGTTGCTCGCATTTCCTTTGCTCCCATTACTGCTTTGCAGTAGGAAGCGAAATCTTTCCATGACCTTTCGCTCCAAAGCATGGCCTAAATACTAGATGCGTGAATTCGGCACCGCTGAGGACCCATAAATCGAACCCTGATCCTCAGGTCGTCTACACAATTATCCATATCACAAGTAAATATAATAAATTTGTTCCAACAGTACAATCCTTCACATAGAGATATAAGGAATCAATTTAGGTCCTCGTATATTCTGTTAAGTCGTCGCGAGCCATTTCAAGAAATAATAAAAAGAACTCGCATTTCATTGAAACGGGTTCCTTCTATTTGGCAGAATCTTGATACTCCGATTTTTATTTGGCATAACTGACATGGCATAATCTTATTTAATCGAATATTTTTAAGGCATAAAAATTATTTAGCATAACTTTTGTTTGGCAGAATATTTACGTGTCCGAATTTACAATGGCATACTTTTATCTTGGCAGAATTTTGTTTCGCATAATTACCTTTGCCATAATTAATATTATGCATAATTTTGTTTAGCATAACATTTATTTAGAGATACGATTATTTGGTATGGGTGCATATTTGAACATCAAAAATTAAAATAGATGTATGCATCAAAAATTAGAATACGTTGTGCTGCAAAATTTTGTGACAGAAACGAATCGCTGCGAAACCGACTTTACGCAGTCTTGTCTGCCCTACCCCTAGAGTGTAATTTAAACCCGCGTAGGCGCAGAGGGGTAGGGCGGCCCGCGAGCTGAGGAGCAGGTGACGATAAGCTCGCGTGGCGCCGCCCAAACCCCGCAGCGCCGGAGCCGTGACAGAAACAATGCTTGCTGCATGTTGCATGCCTGCTTGCATGCTGCATGCCTGCTGCATGTTGCATGCCTGCTTGCATGCTGCATGCATGCTGCATGCATGCTGCATGCATGCTGCATGTTGCATGCCTGCTTGCATGTTGTATGCCTGTTTGCATGCTACATGCATCCAAGCAGACAATATTTTTATAACTATCGATATAAAATGTATGCCAAAATACGATTCTGACTGTGAATTTTCTGCGATATGATGATTCTGCTTTTTAATTATTATGGATATAAACATTATGCCTAAAGATGATTCTGACTAACAAAATTATGAGTTTTGAATGTATGACAACTGAGTGTATGCGAAATGATTTTCTGCGAAATGAAGTTTATGCTATCCGTTGTTATGCAAAACAATATTATGACGTAAAAAGTTCTGCTATAAAAGGTAGACCCCATTGAAACCCAATCGCTCGTTAGCGGTGTTTATTAAATTTTACCTTACAACACTGGTTTCTTAGTCGAGCGCTGTTGATGTATTTACTGCTACAATTTTAATTAAATGCTTTTATTGGAGCGCGGGATTAAAGGGGTTGGTAATTAAAGCCAACCAGAATAAACGACCTTTGTCTACTATAATTATGATTTATTAAGTCAGACCATGAAACCACCGCTTCGTCTCAGATCGGAGCTTGTGTCGTAATCATAGCTCCATTGTGCCAGTTAGGTTCCTAATTATAATTAGTCAATAGATCCTATGTGTTTAATTGATATAATAAATATTGAATATGACACTTGTTTATGTTAATTATGTTAGTAATTCAAACATTAGATATTGATAATAATAATAGTACCTTGACTTGACTCGCGATGTTGTTGACATGTGGGAAGTGGATACAGCAGTCATGGTCCGGACAGTCGTAACGGCCAATGGTTTAATATCAAAGAGCCTCAACCAATATCTGAGGAGGCTCTCGATGGGCAGTTGGGTCAAGGAAAAGTAGTAGGTACTACTGGACACGACGCGTATTGTTAGGAGATTCCTCTCTCAGGAGCCCAGACCACTGATAGCTTGTACCCTATTCCCGCCACCAGTGGGCTACTATTTTTTATATGTTTTCTAATATTCATATTTTATTTGTCTATCGGCTGAAATGATAAGAATAAGAATAAGAATAAGAATAAGAAAATTTTATTTGTAAACATAGGTCAAGTTACAATAAAGTGTGCGGTGTTCAAGACAGGTAGATCCTCTATGTTTTGCCCAGAGGCGTACAAATATGTAGATAGCTAAAATAATAAATTTTGAACACATATATAACTTCTATGATTATTACAATTTCACATCATTACAAATAAAATAAAATCAATTTCAATAAATATTAGAAATTTACATATCATATTAATGCTAATGTCAAATAAAAATTAAGATAATCAAAATAAGTCAAGTGATGTACAATTTTCTGAAGCAGTAGGTAATTATGGAAGTCAATATTAATTAGCACATGCTTATCATTACAAATCAAATAGAATAAGTTTTAATAAATATCAAAGAGTTACATGTCATATTAATCCTAATGTCAAATAAAAATTTAATATAATCAAAATAAATAAAGTAGTGTGCAATTTTTTGAAGCAGTAAATATGGAAGTCAATAATAATTGGCACATGCAACATTACAAATAAAACGGAATATTTTTTTTTTTTTTTTATAAATGTCAAAGAGTTACATGTCATATTAATGCTAATGTCAAATAAAAATTCAATATATTCAAAATAAGTCAAGTGATATGCAATTTTCTGAAGCAGTAATTATAGAATGGTCGTCTAAATAATCTTTTATTGAGTAATAACATTTGTTTATCAAAAGTTTTAATAGTACTTTTTTGAAATTGTCCAAATTTAGCGTTTTCATTTTCTCCGGTAATTTGTTAAATATTTTTTGGGCCATACAGAAGGTACTCTTATTCATTAGTGCAGTTTTTCCATAAGTTACTTCGAGTTCTGACTTATTTTTATCACGTAATTTCCTGTAGTAGCTTTTAGTAGCTATTTTATATAATGTGATGTTAGATTTAACAAATACATTTATTTCGTATATGTATAAGGATGGCAAGGTCAGAATTTTTAGGCGTATAAAGAACGGCTGGCAACTGTCTGTGCTTTTAAGGCCACACATAGCTCTGACACATCTTTTTTGGGCTCTGAATACGAGTTCCCTATCTACTGAATTGCCCCAGTATATTACACCATATCTGAGAGCTGATGCAACATAGCCGTGGTAGGCTGCTAGTACGGATTCTAAGCTCACTATTTTCGATAATTTATAAAGAACATAAGCAAATTTATTAAATTTTTTACATATTTCGTCTGTTTGGATTCTCCAAGTCAAATTGTTGTCAATATTAATACCTAGAAATTTAACAGCTGTAGTTGGTTCAATTTTTATCCCCAAGTAGTTAACGTCAAGAAGCTTGTTTGGGATCCTTTGATAAAAATGCATTATTTTAGTCTTTTCTAAGTTTATTTTTAGATTATTGTTGTCAAGCCATGATATTATTCTATTCAATGTCACATTTACTTCTTTTTCATATGTATCAGGATTGTCACATTTAATCACTACAGTGCTATCATCGGCAAATAGCACCATGGGGTGGTCTATCTGCTCCGGAAGGTCATTAATGTAAAGCAAAAAAAGCGGGGGCCCTAGCACAGTACCCTGAGGAACGCCGTATTTAATTATCTCGCTTTCAGAACGATATTTTTTCTCATAGCCGGTAATTGAGCATACTTGTGTAATTTCCACAAATTGCCTTCTGTCCGTCAAGTAAGATCGAATAAGATCAAGTATACTTCCCCTGATACCATATTTTTCAAGTTTATTTATTAATATAGGATAATGTACGTAATCAAAAGCCTTAGTTAAATCTGTAAAAATAGCACACACAGGATTTCTCTTATCCACATTTGATAAAATGGGGAGAAGCAGGTCATGTATGGCCATATTGATAGTTTTCTGCTTACGAAATCCCTTTTGTTCCTTTACTAATATATTTGATTTTTCTAGGTAGTTGTATAAGGACTTATAAATGACCTTCTCAAATATTTTTGAAAAGACCGGTATCAATGCGATAGGTCTGTAATTTGACATACTTTGTTTATCATTTTTTTTATGCAATGGTACAATTACTGACGTTTTTAATTTTTCGGGGAAGATTCCGTTAGAAATACTCATATTAATTATGTGGCTGAGATGTGGAGCTATGTTTTGTGATATTTCTTTAATAACTTTAGTGCATATTCCATCATAACCAACGCTATTTGTATTTCTAAGTGACTTAATATGGTTATTTATATCTTGAGGTGTAGTCGGCTCCATATACAGAGAGTTTGACGTATTTTTGTGAATATTAACTTTTGGTATAGTTTTATTTTTTGGTTCAGAAACTTGATTAATGTAAAACTTGTTGAAAGCCTGAGCTATTTTTATTGGGTTCGTGATTGTATGTGTCCCTGTTTGAATTTGTGTTATTGGTTCTTTAGGGAAGCAAGTCTTAGAGTTGTTAATTATGGTCCATGCCGCTTTAGTTTTATTTTGAGATGTCTTAATGAAGTAATTATTTCGTGATTTTTGTGTTAAAGTTATAACTCTTTTAAACCTTGCAGAATATGTCTTGAACGAATTTTTGTTACTTGGAGTAGGATTTTTCCTATATTGCCATAGTAGGTGCCGTTTCCTTTTACTACACTTTCTTATGCCTTTAGTAATCCATTCAGCTTTCTTAGTTATCGACTTTGTTATTATTTCATAAGGAAAGCAAAGATCGTAAAAACATTTAAATAGGTCAAGAAAGAGGGTGTAGGCCTCATTGACGTCACTAGTGGTATACATGTCCGAAAAACTGAGACTTTTAATGCAGTTTCTGAATTTTTCTACATTATCTTGACAATAATTCCGTCTTTTTATTTTCCAACGTTTTAAAACACATGTCTTCTTAACAGGACATTTCAAAAGTTGTGCGGTATGATCTGACAAGCCCAATTCTATAATTTCTCCTTTACAGCCTTTTACATTATGTGCTATATTGTCCAAGCAGGTCTTACTGCTTAACCTAGTGGGTTGAGAAAATTGTAATATTAGATTGTAATTCAACAATGTACATTCGAAGTCTAAAGTTTGTTTATTTCTTTTCATTAAGTTGATATTAAAGTCCCCACATAATATTACCTTCTTATTATTCAATTTTAAACACAGATAGTGCAAAATATTATTTATATTTTCGAAAAATGTGTCCAAATTAGATTGGGGCACCCTATATATACATACAATAATTATGCTATGTTCTGTCAATTCTATTGCACAGCATTCAATTACGTTGATTACAGAATATTTATCGAAGTTTAACATTTTATACTTGTGACCACGCCTGGTTAAAATGCACGCGCCACCTCTTCTATTATGTCTGGAAAAACTTGTTGCTAGGCTGTAGTTTGGTATTTTTAGAAGTACTTCTTGTTCAGGTGTCATAAAATGTTCGGTTATGCATATAGTATCGATTCGTCTTTTACTGTTTTCTAGTTCCTCCAAATACACAGTAAGCGCATCGCTTTTATTCAATAGTCCAGCAATATTTTGGTGCAGGATATGTATACTGTTATAAACGAAAAAATGTAGGGTTTTCTTTCAGGCTTGAATTGAGTTCGTCATCAATGGGTGTCGTTAAAATCTCGTCACATTCTTGCCTGCTGCTGTTATTCGTCAGTCTATTTGTTTTACAGTATAAGTCTAAATCAATCTGAATATTGCTCATAATATTGTTATATATATTTTTGATTCCATATTTATTGATTCTACCCGTAGTGTAAGAGAACATCTCATGTGTTAGACAACGATTGCTGTCGAAGATATATGCATATTTGTGGTTTTGATTGTCTAGGTAAAGGAGGTTGTTAAACATCTCGACTTTAAAGTTATACATAAGTGCTCCTGTCTTATACGTGGGAAGACAGATCACTACGTTGGTATGCGTAATTTTACGAAGGGTCTCATTTATTAAGTTTATTAAGTTAATGTACTTGTTTTCATTTGAAATTATATGATTTTCTCCAATAAAAATTAGGCAGTAATCGTTTAACGTGAACTTCTTTAATCTTTCCTCAATGCCAGTTAATAATTGTTTAATGGTACTATTAGGCATTATGTAATGACAGTAGTCGAAGTATTCGGAGAAGGTTTCCTCTATGGAAGGCAAAGATCTATTGTATTTGTTGCTACTCAAGATGCATATTTTATTCTTTTCTTTAGAGTTCAATATTACAGTTTTCGGTTTTACAGGATTGGTTGGCGGTACAGGAGCAGATGACCTGCTTTTGTGTGATGTCGGATTACAACTATTAGCAGTTTGTGTTCCTTTATTGTGTTTCTTGGTCGCGTAGTCAGGTATAGTGGTTGGAGATTCACGCCTAGTGTTTAGGTCATTTGGTGAATTAACTTGACGTGATGCTTTACTTATACGTGTTGATGCTTTACTTTTTTTCTCAGGCGTTGAGCATATTTTTTTGTAGGTGTTAACAGTTGTAATCATGTTTTGTAAATCTGTTTTAAGGCGCAAGTTTTCCATGTTCAAATTGTCGATTTCTTGATGAGCGCCAAGTAATTGTTGTTTAAGTGATTTAATTTCATTTGTTAACTCACGGGTTTCGTCAGTGGTGTCGTGGAAGCTATCCGGAATACTCATCATTGTTGCATCCAATATAGTTTTCTCGTTATTATTTGTTGTCATTTTAGACAGGTCAGTTAAAGAGCTCGTTCTGCTGAGTTTATTACGGTAAGTTATATTATTACTGTCGAAGTCCATTTTTATTCGAAGTTCTCGTGGTGCCCTCTGTTATGATTTTATGTATTTAGTGAGTTTCTGGTAGAGAACTGAACGGTGAACGTGATCTTATGTAGAAATATGGAATTTTAGAAATCACAAAAAGTATCCCCTTTGCCGGGGTTCGAACTTGAGTTCATTAGATTAACGTATAGACGCCACACTTTGCGCCACTGGACCAACTGAGTCTTATTAATTCATGTGAAATTTGGCGTCGCAATGTACGGATGTAATATTTAAATAAGCGAAGACGGTTAAAAATGACTCATGCAATTGGAATGTTTTGCAATCTTCAACACTTTGGTAATTTTGTCTTTGTTTTGATTATATACTTTTTTGCACTTTTTTGTTTTGTTTATTGGAAATTGTTTATGAATGAGTTTATAGCACTGTTATGATAATGACACCAATATCAATTCTAGGTGATGCACTTTTTGGTTTATTTATGTCGATTCTTTTTTTGTTTTTGGACGAATATTCCGTTTTTAAATTTACTCAATATTAAAGAACACTGTTTTATTAGTCACTGCACTATATTTTCCAGTAGTTGTCATTGTTATTATTTTGATTTATCTTTGTTTATTTGGTAGTTATTTTTCCTTTCTTTTTATAATGGATATAAGTGTTTATTTACGGAGATAATGCTTTCACTTATTGATGGTGTCTATTTATACAAATTTAGTGAAAAAAAGTCAACAAAAAATCACTTTTACTATTTTTTAGTTAATTTGATTACGGAGCAGTTTCGAACTCATATCATCACGCGCGCGCCCGTGAGCTATGATGATGATGATGATGCTATCTAATATTTAAAAATGTACTAATAATACACTTATTATTTATAAAATGAATAGAGGGAATAAAAATAATATATTATATTTTTTTAATAATAATAATTTTTGAAATTTTAGTCAAAACATATTCAAATAGTAACCAATATGTGTGTAAAGAATGTATAAAAGGAATAATAATATAGATTAGGTATTATTATTAAAATTAGGGCATAGTTAGGTACGATAAAGCCTACCGACTCAAAGTAAAGTTAGTAAGTAAGTCAGGTAGGCAGAGTATTAAAAGCACTTTGAAGTTGTTTGACGTTCGTTTTTATTTAGTATGAATAATAGTGTTCTCGACGGTCTTTACCTACCCTATAAAATTTCATTTTACAAAATACTGAAGGGGCCTTTGGTTGGGGCGTCTCCAAGGGCTACACAGATGAATGGTGCTACGTAGGTCCCACTTAAAAGATTTATTTAACAAGTGCATTAATCAGAAACGACAAACAGCAGCTGCGACACTGCAAATTAATTAAATAGAGACATTTTACTTTAATAAATCTACTATTTAAATTACTTTAATTAACTCAAATGTATACAGCAACGCTTATCGCAAAAAAGACAGAACAGAACCTTTTAATATAGAAATTCAAAAGACTCAATACAAACAAAAAGATAACCATTTATCAAATCAATTTACCTTTTGGTAAACTCTATGTAATTGCCAAGTTTAGGACCCCAATTATACAATACAAACAGTGGCGGGTATGAATCATGGAATTAATAAAATTAAATAATCGAGTGGAAATCTTGAGGAAGGGTTGGAGCACCAGTGAGCGGGCGCTGACGAGCTGAGCCACCATATCAATATTTAAGCGGGACACGACGCTCGCGCCGCTCCAAGACTGTTTGTCTTGTGTACCACGACTCATAATAGCCCAAGGGCTGTTTACATTTCACTATACAATCTCGAATAACCTTATTAACATTTTCGTGTTCCGCCTGCTTCGGGATCATTCGCTTTACGCCTTCCTGTAATGTCGGCACTTAGCAAGTCAATGCGCTATAATGGATGGGGAAACAGCGCACGAAATAGGAATGCAATAAAAAGGTTATCTTAATGCGAGCTACTACTGACGCGATCTCATTTGCAGTTATTTGCTCATCAATTTGCCCAAAAGAGACGTTCGTTCTTGTTTGTTTTTATTAAACGATATTACTGTGACTACTAATTTAATGGCAAGGTTGTGGGTTTTGTTGACAAAAGCTTAATAAAATGTACAGAAACAATAAACTAGTTATAACTTTTTACAGTAAGTATACCTTAAAACTTGTCTTCTCTTCGCTCTTTCCAACAACGTTTAATTTACTAGGAATAACTCCTCGTTGAGAAAAACAACTTAACGACAAAGATTTCCCTAATAGTTCTCCGGAGTAAATAAGTTAGTGTTACTTTACTCCGCGGACTACTATATTATGTAAGTACGCTATGCCTCTGTGAATATCATCTTTTCATTCAAGTAAATTGCCTGCTATACCCCTAATAATGTCTGTCAAGAACACCTGCTGTCAAAGTAATTACTTTGGCCCTAATCAATATCTATTTCTACAAAATGTTCGTCTTTATATTAAAATGATATGGTATTAAAAACATTAATCAAAAGAGACGGTTCATAAAAGTATCTATAATAACAGCTGGATTTAATGAAACTGTTAATATTATCTTAATTGTGTTTCAAAATGAGAACACTCTAACTTATATTTGAATAGCTTTGATTCCCAATTGGGTCGAATTGGAATAGTCCACCTAGCTCAATGTGGGCCAACTATATTGATCTGATGGAAAAGTGCTGACTCGGCAGGATCAGTGAGTGGATTGCTCAAAGGTGCTTGTCAGTCGATTGGGTTTCCTAGACGTAATGAATTCGCTATCATCGAGTTCCCTGTCATAACAGTTAGCTAACGTTGATCTCTCTAACATAATGCTATGGCTGGAGAATTTATATTTTACTGTCACAATATAAGCGTGTATATAACCAACTCAATTTGATTGGTACTGGCATTCAATTACTGTTAAACGGTTGTAATTTTATTGAAAACCAATACTATCGAAAACATTTGAACTATTTCATTCATTTTCATCACAAAAATTTCCACAAGGATTTATTTATAGCCCAATTTATTATTTGTTGTGAGCAGCTTTTAAAAGGATTAATAATTTTAGTTTCACTACAGAAAGTCAAGTCAAAAATAGACTTTAAGACAATAGAATAGATTTTAATATTACAAACCAAAGTCGCAAAACAAAAAATACAAAAACACCAACATTTATTAAATATAACAAGTGCCTACTCTGCTTCGTTTGACCTTTGATTTTCTATAGACAGCTTATTGGTTACGTAATAATTGATTAACAACTTCTCCAAATTAATAACAGTAGGTACGAAGTTAACCACTGAAAGTTGATTTATTAGCAAGTTTACCACTTACCGCAAATGATTGATATTGTATTGAAAACTCATAAATAATTCTAATTAAATTAATAATAACTTACCTAATTACCGAAAAGTTCCAGCAGCGTAACATTGTAGACCACATTCTGCCAGGCATTGCACGGTCCACCAAACGTCAGTGGTAACTTGGAATAGGAAAACCACCCTTGCAACTACGACTTCAAGCCGCTCTCAATGTCAAATAGTTACGTGCGGTTGACTGTACGCCTTAACCGGGTTCTAAGTAGGAATGTCATGAAGCAATAGTGTTAAGGTTACCGCATAACAATACAATTTAGTTGGGGCAGAAAATAATCAAAAGCCTGTGCACTGTACTATAGAATTTCTTTCTCCAAGGCTACTATTTTGTATTCAGTAAAAAATTACTCGGCCTCTGCTTGACAGCCATCCTGACTTTGTCTAACCAATTAAATAAGAGATATTTTACATGCGATCTTCTTCGATAACAATATCTACGTATAACGAAAATCTGCACTAGTTAGTTCATGGTGGACATCCCACACATACAAAACATTTTGGGAACACGTTCATTGTACGTACCTGCAGCTAAGGAGTAGAATTCCCTGTAGAACTCTGTATCTTCTGATAGCTATAATGTGAGGGTCTTTAAGTCAAGATTGACTTCTAGGCAAGCGTGCTTAATCGTCAACCACATCATCACTTACCATCAGGTAGATAAAGGTCATACGCGAGCCAATCATTAATAAAATAAAGTTCTGTTTTCACCGGGTTTTTGACAATGTGACATTCCTTCAGCTATATTGATTGTGAAAAGTCAAAAGTGTTTGAAGTTTTTGACACTTTTATGTATTTATTATAACATCATGCAACACAACGTTACAAATGCCAACTTAATAGGTATCTTAAACAGTCTCTACCACTCAACCAAGGGTTGTGTAGTGTCGTGGAATGAGAACGTGATAGGTGCATAAAGAAAGAAAATATTATTTGGATTGGAGGGTACAAAAGTACTCCAGAATTGATTGAAAGAGTGGAACACGGCTGGGTTTTAGTCTGAAGGTAAAAGTTTGAAAAAGGGTACAAATAAATATACCTATATAGTTAAAATATAATACATGATATATATATATTTTAGATATGGATGCGAGACGAACAGGACCGTTGTAGCGACATTTGTGGGAGGTTTATGTCCAACAGTTGACGTCTTTCAGCTAAAATGGTGATGATGATGATAATATATCTACTGACGGACAGAGTTCCGGCGGGACCTCATGGTGACTTGGCGACAGCAACTGTCGCAACCCAGTGCTGGGCACACCATAATTATGGCGGTGAGCCCCCTCTTGAGGAGTGGCTGGAAAGACCTCACGATGTCTTCACCTTCCCCATGACGTAGGTTCTCACCGAACATGGTCAGTTTGGGAAGTTCCTGCAACGGTTTCGTGCGGACGAAATACCAGGATGTCATCACTGTGTGCCGTGCTTGGGCAAAACAACGCCGTGTCCTCGTGGGGGCGATCGGCTGCAACGATCTCCCACGCCTTGGTACAGGTCATAGTCTGAAGCGAAGAAGAGTGGCAGGCGATCACCTCCTTCTGCGAAGCAGTAATGCTAGCAAAGGAGGAGGCCACACGAGCACGCGCGAGGGAGCGGGCCTCACGCCCCATCCGCCGGGATACCGATCCCGATTTCCGGCCACCGTTGGCGCGGGCTTGCGGACGGCGAGCAATGGGTAGCTCGCCGTCTGACCATCCGGTAACCGTCCGGACCGAGGCCAAGCCGTCGACGGCGCGTATTGTTCCACGCGCGCCTCACGAAGATGTCAGCAAACCGTAGGGGCCGAGCAGGGTCGAAGCCTACTGGGACCACGGGTGGTGTGAAAGTGAAACCTGGGGCCCTGGTACGAAGGCAAGGAAGGAACAGGAGTGGGTTTTTAGTCAGTAAAAGTCTGACTCGCCGCCCAAGAGCGGGGGAAAGCATTGGATGAATTTCCCACCTAAAAAAAATACTTATATTTATGAAAAGAAAAGGACCACCCTTTTCTGGTATTACTTTTATTCGTTCATTATTAGCACGTTCGCTGATATCACTTGGCAGATATATTATTCATCATCATCATCATTTCAGCCGAAAGACGTCCACTGCTGGACATAGGCCTCCCCCAAGTGTCGCCACAATGAACGGTCCTGTGCGTCTCGCATCCATCGTACTCCCGCAACCGTTACCAGGTCATCGGTCCACCTTGCAGGAGGCCTTCCAACGCTACGTCTTCCGGTACGTGGTCGCCATTCCAGAACCTTTCGGCCCCAACGGCCATCCGTTCTGCGAGCAATGTGCCCTGCCCATTGCCACTTAAGTTTGGCGATTCTTCGTGCTATGTCGGTGACCTTGGTTCTCCTGCGGATATCCTCATTCCTGATTCGATCACGCAAGGAAACTCCGAGCATAGCCCTTTCCATTGCCCTTTGGGTGACTTTGAGTTTTCTGATGAGGCCCATTGTAAGCGACCACGTTTCAGAGCCATATGTCATTACTGGCAACACGCACTGGTCATAGACTTTTGTCTTGAGACACTGTGGTATATTGGACGAGAAGATACCGCGCAGCTTCCCGAACGCTGCCCAGCCCAGTCGGATTCGATGATTGATCTCTTTCTCGAAGTTAGACTTTCCCAACTGGACCGTCTGTCCCAGGTAAACGTACTCGTCCACAACTTCGAGTGTAGAGTTCCCGATCTTGATAGGAGTGGGTGCTACATGGCTGTTTACCATGACTTTGGTTTTGTCCATGTTCATTCTAAGTCCCACTCTTTCGAGATATTATTAATAATTATTTATTTTAGATTTCTTCATACTCAAAAGTTGTTAGTATCACGAAAATACTTATAAACAAAACAAATGAGACAAAATATAACAAAAAACCATAGATTAAATTATAGTTAGATTAGACCCTCAGAATTGGCAATCGAAAACTAAGCTTGATGAACCAACGCTCGGTTGTCTGTCGTTCTGCGCGTCATGTATTTTCGAACTCAGTGAATCCTTGACACATGATTTTTTGATGATTTACTCCTAAGTATTTACCAGATTTCCACTATAAGTAGCGTTGCCAAGCACCCAGATAAAGCCGGACTGGGCCAGGCTTTTTAGTTGCGTGTCCGGCCAAATTAGGCGTAGTCCAGCCTGTCCGGCTTTTGTTCAGCTTTTTAAATTAAACAATTTGTTTTTTTAGATTAGATTTTTCATGTCTTCTACTTTATCTTGTATCGCTAGCGTAAGTGGAGCGGACTAGCAATTACAGCAGCAAATTTTATTTTTGTTTCATTAGAATCACTATCATCACTACATAGTATAAAACAAAGTCGCTTTCGCTGTCTGTCTGTCCCTATGTATGCTTAGATCTTTAAAACTACGCAAAGGATTTTAATGCGTTTTTCTTTAGTAGATAGAATGATTCCACGGGAAGGTTTATATGTATAATAAACACACACATACATGCATAATAAAGTAGAGAATCACTGACAATTTTAGAGGTTTCTAATATGATGTCGTATATAAACACGTCTTTTCGTGCTAACATTGCAAACGCTGGCAGAACCCTACGAGATAGATAAAAATAATGTACTACAGTATTATACACCTTAAAAAGATCTACAAAAAATTATTCTATGGTATATAGCTATCTCTTAGGGATAACCCACAATAGTAATTTTTTATCCTTTTCTTTGTACGAGAAATAATGGCTTATTTACGAAGCAATTTTAAGCAATACAGCATAAATCCTTATCCAATTAAGTACCTTAAATACATTTTGCAATTAATATAGATCAATATGGCCCTTTACAGCATGTAATTTAAATGAATATTTTCGAAGATTTACAGATTTAAAATGAAGGGACATAGCGGTTGCGGTGATATCAGCATTGCACCCGTGCGAAGCCGGGGTGGATCGCTAGTTTAAAAATATATACAATTATGATCAATAATAAAAAAGACAATTTAGTCTTTAAAAAAAATTGTCGGCCATTTTACTTAAATGTCCGACTAAATTGGCTGGTCTGTCCGGCTTTTCGGTTTGAAGACCTGGCAAACCTAACTATAAGAAACTTCGCATCTAGCTGATTACCACGTTAAAATATTGTTACGAACGTGAGTAATTAAATGCCGGTTTACTAGCAGAGAACTTTATTCACCACAAACAATAACAAATTTTTCCAATCTACAATAATAAAAATCGCAATGAACACTAGAATTCCGTTAAGTATCGCTCAGGTCGTTAGGTAAGATCACTTCACACACTTACGGCCTGTTCACGACTTCGGTCTTAGCGGCGAGCGGCGCGGCGAGCGGCGCGGCGGCGGCAAGCGGCGCGAATTGCACGCCAGGAACCCTCAGTAGCTGTTAGCGGCGGCGGCGGTAGCGGTGGACATATATAGGTAGTCAGAACGTGTTCAAAGTAATGGCATTATCAAAATTATCCCTTCTCTATTTAGAAAGCAATATATTTTTAAAACAAGATATTCTTAATATGAGAGAAGGAGTGCGGAGATCGGTGTTTAAACGGTGAATTTCGTCAACTATACGAAGATTACAGAAAATATCCAGATAAATTTTATGAGTGTGAAAACTTTTGATTATATTCTGTAGCACATAGAAGTATATTTAAAACATTTTTTTGTTTCGCCACTGAGTAAGTCACTCCTACTTCGCTGTCCGCGCCGCTCTGTTTCGTGGCGTCGCACTTAGTCACTGGTACTCGGGAACCGCTGTAGCGATTCGCTCTGAGAAAACCGCGCGCCTGTTCGCTATGAGCGACGACTTGTGGCGTGCTTTAAACATTTTCATACTTTTGATTTTTTCGCTCGCCGCCCCGCTCTTCGCTACTCAGAGCGGCAAGGTCATAAACGAGCCGTAACGTATCGCACTCCTTTCGCAGTCAAAAACAAACTGGCTCACTTCCGGTCGGGAGCTCATATTTATATGCGAATCCAGGAACATTCAAGATACTTACTGACGTTTCCAGAAAATTGTCGTCGAATCGCGGGGTAAAAATTATTTTTATTCCAAACATGTACCTCCCTCCTTTCACGCGAATTTAGACTCTATTGTTAACTTAGGAAGGTACGAATTTCCATATCTACCTACGTACCTACCCTAATAATAGTAGTAGGTACTTTATGTCGGACTTTTCTAGAAATTGACAAGCTTGGGTTCGTACTTCCATTATAGAAGGTTCGTACAGCAATGCGTTTTAATTTTTTGATCCTACTCTTGATTTCATCGAAGATATGGTGTATTCAAGTTTCACGGCGTAACAATGCCTACCTTTTGCTTACCTTTTTTTATGAGGGAAGGCATCAAATGATTTGTCGCGCTCTAGCGGGAGTCCCACAGGCAAACAACTGATCCGTAAATACAGCGGCCCTTTATTTCCTCTGTCAATAGGTACAAAAATTGAAAAAATATTTTTATAAATAAACGTGAAGTACACTAGAAGTACACCCCGCCTACGTACCACTACAAACATAAATCAATTTTGACATTTATAATCAATTTAGTTCTAACAATTGAAAGAATGTATTTTGATATTTAATGAATTTGTGACATTTCTTTTATTTTCCCATTTTATGTTCAGGCAGTCAGTTCTGGGTTGCCTGGAAGAAATCACCGAGTGCGATAAGGCCGCCAATTGTATGTTTTTATTGTATTACAATTTCAATTTGTAAAATTTGTAACTATTTTTATATACTATATTAGTGACATATGTATTTCATTTAATTTGAGTTGTATAACCGATTTCTTTCCTAAGTATAACTTTATTCTGTTAAAATTGTATTTCCATCTACTTACCTTTATGAAATTGTTGTGCCCGACAGGGTCCATGTGCACTTGTTTAACTATTTTTAAGATCTTATGTACATGTGACATAACAATAAAGAATAAAATTTAAATATTTAAGGATATATACATAATATACATATTTAAGGAACACCCTCAAGATAAAGAGTATGTAGTTTTCAAAGATGATACTTTATCTATTAACAATTATCTTTTGCCAGTGGATTTGCCTGTATGATAATCGGAAATCAAGAGAATGGAAAATATCCGGGGATTAAAAATATCCTATGCCTAATACTGATCTACCGGTGAACCAAGTTTTAAAAGGTAACTTTCAAATAGGCAGAGTTACTTTTTTATAACAATAATATTATAAAAGCGAGGCGGTTGTGTGTGTATATTTGAAAGTATATGTTATTGTAAAAGCCCAAACTGCGGTTAATCTTTAAAGGTCATGGAAAAGTCCCTAACAAAATTTTGCTGGCATATTTTTTTAGCGTACTTATAGCGATTAAAAATATACAAAAGTATATAGATTAAATTTCTAAACAGTTTTGTCTTAGACATTACTATTAATATAATCCTCGTATTAAAAATACTCCAGTTTGAAGTTACCAATAATACCTAAGTAACTCATGAATTTTAATAAAAACTTTTTGCCAAAAAAAAAAAAAAAACGACTCCACTAAAACAAAACTGGGCAAGTGCAAGTCGGACTCACGCACTGAGGGCTCTGTACAAATTAACTTACGTATGAAAAAGTTCAATTCCTTGTGTTTCGAAGATTTTCCCAAATCGAGGTCTTTCCAACCACGCCTCAAAGAAGGGACTTACCGCCATAATTATCCTAATCCTATAAGGGTTCCGCTAACTAAAAGCGTCACAATAATTTTAATTTCGGAAGTCGGTGTTTCTCGGTATTGTCTGTTTCTTATTTAACACCGACTTCCGAAATTAAAGTTATTTTTTAGTGATTTTTTAGTGAAGTCGGTATTTTTTTCGATCGGTTTTTTATTTCACTATTGTAAGTTGCTATACACTTATAACTACTCTGGTTTATATATTTCTCTCTCCTATTTCTCATAACAATTCCATTTAACCCAAATACTGCTAGGATACATTGTTTTATTATGAATGCACTATAGAAAGCAAAGCATATTATGTTACTTGACCTTGATTTATATCAGTGGCAACATTAAAAGTTCAGTTTAGCCAAAACTCATGAAGTTGACCAGCAAAAAAAAACTAAACCATGATTATTTATTATCGTCAAAAATCCACTCAACTCAGTTTCCAGTTATGACGATTTTTTTGCGATACTAAGAGTGGCCATTAATTTGATTTGATAAACGTAGTAAATTATTTTGCGGGTATATATCATGGTGATAAGTAGACACTTAATAATTTCATTAACAATTTCCTCGCTGTTGTTCTTTAATGGTAAAACCATCCACCGACTAGTTATGGTAAAAGTCCGAAAAGTTTGTTATCTTCGTTTATTTCGAGCATTTACCACCATTCGCTTGATAAATCTTAAGAGTTACTTTTTAGTACTTATCTAGAGTTACTTCAAAAACATGGCAAGTGTCAATAAACAGATATGTCAGAATGATTTAAAAAAAATAAAACCACGATGGCTAAATCTATCCACATCTAATGGCTCCGAATCGGGGTGTAAACAATAGTGATAGTTTTCTTCTCAAAACTAACATTTATCAACCATTTCTGGTAAAACCTAGCATGTACCAGTTTCTAATGGTATAAGTCTGAAACCCCTTTTATTAATATTTACATTTACCAACTCATGTCCGTGAATCTTAAGATTTATTGGTAAAACCTTAGAATTACCGTAGTTCGGGCTTTCACAATAACATAATTAACATACAGATACAAACGTACGTCATATACACACGTGTGTTTGTAAATCCCTCACTCTTAAATGGCCGAACGGATTTGGATGAAATTTGTTACCCGGGTAGACTAATGGGAAAGGCATAAGATACCTTTTACTCTAGGAATATGTTCGCTTGGGATAATTTTCTACTTTTGGGTGAAGCCACCAGCCGAAGCTTGTTTGTAACATTAGTTCATACTAATGTTACAAACAAGCTTCGGCTGGTGCAAAAAGAAATTTAACTACGATAATGTTATTTTGAAGCAACACTTAAGTACTTATGCCAGACAAGTACCTACTTACCTACAGAAGGTGATCACCTAAAAATAAATAAAGTAACACGATGATGATAAATTTAAAGCAAGCACCCTACGTAGTTCCGTAACTCCAGAAACTTAAGCTGGCGCTTTAAAATATGAATAAGCACTTAGGCAGATTTAAAAAGAAATGAACCTCCGCATCCTCATTAAACTTATCTCTAGGAGCTATGCAAATCTATCACGCAGTTTCAAAGTATCCAGTAAATACTCATAAAAAAGAAACATTAAAATTCTGTACCTTCTTCTTTTTGAAGTCGGTGTGAAAATCATTACCAGCGTTCTGTTTTTTCTTTTCAAATAATCACAATTTTTCTTCAGATGAGTCTTAAAGAAAATTACTTTCGGTTCACTTGTTACATTTTAGTCGACTTATTCTTATTTCGAACAAATGTATATCTGAGAGACTTTTATTCATATTTGACTCTTCAGGTGTGTAAGCAAATCGAACATTGTAATCTCGATTTTGTTATTCAAATGCCACCGAAGGTCACAAAACATTAAAGTACGAACTTAGGGTTAAATAAAAGTATGGTACTCAATCTATTATTTATTAAATCTTTGGCTATCTGTTTGTACATCATAATCTACGATTCACGTAAAAACATATATCTACACATCATTTTCGTCAAAATGTTTATATATCAAGTTACAACCTTAGTTTTCAGAATCTCGAATGAAATAACATTAGGTAATAAGTGAAACACTGAGTACAAACTATCGATTAACAAATCAATCCGTGGCTATTTAACTCCCATATTTAATACACAGTACATTTATATAATTTACATGGTATTTTATGTACCTATGTTCTATTTTGATACTCGATTTATTTTATAAGCTTAAACAAACCGTTTAATTCAAAACTGATAAATATCTTTAAATTTGTATTTAATCAAGAATAAATATAAATAAATCACATAATTATTACTTGCACATTTTGAAATAACAAAAGCTGTTTTTTTAATTGGCTTTGTATGGTGTCACCATCGACATACGTTTAACATAGGTACCGATTTCTGTGTACATCCTTTTCTAAAACTCAGCATCAATTGATTCTTGATTGCAGTATTTTCTTTTTTCTTGTTTTTACGGCCTCGATAATGGCACTTATAATTTGAACTAGATTAACAAGTTACATTTATAAAATAGTTTTTTTTTCAGAAATCAGTACCTAACGTAACCCGTATGTTTCAGTTCACCTAAGGCGTAACTGTTAACGTTTGTGTTCATTTCGGATTTCATTCCCACATGACGATAAATATTTGTATCCCCACAGGTCTTGTTAGTTCCGGATAAATGTGTACATTTATTAAAAATCAAACCTAAGATAACATCCAATCAAAGTAAGAGCATAATGACAAATAAACAGACAATGTTATTAGAGTTTTGTGCTAATGGTAATGACAGTCAAGACACAAGACTAAAGTTTTTAGTAAGAAACAAAGTATTTTGGCACTTCAGTAGAGCGATACGCAATAAATTGTTTACAACGTTATAATTACAAGGTTTACAGGGAAGACATGATCTGCTTTCACGATATTTTGCGCAATACAGTTTTCGGCCATAATACAATACAACCACCCATTCTACACCACAAATCTTACTCTCGATATGGTGACTTAACATTACGTATTGCGATATATCATTATGTACAGTATGTTGTAGCCTAACCACATAAAGCCTTTAAGTACGGCGTAGTAGATGAAGTCAGCTAGGTTAGGTATCTAAATTAAAATCACGATTCTACGACGACTTGACATAAAAATAGGTCTATAAACCTACGCCACCATAAGTCAACAAAACAATTTATTTACACTGACAAAACAATTCATAGCCCCGCTGCCCAGTTAACCAATCTATTTGTACTTATTTCATAAAAAAATATGTACGTCCAATTATATCACAAAACGCCGTCCATACCTTGTGCAGCCGACCGCTTCGAACTGGAACAAAAGAGAAACATATCTACAACACGGTCGCACTAAATGTTATTTTACACATACGTAACCACCACTGTTTGCATTATAATTTACTCCAAATATCATAAGGTTGACTGGAAGCAAATGAGATTTATGTACAAGTCAATCCTACCCCTTTGACAATCCTCTATTGATCTTCCATTTACTTTACGTGTAACTTGTTTACAAGTCTACAAACTACTAATTAATTATAATACTCACATTGTGTTAGTTCTACGTAAGGAGAGAATCGTATTCGAAGGGCGTGGGGTCGGCTGCCCGCAGGTGTCACCACAACACCCCCCCGGAGATATTCGACACCTCTATTTGGTCCTCCGCCTCTGTGTTGACGGTAGGCACGTTTCTTCTTCTGTATCGCAGGCGAAAACTCGCCCACAGAATCAAAGACATCACTATAAGTCCACAGACCGCCACCGTACCTACGTACTGAGCGTAACTTTTGTCAGCGGACTGATACGGAGAATATTCAATTTTGTATTTTGGATGTGTAGTCTCCAGCTCGTGTACAGTCACGTTTTCTGATTCGCTCAAATGCTTACTCAAAATAAGACTAGATCTCGATTCTGAGACAATGTTTTCTGCTTTCTTAGTTATATTCAGTGGCGTGTTTAACCGCTTTCCAGATCTATTCTTTCGATAAACTTGGCTGTCATCATCTTTAAGATCTTTCTTATAATTGCGGGTCGATACAGAAAAGTACGGTTCTATGTCTAAAAATCTGTGATCAATATTAAGCTGATCGTTTTGAAGCTTGTTTTGATCCAGAATTTTAGAAGATTCTCTTGCTTTAACGATTGTTGTTTCATTCATGTAGTCGTTTATTGAAATTTTATTTTCATTTCGTTCACTTCCTTTAGTTCCTTCTTTCACTAGTTCGGACAAGTTCTCGCTTTTGTCTAGGCTACTCGCCATTGTGTTTTTAACTTGTCCAAGTGATTTCGTGTTTTTATAATCATGTTTAATTTTGTTGTTCCCGTGTTTAAAAGTTTTTTCAGTTTTATTATTCAAATATCCATAGTATCTCAATAACTTATTAATCATTTCAGTGCTGTACAAGTTAACCGGTGGAAGGCTGTCACTTATTGTAAACGTTTCGGGGAATGTACAATTATATTTAGTTATCTCCACTTTAGCTTCAGAAGTAGAATAGTAACAAGTTTCACTGCTGGATGAGCTTCTATTCCAGTTCATCCAGTCTTTCAGCCATAATTCAGCACTACAGTTGATATTGTTTCCGTGCAATCTTAAAGTTTTTAGTTGCGCCAAGTAAAATAACAAATCATTTCTGATCTCTGATAAATTATTCATCCTCAAGTCGAGGTACTGTAAATGGGAGAAGGCAGCTAATGCCGCTGAATCAGCCAGTAGTTGTCTGGCCAGTCCGGGGCTAGACTGCAGATGTAACATTTGAACGCTTTCCGGCGACGACATTGGAAACGAGCCATCTCGTTCTGGCACTGATAAGTTTAAGTAACACAGTCTTAAATCTCGAAGTGACAATGGACCATCGAATGTACTCCATGACAATGTTTGGATAGGGTTGTTTGACAAATCTAGCATTTCTAGCGATAATAAGTCGTCAAACACATGGTCTTCAATATAATGTATATTGTTATTTTGTAACAATAATATCCTCAAATTAGGCAAATTTTTCAAATCAGGAATAGACAGATTCTTGATCAAGTTATTATTAATCGACAGATACTTCAATTCGTCTGGCAGTGATTTAGGAACAGTCGTTAGAAGATTTTTGTTTATATTCAGAAACAATAACATCTCCAATCTACCTAAAGAATCGTCTTCTACAGAAACCACTTTATTATCTGAAAAATCCAGTGACTGTAGTAGAGGATAACTATCAAAATCCCCACATCTGACAGCTGAAATTCTATTTCCGACTAGCGACAGAAACCGTACAGAATGAGTGAATGCTTCAGGGACTTGGTGTAAGCCTGTTCTTGATGCATCTATCTGTTGTAGTCTCCGTCCAGTGCCAACCAATAATTGTGTATCCAGTTGTGTGATGCCTAGATGAGGATTATCCGTAAGTAACAATCGAGCCAGATTCGGCAACAACTGTAAAGCGCCTGGAGCTAGTTTCCTTAAGTTATTGTGTGACACGTCTAGGTGTTGTAGTAACCAATTGTTAAAATAGTTTTCATGAATAAACTCGAGGTTATTTCTGCTTAGATTTAGATGCTGAAGATTTTTTAGAGGTGTAAACACATTTGTCAACATTGTTAAATTATTTTCTGACAAGTCCAAAGTTTCTAGTTTCGTCAATCCATTGAAACTCTCTTCAAATATATTAATAATTTTATTTCTGCTTAAAATAAGTTTCCGGAGATTCAGGAAGTTATTAAATACGCCCTTGGTAACGTATTGCAAGTTATTGGAAGATAAATCAATTTCTCTCAAGTTCTGTCTCTTGATATTGATCCTTATTTGAATGAAACTGTTATTTCTTATTTGCAGAGAGTTTGTGTCTAATAAAGGTAAGTTGAAGTAAACAATACTCGCATTACACGTAGTGCTGAAACGGGCGGTAACTTGGCCAATAGTTTTATTTGCATACTCCTGAGGCCACGCCGACAACTTTACCTCTTCATTACAGCACACAGAGAACTGGTGTACGTCTGTGTGCTCCCTCAGACTGATGTTATACGAACATTGTTGACACAAAGTTATGTTCGAGATACATGCACAGCTATCGAGACAAACTGAAGCCAAATTCATTACTTGCCACCAAAATATAACCGTTAAAAATAAACACCGTTTAAAAAATACAGCCATTTCTGACAATATCGTCTGAATCTCGTCGAATCTAAGCCGGATTGAATGTTAGATGGTATTGAAGTTCACATTTGCGACACATATTTCTTTGAATCACATTATCACTTATGGAGTTTATTTGGAATGAACAAAACATCTTGTAAGTTGACACACGCACAGAAACTCAACGAAGCGCTGTTTTAGTTACATTGCTATCACTCATATTGACAATGGCTCAGACGACGGGAGACACTGGGCAGTCAGGTGGTCGGATCACGGTAACCCCACGTGACACTGATACGTAACGCCGTGTCGTGTCGGTCGTGTTGCGTCGCGTCGAGCGGAGCGCGGCTGGCGGCTGGGCGGACACTGGCGGCGCCGCCGCGTCTGTCTGCGAACTGGTCTCCGCTCGGCGAGCGCGCGGCGCCGGCGCCCTGCCGCCGCGCGCCTCTCTTACATCCCTCACAACCTCATTTTTATATAGTCAACTGACTTCCACACCACCACTATTTATGTCATACTCGGCGCTCCTTAATACGTTATTTTAAGGACGCGAGTATTTGTAAGTGTGCGTTATATTTCTCGGGCGCTACGACTGAGATTGCTCCCTGTTGGGCTTTCTTGGAGGGACAGCATGATTTAAACGATAAGTTATTATTGTGCGATATTACGCCACTTTGTAATTCAAAACTAAGGAAGAAAACGCATTTGGTTTATAACCTACGAATACTTATGCGACATTTTCCGAAGAAAATTGCATTTACAGAAGAAAATAAGAAAAACTAGAATAGAATAATCATTATTGTTAACTAAATATTTTTGTTTCTCTTGAAAACATTCAAAAAGTTTTTAAAAATAAATCTTCTAAAAAAATAAGTTTCTAAAGAAACTAACTAAAGATTTTCCTACACAGTGAGTAGGTAGGTATGATAACATTCTGATAGGACGATGTTTAAAATAAAATAATTACTAAGTGACATTAACTTTTTCTCGGAGATTTTCTTACTGCCACGAAGGCAGTCAAAGTGGAAAGTAAAATGAATTCCTCAAAGTCTGTCTTATTCAACCCTTTATACCTACTGTTTCGAACATCTTTGCTGGAGCGTTGGACCAGCATTTTCATGAATTGCTCCCGCAAGGCTTTCCGAAGGGTCTCTTTATTGCTCTCCTTAATTTGGGTTATTTGAACTTTTCTTGTCCCTCCCTGAATAACTTGAGGAGGAAAACATCGTATTTCAAGCACCTCTAACATGTTGTGTGTTGGCCACCTAATGCCGAAGTTATGACTTTTTTTGTGAAGGCTCGAGCCAGACAGAAGCGGCTCTATGTTAACGTTATGAATATGAGTGACATATGAGAGACTATCACTATCATAGACATCTGTGTTCATCTATGTCACATTTCACTATGTCATTACAAAGGCAACAGTTTGTATGTCTGTTTGTATATATGTTTGTTCCTCCTTCATACATACGACTGAATCAATTTGGATGAACCACCAAAGGTGGATGGTCATTTCTGTTGCATTTTCAAAATAGTAATAACTCAAGAGTGAATAAGTTAGTTCTTGGCAAACGTGCTCCATTGTCGTCCACATCATCGCTTACCATCAGGTGAGATAGTGGTCAAACGTGAGCCGTTTTTTTATTAATATTAACTAATGCTTGACTGCGATCACACCTGATGGTAAGCAGTGATCCAATCATTGATGGTGAGGCGCACTAGTTCATTAATAGCCTGTTCAGTCTAGCCTTGAAGACACCTAAATTATTATCTGGCATCTAGGTAGTATAATATATATTTTTTTTAATAAATATATCACTTTATCATAGACAATTGCTGACTTTTTAAGTGTATCTAAAGTTTATTTGTTTTTTATTTATTTAAACTTCGTGTACAGTAATAGTACCTACATATGCGGACTTAGTGCAACTAGGAAGTTGAGATGGGATGCAAGTTATTGAAGGAAATGAAAATATAACTCTGCATTTTATTGATAACATTGACACATAACACTCTGCCAGACGGGTTAACAAACTAATACATTTTGACACTAGGAAAACGTCTATATTTTCTGTATATTAGATTATTGCATCCAGAATATTTCCCATCCATTCTAAGAGCACCTTTCCCGAATACATTTATTAAAGTGACCCTCAGCTTAGCGGCCGCAAGATAAATCATAGTCAGGAAATGGCGGGTTTTCGCGGTAAACCGAGTAAAAAGGAACAACCTTACACTATATCTAATAACATAAGCGAATGTATATAATAATACATATTTAATAATATACAGTGCTCTGTTCAATAATTAATCTGCAACTAAATGAGACTCAACTAAAACTATTATACCCGATATAAGGAGTAAAATTGTTGATGTTAGTTTGGATAGGTACCTTTTTTATTATTTTACATAATTACAAAAATATTAAAAATTATATAAAATATTTATCTGACCATAACATGGCATTACTCTGCTCTGTATGCCTCCCTGTCATTTTTCTCAATTCTGTCTGGAGTATTGTAAGATGACTTTAGGAATGCCATATAGTTAAATTTCTTTTTTTTTTTGTTTAAATTTTATATTAAAAACATGTCTTTAACAAACATATTAATTGGCCTTTGGCCGTGTTATGTTAAGGTAAACAAAAAAACTGACTTGCCCAATTTAACTGATATACTTAGCGTAACCTACACATACACACACACGCACACACGTTACTCTACCTAGATAGCACAATATTCACATACGCGCAGCACAAATAAAATTATTAAAAAAAAACCATTCCGTACAAACTTACCCATGAAAACAGTTCAAATCCCGAATTGAGTTAAGAAATTTTTTCCGAATCGCAAAAAAATGGTTTTTTGTGACGTAACTACAAATATACAGTTTTCAGATTTTTTCCTATACTTGTGCTATGAGAACTTACTTCATGTCAATTTTCAGGATTCTGGGTCAACGGGAAGTACCCTATAAATTTTGATTCCCTTGAAAGTGTCAAAATACACTTTTTTGCGACATAAACGGCGGTTTTTTTTTCATTAACTCATAAGTTTGATTTTTTCACAGCTTTAAGGGGCCGCAGACCTTAGTATATGGTTTTAATTCCAACTCGATACCTCCACGCGTTCCCGAGATAAAGGGCCTTGACATACAGACAGATGGACAAAAAAGTGATCCTATAAGGGATCCGTTTTTTCTTTTTGAAGTATGAAACCCATAAAATGCATTTATATTCAAAAAAATACTTGGTACTAGTGTGCAAAGCCACCGGTTCGCACCTGCTAGAAACTACCTAAATAAATTTCACTCTCTACAATATAATTATTCTGCAATCAAATTAGTTCTACGAATGTTCTAATTCAAATTTGGAACAAAAGCTTGAACTACCTATTATCTAATTTTCATGTAAGTAACTTGTCAAGGTACTCGTGAAATAAGTAGAGGGCACTTAGAAATCTGAATATGTAAATAAACGTATCGTAAGTTAGAGTTGAGGAGCGTCTAAAGGACATATTGAATATTCTTTGACAGCACAAATAAATTATAATGCGGAACCCGGATAACTTCACAAGATTTGTGTCCGAATCAAACTCGTAACCAAGTTATTTATGATCACAGATTACGGACATGCATTCGTACTGATTCAATACTATTTCAGTTTTTTGAACTAGCTTCTGCCGGTGGTTTCACCTGCGTGAAAGAAGAAAATTGTCCCAAAGAAACATACCTACTCCCGAGATAAAAAGTATCTTATATGCTATTCCAGAACTTGGTCTACCCGTATGCCAAATTTCATCCAAATCCGTATAGCTGTTTGAGTGTGAAGGAGTAACAAACATACTTACTTACTAACATACAAACTTTCGCCTTTGATTATTGACTTGACATATTTGCATAAACACTTTTGTAAAAAGTGAATTTTAGTGTTGTATGTACCTTGTTACTCAGGCTCTCGTAAATTGAATTTTCTTCAACCCTTTTATAAGCTTTTAAACGAACACTTTTAACTACGTTATATTGCAACGGTAATTGATATCACAAAAATAAAGCAGAGTAGGTATTCACTTGTGTTGTAGGAAAAAAGTCAAACCTTTTCTTGATGAAGTTAAGAAATGTACAGTACCCACGCTTGTTTTTTTTTTTTGAAAGAAATATTAAAGAAAGCCCTGGCTTTGACATGAATATTAGGTAATATAATAAGAAATATCAAAGTATATTCAGTAATCAATTGTATCGATAATACCATTCAAAGGTCAGTATCACTGAGCGGACGTTAAACCTATTAGGTCACAATTTACCTTAATAGAGTCCGGAACATCTTTCACTCGATGAAACTGGAACGCAAGAAAAGGAACAAGGCTTTCTACTCGTATCGAAGTGAACGATTTACCGAAGCCAGATAAAGGTGATTAAGTAACGAAATAACCGTGGCCCGTGGAACAAGCAAGCATTAGGCCATTAGCAAACGGGCAACACTAAACGGTTTCGTGGAACTAAAAGTGCGCCTTCAGTGGAACAAAATCGCTGTCATTAGGGTAACGAGGGACGCCTGCTGACGCAGCGGGAGTGGCCGACGTAACTCTTTAGGCCAAGACCTAATGAACCGGGAGCCGGGAGTCCGGGAGCCCGAGAGTTCGCGCTCACTAGCCGAGCGCTGATTGCCGCTAGCCGTACTGTTTTTTCTTAAGGTAAAAAGCTAATTGTCTGTCTTACTTTTTAGAGCTAACTAGCCACTAACAATGCTTGTTTTATTGTAAAATGGTTTAACTGCAGTTACGGGCTTTGTATCTGACTCGGGAGAACTAGAATCATTAGTTACCTGAGTATAAGGTCTCTTCACGGCACGGTTGCGGGTTCGATGCCCGCACGTTTGTATTGCCTACTGATAATTCTTGAAGGTCTGGGTGTCTTGTGTAATATGAGTTTAAATGTTTGTAAATGCACCCACAATACAGGAGTTATTCCTAGTCCCCACACTATTGCCCCACACTATTGCCCCACACTACACACCCCACAAAGCATTGACTTTTAAAAAAAACTAAACTAAAGACTTAAAAATCTAGTTCATATTGTTATACCGAGCAGTCGTTTCTCATCTTTACCTTAATATATTGAATATCTTTTTATTCTTTGATCTTTCAATTAATTTAATTTCCATAATATTTTTAATTTGCATGTAGACAGCGTGCATTTAGCTTCTGATATTTTATAAGTGCCCATTTAGGCCTATATGAAGTAAAATATTTGGAATTTAATTTATACTCCGTTAAATTATAAACAAGTACTCATATTTTAATTTAGAATTAGTAATGCTAGCGAATAGATGACCGCACGCGTGAGGGAATGGACATCCTCACGCCCCAGCCGCAGCCACCCCTACTACCACTACTGATTACGGTAGGCATGGGCTTGCGGACAAAGAGCAATGGGTAACTCGCCGTCTAGCCGATCCCGAGTCGTCGCGCGTCGACAGCGTGTAAAATTTGCGCGACTCAAAGAGATATCAGCAATCCGTACGCGCGCGGAGAATTCCTGAAAAAGAAACCCGTGGTCCTAGAATGCAGAAGGCAACTGGAAGACACAGCTGTGTTTTTAGTTAGTCAAAGTCTGACAAGCCCTCTCGCTCCGCCTTAGAGAGAAATTGGATAATTTCACACAACAAAAAAGTTCAGGCAGGACCGCTAACTGCCCTAGGGTTTTTGACCCGAAATAATCTCAAGGTTTATCTGAGGGTTTTTTTTTAAATTGATATAAACTAGTGCTTATATATAAATATAGATACCAATTACGTATGTGAAGCGATGGGAAAGAGCTAGTTATAATTATGTATGAAATTATTTATTGTTTACTTTAATGCTCACTTTTTTTTACTTCGGAATTCGTAAACGCTGGTGACAAGGATAATCGCCAAATTATATTATCTCGTTGGATTTTTTCCCGAAATGTACGAAAGTAGGTCCCGTATTATATGCCATAAATATGAAGGCGCATAAAAGGAGAGTTTTACGAACCTAAATTCTAGATAGCTGAGACATTTTTCACGCTGTAAACCTAATATAATATTATATACTGTTTATATAATATTATGACCTTGAAAGACTGGATTTGTTGTATTACCTACATTTTTAAAAGTATCATGACGCACCAGTAGGAGCTTCATCAGTGCCTTTTTGTTTTAAACCATTGAAATTAGGGTAAGTTTATTTGATAAATAAAGTACTAAAACAAGAAAAATAAAAACACATAACTAATTAAAACTATATACACTAAATATAGTTTTAATTAATAAAGACAATAACTCCTCGCTAAAATATGCTGTCATAAAACTTTTCCGCATCGCTGACTGGAAGTGTGCTCAAAAGGCTGGTGGCATTGCTACGTTGTATGGCAATGCTTAATCTCTGGCTGAAGTAACAGTCAGCCCTTAGTTCACGCAGAGTGTCAACTAATCGTTCGAATATTTTTTTAAAAAGCGTTGGTATAAGTACTCGGACCCCGAGGCCCAAGACTTTAAACCCCAAACGGCTTAAAAATATAATTGCCGACGAGGTTGTTAAATTTCAGCCGCTTGAGGTTCTCCGCAGCCGCAGTGGCAACACCAGCACAGCACGTTGAACTAGGAAAATGGGATGGCGCAAGAGTGTCGACACAGGTAGAGTCCCACACTAAAGGCCTACCTGTCTTCCACGGAAATAAAAAAATACCGTCCGTCCGTCTGTTGTCAACTTCGTCACAGTGGCAGCGATGAGGAGAACAGCAAGGACGCCCAGGCGTAGGGCAACAGGTGTAAGGAAAATAGTATCGTAGAACAAGGTGCCAATATTCGACGACGGCAGTGCGTGAAGTCAAAAACCCGACTCCCACTCTCCCACAGCCAGCAAGCGCGCACGCTCCGCAGTAGCAGCAGAGGTCACGATAATCCCACCGTCTCTAGAAAGTTCGGGCAAGCGAGTCTCCAAACATCCATAGTCTCAGTGAAGCACGGCACATCAAAAGGAATCAGTATGGAAGTTAGAATGTTCCTGATTAATTTATCAGTGCTTTGGACCGAAAATGAAAAAGTGAATGCAGGTAAACTAATACTGTTAATTTTGCGGACGTCAAGGCCTTCCGTACGGATGAGAAGAGTAACTTAAGCCCAAGTTCAATCGTGCAATGTCACATTTAAAATTTATTTAATTATTTATGTACACACAAGAACTTAAAAGAACAAATACAGATAGAAGAGTACAAAGGTCATGCTTACTTTTAACGAATTTTCTTCTAGTAAACCTGCTACTGCAGAGTTAGATGAGTGATGTAGATACAGTGTGTATAAATAACTTAGAAAAAAATAAAATAGAAAATATTATCTAAATTATATCATACAATACATACATATATATCAATGATAGTAAATAAATGTACACATAAATAGATACAATATATAAATTAAATTATAAAAATACATATATCTATAATATATCACTTTACGAGATGGTAGAGAGGTAACTTCTTTGACTAGCTTTTGAAGACGGATATATTTTTAGCGTCACGGATCTTAGCTGAAAGTGAGTTCCTTTTTTTTTTTCATTGATATAAACCAGTGCTTGACTGCGATCCCACCTGATGGTAAGCAGTGATGCAATCATTGATGGTGAGGCGCGAGCAAGCGAAGACCGCAGCAGGCAAATTGTTCCAGTCCTTCGATGTACGCGGTATAAACGACGAAGCGAAACGCTGAGTCCGGACCGTTGAAGTTTCAACAACGTAAGGGTGGATACTGGCCGTACGTCGGGTTTTCCGATGGTAGAAAAGAGGTGGCGGAATCAAGTCATGCAATTCCCGCACACACTCTCCAAAATGCAACCTATAAAATACCGATAGGCTGGCTACCCTGCGCCTGTGCTCGAGGCTTTGTAGATTAGACTTAACCAAATCTGGATCCCCAATTAGCCTCTTTGCACGTCTTAGTTACGACTCGAGTTGGAATAGGATAGAAATGGGTTTTATGGGATGGGAAATTGAAATGGTATAAACTACTACAAGGAATCTTGGCTGCTCCGCTAATGTTACCTTCCCCCAACCTCGTTTCAACCAGATGGGATATAACTTTTGAAGAGGTATACCTCTTTATCGGATAAAGATGTTTCCGTTTTTTTATTTTAGAGTTTTAAAATCCGACACCTTGTGTGTACACTTAATGAGCCAGTTCTCTGATAAGGTAGCTAATTGATAAAACACCCATATTAACCCTCCATATGCCTGGAAGATAAGGCCGCTTATTGTATGTGTCTTGTTGGAAATACTCGTACCTACAATAAAGTAAATAATAAATTGTTCAATACACATTGCTTTCGGATGGGTAAATGAAATATGAGTAATAAAATTATCATTTATAATTTTTTTTTTCTTGGTAATCTCATTCATCATCAAACTTAACCTAACACAAAGAAATCATGAAGATCGGTACTATAAACAAAAAAGTTATGCGCGAATTGATAACCCCAGTAATGTAGAATTTAAACATATTATTAGTGAAATGAGCATGCCAGTGTGAATTTTAGAGATCTGTGATACCCCTTCTGGATATGTTATGAAGTGTTTACAATACACAAACACGCGATTGCAGCTATTCCGGAAAATTTGGTATTTTTTTATCTAGGTGTTCTTGCGGAAACACTCTTCTAAAAAAACAATAATCAAAATCGATTTATATTGGCGAAGATAACGCTGAACAATAATAATATACAAAAATCATCAAATGACTTAAGGAACTAAACATATTACAGATTGATTAATGATAGACTGGACTACTGTGTGACAAATCATTGCATCAGTATTTCGTGTATGTATTTGTTTTTTCTTGTCTCTGTATCACGGACATAATTAGGTATATATAAGTTAATTTATTGTTAGTAACACTATGAATTTCGTATTTGAAATAAAGAATTTATTAGATACTATAAGTTTGTTGTCAAAATTGTTCGATATTGAAAACCCGGAACTTGAAACCTAAAAAAGAATTTAATGAATTTAAGTATCGAAAGATATGCTTAAGTCTGTTCATGCTTGTTGAGTATATAATATGCCCTGTTACTATCTACCTACTTATTATATGGCAGAATGTTTTTTTTTTTCAAAGTTCTCTCATTAAGCTACCACGCCAGCACTAGAGAATCCCCCAGGGTGCTAATACGACTCCTCAATTTGCACATCTCCGAACGTGAAAGAGCAACTTAAGCGACAAGTTTGCAGCAAAATAAAAAGCAATTTGTTTCCGTGCTAAAAGCAAGTTACTCTTTAAGAAAAATGTAGCAACGATTACATATCTTTACACAGTTTAAGACAAAGTCGTTTTCCGCGTCTGTCTGTTTATCCGCTAACTCGTAAACCACACAACGGATTCTGATGCGGTTTTCACTAATAGAAAATGCAATAAACAAGGAAGATGTATGTATATAACATGCACCTGTTAGATTCGTCAGTATATATGACGTAATTAAATCATGAAGTTTAACTTTTCTAGAATATAGTTTGTTGTATTTTATACATTGGTAACATATAAGTAGCTGGAATCTAATGTAGAAATACCTACCAAGAATAATATTATTGTATGTATACAATAAAAACTGGGCAAGTGCGAGTCAGACTCGCGCACTGCCCTGCGTTCAAATTTGAGCTTAAAGTTAACTCTAATGATGTCTTCAGAGTAGATACTCTAAGCTCGCAGTTTTGAACTCGAACGTAGAGTTCAACTGTCAATGTCAAGCAGGTGTCATTTGTGGCCGCTTAAACCAACCTACCCTGCTCGGAGCAAAAATGCTGTAACTCCGAGCAGGGTAGGTTGGCATTAAATATATACTACCAATAGACAGGACATAGCGAACAAAATCGTAATCCGATACTGGTTACCTAGTATCGGAAAGGTAAGTTATAAGTCGCTCAGTTTAGTATGACACCACTACACGTCAAGTCGTGTTTGTATCCGCTTAGTGCACTAAAAGAAAATCATTTTCTGAGAAAATATGCCGAGTTGCGCATTACGCTATTGCAAATCTTGCTATGGTAAAACTGGACTGGACCTAACTTTGGTTTATTTTCGTGAATATTCTTGGTATTCACGAAGTAATTAATTAGAATTCAATCATTTTAAAAGCCAGATGGCGTCAGGAATAGGATGACAGTTTTTCTTAGACATTTTTCCTGATAACCGCTATATATATATTACATCCCTTTAAATCTCTTTGGTGTTAGAGTTGGTTGGGTTAACTCTAAGGTAGCTACTCGAGTTATAAAAGAACGACCCTGGGTTGCAACTAGAAGTCACCGACCGTTAAATATCTAGGCATACATATTGATCAACATTTGAACTGGCATAAACACCTCGACACACGTGTGAGTAGAACTCGCAAACAGACATACGTTTTTAAAAAGTTACGTAATTCTGCTGATACGGACACACTAAAAGTTATGTATTTTGCATTATATCAATCGATTTTGGCGTACTGTATTCCAGTCTGGGGTGGAGCCACTGAAAACGTCTTCTTACGACTGGAGCGAGCGCAAAAAGCTGTACTGAAGGTTCTTCTCCGTCGACAGCGGAGATATACAACAGTACAGTTATATGCGGAATCAAAAATGCTTACAGTGAGACAGTTGTAAGTTCCCCAGACCATGCTCCGAAAGCACTCAGCGCGACCACTATCTGAGCTTATTGGTAGAGTCAAACACACAGTCTTTCCCCTGCAATCATGCAAAACATTCTTCGCTAAAAGGCATATATCTGCAGTTCGAAAATGTACAACCAGTTGAATAAACCAAACACACACACAATCACTAAGAATATCACTAAGAATATTTCATAAAACGAAATATCAGTGTAAACTAGCCTTACAAGAATATCTCATGAAACTCGACTATCGCAAAACTGAGGATGTTTTGATGGGAAACTATGCCAACCTTAACACTTAAATTCCATAAGGACAAATAAAGAAATAAAAAAATGAAATAACTAAAATTATTAAATATTTCGCTCACACTCATTCCTGTATACAAATACAAACACACTTACACTTAACCCACACATACTCTCACATTTTTACCATCACACACACCTATCCCACATAACTAATTATAGAACACCTTTGTTTTTTTCTCTCCCTTTATTATGTTTTCGCTATCAAATATCTTTTCCCCTGGATAATCATTTTGCAATAATATTTACTTTTTATTTATATAGTTTTTTGTATAACTGTGTCCTATCCAGGTTATAATTGTTTAGTCTTATGCGCACATAATTTCGAAGGTACACTGACTTCTAAGAAACAGGTTATTCCTAGTTTAGAAGTCAGGGTCTTTTTGCTCTGGCTCACTTAGCTATGCTCCAACAATGTAACATTTGTGTGTGTTTTAGAATAATAAAGGTTAATTATAAAGGTTAAAAAAAGTATGTAATGGACAATAATAATCATAGTATTCCATACATTGCCTGGAAGCCCCAGGTGTTCTATACATTGCCTAGGTATTGTGTAGAATACCTGAATTATACAGATTGCCGACAACAGATCCACTAAACCTATCTGACCACGACAAACAATTAACTGGGCAACAAAACACCCCTTGGCAAGTCTAGTTATCAGACCTTCGAAATTTTATCTAGAAGTAACTACTGTCATCAATCTACAAATGAAAAGAAGGTTCAACATTACTCCTAATGTTGGGTCACACGGGAGATTTTGTTTGAGTGAAACTGTTTTATAAGAGAAGCACACTTTATGGGATAGCAAATAATTAAATGAAAGATTGTTTCACGTACCTATGCTACAAAGCAAAATAAACAATAATGTGTTGGTAATCTGGCAACAACTAAATCCGTTTACGCACTGTTAATCGGGCTGTCCAGCGAAGAGCCGGTTGAACGTGGGAACTGTAATAAGGGTCGTGGCGTAAAACTTTATTACTGGCCCCACCTCGCCAGCTCGGCCCGCCGCCACCAAGATGCGAAACGACCATCATTCTCATTAACCTCGCCACCGCCACCTCGCTTTGTATCATGCCAGATACTTACTTTATGTATACGAAAAAACTGTTGATGTACGCAAAAAGGAAACGTTTATCTTTAAGGGGAGGGGCTAAACGGTACATTTGGGGAAAATGCGAACTGAGAACTATCAAGATGATCTAGAGGCTCAGATTTGTTAATAGGTATTTCAACATACTTTAAATCCCACCACACTACATCATCATTAAAGATTTTGAAGAAATGGAAATGATCATCTTATTTCAGTTGATCTTATGAAAATTACGGAGAAAAAAAGAGGTTTTAAAATTTAAAAAAATAACTGAATGAAACAAAAATTTAGACAACGATGAGGTATTGCAGTTAAAGAAGGAAACTAGTCACAACACTATTAGTCACCTATTTCTAAGCTCATAAATTGTATTCAACATATTAAGTAAAGCTGTCTTAAATCCGAGAGCATATTGTGAAGAAAGTCCTAACTGTACAGAATTAATTTTGTGTCGAGCCAAGAGTTATGTAGTGAATCGGTCAGTGGCAAACAGAAATCCTGAAGGTCGAAACTTTAATCAATCACACTCCGTTCGCTTCAAAATGCACGTACACGCCGTCTTGAAATATGAGAGCCCGCGCCGGGAACTAATGTTTTATATTCCATCGCATCGTTGTATTGACACTTGTGACTTATTGCCTGACAGATTGCGCTCTCGTCACCAACTAAAACTCCACCAAACTCCTCTGTTCTGTAATGTTCAACTGTTTCTGAAGTTGGATAATGCACGTAGCGTAACAAATAAATGCTTTAATATTCCCCATGTGATGTCGACGTTCGTAGTATCGTATCGAAGCAGCAAAGTTACGGTTTTATAATTTGTTCCCCCTCGGGGAACTTAATTCATTTGTTTGTGGAACTTTACACAAAACAAATGAATGCGGTGCTGCAAATTAAATACGCTACACAACAAAGTTATTAGGGATGTCGAGTATCTTAGTAAAAGGTGTATTCTTTCCCATTTTTCATTAAAACCTGGCCAACTAGCGAGAGACACTATTAAAGGCATCGTAAAACCGCCGCCACACTTTCTTTCTCTTATATTTTTATGGCGCTCTGGATACCACCTATGCCATAAAAAGTGAAATATTGTGTCTCAGAACGGATGCCTCCTCCTTTTATGAGATTGAACTGAAATCCGATAAAAATGTTAGACGTTACCTAGATACCTACATTAACCTTTACGCATCATTAAATATTATATTTATGTGATAAATTGATAAATATATTTATTTATCAATTTGAATAAAAAAAGAATCGGTACATACCTACCTATTCAGTAAATAAAATTAACAGTGGGGCCTAAATAATTCGTAGCATAAGAACCGAAACCTCACACTTCAGTGGATTAACACTTTAAATAATATATGTCGTTCTGTTTCAGAGAAAAGGTAGGTGGGCGTAGACCACAAGCCATTACATGGTAGACAAAACTTAACAAATACAAGAATAATTAACAAAATATTGTATTTTATTTCCATATATTATTATCAAAACATTTGATCTGCGAGGAGAATAAAAGCAAAACACACAAAGTACCAGATGTTCATCTTCCCACCTTCTTGTGAGGATCGAAGGAGACGCGGCATTGTTCCCATAGACAGGCAATACATTACTGTGTATTATATGACGATTTATATCTATATTGCCTAAATAAAACAGAGTGGCAATGTTATTTACATTATTCAAATACTTATTGTCCCTGTAAACGTCCCCAACTTGAATGTCGGCTCAAGAAACCGCGGTCGTTAGGGAAAATTGCTTAGCAAACGGATTGGCGACTATAATAGGTACGCAGTTAGGCGGACGCTCTACTCGTGTCCTTTTAGCGACGAACACAAAACCATTGCAGGTTAAAGCGAAATTGTGACTTACTTTTTACATAGACAGACTTTTTTAATTTATTATTATTTAATTATTGATAATCTCACTCTCTATCTCACCTGTTAGTGAGCCTGAGGTATAGGCACTGTTTTCATAATAACTTATATCGAACTTCAAAGTAAGGTACATATATACAATGTAAATTAGGTTATCAAAGCAAATATTTATAGCTTGTCCATTTTTAGACTTAGTCTGTCTATCTATAAATCTACACACAAAATAAACTACCACACCACATATTATGCTTTTATAACCTCCAAACTCAAAGTCGACCGTTGGAACATAGTTGGTTGGCTCCATAGCGGGCTTTTACCCAATACTGAACTAGAGGAAAGCCTCGAGGGAAAAGTACGGTGCTTGCTTTATAGTAGGCAAGTTATTTTTGCAAATTGTGATAAGCTCATAGCTAAAAAACCTAATGGCGTGAAAGCTGATCGTTTGTCCGCTACCCCTGAGACCATTACTATCTGTTTTTACATGAAAAAACTAGATTCGCACAATGTCTTTCCATCCTATATATTACAAATAAGAATTACCTACCTATCTATTTTAGAAAAAAGGTCTCGGCGACCTATAAATTCTTTTTTAATCCAAGTACGCAACTTTGTTCAAATATACATATCTGTTAGAAATATGCGCTATAAAACTGGCAGATACTTTGAACAAAGTTAACGAACTGAGATCGGATAAGGTTTCTTTGAGAAAGGACTTATGCAGATTTCCACTCAACTTGTTTTATGATATCCGAATTAGATAATTAGTTGGATGGTTTCGTCACAATGTGGCGGGCGGGGTGGGGCCTTTGGGCCCAGGGACCCGGGGCACAAGATCGGACTCCATCCGGTGGTGTTATCTACGCAAACAAACCTCAACATCCCGGCTATTATTGGCGACAGTTTGGCGACTACGCCTCCACGACGTAAGTACGTGGTTACATAATATTTATGTTTAGGCAAATATTTACCTACTCCCATTTTCGACATTGTTTGGTTTGGTAGTCCTTGAAATTTCTCGAAGGAGAATTATTTATAGATGTTGGATGAGCAGTCTATTTTTTCATGTGGTTTTCTGAGATTTATGTTATACAAATATAGACACAATACAAACATAGTTAAAAAAAAAATTGGCTGCGACAAAAACATTAACGACCCAAATTAAATACAATTGCAATAATCCGGCTCGACTTTTAGATCCAAAACCCGCTTTTAACAACATTTCCTAGAAAGGTTTGGGCTCACATGTGGAATCCAAAACAAGTGAGGGTAACATTAAGGGAGCAGCTAGGTTTCTGTTCAGCAGTGATGTGGTGGCGCCTTACTCTCCAGATACATTTTCAGCCTTGGAAAGTAAACCCCAGTGCCTGCGGATGACCTTACCTTTCTTAACACCCCTAATCCGGATTCATCTTTTCTCCGAATTTCAGCACCCCTGTTACTTGCAGCCGTGAAATCCTTTAGGAGCGGTTCCGCCGGAGGCCTCGACGGCCTGACTTCGCAACACTTAAAGGATCTTTTAAGTTTAGGCTCCGGGGAAGCTGGTTAGTCGCTTTTGAAGAAAATTCTGGCTCTAGTCACTCTTATGCTCTCCGACGGCGTGAACGATGCTTGTACGGCCAACCTATGTGCTCTGCTCAAAAGGGACGGTAGCATTCGTTCTATCGCGTTTGGGTGCACCTACAGGTGTATGGCAGCTAAAATTTATTGTAAATTATACAGCCAGTCACCAACCAACAAATTCCAGCCCCTACAGCTTGGCTTTGATTTAAGAGGGGCTGTGAAGCTGCCTTACATGCACTCGCCACCTTTCTAAGTTTTGATAAGGCTGAGATCATCCTCAAGGTTGACGTTAAAAACGCCTTTAATTCTGTTAACAGGGACACTTTGTTGAATGAAACAAAAAAAGAGCTACCAGAAATTTTCGGCTTTTTGTGGCAATGCTATAGGCATCCATCATATATACAGAGACAAGGTTTTGGAATCAGCAGTTGGATGCCAACAAGGTGACCCTCTCGGGTCAGTCATTTTCAGTTTAGCTATCCATCCAACCATGCAAAAACGAAATTTAAAATTTAACCTACGGTATTTAGATGCTGGCACACTGGGAAGTAACGTAGATACTGTTTTGAAAGATTTTCAATTCCTGAAAGAACAATTTCAGTCCATCGGCCTTGACCTCAATTATTCCAAATGTGAAACGTTTTGTTTCTGACTATACTGACAGACAATTGACTCAATATAGAAATTCAATGCGATAGCCCCAGAGATCAAAATTTTTGAAAAAGATTCACTGCACCTCCTAGGTTCCCTAATTTTGAAAGACAGTTTTTCTCTATTCATTGACGATAAAATTAAATGTTTCAACAATATTTCGGATAGACTTTCAAAAATTAACTTAGGTACATTCGGCTTTCACCCTCATTAGGTACCTATTGCTGTTTTGCACCAAACATGTATTTCCTCCGCTCGTCCCCTTTATGGGAACAACGTCACCACATCTTGGACAAAATTGATCAAACCTTTCGAAACACTCTAACCATCGTAAATGTGGACCTGGATGGCCTTGGATGACCCAGGCTTGTACTAACAAGCCACGCTTGCCATTTCCTTCGGTGGGCTCGCAACCGCAAAATTGCTAGTGTCAGTCTACCGGCGTTCCTGTCTTCGGTCCAGGGCACATCGAAAGAATCTTAACTCCATTCTTGGTTGACTGGAAGGGGCCGTGCTTGACCGAAGCCGTGAACGCCTGGAAAGTGGCTTGCCCGGACAAGGCGTTGCCCAAAACTCCATCTTCCCAGAGACAGTGGGATGAGCCGCTCTGCTGCTCGTGCTCGCCTACTTGCTGTGGGTGAAAGGAAGTCGGGTCTGTGGCTACAGGTTCTACCGTCGTTCAACATAAGTACTATGCTGACCGACATCACCTTCCGGATGCCAGCATTAATTACATTATCCGCCGAACTCTTGTCACCGCCGGGGCGACAGCTGTTTTAGAACTTAACGACTTGGCACGGATGACCAGGATGACCATAATACCCTGGAAGATGGGTAGGCCTTTGGTGTAGGAATCAACATGTGTCGACACCCTTACGCCGTCCCATCTTCTGAGTATAGCAGGCTATGTTGGAACGCCTGCTGCAAATACAGAAAACCTCAAACGGCGTAAATAATTATAATAACCTTAGTTATATGTTTTAGCCGTTTGGGTCCGAGCGCTCATCGAGTTGTTCGTGATATCAGCAAACTACTGGTCGACTCTTCGCGTGACCAGAGGGGAGAAGCTTTTCTTCGGACAACGAATCAACATTTCTATCCAACGTGGCAACGCTGCCAGCGTTCTGGGCACTTTTCCCGTTGATATAGATGTAGATGATTTTTTTTTGTCTAATAATTTATTTTTCCACCCGTTTGTAAATATTATTATTTTTAGTTTATAAATATAGACGCGAAAATTCAATAAACTGCTTAATTTAATATCTTTAGATAAATCGAGATCGTAATCGAAAAGGCGTAACAGATTTTTACTTAAGTAAAGATGTTTATGACATAAGAACTTATTTACAGTACGTTGGCTATGCACATGAGTTCATAATTTGTGACGAGAGTACCTTAACGTAGGCATCTTTAATATCTTATGAAGTCTCAGTTTCTGTTTTACTTTGTCGTAAAATAATATACGTAACAACGTAACTCATGTAGGTAGGTATGATGCCAAGTAGGTACCTCGGGTTCACGTGAGGTACCCGAAAATTATTAACGCTTACTTATGTTTGGTTAATGCATCATAGGGTGCACACAAAACGTGCAGTCTGAGCGTTTCATTTGCTTGTTGGTAGAATCTGCAAGCTTGCTTTTGGGAACGCCACAATTACGACGGTAAGTCCACTCTTTGAGGCGTGGTTGGAAAGACCTCACGGCGTCCTCACCGTCAGCATGACGCAGGTTCTCACCGAACACGGAAAGTTCGGGAAGTTCCTGCACCGGATTCGTGCGCAAGTGACGCCCGGGAGTCGCCACTGTGTGGACCGCCCGGAGGACTCGGTAGAGCACACGGTGGAGGTGTGCCCCGCTTGAGTAGAGCAACGCCGTGTCTTCGTGGGGGCGATCGGCAGCGGCGATCTCTCGCGTCGAACCTTTGTACAGGCCATGGTCCGAGCGAGGAGGAGGGGCAGGCGGTCGCCTCCTTCTGCGAAGCAGTAATGCTAGCAAGGAGGCCGCCGATTGCGTGAGGCAATAGTCCTCACGCCCCAACCGCCACCGGGATTCCGATCCCGATTTCCGGCCACCGTAGGCGCGGGGTTGCGGACGGCGAGCAATGGGTGGCTCGCCGTCCGACCGTCCGGTAACCGACCGAACCGAGCCCAAGTCGTCGAAGGCGCGTACTGTTCCACGCGCGCCTCAAGGAGATGTCAGCAAATCGTAGGGGCCCAGCAGGGTCGAAGCCTAATGGAGCCACGGGTAGTGTGAAAGCGAAACCCGGGGCCCTGGGACGAAGGCAAAGAAGGAACAGGGGAAGGTTTTAGCCAGTAAAAGTCTGACACTATCTTCCACTCCACCCAAAAGCGAAATTTGTCATAAGATGATTTTCCCACCCAAAAAAAAGCACTCAAGTGCTTTAATATTGAACATTATGGTTGCATGCCGACCCGCAACGCTCACTCCCAAAATGCGAGACAGACTAGATCTCCCATAAAAGCGAACTAGACATTATTATTATCCGACCGTAGTCAACTGTAATCACGGCTCAGAATCGACTAGATAATCGGATTAATGATACTAATGCGCTTAATTTCCTTACTCTTTCATTAAAATAACGAAGGCTTATTAGCTAAAATAAAATTAAAATTACATGCAAGAAAACGTTCAAAGGAGACGACTAGGTGGCCGCAGTACCGGAACATTTTTGTTTGGGGCTAAATTACAAGCGGGAGCGGGTGAGCCTTTATAAAAAGCATTTTTACACCACCTACTCGATAATGCATATCCACCAACCATCACTTAAAGCAAGTCATTCTGTCCTTAGGGAGATAATGCAGTATGAGCGATCCCTAGGGAATAAAATAAAGATTTGAATTCGGAACGTCAAAATCCGTCAACATTAAGAGCATTAAAATTATGTGAATCAAACAAGTATAATCAAAATTCAAACTGGCCACTGACAAAAAAAAATAATTAAAGAGCGGTTACTGAATTTTGTTTGTTTCAAATCTCAAAACATGTTGACTGATAGTTAAGATTAACTTGTAAATAATACTTATATTTCTCTAATATATGATTTGTTTTACTAAATTGACTTTTAATTATCTCACAGATGGTTTAAAAAGTAGAGTACAAGTATCCAACACAGGGATAAAGCTTTCTTTATCTTTGTCTTGGAAACCTAAGTGAAGTGAATTCTTCATTTCACTCAGGTTTCATTATCAACTCCTTGCTCGAAAGTTCATTGTATAAATCCCTCACTAACGTACTACGTACGTACATTCGGGACTAAAATTAGCCACCTTCGTTTCGTTCAGAATTCAACATGCCAACCGCGACTTAAAGACACTGCTTTATCCCCTAGTCACATTATCTACTATTAATACAACTTAAGCAAACTGGCGGATATTTAATGAAGATTAGAATGCGAAATAAAAGTTATAAAAAACCCTAACCTAATTACGTACATACTTAAAATTCATACAAAGGAGGACACGATGAAGATTAGTCACTACGCTGACTAATCTTCATCGTCCTAGGTACAAGGGTTGTGTACGAACTTTAAGTTTTAACTAAAACATGATCATTACACGTACCGCTTGTCGCACGTGTAACTTCAGCGCTTACTAGAAATTGTAATACTAACCTATTATAGGTATATTATACGAGTATCTATAGATTATAGTTGTTTTTTTTTTTAATGTTACGGTGTATACAATTATTGGTTGGGAAATAAAATAGCAAGAGCTTAGTTTTATGTATGACTAGCTTCTGCCAGCGGCTTCGCCCTCGTGAAAGTTTCTCCATACAAACTTTAGATCCCCGTTTCATCCCTTTAGAAGCTGAATTTTGGAAAATCCTCTCTTAGTGCTCGCCTATGACATGACATAAAAGGAAACCTTGTGCAAAACTTCACGCTTCTAGTCCCAGTAGTTTCGGATGTGCGTTGATATGTCAGTCAGTTTCTCCTTTTATATACATAGAATACGATGTTTTCACTGTAAATTTTAAAAGGTATTTGTCTCAAACACAGCTTTAAATACAAGGTGTTAAAAAACTAACTTTAAGAATTTCGAGGGGACGTTGTACTGCTCATTATGAACAACTTTTACTATGTAAAATTCGCTGTTCCCTACGTTTATGTTCGTATAACTCGTCAAAATGTATGGAGCAACTGATTTTTTTTTCGCGATTTCAGGTTTGGTCCCATAGTAAAAGTTGTTCATAATGAGGAGTACAATGGTCCCTTGAAATTCTTAATGTTTTAACACCTTATATAATCACGCTACATCATCGACCATAAAATAATTGAGAAGGAATTATGAAAGCTACTTTTATCAGCTCGTTATCGTTTGTGTAACTTAGGGCCTGTGAACACCACGTTTTTTAAACGTGCCGTTGACGAGCGTTTGTAGTTGGTCGCTTTGATACAGACGCGATACGCACGCGAGTCAGACGCAGCCTATAGACCTTTAATAAGATAAAAGCGCGCCGTCGACGCATGTTTCTAAAACGCGCGTCAACGGCACGTTCAAAAAACCTGGTGTGACAGGCCCTTAGACTTTTTCTAGAGCCCAGCAATACCCGCTCGTCGCTTATGAAACCCCTCGCCTCCATCGGTCGTCGCCGACGCCACATCTGCGACGTTGCCCGTTCATTTGAAGCTAGAGCGACTACGAAATACTCCATTAGAGCGCAGCTGTCGGACGAATTCGTAATTGGCAACCCTATAAGTATTTCCCAGTAATGTTACCGTAACCTGTTTTTCCCAGTAATGTTACTGTAACCTGTTCTTCCTAATAATGCTGTTCTTCAAAGTCGTTTACCCCAACCTATTCTTAACTACCACCCTTTGATATAAGGTAAACCATTAGTTGACGCAGCTCGCCTTGTTAGTTTTTTGAAATCAGACAAGCAACCAACTAATGACCAGATACAGAAATACTACGGTATTTTTTTAGTACAAAATGTAACTACTCTAGTTTTTTCGCCAGGAAAATGAGTATAAAATATTCTTCCATCTGAAACATTGAATAGCGAACCGTGATATCTAGCTACGCCTCCGCTTATTTGAGATAACAGCAGTTTCATAGTTCTGTCTCAATAATGGTAGATAGAAACTATAAATAGACTTGAAAGTTGCCAATTGTGTAACTTTGTAACAGCTTTTGTAGAAATAATAATGGTGGCAAGAACAATTGTGATAAAATATTGTTATCAAAATATCAAAGCAATCAAATGTCAAACTATAAATATATCCAACTAATATTCCCATTGAGGTGGGAAGTCATCTAATGACTTCTCGGGCTCCAGGATGGAGCAGGATGTTGTGTCAGAGTTTGTGAACTAAAACCACACATTTTCCTTCAGATACCTTTTGCGTTCTAGGACCACGAGCATACCTTTCATACTTTTCCTTTTGGACCTAGCAGGCAACGACCCTGCTACGGCCCCTACGCAGACATGCAGACATCTATTTGAAGCGTGCGTGGAACACGTGCGTCTTCGATGAGTCAGGCTCGGTCCTTATAGGTTGACCGGAAAGCGAGCTACCCATTGCTCGTCGTCCGCAAGCCCGCGCCTTCGGTGGACGCAGATCGCTCTGTGATTGGCGACGCCCGGGACGTCTTCTGTCGCCGCGACTGGGGCGCAAAAATCTACATTCCCTCACTCTTGAATTTGGAATTGAGAATAGACATCCTGAAACTACCATGTCCGGTGAGGACCTGTGTCATGCGGAAGGTGAGAACGCCCTGGCGCCTCTACGCCTCTCTTAGCGCAATCGTGGCGTGGAATTTCAGTCAGTTACCATGGAATAATGGTTCACTTTCACAAAGGTGATGCTGATTTCATATATTTATATAATATTATAATGAAATATTTTGCATTCAATTACAGTTCAAAATCAAAAACGCAACTAGATGACTTATAACGTGAAACGGCTTAAAAAAATCTTTGAAATGGCTTGAACTTAGCAAAGTACTCGTTTTAATTATATCAAGACTAAGCATAACGATTATTACACATTAAGCTCCCGCCATTCAGAGAGCGTATACTTGGAAGTTACATTAATTAATTCTCTTAAATCAAAACAACGTTCCTCCAAAGTCTCCGGTGGTTCAATTTAAATTTAATTGTGGAGGGGCGAAAAGCAGAAACAAATTGCCCAAGGAAATTCGAAGCGGGAAATTCCAGCATGATATTTGCTTTAAAATTGTGTAATTATAAAAAAGAGTTTGCAAGCCAGCTTTAGGAATACCACCCATATATATGAGGCTAGCTAATGCGCGCTTAAGTATGTTACAGATTGCGGGATCGTTCAAAAGAGTTACTGTGTTCCTGGAACGCAAAAGGCAACTGAAGAAGCACAAGTGGGTTTTAGTCAGTAAACGCCTGATGCTTCCTCTCGCTCCACCTAGAGCGAGAGAAGTTATTTCATGATTTCTCACTCCAAAATTTTTTTTTTGAAAACTATTAAAAGATACATAACTAAACGTCTAACGATTCCTTACAAAAAATACTGGCAGAACTTGCTACCTTTTTTATCTGAGAAATTATCTTCTCTTGCACTAGAGCAGAGAGCGAGAGCGTGTCAGACTTTTACTGACTAAAACCACACCTATGTTCCTTCAGTTGCCCTTTGCTTCCTAGGACCACGAGTAACCCTTTCAGAAGTCAACCCATGGCCCCAGTATACTTCGTGCCCTGCTGAGCCCTTACGGTTTTGCTGACATCTGTTTGAGGCGCGCGTGGAACATTACGCGCCGTTACCGAACGGCCGGACGGTTACCGAACGACCGGACGGTTACCGAATAGCCGGACGGAGCGCTTGTCATTGCTCGTCGTCCAGAACTTGCTACCTCTGTCGTTAATTTGGCCTAGTAAGTAGTATTGGTATTCCTACATAATATTATCGTTATCCTAAAATATTGTAAAACTAAGTTCCCCACCGCGTCTATCTGTCTATCTGTTCACGATAATCTCAAAAATACTAAATCGAATTCCATATGGTTTTCACCAATATCTAGACAGAGCCATTTGTGAAAATGGTTCAGATGTAAATAGTATCTATATGTATAGTAGTAGTCTTATTATATTTAGTAGAGAAAATATTTGTTATCTCTTGCAAAGCTGTAGCGGGTTGCTAGTTTCATTCACCAAAGACAAATGTTTGTGTGATGAGCACAATCATTTGCTCTTTGTCTGGGTGTATTTTATTTAGCATAGTAGCATAGTCGGCCTTATAATGTTCCCACTGTTGGGACTCAGGCCTCCTCTCTAGGAGAGGGTATAGGCCGTAATCCACCACGCGGGTCCAGTGTGGATTGGTGGATGTCACATGTCTTCGAATTTTTGTTCTAGGACATGCCGGTATCCTCACGATGTTTTCTTTCACCGTTTTGAGAGCAATGGTGATGAAATAAATTACACAAAGTAATGCGCCTGGCTGGGTTTAAACCCGCTACCTACAACTCGTAAGTCGGGGCCGTTACCACTCGGCCACCACTGCCACTGTATTTTATTTAGTATTTAGAAATATATAAGTATGTTTACCAGTTCTCTAGTACTTATAACACAAGCTCTACTTAGGACTAGACGTCGTTGTGTGATAGTTTTTTTTTTATGTATGTTCACGGATTGCTCGGTCAATTGTGGATCGATTTTGAAAATTATTATTTTTTTATTGAAAGGTTATGCTTCCGAGCTGGTCTCATAGAAATATTGTTATGATCTGATCATAAACTTCGAAGATATGGAACAGAACTCCTCATAGGATCACAGCAGAACCGTCGCAACAAGCAAAATCGTATCGAACTGATCTGATGATGAAGCCTGAAGTTAGCCGGCCGTACCGAACTCAACAAAATAAATGTGATCTAACCGCGTTTGGGATTATTAGAATTGTCATGAGATGTGTTAATGTTACACTTCTAATGTTATTCAAAGCACAGCTCAGTGGAAAGGCGTGCGAAGAGGCTAATTGGGGATCCAGATTTGGTTAAGTCCAATCTTCAAAGCCTCGAGCACAGGCGCAGAGTAGCTAGCCTATCGGTATTTTACAGGTTACATTTTGGAGAGTGTGCGCGGGAATTGCATGACTTGATTCCGCCATCTCCTTTCTACCATCGGACAACCCGACGAACAGCGAGTATCCACACTTACGTTTATACCGCGTACATCGAAGGACTGGAACAATTTGCCTGCTACGGTCTTCCCGTCCAACTATAATTTAGGTGTCTTCAAGGCTAGAGTGAATAGGCTCTTAATAAACTAGTGCGCCTGACCATCAATGATTGCATCTCCGCTTACCATCAGGTGGGATCGCAGTCAAGCACGGGTTTAAATCAATTTAAAAAAAAAAAAAAAAGATGCAGTCTGTCTGTAAGGTATTTAAGTTTGGCTGAGGGGTAGTTTTTAGAGGTGGTACCATAACTGAAAAGTGTAAAATATTTTTTTTTTCGCAAAATTATAAATACAACCGAATTGAAAGCGGAACCCGGGGCCCTGGGACGAAGGCAACGAAGGAACAGGAGTGGGTTTTTAGTCAGTAAGAGTCTGACACTATCTCCCGTTCCGCCCAAGAGCGGGGATGTCATAAGGATGATTTTCCCACCCAATAAAAAAAAAAAAAAAAAATACAACCGAAATCATTGTAAAAAAAAAATACTGAAAAGTGCAAAATAACTTTAATATGGAAAGTCGGTGTTAAATAACAAAGAGAAAAAACTATTATAGAAACTCCGACTTCCGAAATTAAAGTAAATTTTCACTTTTCAGTGTTTTTTTAGGATTCAACAGGACCTCAACAGGAAAACACGGAACCCTTTTAAGATCACTTTGTCACTTTGTTGTCCGTCTGTGTCTGTCTGCCTGTCAGTTTGTCTGTCAAGATCCTTTATCTCCGGAACGCATGGAGCCTTTGTGTTAATGTCGCAAAAAACTTGTATTTCGACACTCTCGAGGAAATTATAATTCATAGGCTACTTCTTCCCGTTGACCCAGAATCCTGAAATATGGTATAAAGCAAGGTCTTATAACATTATAAATTTACAGTAATTAGATTTATTCCTATATCTATGTAGATTTGTAGTTATGTCACAATTTTTTTTTTTTATTATTCGGAAAAATCTTCGTAACTCAATTCGGGAATCGAACTGTTTTCATAGGTATGTTTGTGCGGAACCCTCAGTACGCGAGTCCGACTCACACTTGCCCTGTTTTTTTACATTGAAGTCGGTTGTATGTTTTTTTTTTTGGTAAAACGTTTTTTATAACATATATGCACAACAGATTCATCAGTTAAGACAGATGGTTCAAAATAAGATCTTAACGCAGATACCAATTGCGCTGAAATCCACATTATATATAATATACTAGCTGACCCGGCAAACGTTGTTTTGCTATGTATATAATTTTTTTTTTTGATCTAAAATTGAAAAAAAAAATTTGGGCTGGATTATCCTTAACATTTAGGGGGATAAAAAATAGATGTTGTCTGATTCTCAGACCTACCCAATATGCACACAAAATTTCATGAGAATCGGGAAAGCCGTTTCGGAGGAGTTTAACCACAAACACCGCGGCACGAGAATTTTATATATTAGAATATTATGGAATATATTCTCCAAGATATATATATGATGACTAAGATATTCGGATTTTTGCTGTATATTCTGGAAATCAAAATTTCATTGAGAGTTTTTATTCCACCTATATCTTTAACTTCGTAGATAATACTTCAATGTCTAACTAACCTATGCATTTCCTGAACTTACTATATACTTTTATCTTCTTACATAAATCTTTAAATTTACTTCTGATATAAACATTATGATGGCCTCTGTATTATTATAATAATACTCAATACTTCTTTATATTTAATTCCGGTCATGTTTTGAATTAAGCTACTTATGTTGTAGATCTTAATTCATTCAAACAACAATTTTGAGTCAACAGTCAGAAAACAAAATTTTAATACATTTATCAATGGGTTTCATAACCTCATTTCCATGAACATGCAGCCAGCCACCTCCCGCGAATTGAACGTTGTCAAAATTTAATAGGAAATTGAGCGAAATATTCATTGCCGGGTTTCAGCCCCTGACGAATTCGTTATCAGATAGCTAATAATCCAATCGGAATGGGCTGTTCTTGCGTAGGACAGAAATTGCTCCAATCTTTTGCCGGTAAATAGAGCCTTATTTTTTATTAAATGTAATCAATAAAGACTAGACATTGTGTACGACGTTGTATAAGCATAATGCCAATCGTATTTCTTACTGAAATTTAGTTGTTTGGATGTCTGGTAATAAATCCTGTATCAACCGCTGGGCAGGAGTGTATACAATTTAGCTCATGGGTAGACCATAACCTGGAATGGGACATAGGAATTAGGATACATAATTTTTATTCCGGTATTACGTTCCCGTAAAATAATTAGATGCCGACGGTTTAGATGCGGGTCACGCTGCTGGCAAAAGCAAATACGAACAAATCATAATTAGGTATTAAACGCGAACCTATCAATAATAAAAAAAGAAAGTACACCTCACGTTTTAGGTGTACCTTCTTTTTATTTTGATGATGTTAAAGGTACAGATATCTTAATTAATGGAACCGATTAGCCGACTGACATCCTCATCTTCCTGTCGTCCCTATTACTAAGTCCCTTTTTTTTCACTATAATCCATCTTTTCTTTGGCCTCCCTCTCTTTCTCCATCCTTCTACATGATAGTCATAAGTCTTTTAGTAACATGTGTTTCATCGCTCCTCTTCACATGACCATACCAAGACAAAGGATTCCCTTTCTACTTTTCCAGTCACTGGCGACACTTTCATTTCCTCTAATATACTCATTTGACACTGACATTGAAACTGGATATCCGCAGGAGAACCAAGGTCGCCGACATAGCCCGAAGAATCGCCAACCTAAAGTGGCAGTGGGCAGGGCACATCGCTCGTAGAACGGATGGTCGATGGGGCCGAAAGTTTCTAGAGTGGCAACAGCGCACCGGAAAACGCAGCGTTGGAATGCTTCCCACAAGGTGAACCGACGACCTGGTGAGAGTCCCAGGAGTGCGGTGGATGCAAGACGCACAGGATCGGTCGTTGTGGCGTCGCTTGGGGGAGGCCTATGTCCAATAGTGGACTTCTTTCGGCTGACATTATACACTAAAACACGAAAACACCATGAGCTATCAATCTGCCTAGTCTATTCCCAACTTGAGGGTTGGCCTTCCAGTCTAAACTAATACAGCTAAATAGCAGTATTGTATATGGAGCAACAGCCTGTTGACCTCCACAACCCCGTAATTGGGTAAGACGATCTAGACAAGACTAAAAAAATTAAATTAAAAGTGATAAAGACTAGTGTCAGATTTTCTAACTTCTGAATACCTGTAACGACTGTCAACAGTCTACAAATGAAAGCCAGGGCCAGGCTTAACGTACTTGCCGATGCACAGAGCAGTCTCGATACTTTAAGATGGCCACCCATCGAAAGACCGACCTCAGTAATCGTTGCTTAACCGTAGAGATCAAAACGTGCAGCTGGCATAGTTTTAACACACGAACTCAAACAACAAAGAAGGACTACTAGTTACCTAAATGAAATACATGGGAACTAATCTACCTGCCCACAACTTACAACACACCAACATATGTGTAACTACATGCACGTGGTATGTATAATAAGAGTAAGTAGCTCAGTACCGATAATTAACTACAAAACAGGCAGTTAAATAGTATTATACCCGTGTAACGCACGCAGAGCTCCCGAAGGCTATGTCCGACGTGTTCGGGCTGTTCGTACATGGGAGCGACTAATTGCCTGGCCGACAAGCGAGTGCGATTGGCAGCTCGTAGGCACGCATGTGTGACAGATCAAAGCTCCGCTAATTAATATCACCTATCAATGTCCCCAACAGAACATAGGTCGCGCTGCAAATCGGAAAAATATCAACAAAATCCGGTGACTGAAAGCGTTTGCCAAGATTTTGTGTTCTTATGACTTTTTTACGCAACTGCTTAGTGGTTTACTCACAGATTAAAAATAGTTTTTTGATGCTAAGTTACGATAACAGATTACTTCTCCAGCTTTAGGATGGAACGAAAGGGCGTATCAGACTTTTACTGACTAAAACTCACCTGTGTCCTTCCGGCGAGCAATGGGTGGCTCGGCGAGCAATGGGCTGGACTGTCGGACGGCAAGCCAGTCCGACCGTCCAGTAACCGTCCGGACCGAGCCCAAGTCGTCGACGGCGCGTACTGTTCCACGCGCGCCTCAGGGAGATGTCAGCAAATCGTAGGGGCCCAGCAGGGCCGAAGTCTACTGGGGCGACGGATAGTGTGAAAGTGAAACCCGGGGCCCTGGGACGAAGGCAAAGAAGGAACAGGAGTGGGTTTTTAGTCAGTGAAAGTCTGACACTATCTCCCTCCCAAAATTTGTTAATAAGATGATTTTCCAAAACATTAAAAAAAAAACCTGTGTCCTTCAATTACCCTTTACGTTCTAAGGCCACGGTCACTCTTTCAAACGTTCCCACAGCCCTAGCAGGCTTCAGCCGTACTAGGCCCCGTCAGACACTCCAAACCACTAAATCTGTGTTTTTTACAAGACCCAACTTAAAATATTCCTAACAAACTGATAAATAACCAATTCGAACTTAAGTAAGTATGTAGGAATCTATTCTACATGCAGGCATCTCTATTTCGCCGCTACGAATGCGGCTGTGGGGAAGGGAATTATTATTATCCAGCCAATATTCCAATCGAACGCCTCCGGAGACAACGCAGATTGTGACGGAAATTTGTTTCAAACGTCATTTCAAAATGTAACCACCTTGCCACTTTGCTCCGTCGAGACTACAAGAAAAATGGTAATTTCCTTACTTGTACGATACTTCACCTTCTCGCCATTTTGTATGTATGATGAAAAATACCGTTGCAACGTTATTTTCAACAAAAATTCGAGATGATTTTATTTAATAGCATAAGTATAATCAATCTTATAATGTTCCCGCACTGCCACAGAATAAGTAATCCACTGCTGGAACACCGGCCTCCTCTCTAAGAGAGGAAATGGATCATAAGTCATAATTCACGCAGACCCAGTTCGTACTGGTGGATGACACATGTCTGATTTTTTGATTTTATGACGTTCCGGACATGTTTTCGGTTTTGAGAGCAGGTGTGTTGAAATAAATTACAAAGTAATGCGTCTGCCTGGATTGGAACCCGTGACCTACAAATCGTAAATCGGGGCAGTTACCACTGGACCACCACTGCTCTGATTTTATTGTATAGTTAATTGGATTAATTGATTTTAATTTATCCTATGCACATATAAAGGTATTTTTTCTCATTTTTAGGGTTCCGTATCTCGTAAGGAAAAACGAAACCCTTATGGGACCACTTTGTTGTCCGTCTGTCTGTCTGTCTGTCAAGACCCTTTATCTCAGAAATTCGTGGAAGCATCGAGTTGAAATTAAAACCGTAAAAAAATTCAAACTTCTAAATTAATGGAAAAAAAGATACGGCCGTTTGTGTCGCAAAAAACGTACATTACAACACTCTCAAAGGAATTGAAATTCATAGGGTACTTTCAGTTGACCCAAAATCCTGAAATTTGGCATAAAGCACGGTCTTATAGTATCATCATCATCATCATTTCAGCCGAAAGAAGTCCACTGCTGGACATAGGCCTCCCCCAAGCGACGCCACAACGACCGATCCTGTGCGTCTCGCATCCACCGCACTCCCGCGACTCTCACCAGGTCGTCGGTCCACCTTGTCTTATAGTATAGATATAGGAATAATTCTGAAAACTGTAAATTTTTAATTACGTCAAAAAAAAAACTATTTTTTACAATTCGGAAAAATCTTCGTAACTCAATTCGGGAATCGAACTGTTTTCATAGGTAAGTTTGTACAGAACCCTCAGTGCGCGAGTCCGACTCGCACTTACCCTGTTTTTATGATCTTATTGACTTGGTTGATGTTGATAGCAAAAATTACTTACACAACTTCACTTAAAAATCTTGAACTCCTTTCAACTTATTTCACAATGTTTATAATATCTTAGGCATATTGTTAATCTCGTTATATGACCAGGCCTACTATGGCCGATGCCTGCTAAGTCTTTAGAATTGTTCCCTTGGGTCGCGCGAAGTGTCTATTAAGCGTTTGGATAATTCTTTGAAAAGCTTATGAGCACTCGGACCCCACGGCCCAAGAGTTTCAACCCCAAAAGGCTCAAAAATATAACTGCCGACTAGGTTGTTATATTTCCGCCGCTTGAGGTTCTCCGCAGCCGTAGCGGCAGCACCAGCACAGCACGAAGAGCTAGGAAGATGGGATGGCGCAAGAGTGTTGACACAGGTAGCGTCCCACACTAAAGGCCTACCCATCTTCCACGGAAATAAAGACATACCGTCCGGTCTCTCACCATCGTCGCGTGCCAGGCCATGAAGTTCCAAAACAGTCGGATGATGTCGTTAATATTCGCGTGCCGTGTTAACCGTCCCGCGCTTAGTATTTACTACATAAACATATGTTTAAATATTTCCTTGCGTAAAAATAAATAGATGGTTTTGAAAAGACAACCTTATGTATCGTACCACATATTTGCCTGTAGTACCTACATACATATACTTAATGACTTAGTAAGTTTGAGATAATAAATATGGAAGTAGGTACATTTATGTCAAATTCAAACTAGGTACTTGATAACCTACTTAAATAGAACAAACATACTTAAAGCTATATTATTTACATAAAAACTATCTAACTTAGCAAATTCCCTTTACGAAATTCGAAAGGAATGAAAGTTTGGAAGCGATCGTTCAATTTCGCGATGCGACGCACCAAGGCAAGAGGGATCCAAATTGAAAGTCACTTGAGAAATGATTTTCCGAGTTTATCGGATCTTCTGATAAACTGCAGACGCTCCGTGACTGCTCATTGCTTTGCATGTTAGATGTTTAGGTAACTTAGGTACCTATATAATACCTACGAATAATAGAATTTATATATTTGCCTATTTTTTATAAGTTCATATTATAATCGATAATGTACCTACACTAGACGTCACCTGAATGAATTTAGATTAACACCTTGCTCACTGAAGTATGTATTTGTTTTTCTTTACCCTGCCTGGCTGCTTAGCCTTTTCCCAATTGTGTTGGGATGCCGCTGAAAATCAGTACTTCACATGAAGCGATTTTCTATCGATCCTCCACAGCCCAGTAACTGGGTAACACAATACCACTTACAATTATCTTTACAATTATCCATAACCACTGTCAAAGATGTCAGCCGAGAAGAACAGTTTCACAGAGAAGGCTGAGAAGAATTTCAAGTACCTTCTTCATCGAAGATGAAAGACGATGCGGATACCGACCCTCAGCGTCGTGCGTGGTTGTTGGGAGCATGCTTGCGAAAAGATTGTTTAAATTCAAAGTGCACACTAAAGTGCACCTATTCAAGGAATGCACTATCAAAATTCCTATACATGCCTGCTCTGGAATGAGTATACAAAGTAGTCCCGTGATGGAATACGCGTTCATTATAACAATATACACAGACACCTCATGGGGTTAAAGCGATTGCAGTGCCCATGTAGTGCCCGTGACATGTTCGTGGAGGTGAGGGTGAACGCGTTTAATACTGTTCAAAGGATCAGAATCACCTTCTTTCATATCCCAAGTTGGTTAGGATAGATAAAGTATAGTACAGAATCTTGCTGATAGGATGTATACCTACTACTATATAAGCTTACAAGACTTACAAACTATGACTGAAAATCAGTAGCGTAGGCGTGGGCGAAGCGGCCCCTCGTTCTCGACCTCGCACTTAAAGTAGATGCAAACGATAGCACTTTAAGAGGTAAACAAATTGGTTTATTTTCATAACATTACTACTAAAGGAACAAAATTTTAAAAATCAATCAGTTCGTTCCCTTTTCTTTTTCTTTTTGCGGTGGGAAATCCTCAAATTATTTCTCCCACTCAGAAAGGTGCAGAAGTGTCAGACTTTTACTGACTAAAACCCACCTATAGGATTCCTTCAGTTGCCATTAACCATCCAGGGCTACGGTAACTCTTTCGAACAATCCTAGCAGGCATCAACCCGCACTGGGCCCGCGTGGTGGATTATGGCCCGTTCCCTCTCCTAAAGAGGAGGCCTGAATCCCAACAGTGGGAACATTAAAAGGCTGATTATGCTATTTATGCTAGCAGGCATCGGCCCTACTGGGCCTCTTCAGTTTTGCTGCCATCTCCGCGCGAGGAACACAGTGCACCGTCGCGGTTACTCGGTTCTTCGGTCCTTACAGGACAGTCGCCAGTCCGTGAACTACCTATTGCACGCCCTGTGACTCCTGACGTCCGGAGGGCTTTTGTGGCGGCGGCCGGAGCAATTTCCTTCGCTCACATTACTGCTTCGTAGAGAGTGGTGACTTCTTCCCAATCCCTCTTGCTCCGTACTATGGCCTGAAGCAGGGCTGCACGCGAGAGATCGGCCATTAATCGCCTACACGAGAACGCGGACCATATTTTTCAAATTTATTGAATTTTATGAAAGAAAAAGGTGGCCTCTAATTGACTACTACTCAATTATTTATTGCATTCCACAATTTAAGTAAATGCTTAGGTGGTAGGTGAAATATTTATTAGACACAATCGTAATACTCGTAACTTTTTACTATTTTCAATCTAATTTATTTATTTATCCTTTTAACTACTTTAATATTTTGATTTTCCCGTCTTTCTCTTATTATTATTATTTATTTACTCGTTTGAGGATCCAGGGGTACTCGACTTTTGGAAAGCGTAGACCTAGGCTGAAGACCACTCGCAGAGGCCCCTTAGACACTTTCCATGGAACGTGGTACCAACCGAATTATTATTATTATTTATTAATGTGCTTTCCGAGGCACGAAGTAATCCCGATAAGTTATGATCGTCACACATCCACCGACTGACTTTAGCATACGTTGCTTAACCTTGGAGATCGACTCGTGCGGCTGTTATCACTTAACCACGAGCACTTCTATTTGTTTTTCTTTACCCGTATGTAAAAAGTCATACCTTACTGCCTATATTCCTTTAACATAACATAATAAAAAACGACTTTACGATCAAAACTTAAATCGCCAATTTCACACATAAAATTATTTACTTATGTAACTGAAAAATGATACGAAGTATTTTCTTTTATTCAAATTGAATTTCGTAAAAATAACGATTAAGTATCTAGTGATAGGCAATGTTTTACCCAAAATGTTCACAAATATCTAAAGTGGGTTTGTTGAGTGTTTTAATACTTGCAAACACAATCACTCTTTCGTTAAGTGCTTCATCGCAGAGGTATAGAAAATGATTAAATATTCTATATAGCTTCATTTGATCATTTTAAATGTTGGTCTTGTTTTTGTTAGTGTGTATGCTTGTGGCTGGAACTATATTGTTCCGCAAATGGAAAGTTGTTTTTCAGCATGCTTAGTTTCTATCTCGAAAACTGGCTTCTATCATAGGTACCGCTTTTTACCTCGCTAAGCAGTGAATCCTGCACTCGTGCGACAATCTGTCACAAAATCCTCCAACGATTTCTTACAAGTATTTGTTTTCAATATTGTAATATTTAATTCAACTTTGTCTACGCTAGCGTCATGAAAAACGTAGGTCATACTTTGTGTGTTTCACATAGCAGGTCGCCGTTCAATTCTGCCTCAGCTACAATGACTAAGTTTGTTCACTCAACTACATACATCACTCTACTCATAGGCATTATATACCGACCTACCAACTTGTTGAAATAATTAAGTAGATGATGTCACCCATTGTTTTCAGGATTCAGGCGGGTGTAGAAGTAGTATTGGATACAACACTTTATTTCTACTCTATGTTTGTCCAATGTTTGGACTCAGCAATGCCATCCAAGAAGTAAGTAGCAAAAGCATAGCTATGATATACACTAGGCCGCAAATATTCCGGGTCGCTAATAAATAGTGAAATAGTTTCTTAACTACATGTGAGGTATTCGTGAAAGTATGTTGTAGGTACAGCATGGCCATAAATCTTGATACAAATAAAAAATCAAATGTGCATAAAAGCGAATGTAATATTCTCAGAATCATCGTGGACATGGGATAGAGAATATAAACAATACATACTTATTATAATATCCACCCTCAGTGACTGGCCGTTTTAAACGTCCGGTGTGAGCCTCTAGAACTGCCAGCCCCCCTTAAAGTTTTTTTTTAATATTATCCGGCTCTAAAATGACTAAATATAAAAATAAATACGCTTGACGTCATGCTTAAAACTAGGGGTGTTATGTATATTCGCATCCGCATCCGCAAATGCGGAATATTCGCATCAATTCTGACATCTGCATCCGTATCCGCATCTGCATCAAATTAATGCGGATCTTTAACGGATGCGGATTTATAACTGCGACAGGTAAAGAAAGTGGGCTGGGCCAGCAGAGTGACGCGTGCGTTGGGCGCGTATTTTTTTTGTTACCTTAAGCTATTATAGTTCGCTTACTGATACTGACCCGTAGGAAGCATTGGTGATAAGATTTTGCAGGTTTTGTTTTATTTATCGACGTGATATCCACTGTGAATTCTTTAGTTTACAACTAACGACCAGCAACGTAAACACAACGCTGTTGTTGTTAGTTATTGTTAATGAAGATCAAAGTATTCGTGAATAAGAATCAAACGAGTCCAAACTCGATTGGGTTTTGTCGTTTTATTGCGGAGTTCCTATGCCCACCTTCCAGCATCAACAACCAACATCAGTCCCTAGTTACCATATAGGATCAAAGTACTCTTGAATGCAAATCCAACGAGCCAATCTCGATGGTGTTATCTCTTTTTATTACCGAGCTCCTATGGCCATCTTCATACTTCATACATCTACATACATACATACATTGTAAGTTAATAAAAAGGTTCCCTATCCATTTGCATAAAATTTTAAGACCTAATATAACTTAGCATAATTTTGTTTGGCATAATTATATTTTCGCATAATATAATTACGCATAACAGCTTACGCATAATTTTTTAAGCATAATTTCTCTAACCATAATAATGATTAAGCATAATATTCTAAAGCATAAATTTATTAAGCATAACTTTTATAAGCATAATATCCTAAAGCATAAATTTAAATACGCAAAATGATATTAAAACATATTTCGGTGTATATTTCGATTTGAATTTTTTTATTTCACTGTAAGAAGCATAAAGCAAGCAAGCATACAGCAGCAAGCAAGCATACAGCATGCAAGCAAGCATGCAGCATGCAGCATTCAAGCGAGCATGCAACATGCAGCAGGCAGGGTTTCTGTCACGACTCCGGCGCTGCTGGCCTCCGGCGGCCCCGCGCGTGCTAATCGTCGCAGACGGCTTTCACTCACCACCGCAGCTTCGGCTTGTTGGCCGGCTTCGCCGGCCAGCCTCAGCCACGGTGGCTCGTTCGCAGCCGCCTGCTCCTCAGCCCGCGGGCCGCCTCGCCCCTACGCGCCTACGCGATTTTAAATTACACTCTAGGGGTAGGACAAACAAGACTACGTGGAGTCGGTTTTGCAACAATTCGGTTCTGTCACTAACTTTTGTTGCACAGCATATTAGATTTTTAACCAACAATATTATTTAAATATTCGTTACTAACGTTATGCTAATAGTCATTAGGTCTACTAACGTTATGCGAATCAAATTTATGCCAAAACAAATTAGTCTTTAAGATGATTATGACAACATAAAATGTATGCCTAAAAAAATTATGCCGAAGTATTATTATGCCAAAACAAATTGTGCCAAAATCGTTATGCCAAAGTATATTAGGACAAAGAACATTATGCGAATAGAAGGGATCCCTAATAAAAAGCTTGTAAAATTCTCAGCTCCATTTTACCGAGATCGCGCACCTATTTCAATGATCTACATATTTTCCACTTGCCCAGACATTTGAGATACAAAACTACACCAATTTTACATCACAATATCCACTAGGAATCGATTTGCGAATAATTAAAACAACCACTGAACTTAACTCAAAGAAATCCCGCCAAAAACTCCAGCCCCCCTAGTCAAGTTACAACCGTTCCGTGTCGAATTCTGTTCTCCAATCGGTAACGCCTCGGTGTCAGCAATTGTAGAAAACGATAAGTTGATAGCCATGTTGACGCGCCTAAGTCAGCCGCTCGATCTACAATGTCGTTCTATAATAAAAGGATGTAGCGTTAAACATTGTAGAAACGATAACAATTAACTCTATCATTTTGTGAACTTGGCTACGAATTTTCTATTCGTTTGTTCTGACTACGTGACTTAGCCTTGAGATGATGTCATTCCCACACATTTGATTAGTTTTCGACTAGCGTTAACGATAGCAGATTATCAACTTGGCTAGGGGTGGAGATACACATACTAAGTGCAAAAGTAAATAAAAACCAATAAAAAGTAGTATCTGGACTTATATTGGACAAAAATGATCCGGAGAAGTCCGAGTGTAAAATTTATAATAAAAGTTACTCGTGTATATTAAGTTTCTTTTGTAATGTAATTTTTGGTGTACAATAAAGAATTTAACTATCCCTTAATATGGTTCATGGAGCACTTCTTTCAGAAATAATGATTTAAATATTGAAAAAACGACAAAAATGTACAAAACAAACACATCGTTGGTATCTAAACATATTTTCTCAGTTGTTGGACATATGTATGAACAACGGTTGGCATCTTCGCCACCGCCATTACCGATCAAGCAACATCAAGAAAAAAAATGACCATCTCAAGCAGTTTCGATATGAGGTCTATACTGGTCTTATAAGAAGCAACCGACAAATGGCGAAAACTTCAGTCCAGGATTCGCTGGATGAGGAGAATAAAATAAAGAAACCAGTCACTGAAAGGCCCATATAGATGCCATCAGATATCACGTCGCAGATCACTGGCCGGAACGCACCGAGTATCAGGGGTGCAAATCCTGTAAAAAGGGCCAAGCATGTACTCGTTGTACCAAATGCAATGTTCGTCTTTGTTACGTGGCTAAAAGAATATGTTTTGTAGCTTATCATAAGCATTATTTAATATGTAATTCTATCGTAGTATTATTTTGATCAAGCTATGTCAAAAGTGTATTTTGTAAACATATATATACAAAATGCACTACGCCCCTTACACATTCGATTTACTAACGTCGGGAGCAATGTATAGTATAATATACAATTAGCTTAGCTTAGTCGGCCTTATAATTTTCCCACTGTTGGGACTCAGGCCTCCTCTCTAGGAGAGGGAATAATATACACTAATTATCTCAGATTATTATCAGCTGATTAGTTTTTTGTCCACTTTTTTCCTACCCTTATTTTAAGTCTAATAATCATAATCAGGTATCATTTTGATGTTTTATTTCGATGAAATGTCGCAGTTAAAAATATTTTAATTTTAAGTATGTTAGACAGCGCATCAAATTATTACAAAACAACTTTGCTGTGTTTGACATGTAATAGAAAATTGTTTGAGGAAAGAAAGAGGGTTGATAAGAGGCATTTTCGCTAAACAAATATTTAAAAAGTTTGTTTTTGAGTATTTTGAAATGCTTTTGTATAGTTAGAGATAATGTATTTTTTTATTCAATTACATTTACGTGATTAATAATATAGTAAGTCAAAGCAATTATAGTCCAAACCGAGAGTGTTTCGCCTTTCTTGTATAAGTTTGTCGTTTTATTTATCAATATTTAAGTTATTGCTTAATGTTCTGCAATAAGCGCCTCACATTAAGAGACGTACTCCCTTTCGCGAGTAAAATTTATTATAAATTAAACACTCGGTCCTGATCATTTTTATCTAATATAAAATAAGTACAGATAATGATTCTGGAGCCTTGGAGCACTGGAGAATCGGCATCCCTGGTAGGGCGCGTCTACAACCTTATTATGTGCACGATAAATAATATAGGTATCTTATACACATAAGCTACTAAATATATTATTACTTAATATATAATTTCTGCGCCCCTCAAGGTTCTGCGACCTGGGCCTGGGCACTGCTGGCACTGCCCTCATTACAGTACTGTCCACTCTTAGCCTTAAGGCGCCGTGCACAAACTTAACTCACTTCGAACTTTTTTGATCACCGTTTGTGGGAAAAGTAAGGTTTTAGGAATTTAAACCTTCTGTTTTCAGATTCTGAAAGTCAAGTTCTTATTCTAGCAGTTTACTTGACGACTTTTTAAAAATAATGTGTGTACTAATGGCAATTACCCATATTCAAAACCCTTTTCTCGCAAAAATAACGGTCGAGTGATGTTTGGTTACGTTTTACACCAAACTAAAAATGCTTTATAACATTAAAAAAAATATCAGTAACATTATTATCTAGTCTACTCTCAAATTACTTGAAAACATTATTGACTTCAATAGGAAATATAGCAGAAAAAAAATGTTGAAAAAACACAATTCTTGGAAAACATTGGACAAATAAGTATTTTTTTCTATACCTTAGCAACACTTTTAAGAAAATTTAAAAATTGCACAATAATCTTAAGAAATCCCTTTGATAGAATCTAAAATTTATTTTATAAATAAACAATAACTTCATGTCGTAAATTACTAGCAAATCGAACTATATTATCGACCGCGCAAACTCGATCGCGTCCGTAACGACCGGGCTCTCCCAGCGTGAGCACGCGTTACTTTGTTTCGCAGCCGCTCGCGACGCCGACTACCACATTTTGATCTAATAAGTATTATTGTTTATTTTATTTTATTTATTAAGATTGTTAAAATTTCTTTCGACTTCAATATTAATTAGAGGTAACAGTTGTATGTTTGTATGTAAAGGTTATCTGCGGAATTACTTTACTACTATCCAAATACAAAAATTATTTCACTAATTGAATCTACAATGTCTAATGGCAGCTATATTATCATCCAGTTTTATAGACTATGTACAGGATGTTGATATTTTTTGTGATTACCTATTTAAGACTTTAAGGTCGAAATTCAAGATCTAGTTTTCGAAATCATTTAACATTTCTTTTTTTTTGTAGATAATGGGTCGAAAGAAAGAGACGCATTATCAATTATCATTATCAATGCGTCACTAAAAGAAAAAGGAAACGACATATGATGAATGAATGAAAATTTTGAAATGACTGTGAATACTATAAATGTTGACAACATGTGTGAACTTGATCTAAACATGGTAATTATAATCTTTGTATTACCCACAGGGTGTAAATTAATGTCAAACCTACTTTTAGAAATTCATAACTTTTTCAGTTGTATTATACATGGTAGTCAGCTGATCGCGACAGTTTATATAAAAAGTTAAAAGTAAAAATATTTACCATTTTTCAATGATAAAAATAAAAAATAATGGCTAAGTAGCCGGCCGGCAACAGAAAAAAAATAGGCGTGAAAGCGGCAATCGGCTCTGTATTTATTTTTTCGAGTTGTGGAGTTCCGTTTATACTATTGTATCTCTGCTATATGAGATTTGTATTAATACAATAAGTTCATCAGATTCAGATATGGATTTAACGCCTGATTCTTAAGAGAAGAAAGCAGTAGTGGAAAACCTTTTACCGCCTAAATCAAAAGAAATATACCTAAAATCATACGACGACCTTTGACGACGACTCACGTTTTTATTTTTAATTTCCTTGTATTCGTAATGAAAAACACAGTGGTTTCGGGTTAAAGATTAATTTAGCCCTTCGAACTATTGGCGACACTCCTTTTTGGGACTAAATAAGACCATTTCACCCCTTTAGTAACAATGTATTATATGATTTATGGTGACATTGCACTATTAAAATATTTTCTAGTTATAAATTAGTAATTTTTTATAAAACAGACACAAAGATGGCGATTTGTGTTTCAGAAAAGGGTTATTTTAATTTATTTAATAACCAATTTTTGACTGCGACTTCGTTAATTTCGATTTCCATTAAGATTTGAAAGACACATGGCGGCATCTAGGGATCATAAGTACGTTATTGTTATTTTCCTCGGGACAGTAATTTTCTTCGGGATGAAAGTTACCCTGTAACCGTTTTTATACACCAGACAACATATTATATGTATAATTTTAGGATGAACGGTTCATTGGTTTAGGCGTGAAAAGCTAAGACAAAAACCAACTTATTTTCTCACTTATAATAATAGTTAGGATCAATCGTGAGATAATCTATTTGTGAGAAGTTTATAGTAATAAACGTAATGAATGACTCCCTTTACAGTAAATATGATAATCTTTTAAATGTTCATAAAAATGTACATCTGTTTTAAAAACTACTGTGAGGTTCTAATTTATTTTGCATAACGCAATGATTTTGTTAATGAAATGTGTTATTTTTTTTAAATTTGTTGTGAATTTTTGGACTATGTTGGTCTTTTTATTTCTTTTTTCACGTAGTTTTCGATGACAGCCTGGACTAGGTATTGCTTTGTCAACTCATTAATTTCTGAGTTGAGCTATACGTTTACTGACAAATGCTTGCACTGGCTGAACAGGTTCAAAAAACATCTTAGACACTAGTTTACAATGTTCTCATACACCTTTACTGAGATTACATATCTGGATTTTAAAAGAGAAATCTCGAAAACTTAATTTTATACCACCTGCTCGATAATCCCCTTTTATATGTCATACATTCTGTCCCTAGGGAGATGATGTAGTATGGGCGATCCCTACGGAAAAATGAGATTTTAATTAGGAACGACAAAAACCATTATAAAAAAAATACATTGTAGTGAATTATATTTGTTTCAAATCTTAAAACTTGTCGCATAATAGTTGAGATTAACTTGAAATAATATACAAAGTGGTTATGATAATACGACAATAAATGAAAACATTGACAATACTAGTTCATATGAACAATTGTAAGCTATCAAAAAAAACCTAACATCAAAATTAAAAAAATTAAAATTTCAAACAAACTAAATGACATAAAAATGGAAAGAAAATAGAACACCATTTATAAATTCAGTTCACTAACCTGTGATAGATTAGCAATAGCGCGGTCCTGTAGCGACTTGATCTTTTGGCGCCATTATTATTAATGCTCAATAAAAATAATAACACTGAATCACAAATGTATTAACGAAATAATTAGGCACCTTTCACCCGCATGTTATTTATTAATCAAATTATTAATCACTATCAGGATCACTGTTCAGTCACGTAGCTATGTAGGTACCTATTAAAGTTACTAAATTTTTCGTGTTTCAATATGGCCACCATTAACTCGAATACACAAACTGCACCGCCGTAGGAGATTATTCCTAACGTTTGACAAGAGGTCCCCGTTTGCAGCCATATGTTTTAATTTATTAAAAGATAAGATAATTCTATCTTTTAAATCATCAACCGTATCAACAGCTGTTGAGTACACCTCATTTTTGATGTGACCCCACAAGAAAAAATCTAATGGTGTGAGGTCGGGTGACCTCGCTGGCCACCGCATTGGTCCATAACGGCCAATCCACTGCTGACCGAACACTTGAGACAAACGCTCTCTTGCTGACACCACTGAATGAGCTGGTGCTCCGTCTAGCTGGTACAACATCTGCCTGTACACATCAAGCGGAAGCTTAAAAAGACGTCCGTATAGCCATAGCGGCGTTTCCTAAACACTCTCCATAAATTAACACCATGTCCGTGTACTCCGAAGCTGTGTAATTGTAACGAGGCATAATTAAAACAAAAGAAAACACTAAAACAATAAAAACTAAACGTCTAACTTCGCACAATTCACTTACGAGTAACTATTAAACTAGATACCTATTAAAACGTTACGTGTCCTGTCACTAAAATAAGCGTCCAATATCGCACTAATTCGTCGTAGATAAGGATTACAAAACAAACACACGAGCTGCGGGCGGCGGTACACAAAGGTGGTAGGTACTCAGCGGCGAATCACTCAAAGTATGTTCTACGGCACTCGTGCGCTTAGAAAGCGATGACGCGTGAATCGTCACAGGATTGTAGCGACACACTGACCGTGACCTAAATTTGTTGTTGCAATGTTTCAACAAGAAAGCGAAGTAACAAACGAAACTAGATTTATCTCTTTCGCACAAACCAATTTTTCTATTTCATGAGTGCTTAGCTATTTCCGCGTGTATTATTTTGTTAGAGTTAGGACTCTAATGACAAGCTTTATGACTCTTACAATTTAAGCCTAAGGTATAATTTGCACTGAATCAAATGTAAAAACTATTATGGTGCTGGTTGGAAATGTGTCTTTAATCTTTTGTTGTGCATACCGATGCGGGGGTCGTTAACCTGTCAGTACTTCCCTATTAATACATACATCGTGTAGCAAATGTTAAAAATGAAAAATAATTTCCTGTGACTAAACTACTGGATATATTCAAATGATTTTTTATATGTAGTCTGAGAATGATTTGAGGTATGCGAAGTTTAATTTATTGTCGTATTATCATAACCACTTTGTATATACCTGATGAATATCTATATGAACTCCTTCGCAATATTCGGGAGTTAATTATATAAATCCCTGACGATCGAGATTAACACTTCGTTTCGTTCGGAACATTCAACATGCCGCCCGCGACTTAAAGACACTGCACGCCACATAATCTACTATTGCATATTTTTGACGTATGGAAAGTGTTATTTTAACCGACTTCTAAAAAAGGAGGAGGTTCTCAATTCGGATGTTTGTATTTTTTTATGTTTGTTTGCGCATAAACTCGTCGTTTGCCAACCGATTTGAAAAATTCTTTTTTTGTTGGAAAGGGTATACTTTCCAAATGGTTCCATAGTCACCAAGTCGGGATCTGATGATGCAATCTTGGCGAAATCGAGGAAACTCCTCAAAAATTATAGGCAACTATATAGTGATTTTGGTATTTTCATCGAGAAATTAACCTTTTGAGTAGCGTAATTAGAGACACAATAGAAAGACAATGACCGAGCAAACGCCGGCGTTCGCTCGGGGTTTAATGAATTAAGCATTTACAGTCAAAAAGTAACATTTGATGAAGTGGAACTGATGAAGAAGACCAGAAATGGTCAACAGAACTTCATACTCGCATAGATATCAGAATGAAGATATTTAAGTAACTATGACAATACAAATAAATGAATGGTTCTGAATAGTTACGTTGAAAATGGTATCATCGAAGTGATCTGATGATGATGATGGAGCTGGAAGGTAGGCATGGGAACTCCGTAATTAATCAATGTAAACTAGCCATGTTTGGGCTTATAAGACTTGGCATGAGATGCAGTTTGGCTATAAGGTACTATCGAACCGATCTGATGATAAGTCGGAAGGTAGGCACAGGAACTCCATAACTAAACAATGTATCCTAGCCGTATTTGGGCTTAAATAGGCACTCTGTTTATAAGTGTATCACAACTAAAAAGTGTGAAATAAAAAACACTTTACAAAAAAAAAATAACAGACTTCTTTGGATTTATCGTTTTGTTAATGTCTAAATTAAATAATTTTGGTGTCATCATCATCTTCCTGCCCTTATCCCGTGTTATTTGGGGTCGGCGCAACACGTTTTTTTCTTCCACTCTGCCCTGTTACTCGTCATGCTATCACTAACTTCCTTTTCTTTCATATCACTCTAATAATTCTTTATAATTTTGGTGTACATTGTGATAAATATAAAGCATACACACGTCTCAGACTTTTATTTACAAACCTTACTTACTACATAGTTTTGTAATTTAGAATAATATCTTCTAAAGGATCAAATTTTTTTAAGCGGCCACGAAGCTCGATTTTTACGTGTGTGTGCGTGTAGTTGCATGAACACACAAACATATCATTGCTACGAATTTGCCTAAACTCTAGCGAGTGAATTTTATGCACTGCCTCTTATCACAAGTTTTTATAAGCGTTCAGGCTACACGTCTCACGCTTTACATTAGACATTTGTCCACTACGACGTATAGTTTTTTTTTAACAATTCCAAATTATTGTGACGTTTAGAATAGGCCATGTCCTCGCCCTCTCATAGACAACTATTAGTAGTCCAGGTAGTTGAGCTCTGGGGTAGGTAAGTCTGAAGTCCGGAACGTTGGCTGCAAGCCAAGCCCGGGTAGTCTGTACTTTGTAGCCGAGTACTAACACACGTATTTAAAAAGAATTAATTACTTAAGATTAGAATTCTTAATCTCTCAAAACCACTCAAAATCTGCTCTCAAAACGGTGAAGGAAAACATCGTGAGGAAACTGGCATGTCCTAGAACCAAAAATTTGAAGATATGTGACATTCACCAACCCGCACTGGGCCCGCGTGGTAGATTACGGCCCATTCCCTCTCCTAGAGAGGAGGCATGAGTTCCAACAGTGGGAACATTGAAAGGCTCTTTAATTTTCCTCTTGAAGACATCCAGAGAAGAACTGTCACGTAAGGCCTACTGGGGCCAAGGGTCTGGTTCTGAAAGGAAGACTTGGCCCTGGTACGAAAGGCAACGAAGGAAAAGGAGTGGGTTTTTAGTTAGTAAAAAAAAAGTGAGAACATTGAAAGGCTGATTATGCTATTTATGCTAGAATTCTTAATTACAAAATCTTATTCTATAGTGAAGTAATACACGTTACTTACTTACTCGAAGCTAGGCGGTTGTTGTTGTTTGTTGGCAGTTCTAACTTTTTCTTTACTATAGAATACAAATCTTTACTTAAGGAGTTACTTTTACTTTTTTATAAATACGGGTGTAAGTCTTGCTGAAAATTCCATCTTATGTTATCAAAAAGATTATCTTTAAAAGTATTTACTATGCCGTCTAAGACAGTATATTCATACAAAAGCCTAAGTTCTCACCGCTTTTTCACAAAAGTAGACCTTGGTCACTCCGTGATTGGAAACTCCCAGCAAAGCATTAATGATGCCGCATGATGACGACGCAGGATTCTACTGACAAGTTGTAAGGCTTCTTTGAAGCTATGAACATACACCAAATCATTTTGCATTTTCCTCGATTGTGAAAACTCTGAACTAATCTTCATCTGTCCATCGGACACGTTCTCGAGCAAACCGTAACCAGCTAGTATTTCGATGTTCTCAGAGCAGTAACTCGACATACGTTTTCACTGGTTTTCATACAACAGCTCTTACGCGATTATGACGTTATTACACATTTTTCATCAGATATTTTGGAAACACAGTCATATCTTGTGGTTATTATCTAGGCTTCTATTGGAATCAATTTACAAATTTGTGCAAAACAAATCCAGATAAGACCTTTGTAAATCTGCTATTTCCTATTATTATTATTATTTATTTATTTTTATTCCAAAAAGGTAAGTAACTTATAAGATAAGCCCCATAAAACCGTTGCAGTGGTTTGACTGTGGGGTCGGTGAGTCTCTAGACAGACTTAAATGTACTTAAAACATAAACTTTGACACTTCATAATTCACTCAAAAATTTAAAAAGTAGAAAAAGTATAGTAATAGAAGCCTTGTAAATTTAATCAAGATTCTAAATGACGACCATTTTTTTTCAAAAACATTTAAGGGTTTAAAAAAAAATTCCTGGAACAAGTTTTGTAAAATATGCATATTTATGAATGCTGACAGAGTTTTTAGGCGTTATCTCTCTTTTTTCGCGTTACCTTTTCGTCAAACATCGGATGGAGATTGGATTGCGTTAGATGAAGTAACAAGCTTTTAAACTATGCTCGATATTGACGATGAGGCGAGTGATAAAAGACCCTCTTAATTAAATTTTCCATAAACTATCAAGCCTTTTCTATGTAGTCCAACAATAGCTACATTATTTACTATAGGTACACTTTTAATAATTGCCCTTTCATTTTGTCCATATCTAACTAGATTTGCCCTGGATGATCTTAAAACCTATGTGAACTATCCTTCGATAACTACTGTGGGATATGCACCTCGCTTTACAAACAATAGAAAATTCTTTGCCAACCTGTTAAGCTCTCCGGAATTCAAAGCGGTTGTAGAAAAAGACGAGAAACAACTCAAGGAAAATTTGGTGTTGAAGATGAAATATTGTGACTCAGTAGCAATGGACGAACACCTGATAAAAGCCATGTATGATCGTGAAGTGGATCAGACAAAATTGTGAAGATATAGTGGTTAGAGTTGGAGATATAGTGTATTTTAATATTGATTTTTTATTTTTACCCTTTCCTGCCAGGCCTTTACCCTGCAGTGTTGCAGAATTTGGATCCTTAACTAAATATTAGATCTGCTATTAGGACAGGAGTCAGGGCCTCACTCTGTTTGTACATATGTTTTTATGCCAATAGATTTATTATATCTTAAATTTAATTTATCTTAAAATTTAAAAACACACAGCGGTAGCCAGCCTCCACTACTTGCGGAAGTCATGCAGTAACCACTTCTCGTGGCATTGCTTTCGATTATCACGAATAGCTATAAAAATAAAGTATTCTCCTCGGGGATAAAGGTAGCTTTTCTGGCTGTTTTTGGGATTTTAGTATCCATTAACACCCTCATTTACTCCAGAAGAAGAAGATACGGACAGCTTACAGGATATACAGGAGATACAGGATCCCACGGAGCAAGCGTGACATACTTGTACGTAAATATAGTTTTATCCCCTTGGTGTACAGTATATTATGCTTGAGATTTTTTGGAAGTTGTTTGAAGGGCAAAAACAAAAAAGTGTCTGCCTATACATTTTCGTAAAATAAGAAATAATTCTACAAACAGAATTCTTGAATACGGATTCGTGTATACGAACTCTGTATTTGGAATGATTTTTCTTTTAACCGTATGGTTGGAGAGGGCTTTTAAAAGCAATCTTAATACTAATAAAACACCATACAACCTAGTGACGCAGTGCCAGGAACGTAAAAGATTGAATGCGCAGCCGAGTGGATCAGCGACAGTGCCTGCGTTACTGCTAACTAGATTTGCCCTGGATGATCTTAAAACCTATGTGAACTATTCTTCGATAACTACTGTGGGATATGCACCTCGCTTTACAAACAATAGAAAATTCTTTGCCAACCTGTTAAGCTCTCCGGAATTCAAAGCGGTTGTAGAAAAAGACGAGAAACAACTCAAGGAAAATTTGGTGTTGAAGATGAAATATTGTGACTCAGTAGTAATAGACGAACACCTGATAAAAGCCATGTATGATCGTGAAGTGGACCAGACAAAATTGTGAAGATATAGTGGTTAGAGTTTTTTTTTTTTTTTTATTGGGTGGGAAAATCATCCTAATGACATCCCCGCTCTTGGGCGGAGCGGGAGATAGTGTCAGACTCTTACTGACTAAAAACCCACTCCTGTTCCTTCGTTGCCTTCGTCCCAGGGCCCCGGGTTCCGCTTTCACACTACCCGTGGCCCCAGTAGGCTTCGACCCTGCTGGGCCCCTACGATTTGCTGACATCTCCTTGAGGCGCGCGTGGAACAATACGCGCCGTCGACGACTTGGGCTCGGTCCGGACGGTTACCGGACGGTCAGACGGCGAGCCACCCATTGCTCGCCATCTGCAAGCCCGCGCCTACGGTGGCCGGAAATCGGGATCGGAATCCCGGCGGCGGTTGGAGCGTAAGGACCGTTGCCTCACGCGATCGGCCGCCTCCTTAGCTAGCATTACTGCTTCGCAGAAGGAGGCGACCACCTGCCACTCCTCCTCGCTCCGGAGCATGGCCTGAACCAAGGCCCGGCGCGAGAGATCACCGCCGCCGATTGCCCTCACGAGGTCACGGCGTTGCTCTGCCCAAGCGGGGCACACCTCCACCGTGTGCTCCACCGTGTCCTCCGGGTGGGCCACACAGTGGCGACACCCGGGCGTCGTTTCCGCACGAATCCGGTGCAGGAACCTCCCGAACTTACCGTGTCCGGTGAGGACCTGCGTCATGCGGAATGTGAGGACGCCGTGAGGTCTTTCCAACCACGCCTCAAAGAGGGGACTTACCGCCATAATTGTGGCGTGCCCTAGTGGTTAGAGTTGGAGATATAGTGTATTTTAATATTGATTTTTTATTTTTACCCTTTCCTGTCAGGCCTTTACCCTGCAGTGTTGCAGAATTTGGATCCTCAACTAAATATTAGATCTGCTATTAGGACAGGAGTCAGTGCCTCACTCTGTTTGTACATATGTTTTTATGCCAATAGATTTATCATATCTTAAATTTAATTTATCTTAAAATTTAAAAACACACAGCGGTAGCCAGCCTCCACTACTTGCGGAAGTCATGCAGTAACCACTTCTCGTGGCATTGCTTTCGATTATCACGAATAGCTATAAAAATAAAGTATTCTCCTCGGGGATAAAGGTAGCTTTTCTGGCTGTTTTTGGGATTTTAGTATCCATTAAAACCCTCATTTACTCCAGAAGAAGAAGATACGGACAGCTTACAGGATATACAGGAGATACAGGATCCCACGGAGCAAGCGTGACATACTTGTACGTAAATATAGTTTTATCCCCTTGGTGTACAGTATATTATGCTTGAGATTTTTTGGAAGTTGTTTGAAGGGCAAAAACAAAAAAGGGTCTGCCTATACATTTTCGTAAAATAAGAAATAATTCTACAAACAGAATTCTTGAACACGGATTCGTGTATACGAACTCTGTATTTGGAATGATTTTTCTTTTAACCGTATGGTTGGAGGGGGCTTTTAAAAGCAATCTTAATACTAATAAAACACCATACAACCTAGTGACGCAGTGCCAGGAACGTAAAAGATTGAATGCGCAGCCGAGTGGATCAGCGACAGTGCCTGCGTTACGCTCACGTTCAACGCACGGCCGTGTCGATGACACTGTCACACCCTTTTTTCAGAGTCAATATACTCCATACCAACAGAAATGCTATATAACCTTCCTGAAAAAAACCTTTGGAAGTATAATCAATATACAGGCTGTTTATGGCGCGCTTTAAACGAGCAAGGATTAGATCACGACTACATAGACCTTATCAAAACGATTCACTTGAGAAGTACTCATACTACAAGAGTGTGTCTAGTTACAAGAGGACCACCATTTCAAGTCGAGACGGGACTAAACAATAATAATAAGAAGTCATTTATTATCAAGCATCTTGGCCCATAGATACATACCTTACAGACTAACATATATAGAGTAAATACAATTTATCGTTAGTAAATAAGACTTTTTATTGTTTTATGAAAATAAGACCCAAATTTTTGATTCTAATACAAATTTTAAAAAATATATAAGGCGTAGACTCTGAATTTAAATTTAAAATTAATGACATTAGCTATCTAGCTTTTTTAAATTTACTCGCATAGTTTTGGGCTTAAATTAAAGCTGTCCATGTTACAGCTATTTACATGGGTATAAAACAAAAAACAAAAAAAGACCTCGCAATCTTGATTATTTGAGATACGCCTATAAATTTTTATATCATCTGCATAAGCTAGGCATTTACTTGGCAGATCATTAACCAAAAATTACAACGGACTCAAATTCGAACCTTGAGGCACTCCAGATGTTGCTTCAAATGGTATAGAGTCATCCCCGCTTAGTGCGACTAGTTATGTACGATTTAATAGATAGGACGAGAGCCATCTATAAAGAGTCCCGTGAATCCCGATATGATGCATCTTTACAAGTAATATAAAATGATCAACCCGATCGAATGCTTTCGAAAAATTCTTGGTTATTGAGTGTACCTGACGTTTACAGTTAAATGAATCACATGGATATGTTTTGTAGCACAATAAATTATAATTCGTTGATCTAACAGTGATAAATCCGTGTTGTCGTGTATCTAATATATGCCTGCATATATAAGGTGATTATACATGTGTTCATACACAAAATCCTCAAATATTTTAGCAAACAAGTTCAATATGCAAATTGGTCTGTAGTTAGTGACGTCAGTCCTATCGCCAAATTTATAGATTGGTGTGACTTTTGCTATCTTCCATAAACTTGAAAATGCACCTTTTTAGTAGAAATTTATCAAATATAATATGCAAGGGAGTCACCAGGGCAGTAGACACAACCGGATAAAATTGGGTGGTATACTTTAAAAGCCTCCATTCTTTGAGAGATGATTATTTTGTAACTCCTCTTTTTGATATATATAAATTTACAATGGAGTAGTTGGATGGCTAGAAATTGGGAGTATAGTTATCAGTTTTACTAGAGCTGTATACTGATGAGAACTAACCCGCAAATAAATCAACTATATCTTTACCCGTATTGCCCACCCAACCATTATAATGCATACAGCTAGGGATGTTATTTGTTACACGTTTATTCTTGGTGTAATGCCAGAGGGATTTTATATTGACCTTAAGGTCGTCTTCGATTCGCTTAATATATTCTTTAAAGCAGTGATTTGTGTCAATTTTGGCCTTTGCTCTCAGCAGACAGAAGGTATCATAGTCTCTGGGATTGCCAAAACGTTTATATTTAGAGTGAGCTTTGAATTTAGATGAAAGTAATCCATATCAAACTTTTTGAGAACCATACCGAGTGTTTATTACTTCCGACTCTAAATTTAGGAGTATACTTTAATGATCACATATATATTATTGTAAAAGAACTGCGTAAAATCATCACAACTCAAGGTCAAGGCATGTTGCGTTCAATTTATTTGTGATATATCTCTTCTACAACTGTCGTAGTCTGTTTTACGGAAACATAGTTTTCCGGCACAGCTGTGTAATGTGGCAGATTCAATTTTGCTGCTAAGTACGAGTTCAAATGGGGGATGATGCACGTCAAGGCGACTTATAGCTATGGAAGGTGTTAAAGTGGTCTGGGCAATTAGTAATAACCAAATCCTATATTCTACCATTTTGATTTACTATATGATTGAGCTGAATAATAGTGTTTGACTGGAACAAATTAAACAGTGATTTAGATTTATCACAGTTGTGATTTAGACGACAGCACGTCTCTATTGACCACTTGATATCATCCAGATTTATATCTCCCAGAATACAAGTCATGTGATTTGATGACTTAGTGATTTTGTCACAGCATTTGTTGAAAAAGTCGCAAACAACACTTACTGGAATATATTCTAATAAAATATATTAAAGCAGTATAATAACTGAACCAGGGTGACTCCCGGTCCAGGTCGTTCTTGGTGTAAAGGATGGCCATCGCTATTCAGCGAGGGAATGCGGCGAACCGCACCGGGAACAGTCAGGAGCGGGTTATTCATTAAAGTTTGTTATTTCGTTCAATTGTTAAATGATAATTCTTTTATATTTATGTATTTTTAATAAAATTTCTATTAAATTTCTAACCACAAGTTATTAACACTGTAAATTAATTAAATACAAATTTAATAATTTTCAATAAATTAAACTATTTTTTCAGGTATTACAGACAGTTAGGAGTTATTGGTAGTTTGCCATCGATATATTAAAATCTACAGCATCAATTAATATAAAATACTGCAGTGACAAAAATAATAACAGTTAATTTAGTAAATTTATGGTTACCCTAGTTAAAATAGAGGTAAGAAAGGGACACACCACCTCTTTGTCGTTGTCTTGCTCGGTACATTTTTCCCCTTTTGCTAAATGATAAACCATCCTTTTTAATATTGCTTCGTAATCAATCCAGTTTATCCGTAGGATATATAAAATCCTTGGTGTTTCATTTCCTATAAACTATATTCTACAATGCGTTTCAAATGTAGACAGAATCTCCGTCTATGGTTTAAAATAATTATAGGATGGACTTAGCGCCGTGTTATGACGTCATAGCTGTCAAATTGAATAAATTTGTAAGGTGAGCAAAACAAGATAAATTTTAAATAACATTATATATGTTTTTATATTTTGTACAAATTTCTACATGCACTGCGCTTCTTCTTTGACAGCAATGCACAAACGAATACCACGGATCCAGTATATGATTCTGGACTGGTGGTGGAATATGTCGTCGGCTTTTTCCTTCATTTCTTTTTCACTCATTCCTTTTTTTTAATTTGTACTTTTTAAAAATTTAAACTGTGTAAAATCGTTATTCTAACCAACCCCAATGATATTTTTAGTAAAAAATAAAAATTAATTAAAAATTCATCAGGGTAGATAAAATCGTTATACTACCCGGATTACATTTTTACTTCTTTCTCTGTATACTACAAATTCAAATACGCTTACTTGTAAATGTTTTTTGAAGTGGAATATAAATTGACCAATTACTTTCATGGGAATTCACGCTCTTATGTTTAGATTGAGGAGCTACATTAAAAGTATTTTATATTGTTTAATTTTAATAGTACTGGACTCAGATTTTTAGTAGGCACTATACACAACTACTACTAAATGATACAAATTTTTCAAAAATATTCACTTAATATTTTGTGTTCCAGTTGGCTCCTCAATTCAAACGATTGGATTGAGGAGCCACTTTTACACTGATATAAGTATGGATATGTTTTACTAAAAATTTCAGAATTTGGCCTACAAAATTATCTCTTTTCTTACCAAATAAAGGCTGAGTTTCCTTTTAAAATCGTGAAGTGGCTCCTCAATCCAAACGGACATGATTTTTTAATCAGAATTTAGTTATTCAATTCCGCTCATGTCTGCATCTCTGTTTGAGTGGCCATAGTAGTCGTCATCACCATAGTCATCACTGCTGCTCTCCCCTATATAATAGAATAGAATAAACTTTATTGTACACCTAAAATAGTATCAAAACTTTTACACAAACTTAAATCTATAAGTCAAAGTCAAAGATTTTTATTTCACATAGGCCTATACTACGGCCGTTTTAATTTGGCGGCCCTGAAGTTTGCGCAGAAGGCTGCGCACGAACGTTTTTTAGGAACAAAATGGTGGCATGAGGCGACGTGCGCGGGGCGGAGGTGTAAGCTAGAGATTGACTCTATGTAAACACAATCGACCCTTTATTCAATCAAATCTCGCAATCGATTTTTATTGATTTTTGTTTATATGACATATTGAACGAAATAGATTTACAAACATAGTAAATGTTGTCGTTAGTAAACGAGATTTAGACTTTAATAATAAAAAAACTAATAATATTATACATATTTTCTTGGTTGAAAGATATGATTTAGTTAAATATCAGTTAATTATAAACGACTACTACAATAACGACTGTTTGGGAATATTTTAAACCTCCTCATAAAATTTAATAAAATATATTTTTATAATTAGATTTCAATCGATTTGAAAAATAATCGATTAAACAACACCCTCAGACACGCATATTGGACATCCCTTTTTCTTTACTCCGTAAAGCTTCGTGCATAATCGGCAATGCTCGGGACGCGGTAATGTGTCTCAGTCACACGTTAGCATTGGTGTCGTGTTCGTGTCGCTGTCTCTGTCTTGAGCACAGGCGGTGACAAAAGTTTTCGTTGGTTTTTATTAATACATTGTTAAGTTTTTTGTGTAGTGTTAGGTTTGTTTCTTTAATTCATAAGTTATTTTTGTAGCTTTCTGTCTGAAAGTGTTTTAATATTTATTTTATTTGTACTTGGTCCCCGTATTAGTAAAATTTTATTCGTATTTAGGTTTTAAAAAAATAACGTCAATAACAGTTTTTTTTACGACTGTACATGCGCTAAAGTTCGCAGAGCCTATGTTCACGGGCGCCAAGTTAGAACGGCCGTATTATACATGGGCACTTATAAAACGTCAGAAGCTAGTGCACGGTTCCAAATTGGTCGTTTCATATGGAGAAGAACCGGCAAGAAACTCCATGGTTACTCTTTTAAAAAAGAATTTGTTGATACAATATTTTCTGTTTACAATATATTGGATTTATTATGTAAGGACAGTGTAGACTGGTCAATAAAGTACAATAAAAATAATCATAATAAAAAGGGTACAAAATCTATAGGTACAAAGGCGGTCTTATCGCTGACAGCGATATAATAAAACATATATGTATATTTATTTCACCAACTGTTGTTTTAGATGAAAATTGGCATTGTTACCTGCATTTTAATTATGATAAAATTCAATCATAATCTAGATCATCAATACCGCTCATCTCGGCATCACTTCACATCACTTAGATTTAACTAAGACTCGGTTAAACTAAAAAAACGTTATTGATACTCAAATAAGTTTTCTTTGCAAACCTTACTTTCCAATCAACATTTGACAGTTATAGTCACTGACCTCTAATATTTATCACACTGTTGAACTGGTGGTTGTCAAAGTGCTTTTGTGTGTTTGATATTCGACATGTTGGCGCTGTCCGCGGCAGCGATTGTTGGCGGTACTAAAACTAGTGACTGATTCTCGTCAATGCACGGGTTTCTTGGATAGCATGTGTGTTTTGAGAGTTTTGATCGTTCTCGAGTGATTGTTTAAACTTTAATTGTTTTCTATAATTATGTTGTCCTTGTGTTTGTAAACAGATTTGTACTGTGAGTGTCTCAAGTAGATAGACCAGACATCCAAGATGGATAAAATTAAACCCCCAGAACCTGATCCTCTGACATCCCAGCTTCCCCAAACTTTCTGTGCCAAAACCCGCTTTCTCAATTTGTCGCTCACGTAAACACCCCAGTGGCGAAGAAACGCTTGCAAAAAAAAACCATCTAAGAGCCAAATTGGCCGGGTAAAATATTCAGCTTTGAATAAGGGCCCCTATATCGTTTATGTCTCTAGAATCGAAGCTACACCAAACGCAAGCACCACACTACACCCTGTAAACTTCGGTAATTTTTTAATATCTAACCACATTGCAAATGTTCTTCGGGATGGTGTTAAAAGAGTTGGCCGCAACCGTGTATCCATAGAGTTCACTTCCCCTTAGGATGCGAATGCGTTTTTAGTCAATAATCTTCTTGCGAAATATAGCTATACAGCCTCAATTCCCAATTTCAATATCACAAGGTTGGGTGTTATTACAAGTGTACCAACTGATATTTCGGAAGAAGAAGCCCTAACCTTTTTGTCGGTGCCCTCTGGATATGGGCAAATACTTAAAGTTCGCCGCATTAACAGGAAAGTACAAAGACACGGTGCGAATTAGTGGAAACCCACAGAAACCTGTATCATCACCTTTGATAGCCAAATGCTACCACAACGTGTCTTTTGCTGTTACATATCCCTTCCCGTAGAACAGTATATCTACCCTACTATACAATGTCGTAAGTATTGTGGATTTGGACATGTGGCTGACCTGTGCAGATCTAAACCGCTGCAGTAAATGTGGACACGGCCACCCCGGTAATGGTCGCAACATTGCTGAAAGCGAGGCTTTTTGTGCGCTCTGCTCGGGGAATCATTTTGCCAACAGCAGGTCATGCCCCGATCATGGTAAACAGAAGTCCATCAAAACAGTTATGGCCGAAAAATCAATTCCTTACATGCAGGCCAATGCTGCCAAAACTCAATCGTACCGCAAAACTGCTATACTAAAGCCTCCACCTCTAGTGCAGACTCCTGTTTATCTTTAAAAAACAGTGCCCGGAACACCCAAATCCCCTCTCCTCCATGGTGGGACCAAGAATGCACTTCAGCGATCAAGTTGAGAAACCAGGCTGAGATGCACTATAATAGTTGAATGACATGACCACCCAGAATTTGTTGACCAATTTGCAAGTTAATGCACGATCTAAGTGTCTTCTCCGCAGTAAGAAACATGCAGGTTAGGTTAAGTTCTGCACATTTCTTTCTCCCTCCACCCCAATCTCACTTGTATGGAAAAATATCAACAGGTTTAGACGTGGTTGCTCTCCATCATCATCTTCACCAATCACCAGGGAAACAGCTAAACTCTTCTTTGATAAAATAGCTCCACCTTATGACCCACTTGCTTCTAAATGTAATCCAAAAATAGTGTTTTTAATGACCCTTTTGATGCGCCATTTTCTTTGAAGGAATTTGTGTTTTATTTAACCTTTTTGACTTTGTTACTAATATATAATAAAGTACACATCTTAATATAAGTTTTTTTTTTTTTGTATAACCTTTTTTACCAACATTTATCGATATTTGTTTCGCTGAGGTCGACATCACTAGTTTTAGTACCGTAAACTCTCGCTGCGACCGACAGCGCCAAAATGGCGAATATCAAACAGGTTTAAAACCCCACGCCTAGGTGGTTGCCCCGTGAGTCATCATTGCGATTTTAACATTTGCATCTGAATCACGGAAATATTCTGAAACAGTGATATGTATCTTTTGTAACATTTGGAAAGTCGGCTCAAAAGATACAAACGGATCATTTGAAACATCGGCTCACAAGATACAAACGGAACATTTGGAACAACGGCTCAAAAGATACAAACGGAACATTTGAAACATCGACTCACAAGATACAAACGGAACATTTGGAATATCGGCTCAAAAGATACAAACGAAACATATGAAACATCGGCTCACAAGATACAAACGGAACATTTTGAATATCGGCTCAAAAGATACAAACGGATCATTTGAAATATCGGCTCACAAGATACATGCGGAACATTTGGAACGACGGCTCAAGAGATACAAACGGAACATTTGAAACATCGGGTCACAAGATACAAACGGAACATTTGGAACATCAGCTCAAAAGATACAAACAGATCATTTGAAACATCGGCTCACAAGATACAAACGGAACATTTGGAACAACTGCTCAAAAGATACAAACGGAACATTTGAAACATCGACTCACAAGATACAAACGGAACATTTTGAATATCGGCTCAAAAGATACAAACGGATCATTTGAAATATCGGCTCACAAGATACATGCGGAACATTTGGAACGACGGCTCAAGAGATACAAACGGAACATTTGAAACATCGGGTCACAAGATACAAACGGAACATTTGGAACATCAGCTCAAAAGATACAAACAGATCATTTGAAACATCGGCTCACAAGATACAAACGGAACATTTGGAACAACTGCTCAAAAGATACAAACGGAACATTTGAAACATCGACTCACAAGATACAAACGGAACCTTTGGAAAATCGGCTCAAAAAATACAAACGGAACATTTGAAACATCGGCTCACAAGATACAAACGGAACATTTGGAACAACGGCTCAAGAGATACAAACGGAACATTTGAAACATCGACTCACAAGATACAAATGAAACATTTGGTACAACAGCTCAAAAAATACAGACCATTTACTCTTTGACACAGACACTGACTGTTATGAATCGTGATCTGTTACGTCGCGTGATATATAGGTACTAAAAGTTTTATTTAATTGAATTTTGATTTGAGAATTTATAGCAGATATTTTTAGTTCAGGTCATTAATTAAATTTACACTATTTACGTTATAATTTGAATTTTAGAAAGACTCCTGGTCACTTAAAGTAAAGAATGTTTCAGTGTTCCAATTGTTCCAAATGATGCATTTAAAACATTACTGATGTTCCAATCTTTCGGAACACTAAAATGTTTCGAAACAATGAGTCGGTTCAATAAAAAGTTTCACACGCCTACAACCACCAGTCCAGTGTGATAAATAGTAGAGGTCAGTGAGAAAGAACGTGAAGTTATATGTCAAAAAAAAAAACGTTGTAGACTCCGTGCATGATAGGCTGACGCGCGGCCGAAATCGGAACTAATCGCATACCGCCATCTTGAAATTTATGTCATGTGTCAGGAGAATGTGTTGTGTTCTGTGTTTTTAATCGTTTCTTAAGTAAATAATCGTCATCATCATACCGAAAATTATTAAAAGTGCTGGCTGGGATATTATCTTGAAAGTCAAACGTGCTTGTTAAAAGGAATGAGACAATATCGGGCCTACGGTACAATTTTCCAAAGTTAGACAGATTTGTCAAATAATTTTTTGGGTGACCTTTCATGAAAATTCCCCTACATATTCGTACCAAAGCGGTGCCTGGCAGGAAAACAGAGTTTGTTGAAAATGGATTTCTACTATGTATATTTAAATCTTAATTAAGCACTATCAATGAGAGGTTATTTCTTTTAATTCTATGTCGATTATTATATCTATTTTATTGGATTGAATATCTTTGTTATTTATAATATTTGTTTTATAAAGATATGAATTCTGCAAACTTCATGCGATGGATGAAAAAAAAAATAGTGCCAAATCTACAACCGAATTGCATAGTAGTAATTGATAATAGACTCATCCGATTCTTCTGATAAAGACTAGCATGGATTCTGATTCTAAAACTGCTACTAGATATTCAATAAAAGATTTACGAGGTTCTCATGACTTTTTTTTTCATAATATTTATGCTAGTGAAAATAACCTCTAATTCAATATATTTGTTTTCTTTCCTTTATGTACCTAAATAAAATTTATTATAACTAATCGACGGGTCCCAAGATCGTATAATTATGAAAAATTATCGATTTATGGTATGAGGTTTTGAAGTTCTGTGTATATGTATACAAAATTTATACAAAAGGTTCAACTTCAACTTCAACTCTTCATTAATGGCATTTGTGGAAAAGACACCACAATTTTGCCAATAACACGTGCAAACTATTAATAGACCATCAAACGCTGGAGAGTATTTAGCGTGAATTAATAGTAAAATAAATATATATCTCTAAACATTAAAGTTCAAAATAAAAGAATTTCTTCGCAGACGCAGACAAACATTATGACCAGACCACAGACTATGACTATGTACATGAAAGAAACTCGTAAGAGTGGTGAAAAAGAGAAAAAAAAAGGAAATAAGTAGTTACAATAGTTACAACTTAATTTTATTAATTTCAATAAAATTGCATAGTTTAAATATAAAACTAGTAAACACAAAAGGAAGAAGACATTTGACGGAGGTTGGACGAGGAATATGAGTAGGAATGATTTCATGAAAAGAGAAGCGCAATTTAGGACAGGAGAAAAATAAATGGTCCACGTTTCCTTCATCCAAACCGCATTCACAAAGAGAGTTATCCTTAATCCTAAGTTTGGCCAAGAAATGAGGGGTGCAACAATGATTTAACCCGTGAGAAGGCGCGCTATGAGCAATTTGCTCACACAAAAATTAAAAGCAAAAATTTTTGATTATGCCGACGCCGTAACGACTCAAGTGCCTAGGTACCTTCCTAAATATTCATCTCCTTCTCTCTGGTGCAACTTTCATGCCGGTCAGTCCGGCTGCGACTGCGCAGCGAAGAGTTTGTGGAAGCCGTATACCATCTTGCGGCAATTTGCTCATCACGCGCCTATCCGTGTAAGTATTTATTTTTTTAATAAAAAAAGTATTATTGTACTTTCTAGAATATATTGGTTTATTTATTTATATTATATTGGCTAATTGTACGTAAATACTCTATAGTAATATTTATATAACAATATTTTTCGTTTTTAGGTACAAACACTCACGTAAAATGGATGATCTATGTAAAGTACAAATTTGTTCGTGGTTGGAAGAGGAATCTGGTTTTGGTGAAGATATGATGACCTTATGATATGTACCAAAAAAGAAAACAAAGAAATTGTTCTTGTGTTATCATCTCTTCACGACGATGACAAAATAGATGAAGAAACTGGAAGTGAAGCTAAACCTGAGGTTACAACATTCTACAATTCCACAAAAAGAGGAGTGGATGTAGTAGACCAGAAGAAAGAGGACTATTCCGTTGCCAAAATCACTTCAAGATGGCCAATGCGCATATTTTTCTTCATTTTGAACATAACTGGGATCAATGTCCAAATAATATATAAAGTTAACACAACAACTTTAAAAGACGGACATTTCTAAAAAATTTGGCCCTCGACGTGATAAAACCACATATTTCACGCCGGATTTGCACGGAAAACATATCAACGGATCCCAAACTTCTTATGAAGCAATTTGTGCCGGCTCCTAGACCTAGTACAAAGGCTAGGCCAAGCGGATTCTGTTCTATATGTCCAAGACGTAAGAAAAGACGCTCAAAAAAAGCTTGCACTTCATGCGAGGAATTACTCTGCACCGAACATATTACATATATGTGTTCAATGTGTTTTGAGAGGCACACTTATCAAGATCTTATGGAAGAATATTTTTTATTTTTTTTTATTATATAATATTTTTTATGGTGATTTATATGGAGACTGACCAAATTAGAAAATAAAAATAAGTGGTTCCGTTATTTGTTTTAGAAGTTACATTTATGTTCCTTAGTTTTAATAAAAATACTTATTTTCCTACTTATTAAACCTTGTTTTATTCATATAAATCCATAATAAGTCAATAATTACTATTAAAGTAGAAATATGAGCATTTAAAGTAGTGTGAGCCATTTGCTCGCGCGCGCCTCTCTGTGTAACAAGTTAAGGCGCGCCTTCTCACGGGTTAAACGTAAACGACAAATAATTGAAGTAGTGATTTATACAAAAGGTTAAAAGGTACTATAAACAAGACAATGACACAATTTTGACAGTCCTTAAATGCTGCCATAATAAATAATTCGCTGGCTAGAGTCTATGTATTCGACTGAGACTTGTATCTATGGTCATAAAAAAAAAATGATAACACTTATCACTAAGTACTTCATGTCATTCTTGTACAGATGTGTTTTATTATAACGTCGTGCGAACTAGTATAGCTACACAATTAAATATTTTTTTAAATATAACAGACGCTTAAATTGTGGTAGTTCAGTAGTTCCAGCTTTTATAACTTTTTATACAGAATTCTAGTTTTTTACATCGAGTTTATTACAAAGTGACGGAATTTCGGATCAAATTTAGCAAGTTCTTCTTTGATCATTACATTATTTTTACTACTTTATAATCAGGTAAGGTGTATAAATTATTTATTATTACATTTACTGTAATAATTTCGATTACTTTCTATAATTTTCGTTGGCTTAGCTATGCTTGTCTTATTTCATAAAAACAACAACAATTTATTATACTTGAAAACAACGTCAAGATCATGGGCAATCTCGAGTCTCAAGTCAGTCAGGGTCAATAGAACATTTTATCACTAACCTGTGATTACTTATTGTATTGTGTTTTATATAAATGTGTCCATAGTTTGAAACAGCAATATTATTATTAAATCAGTGTGCTGGTTTTAATTAGTGGTACTTAGTTTAGATTACAAAATGTACCCATTCTTACCATGACTTTAATTTACAGGTTAATCAAATTAAATGGCTGCAATACCTGAGGAATTGAAATGCCCTGTGGAGACAAAAGATGGTCCTATTTGTGGATTAATTGACAAAACTGAAGAAGGAACTTATTACAAATTCAGGAGTATTCCTTATGCTAAGCCACCTGTTGGCCGATTAAGATTTCTGGTAAGTTATTTACTACAATACATACATTAAAATCTAACTCTAGTGTGAAATAAGTTAAAAATTGCTTTCTTTTTGCCATTTTCTTCTGTGAAAGTCTAACACTGAAATTTCTTAATAATTAGGTATGTAGAGCAGCATGGTCACCCATGCTGCTCTACATACCTAATTATGATTGTGAAATCAAAAGTAGGTAGCAACAAATTTATGGAAAAAATAATATGCGACTGGTCCAATAAGAAACTGACCAGACATGTTGTGTAATTTTTTTATTTTAATTGAAAATCAATTGTTATTTATATAATTTGCACCTATGTGAATCCGAGACAGGTCACTAAAACAGTAGAAAAAATACCTTTTAATAATACTTTTTTTATTTACCCGTTGGATTAGGATAAATTTTAAATGTAGAATGTTGTTTTTTTTTTGTTAATGATTTTCTAAACTTCCCATCCCATCTGTGAAGTTTAGCCAGTTGTTCAAATATTTAATAATTAACCATTAAACACTCACTAGTATGTTATGAGCAGCTGTGTGATGTAGTAAATTTTTTTGGTATACTTCTTGCAAATAGAATTAGACAGATCTACTAAAACTATGACACAACATTATTATATAAAAACAACAACAATGATAACATCATTAATATGATTAAAAAAAATTACCAGTCATCATTAAGCCTTTATTAACTAATATTAATATAAATGATTCACAGTTATTAATAAAATGTATATATCTGATTACGTTAAAAAAGCTTATAGCTTCTATAAAGCCAGTAAAACTCGATTCACAAACTTTGCAAATTGCTTTGTAGTTTTGGAAGCTATATATATACGATAATTGAATAATATTTAAATCAAATGAAACTTCAACTCTTCATTAATGGCATTTGTGGAAAAGACACCACAATTTTATCATATGTACATGCAGTACAAAACATTTACCTAACCTACCTACCTTGCACGGTCTGCAGTATATAACCAATGTCAGTGCACAGAATACCAATAAATACTTTCCAGACTCCCTGTTGCTAACCAGTTGTTAGGGTTTGTTTTTTTTTCTTTTTGTATCTATTCTACCGCAGACAGGATGGTCCGCGACATTTGTTAGTGTTATCTGAAAAATTGTTTTTTTTTTTCATTGGCTGTCAGTCATGCCCTCATCTTAACAAATATTTACATAAAAACTACACGAGTCCACCTCAGACTCAGTTTTTTTTTTGTCGTCTTTTTTGTATTAGTACTTGTTATGTTAGTAATTTATTTATACAAATAACTTTTGCTTATGATACAATAGATCTAAACTTATGTCTATAGTTTTGTTACCTTTAATCCAACACCATCACCAAACGAAACTCTTCAAAAAACTGTATAACGCCATCTGTTTGCTGAGCGCTAACTTAATAGATTGCGTTATAAACAGTTTCTTTGAAGAATTTCGTCTAGCGACGGTATTGGATTAAAGGTGCGATATGTAAGGTATTAAAATAAACTTATTACTATAATAAAACAGTTTCAAAATGTACTTATGTACACACAGTTATCTTGTTACATTAATACTACTTGCTACAAAATAATATATATATATATTTGTTTTTACGACTATGGATTTAGGGTTAGTGGGTAGAATTTGGGTATTGGGCTCTCGTTGATTTACCGCCTAGGATCTTCACTAACTCTATCAGAGCTTCCACGACTGTGGTGTCTCGAGGCTGCATGGCCGTCTTAAGGTTGTTCTCCACGAACACTGTAGAAGGCGCATCCATCGCTTTCCGGTAGAAACGGCCCGTGGCATCGTCGGCGTAGTACACACAGCTGATCGTGTGTCTCGACACTGCAACAACTGCATGGGAGATGCTGTCGTGGATCTGGAGCCTCCTTGACTTGGTGCTAATTATAATGACGCCGTCGCAGGTCAGCGCCTGAGCTGCATGGATGGTGAGGATGCGCGACCTTTCGCCAGACTGGTGGCTATGGTCGGTCGGCAAGAGAGACTCTTCCTGCGTATGGACCAAGAATAAGGTGTTCTGAGCGGTTATCGGTATGCGCGCTACCGTGAACTTTTCCACCTACAGAGAGTGGACCCGCGACAGCGACGTCTTGGAGGAGTATATACCAGGGTATATCTCACTCAAGGTCAGTGCTATGTCCATTGTGTTCCGATGCGTACAGAGAAACTTTTGGGTGATGCCAGCCGCCAAGTTTGGACGGGTGTACCTTAACTCAACTAGGTTCTCTCTGTCCAAAAATGGTAGCTGAATCACGTCTCCGATGAGAACGACCTCGCTCGCTCTAGACAACTTCACTGCCACGACTATCGGCATTTCTCCTCTGGTCTAAACCCGTTAGCTAAAATTGAGGCCATAGTGTGCGGTGCGGTGCGCTAGCTTCTCTCTGAGATCCTTAGCAGCTTCGGTTATTGTGGTCACTATGATTTCACTCTCCTCGTCAAAATGTTTCACCATCCAGGTTGTCTTGCCGCACCCTGGGACCCCGTTTACCCACCTGATACTAGGTACCGCCCATCACGCTTCCGAAGCTGGGGAAACGGAGCCCCGAAATGGATTGCGCCATTTCGAGGATCCTGTCGTCCAGCATAATTTTGGTATACTTGGCGGTAAACGCTATCGGGTCGTCTTCGGGTGTGTGGAATGTAACTTTCCCTAAGCGCTCCGTTTCCACCTCGTCCAGGTTCACAAAGCTACTCTTCGCGCTATAGGCTGCCATGTATGACCCCGTCATTTCCAAGCAATGACCTGGGATTTGACGTTGTCGTACACGGCTACAGAGGTAGCCCCTTAACAGACACCCATTTTTCCAATGAAAGGTCTGCAGAATCCTTCTACATACATATCGCGAGATTTACCTCTCTGGTTGCCCTCACGACTGATACATACTTGAGGAATGCGCTCTGTACGTGGTCTATTATGATACCCGAGTTTACAGCGAGGGTCGCAGGGCTGACTTGCCCTTTGTCGGCTCTGGTCGGTTTGGGTTTTGGTGCTGGTGTTTCCCTAGGTTTAGATTTGAAAAACCTCATGACCGCTGACTTTTGCCGCTCATTTGGTGATGTGCGGCTGGTACTCGGGAGCAGTGCGTTGAGGAAGGTGCCAATTGCTTTGAGATGGCTTTTGGACCGGGCTTGATCCTCTGGGCTGATGCTTTTGCCTTTGTCCCTCTTTTATTTTTCTGCTACAAACTTTTTCTGGGCCTTTTCAGCTCGGCTCATGGTGGTTGGGTTTTTAGTGGAATTCATCGTGCTGCCTGTGTGGTCTTTGGGGACTTTGGGGAAACTTAGAGTTTCCCCCCTGTCCTTGTAGACCACGACCTCATGCTGTTCTGAGGCTTTAAGACAGCCGAAACAGTCTGCGATTTCTCCTCTTTCACCACCGACCGCCATAGCATCGATGCTGATCGTACAGGGTGCTATGCACGTATTTTCACCTGCTTCCCTAATCTTTTGGAGCAGCGAGTTCGCTTGAGCAAATGGTCTCCGCTCTCTACTCGAGTAGTGGGGTTGTATTTCTTTTGAATCGCACTAAACGGCACTTGTGAGCGGATATCTCTACCCTCGGCAGCGCAGCGTACTTGCTTCCTTTGATGCTTATTTTTGATGTGCTCCCGTTGATCAGGGCAGCTATGCCTGGTAAAATTGTGATTCGGGCTCCAGTGTGGCTTGAAGCAATGCAGAAACGTATACCCAGCGTCTCCGATTCCCTATTCATGAACAGGGCGACCCCTCGGAGTCTGATACCGGAGACTCCGTCTCTTCCGCTTACCGCTTAACACTTCCAGTCTTCTAGGAGTGCATTATCGGTTGTTGTGAGTCGCGCTGGATGGATTCAGAAAAAAAAATTTATTTGTATTGTTATAGTTGCTTAACTATCTTCATTGTGATATCTATGTGAGTGTGAAGTTCCGTCGGCCAGTTTTGATCTTCTTCACCAGTTCCATTCCATCAAATGATACTTTTTGATTGTAGATGCTTGTGTTTTCTATAAAAATACCAAAATCACTGTATGGCTAAGTCTATAGCAATATTTGAGGAGTTCCCTCAATTCCTCATGGACTCCATCATCAGAACTAGATTTTGAAATACGTGCGACCAATCTGGAATCATATTCTTTTAAGTAAAAAATGTTTTTGCAAATCAGTCCATAAATGGAGTTCTGAGGTAACATACATAAAAAAAAGATCAACTGAATTGAGAACCTACTTTTTTAAAAATAATAATCAAGCTAATACATTGTTAATATCGACACCTGATTAATAAAACTGTCATTTTTTATTTTCCAGTACGGATCACGATAATAGCTAGTTATTATTTTATAACTTATTGGTTATTGACAATTTGAGATATATCTCATTTCCGCCGGAACTGAGTTTTTTAAGCATTCACCTTTGTCCTAATTGTTTTTTTTTATTTTGTTGCAGCCACCTTCTCAAATTGAACCATGGGATCAAGTAATTGATTGCACTGAAAGTGCGCCTTTGCCTCTAAGCTATAACACACATAAATCATTTGTAGGCTCAGAAGACTGTCTCTATATTGAAGTTTCAACCCCAAGTATAGAGCCTAAGAAACTAATGCCAGTTATGTTTTGGATAGGAAGTTTTGCTTATTCAGGTCTACTGGATAACTTATTTGATGCATCATTAATCAATGACCAAGATGTAGTGTATGTAAGATGCGGTTTCAGATTAGGTCCGTTCGGTTTCCTCTCTATAAACGATTTTACAGCACCTGGCAATTGTGGACTTAAAGATTTAATTATGGCCTTAAAATGGGTTCATCGAAATATAAGTACCTTCGGAGGTGATCCAGACAACGTCACGATATTTGGAAGTTCAACAGGTGGAGCGATAGTCCATTTCATGATGTTATCCCCAATGGCGACAGGCCTGTTCCATAAAGCTATTGTACAAAGCGCTAGTGCATTAAACAGTTGGTCGTTAGCCAAAAACCCCTCTCAAGCTGTTATTGGCCTGGCAAATGAATTAGGTTTAGTGGAAACTTCTAAAGTAGAATTAGTTGAAAAATTGCGTTCTATACCTGCAGAAGACATAATGACTGCTTTGATAAATATGGCTCATGACAAACAAACAGAAGCAGAACGTGATGTGATAGATGCTATCTTCAAGCCATGCATTGAAGTTGACTTTGAAGGCCAACCTGCATTTATTACAAAAAGTCCGCCTTTAATCATGAAATCTGGAAATTTCAATAAAGTGCCTTTAATAATCGGTAGTAATAATATAGAAGGTGCTTTATTACAATTCATAAAAGAAGATTTTTATTCGGATTACGAGAAGTATAACGAGAATGCTAGTCTTATTGTACCTAGATCACTGGCAAGAGAAGATAAATTAAAAAAAAATATCGGTCAACAATTACTGAAATTTTATTTGGGTGGTGAAGAGCATTTGAGAGCTGATACGAGAACACAATACTTACAATTAATAAGTGATTACTACTTTTTATATTATGTTCATAGAACTGTAAGACTGCACAGTCAGTTTTCACCCGAATTTCCAATATACTATTATATTCTAAATTTTGCTGGGGAGTGGTCAGTACCATCTCATTTAGATTTCCTCAACTCTGCTGGACATTGTGCAGAACTGCCTTTTATATTCCGTCTTAAGATGCCAACAATCTGCAAGGGTAGTCGAGATTCAGTGATGACAAGGAGCAGAGTCGTCAAAATGTGGACCAATTTTGCTAAAACCAGGTAATGATTTTTCATATACGTCCCTTTGAATCTAATAACATGACGCCCGATTTATCCTTTTTGTTTTCTAAGATTCCTATCGTTATTAATTTTTTTTCGTGATCAGAGACTTGTATTAAATGAACTGAAAGAATAAGATAAATGAGAACGTTTTTGTTAAAATACCTACAATTCGGGATGCAAATTCTTTTATAAGTAATTGTATGTTTTTTGTAAGAAAAAACCTCAAAAATATAAAACAGTGATGGAAAATTTGCACGATATACAAAACATTAAAAAAATGCACAGCTGTATCCATACTATAGTGTATGCCAAGTTAAGTACATAAGACATGTCGGCTAATTCCGAATAAATCAACTTTTGGCACTTGTTATGTTCGTAATAGCATTTTTAAATAATAAGTATTACTAAATTGTTTGCAGTAACCCAACACCTGATGACAATGATCCACTTCTACAAATAACCTGGGACCCAGTTGAAAGTAAAGACAAGCTGAACTACCTTAGTATAGGTTCAGAGCTTACAAAAGGTAGAAATCCATTCGACGAGAGAATGAAATTTTGGGACACTCTTCATCAAGAACATGCATTTCTTAGAACTATAGTTTATTTTAATGACATAGGAGTTTCGTGGTAGAACTAACTCTGCAGATTCTACGTTTTTGAATACCTATTTTTTTATGATGATTAGATCTCTATAGTTAATAAAGTTATACATAACTGTTACAATGGGCCGTTTTTTTTTTAAGTTTGGTAAGAAACGATGAGTTACTGAATTGATAAAAAGAAAATTAAATATGTACTATGTATTAAACGTGATACAGTTTGTACCCTGCTCAATCAGGAATCTCATTCTCGGTATAACGCATACAACGAAAATTACCTTTGCGTAAAATTACTGCAGCCCAAAGAACCAATAGATCGGCTATATAAAAGATTATATGACTACAAAAGGGATGACTGCTAACATGACACTAATAGTTACCTATGTGTGAAAGAGTAAGACCTGTACAAATTGTTTCATTCTTATTTCCAGTGTGGTTAAGAGATGGCGCTAGACAACCTGTATAGCTCTGTCTCTTACCCACACTGAAATAAGAATGAAACAATCTTACATTGAACGTCATGGTAACCCCGTAAGACGTGCGCCAATCACAAGGGCTAAAAAAATAATAATTAAAATACCTTTAATTCAGACCCAACAGTCCATATATTGTTAGTGTTAGTAACAGAAAGTGCTTATATACTATATTAGTGTTATTAGTAACCTATAACTAATTCCACCTAGTGTCTCTGGATGGGGCAATCCGGCCTGTCAGCAATCATTTACAGGATGCTTTTCAACGCTGTGTCAAGCGGGAACGCGCGGACACCCGTCACGTGTGTATCGTGTGAGGCGGTCCTCGTAGCGGAAACTGGATTATTACCAGCGCAGTGTCGCTAATTCAACTTTAACGGTGTGCATGTAGTCGTGTCGATGGAGAACCCCACCTTTTGAGTAGCGTAATTAGAGACACAATAGAAAGACAACGATCGTTGTCTTTCTATTGCAATCATTTACAGGATGCTTTTCAGAGTGCTGCGCAAACGTTGCAGTAAGGAATATTTATTCATATGCATGATGGCGGGAAAGCTATACGTGTGAGCCGCGGTAAACATTCCCGACGCACTACAACAGTACAACGCCACGGCAATCGCAACAGCATCCTGAAAGCGTTGTTATGCGCATACAATTGCAGAAAAAAATAATATTAAAAAAACTATTTTTACTACTAAATAACTGTTTTAACCGACTTCACGCGAAGAATCGCCAAACGTAAGTGGTAGTAGGCAGTGCTCATTGCTCGCAGAACAGATGAGACAGCAGAGAGATGTGGCCGAAAGGTCGCAGCGTTGGTAGGCCTCCCACGAGGTGGATCTGGTGAGAGTCGTAGATATCCAATGGATTCCATGGTGCAGTGCATCTTGGACCGGTCGTTATGGCGACACTTGGGAAATGCCTATGTCCAGCAGTGGACGTCTTTCAGCTGAAACGACGATGATGATGAACACTTTGAATGCAGCCTTCAGAAAAAAAAAACAAACCGACTTACGGCTATCATCGTCGAAGATTTTTCCGAATCGCAAAAAAGTTTTTTTTTGTGCCGTAACTACAAATATACAGTTTTCAGATTTATTCTTACACTTGTGCTATAAGACCTTACTTTGTGTCAAATTACAGGATTCTAGGTCAACGAAAATTACCCTATGAATTTTGATTCCCTTATGAGTCTCGAAATACACTTCGTCGGAAGTCTGCGGTGTTGTAGACAAGTCTGCGACGTCGTAGACAATTCTCTCTAAGACAGTCATGTCTCAAGTGTGCGCAGGCCCTGACTGTTATAAATCGTGATCTGTTCTGTTGCACCATATAGACCTTATTTAATTGTAGATTCATATTAAAGAGAGATTTGAGAATAATTTAAAGCAGATGTTTTTAGTTCAGTTCATCAAAATTTACACTACGTTTTAATTTAAATTTTAAAAATCTGCAGGTCACTTAGAGTAAAGAGTGTTTCAGTGTTCCAATTGTTCAAAAATGATGCTTTTAAAACATTACTGCTGTTCCAATCTTTCGGAACACTAAAATGTTTCGGAACAGTGAGTCGGTTCAGTAAAAATCCTAGTAGCGGCCACATCCCTAGTAGCGGCGGCGGCCGCGGTGGACGTTTAGTTACCTAGTCAGAACGTGCTCAAAATAATGGCGTTATCAAAATTATCTCTTCTCTGTTTAGAAAGCATTATATTTTTATAACAAGATATTCTTAGTTTGAGAGGAGTACACGAACTGAATAAAGATCGGTTGAAATGGCAAATTTATAACCATCAGGAGGGCTCTCCGATAATGAGACCAAAATGCTGGGTAGCCAAATACTCTTATCACCACTTACTAAGGTGTAGTTCCTGGCAAAAGAGTATTAGGCTCTCTAGCTCCTTTTTGTTCCATCTATGCCGAAGAAAGGCACACTTTGCAATAAATATAACAGCTTTTTCTAAATGTCTATTACTTTGACTAGTTAGGTAGGCCCCTCGAATACTATAACGCCCGGGCCCCACAATTTCACGATCCGCCCCCTGAATGCGCATTATCTGCATCCAGTAAACAAATGCTAAAACCAGGAATATAGGGGTCTAAATTAAATAGGCATTATTTTGTTGGTACCAATCTGTAATACATTATGAAATTATACTTTTCACATAACAATATACAAGTTTATTTATTTTAGTAACAAAAGCTTTAAGGCCAACAAATACATACTACAAAATAAATGAACTAGATACGCCCTTATCTACAGTAAAAAAATAAAAAGGCGAATTCCTATGTTAATCATATAAATTAATAAAATAATATATACATAATGGGTGCACAATATAATTACATACATACATTATTTTGTAGATAGTTTGATCAAAAAACAGTTAATGCAACGTAGTTGTAGATACTACCCACTTCTGTATACACATAGATATCTGAAAAAAGAAATTTTCTTCAGTCACCATAGAGCAATAATAATCCGTAGATAAAAAAATATATTTTGAGAGTAAACTCCCTCAAAAAATAAGGTGGACATTGGGTGTTCTAAGAACATTGCTCTGATTTTAAGTGTTTTGTTTACTACAGGAGAAGGCATCAACAGTTTAAAGTATTAAACGAAGCTGATATTGTCGTTATTGGTCAGTGTGCCTACACAGCAGTACACACGTTTCACCGATGCGAATCGTAGTTGCGCCCATCTCAAAAAATAACTTCATCATCAAATATTTATTTTACATGACCAGGTAAACTACAGGATGTGGAGTTGCATTGTAAATGTTTGACAAGAAGTGGCTGGCGCGCATTTCATTGATAAATCATTAATTATTTTTAAAAATTCGTCTACAATGAAATGTTGCCAGGTGGATTTGGACCGAGATAAATTGGTCTAAAATGACCTCAAAAACTCTCCAAAAATCATTTCCTGGCAACGCATACTAAGACACTACGTTAACTACAATAATTATTGCATTCAGGAAATATTTTAAATTATTATTATGATTTACATGCAGCTCTATCTACATTGATGTCTTACTTAATAAATTACATAGGCTAGATTTTAACGACATATCGTCAAGTGATTATTACATTATGTTCTACAACCTTTCCTTACAGACAACAACACGTAGCGAAAAAGCTCCATCAATAACTCATTTCATTTTCTGTAAGCTCTTTCCTCATTGGACGATACGACACAAAAGTTACAATATACCGTAGGTGCGTGACTTCACTAGACAAGTAAATATTCTCAAACACTAGAGAATGTACACCAAATTGCTAAAACCTCAGACACCGTCGCGTGTCAACGATTTCGATTTTAATGTGGTCAGCAATACGTTGTAAAATCACGTGTGAGAAGCCAGACCAACATGTTGGAAATGCAACATAAACATGTTGCAATACAAACATATTGTTGGCCAAAAATTCGTTTAGCTTCCCATGTTCACTATTTAAAAATAGGCAGAATATGCTTGAAACAGAGATGGTATTTTTTTAAACTTTGCCCTACACTAGAAATTACTCCCGTATCGTGGGTGTGTTCACAAACATGTAAAACTCACATACACAAGACACCAACACGCGGAAGAACTGTCAGTAGACCATACAAACATTTTTTCCACGCGGGAATTGAACCCGCGATACGCAACGCAGCAGCAAATCGCTAGACAATTGCGCCAACCGTGTCATCAATGATGACCAACAACAAAGTTAATCTTTGCTGTGCTTTGGTAAGACATCAATAGGAACGTTACATTGTGTCCTGCCGACCAATAAGATAAAGACTAATTATTTTTTAATTGTATACAAAATACCAAATATTGTTAATAACAAGTAGTCTAGTAATGCCAATAAAATACAATCATACAAGTAAAATTCGTAGACCGAGGAACCAATAGACCATTAATGTGTCTTTCTTTTTCAATATCAATAACCTTTACAACAACTGTAATGCAAGGTAGATATGAATTGTTTCTTTTAGCGTAACCATTTTCTAAATCCTGGAAATGTTATATTGATATGTCAGAGAAAGTATTAGAACTTTGTGTTAGCTCAATTCAGTCTATTTTCGATTTTGGTCTTATTGCGTCATTTAAGATTAGGCAACTTATTTATGTCAATAATTTTTGGGACGAATTACATCGTAGTATAAAACCCCTGTGCGTGTTTTATTTGGTAAACAACTTTAAAATAACTTAAGTAAAAGCAAAAAAAAAGTACATTGTCAATATCCTTCAATAGACTTCAACATGGCATATGTTACAAAGTTTCATAATTTAATTTGTCTATTGACTTCTCGCTCTACAGTTAAATTATAGGAAGCTAATATATCCAATAAGGGACTGACTACAATATTAATATCCAATTCAAAATTGAGACTTTAAAATACGATAAATTATACAAAACATCACAAGATACTCACTGCACGGCATCAATATAAAGTAGTATTATAAGCCTAGGTTAGAATTGGAAGCCACCCATTGGAACCGACTGCTCGGCACTGAACTGATACTGGTCCGTAGTGGACGACACCGCAGGCGCAAGTCTGCCGTCCTCTTCTTCAGATCCAAAATAATTCTCAATTATTTCAAAAGATTTCTGATAAATGTCAAGATTTTCATGTGACTGGAGGAATTCTATCTTATCCAAACCTAAAACAAACGAAATAAGTTTTTCTTTTAAGAAGGATTTTACGTCATGCAATTTTTGGACCTAACAATCCTAACACCCAATAGCTCTCACCATAGTGTAGAACAATCATAGCGGTAAGTCCTCTCTTTGAAGAGAGGGTGGAGAGACGACATGGCGTCCTCACCTTTCGCATGACCTCACTGGACATGATAACTAAAGGAGGTTTTTGCACTAGAACCAGGTGGAAGAAACGCCCGAGTGTTGCTGCCGGAGGACACGGTGGAGCATACAGTGGAGGTGTGCCCCGCTTGAGCGGAGCACGGGAGCACCGCCGTGTCCTTGTGCGGGTGAGGCAGCCGGGCGCTCCAAGTGCGAAGCAGTAATGAACGGACATTCTTTCGCCCCAGCCGCCGAGACCCTGATCTCGATGACGAACAATAGGTAACTCGCCGTCCGCCGTCCGGTAATCGTCCGGACCGAGCCCGAGTCGTCGCGTCACCTGAAACGTCGCGTTGTGTTTCACGCGCGCCTCAAAGAGATGTCAAAAAACCGTAGGAGCCCAGCAGGCCCAAAGCCTAGTAGGGCCATGGGCAGACTTCTGAAAAGGACCCGTGGTCCTAGAACGCAAAGAGCACTTAAAGGTAAAAGTCTGACACGCCTTCGCGCTCCGCCCTAGAGCGGGAGAAGTCATTAGGCATTAGGTTCATACTGTGGACACGCAAAATGTTACCAGTTCTGAACTAGCCACAGGTACTTGCATATTTGAGCAAAGGAGTGAAATTTGTTACTAAATATTAACAGCGCCTTAATACGACAGCAATAAGGTCGGGTTTTACTACTTTCCCTTCTCAAAAAGAAAAATTGAGTGAATAAATCTATGAAAACAAGCTCCGTCGGTGACCACATCATCGCTTACCTCAAGTGAGATAGTGGCCAAATGCTGCTTTGCAATATTTAATAAAAATAGCACTTACCGAAACACTCCTCAATGAGAACAGCATAAGGATTATCACGTTGATCAGATTGTTGTCCAGCCTTTAATATATTGTCTAATCCATTTAGAGCCACTTGGACTGTCTTAGCGTCCGTTAACGTTAATAAGTCACATAGTGGTGGTATAGAACCTTGTTCAACTAAATACCTGAAAGAAACACAATCATGTCAGCTGGAATCGTAACAAAAAAGAAACCCGCGAAAAATCTCGTAATATACAATCAATAAATCTGTAAACTAAAGCAAAAAAAGAATAAAGGAAAATTGAGTGAATAGGTTTACTTCTAAGCAAACATGCTCCATCATTGGTCAAACACAAGCCTATCAATAGTAAAAAAATAATTAAATATAACAGGTTAGAGAGTAAAGTGTTTACCTAATTTGGTCATGACTACCTCCACTGGTAGCATTCGTTATAGCCCAAGCTGCTTCTTTTCGCGTTTTAAATTCAGCTTGTCTTAAAATTTCAATTAGTGCTGGGAAAATGTTAGCATCTATTACTGCCTGAAATGATAAAATAACACAAAATTAGTACACATATTAACAGTAGACAAATAGTATATTACATGTATTGTCATGTAAAAAGGGAGGATAAACCGCTTGTTACTAAAATAGATGGAAGGAGAGGGAGGTCAAAGAAAAGATGGACGGATTCTGTGAGGAGAAAAGAAAAGAGATTCAGTGATTGTATGACAGCTGGCAGGATAAAATGGAAGAAAAAAACGTGTTGCACCAACCACAAGTACAATGTGACAATGAGTTTATTTTAATGAGGAACGTAGTGAGTCTAGGTCATAAGACAAAATAATTGTCTAAACTAATATTTAAAAAAAAAAGAAATACGTAAAAATACCCGTAAAATCGTTTGTTTGATTGATTGATCATCTCTACTAATGATCCAATGTACTTGGATAATCAACCGTAACTTTTTCTAAAAGCCAGAATCAACGATGTTGCCAACCAGAAAAAAGCAATGTCGACGATTCCAAGAATCGTCAGTACACAGTCAGAGTCAGGAAATCGATTTACACTGTACAGATAGAAATTACTTTTCCGAGAACACATATTAAGGCAAAGTCACCTGTATCTGCGCAGCATTGCCAGCAGTAATGTTAGAGAGCGTCCAACACGCCTCCTTCCGCAGCGCCTCGGTGCTGGAGCGCAGCAGCGCGTGCAGGTTGGGCAGCGGGTTGCAGTTCAGCACGGCCTGCGTCTGCGCATCGTTGCCTGTCACTATATTGCCCACGGCTCGCAACGCCGCTGACACCACCGTCGATTTGTTGTGCCTGGTGAAGTGATAATGAGAGTAAGCCTCGAATAAACGACTTCTAGTTTTGTAATGCTAGTAAAAACACCATGTCAGAAACAACTCTGATCTGCATTGGTACAGTCAAATGGGGTGAATAGAAACTCAGGGGTGAATAGAAACAAAACTTCAAGGGTATTTTCATGACATTTGAATATTTTTTGCAGCATTTAAACTATATTGATTTATTAATGAATTGTTATTCTAAAAAATCGATGCTTTGTTAGAAACCGATAATGTTATCAAAGTGAAAAACCAAAACAAAGTTTTGTTTCTATTCACTCATTTTACGGTAACTATCATTTTTGTTGTCCTTCAAAATGTAGCACCAAGACGACAATTTGTATATTTATTTTTACTTTTGCCTGCTGTTAATTGGACTTACATCGTGTAAGAAACCTATAAGCAATAACTGGTAAAAGTGTATCCGATCCTTACATAAGTAGTTCCACAAGCCGCCTACAAACTCCAGCGTCAATCACAGCTTGAATCTTTTCATTTGGTCCATCCGATAAGTAAGAGAGAGCCCAACACGCGTCGCTCAGCACGTCCGCGTCGGTGTGATGTAGCAACCGCGCTAAAACTGGAATACCTGGAAATATATTCAATTACAATTTAACTAACTTGTCACACACTAAATACGCAATTGCAATACATTATAATGTCGATCCTGCTAAGTATGCACACGTCACACCTGGAAAGTTATGCACATGTAGACGATGCAATTAATATGCATACAGGAACACATTTATTTATCGCGCCAATAATAAGTGTTAGTCTATTATAAATATTATAATTACGGATTTTTATTGAATTTGGATAATAAATACACTAGGTAAACTAACCTGGAGCTACAGCTTCGAAATTTGTAGGAGGATTTTTGCCCCGACACAAATTTGAAAGAGTCCAAACCGCATTTTTTGTCATAGACAGCCTGGTATATTTATTTAAAATCCTGAAAACACAATAAGATAAACATATGAACAAGTAAAATCTTAATTTACCAATGTTATTTATGCTTCTTTTCATAATTTAAAATCATACAAGTTAATACAACATCATTTAGGTGCAACAAACCATAACATTACAACACCAATTCCAATGCAATGTCAGTTAATATTACTCAGAAAAATATCAACTACTACCTAATTTGCAAATCATAAAACTCTTAGCAAAAACTATTTTGCAAAAAAATCCACAAGGACTGTGCATTCTTTCCAGATCAAAAAGTATGCCCTGGCACATGGAAATAGTATATGTTTATCTCAATGAGAAAAAAAATGATATTTTTCAGGTTAGTACTTCCAGAGATTACTTTTAACCTTTTAACTGCCTATGTTGGGTATATTCGACAATCACGCGTTAATTTTCCCAGGGTCGCACATCCACGACTAAATACTCCATCTCATCAGCTCTTCTGTCCTATGGGGATTGTAGAGCTAAACGAGATGGAGTACTCAGTTGCAAACTTACGACCCTGGCGAATAGGACACGAAAACACTTGTCGAACCCATCCGACCCAAGAGTAATTATGTTTAATGTTTCCATTATTATGATGGAGTAATTATGTTTAATGTTTCCATTATTATGATGGAGTAATTATGTTTAATGTTACCATTATAATTATGTACGTACTCTAAGAGCGGCGGCAGCACGCCCGCCGCCAGCACGGTGTCGCGGCAGCGCGGCGAGTCTCCTGCCACGTTGCCGAGCGCCCACACGGCCTGCTCACGCACGTCGTCGCTGGCGCCGCCCGCCACCAGGCTCACCAGCACCGGCACGGCACCGCACTCCACCACTACGCGGGTCTGTTCCGACGAACCTGACGCTATGTTCGTGAGTGCCCATGCTGCTTCAAACTGAAATAACACGACACAAGTTTAAAATCTCATTTTCATCCATTTTTGTTTGATGAACCATTAAATGTTGGCAGCAGTATCGTTATTCTCACGTTAATTTTGAAGATGTTGTCAGGTACTTATTCTGGTATTTATCTTCATGAAATAAGTGTTGGCTTATAGCTATAAGCCAACACTTATTTATACTTATTTTATACTCTGCTGTAGTAGCAGAGTATAAAATATTTTTCATAATTTTCTCAAAATATTCAGATAGGTTATTGTATTATTATGTTGGATTTCAAATCATATTACCTGTAGTGTGGGATTAGTGCTATTGGTAAGGAATTCCACAAATTTAGGAACTATTCCAGTCCGTATCACTTCATCGATTGGCGGATTAGGCTCTTGACTCAATAGTTTTCTAAACTTTTGTGTCGCCATAACTTGCTCTTGTGGATTGTCGCCATATAGAGCTGCAACCATTGCTGGGGTGATGTCATCTGATGGTGATATATTGATATCATCCTAGAAAGTAAAATGCATAATTCATTTTTATATTCTGTTGAAAATATAATAAGCCTCTTAAAACCTTTGTTAATAAATAATACTACATTATCCTGTTAATGATATTATTATTATTTAAAATATGATAATCATCTTTTGACTTTACATCAAAGAATCAATATCTGCTCTGTAAAAGTAACTTAGGTTCTGAAACATTTACACATATTCTGTACAATTTGTTTGTTTGAGTATGTAAACATGAGTACAAATTTTTCATAATCAGTGTAGAAAAATAAATCTAAGGAAGGGCAGAATAGATATACAAAACAATTTGTATGACACAAAGAAAGATTGTGCTCTGAACAGATTTAAAATTACATAAATGAATGCATCCTGCATTCTGTAATTTTCCATTTGAATGCCAGTTGTATCAATGTAACATAACTACAGCACTGCAAATCGTCCTAGACTCAGGAGAGCAATTTGCTTTCAATAATATTAATTTTCTTGATTATAAGGTGATTTGATTGGCTATGGATATTTTGACCAGGACAAAACCTCGCTAATCATAAATACGCTAATATATTATGGAAGTCAATTGTCTAAAGATGCACACAAAATGGAAAAGACATTTTATATTTTACTTACTTTTAGATTTATGAAACATCTGACTCCTGCAAAACTGGCATTCCTTTAAAACCCGTCAATGGCATATGTCGACACCCGCATCAAACAAGGTCTCAGATTACAGTCCAAACAAAATTCAAACATATCATCATCTCTTCTTGGTTCATTTTAAAAAATAACAAAATTAATGTTACATCCTTGTTAGTTGCAGGTGTTAACGTAACAAAAGAAAATCTGGTTGCAAAGCATAGTTTCATAATCAGTTCCAGGACTGAACTTGAGAATAATACAACTGACTTAACATCATGCCTGTGCCAGGGAGGTTTTACTTCTTAGAAATTATTAGTTTCTCAAATAATTTTACCTGCAAAGTAATATCTGGTGCATTTGGGGCAGGAAGATTAACATTTCTACGCTTGAATAGTTGCTGCTCTCTCTTTTGTTTCCGTAGTTGAACACCTTCTTCCTCTCGGCGGCGACGCAGCTCATCTGCGCTCAAGCCTGCATTCTTGTAACGATGCTTGTGGCCACCAGACATCTTAAAAACAATCAACTATTGATTAAACAAATAAATTAGTTAATCATACACCCTCTGACTAACTACTAAACGATTTAGGTGACTGATAAAAAAGTAAATTAATAACATACCTAATATGATTACCTTGGTTTATCTTCACCTCAAAAAATAATGTACATATTTCATAATCTTTTACAAATCTGAACTGAATAAAAATACTTTACAATTAAAACAATGTTTCTTTACAGACGAGCTCCAATCATCATTAAAGGTCATAATAATTCCTCTCTCACCCATAATATGGATGCACTGGAAGATTATCTCTCTCGAGCATCATAAATAGTCATCTTCGTAGTCACAGTAACAATACGCCATTTAAGAATCCATATAAAATACAAACATTCCTATTTTTAGATGATGCAGTAAATAATTACAACTTCTAAGTGCAAAATAAACGAAAGGAATAGAAAAATCGAAATTGATTGCAAAGCACCTCGATCGACGACATTAAAAAGAAAAAACTGCATTCGAATTACAACAAACAATGTGTTGCCGATCGACACAGCTACACTGAAATGTACTTACAATTATTTTAGGAACCAGAAGTATGAAAACAAAGAAAATTATAGTTATTGCGAATCAATCCACCATCGATTATTTAAAAAAAAATATTAGTTGCATGCAGATTGTAGGTATTACTAAAATCACTAAAATATCATCGAACAGATGAGACAGAAAGCACCTACCTGAACCACCAATCACGTCACCTATGCTGCTAGACAGCAAAATCGAAATCCCTTGTAATTCAGTAAAAAAATTGCTAAATCTTTTCAACCAATGTTCTTCATGCAAAAAATTAGTCAATATTTCTATTTTGGTACTTGATTTAATTATTACGTGCAAAATAAATAAATTCTTTCAAAGTAAAATTATTTCAAACTTGAAGATAGATTTCAGATTTTTAAACAAATAAAGGGGGAGTTCGGTTACTTGGCAACATCAACTTTCTCACAGATAGCCGAGACACCACACAGATAATGCTCGTCAAAGAGTTTTGCTGTCCTGCGTTCAAAAATAACCAGAGTAGGGTAGAGTCGTTACTGTAACCGTTCAAAAATGCTTCGTTACTACCGGAACCCAGGATCGTTCTTTTATAACTCGAGTAGCTGCCCTAGAATTAACCCAACTAACTCTAAGGCGTCAACTAATTATACGATAGGTTTTGCTGTTAGATTACAATTTTTTGATTGACAGAAAACCTACCGTCTAATGCAATGATTGACGTTTGCATGACGAAAAACTAATGGCGATAACATTCCGCCATTCAAACATCGTTTATGATTGATGGAATTGATTGACGCCTGCATGACTTGTTAGTGTAAACGGCCATATTTAACTTTTTAACGTTTAATTTTTTCCCTTATTTATCACAGCAGTAAGAACCTTCACATCATTAACGATCGTATTAGACGTTTTTTTCTTTTCTGATCCCAAAAGTACAGCCTGGTTATGTCAAAGGGAGGGGTACACGAGAACAAATCCTCAATATAAGACAAATCATTGAGAAGTCGAACGAATGTGTCATGTGTTTCATGGAGTAAAGTAAGGTTTTTGATTGCGTGGACTGGCACAGCCTGTTGAAGATTTTGTCGGAACTGGGAGTGCCGATGCACCTCACCGCCAGTTCTTCCATTTACCAAACCATAACAACCATGGCAAGGTCAACAAAATACTCTCATAGCCCTTAAAATTTAAAAAAGTAGGCAGACAAGGATGCATATTATCACTCATACTCTTCAACATATATGGAGAGTACATTATGAGGCATTCAGGCGTGTTTGCGAAGACTGGCAGGGAGGAATCACGATTGACGGGGTCAAAATTACCAACCAGCGCTATACCGACGACACCACACTTTTTGCGGCTGGCTAGTGAAGAGGAAATGTCTGTGATGTTGGCAAGACTAGAGTGGATCAGCATGAAAGGGCCAAAACAAGTCATGGTAATGAACCGAAGCAAGTCTCTCACACTAAACCTGGACACAGTAGACGAGTTTTTCTACCTGGGCTCTACCTTAACAAACAATGTGTCGTGTGAGCAGGACATAAAAAGACGTATTGAGATGGTAAAGAGCGCCATGTCACAGCTGAATCGCGTCTGGGACCGACAAGAACATCTCGCTTAAGACCAAGGGAAGCTCGTCACCATCCTCATATTCTCCATCTTCCTCTATGATGCAGAGACTACGCATACTTATCATAATCTGTTTATTGAGTGAGTGAATAGTCTATGATCAAGAATATGCGTTTTGTTTTTTGCACGCAGCACACGGTGCACACCTCACTCAAAGATACATTTTTTTTTTTGACCTTGTTAGTGACGTTTGTTGATGTATCATTCAATCAACTTCTTTTCTCGCAGATTTTCCTTCAGTCACTCAAGTCATCACTCACTGTTTCAGTGAGCACAGTAGTTATTTCTGTCAAATCAAAAGTTAATTTTGATCAATTTTGGTAGTGGGAGGTGATTGTGAGAATTTCTGTTAAATTATTGTGGGTTTAACCTGCAAATTAAATCTCAAGATTGAGAATTTATGAAACGAAGTGACGATTAAAAATGAATAAAATACTATCATTACGATCTTGCCTCTGCTCTGTAAGGAGGAATTATTGCGCACCACCGACAAGCACACCTAGCTCGAGTAGCCAATCTGCTGCAGCAGCCAATCCTATGACTCCAAGATATAAACCTACCGAATTCCAGAAGTTCATTTTGGTGTGGACCAAAAAGTTCAAAACTAAAGAGGAGATCCCTACATACGTCTCGTGAGTTGTATACATTGTATGTTTTAGTTTTTATGTAATCGTTATAGTGCCAGTGTACTGTTATGTGACGCGATAGAAATGTAATTGAAACAGATTACACAGCAATCATTTCATCATTCAATCTGCTGCCTAAAAAATAAATTGTCCTACATGACCTTGAATTATTGAAATCATGTCATAGTGCAGTGCTGTAATCATCACAGCTTGATGTATTTTCTTATTTTACTATCCTTAACCAACTTAAACTTGTAAAGGATGAATAAATTATCCTTATAAATTTACTTAATTACACATTATTTACTGCTTCTGTGTATGGGTAAATACAGTTTTATGTGCAATAATTGTTTTTTGTTATTTTTTAAAAACATTTTTTTTCAGTGGAGAACTCATAGATAAATCTCGCAGCCAAGCCAGAATCAAGATAGCAAATGTGCTTATGTTACTCACAGCACTGGCTAGTTTTGGAGCAATTTTGGTAGGAAAGTCAGCAGCAAAAAGAGGAGAATCTGTTCATCAATACAACCTTGATTGGCATAAGAAGTATGAAGAGGAATTTAAGGCAAAGGAAGCTGCTGCTGCTAAAGCTAACAAATAATGTAAGATTTGCAATAAAATTAATAACATGTAGTTGTTAGTTTTCTCAACAAATTGTTTCCTGTACCTGTAAGCTTAATAAATTATACAAAGTATTTTTTTAAATTTGTGCTTTTAGTGCCTGATATTGAATATAAATTCAGATACTGTTATATAAAAATATATATAATCTGAATAATATTTTGTTTTAACTAAATAAATGTGCAATTGTTCATTCTTTTTATTTATTTTTAGCTCCTAAGAAATCCTGTAATGAATAAATGATTTTGGATTTAAACAATTTTTAGAAATTTTATCCTTACAAACTCTGGTGGGTTACATGATAAAATTTTAGCATTATCTGATGATGCTAAAATTTATCTAATCAATGAAAAAAAATGAAAATAATATTAGATAGAAACAAAACTGAATTTAAGTCAGCAGGTACTTGGATGTCTCATATTCTGTTAAAAGGTTTTTTTAAAGGATCTGTAGTTAAAAATAAAGGTAACGGTCTATATTCTATTTATATAAGTATATACACTATAACTTCAAAAACAAGGGTATGTAAAATGCATGTCATCAGTCTTCATAAGTTGTTGGGTTTGTAGTAAGTTCTACATTTCTCAGAGAATAACTTTGTTGTTTTTTCTTTTATGACTTCCTCCACACTGAGTTCTGTTTGCAAAAGCCTCAGCTGAAAAAGAAAACAAGTTCAAAGGTTAAGTATACAACATTTTAAGTGATAAGTAGCAAAACAGATGCAGAATTTACATACTACCTTATGGTAGGCTATAAGACATGTCAATAAAAATATAAGAGGGTCACTGTATTTTATAGCAAATTTATCTGGCGCCTACCTTTAGATTGTTTTAATTTTCGGTTGTGTGAATAAATATAACACAGGGAAGAGTACCTTTTTTTGTTCAGATTTCAGATTTTTCATTACTTCGTAATCATCAGGTTTAGTATCTTTAGCAGCCTTTAAATTTTTTACTGTTTCTGCAGTTGCTAAGATGCAATTTTTGATAACTTTTTCTCTGTCTGTATGTCCTTTTTGGATTTGCGAGTATAGATCTTCACATGCCGAGTGAGCGTCAACTTTACTAGCAAAAGATTCAGTGGGTATGGAAGTATTAAGCGCATACATTATTTTATCGTCCATAACACGCATTTTTTTCAGGATATCCTGTAAAATAAAAAACAGAATAACCAAATAAAATGAAGATAATTAAACTCGAACTACAGGTGTAAGGTGTATAATACACGGCGTAACCCCTCAGTTAACACTTACTTGAAATTCTAAAAAATCGGGACAATTCATTTGGCTAAACATTATTCACTAATAATCTATCGGGATTTTTTGGGTTACTTTTGTTCGATAGGCTACAATCAATTTGAGGTTAGAAAATAATAGACTATAAATCATTTTTTATAGGGCTTGATTACACGGTCGGACAAACATTTCTAGATAAAAACTACCTAATAACTTAAGCCACTATACACAGTAGCTTGCGTAAATACATAAATTCATAGCCGCTAAATACTGTAGATGAGCAGAACACTAGCATTCATTCTTCTATTCCAAAGAGTATGTAAAGCTAACGCTTTTTCTATTCGGGAGGAGAGCGACCACGATTTAACCACAAGCTGTAACTTCTTCTGAAGTCGCTTTCACACATTGGGTGAATAGTGATCACTTGTATTTAAACTGCGCTCGCTATTCGCTTCGCACATTCGGCCGCCCGTTATGAACCCTCCCGTATATCAAAAATTCGCCGTCCTCGGCATACTCCCCATCCCTTGCTCGAGCCAGCCCGCGTCGCTGAGCCTGTAGTTTAAAAATCCCCGATTAATAATAATTAAATCTGTTCGATCCAGCTCGTCCCTTGCTGCCCCCCCCCCCCCCCCCCCAGCGACGCCCTAAGCCGAGGTCCGTACCCCACAGGGGGTGCCCTTGGCGTGTAGTCGCTTAGTTTTTAAGTTAGCTTAAGTAAGCCCTGGCTGGAGGCTTTGATTCTCTAATCGAGGCCGCCACAGGCAAGACCGGTTAAGCAGCCGACAACCTCCTAGGTTGACCTGCGAGAGGCCACTCACAAAAAAAAATCACTTCGCACACTTTTATATTATTATGTATTCTAGATATTTTGTAGATCATTACTATCTTTCAAAGTTTTGTAGGAGACAGATAGCAATCAAATTTTGAAATCAATAAATATTATCAACCTGGTGCATCAAAATATTCAAGGATTTATGAACAAAAATTTAAAAGTAGAACTATTTCTTAAATGTAATAATTCTGATATTCTTTATTTAACAGAACATTGGCTTACAAGTCACCAGCTCATGTTCAATTTTAGTAACCACCAGGTTGGTAGTCCATTCAGCAGAATGAATGCCTTACATGGTGGCTCATTGATTTCAGTTAGTAACCACCTAAGGATATTGTGAGTATATTTGTTGAGCGGTTAATTGAAATAGCCTGTATTGAGTTGGAGCAGTTTATTCTATTATGTGTGTACAAACCCCCCACCGGATTGTATAACTGCCTTGAAAAGCTAATGGGTGAAGTGTTTCACAAGATCTGCAATTCAAACAAATAGGTACATAATTACTTGTGGTGATTTGAATGTTAAATTATCTGAAAACTCAGATTGATGTAGCAAAATTATAAGTTGGTTTCAGTCATGCAATTTTGTTAGTTTATTTTTAGAGCCCTTAAGAGTAACTTGTGAGAGAACGGTCCTCACGCCCTAACCGCCGCCGGGATTCCGATCCCGATTTCCGGCCACTGTAGGCGCGGGCTTGCGGACGGTGAGCAATGGGTGGTTCACCGTCCGGACCGAGCCCAAGTCGTCGACGGCGCGTGTTCCACGCGCGCCTCATGGAGATGTCAGCACCTGTAGGGTCGATGCCTACTGGGGCCACGGGTAGTGTGAAAGCGAAACCCGGGGCCCCGGGATGAAGGCAAAGAAGGAACAGGAGTGGGTTTTTAGTCAGTAAAAGTCTGACACTATCTCCCGCTTCGCCCAAAGGCGGGATTTGTCATTAGATGATTTTCCCACCTAAAAAAAAAAAAACTAAACTCATTAATAATTTACCAGCTTTTTCAGCGTTAGATGATGTAAATCATCAATATAAAAGATTCTTTAACATGCACTGTAAGCAATTTAATTCCACTTTTATACCCAAAACTATATCAGTTAATAGTAATGTATCTTTCAGTGAATCGGCTACCATTGGCATTCGTAAAAGTAGAAGGCGACTCTATGAATTGTATGCCGAAAGAATTCTTGTAAACACTGCTGAATTTAGTTTGTATGATAGAAATTATTCAAAATGATTAAAAAAAAGTAAGTCCTGTTGCAAAATCATGTCATTTGAGTTCCAAAATTAAAAATAGTAATAATAAATTAAAACGACTTGGAATATTATAAATAGTGAAACTGGAAGCTCTACAAAACCATGTACTGACTGCCGGGCTGCCTTATAATTAATGACAGTGTTGCTCGGACTTTCAGGTTGCAGCTTTTGAGAAGATCTTTTCAGAGATCCCCATATTAACTACAAAATCTCTAAACTGATCACCCACTACTGCAGAGTCTCTGCTTAAACAAAATGTTAAAGTTTGCGACTCTGATTTTAATTTCAAACATGTGACTTATGTAGATATTATTAAGACATTTAACTTCTATTTAAATGTTTTTTACATTTAAGGAGTTGAGACTGCAGATTTATGAGGTAATTCTGTGGACGTTGTTAAGTCATCCACATTTTAGCTCCTTCTTCAGCTTTTATTTTTAATAATTATTTCGCTCACGGTGTGTTTCCTGATCTAATGAAGAATAGTAAAATAAATCCATTGTTTAGAAACGGGTGGTACATCTGACCCCACGAATTACAGACCCATTTCAGTGCTACCAACCATATTTTACTAAAAAATATTTGAGAAACTTATTTTACAGCAATTACAAAGTTTTTTTTTAATAGACATAAATTGTTACATACTAAACAGTTCGGTTTTACAAGGGGTAGTTCAACAACCGATGCCGGTGTTGAACTTTTAGGACATATTTATAATGCATGGGAAGACAAATGCGACGTCTTGGGCATTTTTTGTGATTTGTCCAAGGTCTTCGATTACGTTCTCCATGAAACATTAATCAGGAAACTACACCATTACGAGATGCGGAACGTGTAATAGGCTCTTAAGAAACCGAGAAGGAACTTACTAGCGAGATCAAAAAATTAAATTGTGTTATCTCGTCTTTTGTAGTAAGTTTGTTTTAATTTAAAAATCAAAATAGATTTAATTTAGTTTATTTATTAAATTATCTGTAAGGTCGTTGTGAATGTCAGGAATTTCCACACGACGTAAAATGTTATAGTCTGTGGGTACTTTTTGACGTTTGTGTAAGTAAGTCTCCTTTTCGTTTCGACAAGTCAAAATGAAGTACGTTTTCCGTAAATTCCAAATAAATTTTGTAATATCTGAATGATCTGTTGCTATTTTTTTTATAATGTGACTTATTCATAAAGTGCTGTGATGTCTTATCATTGTGTGTGATTGATTTTCAGGATCGGACTGTGCGCGTACAGTGGTTACAAGATCTATCCTGGCCATGGAAAGACCATGGTTAAGGTGGACGGCAAGGTAATATTCACTTGCTGTTTGCAATAACTTGTGAAATAGCTGTTACACTTAACTTTTCCGTGCACAGATTTAAATAAGAAGCTTCGTAAAAAGCCGGCTTTCACATAACTTTGCACATTATTTTTTATGTAAACATTTCGAGTTATTGATTACTTCTGAGAGAATTGATGATCAAGATTTTTTACTATTTCTGATTATGTATTCATATTTTGTCGTAATTCATGTTTTCAGACCTTTACATTCTTGAACTCAAAATGTGAGGCTGCACATTTGATGAGGAGGAATCCTCGTAAAGTGACATGGACTGTGCTGTACAGGTAATTATAATCTTTTATTTTATTTCGTATCCCACTAAAAACAAACAACGAAGAACAAAGTAACTATCTTTTCCAAGTTGTTTTATTGGTAAAGTAACCTAACTTTATTCGAAAACATTCTAACCTAGCTTGACTGACGATATGGTTAGGTTAACTTGTAATTGACTCAGATTTTGTAAAATGTTTTTAACAAATTTACTAAGATTTTACTTGCTTTTTAAAGTTTATCCTTACAGTATTACTATTTACTGCAGTAATGTTTTACTGTAGTTTATATTTATAGGAAATAGAGTATAAAGAGAGATACATGGATATGTCACTGGACAAATATGCAGAATCCATTAGTTTATAATGAATTTTGTAAAATTAAAATGAAAAGAAAATCTCGGACATTGTTTATATGAAGTATTGAATTTTGTTGTATCATATTCGAAATATAATTTACAAAATATTGAAAATTCTTTTGGTACATCACTAAAACCTAATAGGATTTACAATTATACAGTGACAGATATATTAGATTTTAATGAACTGATCCCAAATAACCTTTTTTTTATGTGGGAAATCATCCAATGACTTCTCCAGCTCTTAGGCAGGGTGGGAGGGCAAGTCAGACTGTTACTAACTAAAATCCTCTCCTATATTCCGTCTTTGCCTTGCATTCCAGGGCCCCAGGTTTGCTTTTCAGAAGTAAACCCATGGCCCCAGCAGGTTTTGGCCCAACAGTTTGTTGACATCTCTTTAAGGTTGTGTTCACGCATGGAACACTGCACCGTCAACAACTCTAGGCTTGGTCCGGACGGTAGGTCGAAAAAATCATTGAACTAAAATGTTCACCAGTTAAATTTGTTTTGATAGCAACACAATCTTCGAAAGGACACATTATTATGAATTAATTATCATAAGTTAACCATCACTTACCTACAGGCGCAAGTTCAAGAAGGGTCAAGAAGAGGAGCAGACCAAGAAGCGCACAAGGAGGACCCAGAAGTACCAGCGTGCCATCGTTGGTGCCTCACTAAGTGACATCATGGCCAAGCGTAACATGAAGCCTGAAGTGCGCAAGGCTCAGAGAGATCAAGCTATCAAGTTAGTATTGCAGATTATTTCCTGAAAATATTTTATCCTTGGTGCAATAAGTTTTAAAAGTCTTACTTATTTGTTATAGCCGCCATATCTACTCATTTTTGTATTAAAATATTGATGCAAACAGACTACTGCTTATTATTGCTATTTTTAAACAAAAATTCAATAGGCTAACTTAGTTTACAGCATTACTTTTAAAAATTCAATGCTGTACAACACTTCTTCTTATTAACCCTAAATAAGTTGTGCCTAGAAAAGTATAATTAATGCATGCATACAGAATATTATTATGATGTAGACTTTAATCTATTAGGCATAATTTTGGAATCTATACTAAATAATATTTTACAAACCAAATCATTGCATTTTCTTTTTTATTTCTATTCAACACTTTGTTTTTATTTTTTAGGGCTGCAAAGGAACAGAAGAAATCCACAAAGGCCGCCAAGAAGGCCTCAGCACCAGCACCTAAGGCTAAGACCGCTCCTAAAGCCAAGGCCGCAAAAGTCAGTCAAAAGTCCGCCCCCAGGGTTGGAGGAAAGCGATAAGGACTAAAATAAACTGATTTTTTAAGCCACTAGTTTGAGTTTTATTTGTAGGTTTATAACAAAGAAAATACTTTCTATTTATTTATTTTATAATTTATGTACACACATAAATACAAAAGAAGATACATTGTTATAAAAATTACGCAAAGGTACAGTACGGCCGATTTAATTACGGCGATCCTGAACTTTGCCCAGAAGGCTGCGCACAAACATTTTTTATAGGAACAAAATGGTGGCATGAGGCGACGTGCGCGGGTCGGAGGTGTAAGCTAGAGATTGACTCTATGTAAACACAATCGACCCTTTATTCAATCAAAACTCGCAATCGATTTTTATCGATTTGGAATTCATTAATTTTTGTTTCCATGAGATATAGAACGAAATAGATTTACAAACATAGTGAATGTTATTGTTAGTAAACGATATTTTGACTTTAATCAAAGAGATGGAAAATGCCAACGTGTATTATACGTCTTTTTTCGACACAGATACCAGCAAAGAGATTTAAAGAGATACAATAGAGCGGCTATCAGAAAAAATGTCTTAGAAAAACTGTCATCCTATGGCTCAGTGACGCCATCTGGCTTGGAATAGCAAACAAGCGAATTAAATTTGTCATAATTTATAATGATTTAACTATTGCCCGGTAGGTGGCCAGGGGCCTTACCATGATAATGTTAAAATGTTAGTCGTACGAGCGAAAGAGAGTGATAGAGCTATACACCCTATATAGCTCCATCCTTTTAACAGACCGATTGAGGTCGAAAAATTTATCACGTTATAAGCTTGTGGTAGAGGCTCGGTGTGTGATAATGGAAAGGTTAAGCTTTTCAGCAATAGATGGCGTTAACACAAAATCTGAAAATGTTCTGGAACTATTTATAAAAATTATTGAATTCTAATTAAATGTTTCGTAAATGCCAAAAATATTTACGAAAATAAACCGAAGTTAGGTCCAGTCATTTTACCATAGCAAGATTTACAATAGCGTAATGCGTAGTTCGGCATATTTTCTTAGAAAATGATTTTCTTTTAGTGCATAGAACGGATACAAACACGGCTTGACGTGTAGGTGTGTCATACTAGACTGAGTGACTTATGACCAACGTGGAATAAGTATCGGATCATGATTTTGTTCGCTATGTCCGGTCTATTGGTAGTATATATTGAATGTCTTTGACTTTAATGAAAAAAAACGTATTTTCTTGGTTGAAAGACATGAGTTAAATACCAGTTATTTATAAACCACAACTAAAATAACGACTGTTTGAGAATATTTTAAACCTCCATAGAAAATTGAATATAAATATATTTTTATAACTCAATTTCAATCGATTTGAAAAAAAATCGATTAAACAACACCCTCAGACACGCGTATTGGACATCTCTCTTCGGTAACTTGGTAAAGCTTCGTACTTATTCGGCAATGTTTGGTACGCAGTCATATGTCTCACTTACACGTTAGCTTTGGTATTATTTTCGTGTCGCTGTCTCTGTCTTGAGCACAGGCGGTGACAAAAGCTTTCGTTGGTTTTTGTTAATACATTAAGTTTTTTGTGTAGTTAGGTTTGTTTCTTTAATTCATAAGTTATTTTTGTAGCTTTCTTTGTGTGGATTTATTTTATTTGTACTTGGTCCCTGTATTAGTAAATTTTTATTTGTATTTAGGTTTTAAAAAAATAACGTCAATAACAGTTTTTTTTTACGACTGTACATGCGCTAAAGTTCGCAGAGCCCATGTTCACGCTCGCCAAGTTAAGGCAGCCGTATTGTACTGCTTATTTCTAAAGAAATTCGCAGCTTCCTGTGAAAGAAGAGACAGGAAGAAATTTAGACAATAGTGTGCAAAAGTAATAAGAGTATGTGAAATCTTAAAGTAATAAATACTGATATACCTCATATAATATATAATTATCACACACTAGAGAGGAAAGACTTATAAAGCTCTTTTACTTAAGATTTGAAGAGTGAAATAGTTTGCAAATCTCGAATGCTAGGCGGAAGAGTTCTACAACCTTAATGCATGGACAGAGAAAGAGTAGGAGTAGTAGCTGGATTTAGGAAGGGAACTTAGGTGTGATCTGCAAGGAGCGTCGCTTGGGCGAGCGTAAGAGAATTGTCCCGCAGGTAGGAGCGATTAGATGGGTTATATAGATGTTAAAAGGAGTCTTAAAATCCGAGTGATTCTGCTAACACTGATAGGGAGCCACTTGATCTCCTTTCGAAGATTAGAGACTTGATCATATTTATTTATTTATTATCCGACTAAAAGGAGGAGGTTTTATGTTCGGCTGAATGTATATTTTTTTTAATGTATATTCACCATTTCTCGGTCTTATTGTAGACCCATTTCTAATTACTTTTTTTAAATAAATTTTCTTGTTGAGTTGGTCCCATAGAAATATTATGATCAGATCATGAACTCCGAAAATATGGAACAGAACTCATAGAATCACAGCAGAACCGTCGTAACGAGTAAAATTGCTTTTTTATATGTGTAGTCGATGACTGACTGAAAGAAGAGGGGGAATATATCGAACTGATCTGATGATGAAGCCTGAAGTTAGGCACCGAAACTCTAATAAATTAATGTAATCTAAACGTGTTTGGGATTATTAGAATTGTCATAAGATGCACTGGCTATAAGGTTTTAAGTTTGGCTGAGGGGTACTTTTAAGTGATGGTACCATAACTAAAAAGTGTAAAATAAAAAACTTAAAAAAAATACAACATACAAAAGTAAAAAAAAGCTGAAAAGTTAAAAGAAAAATAACTTTAATCTCGGAAGTCAATGTTAAATAACGAAGAGAAAACTTATAGAAAAACCGACTTCCGAAATGTAAAGTTATTTTGCACTTTTCAGTGTTTGAGCAATTTTTTTTATTAACCCTTTAACCATTTGTATCGCAATGGTCCGTCGAATGTTTTCGTGTGCTATTCGCCAGGGTCGTGTGTTTGTGACTGGGTACTCCGTCTCGTTTAGCTCTTCAAACCCTAAAGGTGACAAAAGAGCTAATGAGATGGGAGTATTTTTGTCTTGAATGTGCAACCCTGGCGAAATAAATGCGAAAGTTTTTGTCCGATATATCCGACATAAGCTGTTATAAGGTTAAATGGTGTATGTATACACTTTTGCGTACAGACACTTAACAATAAAAAAAAATACATTTATTTCAGACTCCACGTAATGTTAGTAGGGTCTTAAAAAAAAATAAAAAAATTAATAAATGCTGATGCGAATAAAAAAAATCAACAGGATTGGAAAGCAGTAGAATGTACAGAACTCCTACAGGGCTCTGCTGCTGGGTGATTTCAGGCTGATAATATCTTCTGGATGACCTTTTCCCATTTATTTGGGGTCGGGCTCTCCTTGTCTTCATTTTCTATTGAGCATTCAAGGTTGTTATTATGATGAATATTATTCACTAGGGAAGTAATGGGATATTGTTATTCATTATTGAGCATGTTCAGCACTGATTTGCATATATTATAATTCTAGCTGACGCCCGCGACATCAGACTCTTAAAGTAGCACAATTCCATTTGATCACAATTTTAAAAAGTTTTTTTGTGAAACCCTAGTTCCTTTTCTAAAATAAAAAAAATCTTAGTTACTCCTTATACCATCAGCAATCTATCAATGAAAATCTCGTCAAAATCGATAAGCCTTTTAGGAGGCTTAGGTACCAGGACAGACTTTTATAAATTTTTTTTTTGTTCGGCATAACAATCTAGCCCTGTCATTTAGACCGCCTTTATTTGAATCTATTCGAAACTTGAACATCGGCGTCGATTACGGATATTTTTTTATTTCGGATATCCGATAGTTTTGGTTACGAATACAGAGCTCTTTATCATCCCACGTTATGCATTTACTAAAAAGATAATATTTTGATATTACAAACGGACACTTAAATTTTATCAACAGTTTAAATGTGTGTGGGTACGCCGCAATGGCGGTAATATTTTTTTATTACCGCCATTGACTTATGTGGGGCCTGTAGCAAAATCAATTAAGGGGCCCACTAAATCTTTATAACTCATTTAATTTTTAAACGAGCGTGGGGCCCTTAGGTAGCGATGAGTCCATAGGTAGGTTGGATTTATCTATGGCACAGGTATCTTTATTAATTTTTTCACTTTCAAACAGGGATAATCTGGCACTGGCCAGAGCGTTCTCATCTTCCACAGGACACAGGTCCGCACCAGACATGGCAAGTTTAGGATCTTCTTGTTTTAGATTCAGGCGGAAGAAACCACCATTGTGCAGACCGCCCGAAGGACACGGTGGTGGTGTAATCCTGCCGTGTTCTCGTGGAGGCGATCGGTGGCTGCGACCTCTCGAACCACACAACACACTCGCTCCGGACCATGGCCTAAACCAGGGTGTACTTCGCAGAAAAGGCGACCTGAGGAGGAATGGGATACGGTCGCCTTTTCTGCGAAGCAATAATGTTAGAAGAAAATGGCCGTAAACATGTGGGTACAGAAACCCTCACGCCCCAGTCGCCGCCCCGGGTGTCTGGAATCACAGAGCAATATCGACGGACGATAACATAACAGTCGCATAGATGACTCACCTGCGGGAATCGAACCCGCGATAGGTACGGTAAGTGTAGGTTGGGCAGTACCACAGAACTAGTAGGTAATATGTAGTATAAGCAGTACGTAGGTTTTGCGCTGTAGTCGTTGCCTAAAACCTACCTGACTTTGGTTTCAAATCGGGAATCGTGCTGAACGCGATTTAAGCGCCAGTCTCGTTACAACTGTTTGGTCCTCGTTACATGCACTACGTTCAGAGCACATACTTTGTAAGTTTGTAATATACTGAAAGTTCAGAGTAATCACCCAGTACCCAGTTGTGGGTTAAGCTCGCCTATGTACATCAACTGTCCTATTTTTTAACCGACTTCTAAAAAAGGAGGAGGTTCTCAATTCGGATGTTTGTATTTTTTTATTGATTATATAAAATTGTGTGTACAATAAAGAAAGAAAGAAAGAAGTGATTGTTATGCCACGAATAGTGACTAGCTGGTTATATTTTATGACGTCATCGTCTCGTAAACCCGCCCGCCGTCTTGGCAACCAATTTGTAAAGTTCTGAAGCGGTGTGGGCAAAAGGATGACATAACATGCTGATTTATGACCTTGTGATAATTACAAGTTGGTAGGCCTGTTATCTACTTTTGAATTACATAGGAAATTCAGGAAAGGGTGAGAATAATGGTGCTGGGTGGTTTTTTCTAGAAAAACTTCGTACCTATGTCAGTGACGGCTTACGTAAATGTCGCTGGGTAGCATGATGATACGCTACTAATTGGCTCAATTCCAACCCAGCCTAAAAATTACATGATTTCGACAGAAAAAAAAAATACTTTGTATGACCCTGAGTTAAGAACTTAAATCCTAGTACATTAGATACTATTATAAATATGCAGTCTCCTACATAGGCCCATTAGCCACCCTAAAACCAAGACGTGTTTAGAATAATTTTTCTTTTTCAGGAACTAACTAGTTACATAACTATGTAACATACTAAAATATGAAATAATACAAAGAGTAATTTACAAATTTTATTTTGTTACTGGTACAGAATGTTTTATCTACAATACCTGCGCTCGTGCTTTACATAATTTATTGGATACACATAAGCAATAACTTATGATGTTAATGAGAGTTCTAAAAACTAAATTCACTTAAGATTTGGCTAAGGTTTCAGCCTTAGCGGCCACCTCTTCAATGGGTCCGACCATGTAGAATGCTACTTCAGGTAAGTGGTCATACTCGCCCTGCAGGATTTGAGAGAAGCCCTTGATGGTTTCCTCAAGGGGTACCAATTTGCCAGCATGTCCAGTGAACACCTCAGCCACCTGGAAAGGCTGGGACAAGAACCTCTGGATCTTACGTGCACGAGCAACAGTCAGCTTATCTTCCTCAGACAATTCATCCATACCCAGGATAGCAATGATGTCCTGGAGTGACTTGTAGTCCTGAAGAATCTTCTGAACGCCACGTGCTACGTTGTAGTGCTCAGCTCCAATAATGTTGGGGTCCATAATACGGGAGGTAGAGTCAAGAGGGTCCACAGCAGGGTAAATACCCAGCTCAGCAATAGCACGGGACAGTACAGTGGTAGCGTCCAAGTGAGCAAAGGTGGTGGCAGGGGCAGGGTCAGTCAAGTCATCAGCGGGCACATAGATAGCCTGCACAGAGGTGATGGATCCCTTCTTGGTGGTGGTAATACGCTCCTGCATGGTACCCATGTCAGTGGCCAGAGTGGGTTGGTAACCTACAGCAGAGGGGATACGACCCAGCAGAGCAGACACCTCAGAACCAGCCTGGGTGAAACGGAAAATGTTGTCAATGAACAGCAGTACATCCTGTCCCTCTTGGTCACGGAAATACTCGGCGACAGTCAGACCAGTCAGAGCGACACGGGCACGCGCGCCTGGGGGCTCGTTCATCTGTCCATACACCAATGATACCTTGGAAGTCTTGTCCTTTAGAGAAATTACTCCAGATTCAATCATCTCCTGGTACAAGTCGTTACCCTCGCGGGTACGCTCGCCCACTCCCGCGAACACGGAGTAACCACCGTGCGCCTTGGCGACGTTGTTGATCAGTTCCATGATGAGTACAGTCTTACCGACTCCAGCGCCGCCGAACAGGCCGATCTTGCCTCCCTTGGCGTAGGGAGCGAGCAGGTCGACGACCTTGATGCCAGTGACGAGAATCTCCTGCTGCACGGACATCTCCACGAACTCGGGCGCCTCGGCGTGGATAGCGGCGGTCTTGTCAGTAGGGATGGGGCCGCGCTCGTCGATAGGCTCACCGATGACGTTGATGATGCGGCCGAGGGTCTCTGCGCCCACGGGGATACGGATAGGCGAGCCGCAGTCAAGGACGGGCTGGCCGCGGACCAAACCCTCGGTACCGTCCATGGCGATGGTGCGGACGGTGTTCTCTCCCAAGTGCTGCGCCACCTCCAGCACAAGCCGGGGCTGACGGTTCTGTACCTCCAGAGCATTTAGGATGGGTGGAAGGTTGTCTTCGAATTGTACGTCTACGACGGCACCGATAACAGCAACCACCTTACCTTGTGCCTTGCCTGCTGCAGCTTTGGCCGCATAATCACGTTTGTTCAACACGGGTGCCGCGAGTAAAGGTGCCTTGTCGGAGGTATTATTTACTACCGTCCTTGTGGCCAAACGGCCGGTCCTGCAGACGGTAGAGAACATTTTCGTTTAGGAGAATCGATCGAATAAATGCACAGTAGATGGTCGGAGAGGTCACGAAAGAGGTTCGGTCGGATTCTTTACGTAACAATTCGACGTTCAGAAATCAGTACAAGATAATTACGGCACTGCCGTATCCGGATTTACAGATTAAAAAACATAAACTTTGGTTGAAATTCTCAGTGGTTTTACAGATTCTAATGAATATATTGTTTCGAAATGTTAATCCGCGTTTTGCACTATATTTTTCATCATTGAGCGATTTCAGTCTATGAACATAAATATATTAGGCATATGATATTAAAGAATAATTTTAAAAATAGTGCCTACAAACGATCTCAAAGTTGATAGGATAACGAATGGAAAAATGGCATTTGACAGCGATTAATACAATTAGGACGAGCTGGAATGTGGCGTGAGTGGCAACTCGCGTCAAGTGTCAGTGTCACTACTGTCTGTTTCTGTCGTGTTGTTATGACATGTTTGTGTGAACGGTGAACGGCGTGTTCGACTGTTCGTTTTAGTTCGTTTTATTAAAGTTTTATTTTTAAGTATAAAATAGCCATAAATTTGGCGTACTGCAGTAGACTTCACAGTTATTTAAAATGGAATATATTTCGCCTGAAAACGAAGCTGCGCTCACCGGTGCAAGGGTGTAAGTTGTTTTTTAGGTTAAATATCACAAATACGCTTCTGTTTTTATAATATTGTGAAATTTGCGTTCAATTCAAGAGTAATTTGATAATAAAAACTTTTATTTAACATATCTTTTAAGAAACTTTAACACGAAGCAGTGAATAATACGAATGTAGTTTCTTATCATCATCATATTATAGAGACCCAGCCATACATATATCGGGTTCAGCTAGTCATACCAGTTTGTTAAACTTATCTTATTATGTTTCTAGATTATGTTGCCAGTGTGCAGTGCCTATAGAGCCCAACCCCTCCAACATGTGTGTGGCATGTTTGCGAACTGACATAGACATATCCGAGGGTATACCTAAGCAAGCAACTATTTTCTTCTGCAGAGGATGTGAGAGGTAAACTATTTTTGGCTAAACTGTACTATACTGGACAGCGAGTTTTACGCTCATAATTTTTTATTGAAAAGGTATTTGCCTAAAATGTAATTATGTAAAGTCTTAATGTTAGGAAACATAATTTTTGATAAAAAAAAAAGAATTCGATAATTTTATGTAATATTTCACGCCCTTTTGACAAGTTTCATTCACTTTTTACCTTGTTTCTAGTACTATGACAAAGGTTAGTTCATACAGCCACAATGAATATTTAACAAAACACAAATTTACTTTAATTAACATTAAAAATAAAAAATAATGTAGCCAAATGACATATTTATATATAATTTAGTAGAATAGAATAAAATATAATTTATTTAACAAAAGTGGCACATTTAAATTAAGATACTTAAAAACAATTATAATGTATACATTGCATTTTTGCCTGAACTGAACTAGGTTGGACCAGTATGTCAGGCTAAAAAGTACTAAGAACCTAAGAAATAATAAATTAACAATCATTAAATTCACAAAGCATGTTTTATTTACAAACTAAAGGGAAATCTTCTGTCTCTCCGTAAGAGATGCTGAGTAAGTATTGCACCATAATCTTTTTACAGCTATAATAATTTAATTTATACAAACCTAATTTTGTATTTAATCTATTGTACGAAAATGGTCCTAAAAATGTGAAATACCTTTTTACAAAGACTTGTTAAGAAAAAGTATTGGAATTGCATACAATATCATTCCGTCTCTTATCAGTAGTTTCAGGGTAGAAGGGAAGCATGGTGTGCTGTTTTAATACCAGACGCATGATGAAAAGCTGGCGAACAGTCAGTATGTTGCAGGACTTGCATAGCAAATCTGTGGGATAGAGGAATTGATAGAAATTGGCTACTTTTAAAATGGCTCTCTGAGCTACAATTACAAATAAGTTTTTGGTGCTCCAACCCACAATGTACTATAGTATTGAATTACAGATTGTCCAAGTGCCAGATAAATTTGGGTAATCAATTTTAAGTTTACAATTACTCGCAAGTTTTTAAAAATATAGATTCATTTTCGCACTCTTATAACTAAACTTTCAATATGTGGTCTAATGGAGAGTGTTTTGTATTTTAAAGCGAATTTAGCTTGTCCAATGCTAAAATAATAATATCTGAAAAACATGAAACTATACAATTGCTACTGTGGGGGAATGGTCCAAGGGGTTGAGGGTGACCCACCCCCTAAACCTCTCAAATCTGCTCCGAAAATGCATAAAATGTAGGAGGTAACCCCCCACCCCAAAAATTCTATTCCCCCTCGCGCCTAATTGAAATTAGGAATAAAAAAAACAGACATATTATTATTTCAAAAAATTCTATTATTTTGCTGTCCAGTATAGTACAGTTTTACCCTATTTCTTTTATAACATATTTAATTTGTCCAAAAGCTTGAATTTCTGATGTTAGCTAGCAAATCTGAACTAAATAAAAGAGTGAATTTTGTAATTTTGTTCTGTAATTTAGAGGGTATTGTTTGAAACCACTACATCTATTTGAAAAATTCACCATTTAATAGGTATGCTGATGCAAAAGTTTTATTACTGTAAAGTTTCATCCAAATCCATTTGGTAATTTGTGTGTGAAAGACTATGAAATACAGTTATTTATTTTAAGTTCTTACAATGCATCCTAAGGTTGTCTGGTAGATATTGCTGTTAGCGATAAGACCGCCATTGTACCCATAGATTTAAGTTTATGTAAAAGTTGTATTACTTTTTTGATGTACAATGAAGTTTATTTTATTCTAATATACACACATAATTTTCAAATGTGGTAGTGTGAAAACGAAACCCGGGGCCCTGGGACGAAGGTAACGAAGGAACAGGAGTGGGTTTTTAGTCAGTAAAAGTCTGACACTAACTCGCGCTCCGCCCAAGAGCGAGATTTGTCATTAGACGATTCTCACACAAAAAAAAAAAAGTGGTATGTATAAATACTGCTTTATTTGCAAAGGTTTGTTTTGACCAATATAGAATTAATTCTATGTACATGTGGAGCGAGGGCCACTTTGATAAAATTCTTTTAAAATGCTTATAGAGATTAGTGAATATTCTATATTTTAGCTTAAAGACTTTTTAAAACAAACTTTGTGAAAACGAGTTATTATTACAAAACACTGTTTAAATTATATAATTGTTTTCATTCAAAATGGGCCCTTAATGTTTTTTTTATGTTATTAGTTGAAGAACCAACAATTTAGATGTCTTGTAAAATTATGTTAAATTTTTTCTAAATCATTTCAACAACTTTAATAGTAGAAAAATAACAGGAACTGCTTCATTACTAAATGTTATCAAAAATAAGTGTTCTCTTATTTTAAAACTTAATTTATTCATGCTTTAGATATTTTGGTGCCAAATCCCTTCAACCCAACATTTAATCTGTTCTAGATACCTACAACCTCCAGCAGAATGGGTGGTAGCTGCTCTAGAGTCTCGAGAACTCCTCGCCCTCTGCCTCAAAAAACTGAAAGGACTAGGCAGGGTCAAACTTGTTGATGCTTGCTTTGCTTGGACTGAACCACATTCCAAGAGAATTAAGGTACTAAAATTATTTATAATAGTTTACAAATGAAATAGCGTATACTGTTTTTCATTAGGGCTTTTCTGATTTGGCTATTTTGGCCATTCATTGCGGCTGCTGTTATAATCAATTTAAACCAGGGACCGTACAACCCCGAATATAAGTTAATTATTTCAAAAGGGTTACAGATTGTATGCCTACAGTAATGGAAAATGTTACCACTTCGTAGTGTTAGCCCTTTCATAACACTAACGTTAGGGTAACCCTATCAATAAGTTAACTAGTTCAAGATGTTACCGGTTCCAATTGAAGCAAATAACCCTTTGAAAGGGTTTGTTGGGGTAATCAAAGGGTTTTAAATAAAATCATTTTAAATTACGTTGGAGTGGAAGAATAGATTTTGATCTTCCCTTCGGGCACTAAATGATGATTGAGACGATCGAATGACATTTATGATTCCGTAAAAAAGACAAGATTATACATGAAACAATCCCGACTATTCCAGAAAAAAAAACATTTAACTTTAAAATCACGGCAATAATAACCATAAAATAATCGAATGTGTATGGACTGTGGAGTCGCTAGGTCCTAGATTGCGTGTTGCGACTTGACGCGTACCTGCCGAATGCATGCCGTTTAGTACTTTAAAGTAAGGCACGAGAGATAAAATTACAATATTTGTAGTCCGAATGGGTAACTCTGTTACAGTCGTTGAAGGGGTAACCCGTTCAAAACGTGTTACCGTTAAAAAGTATAAACCACCAAGAATGGGTTTTTGAATATACAGGTAAACAAATCGAAAGGGTTTGGAAGAGGTTATCCATTGATGAGGGTTTTCGTAAATAAGTGTAACCAATATGAAATGGGTTTTAAAACAACACTTTGTCAAAACCCTATCAAAAACCCTTTCAATGGGTAACCAAAATGGTCCCTGATTTAAACACATATTGTAATATGTAATTAATGTTGATAAATAAATAAGTTAGTGTGTTGGTAGAACTAGAGATAGAATCAGAAGAATAGCAAAGTAAGCAAATTAAATAACAATATATTTAAGTTTATGCTATTCAATTGGTTAAGTCAATGGACTACGCTGATGTGGAAAATCTAAAAAAAAACATAATCCATTTTGAACAACACTGGTATACACACATCCTCACTCACAACAGACACCATAAGCATACATATGTACACACTTACATATACACTTAAATAAACACATACAGACAAACTCACTCACAGAAAAACACACTCACAGACACACCATTACACACACTTTTACACCATTATACACACACTCATGGCAGCATGTTTGTCTACTTTCAATAAAAAAAAAAGTTGTTTTTTATATTTCTTTCTCAACACACTCTGTCTGACGAAAGATGAATGTCTCTTTATTGAAGGGAAGACACTAACACCTGCAACACAGTTTCTACAAGCGCAGGCGTTAGGAAATCCTATAATCCAAATTGTATTAAGCCAATAAAGAATTAGTATTATTATTAATAATAATAACTGCTGTTGAAGCTGTTTGGGGATTACTGTTAACTTAAATTGGCTACATCTTACCATTTAATTATATTACATAATATAATTATATTACATAAAATTACCATTAAATTTTTGGTTTTAAGACATGCAGGTTTCTTCACGATGTTGTCCTTCAAAAAAAAAAAAAGATAAGATTCCTCCTTGGTTCTTAAAAGAGAGAGAGGAATTTCTTATTCGGCCCCTAAAACACATTTTTAATTTATCTTTGAAATCCGGAGTCTACCACCATGGAAGATTTCACGTGTGACTCCCATACCGAAATCTTCAGTCGATGAATATCGTCCAATAGCGATACTGTGTCCTCCCGCGAAAGTGTTCGAGTATGTCCTACACCAAGGAATTTACAAGCAAGTGACACAGTACCTGTGCATGACTTTCGCGAAAAAAGATCCGTCAATACTAATCTACTTACACTAGTTAATTACATCTTTACTAGTCTTGATCGCAGACGCTATGTAGACGTTGTTTACTTACTATTTCCAAAAGGCGTTTGACAGAGTGAACAATTACGTCTTTCTATCAAAGCTCAGCGCGGTAGGTGTTGCTCCAGGGCTTCTACGGCTTCTTGCAGATTATTTGCGAGACCGACCATAATTTGTCAACATAATTTTCTAGGTAAAAATCACAATACAAGGCGAAGTGATGGGCGGAGCAGTACTCCAACAGACCTTCATTGTTGAGTACAGCATACAGCACCAGATGTGCGACGCATGTCATCGGTCAGAGGCGCAAGACTACTGGCGCGCCTTGGTGCAAGTGAGACAACGCGCCAATAATAGGAAGACCTTCTACTATCTGGAGCAGTTGATCTTGAAACATAAGGCGCATGAAAATACTCTTGGTATCAAAACTAAACATGGTAAGTGTTCATTGTGTTCAATGCTCTTAAATTATGTTGAATGAATTTGATTTTGCTTAATATTCTAATAAAATTGTATCAAAACTGTAAATTGAGAAAAAAAGAAGCAGGTCTTTGCCCAGCTGTGGGACAACACGGTACAAAATAACAAAACAAAATAAATAAATAGTTTTGTAGATAGCTTTATGGTTATCTACTATTATTATTATTTTTTAATTAACCTAAACTATTTCACAATTTTGTGTCTGAAATACCTATCAAAAATCACTATGTTCTAAACCTTTGAAACTTACTTCATACACTTATTCATAATTTGCTGTTCACTTTCAGATGGACTAGATTTCTTCTATGCAACAGAAAATCATGCTCGCAAAATGGTGGACTTTATCCAATCAGTGCTGCCCATAAAATGCACACATTCCAAAAAGCTTATATCACACGATATTCACAGCAACATTTACAACTACAAGTTCACGTTTAGTGTTGAGATAGTGCCTCTGTCTAAGGACAGTGTGGTGTGCCTGCCTAAGAAGCTGACGCAGCAGCTCGGCTCCATATCTCCTATCTGTTTGGTTAACAGAGTTACAAGTACTATTCATCTGATTGATGCAAGGACTGGCCAAGGTAATTTAATCTGAATAATGAGTTTTTGGTAAGCCATGGGCGAGACTCAGTTTTAATTTGTACATTATCTTTCGTGCACTTGAAGTTGACCTTGAAGTTTGTTAGTTTTGGACGTGAATCCAAACTTAGACACATAAGTGTAGAGATTTTCGAACGTAGATCCAAGTCAACACACGAAAGGTAATAAGTTCTTTCTCCTGTAGTATTTAAGTTCTTGGTGTTTTGAGCTAATTAAAGAATAATTCGAGATAATTGTATAATATTTGAACAACTTAATGTCATAATGACAGGCTGCAGCATTGTTCGAAAGAGATACCGCGGCTCTGGAAAGCAAAGCGCAATTGCGAACATGGGTGGGTAGTCAGTAGAAGTCTGAGACTCCCTCTCGCTCCACAAGGGGAGTTATTTGATGATTTCAATACTCAAAAAAAAACTATACTATATACTTACTGTTTATAGGAACTTTTTAACACAAATAGTCACTTCGAGTAGGTGAAATGGGCTTTAATTACCTCGAATTATTGACTGCTACGCTACACTCTTTGTCGCGGTTTCATTTCCTGCACGGAACAGATATTTGAATGGCCTACAGGTAATTGTTCCTGGCCAGGGTGTGTTATGTATGTGAGTTTACATGTTTGTGAATACAGCCACGATACAGGAGTAATTCATAGTGTGGGGCAAAAAAGTGAAGATCACTAGTAAAAATCCTTAAATCATACAATGAGCCAAATTACTTTTGATATAATTCTTATTTTTATCGTATTTTGCTTTCAGTTTGTGAAGTCTCTTCTACAGTTTACTGGAGAAACCCATTCTCTCCAATATGTAATCCTAAACAACTGGTAGAATATATTGTAATGGACATTGAAGTATTGAAGGAACATGTGAGTTAACTTATTATTAGAATATCTGCTCTCGCTTCTTTTTTTACCTGACTTCTAAGGAAAGGTTAATGTTTTTGTCAGTCTTTATTGTCTGGACATATCTAAAAGATAGAAAGGCCGAAATTGCACTGCTAGCCAGTTTGCTAAGCGCTTAGTAAGCTGCCTGGCGAAATGCGAAGTGAAATCAACGTTCTAAAATGTTAGTAATCGGCCGTCATTAAGCGTCATCATCATCATCATAATTTCAGCCGAAAGATGTCAACTGTTGGACATAGGATAGGCCTCCCCCAAGATTCGCCGCAACGACCGGTCCTGTGCGTCTCGCATTCATCGGATTTCCGCGACCCTCACCAGGTAGATCGATGAGATCTACCTTGTGAGATGTCTTCCAACGCTCCGTTTTCCGGTTATCAGTCGCCACTCCAGAACCTTTCGGCCCCATTGACCATCTGCTCTGCGAGCAATGTGCCCTTCAATGGGAAGGGCCACTTAAGTTTGGCGATTCTTCGAACTATGTCGGTAACCTTGGTTCTCCTATCTTCATTCCTGATGTTACACAGCCCTTTCCTTTGGGTGACTTTAAGCCTTCTGATGAGGCCCAATGTGAGCGACAACGTTTCAGAGCCATATGTTATCACTGTACACACTGGCAACATGCACTGTACCTTTGATCTTTTTTACTTTGTGTTTGGAACCATTGTGCTGTGTCTGTCCCGAATAAAAGCATTTTTATTCTATTCTATGGTCATAAGCTTTCGTCTTGAGACACTTTGATATGTTGGACGAGAAAATACCGTTTCCCGAACACCGCGCAGCCGATTCGGATTCGACGATTGACCTCTTTCTCGCAGTTGGATCCAGGCAACTAGACCGTCTGTCTCAGGCTTCGTTGCGAGGAATCAATCTAAATGACATTCAGCTGCATCGCGATAGACTGAAAACCTACACCAACATAGGTTGCTAGGCTGATGCTGAGAATTTCAATAATTGTGAAACAAGTACTAATGTTATATTTTGTTAAACTTGATGATTCTCTTACAGGAAAAGAAATCCTTCCCTGGCCAAGGCATGGTTTCCAGTAAGCACGTGGTTGCAGATGTGTGGGTCGTCAAAGTCAGTGAGCTTGGTTTAGATGTTAACCCTGTCCACACTAGAACACATCTGGGGCATATTTTGAAGCCAGGTGACACAGTTCTGGGGTGAGCTACATTATTTATTTATTACACGCCTTCCATTTAACTGAGACAGTGTCCTGGATAGCAGCACACGTGGGAGGGTTGTAGTGACATGTCGGCCTTCCGCACTGAGCAACTACCTCAAGCGACATCTAAACCCGGGCTGCGTGATTGTTCGAAAGATTATCCGTGGCAAGTGAAAGAACGGTTTTAGTCAGCAAAAGTCCGAGACACCCTCGCTCCCTCTCCCTCTCTCTACCCGGAGCGAGAAGAATTATAAATAATAAAATTAATTCAAAAGTAAAAAACCGTGTCTCAGGTAAACAGTAAACCTATAACAGTCAATGAAAAAAAATTTCTTGGTTACAAGATAATTTTGTCAGTTCTATTTCAAACCTTCCTGAGACCTATTCATGTGCCAATTTGTTATTATACAATATGATGTTCTCCATATGCATGAAAAAAAAAAATGTTATTTAACCAGCTTATCAATAAATATACAAAGATGAACACTAATTGTGAAAACAATTTTCACAAGTTCATATTTATTTATTTATATTTTTTCTTTTAGCTATAACATCGGTGATTCAAACGTGAACGACGCAAACTTCGACAAGTTAAATCGCGACATAATCCCAGACGTGTTTCTGGTCAAGAAGCACTACGGCGAGAGGTCTGCCAGAAGGCGTGCGCGCGCATGGAAGCTCAAACATATGGCTGAGGAATTACATGAAGGACTCAGCTCTACTAATGAGTAAGTATTGTTTGTTTAAAGGATTCAAATCTTATTTGCCAGCTTTTCTATGTCGCTCATAATTCAATTGCCGTCCCCCTTGTTCGTCGCATTCGTGGGAGTGAGATGGCAATATAATCGCGCGCACGCTACTAGTCCCACAGATTAACCATTTGTGTTCGAGTATATTATGTCCCTTATCACTTAGATATAAGGTTGAATTTTGTTTACTGTCAGCAAGCTTCCCGGCTGCAAAATTGTTTGTGACAAAAATTACAATAATTCCAAGATTACGTTCCAATAAAGCCAAAATCTTATTTTAGATTACGACGTTGAAACATAAGTAATGCAGTACGCATTACATATGTTTCCTTAATTAACTTTTGCAATACAATATATACTTGAAATTAGAACATGAAATCAATCTTTTATCACGTTATACGAAAAAGTAAAAAAACTAAAACCCGACTACGACAACAAAAAGAGACGAAACATTATTAGTGTTTCGGTTAGTATCTATAACGTGTGACTGCGTCTTTTCTTTTTCTTCTTTCTTGTGGTTTTTCCAGTTAATTTGTTTATTTTAGCATTCTGAAAATCTTCATTCATACTTTTTCAGCGTCATTTTTTTTTTGATACCAAACACGACGTATTTATCTTTTTTTAACACAAAACTTTTTGTCCACTAGAGGGCGCCACATTGAATTTTGATGATATTTTTTGATAAATACCAGAGAAGCCCATTCAAATGATATCAAACACGGTGTATTTATCTTAACATTTTTTTAACACGAATTTTAGTTAGAGGGCGTCACATTAAATTTGAGCAATATGTTTAAAATGTACAAGTAAAGCCTCAAACGTCAAACCTCATATGTCAAGTTCCGATCAGTAGATTAGGAGCTAAGAGGGAACAGATGAACATACATACATAGCCTGTCAAAATCATAACCCTCCTTTGGTTTTGTCGTAGTCGGGTAAAAAACTAGCTATTGCCTATTTTTTATTCTGTGCTTCTGCTAGCGTCATCGTTCGCGTGAATGTCGGTTATTATAGACGCGAAGTCGAAAACAGATAAAAAAACCTATTTCCTTCCTTGGGATTCAAGCGTACTCCTCACCAAATTTCATCAAAATCCGTTCAGTAGTTTAACCGTGAAAGCGTAAAAGACAGACGGAGTTACTTTCACATTTATAATATTAGAGGATTTAAAAGATAGTATTCGATCGATCTACCCGTAATCAGCATTATCGTTGGCTTATCACACACATGTATTTGCTTCCTTTGCGTTAATAATGTCAAACATGAGGCCCTTGACATAGTCCTATCGTTTAACATTTCGTAATTCTCGTAAGTTTTTTGAAGTGGAAAGAATATTTTCTGAAGATAACATGATATTGGCTGAGTCTTGCGCAATGATCACTAGAACGAACAAACAACATAATTGTGTAGTGCCCTTTCATCGATTACGGCCTACAGTCCAACGACGCGTAACTTCATAGACGCGATATTCGTCATTATACGCTTGGTGTATAGTTATCGGCACAGATCTTGAGCGCTGACTTTTACTTGCGCAGAAGTAAATATCAGGTCTCTTTGATGGTATGAAGTGAGACGCGGGGGCGGGGAGTGGCAGTGATTGGCTCGCCGCGCATCGCGTCATAGACGACACTCGTGATTGGTTTCCTGCGCTTGCTGCACGTACCTAACGACGACGAGTACACTTCCGTGCCAATAAATTGACTCGTGATTTTTAATCCATCGATTTAATTTTTATTAGTGGTTATTATGTCACCAAAAATGGTTTAGCCTTTCAAAAGTAGGTACAATGTTAGGAATTTCTTCGTAAGGATGTTTCAAATCTTTGCAATTATCTGTAATAATATCAAGTATGAAAATCTGTTGCATGGTTAATAAGTAAACGGAAAAACAGACAGAGAAACACAGCGACTTTCATTTACTTCAGATCACAGAATCACCTGGGACCATAATTAATTGTTTTCCACAACTTGCTCTAGGGTTAATCATCAAATGGATTCTCCCGCTCTGGGTGGAGCGAGAAAGAGAGACGTTTACTGACTAAAACTCACCTGTGTTTCTTCAGCTGTCCTTTGCGATCCAAAGTCGCGGTAATTCTTTCGAACAATTCCCAGGCGCAGATTTTACCTGTAAAGCGCATAGTTAAATTTGACTTGGGCTGTTGCGCCGACAGTTTCAGTGTTAAATCGGTGACACTCAATAACATCCTTGTCTTTTTTAGGGTTCCGTACCGCAAAAGAAAAAAAACGGAACCCTTATAGGATTACTTTGTTGTCTGTCTGTCTGTCAAGACAATTCGTTTCGGGAACACGCCGGGATTCCGATCCCGATTTCTGGCCACCGTAGGCGCGGGCTTGTGGACGGCGAACAATGGGTAGCTCGCCGTCCGATCGTCCGGTAACCGTCCGGACCGGGCCCAAGTCGTCAACGCCGCGTAGTGTTCCACTCACGCCTCAAGGAGATGTCAGCAACCGTAAGAGGCCACGGGTGATGCGAAAGAGATCCTCGGGGCCCTGGAAAAATGGCAAAGAAGGAACAGGTGTGGGTTTTTAGTCAGTAAAAGTCTGACACTATCTCCCGCTCCGCCCAAGAGAGGGGATTTACCCACCTGAAAAAAAAATGGGTACTTCCCGTTGACCTAGAATCCTGAAATTTAGCATGAAGCAAAGTCTCATAGCACAAGTATAGGAAAAAATCTGAAACTGTAATGTTAAAAAAAAACTTATTTTGCTATTCAGCAAAATCTTCGTATAACTCAATTCGGGAATTGAACTGTTTTCATAGGTAAGTTTATACGGAACCCTCAGTGCGCGAATCCAACTCGCACTTGCCCGGTTTTTTTTAAAGTGATGCCGATGTCGTCTCTATTAGGACCACCGAGGCCTCTCAATATTCTAGAATTTAGGATCAATATTAAACTCGTAATAATCTTTACAGGGATTACAACGACTTTTTGGACGATTTGGAAGAAGACCCAGCGTTTAGGCAGAATGTCAACATATTTAAGGATGAGAACAAAATACCAGTCGACACAGATGAGATCGATCCTTCGCTTCCTCGTATCACTCTCGCTGAAATGTTGGATGATATGGTCATCGAAGATGTGGACATGACCGAAGTTTAACGTTTTTTTGTTCAGTTGAAATTATGTTTTATTGTATGTATGCGTACGTTAAAAGGGTTAATAAAATATATTTATTTCTATAAACTGTTTAATTTCATATTATGAAAGTACAGCCGGCAACATAAGTCTGTTGTCATTTCGGAATTTTCATAATGAAATACTTTTTAAAAAAAACTGATCATTATATAATATATTTTTTAATTAAAAGTAAAGTAACAGTAATTGGTAAGTTTTCTGATTGCACCGAACCCTTTATAAAGACGAAGAGCGAGATGTTTGGCCTTTGATATCAACTTTATCATCCTACGATTATTATCTGCAATATGATTTTTATCTACAAGAGTGGGTGAGATCTTACGGGGGGGGGGGGGGGGGGGGGAAATCGCAAATCGGAAAATTGTAAAGTTTTCCAGTTCTGAAACGAATGATATTTTATTTTTGGCAGTAACGAAACCATCACGTTTTTTTTATTATTGATAGGCTGGCGTTTGACCACGATCTCAAAGGATGGAAAGCGATGATGTGGTCTACGATGAAGCACCCTAGATAATAATGCTTGTAGTTTCAGTCTCTTGTATCGATACGCCATTAAAATGTTGTACAAACATGTTTTAAACATTCCAATTTGTAGATATGAGATTATGTTGATTAATACCGGATTATCTTTCGGTGATAAGTGACCTGCACAAAATTTCAACGTGGTTTAGGACATGGTCATAACTTGGAAAGCTTCTAAATCGTGCTTTATTGCTTACTGATTTTAAAATACTACAGATTTGATTAAATAAAAAGCTGTTACTCTAAATTGGGTCGGACATGTCTGCCGCATGGCACATGATCTGTGGGCTAAAAGGTGACATCGCGGCAGCGAAGGAGGAGAGATGTACTCGACAATTACCCGACCCTCAATGGCCGAGGACAGACGTATGTGTAAAAGGGAGAGGGAAGCCTTCGCCTGTTATATTTTGAAATACGAAAAATCGCGCTGTAACTGGGTAAGTACGAGTGAAAGTGAAACATTCTCACACTATCTACTGGAATGCTTGTTGGCCCGCATCCCTATAATAAAAGCGAGACGCTCAAAAAATGATAATAATTTCGATTGCTTGTCGCACGAGTTTCGTATCTCGTTTATCTATATAAAGGTAGAATACTTCGTTATCACTCATTGTTGAATATCCAAGCGCGCAAGATGAGGGTGTTAGTATTTATAGTAACGCTATTTGCTGTGACCTTTGCAACGGAATTGTCTATAGGTAAATTGTTCGCAAAATAAACTGCAACTTTAAAAAAAAATGCAAAAATTTGTGTTACAAAATTGGTTTATTGAAGTTATTTACATTGCTAAAAACAGTGCATATAAATGTTCGTATTTTAGATGGTGTAGAAGAATTGTTTAGAAAGTACATGAGGCATGAGTTGAGTGCTTTAGAATCACAACAGTTGGCAGATGTTATCGATTTGTTTCATAGCCCGGAACATGTTTCCAGACTGCCGCGGGAGAACGCCTCTGAAGCTAGAACGGTAAGTCATATTTACTAAAGTCTTATAAAATGTCTAATCATTATGGTTCTTATTTGTTAAGAGTACCTACCTGTATGATTCTTATTAGAAAAGTATCCCAAACAGAGGTAGGCCATGAATTTGTGGCTGACAGCCCTGGGCTAACACTACATAGGAGACGATCTAATTAAGTACCTAATCAAACTAATTGACATTTTGTCAATATTTTTTTATATTTTTCCGTGCGATACGGGAGAGGTGTAGATTGTGCCGAGAGTATTTCGCTCCCCAGCTCTTATTTCCCGTTACCTGAGAACAGTGGCGGATTAAACCAGCGCGGGGCCTCTAAAAAATTCGACCAAAGGGCGCCTGTGTGTGTATTTAGTACTATTATTCCACCTCATTGGTGGTGGGGTTCACCCCGTGGATTTTAAGCTTGGTTAAGGTACGTGGAAAGTACCTACTTATGAGTTCCTATGGCCAGCTTGGTAGTCTTTAAGTAAACTGCGAACACAGGTAGGCCGAACTTCACCAACTATGTTATGGGAATGTGCAGCACACAGCCAGTAACGAAACTCCATGGTCGCGACACTGGTACAAAAAACATTGAATATTTCTTTTGTGGTTGTTCTCCCTAACTTATTTTGGTTAAAAAAGCTTTTCCCTACAATTTTATTATTCTGTATCGGTGTCCTCAATTTGTTTCTATAAAACTTTATAGTACTAAGTAGGCTGGGGGAATTTTATCCACGGGGCCCTGGGATGCAGCCTATCATGATTCCAAACGACTCCGGTAGGTATCTGAATACGGGGCAAATCTTATTTGGACTGTAGCCACCGCACAGCATATCACTTTCTCCACACAAAGAAACACGCAGTCATTGTACTCCATGGCCGCCACGTGCGACTTTGCTACCTGCTAAAAGCATTCCCACGCCCGAACCGCGTTGCTAGCCGCACCACGTGGGACGCGCCTGAAAGCATAGCGATCGGCATGCGCGCGCGTCGCCGCGCTCCTCGCTTGTGGGCGTATACAGGACCAGTGTCCAGCGCCGAGATTGGACAACAGTTTTGGTCGCAAGAGAAGGGAACAATACAATGTACAGTGATTTGACAATAGTTTAGCGTAACGCAAGTGAAAAGTGATTTTAGTGGTTATTTAGTTTTAGCGGGACATTCTGTACAGTATTATTGGTTAAGAGTTTTGTAGATATTAAGTTCCTATTGGTTAAGTTTTAGTCCGTAACATTGTAACTTAGTTTATAAGGAGATGCATGCTAAAAATAAACACATTCAGTTTTGGAGTCACACGGTTCTTACTACTATCCCCAAAGTGGTGACCCGACGTGATCTACCCAGCTACGGACCTGGTTTATGCCTGCCGGCTGGAGTAGATATCACACTCGACATGCTCCTCAACCAGCTACGGACCCGGTCTTAGGCCTGCCGGCTGGTATGATGGCATAGTCCACAGCCATCTCCCTACAATCTGCTCGTGTCGTCATAACAGTATACCGTGATTGCACATTTCAGTTGGCTTCCCACAAGCGGGTCTCACCAACTGAAATTTCAAGAGGCAAAACATACACGGATATCGTTCTAGACTTTTAACGTCGCGTAGTACTCCGCTGCCCAACAAATTCAAGATGTCCCTGCCTGCGAATCCCTGCCAAACGGAACAATCAAGCCCGCCAACGTCGCACACTGTAACAAACGCTGACGCCGCCGGCATATCGCTCACAATGCGCATTCCACCGTTTTGGCGCGATCGACCACGCCTGTGGTTTATCAGCTTCGAAGCCGCTACCAATGACCTCAGAAAAAGTCAAGCTCAGCTCGCCCAGATGGTCACAGCGCAGCTGGACCGGCAGGATATCGAGCAGATCGTAGACCTCCTCTACAACCCACCTGAGACGGATCAATACACGGCGATCAAAGAAAGGCTCATATCCGCCTACGAGGAATCTGACAGTCGGCAATTTCAAAAGCTGCTGTCAGAAATGGAACTCGGTGAACAAAAGCCGACACAATTACTCCGCCGGATGCGCAATCTCGCCAGGGATAAAGTTCCAGACTCCACGCTACGTCTCATGTGGACAAACCACCTGCCATCACACGTGCGCTCAGTCCTTGCAGTCAGCGAGTCGTTCAGCACAAAGACCGCCCTGGAAGAACTCGCGCTGCTTGCCGACAAGATGATGGAGCAAACAGCAACAGCCGAAGTCGCAGCCGTGCAGTCACCTGCACCACCCACACCAGCGCCACAGGTAGATACACAATACCTAATCAGTGAACTCAAAAAACTCTCGCTAGAAATAGCTGAGTTGAAAGCGAGACCTACATCGTCATACGACAACGATAATCGTCGCAACCGCTACCCATCTCGACACCGTTCCAACTCGAGGTCACGAACCCGAGACGCACAAGGCCCCGAATCGTCGCCATCGCCATTGTGCCATTACCACCGACGGTTCAAAGAGCAAGCCAGACGCTGCACGTTACCCTGTTCATTCATTAAACACAACTCGAAAAGAACGTTGGCAGAGACGGACACCGGCGTTCATGAAAATTCACACCGCCTATACATCACCGATTATAAAAACAAATTATCGTTCTTAGTCGACACGGGAGCAAATATATCCGTGCTACCGAGAACAAAAGGGCAAAAACAAACGCCGCTGCCATTCAAATTATACGCAGCAAACAACACCACAATAGCTACATACGGTGAAAAAATGCTATGTCTCGACCTCAATTTACGACGCCCTTATAAATGGCGATTCATTGTAGCTGACGTCTCGAAACCGATACTCGGAGCCGATTTCCTTCAACATCACCAACTCATCGTTGATTTGAAGAATCGGAAGCTAATCGACGGAGTTACAAACTTAAAGGTCAACGTTCCGGTACGAGTATCAGACGTACCTACCGTGCGCAGTATCGACATGTCGCAAACTTACCACGACATACTAGCACAGTATCCAGGTATAACGAGGCTAACATCGATGGAATTGAACAGCAACATCAAAGTGCAACATTTCATCGAAACTCGTGGACCACCGATACACTGCCGCGCCCGACCAATCCCGCCGCACCGTTTCGAGATAGTTAAAAAGGAGTTCGAAAACATGATCGAACAAGGACTATGCCGACCTAGTAAAAGTCCTTGGGCATCACCTCTACATGTCGTACCAAAGAAGAATGGCGATATTAGAGTTTGTGGTGACTATCGCCGACTCAACTCTATCACCGTACCAGACCGATACCCCGTGCCACGCATTAAAGATTTCACCCATCACCTATCTGGGAAAACAATCTTCTCGACAATCGACCTCAACCGCGCCTACCAGCAACTAAGCGTAAGAGAAGAGGACGTCGAGAAAACCGCCATTATCACACCGATGGGATTATTTGAATTCCCACGTATGTGCCCTGGTTTAAAAAACGCGGGACAAACGTTTCAACGGTACATTTACGAAGTGCTAAGAGGGTTAGACTTTGTTTTTCCATTCATCGACGATTTGCTACTAGCATCTGAAAACGAGTCACAACACCGAGAACACCTTCACATCGTACTCAAGCGACTCGAAGAAAACGGCATTACGATTAACCCCGCCAAGTGCATCCTAGGTCAACCCGAAGTCCAGTTCCTAGGATATACCGTATCAGCAGACGGAATCAAACCTCCGCAACATAAAATAGAAGCCATCGCAAACTATCCCAAGCCAACTACCATAGAAGAGCTACGAAGATTTCTCGGTATGATAAACTTTTATCGCGATCATATACCGGACGCCGCATCCCAGCAAGCACCATTAAACGCTTACCTACACAATGTCAAGAGAAAAGACAAAACACCAATTACGTGGACCGATGAAGCTATTCAAGCATTTGAACAAAGCAAAACTAGCATCATAAACGCAACCCTAATTGCCCACCCGTCGCACCACGCAACAATAGCCCTATTCTGCGACGCATCTGGCAATTCAGCGGGTGCCGTACTACAACAATATAGAAACAACATCTGGGAACCGCTTGGATACTTTTCTAAGAAATTTACCGATGCACAAAAGAATTACTCAACTTTCGACCGTGAATTACTTGCAATTTACATGGCAGTTAAGCACTTCCGGAAGATATTTGAAGGACGCAATCTCATAATTTTCACTGATCACAAGCCGCTAACATATGTTATGTCGAAGATGCACTCCAACTCGGAAACACAGAGGCGAACGAGACAACTTTTGTTTATCAGCGAATTCACGACAGACATACGTCACGTAAGCGGTAAACAAAACATCGTCGCCGACTCACTCAGCCGCATAGAAACAATTTCGTGCCCATCAAACCTCAACTACACCGACATAGCCAGCGCGCAAACAAAGGACAGCAATATTGAACAGATGGCATCCCAAGAAAACATCTGTCTCAAAAAGGTAACAATACCCAACACCGACATCGAACTGTATTGTGAAACTTCAACTAATTATGTACGCCCGTACATACCCGAGCAATATAGAAAAGAAGTTTTTGAGAGCGTGCACAACATCAGCCATCCTGGTACGCGCACGACTCGCAAGCTTCTCACTCAAAAGTACTTCTGGCCATCCATGAACGAAGACATCAGCTGTTGGACTCGGTCGTGCATACTTTGCCAAAAAAGCAAGATACAGCGACACACACACTCCAGCATCACATCTTTCCCGCCAAGCGAACGCTTCCAACACCTCCACATCGATATTGTTGGACCTCTCCCTACAACACCTCAAGGTCATCGGTACTTAATAACCATGATCGACCGATCAACGAAATGGCCCGAAGCAATCCCTACGGACGAGATATCAGCCACTCGCATAGCCGATATCGTCTACCAACACTGGATCGCAAGATTCGGATGCCCGGCCACGTTAACCAGTGACCAAGGTCGACAGTTCGAGAGCGAACTGTTTCAAAACCTAATGAAACAAATGGGGATAAAGAAGAATCGTACCACACCTTATCATCCGCAGAGTAACGGTATTTTGGAGAGGTGGCATCGCACTCTCAAGGCCGCATTACGCGCGAAACTTACAACCGCAAGTTCATGGATTGACGAGTTACCTACCGTACTACTAGGACTACGAGCCGCCCTAAACACAGACACCGGTGTAAGCGCTGCTGAACTTACATATGGTTACAACCTACGTTTACCAGGCGAATTCTTCACTGCAAGCACTAACAATCCCACGATGGACTACACCTACGTCAGTAAACTTCGCGACATCATCCAGCAAAACAAACCGCAAGTCGCTACTCAGCATCACAGCAACAATAAAAGCGTGTTCATGCATCAAGATCTACTCAAGTGCAGCCACGTTTTTATCAGAACAGATGCAGTTAAGAAACCATTACAGACTCCGTATGAAGGCCCCTATCAAGTACTAAGCCGAACAGACAAAGTTTACAACATACAACTACCCAATCGGCAAGCAAACATATCGATCGACCGATTGAAGCCTGCATACGTCATCACAGAAGATACCAGTAGTCTATCACCAACCACATCAAGCTCTATTACCTCACCTCACCATCAGCCAAGACTGCCACACCTGTTACCATACCAAATACCAATACCAACACACAGAATACCATGCCAACCGCTATCAAGGAAACCCAAGTACCACATACAAGCATGACGTCACTGCCTAGTAACAGAAAAACACGTTCGGGTCGTGTCGTCAAACTGCCGGTACGCTTCGCTTGAGGGGGAGTACTGTAGCCACCGCACAGCATATCACTTTCTCCACACAAAGAAACACGCAGTCATTGTACTCCATGGCCGCCACGTGCGACTTTGCTACCTGCTAAAAGCATTCCCACGCCCGAACCGCGTTGCTAGCCGCACCACGTGGGACGCGCCTGAAAGCATAGCGATCGGCATGCGCGCGCGTCGCCGCGCTCCTCGCTTGTGGGCGTATACAGGACCAGTGTCCAGCGCCGAGATTGGACAACAGTTTTGGTCGCAAGAGAAGGGAACAATACAATGTACAGTGATTTGACAATAGTTTAGCGTAACGCAAGTGAAAAGTGATTTTAGTGGTTATTTAGTTTTAGCGGGACATTCTGTACAGTATTATTGGTTAAGAGTTTTGTAGATATTAAGTTCCTATTGGTTAAGTTTTAGTCCGTAACATTGTAACTTAGTTTATAAGGAGATGCATGCTAAAAATAAACACATTCAGTTTTGGAGTCACACGGTTCTTACTACTATCCCCAAAGGACTAACTAAAGGGCATCCAACGCAGCATCGATCTTTTAGGGAACTACAGAAAGCAGAATTAAATGTGTACCTACTAAAGGTCGATTGCTCTGTTAGTTTCATACTAGGCAGTATCTAAAATCCTAAACTACAACAAAATATTTTTTTTTTATTTTAAGATTTTCCAATTTGTTTACTTAGATTTTTTTTGAGGTGCGATATCATCAAATTACTTCTCCCGCTCATGGGTAGAACAAGAGGGCGTGCCACTTTTATTGACTAAAACTAACCCGTGTCCTTCAGTTACCCTTTGCGTTTTAGGTTCAAATGTAATTAAATATTTAGAGGCTACATAAAGAGTCTATAGATATTTTTAAATCCTAGTAAATTGATTCGTTAAACTCTATAATAAAGAGTTTAACTAATTTTTTTACTTAATTAGAATTATTTAGAATAAATACCGTTTTATCTCAATTTTATGGTAAATGAATTGCGTAATATTCATTCGTATATTAGTAACTAGCTTCTGCCAGCGGTTTCGCCCGCGTGAAAGTATGTCTCTCCATATACAGTTTGAACCCCCTTCTTTTTCCCTTGGGGGGTAAATTTAGGAAAATCCTATCTTAGTGTTCGCCTAAGTCATAAATGAAGAAACATTGTGCAAAATCGCACGCTCCTAGTCCCAGTAGTTTCGGCTGTGCTTTGATATGTCAGTCAGTCCGTTTCTCCTTATACACAGATATATATACAGGAAAAGTTTTCAACCAGTACGTAACATTTTTTTGGTGGTCCAGTGTAAGTAATAGAACACATTTCCATTTTTAGTTCATGACTTTTTTTCTACTTTGTCCAGTAGTGATTTGGTGAGCGTTTCAGCCGCGCGGCCATGACGATAATAAAAAAAAAACTATGCCAAGATTTTGTAAAAATTTGTAAAAGATGATTCCCAAAAACCATAAATTTGTCAAAGTTTTCTTTCTCTCTTATGGTTAAGAAGATATAAGGGTTTAAATGTGGCCGCGCCATTGACACGCGGAGAATGGCGCGGCCACAGAGATCTTTAAAACTAAGCGTCGCAGAGACCTGAAATTCAGGCAATTAACAGATCGAATATGTAAAAATATAAAAAAATATCCTAGGGGTATATTTTAGGAGCTATAAAGCAAAAACCCCATGACTGCGCCATCGAAACGTATCGTACATAAATATATCGTTGATATCTCGCTGAAAAAGCATCGCAGAGGTCTGAAGCTTAAGCCTTGAGATACACCCATTTTGACTTCCAAACCCGAAGAATTGACACCGTTTATCTGAACTTGCTCTTGCCTGTCAATTAAATAAGAAAATACTCCTATCGCATCTTGGGCTTCTTCCCAAACTGCCAATATATTATATTTTATATTTTACAATATATTATATATTTTAATAAAGTAATGGCCTCGATCTGTCAAATGTTGATCGAAAAGTACGGTTTGCAAAAAAAAACTTATTTGTTTTGTATTACTGTGTCTTAGTTGAATAAAGAAAGAAAATAAAAAAGAACGAAAAAGACTTTTGTTTGTGACTCACACAATCGTATAAACTAAAGATACACACTAAAAAAAAGAAAAGTATAATCAGTGCGAGGCCAAAAAGCACCTAACTCAGCATATTGCTGCGCAAAATCCACTAGCCACTAAAACCAATATTTCGTAATTAAATGGGGGGTTCAAACCATCAGTTTTAGTGGAAAATCCACTAAGTTATCAGCACTAACCGTACGCCGCTAGACTGTTTTGACTTGATAGTGTGCGCTGTGACGTAGACAGTTCTGTTTAGGAAAGTCTTGTCTCACACGAATGCATTTCTTTACTCGTATTTTTCGTAGTATGGATACCAACACTCTTTCAGTTCTAGGACCGTTGATGAGTGTATTCATGTATTGAACGTTTGCTGATCATATGTTTTATGCATGCACGCGCTTATTCGGTGAATTTAAAAACGTGTGTTACAAAGAATGATGTTTACTTATTTATTAAGTAAAACTTAAACCCAAGTCTGGTTCAAAATACGGAAAAGTGAAAAAATGCACCTCACGCAGCTTGGTGTATAATGTATAGATAAGCATGTTTTCTACAAATTACGAATGTTGCGACGCCCCGACGTCATACTATACGCATACGCTATATCTACGACTTGATTTGTAGCTCTAACATAACTTAGCATGTTATGAGGTATCAGTCCCCCTAGCCAAGTTATAACCGTTTCGTTGATCGCCTCGGGTTGGTCATGCCTGACTGAGCGTTGAGATGACGTCAGAACAAAAGAATCGGAGGCGTGGCCGACGGCGATCGACGAAAAGAGAATCGAAACGAAACGGTTGTAACTTGGCTAGGGGGGTAGAAGTAACGAGTACGAATTGTTATAGTAACGAATACATACGGGTACGCTTTTTTCGTTACTTTTACACCTCTTCAATTGTATTTAAATGGATTATAAATTGTTTAATATGATTTTTTTTCTGCATTTTAAGGTCTTGGTTGCTTATGAAAATATGAAAAAAAAAATTGGAATTACATTTACCAATAACTTTATAGCCTAAACTTAAAAAAAATCGACATTGTTCAAAATAGCGGTCAGCGACCACATCGACTCAGCTGATACCCAAACGCTCGACCGGCGAGAGACCATAAAATAAGTTTTTAAGTAAACGACTCGTAAGCGATATTGTAAATTTAATTTTTTATTTATTAAAATGTATCATGTCAAAATTTGCGCCCTGGTTAAAAATTTTACCAGTATATTTCTTGTATACATTAAAAAAAGTATAAATAATTAGTTTATCGGAAAAAAAATTAACTGATTTAAATGCTGATAAAATTAAAACCCAAATACCCTACTGTGTAATCCATTATCAACCTATCTAATCGTAAAAGAATTATGAGTATACTTTGAATCACGCTTATCGGATCAAGTTAAAGAAAACAATAATTATAAACAATAGTAGAGACTAGACCACAATGCTAATAAAATATTTGCTACTTCAATAAAAAAAAAATTATATCAAATAATTTATTCGCATAAATATGAGGGGAAACTGTAAGATATGTGACTGAAATGAGTAGGTAGTTACATATGTTAGGGCGTGTCACCACCGGTGACCTCGCCTATTTAGCTTGCTTTATTGCGCCATGGAACCTACCAGTAACCTCCATTGATTTATGTTTATAATTAAGGAATAATACGTTAGACTTTTATATTAATTAATTTCGGTGTAAGTTCATAATCAAATACGTCGATTACGCAAAAACAGATATTTGGAAAATTTTCATATTACTACTACTCACATACACATACACATCTATCACTATCTCATCATACCATCATCAACATCACCACCATCATCATCTCATCATCTATCATTCATCTATCTCTATTCATGACTTTATATAACTTTAACTTTGTTTTTTATTCTTTTTTTTTATATAAATTTTACATGAGCACTTATAAAACGTCAAAAGCTAGCGACGGTTCCAATTGGTCGTTTCCTATGGAGAAGAACCGGTAAGAATATATAAAAAAAAAATATTGTTTTTACGATATTTCCATGTTACAATACTAGCTTTTGCATATAAACTTTAGACCCCCGGTTCATCCCTTTAGGAGGTGAATTTTGGAAAATCCTCTCTTAGTGCTCGCCTACGACACAAAAGGAAACCCTGTGCAAATTTTCACACTCTTAGTCCTACTAGTTTCGGCTGTGCGTTGATATGTCAGTCAGTTTCTCCTTTTATATATATAGATTATATAATAGAATATAATAGATTATATATAGATATATATAGAAATTATTTGATATGAGAGAACTATGTAGACGGCTAGTTTTGTACCCAAAAGCACAATAAAAATTGTAATCCATAAATCCGCAGAGTCTACGGTGTTCACACATTCACATTATAAAAAGATGCTATACAAAAATAAAAATAAATCTATCAATAAATGATATCTAGATAGATATATACAATAATAAATTACTAGTGAAATTGAGGTGGCTGTGCTTTTAATTAATATAAAAAACATTGCAAAAACAATGTCACAGGAGAGTAAGGTTCTGATGCTTTATTTTTCTTCCTCTCCTATGAATAATGAATTTAAAACAATGATGGAGCAGTTAATAGATAACTATAAGATAATGCAGTTCATGAGCTGCCAGGGAAGCCATATGTGCAGAAGTAGTCATTCCCAAACAAGCGTTTCTTCAACGTAGTCTTTAACCCTGTAATACGCTTTCCCGGCAAGGACCCGCTTAATATGGGTTTTGAATTTTCCCTCGCTAAATCGGTAACCGACTTAGGCAACTTTTTATAGAAATTTATGTTAGATGATTTCCCACCTTAAAAAAACCCAGAGTGAAGAAGTTATGTGGTTTAGAATCTCTATAGATTCTAAAAGTAATGGGATAAAATCATAGGAAACAACAAACTAATTTGGTGTAAAACAAAAAAAAAAACTGTTTAATGTGCAATGTGTTTGTAATAATCAATTCAACATTTTCAGACAATGGACTGTTTAATATGTCGAAGTGCGTTCGCTACCTTATTTGAAGGAGTTGAAAACGGGCAATCCGATGAAGAACTGTCGAATGTTATCATTGGCCTCTGTGCAGCTTTGAACATTGAATCTTACCCCGTTTGCCAAGGAGCTGTTGCTTTAAATATCGTAAGTAGTTAAATCTTTTCTACTAACACCTTAATCGTCTTATCTTTTTTTAGTTTCAAAGTGGCTTATTCGTTAAAAGAATAGAACAGGCTATAAAGTATGTATACACATTGTCAACACTTGAAATGTTGCTGTTTAGTTAAAGAGTCCAATCGAAATAAAAAACTGGGCAAGTGCGAGTCGGACTCGCGCACTGAGGGTTCTGTACAAACTTCCCATTCTTTAAACTTCAAATTCCCGAATCAAGTCACGAAGATTTTTCCGAATCGCAAAAAAAGTTTTTTTTTGTGCCATAACTACAAATATACAGTTTTCAGATTTATTCCTATACTTGTGCTATGTGACCTTGCTCTGTGCCAAATTTCAAGATTCTAGGTCAATTGGAAGTACACTATGAATTTTGATTCCCTTGCGAGTGTCGAAATACACGTTTTTTGCGGCATAAACGGCCATATCTTCTTTTTCGTTAACTTAGAAGTTTGATTTTTCACAGCTTCAAGGGACCGCAGACCTTAGTATATGGTTTAAATTTTAACTCATACCTCCACGCTTTCCCGAGGTAAAGGGTCTCGACAAACAGACAGACGGACGGATAACAAAGTGATCCTATAAGGGTTCCTTTTTTTCCTTTAAACGGCCGTTTTTGTTTTGATGCACGATTCAGCTTACCATTTATGACGTGATATTTATTAAGATATAATATAGGTACATCAAATAGCTTGCAGATATTTAGTCTGTAAGAAAAACTACTAATATCTCCTGTGATCCTGTGAATCTTTGGAGGTACTAAATACTACTTTGACGACCAGATTGATGAAATACGTTATGGTTTTGGAGTACAAGCATAGCCCCAACATTATGACGCATTATGACGGCGGGGCCATTTTTATCGTGAAATGCCGTTTATGCCGTGTAAGGTACAAACATTTCAGGATAGGTAAAAAATTGTACTAAATGGTTCTAAATTATACGTGATAAAATCATTCAAATACAAGAGATGGTCCCGCTATGATGACGTTAATAATTTTGTCCCGTATCCCATTCGGAGCACACTTCAGTTTGGAAAAAGTCATAAGAAATTAATAATATCAAATCAAATTTTATAGCCAATATTAACGCACATAATCAGAACGACACCTGAAGCTACGCCTAGAGCATTTTGCGGACTTGTCGGGCAAACAAATGACAATCCAAACGCCTGCAGAATTGAAGACCCGAGGTTTGAATGGCAAGTGGAACTACCTGCCCCTGCACCAGTAAAAAATGTAAGTAGATTTAGTAGAAATAAGCTCTTACTTAAAGAGAAACTAAAAATTAAAGTTTTTTTGGTAAGTCAACAGCGAAAGTTAGATAATACAATATCAGTTATTTTGTGTCAATTTGTCTAAATGTAAGTTGTAAATGTTTTTGTTAGCCTACATTGTGTCTTAATTTCGGACAAAGGCATCCTTTTCTCAGTGGCGTAACTATACCATCTAAGGCCCGTGGGAAATAATTTGATGCTCCCCTGGAAAATCGTCAAACTAATTTATTTAATTACTGAAGAAATCGGCAATTTCTCTAATACACGAGGACATATATTTCGTCTCTGAAGGTTGGCTTTCTAGTGACATATTTAGAAGGTGATAATGGCTGGCAAAATATCACGGGAAATTTATCCTTTTCTTATGAATGAGTTCAATATTTTTTTTATAATTTACTTGAGTTTGTATGTATCCCAGAGGCCCTGTGGCATTTTGCCAGCCTTGCAACCCTATAGTTACGCCACTGCCCCTTCTCCTTACTGTTCCTCCACCCCGCGAACATGATCGTCACAGCAAGTTCACCGCGGTAAACCTCGACGGTGACAGCCTCCCTCAAGCTTCAAGTGAGTGACGATTTTCCTTCATCTGTCCGTGTTTATGGAGCCCAGGGTAGTTTCCATAATCCAAATATTAAGTAAAATTATTTATTTGTTGACCGTACTTGCTGGAGACTTAATTTTGTAAGCACAGAAGATACTTTTTAACCAGTTTATAATTTACGACAAAAATTTGATAAAATTAACTTTCAGGCGTCAGCCCACGACCCACGTCCACTCAAAATTGCCGTCATCACAGACGCCCATATTGATCTCCTGTACGAGGCATTTGGAGTCGCCGACTGCGGTGAGCCAGTCTGTTGCAGAATCGGACAAAAACCAGTAGAACGTTATGTGTTCCAATCTGACGCAGAAGAATCTATCATCGAACAGAGTATTAAGAATAATAATGGCGAAGTTACGCTAGATTTGAGCATCGCTAAGAAGTTGAGAGAAATAAGGAGCTCGGCACAAACTAGGATTGTAACCCCAAGAAACGCTGAACCGGCTGGCTTTTGGGGTGACTATAGGAACTGTGATACACCGATTTGGGCGTTCGATAACGTTATTGACACCATCACTGAATCACATGAGGTTAATACATTTTAAAATAATTTGATCATTAAACTTTTCAGCAACCAGTCGAAGTATATAATAATAATACTCCACAACTTTCACACAAAGCCCCAAACTAAGCAGAGCTTGTGCTATGAGTACTAGATAACTGATAAACATATTTATATATTTCTAAATACATGCATAATATAGATAAATCATATAAATATAATATCCTTAAGAGGGTCCTTTTCCACTCGCCTATCGTCAACATCGAGCATGGTTTAAAAGCTTGTTGCTTCATCTAACGCAATTCAACGCGATGTTTGATGAAGAGGCAACGCAAAAAAAAGAGATAAAGCCTGAAAACTCTGTTGGCAGGAAATATGTGCTTTTTTTAAACCCTTAAAAGTTTTTCAGAAAAATTGTCGTCATTCTGAATCTCAATTAAATGTGTGCTTCTATTGACGTCCTTTTTTATGTTTTTAATATACGAGTACGTTGTGGAGGACAAAGTTCACATAAAATAGCAGATTTTCAGGTTTTTACTAGATTAGTTTTACACAAAGAAGGATGGTCAATTAGGACTAGGAAACGAAAGTGTTGTTTCTGCAATGAGGCTGTCATCATAACATATTATCGGTGTAATTATCGGATGGCATCAGCTTATTTTTAAAAGCAGCAGGAAACTAAAATATATAATTTTTTTTTTATTTTTTTTTTAGAACTCTTCATAATATCTTATTTATCATCATCCATTCTTAGAGAAGTCCATACTTTTTCTAACGCCGATATCGATTTAATTTCTAAATCAAAATTAAATCCAATGTTATGTCAACTGTTTATGATTTTGTTATTTACTTAATATGGGATAAGCCACTAACAGAATTCTATGTTTTTTATTATTCAATTGAATTAAGTCATGAATTAAAAAATATTTAGCATCTTAATTCAAATCAAACCCCAAGCGAACGCCGGCGTTTGCTCTTTTATTGTCTTTCTAATGTGTCTCTAATTAGGGTATTCGAAAGGTTAATTGTTTACTTTTTACGTAATATTTCTACCTTGGATACTAAGAACTTTAAGCCAAGTCTTCGTATGAGTAGTTAATTTGAATAAAGATGCAAACATTCTGAGGAATCTATTTTCGAATAATTAAAACAGCCTCCGAGTGAAGTTATCAACTTCACTCGAAGATATGCCGCCAAAAACTATTATTGGCATCTTTTGAAATACTACAGATTAAATAAACCAAATAGTTATAATATATAACTATAATAATGTTATGAATATAAGAATTAAAAAACATTTTAATTATTTACTAGTTTCTCCGTATTTTTAAAAATATATTGAATGCCGTACTTAGTAATGTTCATACAGAAAAATCAAAAGATTTAAGTTTCATCAAGTGACGTTTTACTAATTTTATATAGTCCAAGCATTTTAGGAGAATGACCATTGTTCTTTATGTTTTGATTTCTATAGAAGCCTAGATAATGTCTATAAGATGTATCCAAAATATCTAGAGAAAGATGTGTAATAACATTATAATCACGTAAGAGCGGTTGTATGAAAATGTACCTCGAAAAGGACGCTCTTAAACAAGTTTTCCCATTTCAAAAACAAAAGATTTTTTTTAATTAGATAGGCTTGCGTTTTATCACTATCTCACCTGATGGTAAGCGATGATGTGGCCGATGATGGAGCACACTTGCCTAGAAGCAACCTTAAGTTCCAAGGACTTTAAAATAACGCACAAAAAGACCAACATCTGCCTTACCTACCCAAACCAACCTTGTCATCTTTCTAACAAATTGATGATGTCTAATTTATTATGGATCTAGGTAGGTCATAACCATAGCCTATATAAGCGAAATGTTATGAGGACATAGTCGCCTTGTAAAGAGAGGCTCGCCGGCTCTTCACCTTGCAAATCTTTAACGATCGCAGCGATAGATAACAAAGTTATGTTTTTAACCAGATCCTCAACTGCAATCGGTACCTAAAACTTAAAGACCTACGATAGACATCAAAAAATGATGGTTACCCCGCATATAAAGAGAGTTGTTTACGGGGCACTAATTCCGCAGCCCCGCGCGTAGCTTCCGCTCTCAGCGGCAGGGTCGTGAACCGCCGTAAAAGCCAGCCAGGGCTGTGGGATTAACACGATGTGGCACGAAGGGTAACTAAAAGAACACAAATGGGTTTTAGTTTGTAAAAGTTTGACACTCTCTCTCGCTCCGACCACAGCGGGAGGGTTTCTTCGATGATTTCCCACAAAAAAGTACATCTATCTAGCTAACCGGATATTTTTGCCCACATAATCGCTTACCATCTGGTAAGAAAATAGTCAAACGAGAGGATATCAATAATAATAAAAAACGATAACGCTGCTTGATATAATAATGCTTTGAACTTAGTCACGCTTTTCCTAAAGGCCATTCTTTATTGATATTGACCTCCTTCGAAACGATAAATAGATACAGGTTGTATGTTTTCAGGGTATTGACGTTGTTTACTACATAGGCGATACTATCGACCACGGCGTTTGGGAGACAACGTACGAACTGATCGACGATATGAACCGACACCTCGTCGATAAAATAAGGAAAAACTTTGGCGATAATGTACTAGTTGTGCCCGTAATTGGTAATCATGAATCTCAGCCTACGAATCAGTAAGTCTAAACATATAGTTTTCTTTGAATTCTATAGATACTATTAAAAAAGCAATCAATATAATACATACCATCCATCAATACGTCTGACTTTTGTTTGTTATGTTTTCACGCCTAAACCGCTAAACCAATTTGAATGAATATGACAAAGAGACAGATTGAACTTGACAGACGTTCATAGGATATGGTTTTGGTCTCGGAGTTCCTTTGGAATAATTTTAGACTATAACCTATCCATAAATATAAACTATCCATTCATCCTATGTTTGCAAAGTAAATAAATTAATTGTGGGGGCCAACAAAAGCTAGCTCTTGACACGATTACGAATTTATTAATAATAATAATAATATTCCCCAACTATCACACAACGCCTTCTAGTCCCAAGCTAAGCAGAGCTTGTGTTATGGATACTACAAAACTGATAAACATACTTATATATTTCTAAATACATACATATATAGATAAATTACACCCAGACACAGAACAAATGATCATGCTCATAACACAAACATTTTCCCTGGGTGGGAATCGAACCCACGACCTCCGACAGCAGTCAGGGCCACTGACCACTAGACCAACAGGCCTACCTCATTTTATAAGCTGTATTGTAAGCGATATTCTAAAGTTAAAGCTTAATTTCTATTTTATTATTTTTTAGATTTGCACCACGATCGGTAGTAGGCAAAGATTTAAACACGACATGGCTGTATGATGCTCTTGTAAGAAAATGGGGTTTCTATTTGGATGAAGAAGCAAAAGCAAATCTGCGTGATCGTGGAGAATTCTCTATGGTTGTAAGGCCAGGACTTAGGGTTATCACATTGAATAACAATGTTGCCTACAAATTTAATTGGTAAGCATGCATTAAGCTGTGGGATTATTCTTCAAAAGAGTTGCCGCGACCTTAGAACGCAAAGGGCAATTGTCAGTAAGTCTGACACTACTTCTCGCTCCACTCAGAGCCGGAAGAAGAATGCAATTAGAGCTTTGACTGTTTTTCCACTTGTTATATTGCACACCGAATTTTTATTCTTCCTTTTGATATGCTTTGTAATTTCTTAATACAGTTTTCTTTTACGAATGATTTGATAAATATATCCAGCAGCGAAAATCAAGAACGAATCGCTATTTTATTTTAAAAAAATGATTTGCAATTAGGTACGAAAAGTGTCGTCAGAAATAAGGATATTCGCAGGAGAACCAAGGCTACGGACATAGCCTGAAGAATCGCCAAACTAAAGTGGCATTGGGCAGGGCACATTGCTCGCAGAACAGTTGGTGGATGGAGACGAAAGGTTCTGGAATGGCGACCACATACTGGAAGACGCAGCGTTGGGAGGCCTCCCTCAAATTAGGGTCGCGAGAATCCGATGGATGCGAGACGCACAGGACCGGTCATTGTGGCGACATTTAGGGGAAGCCTATGTCCAACAGTGGACGTCTTTCGGCTGAAATGATGAATAATAATGATAAGTGTCATCAATCTGACACCCATAGGTCGATTCAACCTGCACTAGCTATACCGTACTTACTTTATTTTGCTAACTATTCACACTTTATTCAATAAACTTTCAGGTGGCTAGTATATGATCCTCTCGACGCAAAATGTCACTTAGATTGGTTGATACAAGAGCTTTACAAAGCTGAACAGGCCGGAGATAAGGTCCATATTCTAGCACATATTCCACCCGGAGTCAGCGATCTCACACACACATGGACTAGAGAATACAACAGAATTGTTAACAGGCAAGATTCCGAACTATTTAACAGCTAGAGGGGAGGGGACGGCGACAGGGTAAATTAGGGAAAACGCACCAAAATGAATAACTTGTTTGAACAATAATATACTAAATTCGTAATTAAATAATTGAATATTAACATTACATAAGTGGATATAAAGTCAATAGTAAAATAACTTGCCGGTAGCAGTTTAAAGTGAAATTTTGCATTTTATATCTTAAAGCCTCAGATACATTAGGGGACAAAATGTCGCCCAACATTATGCGCAACGCTCAATTTACATGACGCTGCAACGTTGCCCAGTGTCCTGCAACTTGTCTCCCAACATTATGCGCAACGTTGCCCAGTGTCCTGCAACTAACCTCCCAACATTATGAGCAACGCTCAATCTACATGACGCTGCAACGTTGCCCCGTGTCCTGCAACTTGCCTTCCAACATTATACGCAACGCTCAATCTACATGACGCTGCAACGTTGCCCAGTGTCCTGCAACTTGTCTCCCAACATTATGCGCAACACTCAATCTACATGACGCTGCAACGTTGCCCAGTGTCCTGCAACTTGTCGCCCAACATTATGCGTAACGCTCAATCTACATGACGCTGCAACGTTGCCCAGTGTAATGCAACTTGCCTCCCAACATTATGAGCAACGCTCAATCTACATGACGCTGCAACGTTGCCCCGTGTCCTGCAACTTGCTTTCCAACATTATGCGCAACGCTCAATCTACATGACGCTGCAACGTTGCCCAGTGTCCTGCAACTTGTCTCCGAACATTATGCGCAACGCTCAATCTACATGACGCTGCAACGTTGCCCAGTGTAATGCAACTTGCCTCCAAACATTATGCGCAACGCTCAATCTACATGACGCTGCAACGTTGTCCAGTGTCCTGCAACTTGCCTCCCAACATTATACGCAACGCTCAATCTACATGACGCTGCAACGTTGCTCAGTGTCCTCCAACTTGCCTCCCAACATTATGCGCAACGCTCAATCTACATGACGCTGCAACGTTGCCCAGTGTCCTCCAACTTGCCTCCCAACATTATACGCAACGCTCAATCTACATGACGCTGCAACGTTGTCCAGTGTCCTGCAACTTGCCTCCCAACACTATGCGCAACGCTCAATCTACATGACGCTGCAACGTTGCCCAGTGTCCTGCAATTTGCCTTTCAACAATATGCGCAACGCTCAATCTACATGTCGCTGCAACGTTGCCCAGTGTCCTACAACTTGCCCCCAACATTTTACAATGCATTCACGTGACATGTTGTTGGTAAATTTGACAGTGTTGCACGTCATGTTGGTATCTTCCACCATGAAGTGGTTCGGCGAATTAGGTATTTTATAAAGTTAAGTTAAGGGATTATCGAATTTTAGACTTTAATCGATGATTTCACTGGTAAATTAAATATTAATCACACATGTGGCGGATTTACAGAAGATAAAAATTAATAACTTTCAATTGGATTTCGTTTAATATTTACAGATTTTCGAAGACAATAACTGCTGAATTCAACGGCCACACTCACTCTGATGAGTTTAAGATATTCTACAGTCTGACTGATGGCAGTCCTATCAATGTAGCGTGGGGAGCTGGTAGCACCACCAGTTTCACTGATTACAATCTTAATTATAAGATTGTGGATTTTAACCCCGTTACTTATGTAAGTAACGAACATTGAATTTTATTTAATTAAGTTTTGAACAATGGTCTATAGGCACATATAGTGTCAAAAATAAATATTCACCATCTTTCAAAGGTCATTTCATACTTAACTATGGATCGCAATATACAGTGATGTTTTTTGGGAATATTGATGATTCTACCAAAACATGTCTGAGAGAGGGGGTGAATAGCCTCTTCATTTATGTTAAGGCTAAACAGTAAATTATTATTATTGCGAAATCGAAAGCGGCTATATAGAGAGAGATAACAAAATTAACAAAATCCCAAGGTGTAAATGCACATACGATGAGCTCGTTAATTTCGGCTTAACGCCCCCCCACCTCTACAAAAAACAAATCATTCAAGTACAAGAGTTGGTCCCACCATTATGAGAAATAGATCCCAAATTCTAACAACCTATTTTATTTTTACAGCAACCAGAAGGTATAGTGAATTACGTCTACAACCTCACTGAAGCAAACTTACGGCCGAACCGACCACCTCACTGGTTCCAACTCTACGACATGAAAAATACGTTTCAACTAACCGACCTAACCGCTTCTTCTATGAATGACTTAGTTTATAGAATGGTTACTAACAACAGGCATTTATTAGACCTTTATGCAGCTTTCTATTCAAAAATAAGCGATACACGCTGGCAACACTGCAACGATTGGTGTAAAATTGATAATCTTTGCAAAACTGTTGTCACTGTATTGTGGGAAAGGTCCAAGTGTGAAGAATTAAGAAGACTTTTTTTTAATTAAGATTGATACAATTTTGCAAGAATAAAATGTAACACTGAGAAAATAACTAATACTGTCATATAATTGATATAAACAAGAGCATGCTTAAAAACATTAGCATAAGGTTTAATTTACAATGACTGGCAGTCGTGAAATTAAAGAAACTATCACACCATTTTTTTATTTGTTAGACCCAGAAAGTGCAGACAACAACTCTCAAATATACCAATCGCTGAACTGTATCATCTATACTTCGATACTAATATTATGAAGACAACAGATTTGTAAGTTTGTATGTAGGGGGTAATCTCTGAAACTGCTGAACCGATTCTGAAAATTCTTTCACTAATATGTAGCTGCACTATCCCTAAGTGCCATTGGCTGTTATTGCATATAAACAAGATACCATGTCTAAATAGTGAGTTGAGGACTGAATTGAAAAAGACCAAATATTTTTATAGTAATCAAACATTTTTAAACAGATTTTTAAATACATACCTGATGTCAGAAGAAAACAATATTTTAGGGACTTAAGTTGTCATATAATCCAAAGGTTATTAATAAAATAATTGTTTTTATCAAACAACAATTGATTTATTTCGTTAACTTAATTTTTTAATACCTACAAACTACATAACATTAGTGATCTGATATACTTAACCAGGTTATGTTTGGTTTTGACTTCAAATCTTCACTTGGGATCTTATCCAATTCTGAAATCTGAAAAAAAAAAAACTTTAACTGGAAACTAACTTTTATTTTGAAAACCAGAACATTCAAAGCCTTCTTTCTGAACTGATGGTTCGACTTTTAGATAATTTAGGCCCTTTAGTCGCCACATTAGTAGTAGGTAGCATACTCAGGTTTAAGGTGCATAATTCCATTATTCATTTAATTATATCACTTAGGAATTGGCAAGCAGAGTAGAACAATGGAAAGAGTGGGAGGCCTTTTCCCAGCAGTGGAACAGTACAGGCTAGGTTTAAAAAAATACTGCAATAATATGGCAATAATAAAAAAAAAACCTACAAGATTGGACTACAACAGCATAATGCTAAGGAGTTTGTTGTACTGCTTCATTTTTCCTGCTATGAAAAACTAGGAAGAATTGGATTTTGTAATTATTAACAAGCAAAAACTTCTGATCCTCAACTGGAGTGAAATTAATAAACCAACTGACAATACAACTTATATTGAATCCAGTGCTCACTAGAACTAGTACTCAAAAATTTACTCATCAAAATCAACATGAATCTGCTGTAAAATCGATTGTGTGAAGCAGTGGCTCGAAATTGTCTAAGATCAGTAGCCGTCATCAACCTAATACTGTGTGATATCCTAGGATAAATTGTATTAGGGTGCCCTCAAATTACCCGCAAAGTGCCTTGCGACGGCAGCGCGTCTGCAGAGCAGCAGTCGCGGGTTTTTTATTTATATGGAATAACAAAGCAGCGTAGGGATGGATCGGAATGTTGGGCTGTGAAAAAGACGGATAAAAAAAGATTGCATGTAGCGGAGATGAGAATGTTATGATGGATGTGTGGTGTGACGAGAATGGATAAAGTGAGAAATGAATACGTAGGGGCAGCGCTGCTGCTACGCTGCCATTGTGCGGCACTTTGTAGCTAATTTGACGGCGCCCTTAAAGAGTAAAAATAAATACCTGATGCCTGATAAACTTGATGAGCCTCTCAATATGTTCAGCTTTGACATCATCAGCTAAAGAGTAGAACCTTCTCCAAAGAGCTGCAGCCAGGACCTTGTCATCGCTGAGCCCTTCATCATAAGCCACCAGGGCAGCTTGAAACTGTTCTGACAACTCTGAGACTTGCTTTCTTGCAATTGCTGGATTGGCACCCTGAAATTGAGTGGGGAGAAATTATGAAGCAAAACTTCTTTATAAAGATTTGCAATTGAGGTTCATCAAATTGAGGTTAAGGGTTGTAAATTTCTGGTTATTCTATTACAGCATTCATTATCAACAAAAAGTAATGGAAATTGTGATAACTTACGGAATTTTAACTTAGGGCTACTTACTAGCTTTAGTTTAGTAATGGCAATTTATAGATATGTATATTATGTCTCATGTATGTCTATGATGAGGTAACTGGATAAGTATGTAAGATAAATGGTGACAGAGATGCTTCAGAGTTAATAGATGATTATTTCTTAATAAGTTAAATTGCTTTACCTCCAACAATTTTATTTTATTTGCAACATCTGCCCAAAGAGCTTCAATTATACAGTTTCTTACAAAGTGGCCATCACCTTTTATGTATTTTTTCTTTTCACCAGTTGGTAGCATGACATCTTCAGCCATGTACCGGACCATGAGTAGCCATACATGAAGCTCTGTAATGGTAAACCATGAGGCGAAAGTGTCGGGCAACTCAAGGCGTTCAAACCATTCGGTAAAAGCCACATTTTCAGGTATACACTCATATAGGAAGTATCCTGTTAATTTTAACCGCTGAAAAAGGTAAAATAAATATTAGGCTAAGAAAGATACTTCAAAAATAATATTAATATGTTGAAAATTTGAATGAAATGCTTTTTTGCAGAAATTACCTGTTATTAGTACTATACAAACTAAAAGGAAAAGCTGTGTAAAATAACTGACTTATTCTTATTTACATCCTTCCAATAAGAAAATCGTTTACCGTCCTAGATTGGTCCATCCATCCAACAGCATTCATGAACTTCTTAACATAGCTGTCTTCTACAGTCACAGTATTCAGGTTTCTAGTGTTTGCTTTGATAATACAAAAGCTACCAGCGCATGGTCTTGCATAATTCGTTTTAATTTGTACTCGCTGTTGCAACAATATCTGTAAATATACGTTTTATGTGTTTCATTATATATACCAAAAAATAAATTTAGATGAATAAAAATATAGTTATAGGGTTAAGGTTTGGTTCGATTTAAACAGGGTTATTTTGTAATTCAAAATAACACTTACACGAGATAAAGCGCGTGATCGAAACATACTGTTTTAGTACTATTAAACCAATTTAACTTCGCTTGGATAACATTTCTCCTTGCCTCTATAAATAAATTTGATTGACATAACATGACAATTGACAGTTATGTCACATGGCATGTTCCGAATCATGTCAAATGTAGTCTGCGCGTATCAGCAAAAGCCGTTTCAAGTTAGAAACTTGTATACCCTACGAATAGAAATTCCTTAATTTCGACCCAGATGAGGATCGAAGATTTTTTTAAATAACTGTTACGTATACGTATAATAATAACATAAAGTTTTTTTATTGTTGCAATACGTAAACAAATAAGTGAAAACCGGACTGATTCTGTTTTCAAGCAAAGCCAGTCACTAGAAAATTTCATCATAGACAACATAGGTACAACACTACCCGTTCAATAATGTTCACTTCACGTTTTACGATTTCGTGTCTATAGTTATTTTTAAGGTTACATAATTTACGGGCGGGCGCCGATAATCGCCCGAGTGCATTAAAAGAATAAAAATGTTGGGAGCTGTAAGTCGGGTTGGAAGCGGCCTTTTGGCCGTTAAGTCGGTAGCTGAAAAAACCCTCACAGAATGTGGCAAAATCGCGACTGTGTCCGCCATCAACAAAAGGGATTATGCTGCCGCAGCCGCTGCAGGCAAAGGGAAAGGTAAGGTAGTCGCTGTAATTGGTGCCGTAGTGGATGTCCAGTTCGAAGATGATCTTCCACCCATCCTAAATGCCCTTGAAGTACAAAACCGTCAACCTCGGCTTGTGCTGGAGGTGGCGCAACACTTGGGAGAGAACACCGTTCGCACCATCGCCATGGACGGTACCGAAGGTCTGGTCCGCGGCCAACCCGTCCTCGACTGCGGCTCTCCCATCCGTATCCCCGTGGGCGCAGAGACCCTCGGCCGCATCATCAATGTCATCGGTGAGCCCATTGACGAGCGCGGCCCCATCCCTACTGACAAGACCGCCGCTATCCACGCCGAAGCGCCCGAGTTCGTGGAGATGTCCGTGCAGCAGGAGATTCTCGTTACTGGCATCAAGGTCGTCGACCTGCTCGCTCCCTACGCCAAGGGAGGTAAGATCGGCCTGTTCGGCGGCGCTGGAGTCGGTAAGACTGTACTCATCATGGAGCTGATCAACAACGTCGCCAAGGCGCACGGTGGTTACTCCGTGTTCGCGGGAGTAGGAGAGCGCACCCGCGAGGGCAATGACTTATACCAGGAGATGATTGAGTCTGGAGTAATCTCCCTAAAGGACAAGACTTCCAAGGTATCGCTGGTGTATGGACAGATGAACGAGCCCCCAGGCGCGCGTGCCCGTGTCGCTTTGACTGGACTGACTGTCGCTGAGTACTTCCGTGACCAGGAGGGACAGGATGTACTGCTGTTCATTGACAACATTTTCCGTTTCACCCAGGCTGGTTCTGAGGTGTCTGCTCTGTTAGGTCGTATCCCCTCTGCTGTAGGATACCAACCCACCTTGGCCACTGACATGGGTACCATGCAGGAGCGTATTACCACCACCAAGAAGGGATCCATCACCTCTGTGCAGGCTATCTATGTGCCCGCTGATGACTTGACTGACCCTGCCCCAGCCACCACCTTTGCTCACTTGGACGCCACCACTGTACTGTCCCGTGCTATTGCTGAACTGGGTATTTACCCTGCTGTGGACCCTCTTGACTCTACCTCCCGTATTATGGACCCCAACATTATTGGAGCTGAGCACTACAACGTAGCACGTGGCGTTCAGAAGATTCTTCAGGACTACAAGTCACTCCAGGACATCATTGCTATCCTGGGTATGGATGAATTGTCTGAGGAAGATAAGCTGACTGTTGCTCGTGCACGTAAGATCCAGAGATTCTTGTCCCAGCCTTTCCAGGTGGCTGAGGTGTTCACTGGTCATGCCGGCAAACTGGTGCCCCTTGAGGAAACCATTAAGGGCTTCTCTAAAATCTTGCAGGGCGAGTATGATCATCTACCTGAAGTAGCATTCTACATGGTAGGACCCATTGAGGAAGTTGCGGCTAAAGCCGAAACTTTGGCGAAGTCTTAAACGATTGAACGAAGTGGTAGCTAAGGCAGTAAGCCAGAAATCCATAAACAAATGTTAACACGAATGTATGAGGATGTAATGTTATTTCTAAATAAAATTAGTAAAACTTAAAATTAAATTTTATTTGTACCAGCTCCTGTTTTTGTCTCATAATCATTAGGTTAGAAGAACACTTTAAGTAGGTATGACATCAGTTTTCAAAGGCAAATGTAATTTTTTGTTTCACGGTGCCGGCGGTACATGAAAGTGCCTAAGATATCGCATTTTGTTACGCAATACTCAAAAATTATATCAACTAGCCTAAATAATGTTTTCTGCTGAGCATAAGTATAGGTGAGTACCTTATAAGGAACCCTATAAGAAAATCCGAGGCTTTATTGGGATCAAAGAAATTAAATATATATTACCTGGGATGAAACAGAAAACATTATTTTGCATAGGTAGGTAACTAGTAAGCGAGACGACCATCGAATGAACGAAATATCCCGAACGGAACCAACCAACAAAAGGTACTCTGTGCAACCAACCATGGAATGAATACTTGGTACACCATATAAGTTACGGAAAAGACCTTAAAACATTACATACAGGGTGACACATAATTGGCCTCCTCATCGTTAAAAGCAATCTTACCTATTTAAAAGAGAGGGGAAACCGTGCTACAGATAGTCAGGCGTACTATTTATAAACAACAACAACAAATTAAGAAACAAAGCAGAGAATTTCGTAAAGACGCTAGACGTGACAAGACAAGAATGCCTTAAATCAATGACTATCTAACGAGCTATGTGATCCTCAGTTTTAGTAAGGCCATATTTCATAAAGGACCCCACCCTTATGCAAAACTAGTTCCTGAGAAAGTTTTATTCAGGCCTGCACGAGGCCAGTGACTGAGCTGAATTGACTTATCCAACAATAACTAGGTACTTTGTCTCGACTCACAACTAGTCTTATTTCTATGAAAGCAAATAATACTACTTTGAAGGGCCGAACTACTATGTTACTCTATTCCCGTCACAAGACTACGCTGTTCTGTGCCAGGTAGGTGAAGTAGGTAATGGTCACAGCTATGGCAGGCAGTACTATAAAAACGGGGAGAATCCCTCATTCACCGCTGCGACCAAACTGTATAAAAAACTAGCGTAGTTCAGTGTGAATTTCCGACACAGAGTACCTAACTAGTCTTATCGAGCAAATAATCTTGGATAAAGCTAGGAACTAGTAAGCTACACTAGCTATATAGGTAGCTTTTGATTATCAAACATACGAAGTCGGCCACTTCCTGTAAATTTTAATAGTCGGTAAACATTTGCAGTAACCAAGTTATCAGCGCTGCGACTACTAACAACTAGTCGAGAGATAAATCAGATGATCTGGAATAGGTAGGTATCCGAAAGACCAGAAATCGGTAAGTAGCTGAATGAAAGGAAGTGTTAAATATTGGTACGAGAAAAAATAATCTTTATTTCTTAAAAGTAATTTAATTTGTTATTTCTACCTAATAGCGTAGGTATTTATATGACATACGTAAAACGAAATGTGCTTCAAAGCAACAAAGGTAAATAATGTTTCAATAATTTTAACAAAATACCTATATGGTTGTATTAGCATTTTCTAATGATGTTTCTTTATCATTAACAAGTTCTTCAATGTCTTTTATAATGGAAATATCATCAGCATTACTAGATTCATCATTAATTTTTGGATCCTCGTTATCAATTGAAGCACATTCCTCAATATTGGTGGGTTCATTACTTGCTTCCAGGTTAGGCGGCACTACTGTAGATGTATCATCGTTGTTATCTAGAGATTTTGTAACATTTTCATTATCTTTTGGTGTTGAGGCTTCTATTGGTGATTCAATCGACGATGCCGGAGCTGGTTGTTCTTTATTTTTATTACATACGTCAGTAACTGGTCGAGGTATAGCACAATCCACTTTTGGGACTTTCACAACTACTACTTGATCCTGATCGTCTCTGGAACACCTTTTACTTGGATCTTTTAGTTTAATTGTTTGGAATTTAAGTGGATTATTCAATGTTTGTGTACCACCTTTATTTCTGTTGATTGGTTTTATAACTAGTATTTTAGTTTTTAATCCGGATTTCGTGAAATCAGTGATATTCTTACTAATTATAGGATTCTTCATCACTTCTAAACTTTGACGTCGAAATTTAAGAGGAACAACAGAAGGCAAGCTTTTTGGTTTAACTATCTCATTAACTTTTCCCTTAAAACTGATTTGTTCTTTAGACGAGGTTGCGTTTTCAACAACTTCAGTCTTTGCTTCTGTATTTATATTAACTTCTGGATTTGAATGAACTTCTGGTTTTGAATTAATTTCTGGCTTTGAACTAATTTCTAGTTTTGAGGTAAGTTCTGTCTCTGAGACAACTTCTGTCTTTGAAACAGCTTCTGTATTTGAATTTACTTCTTCTGGCTTCAAATTAACTTCTGGCTTTGAATTTACTTCTGGCTTTGAATTTAGTTCTGGCTTTGAATTTACTTCTGGCTTCGAATTCTCTTCTGTCTTCAAATCAAGTTCTGCTTTTAAAATAACACTATCTTTAATTTTGGGTACTTCTACAACAAGGACTTTTTTAGGAGTTGTAACTTCTTTCATAGAACTAGGGGATGAGGATTCTTTCGCTTTCACAGGAGTTTTCAATGGGCTCGGGGTTGGCGTCTCTTTTGTATCATCGTTATTTTCTTTTTTAGGAGATATTTTATCTCCCCTCGAAATAATCTTAGGTAACATGGGTCTAGCAAAAATATTTGGTGGTCTCGTGTCTTTTTGGGGATATACAATTGGGAAATCAGTTTTTATATGCGCCGCAGAACGTTCAACAGATTTCTTTGACATAGTGATTAGTGCTCCACAGCAATCTTTGTTAATATTATCATAATTAATTTGAATTTCTTGAATCTTTTTCTTGCTTTGAGTTGTTTTTGCATTTGCCATTGTCAGTGAATCTCTATAGCCCTGTGCTTCCATTTTTAATAAATTTGATAAATCATATTCAAAATCTGCATTTTTAGGCTTAGTTTTTCTTCTTACTGGTCTTCTGGATGCTACAGACGATAAATTCTCACTTGTTAATTGCTTTTTAGCATCAATATCATCTATGTCAGAAGAATTCTCTTCAAAGTTCCTGATATTTGAGGAGGTAAAGTTTTCTATGAGGTTTGTATTTTTGTCAAAAGAAATATCTCCATCCTTGTCTTGAGCGGCTGAAACAAGAGAATTGTTAAACCATTGAACAATTTCATAGTTTATAATTATTAACCTTACATACACATTAGAAAACAAAGCCCCCACAATGTCTGTCTGTTCGCGATAAACTAAAAACTACTAAACGAATTATCACATGGTTTAACCAATAGAAAAAGATATTCATGATGAAGGTTTAGGTGCATAATATATGCATATTATAGTAGAAAAAAGTCGGGAATTTTCAACACCCGCGCTGGGGCGGGTCGCTAGTTTGTTGAATAAAAATACCAACCTTTCATTACAAATTCTTTTCTTCGTTTTGCACTAGTTTTACTTTGGAACATTTTCCTCTTTCTTCCTAAGGCCTCTAAACGAGTACTGCTTGACGAACTATCATCAGACAAACGACTCGAATCACTGGAGCATCTGCTAGGACGTCTAGAATCAGGACTAGTTTCAGTAGCTTCGGGTAATTCGTCAGTAGATTCACACAGGTCCAAAGCCTCAGTACCATCTATTGCTTTCACAGTGCTATAATAGAAGTCTTTATCACCCTTCAGCTTATGTACTACTTTCACATGTTCAGGCAGCTTATCGAAGGAGTAATGCTTATAGTTACACAACTTGCAGGCATAGCGCAACCATTTCACGTGCTCAGCCGCATGATCGTACAATTCTTGTGTATCAGTAAATTGTGCATCACATCTCTTACATAACAATTTGTTAATTTCTACTTCTGATTGGATTCTTTGTCTGAAAGCTGTAAGATTACTTTTTTCTGCTTGATGAGCCAAGGGCAATCTGATATTCAGTTTGGGTGGTTCAATGCGTTTTTCAGGTTCTTTCTCTGCGGCCTCCGTAGCATCGTTGGATTGTGAGTCCTCGTCACTGACCTCCATGGCAGCATCGTCATCATCTTTATCTTCGTCCTCGTCCTTATCTTCATCAAGAATATCGTTAACTTCTTCCACGATTTCCTTTTCGTCGTCTTTGTTAGATTTAGATGCTATTTGTGGTTCATCTTTGGACATTTTATTTTCTGTGGAAAAAAATATTTAGAACAATTTAAATATCAAATTCCATTTTTATCAAATGTAAAAATTAACTCAATAATATGCTTTTAAAAATAACTAAATATCAAACTACCCACCACAAAAATAATTACCATTAGCATCAGTAGTCTTTATGGGCAAATTCAAATTGACAGGTGGTCCTTTGTGGTAGTCTTTGCGGATTTGAATTTCGATCTTCTTGGTTTCTTGCGGGCGGCGCGAGAGGGCGCGCGAGCGCGGCTGGCATGTGTGCGTGTGCGCCGCCAGCGCCGCGCGCCGCTCGAACGTGCGTCCGCAGCCGCCGCAGCGCGGTAACTCTCCGTCGCCTTCCATATTGTCCATCCAAGCCTGCAGAAGATAATTTGATAGTAATCTGAAGGATTTTAAAGAAAATTAAAAAAATAATAAAAATCTAAAACCCGACTACGACCAAAAAAATAACACTGTAAAAGTAACAAACAAGATTTTCAGGATGCTAAAATAAGTTAATTTTAACTTAAAGTTAATTTTAAAATAAGTTAAAATTAATAGTTAGTAATAATAACAAGGTAACTGGAAAAATACGAACAGAACAAAAAGAAAAGCCGCAGTCACACCCTCCTGCTTTGCCGTAGTCGGGTAAAAATACATTGTTATTGAAAAATTCGTCTTCCCGTTAGGGTAAATAGCGTAATGAATATTGCTTGCCTTGTCTTGGGATTGTGAGTACGACGAATCTCTACAAGGGAAGAAAAGACCAAAGAAGCGAAGGATGTACTGAGTAAAAGATGATTGGTTTGGTCTAGAAAGGGGGTTACTACTGTGACGGGTGACTAATAGAGAAGTATAGACAAAATGACATGCTGCGCAGACTCCACATAAGTTGGGATAAAAACGAGGGAGAAGGAAATGACGTCTGACTTACTTTTCGGGAAATAGTCCTACAAACAGGATGAATTGGTACCTGCATACCAATGGGTGAATAGGAACTAAACAAGTAACATTTTTTGGACTAGGTAAGTTCAAATACCGATTTAGGAGGTTGTACCAAGAGCAGGTCTTACGCCCAGGATAGAAATTATCCTATAAACTATTCTAGGACAGTCTACCCGTGTATCAAATTGTATCTATATCCGTTCAGCCATTTGAGCGTGGAGGAGTAACAAACATACACACGTACGTACAAAATTGCGCCTTTTATAATTTATATTATACCAGGAGTCTCGACAGACGTTGTCCTGTGTGAAAACTGGCTTTCCGTCAGAAGAAAAAATTGGGAACCTAGTTGCGCCATCTACCGGGTCCAACTGTATTTTCAAATCATCCAGGAACCCACTCAAACATAAACACAAAATTTCATGCAATTCGGTCAAGCCGTTTAGGAGGAGAAAAGTGACAAACACACTTACAGTAGAATTATATATATTATAACGATTATATACCTGATTTTCCTGTTCCAACCTTTCCTCTTCAGTAATTTTCGGAGCAATAATAGATTTCATGTTATTTTTACGTTTTTCATAGAATGCTGGTGGATTGTTCATCTTAAATGCTTTCGCTTGAATTGATTCCCTCAGTCTTCTAATTTGTGCTGCAGTTTTCCTGATAATAAAAAGGGTTTCGTTTATTATGCAATAGTATCAATAATGATATTCATTTAGGTACACTGATAAAGAACTTACTACAGCTAGTACCTACTTAATGGAATGAAAATAACGCAGATGTAAGATTCCGAACGCCCTGTATCACGCTCGAGAATGATATGGTGACTTTCTTATTAGAATGTCAAAAATCAGTGGGAGAGAAAACAAAACATTTTCTAAATCTATAAATAAAAGGAAAAAAAGGAGAAGGTCTGTATAAAAGTAGAAACTGACTGGCATATCACTAAACTACTGAGACTAGGAAAGTGAAATTTTGCAGTTTCTTTTTATGACGTAGTTGAGCACTAAGACTGGGGGCACACGATGTGTTATTGCGGCGGTGTACCAATCGGCGGCCGTACGAGCGGGGCGGTATCGCTCGTGTGCTCGCCGATTCGTCAAAATATTTGCGTTGCGGCGACGCAACGCATCGTGTGCCCCGGTTCTGAGAGAGGATTTTCCAAAATTCACCACCTTTTAGGATGAAAGGGGGTCCAAAGTTTGTATGGAGAAACTTACTTTCACACGCGATTCGCAGTGCAGTCGAATTCATGTTACTTATGAGATGGAGTACTGTGCAACAAGAACCGAACTTCAAAGCCACCAATAAAGCTAGACTACACCGCGCACGCGTGTGCCACATACGCCGATCTGGACGCGTCGGTCACTATACATTTTAGTCGTTCTACGTACAAATCAGGCGTGTTACACGTGTGCGTCGGTCTAATGTAGTTCTAGCTTAAGTTTGTCTAGACCAAGGGCTATGGTCCCTAACGCCAATGGTAAGTCATGACGTGTCAAGATGTCTGGCGTGCGAGCAGGCGGATGGAGTCATAGGTACACCCTATATAACTCCATCCCTTTAACAGTTCAGTTTAGGTCGTCAAATGGATCGCGTTAAGAGCTCGTAGTATAGTACCTGTCTAGTAGCGTCTGTACCTGTCGACCACTCCTCCTTTGACCAAAACCCATCTTTCCATAATCAATTTAATTTCAAATATTCACCTATGAACTTTGAAGAGATGCCTGTAAACACTCCAGGACGTAGAGAAGATCTCCAAGCAGTCGGGACATGGGTACACCAGGCGGCTTTCAACGTGCTTGTACTTCATGTGGAACTTCAGAGTCTTTTGCGTTGAGAACTGCATGTCACCTATGACAATATTATTATTTGTTTAGACACAAGCAGGTATGAGCATGATTTTAAAAAGACATTAATTTTGTGGCTTGAAGGTGACTTTAAAAAAGATATTTCGTAAAAAGAGGTGGAAACTGTGAAATACTTATTATAAATTTAACTCAGAATAAGTAACCTTGACCGTTACCGGAGTCAACGGTAGACGGGCTGCCGGGCACTAGGGGTTATTTTTTGGTTGTGCTTATCATTAGAGGGGTTTTGCTATAATCACCACGCTTGGCATGCGGGTTGGCGATCACAGTTGGTTGTTGCAATACACAGAGAATGCTGCTGCCCATTCTCTGCTATGCCCCTTAGTCGCCTCTTACGACACCCACGGGAAGAGATGGGATGGTGTTATCCTTTACGTCCGGACACCATGCGGAACGAAAAACATAATTGGGGGAGGTCTACTGATGATGATGAACTCAGAATAATAATTTTAGTCAAGTTTCGCTCATCAGGTTTCCAATTAAAACACAGATACTTCATAATGGTTGAAAAAATTGGGTCAAATCATCACGAGTTGTTACAAAGTCGGTCCATAAAACTGTTATTTAACCCTTTAATAACCGCTTGCGCCGGATTGGTCCAGCGAGTGTTTTCGTGCCCTTTTCGCCAAGGTCAATCCCCATAGGTGACAGTAGAGCTGACGAGATGGAGTATTTGATCATGGATGTGCGACCCTGGCGGAATAAACGCGAGAGTGTTTGTCGGATATATCCGACGTAGGCGGTTAAAAAGTTTAACATAAATGGACTTAGAAGGGCTATCTTTGTAATGTCGGACTAAGGTCGTCCCCTGGGTGGTTGGGGTGGCTAAGCAAAATGTCCATGTCGCTCTCCCACGCCTTAATACCCGGAAAGCTGGCGAGACAGGAGGAACGTAAGAGCGAACGATGGGAACCCAACATTTTAAGCACAATATATTTAAAAACTAGAGAAATCGTTGAAATTCTTGGTATTTCTTGATAATTATTATATACTGAAACCTTCCTCGTGGATCACTCGATCAATTGGTGAAAACCACACGAAAATCTGTTCAGTATTTTTAAGTTTATCGCGAACAGACCAGACAAAAATAATGAGATATTTGAACTTTTGACTTTTCATAATCCGGGTTTTTCAAACCCGGGGCGAGCCGCCTCCGATGACGCCCCTTTACAAAGACTCGTTTTCGCTAGTGGACAATGGCGAGAAACGGCAAAGTGAGGAAAAATTACAAGAATGTCACTGATAATTAGTATCAGTTACATTCTTGTAATTTTATTAAATAAATTTAAGTACTTGTAATATTTACTCACAAACTTTACACTTGAGTATGTTAGTACTATCACCATTTTCTTCATCATCACTTATTTGTATTACATTATCAAGTTCTTCTGAAACAGAACTCTTTATTTTGAAATTGCCATCACTTTGTAGAACAGCTATGTCCCTTGATAAAATTTTGTCCAGCTCATTCACCTAGAAACAGAAAAACAACTTCATTAAAAAGTCGAATTTACCCTCTATGTTCAGTGGTTGTGGAGATGGTTGGGGTACTGGAAAGTTCTGGGTTTGATTCATAGTTGAAACCATTATGGTACCCAGATAACATACAACTGCTTTACATTACAGTTTACTGCCTAATGTCCAAAATTTTTGTGATATTTTAAAACAGGTAAAGTAGGTACTTACACACAACATTATGGTAAATACCCAAGTTAATATTAACTTATCTGATCTATTATTATTATTTACATATTTGTTTGGCTAAGTATAGAAGGAAGGACACATAGGAGGATCAGGGGCTAATGCAACATGCGATTTTATGTTTACCTACCTACCTTTCATATGTTATAAATATGTCTTTTAATAAGTCTTTAAAATAATGTAATTTTCTTATAAGTAACATTAAATGCACACTTACTTGAACTTTCATGCTTTCTTTTGGTTTGTCATCATGTGACTGAACGCTTTGAAAAACAGCCACAGAACTATTTGGTATCTTCTGCAAATCTATTAGTTGTTCTTCATTTTTATTTTCTAGAATTCCTTTGTTTTGCGCAATCTTCTCTACGATTGCTGTCAAATCCTTGGTCAATGGCACCCGGTCATCTACATCATCTATTTCTTTATTTTCAATTTCAGTACTTTCTTTGAGAGAATCTTGGTATCCCTGTTCCAAGCGTTTTATTTTCAGCATTTCTGTAAACTGTAATGAACAAGGAAACATTTAAATCAGAAGTAGAAATTAAGAGAATAAGAAGTAATCAATAATTTGACACAACAATGAAAGTAAAACTCACCGTTGAAGTAGCATTGATAAAATGGCTGTGTACCGAGGTATTGAACTTTTCTTTGCAATAGACACGTTTGTGAGATATGAAATTAGCTAAGCTTCTAAATATATTTCGACAGACTTTGCATTCATATAGTAAATCACACTCATTTGATAGTAAGTCTTTAAGCTGAAAAAGAGAAAACAAAAATAATTAGGTAGGTGTAAAAAAACATACTTAAAAAATATATATATAAATAATATTTTAGGATCAACTTACTTCCTCAGTAGCCAAGTCAAAAATCTTCCTTGCTTGACCAAACCCTGTAATGCTAGTAAGTATAGGTTTCCTAAGAATAGCAAAGTCTGTGTCCTCTGGCTCTTCACTAGTTTGACCTACTGTCTTAGAACTAGCCTTACTTTTATCTTCTTTACCTTTTGTTTTTGTATTCACCTTGTTACCAGCCATGCTGACCTAAAATGATAGGCATATTATGTAAATGAATTATTTTATTGCAAATAGTAATAAAATTCGCTAACACTTAGATAAAAAATCGTAAATCGATATATTTGATCTTTAGATTTGAATATAATTTACCACGCATTTTATGTTGGCACTGTTTTGTATAACGCTGACCAACCATGTTGACAATGAAGTAACAGATAAAACTTTACACATAGATATATCAGTAATTGCTGGCTAAAGCATTGTTATTATTTTACTACTTCCGTAACAACTAGCAACGAAACGATATCATGCTTTCTATCTGACTCAGGCATGGTAATATCATATTCCACAGCTACCAAGACATTCGCCGTCTCTCCCTCAAATATACACAATAACATGCGATTTTAAGTCATATAAACAGATGCAATTAACATTTTAATCAATACAGATTACGACACAAGTGTTTAATTATATACACTTACGTGTAAATCTTCACAACCGCAAACTTGAAAATCCTAGTCTTGCGACAACTGCACCTCCATCACGCCTCCATTTTCAACAAATGAATATCTCCTATAGTACGTAACTGTGTTCTCATGGCCATGTACAACTATAGCATGTAAAGAAAAAAATTGCAAAGAGTTATCATTCAAATATTTTAACTTTATTATGAAAATATAAAATAAAAACTGGGAACTACCGTCTTTTTACATTCATAATGTAATTATTTTATTAAATGCGCTGAAACTGCAATAAAGGGTGTTGGTTGATTGATTGAAATGTGAAAGAACCCCAGAAATCGCTACCGACATTTAGGACAATGGCACCACTAGACTTTTGGAAGTTAAAAGAATTTTTTTTTCTGTTAATGGAATGACCCAGAATATTGATACAAAAATGACAATCGAAACGTTCTTCTAATGAATATAGAATTATCATTATTATTTATGCTTTTTATCGGCATAATTTCGAATTAGAAAACCCAGAAACACATTATTGTTATAATGAGGAACTCTTTTATATAATCTGTTGTTATCCTGACAGCTGACGTCTGTAATTGACAACAGTCAGTCAACAGTTGTGTCAAACAGTGTCAAAGTCAAATATTGTGTGAAGCGTTTGCTGTAGCGGTGGTTGAGTTAATTTGCAAACCGGCTTGCTAGTCTTCGTTTTAATTTTGTAATCAATACGACGCACAAGTAACAGTTTTATCATCTAAAGATTTGTTAACTTAATTGGGTATCACATGATGGCATCCGGTGAGAATCAGACATCATCTGATCACCAGCAACGAAGATGGCATCACATAAGAAAGTTATTGGAAAGGTCTGGTCCTTTCTGCCATCCAGATTTCGAGCCGTCGCCCGAAATATTGGACTTTATTATGGATTCATGTAAAGTCCTCATTGTGGGTGCGGGTGGGCTCGGATGTGAGTTACTGAAAGATTTGGCTTTGATGGGATTCAAAAAATTGCATATTGTCGACATGGATACTATAGAACTTTCCAATTTAAACAGACAGTTTCTGTTTAGAAGGCATGATATTGGTCTATCTAAAGCTAAGTGTGCTGTAGAATTTGTTAATAAAAGGTAAGCATGTGTGATAGAATCATTTTGAACAGTGTAATAATTTGCTTTTTTTATGTGTATGTCATGTTATTTTTTCCAGAGTGCCTGGTTGTGAAGCAGTAGCTCATCACTGTCCAATCCAGGATTTAGATGAAGGTTTCTATAGACAGTTCCACATAGTTGTATGTGGACTTGACTCAATTGTTGCCAGGCGCTGGCTTAATGGCATGCTGATGTCACTGCTGCAGTATAATGATGACAGTAACTATGCTTTTAGTTATTTTTAATTTTTTAACTTGGATTATTTCATTGGAAAATCTTAGAAACGGTAGTGCTCTTAACTCTTTTAACATGTAGTAGTTTCATCTTTTACCCCACAACAAGGATGTTTTCCAAGAAATACTTCAGCATAAACTTATATGAGACTGGAGACCTTTGTTATAACATTTTTCAGTCTCAAATAATTTTATTTATTTATTATTTATTTAAACTTAATGTACAGTAGTAGTATATAGGCGGACTTAATGCAGCAATACATTCTCTACCAGTCAACCTTTGGGTTAAAAAAGATAATACTGTGGTAGGTGTTCACAATAAATAAATATCAATAAATTAAGTTGTATTACATAATAAAATATATATAAATATATGAAAATATTATAAACTAATAATTACTCAATAATAATAAAATAAATATATCATATCTTGACTTGACTTGCGAGGTTGTTAACATGTGGGAAGTAGACACAGCAGTTATTGTGCCGATAGTCTGATGGCCAATGGCTTAATTGCCAAGAGCCTGAACCAACATCAGATGAGGCTCTGGTTTGGCAGTTAGATCAAGGGCTTGATTCAGAAAGCAGTGCTATGCTCCTGGACATGGCGCATATTGTTCGAAGATTCCTCTCTCAGGAGCCCTGACCACTGGTAGCTTAGACCCTGTTCCCAATGCCGGTGGGCATTTTTAATATTTTTAAATGTTTTTTTAATATGCTTTTACTGTTAAGGAATATTTTAAAATGTAAATAATATGTTAAGATAGAAAATAAATAAAATAATACATATTATAATTCTGACTAATCTCAATTTACAGGAAGTCTAGACCAAAGCAGTGTCATCCCAATGGTGGATGGAGGTACTGAAGGGTTTAAAGGCAATGCAAGAGTCATCCTGCCAGGCATGAGTGCTTGTATTGAGTGTACCCTGGACCTGTACCCACCACAGAAAACTTTCCCACTCTGTACCATTGCTAATACTCCAAGGTAATAAGAACTTTATGGTCAGCAATTTAAATGTTCAGAATAGAATAATAGGTAGTTTACAAGAAATCCAATAAACAAACAAATCTTTTTAGGGTTCCGTTCCTCAAAAGGAAAAAACAGAATCCTTATAGGATCACTTTGTTTGTTGTCAGATTGTCTGTCTGTCAAGACCCTTTATCTTGGAAACGCTCAGAGGTATTGAGTTGAGATTAAACCATATATAATACGGCCGTTCTAACTTGGCGCCCGTGAACATAGGCTCTGCGAACTTTAGCGCATGTACAGTCGTAAAAAAAACTGTTATTGACGTTATTTTTTTAAAACCAACATACAAATAAAATTTTACTAATATAGGGACCAAGTACAAATAAAATAAATATTAAAACACTTTCAAACAGAAAGCTACAAAAATAACTTATGAATTAAAGAAACAAACCTAACACTACACAAAAAACTTAACAATGTATTAATAAAAACCAACGAAAATTTTTGTCACCGCCTGTGCTCAAGACAGAGACAGCGACACGAACACGACACCAATGCTAACGTGTGACTGAGACACATTACCGCGTCCCGAGCATTGCCGATTATGCACGAAGTTTTACAGAGTAAAGAAAAAGTGATGTCCAATATGCGTGTTTGAGGGTGTTGTTTAATCGATTATTTTTCAAATCGATTGAAATCTAGAAAAATATATTTTATTAAATTTTATAAGGAGGTTTAAAATATTCTCAAACAGTCGTTATTGTAGTAGTCGTTTATAATTAACTGATATTTAACTAAATCGTATCTTTCAACCAAGAAAATATGTATAATATTATTAGTTTTTTTATTATTAAAGTCGAAATCTCGTTTACTAACGACAACATTTACTATGTTTGTGAATCTATTTCGTTCAATATGTCATATAAACAAAAATCAATAAATTCCAAATCGATAAAAATCGATTGCGATATTTGATTGAATAAAGAGTCGATTGTGTTTACATAGAGTCAATCTCTAGCTTACACCTCCGCCCCGCGCACGTCGCCTCATGCCACCATTTTGTTCCTAAAAAACGTTCGTGCGCAGCCTTCTGCGCAAACTTCAGGGCCGCCAAATTAAAACGGCCGTAGTATACTCAGGTTTTCGGTCCCATAAAGCTGAAAAAATCAAACTTCCGAGTTAACGAAAAAAAAAGATGCGGCCCTTTATGTCGCAAAAAACGTATATTTCAATACTCAAGAGACATCAAAATTCATAGGATACTTACTGTTGACCTAGAATCCTGAAATTTGGCATGAAGCAAGGTCTCATAGCACAAGCATAGGAAAAAATTTGAAACTGTTTTGTAGTTACGACACATAAAAACACTTTTTGGGCGATTCGGAAATATCATCGTAACTCAATTCGGAAATTGAACTGTTTTCATGGGTAAGATTGTACGGAACCTCAGTGCGCGAGTCCGACTCGCACTTGCTCGGTTTTTTGTTATAAATCATCATTCTCTGCCACCTTTGGAGGTAGGCGGAACAGAGAGTATTCCCGCAAACCTCTTTTGAAAAGCGAGGATCCTCCAACCAGACGGGATGTTATGTCTGGTGGGCAACTGCCCGATAGATGATTTCGGACTGTTCTATATGCGCTAATCGCGCGGAGAACTTTGATTGCGCGATGCAAGATTAGTTATTATGTGACGCCATAGATGTCGCTACACACCTATTTTTTTTTAGTTTGTCACTACTTTCATACTTCTCTATTATTTTCATCTCAGTAGTCACCACTTTCCTCGAGATCATTCTTCACACATCATTTCCCTTCCATCATTTATTTTGGTAACAAATCAAATCCAAGTCTGTTTTACCTGTTAATTTATGCCGAAAATACTGATTAAAGTTGTACACTGTTTAGCAGAATGTCTTTTTCATTTTGAATTTTATCCTACATTTCAGATTACCAGAACATTGCATTGAATATGTCAAGGTTATTCAATGGGCGAAAGAAAATCCTTGGGGTGCCACCACACCCCTTGATGGCGATGACCCTCAGCATGTAGCTTGGGTGTTTGAGAAGGCACAGGACAGGGCTGTCAAGCATGGAATATCTAATGTTACCTATAGGTTGACTCAGGGTGTTTTAAAGAATATTATCCCAGCTGTTGCTAGTACCAATGCTGCCATTGCTGCTTGTTGTGCTACTGAGGTATGTCTGGACCACTGAGATATTTAAATTCAGAATTAACATAAAATATTTTTAAATTAATTTTATTAGATGAACACAGCCCCATTGAAGTGCTGAAGTATTTGTACAAAACGCCACCATGTCAGTCCGACTTCAGGACCAGAATTCGAAACCTATCCTTTTGCAGCGGGGTGTGAGGCAGGGGGACATAATTTTTCCGAAACTGTTCATGGCCGCAATGGAGGATGTCTTCTTCTGAGTCTGGAATTAAGAGGGCTAGGCATTAATGTCAATGGCGAGCACATTACTCACCTTCGGCTTACTGACGACATAGTAGTCAGTGCTGAGACTACGGAGGAGCTCAGAAAAATGCTCGGTAACCTCAGAAGAGCTTCCGAAAAAGTGGGACTTAAAATGAACATGGACAAAACCAAAGTCATAGTTAACATCCACGAATCACCCACTCCTATCAAGATCGGAGACTCTACACTCGAAGTTGTGAACGACTACGTTTATCTGGGACAGAGTGTCCTGTTGGATTCTCGTCCAATATACCATTGTCTCAAGACGAAAGTCTATGGCCTATGTGTTGCCAGTGATGTGACATAAGGCTCCGAAACGTGGTTGCTTACAATGGGCCTCATAAGAATACTTAAAGTCACCCAAAAAGCAATGGAAAAAGTTATGCTCGGAGTTTCCTTGCGTGATCACATCAGAAATGAAGATATCCGCAGGAAAACCAAAGTTACCGACATAGCTCGAAGAATCGCCAAATTTAAGTGGCGCTGGGCAGGGTACATACGCAGAACAGATGGTTGATAGGGACGAAAGGTTCTGGAGTGGCGACCACGTACCGGATGACGCAGCGTTGGAAGGCCTCCCACAAGGTAGACCGATGATCTGGTATGGCTCGCGGGAATCAGATGGATGCGAGACGCACAGGACCGGTCGTTGTGGTGACGCTTGGGTGAGGCCTATGTCCAACAGTGGAAGTCTTTCGGCTGTAATGATGATGCCCATATACTGACAAAAAGATAAAGCAATTATGCTGCCAATTATGGTTTTTTTTTTGAGTTATGATTGTGTCAAATCATATTGAAGCAGATGAGTTCTGCACATATTGGCTGCAGTCTCTTTACAGAGCGTTTCTATAGCGAGCGCATTTCTATGTTTAAAGTAAAAGCTAATCAATATTTTAGTTATTTTGTTTTTATTGCTATTGGAGCATTGTTATGTCAAAGAAATGGTATCTGTGGAAATAGAACATTCCACTTTATTGAACTTTGTCAAATTATTGCCTCAAAAAGTAACTAATTCGCCAAATATCCCTAAACTAACTTCCAACTATACTCAGAGTCAGCGCGATCTAGCGAGATAATGGCCACACTCGAAGATGTAGCTTTCGCCTTAAAAGGTACTGTACTGTAACTACTAAAAACTCCTTGCAGGTTTTCAAATTGGCCTCATCCTGTTGTGCTAACATGAACAACTACATGGTGATGAACATGGCCGATGGTGTGTACACATACACTTTCAATGCTGAAAAGAGATCTGACTGTGTTGCTTGCAGTAACACCACACGCGTTGTGGAGATAGAGCCTGATGCAACCTTACAGACAATTTACGATAAGCTCTGCGAAGATCCTGTATTTTCAATGAAGAGTCCAGGTAAGTATTATTTTAACTTTATAAATTGAAATAATTCACATAAAATTAAAAATATATTTTATTACTTTCCAGGAATAACTACTGTAATCAATGGTCGTAACAAAACATTATACATGTCGTCCATAAAAAGCATTGAAGAAAGAACTAGGGATAATTTGAAAAAGAAAGTAACAGAACTAGGTTTATATAATGGCGCAGATATTCTAGTTGCTGATGTTACTACTCCAAACACTGTTACAATAAAATTGAAGTTTTTGGAAAATCAAGATGTTGAAATGGCACGATAAGAACATTCTACTTCTGAGTACTGCTATAAACTATTGCAATATTTATGCCTTTTACTTTATGAATAAATTAATCCGAGTGTATTATCTTTTTATTAATGAGAACCTTAATAGTATGGATGCATACAATATATTACGACTTCTGTTTATCATGATGATTTTTTTTGTGACACACGCATTATGTTAGTATACCTAAATGCAAGGGTTGTGTAGTGCAGCACACGCCTTAGCAGAAACATGAGGGTGTGTAGTGTTGCACTCGCGGTAGAAACAAAAGTGATGCTGGATGAGTCGTATTTTACTAGTGAGACAGCGGAAACACAAGGGCTGTGTTTTTACCAATGTACGGCAAGCGCTGCACGTGAAAGTGTAATAAAATAAATAAAACTACATTTCGATGCAAGTGGCAGTGTGATTTTCGAGAAGACTTAAATTCATGTACAAACCATTACGTATATTACAACCCTCTTGCGGTTGATAGAGGTTTACTAGCATTGTTCACGTCAAAGTTAGGTGCGCAGTAGGTACCTACCCTATGGTCGTTTTTCTGATGGATGCGGATATCACATACTCATGTCGCATACACCAGAAGACGCATAGAATCCAGACGTAGACTCTGCAAAAAAAGAGGCAATCAAGTTTGCCTTTTTGTCAGTAGGTAGTCCTCTTTGACCTACCAGGTTTTCAGTAGCTAAGGACGGCAGAATTTCGATTGAACCACGGGATTCAACTGACTTTGAGCCAGGGAGTATTATACTTTATTATCTGCTGGGCTTAAAGCAAGTTTGTTTTCAATTTAATGTAGTCAAACCGATACGAGTTGTTACGTATCATCTACTTGCAAGACTTGGTAGCTCTATAGAAGGTTCTCCTCTTCCGATTCAGGTAATTTACTTTGCGCATACGAACTTCGATCCGATCCGGTTTACGGTTGGCGCAGTGGTTGAGCAATTGACTGCTGCGCTACGGGTCGCGAGTTCGATTACTGCACGGAACGATGGCCGACCAATGATCTTATACACCTACCCTACGTAAAAAAATCTTTTGGCCGACAGATAGGTGTCCCGGTTCTGGGTGTCTTGTGTAGCATAGCATAGTCGGCCTTATAATGTTCCCACTGTTGGGACTCCGGCCTCCTCTCTAGGAGAGGGTATGGGCTGTAATCCACCACGCGGGCCCAGTGCGGGTTGGTGGATGTCACATGTCTTCGAATTTTTGGTTCTAGGACATGCCGGTTTCCTCACGATGTTTTCCTTCACCGTTTTGATAGTGGTGTAAAATAAATTACACAAAGTAATGTGCTTAGCTGTGTTTGAACCCGCGACCTACAACTTGTAAGTCGGGGCCGTTACCACTCAGCTTCCACTGCTCGGCACCTCTGCTGTGTCTTGTGTATGTGAATTTATATGTTTGAGATTGCACCTACGATACAGGAGTAATTCCTAGTGTGGGGCAAAAAAAGATCCATGCTTGGTGCTATACTGCGTGTTAAGGTTCGCTTTCGGCTTCAAACCATGGTCAAGCTTTGCCAATTAATATTTTTGTTTAGTTGAGTTTGTAATGTAATACTCCATCCGCTGCCGCAACACTTCTGCTACGGCGTTTACGTATGATAAAGAGTCGTTTGAAGAAAAGCAAGTAGGCTGCCAAAGATAACATGCGAAGAAAGATCGCATCCCATCCCAGTCTTCTGATTTGTATTTTGTATCACCAAATCCACCGGTTGCCTCTAGGACTGGGATTTCACCAGATAGTACCCGGAACTAGGTACTTACAGGTGAAGATAACAATACTAAGTAGTGGTCTGAATCTTATCAGCAGAGACAATTTCAAGCAATTGGGCGTGTGCGAATCACCTGCATCCTAGTTGCCCTTTGGACCAGTTAGCTAAGATTTAACGTTAGCGCTAGCTTTCGTGTCTTTCGCTCAGTATTGTCTGTGCACTGACACGGGAAGTGTTAGGTAGTGATAGACACAATACAAGTGTAATTGTAGGTAATTTTATCCAGGCCTACCTGGTAAGGTGCAAAATGGCGTAGAGAATTGATCAAAAAGGCTGCACTGTCATAGGCGGAGGCTATTTCTAAGGACGCTTCGCTCTAGTCAGTGGCGGATTTGCCATGTAGCAACAGTAGCAAATGGTACAGGCCCCGAGCATTCAGGGGCCCCGCGCGTTCTTGGTTCTCGCACTTAAAAAATATAGCCGTATATACTGCATGAAAAATCAAATTCAGCTGATTTCTTTGAATGTGATAGTTTACTTCAGACTAGAAATTGAAGAGAATAGAAGATCATTTTCATGTGACCATTTCAATATCTACAGGGTTATTGGCTTCCACACAGACACACAAAATATACTTAGTTCGATTTGTACCCTAAAATACGCTATTGAATAAGCTAGACAGAGGCTTTACTAGTTTACTGCTTATATTGACATTAACTAGCTTCAGCCAGTCCGCTTCGCTCGCGAAAATGTACTACTGGCATAAGAAGTATAGTATTTTATATCTTTCTTAAAGTTCCATGTCGGTCTTCACACTAAAAATTTGAACCTTCCACCCCTTCCACAAATTTTGTTCAAAATGGGCCTTTGGACCTCGGAAGCCTACAAATTTTGATAAATCTTTCCAATAAAATCTCTAATAAAGTAAAAATGTTTTCAGTTAGTAGCATTGGCAAATCGCAGACTTGCGGCATGGCCCCCTGGAACCACTCCGCCCTCCGCCTCGATTTCAAAAGTACTAGATATATTAATTAGTATCGTTTAAAGAAAGTAATTTTATTGCAAGTAATTGAGTATTACGGTAAATGATTAAAATAATGTCTTTGAAATGAAATGATGATTCATCAAAAAAAAAAAAAAAATTTTTTTTTCTTTGCTAATTCATTTTGTACGAAATATATCATTATCTATCTTAGTAGTAAAAACTACATAGGGCCCCTTGGCCGAATTTGCTACAGGCTCCGCACTGGCTTAATCTGCCACATTGGCGACTAAGTTTCTTGTAGGTACTAACCTACAAGGTACTCCAATGCCTGGTATCAGCATAGCATCTGATTCAGTATTCGGTTGAGAATCTTTAACGTAGAGTATACGTAGGGCCATAGGGAATGCACCTATTAGTGGCCCTGGGCACATTAGGATAATGGGGCCTCTACGACCATAATAAAGCACTATTTTGTTAGAAGAGAGGAAGAACGTTTCAGTTTTATTTTTATTTCTTTACAGTTCATGAGATATTATGATGAATAGACAATATAATGTGATCCACATTAGGTAACCAGCATCCACGATTAGTCCTTATTTAAACTTTCGAAATAAGTAATAATAATTAGAGACACAATAGAAAAACAATGAGAGAACGAACACCGGGGTTTTCTTTGGGATCTAATGAATTAAAAGTATCTATGCTGATTGAAGAGGTACCCTTAAAGCAAAATAGTTAATCACATCTCTAAAATCTGTTTTCGAGCATATAGGTATATACATACTATTGACATTAGCGACAAACACAATTCAAAATAATTAAGTTAATGCTTTGTTTTTTCGCATTATTTGAATGCCGTAATCCACTACAGTAACTGTTGATCAAAAACACAAAATAATTCACTGATCAATGATTTATAATTAATTTTATATGTATATGAATGTATATAACATTTATTAAAACATGCTGCAAGCGTTAAACCTGATTTTCAGGCGAGCTATCGGTTGGTAATCGAGTAGGGAGTAGGGGGCCCCAACACATCGCAGGGCCCTGGGCCCGTGCCCAGTGGGGAAGATGGGCCTGGATATACAAGATCCTTGGGTTGTATACACGGTCCGCGCGATATAGTCTGTGACGGTATCGCTTATATCTAAGGATTTTATATACCCTACGGCATAAATAGTAGAGGTATATAAAAATGTACTCTGTGGTATCACTCGAGTTTGTGACTTGAAATCGGTTGCATCGACTAGAATATAATACTGTCATCTTTTTGTATTAAAATTAAATATTTTACTATTTCAAAAATAAAATAATATTCCTATTTATTAAAAATAGAACACTGCGAAACATTGAAATCCATTTTAAAACTAGATTGAATTTTAGGTATGTCTTGTATTTTATCGATATAGTTTCACTACTCTAGCTGTCTGACGTGGTGCTGTCGACAAGACGACAACAGCGAAAGGCGATAACCAAAAAATTAAATATTTTTCCTGTAGTTGTTAGAATATTTACAGAAACCAAAATGTTGGACAGCATATTCGATGATGTGAAGCGCATGAACAAACGGCAGGTAATCTTTCATTGAGAATATGTAAAATTACGATAATATTCCACCGGCTGTTATTTTACGTTTGTTCCATTTATTTTCCAGTTTATCTACCAAGTATTAAGTTTTGGTATGATAGTGTCTTCGGCCCTCATGATATGGAAAGGTCTAATGGTTGTAACTGGCAGTGAAAGCCCAATAGTTGTGGTGTTGTCTGGTAGTATGGAGCCTGCTTTTCACAGAGGAGATTTATTGTTTTTGACAAATTATCCCGAGGAACCTGTGCGTGTAGGAGAGATTGTTGTCTTCAAAGTAGAGGGACGCGATATTCCAATCGTCCACAGAGTTCTAAAGCTTCATGAAAAGTGAGTAGTCTTTAAGATGTCCTCATAAATTCTTCTGTATTTTTAATTTGTAATTATTGCTACATTTGTCACAGAAAACCTTATAAACAAGGACTAAACTAATGTTAGTGTATTTAAAACTGTATGAATCATTAATTGTATGTTTTGCTAATTCAAGTTTGTTTTAATTTTCAGGAACAATGGCACAGTAAAATTCTTAACTAAAGGTGACAACAACAGTGTGGATGATCGAGGCTTGTATGCTCAGGGACAGCTGTGGCTTACGAAAAAGGATGTTGTGGGTCGGGCTAGAGGTTTTCTACCTTACGTCGGAATGGTCACAATTTATATGAATGAATATCCAAAGTTTAAGGTATACAGAATACTTTTTTTAGATTTATTTTATACTAGCTGTTACCGGTGGCTTCACCAATATGAGTCCATCTTTGTACTTTGTGTTGCATGAGGAAAAATTAACCAAAAATAAGAAAATTATCCAAAGGAAACATACTCCCTTATCCTTTGTGCTATTCTAGGACATGGTCTACCTGTGTACCAAGTTTCATGAAAATCCATTCAGTAGTTTTTGCGGCAAAGAGTGACAAACATCCATACATTCATAAATACAAACTTTCACATTTATAGTATTAGCAGTATTAACATTCAGTAGGAGAATTAGATGTGGAAATTAAAATTTGGTCTTTTTTTTATCCTGTTAATGCCTTTGTTTTGTTTCTTTTTGCATCAATTTCATTGGCATGTAAAGCTATTATTGTGACTGTATAATTATACCTTCTGAAAAATAAATAATATTGTTTACTCTATTTGAAAAGTTGATAGATGAGATTTATTACTTTTTTTTTGTTTGAATCATGTTTAAATTGCAATATATTTTCTCTATGTTTTGTTGTCATAATTGTCAATATTATTATTAATTATTGTGGCATTAATCAATAAGTAGGGCCTACAAATTGTAAGTTTGGAGTTATGTCTATACATACCTACCATGCCATGTAAGTGTTTTTAAGTTCCTACTTAAAAAATAAATTGTTGAGAGAAACAAAACATATGAGCATGTTAGGTTTTGTATACATTGCGGACCCTCTTCTGTGCATGCCAAGCTGAGTCCAGAGTATACTGTGAGCTTCTTCAAAGAAATAACTGACCATAAACTTATTCACCCCATAATGTTATTTCATTAATTGAAATTACATGAATGTGGTGTTTTATTACCATCAGATAAATCTTAACTTATTCTGTTGGAGACTAAATAAATTATAATAAATACAAATTATGAAATTGGTATAGTACCAGTATTGTCCATACTAATATTATAAATGTGAAAGTTACTGTCTGTCTGTTACACTTGCATGGTAAAAACTACTGAAATAGTACTGGAGCTTGAAGTCCAAGGAAGGACATAGGCCTCTTTTTATCTGGGTTTGATTACAATTTCGCATCTGCAAAAATCGACATTTACATGAACAAAGTCGTGGGTAAAAGCTAGTGTCAAATAAATTTCCAAACACTGCAACATCATTATTGTTTAACGATTTAATGTTGTTTTCTGATCAGAAAATAACTAAAAAATATTATACTTATTAGAAATGTATGTCTTTGTTCCAGTTCGCGGTGTTGGCGTGCTTAGCCATGTACGTGTTAGTGCACAGGGAGTGACGCTTTTTTTTTGATCTGAAGTGTTGTTAAGATGGCCGTCTAAAGAGATACTACTGGCTCTGTGGATGTATTTAATTTTATGATTAAATGAAAGTTCTCTCTAGTGTTACTTAATTAAAATTGTTTTACTTAAATATATTTCTAACATTTTTACTTTGTCAACCATGAGTGGTGTTCAATACAACTATATTTGTTCATTTATGTGAGTGATTATTATATAGATCTAGGTTCTAGGCTGCTGCAGTGCAATTCTGATGAATAAAACCCATACACAACCTGGGAATCGAACCCTGGCCGTAGGAGGCGCGTGGAAATCGCCAAACTTGAAACTCAAACTCTGTCCAAACTTGTTTGCCAGGCATAACGATATTTTTTATGATATTTATTGGTGTTTGATTCAATGTCCCATTTTGTGGTAATAGGTGGGTACCACGTATAGTATAGTATTTTGATGCAAGTAGTACATTATTGTGATGCAAGTCCAAACTTTGTCATTACAGTCGAGGCGGAATAAACAACGCCAAAAGTCTGTTGTGGATACCAAGAGTGGGAAATGCCAACGTGTATTATACGTCTTTTTTCGACACAGATACCAGCAAAGAGATTTAAAGAGATACAATAGAGCGGCTATCAGAAAAAATGTCTTAGAAAAGCTGTCATCCTATGCCTCAGTGACGCCATCTGACTTGGAATAGCAAACAAGCGAATTTAATTTGTCAAAATTTTTATAAAAAAAATTATCGCTCGGTAGGTGGCCAGGGGCCTTACCATGATAATGTTAAAATGTTAGTCGTACGAGCGAAAGAGAGTGATAGAGCATACAACCTATATAGCTCCATCCTTTTAACAGATCGATTTAGGTCGAAAAATTTATCACGTTATAAGCTCGTGGTAGAGCCTCAGTGTGTGATAATGGAAAGGTGAAGCTTTTCAGCAATAGATGGCGTTAACACAAAATCCGAAAATGTTCTGAAACTATTTATAAAAATTATTGAATTCTAATTAAATATTTCGTAAATACCAAAAATATTTACGAAAATAAACCGAAGTTAGGTCCAGTCATTTTACCATAGCAAGATTTACAATATCGTAATGAGTAGTTCGGCTTATTTTCTCAAAAAATGATTTTCTTTTAGTGCATAGAACAGATACAAACACGACTTGACGTGTAGGTGTGTCATACTAGACTGAGTGACTTATGACCACCGGGTAAAAAGTATCGGATCACGATTTTGTTCGCCATGTTCGGTCTATTGGTAGTATATATTTAATGTCTTTGGATACTAGAAAAAAAGGAAACAATAGTATTTCATAAACATTATGTAGTAACAATTAGGTAGGTACCTATTGCTGCTTTTTATTCAGTTTTAGAAAAGCTAGCCTTTTGAATTTAAATTTCGACCAATCTTTTGCCGCTCAGACGAACATGCCTTACCTTACCACGAGACCAAACAAACTGCATCCTGGTGAAGACACTGGCTCTTGTAACAGGGTGCTACCTAGCTCAGGAGCCAGGGCTTCAAAAAGTCTGTTACTCATATAATTTTTTATGTGTCAATAAACTTTATTATTATTAGTATTGTCAAAAAAGCAGTGCAACACTGGATGACCCCCGCTAGAGAGAGGATGTCGGGAAGGAGAAAGAGGAGGCTTTTACCGATACGGGATCCACATCCCAAGAGGAAAACTAATCTTACTAACACTAAATTATTAAGTTACCTAAATGTACTAACTCAACTAACAAACCTTTGAAATGTAATTAATAAGATGTGGAAATAAAAGGCTTAATTAAATAATGGCCTATCGCATTCATCTGGTCTCGAGGTATATTCCAAGTTCTCTGAAAACGGCAGCCGACAGTCTATCGTGGGACAAAGTACTTCTCGGATAAAGCATGTCATGCCGTCTTTCGGAAATAGGGCACTTAAGTACTTAATGGATTTGTTCGTCTCACATAAAAAGCCTAGGTTCGTAGTTTCTAGTTACATACGTGATGTGATGAGTGATGAGGCGCGAGCCTGCCAGAATGCTTATTGCAAAGTTATGAAGGTGCTTGTTTGTATACTGTTGGCGCCTCGCGACGTTACTTCATAGAACGTGCACAGCCACGTGCCACGCGCGCCTGAAGGAGATGTGAGAAACCGTAGGGGCCCAGCAGGGTCGAAGCTTACTGGGGCCCTGGAACAATGGCAAAGAAGGATCAGGAGTGGGTTTTTAGTCAGTAAAAGTCTGATACTATCTCCCGCTCCGCCCAAGAGCGTGGGATGTCATTAGATGATTTTCCCACCCGAAAAAATAAAAACTCCATCTCTTTACAACACTTTGTCTGTCTCCACCAGGAGAGGTCTCCAGTTGTTTACAGGAGGCCCATTGGAGGACGACTAACGACGAAGGGGCCAACTTAGGGGTCTTTAAGCCAAGAGTGAAAAAGCAAGCGTGCGTTACTTCTAGGCAAGCGTGCTTCATCGTCGACCCCATCGTCGCTTACCATAAGTTGAGATATAATCAAACGCGATTCTATCATTCATAAAAATAAAAAAAGCGTTACTGATAGTCGTCACTTGGTGAGCCAGTCGAAGAGGTGGTCAAGGGTGCAGCAGCGTAGCTAGGCGTGGGCGAAGCGGGCCTTCGCCCATGTCCTTGCACAAGCCCAAAAAAACCCTTGTTCTTAAAGATCCCTCACTTTAAGAACGAGGTTTTTTTATAATTGAAAGGCTCGCGTGAAATAGTGGCGACGATGTGACCGAACTCTGGGTTGCACCAGTCGCTGTCTCGTTTTAAAATTTATGAAAGAAAAAGGGCTCGCTGATGTGCCTTCGCCTACGTCTAAATTAGTCCACGCTGCACCTCTGCGAGGGCGCACTGAATTTTAACGACCGTGTACTTCGGATTGAGCCATACGTGGCGTAGTCGACGTGCAGTGGTCGTGGGGATGTCGTCAGTGTACCGTGAGTATCATGTCGGCGACAGGCAGCTACCCTGGGACACTGCCCAGACACAACAGGGTTGAACAGCGCTCCGACAAATAAAATGACGCTACTTTTACAATGCTTATCTTATCTTATCTTATTGAGGAATAGGTACTCCTTATTCATTGCTATCAGGTTCTTGTTCAGTACCTTCGACAGCTGATGCGTCGTGCTATGTTCCACGCTAAACCCATATTTGTCTGGCCACGGGTCAAAGTGCAGCGTAAGATGTCGTAGCAAAAATAATTGGAACAATAGAGATGGTCGGCAGCAGCATGATGTGCCGATAGACCTCCGGTTTTAAGATCTTCGGAGCTGCTAGCTGGCGGTAGTGGAGAGAATTATGCAAAATAATTATAACTGTGACCTACATAATATCGGAAGTGAAATAAAAGACGAAATGCCTAACTCTCACGTTTACCTACTAGATTTCAGACAGGCCAGATACATAACCATTTTTGTATGAAATTTAAGAAAACTCGCATTATTTTTAACCGCCTTCAAAAAGGAGGAGGTTCTATGTTCGGCTGAATGTTATTTTTTTATGTATGTTCACCGATTTCTCGGTCAATTGTTGACTGATTTTGAAATTTTGGTTTGATTAAAAGGTTATGCTTTCGAGTTGGTCTCATAGAAATATTGTTATGATCTGATCATGAAGTTCGAAGATATGGAACAGAAATCCTCAGAGGCTCACAGCAGAACAAATTACTTTGTTTATACGTGTAGTCGATGACTGACTGAAAGAAGAGGGGGAATATATCGAACTGATCTGATGGTGAAGCCTGAAGTTAGGCATCTGAACTCTGTAACAAATTAATGTAATCTAACCGTGGGGATTATTAGAATTGTCATGAGATACACTCTGGCTATAGGGTATTTAAGTTTGGCTGAGGGGTACTTTTTAGTGGTGGCACCATAACTAAAAAGTGTAAAATATAAAACTTTTTACAAAAAAAAAATACAGCCGACTATTGCAGTAGGCTGTATTTTTTTTAACACTGAAATATGCAAAATAACTTAAATTTCGGAAGTCGGTGTTAAATATCGAAGAGACAAAACTATTATAGAAACACCGACTTCTGAAATTAAAGTTATTTGCACTTTTCAGTGTTTTTTTTTACATTAAAGTCTGTTTTTTTGTAAATATTTTTTTTATGTAATAACTATGAGTTTTACCATGGAAACAATGTGTCTCCAACGGTATGCAATATTGATGATGTGTCTGCTAATGAATGGGATGTCTATTTTTGTTTCAATCAGTTTTATGTGGGAAATTTTATCTCACAAATAACTTTTCTTCTCATAGCGGCAGATCGACAGAACTTCCAAAACGAAAGCTATTAAACCAAGAACACAGATTTCGTTGGTTAGAAGAAAATTGTACGTACCTATAGGTCAACATACCTTTAATATAAACTTTATTTGAACTTATAATTCTAAGTCAATCCAATTAAATAATAACACTTCAAAGCAACCTCTTTTAAAAAACGGCAATTTCAATTCACAGGTAAAAATACCTAAGTATTATTATCTAAATATTTTGTTTAGGGAAAATGCTTCTATTATTACATGAAAAAGGGATAGCGTTTTAAGTAGGTATATTCCTATTTGTATGTTATGTATGTTTTTATGTTGTTTATGTTTTTAAACGATCTGGCCAGTTTTAGTTGGCCATATCATGAAGTGATCAATTCTAAGATCTGGCTACGACATATTATACACCCTATGTAGCTCCATCATAGCTGTCAAATGGATCGCGTTAAGAGTTTGTGGTAGGGCCTCTGAGCTGAAAGCTCACAAGCATTGCACGTCATACTTATTTACTTAAAAGTGTTGTCTTAATAATATTTAGTCGATTTATTTCTCATATTGGTAACATTTGAATCGATTGTTTGTGACGTAAGTTGTCACTTTTGATGTCTGTGGACATCAATGTGACAATTAGTGAAACTTACCGGCAATATTTGAATTTTGAATTGAGAGTGACTTACTTGATACTCAGCGGCGGTCGATCTGTACGGATTAAATCCAATTATTTCTACTAAATCTGTATTTTATTCGAGTGAACTGATCCTTCACAAGAAAAAGTTATATTTTATTGCTTGGTCATAATGATATCATACTTTAAGTAGATTTAAGTTATAAGTGGGAATCTGACACGAAAAAATGCGTTGAAGATCGTAAGATTGATAGTTTTTTCATCCCGGTCCGACATTTGCTAGGAATTGGTAATGATACGGACCACTGATCTGGTTTAAACCATCTTGAGATGAAAAAATGCTAAGTCATTACTCACTCATCTATCGACACATAATATGTGGCGATAAGTAGGTGCATATTTCAAAATGAATGTTATAAGTAAGTCTAAGTTTTGTTAAATAGCATGGGTTGTTATTGATAACTGTGATGTAGGCACAGTATTTACCTACCTACATTACTTATACATGTATCTACCTACTTAGGCAGCCACTCTCTGATTAATCATTCGTTTTAACAGTCTTCCAAAAAAGGGAGGCGGTTATGAATTCGGTTGCATTTTTTTTTTTTTCTTTACTCCGTAGTTTATGGTCCGATTGACATTTTTTTTTTCCCTTAGAGGATATGCTTCCAGATTGGTCCCATTTTTTTCAAAATCTAGTTTTGATTATGGGATCCATGAGGAATCGAGGGAACTTCTCAAATATATAGTTATTTTGGTATTTTCATCGAGGACTTAAGCATTTACAGTCAAAAAGTAACATTTGATGAAGTGGAACTGAAATGGCCAACGAAACTTCATACATAGATATTACAATGAAGATAGTTAAGCGACTATGACAATACAAATAAATAAATGGTTCTTAATAGTTATGTTGAAAATGGTATCATCGAAGTGAACTGATGATGGAGCCGGAAGGTAAGCACTGAAACTTTGTAATTGATCAATGCAGCCTAGCCGTGTTTGGGCTTATTAGAATTATCATGAAATGCACTTTGGCTTTATAATACTATCGAACTGATCTGATGGTGGAGCCGGAAGATGAAAGGTAAATACAGGAACTTCATAATAAAACAATGTAACCTAGCAATGTTTGGGTTAATTCTAATATTCATGAGAAATAGGCACTCTGGTTTATAAGTGTATCGCAACTAAAAAGTGTGAAATATAAAAATATTTTACAAAAAAAAAAGAAAAATATAACCGACTTCGCTAAAAAAAAACGCTAAAAGGATCAAAATTACTTTAATTTCGGAAGTCGGTATCTAATAAGAAACAAACAAAACCGAGAAACACCGACTTCCGAAATTAAAGTTATTTCGATCCTTTTAGTGACTTGAATATTTTTTTTTGAAAAAAGTTTTTTTCTGTTCCTCATGTACGTAGGTATTTTGTGTCAATAAAAAAAGACTATTGTACATTTCGTAAGATTGTAATAAATCTGCAATATGCTCGCGTGAAAGTAGATTTCTCCATAAAAAACTTTAGGCCCCCGTTTCATCCCCTTAGTGGGTGAATTTTGTAAAATCCCCTCTTAGTGTCGCCTATGTCATACATAATACTAAACCTTGTACAAAATTTCACTCTTAGTCCCAGTAGTTTCATCTGTGCGTTGATATGTCAGTCAGTCAGTTTCTCCTTTTATATATATAAATATGAGTATAAATTAGAATTCCTAATAATTTGTGAATTAAACTCGTCAAAATTCGATACTACTTTGTAAATTATAAACTTTTTCTGAATAAAGCAGATCAGTGCTTTATTGAAAAAAGCTAGGCAAATGCGAGTCGGACTCGCGCACTTAGGGTTCCGTACAAACTTACCTATGAAACTGTTTAATTCGTTTTCTTAAATTAGAGTTACGAAGATTTAACTGAATCGCAAAAAAAGTTTTTTCTTTGTGACGTAACTACAAATTTACAATTTTCCAGATTTTTTCATGTGACATCCACCAATCCGCACTGGGCCTGCGTGGTGGATTATGGCCCATTCCCTCTCCTAGAGAGGAGGCCTGAGTCCCAACAGTGGGAACATTATAAGGCCGACTATGCTATGCTATGCCAGATTTTTTCCCGAACTTGTGCTATGAAATCTTGCTTCATGCCAGCCAAATTTCAGGATTCTAGGTCAACGGGAAGTACCCTATGAATTTTGATTCCTTTGAGAGTGTCAAAATACACGTTTTCGTTAACTCAGAATTTTGATTTTTTCACAGCTTCAAAGGGCCGCAGACCTGAGTATGTGGTTTTAATGTCAACTTGATACCTCCACTCGTTCTCGAGATAAAAGGTCTTGACAGACAGACAGATAGACGGACGGACAACAAATTGATCTTGAATGAATTGAGATAAGGGTTCTGTTTTTTTTCCTTTTGAGGAACGGAACCTTAAAAAAGAGTTAATAATTTTATGAGATTTACTGTAAACTAGGTTCGGTTAACGGTTTCGCTCGCGTGAAAGTAGAAAATTATCCCAGGGAAACAATCCCGAGATAAAAAGATCCTAAGTGCTATTCCAGAACATGCAATGTGTGCATGCATGCAATGTAAAATATTGTTTTGTTTTTTATGTGATTTACCCGTGTGACAAATTTAATTAAAATTGGTTCAGCCATTTCTGCGTGAAGGAGTGACAAACATGCTCACTTACAAACTTTCGCCTTTATAATATTAATGTGATCAACGAATTCAATCACGCGGTGAGGCGGTGACAGCATGACGAGTAACAGGGCAGAGTGGAAGAAAAAAACGTGTTGCGCCGACCCCAAATAACACGGGATAAGGGCAGGAAGATGATGATGGTGAGGCGGTGACATATATAAAGTATACAAGGTGTCTTTGACATCGATGCACAATCTATACGATTGTGCATTGCCACGGATCCAGTACATGATTCTGGACCCACCCCGTGGTGGAATTTTTCGACGGCTTTTTCCTAATGAAAATAAAAAAGAAATCTGTAATTTTTTAAATTTAAACTGAAATATCGTTATTCTAACCAACCCCGATGACATTTTTAATTTTAAAAGTAATTCATTCATTTTTTTCACTTAAAATGTTAGAACAACGATTTTACAGTTAAAATTAAAAAATGTAAAGTTTGAAAAATAAAATTAAAAAACCGGCGAAAAATTACATCACTGGGGGGGGGGGTCTATAATCATGTACTGGATCCATGGTATTCGTTTGTACGTCGAAGTCAAAGACACCCTGTTTAGATATGTTGATATATAATATAAATGTCATCGGGTAAATCTGATGTAGGGTCCTGAGTTCGATTCCCAGGTCAGGTAAAAAGTGATATTGGGTTTTTACATAAACAATTATTCTGCAGCAGCCTGAAGTTTGGAGGTTGGTGGTATAACACCCCCGTGCTTCGGAAAGCACGTAAACCGCCTAATCTCTCTCTCGATCTACGAGAGTAAAAGAACAGAGAGTGCACCTGTGTTTGCGCTAGCACTTGTGCACTTTGTGCATCATCAGATCTACACATACAATAGGTAAGAAGGTAGGTCCTAAGACAGTATCGAATAGGTAATCCCGGAGGGAGTTCTGATACCCATCAATCATCTATCTACAGGAAGAAAAGGTCCTGTGGACAGGCTATCTACCACTGCCAGTTATTTAGGTAAGTGTTGTGCAGCCCAGTAATTGAGTAATATAATATCTTCCCCTTGTCAAAACGTTCCTGTCAGACTTTCACACTTCCACCTACACCACCCAAATACAATCAGTAAATAAACTATGTAACTGTATCTGCTTGGTGAATGCACCCCTAGCGTCACAATACAATATCCCCGGAAGATATAAAAACCTAGAATTTCTTCAACAATTTCGTACTTGAGTCGGTTTCGTTAAAGCTTAGTGCAAACATGTGCGGGCGTTTACGTGGATTCGCCGTTGGGGCGTGTGAAAGTTCTTTGTAAAGAGCACCTTGTCGAATATCTAACCGTCTGCTCTACTTGCATTACCGGAAAACTAAATTGGAGAGATATTTTAAATGTTTCGGTTCAAAATGTTATGTAAAATGTATTATAAGTACTTAGTGTAATTAGTTTCTAAAGTGAATTTTTAATTCACGTTTGATGATTTATTAGTTTTAACAAGTCTGACAGAAGATAGCATAGCATAGTCGGCCTTATAATGTTCCCACTGCTGGGACGCAGGCCTCCACTCTAGGAGAAGGAATGGGCCGTAATCTACCACGCGGGCTCAGTGCGGGTTGGTGGATGGCACATGTCTTCGAATTTTTGGTTCTAGGATATGCCGGTTTCCTCACGATGTTTTCCTTCACCGTTTTAAGAGCAGTGGTGATGAAATAAATTACACAAAGTAATGTACCTGGCTGGGTTTGAACCCACGACCTACAACTCGTAAGTCGGGGCCGTTACCACTCGGCCACCACAAGAAGATAAAAGAAGATAGCACTTGTCAACAATTAAAAAAAATCTGAACAGTAAGGAGGTTGCCGTACGATTCGCATAGGTTTCGATTCGCTGAATCCAAAGTTCACAGATTTAATCTGTCACGGCCAGTTCTTGGGGTATGGCTATTTAAATAACCAGTATTAACATATTATATTGGCAACTACTTTATTTGGAAAAAAAAAGTGGTTTGCAGGGGCGTTCTACAATACCTACACTGTTGCAATATAATTCAAATAGTCAGTTTTAATTTAAATATTTATTTCAGCCTGTGACCAACTGCAAGAAAATAACCTCTCTTTTTTCCTTCCAAACTTCTTTTTTGGCGTGAACCAGTCCTGTCTGTAGGATTTAAGTTCGTCCCGTCATCTTAGTCTGGGTTTGCGGGGTTGTCGTGATATCAAGTCGCATATTTGAATTTAAAAAACGAATCTAGATCTCTAGATATTTATTTTAAAAATATGACTTTTTTTTATTTCGCCTCACTTTTATGTGAGAATTAAATCGATTTGATTCACCGTTTTTAAATATATTAGGCCAACACTTTTGCTGTTATTTTGATACCGACTAGTGTAATTAATCAAAGTTTTTTAAACATTTAATTTACAATTAACCTAACATTATACCTAATGACCTTTGGAGAGCCATTGATGTTAATAAGTAGATATTAGTCTCAAATATCAGGCAAATGCTCACGTCGTCAATTTATTATTCATAGACAAACAGGCACTTTTTGTACCAAAACATGATACACGGCAACATTAAATTACAGTGTTCAACGGACATTACAATTTTAATGTCGGTAAGGTAATAATGTAAATAGGGGACGATTTGACTTCCTCCCTAAATATTTTGATGCTAGAGGTATGGGCTACGGGATTGTTCGAAAGAGTTACGGAAAGGGCAACTGAAGGTGGGTTTTAGTCAATAAAAGATTGACACTTTCTTTTGCTCCTCCTTCAAAGTGTTTTCTCATTTCCCCCCAAAATAAGAGTTCGGTAGATACTTAGCAAGAAGGGACCTACTAGGACTAATAAGGTTAGGGAGGGCTGCAAGGATGTTAGAAAGTATTACCGTGGTCGTGGAATGCAACTGAAGCAACACAGGTGCCTTTGCACAGACTTGTGAGATCTTATTAGCTTCTCAGCAGCTAACCTCAGTAATTCAGTCGATCTTAGATACTCGAGTTATTTCTAAGGGATTTTTATTTTCTCTAGCTCGATCCTACTTCATTTTTAAAAAAAGGTCGAACACCTCACCTTTACAATTTATTATGATTTAAAAACATTTAGGTAAATCGGGTAAACACAAGAACATTTTTTTCAGCATAAATCAGTAGTCGCTACTAAAAAAAACCACTTTACTGACAGGAAAACTCATTGATATAAAAGGAAAATCTCTTAAATAATGTAGGTATATATATAGTTGTTGCGATAAGTATAAGTACTCTATTATAAATAACAAACAGGAAAACAATGTCAATTACAAAGTACTTTAACAATCAATTACAAAAAGATCATGATACGACCACGAACCTCGTTCATTCGTTCATTGAATGATGAAAAATGACCGTTGGGGCAGTGAGCGGGAAATCGCGTCTCCGTCGAAAATGAAACGAACTGCCTGCATCCGTAGATTTGTCCACATGAACACGTACGGGTCGGCTGTACGACTATACTATGTATTACTTCAATCTGTGCAACTCTACTCATCACATGGACGGTGCCGATGATTTGATTGCCTTTCGAATTTCCATGTTTTGATCTCCTTACGTACCTATTACGGCCAGATTTCATTTTTAGTAAAGGGTGCCGTAGTGAATAAATTAACCTAGAATTGGTTTGTAATTGCAACTATAAGACGTGACTAATCCGACTTTTCGGGTTTGTTAGATAATTTTCATAATTATATAGAAGATGCATATACAGAAGATGGCATCACATTTTCATCTTCTTTTTTCTTTATTATATCATGTCATGTAAATTAATTGTTGAATAAAAAAATAGATTATTATTGTTAAATTACAATACATTTTCTGTACGTACCCACGAAGTTAGTCTCTAGAAATTAAAAGAGAATTTAATTTATACTTCTTTAAACTCGTTCACTTGGCTGCTTACTAGAATATCAAGCTCTTATTCAGCGTTACATAGTCGTTATCAGGGTTTACTTGTTCGTCGGGTTTTAGCAAGTAGATAACTATCCCGAACTGGAAAGAGACATCCTCCAGTCTGTATACAAATTGATTTATGGTCGGTGGCCGTATGTCTTTTACAAAACTGTTTTTTTTTGCAGTCAATTAACAAATACAGCCACCTCCTTTCTAGCCTTTTCATATTTCACACAATGGGGTGTTAAAATTATTTTTGAAAACTGTCTCAATTCGATCTGGCCTAAAAAAAACATGTCTTTTTTATTCAATCGACAAGTGCCATAAAAATGCATTTAGGTATACATAGTTTCTTTAGTCTTCCTTCACTATAACCATTCACGTTCACTTGCAAAACTTCACTGTCACGAGTAGCGACAGAAAAAAAGTCGAGTTTATTTATCAATAAAAACTTTGTTACGTTCAAAAATAACGCAGGTCATCATTTGTTCGGTTGGTCGATTCCCAGGCGGTGGCCGTATTCATAAACAAGTGCAGCCGAAGTTTGGCAGGGAAGTTTTTGTGTATTTACGGTGTCGCGCGCCCGGCCCGCCGCCGGTGCATCCCAATTCCCATTCTCTATCATACACTACAGCTATGTACTCGTACACTTGGCAAACGTAACCAGAATTTGGCTGTAAAAATTGTCAATCGGTGTTACAATATGTATCTATCTTATCGGGTCGTAAAAATGTAGTCCAACTATGATTTGTTTTTGGATTATTAGGTAAGAATGTTTGTTTTTTAGTTCGTTAAGGTTAAGTTAGACTGCCCCATTAATGGACAGGTTTTGTTTCGAGTTTGGAAATGCAGCTGTGGTTGCCCGGTGGTAATGGCCCCGATTTATGGGTCGTCCTTTGCCAGTTCAAACCCAGGCAGGCGCTTTATTTTGTGTAATTTATTTCATCACGACTGCTTTCAAAAAGGTGAAGGCAAACACCGTGAAGAAACCGGCCTATCCAACAACCAGAAAATCTTAAATATGTTATCCTATATGTTTGGAAATATAGTTTATATGTCCTGGTCCTGTTATTATATCGTGTCAGTGATTGTGAAAGCTAATTATTTTATTTATTGATATACGTTATCAAAATTTTCAAGTTTTGGCATTAGTAATTAAATAGTATTTCTAAACCCAAACGCCAAGTTGTTTGACCATTAAATGAATACAGTTGCGAAACCAATTGTTGCCATATCCATTTTCCCATTTATTTACTTATAATCAATTGCTTGCTATACTTACAGTATGCACCAAAGCGTATTAATAGCAAGTCAACAATCAACGAACTAAAAACTTTTTTACACCATCTGCTCGATAATGCCCTTTTATTGTCATACAACCATCATATAAAGCAAATCATTCTGTCCCTAGAGAGATAATGCAGTATGGGCGATCTCTAGGGAATAATGAGATTTCAATTTAGACGTCAGAAACCGCCAACATTAAGTGAATATAAATGTGTATCAAACAAGTTCATTCAAACAGGCCACTAACAAAAAAAAAAAACAATACGTTAACCACGTATTGTTTTTTTTTTTTTGTTTGACCGAGTTTTTTAAAAAAAAGTCATGAAAGTTCGGGAGCGTTATACAAAATTGAAACTATAACATTTTGTTTGTTTCAAATCTCAAAACATGTTGAGTGATAGTTAAGGTTAACTTGTAAATAATACTTATACGAGTATTTCTCTAATGTATGATTCACTAAATTGTATTTTAATTATCTCACACATGGTGTTAGAGTATCCAACACAGGGATATACCTGTCTTTGTCTTGGGCGGCTTGAATCCCTCACTTCACTACGGTTTCTTTATTAACTGCGAGAGAGTTAATTATATAAATCCCTCACTGATGTTCGGGATTAAAATTAGCAACCTTCGTTTCATTCGGAATTCAATATGCCACCCGCGACTTAAAGACACACTTGACTGACCCGTTGGTCTAGTTGTCAATGGCCCTGACTGCTATGCCGGAGGTTGTGGGTTCGATTCCCACCCAGGGCAAATGTTTGTGTTATGAGCACGATCATTTCTGTGTCTGGGTATAATTTATCTATTATATGTATGTATTTAGAAATATATAAGTATGTGTATCAGTTGTCTAGTTCTCACAACACAAGCTCAGCTTAGTTTGGAACTAGATGGCATTGTGTAAAAGTCGCGAAATATTATTATTATTGCTTTATCCCCTAGTCGCATAATCTACTATTAAACAAACACTTATCATTTCTTGACTACTATACAAAAATATGACAAAATTTGGTTTCTGAGCAATCAGGGTGTTTAACAGATTGGGCGCCTGAGCTGTAGGGGCATAACGAGCCGATAGAGTACGTGACGGAGCGGGCACCTTACGGCACAGGTGCGCGACACCCGCAGTCGGTCCGTTTCCGTTTTTCAGTTTCTACTATAATAATAGGATACAATTATGACAAATTAGCGTCCTTTACCTAGGGCAGTAACTATTTAGAGTATGATAAAAACAGTAATTACAGACCACATTATCAGACGTTCAAATGAATCTTTTCTAGTTGAATAAAGAATACCTACAACCTTTAAGCCATTTTAGGCTATGATCATGATCGCAATACTTGGGAATTTAGGATTAAGGTTCTAGCAAGTAGTTGCTTATGTTGTTAGAAGTAGATCGCCTATCCGATAGAGGCCTATCCTCACATTTGGAGTAACATTAGTATGTTTTTGTCTAACAACAAATTTAACGAATGTTACTTTTCACATTAAACATTTCACATAAAGGCATGTCATGTGTGTGTTGTTTACCATATTATTTATTTATTTATTATATACTTTATTGCACACCGCAAAAATAAAAAAAATACATGACAAACATGATTAAAAAAGGGTACGATGGGCGGTTTTATCGCACAGGGCAATTTCTTACAGACAACCTACAACCACAACTACCAATATTTACCAACCATTAACATATGCCAACCACCAACATATACTAATCACCAACATATACCAAACGCCAACATATACCAACCACCAACATATACCAACATATCAGCGGTTTCACTCAAGTGAAAGTAGAAAATTATGCCAAAAAAACACAACAATAAACATACAAGAAACATACAACCTTTAAACATCAAAATCCATTAAGCTATTGGAGCATGAAGAAGTAACAGACAACTTTCGCCTCTATAATATTAGTGTGATGTACTGTGCACGCACCTTATTTTTAAATTTCATCTTCTATTGTGGTACATAGCGAACTAAATACCACAATGCATACTCTACCAGTCAATCTTTGGGTTAAAAAGTCTACGCTGTGCTAGGCATGCACAATAAATAAATAATAGAAATACAAAGCAAAGATATATGTATGCACATTAGAGCAATGATCGCAAGCAATAGATGCATAGATGGCAGCAAGTATATATTAGTATGATATTTAATAACCGGGTCTTGAAAGAATATAAAAAGTGGGCAACTCAGTCGGTCAAGAAACAAATTCAGAGCAAGAAAGCATATTTCCCTAGCGACGGTTTACAAAGTCAACAAGCTGTAACTTGGGAAATAAATAAGGGAGAACGACGATTAATATTAAACATTTGCATTTTAAGTGTTATTTTGCTTGAATGTGGTTTTCTAATCAATTTTTATCTGGCTGTTAGAGAATCTAAGTTGTTTACTTTATACATTGTTTTTGAGAAGGATTAGTTTAGTAGATAAGTTAACAATACTGTAGAGTAGTTTTGATAACTTGGAAATATTTTTTCCTTTATAAAATCTGGCAACACTTTTATATGTTAAAAAGAGGTTGTCTTCAACAGTATGATGTGCAGTAGATTAAAATACAAATAAAACTTGGGCAGAATCCTTTTATTATTGACGTTCACAATTAACATTACATTAAAATTATTCGAGGTACTTATACTTAGAGGTGACGACAGAAGTGACTCTTCCAGAGTTACCAGAGGGCTTAGCCAAGTTGATAATCGTTAACGCTTGTAGAAAACTACAAATTTATGGGAATGACATCATTTCAACGTTTAATCACGTGGTCAGAACAAAGGAATCGGAGGCGTTACCGACTGTAGAAAAAGATTCGAAACGAAACGGTCATAACTTGGCTAGGCTTGCAGAACTCTATATTACTATAGCAGATCTATATTATTTTTTAATAAATAAGAGTGATGCTAGATATGTAGTGTTCTTAAATGTTTTAACACTATTTACTCGTATTTTAGTTTAAAAAAAAAACAATAATCCTCCATCCTAACTAGATCTAACTAATATTATAAATACGACAGTAAGTTTGTTTGTTTGTTTTCAAGCCTAAACCACTGAAGCAATCATTATGAAAATTTGCATTTAACAGAGGAAGGTACAGGAAAAGACATTAGGTACCTTTCAGCCAGAAAAAGTGCTGTTCCCAAGGGAATAATTTTTTTTTGTTGACGCTCACAGTTGCTTTAGGACGCTAGATGGCGCTGCATGTCTTTCGAATCATGACGTTATATTATAAACTTTATTTGTACTTTGTTTGACTACTACTACTTGTACGAAGGAGTAGTTTTTTCAATTCACGACAAGGCAGAACCCTGTGACTCTACTGACATAAACACTGCTACTTCTTTTTAACTCATACACTTATTTTTTAATATGTATTTAACATCACTTATTATGTGTATTTTGTATTTTTTCCTCGGCCGAATTGACGACGACCTGAATTATATACGAATACATTAGTTAGTTGTATTAATGTTTCCTATATCGACCAACAACTAGAGTTGATTATTAAAATCAAACTTAACGCGAACCAGGTTGCGGGCAAAAGCAAGTTATAAATATAAATTAAGGAAGTAGACAAAAAGTGGTCCTATAGTTTGGTCCTGACTTCACCATGCTACGGCTCGTAGCGAGTGCTACGTTTCGTAGCGCTCGTAGCATTCTCGTAGATAAAATCTTTCGCACTAAAATCGCGTCATCTCTGCGACAAAATATCATAAACTGATATGCGAACGTGTAAGTTCCTAGCATACAGTACGAATCTACGTCAAATAATAATTCTGAATCCCAGAAAATTGCAAGCTTCATCCTTGTCAATTAAATTCCGACTGCTAGCAAGTAGGTACTATACTTAACTTTTAATTATACTTAAAACGAAAACAATAAAAGCATCTAATTATAGTAGCCATTTAGGTAGAACAATTGACCAGCTCATTAAGTATGTGTGAGACGTTAAAGTAACCGCCATGGTGTGTTATGTTCCCCCAGCACGAGAGCAATGGACACTCTAATGATGGCCGTTTTCTCTTCTTAATGTTTAAACAATAGTGTTCTTCATTATCGGGTGCGAGGGAGTTTTATTGTTCCTAAAGTTATCGCTTCCGCTTTTATTATTGTAATTCATTTTTATATTGAGTTGTTTGAAAAAAAAACTAAGCAAGTGCAAGTCGGACTCACGCACTGAGGGTTTCATACAAACTTACCTATGAAAACAGTTCAATTCTCGAATTGAGTTACGAAGATTTTTCCGAATCACAAAAAAGTGTTTTTATTTGTGACGTAATAAAAAAAAATTGTTTTCAGATTTATTCCTATATTTATACTATATGACTTTGCTCTATACCAAATTTCAGGATTCTGAGTCAACGGGATGTGCCCTATGAATTTTGATTCCGTTGAGTGTGGAAATGCACGTTTTTTGCGACATAAACGGCCGTATCTTATTTTTTCGTTAAGTTAGAAGTTTGATTTTTTCACATGGGATCGCAAACCTTAGTGTATGTTTTTAATTTCAACTCGATACGTCCACGCGTTTCGGAGATAAAGGGTCTTGACAGACAGACAGATGGACGGACAACTAGGTGATCCTATAGGGGTTTCGTTGTTTTCTTTTGAGGTACGGAACCCTAAGAAGACTAAACTCTAACATATTTTTTTATTGTTGATAGGATCGTGCTTGACCACTATCTCACCTGGTGGAAAGCGACAATGTTTATTATTTATTTATCTTTATTCCAAAAAGGTAAGTAACTTATGAGCTAACAAAACCGTTGCAGTGGTTTGACTGTGGTCGACGATGGAGCACGCTTGCCTAGAAGGAATCTATTCACTCTTGATTTAAAGACCCCCAGGTTGTAGCTATCAGGAAACACAGACCCCGGCAGAATTCCACTCCATAGTAATATCTTAGTTTTATGTCGATCAGATATTTAGATCTAAATGAAGTGCAGCAGCAAGTGATAAGCTTGAGCGACTCCAAAACTTTTGTATTAGATTGAATCAAATATTTGCGCGACCATTTTTCTGAATTGCATATTACGCTCAAGTGGCTGCGAATTTGCATTCACCGGAATGTCCATATTATATCGTTGCTTTACAGTGTCCTACAAACACCTTTTATCTCGACGAAAGTTTTAAGTTCCTTCTTGACACACCGTAGATATTTTAAATGTCGAGTTTCAATTCCTCCAATAATTTGAAATTTTTGATACCCTCGCATTATACAAGTTTTTGTAATAAATCGCTCACGGTCCAGGCAGTGCGATTGTAGAACGCGTTGCCGATACCAGTTCGGCAAGCCCAGTCACTAACTTCAATAAAAAAACTTGTTAAAAACCATTTCCTTTCTCTCTAATGCTATTCTGGTTTTATCTACCTCAATTCCTTCTATCACTAACCCACCTTTATTAATTTCTTTATTTTGCTTCCCTTTTATAAATTGTGTTTATGTATTGTCTTTTATACACATAGCTATATCGGTCGTTGTGGTGATGCTTGGGAGAGGCCTATGTCCAGCAGTGGACATCTCTCGGCTGAAGATGACACATGTATATTTTGAATAAAAAAATTGAATGGTCGATATTTACAGTCTGTCCAAAGGTAGTCTGCTAGACATCGTTGTCAGAGATTACACCACAATCGTACCCATATATTTAAGGTTGTGTAAAATTCATGTACTATTTTGGTGTTTATTTTATTCTATTGATTACCTCGTTAGCTCTAACTCTTTAACAGAGCAAAGTTTTAAAGCAAGTTTCCTCAAAACAACACAACGGCCTGCTAATACCTGGAAACTGTTTCGGGGAACACGTTACGCTTCATTGGATGATCCTCGGTAAAGTAGGATGCGGACTAGTTCGGGGCAGGCGTGCCGACGAGCTAATTAACTGGCAAGCTGCAAACAAGAAAAGCTGCCTTTAAACTCCTTCTACACGTCTTAAAGCATCTTAATTCGCTTACACATTGTTCCTAGAATTAGCTCTAACACTACTTGTACATACCTGCTGTCTGTTCAATTCTAGGAATGCAGTGCTGTGTATTGTGTACAGAATCTGTAGTTGCAATGTACTATACACTTCTGCCCGCATGTGATATCTGTTTGCAATCTTTAATTGTATACGCTTTTTATTTACATTTTGGGGACTTTAATCATATGAAAATTGTGATTGAAAATGTTTCTGTGACTGATTTTATAGATAAATGCCATTTTGGGTGCAGAGTCAGCATAGAAAATGCCTGGATAGATTTGACTTTGCGCATTACTTTAGGGACGGTTTGAAGGGAACCCTGTGAACAGACACACACCTAGGTTTATTATATAGATAAGGCATATGATTTCAGACGCATCAAGTAACACGATGTATCTTATTGCTAGATGAATCAATAATAGTCAATAAATAAAAATTTAGTCGCGGGTCTATCAGCATTGCAGATTTCAGCATGCATTAATAAACAACGACTATGTTTGGAGAGCATAGATAGAGCAGTGGTGGCCGAGTGGTAACGGCCCCGACTTACAAGTTGTAGGTCACGGGTTCAAACCCAGTCAGGTGCATTACTTTGTGTAATTTATTTCATCACCACTGCTCTCAAAACGGTGAAGGAAAACATCGTGAGGAAACCGGCATGTCCTAGAACCAAAAATTCGAAGACATGTGACATCCACCAACCCGCACTGGGCCCGCGTGGTGGATTACGGCCCATTCCCTCTCCTAGAGAGGAGGCCTGAGTCCCAACAGTGGGAACATTATAAGGCCGACTATGCTATGCTATGCTATGCTATGTTTGGTTACATTCTCATAACATACTAACATCACGCCTGTGTTCCCTAACGGGTTAGGCAGAGATACACCTATATAATAAAACACGAGCCAATTGTCATCCACCGGACATATCTAGATGACACTAACATTATAAAGGCAATGGTGGAGAACAATGGTGGTCGAGTGGTAACGGCCTCGATTTACGAGCTCTAGGTTGCGGGTTCAAACCCAGCCAGGCGCATTACTTTGTGTAATTTATTTCATCACCACTGCTCTCAAAACGGTGAAGGAAAACATCGTGAGGAAACCGTCATGTCCTAGAACCAAAAATTCGAAGACATGTGACATCCATCAACCTGCACTGGGCTCGCGTGGTGGATTGCGGCCCATTCCCTCTTCTAGAGAGGAGGCCTGAGTCCCAGCAGTGGGAACATTATAAGGCCGACTATGCTATGCTATGTTATATAAAGGCAAAAGTTGTTAAGTGAGTGTGTGTATAGTTGTTACTTCTTCACGCTTGAACGGAGGAACGAATAAAACTTGGTAAACCAGTAGACTATGTCCTGGAATAGCAGATATATGATAATTTTTATCCCGGGAGTATCTTGTCTTTTTTTACTATCACGCAGGGGAAGCCGCTGGCAGCAGCTAGTTACTGATTATATTTTTGTATTCAAAAGAACAATAAACCAAGTCCTAATAATGTCCACGAAATTTGTCATAATTGGTAAATTTATATTAGAATCAATCATTTATAACAATCGATACTAGAAAATACTACGCGCAATGTTTTTCCATTTTGATCGTCATTCATTTATTCATTCATAATCAATAGTCTGTACAATATTTCCATAAATTGAGTGACATTTTGAGATATAAACAAACGCTTATAACTTTGCTGTTTATGAATATTATTTATTGAGACTTAAATAATAACAAGTCCTTTTCAAGCCCTTTAAGTATTTGTACTAATTAAAAATTTGTGCTGTTATGTAGTTATTAAAATATAAACTATATGTGTTATTTGTTACTTTCATTTAAGATTTCACAAATTCTTCTTGTTTTTACACATTATTATCTATATTTCTATTAGTCTCCTGAAAAAAAAAACTTTTGAAATAAGCAGTAACTTTGTACGAATTTTTATAATGTTATGATATATATGTGTTTGTATAAATAATAAAATAAATAATTAATAATAATTTATTTAACATATATAGTTTTATACATGTTATTGTTGCAACCTGATAAAAATTAAAACTAAGAATGAACTTAAAAGTTAGCAACGGATTCCTTTGGCGCAGCCTGTATTTTGGTGACCCGAACATTATACCAAGTTCATAATTTGACGTGGCTTGGTAGCGCTACGTGGCAAGTTAAAATAGAAAATATAAGTAAATATGACGGTATGCCTGGCGCATCTGTGGTTGAGCGACTTGCTGTTTTTTAGGGTTCCGTACCTTAAAAGGAAAAAACGGAACCCGTATAGGAACAGTTTGTTGTCCGTCTGTCTGTCTTTATGTCTGTGTGGGAACACGTGGAGGTATCGAGTTGAAATTAAAACCATATACTCAACTCTGCGGTCCCTTAAAGCTGTGAAAAAAATCAGATTTCTAAATTAACAAAAAAAATATACGGCCGTTTATATCGCATAAATCGTGCATTTCTACACTCTCAAAGGAATCTAAATTCATAGGATACTTACCGTTGACTTAGATTTCTGAAATTTAGCATGAAGGAAGGTCTAATAGCACAAGTATAGGAAAAAATCTGAAAACTGTAGATTTGTAGATACGTCGCAAACGTAACTCAATTCGGGAATTGAACTGTTTTCATGGGTAAGTTTGTACGGAATCCACACTACGCGTCGTCGACGACTTGGGCTCGGTCCAGACGGTTACCAGACGGCCGGACGGCGAGCGATCTATTGCTCGCCGTTCGCATGCCCGAGCGACTTGCTGCTGCGCTACGTGTCATGCGTTCGATTCCCACCCGGAACAAATATTTATATGGCCTAAAAATAGTTGTTCCGGGTCTGGGTGTCTTGATTATGTGTGTTTATAATATCTTTGTGAACATCCACTATACAGGAGAAATTTTGTGTGTGGGACAACTTTTTTTTTTTAGTTTAAATATGAAAGAAGATTTAAAAATTTGTTAAAAAAAGATATGATTCTGGGCTGCTACTGAAGAAGTCCAGATGGAAGACCAAATAACACTCCGCCCGACAGAACCGAATCCAGTACCTCACACTCAGAAGTATCCTACATACATCTGAGCGTGAGGTACTGGGTTTGGTTCTACCTAGCGTAATGCTTAATGGCATAACGGCAATGAAAATGTCGTAAGAACATAATTCTCTGTACTGGGCGATGTGGTCGCTAATCAAAGTGCATGACAAATGAAATAAGATTTTTAGTAAAAAATCACAAAATTGTACAGGAGGAAGAAAATACTGATTCCTGAAAAAAAAAATCTTTTGAATTGAAAAATAATTAATGTCATGGTATGTGAGTTTTGCAATCCAAAACATGTGTTATATTTATTTATAATAAATAAATATTACACAGGAATATTATGTAAGTAATATGGGATAAAGAAGGAAGAAGAAGAGAAGAGGAGACTTTAAGAGGTCTCTATTGCTGAACGACGATAATCAGCTTTATAATGTCTCCACTGCTGGGACTCAGGTTTACTCTACATTAGAGGAAATGAATCGTTATCCAATACGCGGACACAGTGCGGGTTGGTTGAGGTCACATGCATTCGATTTTTTGGTTCTAGGACATGCCAGTTTCCTCACGACACTCAAAAATAAAACACAATGAAAACCTCCGTAGGCGTGGGCTTGCGAATGATGAACATTGGTAGCTCGCCGTCCGGCCGTCCGATAACATCCGGATCGAGTCCAAGTTGTCGACGGCGCATACTGTTCCACGCGCGCCTCAACGAGATGTCAGCAAAACCGTAAGGGCCCAGCATGGTCAAAGCCTACTGAGGTTATGGGTTGACTTCCGAAAGGGAAACACGGGGTCCTGAAACTCTAGGCATAGAAGGAACATAGGAGTTGGTTTTGGTCAGTAAAAGTCTGAAATGCCCTCCCGCTCCGCCCCAGACCGGGATAAGTCATTGGACGGTTTCACACCTAAAAAAAAAACACGAAAAACTCCTTTACCTTTTGAGAGCAGTGTGGATAAAGTAAATTACACAAACTAAAGCGCTTACCTAAGAACAGTGGCGGCCGAGTGGTAACGGCCCCGACTTACGAGTTGTAGGTCGCGGGTTCAAACCCAGCCAGGCGCATTCCTTTGTGTGATTTATTTCATCACCACTGCTCTCAAAACAGTGAAGGAAAACATCGTGAGGAAACTGGCATGACATTACAGCAATATTCCCTCTCCTAGAGGGGAGAGCTGAGTCCCAGCATTGGGAACATTAAAAGGCTGATGCTTTATGCTCAGCGCTTGCCTGGGTCTGAATCCACGACGTGTGCCTCGAAAATTGTGGTTGTTATCACTGGGCTACCACTGCCCTTCAGGGTCCTGGGTACCTAGCACTTGCAACTAATACATCTATAGAAGTTACAAGTAGATATGTTTATTATTTCGGTTTACTAAAAACCGGTTTGTTATTATACCTATCAAAACCGTTGCCAGACCGGAAGATAAAACAACAACAAAGTTTTCGTTTGGAATTACTAAAAGCTTGTCAAAGGTCATAATTTTTTAAGCTACACAAACATTGGGCTCGTACATACATTTGTTGCTTCATGAACATTAAAAGGGTCGTTACAAAATTTTTGCTACGACGACTAGTCTCTGCCTGCGGCTGTGTCCGTCTGAAAGTAGAAAAATGTCCCGAGGAATTTTACTCCCGGGATATAAAGTGTCCTATATACTATATTAGGTATAGTCTACCCGTTTGTCAAATTTCAACCAAACCCGTTTACCCGTTTCAGTGTGAAAGAGTAACAAAAATCCACAATACACAACTCATGTATATTGTTGTTTGTGTATGTGTTTGTTACTTCTTCACGCTAAAATGGCTGAACGGATTTGGATGGAGTTTGACTCACCGTTAGGCCATGTCCTGGAATACATAGAATACTTTTGTCCTGAGAATATGTTCCCTTGGGGCAATTTTGAACTTTCACGTGAGCGAAGCCGCTGTCAGCAGCTTTTGTTTTTATAAATATAATACAAATTAAAATCGCCTGTACATTATACTTATGAGGATCATTTTGGACTAGACTGTTGGTTTAGTGATAAGTAGCCCTAACTGCTATGCCGGAAGTCGTGGGTTCGATTCCCACCCAGGACAAATGTTTGTGTGATGAGCACGATCATTTGTTCTGTGCTCGTGTTTAATTTATTGTCAATCAGTTGTCTAGTAATTATAAAATAAACTCTGCTTAGCTTGGGACTAGATGGCGTTGTGTAATAGTTGTGGAATATTAAATTATTTTATAAAATAACATGAAATCGAATTAAATCGTGCCTCTTTCTATTCTTCATTTCAATACGAAAGCGCTATCCAAATTAAAGCGTCTTTGAGCTAAATTCTAAAGAAATCAAAGAATCATGGCCGTTTGTTCCCAAAAAATGCAGAAAAAGTAAACTAACAAACTATCGTAAATAATTATGAATAGAAAGTATGAAATTAATTTGAAATCTTTTATAGGACTTCATAAAAATGTAAAAATAGGAATTTTATTGATTATATTTCAGTTTAAGTGTAATTTATTCTTTTCATAATGCTTTTTGTTCGGGTACAGAGTCTTTTCTTCATAGTATAATTATTTTTACTTATTATTTATTTCTCTGCAATGTAGACGTTTCACATTACATTGCAATGGATGATAACAGTGTTTTCTCGGAAGAGACTTCGTTTCACTATAAAGAGAGTTTTTATTTTAAGTTTTTTTTCAAGCGCATATTATTGTTGCTGTTTATTGATTAAAATTACAACAAAACTAAACAGCAAAGTCTGCGACGAATGCTTTATTAGAAAACAAAAAAAAAAATGCAACAATCATGTCACAATTCCAGCCTAACTCCTATTTTCATCCATTCCAATGGCGTTCCAATTTTAGATAAGTGTTGATACAAAAATCGATCGGATTTGTACTATTTAGACTGATTATTTTTCTTCTCCATATGGGAAGCGACTTGTACATTTTAGTTTTCTCAAAGAAAAGGCCTAAAAATACAGATTAGGCTTGTATCTACAATCTATGAATATAATTTTTTTTTTATACGGCAACTCGGCCATAATTATACGGCGCGAACTAATTATTTCCATGTCTGTTCATGGAGATGCACCTGTAACCATATTTGGATACTTACCTGTTTTTTTTGTATCAGCAATCGACTCAACGGGTTCACAACACAAGTTAAGAAGGCATGTTTTCAAAAATGGAAACAAACGTCTAGTCAAACAAATTTCACTAATAGTAAAGTTGCCTGAAAACTATAAGATGTATGAAAAATATCAGTGGGAAGTTATAATATAATAATATAATATAATATTTCACGACTATCACACAACGCCGTCTAGTCTCAAGCTAAGCAGACCTTGTGTTATGAGTACTAGACAACTGATAAACATACTTATATATTTCTAAATACATACATATTATAGATAAATTACACCCAGACACAGAACAAATGATCGTGCTCATCACACAAACATTTGTCCTGGGTGGGAATCGAACCCACGACCTCCGGCATAGCAGTTAGGGCCACTAACCACTAGGTCAACCGGCCAGCAAACACAACAAGTATATCGACCAAGTATATCGTTACAAGTTAACAAGTATATCGTCCAATAACTTTTGAACTCGTGCTTTGTATAAAGTTAAATCTAGTTACTTTAAAAATGCAATTAAAAATACATCATATGACATAGATATGCGTTCTGGGTGTTGCTGGGTAAGAGCTCTATTCTAATTTAGGCATTATTGTTTCTTTCCTATTCCTGTTGAAAACAAAACCTATTCTGAAGCAGACACTAAGTTTTGCGCAGATTAATTTCCAGCAGGTGTACTATGAACAATTTATTGCCGTATGCCAAGTACCAACCGTTACAAAACGTACAGCGAAGAAACTTTACAGAGCAAATAAATTATGTATCTATGTACAGAGTACATATTTATTAGTTGGTAGTACTGCGAAATGCCATCTGGCTATGAAATGACTTTGTCTGCTATTTGCAGAACTTTGAGTGCAGTGAAACTGCTAATTCTGTTAAATTCTCCGTATGTGGGGCTTGTGCTGGGTGATTTAGATATCAGCTGTTCCTGTTATTACACTTACTAATTTTGACGACACGGTTGGCGCATTTGTTCAGTGATTGGCCACTGCGCTATCGTATCGCGGGTTCGATTAACGCGCGGTACAAATAATTGTATGGCCTAGGCCTGCAGATAGTTGTTCCGGGTTTGGGTGTCTTTTATTTGTGAGTTTACATGTTTGTAAACGAACCCACGATACTGGAGCAATTCAATTGTGGGTCATAGAAGAAAAAAAGAGAGTCTTGACCCTTTTTTGTTGAGGTGGGATATCATCTAATAACTTCTGCCACTCCGGGTGGAGCGAGACCGCATGTCAGACTTTTTTTTGTCTTAAGCCCACCTGTGATCTTTCAGTTGCTCTTTGCTTTCCAGTTCCGCGGAAACGCTACATACTGTAAATAAAGGATTAATATCTAATCACACTAATATCATAGAGGCCAAAGATTGTATATGATTGTGTGTCTGTGTTATATTTGATACTGCTTTACGCTTAAACAGCTGAATGTATTTGGATGAAAATTGTCACATGGGTAGACCATGTTCTAGTATCTTATAAATAGCTGCAGGAAGTAAAGAGCGGCATGACTATTTGTAATAGTCGTATCTGGCTACGCTGGATGCCGACCGGCTACTTGGAAGCGAGCTAAGAGGACGACTTAAATGGCAACACCATGTACGTTTGAGTCATATTTCCGCTCTGTTGACGCTTGCCCGATGTTCTGCTACGTTCTGACACTGCGACACAAGTGTACGACACTCGTCTTGTAATTTGTTTCTCACTGCTTGCAGTAAAAAAGAAATTGAATTTTCGAAGATTCTTGTAGCAAAAATATATTTTGGACAGTTACAAATATTAAGAGCCTCCTTCCCGAGGTATATTTTCATACGGCTGCTCTTAAGTAAAAAAAGTAAAAAAATATAACTATACAAACCTTACACGTATCAAGACTCGAATGGTTAATTTATTTTTCCAAAAACCATTAAGGTTAAAAAAAACACGTATTTATTGGAACAAGTTTTTTAAAATATTCTAGTAAATGACGTAATTATCGAATGCCAACAGAGCGCTCAGCCCCGCTAGCTAAGTTACGATCGTTTCGTTTGCGTCGAACGCCTCGAGTAGTCAGCCTCCGATTCCTTTATTCTGACTACGTGACTGAGCGTTGAGATAACGTCAGAAGAAAGGAATCGGAGGCATGGCTTACTCAAGGCGTTCGACGCAAACGAAACGATCGTAACTTGGCTAGGGGGGCAGGTGTTATCTCTCTTGATTCGCGTTGCTTCTTTATCAAACATTGCGTTAGATTGCGTTGGATAAAGCAACAAGTTTTTAAACCATGCTCAGGTTGACAATAGACTGGTCGGGAAGGGCCTTCTTAAGACAAAAAAAAGTTTTTAATAAGACCGAAAATCAACACGCTGTAGCAAGGTACAATGACAATAATTTCTAACAAATTCTCAGGCTAAGATTTTTTGAAAGTATTTGTTAAAAAAGCCCAAGCTAACTAGAGGAAAAATTTAATTTGTAAAGAATGGTCCAAGTCACTCAGGAAAAAACCTACCGCATGTTTTGCTACTCTATGAATATATTCTGACCTTAGAATATTGGAGAGGTTTAGGTTGAAGGATTCTTTTGTTTTTTTCTTGTAGGCAGTTTAAAATAAAGTGTTTTAGCAATTCTAACATAGGATTTAACCTTTCGTGATCCATGTGGAAGACTCTGATGGTACTCCCATGTGGGAAGATGTAATGAATCCTCGAAAAGCGGGGCTATGGTTTGAAACTAGTAGTAGGCCACGCCAAGGCAGGTGATGCTGTGTCACAAACTGTGCTATTTCCTATCTGCCTTCTTCACAATGCTTACAGCCTAAATGGCCTCTACGCTACCACCGACAACTTAAGAAGGGGCGAAGTATTCGATAAGCAAAATTTGACATCGTAAAGCATACGAATTTAGGTTAAAAGTCAAAAGGCACGCTGACCGTAAAAATCGGCTTATGGTGTAAAAACTTGCCAAGTGCGAGTTGAACTAGCACACAGAGGGTTTCGTATAAAAAACCGAAAAAATGCGATTCTTGTGTTGTATTAATTGTTGTAGAACATTATTTTAAAATTTTTTGACCGTTTACCTATTGCGGTTAATGAGAAACAACCCACTGATAGATGACGGACTTGTGGAGAGATGAATAGATAAACGGACAGACAACAGAAGTTTAATAGGATTCCGTTGCTTACTCTTCCGCTACAGAACACTTTTTTATACAGGAAAATCATCAAATGACGTCTCTCGCTCTGGGTGGAACGAGTATTAGATTTTTTAAACCCACCGTGTTTCTTCAGTTGCCCTTTGGAAGGGCCACGGTACCTTTTTCGAACAATCCATTGCCTTGGCAGGTATGGCGTCCTAACTGGTTCCATCAAAATGTAAGGAACCCTGAAAATCAAAGTGTTCCGTAAAAGAGAATTGCCAAATACCAGTAAAGAAAATTATAAAACTACCCACTTCTCGTCAGATCCCTAAAACACTAAAAGACTTAGTTTGGACTCGGTTAGACCACTAGTACCTACACTGATACAAAGTAAAGTAATCCTACATTTTATGACGTAAAGCTGCCAAATACGCGTCGGCCGAAATATGGCAAACAAGGTTGTGGCTAACTGGCCGGCTGCAAGATGAAGTTTAAATGTTTGAATTTAAACTGTTTTATGTTACCAGATGACTGAGTGCTGCATGCAGAATTACAGATGTAGTTCACTAGGGAATATTGTGAGACTTTGTTAACGATTGTACCTACTGTACGAGCTTACTAGGGATTGTGCTCGAGAATTGACGAGAAATTTATCTCGAGTCGAGACGGGAAAAAAAAAGCTCAACGTCTCGTGAACTCGAGAAATCAATTTAGTGGAGTTACAATATTTTATTGATAAAAAAGCATTTTTAGTTTAAGTTGGAAGCAAAATATTTCTTTTGTTAAACAAGTTTTTATAGTTACCTAAATATGTTACTGGTAATTTTGTTGATTTAAATATACACTTACTATTACGGATTCTGTTCGAGAATCCTGTAGAAATTTGTCTTCACTCGAGACGGGAAAAAATCTCAACGCTTCGAAAACTCGAGAAATCAATTACGTGCAGTCACAGTAGTTTATAAATAAAAAATGTATTTTTAGTTTATGTAGGTAGCAAAATATTTCTTTGTCAAATAGGTTTTTAAAGTTTTCTAAATAATGTTGCTGGTGATTTTTTTATTTAACTTTTTTTTTCAGTTAAACAGTTTAGTACTTTTGGGAACTGGTGTGGACCCAAATAATTATAAAAGAGTTAAGTACTACCCCACTCTTCACATTTTATATACTCGTAGACCAGCAGAGTAGACTTTGTAAATTGTTGATTTGTTATTTAATAAATGCAATGTAGGGTATCTAAAATTTACCAGTTGATTTAAAGATCTCATTGATCAGTATAATTAATAAAATAATAATAATAATAAAATTTGGGGAATCGTTTGTCTTGGTATGGTCATGTAAATAGGAGGGATGAAACGCATGTTACTAAAAGAGTTATGAGCTTCCATGTGGATGGATGGAGAGGGAGAGGGAGGCCAAAGAAAAGATGGATGGATTGTGTGAAGAGTGATATGAAAGAAAAGGAAGTTAGTGATAGACAGAAGACAGAAGTTGATGACAGGGCAGAATGGAAGAAAGAAACGTATTGCGCCGACTCCAAATAACACGGGATAAGGGCAGGAAGATGATGAATAAAATTTATAATTAATTATTATGCGTAATTTTTAAATTAGCAATAAAGCTTTTTATCAAAAGATTCAAAATATCTCGAGAAGCTAGAAAGGTCGAGAATTCTCGATGATCGATAAATAAAAAAAAATCTAGAAACCGTAAACCCTACTTAGGTACTACTAATTTAAACTTATCCTGTTAAAAGGTGTCTTTGAGAATACTATTATTTATTATTAATCGATGTTAATCGGTCGGTCGCATCTTCCAGTTAAAACTGTCAATCGAATAAAGTTGTTCTCATTTTCTGTCGATACGTGACGTTAAATGTCGATGTGGAACCCTCACTACGTATACTTTTGACGAATTTGAGGCTAATATACCTCAATTTTCTCCATGAATGTTTTAACTGGTTTAAATAAATTTGGTAAAATACCAGTGCATGGAATTATTAAGTTCCAACACATGACACATATGTAGGTACATATATTACAGATGTGGCAGCAATTCTCAAAACATTGCGAGTCTTACGGTTGCACCAAATGTGTATCCAGTTCAGCATATGTCGGGAACGGGCGCCCGGTTAATGTTATAAGTGTAACTTCTACTATATTATTATGATACCTACGTTTATTTAGTTTGTCCAGAATCTCGGATATAAGCTTCGAGGAGTTGTGTCACAGCAGCACGTAAGCTACCATTTTGCATTACCTTTGAACATCATTTAAAAGAAAATAAAGACAATGTTAGAGCACTAAGACAGGAAGATGTTTTTGGTTACTATCCAGAAATTTCAAACCAAAAGTTAGTTAACATCCATTACCGCATTGATTAATTGATTTTGACTCATGACATTTTCACACTTGTTTATTTTTTTTGTAATAACGCAATTTCGATTCGCCGCGAGTTTTTCTCAAAATGGCTACCATCTCATTAGGCGACAAGGCCGGTATGAATGGTGGATCAAAGGGATGCTCACGTGAAGTCGCCACTTTTGGCTCGAGAGGTCGTTACCCACCCGAGCGACTCTTGGGCTTTTAACTCCCTTTTTGACATTCTTCATTCTGGAAAACGCAAAATTGATTACGTAGAGTAGAGATCTATTAAAAACTCATTTAGATGTTCAAGCAAGGCTTAGGAGCTCGCTTTTAAACAGTCAAGGAGTTTAAGAATACTACCTATGTAATTGGTGTACTTGACCTGCACAAGTTTGAAAATAAAAGACGGAGCTATGAAGAGGTTTCTGAATTCCTGTAAAGCTTTTGGATTATTTGCTAATTTAATATGTACTTGTAGTGTTCCTGTGTAAGTTGAGCATCATAACTGAGCTTACGTGCAAACTTAGCTATCATGTAACGAGTCCGGAGGCAGCATGTTTGAGTGTAGTTGCGTCTCACCGTTTGTTGTTACATTCACTCTCACTACCGACCGCTAATAATGAGTGTTTTACTCATTGCTACTTTGATTTCTACGATTTTACAATCCAATAGTCATTCGTTTATCAATCGTCGAGTTGCTTGTATTGAGGACTAGTAAAATTGAAGAATTTCCTTTTTACGATTTGTCTGATTCTCTGAAAATGTTGATTCCCTAAAACACTGGTTTACTAACTTAATAATAATATTTATCACTTATTCGGCATTCAAAGATTATTTTCGCAGAAACCGTTGATCTGAAGATTTCCGTTGAAATCAAGGAACCGGTTTATTAAAGAAGCGGTTTTTCTCGTCGCCACAAATATTACATTTAATTTAATTTTAAATTCTACATCAAATTGAGAAACTCCTTATTGCGCACGTGATAAGGAAAAGGTTAGTCAGTTGTAAAGATAAGAAAATTTAATTTTGAAAAGTGTGCCTCTAAGCATTTTTTTAGAAAATCATGTCGTGAAAATGAAAATGGTTATTATCTTGCCTTCTAATCTTGTTTTTCGATATGGAATTATTAACCTCAAAGATTTTGTACTTACGGACCAGGAATTTAAATTTTGTGTACAGAGAGTATTGTTAAGACGGTTTGAAAATGCAATTATGGTGGGCGAGTGAATATCGACAATGAGCCGAGCCGGAATAAATGCCACAGACAGGCTGTTTCCTTGGGATGGTCGTTGGTAACTTTTAGGATGTCTGATCGTGCAGCCGAGGGACTCATAAAATGAGATTGGCTCAATCGACGACGGTTTATTGACTTATTAAATCGATCTTTGGCTCGAATACTTGCTGAGAATCGTGTGCAGGGATTTCAATTTTGTGTATAAGTATCCAAGCTACAAGATTTTACGTGTTTCTGTATTTATTTGCGTTCTTATTCGAAATATAAGAGGTCTTTCTATTTTGCATATCGAATAAATGTATTTCGTATAAACTTTCGATAAAATCAAAATATTGGTATGAGCTTTCACGATTTCAATATGCACACATCCTGTTCATAATAAAATTAGTGGTTTGTTGGGACGGCATCGGCCCTAGTCTCCTAAAAGCAACATAACTTTTTAACGGCAAAGCTTAAAATTGCTTCCAGAATTTTAACCGGGCTCTCGGCCGTGATCCGGCAATTTTTCTGTTATATCCGGCCGGTAGACGTCAGGCGGGGCAGCGGCCCGCGGTATGTAGCACATTATTAATTACGATCTGCCCAAACGTTTAATATTTTACCGGAGTGCAGGATCGCCCCCGACCACTCCAGCTTTAAGCTCCACTTAATTCCCCATATTTCGGCATTTCCAACGTTTATTCGTTACGGAAACATATTTTTATTTTTTGTGCGATTACAGTACGTTTAGTGTTAGTGGCATTCATTAACATAGGTTTAAGCTGACATGGATGATGTATTCTGAATTTTGGGTTAATAAGTCGTTTACATTAGTTGGCTCGTGCAAGACTTAAGGATTCAATTTATTTTCTTTGCCTTTAATGTTTTGAGTATTGGTCGTGTACCTATATATTTACGAATGAGGCGTGTTTAAATTTCCGGCACAAAGAGCTAAGCTTACAGATTTGTTCTTTACAAAAACATAGATTTTCCTCTTCCCAATTTTACTTATAGGATTATCCAAACACGCTGATACCTTACTGCGCTAATCTTTATAGTTCCAAGTTCTGCATAAGAAAGAAATATACGTACTAATACGCAAAAGAATAGTTTACATAGCATCGATCTAACTGGAACGCTCTCGAATGCAATATCCGCTTTTAAACGAGTTTTTGGTTCAAAAAACTATTCGGTCTAGTTCAGGTAAACGTTAGAAACGAAATACGATACGATTCGTTTAACTACTATTATTCGGAAAACTGAAATATGTAAATGTGTCGGTTTATTCTGGTTTTGTTTTAGCTTACTTTAGGTCGACCCTTCTTTTTTTAGGTAAATAGGTTCCACTATATTTGAAATATTTATAGGGCTCAATTATTCATTAATAAAAATATAAAATGAAAATTAAATATCCCAAGAATCATGTCGGAAATAGGGTTAAGAGTTTAAAATTATTATTATAATAAAAATAGTTATATTATTACTCTAGTCAATAATAAAGCACAAAGCTAGTAGTCTCGATAGTTGACAATCACGTATCTACTGTGTTCTGTCGCTAAGATATGATTGTATAGTCCGGTCTATTTAGACATCCAAGGTTACAATAATTCGCACTCAGCTGAAAATTGGTAGGATTGTTTAAAACACCATCATAAATGAAAGCTAAAAAAGCCTCATCGATCCGACACCAGAAAAAAGAAATTCTCGGGGTCAAAGGTCACAGAACGGAGCAATTTTCAAAGAAACGGTAAGCTTAGACAAAAATTTTAGATCAGATAATTATCTACAAAAATATCCCTTTGTTCTTCGTCTGTCTGTGTCTATTTGTCAGTCTACCTGTATGTCTGTCTGTTAAGAGCCTTTACCTCGAGAACGCGTACACTTAGGTATCGAGTTGAAATTAAAACTATGAAGGTAATAAAGTTTGCGTTCCATTGAAGCTGTGAAGAAATCAAACTTGCAAGTTAACGAAAAAAAAGTAACCTTACCCCTACCCATTTTTTGGTCTAATTTGACTGGACTTGTGGAGACAAACTTTTATGTTCTTAAATATTTTGATAATTTAATTACAAACGGTAAAATTATTCATTTAAATTTAAATAAAATGTTTCCATGAATAATGGTGTTTTCTAGATAAGATTTATACCGTCTTTGTACATATTTCAAGGAAATTAATTATTTCTTCAAGTTATAACTCATATTCAGGGAGATATTTTAAGGGCGATTTTCTGTTTTTTTTTTGTGAGGTGGATTATTGAAATTGTTAGAAAACTTTTCCTCTTTTGGGTGGAGGAGGACGAGGAGTACCAGACTGTTAAGTATGACTAAAACCCACCCATGTTCCTGTAGTTGTCCTTAGCGTGCCAAAACATGGCACTGGCCAAAACGTGGCATTGTTAGAAATATACGCATTTATTATTATATTATAATTATATTTCGAACAATGCTACAAACTTTAGTTTTGATATCACTGTCGAGACTGACAGCTTGAGTTACGCGACGACCCACATTGACGCTTCAATACGACTGCGGCTACGAAGCGATCCGTTGCGATCCACGTGAATTTAACGCGACGCGGCGGTTTTGTCCTACGTGCACGCGAAGTCGTCACTTTAGCCGTCATTTTTATAAAATAAGTCACCGCACCGCCAGAGTTCGCGCAAAAATATCAAACCAACTGTTCGCGACCGTTTCGCTTCGCTCATTGCCGCACGGCACCCACGTGCGGATGGTTACGTAGACCACAGCAATAGAGTATCAGTTGTTTTTTCCATGTACCGCGTTGCTTCGCGATCGCGTTGAATTGCTACGTTGGACACCGAGTTAGTATGCCAACCTATTTAATTCGCCAACGTCGTAACAATATTTTTGAGCGATTAGAATATGTCAGACGCGTGTGACATTTTATTTTTACTGCTTATCCCATAAGGGAGTGTGCGTGAAGTTATAAATTAACCAGACGCCGTCCGCGTTTTCAGTTTATTTGACCCTCGTCACTGCGGCAGTCAACATTAAATGTTTGAATCTAAACGAACTCATGTTTTACTTATCTCACCTTCCGGGCTTCATACTTGAAGAACAGCATTTTTTGCCACACTTTTTGAATGTCCGGAGTTTAATTTGGCTCAAGAGATTACAGGCAGGCAGATTTAATTGAAACAGTTCCTAATAGCCTATATGCGATAGAACAGAGCCAGCAACATGTGTTAATTGACTGTTAATCCAGTTATGGTTAATGGTAATAAATTGCCTATTGGTATTTACGCTGCAATTCAAATGATGTTAACTGCCTACATTCATTTTAGATTAAAATATTTGTGAGATAAATATTTGTAGTTGTTTGTTCATCGTCGCAAAGAAACATTAAACTTTAACGTCTAGTTTCTCTTACAAAACACGAAAGATAAAATTGTAACATTCTGTTTTTCTTTTCGCCATTTCAAGATATTCAACTGTGTTTAAAAAGTATATTTTTGCATTTTTATTCGCTCTGCCTGTAAATTTAAATTACTTGTGAAAGCTACTTTTATTCAATCAAAGTGGTTCTTTTGAGGACTATGCAGTTTTTATCGGTCATCGTAAGACAGTCGGAAATTCATCGAATTTTCCTTGTTTTTCATGTGTTTTGCACAATAATGTCCTAAAAACGTATATAAACATAGACATTTCGTTATTTATTTAATTAACCTTCAAGCAACCAAACGTACAAAGGCGGACTTAATGCCAAAGCATTCTCAAGTAGTCAATCTGGGGTGATGCAGAGGCCATATGGCAAATAATTTTAATTACTATCACATAGATTAAGAAATATTAATTGACGTAAGAATCATCAAGATCGGCCCACACATGAGGTCTTTAGAGCGCGACAAAATTGACTGTACGAATAAAACAAAATATTCGACTACATTATCACAACTGACTTTTGTTTTTTGCCTGTGGGAAAATCATCCAATGTCATCCCCCGCTCTTGGGCGGTACGGGAGATAGTGTCAGGCTTTTACTGACTAAAAACCCACTCCTGTTCCTTCGTTGCCTTTCGTACCAGGGCCGAGTCTTCCTTTCAGAAGCAGACTCTTGGCCCCAGTAGGCTTCGACCCTACTGGGCCCCTACGGTTTGCTGACATCTTGAGGCGCGCGTGGAACAGTACGCGCCGTCGACGACTTGGGCTCGGTCTGGACGGTTACCAGACGGTCGGACGGCGACCTATTGCTCGCCTTTCCTCAAGCTCGCGCCTTCTGTGGCCGGAAATCTGGATCGGAATCCCGGCGGCGGAAAGGGCGTGAGGACCGTTGCCTCACGCGTGCGGTTTCCTCCTTTGCTAGCATTATTGCTTCGCAGAAGATAGCGACCGCCTGCCACTCCTCCTCGCTTCGGACCATGGCCTGTACTAAGGCCCGGCGCGAAAAATCGCTGTCGCCAATCGCCCCCACGAGAACACGGCGGTGCCCTGCCCAAGCAATGCATAGCTCTACTGTGTGCTCCACCGTGTCCTCCGGACGGTCCACACTGTGGTGGCACCCGGGCGTCGCTTCCGCACGAATCCAGTGCAGGAACTACCCGAACTGACCGTGTTCGGTGAGAACTTGCGTCATGCGAAAGTGAGGACGCCGTGATCACAATAAACATAGTTTTTTCCAAAACTCAAAGTTACGAAGTTATAATAATATTTATAAATATAATAGTTATAAAACAATATGAAAAGAATCCACATATTATATCGAATACTTTGACAGTTGTTCAGTTCTAAGTTTTAACAGGTGTCGATCTTTTCGCATTGAATAATTGAGACGTGTCCGAAGAGATACGATCCTTCGACCTTCTAAATACGACGCTAAGCTACTGTTAATATATTTATTACTTTGAAACTTCTATCTAAATCTGATAGTTTTAATTGACAGCTGAATGTGGTGCTAGTTGTATTTCGGTTAATAGATAACCACTTGGAGTTTACTTTGAAGGTTTCGAAAGGTAAGCATTCTCTTGCATTTATAAAAAATAAAGTGTGTTGATTTTATTTTGATTTCGTCTTCATGTAGAGGAATTTCTTCAAAATGGCGCTTTAAACATAATATAATTTCTGCTCTTCTAATGAGACTTCCTCTTCAAAGTTTATTTTAGATTTTATCTTTTAAAATACTACGATGAACTATACTCCTTTAAAGCACTGTGCTACTTGTATTGAATTTTTAACCGACTGAACTAATTGAAATGAGCAGCGATATTTCAGGATTTGTACGCGAGGCTACGTCTAAAAGCCAACTCTATTTTTTATGTGACCCTACTCGAATAAATCTCTAAGAAAACAGCTTATATAGAATATATTTTCCTTCATGGCCGGGGCTTAAGGTTTTAACAAAACCAAGTTAGAATGATTTGTCCTCACTACCTTTGAAAGGCGGAAGACGATGGCGTTATTTAATAAAGAAAGGAAATGACGTATTCGCTAAACTAGATAACGTTAATTGCTAATGAACTTTTACAAGAAGATACTTAAGTATCGGAAGGGTACTGTTTACAGCCTCATTGGTGTTTCTCTTGACGTGTGATCGTAAATTTTTTACGTCACGATTGAATGGTCTGCCCTTAACTAAAACAGGGAATAAACTTTCATGATTCCAGTTTATGGTACCATTCGTGTTCATTTTATAAATGATGTGCTTTAGTATTGCCCTTTATCTCTTGTCTTCTATTTAACTCATTTTTTTTGGATTCAGAATTTTAACAATTTCAATATTAGCTTTGATTCAGTTCTTAGTACACACAGTTGTGTTTTATTTTGTATTTTCCTGATCGATTTTCTGTTAAGATTTCCGTAATGTCTGTCGTTTGTAGATGGGTGGGCCGCTCAACGTAACATTTTACCAGATGTTTGGCAGAAAAAGGTAGATATCACGTCTTCAGTTTATTGCACGTTCGTTACGTTGCTCATTCTTCGTGACCCGGTGTTTCAATATACGTGTCCGATGGATACAACAGAGTCAGTCGGTCAAATCGGACTCAACGTATCGGGGAAACGATAGACAAAATGAAATACGGCTCAGGGCCACTAAAACGGAGAGGACGGGAATTATTAATGCACTACCACACACACTTGTGTTTAATCAAAAAACATTATTGGTATTAACAGTGCCACTGCTGTATTTTTTTATCAAATGTCTGATTTTAATACTGATAAGCTGATTCTAAATTCCAATTCTCCATAAAAATTGAATTAAGAACCTAATCAGGCTTTTAAACATCATGTTTTTTTTTTTAACTAGACTGAAAGTGTATAATATCATATAGCAGTGTTGACTACCACTGCCCAAGTGAAGCTTATTCAATCATAATTCGATTGGCCTAGAGCTAAACTATTCCCGGCTACCAGGGGCAGTCGATGAAAGCACGTAAATAAATCTTATTTCTGAATATACTAAGCTTCAGATTTCCCAGAAAGATAAAGTAAAAAGAACAAACAAAGCCCACGGCTTATTTAAGAAAGTAAGGAAAAAATATAGTAGACAAATTTTAGTTTCTGTGTACTATATACATATGTACGCAGTTAGGTTATAATCACTCGTAGTAGTAGTAAGTACCCGCAACAGCTTTTGCAAATCGGTGATACACTTAACAAGTTTAGGAGAGTAGTTTCGGAGATATGAGCTTGTACAAACCTTTTAATTAAATGTTAATTATATAAATTTCTATGTTATATACCAACCTCTTTTTTTAATGATCTATTTTTCTATTTTAGTCTTTTTATTTTGAAATTATCAAAATATAAAGACTGTCGGGGTTACCATGACGTTCAAAGTAAGATTGTTTCATTCTTATTTCAGTGTGGGTAAGAGACAGAGCTATACAGGTTGTCTAGCGCCATCTCTTACCCACACTGGAAATAAAAATGAAACAATCTTACTTTATACGTCATGGTACAGGTCTGTGAGTGTGTTTTAATGTAGCCTCATATAGTGTAAACTATAGATACCTATAATAGGCATGCGTATCAGTGTCTAGATTATAATTTTATTTTACAATAATCCTGTATGTAATGCTGTTGGTGTGCCATTAAATAAATAGTAAGTAAAAAGTAATTTACTTACTATAAACAGTACAAAATTGATCTTAACCAAATTGGTGGTCCAGATTATTGCTAAGAGGTTAATTGGTAGTTCAACTAACCTCTTCGCACGTCTTTCCACTGAGTTTCTAGATGCTATTTTGCAGCTCCTGCTCCCTGTGTGAAGTACAGCCGGTCTTTTGCAAGAACGAGTTTCCTAGCAGTGACCTGGGCTTCGGACTCAATGAACCACCCAAAGTTAAGGTTTGAGGAAATTTTAACTCCCTAGTTTTGAAGACGATTGGTGCATTCCAAGGATACGTTGTGAAAAGCAGGAGTCAAGGTGAACGGACTCCTTTTGGCGGTAAACAGATACGCTTGTATTTTGGTAGCGTCGCTACGCCCCATTTGGAGACTGTCTGGAGTGAGACATTCGTACCCTCTACTATAGCTTCTTTTCAGGACTGGATTAGCTAGTTACTAGCCCGAGTACTCGGTAGGTATCTCTCTACAACTGTGCAGACATCTGCATACCCATAGCATTAGCAGGTCTTTGATAGCAGGAATAGCTGAGAGACCAGACACCTGACGAAGTTAGGCAACTAGTAGTTATTTTACAGGATGCATTCATCATCTTTCTACCATCGGACATTATCGATACCTCTACGGTTCAGATTAAGCGTTTCGCCTCGTCATTTATACCGCGTACATTGAATGAGTGGAACAATTTGTCTGCTGCGCTTTTCCCGTCCGATTATAATTTAGGTGTCATCAAGGCTAGAGTGAACAGGCTCTTAATAAATTAGTGCGCTTTACCATCAGCGATTGCATCACTGCAGGTGGGATCATAGTAAAGCACTAGATTATGTCATTAAAAAAAATGTATATAAAACAGTTACCTGTAAGCTATTGAGCTGTAATTTTGCAGACACCTTTAGTTTGTATAACAGTAAAGTATTTAGCTAACTGACGTTATCGATAAGGCCGACTCCAGAAGATAGCGGTCTAGTTAGTTTTTATGCACCTCCTTGGTATGGGTACCAATTAAAAAGGTTGTTGAGAAGAACACGAAAATAAACTACGTCACAATAAATTTAATATGGCAGGATGACAGGCAAATTTTTTAAAAGTTACTTCTTGAAAACTCTTTTATTAAAATTATCTCATTTTTTTAATAAAAGATAGGCATATAACCTATCAAGAATAAATTATAATTATGTATTTTAATTGACGTTTCGGTCTTGTTTTCCGTACATACTCGGAAGTGCCGTCAAAATGTCGATAAAAATCTGATATATTCAGCTGATGACAAAGTTGTGAAACGTCTACGTGGGAAAAATGTTGAAAGCAGGATGTGCGACATATTGAAAATACAACAATGTTTATTATGATGAAGGATATTTTTTGTTTTTTAATTTCTGGAGCTTTACTTGAGTTAGTTAGTTTAGTCCAGCGGTGGATTGCGTCAGATGATTGATTTTCTCGTACCTAAGTATAATCTGATAACAGAGTTGAGTTTGAGTTGACAGACACGAGTGTTCTTTCCAATAACCTGCCCGTGTCCCTGCACTCAAAAGTCAACTGTAGGAACAGGGTTTTTGTAGGTGAAACTTTGACACTCCCTCTCGCTCCACCCTAAAAGAAAAAGTATAATCTGACATCGATTGAAACTCCAGGTGCTGTACTCGTATAGGCTTGTAGTTCTTGGGAGTTTATCTAAATATTAATCAAATATATTCACTAAAATTCCAAAAATACTTGTTTTTATTTTTTACGAATCACTTGGTATTTCTAAAATCTAATCTTTAAAATATTACCTTTTATAAAACATCAAAAACACAATGACGTGTGATGTTGGAAGGTTTTATTGAACAAAAAGAAGCCAGTAAAATTGCTTTTGTACAAAAATCTATACACGTTGAAAAGTAAATCTACAGTTTTTTTATTTTCTTTGGTCTCTCGAAAGCCCGTCTTTGCTCGGGCATAAAAGCTTGTTTTAAATATTGCGTCCCGATTTACCCTACTAAAGCCCTGCTTACACATATTACTCAACATGAGAATTACTTTAGGGAAATACATATTTTCTGGATCGGGGAATACTTTATGAAGCAGTGCGACGTTAAATATACGTTTTTTATTATCTGTGTATGCAAATATTCGTAGAAATTATTGTTGTTTTATTTATGGCATTCGAAACGTTTGAAATTTATTCGTAGGATTAATAGGCATTTTGATTTTTTTAAGTCATTTTACACAAAAAATCATTGATATTTATTTAGATAATCTGATTGGCTTAACTATCAGACTACAGTATTAACAAGTTTTAATAATCACCACCACCATTATTCACATGACTTATTACCATACTTATTACCATAAAAATATCTTTAAATCAATTCATAACACAAACAAGTTTTCCGTCGAAGGACACAAATCAGATAGATATGTTACATTTCTGATCCTAAGGCATATTAGGCAATAAAAACACTAAAAGATGTCCTGGATAGGAATTCTTTATCTGTGAAGTTCAATCCAAACAAAAATTTAATATAAAAGGCGTCGAATTGACGCCTACAAAGGGCGCGTTCGGACGGTTGCTCGTGGAGGCAAAAACAAATTAATTGCTATCGGTTACGTTTCGATGTCGTAATTGCTTTGTTCTGGCGCGAACTGATCGATCAAGTGAAAAAAACTGGCTAAGTGAGAGTCACACTCACGTGCAAAGGGTTCCGAACGAATCATACTTTTAAACATATTAAAAAAACATACCTATTATAGTTCTTGTAATCTATAAGTAAATAACTATTCCCTATATTTTTTGATAGTCTAGACTTGGTACTTTTGGAAATAAGGGCGAATGCTCAATTTCAACTATTTTCATTTGATATTAGTCCAGTCAAGTTAGATCAACAAAATAGGCGTAAGGTTACAATAATTCGCACCCAGCTAAAAATTTGTAGGATTATTCAAAACACCATTATAAATAAAACCTAAAAAGTCTTTATCGATAAATACGATACCTGGAAAAAAAATTACACGGGGTCAAAGGTCACAAAAACGGGTCTTTCTCGATTTTCAACAAAACGGAACCTTAAAAAAATGCCTACCTCAAAGGTGGCATAAAAACGTGTGTATATTATGACAATTACCTTATTCAACTTTTTGACACGGTATAGATTAAAAAAAAAGCTTATTTTTATTTACAGGACTATGGCCTGAAGCGAGAGGTCACCACCACGGTTTACCCCTTCTAGGACAGGGCGGTGCCCCGCCCATGCAGGGCACACTTCAATCGTTTGTTCCACCGTGTCCTCCGAGCGGTCCGCACAATTATGACACCCGGGTTTTTTCCCACCTGAATCAGGTGCAGGAACCTCCCAAACATACCAAGTTCGTTGTGGACCTGCGTCATGAGGAAGATGAGGACGCCGTGATGTTTTTCAAACCACTCCTCAAAGATATGTTCAGATACGTCTGTAACGGAACACAGATATACCAAATCCGTTTAGTAGATTCGTAGCAAACCGGCTGATATATACAAATGTGTGATCCCTTAATTCGGATGTTCGGAACCCTAAAAAATAATTGAAATGCTTGACAGATCCATGGACGGCAGCAAAAAGTACCCCTTTAATTGGTTTTAAATAATATTCCTGCGTGTTCATCTGTTTCAATGCTTTCAATAAACTGTGGATGTTTCCGCGCCGAAAATTATTTCGATGGAATTCGTTATCTATGTTGATTTATTACTTGTGTACTTTAAAAAAAGAGGTCTGTCCGAATCTACATGAAAGTTAAACTTATTTCAATACTAGCTTTTGTCCGCGACTTCGTCCGCGTAGAGGTCGAAAATGGTTTCATTAGGTTTTTTGAGATACGAAAATATGAAATATTATTTATTATCTTCTTCGTGTGTGATAGTCCATTGAATTATATGGCGAGCGATATTGTATCTATAGATATAAAACTCTTTTGTAATAGTTTTTTCTTACAATACAGATATGAGTTATATTTTTGTAGCCCCAATTAATTTTCTAAAATAGTTATCTTGTATGCAGTTACTAACTCAAGATTTTGTGAAGACAGTTTTCGGTTCTAGTTTTAGAAACAGATTTACCCGTAAATGCAATCACTCTATCCAAGGTTGTTTGAGCCCATATGCATACCCTATGTTCGTATAGGTGGGTAGGTAGGTACACAAGTCTCCTGTGGATCGGGTATCATTGTCCGGCGGGCGTCTAAGTCTATAGCCTCACTGTTTGCTCTTCGTCCGGTCCACTTTACGCATTTGTATAGTACATGATTGAGCTTTAGTCATCAGAGTATTGTAAAGGTAAATTATAGTGACTAAATTGTTTTTAATAAAAAGGTCTCTAATTTTTTTGCAAGGTAACTAGGATACTATATGGATAAAATATTTGATTAATGACCTGTGACCGTAATATTAGCTTTTTAATGTTTCAACTGCTGGGACTCAAGCCTCCTCTTTAGGAGGGGCCCAGTGCGAGTTGGTGGATGTTACATGACTTCGATTATTTTTTTGTTCTAAAGATTGTATGTACAGTCAGGGATCAAAAGTGCAGTTGCATGCTACTAATATTATTGTCTAAAATTTCATTGTAGAAAAGGGTCAATGGTTCATGACTGAATGTTTAGTTTGTAGTATATAATCTAAAGTATTTAGTCAACTAGTAGCGGACCAATGAACTTTTGCTACAAAGAAATTTTAGACACTTTAGCATTGGCAGGGTGTGACTGCAATTTTGACCCCTGACTGTACATTTGAACATACATTTATTTTCCTTCTGGTCGTGGTAGATACTGAAATGTTTCGTCTGTCATTAAAATTATGTTTATTTATTAGGCTATATCTACGAGTTGTGAAGGCATTTGCCCTATAGGAATAAGAATGTAATGCATTGTATGCAAATGTAGGCATTGTCCGACTACTGGACAAAGGCCTTCCCTAAATTCTTCAAGGCATCTCTTTTTTGAGCCACCTTTTTTTTCAGAAGTGGAAAATCATCAGATAACTTCACCCGGTCTGGGTGGATTTTCTGGGCCACCTCAAAACTAATAATTGCGCTAGGCTTCTATGGTCGTCCCGCCATTTCTGTCTGGGCCAATCTCGGAGACCATTCTCAGATACCCAACGTAAGAATCTATTGCCCAGCAGTCACAGTGCACGCGGCTGACGTGTCCCGTTCAATCCCATGTCAAGTGTGATGGACTCCGCAACAATTCTGTACTATAATTATATAATACTAGCTCTTGATCCTGGCGTTGCCCGTGTGAAATTCAGTTCACACGGGCAAAACAGTTTCTCCATATAAACTTTACACCTCCTGTTTCATCCCCTTAGGTTTTTTTTGAGTTTTATGAAATTCTTTTTTTATTTATTATATTCGTACAATAACGAATATAAACAAAAATACAGGACAAACATTATTAAAAATAAGCGTACGCGGTTTTATCGCATACGGGCAATTTCTTACAGACAACCTTTGGATAGACTGAACGAAAGGAAATAGATTTAAGGCTGTCAGTGTATAAACATCCGAAACCCAAATACATACGTACAATATAAAATAATATACTAATAAATATCAAATATATAATTGAGTCAGGAGAAGAAAAATCAAAGCGAAGGGTAGTGCTCCTTCACCATTTTTTAAAACGTTTAAGCACGCCTCACATAATCATTCTCATTTGTACACATTATAAAACAAACCTTTGTGCAAAATTTCACCGTTCTAGCTTCAAGAGTTTGTGTTGGGCGTTGACGAGGCTATACAATATATAATCCATATTTACGCGAGTGAAGCCACTGGCAAAAACTAGTTTATATACAGTACATAGGGTTGCCAGGTTTTAAAACTGAAAAGCCGAACTGACCAGTCAGTGTAGCCGGACATTTGGATAGAAAGATCGGACCTCCTTTACTTTTTAGTCTCAAGATAACACGATATAATTTTTCTTTAAAGTAAAATGTCTTTTTTATCATACGAGTATCATCTTTAAATTCTTCTGTACTTGTGTTTGCCACCTAACTTCTCACAAACGACTTGACCGATTTCGATGAAATTTTGAGTATATATTTGAGTAGGCCCCTGCATGGTTTGAAAATACAATTGGACCCGCTAGGTGGCGCTGCAATCGGGTTCTTAAATTTTTATTCTGACGAAAAGCGACAAGCCAACTTTCCGGCAAGACGACGTCTGTCGGGACCGCTAATATAGGTACCATAAAATCTTAAATTCTAATAAAAACATAAAATTAAATGAATCTTCTTTATTATTATGTTATATTAATCATTAATTACAATAGCAGAGCGTAGTCGGCCTTATAATGTTCCCACTGATGGGTCGCAGGCCTCCTCTCTAGGAGAGGGAATGGACCGTAATCCACCACGCGGGCCCAGTGCGGGTTGGTGGATATCATATGTCATCGGATTTTTGGTTTTAGGACATGCCGGTTTCCTCACGATGTTTTCCTTCACCGTTTTAAGAGCAGTGGTGATGAAATAAATTACACAGAGTAATGCGCCTGGCTGACTTTGAACCCACGACCCGTAAGTCGGGTCCGTTACTACTCGGCCACCACTGCCCTTCATTACAATATTAATTGCAATTATAGTTAGCTGTAACTGCTTTTGCAATTTGCAATTGCGGTTACAGTGCTAGTCCGGTCATGCATACGGCACGATACAAGGTAAGGGAAAGGAACGGGAACGAAGATATGTAAAAAAAAATGGTCCAATTTAAAAAGCGTAACAAAAGCCGGACTGCTTTGACACCGTCTAATTTGACCGGACACGCAACCAAAAAGCCTAACTGTGTCCGGCTTTATCCGGACGCCTGGCAACGCTAGCACATATCTTATTTTTTCCTGTACATTTTTCGGTTTATTTCTTTTTACTTTATCGTTAATGTGTGCTGTGGATTTTTGAACGATTATATTAGATTATGTGACTAAGGGATAAAACAGTGGCTTAAAGTCGCGGGCGGCATGTTGAATTCCGAACTAAACGAAGGTTGCTAAGTTTTAATCCCGAATGTTAGTGAGGGAGTTCTATAATGAACTCCCGAGCATTGCGAGGGAATTGCCGCCCAAGACAAGGACAGCCTTATCTCCGTGTTGGATACTGTCCTGATGTGTGAGATAATTAAAAGACAATTTACTAAAACAAATTATATATTAAAGAAATACATATAAGTATTATTTACAAGTTAATCTTAACTATCACACGACATTAAAAAAAATACTTAAAAAAATGGTTTTTGACAATCTAAATTCAAATCTCATTATTCCCTAGGGATTGCCCATATTTCATTATCTCCCTAGGGACAGAATGGCTTGCTTTAAGTAATAGTTGTATGACATATAAAAGGAAATTATCGAGCAGGTGGTGTAAAAAAATATTTTGAGTTGTTATATTCTTTCCGATTTAAATAAAAAGTACATTGCCGAATCGAAAAACCTGTCGAACCACATACCTACTTCACAAAGAATAATATCATTAAATTAAAGCTATCGAAAATGTTGTATGCAAGTATTTATTTGTATACATTTCTGAAAACGTGTTTCGTGAACTGTACAATATGAATGGATCGGATACGTTATTGTTACCTACGTATGTTTTTAAGCAATCGGAGTGTCAAAACATAAACCATTTGGTAACAAAACAACTATTTATAAAAGTACAAAGTTATTTTCTTGGTTCATATTGTGTTAAATAAGTTAAGGTTTCTTCACCTTCATTTTGATGTTATTTTTTTTATTGATATAAACTCAATAATAAAAACAAGAATAATAATGAGCTAAGAAAAACTGCACGTTTTCCCATATAGTAATAATATTTAGTTATGTATATATCGTTGGAATATTTTCAAATGTTCTTGCGAATCCTACTAATATTTTAAACGTGAAAGTTTGTATGTATGGATGATGAAAAACGACTGAATGGATATTGATGAAACTTGGTACACGCGTAGGCCATGTCCTGGAATAGCACATAGAATACTTTGATTCCGAAATTATGTTCCCTTGTGATTATTTTCTACTATTACGTGGGCGAAGCCGCGGGCAGCAGCTAGTGATTATATGGGTTAAGGAAACCAAAGTAAAGACCAAACATGAAATAACTTCATGTTGTAGTTATACAACATGTTCAACATTCCCCTAGATGAACGGCGATGTGCCTTCGGTACATGGTAGATCACCAACCGTACAAAACGTTTTAGGAACAAGCTAAGGAGTGAAATCCCTTTCAGAGTTTGTGTTTCCTGATGGCTACAACCTAGGGTTTTTAATTTAAGAGTGAATAGGTTACTTCTAGACAAGCGTCCTCCATCGTTGGCCACATCATCGCTTACGATCTGGTGAGACAGTGGTCAAACGCGAGCCTGTAGTTATTAATTACAAAAAACTTCATTCAAATTTTTGTCGCTTTAAAATTAATGTATCTTTTAAGAGACATGAGCACGGAGCACTGGTTGCGGAATCCGATCATTACCTAGAATATGATTTTTCTATAGACGTCATTTTATTAACACAATCTTCTTTATTTTTTTATTGTACACAATAACAACTTATAATATACGTGGATAAGAGAATTCATGTACATAAGCAAGTTTAATTTAAAGTTGAGTTTTCTTTTAGCCTCTTAAGTAACAGAGAGAAATCACAATTGAGGGTAGGATCCAGTGTGCTATTTTAAAATTACAAATAATACGAATAAAATAGTACATAACATACAATTTGAATACATTACCATTTGATGATATCCAAAGAAAGATCACAAACCCGCACCGAGCCCGCGTGGTGGATTACGGCCCATTCCCTCTCCTAGAGAAAAGGCCTGAGTCCCAGCAGTGGGAACATTAAAAAAGGCTGATTATGCTATTATGCAAAGAAGGGCTGTCACGTAGGGAGTGAAGGAGAGAGTTCCAGAGACGCACTGCAGTGATAGAGAAGATGCCAGAGTCTCCTAGATCCAGAGTCTTCGTGTTAAGTTATTTTTACTTAAGCTCTCAGCTCTGTCATAAATTTAAATTTAATTGTACACCAATAATAAAATTACAATAGGAACTTAAAATGAATATGGTGACACAATGTGTGGTCTTCAAACAATTTAATCACCTTTAAAAGTAAATCAAGAATGTATCTCATAAATAAAGCCTATTATTCATTTAAAGGTTATCTAAATGAAAAATATAATTCAACAATTTAATTATAGTATAAGCGAGTTTGTGTGTGTTTTGTTTTTAAATTATTATAAATGTCAATTGTAATAAGGAAATGCATTTAAATTATTTATTTATAAAATTATATATTTTAAGGTTGTAATATTTGTACACCTCTAATGGTTGGGTATGGTCCAAAGAACGACTGTTTTATTTTATTACCTCATGTTTTACCCATACTCAAACAAATAAATGATTTGTATTTGTATTTCTCTTATCGCTAAGAGCGATTTTTTACAGACTACCTTTGGGTGGATTTGATAGAGAAGGAGAAAAAGATACGCAGGTAGTTCTTGGTCTTAGTACACCATAGTATAGTTACTATATATATATATAGTGTAAAAATAATGAAAAGTGATGAATATCAGTAGAGAAATAATATACACCTAATGCTGACAGCGGCTTCGCCCGCGTAAACATAGAAAATGGTCTCAAGGGAACAGGGTACTGTCGAGATATAAAGTATCCCTCCTATCCTATATGCTATTCGAGAGTTAAGAAGTAGATAACAAACATACACACACCCACACACAAACACTCTCAACCTTTCGCCTTTATAATATTAGTGTGATATGGATTCCACTGAGTCGTATATCTAGTTATGTATATAAGCCATTGCTTACTTACGCAAATCGCTCGTTGAATATGCAACACCTAGTTTAGGAGCTCAGTAAGCATGTGCTTAGACTATTAAGTTCCTACATCTCGTGGGGAATTATTTTATTCTATCCCCTTTAATCCCTTCAATGGCTGACATAGTTTACGCTGATATGTAACAGTTATCAGGGTTTGAATATTGTTTCTATATGAGTAGAGATTTGTTGACTACGTTTTCGTATGACGTTCTTGGAATTGTTTTAGTAAACGTTTGACGTTCTAAAAAGTTTTTCAGCTAGTGAAATTTATTTCGAAATATATATACACGCGGCAGTGGTGGCCGAGTGGTAATGAGTTGTTAGTCACGGGTTCAAACCCAGCCAGGCGCATTTTGTTGTGTAATTTATTTCATCACCACTGCTCTCAAAACGGTGAAAGAGGAAGGAAACTTGAGGAAACCGGCATGAGCCAAAAATTCGAAGACATATGACATTCACCAACCCGCACTGAGCCCGTGTGGTGAATTACAGCCCATTCTCTCTCCAAGAGAGAAGGCCTGAGTTCCAGCAGTGGGAATATACACGCGGCATAGTGTGATAGCATAATCTGCTTTATAATATTTTTACTCCTAAGACTCAGAAACCCAACAACGACCTCTTAACGCGATCCATTTTACGACCTAAACTGAACTGTAAAAGGGATTGAACAATATAGGGTGTATAGTTCCATTCCTCTTTCTCAATCGCTGATATTTTAACATATCATGGTAAGGCCCCAGGTCTCCTCTCTGAAGAGGGAATGAGCCGTAATCCATTACGCGGGTCCAGTACTATTTGAAGGATGTCACATGTTGTAAAATTTCTAGGACATGCCGGTTTCCTCACGATGCTTTCCTGCGTCCGCACTATAAGCATTGAAAGCAGTGGTGATGAAATAAATTACAAAAAGTAATACACCTATGAAATGGAAAAGGGAGAGGGAGGCCTTCGCTTATCAGGGGGACTTAATAGGGAAACTAGAACTAGACTGCATCTGGTTGGGTTTGAATTCGGCGACCTACAACTCGTAATTCGGGGTCGTTATTACTGGGCCCCCATTGCTCTAATTGGGCGGTTTTTACGTGGAAAATTATTAAATGACTCCTCCCACTCTAGGTGAAGCGAGAAGGAGTGCTAAACTTTTATTGACTAACCCAATTGTGTTCCTTCAGTTGCCTTTTGGGGTCTAGGGTCGCGAACTCTTTACGAACAAATCTGCTGGGACTGTAGGATTGCTACAGATATGATCTGGGATTTGATTAATGATCAATGGTTTAACATATATATACAGGTATATTTACATCAATTCTCAAGTGTAAAACCGCTGAACTATATCAACACTAGATTATTGATTCAATATCACTCGAATATTGCACCAATAACATATTGTACTCAAATATTGCAGTATTGTAACAGCTTGTTAGTTTGTGAGCAACTTACTGGAGCGACATGATGTACAATTGGTCGTTGAAAGGTCGAAACTAGAATAAATATTCCTTTTTACCCGGATTTAACGTTATTGGTATTCTATTTGAAGTGGCCTCGTGAGACTCGACTCGTATTCTCAAAGTTCCGTCTCCACAAACTATTATGATCAAGACTTCAATATGGGAACAACATTAATATTGCAGCAAGTTGTACGCAAACTGCTTCGGAGTGTAGACACGTAGGGTGTAAGTGCAGTTTCATACAGCAAGGTTTCATGGCGGGGCGCGGGAGGCCACGGAAGATCCAATTAGTTGGATAAACATCCGATTAAACTATACACTTGAGATAAGCTCCATTTACTTATCGAAGATAACCCAGACAATTTGAGATATCACGTAAATTGTTTGTTGTGTTATTATTATGACCACAGGATTAGTTGACAAGCGTTCCGTAAACGTGTTGAACGATTGAGTGTTGTTGACGAACTTCTTACGATATCTTGATACGTTGTCTCATAGATAGATAAGCTTACATATTATTACACTTTCACGTTTATTTCGAGACTAAAGAAGACGCAATTTATAAACGGGATAGTTGAAGAACTTTTCAAATAAATAACTGTGTGTCTCCCAACAAAACGAACGTCTTCCTTATATCGGATATCCGACCAAATTCTCATATTATTCTTGTTCTCGGCTATACCCGCATGGAATGTAAGACCCTCGTCAGGTTTTACCAAGATGTAATTCAATCTAGGCCTCGCCATCAATCTGTGAGTTCTCACGCATATATTTCTGTTGATTTGACAAATGAGAAGGGTGGGCTCGAGGTGGATGAGCTACGGGCGCCTCGCACTCGTAAAACTTTACCTATTGCTTTATGACTTTCAGTATCGAATGTCAATGGTAATCTTGTAGTATATTCTAGTGACAGAAGCAATATTATTTTACTGAGATTTCAGAATAAGGATGTGTCAATAAGTCTGTGCCATTGTTCTATCTATTTGGGTAACCCAGTAATCTTACTTTACACGTAAGTCTAGGACTTGGCAATGCAGGCTTCTTTTTCATGATTTTCGGGACCGAAAAACGGTACGTCAAAATGCAACGTTTAATGATTTTAATGAGATGACATACATTGGTATTACAGTTTTTAATTAACATTTTTTATAATCGCAGACATCATTTAGACCGCAATTTAGCTCAGGGACTTATAAAGTCCCTGAATCAAATTAATTTTATAAGACATTGAGAACTTTCAGTGTTGCAGGCGGAAACTGAACAAAATATAATTATATTGTAGTGCAACCGACCTCCTTTGCAAGTTGTTCGAGTCCTTTGAATGATATATACCTATATATATATATGTGTGTGTAACATAGTTTGCTGTTATGGACTGCCTGTCAGACTGCACAATAAACGCATCCATCAATTTAACTCTAATAAGTTTTTTTACGGTGGTGTATCAGTGCTATAGTCGTTGGATTGCATTCATTTAGTTAAATAAAAATGATATTTCGATTCCTAACTATATTTTGATATAGTTATGCTTAATTATATAGTTATAAAAGTTATAACTAACTAACTAAAATACCTAAGTAAATTAATAAATCGATGTTTACCCAAAAATGATAACATACATAGACGAACAAGTCAGTCAGTTTTATTTATTTTATTTTATAAGGATTACTTTTTAATTAAAGTGATAAAAGTTTAAATGAAATTTCGTTTCAATTTGGTCTGTATCAACTGATCTCAAATTCCACAAACTCACTTGTTTATGATGATCTAAATTTTAATACATTGGTTTAAACTATGAATATCTTCGAGAATATGACGTTGCGGACCCGAGGCAACACTCGTACTTAGTCAAAAGTTAATGAAGCCGTAACTGAAGTGTGCAACTCCAATGACTCGCACTAAATGGCACCGCCAATAGTATACCAACAATATTAGATGACGAGTACGATGAGATCCTAGAATTTAAAAAACAAATTGATAAACTTTACCTAGATTTATTGGAGGCTAATGAGATGATAAGCCAATTATCTGCCGGAAACACGGTGTTGAAAAATACTATTACGACTTTGAACGAGAACAAACACGAACATGTCACAAAATTACCGAGCGACATTGAGACTCTGCACAAAAATTCAATTTACTCCTAATAGAAAATCACATTAATTTAAGAAGAAACGGAATTTAGTAAGTCCCACCAACGTTGAATCCATCCCCCCAAATAACTCCGGATTACATCACCTTGCAGACTGCGGATCATAATATGGTTAAGGTACCTCACGAACAATAACAGAGATTTTCCATTTTAAGTAGCGATAAGGTAAATAAAATATAGTCCGTAGCTAAACAAACATTTCCAAGTTATCAGTTATGTCACTACCTTACACCATTTGAAGAAAGTAACGAAATCCTTAATAATATTTCCGTAAAGCTTTCCGACTTTACTATGAGTGACTACTGCATAATTTTAAAAGGTGAGGAAGACTTTTGTAGAACCAAAAATTAATTTGATTTATTTGTTGAAATACGCGAAATGCTAATTCCCCTAAACATACAAATATTATACTATGTTTACCTACTTTTTAATTCAGTTACTACTCTTCTAGTTTAATGTGCAATGTAAGAGTCAAAATGTTTAAAAGCCTACTACACCTTGACATACAATCTCACAACTATGTATTACTATTTGACTCCAATTTTGACCTACAATACTACTATACAATGTTTACAGAGTTTAATGGTGCAATAAATAATAATGGGATAAAAAATATGTTGGGAAATCTTGAATATTTTGTTCATAGTCATGATATTCCTTTATATACTGATAATCTTTTAAACCCTGATATAATTTGTCAAATATAACATTTTTCTCCTAATATAGCTGACATTATGAACCCTAATATTAATAATAATAGTATTATTCAGTAGTCATTCGGCAATCTCATTTGGTTGGGTGGTGTACCACCGATAGATTGCCGAATTATTTAATGATTATTTCTTTAATCAAGTTCTACCAACATTCATAAATTAGAACCCTTATCCAATATTTTTAGCACCCACTGTATCAGATGACATACATAAAATCATTTTTGCTCTAAAAAATACCAATAGTTTCGGATACAACGATATTGTAACGCATGTTATTAAAAGTGTATCTTTTAAAATCTCACTAGTTTTTAGTTATATTGTATACCTGTGTATAGATGCCGGAAAAAAAAGGAGATTTAAAACTGTCAATTGTTACACCTCTAGATAAGCAAAATTGACCCACAAACATGAAAAATTATAGGACTATTTATTGAACTCGTCCCAGTGTTTTCTAAAATCATAGGGAAAGCTATTTATGACAACCTATACTAAATACCTAGAAAAAAAAAATCTATCCAAAGAACAATACGGTTTTAGGAAGAATAAAGATATTAATATGGCAATCTATGAATTAGTTAATGAAATAATCTCAAATATGAGCGAAAAAATACCAGTTACAGTTTTATTCATGAATATGACCAAGGTATTTGATTACGTAGACCACAGACTTCTACTCATAAAACTAAATAAGCTTGGGGTTAGAGAAAATGTCTTAGTACTAATTAAATCGTACTTAGTCAACCGAAAACGGTAAAAAAAGAAAATCTAAAACAAATACCGAAATAACTAATTTTTCTAAGCAAAGATTTATATATTAGGCGTACCACAGGGATGTGTACTGGGTCCATTATTGTTCCGTTGTTATATAAATGATATCTCCAGAACCATACAACACCCCATGACTCTATTCACTGATGACTCACTGTTGCTGAGAGTTACATATCCAGCGCGCAAGCTAGTGGGTCACAGATCCAGTCTCTCCGAGAGTCTATGGTCGAAGATCATTGGCAATGATGCACTCGTTGAGTCAAAGCTTCAAAGTCTTGAGCATCGACGCCGAGTGGCTAGCCTGTCGGTTTTCTACCGGTTGCATTTCGGGGAGTGTGAGTCGGAATTGCATAACCTAATCCCGCCTAGCCCGTTCCATCATCGGACCACCAGGCGTACGGCAATGTGCCACCTGTACATGGTGGACATCCCACCTATACGCACGAAACGTTTTGGGAACACATTCATTATGCGTAGAGCTAAAGAGTGGAATTCCTTGCCGGAATCTGTGTTCCCTGATGGCTACAGCCCGGGAATCTTTAAGTCAAGAGTGAATAGGTTACTTCTAGGTAAGCGCGTTCCATCGTCGACCGCATTGTCGCTTTCCATCAGGTGAGATAGCGGTCAAGCGCGAACCTAACAAAAAAAAATTACTGTACTACAACTTTTATCGAAAATAATTTAGACACATTTGAAAATAAAATAAGTTTGTACACTACACTATAAGTTATTTCATAAAATAATTTAAAAATTAATTTTGGAAAAACCCATATCATGAAATTTAACCAACGAACAAATCCTATTAATTCTAATATTACGTTTGAACAAAACACAATTCATAAAATTGAACACACAAAATTCCTGGGGCTCTGATTAGTTCAGGACACACATTGACTATTTAATAAAAAAAACTGAATCAATATTGCTATGTTTTATATAATTTAAGCAAAGTTGTCAATCGCAATACTGTTCTTACCGCTTATCATGCGTACGTTTCCACCACACTGCGGTACGGCGTAATATTCTGGGGCAATGCGACGGATAGGGATATGGCATTTAAAGCTCAAAAACACCGATAGCTGCAAACCTTTTTATATTAATTTGAAAATATTGACACTTCCATCTTTATATTTATGAAGCTGCCATGTTCATCAAAAATAACCATAACCCTCAACAACTCAAAAACCTGCCAAACCACCCTTTTCTCGAAAAGTTTTTTTAGGAATGGCCATCATCATCTTCCTGCCCTTGTCCCATCTTATTTGGGGTCGGCGCAATTTTTTAGGAATGGCCAAAAAAATTTAAACTACCTAAATCCATAACAACTCCAAAAGATCTAAGATACTTTTAAAAAACATTCCATAAATTCCTCCTAAAATCATATTATAATTAGAAAATTAGTGACAAACTGTTCCTAACTCCATATTCTCCGATTTATTTAGTAGCAGCCTTTTTCAGTTGCATAAAATTGTTATACTCGTAAGTGATGTATTTTTGTTTTATTTAAAAAATAATAATATACTTAATTAGTAATGTTAGAATGTATCTAATGTTAAACTGAAACTGTACCAACACAGTTTATAACTAAATTTTAGTAAATAATATTTTTATGCCTAGTAAGGCAACCCATAGTGAAACGATAATATGTAACTAACACCATGCATATTTACCCACATATTATTATACCTATGTCTAACAAATAAATATTAGCAGTATTAAATACAATAATATAGGTACGTGTCATAGGAGTAATATGTACACTACATGACGTTATCTACAAATTTCTATACAAAATAGCTGGCTGTTAAAAAAAAAGAAAAAGATACAAATAAAAAAAAAAGAAAACTAGCTCTATATGAACTCTGTAATCAGTTAGGCGACTCACAGAGTTAACATGCATATCCTCATTGACTACTGTTGGTATTTTGAGATAGTTTCGGTCCAGTCTAGATATTAGTTTTTTAGACGAAACTGGCTGACACCGAATCTTCGATCGGTTTCTAGTTGTCAGATGTTTGGGCTTGCGTTTTTTTAAGCATGGTAATATACAGTTAATTATAGATTCAGCAGAGTTGTGATGATGATATAACAACTATAATTAAAAATGTACAAAAGTGTACACTCACGTTTTTAATTGGTTAGCGCTTTAAAGCGAAGAGAAAAAAGTTTCGAACCGTTATTTTTTATGTTTATGGGGTAGATACGGTACGTAATAACTTTACTGAGATAAAATCTCTGGCTGTGCGTTTGTATGCGCGCCGCTGAGTTCGGAAGTGGCGGTCAAGCCTGTAACGTATGTACCATGTTCCAGGGATGTTCCTCGTTAACTAAATCGGTCAAAATGAAAAAATCGGATATATTAATTTTTTTTTTGTTAAACATTGATTATAGTATTTACGTGTATTTGTTTAGGTGATGTCACCTTTCTACCTAGTTGAACTTGTTTATGCCTCAGTCAAACAAAATCTGTAACAAACTTTTCACTTTCTGCACGCAGTCCAAATACGCGTAATAACTTCAAACAGTTGCACCCTGAGTACATAACCGCCCCTGGCCGTAAATTACGCAACTCGCCCTCATTACGGGGGCCGCCCATCCGTGGATGATACGTGGGGTGAAGAGCCCTCGCATTCCCTAACTGTCTATACTTTATACCCCACACGTAGGTAACCAACGAGTGCTGCACAGGAACACTGCAGCCGGGTCGCGAACTCAGCACTCGGACCCCTCACTAGTGATAGCTACGGCGGCACCACTTGCTATCAATGTTTTATGTTTTAATATTGTTAATGGAGATACTCTCCTGCTGGAAATATTCATTTTAATACATCAAGTTTCATAAGTAAGATGATGCAACATTGATTAATGATGATCTAGGAGAAGGCATTTTATATAGATACTCGTACTTCTTGTTTTCAACCACAGCTCTTTATTCTAATGGCGTATCTGAAGTTTCAAATTTATTTTACACTTCTATAAAGTTTTAGTACAGAAAACTTTGCTCGAGTCGATACAATTCTTGGAGCTGAAACTGGAAGCGAATAAGATGAAGTTAGCAGAACGACTTGAGAAAATTATGCAATCTTTGTAACCTTTAGCTAACCAAGAAGATGCGATTTGTGAAAATGAAAAAAACTATTTTCGATCATATAATTAAGTGAATAAGAGTGAGGTTTGATTAATAACTTAGATAGTTCCAGCTTATGTGTTCTTATACGTAAAATCTTGCTTGTCGATGAGTCTAGGTCAACGGGATGTAGGTAGTCTACATAGTTTTTCACACCCTTCATCATCATCATCATTTCAGCCGATAGACGTCCACTGCTGGACATAGGCCTCCCCCAAATGTCGCCATAAAGAACGGTCCTGCGCGTCTCGCATCCATCGGATTCCCGCAACCTTCACCAGGTCATCGGTCCACCTTGTAGGGGGCCTTCCAACACTGCGTCTTCCGGTACGCGGTCGCCACTCCAGAACCTTTCGGCCCCAACGGCCATCCGTTCTGCGAGCAATGTGCCCTGCCCATTGCCACTTAAGTTTGGCGATTCTTCGTGCTATGTCGGCAACCTTGGTTCTCCTGCGGATATCTTCATTTCTGATTCGATCACGCAAGGAAACTCCGAGCATAGCCCTTTCCATTGCCCTTTGGGTGACTTTGAGCCTTCTGATGAGGCCCACTGTGAGCGACCACGTTTCGGAACTATACGTCATCACTGGCAACACGCACTGGTCATAGACTTTCGTCTTGAGACACTGTGGTATATTGGATGAGAAGATACCGCGCAGCTTCCCGAACGCTGCCCAGCCGAGTTGGATTCGACGGTTGACCTCTTTCTCGAAATTAGATCTACCCAACTGGATCACACCCTTGCGAGTGTCAAAATATGTGGCATAACCATAGATGCATAACCTACCGTACAGCCTTTAATTGCGTTGACTTAGTAGTTTTTATTTTTTTTAGTTGAAATTTTTTTCACAGTTCCTAGAATTTATAGACCTGAATATTTGATATTTAACTTATATCAAATACTCAGGTACAAGGTAAAAACTTATATATAAAGGCATCTTCAGAGACAGACAAGGAAGTGATTCAATAAGGATTCCTTTTGAAGTAAGGAAAGTTAAAAATAAATCATTGTTACTTATTATTCTATTACAAGTACTATGGTATGTATTCTTAAAACACTTTTCAATACAAACTCAAGTTCTAAAGAGTCGGAAGAAAACGCTAAAACAACAAAATTACGATATTGCTTAATTACTTATTCCTAAAATAATAATATTTGTTATTTTGGATATAGTCAAGAGCAACTTGAAATTAATTCATCGACGTTTTGAATGTCTTGATTAATGAAAACAAATAACACCTAGTGGATGTTTGGGTCTCGAAATTTTGAATGAAAAATTTAAACTCTTATAGATCCATTTTTCTCTGTCTGTCCGTCTGTCACAGCCAATTAGCTCCAAATGTAAGTACTGGAATGGTTGAGTTGTTTTTTTTTAGATTTAGAATTTTCTATGTTTATATAGATTACACAAAATCCTATATGAAGTTTACGTATATACAAGCTTTATGACTTGCTTATTTCGTACGTATTTAATTTCAAGCTCATTTTTTCTTTTTTCGCTAAGAATTCTAATTTTAAATTATTTTTATTTTTTAAATATGGAATTCTGTTTTGAAAATTAGTCATTTGTTTAATGGTTAGCGTTCACGTTTTCATCGCATTTTACATTTTTCGTCATCATGTATACGTTAAAAATTCGAATTATTATGGAGTATGAGTACCGTCGTGGCAGCAAAGCGGCAGAAGCGACAAGCAACATCAACGACGTATACGGAGTGAACATTACTAATGATTGCACCATCCGTTTTCGGTTTGCCTGTTTCCGTTCTGAAAATTTCGACCTGAAAAACACTGTGGTCAGCCGAAAACTTTAGTCGACAATGACGAACTAAAGGCGATTGTGGAAGCTGACGAATCTCAATTTACAGCTGAATTAGCAGCAGCTTTCAATGTTAGCATCAAATCAATATTGGTCCATTTGCCTCGAATTGGCAAGGTAAAAAAGCTTGACAAATGGGTGTTTCACGAAATGAGTGATCGCCAGCGCGTAGCACGCTTCGAGTCGAGCCTTGCATTGCTCAACAGACACACAAACGAAGGCATATTTAATCATATTGTTACTTGCGACGAAAAATGGATACTGTTCGACAATCGCAAGCGAAAACTGTGCAACAATGCTCCAAACGAAAACTGACCCCTAAAAAAGTGGTGGTCACTGTTTGGTGATCTAGCGCCGCTGTCATTCATCACATCTTCTTACAAAACGGGATGAGCATTACTGCAGATATGTACTGTGAAAAACTGAATACAATGATGGAGAAGCTCGCACATCTTCAACCATTTTGGTCAGTCGTTCGGCTCCGCTGATCCTGCATGACAACGCGCGACCTCATACTGCATAGCAGACCGTCTCCAAGTTACAAGATCTGGGGTTGGAAGTTCTCCGTCATCCACCGTACTCACTAGACCTTGCCCCTACAGACTTCTACTTTTTCTAGAATTTGGGTAACTTCTTAAAATGCCTTTGAAGAATTTGATGTCTTCCGTCTAGCAGACTTTTTCAAAAAGGGCGCCAATTAGCTACCACTATGTTGGCAAAAATGCATTAATTGCATGGGGAATTACTCTGATTACTAAACATAAAAAAAAAACAAAGAGAAAAAAGGGCGTTAACTTATTTCATAAGAAAATTGCAATTTCATGGGTCCTGGACCTAATTTTCTCCGGTTACAAATCAGTGCCTAACCCATTTTTCTAACACTTCTTCGCCTCCAAATAAGCTTAAGCAATACTTAATTTAGAGCACAATGTAATAATATGAACTAGTGCGATTTAACATCAACGATTGCATCACTGTTTACCGTCAGGTGAGATCGTGGTCAAGCACTAGTTTGTATCATTAAAAAGTATATATGGTAGGTACTATGGAGCCAGAAAGAGGAAGAAGATGGCCGGAGAGAACCTCAACTAAAAAAGATGGCATCATCATGTTGGTCTCCTTGCATAAATATGTATTGACAAATTACGTTAGACAAGATGGTTTCCAAGGTGTGTGGGATATTGGGTTCGTATTCCACCGTAAATGAGCTGGATTGGAGGAAACACACTATCAGTTCGAAAATAAAGATTCCGAAAACGAATTTGAACACTATTTATTTATATTCATCCACCTTTACAATTGTTTATTCACAGTTTTTAATCGTTTATAAGCTAATTTACATAGATCACAGGTATTTATAGTTTTAACACTGAATTATATTGCTTTAAACACCAAATTCAGTTATAAAAGATTCACAGTTTTATAGAGTTTAATCACTAAATTACAGAGTTTTAAGCACCAAAATACTGTTCAAAAGTACTGGAAATACTGAAGACTGATTATTGTTACAGGTAGAGTTTCGACTAACTATGTGTTATAAGGACGAGAACTGGAACGAGAACTATTTAAAGATACAAAATTTTGGGGGTCCATACCCTTCTACCTAGGCACAAGTAGTGGTTATGCTGAACTATATTAACAAAATTTACACTAATCAAATAAAACTCAAGTGAAGCCCGATTTTGATCAACAAATCAGAGTCGTCCATTTCTCGTCCGGACCTCGACAGGTTTCGATGAGTTCAGACCTGTCGAGAGCGGTTCCTGATCGTAGCTCCTAATACGACTAAGTTAATATTATTGACAATGTTGTAAGTAGGTACAGTAAATCATCATTTATAAAAGTATACTTAAAAATACTACACTAAACTATTTAAATACTTATGGTATTGAACATTAATTTACTAAACTAAAAAATAAAATTCGCGCATGAGCGTCCTTCACATATATTTCACAAAGTTTATGTATTTACAACGTCCATGTTTGGCGTCCTGCACACAAGGTCTGATGGTCGAGCCAAAAAGTGTCACAATCAATCAAGATAGCAAGAAAGTGTAATTTTTAAAGCTTATTTACTATGTATTGTTTCAAAGTGATTTTACACTGCACATTGCAAGATTTAAATATATTATTGCTTCAACGATGGCATGACAACACTCGTGCGTGTATGCTCGCTAAATAAATGGTATATTCTGCCAAATCGTATTTTAAAAAGCTAGTTACAACACTTGCGAGTCCTTAGCTGAGATCCTTATCATCCACACACTGCTCGAAGCCATAGGGTGGGTTCCTGAACTGAGTATTTTGAGTTAAGAACGTCTCAAACTCTACTTTAAGGGGCAGATATATCATTTTTGACGATTTTAAATCCAACATCACGTCTAAACGGCTAGTCCAAAAGATCTGAAAAAAAAAAAATGAAACTAGGCTATTTGTCTAATAATTTGAAATACAAATAATGTCATTTTTTTTGATCAGGCAAAAACCATCAAGTGTATTTTTATGAAACTTTTACATACTAAAAGATAATTTAATTACCAATATTTTGATACACAGTTTTTATTCATAATAGTGTCATAATTAAAGAACATTTATCGAATAATTTTGATGCGCGAGGAGTGACGCTGCTCTTTTGTTCGCTCAAGGTTCCTGGCTTTTAGTGTCGCCTTAATGCCAAATGACAGATTTTCAGGCCAAAAGTAGAGTTTGAGAAATACTCAACTTCAAATGCTGAAATCAGAAATCGTAGTTAGCACACATACGTCGCTAAAATTAGTATATAAAAAACTTGAGTTTCGAAAATTGACGCAGTTTTGCACATCTCTAGTGGAACCGCCACCTTATACTCGTGATAAAATATGTAAGGGAAGGTATGTAATAAGACAAATTTCCATTAAATTCTAATGCTAAAAAGTACACAATAAAATATAGCTAAAAATATATTTAAACCAAATTTATAATGAAAATCTAGACATGTTAATGATTTGTTCGGCGTCCTTTGTGCGAGAGTCCGACTCACACTTGATCGGTTTCTCTTAAGTGATTAGGTGCAGTAAACACCCCTCTTGTACATTGATATTTATGGTTTTTCTAGATGTTTCTTGTGAATCTATTTAATAAAAACTTCTGCGCCCTCTTGACTTGACCCCTATACAGGGGTTACAGAGGCTGCGGAGGTTGCGGAGACTGCAGAGGCTGCAGAGGTTGCAAATAAAGTGACCAGCAATAACGCATGTCGACAAGTCTAAATTTAGTGGATTGATCGTGTGGCAATTAGTCAGTGTATCTCTATTTTGATATTTTGGATATAATCCAACGAAGAAGTATCGATAACATTTAAAACAATATATTGCTACAGCGATTCCTGGTACGTTGTTACCTCTTTGACGGATAGTACGAATCTAGTTATAGACAATCGAATCCATACTCGCTAGGGTGTCTAGTAGTGAAAAGCGAGCAAGAAGTGTTGAGGATACGAATCGATGTTTCGTTGATTTTAGTCCTGCAGCAACGGACACCTGACAGCCAGTTTGACAAAATAGCACGATGCCTGAATAAAGACAGTGAACTTTTTACTTAGTCCTCCAATATTTGGCAGCATTGTATGCGAAGCTTGCGCTGTCCTTTCAACACCGATCGTCCAGGATTAGGTGAAGATGATGACCCACCTGAACTTGCACAATTCCAATGGTCACTGATGGTCTGGGCAGCTCTATGTTCTTCGGTATTTTATGGAAGTATAGTACCTCTGTTTTATGAGGCTCACGGATTGATGCCACGACTCTTGTCTGTCTCATTGAAAGTGTCCACTCCGGCCAACACGCAGGGACTAGTCTGCGTAACAAATGATGTTAACGCCAGCGAGAAGGTTGAAACATTGGATTACTTTTCTAGGACCTAAAGCAATCAATAGTACCTTCCTTTTATTATCACCATTTAAAATCTAAAACATAGCAACCAAAAAAAAAAGAAAACGTTTGACCGTTTAGCGTTTTAAGCAGTCGTTAAATCGGTATTATTTATCCAAACTTCGCGGGTACGGCGCGTGCTTCAAACCTAGCCTAATATGTTATTACGTGAAATAAAACGTGGCACAACGGGCCCGACTGTGAGTCAACACCATATCGTTACCGTACTACTCGCCTTATCGACGGCTGCATGAGCACGTAACCTTAATTAAAATATACGACAGCCATTTAAGAATAATTTCGAGTGGAGCCGATATTCTTTCAGCCCTAAATAAAAATTTATACGAATAATTTCATTGAAATTTATTGGGAGGCGCTTGTTAGAATGCTAATAATGTACTTATTAGGTAATATGTGTGTTTATAGGTCATGACAAAAATGGTTTTGGAATATCTTCTCATTTTTAATAAAAAACACAGCGTGATTGTGTTTAACCGCTTCAGTTCTTCAAGGTTTGTGTGCAATCCCTAGGTCTACACAACAAAATCATGTCGGATCAGGGGTGGGAGTCTGGGTACAAAATTCATTGGAATAGCCAGATCATTGTTGAAAGCTATATAACAAAATCATTGTTTTATGCTTATGGTTTCTGATCATATAACATTACAATCTATTAGTAAAAGCAGATTCGTAGGTTATTTTATATTTCGATCCACTTTTTTATAATTTTTTATTTTACTTATTTGGGTGTACTGTGTTGACTGGTTTACACTATTCTCTCAATACCTATTAATATTATGGTATAGGGATCTTTTAAAAATCATTTTTTTAAATTTATTGTGCGGAGTGGAGTTTCTTGCCGATTCTGCTCCAAACAGAACGACGCCATATACTGCCTATGTGAAATAAAATGTGTTGAATTAAAAATAAAAACCTGGATCACGATAAAATCCTTAATTTTGAAAATTTTCCTGCAAGTCTGACTTTTGCTAACTAAACTTAGTAACAGCCGTGCACAGGATTGGCGCTGCAACTTGGTTTATTTGAATAACAAAATAAGTTTTATATCAAAGTAATACTTGAGCTGGTACAACCTATATTTGCAAAAAACTTAAGGAAAATGGTTAAAGTGGGAACGGTCAATACGGATAGTTGTTAAGCGCCTTGTGAATGTATAGAAACATGTTTGGCAAACATGGTAACCATAACATGAAATAAAACGTTGGTTGTATTGCAAAAATGTTGACAAAGTTTGTCAAACAATGATAAAGGCCGTTTTCAATACATAATTACGAGTATGTCTGTAAGAATTTCAGTATACATACAAGTATGGGTAGTGTAGTCGTTAATCTAAGTTATATAGGCGTTTATTAAAAAAATATATGTTTTTGGTGTCTGCATAAAACACAATTTATTTGGCTGTGTACGATGTGCTGCCAACGTTAGAGATATAAAATAAAAGAAGACACTTAGAAGAGTTTAATTCGAGAACGGTTTAACTGTCATTTTTTTACAAAATGATTTATGGATACCGTTAGATTCAGTACAACATTATCTATATTATAGCATTCAAAAAATAGTAAATTTCGGCTGAAATCTCGAGATAAGTTTAAAAATGATTTAACTGACTTAAAAGTTGAGATCGCTAATTCAAAAAGGGTTTATTATTCATCAACTGCAAAAAATATGCATAATTCTCCTTTGTTCAAATATAGAAAATGGATTATCGAATTAAAAACCGTTTTTATGTTCATAAAGCTATTAAATGGCCTAAAGAAAGTTTTTGAAGACTGGATTAAGGTAATTTGAATAATTCTTACATTAACTATATAATAAAAACAAATACAATTTCTGGTTATAAGCAATAATAAACCCTTTTATCCATTCTTAGTACAAGGATGGCGAGGTGAGATCTCGGAAGAAAAAAAAACAAGATATTAGAAAACAACTTAAGTGTATTCCCATGGAAAAAAGATTCTTCTACGGGGCCATTTTAAATTCATAAGTATGCTAATAAAGTGTCTATGTAAAAATTTTATTCAGTGATGTCTCTGTGATCAATTCGGTGAAAACTAGAAGTGATCACCGCATGGTAACAGGCACATTGAATATGAATATGAGGCTTGAAAGGTCTCGACTGGTGAAGTCTACGCTTCACCCCGTCACAGATCCAGATCCAAAACTCCGAGAGTTTTCAGTTCGAACTCCACAATCGTTTCGAGTGCCTATTAAGCTCAGTGGACGAATATAATGATGGGTTCGTGGGAACTATCCGTACGGTCGGGTCTAAGTTTTTCAAGACACCGTACAAATAAGAACAAGAAAGTCTCTGATCAAATTCTCGAGCTTATGAAGAAGAAGCGTGAGATGATTTTGCAGTCTTCAGATGATGCGTGCACATACCGACAGCAAACACAATTCAAAATGCACACACACACACACACTCCACAAAATGCTTAATTTTAAATCTAGACTTAAGTATTTATTTTGTTATTTAACCTTAATTTTAAAAGTACTCCTGACATAATGTATTTACGAAAGCTGGCGAAGACACTGGTCCCTATGATACAGTTTACACTAGTTTATGGACCAGGGGATTCATTTCTATGTAAAATTATATGTCAATAAACTTTAAAAAAAAAAAAAAAAATAGACGCATCTTGAAGTCTTTAAAACACGATCTTCGCCGATTTGATACCGACAGGATTAAGAACGCAATTGAGCGGAATAAGGGCTTCAAAGTATTTGCATGAGATCTGTTTATTGGCCAGAGCCAGCTCATGAAACTGAAAATCAACGGCAGAAGAGTCATATCCGGCAAATCGGAGCTTTTGGGAGAGATCGAGGCATTTTATGGACAGTTACGGACAGTACACGTCAATCCCCCAAACCCGCTGCAAATCTAGCAAACGACCCAAGAGCTAGATTGACTCAACACTATACCCAAGATATTACGGACGTCAGCCTGTGCGAGTGAATGAATATGGACAAAACTAAAGTCATGGCAAACATTCATGTAGCACCCACTCCTATCAAGATCGAAGACCCTATGCTCGAAGTTGTAGACGACTACGTTTACCTAAGACAGACGGTCCAGTTGAGTAGGTCTAACTTCGACAAAAAGATCAATCGTTGAATCCAACTTGGCTGGGCAGCGTTCGGAAGGCTGCGCGGTGTCTTCTTGTCCAATATACTACAGTGTCTCAAGACGACAGTCTATGACTGGTGCGTGTTGCCAGTGATGACATAATATGACTCCGAAACGTGGTCGCTTAAAATAGGCCTCATCAGAAGACTTAAAGTCACTTAAAAGGCAATGGAAAGGGCTATGCTTGGAGTTTTCTTGTCACATTACAAATGAAGATATCCGCAGGAGAATCAAGGTTATCGACATAGCTCAAATAACCGCCAAACTTAAGTGTTAGTGGGCAGGACACATTGCTGGCAAAACAGATGCTCGATGGGGACGAAAGGTTCTCGAGTGGCGACCGCGTACCGGAAGACGCAGCGTTGGAAGGCCTCCCACAATTATCCCGTATTTATAAAAAAATCCATTCTATAACACCTAGATATCTATATACAAATATAAAAGAGACAATTAAGACAGCTAGCCACAAAATAAAACCACTAAAGCAAAAACATTTCAAACTCGGCGACACAACTCTAAAGTTAATCGAGGATAGACTAACTGCAACTTATGGCTCGCAACTATTTAGGGAAATAGACAAGAAAGTTAAAAGAAGCATTCGGACGGATGTACGCCGCTACAATGATAGATTAGTGCAAGTAGCTCTTGAGACCAATAGATCTTTTAAAATTGCTAAAAAGGCATACAGAAAGGACGATCGTCCATTAACAAAATCAAAGATAATTCAGGAGTGACACATTACGGAAAAGATCAAGTCCTAAATGTTTGCACTAACTTCTACAAGCAACTGTATTCTCAAGGTATAAATGTCGGTTCAAACCCCTCTCAGAATACCATTCCTTCCCCCACGCAAACCACAAGTGTGCCTCCAATCACAGGCTACGAAGTACATTGTGCATTGCGCAGTATGAAGTATTCTAAAAGTCCTGGTGAAGACGGTATCTCTACAGAAGCCCTTAGGATAGGAGAACCAGAGCTACTTCCTAAAATCACTAACCTATTTAATTCCATACTCAATGCTGATACAGTCCCCACAACATTTTGCCATTCCCTGATAATACTTTTGCATAAAAAAGGTGATAAAAAAGACATCAATAATTATCGTCCTATTAGTCTTGTTTCGCATTTATATAAAGCTTTTGTGAAAATTATCGAAAGCCGCATTTCACAACAACTAGACTCCCACCAACCTCCCGAACAAGCTGGATTCAGACGAGGTCTATCTACCACTGATCACATGCACACCTTGAACCAAATTATCGAAAAGTGCAATGAATTTAATATACCCCTGTATCTGGCGTTCGTCGACTATGCAAAGGCTTTCGATAGTATCAAACATGATGCACTCTTCAACGCCTTAACTAACCAGAAGATAGAGCCCACCTACATCAATATACTAAAGACCATCTACACTCATAGTACAGCTTCAATTAAAATTAATAATTCAGGGCCAACCTTTCCAATTAAAAAAGGAGTCAAGCAAGGAGACCCATTATCCCCAAAACTCTTTACTGCCACCTTGGAGGAAATATTTAAATCCCTAGCACAGAACTGGTCAGACAAAGGATTAGTCATCGGAAACAAGAGGTTATCAAACCTACGGTTCGCTGATGACATCGTGCTTTTCTCTTCTTCGGCAGCGGACTTGGGTAACATGCTCGCAGATCTGAACAAGGCAAGCCTCGAGATTGGGCTTCGGATGAACATGTCAAAGACCAAACTCATGACCAACAGCATTAAAAGGAGACTGTACATTGAGGGTGAGGAGATTGCATATGTCCAGGATTATGTATATCTTGGCCAAATAGTTTCCTTTCAGGCGCGACAAGATAAAGAAGTAGTTCGGCGTACTGAGAGTGCCTGGAGGAGCTTTTGGTCAATGAAAGATCTTCTCAAAGGAGATCTCCCGCTATGCCTGAAACGGAAAATTATGGACATGTGCATTCTCCCCATACTTACGTACGGAGCACAAACCTGGTCTTTGACGCTTCAGCAGAGGTCCAGGCTCGAGGTTTGTCAGCGAGCTATGGAGCGCAGTATCTTGGGTGTTCGAATTTCCGACCGTGTAAGGAACAAAATGCTGCGCGCCAAAACTAAGATACAAGATGTTGCCCGAAAAGCTGCCACTCTAAAGTGGGATTGGGCCGGACATGTCTGCCGCATGTCAGATGACCGGTGGGCTAAAAGAGCCACTTATTGGGTCCCACTAAACGCAAGGCGACACCGCGGCAGACCAAGGCGAAGGTGGAGAGATGAACTGGATAAATACCAGAAGGACTGGCCCGCAATGGCCGAAGACAGACTTGTGTGGAAAAGGGAAAGGGAGGCCTTTGCTCAGCAGTGGGACATAAATGGGCTATAAATAATAAATAATAATAATAATAATAACACCTAGATATCTACCTACACACTAGTAAGACCGTGAAGGTCCCTCTCCAGACGTGGTGGTTACCTAAACACCTACATATAATTAAGTAAAACGTTTTAGATCCCATCACTTGTAAAGGTATTTTTCGTAAAACTGTCAGCGCCGGTCCCGAGAGTAATTCCGATAATGTTTTCAAGTGTCACTTAGATTCACGCTATTGTACTTAAGTAGAAGTGGATCGACTATATCTTATAGAAACGGTTTTTTTTAACTTGTTTTTTTTTTTAACTTGCCTTTATGATATAGTTTAAAAGTTACACTAATGTTATAAAAGCGATCGTTTGTATTTATGTGGGTGTGTATGTTTGTTACTCGTTTACACTTGAATGGCTAAACGGATTTGGATGTTCGGCACATAGGTAGACCATATCTTGGAACAGGATTAAGGATATTTATAATTTTCCAATATCACGCGGGTGAAACCGCTTGCAGAAGCTAGTCACACTAATAAAAGTAAAGAAAGTTTGTGTTACTTAGTTTACTTCTTCAAGGTCGAACAGCTAAACGAATTTAGATGAAATTTGGTGTACGGGTAGACCATGTCCTGGAATAGCACATAAGATACTTTTTTTTATCCCGATAGTATGTTTTCTTTTTATTAAGCTATGGTCTTTAAATGTCTCATTATGTGAAGAAAAACGTAAATGAAGCAAAATAAAGATATGAGGATTGTAGTAGATAGGAATCGCTAGTTTCTGCCTCCCCCTATGAGTAAAAGGCGTAAGTATGAATAAGCACCTATTAATGTATGAACCGACAAACTGAAACAAGAAAAATAAAAACAAAATACCAAGTAAAAGGTTGGTTTTAACGTAATTACTCCTAACTAAAACTTTGACGTCAGTTTTCTCGGCATCACCCAAAGGTTTATAGAAAATACCTAAAGCATTAAGCCCGTCTCTGTACCTTTATGTACATAAAGAGTTTAATAAAAATTTTATAAATAATAAATATGGCAATGCTTAGACTCTGACTGAGGCAAAAGCCAGCCAGCGAAAGGTTAACTAGGCGTTTAGATAAATCTTTAAAGAGCGTATGAGCATTCAGATCCCACGGCCCAAAAGTTTTAATACTAACTAGCTTAAAAATATAACTAGTTATATAACCAATAAGGGAGATATTTCCACCGCATAAGGTTCTCTGCAGCCGCAGCGGAAGCACCAGTATAGCACTACGAACAAAGGTTGATAATTTTTGACAAAAAAATTCAATGTAAAAAAAACACTGAAAAGTGCAAAATAACTTTAATTTCTTAAGTCGGTGTTTCTATGATAGTTTTGTCTCTTCAGTTTTTAACACCGACTTCCAAAATTGTTTTTTTTACATTGAAGTCGGTTGTATTTTTTTTTGTAAAAAGTTTTTTATTTTACACTTTTTATTTATGGTACCACCACTCAAACAAACTTAAACACATCAGTCAAAATTAAATACTTTTTAGCCAGAGTGCATCTCATGACAATTCCAATTGTCCCAAACACGGTTATTATATTATTATTATTTATAGCCCATTTATGTCCCACTGCTGAGCAAAGGCCTCCCTTTCCCTTTTCCACACAAGTCTGTCTTCGGCCATTGCGGGCCAGTCCTTCTGGTATTTATCCAGTTCATCTCTCCACCTTCGCCTTGGTCTGCCGCGGTGTCGCCTTGCGTTTAGTGGGACCCAATAAGTGGCTCTTTTAGCCCACCGGTCATCTGACATGCGGCAGACATGTCCGGCCCAATCCCACTTCAGAGTGGCAGCTTTTCGGGCAACATCTTGTATCTTAGTTTTGGCGCGCAGCATTTTGTTCCTTACACGGTCGGAAATTCGAACACCCAAGATACTGCGCTCCATAGCTCGCTGACAAACCTCGAGCCTGGACCTCTGCTGAAGCGTCAAAGACCAGGTTTGTGCTCCGTACGTAAGTATGGGGAGAATGCACATGTCCATAATTTTCCGTTTCAGGCATAGCGGGAGATCTCCTTTGAGAAGATCTTTCATTGACCAAAAGCTCCTCCAGGCACTCTCAGTACGCCGAACTACTTCTTTATATTGTCGCGCCTGAAAGGAAACTATTTGGCCAAGATATACATAATCCTGGACATATGCAATCTCCTCACCCTCAATGTACAGTCTCCTTTTAATGCTGTTGGTCATGAGTTTGGTCTTTGACATGTTCATCCGAAGCCCAATCTCGAGGCTTGCCTTGTTCAGATCTGCGAGCATGTTACCCAAGTCCGCTGCCGAAGAAGAGAAAAGCACGATGTCATCAGCGAACCGTAGGTTTGATAACCTCTTGTTTCCGATGACTAATCCTTTGTCTGACCAGTTCTGTGCTAGGGATTTAAATATTTCCTCCAAGGTGGCAGTAAACAGTTTTGGGGATAATGGGTCTCCTTGCTTGACTCCTTTTTTAATTGGAAAGGTTGGCCCTGAATTATTAATTTTAATTGAAGCTGTACTATGAGTGTAGATGGTCTTTAGTATATTGATGTAGGTGGGCTCTATCTTCTGGTTAGTTAAGGCGTTGAAGAGTGCATCATGTTTGATACTATCGAAAGCCTTTGCATAGTCGACGAACGCCAGATACAGGGGTATATTAAATTCATTGCACTTTTCGAAGAAGAACGTGGAGAACGTGGAAACACGGTTAGATTACACTAATTTATTACAGAGTAATTCTGGTGCCTAACTTCAGGCTGCATCATTAGTTCTGTTCGGTATATTCCCCCTCTTTTTTCAGTCAGTGATAACTGACTAAATTGCTTTGTTTATACGTGTAGTTGATGGACTACACGTATAAACAAAGCAATTTTACTTGTTACGATGGTTCTGCTGTGATCCTATGAGAAGTTCTGTTCTATATCTTCGAAGTTCATGATCAAATCATAACAATATTTCTATGAGACCAACTCGGAAGCATAAACAATCAATTAAAAAAAAAAAACAAAATCGGTCCACAATTGACCGCGAAATCGGTGAACATACATAAAAAAAAAATCAGCCGAACGCAGAACCTCCTCCTTTTCGAAGTCGGTTAAAAATGAGATGGCGAAATAGTATCGACACAGATAGCGTCTCTCACTAGAGGCTCAGCTATCTTTCACGGAAATAAGACATACCGTCAGGTCCGCTGCCGCAACAAGTCGCGGCATGGCGGACAGAGTTCCGGCGAGTTCTCATGGAGAAATGGCGACAGCGACCGTCGCGACCCCGTGCTGGGCACGCCACAATTATGGCGGTAAGTCCCCTCTTTGAGGCGTGGTTGGAAAGACCTCACGGCGTCCTCACATTCCGCATGACGCAGGTCCTCACCGGACACGGTAAGTTCGGGAGGTTCCTGCACCGGATTCGTGCGGAAACGACGCCCGGGTGTCGCCACTGTGTGGCCCACCCGGAGGACACGGTGGAGCACACGGTGGAGGTGTGCCCCGCTTGGGCAGAGCAACGCCGTGACCTCGTGGGGGCAATCGGCGGCGGTGATCTCTCGCGCCGGGCCTTGGTTCAGGCCATGCTCCGGAGCGAGGAGGAGTGGCAGGCGGTCGCCTCCTTCTGCGAAGCAGTAATGCTAGCTAAGGAGGCGGCCGATCGCGTGAGGCAACGGTCCTTACGCTCCAACCGCCGCCGGGATTCCGATCCCGATTTCCGGCCACCGTAGGCGCGGGCTTGCAGACGGCGAGCAATGGGTGGCTCGCCGTCTGACCGTCCGGTAACCGTCCGGACCGAGCCCAAGTCGTCGACGGCGCGTATTGTTCCACGCGCGCCTCAAGGAGATGTCAGCAAATCGTAGGGGCCCAGCAGGGTCGAAGCCTACTGGGGCCACAGGTAGTGTGAAAGCGGAACCCGGGGCCCTGGGACGAAGGCAACGAAGGAACAGGAGTGGGTTTTTAGTCAGTAAGAGTCTGACACTATCTCCCGCTGCGCCCAAGAGCGGGGATGTCATTAGGATGATTTTCCCAAACAATAAAAAAAAAAAAAAAACATACCGTCAGGTCTCTTACCATCGTCGCGTGCCAGGTTATGAGCTTCCAACAAATCCGGAACGCCGACGGCGGCAAGAGCTTCGACAGCGTGACAAGCCGTGGCGACTGAGAAAAATAAATAAAAAAATATTACTTTTTTTGCCTACACTAAAAATATTTTTATATCGTGGGCGCTTTCACAAACATATAAACTTACATACACAAGACCTAGAAGAACCATCTGTAGGCCATACAAATATTTGTTTCGTGCGAGAATAAAGAAGGAAATATCGTGCCGTTGTGTCATTGACACTGCTTCCTTTGCTTTCTGCCCTTGTAACATGAAGCTGAAAGAGGTCAAGCGACTGGGCCTATCGTGGTTCACTGACGGTCTTCTCTAGAGTGGTGCGCCAAAATAACGGTGTTGAATAATAAAGAATGACAACCCGAACTATGGAATATGAAAAGGGATATGTGAATTCGATTGTTTCAGTACACGTCAACTTGGGATTCCAAGAGTAGTGGACGGAAATAACCGCAGCCTAATCAAAATGTAATATTGAACATTCGACGACTGTCACATTGACTGGAATGTTGCAGAGTGGACTCTGAAATATTAAACTATTTTGAAGCAAGTCTAATAATATTGTGATGGTAACCATATTTGTAGAATGTGTAAAATAGAATATTTTATATTGCAATCTGAATACACGCAGAAAAAACTGTGTGTTGTATTGAGAAATATATAAGATTCGGAATTCAAGTTAAAAAATAAAATAAATTCGATTTTATACCACAAGGCGTCCCCTTTTTGAGGGGTGACTGGAGATCCGTCACTGCGTCCTCATGATGTCCTCTTCCGCATGACGCAGGTCCTCAATGGACATGGTAAGTTCGGGAGGTTCTTGCATCGGATTCAGGCGAAAGGAACGCCTGGGTGTCACCACTATTTTGACCGCCTGAAGGATGTGGTGGATTATCCAATGAAGGTGTGCCCCGCTTTGGTGGAGCACCGTCTTGTCCTCGTGAAGGCAATCTGTGGCAGCGACCTCTCGCGCCAGGTCCAGGTTTAGGCTATGGTTTGGAGCCAGGAGGAATGGCAAGCGTTCGCCTCCTTCTGTGAAGCAGTAATAGTAGCGAAAGAGGAGGCCCACACGCGTGAGGGAACGTACATCCTCACGCCCCAGCCACTGAGACTCTGACCTACCAGCTACGGTAGACGCGGGCTTGCAGACGTCGAGCAATCGGTAGCTCGCCGTCCGTCAGTCCGGTAATCAACCGGAACGAGCCCCAGTCGTCGATAGCGCGTAGTAATCCACGCACTCCTCAAAGAGATGTCAGCAAACCGTAATGGGCCCAGCAGGGCCGATGGCCGCGGGAATTTTCTGAAAAGGAAACCCGTAGTCCTAGAACGCAAAGCGCAACTGAAGGACGCAGATGTGGTTTTAGTTGGTAAAAGTCTGACACGCCCTCCCGCTCCACCCAGATCGGGAGAGTTATTGGATGATTTCCCACATTAAAAAAGGCGATCACTAGTGTAGTTAAATTTCATAGTTCTTTATAACATTTCTTCAGTACACCTGAAACAATGCGTGCTTAAAAATCACGTTTCGCCTCACCTTGTAGTTCGTAGCACCCGTAGCCTCGTAGCACTGTGCGTAGCGCGCGTGCTACGAAATACTTACAGATTCGTAGCGGTTTTACCAAACTTTTTATTGCTTAATACTTACGGTCAAAATGGCATTAGACGGGGTTGATACGTAAATTATGATTTAGTATTATTATTTAAATTTTTACGTTACTTGCGTAGCTAGCATCTAACTCAATAGTAACACCGATTTTCGATATTCGTAATAATCATACAGTACGAATGTCACGCTGAGACGTTTCAAATAAGGAATGTGTTCGACAGCGCTGTCACGTTCAGATGGCGTGTTCGGGTGCAATTTGCTGGCTCGCACCGCCTACTGTAATAACGACTTCCGTACCCCGTCGTGGCGCCTCCTCAAATTGGTCGCTTATCACCAATCTATGGTGTAGAGTAGAATACCAGTTGGGCTGCTCGCAATTTGTCAACAGCGCGCGTCAGTTAGTTGTTTCTCGTTTACAAATTGCCATATGGTCGAAGTTGTTTGGATGATCGATTTTATCAAGATTAACATAGGTTAAAGTAGTTTTGTTTATAGTATTAATTACGGGATATTACTTTCGATTCGTTTCTAGACACTTTAAGTATACGCCAATGATATAAGAAGCAAAACACAAATTATTACCTCAACGCTAAGTATTCACGAGTTACGACTCGCGCTGAAAACTTTGGTATATTTCTCCGGAGTATGTTCCAACTTACTGGTTTATTGCTTCCCGAGATATTATTTCAAAGAACTCCCGGAATTTATTCCGCACATTCGTCTAGGAAAGGTAATCCCAGAGGTTCTTATTCGGCTACTTAGTTCAAACAGTAGTCACATGTGGATATCAAACCAGGTGGTTTCATATCCACATGTGATTACTTGCACTCTACATATACTTTGTACATATTTAAACGCGGTATAGGACGTTTAATTTCCTCATATTATGAACTGAAAGTAATGTCTTGTTTCCTAAAAATAAATGGCTTACAACGAATTACACGAAAACGAAAATAAATAAAAATTGGAGTTGAGTAAAGCTGTGTTTTGAGAAATATATTCATGGCCCTCTCGTCATGACCTGAGGGCTGGGAGTGAGATGACCGGGCGAAAATTGTTGGTCCTGCCACTCACTGGTGTTATCAATCATAATACGCGAGAGGCGATGGAGTGCTCATACTGATAGCTCTATATTTATACTCATTTTTATTTAAAATGGAATATCTTTTTTAAAAGGTTTTACTACAGGCAGCACAATTTTATGATATGTCTATATTTTGAACAGATTTTTGTTTTCGCTTTTTCATCCTTGTTTTGCTTCCAGTATTTTAGGATTTGGACTTTGTTGCTGAACGTATGTTAAAACGGTAATGTTATATTTACAAAAATGTCGCAATTGTACCTGTAAAATAATTATGGTTTATCGTCATCCTGCCCTTGTCCCGTGTTATTTGGGGTCGGCGCAACACGTTTTTTTCTTCCATTCTGCCCTGTCCCTCTTCATGCTATCACTAACTTCTTTTTCTTTCATTTTATTCTTCACACAATCCATCCATCTTTTCTTTGGTCTCCCTCTCCCTCTCCATCCATCCACATGTAAACCCATAACTCTTTTAGTAACATGCGTTTTATCCCTGCTCTTCACATGACCATAACAAGACAAACGATTCCCTTTCAACTTTTCAGTCACTGGCGCCACTTTCAAACTTCCTCTAATATATTCATTTCTCACTTTATCCATTCTCTTTACACCACACATCCATCTTAACATTTTCATCTCCGCTACATGCAATCTTTTTTCATCCGTCTTTTTCACAGCCCAACATTCTGATCCATACAGTATGTTAAATAACTATGGTTATGAAAAAATATTTGTTATCCAATCAGTTTATTAATAAATATGCAAAAATTTAATACTAACTGTCAAAAAGGAATCAAAATTGATCGAAAAGCAAACGAAATGTAAGAATTTTTAACTAATAATATATTTGTCTGTCGCGACCATATGGCCGTGTTGGATTGTGACGTCAGAGGTCTCGAACCGTGTCGGACTTCTCTTTCTTATTACTAGCTTTGAAACTTAATAACTACGTCATTGATGAAGATATTTTAACAATTCTGTAATACAATTTTACCAGAGTAATAAATAAAATAATAAATTAATCACATAAAAAATTACGTGAATATTCCCAATTGTATGAAATATACGCCGGGATTTATTCGCTAAAAATGAATTGGAAAATTTTAAAACATAATCCGAAAATATCATTCAAAGGTAGGGCAGGAATTAAATATAAAATCTTTCCTGTTGTTTTTAGCGTATGGTATATATGGTAATCGTTGTAAGTGGTGTAAAAAGGCACAGGTGCCCGTTTTTAAAAGTTTCGGTACGTTTGACATTTAGCTTATGGTACGGTATATTTGTTATTCATGATGCTGAAACATGAAAAACAGTAATACATTTTCTTTTAATTTTCCATTTTTTGTATAACAGCTAAAAAGTGCTTACGAAATGTTATCTTTGTCCAATTGACCTTGTTATATACAACGACGGCTGATGATTAGGAGTCTGGTTAGGTAATAAGCTAAATCAAGAAATGTTATATTAATGCCATAGTCGTCAGACATAGAAAGTTGTTGGAAAGCTTCGAACCCACGGCTTGTAATGTTAAGGTATTATTAAATCATATGTTTGTGAGGCACGCACGCGTACCTATAGTTACTCAAATCATTCGTCACAGTTAACTTTTGGGGTAGCAAATATATAATTTATCGACGATATTCAGGGTAATATGGTATATGCTACTACCTGTATGAAAATATAGTATTCCTTACTAATTATATTATTAAACGTAATTTTGATGCATTATTGTGATTTATTTTTATTACTTACTAGTTTTTGACCGCGGCTTCGTCCGAATAGAAGTCGAAAATGGTTTTATTAGGTTTTTTGAGATGCAAAAATATTAAGTAATATTTATTATCTTCGTCGTGTGTGATAGTCCATTGAACTGTATGGCGAGCGATATTGTATCTTAAGATAAAATATTATAGCATCTTAGCCGTGTGCAGCGCCCCATAGTGAACTCCACTGTGGGTGACGTAACCTACAACAAACTTATTATTTACGGTTGGTACAGGAATCGGGTCTAGGGATCAAACCACTAAATTAAGTTTGTTATACCAAGTTCCATCGTAATCGAACCGGTAGTTTTTGCGTGATGCCTGAACAAATAGACAGACAGACAAAAATTTTTTTAATCACACTTTTGGGTTCAGTGTCGGTCTAGTAATCCAAGAATTTTCACTTCTACAGATTTATTATAAGTATAGATATAGATTTATTATTGTCACACCAACATACATACAAGATTATTATGAAAAATAATATCAAATCTGGACACTGGCTTAGACCATATTAGAAGAAATTAAATATATTACCACAAAATTAAACAACTCATAATTATATATATAAAAATGGAAAGTAGCCTAAAATATGATGATGATTACGCTCATGCTACAAAGGTACGTAATATGTTATCGACAGCTGATGAACTGAACTAACGATTTCTGAGAACGTCAATTTGCAATCTAGCTTCAAATTACGACACAATAGCAGCACAGTTTGCATGCACTACTCTGCAGAGGGATGCCTATTTAGAGCTTGATTGATGAAATATGTATCTGCTCTACAAACTTAAATCATTACTGATCTATTTGTCGCGTTAGCTACGTTCTTTAATAACTGTTTAGAATGTGGTTTAATCCTGATGACTGGTAAGTGTCATTGGTTTTCTCATTAGGAAGTATCAGCCCAAACCCAGTCCTTTTGCACGAGAGTAAACATGACAGACGATATGTAGATGTAGTTACGGGTACAATGTTTTTAATGGGTTCGAGATTAGGTCTGCCTACCCTTTCCGGGATTACAGACGTGATGTTTTGTTTTAATTTCAAATTGAAATGCTTGGCTATATACATTTTAATTTATGCTCCAATTAATTTTCATTTTACATCCCACGCGGTAACTTTTCTTTTGAATTCTCTGAAATGGTTTTTCATCTTCTTTTAACCTTACTCATCCCTGAAATCGTTGTTGTTATGTTTCACAGGCGTTGGACTACTATCTCATTTGAAATGATGAGACGATGTAATGATGACTTGGCTATTCGTTTGAAACTTTAAATTCAGGAGTAAAACTAAGACGAGCATTAAGACAGCTGCCACACACTCACGGTGGAACAGTAGTTTACTTCAAGGACTGGTTGTATCCCATGTTTAACTTACAAGTTAATGTATAGGATAATAAACAAGTAAATAAATTTGCTCCTTTAAACAAGGTTCACTTTCATTACAAAAACAAAAGCTAATTTGTACCGTTGTAAATTAATAAATAGCCAGGAACAAAAAAAGCGTAAAGAGATCAAGTAGGCAAATAATGTTGACTGTGGTGCAAAAAACTATTTTTGCATAGCTTCGTGGATAACGAAAGGGTTCGTGTTGTGCTCGAAACTCGGTGTACGGAGCTACCTGGAGCTAGGGCTGGCAGTCGCCATTTTTCGCAGAAAATTAAGAGAGTTTCTATCAATTACGAGTTTGTTTTGAAGATGTCTACGAAAAACAACGTTTTGGATATCAAGTTTTAAAAATCTTTTCCTTTTGCTTCTGTTGGTTGATTTGGTTGGATGGATAAATATATTCTGGGCTTTGTGGTTCGCGGTCACCCTAGCAGTGTAGACAGTCATTCTTGAGAAAAGCTAGTTTGAAAAGGAATATCCTGCCTGTTGTCTTTGTCCTGAGATGTGGATGAAAACACAGGTCGGGACTAAAGCGTAGGAAACTTGTGAGGCCCCGATTTAGAGACCTAACATAAGAGATTCAAACTCCACAAAAACTGCATTTTGCGCTATCAAGCAATCGATTAGTTGAATATATAACATCGTTAATAAAGAGCTGTAAAGAATTTTACATAAACAAATAAAACGGTGGACAAATATCAACATTGTAGGATTTCAGTTTACGCAATACGGGCACAATAGATGTTGTTGCCACAAATAACAATGCCAGGTTAACGGTAAAAGAGAAAAGTAAAAAAGAACCGCTATGGTCCTGATTACCTAATATGAATTACATAATATCGTTGTGCACGTTTTCAATAATGGCTGAAAAATACATGAAAGCTTTTTCCTACACTACGTATAAAATCGTGTGCAAATTTAATTAAAAAGGTAAGTTTCACGAAGTGTATATATTTGGAATGTTCATAAAAATACTACAACTATCACAGTTACGCACTGTTTTTTTAGTTTTGTTTATGCCAGTGATTCGTATGAGTTTAAATAACTCCGTGCACTTTATGTCTGTAATTGTATCTCGTATTAAAAACTGTATCGTTGTTACGAATGTTCAGATATGCATGGCAGCTGCACTTCATTATTGAATAACTCGACCGTAAATGGCTTTTGTTCATTTCCTTGGCAATCCAGAATAATATTAAACCACTCTTTTGCCCAGTTATACCCCCCTAGCGTGATGCCTTGCCCAGGCAACCTAGAATTAGAAAGTCATAATAAGTAAATATCTTAAGATTTATGTTCGAAATAATTAAGCGACTGTAATAATATGTTTATTTTATTTAATGCCAGTCTGCCGATACGAATATATTTGGTGGTTCTAATGTCGTGTTTGTGCTTGTAATTGGGGTTAAAATAGTCCCGACATAGCCACATATCGCCACAATATTGCTGCCTACTTTGTTCGTATAATAAGGGGCTATTGGTAACTTTGCTTATTTATTTTTTTGGACACGCTATACGAATTTGGAGTTCATGATAATCGTGGCAAGGGTTTCTACGATACTATAATTCAAAACATAACTGTATGGCTTTTATTTAGGGCGCTTAAAGTTATTTTGAAAGTGATTAAATTATTTTTTGTTACTAATCGTATCGGTTTAGCTTACATCTGAAGAGGCGTCAATATAAAGCCTTGTTAAGTCTGTGCTACCTCGCGGAAAGTTCTCCCACGAGCGCATGCATAGGGCTGCCCCAAACGATGGAATTCTTTTGATACAACGAGAAAACAAACAAATGTAACTTACGTACTTTCTCACAATACTCTGTATTTTGTTTGTTTGAAGTATTTTATTCATAATAGAACATCAAAGGATTTGAATGCTATACTCTTAAGCTTGACTGTTGCGAACGTTGTATTATATTTAACTTTTCCTATTTGAGTTTTATACCTTTGGCAAGTATCTTATTTTACTTATAACTTTAACAGTTTTGTAATAAATTCACGTTAACGTCAGTAGCGATAAAAAGTAAAGCAACTAACTTAGGTAATCAAATATAAGAAAAAAATAACATCTTTTTATGAAGAAAATATAATTTTCTCATCAAGATAAAATTATGAGTCAATCAAGCGAGTATGTTTTGTTTCACAGCCTATTTTCAGAGGTGCAAAACATTTCGATATCGGTATATTTCAAGGGCGAGGGTGCACGTTTAGAAATGTCAAGATGCTGAGAGTGTGCGGATGTGACGTCATGTGGGTAACGAGGCGCGAACACGTAACGTCAATCTTGTGTTGTTAGGCGTCGAAGCGAACGATTGTACAATCGTGTGTGCCTCTAATAATTAAAATATTCTAAATTGTGTGATGAAATCATTATTTCGATATGACGCGATGACTGTATTTTGGCACACGTTAACGGAAAAATATAATGAATCCTGTGTATTTATTAGTTAGTTGTAAACACTGTATATTTTAATATAATTTAATTGTTCTTAAAGCTCAACTTTTGACTGAGCAATTACTACAAAGGAACAATTAACGTTTAAGATTATATTTCGCCAAACTTTCAATGTCACACTAAAATTTTGAGCGCATCTGAAAACTTGATACAGTTTCAAATAACATAAGCCCAGTCAGAAGCGATACTTGTACTCGTAGTTAACCAATAATTATTTTATAGTAATTATAGTAAATTACCAAAACAGGTATTAATTTAATGGTAATTTGATAGTTATAGTGAAAGCAAATATGTATCTGTCAAAGTATAACTTCACTGGTTTTAATAAATCGTATTCCAACACGTACTGTTTTGCACGTGTCAGTTATCCAATATTTGGTTATAGGTATTTATTTACAAGTATAGTTGTAGTAAAGTACAGTGGTTGCAGTAGCTAATATTTTTTGCGTACGGTTCTCGTCATGGTTATGGGAATCTGTTCCCTCTAATACAGGAGGTGGCGGAAAACGTGAAATGAAGACAATCTTCATGTTCCGGACCCCGTAGGAGATGATTTGAGTGTCAAGAGTCGCAGGGCGAGTCTGGGCCAGCGTAGGGTGGCTCGACCGTAGAGCAGATGTCAGGGCTGTGGAATAATAAGAAAGAGTTGCCGCGGCCCTGGAACGCAAAGAGCAACTGAAGGAATACAGGTGGGGTTTAATCTTCCTTAATAAATCTCGGGGTTCTCTCGCGAACGAGCTCCGCGTAGAGACTCCGGCAGGAGTCGCTTGAAGGCAGACCCGGTCCATTCCAGTTTGGGAGTCAGACGTCGAAAGTCCTCCACAAAGTTTCACCGGCGGTCGAGAACGAGTCCCAGGTACTTCATCGTCGACCCGACATCGATGCGAACCCCTCCTACCGTTATTTAGTGGTGGCGCGTTTCGAAGGCTATGAAAACACATAGCCTCGGACTTGTGCAGTACTACCTCGAGTTCCAACTGCTGGATCCTCTCAACGACTATCGCAACCTCACGTGTCTCAGCAGCTTATCCTATGCTGAAACCCAGCCCACCAAGGGCTTTCGGCCCTCCACAGTAATGACCTTGAAAGTGAATAGAGCTTAGTTTTCAAGGTTTGATTTGTGCACAACCAAACTTAAAAATTACTCAAACTTAAAAACTGTCCACGTTTAAGCTGTATCTATAGCACTTAACAGGCCGAATTTTAGTGGTTAATGTTAGTTTTATTTGGACGTCATTTTAACTATTATTAAATGAGTGTAACACATATTTCGCTTAATCAGAGATGACGGCAGGTGAGACATTGGCTATCGTTAAAGTAAGTTGGTTGGCTCATCAGAAGGCTTACAGTCACCCAAAGGGCAATGGAAAGGGCTATGCTGCGAGTTTTCTTGCGTGATCGCATAAAGAATGAAGATATCCGCAGGAGAACCAAGGTCGCCGACATAGCCCGAATAATCGCTAAACTGAAGTGGCAGTTGGCAGGGCACATTGCTCGTAGAACGGATGGTCGATGGGGCCGAAAGGTTCTAGAGTGGCGATCGGGCACCGGAAAACGCAGCGTTGGAAGGTCTCCCACAAGGTGGACCGACCACCTGGTGAGAGTCGCGGGAGTGCGGTGGATGCGAGACGCACAGGATCGGTCATTGTGGCGTCGCTTGGGGGAGGCCTATGTCCAACAGTGGACGTCTTTCGGCTGAAATGATGATGATAAAAGTAAGTTGGTGCAACCTAAACCTATTGTAGCAGCTAAACTATTGTTAAACCAACCGTTACAATAGATATATTATAAAGGCTGAAGTTTGTGTGTGTTTATGTTTGTTACTTCTTCACGCTAGAACGGCTGAACAGATTTCAATGTAACTTGATATTCTCGTAGACCATGTCCTGGAATCATTTTCCTTGTGATGTTTCCTTGGGATAATTTTCTATTATCAGGTGGGTAAAGCCGTTGGCAGCAGCAAGTCTTCAACTAAGGTCCTCAAACATCATCTTGACTTAATCAAACATCAAAGTAAGTGTCGCATTCTTACATCAATTAGCGGCTATTAGGATATACCTACTGGTCGTTGACCTGTTGACATGTAAAGTGCGCCGTTAAGTAACACTGCGGGCTGACGCACACATTCCTAAACCTTTTTTACAAAACTACCTTATCCTAGCTTAGTCGATCATCACTAATAGAACTGGCTTATGAAACACATGTAAGAATAAAAAACAAATGCAAAAAATGAAATGAACCTTACTTACGAATTTTTATTTTATTTTTTATTCTTGACAGGTTCGCGCTTGACCGCCACCTCATCTGATGGAAAGCGACGATGCGGTCGACGATGGAGCGCGCTTACCTAGAAGTAACCTATTCACTCTTGACTTAAAGATTCCCGGGTTGTAGCCATCAGGAATTTAGATAGGTAGTCATTTTTTTTGCAGAATTGTTCGAAAGCAAGGTTGAAATAGGCGTCAAAAAGGGCGATTGAAGGAACAGAGGTGGGTTTTAGCACAAAGTTTTAGTTAGCAAAAGTCTGATACGTCTCACGCTTAACCCAGAGAAGAGAAGAGAGAGAAGTTGAGTGATGAAAAAAGGTCTTTATTGTTTCAACCAAAGTGTAACAGAATGATGATTTGAGTTGGACATGCATTTGATTTGGTGTGTGATGTGTGTTGAGAATGAGAGAGCTATGTGATGAAAAAAGGTGTTCATTGTTTCAAGCAAACTGTAACAGACATATATTTGATGATTTGCTTTGGATATGCATTTGATTTAGTGTGTGATGTGTATGTGAGAGTGAGAGAAATTTTGTGATGAAAAAAGGTGTTCATTGTTTCAGGCAAACTGTAACATACATTTATTGATTTACTTTCAATATTTTTAACAAAAAGACATGAAAGTTTGATGTTATCAAATTGCAAATATACTGGTAGTATATACTGGAAGAGTTTGATTTAGAAACTAGTAGGCCGCTCCGGCTTGAACGGGTGCAGCTTAACACACGGCAGATTTTCTAAAAACAAAATTTTGTACTGACAATTACGAACACAAAACAAAAACAACTGCCAAATCGGTGCAGATATTCTTTTAGCGCCACCTTCAGTAAAATAAGGACACAATTGTAATTAATCATTCATAATGGCCTCCCACTACATTGTATTGCCCTAAAGTTATTCACCTTTCCCATGAAATAAACTATTCACGATACTTATTTTAGGCATATCCTTAAGGAGAATGCCCAGGGTCGAAGCCTACTGGTGCCACGGGTAGTGTGAAAGTGAAACCCGGAGCCCTGGGACGAAGGCAAAGAAGGAAAAGGAGGGGGTTTTTAGTCAGTAAAAGTCTGACACTATCTCCCGCTCCGCTTAAGAGCGGGATTTGTCATAAGATGAATTTCCCACCCAATAAAAAAAAGGTAGCCAGCGAAATTCAATTTTTTTTATTATTAAGTATAGGTAGGCTAACGTTTGACCAATATAATCATTATAATCAGCGGTGGTAGCCCTTATTTATTTTTTATAGCTATGTCATGAAATAGTCACTCAAAAGGGTCAGCTGTACTAAGAGGGTTCTATTGATAATTTGGATAATTATTATTCCGTAAATAAATTAAATACGTGACAATCCTATTCCACAAATCATATTTTAATCAACATACTACTTAACACTGACCAGCAGCAATATTAAAAAAACTCAAGAAAATTTTAATTTCGCGGGTTATCCTGAAGCATCCACTAAGTTTTTTTTTAAAGCATTAAGTCTTTTTTTCAATTATTGACAAATATACCTTTGTTCTAACTCTTGTCATTTCTTTCCGTTTTTCACTCTCAGTGTATGTGTGTCACACAAATGCTTAACTAAATAAGTAAATTACGTTTTTATGGTGTCTACATTTTAAATACAATCGTGTCGGGTTATAAGTACGTTGCTCAAGCTTAGTTAATTCGCGTGCCGTGCCGGATTGCCGCTAAAACTTTTAACGGCGAAGTAACAACTCAACTTTATACTATCAGTTGCTGGAAAATGCACACTTTTTAAGGGAAACACATAAACAGTAAAATGGTCTAGTAAGAGCATGTTTTTATTTCGTAGTTCATTATTACTCGTTAAGATTAGATTTTTAGACTTAAACTTCAATCGTATACTATTTTGTAAAAGGCTGAAGTTTCCTCGAACCGCAACGAGTATCTTTAGTAATTATAGTATACTTTTCATATAATTTTTTGCATGGGAATCGAATCTGCGACCTGTCTACCAAAGTTGAAGCAGAAAACAATGATGTCTCCTACCCAACCTTTTTTATGAGGCGGGAAATCGTTATATGACTTGACCCACCTGTGTTCTTTCAGTTACTCTTCCCTACTCCAACCTTATTAAATAATCGTCATATTAAAAGTAATGTTTAATAGGATAGGATAGTTTTAAAATTACTTATATTGAAAACTAGCTTCTACCAGCGGCTTCGCCCGCGTGAAAGGTTTCTTCATACAAACTTTAGACAACCGTTTCATCCCCTTAGGGTCTGAATTTTCGAAAAATCCTATCTTATTGCTCGCCTACGTCATAAAAGGAAATCTTGTGCAAAATTTCACGCTCCTAGTCTCAGTAGTTTCGGCTGTGCGTTGATATGTCAGTCAGTCAGTTTCTCCTTTCATATATATAGATGATTCCTGAACCTGGTTGGTCATTCCACACGGAAACATGAATGTAATCCGACTAAAAACTCCCTGACATCGTATACGGCGTCCGATTGTTACGCTAATTGCAAAAGTGTATTCATTCGATAGCACAAACAGTCGCTTTGGTCTATTGTCCACAACTCTAGTGTTTACGCACTGAGCGTCGAGCGGCTAGATACGTCCCCTTTCAATCATCGGCCTAACTATCGTTTGGTCAACCCTTCCTGCTTTGTTTAGATTATGTAATACTACCTATCTGTAACCATAAGGGGATATAATTTGACTAAAGTCTGCGGCTAAGTGAATGAGAAACTAGGTCATACTCATAACAGAAGCAGAACAAATTGCGCACAAAACCTCAGTAATAAAACCCGATTGACGTGTCTAATTGTGTATGCATAGAAGGCATGTAAAGAGCTCCAAAAGATGCCGCAGCAGCAATATAAAAAGCCAGTACAAAGGGTTATTTCAGTTCCTTCATAAAACTAACAACGTTCGCGGTAACAAGACGCGAACGTTTCTCTCGAGCCCATATTCTCACAGTCATTGTCTCGTTCAGTAGACTTTAGGGGCTTGAGCTGAGTGTTAGATTCAACAGACCATTGTTTAGCTTCCTTCACGTGGCAAGACGAAGCCCACACAAAGGCAACGCTCGTTTCTGCACTACTGTTTATTTTTGTTATGCAATTGTAGGTTTTCGAGCACGCCACGCTACGGCGGATCTTCGCTTGTTTGTGAAGTGGAGTAAAAGCAGACGACACCTGAATCCACACTTACGACACGTCTATGTCGGAACAAAACATTTTATATGCAGGCGGATCATCGACCGGATTTAAAACTGGTGATTACTCTTTTAAGCTTACACTTTGCATTTATTTCCTCTTCCATCGTAACATTAGTAAAAAAAACTTTAAACTAAAAGAATTTCAAATGAGAAAATTGAACGGTGTCTAAATCTGTTCAGATTCGTGTTCGTAGAGAATTTACTTGAACAACGTCCAAATTGTCTTTAAAATATTCGAGCAATCACCATTTTGGTTAAAGAAGTAAGTTGAACTCTAATTGGGAGTCGCGTCGCTAGTCGCATTAACTGAATTACTAAATATCATTTCGAAGTGAAGTGCTGACTGACATGTTGTCAGATTAATTAACAATTAATGGACTGATTAATGACAGGAGTAATTATGTGATTTAGATTTACTGTTAACGCTGAAGCAGCTGTCTGAGGCACAATCTCAGGTGTACAAGGTTACATTGGTAACATACCTACATATCTATATAATCTCGTTACTATAGGTAAGGACCGCGGTATGAACGTTGAAAACCTGGCTTCAGGATTGGAAAATCAGTGAACGATTTTGTAAATGCATAACTATAAAATGTAGCGTAATTTTATATATACGTGTACAGACTATCATATACCTATACTATCATGAAGGTATTTCGTGTAAAAGTCTTGATTTGATTTTTGATACTTTAATTACTTTTCTACTGTTGAGCTGAGTGGTGCTAATATTAGTCATGTCCGTGAACGGGCGCTGTCAGTTGAGACTGGTCATCTCTTAGCTGCCAGTTGCTATTTTGATATCTATATTTAGTTTTTATTTTTATTTGCATTGTTCTCACATGATAGCGACAAGAAACATGTAACAGAGATATTTGTAATTACAAAACATGATTGAAAAGAGTGCCCATGGAGTTTCTTGCACATACCATAGAGATCTACGCTTTGGAATGTGCAATTAGCATTTTTTTTTTCTGACTGACTGACTTCTTAACAGTTCAAAAGTGCCTGTAAATGGTTTATTTGAAATAAAATGCTTTTGATTTTGATTTTGAAAAGAAACAAAAACTAAATCTTTTAAAAATAATCGTGAATTAAAACTTTTTGACTTATTTTTCTAATCAGCTACAGGGCGTAGTAGCGATAGCCCCACAATTAGTTGCTTACATTGTCTTTATTGATAATCTAGATTCGGTTAGAATTCATATGATAAAGGTTGACCGACTTGTTACAGTACTTACAAACGGGGTTTATCCGGCACTAGAAACACGGAATGCTTAGTTGAAAAAAAAAACCTAATACAGAATTACTAGTTCTAAAAATGTAATGTGGCATCGGTAACATACTCAAAGACAGGGTGTTGTAACGTCAGAGGGTAGGATGAAATGAATTGATCGCCTCTACTAAGATGGAGTGTAGGAACTCTATACCCAAGGGCCCCGAGTTCAGAAAAGCCGGAGCAAGGAGTCGGTTTTGTTAACAAACTTGTTTACACTAATGATGGATAATGAAAGATAGATAGCTTCTATAACAATCTATTGAGGATATATGAACATAGATTTATTTAATATACCTACAAGTATGTTCTATTTTATGATAACAATAGATAAGTCAGAGCAGACGATGATAAATAGATAAATCAGTAGCCTATATGCAGATGTTATTTATGTAAATCTAGCGTAGATTTAACACATTATTAATGTTGTTGTTCGGTAGCCCGTGAATTTTTTTTTTTTTTTAGTTTTTGGCTATTACAGCTAATCCTATTGAATGATATATCATGAAATAGCCAATCAATATAGTTAGACTGAAATATAATGATTATAATTTCGTAAATAAATACGCGTTACGTCACCCAATCATATTTTAATCAACATACAACTTGACACTGACCTGCAAAATGCGAAATTCACGAGTTACCAGCGCTACGGGTGTGATGACCTAAGTGCCGTCACAGTCGGACTGCATAAGAATGAAAGAGATGCATGACAATTGCTTGCAATTTTATTTACATCGCTTGAAAAAAAAAAGTTGATTTATTCAAAAATCTTGGATATACAGTTTCTTTTTTGTTTATATTTATAACAAAAGACAATTGATCATTCTTGACCCTCCTCAAAAAAAAAAAACCAATAAAAGTGGGTCATTTGTCATAATGTTATAAATGAAACTAAATTTGTATCTTTTTTTTTTATTTTTCTGTTCACTGTTTCTTGTTAAAGTTTTCGATTCTGAAAAAGTTAAAATTTAGATGCAGATGTTTGTTTATGCTTGTTGTTTTTATGATAGAACCGGATAATTTTATGAATCTGATTTCGTGTTTTATGGGTGTTTTGTAGGTGTTATAGTGGCAATGATATGAAAATATATTAAATATATTTTCAAAGAGAGTATGCACACTACTGCAGATCGGGGTTAAATTTTTCCTGGAGTTGACATATTACGGTATTTCAATAGGATGCGAGGCCAGCCAATACTGGTTTTTATACAATTGACGTGCGGCGTAATGTAAAAATGATTACATACTGAAATAATTCACTTCAATGATGATATGCTTAATGGATTACTGTTGTACTCTCTACTCTTCAGATCTGATCTGGGTTCTATAAGGGGGATGAAGGAAAACGTTAGACTAGAAATGATACGTTTAATGGATTACTGTTGTACATCCTACTCTTCAGATCTGGTCTGGGTTCTATAAGGGGGATGAAGGAAAACGTTAGACTAGAAATGATGCGTTTAATGGATTACTGTTGTACATCCTACTCTTCAGATCTGGTCTGGTCCCTATGAGATGAAGGAAAACGTTAGACAAGAAATCAAAAACCTTCCTACTCAACTTTTGAGGCGTGTTTTCATCAATGTTAGAGATCGCTTTGAAGAGTGGAGCCACGAAGGATCTTATTTGAATAATGATAATAAAAAAAAACTGGGCAAGTGCGAGTCAGAATAGTACCCTGAGGGCTCTGTACAAACTTACCTATGTAAGTAAAGATAGGTGTAGGTGTGCTATAAATAAAGAAATAAATAAATAATAATAGTTCAATTCCAGAATTGAGTCTCGGAAGACTTTTCTTGTGATTTAACAACAAATTTATAGTTTTTAGATTTATTCCTATATTTGTGCTATAAGACCTTGATTTATGACAAATTTCAGGATTCTGGGTCTACGGTACGGTGGTACCCTATGAATTTTAATTTCCTCGAGAGTGTCGAAATGTACTTTTTTGCTACATAAACTGAAATATCTTTTTTCTCTCTTTAATTAACAAGTTTGATTTTTTTACAGCTTCAAGAATCTGTATCCGTATCCATAGGCTTGAGTGTATGGTTGTAATTTTAACTCGATACCTTTGCGAATTCCCGAGATAAAGAGTCTTCACAGACAGACATACAGACGAACGGACAACAAAGTCATCCTATAAGGATTCAATTTTTGCCTTTTCAGGTACAGAACCCTAAAAATAAATAAATAATAATAATAACATACTATCACACAACGATATGTACAATTAAATGTTTAAGAAGTAATTTTCCCACGTTGAAGACATGGGAAAATTACTTTTTTCCTTTTTGATTTTGTAAATTGATTCGTTTATATAAATGTAAAAGTATTTGTTAATTTTGTAAGCATCTCCAAAGTGAATTATTTCGGAGACATTCAGTATAAGTCCGTTCCATCTTCGGACCACTACGTGTGCGGCGTTGCGCCACCGCGTTGCGGGTGGTACATGGTGGACATCCCACCCATATGTTTAAAGCATTTTGGTAACATATTTATTGTGCGTGCAGTGGAGTTCCATGCCGGAGTCTGTGTTTCCTGATAGCTACAACTTAAAGCTTTTTAAGTCATGAGTAAATCTGAAAAGTTTACTTTTAAGCAAGCGTGCTCTATCGTCGGTCACATCTGCATCAGGTAAAATAGTGGTAAAACATGAGCCTATCCATAATAATAAAAAAAGCTTAGCTTTTGTTAGATTAATTCCAGTTTGCTCGCACGTGTGGTGCCATCTCAAGAGGTTTATAAAGCAATGCAGCATGGTTACCATCTGGTGACTGTCAAGCTGCAGCCACTGTGCTGCGCCCGTAAAACACAATTTATAACCTTACACACAGTTTCTGTCTTTCCCTATACCATATAATGTATGTTCTACTGCTATATTTATGTTGCAGTTTACCATTAATATAATTTAAAAAGAAAACTAAATAAAATAAAAATATTTATGTCCTAATTAGCAGTAGTATTACTGCTGCTATATTTTATTTTTTACGTAGTATTTGAGTTCTTGGTTTTCTGTTCTAAACCCATTTGTATCTCAGTTAAAACAAAGTAAGAGAATGAAAAATAAAAAACACAAAATAGAATGAAAAAAAAGGAAATGAAAAATAATGATGGACTTAAAACATTAAAAAATATACAAGTACAAAATTGGATACCGCCCTTGGGCAGAGCACGAAGAGTGTGTCAGACTTACTGACTAAAACCCACTCCTGTTCCTTCTTTGCCTTCGTTCCTGGGAGCTGGGGTTCACTTTTTCATAACCCATATGACGTGTGACTGCGGCTTATCTTTCTGTTCTGTTCTTGTTTGTTCGGAATGCCTAGCTGACAACTTCGAAGCTCAATGTTCTCAATTAGTAGACCAAGCCCATATCGACCGTCACGCCCGACCAGGTGGAGAATATCATCAAAAGACTTCAACCCCGGAAAACTCCTGGCGCCTACAGTATCACGAACAGAGTGTTCAAACTCTTCCCCCCCAACATATAATGCTAATGACCGCCATCTTCAATGACGCATTAAGCAAAAATATGTTCCCCCAAGTATGGAAACAGGCCACCGTTATCGGTATCCCTAAACCAGGCAAGCCCAAGTCTGACCCTTCCAGCTACCGTGCCATCAGTCTCCTCAATGTTCTCGGTAAGATCTACGAGAGGCTTATTTATAAGCGACTCAAATATTTTTCCGAAACCAAGGGTCTCATTCCTAACGAGCAGTTCGGGTTTCGAACCGAGCACTCGTGTATACACCAAGTCCACCGCATCGTTGAGCACCTAAGCGATGACTTTCAGCGTAACGCGATGACGGGCGTCTTGTATTTCAACATAGCGTAAGCATTCGACAAGGTCTGGCACAATGGCCTGCTATATAAGCTATTCCAACTCGGTGTGCCTGACCGTCTCGTACTTATTAAGCGCGACTTTCTGTCGAATCGATCTTTCCGCTACCAACTTGAGCCCTTTCCTCCCCCCACCCCATTCGAGCAGGAGTCTCGCAAGGCTCCGTGGTATCCCCCTTAGCCTTCACGCTGTTCACCGGCGACATCCCCAAAAGTAAAAAGGTCCAGTTGGCTCTATTCGCCGACGACACGGCCATTAACTACACACAGACCCCAGGGTTATCGCTCGCAATCTCCAAACCTCCGCAATCATTTTGGGCAAATGGTTCCGGAAATGGAGAATCGAGGTTAACCCTGATAAGAGTCTGTTCTCTACTCGAGACAGCGGAAAACCGTCCTCCCTTCCCCTCCGATCACCATGTACGGCAAGCCAATCCCCTGGGAGAAGCAAGCCAAGTACCTCGCAGTGATCCTTGATCAGCACTTGACCTTCGTTGAGCTCATAAAGCAGGCTCGCTTGCGGATCGCTTTCGATTAAAGTAGGCTCCACTATCTCATGACTGCCCGCAGCAAACTGTTACTTAAGTGCAAGCTACGCCTCTTTACAGCATTAATCTGCCCAATCATGACGTACCTTCAAAACCGGACCCTCCGAAAAATTCTCAGTGCCTTATTTTACGTCCGAAATGAGAATCTACACTTAGATCTCGAAATCCCCACTATCCAGCATTTCAAGAAACGCATTTGCAAGCGTTTCTTCGATACTGCTGTTCACACTCAAACGCCAAAACACTCACGATCTTAAGGTTTTATTTTTGTTTTGTTTTTTTTTTTCTGTATTTCTATTAATATTTTTATTTTCAAGCATGTTGTTATTATTTTTTGTAAATTGAATATAAGTTAGACACTAGGGAGAAGACACTGACCTCTGTATAACAGGTTTCTACCTAGATCAGAAGTCAGGGCTTCACATTTTTCAGTGTAAAATAATTATTTGGAACAGTGTAATAAACTACATAAATTTATTAGAGGTGTTTTTACAGATTTTCATAAATGATTTATTAGGAACTTATAATAATAAAATAAATAGCGCAACATTTGTCTAAAACTAAAAAGTCACACGTCAATATACAACCCGCCCCTGATCGTTCCCGGTGCAAAAGTGCCCATAATACTGGCCGCATTACCTCGCTGAATAGCGATGGCCATCCTTTGCACCAAGAACGACCCGGACCGGGAGTCACCCGTTGCCTCCCAGAGCCTACGGCCTAAATCCCCCACAAAACACTTTGCCTCCGTACTCCAACTGCCCAGAGTCTCCACAGCAACAGGCACAAAATGGTAAAGCTGCACCAAGGAAGCGTACTTCAGCCTTTTTTTAAAGCAGGCGTCTACAGCGGCGGCAGAAGCAGTGTGCATGGTGCGACTCAGGTGACTGGCGGCGACAGTGCTGACGCAAGTTGCGTCCCAGATCAGGCACTTCCCGTTCTTCCACGGCACCAGAGTCAGCCCATCCGGCCTCTTACCGTCAGACCTGCTAAGACCTGGAGGCTCAAGCACGCAGGGGATGTTTGCCGATATAAGGGCTCTCCGGACAATGTCGTTCAAGGCGTGGTGACGCGGGAACCTCCCTGTGCAGCGCCGACAGCTCAGTGCGTGATGGCCATCGGCCTCCACCAAAGAACCGCAGGTGCATATATGAGGCTCGCACACCTTACAGCCTAGGCGGAGAGCCACCGCCACACGCAAAGAGTCATCGTGTAATAAACTATTTGATTTGATTTAATTTATTGTGAAGCACAGTAACGCCCTAATCATATCGGCCGCCCGATACGAATCCTCTCGCATCTCCAAGATTCGCCGTCCTAGGTATACTCTCGTCACCCACCGGTATACCCTGCTTCAATTGAGCCGTAAGGAAACCAGCACAGTTCGCAAACAATGTAGCCCGCCGTCCTTCCATCCTCGCCGCCGAGGCCCGCCACGACAATCCCGTCAACGTCCGCCCCGTCCCTTGTTCGAACCAGCCCACGCCGCTGAGCCTGTAGTCTAAAATTCCGGTTAATAATATGTCTTTGATCGATTCAGCCTGTCCCTTGTTGCCCTACCCCAGCGACGCCCTAAGCCGAGGTCCGTACCCCACAGGGCGTGCCCTTAGCGTGTAGTCGCTTAGTTTTTAAGTTAGTTAATTAAGCCCTGGCTGGAGGCTTTGATTCTCGAATTAACGCCACCACAGGCAAGTAAGCAGCCGACCACTTCCTAGGTTGACATGCGATAGGCAACAAACAAAAAAAAAACTATTTATACGTGTTATAAGTCTCAACATTAAGCAATGCAAAAAAAATACATAAGAAAATAGGAGGATAAGATTTGGCAACGGCTCAAAAAAATGTATTACTTAGATTTTGTAACTAAATCATAATTAATAACTCATTTTATTGCAATTTTACCCAGGCTCACGTGAAATTCTAATAAAACTATTTGTTTACTCAAGTACTGATCTAACTTAACGTAGCTAAAACAAAACCGTTCACCCGTCCAACCGACCTGAGGTAACCCCACATTATTTTGTAGCAAATAAATAAAATGTAAATAGCATATGGAACGGAACAAAGAGTATGATAATTTACATAATTCTGTTCACATTTTAGCTTCGGACATGGCTGGTTTGCCTGGTTTTGGCCTGGGCTTGAGCCAAGCCAAGTCCATTTAGCGACTCGTACGAAGATTATAAGCTTAGATCCTTTGGTTACACGCGGCGTGCGTTAACCTCGGAAAAATAAGGAAAATCCTCGTGTCGCGGTGTCCTTTGAATTTAGAATACGTTCTGTTCTCTCCCATAAACAAAGGATTTGGTAGATATCGATTGTTTTTTTTATGTTAATCTTTATTTTGTTGAAGTGGTGAAGGTGCCTAAATAAATGGTGCTTCGTTTTACAGGTTGAAAGAAAAAATGTTTTTTCGTAAATCACACAATCGTATAAACTTAATATGTTAGTGTATCTATGAATATTGTATTTGATGTTTAATGGCAGTAGTAGATAAAAGCTATGTTTTTTCTTGAGCCGTTTTAAATAATTTTAGACATTTATTGACCCATGAGATATTGAAGACATAATAAACTTTATAAATAAGTATAATGTTGACAACAGTACATTCAATAGGTATCAATAAGTGTAGTAAAAACTTAAACACAACATGACAAATGTCATTAAGCTCATTCATAATATTCGGAATATTTATTTAATTTCGAGAGACATTACTGGCTGGTAATTCCAATAAAGAGTCCATTTGTGGGATGTACAGAGTCTGTAGATATGTAAATACGATTACATTAATCGGCTGATGACGGTATGGAAACTGGAATCCAGTTTCAGATATTTTCAGAAAACTGGAAAGTATTGTAGCTTCTACTTTTAAAATTATTCAGTAGTAACAAAAAATAATATTAACCAACATTTGGGTCATTTGCGTATAATATTATTTGCTCATAATTGATTGTTTTTAGGGTACTGTACCTCATTCGGCAAAAACCTTTATAGAATTATCTTGTTGTCCGTCTGTCAAGGTCCTTTTTACTTAGGATCGCGAGAAGTTATCAAGCTGAAATATTAAATACACTTAAATAAACGGCCAGCTAAGTTTGTGCGAGTACACTTACACTAAACCAGTGTATTCAAGTTTAATTTGGTTTTTAAGATTGTTTTATTTATTGTTCATTTAGTATTATTATTTGCATGATTCATATTTGGTATATATAAACAAATTTTGTTACTTTTTCCCTAAAAGTGGTTTACCACTAAAATAGCAAGAATGTAATCATCTTGAAAATAGAGTGGTTACGTTCTTCGACTGTGAAAATGATTTCAGCCGTCTCCAACACAGACAAGAGTCACAAGTTCAGTTTTTATTTCTACGCCATGAAATATGGCTGGCGGGGGACTCGTTAAAAAGAACACGATATAGTATTACACTGGCTGGTTGGGCGACGGCTAACCCGCTTTATGTGCACTTAAAACTGCTTCCTACACTTGTTTTCATCCTCGCCAACTTAACGCGATTCTTAAATTAAGCTTTAGCAAGTAACTGAACAAAAACAAAAGCTATTCTTGCCAAATCCCGTCCGAGCCAGCTCGACTGTTTAAAGGCATAAAATATTATTGAGAAAGTCTGCAATGTTATTGGTAGCACATCGCTGTTTTTTTTTTGTGAATGTTTTTATGTTATATCAGGACTCATTAACAAGAGATTTTCTGCGATGAATAATTTCATTCAAGTAAAAGCTACCAATAATATTTGAATACGAAAACATTGAAACTCTTCGAACAATCTATCTTTAGATGGAGAAGTTTTTAATTAAATTATTAATAATTTTCAAAATAAGTGTAGGTGTACAATAATATGACTGGGATTTTCCAAAAGCTTCTGATATTAGGTTCCCGTATTACATTAACGTTAAACCATTTATATGTATGCTGATGTAAACATAACTTCCTAGCAGTATCATAAAGACTATTAAAATATCATGTTCTATGGTCAAACTGCTTTGGTTCGAACCTTTCTGTTGAACATTACCATATTATATATGTTTATCTTAAAAGTTGGTTTGTGGACGCAGGCATTAGCATTTCGCTACCGTCCGCTCACGTATAAACTTTAGCGAATAATATAAAATCAAGTTCTGATAGTTGTACAAAACATTCTTGCTAACCTCCAATTCAACCATTGAAAACTTTCAAATCGAAACTTCTGAATTGATTACTGCTACCAATAGTTGGTCGGAGTTATTCCTGATTCAGATAAGTTTGCTCCTATTAACACTTGAGTTAAACTGGGAAAGGTGATTACACAATTGTCTTACTGTCAACGTATTAGAAGTTCAGACAGAGTTTTGTTTTGTTTTTTATTCGTTACTCAAGATAGGTAATTGAGCATAAGTCAGACTTGTGTCAGATGTTAATTGAAAGATAAGTGCCACCAAATAAAAGTTTCCTTGTATTTTTCTCTCGGAGCTGTTCCTCAAATCTTTTACTTTGTTCTGGAGGCATCTGCCCCTTTTCAACTCAAGTTAAACAAATTTTCCGTAACAGACTTTTTCGAGATTCACCTCGAGGATTTAGGGGATCTACGAGGTTTTGTTTTTACAGTTTCCTAGTTTTGTATTTACCTTGTGTGTATTTTGTATGGTTCCGTCATTGTGTGACTGTGTTTATTGTGGTAAATAATAAATACTAATTATAATGTTTGTACCATATGGATATCATTATGTTATTGTTAGTTTTGTTTTTTAGTTGATCTCATTACTGATTTAGTGAAATAGTTCCACTCGACGCTTAGTTACGACTGTCCAGTTTATTTACATATAAAACGTAGTGGAAATTTGAATTAGTATAGTTTCCGTCCAAAAGTATGCAGTAATATGTTATGACAACGCTCGTAACGCTGTTACCTAGTTTTAATGGTGAGTAATGGCGTCGTTTCTAATAAAAGGTATTAGCATTCACGAGGTACGGAAGGTTCCCGTAAGTGCGATGGCGAATGTTTTCGGCGTAACTCATCCACTCCAATATCATAGAGATTGAGAGCGTTAAGTTATAGCAGTAACAATTTCGTATTGCCACATAAAACCTCACTTTCTCTTTATTTATACGCAGTAAAATGATCAATATTCGATATTGCCTTTAGATGGTTACACACATTTACATACGTTTATGGACGAGTCTTGTTCGAAAGTTTTTTGTAATTTATTTTAAGGCTTTTCGAAATTATGAATGTCATTATGCAAATGAAAGAAACTTCCAGAATTAAAAAAAAAAACATAAAATTAAGTATTAAGTACAATCAGTGCATAGACACTGAAGATGCAATATAAAGTGGACATAAGAAAAGTGCTCTCGTCGAACAATGGTGTAGTAAAAAATTCTGGATTTGACTGCGATATAACAAAGTGAGTGGAGTGAGAGCAGTGGTGGCCGAGTGGTAACGGCCCCGACTTACGAATTGTAGGTCGCGGGTTCAAACTCAGCCAGGCGTATTACTTTGTGTACTTATTTCATCACCATTGCTCTCAAAACGGTGAAGGAAAACATCGTGGGGAAACCGGCATGTCCTAGAACCAAAAATTCGAAGACATGTGACATTCACCAACCCGTACTGGGACCGCGTGGTGGATTATGGCCTATTCCCTCTCCTAGAGAGGAGGCCTGAATCCCAACAGTGGGAACATTATAAGGCCAACTATGCTATGCTATAACAAAGTGATTGATAGTAATGCTGATAATTGGAAATGCTGTTTTAACAACTGATAATTCACACAAAAATATGCAAACTTAACAAAAGTTTCCACTAATTAAAATCCAACAAAGAGATCGTATCAAGAACTTGGTGCGTCCATAAAGAATGGTTTTTTCCACGTTTTCACCGGCCAGTCATTCCATCTCGCTATCATATGAGTTATACCGGCTGAGATAATGATAAGCCGCGGATTGGGCGCTCCACTCCACATTAAAACCTCGTTAGCCTTAGTGTAAGCATTTACTATTGTTCAGCTCCAACTTGCTATATCATGAGAACAACGTATATACGTACACACTGAGCCAATTGCTAATGCATAGCAGTTGGAACTGGTAGAGTGTTGCACCTCTTTCCTGTTCATATTATGATTGTTCCGCTGTAAAGGCCAGGTTTTACTAATTTTGAACTTTTTTGAACATCATCCACAAATATAAAAGAGAATACCGTGAAAAAAAATTGACCATACGAACTAACACTGGGTAAAAATCGAAACATGATATAAATCAGTTGAATCGATAAAAAAAATTCCGAATCTCCTAACTTACGATTTCAAACGTGTATATTTACGAGATTACGTCAAGAAAATATTTGAAAGTTACACAAAATAATAAAGCTTGTTTTTATGGTTCCATGCCTCAAAAGGAAAAACGGAACCCTTATAGGATCACTTTGTTGTCCGTCCGTCTGTATGTCTGTCTGTCAAGACCTTTTATCTCGGGAATGCATGGAGGTATCGAGTAAAAATTTAAACCATATACTTAAGTACTCTTTCTGTCTGACTCACCTGTTGGTCTAGTGGTTAGTGGCCCTGACTGCTATGCCGGAGGTTGTGGGTTCGATTCCCACCCAGGACAAATGTTTGTGTGATGAGTATGATCCTTTGTTCTGGGTCTGGGTGTAATTTATCTATAATATTTAGTATTTAGAAATATATAAGTATGTTTATCAGTTGTCTAGTACTCGTAACACAAGCTCTGCTTAGGTTGAGACTAGACAGCGTTGTGCGACAGTTGTGGAAAAAAAATCTACGGTCCCTTGAAGCTGTAAAAAATTGAAACTTCTACGATACGAAAAGATACGGCCGTTTATGTCGTAAAAAACGTATATTTCGACACTCTCAAGGGAATCAAAATTCATAGGGTACTTCCCGTTGACCTAGAACCTTGAAATTTGGGATGGAGCAAGGTGATATAGCACTAGTATAGGAAGAAAACTGAAAACTGTAAATATGTCGTTATGTAACAAAAAAAAAAACGTTTTTGCGATTCGGAAAAATTTGGGAATTCAACTGTTTTCATAGGTAAGTTTGTACGGCACCCTGAGTGCGCGAGTCCGATTCGCACTTGAACGGGTTTTAAAAAGAGTCTTCTTTCAGTTTTCTTCCTATACTATAGGAAGAAAACTGAAAACTGTAAATATGTCGTTATGTAACAAAAAAAAAAACGTTTTTGCGATACGGAAAAATTTGGGAATTGAACTGTTTTCATAGGTAAGTTTGTACGGCACCCTGAGTGCGCGAGTCCGATTCGCACTTGAACGGGTTTTAAAAAGAGTCTGGCAAAATCAAAAATTTTGAATAGTTATTATGTCTTTTTTTTTAATAAAAATAAAATCGCTGTTATGGGGCCGCGAAGTCGACACGAGATCCGGGCTATTGCTTACAAAATACTCTGTGAATTCAACTAGCTCTTAAGGTCACATTCATGGACTTGAGATAGGCGTTGTCTACCGGAATGCTAAAACTGGCAAAGAAGCGAGTATTAAGTTTAACATTTAATTTATTTAAACATGTTTACACATGTTTACTACTCACTTTTTTTAACTAAACGGGCTGATTTTTAGGTTCTTGGTAATTTTTCAGGGGGTGAAATACTTGAATATGTTATATTATAACAAGCACTAGTATATAACAATTTAAAAAAAGTTAGAAAGAGATTATATACTTTTCATTGTACACCATAAAAATGACACCAAGAGCTTAAAACTAATACGGAGTAACAATGCACGATCGTCCGCCTTATTCTATTAAAAAGTGTTTTTTTTTTTTACAGACAACTTTGGATGGATTTTTTAGAGAAGGAGAAAACATACGCAGGCAGTGCTAATCTTTAACCGAAAGTTCCGTACCAAGAGGGTAAACAACATAACCCTAACTAAGCCTCCGCTGTCCGTGCATTCGTCTGTCTGTCTGTCAGCGGTCTGTATCTCATAAACCGTAATAGGTAGACAGCAAAAATTTTGAAAGAGCCGCTATGACAACAAATAATAAGAATTAAGTTTAATTGTATATTATCTTTTAATGTAAATTGAATCGTAATTTTTTCGGTTTATGATACGGAACCAATCTCTCGAAGGCAATCTTTTACAGTTAACCTTTGGATGGACTGAACGAAATGAAATAGACTTAAGGCTGTCAGTTTAAAAACATAAAATAAATAAATACAATATTAAATAATATATAAATACATTTCGAATCATCTAACAATTGACATGAATTAAAAATTAATTTGCATTACTAAGTACCTTGCATTACTATATATGGTAGTAAAACAATTTTTTTTTAAATTGTGTCTTTATAGATGTCGTCTTTTTCCTTCTGAGAGACGTTCTCTTTTCAACGCTCAATGTGTCATATTGCCGCCCGGGCGGGTGTGTCGTCACGCTATCGTGGACAAGTGTTAGCATACATACGTATCTACATAATTATGAAAGTTTACTACACGACTGAGGATTGTGATTGTTGGGTTCGTGTCATAAATGACATAATAATTACCGTATTTTATTTTACAAATTTATTTGTACTTATAAGTCTTAACGCTTTTGTGATATATTTATATAGTAGGTACTTCCTGGTTTTTCTAAAACATCGTCATCCTTAGCTTAGATCACTACTGAACTGTGATTCATCTCAATTCTCGGCCACCCATTCAGTAATATTCAGCTGTTACACGTCTATAGCAACGGTCATCGACTTTGTTATCATACGGGGCTCATTGGCACTTCAGGATGCTTTTGTGGAACAAGTTTATGTATTTTTTTTATTAATTATATTACTATATGTACGCTGAAGAAGAAGTTTGAAGGGTTGCGGGAATACGATGGAAGGGAGGTGCATAGGACCGCCGCGGACTTTGAGGTGATATTTGGGGGAGTCTTTTATCCAGCTGTAGACGTTTTTCGGCTGAAATGATGATGATGAGAATATTGAAGAAAGTAGTTTTAGTGTAAATGAGAAATGTTCTAACAAGAAAAGATTCAGGGATTTGTTTGTATTTATGTCAAACTGTTGAAAACAATCTGATGATTGTAATTGTTTTTTCTTTCTTGCCTGTCCAGTTAATTGGTCTACCATAAGTATACTATTATCTCGGCAACATTCACAATTTTTTAAATTCTCTCCTTATTTTTCAAATGTTCTGTTTACTTTATTCAAACGGATTACTGTGTCCAGTGATCAGACGGCCGGCCATTCGTGCTCTTATTTACTTTAAGTATGTCCCACTAAACCAACTTTGATATGCCTTTAAATGCAATTTACTGCTTCAAAGAGTCGATTCACTGGCTTTAAAAGATACGGAAGGGGTGATATGTAGTAGGAATAGTACATGTTTTCTTTAACGGCTTTCTTACATTAAACGAACCCTGATTTAATGATATGAGTCTTATCATATTTCTCAGGGTTAACTATGCAAAATTGGGTGTCTTCATGGTATTTGAAAATGCCGGTAAGAATGTCAGGTGGTCAGGCTGGCACCAAATAGTTTAGATAAGTACGTACCATACTAACTAATACACCGCAAATAATAACAATACTCGAAAATGTTTTAATGATGCTCGCAGGTACCTAATCAGTCGTGCTTGCGTACTGCCTTATAAAAACAATCCCTTAATCACACGCGAATTCAAAGTGTACGATAACATAATGGCGCATGGCGTGACGAGAACTTAAGAAATTTAATATCAATTTAAGGCGGTAATTTAGAGGATAAAAAGAATAATTTAGTATGAAAGTTTCTTGTGCAACGACAGCTTTTATCTCAGCAACGTAATCTGGGACAAGTCCAGAGTTTGGAACATAAATAAGCGCTATATTTATTTTATATAATAAGTCGCCATCAGATTTACTTAAAGTTTAATGCTCAGTCAACGAGCTTCTTCTCATTAACACTTTTGCAGTCAATGCAGTATTCATTAGCGTGTCTATAAATGTGTGCATAAATTTGTTTTTGTTTAATATCTGATGAAATTCGTTACGTATAAAGCTATTTAATATACTAAATATAATGTGGTATTTGAGTATTCCCGTTAAACTGATAGAGTGTATTTATTTTAACTGAAATTGAAATATAACCGCATTTATTAAAACTTTTTTTCACATTTCATGTTTCGCTATCAAAATTTAAATTGGTTTGTTTATTAGTCGATTATTTCGAAAACAAGGGGTTGGCGTCGGCGTCATATTCGAAGTCCGCAATCAAAGTACCTATACGGCTGTGAGCTCGCGTGACTAATGTTTTTCATTCCATTTCTTATTGTTTTTCAGCGGTTGACCCTCCATCGACGTTCGTTGGCGGTATCATGGCTAGCTAATTATACCACTAAAATGATTTATTCCAGACGATTGTTATGCTACAGATTGTTAAGTTACCAAATTGGATTACGGTTCATGTCAACGACGCATTTAGCTCAACGATATGATTTAACTGTACAATCAAATAGTTAACATTTGACTTTTTCACATTATTGTTTAAAACCACGAATGTACCTACTTATATTTATGAATGCAGATGCTAATAAGTAATTTAGTACAACCGATAATGACGAGCGGTTGCATAAGAGTAGCTAGCGAGAATATAGGTTTGAATAAAATTTGCGCTGTTATTTGATTTATTTTTGTAGCATTGTTTGTCTTAGTAATATTTTCACTTTTATTTAGTTATTTTTAGTATACATAAAACAAAAGGCAATGAGATGTTTGTAGCCCGTTTTTTCAGAAAGAGTTGCTTTTGCTCAATTGTCTTTAGCTCTTTTCTTTGAAGGTAAGCTTGCTGTGATCCAGCAGCAAAGTTGAAGCACAGGCTTTAGTCGGTCGTTATTTTAAAAAGTAACACAGGAGTTTAAAGAAAAATATGGCTGAAGATCTTTGTATTTCCTTTCGAAACAACTAATATTATCATTAAATCGATATGTACGAGCATGAGGCGGAGATAAGGTAAATATTATTTTACTGTTTGCTTTTTCTATGAAACAGAAATGATCACGCCGTCTTATTTTGTATTGTAGATTTTTCCTTTAACTTATATTTTAGTTTTCCATATAGAAAATGTTGGTTATAGAATATTTTATTAAAATCCATGAAAGAAAATTCTGAATATAGAGTTTGTTTTCTTTTTCCGTGCACTATTGCGGTCAACCGTCCAATCTGTGGAGTCACTGACTTCCGATATAAACGTGGAATAATACATGACTACCTACTCGTTTTGAGATTTGCTATTCTGCTATTCTTCTGGGGAAAGCTGTATTCTTTTTACCCGACTACGGCAAAGACAAAGACAGGGTTATGATTTTGACAGGCTATGTACATACGTTTTTTTTTTCTAAATGAAATATTTGGCACCTACCTTAACAAATGTTAAGGTATAAGTATTTAATTAATGGATAAGTTTTAAAACAATAATTTTATTGTTATATTTTTCCTGCATGCAACTAGTTGCTGCCTGCGGCTTTATCATTTTTAGCCGATAGACGTCCACTGCTGGACTTAGGCCTCTTCCAAATGTCGCCACAATGAACGGTCCCGTGCGTCTCGCATCCATCGGATTCCCGTAACCTTTACCAAGTCATCGGTCCACCTTGTAGGGGGCCTTCCAACAGTGCGTCTTCCGGTACGCGGTCGCCACTTCAGAACCTTTCGGCCCCAACAGCCATCTGTTCTGCGAGCAATGTGCCCTGCCCATGGCCACTTAAGTTTGGCTATTCTTCGTGCTATGTCGGCAACATTGGTTCTCCTGCGGATATCTTCATTTCTGTTTCGATCAGGCAAGGAAACTCCGAGCATAGCCTTTTCCATTGGCCTTTGGGTGACTTTGAGCTTTCTGACCAGGCTCATTGTGAGCGACCACGTTTCGGAACCATACCAGCGACTTCGCTAGCGTTAAAAGAGAAAATTTTCCCAAAGACACATACTCTCGGGATGAAAGTATTGTATGTGCTAATCTAGGACATGGTGTACCCGTATGTCAAATTTCATCCAAATCCGTCCAGCCGTTCAAGCGTGAAGAAATTACAAAAATACACATTCACACTCAAAAACTTTCGCCATTTCGAGTATAATATTCGTGTGATTCGTGATTTCCAGACTTCTCTACATTTTAAAATCTAAACTCATTTTGAATCTGAAAGTCTTAAAGCAACAAAACCTACTTAAACTGTATATTTTTCCACGAAACTAGGTACAGGTTAACAAGCAATAAATGTATTTGGCTCAATCCTATCGCGTTTGCTTTCACAGGTAAAGTGTACTTTATAATATTATCCAGTGAGTCCTGGTTCAGGCTGCATTTTTCACCGGATCCCGGGAAAAGGAGCAAAAATGAAGTGCGGCCTTAACTGTGCCCCGGGACTGCGCAGATAAAGTCCCGGCCTCTCATTTGAGTTATGGGACTTTGACTGGGGCACATCACTTTATTATGCTGGAGTGCTGCTACGCGGTTGCTTCTAGTTTAAAAGCAGTCAATTGACTTCTATACCTTTCAGCGGTAAACGAAGTTCCTTGTTTTATACTTCGGGAAATAATATTTTTTTCACTACACAATATCTGCTTTATAAATTAGGAATTATTATTAGGTTATCTATAAGGGCTATGCTCGGAGTTTCCTTGCGTGATCGAATCAGGAATGAGGATATCCGCAGGAGAACCAAGGTCACCGACATAGCACAAAGAATCGCCAAACTTAAGTGGCCATGGGCAGGGCACATTGCTCGCAGAACGGATGGCCGTTGGGGCCGAAAGGTTCTGGAATGGCGACCACGTACCGGAAGACGTAGCGTTGGAAGGCCTCCTGCAAGGTGGACCGATGACCTGGTAACGGTTGCGGGAGTACGATGGATGCGAGACGCACAGGACCGTTCATTGTGGCGGCACTTGGAGGAGGCCTATGTCCAACAGTGGACGTCTTTCGGCTGAAATGATGATGATGAATGATGAAAATGATGATTAGGTTATCCCCATTTATTGATGTCTTTTCGTTAGAGGTTTGGTTAAGTGAGGTCGCGTGGCGTTGGCGATAGGTTTTCCGTCGAAGCGCGTATTTGTTATTAAGTGATTCGAATTAGTGTATCTCTAGATTTGGTTATTCGAGATCGCATGGCTGTGGCGTTAAGCTTTTCGTAGTAACATACTTTTCCTATTAAGCGTTTCGTATTAGGAACGTGATTTTCGATGTCTTTTCTGAGTCATGTAACACACTCATAAATTGTTTATTATAAACATCTATAGTACCAATACTTTTTAGCTTCGGTATGTTTATATATATTTAGTTACCAATCTATCAGTAACGTGGGCGTTAGATACTACCGAAATAGCAACTTTGTGAGAAGGATGGGGTATAGTATGTAATTAATTAATATCAAGCAGTTGTTAATAGGACTTTCTTGTTGTTTACAACTAAAAGGTCGTATCACTAACTGTAGGTTCGAGAAGTGTTTATCCTAAGAGCACTTGTATTCTTGACCTATTGGCAGGCCGCGATCAGTAGTGGGCGGTATATTATTGTTTTCTCGTAGAATAAACTTCACCGCTACTTTTAAAGGTAGTGAAAAGGTAACTTATATTTGAAAATTTAATAATTTATTAAGCTAACAGTTTTAGTAACTTTTACACAAACTAACCAATATAGTTTGTGTAAAAGTTAAGTTACTATGTTGGTATAAAATAAAGTTTATTTTATTCTACTCGAACAGCCCTTGGGTAGGTGTTGAAGACAACACTATTTCTTACGACAAAATATTCTACGCATCATCAAGCATTTCATTTGCTAGTCGACTGTAAATGTTGATGATGACTAAAATACGAACCTACAAGTAAACAGACAGGTATGTCTTGGTGTCGCCTTACGTCACCAGCTCACGGTTGGTTATTTGTTTGACCTCAAAGCATTACCCTGAAATAGAACACAATAAACATGTTTCGACAAAGCAGCTTACCTTGGAAACGATATTACCTACTTACCTGAGTAAAAACTAGAATGCTCCATAAATTTTGTGTAGAGTATAACAAGATACGCAGTTTACGAGGAGCGAAGCACTCGCGAGTCAATCTCGAGTTGTTCCGCGGATATGGTAACATTTGGATGCAGTTACCGGCTAAATTGGGCGCTTCCTACGTTTTGTACAAGTTTCTCCGTCGTATCGCTCCCTGAAATATAATCAAGCTAGAAACGTTAAATAAGTTTGATAAACGACTTCAGAAAGTAGTCGAGCGGCCGCTACTTAGGTTTATTTTTATTCTCCTCGGCTGGCTTTATACAGTATTTTGTTATACAGAAGTCTGCCATTTTATGGTAGTGCGGTTTGTATTATGTTGCATTTTTTATGGTCGTTCATCGGTTTGCCGTATTCGTTTAAGAATTTGGTTCATGTTTTTGTTATCAATTTCATTTAAATTTTCATGTTTGATGATTATAGATAAGTTGTTTTGTTTGAGGTGGTAAATCATTAAATGACTTCCCCCACACTAGGTTGGAGCGAGAGGGCATGCCGTCAAAAGGTAAACCAGCCTGCAAAATAATATTTGGTAATGTGCATATTTCTAAGAAATCATTCTGATTTGTAACATTGGTTTCGAAAAAGTTGGTAAAGCTTTTACTATCACTTAAATTCAAGAAGAACTATATAATAACCCTGAGGGGCAACGATACAGCCAAATAAACACAAATAGCTCATTATACAGCGTAGATTTTTTATCTTTAAAAGGGCATCACAAACAAAGTTACACTAAAGTCACCACAAAGTTACTTCTAGGTACTTTATATCCACGTTTCGGCATAGAGTGTGCGTTGCCTGTGAAATATTTTACGATTCCTGAGCCATAAGCCAGCGAGGTAGGGTTAAACATACCCGTATTTGTCCCTATTCGGTGATTTGTAAACGTGAAGCCAGCAGAACATATTCTCTTTCAAATCTTTGCAATAGATTTTTGTGAATTCTTAAAAATGTACTCGCACATATTTCGATGTAGGTTTGTTTTTGATTGAATTTCAGACATTTCCAACGAAATATTTCAATTTTGAAGCACTTTATTGAAGAGAGTTTTGAAAACCTGTTCAAACGTTTTGAAGCCACGTGAATTCTATTAAACGTTTGAGGTTTAACTCTAGTAGTAGGATTTTTGTGACTGTTTTTATATACGCTGGGTTTTTTAGTTATTCATATTTTAAAATTAAAACTGCAAAAGGGGTTTAAGATAAAAGTCCATTGAGGTATCGTCTAGGCATAAATATGACTTCTACATGACATTCGAGATTTTTTGTTGTTTTAAAAGCGTTCTTCCACATTAGAAATTACTTCTATATCGTAGTTGCTATCACAAAAATGTAATTTCACATACACCCAGACCCAAAGAACTAACCATAGGCCATACAAATATTTGTTTCATGTGGGAATCAAACCCGCAACACGTAGCGCAGCAACCAACCGCTCAACCATTGTACCAATAGTCTCGTCCAAAGTTACGACGATATATGATGAATTTTTTACAAATAAATGTCGTTTGTTTAGGTTTTTTTTTTCCGCGGGAAAATCATTCAATAACATCCCCCGCTCTTGGGCAGAGCGAGAGATAGTGTCAGACCTTTACTGATTAAAAACCCACTTCCGTTCCTTCGTTGCCTTTCATACCGGGGCCGAGTCTTCCTTTCACAATCAGATCCTTGGCCCCAGTAGGCTTCGACCCTACCGGGCCCGTTTGGTTGCTGACATCTCCTTGAGGCGTGCATGGAACACAAAGTGCCATCGATGACTTGGGCTCGGTCCGGATGGTTACCGGACGGTCGGACGGCGAGCTATTCATGGCTCGCCGTCCGAAAGCCCGCGCCTACGGCCGGGAATCGGGATCGGCATCCCGGCGGGCTGAATACCTGTTTTTTACATGGAGGGACTGCCTATCAGAACAAGACCAGTTACTGGGCAACACGATACTCCTTGGAAAGATTGACGGTTAGACTTTCTGGCGTCTGAACACCTGTAACGACTATCAAAGATCTACATATGACAACCGAATGGCTTTACGTGCTTTCCGACGTACGGGGTGTCAGTAATGTCCTTTATAAACTTAGATTGAGGATAAAGCGAAATCAGCCTTTTAATGTTCCCACTGCTGGGACTCAGGCCTCCTCTCTAGGAGAGGAAATGGGCCGTAATTCACCACGCGGGCCCAGTGCGGGTTGGTGAATGTCACATGTCATGGCGAGGATTAAGACTGGATACTTTTTGTCCTAGTAGTCCTTTGCCTTGCGACAGTGGCGAAGGGTGGATATTTTCAGAAGGGAAGCCGAAGTATAAAAGTTCACTGTCCAAATGCTGCCTGCTACATGATGCAAAAAATAGTCCCAAATCCATCCTTGCGCTCATAATTAATGGTCATAATTGGAGTGGTATGATTGCACAACATGTTTTTTTATATTTTCAAAATTTAGTTTTGGAAACGAAATTTCGTTGCAAAACCAATAATCTATTAAACAGTAGTCTAAATGAATTAATGCTATTAATAAACAACTTCCGGGGCCCAAAACACAAAATAAATTTACAGTTCACCCGGCTCACCACACTTCAACACTAAAAACAACACACACGTACTATCGGCTATGTCAATTTTATGGTATAGAAAATCCGGCAATTTTTTATTTTATTTAAACTATCCTTATAATTTTAGTGCATACTAAATTAAAAAAAAAACTAACTAAAGTAATCTAAAGTCTAAAGCGTCAAAAATCTTTTAGAAAACTAGAATTAAAAAAATAATTATTACTCGCCAGTTGAGAATTCTTATTTTGAATCGTTACATTACATCATGAATTATTTTTTCTTTTTCGTTTGTACTTGTGCACTATTGATTATATTTTTTCATAAGGGTAGTAGATGGGTACCGTGCAATAATTTTCGCCTATCACACGGGCAAAGACGCTAGCAAGATCTAATTATTCATTTCTCATGTTCTACCCAGATAGATATATATGTAAACCTGCAGAGCACAGGAGCACAGGTATGCATTCCGTTCCACGTACGCAGCTGCTCAATCATGTTTACCAATTGCTGAGGCGGTTTAATTAATACCTTTGTGATTTGACTCCACTGGAATAGTCCGATTATGGTCGGTTATATACTAGTTGAGAGTAATTTTAGATTTTGAATTTGCTACTAATAATTTCAGGTAATACCAAAAAGAATTAAAAAAAACTTTGTATTTAGGTAGAGTAGAATGGTATTATAAATATTAGAGGCAACGCTTTTATTTGTAATTTTTTTTCTTTGAAATAACGATGATGGGATCTTTCTTCACTTAAGTTTGGCGATTCTTGCTGCTATGTCGGTAACCTTGGTTCTCCTGTGAATATCCTCATTCCTAATTCGATCACGCTAGGAAACTCCGAGCATAGTCCTTTCCATTACCCTTTGGGTGACTTTAAGTCTTCTGATGAGGCCCATTGTAAGCGACCACGTTTCGGAGCCATATGTCATCACTGGCAACACGCACTGGTCATAGACTTTCGTCTTAAGACACTGTGGTATATTGGTCGAGAAGATACCTTGCAGCTTTCCAAACGCTGCCCAGCCGAGTCGGATTCGACGATTGATCTCATTCTCGAAATTATACCAACCTAACTGAATCGTCTGTCCTAGGTAAACGTAGTCGTCCATAACTTCGAGTGTAGAGTCTTCGATTTTGATTGGAGTGTGTGCTAGGTGCCTGTTTACCATAAGTTTGGTTTTGTCCAAGTTCATTTTGAGTCCCACTCTTTCGGCAATTCTACTGAGGTCACCAAGCATTGTACTGAGGTCCTCCATAGTCTCAGCAATGACTACTATGTCGTCGACCAACTGAAGGTGAGTGATGTACTCGCCATTGACATTAATGCCTAGTCCTCTCCATTCCAAAACCTTGAAGACATCCTCCATTGCTACCGTGAACAGTTTTGGAGAAATAACGTCTCCCTGCCTGCCGGTTTCGAGGTCTGGTCTTGTAGCCGGACTGACATGGTGGTGTTTTTGTACAACACACAAACACTAACACTTCAGCACTTCGAGGTACCGATGACTATCGGTACCGCAGTCTCGATCGAATCAAAAGTTTTCTTGTAGTTCACAAACGCTAATCAGAAAGGCTGATTATACTCCTCAGTCATCCGTATAATCTGCCGCAGCGTATGTATGTGGGCCACGGTGCCAAAGCCTTTTTAGAATCCAGTTTGTTCGGGAGGCTGGAAGTCGTCGAACCTATGTGCGAGACGATTCGTGATGACTCTGGAAAATAGCTTGTAGACATGGTTCAGAAGCGAGTTCATAAGAAAGGCGATAATACCCTGCTTAAGAGTATTATCGCCTTTCTTAAAGAAGAGTACCACCACGCGTCTGCTCCATGTCTGTGGCGTAGCTATCTTCGGTATAAAGTGGAGGCAATTTAGCTACTGGGTCGTTTGCATGATTTGCAGCGGGTTTAGTGATAGACGTGTATAATTGTCCATAAAATGCCTCGATCTTTTTCAGAAGCTCCGATTTGGCGGATATGACTCTGCCGTCTGCCATTTCGGTCTTCAGTTTCGTGGGCTGGCTTTGCCCAATATATAATAATCTCGTGCAAATACTTTAGAGCCCTTATTCCGCTCAATCACATCCTTAATCCTTGCGGTATTAAAGCGGCGAAGGTCGGTAAGGTCTTGCTGATTGCACGCATCGTCTGCAGACTGCAGAATCATCTCACACCTTTTCTTCAACGTCTATGCTTTGAACATATCTGCACTTTTTTCCGAAGAAAATCATCAAATGACGTCTTCCACTCTGGGTGGAGCGAGAAGAAGGATCATACTTTTATTGACCCACCCGTGTTCTTTAAGTTGCTCTTTGAGACCCAGAGCCTCAGGAACTCTTTCGAACAATCCCGTTGCTCTGGCTGGAACTTATCTGCTTAATATCTCTCGTACACCTCATAAAATCATTGAATATACAAATAGAAACATTCCAAATGACGAAATAACATAAAAGAAAACAACATTTCACCCAAGCACGGGGAGAAACAAATTGAGGTAGCAAACGTAAAAAATAATAACTATCAAAAGTTCCCTCTTTAACATTTACTTAAGTGGAGGAAGGGAAATAAATTGTTAGACATTTTTGAGTGAATTATCTTACCCTCGGGTGCATAAGTTAAGTACCCCACGCCCTTTGGTGAAATAAGTATTTCCACTTTGGAGCTTACACACCCTACTTTTTTTTTCGTAAGGTAAGCATTACCTAGGTATATTATAGTTATGTAGTAATACTATTTTGTTTATTACAGGCAAATAAAGTATTCAACAACGAACATAATGCGCGAATAGTAGCGAAGGGAGTAGTGGTGGAAATCTTTGGAAATTCTTTATTTCATCATCATCATCATTTCAGCTGAAAGACGTCCACTGCTAGACGTAGGCCGCAACCGAGTGTTACCACAACAACCGGTCCTGTGCATCTCGCATTCATCGGATTCCCGCGACCCTCACCAGGTCATTGGTCTACCTCGTGGGAGGTCTTCTAACGCTGCGTCTTCCGGTATGTGGTCGCCACTCTAGAACCATTCGGCCTTATCGACCATCTGTTCTGCGAGCAATGTGTCTTACTCACTGCCACTTATGTTTGCCAATCTTTATTTATCTATTCAATAGCTAAGAGTATATAATGTCACTCACTTAATTTTAATGTGTGTCTGATACTTAGATTTAGGCAGAAAAATGACTTAATTCGATTGCGAATCGAATTGCGGGAATTAAGTTTTACATTTGTTTTTGCAATTACTTTTGCTCTTGTCTGTACCTGTACATTTAACCAATCAATCTTTATTTACTTTATAGCAAAGGAAACTAAAACCTTATCAACCTTATAAAAAAATCAAGTGGTCTGCGTCTCAATTGAATTCAACGTGGATGGAGTAAAACAGAAATTGAGATTAAATCCTCATATATAAAATGGCTTCTTGCCCATTAAAGTAATTGATTCGATAAGACATGGGAAAAGTTTTTATTTGACAAGGGACCCGACTCTATGAGTTACGTTGAATCCAGGGAAATTGGAATGGGAAATAGATTTTTTCAAGTCAGTGTTTAGTTTACAAAATAATAGACATACGTTTTTCCTTGTGAGTTCGTGAGTGACTCCATGGAAATGAAAACAGTACTGTATATATTTGAGTTTAAAATATTTATGCATTTTCAATTCTTCTCATTGAGTATCATGAATTTTACAACCAAGATACTTTTAATGTGCAACCAATATCATAATTCTATGCAAGAGTTTTTTCGAGTTCATACTGGTTAACATACATTGTATTTTTTACGTCAAAAGCTCCGCGATAAAACACGTTGGCGATACAAAAATAATGTAGGTAACATTAGCAGAATAAAAGAGTAAACTAACTAGAACAACAAAACACGTATGTTTTGAACGTATCTACTTTTGTTTTACGGCCGACAAACACTACCCTTTTGCGGGACGGTACAGAAATGCAGTGAAAATATAAAAATATTGTCCGTAGTGAGATGCGAGTTGCATCGGTTCCCTCCGGGCACGATTTGGACGGAACACGCACTGGGTAGTCTAAACGTCGCGTTTGTGACTGACGTGTAAAGCTAATATTGTTCCAATATGAGAGACAGAGAGAGATATATATATATATAATATATATTTAATTTAAATATATTATATAATTCTTTAATTTTCATCTTGAAGATATCCAAAGAAGGGCTGTTACGTAGCGAGTATGGGAAGTAGTTCCACAGGCGCACTGCAGTGACATAGAAGGAGCCATCATAACGGCTAGAAGTGTGAAATGGGGTACGAAGGAAAAGAGAATTGGCAGTGCGACAGAGTTTACCGCTCGGGACGAAGTACTACAAAGCGTTCACAAAGGTATTGTAGAGAATTAGGATTGTGTAGGATAGTGTGGATTGCTTTAAATGCAAAAAAAATATTAAAATAAACTATTGAAAATATAAAAAAATAATAATAAATATTAGGCATATATCATTCGACCTTGCTAGTCAGTTACAATCTGTTTATGACAAGAGATTAAATACTATTTAAGCTATTTTGCGCTTTTATTATCCAAAGGATGACTCGCAAACAACATATTCTTGCATACAGCCCATTTCTGTACTACTTTATCTATACATAAAGTTTAAATAAACATATTATGAGTCTTTTTGAGGTACTAATAAAAAAAAATCTAAGCTAAATTAATGAAGTAAATGTCGATCACATATAATAAAATAAGCTCATAACTTACTATTAAATTAATAAACATCGATAGATACATATTATAATAACTGTCAATATTTAAGTACCTATCTGATATACTTGTAGTGCGCATATCGAAATTAATTATGATTGTAATTATTTACATCACAAAAATAATTAAACTAATTAAACTATTTAGGTATACATTTGATTAATAATGATCGTCTATTTAATTTCCTTAAAACAAATAAAGCAAAAATGCGATGATTGAAATTTGAAAGATTCCTTTGGGCATGGCGTGTTTGATTCTCAGTGCGTAGCAGATATAGTCGGCCCAATGCGGCCGTAACTTCACGCGCGGCCGCCGACGGTAACGAGCAGCCACATAAAACAAAATGCCAGAGAGAAGGGATCCTCTAAATTTGCTTAAATGCCAAATAAACTGCGAATTGCTTCGCCATTTATGAAAAAGACCCCTAGATTCGGCCTATTTCACTGGCACGAGATCTTGTTTCATGAAATTATCTCGATAAGATTTCTTTACAGAATATAAAACGGTTACAATCTTAGGAATTTACATGTTAAAAGTTTTATATTATAGTCTGAAAAAGGAACCAAAATAAACGTACAATAAAAAAATCAACTTTCATCGCATAAAATAAAGTAATATATTGCACGTAGATACATGCTTTACGTAGCGTAGGGGCAATTAAAACCGTGAACGATTTAATTTTGCTGTAGTTATTTTCCCCGGCGTGGTCTGAAGGTTATTTTTATATAGATTGCGTGCTATATACCTAAAACTGGGTGGGTAAATTAGTGGCAGCACATAAGCGGTAATAAAGCGAAAATAGACGTATCGTAAATACAAAGCGTTTTATAACGCCTTCCCCGCAAACGGTGAACCTGCCCTGAGATTTGTAACAAAGATAACGAAAAAGTTGGACGAACTAAATACAAAATAAAGTTTGCCAATCTGGAAAGTGGAGCATCGTAGTTTTTAAATTATTCCACTTCTGGCAACAGTATAGTAACATAGCTAAGTATAATATCCATGTCTATCTCTTTGTACAATTATGTCGGAAGTGGTCGGTGTTATACGGCTTCAAATATAATCCTTGGCTACTTCCCCCGGGTGTCGAAAGGAATCGAACACTTGATAGCAGAATGTGTGCACACGTATAAGTTTTTTATAGAATACTATCCTCTGCCCGTGGCTTCACACACGTGTAATATTGATAAATAAAACTTGTGTCTTTCTCTTGTTATTATTATTATTATTTTTTTTAATTGGTAAGCGGAGATGCAATCATTGATGGTCAGGCGCACTAGTTCATTCACTATTAAACGTGAAGGCGCAACAAACAGACGGACAGACGTTATGTTCACACTTATTATATTTCTAGGTTTTGCCAGCACATTCGCCCGCGCGAATGTAGGATCTTATCTCAATGGAATATACTACTGGGATAAAAAGTACCCAATCCCGGACATGGTCTATCCGTGTGATGCAACGTGAAAGACAAACAAACAAACTTACACTCGCATTAGTGAGATATAGTTTTTCTATTCTGATCTACGTTTTTGTTATGTATTTAATAAGCCGTATTTAGACTAGTTTACATTATCCTCTCGTGCTTAATAATATTATGTAAACATTGTAAAACCATAAAAAAAATCTAAAAGAGTAATCGTGTAGTTTCTTGCCAGTTCTCCTCCATAAGAGACTACCAATTAGAACCGTGCTCTAGCTTCTGACGTTTTATAAATGTCCACGTAGGCCCACGTGATTTTTTTTTAAATTGAATGATAATTTTAATAAGTTAAGACAATACGGATAGCGACAACTTTTGAAAGAGTTAACGTGTTCCTAGAAAACAAAAGCAAATAAAGGAACATAGGTGAATTTTGGTGCGTAAAAGTCTCATACACCCTCTCACTCCACCCTAGAGCAGGTTAAACCATTTCATTATTTCCCACCTCAAAATAAGGATAGCAGGGATCGCTCAAAGAGTCGCTAGTCTCCATTCAATATTCTTGATCATTTCACTCACGCGCGAGGTATTAACATAATCTAATTGGTTATTAAAATGAATAGATTAAAAAAATTCTACGATACAGTTTTTCTGTATTGAAAATGTAAAAAAATAAGCTCTAAAAAGCACAAAGGTCCGGTGTAAATGGTAAAAATATCTTTAGTACTCAACTTTTACACGTTTCATGTTTCCATGGTATTGCAGATTGTTCTCGAAAATTAGTGAAACCTACTTTTAATGTTTTATTTAGTGGATCTGGACCAGCATTGAGCCAAGCATTTTTATCTTAAATATGATCCTCTTGCATATACGCATATTATATGTTGGAACATTATAATCAAGATAAAAATGCTTGGCTTAATGCTGGTCCAGCTCCACTATCACTAGAATGTACAAATTGATTAGTTTGGATTTTTTTTAATGTTATCTGCATAGTGTGCGTTTAATACAAGATTTTAATTTCGTTTCATTGAGTTCTAATATTTGGGGAGGTATTTTATTATAACATTTCAAACAGTACCGCATGGAAGAAAAAGCCACTTTAGCCAGTCTGAAACCTGGTTGAACGATTTCTTGTAACATAATTATGTCTATCGACTCTTTTGCTAAAAAGATGAAGATTTTTTCTAACGTACATGATGTTTTCATAGATATATTGACAAGACATCGTCATGATGTTAATATCCTTAAACAGTTCCCTTAGAGAAACGCACCGGAGGAGATTATAAATAGCTCTGATGGCTCTTTTCTGTAGAATAAAAATTGAGTCGATGTCTGCAGCCCGTCCCCATAGTAAGATACCGTATGACATAATACTATGAAAATAACTAAAATAGACAAGTCTAGCGGTATCAGCATCCGTAAATTGGTGGCTTTTTCTTATAGCATATGCAGATGAGCTAAGCCGTCCTGCATATGCTATAAGAAAAGAGATGTTAAATGAGGATCCCATGTAGCCTTCAGTCAAGCTTAATGTCCAGGAAAACCGTTGTATCGACAAATTCTAGTTTGTCATTGTTCAAAGTATTGAAACGTCAAAAGTAGTGATTGTGGCATTACTATGCCACTACTTTTGACGTTTGGTAAGGAAAATCTTATGCATTTCGTTTTTTTTACAGAACTAGATTATTAGCAATGAACCAGTTTTGGATCTGCAGTAGGGCATTATTTTTGTCATCAATATTATTAGTCCTTCTATTTATCTTAATAATCAAAGAAGTGTCGTCGGTAAACAACACCATATTTAGTTTGTTTTGCAACAAGTAGGGTAAATCATTAATATATACTAAAAATAAAAAAAGGACCTAAAATTGAACTTTGGGGTACCCCTATTTTTACATTTAATCCTGACAAACAAATTGACACAGTTTATCTGAACTAGTTGCTGTCTTTCTAAGATTTTAATAAGCTTAACGCTGATTTGCCTACTGCTACTCCTGAAACTTGAGCATTACGTCCGTAATGCTCAAGTTTCAGGAGTAATGTTTCATGAACCACATAATCAAACGCCTTAGACAGGTCGCAGAAGATGCCTATAGCATCTTGTGCCTCCTCCCACGCATTAAAAATGTGTTTTAGTAAGGAGACCCCGGTGTCATTTGTACAACGTTCTTTGGTGAAACAATACTGTTTATCGTGCAGGATTTTATTCGTGTAAGCATTTGATTTAACATTACCTTTTCAAATATCTTGCTAAAAACTGGCCACACGGACACTCGCCTATACTCCCATATACGCCTGTCCCCGGATTTAAAAAGTTGGTATCCATTTACTATATTTTATTAGATCCGGAAAGACTCCTTGATCTATACAAAAAATAAATATCAAAGCTAAGTACGGAGCTATAGTCTCAACAATTAAGATACAAACTTTGATAGACATATCCCATAGAACTTCAGTCGATTTGGCCTTGATTGGTTTAAAAGCTTTTATTACAGTTATGGGGTTTTCTGTGCTTAAAGTTAAATTCAGTCGAGCAGGCTGCAACGTTTGCCTGCAATAAACCAAAAGCATGCGATGGTGACGAATTTAGGGCTTCAGTAGTTTTAAATGGTGTACATGCAAATAAATTTACAAATTCTTCTGCAACTAGTTTGTTATCGCTAATAACACCATGATAAGTCACCAATGTGTAATCATTGTTATGTATTTTGTTCCTGTTGGTTTCATTATTTGCTAATGTATAAGGCCTTAGCTGCCTTACAAGTATTTTTAAACATTTTTTAACCGACTTCTAAAAAAGGAGGAGGTTCTCAATTCGGATGTTTGTATTTTTTTTATGTTTGTTCGCGCATAACTTCGTCGCTTGCCAACCGATTTGAAAAAATTCTTTGTTTGTTGGAAAGGGTATACTTCCCAAATGGTCCCATACTTATCAAGTCGGGATCTGATGATGGAATCTTGGCGAAATCGAAGGAACTCTTCAAATATTATAGGCAACCATATAGTGATTATGGTATTTGCATCGAGAACTTAAGCATTTACAGTCAAAAAGTAACATTTGATGAAGTGGAACTTATGAAGAAGACCAGAAATGATCAACGGAACTTCTTACTCGCATAGCTATCACAATGAAGATAGTTAAGTATGACAATACAAATAAATGAATGGTTCTGAAGTTCTTAGTTACGTTGAAAATGGTATCATCGAAGTGAACTGATGATGATGATGGAGTCGTAAGGTAGGCACTGGAACTCCGTAATTAATCAATGTTACCTAGCAGTGTTTGGGTTAATTAGAATCATCATGAGAAATAGGCACTCTTTTTATAATTTATCACATCTAAAAAGTGTGAAATAAAAAACTTTTTACAAAAAAAGAATAACCGACTTCACTAAAAAACACTAAAAGGATCAAAATAACTTTAATTTCGGAAGTCGGTGTTAAATAACAAATAATACCGAGAAACACCGACTTCCGGAATTAAAGTTATTTTGATCATTTTAGTGTTTTTTAGTGAAGTCGGTTATTCTTTTTTTGTAAAAAGTTTTTTTGAATATGTAGCAACATACTTATTAAAAGTTTCAGTGTTAAGGCCATACAGCTCAAAAAGTCTTTCCCTACTTATTCTGATTCTTTTAGTTGCCCAGTTACTAAATATAAATTTAGGGCAGATACTTTTAGTTTTTTTTTCAAAAGTCTTATTAAACTCGGTTTGAACTATTGAAAAAATCGTAATACAAAATATTACCTTTGTTCACAGCACGATTCAAATTTATTTAGTTTACTGGATGATATTGGTCTGGATTGTATCTGGATTTGTTGTATTGGTATGTTGGGTTCAAAAGTTACCATTAGGCCGCTATGATCAGAGGGCAGATAATTTACAATGGCCTTTTCTAAATAATTGTAGAAACAAAAAACATTATCGATGCATATAGCAGTAGTTGTCGTAGTTTGAGTTGATTCTACAAACACATTTGATAAATTAAATGATTTGAAGAGATTTATAAAACCGACTGCTATCTGAATTATTTTCTAAAATATCAACATTAAAGTCTCCACAAATAATTACTATAGTTGAATAACATTTGAAATAGGAGCAGACTTTATTCTGTGTTAGGACAAAGTATACTTGTTATTCCGGAAGTACGTTGCTTTTGGGATTATTTCCGATTGTCTTGGTTGAGGTCGCTGTAAAAAACAACTTAGATATAAAATAACGTTTAGTATGCAATAGAATCGCTGTGACTTATTATATTGGTTGGCCAGTATAATTTAGAATTAAAAAACTAAAAGTCTTTTTAACAAATACATTTTAGACTTATTACATTATAAGCCCACATCACCACAATACTCACAGCGATGCATTTCATAGTTATTTATATGCGCTGATATTTTTATATTAAGCGAAGCTGGTGTAAGAGTACATAAATCATATGTCACAGTTTAATAACGCTTGACAGATTCGAGAGCGCAGCAAATTCGAGCAATATGTCACATATTCACAACGCGAGGCGCTCCTCTATCTCTGACGTCAACTGCGAGCTACGAAAACACTTGATATCTTCTTTGTTTGAATTCAGAGTTCGAGATAATTATCAAATTTTAAAATCTTTTCATCAAGTTTAAAAACCATTACAATTCCAAGGCCTTTTTAATATGAACAGAGTATATTACATATTCAGTTAATTTTTAACATTTTAACCGCCTACGTCCGTTGTATCTGACAAATCCTCGCGCGTTTATTTCGCCAGAGTCGCACATTCACAACCAATATTCCATCTCGTCAGCTCTTCTGTCACCTATGGTGATTGAAGAACTAAACGAAATGGAGAACCATGGCGAATAGTACACGAAAACAGTCAATACGAAGACGCAAGCGGTTAAAGGGTAAAGGGAATTAAAATACACAGTTTTAAGGTAGGTAGATACTTTTGTTGGTAGCGATGGAATGAAATTATCTCGAACTAGAAATTCAAGTATAGAAACATTATATCGCAACCGTTTCCAACTTGGTTCATTTAATTGAACCACTTTCGAACAAGTTTTCTTGGTTTCTCAATTGTAAGTAGTGGATGAAAGGTAATTAGGAACTGTTAATAATTGAAGCGGGGTGTTGGATTTCTATTTGAATTTGGCTTTGGTATTAAATCTGAAATTGGCTTGGTGATTTATCTTTCAGTTGTGTTTTATTAAAACTAGCTGACCCGAAAGACGTCCTGTTTTAACAATGAACTGTCAAACGTGCGAATTGTCAAACGCTGAAAGGTTAAATGGCCGTAGTAATTTTTTGCATAAGTTTCTTAATTTTTTTTTTCGTTCGCACTTTCGCCCTACTAAAACAAAAAAATAAAAATAGAGGTGGTTGTTCAAGCGTTCACCAAGGGAAATAGGGATTCATTTTTATATATTTATATAGATTTGATTTACAAGAGAGTGATATTAGGAAAGTAAAAGAATATAAACTGATTGAAAAACTTATAATTGAGTATAACTTATTTATTTTTGTTAAATTCTCAAAATTCAGAACTCGAGCGTCCTTTTGCACAGTCGCATTTTGTGGTGACATAGAGTAAATTACAAAATAAATTCAATACCGCCCATATACACATATTCAGAGGTTGGTATTCAGTTACAAATATTCATATTTACGCAATCAATATTTGAAATAACTTATTTAAATGATAGCGATGTATCAATTAATGTTATTTTGTGGTTCACATATTCTGATATCGGATAAATATAATCTTAGTTTAATAAAATTGGAAATCGTGGAGAATGTTTCTGTTCATAACATCGAAATATGTGCAGTTTATTAAAGTATTTATAATACACGAGCCAAAAAGTTGTATGAATAAAATTTTGTTGCAGGATATAATATCAAATTTTGCTGTTATTATATATGTAGTTTTAAATTATATAGTTGAACACTTTATCACCTTGGAAAAATAACTGGACAGGATGGCATATCTCATTTTGGTAAGGCATGCATGACTTTTACTCTTCTGATAAATATAATGTAACAATGATGGAATAATTCATAAGTCTCTACGTGATAATTACGACTACTCTGTCTAAATAGTCAAGATGATGAAGAAGAAGAAAAAAAGAGAGAACATAAAATCATATTGATGACCGTACTATTGAAACTTTAATTTGAGTTGGGAAATTATGACTGAATGTATCAAGTACTACTCTATTACAACTACGGCAGTCGCAGTTTGTAGTATTATGAGCAGTCAGCAAGATGTGACACGTTCTACTGAACACAACGTAGCTATCTAGATAATGCGAGAGGCAACATTGTAAACCTAAATATCTTAATTACTTAGATTTACCTAAAATGTTTGGTAATCTCTTTCGTATTGTTATGTAATAGTTTTGTGTATAGAATTGCGTATTTCGATAGGTTATGGTTAATCCAAGGCTGCAGAATGATTTGAAAGAGTTACTGTGGCCTTGGAATGCAAAGGATAACTGAAACATCACATATGGATTTTCGTTTGTAAAAGTCTGACAGTTCCGCTCCACTAAGAAGAATTATTTGATGATATCCCACCCTGAAAAAAGTTCAGGTTAATGCAAAAATATACAGAAGAAAGAACATTACTCATTCTTTTTGGATGTATATTTTTGAAGGAGTGGAGCCTTTGCCCAGAAGTGGGATAGAACAGGCTAGAAAAGATGTTTTTTACTTGGGATTTGTCTATTGCATAAGTTGCTTAAACGTTAACATTATATACCCTTCCGCTCAATCTATGTCTCTCTTATGGTTAAAGTGAAAAAAAAGAATTGGCTGAGCGGGATTTATTCACTTTTCACATTCACACAAGTATAAACGTCAGCACTGTTATTTTCTAGTTAATTTCATTGCTATAGCAAAGAACGGTTGGGTAAATTGTAGCGGTGTTGTCACATAAAAAAACTGGGCAAGTGCGAGTTGGACTCGCGCACTGAGGGTCCCTTACAAACTTATCTTTAAAAAGAATTCAATTCCCAAATCGAGTTACGAAATTTTTTCCAAATTGCAAAAAAGTTTTTTTGTGACGTAACTACAAATTTACAGTTTTCAGATTTTTTCTTTTTATTTGTGCTATGAGACCTTCCTTCATGCCAAATTTCAGGATTCTAGGTCAGTGGGAAGTACCCTATGAATTTTGATTCCCTTGATAGTATCGAAATACATGATTTTTGCGACATAAACGGCCGTATCTTTTTTTTTCGTTAACTCAGAAGTTTGATATTTTCACAGCTTCAAGGGACCGCAGACCTTAGTATGGTTTTTATTTCAACTGAATACCTCCACGCGTTCCCGAAATAACGGGTTTTAACAGACAGACAGACGGACGGACAACAAAGTGATCCTATAAGGGTTCCGTTTTTTCCTTTTGAGGTACGGAAACCTAAAAACTTAGGGTTCAGCCGTCCCATTTTAAAAGAGCTATCGATCTACATCATCATCATTGTTTCAGCCGAAATAAGTCCACTGTTGGACATAAACCACTCCCAAGTGTCGCCATAACGATCGGTCCTGTGTGTCTCGCATCCATCAGATTCTCGCGACCCTCACCAGTTTATCAGTCCATCTTGTCAGAGGTCATCCAACGCTGCGTCTTCCGGTACATGGTCGCCATTTCAGAACCTTTCGTCCACTCCAGACCCTTACGATCTACATACTTGATTTATTGATTTTGACAAGTTTGGTAATCTACTACTATACTGGCGTCATTATGACTTTCCAATGGTCAATCACTCACACTCCATTGAAAGAAATGGCATGGAATGGTAATCTAGTACATATTGACAAATTAATGTCTGACGCATGCGGTAATCTGCTAAAATTTTGACACTTCTTTGATCAGTGACCTACCATTAGAACGTCATTGTGCAGTTATTGCTTTTAATAAGATCGATATTGTCATTCTACCACAACTCTATTACGAGTCCATTGACTGATCAATGATCGATCATTATGAATAAGCAGATTACGAACTTTAAGCAAAATGACAATGGGATCGTGTTGGAATGACGAATTTATAATAAATTTATTGAGACTAGGTACTAGGTAATATCAACACCAATATCTAGCTAAGTATACATATTTTTCTTTTTTTAGGGCCTAATGTTTAATTCTTCTACTATTTACTTATTTAACCAAACTTTAATAGGAAAGTTTAGGATAATATGCCTAAAGCAATGAAAATTAATTAAAATTATCTTAAATATGGCATCAAAGAACTTCTCCACATCAAAATCCACTGGTAATGTGCCCAAAAGACTGGAACTGTGTGGAACTGTCACGCTGCATGGCAATGCTTATCCTCTGTTCGAGGTAAATGCCAGCCCTTAGATGTCACGAAGTGTCAACAGATAATTTAGGTAACTGTTTATAATCCTGGATGTATATTTCTAATCCAGGAAAAATGTTTTCTATGAAAAAAGACGAAACTGCTACTTCGAAGATGTGGGTTCTACAGAAAATTTAAATACTATCTATAATAAGTATTTCTCCCTTACTGTAGCGGCAAAAAAATAAAAGAAATTTACTAAAACTGAGTTCTTTTTCAAGAATCTAAAGTCACTGGCTCGACCAACTTATCGTTTCACTTTGTTGAAGACTTCTAATGTTATACTTTCCGGTAAGTCCATCAATGCTCTGGGAAAAAAAATATGCGTGGCATATTTTTTATGCATTTTTGTTTGCATTCCATAAAAACTTATTGTATACTTATTCCATAAAAAGTGGGTCCGATACCCACTTTTTATGATCACAGACGTTATTGCAGTTTATTACTTTCACATAATAAAGCAAAATGTGTGAAGAAAGCAAGTAGCTAAGTGACATTTATTTTTTCCTATTGTGAAGTGAAATGGGAACAGTACTTTGCTACCTTGTTATGACTTCTGACATTCATAGGGCTTCATCCATATTTTCTAGTATTGTCAGACGGTTTGAAAGGTAGAAACAGATTGAATTATGTAAGTTATAACTTCTTAGCTTTCTATAACTGTATTATTTTAAATCTGGAAATATTTCTGATGTCACTTAACCATTGCATTAGACGCATGACCTATAGTGAACAAATGTAATAATTCAATAATTGTTTTTATAAAATCGCTAACACAGAACAAGCGGGGTAATAAACCTCGTACCGTCAACGAAATATATCCATATACCTGCAGTTACACATACTGCCAACCCTAATAACTTATTCAGGCAAGTATTTGTTGAATTACCAAAGAAGAAAACAAGATATCTCATATTGAATTGAAAGAGCAAGAATGACGTATCCACATATATAATATTATAAATGTGAAAGTAACTCTTTGTGTCTGTCTGCTATCTCTTCACGTCTAAATGGCTGAACGGATTTGGAAAAAACTTGGCACAAAGATTGACCATTTCCTGGAATGGCATATATGATACTTTTTATCCCCAAATTATGTACTACTGAGAAAATTTTCGGTTTTTATGCAGGCGAAACCCAATGTAGAAGTTATGTATGTATGTGTATAAATAATAATGGTTTTTCTAAGGCCGCCTGCCGCTGACCTGGGGGAACTGCCTGCAAGGAAATGCCCCTCCGTTCGCAGAACTCAATTCTGTGGCGCCGGCCGGACCGACATTATTTACTAGGAAACAAAATAAATAATAGGCACGTTTTTAGAATCCACTCATACATACGGAGAAATAGTTTTGTTGCGAAAATATGAAAAAATATTGTCGCAAACTTGAACATATTTTTAAAATATGGAGAACTTATTTTGTTAAGGATTCCTGTTAAAGCAGCTTATTCAAGTTATCTATAAGTTCGATACCAGATTTTCTGTAGTGTGTTTGTCGGTTTTAAATCTTTCTACGAAAGAGTAACTGACGCCATAGTTCAAAGGGTAATTATTATTAAAAAATCAATGTTCGAAGCTAAGCATTTGCATGGTTTCCCGCTGTTGTGGTTGCGGTTCGAGTCTAATGAAATATTATTCGTCAGTAGAAGGTCAAATTACTTGGAACCGCCGATAACAGAATGAAACCAATGGAAATAAATAAAAAACCATCTATTTAGAATAAGTGATGGTCGAGCAAATTGTCCAAATAGTTTTGTGAATATTTTTTTATTTATGGTAGCTACTTAGTACTTACTTATCTATACTTATAATAAATCTGAAGAAGTGAAAATTCTGTACATTGAAAATATCAAAAAAATAAATGGCGGGGGGTGTTACTAGACCGACACCAAACCCAAAAATGTGATTAAAAATTTTTTTGTCCGTCTGTCTGTCTGTTTGTTCAGGCATCACGCAAAAACTAACAGTTCGATTACGATGAAACTTGGTATAATTATTCTTTAATATCCTGGGCACCACACTGGGTTTTTATCCCGCAAAAGTATATACAATAAAAAACAAACTTAATTTTGCGGTTCGATCCCTAGACTCGATTACTGTACCAACCGCAAATAATAAGTTTGTCGTAGGTTACGTCACCCGCAGTGGAGTTCACTAAGGGGCACTCCACACGGCTAAGATACTATAAAATTTTATCTTAAGATACAATATCGCTCGCCATACAATTCAATGGGCTATCACACACGACGAAGATAATAAATAATATTTCATATTTTCGTATCTCAAAAAACCTAATAAAACCATTTTCGACTTCTACGCGGACGAAGTCCGAAGCAAAAGCTATCAATAATAAGATAATTTATTTGAATCAATAATAAATGATTTCAATGGTTTATATAATTTATTTTAGGTATTAAATTATGCTAACACCAATGTTAGCGCAATTATAATGATAACTAAACTCAAGATGTGCATAATTTTTATGCAAACTTCTAAGCAAATTTTCATGCATTGTTTTTATGTGTGTTTTAAGTCGAAAACACACAAATAACTCAGTCGTGGTAGAAAATGCCTAAGGCATTAAGTCCGCCTTTGTACAGTGTTTATTACTAGTGCATAAATAACGTAAATATTAATAAGTTTATATAACTTATAATATTTATTAGTTAAGATGTGATAAAACAACACAAACATAGATACACTCACAGTTTGTGTGTGTGTGTGTGTTTAGGTGTGATGTGTGTGTGTGGTGCTACTCTTCCACATAGCTGTCTTTCGGAAACATACCCAGAAGACTGGCAAAATATTGATATACAAATAAAAAAATAAGCAAGAATATTTTATAAACTTTTACGCTCATTTCCTTCTATATCGTCACGCGGTTATACAGTTAAAGAACTAATTTGCCTGGTGCTATCTTCCCGTCCAACTATAATTTAGGTGTCTTCAAGGCTAGAGTGAATAGGCTGTTAATAAACTAGTGCGCCTCACCATCAATGATTTGCATCTTTGCTTACCATCAGGGTTTTTTTTTTGTATTGTGTGTGAAAATCATCTTATGACAAATCTCGCTCTTGGGCGGAGCGAGAGATAGTGTCAGACTTTTACTGACTAAAAACCCACTCCTGTTCCTTCGTTGGCTTCGTCCCAGGGCCCCGGGTTTCGTTTTCACATTACCCATGGGGCTTACCGTCAGGTGGGATCGCAGTCAAGCACCGGTTTATATATTAAAAAAAAAATCTAAACATCACAATGAGGTTTCTGTTACAACCTTTCGGAGACTTGATTTTTGTTTATTTTTAAGCAATTTTGTACCATTCAGTTCTGATTTTCTTACGAGCCACAAACGATAGTTTCTAAAAAATACTCAATTTTACTAAAAAGCAGATGCGTCAAACTCCAGGCTACCACAAATAAAACATTAACATTTTAATAACAGGCACTAGTCTAAATACCTAAATAAGTCCCACTCAAACTTCAAGTTTGAAAATGAATTTAGATTAAATCTTGGAGATAAATACTTGAGATTCACGGCTGTGTGTTGTGATTGACATTTGAATTGCTTGAATTGGTATATAATACAAGAACGACTTAACCAATAAACTCAGTACTTCCCATATTATAAAAAGAAATGTCAGTATCAGAAGTTTAATGAATTGTACGCGCGTACCTTGCGTGAAAGAGACGGCAATATTGAGGAGGTGTGCTTTCCGCTGGCACCGGTATAACTCGGTTGCAACAGTTATCTGTGAGTCGTCGTCGGTGACGGTCGCGTGCGTCCTACCCGGCGGATGTCTCGTATCAAACTTTTCACGGGATTTCGTGAAAATATTACGCGCTCTCCGAGTTGACCGCCCCCTTAATCACTTTTTTGCGTGTGTTCTATGCAATCTGAAGGAAAATTTACCGCATGTTTTATGGTTCAGTTTGTTTATTTCTAATTTTGTCATTCTCAGAAATAACCCAGTTATAGTATGTCAAAACTAGTTTGTAACCAATTACAGTGTCATGTTGTCGAATAATTTGATCACTATTGTTTACGCAGGAATTGGTTTGGCGCCCAACGTGTGACCTGAATAAGTTAACTTTATTACAAGAGACAATTACCAAAGGAGTCACATTTATTGTACTTTAAATTTCAAAACTACGATGATGTTATTATACAGACTGTGTTTATGGAAAAGTGGAAAAACGTTATTGGCGCTGTTCCTCTTGGATTGGCTATTTGCTGCCTCTACAGACGCTACTACTCGTAAGTATGATTTATTTTTAATTATTTTAGAGTGTGGTGGTGCGGTGCTATCGGTTTATATCTGCCTTATAATTTCACTTTCTTCGTTTGAAATAGAGCTACAATTTAACTCAAAACTTAACAAAAACATTATTTACGTCGGTAATTATTTTAGAAATTATTGTTTCTAATATACAAAAGTATTGCAGTGGTACAATAGCATAGCGTGTAGTTTATGACTAATGCCATGCCAATCTAAACTAAACCAACGAACTTGCTTGATTACTTGTTTCTGACTTACCTATCAGTTCAGTACTCACCGTTACTAAGATTAATGTTAAGAAAGTAGTTAGGAAGAAGAGTCATAAAATTAACAGCGAATTACGTGCTCGTAATCTGCTATTTGAAATATGTAATCTTATATGAAATGTCTTTACTGTTTGGTTCACCAAACAGTAAAGACATTGAAGTGAAACTGGTATCGATAATATTAAACTTAACATACACAGTTTAAATGGTTAATTTTTGAGAAATAAATTATCATTAGGTACGTATCTAAAATAATATTAATAAAGTACTTCCTAGAATTTCCTAGAGTAGGGCAAGGTTTTAAAAAAAAATGTATATTTGTAAAATCTATGGATGTATTGAAGTCATTGCCTACAATATAAGTACACGTTACAGTACCGCTAAATATCATTGGTTACTTACTTTTATAATTTGAATACAGCCATTTAAAAAGTACGACTTTAAGTTATTTGAACCAAATTAGTACGAATAGAAGTTTTTAATTAAATAGATTGACTGCAATTCCTAAAATCCCTTGAAGTTAAGCAGCTCTTATTATTGCTTTAATAGCGGTAATGATAAAAAAAGTAATTAAAAAAAAATCTTCAACGGATATTTGGACAATCTACACTAATATTCTAAAGTGGTAAAGTCTTTTTTTGCTTGTAGGAGATAATCTCTGAAAGTACTGGTACGATTGCGATTTTTCACCGATAGAAAGCTGATTTATTCCTGAGTTACATAGGCTATATTTTATATAAGCCAAGCTGCGGGCAAAAGCTAGTGAGAAATAAAATTCAACGTTAATTAAACCCGTCCTACAGAAAATATATCGAAAATGACTTCAAAAGTAATATCCGCTGAATCTTTATTTTACGCTACGTGATGTTTTAAAGGTTTTCAACAAATGAAATTCATTAAGATCGGGATCGGCAATTCGAACTAGATGTGTGAAGCTCGTTAGGCTGATTGTCTAATCGTCTTGTCTAAACTCTAGAACGTCGAAGTGTCATTGACTCAGCTAATAGTACTGTAAATAGACCCAACGTATATAAAAGTAGGATAAGAGTGAAAAATTCGAGTTTGCGATTTACTGGAATAGTGAGCGCGGAAAAAGTTATCGGCAATTAAAAGAATACATATTTTGATAAGTTTGTCTTCTTTTTTAAACGTTGTAATATGAAATGGGTTTTATTTTATTGAATGTATATTATTTATTCTGTACCTATTTAATTATAAATTTATATGTTCGCTCAATGTAGATTTAAGGTATTTTGCAAATATTTGTGGTAGGTATTACTTGTAAATATTGAAAAAGGTAAAGTTTGGCTGTAAATAACCTTTTATATTTATGAAATATATAAATTGAATTTAACGATCAATTTATTCATACACCGCATTATTTTATGAATAAACTAAAAAAGGGATTTAAAAGCAGCGATTAAAGCAATTTAGAAAATTATTCAATGACTCGAAAGGATGATAGTTAATCTAAAAATGGTATTGTATAAATTTTAATGTCACAGCGTTTAAATATATTTTCATTTGTCCGAACACTCAAATATCACTGATATTCAACATCATAACTTTTAAGCTTGGTCGCAATTTTTAAAATATACGTTGTTACTAACGTTATCGATAAATATAATTTTGTTTAGTGTTCGAAATAGAGAGAATTTTAAATTCAAGTAAGGCACGATCATTCGAAAGGGTTACTGTGGTCCTTGCAAAGGATAATTGAAGGCACACTGTGGGCTTTAGTCAGTAAAAGTCTGGTACCGCCTTGCGGTCCACCAGGAGTGGGAAATGATCAAATGACTTCTTCATTTAATGATTTCCTACGTTAAAAAACATAGTCTTAAAGCTTGTCTCGACTCAATTATATTGAAAGTTTAAGCTTGTTTTTCAATTATCATTATTTGACAGATGTTTGATATTGAGTTGATTAGAGTGAGGGAAATTTCAAAATAAAAATAGGCTCTACCATTTACTAATACTTTCTTCAATGAGAATTTTTTAGGCAAGGAGACCTTATGATCCAAATCTATCCTTACGTGTATTCTAAAGTGCTCCTAAAGGGATTAAGTTAAACATCAAATCAGCAGTACCTGATACAGTCAGCAATATAAATAGTTTAACATTACTCTAAGTTTTGGAACAGCTTTGTGAATAAGAAAACTGCTAATTTTTCAAACTAATTTAACAATATCAAAAGGTGGCAAAGTTTGTTACTGTGCTATTATGTCTCGAACCGAAAAAAGAATCGCCTATAGAAATCTACAACATTGTTGTGAGCCATAGTCTAGGCCTTAATTGTTTTAAAAAGCTATACGGTTTTTGAGTAATAAATAACGAGAGCGAAACTGCGAATAAAGCTAGTATAATTTTTGGAGACATATATTATGTCAAGTTTATAAAATTCTGTATTAATTCTCCTTTCAAATATCTTGTAAATCATCCCAAAAACGGACCATAAAAGCTCTAATACTGCTTCATAAAATGTAAATACCTTCCAAAGTTTTCAGGAACCACTATCCCACATATACCCTAATCTCATGTCATCATAAGGACTATCACTTTCCAATACGTAAACGCTCTGAATGTTCCTTAAGACGTGAGCTTAAACCGCTATTAGCCCGCTCATGTCTATCAAAACTAGCGCAGTAAGCATTGCTTGTGTTCCCATATTAGGGTGAAACCACACTGGCGAACTTGGAATGTAATCAGTGTGCCTAGTGCAAGTTTGTTCGCAATCGACACGTTTATGACGTTCCGATCTCCGACTGGCGCGCTCCACGCTCTTAACCAATCAGAGAGCCAAACGCGGTAAACATTTTGATCGCGTTAACGTAAAAACAACTCGCCCTAGGCACTCAGTAGTATTAAGCAACTGTTTTAGACCACCAACTGATTAGGGTGTTGTTGTAGCTTCAATAAAATCTTTAAAACGGTTGGAAACCTTTGTGAGCCATTTGATCTAGTTAGAATCAAGATGGCCGCGGTAGTCGCTGGATTCGAAAAACACACAACCAGGCCATGTGATAACGCTTGTAGAAAGCCTGTATTCAGACCACGTATTCCGATTGAATGTGTAAACTTTCTACATTTTCCTAAGAAAGGAGTGGAGAAGGTCTCGGAGGAGATCAGCGGCGGTGATCTCTCGCGTCCAACCCTGGTTTTGGTCATAGTCCAAATTGAGAGGGGGCTGGGAAGCGGGCAAATCTTTTAGCATAGCAGTAAGGCTAGCGAAGCCACTGCGCAGCCGCAGGAGACCGGGTTTGCGGATGATGAACAATGAATAGATCGCCGTCCGGCCGTTGTATTTCACGTGCGTCTCGAAGACATATCAGAAAAACTGAAGGGGCCAAGTAGGGCCGATGCTTGATTAGGCTGTGGGAATGTTTGAATGAGTTCCCGTATTCCTAGAGCGCAAAAAGAAAAAGAAAGGAAGGATAGGTGGGTTTTAGCCAGTAATAGTCTGATACGCCCTCTCTCTCCATTCGGAGCAGTAGAAGTTATTTGATGATATCCCACCGAATAAAAAAGACAGGAGTTAAGCTCCTGTCTTTTTTTTGTCTATCAATACTAGAGCAAAAAGGATGCTTGGATTTCCATGTTAGGGTGGAACTACACTGTCGAACTTGCAATGTAATCAGTGGTGTTATGCAACTATTTTAGACCACCAATTGGTTCGGAAATTGTTGTAGCATCAATAAGATCTTTGATATGGTTGGAAGCCTTTGTGTGCTCATCCGTGTGCAATTTGATCTGGTTAGTATATATAGAATGACATAGTTGGTGGCTGTGGGAGAATGGGTTGTGGCGATGCTTAGGGAAAGCCTTTATCCAGAACTGAGACCTTACCACGAGCTCTTAAAGTGATCCATTTGACGACCTAAACTATTAAAAATATGAAGCCATATTATGTGTATAGCACCATCTCTCTGTTTTGTACGCACGTTTGACATTTTACACGTACCGGTAAGGCCTCAAAAAGTTTTTCAGCCAAAATGATGATGAGCATCAATAAGGTGTCAATTAAAGGGTACCCAGTAACTAAGTGAAGTTGTCAATTTTGAAAGTTTCAAAGAAATTGTTTCCCATCTTTTCCGGGTTCTCTGGAAATTGTTTAATGTTTGAACTCTCACAAAATTACTATCGATTTAATAATTAAACTTCAGTATTTTACAAACTTCTTTGTCATCATCGTAAATGGTTCTAATAATTGTGGTTCAATGTAATATAATTTATGTTGTGTTAAAACTAAGTATATAAAATAGTAGACTATCAGACGAGGAATAAATTAAATCTAAATAAAAGACCTGACATGCATAATAGGCATCATGATAAACACATTTTTAACAGCGATCTACTTTACTAAATCACCGTTAAAAAGGTGTGAATCTAAAAGGAATCGGTCTTGCCTTGTATTTGGATTATCGTGGTGAAACTTGACGTGCAGTCAATTAGTTGGCAGGGTGTTCGCTGGGGCGCGTTCCTAATTTGTCAGTGACAACGTCGGAAGTTTAACAAGCCTAGTTTTAACAATATCAACCACTATAGCGCCATTTAGAAAACATTAAATCAAATTGCGCTGTCACGGATTTATATAGCCATAATATTTATGGCTCAAGTTTCCATTACGTCGATTGTTTATAAGGTATTTAGTGGCGTGATTTCAGCTCGGTTTCGCATTTAGATTTAATTCCCCATTGTATTGCTGCGCACATTTTCATACTTGAAGTTACTGTATTTGGATGACACATTCGTTTTCAAATTCACCGATAAGGGAGTATGAGAGTCTATTTCGTATGTGGGTACAGACAGCGTGTATTCTCTAGGTTGGCATAAATTACTAACTTCTCACATAATTTCGACTGGGTACGCGACTGTCCCTAGGCATTCAGTGTTTCCTGAAAAGTTTTGTAAATAACCAAATAAGTTTATTATAAAATGAGGTGTGGAAATTGTGTCCGAATCTAGGCTGACCCAGATTTTGTTGTTCATAACGGTTATCAACAATCAGTAATCGGTCAGTTATCAGTAATCTGATAGTTATCAATTATAACGGTTCATGTAGCTGTAAAATCAACTTAACCTACTAACTCATTGTTTTATTATTTTGAAGTAGGAATTTATCAAATGACTTTTCCTGCTCTAGGTTGGGGCTTTAGAGCGTGATAAGTCAGCTCTCTCGGCTCAGACTTTTATAAATTAAAGTCCACCCATGTTCCTTCATTTACCTTTGAGACCTAGTGCCACGGTAACTCTTACAAACGTTCTTGCAGTCATAGCAGACCGATGCCTGCGATGGCCCTAGTGGGCCCTTTCAGTTTTGTTACGTTCGCGCATGGATCACTCCTGCCGGACGGCGATCACAGGCACTGGACTGGTGGTTGTTAAAATTTTTTTATGTGCCCGTTTGATATTCGCCATATTGGCGCTGTCGGCCGCAGCGAGTGTTTACGGTACTAAAACAAGTGATGTCGACCTCAGCGAAAAAAATATCGATAATTGTTGGTAAAAAAGATTATACCAAAAAAATGTATATATTAAAATGTGTAATTTATTACGTTATATTAGTACGTTTGGAAGTACAGTGTATGTAAACTTACTGTACTGTCTTTGTCTTAATCTGACTGATAAAAAATGCGAAAGTGTTGATAGGTCTTTTTTACTTTTCTAGTCTAAATTACTTAACCTGATGATATGAGATGTTCAGCACAATGTTAGATAAGGAACTGGATTATCATACCTACCGAAATACGTATTTCTCAGTTAGCTTCGAAGCCGTGGAATAATGAATAGTCAGTATCAAGTCAAAAAGGTTAAATAAAACACATTTTATATGTTATTTTTATTAAAAAATCAGAAACGTTTATTTCAAATAGACCAATTATAGTAAAAAAAGTAAAACTAAATTGTACGTTCCAAAGCGAAGATTTCTATGGAGAAGAACGCCGTTGATTGTAGAGGCAGTGGTGACAAGGAAGATGTACCTGAAAAGTAGACTCTTAGATTATCTACTAGGATCGATCAGGCAAGAGGGTAACAGCACAAAGGGCTATAGAAGTTTTAATATTATAGTAAATTAATAAGCAACTAACCTCCAAATTTTGTTGGAACACTATCGGGTTTCAATGTTGTTCTATTGAAATGTTTGTTAAAACATTCATGATCAAAATGTAATGAATACAGAGAATGGTTGTTTTTGGGACTCCAGTTGGTAATTTATATTCTGAAGCCAAACTTTCCTTTCCTCGAAGTCTTTTGGAAATCTGAAAATTACGTTAAGAAAGCTCGTAGTTCTGATTTTGCTTATCCAATTAAGGTTGGACCATTCATATGCGTTAATATCGAGTCCAAGAAAATAAATTGACTACACAAGCTAAAATAAGTAAATATCACGGATATTATACTATCGATAATGAACTATCGATATGATGTAACCATATTGGACAACTATGTTGAAAATTGCAAATAAAAATACTGTTTGTTCAGGCGTATTTCTCTAATTAATATTTATAGTAAAGTATAATTGAAAGTAAGACATGATAAAAATAAGTATGACAAATACATTCTACGTAAAATGCCAACTTTGGAATAAAAATATCATTTAAAGTACATACCTGTGGAAAGATATTTCACTGCTTTTTTAGTAGCGCCGCTTACAATATAGACATGACCTCATTTCTTATAGATTTTATACAATTCCTGAAGCAGGAATTCGAACGAATTTGATTAAAAATGCAAAAATACTTCTGACTTCTCTGCAGCTATTTGCATTTGACGCCAAAATTAGTTCTCTGGACGCTCGCGTGTGGCGCTTCAAATAGGCATAACATATCACACATAGCTGTCAAACGTATGGAACAGCCTGTCCAGTGGTATATGTAGAGATTAGTGATGCAAAAGTAATCAAATAAAAAGTGACAATCATTAAAAAAATAACATTGTGCATGTAACTCAGGATTGCGCCAAAAAAGGATAATTTCAACAAAGTTACCAAACAAATGTTGATTGATGCTGGTCTTCCAATAAAGCTTGAGTGATGGGTGAAGGAACAAACGGTTTCAAATATAATATATTACATTCAATAAAACAATGAGAGCAGTGGTGGCCGAGTGGTAACGGCACTGACTTACGAGTTCTAGGTCGCGGGTTAAAACCCAGCCAGGCGCATTACTTTGTGTAATTTATTTTACCACTACTGCTTTCAAAACGGTGAAAGAAAACATCGTGAGGAAACCGGCATGTCCTAGAACCAGAAATTCAAAGATATGTGACATCCATCAACCCGCACTGGGCCCGCGTGGTGGATTATGGCCCATTCCCTCTTTTAGAGAGGAGGCCTGAGTCCCAACAGTGGGGACATTATAAAGGCTGATTATAAGATAAGATAATAAAATAATTAATAAAAATACTCTTGAAAATATAAATAAGTGAGTAGTATTAGAGATAAACGTGATTTTAATACATAAAACATTTAATTATGACTCCAATATTCAAAAAGTACAACATCGTGAAAAGGGCGCGTAATTCTCTGTTCGACTGTCACAGATGCTAGTGCGGGGGCGATGATGCGCGACGACATTAGGGATGCGCTCATTCATGGACTTTTAATCTAACAGTAGTAATAAGAGTAAATAGTAAAATAGTGGTGGAGACCTAGTAGGAATGGCGAGTTTGTCGGTCGCGGGTTCAAACCCAGGCAGGTGCATTACTTTGCGTAATTTATTTCATAACCAATGTTCTCAAACGGTGAGAGAAAACTTCATGAAGAAATCGGCATGTCCTAGAATCAAAAATTCGAAGACATGTGACTTAGTGACAGTTTTCTATCGATTATATTTCGGTGAGTGTGCGTTGGAATTTTACAATTTAATTCCACCAAGTTCGTTCCATCATCGGACCAATAGACGTACGGTGCCACCGGTACATGGTGGACATCCCACCCATACGTAGTACAAAGCTTTTTGGAAACACATTAATATTGTGTACAGCTAAGGAGTGGAATTCCTTGCCGGAGTCTGTGTTTCCTGATAGCTACAACCTAGGGGTCTTTAAGTCAAGAGTGAATAGGTTACTTCTAGGCAAGCGTGCTCCATCGTCGGCCACATCATCGCTTACCTTCAGGTGAAATAGTGCTCATCGCGTTTGGCCTATCAATAATAATAATAAAATACCACCAATCCACCCTGGGCGCGCGTGGTGGATCCTCCTAAAAGAAGAGGCTTCAGCAGGCCCATGGCATGGGCCATGGCAGTGGGAACATTATAATGCTGGTTAAGTTTTTCTATGCTATGGGTACTACTGGTATGGAAAAGGCTTTACTTTGCCAATTAGTATTAATAGTGTCTATTGACAAAGACATTTACTTATTGCTTTATTGGTACATTTATGTACACATTGCGAATTTCTTCAAACGAATGCTACACACAAATATGGTAGAAATTCGGTTTAGGTTCGATTCATCATGATTAATTACTACGTAATTATTTATGTTCTAGTGTTACGTTAAATAATTTCTGGTTGTGTAAATACAATTGGTGAATTTATTTCGACGAGTATATTATTTTAACTAGCTTCTGCTAGGGGTGTGCCCGCGTCAAAGTAGGATAAATATGGTCTATGTTACTCAGTGTTTTTTTTTAGGTAGGCCAACATCTAATGATTTCTCTCGCTCTAGAGCGGAGCGTGGGGGTGTTTTTTTTTTTTTTTTTTTATCGGGTGGGAAAATCATCCTATGACATCCCCGCTCTTGGGCGGAGCGGGAGATAGTGTCAGACTCTTACTGACTAAAAACCCACTCCTGTTCCTTCGTTGCCTTCGTCCCAGGGCCCCGGGTTCCGCTTTCACACTACCCGTGGCCCCAGTAGGCTTCGACCCTGCTGGGCCCCTACGATTTGCTGACATCTCCTTGAGGCGCGCGTGGAACAATACGCGCCGTCGACGACTTGGGCTCGGTCCGGACGGTTACCGGACGGTCAGACGGCGAGCCACGAGCGTGGGGGTGTTAGAATTTTACTAACTAAAACCCACTCCTATGTTCCTTCTTTGCCTTGCGTTCCAGGACTCCGGGTTTTCCTTTCGGAAACGAGCCATTTCTTTTTTCTGTGGGAAACTCATCCAATGACATTCCCCGTTCTTGGGCGGAGCGTGAGACAGTGTCAGACTTTTACTGCCTAAAAACCTACTCCTGTTCCTTCTTTGCCTTTGTCCCAGGGCCCCAGTAGGCTTCGACCCTGCTACTATGGTTTTGCTGACATCTCCTTGAGACGCGTGTGGAACACTACGCGCCGTCATCAACTTGGGTTCGGTTCGGACGGTCAGACGGCGAGTTACCCATTGCTCGCCGTCCGCAAGCCAGTGCCTACGGTGGCTGGAAATCGGGATCGGGATCCCGGCGGCAGTGGCGTGAGGGCCGTTCACTCGCGCGTGCGGCCGCCTCCTTTGATAGCATTACTGCTTCGCAGAAGGAGGCGACCGCCGGCCACTCCTCCTCGCTCCGGACTATGGCCTGTACCAAGACTCGGCGCGAGAGGTCACTGCCGCCGATCGTCCCACGAGGACACGGTGTTGCTCTACCCAGGCGGGACACACCTCCACCGTTAACTTTACCGTGTCCTCTGGGCCGACCACACAATGGTGGCACCCAGGCGTTTCTTCAGCACGAATCCGGTGCAGGAACCTCCCGAACTTACCATGTCCAGTGAGGACCTGCGTCATGTGGAAGGTAAGGACGCCATGTTGTCTCTCCAGCCTCTCGTCGAAGAGAGGACTTACCGCCATAATTGTGGCGTGCCCAGCACTGGGTTGCGACAGTCGCTGTCGCCATTTCACCATGAGATGCCGCCGGAACTCTGTCCACTATGCTGCGACTTGGCGCATCAGCAGATTTTCGCCCCGGCGTTGCATCTCCATGCACAGATCGTGCATGCGTGCAACGACTGCTGCCTCCAAATTCCACGGTGGCAGGCCAGCAAGGAGGCTCGCCCCTTCACAACCGTGCGGTATTCTCGCACCATCCGGATGGCCATGACCCTCTGGCATGCGTTCAGCTTGGCCACCAGTCGCTTTCACAGTGACGTTGCCCATACCGGCGCTCAATAAAGGGCCGTCGTAAATCATTAGGTCTATCCTAACGATTTCTGCGTAGAGCCTCCGGCAGGAGGCGTCTGGACCCCCTTAAGCAGAATCCGCTTGAGGGCAGCCCCAGTCCGATCCAGTTTGAGAGCCAGACATCGGAAGTGCTTCTCGAAACTCCATCAGCTGTCGAGGACGAGTCCCAAGTACTTCATCGTCGAATCGACGCCGATGTGAACTCCTTTTACCGTTATTTTTGAACCCGGTGGTCGCATTCCGAGTACCGTGAAAGCACATGGCCTTGGACTTGTGCAGTGCCACCTCGAGTCTTAACTGCTGGGACTCTACGACTATCACAACCGCGCGTGTCGCTAGTTCGGCCGCCACCTGGTATGACTCTCCCTGCGCCAGGACCAGCGTGTCGTCTTCGTAACAGACCACGACCAACGCTACCCCATCAGGGAGATCGCCGCGCAGCACGTAGTCGTGCCTACCCGATATTCCATAAGGGTGGTCCTAGTACCGATCCCTGCGGAACACCGCACGACATCTCTCACCGTTTCCACTTTCCCTGGTGATCGAGGTAGATGATGAACCTGTCCGTCCGGTAGGCATCAATCACACGACCCGTTGATATCAGAGTGCTCTCATAATGCTACTCCAGGGCAGGCAATTGAAGGCATTCGCGATGACCAAAGACACCGCCAAGACACACCTGCCCTGGGATACCGCATACCCCGTCGTGAGGGCTCGCACGCACATGATGGCGTCCATCGTGGAGCGTTCCCTGCGAAAGCCGAACTGCCCGATCCGGCCCCACTCGTGTTAGGTGCGCAACAAGGTGGTCTGCAATAACTCTTTCAAAGAGCTTGCCCACCGCGTCGAGCAGCACGATAGGCCGGTACTCGGACGGTGAGTCCGCAATGCGCCCCAGCTTTGCGATGAGGACCAGCTTCCTCGTCTTCCAGAAAAGTGGGAACTGGCCCTTCTTTCGGGAAAGAGCCATGGGTTCGTTTTCTTTCGCATCTTCCGGTACGCGGTCACCATTCCAGAACTTTTCGGCCCCAACGGCCATCTATTCTGCGAGCAATGTGCCCTGCCCATTGACTCTTTAGTTTGGCGGTTCTTCATGCTATGCCGATGTTATTCATTGATATAGTAGCATTAGCGTGATATTAAAACGGTCCAGTAGTTATAGAGTTTATTCATTACAAACACAAATACGAACATAAAAAAGGCAAATGTTTCCGCTTTATAAAATTAAGTTAAACAAGTATAAATAAACGTGGTTTAAATTCAGTAACGAATTCTGCTACATAAATATTTTAGCAATTTTTATTATTGATTTTAACGTTTATTACGTCGGAATTAATGTCATGGACAGGTTTTGTCATGACTATTCCACTGTTATTGAGTGTGAAATTAAATAAGCTAGCCTAACTCCGCAGAGTTGATGGGTATCGAACGAAACTTAATAATATACAGAGTGTTTGGTGCATCGTGTGCCAAATTGAAATGGTCGACTGGAGACATCTTCTGCCATCCTTTCAGACCCCTAAAAACTTGTCATGCCCTGAGAATTTTTTTTCATGGACTTTTTATTGTTTTATGAAAATAAAACCCAATTTTTTATTCAAATACAAATTTTTAAAAAATATATAAGGCGTAGACTCTGAATTTTAAATTTATTTAGATGCGTATTGCATAACAGTACTTTTAAATTTAAAATTAGTGACATGAGACATCTAGTTTTTTTTTTAATTTACTTGCAAAGTTTTTGGACTTAAATTAAAGCTGTCCATGTTAAAGCTATTTACATGGCTATAAAAAAAAAAAAAAACTAAAAGCGACCGGAATCTTCCAACATCCTCAAAAATTCTCTAGTTTATCTTCTTGCTAGTGATGTGCCATATACCTAAAAATCTTTTTATAACTTTGTGAATACGCTAGAATTGTGAATCGAGTCACATAAGACTAATATTCAAAATTATGACTTAAAAATATTTTGGTTAAATGATACCTGAAAAACCTATTAAAATGTTATCTCACTCTTATAATCTATCTCGTAACTCTCTTTTCATGGGTTTAACTAAAAAAAAATATGAAATTTGTCTGTTTTGAATACAGGCCCTACATACTGTTGTTGTACGAAGTCATATTTCCTCCTTAATTGTATTGAAAGCTGTTACAATGCGTTGTTTGCAAGTTAGTCTTATTTGACTCATTCACAATTCTAGCGAATTACAAATTTGTAGCAGTTGTTGTGCAGTAATGATAATTGGAAACTAGGGAGGTACTAGTTCAATGCATTGAAACGGAACAACAAAACAAAAAAGAATGATTAAAGCTGATCCAACCGACCAATTTTAATAATTCTTTTTTGTTTTGTTTGAGTTACATAAGAATAACTTGCAAATAACTCATTGAAACGGCTTTCAATACAATTAAAGAGGAAATACGACTTCGTGCAAAAAGTGTCGAAATACGAAACAGATGTTGGGCCTGCATTCACAACAGAGGCCAACAATTGGAGCAGGATTTTTAAAAACGATGAAATAAATATAAAAAATGCAATTTCATTTTTTTTTCTAGTTAAACCCATGAAAAGAGAGATACGAGACAGATTTTACCTTATAAGAGTGAGATAACATTTTAATAGGTTTTACAGGTATCATTTAACCAAAATCACCGACCATTTCAATTTGGCACACTATGCACCAAACACCCTGTATATAGACGTAAAATTGGATATTGACCTGTGTTTATTTTTGTACAATATTTTATATAAAACAATAAATAATAATAAAACTTTTATTTCTGAAAACATGTTTATTACTGTTTATAAAATTGAAGCAACCTTTAGTATTACAAATATTGGTATGAGGAAAAGTATATGTGGTAGGAATATCTCGCCGTTGGTGGACATTCCACCTATACGTACAAAGCGTTTTGGGGACACATTCAATATGCGTACAGCTAAGGAGTGGAATTCCCTGCCGGAGTCTGTGTTTTCTGATAGCTTTAGCCTAAGTTTGTTTGGTAGATATCGCTGTTAGCGATAAGACCGCCATTGTACCTATACATTAAGTTAGTTTAGAAGTTTTGTTACTATTTTGGTGTACAATAAAGTTCTATTCTATTCTGTTCTATTATATTCTAGGGGTATTTAAATCAAGGGTGAATAGCTTGCTTCTAGGCAAGCGTGCGCGTACACACATACCGTAATGCCGGTGACCTCAAACTTCATCATGTGTATCCTTATTTTGTTACTTGACAGTTTCCATCTTATTTGAAAGGTTTATAACTTACTTAACATTGAAAGGATTTGAAAAATTATTTGTATTATTTTGGATGAAGTTCCTTTTTGATATAAATAAAAAAAAAAAAACAGTCTACTACCCAATTAGTCAGTTGATTGGATCTCTAAAAGTACTATTATATATCGTCGGGGATAGTGTAAATCCGCGAATCTACCATACGTAAAGGCCGCGTATCTGCAATAGATCCAATTTTACAGAGGAAGGTTAAAACTTAATAACTTTATTAATTCAATGAATTTTAAGCTAATTTTTACATAGAAAGTAATTATTAATGTGTTCTATCTCTTGTTAGAAAAATATATCAATTTATGTAAATAATTAAAGCCCTACGACAATTACGCGGATATGCTTTGACCATAAACTTATAACATTGGAACTTAAGAGGAAGGTACGCGGTTTTGAATTTAAACAAATATTATTATTTTAACAACAATATTATTTAATGTTGAAAATAAAACTATTGCCTCTTACAAAAGTAAGATAAAATTAATGTAACAAAACCAACATAACATACATAGGTCTGCTGGAAGAAATTTCTTATTGGAAATAAGCAGTACCTTTGTACAATTTTTATCTCAATGTATCTTCTTTCTTTATTCGTGTGTACATAAATTATAAAATAAATAAATAAATAAACTTTTTCTCTAAAATCTCTTTGAATTATACTCTTATAAACTAAATTACTCTTAAAAACATCTCTTTGAATTATTCTTATAAACATTGATAGTACTAAGGTGTCAACACTAGTTTAATTACATCTTATATTTATTCAGACGATGATCACTTCATCTTATCACTGCTGACTTACAAGCTGTGAAATTGTGTCCATTTTTGCAAGCTAGTGCACTGTATTTTAAAACAAAGCTCATGGTTCATAATTTTACAATTTACAATCTGGGTACTAATAATGTAAAGTGTTATTGGTTTGATAAGACCACTACTGATTTAAAAGCATCAACTTACACTTCTTTTTATATTGATTATTTAAAGAAAATTATAGAAAACTGCCCAAAAGATGTCGTTATTTTTAGTGATGGATGCACATCACAAACTAGAAATGTTGTGGTTTCTAACGCTCTCCTGCTACTGGCGATGGAAAAAATGATTGTAATTACACGAAAATTTCTAGAAAAGGGTCATACTCAGATAGAGGTTGATTCTGTTCACTCTATAATTGAACGAACATTAAAAAATCGTGAAATATATTTGCCTAGTCAATACTCTTCGATTACCAAAGAAGCTCTTTCTAGAGAAAGAAGAAAGATCATCGTCTGAATAAATATAAGATTTAATTAAACTAGTGTTGACACTTTAGTACTATCAATGTTTATAAGAATAATTCAAAGAGATGTTTTTAAGAGTAATTTAGTTTATAAGAGTACAATTCAAAGAGATTTTAGAGAAAAAGTTTATGTTGGTTTTGTTACATTAATTTTATGTTACTTTTGTAAGAGGCAATAGTTTTATTTTCAACATTAAATAATATTGTTGTTAAAATAATAATATTTGTATAAATTCAAAACCGCGTACCTTCCTCTTAAGTTCCAATGTTATAAGTTTATGGTCAAAGCATATCCGCGTAATTGTCGTAGGGCTTTAATTATTTACATAAAAATAAACTCGTGTCAAGGTGGCGGCAGCCGGAATTATCCAATGCTAGTTTCGCGGATTTGCACTATCCCCGACGATATGGTTGCGTAAAATTCTTTCAATTATAGAAAGGTTCACTAGTATTGAGTGTCATAAGTAGTGTTGCCAGGTCCGATTGGATAAAAATCGGGACAGATGGTAAAACAAATCGCGACTTAGGGTTATAGATCGGGATATTTTTTTATTGTAAGATTTTTTTTATGAGTTGGGAAATTATTCAATTACTTCTTACGCTTGAGGGTGGAACAAGAGGGCGTGTCAGAATTTTTCTGACTAAAACCCAAACGTTTTTGACGACTTTGCGTTCCAGGTCCACGGTCACGGTTTCAAACGTATTGGCCCCTTCAGTTTTGCTGGAATCTCTTTGAGGAGCGTGTATAACACGACGGGCCATCGACTCAGGCCTGGTCCTTATTGGCCGGGTGTACGACGAGTTACCCATTGCTTGTCTTTCGCAAACCCATGCCTACTGTGACCGGAAATCGTTGTATGACGCTCGATGGCCGGGACAAACCCTTCGGAGACGACTGGGTCATGTGGGTGTCTGTTCCTTCACGGTTGCGGTCGACTCATTCGCGGTCGCGGTCAACTCCTTCGCGGAAGGAGGCGATCCCTTCCCGTTCCCCCTTGCTCCGGACTTTGGCCAGAAACGGGGCCGTGAGAGGTCGCCGCCAACAAATGCCTCCACGAGGACAAGGCGGTGCTCCGCTCAAGTAGGGCACATTTTCACCTTAAGCTCGACAGTATTAATAAAGACAAAATTGAAAAAAAAAAATGAGGTTATGAATGATTACCGCTATTTTAAAAGTTTAAATATTTTTATATTAAAATTGAATTGCTAGTTACATTTTACTGCATATTCAAATGTAATGGATGAACGAAGATCTATTAATTGAGTCACAAATTACTTATAATTATGTGGTTTGAGTAAAGCAGAAGACATTATGGTCACGTGTGACGGACCAAGACGACGCAGCTCTGTGCGACTGAGAGACTACTACCCAGTGATGCGCCACTTGACATAGTAATGCGAATGCGATAGGATTTTTTTAATTTATCGGAACATTTGGTGACCCGATTAGGTGTAAATCGGGACGCGTCCTGAGATCCCTAAAAATCGGGATGTTCCTCGCAAATCGGGACTCCTGACAACACTAGTCATAAGGTACTTCTTATCTGGGAAGAAGAATGCAGGGTTCTTTAAGTATAAGTTACGGAAGCGACGCCGCGGTAAAAAGCGTAGCATGTAATGATGATAAAAAAACCACTACGACAAACTGCTTAGGTGATTACTCTCTTTGCTGTATCTTCTATACTTATAATAAATCTGTAGAAGTGAAAATTCTGTACATTGAAAATATCAAAAAAATAAATGGCAGGGGGTGTTACTAGACGTCACCGAACCCAAAAATGTGATTTAAAAATGTCTGTCTGTCTGTTTGTTCAGGCATCACGCAAAAACTACCAGTTCGATTACGATTAAACTAGGTATAATTATTCTTTAATATCCTGGGCACCACACTGGGTACTTGTTATCCCGGAAAAGTATATACAATAAAAACAAACTTAATTTTGCGGTTCGATCCCTAGACCCGATTACTGTACCAACCGAAAATAATAAGTTTGTCGTAGGTAACGTCACCCGTAGTGGAGTTCACTAAGGGGCGCTGCACACGGCTAAGATACTATAACATTTTATCTTATGATACAATATCGCTCGCCATACAATTCAATGGACTATCACACACGACGAAGATAATAAATAATATTTCATATTTTCGTATCTCAAAAAACCTAATAAAACCATTTTCGACTTCTACGTGAACGAAGTCGCGGGCAAAAGCTAGTCATTAATAAACTTAGACAATTTTTTGAATACTTACTAGCTTAATTTTCCAACATTAGACTTCCAATATCTTTTCGAATATCAAAAAAAAAAAACAGCACATTATAATAATCGTACGTATGTCAGTTTTGACCTGATTACGTAGCAGTTTAGTTTCGTGGGTCGCGTGCCTTGGAACTAATTTAATAAAAACAACACAGTTTATTAAAGGGTATTTCGGCATTACCGCTCAGATTCATGTCACACACTGCCCTTCTCAAGTTAAGCACCTTATCGTATTATATGTGATAATAGTTTTAAGTTCATAAGAGAATACTAAGTGGTGTGTGGTTTGCCGCGAGATTTTCAAGGAATATTTTAAAGCTGCTTATGCCCTTTAGGATGGCTGTCGGGGCCGCAAAGTTCTGGAATGGCGGCCAAGTACCGGAAGATGTAGTGTTGGAAGGTGTCCTCCTACAAGGTGGACCGATGACCTGGTAAGGGTTGCGGGAGCCCGATGGATGCGAGACGCACAGGACCTATGTCCAACAGTGGACCGTCTTTTGGCTGAAATGCTGATGATGATGAATGCCTTTATGAATTTATTGAATAGAGGACTTGAGATTTTATTTAGAGCATTTTAAAAGAATATTTTACTTGAAAATAAATTAATATAGGATATGGTTTTACTTCTATTTTATAAAGCTGTTTTTTTGGGTTATTGGGAACACAATAACGGTTGCTTTTTAAATTGAAATATATTTAAAAACTATAGAAGTGTAGAAAATCCACCTGTAAGGAAACCTTGATTCAAGATGTGTATAGAATTGAGTTACTAAATATTTGTGTGATTTTAAGTCCTATAGTTGCAAATTCCAATGCTCGGCGTCAGGATTACTTTGCCATAAAATAAAAAGTGGGAGAACAAATACACAGTTCATTGATACTTGACTGTTGAAGACCCAAGTGGATCTATTAGTATAAATTGAAAAAAAAAATACGTCAGATTTAGCGCAGTGGTCGAGCAACTGGCTGCTGTGTTGCGTGTCGTAAGTTCAACTCCCACAAGGAACAAATAATTATGTGAATGGCATAAAGATAATTGTTCTGAGTCTGGGTGTCTTCTGCATGTGATTTCAAATGTTTATGTGCACTTACAATACATGAGTAATTTATAGAGTGGAACAATAAATAATAATAGCAGCGCCTCATGATGAGAAAATCGTGGAATCTGAGAAAGATAAGCAAACTAAATATCTTGAGTCGGATCGCAAGGTTGTTGACATTTGGCAAATGGATACAGCAGTCATTGTGCCAATAGTAGATTAAGTTGTTCTTAGATTAAGTTAATTTTTAAGTAGAATAAGTATTGTATTTGCTGTGCCCAACAGGGTCCACGATTGTGTGAAATGTTTTCACCTACCATCTAATTATGCACATTGTGGAATGCAATAAATAATTGAGTATTGGGTAATAGTTAAATAAAGGAAATAATAATACTGTAAATGGTATACCTAATTACTGCCGAGATTACCAACAATTTCACTCATTAGCAATGTTATTGACATATTGTCTACAAACGCTACTGCAGTAGGTACTTTTTGAATGAACATGGCCCACAGCCATCATAGTTTACCAAACAAGGTTAGTTTCATATCGGAAAAAAATCTCAGTTACAAAATATTCGGAATCAATTTATTTTTGCTCGTAGCACGCAACTCTGTTCTGACCGTCGATAAAACTCACGTCCACGGGCAACAACTACTGCATTCATTTGTACATAGCTGGGTTGTGGAAAATCAAAAGTTTTTGTAGCTCTTGTTTCACTAATACTGCCGGTTTTCACAGCTTAAGGGCGCCATAGTCGGTCATTCTTCCATATAAATGTTTGACAGTGTTATTTCAAAACAAATTATAATATATCAATATTTGTTTCGTCATTATCTATGTCTGAATGAAAATGAAACATTAAATATATATACATTCAGAAGTTTATGTGCGCCGAAACTTTTATATTTTTACACAAGTTTGCGCATCTTTTGGCGTAAATTAAGGAGTTTGAAAATGGCTAAGTAGTTACCGTACAGTTATAGATTATTTGATTAAAAATTGAATTTCTTTTATTTTGAACACACAAATAAATACATTCAGCACATAATAAATATTACTTTATAAAATTTTACACGCTTTTTTCGTAATAAATTATAGTATGGGAGTGTATTCGTGTGGGCACTAGCTTTTTTTTACTTATTACAGTTTGTAAGTTTTGCACATGATGTTGGATGAGATGAATTTAACTACGCCCATTAACGAGTCCGAGCTGCCGTAGTGCAACTGAAGATTGCCTGTAGTAACAATTTATTTATTTTTGTGTACGGTAAGTGGTGTCACAAACTCCTGAAGGAATAACTTCAATTTCAATGCCGTTTTGATATTATAATATTTCGTCAGGTAATTTATTAACAATGTAACCTAGATATCACAATTCATTTGACTGAAATCGAGAGTCTAACAGTTCGCAAGCTGTTTACGTTGAACTAAATACTTAAATATTAGTTTAACATTAATATTCTCTATTAGCTTTAATTCTGATAATAACAGTTTCGTGAATCGAATTATATCGGTTCCAAAGACTGTAATTGGAGTATTGAGAATATTTTATTATTTGATCCCAAGACAACCTAAAAATACTTTTGGATTAGTTGATTATACGAAAAAGCCGTGTGTCACTCTGAATTTCCCATCGAAAAAAATTAAGAACTACCATACATCATCCACTATTATGGGAGATGAATTTCCAAAAATCATGGCTTCTTGCTCATCTTTGTTATACATTATGAATTTTTCAGATTTGGCAATAAATGTAAAGAGTTATTTAGGTTTGAAAGAGATGTTAGTGAACAGTAGGGCCTCGGGGGTTTTCTGAAAAGGAAATCTTTGGTCCTAGAACGCAAAGAGCAACGGAAGGATACAGGTTTAGTTTTAGTCAGTAAAAGTTTGACACATCGCTAGAAGTTATTGGACGATTTTCTACGTAAAAATAAGCCCGAACCCAATCACGTGTTGTCAGTGAAATTCGAACATTACGTAAGTAATTTTTGCCAGTTTGAAGGTCGATGCTATTGGCGGTTTGAGGAAATATGCCATTTGATTAAGAACACTCACGTGTTTCGTTTGAACTTTACAGAAAACAAAGAGCTGACCAATATTTCTTCCAAAACGGATGTTTTGAATTTATAATATTATTATAATTTATTATTATTATTTTGCTCTCCTGTCAAATAGACATTATTGACTTACACAGTCACGTTAGATCTTTACTGAAATATCAGTAGATTTGTAAACTGACATTACTCGTTTCTATCAAAATCCTTCGTTTAGCATGAGATAGCCACGTTATTATGTTCGCTAGTTCAGTTAAGAAGCTCTTGGGTAAAATTTCTTGCTTTTAGAGACCTGCAGTTTAGTCCATACCTTGTGTAACAGTAAACTCAAGAATTCAGAATTTTTATGATCCTTATGGTAAATATTTTAATATATGTTAATCCACTCTTTCAGAATAATCAAGTGCGTTCACGACCTTGTAAACTCACATACACATAACCAGCCGGGTCTAGGTGTCTTGTGGACGTTTATTAGGTTTTTTTTTTTTATTTATTTATTATCATTAATACAGAAGAATAGAATTTTTTAGGTTAAATAGCAACCAAAAACCACTAAGGTTTAAACCCGTGCTATCATAAATCCATTATCAACATCGAAATTGTACAAAACGATTTTTTATGTATGTACGTTATTGTCGATAACAATTTATAAAAAACTTTAGGTCTTTATGTAAGTAAAAACAAAACATTCTTAAATTATACATATGTGATATTGCTTAAGTTTGCATTTGAAATTTTTGTGTGTAAAATTTTTTTTTATTTCGGAGGGTAGACTATTAATAAGTCTCGGTACAATATACCCGGTACAATTATCTCCCCCTTCCTTCCTTCCTGCCCTTATCCCGTGTTATTTGGGGTCGGCGCAACACGTTTTTTTCTTCCACTCTGCCCTGTTACTCGTCATGCTATCACTAACTTCCTAATCTTTCATATCACTCTTCACACAATCCATCCATCTTTTCCTTGGTCTCCCTCTCCCTCTCCATCCATCCACATGTAAACTCATAACTCTTTTAGTAACATGCGTTTCATCCCTCCTCTTCACATGACCATACCAAGATAAACGATTCCCTTTCAACTTTTCAGTCACTGGCGCCACTTTCAAACTTCCCCTAATATATTCATTTCTCATTCATCATTTTCATTTTTTTTTATCTGTAGGCAAATATATGTTTTTTGGTGGGAATCGGACCTGTGATACTCAGCGCGGCAGCCAATCGCTCATCCACTACTTACGCCAATCTTGCGTACAAATATCAACGTCATTTATAACTTACTTTTAGGTATTGCAGTTTACTCAAAAATCTGCTAAAACTCAGGGTATTTTACTGATATGCCCCAGTGATTTTGGACCGGGAAAAGCCGAGTCTTATAAAAATAAAATTGTGCCTGACAGATTTGATTAACGATGCCTTAAAGAGTTATTGAGTTAAGTTCCTCGTCCAAAAATATTACCTAAGTAGGGGTATTTGATATCATGTTGTAAGAAACTAGCTTCTGCCAGCGGCTTCACCCGCATAAAAGTAAGTTTCTCCATACAAACTTTGGATTCACGTTTCATTCTATTTATTGTTTTCGTTCGGTAGACTACTTAACATCCGTAAGTGTCTTCGTGGCATCATAGTGGGCCCTATCAGTATACCAGCGCTGCGTTATCTAACGTTTTAAATAACGTAGCATATCCTGAGTTAGGTGCCTTTTTGGTCTCGCACTGCTTTTACCTTTTTTTATTATGTATCTTTAGTTTATACGATTGTGTGAGTCACAAATAAAGGTTTTTTCTTTCTTTCTTTCATTCCCTTAGAAGGTGAAGTTTTGGAAAATCTTCTCTTAGTGCTTGCCTACGTCATTAAAGGAAAACTTGTGTGAAATTTCATGCTCCTAGTCCCAGTAGTTTGGCTGTGCGTTGATATGTCGGTCAGTCAGTTTCTCCTTTTATATATATAGATAAATGTAAACGTAGGTACGTGATACATGGCAAGTACTGTTTTTTTCCATGTCGGTCATAACAAAACATAATGAGGAAAAGAAATATCAAATCTCAGTTAGCTAAAAATAGAAGAAATACAACTGAAGTTTGTTTTGCGGAAAAAACCACGTAACCACGTTACCGAAGTATTTAAATAAGAAACAAGGTAGAGATTTATTTAATTAAATAAAACCAGTGACAATAGTCAAAGATCTTTAAATGATAGCCAGGTGGTTAAACGACGTCGGCTTTAGCGTATCATGATGAATGCGAAGCCATCTGTGTGTGTTTCAGCAATATTTTCTGAAACACACACAGATGGCTTCGCATTCATCAGTCGGCTGCGTGGTATTCATTACAGCATCTTGAGTGCCATAGCTGATAGACACGATCCTCTCATGCGGCGCGTAGCGTTCCACGCGGCTTAAAGAGATGTCAACAAAATCCTAGGGGCCCAGCAGGGTTGAAGCCTATTGGGGCCATGGGTTGTCTCAAAGGGAACCCCAGGGTCCTTTTTTTGTAGGTTGTTAAATCATCCAATGACATCCCCCACTCTTGGGCGGAGCAAGAGCAAGGCAAGGCAAGGTGCCAGACTTTTACTGACTAAAAACCCACTCCTGTTCCTTCGTTGTCTTTCATACCAGGGCCGAGTCTTCCTTTCAGAAGCAGACCTTTGGCCCCAGTAAGCTTCGACCCTGCTGGGCCCCTAGGGTTTGCTAAAATTTCCCAGAGGCGCGCGTGGAACAGTACGTGCCGTCGACGACTTGGGCTCGATCCGGACGGTTACCGGACGATCGGACGGCGAGCTACTCATTGTTCGCCATCCGTAAGCCTGCGCCTATGGTGACCGGAAATCGGAACCGGGATCCCGGCGCCTGGGGCGTGAGGGCCGCCCTCTCGTGGGTGCGGCCTCCTCCTTTGCTAGCATTACTGGTTGGCAGGATGCGACCGCCTGCCACTCACTGACATGTGTTGAAATGTTCCTTCGGACAGAATATTGGGGAACATCGAGACCCTTTATGTAGAAGTACCCAAGGAGAGTCGTTAGCCGCCTCCCAGGGTGCACCTTTCCGTGTACTGGCCTTCACTCCGGATGTATCCATAAGAGAACTACAGTCCGCAGGCACACGTAGAGGTTTTCTGTCGTAGCATCTCAACCCCGGGGTCATGGATCGCAAGGCAAAGAAGGAACATAGAAGTGGGTCTTGGTCAGTAAAAATCTGACACGGCTTCCCGCTCGCACTCTAGAGTGGGAGAAGTAATGAACCGACCGTTTATTATTATTGAAATCCTACATCAATGATATGGCCAAACAAGCGAAGATTGATTTCTGCGAATTCTGCGACTGATATGATTTCTGAAATGCTACCGAAGGAGCCGCCGACGCATGAGGAACCTTTATCACGCCCCAATCGCTGAAACCCCGACCCCAATTTCCAGCCACCGTAGACGTGGGCTTGCAGACGGAGAGCAATGGCTAGCTCGCCACCCGGTAACCAACCGAACCGAGCTGGAGTCGTCAACGGCGCGTAGTGTTCCACGCGCACTTCAAAGAGATGTTAGCAAAACCGTAGGGGCCCAGCAGGGTCGAAGCCTACTGGGGCCATGGGTTGTGCAAAACAGAACCCCAGGGCCCTGGAACGAAGGAAAAGAAAAAACATAGGATTAAGTTTTAGTCAGTAAAAGTCTGACTTGCCAAGCTCCGCTCCGTCCAAGATATTTTGTGTGAAAGTGCGATGAAGCTGTTATCAAAATTCAAACGATACTCATCGTCACTAGCAGCGAATAAAGTAAAATCGCAGAATTTGATGGAACCACTAATTGTCGCAATGGGCCACGTTACATTTCAGTCAGTGACCAATTACGGCCACGTAGCGTGTCATGTTAATACCAGTCAGTGCTGGTCTAATTACTGTCATCATGACATGATTTCCAAAGACACAACTATTGTACTACAAAATAGGTTTTGTACAAAACTAGTAACTTTTTTTTTACATGACTTTATTTATACTTAATTACCATTACAAATATGGTACAGGAAGGTACTCGAAGGTTTTGCTCTCCAGTTGGACACTACATGGTCATAAAAGAAATAGTATTTTGATCTTAAAACTAAAATTTGATACTTTGGCAGGCTCGCGTTTGTCTGCTATCTCACTTGATGGTGAACGATGATGTGCTCGACGATGGAACACGTTTTCCAAGGAGTAACGTATTCAGTCTTGACTTAAAGACCCCTAGGTTGTAGCTATCAGGCTCTACAGACTACACAGACTTTGGCAGGGCATTTTACTCCTTAGCTGTACGAACAATGAATGTAAAACTTATTTCTTGAAAATTAATTGTATTCAATGTTTATTCATAGCAGTATGTTCATTTATAAATTATTTTTATCATGTCTATTTATCATATCCCATAAATGAGGATTTTTTTTTAAATTATTTGAAAATTTATAACATTACATTAAATTTCAAAATTCATACTCATCATTAGTTTGTTTGTTCAACTTAAAATAAAAATAAATCTTTGCTGCTGTTTTCTTTTCACAATTTGAACTAAATATCAAATTATTTAACCACAATAATTAGCATTTCGTATTGCAACTAATTATTCTATGAACCTTGTAAGACGAGTCTCAGCTTAATTGCCGCTTTACGAAATATGTAATTAAGCGACTAATAATGTAATTTTATTATTCTCTAGTTTTAAACAAACAAAATTTACAAAAAAACAGAACAATAGAAAATTCATATTCAGTCGTTTACATTTCGGGGAGTGGGCATTAGAATTGCACAATTTAATTCCGCCAAGTCCGTTCCAACATCAGACGACAAGACGGACGGCGTTGCGCCACCGGTACATGGTGACCATCGCACCCACACGTGCGTTTACTGTCGTAGCCCAGTGCTGGGCACGCCATAATCACGGTGGTAAGTCCACCTGGGTGTCACCATCGGGTGGACCGTCCGGAGGATACGGTGAAGCTTAGGGTGGAGGTGTGTCCCGCTTGGGCGGAGCACCACCGTGTCCTCGTCGAGGCAATCGGCGGTAGCGACCTTTCACGCCGGGCCCTAGTTCAGACTATGGTCTCGGGAATCGTTCGGTCAATGGCCCTTTATGACGCACCGGTGTGGGCATCGGCGCTGCGGAAGCAACCGGCGGCCTGGCTGAACGCATGCCACAGGGTCATGGCCATACAGATGGTGCAAGAATACCGAATGATTTCCCGAGAAGCTGGCGAGCCTCCTTGCTGGTCAGCCACCATGGGATCTGGAGGCAACAGTCCTTGCACACATGCACGATCTAAGCATGGAGATGCAACGGCGGGGCGAAACTTCGCTGCCGCGACAAGTCGCAGCATGGCGGACAGAACTCCGGCGGGATCTCATGGCGAAATGGCGACAGCGACTGTCGCGACCTAATGCTGGGCACGCCACAATTATGGCGGTAAGTCCTTTCTTTGAGGCGTGGTTGGAAAGACCTCACGGCGTCTAACCTTCTGTATGACGCAGGTTCTCACCTAACACGGTAAGTTCGGGAAGTTCCTGCACCGGATTCGTGTGGAAACGACGCCCGGCTGTCGCCACTGTGTGGACCGCCCGAAAGATACGGTGGAGCACACGGTTGGGTGTGCCCCGCTTGGGCAGAGCAACGTCGTGTCTTCGTGGGGGTGATCGGCGGCGGCGATCTCTCACGCCTGGCCTTGGTACAGGCCATGGTCCGGAGCGAGGAGGGATTTCGATCCCGATTTCCGGCCACCGTAGGCGCGGGCTTGCGGACGGCGAGCAATGAGTGGCTCGCCGTCCGATCGTCCGGTAACCGTCCGGACCGAGCCCAAGTCTTCGACGGCGCGTACTGTTCCATTCGCGCCTCAAGGAGATGTCAGCAAATCGTAGCTCGCCATCCGGCTGTCCGGTAATGAACTGGACCGAGCCCGGTCGTCAACAGCGCGTAGTGATCCACGTGCTCCTCAAAGAGATATCAGCAAACCGTAGGGGCCCAGCAGGGTCGATGCCCGCTAGCTAGGACCGCGAGGAATTTCTGAAAAGTAAACCCATAACAAATTGTTGATTTTTTCGCTTTGTTTTGTAAGACATCTAAATGTACCTAAGTACACAATATCCTATTCTATGTGGAATAATGGAGGTCCATTATTCCACATAGGATAGGATATTGTGTACTGTATTGTGTAGCATCTATTTGATAAATTCTTCAACCATTTATAAGGATAAATGTTTGAAGAATTTATCAAATAGATGCTGATTGATTCCGGGGATAACCCTCCACATAGATCCAAAGTCAGTAAATTCACGTGCCCACCACGCGGGCCCAGTGCGGTTTGGAAGGATGTCACATGTCTTCGAATTTTTGGTTCTTGGACATGCCGGTTTCCTCACGATGTTTTCCTTCACTGTTTTGAGAGCAGTGGTGATGAAATAAATTACACAAAGTAATGCGCCTGGTTGGGTTTGAACTCGCGACCTACAACTCGTAAGTCGGGGCTGTTATCACTCGGCCACCACTGCTCTGACAGACAGACAGAATTACTTTCACATTTGTAACATTATATAGATTATTACACAGGCTGGCCTTTTTATAGTGGTCAAACATTTTTTTAGCTAGAGTTTATTTTAAGTAATTGTTTAGAAAAACATTAGATCTGCAAAAACTATAGCGCGGACGTTGAAATTTGTGATATCAAATGAATGAGTAAAAACTGGACAAGTGCGAGTCGGACTTACGCACCTGAGGGTTCCGTACAAACGTACATATGTAAATAGTTCCATTTCCGACTCCGAATCGACTCTCGAAGATTTTTCCGAATTGCCGAAAAGTTTTTTTTGTGACTTAACAACAAATTTACTGTTTTCAGATTTATTTCTATACCTGTGCTATAAAACTTGTTTTATGCCAAATTTTAGGATCTGACTCAAAAGACTGGGTCAACGGTGTGTACCCTATGAATTTTGATTCCCTTGAGAGTGTCGAAATATGTTGTTTGTTGCAACATACGGCCGTATCTTTTTTTTTAGTTAACTTAGAAGTTTGATTTTTTCACAGCTTCAAGAGACCACTGATTTGATTATTTGGTGTTAATTTAAACTTGATACCTTCTCGTTCTCGAGATAAAGGGTCTTGACAGACAGACAGATAGGCAGCCAGACGAACAGCAAAGTGATCCTATAAGGGTTCCGTTTTTTCCTTTTCAGGTACGGAACCCTAAAAAGTGGTACAGCTTAGAAATGCCCACAAGTGTGTGTGGTTACATGCAAGTGACATGATTTCACTTTACTTCTACCTATTCAACTAAATAGTTTAAATATAAAAGCGTTGTAATGAATAGTTTATAGAAATTTAAGAAATTTACAAAAAAATATCGTATCATAAAACATTACATATTTAGTAAAAATACACATTACAAACAGACACAAAACTATAGACTGCAATTTTAAATAGGTATGATATTTTTGGAATAATAAATATATAGATAGCAGAGTAACAGCACCTTAATTAGTAGAACCCTGTTATTGAAACTTAAAAATATGGTTAAACATTTTAATCGGGCGCCTACATGGTAAATCAATAAGACCCTTTGAATAAACGTTCTTTACAAAATTGGTTAAATTTAATTAAAATTTTCACTCGTGTTGTTGGTAGCAAACCGAACACGATTTCCCAAAAGGTGAAAACATCAACATTTATAGGAGAGGGGTGTTGCTAATATCTGTATCTTTACGAGCTTATATCCTCTAACATTAAAACAAATCTATTTTACGACTTGAAAATAAAAGACACGATATAGTTGATTAACTGTCTTAGTTTGTGCGAGGCCGTAAAAAAAGTAATGATTTGTATTTTGGCACAGTTTCGCGTAAAAGAATTCTATAGCGTGAGTCAGGTGTAAGACACAGTTGGGTACCTACAGTGTATCCACTCAATCAGCCAGTACACCTAAACGTCTAAAGTATAAATATTTAATATAATCAATCAAAAAATCTATTCTATATATCTGTATATAGACCAACTTATTATCTATCTATATCTTGTAGAAAGTTCTTAAAAAGAAATATTATGAAAATTGCGCAAAAAATTGGAGAGTTTCAGAAAACCACGCGCGCTTTTTAAAATGTTATTACTATATTTATATAAAGTAATGCAAAGAGAAACTGCCGTATTAAATGGTATAAAAATTGGCCTATGTCCTTCAACGATACTGTGCTTTCTATCAGAGAACATTTTCTTAATCATATCAGAATTAATAGCTCAAACAAGCCCATTATAAGTAATATGTAATTTTACACTTCATATGCATCGCTAATAATATTCGATTTCTAGCGCATAAAAAAAAGAAAAAAAGAGAAAGAGTTATGACTTTACATGTGGATGGATGGAGAGGGAGAGGGAGGCCAAAAAAAATATGGATGGATTGAGTGAGAAGTGATATGACTGAAAAGGGAGTTAGTGATAGCCTGACGAGTGACAGGACAGAATGGAAGAAAAAAACGTATTGCGCCGACCCCAAATAAAACGGGACAAGGTCAGGAAGATGATGATGATGTCAACATTTCTTGCGCAGCACTATTTAAGCGGTTGGACTGTACCTCATACATCGAATATTTCAGTCGATAATGTACGAGTAATTTCAAGGCCACAAGACGTTAATATATTTCAGGAACCGATGCGAAGTAGGTATAGTTAAATGAAACTGACGAATAAACAAATGAGCATGTTTTATTCGGTTAATTTAAAAATGATGGCAGATATTTCCAACTACGACGATGATTAATCTTGATGTTTTATGCCCTTAAGAGTGGACAACCCGAGATACATATCGATGTTCATTTATATCGTTATTACACCTCTTTCTCTAAATATTTTGGAAATATACAGGGTGTTTGGTGCATCGTGTGCCAAATTGATATAGTCAACGGGAGGGGTGATTTGCTATCCTTTCACCCCTAAACACTTCTAATGCCCTGTGGATTTTTTTTTATCGACTTTTTATTGTTTTATGAAAATAAGACCCAAATTTTTCATTCAAACACAAATGAAAAAAAAATATAAGGCCTACGACTCTGAATTTTGATTTTATTTAGATGTTTATTGTATTAGAGTACTTTTAAATTTAAAATTAGCGGCATTACTATATAGTTTTATTTTTTATTTACTCGCAAAGTTTTGGACTTAAATTAAAGCTATCCATGTTACAACTATTTACATGACTATAAAAAAATAACTAAAAGCCACCGGAGTCTTCCAACTCCCTCAAAAATTCTTTAGTTTATTCTCTTGCTAGTGATGTGCCATATGCCATAAAAATCTTTTTATAACTTTGTGAATTCGCTAGAATTGTGAATCAAGTCACATAAGACTAATATTCAAAATTATGATACCACCATATCTAGTTTCCGCTAAGCATCTGTCAAATACTGCCTTAATCGCGATATGAACGAATGGATAGTGCCCAGTACCCTTAACGGTGGTGGAATATTATGAAACTGTGTGGACAGTTGCTGAGCACAAAACTGGGGCGCGCATTCTCGGCTACTAGCCATGCAACTAAGCTTGTCGTACAAATAAATACCTCGGCTTCTTAGACTTAATTACACCAAAACAAGACAGTATAAAAAAAACTTTTTACAAAAGAAAAAATACAACTGACTTCAATGTAAAAAAAAAACTGAAAAGTGGAAATTAACTTTAATTTCGGGAGCCGGTGTTTTTATAATAATTTTGTCTCATCGTTATTAAACACGGACTTTCGAAATTAAAGTTATTTTGCACTTTTCAGTGTTTTTTTTACATTACTTTAAAGTGTAAGTTGTGTTTTTTTTATCATTAAAGTCCATCATTAGATCAGTTCGATAGTATCTTATAGCCAAAGTGCGTGTCATGACAATTCTGATGAGCAAAAAATACGGTTACATTGATTAATTACGGAGTTCCGGTGCCTATCTTCCAGCTTCATTATCATCATCAGATTACTTTGATGATGCCATTTGCAACATAACTATTGAGAACCATTAATTTATTTGTATTGTCATAGTCGCTTAACTATCTTCATTGTGATATCTATGTGAGTATGAAGTTCCGTTGGCCATTTCTGGTCTTCTTCATCATTTCCACTTCATCAAATGTTACTTTTTGACTGTAAATGCTCTCGATGAAAATGTGTGAAGTCGGTTAAAAAAAGCAAACGTGATGCTTTTTTTTGCGTGTGTTAGCTCAAAGCGCGTGTTATAGAACATAACTTTAATGAACAGAAACCATAAATGCACGTGAATACACACACAACCGAGACAAACCGGCTTTCGTGAAACAGGATATCTGTATCTAACCGTATTTAACCGTACAAGATTGTTTGGCGTGTAGACAACCGAATTTAACGCTTTCTTGTTTTTTTTCAATGCAATATTTTTTTTTTAGGTGGTAAATCATCTAATGACTTCTCCTGCTCTTGGGCGGAGCCTGAAGGCTTATCTGACTTTTACTGCCTAAAACCCACTCCTGTTCCTTATTTGCCTTCGTTCCAGGGCCGCATAGCTTTTGACAGAACAAAGCCAGTCAGTTCGGCTAGTCTAAATATAATATAAAATAAAACTGTACTTCTAAAAGCACATATAAATCATAGACACCCCATAAGTCCATTGTAAAGGAAGATCCTATAAATACATACCTTGTTTCAGACGAGCCGGGTTTCAGCGCGCCAATCGCGAATGTGACCGCGCCGCTCGGTCGGGAGGCGATCCTCGCGTGCACCGTCCACAACCTCTCTACGTATAAGGTACGTAACATTGACACCTCACTACAATGTAAGTGGCAGTTATGGATCACGTAACTTGCACTGCGGGTATTGGTGGTATATTTTTTATTTGGATCAACTATACATATTTATTTATTTATCTACACATATACACTTAAAAGCAAAAAGAATAAATACAGATAGAAAAACACAAAGATGCTGCTTAGTTCTAACGAAATTTCTTCCAGGAGTGTTGGATGAGAAATGTAGACACAGTATGTATAAGTTTAAAAAGGTAAAAAAGACTATTATCTAAATTACGAGTAAATCATATTATACATACATAAATATCAATAGCAGTAAATAAATGGACATATTACTATGTGGAAAGGTGGAAAATATTGTCAAACAATTGTTATTATTAAATATATTATATATATATATATATATATATTTTATTGCACACTTTAACTTAACACAGGGCAAACATTTATAAAAATAAGTGTGTAGTAGGTCTTATCGCACATGACAATTTCTTACAGACGACCTTTGGATGGGCTAAACGAAAGGAAAGGATTTAGGGCAGTCAGTGTACAACAACATAAATAATGTAACAATAATACTATAAAAATATGTACTTAATAAATAAATAAAATACTAAATAATATACTAATAAATATCAAAAATATATAATTAAGGAAGGGGAAGAAAAAATAAAGTAGGTAGGATGGGTAATTGTATTTTTTTTTGTATTTTGTATTTTTTTGGGTAATGCTCCTTCACCAGTTTTTTTACGTCGGTAGCGTTAGAGCGCCTCAAATTATATCATAAATTGAAGGAAAAAATAGTACTTTTATAATTCCTAAATGACACGTTCGTTGTTACGTTTTAACGTAGTAATAGCGGTAATTGACCTTAATTTTTAACTTAGCCGATTTCCAAATGAAAAACAAGGTTTCCAAGTGAAAAATAACTTCAGTTTGTTTTTGTAAAAAAGTGTTATTTTACTTTTTACTCTTTAGCCTAACCAAATTAGGCTAGAATACAATGTTTTATTACGGAATTCCGGGACCTGCCTTTCAGCATCATCATCAGATTAGTTCAATGGTACCATTTTAATCATAACCAGTCTCTTAACTATCTTAATTGAGATATTTTATCACCTCCCTTAAAAAAATTATCTTTGAGAAGTTTCTGTGTTCATCTTTATCATATTATCATAGCATAGCATATCAGCTTTTTAATGTACTCACTGCTGGAAATCAAGCCTCCTCTCTAGGAGAGGAGAATGAGCCATAATCCACCACGCGGGCCCAGTGCGGGTTGGCGAATGTCACATGTCTTCGAATGTTTGGTTCTAGGACATGCCGGTTTCCTCACGATGTTTTCCTTCACCGTTTTGAGAGCAGTGGTTATGAAATAAATTACACAAAGTAATGCCTGGTTGGATTTTGAACCTGCGACCTACAACTCGTAAGTCGGGGCCGTTACCACTTGGCCACCACTGCTCATGTTTATAGAGTTCCGAGGCGACAAACATTTAGCAAATATTCATCCAAAATGAGAAATGCTCCATTTTTTAAAGTCTATTTTTTTAAAGTTTGAATAATGTAACTAAATTGAAAGCCTTCTTTTTTGAAGAAGTTTAAAAACGGTAAGCAAAGCCTATAGCAGCCTTGAATCAAAATCTGTCGTGATTTCTTGTCGATTTTTTTAACTTCTAAATGATAATTATACGTTTTATTATGTAGTTTTACGTTCGGCTTTATACAAAAAGAGATAATAAAGAAATGGCAATAACTCCAATTGCCTGTTAATACCTACTAAAAACTATAGAGACTTTGAGTGGTACTTTTTCATTTATTTTTTCTTGAGTTTGTGTAATGTAGTGTCAGTATAGAATATTAAACGACGTAGGAAAAGATAAACAGAACGTTATAACCAACAAAATAATACTTCCTTCTGTCTTCCAGATTTTAGTGAAAGCTTTAAAAACGGAACAGTAAAGAAGTCGAAAGCTTATGCTAGGTTACTAGGGAGATATTGCATATGCTAAATAAAAGACGACTTAGAGAATTTAGATTCTACAGTTCTTATCTTCAACACGTTGGAAGTGCTTAGATTTTCTCCAGCTTCCTGTTTAAACTTGCTATATTTCTCAGAAACGAGATCCAGAACTTTTAAGTGTAGCATATAATTATAAACGTTTAAGAGGACTACAGGAGTTATTCGCTCGTTTTATAATGCGTAAAATTATAAAATCCACTGTAGTAAACAGAATCAGAAAAGTATATGTTATTCTTCAGGATACATGTTAAATAGATAGTGTGTTCAAAACATAATAAAGCTAATTTAGTATCATAGAAAAAAAACGAAGATACCCCTAATTTAAAAATAAATAAATAATATAAACTAGTGGTTGACGGCGATCCCATCTCCCACAAACTCTTTACACGATCCATTTTACGACCTAAACTGAACTGTTAAAGGTATGGAGTTATATAGGGTGTATAGCTCCATCCTTCTTCCTCGTCCACGACTCACATTTTAACACGTCATAGTCCAGCTCTGCCAAGCACAAATCGACAATATGGTCATAGAGGTTTAAACCTTTTCCTAGCTCTTACCCATAATATTATAATTCCTAAATAGGCTCTTAAGTTATAAATGCGAAGTGGTGTCTATTGTTAGCGGATTCTAGACGACACCTCAATGTAACAGGGAGTGACTGTTTGATCTCAAATAATCTGAAGTGCCTTAAGAATAGATACGCAGGACAGCTTTTATGTTAGGATGAAACTACCGTTGAATGTCGAATATACGTTGCCTCTAAAACGAGGAGAAATATTAAAGGGGATATTGAAAAGAAAACATGAATTATTTGAATAATAGAATTTTATAGATCGCAGGCACGGTAGGCGCAGTGGTTGAGTTTATTGGCTGCTGCACTATGCGTCCCAGAAAAAAATATTGTGTGGCTTGCTGAGAGTGATTTTGGATCTGGGTGACTTCTGTATGTGAGCTTACACGTTTGTAAACGCCTCCATGTTGTAGGAGTAATTATTATTAGTGTGGGAAATATTATTATCGAGCCTACTTTCCCGCTGTCTGCTTCGTAGTCTACCACGACCCCGTCGTGGGATTTCGCCAGTTTTGTATTTTACGTAACCATGGAGTTTCTTGTTGGTCCTTCTCCATAGGGAACGACGAATTTGGAACCGTGCATTAGCTTCTGGCGTTTTATAAGTGCCCATGTAGGCCTATGTGAAATAAAAATATTTGAACTTTGAATTTTTGAGTTGCGAATCAACGACGAAGATGATAATGTCATCAGTGAAGCGTAATTAGTCAATCTCGCTTACGTTTTATACATCGTTTATCTGTCTGTGCCAGTGTGGGAAAACTTTTTAAACAAAAAATGATTGTTATACGTAGGTACTACGTGTCAGAGGTCAAGTCGAAGTCAAATTGTTTATTTCATTAAGGCTATTGAAAGAAAATGGAGCAGAGGTGGCCGAGTAGTAACGGCCTCGACTTACGAGTTGTTGGTCGCGAGTTCAAACCCATCCAGACGCATTACTTTGTCTAATTTATTTTATCACCACTGCTCTCAAAACGGTGAAGGAAAACATCGTGAGGAAACCGGCATGTGCTAGAACCAAAAATTCGAAGACATGTGACATTCACCAACCCGCACTGGGTCCGCGTGGTGGATTACGGCCAATTCCCTCTCCTAGAAAGGAGGCCTGAGTCCCAGCAGTGGGAACATTAAAAAGGCTGATTATGCTTGTTGAAAGAAAGACTTAAGAATTACAGACCCATCTCGTTTCTGAGCCATGTCTACAAGCTGTTTTTCAGAGTCATAACGAATCGTCTCGCGCGCAGGTTCGTCGACTTCCAGCCTCCCGAACAAGCCGGATACCGAAAAGGCTTTAGTACCGTGGACAATATTGACACGCTGTGGCCGGTCATACAGAAGACTAAGAAGTATAATCAGCCTCTTAGCGTTTATCGAATACGAGAAAGCCTTTGATTCGATTGAGACTTGGGCTGTACTGCAGTCTCTCCAACGGTGCCAAATTGATTGCGTTCGGGAAGCTGCGACGACAGTCTATGACCAGTGCGTGTTGACAGTGATGACATATTGTTCCGAAACGTGGTCGCTTACAATGGGCCTCATCAGAAGTCTTAAAGTCACCCAAAGGGCAATGGAAAGGGCTGTGCTCGGAGTTTCCTTGCGTGATTGCATCAGGAATTAGGATATCCGCAAGAGAACTAAGGTTACCGACATAACACGAAGAATCGCTAAACTTAAGTGGCAATGGGCATGGCACATTGCACGCAGAAGGGATGGCCATTGGGGCCGAAAGGTTGTAGAATGGCGACCACGTATCAGAAGACGTAGCGTTGGAAGGCCTCCTACAAAGTGGGCCGATGACCTGGTAAGGGTTGCGGGAATCCGATGGATGCGAGATGCACAGGAGCATTCATTGTGGTGATACTTGGGGGAGGCCTATGTCCAACAGTGGACGTCTTTCGGCTGAAATGATGATGATGATATTGAAAGGTCAAAATAAATAAATAAACCTACATTATAGTCGTCGTCGTCGTAATCCAAAGAGTTTGAGGTAGTTTACTAACCAAGAAGGTCTTGTATCGTTAAAGTGTTGCAATACAGTTTTTGATCAGTTTCCTAACTTTCTAAAGTATATTAAAGTTCCTATTCAAAACGTCGTCCTAATGACCTACTACCAACAGTATCGCATTTCAATGTAGCCTTCCACTCCTAAAATGTCATTTGAAACTCCGACGAACTTTTTCAATCGATGTTTACGTATGAGCGTACGGGAATGTCGCATTACTAACCAACTGGTAGTTTATCGAACTTATTTAGATTTTTATAATAGGGCTTTTGTGGTCGTAATGGTGTTTAAAAATGGCCATAAACATTTGGTAATAGGTTGCGTGGTTGCGGGTCGACACGCAGACCATTCTCACAATCCACACGCACGTAATATCGAGGAGTCGGAGGGTGGGAGTGACCCACAGCGACCACCGGACCTGGTTCCTGCACATCAGGGAGTTGCGAGAGACGGACAGAGGATGGTACATGTGCCAGATCAACACCGATCCTATGAAGTCTCAGCTGGGATATTTAGACATTGTTGGTAAGTTGTTATTAATATTTTGGGCTGTATTATATATTATTATTATAGTAGGAAACTTTTTTATTTAGAGTTCAGTATCAATTCTAAAAATGGCTTCTGTTTTCTCATAAATGTGAACCCACAACGTATTTATATTTATGAATAATGACTGTGTTATGACTTCGGTTAGTTAAAGCTACCTACATTTCGCAAGTATTCAGTTTCAAAGTAAAACCACCTGTATTCCAAGAAAGTTATACAGGTATGAGATAATTGTAATAATAGTATATATCAAAACTTACTTAGGTTGGTAAATTTGGGAAGTTAGATTCTGGTGAAACGGAGATACAAGGATGAAATTCCACGAAACAAGTAATAGATTTGGGTAAATACTGTATAATTCAGACAATTTCCGTCAGATAATATTTTCGACTTTGTAACCTAAATTGGCATATCTCTATATATACCTTATCGCCATTTTTGCCCAAAAATTACGTGGTGCTGAAGTATTTTAAGGCAAAATTCTCGAGTAAAGATCTTTGCCTCTAAATATTACGGTGTTGCGTACTTTAGGGATCAACTAAAATGGCGTGACTATACTACCTTCCATAGAAAAATGTTCAGCCCCTTTCAGATGTCCTTGTATGAGTACAGAAACTCAATACACGTTTATACATCCTAATATTAATGTTTTCCCCCAGTTCCTCCAGACATCCTCGATCGAGGCACGAGCACAGACCAGACAGTGCGGGAAGGCGCCTCGATAAATTTAACATGTGCAGCGACGGGATCACCGCATCCGCAAATTACATGGCGAAGAGAACATTCTAAACCTATTACCATCTCAGATGGCATGCAAGGTAAATACTGTTGGACTGTTAACACAGTGTACTAACTTGTCAGACATGTGCTTAAAATAAGTTGTGTTTCACATGAGTCGGTGCTTATCTACTGTAGCCAGAGTAGCTTCAGTATTTTTTTTTAGAAATTTTTATTAACAATGAATGAAAATAATTATTCAGCGTTAGCCTCATTTTCAACACGAATAGGTTGTCAAGGTTTTGTAAAGTTAGAGTTGCAGAATTGTTCAAAAGAGATCTTGGTAGGCCAGGAACGTAAAAGGCACCTGAAGGAAAACAGGTGGATTTAGTCATTAAAAGTCTGACACTCCCTCTCGCCCTACCCATAGCGCGAGGAGATATTATTTCATACCAAAACAAAAAAAAAACTCTAAATTACTTTATAAGTTAAACCTTATAGAATCAGCTGTTGATTGTCAACAATGCGAAAATAAATCCAATCGATAGCTGTAGCTAAATAAATATTCTTTTTGTGACTCAACAATAATTTACTGCTATTACTTTATGCCAATAATTCAGTAATGTTATGTAGAGACATAATAAACTTAGAATTTAGCCAGGTTTGGTGAAGTTTTTGTTCTAAGGGTTGACTAGTAGTACAGATGCAGAAACCAGGAAATCGGGTGTGCCTGAAATTGGAGGAGGCCAGCAGTTAACTGCTAAAGGCAGAGTCGATTGATCAGATATTCCGTTTTGTTAGAAACCAATTCCAAATACCTACAAAGACAAATGTCCTGGTTGGAATTGTGCCCGAAAAATTAACTCCCAGGAGGCTTCAACTGCTTCACGTAGCTAGTGGTCATAAGATTGAGGGAAATGACTTTGTATCTCCTGGGAAATGCAAGCCTTGCACCACAATAGATTCAGTGGTCTTGGGATCCTTATATATCTGAATATATCGTCGATGCCAGTAAAAGAAATATGTAAGCAAACAAACGGGAGGCGTCGACGCAACAACCCTTACTAGAGAATTTGTTCTATGGGGAACTTACTTTAAGAACGATTTCTGTGAAAACTGTTGTTGTTACACTGTCGTATCACGCTTGTATGCAGGTGGGATACGGTCACCTCCTTTTATGAAGTAGTAATGCTAACAAAGGAGACGGTGGCACACGTGAGGGTACGGACATCCTAACACCCCAGCCGGCCCTAAACACCGGAACTAGGCCCTTGGCGTCTAGAGTTGCTGGGCTATCCGACCGAGCCCGAGTTTTCGACGGCTCGTATCATAATCACGAGTGTCTCAAAGAGATGTCAACAAAACCGTAGGGGCCCAACAGAGTCGATGCCCGCTAGGACCACGGAGAACTTCTGAAAAGAAAACCCCACCCTAGAGCGGGACAAGTCATTGGATTATTTCCCTCCTCAAAAAAAGAATTGCCTTTATGCAGGAGCATACAGTTGGCCCCAGTAGGCTTCGACCCTGCTGGGCCCCTACGGTTTGCTGACATCTGCTTGAAGCACGCGTGAAACACTACGCGCCGTCGAGGATTTGGGCTCGGTTCGGACGGTTACCGGACGGTCAGACAGCAAGCTACCCATTGCTCGCCACTCGCAAGCTCGCGCCTACGGTGGCTGGAAATCGGAATCGGGATCCCGGCGGCTGGGGCTTAAGAGGCGCACCCACGCGCGTGCACGTGCGGCCTCTTCTTCTGCTAGCATTACTGCTTCGCAGAAGGAGGCAACCGCTTGCCACTCCTCCTCGCTTCGGACTATGGCCTGTACCAAGGCCCGGCGCGAGAGATCGTTGCCACCGATCTCCCCCATGAGGACACGGTGGTGCTCTGCCCAGGTGGGGTACACTCTACCTTGTGCTCCACCGTGTCCTCCGGGCGGTTCGCACAGTGGTGATTCATTATTGGTACTTACAGTACCTTGACCCATCTCAACATCAACATGTATCTCATAGATCCCAACTCAAACGTATACGTAAACATGCTGTCTACATACACATGAACTGAACTGTTTGCATCTGTTGTAGTTTGCATTACTTAGTTTGTACTTAGCATTATGCAATGTACAACTTAGTAATATTGTTTGAAGCGGTTTGTAATAAACATGGAGTGCATTCCGATACTTACACTAAGTGATGCGTTTTGATATTTAGTCTCAAGTATAGTTTGGACTTCAGTTATTCCATTTTCTGTCACCGTTAAATTGTAAATACTGTTAGATTATCTATCTTGCAAGATTGTAAACTGTTAAAAGATTATGAACCATAAACAGTATGTTATGGTTCATATTTTCAACTAGCTGTTGCCCGCGACTTCGTCCGCGTTAAGTTCGTAAAACTGTACAATCACTCTGTGCTTGCAATTCATTCCGAAAACATCGCAATTATTTGTACTTTAACATAAAATGGTTAAAGGTAAAAATATCCGAATTGGGAACCTCCTCCTTTTTTAGAAGTCGGTTAAAAACGCAAATTACCTTCAGGAAACATGTTATGTACTCGTCCAGATCCAGATGTATGACCGTCAATGAACAGAAAGAGCATGTATGGGTCGTAGCAGTTGTCATTTCTGCCTACCCCAAGGGAAAAGGCATATGTATGCATGGGCATATGTATGTTTCTGTTTTATGTTCTGGTAAAACAACATTGTATGATTTTAACCCCTCGCAACAGTGAGCACGCCACAATCAAATCGCAGCGGTAATGCCTGTCTTTGAGAAGTATCTACAGAGGCGTCACGGCATCCTCTTTTTGTGCATCTGTGTCGAATTCAGCGGGAAGAAACACTCGGGTCACACCATTGTGCGAATCGCCCGGAGAATACGATGGAGCATACGGGCCAGTCAGTCCCGCTTGGTCAGAGCGCCGGTGCCGCCTTGTCCTTATGGGGGCGATTGGTGGAGAAAATGACAACCATTAGCCTCCTTCAGTGAAGCACTACGATCAAAGAAAGTGGCTGAAACTATGAGGGATAGGACATTCTGACTCCTTAGCGGTCGCTGCAAGGGACGCTCCGGGTGTTGAAAGCCGCAAGGCAATTTCCAGCCATCGCAAACACGGGATTGCGGTGGTGCTGTCCGGCCGTCTGGTCAAAGCAGTCCTGAATCGACGGCGCGTAGTATTCTACGCGCGACTCAAAGAGTTTTCAGCAAATGGATAGGGCCCTCTAGGGCCGATGTCTGCTAGGGCTGCCAGATTGATCGAAAGAGTTATCTCCCATAACAATTTTCGCCTCAATAACGTTTCACTGAAGAGTTTAAGCAGTTAGACAGCTTTGGTAGAGGTAAACGAAAGAGCATAATCGGGACACCGTCCTTCAGCTGGATAACGTGCACTGATAGTGAAAAGCCTTAAGTGAATCCAAAAACTACCATCATCATCCGGCAGGCATTAAGTGCGCCGCTGTACATTTGTACATAAAGGATTAAATAAATAAATCGTTAACTATCTTCTTCCATAACAGTACTTATGAAGAATTTGCGAGAACATGCTTGCATTGATTGTTGCAGTTTGATCATTTTGGCGTTAGAATTACTTGTTCATTTACCTAGGATATTTTGGTGTGTATTTAATTGACGTCCCCGTATATAAGACAAATGTTTTTTCCATAGTGGGAACTACCCTATGAAGAGTCTCCAACTTATGAATGAACTTCGGCGAAACCTTGTGCGCGTGTATCCCCGTTCAATCGAACTCGCATATTGATGGCCAAACCGAGAAATTACTGACACTGATTGCCTCTATGAGGACACGGCGGTTCACTCAAGATGGATAGACCTCCACCACATGCTATACCGGGTCCTCCAGGCAATTCACAAAATGGTAATATCAGGGTACTTTCAACCGAACCCAGAACAGAAACCGTTCGAAACTCCCACAACAGTCCTGAGCTTATCCATAAAACAATGAAATTACGGTTAACAAATGTAGCAGCCGATTAGTGTTATCCCTGAGACTGGCCTCCCTTAGAGGGTTGTTCAAGTGTTGGTCACCACTCACTGCAAGGTGGTAAAGTCCAGATGACGACGTAAGGCTTCAAGGAATCTGAGATACATCATACGTTGTCGAACTGTGATCAGAAAAACACATTCGTACCCGTTCTATATGAAGCAGTGACTGCAAATAATAAAACACACCATTATTAATCCGCAAGGTGCCATCATGCCGGAAGACACAGTGGAGATGTGCCCTGCAAGGGCGGAACACCGCCGTGTCCTCGCGTCAGTGACATCTCGCCCCGGTTTTGATCCAGAGCGAGGATTAATGGCAGGCGGTCGCCTCCTTCTGCAAGGCCGTAATGCTAGCGAAGGCGGAGGCCGCACGCGTTAGGGAACGAACAGCCTCACGCCGAGCCGAGATTCCAACCTCGACTACCAGCCACGGTAGATGCGGGCTTCCGGACGTCGAGCAATGGGTAGCTAGCCGTCCGGTAGTTGACCGGACCGAGCCCAATCCTCAACAGCGCGTAGTGATAGACACAGGTGTAGTTTTAGTCAGTAAAAGATTGACACGTCCTCCCGCTCCAACCAGAGCGGGAGAAGTCATTGGATGATTTCCACCCTTAATAAAAGAAAACAAAGGTGCCATCATCATCATTATCATTTCAGCCGAAAGACGTCCACTGCTGGACATAGACCTCCCCAAGTGTCGCTATAATGACCGGTCCTGTGAGTCTCTCATCCATCGGATTCCCGCGACCCTTACCAGGTCATCGGTCCACCTGGGGGCCATCCAACGCAAGTTACCCTGTAACCCTTCCGAAAATGTGGCCGTGTTATTTTAAAGTGAATAATTAAATACATATAGGTATTTACTTTTATCGTCTTTGGATGGTATCCCTTGAATAATTACGGTCAATTAGCTTGTTACAATAATGAGAAAAAATTAATAAAAATAAGCAGTAGGATTGTTAAAAATGCCTCCGTCTAACACCAGTTTAACCATAACTGTAAACGTGGGCGATGGCCATTCTTCTGCCACTCAGAAAATTACGTAAAATACGCAATGCCATCTATCAAATTTAATATGAAGTTCAACGGTCATTGTCATCATTATTTCTACTTTGAGTCTTTAGATGGCGTTGCGAGTATCTGAATTGCGTGTGGTGTCATATTTTACTTCTCGAAAACTTTGATTTCATACCGTTTGTCTTTCATATGCTTTGTTTCATTGCGATGAAAAAAAGCCTAAGTAAGATAATAATCAAGTTACACACAATTTTAATGTATAAAAGTTATCTACATCGATTTCTAAAATTAATAATACGCTCTTCACTAAAAATTTCTACAGATATATTATATACGTAGGTTAATAAAAAAAATTTGTAAGCATGCAAAAATATGTAAAAAAATCTTATTCACGATGACAAAATAGAACAAAAATTTCTCCTAAAAGATCCGTATGGGATTTGAACATCCTTCACATTATATGAAAGTCTAGACACGAAACCACTGCACTGTGGTCTTCGATGAATAATTTATAAAATAGACGTTCTTATACAAACGTCATAATTGACTGGTTGGCTCCCTAACGATGATAGCGTGATGATTTTCGTTTTAGAAGCTAAATTAGCAGCTAAATGGAATAATGTAACATTATAGTACGTGATTTTACTCGCCGCTTTGATTTTATTATGTGTTTTGATTAGTTTTTACAAAATATTTAGAAGATATCGAATAGAAATGTCAATTTTATTTTGAAAAAATGGTAAAAGTTATTTTAATACAAAAAAAATAAGATAAAATAATGACAAAATTTTTAACTGTAGCTAGGAATCGAACTTGCGGCAAATGTCGTTCAATACCTACATTTTGGATTATTGCTCACCCCCCATAGCAAATAGCGTGATAATTTATAGCCTATCAGTTGCCCTGATCTATAAGGATTATGTATGCAAAATTTGAACAGGATCGGTTCAGTAGTTTTTGCGCCAATTAATACCACCGCAAAAGAATTTTACTGTTTTATTATATGTATAGATTTATGTTTTGTTCATGCTTATAATGTAACGCATTATTTTTCGGTAGATTATAATCTATCGAAGTGAAACTGTTAAATCAGAGACTATGGCACGTTAAATTCTCAACTGTCCGACGGCTGCCCCTGATTGGTAACTAACAATAGGCCTGGTTTGGCGCGGCCCCGGAGTTTCGCCCCGGCGTTGCATCTTCACGCGCAGATCGTGCATGTGTGCAAAGACTGTTGTCTCCAAATCCCACGGTGGTAGGCCAGCAAGGAGGCTCGCCGCTTTGCGAAAAACCGTGCGGTATCTCCGCACCATCCGGATGGCCATAAACCTCTGGTTTGCTTTCGGCTTGGCCACTAGTCATTTTCATAGCGACAGCGCCCATACCAGCGCTCCATACCATGGACCGAACGGCTTCTGCATAGAGTTCGAGAGAGACTCCGGCAGGAGGCGTCTGGACCCCCTAAGTTGGGCAGGAGCCAGACTTTTACTGACTTAAACTCACCTGTGTTCTTTCCATTGCGCTTTTGGTTATAGGGCTACGGTAGGTCTTGCGAATAATCCCGTAATCCTAGCAGGCATCGGCTCTACTGGGTTACTGGTACTGGTACTCTCTTCAGTTTTTTAGCTTGATATCTAGCTTGATATTGATATCAAGTTGGATGGTCTTCCTAAGCATGACCCCTGAGGTCGTGCTTAGGAAACCAAGTGACAAAAAATAACTTAAAGCACCCCGCACGGACAGGTTAGGTTCGTAAAAGTTATCATCGTCACCATCTTGTTCATATTAGACTTCTTTAAACCCTGACGACAGATATACGTCCCCTCAGCGGGGCTCCTTTAGCTTATCTTACTTACGACCGTCGTCAGTATTTTGTCCAACTTTGCCTTGAAATTGAAAAAAGAATTGTTAGTAATTTATTTACGACTAACTTTTGCCCGTAGCTTCACCCGCGTACATAAAATATAGGTTATGTCAAACAGGAATAAAGCAGTTTTCTATTGGTGAACAATTTAGCAATCGAACTAGTACTTGCAGAGATTACCTCCTACAAACTTTACCTTTTTACGTGATAATATTAGTGTAGACTTATGTGCAGAAAAAATAGAGTTTGACATATTCATAGTTTAATTTCAATACGGAAACCCTGGGATCAAGGCAACGAAGGAACAGGAGTAAGTTTTTAGTCTGTAAAAGTCTGACACTATCTCCCGCTCTGCCCAAGAGCGGGATTTGTCATTAGATGATTCTAGCTTTTAACAATAAACTTATAATTTAGAGCTAACTTTGTGACAGACTGGTGTCTGATGTAATTGTAAAAACCTGTATTATAAGTCAACAGGACCGTCCCACGGCTAATATGCTAGAAAAGTTAAGCTTTTCGCATTGAACAAAAGTGGAAGCTTAGTTTAAAACATACAAAGTATATAAATCTAAAACAAGAGTAATACATAAACAAACAATTTATGTAAATCGTTGTACGGTACCTGTAAGTTTATAACAATTTTTTTTTGTTTCAGTGACATCATTTGAGGGACCCGAGTTGAACATAAGTCGGGTGACTAGGCAGCATGCAGGGGCTTACCTGTGTATAGCGTCAAACGGCGTGCCGCCGACTGTAAGCAAGAGAATCATGCTTACAGTGCAATGTGAGTATTTCTAGCATTTTATACATTGATGGTGAGACGTTGTTTTTAAACCTAAACTTTTTTTTTGGCATCTGATCTGTTGTCGACTATTCTACCAGTGTCTTATATAGGTTATGATGTCTGCACTGTGAGTGAGTCATGGAATGAGCCTTTTGTGGTTGTTAAACAGGATGAATAGGAATGGCAGGGGTGAATAGAAACACAATTAGATGTTAACCGCTCCAATTTATTGTTTAATTGTAGATTTTTAAATCGATGCTTTCTTCAAATCATCAAAGAATCTAAGCGAAAAACTCAATGTATTTTTTGCGTTATGTTACATTTCACAAGTATATTTTATTAAATATAATTACATCTGTGTTTATTTTTACTTTTGTACCTTTAGTTTTCTTAATTATACTTGTAATTTTTTTATGCATCGTGTTGATTTCGAGTTGATTGACGTGACTGGGTTGGTTGACTGAAAATGCCTAAGGGATTAATTCCGCCTTTGAACCTTTGTGTTGCATGAAGATCTAATAAGTAAATAAGCATTCACCCCTGCATTCGCATTCACCCCATTTATAGGTACTTGGACAATGTTAATTGGGCTCTAGACAAAGTAATAATCGCAATGACAACGATTTTAAACGGTTTAAATATTTATAACTGGCCCGTGATATTTTGATAGGACAAGTCAATTCTATTTGTTAAAGCCCCAAGATAGTACGCGAATATTTTTCATGTGTATATGTTCCTACGTTTATTTGTTACTCCTTCACGCTGAAACGGCCTAAATACGAAATGTCCTGGAATAGGAGATTTTTTTTGCATTATCATGGATTAATTTCTACTTTTACACGGGCGAAGTCAGACGCTAGTTAAATATAAAGGAAACCTTTGCTTAGCTGCTTGTTGCTTTTGGACTGGGGGGACTGGGGACTGGCCCGCAATGGCCGAAGACACACTTGTGTGGAAAAGGGAAAGGGAGGCCTTTGCTCAGCAGTGGGACATAAATAATAAATAAATAAATATTGTTGCTTTTATTTTATCAAGTAAAGTTATTCTTAGACGAATGCGACTGCAGAATATATAGCTACAACTTAAGCCTGCAGTGTAATATTACTCTTTACCTCGAAACGATTTTGTCAAAATTATAGATGGTGTTGATGGTAATTAGTTATTGGATTAGTTTCTGTAATGAATAATCTGTAAATGGACACCTAATTGCGCCCGTGAGATATCGGATTACGATATTGCGTTTCTATTTACGTGGTTGTAGGTCTAATGAGCCTTGCGAATGCACAAAAGCATTAGGTAGGCTGCAGAGGTCAGCTGGGTGCTGCCTTTGAAATCTGTATTGTCGCTTTTATTGTTTGAAGGATAGAAAGCCGTATGAAATACGGTGAACATGACAATTGAAGCAGGATTTGATTTTGATTTATAAACGTGATTGATTGTAGCCTTTAGACAAAGTAAAATAATTATTCGAGCGATAGTAAATATACTAGTATATACTTTTAAACTCTTATTTTCTTAATATTCTTTTGTATTTTTATGCACTTGCCACATTTTCTCTTTACCACCCTAGGTTGTAAGGCATTAAGTCCGCCATTGTACTTTTGTGTTACATGAAGTTTTAATATATAAATAGTTAATTTTGAAATGCTTGGGACACATAGATCATGTGCCATTTCAGTATTCTGACGTTTGTCCAGTTATCATTGAAAGAGTATCACATGATCAAAGGCATTAATAAAATTAGGAGTTTGCATTATAACCTAAACATGATTGGAGCAATATAAGAGGATCCAGTAGTTGGGACTCGAGGTGGCGCTGCACAAGTCCGAGGCCATGTGTTTTTACGGCCCTCGGAACACGCCATCACGGCGTTCCCAATTAACGGTAGGAAGAGTTCTCCTCAGCGTCAGGTCGACGATGAAGTACCTGGGACTCGTCCTCGACAGTCGGTGGAATTTCGAGGAGCATTTCTGACGTTTGGCTTCCAAACTTAATCGGACTGGAGCGGCCCTCAAGCGGCTCCTGCCCAACCTAAGGGCCCCAGAGGCTCTATGTAGGCATCGTTCAGTCCATGGCCCTTTATGGGGCGCCGGTGTGGGCGCCGTCGCTGCGAAAGCTACCGGCGGCCCAGCTGAACGCATGCCAGAGGGTCATGGCCATACGGATGGTGTGTCTTACCACACGATTTCGCACGAAGCGGACAACGTTTTTGCTGACCTGTCACTATGGGATCTAAAGGCAACAGTCCTTGCACGCATGCACGATCGAAAGCGAGCAATGGGTAAATCACCGTCCGACGATCCAGTAACCATCCGAACCGAGCCCAAGTCATCGACGGCGCGTTGTGTTCCACGCGCGCCTTAAGGAGATATCAGCAACCATAGTGGCACAGCAGGGTCGAAGCCTACTGGGGCCATTGGTGATTCAAAAAAGATCCCCGGGGCCCTGGAACAATGGCAAAAAAGGAACGGGAGTGGGTTTTTAGTCAGTAGAAGTCTGACACGCCTCCGCGCTCCGCCCAATTCGGATTTATATTAGATGATTTTTCCATGCAAAAAAAAAAGGTCACTGATCAAAGGATCTGTCAAAATTTTAGCAGGTTCCCGCATACGTCAAACATAAATTTGTCATTATGTACGAGTTTAAAATTCTCTGCCATTTCTTTCAATGGAGTGTCAGTGGTTGACCATTGGACAGTCATAATTACGCCACCATATTTTGTCTTAAGATTACCCAACTTGTCAAAATCAATAATTATGAAATCAATGATAGACCATCTGACACTATTGTAATAGAAGACTTGAGGCCTAGATTAGGTGCTACTTACATATCTTTCACCATCATTGGTTCATCTAAATACAGTACGAAAAATGATAAACAAAAATTGCTACTTTATGTGTTGCAAATTAACTAAAGTACTCTCTCTTTCCTAGTTCCCCCGGTGATAACAATAAGGAACCAGCTGGTGGGGGCGGCGCTAGGCACTGAGCTAGTACTGGAATGTGAGACCGAGGCGTATCCTAAACCAGTCAGCTACTGGAGCAGAGATAACGGCGAGATCGTCCCCGTCGGTAAGATTAGATATATTTTATGTTTTGCTTTAATACTTGCTATCGCACTAGATATACGCTAGTGCTATCCTAACTAATATTTATTTACTTATAGTTGACCCAGCAGACGTTGTTCTGTTATATAAATTATGAACGAAAAAATGGACGGGGTAGAAGGGTAAAAAATAGCCTACGACCAATTTTTTAGACTAATCTATATATATAAAAGTAGAAACTGACTGATTGACATATCAAAGCACAGCCGAAACAACTGGGACTTAGAGCTTCAATTTTTGCACAAGGTTTCCTTTTATGACGTAGGCGAGCACTAAGTAGGTGCTCGGACCTATTTAGTGCACCCCCTGCCTTCTTTTTTTTTTCATTCATTCTTGCTGTGTAATATTCTTCTTTTTTTTAAATTTACAATTAGTCTTAAGTGTATACACATGGCTATTATTGTTTGTAACAATGGTAGTCAAACAGTATTACCTCATTACGCGTTATTTTGGTAACCTCACTCTCGGACTCCACGAGACAGGCTCGACCTAGTGTGGAGTTCAACAGTAATTTCTGTTTCCTGTGTTTATTTGTGAATTTAGACATAAGTAGTATGTAAAGGAAATGTAAAGCTCGTGTTTTCTGGCAAATAAATCATATATTATAATTATTACTTACCTAGGACCTACTTACCTACTCTAAAGAGGACCTACTTACAATAATAATATTTGTATGAATAAACCTGCTTACACGCGGGCTAAGCTTCTGGTAAAAGCTAGTTAAATATAAACAGAAAATTTCATAAAAATCGGTCAAGCCATTTCGGAGAAGATCGATAACAAACACTGAAACACTGTGGCACGAGATTTTTATATTTTACGAGTAGATTATATTGTAGACCTCATAAAATCACACACACACACGCAAACACATCACAGGGCAAACATCTAAAAACGTGTACAATGGTCGTTTTACCAATATTGTAAATGAGAAAGTAGGCATGTATGTTTGTATCTGTTTACGCCTAAACCATTGAGCCGAATGTCATGAAATTTACACGTACGTTGTCAGGGATACAGAAAAGGATATAATGTAACTTTTATCCAGAAAAAAAGTACTGTACAAGAGGGATAGAGTAATAAATTTGACAGTCAAAATTGTTTTCAGATGCTAGATGGCGCTGCTTGTCTTTCAAATGCAAATTTAATTATTTTAATAGAAATTTTAATAGTGTGCTAAGAGTCAATTTGTTTCGATATAGGTAATATTTTTTGTGAGTCTTTAAATTCTAAATTAATGTAAACGAAGCCGCGGGCAATAGCTAGTTCATTATATGTGGTATTTTTGTATTACTTATGTTAAAAATTATCCTGGAAAACACTAAAATCCATCTAATAATTGTACCAATAGTACCTATTTAGTAAATCCACAGAAAATCGATTTTCTTTTACACTATTCGGTTTTGAGAATTTTCCTTGTATTATCTCAAAAACCATGAATTATAATCCAGCGTTATCAAGTTACCAAAATGAGGCAACGTTATATGTACTTTGGTGGAAAATAAATAATTCAGCGATATTGTAGCTACAACCGACAGAAGAGAAGAGCTTGTTGGATCAGAGGTACTGGATTAAAACGCCATGTCAAATATCTAAATCAGTAAATTCGTTTGGAAAATTCGGTCAAACTTGGGAATTGTGGTTGAACAACGGGGACTAAAATATACACTTTAACATGCTACTAAAACACGATCAAATCTGGTTCAGTGAGATTGTGGTCAACGCAATAGACAAAAAAAAAACATATCATTACTGATCAAATCCTTACAATTGTTTTAAGTCCAAATTTCTTTTTGTTTTAGGTACCATTTTATTTTTACCACCCTCTCTAGTATAAAGGGTATTATTATCTTAATAATCCACAGATTTACAAAAGCCCAGAGAAAATCGACCTAATGTATCCACCCGCATCGTATTTAGCGTTCAGACAGCCGCTTACGTTGTCGTTCACTTAAATATATTTATACGATTCGTTTAGTGTCTTTGTAATACAAGAATTTGTCTAAAAAGTAAATAGCATGGAATGGTTGTGACCGACCTTTGTTTCCATCTCTTATCATCATCATCATCATTCCAGCCGAAAGACGTCTACTGTTGGACATAGGCCTCCCCCAAATGCCGCTACAATGACCGGTCCTGTGCGTCTCGCATCCATCGGATTCCCGCGACCCTCACCAGGTCATCGGTCCACCTTGTGGGAGGCCCTCCAACGCTGCGTCTTCCGGTACATGGTCGCCATTCCAGAACCTTTCGCAGAACAGATGGTCGATGGGGACCATCTGTTCTGCGAGCAATGTGCTCTGCCCACTGCCACTTAAGTTTGGCGATTCTTCAGGCTATGTCCGTAACCTTGGTTCTCCTGCGGATATCCTCATTTCTGACGTGATCACGCAAGGAAACTCCGAGCATAGCCCTTTCCATTGCCCTTTGAGTAACTTTAAGCCTTCTGATGAGGCCCATTGTAAGCGACCACGTTTCGGAGCCATATGCCATCACTGGCAACACGCACTGGTCATAGACTTTTGTCTTGAGACACTGTGGTATATTGGACGAGAAGACACAGCTTCCCGAACGCTGCCCAGCCGAGTCGGATTCGACGATTGACCTCTTCCAGTTTCCATCTCTGCAAGAGCGGAACTTTCGCAAGAAATCGAACTCCGCATCTGCAACAGACTTTTTGAGGTGAGAAGTTAAAAAACTTCTTCCGTTCTAAGTGAAGTCAACTTTAAACTGATAAAAATCTACCTGTGCTCCTTTAGTTGCTCTTTGCGTTCGAAGGCCGTTGTAACTCTTTCGACCAATCCCGTAGCTCTGCCTTCCAAGCCATGATACAACCGTTTCGTTTCGATTTTCTTTTTAGTCTCACTGCTCAGTCAATCTCACACTTTTCTCAATGCTCAGTCACGTGGTCGGAACAAAGGAATAGGAAGCGTGACCTACTTGAGGCGTTCAACGAAAAGAGAATCAAAACGAAACGGTTGTAACTTGGCTAGGGGGGCTGGTAGGCATCGTTAGGGATCCCTGAAGATATAATTTGAAGTTTCATGTTTTTGCTCCTTTATCATTGCAGTTGTTAGGCTGCTATTCAATGGAGCAGATTTTGTTTTGCGAAACATAAAAAAAAACCCTGAAAGGAACAGAGAACTGCCAAAACAGCAGAGGTGAAGCTTTATGCCTTCTCCTCCGCTAAAATGGCGTCCATAACATTTCTATCCCGTACTAGTTACATTTCATACTAATATTCGTATAACATGTGGTCATTAAGTTAGTGTTATATCTAAAATAATAAGTACCATGTATTCTGGCTTTTACGTAGCTTTGCTTGCTTCCATTGTTGGAACAAAATTAACAAGTCCTTTGTTTACCTTCACACTTTCATTACTTTTACATTTTCATTATGAGATAATGTTTTATTTTATTATTTGTTACGCGTACGTTGCGCTCTTTCTGTGTGATGTCATAATTTGATTAAAACTTTGTAATTCGAAGTTATTATCTTGGGAGCAGAGTAGTGAGTATTACAAATGATGCACTATAGTTTTATCTTGTTAAAAGCGAAAATTATTGATTTGTTTGTAGCCAGTTTACTATTCGATTTTATTGTGATTTTTCGTAGTCAGATATTTTTTTTTGCGTTCAATATATTTTTATTGAACGTTGAGTCTTCTAAATCATCATCATCATCATCATCATCATCATCATTTCAACCGAAAGATATCCAGTGCTAGTTATAGGCCTCAATCAAGTGTCGCCACGACAACTGGTCTTGTGCGTCTCACATCCATTGTATTCCCGCAACCCTCACCAGGTCATTGGTCTACCTTGTGAGAGGCTTTCTAAATGTTTGGTTCCTACTGTATATTTTCGTATCGACCATATTTCGACAAACAGGTCATTTACCACAATAAACAGCAATTAGCTGAACTGCAGTCCGGAATTTCGTCGACGTTAACATGATTGTCACTGTCAACACCTAGTGGTCCACTAATAGCAATTTGCGAGTAATCGAAAACTCATTCGACAGTTTGTCGACAAGAACTTACAATATCGAATAATAAAAAATAAAAAAGTCGTTATAATCTCAGCTTTTTAGAAATACAGAACAGTATTTTTATCTAAAGCCTTTTTACACCTTCTTTATATGCAAAATCCTTCTAAGCTGGCTCTTTTCTTCATCATTTTTTATTGTATTTCGAACTTATTCTTAGGGTTTAACTTTTTTAGGTCAACCATTCACTAAAAATTAGGGATAAAATACAAATAGGTACTCGTATAATTTTTTAGGCCCAGAGAATTTGGTAGCCAAAAATAAGTCAGTGGCTATTAAAAGTTTTGCTATTGAATAACTTCAAATAAAAGGTAAACTCTGGCTGATAAATTGACCGTTTGAAAATACTAAAGATACAGCGAGATCCTTCTAAACATATCGCTGGTGAGTTTTCTGTATTCGATATACGTCTATCCTTATTAGGTACGTTTGGTCGTTAAAAGCTCCAGACAGAGCGAATCGACGGTGCGAAATGATCTGTGGAGCAAGTTTGGAATAATTTCTATAAAAAAAGCATCGTCGCATTGAAGCCGCATTCTTATATCACACTTGTCTTGTCTTGTTTGTTTGTTGTCTTGCCTTAATTCAGCAATGTGTGGTTGACAACTCTTTCAAAAATTAAGTTCTTGATGCTAAATCGAACTTTACCAATTTTGACGCGGTAATATTTAGATATCCAGTGTGATTTTACTTAAAGTTTGAAATAACTCTCAATTAAAGGCTTAGTTCACGAGCTTTTAGGTAAACTTAGGTACATATGTAGATTGTAGACTAGACGGTATGCAAAATGCAAAACTAATTCATTTCGGACTTGCGCAGAAACTGAAACTTTTTGGGACACTGTAACTTTGTAGTATCACTGCTTTTATTGTGTTCTTAGCTAAAATATGTTTTTCTGTGTTCGTGACACGAGGTAAATATCTAAGCAAATGTGATTAATGATTCTTTTTTATTCTTGGCTGCTTTGTGGTATAGTTTCTAGTACAAAAGTAGACTAGGTACGATGACAGTCGCGCTTAGTGAAGCGTTTTGAGATAAAATATAGCAAGTTCAGTTTGCTAGTTACACTAGCAGCCTAGGGGTGACCCCATCTGATTCACATTAGGGTGGCATCGCGCGTCTTTAAGGAAGACTTTGTAAACAAAACAGTGCTTGCGGGCGTGTTATAATTGTTCTTACTGTTTCAGTTCAGCCCTATTTTGCTGTGTCATGGTATTACATGGGACCTACGTGGGTCCCATGTAATACCATGACATTATGTTGGTTGTGAGTAGTAGTAGCCTAGTGGTAACTGCCCCGATTTACGAATCGTAGGTTGCGAGTTCAAACCCATCCAGGTGTATTACTTTGTGTAATTTATTTCATCACTACTGCTCTCAAAACGGTGAAAGAAAACATCGTGAGGAAACCGACATGTCCTACAACCAAAAAATTCCAAGACATGTGACATACACCAACACGCACTGGGCCCGCGTGGTGGATTACGGCCCTTTCTCTCTCCTAGAGAGAAGACCTGATTCCCAGCAGTGGGAATCTTAAAAGGCTGATTATAATAAAATATGTATGTTTATTTAGCAGTGTTCATGAAGCAGTATTAACATAATTACCATGTTTTGTTTCTGCACCACCCTAAGGTTGACTGATAGAAAATGCCTAAGGCATTAAGTCGGCCTTAGTACAGTGTGTATTACTAGTGCATAAAGTTTTAATAAACAAACAAATAATTACGTCAGAGGTTGTCTTCGAATGTCTTAGTTTCAAGTTCAAGTTGCATCAAATAAGGCTCTACAATGTTTTACGATTGAAGAATGTTGAGATTCACATCGATACAGCGCATTGCGCTTTCCTCCTAGGTCAGCAGTGTACGCTAGACATGTCTGCTATTATTAAAGACTTCGTGCTTACTTTATATCTTCAATTCTGGGATTTTGTAGACTTTGTTCATATGGCGGAGTTGTTCAATCGGAATTGTTTAGTTTATACAGTATATAATTATATTTTTTTCGCAATACCTTGCAGTCAAGGTGAAGCGCCGATAAATCGGTGATAACTGTAGACAAAAATTAAAAAAATTGGTATGACGCACATTTATTTCTTTTTTTATTTATTAATCAATTGCTGGGTGTACTTATCGTAAACATCAAACAGTAGAGGTGGGATACCATGATGTTCAAAGTAAGATTGTTTCATTCTTATTTTAGTGTGGGTAAGAGACAGAGCTATACAGGTTTTCTAGCGCCAACTCTTATCCACACTAGAAATAAGAATGAAACAATCTTACTTTAAACGTCATGGTAGCCCGGCAGGAAGCCAACAATCTACAAACCAAAACAAGCAATACAAACATATATATTTATATATAGGGTGACTGGTAATTAGTGACCGATACTTAAACACGTGATTGTACTCATGTTTACAAACAACTTTCCCAAAGAAACTTTTTTTATACTAATTAATTTAATCATAATAACAAAACAGCAGCAGCAACAGTCTTTGGATATTATTTTACCGAAACATGTAGGTGCCGCGCCGCTAACAGCTGATCGGGTGAAGACGCGCGCGCGAAGTTCAAAGTTTCAAACAGCTACTGTCTGTAGTAATTGTGAAACATTCACAATGACTATAGACAAAAAGAATGAATAATATGTAGAATGTTAATTTTTGAAATAATAGGTATGTGAGAGTGAAGGCGATGTGTTTTAATTTTACTAAAATAATTGAACGTTCCAATGCCAATATTTATTAATGTTTCATAAAACGTAATAATGGTAGACTATAGCAAATTGTAAACTTCTAAAGTAATTTTATAAATTGACGGGTACACCTAAGAGCTTCAAATACCGTATTTTATTAAAAGAAATGGACCATAAATATTTCCACTTTGGCTGAAAGTACTACTGAGCAACGTATTCGGGCTGTATTTTACATATAATGGTATTATTTCTTTGAAGTTATACTTTTTGTGGAGGCCTTTCGTTTTGAGAAAATTAAAAGATTCTGTGTCATATTGGGTAAGGTCAACAATTTCTCATTTTATATTACATAATTATGATGTATATTTAGTGCATACTAAAGTTCATTTAACCCTAAGGACTTACATCCTGATGATATCATACCTAATAATGTTAGGTGCATTTCATCCGCTTAGGGGCTAGCTTTAAATTTCAAAAGCACTGTGATCCTCTGGGATTGCTTCTACTGTAACTAAACTGACAAGCATTTACGTAAGATGCACATTAAATGTTGGTGTGTAAATGTCGTAAGCGTTACAAATTAGTTTGATGTTACTGGTTAAGTTATCAAAATAAACGTCAGTCATCGTAAATTAATTTCTCGGGAAAAGGCAGTGAAGCATTATCATGGTTTCTAAAACTGAACTCTAAGAAATGGTATTTTGGTAATATTGTCAAAGTGAAAATCTATATATGTTATATATAAGGGGAAACTGACTGACTGACATATCAACGCACAGCAGAAACTACTGGGATTAGGAACGTGAAATTTTACACAAGGCTTCCTTTTATGACGTAGGCGAGCACTACGAGAGGATTTTCCAAAATTCACTCCCTAAGGGGATGAAGCGAGTGTCTAAAGTTTGTATGGAGAAACCTACGTTTACGCAAGCGAAGCCGCGGTCAGAAGCTAGTTTTACAATATAATATAACCCGCCCATTTGCTCTTAATTATGTTTTTAACAAAATAATTATTGTTTAACGTTGATATACACCGACTTTTAATTCATTGGCAATATTTCAGGGGGTGAAATAATTTATAATTTTTCCTGCTGCGGTCTTCCCGTCCGATTATTATTTAGGTGTCTTCAAGGCTAGAGTGAATAGGCTTTTAATAAACTAGTGCGCCTCGCTATAAACGATTGCATCACTGCTTACCTTCAGGAGGGATCGCAGTCAAGAACTTGTTATTGTTATTAAAAAAAAAATGGATTCGCGAATAAAAGAAATCAGCAAAAGATTCTTTTATAGTTTGTTTATTCCTGGATTCATTAATCTTACACTAGTACTTTTAATTAGTACAAATACTTAAAGGGCTTATTAGAAAAGGTCTTGTTATTATTTCAGTAAAGTCTCAATAAATAATATTCATAAACAGTAAAGTTATTAGCGTTTTTTCAATCCAAAAATGTCATTCAATTCATAGAAATATTGTACAGGTTATTGATTATAAATGATTATAAATGTATTTTATAGTAGCAATGGAATGATTGATTCAATTATGAATGAACCAATTATGGCAAATTTTCAAGGATATTTCGTATTTTTTTTTACCTTTGGTTACACAAAGGTAACGGGTACGGATAGAGCCCCATTTTTTTTTTTACTTATAAAAAATAGTGGTGTATATTAGCAAAAAATATTTAACAGTCAAAATATTCTACCTCATAATACGAAGCACCTACCAGTACAGTTACCATACACGCATAAATACTATCGCAAAAATAAAAGCAAATTTCGCGTAGAATAACTGCTGTAACTGTGAGAAAAATACTTATTTTACAATAGTTTAATTTCTGAAATACTGTGTTGTTACACTGTAAGCTATAGACAAACACTTTTAAGTTATGCGTCATTGTCACATATTTACGCCCGCGAGTGTACCATTATATTTTTTAATATGCTAAATACATTTTCATGTTCTACAGGGGGTGGTTTGGAGCCGCACAAGATAGATGGATCATATCGATCAGTACTGAAGCTCGCGATCCGTCGAGTCACTAGTTCCGATTATGGGACCTATAAATGTGTTTCGAAAAATTCCCTCGGCGACACTGAGGGCACTATTAAGTTGTATCGTAAGTATTCTTGACGTTTAAATTGTATATGTTCTATTTATATATTTGTACTAGTTGACACAGCAGACGTTATCCTGTCTTAGTTTGTGTCCCTGTTCGAATTGAATGAATATTCAATTCGAACAGGGACCTTACTATTTTTTTTTATTTTTTTTTATAAAAAGGAACAGTAAACAGCTACAATATAAAACTTAGGTACTACAGGTATGTAAAACATATAAACAATATATTGTAGCCCACAGCGCTGCTCACAGATTAACTGTGTGCAGATTACTATGATGTGTTAAAACTTCAAGAGAGTGAGCGAGAAAGATTTTCGTAATAATTTTGGGATTTGATTTTTTTTTACTTTTGATTACACAAATCTGCCCCCCTAGCTAAGTTACAACCTTTTCGTTTCGATTCTCTTCTCGTCAGTCGCCTCGAGTCAGCCATGCCTCCGATTCCTTTTTTCTCACGTCATCTCAACGCTCAGTCACGTGGTCAGAATAAAGGAATAGGATGCGTTACCGACTCGAGGTGATCAACGAAATGAGAATCGAAACGAAACGGTTGTAACTTGGTTGGGTGAGATGATCAGTGAGGGGTACGCAATTTGCCTGCCGAGGTCTTTTAATCCAATTATAATTTGGGTGTCTTCAAGGCTAGAGTGAATAGGCTCTTAATATTCTTTTTTATTATTATATTATATTATATATATTTATTTTCTCTTAATATTTCTTGAACAGACTTATTAGAAAAATAGTTTTTATCACCCCTGGTATGAAATTCCAAAAACCTAGTGTATTTTACACAGTAACAAACAAACAATACATATTTCTCATAGTCAAAGAAGCTGTTTAAAAAACCTCAGCAAAGAGGCGCAAAGTGGTAGCTTAGTTGACATATATATATATATATTTAACTGGTTTGATAAATTGAACAAACAAATTAATATTTATTTCTTCTTTAAAAATAAAATAATTCACTTTTTTATATTTCAATTTAAAACTGTTTGGCAGTTTACCTCAACTTCGATTAACACACAGCGCACAAAAAATAAATCTGCACGCCGCAAATTATGTCCCGAAATATGTTGTAAATAATATTTTATTTATTTTTGCGAGTAATCCAACTCACGGTTTTGAAGTCTTTTCATTATAAACGAACAAATAAATTCTGTTTATTTACAACACCCGCTTCCAATTCGTTACAGATTGTATAGGTATTAAAGTTGTTGAGCAAAACACAAAAGTTTCAAAAGATATTTTATCTCATTGCGGTTATTTACTTTGCCCTATTCACGAAAATTCTTCGAAGAAGATATCATGATCTGATAGCATTTGATTGTATGAAATCGTTGGTTACAAACGTGTAATAGGTCTTTTCTGTCAACAGCGATGCCTCTTCCGCCGATGGAGAATAAAAACGGTAAGTACCAAAAATAGATGAGAAAATTATTTGGTTTTAGCCGACCTGATAGATTTGTGTCGTCCAAATTTCTGAGTTAATACAAAAATTTCATAGAAACATATATTTTCACTTTTTTCACAGAGTTTTCCGGAATTGGTTAAATTTTTTTTGTAAAAATAAAACAAGTTTCTAGTTGTCACTTTTTTTTTTTACTAATAGCATCGAACAGTTTTTTATTTATTATTATTTAAATAGATACTGTGATCACGTTCTAATATGTGTATTTGACAGTTGTACAGAGGTTAAACATCATAGCTGACAAATCATCGGAAAGTACACCCTTCGGCACCCAAGGTACGTATTAAATAGTGGTCAACAACTATTTAGATTTAATATCCCGCAATTACCTTCCTGTGTGTGTCATTTAAATATCTTGATTTAAATAATATTTGTCATGTTAGGTTTTATGGTTTTTTTGAATAATTTATGCATATGCCATCGTATGTACGTGATCAGAATAAATATTTTTGTATACACATAGAAATTCTGGTATTTATACGAAGCGCGTCAAATGTTTTGTTGATCTGAAAAAGAAAGATTTTGAAAAAGGTTTAATCTATGATAATAGAGACAGTTTTATAAATTATATCTATAAGACAATCTTCTTGAGGTGTGTAGTATACTACATAACTCTGCATTTTATGAAAATTGTATACTAATTTCGATTTTGTTAAAATTTGAGTCTATGTGAGTATTTAAGAAAATATTGTTATTGATTAAAAAAAGCCTTACAAGACACAGAAACAAAAACGCTTGTAAAAAATTACCAAAAACACAAAGGAAACCTGTTCGATTGCTAATTAGTGAAATGTTTTCAGATTTCAGATTACAAGATTACAACCGAGGGGTCTCAAAAAGTCAGTGCTACCATGTTTTCCTATTCTTATTAGCAATTTTAATCCAGATAGCAACATCTCGGGGTTAATGTTCCTGTTTAAGCCTAGTAAATAAGTACAATAAATCATTCAGAATTCGAGATAATTATCAAATTCTAAGACTATAATCATTTACATTCTATATCATACATGACAAAATTCCAACTCTGTCTTAGCTTTTTTGATGAATAAAAATGGTCATTCATACTCTAAGGTTGGCCTTTGACTAATTGGTGGCGATGAATTGCAATTATCTCGAATGGTATAATTTAGTATAATTATACATACTTCTCCATACAGTACAATCCCTTAGATGGGAATATCGCTTTGATGTTTGGTAAATTTTCTATTTTTGCCTTGAGCTCTATTATTTTAATTAGGTACTGTAAAGATTGTGTAGTTCATTTCTAGTTAAAATATTATTTTGTAAATAACATAAAATAACCATAATAAGTTAAAATTTTTGTCTGATTTTATTAATAAGTTGTAAAATATTCATTAAAGATTATTTATTATACATTGTGGCAAAGGATAAGAGATAATAGCCATTTACAAAAAAATACTACAGTTTTTGAAATAAATGTATAATAAAACTGTTAAAATACGAACTTCAGCGTGATTCAGTATCACGTAAATAAATGGTAATGCCCAAAAATCAGAGGAACAAAATAAAATAAAAAATTGCTACAATTTATATAAATACTAGTTTCAAGTGTTAAATGCTACAAAAATGTAATTGGTTACCGGATAACTAGTCCGAATCAATTGCCCAATATTGTTCAGGCGGAAAAACTGACGTAGTCAAAATACGATGATCAAATATACCTCTATTAACCTATTTACGACCAAACTGTATTGTTTGTACGGGTTTAACAGTACCGCTGAAATGATTTATAATTTAACCTAAGTCACACAATTTATTGTCAACATAACCGACTAAAAAGTCTTGTTGTTTTATAATACACACATCCAAAAAACTTGGGTTCTCTTGGAAAATTTAAGATATTCTACGGTTATATTTATTTTAAAGAGCTATTTTTTAATAAAGTCGTTTTGTTTAAAATCATACTATTTAAGTTATGAAATAATTTAAGATTATTTAGTATTTTTTTTTTTTATAAAATGATGTAGAGCAAGGAAAATGAATCATCATCTTCCTGCCCTTATCCCGTGTTATTTGGGGTCGGCGCAACACGTTTTTTTCTTCCACTCTGCCCTGTTACTCGTCATGCTATCACTAACTTCCTTTTCTTTCATATCACTCTTCACACAATCCATCCATCTTTTCTTTGGTCTCCCTCTCCCTCTCCATCCATCCACATGTAAACTCATAACTCTTTTAGTAACGTGCGTTTCATCCCTCCTCTTCACATGACCATACCAAGATAAACGATTCCCTTTCAACTTTTCAGTCACTGGTGCCACTTTCAAACTTCCCCTAATATATTCATTTCTCACTTTATCCATTCTCGTCACACCACATATCCATCTTAACATTCTCATCTCCGCTACATGCAATCTTTTTTCATCCGTCTTTTTCACAGCCCAACATTCTGATCCATACAGTATGACAGGCCTTATCACGGACTTGTAGATTTTACCCTTCAACTTGAGGGGCATCCGTGGGTCACAAGTTGTTCCCGTGACCTGTCTCCATTTCATCCATCCTGCGTTGATCCGATGTGTTACGTCCCGGTCTACCTCACCATCCCCTTGGATGAGTGACCCGAGGTACCGAAAGTCAGAGCAGATCGGTATGGGCGTTCCAGCTAGAGCTAAAGGCACTGGATTGGAGAGACCGCCGAAATCGCAGAACAAGTATTCCGTTTTGGTTCTACTCAATTTCAGGCCAACACTCTCCAGTCTGTGCCACCACACCTCCAATCTGCTCTGGACTTCTAGGCCACTCTCGGCAACCAACACAATATCATCGGCAAACAACATACACCAGGGAGCCTCTTCCTGAATGTCCGACGTCAGAGCGTCCATTATCATCAGGAAGAGGTAAGGGCTGAGAGCCGACCCTTGATGTAAGCCGACTGCCACATTGAAGCTGCCAGTGGTACCCACTGTAGACCGGACTTGGGTACTGCATCGACTGTACATCGCTCGGATCAACTGCACATACTTCCCAGGCACACCTTTCTCCTTAAGGGCCCACCACAGAACCTCACGAGGTACCCGGTCGTATGCCTTTTCGAGGTCAATGAATACCATGTGCAAGTTTTTATGCGCACCTCTATATTTCTCGCACAGCTGGCGTATAGCAAAAATGGCATCCGTTGTACCCCGACCAGGCATAAAACCGAATTGGGTCTGTGAAATTTCACTCTCTTCTCTCAGCCTCCTTTCAATAACTTTCTCCCAGGCTTTCATAGTATGTGACATTAGCTTTATTCCTCTATAATTGTTGCACTCAAGCACATCACCTTTGTTTTTAAAAATCGGCACTAAAGAGCTATTGCACCACTCATCAGGTATGGCTTCTTCCAGCAACAACTTATTGAAGAACAAAGCTAACCACGTCCATCCATCCACTCGCAATAACTTCCACACTTCCACTGGTATTCCATCTGGACCAATGGCTTTACCATTCTTCATTCCATTTACTGCTATTCTGACTTCATCCATATTAACAATTCGCACTAATCCCACATTCACTGGTTTATTCTCTAACACCCCACTCCAATTATTTTCCTCATTCATCAGTCTTTCAAAATATTCTTTCCACCTCTTTTTGATTTTTTCATCATCCGATAGAACCATTCCAGTTTCATCTCTTATACATCTTACCTGACAAACATCCCTCGCCTTTCTCTCTCTTATTCTAGTAAGCCGGTATAGCTCTTTTTGGCCTGCAGGACTGTCCAGTGTGTCATATAGTTTGTCCTGGGCCTTTGATTTTGCTATTGCCACGGCTTTCTTAGCTTTCTTCTTTAGAACGTCATACTCATTCTTTTTTTCAGCTTTTAAACTAGCGTTTCCTGGCTCTACACACTGCCATTCTTTGAATTTTTTCTTCTTTTCTTTCAACACACTCTGAATTTCTGTCGACCACCACCATGTATCCCTATCTATTATACCCTTTCCTCTCGTCTCTCCCAAAATATCTTTCGCTGCATGCCTGATACACCCAGCCATCTCATTCCAGCTTTCATTTATACTTCGATCATTCATGTCTCCCATCTCTATCATTCTGTCCACCACTCGCTCCCTGAACTTCTTCGCACAATCATTCTTCTCTAACATATGCCATTTTATTTTAGGGGGAGGACGCTCTTTGTATTTGGTAGAGAGTACTTTGACCACTGATGTCATAACCAGGAGTCTGTGTTGTGAGACTAGGTCTTCTCCTGGCAGTACTTTGCAGTCTTTGACGTGCTTTAGTTGGTTGCGCCGAACTAGAAAGTAGTCTATTTGGGTCTTATGATTACCACTTTTGTACGTGATCATGTGTTCGTCTCTTTTCTGGAACCACGTATTGGCTACTGCCAAGTCAAATGCAGTAGCGGATTGCAACAGTGTCTCTCCTTCACTGTTCGGACTACCGAAACCCCATCCCCCATGTACTCTTTCATAAACACCTTTCATTCTTCCCACATGTCCATTAAAATTAATCCTCCAACTATTAATTCTTCATGAACAGGGATGTTCATTAACGCTCTATCAAAATCCTCCCAAAACTTCTCTTTCACCGTTTCATCACATCCTACTTGTGGTGCATACACACTAACTACATTCAACATCACATTCTCTAACATAACTTTCACAACTATAAATCTATCACTAATCCTTTGTACTTCCATCACGCTTTCTTTCAATTTACTGTCTAACACTATTCCTACACCATTTCTTTTTCCATCACTTCCACAGTAGTAGAACTTATATCCCTCACCAATTTCTCTCGCTTTTGTTCCTCTCCATTTAGTTTCCTGCAAGCATGCTATATTTATCCGTCTTCTTTTCAATACATCCGCTAACTCTCTGGCCCTTCCAGTCATAGTCCCAACATTCCAACTTGCATACCTCAATCTCACTTCCCGAGCTAACTTCTTACGTTGCACCCGCCCGAGGTGGTGCAACAACCCTGGTCCATTTCCCACAGGAGCCGGGTGCTGCCCCTGCGCGTCGCCTGTGGGGTACGCCCTAGCCCTATCGCGCATTCTATTAAGACCGAACATGTTGCTATGGGATTTGGCTAGTTTTATTTTAAAGTCGGCCGCCAGCCTGACACCAACCCTCCTTGGGAATGCTTTTGTTGGTAGTTTACCCGACACCACGGGGTGACCTAAGGTGCTGTAGTATGCACAGAATCTAAATATCCCTTAGTCGCCTCTTACGACACCCACGGGAAGATATGGGATGGTGCTATTCTTTACGTCCGACACCATACAGAACAACAAGCAAGGAAAATGAATCAATTAGTTTATTTGTAAATCTTATTTTCGTAATACATTAATTAATAATAACTCCTTCTCTAGCTTGGATACATGCTGCGATATTGTGAATACATGGCATTAAGGGTACTGGAATAATTACCATGTGAGTGATAAAATGAAGTATTTATTTTCGCTTTAATTTGCACTAAAAACACAAATATCATTGATAGAGGAAATACACCGAATTGTACGTGCACGTTGTACGTTGTTGTAATTGTTGTGTTTTTATTCCAGTACCCTTAATGCCATGTACTTACAGATATTCCTAAGTAAGCAGAAGATACAGTTATCCAGTAAACCTTGTGGTGAGCGGTAACCTGTCCCATTCTTAAACGATGAATTTTCTGACCTCTGACAGGGTTTGTGAGGAAGACTGGTGATACTAAATAGCCCATTAAGCTGTTTCAGATACAAAGTAACTTGTAGTCGAAACAAGAATGAGCGTCGTGGAGCTATTACTAAATTTTTATGAAATAACAAGGGAAGTATTTTAAATTTTATAAATATAGTAAAAACAAAAACTAAATGTTTTCCGCATCTTAAATGTAATCTAAGCTTTGTAGAGACCGCAGTCTTTTTTGGATGTGTGTATGTTGGGGCATAATATACCTCAAAGTTATTCGATTAACTTTTTCGGGAATCAACTGCAGCGTACACACTAAACCTTGATTTTTTCAAATTAATTTATGGGAAAACTTTGGAGTTCAAGTTTAAAACAAAATGTGGTGGAAGTTATCTTTATATTGTAATTTATTACCATGAGAGCACTTTCATAATGTTCTTTTAAAATGATCACTTCTGGTGTGTCCCAAGGTTCTCATGTGGGACTGATCTGTTTTAAATATTGTTCACTGAGTTATTTAAAAATGTTCTTTGTGGTTGTTCGATGTTTACGATTTTATAATGTTACTTATACCTTAATTTAACTCCATAATAATTAGTTGTGTTCTGTGAGGAATTCCAATATTATAATCTATTTTAACAGCAGAAAATTTGTGTTTGTAGTCAAGGTTTTGAGTCTTATTTAAACCAGAGTTCGAAAACGCTACAAATATAACGCTGTCATGTCCCATCCGTATTTTCTTTAAATATAAATCAACAAAATGAAATTATTATTAAACGATGTAAACACACGTTCACAAGATCTGTGACGTCACATTTCCTACTTACCCACAAACCCACTTGTATTTCATGAGTAGGTAAGTTCCATTATCAAACAAAACCCAAATTAACCTAAATTCACTATAAGTAACGAAAACACAGAGAACACTTAGAATAATAAAACGTTATTTTAATACTGTTAAAACTCTGAGTGTATTTGAACAAAATCAGATGTGAAATTAATTTAGGTTAAGTTACTTACAACGGAACATATCCCTTAGATCTCATTATAGGCAAATTATAATTGTAACTATAGGTGTAAGTAATTTTAGATATAGATATATAACTGTTCATTATGTCAGATTATAATATTAAAAAGTATTAATAAATATAGACTGAGTTCACAAAATAGGCTTGTATATATTGATGAAAATTGTAATAAGTAAGTTATATCTAAGTTATTTATGCTTAAATTTAAACGGGAAATCTGTTGAAGGCAGTCAATTACTCGAGCAAGACGTCAAGTAAACGTGGCATCAGTTTGCTTTTGTCGCTTTTATACTAGGAAAGTAATTGGCCGATGTTATAGAACATATAAATGAGGCACGAAATTGTTAACCAGAAGTAATGGGAAAAAATATTGTAAGCATTTCTTCACCCGTCTGCCTTCGTCATCATTGAGCTATGTTGTACTGTGCATGACAGTGTAAAAATAAAATGTTTTTATGAACTCTGTTTAAGCCTAGAGTGTCAAAAATACTGTTGTAACGCGGACCACTGTCGCTTTCCGTAAAATTAAATGAATATTAATTTTATATGTTTTTTATTTCTTAAACTAGCTCCTGCCGGCAGCTTCGCCTGCGTGGAAGTAGTAAAAGATTATCCCTAAGGAATATAATTCTGAAAAAAAAAATTCTATGTGATATTCCACGATCTTTTTTACCCGTGTGCCTTTGATCGAAATCGGAAGGAGAGAAGACAAGTAATAAACATACATACACACATATTAGTCTGATATATAACATAATGTATATATCTAAATAGTATGATCTTTATTGTGAATTTACTATATTGTGAATTTGAGGAACTTATGATATTTTCCTTTTTGAAAGCTTTTTATTAACTTGCACTGTGTATGTGTGTTCGGCTCAAATATTGCAACCCGTTTTTGAAGTTGATATCGTTAACCGTGTTGAAATTTTCTATATACGTTTAGTTTGGATGACAATGCATGATTAGTTGTGTGACGTAATTTGAAATACAACATGGCGAAACACCCAAGATGGCTGACTAATTACTTTTAATGCATTCTAACAATGTGGATGAGGATTTTTCCGAATCGTAAAAAGGTTTTTTTTGTGATTTAACAGTTTTCAGGTTTTCCCTATACTTGTGATATGAGACCTTGTTTCATACAAAAAATTAGGATTCTAGGTCAACCGGAAGTACCCTATGAATTTTGATTTCCATGAGTGTCAAAATAAAATTTTTTTGCGACATAAACGTCTGCATATTTTTTTTCGTTAGCTCAGAAGTTTGATTTTTTTAAAGCTTCAAGGGACCGCAGACTTGAGTATATGGTTTTAATTTGAACTCGTTACCATCATGTTTTCCCGAGATAAAGGGTCTTGACAGACAGACAGACGGACAACAAAGTGATCCTATAATGGTTTCGTTTTTTCCTTTTGAGGTACGGAACCCTAAAAAGCTGATCAAGTGTGAGTTGGTTAAGTGCACTGAGAGATGATTTACCACCTTAAAAAAAATGTATGTAACTATGTTTGTTGGGTAAAATCTTGCAAATCAATTTTGATGCAGATATCTTCAACCGATTGAGCTGAAGTTTTGTACACATGTTTAGTTTAGATGACAATGCATAGTTGGCTATGTGATGTAATTTTTAATCCAACGTGGCGGAACACCTAAGATGGCGGATTAGTAATTTTTAATGCTCTTCTAAAATACGGGTATCAAATGAAAGACCTTGCTGAGGAATACGAATGCGAGTTAAAAAAGATATCAATAAAATCAAGATTCATCTGTGTAGATAAACAAGTAAATTAAATAACTTGATCCCGCAATAAGCTTTCATATCATATGACTTTATAAATTAATAGTAAACATTTCAAAGGAAAACTTTATTGTGTTCTTTTTAGCGCATTCAATTAAAAGCTTGTTTTTAAAAAGGTATTTACTTTTATTTTGATTGGAATCTTCCAGGATTCATCATTCCACTTAATTGAGTTTTAATTTTAGATTTGTTATTAGATTCTACAGTAAAATTACTGCGAAAAATAATTAAAGATATGTTTTCATTGAACATAATTATGGAAATAAACCTAAAACCATCCTGTTGTACAAGTACTGCGATATTATAGAAAATAGAAATCGCAAAGAAACCAAGAAAAACCTAATTTTGAAAAAAAGAATAACGTACCTTTAATATAAAGTTTATTTTAACTTATAATTCCAAGTCAATCCAAAGATATAACACTTCAAAGCAACACGTTTTAAAAACCGGCAATATGAAATTGCCGGTTTTTAAAACCTTTAACCCCTAAATATTTAGTGGAAGCCAAAACAGGGAGCATGGACTTTTTTTTTATTGGGTGGGAAAATCATCTTATGACAAATCGCGCTCTTGGGCGGAGCGGGAGATAATGTCAGACTTTAACTGACTAAAAACCCACTACGGTTCCTTCGTTGCCTTCGTCCCAGGGCCCCGGGTTTCGCTTTCATACTACCCGTGGCCCCAGTAGGCTTCGACCCTGCTGGGCCCCTACGATTTGCTGACATCTCCTTGCGGCGCGCGTGGAACAATACGCCCCGTCGACGACTTGGGCTTTGTCTGGACGGTTACCGGACGGTAGGTCGGCGAGCCACCCATTGCTCGCCGTCCGCAAGCCCGCGCATACGGTGGCCGGAAATCTGGACCGGAATCCCGGCGGCAGTCAAGGCTTGAGGACCGTTGCCTCACGCGATCGGCCGCCTCCTTTGCTAGCATTACTGCTTCGCAGAAGGAGGCGACCGCCTGCCACTCCTCCTCGCTCCGGACCATGGCCTGTACCAAGGCCCGGCGCGAGAGATCGCCGCCGCCGATTGCCCCCACGAGGACACGGCGTTGCTCTGCCCAGGCGGGGCAAACTTTCACCGTGTGTTCCACCGTGTCCTCCGATCGGTCCACACAGTGGCGACACTCGGGCGTCGTTTCCGCACGAATCCGGTGCAGGAACTTCCCGAACTTACCGTATCCGGTGAGAACCTGCGTCATGCGGAAGGTAAGGACGCCGTGAGGTCTTTCCAACCACGCCTCAAAGGAGTATGGACTGAGTGATATCCACACAACATTGACCATTCCACCAGTAGAAAGAGACAAGGCGTCGGTGCGTCTTATATCTGCCTCTTTTATACAGGTTGTAGTGACGAAGGTAACCCTATAAGCCCGTAACGTAGCTGAATCAGAATCTTAGAAAAAGACAACTATTGGCTAAATGATCGCTTTATTACTCTGTAACTGTTTTGCTTGCTTCCACTCCATAAATAGATAGGGAAAGATGTGTTCATTCTCATATACAACATTAGTTTTTAGTGTATGTGAAAACCCGAAACACATGTCTAGTATTTTTATGTAAAGAATCTTTGATGTACAAAATTTCATAACTTTATCATTAAAAATCACAAAGTTATAAGCTTCTTATGTTACCTGGTTAACCGCACAAATACATAGTCACCGGGCCATCCAGGTGACTGAGGGGTTATTTTGCTCCCGCACCAAGCTGTGCGCTGACCTCAATGCCCGCAATGACTTGCAGTGACCTATGTTGTAGTAGTGTCCAACTTGTGACTGTTTCAAAACATTTTTGGGAAAAAATATAACAAGGTGTAAAAATTATTGGAATCGATTCAGTTACTGATTCTGAACAAACTATGTTCAGGTTTCGCATATACTAAAAGTAATGTTGTATAATACGATGGAATCATACAATGTGAAGGTATATAAATTAACTAACAGTAAAGTAGTTAGATTCAAGCAAAAGGGATGCGACGTCTACGTGATACGTAATATTGACTGCAATGTCGTTCTTAGGATATGCGTTTGTTATTTTTTAATTATATATCTTTTATATATGTTTATTACTTATGTACCTATATGTGTTTGTCACCTAACTCCTTCTAAACAGTAAAACTGATTTGGATGAAATTTGGTGTGTTGAGTAAGTCTCTGGATAGTTTGAAAATACAATTGGACCCGGTGGCGCTGCATTCGGTATTGCAATTTATTTTCTGACGAAAATTCAGCTTTCGGGGAAGACAACGTCCGTCGAAACCGCTTTTTGTACCGAGGTGTGACAGGAAAACCGAACAAGTGCGAGTCCACCTCGCGCACTGAGGGTACCGTAAAAACTTACCTATGAAAATAGTTCAATTCCCGAATTGAGTTACAAAAATTTTTTCGAATCGCAAAAAATGTTTTTTTTTGTGACTTAACTACAAATTTATAGTTTTCAGATTTTCTTCTATACTTGGGCTATGAGACCTTGCTTCAAGCCAAATTTCAGGATTCTAGGTCAACGGGAAATACTTAATGAATTTTGATTCCCTTGAGAGTGTCGAAATATAAGTTTTTTTCGACATAAACGGCCGTGTAATTTTTTTTTCGTAAGCTCAGTAGTTTAATTTTCTCACAGCTTCAAAGGATCGCAGACCTGAGTATATAGTTTTAATTTCAACTTTACATCCACGCGTACCGAAGATAAGGGGTCTTAACAGACAGACAGATGGACAACCAAGTGATCCTATAAGGGTTCCGTTTTTTCTTTTTTAGGTACGGAACCCTAAAAATACTCACCTGTGACGATATACGCTTGTTGGTCTATGCTGACTTTTCGATACATCAAAGTGGTGCCTTTAAGGCTGACCGCACACTTGAGACAAGACAGCCTTAAGACAGACTATTGCTTTACAAACCATATGAAGCGCATACTTGAGACGAGAAGTCTCATAGACAAAATTTTATTTATTTATATATTTATTATTAGACATACATACAGCTATCATTACAGACCAATCCAATGCGATAGTGTAGTCAAAAATATAAATTACAATAATGTTGTCATGTCAATTTGATTCAATCCATAACATTTTCAAAAATAAAATAAATTAGTCGATATAATAAAAATTAATATAACATACAATTAAAATACTATATAAGGCAATTAATTATCAGTATACAATTATTTAATTCAATTAATTATTTATTATTATATATTTTCATTATAACATAAAAAATGTAATGCAACTTTTGCGAACTCGCTTAGTGAACATGAGAATATATCAATTCTATCAGCCACCAGGTTTAGTGTGCGCATTGCCCTCGAGATTGGGACGTTGGTCACCAGCTTGGTGCGACCGCGAGGCAGGGTACGCTCAATCCCATCTCCTGCAACACACCCGGATTGTTTGTGTTGCCCCGGAACACTCCTAGAATATACGATACCAACGCGCATGGAATACTACGTGCCGTTGACAACTTGGGCTCGGTCCGGATACGGCGGCGCTCTGCCCAAGCGGGGCACACCTCTACCGTATGCTTCACTGTAGTGAAACCCAGGCGATTCTTCCGCACGAATCCGGAGCAGGAACCTCCCGAATTAACCATGTCCGCTGAGAACCTGCGTCATGGGGAAGGTGAGGATGATGCCCCCACTACACCACCGCTCCCGATTTCCTTGTATGTACGCGCGCGTATACTAACATAGATATTTTACATCTGCCGGGCACCCCGTGACTGCTAACGTTTTTGATGTGGAACACCTATTGGTGCGTCTTGGCAGTAAAACTGACTCGAATGCTGTGACGGCAAACGGCTGATGATGTCCCCACAACACCACCACTCTAAACTTCCTCGTATGTGTGCGCGCGTGTATACTAACATAAATATGTAGATGTTTCTCATAATTTAACTTTATGATTTTCAAAGTGTCACACTTAAAAATCATACTGACTTTACTGCACGGAATGCTCAATTTACAGCTGCTTGCGGCTGCTGATATGTAAAATATTTTATGTTATTTTTTGCTTGGAAGAGTGTGCCGCTTTTGTTCATGTTCATCCATTAGAAGCGGCACACTCTTCCAAGTCCTTAGTCTATTGGAAATCGTTCTACAACGATAAAAAAGGATTTTTCTATAACTGCTAGTTCGACATAGTAATTGTTAAGAATTCATATTTTTCGTAGGAAAGACGAATAATAAATGTAATGTCAATGCCATTGAACACAATAATACAATATTTACCGGTAGGTACAATTATATCCGTTATAGCTACTGTTACATATCCTTTATGGGTATCATAAATCGATAGAGAGCTATGGAAAAAAAAGTACGATATCATGTTTCATATTATTGCTACTGACTGGTCTAGCGAGCTCAAGTGTCGGGTAAAGTTATATTGAGCTTTTCTATTTAGAATTTCTCAGCAGAACCAGAGCAGGATTGTTTGAAAGAGTCATCGCGGCTCTAGAAAGCAAAGTGCAACTGAAGAACGGCAGGCGGGTTTTAGTCAGTAAAAATCTGAGACTAGAGTAAAACTTTTGCCGGCTTTAACCTATACCCGGGGTTTGGAACATAGAGGTGGGTTTTAGTCAGTAAAAGTCTGACGCGCCCTCCCGATTTGCCCAAAGGCGGGAGAAGTCATTGATGGGAAATCACCCACCTAAAATGAACTGACTTAAACCCACCAGAGTCTAGATTACTGCATAGTTGTCAACAAAAACCGTGCACAAGTCATCACCACGTAATCACGTATTTTGCGAAAAGACGGGACGAGGGGACGTTACAGGCGTGGAGTATACTAGAGCCTAACTTGCACGGGGCTTAAACATATCCACCAAAATGTGGGTTTACTTGCGGCCAACCATGTTGATCGAAGGGGTTTACTAACAGTACACCTCTTGTTTTATGAGTGTGTATGTCTGTTACTTTGTTTGTATGTTTGTTTGTATTTTAGGACATGGTCTACTTGTGTGCCAAATTTTATCCAGATCTGTTCAGCCATTCGAGCGTGAAGAAGTAACAAACATACACACACACTTACAATTTTTCGCCTTTATGATATTATGTAGCGTAATTATTTTCTCGTATTGTTCCACTGCTGGGGAAAGGCCTCCCTTCATTGCGCCTAATATAATGTCATTATTATTATTAATTTATTATGCTTTACTAACACTTTTCTAACACGTTGTTACTAACAATATATGGAAGCAATTCTGAAATAAATTTTATTATTATTACTTCCAACGATTACGATTTTGGTTTTTTTTTTCCATTTTTAAGGAAGACATTCAGCCTCCCTAGCCAAGTTACAACCGTTTCGTTTTGATTCTCTTTTCGTTGATCACCTCGAGTCGGCCACGCCTCCTATTCCTTTGTTCTGACGTCATCTCAAAGCTCAGTCACGTAGTCGATCGACGAAAAGAGGATCGAAACGAAACGGTTGTTACATGGCTGGAGGGGACAGGTCGTCCTGCCATCTCTTTCGTGGTCGGCCGCAGTCCCGTTTTACTGTGTCTGGGTACCAATCCTGTGTTTTACGGACTACAGCTTCTCAGGCGTGCGGCAGTCATGCCCTACTCAGTACCATTTAAGATAGGCAGTTTTTTGAGCCACATCAACGATTTGCGTTGTGGAGGTGACCCTCTTATTGTTTCAGGAGTATTTTCATAAAGTAAACCAAGCAGATATGTTTTGCTACACCTACAAAAGACATACATAATTATATAATATCCACCTACATGTATATGGGTAATACTTAGTATAGTCTGAGGGGAAATAATTAATTTTCAACGCCTATCCAATTACAGATTTCAAAGCGTTATGTGAATTGGTTTGTCTGAAACAGTAGGTTAGAATCATGTGAATATAATTAGTCAATTGAGTAAAGGAACAGCCAGAATCTTGGGTGAATAAACAAGTCTACATTCACAATCTCATACATCTTTTATAAAGTATACTTATTTTATTTATTTTCTACTAACATCTGTATGCATCTTTGCTCGCGTGAAAGTAGAAAAAGTCTCAAGGTAAGTATTATGTTCCCTTGAGATTCCTGAGATAAAAGGTTTCACCAGGACATGGTGTATCTTTCTTTAATTCTTTATTGTACACATAAACATATAATAATTATTGAGATATACACAGTTCATGTACAAAGGCGAGCTTAACTCAGCAATTTCAATTTTATTTTCTTTTTGTGCCAAATTTCATCTGGATTCGATCAGCTGTTTGAGCGAGAAGGAGTAACAAACAAAATATAAAAACACACAAACTTACATATATACAAACTTACGCCTTTAATATATTAGTGTGATGTGTTCTATCCTAAATCATGAAATAGTAGATTATGTGACTAGAGGATAAAGCGGGCGGCATGTTGAATTCCGAACGAAACGAAGGTTGCAGAGGAACGAAGTTATAATCCCGAACGCCATTGAGGGATTTATATAATCAACTCCCGAACATTGCGAGGGAGTTAATGTAGATACCTGATTGAAGTGAAGTGTTCAAGCCACCCAACACCAAGACAGCTTTATATCCGTGTTTAATACTCTAATTTTTACATAATCTGTGTGATAATTAAAATACAATATACTGAAATAAATTATATTATTCGACAAATATAATTATTATTTACATGTAAAGTTTAACTATCACTCGACAAGGTGAGTGATGTACTCGCTATTGACATTTATGCCCAGCTCTCTCCACTCCAGAACCTTGAAGACATCCTCCATTGCGGCCGTAAACAGTTTCGGAGAAAGGACGTCTCCTTGCTTCACACCCCGCTGCAGGAGGATAGGTTTCGAGGTCTGGTCCGGAACTCGGAGTGACATGGTGGCGTTTTTGTATAAACACTTCAGCACTTCGATGTACCGATAGTACATCGAAGTGCGAGTGCTGGCACCGTTGGAGAGATTGCAGTACAGCCCAAGTTTTGATCAAATCAAAGGCTTTCTCGTAGTCCACAAACGCTAAGCAGAGAGGCTGATTATACCTAACTATTAATTTGTTTGATGCATGTACATTTTGATTAACTTGTACTGTGCTTTTGTATGTGTATGAGCTTTTTTAAAAAAAAATATAGTTTTTTAGCTTTTGTTGCCCTATTTTACTTATTTGCATATTGAAATAATGACGAAATCATAGTCTTCATACAAGATAATCTTCCTACTTTTGTCTTGTATTACTTGTGATTGTCACACGTTTGTTTCTTCCATTGTGTTCAGTCAACAATAACATTATCACTCCACCCTTTGCCGCGACAAGTCGCATGGCGGACAGAGTTCCGGCGGGATCTCATAGTGGAATGGCGACAAAAACTTTCGCAATCCAGTGCTGGGTACGCCATAATTATGACGCCTTCCACATGACGCAGGTTTTAACCGAACATGGTCAGTTCGGGAAGTTTCTGCAGCGGATTCGTGCGGAAGAAACGAACGGGTGTCACCACTGTGTGAACCGCCCAGAAGACAAGGTGGAGCACATGGTAGAGGAGTACCCCGCTTGGGCAGAGCACTGCCGTGTCCTCGTGGGGCCGATCGGCTTCAACGATCTTTCACGCCGGGCCTTGGTACAGGCGATAGTCCGAAGTGAGGAGGAGTGGTAGGCGGTCGCTTCTTACCGCGAAGCAATAATGTTAGCAAAGGAGCCCGCACGTGCAGGTGCGAGGGAGTGGCCCGCCCCAGCCGCTGGGGCCCGATTCCGATTTCCGGCCACCGTAGGCGCGGCTTGTGGATGGCGAGCAATGAGTAGCTCGCCGTTCGACCTCCGGTAACTGTCTGGACCGAGCCAGCAAAGTTAAAAAAAAACATACATGCGTTTTGTCCCTCCTCTACACATGGCCATACCAATACTCCCTTTTAACATATCAGTAATTAGCGCCACTTTGAAGCTTGCTCTAATATATTCATGTAATCATTAAATTAATTATAATAAGCTAAAATAAAGACTAATTCGACCCAATTTCTTTTTTTATAATTTAGCAATTAATATCTATCTACAGAGTATATGCGGGTATTGAATATAACCGCACCTCAGCACTAATTCTCATGGGATTTGCCTCTCTAAACACAGAATTGACAATGCTAACATTGCCGTTCATACTAACCAATCCGTTCTGAATCCAGTGAGAATTTCTGACGATCTCGATAAATTATTATTTACTAGTTTCTGTTCGTGGCTTCGGTCGAATAAATAGTACCTTTTACCTTTATTCATTACTAGGTGACCCATGCCCACTTCACTGAGCGACAAACTTAAGCTTAGGTCACTCAAAAATAATAAAATTTTATACTAGTAATTTTTTTTTTCAAAATCAGTTTAGTAATTAAAGAAGTTCCTTCCTACAAAGAAACTTCTAAACACTACCTCCCCTCTTTGAGGCGTGGTTGGAAAGACCTTTCAGCGTCCTCACCTTCCGCATGACGCAGGTTATCACCGAACACGGTAAGTTCCCGAGCCCAAGTCGTCGACGGCGCGTACTGTTCCACGCGTGCCTCAAGGAGATGTCAGCAAATCGTAGGGGCCCAGCAGGGTCGAAGCCTACTGGGGCTACGGGTAATGTGAAAGTGAAACCCGGGGCCCTGGGACGAAGGCAAAGAATGAACACGAGTGGGTTTTTAGTCAGTAAAAGTCTGACACTATCTTCCGCTCCGCCCAAGAGCGAGATTTGTCATAAAATGATTTTCCCACCTAAAGAAAAACCTCTTTATAATAATAGTGTAGATTATAGCCGGGTTACCTTATATCTGTTAATCCAGGATATAAGGTAACCCGGTACCAAACCCATACACTCACACATTAATTACTAGTTATTAAAAATAAAAATAAATTAAAATCACACAACCTTACGTCTTTATAATTGAATAGCATATAGGATACTTTTTTCCCGAGAGAATGTTCCCTTAGGATAATTTTCTATATTCACGAAGGCGAAGCTGTTAACAGAAGCTAGTTATTTTAATAATTTGAGACCTTATCTCAAATTATAAAAATAACTAGCTTCTGTTAATTATTGTTATTGCTGGGTTTTCATTTGATGTAAAGCAGAGGTGGCCTAGTGTGTTATAGGATCAAATCCAGCCGGGCACATTAGTTTGTGTAATTTATTTTGTTGTTACTGCTCTCAAAACGGCGAAGGAAAATATCGTAAGGAAACCAGTAAGTCCTAGAACCAAAAATTCGAAGACAAGTGATATTCACCAACCGGGCCCGCGCCGCGTGGTGGCGGTTACGGCCCATTACCTCTCCTACTCTTATCTAGGAGCTGGGGAGAGAGGGGGAGCTGGAGTCCGAGCCATAGAAACAATATAAGGCTGATTATAGTTGTGATTATACAACATTATTTTTAAAATATGCTAAACCCGAAACACGTGTCTAGTATTTTTATGTAAAGAAACTATGTACAAAATTTCATAACTGTATAATGAAAAGTCAAAAGGTTATAAGCTTATGTTACCTAGTTGTCCGCACAAATACATGATCACCGGGCCATCCGAGCGACTGAGGGAGTGTTTAGCTGCCGCACCCAACTGTGCGCTGGCGCCTTATACCCGCTATCATTTGCCGTGACCTGTGTTGTACCGGGAAAAAATATATCATGCTGTAAAAAATATTGGAATCGATTCAGTTATTGATTCTGAACAAACTAAATTCCGTTTTCGCATATACTAAAAACAAGGTTGTATATATACACATTGCGCAAAAGTGAAAACCAGTCTCTAGGAACAAATTGTGAAAAAGAATAGTTTTTCTACTTTTATACAATGCAGGTGTAGCTCAATGTTGGTATTGACTTCCTGTCGAAAGTTTGTGAGTTCAAATCAATGGAAAAGAAAAAGAGCTGTTGGAGAGGTGAATTCGATATATTAGTTTTTATACTAGGTACCTAGATCATGGACGAAGATAGCAATGGACCTATCGATCGAAAAAGTTCTTGGGAGTGCCTATGCTGAAAAGCAAGACAGTCAGTCGACGAAAATATTATGAGCGTCCAACATGAGATACGTTTCCATACTACCGTTCGTATTACATATCTTTCTGTAGATAATTTAAAAACATAGATATCTTGTGGGCATACGAGGAGTCAAAACCAACTCGCAGAGGCCCCTTTGACGCTTTAAATGAAACATGGTATATCAACCGGCAATTATCCCTGTACGCGCTGTGCTAGTGTATTCAAGGACAACCCCCGGTTGGTGGAAAACTATTGCAACATATAGAAAATCACCACCAGGAACTATGTTAAGACTATGGCCCCTGCCTAAACAATGTTTTTAATTTCCATCGATAAAAAGAAAGGGGTGACTTGTACATTCAACAAATGGGGCTCAAAAAATGGTCGCTAGCACGAAGTGACATAGCAACAAGAGGGCAACATATCCTAAAGAGCTTAAAGAGTGGAAAGGTGTACCACGGCTATCAGGACAATCCCGGAAGTACGTTAAAGATCCCTACCAGCACCTTACTGGATTATAAATCCTTCTCCCGAGCACGTTTGCTCTTGCGAATCTCCATTCAAGCCAGCCACTAAAGGCAAAAGAGAGGTGGGAGGTTTTTTTTTTTTTTTTATTGGGTGGGAAAATCATCCTAATGACATCCCCGCTCTTGGGCGGAGCGGGAGATAGTGTCAGACTCTTACTGACTAAAAACCCACTCCTGTTCCTTCGTTGCCTTCGTCCCAGGGCCCCGGGTTCCGCTTTCACACTACCCGTGGCCCCAGTAGGCTTCAACCCTGCTGGGCCCCTACGATTTGCTGACATCTCCTTGAGGCGCGCGTGGAACAAAACGCGCCGTCGACGACTTGGGCTTGGTCCGGACGGTTACCGGACGGTCAGACGGCGAGCCACCCATTGCTCGCCGTCTGCAAGCCCGCGCCTACGGTGGCCGGAAATCGGGATCGGAATCCCGGCGGCGGTTGGAGCGTAAGGACCGTTGCCTCACGCGATCGGCCGCCTCCTTAGCTAGCATTACTGCTTCGCAGAAAGAGGCGACCGCCTGCCACTCCTCCTCGCTCCGGAGCATGGCCTGAACCAAGGCCCGGCGCGAGAGATCACCGCCGCCGATTGCCCTCACGAGGTCACGGCGTTGCTCTGCCCAAGCGGGGCACACCTCCACCGTGTGCTCCACCGTGTCCTCCGGGTGGGCCACACAGTGGCGACACCCGGGCGTCGTTTCCGCACGAATCCGGTGCAGGAACCTCCCGAACTTACCGTGTCCGGTGAGGACCTGCGTCATGCGGAATGTGAGGACGCCGTGAGGTCTTTCCAACCACGCCTCAAAGAGGGGACTTACCGCCATAATTGTGGCGTGCCCAGCACTGGGTTGCGACAGTCGCTGTCGCCATTTCACCATGAGATCCCGCTGGAACTCTGTCCACTATGCTGCGACTTGGCGCATTAGCTGATTTTCGCCCCGGCGTTGCATCTCCACGCACAGATCGTGCATGCGTGCAACGACTGCTGCCTCCAAATTCCACGGTGGCAGGCCAGCAAGGAGGCTCGCCCCTTCACGGGAAATCGTCCGGTATCCTCGCACCATCCGTATGGCCATGACCCTCTGGCACGCGTTCAGCCGGGCCGCCGGCTGCTTCCGCAGCCCTGGCGCCCACACCGGCGCGCCATAAAGGGCCATGGACCGAACGATCCCCGCGTAGAGCCTCCGGCAGGAGGCGTCTGGACCCCCAAGGTTGGGCAGGAGCCGCCCGAGGGCAGCCCCAGTCCGATTTAGTTTGGGAGCCAGACGTCGGAAGTGCTCGTCGAAATCCCATCGGCTGTCGAGAACGAGTCCCAGGTACTTCATCGTTGACCCGACGCCGATGTGGACTCCTCCCACCGTTAGCTGGGAACCCGGTGGTGGCGCGTTCCGAGGGCTGTGAAAGCACATGGCCTCGGACTTGTGCAATGAGAGGTGGGAGGTCTGTTCCTCGTCAGTGTTCTCTACGGCCGGCCAATAAAAATAAAGGCAAGCTGGTGATGAAGAACAAGAAATCTCCCGAGAGATCGGGTTCGTGGGGTCGCTAATGCCCAACAGTTCGCCACCAAAGTACGCTGCGTGAAAACGTGTTGCGCCGACCCCAAATAAGACGGGACAAGGGCAGGAAGATGATGATGATGATATCTTGTGGATATTATCTATGTTTCTATTAAAATGAAAACGTTAATTTGTGTAAAACTAATCCACAAATCTAACCTTTGAAAATCAGCTAATTTGTGTGAACTTTGGCCCTTCATAATGTACTCATAAATTAAAAAAATAAATAATTGTGAAATATTCCAGTGAATGACGGAATAATCGAATACCAACAGAGCGTTAAGGTATTATCTCTTTTTAACCGACTTCAAAAAAGAAGGAGGTTCTCAATTCGGTTGTATTTTTTTTATCATCGTTATTATATTTTTTTATGTTTGTTACCTCAGAACTTGAGAAAGAAGATTTCCCTCAAGATGTACTCCAAAAACGCAAAGACTTACAGGAACAACTTAAAGCAGCAACAGAAAATGAAAAAAAAAGCTATATTAAAATATGACAAATTAATTATCGTGGAAGAAAATCAAAAAAAGAAATCCATTAAAAAAAACAAGATGACACCAAAACTAGAAAAAGGAATATCTCAGAACCCCAGAAAGATAATAGAGCCACTGTCTATATCGAAACAAAAACAAACCGAATAAAGAAAAACAAAACAGCTGATATATAAAATTTCTTTACAAGGCCAACAAATACTAGTCATAGCACCAACAATGAAGATAATTATTCTACAAACAATTCCAAATAGCAACTAACCACACAGCCCTCTTTGCTCCCAATACGGCCGGTCCCCGAAGGGAGTTGTAGATCATAACCCTCCAGAGAAGAAAATTTTCCCCACAAAAAATGTTTTATATGTAGCTACGTTTAATGTCAGAACTTTGTTTACTAATAGAATCACTAGAAAACGTAAAATATGATATTATGGATCTCTCTGAAATCAGTAGACTTGAAAATTCAGTTGAAGAACACAACGACTTCATCTTTTATTACATAGGTGAAACATGTATGGCGTAGGTATGTGTATGGCGTAGAATATATAGCCAAAAAACACCTGATGGATAATATTGAAAGTTTCATAGGTTTATGTGAGAGAGTAGCACTATTAAGTGTAATAATTAACAATTTCGAAACCAGCATTATTCAAATCTACTCACGGAGGCTGCAAGCGATGAAGAACTCGAACTTTTCTACAACACGGTTGATAGAGTTGATAAAAAAAAAAAAAAATAGTAGGAAATTATATAAATAGGAAATAGTAGGAAGAAATATAATAGTTATGGGCGATTTCAATACGAAAATTGACCAACCAAAACCAAACGAAACCTATCGTTATCTAGTCTATATCTAGTCACTAGAAGTCATGGCTATGGAAACAGAAACAGTAGAGGTGAAAACCTCATTGACTTTGCTTACACTAACAACTTAACCATAATGAACACTTTTTAAAAAGAAAAATAACCAGAGATGGCTTTGGAGATCTCTAGATGGCTGCACGAGAATATTTTGTAATTATTGTTATTGTTTGGCAAGAAATAAAAGGCTTTTTATTTTTATTTTATTTATTTACCTCAGAACTCCGTCGTTTATGGACCAAGTTGCAAAATTTATTTTTCCTGTAAGGATATGCTTGCAGATTAGTCCCATTTTTTTCATAATCCAGTTCTGATGATGGGTTCCAGGAATCTAGGGAACTCCTCAAATATTATAGGCAACTATACAACATTATTTTTAGTACATCATCCGGACATCAGACATTAGCGCACAGCTGGATGTAGGAGTAAAACAACCCGTGGCCCGGTGATCATGTATTTTTGCGGCCAACCAGATAACATAACAAGCTTATAACTTCGTGATTTTTCATCGTACAGTTATGAAATTTCGTACACAGATTCTTTACATAAAAATACTAGACATATGTTTCGGGTTTCGAATATACTAAAACTAATGTTGTATAGTGAGTTTGTTAAAAAGTAACATTTTATGAAGTGGAACTGATGGAGAAGACGAGAAATGGCCAACGAAACTTCACCCTCATATAGATATCACAATGGTGATGATTAAGTAACTATGACAATACAAATAAATAAAAGGTTCTGAATAGTTATGTTGGAAATGGTATCATCGAAGTGATCTAATGATAATGATGGAGCCGGAAGGTAGGCACTGGAACTCCGAATGTAACGTAGCCGTGTTTGGGCTTATTAGAATTGTCATGAGATGTACTTTGGCTATAAGGTACTATTGAACTGATATGATGATGGAACCGGAAGGTAGGCACAGGAACTCCATAATTAATCAATGGATCTTAGCCATGTTTGGGCTTATTGGAATTATTATGAGATGCACGTTGGCTATAAGGTACTCTTGAACTGACCTGATGAAGGACCCGGGAGATGGAGATGGAGATGGGAACTTCTTAATAAAATAATGTATCCTAGCAGTGTTTGGGTTAATTTTGATTGTCATGAGAAATAGGTACTTCCGCTATAAGTGTACCACAACTAAAAAGTGTGAAATAGAATACATTTTACCAAAAAAAAAATAACCGACTTCTCTACAAAACAAAATACTAAAACCATCAAAATAACATTAATTTCAGAAGTCAGTGAAAAATAACAAACTAACAATACCAGAAACATCAAGGTTATTTTGATCGTTTTATTGTTTTGTTTTTTGTATTGAAGTCTGTTTAGTTTTGTCAGTTAGTAAAAACTGTTTTCATTTTTCACGTTGCCTTTTTATCGAACAATGCGTTGGATTATATAACAAGCTTTTGAACTATGCTCACGTTTACGATAGACAAGTGGGGAATGCCTCTCTTGAAAATAACCGGCGTCAATATAGTACACAGAAATTTCAATTTCTTTTTTTTGCACAGTCATATTGTACACACACGAATACCATGTTTAAGAACTTGATTGCTTATAAAGGAAATTATTAAGCCTCAAAAACGTAACGCGTAATTTATGTGATGCTGCAACGTTACCCAGTGTCCCACAACCTGCCCACCAACATTTTATAACGTATTCACGTGTCGGGGGACATGTTAGACAATTTGACAGCGTTGAGCGTCTTGTCGGGGGACGTTTTGTCCCCTATTGTATCTGAGACTTCATTATAATATTATTATTAACAAGATACCCTACATAGTACACAAACATTACGGAATACTGTAGCATTTTTTGTAGCACTGAAAACCTTTAAAACAAAATTCTACGAGATTTTTCTCCGCTGGAAGCATGTTACAGCAGTTTTTTTTATGAGCTTATAAGTTACAAACGTGTGTAGGTACTGGTGATGTACTACATATTTAACTTTTTGACATTTTACAAAATAATGTGTCCCTGTTGTGTTACAAATTTTACTAATGACTGCAGCTTGGTGACCAATAAGTGAAAAGGTGCACAAAACGTTTTGATAATACTTTCATGACGCGTAGAGCTAAATACCAGAATCCCCTTTCAGAGTCTGAGTTTCCTGATTGCTATCATTTGAGGATCTAAGCCAAGAGTGATCAGGTTATTTTTAGGCTTATGTGTTCCATAGTCACGTCGGCTAAATCACCACTTCTAGCAAGTACTTTACGCTCTGAAGAGATTTAGATGAAACTTGACTAGACCATGACCTAGAATAGCACGTACTATTTGGAATAATTTTCGAGTATAACGCAGGCGAAGCAGCTGGTAGAAGCTATTATGTCAATAATAAAACATAGATAAGTTCCTTTTTTGTATCAACGTTAGCTGAAGAGTGCGTTATCATTATCCATCAACCTAATTCAGGTAGAAGAAACACCCGGATGTCGCCATTGAGCAGACCGCCCGGAAGATACAGTGGAGGTGTACCCGCCGCCGAGACCCCAACCCCGACTACCAGTCACCGCAGGAGTGGGCTTGTGGACTGTAAGCAATGGGTTGTTCGCCGTGCAGCCGTCCGGTAACCGTTCGGTCCAAGACCAAGTCGTTGGTGGTGCGCAGTGTTTTACGCGCCTCAAAGAGATGTCAGCAAACCCGTAGAGGCTCAGCAGGGCCGAAGCCTACTGGGGCTATGGGTTGACTTCCGAAAGGGAAACCTAGGGGCCTGGAACGCAAGGAAAAGAAGGAAAATATGTGTGATTTCAGTCAGTAAAAGTCTGACACGCCCTTGGATGATTTTCCACCTTTAAAAAATCCCTCAGCCAGAAAAGTGACGTACAAGTCTCCTTAAAGAAAATACCTGGTGCAGTAATATTTATTGTAAGTACCAGGCTACGTTCGTGTGGCAAGGTGCCCAGCCGTTGCCTTCGCCGCTCAATAAGAACGTCTATTCTTACGAACACTACACCATGATTCCATAAATTATAACAGAACAAATGCTAAAAATACCTTAATGCAGGCGTCGCAAATCGAATTTATAAATTTCTATACAAAGATTTTGCTACTAGCGACCCGCTCCAATTTTACATGTCTGTTAGAAATTTTAGAAATTCTCGGCTTTTCTCTACTATAATATGCATGTGTTTTACATTTAAACCTTCCTTATCGATCCGTAGGTAATAATAAATTATTAGGTAGTTTTTGAGTTTACCGAAATAAATATATTTTCTGAGAATTATTTAGTTTAAAAGTGTTACCGGTACTATACTTGTGTGTGCGGTCAAAGGCACTTGTAATAATGATAAATGATGTTTATTGTGTTTATATAATAATATAAAACACTTTTACATGTCAATATTCTTGTTCGTCCTAGCTGACTACCCTGAAAAGAAACACCGAAATAAAGTCAGAGTTAAAGGGGAAGGTCGTCTAAAGTCCATACATTTGGTCAAATTATATTTATTTACTTAATCTTCATGCAACACATAGTACTAACCTAGGGTAGTGAAGACACAATATCAATATGTTAGGTGCATAAAAATCTTATTTGGAGTAAAAGTACACATATAGTTAAAATAAACATACGTATGTACGTATACCACCACCGTACCATGCAGACTATCATGTCGATTAGTATATGACATGGTCTTTTGAAGAAAGAACTACATAGGTTTAAGTGGAGCTGTCCATTCAATGCAAGCTAGTAATCGTGTAGCTCGACTCAGGACTACTAAGGAGTTCAATGACTTGACGAACAATACTAACGAAAACACATTTAGGTAGGTCGCATAAAGTGCTCGAAACTGCTAGATGTATGTATTTTAAAATTATTAAAAAGAAATGCAATCTACATAGTCCCTAGCCACGCGGGGTTGCGACAGCCGTTGAGAGTATCCTGCAGTTGGGACTCGAAGTGGCCCTGCACAAGTCCGAAGCCATGTGTTGAATCACGGCACACGAAGCTCGCCACCACGGCGTTCCCAAATCACGGTAAGAGGAATTCACATCGGCGTCGGGTCGACGATGAAGTACCTGGGACTCGTCCTCGACAGCCAGTGGAATTTCGAAGAGCACTTCCGACGTCTCGCTCTTAAACTGAATCAGACTAGGGTTACCCTCAAGTGGCTCCTACACAATCCAGGGGGTCCAGACGCCTCCTACTGGAGGCTCTCACGCATCGTTCGATCCATGGCCCTTTATTGGTGATGATGATGGTGAGGGGATACCGCACAGTTTACCGCGAAGGGGCGAGCCTCCTTGCTGGCCTACCACCATTTGATCTGGAGGCAACAGTCCTTGCACGCATGCACGAACGCCGGGGCAAAACTCCGCTGCCGCGACAAGTCGCGGCATGTCGGACTGAGTTCCAGCGGGATCCCATAGTAAAATGGCGACAGTGCCTGTCGCAACCCAGTGCTGGGCACGCCATAATTATGGCGGTAAGTCTTCTCTTTGAGGAGTGGCTGGAAAGATCTCACGTAATCCTCACCTTCCACATGACGCAGGTTCTCACCGAATATGGTCAGTCCGGGAAGTTCCTGCACCGGATTCGTGTGGAAGTAACGCCCGGGTGTCACCAATGTGTGGATCGCCCGGAGGACACGGTAGAGGTGTGCCCCGCTTGAGCAGAGCACCGCCGTGTCCTTGTGGGGGCGACCGGTGGCAGCGATCTCTCGCACCAGACTTTGGTATAGGCCATGGTCCGAAACGAGGAAGACTGGCAAGCGGTCGCCTCCTTTTGCGAAGCAGTAATACTTGCAAAGAATTACGCGCCCTTCACGCCTTAGCCGTCGGGATCCCGATCCCGATTTCTGGCCACCGTTGGCGCGGGCTTGCGGACGACAAGCAATGGGTAGCTCACTGTCCGACCGTCCGGTAACCGTCCGGACTGAGCCCAAGTCGTTGACGGCGTGTATTGTTTCACGCGCGCCTTAAGGAGATGTCAGCAAGCCGTAGGGGCCCAGCAGGGTCGAAGCCTACAGGAGCAACGGGCAGTGTGAAAGTGAAACCCGGTGCCATGGGATGACGGCAAAGAGGGAACAGGAGTGGATTATTAGTCAGTAAAAGTCTGTCACGTCCTCTCGCTCTGCCCAAAGGCGTAAGATTTCATTAGACGATTTTCCTATCTAAAAAGCCCTTCATTCACAATAATATTTAATTTTTCAAAAATTTATAATACTTTACAAAGTAAATATTTTTATCAAACTTTAAAAAATGACGATTGATGATTTCATGTCCAGACAATTTCTTTTCATAACAGGTTGCCTGGAAAAGATCGCGGAATGCGATAAGGCCGTCAATTGTACTCGTATGTTTTTTAATATAAGGCTCATATGTATCATTTATTATCTTGGTGTACAATAAAGTATATACAAATAAATAAAAATATAAATCATCAATGTAAAATTATAAAAAATAACAAAAGGGATATATTTTTTTATATTTAAAAAATACTAGCAACGATTATAGTGATTTCTGGAGCAGGTAAATCCCAAGTTTTTATGTTCTCAAGATACTCCTTCTTATTAGACATCAAACTTCACAAAGGTTAATTTAGTTTAGTTATTATACACCTCTATGCAGGCATCGCAAATCGAATTAATAATTCTCTAAACAAGGTATTTTTTGCTTCAAGTTCTCAGTGTCAGGTTATTTTCAGTTTCAGCGCTGCTAATAAGCTGCGCAACTAATTGGCAAACAGTTCGTTGTAGCACGTAAACACTGTTCTAGAGAATAGAATGGCACTTTTAAACGACTTATTTTAGTTTCATACCCGTCCTAGTATCTTGTTAAGTGTTAAAATTTTGAGATCGGTTAGGTACTTTTATTCACTACCTTAAAGTTTTTGTACCTGCAAAGGAAAGTGGAACCCTATTTTGTCAGTTAGTTTGTCAAGAAAGTTTTCTCAAGAACTCGTGGAGGTATCAGTTTGAAATGAATATCAAGTAATCAGATGTGTGATTAATTGGATATGTGAGAAAACCCAATTATGAGTCAACGTATTCAAAATATACCACCATTTATGTCGCTTATTTTGACACTTACAAAACCTTCTCTTCTTTCTAAGGTTTAAACGGTGAGAAAAAATTGAAAAAATCACGAAAAAAAATTCGACTACAACGCTATCTCTAATTAAACAAACATTGTAAAATGAATAATGCTGTTCTGGTAATGCCAGTAGATGGCGTTATCCTTACTATTAGGCGGTAAGAAGTTAGCCGGGTCAGCTAGTTTATTACTGCTCGATGACTTACAGTCATGAAATACAGCAAGATTCTTCTTGCTGTAGAGTCTCGTTACCTCGTGGGTGGTAGATCTTCGCGAGATCCTTGACCATTTTACCCGACTGCGCTAAAGTAGGGTTATATAAAAAAGCACTGCACGAATTTCGAGATTAAAAAAAAATGAACTATCGTAAATACAAGAACAATAACAAACTTAGGTAATAAATTGTCTTAACAGATATTTACACGGATTTCAAAATGATGTTTACTGCTTTTCAATAATCTATTAAATGAGATACGTCATTTTCATTTGAAGAATAGCAAAACCCTACAGATACTCATAGATCATGCAACAGTATTCAGTCGCGTTTCCTGTGTTGAGGTCGAGTGTTCGTCTGTCTGTCAAGAGGGTATCCTCATAATAGAGTCCCCTTTATGCTGTGTCGTGGTGTATTAGCAGTAGTATTAACTACGGCTATCTAGTACTGATGTGGATCATCATTAGTGATTGCGTATTGTTCGCATCCTATCCTACGTAGTTTAGTAAGTGTTTAAGTAGTGAGCTTAGATGTAGAAAGATATACAACATTATTTTTGGTATATGCGAAACCTCAATATAGTTTGTTCGGAATCAGTAGCTGAATCGATTCCAATAATTTTTACACCAAGTTATTTTTTTTTCCAAAAAATTAAAATGGTCACAATTTGGACATCACCGACATTAAGTACAACACAGGTTACGGCAGGTCATAGCGTGCAATAGGCGCGAGCGCAAAATAACCCCTCAGTCGCCTCAATGACCCGGTGACCATATATTTGTGCGGACAGCCCGGTAACATAACAAACTTATAACGTTGTGATTTTTCGTGATACAGTTAGGTTTTGTACATAGATTCTTTACATGAAAATACTAGACACGTGTTTCGTTCGGACTTCGCATAATACTGAAACTATAGTCGTATATTGGTGATAAAATGTTTGCAACGATTCAAGATTTATTTGTTCACTAACTTTTGTCAGCGGCTTAGCCGGTGTAAAAAAAAATAATTGATAATTATTCGAAAAGAACATACTTTCAGGATAAAAAGTATCCTTTGTGCTATTCCAGGAAAGGTTTAATCATTTGCCACCTTCAAATTCGTTCAGCTGTTTGATCAAGAAGGAATAATAGACATACATTTTCGTCTTTATATAGTGTGATAGTACTTTAGTGGCCAAAGTTTAACATTTTAATTTTTTTAAACACCTCTTAAATTACCACAAATTTATTTTCACCTCTCAAATTTATTATGTATTTTTTATTATCAGTAAGATGACTTACTGATAATAAAAAATACATAATAAATTATATATGAATATAATATATGAATATTACAGTACTGTTCTAGAATATAAAAAACTTGTCCAGTGTGTTTGTTTATAATGCAGACTCGGTTATCTTCGCCGGAGCGATTCTCTAAAGGAACTGTTTAAGGATATTAAAATCATGACGGTGCCTTGTCAATATGTCTATGAAAACATCAAAATTTTTTCTAACGTACTTCGTTAGAAAAAAATTTCATCTTTTTAGCAAAAGAGGCAATAGACATAATTATGTTACAAGAAATAGGGACCAATTAGTTCAACCAGGTGTCAGACTGGCTAAAGTGGCCTCTTCTTTTCAACAGTACCCACTGTTTGAAATGTTATAATAAAATACCTCCCCAAATATTAGAACTCCATTTAACGAAATTTAAATCTTGTATTAAACGCACACTATGCTGGCGCCTATTATAAGTTAGAGGATTATATTCAAGATAAGAATGCTTGGCTCAATGATGGTCCAGTTCCACTATTACTAGGGTGTACAAATTGATTAGCTTGGATTGAATTTTTTTATTTTCAAGGTTTTTGAAATTTGGAAATATAGTATTGTACATTGTAAAAGCATTATTTTTTCAAAGTTTGTAAATGTGAGTACCATGGAGCTATTTATGGTTTTTAGATTTATGTTGTTATTGGACTTGTTTGACATAAATGAGCATGGCAGTTGAGAGTTTGTCATGCTCACTCCAATGTCTCACTGATGATGGCGCGTGTATTGGATCATTCGGTTCCCTTCAAAATGGTTGAGCTGAGTGGTGATAATATTCGCGTCATGTCCGTGAACAAGTGCTGTCAGTTGAGACTGGTCATCTCTTAGCTGCCAGGTGCTATTTTAATATCTTTATTTAGTTTTTTTTATAACATTGTTATCACATGATAGTAGCGACAAGAAACATGTAACCGAGATATTTGTAATACATAACGTGATTGAAAAGAGTGTCCGTGGAGTTTTTTGCAAATTCTTCTCCATAGTGATCTACGCTTTGGAATGTGCAATTAGCATCATTTTATTCTGACTGACTGACTTCTTGACATTTCAAAAGTGCCTGGGTCACACTAGCTAATAAAGCAAAAGATAATCTCACAGCACTACATGAAAAGCAAAAAACTTCAGGTTTCATAGTGATACCAAAATAACTCGTTTTTCTTTGCAACGGTGTATTAGTGTTTTTTTTTTCTTTTAAGGTGGTAAATCATACAATGACCGGCTCTAGAGCGAAGCTAGGTGTGACAGACTTTTAGTAACTAAAATCACACTTATATCCCTTCTTTTACTGGCGTTCCAGGACCCCGGGTATCCCTTTCGGAAGCCAACCCTGCTACCGTTTTTCTGACATTTCTTTGAGGCACGCGTGGAACACGACGCGCCGTCGACGACTCGGGCTCGGTCCGGACGGTTATCGGACGGCATTTGTGTATTAGGGTTAAGACGTGAAGTCCCTTGAAAATCTGTCCGGAGTTAAATGTTGCCGCCTGCGCCCGCATAGAGAATGTGTGAATGGAACGTTCAAGGGACTGGGCCCGCTGACCTTTAAACAATTTTTTTTTGCGAAATATTAATCGATTTAAATATGCTAAGTACATTCTGAAAAACAATTAACCAGCAATTTTTTGGTGAAAACATAAAATCTGGTTAAGTGTTCTTCAGAATGTACATAGCATATGTAAATCTATCAATATTTCGCAAAGAAAATGGATAAATCAGCGGGGCTCTAGCGGCTGTACGAGTATGTGTGTATTTAACTCCGGCCAGATATTCAAGGGACTATACGCCTTAACTTACGCAGAGCTACGTTCTACTTTGGTACAGACGGACTAAATCCGTAGTACCAAGTTCGAGCGTGTGTTAACACTATAATATTACACAGTACACTTTACCCGCCAAATATTTGCCGATTTTGTCAAAGTTGAAAATTGTTTAATTAAACTCCAATTAGCATTTTCATCAGTTACGTAGTTTCCATAATCCAAGAAGAACAATTTCAGTTTATACATAAACTAATGCATGTTGTTAATTAACTGTACGAAGTTGGTGCGCGACGGTATTCAGACAATTAAGTTAAATACGATTTTGGGTTGGACAACAAAAATAATCATTACTGTCTAGTTCTTGTTTTAATATTCAGTTTGTCTTTGGCGTTGGTTTTCGTTTGGTTAGAGGGCAAGTGACAAACTGTCGCTTCTTAAAAACACACGATTAAAAAGTAGGAAGGTTATACAGGGTGAATTATCAAGTAGGGGTGAATGGCCTAATCCGAAACCTATCCGATCCCAGGCTAGGAATATTGATTAATCAAAATCCAATGATGTAGTTTTAGCTTTCATCAAAATCGACCCTGAGATTCTTGTGAGTATTTTTCGTTACAGATCATAGTTTCGTGTTTGGCCATCCACGCCCAATTGGAAAATCCCCCCTACTTAGATAAATGGACCTGGATCTATATCACTGAAATTTTGCACATACTATTAGTAACAAGGGTCTTTAAAATTAAGTTAGTATTGCAGCATTCATCGTTAAATTCATATTATATTCAATAACATAATAATAATAGTAAAATCATAAATTAAAATAAAACAGAAAAAACAGAAATATGAAAAAAACGTCATCTTATAACGTATATGTAAAGAATAAGAATAAAAATGAAACAAGGGTCAAGGGTCAAGAAAAATACTTTTACACGGGTAAAGCCGTCGGCAGAAGTTAGTCTTAAATAAGTATACCTCATCATCATCTTCCTGCCCTTATCCCGTATTATTTGGGGTCGGCGCAACACGTTTTTTTCTTCCACTCTGCCCTGTTACTCGTCATGCTATCACTAACTTCCTTTTCTTTCATATCACTCTTCACACAATCCATCCATCTGTAGGAAATAAGTATACCTAATGTCGATATATATAATTTTAATATTTACCTAAAACATAATTGAAAACATAAAATATAAATACGAGTACCATCGATGGTATGCGCATTACTATAAAAGAGGAAGATAATTTTTATTTCAAAGATTACAAATAATCCAGATAAAGTTATAAAGAACAGTAATATTGGAAAGAATCCTTTGAAAATTGAAAAAAAAAACAGATTTTTTTTTCGATACGTTTTTATACCTATGGACTATTTCAACAGTAAGCCTATAGAAATAAGTCTGCGTGTCAGAGATTTTTGTTTTAATTTTTTTCGTGATACCATTTTCTGGGAAACAGATAGGTCATTCAAAAATGTCCCTCTATGTTCATGGTATCAATCGGTAGAGTAATCTGTAGGATTAAAATCTTTTAAGAGCGGCAAACCCAAGATACATTTCCATATCAATCGCTATTACGTGATTATGGCGTTATTACACATCTTTTTCGTGATATTTTGGAATCATAAATATTTTGTGCATATTATCCAGATTTTTATTGAGATAAAAATATGTATTTATGTAAAACTAACCCAGAAAAAACCTCTGAAAATCTGCTATTATGCGTGAACTTCGACCCTTCATAATGGCTGGACTCGTAAATTAAAAAAAGTAACAAAATATATGTATAGTAACCCAGATTTAATCCAGATTCTGAGTGACGAAAATTCTTTTAAAAAAATTTAAGTGTTTTTTAAAAATAAAATACGTGTTTCCTGGGAGAATTTTTATGACATATTCGAGTGAATGACGGAATTACTGAATGCCGACAGAGCGTTCAGGCGTTCTCTCTTTTTTCTCGTTGCCTCTTCATCAAACATTGCGTTGGTTGAAACAACAAGCTTTTAAACCACGCTTATGTTGACGATAGACAGCTCGGGAAGGGGCCTCTTAAGTAAACGCTGAATATCGTGACAATTAAGACAATACACCCTCAGGACCATTATCAGTCCGTGAGGAAGTTCTATAATATATTTACTAACTGACATCATGACATTGATATATTATGTACCTTTTGAGATTATTGATATACATTATGCGCCGGTAGTTTTATACCGTAATATAAAGAATTTAATATACATCATAAAAGTAATTATGTTTCCCAGGAATTGTAATTATATATGTCTAAACATAGGTAAATTATGTTAATTATATGAGTCATATTTTTTGGAATTTGTTTATAAACCGTTTTTGCCCGCGACTTCGTCCGCGTAGAAGTCGAAAATTGTTTTATTAGGTTTTTTGAGATACGAAAATATAAAATATTATTTATTATCTTCGTCCTGTGTGATAGTCCATTGAATTGTATGCCGAACGATATTGTATCTTAAGATAAATTAATAAAGTATCTTAGCCGTGTGCAGTTCTCCTTAGTGAACTCCACTGCGGGTGACATAACCTACGACAAACTTATTATTTGTGGTTGGTACAGTAATCTGGTCTAGGGATCGAACAGGAAAATTAAGTTTGTTTTTATTGTATATACTTTTCCGGAATAAAAAGTACCCAGTGTGGTGTCCATGATATTAAAGAATAATTATACCAAGTTTCATCGTAATCGAATCGGTATTTTTTACGTGATGCCTGAACAGACAGATAGATAGACAGACAGACAAACATTTTTTTAATCACATTTTTGGGTTTGGTGTCGGTCTAGTAACACTTCGGCCATTTTTTTTTTTTTTTGAAATTTTCAATGTATAGAATTTTCACTCCTACAGATTTATTATAAGTATAGAAAATATGTCCTAATGTGTATGAATATAGATTATGTTTACCTTTATTTATGCTCAGTAGGAAATATTATTTGTTAGTAGGTACGAGTATGTCGGCGTATGATCGCCATCGGTGTCGAACTTGCACATAATGGTTTGCACCAAAATACACGGCTCTATATTATTTTCCACCATTCTATGTATATTACTGAATATACATAGAATAGTGGAAAATAAAGAGCGACAATAAAGAAATACCTTACTTCAGTTCAAGGTGTTTATTCCATAGATGGTGAAAGAATGCCCTTCTATTAGCATTATATCGGTTTTTACACACAGAAAATAACGAGCATATTTAACGACGGAAGGTAAAAAATTATTAAGGTAGAAAAATATTTGAAAATAAATATAATGGATGTTGTCACTTTAAATTCTTATTTATAAATAATCGGATGCTTTAATATATTAAAGAAATAAGAAAGTGGTTAAGTTAATACTTTCAAATTCAACAATAGTCAGACAACAAGTCTTGAGCATCGACGCCGAGTTGCTAGCCTGTCGGTTTTCTACCGGTTGCATTTCGGGGTGTGCGTCGGAATTGCATAACCTAATTCCGCCAAGCCCGTTCCAATTTCGGACCACCAGGCGTACGGCAACGCGCCTCCGGTACATGATGGACATCCCACCTATACGCACAAAACGTGTCGGAAACACATTCATTGTGCGTACAGCTAAGGAGTGGAATTCCTTGCCGGAATCTGTGTTTCCTGATAGCTACAACCCGGGAATCTTTAAGTCAAGAGTGAATAGGTTACTTCTAGGTAAGCGCGTTCCATCGTCAACCGCATCGTCGCTTTCCATCGGGTGAGATAGCGGTCAAGCGCGAACCTATAAAGAATTAAAAAAAGCTATATTATTTTATAATCAGAAAGGAAGTTGTTAATCACTATATAAATTAAACAGGATGTTGCAATACTTAAAATAATATGAAGGGAGGTTATCAAATTAAATCCTTATAAAAATTCAATAGGATGCTGTATAATGTTAAAAATCTTTATAAAAATAATCAAATTTAATTTAATATTGGTTTTGCGTCTAGTACGTTAGGTATAATTGACTTCAGTTGCCTTAAACAGCGCAAATTGACGATATTAGTATGGATAAATTTATTTAGAAAACGTTTAAAAAACATTGTTACAATATACCGTCTTGTCTGCCTGTGAGACACATTATATAAACTAAAGTATTTCGTTCAAACTTAGAAGTAGACATCGACTCTAATTCATAAATTTGTGTAAACAATCTTTATCATTGGCGATTCGATGGCAGTGAGCAAAGCACATTGCTTGCAGCACAGATGGTCATTGGGCCTGAAAGATTCTGAATTCGCGACCGCGTACCGGAGGACGCAGCGTTGGAAGGCCTTCCACAAGGCGGACCGATGGCATGGTGTGGACCGCGGGAATCTGATGGATGCGAGACGCATGCACGCATGCAATTTTTTTTTTTCACTTTCACACAACATCGTCTAGTCCCAAACTAAGCAGAGCTTGTGTTATGAGTACTAGACAACTGATAAACATACTTATATATTTCTAAATACATACATATTATAAATAAATTACACCCAGACACAGAACAAATGTTCGTGCTCATCACACAAACATTTGTCCTGGGTGGGAATCGAACCCACGACCTCCGGTATAGCAGTCAGGGCCACTGACTACTAGATCAACAGGCCAGTCAAAGCTGTGCGATTAAACCTACCACCCACCCAAAGGGCAATGGAAAGGGCTATACTCGGAGTTTCCTTGCGTGATCGAATCAGGAATGAGGATATCCGCAGGAGAACCAAGGTTACCACAAAGAATCGCTAAACTTAAGTGGCAATGGGCAGGGCATATTGCCGATGATGATTGATGGCCGTTGGGGCCGAAAAGTTCTGGAATGGCGACCACGTACCGGAAGAAGTAGCGTTGGAAAGCCTCCCACAAGGCGAACCGATGACATGTGTGGACCGCGGGAATCCGATAGATGCGAGACGCACAGGACCATTCGTTGTAGCGACTCTTGAGGGAGGCATATGTCCGATAATGGACGTCTTTCGACTGAAATGATGATGATGAGCACAACTTTATATATTAAGCTGAGCGACTAAACCTACCGAAACACTTTTGGTTTGATTTTTACAACCTACATCAATTTTCGAAAAATTAAAAGTACGTTTATAATTTAATGGCTTTTCGAAGAATTTTTAGAGCATTTAGAGCTTTATTGGATGTTTTACCTTTACGTGTTCGGCCGCTGGCTTTAAATCTAATGTAGGTACTTATTTGTTGGTGATACCCGCGGGTAATATCGCTCACTTACTCGCGCTAACTTGGCAAACTTGTAAAAGTTTATTTGCCCTTTAGAATTCTTATAATAATTTTATATTACAAGAGTTTACCAAGTGATTTTTGGTTCTTGCGTGTATTTTTTAATTGGTCTAAATATAATTTATGACCAAATAATGTTTTCTTGGCTAAGACATTTTTTCTAAATATTGCTTTGTAATTTTCTCTGTATGTTTTTTTACTCACAGATAACAGAAACTGTAATTACACGACTTAGTGGCAATAAACAAAATTACACTATATCACATTACAATAATATTATAAAAGCGATTTTATGAGTATGTGTGTATGTTTGTTACTTCTTCACGCTCGAACAGCTTAACGGATTTGGATGAAATTTAATACACGACTAGAACATGTCCTGGAATTATGTCTCCTCGGTCTAATTTTCTGTTTCACGCTAACAGAAGCAAGTGTCCTAGTTTAGAAAGCCGTACTGAAGAACCTACTAGTATCAGTGGTTTCTTCCACTCTAAAGTCCTGAAACTGTACAAACACCGTTATATTACATAAATGTAGCAAAGCAAACGGAAACCGAAAAAAAACTCGTGTAACGTTTCACATTTAGAATTTGACACGGACGTAGCATCAAGTGCAAGGTAATACAGAGGAATTATGTAACATCATGCGAGCTCGAATGTTAATCCGGTTGGGATAACATTGGGCTCATTAAACCAAACCCTGGATTATCAACTTGGAATTGCTCGACCGAGCAATATGAATATTGTAACGTAAAAAGCAATGAAAATTCGCTTTAAACCCTCCTGTATTTCACTTCCCATAAAAACTTGGGATTCCGTGAAATATATTAGGGAAAAAAAGGTCTACACGCTCGATCATTAAAGGTAAATTGCTCTGTTTTATAACCGTTGAAATGTAAAGTTGAAAACGTTTGAATGGTTCGTTCCAGTTGACACAACTCTTCCGACTAGCCCTCAAGTGCTGAATCTTTGAACAAAACATTATTTTGAACCTTTTTTTTAACACTTACATTTTTATTTTATACACGCAAGACGCTGCACTTGATGCCAAGGGAGCGTTTGAAAGAAGTTGTTTTAAGAACTTAAAATGTTCCGGACGCAGTGACGACGTATTTAAGGCGACCCATTATCACCTTTCAAGTTGGCCACTGAGCACTGTTAACAGTAAGTTCAAATGATAATGATAAACGTGACAAAATGGAACAAGTAGGTGTAGGAAGCCTCTTTTCACGACGGCAGGTAAATTGGGTGGTTGGTACTATGCAAGAAGATGTTGTCATGTGTGAATTATCATCCCCAGTACCTTTGTCCCGTCAGTTTAAAGTAATGGCTCCCAAACTTTGGTCAGCAAACCACTGGGGTTCCGACGAAAAGAGCTACGTATATAATATGGTCCAGGAAAGGCTTAAAAGGCTTAATTTCAAATGCTCAAATCATAAAAGAATATAAGTAGTCCGCCTTGTCGATTTTAACAACGTTAACTCCGTGAAATTATTATCTAAATTAATATCATACCGTGTATAATTGATGTAAACTGATTTTTATTTTGTAAGGCAGTAGTTCCTATATTAGTATTAAGTTTAATTTCAACAATGAAACCCAAGTGGTCCCATGCCACAAGCTACGGGTTTGTTCGATAAAACAAAAATCTGACACCCTCTCTCCACACAGTGCAGGAGAAATGATTTGATGATGTTTCACCTCCAGAAAAGTGGTCTCAAGTTATATGAAAATGTTGAAAATCACTGGTTTAAAGAAGCCAAAATCTTTTCCAATGCCTAAAATGTCCCCACAAAACCGATTTACACGCACCACTGCTTTCTTCAATGTTAAACGTTGAAAAGCTAAATGCCCAATTCGGTGTGAAACAAAGTTTGTGTTCAGTACCACTGACCAATGAGCACGTTACATATAGATGAGTCACCCCTAACAAATGTAGTCGGTGACTTGTTTTCCGAACTTTAGCTAGTAGGTACGTGTATAAATGTCTTTTTGCCTAGGTTTACGTGGTGCATGGTACTGAAATAGTTTTCTTTTAGTTAGATTTGTTTGCGGACGGTTTATTCTATGCTTAGAATAACTTAGCGAGGTCGTATTATATCCCCGTTTAAGTGTACAATGTCATGGCCTTTTCGCTGATGTACCTACACAGATCTCTAGGCACGTGTAACTTTATTGTTCACAATGGAAAATGATATGGTAGAATGTATGCGGATATTATTTTCCATATTATTCCATTGAGTGACAGTCTTTGATCGGAGCTTTGGCGTTGGTGTAAGTATCGTGTGACAAAATAGGGAATATTAAATTAATTTTGAGTGACATTTTGGAGTAATGCGAGCTTACCACCACTTTATTCAGAACTAGCTGACCCGTGCTTACATCTCTGGGCATCAAATAATTTTAGCGTAAAAATAATCACAATTATATGTAGCTTATATCATTTACATTAATATAATAAAGAAGTATCTAAAGTTTGTGAGATTGATTATAGGAAGTAGGAACTTTATTCCTGTGTAACAAGGAATAATTAAAAATGTTTGTCACCCAGCAAAGTGGGCGCGTGTCAGCTAGTTTAGGAATAAAATTAGCGTTTTTTTTAATCCCTTCACTGGTTCCAGAGATAACAATAAACCAACTCACAAACTTAAAAAAAATACTCTTTATAATATTACTAGTTTCTGCCAGCGGTTTCGCCCATAAAACTCATGATATGGGGATAATTTATAGCCTGCAGCATTCAAGAAGAGTGAGCTACATTTTTTTTATTTAGTCCCTGAGCGAGGCAAAGACCTCCCTCAACTTCTTGCAGCTACATACTAGTGAAACAATTTTCAGAATCGGTTCAGTAGTTTCAGAGATTACATACATACAAACTTAAAAATAATAATAATAATATTTGTACAGTTATGCACCAGATAACTTAATTATCTCATGAGCCATGAAAAGAAAAGTTTTTAAAGACAAAGAGGTTGTAAATTTTCGTTATGATGGTGATAATTTGTCTCTTGAGAGTCCGCAAAGTCACGTAACTTAACACTCATACAAAATCTTGAACAGTCACGAAGGATATAAATACTGTCTTACTACCTATGTGTTAAGTAGAACTGTTTAACAAAAACTGTATGCTAGTTAGTACCGCGACTGAAAGCGTAACGAGTTTTTTAACAACCCATGTAAATTACTTTGCATGAATGAGGAACGAAATAAACAAGGTCTGTAGCGTTTATAGACGTGAATAATGATTGCAGCTGAAATACACTCTACAGCTGGACGGTAGCTGGACTGGTAGAGATGTCTCTAATATTTCCCAGGGCTGCAGTTTTGTTCGAAAGAGTTACTGCGACTATTAGGAACGTATCTAAGGACTAAACTTTAAGTCTATAAATTGAAAGGATTTTAATTTTCGAAATGAACAATAATATTCGATACTGGAAAGCGTAATGGAGTGCGCACGCGCGTCGTTTTCAGAGATCGGTAGCAAAATGATCCAAAGGCCTGCATCCCGCACGCCGCACAGCTCGCTACCTTTCGGTGTCTCACGACCGCAGCCGAAGATTGCCGAATGGCCGAAGATGCCCGAACAGCGACTATAGAACTCAAAAGAAGACGGGAGGGTCACTTAAGAGTTTCGCCTCGTCGTTTGTACCGCGTACATCGAAGGATTGGAATAATTTACCTGCTAAATATTTCTATCTTCAAGACTATAGTAAATATGCTCATATCAAACTAGAGCGCTTTACCATCAACGATTGCATTACTGCCTACCACCGGGTGGGATCACAGTCAAGCTGTAGTTTATATCAATTAAAAAAAAAAACATAGTTTTGTACCTTTTCATTTGTACATTTCACATCCTTCCAGTACAGCTGCACATCTCTACCGATCCTGTTTTTCTCGCATCAGCCCTCACCAAGACATCAGTACTCTTTGTAAGTCTCTCAATGCTACGTCCACATTGCAAAATCTGTCACCCCATCATCCATCCGTTCTGTCAGCAAAACAAACAAAGGTAATATGAACGTAAACAGTGTATTATAAACATAAATAGTCTTCCTGAAACCCTTGAAATGACAATCATTAGTTCATTAATCTATAAACGGTAGTGCTTGTCGCGTAAATCGTGGCAAGTGTATCATTTAAGGCGGTCGAAAGCGAACAATAGGCGGTAATCAATAAGACGCTCGGGCGGGCTATTGTGTCCCTAATGTGTGGGAATTAGCTATTTACTGCTTGACGAAGACAAATTATATCCCCACTTCGATTAATTACAGAGCTTAACTGCCTTGTCGATATTAACATATGAGGTGTAGTGAACGCCACTGGCCCTCAGTGTTGCGGGTTGTCTACAAACATACTATTTGTGTACTATTAATAGTTTTTTAAGTAGTATAACTAGATATGTGAATGTTACAAAAAACAAGGTTTAAAAAAATACCATCATGTTGGATTTATTGAGACGTAGTTTTATTGACGTAGTTTTATCACGGGGGTACTTGAAAAAATAACGTCCGCCATCTTGGATTTAGTACGACGTCACTTAGCAAAGTATACATTGTTATTCAAACTGAACATGTCTGCAAAATAGATATATACATTTTTTATTGTACACCAAAAATAAAAATTACATTAGGAACTTAAAATTAATAGAGTGTCACAATGGACGGTCATATCGCTAAAGACGAGCGTTAAATAAATACCTTGTAAAAAAACAGCTGCAGAAATAGTTTCACTAGCGATCCCGGCAGACGTCCTATTCCAGAAAACTGGCTTTTCGTCAGAAAAAAGCATTAAGAACCCGGTCGCAGTGCCACCGGATCCGAATGTATTTTAAAACCATCCCGGGATCCACTCAAATATACACACAAAGTTTTAACAAATTCGGTCAAGTAATTTATGAGGAGTTGGTGACAAACAAAAGTACAGAAGAATAAAAAAATAAAATAATAATAATATATTTTTATAAAAATTATAAAATTTAAATAATAAATTTTTATAAAAATATCGGAAATGATTAGCCGAATTATTCATATTAAAATCTGTTTAACAGGTGTAAACCGTTAACAGATTTTTACGAATACGAAACTGTTTATCTAGTTTAGACCATAACTGTACATCATCATCATCACTTCAGCCGGAGATGTCCACTGCTGCACATTGGCCACCCTCAAGTGTTGTTATCGATCCACCTTGTGGGTGGCCTTCTAACGCTGGGTCTTCCGGTACGTGGTTGCCACTACAGAATCTTTTGGCTCCATCGACCATCTGTTCCGCGAGCTACTGCCATAACTTTTGAATGAAATTAATTTGGATTATTATATACTTTTTAAATCGTTTTTCACCCAAATGAGAATTCAGATACGCAGTTATACCCCATAAAACTTAATGTTTTTTTTTTGTTAGAATTCAAGGTCAATAAAAGCCTTGCCAACGTAGCCAACATTGTAATTCGCTAATGTATCATGCATACTACTAAATTGTTATTAATCTGTCAGCTTCTTTCAAAATGAAATAAACAAAAAAGATGTTCGTGATTATATTAATTTTATTTAAAAAACTCAGCATGTGCTAGTTGGACTCACGCACTGCGGGGTCCGTACAAACTTACCCATGTAAATAGTCCAATTCTCGAAGATTTTTCCGAATCGCAAAATAGTTTTTGGTTTTTGTGACGTAACAATCAATTTACAGTTTTCAGATATATTTCTCTGCTTGTGCTATGAGACTGCTTCCTGCCAAATTTTAGAATTCTAGGTGAACAGGAAGTACCCTACAAGTTTTGATTTCGTAGCGAAAATTTGCGCATAAACTGAGCATAATTGAATTGGCATTAATTTTATTTTTATTTTTAGACTTTAATTTGATTTTATTTGTGGATTTTAACATTATTATTTTTTATATTCAGATTTTATTAATTATTTAATTGCGATATTTATCATTGATCGTAGTTTTAAATTCTTAACATATGTTTTCCGTTTTAGTTTTTTTTTTATAGTCAATTTGTTGATAAAACTGTAATAACAATATGGGGAATACACTGGCTCCTGTAATACAATTCCTAACTAGCTCAGGAGCCAGAGAATTTCATTTATGTGTGTAAAAACTTTATGTCAATATATAATTTATTATTATTATTTTATACGGCCTTATTTTTAGATTGCGTTGATTTAGAAGTTTGATTTTTGCACTGTTGCTTGAGGTAGCAGACTTTAGTATTAGATAGTAATTTTAGATTCATACCTTCACACATTCTTGAGAAAAAGGGTCTTGACAGTCGACCACAATGTGATTCTATAAGGATCCTTCATTTTTGCTGACTTAGGTATGGAACCCAAATTAAAAGTGATTCGGATTATTTTTTAACGTCAAGTCCTGACTATTATCTTCTTTTAGGTAAGCTTAATTTTTAGTTACTGCAATTGTTTCAATTATAACTAACATGGTTTTAATCTATTTTATTCAAATACTAGCTTTTGCCCGCGACTTCGTCCGCGTAGAAGTCGAAAATGGTTTTATTAGGTTTTTTGAGATACAAAAATATGAAATATTATTTATTATCTTCGTCGTGTGTGATAGTCCATTGAATTGTATGGCGAGCGATATTGTATCTTAAGATAAAATATTATAGTATCTTAGCCGTGTGCAGCGCCCCTTAGTGAACTCCACTGCGGGGGACGTAACCTACGACAAACTTATTATTTGCGGTTGGTACAGTAATCGGGTCTAGGGATCGAACCGCAAAATTAGTTTGTTTTTATTGTATATACTTTTTCGGGATAAAAAGTACCCAGTGTGGTGCCCAGGATATTAAAGAATAACTATTCCAAGTTTCATCGTAATCGAACTGGTAGTTTTTGCGTGATGCCTGAACAAACAGACAGACAGACAAAAAAAAATTTAATCATATTTTTGTTTTTTTTTGATATTTTCAATGTACAGAATATTTACTTCTACAGATTTATTACAAGTATAGATTTGTTTAAGTACGAAAATAAAATGTAGACATGCAACGTGAACAGCAGTATTTCATTATACTCCTGACTGCACTTGCTACACAAAAGGTTGACCAAACGGAAAAGAATACAGGCATTCTCATAACGGAACGGGAATGTATGCAGGTCAAAGTAACGATGAAACGCCAGTTGTGTACAGTTCTTTATAGAATTTTTTACAAGCTTGCTCTGTTTAACTTGCAATGCACAAATATTCTATGAGATTTTAACACAGTGATCCCTAACCGATAGTTGATATTTGGTATACCAATGTAACTTGAATAACAATGCATTAATGTGGTTCCTACTACGGGGTTGGTCTGATAATGGAGTCGGATACTGGACATAGGAACTACTAAGAGCAAAAAGATAAAATAGGAATGATCTTGAATACTATTCTGCGCGATAAAAGTTTATTAAGATAAAATGTTTTTCAGTGAAAACTTGTTATACAGGGTGTTGTTGTTGTTGTTGGGTGTAGCTTTAAGTCCAATCTTTGAAAGTAAATTAAAAAAAAAGACTATATAGCTAATGCCACTAATATAAAGTGCTGTAATACAATACACATCTTAATAAAATTAATATTCTTGTGAGTCTACGCCTTATATATATTTTTTTAATTTGTATTTGATTTAAACATTTAGGAATTATTTTCATAAAACAACAAAAAGTCAATGAAAAAATCCACAGGGCATGAGAAGTATTTAGGGGTCTGAAAGGATAGCAGATGACCCCTCCCGTCGACCATTTCAATTTGGCATACGATGCACCAAACACCCTGTATACTATTTTGAATCAAGATTGTAACGAAATAAAACAAGAATCGTCCCCTTAATCTTTGCCTTAGCCTTAGCCTTAGCCTTTAGCTTGGAGTCGGCTTCCAGTCTAACGGTATGCGGCTGAATACCCGTGTTTTACATGGAGCGACTGCCTATCAGGACACCACAACTTAGTTACTGGGCAAAATGATGAAGAACGGGTTCACATACTTTCCAAGGCAGGCGCACGGTGTATCAGTAATGTCCTAGATGAAGTTAAAACAGGAATAAAACAGCCTAAATAGTACCTACAGTCAAGCTACCGCTATTGATTAAAAGATTATTGTTCGAAAACAGTTTGAGAGGTATTGTGTTTGAAGTTGGTCCGAGGCTGCTTGCAAATTCGATTGTTCGATGCTGCAGTGTCAGGATCGTAATGCTGCTGCAATATTAATAATGTACAGGGATTACGCCTTATTTCATTTCAACTCCTACTTTGTAAGTTAATAAGTACTACATTTTCGGTATTTAATTATTTTATTAATTTATTCAGACATCCTATTGATTAATTGGTTCCATTCAAACAATATTTTTTTTTAAGTGGATAAAGATTTTAGTAATTAATAACTAAAGTTGATTTAGTCCTCTGCACAGATATGTCCTCTGGGTAATAAAAATCAATCAATCCTTTGGATTTCCGAGACCCTCACCAAGTTATCTCTTCAGCTTGTGGAAGCCTTCTAACCTGCCAATAACAAAAAGCTTGTTGATAAATACTAAAAAAAGTACAGAATTAATAGAAAGGACAAGACAGAACTATTTACCTCATTTACAAAAGCTCCACCAGGTTCGTAGGCGGTTTCTGCAGTTTTCATTAAGTAAGTACATTACTTTGAAACGTCTACTGAACTTTTACTCGTGGGTAGTTCATTCGGATTCATTGCAAAAAAAAACTAGTAGTTTTCTTATGGTTAAGCTAGTAGTATAGTGTGATTTAGGTGTGAGTTAAGCAATAGCTTTGCATATTTTTGAGGTGGAAAATAACTAACTAACTTTGACCCGTCTCGCTGAAGGTGGAGCGAGAGGGAGTGTCATACTTTTAACGACTCAAATCTAGATAATTCTTTCCGTTTACCGTTGCGTTCAGGCGTGCAGACTTATGGTGCCTATATTTATTTAGGTTAAAATAAGAAAATTTACTCTAAGAACTGGAGCAGTGCTGGCCGAGTGGCAACGGCCCCGACTTACGAGTTGTAGGTCGCGGGTTCAAACTCAACCAGGCGCATTACTTTGTGTAATTTATTTCATTACCACTGCTCTCAAAACGGTGAAGGAAAACATCGTGAGGAAACAAGCATATCCTAGAACCAAAAATTCGAAGACATGTGACATCCACCAACCCGCACTGGGCCCGCGTGGTGGATTATGGCCCATTCCCTCTCCTAGAGAGGAGGCCTAAGTCCCAACTGTGGAAACATTATAAGGCCGACTATGCTATGCTATACTCTAAGAACGAGTTTTAAGAAATCGAAACCAAGTTCGAGTTTCAATAGTAGGCCGTTACTAACCCAATCAAAATCTTTGTATTTGTGTTCCAATTGTGTGTGTTTTGTAATAACTTGGACGTTTGGCAATTAAGGCTTGTTATGATCTCGCTTCAGTACCGATACTCGCTGTGAATTGTTTATCGCTGCGAAGCTTAATTAAAAACTACTATTAGCAAATTTCAACTTTTGTCTGTGTTGTTATAAGGGTTTTTTTTTGTAAAGTTTTTTTACGTTAGGTAGCGTAATTTGAGATACACTTTTTGAAGTAGATTTTTATATTCATGAAGCAATGTGTCGGGGCATGGGGAAAATAAAATTAATGAACAGGTTTTAAGATTGAAATTGCTCACGGCATTTTATATAAACTAGCAAGTTTTTATTCTTGGAAGTGACTAAAGCGATTTTAATTAAATTTTGTGCATAGCGTTAGTTTCTTCACAAGTTCGCATTTGTTGATGCGGGAATTCATCCAATGAGTTCTCTTACGTTCGTTACGTTCGTTGGTGCGAGAGGGCATGTAAGACTCCTACTGAATAAAACCCACCTGTTTCCTTCAGTTGCCGTTTCGAAAATCGGCATCGGCCCTGCTGGACGCCTGCGGTTTTACTGACAACTCTTTGAGGTCCACGTGGATGATTATGCGACGTTGATGACTCGGACTCGATCCTTACCGGACGGCCAGACGGCGAGCTACCCATTGCTCGTCGTCTGCAAGCCCGCGCCTACTGCGGCCGGGAGATCGCCCTGCGACTCTCGACGCCCCAGGGTGTTTCCTTAGACGGTGGCTGGGGCTTGAGGATGACCGTACTTCCCTCTCGGTTGTGCATTAAGGGCTTGGGCCACATTTATTGCCTACCTACGTACGTAATATACCTACCTACTACGACACACCTATTAAGAAATAATTATTTACTTCACTACTTTTTATTCATAATATTAATGTTTTCATTTATAAGACACTTTCCAACTTCGTTCAATTATTTTTGATGTAGCCGAAATCTACACTAAAATATTTTAAAATTGAAAACAAACTTTTTGCTTTTCAATTTAAAACAGAATAAAAAAATAAATTTGTAATGACAAAGGTGAATGAAATGGCCCTTATTGAGAAATGTCAATTGAAAGAGCAACTTTGCGCTAAAACTTTTTGTTATTAAACTCTGTTGTTCCGTTTGTTGTTCGATAACTTCAGTCTTGTTAAATGTTAAAGCCATAAATCAAAATTCAAGTGAAATAATCGTTCGTTAGGTTGAAATAACTGAACAATATTGGACTACAAGTAAAACAGAATATTTGAAAAACAATAATATTCTCTTAATCACGACTGGCTGACTGACAGACAATGAAACGCGAGTTATTTTGGTTCATTTATTTATTAGATTTCAACGAGGGCAGTCGTGTTTAACGCTAAATTATAGTACTTTATTCAGAGGATGATGATTTCCGACATAATGATCGAATGTATTAAATTGAAACTTCCCACCATATCGGAACTGTAGGCGCGTGTAATTTAAAATTTATTTTCAGGAGTAAAATTGAAAGTCGGATGATTAAATTGAAGCCATATCAGAAGCAATTAGGGATGGAATCTAATGTAGTTTTATAAAAGAGAAGAAATTTTTGTTTCATATTAATGATCACGTGTTGAATTCGATAGATTACGCGGCCTCCTTCTTTGCTAACATTACTGCTTCGCAAAAAGAGGTGACCGCGTGCCACTCCTCCTCGCTTCGGACCATCGCCTGTTGTACCAAGGCCCGACGCAAGAGATCGTTGCCGCCGATCACACGGCGGTGCTTTGCCAAGCGGGGCACACCTCTACCTTGTGCTCCACCGTGTCCTCCGGGCGTTTCAAACAGTAGTGGCACCCGAGCGTTTCTTCCGCACGAATCCGGTGCAGGAAATTCCCGAACTGACCATAGATAGATATTCTTTATTGTACACCAAAAATATAATTTACATTAGGAAATTAAAATTACTAGGGTGTCACAATGGGCGGTCTTATCGCTAAAAGCGATTTTTTACAGACAACCGTGACCATGTTCGGTGAGAACCTGCGTCATGTGGAAAGTGAGGATGCCGTGAGATCTTTCCAGCCACTTCTCAAAGAGGGGACTTACCACCATAAATATGGCGTGCCCAGCACCGGGTTGCGATAGTCGCTGTTGCCATTCCACCGTAAGATCCCGCCGGAACTCTGTCCGCCATGGCGCGACTTGTCGGTGCAGCGGAGTTTCGTCCCGGCGTTGCATTTCCACGTGCAAATCGTGTATGCGTCCATGGACCATCAGATCCCATGGTGGCAAGTCAGCAAGGAGGCTCGCCACTTCGCGGGAATCCGTGCGGTATCCCCGCACCATCCGTATGGCCATGATCCTCTGGCATGCGTTCAGCTGGGCCGCCGGTCGCTTTTGCAGCAAAGGCGCCCACACCGGCGCACCATAAAGGGCCATGGACCGAACGATGCCTGCGTAGAGACTCCGGTAGGAGGCGTCTGGACCCCCTAAGTTAAGCAGGAGTCGCTTGACGGCAGCCCTAGTCCAATTCAGTTTGGCACGTCGGAATTGCTCCTCGAAATTCCACCGGCTGTCGAAGACGAGTCCTAGGTACTTTATCGTCGACCCGACGCTGATGTGAACTCCTCTTAAATGAATTAATTAGGAACGCCGTGGTGATGCGCTCCGAGGTTGCCCTAGTTACGGTACTGATCGCCGTACGGGTAAACAAAAGATGCCAAGGTCGGTTTGTAGATTGGTGACTACCTTAAAATGTTGAGATTCCTTCGTGCCTCGGAAAGCACTTTAAGCCGTCGGTCCAGGCTGTCATTTGTAGATTTTTGTCATTCCTTACCCCAGTCTTGGCAAAGGGACAGTGTTGCTCGATTACTGGTTTGTGGAGGTCAGGTAGGCAATCGTTCCATTTAAAACACAGATTGGAAGCCGACCTCAAGCTAGCTGGGAAAAGGCTATGGGGATGATGAAAATCTAAGAAGAAGAGAGAGAGAGTCTAGAATATCTATCTATCTATGAACAAGTGAGGTGAAGTGGGTGAGGCCAAAGAAATAATGGATGGATTGTGTGAACAGTGTTATGAAAGAAAAGGAAGTTAGTGATAGTATGACGGTTGACAGGATAGAATGGAAGAAAAAAACGTGTTGCGTCGACCCCAAATAAGATGGGTCAAGGGCAGGAAGATGATGATGATGTCATAATGTTTTGATTTATTATTTCTTCATATAAAAAACCGGATAAATGCGAGTTCAAATCGCGTGCAAAGGGTTCCGAATGAAATATATTGTAACCCTTTTAGGTCTTTCTGTAATCTATGAGTAAAAATCTATTATCAGTATTAAAAAAAAATGGTTTTGTAGTTTTGGAAATATAGTTAATTGTAAACTACTCTCTTAAACAATTTTAATACTCCAAATTTCAAAATTATGAACAATAAATGGTTGGAGAGTTTGCAAATAAACAGTTCTTTCATTTGACATTTATTTATTTATTTATTATAAGCACACCAACAGCACAGTCGCTTACAATTCAAATAAACTTACATCTGAAATTGGCATTTCAGTAACCATGCAAATAACAGGTATGCATAACATTGACAAAATAAATACTAGAGACAAATAGAGAAAATAAAAAGTGTGACATCGATAGGATAATCCATCAAGTTGGACCTTTCATCATAAAGTTTTGCCATATGTGTAAAAGGACTATTAAAAGTGCGATTTAAGGCGGATTTAGACAATTGAAAAATACGATGATGTCGCTTGCTGCGTTGGCTAGCACTAAAGTTAAAATAGTTAATCAACTCCGCATCTATGGAACCATTTGTAATTTTGTGTAGAAGAAGTTTGTCAGAATAGATAGGCCTTTCTTTTAAGGTAACCATCTTATAGTACCTTAACCTATCGTTGTAATCAGGTATAGCTTTTCAGATCCCATTCTTCATACATAGGTACCTAACAAAACGGGCCTGAACAGATTCAACATAATTAGTATAGGTTGAGTAATAGGGAGACCGATAGAGGAATAATACTCCAAGGAGCTTCTTACCAGTACATTATAGAGAAGAATAATGCTGCAATGATTACGGAGAGGTTTTGACATGCGAATTATAAAACCAAGCATTCTCTTAACCTTGGCAACTAAAGTATCTACATGATCACAAAAGGATAAGAAAGTATCAAAGAGTATACTCAGATCACGGATGACAGATACTCTGCACAGAACAGATCCATCTATATGATAATCAAATCTAATGTAATTCAGTTTTTTCGTGATATAGTTTGGTAATTTTTAACATTTACCGTCATTTTGTTGTTGTAACACCATTGTTGAAGATCTCTTTGAAGCTTATTGTAATCACTAAGATCAGATATCCTGCAGTAAATTTTTAAATCATCAGCATAGGCTAAACAATTGCAATTTATTTAATCTCGTTCAAAAATACTAAAAAAAAAACCAATGGGCCTAACTTAGAGCCCTGTGGAACACCAGAACTAGAAGAAAATATAAAAAAAAGTGAAAATTTAGATTCATATCCTGACTATTTGAGGACGATTAATTAGGTAACTCTCAAACCATCGTAAAAAAGAGCCACGAATACCAGCGCAATTCAATTTCTTAGAAAGAATTGAGTGATCAACACGATCAAAGGCTTTTGCAAAATCTGCATATACAACATCAACGTGACCCCTAGCTACAAAAGCGTTACCAATGAAAGCAGTGTAAATCAGTAAGTAAGACATAGTAGAACGGTTAGACACAAAAATATTTTGCTTCAGACTAATTATATGGCGGAGGTGAGGATAAATTACGTTGTATATAAGACCCTCAAATATTTTCGCGAATTTTACTATAATCGAGAGTTTTGGCATATCAGGCGGCAAATACACAATACATATATCGCACTGTACAGTTTGTAACACTTGTTTTTTAATAGTTACCCTTTTATTCTAAATTCATGTCCATGTTTGAGTCACATATATTCATGGGTGTAAAAAAAATCTTTCAATCAGTCCAATAATTTCTATGCAAATTGACAGTGACAGATGTACACAAACACACGCGTAATCCTATGAGGTTGATGTTTTTTTATTCAGACTTCAGAACCCTAAAAACGAGTACAATGTAATATGTTGTTATCATTTTCATGCAGGTGCGCCGACTCCGTGGGTGCTCGAGGGCTCGAGCACCTATAAGAAATAAACAGTAAGCTCTGAGCACCCCTGAGAATAGACATCAAGAAACAGATCCTTTTAGGTTATTTATAAATTATAATATTTCTAGATAATAAAAACAAGTTTCATTTTTATATGATGGTTTTATTTTATATTTTTATCAAATATAATTATTAATTAAGTAGGCAGTTTGTAAGTAGAACATTTATTTATTTGTCGGTCGATCAGTGTGCATTTCTCTTCTCACACTTCGTCTCTTTTCCAAGTATATCAAATGAGCATGAGCACCTATGAGGTTTTTTAAAAGCCGGCGCCCCTGTTTTCATAAAAGGTTAGTTTATTCCGTACACCTTTACTTTAGCTACAAGGCCTCAACAGCGTTGTGTACCTAGCGTGTGTTATGTAGTTTCCAACGACATACCGGATGTGTTAGCGGCTTTTCTCGTCGCGCGAACACTGAACTGAATTTCATGGGAATATAATATCATTATTCGCCTAGCCTTTTACCTACTACGTTGAGATTGGGTGGTTAACAACAGATATTAATGTTTGTTAAATTTTATATGAACATACCTATGTAAAATGAACTTACATAAGGCTATATTTCATGGGGGTAGGTAGAGCCTATAGAGCACTAATAGCTACGATTCTTATATAAAATATATATCTATAAATAAAATATTTTTCTTTCTTTTTTTCTTCTACATACACCTGCTGCTTTATTTAAATGAAGTGATCTTATCTACTTTCAAAAGCCATGGTTTGAACTTTGGGTACGCCATCATCATGGCATTAAGTGCCCTCTTTTAGGAGTTTTAGGAGTGGTTTGGTAGGTGCTACGACCTCCTCACCGGCCATGGTAAGTTCGGGAGGATCCTGTTTCGAATTCAGGCGGAAGAAACAACCGGGTATCACCATTATCCGGAGAACACGGTGGAGATGTGCTGTTTAGGCAGAGAACCGCCATGTCCTCGAAGAGGCGATCACCGGCGACAATTTGTCGCGCGGGGTTCTGTTTCAGGCTATGGATCGAATCGAGTAGGAATCGAGAGGATGTGGTGGCCTCCTTCTGCGAAGTAATCCTAGCGAAGAACACGGTCACAAAAGTGAGGAACGTCTATCCTCTGTGTCTACTAAAATCACACCTGTGTCCTTCAATTACCCTTTGCGTTCTATGACTACGGGTTTCCTTTTCAGTAATTCTCCGCGGTCCTAGGTAGCGGGCATCGGCCCTACTGGGCCCCTACGGTCTGCTGACATCTCTTTGAGGAGCGCGTGGATCACTACGCGCTGTTGACGACTTTGCTCGGTCTGGTTAATTACCGAACAGCCAGACGGCGAGCCACCCATTGCTCGACGTCCGTAAGCCCGCGTCTACCGTGGCTGGTAGTCGGGGTCGGAATTACGGCGGCTAGGGCGTGAGGACCTTCGTTCCCTCACGCGTGCAGCCTCCTCCTTCGCTAGCATTACTGCTTCGCAGAAGGTGACATAATCCCTTGGTAACTTACACTCATAGCTATAAATAATTCTTTGCCCTTAGTAACACATATTAACAAAACACAATTTATTTCACAATAAATAAATATTACCTGCCTATTTAGTTCTGAAAGATATAATCAACGTTATACCTACATCATCATCTTTCTGCCCTTGTCCCGTCTTATTTAGGGTCGGCGCAACACTTTTTAACCGACTTCAAAAAAAAAGGAGGAATTTATCAATTCGAGTGTAAAAAATCACCTCGAAACTCCGTCGGACCGATTTGCAATTTTTTTTTTCTCTTTGAGGTTATGCTTTTCGATTGGTCCCATTTTTTTCAAAATCTAGTTTTGATGGACGGATCCATGAGGAATCAAGGGAACTCCTCAAATATTATAGGCAACCATATAGTGGTTTTGATATTTTCATCGTGAACTTAAGCATTTACAGTCAAAAAGAGACATTTAATGAAGTGGAACTGATGAAGAAGACCAGAAATGGCCAACGGAACTTCACACTCACATAGATATCACAATGAAGATAGTTAAGCGACTATGACAATACAAATAAATAAATGGTTCTGAACAGTTATATTGAAAATGGTATCATCGAAGTGAACTGATGATGATGACGGAGCTGGAAGGTAGGCACTGGAACTCCGTAATTAATTAATGTAACTTAGCCGTGTTTGGGTTTATTAGAATTGTCATGAGATGTACTTTAGCTATAAGGTACTATTGAACTGATCTGATGATGGAGCCGGAACGTTGGCACAGGAACTCCGTAATTAATCAATATCCTGGCTGTGTTTGGGCTTAATAGAATCGTCATGAGATGCACTTTGTCGGTTATTTTTTTTTTGTAAAAAGTTTTTTTCCACTCCGTCCTATCAACCGTCATGCTATCATTAACCCCCTTTTCTTTCAAATCACTCTTCACACAATCGTATATCGAATAAAATAAACCGGCTAAGTGCAAGTCGGACTTCCGCACCAAGGGTTTCGTACTATTATTATCTATACAACATTAGACACTATTATTATAACTTTTTTTTATCATCAAGCAAAAAACGGCAAAAAATTACGTTTGTTGTATGGAAACCCCACTTAAATAATTATTTTATTTTGTTTTTTTCCCACAGCGGTAACAGAAATACAACATCTTTGAAAATTTCTACTGTCCAGCTATCACGGTTCATGAGATATAGCCTGGTGACAGACAAATGAACAGTGGAGTCTTAATAATTGGGTCCTGTTTTTACCGGGTACGGAACCTTAAAAATAAAATTATAGAATGTTGACGAACGATAGTATATTCTATTTTTATTCTGTTTTTCTAACCTTTGGTAGTTTATTTCCACTTATCTCTGTTTTCATATCGTCAGCTTGTTTTGTTCTTATTGGCAGGAGGCAATTTCGTAAGTGGCCATGATTGATCATTCTCGAAAAATAAATTACTTGACACTAAAAAAAACTTGGTCATCAAAACTTCATTTATCGTAGGTCAGGTTAGTCGCTAGCCGACATCATTCTTACCTCATCGTATCTTGGTTTTTATATCTAGCATAAAGCCTAGTAAATAAAATCCATTATTTCTACAGCTATTTAATAAATTGAAGACATACTTCTGCCAGCGGCTTCGTCCGTGTGAATGTTGGTTATTGCGGACGTGAAGTCGAAGTCGCAGACAGATAAAAAGTAGCTTCTGTTCATTCTTGGAGTTCAAGCTGGCTCCGTATCTGATTTAATAAAAACCGGTTTAGTAGTATAACCGTGAGAGAGTAACAGACAAACAGATAGATAGACAGATAGAGTTACTTTCGCATTTATAATATTACTAAGGATTATTATGAGTACTCTATCGATATGAGAATATACAATATGTTTTTATTATTTTGCTTATTTTTGTACAATTTTAACATTCTAATAACGCCTCCTTTTCATAGTGAATAAACAACTAACAAATATAAATCGGTTTGTTTCTGTGTACTCTGAGTAATCACAGTACTCTATCGATGTGAGAATACACAATATGTTTTTCTAATTGTTGTAAGCTTGTCGGCGGGCCATAAATTCGTTTCATGATATAATGCCTTCTTTCTTCGTTACATCCTTAAGCTTCCGGGAAATTATTTATACATATACCTATTGTTATATGGGCATATACTAATTTCCACGCTCCGGCTATTTGATTTGATTTTTACCTACGGAAAAAATTATCACTATAAAAAATATCTAAGAATCACACTCTTATAATATTACTAGCTGACTCGGCGAACTTCGTACCGCCTAATAATGTGATAAATAAAGAACTGCTCGACGGATTTTGTGCAAACTTCACATAAACTATGTACTAAATAGTTCGAACAAAGCCTAAACATTTAGTTTGGATAGGTGAGCTCGTTCTTGAGTTATAAAATTACAACGAAAAGTGGCATTGATTTTTATATATATAGATAAAGATGAATGTCTGTGTCTGTATTTGTGTGTCTGTTATTCCTTCACGTTCAAATAGCAGAATGTCATATTGAGTGTGTTATTTTAGAACATGAGGTAGACCATGTCTTGGAATGACACGTGTGATAGGTACTTATGATCCCGAGAGTACGTTTCCTTGGGATCATTTTCCACTTTCACGCAAGCAAAGCCACTGTGACGCTAGCCGCAGCGCCACAGCTAGTTTAAAACAAAACGAATACACTTTCTAGTATAACCGATATGTAAATAGACAGATAAAACTCACGATCTTCTTTGTAAACATTTCCCGAAGAAACAAAACTGAAACTTATGGAAATCCCCTCAGAATAAGTTCGGTAGTTTTCTAAACACTTCCTTTTATACTATGTAGTATTGCACTGGCCATAGGTACTTGTGAGTGGCTGAATTGTGACAGTTATCGTCTCGGGACTCATAAAAAGAGATTGCTTCCAGTCTGCCGACGTTTTATTGACTTATTAACATTGATATCTGATCGTAACACTTGATTCTTTGATCTTCGTCAAATATTTACCCAACATGTTATTATACTACTTCAAAAGTAATTTGGTTTACTCATTTTACGGCTAGTTTAGTGGGGGCGGTAAGGTTTCAAAGTATAACATTGTAGACGACTCTGTTCCTTGTTTTTGCCTGCCGGCGTTGTCCTTTTTTGCTTTTTTTTTGTATAATTTTAACAATCTACATAGCCTTCTTTTCATGGTGAAATAAGCAACTAACAAATATAAATCGGTTCGTTTCTGGTTTACTGGATATTCTTTCAACTTCGAAGAAAATATTCGGGTTCTGTGTGTTTTAACCTCAACGTTACATAATTTGTACGAGTAATAAATAAAGTTATTTCGATACTGAAACAGCAATCTGATCTTGATAAAAGTTTTCGTCTGTAATTTTCCAACTCCTGAATGTTCGAGAACGCTGTTTACCTCTTTTATAAATGATTCAATTTGCTTCTCTAAAAAATAGACAATATTCGAGGGTTAAAAGTGCCTTTATGTTTGATTTTTAATCTTTGAAAACGTTCCATATTCGCACAATTACACTTTCGTGCAGATGTAATTGACTTTATTCGTATTCACATGAACTAACTGATCGTTCTACAGTGCTGGCATATTTATAATGAAGTCTTGATACAAAATTTCGACCGTTAAAAAAACCTTAATAGCAAAGTGCACCGATACGTACGGGGAAAAGAAATTGTATGCAAAATAGGCTGGCCAAGTAATTTGAGCCACGTTCGTGAGAATATGCGCGGATATTCTAAACCGTCGGTTATACATTACATACTTCTTTTTATGCTAATGTGAGGCATCCGTCTCCGTAAATATGTTATGCATATTTGCTATGGGCAATAAAATATGCCAACATTTAAGAAAATACTTAGCCAATTCTCAATTTCTTGCTAGACCTTTTGTTATACGTAAGAAGTATATCGTTTGGAGCTCATGATTCAGGGTCAGGTTTTAATTATATGTTTTTTTTTTGTATATTTATTATTATTTATATCTTTTTAATCTTTAGATATTCAGAGACTTTTGACTTTGAAACAATAAAAAGAGAACTTAAAGCAAGAATGAAATATGAATTCTGAATAAAATAAAAACAAATAAGATTATCGAGGGTCGGGAGTTAATCGTGCGTGTCCAAACAAACAAATCGTCGGTGGCGGCGGCGGGACGAAGGCGGGACGGTAGCGTAACGGCGGCGGGGGCTGGGCGAACGTGGGGATCGTGCGTGCATGCACGAATTGTGGTATCCTTCTCACTATTAGGAGCGATTTTATACACGTTGGTTTCTTCATGCCCCTCGCGACGTGTATTCACATTCCATTTAAAAGAACAATTCTTTAATATTTTACGAAGGAGGGAAAGTTCTGTTTTGAAAATTAAATGACGTTAATGTTTTCTGTTTGACAGCTAAATTGGATTATTTATTATAAGCCTTGAGCTAGTTTATCCCATCAGAGGACAAAGACCTTTCAGCTGTATTTTTATTTTCTATCTATAAAGTTTTAGTAACTTTAGCATCAGACTTTTTCTACAGTTCAACTTACCAAATCAGGACCTTCGGAAGAGTTATTGCAGCCCTGGGACTCAAAGGGCAACTGAAGAAACGCGGTTTTTTTTTTAAGTGGGAAAATCATCTTATGACAAATCTCGCTCTTGGGCGGAGTGAGAGATAGTGTCAGACTCTTACTGACTAAAAACCCACTCCTGTTCCTTCTTTGCCTTCATCCCGGGGCCCCGGGTTTCGCTTTCACACTACCCGTGGGAAGAAACACGGGTGTGTTTTAGTCAGTAAAAGTCTGACACTCCCTTGCACTCCACCCAGAGCGGGAGCAGCTATTTGATGATTTTGCACATTAAGAGCAAAAGTTTACCGCGCTACCTCCATATGCATGTGAGCTATAATATCGATTGAAATGTTAATTTAACGGTTTAAAAACTTTTTCTTCGTGGGAATGACACCTAATTCTACAAAGCACCTTCCGTGTATTAGCTTATAAGCTAAGTTTTCAGCAGTTTTCTTAAATTTATTCTTTGTCAGGACATGTTTAGAGTTGGTAGAAGCTCTTTGTAGCGAGTTGGAAAGTCGGCAAAGTTTGCGAACGCCCGTTAGCAGTAAGTATATGATAGGGCAATTTGCCTTGCTGCGGTAATAATACTGTTATCTATCATAATTTTTATATCAACCTATTTATGATGTGTAATTTTGCAACTTTTATAATGGAAAAAGTAATGTCTTGTGGGAAAGTCAACGGTAAGAGTTTTAGACAGTCAAAGCTAGGGTGGTTTCTAATAACTTACAGTGTCCTCTGTGTATCCGCAATGTCACCTGCCCGTAGCCAAGTTACAACCGTTTCGTTTTGATTCTCTCGTCAATCGCCTCGAGTCGGCTACGCTTTCGATTCCTTTGTTCTGACATCATCTCAACGCTCAGTCACGTAGTCAGAACAAAGGAATAGGAGCGTGGCCGACTCGAGACGATCAACAAAATCAGCTACAATCAATTTAAGCCCCCCTAGCCAAGTTACAACCGTTTCGTTTCGATTCTGTTTTCGTTGCAAGAATCCAGCAGGTTACCAAACTTCTCTCGTCGTCACACTCATATTATAAAAGTGAATTTGTATGTTTTTTATTCAGTCATTCTGAAACTCTTAAAAGGATTTTAATGGAATTTGGCACATAAGTAGACCATGTCCTGGAATACTATATGCTATTCCAGGACATGGTCTACTTATGTACGTCACGTAATTTTATCTCGGGAGCCACTGGCAGTACCTAGTTCTTTAAAACATTATTTTTAGTATATGTGAAACCTGATTATTGAAATATGAAATAGTTTATTCATAATCAGAAACTCTTTTTTTTTAATTGTTATAAACTAGAGCTTGACTGCGATCCCATCAGATGATGGTAAGCAGTGATGCAATTATTGATGGAATCGATTCCAATAATTTTATACCGTATTATTATTTTTTTTCAAAAATATTTAAAAAAAGGTTACAAGTTCGATACCACCGACACTAAGTACAACACAGGTCACGGTAGGTCATAGCGGGCATTAGGTGCCAGCACAGCTGGGTGTGAGAGCAAAACAGCCCCTCAGTTGCTCGGATGGCCCGGCGACCATGTATTTGTGCGGACAACCAGGTAACATAACATGCTCATAACTTTGTGATTTTTAGTGATACAGTTATAACATTTTGTACATTCTTTATATAAAAATACTAGACACGTGTTTTGGATTTCGTATATAGGTACTAAAACTAATGTTGTATAACATGAGACGTTCTTCTTTTATACAAAAAATCTATCAGTTCAAAAAAATCTGACAGAAATGTACTTTGTTCACTCTGTCCGGCAAATAAAAAAAAGAAAACATAAAATATATTTATTTCATTTAAAACCCCTTGAATCATTGTATGGATTTTATTTATAAACTCAAAATAAAAAGGGAAGATTTAAAAAAAATAATATTTATTTATATTATTTTCCAAGAGGACAAGCAGAGACAAACTTTTCGTATTAATACAGATTTTGCAGTGAGTTCGACAATGATTTTCATAGAACGCTGCACGAACTCGTGAACCTTCTACAAAGCACCCGCATATATCAGTGCAAGAATGTGTGAAAACCCAACCCAAATACATTGTAGCTTTAGTTGTAAATAGGGAGTAATTTAGCTTTATTCCACAATTAATGACCATAAAGATTTCTTTCGAGATTTTATTGCGAGTCTTTAACAATTTTAAGGGTAGGCCGTTAAGTGTTAGTTGTGAGGGTAACATCGTAAAATTATTTATTTATACGACCCAATTTCGTCGGTATGCTGGTCGACAAAAGTATTTCGGGGCTTATCGAGACCGAATCAAGGGTCAACGGTTGAGCGCACACTTGCTGAGGGATGGTGTTATGTTGTATTGTTGCAACATTCTTGTACTTTGTTCTGGAATACTTTTCCTATCCTTACTTGTAAAACAAAGTATAAAACGACGTCTGCCAATCAGTCTGTTCGCGGTAAACTTAAAAACTACCAAATGGATTTTCATGCGGTTTTTACCAGTAGATAGAGTGATTAATAAGAAAGGTTTACATGTATAATATATGCATATTATAAGAGAGAAGAGACAAGTATTAAAAAAAAAATAACACCCATGTGAAGCTGGAATGGGTCGCTATTTTTTTTTGGATTTTATCAAATTAGATCGTGCTTATTATGAATTAGCGAATTTATTAAGTGAAAAGTCAAATGACCAAGAAAAGTCTTTTTTAAGTAATTTTTACCACCGAAAACGAAAAGTCAAAGAAAATTTCCAAATACCATTTCCAAATATTTTAAAATTTTGTTTAGGACGAAAAAACGTAATTAACTTTGTTTTAAATGTTTAATTTTAGAATATAAACCTATAATTACTATCAAATTCATGTAATAGGTATTCTCATTTTGAAAAACGATTTTCAGATCTGATTCTCCACGTTTGGTAAAATGTAGAAAAATTAAGGTGTTGCGATCTTGATTGTGAACATTTTAGTTGTTGTCATGGGTAAAAGGGCTTTTCCGATCTGTCTATCGTCAACATGAGCATGGTTTAAAACCTTGATGTTTCATTAAACGTAATCCAACGTAATGTTTAAAAAAAACATTTGAAAAGTGTGATAACACCTGAACACTCTGTGGGCATTCAGAAATTCTGACATTCACTCGAATATTTCACAGAAATTGTTGCAGGAAATACGTGTTTCTTTTTAAACATTACAAGTTTTTAGAAAAAAAAATCATAGATACATTTTCTTTATTTTTTAAATTTATTTATTAAGAGCCAAGGTTCCGCAAAATTGCTCTGAGGTTTGGGAATGTATCTCGGGTTGGACGTTCACAAGGGGATGCAAATGCCGCTCTTACACGATAATGAAGTTATTAAACATTTTTCATTAGATATTTTGGAAACCCTGAATCTTGTGGATATTATCTAGGCTTCTGTAGCGACATCTATCGCGTCACATAAGAACTAATCCTGAATCGCGCAATCAAAGTTCTCCGCGCGATTAGAACATATAGAACAACCCGAAATCATCTATCGGGCAGTTGCAGCCCACCAGACATAACACCCGTCTGGCTGGAGGATCCTCCCTTTTCAACGGAGGTTTGCGGGACTTTACTCTCTGTTCCGTCTACCCCCAAACTTCGTCTATTGAAATCAATTTATAAATTTGTGTTTAAATAATCCAGTAAAGACCTCTGAAAATCCACTGACATTTTTTTAAATGCAATTTGGTTCATCATCATCAACATCATAATCATCATCATCATCATCATCATCATCATTTCAGCCGAAAGACATCTATGAACATAGGCCTCCCCAAACGTCGCCACATTGAACAGTCCTGTGCGTCTCGCATCCATCGGACTCCCGCAACTGTTACCAAGTCATCAGTCCACCTTGTAGGAGGCCTTCCAACGCTACGTCTTACCAAGGTCACCGACATAGCACGAAGAATCGCCAAACTTAAGTGGCAATGGGCAGGGCACATTGCTCGCAGAACGGATGGCTGTTGGGGCCGAAAGGTTCTGGAATGGCGACCACGTACCGGAAGACGTACCGGAATTTGGTTCATGTATATATTTTTATAATATAATGAAATGATTTTTATTGGGACATCAAATATGGTCGTCTCTACTCGGGGACAAAAAGGGTGCAAAAATCAAATACGGAGTCTCATGGTAAGCAAATTTAAAATAGATGTATCTGTTTTTTCCACTGTAAAAATCTATGGTTTATTTATTTATATATATTTTATTGCATACCAAGTTACAAATTTACAAATTGAAATTGTAATACAACAAAAACATACAATTGGCGGCCTTATCGCACTCGGCGATTTCTTCCAGGCAACCCAGAACGGATAGAGACTGCCTGGACAAAAAATGGGGTTGCACTTGGTGCAAATATAAAAGTAAACAAAACTTAATACTAAAATAGATACACATATACATACATACAAAATGTAAATATATAAGCAAGAGAATAAGTGATGAAACGAAGACATGATCACAGTGACAAGTATTTGCGTACGTTTTGTTGCCACAGGCAATGCATTCCATAGACGAGCGACCTGGCACAGTAAAAGACTTATTTTTATCAGTTGGGCGTCATTGTTGGGAATTGTTGATTCTTGATAAACACCATCATTTTAGCCGAAAGACGTCCATTGCCAAACTTAAGCCTAACCCCAAGTGTCGCCACAAAGACCAGTCCTGTGCGTCTTACGTTCATTGTCCTGTCATCTCGATTCTTGATAAAATTTATATAGGATGAAATAAATTTAGATTTCACCAATAAGAATAGCATAGAAATCTATGCGAGGTGGGCTTTTAAGGTTTTCAAGCTGGTTACGTTCGTGGACTCTTGCAGCATGCTGCATTTTCTTCGTCGACCAAAATGTAAAAAAAAAAAACACAAAAATGTCGTGTTAAATAACGAAGAGACAAAACTATTACAGAAACACCGACTTCAGAAATTAAAGTTATTTTGCACTTTTTTAAGGTTTTTTTTTACGTTGAAGTCCCTTGTAATTCTTAGTAAAAAGTTTTTTTTTTCTTAGTTTAGATGGACAAAATAATATGTCCCACTTATGTTTCGCTCTTGTAGGCTATTATCTCTTTTCATATTTTTTTTTTTATTTCAGTCAGTCATATGGGCTATTTCAGAAAAAAAAAAAAAACGATAGTCCTAATAGGACGTAAGAATGTGCTCTTACATCCTATTTCTGTATAAATGGACTAAAGTATGTCGAACCTATGTGATACAGGGTGCACAAAGGATTAAGGCAAAGTCCTTAACAAAATTTTGCTGGCATATTTTTTTAGCGTATAACGACGAAAAATATACAAAAGTATAAATATTAAATTTCTGAACAATTTTGTCTTAGACATTACTATTAATAGAATCCTTGTATTAAAGATATTCCAATTTATAGTTGGTGTGTCAATAATAGGTCTACGTACCTCCTTATGAATATTATGGGCTTAACTTCATGTCAAGCCAGCAAAAAAAAAACTAACCATGACTATTTATTATCGTAAAAAATGTAGTCATCTCAGCTTCCAATTATAACGATTTGACTGACTGGCCATTAACTTGATTTGATAAAACATAGTAAATTTTTTTAACGGTGTATATCATGGTGATATATGTAGACTTAATAATTTCATTAACAATTTACTCGCCGTTGTTCTTTGACCTAGGCCTCATATTAGCTGTAGTTACGTCACTAAAATCCCGGGTCCACTTAAAATACATTTCATTTTTTGGTTTACAATAGCGGGGTAGCGGGGTGCAAGCCGAGCTTGGCAAATTCTTTGAAACGGAGGAATTCATGCGCTAGTTAGTTATTTTGAATATAATCGTAAAAATAAGTGATAATTCATACAAAAGATTTACTTCGCGATGTTTTTGCATCTTAGAGCTTAAAAATGTGTCATAGTTTTTCTTGATTTTGGCGATCAGACGTGACGGCCTCGCGCATTCTGCCCTGGTTCAGGCCATGGTATGGAGCGAAAGGGAATGAAAGGCGTACGCCTCCTTCTGCAAGACAGTAATGCAAGCAAAGGAAGCGGCCGAAATCGTGAAGTGGAGACAAGCTGATCGCCCTGGCTCCCGCCGGAGATGCTTCCCGGCTACCTTAGGCGTGGGTTCGTGAACGGCGAGCAATGGGTAGTTCACCAGTCGATCATCCGGTAAGGATTAAGTCCAAGTCGACTGCGCGTTGTGTTAACCACGTGCTTCAGAGAGATGGCTGTAAGATTAACAGGGTCAGGTAAGGCCTGCCAGAGCGAAATTTTTCGAAAGAGTTTCCATTTCTCGCAAAGGGTCACTGAAAGAACACTGTGGGTTTTAGTCAGTAAAAGTCTGACACCTCTATTTCACTCCACTCCGAATGAGAGAGGTCATTTGATGATTTTCTACGTAAACAAAGCTTTCCTTCATTTCCGCGAAACGCGACATGGCCGTTAGTGCTACGACACGGAATTCACGACATGGCTGTTGGAAAAAGTCATAATGCGTTGTGAGCCATTTTATCACATTGATGATTACGGAATGTCAAATAATTGACAAATATTCTCTTCAATAATTTTAAAACTGTATATTTTAGAATTATGTAAAAATAAATATTTGAGATTCTTGCGATAAGTTTTTTGTTTTCTGTTGCCTCTCAAAAGTCATTTAAATCAATTAATTAAATTATCGTTATACCGAATTTCGACTTGATTGATCCCGTAGTTTCGGAACTAGTTGATGGTGGCAATCAGATAGAAAGACAAATCGACAGACACACGAAGGATTCTAACTCACTTAGAGTTCCTTTTTATTATTCAGACGAACGGTACCCTAAAAAGCTCCATATGTCGTAAATAGTAGTGTGTGCATAAAGCGATCCACATAACAAGGCCTATAATGAGCCGTAACGTTCGATCGCGACCTAGGTGAGCTTTCGTGTTACAATATTACTCTGAATTTGTGTTACCTATATTTTGCCCCAACAATTAGTTTTAATATAATTGTACTATTTGAATTACGGCTCATTTAACTGACCTGATTGATTGAAATAATTGAATTCAATAATCTGATTCGAAATATTTAGAAAATAACGGTTGGTCCTTGAACGGGCTTATTTTTCAGAGTGGTCAAATGTTTTCGTTTATATAGATTATTACACGGAATTCTGGTCATTATTTTAATTGAATGAATTGGTGTTTAATCGATAGGCAAAAAAAAGATGTATCGAATGTTGAACAAATAAATTACATTATTAAATAAATACAATACATCGCTTTCGTTTGTGGATTTATAGGTTTTATTCGACTGACAATATACCCCATTGATATAGCGCCTATATATAATAGACCCTTGGAGATATAAGAAAACCTAAAAAGTATCAAGGAAAAATATCGGATAGTTCAGAAAGATATTCAAACTGAGAATATGAAGGTGCGGACAGATTCATTCGGATAAACTAGAAAGTGATTACGCATATTGTGTTGCTCATGTAGTGTATGTAAACTTAAAATTATGAATTCAAGAACGAAGTTAATAATGAATTACTTCTCCTAGCGGTTTTGCCCACGTCTAAGTAAAAATATAAAACCTTTCACTCAGTGACAAACAAAAGAACAAATCTTTTCTCTTTATAATATTTAGTATATATATATAGACGTTAGATATGAAGTATAGATAGACGAAGCTTCGCGTCTAGGAATCGGCATTTTTGCGGCAACACAGCATTTGTACTAGGCGTTCTTGCAAAGGTACGACGGTACTTCACACCGGGACAGCTTCTAATGTTGTACAAAGCACAGGCCCGATCGTGTGTGGAGTACTGCAGTCCCATATGGGCTGGTGCTGCAAAATGCCATCTAACAGCTTTGGATTCAGTGGAAAGGCGTGCGAAGAGGCTAACTGGGGATCCAGATTTAGTTAAGTCCAATCTATAAAGCCTCGAGCACAGGCGCAGGGTAGCCAGGCTATCGGTATTTTACAGGTTACATTTTAGAAAGTGTGCGCGGGAATTGCATGCCTTGGTTCCGTCATCTCCTTTCTACCATCGGACAACCCAACGTACGGCGAGTATCCACCCTTACGTTGTTGAAACTTCAACGGTCCGGACTAAGCATTTCGTTTCGTCGTTTATACCACGTACATCGGAGTACTGGAACAATTCGCCTGCTGCGGTCTTCCCGTCCAACTATAATTTAGGTGTCTTCAAGGCTAGAGTAAATAGGCTCTTAATAAACTAGTGCGCCTCACCATCAATGATTGCATCTCTGCTTACCATCAGGTGGGATCGCAGTCAAGCACTGGTTTATATCAATTAAAAAAAATGTTAACTTTCGACTTTTCATTCTTTAACTTTTTATTAATATCAAGGCAGAATCTGACACAGTTAACGTAATATCAGACGGGAGTATCAGTATTAATTCTGCTTTTCCTGTTCCTTTGCCCGCTTTCAGCCTTTTAACATAGCTGATTAGCTGAAGCAGTCGAATTACAGTCCTTTGAGATGATTTTATCTCAGTTATAACTGTACCTAATGAGAGCTAGAAGCCTTCTAACGTTAATTTCCCACATTTACAATTGAATCATAAATAAAAAACGCGTTAATTTTTTTTTATTAAATTTTGCTTATTTCAACATCAAACTGTAGAACTTCATCTGTTTTATTTCAGTTCATTACACATTCGCTACATTTTCATGCGGGAAACTATATGTACAAAGTTTTTATGCCTGTGACAATGAAATTTTGGCATAAGACCAGCTTGAAATATTTGTAATCATATATGCATATTCATTCCATTTTCGCCTGGCACACGGTAAATTTGTTATATTTTCGGGCGTTGCCGTAATGTATAGCGCTTCTTCAAGCAAATGAAGTAATGAATATTCATTAAAGAAAGCTTATACGAAACTGTGTGAGTAGCTATTGCTTTCCGCTTAGCTCTGCTTTTACAAATAGCTTGGAGAGACACTGACATGGTTCCTGTTTTACCGATTTATCGCTGCCTACTAATGCGTGTGGTTGCGACAGTGATGCTACGAGTATATATGGAACAAGTGTTTCGGATTGGTTTGCAAGTTTAATGTCAATGACTTTTATTTTTGGTACTTTTATATTTGGAACGTTCTTCTTATAATCTTCAATAATATAGTTTGTTTCCTCGAAAAATAATTTTGAAATTTATTTTTTATTTGAATTTTATAAGTTTCTCAATTCTCTTTTTTATTTTACGGTTATACGACTATATAGAATATAATATTATTCAAGGGCTTTAAATTGGATAATAATATTTTACGTGTTTTTTTTTTTAAGTGTGACGGAGTAGACGTGGTAACATATTTGTTCCGGATTGTTCAATAGGGGTACCGTGGCCCTGGACTGCAAAGGGCAACTGAAAAAATACAGGTGGGATATAGCTCTCTCGCTCAACCCAGGCTGGGAAAAGTTATTTGACAATTTTGCACCTCAGAAAAAAAGATTGCAGAAACGGGAAATGAGATTGAGGTATGCAAGTTGGAATGTTGGGACTATGATTGGAAGGGCCAGAGAGTTAGCGGATGTATTGAAAAGAAGACGTATAAATATAGCATGCTTGCAGGAAACTAAATGGAGAGGAACAAAAGCGAGAGAAATTGGTGAGGGATATAGGTACTACTACTGTGGAAGTGATGGAAAAAGAAATGGTGTAGGAATAGTGTTAGACAGTAAATTGAAAGAAAGCGTGATGGAAGTACAAAGGATTAGTGATAGATTTATAGTTGTGAAAGTTATGTTAGAGAATGTGATGTTGAATGTAGTTAGTGTGTATGCACCACAAGTAGGATGTGATGAAACGGTGAAAGAGGAGTTTTGGGAGGATTTTGATACAGCGTTAATGAACATCCCTGTTCATGAAAAATTAATAGTTGGAGGTGATTTTAATGGACATGTGGGAAGAATGAAAGGTGTTTATGAAAGAATACATGGGGGATGGGGTTTCGGTAGTCCGAACAGTGAAGGAGAGACACTGCTGCAATCCGCTACTGCATTTGGCCTAGCAGTAGCCAATACGTGGCTCCAGAAAAGAGACGAATACATGATCACGTGCAAAAGTGGTAATCATAAGACCCAAATCGACTACTTTCTAGTTCGGCGTCAAAGACTGCAAAGTACTGTCAGGAGAAGACCTAGTCTCATAACACAGACTCCTGGTTATGACATCAGTGGTCAAAGTACTGTCTACCAAATACAAAGAGCGTCTTCCCCCTAAAATAAAATGTATATATGTTAGAGAGGAATGATTGTGCGAAGAAGTTCAGGGAGCGAGTGGTGGACAGGATGATAGAGATGGGAGACATGAATAATCGAAGTATAAATGAAAGCTGGAATGAGATGGCTGGGTGTATCAGGAATGCAACGAAAGATATTTTGGGAGAGACGAGAGGAAAGGGCATAATAGATAGGGATACATGGTGGTGGTCGGCAGAAATTCAGAGTGTGTTGAAAGAAAAGAAGAAAAAATTCAAAGAATGGCAGTGTTTAGAGCCAGGAAACGCTAGTTTAAAAGCTGAAAAAAAGAATGAGTATGACGTTTTAAAGAAGAAAGCTAAGAAAGCCGGTAATAGCAAAATTAAAAGCCCAGGACAAACTATATGACACACTGGACAGTCCTGCAGACCAAAAAGAGCTATACCGGCTTACTAGAATAAGAGAGAGAAAGGCGAGGGATGTTTGTCAGGTAAGATGTATAAGAGATGAAACTGGAATGGTTCTATCGGATGATGAAAACATCAAAAAGAGGTGGAAGGAATATTTTGAAAGACTGATGAATGAGGAAAATAATTGGAGTGGGGTGTTAGAGAATAAACCAGTGAATGTGGGATTAGTGCGAATTGTTAATATGGATGAAGTCAGAATAGCAGTAAATGGAATCAAGAATGTTAAAGCCATCGGTCCAGATGGAATACCAGTTGAAATGTGGAAGTTATTGCGAGTGGATGGATGGACGTGGTTAGCTTTGTTCTTCAATAAGTTGTTGCTGGAAGAAATCATACCTGATGAGTGGTGCAATAGCTCTTTGGTCCCGATTTTTAAAAACAAAGGTGATGTGCTTGAGTGCAACAATTATAGGGGAATAAAGCTAATGTCACTTATTATGAAAGCCTGGGAGAAAGTTATTGAAAGGAAGCTGAGAGAAGAGAGTGAAATTTCACACAACCAATTCGGTTTTATGCCTGGTCGGGGTACAACGGATGCCATTTTTGATATACGCCAGCTGTGCGAGAAATATAGAGGTGCGCATAAAAACTTGCACATGGTATTCATTGACCTCGAAAAGGCATACAACCGGGTACCTCGTGAGGTTCTGTGGTGGGCCCTTAAGGAGAAAGGTGTATCTGGGAAGTATGTGCAGTTGATCCGAGCGATGTACAGTCGATGCAGTACCCAAGTCCGGTCTACAGTGGGCACCACTGGCAGCTTCAATGTGGCTGTCGGCTTACATCAAGGGTCGGCTCTCAGTTCTTACCTCTACCTGATGATAATGGACGCTCTGACGTCGGACATTCAGGAAGAGGCTCCCTGGTGTATCTTGTTTGCCGATGATATTGTGTTGGTTGCCGAGAGTGGCCTAGAGGTCCAGAACAATCTACAAGTCCGTGCTAAGGCCTGTCATACTGTATGGATCAGAATGTTGGGCTGTGAAAAAGACGGATTAAAAAAGATTGCATGTAGCGGAGATGAGAATGTTAAGATGGATGTGTGGTGTGACGAGAATGGATAAAGTGACAAATGAATAAATTAGGGGAAGTTTGAAAGTGGCGCCAGTGACTGAAAAGTTGAAAGGGAATCGTTTGTCTTGGTATGGTCATGTGAAGAGGAGGGATGAAACGCATGTTACTAAAAGAGTTATGAGTTTACATGTGGATGGATGGAGAGGGAGAGGTAGACCAAAGAAAAGTTGGATGGATTGTGTGAAGAGTGATATGAAAGAAAAGGAAGTTAGTGATAGCATGACGAGTGACAGGGCAGAGTGGAAGAAAAAAACGTGTTGCGCCGACCCCAAATAACACGGACAAGGGCAGGAAGATGATGAAAAAAAGATTGTAGAAAATGCACCTCCGTTACACTCTTTTGTACTGATTGAGTAACGATAGAAAAGAAAGATGACCCAGCAATGATTACTGCTTAATGTTTAGACAAACGTGTGAGTTAGAGTACTTTCCGAAATTATGAAATGTAACTCAAAACATTGAATTGTTGTATAAAAATTTTTACTTCTCTTTAGTTTTCGTATTTTCTTCAGTTTGTAATGGTACAAATATCATCTCTATTTGGGACACTGAAAACAGGAACGTTAGAAATCTATATCCTTTCAAATGTTCAGAACATTAAAAATAAAAACATATTAACATTGTGAGGGAAAGGGAGGCCTTTGCTCAGCAGTGGGACATAAATGGGCTATATTAACTTATTAACTTAACTAACATTGTGAGGGAATTAACTATTTAGTTGCATTAGCAGATGCCTTTTCTAAAGTGAACCACTGTGTTCAATTGACAGTCGAAAGGCTATCGGCATTCCATTTCAGGTTCTATATTTGGTATTAGAGAGCGTTACATTTAATGTTTTTCAATTAAAATTGGACAGGAGAAGACTAAAGATCTAAAGATCCACACTAGCGGATTGTGAGAACAATTAAATGTTGAAAATTTTGTTCGATATGTACGATAGCAGGTTAAAAATCGTATCAGGAAATTGGCTTAAATTGTCCATAAGCATTTTGTTGGCGACTGGCCACGAAACGTTCTTTGAAAATGTTTAGATTTAATTTTTATAAATACTTTTTTTAAGGTGGGAAATTATCCACTAACTTCCCTCGCTCTAGGGTGGAGTAGAAGGGCGTGTCAGACTTTTACTGACTTAAATCACACCTATGTTCCTTTTTTGCATGCCGTTTCAGGATCCCGGGTTCGCCCTTTTTGATGTCAACCTATGGGTGGACATCAAAAAGGGAAACCCGGGCCCGGCTAACCAGCCGGGTCAGCCGGACCCGGGCTATGGCCCCAGTAGGCTTTGGCCCTACTGGGCCCCTACGGTTTTGCTGATATCTCTTTGAGGCGCGCGTGGAACACTATGCGCCGTCGACGACTTAGGTTCGGTCCGGATACTTTTCATACTGACCTTCTTAATATTGAACTGGGTAGTATTAGTTTCTTATTAAATAGGCAACTCTGCTTTATGTATATTGCTGTGACTAATTGGGCTCTAGAGAAAGTGAAAGTAAAAAGTTGTGATACGAGTAGTTCCACGTGACATTTTGCCAGTGTTTGTCGTTCGTTTTAACGTTTTTGACGTTATTATTCAAAGAATATAAGTTTATTTAGATTGGGTTGCACCAAAAGCTTCATTACAGTTTTCATTAAAGTTAATTTGGATAGTAACATTAACAATTAGCATTCCGGGATTCCAATCCTGATTTCCGCCCACCGTAGGCGCGGGCTTGCGGATGGCGAGCATTGGATAGCTCGCCGTCCGACCGTCCGTTCATCGTCCGGACCGAGCACAAATCGCGTACTGTTCCACGCGCGCCTCAAGCAGATGTCAGCAACTGTAGGGGCCCAGTAGGGTCGATGCCTTCTAGGCCCCTACACTTACTGACCTACTACTTCTGAAAGGAAGACTCAGCCCTGGTACGAAAGGCAACGAAGGAACAGGAGTGGGTTTTTAGTCAGTAATAGTCTGACACTATGTCTCGCTCCGTCCAAGAGCCCAATAGCATAAGATGATTTTACCACTGAAAAAAAAAATTAACATTGAATTTTTCTTCACCTTTCTGCACCATCATGAAAAACGTTAGTTTTTTCAATAAACGTCGTTATTTATCATCTTCTTTAACCGTAATCGCCCAAATTTCAGTGGATAGGTTTATCGTAATTTGTGATGTTATTTTAACAATTACTAAATTGTTGCAACCCATATTTCGATAAACTGAGATACGAAGGGCTGTCAAGACACCAGTTATCGTTAAAGTTAGTTGGTGCAACCCATTCTTAGGTTATAGGTAATTCGTATTTAACCAAGTTCAAAAATATGGGGAGGGTTTCAATTCGTTTGTATTTGCGAAAATATCTTAAAATGATCCAAGGATCTTCCAGATTGGTTCCATTTTCATTAAAATATAGTTCTGAAGATAAATTATATGAGGAATGAATGGAATTCCTCTAATGTTAAAGTTATGCACCAATAAGTCAAGAATTTGCATTTATTTTCACCAGAACCCTTTATTTATTTAAATTTGCTTCGTCATAGTAAATTATAATGATAAATGAAGTTTATTTTGCATTTTTTTTAATAAATTTAAACTAGACTAGGCTGGTGTTTTCTAGCTTACTGTGAGAAGAAACACCAAAACTAACGTAAACATTGGTCAAATCATATGAGAACCTTGCAGATTAGAGTCTGTGATGGTCTTTTGAGGAAAGCACCACACAGATTTGGATGTTAGTCAAAGTGATTTTTGGAATAAACACTCAGAGAATATCTATTCTTCTCTTAGTTTTATCTTCTAGTGTAGCATTTAACAGTAGGACCTAGACCGGCATATCGCTACAGGAAGACCAACCTCAGCCCCCCTAGGCAAGTTACAATCGTTTCGTTCGCGCCAAACGCCTCGAGTAAGCCATGCCTCCGATTCCTTTCTTCTGCCCACGTGACTTAGCGTTGAGATGACGTCAGAACAAAGGAATCGGAGGCGTGGCCTATTCGAGGCGTTCGGCGTGAACGATACGATTGTAACTTGGCTAGGGGGGCTGAAATAGAATTGCCGCTACTAATAATTACGTCAAGTCTGAAAGACATGTTCCTATATTTAGATGGTTTTTAAGGTATCAGTTTATGGTATTTTTTTTAATTAATATAAACTAGTGCTTGACTGCGATCCCGCCTGCATCTGCCTGTTTAACAGCATATCCATTATTTTTTGTCATCACATCACACTTAATATTATTAAGTCATACAAATGTTTATTAGTGTTTGTATGTGTTAGTTTGTTCCTTTTTTTCTTCTTCACGCTCAAACGTATAAATGGATTTCATAGGAACTTGGTACGCGGGTAAACTATGTTTAGAAATACCACATTGTATTTTTTTTATCCTAAGAGAAGGTTTTCTTGTGATAATTTTCCACTGTCACGCTGGCGAAGTCACTTACAGGAGCTAGTAAAATCATGTTAAAAAAATTGTAACTTCTGTTATACGTGCAATGGGAGTGTAGCGACATTTATGGCGTCACATAAGAACTAATCCTGCGTCGCGCAATCAAAGTTCTCCGCGCAATTTGAAAATATAGGACAGCTCGAAATCATCTGCCGGGCAGTAGACCACCACACATAACACCCGTCTGGTTGGAGGATCCTCCCTTTTCAACGGAGGTTTGCGGGACTTTACTCTTTTTTAATACTCTTTGTTTTGTCTTACTTTACTCTCTGTTATACCTCCAAATGAGTGTCAGACTTTTACTGACTAAAACGCACCTGTGATCCTTCAGTTGCCCTTTGCGTTCCAGTGGCGTTAGAAATAAGTAGAACCTTTGTACTCTTCTATCTGCATTTATTCTTTTCGATTTTAAGTGTTTCTGTGTACATAATTAAATAAAATTCATCATCATCATCATTTCAGCCGAAAGACATAGGACATAGGCCTCCCCGAAGTGCCGCCACAATGAAAGGCCCTGTGCGTCTCGCATCCATCGGAGTCCCGCAACTGTCACCAGGTCATCGGGCCACCTTGTAGGAGGCCTTCCAACACTACGTCTTCCGCTACGTGGCCGCCATTCCAGAACCTTTCGGCCCCAACGGCCATCCGTTCTGCGATCAATGTGCCCTGCCCATTGCCACTTAAGTTTGGCGATTGTTCGTGCTATGTCGGTGACCTTGGTACCTCTTTTAATAAAATTAAAGAAAAATAATTCCTTTATTGGTGTAGGTACAATAAAAAATATGCATTTATTTATCTATCTTTTTACTTAAAGAAAAAGTGGATTGTTTTGGACGTAGTCTCCATAGAATATGTAACAAAAATAAGTAAATGTAGGTAACTCATGAAAAATAATCAGAAACACATTACCTCAGCAAATTAATATGATTTCGCCCATTTCTATAAGGATGATAGGTAAAAAGCTGTTTTTCCGGTAAATGTGATGATTCCAGTTCCATTAGGCATCAGTTACGATTCGTTCTTGGTCACGCGATGTCAGCATTATCAAGGTGAGCAGGTTGTTTTCTGTTTAGACGGTTTATTTGTATTCTCGGTAAGGGTAAGATTGTTAGCGGATTATATTTCTAACTAGCTGCCGTCTGCGACTTCACCCCCGTGAGAGTAGAAAATTATCTCAAGGAAATATGCTCGCGGGATAAAAATTAACCTATCCTACTTGACTGGCATGTTGGTCTATTGGTTAGTGGCCCTGACTGCTAAGCTGTGGGTCGTGAGTTCGATTCCCACCCAGAACAAATGTTTGTGTGATGAACACAATCATTTTGTTCTGTGTCTGGGTGTAATTGATCTATAATTATGTAGTACATATATAGAAATATTTAAGTATGTTTATCAGTTGTCTAGTACTCATAACACAAGCTCTGCTTAGCTTGGGACTAGACGGCGTTTTGTGATAATTATGTGAATATTATTATCTCCTTTATTAATTGTAAATACATATTATTGACTTGGCTCGCGAGGTTGTCGACATGTGGGATGTGGACTCGGCGATCATTGTACCGATAGTCGCGTCGGGCAATGACTTAATAGCCAAGAGCCTCGACCAACACCTTAGGAGGCTCGCGTTAGGCGGCTGGAACACGGGCTTGATTTAGAAAGCGGTACTCCTGGACACGGCTCGTATTGTTAGAAGGTTCCTTCCTCTAAAACCCTGACCGATGGTAGCTTGGACTCTGTTCCCGATACCGGTGGGGATACTATTTTTTATATATTTTTTTATTAGGACATGGTCTACCCGTGTACCAAGTTTCATCGAAATCCGTTCCGCCATGCAAGCGTGGAGAAGTAACAAACATACGCTTTTACAAACTTTCGTCTTTATAATATCAGTGTGATGGCTTGTGTAGGTAGTTTATAATTTGCTTGCGAAATCCACGGTCTCATCGTTCTACTGGTCGCAAGCGAACCAGTCGAACATGAGGTTTTTTTACGTGAGAAATTATCCCGTTTAGTTTAGTAACTCAATTCGGGAGTTGAACTGTTTTCATAGGTAAGTTTGTACGGAACTCTCAGTGCGCGAGTCCTACTCGCACTTGGCCGGTTTTTTTTTTGTAAACGGTTTGACCATGTTCTGGAATAGAACATAGGATACTTTTTTTTCTGGGAGTATATTTACTTGGGATAATTTTCCACGGGCTGCTGGGAGAAGTTTGTATTATACAGGTCCTTAGTCTATTCATCTGATTAACTAAACTTTATTTTCAACTGCTTGACAAACACGTCTCTTTTTCTTTTCTATCTTCTGCCATTGCTGGATGTTTTCGGTAGGAATCAAGCTCGACCTGGAGTGTCATCTTTTCACCTTATTTTTTTTATAACCTTGTTTTTTAAACTTTTTGTTTGTTTTTTTGAACAAAATTAGTTCAGTTTGAGGTATTTTGTGGACAAATACCGCTTACGGCGTTTTATTGACAAGTGGTTCGTTTCTATTTGTCTTTTATTGATAAAATTGATGTATTTATTTGACTTGGAATGCCAAAGGGTATTATTACATCCGGCTTCATTGAAAATATAATACTTTTTGTTTTTGACCCGGATTATTACGGATAAATGTTTGTCAATTGTATGAAGGTATGTCTATGTGTGAGTGTACTGCTACCGGGTTTATAACCATTCGTCACTCATCGGGTAGAAAAACTTAAGAATGTTGAATTTATTCGTTCTTGCTCTGACAAATAACGCACAATCTACTAAACGTGCAGCCAAGGAGTGGAATTCCTTGCCGGAGTCTGTGTTTCCTGATAGCTACAACTTAGGTGTCTTTAAGTCAAGAGTGAATAGGCTACTTCAGGTAAGCGTGCTCCATAATCAACCACATCATTGCTTACCATCAGATGAGATGGTGGTCAAACGCGAGCTTATCACTAATAAAAAAAAAACCAAGAAATCATCGCATAACTTCTCCCGCTCTAGATAGAATGAGAAGGAGAACCAGACTTTTAGTGACTAAAACCCGTGTATATTTCTTCAGTTACCCTTTGTATTCCTGGACCCTTTCAAATATTCCTGTGATCCAGCCATCACCGCTGGGTTTATATGTACAAAGGTGAGAACTAAGAAAGAGATTTTGGAAATTAATTTCCTAAAGTGGATGAAGAAAGCTCGTCATTTTTACCGCAGAAGACGCCAGCCAACACGCGGCTTGTCTAGCTATATGTTTAGAAACGTGCCCGTTTCTGTCAGTAATAAGTACGTACATGTGTAGTCGAAATACAGATAGGGCTGATTGAAGGGTGCTCCAACGTTGAGCGTACGTGATCTTTAACATCTTGGAATAAAGAAATGTATCAGAAATTATTTTGACGTAGTCTATTCCAAAAGATTTATAAAATATTATGTTTTTCTCGAATTGAAGGAGTAGAAACGTCGTTCATAACACCTATTTTTCACATCATATTCCCCGAATTTGTCCATGAGACGGCACCTAATACAAACTTGAAATTTCGTGAGTTGCTTCCTTTTGGCGAATCTGCCATCTTTTTCTGGGCTTGCGGACGGCGAGCAATGGTTAGCTCGCTGACCGTTCGTCCGGTAATCGTTCGGAGCCCAAGTCGTCGGCAGCGCGAACTGTTCCACGCACGCCTCAAAGAAATGTCAGTAAACCGTAGAGGCCCAGCAGGGTCAAAGCCTACTGGTGCCAAGGGTCTGCAAGGAAGATTCCGGAGAAGAGTCTGAAAATGATCTTTTTTTCATGCTAATGTACACAAACAATTTTTTTTCTGACTAGTATTTGGCAAACTATACAACTTCGTTATTGACTTCGTACAAATCTTGAAAAGTGCAGGTGGTTGTGCAGGATGGACAGCATAGTAGGTGACGCATGTCCGGTTTTTTCTGTGTCCCTTTTATGCCACACATTCAAACTATTCGAATCTACCATACTTATCTTATCTTATTGTGGGGCTGGCCCTGGGCCAGAGCACTTAGACCCTTCTGGATCTTTTTCTGTAGGGTAGAGTAAAGTTGGGTAGAGGGGGGTGGAGGGGGGTAGAGTGGGCTAGAGTTGGGTAGAGTGGGGTAGAGTAGAGTTGTGTAGAGTAGGGTAGAGTAGAGTTGTGTAGAGTAGGGTAGAGGGGCGTAGAGTAGGGCAGAGTAGGGTAGAGGGGGTAGAGTGGGGTATAGTAGGGTAGAGTTGGGTATAGTGGAGTAGAGAGGGTAGAGTGGGGTCGAGTGGGGTAGAGTAGGGTAGAGTAGGTTAGAGTAGGTTAGAGTAGGTTAGAGTAGGGCAGAGTAGGGTAGAGTAGGGTAGAGCAGAGTAGTGTAGAGTATGGTAGAGTTGGGTAGAGTAGAATAGAGTATCAGTTGACGGGACCGAAGCCACGGGCAAAAGCTAGTAAAATAATAAAGTTTTGCTATTGTTTATCAAGATCCAATTTACCTCTGATACAATAATGTTTTAGTATAAAGATAAAATACACCATCTTTTTCTAACATTCACGTGACTACATCTACATTCATCAACTACATTCGCGTGAGTGTCGAAACTTATCCCAAGGAACATATTCCCGGGTTAAAAGTACCCTATGTACAGTATCAGGACAATGTTTAACGGTGTGTCAAGCTTTATTTCTATCTGTTCATTAGTTAAGTGAGCTAACGAATTGCGTTGGCACAGCGAATGCGAAAAGAGGTAAGTATTCGCCGTACAGTCACCTTGGTTCTGTCTACAAAGTTGAAAATTTTATGAGGGTATTCCTCCATTCAGTGTAGTTGATTCAGAGGAGTTGGGTCAAAATAGCTGTTCCAAAAGTCCATCTTCTAGAGAGGAGGTCTGCGTCCCAGCAGTGGGAATATTATAAGGCTAATTAGGCTTTATGAAAAGCTGTTCTAACGTAGACAACCTGCTTCGCGCTGATATGAACGTATCGGGAAATTAGTTGCGTAGGGTAGCTGGACCCGAAGTAAAGTGGGTCGCTGACTAACCGCAGGCTCAAGTAATGTGTCAGCCACGTACCATAACACATGGTGAACGTAAGGGTCTTTCAGTAAAGAGTGAATAGTTTCATTTCAGACGTCAACCAAATCATCGTTTATCACCAGGCAAGATAGTTGATAAACGCGAGCCTAACAATAATAATATACAGAAAATATTTAGTCCTTTCCGATTCATAAATTATTAATGTTGACAGTATGTCACGTCTTCTAGATATTCTTCTCATGTACCGTCTCAAACAATTTTTTATGGTAAGCGTCTAGTTCATTTGGCCACCTATTGCTGGCTAGTATATCACCTTGTTTAGACATGACTCTAGCCCCTCTAGCCAAATTATGATCGTTTCGTTTCAGTTGAACGCCTCGAGTAGGCCACGCCTCCGATTCCTTCGTTCTGACGTCATCTCAACGCTCAGTCACATGGTCAGAACAAAGGAATCGGAGGCGTGGCCTACTCGAGTCGTTCGACGCAAACGAAACAATTGTAACTTGGCTAGGGGGGCTGTACTTCGAGGTTTCGATTACTTTCTGCTGGGTTTCTCAAAACGATAACAGCTTCTCTTAGATATATTTATAGGTACCGACTATTAAATTCACTGTATATTTTACCGGTTCACGTAATTTATGTATTTGTTATGTTATCATAATCGAATCAGAATATTATCCCTACGCAGTAACAATAAATTGAAAATGTGTTTACAGAATGAGTAATTAAAATTAGGCTCAATCCATGTAAAATACTTTCATAAATATTAAGTATAAATTAACATTTAATTATGTGTAATTTTGGGCTAATGATATTCCTAAGTTGTTTTTATATTAAACGTTTTTCAAACATAGACAGGTTTGGGGTACATTAACGGTTATTTTTTTTTATTGCCACAAACCAGTGCTTGACTGCGATCCCACCTGATGGTAAGCAGAGATGCAATCATTGATGGTAAGGCGCACTAGTTTATTAAGAGCCTATTCACTCTAGCCTTGAAGACACCTAAATTATAGTTAGACGGGAAGACCGCAGCAGGCAAATTGTTCCAGTCCTCCGATGTACGCGGTATAAACGACACAGCGAAACGCTTAGTCCGGACCATTGAAGTTTCAAGAACGTTAGGGTGGATACTCGCCGTACGTCGGGTTGTTCGATGGTAGAAAGGAGATGACGGAATCAAGTCATGCAATTCCCGCGCACACTCATATTCAAATAAAGTACTAGCAGGTTATTGATAACTACACTGTTATGCTCCGTTAGCATCTTCTTTTTATCTTCAAAATTAATGATATTGCACGCGAGATGACAACGTGATAACGGTATTCAACATTGGTAACGGATTGGCAAGTTTCAACCTAACCTAATAGAAAATTTATATTATTATTAATTTTATTATGTGGGAAAATCATCTTAAGACAAATCCCGCTCTTGGTCGGAATGGGAGATAGTGTAAGATTTTTACTGAATAAAAACCCACTCCTGTTCCTTCGTTGCCTTCGTCCCAGGGCCCCGGGTTTCGTTTTCACACTACCCATGGCCCCTGTAGGCTTCGACCCCGCTGAGCCCCTACGATTTGCTGACATCTCCCGTATGAATTTTAGCTTACTTATACATAAAAGGATACAAGGTAATTTTTATTCTTAAAACAAGTACTTCTTGAGCAAAGCCACGCGAAAAAACTCGTATGTTACAAATAAAACTTATTAAAAAAAATGTAATCTATGAAAATACAGAAAGAAGTAAGTACTGAAAAAAATCAGGGCTTTTCTCATAACTTTAAATTCATAATAACAGTCCATAACTGGAGAGACAATAATTATTTTTTACAATATTTTTGGTGAAAATGTTCACAGGTTTACGTTTTGTTTGCTGCTGTACTCGGTGACACATTGTCAACGACAACACACAAACATACAAATGGTATTTGTAAAATGTCCATTGATAGAAAATAAAATAAAAAAAATTTCGCATGTGATAAAAGTGATAAAAGATTGAATACATATTTATTTGTCAAGTGAAGCGTATTCGGCATAGTGGTAATGGTACTGGGTATGGGTACACATGGCAAAATTATTAGGTATGTGTGTGGGCTACTAAAGGTTTACTTCTACACCTATTCAATTAATAATATTCTCTGCAAAGGGCTAACCCGTACGTGATAAAATTACACGTCAATCCTTTTTCTTTTTGTATAAAACTTTACAAGACAATTTCAGTATTTTTTTATCTATTTAAAAGACTAAAAAAATAATTAAAATACGCCTGTGCGCCTTCAGTTGCCCTTTGCGCTCCAAGGCCACGGTAACAAAAGTGTTACTGTCTTTTGAACATTTCGGCAGCCCAGTAGTGTTGATGGCAAAGCGACGGTTTCCGTATCTGTCACCGTCAGTGCAAAAACAAATCTACATTAAAAAAAAAGAATTTTACTTCAATTAATGTTTTTTTAGGGTTACTGTACCTCAGAAAGCGGAACCCTTATCACTTTGTTGTCCGTCTGTCTGTTAAGACCATTTATCTCTGGAAGGTATGGAGTTGAAATTAAAACCATATACTTAGGTCTGCGGTCCCTTAAAGCTGCAAAAAAATAAAAATAACTTCAGTGTAAGAGAAAAAAAAAAGATACGGCTGTTTATTTCGCAAAAAACATGTATTTTGACTCTCTCAAGAGAATGAAAATTCATAAGGTACTTCTCGTTGACCTAGAATCCTGAAATTTGTCATGAAGCAAGGTCTCATAGTATAAGTAAAGATAAAATTCTGAAAACTGTAAATTTGTTAACTGTAAACTGTTTTCATAGGTAAGTTTATACGGAACCCTCAGTGCACTAGTCCGACTCGCATTTGCTGTTTTTTTTTACACTAGATTTTGATTTACTTTTAATTGCCCATAAAAACAGCTTAAAATAAAGTTTATTTATTTTAATTATTGTAGTCAAAATTTCATTGCTCATCACTCATCATCACTAAAATTTGTTGTTGGTTACACATTTAATCATACTCGTATTATTGTTTTGTATTTTTTTTCTGTATTGTAACATAGTTTGTTTTCTATCAATAAATAAAATAAAAATCCGTGTCCGCTGAGCTTCAAAGTAAACCCGTCTATATTTCCATATTCCAATTAACAAAGAATTCATAACGAACTCCATGCCAATTTACAGCAAACTATCATGCTAACCCGTAAGTTAGCTCCCGCGGCTCCGCAATTGTTTCGGTGTTATCTCGCCGGACCGAAGTTGCCCGACAACCCACGGTAATGTGCTTAAGTGAACGATGTTACCCCAGCGAATTCACCCAGTTCTACCCGCAATTTGATGCTTTGTAATGTGTTTTTATTAATACTTTTTTCGCACCGTAATTTGTTTGTTTGTTTTCTAAATGATTTTCGATGCTTCGAGTTTTAATGTTTTGGTTTTATTGCGTGAGGATATATTAAGGTCATCCTTATTTACCGTAATAATCAATAACATCAATATAGAATAAAACTGGCCAAGTGTGAATCGGACTCGCGCACGACCAAAAAACGACAAAAATAAAACATTTGTTGTATGGGAGTCCCACAAACAAACGTATTTTATTCTGTTATTAATATTTGTTGTTGTAGCAGCAACAACATATCTGTGAAATTTCAACTGTCTAGCTATCACGTTTCATAAGATAAACACCCTGGTGACAGACGGACAGACAAACAGACCAACAGACAGATGGACAGACAACGGAGTCTTAGTAATAGGTAATATATTATAGAAAATACAAACCACAAAGAAACCAATAAAAACCTAATTTCGAAAAAAGAATAACGTAACTTTAATATAAAGTTTATTTGAACTTTATAATTCTAAGTCAAACCAAAAATATAACGCTTCAAAGCAACCCGTTCTAAATGACGGCAATTTCGTAGTTAAAGACCTATTACATTATACGACATGCCATTCCTTTACCGTTTTGAGAGCATTGGTAGGGGGAATCAAAAATTTGAAGACTACTTCTACCAATCCACACTGGACGCGCCTAGTGGATTATGACCCTCTCCTAGAGAAAAAGTCTAGAGTCCTAGCAGTGGGAATATTAAACCTTATAATATTCCCATATAATAATAATAAAATAAAATACCTTCCATATTTATTTATTTTTATTTATTTATTTATTTATTCAACCAGAACGACAAAATGCCAATTACACTGATTACAGTAGTTTGAAATTATGTTAAATACATTATAACACAGATAAAAAACAGATTAAAAAAAAAAAAACAGAAAATATAACACAGATAATATAACTAAACCTCTCACTCAGTCTTCTCGCAAATCACCAGACATTCTGTCAGTATCTGCTTCCATTCATCAGCAAATAGATCTAGTCTAGGACTGGATTCAAGGAGAGCGTTGAGTGCGATTAACATTCTCGGAATAGGTGACATACGTCGTGCAACCGTACGGCAACGTGGCACTACAAATAATTTATGTCGTCTTGCCCGGCAGTAGTTATCGGGAACAAAAATTTTACACAACTCCCCATGCAAACAAGGCGAGTCGATGGTTCCGTGTATGATCTTGCAGGCAGTTATAAGCTGATCAAAAGCTCGTCTCCGTATCGAATATTCATTATTTATTTTTCTTATATTTTATTGTTTAATCAGCCGATTATACTCTTCTTCTTCTTCCTGCCCTTATCCAATATTACTTGGGTTCGGCGCAACACGTTTTTTTTTCCATTCTGTCCTGTCATCCTTCACACTATTAATGACTCCCTTTTCTTTCATATCACTCTTCACACAATCCATCTATCTTTTCATTGGCCTCACTCTCTCTCTCCATCCATCTACATCTCAGAACTTTTTTAGTAACACGTTTCATCCCTCCTCTTCACATGACCATACTAAGACAAACGATTGCTTTTCAACTTTTCAGTCACTATTTATGCTTAGTATGTTACGTATAGTCGTTTGGTCATGTATAAGATCGTAGTATAAACGAGTATGTAGGTCTCGATAACTTGGGATGAACGTTGGAATCTTATGTGGTATGTTTAATTAAATAGGGCTTGTAAACCTCTGACTCAAAACAGTAGATTATAAAATACAACTTGAAATTCATTTCTCTGCCCAGCCACGATAAGCCAGTAAAATACAGCTAAATTCAATAGGTAAACTAAAATACAACGTAAATAATGAACACTCTAAAAATCACTAAGTTTAACTAAAAACAAATACAAATTCTGAAACTTTTATTAAAACTTCAAGTTTGACTTATAAATAAAGAAGTGTCACAGTTTAAAACATTGAAATACAACTAGTTTGATGATATTTTACACTAAGTCTAAGCGCAGACTTAAGTCCCGACAGTTTTACGACAGACTTGCTTCTTGAAATTGTTTTGTCTACGCCACGTCACATACCTAAACGAAATTGTTTTGTCTACGTCACGTCGCATACCTAAACCGAAACTGTTTTGTCTAATACGCCGACGCGGCACACACCGCATGCTTCAATTCCTTTTCAGTATCAAAATGGACTTCGTCGATACTGTTGTATTAATTTTTCTACGAGTTATTCGTCTGTAAACATGATGCGACATATTTACTCTCTGAACGCTTGGATGTGACTACGAGACTACTATAGAGGACATTGCTAGACTATTTTGTCGTTGAGGTGCATGCCCGCATACATACAAAAGGGAAGCCGACAATCATCAGTCAGTCATTTTGAAGGTATTGGAAAATTTTGTCTATGAGGCGCTTTATTTGAAGGGTGTTCTTCATATGTTTTGTAAAGTAATAGTCTGTCTTAAAACTGCCGTGACTCAAATCTGCGCTCAGTCTAAAAGTTTGAGTAGCTTGCATGCGTGCTACGGCGTAGCACTGTGCTACGAACTCGTGGCTACGACATTATGCTCGTGATCTACATTGCACTATTGGATAATAAACTCTCTGTCTTGAGAGGATAAGCAAGCCACAATTGGGGCGGTTAATCCCTCTTTGAGGAGAGACTAGAAAGGCGCCATGGCGTCCTCACTTTTCGCCTGATGCAGGTTCTCAGCGGACATGGCCAGTTCGGGGGTTCCTGTTTCAGATTCAGGTGGAAGAAATGACAGGATATGACAACTGGACATTTTGCAGTTTAGGCCGTGGTTCAGAGCGAATGGGAAGCAGTCGCTTCCTCCTTTGAAGCAACAATGCGAGCAAAAGAGATGGCTGCAAGGGAGGAAACGGACATTCTCACGCCACAACCGCCGCCGAAGGAGATACCCCGGGCGTTGGTAGTTGCTGAGAAATTTCTGGCCACCGTAAGCATGAGCTTGCAGACGACGAGTAATAGGTAGCTCGCAATCCGGCTGTCTGGTAAAGATCAGGCCCGAGGCGATGCCGTATAGTGTTTTGAATCCTGACATATCTCTATAATCAGCGACAGCTGATATTATAATATATCAGCTTAATTTTTACGGCAGGTATAGATATACCTGCAGACAGATTCTGCTTACAGATTGTAAGTAGAAGTCTTAATAATTATTTTGAGCCCGCAAGCCCGTGTTAGAGAAATTGGTTTTATTTTAAAAATAAATCTCGGATATTTCTCTTCAATAAACAAAATTCTCAACGACCATTTGAATTAAATTGACATTATTTGTATAAAAATCTGTTTTCTAATTGAGTTCATGTAAATCTGTCATAATAATTGGACAGGGTCGGCATCGTCGGCATTGTGAAATGTTCAGCTAAATGTCTCTGTTGGAGAGATGTCAACCTTCAGTCAAGTTGGCAGTTGACTGAACACTCACATTTATCTTTTCCAAAAGACAAGGGACGTGGACTCGACATAGTTAAGTTTTCGTTAATTTTAATGGATATAAGTTGAAGTGTTTGTTTTAGGATAAAAATTATACTCAAGTGCTAGACAGCATTAAACTTTTTATGAATTAAGTTAAGCATAATTAAATATTATTCTAATGCTAAAGTACTTTATGGACTTGTTGTTAATAGAAGTCTGAAATTATCAACTAGCTTTCAGCAGGCTTGATGATTCAAAATTATCCCTTCTCTATCTTAGAAGAGTCAGGCAAAACACTACAGTAGGATAAATCAGGTTGGTGTTATTATTATAAAGTACCTGCAGAATAACAGAATCCTCTAAAATATTTTATTAATAAGTTGAGTCTAGCTGAGAAGGCACAAGCTTTAATTTATGACTTGTCTTATGTTAAATACTAGCAGTACAGGCATTAATCAGTTAATATTTTATTCACGGTAGTAATTGATTGAAAAAATAATTGCAATTAATTTAATCACTATTAATTTAAATGCAATTAATCTGTTAGTTGCATATTGCAATTAATTAATTTAAATTTACTCATGTTATTTGCAACATACAATTAAAATAATGCATCTAATATTTTTAATTGTTTTTAGAAACAATTAAAGCTAACGATTAATAATCATGTTTCTCTACACCTACACATATAAATGATCTTTCTTATTGCTACTTATTTCGTTTGACAAAGTTGTATTTATTTTTAGTATGGCATTTCGTAAAAAAAAAATACAACTTTGTCAAACGCTGTTAAGAAACAAAGTTGTAAGCTCTCGCTCAAACTTAAGGCCACGTGCAATACGGCCGACGTAACTTGGCGAGTCCAAACATAGGCTCAGCGAACTTTAGCGTTTGTATACGCACAAAAATCTGTTATTGGCATTTATTTCTTAAAACTAAAATACGAATAAAAAAAAACTGGGCAAGTGCGAGTAGGACTCGCGCTTTGAGGGTTTCGTACAAACTTACCTATGACAACAGTTCAAATCCCGAATTGAGTTACGAAGATTTTTTCGAATCAAAAAAAATGTTTTTTTTTCCGCCATTCTTAGTACCAAATTTCAGGATTCTAAGTCAACGGGAAGTGCCATGAATTCTGATTAACTCGAACGCCAAATTTTTTGTAGATAATGATGTGTTCTGCCAAATCGTTGTACATTATTTTATTCTATCAATAGTTTTCACAGTGCACGTGATGTAAGGAAATTTAGAGGTCACTTTAGTTTACCTTATTGGAGTTTTAGTAGGGAATCTAATTGTTATTTTAAATAAAATTTAGCTAATGTTACTTCGTGATAAAGTAGCTTTCCACTGGTAAAAAAATTACACAAACAAAATTATAAATCGTTCCTCTTTATAATATTTGTATTATATCGGACCTACTGCAGAGGAATTCGTCGCAGAGTAGATATTAAAAGCTGCATGACTATTCATGCAGCTTTTAATATCTACAAATGACAGCCTGGTCTATACCAGGCTGTCATTTGTAGATCTTTGCAAACCGTTACAGATAGTTAAAAGCAGACATATTGCAGAGTTTCGAGTCCGATTTCGAAAGTTCGGGACTTTCGATTGATCTTGGTACTAATAAATTTTAAGCGGAACGTTTATCAGAGGTACAAACAGGTTTATACTTGTCGCGTGGGGAACCTCCCTCCCAGTGCTTTCTGTTGATTACTCTTTCATTTGTTGTTTTGTTTCGTATTTGAATGTTGTGAATTCGCCCTTCATTTATACTTATCCGTTTTTAGGGTTCCGTACCTCAAAAGGAAAATTGGAAACCTTATAAGATTACTTTGTTGTCCGTCTGTCTGTGTATTTGTTTGTTTGCCTGTCTGTCAAGACAATTTATCTCAGCAACACGTGGAGGTATGGAGGTAAAATTAAATCCATATACTCAGGTCTGCGGTCTCTCAAAGCTATGAAAATATCAAACTTCTAAGTGAATGAAAAAAAAAAGATAAGGCCGTTTATATCGCAGAAAACGTATATTTCGATCACGCCCCAGCCACCGGAGCCCTGGAACGAAAGCAAAGAAGGAATAGTAGTGGGTATCTATTTAACTCTGGATTCCATATTAATGAAATGATTTCTAAGACCGACTTCAATTCTGTTAGTTAAAACATATACCTACGTGTAAATGGGTGCGTGCTCGAACATGTCTCTAGATTGTACTCTTCCTCTTAACAGCCACAATGATAATTCCAATATGAAAAACATGGTTAAGATACACTGTTTTATTACGGAGTTCTCTTTCTGACTTTGACTTTCCGGCTCCATCTTCACATCAGTTCAATGACAGCTTATAGCCGAAGTGCACCTCATGACAATTATAATAAGCCTAAACACGGCAAGGATACATTGATTTATTACGGAGTTCCAGTGCCTACCTTTGGACTTCAGCATCGGATTATTTCGATGAACCCCGTGTTTCTCTTCCCTTAGTCAGCCATCGACTATATGTATCAGCAAAGCAATCTTACTTGTCACCACAGTTCTGCTATGATCTAATGAGGAGTTCCGTTCCATATCTCTGAAGTTGATCATCAGATCATGATAATTTTTCTATAAGATCAATTCGCTTCCTTTTTAAAGTAGATTAATAAGTTTAAGATTTCAAACAACAAAAACTACAGTGTCATAACAGTAATAGTCATAACAGTGTCATAACAATTACTTTGCAGGATTAAAGTTGATTTATGTAAGAGAAAAAAACATTTATAGCAAAATAACCCCATGGATTCTTCACAAAAATGATTTTATATCTTTGTATTTATTGAATTACAAGTCTATTCAGAGTGATCTCGTCTCTGTTGGTGGATGAGCAAACGTTTCATATATTTTCACCCATGGTTATTACGTCACAAAAAAATAAATACTTTTTTTATTCGGGAAATCTTTGCTACTCCATTCGGAAATTGAACTATTTACATAGGTAAGTTTGTAGAGAACCCCCAGTGCGCGAGTCCGACGCGCACTTGCCTAGTTTTTTTTGTGAGTTTTAGTAGTTTAATTTAACGCTTTTGCCTCCGTCTCCGATTTCGGTTCCGTTTTCGATAACATCCATAGTCAGGAGTCAGAAAATTTTACACCAGTCTTGCTAAGGGGTGTCGTTTTACCCAATTACTGGGTTATGGAGATCAGATAGGCAGTCACTGAATTAAAAAATCCTGATACCTATCAGCATCCAGTTTGGCTGGAAGCCGAACACAACACAGTTGGGAAAAGGCTAGACAGACTGATTAATTGTATCGTGCGCTTAGCTAATAAGCGTAGCAATTTCTCTTTGAGCATCCATGTACCTAGCCAAAGCCATTGAGAGGCACGGTTAAATGTTGGTCATTGAGATGTACAGTCCGGTCAAAAGTGCAGTCACACTATACCAAAATTAAAGTGTCTAAATTTTACTTGCAGGGGACGATTAATGGCTCACGACTGATTTAATCACGAAATCTAAAGTACAGATTAAACTGGTAGGTATAGTATCATTAAGAGCGTCCAAGCCGAGATACATTGTCATACAACCACTCTCACGTGATAATCACGTATGACGTTATTTATTTATTTATATACATTATGACGCTTTCATATTATTTTTTTATTACAGCCAAGAATTCGGCAAAACAAATTGCTCGTATTGAGCAAAGCAATGACATGATAATTGATTTTGCCAATGACTTGGCATCAAATATTGACATTAATATTAATTGAAATTGGAAATAAAGACAACAGAGTCTCTAAAATATACTGATGAACAAAAATCATTCCAATCAAGTTTTACCTTCAAAAAATATTATCAACCTGGTGCATCAAAATATTCAAGGATTTATGAACAAAGATTTAGAAGTAGAACTATTCCTTAATTGTAATAATATTGATATTCTTTGTTTAACAGAACATTGGCTTCAAAGCCACCAGTTCCTGTTCAATTTTAGTAACCACCAGGTTGGTAGTTCATCCAGCAGAATTAATGCCTTACGTGGTGGCTTATTGATTTTAGTTAGTACCTTAAATTTAGGGAATGTAAGGGTATTGTGGGTCTGTCTGTTGCACAGTTTATTATATTAAGTGTGTAGAAACCCCCTTCCGGATTGTATGACTGTTTTGAAAAGGTAACGGATGAAGTGTTTTACAAAATCTGCAATTCAAACAAGTACTTAATCACTTGTGCTGATTTTAGTGTTAATCAGAAAACTCAGCTTTATGTAGCAAAATTATAAGTTTGTTTCAGTCAAACAATCCTGTCAATTTATTTTTAGAGCCCACAAGAGTAACTCCTACTAGTTCTAATTGCATATATAATATTTATACCGATGTTGTACCTAGCCATAAAGAAATTATAAATTTACTAAATTCTGATCATTGTGGGCAATTAATTACTTTTCAAAACCCAAACATCATAGTGGCTAAAAAGAATATCACTGTTAACCCAAAAACCGCAAATCGCTTAGAAACTTTTAAAACTAAACTGATTAATAATTTGTCAACATTAGATGATCTGAATCATCAATATGAAAGTTTTTTAACATGTACTGTAAGCAATTTAATTCACCTTTTATACCCAAATCTATATCGGTTAATATAACTTTCAATGAATGGGCTACCATTGGCATTCATAAAAGTATGATGAAAGAATTCTTGTGAACACTGCTGAGTTTAGTTTATATGTTAGAAATTATTCAAAAAAGTATGTTCTTTTGCAAAATCGCGTTATTTGAGTTCCAAAATCAAATAGTGAAACTGGAAGGGCTGCAAAACCATGTACTGACTATAGCCTTATAATTAACGAGAGTGTGACCAAATCGAACTCTCAGGTTTCCGCAGCTTTTGAAAAGTTATTTTCGGAGATCTCCATATTATTACAAAATCTCTGAACTCATCACCCACTGCTGCAGAGTCCCTGCTTAAAGAAAATGTTAAAGTTTGCGATTCGAAAAACTCTTTTGGATAATACCAAGATTTCTATTAAAATTAAACCATGAAATCAATCGTGTAAAACTAATCCTGTAAAAACCTCTAAAAATCTGGTATTTCGCGCAAACTTTGAATGTTTTTCAGTATGTCGGCTGGCAAAAATTGAATAGGAATATTTTTGAGGCCAGTTAGGTTTTTCCTGTGGTGGCGCTCCCGTTAACTGGAACCGTGATATACGTATGTATATATACTTGGATACAATCTACAGCTAGCGTGCTTACAATGGGCATCATCAGAAGGCTTACAGTCACCCAAAGGGCAATGGAAAGGGCAATGCTCGGAATTTCCTGGCGTGATCGCATAAAGAATGAAGATATCCGCAGGAGAACCAAGGTCGCCGACATAGCCCGAAGAATCGCCAAACTAAAGTGGCAGTGGGCAGGGCACATTGCTCGTAGAACGGACGGTCGATAGGGCCGGAAGGTTCTAGAGTGGCGACCGCGCACCGGAAAACGCAGCGTTGGAAGGCCTCCCACAAGGTGGATCGACGACCTGGTGAGAGTCGCGGGAGTGCGGTGGATGCGAGACGCACAGGATCGGTCGTTGTGGCGTCGCTTGGGGGAGGCTTATGTCCAGCAGTGGACTTCTTTCGGCTGAAATGATGATGATGATGATTGATACAATCTTTGTATTTCGGGGTTAAAAATTGCCGATGGCTCTCAGTGTTACCGTAGCTTTCTATCATAGTAAAATTTTTCATAATCTGATCACTTCTTCCATAGATTCTTCCTACGGCATTAAGTCTGCCTTTGTACCTTTGTGTTGCATGAAGTTTTAATAAATAAATAGATTACGTCAGGACCTCTTCATAATAATATACTTAAAGTACCTTTACTAACACCTAAAAGTTTATAGAATGACATCTGATGTACCTCATTTTTTGTAAACGGAGGGCAATTTTCAAAAAGCACCAGGAATTCAGGGAAAAGATCAGAAGTGTTTTTTTTTATTATGACAAGTCCCAATCTTGGGCGGAGCGGGAGATAGTGTCAAACTTTTACTGACTAAAACACACCTTTTTTGCCTTCGTCCTCACTAAAACCATTCCGGTGATTGCAATAAGCACTTCGAAGACCTACCTCTTACCATACATTTTTTTACAATTCAATGTGAATTCTAAATTTTTAAATGATAAATGATAAATGATATTTATTTTGTAAGTAGGTTTAAAAAAACACTTTTACACGTCAATTTTTTTTTGTCATTTTAAACTAGATGAGGCCGGTGTTTCCTAGCTGACTACCCTGAGAAGAAACACCGAAACAAACTCAGGGGTCAAAGTCTGTTTTAAAGTCCATACAGTTAATATGTAATGGTCAAATCACATGAGAACAGTGCAGATTTGTCTGAGATGGTCTTTTGAAGAAAGAACCATACAAATTTGAGTGGACCTGTCCAGTCAGTGCAAGCATTTGTCAGTATTCGCAAAGCTCAACCCAGGACTACTAAGGAGCTCAACGACTTGACGAACAATACCAAGGAAAGGACATTTGGGTAGGCCGCAGAATATACTCAAATTGCCAGACATACGTTAAAATTACTGAAAAGGAAAAAAAAAGGCAATCAACATTGTTCTCACGTTCACAATAATAAAAGTAAATATATAATTTACAAAATGTAATTTACTTAATAAAGTAAATATTGATGTCAAAAATAAAAATAAAAATAAAAATAAAAAGAAGAGAGAAGAAGAGAATAAAGATATTTTTGGTCTCCAGTAAACTAGTATGTGGGTTTAAATAATCATTTCTCTTAAGAATAATTATTACAGTTCCATTAAAACGAGTATAATATGACTGTAATATAAGTATCGTAATATTCGCATCTGGTGTGTTGATGACGTCATAGGGTAATTAGCCACGCTCACGTCATTCAGTGGGTGTCTTGAAGGTGGATAGTGTATCTTTATTTCTATTTAAAAGAAAAGTTTAAAAGCAACGAAGATTACTGTGTTTTGCTAACTTATCCGACGTGGCTCGCCATCCGACCGTTCGGTAACCGTCCGGACCGAGCCCAAGTCGTCGACGGCGCGTACTGTTCCACTCGCGCCTCAAGGAGATGTCAGCAAATCGTAGGGGCCCAGCAGGGTCGAAGCCTACTGGGGCCACGGGTAGTGTGAAAGCGAAACCCGGGGCCCTGGGACGTAGGCAACGAAGGAACAGGAGTGGGTTTTTAGTCAGTAAAATTCCGACACTATCTCCCGTTCCGCCCAAGAGCGGGACTTGTCATAAGATGATTTACCCACCCAATAAAAAATAAAAAAAACCTATCCAACTTAGCTCAAAATACTGGTTATAAGAGTAGGTGTCAATAGTGAAATGGCGAACGTCAGCTTCTACGAATTAGCCACACAAACATTTTATCGTACTTAATACAATACTTAAACTTTATTGTATAACAAATAGCTTTGCAAATATCTACAGTATCTTAATAATCTCTGTTTTAGATAATCTGTGTTATTTTAGCTTATATATACTTAAAATCTTGTCTCATTTATTTATTATTTTATAGTTGTTTTTTGTTATTATATAGCAATCACAATTGAACCTATATTTATTTATTTTTATAAACCAAAACCATCTTAAAAGGAATTAATGTTTCATTTTTTTAACTATTACTTTTGTTGAAGACTTTTTTAATATATTTCAATTTTATATAAAAAAATACTTAATATGTATAATAAAAAAAGAAACTGTTTTTATTCATATTCTTATAATATAAGTTCCCTATAATCCATAAAGCATAAAGATATTCTAAATAATCAAAAATATGCGAAAATGGTTATAGCAGTACATTCAATTTAATTTTATCTTGTCTAAATATAAACTTAATTTATTTAGATTTAACCGTATTTAAATTTACTTTGAATCAACAAAAATAATGTTTTATTTTTATTTTTTTATATCTTTATTGTTTTTTTTATAACTTGTTTCTTCTTGTTATTTTACTATTATTATTAATTTTACAAAAACTTGATTATATATTATATTGTTATAATTTAATTTCAACCTTTACTTTATGTCATTATTATCTCTTGTTTAAAATATATTAGTAGTTGTAATATAATCAATTAACTTCATGTATAAACTCGACGGTCCTAATCAATAAATAAAACAGAGATGTTCTTATACAACAGTGAACATTAACTCTCCGACATAATGACGCAAGCTCTATTGTACAAGTCCTTGAAGTCATGCCGTTTGTAACTGATATATTATTAAATTTCAACTAAACTCTCATCTATATCGCAATATGACGCTTGTTTTGTGATTCGAAGTGTGAGCCGGATTCGAAATGATGTTTATTTCAGAGAGCAGATATATACCAACATGAAAGGAAAAACATATTTTCCGTACACAAGTCTTTGTTACAATGATGTTTAAAAGGAGGATTTGTGTTGTGATATTTATAAGAAAGATTTATGTTGTGATGGTTTCAAATACGCCATGTGTTTTTTTTCACTTGGTTACAAATTAGTATACCCTCAACTTACCTAGATGTATGTTTCTATAAAACATCAAAAATTTACCTATGTCCGATATCAGCAGGGCCAATATCCGCTACGGCCATAGGAAACTAAAAAGAAAATTTGTGATTCTAGCGCGCAAAGGACATCTGAAAGAACCTAAATGGATTTTAATCAGTAAAAATCTGACACAGAACAGGAGAAATCATTACAACTCCAAAAAAAAACCTATGTCCGATATAGATATAGAAATTGTCCAACCGATGTGCCTCAAAGAGGTTTCGTTAGAAAAAGCAAGAATTTGAAGATGACTTTAGAAGCTTAGACCATTAAGGAAATGCATTTAAAAATCAAGATTCCTTTAGTTTTTTTAAATATCACTTGACGGGATTTTTTCGAGTGAATTTTAGTGAGTTTTAATTAAATGCAAATTAATTCCTTAGTGGATATAGTGATATAAAATGGATATAGTTTTGTATCTCAAGTGTCTACACAACTAGACAATATGTGGATTTATTGAAACAGGAGCGATCTCGGGAAAATGGATCTTAGAATTTTATTGTATAGACTATCTCAGTGAAGATTGTCGAGAAGATACTACAAAAAAGATCAGAATATGTTTTTTTATGTGGGAAATCATCCAAGGACTTCTCTCGCTCTTGGGCGGAGTGGGAGGGCGTGTCAGACTTTTACTGACTAAAACCCACTCCTATGATTCTTCTTTGCTTTGCGTTCCAGGGCCCCAGTGCTCACTTTCACTTAACTCATGGCCCTAGTAGATAGACTTCGACCCTGGTGCTCCCCTATGATTTGCTAACATCTCCTTGAGAATAAGTTGGATCCAAATTCTAACTACTTGCTTTGTGAATTTAACAATGCACCAACAGCTCTTTATTATTATTTTTATTGTGTTTTTGGGCATAATATTGACTGATCTACACTGTCCCTAAGTACCTATTAATATGGAAATATTGTAAAAACAATATTTAAAAAAAAAACAGTATAAATGGAGCTTTTTTACCGGTTTTTTTTTTCTATGGAAAACGACCAATTGAAACCGTGCACTAGCTTCTGACGTTTTTTAAGTGCCCATGTAGGCCTATATGAAATAAAAACATTTTGAATTTTTGAGAACAATGCCAAAAGAAATAAAAGCTGGGCAAGTGCGAGTCGGACTCGCGCACTAAGGATTTCGTAATTTTTATTCGAATCGTAAAAAAAAAACATTGTGAAGTAACTACAAATTTACAGTTTTCAAATTGTTTCTATATTTAGAACTTGCTTCTTGCCAAATTTTGGGATTCTGGGTCAACGGGAAGTACTTTATGAATTTTGATTCCCTTGAAAGTGTCGAAATGTACGTTTTTGCGACATAAACGGCCGTATCTTTTTTTTCGTTCATTTATAAGTAAGATTTTTTCACAACTTCAAGGGACCGCAGACCTGAGTATATATTTTGCCTTACGCCTCCGATTCCTATGTTCTGACATCTCAACGCTCAGTCACGTGGTCAGAACAAAGGAATAGGAGGTGTAGCTGACTCGAGGCAATCAACAAAAAGAGAATCGAAACGAAACGGTTGTAACTAGGCTAGGGGGGCAGGACTTAAAGCACGACTCTCTCGGATTGCACACAAAAGAAAGAAATGTGTAAATTTAGCGATTTACTAAAAATCTACAGATTTGATTATTAAATTAAACCATAACAGTAAAACGCTGCTTGGAATAATCTGACAAATAATTAGAAAGATTGCATATGTATTAGTCTGGTATATAATCGATAAAAGTAATTTTTAAAAGCACCTTCGTAATTTTTTTCTATTGTACTAAAGCTGTTATGTCTTGAACACTATTTAGCATTTATCCTGAAAAATAACATATATTTTTCTGATTCAGTTAACTGCAGTGGATAGCGCTTAGCTCCAGTAATTCTCTTTACACCTTGGGCCAGCTCTGAGAAGAGGGTAGCACGCTACCCAACAAATTGGCTGTCCGACAGGAAATGGCTCCATGTTAAATAGTTTATTTGGCCTCATGTCTCGTATTTTTGAGGTGGTATATAATCGTTTAAGTTCTCCGACAGCAGCTCCGGGTGAACCGAGAGGGAGTGTCAGACTTTAACTGAATAAAACCTACACGTGTTGCTTCAATTGCTCTTTGAGTTCCAATACCATGGTCACTCTTTCGAACAATCCCGCAGTGTTTAGTATAGTGTGTAGTGTTTAGTCTGGAAAAAGTCTCTAACAAAGTTGGGAAAAGTTCATGTAGATGATGTTTATACTTATTGTACAGATAACTGCATCAATTTGGTTCCTTTACCAAATTAAAATGAAGGCATTTCACTAATTACTCAATATTAAGGAGAAAAGGGAGTAACCAGTTGATGATGCTGTCTGTACATGTGTACCAGGAATTAAAAAAAAAACCATAGACTAGCTTTCTATACCATATACCTATTTCTGCGAAACTACTGTTTAAGTTGTCTATGTGCCTATATCTTCCTAACAAATACAATCCAATTTACTTAGTTTACTAAGTACATACCGTTTCAAATGAACTTGAAGACTTGCTTTCACTGAAGATGATTATGTTGCGTAGATGGAGACGTCTATATAAAGGAGAGACTCGAAATACTTACAGTTTAGGATATCTTAATAAACATGTTGAAGACTGAATATCTTACAGCGCCATCTGTGATCTAAAAATGGAGACCATTTTTAATTGAATCGGTATTGAAAAAACCGTTTTCAGTTGTATACTATCTAGAGTGTCCGGCATGGCCAGTACCCTTGTACTGAGAAGATGGTACTTGAGTGGGAGTTGGCGATGCAGTTCTGTCAGAATACATCAGCTGTGGCGGACAGAATGTAAATGAATGTATGTGAATGTTGTGTTTATGTATAGTGTGCTGTATACTTATCTGTTTAGTATATTTTTAATTTTAAGTTAGATTTAATTTATGTTTAATTTTTTTGTTTTTTTTGGTTGTACATTTAAAGTTCCTCAAAATTTGTAATTTTTCTTTCTAAATCATATGGTTTGCTGTAAGAAAACCCAGTTGTGGGTTAAGCTCGCCTATGTACATCAACTGTCCTATTTTTATTGATCATATAAAATTGTGTGTACAATAAAGAATAAGAATAATAAGAATAAGAATTGTCCAGAGTGCTGATAAAAATTAGCCAGACCTACCAGTTTGCTAATTTTGTCAACGATGTCATCAACCTTTTGGTTTACGGACACGACAATAATGATAACAATGATGGTCGGCGAATATGAAAGAATCCAAATTATAAAATTCATAAAACCTTTTCAATTTACTTTAAGTAACACCCTCACTCATGAACAAATTATTTATTAAAATTTGTCTCACTGGCAGTCTAAATACATAAAAAAATATATAAAATAAATTATGAAAAATATAAATTTGAAGAGGTGTCTCCAAAATAATGAAGTACTTACCTAATTGATTTTGACAGTTGAAGTTTAATAACGGAAACATTTAATTTACGAGTCGAACTAAGTTCTAACAAGAAAGTTACAACATTTTAACATTACGAATAGTCTTTGATAGCCGTTGGAACATAATTATAATAAAATTAAGTAATTATTAATTTCCGCAACTGGTAAAATCATTTTTTTATTTAAAATTAGCTTATATATATCAGGGACCATTTTGGTTACCCATTGAAAGGGTTTTTGATAGGGTTTTGACAAAGTGTTGTTTTAAAACCCATTTCATATTGGTTACACTTATTTACGAAAACCCTCATCAATGGATAACCTCTTCCAAACCCTTTCGATTTGTTTACCTGTATATTCAAAAACCCATTCTTTGTGGTTTATACTTTTTAACGGTAACACGTTTTGAACGGGTTACCCCTTCAACGACTGTAACAGAGTTACCCATTCGGACTACATATATTGTAATTTTATCTCTCGTGCCTTACTTTAAAGTACTAAACTGCATGCATTCGGCAGGTACGCGTCAAGTCGCAACACGCAATCTAGGACCTAGCGACTCCACAGTCCATACACATTCGATTATTTTATTTATGGTTATTATATTTTTATGGTTATTATTGCAGTGATTTTAAAGTTAAATGTATTTTTTTTTCTGGAATAGTCGGGATTGTTTCATGTATAATCTTGTCTTTTTTACGGAATCATAAATGTCATTCGATCGTCTCACTCATCATTTAGTGCCCGAAGAGAAGATCAAAATCTATTCTTCCACTCCAACGTAATTTTAAATGATTTTATTTAAAACCCTTTGATTACCCCGACAAACCCTTTCAAAGGGTTATGTGCTTCAATTGGAACCGGTAATATCTTGAACTAGTTAACTTATTGATAGGGTTACCCTAACGTTAGTGTTATGAAAGGGCTAACACTACGAAGAGGTAACATTTTCCGTTACTGTAGGCATACAATCTGTAACCCTTTTGAAAGAATTAACTTATATTCGGGGTTGTACGGTCCCTGATATATATCACTGGCTTTGCTCACGTGATTATTATATCTGATCTATACTGTCTCACTGTTAGGCAAAGACTTCCCTCCTTTCTTTCAATTGTTCCTAGCTCTGAGACATTTCTTATCAATAGTCGTCCCACCATCTCCTTTGTGGTCTTCCGCGATTTCCCTCTCGTCATCTCGTGTGATTTTAGGGCACAAATTTTGTTTTGAGGGCCCACTGCTTGATCGACATGCAGCAGACATATGCAACCCTGTTCTACTTAGCTGGGCAGCTTACTGAGTCACGTGAACACATACACACAATATGTAGCCGTAGCCCCAGCGAATCTGCATCATCGGGATTTTGCTAGCGTCACCGCTAGCGCCCCTGCCACTCCTGTATCGAAGCTTTTGCCTAATAAGGCAATGAATAAGGCTGAAAATGAAGATGGCTTTGTAACGGTGCAAAGGAGAAAGCGCTGAAAGCAAGCCAACCGGAATCTCTGCGGCAAAACATCAGTTACGCTTAGTGCGAGTGTGTGCCGCTCAGCCGAACACACCGGTGTATATGTCCCGCCTGCATTACACCACAAAGGTTGAGGACATTGTCGAATATGTGCGCCAAAAGTTGAAGTACACACTGAGGGGGCAGTTCTAGATTCGCACCGGAATGTCAATTTTTAGGCATTTGTTGTGCGAGCACCGAACTGTTTTCTGCACCTTGCTATGGAAGAAGACTTTTGGCCACAGAGCGTGGTGTTCCGTCGCTATCGCGGAAAAATACCACAGGACAGCACCAAGATAAAATAGTGCAAATTGAAGTGCTACCGACAGAGTTTTAAATCATGTTTACTAACAAAATCATTTAATTTAAATAATTATGTATGTCGTTTAATTTAAATAATTATGTGTTTTAATAATTATGTTTTATGTTAGTCTATAAGGTATTTATTATATGTGTACATATAATAAAACAGTAAAATTATTTTCTGATTGTATTCATTGGCGAAAAAACTACTGAACAGATCCTGTTAAAATTTTGCATATATAAACCCCAAAAAATAGGTCAGGGCAACTTATAATCCATAAATTATTACGCTATTTGTAATGAAGGATGACCAATATTCCAAAATGTCGGTATTGAACGGTATTTGCCGTGAGTTCGAACCCCACCTTTAGTAATTATTTTTGTGAGTATTTTGTCGTATATTTGGCACATAATATACGAGGGCACTTCGATTATAATAATAAAACTATTTTCAGCATATTTTTAACATCGTCGATATTTTTACTTCATATTTTTATAAAAAATAATTACAACATAAAATCATACACAGAACATAGTAAAGAAGGAACAGGAGTGGATTTTTAGTCAGTAAAAGTCTGAGACGCTTTTGCTCGCCACCCAAGAACGGGGATGTCATTAGATGACATTCCCATCTAAAAAAAAGCGTTAACCCCTATTTATTATTTACGTAGAAATTTGTCATTGCAGCTTTTCAGCTCCGTAACGCCCTCATCTTCGGCTAGGGTGTCTTTTTCGCCTGAGCTGTAGCAACAAAGTTTTCCCGTTTACATTAAAATGTAGATAATATTATTTATTACTAAAATAAATTAAATGACGTGGATATTAGTAGTATTTACCGGACCCGCATTATGCGAGCGATTTGTACCGGTAGCCCTGCTAAAACAACAACCTAAATTTGATGGTGACAGAAAACTAACATAGCTACGGCCTGTTACGTTTAAACTATGGCCTCTTTATCGAGGTTGATGAAACATGGAAACCTATACTAACAATAATCTATATATATAAAAGCAGAAACTGACTGACATATCAACGCACAGCCAAAATTACTGGGACTAGGAGAGTAACATTTTGCATAAGATTTCCCTTTATGACGTAAGCGAGCGCTAAGAGAGGATTTTCCAAAATTCGCCCCCTAAAGGGTTTTTTTTCCATTGGGAAATCATCTTATGACATCCCCCGCTCTTGGGCGGGCAGGAGATAGAGTCAGACTTTTACTGACTAAAAACCCACTCCTGTTCCTTTGTTGCCATTCGTACCAGGGCCGAGCCTTTCTTTCAGAATTAGACCCTTGGCCCCAGTAGGCTTCGACCCTTCTGGGCCCCTACAGTTACTGACATCACCTTGAGGCACGCGTGGAACAATACGCGGCGTCGACAAATTGGGCTCGGTCCGGACGGTTACCAGACGGTCGGGATGAAACGAAGACCCAAAGTTTGTATAGCGAAATGTACTTTCAAGCGGGTGAAGCCGCTGGCAGAAGCTAGTCTGTATATATAGAACTAACTCACTCATTGAGTCATCAACGCCTAAACCAAAACTATTAGAAGACGCTGAAATTTTACATAGAGGTTTATTTTATGATGTATAGAAAGAATAAGAAAGGACAGAAGGGTATGAAACGGGGATCAAAAGTTTGTATGTAGAAACCTAAATTGACGTGGGTGAAGTTAGTAAAGAGATAAAATTGGTAAGTCTGTTTGTAAGGAGTAATCTCTGAAACTATTGAACTACGAGTAATTCTAAAATTATTTCGATTAGAAGAATGCTAATTTGTCACTGAGTGACATTGGCAATACTTTGCTTTCAAATTAGCAAAGCCACTAGCAGAGGTTAGTAACGTAATAAATTTATAAAATAAATAAATCAGACCCCAAAATAAAATTGCATCACCACTTAAACTGTTATTCTCGATGAACAACATTCGAATACGATTCAATTTCGTGATAATTAAATGAAACAATATCGTGCACTGCTTAATCCGGCTCCGGGCCGAGGATGACGTAGATATTTGTATTTCAGCTGCGATATTAACATAGAGCTTCACCTTGGGTGGCCATACGTCCGGAATTTTTCGGACATGTCCGGAAATATAGGTCTCTGTCTGGAATCGGTGGATTGTAAGCAGTGTTTCAAATATCAACAGTTTTGTTCATCTTCATCATCATTCAGTCGATAGACGTCCACTGCTGGACATAGGCCTCTCCCAAATGTCGCCACAAAGAACGGTCCTGTGCGTCTCGCATCCATCGGATTCCCGCAACCTTCACCAGGTCATCGGTCCACCTTGTAGGGGCCTTCCAACACTGTGTCTTCCGGTACGCGGTCGCCACTCCAGAACCTTTCGGCGCCAACGGCCATCTGTTCTGAGAGCAATGTGCCCAGTGTGTGTGTGTGTACAGTTTTGTTGATTGTATTTAACTTAAGGTAAGTTAAAAACTAAGTAAATATAAAGTTTATATGTATCTTGTTTATAAATATAATTTTATTGATACGTTTATACGTCACTGATAAAACTTGGTACACAGATAGAACACGTCCTGGAATAGCATATAAGACTTTTTATTCCGGGAGTATATTCTATTCACGATAACATTAGACAGAAATTAAAAAAGGTTTTTTAAACTACAATATATGTATATTGTGCTTTATACCAGTTAAGATTGATGCATGAATGTATTATAATCAACTTATATACCAACTGTTTTACTTAAATGAATTCATTTGAACTATCCATCTTCTGAAATTAAGAGGCTTTTAATTAAATAAATTATTTAGTTCTTACTTATACAACTATTGTCCATGTTAAAAATCTAAAACAAGCCTGCTTGCTTTCAGGCTGCTTCCAGGTACTGACAACCCCTGGATTGTCAGTACCTGGAACGTTTTTCATTGTACTATATCATATTAGTCATTTCTATTTGTATGAATGTTAAATAATTTATATTGTGTAAAAATTGATTATATTTAAAAAAATCCGTTTTATTTATCTATCTAAGTGTTTAGTACTTTTATATATTCTACCTTAATATAATAAAATGTATCTAAGTAGGGATTGTTAAAATTTTATGTTTATTGAAATTGTTTGAATTTAACTCGAAAAATAATTGTTGTGCACACCTGCTTCTATGAACCTCTTTTATCTAATGCAGAAGTGAATGTAGTATAGGTATGTTCCGTTGGGATAATATTCAACTTTTAGGCAGGTGAAGCACCTGGCAGAAGCTGGAGATTTATGTACACAAACAGGAGAATGCATAAAGCAAACCCACGATGGTGCTCCATAGAAGAAAGCCGGTCATTTCCGTTCACTCACAGTGAATGTGACCGCTGTGTGCGGAAAAATTCTATTGTTCGTTGCTCGTTTAATTGATTTAAATCAATCAAGTGCCGATCCTTTCCCAGGTGTATTGAGGTCAGTTTTAGCGTTTGCAGCTGAATAGGTACCCTTAAGCAAGACTGACAACAAGACCAACAACACTGACAACAATAACAAGACTGGTTCCACATTTTCTGTTTTCTCACTCCATATCGATAATAAAAGCTCTGCAAATGACAGTTCTTACTTTTCCCTTTGTAGCGTTATCTATGTGCCACATAGAAACTAAATACACAAAATCCTGCATCACGGTATCAGAGTTCGGCACGATTAGAACATGTACATACAATAATAATAAAAAATAAATCGCAGGTAAGTATGGCAGAGCAAGGAACTTCACGGACGCTTTTTTACGGGCCCGATGTAGATCAATTGGCGTCCATAGCCTGGCTGCGTTAAGGTGACTTCTTTGGGGAAACCGAAAATTTGTCTGTGCAATAATCGACGAAATTATCATGAGGAATAACTACCGGGAATTTATTGTGAAGAACGGCACGGTTGACATCTGTCGGGCATGTCAATTCGTCACATTATCTCTGGCTGTTCTCATCTAGCTAACGGGGAATACTTGCATTGACACAACCTTGTAGCCAGGGTTATCCATCAGCGACTTGCTCTGAAGTACACTCTTGTGGAATCGGAGGTGCCATACTACAGGTATGTGCCCGACCCAGTTCTCGACAATGGCGATATCATGTTGTACTGGGATCGGTCCATCATCACGGACAGGACTATTGTAGCCAATAAGCCTGATATAGTGGTGGTGGACCGAAGCGGGAGGCAACCAATGATTGTTGACATATCCGTTCCGTATGACGAGAATCTCGTGAAAACGAGAAAGACAAACAAATCAAGTATATTGACTTGGCTCGCGAGGTTGTCGACATGTGGGATGTAGACTCGGCGATTATCGTACCGCTAGTTTTACGCAAATTTACTTTAACCATCTGACACCGGTTCATGAAGATTGTCTTGCTTTCCAGCATAGGCCTCCCATAGAGTTTGCCATAAAATGCGGTTCTGTGCTTGTCTTCTCCATGTGATACCTGCTATTCTTGTAACATCGTCCTCCCATCTACGACATTGTCTCCCTTTCTTTCATTTTGTCGCGGGCACCACTGTGTTACATACCTAAACCACTTATCCTTTTTACTTCTAATCATATGTCTTGCCCACTTCCATTTTTAGTGTTTTAATACAGTAAGTTATATCGGTAATTCTTGTTTGTTTCCTTATAACACTTACTTTTATTTTATCTTTTAGTATGCTGTAGAGTATAATCCGTTCCATTTTATGTTAGCAAGCTTCCAATTTGCATATATTATTGTTAGTTAGGCTCTATGTTTGGCATCCACAGGTCATGACAGGTGATATACATGAATGAAACATTTTGCTAAAAGCAAAATGCTTTCAATGGACGAGAGGATTTTTCATAATCTATTTAAGAGACCAGAATCTCTTCCATGCTAAATTGATTCTGTTTCTAATTTCTTTATTTGTTAGGTCTTTTGGAGATACGATCCGTCCGAGATAGGTGTATTCTTCTACATATTCTATTGTGTTGCCATTCACAGTTATAGGGGTACATACAATAGTCTGAAATCAACTATAGTCCGTCTTGTTACCTATTCATGAAGGGATTTAATAACAGCGTCAGCAGACGGTATTACCATGACCGAATACTGGGACCAGCAAGAAATTTCATTTGAAAAAAAAAAGAAAATATGTTATGCCATCGACACACTAAGAAGAAAAACTGTCGGGCAGACCAGACCGAGACGTTGGTTCAAAGGATTCTCTTCTCTCTTTTCAATGCAAGTTTGTGGGATTTTACACCTTATTCTGCATAAATCTAAAGCTTGAATCGGCTGAAGAAACTACTTGGTACTTATCCTTATCAAAAACTAGATCACTCAAGAATAAAGCAACATTCTATCGGAGAAAAAAAATTAGCGATCGGACCAGTACTTTTAAAGATTACCTCAAAAAAATAAAAACAAACTACGTTTTTTATAATATTAGTGTAGATATACAGCTAGGTATAATAGCATAAGTTTGTTCACTAGTATGCATTTAAGGCTGGAGCCACATTCATTGCCGCTGATTGTATGTTTTACATGAAAGTCCTCAATTTTCTTTTAATATCTGGAATTGTTTCGGAACGTTCTTTGATTTGGTAACCCTAGTCGCACCTGAGCTGTGGGCGCGTGCCTGTTGTAAATAAATCTATCGCTACGTCATACACAGTTCACAAGTACGCGACTTAGGGTTACGCTGAGATATGACATCTAGTCACGTTACTACTTTGAAGGTGAAAATTTGAGCAGACGATTCTATCGCCGCGGTTTAAGCTTTGATGTTATACTATCAGAGAATGGTATTCGAGTGTTGTCAAGTTTAAAGTTCTTGGAAGCTTTTTAATTGTAATTTAAAATAGTTTTTTTTTTACATTCAGCAGTCTAATCATATTAAAAAAAAAATATAAAGAACATATTCTTTATATTTTATTTTTATTTTGTCTAATTTTGTCAATGATGTCATTTACCTTTTAGGTTACGGACATGACAATAATGATAACAATGACTGTCGGCGTATATGCAAGAATCCAAATTATAAAATTTATAAAAAACTTTTTAATTTATTTTAAGTAAAACCTCACTCATGAACAAATAATTTAAATTTTTCTCAGTGGCAGTCTAAATAGATAATATATATATATATATATATATAATAAATAATTTAAAATATAAATTTGAAGAGGTGTCTCCAAAATAATGAAGTACTTACCTAATTGATTTTGACAGTTGAAGTTCAATAATGGAAACATTTAATTTACGAGTCGAACTAAGTTCTAACAAGAAAGTTACAACATCTTAACATTACGAATGATCTTTGATAGCCGTTAAAACATAATTATAATAAAACTAAGTAATTAATTAAAAAGAAAAAAAAAATTCCTCAACTGCTAAAATCATTTTATTTAAAAATAGTTTTTACCAGAGGCTTTGCCCGCGTGATTATTATTATATCTGGCTTGTACTGTCCCACTGTTGGGCAAAGGCTTTCCTCTTTTCTTGCCATTATTCCAGACTCTGAGTTACTTCTTGCCAACTCATGAGAAATACATCTAAGTCGTCCCACCATCTCCTTCTTGGTCTGCAAGTAGTCTATTTAGTACCAAGTACCAAACGCACATATTAATTGTAATATTTCAAGTTTCTTTAAACTTTAAACATACAACAAAGCCAGGAAACGTGAGAAAATATGCCTACGCATATGTGGTACATTGAGAATGTTTGTTATTGTTGTTCTACATTATACGAGGGAAGCCTTAATTTCTAACAAAATATTTGCGTTTTTAAAACAAAAGCCTTGTGTGAAACAGAAATTAATTCCCCGTATATGTGTAGGAATAATAGTAAAAATAATATCCACCTACTCGGAGTTTTCAGACGTTGCGGTATATTCGCAGTAGAAAATTTTATGAGAGACGTGGATGCTGAGAAGCACAGGAGTTTCTGAAACAAGCATAAAATATACTTGAATCCAACCAGCTCTGCCCGAATAAAAACTATATTAACAAAAACTCTTGCAGTTAAATTCGAGGAAGTGCCAAATAAAACTGTCTCCTAAATCAACGTCTATAATTAGATAAAACATCTCTAAAATATTGGATAGACTTTATCATTTAACGCTTCGCAAAAATGTATTACCTCAGACTTCTTGATTTTTTTATTCTGAAACAGCAAAGGCAGGAAAAAAAAGTTTGTAATAAACCTGAGTAAAACCAGGCCAAAATTGCAACAATTTATGAGGACGATTCTACTATCCGTGGCGTTTATTTCTAGAGCTTTTTATTTAATTGAATACAAAAGTTAAATGCCCCGAGCAACTTTATTCTCGGGTGAATATTTGCAAAGTCTATTTTCTCTGAAAGTAAGCATTCAGAGCCAGCATTTTCCTTTGTTAATTAATTGTAAATTACATGACTATGGCTGTGTTAATTCGCTAATTTTGGTATTAAATAAACTGATCTTTTGGTTGTAATTAATTGTGGAGTGATCTGGTTCTTGAGTTAGGTTTTTGAATTTAATTTCTTGTTACAAAGACGGATTTGACTAAAAATAATTGGTTTTTGCAACAAACTCAGGGGTCAAAGCCTCTTTTAAAGTAATAGTAATTAAAACTTCTTTAAATTCTTAGTGTTTCTGAAAATACAAATCCCATATAAGAACAATACACGGAAATGACAAAAGATCAGATACTCTATTGTCATTGCTGTGAAATGGAAATTAATTATATTATTCTGTCTGTACTTGTTTAATAATAGTTTTTTGACTGAAGAAACACGGGTAGGTTTTAATCAGTAAAAGTCTGACTTTACCCAGAGCGGGAAAAGTAAGGGTGCTAATTAAACAGACTTCTTTTCAATAGCATTATTCGCTTTTAAAAATTTACATTGCCTGCCATACAAGTCAGCCACAATTAACGAGTGTCTGAATTATATTATCTTAGCCATTAGTTGTCTTCTATGTAGGCCACTTTCTAGGTAGTTTAAAAAAAGAAATCACGAATGGAACAGAGCTCCCATCTTAGCAGCTCCCTTCTAACCTAACCGGTCCGTGTCCGGTAAATCCTCTCTTTGAGGAGTGGCTGGAGCGGCAACACGGTGTCCTCACCTTCTGCATGACGCAGGTTCTCATAGGTCACGGCAAGTTTGCGAGCTTCCTGCATCGGATTCAGGTCGAAGAAACGCCCGGGTGTCACCATTTTGTGGATCGACAAGAGGACACGGTGGAGCATAGGGTGGAGGTATGACCTGCCTGGGCGGAACATCGTCGTGTCCTCGTGGAGGCAATCGGCGTTAGCAACCTTTCGCGCCGGACCCTGGTTCGGGCTATAGTCCGAAGCGAGGAGGCCACCGTCTGCTATTATGTATAGCAGACGGTGGCCTCCTTCTGCGAAGCAGTAATGCTAGCGAAAGAGGAGGCCGCACGCGTGAGGGAACGAATTTCCTTACGCCCCACCCGCCGAAATTCTGATTCCGATTACCAGTCACGGCAGACGCGGGCTCGCGGACGTCAAGCAATGGATAGCTCGCCGTCCGGCCATCCGGTAATTGACCGGACCGAGCCCAGTCGTCAACAGCGCGTAGTGACCTACGCGCTCCTCAAAGAGCAAAGAAAAGAAGAGATCAGCAAACAGTAGGGGCCCAGCAGGGCCGATGCCCGCTAGCTAGGACCGCGGGGAATTTTTGAAAAGAAAACCCGTTGTCCTAAAAACTGACACAGATGTGGTTTTAGTCAGTAAAAATCTAACACGTCCTTTCGCTCCACCCAGTGTGGGATTAGTCATTGGATGACTTCCACCCTTTAAAAAAAAACCTATCCCATCCCATCCCTATACCCAGATACCTGTGTCGGTGTGCCCTGCCATTCCGAGCGCGCTTCGTTCGCTGTTGGGCTAAGAATATTTAAGTTGGCATCTTCAAAAAGACAAATTAGTTCATTAGAGGCTATCTCATTTTCACTTTGAATAGTTATAAAATGAGAGGTTTGATTACGTAGCTAATAAGAAAATATATAGCGGATTTATAATTTCTCGAGAAGTTATAAGGTGAAATATTTTTTTTGGAAAACGCATCGAATATTTAATTTCACCCATGTGAAGCTGAAGTAAATAACCCGTAATATGTATTTAAAGTAAACTCGACTGATAAAACAGAACCCGGAAATCAAGATTTCATTGCGTTTTCTTATATGCATCATAGTATTCAAAAGAATGTGTGAAAGTACGGGTGCAATTTCAAATTCTGCTTGCTTTGGCCACTTGTTCCTCTGCCAACAAGTCGCGATACGTATTCGGGAAAGGTGCCTACATCCTTATAAGATAACGAGTCGGCACTAGACGAAGTTAGTTAGTTTTTTTTGTGTGGGATATTATCATATGACTCCTTTCGCACCGAGTGGAGCGAGACGGTGATTCAGACTTTTACTTACTAAAATTCACTTGTGTTTCTTCAGATGTCCTTTGCGTTTCAAAATCAAATTAAAATTCAATCACAGCTACTCTTTCGACCAATCAGACAAAACTGTATGTTAAGTAGCATAGCATAGCATAGCATAGTCGGCCTTATAATGTTCCCACTGCTGGGACTCAGGCCTCCTCTCTAGGAGAGGGAATGGGCCGTAATCCACCACGCGGGCCCAGTGCGGATTGGTGGATGTCACATGTCTTCGAGTTTTTGGTTCTAGGACATGCCGGTTTCCTCACGATGTTTTCCTTCACCGTTTTGAGAGCAGTGGTGATGAAATAAATTACACAAAGTAATGCGCCTGGCTGGGTTTGAACCCATGACCTACAACTCGTAAGTCGGGGCTGTTACCACTCGGCCACCACTGCTCTTAAGTAGCGCGTCTTCTCTCTGTTAAGTAGCGCGAAATAATATTAGCTTTAATCAATATATAGTATATAAAATGAGAAACTGACTGACTTACATATCAACGCACAGCCGAAACTACTGGGATTAGCATAGTCGGCCTTATAACGTTCCCACTGCTGGGACTCAGGCCTCCTCTCTAGGAGAGGGAATGGGCCGTAATCCACCACGCGGGCCCAGTGCGGGTTGTATTAATTAGGAGTATTATTACTGGGATTAGGAGCGTGAAATTTTGCGCAAGGTTTTCTTTTATGACCTAGGCGAGCACTAGGAAAGGATTTTGCAAAATTCACTCCCTAAGAGGATGAAGCGAGGATCTAAAGTTAGTTTGGTGAAACCTACATTTACGCGAGCGATGCCCGGGTGTCGTCACTGTGTTGACCTCCCGGAGGACACAGTGGAGCACACGGTGGAGCTGTGCCCCGCTTGGACAGAGCGAAGCCGTTTCCTAAACCATCCGGACTGAGCCCAAGTCGTCGACGGAGCGAACTGTTCCACGCGCGCCTCAAAGAGATGTCAGCAAACCGTACAGCCAACAAACCCAGCCAGGGTCGAAGTTTACTGGGGCCGAGGGTCTGATTCTGAAAGGAAGACTCGGCTCTGGCACGAAAGGCAACGAAGAAACAGGAGTGGGTTTTTAGTCAGTAAAAGTCTGTCATTATCTCTCGCTCCGCCCAAGAGCGAGGGATGTCAGTAGATGATTTTCCAACCGAAAAAAAAGTCTTATTTGTAAAGCTGAATCAAAGACTGTTATGTTTAAAAGTTAAAAATAACGCAATAATTGTATGTATTGTTAAAGCTATAGTAAGTAAATCCTATACTATTTAATTGTGCCGATTCATGTAACGTATTCAACCGTAAGTCATCCTTACATGCGCCCCTTTACGCTACCCTTGAGAAATGGATTCCTGATCGAAACTATGTTTTATTAGTTTCTAGGAAGATGCTGTTGCTTATACATCAATACATATTATTGCTATGTCACCTTCACGGTGACTTGTAAGCATGGGTGTGGGGTATTTGGTTTGTACTTTTTTTAATGATGGAAATTAGTGCTCGACTGCGATCCCACCCTCTGGTAAGCAGTGATGCAATCGTTGATAGCGAAGTGCACTAGTTTATTAAGAGCCCATTCACTCAAGCCTTGAAGACAAGGAATCTGATGTTTTTATAGTAAGCTTTCAGTAATGAATCTAGCACAAAAACTTGATGTAATCAGCCTTATAATATTCCCACTACATAAGACTTAGTTCTCAGATAATGTAAATAATTGAATATCAGAAATTTGTTTAATTAACCAATGTTTAATATAAATGTGACATTTTAAAAAGAATTAATTCATGGATACTTTATATAATTTATTGAACCTAACATATTTGCACGTCATGAAAAATGGCAGGCATGTCGTGACCCATTCTTATTTAAGATCTTGCATGCATGTATTGTTTTAATTCTGTATGCATACACATGTTTGAGCAAATAAAATTTCTTATTCTTATTCTCCTATTTAAGAGCACGAATAATCCGTAATGCTCCATGTGGGCCCAGTGCGATTTGATAACACTAATAATCCACAACTCACAACAATAATCCACAACTAACAATAATAATCCACAACTATTACACAACGCTGTCTAGTCCCAAGCTAAGCAGAGCTTGTATTATGGGTACTACACAACTGATATATATACTTATATATTTCTAAATACATACATATATAGATAAATTACTCCCAGACACAGAACAAATGATCATGCTCATCACACAAACATTTGTCCTGGGTGGGAATCGAACCCACGACCTCCGGCATAGCAGTCAGGGCCACTAACCACTAGACCAACAGGTCAGTCAAATTGGATGCCACATATCTCTGATTTTTTTTGTTGTTCTAAGACATGCGTGTTTTCTCACAGTGTTTTTTTTCGTCGTTCTAAGAGTGGTGGTGAAATAAATCACACAAAGTATAGCGCCTACCAGTTGAACCCATCATATACGAATCGTAAGTCGAAGCTGTTACCACTTGTCCACCACCGCTTAAGACAATATCAGGATCTAATCGTGATGTCATGACATTACGCTTGTATTCAATTAAAGGTTAGGCAAAGCCTTACCTAGTGGGTTTGACTAGACCCACATTTTTCTATTTATGTTTAATTCTCGTGTAGTAAAGCCTACTGCTATCAACCTAGAATAACATAATGCGGATGTCTGTTATCTAGATGCTACGGAGGTACTTCTAAACAAACTTGAACGACTGCAGAATTTGTGCATCCGCTTTATTTTTGGCCTCCGTAAATACGACCACGTGTAGGACTTTCGGACCAGATTAAGGTGGCTGCCAATTCGGCGTCGGTGAGATACACATATACTATCTCTTCTCTACACTATCCTGCATAATCCTAATGCTCCTCAATACCTTCATGAACGCTTTGAGTATCTCGTCCCTAGGGGTAAACTCTGTCGCACTATCTCTTCTCTTCTCCTTCGTACGCCGCGTCACAATTCCAGCCGCTATGGCGGTTCCTTTTTTGTTACTGCAGTGCGTCTCTGGAACTCTCTACCACACTCCCTTTGCGACAGCCCTTCTCTGGATGTCTTCAAGAGAAAAATTAAAGAGCGCTTCCTTTCATTATTGACATAATATTAATATATAACAATAAGTTGAATAGCATTATATATATGGAAGGTCGACAGATAGGTAGATGTTCCGGGTTTGGGTCTAATCTGGAACAAATTCAGACCCTGAGCTCCTTGCTACTAAGGAATTACAAATGGAAAAATCCTACCCTTTACCCAATTGTGAAAGTGAAACCCGGGGCCCTAGGACGAAGGCAAAAATGGAACAGGTCAGTAAAAGTCTGACACTATCTCCCGCTCCGCCCAAGAACAGGATTTGTCATAAGCTGATTTTTCCACCTAAAAAAAAACCCTTTACCCAATCAGGAAATCGAACCCAGGACCTTGCATATGCTAAGTATGAGCGCATATTACGCCACCCGATGTTCAAACAGTCTTAGTCTATGTTTATCTATTTATCTCATCGTTCTGTTTCATTCTTTTACATGAAATTGGTGTAAGTTTCTCTTTTTCTTATGTGACGCTACAAAGACTAAGACTGTCTGAATATCGAGTGGTGTAATAGGCGCTTTACGACCACTAAACCAGTACAGTTTGGAACCGCCTTGGATAATAATAATAATAATAATAATAACGGAACGGTTGACGTGTGTCGGGCATGCCATCGTCCTGGTGAGTCCATCAGACATATTATCTCTGGTTGTTCTCGTCTGGCTAACGGCGAGTACTTGCACAGACATAATCAAGTAGCCAGGATTATTCACCAGCAACTTGCTTTGAAATACAACCTTGTGGATTCGGAGGTACCATACTACAGGTATGTGCCCGACCCAGTTTTCGAAAATGACCATGTCACGTTGTACTGGGATCGGTCTATCATTACTGACCGGACTATTGTAGCCAATAAGCCGGATATGGTGGTGATAGACCGATTAGCGCGCCGCGCAATGATAGTCGACGTCACCATTCCACATGACGAGAATCTCGTGAAAGCTGAGAAAGAGAAACAAATCAAATATCTCGACTTAGCACACGAGGTCGTCGACATGTGGAATGTGGACTCGGCTATCATTGAGCCGATTGTCGTGACCGCCAATGGCCTTATAGCCAAAAGCTTCGACGACCATCTGTCGAAGCTGTCGTTGCACGGTTGGATCAAGGGCCTGATACAGAAGGCAGTAAAAGCAGGTTCCTGTCTTTGGAGCCCTAACCACCGGTAGCTTGGACCCAGTTCCCGACACCGGCGGACAATTATTTTTTATATTTTTAAATGTTTTTTTTATTATATGTTTTTTAAAGAAATATTTAAAAATGTAATAAATATGTAAAAAAAAAATGAATGGAATAATAATAATATTTATTCAAAATTCTTTACTGGATAAATAAGGACATTTGATGGAGTGAGAGGGAGTTTCAGAATGTTACTGACTAAAATCCATCTGCGTTCCTTCAGTTGCCTTATACGTTTCATGATCGCTGTAATTCTTTTAAAAAATGCTGCAGCTTGGCGGAACTTTATTCTGCGGTATGTTTAGTATGTAAAAACTGAGAGCTAACTTAAATAAAAGTGAAAACAGCTGGACAATACCGGCTCGTTTGTGTTGAAAAATAAAACCAAATATCACGTTGGGTCTGCATTCTATTCAAATACTCTATTGAAATCGAAACAAAATGATACACATTCATTCAGAGGCACTTTGTTGCTATAGGTGACTAAAACACTGCATATCAATTCCATCGATGGCTGCCACATGTGTCATCGCCGCGCAATACGGAAATTAAATGTTTTGTATAGGACATTAAACATTATTTATGATTATAGTCTAGCATACGATCTATTCAGTGCTGCATCGTATTCAAATTTTGGGTTTGGACAAAATAAATTGGAAATAACTGTTGAAAGCCCCGAAGCTCTGTTAATTAAAAACGTATGGATTATTAAATAAAAGTGTTTAATAAAGAAAGTTAGCATCATTAATAAATCATGATTACAGTAATATTTCAAATGGAAAGTCGAGAAGAGTCATGTCAAAGAGTTTTTATTTTTTTGGGTGTTATTTATTGCCATTTTGCGACAGATGTTATTTAATGTAGTACAGATAGCGGCACGAATCTTGAACGCTCGGCGAAAGAGCGGGGATCGCTTTGTGCAACGTACACATCGGCGAGCCAATCACTGTACAAGGATTGCACTCCCCGCCCCCGCATCTCTTTTCATACCACTAGAGAGACCCGATATTTCACTACTGCGTGCTTCTGCGAAGTAGAACTGTAGAAGTCAGCGCTCAAGATCCATGCCGATATCTGTACAAAACTAACAAAGTGTCATCAGTTATGGTTATATATAAAAAGGCCCGAATTTATGTTAAACAAATATGAAACCTCTATTATGACCTCTCTCTATCATTCAATGGTTTGCTGGGAGGAAACTAAACTTTGAGTTAAGCTCTCCTATGTAGATGAACTTTGTTATTCACATTTATTATTACTTGTCATGGTTTATAAAGAAGAATTAAAGAACCCTGCTTTGTTTTAGGTGGGATAATCATCCAATAACATCTCGCGCTTTTGGCGGGGCGAGAGAATGTGTCAGATTTTTACTGACTAAAAACCCACTCATGTTTCTTCTTTGCCAGTCTTATCAGAACCGGGTTTTCCTTTCAGAAGCGAAATTCCACACGAATCTGGTACAGAAACTTCTCAAACTGACCTTGCTCGGTGAGCACCTGCGTCATGCGGAAGGTAAAGATGCCGTGAGGTCTTTTCAGCTACTCCTCAAAGAGGAGACTTAGCGCCATAATTATGGTGTGCCGAAAAGAACCCTGACTGTGTATCGATTTATTTTGCACAAGCTTAAAAATAAAACTGACGATTAAAAAATATATTTTAATTTAGACGACCAGTTGAGTTAGTTAGTATGATTATACGGTTAACCTTGTGGAAAATCTTTCAACGTTACGTCTTTCGCCACTTCAGAACTTTTTTTCCCAAACGGCCATCCGTTTCGTGAATAATTGTTTTGGTTGCAAGAAGTACACACATTCCTGCTAAATCCTATTTCTGATATTGGTGATGAAATCCACAATAATTTTTATTTTCTATTTTTAATTAATTTTTTATATTTAATATTAAGTCTTGTAAATAATGTTCCTAATCTTTTACTTCGTAGTATTTTCTAAAAGGGAATGGAGACAGCCGCAGACACGGTTAATACGATTAATTTTGTGATCGCATTCAAACTGTATTTTAAAATTAACATCAGTTTTCGGTATGCCTAAGACTTATATAATCATTGCATATAATACAATCTAAAATACGTTTATTTGCTTATGAACATCAAAACTAATGAATATTAATAATTTAATAGGAATATATACAAACTAAAAATAATAATATTTACAAACGGGTAGAAAAAGAAATTATTGGGCATCAAAAAATTCATCCACATCAATATCAACGGGAAAAGTGCCCAGAACGCAGACAGCGTTGTGTGTCGCGACGTGGCAATACGTCGAATAGCAATACTGATTCGTTGTCCGAAGAAAAGCCCAGCCCTCTGGTCACGCAAAGAGTTGACCTGTTGGCTGATATCACGAACAACTTTGAGGTTTTCTTTACAGCAGCCGCCCCAGCACAGCCTGCCTTACTCAGAAGATAGGAAGGCGCAAGGGTGTCGGTACATATTGCATCCCACACCAAAAGCCTACCTAACTTCCAGGGTATTATGGTCATCTCATCTGGCCTCTTTCCATAGTCGCTTGCCAAGCCATTGGGTTCTAGAACGGGCACCACGGCGGTGACAAGAGCTCGACGGATGATGTCATTAATACTGGCAAGCCTAGCTATCCGACCAGCGCTCCTACTGCAGGATAGGCCATGGTGTCCGAGGTGGTCGACTACTTCACCGCATTGACACCGATAGACTTGTTTATTTAAAATAACATATATTCAGGTACCTACTTGTATTGTGAATTTGGTTTTGTCTTATTTTACAACCTACATGATAAATGAAATTAAACTTTTGTAGCGTAGCTATTATATACGACTATAACCGATAGATTAGGTCCAAGGTCACTGGTTTTATGATAATGAGTTGATATAGATAAACGCTGTTATTCTTACGATGAAGGGTTGTTTGTGTTATACTTCGGGATCAAATGGAATTAAAACTGAAATGAATTGAAATCATCATCCCCGTCCGAAACCTTTTTTGACTGACTAAATCTACTATGACCTACTTACTACGGAATAATAAACTCTTCGTTTTAACACCATTCTGTCTGATTTCTCATCAATCTTCTCTTTTAGACAAGTTTAATTGTATCAGCGAGACATCTTGCTATTCATCTAGATTTTCTATAAAATATTAAATATTACTACGAGTATGTTGTTTCGAAAGTGAGTGACCCCATTGGCCTGATAGCCATAGTATATTAGAAGTATCAAATATGAATAATTTGCTAATTATATTTTTAAATTTAAAAGTTATTTTTCTATTAATTAAAAAACGTTAACATGTAGGTTTAAAAGTAAATATGTGTCAGGAGTAAATTAACTGGCCTGTTTGTCTAGTGGTTACTGGCCTTTATTGCTATGCCGCAGGTTGAGTTCAATTCCCACCCAAGACAAATATTTGAGTGATGAGCACGATCATTTGTTCTGTGTCTGGATGTAATTTATCTATCATATGTATGTATTTTGAAATATTTAAGTATGTTTATCAGTTGTTTAGTGGTCATAACACAAAATCTGCTTAGTTTGGGATGCTAGATGGTGTTTTGTGAAGATTGTGAAAAAAAAAAACTTAAAATCATTGAACGATTGATGATGAATCAGATAAAATGTTCTTACTATATGACGGGTCATCAGAAATTAAACAGAAATTTGTGCTAATTAAGAATTTAAACAGATAATGTAAAAAAAAATAGTTCAAACAAAACGGCCCAAACCGTATGAAACAAATCTCAAGTTTACCTGCGACGGTTCCAAATTATACGTATTTTAGTGCCAAAATGCTAATTAACACGACGAAAACGAGGGCCAGGCAAATGAGCACTCGCCTCGCCAGGAATCACGAGGAGAGCGGTCCCATTCACTTTTATTATTCGTCGTTTTAAAGCGTGTCGCCGAAATTAGTTGGCCGTATTCGGCGAACATCTTCGTCGCGCCCAGCAACCCTCATTACAGCAATGGCACTCTAAATTAATTAATTTATTGTTGATGTCAAGATTATGAGTTATTTTCTTCCGTTTACTTGATTTAAAAGATGTTGCGGGAAATTAAATGTCTAAATGTTTGGTTGTTTGTTATTGTAAAGATGAAATTGGTTCTAAGTGTAATTTATTAATTTTATTGAATTGTGTTTTTATTTATTATAATTTCTGTCTTTATTGACCTACGTATGTTGGTAAGATGTGGTGTCGAATTACGTAATAACTTCTTTGGGTCCGACTGTCTTGTGTATGTAAGTTAACCTGTTGGTGAATTCACCCATAAATCAGGAATTATTCTTTCATAATTATTTATTCCTTGTGTAGTTTTTTTTTTTTATACAAAGATAAGAAATAATGGGAATATAATACAGAGAGTCTAATTTATAAAAAATAAAACCATCAAATTAGATTAAACACTGATAAGTAGGTTCTTAAGTCTCATTGTTTTACTCGCAAGAAGGATAGATGTGGGCAGCAAAGTATTGACTAATCATTTGAATGTGGTTTAGACAGCTGAATATGACTAAGCATGCCCAATTACAATCCTATATTTTTCAAATAAAAATAATAATGTCAGTGGCCTTGATATTAGGTACGCCATAATTATGGCTGTAAGTCCCCACTTTGAGGAGTATCTGGAAAGGCTACACGGCGTCCTTACTTTCCACACTTTTTGTTATTATTATTGTCCTCACCGGACATGCTAAGTTCGGGAGGTTCCTGCACCGGATTCGTGCGGAAGAAACGCCCGAGTGTCACCATTGTGTGGACTGCCCAGAGGACACGATGAAGCACACGGTGGAGGTGTGCCCCGCTTGGGCAGAGCAACGCCGTGTCCTCATGGGAGCGATCGGAGGCGGCGATCTCCCGCGTTGGGACTTGGTACAGTCCACGGTCCGGAGCGAGGAGGAGTGGTAGGCGGTCGCCTCCTTCTGCGAAGCAGTAATGCTAGCAAAGGAGGCGGCCGATCGCGTGAGGCAACGGTCCTCATGCCCCAACCGCCGCTGGGATTCCGATCCCGATTTCCGGTCACCGTAAGCGTGGGATTGCGGATGGCGAGCAATGGGCAGCTCGCCGTCTGACCGTCCGGTAACCGTCCGGACCGAGCCCAAGTCGTCGACGGCGCGTACTGTTCCACACGCACCTCAAGGAGATGTCATTAACTTTAGGGGCTCCGCAGGGTCGAAACCAAGGGTCTGAATCTGAAAGGAAGAGTCTTCCTTTCAGATCCAGGCCTTGGTACGAAAGGCAACGAAGGAACAGGAGTGGGTTTTTACTCAGTAAAAGTTTGACACTATCTCCCGCTCCGCTCAAGAGCGGGGGATGTCATAAGATGATTTTCCCACCGGAAAAAAAGTGACCTTGATATGTCAACAGTCACTTTAACTTGATAATCAAATTCACAAAAAAAATAAATAAAAAGGAAATAAAAAAATACTACTACTACTGGTTATATCGAAAAATGTTTGGTATGCAGACGGGAAATATCATGATATATGCGCCGTTTAATTTATTTTCGTATTAGCGGTGCATATACATATATACATTAAAGATAATACCTTTAAACTTAAATATGGCATCAAACAAAGTATACCATTATTTTTATTAACCTATTTTTCTTTCGCAAATAATTATGACGTATAGACCAGACTTTGATAATACCTGCCAGTTCAAGTTCCTGCGCTTCAAAACTATTTCAAGCTTCGTAAAAAGCATTCCAAAGGCCGATTGCTAACTGGGGCAATATCGCTCTATCTTAGAGTACCAGTCACACATAGAGCATTCCTTACATTCCACCATTTGGATTAATTTGATCATTTACTGATAACATTCCACTATCTATAAGTTTGTCGAGTTCTGTACAATTATATTTAATATAGTGTGACTTGGTAAGTTAAAACATACGTGACTTAATTATATTTAAGCAAATATTTGAGAGCAGTGGTGGCCAAGTGGTAACGGCCCCGACTTACGAGTTGTAGGTCATGGGTTCAAACCCAGCCAGGCGCATTACTTTGTGTAATTTATTTCATCACTACTGCTCTCAAAACGGTGAAGGAAAACATCGTGAGGAAACCGGCATGTCCTAGAACCAAAAATTCGAAGACATGTGACATCCACCAATCCGCACTGGGCCCGCGTGGTGGATTACGAGCCATTCCCTCTCTTAGAGAGGAGGCCTTACTCCCAGCAGTGGGAACATTATAAGGCCGACTATGGTAAGCAAATATTTAAGCTGCTGTGCAAAAACTTGCAAAGTCTCACACAACAAATAGTGTAATAGATTTTCAATTTAACTGAAGAACGTTGTGTTTGATCTATGATTTAAGGAATTTTGGGAGAACATGGTTTGTAGTTAGATCTCATTTCTTTTATAAGCAAAGCCGTGTAAACTTGGCATTATTTCACATTTATGTTTTGATGGAACAAAGATTTAATTTCAGCCTGTAAGACGCGAACTCGCAAAGTTACTTTATTTAATTTAAACTCAAGTTCCGCAAAACCTTCAGACTTTCTTTGAAAGTGCTGTTCTATTATTGACCCCGAATATATTTGTATTACATTATTTCAAATTTTGTGATGTCGTTTTAGCAGGTTGGATGAAAATATTTTCTACCGTTACTTATATAGCGAAAATAAGTATGATTTTTATAAAAGAACAAATGTTTAGTAGGTTTTTCATTAAACTAACAGCAACAGTAATATTCACTAATAACTTTGGCCCGCGACTTCGTCCGCGTAGAAATCGAAAATGATTTTATTAGTTTTTTTGAGATACGAAAATATAAAATATTATATTCGTTTTGTGTGATAGTCCATTGAATTGTATGGCGAGCGATATTGTATCTTAAGATAAGATATTATAGTATCTTAGCCGTGTGCAGCGCCCCTTAGTGACCTCAACTGCGGGTGACGTAACCTATGACAAACTCGGGTCTAGGGATCGAACCGCAAAATTAAGTTTGTTTTTTATTGTATATACTTTTCTGGGATAAAAAGTACCAGTGTAGTGCACAGGATATTAAAGAATAATTACGCTAAGTTTCATCGTAATCGAACCGGTAGTTTTTGCGTGATGCCTGAACAAACAGACAGACAGACAAAAATTTTTGTAATCACATTTTTGGGTTCGGTGTCGGTCTAGTAACCATTTATTTTTTTGATATTTTCAATGTACAGAATTTTCACTTCTACAGATTTATTATAAGTATAGATTGTATAAGTAGGTACGAGCAAACCCGTACATATAGATTGTATCAATTTTATGCTAACCTAGCGAATGAATAAAACCACACATTTAAGTAAGCATTTTAGTAAAAGCGGTTTTTAATCAAAATAATCCAGAATAATTATGAAGAGCTATTTGCAAATATTAATTTGTGTAAACAGCTATGAGTAAACATCACCATGATTACAGTTGTTATTTGTATTATGTTACCTTGTCTGTTATTTTGATACTCGCAATAAATAAGTGCAAACTGTTGCACTATTTAACTAAAAACTATCAGCAATTCGAATTAAATCCAAATAATTAGCTTAAACTATTGTTAATGTTAAAGTCATCGAAACTAATAAAATGAAGGGTAATTTTTTAAAATTAATTATTGTTGACGCGAAGCGGGGTCGCGGCAGATTGAAAAGGAGATGGCGGGACGATTAAGATGTCTTCCTTAGAAATTGGCAAGAAGTGGCTCTGAGCCGGGAATAATGGAAGGATATCTTTGCTCAGGAGTGGGATAGTATAGGCTAGATATACCTAATAATAAGTCCGTATGGTGTTCGGACGTAAAGAATTGCACCATCCCATTTCTTCCCGTGGGTGTCGTAAGAGGCGACTAAGGGACATACCAGAGAATGGGCAGCAGCATTCTCTGTGCATTATAAAAACTACACTGCGATCGCCAACCCGTCTGCCAAGCGTGGCGATTACGGCAAACCCCCCCCCCCAAATATGACAAGCAAAATAAAGAAATGGCCCCTAGTGCCCGGCAGCTCGTCTACCCTTGACTCCGGTAGCGGTCAAGGCCACGGCGAGGCAAGGGGTGCTAAGAATCACCGGATGGGATCCGGCTACCCTAAAAAATAACGACTGGACCTGGCAACATATAACACACGCACACTGAGGACCGACGAGAAGATCGCCGAACTTGAGGAGGAATTGAGCAGGTTGCGATGGAGTATTATTGGATTATCTGAAGTCCGAAGACAGGGGGAGGACACGATAATTCTTAAATCCGGTAACCTGCTCTATTTCCGGGAGGGTGACCAGCAGTCCCAGGGCGGTGTCGGGTTTTTCGTTCACAAGTCCCTTGTGAACAATGTGGTGAAGATCGAGAGTGTGTCGACCAGGGTGGCGTACCTCATACTCAGAATATCGCCAAGATATTCGCTGAAGGTCATACAGGTTTACGCCCCGACCTCGACGCACCCCGACGACGAAGTAGAGACCATGTATGAGGATATATCCAGTGCCATGCATGGTTTTAAAACTCACTTCACCGTGGTCATGGGGGACTTCAACGCGAAACTGGGCAAACGTGATGGTGACGAGCTGAGAGTAGGGCAATTTGGATTTGGACGTCGGAATCACCGGGGACAGCTACTGGCTAGTTTTATGGAGAGGGAGGGCCTCTACATGATGAATTCCTTCTTCAGAAAACGTGAGCATAGGAGGTGGACCTGGCAAAGTCCCGACGGTGTGGCTAGAAATGAGATTGACTTCATTCTGTCGACGAAGAAGCAAATATTCAATGATGTCTCCGTGATCAATGCGGTGAAAACTGGAAGTGATCACCGCATGGTAAGAGGCACATTGAATATCAATATTAAGCTTGAAAGGTCTCGACTGGTGAAGTCTACGCTCCGTCCAGCACAGATCCAGATCCATAACTCCGAGAGTTTTCAGCTCGAACTCCACAATCGTTTCGAGTGCCTAGGAAGCTCCGTGGACGAGTATAACGATGGGTTCGTGGAAACTGTCCATACGGTGGGGTCTAAATTTTTCAAGACTCACTGTACAAAAAAGAACAAGAAGCTGTCAGAACAAACTCTCGAGCTTATGAAGAAGAGGCGTGAGATGACTTTGCAGTCTTCAGATGATGCGTGCACATACCGGCAGCTCAATAAACAGATCTCAAAGTCTCTGAAACGCGATCTGCGCCGATTTAATACCGAGAGGATTAAAGATGCGATTGAGCGGAATAAGGGCTCTAAAGTATTTGCACGAGATCTGTCTATTGGGCAGAGTCAGCTCACGAAACTGAAGACCGACGATGGCAGAGTCATATCCGCCAAATCGGAGCTTCTGGGAGAGATCGAGGCTTTTTATGGACAGTTGTACACGTCAATCTCCGAACCCACGGCAAATCTAGCAAACGACCCAAGAGCTAGATTGACTCGACACTATACCGAAGATATCCCGGACGTCAGCCTGTACGAGATTAGCATGGCTCTGAAGCAGTTGAAGAACAACAAGGCGTCGGGTGAAGACGGAATTACGGCCGAGCTCCTGAAGGCGGGTGGAAAACCGGTCCTAAAGGCCCTTCAGAAGTTGTTCGATTCCGTCATACTCGAGGGAAAAACGCCACAGGCATAGAGCAGAGGTGTGGTGGTAATCTTCTTTAAGAAGGGTGACAATACCCTGCTGAAGAATTACAGGCCCATCTCACTTCTGAGCCATGTCTACAAGCTGTTTTCCAGAGTCATCACGAACCGTCTTGCGCGCAGGTTCGACGACTTCCAGCCTTCTGAACAAGCCGGATTTCGAAAAGGCTTCAGCATCGTAGACCACATACATACGCTGCGGCAGGTTATACAGAAGACCGAGGAGTATAATCAGCCTCTCTGCTTAGCGTTTGTGGTCTATGAGAAAGCCTTTGATTCGATCGAGACTTGGGCTGTACTGCAGTCTCTCCAACGGTGCCAGATTGACTACCGGTACATCGAAGTGCTGAAGTGTTTATACAAAAACGCCACCATGTCAGTCCGACTTCAGGACCAGACCTCGAAACCTATCCTCCTGCAGCGGGGTGTGAGGCAAGGAGACGTTATTTCTCCGAAACTCTTCACGGCCGCAATGGAGGATGTCTTCAAGGTTCTGGAGTGGAGAGGGCTAGGCATCAATGTCAATGGCGAGTACATCACTCACCTTCGATTTGCCGACGACATAGTAGTCATGGCTGAGACTACGGAGGAGCTCAGTACAATGCTCGGTGACCTCGGTAGAGCTTCCGAAAGAGTGGGACTTAAAATGAACATGGACAAAACCAAAGTCATGGTAAACATCCATGTAGCACCCACTCCTATCAAGATCGGAGACTCTACACTCGAAGTTGTGGACGACTACGTTTACCTGGGACAGACAGTCCAGTTGGGTAGGTCTAACTTCGAGAAAGAGGTCAATCGTCGAATCCGACTCGGCTGGGCAGCGTTCGGGAAGCTGTGCGGTGTCTTCTCGTCCAATATACCACAGTGTCTCAAGACAAAAGTCTATGACCAGTGTGTGTTGCCAGTGATGACATATGGCTCCGAAACGTGGTCGCTTACAATGGGCCTCATCAGAAGGCTTAAAGTTACTCAAAGGGCAATGGAAAGGGCTATGCTCGGAGTATCCTTGCGTGATCGCGTCAGAAATGAGGATATCCGCAGGAGAACCAAGGTTACGGACATAGCCCGAAGAATCGCCAAACTTAAGTGGCAGTGGGCAGGGCACATTGCTCGCAGAACAGATGGTCGATGGGGACGAAAAGTTTTGGAATGGCGACCACGTACCGGAAAACGCAGCGTTGGAAGGCCTCCCACAAGGTGGACCGATGACCTGGTGAGGGTCGCGGGAATTCGATGGATGCGAGACGCACAGAACCGGTCATTGTGGCGGCATTTGGGGGAGGCCTATGTCCAACAGTGGACGTCTTTCGGCTGAAATGATGATGATACCTAATAATTATAATAATCGTGTGGACGATAATGATAAGAAATTATTTTGTAATACACAAAGTTATCACATAAAGTTCAGCCCTCCTAGCCAAGTTACAACCGTTTCCTTTCGATTATCTTTTTGTAGATCGCCTTGTTTTCGCCTTTGTTCTGACTACGTGACTGAGCGTTGAGATGACGTCAGAATAAAGGAATCAAAGGCGAGGCATACTCGAGGCGATCAACGAAAAGAGAATCGAAACGAAACGGTTGTAACTTAGCCAAACGGCTGTAATTTGTAAACTGAAACTTTGCTCAATGGATTTGAATAAAATTTGGCATACGGGTAAACCAAGTCATGGATTTGACTTACGTAATAATATGTTCCCTTGGGTCATTTTTTTACCGGTAAAGGCACTGTCGGAAACTAGTCTCTAATAAAAAGCTACACTATTGTTGAGTGCCATAGTGTGTATAAGCCACGGTATCAAATTCGTTGAAAAGTTTAAATAAAAACATTTTACGTGCAGCTATCAGATATACAACAATTTCCTCGCTTATCAACCAGTTGGTTACTCTTTCACATTTATAGACCAAATCACACAACCTGTTTCCAAAGATTACCTATTATGCACCCGTAAAATGTGGAAATGAAATCTTCTGAGTTCTTTAAATTTGGAAAAACTATCTTTAAGTAATAACGGAACAAATATTTGTTCCGTGGAGTTATTACCTACAGATAGTTTTTCGGGTCTTGGTTTTTTGTGTATGTGAGTTTTTAAATGTTTCTGAACGCAGCCACGATACAGGAGTAATTCCTAGTCCACCTTCATGATCACTCATTTGCCTTCAGATAGAAGCATTCCACCACAGAACAATTTCATAGAGTTCATGATAAAATTAGAAAAAACCGGGAGCAAGCAGGGATCGGTTTAAAAAAAAAATGGAGAAATAAATTAAGTTAATAACACGTGATATCTTTTACATCATAAACACATGACGTAAGCGTGCACCCTTCATCATCGGAAGATCTAACTCGTGCGTGTGGCGTGCTGCATGCTATTAGGTGAACGATGGAACGATTGTCAGGCGAGTGAATGACTGAAGCAATCACATCAACAACTAAATCACAGTAATAGACACGATGCGAATACGTGCGTCACAGTTATACTCAGGGGGTTCGGTGGGATTACTAGAATGTGGTGGCACAGCAGGCTGCATGACAGTAGTTTAAAATCAGTACCTATAAGCTGACCTTGTATTGTTTTAATTAGCTTAGGTACTACGCTAGGCCAGCTTAGGGTATAAACGTTGCGAGAGCTGCTAGATTGTTCAAAAGGGTTACTGTTTGTGTTTTGATAATATCCCACGAAAAAAAGGGCTGCGGGATTGTCCGACACTTTTAGTCAGCACAAGTCTAATCTCATTCTACTCAGAGCGGGAGCAGTTATGAGATTATTTCCCACATTGATTCATTAAACCTCAGGCGAACGCCGGCGTTCGCTCTCTCACAGTCTTTCTATTGTGTCTCCAATTTCGGTATTCGAAAGGTGAAAAAAACAAGTTCTAAAAGTAATTATTGACGTGCGCTTGACATTATTATTTTCTTGATAAAAGTTCTATCATTCCACTTTCTAGTTTATGACGACCAGGGATAGTTTTGACCATGAAGAGAATAGGCAGGTATTACAGATAAATTTGTGTACTGAACAAAACACTTAAGTAAACGTACTCGTTAGTATACCATAAGTACTTATTGTGTAGACTCAAGGCTGAGTCAAAGCTCCAAAGTCTTGAGCATCGACGCCGAGACGCACAGGACCGGTCATTAAGGAGACACTTAGGGTAGGCCTATGTCCAACAGTGGACGTCTTTCGGCTGAAATGATTATGCTGATCGAAATCGAATCGAAGAATTATTATGGTGGGCAAAACAAGAAATTTTTAAAATTTAATTTATTTACGATCGTGAACGAAAAAAGTTTAATCATAATCCAGTTCTTCAATTTTGCTCATCCCTGAATTCTTCAATTTTGCCCATTTCTTGCGATTTCACAGTTTGACGTGACGTCACAACATGGCAACCGATCCTATTCATATTTCGAATGCCTTGTACGACTACTACCACTTTGTACTACTTACTGTTGTGACTTTTCATTAGATTTTATTAGTTTTATGTGTGATTTGATTTGTATGTATTTGTTATTCTTTTATTGGTTTGACATATTTTATTCTTTTCATTATTTAACTTTCAATGTTATGTGTAAACTGACTTGTAAGAAACCTATACCAATAAACTACTTTGACTGTTATCACCCAATACATACGGCTTAGCGAACTTTATTCAGCACGGAGGATTCTCGGTATACTAAGTCATAGTCAAAGCATTTTATTTCAAATCAACCATTTACAGACACTTTTGAAATGTCAAGAAGTCAGTCAGTCAGAAAAAATGATGCTAATTGTATGTTCCAAAGCGTAGATCTCTATGGAGAAGAATGTGCAAGGAACTCCACGGACATGACGCGAATATTAGCACCACTTAGCTCAACCATTTTGAAGAGAACCGAATGATCCAACACACGCGCCACCATCAGTGAGACATTTGAGTGAGCATGACAAACTCTCAACTGCCATGCTTATTTATGTCAAACAAGTCCAATAGTAACCTAAAAACCAAAAAAATAGCTCCATGGTACTCACATTTACAAACTTTGAAAAAAGATGAGCACTTATCCACTGATTAACCTCGGCAAGCTCTGCTTAACTTAGAAGATTATCTGGTGCGGCTGTTATTAGCTTAGCTAGGAACTCCTGTGGTTCAAATACACCCATATCCTACATCTGCGCCCGCGCGTTCCATTCGTTTGTCTGCTAAAGATAAATTCTAACGGAGCATATTAATGGATAAAATGGTACTTTAATAAAAGTACCATACTAAACATATAAACAAATCTATTAAAATTCAAAAAAGTGTAATATTTTACACATTTTTGTTTTTTTTTTTATTTGTTTATATGTTTAGTATATTTTATTTTATTCTTTTACTATCTATATATTATCTTATCCGTCTCTGTGTTCCATGAGTCTGTACGTGGCATCACCAGGCACTATCAAAATACCAGCGCTGCGTTATTTTACTTTTTTTGTTAAATATCGCAGCTTGGATAGGAGCTAGCATGCTCAGATAGGAGCCTCTTTGGCTTCGCATAGGTCTTTTTTTATTTTATTTTAAGTTAAGTATTTATAGATTAAGAAGTTATTTTTAACCGACTTCTAAAAAAGGAGGAGGTTCTCAATTCGGATGTTTGAATTTTTTTTTTATGTTTGTTCGCGCATAACTTCGTTGCTTACCAACCGATTTGAAAAATTCTTTGTTGGTTGGAAAGAGTATACTTTCCAAATGGTCCCATAGTCACCAAGTTGGGATCTGATGATGGAGTCTTGGAGAAATCGAGGGAACTCCTCAAATTTGAGATTTGATTTGAGAGAACTTAAGTATTTACAGTCAAAAAGTAACATTTGATGAAGTAGAACTGATGAAGAAGACCAGAAATAGTCAACGGAACTTCTTACTCGCATAGATATCACAATGAAGATAGTTAAGCGACTATGACAATACAAATAAATGAATAGTTACGTTGAAAATGGTATCATCGAAGTGATCTGATGATGATGATGGAGCCGGAAGGTAGGCACTGGAACTCCGTAATTAATCAATGTAATCTAGCCGTGTTTGGACTTATTAGAATTGTCATGAGATGCACTTTGGCTATAAGGTACTATCAAACTGGTCTGATGATGGGGCCGAAGGCGGAAGGTAGACACAGGAACTTCATAATAACACAATGTAAACTAGCAGTGTTTGGGTTAATTGAAATTATCATGAGAAATAGGCACTCTGTTTATAATTTTCTCCACCGCACTCACGATGTTAGAAAGTAGCAGATTTTGAACTAATTGACCTCCATTGGTGTAATTGCTGCAAGGCGTTCTGATGTGAGAATAAACAAATAAATAAATAAATAATTGTAAGTGTGTAAGTGTAAGTGTGTTTGTGTGTGTGTCAACTAAAAAGTGTGAAATAAAAAACTTTTTACAAAAAAAGAATAACCGACTTCACTAAAAAAAACACTAAAATTATCAAAATAACTTTAATTTCGGAAGTCGGTGTTAAATAAGATACAAATAATACCGAGAAACACCGACTTCCGATATTAAAGTTATTTTAATAATTTTAGTGTTTTTTTAGTGAATTCGGTTATTCTTTTTTTGTAAAAAGTTTTATTTTATTTTATTGTTGTTTGTCCTGTGCGAGTCACAAATAAATGTTTTATTTCTTTCTTTCTCTAAATAAATATGAAACAGAACACATGCACATATTTTAAACTATTCACTTATTTTCCATAGAAATGTGACGAGATTGAAAGCTTCCATCGCATCGTCTCGAATTCCCATTCGTCTCGGGTACAAATTTTTGGTCGGTTGCTTCACGTTTACTTTGTGAGAATAATCCCTCCAAAATGTATTTACATATTGATGAGTAGATGCGGTCTATCGGTCGGGTCGAATCAATCATCTATTAGCATATTTAATCAAATAACTCCATAAACTTTGAATTGTAAATATCGAAAAAGAACAAGTTTTTCACTAACAGTCCTTCAATTTCACTTGAGTAGTTGGTTTTGAAGTTAATACAAGTTTAGCGTATAATAATCCAGTGAAAAGTTTCTCATAAGTTAAAATTCTGTAGAATTCGAGTGCCTCTTCTCTTTAACAAGATCTCAAGATCGGAGCCCCATTTCATCCACAAAGGGTTTCTTATAGAATACAACAAGGTAACATTGCTTTTGTGAAATATTCAATTGTTGTGTGATTCAGTAGATATGTAAAATATTTTTGAGTTTCTATTTGTTGGCCCGTATGCACAGCAAACAAAAGTTGTACAACTTTGTTTCAGCAACAGGTTTTTTTTGTTGCTGGAAACATAAAACAAATAAATATACATATGTAACTGGAATAATGCACACCGTTATACATCCTGATTAGAAAAATTATAATTAGTACCTATAGTAATAGTTTGTAACCTGTATTTTGTATCAATAAACCAAAATTATTATTATTAATTCAAGCACTGAAATGTTACTTAAATGCAATTAGATAGTGTTTTTAAAAGAAATTAGTTATCCTAATTGTAGACAAATAATATGGGAATCGACGCACTATATTGGTAGTGCATCGACGCACTAAATGTAGTGCGTCGATGCAATACATCCAATTGGTAGTGTATTGCATCGATGCACTCATCGATATCGGTATCTACGCATTCACACACATACACTAAAATGACGCAATAACTATCTATCATGAATTTATCAAAATAGGTAATTTTTAGTCCTAAAACAATAATTAATTAATTCGGGATAAAAAACCTTTTACATATTTTAGATATAACTTTGAAATTTTTCTGAGATAAGAAGCTCTTAGCTATAATGGTGCACTTTTTTATAGTGAAATAAATCAAATTCGGTCAGAGGCAATACCATGACGTAATAAAATCATTATAAATCCGGTGTGGGAAAGGGATAGTATTATATGCCCTGTATATGTCCGTTTCTTTCTTATACTGAAATAATTATGATTTTAAGACGGCATGGCTGCAGTTTCCACGGCCTTGGAATATAAAAACTAACTGAAGGGCACAGGTTTTTTTTTAGGTTGGAACACCTAAGGGCGGGCACCTAAGGCACCTAAGGGCGGGCGCCTAAGGGCGGGAGCAGAAGGGCGTGTCAGACTTTTACTGACTAAAACCCACTCGTTTGTTTCTTCTTTGCTTTGCGTTTCAGGGCCTCGTGGTACATTTTCACTTAACCCATGGCCCCAGTAGGCTACGACGCTGCTGGGCCCCTACGATTTGCTGACATCTCCTTGAGAAGTGCGTGGAACACTACGCGCCGTCGACGACTTGGACTCGGTCCGGACGGTCGGACGGCGAGCAATGGGTAGCTCGCCGTCCGACCATCCGTAAACCCATACCTACGGTGGCAGGAAATCGGGATCGGAATCCCGGCGGCTGGGGCGTGAGGGGTGTTCCCTCGTCCGTGTCGCCTCCTTTGCTAGCATTACTGCTTCGCAGAAGCAGATGACCGCTTGCCACTCCTCCTCTCTCCAGACCGTGGTCTGTACCGGCGGCCGCGTGTGGCCGGCGTGAGAGATCGCTGCCACCGATCGCCTCCACGAGGGCACGGCGGTGCTCTGCCCAGGAGGGGTATACCTCTACCGTATGCTCCACCGTGTCCTCCAGGTGGTACACACAAGGGTGACACCTGGATGTTTCTTCCGCACGTATCCGGTGCAGGAACCTCTCGAACTTGCCATGTCGGTGAAGATCTGCGTAACGTGGAAGGCAAGGATACCGTGAGGTCTTTCCAGCCACTCCTCAAAGAGGGGCCTTACCACCATAATAGTGGCGAATTGAAGGACACAGGTGTGTTTTAGTTTGTAACAATAATAATAATAATCATTTATTTGCTAATAATGTAGGTATACAGATAAGGCGTTATAATTCTTGTTTATCCCAATACATTTTGCCTTACGGCATGCAAAATATTCATAGTTGATTGAAAAGAAAGAAAATATAAAAAAGGTTAAAAATTGTAAGCTCAACTTAATCGTTCAACTTAAATGATATGTCATACAAATTCAGATACCATGTCATTGTAGCGACATATCTGTCTTGAACGTCTGTCTTGACGCCACATAGGGACTAAAATTCAAAATTCTAGAGTTCTCCACGCGATTAGAACACATACAGCGATCTGAAATTGACTGTTGGGCTGTTGCCGGACCTGACACAACACCTCCGGTCAGAGAATCTCTTTTTAACAGAGGTTTACGGGACATTACACTCAGTTCTTCATACATCTAAAGTCTGTTGCTAAACCCAGTTCCGCTTACTTGTAAAAGTCAATAAAAGCCTGACACGCTCTTTCACTCACTAGAGCGGAAAAAGTCAGTTGATTACTTATTAATAAAAAAAACGGTTAGACTTTAATACTTTTGCAAAAAAAAAAATCTATTTCACTTCTTAATTGTATTGGTTTAGAAATGAATATGAAACTTATCACTAAAACACTGCATAAACAGTGTCAAGTCTTAATTTTTTTAAATCAATGTTAACGATGGCACCATGTGGACTGGTTGGACTAATTACACGGTCTAATAGGTTTGTCTGTCCATCTGTAACTGCGGCTCCGTGGGACGCTCTAGTTAATTAGTGTCCTAACCGATCCCAATGTGATTTATTTAACGTTTAAATAGTTTTAAATTTGGATTTAAGATTTTAACTAGATACGTAGGGAATTCACTAAACAATTCTACAATTTACTTAATTAAAAAACGCATATCTAAACAATGTATTACATAATAAACACACCCTAAAAGTTGTATTGCCGTTAAGAATTGGCTATTGAATCAATACCAACTATTTTTGAAAGAGGTAATTTGAAAAATGTTTTAGGATAAAAATTACCTATTTTTTTATAATTCTTGATTTCGTTACTAACGTGTTTGTGTGTGCGTTTAGTGCATTTAGTGCGTGGATGCCTTTTTTAAAATTGCATTTATATAAAATCTCAGTATGTATAAAATCTCATTGTGATAGTAAATTATTTACTATTTAGGGTGTATAAGGGTGTACATTATTTCAGTTACATATAGTTGTAATATTATCGCAAATGTGCGTAAATAAGTCAGAGTGCAGATTAATTTGTTAATCTGCAGAATATCTGATCGAGACCGTTAAAGTGGAAAAAAAGTTTAAGTTCTTACTTTACCTCGATAATCTGCAGACTTTCTAGGTAATCTGCAGATTAAAGGCCAAGCATACGATAAAGTTATAAAACAGGTTCTTTGCTTGAATAAAAACATCTGTAAAGTGTATTATAACTGTGGTTTTTATAAAAAGTTTTTTGTGCCAATAAACTATTATTAATATTATATTACTAGTACATTTGAATTCATTGTAATTATTTAATTTGAATTTCTAATAATAATCTAAAGTTTGATGACATTTTATGAATGAAGAATTAATATATTTTAGGTACGCCGACTTTTTTTTTTCCGGTGGGAAAATCTTCTTATGACATACCCCGCTCTTGGGCGGGGCGGGAGATAGTGTCAGACTTTTACTGACTAAAAACCCACTCCTGTTTCTTCGTTGCCTTTCGTACCGGGACCGAGACTTCCTTTCAGAATCAGACCCTTGGCCCAAGTAGGCTTCGACCTTGCTGGGCCTCTACGTTTGCTGACATCTCCTTGAGGCGCGCGTGGAATAGTACGCGCCGTCGACAACTTGGGCTCGGTCCGGACGGTTACCGGACGGTCGGACAGCGAGTCACCCATTGCTCGCCGTCCGCAAGCCCGCGCATACGGTGGCCGGAAGTCGGGATCGGAGTCCCGGCGACGGTTGGGGCGTGAGGACCGTTGCCTCACGCGATCGGCCGCCTCCTTTGCTAGCATTACTGCTTCGCAGAAGGAGGCGACCGCCTGCCACTCCTCCTCGCTCCGGACCATGGCCTGTACTAAGGCCCGGCACGAGAGTTCGCCGCCGCCGATTGCCCCCAAGAGGACACGGCGTTGCTCTGCCCAAGCGGGGCACACCTCCACTGTGTGCTCCACCGTGTCCTCCGGGCGGTCTACGCAATGGTGACACCCGGGCGTTTCTTCCGCACGGATCCGGTGCAGGAACCTCCCGAACTTACCATGTCCGGTGAGGACCTGTGTCATGCGGAAGGTAAGGACACCGTGTTGCCTTTCCAGCCACTCCTCAAAGAGGGGACTTACCGCCATGATATGGCGTGCCCAGCACTGAGTTGCGATAGCCGCTGTCGCCATTCCACCATGAGACCCCACCGGAACTCTGCCCGCCATGCCGCGACTTGTCGCGGCAGTGTAGTTTCGCCCCGGCGTTGAATCAACATGCGCAGATCGTGCATATGTGCAAGGCCTGTTGCTTCCAGGTCCCATGGTGGCTGGCTAGCAAGGAGGCTTGCCGCTTCACGGGAAATCGTCCGGTGTCCCCGCACAATCCGTATGGCCATGACCCTCTGGCACGCGTTCAGCTGGGCCGCCGGTCGCTTTCGCAGTGATGGCGCCCACACCGGCGCCCCATAAAGGGCCATGGACCGGACGATGCCTGCGTAGATCCTCCGGCAGGAGGCGTCTGGACCCCCGAGGTTGGGCAGGAGCCGCTTGAGGGCAGCCCCAGTCCGAATCAGTTTGGGAGCCAGACGTCGAAAGTGCTAGGTACCCCGATACGATTAGGTTAGGTAAGAAGGATAAGGCGAGAGCGAAGCAGAACGGAGCTTTTTTTTTATATCCACCCAGAAGCGCCTCATCATCAACGATTGCATCACTACTTACCATCCAGGTGGGATCGCAGTCAAGCACTAGTTTACAACAATTCAAAAAAAAGTAGGAGCCCCACGGAGCGGCACTGTCGAGCTATATTACCTATTTCTATTATCAAGTAGAGTAGTGTAAAACGAGACATAAATATTTCGCTCACTGTCATCTACGATTTAACGATGTAGCATCCATTGATATGCAGATTAACTAGGTAAAGTAGAGATATCTACGTCAAATTTCACACTTTAACGGATTGTTAACGATAATTTACACTTACAGATTACCTAGTTAATGCGCATATTAACGAATTTCGTATTCTAACGGTAACATATACACTAAACCAAAACAAAAACTTGATTACATAAAACTAACTAAAAACAACCGAAAATATAGCGTCGTAAAACTCCTCTGCATTGTTGTCGACTGGTAATATGCCAATAGACCGGCGGCATTACCACGCTAGTCTCTGTCCAAGGTAATAGCTGGTCACGTGGAATGTCAACAAGGCGTTGAGGCAGATCTTTATAATCTATAGATACATTATAATTCGTGCGTATAGTTTCAACTCCAATCGACTTGAAATTATAACTGTAGATTATTGAAGTTATTAAAAAAAAAAATGGATAGAATGTTGGTAACTCTATTTGCACGGATTCTATTATTCTATTCTATTTGATATTGATATTTTAGCCATATCGACATTCACCATAATTAGAAAAATCCGATTTGAAATGATTGCATGAACAAAACATTTATGGATATTGTTTTGTTCGGGCTAATCGTATTGGAATTTTAAATAACATTAAATAATTGGTCATCTGTTTTGAAAAGAGAACTTTTGATATACAAACCTTGCTATTTTTTTTCTGGAAAATCATAAAATAATTTATATCGTTCTGGGTGGAGCGAGTGGGCCTGTCAAATTTTTGAGGTTTGATATATCTTTGTTTTCCGATAAGAATTATAATTCAGTTAAATGAGATATCTAAAAAATAACTTACAAACATTATTGGTAACATACAGTAACAGTTTTAGTTAAAATTACATTACAGAAGAAATAATCGAAAAGTATAAATTATAATTGGTAATACTTTTGTGACAAAACATAAAAGAGAGAGAAAGAACGTTGTATTTCAATCCATGAGTATTTTTATATAATGCTTAATTGTTGTTGTATTGTTATATAATGCTCAATGTTATGTCAATATATGGCTCAAATATAATTATAGAAATATTGACAAGAAATAATATTGGCAATTTAGTGAACGTATTAAATGAATGACTTTGGAGTCTCGACTCGACGACCGCATTATTGCCGATGATCCTATTTCATCATCATTATTTTAGCCGAAAGACGTCCACTGCTGGACTAAAAGAGTTATGAGTTTACATGTGGATGGATGGAGAGGGAGAGGGAGACCAAAGAAAAGATGGATGGATTGTGTGAAGAGTGATATGAAAGAAAAGGAAGTTAGTGATAGCATGACGAGTGACAGGGCAGAGTTGAAGAAAAAAACGTGTTGCGCTGACCCCAAATAACACGAGACAAGGGCAGGAAGATGATGATGAGGTCCGCTGCTGGACATAGGTCTGGCCCAAGAGTCACCATAATGATTGGTCCTATTCGTCTCACATAAATCGGATTCCTGTGACCCTGACCAGGTCATTGGTCTAACTTGTGGGAGGCTTTCCAACGCTGCATCTTCCGATACGTGGTCACCATTCTAGAACCTTTCGTCCCCATCGATCATCTGTTCTGCGAGCAATATGTCCTAACCATTGCCATTTAAGTTTGGTGTTTCTTTGAGCTAACTATGTCGGTAAACTTGGTTCTCCTGCGTATATAGTATTGGCCCTTTCCATTGCCCTTTAGGTGACTTTAAGCATTCTGATGAGGCCCATTACTCAAATCCTACTTATTGTAATTGAAATTGCAATTAAATGTAAATAACACTAAAGCTTTCAGACTTAATACAAAATCGCATTATTTACAAAGTCAACAGTAAAGTAATAAGAGTAGATTTGTCACCTGTAGTTCAGTGTTACTTGCAGCTGCCGCCTAGAGTGAGGACGACTGACAAGGAATAATGCTTTTATTGACTTACGTAATTTGTATCCAGGTATGACTATGAAAGACTGCGAGAATTTTTAAAAGAGCTGTTTTAGTCGGTTAAAGGTACACATTTGGGTTTATAATCAGTAAAAGTCTGGCATACCCTCATGGCCTCATGGCTCATGGCTACCATGGCTCCATCCTAGAACGGAAGAAGTCCCTAACTCAAAAACTTGATGAGTTCCCGATTCGAAAAAATGTTTAACTATGAAATATTAAAAACTTGTTCCTACTTTGTACTTGTGTTAGAAACCTCATCTATGTATGGACTTATAAATTAAATCTAGGTAGGTTAAAAAATCATTTTTTGTATCTGTCTGCGCACACACGCTTTGTCAGCTAATTTAGACTTTTTAATGGATTAAAAAGCGGTTTTCTCCATTATTTAAAGAAATTATTCCGGTAGCTCTATGTTTCATCAATATGACTTACTTAGCATAGCATAGCATAGTCGGCCTTATAATGTTCCCACTGTTGGGACTCAGGCCTCCTCTGTAAGAGAGGGAATAGGCCATAATCCACCACGCGGGCCCATATGAGTATCTACAGATTATAATAATAACAGCATTAAAAAAAATCGGGCAAGTGCGAGTCGGACTCGCGCAAACTTACCTATGAAAACTGTCAATTCCCGAATTGAGTTACGAAGATTTTACCGTAATCAACGACCGACGTAAGTAACCACAAATCTACAGTTTTCAGATTTTTTCCAATACTTGTGCTAATACCTTGCTTCATGCCAAATTTCAGGATTCTAGGTCAACGGGAAGTACCCTATGAATTTTGATTCCCTTAAGAATATCGAAATACATGTTTTTTGCGACATAAATGGCCCGCGTGGTGGATTATGGCCTCCTCTGTAAGAGAGGGAATAGGCCATAATCCACTTGACTTAAGATAATATGTCTCCTAGCTGGGGCACAGAGCGTCCACAGTAGTCACCCATCGCGTCCGGTCAACTTTACGTTTCGCCTCGCTCCATGTCAATCCTATAGCCGTCGCTCCCGTCAGCACGGTGCGTTGTCAGATTTGCCGAGAACGGCTAAGCTTCCTTTTCACTTGAGGATTCATATATAACTTAGACATATTACAGACATTTCATTTAAAATAAGCAGCACCTTTGTGCTTTTCTATCTCTATTTGTTATTTTCATTTTTAAGTGTTTATAAACAGAAACATCAGGGTTTCACAACGTACCGCCACGTCAATAGATCACACCCATACGATGCAGGGACGATTCAGTAGTCTATAGTTCTACACTATACCCATACATATGTTTTATCAAAAAGAGGTAAAGTCGTTGGTTTAGATGTAGGAGTTAATATTCGAACTTACACAATTCATTTAAAAAAAAAAAACAGAAGATTGATTTTATCCCAGAACTAGCTTTTGGTGAAAGTAAGTTTGTTTTTACAAACTTTGCACCCCATTTCATCCTCTTCGGGGATGAATTTCGGAAAATCCTTTCTTAGTCTTATCCTCGCCTAAGTCATAAAAGGAAACCTTGTGCAAAATTTTACGCTTCTATAACCCCGTAGTTTCGACTGTGCATTGATATGTCGTATTACGTATTTATATGTATGTATTACGGCCCATTCCCTCTCCTAGAGAGGAGGCTTGAGTCCCATCAGAGGGAACATTAAAAGGCTGATTATGCTATTATGCTTGATATGTCAGTTAGTTTCTCCTTTTATATATAAACAGATAGATAAGCAAGAATAGCAAGGGTACCACCAGGTACCACAGACGCGAAATGTTAGTTTAAAACGTAAACAAAAGAAAGAAAACAAATGAACGTAAATAAATAAATTTCCAAAACTCCGAAAAGAGAAATACACCGTAATAGACTCTTGGAAATACATAAGTGTCCATTTTATTTAGTGGTCGCCATGAATAAATCATGTTTCCCGCTTTCAATAAGTAGGTACGAGTTCAGATGACAGTCGATGAAAAAAAGTGAGACTGAATTGTTTGTTCGATGACCAACAATAAATTATTGTATCCCGGCCGGATAATTTAGTGATACTCGTATTAAAGGGGTGACCAGATGGTTGTAAAGCAACGTCCTCACCAAGGTGACCTTGCTGGTTTCAATCCGTGTAGACAGCAGTTGTAATCCTTGACCACACCAATGACCTTCAACGCCCTTGGTTGGGAGGCGTATTATCCCAACCACCGAACGTGTGGGCACGCCACAATAATGGCGGTAAGTCCCCTCTTTGAGGCGTGGTTGGAAAGACCTCACGGCGTCCTCACATTCCGCATGACGCAGGTTCTCACCGGACACTGTAAGTTCGGGAGGTTCCTGCACCGGATTCGTGCGGAAACGACGCCCGGGTGTCGCCACTGTGTGGCCCACCCGGAGGACACGGTAGAGCACACGGTGGACGTGTGCCCCGCTTGGGCAGAGCAACGCCGTGTCCTCGTGGGGGCAATCGGCGGCGGCGATCTCTCGCGCCGGGCCTTGGTTCAGGCCATGCTCCGGAGCGAGGAGGAGTGGCAGGCGGTCGCCTCCTTCTGCGAAGCAGTAATGCTAGCTAAGGAGGCGGCCGATCGCGTGAGGCAACGGTCCTTACGCTCCAACCGCCGCCGGGATTCCGATCCCGATTTCCGGCCAACGTAGGCGCGGGCTTGCAGACGCCGAGCAATGGGTGGCTCGCCGTCTGACCGTCCGGTAACCGTCCGGACCGAGCCCAAGTCGTCGACGGCGCGTTTTGTTCCACGCGCGCCTCAAGGAGATGTCAGCAAATCGTAGGGGCCCAGCAGGGTCGAAGCCTACTGGGGCCACGGGTAGTGTGAAAGCGGAACCCGGGGCCCTGGGACGAAGGCAACGAAGGAACAGGAGTGGGTTTTTAGTAAGTAAGAGTCTGACACTATCTCCCGCTCCGCCCAAGAGCGGGGATGTCATTAGGATGATTTTCCCACCCAATAAAAAAAAAAAACCACCGAACGTGTTGCCGTGTGGTTTACATCCATATAGCAACAACAAATACCAAACACATAAACCAGCAACAGTCTGGTCACCCCTTTATGTATACGAACACGGACTATCGCGTTTTGCTCCATGTGGGTACTTAGTAGGAAGAAAAGACACCACCTAGCCTTTTTTTGAACTTGGAAATCATTAAATATCTTTTCCTGTTCTGAAGAGTCAGACTTTTACTGTTCGTTTTTACTGTACCTGTACTGGGCTTCGGCACCTCTATGGAGGGTAACTTTCTATAGGGTAGACAGGGTGGAGCATACGGTGGAGGTGTGCCTCGGTTGGGTGCAGCACCGCCGTGTCCTAGTGGAGGCGATCGGCGACGGCGACCTCACGCTAGGCCCTGGTTCAAGCCATGGTCTGGAGTGAGAGGGAATGGGATGCGGTTGCATCCTTACGAGAAGTAGTAATGCTCGCGAATGCGGCGGTCGCAAGAGTGAGGAAACTTATATTCTCACGCCCCAGCCGCCACGATAAGAGACCATCCATGTGCCATGAATAGCAGAGCCATCTCCAGCCACCGTAAACGCAGGCTTGCGGACGACCTCCGAGTCATTGACGCCCCTCAAAGAGATGTCAGCAAACCGTAGGGCCCAGCAGTGCCGATGCCCGCTAGGGCTATAGGCAAACGTATCAAAGGGATATATACTGATGGTCCTAGTAAGTAAAAGGCAACTGAAGGAACATAGGTATGGTTTTAGTAAGTAAAAGTCTGACACGCCTCCCTGTTCCACCCTAGAGCGGGAGAAGTCATAAGGTGATTTCCCACCTCAAAAATATAAAACCCTGGCTTGGTCATTTTCGGGTGGCGAACTACACGCGCAATTTTTTTTTTAATGCTGTTATTATTATAACCTGTAGATACTAATATTATAAAGCTGAAGAATTTGTTTAAACTTCTTCATCAGGGGCCGGTAAGAACTGAAAAAATATTTTAGTTTTGTATAGCGCATAATAGTAGACATATCGAGGCACGTTATAGGCTACATAACATCGCGAACATAAATAAAGACACGGGTGAAGCCGCAGGTACAGCTAGTCAACTATATGATTTAATTTGCAAGAAATAAAAAGCTTTTTTTTATTGTATTAATACTATTTATTTTAATATCTACTAAAAACGAATTAATAATTTTAATTAAAGGTAGGTACGCTAATTAATATTTTCACTATTCCAAGCTTTAGAAGATACCTAAGCCTGTAGGAATTCTTGAAAAAAATAGCTCATATTCGAGACTCTACACTTATAAAAACAACTTGATTAAAATTTTAATAACGTACTTATATTTAATTGTAACAGAAGGTAATAAAAATTTATTTTAAAAGTATGAAACCGCATCCTTTTAATTGAAAACAGACACATCGTCGTACTTGTATGTTGTTAATGATTTCAACGGGATGAAAATGGAATATGAATTTTAATAAGTAAGACAATAATATAAATGAGGGTTACGTTCAATTGGGCCCGGTTTTCTAAATATTTTTATCCGTGGTTCCACTCATATACCTACTTAGGCATTTAGTAGTATTCACGCTGAAATTAACCCTTTTTATATTAGTTACAAATTTCTAAAATTTTTAACCTTTTTTTATGCAATAACTTACCATAAACCATCGGGCAGTTGGACAAACTACATGACACCCGTTTAGATGAAGGATCCTCCCTTTTCAACGGAGGTACATATGTGGAACTTTACACCTTATTTCGCATACCCCCCCTCCAGTTATCCAGTTCACTGTTACTAATACAGTTTTAATACACTGACAAAAGAAAAAAATAAATAGCTTTCTTTTTAACCGACTTCTAAAAAAGGAGGCGGTTCTCAATTCGGATTTTTGTATTTTTTTTTTATATTTGTTCACGCATAACTTCTTCGCCTGCCAACCGATTTGAAAAATTCTTTTTTTTGTTGGAAAAAGTATACTTTTCAAATGGTCCTATAGTCACCAAGTTGAGATCTGATGATGGAATTTTGGTGAAATCGAGAGAACTCCTCAAATATTTTAGGCAACCATATAGTGATTTTGGTATTTTCATCGAGAACTTAAGCATTTACAGTCATAAAGTAACATTTGATGAAGTGGAACTGATAAAAAAAACTTTTTACAAAAAAAGAATAACCGACTTCAGTAAAAAAAAACACTAAAAGGATCAAAATAACTTTAATTTCGGAAGTCGGTGTTTCTCTGTATTATTTGTATCTTATTTAACACCGACTTCCGAAATTAAAGTTATTTTGATCCTTTTAGTGTTTTTTTTTACTGAAATCGGTTATTCTTTTTTTGTAAAAAGTTTTTTATTTCACACTTTTTAGTTGCGATACACTTATAAACAGAGTGCCTATTTCTTATGAGGAAGTATACCCATTCTAACGAAAAAAGAATTTTTCAAATCGGTTGTCAAGCGACGAAGTTATGCGCGAACAAACATAAAAAAAAATACAAACATCCGAATTGAGAACCTCCTCCTTTTTTAGAAGTCGGTTAAAAAAGACCAGAAACAGTCAACGGAACTTCTTACTCGCATAGATATCACAATGAAGACAGTTAAGCGACTATGACAATACAAATAAATGAATGGTTCTGAATAGTTACGTTGAAAATGGTATCATCGAAGTGATATGATGATGTTGGAGCCGGAAGGTAGGCACTGGAACTCCGTAATTAGTCAATGTTACCTAGCCGTGTTTAGGCTTATTAGAATTGTCATGAGATGCACTTTGGCTACAAGGTACTATCAAACTGATCTGATGATGGAGCTGGAAGGTAGAAGGCGAACACAGGAACTTTATAATAAAACAATGTAACCTAGCAGTGTTTGGGTTAATTGGAATTACCATGAGAAATAGGCACTCTGTTTATAAGTGTATCGCAACTAAACAGTGTGAAATAAAAAACCTAAAGTCGGTGTTAAATAAGATACAAATAATACCGAGAAACACCGACTTCCAAAATTAAAGTTATTTTGATCCTGTTAGTATATTTTTAGTGAAGTCGGTTATTTTTTTTTTGTTTTTTTTTTTTACATGTTTTACGAGCCTTACAGACCTTACTACTATGTAAGGTGTTCCATATTTCTGCCTACTCACATAGGAAAATGCGTGGGTTTATGAATGTTTGTACTGAAATTATATCAAGTTTCATTATAATTCCAATATAACTTAAATATTTAGGCGTAAAAGTCCTGTAATTACTTGCTAAAGTAACCATTTTAGACAGCTGTTATTGGAAATTAGTTGCGAAAAACCTAGAACCCTGTACTAAACTGTTCTGTAGAGAATCGGCGAAATTGAATAAGTAAACAAACATGTACTTTATGTATTGGGAGGATTTTTTTTTAGGTGAGAAAATCATCTAATGACAAATCGCGCTCTTGTTCGGAGCGCAAGATAGTGTCAGACTTTTACTGACTAAAAACCCACTCCTGTTACTTCGTTGCCTTCGTCACAGGGATCTCTGGTTTCGTTTTCATACTAGTCATGGCCCCAGTAGGCTTCGACCCTGCTGGGCCCCTACGATTTGCTGACATCTCCCTGAGGCGCGCGTGGAATAATACGTGCTGTCGACGACTTGGGCTCGGTCCGGACGGTTATCGGACGGTCGGACGGTGGGCTACCCATTGCTCGCCGTCAGCAAGCCCGCGCCTACGGTGGCCGGAAATCGGGATCGGAATCCCGGTGGCGGTTGGAGCGTAAGGACCGTTGCCTGACGCGATCGGCCGTCTCCTTGGCTAGCATTACTGCTTCGTAGAAGGAGGCGACCGCCTGCCACTCCTCCTCGCTCCGGACCATGGCCTGTACCAAGGCCCGGCGCGAGAGATCGCCGTCGATCGCACCCACGAGGACACGGCGTTGCTCTGCCCAAGTGGGGCACACCTCCACCGTGTGCTCCACCGTGACCTCCGGGCGGTCCTCACAGAGGCGGCACCTGAGCGTCGCTTCCGCTCGAATTCGGTGCAGGAACTTCCCGAATTTACCGAGTTCGGTGAGAAGCTGCGTCATGTCGAGAGGTGAGGTCGCCGTGAGGTCTTTCCAACCACGCCCCAAAGAGGGGACTTACCGGCATAATTGTGGCGTGCCCAGTACTGGGTCGCGACAGTCGCTGTCGCCATTTCTCCACGAGAACCCGTCAGTGCTCTGTCCACCATGCTGCGACTTGGCGCGGCAGCGGAGTTTCGCCCCGGCGTTGCATCTTCATGCGCAGATGGTGCATGTGTGCAAGGACTGTTGCTTCCAGATGCCATGGTGGCTGGCTAGCAAAGAAGCTCGCCGTTTCACGGGAAATCTTCCGGTATCCGTATGGCCATGACCCTTTGGCATGCATTCAGCCGAGCACACCGGTGCGTCATAAAGGGCCATGGACCGAACGATTCCCGCGTAGAGCCTCCGGCAGGAGACGTCTGGACCCTCCAAGTTGGGCAGGAGCCGCCCGAAGGCAGCCCCAGTCCGATTATGTATTGAGAGGTGGCCAATTGAACTAACCATGTGGTATGCTATGAGGTAGATATATAGTTCTGGTTGGATTTGAAAAGCGGATAGCTACAGAGTAATTCTTAATAGAAAAATCCAACAGCATTTTTTTGCCCAACCTGGTAATCGAACCCAAAACTCCACGACTAGGAGTTACGCAACCGCGGACCAATGCGGCAGTTAAATAAATAAAAGTAAACCTGTGGAAAGGTTCTGTAGAACATTTGATGTGACTATCCTGTTGTCCTAGTGGTTAGTGGCCTTAACTACAATGTCGGCGGTCGTGAGTTCGATTCCCACCCAAGACAAATGTTTGTGTAATGAACGTGATCATTTGTTCTGTATCTGGGTGTAATTTTTCTTTAATATGTATTTAGACCTATAGTATTTTTAACAATTTTTTTTTGTTTTTTTTTATTCTTGATAGGTTCGCGCTTGACCGCTCTCTCACCTGATGGAAAGCGACGATGCGGTCGACGATGGAGCGCGCTTACCTAGAGGTAACCTATTCACTCTTGACTTAAAGATTCCCGGGTTGTAGCCATCAGGAAACACAGATTCCGGCCAAGAATTCCACTCCTTAGCTGTACGCACAATGAATGTGTTCCCAAAACGTTATGTGCGTATAGGTGGGATGTCCACCAGTTTTCTAGTACTCGTAACACAAGCTCTCACGGGTAGTGTGAAAGCGAAACCCGGGGCCCTGGGGCGAAGGCAAAGAAAGAACAGGAGTAGGTTTTTAGTCAGTAAATGTCTGACACTATCTCCCACTCCGCCCAAGAGCGGGATTTGTCATAAGATGCTTTTCCACCCAATAAAAAAAACACAAGCTCTGCTTAGTTTGGAATTAGATGGCATTTTGTGATTTTGTGGCGTTGTTTAATATTATTTTTTCAATTATTCTCATTAAACAAATATTTATTTACATTGTATTATTATTATATTCCTATTTCATGTCATAACACCATCTCAGCATCGCCGTAGGCGCGGGCTTGCGGACGGCGAGCAATGGGTGGCTCGCAGTCCGATCGTCCGGTAACTGTCCGGAGAGGACCCAAGTCGTCAACAGCGCGTACTGTTCCACGTGCGCCTCAAGGAGATGTCAGCCACCGTAGGGGCCCAGCAGGGTCGAAGCCTACTGGGGCCATGGGTGATGCGAAATGGATCCCTGGAGCCCTGGAAAAATGGCAAAGAAGGAACACGAGCGGGTTTTTAGTCAGTAAAAGTCTGACACTATCTAATGTCATTAGATGATTTTCCCACCGGAAAAAAAAACACCATCCCAGCATAAACTGGCGACGGCCCGTTTAAACAAAATAGGTCCACAACAATGCAACGCTCGCTTTTCTTTATAATTCAAATTAAGATGACTATACATAGTCAGTGACGTAGCGACTCATTTCATGCTCTAACTCGAAGACGCTGCAGTTTCCAGTTTCCAAGGGAAAAGTTTATTCTTCAACTGGATTTAACACACTTATGTGTTGAACGCACCTGATAGTTTTATTCTGAACACAACGAGTTTGTTCACATTATTATGACTGTTCTGTTTTTTCTTGTGACATCCGAAAGCAATTTGGGTAAGCTGCCCTGAGGGTGTAGCGTATGGTTTACTTCCTACATTCAAAGGAAATATAAGTTTATTGTAATTTTGTCTTATCTTTTCTATTTTGGGAGCAAACGATTTGATTTTGTCAACTTTGATATTTTATTATTATGTTCATGATGTAATGCATCGGAAATAATAGGGGTTAAAGTATGAAATTGCCGTTTTTTAAAATGAGTTGCTTTGAAGTGTTATATCTTTGGATTTACTTGGAATTATAAGTTCAAATAAACTTATATTAAAGGTATTCTGTTTTTCGAAATTTGGTATTTATTAGCTTAGCTTAGCTTAGTCGGCCTTATAATGTTCCCACTGTTTGGACTCAGGCCTCCTCTCTAGGAGAGGGAATGGGCCGTAATCCACCACGCGGGTCCGGTGCGGGTTGGTGGATCTCACATGTCTTCTAGGACATGCCGGTTTCCTCATGATGTTTTCCTTCACCGTTTTGAGAGCAGTGGTGATGAAATAAATTACACAAAGTAATGCGCCTGGCTGGGTTTGAACCCGCGATCTACAACTTGTAAGTCGGGGCCGTTACCACTCGGTCATCACTGCTTCACTCGGTCATCACTGCTCCTAGGTATTTATTGGTTTCATTGTATTTTATATTTTCTGTAATGTTATAATTTATGTAATATAATAAATAAATACTAATAACCATGAAAGCTAATAAAAAAAACGTTTTTTCACATTAAGAGTTCCAACGCAGAAACTATGCATTTCAAAGAGCAAGCAATATCAATTATGTATACCTACGACTTTCTTCTAACAAAAGAACTCTGTATTCTTGGACTCTGTGTTCTTTAATAGCTTTCGTTTTGGAAATTTTGTCTTGTAGCCACCCTGAGAAGAAAAGTTGTTTGTGAGATAAAATTTCCCACATGAAAGTGATTGAAACAAAAACCGACATCCCATTCATTAACAGTTTTAAGTCAATATTCATCATCAATATTGCATACCGTTTGAGACACATTGTTTCCACGGTAGAACTCATATTACAAACTAATGCGAGTATTCTTAAATTTCATACAAAAATGGTTATAAATATAGCGATATTATAGGAAATACAACCCTCAAAGAAACCAATAAATACCTATTTTAAAACAACAATAACTTAACTTTAATATAAAGTTTATTTAAACTTACAATTCCAAGTCAATCCAAAGATATAACGCTTCAAAGTAACTCGTTTTAAAAAACGGCAATTTTATAGTTAAAGACCGAAAGAAATATAAATGTTTTAACAATTTACGGTCGCATTTTAATTCTGTTCATTTAATAATGTACCTACTCGGTAGAAACACCAAATTATACGTGTGTAAAGGTAATATGATAAAATATAATTATAGTTATTCATTAACATGCTACAACTTATCCAAAGAAACAATGACAGACCTGTTGGTCTTGTGGTCAGTGGCCCTGACTGCTATGCCGGAGGTCGTGGTTTCGATTCCCACCTAGGAGAAATGTTTGTGTGATGAGCAAGGTCATTTGTTCTGTGTCTAGGCGTAATTTATCTATAATATGTATGTATTTAGAAATCTATCATCGACCTCGAAAAGGCATACGACCGGGTACCTCGTGAGGTTCTGTGGTGGGCCCTTAAGGAGAAAGGTGTGCCTGGGAAGTATGTGCAGTTGATCCGAGCGATGTACAGTCGATGCAGTACCCAAGTCCGGTCTACAGTGGGCACCACTGGCAGCTTCAATGTGGCTGTCGGCCTACATCAAGGGTCGGCTCTCAGCCCTTACCTCTTCCTGATGATAATGGACGCTCTGACGTCGGACATTCAGGAAGAGGCTCCCTGGTGTATGCTGTTTGCCGATGACATTGTGTTGGTTACCGAGAGTGGCCTAGAGGTCCAGAACAGATTGGAGGTGTGGTGGCACAGACTGGAAAGTGTTGGCCTGAAATTGAGTAGAACCAAAACGGAATACTTGATCTGCGATTTCGGTGGTCTCTCCGGTCCTATGCCCTTAGCTCTCGCTGGAACGCCCATACCAATCTGCTCCGACTTTCGGTACCTCGGGTCGCTTATCCAAGGAGATGGCGAGGTAGATCGAGACGTATCACATCGCATCAATACAGGATGGATGAAATGGCGACAGGTCACTGGAACAATTTGTGACCCACGGATGCCCCTCAAGTTGAAGGGTAAAATCTACAAGTCCGTGATAAGACCTGTCATACTGTATGGATCAGAATGTTGGGCTGTGAAAAAGACGCATGAAAAAAGATTGCATGTAGCGGAGATGAGAATGTTGAGATGGATGTGTGGTGTGACGAGAATGGATAAAGTAAGAAATGAATATATTAGAGGAAGTTTGAAAGTGGCGCCAGTGACTGAAAAGTTGAAGGGGAATCGTTTGTCTTGGTATGGTCATGTAAAGAGGAGAGATGATGTTACTAAAAGTGTTATGAGTATACATGTGGATGGGTGGAGAGGGAGAGGGAGGCCAAAGAAAAGATGGATGGATTGTGTGAACAGTGATATGAAAGAAAAGGAAGTTAGTGATAGTATGACTTTTGACAGGATAGAATGGAAGAAAAAAAACGTGTTGCGCCGACCCCAAATAAGATGGGACAAGGGCAGGAAGATGATGATGTATGTATTTAGAAATATATAAGTATGTTTGTCAGTTGTTTAGTACTCATATTATATACTCTGCTTAGTTTGGAAGTAGATGGCGTTGTGTGAAAATTGTGGAATATAATTATTATTCTCTTTATTCTTCTTATTTACATATAATTTACATTTTTAAATATTTCTTAAAAAAATAATTTACAAAAAACATTTAAAAATATAAAAAATAGTAGTCCTCTGGTAACGGGAGCAGGGTCCAAGTTACCGGTGGTTAGGGCTCCAGAGACAGGAACCTCCTCACAATGCGAGCCGTATCTAGGAGTACTGCCTTCTGTATCAGGCCCTTGATCCAGCCGCGCAACGACAGCTTCGACAGATGGTCGTCGAAGCTTTTGGCTATAAGGCCATTGGCGGTCACGACAATCGGAACAATGACAGCCGAGTCCACATCCCACATGTCGACAACCTCGTGTGCTAAGTCGAGATATTTGATTTGTTTCTCTTTCTCAGCTTTCACGAGATTCTCGTCATGTGGGATGGTGACATCGACTATCATTGCACGGCGCGCTAATCGGTCTATCACCACTATATCCGGCTATCACCACTATATCCGGCTATCACCACTATATCCGGCTAATGGATGAATTGTGTGAATAAAAATAATAATAATATTTATTGAGCAACAAAGTAAAAACACAATTTCTAATAATCTACTTATAAATAATAACTAAATAATGCAATAAATTGTGTTTAACAGTTAGCATCTGCTGCCGAACTAGGTTAATGGTCTATATTTCAGCAAGCAGCACCTCAAGCCCTCGAGTAAGGTAAAACTTGTGAGCTTTAAAACAAAAGAAAAAAAATTATCCAAAAATATGCTTAACATTACGGTTATATTAACAAAACTAAATAAAAAAATGACCACATCTGTACATAAATTTGATTTCATAATAAGGTTGGGTTTAAAAATTATTAGACAAAAATGTTTTTCATTAATTATGAATATTTTTCGAGAAAAATGACTTACTATAATATCCTACGTAACTTCACTGTCATTATCAATCAAAACTGGCACTTTCGATCATTTACAAGGAAACACCAAAACATATTGAAACTGCCGAAATCGATAATTTACGTCATTTGAAATTCTACGTACACAATCGGAAATGGCATTTTCATTTTTGTCTTTCGGCTGAAATGATGATGATGATGATATATATGTACATTACGGATTAGTGTCCGACCGAATGTTCGGCAAAAAAACGAGTTTCGGTCTAGTTTCAGTTTCGGCGGAAAACCTGCCGAAACTACGATCAGTCATGTTCGGCGTGCCAAATTCCAACCAAGCGACGAAGACATTTTCCGCGTCCACGTACCTAAACTTGTCGTGACTTGCTAGTGTTTGCAGCTTGTTTTGTTGTTGTGAGTTTTCGTGTTATTTATTTTGAACTCAGTAAGTTGTGTTCCGTGATATAGTATAAGAGTAAGTAGTAAACATCAAAAAATAATTCATTATAACAAACTAATACGTAGATTATTGTAGAATCAAGTTTAACCTTTTTTCGTGTTATTTTTTTCCTCAAAACATGATCCTTGTAAAGAACCGAAACCGATACGGTTTCGGTTTCGGCCGAAACTGAGACTGTTGCCGAATTTCATTTGCGGTTTTGATCGTAAAAACCAGTTTCGGTTGGACACTATTACGGATTGCACATTTATTGCATTGATCAAGCGAATTACACAATAATTGGGTGCTAGATGAATACGGAGAGAAGTCATCACCGTCAGAGCAATTTAGTAACACACAAGGTAATGGGTAGGTATCGTTGTCTATAAGTTCCATTACCCCTTCGTTGTACACCTCCACGAACCGCCACGCTACGCGAAGTCACGCGATCTCCACATTACAGCACTGAAAGATTTCGTTTCCACTTACAAAATCACTTTGTATCTTATGTTCTTTGACTTTTCTTTGGAATCTCGATTTTTATTCGCTAGATAAGGATTTTCACTCTACTTTGCAGTTTCAAGATGCTTTAAAATTTTAAATGGTTACAGAGTCTGTTGGAAGGTTTTCATTTGGCCTATATTTTTTTAATTGGTCTTAAGAAACGTGATTATTTCCGCTATTTAGTTTTTGTAGATTGCGAGTATGTGTGCATTATCCACACTTAATATTATAAATGTGAAAGTTATTCTGTTTCTTTCTGTCTGTCTGTTACGCTTTCACGGTTAGACTGCTGAACCGATTTTAATGAAATTTGGAACGAAGAAAGCACTCTCCAGGGATGGACTTGAACTCAAGCATGGACATTTGCTTACTTTTTGCCGTTCTTCGACTTCGACTTGGCGTCCGCCAAGCCGCGCCGATTTTTAAACTGTAGTTTTACATGTACATTAACAGGTTGTGCCACAATATTTCACCCAGACATTTTCAAGTAATTGAGAGTTGCATAATTATTCCAGTCAAGTCAAGTCAAAAGTTTTTTATTTCACATAGGCCTACATGGGCACTTATAAAACGTCAGAAGCTAGTACATGGTCCCAAATTGGTCGTTTTCTATCGAGAAGAATCGGCAAAAACTCCATGGTTACTCTTTAAAAAAAAATGTTGTTCTTACAATATTTCCATATTACAGCATAAGTAGATATTATATAAGGACAGTGTAGACCGGTCAATATTGTACTAAAAAGTACAATGAAAATAAACATAATAAAAAGTGAGTCGTAATAGGAAGTAACCTAACAATTCGCGGAGTCTACAGTGTTCGCACATTCACATTAAAAAAAAAAGAGGCTATATAAAAAAAGCAAGAAAAATAAATAATTACAATTATCAATAAATGAGACGTCAACAAAATAAATTACTAACGAATTTATGGTGGTTGGCGTCTAATAATATAAAAATATATGTCGGAGAAGTCAATAGTACGGAAGCTTAAGAACGAATGAACGAGCTAAGTGAAAAGTGACACATGTCACTTTGACAGAATCCGCACTGACGTTTGCACGAACCGAACAGATAAAAGGGCGGACCGCAGAGGGGCGGTGCTCTTTCCTGTATCGGCAGCCGTGCTAACAACATCGTCTTTCGGAGACTGTTTCACGGCTCGTTGTGTGAAGTGAATACCTAAAGCTTGCATTATAATAAATCAGTTGTATGATCTGGAATAGCTTGTTTATTGCTCGATACCCAGCCATCGCCCACAAAACAGAGTCCCTGGACAGAGCTTCAATGATGATCGGCATCCTTGCGCCGACATCAGAAGTGGGATTCCGAGCAAATAAACAAGCGCAGCATGAAGGTTACGTAACGTCGGTCATGAAGAAAATCGCAAGAGCGAAAACAAGTGGCGGTTATTATTTGAAATGGAAAATTAGAAAGTGAAGACCTGGAATGAAGCACTTGACCGAATAATATTCAAAGTTCCGTTAATCAATGTCGTTATCGGTTTTGGTCTGATTAGGTTTTTTCTGGGGTTTTTCCCTAATCCTGAGCAACGAATGTTGGACCATGATGACATTGTTTCCCCAGAAAGAAATAGGAACTGAGTAAATCACCGTGTACTACCCAGATTGTGACCGGGACAAGACCGACGCAAAAGCACGTTCACGATGTACCACTTTCTGATACGTGCTTTGCTTACAATCCGAAGTCACCAGTGATTACAGCAAGAATTACAAACTTTTACTTACCAAAAGTGTAAAATGCAAAGTGCAGTGCGTGTGTGTGCATGCCTGCTACCAGATCAGAAAACATTTGAAACAAAACGTATGAAGACATCTCAAAAGTCACCTGTCAAATGTTTCCACTGTGGAAAATTGGACGAAGCAGGCTGTGTTTTCATAAGCAAGAAACAGTAGGAAACCGACAGAATAACGTGATATTCAAGCTTCAATATTCAATCCCATGGCCAGCCACATCGTATCCTGCAAATCTCTTTCCGGTGTCCTGATGAAAGTGACTCAGCGGTGACGGTGACGCCAAGGCATCACGTAGCGGGCGAGAGGTTGACTGACGTGTGATGTCGATTCTCCACCAGGAACAAGGTCAGGTATTCACATTCCATTTTAATTCTGGTGCTGAGTGTTGTCCCTCTTTCACTTTAAAGTCCGTCATCACTATTTCACGGCAAATGTAAACACAGTGTTGTTACATTGAAGAATAGTTTAGTGTGTTCAGATTACTTGCCTAGTTTAATTGAGATTTTATTTCATGCTTTGCCCAACATCAGATCTATTTGCGAAGTGATATTTTGGCCGTGAAATATTGTTGCAAGGGTTCAGTTCAAATAGTATGACCACGACACATTTTTTTTGAAAAATCGCTAAAGTTCACGACGTAAACAATTGTAATTACAACTACCCTCATGAGATCCAGTAGATACCGTTTTGATTTTTTATGACAGTTATAATTCCTCCATAGATAATTTTGACGTTATTGACACTGATTGTTTCTACGTTGATTGGATAATTAGACTATTTTATTATCGGTATACTACAAACGCGTGTTACAAAAAGTGAACGTATCCATTTAATTGACTCGTCTTTGACTGTATAAAGACGACCATAGCGGTCTAGCGCGGAAAAATTAAAAATAATGCGTGAGCGGGTAGATAAATTGTTGCGTGCAAATATTATTCGTCAGAGTAATTTGGTGTTTGTTAGTTTAGCTCTTTTAACTTAAAAACTCAACCGGTCAGATATAATGTGCAAAGATTGTTGTGAACTAAATAACAACGTGCCCAACCTGTATTCGTTACCACTTAGACAAAATAACTCGTTTACATACTGCGCGTTTATTTTACAAAATTAGATTGTGTATCAGGTTTTCAGTAGTGTTTATGACAGCGGACAGTCGGTACAAACATTTAACTATGCCATTCGGTTTCGAAATACGATCTGAGTTTTCCAACGGAAGATTGATAATGTTCTTAAGCGAATAGATAAATACCTACTTACAACGTAGTTTGAGTTGTCGATGTTTTGATTATTTTGAAAACTATTGAGATCGCGATCGTGTCGGGAGACTTGAAGTAGTTTTGAGAACGACGACTAAAGCCGGATTAACGTTAGTTTTGAAAAAGTGGTCGTTTTAGATAATGCAATTCAAGTTGCGAGGCTTAATCCGTGGCGGATGCCATTCGGTATGGTTGGATCCTAGGCGGGTGATGCCAGGTTGCGAGGCTAGATCCTAGGCGGGTGATGCCATGGAGTGGCTAGATCCTAGGCGGGTGATGCCAAGTGAGGAGGCTAGATCCAAGGCGGGTGAGACCATGGGATATGGCTGGATCCAAAGCGGATGATGCCCTATAATAGTGCCGCGTGTGACCTCATGTCACGAAATCATTTCTCATTGACTTTAGTCGCGCGTTCTCAATCGTTAAAGAACAGATGATGACGCGTTGCGCAACATAGTGTAGGTTTGATCTGACGAAGGCAAAACTCGATAAATTTTCGTTGGGAGACTTTGTATCGATTATAAACGAGGAGCATAGTTAAATTAAGTTAGACTCAACATTTAGTAGTCGAGACAATGACATTATTGAGATTACATGATGATCGGACTATACCAGATTTGATTTGTAGCCGTAGCTTAATAGAAAGCAGTATCCATTGGTAACAGTAGTCCGTGAGTACACGGTATTGCGGTCAAAGCTAGGACGTAATGTGGGAAACCTTTAAGTCGTGAGAGACTTGGCAATCCTGGAGGGATGCGCAGGAATGGTTGAGTAACTTGAGGTTACTGGGCTATTAGTAGCCAGAGAAAGATCACATGTAGAGCTTAATGATTAGTGTTTTGGATTAGTTTGATTAGTTGTGTGTACAGTTAAGAAAGATGCCTGAAAGTCATGTACCAGTCGAAGTAGATGAGTAGTGATCACAGTGGTGATGAGCAAGCCTAAGTTGTGGGGAGCACGCGAGTAAGGTTCTCCATCGGCCGTAGTAAAGTTGACGGTTCCAGCAGCCACGTAACCGTAGCCCGGTAGAAATCGGTGTCTATCTTGGGGTAACCCAAGTAGTCCGTGGGATCGCGATGCGCGTTGGCTCTGAGGGAAGTCATAGTGGGTAGCTCACATGGTTAGTTGACGGTTCCAGCAGCCACGTAACCGTAGCCCGGTAGAAATCGGTGTCTATCTTGGGGTGACCCAAGTAGTCCGTGGGATCGCGATGCGCGTTGGCTCTGAGGGAAGTCATAGTGGGTAGTCAGTGAGTGATGCCCGATGTGATCCATGGGAGGTGGATGCACATGTGAGAGAGTGAGTGAGTGATACCCAATGTTGTCCACGGTGTTGACCGGTGGGAGTGAGTGCCGCGGCGACATGGCAATGAGTGCCATGGCGTCGGAGTGGTTTGCTCGTGGGTAGCTCCTAAGGCTTTAAGATGAGAACAAGGAACGTTGGTACATGACTGGATGTCGATTTCTATTACCCATTTTTTAATTATTTGGCTTATTGAGTAAAGTTTTGTTGTGACATTGAACGTTAGAGAATATTAGTTTTCTCATGAGAAAGGTTTGAAGTCATGGTGGTCAGAAATGGCCGAGTGGAACAAGTACTGTGCTAGATTTGTTGTTTCAGAGTAACACACAGAGGCGGGCGTCTTTTTGGAAGTCTCGTCAGTGGACGTCTTCCGGCTGAGGTGGTGATAATGAACACAGTGCGACGGATGGCTTGTTGGGACATCTCGTCAATGGACATCTTCCAGCTGATGTGGCGATGAGTAACACACAAAGGCGGACGTCTTTTTGGAAGTCTCGTCAGTGGACGTCTTCCGGCTGAGGTGGTGATAATGAACACAGTGCGACGGATGGCTTGTTGGGACATTTCGTCAATGGACATCTTCCAGCTAATGTGGCGATGAAGACTAACACACAGGGACGTGTGTTCTGCAGGATGGCCGTGTCGGAGAAGTCAATAGTACGGAAGCTTAAGAACGAATGAACGAGCTAAGTGAAAAGTGACACATGTCACTTTGACAGAATCCGCACTGACGTTTGCACGAACCGAACAGATAAAAGGGCGGACCGCAGAGGGGCGGTGCTCTTTCCTGTATCGGCAGCCGTGCTAACAACATCGTCTTTCGGAGACTGTTTCACGGCTCGTTGTGTGAAGTGAATACCTAAAGCTTGCATTATAATAAATCAGTTGTATGATCTGGAATAGCTTGTTTATTGCTCGATACCCAGCCATCGCCCACAAAACAGAGTCCCTGGACAGAGCTTCAATGATGATCGGCATCCTTGCGCCGACATATACATATATATTACAACGAACTATTGAATACGGTTTCATGTAAAGCGTTGTATGAATACCGGTTGATTTACGGTTCGTACTCAAAGAATAATAACGTTACGTACAGCAGCGGTTTGTGGCTAAACTTTTGGACTAGATCGTGACCAGATGACATGAATTGTTAAACAGGTTTACACCGAATTGTTTGTTCTAGTAGTATATGGAACTAAAAGCTTAATAAACGTTTTCCGTTTCTTTCCTTTAAATATAGCGAGTTGCTGTCGGTTTTCTACCGGTTGCATTTTGGGGAGTGTGCGTCGGAATTGCATAACCTAATTCCGTCTAGCCCGTTCCAACATCGGACAACCAGGCGTACGGCAATGCGCCACCAGTACATGGTGGACTCCCACCTATACGCACAAAACGTTTTGGGAACACATTCATTGTGCGTACAGCTAAGGAGTGGAATTCCTTGCCGGAGTCGGTGTTTCCTGGTGGCTAAAATTCGGGAATCTTTAAGTCAAGAGTGAATTGGTTACTTCTAGGTAAGCGCGCTCCATCGTCGACCGCATCGTCGCTTTCCATCAGGTGAGATAGTGGTCAAGCGAGCAAACCTATCAAGAAAAAGAAAAAAAACCTTTTGAGTAGCGTAATTACAGACACAATAGAAAGACAATGACCGAGCGAACGCCGGCTTTCGCTCCGGGTTTAATGAACTAAGATGATTCCTGGTACAGGATAACTACTACCGTGTAACTGTCCAAGAAGATTTGTGATTTCTTCAGGATAAATTATAATAATAATTGATTTATTATGTCATGCCATAGCTAACTAAACTAATAATCAATAATAAGTAGGGGCTTTGTCTACTGCACTAATTTAAACATGATAGGACAATAGTGTCTATCAGCTATGACACTGAAGATGCAGTGGCGATTAAAAACAACTAGGCAAGTGCGAGTTGAACTCGCGTATTAAGGGTTCCGTACAAACTTATCTAAGTTTATAGGCCATATCTTGTTTTTTTCGTTCACTTCTAAAGTTTGATATTTTCACAGCTTCAAGTGACTGCAGACTTGAGTGTATGGCTGTATGTACTGTATGGCTTTAATTTCAACTCGATACCTCCACGCGTTCCCGAGATAAAGGATCTGGACAGACAGACAGACAGACGGAAAACAAAGTAATTCTATAAGGGTTCCGTTTCTTTAATTTTGAGGTACGGAAACCTAAAAATGATGTGAATAATTAATGTCAGTTTATATCAGTGAAATAATTTTCGTATCATCATCTCCCTAGCCTTTTCATCACCACTAGCTTGGGGTCGGCTTGAAGTTTAAACGGATGCGGCTGAATACCAGTGTTTTAACATGGAGCGACTGCCTGTCACACCTCTACAACCAAGTTACTGGGCAACACGATACGCCTTGGATACCTATATTGATGGTCAGACTTTATAGCATCTGACCTGTAACAACTGTCAAAGATCTACGAATGACAACCGGGGCCAACGGATTTATGAGCTTACCGTGGTACAGGGATAGAAAAGTACATATGAATTGAAAAAGTCACATTGGTACTTGCCTGGATTCGAACCCGCAATCTCATGCATGAGAGGCATCTCAAGACATTGAGTTCTGAATACGAAAATGATTCAGAGTGAAATATTTTTCGTATCCAGAACAGTATTTCTAGAAGTTTCTCAGTATTAGTAGAACCTCCCAAAATCAAATAAACAATTTGTATAGTAAAGCAAATACTCAAATATTTTAGAAAGAAAAACATTATTTGGCGGAAAAGACTAACATATAACAGATTACAAACATTTTCCATGAAAAAAAAAATGCGCCACGTCCGCGCGAAATGGCCGAACGCTCAGCATAATGCCATGTCCATACACAAAAATGCGACGAATCCCACGGCGCTGCTTTTCAGCGTGGGCCGGTGACAGTGTTGACTAACCGACGTCGGCAACGGTATTATATGCTAATAGATTTGAGTAAAATAAATAAAAATAAATTATAGGACAAAGTCATAAATGGAAACAACAATAATTAATGATAATAAACAACAATAATAAAGACATTTGAATGGTTTCTCCAACAACAATATGTCGTTCTAAGAAAGATTCACAGTAATAGTTTCCAATATCGCATTGCAGTTCTAGTAATCCAATAGTTTCTAAGTACTTAAGCTTTGCGCCGTACTGTAGTACGAACAAGAACAGTTTTCAGAAATTATTTTCTTTTCCTTGGATATGCAAATTGTCAATTGGGCCACTTTCTAATTTCTCAATAGCATCATTTATTTAGATTGCACGAGCTAGGTTGAAATTCTGCCAAAATGATTTAAAAGTATGTATTAACAATTTGTTTAGCAATCATTTGTGTTTCCTATAACTAATCTTAGTTACTATTCGGGGGTCTTAGTCAATAGTGAAAAATCTGAAAAATGTAAATTTATAATTACGTTACAATATTTTTTTTTTGCAATCAGAAACAAATGCTGCAAATATACACATTCATTATGCGTACTGCTGAGGAGTAGAATTTCCTGCCGAGGTCTGTGTTCCTGATAGCTACAACCTAGGGATCTTGACTTTAAGTCAAGAGTGAATAGGTTACTTCTAGGAAAGCGTGCTCCATCGTCGACCACATCGTTGAGAAGGCAAGTAGGTTTACGGTTTAGCGGAGAGGGCAACGTCTGAACAGCGGTAGTCCTAATGTAAAAGTATGTGGCAGTCCTATATTAATAATAATAACATCTTTATTTTCCAAAAAATACAGATAGGTACGGAAAAATACATTATGTTTAATTTTTTTAAATTTATTGTGAAAAAATTTACAAATATTTAGATACTGCAAAAATCTGTAAATAATAGGTTAAACTCGTAGCCTAGTTTAAGTGACAGCCCTTAAACTAGGCTATCCTGTGTCTTAAGGGACAGTGTTTCTCAATGACATTCTGAAGGGTTGGTTTAAGAGTCGATCTACCTTCAGAGGGGAAAAACATTATATTTTGCTATATTCGAACAAAATGTACCTATTTCTTTTCAATAATTAAACATTAATAATGTTAAATAATAATGATAGTAACACTTATTATCAGACAAGTAAGGACCGTAGATAAAATACACAAATAATCTTACAAAATAATAAACTTATACATACGTATAAAACAATAACAACATTGTTTTAAATGCACGACGCCGCGTGCAAGTGCTAGATTTTCTATATTTTTTAATATATCAGCCTGGTACTGTCCCATAGCTAGATAAAAGTCCCATAACTAGGTAAAAGTCCCATAGCTAGGTAAAAATCCCATAGCTAGGTAAAAGTCCCATAGCTAGGTAAAACTGATTGAGTCTTTACTCACGGCATCAGTTTACCACGGCTAGTAATTCGTCTCGGTATAATGGTGTCGTTTTCCTGATTAGGTAATTATTTTCATGTCGTATTAATAGTATACAGTCTAGTAAACAATTGCCATTCAACTTGTTTTGTTTCCTACCATTTTTTAAAATAAAATTTTACCTCTCACTATTACTATTACTAGCCTCAGGGAGATATCAGCAAATTGTAGGGGCCCAGGCAGGGTCGAAGCCTACTGGGGCCACAAGTAGTGTGAAAAAGCGATCCCGGGGCCCCGGGATGAAGGCAAAGTAGGAACAGGAGTGGGTTTTCAGTCAGTGAAAGTCTGACACTATGTCCCGCTCCGCCCAAGAGTGGGATTTGTCTTTAGATGATTTTCCCACCTAACAAAAAAAAACCCTCACTATTAATTACTCTTGTTCTGCCACCTTTTCCTCCGATTCGGCAATTCAGTCTAACGTAAGGATTACAAAAATAAGAGCTTATAATTTTTTTCCTCTATCTACAATTTAGAATTTACCGTTACATTGTAAATCAAAAGATAAGATAGGTACCACATTTCTGAATGATGAAATTACTGTATCTTCAGAGATCTCGATAGAAAACAGACGTTATAAATCCTTCACTCGTTTGCCGCCAGTATTGTGGATCGTTTGCAGTTGTACGATCTTATAGACAACTCATATTTATTGGGATCATGTTTAATATCAAGGTTTAGTTAGAGTTTAATGTGAAAATAATTGAACGACGAATAATAATTGACGCTAGAATATAAAAAAGTACTAAGCTGTGCCAATACTATGTTATGTTTTTAACCGACTTTAAAAATAAGGAGGTTCTATGTTTGGCTTTATGTATTTTTTTTTACATTAAAAGTTGTTTTTTTTAATTATTATTGATAGGTTGTGTTGGTGGAGTGAGCAGTGGTGACCGAGTGGTAACGGCCCCGACTTACGTGTTGTAAGTTGTGGGTTCAAACCCAACCGGGCGTGCATTACTTTGTGTAATTTATTTCATCACCACTGCTCTCAAAACGGTGAAGGAAATCATCGTGAGGAAGCCGACATTTCCTAGAACTAAAAATTCGAAGACTTGTGACATCCCCTAACCCGCACTGGACCCGCGTGGTGGAATACGGCCCATTCCCTCTCTTAAAGGAGAGTCCCAACAGTGGGAACATTATAAGGCCGACTATTTCATCTGACGTTAAACCATGATGTAGTCGACGATGGAGCATGCTTACCTAGAAGTAACATATTACCTAGAAGTAAGCTATCAGGAAACATATACTCCGGCAGGAAATTTCACTCCCTTGCTGTATGCACAATGAATGTGTTCCCGTAACTATTTGCCCTTATGGGTGGAACGTCTACCAAATACCGGTCCGATGGAACGGGTTTGGCAGAATTAAATTAAACGATTCCGACGCACACTACCTGAAATGCAACCGGTAGAAAACAGATAGGGTAGCAACTTACTTCGTTGAATAAACCAAGTACCTAGAATAAATAACTGAAAATGTCTCAAATTAAAAGGAAACGAAATATCTGTAGCTACAAAATCTCTACCTAGATAGGAAAATTAATAGTAGTCAATTTCTTGAATAATTCTGGTAAAAATGTCACACATTCTTTCCATTTCGCAATTCAAAGCATACCTACTCGTACATTCATGTAAGGTAGAAAATACAGTTAATAATAATATCTAGATAACACATAAAATAGATGCAGCATAGCTATCAAATTGGTCTTCTCATATTCTTTTCATTTTATATATATAGACGCCTAGGTTGTAGCTATCAGGAAACACAGGAATTCTACTTCTTAGCTGTACGCATAATGAATGTGCACATTTGCAGCATTTCTTTCTTCAGTTTTCAGATTTTTCCTATATTAGTGCTATAAGACCCTCATGCCAAATTTCAGGATTCTAGGTCAACGGAAAGTACCGTAGTAATTTTGATTCCCTTGAGAGTGTCGAAATACACGTTTTTTGCTATATGAACGGCCGTATCTTTTTTTTCATCAATTGACTTGAGTATATAGTTTTAATTTCAACTCGATACCTCCACGCGTTCTCGAGATAAAGGGTCTTGACATATAGATGATGAACAAAGTGATCCTATAAGGGTCCCGTTTTTCTTTTTGAGGTACGGCACCCTAAAAATTGACGTTCTTGAGATGTGGTACAGCAGATATCTACTGAGGATAAAATGAACTGCTTACTGCACTAACGTTTCCATTCTAAAAGAGCTTCACATCAAACAAAGACTTACAGATTGTACAACTGCGAATCTTTAAAATGTTTCGGACATATCATCCGCAATGAAAGCTCTTTAAAACGTTTAGTGATACAGGGAAGAGTAGAGGTCCAACATTCTCGCGGCCGGTCACCTACCAGCTGGACAGACGTCATTCAATCATCTTCAAAGTCTTCCCTCATTGCATGTACACGCAGTGCCACGAATAGAGAGAGATGTAGAAATCTCGCAAAAACCGCAACCAACCTTGGTCCTACCAGACGATCCATGATTACGGCCATTCTGCCGTAAGAGTGAGTGTATAAATGAGAAGAGAGGAAAGATTATCTCCTGTGTTGACTGTAAATTCCTACATTTTTGAGAAATTTTTAAATTTTTAAATGCATTAAAAGAGCCTCCTGTGATGAACCACTGATCAAGGTACTTTATTGGTTAAACCCGGGGTGTTGAGAGGCAGTTAGGATGCTCTTAAGTATTTGTTTTTTTTTTTTTTTTTTTAATTTATATAAACATTTATATAACCAGACTGCGATCCCACCTGATGGTAAGCGGAGATGCAATCATTGATGGTCAGTTTATTAAGAGCCTATTCACTCTAGCCTTGAAGACACCTATATTATAGTTGGACGGGAAGACCGCAGCAGACAAATTGTTCCAGTCCTTCGATGTACGTGGTATAAACGACGAAGCGAAACGCTTAGTCCGGACCGTTGAAGTTGATTTTAGTACTAGTTTCACTACAGCATAATTTAATATCGCATTGGGTTCATACAGGCTGGTTGAACCCAAACTGCGAATTCCCTTTAACTCTATGCATATTTATTGCACGCGGCACAAAGTCTTAACGTCATTAGGTCGCCACGTCCACCGGCACCTCGTAACAAGCACTGGAATGCCTCTCACTAAAGGAGTCTGCCCAATACACCGTATCATACAGTGCTAAGAACGTATCGAGCACGGAATGTTACACGGATTAATATACACACTACAACGTATCAACAGCATATCACACGGTAACCCGTAAACAACGGTCATCATACGCGGTTATAACCCGTATGCTCACCGTTGCGCTATCTGCGCGTACCGGTTGCATATTGGCATATTTTATCGATATCGATGCCGATACAATATCTGCATGGTATAACTCAGTGACATTGCTCGGTGACAGAAAAATCTATTTTTTTTAAAATTATATAAACTAGTGCTTGACTGCGATTCCACCTGATGGTAAACAGTAATGCAATCGTTGATGGTGAAGCGCACAAGTTTATTAAGCCTATTTACTCATTCAGTCAGTCAGTGTAGTCATGTAATTTCTAACATGCACTCTCTGAAATATATTCTATGGAATACCGAATAGCTGGCTACCCTACACCTGATCTCTAGGCTTTGTAGATTGGTCTTAACCAAGTCTAGATCACCGATTAATCTCTTTGCACGACCCTCCAAAGCTGCTAGAAGGCATTTTGCAGCAGCCGGTATGTAGCTGCAGTATTCCAGACATGATCGGACCTTGGAAGCTGTCCCAGTGTGAAGTACCAAGTGGGTAGATTTTCGTACATTTCAATAATTTTTTTTACTTGACATTTTGACATGCGCAGTCATGGTTTGATCATGATATGGTACGGTGTAATGGGCAGACTCCTTTAACCGTACCATATTTGGAACTTATGACGCCTGTCCAAGAGTACTACGTCAGCTTGACGTCTGCAAGCCAGATACAATTTCACGCTTTGTCAAATTGCAAAATTCATTGTGAAATTGTAGTTTCACCCAGAATACGAATGATAGTTGCAGCTTGTATTTAACGTTTAGGTGTACATGTTACATGTCTCCTGTTACAGTAAGTGGACGGCTAGTATCCCGATTCAGGCCATTAAGTAATTGTCTACATCCTAGAATTCTCTAAATTTGTTTATTATGTTGCTATGTTCGGATTATTGTGGGGTAGATAGGTAACCTAATTTAGTAATCTGGAGTAGGTAAATAAATAATCTAGTTTGGATAACTAAGTACTATATTCATCGGTAGGTATTTATTTAGCCGGGAGATGCTCAATGAGAAATCTTATTGGTAGCTAAAATGAATGTACTATTTTCAGTCGCCCTTTGTGACACCTGAATACAAAAGCAATTTATATGACGAGTGTCGGATGGCTAAAATAAGTTTGTGTTATTTTAAGAACTAGTTCTTAAAGATAGTGGTCAGAAATTTTAAGGTAGTTTTATTTTATTTTATTTATTTATTTAGGTTAACCCACAGTACACATAAAAACAAATCATAGGTATAGTTCTAATATACAGGCCAATTACGGGCCATGCCAGTGTACCGCTTAGTTGTTAACTTAAGTTTTTTGTACAATTGTGACACAAAACGAAAAATAGAGGACAATAAAGGAAGGTCTTTGCAGGTTAAGAGAAAAAAATATATTAGTAGGTATTTATTTTTACTTACCTATGTCACTGGATAGAGAAGATACGAGCAGTGGTGGCTCCAGCGGCTCCAACTTACAAGCTGTAGATCGCGCGTTCAAACATAACCAGGGGCATTAGTTCGTGTAATTTATTTTATCACCATTGCTCGGTGAAGGAAAATATATTGAAGAAACTGGCATGACCTTGAACCAAAAATAAGAAGTCATTTGACATTCACCAATCTACACTGAGCCCGCATAGTAGCTTATGGCCCATTCACTCTCCTAGAGAGGAGGTCTGAGTCCCAGCAGTGGGAATATTATAAGGCTGTTTATGCTTTATGCTTACACTAAGACTTGTGTAAACTAACCACAAATATGTAACAAACTTTATTTCCTATTACTAATTTCCAACCCATACGTCATTAAAATTCAAATAAACGTCAATCTTCTCAAAAGAAAAGTCTTTGTTAAGAAATTAAAGAACACCTACCAATTCAGCGTTAACACCTTCAGAGAAAGAGCTTAAATTGAACATTGGAAAATTCACTGAAAATGTCTCATTAAGAATGCTAAAGCTGGCAAAGAAAAGTGGATAATCTGTTTGGCGTCCGGCGAATATTAAAGAAGCCGACCACTCCGGAAGGTCTTTTGATAAGATCAAAGGAGTCCTACGGATTTACTAATAGACCTTTGCATTTTGATAGAGTCCCGAATTCACCTTTGTCTATATAGTCGATGGACAATTCGGTCAATCCGTTTTGTTTCGGGTGTCATTTTTATAGGTCAGGTTTATTTAGAGTCGGAGGACTGATCTTTTTTGAGCTAGTCCTTTTACTACTGAATATACTCGTAATTATGAAATTCTCCGCTGGGGTCTGTGTTTCCTGATAGCTAAAACAGTGAATAGGTTACTTCTAGGCAAGCGTGCTTCATCGTAGACTACATCATCGCTTACCATCAAGAGAAATAGTGGTCAAATGCGAGCCTATTAATAATAAAAAAAGATATTATTATTCATTGATACTCAATTATTTTGTCTTAAAATTGGGTATAATGGTATGTAGGCAACACCTACAGCATTTTTTCTTCCTATATATATAATATAATATTGAAAGTCGAAAACTTGCTAAAAACATTAGGAAATAAATATCAATAAAATGCCATTTTCAATTCAATTCTATTCAAAATAATTTCTTTTTTGGACTACGCCTACGAAGCAACAAGACACTCCACAATTCCTTGTGACATATTCCAGATCTTGCAAGTAAAGTACTTAGATCCACAGAAATCCAATTTGCTTCGTACTAATTTTGTATGTTAAATCTTTTTCATAAGAAGTCAGAACAAAGTGATTGAACTCGGTTTTTTGCAACACTGTTCTTGGCCCTTGCACTTTAAATTGAGTATTTCCAATGTGCTAGACTTGCGTGTTCATGGCGGCGGGAATAAGAAGTGGTAGGTGGGAATTCTCTGGAAAGACTGAAATGTAGTGTGAAGTGGAAGGAATTGTCGCTTTTCTTTTGTAGAGGTGGGGCAAGCCGGGCACGCCTCCCGCCGCCAAGGCACCATGAGGGTTGTTCCGGGAACTTTCTAATAGTTTCCCCGAGTTCATTGTACGGTACAATTTGACTTGTTTTAAGTTTTTATTTCTAAAACTCGATGCATAGTTTGAAAGGACCACCGATATTTAATTTAAAATTAGTTTTCGCAGACAATTTCCTTCGGGAAATAGTGTTATCGTTATGTTTACTGTCTAACGATGTATTGACTGAAATAACCTTTTATCTTACTCAATTTTACAAGGGAACTAAACCACCGTAAAGATATGGTGTCGCCGTGTCGCAAGTGTCGCCGAAGCGAACGGTTCTGTGTCTCACATCCGTCGCATTCCCGCGACTCTTATTAGGTCAGTGGTCCTCCTTGTGGCAAGCCTTCCAACGCTGCATCTTCCGGTGCGCGGTCACCACTCAAAAATCTTTTAGTCCCATCGAACATCTGTTCTATGAGCAATATGCCCCTGTCCAGTGCTACTTAAGTTTGGCTGGTATCTTAAGTTTAGCTAGTAAATATCGCTGTCAGAAATATGACAGCCATTGTACCCACAGATTTAAGATTGTGTAAAAGTTTTGTTACTATTTTGGTGTACTTTTGTATTGTACTCAGCTAATCTCTATTGAGGGTGCCCACCGTAAAGAATAAGGGCGAAGAAATTGTTGATAAAATTATTAATCGTCTACGTATGTGTATTAACTTGAGTATATATTGTATAATTGTATTATATTTATTCTATGGTTTATTAGTATATGTATTCTATGGTCGATAAGTAAATCTATTCCTGTATTCGCCTTTTTCACTCTCTTTTATTGCACCTACCACTACTTTTCTCTGCATCACCCAAAGGTTGACTGGTAGAAAATGCCTAAGGGATTAAGTCCGCCTTTGTACTTTTGTGCGCATAAAGCATTAAATAAATAAATAAATATGTTTCACTGTGATACATACCGACGAAATAATTTACTAAGTTTTATCAAATCAAACTAATAACCCGTCTAAGTCGTAAAAAAAAAAATCGTCTGAATCAACAATTTACTGCTTGGCTACTTTCTCTTTACCCAGATAAAAGCACGATCGATGCTACGAGATAAGACCTGGGTTCGAAACCACGAGAAAATGCCGGTCATGAATTAGTTAGTAATACATTATTTTACCTCACAAATACTTCTGATCTCACTTAACAAGCAACCCAACCAACCCAATCGTAACCCAGTTGCTGTTTTTTTTTCTGTATTTATCTATATACAAAAGGCGACCGTTGCTGACTGACTGATCTATCAATACACAGCCCAAACCACTGAACGGATTGCGCTAAAATTTGGCTCTCAGATAGTAATTGTGTCGTAAACGTGCGCTAAGGAAGGAGTCCAAAAAAATCACCTCCTAAAGGGATGAAACGGGTATGAAAATTTTGTATGGCAAAACCTACTTTCGTGTTTTCAGCTGCTGACAGAAACTAGTATATACATGTATATAACTTTTATATACCATACACATTAATTACATCAATTTTCCTTATAATTAGTATACCGAAGATCAAACAGCAAATAACTACCTCATTTCGTATAATTATTTAATGAATACAGGGGATATTTTATTCGATACGTAGAGGCGAGACGATAGATTTATAATAAGTTTGATAAATAATATTCATTACCAGAGTCAGGTTTTTATGGTCCAGTACCAAAATAGAAATTTTTTGTGTAAGTTTTTTCCAGCAATTTCGATCACGTACATAACGGAAATTATTACAAAGGACAGGTGGAACATATGTCTTGAAAAGAATAAGACAAACGGTTAACTTAAATGCCGCAATGGTGGTTTACCATGCTTAAGAGTATATAGCATCATTACTGAGATACAGTCTTATTATTTGGGGCAACTCAGTGTAGATGTGGAAAGAGTTTTTAAAGGACAAAAAAAATGTATCCGAGCAATATGTAGAGTTCATTTTTTAGACAGCTGTAAACCGCTATTCCAAAAACTTAAAATACTGTCTTAACCATGTCTTTATAACTTTGAAAAATGCATGTTTGTAAAAAGAAAACTATAACTTATTTGACAAAAGTAGTTACAAAATAAATAGTAGAGTACGCCCTCGCCACGGCTCTGGTCTTAATACCGCCTCAACGGTAATCACTAACATTACACGCTTATTATGATATAAGTGTGTAATGTACTATTATTCTATCATATCCAACAAAAACCATTATTATTCAATATTAATGCCATGACTTACTATTAATTCAATACAATTCCAATGTTTATTACTATAACATTTATATTTTATTAATATGGCGTCAAAAAACTCTTCCACATCGCTGTCGACTGGTAATGTGCCCAAAAGACTGGCGGCATTTAGTTATTTGACGCCATATTGTAGTTTGATTTTAGTTAGTTGTAATTAGTGTAGGGTTTTTTATTTTAATTATAGTCAGTATTTTTAGCTTTTATTAATTGATTCATATTTATTAATTAATAGGTTAATAAATGAGCCTTCATTCTAATAGAAATATTTGTACGTTATAGTATGATATGCGTTAATCAAAATTGTAATATATATTGTACCATATTCTGACAATTGAATATTGAACAAAAAGTATTTTATATGAAAATGGTCTGGCATTTTCTACCCCTGCTCGAAACATCAACATCATCAAGCAGTTGAGACGTTATTGTTTATTGTTTAACAAACATATATATTTCGACGGACCTGGAGCGAGTACACTCCACAGTTGAGGTAAAAAGTATATAATTATATATGTATAGACTTTCTCATTTTATAATATTAGTAGGTGGCAGTACATATGTTAGAAGGATATTTTTTTTTCTTATTGATATAAACTAGTGCTTAACTTAACGATCCCACGTGATAGTAAGTATTTCAGTAATGCAATCGTTGATAGTGAGGCGCACTAGTTTATTGAGAGCCTTGGGTAGGCTCTTGATCTAGTAGCCTTCTATCTGGTATTTTTTTCTTATGGTACCTATTGGGTAGTTCAGTCGTAATAGCCCTTGACTTACGAGTTTTGCGTCGTGGGTTCTGCATGGTACTGCTTTCAAAATGGTTAAGGAAAACATCATAAAGAAACTGGCTTGGGAAACCGAAAATTCGAAGACATAATATGTGACAACCTCCGACCCGCACTGGACCTGAGTGTTGGATTACGGCTCATTCCCTCTCCTAGAGAGAAAGCCTGAGTCTGATTTATGCTATTGCGTGGCAATCAAAAAAGCACCCCAACTGTTGGTAAGTAATCTCTGTTATTGGACACTTTGAAAACCAGAAGCGTGGCAGGGGCAGTTCCATTCTAGAACTAAAACTGAAATGTATCATACGTGCCTGCATACTTACACCTATTTTTTTTAGGTGGGAAATCATCAAACAAGTTCTCGCGCTCTGTGTGGAGCGAGTGGGTGTCAGACTTTAACGAACCGTGTTTCTTCATGCATGTAATGGCTACAGTTCACGGGAACAACTTGTAACCCACGGATGCCCCTCAAGTTGAAGGGTAAAATCTCTAAGTCCGTGATACTGTATGGATGCCTTACTGTATGGATGGCCTGTCATACTGTATGAATCAGAATTTTGGGCTGTGAAAAAGACGGATGAAAAAAGATTGCACGTAGTGGAGATGAGAATGTTAAGATGGATGTGTGGTGTGACGAGAATGGATAAAGTGAGAAATGAGAATATTAGGGGAAGTTTGAAAGTTAGTTTGAAACTGGCGCCAGTGACTGAAAAGTTGAAAGGGAATCGTTTGTCTAGGTATGGTCATGTGAAGAGGGGGATGAAACGCATATTACTAAAAGAGTTATAGTTAATTTTGAATGTGGATGGATGGAGATGGAGAGACCAAAGAAAAGATAGATGGATTGTGTGAGAAGTGATATGAAAAAAAAGGGAGGGGGGAGACAGGACAGAATGGAAGAAAAATAAAAAACATACAAACGAATTGATAACCTCCTTCTTTTTTTCGAAGTCGGTTAAAAACGTGTTGCACCGACCCCAAATTAAACGGGACAAGGGCAGGAAGATGATGAGTTTATTATGTATTTTATCTATGGGCCTTAGCTACGTGACAGAAATAATAATAATAACTACTAATACTCTTCAAATTGGATCTAAGCAAAGTTGCTGCAGTAGAAAAAGACACGACGGTAGTGCTACATTTCTATGTGAATTCTTTCACAAAGAGCTCAACTCTAGTTACTAAAAATATAGGAATAAAAGTCCAAGTGCTTCTGTTCTCATTATTAGAATTTTCCACGAACATTAAATTTCTGAGTAAGAAACTAATGAAGGTTAATCATTTTCTTTGAATAGCATGCCGCCTTATTGGCTGAAGCAATAGCATGTACCTACTGCTAATAACTTCGCCTCACTAACTTCGAGTGGGTGGCCCACGTTTTCTGTAGTATGATTTTTATGATTTAATTAAAATGGTTTATTAGTATCGTTGAAATATCGATAGTTACCTTACTGTAAAATTCTAGGTTAGGTTTCTAGCTGAAATTTTAAGTGCATCTGATAATTGAATGACAAAGCAAGTTGTTTATCATTACGTGATTGTTATATTTATTGAGGAGCGCTGGTGGCCGAGTTGAAGAGCAGTGATGGCCGAGTGGTAACGGCCCCGTTTTACGAGTTATAGGTCGCGGGTTCAAAACCAGCCAGGCCCATTACTTTGTGTAATTTATTTCATCACAACTGCTCTCAAAACGGTGAAACAAAACATCGTGTGGAAACCGGCATGTCCTAGAACCAAAAATTCGAAGACCTTAGATTCATAAAAAAAATGTGTGTATTTAAAATGTATGCATTTCTCATGATGACGAAGCCCTGATGCTGGAACTGGGTGGAGCTAATGGAACAAATAGATACCTAATTGTATACCCATCGAGTTTAGGCACATTAAATTCTTAGACTTTTAATCAGTTCTATACATTTCTCATGATGACGAGGACCTGATGCTAGAAATGGGTGGTGGCTGATGGAACCCTGGAATGCTAACTAATAAACCCATCGAGTTTGTGCTCGCTAGATTCATCTTGATTAGATCTGTTCAGTTCTTGTGATGACACAGACCTGATGCTGGAATCGAAAGATAGCTGATAGAACCTGGAATGCCTACTAGTAAATACATCGAGTTTGGATCCATAAACATTGTCGGTTATGTAACACGATATCGTAACAAAAATTTACAGAAAAAAAAAATGGGTTTATAGAAAATGTTGTAATAAAATAGGAGCACTATATGAAATGGATAATGAAATATAAACTTGCACTGTACAGTTCACCTGTATAATGTTTTTTTACTAGTTCATAAAATTTAATAAATAAACACGGTTAGAAAGAAAGAATCATGTTTTATTTGACATAAAGTAAAAACATCATGTACAAACTGAGATTAAAAAAAAGAAAGCTAACATGGTGTGTCCAGTTCCCAATAAGTCCAGTTCAGCAAAAATGCCAGACAACTACGTGGTAATTACCTGACGCTGGTTTTCAACTGAACCTTATTGAGTGTTTGAGTTAAAAACAAGCATACACGAACACTACCAACAAGGTAAAAAACAATGACACAAAAGAGAACAAACTGCTTCTATTAAGACGTAGCGAGACGAGGGTAGTCAAATCATTATCCTAATTACTACTTATTTATGACGCCTAAACAAATATATGGACATTTCTTGTGAGGTAAACCATGTATTATTCATTGGAAACTAGACGTGGATGGATCTTAAGTTGGAAAGAAAAGATTTGTTGGGTACGTTGCACAGATTAATGGTACAGAACCACACTATCGCGTCTCACGCTGTTTAAACTTGAATGTAACGGTTCTCGTAACGTATTGGAATTGTTTCACAATGGAAAATTATTCCAATATTTTTTCGGTAGTGTTCTTTTTGGGTGTGGTATGTTTTGGTAGTTTGAACGCTTCTGAAATATGGGACCTTATGTTTGTTGAATGATACCTTGATGTAATGTGCTGTCTGTATTGTTAACAATTTTTTTTATCAATAAGCTGATCTGCTTGGTCTCTACTAAAAGAAAAATTTAATGAAATCAAAATCACATTAATTATTATTTTTATTGGTTGGGCAACCAAACGGACACCAGGTGAGTAACTCCCTACAGAGCTGTATACATTTTGTTGGTAGCGGCAACTGGTCGCGCCGCTATGTTATCCCGGTGAAATATAGTCTTAAAGAGAATTAGGTACTCACCTGGTGTCCATTTGGTTGGGCACTACTTTGGCGGCGCGACGAACCCGGACGCGTGCAGTTAAGGTCCAATTTGATACTGTCTCAGTTTGGTGTAGCGACTCTGGTATCTGTATGGTGTCTAGTTTGGTAGCTTACTGATACCATGGTGGCGCGACCAGTTGCATCGACAAGGTGTCCCGGCGAAATAATTATAGCCTTTAGTATCGCTTAACTATAGTCGAAGTGACTCTTCTTTAAATATTTCAAAAACAAAAGCAAAAAAATGTTACAAAATAAATAATAATAACAATAAGTATTAAAAGAAAAGAAAATAACGAAAATAAAACCTCTGTACGTGTCAAACCATACCAAAACTTAACAAAGTTAAACTAGAGTTTAATAAATACGAGTACCTACTCAACTTCAAACTCTCAATTATGAAATTGAAAACATCACATTTTCAAAAGCAAAAAACTCAGCGGGTCACTATTTTGTGAAACTGCTGGTACAAATGAGCTAATCAAGTATTCAAACGATGTTTTGTAAAACACAATAATATACAATGCTTTTTAACTGGAGCGTACAGATTCAAATGTGCAGTCGTCGCGAACATTCTCAGCTAAAACTGTAATTTGTGTATTTAAACTTTAAATTATTTTCAAAACTTTGGTTGTATTTTAGGCGACGCGGTACAAACAAGTTGTGACATTTTAAATGCTTATGGTACCTCCTAACATTTAGTTACGCAAATCACCTATAGTTGTGTCTAATCAAACAAACAAACAAACTGTATCTTCTTTCTAAATTATTATTGCAATAACCTGACATAAGTAGCGAACTACAAGTTTAAGAATATTGCGTATGGGCCCAGCAGGGTCGAAGCCTACTGGGGCCACTGGTAGTGCGAAAGTGAAACCCGGGGCCCAAGGACGGAGTCAAATAAGGCACAGGAGTGGGTTTTTAGTCAGTAAAAGTCTGACACTATCTCTCGCTCCGCCCAAGAGCGGAATTTGTGATAAGATGATTTTCCCACCCAATACAAAAAATCCCACTACTGGGACTCATACCTCCTCTCTAGAACAGGGAATGGGCCGTAATCTAGGATTCTAAGACATTCCGGTTTCCTCATTATGTTTTACTTTACCGCTGTCAAATAAAAACAGTAGTACAAATGAAATAAATTACAAAAAGTCAAGTCCCTACTTGGGTTTGAACCCACAATATACAACTCGTAAGTCAGGGCCGTTACCACTGAGCCACCATTGCTCTCCCCTGTCTCTGTCTCTAACTGACTGTGTTCTCAGCTTAATCAATCAGCCTTGTTCTAATTGGTCGATTAGTCAACTGAGCGTTCATTAAATTTTGTGGTGGGGAACATTCAGCTTGTAACTGTCATTTTGGACTGAGTCAGTCTGCTTTGAGTTGTTGAAAAGTGTACATGTCCTACCAATCCGTGTATTTGTAACCGTTGGTTTTCAGAATGATAAATATGAAAATGTGTTGATCAATGTCAATAAAAATATTTATATAACAGAACTAAGTGCATACACTGAGTGTGATGAATTATGATTCATCACACTCTTGTTTTTGTGGATCAGTATACTTATGCCTATGTAATAAAATACATTTCCATTTACTGACTATGAATTTATTTTTCTATCTTGTCTGAGTTTCAAATAAGCAAAATATAGACATTTAAAATTTATTCGTGTTACTATGAATGACAACGTGTGGACATTATGCGGGGGCGTACGGGTCTGTAGTTTGGTGTCGACTACGACTCAGCTGATATCTACTCACACGTGCTGACTTGCGAGTGACCATAAAATAAGATTCTAAGTAATCATGTTTCGTAAACGATAACTTTATTTTTTACTAGCACTTTGCTAGAGACTTCGTTCGCGATAAAGTTTTCATAAAAACTTGAAGACCCCCTAAACTGTATTTTGAGGGTAGTTTTGAAAAACTTATAATGACAGTCTTTCTTATTCAATTTGATTAGAATATGACCAAGTTTCAAGTTCCTTTTTTAAACTTCCTAAATTGTCCTATTGGTCGATGGGGCCGATAGGTCCTAGAGTGGCGACTGCGCACCGAATCGACGACCTGGTGAGAGTCGCAGGAGTGCGGTGGATGCGAGACGCACAGGATCGGTCGTTGAGGTGTCGCTTGGGGGAGGCCTATGTCCAAAAGTGGACGTCTTTCGGCTGAAATAATAATAATATATTCACACAACTATCACACAACGCAGTCTAGTCAAAGCAGAGCTTGTGTTGAATGATGATAATGATGATGAAATTGTCCTATTGAGGGTAGTTCTGAATACAAATAATAACAGTCTTTAATAATTACTTATGTTACTATAAAGGGGTGACCAGATGGTTGCAAACCAACGTCCCAACCAAGGTGGCCTTGCTAGTTTTAATCCTTGTAGAAAGCAGTTGTAAACCATGACCTTCAACGCCCTTGGTTGGGAGGCGAGTTTTTCTAACCACCGAACGTGTTGGCACGTGGTATATATCCATATAGCCGCAACACAAACTAAACACATGAACCAAGGTCACTTGGGTTGGAACGCTAGTTTGCAACCGTCTGGTCACCCCTTTAGTGCCAACTTTCAAGTATATTGCTACACAGAATGAGATTTTGCATACAGACGAAATTCCTTCTTTTCACCCGCTTAAAAGTCAAATTTTTAAAGTTCCTTAGTGCTCGCCTACGTCATAAAAGGAAGCTTTATGCAAAATTTTATATTCCTAGGCCCACTATCTTCGGCTGTGCATTGATATGGCAGTCAGTGTCTGCTTTTGTATACATATATTTATTATAGATAGACTATTACAAAGGCATATTATCTTTTTATATAATATATAAATTAATTACGAAGGTATATCAGTGATGAGTATTTTCAAGTTTATTTTGTCAAAATTTCCGAACTGGTTATTTTTCTTTTCTATTAAGTTTATAAAAATTATGACAATATATTCAAGTGTACTCAACGTAGCATTGTATCCAACTTAAATATATTTGTATCTACAGCAGTTCATTACTAATTTAAAGATTACTTGGTACTTCAAACCGACCGCCTCAATTCAAGACAGGTAGGAGCTTTGAGCTATTAATCTTATATAAGCGCTTAAACTATTAAAGTTTTCGTCAACTAAGCTCCGAAACTAACAGTTTAGACACGGACAGCTGTTGATCCTTTGTAATCCATTAACATTTAAAACATCTAGGTAAATTAAACTCTTATGAACTTTTAAGCTGAAACGACTTTGTTTGTCACTTTTGTGGTGGTTAAAGATAGATGTAGTACAAATAAGTACTCTACTCCCCTTGCCAAGTTACAATCGTATCGTTCGCGTCGAACGCCTCGAGTAGGCGCCGCCTCCGATTCCTTTGTTCTGATGTCATCTCAAAGCTCAGTCACGTGGTCAGAACAAAGGAATCGGAGGCGTGGCCTACTCGTGGTGTTCGGCGCGAACGTAACTATTGTAACTTGGCTAGGGGGGCTGGGTTGTTCTGAAGCATCGGATTTCGCACATGGTATCCCCGCGGGTAAGTTACATAGATCCCTGGCCAACGTAGGCGCGGACTTGCGAACGATGAGCAATGGTTAGCTCGCCGTCTGTTTGTCCTATAAAGACCACGATCAAATCGTCGACGGCGCATAGTGTTCCCCATGCGCGGAATTTCTGGAAAGGAAATCCGGGGTCCTAGACCGCAAAGGGTAACTAAAGGAACATAAGGTGGATTATCACCATTCGTATTAGGTAGTACTTATTCGTTAAATATTATGAAGGAATTAATTTTAAATGTTCTGTTTTTGATAGCGTGACGGTTGACAAGACAGAATGGAAGAAAAAACCGGGCAATTCCGAGTCGGACTCGCGCACTGAGGGTTCCGTACACACTTGCCTATGGAAACAGTTCAATTCCCGAATTGAGTTACGAAGATTTTTCTGAAAGCCAATATTTTTTTGTGACTTGACTAAAAATGTACAGTTTTCATATTTTTTCCTATACTGGTGCTATGGGACCTTGCTTCATGCCAAATTTTAGGATTCTAGGTCAACGGAAAGTATCCTATGAATTTTGATTTCCTTGAGAGTGTCGAATACACGTTTTTTGTGACAAAAACAGCCGTATCTTTTTTTTCGTTAACTCAGAAATTTAATTTTTTTTCAGCTTCAAGGTAACGTAGACCTGAGTATATGGTTTTAGTTTCAATTTGATACCACCACGTGTTCTCGAGATAAAGGGTCTTGATAGACAAACAAACAGACTGACAGACAGACGGATTGACAACAAAGTGATCCTATAAGGGTTCCGTTTTATCCATTTGAGGTACGGAACCCTAAAAAACAAGTTGCGCTGACCCCAAAAAACACGGAACAAGGGCAGAAAGATGATGAATTTTGAATGTTCTATTAATGTTTTTAGTACTGATAATAGTGAGATGCAGTGAGATTAGGTATTAATGTATAGCCTAAATTACTATTCCATTAAATCATCAAGGTATGTAAAAAAGTTCAAACAAAGAAAGTCTCTGACTATCGATGCAGCCATATTGCTTACAAAAAAACGAAGTAACCACTGTTCAAAGAATTTCAAAAGTGACCAGTATTAGAAATTCATTTATTATGTTTCTTCGTAGTAACAGGTCGATAGCTGACGCAGCAAAACCATTCTACCGCCCAAAGAACAAGAGGCGCAACTGACATTATATGTAAAATTGAGTTATTTATATATTTGGAATCAGGAACACCAGATGTATCAAGTTATTTTTTTTTATTTATCCATAAGTTTCTATGCTCGAAATACAATAATGACAAATCTAGTTTTCGCTAGCGGATTGAAAGTAGAATATTATCCCAAAGGAACATACTTATGGGATAAAAGTAAAAATCTAATTTAAATTATAAATAAAATAGTTTTTTTTATATTCCAGAACATGGTCTATCTTTGTACCAAATTTCACGCAAATCTGTTCAGCCATTTTAGCATAAAAAAAATAACAAACATACACAAATACGTAAAACTTTCTCCTTTTTTTTTGTTTTTTTCAGATTTGCCTTTTAGTTTATGCACCGCAATCGGTGACGTCAGGACTTCAGGGAAAAAGCCGAGTTTACAGAAAGTTGCATCGCGGCCATCACGGGGGAGTGTTTGCTTTGCTTGCCGATTGGGTGTCTATACAATGAAATAGTGTTGTTATAGTTTTGTAAACGGTTTAAATGTGTACTACTGAGAGAAGAAGTTTTTTTTTGGAAGGAAAAAATGTTGATCTGTTTTTGTATGTTATAAAGTAGCCAACAACAATTGTTCTGATAGTTGTGTCAGTAGAGTTTTGACCAACAAATAAACTTTTGTTAGCCTGCGAAATTCAAACTTTCATATTTTTTTTTGCAATATGCAGTTCAGTATTGGATAGTAAGGTAAACTCATTAAAATGTAATAATAGAAGAATATAATTATGTTAATACATAATTCTCTAATTTGGAGAAGAACTAAAATGTGGCAATAAACGCTTCACATTTTACCTTGTCTGTAAGTTAAGGCTATATTTCACCGGGACACCATGGCGGCGCGACCAGTCGCCGCTACCAATAAAATGTATACAGCTCTATAAAGAGTTACTCACCTGCCCGCCTAGCCAAGTTACAACCGTTTCGTGTCGAATTCCGTTTTCCAATCGGCAACGCCTCGGTGTCGGTGGAGCAATTGTAGAAAACGATAAGTTGGTAGCGGTATGTTGAAGCGCCTGAGTCGGCCGCTCGTTCTACAATAACAAAGGATGTAGCGTTGAACATTGTAGAAACGATAACAATTCATTCTATCATTTTGAGCGATGTGAACTTGGCTATGAATTTTCTATTCGTTTGTGCTGACCACGTGACTTAACGTTGAGATGATTTCATTCCCATACATTTGATTAGTTTTCTACTAGCGGGTGCTGGTGTCAGTTTGGTTGCGCAACCAATTTGGTAGCGCGACCAGCTCGGACGCCATTTCGGCCACCAGTGACGCCTCCTCCAAAGTAGAGTGTTATGATGATAAGTTTAATGAGAATAGTTGTGTAAATACTTATCCGATACTGAGCTGCTAATTGCAAATTATGTTTAAAAATATATTTTACGGGTTACCCTGATTACCTTAAGATCTGCAGAAGGCTGCTTTCGACAGCACAAGAATTGTGAGTAGTTTCAATACCGTTTGTCTCTAATTGTCATTATCCTCTGTCTTATTTACTTGTCATTACCCTCAGTCTTATTTACTTATGTTGGCGAATTTGAGAATATTTCAAACTAAACCATTTAGGTATTACATACCTAATGTAAAATAAAACTGAAAAAATAATGAAACTGTGTTTAGATTAAGTCATAAGAAAACACAGCGTAAACCCTGAGGTTAACTAACTAATAATATTAATTCTAAATTGTTCCTTGACAATTACTACAAACATAATTTGGACTTGCCTGCGGCGACTTTAATAACATTAAAATCTCCAGCGAAATCCAGCTTCATTACGAAAAAAAAAAAAACTAAATTAAAAACTAAACAATGACACGATAAAGGTAGCCCTTGTGGGAATCAGACTAGCTTAGGGTACCCCTGGGGCGAGAACAGCAAAAGATGGGCATTTTTTTAGGTGGGAAATCATCCAATGACTTCTATTGCTCTAGGGTGAAGTGGGAAGGCGTGTCAGATTTTTACTGACTAAAAACCCACTCCTGTTCCTTCTTTGCCTTCATCCCGGGGCCCCGGGTTTCGGAAATCATCCAATGACTTCTATCGCTCTAGGGTGAAGTGGGAAGGCGTGTCAGACTTTTACTGACTAAAAACCCACTCCTGTTCCTTCTTTGCCTTCATCCCGGGGCCCCGGGTTTCGCTTGTCATTAGATGATTTTTCCACCTAAAAAAAAACGCCTACGATGGCTGGATCTTACATTGGTTATTATTTATTTTTTATTTTATTGGGACATGAAACATTTACACAATATAGTTAAGAGGTGAATTTAATAGGCCCCTTTTCTACTAATATATCGTCATCGTGAGTATAGTTTAAAAGCTTCTTACTTTGTTCATCGCTATTTAACGCAATGTTGTTTGAAGAGGCAATGCGAAAACAGAGAGATATCGCCTAAAAAGCCTGTTGGCATTCGGTAATTCCAGCATTTACTCGAATATTTCACAAAACTTGTTCCAGGAAATACGTGTTTTTTTTTTAATCTTAAAAGTTTTTGGAAAAAAATGCTTCTATAGCTAATTTTTGTAAGAAAGATTTGTAATAACGTCATAATCACGTAAGAGCGGTTGTATGGAATTATATCTTGGGTTGGCCGCTTTAAAGACGCTCTGCAGCGCGGACTGGCTTGTTCGAGTAAGAGACGAGGAGATTTGAGAGGCATTTGCGAGAACGGTGTAGCGGGCCTCGGCGATGAGAACGAAAGGACAGTATTTAAGTTTTTAAGTGGTCCTAGGTTTTCTACGGCTTCATTGGAGCAGGGTAATAGCGTGATAGCCTGGGACTCTAAATATTGGAGATGCGTGGGTGCCCGATGCAATTAGGGGATTATAAAATATAATTATATAAACTTGCTTTTTAATACTAGCTCACGTTACTTTAATACAAGCCTCTAATTACTCGTTGTTTTATTCTTATTTAACCAAGATTTTTGTTTATGAACTTGCATTATAGTTTATTTTTTATTCTTCATAGGTTCGCGCTTGACCGCTATCTCACCTGATGGATAGCGACGATGCGTCGAAGATGGAACGCGCTTACCTAGAAGTAACCTGTTCACTCTTGACTTAAAGATTCCCGGGTTGTAGCCATCAGGAAACACAGATTCCGGCAAGGAATGCCACTCCTTAGCTGTACGCACAATGAATGTGTTCCCAAAACGTAATATACGATAGTAATTTAAAATACATTATAGTTTTAGTCGTTCACGCAATCCAATGCAATACACTTCAAATATTTTATATGATGTAGAAATAACAAGACAAGAGTGATGACGAATAAATATCTTGGTGTTATCTGCGATACTTAGTATACGTTATTTCTCCAGCTAAAGAGTTGTTTCAGAGGTTGGGGTTTGTTCTTAGAAATTGTTGTGAGTTTACAATCATCATCATCATCATTTCAGCCGAAAGACGTCCACTGTTGGACATAAGCCTCCCCCAAATGTCGCCACAATGACCGGTTCTGTGCATCTCGCATCTATCGGATTCCCGCGACCCTCACCAGGTCATCGGTCCACCTTTTGGGAGACCTTCCATTGCTGCGTCTTCCGGTATGTGGTCGCCATTCCAGAACTTTTCGTCCCCATCGACCATCTGTCTGGGCAATGGAAAGGGCTATGCTCGGAGTTTTCTTGCGTGATCGCGTCAGAAATGAGGATATCCGCAGGAGAACCAAGGTTACGGACATAGCCCGAAGAATCGCCAAACTTAAGTGACAGTGGGCAGGGCACATTGCTCGCAGAACAGAGTTTACAAACCATCAAGTAATTCGACTTCTGTATAACACACTTATTAGAAGTAAACTTGATTCAAGCTCTTGTGTTTGGAATCCGTACGAGAAATCATATATCCTTGTGATAAAAAAGTTCAAAAAGCATTTATAAGGTATTTCTACAAACGTAGGTTTGGTTACTATCCGTATTTGTATCCAACCAAATTTTTGTTAGGTTGTTTGGGCTTCAGTTCATTCCACGTTAGACGAGCTTTTGATCAGCTTGTCTAACCTGCCTGCAGGATCATACACGGAACTATCAACTCGCCTAGTTTGCATGAAGAGCTGTGAAAATTTTTGATAACTATTGCCGGGTAAGACGGCATAAATTATTTGTGTTGCCACGTTGCCTTACGGTTGCGCGACGTAGGTCACACATTGCGCGAATGTTAATCGTACTCAACGCTCTCCTTGAATACAGTCCTGGACTAGATCTATTCGCTGATGAATGGAAGGAGATACTGACTGATTGTCTGGTGATTTGTAAGAAGGCTGAGTGAGAGGTTTAGTTATATATCTATGTTAAATTACCTTCAATTTATTTGACATAATTTGTACTTAATGTAATCAGTGTAATTGGCATTTTGTTGTTCTGGTTGAATAAATAAATAGGTAAATCAATGACAAGATTATCATACCCAATAAGCCTGATGTAGTGGTGGTGAACTGATACGAGAGGCGTGCAATGATAGCCGATATAACCGTCATGACGAGAACCACGTGAAAGCCAATATCTTGACTAGATCTCAGAGGTTATCAACATGTAGTATGTGGACTTAGCAGAAGTATTATAGAATTATGAATCAGATGGATATTTTTTTTTTCAAATTTACGTCTCCTTATCATTTTCAACCTTGGCCAATATCTTTAATTTTATTATTCAATAGTTTCAAATTAAACAGAATCACAACAGATTCATGGAATAAAGTTATCAGGGAAACCACATTAAAAAAACGCGCTAAGGAAACCTCAAAGGTGGTGTGCCAATGACGATTACATCTCTTTCAACTTTTTGAATCATTATATCTTAAAAACGGTACCTTTCAGAAAAAAAAAGGATTCAGACATTTTTTAAAGATATGATCTATAATTTTTGTCTAGGCTAATTTTAGGATAAAACTTATTGTTTTGCTGAAAATCGCGATATACCCGTTCTTGTGACCTTTGATCCCGAGTAATTTTTTTCCTGGTGTCGGATTGATGAGGACTTTTCGATTTCATTTACGATGGTGTTTTGAACAATCATACCATTTTTCAGCTTCGTGCGAATTTTTGTAACTTAGGATGTCTAGATTGACCGGACTAATAGTTCTAACCAACAGACTGTCAACCCTGTCCTATATAATAAAATCAGTAAAAGTACGAAAATGTTAATAGACTTAAAAATTGAACTACATGTTTTATGGTTGTGAACTATCTTTTTTATTAAATGATAAATGTTATTATTTTGTAAATAGGTTTGAAAACACTTTTACACGTAATTTTTTTTCGACATTTTAAAGTAGTTGAGGCCGGTATTATTATTGTATTTCAACTATTTCTAGACGTACTTTCATTTAAAATTGTAATGGTTATAATGTTAATCATTCAAAGTAATTGAAGTATAATGATAGATTATTATCAAATGTTTATATATTAATTATATGAGCATTATATGAGGTATTCGCATAATTATCCTTAGTTGCTATCCACGCTTTATTTATCTACACTTAATCATAACAACGTAAGTATGTAAAATATGTTGGTATGTGTTAAAAAACTAGGCATAAAAACAGCGCTTTATAAATGGGTCATCTCGAACAAAATATGTGTGTTAACATATGAGTAGTACATTATGATGCAAGTGTGTAATGTTGGTGATTACCGCTTGGGCGGTATTTAGATCCGAGCCGAAGGCGAGAATCTTAAGTGAACCGAGGATGGCTTTCAAATATTCACGTGTATCATACGAGGTTTTTCAATAAACAAGTCAAGTGAAAAAGATCATAGTAGTGGTGTAGTTTCATCTTTTAATATGAAACTACACGACTACTATCATTACTACGAATACTATGATGATGATTGTACTATTTATTGTATTGGTGTACAATAAAGTATAATTATATAGTTGCAGTATGGGATTGAGTGCAATAAGTCCATTTAAATTGTTGATTAAATAAAAAGAGGTTATGCCCAAAATTACATTATTCAGTCATACAGGATAAGACGGGACCAAACGGGGCCATATGGGTCAAGACGGGACAAAACGGGGTAATATGGGACAAGACGGGACAAGATGGGACAAGACGGTACAAGAAGGTACAAGACGGAGCGAGACGGGACCAGGCGAGACAAGGTGGAACCAGACGGGATAAGACGGATTAAGACGAGATAAGACTGGATAAGACGGAATAAAATGAGATAAGACGGGATAAAGTGTGACATGGCAGGACAAGGCGAGGTAAGACGGGACAAAACTGTACAAATCGGAATAGGATCGGATAATACGGAGCAAAGCTGCGATAGGACGTGGCAAGATGGGGAAGATTGGAAAAAGACGGGGATATAATATTGCGTTATTTGTTATGTCAAAATTAATTATTTTTCCCTAATAGAACCAAACGTTAGAACAGTACAACGTCTATTGGGTCGGCTATTAAGTATATAAAACTCAAAAATTAATTCTACTTATGACCGTTACAGACTGAGAAACCATCCAACCGATATGCCCCTAGAAAAATGCCATTGCCTTATAAATCCAACAAATAAATAAAATGTATTTCCTTTTTTAGCGTAGTAGCACACGCCGGGTATCCACTAGACCAGCCATCCTACCATTATCATGACCGGCCGCAACCTTTGCTGAAATAAAACTCTATATTTAATATTTCCTACATTAATGTTTTTTTTTTTTTTTGATAATTGGTCTTTTTTCTATAAAATTGATAAAGGGCATAGCGTAAATGTATTAGTAGTAAATGTAGATACTTAAACAAAACCAACTGTTTTATAAGATCATTTTAAATTTAGTATCAAAATAGAAAAATATAATATTTGTAAAAGAAAATCTGATTCACTACAATACGTTTCTTTTTACTTTTAGACTGACGAAAATAAAGTCTTGTAAGGCTTCGTTTTCTTTTACAAAGTTCTTCGTTTTCTTCTAGGTCAAAAGAAACCGAAATAGAAAAAATGAACTTTGTTGTATATTTATAATGAAAATAGATTTTTTAAATAAAAATCTTTCTCCAGTGGAAGCATTACTCTTGTATCAGATTTTTTTTTATGATACTATTAGAAATGCGTCTGAGCTGGTCACGCCACTAAATTGGTTGGGCACCAGGTGAATAACTCTCTATAGAGCTGTATACATTTTTTTGGTAGTGGCGACTGGTCGCGCCGCCATAGTATCACGGTTATTTAACCGACTTATATTTATAAGGGTTCCATTTTTTCCTTTTGAGATAAAGAACCCTAAAAAAACATTCTAGTAAAAAAAAAATAATTAAAAATTCACAAAAAAATATGCAGTTTTATAAACGACACTGGCGACTCTGGGCTTTCAGCGATCATCTTTAGGATTCTGGGTATTTACCATTACGTATTAAATTGTCGAGAAAGAGAAAGAGAGATAGAGTTATACATCCTATAATATAGCCTTTAACAGTTCAGTTTAGGTCGTAAAATGGATTGGTAGTACCTACTGCTGTTGTTTCCTTGCGTGATCGAATCAGAAATAAAGATATCCGCAGGAGAACCAAGGTTGCCGACATAGCACGAAGAATCGCCAAACTTAAGTGGAAATGGGCAGGGCACATTGCTCGCAAAACAATTGGCCGGTGGGGCCGAAAGGTTCTGGAGTGGCGACCGGGTACCGGAAGAAAAAGTGTTGGAAGACCCCCTACAAGGTGGACCGATGACCTGGTGAGGGTTGCGGGAATCCGATGGATGCAAGAATCACAGGACCGTTCTTTGTGGCGACATTTGGAGGAGGCCTATGTCCAGCAGTGGACGTCTGTCGGCTGAAATGATGATGATGACTGCTGTTGCCCCTACCCTAATTTGACGCATAAGCGCGGTCGACCTTTTACGCATTATTTCATAAAAGTCATCAAGTAATAGGTACCTAAATATTTGCAATTTATTAAACAAAAATATAAAGTCACTTAAAATGATCTAAATCAGTTGTTACGACATGTCAAGTTAACCCCACTCGTGCCGTATCGGGCGCAAATCTAAAAGGTATAAATCGCAGTACCATCAGATAGGCCGTCTGAGGCGTTAAGTGGAAAACTTGCACTATGTAATTAACTATTCAACGGGTTCAGACTGTATCAGGAAACCTATTGACGTTAAAGCATAACGTTGCTTCAATATCAAGTCTATTATGTAAGAGTGACCAAATTATGTTTCATATTTATTTGGTAAACAACTTATAGCTGCAAGCAGTAATCAGTATGCAGCATGTGTTGGATCATTCTGTTCTTTTCAAAATGGTTGAGCTGAGTGGTGCTAATATTAGCGTCATGACTATGAGAACAGACGCTGTCAGTTGAGACTGGTCATCTCTTAGCTGCCAGTTGCTATTTTAATATCTATATTTAGTTTTTATTTTTACTTTATTTGCATTGTTCTCACCAAAGACATTCAATATTAAATCTCTTTGGTTCTCACATGATAGCGACAAGAAACATGTAACAGAAATATTTTTAATTACAAAACATGATTGAAAAGAGTTTCCGTGGAGATCAATGCTTTGGAATGTGCAATAAGCATTAGTTTTTTCTGACTGACTGACTTCTTGACATTTCAAAAGTGCCTGTAAATGATTTATTTGAAATAAAATGCTTTTTGATTTTGCAGCTTCGCCCGGATGAAATTAGTACTTTTCATTTTTATAGACTTTTTTTAAGGTAGGACATCATCCAATGACTTTTCCCGTTCTAGGGCGGAGCAGGAGTGCGGGTCAGACTTTTACTGACTAAAACCACATTTATGTTCCTTCTTTGCCCTTGCACTCCAGAACCATAGGTTTCCCTTTCGGAAGACAACCTATAGCCCCAGTAGGCTTCTGCCCTACTTCGCTCCTACGATTTGCAGATATCTCTTTGAGGCGCGCGTGAAAAACTGCGTGCCGTGGACGATTTGGGCTCGGTCCGGGCAGTTACTGGACGGCTGGACAGCCAGGTATCCATTCCTAGTCAATTTTAACCCAGATTATAAGCTTCCTTGGTCTCAAATTTCGTTAACAAACTTTAGTTTTTTTTAAATATTAGTGTGATTTAAATATAATGAGTAATATCGCTGGCCCCGGGCAATAAAGCGGTAATATCAAAAATCAGTTTTTACAGGAGAACGGTCTGTCCTGCAATACACGTTTTCATATGCGTACACAATATGTGTGAGCAAATAAATATGTCATTTCTTTCTTACATCTTTGCGCACATCAAATCTTACACGAGCGACGTTTGTGAATACTGCGTACCTAATCTTTTCAAAGAACACGAACAAGGAAATGAAATATTATATAGTTCAAAAATAACGAGTAGGTAAATTAATAGGGAAGGACTTGAACCTACTAAATAAAGTGAAGGACGAAAAACGTGGGGTAATTATTTGGCACACCACAAGGTACACAAGGTAAACAGTAAACAAAAAAAGAAGCAACAATATAACCAGCCTAGACTAGCTGTCACCTAGTCGAGAAGGCCGACTATCCGGTCAAGTTAATGGTCAGCAATTAATCGGCGTAAGATGCCAACTAATCGGCAATTAATGAGCTAAAAATAATAGCAATGAACCGAAAAGGCTACACAGTTGACTAAATATTTATAAATATTTATGGTCAAATAGTCGTCTGGTCGGCTAGTTGGCCAATTCTTATAACTTTGGTATGTACATGGGCCGGCCATCGGCCCATCTCTATAAATTACATTTGTCCTAAGCTCGGTCAGGAAATACTATAACAGCTCACTTCCTTATCCTTATTCTACCTTATAGATAAATTTGTTTTTTTTTTGACTGGCCTGTTGGCCTAGTGGTTAGTGACCCTGACTGCTAAGGTCGCAGGTTCGATTCCCACAAAGGACAAATGTTTGTGTGACGAGCACGATCATTTGTTCTGTGTCTAGGTGTAATTTATCTATATGTATGTATTTAGAAATATATAAGTATGTTTATCAGTTGTCTAGTATTCATAACACAAGCTCTGCTTGGCTTGGGACTAGACGGCGTTGTGTGATAGTTGCGAACGACTACGTTTACCTGAGACAGACGGTTCAGTTGAGTAGGTCTAACTTCGAGAAAGAGATCAATCGTCGAATCCGACTTGGCTGGGCAGCGTTCGGGAAGCTGCGCGGTATCTTCTCGTTCAATATACTACAGTGTCTCAAGACAAAAGTCTATGACCAGTGCGTGTTGTACCAGTGATGACACATGGCTCCGAAACGTGGTCGCTTACAATGGGCCTCATCAGAAGACTTAAAGTCACCCAAAGGGCAATGAAAAGGGCTATGCTCAGAGTTTCCTTGCGTGATCGAATCAGGAATGAGGATATCCGCAGGAAAACCAAGGTTACCGACATAGCACGAAGAATCGCCAAACTTAAGTGGCAATGGGCAAGGTACATTGATCGCAGAACACATGGCCGTTGGGGTCGAAAGGTTTTGGAATGGCGACCACGTACCGGCAGACGTAGCGTTGGAAGGCCTTCTACAAGGTGGACCGATGACCTGGTAAGGGTTGCGGGAATCCGATGGATGCGAGACGCACAGGACCGTTCATTGTGGCGAGACTTGGGGGTGGCGTATGTCCAAAAGTGGACGTCTTTCGGCTGAAATGATGATTATTAATTATAAAACAAAGTTCCTCACCACGTCTGCCTGTCTGTCTGTAAAAACGTCTGTGAAACTGAAAAACTACTGAATGAATTCGTGAGGAGGGTTTAGTTGGATATTATTTACATGCATGATAAAGTAGAGAAAAACTGAAAACAAAGATTTGTAACACCCGTACGAAGTATGGTTTTTAGGAGGTTGGAAATCATCTAATGACTCCTACCCACTCTATGGTGAAGCGAGAGGGTGTAATTCACTAACTTTTTCCTTTTGCTTTCTGGGACCACATCATGGATTTGTTGACATCTTATTGAGGCGCGTGTGAAATACTACGCATCAAAGACTCGGGCTCGGTTCCCACCTAACGGCTGGACCGCGAGCTGTCTATTGCTCGTCGTTCGCAAGTCCGTGCCTACGCGGTTGGCCGGAAATCGTTCTGGGACTCCCGACGCGTGGAAGTACGGCGTATCCCTACTTCTGTTTAAATAAGTTTTCTTTATGTATTTACTAGCGACTGACCGCCGTCGGCCGCTAATAATTACATTAAGTAAAATTCTCAAGCTCGTTAAAAGTACATAATAAATAAATATTATAAACGAAAAATTGTTCAAATAATTGTTTTAAAATTATGAAAAGCAGAATTTTATCGAGTCGATTTCGCTGTAACAATTATTAAAGCGAAATTGAATTGTGGAATTTAAAAAATGAGGTAAGTGTTAAAAGATTTTTGGGAAACAACGAAAGTACTTTCATTTTATTGGTTTAATTTTGTAATTCAAAATAATTTTACGGTGAAGATTGCCGATGTTTAATTTTCATGCTGAAACGGGCACGATTTTGAGTATGTGATATTTTCATATATATTTAATTAAGGCTTTGATTATATTATAATTGCGCGGGCAATTTGGATTAATTAGTGCGCCTCACCATCAACGATTGCATCACTGCTTATTATCAGGTGGGATCGCAGTCAAGCATCAGTTCACATCAATTAAAAAAACTTTTTACAAAAAAAAGATAACCGACTTCATTGAAAAAACACTAAAAGGATCAAAATAACTTTAATTTCGGAAGTCGGTGTTTCTCGGTATTATTTGTATCTTATTTAACACCGACTTCCGAAATTAAAGTTATTTTGATCCTTTTAGAGTTTTTTTAATGAAGTCGGTTATCTTTTTTTTGTAAAAAGTTTTTTATTTCACACTTTTTAGTTGGGATACACTTATAAACAGATTGCCTGTTACACATGACAATTCCAATTAATCCAAACACTACTAGGTTACATTGTTTTATTATGAAGTTCTTGTGTCTACCTTCCACCTTCCGGCTCCATCATCAGATCAGTTCGATAGTACCTTATAGCCAAAGTGCATTTCATGACAATTCTAATAAGCCCAAACACGGCTAGGTTACATTGATTAATGACGGAGTTCCAGTGCCTACATTCTGGCTCCATCATCATCATCAGATCAATTTGATGATAGCATTTTCAACGGAACTATTCAGAACCATTAATTTATTTGTATTATCATAGTCGCTATCTTCATTGTGATATCTATGCGAGTATGAAGTTCCGTTGACCATTTCTGATCTTCTTCATCAGTTCCACTTCATCAAAAGTTACTTTTTGACTGTAAATGCTTAAGTTCTTGATGAAAATATCAAAATCACTATGCAGTTGCCTATAATATTTGAGAAGTTCCCTCGATTTCGCCAAGATTTCTGACTTGGTGACTATAAAATATTTTGTAAAATCGGTTGGTAAGCGACGAAGTAATGCGCCAACAAACATAAAAAAAAAATACAAACATCCGAATTGAGAACCTCCTCCTTTTTTAGAAGTCGGTTAAAAAAAATGGAATGATGTGTCTTGCAGAAAGTTAGGTACCTTGCATAAAAAATACTTGATGTATGTTTAGTAGCAGAGAGATCATTAAACATCGTGTAAGTCGTCAAATGATGATTTTTGAGATTAGTAATTTTTAGGGTTCCGTACCTCAAAAGGAAAAAACGGAAACCTTATAGGATCACTTTGTTGGCCGTTTGTCTGACTGTCTGTCTGTCAAGACTCTTTATCTTAGGAACTCGTAGAGTTATCGAGTTGAAATTAAAACGATATACTCATGTCTGCGGTTCCTTGAAGTTGTGAAAAAATCAAACTTATAAGTTGTTGAAAAAAAATATACGGCCGTTTACGTCGCAAAAACGTATATTTCGACACTTTCAAGGGAATCAAAATTCAAAGGGTACATCCCGTTGACCTTAAAACCTGAAATTTGTCATGAAGGAAGGTGTCATAGCACAAGTATAGGAAAAAATCTAAACACTGTAAATTTGTAGTTACGTCACAAAATAAAACTTTTTTTGCGATTCGGAAAAATATTCGCTATTCAATTCGGGAATTGTACTGTTTTCATATGTAAGTTTGTACGGAATCCTCAGTGCGTGAGTCCAACTCGCACTTGCCCGGTTTTTCCTCATGAGTCACTCTGTCTACTGGTGAAAACTGTATTTAAATCGTTTCTAAGTTTTTGAGTCTAACGCAAACAAACATGCGATGGGGAATTTTGTGTTATAATAAGTAAGGATATTATGAATAATGAGAGCAGTGGTGGCCAAATGGTAACGGCCCCGACTTACGAGTTGTAGGTCGCGGGTTCCAACCCAGCCAGGAGCATTACTTTGTGTAATTTATTTCATCACCACTGCTCTCAAAACGGTGAAGGAAAACATCGTGAGGAAACCGGCATGCCTAGAATCAAAAATTCAAAGACATGTGACATTCACCAATCCGCACTGGGCCCGCGTGGTGGGTTACGGCCCGTTCCCTCTTCTAGAGAGGAGGCCTGAGTCCCAGCAGTGGGAAAATTAAACGGCTGACTATGTTATGCTATTATGAAATAACGAAATTACTCTATACGTATACTTTCCGCCTTTAGTTAGCGCCAAGTAATCATTAAAACGCTAAATAGATACTCGATATACAAGTAAAACGAGTGTGTAATTAACTTGTATACTTGGAGTGATCAACCAGCTAGGTTAATCGTTCCTATTTACCCGTCGAATATACTTTACAAATAATTACATGGCGAGCATTCACGAGTGCCGATAGTAATATGTGCTACCTACGTATGCCTATAACTTGCGTTGTGTAAAGTAAACCATAAATTATTTTTTTTTTTTTTTTTTTAAAGTACAGACCGCCCCTCTCCATTAATTTCTCATGTATTGGGGGTGTGTTCACAAGAAAAAAACCGGGCAAGTGCGAGTTAGACTCGCGCACTGAGGGTTCTATACAAACTTACCTATAAAAAGAGTTAAATTTCCGTATCGAATCTCAAAGATTTTTACGAATATTTTTACGAAAACATAAAAGATTTTTTTTTTTTGTGAAACAACTACAAATTTACAGTTTTTAGATTTTTTCCTATACTTATGCTATGAGACCTTGCTTCATGCCAAATTTCTGGATTCTAGGACAACGGGAAGTACCCTATAAATTTTGATTCCTTTGAGTGTCGAAGTATACGTTTTCTGGAACATAAACGGCTGTATCTTTTTTTTGTTAACTTGCTAGTTTGATTTTTTCACCACAGCTTCAAGGAACTGCAGAATTATTGAATATCTGGTTTTAATTTCAACTCGATACCTCCACGCGTTCCTGTTCCTGTCAGATAGACGGACGGAAAACAAAGTGATCCTATAAGGGTTCCGTTTTTTTCCTTTTGAGCTAAGGAACCTTAAAAATCAAGGGATGTGTCAAGAAAAGAGATAAAAAATATGAAAAACGCTACGGACTGAAAGTAGGCAACGCGTTACACTAACCTCAAGTGCCTAACATGGGGACAGTGCTGAAAGATGATAATAATAAGCAATATTAAATATGATTAAATATTAAATTGAGCTAAATAACTAGAAAGGTGCGCGGTACAGCCAGGATCCTCCGACCAGATGGGAGTTGTGTCTAGTTTCGGCAACGTTTTTGGAACACATTCATTGTGGGTATAGCTAAGGAGTGAACTTCCCTGCAGGAGTCTGTATTTCCTGATAACGACCTAGGGTTTTAAGTCCCCGCTGGAGTCTACCGGCTACGGTATGCCCGGGGTCATGGACGGTGAGCTATGGATAGCTTACCTTCCGGCCGTCCGGTAAGGACTAAGCCCTAGACGACGACGCGTCGCGCGCCTCAAAGAAATGTCAGCAACATTGTAGGAGCTAGTTAAAGATAACGGCTGCCAGGGCTGCGAATTGTTCGAAGGAGTTACCACAGTCCTCGCAAAAAAGGGCAACTAAAGGATAGGTTTTAGTCAGTAAAAGTTCGACACTCCCTCGCGCTCCATCTAAAGCGGGAGAAGTTATTTGATGATTTTCCACTTGAAAATAAGGGTCTTTAAGTCAAGAGTGAATAGGTTACTTTTAGGCAAGCGTCGACTACATAATTGCTTAAGCATAAGCATAGCATAATCGGCCTTTTAATGTTCCCTCTGCTGGGACTCAGGCCTCCTCTTTCTAGGAGAGAGAAAAGGGCCATAATCTACCATGCGGGCCCAGTGCAGATTGGTGAATGTCACATGTCTTCGAATTTTTAGTTCTAGGACATGCCGGTTTCCTCGCGATGTTTACCTTCACCGTTTTGAGAGCTATGGTGATAATTGCTTAACTGTCAGTAATACAAATAAAACTACCCGAATTAGGTTTTTTGAACTGTTGTTGTTCTAATTGAGCGGATAATTCTGATACCACGATACAGGATTTGATCGTTTAACTCCCGCTACAACAAGTCCAAATTCACTCATAACTTTCTCGAACATGATGATTATCACTATCTTTAGAATCAGTCTAACTGACCTTTCTGTATACTTATATATTATGTCGTGGTTACGAGTAGATCTTAGAAATTGATCACTTCATGATATGGCCATGTAAAACTGGCCAGATCGTTTTAAAAGTTAACATTTAATAACAATTCAATCTTCGTTTCGCCTACTTTCTTTAGACCTTTTATCATCATTGATATGGCCAAACGAGAATTGATATATCATCAAATTTTAACGTTTAAACGATCTGCAACGATCATATCGTGAAGTGATCAATTCTATGATATGACAAAGACATATATACTAGCATTTAGCAAAGGACCTGTGTGACTGTTTAACCATTTGATACATTTTATTATTTATTCATTTAAACTTCATGTACAGTGGTGATACATAGGCGGGCTTAATGCCACAAGGAAAATTTCAGACTAATTGCTGCAGTACTTGAAAGTACCATTACAAAGACCGTTCATAAAGTTTGATATCATAGTGTAGCTTTTCGAAATACCTACAGTTAATATGTTACCGTGAAAAGTAAATGATGTTCTAGATTTTATTGAGTATACCAATTTTATTCATAATTTTTTTATCTAATATATAAAATTCTCGTGTCACAGTTTTCGTTGCCATACTCCTCCGAAACGGCTTGACCGATTCTCATGAAATTTTGTGTGCATATTGGGTAGGTCTGAGAATCGGACAACATCTATTTTTCATTTTTTTTTTTTCCAATTTTAGATTAAAAAAAAATTATATACATAGCAAAACAACGTTTGCCGGGTCAGCTAGTATTATATAATATTCCACAATTATCACACAACGCCATCTAGTCCCAAACTTATCAGAGCTTTTGCTGTGAGTACTAGGCAACTGATATTCATACTTATATGCTTCTAAAGACATACATATCATAACAAATGATAGTGCTCATCACACAAACATTTGTATTGGGTGGGAATCGAACCCACGGCCTCTGGCATAGTAGACGAGGCCACTAACCACTAGACCAATAAGTCAGTCAAATGTGTTATTAAAGTGTAACGAATAAATTTGCATTTTTGTGTACACTTCTCTTGTTAACACAAGTAATTTAGTACAGGTAAAGCTGGTTACTTCACTAAAAACTATGACAGCCGTAGCCAAGTTACAACCGTCGGTCGTTGATCGCCTCGAGTTGCCCACGCCTCCTATTCCTTTGTTCTGACCACGTGACTGAGCGTTGAGATGACGTCAGAATAAAGGAATCGGAGACGTTGCCTACTCGAGGCGATCAACGAAAAGAGAATCGAAGCAAAAAGTTTTAAACTGGGCTAGGGGGGCTGATAAAAAATTCATGTGACTGTACATTGACCTTGCTGCTACAGAATTGCTTATTATTCATATCAAATCCTTGGTATAGTATGAAACCGAGATCGAAAGTAGGTTTAACAACTAAAGGTGAGCTTTCACCGGAGCGGAGTTGGGTTTCTTTTTCCGTTGGGAAAATCATCTTATGACATCCCCCACTCTTGGGCGGGGCGGGAGATAGTGTCAGACTTTTACTGACTAAAAACCCATCCTGTTCCTTCGTTGTCTTTCGTACCAGGGCCGAATCTTCCTTTCAGAATCAGACCCTTGGCCCCAATAGGCTTCGATCCTGCTGGGCCCCTACAGTTGCTAACATCTACTTATACTTAGCAATCGGGCCAGTACTTCCAGAGATTACCTCCTACAAACAAACAAATAAAAAAAATATATATGTACAATATTAGTGTAGATAAGTCACGCTGTCTCGCTCCACCCTAAAGTTGGAGAAGTCATTGGATTGACTACCCAGCTTAAAAAAAAAACAATGGTATCGCCTTTTTATGATTTTTGAGTATCTCAAAAGTAATGTAAGTACATAATTAGTATTCAAAATTTTATAAATCTTAACGCCTGTACGACATTGATAAAAGCAACCAATTTTCAGTGTACAACTTGAATAAAACTTTGCTTACAAAGCTTAAAGTCTCTGAAAATCCGTTGTTCACTACCCTATTCAAAATGATATTTATATTTTGTAATAAAAAGGACATTTAATGCTCCAACTTTGTTATTTCAAATATATAGTGGATTACTAATTAGACAACTTTCCATCTCGACTCTACGGATGCTCGAACATTGTAGGGTACTAGAGACTAACTATAAACATACCAAACAGGCTTGATGTTGGGCGTCTATTAACGACTTCCCAGAAAACACAACACTATGATATCATTATATATCTTTCAAAAGCTTCCAGAAAACACCCATTCACACAAAGACTCAACAATTTTGTGCGCGTCACTTTCCAAACGAAGTCACCGAAATGTTCAATACGCCAAAAAGCTTATATTTCTTGAGAATTAATTTTATTCAATGATAATATCCCAGTGCAATGCAAACCCAATCAAACTCGGCAAACTCAAACAGTGAGGGTGTCCCGTAAACGAGTAATCGAGTGTTCAATTGAGCAGGATCTCGATTATCCAGAAATTGAAAACGAATGCGGCTGTAGAATTGAAAACGAATCTTCAATAAGTAGTGGTTCTTTTTTGCTTCGTTTTAACGCTAGAAGCGCTAAAACAGTAACAGTTCCGTCTTTTGTCCGTCCTTTATAGAGAAAAAAAGCAATTACCGTCTTCTATTACTTACGTAATAAACTTCCTTAGAAGTATTCTCCTATAGATGAGCCGCTGTGTACATTGTTACGTCAACAGTTCTAAGACTCTGCTTATTAATTAATTGCTAAGATATTTGTTACATAGAAGATAATTCTATGAATTGTCATTGTGAAACAAGTGCTAGATTTATTTATTTTTTACTTTCATTAAAGTAAAAACAATTTACAAAAAAAAAACGACTTCACTAAAAACAAAACACTAAAAGGATCAAAATAACTTTAATTTCAGAAGTCGGTGTTTTTCGATAATGTTTGTTTTATATTTACCACCGACTTCCGAAATTAAAGTTATTTTGATCCTTTTAGTGGTTTTTTAGTGAATTCGGTTTTTTTTTATTTCACACTTTTTAGTTGCGATACACTTATAACCAGAGTGCTTATTTCTCATGACAATTCGAATTAACCCAAACACTGTTAGGTTACATTGTTTTATTATGAAGTTCTTGTATCTACCTTCCAACTTCCGGCTCCATCCTCAGATCAGTTCGATAGTACCTTATAGCCAAAGTGCATCTCATGACAATTCTAATAAGCCCAAACACGGCTAGGACGACGGCTCGTACATTGATTAATTACGGAGTTCCTGTGCCTACCTTCCAGCTCCATCATCAGATCAGTTTGAGAGTACCTTATAGCCAAAGTGCATTTCACGACAATTCTAATAAGCCCAAACACGGCTACGTTACATTGATTAATTGTGGAGTTCCCATGCTTCAGTGTTTAACTGATGATGATAATGTAGTCGGAAGACTACATTATCAAGAAGTGAACTGATGATACCATTTTCAACATAACTATTCAGAAACATTAATTTATTTGTATTGTGACTGACCTGTTGGTCTAGTGGTCAGTGGCCCTGACTGCTATGCCGGAGGTTGTGGGTTCGATTCCCACCCAGGACAAATGTTTGTGTGATGAGCATGATCACTTGTTCTGTGTCTGGGTGTACATTATCTATAAGTATTTATTTAGAAATATATAAGTATGTTTATCAGTTGTCTAGTACTCATAACACAAGCTCTGCTTAGCTTGGGACTAGACGTCGTTGTATGATAGTTGTGGAATAGTAGTAGTAGTAGTAGTAGTATTGTCATAGTCGCTTACCTATCTTCATTGTGATATCTATGTGAGTATGAAGTTCCGTTGGCCATTTCTGGTCTTTTTCACCAGTTCCACTTAATCAAATGTTACTTTTTGACTGTAAATGCTTAAGTTCTGCATGAAAATACTAAAATCATCATATTCGATTCCTCATGGATCCCATCATCAGAACTGGATTCTGAAAAAAATGGGACCAATCGGAAAGCAACTCGTTTAACAGGAAAAAAAAAATTTGCAAATCGGGCCATAAACCACGGAATTCTGAGGTAACATACATAAAAAAAAAACATAATATAACCGAATTGATAACCTCTTCCTTTTTTTTGAAGTCGGTTAAAAACCACGTTGCCTCACAATTGAATTTACTCCCGCGTCGTGTGTGCGTTAAAAATATATAAACTCATATATCACATAAACAAAACACCTGCTCTGAAATAATTAAATTATCTGTAGGCCATACAAATACACCACAAGTTTTTAATTAGTACAAAATATACTTAAAGGGCTTATTAGAAAAGGTCTTATTATTGTTTAATTAAATTCTCAATAAATATTATTCATAAACAGCAAAGTTATTAGCGTTTGTTTATATCCCAAAATGTCACTCAATTTATAGAAATATTGTACAGGGAGTTGTAGGTCGTTGGTGGGGTATTGAATAAATGACGATCAAAATGGAAAAACATTGCGCGTAGTACTAGGCATGGCTGGCTAGGCCTTTTAAGTTCTGTCATTTCCATATTTACCGGCAATTTTGAATTTGGAACTGTTCTATATTCGAATGTGAAATTATTAGGATTAATGCTATTGTTTAGTCACAGCGTTGATTGGAATCTGTCAGGTTACGTACGAAAATGAATCTTTCTAAGGAAAATGTTCGTGCAATAATTTTCTACAACTTTAGGAGAGGCCTGACACGGCTTCAGTGTTTTGAAGAGCTAACATCTGTGTTCAGTGATAAAGCCCCATGTCTGCGGACTGTCAAACGCTGGTATTTAGAATTCCAGCGTGGACATACTAGTGTTACAAATCTCGCGAAGGACGCCCAAAATCCGCCTTCACTGAAGATAACATCATTGCTGTGAGACAACTAATTCTTGAAGATCATCATGTGATGTATCGAGAGATAGAAGCTCTATTAGGCATCTCAGGGATAATCATTCAGAAGATCTTGCATGAAGCGCTGGGTGTGAGAAAGCTTGTTTGCCGTTGGATACCGCATCTGCTTTCCAACGATCACAAGGCGGCCCGCGTCAGATGGTGTAAGAAAACTCCACAAAGGTTCAACCGAGGAGAGTTAAATCACGTCTTCAACATCATCAGTAGTGACGAATCTTAGATCTATGCCTACGATCCTGATTCCAAACAACAATCTAAATCTGGAAAAACCGGCCATGTTGCAAATATTGCACTTGAAGATCGTAGAACGGTTATCGCAGAGTGGTATACAACAGTTTGTTTACCACAAGTCATCGCTGAACTTCGAAAATCTATCTCAAAGCGATGCATCATTCGGCACCACGACAACGCAAGCTCACACAGCGCTCGTCAAACGATTGAGTATTTGAAGCAGGAAAAAGAAGAAATTCTTGACCATCTTCCATACAGTCCTGACCTAAGCCCTAACGATTTCTTTACATTTCCTAAAATTAAGAAAAGTCTTCGTGGTCAAAGGTTCTAGTCCGGTGAAGAAGCCGTCGACGCTTTCAAGTCAGTCATTTTGAATACCTCCACTTTAGAGTGGAATAAAAGTTATAACAACTGGTTTGAGCGAATGGAAAAGTGTATAGCTACGTGGTAAATACTTTCAAAAACAATAAAAAGTACTATAAGGTTCTAGTTGTGTTTTTTTCTTCAAACGACAAAACTTAAAAGACATGCCTGGTATTTTCTAGTAGCAATTGTTATGAATGATTGATTCTATTATGAATTTACCAATTATGAAGAAGGGGAATGAAAGTTTTCCCATATATTGCTGACATGTATTTTTTTTCTTTTCGTTAAAAGTGAAACCTGGGCCATATCTTATGCCCCACCTGGGCAGAGCATCGTGAGGGCTTCGGCGGCAGCGATTTCTCGCTCCGGGCGTTGGTACAGGCCATTGTCCAGAGCGAGAAGAAGTGTCAGGCGGTCGCCTCCTTCTGCAAAGCAGTGATGCTAGCAAAAGAGGCGGCCGCACGCGCGAGGCAATGGCTTTTGCGCCCCAGTGACCGGGATTCCGATCCAGACTTCCAGCCATCGTAGACGCGGGCTTGCGGACGGCGAGCAAAGGGTAGCTTACCGTCCGACCGCCTGGTAACCGTCCGGACCGAGCTCAAGTCATCGACGGCGCGTAGTGTTCCACGCGCGCCTCAGGAAGATGTCAGCAACCGTAGGGGCCTAGCAGGAGTCGAAGCCTACTGGAGCCATGAGTGTTGTGAAAGAGATCCCGGGACAGTGGAAATATGGCAAAGAAGGAACAGGAGTGGGTTTTTAGTCAGTAAAAGTCTGACACGCCCTCGCGCTCCTCCACGCACCTTATTCACCTTAAAAAGGCCACATCTTATAGGAATGTATGATAAATCAATAGCAAAAAGAATTATGACTACTAACCGTAACCAAACTACAGCAAAAACTAACTAACTACAGTAAACTATAGCAATAATATTGTTATACGGCGTTATTTTTCTTAAATAAAAATACTGTATGTCTGATATTTTAAGTTTCCCATTGTTAAATATAGTTTTAGTTTCGGTTTTTATGGTGAGTACGCATTAAATAGTGTCAATCACTATCAAAACACTAACGCGCATATTTTCAATGCGATTAACATTTTTTTATTTACTAGTTTTAGTGATGAAGAAATGCGAGTGCGAAAAAAATATAACAATAATAACCAATTTAATCTATTTTATCAATGGAAACCTCAAAATATTTTATTATATCATATTTCCCTTTCATCATAATACATATAACGAAAATAGATAACGCCTGACAAAAATATACTACCAATGCTTCTATAGGTATCTTCGTTCGGTTACAGTTTATAGACCTGTTTTTGTTTTTGCTATTGATTCCTGGTATTAGCATCTAAAATATAAACCTAAGAGCATGGTGCAGAGGTGTGGTAGTACTCTTCTTTAAGAAGAGTGACAATACGCTTAAGAATTACAGGCCCATCACACTTCTGAGCCATGTGTACAAGCTGTTTTTCAGTGTCATCATGAACCGTCTCACACGCAGGTTCGACGATTTCCAGCCTTCCGAACAAGCCGGATTTCAAAAAGTCTAAAGCACCATGGACCACTTACATACGTTGCGGCAGGTTATACAGAAGACTGAGGAGTATAATCAGCCTCTCTGTTTAGCATTTATGGACTACGAGAAAGCCTTTGATTCGATCGAGACTTGGACTGTCCTGCAGTCTCTCCAACGGTGTCACATTGACTTCCGGTACATCGAAGTACTTAAGTGTTTATACAAAAACGCCACCATGTCAGTCCGACTTCAGTACCAAACCTCGAAAACTATCCGCTTGCGGCGGGGTGTGAGGCAAGGAGACGTCATTTCTCCGAAACTGTTCATGGCCGCAATGGAGGGTGTCTTCAGGCTTCTGGAATGGAGAGGGCTAGGCTTAAATGTCAAAGGCGAGTACATCACTCACCTTTGATTTGCTGACGAAATAGTAGTTATGGCTGAGACTACGGAGGAGCTCAGTACAATGCTTTGCTTGACCTCAGTAAAGCTTCCGAAAGAGTGGGACTTAAAATAAACATGGACAAAACCAAAGTCATGGTAAACATCCATGTAGCACCCACTCCTATCAAGATCGGAGACTCTACACTCGAAGTTGTGGACGACTACGTTTACCTGGGACAGACGGTCCAGTTGGATAGGTCTAACTTCGAAAAAGAGGCCAATCGTCGAATCCAAAAAGGCTGTGCAGCTTCTGAGAAACTGTGGTCAGTTTCTCAAAACGAAAGTCTATGACTAGTGATGACATATGGCTCTAAAACGCGGTCGCTTACAATGGGCTTCATCAGAAAGCTTAAAGTCTCTCAAAGGGCAACGGAAAGGGCAATGCTCAAAGTTTCCTTGCGTGATCGCGTCGGAAATGAAGATATCCGCAGGAGAACCATGGTTACATATATAGATCGAAGAATCGCCAAACTTAAGTGGCGATGGACAGGACACATTGCTCGCAGAACAGATGGTTGATGGGGACGAAAGATTCTGGAATGGCGACTACGTATCGGAAGACGCAGCGTTGGAAGGCCTCCCACAAGATAGACCGATGACCTGGTGCGGGTCAGCATTACTGCTTCGCAGAAGGAGGCTACCGCCTGCCACTCCTCCTCCTTTCGGACCATTCCCTGTATCAAGGCCAGGCGCGAGAGGTTCTTGCCGCCGATCTCCCCTTCGAGGACACGGCGGTGATCTGCCCAAGCGGGGCACACCTCTACTGTAAGCTCTACCGTATCATCCGGGCGGTCCTGGAACTTCCCGAACTGACCATGTTTGGTAAGAACCTTCATCATGTGGAAATTGAGGACGCCGTGAGATCTTACCAGCCACTCCTCACAGAGGGGACTTACCGCCATAATTATAAGGTGTCCAGCACTGGGTTGCGATTGTCGCTGTCACCATTCCGCCATGAGAAACTCTGTCTGCCATGTCGCGACTTGTCACGGCAGCGTGGTTTCGCTCCGGCGTTGCATCTCCACGCGTGAATCGTGCTTGCGTGCAAGGACTTGCCTGCAGATCAGCCATTCTAGCAAGGAGGCTCGCCGCTTTACGGGAAACCGTGTGGTATCCCCGCACCAACCGTATGGCCATGACACTCTGGCATGCGTTCAGCTGGGCCACCGGTCGTTTTCGCAGCTCCATAAACGGCCATGAACCGAACGATGCCTGTGTAGAGCCTCTAGCAGGAGGCTTCTGGACTCCCTAGGTTAGGCAGAAGCTGCTTGAGGGCAGCCCCAGTTCGATTTAGATTGGGAGCCAGACGTTGGAAGTGCTCCGTGAAATTCCATCGGCTGTCAAGGACGAATCCCAGGTACTTCATCGTCGATCTGACACCAATGTGAACTCCTCCTACCGTTAGTTGGAAACGCCGTTTAGGCGCGCTTCGAGGACTGTGAAAACACGTGGCTTCGGGCTTGTGCCACCTCGCATCCCAACTGCTGGATCCTGTCAACGACTATCGCAACACCGCGTGTGGTTCGAGCGTTGCCTGGAAGACTGTGGTAGGGTTTCTGAGATTGCAACAACATTACATAGAGGAATTATTGCTAGACTTTCACATCATAAACGTCAATCTGATTACTTTCCCACATACTATCCTGCTGCTAGGCAAAGACTTTCCCCAAGTCCTTCACCTGCACTGAATTATCAATTCTCGTAGATCGCATCTGAATCATCTTGCCATCTCTTTCTGGGCCGGACTCGACTGTGCTTCCCGTCTGCAGGAAACCACTGCGTAGAGACTCTTATCCGACAGTCACTGGGTAATCTGGGCATGCGGCTGACCTGACCCACCCAATCCATTTCAGACTAGCAGCAATTTTGCCAACGCGCACGTGTATTATGCTCGTTTTTGAGCACAATGTGTTTTGTATATTTGACAACGATATAATTTAACTTTCAAAATATCCTAAAGTTTAGGCAGAATAACCGCAAACCAAACTACAATCGTGGGTGTTTGAATTTTATTAATATATTGAAGGGTTTCTCACAATATTTTTGTTACAAATATTTCCATTCCGCCTACATCTGTTTTCGAATATCTATATGGTTTTATTAAACTCTTCGAGATACAAAAGCTCTTAAGGAACAATACAAGCAAGATCACAATATTATTAGATATTATTTGTATGAATACTTGAGTGTTTAATAATCTCGCTAGGTGGATCACAAACAGTTTAATTTTACGATTACGCACTCGCGCCAGCCCTTTGCTGTGTCTAACGTCAATTATTAACCCTCTTAAATAAAATATTAAGGGAACGTTACGGGGCACCCTCAACACGTGACATTTAATGTTATTCCGGAAATTATCATACATGTTCTATGATTTTATTATAATGTGCAAACCGCTTACAATGTTTAATGCTCTCAAAATATTGTTAAGAAACCGGCATGTCCTAGAACAAAATTTGAAGGCATGTCACAACCACCACTGAGCTTACGTGGTGGGTTACTGCAATTTCTTCTCCTAGAGAGGAGACCTGAGTCTTAGAAGTAGGAATATCATAAGGCTAATTTATTATGCCTTACCTACACTCAGTCAACATGACGACAGAATAAACACCTAACAAGGGCTAACTTGCAGTTTGCTTGACTTGTGAGAAGACAATAACACAATTATTTTGAAACTGTAAGTTTATATTTGTATATGTATACCTAAGTGTGTGTATGTTTGTTATTCTTTCACACTGAAACGTCTCAACTGATTTAGATGAAATTTGGCACACGGGTTGTCCATGTCTTGTGATACGAAATACAGAATTTTTTTATCCCTCAAACAATTTTCTATTTTCACGCATGCAAAGCCACTGTGAGAATCTAGTTACTTGTAATATAGGAGTGCAGTATACTTTTCTTTAAAAGTATATTCGTTATCTTAGTGCAAGCTTTTGTATTAACATACGGTAAAGCGGATTACATTTTATCACTTAAAAGTAAGCTGTATTGAAGCGAAAACCTTTTTGTAGCTTGGTTTAATTCTCTTTTTATTTTACTTCTATCATTTTACACCTTTGCCGAAGAGAAGAAATGCAAAATGTGTTGCTTACAACCACTATAACACTTTTACGCATATAACATTAGTACCGTATATTTTGTGAGTAACTTTATGCTTAAAACAAATATAAAAGGATTTCAAGTAAATGTATAACCTAGATATTCGATTTAGATTGCACGCTACTTTCGTCCTAAATTTTTCACAGCGAGTTATTTTATTTTGAAAACATTGTGTCAGACTTAACACGGTTTGGATTTTTTTTTCACATTTGTAGGCTCTGGTTATGTTAAATGGTGTAGTATATTTTCGCAGAATATAATTTACGATATTCATGTCCATTTTGGTATTGAGAATGTGACGACTGTCGATTATTTCGACTAAAAGAGAAAGAGACAGATAGTGACATTTGTCTTGTAATTTAGATGGATGGAAAGAAAAAGGGATGCTAAAGAAAATATTAATTGACTGTATAAGGTTGACAGGAATTAAATAAGAGTCTCAAAGAGATGGCAGTTTCACTGACGCGGCCCCTTAGAGGCGATGCCTGCTAGGACCGCGGAGCATTCGAAAGAGTCCAAGTGACCGTAAAATGTAAAGGGTAACTAAAATAACACAGGTGGGTTTTAATTAATGAAAGTAACACTCCCTCTTGTTCTACCTAAAGCGGGAGAAGTTGAAACTTCTCCTACGAAAAGTTGAATCAAAAAGTGTATTGCACCCACTCTAACTATCATGAAACAAAGGCAGGAGTGCTAGCACGAGCTCCTAATGCGATCCATTTTGTGACCTAAACTATACTATTAAAAGGAGGAGATGGAGCTATATAGGATGTATAGCTCCATCCCTTTTTCTCGCTTACATGACTAACATTTTAACACGTCACTGTAAAGCGCCTATTACACTACTCGATATTCAGACAGTCTTAGTGTATGTATCTCATCGTTCTGTTTCATTCCTTTACATGACATTGACGCAAATTGACATGACGTAAGTTGCTCTGTTTTGGAACGCTACATAGACTAAGACTGTGCAAATATCGAGTGGTGTAATAGACGCTTAAGGTCCCAGGTAGATTTTGGAATTAAATGTCACAACGTTTCTTCCTTTAAAAACCATCTCCACTACGACAAACGGCCAATTTCAAAAAAATCATAAAAACGTTTAGTTTTTCTATTCGACCGCAATCGAATAGAAAAACTTTACAGCTCTAAACTATGTAGGAAAAGGGGAGTAAAACCATAAATAAATAACAGGCCACAATCCGCCTAGCCAGTCTAAATAAACCTTCGGCTGTAGTGATGGGAATTAGAGCCATCGATGCGTCAGCAAACCGCCTGCTTAGCCACCATTTTGAAAACCATTTATCCAGCTGTGGTTAGCGTAATTGTAGTGTCTAGATCGGTTCTTACATAGCACAAGTGTATACTCCAGTAGTTCAGCACATTATGGATGGTTAAATCTGCTTCTATTTTCCAGACTGCAAAAAGTGTTATGTTTTTTTTTTTTTGATATCCAAAATACTTAATTTAAGAAAAAAACGTGTTGCGCCGACCCCAAATAATAGGGATATGGGCAGGAAGATGATGATGATGATGATGATCCAAAATACTTAATTTATATTACAGTTGTTATTGCCATATAACGAAAACCTCTCAAGGTTTATTTGTGTGATGGCGACCCGTTCATTTAATTATTAAATAGTTATGTTTTAGTAAATAATAATAATTAATCAGCCTTATAATGTTCCCACTGCTGGGACTCAGGCCTCCTCTCTAGGAAAAGGAATATATATATATATATATAATGTTATGTTAAAAATGTAATAATAATTATTATAGGTACAGTAAACTTTTGTGTAAAGAAGAATTTTGTTTTGTACTTACTTATAATTTTTTAAAACTAGTTTTATATAATGTTTGTAAGTCTTCTGGAAGTTTATTAAGAAAGTACTTAAGGCACTAAATATTCTGCAACTCTCAACCCGTACCCATGCGGCATTTCGTAGCATGTATGCATTTTTATTTTGCCTGAGGTTCGTCCGTCCGTCTGTTAGTGGGCTGTACCTCATAAACCGTAACGTAACAGGTAGGTACCTACTTGAAATTTTCACAGAATGTTGAAATAAATTTACACCAAAATTATAAAGAGGTAAAATGTTTGTAGAATGTAATCTCTGCAAAATAATGTTCCGATTGGTAAAATTTTTTCGCCAATAGAAAGCTGCTTTATTTCTGAGTATCATAGGCTATATTTTAAGTACGCGGAAAGAAGTAAAAGCGGCGGTGAAGCTGTGGGCAAAAGCTAGTTTAAATTAAAATGAAAAATTATTGTAGGTTTCTGTAAAAGAAACGTAATTTTGTCGGCGTTTTTTAATTGATTTAAATATGTAGGGTAATACGGAACCCTTCGTGTGCGAGTCCAACTCACACTTGGTCAGCTTTTGACCACATTATAAGCTACTTTATTTCGCACGAAAGAAGAAATAATAATACCGGTAGCTACCCAAATTAAAACAATCGTTATAATAAATTATATTTAAGCAAATTACAATATTTGCGAACCACGACATCGAAGGTAAATCAAAAGATACAAGTCCTCGGATTTCGACGGATGATTTTCAACCAGCAATTCGTTTTCTCCGAGAAGACATTTTCACTTTCTCATTGTACATCTCTGTTATGTTTGCTAAGGGCCTAATTACCCCGCTCGCGTTTTGTTTCCAACAACCAAGTAATAATACAGCAAGTACAAATACTGTGAGCTCTCAAGTTAGCTAATGTCAATGAAACTGTGGCTGGACGAAACAGACTGGAACTTTGCTGGTTTACAGTCAATTAAGTTAATTAGAAAAGTACTTTTGTAATTTTTTTATTGTATTACTAGTTTCTGCCAGCGGCTTCGTCCGCGTGAATGTTGGTTATGCGGACGTGAAGTCGAGATCAAAGACAAATAAAAAGTAGCATGCCCCCCTAGCCCAGTTACTATCGTATCGTTCACGCCGAACGCCTCGAGTAGGGCACGCCTCCGATTCCTTTGTTCCGACCAGGTGACTGAGCGTTGAGATGACGTCAGAACAAAGGAATCGGAGGCGTGGCCTACTCGAGGCGTTCGGCGCGAACGATGCGATTGTAACTTGGCTTGGGGGGCTGTGCCCATCCTTGAAGTTCAAACTTCCTCAGACCCAAATTTCATCAACATTGGTTTAGTTGTTTAACCTTGAAAGCGTAACAGACAGACAGACAGAGTTATTCTCACATTTATCATAATAAGTATGGAATAATTACGGGTTTAATATGGAGCCTTAAATGATTTAGAATTCTAATGGTGTTTTACATTAATTACAAGTGCAATGATTGATTCAAGTTAGTTAATATTCAGCAGGTAATCCTTCACCCCTCGTATTGAAGCATAATAAATGAAAAACTCGATAGATCCACAAACCACATATATTAAGGCAATCAATCTTAATTCTCGACATTAATCGTATTTTAAAGGTCACTCAGCATTGTAATATATTATCAAGACGATTGCGTACGTGTACAAGAATCTAATAAAGTAATTTTAAAATCTCCTTACAAATTCCCCTTTTTATTTCACCAGTTGCTATTGTTAAACCCCGTTCAGGGAATATTCAAATCAGTTTATGGCAAAGTGTAACCAACCCGACAAAAGAAAGAGTAATAAAATGAGAAAACAAGCAGGGAGGGAGTGCAATTCGGTTCATGTCGAGCGGGAAACGATGTTTCCGCACTTTTGCTACGAATAACTGTCTTGAACACGACTCTAGCACTATTTGCTTTAGATTCTTGTAACTTTACCAAATAAAACGTTGAACATTTTACAACATCGGTATGTAAACTGTTGAATAAAATAACTATGTACGTGATCATAAAGTTCAATAAAACTTTTGATATTAATTTTACTGAATTTTCTGTTGTAGTTACACTATGGTGCAGAATAAGCGTTAAAGCTATGCAGATGTGTAATATACTAAGTAAGACGTCTGTTTACACATGACTTGAGAAACAAGTTGTAGTAGGGAACGGGGACGTCGACAGGGAATTTCTCGGCGTACGCATTATATATGAAGATGCGAGGCGCCAGTGCGTACCTACACAAGCAAGGAGTGAGGCGTACTAAGGAATATACTGTCAACATGCAACGAATATGTTTTACTAAATGAATGGAGATAAAAATATGATTGTTTTGTTTTATACACTACAAAGGGTGTCTGATCGTATTTGTCAAAATCTACGTAGGTTGTCAAAAAGGTATTAACAAATAAGTGAACTGGTTTTTGTCAGTATTTTTTTATTGAAATTCAGAGGCTGTTTTAATAATTTGTAAAAAGATTTCCTGTGGTTATTGTAATGTAAAATTGATTTAGTTATATATTATACCTTGAATAGGTGAATAGGTTACTTCTAGGTAAGTGCGTTCCATCGTCGGCCGCATCGTCGCTTTCCATCAGGTGAGATAGCGGTCAAGCGCAAACCTAACAAGAATAAAAAAAAGCCTATTGTCAAGTGACTTCTACACAACTGAACAATATGTGGAATCATTGAAACCGGCGCTATCTTCGTAAAAAAATTTAAGTTCGGAAATCATCTTCTCCCGCTACGAATAGAGCGAGAGAGAGAGTGTCAGATTTTTACTGACTGAAACTCACCTGTGCTCCTTCAGTTGTTCTGTGCGATCCTGGACAATGGTAACAACACTTTCCAACGATTCTGTAACTCAAGTGATTGTTTAATTTATGATAAAAAAAAAAACTGTATTCTTTATTTAAATTTGATATTTTCTAAATTTGTACTGTTAGGATGGAAGGAAGGAATGACAGCAAAGAGTCTATGAAAGCGGTGGGCGCACCACTTTCCCTCGCAATTTTGACGGGTGTCATTGGCGTGGCGGGAACATCGCTCAAGGGCCGTGAGACTTATATTGATTTGTGCTTAATTAGATTAATTGGCATTATTGTTATTTTGTTCTTTAAATTAAAAATAAAAAATTGATTATTTTGTTATGTCAAGTAGTTTTTTTTTTTTAAATATCTGCATTTCTGATTCCTAAAAGTACATATTTAGACAAATCATTATCCGAAACAAAAATAAACGATCTTATTATTTGATTTTGCTAAGGTGTCAAATTCGTCACGATAAAGTTAACAACATTTACAGTAATTAGTAACTTTTGATCGATATCTCAAACATAGCTTTATAATCGCTTCGCAGCGCTTGGCCTAATTCCACCCACTTTTGAACCGTAACCTGAACTTTGCTTATCTCGTTAACTATCAGTAAAGTGGTTTATATATGTAGTTATACTATGTCAATCCGATTAATTACCCATAGGATTAGAAAATAAACAATCTGAAGCTGCTCAATGTAATATAGGGTGATATATCTTTATTATCAGATTGTAATTCATCAAGTGTCTATACAGTAATGAAGTACCCTCAAAGTCATTAAACTGTAATTAATCTTATTAATTTAGAACGTAACTAAGAGCGAGGGAATATTATATATAATACCTACCTACATTAAAGTTTATGCACCTTTATATTTAAAATATGTCGACGTGAAAATCTTTACCTATATTTATTGTAATTAATACTAAATATTATAAAGAGAGATTCTTTGCTATGTCTGTAACTTTAGTTCTTCTGCGAATATCTTCATTTTTGATGTGATCATGCAAGAAAACTCCGAACATAGCCCTTTTAATTACCCTTTGAGTGACTTTAAGCCTTCTAATGAGGCCCGTTGTAATCGACCGCGTTTCGGAACCATATGTCATCACTGGCAACATGCACTTGTCATAGACTTTCGTCTTGAGACACTGTGGTATATTGGACGAGAACACACCGCGCAGCTTACCAAACGCTGTCCAGCTGAGTCGGATTCGAAAATTGACATCTTTCTCAAAGTTAGACCTACCGAACTGGGCTGTCTGTCCTAGGTAAACCAGACTTAAGTGGCGTTGGGCAGGGCACATTATTCGCAGAACATATGGTTCGTATGACGACTACGTACCGGAACACGCAGCGTTGGAAGGCCTCCCACAAAGTTGACCGATGACCTGGTGAGGGTCGCGGGAATCCGATGGATGCGAAACGCACAGGAACAGTCATTATGGTGACTCTTGGGGAGGCCTATGTCCAACAGTGGACATCTTTCGGCAGATGATGATTATAAAGAGAAAAGATTTCTATGTTTGTATGTTGGTTTGTAATTAATAAACTTAAAAACTACTGAACTGATATTAAAAAGTCTTTCACCAGTAGAATGCTTCCACCACTTCACTCGACTCCTTCGGCTTGAAACGATAAAAACCCGTGATGAATTTTAATAAATAACAAGTTATGACTATCAATTTGATTGAGTCTAGTTTGAGTCGTGTGGAGCAATTGACTTGAAAATTTGACCACTGAGTTTGATTCGGTGTTTCTTCTCAGGGTAGTCAGCTAGTAAACACCGACCTCATCTAGTTTAAACTGACAAAAAAAAATTAACGTGTAAAAATGTTTTTTACAAAAAACCCATTAGCAGAATAAATATCATTTATGTTTTTTTTTAACCGACTTCTAAAAAAGGAGGAGGTTCTCAATTCGGATGTTTGTATTTTTTTTTTTATGTTTGTTCGCGCATAACATATAACATAACATATAATATTCCACACAACCATCACACAACGCTATCTAGTCTCAAGCTAAGCAGAGCTTGTGTTATGAGTACTAGACAACTTATAAACATACTTATATATTTTTAAATAAATACATATTATAGATAAATTACACCCAGACACAGAACAAATGATCGTGCTCATCACACAAACATTTGTCCTGGGTGGGAATCGAACCCACGACCTCTGACAACTTCTGATAACTTCGTCGCTTGCCAACCGATTTGAAAAATTCTTTATTTGTTGGAAAGGGTATACTTTCCAAATGGTCCCATAGTCACCAAGTTGGGATCTGATGATGGAATCTTGGCGAAATCGAGGGAACTCCTCAAATATTATAGGCAACTATATAGTGATTTTGGTATTTTCATCGAGAACTTAAGCATTTACAGTCAAAAAGTAACATTTGATGAAGTGGAACTGATGAAGAAAACCAGAAATAGTCAACGGAACGTCTTACTGGCATAGATATCACAATGAAGATAGTTAAGTGACTATGACAATACAAATAAATTAATGGTTCTGAATAGTTACGTTGAATATGGTTTCATCGAAGTGATCTGATGATGATGATGGAGCCGGAAGGTAGGCACTGGAACTCCGTAATTAATCAATGTAACCTAGCCGTGTAAGGGCTTATTAGAATTGTCATGAGATGCACTTTGGCTATAAGGTACTATCAAACTGATCTGATGATGGAGCCGGAAGGTGGAAGGTAGACACAGGACTTTATAATAACACAATGTAACCTAGCAGTGTTTGGGTTAATTGGAATTATTATGAGAAATAGGCACTCTGTTTATAAATGTATCGCAACTAAAAAGTGTGAAATAAAAAACTTTTTACAAAAAAAGAATAACCGACTTCACTAAAAAGAAAACACTAAAAGAATCAAAATAACTTTAATTTCGGAAGTCGGTGTTAAATAAGATACAAATAATACCGAGAAACACCGACTTCCGAAATTAAAGTTATTTTGATTCTTTTAGTGTTTTCTTTTTAGTGAAGTCGGTTATTTTTTTTTTGTAAAAAGTTTTTTATTTATTCTTGATAGGTTCGCGCTTGACCGCTATCTCACCTGATGGAAAGCGATGATGCGGTCGACGATGGAGCGCGCTTACCTTGAAGCAACCTATACAGTCTTGAATTAAAGATTCCCGGGTTGTAGTCATCAGGAAACACAGACTTCGGCAAGGAATTCCACTCCTCAGCAGGCTGTACGCACATTGAATGTGTTTCCAAAACGTTTTGTGCGTATACATGTGATGTCCACCTGTACCGGTGGCGATCGCGGTTCGCTTGGTGGTCCGATAATGGAACGCGCTAGGCGGAGGTTAGGTTATGCAATTCACATTCTTGCATTGTGCATTCGATCACATGCTCCCCGAAATGAACCAAATATAGTCTTCTCATCTTTTATTGGCGGCTGCCAGTGGCATTACCCGCGTGAACGTAGATAATTGTCCCAAGGGATCATACTCCTGGGGTAAAAAGTATTCTGTGTGCTATTCCTGGACATGTACTACCCGTTTGCCAAAATTTTATTAAAATCCGTTCAGCTGTTCGCGCGTAAAAAATATTGAAAGTGACAAAGTTTTGCCTTTATAATATCAGTGTGATTAATGTCTTTATGTTGCTTTATTCTATATTTTATCTACACTAATATTATAAAAAAGTAAAGTTTTTTTTTGTTTGTTGGAGGTAATCTCGATCTGAAAGTACTGGTTCGATTGCTAAAATTTTTCACCGATAGAAAGCTGCTTTTTTCCTGAGTGACAGGCTATATTTTATGTACGTGGATAAAGCCGCGGGTAAAAGCCAGTTTTTCATATTTTTCTATGTAGCTGTTTTTATAAAAGCCTTACAAAATAGGTACTATAGGTACTCGTTTCCTTGTTAAATCGGCTTAGGGCTGCCATACAAAAATAAGTTTCGATTATGCGGAAATGGAGTGTGTCATTGTCCGAATTTTTATTGACTGTACAATTTTTGGAGGTTTTTTAGTCTAAGTTTTGTCTTTATTACCAAAATTGACCTAGGAGCTAATCAGAAATATACTATACAACATTGTTCATGAGGTAAGGTGAGGTTCTTTTTATGAACAACTCTACGTTGCTTTTTAAGTTGCAACAAAACTGAAAATATTTTGTGCTATCACGGAAAACTGCTTATGGTGTCTTAAAGTCTTGAGAATCGATGCCGAGTTGATAGCATGTTGGTTCTCTACCGATTGCTTTTCGGGGAGTGTGCATAGGAATGGCATAACTTATTTCGGCCAAGACTGTTCCACCATCGGGCTACCAGACGTACTGCGATGCGACCTGTGCATAGTGAACCTCCAACCTTTAAGCACAAAACGTTTTGAGAACACATTCATTGTTCAGTTAAGCACCCCTAGCCAAATTAATAATCTGCAATCGCTAACGCTAGTCGAAAACTAATCAAATGTATGGGAATCACGTCATGTCAAGGTTAAGTCACGTGATCAGAAAAAACGAATAGAAAATTCGTAGCCAACTTCACATCGTTCAAAATGATAGAATTAATTGTTATCGTTTCTACAATGCTCAAGCTACATCTTTTGTTATTGTAGAACGACATTGTAGACCAAGCGTACGATTCAGGCGCGTCAACATGGCTACCAACTTATCGTTTTCTACAATTGCTGATACCGAGGCGTTACCGATTGGAGAACGGAATCCGACACGAAACGGTTGTAACTTGGCTAGAGGGCAAGGAGCAGAATTCCCTGCTGAAGTCTGTATTTCCTGTTCGCTACCACTTGGGGGTCTTTAAATCAACAGTGAATGTATGCGCGTACCATCGTCAACCACATCATTGCATACATAATGTGTCATAAATAATATTTTTAAAAATACGTCTAATTCAGAATTGCTTCTAAGCCTAGTGGAGCAGTGGTCGGGACAAAATCAACATAACGCTAAATATTCATCCATTCTGTTTCATCCCATGTCAATCGAGCGATTTCATTTCACCAAAAAACCTTTTTCAATTCATTCGTCATAAAAAATTGAAATGACACTCGAGTTGAGAAGTAACGAAACTAATTTAATTTCAATTTCTAATTATACACGACGCGGACATAAATCTTTGCATCAAAATTTATGCAAATACAATGAACCATTACGCTTCGTTACACAGAATCAAGCATCTAAGAAGAATTGGAGAAACTTCTTCAGATTTAATCGCAGATTTCATTTTTTTTATTTTACATAATTTTAAATAAAGTTTTCGCCGTGTTCCAATAAAAAGTATTGAAGATATTTTTTTACGCATCGAAACGAAAATAAAGGTGCGAAAAGAAACATTTTATCTTACGTTGATCTCTTTATTTTTATTGTCAGTTAAGACAGGGCGATTTAAAAAAGTAGAAGATTTTTCTCCGTAGCGCGTTTGTGTTGGAGCGTATCGTCATAATAAAAATTCGTCGATCTAGGTTCTATTAGCTCATTTCTTTTTATATTTATCTTTAAGAAAAATAGGTAGTAAGCTTTATGTTATTTTTTTTTATTGGGTAATCTTGAATGTTTCTGACGTATGAGGCAAGTCGGTAATTATGTTTGAAGTCACGTGCGGGGAAGTGTTTTATTTGCCTATCAGTGTATTTGTATTACCATCCAGCTTTTCTATTATTCAATCAAACAAGCATTGCTTCGATGTTTATAGCCTCTTCCCCTAAATGATAGTCGAGTATGCGATCGATCGGTACACTTCGGGGAAAAACCATGAGTCGTCGTCGTTAGAAATGACAAAGAAACCAAACTTAGTGAAGGTAATACGTGGTTGGTTTTTTTACTGTCAGCTGTTTATTCATTGTGATTTTCTTTCACTAAAATAATGTAACCTACATTATTATGTATTTTTAGTAATATATAATTTATTTTTAAATTATTATTTTTAACCTACTACGGAGGAGGAGGTTATCAATTCGGTGGTTTTTTTTTTATGTGTTACATCAGAACTCCGTCGCTTATGGAACGATTTGCAATTTTTTTTTTTCTCTTAGAGAATACGTTTTCCGATTGAACAAAATAGGATCGAACAAAATAGGATGTTCAGAATTCAGTTCTGATGGTGGAATCCATGACAAATCGAGGGAACTCCTCAAATATTATAGGTAACCTATAATATTTGAGGTGATTTTGGTATTTTCATCAAGAACTAAAGCAATTACAGTAAAAAGAATATGAAATGGAACTGATGAAGAAGACCAGAAAGGACCAACGGAATTTCATACTCACATAGATATTATCACATTGAAGATAGTTAAGCGACTATGACAATACAAATAAATAAATGGTTCTGAATAGTTATGTTGAAAATGGTATCATTGAAGTGAATTACTGGTGATGATGATGGAGCCAGAAGATAGGCACAGGAACTTTGTAATGATTCAATTTATACTAGCCGTGTTTGAGCTTATGAATTGAATTGTCATGAGATGCACTTTGGCTATAAGGTACTATCGAATTGATCTGATGATGGAGCCGAAAGGTGAAAGGTAGATACAGGAACTTTATAATAAAACAATGTAACCTAGCAGTATTTGGGTTAATTCAAATTGTCATGACGAATAAGCACGAAATTAATTATAAGTGTATCGCAACTAAAAAGTGTGAATAAAAAACTTTTTACAAAAAAAAATTACCGACTTCACTAAAAAAAAAAACACTAAAAGGATCAAAATAACTTTAATTTAATTTTGGAATTCTGTGTTAAATAAGAAACAAACAATACCGGGAAACACCTACTTCCGAAATTAAAGTTCTTTTGATCCTTTTGGTGTTTTTTTTAGTGAAGTCGGTTATTTTTTTTTGTTAAAAAGTTTTTTATTATTATTTCAGCTATGCCGTATATATCTAAATAGTATACATAATATACTATTTAGATATATACAGTCATCAAAGGATTTAAGTAACCGGGGTGGTTTTTTTTTTTTTATTTTTTTATTGGGTGGGAAAATCATCCTAATGACATCCCCGCTCTTGGGCGGAGCGGGAGATAGTGTCAGACTCTTACTGACTAAAAACCCACTCCTGTTCCTTCGTTGCCTTCGTCCCAGGGCCCCGGGTTCCGCTTTCACACTACCCGTGGCCCCAGTAGGCTTCGACCCTGCTGGGCCCCTACGATTTGCTGACATCTCCTTGAGGCGCGCGTGGAACAATACGCGCCGTCGACGACTTGGGCTCGGTCCGGACGGTTACCGGACGGTCAGACGGCGAGCCACCCATTGCTCGCCGTCTGCAAGCCCGCGCCCACGGTGGCCGGAAATCGGGATCGGAATCCCGGCGGCGGTTGGAGCGTAAGGACCGTTGCCTCACGCGATCGGCCGCCTCCTTAGCTAGCATTACTGCTTCGCAGAAGGAGGCGACCGCCTGCCACTCCTCCTCGCTCCGGAGCATGGCCTGAACCAAGGCCCGGCGCGAGAGATCACCGCCGCCGATTGCCCTCACGAGGTCACGGCGTTGCTCTGCCCAAGCGGGGCACACCTCCACCGTGTGCTCCACCGTGTCCTCCGGGTGGGCCACACAGTGGCGACACCCGGGCGTCGTTTCCGCACGAATCCGGTGCAGGAACCTCCCGAACTTACCGTGTCCGGTGAGGACCTGCGTCATGCGGAATGTGAGGACGCCGTGAGGTCTTTCCAAACCGGGGTGGTCAGATACAGCTGAAGTTTTCATGAAAACTAATTAAATTTTAATTTCATTAAAATTCATTCATCTATGAGCTGTTTATTTGTTGTGGACTTAATTATGTTTAATTCATATCCATCCATCGGTTTCCATAAAAACTTTGACTTCGAAACCTACAGATACCGGCACGGATCTTGAGGGCTGACTTCTACAGTTCTACTTGCGCAGAAGCACGCAGAAGTGAAATTGGGTCTCTTTAGTGGTATGAAAACAGATGCGGGGGCTGGGAGTGCAATCCCTGTACAGTGATTGACTCGCCGATGTGTACGATGCGCAAAGCGATCTCCGCTCTTTCGCCGAGCGCTCAAGATTCGTGCTGCTATCTGTACCTACCCTACGCTACTTACCTACCTACCTACACTACCCTAATTATATTTCTTCTTTGCTTTTAAACCTTCACTGTATGCTGATGAATAAAACAAAAAAGAATTATTAAAATTGGTCCAGCCGTTCTTTAGATATAGCGTGACCAGGAGAACTAGGGGTTCATTTTTTATATATTTAATAGACCTAACCAAACAAAATCAAAATATAGTTAGGCATCGAAGTACTTCTCCACATCGCTTTCATTTTAGACCGTTCCAAGAAGACTGACAGTATTACCACCTTGAATGGCAATGCTAATTCTTTGGGCAAAGAACAGACTAGCCCTTTGGTCATGCAAAGTTTTGATCAGGCGTCGAGAAAAATAGTAAATAAAACAGTTTATACCTATTCTAATCTTAATATCGTGCAAACTTTAAAAAAATTAACCTCCTCCTCCTCCTCCTCGAGTCGTTTTCCTTATTACTGAGGGTCGTGAAGTTCCCGCTGGATTAGCTTCTTATTGATAGTATCTCGCCCTTTGTTACGGTTCTTAGCAATTGGATGTCCAGTGTGGAGCGGACCTGATTTGCTCACAAAACACTAAAATCATTTGTTTAAAAGTAGATTTTTTGTTTACTGTAAAAGAATCTCTAATCTAATTTTCCGAAAGGAATGTCTAAATGATGGCGAAAAGTGCATTCAAATCATCTTTGCAAAGTTTATGAGAACTACGTGGTCCCACAGACCGACACGAAAAGCAATATTTGATAATAAATTACACAAGATATGGCCAGTGCTCAGTTTGAGAGTCGTTGACTCACTTTTTGAACTAACCTGTGTAATGTGATGTTATTATTTTAATTTGTAATAAATAATGATATTACAAATAAAAATAATAATAATATGCATAGATGTCTCCAGATTATTGCAAACACCGTAAGTGTGTAAGTTCATATCTTTTTGAATACAGTAAAGCCCATCCAAATTCGACAGGTTAATATGACATGCTTGTTTTTGAGAAGAATGAATTTATAATAAATTGCGTAAGATTATAAAATTATGGTTTATAAATCTTACAATAAAGTAGTATTATAAAATTAAAGTGTTAGCACTACCTATGACATAGATAAACAAACAATAATCAAACGTTGGCACACCGTTAGAAGAAACAATAGGTACTGATCCGAGACGATCAATAGATCGCTCCCGTTCCCGAAGGATATCAGTGTTTGCTTTCCAAAGCATAATGCTTGCTTCCTGTTGGACCCTTGAGGAAAATACTTAGAAATTGATTCCGAACCTCGGTTTACAGAGCTGTCGAAGAGACGGCTGATAGCGTTCCTCACTATCCGTGTGGCAACTGTGACAAGTAGGTGCTTACGGGACAGGGCGGCCGCCGGTCGGGGATGTCTACGAGTCCCATTGTAAACACATAACGAACAGTGCGAATGTTCCCGACACCGCAAATTGAGTATTCAGCCTCGTATTGTTTTGTATCTTTATTAAGTTACACTATTGCTCCATTCTCTACAATAACAAGATGTTTCCTTACAACAGAATAAAATCTTTTCAAAGAATGAACGCCCTAGAACATTTTATATTGCCTTAAACGGGTGAAGAATCGTCTTTTGCGAGAAAATATACCATTGGGATTCAAAAACTGTTTCTTAAGGGATTCTCACGACATTCATTTGGGGGATATTGCGGCAAGCTCCTACCCAATGAAGTAATGTTGCAAGTTATTCGTGCAAACCTATTTCTGAATTACGAATAATAAAGTTAGGAAATTTTGATTTACTTTTGCGTTTTTTTTTTAAATATTCTCTTACATTTTAAAACGATTCAATAATAAGCCCGTATACTCGACAGTTCAGTAATAAAACTGTATCATGTATCAAAGATACTTTTACTGTGTAATAATAAATTTGATTCGGCGAAATCTAATTCAATGAGCAAATAAAATCGTTTATAAAAGTGTAGGAAAGAAATACGCCACAAAAGATTTATGGTAATCTCAGAAAAAATACAAGGCTAGACCTTTTAAAGTTAGGTATTCTATAAACATATAATATGTAAATACTTTCAGGCAGGTGTATTTACGCACGTTGATTCAACTTAAGGGGATTCAAAAGCCAAAAGCGGGATTAGTCTTGGGCCTTTTAAGAAATCTACAGAAATAAAGACATTGCCAACAAATGTTACAGAATGGTGAATTTATTTGCATAATTCAGCAAACCTAAATCCTTTGTCCGCGGCTCGCTGCTCAAATAATAAATTTACTCCATGTTCTACACCCCGAAATGGTCTATCTGAATAAAATTATTTAGCTATTTGAACGCCGCATCTTTTACAATCTTATACGTTTCCACATAGCGTCTGTACCTATCGCGTATTTCTGAAGAGTGAGCTTTATTGCATTTTAACTCTCATATTTATTTAACCATACTGACGCAATAACGCGCCATCTTTTATGTAAGTGGCATTGTAACTATAAGTATCTGATATTTCACCCTATCGCATTGGGTATTCTGATCGTACGCCACGCGGGCGATTCTGCCGAGAGTACAATATGTGTAAATTTAGAAAACGTTTTCGGCACATTATTACGTTTAGGGATTTTCAAGAAAATTGCCTTATTACCTTTTTGAGTTCGATTCCGAACTAGGATTTAGTGGGATTTGCCGCACGCGTTTACAAAATATTGTATTTGCTTAAGTGTTATTACAGTAGTTATACCCAATGTCATTATTGTGCGGTGTAACAGGCTTACAGCTAAGTAATGCATAGTTCTTAAACATAATAATATTTGGAATACATTTAGGGGCTTGTAGTTTAGCAGATTACTTTCTGTCTAATGTTGGCCCATTGCCAATCCGGAAATTCTTAACCGGACTTAGAACATTCCGCGCTACAGCTCTTAAAATTATTTATACACGTTTAAGTTTAATGGTTCCCGACTTTATGAATTTGGACTGTACCTAATCTTTACAACGAGTTAAAACTTTTCTTTGTAAAATTATCGTAGTAAAAGAAAACGTGCGTACGTTTTAATTCCCATTTCAGTAATTGAGTTGAGCAATCACGCATTTTTGTTATGGTGAAAAGTTAAAAGGTGCAGAATTACTCTTTGTATCATTGCTGCAGGGTTTATTAAAGATAAACGTTGACAACCCCTTTGCAAATGTTCTTGCCCGAAATTACCAGGGCAATTTACAAATTTAATGAAGCTTTGCAAATGTATTTTGACTACGCAAGATAATGGATGATTCATTTTGAGGTACTTTTTTCAGAATTAAATAATAAATTACGTATTCAAAAATTTGGGTTATTTTAATTATCGTACCAAAGAACTATTTTTTGCATTTAAATCCTAAAGATTATTTCCTTCAAATGTCGTCCTTAAATGCAGTTAACATGGTTTGTTTTGCAGTTCCAATTTTGTTGATGTGATGACGTGTCCGAGCACTTCGAGTGGCATTTGGTGAATGTGACGTGTAATAGGTTTCAAGTTGTTCAGCATTGTACGCAGCTTATCCACATAGACTTTAGACTTTACAGTCATAGCCCCAAAGAAAAAAGTCTTGGGGTGTGTTATCCTAGGCGGCGAACTCTTTGGTTCGAAGCGAATTAACTTTTAATAAAATCAAACATTCGCCTTAATAATGTTAGTGAGATCAAATAAAAATAATATAATCACTGAAAAGATTTTGAAACAGTAACAAAAAACATAGCGTGGTTTGTGCAGTGCTTGAAAGATTGGTTGCTGCACTGCTTGTCACGGGTTCGATTCCCGTGCGGTTCAAATATTTTAAAGCCCACAGATATGGCCTACAGATAGATGTTTGGGGTGTAGGTGTCATGTGGGTGTGAGAATACATGTTTGTGAATGCACCAACGATGCAGGAATAATTGCTAGTGGGGCACCATTTTATTTAAAACAAACTAAAAAATAAAGCTTCATTGCTTTTTTTAACCCCACTTTCATTTCATATTAGTAATTTTAGAATCATACAATTGATATGGACGTGGATACAATCGATGTGGAAACCATAGGTATTCAAATTAAGGTAGTTTTTTTAGGCACCTTTATACACTTCTGTAACTGTATTTTCGTTGAAAAGGTTAATATAATTAGAAGTGTATCGTCCCCAAATATGGAAAACTCTTGTGCAACATAATACTAAATTGTTATCAGTAATTACAGCAACCCGCAGTTTTAGATAACAGCAGAACCACGTGTACAAAAGAGATTCTAAAAGTTTTCCAATACAAATTAATTTTAATAATACGGAAGTGTTGCCAAATTTGCGGTTAGGGTGCGTACAAATTGTCAAACGCGTATGTTTTCTCGATGCAGCTCACGAGCGACGCGCGAGTCTTGCATAAACATCTACGTCAACAATATAAAATGAAATATTCGTGGGCGTCGCGTTCAAGCGTGCACGTAACTACGTGCACGAAACGCCCATGAGAAGCCCATGAGAGCCCATGTGCCATGTGATAGCTAATGTGTAACGGTGATTTACTTTTCTATTTTTTTTTTCAATGAAATTACACGATTATTGCGTTGTCTTTTCAATGACATAGCAAATAAGTCCTAAATCACACTTATATATATCGAAACCCGGGGCCCTGGGACGAAAAGTCAGTAAAAGTCTGACACTATCTCTCGCTCCGCTATATTTATATAGCATAGTCGGCCTTATAATTTTCCCACTGTTGGGACTCAGGCCTCCTCTCTAGGAGAGGGAATGGGCCGTAATCCACCATGGGCCCAGTGTGGGTTGGTGGATGTCACATGTCTTCGAATTTTTGGTTTTCGGACATGCCAGATTCATTACGATGTTTTCCTTCACCGTTATGAGAGCAATGGTGATGAAATAAATTGCACAAAGTAATGCGCCTGGCTGGGTTTAGACCCGTCACCTACAACTCGTAAGTTACCACTCGACCACCACTGCTCCGAAAGTTGGTGTGTGTGTGTTTGTTACTTCTTCACTCTTAAACGGATAAACGGATTTCGGATTTCAATAAAACTAAGACTTGCTAAAGTAAAGTATCTTATGATAATTATCATCCCGTGAGCAAGTTTCATTCAGATATTTTCTACTAGCATGTGAGCGACGTATTAAAATATTAAATTCATTATTATTGACATTTAATTTTTAGACATAACTATAATTCCTCGATTGAATTGACATTAATAATTAATTACTTATTAATAATGTTTAATGCGTGCGTATGACGATGAATAAAAATTGCAATTAAAAGGCTGTTAAGTTATAAGTACTTACATGTTATAACATTGTACGCTTAGGGCCTGCGCACACTTGAGACAAAACTGTCTTAGACAGACTTGTCTGCGACAAGATTGTTTTGAGATGTCCAGTATTGCCAACAGTTACACTAACTTACCACTAGAATCAACTTTTAAAACCACCAGAAAACCACAATAAAAAAAATATCCCACACACAAAATCGCAAAATTTATCACTAAAAAAATGTGTGTTGTAACTAAATAAAATAAGTAGGCATATAGGATATTAGTTTCCTTTAATAATAAGTGATAAAGATTAATAATCAGTTGGTTTTCAGACGAATCATTTTTGTTTGCACCGTCATCGTCGGTATCAGATTGATAATTATGGATTCAACGGTGCTGTACATCAGCACCGTAGAATCCATAATTATCACCCGAGTGATCACATTTTTAGTAAAAAATTGAATTTAAAAAATCCACTAGCCACTTAAACCAATATTTCGCAACAACGGTTTTAACCCCTCATTTAGGGGTTAAAACCACCAGTTTTAGTGGAAAATCCACTAAGTTGGCAACACGGTCGTACGCCGCTAGACTGTTTTGTCTTGTTAGTGACGTTGACAAATCTGTCTAAGAGAGTCTTGTTTCAAGTGTGCGCAGGTCCTTAGTTCTCAATAAACGTTTTGACTTTGACGCCACTGCCAGCAGCTAGTATGAAATATTCAAAAATAACAGAACGCAGTTCTACCAACGTTACTCTCACACCACTATAAATTATTGTTTAAGGAAAAGAGTAATTTCTTCCCATTTCTAGTATAATCCAAAAACAAAAAACAACCACTTCCATAATTTCCGATATCCGCGAAAAATGCTTACCACCCAATGAAGACGTATAAAATCGTGATAGCTGCTAACAGCGACTTACGAGCAATACAGAACAGTCATCGCATCACAAACCTCGGCTTACCATTGAAAAGTTTAGTGCAGAAGACCAAGTAAGCTTTGCGCTTGATCTAATTATATAGACTGGCTTGTTGGTCTAGTGGTGAGTGGCCCTGACAGCTATGCCAGAGGTCGCGGATTCGATTCCCACCCAGGACAAATGTTTGTGTGATGAGCACAAGTTTGCAAGCAACAGTTTGTTTCTTTTGTGTCGGGTGTAATTTATCTGTATTGTATGTATTTAGAAATATATTAGTATGTTTATCAGTTGTGTAGTACTCATAACACAGGCTTTGTTTAGTTTAAGACAGGCATTGTGTGATAGTTGTGGAATACAATTATTTATTTTAGCATAGCATAACATAAAAGCCTTATAATATTCCCACTGCTTAGGCTAAGGCCTCCCCTCCAGGAGAGGGAATATGAATCATATTTTATCCAGATAACGGTTCATTCCCTCTCCTCTTTCTCTCTGTCCCTCTTTGTCTCTCTTTGTGAGGGACACAGGCCCAGTGAGGGTTAGTAGATGTCGCATGTCTTCATATTTTTAGTTCTAGGTTATGCCGGTTTCCTCAAACAAATTAAATTACACAAAGCTAAGCGCCTACAAGTGTTTGAATCCATTACTTACAACTCCTAAGTCGGGGCTACTACCACTGAGCCATCATTGCTCTCAATAGAATAGAATAGAATAGAACAGAACAGAATAGAATAGAATAAAACTTTATTGTACACCAAAATAGTAACAAAAACTTTTAAACTAACATAACCTATGGGTACAATGGCAGTCTTATCGCTATGTTACACAATTTCAAAGAAAGAAACGGAGAAAGAAAAAAAAAAAAAGAAAAGTACAAACAGTTCAATTTTACTTCTTTAAAATTATTTGTTTGTAAGTGGTCATAGAAACACTATCAATATCCTTAATTTTTTCTCAACTAAGTTGGGGCCGGCTTGCAGTCTAACCTGAAACAGTCTAACCTGGTCGGCTTGCAGTCTAGCTGAAGATCAGTATACCTACTTGACATGGAGCTACTACATCATCTCAGCTCCATTGGCTTCCAACTATCTGTAATGATAATCAAAGATCTACACATAATAACCGAGAACGACGGTAGTTTTTCTTTTGAGGTACGATGTCATCTAAGAACTTCTCTCGCTCTAAGGCCGAGCAGGAGGGTGTGTAAACCTTTTACGAACTAAAAACCACACCTATGTTCCTTCAGTTGCCCTTTGCAATCACGGGTTTCCCTTTCAGAAGTCAACTCATGGTCCCAGTAGGCTTCGGCCCTGCTAGGCCCCTACGGCATGTGTAAGGCTTTTTTTTTTTTTTTTTTTTTTATTGGGTGGGAAAATCATCCTAATGACATCCTCGCTCTTGGGCGGAGCGCGAGATAGTGTCAGACTCTTACTGACTAAAAACCCACTCCTGTTCCTTCGTTGCCTTCGTCCCAGGGCCCCGGGTTCCGCTTTCACACTACCCGTGGCCCCAGTAGGCTTCGACCCTGCTGGGCCCCTACGATTTGCTGACATCTCCCTGAGGCGCGCGTGGAACAATACGCGCCGTCGACGACTTGGGCTCGGTCCGGACGGTTACCGGACGGTCAGACGGCGAGCCACCCATTGCTCGCCGTCTACAAGCCCGCGCCTACGGTGGCCGGAAATCGGGATCGGAATCCCGGCGGCGGTTGGGACATAAGGACCGTTGCCTCACGCGATCGGCCGCCTCCTTAGCTAGCATTACTGCTTCGCAGAAGGAGGCGACCGCCTGCCACTCCTCCTCGCTCCGGAGCATGGCCTGAACCAAGGCCCGGCGCGAGAGATCGCCGCCGCCGATTGCCCCCACGAGGACACGACGTTGCTCTGCCCAAGCGGGGCACACCTCCACCGTGTGCTCTACCGTGTCCTCCGGGTGGGCCACACAGTGGCGACACCCGGGCGTCGTTTCCGCACGAATCCGGTGCAGGAACCTCCCGAACTTGCCGTGTCCGGTGAGAACCTGCGTCATGCGGAATGTAAGGACGCCGTGAGGTCTTTCCAACCACGCCTCAAAGAGGGGACTTACCGCCATAATTGTGGCGTGCCCGGCATGTGTAAGGCTCGGTATTTTAAGCTGGTCACCCATTAAGAGACCAACCTTGGTAAGTGTTGCCTAACCTTGAAGATTCCGAGCGCCTTTATTTTTAGTCACGAGCTCCTCAATCCCTGGAATCAGAGATCTGATTGATATAATTCATAGACTGATAAAAAGTGCATGCTATTGAGCGCATGGATTTTTTCTCCAGATGTAATGCAGGGTTCTTGAGAGAAAAGCCTTGAAAGCGAAGTAGCTTGATTTTTTTTAGTACTTTTGATAACATTTCCTGCAGCAATTTGGCTTTTTAGGGTTCCGTACCTCAAAAGGAAAAAACGGAAACCTTATAGGATCACTTTGTTGTTCGTTTGTCTGTCTGTCTTTCTGTTAAGATACTTTATCTCGGAAACACGTATCAAATTGAAATTAAAACCATATACTCAGGCCTGCAGTCTCTTGAAGCTGTGAAAAAAAATCGAAAAGAATAAAAAAAATTCTAATATAATAATATATAATAATAATTTATTCAATAAGTATTTTGTACAAGCCTCAGTGCACGAGGCCGACTCGCACTTGCCCAGTTTTTTTTTTTAAAGAACAATCTCTACGGTAAATTTACTGGCTTGATCAGAAAAGCAGCGATTTGCTCGAACAAAACGATTTAGATACATGTTTTCGTTCAAATTCGAGTCTCCATAAGCGCAAGTCTTCTGCTTCGAGTCTATCACACTAAAATCCAGCTCGTCGGATTCGCAGCACGTTCCCGACTGGTATATATTAAACAAACTAAACATTTGTAAGAATACCTCAGACTGTAGGTAAATTGTTTCGCTTGTTATTTATGTTTCGCAGCTTGCTAATACGTGCACGGCTTTATGAAGTACCTTCAGTGCGTATTCGGTTTTCACTTACGTTTTCAAGAGTTTCATTAGGAGTTTCGAGTTGTGGGGCAATTATCATGTCTTGAAATAAAATTGGATGAATACTTTTAGTATTACAATTTAGGGCCCAATTTTTTAACAGACAGATAACTATTTACATAATTATAAAATACTTAGCTAGTTATACAGGCTGTTTGGTGCATCATGTGCCAAATTGAAATGGTTGACTGGAGGGGTCATCTACTATACATTCAGACCCCTAAACACTTCTCATGCCCTGTGAATTTTTTTCATCGAATTTTTAATGTTTTATGAAAATAAAACCCAATTTTTTCATTACAATACAAATTTAAAAAAATACATATGGTTCTAAATTTTAATTTTATTGAAATGTGTGTTGTATAGAGTACCTTTAAATTTAAAATTAGTGACATTAGCCATCTATTTTTTTTTAAATTTATCCATGATACAGCAATTGACATAGCTATAAAAAAAAAAACCAAAAGCGACCGGAATCTTCCAACTCCCTCGAAAATTCTCTAGTTTGTCCTCTGGCTAGTGATGTACCACATTTCCACTAGGAAACTAGGGAGGTACTAGTTCAACGCATTGAAACGGCTTTCAATACAATTTAGGAGGAAATACGACTTCGTGCAACAACTATCGGAATACGAATACAACAATTTGAGTAGGATTTGTAAAAATTATGAAATTAACGTTAAAAATGCAATTTAATTTTTTTCTTTTAATAAACCCAACTAAAAGAGAGATACGAGACAGATTTTAGCTTATAAGAGAGAGATAACATTTTTAATAGGTTTTTCAGGTGTCATTTAAGCAAAAACATTATTTAAATCATATTTTTGAATATTAGTCTTATGTGACTCGATTTACAATTCTAGCGAATTCACCAAGTCATAAAAAGATTTTTATGGCATGTGGAACATCACTAGCAAGAGGATAAACAAGATAAATTTAGAAGGAAATGGAAGATTCCGGTCGCTTTTGGTTTTTTTTTTTATAGCCATGTAAATAGCTGTAACCTTGTCCAGGTTACAGCTATTTAATTTAAGTCGAAAACTTGCAAGTAAATAAACAAAAATTTGAAAGCTAATGTCATTTATTTTAGATTTAAAAGTACTCTAATACAATACACATCAAAATAAAATTTAAATTCAGAGTCTATGTCTTATATATATTTTTTTTTAATTTGTATTTGATTGAAAAAATTGGGTTCTATTTTCATAAAACAATAAAAAGTCGATGAAAAAAAAAGGCATGTGAAGTGTTTAGGGGTCTGAAAGGATAGCAGATGACCCCTCCAGTCAATCATTTCAATTTGGCACACGATGCACCAAACACCATGCATAAACACTACAAAAACAAAGAAACATTAAAAACTTAACTATTTAAAATACTGACGTTGCAAAACTTCACTGCACTCCGCTATCGACTGGTAATGTGCCATAAGATTAGCGGCGTTACCACAATACATGACAATGCTTATCCTCTGTCTAAAGTAAATGCATTTAGATAGGGTTACCATAAATACTTTTTTTTATTAAAAAGAATGAAAAACAAGGTAATAAAAAAGATTAGTTGAAATTCAAAAATGATGACAAAAAAATTATAATGTAATTGTATTTTTTTTTGTTATTATAATTTTTTATGTTAACTTATTTTTTAATTTTTGACACTTTTTATGAATTTTGTTGTATTTTTTTTTTTATTGTATTATGTGTAAAATGTATAAAACTTCTATGGGATTAGTTACATGAAATAAATGAAATTGAATTAAAATATTTTTTCAGGAAATGCAACTGAACAGTTTGATAGTATTTCTATCAAACTGTTCAGTTGCATTTCCTGGGATGGTATAGGATGATATATAATAGGCTTCGCGCAGGTAAAATATACCAAGAGAATATATTGTGGTGACCATAGAGGCCGGCCACACATATATTGCTGACATGCATACTGGCAGCATAATAATACCTTTTAAGATTTATGTTAAAAAAAATCATAGGATTTATATTCGAAACAAGATAGATAGAAGTTGCCAAATTAAAGACGTAATTTTATATTAAAAATATTTTAAAGTACTTCATACAATATAAACATAAGTATTTAAGTACAAGAAGTCTTTTAATTGCGTCTCCCGGGATATTACAATATTATCCCCACAATTAAGAGTATTATTTGGCTCTTTCCAGGACCTAATCTTCCTGTGTGTCAACATTCATTCAAACCCGTTCAGCCGTTTTAAAATGAAGGAGTACTTAATAAAATACATACAGACGTATGCACCTACAAATTTTCGCTTTTATAATACTTCTGTTATTAGTATGACACATTTGCGTTAAATATATATATAATGCATTTGCCTCTGATAACGGCTTTGCAGCCCACGTGAAAGTAAATAAAAAACTTTTTTACAAAAAAAAAACAGACATCACTATAAAAAGAACACTAAACGGATCAAAATAATTTTAATTTTGATTTAATAACCTCCTCCTTTTTTTGAAGTCGGTTAAAAACTGGGCAAGACGAGTGTACTCGCACACTAAGCGTTCCATACAAATTTATCTACGTAAATATTTCAATTCCCGAATGGAGTGTCGAAGATTTTTCCGAATCGCAAAAAAGTTTCTTTTTTGGTGACGTAACAATAAATTTACAGCTTTCAGATTTATTCCTTTATCAGTGCTATAAGACCGTGCTTCATGCCAAATTTCAGGATTGTAGGTCAACGGGAAGTACTCTATGAATTTTGATTCCTTTGAGAGTGTCGAAAAATACGTTTTTTGGGACATAAACGGCCGTACATATTTTTTTTGTTAACTTAGAAGTTTGATTTTCAAAGCTCCAAGGGACCGCAGATTTGAGTATATGGTTTTAATTTCAACTCGATACCTCCACGCTTTTCCGAGATAAAGGGTCTTGACAGACAGACAGACGGACGGACAAAAAAGTGATCCTATGAGGGATCCGTTTCCGGGAAACGTAAAAAATAAATAATAATATGCTTATATCACTCAGTGATAGAGTAGCATTCAATTGGCATAAGAATTGTTAAAATCAGTCCAATAGTTTTGAGTTTATGCATAATTGTTTCAGGTCCATCAATCATTCAGTACAGTTTAGATAGTTTACGTGATATTAAACACGCTATTTAAGGTTTAGAAAAAAAAATGGCCTGTCAATTTCAGACTAATTGGCACTGGCAAAAAAAAATCGTCATGGACATAAATAAACACATTCGTTTTTTGAAATTGTTTAAAAACTAATTGCTTTTCTTATTTGTTAAGTCTCATTCGGGTACATAGTGATCACATAGTTTTAAATTGAAACATTCTACCCTAACATTATGCTTTTATTAAAAACTTTCACATATGCCTTCAGATGCAAACTACTTTCTTACGATACATAATTTATATTCTATTAAAGTGAAATAAAACTATAACGACCATCATACTTACGTGCACTAGAAAATCAGAAATCAAGGGGAGTTAAAAATAATTAGGTGGCTGGCTACTTCGAAAAGCGTGAATTACTACTGCACACGCGAACATTTCATATTATTTTGTAGTTAGAGATGTAATTAAACGTAAATTATAGCCAAATTACTATCAGATTACTGATTTTGTAGCGGGGTGCGCCTGGTTGAAACAATAGAAATTTACTTCGCTTATTTGTGTAATTGAAATGATGTTAGGTTATGATTATTATTTGTTTTTATTTTAAGACTAGTTTCTGCTAGCGGCTTTGCCCGCGTGAAGTTTGGAAATTATTCCAAATATAATCCCTAGATATAAAGTATCCAATGAACATGGTCTACTTATGTGGCAAATTTCATTCAGATCTGTTCAGCCGTTTAAGCATGAAAAAACATATACCACACACAAAAAATTTTGTATTTATAATTACCGGCCCGCCTGAATGTTCGTTTTCATTTAAAAACCTGAATCTCAGCAAACCATGAACCATGACGGCATGTAGAGGACATGCCGTCTTGGTTCATGGTTATGTATACATCTTACGTTGTATTCCTCAATGTTGAGGGTCGCGAGGTGTTGCTTCATCGTTTTTTCTCGTACGATATGCCTCCATCTATTTCTATCTCTGGAAGTGTGAAGGGCGTTCTGTACTGTAGAGTCTAGAGTGCGGATCGGGTCGAACCAACGCATTGGGCTACTTCCACGAGACCTTTACTAAAAAATATTTAAGGCGGCATATAGCCAGACACAAAGTTAATCTATCTTTTGAATAATCAACTTGGCTTAAAAATAATGTTAATGTGGTTTGACACTGCCACTCGCCTTATTCTAATAAATACGTCTTCCTGTCTCGTCGTCCGTTCTTTATTTAGGTGTCTTCAAGGCCAGAGTAAATAGGCTCTTAATAAACTAGTACGATTCACCATCAACGATTGCATCACTGCTTACCATCAGGTGGGATCGTAATCAAGCACTAGTTTATATCATTTAAAAAAATTCCATGTCATCAAGAGAAATTTGTAGAACGGCAATCGATTAGTGGAAAGATTAAAGTGTATGTTTTTTTTATTTAAAAAGGTACCTAAAGAGAAAACGTAACCAGTTTAATAATAATAATAACTCTTTATTTCAGTTACTAAGGCCCAAAGACACTACATAAATCTTAAAAATATTAAACTAATACATAACAATAACATTATAACATTATATTTTTATTTATTATTAAAACTACGTTGTGTCGGCGACGTATTGCGCTGAGTCGTGGTGTCATGTAGCCTTCCGCGAAAGCGCCGCTACACGACACCCGTCGGCCAAAATTCTTCCTTCATGAAAGTCTCCAGATGTTGAGTCGGTACTCGTACAACAAAAGATTTGAAGTTGATTTTGTTACGCGACTCCAACCTTTTAACTCTCAAAATGAACCTGGACCTGTACCATGACGTTTAAAGTAAGATTGTTTCATTCTTATTTCCAGTGTGGGTAAGAGATGGCGCTAGACAACCTGTATAGCTCTGTCTCTTACCCACACTGAAATAAGAATGAAACAATCTTACTTTGAACGTCATGGTAACCCCGCTGGCCTTCATCTTTGTGTATTCCACGACATCCTCTACGCTCGTGGAGTGATGTAGACATGACACGTACAGCTGCGTCGATGGAATAGCGGGACGCAGCAACATGTTCGGACACTGATTGCGACAAGCAGGCTTCTTCTTCTTCTTTACTACACGAATGAAGCCTTCTTCATCGACCTGTCCTTGACTTGTTACCGGAGGTAACGAGCTTCGAACGTGGAGTTTATCATCTTATATTTTGGTAAGGAAATTGGAAAACTGTAACACTTACTAAATGTATATCTAAGTAAATTATTAAAAAAATATAACGTTTATTTGCATGCACGTTTCAACAAGCCGAGTCAATAAAAATCGTCATCACGAACGGAATACAATCAAATATCTGCCTGATTGTGCCGGCTTGTATAATAAAACAATCGTTATGAAAAATTGTATCAACTCGATTACGAATTTATAATCGTGTTTGTTTTTAGTTTCGTGTCGTGTTTATTTCTCGTAAAAACTAGGCCAGATTTTGTACAAGCGAAGACTGTTTCCTAACCAAGTTTTCGTTCCTGCATATTATGGAAGGGCTGTCACCTCTTTATTTGTGGCTTTAAAAACACTTAACTATCATTACTTATCACTACATAGTATAAAACAAAGTCGCTTCCCGCTGTCTGTCCCTATGTATGCTTAGATCTTTAAAACACGCAACGGATATTGATGCGTTTTTTTTTTTAATGTATAGAGTGATTCAAGAGGAAGGTTTATAAGTGTAATATATGTATAATATAGTAGAGAAAATTTCAAAACAACTTATTTTTTATTAAGTTATTGAAGTATCTGTTATTTGTTTATTGTGCAAACCTACCACAGTGTTGTCTTTTTTAACCCAAAGGGTGAGTGGTAGAGAATGCCTTGTTGCATTAAGTCCGCCTATGTACCACTACTGTATATGAAGTTTAAATAAATTAATAAATATTATAGATAATTTATCTATAATATTTATTTATTTATGAACTAAAAATATGAAGCCATGTAACATCTACTAACCCTCACTGGGCCTGTGGCCCTCACAAAGAGAGACAGAGAGGGGCAGAGAGAGAGGGGAGAGGGAATGAACCGTTATCTGAATAAAATATGGTACATATTCCCTCTCCTGGAGAGGAGGCCTTAATCTAAGCAGTGGGAATATTATAAGGCTAATTATGTTATGCTATGCTAAAATAAATAATTATATTCCACAACTATCACACAATGCCGTCTAAAACTAGGCAAAGCTAGTGTTATGAGTACTACACAACTGATAAACGTACTTATATATTTCTAAATATATACATATTACAGATAAATTACACCCAGACACAGAAAAAATGATCTTGCTCATCACACAAACATTTGTCCTGGGTGGGAAACGAACTCACGTCCTCCGGTATAGCAATCAGGGCCACTAACCACTAGACCATAACAGGCCAGTCGAATTAGTCGTATAAGTCAGTAAAAGTCTGAAACTCTCTCAAGAGAGGTATTATTTCATGATAACTCAGCTCAAAAAACTCTACGTAGGTGCGTGTTCTACGTTCTATATTAAATTCATTTAAAATCGATTATTTATTCGGTTACCAAATCAAACTGTTAATTACTATCTATTGTTTCTGTTTACCATAATTGTACTGAATGCAGTGATTTGGATTCAATTCTTAATTATCTTTTTGGCACGCTGACAACTAGTGGTTAGGTGCTTTGAGTCTCTGTGAACTTTGAAGCGTATTAAAGGTGCTTTTGTTCTTGATAAATCAATTTATTGTAAGTCTTGTAGTTAAATAGGTATAGAAGGTCTAGATAAATAAAACATTTTTTTTATTCTTTAATTCATTATTGTACACCATAACAATATAATATTAGTGGAGTGGTAGAGCGGTGGTAGTGGTGGTATATATACCTACTTGCATACATAATTATTATTATTTACAGGCTCACGTTTGATTGGCCACTATCTCACTTTATGCTAAGCGATAATTTGATCAACAATGAAGCACGCTTGCCTAGAAGTAACTTATTCACACTTTTCTTAAAGAAGGGGTTTATTTATTTATTTATGTACACACAAACACTTACAAATGAAAAGAACAAAAGCAGATAGAGGACCACAAAGGTACTGCTTACTTCAAATGAAATTTTTTCCAGGGTGTAGCTATTAGAAAGAACAGACTCCGTTAAGGAGTTTGACTCCTTATTTGATACAAACACACAGAAAAAAACATACAATATACAATTAAATCATAAAAATGAAACCTTCATCGTATTGTCGTATAGTTAGCATAACACGTTTTTTACATCCACTCCGTCCTGTTAAACGTCACGCTATCACTGATTCCTTTCTTTTGAGTAGCTCACCACTCAATAAGGATTGCACCCGGGTTGACGGCGCGTTATGTTTCACGCAGCAGAATTGACGGGGCCCACGAGGGCTGATGCCAGCGCTGCAGGAATATTTGAAAGAGTATCGCTGTGACTCTTTCTCCCTGGATCGCTCTATCCAGACCGGTAGCAGAGGCACTTCTGAGGCTGTAGTTCAAGTTGTTTTTACGATAACGTGCTGATTAGTAAAAAGTTTGGAGCGGGCCAATTGGAGCGCCGAAAGTCATTTAATAAACGTGACAATCGCTTTAACGTAAAACAAACTCGCACTAGACACTGAGCTCTAGGTAGACATCTGCCGTCTACCGATAACGAGTAGGTATTGTTTCCCGTCTTCTAATACGGCAACTTGACACTTACTGCAATTATCCAATCATGTATTTATGTAAATTATCGCTTACGCAAGGACGCGCGTAGGAGTGATTAAACCATAGAGGTAGAATTCAACGGAAGGGCCATAAAACATGGTTATTAATTGTTTCAAGAAACTATATTAAGTAATATAAAAAAATAAACATATAAACAGTTTTATTCTGTTATAAAATAATAAAGGAGAAACGGTTTATTTTATAATACTTATTGTTTTAGGGGTTGCGCAAACGTAGACACTTTTTGTTGCTGATACGGCACAGCATCGCAAGAAACCGTAGTTGCCGTGTCTTGTAGCGGCAATTGGACACAGTCCCCAGTTGTTACTCCTGGTTACTGGTCATTCATAGTTGCATTGTCTGGTGGCGGCGATCAGACACAGTCACCGGTCACTACATCTGGTCTATGGTACAAAATATTGATTATTTACCGTCAGTTTCACGTATGTGTACACATAGAATACGGACACTGATTGAAAATCCTCCGTTAGTGCAACTCAGCACCGGAAATTTCTTAATGTTGCTTGTGTCTTCAACTTTCTTTTTAATTTATTATTAAGAACAGATCTTAATAATTGATTACAATCTAGCCTAAAAGGCTAACAAGCAATTTAACTCTAACTTATTATAATACGTTATAGGTTTTGTTAAAACTAAGAATAGCGTCCTTTAGCACTTTCTTAGAATCCGATATTTATAAAAACACTTTGTTCATGTGTTATATGCATATCACAGCATTGATCACTATTATAACTCTAAACACCACACGTACGCAAATGGTTAAGTTCTCTTCAATCATGCACTAGGTCCGTGTTATCTAAAAGCTGGATTGCCTCAACATTCACGTAGTGGTAAAGTCTGTATACGTGGGCTTCAGCTAATTTTTTAATGATGGTGGTGACGAGTTCTATTTTAAGGTCACGGTGGAGATCGTCATTTCATGTACCAGGGTGTTTTTACTTTATTCTGGAACTGTTGTATTATTTTGATGTTGCTCCGTTTAGTACAGCCCAAGAGTTGGATACCATACGCCCAAATTGGCATCAGAACTTGCTTATAGAGTATTTATTATCTTATTATGTATTGATAAACAGAATTTCCTTCCGAGTAGCCAATACATACTTTTATAGCGTATGTCGAGTTCCTGTCTCTTCTTTTTGACATGAGTTTTCCATCACGGCTTAGCGTCAAGAGTTATACCAAGGTATTTTGGCTGTATTAGCATAAGGACCTTGCGTACCATTGATGTTGATTGGGCGATAGTCGCACTGTTTGTTTGTGAAGTCAACGTGAATTGATTTTGACTTATTCAGTTTGATCTACCATATTTGTGTCCAGTCATAAACTTTGTTCATAGCTAGTTGAAATTTTTCTACTGCTTTTCTATGATTCGATCCCGTGGCCATAATAGCAGTATCATCAGCAAAGGTCGCAAAGGAATTGTTTTCTAGCTCTGGGATGTCACATGTGTGTGTTTTTAACTGACGACTTTTAATTTCCACTTACCGATACCGAACCCGTTTTGATCAGTAACGAGCATGTGTCAAGTGAAAGCAACTAGACAAAAACCAATTTCATATTAGTTAAATAAAAATCAAATATTCATTGGTAGCTTGTATCCGACAGAAAAAAAGTGTCCACGTTTGTGCTGCCCCTTATGTAATTAAGTGGTACTAGAATTTCTTTTGAAAAGAGAGAATTTAAAACGAAATAATTACTTACTAAACTTTATTTAGTTGTAGAAAAATAATTCAACTGAATTAATATTTTTTTATTTGAGTTTCACCTCTGCCTAACTCATTGGAGAATATTGGTATATATTATGCCTGTTACACTATCTATTTTACAGGTTCAATTACTTTCAAATTTATGTAGGTATATCTCAAAATGTAAAGTCCTCTTTGAGTGCTGAAGTGGAACGTGCATGGGTACTGTTACTGGGATCTGTATTGGTTCAGACAGACAATGTATTACATAAATTAAATAATACCTACTTAATATTAGCGATTAGGCTAGGGTCCTTATGAGACGAGCAAACAGCGAGCTACCCATTGCTTGTCGTCCGCAAGTCCGTGATTACGGTGCCGATGGCCGGAGATTGCTCTGTGATTCCCTATGCCCGGGTGTCTCTTGTCGCGGCGGCTGGGGCGTGAGGATGTACGTTTCTTTACTTTTGCGGCCGCCTACTTCGCTAGCGTTACTGCTTCGTAGAAGAATGCAACCGCATCCCGTTTCCTCTCGCTCCGGACCATAGCCGGAGCCAAATGCGAGAGGTCACCGCCGAGCTTAAACTATCCTAAATAAAACGTTTAAACAATTATCAATTTAATGTTTGCCCATAGTGTGAACTCTTCATTGAGTTAGGAGAAAGTTATCCGTCTCCACAGATTACCGTCTACAAAGCTGGTTCTTCTTCTTTTTTTTGATTCGATGCTAAACTCGTCAAACTGTTTGGGTTCAATAGGTGGCTACATTAATAGCAGCATCGGTAGCACTCATCAAATCCTCCATAGTGCAGGTGTATGGGCACTTGGGGTATTGTAATGTGTGGCTCATGTTCTGAACAGGAGCATCCGACGGTTCTATAAAACCCCATTTTGTCAAGTTGTGTTTGCAGCGGCCCACCTGGGTTCGCAACCGATTTTGTGCTTTCCATGTAGGTAGGCCACTGCAAATCGCGCTCAGGCGGGAGAAGAAGTCGGATGAATCTGTGCTTATGGTGCAAGCTGGTCCTTATTGGCGAAGCTCGATACAAAGCGACTGCTCAAGTGAAATGTGCATGAGCATGGGCACCATTACTGAAAACCGCTGTAGCATATATAGAAACGTCGTGGCCAGAACTTAGAAATTGTATACTTCATGATATGGCCAAGTAAAACTAGCCAGATCGTTTTAAACGTTAAACCTTGTTAATCCTCGTTAACTCGAACCTCATTTTTGAACGCAGGGCAGTGCGCACACGTAACGAAGAGATATGTAAAGATTGACTACAAGATAGTTATGTTTTTTTTTTAAAATAGTGATTGGGTAAGATTTCGACCACTGTTGAAAAGCAAAAAGACTTGCATCGGGTAGTTCTAGGATAGCGCATTTTGTTGAAAAATATTTATCAAGTAATCTGGTCAAATGGAGTGTCCCAGACCCGACTAAAACACAATGTCAGTATTAAAGCTCCTTTGCACGAAATAATCTTTTCCTGTCCTGCATACACAACCACCTGTAAAAACTTAACATATTAAACACAATGCTTGCAATGCTGGGCCTCAGGCCTCCTCTCTAGAAGAGGAAATTTGGATGTTACATGTATGTATATACAGGGTGGCGCCGGTAATATGACAATAAATTAAACGGCGTGTACCTCATGATGTTCCCAGTCTGCATACCATAAATTATTTGAATATATCCAGTAGTTTAGCCACAGAACATAATTTTTATTTTCAGCATTTTATACATGAAGAAGAGATTCATTTTATGATGAAGTCAACGATTACAAAAAAAACTTCTTTGGCCACTGAGAAAAAAAAAACATATCATCATCATCATCATTTCAGCCGAAAGACGTCCACTGCTGGACATAGGCCTCCCCCAAGTGTCGCCACAAAAAAAAACATATACGGTGCCATAAACATAAAGCCATAAAACAAGACAAATGATTTATCAAGTTAAAGTGACAGTTGACTTATCAAGGTCTGACGTTATTATTTTTATTTGAAAAGTATAGTATTGTAATTACGTTCTTTTTTTTTAACTATCATGTCTCTTTACAATTTACACAGCTTCGAAGTACTCCGACATGATTTTAATTTATGAAGAGTAACAGAAACGCCGCTTTGACTATAGAGAGGTATGGGAACACCCAAGTTTGTCCGATCTGGTTTGACCAATGCGCGCATTATTTTTCAAGCCATCCAGAGAATGCGGGAAAATCGACCCTTAATCGCGCAATTGGGTAGTGCGTGTAAGAGTGACTCAGTGACACTAGACAATAGAATTTTAAATTACTTTGAACGCAACCCTACATCTAATTTGCGTAGGGCAGGTGGACATGATTCAATATCGACAATATGAGAGTGAGATAGTTAGTGCTAAGTGATGGAATTATTAATAAAAATCTATGATTTGGTGTAATTGTTTTTATTGAGCATTCACAATAATAGCGCCAAAAGATTACGTCACTACATGACACGGCGTTGTTATCACAGGTACTGTACCGATATTTATAAATGGTGTTCTATTTTGTTGACGATTTTATGCTATTTAGTTTTTTTTATTTTTTTTTAAAACCTATAATATTTTTATGGACTAGTACGAGTGTTTTAATTTAATGTCGTGTCGTCAGCGACACGTTGTATATAAATTTTAAATTCTATGTCATTGTTTAGTTTTTATATCTTCAATGTGTTTTTTTGTTGTAGGTGGGAAAAGCGTCCTTTGACATCCCCTGCCCTTGGGCGGAGTGGGAGGGCGTGTCAGACTTTTACTGACTAAAAACCTACTCCTATTTCTTTTTAGCCTTCGTCCCAGGGCCGAGTTTTAGTTGAATTATTTTAGAAATAAACCCTTGGCCCCAGTAAGCATCGACCCTGCTAGATCCCTACGGTTTGCTGACATCTCCTTGAGGCGCGCGTAGAACAGTACGCGTCGTCGACTTATCGGACGGTCGGACGGCGAGCTAGCCGTTGCTCGCCGTCCGCAAGACCGCACCTATAGTGACTGGAAATCGGGATCAGAATCCCGGCAGCAATTGGGGCGAGAGGATCGTTGCCTCAACCGTTGACCATTAACTTCAAAGATATGGAACAGAACTCCTCATAGGATAACAGCAGAACTGTCGTAACAAGTAAACTTGCTTTATTTATACTTGTAGTCGATGACTGACTGAAAAAAGAGGGAGAATATATCGAACTGATCTGATGATGAGGCCTGAAGTAGGCACCGGAATTCTTTAATAAATTAATTTAATCTAACCGTGTTTGGTATTATTAGAATTGTCATGAGATGCACTCTGGCTATAAGATATTTAAGTATGGCTAGGGGCTACTTTTTAGTGGTGGTACCATAACTAAAAAGTGTAAAATAAAAAACTTTACAAAAAAATACAACCGACTTCAATGTAAAAAAAAAAAACACTGAAAAGTGCAAAATAAGTTTAACTTCGGAAGTCGGTGTTAAATAACGAAGAGACAAACCTATTATAGAAACACCGACTTCCGAAATTAAAGTTATTGGAGATTAAGATGGCCCTGTGACCATACATTTGTGCGGACAACCAGGTAACATAACAACATACAGTTATGAAGTTTTGTACAAAGATTCTTTACATAAAAATACTTGACACGTATTTCAGGTTTCGCACATACTAAAACTAATGTTGGAAGAAAATGTATTGTTGAGTTCATCATCATCGTCATAGATTTAGGAATTACTATACTACTATTGCCTGTATATAAACATGTAAAGTCATATGCACAATACACCCAGACACTGAGCATATGTAGTCTCTACTAATATTTGTTCCAAGCGAGAACTAAACCCACGACACGCAGCGCAGCTTCACCACTATATCAATCGTCCACGGGTAGTGTGAAAGCGAAACCCCGGGCCCTGGGACGAAGGCAAAGAAGGAACAGGAGTGGGTTTTTATTCAGTAAAAGTCTGACATTATCTCTCGCTCCGTCCAAGAGCGGGATTCGTTATAGGATGATTTTCCCACCCAATAAAAAAAAAACCACTGTATTAATCGTGTCGTCATTAAAAAAGTTTTATTTAGTACTTTTGCATAGAATAGTCCACATGAGTAAAATATATTGTCCGTATTGACATTCGATTAAGAAAGTCTCTCTTTAGTTCACTCGGGAATTAAAACGCGGAGAGAACTAACGTTATCATTGCGCTGAATACATTGCTACAACTGAATGTAGTGTTGCAATACCAAAACATTTGTAAAAGGAAAGTAAACAGAGTGTAAATCTCAAAGGACTCTCAGAGTCATTTGAAATTGCGCGAGGACATGGCCCTCACACCCCAGCCACCGGGATCCCAATCCCGATTTCCGGCACCGTAGGCGCGGGCTTGCGGCCGGCGAGCAATGGGTAGCTCGCCGTCCGATCATCCGGTAACCGTCCGGACCGAGCCCAAGTTTTCGACGACGCGTACTGTTCCACGCGCGCCTTAAGGAAATGTCAGCAAACCGTAGGGGCCCAGCAGGGTCGAAGCCAAGGATCTGCTTCTGAAAGGATGAAATGGTATGAAAGGCAACAAAGGAACAGGAGTGAGTTTTTAGTTAGTAAAAGTTTGACAGAAAAAGAGCGAAGGATGTCATTGGATAATTTTCACAACTTAAAAAAAAGTACTGTTAGAGTCATCTAAGATTTACGGGACGATTAAATGTTATAGACGATACAGGCAGCAAAGTCGACAGCGGCTCAGTTTTCAGTTAAAAAAAAAAACTGTTATAGACTTTAGCACGTATTTTTAATATAACCCGATCCTGTCAAACGTGAACGTTAGATTATTAATTGTGACACCAGATGGCATTTATCCAGTTACAATACAAATTGACGCTTAAGGTGCTATTAGTACCTTGGATGCAGGCTGCGGATGCAGGCAGCACGTGCGGCAGCTGCACGTGCAGCCGCAGCCGCGTTGGGATTTTTTTCACAGAAATCCATACTACTACATTGAAAACCAGTCATGCTGCCGAGTCTCGGCTACGAGTGCTGCCGTGACCTGATGCCGCAGCCACGTTCGGAACTTTTTCACAGAAATCCATATTACTACATGGAAAACCAATCGTGCAGCCGCAGCGGGCTTCGTGCAGCCGCCGCATGTGCTGCCTTGCCTATTATAATTTTTTTTTTATTCCGGTAATTTTTGACTTTCATACAGGTGAAGCCGCTGATAGAAGCTAGCTAAAAAAAAAAACTAATGTTGATAAAATACAAGTTTGTATTGAAGTCGATTGTTTTTGTTTTCGTGCAAAGTATTTCTATAAAGTAATTTCGCTTAATTTCTCAAAAAATACGTATGATGGAAGCATTTCATTAATACAATAAACAGTATTACATATTGAACCGATAACTCCAATTAAAAAATCCATAAAATCATGGAAATCGAATGACAGCTTTCACAATAGTCATTTGGGAAACAATGCGAATTCTAGTGAGCAAGAACTTATCTCTACATTCGCATTTGGTAACAATTGTGCTTACAAAGTCGTCATATACTCATAGTTCCAACAGTTTTTATATCCAGGTCCTCCGTCCAACTTATTTCGGTAACGGAAATCCGAGCAATAATATTTCATCAGCGCTTTGTTTGTATTCAAAATAAAAGTAAAATTGATTTATGTATTTTTTAAACAACCTTTAAAACAATGTTTGCGTACCCATAAATAAATTTGTGTTCGGGTAAGAGGCGATTCTCGTTGATTGCTTGTGTATTTTATGTTTTATTTTATTGACTAAATATATATACGATTTAACGTGGAACATGCGACTTTGCGATGCGATTTGACTTATTTATTTATAAATTTTACAGGGGTGTTAGAATTGATTGAAATTCTATACTTTACAATACGTATGTATTGGTGAAACCACATAAAAATCTGTTCAGTTATTTTTTTACTTCATCGCAAACAGACAGACAGACGCGATAAGGGACTTTGTTTTATAATAAATATGTAAGGAAGGATAGGAAAGACCAAAACATTAGTAAACGAAGTAACCCATAAATTTAAAAACAATCAAGGACCTGTTTAAGCGCCAAGATGTCTCGCGCCGGGCCTTAGCTCAAGCCATGGCCCAGAGCGAGGGCAAGTGGGCAGTTATCGCCTCCTTCTCCTTCTCCTAATGTTAGTGAAGCAGGCCGCCTCACGCGTGTGGGAATGGAGATGCTCACATCCCAGTCGCAGTGTAGTGTTCTATATGCGCCTCAAAGAGATGTCAGCAAAACCATAGGGGCCATGGGTTGATTTCTGAAAGGGAAACTCGAGGTCATAGAACACAAAGGGTTAACTTTTCTATAATAGGAACGTAGGCGTGGTTTTAGTCAGTAAAAGTCCTACACAACGCCATTATCATCATCTTCTTCTTGCCCTTGTGCCGTTTTATTTGGGGTCGGTGCAATACGTTTTTTCTTCCATTCTGCCCTATCATTCGTCAAGCTATCACTAACTTCCTTTTCTTTCATATCACTCTTTACACAATCCCCTCTCCATCCATTCACATGTATGCTTATAACTCTTTTAGTAACATGCGTTTCATCCCTTCTCTTTAAATGACCATACCAAGGCAAACGATCATCATTAGATGATTTCCCATCTCAAAAAATCTAAACGCCAAGAAATATCTGTGTCGCGTCCGAAACGAACTCTTATAACGTAGAACTCGGTCACTCATGCCTCAGCTCACATAAGTTTACACGTGTTAAGGCAGAACAGTGACTTTCTGAAGCCTCCTCCTCCTCCTCCTCCTGTCCTCGGTAACGGCTAGGTAAATAGGTTTGAAAAAAATATATGTTTATTATATATATATTCCATGCCATTTAATTTATTGATATTTTATCTATTGACATTTTTAAGTTTTAATCAATGATATTTTATTTATTGACTTTTTTATTTTTATTCTAAGACATTTAATTAATTTAGTGACAATTATAATTGAATTTAATAATTACGTATATAATTTGTTATGCGAATAATACAAAAACAGTGTGATGTAATGTATGAACTAACATAGAAATTAGTACTAACATATAATGTGGACCAAAAGTTGTCTTAAAATAAATAAATATTATTATTTTACATTCATGTACAACATTATCAGCATGATTATTTTAACAACTGATTGATTTACATAGCGTAAGTAAATCAATCAATATTTCGTAAGTAAGATGAATTTAAAGGGCAGCGGGGCTCTATCCGGGCGCATCTGGCCGGAATTAAATGCACCTAAACTCGTACTGCCTGTACTATTTATTCCTACATTTTTTCTAGGTGTAATTCCGGCCATATGTTCACGGGACTATATGCCTTAATAATTTTGTGCCCGAAAGGCCTTCAACTTGTTTCAGATTCAGCTTTTAGTTCCAGAGTTCAGGAAGAAACACTCATTTTGATAGTCACGTATTATGTAAATGTAAATATCTCATATTTCAAACTAATGTTTAACACCCCACACATACGGGATTTGTTCTTGTGCCCACAATTTTCATTTCATTCCCTTTCTGTACGTGATTTTTAGAAACTGCTGTTACTCTGAATTGAAAATCCGTTAACGCAGAAATATGCTCATTCACTAAAAAATCGGATTGTCTGCGATAGAAAACTAGAACCAATTCGAACTTCGAAACAAAGAAAATAGACTTGAAGTTCTAACAATGTTCTAAATGAACTTATTAGTTCAAACTGTTTTCGATGATTTCCGTTTACGTTTCGACGCTGGATCATGTTAAGGGTGCATTTCCGATGAAGCGTAGTTAGGTGGAGTAGAGCAGAGAAGAACAGTGAAATGTGGTAAGTGTATCCATTGAAGCGGAGCGAGGCGAAGTGGAGTCTATCTTCTCCACGCTTCGTGCTTTCCGCTCGGCACCACAGCCCGCTCCGCACTATAGCCCGCTTCGCACCACAGCACGCTCGACTCTGTTCACGTACACGTGGCCTCGAGTATTTGTTTTATTTGAAAATCCGCTCAGCTCCACTTCGCTCCACTTTCACAGTTTCTACTGACTAGAGATTTTGAGCACTTATATTGACCAATTCACGATCAGTTCCGTTTCAGTGGAAACGCTTTTGATTACTTGCCTAGCCCAGACATGTAAAAGATACTGTGGCAAGTTTTAAAAATAATTTTGATTAACTTTGAGTCTTTTCACTCTCCTCGCTCACTTTAGCCCCCGTTGTCTCCTTCGACCATAACACCTGCGTGTCGGGGTGCTCTTAGGGCCAACGCTGCATAAAGCGGGTCCAAGCGGGCACTCGTCGCGTGACTATGCACGTGTGTCGTGTGTGGCGGTCCCCATAGCGGAAACCAGGTTATTACCTGCGCAGTGTAGGTTGTTCAACACTAACGGTATGCATGTAGTCGTGTCGATGGAGAACTTTAATTTATTATTACGTAGTAAAAAGGCACGGGGCGCGACTGCCCGCGATGGGTGCCCGCAACGGGTGCCCGCGCGGCGAGCCGCGACGCTGCAGTTTTGTATGGCCACACGCGGGCGACCGCGTAACGCACCCTTAGTCTTTTTTTGACACTTTGACATAGTTGCCATTGCCTAAACATGAGCTATCTAATTCATTAAATATTCAATTGAATAGCGCCGTTAAGTTATTAAGCTAGGCTTTCAATTGAATGGCGAATTAAGCTACGACGTGACAACTGGATATTTAAGATGTTTTTTTTTTCAAAATTATCTTTTCAGAAATCGGAAATTTTTATTTCAAATAGACCACAGGCACTTTTGCATTGTCAAAATGTCGGTCAGACAAAAAAAGTGAAGCTAAATTGCACGTTCCAATGCGTAGATCTCTATGGAGAAGAATGTGCAAGAAACTACACTGACACTCTTTTAAATCATATTATGAGTTACATATAATCTTGATTAGATATTTCTTATTGCTTCTATTTTTAAGTAGTTTTTACAGCACCCATAGGTTCCTACCATCACTTGCTTCTAATGCTCATGTTTTAACCAGTGTTCGTACTTTGTACAGTAAAATGTAGTCATTTTAATACGCTTTTCCTCATAGCTCCAGAAAACTACGAAAAACGTGTTTCGCTATATTTTTTATTAAACTACTTTTCACAGCTCAAAATGAATATCGCAGTTACAAATCTTTGTGAAACATTCTCTCAACTCAAACTATTTATTAAATTAGCGCTCGCTCTAAATCAAAAAACATTTTCAAGTTCTTACACTTTTATATTTTATAAGATTCTGTCTGAAATTGCTGTAATTTATCCTTATCAGAGCGAAACTAATTTTCTATTCCATCTGGTACCGGGTATTATACATTTTGTGCAAATTTTAGGCAAGGGTTGATTTTTGTGAGAGAACATCAAAGTTGATGAGAATTTAAATTATACCTCCTTACAAATTATGCAAACGAATATCGGATGTAGACGTCTTTTTGTTAAAGGCTCTTTTAAATTTTCATAATTGTAAGGTTTGGTGAAGTTTAGGACCGATTAAAATGAATTGTCTTTTCTATTTTATTCCGGAAGTATTTACCTACCGTCATGCTAAAATGGAATTTGGGAATTTGTGGCAGATGTGCCTACATCTGCCGTAAGTCTAAAGAACAATAGATTAAACTGACGACCCATTGTGTTGCTGGTGGCAGGGTAAGGCCCAAACGGAGGTGGTAGGAAAATCTAGGTTGCTTCGAAAACGAGTAGTCCTGGACAAAGTTAGGTTATCGAATATAGGGAAGGTCTTACCCTGTGGTGGGGCATTGCAACTTTGTAATAATAATAACCTGTTACAAATAAATCTAGTATTTTGACTTGGCTAGCGAGGTTGTAGATATGTAGTAGATTGTGGAATCAGTGATCATTGTACCGATAATCGTGTAAGCCAATGGCCAAATAGTCACGAGCCTCAACCAACATAATTATGAGGAGGCTTTCGTTATCGGCTGGATCAAGGGCTTCATTCAGAAAGCGGTACTTCTGGACATGGCTCATATTGTTATGAGGTTCCTTTCTTTCTGGAGCCCTGACCACGTAACTTAGATTCTACTTGATAGTGTGGGATACTTTAGTATAATTTATATGTATATTTAGAAAAATAAACGAAATCCGAAGACATGTGACATTCACCAATCCGCACTGGGCCCGCGTGGTGGATTACGGCCCATTCCCTCTCCTAGAGAGAAGAGGCCTGAGTCTAGGCAGTGGGAACATTAAAAAGCTAATTATTCTTATATTGAACGAAATTACCAATTCACTAAGCATATACATAAAGGCATAATTGTAGGTGCCTCTTTCAATTTGAAGTTTCTAACGGGGTCACTATGAGTTTTCTACGACCCCATGTAGGTTCGGCTACCAAGGCTTGAGTCCCCAGGGTCCGGACAATGACAAAGACTTGTAAAAATTATAACCTGTGCCCTAATTGGGCGCGCCACAATTATGGCGGTAAGTCCCCTCTTTGAGGCGTGGTTGGAAAGACCTCACGGCGTCCTCACCTTCCGCATGACGCAGGTTCTCACCGGACACGGTAAGTTCGGGAGGTTCCTGCACCGGATTCGTGCGGAAACGACGCCCGGGTGTCGCCAATGTGTGGACCGCCCGGAGGATACGGTAGAGCACACGGTGGAGGTGTGCCCCGCTTGGGCAGAGCAACGCCGTGTCCTCGTGGGGGCAATCGGCGGCGGCGATCTCTCGCGCCGGGCCTTGGTTCAGGCCATGCTCCGGAGCGAGGAGGAGTGGCAGGCGGTCGTCTCTCTCTCTGAGGCGGCCGATCACGTGAGTCAACGGTCCTTACGCTCCAACCGCCGCCGCCGGGATTCCGATCCCGATTTCCGGCCACCGTAGGCGCGGGCTTGCGGACGGCGAGCAATGGGTGGCTCGCCGTCCGACCGTCCGGTAATCGGACCGAGCCCAAGTCGTCGACGGCGCGTACTGTCCCACGCGCGCCTCAAAGAGATGTCAGCAAATCGTAGGGGCCCAGCAGGGTCGAAGCCTACTGGGGCCACGGGTAGTGTGAAAGCGAAACCCGGGGCCCTGGGACGAAGGCAATGAAGGAACAGGAGTGGGTTTTTAGTCAGTAAAAGTCTGACACTATCTCTCGCTCCGCCCAAGAGCGGGTTTTGTCATAAGATGATTTTCCCACCCAATAAAAAAGAAAAAAAAAACCTGTGCCCTAATTAATGATTAACCCCATAAATAATGATGAGTAATAGCGAGCTTGGGCTATACATTCGGGTTTATAGACTAAAGTGTGTTAAAATACTTAAAATAAAAGCAACTATGTTGAGTCTCGTTTCTGCAGGTACAATGTACCTGTCAAGCTTACGCAAGACGTTGTAAAAATGGGGACAGTTTAAAAAAAAATGCCAATGGCTCTTTCTCAGAATTGTCCAGTTTAAAATGCACAGTTTTTCAGTGTACCCACCTAATGAACAAAATGCCTTTGGGGAGAGGACTCTCCTAAAAACTGTTACCTAAGATTAAAATTGTGAAGGCTGTGCTCTAGTTAGTGGATGACGTAATTTTTGTATACTTCTTGTATACTAGCGTTACCCGGCGTGTGCTAGTATGCAAATTATTTTTTTATTACTGCATTGTTTTAATATTCTAAAACCATTTTCGCATTATTCCAGGGGTATATCAGTTGGTACCATCGGTGGGAGGCCTCCTACAAGGTGGACCGATGACTTCGTAGCGGTTGCGGGAATCCGATGGATGCGAGACGCACAGAACCGTTCATTGTGGCGACACTTGGGGGAGGCCTATGTCCAGCAGTGGACGTCTTTCGGTTGAAATGATGATGATGATTACATCAGTTGGTTGGTTTCAAAGTTAATAACGGCCATAGGTAGTTTTTTTTTTTTATTTTAACCAATACAACATATTACAGGAATAATGCAGTGTTATACAACTAAATTAGTCAATTAAGTAACAATCATAATATACGCACTGTACTAAAATGCATATATATTGTGTTTTTTTAAAACATTAGTGACCTTAATGTTAAGGCAAATAATGTGGGATGTGGGCATCGACACCTATCTACGGTTCACACACAAACACGCTAGTGTCGCGATGCAATCAAGAACTTTTCGAAATATGTAATAGCTCTAGACTGTGTCATGTCCATCACAGTCAGTAATTGTCCAGTTTATGTGGCTTAAATAATAACAACAGCACGGATTGATCTCCGAGGTTGCCAGTGCTTGTCGAGGTCGGTGTGGTCAAACCCGGTTCCCTGGGACGAAGGTAAAAAAGGAACAGGAGTGGGTTTTTAGTCAGTAAAAGTCTGACACTATCTCGCGCTCCGCCCAAGAGCGAGATTTGTCATAAGATGATTTACTAACGTAAAACAAAAAAAAAACCGTAGCCCTCGCAAAGGGCAACTCAAGTATTCCTTTAGTTGCTGTGCTAGTTGCTGTGCGATTATCAAAAGTCTGACATTTTCCCTCGCTCCACCCAGAGTGGGAGTTCTGGCTAAAGATATTTATTGCTAATGTCACTTAAATGAGAACAACATTTAAAACTAAGGTAAACTAATCATACTTCGACAATCGGACTTACAAATTATTATAAGTCCGTGTTACTATTAAGTAATGTACACAAATAGTAATTTATTACATGATACACATTACATAGTATTCAAATTCACTTGGATTGTTGGTATTCCCAAAAACAATGTTATTACAAACTAAGTCAAACTACCTCGCTTGCAGAAAAAGAATGCGGTCTCGTTGCCACAATCAAAGTTCGAACTCACTTGATGAAATTCTATGTAAAAAACTGGGCAAGTGCGGGTCACACTCGCGCACCGAGGGTTCTGTACAGACATACATACCTATGAAAACAGTTCAATTCCCGAATTGAGTTACGATGATTTTTCCGAATCGCGAAAAAGAATCGCGGCGTAGCTAGGTACAAATTTACAGTTTTCAGAATTTTTCTCATACTTGTGCTATGAAACCTTACTTCATGCCAAATGGATTCTGGGTCAACGGGACCTACCCTATGAAATTTGATTCCTTTGAGTGTCGAAATATACGTTTTTTGCGACATAAACGGTCGTATCTTTTTTTCCGTTTACTCAGAAGTTTGATTTTTTTCACATATAATTTCAACTCGATATTTTCACGCATTTCCAAGATAAAGGGTCTTGACAGACGATGGACGGACAACAAAGTAATTCTGTAAGGGTTCCGTTTTTCCCTTTTGAGGTGCGGAACCCTAAAAAGGTACTACAAAATAATAAAAAAACATCATCATAACCTTGTTATTGAATACTAACCCCGAAACTTCGATTTATAATTTAGCTATGTGCCAAAACCTTAAAATAAAATGGCAATTTATATTTATAATATCCAATTTAAAAATAATAATTCATATTTTTATAATATCCACACACCAAGATCCAAACATTTTAGAAGCTGAGTGACGACGAGCTTACCTCTAGTTTTTCATTAGTGGGAAATCTTAAAGAGAAAAACTACTTACGGAAATGCAATATCTTCTTTGAAAGTTCTCACAGACATTTCCGAAACGCTTCCACATTCTTTTCGGCCACTCAAAGCAGGTAAAGATTCTAGAAAGATAAAATTTTATACAGTAAAATATCAAAAAGATAAGTAAAATAAAACTTTTGTATACAACACAAGCATTCAACGTACATTGGAATTGTACTAATTTACGTCACCAATTTTCTGAAAATTCTCTACAGATTTATATATCTCCAATATCGTCAATAGACTTTTTCAAGCGGTACCTACTTTTTCAAGTACCTACCAGTTGCCAACCGATATTTTCATTCTGGTATATTTTTATCCTTTTATGTTTATTATGTGCTACTTGAAAATACTCTGTTCATATCTTTCTGGATAATTGGAAATACAGTAAAGTTGTTTTTTTTTTGGGTGGGAAAATCATCTAGTGACATCCCCCGATCTTGGGCGGGGCGGGAGATTTTTAGTATCTACCTAGTCACTGTAATAATAATTTGCGAGCCTCTTATGATTTCGACTTATAATATTATATCTAGCTAGCTTTGTCCCACTGTTGGGCGAAGGTCTCCCTCCATTCCTCTCACTGTTCCCGGCTCTGACCCACTTGATGCTGATTTTCTTCTAGATTTTAAAGTAAAACAGGATATTGAAAAGAACTTTTTTTATTATTGATAGGTCCGCGCTTGACCGCTATCTCACCTGATGGAAAGCGACGATGCGGTCGACGATGGAGCGCGCTTACCTAGAAGTAACCTATTTACTCTTGACTTAAAGATTCCCGGGTTGAGTACCCATTAAATTAATTTCCTCAATTTATTAATCAAACCTTTACCCAATTATTTTCGGATCAGCATCCAGTTTAACCGTATACTTTTGAATACCAGATAGTATTTTACATACTTACTGGTACTGCCTATCCAAAACCCAGTAACTGGTTGACACGATATCCCCTGGCAAGACTGGTGTCAGACTTTCTGGCTTCTGACTATCCGTAAACGTTGTCAAAGATCTATGTCAGATAGCCGGGATCAAACGGTTAGACGTGCTTTACGAGGCACGGAAGAATCTTAGTACCTACGTTCAGATGGCTTTTTTTAGATGGGAAATCATGTAACGAATTCTCCCGCTCTTGGGCGACGCTGGAGGGCGTATCAGACTTTTACTGACTAAAACCCACTCCTATGTTCTTTCATTGCCTTGCGTTCCAGGACTTCGTGTTTTCCTTTCAGAAGCGAACCCATGGCCCCAATAGGCTTCGATCCTGGTGGGCCACTACGGTTTTGATGAAATCTCCTTAAGGCGTGCGCGGAACACTACGCGCCGTCGATGACTTGGGCTCGGTCCGGACCGTTACCGGATAGCTGGACGGCGAGCTACCCATTGCTCGTCGTTCGGCCGACCTCAACAAGCACTGGCAACCTCGGAGATCAATCCGTGCAGTCGTTATTATTTACTTACTTTTTGTCTTATGTGTATATTTTTGGATTAATTTTAAACTTTAATACTCTTCCATATCGCTGTCATCCAGAAACGTGTTCAGAATACTGGCAGCATTGCCACATTGAATGGCAAAGTTAATTCTTTGGGCAAAGAACAAGACAACAAAGTAGTCATACAAAGTGTCAGTTAGATGTAAAGTTTGTGGGCTGCGAAATTGTTCTTAAGAGTTACTGTGGCCTTAGGACGTAAAGGGCAACTGAAGGATTAGAGGTGGGTTATAGTCAGTAAAAGTCACACACATACACACCTCCAATCAGTCACTCACATACAATTTCAGTCATTCCCACACAAAAATAAAAAAGGAGAAAAGAGAGAAAGAGAAAGAGAAAGAGAAAGAGAGAGAGGTATGAGGTAGAGAGAGAGAGTAACTGTCAGTCAGACACTTCCACTCGCTCTACCCGGAGCAGGAGAAGTTATTTTATGACCCAACTCAAAAAAATGGTTTTAATTTAAATTAAGGATCTTCCTTCTAATCAGTATTAAAACTAAGTTTATGATTAACGAGTTTTATAAATAAGGTTGTTAGAAATATCTAAAAGCGTTATTTATAGAAATATTCAAGAGTTTATTTTTAGGTACTAAACGTGTTGGCGAGTAAGTGTACCTACAAATAAAGTCTATAGCGTTCTAGCCTCACTATTATCAGATAAGGTTAGAACGCTTTATCGTATTATTATAATGGGTATAAAGTTTGGGGTAGGCTGGTAATTATATACCCTATATTATACTGGATGTTTTAGAAAAAAAAACTCATTTTTGTAGATGCATAAAAAATTAAGAAGCATCTTTTTCATATACGCATTAATTTACAAAATCAGAATCTGAAGACTTGGGAAAATTTTGTTCCGTCATCCCCACAGAGTCAAGACTCCAATTTTTTTTTTCTCTGGGATTTTTTGAAAAGTAGGGTGTACAAATGAGCAGTGGTGGCCAAGTGGTAACGGCCCCGGTCGCGAGTTCAAACCCAACCAGGCGCGGCGCATTACTTTGCGTAATTTATTTCATTACCACTGCTCTCATAACGGTGGAAGGAAAACATCATGAGGAAACCGGCATGTCCTAGAACCAAAAATTCGAAGACATGTGACATCTACCAACCCGCACTGGGCCCACGTGGTGGATTACGGCCCATTCCCTCTACTAGAGGGAGGAGGCTTGAGACCCAACAGCGGGAACATTATTAGGCCGACTATACTATACAACAGAAATCCACCAGTCATACCTGAATTGAAGCAAAACATGTTTTCTAGAAATCAAAAACGTTCCTACTCAACTCCTGAGGAGCGTTTTTTTGGATGTTAGAGATCGCTTTAAGAAGTGCCGAGCCGCGAAGGAACATTTAAATAATGGTATTCTAAAAAATTACATTACTTACAAATACATAGAATACAGGGTTGTCTATGTATAATCAGGGGAACATAGATACAGGTCTTGAACAGAAAAAAAATTGAAAAAAAAAATTTAATAGAAAAAAAAATCTTAGGTGTGTTGCAATAGTTTTCAACCGGGGGTTGTCGTTGAGTTCTCTTGCGTAGCGCGTACAGAGATAATCGTCGGTTAGTACTACGCTCCATAAAAAATGTCTAAGGATCTCTGGAAGTTGACTCCGGCCCCTCATACGCCGTCCAAAGACCAGGGGTTCTGAGACAAATGTAAAAAGTTCATTATCATAATTTCAGCCGAAAGACGTCCACTGTTGGACATAGGACAATGCCCAGTCATGTGAGTCCCACAACCATCAGATTCTCGCGACCCTCAGCAGGTCATCGGTCCACCTTGTGGGAGGCCTTCTACGCTTACGGCGCGTGGTCGCTACTTCAGAACGTTTCGGCCCCAATCATACAATCAGCAGCTGCTAAACATTGAATTTCTTCACGTTAACTGAAATACATAACACATTGTATAATAAATTAAACGTATGTATCGTAACACCGTTATTAGATACAGATATTTATTGCTGCTATCGAATAGCAATACATCAGGATAACCGTTAATTAAATGGATCCTGGCGTAACGAGCCGTTTTGTTATTAGCTAACCGTTTATTGATGTCCGATAATTATTGAAATAAGTATTTATTACTTATCTCCTTGGGTTTGACGTGATTAATATTGCCTGTCAACTTCTTCGGGTCGAGAAGGTTTGGAAAGATTTTCTGCTACGTCACGGGCTGGAGATTGGTCGGGATGCGGGCTATAATTCGAAGAAGAGATAATTTTTGTACCTAGTGATTAATTGCTTATTTATTTTCATTGGTGAAATCTAGATCTATGACTAACTTTTATGCATTATATATTTAAAAAGTTAAAAAATCTAGTATGCATTCTCATCTCAGCGATACTCAATGAACTCATAAATGAAGTTCGTACATAAATTTACAGGAATTGCCATTCTTGTGTGAAGTCATCCTCAACAAATCGATGGGTGCAAAGTAAATAAAGTTATCTGCAATTTTGTGATTTTCTTATAGTTGCAGAAACTTAATAAATATTCATATTCAAAGACATGGAAAGTCGTTTTTCAAGTATCAAAAATGCAGAAATGATAGTTATGTTTCAACAATATTTTTGAAAATAAAAATTTATTAAATAACTGCTTATTATTCACTTATTAATACTAATTATTAGAAAATCGCAAAATTGCAGATAAATTTATTTACTTTGCACCCGTCGAAATAGACTTTTATAATATGTTAGTAGGCAATTTTCAACTTGTTTTTTAGATCAACAAGCTGTTTCTTACTCCAAATTACGAGAACGTTTCAAAGTTCACACTAAAAAACAAAAAATGGTCCGCAAAGATACAGGTCCAACAAGGAATCGGTGAACAAATAATGTAAAAAACAAAAATTACAATAGAAGCAAAAGTACCCAGTGCCTTAACTAACGCCATCTCTGATAAAGTAAAAACACCACGTATTTGATTGTGTTCCTCAAATAAACCAGTTTTGTGTTGGTTTATAATGCTACATGCGTACAACCTTCGTAGTGTTCTACTTCGTGTAGCAGAGCACAGATGGCGCTGTTTTAAAGTAAAGAACACTATTACGCTGATGACTATTGTCTTTCTGGTGAGCCGTGAGAATCAATAAATCATTAGCTTAATATCATTGAGTATAATTATCGACGAGATGTGTGATTTTCAGACTAATCATAATTTTTAATCTCAGATCTAAATAAGTTTTTTTTTTTAAGTAATTAAGTAAATCATTCAATGACTTCTCTCTTGGTCAAAGCGAGAGGAGAGGGTTTTAAGTCAGACTTTTACTGACTAAAAACCCACTCCTGTTCCTTCATTGCCTTCGTCCCAGGGCCCCGGGTTTCGTTTTCACACTACCCGTGGCCCCAGTAGGCATTGACCCTGCTGAGCCCATACGGTTTGCTGACATCTTTTTGAGGCACGCGTAGAACACTACTTACGAACCGTTGACGAGTCGAGCTCGGTCCGGACGGTTATCGGACGGCCCGACGGCGTGATACCTATTGCTCGCCGTCTGCCGCCTCCTTTGTTAGCATTACTGCTTCACAGAAGGAGGCGACCGCCAGCCATTTCTCCTCACTCCGGACGTCACGTTGCTGCTATCCACGAGGCCACGGCAGTGCTTCGCCCAAGCAGGGCACACCTCCACCGAGGTACAAAAGTAGTCATCGTGATTTTATTTTTATTAATTTAAAGTTTTAGTTAATAAAATCTAGTTAGATATTGGGATAAGTGTACAGCCCTGCCTCGAAAATGAATCTTTATAAAATCTTATGAGGCGTAGAATAGAGAAAATTGATAATATTTTTTGTTTGTAAATGTTTCTCGATACTAGAGTAGTAGGCAAACTGGTAATCATGACAAGACCATTTTTTTTTAAGTTGGAAAATCATCCAATGACTTCTTCCGACCGAGTGGAAGGGCGAGTCAGACTTAATGTCTTAAACCACACCTATGTTTCTTCATTGCCCTTTGCGTTCCAGGACCACGGGTTTTCTTTTCGGAAGAAAACCCATGGCTTAAATGGGATTCGGCCCTGCTGGGGTAAGGAGGGTTTTCTGATATTTCTTAGAGGCGCGCGTGGAACACGATGACTCGACTCGGTCCGGATGGTTACCGGACCATGTGATAAAATTGTGAAATAATGACTGTATAGCGTATAGATTAACACAAACGATACATTGTATTGTTCCATAACGTACTAAACGTAAAGAGTAATGAATGAAAGTTTCCATCATTGTGATTTATACTCCAGCGTCGGCAGGCGGTCACAAAGCGAATATGGCGTGCAAACAATCTTCAATATAAATTATTATTAATTGATTTATCAAACCTCAAGCAAGCCTTTAATATATTTTTAAAAGAAAAACTGTGTAAATAGACAACGTCTCCCGATAAATAGCTGTTGAGACATTTCTTGAAGTCTTTAGAAACTGGGTACTGATAAGACCTTTTTTATCTTTTCCTTTAATATCTACATTGACCCAAACTAAAAATCGACAACTAAGTATCGACAATCACAACGGGGTTTTTGTCAGTAAAAGTGGACACTCCCTATCGTTGTACCCCGAGTAAGAAAAGTTTTTGATGATTTCTCGCACAAAATGCCATGTATACATGACCCATAGTGTCATCCATTTTCGCATCAGAATCTACGTCTAAAACGGCCTCTGTCCTACTGTCGCACTCTGCGATGGGGTTTCTTCAGGAATCGGGACTTGATTACAATGAAGTGCTTTAAAAACTTTATACTTCTATTATACTTTTCTTCAATAATTCAAAATATGTACATCGCGCCACAATGGTTATGTCAGAACTGAAAAAACTAGATATTTCTTTGTTCAACTCATTTTTTAAACCTATTCTAGAACAACAAAATCCTTACGAGTATATTTTACAAGTCAGTTCTTTAATCTAACTCATGCGATCTGTTTTCGATATCACACTACCTACTCTAAGACTACCTAGTTTAGGAGTCATAGTACCTACCTATATAATTGTGACCTTGTAATAAGCCCATAAAACTATGAACATATGTTCATAGTTTCATGATGTAAATGCTGCTTTTTTTTTGTGTAGAATAAAATTTATTTATTTACTCTCTCCCAACTAAGAAAGTCAGTTTCATCTTTAGGAGAGCTTAGATATTACTACAGAACTCATAACTATTGAAAAAGGCAATATATTTCCAAGCCTTTTATATATTATAACCTCAGAAAATGATAGGTAATATCACAGAATTTTATCTATTCCGTGGTTCACAAACAAGTAAACTCACATACACATAAGACATCCAGATCTACAACGACTATCTGGAGGCCTAAATATTAGATCGGACCATCAGACAACCCGACGTACGGCGAGTATTCACCCTTACGATGTTGTAACTTCAACGGTCTGGACTAAGCGTTTCGCTTCGTCGTATATACCGCGTATATCGAAGGACTGGAATAGTTTGCCTGCTGCGGGCTTCCCATCCAACTATAATTTAGGTGTCTTCAAGGCTAGAATCAATAGGCTCTTAGTTCATTAAACCCAGAGCGAACGCCGGCGTTCGCTCGGTCATTGTCTTTCTATTGTGTCTCTAATTACGCTACTCAAAAGGTTAATAAACTGGTGCGTTCAAGCACAGCACCAACCGTGTCATAAATGTAATTGAAAATTCATTAAATGATGAATAAAAATGTGGTCCGATGGAGAGTCTATGCTGAAGTTTCCTTGCGTGATCGCATCAGAAATGAAGATATCCACAGGAAAACCAAGTTGAGCCGAAGACTCACCAAACATAAGTGGCGGTGAGCAGGGTACATTGCTCGCAGAACAAATGGTATATGGGGCCGATAGGTTTTGGAGTGGTAACCGCGTACAAGAAGACGCAGCTTAGAAAAGCCTCCTTAAAGGTGGTCCGATGACCTGGTGAGGGTGGCGGGAATCCGACGTCATTGTGGCGACACTTGGTTCCCTATGTCCAAAAGTGGACGTCTTTCAGCTGAAATGATGATGATGATAATGATGGAGAGAGGCCTAATGGAGATGGAGGTCAGAAAAAAATATTTAATAAGTCACTTCCCCAATAAAAAAACATATGGTAAGTTAGGAAGACGATAATAGCGGTAAAGTATTTTCTGCTTCCCTAAAAGATCATACGTCTTTTACAATTGAAATTGAAATTGGAACGTCATTAGGTATCTATAAGTAGGAGTTATTCCGAGAGTTTCGCAGTCACAAACGTCAGTCAGTTTACCAATTAACTTCATCTGCGGTCTGTGACGATTCTACCCATTACCTACTGCATTCTACGAACACATTAGCTAGCGTGAAACGTGTCAATGTGACACATGTCAATGGTAGTAATGTCGTAACAAAGCCATTATCCGTCCAGGCGTGCGGGATTGTTCGTAAAGGCTTTACGCGGACCTGTCCTCCTAGCCAAGTTACGATCGTTTCGTTTGCGTCGAACGTCTCGAGTATGCCACGCCTCCGATTCCTTTGTTCTGACCACGTGACTGAGCGTTGAGATGACGTCTGGAACGGCAACTGAAGTAACACAGGGTTTTAAACACTCAAAGTTTGACTGCTTCTCGTTCTCAAGCCACTGGTAAGAGCTAGTCTATAATTATAATAAAAGCACAAACCACGAGTACTACTGGAATAATTTAAATTAATTTTTTTTTAATTATACATTTACTGAAATTCAGGAAGGTTCGTAAGAGGAGTGAAAAATAATACAGAAAACCGCAGTTAAAAACAATTTTTTCTTTATTTAAGAACTGCTTCTAGCTGTCAATATTAGGGATAGGCGTCAATCCTCACCGCAGTCCGATAGCTTTTGCCAGAACGAGCGACGTCTGTCGAGTCAACTGGTAATAATAATAATATGTCCAGGCCATTATGTCCATAATAACCACTTGATAGGTACCTATCATCGTCCAATACATAGATACATCCTCAAATCTGATAATTATGTTAACACATACGTGCGAGCACAATTTTCTATGTGTAGTGACCGTTTCTGTGTCATTATCGAGTCGGGTACCATTTCGCTGTTGCTATCTCGGTAGTATATATAATTGTGTCAATATTGTTTTTCACACTGCGAGGAACTGATACATTAATTTCAGATCAGTTTACTGAGTATGTATTATGTAAAATTATATAATAATAGACATTATTAGGGTTCGAAATCGAGCAAGTATCAAGGTCCATTTTTCAATTCATGGTAGATCTTTGACAGTTATTTCAGGTAGTCAGACACCAGAAAGTCTGACTATCAGTCTATCCAAGGAGTATTATGTTGCCCAGTAACTGGGTTGTGGAGGTCTGATAGGCAGTCAAAGGCTAGAGAGATGATGAGATAATATTAAATTAGGTAGATACAATAATTTATAGAAAGAAAAGAAAGAAAGAAAATATGTTTATTTGGCAAAATAATTGATTTACAACTAAAAAAATAAAATAAAAATAAGGAGAAATAAAATTACCAATAAAAAGAAAAAAAATATATGTCTCACGGCTACGCCAAATAGGTCCAGTTCAGCATAATGCCAGACAACTACGCAGCAGTTGCCTGACACTGGTTTTCAACTGAACCTTAGAGTGCAGACACGGATGAAAATCAGTTTCTTATATGGGAATTAAATAAATAAATATACAAGTATATATGCATATATTAATATATAGAAAGTCATAAATTATAGATGTTAAGAGAGCAGCTTATGAATCTGAATCTGTAGTATTAGTAACGCAAAATTAACTTATCAATCAACATCTGAATTAAAAGCAATTCAAGTGATGCCGTTGGTTATGAAAACATTTGGACTACCAATCACAAATTTTATAGTGGATTCACTTTATAATTATTACATCATTAAATTTTTCAAAAAATTGCGTTCTAAGAACTGGCCGTAAGTGTATTTTTACGTCCATAAGTTCAAACGACGGACAAAAAGAGAAAGTTAATGTTTCTTTTCAATTAAGGAAAATTAAAAGTAGTGTACTGACGAAAAACACACTAGACCATCCATTTTCCAGAATACCAGCGAACGCAGCATATGCTGAGTTAGGTGCCTTTTTGGCCTCGCACTGAATATACCTTTCTTTTTTTTATTGTGTAATTTTATTGTAAATTTATACGATTGAGTGAGACACGAATAAACATTTTTTCTTTCCTTCTTTTTTTTTTTCATTTTTTATTGTCATTAGTAAATTCTCACATCTTTGACTTTCAAAATATGTTAAGTGATAAATTTAATAGAAACGAACTATTATCACCTTTTGTCTTTAGCAGAGAAGGTAAACATTCGGTAGTGGCATTGCCAGGTCAATTGGTCCATTGTCTATCGACACTACGTGTTTAGGAAGTTTCCGAATTCGGCGATCTCTGGAAACATTGGAGTTTGGAATTGTTAACCATCTGTGATATTGTCAAACTGGATATATCTAGATTTAAAAAAGCTTATCCGATATTTTTGGCAAATAAATAAGGTATACTGAATAAATACAAAAAAAATATGCTGTGTTTAATTTAGGCAAAACATAAGGTATTATAAAATTTTGAAATAACTTCAAACTACTCGTAGTGTATAGAGTCAATGCCAATGGTAGCTGTACTTAGGATCTGTTGGACGTGTGTTCAAATCCAAAAGGATGCAATTTAGTTAATAGAAAACATCGTGAATAGAATAAAACTTTATTGAAAATATTAAAATTTATGGTCACGAATTTAATTGTATGGTTACAATGGAGGTATAATCCCCCATTGTAACCATACATTCCTCCTCCTTGAGCACAGGCGTAGTGTAGCCAGCCCTTCGGTGTTTTACAGGTTGCATTTTGGAGAGTGTGCGCAGGAATCGCGTGACTTGATTCCTTCATCTCATTTCTACCATCGGACAACCCAACTTCCGGCGAGTATCCACGTTGTTGAAACCTCTACGGTCCAGACTAAGCGTTTCGCCTCGTCGTTTTACCGCGTACATTGAAGAACTGGAACAATTTGCCGGCTGAGGTCTTTCCGTCCGATTATAATTTGGGTTTCTTCAAGGTTAGAGTGAATAGGCTCTTAATAAACTAGTGCTTCTAACCATAAACGATTACATACCGTCCTTATTGCTTACCATCAGGTGGGATCGCAGTCAAGCACTATTATATAACAATAAAAAAAAAATATCGTCATGTCCCTAGCTTGTTCCCAACTAGCTTGGGGTCGGCTTCCCGTCTTACCTGATGTGACCGAATACCCGTGTTTACATGGAACGACTGCCTATCAGGCCTCCACAACACAAACCCCTTGAAATATTCACATTGGTATCTACTTGCCCGATTTCAAACCCACTTAACCACTGGACCATAATGACCTTTCAATGGTATATTCGTTGAGAGCATTATCTATCAGATAACATTTGGATAGGCTGAAAGAACTGTCAAAAAAGGGGTAGTTGCTAAATTAGCTGAGGTGAAATCTCCTAACCGCTCCAGGTCTATATTGTGGATCATCAATCATTCTATCTGACAGAGAGGAAACCTTCTGTATTCCAGCCGTGGGAACATTAAGTACAAGTTGTTTATGCTATAGTTACATGTATATACAAAGAGCACATTGGAAGTAAACACGTGTCGCAATCACATGACAAAGAATTGCTAGAATAATAATTAAAGTGAGTAATTTTTATCTCACTTGCTTTCCTTTATAGACAATAGTAGTTGTTCATTGAACAATGCTTTTGAGCTACTATTAAAATCAACAGTGTGAGTAAAAATCTACCGTCACTTTTACTGACAGCTCATTTAAAACACAGTTAATATATCAATTAACTGTTGAGCTACAATTGCTATTCAGGCCCATTTATTTATTTATTAATGATAGGCTCGCATTTGAAGTTCAAGGGGAATCGTTTGTCTGGGTATGGTTATGTAAAGAGAAGAGATGAAATGCATGTTACTAAAAGAGTTATGAGTATACATGTGATCTTTGAAATCACATCTACGTTCCTTTAGTTTCATTTTACGTTCCAGGTTCATAAGTATATCCTTTTTAGAACCAATCCCGTGGCCCTAGCAGGCATCGGCTCTGCTGGGCCGCTACGGCTTGCTGAGATCTGTTTGAAACTTACCATATCCGGTAAGGACGCTGCGGTGCCTCTCCAGAATCCGCCACAATCATTGAGTGTCCAGTGGCATTGGGTTGCAACAGATCCCGCTGGATCTCAGTTCGGCCATGCCGCAAATTGTCGCAGCAGCGGAGTTACACCCCGGGTAATGTGTCGCGTGTACGTGTAAAATTCAACTTCCATCTTTATATATTATAAAACAACTAAGGAGTGGAATTCCTTGCCGGAATCTGTGTTTCCTGATAGCTACAACCCGGTCATCTTTATGTCAAGAGTGAATAGGTTACTTCTAGGTAAGCGCGTTCCATCGTCCACCGCATCGTCGCTTTCCATCAGGTGAGATAGCGGTCAAGCGCGAACCTATCAAGAATAAAAAAAAACAAAGTCGTCCCCCACCGCTGACTGTTCTCAATTAACTGAAAAATGACTGAATGGATTTTCATGTGATTTTACTAATAGACATAATGCTTTATGAGAAAGTTTTAGAAGCATAATGCATGCATAAATAAGCATAGTAGAAAAAAGTTGTGAAATTTAAAAAAAAAACCCGTGTGAAGCTGAGGCGGCATTATTATAGTAAGACATTTATATAAGGTTAACTGACAGTGAGTTTTTAGTAAAAAATAGTCTTGTTTTTCATTAAAACTAGTCACCTGTTTTATTAATTCTAGTTGTGACTTTCATTAGAAAATAGTCATGGCTTTCAATCTCGGCATAGAACTTCAATTTAATCCACTTCTAAGGTGCTGCAAATCTGCTTGGGAGAGAAAAGATGTTAAAATCATTTTTATTTCTTTAGTAATATAATATATGGATGATGGACGACGCCACCGTAGCCAAATGAACCGAACAAACTTTTTATTATTTATTAATTATGTAAAATATAGCCGCAGCAGTTAATATCACCTCCGGCAGCTGTAAAAATAATAATAAATAAGTTATCAAAACTCCCGGTAGCGTCAAAATTAACGAAACAGTCAGAATCACATACCCAGGCATTAAAAACATAATCTTTATGGCCTTTGTGCGATACAATGGTCAACGCATTTCAATTTTTAAAAGGTTATTAAGATAAAAGAACACGACTTCACAAGTTATCAACTTGACTCGGGTTGATAACTTGTCTCAAAGGATGCTTTAAAAAAATACAGAATTCATTGTTTTTCATTTTGAAAGTACTTTTTTTTTAATTAATATTAGATCACTAAATCACAAATAACAGAGCGCCATTTGTCAACAAATAGCAGAGTCATTTCAAAAACCTCCTTCCATTACTTTATACTAAAACTAGCTTCTATTAGCGGCTTCGCTCGCGTGAAAGTAGGTTTTCATCATACAAACTTTGAACCCCTGTTTCGACGCCTTAGGGGGTGAATTACAGAAAATCCTCTCTTAGTGATTGTCTACTGTATAGTAGTTGTTTTCAATAATTCTTATACTTAATTACCATTCAAAATTCTACTTTAACTTCAATAACATTGGACTTTTATACACTAGGGGTTGATTTCTAAAGATACATTATAAATACACCTCCATACCATCTATAGGACTTTCATATAAACTTCCAACACCCGTTTTACCCCTTAGGGGTAGTTTCGTAAAATCCGTTTATTAAATCTTAGCGGATGTCTACACTCTATAATGAACCTACCTGCCAAATTTTAAGTTTGTAGGTGTTATAGTTTCTGAGACTTCGTGATTAATGTGAGTGGCATTTCGTTTTTAAATAATATACGTTTAACTAAAGTGGTAGTACTAATGATACCAATGGAGCCTCAATTCAATCGAGCTACCCATTGCTCGCCGCCCGCAAGCCCGCGCTTACGGTGGCCGGAAATCGAAATCGGAATCCCGGCGGCTGGGGCGTGAGGGTCATTGCCTCGCGCGCGCGGCCACCTGCCACTCCTCCTCGCTCTGGACCATGGCTTGTACCAAGGCCCAGCGCGAGAGTTGACATATTTGAATGTTTGTTACTTCTACGCGCTCTAACTTCGATGTTTGGTACAAGAGCAGACCATGTCCTGAAATTGTTATTTTTATGCTTATACGATATGTTTATTCCGGGTGTGAGAAAATTATATAATTTTCTAATATCACACTGATAAATCCGCTGGCAGAAGAAAGGCCGGAGGCGATAGGTTACCATACGTACTTTACTTCTGTGGGGACGTTTGAAAGAAGTTCTGAAACGCAAAGGGTAAATGAAGGAACCCATATGGGTTTTAGTCAATAAGAGTCTGAAACGCTCTCTGGCTCCATTCTAAAGCGGAAGAAATCATTTGATGTTTCTTTCGTCTCGAGACACTGTGGTATATTGGATGAGAAGCGAATAGCGCGCAGTTTCCCGAACGCTGCCCAGCCGAGTCTGATACGACGGTTGACCTCTTTCTCGAAATAAGATCTACCCAACCGGACTGTCCGTCCAAGGTAGACGTAATCCTCCAGAACTTCGAGTTTAAGTTGTGGACGATTGTGTCTACCTTGGGTAGTAGTAGTAGTATAATAATCTACACCAATAAGAGTTAAAGTTTGCTTTCTTGTTTGTAGGAGGTAATCTCTGAAAGTACTGTTCGGATTGCAATTTTTGTTTTTTATCATATAAAGCTCCTTTTTTCTGAGTGACATCTAAGCTATATTTTATGTATGCGGGCGAAGCCGCGGACAAAAGCTATTTGCCAATAAATTAACATAGCCTTTCCCTAAACGGTGACTCACTCAAATATTCCAGTATGTCACTTGACATGTCTTATGGTAACATTTGACCCGAATGACTCACCTTCTTTTGTTTTTTGTTACATTAATGAAACCGTAATAAAACGAAGGAGAGTGGAATCTATTATCTGTTGGAACGATTTCATGCTGTGATACGGACTACAAATAAATTAAGTAATGATGTGCAGTTTGATAAAGACAAAAAAAAAATGAGATCAGTGTCAAGTTTCTGTTTGGAATTTATTTGAAGCATGGCAGAGTACTCATTCAAAATTAGAATGGAACAATTGTATAGAGTTTGACCATCGTAAGATGATACAAAAAAAAAAAAACTGATGCTGTTCACCCTGACTGTATGCTACTCAAACAGATTTGACACTTTTGATTAATCATGAAAATAATATGCGATGCATGTTTATTCAACCATTAATAAATAAAACCAAAAAATATTATATTATTACCTTAAAATTTAAATAAAACGAATCGTGTGTGAGATATCATCGAAATTTTATATTCGTTTGATAGACCTATCGATGATATACAGAAAACAATAACGAAATTGAATTAGAACTAAACAGTGCGTAAATTCAACCAATTGTAACCCTCAAATTACGTATGTTCAGAGTTAAATATTGAGCATTTGTTAAATAAAAACCATATAGTGTATTAGGAAAGAATTTTGTATGCAGATTGAGAAACAGTTATAAAATTAATCATAAAGATAACTGTCATAATTATTTACTTAAAATGCTAGAAAAACACGTTCATTTGTATTGCTTATAAATGCAAATCCATTGTTGTGTAAAATTTTCCTAAGTGTTTCAAGGCATCCCGTAAATCCAATAGCATATTTCAGCTCATTGTGCCAGCTTCTTAATGTTGGTATTTATTTTTTTCACTTTATAAAATTCAGTTATTTTATTTTTTATTGCCAAAAAAAACAAAATTACCCAAATCGGAAACCGTTGCACCATGAGGGCGCTTTTTTCCGGGAGCGTTCCACGTTTCTTGATGGACAGACCCTCCTTTTTTATTTTTCTCAGTGAGCTCACATTTACGTCTGAAAACAAAAATCACAATTATTTCGAAACAGTTTGACTTAATACCACTAAAAATAACACACAATTAAAATAATCACATGCCATAATATAATACAACAATGTGCATATTATTTATTTAGCTATCCTTACACGTCTCATAAAAACAATAGTAAATGAAATTATTGTACCCACCCGTCGCATTTTCTCTGCAGATTTCTGATTAATCTCACTTTTTTGGTCCTTAAATTTATCAATAATCTTGAAGAGAACCCTCCTCGTCGAATTATTTATTGTATTCCACATTATTATAACAAAATAAACGAAAATAAGATTCACGTAACACAAGATGAATGAAGTATGAAACGTCAATAACACAATTTTGACAGTCCTTAAATGCTGCCATATATGAACTTTAATTAATAATTAATTTCCATCTTTCGATGGTCAGAGTCTAGTTAATCTTTGTTTGTCTTTCTCACCATCTATCTACCTTTGTCCCATTTTACTTGGGATCAGCGCAATACGTTCTTCTATCAACCGTCACGTTATCACTGCGTCTCCTTTTTCTTTTATATCACTATTCATGCAATCCATCCATCTTTTTTTCGGCCTTCCTCTCCATCCATCCACATGTATATAACTAATAACTCTTTATGTAACACTTAAAGAGATATTAGCTTAAGTACTTTTGTAAATTTAATGAGACAATAAATAATTTTTATTTTTATTATATTATTTTTTAAATTTTATTTTAACATGCGTTTTATTCCTCCTCTTCTTCACATTACCAAAGAAACCATTTCAACCTTCCGGTCACTGCTGTCACTTTCAATCTTGTTTGTCAAAATTATAGAAAAGCGTATTTATTGGTCACGGTTTACGAAACTAGAAACCCTTTACGATATATAATATTTATAAGCACGCTGCCTTTATAATAGTCTTCTTATAACATTAATCCAGTGAGCCCATTTTATCTCACAGTTAGGTCCCTGTCTTTTTCACACTTTATGTAATAAGTAATTAATTTATTTTACGAGCACATCTATACACGTTGAACAGGAACTTATGTTTTAAATCGTTGATTCAGTTAAGAAAGTTAAGAAATATGTACTCAAGTACAAAGTTGCACGTGCCGGAACTGCGAGGATAACTATTAAAAAAGATAACTGCACTACGTAGTTTGTGAACTCTATAATTTTCTTTATAATAACTGGTGTTGGAAGATGAACACTTAATGTCATGAGACAACGGTGGCTGGAAAGTTTTCACATGGTCTCTATAGGGTCATCTATCTATCTATGATGCTACCGTAGATAGTTGAAAATTTAGAAAAAAAAAAATTACACAAGCAGAACAGCCACAGTCGGACCGCCTAACACTTATTATTAAATATCAATAAATCTTACAAGCGTGGTATTTTTGAAGTTCACTTTGAAGCAATCATGTTCACAGTACTTTCTTCCTCAAAATTTTAATAAAGGCGTGGCAGCAGGAAAATCATTACAATATTTATTTAGTTTCTTCTTAAATAAATATCCTGCTTCTATGTGATTATTCTATCAGCGCTATCCTTAAGTGACTCGTGTAATGATATCGTATCGGATCCATGTTCAGAGGCACAGGTGTCAGAAATTTATTTGCATTGTTTTCTAACACTCCTACCAATTCATTAACTCCGTATGAGGATAGTGTGAATCTAAGTGTATTGGTTTTAACACTTTGTTTGACATATGTCACGTTGGTGTCTCGGCAGAGGTCAAGGACACTTGGTACCCACCAATTGTTTACATAATATACAAGTTTCTGTGTGATCTCCAACGTATGCATGTACATATTGACTTTGTACTCCTGGCTATCACTAAAAGCTTTAAATTCATTTTGAGCGTAGGTGTCTAGTATTAATGGACAGTTATAGTTTTTATTATCAAAAACTTAATAAATAAAATTAATTTCCAACTTCCTATAAAGTTCTTAAACCAGTATGTGCGACTAATAATAATAGCAACTGACTTTACGTCATATTCACATTATAATATAATCGTATTTTGCCGACAAAGTCCGAAGAATCACCAAACTTAAGTGGCAAATGGCCGATGGGGCCGAAAGATTCTGAAGTGGTAACTGCGACCCGGGAGACGCAGCGTTGGAAGGCCATCCACAAGGGGACCGTTGACCTGATGAGGGTCGCGGAAATGCGATAGATGGGAGATGCACAGGGTCATTTGTTGTGGCGACAGTTGGGGGAGATCTATAACATATTTAAGAAGAATGATGATGATGATAGTGTTTTAAGGTTTGAAACAGGAATATATTCCTTTTTTTCTTGCCGGATTAAACTTGGACAGAAGACAGGAAGCACGTAGTATTTTTTTTACAGTACCCAAAGGTCGCGCTTCTTTTAGGGATATTGTTGGCTTAATATGCTAGCATCTAGAAAAGCGGTAGTAAGAACCGCAGTATAGGTAATAACTGATCGTGTGTACCTACGTAAGTACCTGTTTAATATTCAATATACAGCATGTTTAACTACACTCAGTATGCCTGTTATGTGATAGACAAACAGCTGAGGCGTCAGTTTAGAATAATATATGCTTAGATGTCTACCAATCAACTTTCGACATATAATTGATTGTTCTTATATAACACATAAGATTATACTTACGTACGTAAATGAAACGTAGACAAGGAAGACCACAAGAAAGATTATATCAGAAAATTATATTTAACATATCCGCTCAGAAATGACAGGCAAAAGACTGCAAAATTTAGTTTTCTTCCTTTTGCCAACCAATTCTGACGTTTTAGTGCACACCAAAGGAGACGTTTACCCAAAGAGGGGTTCTGTCAAATTATTTTTTTAAATTCAATTTAAAATTTCAATGTAATATGCATAGACTTTTTTATTTATTTATTTTAACGTTACTTATATCTAATTAGTCATGGTTGACCCATTTACTGCACCATTTCCGCAGTCACTCTGTTCTTAAATGATTTTGACCCTCGTTTAAGTTGGACTTAAACAGAGTGAAATCTGATCAAATCTTTATGAATCTAATCTTCAAGCTAATACTGAGAAATTCCAGGTGGAAAAACCTCCAAAATGCTTTATGCTGACCAAACTAAAAACTGCTAGCTCCAGGGCGGCGATTACTAGTAATGCACCAACAAGACCAAAAAGTTATTTGTTTATTACACATGTTTATCTTTATGTGTGTGTCTTAGTAGAATAAGTACAAATTTTATAATACTTTTTCGACCCCTAATTGAATCTAGGATACTAGCACTTACTAGGAATTGACCAATAAGAAAGTATGTAAAAAAAAAGTTTATCGATGGTTTTTTTTCGGTGGGAAATCATTCAATCACTTCTCTCGCTCTTTGGCGGAGCGCAAGGGAGTGTCAGACTTCTACTGACTAAACCCCACCCCTGTTCCTTCTTTGCCTTCGTTTCAGGGCCCCGGGATTGGTTTTCGATGTCAATGTATAAAAAAATTGCGTAGGTTAAAGTTTTTAAAATACTTCAGGTTTTTTACCGCGTGTTGTGAAACCAATTTCAGGCACTAGTCTCTCACTAAATTAAGCCTCGGTTTCTGAATTGTAAATCTGTAGCACAAACTAACTTTGTAAAGAAAAAATAAACGTTTAAATTTATTATTATTTGCTACGTGTGTGTCACATGCTAGCATGGTGGGAATTATCATTAATAGCTAAGAGTAACCGCAACAACTGTTTGTGAGAATTAAATTGCAGGGCGCCATGCAAACAAAGTTTTTTGCTGGGACACTTAGTTTTCCGCGATAATAGCTGTTGAACTGGTTTAGATATAGAGCGAGTCATCGGGAAATTAATGTTTTGTATTAGTGTTATTAGTACCTAACGATTGTAAAAGATCGTAATAACGGGAGAAAAATCTTTTTCAATACACTTACCCGAAAACCTGCTTACATCCTTACTGCTTTTATACACGCAATTGACTGTTTTTAGGACTAGTGCCGAAAACTGAGAGAGCTCGCTCCCGCCATAACTTATTGTGTTTGTCGTATCAACCTGGGCGCGGCGCGACCCCCGCGAAGCGCGCTCTACTCCCACAAGTCGCGTCAAACTCCGTTTATTTATGTCTTCGCAAGTGTATTAAAAAGGGTCGTTTGAACAAATGGAAAGTCACTGCAGCCCTTGGTTCCATAACATGAATGCCACCTTGGTCAGAATGACAAACTTTTCCACATGTATTAAAACATACAATTCTATCAATCTTATTTTTTTAATGTCAAATAAATTGTACTTATGCGTACCTATGTATGTATGTTGTCCGATAATAATATGAAGTAAAGGTGTTGGCAAAACACTGACTCGTGATACTTAACACCTTTGCAGTGTCTGCCTTACTGGGACATTATACGCTCTTGGCCTAGAAGGATATCGTCAGCCTGTTAATATTTACTCAATCATAAAATGCTCAACTCGATTTACAATTCATTCACAACGAAAAAGCAAGTTTTTTCATTAGAGTAATGCCCTTAGTTACTAAGCTACGTAAGCGGGTTGGTGACCGCAGACCCTATCGTTCATACATAAAATAATAATTTTATGCAAACGTTAAGTCTAAGAATTGAATATTATAATTTAAATTACCGGTTGTTTCGTCACCGCTTTTATTTAAATAATATTCAGAAATGTATATAGAAATTACATCACTCTTCATCAAATAAAAGAAATATAAATTGTATTAAGGAATATTTATTTAATATTATGAATATAATTATATCTAAATAACAATTCGCTTACATACTGCTAATACTAGAAGGCCATCTCGACAGCATCGCAACTTTAACATAAAATCACCAAGACCTTCACAATGTTGGTAATTCAATACATCTATTTAAGAAGCAAAGACTTCTTAAGTTCCTTGTAAAACCAAGGAATAACAATATTATACTTTGTTCCGAAAGTCTGCGCCGTGCAGTTTCGAATATCAGTCGAGTAACACAACTGTCACAATAATTTACAAACAATACTGCAATGAGTGTGCATTCAAGGAGAAATCTATAAGTACACGGTGCCAATTCTGACTTGGGGCTTTGATTTGAAGAGGTTGGAGGCGGTCTTGATGATGCTAATGATAGGCCTGAAGGTAGAGGTTTCCTGACGCTGGTAATAAGTGTCAGGTTGCTGATATCTATACCGATACTGGTTGTTGTATTGGTTGTAGTACTGGTTGCCGAACTGATAGTTGAAGCTAGGGGTGTCGGCGGAGCTGTCGGGGATGGCGTTCGAGATGAAACTGTTGCTGTTGTCCACTGTCTGGTAGGACGAGGAAGCTGTGTAGCTAGTGATAGCAGCTGTAACAAAGAAGACAAAAAATTTGATAATTTTTGTACAACATATCCTATTTATCATTAAAGAATTTAAAATGTGATAGACTTAGACAAAAACTCACAGAGAGCATACATAAAATAGTGGTTTATTTAATCTAAAACAAGTTTTGAGGACGGTTTGTTTGTAAAATAAATGATATTTACCGCAAAGGCCGGAGTATTTGCTCGATTCAGTGAGGCCGTAGTTGGTGCATGATGGGTAGCCTTTCTCGTAGGGCTTGGAACCAATAACGTTTCCGCCAGGACCGTAGTTGCAGACGTAAAGTTTGGTGTAGCCTCGAGCGGGGTCGTAGTAGAATGTGAAACCACAGCCTACTTTGGATGTCTTGCCCCAAACCAGCTAAATAAAAAAATAAAAAAATACACGTTAGAACTCGATCAATCTCATTTCCGAACAGGTTGAATTAAATGGACCCACAATAATTCCACTCATGAAGAATGAATTATTATATAATTTACGAAATAAAATATTCAATATTTCACATTTGGTAGAGAATTGATATGGAGATTGGATTTGCTATTGAATTGGCGAATTTAAATTGCAAATTACCTGTGAGTAATGCCCAGTGCCGTGCCCTCCAGTGATGGGCTTGAAACCATAGATGCGTACTTCGGCGAACCAGGTGTTGATCTGCTTATTGAAGTCGGGTTCGGAGTCAGCGCTCTGGCTTGGTGGGCGAGTGGTCCAAGTGGCTGCGAGGTTCTGACCAACGGGGAAGCGGCCGTCGTAACGCTGGGCAGCAAGGTCGTGAGCAGTGATGCACTGGTCCGACCAGTGCTGAGCGCCAGCGGCTAACTCATCATCCCATACCTTTACAAAAGAAAACACTTTGTTAACATCGTGAATGTTTTATTTTAGATATTGTTTGTTTTTCATTCATTATTTGAAACTTCGGGCACTGAACTTTACGATTGAAGAAATTCACTTGACTTTTTTTATGTATTTGCAACTAATGTTGACCAGGTATTTTATTTATTTGGTCGAAATAATAATACTGATATACAAAAAATGTATATTATCTTCATAAATATTATTTTTTAATCCAAGAGATTATACTGATTAAAAAAAAAATTAGTAGATGAGACGTTTAATAATATAAAATATTTTAATTGAATTTATGTTAAAAATCTCGTTCATTCGAATACCAGACTAAATATCCAAATGCCTTCGAATCAGGAGACGAATTTGCATTACTTTATTAGATATAATAATATATCTGGCTGATGTCACTGCTTTAGTGGTTTTGTATTTTATGACACCACTGAATTAAAATGTGTGACAAAATGTCAATGAATAATGGTCAAGATCAAGTTCGTATTTATATTCATAAGTCTTAAATTCTTTTGTTTCTTTGACTTACCATTTCCATCATGTTAGCCGCTGGTGGTTGGCTAGAGACCTGTCCCAGGGCAACGGATTGCCTGAGACGATTGTGTGCGTCGACTATAGCTTGCTTTTCGTACGACGTCAATCCTCCAGATCCTATAAAGAAGAAAGAATAATTGTAAAAAAATATAATTCAAGTCCTGCTTAAGTTATATGAGTGTCATCGGATTTTGAGTGTTAAGGTGACATTTCCACACTAGTGATTTCATAATTCGTTGGATTGATCTGATTTATTAGACCGGTGCGTACTAACACAGGTGTCGGTCAATAAAATTTAACGACCTCGACCCATACGAGTATGTAAAATAGGAGCATCTTTTTGGGTAAAAACTCGTTCGCAAAATCCAGACTGGGTGGCGGCGAATGAATTTATGGCTTCTCGCTATCATTACGGACACTTTATGAGTTTTATGTCCTTTAGATGCTTTTGGAGTTTAATGGATAGACACATAAATTTTAAAGACATCATTGATTCAGATTCAAGATAATAATTCAGAATTTTATCAATTGCGTTTCTGGAATATACAAAAACTGCTTATTATTCTAATTTATGAGTTCTGATCAATTATTTATTCGTCAATATAGCATACTAAATTAAGTTATACTTTAATTCTGTTAAGATAAACGTTATGTCTTACAACTTCATAGTTATAATATGCTAAAGAAAAGTGAGAGTATTTAAGACATTAACACGTCAGTTACATTAAAGTCATATCGGATAATATTGATTTGAAGGTGGATAATATGAATTTAAGGCTGAAAATAATTTAAGACCTGAAATTGATTAATTAATGATTAAAATAAGGACTTACGTAGTAATTGTTTTCCTGGACCACAGCTACCTTCTGTCGTTGCGAGGAGACCTCCCATAACAAACAACACTAAGGATATCATCTTGATTGTTTAAAAGTTAATTCACAACACTTTTTATAACTGAAAAAAATCACGCGTAAAGTTGAGATTCGTAACTAAAGACTTGTCCACTTATAATTTACGAAACTTCAAACTTGTTAAATATTTCCCGGTGATCCGTAGCACGACGTGCTGCGCGCTCTCCAGGCTTTAGCGGTGTGTGCGGCCAGCGGCCCACGCGCGCGCTTATGTACCCCACGCGACGTTACCATGGAGACGCAGCGACGCCGCGACCGCCGCCCGCTGCGTCTCCGTATAGCCGCCCAGGCCAACACCTCAATACCGCACACGTTCACTACAGTAAACCCTTAATTCGTAATATTATATTTAACATATTAATCCAATTTACAAACCCCCTTTTTATTCAATTTAAATACGAGTATCTTTTGGTATCGAACACTTTTGATTGTCAAACAATACCGGGGATGCTCTATTCTTCGATCGTCTAGAGTCTTCAGTTACGAAATAAAGAAAGGTTATACGAACATCGACCAGCTACTTTTTATCTGCAGTAATAATTTAAAACTCATTATGCTGCAGACGGTTGTTGTCAATGAAATCGAGTTCTTGTGATGTGTCCGAGCCCAACGTGGAAATATGTTGACAGATATTGGTCGGAACGGAAGTGGTCTTTAAGCGAAATTATACGCAGCTAAAAACAAGGAAAGAATAATCTGTAATCACCCTTTTTTATGTCAAAGGCTACTTAATTTTACATTTTTGGAATGAATAAGAATAATTTTCCTGACAAAATAAATTGGCAATATTTATATAAATATATATACGGTTAGATGAAAAAATAATTTTCGCCACTGAACTATGACAAATGTTGATTGATATATTTAAAAGCCATGAAATTAATGTAAGAAATTTTTCTCGTTCATTAAAATTATATTTCTAGTTATGTACATTTGTTTTAATGTATTCCACATAATTTAAAAGGCCATTTGCGTAAAATGTTGAATAATTTGCATTAGATTAATTAAATTATATCTTCGTTTATCTTTCCCGGTACTATAGAGAAATGTGTCCATATATTTAGGTAAAATTACAATTTGTCTAATCAAACGACGAAGTTGAGTCGTTAATTGGAGCCAAAAATTGACCAAAAAGTTTAAAGCGACAAGTTCTATGTTAGCAACTGATCCGGTTTACCACCTGACGCGAATTTTCGACGATGCTTCAATATTTGCATATTAATGACTTTTATTTTATTGACTTTTACAAGAGTTTATACATTTTTTTTAATGATTAACTAGTGCTTGACTGCGATCACACCTGATGGTAAGGAGTGATGCAATCTTTGATGGTGAAATGCACTAGTTTATTAAGAGCCACTCTAGCCTTGAAGATACCTAAATTATAATCGGCGGAAAGACATTGCATTTAGATTTCCTTTTTTTGACTGACTGACTTTTTGACAATTCAAAAGTACCTGTAAAAGGTCTATTTGAATTTAACGTATCAGATTTCTGATTTCAGTCTTTCGATGGAAACGGTATAAATGACGAGGCGAAACGCTTATACCAGACCGTAGAGGTGTTAATATTGCAAGTGTGGACACTCACAGTTTTCCAATGGTAGAAAGATGTTTCCTTTCTACCATTGGAAAGCTTAGGATTATTTTATTTTTAATTATCAACTAACTTATGAGTGGATTTGGTATCGTATTATATTGTTGGTCTGGTGTTAGTAAAGTCTAAAGCGCGTATTTTGCGTATTCATAGATTACACAAGTATGTTATTCGTAATATAGTTATACTAGCTTTTGCCAACGGCTCCGTCCGTGTCGAAATCGAAACCTGATAAAAATCAGCCTATGTCCTTCCTTGCGAACCCTAAGCTTAATCCGTACCAAATTTCATCAAAATCAGTTCAATAGTTTACCGTGAAAACGTATCAGACAGACAGAGTTACTTTCACATTTACAATATTAAGTATGGATTGTAATTTAGTAAACGAATATTGGATTACAGAATTTGAATCGGTTTATGCTTTTTTTTTATTAATTTTATTATCAATAAAATATGCGAATAGAGAAATGAAAGCACTCCTACCTATTTACTTTTAATTTGAGGATTGGAGATCTTTAAATTACTTTTCTCACTCTGACTGGAGCGATAGGGAGGGTTTTTTTTTAGGTGGCAAAATTATTTAGTGACAAATCTCGCTCTTGGGCGGAGCGGGAGATAATGTCAGACTTTTACTGACTAAAGACTCACTCCTGTTCCTTCTTTGCCTTCGTCACAGGGTCCCGGGTTTCACTTTCACACTACCTGTGGCCCCAGTAGGCTTCGACCCTGCTGGGCCCCTACGATTTGTTGACATCTCCCTGAGGCGCGCGTGGAACAGTACGCGCCATCACCGCGCCGTTACCGGACGGTCGGACGGCGGGCTACCCATAGCTCGCCGTCCGCAAACCCGCGCCTAAGGAGCAATAGGGAGGGTCAGACTTTTACTGACTAAAACCCACCTACGTTCTTTCAGTTGCCCCTTGCCTTCCAGGGCCATGGTAACTCTTTCGAACAATATCTCAACCCGAAATTGTATTAAAAAAAGATTTATTCTTCACGAAAGATTTTTAAGTAGTAGACATAAATTTGCAATTCTAAGCATCCACGATGACATAGACCTTGACAGTGGACTTTCTTGACTTTGCTCAATAAGACCTTTCTAATTTGATTTATGAGGTGAGGATTAATGTATTTAAATAAACTTTATTATAAAAGGCCTAAATATTCAAAATAGTTGTAAGTGATATGAATAATATAACTTTATTTCGAAAAAATAAAATGAAATGGAATATTTATTTGACATTGACCCTTTGCATGTTTAAAAAATGGTTGAGTAAACATATTTTTGTAAAAGATCGATTATATCGAAAAATAAACTGAGTCAGTTTTTGTGCTAAGTACTGTAATATTTTGTTAACAGTATTAAATCATTTTAGAGTTATTAGAACTAATTTGTGTCTAAGTCTAAAAAGTGCAAAAGTACAGATCGGCAGAAGTATTTTTTGTGTGAATCATGTCGCCATATTAATAAACACTTTTTCAGTTCTTTTCATGAATTTTGGTTTTCTTTATATTTTTTCAACTAACTGAAAAATAAGCCATATACAAATACTAACTGTCGTAAGTTGTGTAGAAAGAATATTTCACTCTGAATTAATATTATCAAACATTAATAAAATTATTCATAAAATCTATTCCGTACCAGTAAATCAATCATACACCTTACAAGCGCCTCATTGACTTCTGATCTTTAAAGAATACACAGAAAAAGTTATATTTTATTATTAATATATATAATTTATGTATTTACATATAATTTTGTAGACTTTTTATTTTATTTGATATCTGCTTCCTTCAAAGAACAAGGATCACAGTTACGATTCACTTTAAAACGTTATGTTTTATATTGAAAAACGGTCAATTTACAATGTTTTTTCGACGATTATGTTTCTTGGTGAATACAAACTAAAATTGGTAATACTTAAGTTTTTTATCTTGCACGATATGGGCATTCAATTAGTTATATTAACCAAAATATACAATATATATATTATGGTAATGATGCGGAGGAGTAATTCGACGCCTGAATATATTTGAGTTTTGTACCTATATGGTTAGTTGGTTTTGGTATGATTGTAAATACTCATAAATAGTAAATATTTATGTACATATGTAAAAATCTTGTGTCACATTATTTGTTATCGAACTCCTCCAAAACGGCATGACTGATTTTTATTATTTTATGCGGCAGTAAAGCGTTTGCTGGGACAGCTAGTGTACACATATTTTTTTCATCATCTCTCTAGCCTTTTTTCCCAACTAGTTTGAGGTCGGCTTCCAGTTTAACCGTATGCGGCTAAATACCCGTGTTTTACATGGAGCGACTGCCTATCAGACAAACAACCCAGTTACTGGGCAACACGATACTCTTTGAACGGATTGATGGTTGGACCTCCTGCTGTGTAACTACTTGTCTACTGTCAAATATGTACAAACGACTACCACTTCAGGAGTTGGTTCAGAAGGCACGTGAAGCCGTTGCTTTACATGCTTTCCGAAGCACGGGTGTCTGTATTTTTTTTATTTTTGATAAGCTCGCGTTTAATCACTATCTCATCTGATGGTAAGCGATGATGTGGCCGACGATGGAGCACGCTTGCCTAGAAGTAACCTATTCAAAGTTTAGTTGTAGCTATGAGGAAACACAGACTCCGGCAGGGAATTCCACTCTTTAGCTGTAGGCATTATGAATGTGTTCCCAAAACGCTTTGTACATATGGGAGGGACCTCTAGTGGTTCGATGATGGATTGTACTCGAACGAAATCTAATCGATAGAAAACCGATAGGCCAGCAACTCGGCGTCGATGCTCAAGGCTTTGGAGTTTTGACTCGACAAGTGCAACATCACCTATGATTCTCTTGGCTCGCTTCTCAATCGCCTGCTAAACGATATCCTAAATAAACTTAGAAAAGTCCATACCTATGAAATATTATTGAAAAATTCACGATGGCACTTACTCGCTTTCGAACCCGCCATCTCATGCATGGGAGGTCGTTTCTCTTACACATGGTATAAAGAGAGATTATTTTAACAAAAAGTTTTGACTTCACATACAAAACTGCATTAAATAATAATTTGAGGAGGATGCATTATATCCATCACTCGAACATTTTGTCTTTGATAGTAATAATCCATAAAATTCCGTCGAACCCATCTCGAAAGTCAGAGCCAGTTCATTTGACCTTTAAATAAATAGCCTTATTAATATCATTACAGTAAAAACATCCTGGTCCGCCATCCACTTGACAGTATTATGAGATAACTGTCACATGAACGCACAAGTAACAGGCGTAGTGGACATTATAAGTATGTACGTTAATATGTTCATAGCAATTGAGATTAAATGCTAATAAATTGAGTTATTAATTATTGTATTGGTACTAACAATAGGTAAAAAGTTTTATATATATTAAGTTAAAAACATTCTTTTGTTGTACGCAATAAAATAAATTCTATTCTTCTATTTCCCTTTTTGCTGTTATCTATGTGTTTTGTACTTACATTTGTTTGGATGTAAATATGGAAATAAGCTATTTTATTTTTAAAATTTTATTTTTACTAAGTGGGTAAAAAAAGTAAATTATAAAGTATCTAATTATTTTATTTCCCTTATTTTTTATCCCTTACATTGTAATACATACCTATAGCAAAGTATAAATATGTCAAAAAATACACACGCCACGATGCCACAAATTTATACTGCTAAAAAATTACGCAGCAAATTTATCTCAGTGTCTGTGCGACTACGAAGGGGCAACTTTCCGACGCTGATGTATAGGTATCGGGCTGGTCAGCGCTGCCAGACAAAGCGTCGGCCGCCCGCCACAGTATCATTGCATGAATCAAACACTTGTGTCTGCACTGTCTGCTCGTAATTGTGCATTGCAATGAATCCCAATGTCAAAACAGGTGATTCGACGTATTTACGCATCGAGATTTCCGTAAAGTTAAGTGTATTTTGATTTGCGTATGCGAATTATGTGTTTTGTTTGGAGTATTGTATGTTCTTGCTAGTTTGATTTAAGTTTGAGACCGTAGAAAGGTACATATGTACGTCATGATACTGCGGCGACGCAATTATGATTTTTGTTATGCAAATGCGTTGTAAGTATAATGAGCGATGCGACAATGCGGTCGCGTCACAGAACTTTAGTTTTCTTAGGAGGCTTCTTAAAATTAAGTGTAAGTCTTAGAAAAAATTTAAGCAGAGTAATCTATATACCTACTATATAAATTAACTAGCGACCCGCTCCGGCTTCGCACGGGTGCAATGCTGATCATTGTGGATTGCACCTAAAAGATAGACATATTATACCATTGCAGTCTTTTTTGTAGACCTTTTTAAGGTGTACAATACTGTTGTACATTATTTTGATCTATCTCTTAGGGTTCAGCCAGCGTTTGCAATTTAAGCACAAAAAATGTGTTTATTTACGAAATCACAATAGATACCTCTAAAATCATCAGTGTTTCTCTACTATATTGTGCGTGTATTATACATATAAACCTTCCTCTTGAATCTCTCTATCTATTAAAAAAACGCATTAAAATCCATTGCGTAGTTTCGTTTCAGAGATCTAAGCATACATAGGGACAGACAGACAGCGGAAGCGACTTTGTTTTATACTATGTAGTGATGCTGTAAAGCTGAAGAGGTTCTGATCTCAAGATTAACTCCGATGAAAAAAATATTTTAAGATTGGATAGCCCATGTATTGAGGAAGGTTGTAAGCTATATAACATCATGCTATGATCCACGATAGTGGAGTAGTAACCAAAGACGCTGGTGAAGCCGCGGAGGATATCTAGTATTATTTATAAATATTGACTACCAATAAATTTAACCAAGCCTACGTTTCATTTGTTAGTAAACACTTATTAAAATTTTAGGCAACTCCCAGTAACCATTATCAATATTAGCAGTTAGAATATTAAGGAATTTTATGCGATTTGATACCATGACGCTTTTCGAATAGTGCATAAGATAATGACCTTTAACATTTCGGAAATAAAGATGATAAAAGTTTGCAAGACTTAAGATAATTTTTTTGCGGTAATGTTGGTTCGCATGTTTGCTTTAACTAAGTTTGTTCTGAACCAACATGGTACATCCTGTTAACAACTCATTTAAATTAAGGAAAATCTGCTATTTTATTATAATTTGTATTATTCCTTTGATATGTTTAGTTAATTTTTAATCGACTTCCAAAAAAGAAGGAGGTTATCAATTCGGTTGTTTTAAAGAATATGCTTCCAGATTGGCAACATTTTTTTCAAAATTCGAGGGAACTCTTCAAATATTAACTTTAATTTGGGAAGTCGGTGTTAAATAAGAAACAAACAATACCGAGAAACACTGACTTCCAAAATGAAAAATATTTTGTAATTATAAATTAAGTTATTTTGCTCGTTTTAGTGTTTTCTTTTAGTGAATTCGGTTATTATAATTTTTTGTAAAACTTTTTCCATAACTGTTTAGAATCAAAAATATTTATTAATTTAAATAGATAGTGTCATTGATTTTTTCCTTAAGAATAAATTTTCGCTCTCAAAAAATGCTTGAGCTATAAATAGGATTGGTAAATGACACTTATCAAGGACTAATTTCAAAGGTTTTTTTTTTTTAAATGAAAACTGGTTTCAAGAAGGTAATATTTAAAAATAAACAACGTGTTTTAATTAGATGGTCAAAATGAGATTATGAAGTTTAACGATCATTCCTTCATTGATGGGCCTCTTTTGTCACTATGTGTAATAAAGATATATTTTAAAATTTGCAGCATATGCAACAAAACGCAAAATTTTCTTAACTAAATTCGGGAATTGAACTGTTTTTATAGGTAAGTTTATACGGAACCCTCAGTGCGCGAATCTGACCCGCACTTGCCCGGTTTTTTTCACGAGTCAGAAAATTTGACATCTGTCTTGCCAAGGCGTATCGTTTTACCCAGTTTCTGGGTTGTCAGATAGGCAGCTCCGAATAAAATACTGGCCAATTTAACTGGGAAAAGATTAAGCAAATTGATTGAAATTGGAATTTGAAATAGATTCTCCATTAAATACGCCATTAGAAAAGAGATGAGAAGGTATTATGTTAGGATTAAAGTCATAAAACAACATAGGCTTGTAATTTGTGGTTTTATAGTCAAGTTCTTATTCCCACGACTGGTAAAGGTTAGCACACACTGACCAAATGTGGATGGCATTGCGGTTGACCAAGACTACAGATTTTACCAAGAAATTGAATCTTTAAGTACGTGTTAAAATTGCTTCCTTTTGATTCAATTAATGATATAACTTTGCTGACGAAACATCCTGGCTTCACACGGTTTTTACGTCTTGTCAAAGCATAAGTTTTTTTTTCTATCATTTGTTATTTTAATATTATTTTATACCTTAATCTTCTATAGCAAATACGACTCTAAATTATGGTGAAAATGCATCAAAATCTGTTGCTTCGAAAAATATTGTGGCCTCATAGACTGACACGAAAAGCGACTTAATTTTAACATAGCAATAGTGATTCGCCCAGACTTTATTCGCGTGCAAAATATATACATAAACCTTCTTCGTTTATTATTTTTTTCTATTAGTGAAAACCGCATCAAAATTCATTGCGTGGTTTAGAAAGAAATAGCGAATAAACAGACAGACGCGTTTTTTTCAATGTATGAAGATTAAACATACGATGAATATTTATGTTTTTTTTTTTTTAAGAAATAAATCTAGTTCGTAAACTGTACCTTCATTGATTAATACGTTTTAATTAAACCATGACCTTTTTACTAAATTAAAAGAAGCAGGTAATGCGGTACGGTTCAAATTGATTTTGACAAATTACTTTAAGATAAGATTCATCATAATTCTTCAAACATTAGTTTACTTACGTAATCGTTTTTAATTGCTTCGGTTCTCAGAGGTCACCCGACTTCATATATTTTATGATTTTCTATGTTTGCGACTTGGGTGCGTCAGACTGTCTGATGATACCTTATGTTATTTATAGCGTTAAGTTGTACTTAAATGAATGTGACGGTTGGCCGTGAGGTTTCCGGAAAGAAAGACCATCTCTTTTGAAGGCTCATAAGAGGCGACTGGCTTGGGTACCTACTAGGTTTATCGTTAGAGGGTTAGATGACATCATAGGCGTGGGCCTGCGGATGACTAGCAAGGGGTAGCTCGTTGTCTAGCCGTCCGGTAACCATCTGGACCAAGCCCGAGTCGTGAACGGGGCGTAGTGTTTCACGTGCGCCTCAAAGAGATGTCAGCAAAAGGGTAGGGGTCCACCAGGGCTAAAGTCCACTAGGGGCCATGGGTTGACTTCCTAAAGGGAAACCCGTGATCCTGGAACGCGAAAGGCTAAGAAGGAAAATAGGTGTGTTTTTGGTTAGTAAAAGCCTCCCACTCCACCCTATAGCTGAATAAATTGTATATATGAATAAATTGCCACCTTAAAAAAGAGGGTTAGATGACGGCATTTTTCTTTGCAGTACCTAATGCTTTGACTAGGGTTAACATTAAGGTGTTCTTGTCTAATGTTTCTTATCGTTGATAGTTAGATACAAGAGGCTTATATTTAAAACCTACTGCGAGCCAGTTTTAAAATGAATGTAGAAAGTTATTATACGTGTGTTAGTTACTGTGATTTGCGGGATAGTTCGAAACAGCTAGCGTGGCCCTTGAATGCAAATGAAAACTGCATTAACCAGGATGGGTTTTAGGTAATAAAACTTTGACACTCTCTTTAGCTTCACCCAGAGCGGTATTCGATGATTTTCCACCCTCAAAAAAGCTGCTGTAATTGTATGTGAGCAGTGGTGGCCGAGTGGTAATGGCCCCAACTTACGAGTCTGTAGGTCGCGGGTTCTAACCTAGCCAGGCGCATTACTTTGTGTAATTTATTTCATAACTATTGCTCTCAAAACTGTGAAGGAAAAAATTGTGAGGAAACCGGCATGTCCTTGAACCAAAAATTCGAATACATGTGACATTTTCGAACCCGCACTGCATCCGCGTGGTGAATTACGGTCCTCTCACAGAGAGGAAGCCTGAGTCCCGGCAGTGGGAACATTAAAAGGCTGATTATGCTATGTTATACTATAATTGTATGAAACAATTTCAACAGCCTACTGCATCACTTGATCTATAATTTGGGACACGTCGATCATTTTTCATCCTGAAAACGGCTGCTAACCTGAATTTTTCATAAGTTGTCAATTTTTCGACAATTCTCTGTAACATTTGTTTGTATTCGTATTTGGTAGGTACTTCTTCTTCTTAGCGTATCGATGGCAAAACTAGTTAAATTCCTTGCATGGCCCAGTATTCGGCCACGGCAGTGCCGTCCGCTGATGCTGTCATTAGGTCCCTACGTGAACAGGTAACAGGGCACGTGATGCAGGATCGAAGTTGGGACATGGTCTGCGGAGAGACGCCGCACAAGCACTGAAGATCGGAACGGTAGGTACTTAAGTATATTTATTAAATGCCATTCAAAATTGGCATAACTTTAACAACTTTATCAAGCGGTCTAATTAACGTTTATTTTTAATATCTGTAGTCGGCTGTAAATCACTCAAAATCAAACGATTTATAACACCACCTGAGTCAATTTCAACCTCAAAAATAAGTGTTATTTGTTTGTTCAAAATTAACGACTTTCATCGACGAAAATAAATGCTAATTTTCCCTTTATAGGATGGCAACTAAGAAGCCGTGTTACAAACAATATGGCGATGTCCTGCTGATTTGTTTGTCGTATCGTAATACTGAAAAAACTAAGAGTATTATAACTTAGTATATGCTAACGTGTAGGTTATACCAGTTTTTCTACTTTCGTCTGGTAATAATTCGTAATAGTCTGGTAAAACTCGAATGAGGGAAACACGTGTCATATTATTATTGTTAATTAAGGTAATTAAAAATCAAGTTTGCTCGAAAACTGAGATGACTAGGATGTAAGGTCAGAGTAAGGTTGTTACTGCCTACAAGTGCCTTTGCACTGGGTTTTTGTAATGTTTTAGGATAGGATTTAGAGCCTCGCCATATTACAACGGCTCAGCAACGTTAGCGTGCCAGCCGCGTCGTGTAAATACTAGTGGATGACTATGCAAACGTCGTAAAACTCTTTGGAGGAAGATTGTTTGCTAAATTTTTGACGACACAGCGCCTCACCAACACGGTGTCGTGGTTCGATGCGGTACTGTGCAGTGCACCTATTCATCACGCCTTGGCGTCGTATATCTACTCATTGACGCGACAAAGTGTCGAAGTACTGCAGGCTTAGCCAGGTTACGATCGTTTTGTGTCGAATCCTTTTCTAAAAACGGTATCGCTTCGGCGCGTAAACGATTTTAGAAAACTATAAGTTGGTAGTCATGTTGACGCGTCTGAGTCAATCGCTTGTCCTAAAAAACTTATAACTTGGCTACCATTGATACTATAAAACTACAAGATGTAGCGTTTCAACATTGTAAAAACAATTACATTTCATTTTATCATTTTGAACGATATGATTTTGGCTTGGAATTTTCTATTCGTTAGTGGTCAGAACCATGTGACTTAACGTTGAGATGACGTCATTCCTATAAATTTGATAAGTTTTCTACTCGTACTAGCGTTAACGATTGTAGATTATCAACATATTTAAGCGTGCTGTTTGCACACGCTATTTCACGTTAACGACGCTAAGGATAAGTGACCAGGCCCTTAGTCGGACGCATTTACAGCTTAGACGCCTCGTAGCAACGCATACAATCACAGGACGGCGTAGATGCGTTGTTGCATAGGTTTCGTTGCTAAAGTCACGTGAACGTCGTACCATCTTGACAGAAGTTTGGACCAAAATGTTTAATGTGAAAGTGAGTTGGGAATGACTTAATAGTGACGTAGTTAAAATTTGTTAGCTTCGCTTCTGTGGTGTATGTTATGGCAAAGACAAGACTAGGGAGAAATTCAAGGTAGCCTATGACTTTGAATTTCAGCGGTAGTGGAGTTATCAATCAGAAGAAATCAAACCAGTGCTCCATCAATAAATCTGCGTGTAGTCACACGCAGATTTATCAGTTTTATTGATGGAGCCCGTTACCTGCCAGCGCTGCAGGATTTTTGGAAAGAGTCACTGCGTACACTAATATATGGTGGGAAAATCATCTAATGAAATCCCCCGCTCTCGGGCGGAGCGAGTGGACTTGTCAGACTTTTACTGACTAATAACCCACTCCTCTTCCTTCTTTACCCTTGTTCCAGACCCCCGGGGATTTTTTTCGCATCACCCATGGCCCCAGTAGGCTTCAACCCTACTGGGCCCCTACGGTTGCTGACATCTCCTTGAGGCGCGCGTAGAACACTATGCGCCGTTTGCTAAAATTGTTATCACTGATAGAAAGCTGCTTTATTTCTGTATGACATAGGCTATATTTTATGTACGTGGGCGAAGCTAGGGGCAAAAGTTAGTAAAAGATATTTCCCCTCAGCTGCTTTGCTGCTTTTGTCATTATGCATCATTTCGCACTTCATGCTTGGATCGTGCAATTTTTTTAAATAATTACCGCCCCTCTAATTGCAAAGGGTATCTGAAGAAACGAAGATGAGTTTTACTCAGTAAAAGTTTTGTAAATTCCTTAGCGCTTTACCTAGAGCGGGAGAAGTTACTTAATAATTTCCCGCCCTCAAAAAATAAGGGTTGTATCAATATGTAAACGGGAATGTTAATAATATTACCTTCGTCGTGTGTGATGGCACGGTTGGCGCAGTGGTTGTGCGATGCGTGTCATTTGTTCGTTATTGCACTAAACAAATATTTGTATGGACGACGTACAGTTGTTTCAGTTCTAGGGTGACTTCTGCGTGTGAATTGATACGTTTCTGATCGCACCAGCGAAAAAGCAGTAATTACTGGTACGGGCAACTTGCCAAGATGGGGTTTTATAGACCCATCGAATACTCAATGTGACTGCGGAGCTCCAGTTCAAAACATGAGCCACATGTTGGAATGCCCCAAGTGTTCGTATACCTGCACTTTGGAGGATTTGATGAGTGCTACCGATGCTGCTATTGATGTAGCCACCTATTGGGTCCAAAAAGTTTGACGAGTTTACCATCGAATCGAAAGAAAGAAGACTGCTACGGGGGCAAGTTTATTTATTTATTTCATTTTAACCTTTATAGACTGATGAACTCTATCTAATCTTTTATTATGGAAACTTTTTGAATCCATGTTCATAAATAGACGATATATATATTAGGGTAACATAGCGAACCGAGCCATTTATCTTCTGATTTCTTTGTATCTTAAATCATTGAACCTAATTTATCTAATTGGATAAAAAAAGTATGTTCCGACCATTTGTTAGCTTCAAAGATTACCATAAATATCGGAGCTAAAAGGTAATTAAGTTAATTTATGATTGGCGATCACTGCTGGAAATTTATGTTTTGTGACATATGTCACAGTTGATTAATAAGCAAACGGGATATATAAATTAATATTTTTATAAAAAATTAAACATCGTTTCACACTCTCAAACTCTCTCTCATGCGGCCGCCTCCTTGGCAGTCGCACGCTTGAGGGAACGGACTTCCTCACGCCCCAGCTGCCGATATCCCGATTCCGATTTCCAGCCACCGTATGTGTGGATTTGCGGACGACAAGGAAAGGGGAGCTCGCCGTCCGGCCGTCCTGTGACCGTCCGAACCAAGCCTGCGTCGTCGATGGTGCGTAGTTAAAGAGATGTCAGCAAAACTGTAGAGGCCCAGCATAGCCGAAGCCTGCTGGGACCATGGGTTCGTTTTCGAAAGGGAAACCCGGGGTCCTGGAACGCAAGGCAAATTAGAAACATAGGAGTGGGTTTTTAGTCAGTAAAAATCTGACACGCCTTCCCGTTCCGCCCAAATGTGGGAGAAGTTTATTATCTCAAAAATACAACAACAAAATCCCTTTGCAAGACTGGTATCCAATTAAATGAATAAAATTCTATAGGATGAAGTTAAAACCTTGTTAAAGTGTTTTCAAAGGTTAAGTTAACCGCTAATTAATTAGGAGGTTAAATTAAGTATATAACCCTCATGTTTGTAATCAACAGAGAAGGTAAACAAATAGCTTGTTTTGACTACTGCACTGAGTAAATAGGAAGGTATGATTATATTTTCAAGCTCCTAAAGGTAATTGAGGAAGGACAAAAAGTTATCATAATTGCTATTTAATGGTTTCACATATATTTGTGATATCGGAGAGGACAAATTCTTAACTTTTTTGCTCTTTAGTCAGATTTTTTCGCGACTTTGCTCTTTTTATCGCTATAATTGTATGACCTACGGATCTGACTTGGAACGCAACGCAAAGAACGAACATAAGAGTGGGTATTGATCTGTAAAAGCCATCCAGCTAAAAAAAAAAGATAATTATTAATTTTTAACCAACTTCAAAAAAAGAAGAAGGTTTTCAATTCGATTTGTATTTTTTTGTCATTATTTTTTTTGAAGTACCTCAGAACTCCGTCGTTTATAGGCCGATTTGCAAAAAAAATTTCGTAAAAGGATATGCTTCCAGATTGGTCCAATTTATTTCAAAATCCAGTTCTGATGATGGGATCCATTAGGAATTGAGGGAACTTTTCAAATATTCTAGTCAAGTATATTGTGATTTTGGTATTTTCATCGAGATCTTAAGTATTTACAGCCAAAAAGTAAGATTTGATGAATTGGAACTGATGAAGAAGAATGGCCAACGGAACTTCACCCACACATAGATATCACAATGAAGCTATATATATAGTTAAGTAACTATGACAATACAAATAAATAAATGGTTGTAAATAGTTATGTTGAAGAAACACCTATTTGTAGGCTATACAAATATTTGTTTCGTGCGGGAATCAAACCTAGGAAACCCAGCGTAGCAGTCAATAGCTCAACCACTGAGCCAACCGTGACATCGTTTTAGTTGTTCCAGAAATCGGATCAGAATTTTTGGCGATCATTCTTTTTCACAAACATCGACTGCATCATCATTTACCTTTAGATGAGTTAGCCCCCTCACCCACGGCGACTTTTTGTAACATTTCGTAAGCGCGCGACAGCATCGCTACTAACTCGCGTTAGTCGCATTTGCAAGCGCTATAGAAAAGATGCGAACGCGCTACTAACGCGCAACATCATCGCGACTGTAGCGATGCTGTCGCGCGCTTACGAAATGTTACAAAAAGTCGCCGTGGGCGAGGAATATAGATAGGGTCGTATTTGTACACTATGGACTAGACTACAAATGCGACCCTATATATACCTAGTAACAAAAAATATTTATATAAACAAACTATTTTCCTGTTTAGATTTGCTCTTTTGAATCACTCAAGTCATAGTATGCAAACAAAACAATTTCTAAGAAATATTTTCGATATTTTATCTGCCTTAAGAGTTTGTAGGCAATTTATCTGAACTGTTGTTGACATATTCTGTCTCTTAACAATTTTAAGATACTTTACTCTCTCCTTTTGTTTTGATTGTGAGTCATAATGTTGACCGACTTACTACTCATTGATTTATTTGTTATTTTTAATCAGATTTTTTGCGGAAATATTACCATACATGTTCAAAAAGGAAGGCAAATTCAAGGTGTAATTTTTTTAAAGGTTGGTTTAAAAGTACAGTTAACTTGAGAGATTGGTTTGTATCTATATAACGGCAACTATTTATCGGCAGTGTTTTTAGAGCAAGTAGTCTGTCAGGCCAGCTTTACAAACAGTTCTGCTACTAAGGTTCATCATAATAAGCTTTATACGCTTAAATCATAACACAAACTCTATCAAGCTTTGTTTAACCTGACATTTCTGGCTTCTTAACACTCGTATACCTACGTATATGTTTGTAAAACCAATGCCTGCATACATATTTACTTTGTCGACTGTACATTGTAAGGATTAATTCGTTCCATTGGACCTGTCACTGCACCTGTAATTTTGTTTACGTTAAATATCGCTAATTGTTCGAGAAGAGGGCTTGGTTTCCGTTTTAATTATGTCGTGTAATTATGTTTTTAAATAGATTTGTAATATGGCTGTATAAGTTACAATTAAGAATGAATTTAGTGTAGAATAAAATTAAGTCCGAAGTTTAGATAGCTCCAGTGTATAATTGCATGCAATAGATGGATAGAAAGGGGAGAACGTCCTGGTAAAGGGTGAATGGATTGGGTGAGAAATGATAATCGGACTAAATTACTGATAATTCGAAGGCGAAAGTTTGTATATATGTCTGTTACTTCCGATTTGGATTTTGCACACGGTACACGGACAGACCATGTTTAAGAATATCTTTGTTTATAACGGGAGTATGTTCCCTTGGGACATTTTCCTACTTTAATACGGGCGAAGCCGCTGGCAGTACCTAGTATGAAAGAAAAGGGAGATTAATAGAGGAGACCATAACACACGTGGCCCAATAACATGAGAGAAGGACGGATAGATGAGCTTTGTCATTGTATTATAATAACTTTTTACCTTTTTTCATTTAGGAAGGAAGTTAGTGATAGCATGACGAGTGACAGGGCAGAGTGGAAGAAAAAAACGTGTTGCGCCGACCCCAAATAACACGGAACAAGGACAGGAAGATGATGATGATGACATCATTTCATTTAAAAAAAAACGAATTTATTTCAGATGTTGACATTGTAAATCTGGTAGTTTTGAACCAAGGCTCTAAATCACATTTTAGTGACTAAGTAGTTACAAGATTAAATTAAAGAGTAACTAGTAATTAATGATACACGCTTAAAATATTTGACGAGCTTGTAATTGGCGAGCGAAAGAACGCAACTTGTATAAAAAAGAAATATTCTGCAAGTACCTAAATGCAGTACGAAATAATGGACATTAAAAACAAACAACGGACCAGTATGGACAAACAATTCTGCTGTCTTTCATGCGATGAATCGCAAATGCATGATGAATCATGGTAAATGTGCCACAGGTTAAAAAAACGAGGTCACCGACTTCGCGGAACTTCAAACTGCTGTCACAGAATGCAGGGATGGCAAACCTTCGTACCGACATTTCTATAGGTACCTAGCTGTATCTGCGTAGGTATTTTACGAAGGCGTGTTAGTGAGTGTGCATATTTTTTTTTGGTTTCATAAATTACTTGCTATGACATCGAACGCATCGAGTTTACGCTTATAGAAAAAAAGTACAGGTATACACAATCGAGATCATTCCGCCTTTATGAGACTGCTGCTGCGCATTAACTTTGTTGATGTAATTTAATAAATGTTTTGATAACGAATTAAGTTTTTCCGTCTGGGTTCTCAGTAGCAACCCAGAGATTTTATTTTGGTTGATTGTATTTGTTGTAACCAATATTACAACCATACACCACAAATTTTTAATTAGTACAAATACTTATAGGGCTTATTAGAAAAGGTTTTTTATTATTTAAGTAAAGTCTCAATAAATAGTATTTATAAACAGCAAAGTTATTAGCGTTTGTTTACATCCCAATACGTCAATTTATGGAAATTTTGTACAGGCTATTGATTGAATAAATGATGATCAATATGGAAAAACACTGCATGGAGTATTTTCTAGTAGTAATTGCTATGAATGATTGATTCTATGATGAATTTTCCAGTTATGACAAATTTTTGTTGACAAGTTTGGGATTTCGTTTCTTTTTCTTTTGAATACAAAAATATGATCTAGAAATATGAGTAACAGGCATGGATAGAGCAACATTTTTTTTTGTACTAATTATAAACTAGGGGTGTATAGGATTTATTATTATTTATTTATTTAGATTTCAGAATAATTGGTGGGTATAGGTACACCTCAGGCTATCTAATTTTTTTCCGAATATCAGACTTTTACTGACTTAAACTTACCCGTGTTTCTTCAGTTGACTCTTTCAAGCAATGCCGCATCTTTGGCAGGTATCGTCCCTAGCGAACCACGTCAATTAAGTTGTTATCTCTTTGAGGCACTTTTGGAATACAACGCGCTGTCTAGTTATCGGACGGTGAGCTACACTTCGAAACAACCTTTCGTTGTATATAGACGTGATGTTGTGATTGCATAATTAAAATTCATTTAAATATGATATTTTTTTACGCTATGCCTACAGTTTTTGTGTGTCCCATCGGTTCATTACCCCTGGCTTTGAGGAAAATCAATATACTTAAATGATATTGAATGTTCAAGATATAGGCACTAAATATAGTGGATATAGTACTATAGGAATGTGCAATTGTATCAAGTGACCGTTACCTATTGATTCATAACTCGGTAACCCAGTTTTGGGACGATATAAAAAACACTTTAAAAGGTTAATTAACGGTCACTATCGGAAATTTTACAAGTAAATATGAGTAACATGCCTTTAATACCTATTGGTACTAAAAGATACTTCGTAACCAACTAGCTTAATTCATCTTTAGATAACAGTCTTTTTAAGGTCCCGTACCTCAAAAGGACCTCCTCCTAACCTCTCTCACTCTGTACCATGGCCTGAATAATGGTCAGTTAACAGCCTGGACTGATAACTAAACGGCACCGTTCAACTAGTAGTCGATGCATCTAATACAATATTTGATGGACTGGCAGTCTAATTACTGATTTACAGAATGAGGTGGCCTCCTCCTAATCTCTCTCACTCTGTACAATGGCCTGAATCAGGGTCACTTAACAGCCTGGACTGATTACTAAACGGCACCGTTCAACTAGTAGTCGATGCATCTAATACAACATTTCATGGACTGGCAGTCTTATGCTTAGACCATTCATAATATGGACTGACCGAGAAAGTAAATGAGGCACTCCGATTCGCATAGATTAAGTTTCGAAGGAGTTTTGCTTGCTATCTTTAGCCTCTAAGACCGCCTTTGTGCCCATAGATTTAAGTTAGTGTAAAAGTTTTGATACTATTTTGGTGTACAATAAAGTTTATTCTATTCTCTACTTTCTTTATGTAAGGCTCCTTTAACACATTGAATTTCAACCACGAGATATCTCGTACATGATTTCTTATCAGATGTCAATTAAGAGATATACCGTAAGACCTCTATAACTGTAGATTGCTTCTAATAAAAGTATTAATATTGCTGGTATGTTTTATTTGGCCATTGTTGGATAATTGATTAATAAAGTCGCTTGCTAGATTCCTTGTTAAGGCTGACGATAAATGGTGGGAACTAAATTTGACTGCTTAAAAACGTAGACAGAAATAGAAGACCTGCGCAATGGGGCTCCGTCGTCTTATCTACTTTTAAGCAATTGGCATCATATTGTTGGTTGAACACAAATTTTATTTTACGACTTTCCGCAGCCCCTTTTAAATATCTAGACTTGGCAAGTAAATAAAAGTTATCTGGAGTCTTAAAATCTTAAAATGTCTTACTTTTTTTTAGGTGGGAAAATCATCCAGTGACATCCCCCAGTGTGTCAGACATTTACTGACTAAAACCCCACTTCTGTTCCTTCGTTGCCTTTCACACCAGGGCGAGTCGAGTCTTCCTTGCAGAAGCAGATCCATGGGTCCAGTAGGCTTCAACCCTGCTGGGTCCCAAATGGTCAAGCGTGCGAGTGAGAAAAAGGGATGGAGCTATACAACCTATATAGCTCATTAGACAGTTCAGTTTAGGTCGTTAAATGGATCGCGATAAAGAGTAGGTGGTAGGGCCTTTGATTTGCCTGCTGTTTGATCGAATAGCTAATATAATTATTCGGGTAGCTAGTTGCATTGCGTCGTTTAGTAAAGACTTTAGGCTGTTAACTGAATGGTGAATTAAACTAGTTGGCCGCGACAAATATGAATATATTATATAGTTTTGTCATTTTAATTTTTGCATGTTTAATTTGTTTGTGTATGCGTAATATGTTTGTGTAAATTTAATTTGTTTCTGTGTGTGTAATTTGTTTCTGTATGTGTAATTTGTTTCTGTATGTGTAATTTGTTTCTGTATGTGTAATTTGTTTCGGTATGTGTAATTTGTTTCTGTATGTGTAATTTGTTTCTGTATGTGTAATTTGTTTCTGTATATGTAAGTTGTTTATGTATGTCCAATATTTTATTTATTTATTTATAATAAGAACACCAACAGCACAGTCACTTACAATTCAAAAAAACTTACATCTAAAATTGGCATTTCAGTAACCATGCAAATAACAGGTATGCATGACATTGACTAAATGAATATTAGAGACAAACATAGAACAAAAAAGTGTATCCAAAATATCTAAATCCAGAACACTACAAAGACAAAACACACTGAAATATAAAGACGCACATTATTCGCACTGTTTATACAGGCAGCGTCTATGCTTTATGGACTGTAATTGTCCAAAATAAAAATTTATTATTATTATATATATTGTCATTAACTAAAATTGCATTTGCTTTTACTGCAAAGTGGCCTCTCTTTGTCTTCCGTTAAGGAAAATTGTCGATTTAAATGCATTGGACCAATAGTGCAATATTTTCAAAAAATTACATTATTAAAACATATTTACATAAATACATTGTGGCCAACTTATAAAACTTTAAACATTTGATTTCTTTTTCATAATTAAATATTTGCTACTTTATTTTATTTATTTATTCTTTATGCACTCAAAAGTACAGAGGCGGACTGCCTTAAGGCATTTTCTATCAGTAAACCTTTGGGTGATGCAGAGACAAGTTGACAACAATACAAGACAAGACAATTTTATCTCATATCAACCCCTACTAACTATTTGTTGGATAAAACATAAATTTTTTCTTAGTTTACTGGATTTCCCATTGTTTTTAGCGTTCAAAATCGACAAACTCACGTTCCTTAACGTAACTTCACAGAAAAATTTAGGATATAAAATTAAATAGTCTATGGTTTGGTGTCATTGATTTGCTACTAAAAAAAATATTGATAATTTGGTTCATTTTTCAAATCACGTTGAAACTAAATAATACCAGATAATGAACCAGATAAAAAATGGAGTCAAATTGAAATATTGGCTAAAACAGTTATTGTGCTCATATGCAACTCTATATATGTAAATTATATCTATCTACACACGATAAGCAGTCTCAAAAATGCTCTCGATTAGTATTTCTTTCTTTCTTAAACAATATTCAAGGATATATAAATCATTGTGAGTCCATGTAAGATTTGAACTGACAAGCGCAGCTGGCAGACAGTCTGACGCTACACCAATTTAGTCATCTCTATGTTAATTTTATCATTTTATTTATATGTCCGATCCGTTACAACGATAAACAAATTTTAATTTATAACTCTGAACTAAAAAGCATCTGTTAATAAAAATTAATCTTATTTTCATTTTTGAACCCACACAAAATCCGCAAATTAGTTAGATCGCTGTTTGAGAAAATATTAAAACGATATCATTTATACGTACCTTTTTCTAAAATAGAATGATTTACAACTGAACACTGGCTAGCAAAAAAACGTTGACAGTTAGAAAATTTAGTAAAAAATAACAAAGAAAAAGAATTCTTTATACTTTAACTTCCGTCCAACTCTAGTCAAAGGCTCTATATGAGAAGTTGATTCGATTAATATTTACTAAATATTATTATGTTAATGTGCAATTAAAGTTGTAACCTTCGCGATCACGGAGTTAACAGCTGAGATGGCACTGTGGGACGCACTGGGTCAAAGGTTTTTTGCCATAACTGTCATATTGACTGTTTATCAGACTTTAAGTGCCGGTGCATGTGAATGCATATCAATAAAATTAAATTCTCTCTTATTAGATTATAAATTAACTTCATATAGAGGTACCCATAAAATTAAAATGAGCAGTTCTATATTGCATTGACGATGCAGTGTAGAACGTAAAAGTGCATTGGCTGCTTCAATTGTTGCCACTATTTTTGTAAGATGTTGAGTTATATGTGCCCGATTAAAACAGCTGTCAAAAATGTTTTGACAGGTTTCATGGATTTTTTAAAATTATTTTTATTTTATATCAGAACCATCACAAAAACCATTATAGGTAATAATCGGTCATTTATAACCCGTATAGCATTCAATGTGTTATTACAATCATGATACTAGACTTATGGTGAAGGAAAAATAGTAATGACTGGAACTGTCTTGGTGGTTTTGTTACCTTCATGAGCAGTGATCTAAAGTTATAAAGTACTCTAAATAAGAACTCAGGCTTAAAATGAAACCTTCAGCCGGCTTGGGACAAACACAGACAGTTATCGATTTATGATAGGACAAAAATGACAAATAAGCAGATTTGAGAAAAAATAGATTTACGAGTAAGATTTAAAACAGAGTAAATCAAAATTATACAAATAAAAATACAAATGAGAGTCAAAAGTGTCGTCTGCTTTTTGTAGATTTATATGATTTACGATTTGTTATTTCTTAGACCAAGAAAATATTACCTATTCTTTTTTCGTTTCAAAATTATCGCAAGCCGAGAAATCAGCAAACTTTTCAATGATTGCGATGTATGAATCGATATTAAAAATCACGTTATAAATGAAAATCCTTGACACAACTGAGGAACACTGTTTTTCCTTATTTATATAGCCATCGACCCTGAAGGTAGACCCTTAATCATAACTAGAATCGAATTCACTTTGTAAATCGATTGAAATAATATTTCCTGTTCGAATACCTTCACATTCAATAAATCAATATATCTATTTAAAATTACAATATTTAATTGTTTTATTTATAATGTGTCAAAATAACATTTTTTATTGACAAATTTATGAGCTGTGGCAATCGATTCCATTATAATAACATTCGAATCATGAATTGTTATTATCAGTATTTTTTTTAATCCGTGATTATTGGTTTTTATTTAATTACAAAGAGGCTCGTGTGTGATAAATTGATAATAATTTTTAATTGAAAATTGACGATGATTAGATTAATTTGCACCTATTTGTATGATTGAATCAGCTTAGATCACACGTGACTTGCAGATTTTGTTGTAGGACTTAAGCGTAAGTTTGATGACCTAAAAACATACCCTACATTATAAACTGCCAACACGGGCTTTGTTTTGAATAGTAGTAATAGAAACATTTACGTCTGCTATTATATTTACACCAAAAAAAGATCGCAGCATTCTGAATGTTGCCGTAGGCGCTAGCTTGCGGACGGCGAGCAATGGGTAAGCTTGCGTCTAACTGTCCGGTAACCGTCCGGACCGAGTTCAAGTTGTCGACGGCACGTAGTGTTCCACGCACGCCTCAAGGAGATGTCAGCAAAACCGTAGAGACCCAGCAAGGTCGAAGCCTACTGGGGCCATGGGTGATGCGAAAAAGAACCCCGGGGCCGGGGCCCTGGAACAAAGGCAAAGAAGGAACAGGAGTGAGTTTTTAGTCAGTAAAAGTCTGACACTATCTCACGCTCCGCACAAGAGCGGGGGATGCCATCAGATGATTTTTCTACCGAAAAAAAAAGCATTCTGGGTGTTAAAAGTCGACCGAATGAGGAACACGACACAATTGCTTTAGGGCGCTAAATGGTGTCACGTGTGTTTTGAATTATGGCTGTTGTTCAACCTGATTGGATTATCAAAATCTAAATTAACTAGAGCAAAGCCACGGGTAAAAGCTAGTTGTACGATATAAAAGTTATACATTTATATGAAATTTTATCTATTGATATGCCATGCAGTTTTAGCTCCTTTTTTGAGATGGAAAATAATCGAATAGCTTCCCCCGCTCTTAGGTGCAGCGAGAGACAGTGTCAGATTTATACCGACTAAAGGGCATATTACACTACGCGATTCAGCACACGATATTCAGACTGTCTTATTTTTTGTTCCGAGTAAGACCGGTCTAACCCTTATCACACTACGCGACATCAACTAAGACTGTCTGAATAGTGTAATAAGCCCTCTAAATCCATCTGTGTTTATTTAGTAGCCTTGTGCGTTACAGTACTACAGTAACATTTTGCCTATTCGCAGCTCTAGTTCTAACTCCATAAGAACAATCGATAAAAGCATTTTTGTGCAGTAATTAAAATCTCATTTATTTGTGTCGTGTCTACATTATTACTTCCTACTGTCTGTAGGTCCCTTCTTTAGGACTTGCAAAGTGACCACCTACATTCATTAGCACTGCTAGGCTATGGTATCATCAAGTTTCTTAATAGGCAAAGCTTTTAGCTCGAAGGTTTGTCTATTTCCGCTTGTGCTAAAATTGGACTGCAAGGACTAATTATATTACCTGATTAGAATTGAAGAGCTTATGCTGTAGTTTTATTATCGGTTTTATTACTGTGGTCCCAAAAAAAAAAAACAGAAATAAAAACTGGACATTGAACTCACTGAGATCCAGACTTAATGACACATTTACACAGAAATTTCTGAATTAATAAGGATTATTTTCGTGAAATAAAAAAAAAAATAACAAAAGAAATCAGAAAAAGATGGAAGTATGATTTTTTGTAAGTTATGAAATTTTTATGAAGTCGGGGAAGGTACAGCGTCTGTTGGGTCAGTGAATTTTCAATTAATTAATAAAATTAAAATTGAGCAAAACATTCACAAAATACCGTGTTAAATATTAGATCGAAATGTATATTTCTCATCATCTTCATGCCCTTGTCCCGTGTTATTTGAAGTCGGTGCATCACTTTTTTTGCTTTCATTCGGTCTTGTCACCACTAACTGCCTTTTCTTTCATATCACTTCTCACACGATCCATCCATCTTTTCTTTGGCCTCCTCCCTCTCCACCCGTCCACATACCGCAATATATGGTTCTGATTTTTTATTATTGAGTATGCTATGTCTAATTAAAAAACAAAATAATGTTCTCTATGGTGGCAATTAATATAAAATTTATTGATCTTCCTTAATTGTTGTGTGTTCACATAAACTTATTCATATTCATTATAATAGACAATGGTTTTTTGTAAAACAAAACAATTTGTAAAGCCAAAAATAAAACAACAATAAATTATCAAGAATTTATTATATAGTTAACATTTTAACACGTAGATAATTTAGGCATGATTAAAATTATTGAAACAAAACGAGGAAGATGATTCATTGATGTCAAAACTCTGTTATTATGTCGTCCTATTAATTGTGTCAAGATTTTGGACAAGAAATACAAAATCTATATATATATATCATCATCTTCCTGCCCTTGTCCCATCTTATTTGGGATCGGCGCAATACGTTTTTTTCTTCCATTCTATCCTGTCAACCGTCATATTATCACTAACTTCCTTTTCTTTCATATCACTGTTCACACAATCCATCCATCTTTTCTTTGGCCTCCCTCTCCCTCTCCACCCATCCACATTTATACTCATAACTCTTTTAGTAACATGTGTTTCATCTCTCCTCTTTACATGACCATACCAAGACAAACGATTCCCCTTCAACTTTTCAGTCACTGGCGCCACTTTCAAACTTCCTCTAATATATTCATTTATATATATATAAAAGCGAAATACCACTCACTAATTATTCACGAAATCTTAGAAAATATAACACCTAAAAACTACTTAAAATTTGGCAGGTAGGTTCCTTACAGGGTGTAGACATCTGCTAAGAACGGATTTTATGAAATTTCACCCCTAAGGGTTTTTTTTTCGGTCGGGAAATCATCTTATGACATCACCCGCTCTTGGACGGAGCGAGAAATAGTGCCAGACTTTTACTGACTAAAAACCCACTCCTATTCCATCGTTGCTTTTCGTACCAGGGCCAAGTCTTACTTTCAGAATCAGACCCTTGGCCCCAGTAGGCTTCGGGGGTAAAACGGGGTTGGAAGTTTGTATGGAGAACCCTACTTTTACGCGAGTAAAACCATCGGCAGAAGCTAGTATTTAATAAAACTATTACACCTCTACTGATTCATTTGAGATTGGCCTAATTTTATACATTTTGATAATCACTCCAGCAGCTGAAAGTCGTCCACTGCTGGACATAAGTTTCACCCAAGTGTTCACCCAATTTTTTACGTATATTATTAAGTAAACTGAGGTTGAAACAAACGGTTCCTCTTTATGTAGTTCTCTCTAACTCCTTGTACAACATGAACATTTATTTAGAGGTCTTAGCGTCCAGCGGTTTGTTGAATTAAAATACTACAACATTATTATATCATTGGAATCCACTTAATTTTGAATATTTTTTTTAATCATGCCTGTAGCACTGAACTTTGCTTTAATTAACTACAAAATTTGCATAGAAATGAAGATACATTAAGATAAAAACCCACATACACTAAAACTTAATAACTATAAAAATATATATTTTATCTTTAATTTAACATCAAAAAACATTACAAACTCTTTTCATAAATGCAAATCATCCATAATTGGGCTATCATCCAACGATAATTGTGTATTATTTATTAGCCATAAGTAATTAAATATACACAAATGTCGGAACACGAAACATATGACCATCCATCACTGTCATTCCTTCCTAATTCTTTAACAATTGTATAATAATTTAATAATATAAATGTGTGTTTAATATTGTTATTGTTAAAATTAAAATGGTAATAATATAATAAATTGATATTATTTGTTTGGTTATGGTTATGATTGTTGACTTGTTCCTTATGGTTTTGATTTTATTATGTTCTTTGACCGTGACCGCGTCGTTAACCAGTTGAATTGTATACGGGTGCAGGTCAAACTTGGGTGAAATCACTGACAATATCCGTCAAGATCATTATTTTGACTTTCGTTTTATATTATTATGATAAGGTGAACGAGATTCGATAAACAAATATTAACTTTACTTACACGGTAAATTATTTCTGCTTATTATTTATTTCTTTGTGTATTTCACTTCGCCTTGGTCCCCTGCAGTGCACAAAGCTCCCTGCAAAGTTTTCCTCTCTCTTTTGCTCTAGTAAGGAATCTTCATCATCTTTTTTATTTTTATTAAAATTCATTAATATGTTAAACAGATAGTTAATCTGCTTACGTTATTCATTAAGGTTTCTCTACCGGTTCTTAACAAAAGAAAATAAAGAGCTGTATTATCGACTAATAACTTGCATAAAATGTATTAAACTACGTAATAAGCTTGAAAGAAAATAAGAATACAAACAAAACATTTTACTATACCTATATAGTGAGGATTTTTAAGACTTGCAAAATAAGAAATTATAACTAAGAAGCTACTGTATGGCCAAATGTGACTGTGTTCCTAACTTCCCACCTCGTTACCTCTTACTAATCCTTCAGAAATTCTATGACATTGCATAATTATTATCAGTACCTTTATTTTTAATTCGTGCAGAATTAATACTGATTCAGTTATTGGAATACATTTTTGGTAGGTACTCTTCTTTACGTAGGAAATCATCAAATGACACATTCATAAACGAGTAAACACACCTGAGTTTCTTTAGTTGCCCTTTGCGATTCGGGCCACGGTAACTCTTTCTAAAAAGTAACTCCTAAAAAGGATCCTATCGCCTTCCCTTGCATTACTCCGGCTCCGGGTCCGGACATTGATCTATCCTGGACCGGGGCATAGTTAGTCACCGTCTGGAGATAGTTATGAAGGATATTATCAACTGACTAAAACCCTATAGTTCTTATCGCTACCATGAGTCCGGGCTCGGGATACAATTATACAAGGTGTTAAAAATTAACTTTAAGAATTTCGAGGGGACATTATACTCCTCATTATGAACAACTTTTACTATGGGACCAAACCTGAAATAACAAAAAAAAATCAGCTGCTCCATACATTTTGACGAGTAATGCGATTTCAGTTTTACTGAAATGCCTTCTTTTCCGAGTGGTATCGGCCCTCTCACGGTCCCGCTCAACTTCTTTTTGAACTATCACAGTCTCACAAAAGAAAGCAACTTCCGTCCAGTTTTCTGGCTCCGCCAGCATAGCTCTCACTACTGCTAGCAGGGACAGATCTCATCCGATCCTGGCGACTAGAACTTGTCGCTCATTGGCCCACGTTGGACACTTTTCCAGCGTAAGCTGTGCAGATTTCAGGTCGCCACCGCAATGGTAGAGTCTCACATTTACCTCAAACTTTTATTACTACCAAATTTATTTTAATTATTTTTGTGGCGCCTTTAAACATTTAAACCTTAAAATATAAATAGAAAATGACAATACATTATTATATCTATTAAAATATAACTGATTTAAGATAAGCAGTATACTTATATTTATAGTTTAGTCAAAATCATTTAACGTTTTAATTGTTTCGTATCAAATTACATAGCCAATAATTATTATTGGGAAAATATTTTTAAAACTAGCTTTATCTACGTTTTTAAAAACGATTGTTGTAAAACAACCAATATAAATTATTAAAAGTATATTTCCTTTAAAAAAAACTAAATCATAATTAAGCATAACGCGTACGTTCGTAAATAATAAATCATTTACTAATTATAATAATAAATTAAGTCTATATTGACCGTATCGTACTGTTAAATTATGTGCTATTTATATATGCAATCAAACCGCATCAAAATATGACATTTAAATAATAATGTCGATGAGAAAACTGTTGTTTGACCTTACCTACTTATTTTTAATAGTACGAGTAGGTAACTAGTAACGTTAAGAGTATATTTATCAATCAGTTACAAAAAAACAGTTACTATAGGTCGTATCTAATAACCACTATATTTCAATGATTTATGATATGATGATAGCGGAAACGTCTACGGTATAATTATTAAAGGTGTTAATTATATTAATCGCAAATTAAAAAGGTCATTTTTATTTTTACCTTTATTAATGAATCGTGACTTATTGCGATTTTTGACGTAGTTTTGTGTTACAAGTATTGATCTACGCAATTGAGAAATATGTGGAATCATTGAAACATGGACAAGCCCGGTAAAATGGTGCTGAGAATTTTACGCCACTATTGTCTATCACAGAACTTCAATGATGTTTTCCAAGAAGACACACACAAAACTACAGCAAAACCTTTAGACTGTAAAATCAGCATTTTAGTGGTAAATGATATGATTGCATTCTGTATAAAATAATACATCTTTTCTAAATTTGACACTGGCTAAATACACAATACAAAGAAAACAAAAGAAAAGTCGACTCATAAGAGCTAGTTTTATTTTATAAATCCATTTGATTAATATGTACTAGGAAGTTTACCAGGCCAGCAATTATCTCATTAGGCACCCACATTACGTTTTAAATAATTATTCTCGAGTACATCACTCCTCTTAAAGGCGACATTTTTCACATACAGCCTGAACAATTAACATTATTTCCTCAAAGAACATAGCGGCATGTATATCTTGTTAATTTAATACGAACAGCATAGCCTGGCTCGTTCACCAGTGATAAATACGCAGGGTAACAGTAAAAGTTAAGGTCACCGCTTGGTCAAAAGTTCAATATGTCGAATATCCACCTGAATAAAGGTCTCCACGTGTAATTAATCATTGTTGTTTCTTTATTAAACTGTTTAGCCTCTAGGAACAAGCAAATTAATCAGCCAGTTTGAAATTTGTCTCGTGTTAATCGATTGTGTGTGTTCCTTTGATTTATTTCCAGTCAAAATTTACACTGCGTTTATTTGAAAATGTTTGCCTAGATGTTCCTTTTAAGTCAGTGGTTTTCAACCTATGGTCCGCAAAAGCTAAAATATGATTCTCGATAGCTTTAGAATTCAAAACTTTGCTACTGAAGAGTAACATTGATGCGAACTGGTTTTATAATAAGGTTTATCAGAAACATTGTGTTTATTATGATAATATAATAGTACACTGTGATTTGACAAAATATGTACAAAAGCGAGCTAACTCAACAATGAGTTTTCTCTCAGCAAACATGAGATCTTTCAAAATTAATTTTTTAAATTTTTATATTGATTTTAATAAGTTTTGAATTTATGATACAAGTTTTTTAGATAGACCTAGTTAAACTTGCTTCTGAATTTCTGGTCCCTACTAACAACAAAGAATCTTAAGGACTGGAACAATTTGCCTGCTGCGGTCTTCCCATCCAGCTATAATTTAGGTGTCTTCAAGGCTAGAGTGAATAGGCTCTTAATAAACTGGTGCGCCTGACCATCAATGATTGCATCTCCGCTTACCATCAGGTGGGATCGCAGTCAAGCACTGGTTTATATCAATTAAAAAAAAAAAAAAAAAAAAAAAGTAGTCCCAGATCAATAAAAGATTGGGAACCATTGTTTAAGTTAACCTTTGCAGCTCAGTCATTTCAAATTTTTATGCCAACTTCCTCATACGCAGTGTTACATCTTTTCTGTAAGCATTTTTCAAAACCTAGGACCAAACGTCATTTGTGTTGGGCACACCATAATTGCGGCGGTAAGTCCCCTCTTTGAGAAGGGGCTGGAAACATCACGGCGTCTTCACCTTCCGCATGACACAGCTCCTTACCGGGCATGGTCAGTTCGTTGATTCCTGCACCGTATACGTGTGGAGGAAACGCCCGGGTGTAACCGTCCGGAGGACGAAGGACACGGTGGAGATGTACCCCGCTTGCGCGGAGCACCGTCGTGTCCTCTTGGAGGTGACCGGTGGCAACGACCTGTCGCGCCGGCAGGAGGCCCCCTCCTTTTGCGATCCAGTTATGATAGCAAAGTAGGCAGCTGCATGCGTGCGAGAGCGTTTCAGGACTCCGGGTTGGCCAGATAGCAACCTACCCATTGCTTGCCGTCCGCAAGCCTGCAGCTACGGTAGCTAAAAATTGGGATCGGAATCCCGGCGGCTGGGGCGTGAAGGCCATTGCCTCGCGCGTGCGACCATCTCCTTTGTTAGCATTACTACTTCGCAGAAGGAGGCGACCGCCTGCCACTCATCCTCGCTCCGGACCATGCTGCACGCTGCCGCTGATACCCTCCACGAGGACACGGCGATGCTCTGCCCAGAGTGACTTGTCTTGTTTGTGTCAATGATGAAAAGTATATTATTTTACTTGTTCAATATTCGTTTTATTTTAGGGATAGATAGAAATACTTATTACCCTACATTGGTGACCCCAACTACCACGTTGCTCAAGACACCAGGAGTCCGGAAGTCCAGGAGTCCATAAGTTCAAGACAACAGAGGAACCAGGTGGCTGCCGCGCTTTTGAAGATCCAGGTGCAACTCCAGGAAGCAAACAGTGTCGGTGAATCAAGAGGACCAGTGATTCTGGTAATGAAGTTACTCTGTTTACATTTGGTAAAAATATTTTGATTGTGGTCCAAGCAGGCTTTGAGTCCAAGTCACAACCAGTGAGCGATTTAAATTTTTATTTTATTTTTGCTACATAGTAAATATTATATCTACAACTCATCATCATCTTCCTGCCCTTGTCTCGGTCTCTGTGGTTTGGTCTGGACAGTTACCGGACGGTCGGATGGCGAGCTACCCATTGCTCGCCTTGCAAAGGAAATTACAATTTTTATTAGTATTTTTCATTGACAAAGATCAGAATCTGTCTACGTCAACTGAGATAAGGTTAAAAAATTTATAGACATCCTCCTCTTCGTCATTAAAGCAGGAAGAAATTTTTCTGCTATATTTTTGATAGTGTCATAAAAAAATGTGCACTTTCAAATTAATCTCGGGATTTGAGGCATATACACTATATTCTTTCGCTGTATGAAATCGGTGTAAGTACATGTTTAACTCTACCTAATTCCGACCTCTGGTAATCAATGATGTTTTATTTATTTCCTTTCATTCATTCATTCATTTCAGCCGAAAGACGTCCACTGCTGGACATAGGCCTCCCCCAAGTGCCGCCACAATGAACGGTCGGAATTAAAAAATTGTATTAAACTAGCTTTTTGATGTCAGCACTCTAATGTCGTCACGATTACGGTACGATTTTTCGTCAGACACAATAGTTTTTTTTTTTCTAAATTATATGGTGATGCAAGCATCATCAAGACTTGACTAAGTATACATAAGCTACGTATTACATCTACATAATTATAATAGATATGACTCCGTCAGAAATAATCAAGTTTCTACATCGATTTAGGAAATGTTAAAGTGCTAAAAATATTAGTTACGATTGGACGTCATGAAATTAATTCATTGTATTATATATTCTATTCAAATAGAGATGGGCCAAGTGCTAGATATTTAGATGTAATAGTGGAGATGACGAGACAAAGCTGGCTAAATACAGCCAGCAAAAAAATCTACTGGCATTCCTTGGGGGAGGCTTTAACCTGTAGGCAGTCCTTGCAAATGTTGGTGTTGTTGCTAGCCTATAATGTTTCACGGTTGGGCGAAGGCCTCCCTCTCCCTTTTCCACACACATTTGTCCTCTGCCATTGCGGGCCAGTCCATCCGGTAGTTGTCAAGCTCATTTCTCCTCCTTCACCTTGGTTTGCCACCAGGTCTCATTAAACGCAAGGCGACATCTTGGTTTGCCACGATGTCGGCTTGCGTTTAATGAGACCCAATAAGTGGCTTTTCTAGCCCAAAGCTAATCTGACATGCGGCAGACCCCCACTTTCGATTCCAATTCAGAATCCCACTCTAAAGTGGGATTGGCTTTTGACCAGCTCCAACTTTGCACGGATGCTAAAAATGTTTGAAATTCATGGCTTTTCTTTATCATAAAGTCCATGTATTAGTCTGCATCTGAACCTTTCTCATGAATTTTGTCTGTCTATTGGTGAAAACGGCATAAAAATCCAATTAGTATTTTTTTAGTTTATCGCATTCATACAAACAGACAGACGCGCTGGGGACTTTGTTTTATAATATGTAAGCATTTTTCAGTCTACTAGATTACAATTTGCGAAGAAATAAAATAAAGCTTTAATTATTTCGTTTATTTATTTATCTATGCATATTATTGAATAATAGGTATAATCTATTTTTTTCAGAGAAATCTTTTAATAAAATTGCTGTATTTGTTTTGAGGTTATTATGACATTAAAGAGTATGTTTTTGATTTTTTTGCTTTTACAAACAAATTAATGTTTATCAATGTTCTAAATTCAAAAACATTTGAATTTTTTGGCTGCACTACCTATACGTTTTTATTTTCATACGCATCACCACACCTTTATATTTATTTTATTATTTATTTATTTAACACTTCATGCACATAAAGGTACAGAGGCGGACTTAATGCCTTAGGCATTTTCTACCAGTCAACCTTTGGGTGATACAGAGAAGAATAGTGGTAGGTGCAATAAAAGAGAGAGAGAAAAAAAAGGTTAATATAAAAAGATATGCAAATGAATCACAGATACAATACAATAAATATAATATATATTACATAATATATACTTAATTTAATGAACTAAATATATATAATAAAAAAAACAAAAATTGGTCCAAATCGACAAACAGAGAAACATTAACGTTGTGATGATACTACTGCCAACTTCTTACGAATATGCTCGCGAACCTCAATCTTGAATCTTAATCGGTTTGTAACCATCCTGACCTCTTGGGGGAGCGCATTCCACAGAGAAATAGCCTGAACAAAGAAAGAACAGTGAAGAAAGTCAGTGCGATGAGTAGGACATAGTAGAAGACGGTTATGAGATGAGCGTAGATTTTTATTGTGGTTAGCGCAAATGTATTGAAAGTGAGGGGCTAAATAACTGGGAGAATTAAGAAATGAAAACAACGTAGTGGGGGGCCTTTGCTCTCTGCGCTGACGTATGGGCAACCACTTTAGAAGCGATCGATGTGCAGAGACATGATCATATTTTCGCAAATTGAAAACAAATCGAATGCAGTAATTTAGAAGACGGTCGAGTTTATTGAGGAGATCTGCATTCAGGTCATAGTAACACACATCGCCATAATCGATGATAGGAAAAATTAGGGTCTGCACCAGCATTGCCTTCGTGTTCGATGGCAAAAAGTTTTTAAGACGATACAGGGCCCGCAGCACTCCCGTAACCCTCTGATAACACCAACGATTTGAGTACGCTAGTTCAGGGTGCTATCAATACGCAAGCCCAGATCCTTTACGTCAGTGCTGAAAGAAACGATCGTAGAGTCGAACAAAACAGGTGGCAAAGTTGCCGAGTCCACTTTGGCGATGCTTCGAGAGCTCCCAATGATGATCGCCTGACATTTATTGGGATTTACTGCAACACCAAATTTATCAGACCACGTTTTAATGGCCATCAAGTCCCTATTTAGCTTGTCGATAGCATCGGATATTTCATCGACCCCCCTTGGCAGTACAACTGGAGGTCATCTGCATAGAGATGATACGCACACTGAAGAACGGAAGTAATGAGATTAATAAAAATAGAAAATAGAAGAGGAGAAAGAATGCCGCCTTGTGGAACGCCAATTGCCAAATCACACCAGCGAGAAGAATTGTCACCAATGCGAACCGACTGCTGACGTTCCTGAAGGTAGGAGGTGAACCATTTCAGTGCTCCAGGAGAGACCATCAAACGGGACAGAACAGCTAACAGAATATCGATATTGACGGTATTGAAGGCATTCGAGAAATCGACCAACACTAGAACAGTGACTTTGGTATCTTCCAGTCCTGCCCTTATATCGCCAGTCACTTTAAGGAGGGCGGAAACAGTGCTGTGCCCCGGCCTGAACCCAGACTGTAGAGGGCTAATCAGTGAGTTAAAGTGCACAAAGTTAGAAAGTTATTTGTGAGCACAGGCCTCAAGCACTTTGGATAGGAAGGGAAGGATTGAAATTGGACGGAAGTGGGTAGGAAGAGTGGGGTTTGGAATTTGAGGCAGCGGACGAACATAAGCTTTTCGCCACAAGGAGGGGAATACACCAGAGTACAAGAAGAAGTTTACGATATGGGTAATTGCGGGTAGGAGTTCATCCAGAATGGTTATGATCATACCACGAGTGATATCATCACATCCCACTGCTTTGGATTTGATGGAGAGGATGATTTTTCTGATCTCTCCCGGCTCGACTGGAACAAAACGAAAAGGATTAATATGAGGACGCGTTGGACCAGAAATTAGAGACAGAGTTTGTTGTTTAGTTAGACGAATGGATCGTCTAACTAAACAACAAACTCACAGTAGGCACAGTAGAAAAATGACGGTTGAGATCATCTAAGTTGAAGGAGTTTAGAAGGTCTAAATGTCGTGGTTTGCCGATACCAAGTGTTCCAAGGAACTTCCAAATATCGGCAGAAGAGGAGGAAGAAATATTTTCTAGAATGTGACGGCGTTTAGCGTTGCGTATCATCTGGTTGCATCTATTCCTTGATGCCTTAAAAAGTGTCCAGTTCTCATCTATACGATCCTTTTTGTACTTACGGAATGCACGGTCCCTACGCCGCATGGCATGCATAATTTATGTACACAAATATACAGAAGAAGATATCTTATTATAAAATTTTGTACAAAGGTTCTGCCCATTTTTTTTTTCCTTAGCGTTCTGGAATCACGGGTTTCTCTTTCAGAAATCGATCCTTGGCCCTTAGCTGAAGGCTTCGGCCCTGCTGGGCCCATATGGTTTTGCTGATGTCAATCTTTGATTCGTGTGTGGAATACTACGCCGGTCTGGACGGTTACTGGATGGCCAGATGGCGAGCTTTCCATTGCTCGTCATCCACAACCTATACACATCCACACCTACGGTGACTGGTACTCAGCGTTAGGATCTCGGCGGCTAGGGCGTGAAGACGTCCGTTCTCTCACGCATGCGGCTGCCTCCTTTGCTGATATTACTGTTTCGTAGAAAAGCGATGGTATAGTAGTTATGGCTGAGACTACGGAAGAGCTCAGCACAATGCTCATTGACCTCAGTAGAGCTTCTGAAAGAGTAGGTCTTAAAATGAACATGGACAAAACTAAAGTCATGATAAACAACCATGTAGCACCCACTTCTATCAAGATCGGAAAGTCTAGACTCGAAGTTGTGGAAGATTAAGTCTACCTCGGACAGACAGTCTAGTTGGGTAGATCTAATTTCGAGAAAGAGGTCAACCATCGAATCCAGCTAAATGCCTAGAAAAATCCGGAATTCGATCGGGAGGATTATTAAAGTTTAAGTTCATGTTGTTGACATAAAAACAATACCAACCTACTTATAAAAAAAAACTGTGTTCCTTTAATAAAAAGCTACAAAAAAATTACTTGCTTTAATAAAATATCAATTTCTTATTTATTTTGTTTAAAATTTTAGGTATCGATGAATTCGAAATCAGTGCACATTATCTACGTAATTTATAGCTTCATTAGTTTTGATGTTTTTTCGATTTTTATGACCGTAGAATCAATATTCTTGAAAAACACGGTTATAAAGAGACAACACCTCTCTAGAGCAAATTAATATTACTAACAAAAACGGTTTTGTTTGTCCTTTGTAAATAAAAGGAAAACTAGATCTAATGGAAATCCTGTCGTTTGATTTGGCCGATTTTGGTCCATAAATGAGCAGAGACTTTATCACGATGTGTTAAAATGTCGAGCATGCAAGCAAGAAAGAGGGATGCAATTATTCAAAGATTCAAAGCATTTTATTTTAAATAAACCATTTGAAATGTTAAGAAGTCAGTCAGTCAGAAAAAATGATGCTAATTGCACATTCCAAAGCGTGGAATGTGCAATTGTTGAAAAATGGTGAGAAATCATCAAATAAGCCCTCCCTCTCTAGGAAGAGAGAGAGGGTGTGTCAAACTTTTACTGATTAATATCCACGTGTTTTTTTAGTTACTCTTTGCGTTTACTCTTGCGAACGATCCCGTAGGCAGCTCTGGCGAGGAAATGCTGGAGATCTAAGATATCTATTCAATTCTGGTCTTAATAAAGAGACAAGTAAGCACGTTTGCACATTGCTAGCCCTAAAAATAGCTCCCGACTCGAGAGTCAAGTGACAATGCTAAGTAAATAAAATGTAGTGATGCGACATATCAACAACATACAACATCATTGTCGGGAAATATGTTTTTTAGCAAGAAAACATGTGATACAAACGTCAACAACCTTCATACTGACCTTCGTACTAAAATTAATACAAATAACGTTTATTCTTAAGTAGCCATTACTTAGTAACTTCATAGACATAGTGGAACCTTTTCGATAGACTGTTTACATAGCCTTGTCCAGTTTACACCCTATTATCACTTGCCATATGAAAACAGAAATGTACAGCAATATGAAATGATGAGACGAATACAGTTGTGTGACGTTTGTACCGAGTTTTGACACTTTTTTTTTTCAAATTAGGAGTTGTCTACTGTAAGGCTGCCTGTCCACCAGAACTGAGCAAGGCAACGTAACGGAGCAAAGAAGTAATGCGGAGCGTTTATTTATTTTATTGGTTGGGAAAATCATCTAATGACAAATCCCGCCTTGGGCGGAGCGAGACATAGTGTCAGACTTTTACTGACTAAAAACCTACTCCTGTTCCTTCGTTGCCGTCGTCCCAGGGCCCGGACTATATCTGTCCACCAGAGCGGAGCGAGGCTGCGAAGCGGTGTGAGAAAGTAATGCGGAGTGGAGTTGAAGACTGTCTACTATTTCTATTATAGCGTACTCTCCTACTGAAGAGGAGCGGAGATTTTGTGCAATACTTTTGGTTAATTTTTCTCCGTTTCTCCGTTCCGCAGCCTCGTTCTGCTCCGGTGGACTGGCAACCTTACTGTGCGGAACACACGTGGGTTTAAGGCAGCCAAAGTCTGACACGGTCGACCTTGAGTCAGGTCTCAGTAGCCCAGGGCCGACCGTTTCAGACTTTTACCGACTTAATGACTTTCTCACGTGAGGAAAAAAGTGTTGCCTACTGAAAGTAAGTTTAGGCCACCTTTCCATATTCTGAGTAACTTAGTATTACGGTAGTTTTTGATGCAAGTAGGCAAAGTTTGCCATTGCAGTCGTGACGAAGTCGTTATGGAGCTGAAATACTGCAATGAGAGTTACCAACATGTATCAAAAGACGTTTTTCAACACACTTAGTTAAAAACACTTAGGTACTTGAAATTAATGTATTAAACTTCAGAAACATAATAAAATATTTAGTTAGTAAAAAATTATTGTGAGAAATGTGTAAATTGGGGCGGAGGCTTATCGCCGTACTTTTTCGCACATGTTAAAAAACACAAGCTGGTTTTTCAGTGTGTTGAAAAAAAGTACATTTTGATAAAAGTGCAGAAAGTTTGTCATTGCGACCGAATCGGAATTCGCTCGAGCCGAAGGCCTTAGGGGCGCTGTTATGGAGCCGAGGGCTGCACTGACAAATTCGCACGTGTATCAAACGACTTTTTCACAAATACACTTACAAAATTAAAAAATGGGGGTTGACTGGCGACTCGTGGGGGACGACGCGCGCCCAGCCTGATACGATAAATGTAATAAAATTATGGCGAGGAGAGCTCGCTCACTTTTCTGTACTAGTGCGGAAAATAGTCTATCGCGTGCATAAAAACGATAGGATGAGAGCAGATTTTCAAGTAAGTTTATTGAAAATGTTATTTTGTGCACTTTGTGTTAAGATGTTATTTTGATTTTAACTTTACAACAGGTGCTACCAGCCGCAAATAGGAAAAAAAGCTTTGTCAACAGAATTGTATAGAATAAAAAGATTCTCTACGTAATACCGCCTAAATAATTTATTAATTGTCGTCTGTATGTCAGAGATTGATTGTAATTATTTGTTTGGTAAATCTTCTTTTTAATTCGACTTGATGTATTTCTGTTTGTTAAAAAGATATTGTGCTGGATGGACTGATGGCAATATCCCTATGACCGACCATTGTAGAGGACAGTTTAAAGCCTATATTCGGACATTTTAAGTTCGCGGTCGCATGGACGGACAGAAAAATAATATTTTATGAAGTATATTGACAATTGTTTAATGTTTATCTGTTAAATTTTGTTAGTTGATTTATTGCTAACTTTTTGTTTTTAAATATAGCGTTTAAAAGTGGTTTCCATCATCATTTTTCTGCCATTGACCTGTGTTATTTGGGATCGGCGCCACATGTTTTTTGACTTCCATTCTGTCCTGTCACTCGTCACGCTATGACTCCTTTTTCTTTCACATCACTCGCACAATCCATCTATCTTTTCTTTCCTCTAATGTATTCAGTTCTCACTTTATCCATTCTCGTCACACCACACATCCATCTCAATATTCTCAAATAACTTGAGGAGTCGAATAATGTGTTCTATTATAACTAAATAAAGGTGCTTTAAGAGGATCTAGGCAAAGCTATATTATATCAGCGGTAACCAGAAAGTCAAATATTTAAATTGACCATGTGACATTATGATATATATTTTTTTCGTTTTCATTCAAAGATTGCGGTAATTCTTTCAAACAATCCCGTAGCCCTTTTCGATAGGTAGCCCATGCCAATTCTATTCTAGACTTTAAAGAATCGTTATAATCGATGAAATGCCACATTGTACAGAGCTCAAGGTGAAACCTATTCACGACTGCCTACGATAATTATGATGTGATCATAATCACTATTTCAGACATCCACTCCTGGACAAAACTAAGTTTCGGACAGGTCCTGTTGTATTCTCGTACAGATAGATAGATAGATATATTCTTTATTGAACACCAATAATAAAATTACAATAGGAATTTAAAATTAATAGGGTGTCATAATTGGCGATCTTATCGTTAAACGCGATTTTTTACAGACAACCTTTGGATGGATTTGTCAGAAAAGGAGAAAAAGATACACAGGTGGTGTGTGTGTGTGTATGTATGTGTGTACTTTGAACTTGTACGTCTCTTTTAGCCATATAAAAAAATAATAAAAAAAACACAAACAAATCGCTAAGAAGTTTGCCAAGCATGGATAGCCACTTTATATATACCCAGCCAATCGGAGGTACCCATTCAGTTTGATTTAATGATAAAATTGTAAAGCCTCTTTTATCAGGCCCTTTTTTGATGGCTTAAAAGTCACGGCACACTATAAATTTGTTTTCAGAGATTTATTCTCATAGAAGACATTTACTTAATGAGCCGCATGTAGCATTTTTGTCATTCTTTTTTTTTATTTTTTAAGGTAATTCCATAATGCATTCAATAGTAATTGGTTGCTAGTGGAGTATTTTTAATAGCTTTTTGATTTAACGAGTAAGTTATACTTTGAATATACTATTGGATAAATAAACAAAATAAACTCTAATTCTAGTTAAAAACTAAATAATATTCTCGGAAATAGCTCGAAGAATCGCCAAAGTAAAGTGGTAGTGGGCACGGCACATTGTTCGTAGAACGGATGGTCGATGGTGCCGAAAGGTTTTAGAGTGGCGACCGCGCGCCGGAAAATGCAGCATTGGAAGGCCTCCCACAAGGTAGACCGTCACCCTGGTGAGAGTCGCGAGAATGCGGTGAATACGAGACGCATAGGACTGGTCGTTATGGAGACGCTTGGGTGAGACCTATGTCCAACAGTGGACTTCTTTCGGCTGAAATGATGATGATGATGATTTTCAGAAGCAATTCGAGGTCGCCTATCAAGCTAATAGGCACGAGTGATTTTAAAAGAGTAATTTTACAGGAAAAAGAAATACATTCATACACATATAAACCTTTTTTTAACTTCGATCCCTAAAAAAACAATATCAATAGCCCTTCGTTGGAGGTTATCAGGGGAAGAATTAGGGAACATTTTTTATCAACATGACCCATATATATGTATGTTTATATGTATTTATTTATTGTATATATAATGTTTATGTATAGTGTGCTGTATACATATCTGTTTAGTATATTTTTAATTTTAAGTTAGATTTAATTTATGTTTAATTTTTTGTTTATTTGTTGTACATTTAAAGTTCCTCATAATTTGTAAATTTTCCTCCTAAATCTTATGGTTTGCTGTAAGAAAACCCAATTGTGGGTTAAGCTCGCCTATGTACATCAGCTGTCCTATTTTTATTGATAATATAAAATTGTGTGTACAATAAAGAATAAAGAAGAATCACTAAAAACTAAACTTCCTCGAATAGAAAGAATATAATAATAAAATTGACAAGCCTTTGACATATCACCGCACCTTACATTATGACTAACACTATATAACAATGAACTACGACCCCTTTATCAAAATTATAATAAAAATTATAATAATTATTATAAAAATACAATAGAACATTCTAATTTGAGTAGTGAGTCAGCTTCAATGAACAAGTTACTTTTATGACTTAATATTATCATAATTAATTATTCTGCTTCATAATAATGATGATATGACCATTATGACTAACCGTTGTAGGCGCAAGCACTCGTAAACGTTAATTGAACATTAAATATCGATAATTTCAGGGCTGCCAGGATATCTTTGTACACGACGTAATTATGCAATATGAGGGAAACTGTAAAACATGTTATGTTCAGTGTATATGAAGGAGGTTGAAGTATATGCATTTAATTTTTTGAATATTTATACTGGATTAGGATAAACTACACTTTGAGTGGATTTCTCAATTGAGAATTCCGAACTAAGAATGCTTCAAACTCTATTTTTTAGGGTTCCGTAGCCAAATGACAAAAAACGGAACACTTATAGATTCGTCATGTCTGTCTGTCTGTCCGTCCGTACGTCACGGCCACTTTTTTCTGAAACTGTAAGAACACTGTTGAAAATTGTTAAGTAGATGTATTATGTGAACCGCATTAAGATTTTCACACAAAAATTGAAAAAAAAAACCAATAATTTGGGGTTCACCATTGATGTTTCTAATATCATTTTTTTTCTATACTGAATAGTTTGCGCGAGAGACACTTCCAAAGTGTTAAAATGTGTCCCAGCCCAAACCCCCCCTCCCTGTAAATTCTAAAATAAGAGAATGATAAAACTAAAAAAATATATGATGTACATTACTATGAAAACTTCCACCGAAAGTTATTTTGAACGAGATGTAGTAAGTAGTTTTTTTTTAATACGTCATAAATCATAAACCGCAATTTACCTTTCAAGTTTGTACGGAACCTTCAGTGCGCGAGTCCGATTCGCACTTGCCTAGTTTTTTTTTCTTTAGCTTATATTTTCCCACTGCCTGGCTAAGGCCTCCCCCAACTTCTTCTAAGTATTCTTTTTATTCTCCAGCCACCGCAAATCAGACGATGCGGTAGGTGTCTAGGGCACCTCGCGACCTCTTCCCATATCGGCCTCCTCATCCACTTTGTGGAGATTCTTGCTCTATTCACATCCTACTTAAATACCAAATTTTGACAGGTTTTGAGACTAAAGTAGAGTTTGAGAAATACACAAATTCTAATGCTACCAGAAATGGAGTGTTTCCCCGGTAGTTCCACGCTGACAAAGCTACTGAAAAATCCAGCAAAAGGCATAGTTTTTCCATTGACCACAGAGTACATTTTATCAATTGACAACTCTTAATTTATTTATATGAAGATGATAACTATATGAGATTCATTTACTATCAGTTTTTTTATTTATTTTTAGCTTCCATAATCTAATATATATTATCTTCCCGCTCTGAGTGAGGCGAGATTTTGTTTTAGGTTGGAAAATCACCTAATGACATCCCCCGCACTTGGGCAGAATGAGAGGGCGTGTCAGACTTTTACTGACTAAAAACCCACTCCTTTTCCTTCTTTGCCATTGTTCCAGGGCCCCGTGGATCTCTTTTGCATCACCCATGGCACCAGTAGGCTTCGACCCTGCGGGGCCCCTTCCGTTGCTGACATTTCCTTGAGGCGCACGTGGAACACTACGCGCCGTTGACGGCTGGTGTCAGACTTTTACTGACTAACCGTGTTCTTTTAGTTGTCCTTTCCCTTTCAGGGTCACGATAACTCTTTTGAACAATGCTGTAGTCATTTACACTCCTGAGAACAGGTTTTAGTAAATTAGAATAACAATTAAAAAAAAAACTTTGGTAGGTATATTCCAGAGCGAATATATTTCTATAAATAAACAAATTACGAGTATGATTATATTCTGCCCATTCGAGTACTTCAAACGGCTAGAAAATCCAAAAACCATGATTATTTCTGAATCCATCTTGTACCTACCGAGCGACATTGAGCAAACATTTATTTAAAGAAACACGTTATTCTATTATATAACGACGCCGGTTCGGTCGATACCTACATATAATAATAAGTCGTATGTATAGCAGATTACATAAGGATAAAATACTTAAGTGCTGGCAATTAATATGTAAATATGCACGAAATATGTCCGAATAGCGGTGAGATATGGTTCAATATCTCAGAATATGCTGACATATGAAGTACAAGTATTATGGGCCAGGAGTAAGTGGAAATCATATATTTTCTGACTGTACAATCTGGTTGGGTGATGGTTGTGGGATTCCGATGGATGCGTAACGCACGCGACCAGTCGGTGTGGGGACGGTGATGCTTGGGGAAGGGAAGATTTTTTGGCTAAAATAATGGTGATGATGACAATCTGGGTAGCCTCGTAAAGGCTGTTTTTGAATGGGATAATGGGATACTGTCTCAGAGCTGCATTATCCAAAGATTCACCACCATTCTGGTATGTAAAGGAGAACTGAAGGAATATCCTGGGTGCCACCATTGTGTGGACCGTCCGGAGGACACGGTGGAGCATACAGCAGAGGTGTGCCCCGCCTGGGCAGAGCATTGCCGTGTTCTCGTGGGGGCGATCGGTGGCAGTGATCTCTCGCGCCGGGCATTGGTACAGGCCATGGTCCGGAGTGAGGAGGAGTGGCAGGCGGTCACCTCCTTCTGCGAAGCAGTAATGCTAGCAAAGGAGGCGGCCGATCGCGTACTATTCCACGCGCGCCTCAGGGAGATGTCAGCAAATTTTAGGGGCCCAGCAGGGTTGAAGCCTTAGGCAAAGAAGGAACAGGAGTGAGTTTTTAGTTAGTAAAAGTCTATCGCTCCGCCCAAGAGTGCGATTTGTCATTAGGTGATTTTCCCACCTAAAAAAAAACCTGATGGTAAGTAGTGATGCAATCGTTGATGGTCAGGTGCACTGAACCTATTAATTCTAGCCTTGAATACATCTAAATTATAATCGGACGGGAAGACCACCCGATCGATGACGAGGAAACTAGATAAGTATTAAACATGTTAGAATGTATCGCGAGTATTATTTGTTATATAATAATTACAGAGGAAATTAAATTCAAGCCGATTCCTTGAACTATCGAACCGTCAACATGACTGCCAAAAGGTAAAAAGCTAGAGCATGCAACTGATGCATGATAATATTGCATCTTAATATAAATGGCCATGTTGCAGTCTCGATATAACTGTGACCTTTGTGAACGCCACCAGCTATTTGAAGATAACTCACCCTAAAAAAAGAAGTGATAATGTCTAGTAACATATCATTTAATTAAACACTAACCCGTTTTTTCAAAAACAAATCATTGAAAGGAAAGTCATTCATAACCATTAAAGAAAAAAAACACCATCAATATTAAAGCCGTTGACTGCCTTTCAAGAAGCGATAAATAAAAACAAAATAGAAGACAGCTCCTTACTTACAAAAGCATACTATAACCAAGACTTCGCTTTGCAGAGGTTAATAGACATACTTAATGAGTGTCCATGACGGTGCTACTATTTTAAATAATAATAAGATACAAGATAACGGTCTCTAGCTCTGTGACTATAAAGATCTGTCAGATTAAATGGTCTTCAGAGTTGAAGGTCAAATAGGTTTGACAGAAAAATTATGTTCTTAGTGATATGTCTATATGTCATTTAATTAGTTGAATATCTCACTGTTACTCAATTAACAGAATAAATGACTAGCGATAATACGTTTTATCGCCGTTTTCTAATTTTTAATTCAGTCAGTAAAATGGTCAATCTACCGAATAAAATTAATCATGACAAGAATACTGCCGTTTACATTTCTCAAATTAAACACACGATTACACGAATATTAATTTGCTCGTTAAACACTCGAGCTTGAAGTATTAGATTAATATGATGGGAGTTAACCACTTTTATTTATTTGATCATCTTCATTAACGACTCCAAAGTACCTACTAGTGATGTTCTTAAGGTACTTTTTTACGCCCTTACCTAGCAGCTTGATCACTTGTCGCTCATTAAGACATTTTATAGGCTTGTAAATTTTAATTAATTAAACAAATGGACAGGAAGTGAGATATTAAATTAAATGTCATAACAGGTTGTAGTCTTCTCCTTTTACCTATTTTGTTAAATTAGTGGAACTTGTTTCTATATCACAAATTAAAAGGTATCTATGCTTAGAGAGTCACATGTTTCTGCAAATCAATTTACGACATTCACGTTTTCCAGCTGTAGTTATATATGTATACTTTTTTTTACATTGCATAGTTTATTTTTATTATATTTTAAAGAATACAATATATAGGTGTCTTCGAGGCTAGAGTGAATGTACTCTTAATGAACTAGTGCGCCTCACCATCAACGATTGCATCACTGCTTACCATTATTAGGTGAGATTGCAGTCAAGCACTAGTTTATATCAATTAAAAAATTCTTTTTTTTCTTAATTTATTTTTAACCGACTTCGAGGTTCTATGTTCGGGTGTATGTATTTTTTTTTATGTGTTACCGATTTCTCAGTCAATTATGAACCGATTTAGTTGGTCCCATAGAAATATTGTTATGATCTGATGATGAAACTCGAAGATATGGAACGGAAATCATCATAGGATCACAGTAGAACTGTAGTAACAAGTAAAATTGCTTTTTTTTATACGTGTAGTCGATAACTGACTGAAAGAAAAGGGGCAGGGAATATATCGAACTAATCTGATGATGAAGCTGGAAGGTAGGCACTGGAAATCCGTAATAAATGAATGTAACCTAACCGTGTTTGGGATTATTAGAATTGTCTTGAGATGCTCTCTGGCTATAAGGTACCATCGAGCTAATCTGATGATGGAAGGTCGACACGAAAACTCCGTAATAAAACAATGTATCCTAGCCGTGGCCTGGCTTACTGAATTTGTTATGCAATATTTTAATAATTAAATTCTATAAGTATCTTACTATAAAACTTGCACACTATTTAAGTTTGACTGTTAAAGAACGAATAGTTAAAGTTATTTTGCAATTTTTAGTTTTTTTTTTACATTGAAGTCGGTTGTATTTTTTTTAAGTTTTTTTTTTTTTATATATTTCATATGATTACATTAGGTGTATTCAAGTCTAGAGTAAACAGGCTCTTAATAAACTAGTGCCCATCACCAACAACGATTGCAACCGCTTACCGTCAAGTGGGGTCGCAATGAAGCACTAGTTTATATCAAATAAATATAAATTAATTTTTTATGCTCGGCGTAATTATTTTATATTTTAAGGCTCTTTATGGAGTCCTATTGAACATAAGGCGACATTGCGGCAGACCAAGATGAAGGTGGAGAAATGAACTTGATCCTTACCGGAGGGACTGGCCTGTAATGACCGAAGACAGACGTGTGAGGAAAGAGGAAAAGGGAGATGGAGGTTGAGACCCAGCTGTGAGACATAATGGGCTAATAAGGATTGGCTTACGTTTGACCACTATCTCAATTACATAATACTAAGAGATGATATGGTTGACGACGATGAACGCATGCCTAGAAGTACTTCAATTATTCGCTTTTTTATTTCAATACTCTCAAGCTTTAGCTATGCTGTGTGCTAGAATTGCTAATTAGAGATTCGAGATTATTTATTTATTAATTTATTTATTGGCCTATAATAATAAATAAAGAGATAATAATAGTTTGATAATGTTCTCGATAATGGCGATATCACATTGTGCTGGAATCGGTCCATCATCACTGACAGGACTATTGTAGTCAGTAAGCCTGATATAGTGGGGATGAACCGAAGTGACAGGCGTGCAATGATTGTTGACATATCCGTTCCGCATTACGAGAACCTCGTGAAAGCCGAGAAAGATAAAGTATATTGACTTGGCTCGCGAGGTTGTCGACATGTGGGATGTGGACTTAGCTATCATTGTACCGATAGTTATGTTGAATGAATAAACGAAATAATAAAGAGAGAATAATAATTTTATTTTTAAGACTACATGGGTCCAACGGTAAAATAAAGGGTTAGTAAAAAACTTAAACTACTGTCGCACTAGCAATTGCAACCAGTGCTTGATCACTGGCGCTTCATGCTTATCGGCTAAGGTTCGAAGAATGCCATTTGAGCTGGATCCTAAATCTGCTTAGTAAAGAGGCAGCCTTTTTTCTCACTATAGCGTAGACGTTTTTTATTGATAATATTGTCCATGTGGAGAATAAATATAAACTTACGATCAAGAATGACCCCTAACTCTCTGATCACAAAAACTTTACTTAGACATGTACCGTTCATATAATAATTGAAGTTAATTAATTATAAATTATTAGTAAGCAAGCATAACTAAAGAATTATGTTTAGAGGTTCCCTGGGATGGATCTTAAAATTGAACACATCATGATAATTATGTCCAACTAACACTGGCCAGATCGTTTAAACGTTAACATTTGACAATATGTCAATCCTCGTTTGGCCATATTATTGATGTAGGATTTCAATGATAATAAAAGGTCTAAAGAAAGTAGGCAAAATGAAGATTGAAATATCATTAAACTTTAACGTTTAAAACGATCTGGCCAGTTTTACTTGGCCATGTCAGAAAGTGATCAGTTTCTAAGATCTGGCCACAACATATATACTACAGTAGCTATCAGGAAACACAGATTAATTATCGTAATAAGCCTTCGTAGAATGACAACTTAAGGGAAAACACACTAAGACGATGTCATTGGTTTTATTTGAAGCCTAGATTGTTTAAAAACAGGAAAATTTGTTTTACTCATTCAAAAACTCAGGACAGGATGCAATGTTTATTTGTTTTGCGGTGTCATATACGTCAATCACAGAAACCTTACGAAGAAACTGTTGTTTGTAATAGAAACTTGAGTAGTGTCCAAATATTTTGATCAGGTGAGTGCGCATTTGACACTGAATAGAAATTTTATGTGACGTAAATAGTATTTTGCTCTAAGCATTGAATGAACGGCGGCGGAGATAAAATATTTACATGCGATAAATACAAATTAAATTAGCAGCTCTGTGTGTCTGTTTAGTGAAGACAAACAGAGTTAATAATAATTATGTTGTTACTTGCGCAAATCACATACATGTCACACTATCACACTAATATTATAACGAGGCGAAAGTTTAATATGTATGACGGCGCCAGGAGTGGCTGAACGATATGACCGTCATCATTTTGATTCAGTGGTACTGGGTTCATTTCGAAGGTATTTTAAACTATGCACTTCAGTTTTTCAGTTAGTTATAATGTCAGTTTCACAGTTCACAATTAGTTATAATGTCACTTTTACAGTTCACAATAGTGTTGTAAGTACCTAGACTAAATAATTATGAATATACGGGTTAACCGACAGTTTCGTAACAAAGGTTCGGCCCTCGAAGCTGTGCAAGCGATCCTGCTCTCGCTTCCCGGGTCCCAGCCCCTTTAATATGACTCTGGCGCCAAAACAAATGACGTCACGGCGTTACACCCTTTGGTAGGTACCATAATAATAACAAAAGAAAACACTCTATAGTTAAATCTCGTTTTCCACGACATGTATGTAAATATTTGTCTGTATGTTAATCCTTCACGCTCGAACGTCTGAAACTAAATATTATTTGGTTAGTAACAAATGAGACAAGTACACTTCTGTATAAATAAAATATTTGTTTACACGTTCTTACTCCGATTTGATAAAACTGTACATCACACAGTTATTGTAGGTACAGACTGGTATTATAGGTCAAAAATTAAATTGACCCTTTTAGCTGCCAAATTGAACTAGAAGATTATGGTTTTATGATGAAAAACCTGACGGCTGAATGGAGGATAAACTGTTTATAGATCTTTGGAAGATCAGCATTAGGAGCCTACTTATATAAAAAATAATTATTTTACGTGTTTTACATAAAAAACATATCTATATATTGTTTATTAGCTTTTGCCCGCGGTTTCGCCCGCGTACATAAAATATAGCCTATGTTACTCATGAATAAAGTAGCTTTCTATCGGTGAAAAAATTTTAGCAATCAGAACAGTACTTTCTTTCAGAGATTACCTCCTACAAAGAAAAAAAAAAACAAAGTTTACCTCTTTATAATATTAGTGAAGATATACCTACGATAATACCACATATTGACTTTTTTTTCAGCGTTTTACGTTTTTAAATTAGTAGCAGTGTCAAAGTTCAAAATTTCAATAAAATACCCCGGAAGAAATTTCAATACTAAAATATATGTCATATTCATATGTTATCTATTCCATTGTAGGTCAAGGTAGAGAGGAACCAACTGATCCAAGTCGCCAGGAAAATAAACAAACTGTTTATAACAACTTCAAATAAAACTTGTCGTCCTAGTTCCAAATAAATGTCCACTGACATAATAATATGTTCTAAAGGGCAACCTGACCACGTAGTCATTGCTCAAACAAATCATTGCTCACATACTTATTAAATACTAGCTTATTCCCGCGACTTCGTCCGCGTAGAAGTCGAAAATGGTTTTATTAGGTTTTTTGTATCTTAAGATAAAATATTATAGTATCTTAGCCGTGTGCAGCGCCCCTTAGTGACCCCCACTGCGGGCTACGTAACCTACGACACACTTCTTAATTGCGGTTGGTACAATAATCGGGTCTAGGGATCGAACCGTAAAATTAAGTTGGTTTTTTATTGTATGTACTTTTCCGGGATAAAAAGTATCCAGTGTGCTGCCCAGGATATTAAAAAATAATTATACCAAGTTTCATCCTAATCGAACCGGTAGTTTTTGCGTGATGCCTGAACAAACAGACAGACAGACAAAATTTTTTTTAATCACATTTTTGGGTTCGGTGTCGGTCCAGTAACACCCCCTGCCATTTATTTTTTTGATATTTTCAATGTGCAGAATTTTTACTTCTACAGATTTATTATAAGTATAGATATTGTAAATAGGTGTCAAATTATACACATTTCCTTCTCATTGATATTTATAAAACATGTGTATTTTAAAGTCGATTGTGTAGGAGTAAACGATGTTGTTTTAGGGGCCATCCATAAATAACATCATACGATATTCATGATTTTTTTTATGGCTGTCGTTCATGTCACAGCTGGTTATATTCGTAAGTCTCCCCTTTCCTATCGTAACGTCACTACAACTTTTTTTTTTTAATTTAAACAACTGTTCTAAAAATAGTTTTATTTCTTCTTTTTAAATAAAATCAACATCCAAGCATTTTAATAAAAACTACAACATATTCTACATCACAGATACGAGTTCAAAATATTTTTAAGTCTTTTGTTAATAGTTAAAATTTTGTTTTTAAATACTCAGATATAGATTCCTTCTTCTTCCTTCACTTCACTTCGTTGGATTCTTCCCCGCCCTTTGACTTGTGACGTAATTAATGAATGCGGTTACATCACAAAACTTCGAGACACCGTGGCGGGCACTGCTACAGGCAGCGCGGCGGCGTTTGTCAAAACTTTCCATACAAATCAAGCGCGTCTTTAAATATCACCGTTTGCTCATAGAAATTGACAGACTTTGACATTTCTGACAGTCAAAAGTTACATTTTTTTGGGGGTGGAAAATTCTTCATTCAATCAAATAACTTCTTCCACTTTGAGGAGGGAGTGTCAGACTTTTACTGACTTAAAATCAATCCGTGTATTTCAAGGTTACGGTGACTCTTTCGAACAATTCTGCAGACCTGGCAGACGTTGGCCCTAGCCGTTACAAAATTAAGTTCAGCACATTGCACAGATTATATTGTCAATCTCAAATCTTCATTGCAATCCATAATGTACATGTCAGGTGACAAATAATAAAAAATTGGAACAATTATGGACCCTGTCGGGCACAACAACTTTATAAAAATGGTAGGAGAGAGGAAGAGCGCTAACATAAGTACCTATTTAATTTTCCTATTTGTATATTTATTATGTCGTTTAATTCATTTCAACTGATTACTTATTATTGCTATGAGTATATACTGTAGTTTTATATTTAAATTTAAATTAATACTTAATAATTATATTTGTCGTGGAGAACGAGATTTAACTATAGAGTGTTTGTTTTGTTATTATTATGGTACCTACCAAAGGGTGTAACGCCGTGACGTCATGTGTGTTGGCGCCACGTGGGCAGAGTCATATTAAAGGGGCTGGTTCCCGTGAAGCAAGAGCAGTATCGCTGGCACAGTTTCGAGGGCCGAACCTTTGATACGAAACTGTCGGTTAACCCGTACGTTTGTAATTATTTAGTATAGGTACTTACAACACTATTGTGAACTGTAAAAGTGACATTATAACTAATTGTGAATTGTGAAACTGACATTATAACTAACGGAAAAACTCAAGCGCATAGTTATTGAAAATCCCTTCGAAATGAACCCAGTACCACTGAATCAAAATGATGACGGTCATATCGCTCAGCCACTCCTGGCGCCGTCATCAGAAGTGGGATCTGAATCTGATTCCCACTGGCGCGCAATGTTTGAGGTGCAACAAAGAAATGTGATGTAACAGTGACAGTGATATCGGTCTCAACGAACGCCTCCTGAAAGGTTCATCTCTCGTCATAGTCCTCAACAAAGCCCTGAAAGGCAGTGCTTTATCATGGTTATCACAAATATCAAAAGTAGGCATGACGTGGGCGCATATTCGTGATCTATTTCTCGTATTTTATGAGTGATTCAAGTCAAAAAAAAACAGAAAGAAAGAAATAAACAAGGGCAAGTCGAAGGAAGGTGAAACTGAACAAATGTCAGCAAGCTGTAGCCGTGGGACCAGTGCGGGAGGCACGGCATCGACGAGCAGCTTGAGCTACAGCAGCGCAGGCGCAGGCAGCGCGGTTGCAGAGCGACGCAACGTGTCAATAGTGGTCAAATATCCGGTATATGCGGAAAGTTGGAGCAATCTGGTCAGTCGTACAATTCTTATTTTAAATCCAGGACTGAATGGTCTCTTGTTCAGTAGTCCATCAGTCATAACTTCGAAGGGCCACGTAAGTACGCGATTGTTTATATTAACAGTGTCGATTGGTTCACTAACTTATATCGTAGCGAACAAATCCTATGTGAAGTTTTTACTTATGGTGGCTTACGCATTTTATTTCAAGTGGTGCCAGACGATTGTTTGAAGTATGTTTGGTGATTGGGCACAAAATCTTGAAATGGTTCACAATACAAATGACTTATTCTTCTTTGATTATTTTATAGCTAAAACTAACCTATAACTAAATCGTTATTTCGTTTTAATGTGTATAGATACAGATAGTCTGAAAGAGAGACAGAATAAAGAACAACTGTCGACTCGAACTGTCAACTGTCTGTAGATTTTATTGACGGTTTATCATGCATTCGAATTATGTCCGGTTAGTTAAAAATCAGACTTTAAGACCGAATCGTATGGTGTATCTCCGGTCATATAGGCTTAGTCCAGACGACAGACAAGTAGTTAGTTTCAAAGCCAAGAAAATACTCCATTCCAATATGAACTGTCCTAGCCGGTCTACATTTGCAAGCTCTGTTCTCTTCGCTAAGTAGCGTGATGGTTCTGAACTTATGATCGTAGATCATTGCAAATTAAACTCGAATATCGTGCCAGAAAGGATCCTTCTACATTTCACAGTAGATCAAATAGCTAGGCTATCAGGTGCTAGAGTCTATATGCCTAGATTGTGTTAGTGGTTTAAAAGCAAATTCTTATAAGTTTGACTTGCTAGCTCTGACTAAGCTACCTACTCCTGAGAATATTCATCAACTTACACAATCCATTGGCCTCGCTTCATATTTCCGAAAGTTTGTTGAAAGCTTCTCTAAAACTATGACTCTGTTATTTCTACTGAGCATCATTAAACAATTTAATTGGAAGATCAGCTTTAACTACTAAATCAGTTTTGCCTTTTTTAATTCGGACTTTTTTATTGAATAACATACCGATGCAAGTACCGATGGATATAGTGATATACTTTTCTAAAAGGTCGATAATGAGATGCATGTTATAGTCGAGTACTTTAGTAAAAAAAAAACACGCATCCTGCGTGATCAGAGCACTTAAATCTAGTGTATTCTTATTCGGAGCCCTAACTCGGGTTATAGTAGATCAAGGTCCATGTTTGTCTAGCAAAGATCGTGTCATAGTTTATGTTTAAATTTTATCACCACATGATTAAGTCACGTTAACGGGTAAGTTGAAAGCGGACGATGAGCACATAGGGTATGCTTACATCTCTAGAAACACTAGAAGCTTTAGAAGATGTGCAACTTGCTTTGAATTGTTCTATTCACCGCATAAACCTCAAAACTACGAGCCGCTAAAAAGTTCGTTAAATGTGTATTTTACGATGTGACAGCTTGTCATTTAATTTAAGAATAACAAAAAAAAAACCGCTATCCGTTTTGAAATAGCGTAACGCAATATTGGGCCTCTTACAAACCCACTTAGCCTGTGTTTTATGGGAAACAAAACCACACTTATATCCGACATGTGGCGAAAGCAATTTTTTATGCCCATTGAGATGCCATGTTCTTCACAAATTTTAAGAGTCTGAATGACCCGACATAGATTACGACAGAAAAAAAGAACCAGTTATCATAATGTGGCCGACCCTTACTTATTGAACAAAAAAAAGGGGTGTTTTAAAGTTTTCTAAACTTAAAGAAGGGCAAGGCCCTTGAACTTTTGACAGGATGTGTTGACGGTAAAACCGATAAATTTTGTAACTGATTGTGAAACGAAAAAAAAATGTATGCGAGAGAAGAGAGAAAGCGGCAACGAACATGTAAAAAAAAGTAAGTGGTAAGTACGAAAAATCTAAATTTGATGAAGATAAAGCTAAATTTGTAAAATTTGATATTGGTGATTTAGTTTTGATTCAAAATGAAGTGAGAAACTAGACTTAACTGAATCAAAAGTACTTTAAAAGTAGTAGAGTTATTTGATAGCGATTGTTATCTTTGAAACCTATAAGTGGTAAGCGAGCCTATGAGTATTCCCATAGTCGTATAAGTACGAAAGATGCCTCTAAGTAGTGCTCCTGCTGAGCTAGATGTATTTGATGTAGAAGACAATGAGGAGTAAACCTCCAGAGGAAAGTAGACACATACCATGGCTATTTGGTCGCACTGCACGCTCCAATCTGTAGTCGTAACTGCAACTCGGTTGGAGTTGTTCAGGGCGCGATGGGCAGTTGGTGGTGCGGCGGGGGCCTGTGTATTTTTATGTTGGTCATGTGTTGACCTGAAGTTTGGTCGCACTGCACGCACTTGTCTGTAGTCGTAACTGCAATTCACGTGTGAGTTGTTCAGAGCACGATGGGCAGTAAGTGGTGCGGCGGGGGCCTGGGTTTCTGAGGAAACTATTTTATGTTGGTCATGTGATGGCCTGGGAGTCGTGGACTCTATAAGAGAAGTGTTTGTTGCTTGAAGCAATGACGATACGGGTGGCAAGGTTTGTCACTAGCTGCTGAGACAGCTGGGCCATGAGAGTTGTATGTGATCTAATCGTGTTTTGTATTAGTGTACCTAAATGGTAACTTTTGATACTTTGAGGCTTAGAGGTACCTTTTGATACTTTGATTAGATTTGATTCTAACAAATGTTGATATTGAATTGTCTATTGTATTAGTATTATTGTACTTGTTCTTGGTCAGGTTGGCCGAGGTTGTACTGTTGCTTTTAATGTGATTGGTTACAGATGTACACGAGGACGTGTAATTTGTCAGGTTGGCCGTGTCGTGGAGAACGAGATTTAACTATAGAGTGTTTGTTTTGTTATTATTATGGTACCTACCAAAGGGTGTAACGCCGTGACGTCATGTGTGTTGGCGCCACGTGGGCAGAGTCATATTAAAGGGGCTGGTTCCCGTGAAGCAAGAGCAGTATCGCTGGCACAGTTTCGAGGGCCGAACCTTTGATACGAAACTGTCGGTTAACCCGTACGTTTGTAATTATTTAGTATAGGTACTTACAACACTATTGTGAACTGTAAAAGTGACATTATAACTAATTGTGAATTGTGAAACTGACATTATAACTAACGGAAAAACTCAAGCGCATAGTTATTGAAAATCCCTTCGAAATGAACCCAGTACCACTGAATCAAAATGATGACGGTCATATCGCTCAGCCACTCCTGACGCCGTCATATTTTTAAAAAATTGTACAATTTGTTCACATTAATAATTTAAAAAATAAAATGTCAAAAATAATAAAGATACAATTTGATGTCATTAATAAGTACACAATAATATGTCAAAAAAATGAATTGATGTCATTAATAAGTCAAAAATGATACGTCAATAAGTGTGTCTTTTAGTCACTACGCCGTTTCCATGATCTGTGGTTTATATTTATTGTAAGTAGCGTATAATTTGCGATGTATCCATTTATTTGAATAGCAAACAATAGATAAAGCCTTATCTAAAGGGCTTTTTTCACTCATAAAATCATAAATATTGCACGAATCGTATCAATTTATTTTAAGTATATTGCTGATTTACATTGAATATATCACAATTTCATATTACGTAATCGCATGATTTTAAAAGGTTTTATAACATTAAATAACTCAAGGAGCTGATGATGTCACATCAATTCAAGGGCATTATAGTTATTTAATAACTTCCAATGGATTTTAATTGGATTATTGTATTTATTATATCTAGAGTATACGGTCCCACAGCTGGGCAAGGGCCTCCACTCAGTTTAGTTGTTCAAATATTTGTTTATTTATTTTATAATTTATGTACACATATATGACAGAAGAAGGTACATTATTATTAAAAAAATATACTAAGGTACTGCTTTTTTCAAAAGAACTTTCTTCCAGTAGACATGCGTAAGGATCGCCGTACACAGGCCACATACCACAGCCACAAACGATGCCACGACAAGCTAGAAGCGGCCACAAAGGCAGCTGAAGCGCGCGACAACCACTTGTGGCTGGTAGCTGCCGCTTTTTTTAACCCATACGCGCATTATCATTATGGACTCTGACGAAGAAGATTTAAATACGCGAGTTGCGTGTGACGGCGTTTTGTGTCGGCGTTTAGTAGCCAGTGTGGGCAGCAACAAGCGAGTAGCGGCGATTTGTAGCGTGTGGTGGCCACCAGCATCAACCCTGTGTGGTGAATCCATATAAAATGTAAGAACACTATAGGAAAACAGATAACGCCGCCACCGGCACACAATGGCGGCGTTTTGTGGTTGTAGCCGGTGGCCCGTGTGCGGCGATCATAAGGACAAATAAAAAGAAATGTAGACAATACTTAGTGTGTAGAAACAAGAAAAGAAGAGTTTGTAAAATCAAATAACAAAGAAAATCTACGAAAAAAATAAAAAGTAGAATATGAAAACAAAAAAAAACTGTGTAAAACAAATATTTGTAGGAAAAAAGGGAAAATCAAAGATGATATTGACTTTGAAGGAAAAAAATCCTACTTTTCGTCTTAGATCTTAAAGATGTAAAACGAAAACGCAATAAGAATGGAACCTAAGTAAATCAGTGTGTGTTGAGATCTTTTTCGCAGTATGGCCTATATCTACGAATTATACCAAAAACTAGATTTAGTGTATATTATAGTCACGAGCTATATAATTTATACAAAAGACGAGAATCGTACCAACGAATATTTTTCGCACCATAACCGTTATAAAAACTGTCACAAGATATAAATTCAGAGATTTGGTTAATTTAAAAGGTCTTTCACCGTTCATTTTTTAGCTAAAATTTGATCATTTGAATTTATATTCAATTTAATATTATACAAATTTTAAATGTCCATTGTATTACATGACGTTTTAATAGGCGATGACTAGTTTGGTTAGCCTTTCGATTATATGAATAACTAACTTCTGCCAGCGGCTTCGCCCATTTGAAAGTAAAAAATTATCCCAAGGTACGTACTGCGGGGTTACTCTAAGAATATTAGGTTTTTTTTATTGACTGGTCTGTTGGTCTAGTGGTTAGTGGCCCTGACTGCTAAGCGGGAGGTTGTGGGTTCAATTCCCACCCAGGACCAATTTTTGTATGATGAGCACAATCATTTGTTCTGTGTCTGGGTGTAATTTATCTATATTACATATGTGTTTAGAAATATATAAGTATTTTTATCAGTTATCTAGTACTCATAGCACAAAGCACAAGCTATGCTTAGTTTGAGACTAGATGGCGTTGTGTGATGGTTGTGGAATATTATTATTATTCCCACAGTATGTATTCCAGAACATGGACTATTCGTGTTTTTTTTTTGAGGAGGGAAATCATCCAAAAATTTCTCGCGCTTGAGGGTGGAGCATTGAGGAAAGAACGTGTCAGACTTTTACTGACTAAAACCACACCTAACTTCGTCAGTTGCCCTTTGCGTTTTAGTACCACGGGTGGCTTTTAAAGATATTCTTCATGGCCTTAGTGGGCATCGGCCTTGCTGGGCCCCTACGGTTTTGCAGACATTTCTTTGAGGCACGTGTATACTGCGTGTCAACGATGTCTCGGCCTCGGTCCATACCGGACGGGTGGACGGCGACCTATCCATTGCCCGCCGCCTGCAAGCCTACTGCTTCGGTGGCTAGGGATCGCCCTGCGACTCCCGACGCCCGGGGCGCCCCCTTCGTGGCTTACTATACTACACCCATATCACAAATTTATTCAAATCCGTTTAGCTGTTTAATAGTCAAGGAGCCAAAAGCATATATCTACACACACATACATACAAAGTCTTGCCTTTATAATATTAGCGTGACAGAGACGTGCCTAGTAACAACTAGGGCAGTAAATTATTGTTTTTTAGTAACCTCAAATAACCCGATCGAAAATGAAAATTTGATCAGTTGCTAACAGCTAGTAGGCGGTTCTGTAATAACTAATAGGCAATAATTAATACATTTTTAATGTTTATCTTAATGACGATCCAGCTCCAATTTTACATAATATCCATAAAATCTTATTACCCACTTTTAAACTCACGGCCAGATTAGTTCATTGACCTTGTGGGCCTACTTCAGTAGAGCAAAATTTTAATCAGGAAGTGATCTTATTAATATCGAGTTAGGTTTGATTAAACAACTTGATCTTGTCGTTTATGGTGATGATAATGGTCAAAAAGACCTTTTGTAAGTTTTTTGTTTTTTTTATGGGAAAATCATCGTCCCAGGGCCCCGAGTTTCGCCTGTTCCTTCGTTGCCCTCGTCCCAGGGCCCTGGGTTTCGTCTGTTCCTTTGTTGCCTTCGTCCCCGGGCCCCGACACTTAAAATAAGTAGAAAGTATTCCATTGCAATTTACAAGTTTCCACTTATAATAATGTTAGTGACTAAAACTAAGACGACAACACCTTAGGGTAAACGCGAGATCGCTCATACCATACCAAAATGGGCACTTTATGGCGGTGAGTCCCCTCTTTGAGGAGTGGCTGGAAAGACGGCGTTCTTAACTTCCGCATGATGCAGGTCTTTACCGGACATGGTCAGTTCGGGAGATTCCTGCAGCGGATTCATGCGGAAGAGACGCTTGGGTGAATCCATTGTGTGGATCGCCCGGAAGACATAGTGGAGCATACGGTAGAGGTGTGCCCCACCTGGGTAGAGCACCACCGCGTCGTGTTCTCGTGGGGACGCTCGGCGGCAGCGATCTCTCGCGCCGGGCCTTGGTAAAAGCCATGGTCTGGAGCGTGAACGGCAACGCCCCTCGCGCCTCAGCCGCCGGGATTCCGATAATGATTTCCGGCCTCGGTAAGTACGTTCGTTCATTTGTCTATTGCTTTTCACGGCCGCGGTGGCTCTTTTAATAAATTTCGTAGCCCTGGATTATAAAGCACCGAGTGAGATTTTATACGTGATAATCAATAATTAGCCTAAAACACCTGCCCTTTTAAACTAATAACTTTTTAATTATAATTTATACTTTTTGAATGATCATTTCCCTCTCATTCCACCCACAGTGAATCTAGTCATTAGATGATTGCCCCATTAAAAAAAATGCTGTAGAGCACACGGTGGAGGTGTGCCCCGCTTGGGCAGAGCAACGCCGTGTCCTCGTGGGGGCAATCGGCGGCGGCGATCTCTCGCGCCGGGCCTTGGTTCAGGCCATGCTCCGGAGCGAGGAGGAGTGGCAGGCGGTCGCCTCCTTCTGCGAAGCAGTAATGCTAGCTAAGGAGGCGGCCGATCGCGTGAGGCAACGGTCCTTACGCTCCAACCGCCGCCGGGATTCCGATCCCGATTTCCGGCCACCGTAGGCGCGGGCTTGTAGACGGCGAGCAATGGGTGGCTCGCCGTCTGACCGTCCGGTAACCGTCCGGACCGAGCCCAAGTCGTCGACGGCGCGTATTGTTCCACGCGCGCCTCAGGGAGATGTCAGCAAATCGTAGGGGCCCAGCAGGGTCGAAGCCTACTGGGGCCACGGGTAGTGTGAAAGCGAAACCCGGGGCCCTGGGACGAAGGCAACGAAGGAACAGGAGTGGGTTTTTAGTCAGTAAGAGTCTGACACTATCTCCCGCTCCGCCCAAGAGCGGGGATGTCATTAGGATGATTTCCCACCCAATAAAAAAAAATAAAAAAAATAAAAAATAAAAAAATCATGAAAGCCGAATAATCAAATTTCGACTAGGTTAAAAGAGGTTGACATAGATAAAATGGCCTAAAAAGAAAGGTAAAACTAAAGACAACGTTCAAATCAAACGCTTATTTCATCATGACATGATTTGAATGACAAGAATTTTATATGAATTGTATGTCGAATTCTAAGAATTGAGAAAATTTATTGATAAAAAATAATTATAAATTAATTTAATTTTCCTTATTCGTGACTATTGACAGGTAACTTAGTAAAATAGAACGTCAGAATTAAATCGGTATGTTTCTACCATAGGTATTAGTAGCACTAGCAAATAATTTTATAGCTTTTCTAGAAAATGACATAATTTATTCTGTTTAGCATATTGTTTATCACAGTCTTCAAGCTCGAAGTAAATATTAGACAAAGTAGGGATATACTTTTCGTTTACTGGGAATTCACAAAAACCTCGCGCCCTGCGTCCTGTCAAATATCTGGGTAATGGAAAAGTAAATATTGTATATTAAAAACTTATTTAAAAAAAAGGATATAGCATAAAGTGTCTTATCTAGTCTTCTCCATAATATTTGAATCTTATTTTACGAATGAACAACTAAATTTTTTATTAGATATTACAGCAAATTATGAATTCAAAAGCTTAACTGTGACTTTGAAGACAAAGACTTCAGCGATTGAGATATTCAACATAGATTCACATAGGTCATACGTTTGAGTACATAAGTTCATTGTAATATGACATACCATCAGTTTAAATAGTTTTAAGAATGTTAAGAAGTATCATACGAATAATTTCATTGCTCAAGCTGTGTGGTAAATAAAACACACAAATGGGCTGTTCACCATATATTTACCACAGCGTACATTACTAAAATACAAAAGAAAGTCGTTTACATAGATCAAAGCTTCTGATAAATTCCAGGAATCGATAGGAATTTCAAGTTTCCATTGTGTGCAAATAACATTCCCGCGATGCATGCATGGATGACACTTTATAATGCACCGTTGGTAGGTACAAAGGTTGTTGTTAGTGTCCCCATTTTGACAATGAAATATGAGTAATCAAATACACGTTAATTTGAAGGAATATCAGTCAAAAATATGTTTTATTATTTATACTGCGAAATGTGGTTGCATGTAGGTCATCACGTCTTTTGCCTTCCTGGATTTAAGAAGATGATTCATTCACCTATGTAAGTTTAAGGTATTTCCAATTTGAAAATGTTTTTGGTAAATTGATGAATTTAAGTTAGTTGTGCGTACAGCTTTGGAGTGAAATTCTCTACCGGAGTATGTGCTTCCTATTAGCTGCAACCTGGAGGTCTTTAAGTCAGGAGTGATTAGCACTTCTAGGCAAATAAGCTCCAACCAAATCATGACTTATCATCAGGTTACACAATGGTGAAATGCGAGCCTATTAATAATAAATAAAAACAGTTTATAGTCCCTAGTTTTTTTGTTTAGTTTTGGTTTCAAGTTTGCGTATTGCATTTTCGACGCAGATTGTTTTCCTCTGTGGAAATTCATAAATTATCTGCAACTCTAGTTCGAAAGGGGGGCTATTTTATTTTTCTTAATCAGAACACATGGTATTCCTCTAACAAATCTTTACTAGTAGGGCTCATGCATGCATTAAGAACCCTTGTAACACTTTTGACTTAGATCGAAATTAACAAGCCAAATATTTTTTTTAGGATTCATACCTAAAAAGAAAGTTTGAACCGTTACGATGAATTTCTTCATTATTAATACTTTGACCTAGACTGTTTTCAGTGCCGTGAAATTATGAATAGATTAATAAATTGCTCTATTATTCCAAATACATACTAGTACCTTAGTAGTACCGTTTGTTAAAGAAGCCAGAAGTCACTGGGACAAGATATTTTGTCTGTTACAAATAGCAGACATATGGTCTGGTCAACAAATTTTAATATTGTGGTCGATTGTATAATTAAAACATATTTCAAGCTTAATTCTTTTGATAGTATCATTAACTGTTTTCAGATTTAATTATAACTTAATGTCTTTGCTAAGTTGATTTGTTTTGAATTACTTATATTGGTAGGTGTAAATTATATTTTTAATATTATCCTCTGAAACAGCTTGAAAATTTTTATGTTTTTTTTTTTAATATTTGGTAGGTCTGAGGGTCGTAGGTATTTTTGCCCATAAATTATTAAAGAAAAACAACTTTTGCTGAGTTTGCTAGTTATAATATAAAATGATGTTTTTTTTTGGTTTAAAAGCTTCATCTTACGAGTTTTTTGTTTCAAGTTACCAGAGGATTGCATAAGATTAACATTACTTGCATTAAAAATTACCTACCTACTAACTATACGGGAAGTCTTTTGAGATTCGTTTTAAATTTACCCACAAAACTTAGGCTACATTTAAATGAGTGGTTTTTTTAGCTGACTTAATAGGAAATCACACCTGGGCTATTTCTTAGAAGATGCTACTCAAACATTCATACTACGATTAATTTCTGACTGGGAGAAAACAAATAAACTGTAAAGTACCTACTTCATAGTTTATTTGACTCTATCCTTAAGACTAGATAATTATGGAATTTATGATCCAAATTAAACTATATTCTAATCAAGTATATATAATGGGAATAAAAAGTTCATTTGTATTTAATCGGAATATCGGAAGGAGAAACTAATGCCAAAATTTTATCTCCAACTGAATGCTTTGAAAAATCGTGATCACTTAGAAATCTATTAATATTATAGCCTGCTAATGAAAATGGCAGGTGTGCCTCATTCACATAATAACGGGGATATTTTTAAACATAATTTATAACTTTTTTATGGGATTATTTATAATTGGGGATCAATATTACCATACCTACATAGTTTTTATTGTAGTAAAAGGATTGAACTTAACTGTTTTATTATGGAAACTTTAGAACTTTAGGCAGTTTTGTAAGACTAGGTCGTGGGGCACTTTAGACCGGGACCGCGTGTAAAAATTATGAAATAAATGTTAAAAATGCAAAATGATTTTTAAAAAAAATCTAGTAAAACCCACGAAAAGAGAGATACGAGACAGATTTTACCTTATAAGAGTGAGATAAAAATTTTAATTAGGCAAAATATTTTTTAAATCATAATTTTGAATATTAGTCTTATGTGACTCGATTTACAATTCTAGCGAATTCAAAGTTATAAAAAGATTTTTATGGCATATGGCACATCACTAGCAAGATGATAAACTAGAGAATTTTTGAGGGATTTGAAGATTCCGGTCGCTTTTACTTTATTTATAGCCATGAAAATAGCTGTAACATGGATAGCTTTAATTTCAGTTCAAAACTTTGCGAGTAAATTAAAAAAAAAACTAGATAGCTAATGTCACTAATTTTAAATTTAAAAGTACTCTTATACAATATACATCTAAATATAATTAAAATACAGAGTCTACGCGTTATATATTTTTTTAAATTTGTATTTGAATGAAAAATTTGGCTCTTATTTTCATAAAACAATAAAAAGTCGATAGAAAAAAATCTACTGGGCATGAGACGTGTTTAGGGATCTGAGAGGATAGCAGATGACTTCTCCCGTTGACCATTTCAATTTGGCACACGATACACCAAACAAAGATATATTTTAGAACTACAAATAAAATAAAAACAGTTTTTTTTTTTTTGGTATACTTTAATGTCTTTTTTCTTGTGGTCCGAAAATACTACTCAAAAAAAAAAAATGGGATGGGTAGTTGGGACCGCGATCCTGGTCCAAAGGAACCTACGATTCTTATAATGTCAATTAGTAGATATAATAAAATAATTTTCTTAAAAGTGGAAATCCGTACCAAAGAGGCCACATGCGAAAACTTTTACGATTGGCTAGAAAAGCTGCTAAACAAGTTTGGTTCGGCTATCATCGTTCATTTTTCTTTTATTACTAGCAACAAAAACATTATCTCAAAGACTTTTCTAGAAGGTTCTTCATTGACCTTATTATATTGAACCGCGAAATAAATAATAATAACAATATTCCACAACTATCACACAACGCCGTCTAGTCTCAAGAGAAGCTGAGCTTGTATTATGACTACTAGTCAACTGATAAACATACTTATATATTTTTAAATACCATTCCATCGGCTGTCCAGGACGAGTCCCAAGTATTTCATCTTCGGTTCGACTCCGATGTGAACTCCTCCTACCGTTATTTGGGAAGCTGGTGGTGGTGCGTTCCAAGGGCCATGAAAGCACATGGCCTCGGACTTTTGCAGTGCCACCTCGAGTCTCAACTGCTGGATCCACGAATGTCACAAACCTGCGTGTCGCTAATTTGACCGTACCAGGACCAGCGTTAGCTTGTGGTCTACGACCGTTTTTACTTCGAAGACCAATCAATTTATTTTATTTGCAAATATTAATTTAAAAATGCATTACTCAATTAATAATAATAATATTCCATAAGTTTCACAAAACGCCATCTAGTGTCAAACTAAGCAAAGCTTGTACTATTTGTACTAGACAATTTACAAACATACTTCTATGTTTCCAAATACACACATATTACAGATAAATTACACCCAGACAGAACAAATGATCGTGCTCATCACACAACCATTTGTCCTGGGTGGGAATCGAACCCATGACCTCCGGCATAGCAGTGAGGGAGTAGTGCTATGCCGGAGGTCGATAACTTCTAGACCAACAAGCCAGTCTTTCAGCACAAATAGGTCTCTTCCATTCATTTGATAATTTTATCATTTGTGTTGAAAATATGCACAATTTTATGCAGTACTGCGCAAATCAAGTGACGATATTATATAACCCCATAGCACAAATTCTGCTTAGTTTTGGACTAGATGGCATTGTGTGAAACTTGTGGTTTGTTTTTTTTTTCTGTTTTTTCTTTTCAGCTCTAAGGCTGAGGCACAGCGTACAGTGGCCAGCGATTTGCGATGCGACTGGAAGAACGAAACGAGTTAAATATGGTGTGGCTACATTAGAAGGGAAAATCTGGCGATTATGTGGCTACAATGCACATATGCTTTAAAACGAATTAGATGAGCAATTCATACGGCTACATTGTAAAAGGAGAAAGACAGCAATTTAGCTGTGAATTCGCATTATTACTAATCGTGACAAGGCGGCCTACATACAAGCGGTACAGAGGTGAAGTACAAGACGCGCGCGAGGGAACTCGTTCGGTTCGGCAATCGCCCAGTCGTTGTGAAGACGACGTGTATTATTTGAATAGCTTTGTATTAACCAAACCTTGTGTTTTTGCTAGAAAATATTGTGTTGGATTCATCAAATAAATAAAGATCTGCGGCAATTTTCAGAAACATTCTTTGAATAATACAAGAACGGACTTGTACTTATTGGTTTTTTAAATTTACTATCTGTCAAATTAGGTCACATAACAGATTTAACTGCTCAGTTCCACGTGTTAAAAACATAATCAGCTTAATGACACTGACAGAATATTTTATTTAAATGCAATATTAATAAAAAGATTGTTGACCTCCGAACGGGGCTAATTAATATTTCGCGATTAATCGTAGAGATGGCGCGAAATAAATCTCCTTGCTGTTTTTATCTCACAATCTTAAGTTATAATGATCAGGTGGCCATAGAGTTATGTTACCTTTTTATTTTGTCATTTACGATCAGTGTTAATGTGTGATCGGTGATTACGTTATGGACTTATGTAAATATTCTGCTGAAGCTGCAGACAGAGTGGCAACAGCTATATGAATGTCCATCGGTGTTTGCTTATATGTTTTTTGTTTAACAAACTGTTCAAAGTTTGTTCAAGACTTTGTTGCTAGGTCCGTAGAGACTAGAGTGCCCAGTGCAAGTTTGTTTTATGTTAACGCGATCGATACGTTTACGACGTTCGGTGCTCCGATTGGCGCGCTCCAAGCTCTTAACCAATCAGAGAGCCAAACGCGGTCAACTTTTCGATCGCGTTAACGTAAGAACAAGTCGCACTAAGAGCACAGTTTTCAAATTTTAAAGTTCCCAGAGACAGGTCGAACAGAACAATACGACAGAGAGTTTTTTTTTAAATTGTTATAGTCCAGTGCTTGACTGCGATCCCACCTGATGGTAAGTAGTGATGCAATCGTTGATGGTGAGGCGCACTAGTTTATTGAGAGCCTTAAAGACACTTAAATTATAATCAGACGGGAAGAACGCAGCAGGCAAGTTGTTCCAGTCCGGACCGTAGAGGAGTTTCCACAGAAACTGTTTCATAATTTCTCTAATATCGAGCAATTTTTCTGTAAACTTTTCGTCACGTCGTGTTTATCTGCGGAAGCCTACATATAATTGGTTAGGCTTGACAATATTTCTCAGATTTGAATAAAATTTTCATTTAAGCTCCTATTATAACACACTTCGCCATGTAAACCATAATTTACTACGTCGGTGTCACCGAATGAAGATATCATATTACATAACATCGCTATATGAAAATAGGTGTTGGAAATTACGATTCCTGACAGGTACAAGTTGAACAAATTTTTATTAGCATGTCTTTGACATGTTTCGATAAATTTTATTAATATTTTAATTGTTTTTTTTTTTCCTAAAGCATTAATATTTGCTTTCATAGGTGTCAAATTTCGTCAAGTTTTCAACTTTATTAAACTTGTTAATACAAAAAATAAATGCCGATTACGTAAATGTAGGTACTGTGTATAAAATACAAATTGCTTACCCATCAGCCTTTCCATATTTTTCATTGCATTTGACAAGTTTAAAATTTTCGATCGTTAATTTTTTATGGGTGTTCGGAATAGCGTTAACTTTAGCACCTTGTTAGCCTTCGATATTTCTTGTTCAGTTATCTGTAGAACAGACACCTACCGCAGACATGTTTGCGAATAATATACATATAAAATTGTTTGTATGTATTGTCCATAATATATTTTTAAATTTTGTTTTTGTTTTTAGGTTTTTTTCCATTTATATGTTTTTAATATGACGTTACGGTCATAACCTGATATAGATAAACGTAGCGCATTGCTCATAAAACAGATCATTGAAGGGACCGAAAGGTTCTGGAGTGGTAACCGAGGGAAGACGCAACGTTGAATGACCTCAGGACCAGGATGGTTGGATGACCTGGTGAGGGTTGTGGAAATCCAAAAGATAAGAGATGCTTGGAACTGCTGACTGGTGGTGACTCTTAAGGGAGGCTCATGTCTAACAGGAGACGTCTTTCAGCTAAAATGCATGATAAAAGCATGATGATGATGATGTGTATTTATTTTGCTGTTTTGCATGGCCAATTATTTACTTGGTAGATTCGTTTATTGAGCCTTTTTAGACTCATTTAAATCGTGTTTACTGTCAAAAATAGTTTTTTTTCCGTAAAGTCACGTCATCTATGTTTTACGTAGTTAATTAGCAACATTTTTGAGTAAACACGTAAATTAAGAAACTGTGATTATGAGTATTACATAATAATTTTATGCCAGGAATTATCTATTTATTTTCACGTACAAAACGTAATACATATCTTAGTCAATATTGTTTTATATGTGTGTTTTTCCCGTGTGAAATGTAAGTTCACAGCAGTGAAAGTAAAATGATTAAATTCATCATTTTCTTGTAAACATAAAAGACGTTTCTTTAATAATTGTCTACCTAAGTATCTATCCTATCAATATGACTGTCACAAAATTATCTAAGTATAAAGAGAGGAGAAACCGACTGACATATCAAACACAAGGCTTTCTTTTATGACGTAGGTGAGCACTAAGAGAGGGGTTGTCAGAGTTCAGACCTTAAGAACTTCGAAAAATCATTTTTCGAAACGGAGGTCTAAAGAAGTTGTATAGAAAAACCTATTTTCACGCAAAAGCTATTACTAGAATATAAATTTAACAAAATTTGATTGAAATACCTTAAACAGCAATATAAAAAAAAAATCTCAAACAAAACCAAGTAGAGTCGCGAGCAAATCCAAGTACAGCCGCGCAATTCCTTTGTGATTTTCGGATATAACTTTAAAACTCATCTCTACCGCAGTCTCCATGGAGGTAAATTGACTTCCACCTCACTGTAACGCGTAATTAGCACTGATGCAATTATCGAGCCATTATCAGTAATTTCCAATATCGTGTATGTATAGTTATAGAGTTATAGTTAGAGAGCAGTGGTGGCCGAGTGGTAATGGCCCCGACTTATGAGTTGTAGGTCGCGGGTTCAAACCCAGCCAGGCGCATTACTTTGTGTAATTTATTTCATCACCACTACTCTCAAAACGGTGAAGGAAAACATCGTGAGGAAACCGGCATGTCCAAGAACTAAAAATTCGAAGACATGTGACATCCACTAACTCTTACTGGGCCCGCGTGGTGTATTACGGCCCATACCCTCTCCTAGAGAGGAGGCCTGAGTCCCAACAGTGGCAATAATATAACGCCGACTATGCTATGCTGTGCTATGTATAGTTGCGTTATTTGATGTTTTATATTTTTTTTCTTTGAGTTTGTTAATTGGACTGTGAAAAAGCGACGTAATTTTATGAGAAATAGATCTCTATGACGTCAGAAAAGATGATTGGATTGACTTAAGCTGGTCATTTAAATTTAGAAGAAGTTAGTGAGATTACGGATTATTTGGGACGATTAAAGTAGCTTAAGCTTTGTCGTTGGCATTTGGTGTAAATCTTATTACCTCGAGCTTTTTTATAAACCACGTGTACCTAGATACCTCCTTACAGCTGATTTTTTAGTCTTTTCTTTTTACCATCGGATAACCCGACGTACGGCGATGGTTCACCTTACATTGTTGACACCTCTACGATCAGGAATTAGCGTTTCATCCCGTCGTTTATACCGTGTGCATTAAAGGACTGGAACAATTTGCCCGCTGCAAACATGTAGAGATGATGAGATGAGTGATATTTTGACTGGCGACACATTTTTTTTTCTATGAGGATCTGACACTTGTAATTAGCCTGCTGCAAATAGTTCCAGTCCAGTAGTAGTGTATGTAGTAGTCAGTTTGGTCCAGTATTGTTTCAGTGTTTTGTGTTGTTATCGTGTGTTGTTGTTGTTGTGTGTTGTTGTTGTTGTTGCATTTTTTGGTGGTCTTCAAGTCCGATTATAAATTAGGTGTCTTCAAAACTAGAGTGAACAAGCTCTTAATAAATTAGTGCGCTTCATCAACGATGCATCACTGCTTATATCGATAAAAAAAATGTTGTTACTATCAGGTAATTATTATATATACCTACTGAATCGACTGTATTGCTATAAGAATTTTACGGTACCCTAAAAACATATTGTTAGTTCTGCCAATATTTAAATAAAGCCATAAATATGTAAGTAGGTATACTTCTATAAAATATAACAATAAAACATGCAGAGATGATGAGATGAGTGACATTTTGACTGGTGACACATTTTTTTTTTCTCTATTAGGATCTAACGCTTGAAAATATATATTTAGATTTTCTTATTTAGATATAAAGCAGCAAAACAAAACAAAATAGCCATTAATCATAAAGCCAATCAATGGTTTAATTGTCAATATTTTTTTATTGTACATTAAAATAAGCGTAAGGTTAATTCGAAGTGAGTCTATATATTTTTTCTTGGATAACAATTTTATGTTAACTAAGTGTATGTATGTAATCTTGGAAAAAATACAAAAGTTAATATTTGTTGCTATGGACTTAATGAATATAACCTCCTGAGACCCGGGACGTATTTACGAATATTTAATTGATGGAAGTTAATTTTTATGGCTTAATATAACATAGAGATAAACAAACAGCAAAAAAAAAAAATCTACCCCAACCCCATTTAGCGTAAGGGAAGGTATCACCAGTGATACCTTGGGTTCAAAGTGGTATTAAAACAAATTATTTTAGAAGGAAAATTTAATCAATGAAATATTTAAAAATCTGTAGCTGTTGTATGTTGTTGTTGTTTGTGTATTATTGTGCCTTGTATTAATTTGTATGATAATTCAAAAAGCAATTTCGGTTAACATTAAAACAAAGAAAAATGTTGCATTCCAAGCATTTTACGAAAGTTAAGTTTTTGCAGCCTTTGTGACGACATTTGGATCTGTTGTTTTGAGAATCCTTTGCACATATTGGTAAATGTTTTGCTTCTTTTCTTTTTTTAGCAGCATGAGGAATTGGTTCGACCAATCTATGCTTCCTACCCGCAGTTGTTGCCCTTATTACTATTTCTGGTTCAACCGGATTAGGACTACTCCGAGAGCTTCCACCGTGACTTTGAACTGGACTACTGCGTGTAGTACGTGCTAGCTGAGGGCTCAAATATTGTGGTAAAGAAGAAGCTGGTTCAGAATAAATTAAATGTTTCGCCAATTCAAGTTTGAAGTCCAAATATTGCAAAATATCTTTTCTTTGGAGCCCAGCTTTTGCGGCATCTTCTCTATACTGCACCCATCCTGCAGCGGCAGCAAAATCGAAAAAATGGAAAATTGCTCTTATGGTCCACTTGCCTGTTCTTTCCCGCATAGCATACTTGCCGATAATGCGATCTAATAAATCGATACCACCCATATACTTGTTATACTGTTTTATGGCAACCGGTTGAGGAATATCAAGGTAAGTTCCTTCCTTCTTACTCCAGCGCCGACATGTACCCTGTGGTTGAACAGCAGATTCAGATGATGCAACGTAAATTGCTTTACTGTCGAGCCACTTGACAACAGCAATAGTATCATCACTTCTAACCACGCAATCACTACTTCCTCTGCCTGCTCTTTGCAACATTCCATCAGTCTTGAATAACGCACGCTGTCTGATATTCCGCTGTCTGTTTGGCCTTTCGTACTCAGGCACCCGATTTTTCATCAGAGTTCCAGTTGCCTTGATTCCTCTTTTTAGTAAGACATCAAGAAGTGGAAGAGATGTGAAATACCTGTCCACGAAAATTGAAGAACCCATGGGCAACGTATCCACAAGTTTCAACACAAATCGTCCACCAAGGTCTAACTTTTCAGGGGTAGGGTATAAAGCTGAATCAATAGTAGTACCTTTTCCCTGATATAAATACAAATCCAAGGGAAGTCCTGAACGATTAGCCATTATAAAAACCTTTATGCCTTCTGGATTTGGCTTACCTTTGACCACTTGTTTCTGTTTGCATTTACCCGTAAATGGTATGATTTGTTCATCAATTGCAACATGTGTGTCTCGTATATTTTGTCTGCAGCCCTTTTCCACACCAGAGACAAGAGGGCGTATTTTCCAAAACCTGTCAATGTCTCGAGCATTTTGGTCAATAGCTTCATCATTTACCAGCTTTAAGTTCGATCTTAAATGAAAAAAGCGGTTCCGAGTGATGGTGTTCGCTATATAATTTACTTTGGTGTCCAATGCCCAATACATCCTCAATCGTGGCAAGCCAAGTATGCTCATAGCCATAGAACATCCAAAGAACTGTTTCAGTTCATTGGGTGTTGTACTTAATGATTTACCTGTCCTTAATACGCTACCAATATTTGTACACTCAGACATAGTTTCAAACAGACTATTATCGATGTATTGTGAAAAATATTCGTATGGGCTCTTAACACGTGTGCTTGGATCAATCGAGACATTTAATTGGTCTTCCTCAGGAGTAAAAGCAAAGTTCTCAGTGTGTTTCCATCGTACACGGTCACGTCGAGAAGATTGGGGCTCGACCACGAAAGATGCTAGAGGTTCGTCATCAGATTCGTTCCCATTTTCTTCTATGATCGCTGGTGTTACTTCTTGATGACATGAGTGAAGATCGCTTTCTTCGTCGCTACCTTCATCTTCAATATCTGATATGTCAAAATTAATTAACTCCACGATATCCTTTTCAGCCAAATGACCTGCAAAATACAACAAAATAAGTACTTATAGCCCAAAGTATCACCTGCGATACTTTTATAAAAACGTTGAAATGATTATTTGTATTTGTGATATTTTATTATATTTAAATGACAACACAAAATTCACGTATAGTATTACTTAATTAAAATGAAAAAACACCAAATCACTAATTAAAACAAATATTTACCTTTACGTAAAGTCGACATGTTGGTAACGGCAAAATGTTCGATTTTAAACTGACTGCAATCGATGTAATTTGACAGCTAGAGAAATGGTGAGTGACTAGAAATATAAAGAATATCTATGCTAACCATCGTACAAAAAAGTTTAAACGAATTCCGATAGATGGCGTGGAAATAAATTTTTAACTAAGTGTATCACTGGTGATACCGGGGGTCTCAGAAGGATAAAATGTGATCATCACCTACTTTGTAAAAGTACTTGGCGACTTACAAGTTACAATGTGTTTATACTTTTTTATTGTCCGTGATCTGATAGACTCTGTGAAATATTTAATTATAGGAGAACCAACAGCTATAACAAAAGAATAACAATAGTATAAGAGACATTGAGCCAATTACAGGTTCTCATGGGTAGAAACAGGTAAAGTAATAGAAAACTACGATCACTAATAAGCACGATAAAAAAGAACATAATTTAACATCCCTTAATTAAAATTAGCACTATGCACTTCTGAAAAAGTCCGCATTCAGCTGAGTGCATACTATAATGTTCTATGGAATTGAATAGATTATTATTACAAAACAACAAATAAATCGGCTAGAAAATCGTTTTATTTGTTTGCTTCATCAAACAGTGTCTGACCTTTGCTATGTCTGCTAACATCTTCTTCAGAAAAGTGGTTTCATAATTTACTTCCACGCAGACACATTTTACGTACATACTTTTTGGTTGGATTCCCACTCAAGACAAATGTTTTTGTGATGAGCACGATCATTTGTTCTGTGTCTGGGTGTAATTTATCTGTAATATGTATGTATTTGAAAATATAGAAGTATGTTTGTTAATTGTCTAGTTCATTTAGTACAAGCGGCCAAGCTGAACGCATGCCAGAGGGTCGTGGCCATCCGGGTGGTGAGGAGATACAGCACGGTTTCCCGCAAAGTAGAGAGCCTCCTTGCTGGCCTGCCGCCATGGGATCTGAAGGCAACAGCCCTTGCACGCAAGCCCAATTTGCGCGTGCAGATGCAACGCCGGGGCAAAACTCCACTGCCGCGACACGTCGCGGCATGGCGGACAGAGTTTCGGCGGGATCTCATAGTAGAATGGTGACAGCGAATGTCACAACGCAGTGCACGTCATAATTATGGCAGAAAGTCCTCTCTTTGAGGAGTGGCTGTAGAGACAATACGGTGTTCTCACCTTCCGCACGACGCAGGTTCTCACCGGACATGGTAAGTTCGACAGGTTTCTGCACCAGATTCGCGTGGAAAAAACATCCGGGTCATTAATGTGTGAACCACCTGGAGGACACGGTGGAGATGTGCCCCGCCTGGACAGAGCACCACCGTGTCCTCGTGGGGGCGATCGGCGGCAACAATCTCTCGTGCCAGGCTAACGTGCAGGCCATGATCTGGAGCGAGGAGGCAGGCGGTCGCTTCCTTCTGCGAAGCAGTAATGCTAGCAAAGGAGGTGGCCGCACACGCGAAGGAACTGCCCTCACGCCCCAGCCGCCGGGATCCCGATCCCGATTTCCACCTACCGTAGGTACGGGCTTGCGGACCTACGGACAATGGGTAGCTCGCCGTCCGGTAACTGTCCGGACTGAGACCAAGTCGCCGACGGCGCGTAGTGTTCCAGGCGTGCCTCAAGGAGATGTCAGCAAAACCGTAGGGACCCTGCAGGGTTGAAGCCTACTGGGGCCGTAGGTTGTGCGAAAGAGAACCCCGGGGCCCTGAAACGAAGGCAAAGAAGGAACAGGAGTGGGTTTTAGTCAATAAAAGTCTAACACGCCCTCCTGCTCCCACCCAAGGGCGGGAGATATCATTGGATGATTTCCCACCTAAAAAAAACCTAATCTAAATATTTTCACATGGTGAACCAAGCTATACTAACTTGTCTTAGTTCTTGTTATAAGATCGGCGGTACTGTGGCTTAAATTGCTCAAAGCTACAGTGGGCATTGGGCAATTTAAACAAACATCGCTTTAGTTTGGTACAAGACCATTCAAAGCAGCTATTACATAAGCTAACTGTTGTTTACAACAGCAGTAAGTAGTTATATTTAATAAAATAGGAAGGGAAGTAAAAAAAAGGGCTTGTTTTTGATCTGACTCATTTTGGCGTTGAATATTTTTTATACAAAAGAAAATATAACAGTGACTCACTTCACTGTATCGTCAGATTTAATAAACTACTTAACAAACGACGTGCCTAGTATCAGGTCACCAGTTCAAGCGCAGTATCAATATTTCTTCTACATTTTAACATTTTGTGGACATTAAGTAAAACAGTAAATGATGTCACGAGAATGACTCACATTTTCTTTAAAAGAATTATTAACAAAATTTTACAATAAAATCGGTTATCTAGATACGTATTCACTAAAATAGGCGTGTGGAGGCACAAAATATGACTTTATTCTGTCCTAACCAGTCATGTTGAAAAGCAGGCGTGGTTCTCAATAATGCGCATAATAATATGAATGAGATACTAGTAGGACGATCTAAACCACTTTGCGAACACTATTTTTAGATTTAGAGCGTGTAAAATTTTATTACCAGCTTATAGCGGAGACTTTTTGAAGAAACGAAATAAAATGTCAAGCAGTGTCGTAATTTTGCCAAAAACCTCAAGATAGAATCGATGAGAAAATCAATAATCAGGGAATCGATTGAGTTACCTTTTCAGTTCATAACCGGTCATTGATATAATATTGATTTATCGATACCTATTATACATATATTGACGTCAGATGCAACAATCAATTTAAATAGCTTTTCTTTCTATTAGGTTTTATTGGAATTTTAACGTTTGAGCTTTTAAGTTTCTTTTGGAATATTAATAGTATAATAATTCACGATTAAAACCGCAAATAAAACAGCATGTAGAAGACGGATCGTCAGCTATTCACAATAAAAGGAACAGTGAACATTGTAGTATCTTGATTCGCAATAAGTCCTGCCAATACTTTGTAAACACAATACTCTTACGAAGAAGTTATCCTCACAAATATTCCACGGCAGTCCTTTGTGTTTGTTTCGCATGTGCAACGGCTGTAAGCACGTGTAAGCGTGCACATGCATAGTGTGTCGTGTGTGTTTACACGGAATAAGGAGGCATGCCGTAAGAATCTTAATAAAACGCCACAAAAGGAACGTTGAGACCGTGCAGACCGTGCGTAATTGTATAAAGCAAGCAAATCATACGGAGTTTTCGGATTTTCATGGTACTTTAACATTTATCGACAGCTACGTAAACAAACACTCTTCATGAATAAAACGTAAATACTTTATAGGAAACGCTGACTTGAACAGATAACAAGACATTTACAAAAAGCTGTAAAAAGCAATCGTTGATTGATTGAAAAAGATAAATAGATACGCGTGGGTTTTTATTTTGATACAAAAAACGAAGTCCAAAGTTTTGGCGCAAATTTTTTAATGTTTCAAAAGTAAATAAATATTGATGTCGGAAGTGTTGGAGCGGCTTTTTTATGTTTGAACAATCATTAATTAGATGCGTTTTATTGGCTCTTTATCGATGAAGATCCTCTGATATGTGCCGAGAGACAGATTTATTACTCGTACAAGGTAATGTTTTGTCGACTCTTCCGTGTTCACTATATTTTGTGCATCATTGTTTTGCGCCTAATTTTGCCACACACCTTATTATAATTACATAGATTTTACATTTAAATTCGTAAAAAGCTAAATTAAAGTTATCATAAATCAATCACAGCTGTTAAAGTGGAAATGTCAATAAATAAAGTGGGCTTGGCGATGCTTCTGATTATAATAGTCAATATACTTTGATCAGACATCCAAGGTGTTAAAACTTGGAGTTGACATTAAAAATTAGAGAAAATTTTACAAGATGGTGTTATAAACAAACTGTATCTAATCAGTCAGTCAGGAAAAGAAGACAGAAATGACATGGATATTAATTGCGTTAAAAGAGAAAGGCGTAAACATGAGACAATGAGATATGGTAATGCATATCGTTCAGTAAGTGGCGTGGAGTTCAAAGGCGGCCGCCACTGAATTGATACTGTGTTCCGTTTTGTAATCGATGTGTCGCATAATTCATGAACTGACCGCATGTAGGGTTATGCTTCTTTTAGATCTGACAATATGTGACAGATTTATCGAGAAATTGTTGAAAAGATTACTAATAGAAAGCATATAATGTTGCTACATTTTTTTTTTGGAATCCTTTTAATGAAATCACTGTATCATGTGCAAGAAGAATATCTGGGTGTAAATTTTAAAATAATAAATTTTAAAGAATGCACTTCGCTATATATAACTATTTGGTTTCAATAAAGAAATAGTTGGTGGGTCTCAAATATTTTTAAAGATAATCAAATTTTTTAGAATATAATTTTTTCCTTGTCCTAAGTAGGAGTCAAAGGGCTTGTCAAGTCTAATCCATACATACAGCTACATGAGGAGGCAGCGTCTGCAAGTGACTGTGTGAAAGGTCAGGGTAGCTCAAACTACACGGTAATTAAAGGTTATTTTTGGCGATAACCATCAGTAAAACAGTTACCTACGTGCGTGAAATAAAAACCCACTGGTTCCACTTCAACAAACCTTGGGATTCAAAAGAGCCTTGGAGCGTAAAAAGTCAACGAATTCGTGTATCACTTAAAACAGAGTTGAGGGCTGAAGGGAATTTTTTGTGGTCACAAACAGTTCCGTTATGCTCTCCAAAATCAGCATCCAATCATGCGGCTGCTCAAACTTCTGCGATATTTTTTTTGCCTTTCATTCGTCATTTAGATTGTGGTTGGTATCATTATAAATACAACCTATAACCTTAATTTTCTTTTGAGAAAATTGACCGTGTGAACTTTTACCGATCACTTCGGAAGAGAGTGCTCTGTGATGCATCGCCCAATAAATTTCATACACAAGAACCTCTCGAGTCAAGGTAACTCTGTGTAGTAATGAGAACGGCTGATCGATACCCAAATAAATTCGCCAAAGTAAATGACAGAACAACAAATGATCAATTTTATACCATTGTTGCTGAGTCATCATTTATACCCGTTTAACATTATAATACAACCAACAGAGATCAGCCTGTAACTTCTGATCGAACATGTGATTATACCTTGATGTTTATAACACACAGATAGGCTATGGACTCGGGTCTTAAAAGTGTCAGGTATCGATGCAATCTATAATAATAAAAAACCACATGAAAAGGTCAATTAAGATATTATTTTGCATTCAGATTTAGATGCTGCAGACACCTGCAGAATTTTTTTTACAAAATCAAATTAAAATCAAAAAGAGTAAAGTTTGCATGTATCAAGGCAGTATGTACGGACGCTGTCAAAGCTGTCCCGCGGAACGCTAGTGCAAAAATAAATCGGTCGGCACAAATTAAAGAAACGCATTAAAAATTCTGATTTACTACCAAAATTATAATACAATGGACATTGTAAAATTTATACCTCCTTATTCAATAATCCTGCAATACATGTAAGCTTACATTTTATTGTAAATCTCTTATTCATTTATCATCTTTACGGAGTGCGTATAATATTATGTTAAATATTTGAGTCCGCTCGAAATTTTTCTCGAAAGTAATTTAAATTTACATAATATCTCGTCATTAATGTATTCTGAATTAAATGGCCTAAATTGAAATAGTGGTGTCATCATCGCGAGCAGACTCTAAGGCGTCAGTCGTTGTATCTACAGCTTTATTACATACCTACCATGTTTTTTTTTTGTTATTTATGGGATCATTTAGACTTGTAGCTACGTGACAAAGTGGTCTGGCGAAATTAATATATTCATGGTCCATAAATATTATGAGTCCAATAATGAAATAGTCATAGGGATTAGGTACACTTACTAGGTTATCATGAGTACCGTATTTCTAATACGGAAAAATCGAATTTAGTGTAAATTATCCTGTTCAGATACTCACATGTATTGATAGACCGGTTGAGAATTCAGACTCTTTAATTTTAGAGTCCTATCCAATAAGGATTTCATAGTGTACCTATCTCGGAGGCCAGAATAATAATTTACAGGGTTAAGGAGTTATACCATCTTCATCTTGACTGGCCTGTTGGTCTAGTGGTTAGTGGCCCTGACTGTTTTGCCGGAGGTCGTGGGTTCGATTCCCACCCAGGACAAATGTTTGTGTGATGAGCACGACCATTTGTTCTGTGTCTGGGCGTAATTTATCTATAATATGTATCTATTTAGAAATACATAAGTATGTTTATCAGTTGTCTAGTACTCATAACACAAGCTCTGCTTGGCTTGAGACTAGACGGCGTTGTGTGATAGTTGTGGAATATATATATATTATCTACAAGGCCTGTTTATAAATAGATTATGTTCAATTTTAGGTTTTGAATATTTTGGTTACCAGGATCTAATATCAGCAAAAAGTCAAATTTTTAACTACATACATATATTCGATTTTATTACCTAGTTGTACAAAAAGGCATTTCTTTTATTTCTTTAGCGATAGAATTGCAATCATTTGAATTAATCTCAACACACGTTATGTAAATTATTGGTGTTTTTTCTTCGTGTTATATCTTTTAAAATTAAGAGTCTAAGTAAATGAATCACAATTCTTTAATGGCGAGAACTTGAATTAAATTGATATTTTAAGGTGACATACTTGACCCTGAAGTTTGTTTAATAAATTGCCATATTCTTCTATTTGCCACTGTCGATATTGACTAACAATTAATAATGTACTTACGTTTGTTTTAAATGTTATCCATCATTTTAATTAAGATTATTCAAGCCGAATAAATGCATACTTAAATTAACTTTTTTTGTCTGGCAAGTGATTGAAGTATTTTGATCCTTTTTTCTATCAACTTCCTTGTTGCCTAATCTAAAGGATATTTTGATTTAGCGGTACAATTAAGTTTCATTAACTTTTTACAATTAGTTTGATTGATTTGAAGCTCATAAGTACTCTGACCCAAAGTCATAGGATGTTTTTGCTTTACCTGAAGATCTTGCCTGCATCATTAAAGATTTGGATGAAAAATTAGTATCTAATAGATAATTTGGATTGCAGTTTGTTACCATAATAGTAAAAACTATCATAAAACAGACTATGACCAGCCCTGCAACGGTTATAGTCTGTTTTATAGCAAACAGTGTTTCAATCCATTTTATAACATAAATAATTAGTTATTATAAGTATGTGGTAGTTAAAATATAAAGAAAACAAACAAAGTCACAGGCTAAAGATGGTGTGAAAATAAATAAGTAGATGTAATAAAATACCCATTATAATTAATATAAATTCCATTTTGGACACCTGAGCCATTGATTTCATGTTCCTATCATGTTCAGTGGCCATTAAATAATAATATGGGGAGACTTACAAAATGCAGAATTAAATTTAGCAATACTTTTAGAATTTATACGATAAGCATTTAAAGAATATGTACAGGTTTACTAAATTAAATAAAAAGGAAAATGGCTTTATAATCGATAAAAATAAATATGATCGTTCTTATGTGTTAATACTAAACTATCATAGGTTACAGATTTATGCTTACCAGGGTCGTGTCAGATGCAAATAAATCACCACTAAAATGCAAATCTGTTGGGACTAAAATAAATGCAATTAAATTACTGTTTTGGCACGCTTATAGTTTATGCTAATGACTTTTGTAAATTAATTTGGGGTTGTCCCCTGATAAAATTTGAATTTAAAATTTTGGACTTTACTTATTTCTTGTTAAAAATCGTAGTATACATATTACAGTTTATATAAAAACCACGAACGTCTTTAATGTTAAGCAAGTAGATAGATGGAGTAGAGATCTTTAAGATCGATAAGAATCAACCATTTTTTTAGGTGAGGAATCATTTAATGATTTCTCCCGATCTAGGTGAAGCGAAAGAAAGTGAAAGACTTCTACTGTTGTGTGTTCCTTACAAGTTCAATCTATACAAAATCTTCATAATCAGATAGCTTATTTCAAAACAATTTCAAGAACGAAAAGTTCGTAGAGTTAGGACGCGTATTTTCTGAGATAATGTCGTTTTAGTGAACGTGAGGAGTCGTGTCACGGTTACCGCGTGGTTACGGCGCGGTTGAAGATTTAAATGTGCGCGCGTTTTTGACGGGCTAGCGGCTATAGTACCTATATTGCAAAATCAATAGGTAAATCTTATTGGTTATCAACCTTAAACTTGTTGGAGACACATTGGCTTTTTAATTGTTTTCCTAATTATCGAAATACGAAAGGTTAATCATAACTTGCGAAATGTGTATGTAGGTAGATACTTTTTCTACGCGTAGTGAAGATGTATGTAGATAAGTAAGCCCTCTAAAAACATAAGCGTGATGTTATGCGTTAATTTTTGATATAAGCGCCATCTTTTGTATTTTTATACAACCAGAGAGGCTAAAATACTTCAACCGATCCCAATCAAATGGAACTTGAAACAAGTTTAGTTGTTGGCACCAATTTTTAGCTTCCAAAGTTTCCCGCAAGATGGCGTTGAAATTAAACGCCATCTACTGATGGAAATATGAATAATTATTTTTCTAGGTTTTCATCCACAAGAGTGCGTTGCCGATTTCTGTTGGTTATAAAATAAAGATAATTCTTGCTGTCCTAGAAAACATTTCCATCTGAATTCAGTTGAACAAATAGTTAATAATAAATTTGGCTTAAGGGCTATAAATATAATGATATCGGGTTGTGTATGAATAATTATGTAATAATAAAAAATAATTAAAAAATGGTTTAATAAAACTAAAACATTTATTAAAAAGAAAACTGTTAATCTCAAAATATATCTAGTTATTTATCAATAAATAAAATAAATATTACAGAATATCTAATTAACGACATTCTATAAAAACTGGGTAGCAATTCTGCAATGCTTCATCAAAAACAGCCTTCGCTAAAGGCTCATGCGTATTTCTCATTTTTATTACGGTATTATTATTGAGTATAATTTCGTTGAAAGGATCTACAACTAAGTTATTATAAGGATGGACTACGAAATTTTCCATTTCTTTGATTTGCTTCGCGTGGCCGCTGAGGAATCCTAATTCTGAGCAAATGGCTTCTAACTCTGACTTGGTGTGGTTTGGAGAGGCGTAGCACTTGGAATGCCAGACGCCATGGGAACGGACTATTATTTGTCCTGTGCCATAACTGTAAAAAAAAAAAATTGTGGTAGTCAAAAAAAGTAATGGCTCGAAAACAAGATCATATAATGAACGGACGAAAAGTTATGCATATAAAATTATAGGAAATATAATAATTTAAACAAGAAATTTTAGCACACAGCTAGACTACATCCTTTAAAAAATAGTTTTTAACTAAACAAGGCTGCAAACATTCCGGGTCGCTTAGTAAGCATTTTATTAAGTACATAAAGAAAACGTACATGTTCTCTATAAGTTAAAGTATATCATATTGCAGATGACTGTTTTTTAATAAATTATTTTATAAACAAATAATTAATACTGAAAATACATTAGGGGAGCCCTATGCCCAGCCGTGAACGTCTTTAGTCCGAAATGATGATGATGATAATGATGACGATATGAAAACTTACGGTGTGCCGTGTGGAGCATTAAGAGCCATGCAAGTCTGTTCATCTTCTCCATTAGGACAGTCCCGGACCCCGTCACACACTGTATCAGGAGCCACGCAGTGGTCAACATCAGATTTAGAACCACATCTGTAAGGAAAATGTGTTTTTTAACTTATTTTTAAAAATTGTAAATATATTACTATGCCACAAACTACAGAGCACTTATAACTATGAGGCTCTATCGATACGAGCTTTTAACGCGATTCATTGGACGACCTAAACTGAACTGTTAAAGGGAAAGAGCTAGGGTCAACGCTTCAGTTATTGGACACTATACAGTTATTGGCCATTTTAACTTTGGCGGCCTAAAATAAGTAATAACCTAGCAGATAGTAGATTCAAAACTGCATTACTCAGTAAGCAGTTTTGAATATACTATTGTGGTAGTTAATTACTTATTTTAGGCCGTCAAAGTTGAAATGACCAATAGCTATATAGAGGCCAATAACTATAGTGTTTACCCTATATAGGGTGTATAGCTTCATTCCTGGTTCTCGCTTGCTTGCTTCACATTTTAATATGTCACTGTAAGCCCCAGATATCTGCATGTTACAGAAACTAAAATGTGCTACAGTTAAATGCTACATTCAACTTAGTAACAAAATAGATTGATAGATCCTGCCCTTATCCCGTCTTACTTGGGGTCGGCGCTACAAGTTTTTTTCTGCCATTCTATCCTGTCACTCGTCATACTATCACTAACTTCCTTTTCTTTCATATGACTCTTCACAGAATCCATCCATCTTTTCTTTGGCCTCCCTCTCCCTCTCCACCCATCCACATGTAGTATTCATAACTATTTTAGTAACATGCGTTTCATCCCTCCTCTTTACATGACCATACCAAGACAAACGATTCCCCTTCAACTTTTTAGTCACTTGCGCCACTTTCAAACTTTCTCTAATATATTCATTTCTCGCTAAATCAATCACTTATTAAATTAATTTTAATAAAAAATAATTTAAAGTTCTCAAAATTACAAAAGAAACATTATAAGAAATAGCTAGTTATCACCAACACAAGTGTTTTATAACTTACTGGGGTTATCTCTAATTCTGTAACGGAGTATATTGTAGGTTTGAGTAACAAAAAAAAAAATTTTTTTTTGGATATATTACATTGGGTACTAATATCACGCAGAATTCACTTGTACAGGTTTGATTCTCTTACACGTTACAAATTACAATTAAGGAAGTATCACTCACTTGTAGTTCCTCTTCGCAAAACATTTGCAGAACGCGGGATCCTCGTCACTTCTGTCATGACAATGGAGTATGCCATCACACAATCTTGAGGGCATGACGGTTGCCAAATAGTCTTTACAGATGGTCTGTCCTGGCTCATCAGTGCCGTCCCCACAATCATTTCTACCATCCCTAAATAATTCTTTTGATATGCACTTTCCATTGCGACATTTCATTTGGCCTACTGAGCATTCTGCAAAGGAATAAAATGATTAAGAATTTTTAACATAATGCATGTTTGTCACAATATCTCTGGTTGATCTCGTCTAGGTAACGGAGAATACTTGTATAGGCACAATCTTGTAGCCAAGATTATCTATAAGCAACTTGCTCTGAAATAATCTTTTGTGGAATCAGCAGTGCCGTACTACAGGTACCTATGTTCCCGACCCAGTTCTTGGTTATGGTCATATCTACCCATCATTACTGACATGACTATTGTAGCTAATAAGAATACTACACTAAATTAGTAGTGATTATAGTTGATATAACCGTCTCGCTTGACAAAAACCTCGTGAAACCCGAGAAAGATAAGCAAATCAAGTATCTCGGTTAGTCCGCTAGGTTGTCCACATGTGGGATGTGAACTCAGAGATCATAGTACCGATAGTTATGTCAGCCCAAGGCTTAATAGCCACGATCCTCGACCAACATCTTAGGAGGCTCTCATTAAACGGCTAGATCAAGGTATTCAGGAAGCGATATTCCTGGACACGGCTCGTATATATAGTTAGGTTTCTTTCTCTGAAGCCCTGACTGCACGTAGCTTGGACCCTGTTCCCGATACCGGTGGGCTACTATTATTATTATAATTTTTGTATTTTTAAATGTTTTATTATTTTTATAAAGTTTTTTTTTAATGTGGTAAATAAGTTAGAATATTGAATAAACGACATAATAATCCATGGTATTAAATAAAATCCTTAAGTTGTTCTGATTACATTTGGAAAATGTACTGGCAGTAATACTACCTGTAATATTTAATTTATTACATAAAAAAATCTTGCCAAGTACGAGTTGGACACCCACCGAGGGTTTCGTACAAACTTATCTATGTAAATAATTAAATTCCCGAATCGAGTCTCGAAGATTTTTCCGAATTACAGTAAAGTTTTGTAACGTAATTACAGAGTTTTAGACTTTTTTCTATACTTGTGCTATTAAACCTTAATGCTTCATTCCAAATTTCAGGATTCTAGGGCAACGAAAAGTACCCTATAGGTTTTAATTTCCTAGCAAGTGGCATATTAATTTAGACTTTTGGACACAGTTTTTGATTTTTTTTTATTTTTAGACTTTAATTTTGATTTTATTTGTGGATTGTAACATTTTTTTTTTTACATTCTGATTTTATGAATTATTTAAGTGCAATATTTGACAATGACCGTAGTTTTAAATTCTTTTGATATGTTTTCCATTTCAATTTTATTTTTAATTGTTCGAATTTGATGAAAAACTGTAACAACTTATCTTTGAATTGAGTTGACTTAGAAGTTTGTTTTTTTTTTAATATTTGCTTGGAGTATTTGCAGGCCTGAGTATTTGATATTAATTTTAACTTTATGTCTTAACGCATTTCTGAGAAAAAACATTTTGATTTGATAGACTGACGGACAAAAAAGTGAACCTATAAGGGTTCTGTTTTTATCGACTTAAGTACACCGACCCTATAAACTAGCTAATTGATTTTTGAATGTGATCCTTAATTATTTTTTTTTGCGGAGCTTTGCAGATGATGTAGAATATTGATGACTTTTTCATAATTTGTAAATTCTCAAACGAAATTGGATAAAATTTAGTAATAGGATAGCTTATATCTTAGATTATCTCACTGGCTATAATTTTTAGAGGAAATTTTGAAATATTTATCGCCTTCGGCATTTAGTTTAAAATAAATAATTGAACTGCGACTCAATTGTAAGTGAAACTATGACACAAAAAGTAAAAAAGCCGAGGGTCGAAGCCTACTGGGGCCACGGGTAGTGTGAAAGCGAAACCCGGGGCCACTATCTCCCGCTCCGCCCAAGAGCGGGTTTTGTCATAAGATGATTTACCCAACCAACAAAAAAAAAAAAAAAAAAAGTAAAAAGTTACTTATTTCTTATAGGCCTACATGGGCACTTATAAAACGTCAGAAGCTAGTGCACGGTTCCAAATTGGTCGTTTCCTATGGAGAAGAACCGGCAAGAAATTCCATGGTTACTCTTTTAAAAAAGTTTATTTAACACGGTATTATAACTTTATTAAAAGATATTCCATAGAATCAAATGAGACACGTAATGAAAAATAGTTGCTGCCACCTACTGAATCATACTGACCCTTTTACACCTGTGAAATATGGAATTCTCAATTGAGATCCGATATCCTCATTTTTAACGGTAAAAGATGACATGTCATTTTCCACCTGAGATTGATGTATGGATTGAATATCTATAGTTGTAATAAATCTGTAGAAGTGAAAATATCAAAAAAATAAATGGCACTATGGCGGGGGTGCTAGACCGACACTGAAACTCAAAAATGTGATAAAAAAAATTTGTCTGTCTGTCTGTTTGTTCAGGCATCACGCAAAAACTAGTGGTTTGATTACGATGAAACTTGGTATAATTATTCTTTATATCCCGGAAAAGTATATATAATAAAAAACAAACTTAATTTTAGTATTAATCTAGACCCGATTGCTGTACCAACCGCAAATAATAAGTTTGTCGTAGGTTACGTCACCCGCAGTGGAGTTCACTAAGGGGTGCTGCACACGGCTAAGATACTATAATATTTTATCTTAAGATACAATATCGCTCGCCATACAATTCAATGGACTATCACACATGACGAAGATAATAAATAATACGAGTATTTCATATTTTCGTATCTCAAAAAACCTAATAAAACCATTTTCGACTTCTGCGCGGACGAAATCGCGGGCAAAAGCTAGTAATATAATAATTTAGTTACATAATCCACATATGGATTCCTGGATATAAATACCATATCATCCATAGATGATATGGTATTTATATCCAGTAACGTTATAGAAAGGATGAAGATTTTCACAAAAAAATAAAACGTGACTGTTACGCAAATAAGAGTCATAAAGACAGTAAATTAGTAAAAAAAAATAGAAAACCCCTCGAGAGTCGATTGTACATACGTCTGTACAACTTGAGTGATCTTGAAAAACGCTTAATTATCGTTTTGTACACACGGGTGTATATTTCGCAGCTTCGTTTTTCCTAGAAAAATCCAGAAAAAGTTTTTTTAATTTTTTTTGGTGATTTCACGTAAACGCTTAATTATGTAATGGTAATACCCTTATATACGCGAGGGGTTAACGCTGGCAGGTTCAAATTTAACTCATAGTTTTTGTGAAGTTGATTGCGGGAACAAAAAACTGTGATTGCATAAAATATAATCGTAATTTATCGTAATCATCCGCAGGCTACGTAGTGAACGTGATGAGAGATGACTCGGTAATTTTTGGTATTCATTATTCGGTATGTATGTAAGTTCGGTATGTGTATAAATTTTGTGTAGTATGCATATGAAGCACCCTAAGGTCGACTGGCAGAAAATGCCTTAGGCATTAAGTCTGCTTTTGCACAGTGTTTCATTGGTGCATAAAGTTTTAAATAAATATATTTTTCTTCTGTATGAGTGTTTGTCATCTAACTCCTCTTAAACGGCTTGACCAATTTGGATTCTAGCAACATCTATGGCGCCACATAACTACGAAATCCTGCATCGCGCAAATAGAGTTCTCCGCACGATATGAACATAATTATACAAAGCCTGAAATCATCTACCGGGCAGTTGCCTACATCCGGCACAGAGGATCCTCCTTTTCAACGGAGGTTTGCGGGACTTTACACTCTGTTCCGAATACCTCTAAAGGATAAAACTTTGTGTGTATATTTCAATGGGTCCCAGGTTGGTTTGAAATTACAATTAATACGATTGCATCACTGCATACCAGCAGGTGGGATCGCAATCAAACACTGGTTTATATCAAACAAAAAAAAAAAATTGGGCCCGGTAGGTGGCGCTGCAATCGGGTTCTCATTTTTTTTCTGACGTATATCCAGCTTTTAGAAAAACGTCTGTCGGGACGGTTAGTATACCTATTAAATATTTTTGTACGTGTGTTTGTCACTTACGAGTTAGATTAGGTAGGTTAGGTATTTATTTATTTATTTATTTATTTAAACTTCATGTACAGTGGTGGTACATAGGTATGTGTATTTACTAAACGGCTAGGCCGATTTGGATAAAACTTTATTGTGGATAAAATAAAAAACAACTGTATTCAGTAGGTAGAGCTGCAATCGTGTTTTAAATTTTTTTTTGACGAAAAACTACCTTTTAGACTGGACTATGCCTATCAAAACCGCTAGTTACACTATAATGCACTAAAATATTATGTTTTAGGCTATGAAGCAGTTTAGGCTTACCGCATCCTTTATGGTACGGATCGCTGTCACACATTTTATGTTTCTTCTCACAAGCCGGTTCTGCCTCGTCGTTGCCATCTTCACAATCTCTGACGCCATCACAAATGTGAAGCAAAGGAACGCAGCGCCCTCGTCCACAACGCACTCCTGTGCAGTCGTCGTAGTCCTGGTCTATTAGTGATGGCAGAGCTTTTTTGCCTGTAAAAATCAACAATATTTTTGTATCCCTTAGAGAACCTGAGGGAACATGAACCAGAAGGAAATGGCGTGACAATTTGGAGTCATACCTTAAGGATTGGCCAGAAGTGGCTAAGGACAGAAAATAGTGGTATAACGGAAGGGCCTCCCTTCCGTTTTTGCCCTGCAGTGGGACACAACGGGCTCATAATATTAATAGTGTATGATCTATCATCACTGATAGCACTATTGTTGCCAATAAGCCTGGCATAGTGGTGATAGATCGACTGGAACGTCGCACAATGATTGTTGATATAGCGTTCACTCATGACGAGAACCTTGTGAAAGCTGAGAAGGATAAACAAACTCAATATTTTTACTTGGCTCGCGAGGTTGTCGACATGTGGGTAGTGGACACAGCAGTCATTGTGCCGATAGTCGTGACGGCCAATGGCTTAATTGCCAAGAACCTCGACCAACATCTGAGGAAGCTCTTGTTAGGCAGTTGGATTAAGAGCTTGATTTAGAAGTCAGTGCTCCTGGACATGGCGCGTATTGTTCGGAGATTCCTCTCTCAGGAGCCCTGATCACCGGTAGCTAGGACTCTGTTCTCGATACCGGTGGGCTACTATTTTTAATATTTTTAAATGTTTTTTTTTATGAGTTTTGTTTAAAAAAATATTTAAAAATGTAATTATATGTCTATTCAATAAATAAAGGAAATAATAATAATAGAGAACATGATCTCTTAATCTGTACGCTGTTGCTAACATTCAACTCATCATCGTCAATTCAGCCGAAAGACGTCTACTGTTGGACATAGGCCTCCCCTCAAGTGTTGTCACAATAAACGGTCCTGTGCGCATCCATCGGATTTCCACGACCCTCACCAGGTCAACCGTACAGCTCGTGGGAGGCTTTTCAACGCTGCTTCTTCTGACATGCAGTTTATAACTACTCAAATGAATAATTCGAACAATAACATGTCCTAATACACGCACGGACTATGTTGAAGCAAAAATTTTATAATTTTTTTATTGTAAAATTTTGTATACTTAAGATTGAGTTATCTCTTTGACTTACCATAATAATGCTTTATTTCATTTTTAAGGTTTTCAATGTCTGTAGCATTAATGACGTCTCGTAGTCCGCATTCACCTCTTCCATCGACAAAGGACGCAGCTGGATACCAGCCTAATTCTGTGTGACAGCTAACTATGCCTGCCCAATGTCCGTGTGATGTCACGTTGGACTAAAAAGAAAGCATAATACACATTATATTCAAAGACATCATCATCAACATCATCTCAGTTGAAAGGCGTCCACTGTTGAACATATGCATCCCCTAGTGTTGCCATAACGAACAGTCCTGTGCGTTTCGCATCCATCGGATTCCTGCGACCCTCACCAGACCATCTGGTCTTATGCTGCGTCTTCCGATTCTCCGCCACTCTAGAAATTTCTGTCCCCATCGACCACCTACCACTCCTAAGCGGGAATATTATTAGGCTTATTTTATTATGCATATAAGGCTTATTTATCAAATAAAGTTCTCAATGATTAAACAAATTCTTATTTTTAGGGTTTCATACCCAAAGGGTAATAACGGGACCCTATTACTAAGACTTCAGTGTCCGTCTGTCTGTCTGCTATATTTCATGACCCGTGTAGTTAGACAGTGAAAATTTTCACAGATGATGTACTTTTGTTGCCGTTATAACAACAAATACTAAATACAGAATAAAATAAATATTGTGGGGTTGCATAAAACAAACATGGCCTATATATAAGTGTCTAATATTGTATTGATAAATAGTATGGCACTCTCCGTGCGTGGGTCCTATTCGCACTTAGCCGATTTTATCTACACTTTAAAAGTACAGGTAAGGTAATCTCTGGAACATCTGCTTTATTCCTAAGTGACATAGGCTATATTATGTATGCTAGCGAAGCCACGGGCAAACGCTAGTATGATTTATAATTGTTATTATTAGAGTACTTACGGGACAAATATTTCCAGTAGATTTTCGTTTAAAACAACGATTACTAGGATGACAGTTCTCACTAGTTTCTTCTAGGAACACGCTTATTGTCTTATTTTTGTTATCTTGACCAACGGCTACACAAGTAGATTTCTGCTCTAAGGAATAGCTGTAATAATAAGTACTGTATTGATATTAATAATTTAGAAGTAATTACAATAATTATAATGCATTAGAAGGTTTGTTCAAAAAACTTACGAAGAAGCAACCACCATTGGCTTTACGACATTTGAGTAATGTGCTGGTTCCCTTAAGTGCAATAACGACGCTTTGCTGCGATATACATCTTTCTTGGAATCTACTTGATAAACTTGTTCGTGCACACTGTTCATACCTTCTAACGTTCTGTGAGATCCTAGTACGACTGAAATGTAGTGACGAGAAAGTCTGGAACAATGTTTGATTTAAATTATATAACATTATTTAAAACTATGTAATAATTTTACAATTTCTTGTACATATTTTTCTATACTTACGTAGAGTCCCAAAGACACGAATCGCTTACTAACACCCAAGATAAGTTGACTAAAATACCAGTGCATCTATAATCTCCTTCGACAAATACTTTAGCAATCCAAGGCCATGTGTGATCACTAACAGATTCTGTCTCTCGCAAAAACATATTTTCAGAATCATCAAAGTTAGTAAACAGTGAATTGTCACAGAAAACATACAAAGATTTGCAAGTTTTTGTAATATTTGGTACACATTGTTCTTGTATTACTTGGGGCTCTTTTATAATAGTATGTCGTGCAGTATCGTTATCTTCCCGTTCTTGCCTGTAGGCGAAGTGTATAGGAACTCGTTCCATAGTATCTCGCCGAGTTCTTTTATTGTCGAAACTGCGTTCCGCAATTTCGTCTTCTTTGAGGTTTATGTATTTCACATTGTATGTATTTGCAGAGCTGAAAATTAACTTTGTATAAGAACATTGAATAGAATGTGGTAAAATAAAATGGAGAATGCAATCCTCAGCTGCAATTTTGTGCAGGTTTTAATATTCATGTGAACATTTTCATACCTCCATATATGTATATAATGTAATCAAAATATGGGTTAAATCAATCAAAATCTCGATAAATCAATATGTGTTATCAAGACTCGAAATGAATTAGAATAATTGGGACTACAGTGAAAGTTATCGATAAAAATACGTAAAGCAAATCTTACCTAAATCCTAAATAACGGCAAATATGTGTCGCTGCTTCTTCTTGTTGTTCGATTGATAACTTATCATCACAAACTACATGCCAGTCATTTAAATGTTTTTTCGTTAGATACCCTTCTAAGTTTACTATAGGTATGCCGTCTATGTCGAATCCAATTTCTTTGCCATTCGTTAAAGCAACTGAAATGAAAATTTCAATTATTTGTAATAGTTTTGATAAACTACTAATACCACCGTATCAATTACATCGATTATCATCGATTGTTTGGCATCAGTCAAACAAACGATGTACAAAAAAAAACTGTTTTTTTCCAGAACTTGCTACGAGTATTTATATATATTAAATTTCCGGTAATCTTTTTAAATGACAGGTTTAATTGAAATAACAATATACTCACAGCAGTTAAGTTCATCTTCGCCTTGTGGACATTCGGGTTTCCCATCGCACACATGTTTCTCGGGTAAGCAAATCCGGCTTTTTTTGCACAAGAAATAGTTGTCTGGACAACTAACTAAAATTATTAATAAAAACATTATTTTTATTTATTTGTGTTTGAAATCTGTTAAAGTATTCGTTTATTATATAAATACTTACAGCAGTCGGATTCGTCCTGACCATCTGCGCAGTCTACAGCTCCATCACATATCAGTTTCTCGTCGAATATAAATAAATAGTCAGTGCATGTACATTCTAGTTCATCTGTACCATCTTCGCAATCTGCTTTACGATCACAACGGTATTGGTAAGGTATAGTCTGTTCAATACTGCAATAAAATAGCATAAGCTTAGCATAATCAGCCTCATGTTCCTCTATTAGTATTCTATTCTATTCTATGTCTTAAAGTTTTTGATTCTAGAACATTTTTGCCAGTTTTCTGCCGATGTTTTCCTTCACCGTTTTGAGAGCAAACCGGGTTCAAACCCAGTCAGGCGCAATAAGATATTATTTTTTATTACTTTTGACTGTATATGTAGATATTAATAATAGAAAGAATATTAATAATAGTATTTACCAAATAAATTTTAATTATTATTTTTTACTTTAACTTACCGTCGACATTCAAATTCATTAGGAACACGATGTTTTCTTCTAGTTTTGGCTGGTTCAAGCTCAGAAAAAACAATATCTTCTATTTTATTATTGAAGTCAGGCAGTTTGTTAATCGTGTTGTCAGGTTCAGGGTCCTCTTGATGATGACTGACAGTAACAGTTTTATCATCTTCTGGGAAATTTATTTCTGTGGTTACTTGATCAAGTTCTGTTGTATTTAAATTTGGAAGTAATTGTATTATAAGACTTGAATCATTATCAACTTTATCATTGACATGGTCTTCGTGATTTTTTTGCATGAAGTTTGAAGGTGTCGTTGACTCGTCTTTTTCTATAGGTTCCATAAAATTGTTACGGGTAAAGACAGACGTTGATGTTTCTAAATTATTGTGATTTCCTTTTGTAGTTCTGTTTTCATTTTCAAAAGAATTGCTATCTGATTCAGTGGGTAGTTTTTGCGTTGTTGTTTCTTTCATATGTTCTAATACTGACGATCCAGATTCAAGTGATTCCGTGGAAAAATCCAACGTAATCATTTCTGCATCACCACGACTTGGTGAAGTTGTCTCTCTACTAATCATACTTTTTGGATCAGCTGTCGCATTTTCTTCAGAAATAGACAAGCTCTCTAGATTTTCATCATTTATTATTTCAAGAGTTGAGGCATGTTCGAAGTCTGGTTTTTTAGCATGAGTCAATATTGAAAGATTATGTAAATTTGGTTTTTCGGTATCAGTCGACACTTTTGACTGTAGAGGGTCATCAAAATTTATCTCATTGTTTGATTTTTCGGCATCAGTTGATTCCTTTGCTTGTCGAGGTTTTTCCTCATTTTTAAAGTCTTGTTCATGGGTATCTATTAATTCCATTGACTGTTGTTGACCACCGAGGTTACCATCGTTTTCAAAGTTTGGTTTTTCATCACCATTTGATTGTTTTGACCGTAAAGGTTTTCTTAAATTCTCCTTATTCTCCAATTCTAAGGCTCTGGCATCGGTTGTTTCTTTTGATTGCAACTGATCAATAAGATCTTTCTCAACTTCATAATTTCGTTTTTCTGCATTTGTTTCTTTTAATTCTTCGGTCTGTAGGTTTAAGGTTTCTGTTGTTTGATCGCTTTGGTCAATACCTTGAGTAGAAGTGATAGTTTTGTCATTTTCAGATTGAGGTGTAGCGGTAATGGCATCTGAAAGTATCTTACGTGTCGTTGTATTTTCTTGATTTTTATTAGAACTTGTTGATGAGGTTGACTCAGTTTGTACTTCTTTTTTTTCAAGTAGTTCCTCTAGTGAACTTTTTGGATCTACAAATATACTATCCGCAAGCGAAGATACTTCAAATTCACATTTTGTTTCATCTTCTCCGTCAAGGCAATCCACTATTTTGTCACATTTTCTTTTGTTTGGAAGACATTTTGATATTCCTGTTTTGCACTTAAATCCGGGACACTCCTGTTTCGGCTGAAATTTAGGCAAAGTTTTGGACGCTGAAAAAAAAGACATAAAATTTTATTAAAAACTGTGATGGAAAACATATGTTGGAAGTAATGGAAAAAATCAAAAATACTCACATATGTGATATTTAATCCATTTAACGAACAGACTGACTCGTGTATAAACACCAGGCTCATCTTTACGAGCGCACCCGTCTCCATGACTTACGATCCCTGCCATGTACCATTGTTGAGAATTCAAAGGGTTTCTGCATAAAAGCGGTCCTCCACTATCACCCTGAAATAATCCAACACGTCGTCTATAGGCTGTGATTTACATAATAATGTAGGTGTGTAATTTAAATCATTTGTACCTATAGTAATTTTATTTTTATTTAACCAGTCATTGTTATTATTATGTGTTTATCAATCATTTTGACAGGCAAACTGAGTTAAAAAAAATTTAAGGTATGAGAATGTTTTATACCTGGCACGCATCTTTTCCCCCTTCCGCTAAACCAGCACAAATTTCGTTACCAGCCCGATCTTCTCTATGTTTACAGTTCGCCCAAATAGGCACTTCTACTTCTCGCATATGGTCAGCTAAAACATTAAGATAAAAGTCAAAATTTATTTTAAGCGACAAAGTATATGTTTTTAATTAAACTTAAACTTATTCTTACGATCAGGTCCGTGTTCTGTAGTAGCTCCCCAACCAACTGATGTACATATCGTGCCTGGAGTTGGTCCCCAAAGCCAATCAGGTCCAGCCGTATCGGGGCTCGGTAAACATATCGGTCGAACCCAACGACTAAACTGAATGCCGGGTTCGACTTTCAATAGAGACAGATCGTTTTTCATGTCGTTCTGACTGTAATGCGGATTGACTATGACATGCGTTACTTTGTGACTTTGTTCTTGTGGCGAGAAGGAAAAACGACGCAGCATCCCCACCTGTACTTCGTAGTAATGGTCCCAGAATCTGTGAAATGGTTTTAAATTTGAGTAAAAATATAGGGAAAAAATACACAATATTTGATAGGTAGGAATTCAAAGAGTTGTCTTACTTATGGACACAATGAGCGGCAGACACCACCCAACTATGAGTAATAACAACTCCACCGCAATGGAACATGCCATTCCTGTACACAGCAACCATCCAAGGCCATGCTGCTGGTTGGCTTGGCTTCCCCCCCACCACCCTGCTCTCCGTCCTTTTATTCCTCATTGTATCAAAAAAATCTCTTTTCGATCTATCGAATTTAATTTCGTCATTTGTCATACTATTGGTCTCGCCTATATCCCTTTTCATGCGGCTGCCATAAAACATCAAAGGATACGGATGGTTTTTCAGAAGAAATCTTTTGTTACGTCCAAACAGATGACTTTCAATCGCGGCATTCTAAAAATAAATAAAAAGGTTTGACAGTAGTAACCAAAGTCTTTTGTGACGTTTTTGATTCACCCTTGTGTCTTATAATAAAGAGGACGTATCGACTTTAATAGTATTTTTTTTTTCTACTTTGGTAATCAAAAATATATCTTTTGCGATAGTGATTTTGTTTTTCCTACTAATTTTTATTACTAAGTGAATCCAGACATTGTACAAAATAAAATCTATTTTTAGCAACGTATTTCTATCCGAAAATTGCTCGTGGAGCGAGGACAATTTTGTTCGCCAATTCGATTGTACGTGAGTGCATTAGGTACCTCTCTGAGTAGCTGTGACGTGGACTGCACTCTCGTCCCACATAACAAGTCGGGACATGTGACGTAGACTGCTGAAGAGTTCATGCACGTATCGCTCGTTTGAATCAAGCCACCGGGACCAGTGTTGAGGTAGTGAACTTTCATCATTGGGTCTATTGGAACAATTTGGATAAAAGGTGGCCTAAAAGAAGAAAATCAAAGTTAGCTAGAATTGTAAAAATGTAAAGAAATTACAATGAAATGGTAATTAAAATCTTTTTAATTTTACCTGATAATGAGGCCCGTTTCTCTTCTACAGGCATCATGTGCCCACATATACGGATTCTTGCACACTGCGAACCAATCTCCTTTGAAATTCCGATGTAGAAACCCTTCAGTATTTGAAATGGCAAATAACTGAAAATAAATAAGATAAATACTAATTATAAACCATTGGGCATATTTAAATAGTTATATAATATTTGCATATCTAGTTTTAGGCGATTGGTGAAGAACTGTAAAGTTTATTTTGCGTCACCTCCGATTGATAGCAACAGAAGAGTCTGACGCAATGTTTTGTCTAGAAAGTGAAGTGAAATTGGTATGTCCGTCATCTGTCACCTACAGTTTTGATGTATGGACAGAGTATTGAAAGTGGAAAGTTTTTTTTTGTGCTATGTTGCTGAAATAAAATCTTTTATCAACAACTGTTGTTTGTTGATTGAAGTGTAAAATATAATTTTACATTATACATTATTATTTTGCATTATCAGTAACCTTCATCGTAAATAAGGCTCTTTTCACTAGAAAACTAGGTCAACCTACTGGTTTCTGAAGTAGACTTGGAGCTAGCATGTTACATTCAACTTCATCTTTGTGGTTGGGACAGTCGACAACATTGTTGCATCTCTGCTCTTTGGTGAAACATGTGCTTCGAGCATTTATATCCAAGTTTTCACAGCTAAACATAGATTCACTGCATCCTGCAATACAAGTTCTTATTTACATACATTATGCGTTCATGTGTGCTTTTAAATTCTGTTTATTATAGAGCAACCACTGGTGTCTATTGGGATTTACGTAAGCAAACATTTGGAACCTCGATAATTCTAATTAGCATGATTAGCCTTTATATGTATATAATTATCTTTATAATTCTCCTATCAGTGAAGGAGAGTAGGTCATAATCTACTACGCAGTGAGTCCACGTGCGATGTTTGATGATATGGGTTTAATATTTATAAATTAAATCTGGGTAGAAGAGTCTTTTTAAAAAAGTAAATATTTTTACCATAACAGCCCATTTCATCTTCTCCAAAAGGACAGTCAAAGTACCCATCACAAAGTCGAGACTTATCAACTCTAGATTTGCAAGTACACTTCGCTTCATCACTAACATCTATGCAGTCTACATTTCCATCACACCATTGTTTCTCGTCCACGCAAGTGTCTCCGCTCAGGCAGGGAATTGTGCCTGGCTGACATATTATTTCCCGTGTTGAGTTGGCAGCGCGTTTTGTGGCTGTTTGTTCTGATCTAGGGAAAAAAAATTGAAATGTAAATAATAAGTGTTAAATGTAAGTATTTGAATAATTATAAAAAAAATAATTATTAAAAATTCACTCTTCATCTTTAACTTCATCACGCCCTACAAGTAATTAACATACTCTTAAACAAGTATAATACTCTATTTATACGTACTAGTAAGTAATATATTTCAATTCAGAAAGTTAGCACTCGACACTTACTTAGACGTTAACAAGTTCATGAATATCGCAACGTCTTGGGGATGAATTTTATTACTCGGCAAGTCTATATCGCGTTCTTGAATGTACGGAGCGTGCATGGCAGGTGAAAAATATCTACAACATTAAGAAAAGTAAATAAACATCCTGAAGTAAACAAAGTAGTGATAAATAAATCAAAATTATTTTATATGTAATAAACATAGTTCTAGTACCTGCTCTGTGGTAATGCTTGATAATCATAATGCTGTGTTAAATATTCAGGAGACGGATCATAAATTCCTGCGATATAAAAAAATAGGTTAAAATTTTTGTAGAAAGCAAAAGTAGACGACCATTTACTTTTTATTATATTAACCTTTTGCACGGGGATATTTTTGTTTCAATAAACGTGCTAAAAGACAAGTTTCAGATAGATGCTGAGGAGAGACTGAGTGAGAATGTGGTAGGGCTTCTGAATTAGCATATGGGCTTGCGTCTCTTGCTTCCAAGTGCATAGTAGGAATCGAATCTAAAAAGCTATCAAGGAGACTGTTTGATGATGCTTCTCGTTTAGCTGAATCTGTTGGAGCAATATCGCTTTGTTGTGTATTATGAACGTTATCGTGTCGATCATCACTATCAACTTTCAATTTTATCCGAGATGGATTTTCTTTTGATTCGGCTCCATTATTATTTTCTATAGATTTTAATTTATCCACCAAATTCTTGCAGATTTCCTGCTTCTCTTCAGTATTGCATAAAACATCGTGTTTTAAAATTAATTCTCTAGCTTTTTGTAGTTGTTCATCATTCATATTTATAATGTCTTCACTGTCTGTTGGAGAAACATCTGGGGTGGATGTGCCCCTTTTTTTTCTTTTTGCCTTAGGTTCTGATTTTAATTTTTGATCGGTTGTTTCATTTTTTATTTGCAAAAATATTTCCATATTGTGAACGGTTACATTTGGAATTTCGTTATTCCCTGTGAGTATAAATATTTCAGTATTTTTTGCATAATCTGTGAAAATTAAATAGTGGAAATATTAGAAATGATATTGAATCGATTTCAATTGGCAACAAAAAAAATAACTTTGAATCATCTTTTTAGAAGTAACTCACCAGAATTTTCTGATAATCTTAATAGCAGAACGTAAGTTCCTATCCCAAAAGTAGTAAGTAATAACATCATTACAAGTTTATGCAATGTAGGGAGTAAACATTTGTACAGTCCATTACTATCGCGACCTGAAAAAAAAACAATTGAATAATAGTCACAAAAATAAATAATAAATGTAGATCAATATTTAATCCTGTAGACCATTTTTTTTCTTATTGAAAATGTTTTCTCGTACTGCAAAGAGTAAGTAAATTAAGAACTAGGTAAAAGTCGCTAGAGAACAATCTGGTTGGAATCTGTTATAGCAATCAACACGATGCACATAAATTATCATGAAAAAGTAAAAATAAACTATTTGCTCAATGCTTATTTTAGTAGGAAGAAAAAGAAGTGTGTACTTACTACTACTATTTTCCGATGACTCAGCTAACTCCATTGGTGGTAGACCCAGCTGGTCCCAGCGTTCCTTCATTATATTTTCACTGGTCATCTGAAAAAAAACATTCAAATTATCAATTGCCGTCATTTAATTTTTAACTACGTATACATAAATGTTTAGTAAGACTCATCGTGACCGGTAAATTAGATGGAAAAAGGCCTCGCGGGCGCTGTTCATTACGTTGGTCCGACCAGATCCGCGCCGCTTCTGACTCCACGGTACAAAGGCCCAGGATGAAGCAGGGAGGTCACGACCCTCAGCATTGAGGAACACGACACAAGGAGGAGGAGGAAATGTTGCTTAAGAAAACTTAGCAGTCATGATTGCTCAGGTTCGATACAAACCCAGTACCTACACACTGAAAACAGTTTTTTTTTTAATCCTTGCTTCTGCCAGTGGTTTAGTTTTGTTTGGTTTTTAGTTGCAAATTATCCAGGGAAGGTACTAATGTGACTTATTTCAAGACATAACCATCGGGCTTAGTTTTATCCAAAACCCTTCAACCGGTTAATGCATGAAGAGGTAACAGACAGATAGACTTATTTTTGCGTCACTGCGGTCCTGAACAGCAGAGAGCAACAGAAGGAATACGTGTGAGTTTCAGTTAGTAAACATCGGACACTTCCTTTTCCTCCACGAGATTTTTACCGTCAAAAATGAAAGTCTGGATGAAGTAATATTCTATCAGCCGGAATCAGAAATAACAATGGTATGCAATCCAAAATGCTTAAGACCGGTGGCTTTACCATAATGTGTTAAAATGACAATCTTGCGAGCGAGAAAGAGGGAAGGAGCTATCCTATATAGCTCCATCCCTTACACAGTTCAGTTTAAGTCGTCAAATGGATCGCGTTAAGAACTCGTGGTGCTGCTTTTGATAATTAATGAAGACGGTAACTACAATACCTCTGAAAAGGGCAACGAAGAGTTAAGTTACATTATTAAAACCTCTCGTGACCTTTTTTTCAAAGACCATCACAATAAATGAGTTTGTTTATTGAAGCAAATTTTAGATAAAGTAAACAATTATAAAGAAAGAAAGAAAAATAATTTATTTGGTACAGCCACAAGGCACAAAAATAATATTAGATAACACTAAACACTAAAAAATAAAATAAAATAAAAATATATAAAAAAAAACAAACAATAGCAAAAAATATAGTTGCGTGCCTCATGGTTGCACCAAAACACATAAACAAAAAAAAAACGCATTTGCTGATGACTTACTGAAATATTGAAATGAGAACCCTGCTTAGCCACATTCATCATCGTCATCATCATTTCAGCCGAAAGACGTCCACTGCTGGACATAGGCCTCCCCCAAGTGCCGCCACAATGAACGGTCCCGTGCGTCTCGCATCCATCGTACTCCCGCAACCGTTACCAGGTTATCGGTCCACCTTGTAGGAGGCATTCCAACGCCACATTAGTTCTAACAAATTGACTCAAAAAAATTCTAATGAGTGTCTAAATTCTTGATATTACGTAACTGGTTGGTCATTTTGTTTTATTTTTCTTTCTAAATAACAAGCAAATATAGTTTACATTTGCATGTTATTTAGCTTTTTTTTTTTTAATTTTCTTCTTGTATAAGCTCCTTTAGAAATTAACATCAAACTGTATATGTGTCAAAATACATTTATTTTTCTAGCCTTTTGCCAAATATTTTGGAGTCATTTTCTGTTCACTCCGGATACAACTGAGTGTCAGTGTTATTAACATGGAGCGACAGCCTATTTTTTTTATTTTATTTGATACTAGCTGTTGCCCGCGACTTCGTCCGCGTTAAATTCGTAAAACTGTACAATCACTCTGTTCTTCCAATTCATTCCGAAAGCATCGCAATAATTTATTGTACTTTAACATAAAACGGTTAAAGGTAAAAATATCCGAATTGAGAACCTCCTCCTTTTTTAGAAGTCGGTTAAAAACGCAAATTACCTTCAGGAAACATGTTATGTACTCGTCCAGATCCAGGTGTATGACCGTCACTGAATAGAAAGAGCATGTATGGGTCGTAGCAGTTGTCATTTCTGCCTACCCCAAGGGAAAAGGCATATGTATGCATGGGCATATGTATATTTCTGGTTTATATTCTGGTAAAACAACATTGTATGATTTTAACCCCTCGCCACAGTGAGCACGCCACAATCAAATCGCAGCAGTAATGCCTGTCTTTGAGAAGTGTCTACAGAGGCGTCACGGCATCCTCTTTTTGTGCAGGACTCACCGGCTGTGGGTGTTTCGGAAGGTATCTGTGTCGAATTCAGCGGGAAGAAACGCTCGGGTCTCACCATTGTGCGAATCGCCCGGAGAATACGATGGAGCATACGGTGGAAGTCAGTCCCGCTTGGTCGGAGAGCCGGCGCCGCTTTGTCCTTATGGGGGCGATTGGTGGAGAAAATGACAACCAGTAGCTTCCTTCAGTGAAGCACTACGATCAAATAAGGTGGCTGAAACTATGAGGGATAGGACATCATGACTCCTCAGCGGTCGCTGCAAGGGACGCTCCGGGTGTTGAAAGCCGCAAGGCAATTCGGTGGTGCTGTCCGGCCGTCTGGTCAAAGCAGTCCTGAATCGATGGCGCGTAGTATTCTACGCGCAACTCAAAGAGATTTCAGCAAATGGATAGGGCCCTCTAGGGCCGATGTCTGCTAGGGCTGTAAGATTGACCGAAAGAGTTATCTCCCATAACAATTTTCGCCTTAATAACTTTTCACTGAAGAGTTTAAGCAGTTTGACAGCTTTGATAGAGGTAAACAAAGGAGCATAATCGGGACACCGACCTTCAGCTGGATAACGTGCACTGATAGTGAAAAGCCTTAAGTGAATCCCAAAACTACCATCATCATCCGGCAGGCATTAAGTCCGCCGCTGGACATTTGTGCATAAAGGATTAAATAAATAAATCATCAACTATCTTCTTCCACAACAGTACTTATGAAGAATTTGCGAGAGTATGCTTGCATTGATTATTGCAGTTTGATCATTTTAAGCGTTAGAATTACTTGTTCATTTACCTAGGATATTTTGGTGTGTATTTAATTGATATCCCCGTATATAAGACAAATGTTTTTTCCATAGTAGGAACTACCTTATGAAGAGTCTCCAACTTATGAATGAACTACGGCGAAACCTTATGCGCGTGTATCCCCGTTCAATCGAACTCGCATATTGATGGCCAAACCGAGAAATTACTGACACCGATTGCCTCTATGAGGACACGGCAGTTAACTCAAGATGGATAGACCTCCACCGCATGCTACACCGAGTCCTCCAGGCGATTCACAAAATGGTAATATCAGGGTACTTTCAACCGAACCCAGAACAGAAACCGTTCGAAACACCCACAACAGTCCTGAGCTTAGGTATTTACTTTTATCGTCTTTGGATGGTATCCCTTGAATAATCACGGTCAATTAGCTTGCTACAATAATGGGAAAAAAATAATAAAAATAAGCAGTAGGATTGTTAAAAATGCCTTCGTCTTACACCAGTTTAACCATAACTGTAAACGTGGGCGATGGCCATTCTTCTGCCACTCAGAAAATTACGTAAAATACGCAATGCCATCTATCAAATTTAATATGAAGTTCAACCGTCATTGTCATCATTATTTCTACTTTGAGTCTTTAGATGGCGTTGCGAGTATCTGAATTGCTTATGGTGTCATATTTTACTTCTCGAAAACTTTGATTTCATACCGTTTGTCTTTCATATGCTTTGTTTCATTGCGATGAAACAAAGCCTAAGTAAAATAATTATCAAGTTCCACACAATTTAAATGTATAAAAGTTATCTACATCGATTTCTAAAATTAATAATACGCACTTCACTAAAAATTTCTACAGATATATTACATACGTAGATTTATAAAAAAAAATTGTAAGCATGCAAAAATATATAAAAAAATCTTATTCACGATGACAAAATAGAACAAACATTTCTCCTAAGAGAGCCGTATGGGATTTGAACCACCTTCACATTACATGAAAATCTAGTTACGAAACCACTGTGCTGCGGTCTTCGATGAATAAACTATAAAATAGACGTTCTTATATAAACGTCATATTTGACTGGTTGGCTCCCTAACGATGATAGCGTGATGATTTTCGTTTTAGAAGTTAAATTTGCAGCTAAATGGAATAATGTAACATTATAGTACGTGATTTTACTCGTCGCTTTGATTTTATTATGTGTTTTGATTAGTTTTTACAAAATATTTAGAAGATATCGAATAGAAATGACAATTTTATTTTGAAAAAATGGTAAAAGTTATTTTAATACAAAAAAATAAGACAAAATAATGTCAAAATTTTTAACTGTAGCTGGGAATTGAACTCGCGGCAAATGTCGTTCAATACCTACATTTTGGATTATTGCTCACCCCACATAGCAAATAGCGTGATAGTTTATAGCCTATCAGTTGCCCTGACCTATAAGGATTATGTATGCAAAATTTGAACAGGATCGGTTCAGTAGTTTTTGCGCCAATTAATACCATCACAAAAGAATTTTACTGTTTTATTATATGTATAGATAAAGTAGTGCTTGACTGCGATCCGACCTGATGGCAAGTAGTGATCCAATCGTTGATGGTGAGGCGCACTAGTTTATTAAGAGCCTATTCACTCTAGCTTCCCAAATTATAATCGGATAGGAAGACCGCAGCAGGCAAATTGTTTCAGTCCTTCGATGTACGCAGTATAAACGACGAGGCGAAACGCTTAGTCTGGCCCATTGGGGTTTCAACAACGTAAGGGTGGGTAATCGCTGTACGACGGGTTGTCCGATGGTAGAAATGAGATGGCGGAATCAAGTCATGCAATTCCCGCGCACACTATCCGAAATGTAAAAACCAACCAACCAACCTGTAAAAAACCGAAAGGCTGGCTACCCTACGCCTGTGCTCAAGCTTTGAAGATTGGACTTAACCAAATCTGGATCACCAATTAGCCTCTTCGCACGCCTTTCCACCGAGTCCAAAGTTGCTAGGTCTGCCGCGCTTATGATAATTACAGTAAGTCACATTTTGGTCAATATTGAGTTAAGTATATGTTTGGAATGTAGAGATTGAGATCTACATTTCTGTATATTTAAAATTTGAAAATGTGGTATAGTTAATGAAATAAGCTTAAGCATAATTACAGTAAGACACGTTTTGCACCGAGGCATACTTATTATGATTACAGTAAGGGCACATACGGTTGATTTTTTTATAAAGTTAAAACCATTTTCTAGGTATTGCTACAGTAAGTCATTTTGCTATTATTATTTTTAAATTAGGAATGTTTTTCATCAAGTATCACTGAAACATATCAGCAGTAAGTACCACTTGCTATAATTATATTAAGAATTGGAAACAAAACATTAGTCTAATAAACCTTAACATATCTACAGTAAGAGTATATACTATATTAATGCTTAAACATTTCGCAACGTATTATTGTATTATCTTGGCATAAGTACAGTAAGTAGAACTTACTGTGTATAAGATAAGTCAGCGAATTAAAAAAATATATATATGTGTTGACGTAATAACAGCAAGATTCACTACTGTAATTATATTTAGAAATATTTCATCTTATGTGTAGACTTTCCTGGAACAAATTAGAAAAAACACGTTACTTACTGCAAAAATTCTAAGGCGTTTAGGGTCCAAATAGGTAAAGCGGGGTGGGGCAAGTACGTTAATTTAGCAGTCACGGACCATGCAAAAACAGAGACTGACGTGCGTCGGACAATAAAAAAAAAAGATGGGTTAGGTACTGTCCATATGGTCGAGTCTAAGTTTTTCAAGACACACCGTACAAATAAGAATATGAGGCTCTCTGATCAAACTCTCGAGCTCATGAAGAAGAGGCGTGAGATTTTTCTGCAGTCTTCAAACGATACGTGCAGATACTGGCAGCTCAATAGACGGATCACGAAGTCCGCGACCAGATGCTATTGAGTGGTTTATACCGCTTAGTCGCATAATTGCATAATACTTTGGAGCCCTTATGGGCTCCAAAGTATTTGCAGGAGATCTGTCTATTGGGCAGAGCCAGCTCACGAAATTAAAGACCGACGATGACAGAGTCATATCCGCCAAATCGGAGGTTCCGGGAGAGATGGTGGAGGCATTTTATGGACAGTTTGTACACGTCAATCTCCAAACCCGCTGCAAATCTAGCAAACGACTCAAGAGCTACATTGACTCGACACTGTACCGAAAATATCCCGGACGTCAGCCTGTACGAGATTACGATGGCTCTGAAGCAACTTAAAAGCAACAATGGGTGAGGATGGAATTACGGCCGGGACTCCTGAAGACGGGTGGGATACCAATCCTTCAAGCCCTTCAGAAGTGGTTTGGTTCCGTCACACTCGAGAGAAAAACACTACAGGCATAGAGCAGAGGTGTAGTGGTACGCTTTTTTAAGAAAGGCGACAATAGCCTGTTTAAGAATTAAAGATTCTCATTTCTGAGACATGTTTACAAGCTGGTTTCCATTGTCATCACGAACCGTCTCGCACGTAGCTTCAACGACTTCCAGCCTCCCAAACAAGCCAGATTTAGAAAAGGCTTCAGCACCTTGGACCACATACATATGCTGCGCAGATTAATCATACAGAAGACTGAGGAGTATAATCAGCCTCTCTGCTTAGCGTTTGTGGACTACGAGAAAGCCTTTGATTCGATCGATACAGTACTGCAGTGTCTCCAACGGTGCCAGATTGACAATCAGTACATCGTAGTGCTGAAGTATTTATATAAAAACGCCACCATGTCAGTCCGACTTTAGGACTAGACCTTGAAGGCAAGACTGTCCTCTAGCAGAGGGGTGTGAGGCAAGGAGAAGTAATTTCTCCGAAATGGAGGATGTCTTCAAGGTTCTGGAATGGAGAGGGCTAGGCATTGATTTCAATGGCGAGAAAAAATACTGTAAAGGTTTAATTTTTTAGAAACAGTGCTTAGTTTATTTGGTTTATGATTGTTTCTTGTACGAAGCCCGTTGCACAAACATGAATTGTAATTTTTTAAATTTAGTTTTTATTATGATTCTAAAGGTTTCAAAAAATCGAATAATTTTATTGTATTAATAAAGCTGTGTACTTTTTCTACTTAACTATAATTTTATAAGAACTCTTTTGTTTTGAATTATCTACCAATAATATCGAGGAAGATAAATTAATTATGATTCATGGTAGATGCCAAAAGTTTATATATTGCTCCTAGCTATAATTACAGTAAGTCTAAGTAACATTAGGCAAATTGTGCAATTTTTGTAATTCTATTTAAACATTTACCTCATTTCGTAATCATTGTTGCAGTATGTCCCTCAAACTAAAAATTGTTACAGTAAGTCACACACTTACTGTACCAATTACTATAAAAACGTTATTTTTTAATTGATAATTCCTTAACATACATATTTTTTCAAGCTTTACAATTTAAATATTATTACTACATATAAATAAAAATATACAAATTGTTTACCTAACACATGTGTATCTAAAACATTTTAGAAAACTTAGGTTTAATTTATACTTCGGGAGAAATGTCAAAAGTAAAAAAAAAAAAATTGAACGCCTTTTTCTCGAAAGTGTCTCTATGTTACTTACTGTATATATCACAAGCACGGCAGAGGTGGCATTTTGCAGCACCAGCCCATCTGATCTTTACAACGTAATATATAGGTATGGCATGGTTTTGGAGTAGCGACCGCACACCACAAGATGCAGTGTTTGAAGGCCTCCTACAAAGTGGACCGATGACCTGGTGAGGGTCGCGGGAATCCGATGGATGCGAGATGCCAGACCATTCGCGGTGGTGATACTTGGGGGAGGCCTTTGTCCAACAGTGGACGTCTTTCGGCTGAAATGACGATAATGGTGATAAAATAGGCATGATAACCCTTGGCAAGACGGGTGTGAAATTTTTGGCTTCAGACTACCATAACAACAGTCAAATATCTTCAAATTACAGTTGGGACACGAAATAATCTCGATAGAATAGAATAAACTTTATCTTACACCAAAATAGTAACAAAACTGTTACAATAACTTAAATCTATAGGTACAATGGCGGTCTTAACGCTGATAATGCATGGTCATCCATCCAACGACTTTGACAGGCGTTGCTTAATTTGTAGATCGATGTGCCTGTTAAGTACACCCACAATCTCCGATTTATAATTTTGAAGTTGAGTATTTCTCAAACTCTAGTTCAGTCTGAAAATCTGTCAAAAGGCATAGTTTTGAGACGTTCTAGAAACACGTTCAAAAATACTCAATTCAGAAACCCGCCCTTACCCACAAACTTCTTCTAAATGTTATGTGCCATTACTATTATTAGGCGCGTCCCACACTCCAAGATGATGTTCGTTTTATTATCACGATATATGACGGCAACAAGATACGATCGACATTTAATATACTGATGTCTATTACTAGCACAGTTGCCACGTAGACGAGCACCTAATTGATTTTTGATTGTGTTAGGACACGATTATTTCGTAATAGGATAAAGATTTAATATGGAACTGCCGGTGACTTTATCGGTGGAAAATCATCTTATGACAAATCTCGCTCTTGGGCGGAGCGAGAGATAGTGTCAGACTTTTACTAAAAACCCACTCCTGTTTCTTCTTTGCCTTTGTCCCAGGGCCCCAGGTTTCACTTTCACACTACCCGTGGCCCCAGTAGGCTTCGACCCTGTTGGGCCCCTACGATTTGCGCGTGGAACAGTGCAGTGCAGTGCAGTACGTGCCGTCGACGACTCGGGCTCGACGAGTTGAAATGTGTTAGATAGAACAACGAAATCATGAAGGCTTATTTGTGGTAATTGTATTATGTTTTGTAAAAAGTCATAGAACAAAAGTTGTTGTTTATGATATTTGTAATATAGTCCTGCAAGGTTGTTAGTGTTTTACAAATAACCCTGTATATAGAGATATCTTGACTTAAAGTCAATCTAAATAACGTTTATTTGTAAGATGTAGTATCTATTGTACCGTGTTAAAGTAATAAGAGCCTTGATATTATGTAGACTAAGTGATAAAATTGTTTATTTGTTCTGAATCCGAGAAATATTTTAATGATAAATAAAATTATAAGTTGTACGTGCTTTTTATCAAAATTTCCCGTAGGATAGACCATGGGAGCGAGATATATCACACTTAATATTATAAAGGCTAAAGTTTGTAAATGTGTGTATGTTTGTTAATTCTTCACTCTTGACTGGCTGAATGGATCTCAATGAAACTTGGTACACGGGTAGACCATGTTCCGGAATAGCACACTCAAACCATATGGCAATAATAGTGGAATTGCTGTATTTATTTATCGAATAACAATAATTAAAGTTGAAGGATAAATAATCGAATGTACAACAACGTATGTAGTCTTAATAACGTTAACAACAAGTTACAAACACAGGAGCAGCAGGAAGTTCATAATTATAAGTACCTAGTTCCCGGCAGTAGGTGCAAAATTATGCGCTTGAAACTTCGCCGCCGCAGAGAATCGAATTTCCGCACACGAGGTCAATGTAATAATTTTGTACATTGAAATATTATTATAGGCATGTATCAACTTGGGCATTTAAAAAAAATTATTTAGTAATTGTATACTGCTGGAGATAGGTTTATTCGTTACACGATGTTTAGTTGCTTGCTTGGCTACTAAGAGCCAGTTATTTGGTATTTAGGGTTCCGTAACTCAAAAGGACGTTTATCGACACACTCAGAAGAATCATAATTCGTAGGGTACTTCCCGTTGACCTAGAATCCTGAAGTTTAGAATGAAGCAAGGTCTCATAGCACAAGTATAGGGAAAAATCTGAAAACTGTAAATGTGTTAAGATTTTACGTCCCAAAAAAAAACTTTTTTTGTGACAAAAATCTTTGTAACTTAATTCGAAAATTGAACGGATGTCATAGTCAAGTCTGCACGGAATCCTCAGTGCGCGAGTCCGACTCGCATTTGCCTAGGTTTTTTTTTTGAGGTGCAAGATTATTCAGTGACTTCTTTCGCTCTAGGATGGAGAGGGAGTGCGTGGCAAACTTTAACTGACTAAATCCAGACTAATCCTTCAGTTGGTTCGGATTAGTTGAAATCTCTTTGAGGCGCGCGTGGAACATTATGCGCAGTCAAAGACTTGGGCTCGTTTCAAAATAGGTTTTTAACAATATTTGATGGAAAAACTGTGCCCAGAAGATATCCTGTTCACTTTTGTGTTGATGGCTGATGGATTGTAGACATTTTACCCTAGACATTATAGTTGCTCTCGTTTCTTAATCAATTCAAAATTGGCATCCCCTTTGTACGCCAGATCAACAATACTGCAGCATTGCTTACCATCAGGCGGGATCACAGTCAAGAACTAGTTTTTATCATTAAAAAAAACTACCATATTTAGAGCTATAATGAGCTTAAAAATAACTAACCTCAGAAGTAGAAGCAAGTGTGTAAACAACCTGCTACCCATATTTCTAATAATTCCTTTGGAAGTGTCAGTTACAAATACGCAATTAAAATAGCGATAATATTATGTTGTTCGTAGTACTTTGTTTATTATTATCTGTTCTTGGTTCTTTGTATAAGATGTATATAATCACAGTAATATAGTTTCGTCAAATTCATCATCTTCCTGTCTTTGTCCCGTGTTATTTGGGGTCGGCGCAATATGTTTTTTTCTTCCATTCTGCCTTGTCACTCGTAATGGTATCACTAACTTCCTTTTCTTTTAGATCACTCTTCACACAATCCATCCATCTTTTCTTTGGCTTCCCTCTCCGTCTCCATCCATCCACATATATGCTCATAAATCTTTTAGTAACATGCGTTTTATCTCTCCTCTTTAATTGACCATACCAAGACAAACGATTCCCCATCATCTTTTCAGTCACTGGCGCCACTTTCAAACTTCGTTTCGTCAAATCGAAGATTTATTTTGGTTATTCCGTTCTCACTCGCGTTATCTCCTATAACGCCACAGAACAAGATTCTATGCTAATACTGTAAAATTGAATAAAAGCGATTCCATTTTATATAAGTTTTTGTGTGGCCCTGACTACTATAACGGAGGTCGTGGGTTCGATTCACATCCAAGACAAATGTTTGTGTGACGAGCACGATCATTTGTTCTGCGTCTGCAATATTACATATTACAGATATATGTATTTAGAAATATATAAGTATCTCTATTAGTTGTCTAGTACTCGTACCACAAGCTCTGCTTAGTTTGGGACAAGATAGTGTGAAAGTTATAAAATATTATTATATTGTATGAAATGACCAGACCATTTATAAAGTTTGATGATGGCTAAAAAGTTTATGTAATTTTCCCTTTAATCTTAAAGTAATTAATCTTTGTGTATTTATTAATCATCAATAAATCAATATAGTGATCTATTCAATAGTCGGTTCTAAGTCGTAGTATTAAAAGTGTTATATATACACCACTAATTTTTAATGAGTACAAATACTAAAAAGGCTAATTAGAAAAGGTTTTGTTATTATTTAAGTAAAGTCTCAATAAATAATATTAATAAATAGCAAAGTTATTAGCGTTTGTTTATATCCCAAAATGTCACTCAATTTATGGAAATATTGTACAGGCTATTGATTATGAATGAATAAATGACGATCAAAATGGAAAAACACTGCGCGTAGTATTTTCTAGTAGTTATTGTTATAAATGATTGATTCTATTATACAATATTGGACAATATTGGGCTTTCATTTTTTTTTTATTTTTGATTTCAAAAATATGATCAGATAGAGCCGCATTTTTTTGTACTAATTAGAACTAGGGGTGTATATCAAAATTTAAAAAAAACTGACGAAGGTATAAATGACTCGGCTATTCACTCAAAGATGTAATCATAAAGTTGGCAAACTGACTACGTTTCCAACTATTAATTAGCGTTAGGTTCTATAAATAGTCGTGAATATTATTTTTGGACTCGGCAGTTACAACGTCAGCACCAGAAATTTAACAAGTAAAAGTTGGGACCCCAAAAGAAAACGGTTATATACCTACACTTACTATTGTAATCATTTTTTTTTTAATCTAGATTATACTTATACATAAACCTTTTAAGTATATAGTATATTAGTTAAACATAGCATATTTGCTTTTTAAATTTCATCCACAGTAACACTTATTCTAGATAAAAACCCCAGGCACTCCACTATAAATATAATATGTATACAGTAATATTTCCTACACACGGAGAGAAAGAAACAAATGAATAATTACTTTTTATGCATAAAGCTTGTTTGAATTTAGAATTTCATAATGTCTAGTTTAATAAAATGGCAATTACATTATTAAATATTTCTTCTATCTACTTTTGAATGAGGTAGGTAAGAAAGTTAAGCCACAGTCACGCTTAAGTTGGTGATGCCTTCAAACACAGTAAAGGTCGTTAAATTTATAATTTTTGGTAATTTCATGCCGTCGCCAAAAATTCAAGTTAGTAAGGAAGTTAGTGATAGCATGACGAGTGACAGGGCAGAATGGAAGAAAAAAACGTGTTGCGCCGACCCCAAATAACACTGGACAAGGGCAGGAAGATGATGATGATGATGCCAAGAATTCAAGTATCGCCTTTATTTTTGAGTACTTAAAGTTGTTTTTTTTTTCAATTACCATTTATGTTAAAAAGGGGCCTATAAGGTATGAGATGCACAAAAATTTTTACTTTGTGCTTATTGTTAAAAATGAATCACTGTTTAAAAAAATGATTTATTAGTTTTAAAATTTAAAAATAAGTTGGATTAGCTAAACTAGGTACTTACAGTTTCCTATAGTTAAAATAGTTTCACTCACAACTCACATTAACACATATCTTTATAAAATAACAAAGTGTTATGTTAAAAGTTCCACCACCAAGCGAGTGCACCCAGCACACTGACTTACGTCACTTCGTTCTTGACAATCTGCTGATCGGAAGATTTCGGGTAGAATCACAATTGTCGAGTTAACAGTTTTATTTCAACGTAAACTTGTGAGTTTCGAAAGTGTTTCTTTCTAAACTGCCAGTAACATTACCTATCTACTAGATAGATAGATTTATAGTCTTTATTGTACACCAAAAATACAAATTATATTAGGAAATTAAAACTAACTAACTAACTAATGTACTCATATATACATATACAGGCGCTGCCTTGTTTGGAGACCATTGTATTAATTCTAGTAAAATAAACCTTAATTATTTTATATTATTACAATATAATTTATAAATAAAAATAAAATAGTTGTTTTTGTTCAAAAATAATGGTTTTAATATAATTATTTATTACAATTAATATTATAGGTATAGTTAATATGTCAAAAAAAAGGAAAATAAAAATGTCAATAGTAATTAATTTGATTTGATACAACTCCTGTTACCGATATGCAATTATATTATGCCTATGTTTAAGAAAGTATTTTCTAAAAATGGTTAAATAAATAATTAAAGTTATTATTATTTTTAATTAATATTTTTTGCATCATGTAAAAAATGCAGAATGGATAATGTTGTTTCAGAATTTGGCCCTTTGTTGCATTGAAAATAAGGGTGTCAAACTAAATGCTATCCAAATTTTACTGTAGGTAAATACAGACGCGTATTATATTAACTAAGCTGTAGCTAAGAAGTAGAATTCCCTGTATTTCATGATAACTGTAACATGGCTTTAAACTTCCGCAGACTTTGAAATCTCTTTGAGACATGTGAGGAATACAACGCGCCATCGATTCAGATCTGGTTCTAATAGAACGGTGAGCTACCTATTGCTCGCTGTCCACATGCCCGTGCCAACGGCCAGGAGTCACCCGGTGACTCCCAACGCGCGGGGCGACCTTGGTGGGGATCGTGAACTTCGCCTCATGCTTTCCACCACCTTCGCTTATATTACTACTGGTCTATGGGTCTACTGGACTTTAATTCAAGAGTAAATATGTTAGGCAAGTGCGCTCTATCGGCAGTTTAACCACATCATCGCTTACCATCAGGAGAGACAGCTTGGCCAACCAAAATAAAATATAATTAATGTATGTGATTTTTATCACTCCATTCACACATTCACAGTACTTAATTAATTGGAGGTATTAAAATAACTTTGTTAAGGGGTGACCAGATGGGTGCAAACTAGCGTTCCAACCAGGGTCACCTTGGTTTATGTATTTGGTTTGTGTTGCAGCTACATGGATCTAAACTACGCGCTAACAAGTTCGGTGGTTAGGAAAACGCGCTTCCCAACCAAGGTTGTTGAAGGCCATAGATTACAACTGCTGTCTACACGGATTGAAATTAGCAAGGTCACTTTGGTTGGGACGTTGGTTTGCAACCATCTAGTCACCCCTTTAGTGATACACCGAGATTCTTTATTGCCTCGGAAAACTCGTTAAACCTTTAGTTTCGCTTTGATTTGTAGATCTTTAGCTGTTGTTATGGATAGTTAGAAACCAGCAAACCTGGCAACAGTCTTGCCAAAGTATATCGCCAACCCAGTTACTGGATGGTGGAAGTCACACGAAAAGAATACTGCATCTGGTTAACCTGGAAGCCGACTTCATTATCAATTTAATTTATTTTAATTTTTATTTGAATTTAATTTTATGTGTATTCTCAAGGTATCTGATTATTTAAATGTTTTATTTAATTTGATTTTAATTTTGTATGTAATTTATAGTCTATCTATGTCTGAAATAAATGAATAATAATAATTATAAGTTGCAAAATGGCTAGGCAGATTATTTGTAGTCAGGTGAAAACATTTTACGAGTCAATATAATTAAGTTACATTCTATCGCTGCATAATCGTAATGACAATGTGCAGTGTCATTAAAACAGTTTATGCACCTTAAAACGATGACCTGATTATTTCGAAATGTTAATTCTTGCTTACATTTTTAATACACGTACTTGCAAATATTGAATGAATAATCTGTGCCTAGACTCACCCAGATTTCAATGATTATGTTAGCATTTCGAAATTCAATTTTAAATATGAATACTTTGTGTAACTCATAAACTATTAATGGGTGAAAGTTACTTACATTTTCCTGTATCTGAAAAGGTTTCAGAAGCATTTGTAATGTAGTATTGTTGCAAAACACCTATTTCAAAATATATAGAATGGCTTTTAATTGATTGGCAATTATACAGCAAGTGAAAGAACAAAAAAATTAACAAAGACAGATAAACATTTATTTGTGACTTGTAGAGGACAAAAAACTCTAAAATAAAAATTTCAAATAAATTAAAAAAAAACAACGTTAAAAAGTAAAATAAATAACAAATAAGAAACTTTTTACGAAAAAAAAAAATAACCGACTTCAATAAAAAAAAAACACTAAAAGGATGAAAATAACTTTAATTTCGGAAGTCGGTGTTTCTCGGTATTGTTTGTTTCTTATTTAACACCGACTTCGAAAATTAAAGTTATTTTGATCCCTTTAGTGTTTTTTTTTTAGAGAAGTCGGTTATTTATTATTTATTTTACTTTTTAATGTTGAATTTCTTTTTTTTAATTTAGTTCACATTTTTATTTTAGAGTGGTTTGTCCTCTACAACTGTCATAAATAAATGTTTTTCTTTCACATTTTTTAGTTACAACTAGCTGTTGCCCAAATACGGCTAGGATACATTGATTAATTACAAAAATTGCATTGAATTGATAACCTCCTTTTTTTTTAATTCGGTTAAAAAAACTTGTGTGAGACGAAAAAGGATCTGTATCTCAGCATATGCAATATGAACAACTTTTACTATGAAATAAACTCTGGAATCAAAATAAAAAACTTCCCACATAAAATACAACTGACTTAAAAAAAAGAACTAGAAAGTGCAAAATAACTTTAATTTTAGAAGTCGGTGTTTCTGGTTTTGTTTTTTCTTATTTAAAACCTAAAGAATACAAAACAAAAAAAATACAACCGAATTGAGAACCTCGTCCTTTTTTAAGTTGGTTAAGAAAACAGTACATTACTTTGGTTCAGCACAATACGTATAGGTACCTAATTTCGCAATTTATTTATTAGAGTACAGACTTTCAAAACTCGAAAAGCTAATGACTGCGAATTTTAAAAGACACCATGAATTCCAATTTCAAAAGTTCTCCCAAGTTCGTCTTGGTTCTCACACACTAACTTTTTTATATAAAAAAGGGCATAATGCCCCATGATACAATGCCGTACTTAGAGATAATATATCATATGGTGGCACATCTGGCATTCATGCTTGCATTACAGAAATAGGTACATCTTCCTGCTCATATTTCCTTACTTTTAATACAGAAACAAGAACGACGACGACGAGACGTATTCCAAGTTGTTTGTAAACCAAAATCTTGACAAAGACGCAGCGTATGAAGGCCTCCTACAAGGTGGACCGATGACCTGGTAAGGGTTGCGGGAATCCGATGGATGCGATATGCACAGGTCCATGCATTGTGGCAACACTTGGGGAAGGCTTATGTCCAACAGTGGACGTCTATCAAATGATGATGACAATGATTGAATCGCAGCTTACGAAAACTTATTGTAAAATAAGTTTTTTTCAACCATCGCTGAAAAAAACTCATTTTTCAATAAGTAAGAGAGGTCTTTATACAATTTATAAGCACTCAGATCCTACGATCCGAAAGTTTTAACCCCAAATGACGCAAAAATATAGCTGCTATCAAGGTTACATTTTCACCGTTTGAGGTTCCCCGCAGTACCATCAAAGCGCGATGGGCTAGGAAAATGGGATGGCACAATTTAAATTTTGTTTGATATCTTTGGAGAAATTAGCATGAAAATAACAAAGGAATGTAGATCAATCATTTTCTACTAACAGAGTATTGGATTTTAGCCAATTAGTACCAGGAATGGGAATAAAACTTTGATGTTATATATAGCTATGATGCGAAAAGGACGTAACAGAGTTTAACTAGAATTGGTGATCGTTTAGTTTAATTTACCTCTACTTTTCTAAATCTGAACTAATATTATACAGAGGAAAGGTTTTTCTGCTTGTTTGTTTGTTTGTTACGATTTAACTCAAAAATTACTGGACCGATTTTCAAAATGTTTTCACCAGTAGAAAGCTACTTTATCACTGAGTAACATGGACCTCTATTTTTTATTGTCACGCGGGCGAAGCCACTGGCAAAAGAAACTTAGGACATAAACCTGATATCAGTCTCCATTAATGTTAGGTTTGATTAAACCCGGGTCTTGTTACATATCATTCGTTATGCATGGTTGCCCTATGGCGCTTTTTTTGTGATGGGAAATCATGGTATGAGTTCTCTTGCTCTAGGGTCTTCGCCGCCTTCGCAAGCATTACTGATTCGCAGAAGAAGGTGACAGCCGCCCATTCCTCTTTACTCCGGACCATGACCTGAACCAGCGCACAGCGCGAGAGGTCGCCGCCGCCTATCGCCCCTACGAAACAGGCGGTGCTCCGTCCAAACGGAGCGCACCTCAACCTTGTTCTCCGGGCGGTCTGAACAATGATGACACTCAGGTGTTTCTTCTGCCTGAATCTGACATAGGAACCGCCCCAACTTGGCATATCTGATGAGGACCTGCGTCATGCGGAAGATGACTCATTAGCCACTCCTCAAACAGGGGAATTACTGCCGCAATGCTGCTATTAGTGTGGCCGCCTATTGGGCCCAAAAGGTTTGACGAGTTTACCATCGAATCGAAAAGAAGAAGAAGAAGCCGCAATTGTGGCGTGCCCCTGCCTTACCACATGTGATACGAAAGAATGAGGAAGGTTTTGAGTATATGTATGTAGACAGTTATAGCATATTCTTATATAATATTTCCTTCCATCACGGTGGGCGCCGTCACTGCGAAAGCGACCGGCGGCCCAGCTGAATGCGTGCCAGAGGGTCATGGCCATACGGATGGTGCGGGGATACCGAACGGTTTCCCGCGAAGTGGCTAGCCTCCTTGCTGGCCAGCCACCATGGAATTTGGAAGCAACAGGCCTTGCACACATGCACGATCTGCGCGTGGAGATGCAACGTCGGGGCGAAACTCCACAGCCACGACAAGTCACGGCATGGCGGGCAGAGTTCCGGCGGGGTCTCATAGTGGAATGGCGACAGCGACTGTCGCAAGTCAGTGCTGGGCACGCCATAATCATGCCGGTAAGTCTCATCTTTGAGGAGTGGCTGGAAAGGCAACACGGCGTCCTTACCTTCCGCATGACGCAGGTCCTCGCCGGACATGATAAGTTCGGGAGGTTCCTGCACCGGATTCGTGCGGAAGAAACGCCCGGGTGTCACCATTGCGTAGACTGCCCGGAGGACACGGTGGAGCACTCAGTTGAGGTGTGCCCCGCTTGGGAAGAGCATCGCCGTGTCCTCGTGAGGGCAATCGGCGGCGGCGATCTCTTGCGCCGGGCCTTGGTACAGACCATGGTCCGGAGCGAGGAGGAGTGGCAGCAGTCGCCTCCTTCTGCGAAGCAGTAATGCTAGCAAAGGAGGCGGCCGATCGCGTGAGGCAGCGGTCCTCACGCCCCAATCGCCGCCGGGACTCTGATCCCGATTACCGGCCATCGTAGGCGCGGGCTTGCGGACGGCGAACAATGGGTGGCTCGCCGTCCGACCGTCCGGTAACCGTCCGGACCGAGCCCAAGTTACCGACGGCGCGTATTGTTCCACGCACGCCTCAAGAAGATGTCAGCAACTGTAGGAGCCCAGCAGGGTCGAAGCCTACTGGGGCCAAGGGTCTGATTCTGAAAGGAAGACTCGAACCTGGTACGAAAGGCAACGAAGGAACAGGAGTGGGTTTTTAGTCAGTGAAAATCTGACACTATCTCCCGCCCGCCCAAGAGCGGGGGATGTCATAAGATGATTTTCCCGCCGGGAAAAAAAACAACACGGTGGCCAATCAGGAAGACCTACTGAGCTGACCTAAAAAAAAAAATGGAAAAATCAGAGCTCGCGCAGTGGTTGAGCGTTCTGCGTGTCACGGGTTCGATTCCCGCGCGGAATAAATATTTGAATCGCCTACAGATAGTTGCTTCAGGGCTGGTAGACAAGACTGTATATATGTGAGTGTGAATGATTATAAATGCACACACAATAGAGGAGTTATTCATCATTTCTTAGTGTGAAGAAAAATAATTAGTAGATTAGGTGACTAGAGGATAAATCAGTGTCTTTACATCGCGGGCGGTATGTTGAATTCCGAACAAAACGAAGTTTGCTAATTTTAGTCTCGAACGTCAGTGAGGGATTTATATAATTAAGTCCCGAGCATTGTGAGGGACTAAATAAAGAAACCTGAGTGAAGGGAGGAATCCAGGCCGCCCAAGCCAAAGACTGCTTTATTCCCGTGTTGGATACTCTTCTTTTTACACCATTTGTGAGATAATTAAAAGATAATTTAGTAAAACAAATCATATAATAGAGAAATATAATTATTATTTTAAAAGTCTGACAGTATCTCCCGCTCCGCCTAAGAGCGAGATTTGTCATAAGATGATTTTCCCACCTAAAAAAAAAATTAAAATAACTATCACTCAACATATTTTGAGATTTGAAACAAATAAAATTCACTACTCTAAGATTATATAGTTGTATTTTTTTCTATCGCGCTCCAGCTATTTCATTACTGTGTTTTGTTAGAAACTCATAAGTAATCTCGTTTTATTCTTTTTTTTTGTTAGTGGCCTGTTTGAATTTTGAATAAACTTATTTGATGCACGTACATTTTAATTCACTTAATATTGACGGCTTTTGACGTTCCAAATTCAAATCTCATTATTCTTTAGGGATCACCCATACTGCATTATCTCCCTAGGAACAGAATTACTTGCTATAGGTGAAGGTTGTATGTCATAAAAGGGCATTATCGAGCAGGTGGTGTAAAACATTTTTTATGTCACCTAAATTTATTTTTTAGAAGGATGAAGTCTCCTGTGTGTGTTCAATAAGGTTTTATTGTATCTGTGAGTAGCCTATATAAACAAATGCATAACAAAAATAAACTATTGTACTTGTAAGGTTTCTTATTTAGATGTCGAACCCTCTTCATGCCTCAGAGAGCACATTATTCCAGCAACCGTCGTCGGTGCTAAATGTCATAAAATATGAATATTTGCGACAGTCGTCTTGCTAACTACCTAAGTTATTAAATTTGACAGTTTGTTTACTTCAAAAAGATATTTCATTTTCTTGCACAATTAAAATAATGCTTTTTAAATTATACAATTTAAAAAGCATTATATATATATCATGTGGGTTTTATAACTGAAAGTAGAAAATAGATTCAAGAGAACATAGTCTTGGGATAAAAATTATCCTATGTGCTATGCCAGGACATGGTCTATCCTTGTGCCAAATTTTATCTAAATTTGATCAACCGTTGAAATATAAAGAAGTAACAAATATACACACATATAATGCGTTCCAAATAAGAATAGGATTGATTGTCATATTGTGACGTCATGTCATACTGTCAAATCGAAGATTTTAATTGGGTAGGGTGAGTAAGACAAGAATTTTTTTAAATTTCGAATCGTGAACGAAAATAGTTTCGGTACTTCAATTTTGCTCATCTCTGCGTCACTGTGTGAAGTGTATGAGTAGTGGCAAATGGAAGAAGGCGAATTGTTCCTAACAATAAAAATAAGAAAGAAAATAGTTTTTTTTTTTAGCTAATTATGACATACAATTTAGTTAGCTAATTTATATTAAACAATATCGTTTTTACTTTACCTAGATTTAACTAAGACTTAGTAATACAAATAAAAAAAAAAACCTTTATTGATACGAAAATAAGTTTTCTTTGCAAAGCGTACTTTTCACTCAACATTTGACAAATTGAGGTTATTGACTTTCCTATTTGTATTTGGAACGCATAGTACTCACAAACTTTCGTTTTTATAATATAAGTACGGTTGTGTAACCTAATGACTTTTATTTGTGCATTTAGCCAGTGCCAAGTTAAAAATGTATTTAGTTTTTAGTCTCTTTGAGTTCTATTAAAATGTATTTTTGCGGTATTTGGTAGTCAAAATGAATCAAGTCAGCCTTCTCAGCGAGCTTCGCTGAGGTAGTGCATATTACAATAAAATTCTCAGCTCCATTTCGCCGAGGCCGCGCATGTTTCAATGACTTCACATATTATCTAGTTTGTAGACACTTGATATACAAAACTACACCAACTTTAGATCGTAATATCAACTAGGAATTAATTCGCGAATAAATAATTAAAGCAGCCACTGAAATTCAGTAGAAGAACTCTTGCCAAAAAGTCTTGTAACGACTTTGTAGCTGTCATTTTTACAATACTAATATTATCCATTTTGTTAATTGAACGTCAAAGTCAAAGCATTTTATTTCAAATAAACCATTCACAGGCACTTTTGAAATGTCAAGAAGTCAGTCAGTCATAAAAAAAATATTTTAATTGCACATTCCAAAGCGTTTATCTCTATGGAGAAGAATGTGCAAGAGACTCCATGGCCACTCTTTTCAATCATGTTTTGTAATTACGAATATCTCTGTTACATGGTCCTTGTCGCTATCATGTGAGAACAATGTAAATAAAGTAAAAAATAAAAACTAAATATAGATATTATAGAGATGAAATCATATGAAAGGTATTATCGTTAAAAGAATAAATAATTACTTAGAGAAACACGTTACGACAATAATGTAACAATATTATTTTAAAGAATTTTTTCTACGATCTTCTAATAATTTATTTTTATTAAAATGTACGTAATACCACTCTTCGTTAAAGGTAGCCAGACAGTTTGACCGTCATTCTATCTAAGGATTATCGTGTTGCCCAGTACCAGTTGTGGAAATCTGATAGGTAGTCGCTTCATGTCATCATCATCATCATTTCAGCCGAAAGACGTCCACTGTTGGACACAGGTCTCCCCCAAGACGCCGTAATGACTGGTCCTGTGGGTCTCGCATCCACCGGATTCCCGCGACCCTCACCAGGTCATCGGTTCTTGTGGGAGGCCTTCTAACGCTGCGCCACTGCCACTTAAGTTTGGTGGTTCTTTGGGCTACGTCTGTAACCTTGATTTTCCTGCGGATATCTTTATTTCTGATGTGTTCCATTAGCCTTTGAGTGACTTTAAGCCTTCTGATGAGTCCCATTGTAAGCGACCACGTTTCGGAGCCATATGTCATCACTGGCAACACGAACTGGTAATAAAATTTTGTTTTGAGACACTCTGGCGTATTCGTTCCATGTAAGACATGGATATTTCACCGCATCCGGTTAGACAATAAGCTACTTGTGAAAAGGCTAGGGAGATAATTCTTGGTGTAACACCAATGTGTATAAGAGCGTCACGCCCGTCTGCGGACATCTTAACAGGCTGAATTGCAAACCTAGGTTCCATTAATATGCTAAAGTTTGCAATCACTTAGTAAGTTTATAATTAGACTTGCTAAGAGACTTCTGAACCAATATTGTCTTATGCAAAGGCGCGGTCATAGAACAAATCAATTAGCCGACAATCCGAGACACGTGTCCGATCCATTAGTTAATTGATCTTTATCCCTTTATATCCCTTGTTTGTGTAAAAGTAAGCAAGCCTCTGCTACAGAGAAAGCGGAGACGAAAATATGCAGAGTAGTGCAGTCACTTGACCAATTGGATTAGATATGTACAACGCCTATTGGGCCCATAAGCTTTAATAAAATAATCATAATTTTCCATCAAGCGTGAAATTTGTAACTACTAATTGAAATCCTCTCAACCTCAGTTCGGTCTTCGTCAGAAATGTTATTAAGTTCTCTTAATGATTTGATATTTTTCATAGTATTTTTTAGTTAATAATTTTAACGTATACCTACCATACCTATGTATTTTATTATAATAAATAACTTTTTTTTTCTGTTTGGAGTATCTGTTATTTGTTCATTTTGCAAACCTACCACAGTGTTGTATTATTTAACCCAAAGATCAACTGATAGAGAATGCTTTGTTGCATTAAGTCCGCCGGCGTACTACTACTGTACATGAATTAAATAAATAAATAAAGGCAAAACCTTGTATGTATGTGTGTGTATGTTTGTTACTCCTTCACGATTAAACAGCTTAATGAATTGGGATGAAACGTAAACCATATCTTGGAATAGTATATAAGGTTCTTTTTTACCCTGTGAGAATGTTATCATTTGTTGTTATTTTTTCCTGCATCACCCAAAGGTTCATTGGTAGAAAATGCCTAAGGCATTAAGTCCGCCTCTGTACTTTTGTGTGTATAAATAAATAAATAAATGTTTCCTTGGGATAGCTTCCTAGTTTCACTCGGGCAAAGCTACTGGCAGAAGCCAGTGTTATAGGTATGTATAATTGGCTGTTTTTCATTTACAAACAAGTTCATGCCTGTTTTACCCAGATGTTTTATATGTTTTAACCAGATAAATGCCACTATACACAAAGATTCGCAGGCGCCTTGCTTCTATAGTTTTAGTAAATATTAGAGTCTGACACGCCCTCTTGCTCTACCCTAGAGTGGGAGTAGTCAATGGATGATTTCAAACCTCAAAAAAATGCCATATTTTTGTAATATACTATAAAACCAGCAGGGTGATTTTCAATAACTTAAAAGGAATCTCTTTAGGTGGGAACTCTTCAAATAATCTCTCCCGCTTAGGGCGGAGCGAGAGGGAATGTCAGACTTTTACTGATATGACATGGGCAACTCTTTCGATCAATCCCGTAGCCCTAACGGCCCGTTCACGACCTTGCCGCCGTGAGCGGTAGCTAAGCGCGTGGCGGCGAGCGGTAAGAACAAAATATGAAAAGGTTTGAAGCGCCACACGCCTGCCTACCGATACCCCCCGCTTGCCGCGCTACTCGCCACTAAGACCAAAGTCGTGAACAGGCTTTACCGGTGATCCAAGTAGACCCGTCCATTTTGATATCTCTATGAGGGAACACAAAGCGCTGTTGAGTCAGACTTGGTCGTTACCGGGTAGTGAGCTATATTAAAATGAACCCTGCATTCTACTGAATAAAGTTTTTTTTTTTCTTTAATACGCTCCGCTTTCTACGAAGTACAACCTCATAATATAATATTAATATATTATAATCTAAACCAGCCAGTACCCTGTCTTTAGCTTCTCTTTATTTTATTCTCTTGGAAGCATTTAATATTAATTAGAGATTATTTTTGTCGTACCTAAGTAATAAAACCGTACGACACAATGATAAGGTGGGTCTACACTAGAGGCGCCGATCACGAGCTCGGCTCATGCTGTGCTCTTTTAGAGTGAACCCACCTTTATATATTCACTTAAGGAAGAAATTGCAATATAATATAATAATGTTCCACAACTATCACACAACGCCGTCTAGTCCCAAACTAAGCAGGGCTTGTGTTATGAGTACTAGACAACCGATAAACATACTTATACATTTCTAAATACATACTTATTATAGATAAATTACATATCGTGTTCACACAAACATTTGTCCTGGGTGGGAATCGAACCCACGATCTCCGGCATAGCAGTCAGGGCCACTAACCACTAGACCAACAGGCCAGTCAAAAAAAAAGAAATATATATTTTAGTGGTTCGGCAAATACCTTGAATAAACTGACGCCAGTTATTCTAGATTTATTTGACTATTTTGCATTAATAGCCTACTTAAGCATAAGCACTTTAGTGATGTCATATTAAGGTCAAGCTACTTTAGAGTTCAATTTCTTTAAAAAATACCGTCGAAGTACGACTTGGATTCACGCGCAAAGGGTTCCGAACGCATTACTTTAATTTTAGAACAAATATAAAAAAAAAAAATAGACTTCGTATAAGTCTAACTATAATCTATAAATTCAGATTCAGGAGTTTCGGAGACAATGGAGGGAATTATGATCAATTCTCAAATAATTATTTCTTGAATAATTTTGAACTTCTTTCCAAAGAAGCTAATTACCAATAAGTTTACCCTTGTTCTATTATGGCGGTAAGTCCCCTCTTTGAGGCGTGGTTGGAAAGACCTCACGGCGTCCTCACATTCCGCATGACGCAGGTCCTCACCGGATACGGTAAGTTCGGGAGGTTCCTGCACCGGATTCGTGCGGAAACGATGCCCGGGTGTCGCCACTGTGTGGCCCACCCGGAGGACACGGTGGAGCACACGGTGGAGGTGTGCCCCGCCTGGGCAGAGCAACGCCGTGTCCTCGTGGGGGCAATCGGCGGCGGTGATCTCTCACGCCGGGCCTTGGTTCAGGTCATGCTCCGGAGCGAGGATGAGTGGCAGGTGGTCGCCTCCTTCTGCGAAGCAGTAATGCTAGCTAAGGAGGCGGCCGATCGCGTGAAGGAACGGTCCTTACGCTCCAACCGCCGCCGGGATTCCGATTCCGATTTCCGGCCACCGTAGGCGCGGGCTTGCAGACGGCGAGCAATGGGTGGCTCGCCGTCTGACCGTCCGGTAACCGTCCGGACCGAGCCCAAGTCGTCGACGGCGCGTTTTGTTCCACGCGCGCCTCAAGGAGATGTCAGCAAATCGTAGGGGGGCCCCTAGCAGGGTCGAAGCCTACTGGGGCCACGGGTAGTGTGAAAGCGGAACCCGGGGCCCTGGGACGAAGGCAACGAAGGAACAGGAGTGGGTTTTTAGTCAGTAAGAGTCTGACACTATCTCCCGCTCCGCCCAAGAGCGGGGATGTCATTAGGATGATTTTCCCACCCAATAAAAAAAAAAAAAAACCCTTGTTCTATCAAAATCGTCTTTATAAAATGCTATCTTCAAGTCATGAAGTCAGTCTCAGGCGAAAAATTTTTAACTAAAAATTTTTTTCAACAACAACAAAAATAAATTATTTCTAATGTTCAAAAAGTATTCTTAGTTTATATTTTTATCGTAGGTTCCGAGTGCCCACAATCTCTTTAAAAACCTTTCGAAATGCCTTGTTGATACTTCGCATGACCCAAGGGCTGGCTTTTATAAACCATTGACACACAGCGTGGCAATGCGGCCAGCCTTTTCGATGCCATACTTTAGATTAATTTTACTTAGTTCTTAAGAGTTTTTTTTATTAAGTGTGTATGTATAAGATAATGATATTTAAGTATTTTTTAAATACATAAAAAAACCCTACACTAATTACGACTAACTAACATCAAACTAAAATATGGCGTCAAAAAATCTTCCACATCGCTGTCGACTGGTAATGTGCCCAAAAGCCTGGCGGCATTGCCACGCTGTATGGCAATGCTTATCCTCTGTACCTATTAAATAAATATTAAACAAAGATAATTAACATAAAAAAAAACATAAATACTACAAATATAATACTAAAAAAAAGTTAACATTTGCACAACGAAGTGATTGACCTCTATCAGTGTTTAACTAACCGAAAATTCATTTGTATATTTGACTTATGATCTCTTGTTTTGTTTCAATATGAGAGTTCACATTTCAATTAAAGATAGATTTTAAAATAATATAGCCATTTTACATTTGTATCTATTTAACCTATAAAATGCTGCAGTCAGGATTTTCTCGTCATTTCTTTTATTATTTTTCCTTCAGCCCGGCTGAATTTTATACTTATTTGCAATTGTAATAAGTAAGTAAGTGCTGTTGTTTTAATAAAACGCTAAAAGCTTTATTATACAAACAAAAACGCTAACCATTTCCGTCTGTATTTGACGTAGACATATGAAAAGCATAAATAAGCGGTGACGTTATTTTTACTGCATCATTATGTGCCAATAGAATATAGTAAAATAGAATAGAATAGAATAAACTTTATTGTACACCAAAAAAGTAACAACACTTATACATAAACTTCAATCTATGGGTACAATGGCGGTCTTATCGCTAACAGCGATATCTATAGGTTGTCTGGTTTATATTAGGATGTAAGTTCTTACGATCGTAAGAATTTAAAATAATACAGGGGGTAGTATGCTGTGTACTGCTAACAAATGATTCAATCTCTCTCTAGAGTGAATCATTTGTATACTTATGTATTCATAAGTATAAATATATACATACATATTCTTCCATTATATGTTACACAATTCATTAAAAAAGGGACAAAAAAAGAAGAAAAGGAGAAAAAGAAAGAATAAAGCCAATCTTCAGCACTAAATGTGGGTATACTTTAGCGATTTTGTAAAGGCATTTTCGATACAGGTTAAAAATACATAATCACTTAAAGAGTCTATTGTTCGGTTGTTGGGTCAAGAATGAAAAGGTCAAGATGTATACGATACTCTCGGACATGGCGTGTTTTTGAGGTTCATTTTTTTGGAGTCCTGACGGCCTAGTAGTTTCGCTATGTGGACTTGTTCCTCGTAGTATATATTATGGTTAAAACAAAAAACAGTAATGAATATAATTGATTGTGTTCCTTGAAATGGTTTGTACTCCCCAAAATAAAACGTTATTTACCCCAAAATAACACACGTTACGTCACGTTATTTTGGGGTAAATAATTTAGGTAATTATTGTAAATATTGTCGCACTCTGCGACGGTTTGTGTGAGGGATTGGACTTGTACTACAATTAAATGCTTTATCTCGTATAAAAACTTTGTATTATTCTTCATTAATACAATAAAAGCACATCTTTTTATAATCGTTATGTCAGATGTCCAAAAAACTAGACATTACTTTTTTTCTACTTAATTTTTAAACCTATTCTAGAACAACAAAATCCTTAAAAGTATATTTTACTTGCCAGTTCGTTAACCTAACTCATGCGATCTCCTTTCGATATCACAATATTATTAGGTTCGTCCGCAAAAATATTAAGTGTGAAGTCACTCTGGCTAGTACAATTTTACTAATCAGTATTTTAAAAATGCTGAATTGAACTTCAAGTTGTCGGGTTCAAAATCATTGCAAATTAGCTCTAGTACAACCAATTTCAAGGAACATACTCTTTTACTAAGCACCTTACACAGAAAAGTTTACTTGTGTAACTTTATTTTTTAGCTGGAGTGGGAAATCCTCATGGACGCCCAGATTGTCTCGCAGACGAACCAATCTAGGCAGTGTCAGATTCTTACTGACTAATACAACACTCCTACCCCTCTAATTGTCCTCTGATACGATCAGAGAGAGCCCTTCTGAAGCGATTTTATTTAATTTTTATTTTACGAACCTGCCATGCCATACCTACCTGGGTCACATTAGCGTGGTGCATCTCAGCTTCAAATCGATTGTATCTCGCAGATGTCAAGAAGCGCCTAAGGGATTACGTTTAGAACTTAGGCTTAGATCTGGTGCAATGTACGTGTATTGTAGGTACATATCCCTCCGGGAGATACCAGGTTTATGTTATGATATGATAATGTTAAGAATCTTGTAGTAGAATATTAATTGAGGTCTGTAGAGGTTTCGACCACGTTTATAAATGTAAAATCAAGCAACAGGAGTTTTAAAAATAATAGTAGATAGCGTTTCGTTTTGTGACCGACGACGGAGCACGCTTGCCTAGAACTAACTTATTAACTCTAGACTTAAAGATCTCTGGTTGTACGTAGTTATCAGGAAACACGGACTCCGGCAGGAAATTCCAGTCCTTAGCTATACTCACATTGAACGTGTTCCCAAAACGCTTTGTACGTGTGGGTGGGATATCCACCAAGGCGAGCAATGGGTGGCTCGCCGTCCGACCGTCCGGATCGAGCCCAAGTCGTCGACGGCGCGTACTGTTCTATGCGCGCCTCAAAGAGATGTCAGCAAATCATAGGGGCCCAGCAGGGTCGAAGCCTACTGGGGCCACGGGTAGTGTGAAAGCGAAACCCGGGGCCTTGGGACGAAGGCAAAGAAGGAACAGGAGCAGGTTTTTAGTCAGTAAAAGTCTGACACGATCTCCCGCTCCGCCCAAGAGCAGGATTTGTCATAAGATGATTTTCCCACCCAATAATAAAAAAAAAAACCATGTACTGGTGTCGCATTGCCGTACGTCTAGTTGCATCTAGTTTCTCTACCTACCCTGTAGCAATAAGCCTTGAATTTTTTAATACAACAAAAACGAAAATAAAAACACGCTATTCCATTTATTTGTCATTTTACTTTCACAGTGCTCGGAGGACAATATAAGTTTTTCAAACAAAACGAAACAGAATTGAGACAGCAGTTGGTTCTTGGAAAAATCTAAGCTCCAACAATACCATACATTTTATTGGAAAACTACTATCATAAAGACAGCAATTTATAGTAAAACAGAATAGTATTCCTTAAGAGAACATTCTAGAAACATATCGTATGGACCTGTCACCCATCGTTACGGTTTTGCACAGTGATAACATGCCTTTGGTCACTCATTAACATGATTTGGTCAGTGATCGCGTAGAAAATTGATCGCTTTCCATTATCTACGGGCATATAAGGTAAGGGGGTCAATAAATTTCCTCCATTTATTGTTTGACCTTGACTGAAGACGGGTGTAAACGTGGTTGTGGGAATTGTCATTGAATTCAAAACAGTGCTTTGGTATTCACTTACTGCTGGGCTGTGTGTGCCCCATAAAACCTTTGCTGGTAAGTTTAAATTTGAAAATATTTTCAAAAGACTGAATTTCAAGACTGTCTCGTCTTCTAACGTAGCGTCTCATTCATACTCAGTAATTTGTGTTAACAGTTGTAAAGTACTTTTGGAAGAAGTTACGTCAAAGGGGTAAAGAGATCCTACGTCTTAATTTCAACTTTTGCTTCTATTAATTCAAAGACAGTTCAACAAAACTTTTAAAGGAAAAATAGTATTTAAACGTGAATATCAACGAAAATGGAGGACTTTTCGTTCACTCACGCTTGCCTATTCAAAATGTCAAAAAAAGAAAGACATCTTGCTTATGACCTCATTTTTATTCGGAAAAGGATGAGTGCTTATAAAATATTATAAATCTTGATACTTGCGATGCAATATTCAAGCGTGAATCAATATTGTGACTAGATAAATGAACTAAGTCTGAAAAAAAAGCCTTAAAATCAGAAGTATTTATTCTGATCTCCGTTTATGCAAAATTCAGGAGAGCAAAAATAAATACTGAATCGTACCTTACCTGCCGAAAAAAAACCTGGTACGATCAAAATTTTGAAAATTGAGATGTTATTTGATTTTTAATTGAGATGGTTATAATTATTGAAGCTTGGTGATTTGAGATTCGAGGGATGCTGATATTTCAGATAGAGATCCTTTTTATTTTTTATTTGATATAAACCAGTGCTTGACTGTGATCCCACCTGATGGTAAGCGGAGATACAATCATTGATGACCAGGCGCACTAGTTTATTAAAAGCCTATTCACTCTAACCTTGAAGACATCTAAATTATAGTTGGACGGGAAGACCGCAGCAGGCAATTGTTTGTTGTTGTTTCTTTATAATTTCGGTAAAAATCTAGATGTTAGAAACGACCCCCGTGCACTATTTTTTATGTGTAAAACTTGTGAGTCCAATACAATAACGTATACAGGGCACTATTGAGGCTGCCGCGTCATTGCAGCGCATCAGGGATGTTTGCGGAAGCACGTATTGATGACATTTATGCTATCGTACGAAAGCGTGTCGCTTCCCTGATGGGGCGGGTACGGGGCAGCGCCAGCAGTCTCTTAAAAACCGTAGCGGATAGAACTGATGGCTTTATATTAAAACACTCGACGAGGACGCAAGTGTTATCCTCAAACCGTGCCCAGAAGTAGTCTTGTTCGTGTTTGTTAATTGTTATTTAACTGTGTGATTTAATTATTACTATTAACATGATTATTGAATTTATTTTTTTAATTGACTGAGATATATTTGTAATATCACTAGTTTGTAAATTGTATATGTCTTTACTAACAATAATGGACTGTATTATCCTGAAAAAAATAAACTGACCTTTTGGTAGATACTGACAATGTATCTATTTACCTACTGTTTAAGTTAAAATATGTTTATGCAAAAAGTTACATATAATTAATAATAATATCTGATGATTCGGAACAAAATTTACCCTAGACAATATTTTCATCGATGTAAACCTGTTAATGATCTTCCTAAAATTTAAATTAAACACTACCGTGAATTTATTTATTTATTGAAAAGCTCTGTGTGAAACCCATTATGTGCAAAAAGATCATATCAGATATTTGCGTTTTAAAAATTAGTAAGTTCCACTTATTCCAACCACCAAAAAGCTACTACATACTACTCGAATTAGAACATCATGATCACCTTCGATCATCTCTCTGTCATACTGTAATGTCGTTGTAACATTAGTGTAAAGGAATAACATGTTCTTTCCTTATCACGTCCTTGCCATGGAAAGAGTCACCAAGGCCCTGGATGGCCTGGATGACCTTTTAGGCAGGAGAAGTCTGACATGCCATCTTGCCCCACCCTAACGTGAAATAAATCATTTGATAATTTCACAAATAAAAATAAAAGCACATCCCAAAAAATATTCGTCTGTAGTAGGGAGGTCTTAAATAACTTCAGTATAATACTCCTGGGGCATTAAATAAAGATAAGTATAAGATGCATTTTAAAATCAGGAAAACTATAATGACAATCAGATTATTATTTATAACGAAGGTCACAATTTTTCAGAACAATCAAAGTTACACAAACTCATTCAATTAGCAATTACACAAATCAGTCCAAAATGTGTGGGTAGTAAGTTTATGTTTTGTCTCGTTTTATCGGCGAAAATATGTGTACTTTCTCTTTTCCTGTGAAAACTCTAAATTATAACCCGAACCGCATTGATGTTGATTTATGACTTTTGAACTTTATTACATACCAAGATTACAAATTTATAAATTGAAATTGTAATACAACAAAAAAAAACATCTAATTGGCGGCCTTATCACACTCGTAGATTTCTACCAGGCAACCCAGAATGCCAAATAACATAGTTGTTACGAAAATACTCAAATCGAATTGTTTTTCAGAACAAAATCATAATAAGAAACCTTTATTTGACCGCAAAAAAAGTGTTATTTTAGTTTTTCTTAGGACCATATAAGTATAAATGATGTCAAAACTGTATGACTGTAGATTACTGTAAATGTCCGCTAATTTCTAATTAATTGATATATAAATGTATCAAGTACACACAAAGAAAGAGCGAGAAAAAAAAGTGATTTTTGTAAAAAGACATCGGACGACATGATTTTGATGTTGATATAATATTTGCAGGAAAAGTAATTTTGAACGGAAAAATCGTTCTCTGAGGTTGATGGAAAGCCATTAACTTGTAGATTTTCCTTAAGAATATGATCAAAAATAAATAAAAGATGGTAAGCAAGCATATCCTAAGAAAAATTTGGGCTCTAGTTAGACTTGCGAAATAAAAGTTCCATTTCTAAAATTTTGGAACCCTGTCACGTACCAGTGATATTTAAAACTTTTATGACGATGCTCGCTTGTCCATTTTCTTTTTCACTACTTATAAATTGATTATTAAAACTTTTTCAGACATTAAGCAATAAAAAAGGCGTTGGACAGTTATTTTCTTGTGTATAAATAAAATACTGTAAAACATTTCAGATCTTATTGCTCAATGACTTTTAAATCAATTATATTTTAACCAATGAGTTTAAAGGTTAAAGTAGAAACTTTACAGTGTAAACGAATCTAAAAATAGGAAATCAGAAAGTAATAATACAGTTTGTGTTTTTCGTGTTCACTCAATAAATAGCTCAACAACTTCTCTATTGAATTATTTATAAGAATAAGACCAATTTATCAACACCACCTGTGAGTCCAATAGATCATTATCAGAAAAAGTCACCAAATATTACAGGAGTATACAATATCATATCTATTTTTACCTTCTTTTCAGAATCGAACTTCTATCAAGCTTTTAAGAAATGGCAAGATTGTGGATATGAAATACGTGACAATGCGTTCTTTTCTGCTCACAGTTATATCTGTGTTAGTCCTGTGCCTTACGGGGTGTCATGGCGAACAAAAACAGGCCGATCCTGACTCCTATATGAGTCAGCTCATCGCAGATTTATGGCTGGAAGGGGCTGATGTCATCAGGATTATTTGGCGCGATTGTTCTAAGAAAGTAAGTATTTCTTTAATAAGTTATTTAACAATTTAGTGATATAGCTATTGAAGGTTTTTCAGCAGCGCTGCGGTGAAGAACAAGATGCTGCTAGTGGTTACTCTAAATTAATTGAAATAATAGAAGATTTTTTTTGTGTCCTCGGATCGAAGATCGGCGGCAATGATCTCTCGCGCCAGGCCTTGGTACAGGCCATGCTCCGAAGCAAGGAGGAGTGGCAGATGGTCGCCTCTTTCTGCGAAGCAGTAATGTTAGCAAAAGAGGAGGCCACACGTGCATGGGCGACGGAGCGGTTCTCACGCTCCAGTCGCCAGGATACCGATCCCGATTTCCGGCCACGACGGCGAGTAATGGGTAACTCGCCGTCCGATCGTCCGGTAACCGTTGGGAGCGAGCCCAAGTCTTCGACGGTGCGTACTGTTCCACGCATGCCTCAAGGATATGTCAGCAAATCGTAGGGGCTACTAGGGCGAAGGGTCTGCTTTTGAAAGGAAGACTCGGCCCTGGTATGAAAGGCAACGAAGGAACAGGAGTGCGTTTTTAGTCAGTAAAAGTCTGACACACTCTCCCGCTCCGCCCAAGAGCGGAGGATGTCATTAGATAATTTTCCCACCGAAAAAAAAAAACAGGTATCGCTACACTGTGTCCGTATATTAAAAGGATTTTGTATGAACAGTGAAAATTTTCCTTGGATATAGAATGTGGGATTGTTTGATTTCGTGGGTGTATTGGCTAAATCATGTTGTTAGGTTAGCAAACATTTATTGTCACGTCTTCACAAAATTTGTAAAAATGCGAAACGAGAACAACTTCCGACAAGCTGTTTTACAGTTTGGCAGAATTTTTATTTTGCATAATGTGAGCAGCAATAGCCTTAGACAAACGACTTGATATTGATGTAGAAAAGTATATTTTCTGGTGTTTCTGTAGTTATTTTTCCAAAGTTATCGATGTTTTGGAATTTATTAATTTTATTTAAACATAACACGGCAAAAGGCCAAATACATTCATAAACGTTATAAAACGGAATAAGCGGAGGCTATTTTTCATCGTCATCATTTCAGTCTAATCGGAGGTGTTGCCTACTCGAGACGATCGACGAAAAGAGAATCGAAACGAAACGGTTGTAACTTGGCTAGGGGGGCAGCAATCGACGTCTTTCGGCTGGACATAGGTTTCCCCAAATGTCACCTTAACGATCAGTTTATTATAATTATTGCTGTGAATAATACTGCCGATTACATTAGGGCATTTCAAAGATATCCAAATTACTAGGTAAGCATAGATAATCGGTTTGAAGGACATTTTATTTTAGATCTTTCCTTATCGTTATTTTATTCTCAAGAACGTCCAAGCTTATGTAGATAGGTACTGCCCATTACGGTCATTTGTGGACATTCAACAATGTCCTTAGTCTGTCCACGATCAAACTTCGTATAAGCTTCTCGTAGCCGCTCGAAACCACCTTAATCGGCTTTGTAAACAGGTGCTCTGGGACGTTTACATACAAAAATGTATAGGATTTAATGGCGCTTAAAAGTATTTTTCTTCTTATTATATTTTAATAAGTATTGTTTTCTTTTCCTAAGCTTATTTTTTACGTAAATTGATTGTGATCATGCCATTTACTTCTCGTCTAGGTACTTACATTCTGAAATGCATTTGCTGATCGATAGTGTGTCTAAATTGTGGATCTAAAAGCATTCGTTTTTGAAGTAGAGGTTTTGGAAGGAAAGTTAAAGCGGTAAGAAAAGACTTTTGAAAACGTATCCCAAAGTTCAAATATAAAGATTAAGTGTTTTAGGAAGTTCATCACGATTCCTCGTAAAAAATTTCATCGGCCAAATGGCTTTTATATGCTTATATTATTAGCTAACACTAGTATTTTTGTTTTTGTTTGTAATGAATAAACTCAAGAGCTTTTTCACCTATTGAATGCTACTTTATCACTGAGTAATACAGGCTACATGTTTTTATATTCATGCGGCCGAAGCCGTTGGCAAAAGCAAGTAATTATTAATAAAATGTTCTCTCTATCCTTAGAACTCAGGCTTAGTTGTAATCAAAGGCCTTCAAAGACCCAAAATCTTTTGTTTCTCTACACTTCATTTATCAAATAGGATCATGATCAGATGAACTAAAGTGGCAGTGGGCAGGGCGCATTGCTCGTATAACACATGGTCGTTGGGGCCGAAAGGTTCTGGAGTGGCGACCGCGCACTGGAAAACGCAGTGTTGGAAGGCCTCTCACAAGGTGGACCGATGACCCGCGGGAGTGCGGTGGATGCGAGACACACAGGATCGGTCGTTGTGGCGTCGCTTGGGGAGGCCTATGTCCAACAGTGGACGTCTTTCAGCTGAAATGATGATGATGATGATGATCATGATGGTTATTTCATTTTTTAAATAGTAGTGATTTTAAAAAAAATATTGTTAACATATAAAATTAACATCAAAGCAAATAAATTTAAATGTTTTAAGTAAATTATTTTTCCTTTCACAAAACATTTTTTTAAAACAATTTTAGTGTTAGTGAGAGCTCGACATGAACAATTTTGAGTTTGTTAGCAGAACTTTACTAAAACCTCCTGAGGCAAAATATACGGCGGGATTAATTTTTTCATTTTGAAGTAATGAAGTGCTAATTTTATGAATTAATATTTATTTAACGGACACTGAGATTACGAGTAACTTTGGATATGAGGTAATGGATTTATTAACTGTAATAAAACATTTAAAAAAATTAAAATTAAAATTAATTAAATGGAATAATACGCGCCATCGAACACTTTTGCTCGGTCCGGACGGTTACCGGACGGTCGGACGGCGGGCTACCCATTGCTCGCCGTCCGCGACCCCGAAGTCCAAGACATGTGACATCCGCCAATTCACACTGGGCCCGCGTGCTGGATTGCGGCCTATTCTGTCTCTTAAAGAGGGCTTCAGTCCCAGCAGTGAGAACATTAAAAGGTTGATTTGTACTTATGCCTTTTTACTACTCCTTTAATCCTGAACCAAATCGTTTACATTTCGGGGCGCGCACAGTCCCCGATATGTAAACGATAGAAAACCGACAGGCCAACAACTCGGCGTCGATGCTCAAGACTGTGGAATTTTGACTCGACAAGACAGTGCATCATTACTGATGATCTTTTTGGCTCGCTTTTCAATTGACTCCAGGGCAGGTTCTTCAACTACCCACCATAATTTGATATTGTTTTGAGGAAATGTTTCATATAACGCGAGACTTCTCCTTTTGTTTTTCATCTTTTTTTTAGGGTTCCGTACCTCAAAAGGAAAAACGGATCCTAAACAAGATCACTTTGTTGTCAGTCTGTCTGTCAAGATACCTCTGGAACGCGTGGAGATATCGAGTTGAAATTAAAACCACATACTCAAGTCTGCAGCCTCTTGAGACTGTGAAAAAATCAAAATTCTGAGGTCAAGAAAAAAAGATACAACGGTTTATGTCGCAAAAAAAGTATATTTCGACACACCAAAGGGAATCAAAATTCATAGAGCACTTCCCTTTGACGTAGAATGAAATTTGGCTTAAAGCAAAGTCTCATAGCATAAAGATAGGAAAAAATCTGAAAATTGTAAATTTATAGTAATGTAACAAAAAAAAAACTTTTTTTGCGGTTCTGAAAAATCTTCGTAACTCAATTCGGGAATTGAACTGTTTTCATAGGTAAGTTTGTACGGAACCTTCAGTGCGCGAGTCCGACTCGAACTTGCCCGTTTTTTTTTTTTCATTTAGACATCACATTCCTTTTAGGTCTTGGAGAAAGGAGGTAGGTTTTTGACATTCAAGTACGCTAAAATTCGTAATTGAAGTACAAATCTCTCATGGCCTCAATCATTTGAACATAGTCACTTAAAGAAAGATGAGGTTAAATATTATAAACTAATCATTTTTTCATTTCATGGCACACGTTTGACTTCTATAGAAAGACTAGCCAGTTTTCATAGAAATGTGTTCATAATAAATTCCTTGGTACTTACCACACTCTATGTAAATCGAAAAAAGTACAATTGCATTGTAACCCACATTTTCTTCACACTTAAAACTCAACCTTAAATACACATACTTAAAGTCCATACTTGAACTGATGGGGATATATTCGAATTATCTCTAAATATAAAATTAAATATACCTACTGATATGCCAAGTAACTATAACTAACCTACAAATCCGCAGTTGGTGGACGTAAAAGATGTCATAGATCACAAGGAGTACTTCCCGAAGTTCGTGAGGTGCATGAAGAGGAAAACCCTAAGGGCGCTCGACAGGTCGTTGACCCCTGACGTCGTGCCCGTTGCCGACGGGATCAACTTGGTGCGGTTCGAGCTAGTCGACAGGTCCGGAAATGTGATGCCTGAGAATGAGACCAGGTAAGATTTTATTATTTTCTTCTTCATTGAGAGAATAACTAAAAAAAAAAATTGTAGAATATTTTATACGAAAAGAAAAAAATCGTAAGTATTAGTATTAAAAGTTGATGCTGTTCTCAGATTATTTTTTTTTTTTTTTTCTGAAAATCTGATACAACCAATTACAGTAAAGCAAAAACAATTAAAATTAAAAACAATACGAGTATACATCAATCTCTCTCACAGTACTCCTGGCATTCTTATAAAATCATCTTCAAATCATTCGCAAAAAAAAGGGGTTTATAGACCCATCGGATACTTACTACCAATGTGAGTGCGGTGCTACTGTTCAAAAAATGACCCACATATTAGAATTCCCCAAGTGCCGATACACCTGCACTTTAGAGGATTTGTTGAGTGCTACCGACGCTGCTATTAATGTAGCAACCTATTGGGCCCAAACAGTTTGACGAGTTTACCTTCGATTTGAAAAGAAGAAGAACAATCATTCGCAAACAGTTCGTTTTTTGGATGAATCCAAAAGATCATTTAGTGCAACCAGATAATATTTGTTCCAATGTGTATAGATACTCGTAGTATGTCGTGGCTAGATCATAGAATTATAATAGCGGGTTGGAATAATAATATGCGTTTGGCTGTTGATTTCTTTTAACACAGAGTATTCATTGATTTGGCTGATTCATATGGGTTTGGACAAAACCTTGCCCGTTGGCTATATCATGATATGGGTACCATGATGTCGCCATCGGGCAAGGTTCTGTATAATTAAATACGACCACTTAATGATCTAGTTGAACACATTAAGAAATGCTCAATTCTAAAATATGGCCACGGTAACATAAAATATACATTCGCACGAGGTAACTAAACTATTTATTTATGTACACAAAAACACTTAAAAATGAAAAGAAAAAAAGCAGATAGAAGAGCACAAAGGTATAATACCGTCGTATAAATAACGATGGTAAAATCCTCAAAATAATAACTATATTGTGTACCGTAAATTCAGTTTTTAGTTAAGACCTCACAGTTACCTAAATAATAAACTTGACCTCATCTCGACTAAGCTGAAATCTCTGGCTTGTAACAAAATGTGGGTGAAATTAATATTTTCATACAGATCGCGTGTTATCTAAACTTTCCAACAAAATTACTGAGAAATTTTAAAAGAGCCGCTGTATTTATTTCTCATATTACGAAATCCTTCACGATTTTGGGCCGGTTCTTCAATATTGATTTATTTAAATTAAGGTACTCCCACGACATATTCACTAACTACATATTACCAAAAATAACTTATAAATCTATTATTATGGTGAACTTGTCACTTAAAGAAGTAGACAGTTTAAACATAAATAAAAACATACAATTAATGACATCTTAGAGTGCTTTTAAAATAAACTATTTTTTGTTAAAATGAAAGATTTAAAATATTTTACCATTAGAACATTAGAGTAATTAATAAATACTCGGTTAAGACGGGAATATATAATACGGGAAACAATTGCAATAAATATTTCGATCATCCATACTAATATCGTAAATGTTAAAGTAACTCTGTCGCCTACTCCACGGGTAAATTAACAGAATCTGCACTACACAGTATGGTGACCAAAACAGAATGCGCAATTAATCACAAATAAAAGGAGCTTTCAACAAACCCATGATTCATCAGCACAGCCCTTGAGAGACGTGGCGTCGACCCAGCCTTAAGTGGCTAGATCACGAATATGCTCAAACTAAGAGCAGTGCAAGTCACTATAAATAGCATAAAAAATAAAAAAAAATTAAAACCCGACTACGTAAAAAAAAAATGATGCTGTAAAAATATGAAACAAGATTTTCATACTTCGAACAAAACCAAAAAGAAAAGCCGTAGTCACACGTTATAGGTATCAATCGAAAAACTTTAATAACGTGTGACTACGGTTTTTCTTTTTGTTTTGTGAAAATTTTGTTTCATACCTTTTTAGCGTCTTTTTTTGGTCATAGTCGGGTTTTAGTATTTCACTTTTTTTTTTTAAACAATTTTGGTGTTAATTTCACATGACTTTTTGTCCTTAGTCGAATAAAAACAAGGGCCACTTTAGCAAAGGGCTACCCCCAAGGGGCTAGGTTGACTGGTAGAAAATGCCTCCGCCTCTGTACTCTTGTGTGCATAAATAATTAAATAAATAAATACAAGGGTAATAGTTGTATAGTACTCATATCACAAGCTCTGCTTAGTTTGGGACTAGATGGCGTTGTGTGAAAGTTGTGGATTATAATAATTATATTTTCTATACTTAAACTGTCAAACGGTACAATAATAAAAACTGGCACAGGATGACTATGAGATTTACGAAATAAAGCTCTTTAATATTTTGTACTTCAATGAAGTAAATAACTCATTAAATTAAATACTTTTTACTTGATTTAGTTAGTACTATGATCATCATCATTTCAGCCGAAAGACGTCCACTGTTAGATTACCCTCCCCCAAATGTCGCCACAACAAACGGCCTGTGCGTCTTGCATCCGTCAGATTCCCACGGCCCTCACCAGGTCCACCTTATAAGATATCTTTCAAAGCGGTCGCCACTTCAGTACCTATACTAGGAAAATAATTGTACAGACTTGTAGAAAATGATATTATTTGTCATAACCAAGCACGTTTCATTAATTATGCTCTAAATCTAATGCCGTAATTAAATGTCATCTAATTATTTTGATAGTAACGGTAATTAAATAATGGCTAATTCATGATGACATTATTTAGATTTGAGTTTATTATATTTAGTCTACATTATAAATGTTGTTAGGCAAAGTACAGCCTTAAAATGGTTAGTGAATTTGATGTTTATCTTTATTTTGTAAAACAATGAAATTAAGGATAAAAGTATCTTAATGTGAGACCATCATCCGAAAAAAGACATCCACTGTTGGACATAGGCCTCCTCCAAGTGTCGCCGCAATGAACGGTCCTGTGCGTCTCGCATCCATCGGATTCCCGCAACCCTTACCAGGTCATCGGTCCATCTTGTAGGAGGCCTTCCAACGCTACGTCTTCCGGTATGGTACTTAATGTGAGATAAAATATACTAAGTCTATATTCTTCAAGGAATTTCAAAGCGTAGGTAGTAAACAGGTGGTGCTGCGAGAATGTTTGACAAAATTTCCGTGGCAGTGGAAAACAAAGGGTAACTGAAGGATTATAGGTGGGTTTTAGTCAATAAAAGTCTAAAACGTCCTCTCATTCCAGCCAGAGCACCAGAACTGGAGCCTTGGGTAAATTTCTGGTAGGAAACCCGTGGTCCTAGAGCACAAGGCAATTGAAGTTACGTAGTTATGTGTGGTCTTAGTCAGTAAAAGTCGAACACAAGCTCTCGCTCCGCCCTAGATGGTAGCAGACATTTGATGATTTCCCGTCTCAAAATAAAAAAAAAACAAACTCAGAACGGGAGATATTATTTGATTTTCCACTACTTTTTATTAATTACCAGAATCAGAATCAAAGCACTTATTTCAAATAAACAATTTACGAGCACTTTTGAATTGTCAAGAAGTCAGTCAGTCAGAAAAATAATGCTAAATTGCACGTTGCAAAGCGTAGACCTCTATGGAGAAGAATCTGCTAGACTCCATAGACACTCTTGGTGGTGATGGTTGTAGTCAGTAAAATTCTGACACGCCCTCTCGCTCCACCTCAGAGCGTCAAAAGTCATTGAATGATTTCCCACCTCAAAAAATGACATAAATGTATACCTAGTACCTAAACTGATATTGATTACGTTCCGCTCAACTTATGACAATTTTTTTTTTTTACTGTGAGATAATAATTATTTTCCATACGAATTCTATAGGAAAGTCATGAATACCATGTAAAGTTAGTACATCGTCGTCAAAATAAATACATAGAACGGTGCGTCGTCTGAATTCAACAAAAAAGTTCAATCTCGCAGACGTGCGGGATTACTCACGGATTGGATTCCCTATTCAGAAGCTAGTGCACGTTTCCAATTGGTCGTTTCATATGGAGAAGAACCGGCAAGGAACTCCATGGATATTGTTGGTCAGATGTTATTTAAGAAATGCAATATTTAAAGAAACTTTACCTCTGCATAACTCTGAAAAACTACATGCCTTTTATAATATAAAATCGAATAAAATACTCGATCGTCAATCGGAACAAACACACAAGTCAGGGTAATGACCCCGAAACAATTCGTCAGCGTCGTTCAAAGTGAAGTGTCGTATAAAATTGCGCAACGAACTCCAATTTTAGTTGTTGTAGCGAAATTACGAGCTTGTACTTAATATTATAACAAGAGACTGATATATATTATAATGTCATATAACTTATCTCTTCTCGGTTTTACTGTGACTAAATATTTTCAGTCTTTCGTAGAGTAGTAGTGTGGGAAAATCATCCAATGACATCCCCCGCTCTTAGGCGGAGCGCAAGATAGTGTCAGACTTTTACTGACTAAAAACCTACTCCTGTTCCTTCGTTGCCTTTTATACTAGAGCCAAGTCTTCCTTTCAGAATCAGACCCTTGGCCCCAGTAGGCTTCGACCCTGCTGGGCCCCTACGGTTACTGACATCTCTTTAAGGCGCGCGTGGAATACTACACGAAGGATACGATTTAGGCTCGGTCCGGACAGTTACCGAACGGTCGGACGGCGAGCTACCTATTGCCCGCCGCGCCTACGGTGGCCGGAAATATGGATTGGAATCCCGACGTGGCCCATTTCAAAAACTGTTTTAGTTTCGTCCTTGCCGGTCGGTTACTTGATAATCAGTTAGCTCAATAAATCCTGAACTATAATTGACGATGGACTTGCTGGTTTACATCATACATTCTGGTTTTCTGTTAAGGTAGTCATATATCATCCTGGCCCACAGTAACCACTCGCAGAGTACCTAAGTTAAAGTTTAAATTGACGAAAATATATTGACGTGTATAACTGATATTTGTAAGTCACTAGCTACCGGCCTCGGTTTCACCCCCTTAAAATTTGTTCCTCACTTTGTTGTCCTTTAAAAAGTAAGTTTTTATAGGTACAAAACTACCAATTTTGATAAGCTATTTTTCGAGTAGTAGTGAGACTAACGAACAGCACACAATAATACACTCTAATGGTAAAATTAAGTTACAATCATGATTCAAGCAATTAAATGCACTTAGTAGGTAGTGTTCTTTTAAGAAATTAGTAATCCTAATTGTGGCGAGTAACAGGGCAGAGTGGAAGAAAAAAACGTGTTGCGCCGACCCCAAATAACACGGGATAAGGGCAGGAAGATGATGATGAGTAATCCTAATTGTAGGCTAATAATATGGGCATCGACGTACTACATAGGTTGCGCATTGGTATTGGTATATAAGCACGCACACACGAACTAACTAGTGACGCAATCAAGATTTATCAAAATAAGTTTTTTTGTCCTAGTATAACACTTCATTATTATGGAGTGTGTGTGTGTGTGTGTGTGTAATTCTCTAGCCTGGGCCCAAAAAATTCTAACGACACGGTGGTTTAGGTTAGAAACGATACAAACGAACAACAGATATCTACCTACTCTGCTTGATTTAATTATCCTTTTGGCTTTCTATTAGTCTAACAACATTTTGTTAACAACTAACTTGTTATAGAAAGACCAAAACTATTTTTGTGTAGCTATTTTGATTGAAAACTAAATTAAATAATATTGTTCTATAACTTATTTAAATTGAATAAGTTATTTTGATTCTAAATGCTTTTAATTGTTGCGGGTTGAATCATAACTCATAAAATATAGTTTTATTTTAAATAGAAAGTTGGACAAAGTTTGAGTTTATTTGCGTGATCACATCAGAAATGAAGATATTCGCAGGAGTAAAAAGGTTACCAACACAGCTCGAAGAATCGCCAAACTTATGAGGCGGAACGGACGTACCGGAAGACGCAGCGTTGGAATGCCTCCCTCAAGGTGGACCGATGACCTGATGAGAGTCGCGGAAATCCGATGGATGTGAGACGCACAGGACCGGTCGTTATGGCGACACTTGGGAGAGGCCTAAGTCTAACAGTGGACGTTTTACGACTGAAATGATGATGATGAATAAGAAAGTTCAAATAAATTGCTCAAAGATATTTTATAGGCTAGATTTTAACGACCTATTCGTCCGTCAATTTTTTTTTTGAATTGGGATATCATCTAAGTAATGATTTCTCCCGCCGTAGGGTGGAGCGCAAGGGTGTATCAGGCTTTTACTGACTAAAACCACACCTGTGTCCTTCCGTTGCCGTTTGCGTTCTAGTACTACGGGTTTCCTTTATAGAAAATTCCCTTGACCTACGGTTTGCTGACATCTCTTTGAGAAGCACGTGGAACAATACGCGCTGTCAACGACCTGGGCTCGGTCCGGATGATTACCCAAGCCCGCACCTACTGTGGCTGGTAGTCGCGGTCGGAGTGGCGGTGGCTGTGGCATGAGGAAGTTCGTCCCATCACGCATATAGCCGTTTCCTTTGTTAGCTGGTTTGCAGATGGAGGCGATCGCCTGCCATTCATCCTCGCTCTGGTTTATGACCTGAAGCAGATCCTGGCAGCGCAAGAGGTCGTCAAATCCGATCACCTCCACGAAGATAAGGCGGTGCTCCACCGAAGCGGGACACACCACTGTATGCTACACCGTGTCCTCCGGGCGATCCACACAATGGTGACACCCAGGCGTTTCTCCCGCACTGATCTCAGAAACTTGAAATCAAGATTCGATTTTTTTTCTGTAGCATGCAACTTTATTGTTATTTAAAAATCCAATACTAAAAACTAATGCTAAAATCCATTACTCTTTGCCAGATCTGGGAATCGAAACCAGGACCAAGTTCAGCAGTCTCACTTACGACCACGAGACCAATGAAGGACTTTGAAATGACACTTATGATCGATATTCAGTGTAATGTGAATATCTCTAAAAAAGGGAACCGCTTAATAATATATTTAATTTGTTTTCTGTATCTGTCAGGCCCTTGAAAACAGTTATCATTACATTTTTCAAAGTAAACAACGACTCCACATACTTCCAGATTCTCTTCAATAAACAGTACGCTACATTAAATACACGGATATGTATTATTATTTGTTTTCCCGGAAAAATCATATGGAGGCTTCCGCTCAAGAGTAGGTTGACACAACATTGTCGAAAAAATTGTGCCAATGTCAACCCTCCAAACTCCTGTTTTTGTGTGCTTTCTATTAAATCAGAGACACTCAACGTGTGGCCTTTGATAGAAGAATAATAATTTTATTTAGCAGACTCGGGATGTGGAATATATTTCTGTGTACGGTTAGTAGAACTGAGGTACTTTCATTTTCAGATTTGTGTCGCAGAATGTATGAGTAATGCTTTTACCGTCACGGTTTGAGCAAATGGGTTTCAAAGAAAATATTGAGTTTTTAATATCAGTCGTCGTTTTCTGATTTGATTTGACTTGAATAGAGTTCAGATAAAGATCCAAAAAAAAATATCTGTATTGTTATTGTATTTCTGATGCATGCAAAGAATCAGGAACACAGAAATGAAATAATAGAAAGAGATCGAAGCTAGTTGGATTAAATAACTCGTTGCTTTATTATTATACAAGACCTGGAGAATATTGATGAATGTATATTTTTTTTTGTAATAAAGATTATTTTATTTTGATTAATTCGTCAACTGGAAAAAAACATGAAGCTGTAATAAATTTTTGGCTTATGTTAAATTATATTATATATTATGCTTATTGCTTATTATAAAAATTAAGTCTACCAAAATAAATATCTGTTATAGTATCTCTAATAGTAAGCTAAAGTTAAATGGAATAAAATAATGTTCTTGAACTTCTCACTTTGTAAATACGTTTGTAAATATTACCGGTCAAACCCGATCTTAGGATAAACTAATTTCGCCTAGGCCAAAAACGCAATTTTAGTTCCAGAGCGAACGAACTGAGCCCGGAATTTTAGGGCACCTCGACTCGGATAGGTTAGGTTAGAACGCCCCGCTCGCCCTGCCTTAGTCGCCGGGGTTTCCAATAAATACAAAAAACTATGCAGTTGCAATGCAGTTTAGAAGACTTTTGTAATTTCATATAATTACAACAAACAAAACTGTTTATATTATTTATACAAAAACTTTTTACAAAAAATAGTTATCCGACTTCACCAAAAAAACCCTAAAAGGATCAGAATAACTTTAATTTCGGAAGTCGGTGTTTCTCGGTATTATTTGTATCTTATTTAACACCAACTTCCGAAATTAAAGTTATTCTGATCCTTTTAGGGTATTTTTTAGTGAAGTCGGTTATCTTTTTTTTGTAAAAAGTTTTTTATTTCACACTTTTTAATTGGGATACACTTATAAACAGAGTGCCTATTTCTCATGACAATTCCAATTAATCCAAACACTACTAGGTTACATTGTTTTATTATGAAGTTCTAGTGTCTACCTTCCACCTTCCGGCTCCATGATCAGATCAGTTCGATAGTACCTTATAGCCAAAGTGCATTTCATGACAATTCTAATAAGCCCAAACACGGCTAGGTTACATTGATTAATGACGGAGTTCTAGTGCCTACCTTCTGGCTCCTTCATCATCATCAGGTCAATTTGATGATACCATTTTCAATGGAACTATTCAAAACCATTAGTTTATTTGTATTATCATAGTCGCTTAACTATCTTCATTGTGATATCTACGCGAGTATGAAGTTCCTTTGACTATTTCTGATCTTCTTTATCAGTTCCACTTCATCAAATGTTATTTTTTGACTGTAAATGCTTAAGTTCTCGATGAAAACACCAAAACCACTATGCAGTTGCCTATAATATTTGAGGAGTTCCCTCGATTTCGCCAAGATTCCATCATCAAATCCAGACTTGGTGACTATGGGACCATTTGGGAAATATACCCTTTCTAACAAGAAAATAATTTTTCAAATCGGTTGGCAAGCGACGAAGTTATGCGCGAACAAACATAAAAAAAAATACAAACATCCGAATTGAGAACCTCCTCCTTTTTTAGAAGTCGGTTAAAAATAAATTTTTATTACAATCTATCGAGGATATTCCAATTTAATACCTAATTTGTAAAATTATTCAAAAACTAAATATATTATAATTAATATTTAATTTTAAAAAGTCATAAAACATCATAAAAAGGTGAGGGAGTAACCGTCATACACATTCATGCATATAAACTTACGCATTTAATTAAGAGTAATAGTCTGCCGTATACAGATGAGATTTGCTTTTTTGTGTTCACAGTTCTTGGACAGAAAAGGAATTAGACGAAGGTGAATGGCGGACACTAGCTGTGCAGAGAATGGCAAAAGTTCTCAAAACTCACGTAATCAAGTTTGACTTTGACGATGGGAAAACTATTGATAAAGGTTTGCATTATTAATTACTAGTTAATTACTTTATTAAGTAAACATATACCTAAAGTAGTTACTTCTAAAGTAACTGTTTGGATACAAGTGGTTCACTACCAGTGTTTGCCTGCTGCGGTCTTCCTGTCCGATTATAATTTAGGTGTCTTCAAGGCTAGAGTGAATAGGTTCTTAATAAACTAGTTCGCTTCACTATCAACGTTTGCATCACTGCTTACCATCAGGTGGGATCGCAGTCGAGTACTGGCTTATATCATTTTAAAAAAGTTTCATTACTGTTTTTAATCCAAGTTGATTTATACAAAACTGGCTTGTGCTCGCGGCTTTGCTACCATCAACTGAGTACTATATTCTACTCTACCCTTACTCTACTCTACCTCACTCTACCCTACATTACTCAACTCTACCCTGCATTATATTATTTTAATATACCATTAAAACATCAACCGGTCAACTACGAAATTTCGAATTGTCAAATTTTCAGCCCTGCTTAACCATGGACAACATTACATTAGATGTCAGTTGCGTTTTTTTATACCACATTTTATGTCACATTCCACGGGATCGGGACAAAAAAAAAAAATTAAATTATTTTATGTCCGTCTAATAGTTCTAAGCTACCTCCCCACCAATTTTCAGTTAAATCAGTTCAGCCATTCTTGAGTTATGAATAGTGTAAGTAAACGACTTTCTTTTATATATATATATCTATAAGTATAAAAGAAAGTCGTGTTAGCCGGGGCAGGTCGCTAATATATCTATACTAGCGACCCGCCCCGGCTTTGCACGGGTGAAAAAACAGAATACATTTTGTTTCAATAACAATTTAAATCGTAAAACAACATAAATCTCTTTCACAGTCGAATATCGAGGTCGTCGTCGCCACCAGATGATGACGATGATGATGTTCGGCGTTGTCTCCATCGGCATGGTCCTCATTCCTATGGGCTTCCAGTTCCTTGCAGTCTTGGGAGGAAAGGCTCTCTTGCTTGCAAAGATGGCTCTCATCCTCGCTTCAATCCAAGGACTGAAAAAAGTAAGCATCCAAACTTTTTACTCAGAACTGAAGGTATAATATATTAATCTTTACCTGAAAATGACGAAATATTATTTTTTTCAAAGATTTTGTTTACATCTAATATTCTAACAAAATGTTCATATAATAACGTTTACTTTATCAGGCGCTTGTATCGAAAAGAAAAGTAAACAACTCTTCAAATGTTATAATATATATTTTACCAATAATATTCGACAACTATATATATACACACAACGCCGTCTAGTCCCAAGCTAAGCAGAGCTTGTGTTATGAGTACAAGACAACTGATAAACATGAATATTTCTAAATATACACTTATTATAGATAAATTACACCCAGACACAGAACAAATGATCATGCTCATTACATAAACATTTGTCTTGGGTGGGAATCGAACCCACGACCTCCAGCATAGCAATCAGGGCCACTAACCACTAACACCAATAGGCCACTCGAATATTCTTTTATGCTTACAGAGGTTTTTTGTATGAGATTCTAACATGGCTTAAGTAATCCCTAACAAAGTTGTAACATCAAAAAGCTACGCAGAAATGTTGAGTTAACACAATCCTGCTAACAATAATATTAGTCAACTAGCGTCTGCCAGGAACTTCGTCCGCTTAAAAGTAAACTCCCTATAAAATTTGAACCTTTTTTAAACTTACATACCCTTAGGACGTGAATGTTGGAAAATCTCTAAGTCCTAGTCCCAGTAATTTTGGCTGTGCGATAACATATTAGTCAGTCAGTTTCTCCTTTTATTAAGTTGTTTCCCTTTTCATGCCGTACGACCGTGGAACTCACTTCGTCACGTCTTCAAGAAGCTAGTTAAAGAACATTACCCCTCTCCCATGACGTAAAGTTACATATTATAAGTTACGTATTTATTTATAATTTAGTTTATGTATTGTATCCATTTATGTGTCTTATTTATTGTTATTGATATGCTTATGTATATTATATGGTTTTGTTTTGGGGTGTGTTATTTTTTTTTTAATGAATTCATTTCGCGAACGAAGTCCCGGGCAAAGTGCTAGTAAGCTATATTATTGACAAAATCCATTTAGTAGTTTTTGCATGAAAGAGTAACAAGAGTAAACTTTCGTCTTTATAATATTAGTGTAAACTTACCAACTAACCGAAATAATGAATTTACATAACAGCATTCTCTTTTAGGTAGACACTAATAATCATGATGGGTATCATGACAGGGGGAAGGTATGAATTTCAATAATCGATCTTACTTATTTCCTAACCATCTAACAGAGTCATAATGAAAATAAACCACATGTGTAGGCTTTAATGCACTGGTACTAAAATCACCGGAGTGACCCGTTAACAGATGTTCTGTTCCAGATTGCTGCAAGTCCGGTGAACTACGGTTTCTATCAGTCAGGCTACCCTTACGATTATTACGAGAAAAGGAGTCGAGACGACTGGCCCCAACCGGGAATCATGCCTGCTACACCCCCACCTGCAATGCCCGTGCACAACTCCTGGATGGATACAGAGGTCATCAAGCGTGATAGGATACACATACCAACAGATAAAGAACAGAGACCGAATAAAAAACCAGAAACAGTGACGTGGAAACCTGAAGTGCCAAAAGCTGTTAAAAAAGAATCGGAACCAAGAATATATCCGATTTACGCTGGACCGTCGGATGTTCCAGGTATATTCACGTCTATTGATGCGCCAACACCTCTAGCAGACTTGACAACGAGACCTGGCGATGTGCAGGCCGATTACGCAATCGATTTGCCGTTCAATCGATTTCATTTTCAAAGTCCCACTACTGTCATTTCAGCTTGATGTGTTTGTTCAACTATTTTATGCTTTGTATCATGTAGTTCAAGGTATATACTCGTATATAGGACAAGTGCTATATCCCAATAGACAAGTTATTTATTCTAATTACTAACAGATTATGTTGTACCTCCATATGTAAGTAGTGTGTAGATAATACTTCTAAAAATAAAGAAAATTACATACTTGGTAATGACTTTTATTTTGTGTTTGCACTATAATTTTAAAAAAGCCCCGATTAGGTAGTCGCTCCATGTAAAACATTGGTATTCAGCTGCATGAGATAAGACTGGTATCCTGCTCCAATATAGTTGAGAAAAGGCTAGGCTGATTGATTGACACATATGAACTGCACATAGAGGACGTGTGTGGAATACTGCAGTCACATATGGGCTGATGCTGCAAAATGTCATCTAGCAGCTTTGGACTCGGTGGAAAGGCGTGTGAAGAGGCTAATTAGGGATACAGATTTCGTTAAGTCCAATCTACAAAGCCTCGAGCATAGGCGCAGGGTAGCCAACTTATCGTTATTTTATAAATTGCATTTTGGAGAGTGTGCGCGGGAATTGCATGACTTGATTCCGCCATCTCCTTTCTACCATCGAACAACCCGACGTACGGCGAGTATCCACCCTTACGTTGTTGAAACTTCAACGGTCCGGGCTAAGCATTTCGCTTCGTCGTTTATACTGCGAACATCGAAGGACTGGAACAATTTGCCTGCTGCGGTCTTCCCGTCCAACTATAATTTAGGCGTCTTCAAGGCTAGAGTGAATAGGCTCTTAATAAACTAGTGCGCCCCACCATCGATAATTGCATCACTGCTTACTATCAGGTGGGATCGCAATCAAGCACTGGTTTATACCAATTAAAAAAAAAATAGAACTGTAACAAATATTATTTTTTAATAATAAAAAAAACATTTATCTACAACAAATTACAACAACACTTTTTAGTTGAAAGGCAGTTCTTTTTTGTGGGAAATCTGAAGTCTAAAATCACAAAAAGGAATATCAATGTGCGTGTGCGTGCATAAGTGATGGTGCTTGTATGAGTATGTCTTAACTGTCACTTAATCATGTTTTCAATGCTGATTTATTTGCATCCACTGAGTAAGTAGATACGAAATCAGTAGAATAATAAAATTAGTGAAAGTAATAGGTATCTATGTGTATAAAAATAAAAGAAAACGGCTGGACTGATTCGGCTAATTTCAATTTTTTATTTCATTTTTTTTTGTTCTTGAAATATTCGTGATAGTTCAAGGAAGGTTTAAACGGTAAGAAAATTTGGAAAAACTCACGAAGAAAATATATTAATAATATGCTTCATTTAAATACTGATTGCGGAAATTAAATTTAAAAAAAAAGAGAAAATAGGTAATAAAATTAAAAAAAAAAATATGAACCTGCTAATCAGTTCTTAATCTGAATACACAGTATTTTTTTCAATTCGCCCTAAATTGTCGGGTAAAAAGAACAATACTGTCTCTCTTTGTCCAAGAACAGCTAATCAACTGTACATTCATACATATTCATTCGAGTGTGTCAGTAGAGAAACTGTACCTAAGTCACGTAACTGGCAATCAATGTAATCACAGGCTATTTCCTTGTCAAAGGAAGCGACGCCTGCGCCTTGAATTCACGGATGAAGCTCTTCTTTGATTGGTTGTAGTTCAAATGGGATTGAATATATATCAAAGTGTTTTAATTTATTTCAATAATATCTGGTTCAAACTTTCATGAATATCGATATGGCGACGGCGAACTGCCAATAACTCCTAACTGTCGAAGTAAAAAATTCCCAGAAACTGAAATTATTGTTTACTTGTCTACATCACCTGTCCTAGTTTTTATTAACTGTAACATTTGTATATAATAAAGAATATAAGAATATTTTAATTTCATAAGAAGGAACAAAAATGTATCGAAGTTATTCTCAATAAATAAATTTTTGAGAATAATAATAACTTCCGTTTTAATTATTATGTAGCTTTAATATACTTTATGATAATGTAAGAGTGTTCCAAAAAAGTTAGGACTCTGAATTGACACGTTGGTTTAGTTAGGATGTGTTTCCACAATTTATTTTGACGCAGTTGCAACTAAATATACGCGTCGGAGATTCTACTAATTAATACATACGGAAACACACATTTAAATATAAGTGCTAAATAGTAATTTTCTTGAAAAATGACATTTAGAAGGTATTGGCACTTTACCGTCGATGGGCAAGCGAAGTGTAACCAATTTGCTAAGTGTGGCTTTTTTTTTTTATTCCGCAACTTTCACACACCACCACCACCTCCGGCGTAGCAGTCAGGGCCGTTGACCACTAGACCAACAGGCCAGTCAATTTTGTAATGGTCTAATCATATTTTGGCAACAGCTAGTTAGCTACTATCATCTTTTCGTACACAAGGACAGACAGGAACCCAATCGGCCTGCACGACTGTTTGTTATGGTGTAGTACAAACACTACTACTTAACTACTAGTAATTTATTGTTAGGAGATTCTTACAAGTTTTATACAGAATATTAAATTATACTTAGTCAACAAATTAATGATTACATAACAATGTCAAATAATAAAAAATGTCAAACAAATAAAAGAAAATACAAGTTAAAATCAAAGTCAAATCACAAATTAAAATAAAAAACAATCCTATTAAAAGTCACAATATTTTTTAGTTCAAATTAATATTCGCGTCAAAGTTAAATTAAATCATAAATTCGTCAAAAGAATAAAAAGCTTGCTCAATAAGCCATTTTTTCAAACGAGCTTTGAAGCTCCCTATAGTTGGGGCACCAGAAATACCAACCACCAACCAACTAGGACATCTCTGCCGTATGCCTGATGAGCTGAGGGCCCATAAAACACAGGATCAGTGTCCAGACACAGCAACACGCGACCACGAAGGAGATGGAGGACGACCTGGATGTCTTCCTTGAGAATTGGAAAGAGAAAGTGAGGAACCGTAATCGGTGGAAAGAATGGAGGAAGGCTTTTGCCCAGCAGTGGGAGAATACGGGCTTTTTTTAAATTTAACCGCGCATAAGCATACATTGTCTTGTAAAGATAGGATGAGCACTGTACGTAATTATTGCTACGGTTACGTAGGTAGGTTCGTGTACTTAGGTAAAAACCTTCATTCACGGCTGAACTACCTTTGATAAGATTGTGTAAACACAAAAAGAGACTACACGCTAATAATTTGTATGCTCAGAGCTAACGCATATAATATTATAATATAAGTTTTAAAATTATACAATCGAAAACTCAATTAGCTTTGTAATTGATGTAATATATATGTATGTTTGTATGTATGTATTTTAGTGTTAATTATGTACTTTGTTTATTTTTTTTTCTCACTAATTATTTAGCTTATTTTGTAATGCACCAAGTGCAACCCCATTTTATGTCCAGACAATCTCTTTCCATACCAGGTGGCCTGGAACAGATCGCGGAATGCGATAAGGCCAATTGTATGTTTTTAAATATAAGGCTCATTGTATGATTTATTATCTTGGTGAACAATAAAGTATATATAAATAAATAATATATTAATAAAACGTACAGTCAAAAAGTTAGCAAGTCTGAACTAATATTACACATAGTTATTATTTTTTTTTTATGATAGACAAAAAAATTGTAATAGATTAGAATCTCTGAAAATTTTGATACCATTTCAAAGTTCTTTTTTCAGTTGTGAAAACATGGAATAGTCTTAATAGCTTGGTTCTGCATGTCTTGCAATAGTTTTTCATTAACCGGGATTGTCCATGGTTGCATTTGTATAGCGCATACAGGCATAATTATTGGTTGGTACTTCATTTGATGAAAAACCTCTAAGGGAGATCCCTTATATGTACGAGTGGAAATGGGGTTCCTCATGCACCTTTCGAAAGTCCGAGATCCAGTCCTAAGAAGTCGGAAATATATCAATAATAATACACGATGACAAAATTTCATAGGTTTAAGTAAACCTTTAAATCCAAAAAAAATGCACGTTCCTACAAATTGGTTACAGGAGCTAAACCACGGTAAATAATTAGTAACAGATAGACGCCAATTTCTATTAAAACAATAAGAAAATATATAATAAAGGAGTCGGTTAATTCACTTTAATAAAATACTTTATTATAAACTCTAAACTCTTTAGTACTTTAAATTGATTTAACAAAGATCGAGGAAAGTTTTGTTAATTGATGTCTATTGTCATTAACAAAGGCTATTTTTCAGCAGACATTTAATTGGCTTTTGAAAGGTTCATTTTAGTAAGTCTGAAACTTTTTGATCTAAAACAGAGGAAAGAGAAAAAAAATCTATGTAAAAACTTAGGTATCGAATTTAGATTTTTTTTCTTTTTATTCATTTTGTTTTTACCTTACAGTCTCGTTCGTTCAGTTTTCATTAGATCTATTCTCCACATTACAGACTAAAGAAAAAAAAAACTTCTAAAAATAATAAGTGGCTTCAGGCAAATAGTAAATAAAGATAGGATTACCAAAGCTCTCGGTGACTTAGCTAGAGGTAGAAAATGGTTGTACAATGATTAGTGTCTAACTGCCTTATTGGTCTTATGGTCACAAGCGCGACTGTTAAGCGTGAGGTCATGGGTTTGACGCCAGGATTGGGCGAAAAAGACTGTTACGTTTTTCTAATAAGAATTACTCTGTAGCAGTTCGCAGTTTGGAAGTTACCACCAACTTGACACCCCTGTACCTCGGAAAAAACGTAAAATCGTTGAACCTACGCCTTATATGCCGTCCCATCAGACTATGCGAGTAAAGGAACAGAGAGTGCACCTGTGTTGGCGCTCACACTTTTGTACTACAATATCTCTTGCATATTGGGCAAATCTCAGCCCCCCTAGCCAAGTTACAACCTTTTCGTGTCGAATTCCGTTCTCCAATCGGTAACGCCTCGGTATCATCAATTGTAGAAAACGGTAAGTTGGTAACCATGTTGTCGCGCTTGAGTCGGCCGCTCGTGATACAAAGTCGTTCTATAATACCAAAACGTTGAACATTGTAGAAACGATAACAATTCATTCAATCATTTTGAAATGACTATGATGTGAACTTGGCTACGAATTTTCTATTCGTTTGTTCTGACCACGTAGTCACGTGACGTTAAGTTGATGTCATTCCCATACATTTGATTAGTTTTCGATTAGCGTTAACGATTGCAGATTATCAACTTGGCTAGGGGTGTTGTTGAGATTGGCTTTCATTATCGAAATTAAGTCGAAAGAATTTTTATTACGTTCCACCACAAACATGGTGAATGATCTCGCGCGCAAGCGGGAGATAGTGTCAGACTTTTACTGACTAAAAACACACTCCTGTTCCTTCGTTGCCTTCGTCCCATGGCCCCGGGTTTCTTTTTCACACTACCCATGGCCCCAGTAGGCTTCGACCCTGCTGGGCCCCTATGATTTGCTGACATCTCCCTGAGGCGCGCGTGGAACAATACGCGCCGTCGACGACTTGGGCTCGGTCCAGACGGTTACCGGACGGTCCGCCGGCGGACTACTCACTGCTCGCCCTCTGCAAGCCCGCGCTTACGGTGGCCGGAAATCGGGATCGGAATCCCGGCGGCGGTTGGGGAGTGAAGACAGTTGCCTCATGCGATCGGCCACCTCTTTTGCTAGCATTACTGCTTCGCGAGAGAAGGAGGCGACCGCAAGCCACAAACACTACGCTTCAGTTATTTTAGAGCCAGTAGCTGTGAGCGTTCACTTAGTTTCAGTGTCTCCTTTAGTCGCACCCAGTAGGACCTTTTTATATGAAATATAGTTGCTTAGAAAGAAGTCATCATTCATCATTATTCCAGCCGAAAGACGTCCACTGCTAGACGTAGGTTCCTCTAGGTATCGCCACAATAACTGGACCTCTCACATCCATCAGATTCCCGTGACTCTCACCAAGTCGTTGGTCTCCTTGTCGGAGGCCTTCCAATGCTGCATCTTCCGGTACGTAGTTATCACTCCAGAACCTATGGACCCAAATGACCAACTGAAACTCAAAGCATTTATTTTAGTTTAACTATTTACAGGCACTGTTATTGTCAAGCTTGGTCAAAGCTGCGAGATTGGGTTGCGGCCCTAAATGGAAGAAGCAACTGAATGAACCCAGGTGGATTTTAGTCAACCATTCCACTCAGCGGATATACTCGTAGTAGTTTGATTATATCCCACAGTAAAAAGTCAGCCGGTTAGCCGGTTATCAGCCAAAAAAAGATGAACGCCAGCACGGTTCAAAGCATAGATGTCGTCTGAATCAATAGAGAATCACAAAATTATAGTTCCATAGAAATTAAACATATATATATATATGAGAAAGATTTAAAAAACTTACTCGTTAAAAGCACTCGCAAAAATTAAATCACTAGTAGCGTTTGTCCAAATGTAAGAAAAAAAAACTATTCACTTAACATTTCAATTTCGGTAGCGCCTGTTAATCCTATTGTGACTAGAACAGGTATAACGACAACAAGCTTTCTCTTTTATGTAATTAAATAAAGACTATTTCTTTTACTGTAATCTTATACGAATTTCGTCTTTTTACTCAAAGGTTGACTTGGAGAGAAAGCCTTTTTGCACTAAGGTCGCATATACTAGTGGTAACACTAGTGTACCTACAGTACGGTGGGAATATGTTAACCACTACGAAGTTGGCGTTCCGAACCATGGCCCATAGAATAGTTGGCCTTATAATGTTCAAATTTTTGGAACTCAGGCCTCCTCTCTAGGAGAGCGGATAGGCCATATTCCACCACGCAGGCCCAGTGCGGGTTGGTGAATGTCACATGTCTTCAAATTTTTGTTTCTAGGACATGCTAGTCTACTTAGTAGTCTCATGATATTTTTTCTTCACCGTTTTGAGAGCAGTGGTGATGAAATAATTACACAAAGTAATGCGGGTTTGAACTCGCGACCTACAAATCGTAAGTTGGGGCCGTTACCACTCGGCCTCCACTGCTGACCATGGCACATACACCAAAAAAAATACGCAATACCACATATGCTAAATTATTGCGTAGTCAATTATTGCCAAGTTCGGAGCGGTCAAGATACTTCAGCTCTACAGATAAAGCGTAAATACAGCATCTAACTTAATACTTGGCCATTATTATATCACAAAGTCAAGATTCTTTGACGGCACATCATCATCATCATCATCATCATTTCAGCCGAAAGACGTCCACTGTTGGACATAGGCCTCCCAAAATGCCGCCACAATGACCGGGCCTGTGCGTCTCGCATCCATCGGATTCCCGCGACCCTCACCAGGTCATCGGTCCACCTTGTGGGAGGCCTTCCAATGCTGCGTCTTCCGGTACGTGGTCGCCATTCCAGAACCTTTCGTCCCCATCGACCATCTGTTCTGCGAGCAATGTGCCCTGCCCTGCCCACTGCCACTTAAGTTTGGCGATTCTTCGGCCTATGCCCGTAACCTTGGCACATTATGAGCACATTATTTTTTTCCATATATTTAGTAACATGTCCTCCAATAAATGCCTACCGTCCCTGGTCTAGAGTCTCACTGAAAATGCCACGGTATTGTACAAGCTGGGCAAGAAACTTGGTAAAGCAAATCAAGCGAAGCTGTTACCGATATTATTAGATAAGTTTACACCATCCCTAAAACGTTTTATACTGTCAGAAGTTAATTTATTTTAGGCCCCAAGCCAGCTATTGTTTATATGAGATACATCAAAAGCAATTCCAACTAGATCAGGGGATTAAAGGAAAACAAAACAGTTGGAAAACATAATTAACATCAACCTTGCTGTTATGTTATGAAAATAGACGAAGGTTTGACAACTGTAGTTTTGGAACCAGTTAAATAAACTATAGGCTTTTGGTGAGAGCGTAAAAGAATTATTAAGTGAGAATCTGTATTTAATCTAGGTAAATACAATTAAAGTGGCATCTGCGTTTAAACATCTAACCGCATGTAGCATGTAGCAGAACTCATAACCTTATATCTACATATAAGGTTATGAGTTCTGCTACCACTGGAGACGCTACGGTGTTGGGAGTCTCAGGACTATTCTGTGCCACCATAGGTGCGGGTTTGCAGACGGCGAGCTATGAGTAGCTCGCTGTATCATTGACAGCGTGTAGTGTTTTACGCGCACCCTAAAACAATGTCAGTTTTTCATAGGGGCTCAGTAGGACGATGCCCGCTAGGGACACGCGAATTTTTGAAAGAGTCACTGTGGCCCCGTATCGCAAAGGGCAACTGAAGGACACAGTCAGTCAGTTAGTCAGTAAAAGTCTGACACGCCATCTTGCTCCACCCTAGACTCAGAGAAGTAATTTAATAATTGTCGATTATTGCTGATAGCAATATCTACTAGACAACCTTAAAAAAAAAAACTGGGCAGGTACGAATCGCATTCGCGCACTGAGGGTTCTGTATAAACTTACTTATGAAAACAGTTCAATTCCCGAATTGAGTTACGAAGATTTTTCCGATATTGAACATAAATGGCCATATCTTTTGTTAACTCAGAAGTTTGATTTTGTCATAGCTTCAAGGAACCGCAAACCTGAGTATATGGTTTTAATTCCAACTCGATACCTCTACGCGTTCCCGAGATAAAGGGTCTTTACAGACAGAAGGACAACAAAGTGATCCTATAAGGGGTCCGTTTTATTTTTCTTTTGAGGTACGGAACCATAAAACCATAAAAAGGTCTACATTGTATTGCTAGCAAATATATCCACCATTCAATTTAATAAAAGTGAATACACAATCGTACATACATAATCGTACATATACATTTATATAAAATATACATAAAACAATGTTAAGAAAGACCCGAAAAAAAAGAAAATTAATAAATGGATTACAATGGAAGGAATTAAATTAAGAAGAGAAACTAAATGGTCTTTAAATAGATTTTTAAAAGAATCTAGTGACTGTGCTGTATTTTTTGTTACTCAAAAAACATTTTTGTGTCTATTATGTTTAACATAAATTTGATTTTAAGCTCCATTTTTAAAAGCTTACTTCAACGCCCCCTCAATTCCGTGGGTGTGTGACACGATTAAAGAATCTTAATGAATAGAATAATAGGTAAAGAAAGTTATTTTTAACACAAAAGATCAGCCCGTAGTACTTGCATTTTTCTAATAATAAGAGTCCGGCTATTAATTTATGAAAAATTCATTAAGAGCAATGCTGGTTGCAAATAATATTTACGGCATTCGAAATTTAAAAATAACATTAGGTGCCAGATAAAAGTGGAATAAAGTACATTGACCTTTTTCTAATATCTCTGCGTAGATACCCAAAAAATAAACAACTAACTGTATGTCATTACTAGAAAATATAAAGGATGTCCATTCAATACAGCGTTATGTCTTAATTTCTGTTTCTAAAATTAAGAATGTCAACAAACGTAGGAGAGTCAATAACTTTATTCCAAGTTTATCTGATGCCTACCTTAGTTCTTTTTTTCAAAGTCAAAAATATGAATAGCTGATTAGACTATGTCGTGGCCAGTTTTATTATACTCGAAGAGTAAACTCGAACTGCAGGCTTATTCGAAAGAATGACCGCGGTTATGAAACGCAAAGGGTCCCTAAAGGTGCTATTCGAACCTCGGCAGCAGGCTGCGGATACAGGCAGCACAAGCGGGCGCTGCACGAAGCCAGCTGCATAACTGGTTTTCTATGCAGTATGGTTCGGAATGGTTTTCACAAAAATCCTTACGATTTTTGTGAAAACCATTCCGAACGCGGTTGCGGCCGCACGTGAACCAGCTTTGCAGACTAGTAATGCTACGGCCGCAAGTCGATACGCACGTAATTACGTCACTTCAACATTGTCGAAAGTCCGAAATAATCACTACTCGGAGCCGATAGCGCTCATATTGGATTGAATAGTGGATTTGGGACTGGCAGCACGTGAAGCCAGCCTCGGAATCACTCCCGGCTGCGGATGCAGGCAACAGCTGCATGTCATGCGTGTGCTACCTGCATTCGCAACCTGCATCCGCAGCCTGCAGCGGAGGTTCGAATGGCACCTTAAAGATACACGGTTTGGTTTTGCTAAAAGCAATTTTATAAATTCCCACCCTAAAAAATAAATCGGAGTTAATTCGATTTTTAATATTGTGTGAGGCTTATGTCCAACATTGGGCTTTTTCTAGCTGAAATGATGACGATGATGCAGATCAATATAAAGCTGAACCTACGTGGATAGCAACTATGTTATTTACCTAAATTAATAACGTTGCTACATCATGTAATCTGCTGATGAACTAGATTCCAAGTAAAATATTAATTGAATAATTTATTATTTTACCTATCTGGCATATCTATGAAACATCAATATTTATCTAAATTGTGCAACAAATGTAATGCAAATAGTGACTATGTCAAAACAAACTAGGTCATTGGAATGCTTACAATGACAATAAATTGCATTAATTTGCAAACTATTAGTCCGGTCAATTTAGACAGCTGAAAATTGGTAGGATTGTTCGAAACACCATCATAAATGAAATCTGAAAAGTCCTCATCGATTTGACACCTGGAAAAAAAGAAACTTGGGATATAAGGTCACAAAAACGAATTTTTCGCGAGAACTGTAAGTTTTATCATAAAACTAGCTCAGACAAAAATTGTTCATCAGATAATTATCTATCTACAAAAATGTCTAAATACTTTTTTTCCTAAGAGCCACCGCTTTAAAGATATAATGATTCAAAAAATTGAAACAGGCAATCGTCATCGGCACACGTTTTCACGCCACCTTTGAGGTAGTGTGCTTAGCGCATTTTTAGGGTTCCATACCTCAAAAGAAAAATAAATGGAACCCTTATAGGATCACTTTGTTGTCCGTCCGTCTGTCTGTCTGCCTGTCTGTCAAGATTCTTTCGCGGGAACGCGTGAAGGTATGAAATTAAAACTATGTACTCAAATCTACGGTTCCTTGAAGCTGTGAAAAAATAAAACTTCTAAGTTAGAAAAAAAGATACGGCCGTATTCGACACTCTCAAAGGAATCAAAATTCATAAGGTACTTCCCATTGACTTAGAATCCTGAAATTTGGCATGAAGCAAAGTCTCATAGCACAAGTATAGGAAAAAATCTGAAATTTGTAAATTTGTAGTTACGTCAAAAAATGCACTGACTAAATGCAAAAACCGTGCGAATCCAAAAAAAAAGTATATTTATTAAGTCCACCTTTGTACTTTTGTGTTGCATGAAGTAAAAAAAAAAAATATTTGTAAAAAAGTTTTTTTTATGTATACCTACATACTACTACTACTAAAATGTCGTTATCAATATACGATTTGTCATGAGGTTGACAATACAAAATATGTCGAAACAATAGGTTTAACCTTTTCGAATACCGTAATTAGAGACACAATAGAAAGACAATGAGAGAGCGAACGGCCGGTTCGCTTGGGGTTTAATGAATTAATAGAAGTGTATAAAAGAAATTTACTGATCGATTTTCAGAGAAACAGTAGATAGTACCCGTTTACTTTGATGCCTAGGCATCTTAGTATCTACTAAGATAGAAAATGTTTTGTGATTTTATTTCTACATTACCGAAGTAGTTTCCACGCTATGGTTATCTTTCTAGGCTTCCATATTCTACTATAAGACATAGCATTTACAGATTCGTCTCAGTCTAGTATCCGGCCCCACTTTCAATTTCCACACACTCACCTTTCATTCCTTTGATAAAACACTTGATATGCGTGCCCTTGGGGTTGGTTTCTGAAATTGACTATTTGATGTATTAGTCTTGGAACACACTACTCTGTTCTATTTGATCTTGTTGACTGTAATAAACTTCAAATTGAACTGAGTAAGTACCGCCACCATCTATCTGGTAACAATAATATGTAGGAGTGTTTGTTGCCTAACTTCTCCTAAACGGCTTGACCTTGATTTGGATATAATTTTGTGTAGGTATATATTTGAATGGGTCTCTGAATGGTTTGAAAATACAATTGGGTGGCGCTACAATTGGGTTCCTAATATTTTTTACTGACAAAAGTCGGCTTTTGGGCAGGACAACGTCTGCTGGTATCGCTTGTAGAAAATAAAATCATTATCATAGTATGTAGGATTGTAGGTAATGTGATATCGAAAGGAGATCGTATGAGTTAGGTTAACGAAACTGGCATGTAAAATATATGTACTCGTAAGGATTTTGTTGTTCTAGAATAGGTTTAAAAAATTAAGTAGAAAACAGAAATGTCTAGTTGAGGAGATCTGGCATAACTATTGTAACAAAATTTGTTTTTATTGATTTATTGAAGAAAAATACAGTCTTATATGATATCCAGCATTTCATTGTAATAGAAGTACAATCCCTCAAACAAACCGTCGCAGAGTGCGACAGAACAAATCAAAGTGTTTTCCACGTTTGTCTGCTGATTTCTTCTACACCACGCAACAGATTTAGATGCAGTTTTTCGGTGATAAGAAAAGCAATTAACAAAAAAGGTTTATTTATATAATCTGCATCCATGCAAAGCCGGGTAGGGTCACGAGTCGCGTCACACTAATATAATAAAGACGAAAGTTTGTGATGACATGTGTGCGTGTGTGTGTATGTTTTTTACTTCTTCGCGCTCGAACGGCTAAACAGATTTCGATGGAACTTTGTACACGGATCGACCATGTCCCCTTCGTATAATTTTCTACTAACACGCGGGCGGAGCTGCTGGCAGCAGCTAGTTATTTCATAAATGTAAGTGAACGTAAAGCTAGATTCCCATTAATGTGTCGGGCTGTGTCTCGGTACACCAATCGAATATATCTGGTTAAGCCTTATGTAACCGTAACCAGTTATGTAACCAATCTACTGTATCAGAAAGCGCTTGATACGTTTATACTAATGTGAACCTTACTTTACCAACCGAACATTGATGGCAGCTTGCACTTACTGTTTATTAACTCTTGTATTTAGGCTACAGTAGAATAAAAAATAGAAAAGTACAATACACTAAAATAGTAACATAAATATAAACTATGATTACAATCGGATGGATCGGATGGCGAGCAATGGGGCTCACCGTCCGACCGTTTTTTTTTTTGGGTGGGAAAATCATCCTTATGACATCCCCGCTCTTGGGCCGGAACGGGAGATAGTGTCAGACTCTTACTGACTAAAAACCCACTCCTGTTCCTTCGTTGCCTTCGTCCCAGGGCCCCGGGTTCCGCTTTCACGCTACCCGTGGCCCCAGTAGGCTTCGAACCTGCTGGGCCTCTACGATTTGCTGACATCTCCTTGAGGCGCGCGTGGAACAGTATGCGCCGTCGACGACTTGGGCTCGGTCCGGACGGTTACCAGACGGTCGGACGGCGAGCCACCCGTTGCTCGCCGTCTGCAAGCCCGCGGCTACGGTGGCTGGAAATCGGGATCAGAATCCCGGCGGCGGTTGGAGCGTAAGGACCGTTGCCTCACGCGATCGGTCGCCTCCTTTGCTAGCATTACTGCTTCGCAGAAGGAGGCGACCGCCTGCCACTCCTCCTCGCTCCGGACCATGGCCTGAACCAAGGCCTGGCGCGAGAGATCGCCGCCGCCGATTGCCCCCACGAGGACACGGCGTTGCTCTGCCCAAGCGGGGCACACCTCCACCGTGTGCTCTACCGTGTCCTCCGGGCGGTCCACACAGTGGCGACACCCGGGCGTCGTTTCCGCACGAATCCGGTGCAGTAACCTCCCGAACTTACCGTGTCCGGTGAGAACCTGCGTCATGCGGAATGTGAGGACGCCGTGAGGTCTTTCCAACCACGCCTCAAAGAGGGGACTTACCGCCATAATTGTGGCGTGCCCACCGTCCGACCGTCTGGTAACCGTCCGGACCGAGCCCAAGTCGTCGACGGCGCATAGTGTTCTACGCGTGCCTCAAAGAGGTTCAGCAAAACCGTAGGGGCCCAGCAGGGTCGAAGCCTACTAGGGCCATGGATTGTGCGAAAGAAAACCCCGGGGCCCTGGAACGAAGGCAAAGAAGGAACAGGAGTGGGATTTAGTCAGTAAAAGTCTAACATGTCCTCGCGCTTCGCCCAAGGGCACAACTAAAAAAAACTAGACATTTGCTTTGTTTGTTTGAGTTAAGTTTGTTGTACTTAGCGTATATGGGTGAAGAGTTGAAGTTCAGAAATGAACACAAAAATAACATCATAATTTCAAGTTGCTCTTGAACTTGATTTTGTATGTAATTCTATCAACATAACATTAATGAGGCATGTTACCCAAGGGCGAAAATAATTAAACATGTTTCCACAGCTCGGCCGGCGGCGTAAAAGCAAAAATAACACCGCGGTTGTGCAGGGAAACTGATTTGTACCGTTGAAGGCTGTTGTTAATTTTATAACACGTTTTTGAAAATACAGTGAACATTTCACCACAATACATACCACGAGTACGAAGTTAAAATGTGTATTTAACAAAGACAACAAACACGAAGGCTTACAGTCACCCAAAGGGCAATGGAAAGGGCTATGCTCGGAGTTTCCTTGCATGATCGCATAAAGAATGAAGATATCCGCAGGAGAACTAAAGTCACCGACATAGCCCGAAGAATCGCCAAACTAAAATGGCAGTGGGCAGGGCACATTGCTCGTAGAACGGATGGTCGATGGGGCCAAAGGTTCTAGAGTGGCGACCGCGCACCGGAAAACGCAGCGTTGGAAGGCCTCCCACAAGGTGGACCGACGACCTGGTGAGAGTCGCGGGAATGCGGTGGATGCGAGACGCACAGGATCGGTCGTTGTGGCGTCGCTTGCGGGAGGCCTATGTCCAGCAGTGGACTTCTTTCGGCTGAAATGATGAACAAACAAATGTAGTCGCTTGATCACTTGAATGTTTTAAATTTTACTTACCGACGTTTCATTTTGAATTTGATTTTTATTCATTTTATATTAAAGTAGGTATTTGTTGCTTGTGACTTAAGATCCTATGTCCCCTAGCTGGGGCAGAGAGAGTCGACACTAGTCACCCATCGCGACCGGTCTTGAGCTCTACCCTTAACCTCGCTCCATGTCAGTCCGATGGCCGTCGCTTCTGCCAACAACGTGCGTCGCCAGGTTTGCCGAGGATGCCCGCGCTTTCTTTTCCCTTGAGGATTCCACTCCAATGCCTGTTTAGGTATATGATCGGAATCCCTCCTAAGCGTGTGACCAATCCATCTCCACTTACGACGTTTGATCTGGTGGTCGATCGAGCTTTCGTGGCATTCGTTCTCCAACAGCTCTACGTTAGAGATGGTCTCGGGCCAGTAAATCCCGAGGATGCGGCAAAGACATCGGTTTACGAAAATCAATGTCTTCGCCGCGTCTGTTGCATGTACTTATTACTTTTTTTAGGGCATGTAATGCTGATCTTTAAGAAATTGTGACAGTAATCAGTGTATACTAAAGGCAAAGTCCTGATTCACTCATTAACTCATCAACGCTCAGTAAACCCATCATTCTGTACAGAGGGTATTTTTAATGTATGTGTTAACGGCTAAACCTGATTTTAGGATGAACTAGTTTCGCTTAGGGCAAACCAGCATTCCCTACACACGCGGTGGTCCACAATGCGGGCCTCCTATTTCTGGGTGGTTGTAAAAAAAGTAACCACGAAGGCTAAGGTGAAAGCAGAGCTCCCACCTTGGTCTTCTAACCTAACCTGACCGTGTTGGTGTGCCCTAAAATTCCGAACTTGCTTCGCTCGCATTTGGACTTATATCGCGGGTTTGGCCTAGGTGAAACTAGTTCATCCTAAAATCGGGTTTGGTCGGTAACCTATACATACAAAGAATAAGAAAGGATATTTTGAACCCTATTTTATCTCCTTAGGAATTAAAACTAAGAAGATGAAATGGCATTTAAAAGTTTGTATGGAGAAACTACGAGGGTTAAACCACTAGCAGAAGATGGTCAATAATAATTTTGGTAGGCAAAAACGATAATATTAGTGAGAATAATATAAAAGAAAAAAAGAAGCGCTACCGCATGATATTTATTATATGATGATGAAGTATAAAAATAAATCATATGAGATGCCAGTACAACATTTCATATTTATTGTTGTAGCTTTAGCATCTCCATTTCTTAGCTTCGCATCGACATTTTGCCAGCGTCAGTAAAGTGTTCACTAAGCGATTCCGATAAGACGCTGCACGTGACACTTTCCACTTTAAACGAATCTAATCAGAGTAAACGACTTAGTTTGCCCTGAATGCACAACAGTCTCTCAAAACATTTATCTACTAGAAAACCGGGAAACGATCTGAATGACTGGTCAAAATTCGATGAAGACAGCTATTTAAGGTGTTCATCATTATCATTATTTCAGACGAAAGACGTCCACTTTTGGACATAGGCCTCTCCCAAGTGTCAAAACCAACAACTAAATCATCAACCTCTTACTGCCCTTGTCCCGTGTTATTTGGGGTCAGCGCAAGACGGCTTTTTCCTTCCATTCTGTCATGCTATCACTAACTCTTTTCATTCATCACTCTTCACACAATCCATTCATCTTTTGTTTGGCCTTTCTCTCCCAAACAAAACCAATCAACCAAAAAAACCAACAACTAAATACTAATTATAAAATTATTTATATAATTATTATTATAATTACAGACCACCTCGTCGCGCAACTAGCACGGGTGAAACCGGAACTTGTGGACGACCAGTTCGGATTTTGCGAGGGGCGCTCCACGGTGGACGCTACCATGCGTGTACGAGCCCTCACGATGGGGGATGCAGTGTGCAGTGTGTGTGGAGCAGGATCGTCTTGGCGGTGTCTTTGGACATCGCCAACGCCTTTAATTTCTTGCCCTGGATTGCATTAGGAGGCCACTCCAGTATTACCAGGTGCTGGAATACTTCTGTCGTGTGATCGAGGCCTACCTGACAGATAGATTCATCATCTACTCTGGTCACCAGGGAGAGTGAAAACGGCGACAGATGTCGTGCGGTGTTCCGCAGGGATCGGTACTAGAACTGCCCTTGTGGAACATCGGGTACGATTACGTGCGGCGCGGCGACCTCCCTGACGGGGTTAGCGTGGTCTGTTACGCAGACAGCAAGCTGGTACTGGCGCAGGGAGAGTCGTATCAAGCGGTGGTCGAACTAGCGACACGCGGGGTTGCGACAGTCGTGGAGAGGATCCAGCATTTGGGACTCGAGGTAGCACTGCACAAATCCGAGGCCATGTGTTTTTACGGTCCTTGGAACGTGCCACCACTAGGTTGCCAAGTGACGGTAGATGGAGATCATGTCGGCGTCAAGTCGACAATGAAGTACCTGGGACTCGTCCTCGATAGCTGATGGAATTTCGAGGAGCAAATGCTCCTCGCAGAATTTCGAGGAGCACTTCCGAAGTCTGGCTTCCAAACTGGATCGGACTGGGGCTGCCCTTAAGCGGCTCCTGCCCAATCTAGGAGGTCCAGATGCCTCCTGCCGGAGGTTTTACGCAGGAATCGTTTAGTCCATGGCCCTTTATGGGGAGGCGGAATGGGCGCTGTCGCTGCGAAAGGCGACCAACGGCCAAGCTGAATACATGCCAAAAGGTCAGGGCTATCCACATGGTGCGGGGATACCGCACGGTTTCTACGATACTGTGCTACGATATTGGAAAAAGTAGTTGAGAAAAGTACTTGTTGAGTTGGAAAAAGCTAGGCAGATTGATTATAGGCCAAACCCTCATGACACGGCCCTTCCTGAAGATCAAAGACCACGCCTAGGGCTCTTTTATCAAAACATAAACTCCTGTTCACAGGAAACTTTTTTTCTTCAGCAAAAATATACTTCAAATTACCGCAGTTTTTTAATCAAAAACAGTATCTTCATACGTCTCCTAGATAAAACCGCGTAAACTGATGAGGAAGTACGCACACAGTACTTTGCATAATCTTATGAATATTATGCAAGTTAAGTCCACGCTTGCTTTACACTACGGTAAGCAAAACAGTTTGTACCTGCTCCTTATTTCACGCTTGCAAATCCTCGTCTCCCGAGAATGGCTTTTAAACGGTGCAAGCGCACTTAGTATTGACAGTTTGTTGGTTTAGTAATTTATTTTTATCTTGAGATTGGTTTCTACTAACATATCAACCCACGTGAATACAGAAAACGGTCCGCTTGATGATACGGTAGCATATGCCAAACCCGTATACTTTTGTTTTTTGCAAAACTATCTTTGAAAGAACGTATCGTTGTTTAGTCTTATAATGACCACTTGTAATGCTTAGGGTTGAATTATTGCTTTACCTTACAAACAACATATTGCCTGGTTTGCCGATGTATTCTTGCCTTGTTTTTCTAGCCATTTTGAAGTGTCGGGCAGGTACATTTTATTGATTAGATTGCACACCATATGATTAACCTTAATTTCCTTCAAGGCAATCTTCAGTCGGTGCCTGGACGTTTAGGAAAAGAGCAAGGATCGTGGGATTCTTACCTCCCCAGTAATCACTTTAAACACATGGAACCCCGATACGTAAGACCACTCCGGAACGCCTTTTATGCAAAGACTGTTAGGGTACATGCCTGAGGAGACTGAAAAGGCTGATTTGCGTACGTTACGTCATAAACTCAGGTCCAGTTGAAAACCAGTGTCAGGCATTTATGCTGAACTGGACCTATTTTTTTATTTCATTTTTATCCTCAAAATGAAAAAGCGGAACCCTTATAAGATAACTTTAATATCTGTCTGTCAAGACCCTTTATATCGGAAACGCGTGGAGGTATCGAGTTGAAATTAAAACCATATATTCAAATCTGCGGTCCCATGAAGCTGTGAAAAAATCAAACTTATGAATTAACTAAAAAAAATATATACGGCCGTTTATGTCGCAAAAAATGTAAGTATATTTCAGTACTCTCAAGGGAATCAAAATTCATAGGGTACTTTCCGTTGTCCTAGAATCCTGAAATTTGGCATAAAGCAGAGTTTTATAGCACAGATATAGGAATAAACCTGAAAACAGTAAATTTGTTGTTACGACACAATTTTTTTTGGGTTTCGGAAAAATCTCTGAAATTCCATTCGGGAATTGAACTATTGGAGGATTGAGGTAAGTGTAAATTCGCACTTGCCCAGTTATTTGTGTATTGTGTGCCAAAGAAATCTACTTTCTTTCTTAAAGGGGTCACTTTTGAGTTTCGTATTGCGCTTCAGTACGTAGTCACAGTAATGCCGTCTTCCCCGGAATCGCTCGGTAAGTGTTCAGCATCTTCACTCTGAGGACCTATGATTCCAAAGTCCCGTCTGCATTAAATTATGTAAGTAGGGTTTCGGCGTATCAGGCTTCGAGGTGGTTGGCCCTATCACCTTCTTCACCAACGATATGGATATATGGATATACGATCCGGTGGACAACCGATAACTGGTGCCAATAGGTGTCTGCAATAACTTAGGAGATGGGGATGAAAATAAAAAAGTTCCATGGGTTTGAAATGACTAATAGAAAGTTTTTGTACTCAGGCATCATAAATTGGTGTGGTATAAACCAGAACTTGAGAACCTGGAAAAAATATTTTACCACTTTTTTTCTTATATTAAATTAGGTTAGTGTCAGTCAATAAGTATTATGGTTAGAAAACCTACGGGTAGTGTGAAAGCGAAACCCGGGGCCCTGGGACGAAGGCAACGAAGGAACAGGAGTGGGTTTTTAGTCAGTAAAAGTCTGACAATATTTCCCGTTCCGCCCAAGAGCGGGACTTGTCATAAGATGATTTTCCCACCCAATAAAAAAAAAAACTATAATTAAAATTTTGATGTGCTACAAAGAAATGCGTACATATTAAACGGGTGAGCCAATTTTTTACTTGTGATAACTGAGTAACACATATTATTATTTCATTATGAACGAGTTTTTTTACGAGAATAATTTACGTCTCTTCGATAATATTCCCTCAATGTTCATATTTTTATTTATTGGGTTTCCTTTTTATTATCCTTAAATTGAATACTAACGAGTATTTCCTTTTATTTATAGGTATGTGTAAAAAGATAAATTCAATAAGCAGTGTTGAATGTGTTATCACGATTCAAGTTCTGAAAAGCTATAAATAAATCGACAGAATTTGTACATAGTGTGTACAAGCAATAATTTGAACAAGTTTTATAATGAATAATCCATTCCTAACTAGTGTGTTGTCGGCCAGGAAGTGCTTATAAGAACAAACACAAACTGTGACATCGCATCGTAAAAATCTACGAGCTCACACGACACTTCGCAAGAGCTTCCGAATTGTTTCACATCACTCATTATATGGTCACTGGAACCGGTGCAATGAAATCACATCGCAAGAGTCGTATCGCAAATTTCTGCAATGCAGCGTCGTATCGCATCGCATCACAGTTTTGTGTGGGAGCCCATAGCTATATTTTTTTTAATCTAGATAATCTCTCCATTCATTAATATTATATTGGAAAACAATCTTAATATTAGAGAGATTAGCTAGAAGCAAAGGTAAAAAGATAATGGTGTTCTAGCTATAACTGTACTTTAAATATGTTACTGTAAATGCCTGAACTACAGTAAATCCTAGGATTACCTGGTAAAACTTAACATTTACCTACAAGTTATGGTGAAAATCCGAAAAGTTTTAGTGATTGTCGTTAATTTCGAACAATTTATTTATTTATTTAAGGACAAAGAATTGGGATTGGTTCGTTCGTAGAATTTCGTTCCAGAAGTAAGTAAGTTACAAAAAAGGTTAAAACGTCAATTTCCTATCAATAAAATGCTTTAAACGTTAAAAAGATTGGACATTGAAACAAAAATTCCTTCACATTAATAAAAGTTTTGACCTACTAGTACTTTCTAGGTTATATTCAACGCCCACTACAGATCCGGTAAAACTTTCATAATAAATTATAATTATTTACTTCACAGAAAGTAATAAAGCGAGTCAGATAAATTAGGCGTTCATAAAGTTTTCTAGAATAAAATAAAATCATCATTTTCCTGCTTTTATCCTATTTCTGTATAGGGTTGACATCGCTTATTTTATTCTTGCATACTTACTTCTCTAACTTCTCAGTAGTCATCTTCATTAACCCACTTACACACGAAACGTTTTGGGAACACATTGATTGTGCGTACAGCTAAGGAGTGAAATTTCTTGCCGGAATCTGTGTTTCCTGATGGCTACAACCCGGGAATCTTTAAGTCAAGAGTAAATAGGTTACTTCTAGGTAAGCGCGTTCCATCGTCGACCGCATCGTCGCTTTCCATCAGGCGCTTGACCGCTATCTCAGCGGTCAAGCGCGAATCCATCAAGAATAAAAAAAACGATAAAATTTTTCACACGACCCGTTCAGCATTTTTTCCGGTCTTTCTTAACCTTTATTTTATCAGTGGTGATCCAGAAAAATTCTAAATTTATACTTAAGTAATTCAAATAACATATTATTATAATATACACAATCTTTAAAAAAAAAACTTATTCATTTTTCATTTATTTGAATCTGTGGACAATACTGTACTTATTTATATAAAGAATCTTTTTGTGTCACCGTAACTTGTAACTGATAGATATTTAAAAAGATATACACCATACAAAATTACAGTAGGAGCTTAAAATTGATAGAGCGTAACAATCGGCGGTCTTATAACTAAAAGTGATTATTTACAGACAATTTTTGGATTCTACACTTAGATCTCAAAATCCCCACCATCCAGCACTTCATGAAACGCCTCTGCAAGCATTTCTTCGATACTGCTGTGAAACACCGCAACCCTCTAATCGCATCGGCCGCCCGATACAAACCCTCCCGCATCTCCAAGATTCGCCGTCTTAGGCATACTCTCGAGACCCCCGACGACCCCATTACCCTGCTCCAAGAGAGCCGTAAGGAAGCTAGTACAGTGGGATCACATTACAGACCGCCATCCTCGCCACCAAGGCTCGCCGCTACAATCCCGTCAACGTCTGCCCCGTCCCTTGCTCGAGCCAACCCGCGCCGCTGAGCTTGTAGTTTAAAATTCCCCATTAAAAATAATAAAATCTTGTTCGATTCAGTTCGTCCCTTGCTGCCCTCTCCCAACGACGCCCTAAGCCGAGGTCCGTACCCCCTTGGGGGTACCCTTAGCATGTAGTCGCTTAGTTTTAAGTTATTTAAGTAAGCCCTGGCTGGAGGCTTTGATTGTATAATAGAGGCCGCCACAGGCAAGTCCGGTTAAGCAGCCGACAACCTCCTAGGCTGACCTGCGAAAGGCCACAGACAAAAAACTACTTTTGGATGAATTTGACAGAGAAGGAAAAAAAAATACACAAGTAGTTCATGGTGTATGTAGGTCCCCAATAATAACTCAAGAAGCTGCAAAAATTGGTGTTCTTAGCAAAAGTGAGAAGCCAGGACAGGTGGTCAACCTTTATACAGCGCCAGTTCGATTGTGTATGGAGTACTGCTCTCATCTTTGGGCCGAATACCAGCATGATGTGCTTAAATCGAATGAGAAACGAGCCAAGATGAGAGCCAAAACTCCAAAGTTAGTTACTCCATAGCCGATTTTTATCGTTTACTTTTCGGGCATTGTGCGTTGGAATTTTACAAATTATTTCTGACAAATCCGTTCCATTATCGTACCACTAGACGTACGGTGTTGCACCACCGGTACATGGCGGGCTTTCCACCCATACATACAAAACGTTTTGCAAAGAGATAGAATTCACTCCCAGAGCCTATGTACACTGATAATTACAACCTAGGGATCTTCAAGTCTTTAATAGATTACTTCTAGAATAGAATAGTATTTATTCGATACAGGCAATACAATACAATAACATAAAAAAGTACAGATTCAAGTGAGCTCCATCGTTGACCACATCATCGCTTACCATCAGGTGAGATAGTGGTCAAACGCGTGCCTATCAAATTACACTAATATTATAGAGGTATGTTTATGCTTGGACGGCTAAATGGATTTAGATGAAACTTGTCACAAAAGTAGACCATTTCCTGGAATAGGTCATAGGATACTTTTTATCTCGGAAATACGTTTCCTTAGGACATTTTTTTAATTTCACGTGGGCGAAGCCACTGGCAGATGTTAGTTATATAAAAAAAACTGGGCAAGTGCAAGTCGGACTCGCACCTTGAGGGTTCCGTACAAACCCACATATGTAAATAGTTCAATTCCCGAATGGAACATATTTTTTTTTTCCGAAACACCAAAAAAAAACAAAATTGTGACGTAACTACAAATTTACAGTTTTCAGATTTATTCCTATACTTTTGCTATAAGACCTTGCATTAAGCCAAATTTCAGGATTCTGGGTCAACGAAAAGTCATCATCATCTTCCTGCCCTTGTCCCATCTTATTTGGGGTCGGCGCAACACGTGTTTTTCTTCCATTATATCCTGTCAACCGTCATACTATCACTAACTTCCTTTTCTTTCATATCATTGTACACAATCCATCCATCTGGGTCAACGAAAAGTACACAATGAATTTTGATTTCCTCGAGAATGTCGAAATGTACGTTTTTTGCCACATAAACCAAAGTATCTTTTTTTCTCGTTAACTTACAAGTTTGATTTTTTTAGATTGACTTAGGTATATGGTATTTATTTCAACTCAATACCTCTATGCGTTCCTGAGATAAAGGGTCTTGACAGACAGATGGACAGACGCACGGACAACAAAGTAACCTGTAAGGGTTCCGTATTTTCCTTTTGAGATACGGAACCTTAAAAAAAACTATATTAACTCTACAACGTCCACCCTATAAATACTCGAAGTCCTACATAATGCCAGTCTGGGCGCTCATTTGAATGTCTGAACAACTCGTGAATGATAAACACAGAACAGTTACTCGGAAGTCCTCGTGTTTATTTAAGCATATTATTACAAACCAGCTATTATTCAATAAAGTCTGTTACCAAAAATGAAATGAAATATACTGTAATAATAAACTTATCTCCAAACTTGAACTCCAAAATGAAGATGACTTTTCATCATTCAAAACTAAACAGTAAGATATATTTTGAGCGGAATAAATTTAATTTCTTGCTTGTGGCTCTGACAATTGTACAGTTTTTTTTTTTCAATGACATCCCGCCCTTAGGCGGAGCGAGAGGGTGTGTCAGACTTTCACTGACTAAAACCTACTCCTGTTCCTCCGTTACCTTTTATACCCGGGCCGAGTCTGGCAAGCACGCGCCTACGGTGGCCGGAAATCGGGATCGGGATCCCGGCGGCTGGGGCGTGAGGGCCGCGCCATCGCGCGTAATTGTACAGTGTTGGTTTGACTTTATTTGTGACAGATTTAAAAACGTTCCTTAATGAATGAGAAGGCTAACCTAACCCTTATTTTAAAGGCTTTGATCTAGCTAAACCTAATCACACTAATATTACAAAGGCGTAAGGATTGTATGTGTGTATGTATGTCAATCCTTTACGTTCAAACGGCTGACCTAAATTTGACGTCCAAATTTTTGATAAAATTTGGCACGCGTGTTGGCCATAGATAGATAGATATTCTTTATTGTACACCAAAAACACAATTTACATTAGGCCATGTCCTGGAATAACACATAGGGTACTTTTATCCTGTATATTCTGTATAGACAGGGAGCAAATAATTCATAAAGGCATAAAATTGGTACTAATCTCAATATAAAAAAAAAACATTTCATTAATAGAAAGCCAGGAATATATTTATAATTCCTGTTGCTGATGCAATAGCTATTTATTATCCTGTCATGTGAAGAAAGCCGCGAGCAAAAGCTAGCACGTAATAAAAATGGAATTTTGGTAAGAATCCTCTTTTTTATGAGTAGGTTGATATGTGGGGTTAAATTAAAAATGACGTACTTACTTATTAAATCTGGGAAACTTAGGGTTGAGCTACATCTGGTTGCACCGAATCGTGTTATTTCCGAAAATTCTTGGGGTTTCACACTAAGGTGACTCCTGCTCAATCTCTTCTTCTACCACTCATATACTCGTGGAAGTCTATATTCTAGATGCTACACAAGTGCTTCTAAACAAATTCGAGTGACTGCAGAATTTGTGTAACCGCTTTATTTTGGCCTCCACAAATATGATCATGTGTAAACCCTATCACACCACCAATTCTCTGCTCTTTCAAACTCCGCGTCACTCTTCCAGCTGCTATGATGGTTCCTTTTCTGTAACTGCAATGCGTCTCTGGAACTCTCTTCCACACTCCCTTTTGCGACAGTCCATTCCTAGAGGAAAATTAAAGAGCACTTCTTTTCACAACTGACACAATATTCGCATAAATTGGTATGTATTAGTATTCACGTATATTTTTATATTTATGTTTATTTGTATTGTACACTGGACCTTACCGTCAAATGTTATCTCTCTCTATCACTCAAAGGGGGCAAACTCATTGTTGAGTTAAGCTCACTTTTATACATGAAATGTCAAATCACTATGTTTTATATTAAGTTTTTTTCTTTTTGTGTAAAATAAAGAATTAAGAATTGTCGAACTACTCGTCGTTTTTGGCGTGTGTGGTCTCACTCACGCTCTCTTTCTTGCTCTAGTAAATCACAGAAAAGGATAGAAATATAGGAAAATGCGATTCGGTGCGGCTAGATGTAGCTCAGCCCTTTTACGCCACCCACGCATTTTTGGTAAGGGTCGCTAAAAATAGCGCAGAAGATTATTCATAACAACATAAGGAATGGGTGGGCGGGAAACTCACATTAGTCACTTCTATTGCACTATTGTGATCTTAACACACCATTATCGTATTATGTGTGGGAGAAATGGTCCTAGGCTAAGCCGCTAAGGATGATGGCCCATTGAGGTTAGTTTACGAGGGTGACACAATGTATGAGTCATTTGTTATTGTTAAGAGTGGTTAATAAATTAAAAATAGTTATTATGTCTTCAGAATCTGTAATGGTTTTTGTGTAATGGTACTGTTTTTTTTTTTTTGAGATATGAAATCATTCAATGATTTCTCCCGCTCTAGAGTAGAAGGGCTGGTCAGATTTTTACTGACTAAAACCACAAATGTGTCTTTCAGTTGCCCTTTACGTTTTAGGACCACGAGTTTCCTTTTCAGAAAATGCCCGTGCTGTAGCGGGTGTTGGCCCTACTGGGCCCCTACGGTTTGCTGACGTCTCTTCTTTTCTTTTCTCAATAATACGCGCTGTCAACTACTTGGGCTCAGTCCGGAAGATACTAGATGGCGAGCTACCTATTGCTCGTCATCCGCAAGCCCGCACCAGCCTGGCCTGACACAGGGCCCGATCCTAAGTAAATGCGAAGGTAAGACTCTCGGAATTACTTGAAAGAATTACTGTGACCCTGGAACATAAAGGGTAACTTAAACCATACAGGTTGGTTGTAGTTAGTAAATGACTGACACCTGTTCTTGCTCCACTGCAGTAGGAGTTATTTAATAATTACTCACCTAAGAACCTTATCTTTACCTAACCCTACCTACCTTTTTTGACTTCTTAAATCCAATTTCTTTGCTCTGGTCATAATAAAAATCTCCGATCTACCAATAATCGACTTCTACGATGTCCCACACACCGCTCTGGGTTTATCCAGTCCTCCTTCTTTGTCCAGGCTATATCTCTTTGGAATGCGCTCCCGATGAACTTCAGGATGGCTTCCAGTCGGTTTACTTTTAAGGTGTTAGCATGCGACACATTCGCAGGAAGTTAGTGTAATATTCATAACGTTCATTTGTTGGATTCGTTTTTCATAATTACATTGTTAATTTGTATGTATTTAAGTAAGTATATATTTATCATTGTATTTCTTTTCTATTTCTTTACCATTAAGCTGCACGTACCATGTTTTTTTTCTGCGCTACCCTAAGGTCGACTGGCAGGAAATACCTAAGGCATTAAGTCCGCCAGTGTGCATAAAGTTTTAATAAATAAATAAATAAAAAAGGCGTTTTATAACGTTTCCAAAAGCTACCTACATGACATACTTTTTTTTAAATATCTCTGCTATTATCGATGCCTAAGTCAATGTGAAGGCTAGACTTAGGCACCAATAATAGTAGAAAAAGGCGTTCTAAAAAGTTTTCAAAAACTACCTACTATGAAATACTTTTTTTGAATATCTCTACTATTACCTGTGCTTAAGTAAATGCGAAAGCAAGACTCTCGGTGTTCCTGTTAGAGTCAGAACTTTAGATGATTACACTAATATTGTATATGCGAAAGCTTGTGAGTGTGTATATTTGTAGGTTTGTTAATTTTTCATGCTCGAACGGCTGAATGGCAGATCATGTCCTAGCACATAAGATTTTTTCTCTCGGTAGTATGTTTCCTTGGGATAATTTTCCACTATCACTGGCTGAAGTTAACAGTGGACGTCTTTTGGCTGAAATGATGATGATGATGATGACTGACTGATGCAGGTGGCAGCAGCTTTTTATAATCAGACAAGTCATAAGAATACCTCTATCTCAATTCAGCAAACAGACAGAATACTTTACTTTCATTACGAAATATGAGAAGCCTTTTGCGGCTAGCGTTATTATTTTATTTTTTCTAAATCTTATCTTGTCGAGTTAACCAAAGCACGTTCCTTCATTTAATCAAGCGTAGGTAGATTAATAGCCAGCCAGTTTTTTGGAGCAAAGAGTTTGCCAATATAAGTCAACAACTAGGCAAATGTAAAAATACTTTTTTTTTCAGATTACACAGTTTGTGCTGGTTAAATACCAGTGTCAAGTTTAAAAGGCAGGCGACCAACTGGTTAAATAAGTTTTGTTTTTATAATATGTATTTGTTTAAGATTATTTTATGTATTTTTTTTATGGGCCTATGATGTCTGAAAATAAAATAATTATTATTATTTGTTTTCCATTAGAGGATCAAATGAATTCTAATATTGTTGCGGTATTTGCTAGTAATGGTGCCATTCGAACCTCAGCTGCAGGCTGCAAATGCAAGTAGCACACGCATGACACACAGCCGTTGCCTGCATCCGCAGCCGGTAGTGATTTTGAGGCTTGCTACACGTGCTGCCAGTCGCAAATCTATGATTCAATCCAATATGAGCGCTATCAGCTCTACTGAGAGCCGATAGCGCTCATATTATATATCTCCTTGGCGAGCTTCGCTAGTCAATTTCAGCTGTTTTCCGAGATCGCACCTGTTTCATCGATTCCACATACTTTCTAGTTATGTAGTCACTTGAGATACAACATTATACCAATTTTACATTACGATTCTACTAGAATTCAATTTGCGAATAAATAAAACAGTCACGGGACTTCACTCGAAAAAAAATCTTCAACAAAAACGTTTTTTCATTTAATCTATCAAGAGGTCATTACTAGCCAACTTTTTATTGAAGAAATGTAACTCTTTTACTCCAAGAAACTGGCTGGCAAATAAATCGATAAAAACACCAGCAAAAAAAAAATGAGGAGAAAATTGATTCAGAAAGTTTGTAATGTTTTTTTTTTTGTAATTGGCTAGTAACGTGCCTATATTGAAAAAAATCTGAATATTTGATGGAATGCTCAGCAAATGGCCAGTATTTTAGTGTACAAAAAAAAAGAAACATTCAAATATCGAAAGCGTAACAAGATTTGATTTTTAATGCCCGCGGATGCGTAGGCGGGTTGTAACATTTTATCGTTTACAAAGGTTATCATATTTTATTTTCATGTCGTGTTTTTCAGCAAAAAAAAGTTCTTATTTATTTTTGACAAGTGGTAGTTTTGATATTAAGGTTAGTCAAGCATTTTAACTTTTAATTAAAAATAATTACGCACCTGAAGTTACAATTATTTTCCGTTTCGTTTGCTGAAAAGGCAAACACTAGAAGTTTTTTAGTTTTTGTTTCTAAATCGCCTGAGAAATATTTATTAAATATTTACAAAAATCGATCGGTGTTCGTTAGCCTCGTTAAAACTGATAAAAGGCTTAACTGAGTGAACGATTTTTATGTGTTTGGTTTGCCCACACAGGGGTAGTCAAAGTAAAAAAAAAACAAGGGAAACTCTTTAAAAAATTAAAAAATTCGAAATTGTTAATTAATTTTGTATGAGAATCAGTGGGAAGTATTTATTTCAGCTGTAGTAAGAAAATGACAGTACACATAGCAATAAATTATCAATTCACAAAGCGTTGCAAATGTTGCAATCTCTTACGGTATCGTCTTTGAAGCGGTCTCGTAGCTAATTGGCTACAGTGAGCTCGGCGCGATCTTACTTACGAGAGGTTCTTTAAGCAGCCAGACAAGCCACCCCCGGGCTTATCAAATAAATAAAGGGTAAAAAGAAAATGGAATTTCATAATTTTTGTATTCTATATTGCTTTTATATTGTATCGGTATCACATCTGTATTTAAGCTAATTTCATTATCAAGTATCTACCAGTGCCCACAAAAACTCAACACATGCCGCTAAAACTACATTAATGTAAACTTTGTTCTCGTTAAAGTTAATTAAACTTCTTGATTTTTTATTTTTTTATTCAGTTCACGAGGACATTCCCTGTTTTTTGTGTCCACAAAAACTCAACACATGCCACTACCCCACCAACTGTGTTCCCATATTGTCGTCGTGGTGGGGCTTGCGTGTCTCTGTGATCTTGAGTGCTATGCTGGTAGAGCTACTCATGCCGAAAGGCCTCAAGTGACGGACCAGACCAAGAAGAACACACACAGGGCGGAGTCCAGACGGACCGCCACAGAGGGTGCGCTGTCCAGAAGTACACACAGCTGTTAGTCATTTTGGACAGCGGTTTTGGGAGAGTGGGTTCGCCTCGGGTACGCGTCTGCTTATCAGACGTGACCATGATGGCAAACGTGTTATTGGGGACCCCACCCCATTGACAAAGAGGAAAAGCTAATTTAGCTATACCAACTATAATTGACTTAGGTCAGCAGTTTGGAGGTATGCGGAACAGAGAGTAATGTCGCGCAAACCTCCTTTAAAAAGGGAGGATCCTCCGACCAGACAGGTGTTGTCTGTTGGGCAACTGCCCAATATATCATTTCGGGATGTTCTATATGTTGAAATACCGCGCGGAGAACTTTAATTGCGCGATGCATGATTAGTTCTTATGTGACGCCATAGATGGCGCTACACCTGTATCAGATCTGTGTGCAAGATAATTTCATTCTCAACGACCAGTTTAAGGCGTATTGTACCTTGAAAATCGGGCCAGGGTTAAATGCACACATACTCATACTGCCGCCTAGGCGTCGGTGATGTATTTATACATTTAATTCCAGCCAGCTGCGCCCGGATAGAGTCCTGCTGTCCTTTAAATACATTTTCTTTGCGAAATATTGATTGGTTTATATATACTGTGTATATTCTGAAGAACACTTAACCAGCATATTTTTGTGTAAACATATTTCTAAAGATCAAAGCCGTTTGAAAGGAATAGGGAAAAAATGCGACAAAACATCATGCTGTTAAAATTAATTTTGGCAAAAGTATTAGTCATACGAAAAAATCGTACGTTGATAATGTTATATATAAATCTGTAGTAACCATATATTTTTTTCAAACCTATTGACCGAGCCGTTACTGAGGAGGAGGCTCCAGAAAAACACTGTTTTATGGCACTGCTCGGGAGCTAGGGCCTTAAACAAAAACTCATCGCCTGTCACTAAAACTTCGTTACTGCGAAATATAGTCTCTTTAAAAATAATAAAACTTCAAAACGTTAAATGGGTTTTTGTTCAAAATCAGTTCATGAGAACATTCGCAGTATTTTGCTTGTACCCTTTGAATATCTGTTGGACAGGCAGTTTTAAATTATAATCTTAAATAATAGTCATCATGTCTATCATCATCATCTTCCTGCCCTTGTCCCGTGTTATTTGGGGTCGGCGCAACACGTTTTTTTCTTCCACTCTGCGCTGTCACTCGTCATGCTATCACTAACTTCCTTTATTTCATATCACTCTTCACACAATCCATCCATCTTTTCTTTGGTCTCCCTCTCCCTCTCCATCATGTCATTGTCTATACAACATTAAGTTATTTCATAATTTTCAACATAAAAAAAAGAAGTGCTACTGCTGACCATTAGGTCTTATATTCGGAAAAGTTGAATTTTGTTATTCCACTTTGAATTTCTCTTAACACCACTTTTCCAGGATTTGTCTTAGGATTTTAATAAAATGATATTCTAACAGCAATAAAGTCACTCAAAACATATGAAATATATCGAATTGATAAGCGCTAGTCATTTAGTCACCTCCACCTACTGTCCATGGACACGTAGCTTCATAGACGCGTAACTTCATAGATGCGTAGCTTCATAGACGCGTAGCTTCAGAGACGGGTAGCTTCATAGATGGGTATTCGATAGAACTATGAAACTGTCGACGAAGCTGCAACGACACGATGCGCGTCCGTACGACGTTGCCGCTTCGTCGACCGAATTTCATAGTTTTTGTTAGTATGGTAGCTGAAGGACAACTACCCATTGCGGTACAGGTCCGTAGTAACTGTTTCGAACAATCTCACATCCCTAGCAGACCCTTTTTTAAGGGGGTAATCATCTAGTGACATCTTCCGCCCTTGGGCGGAGTGAGAGTGCGTGTCAGACTTTTACTGATTAAAACCCACTCGTTTGTTCCTTCTTTGCCTTGAATTCTAAACCAGACGGCGTGCTACCCATTGCTCGCCATTCGCAAGCCTGCACCTACGGTGATCCCTAGCAGGCCCTTGCAAGCCTCGTCAATCATGCTGACATGTCTTTGAGGCAGTGCCACTACATTAATGAGGCAGATAAATAAAATAATAAAAAGAATTTTGTTTCTAAATTATTTAGCAGATATAAACAATTTAGAAACAAAATTCTTTTTATTATTTTAAGTTTTATATTTTATTATTTTTTTTGCAATTGAAATGAAATACATACAACTAATACATTAATATGCTTAACTTAACCTAATTAAAACTAACTTACAAAATTAAAATAAAAGAACTAAAAAAGCAATCTAAACTACCGCGTCAAAAAACTCCTTTGAATCGCTGTCGACTGGTAATGTACCCAAAAGACTGAATTAATCAGGGGCTTCATTTTAATTCAACAGTTTTTCATAAATATTACAGACCAAAAGAAAATCTGCCAGTTTTATGAAATGCTCAGGTAAACAAGATTATACTAGATAAGTAAGACAAATGAAGGTTTTCACTTCGTTACTTTATCGCTGTATATTTTACGGCACTAAATACTAGCATTTATGCCTCGCTAAATTTAAGTAAAAATTTAATATTTTGGTATGCTTTTTGCATGTTTGTAACTCATTTTATATCGGAAATAGCCTACAGGTAATATACCTACAGGTATACGCCTATTATAATTATATTTTCCGTAATTAAAAGTTAAACATGCAACAGCCAGTTATGGATGCTAAAATTTATCTGTTCATAATAGCTCTGCTGTGTCAAAATTTCGACCGCTTTGTTATAATTGAAAACAGGCTTCGCAATCCCAAAACAAAAGGTAAATAGATCCGCCAACAATAATAAAAAATAGTCGTCTGAAAGCTGAGGCGGTATCAAAGGACTTTTTCAGAAGGTAATATCTGTGTACCATCCAGCTAGTATTTCATCAAAGAGAAGTAATCAATATGCCATGATTTCAAATTCCTAACTACATTTTCCAGCAGAAAAATACAGACAAATTTGTTGAAGAAGACACTGCTTTAGTCAATGTAAGATATGAGACAGACATAATTAATATTATAAATAAACAGATAAGGTTATCGGTCCACCTTGTGGGAAGTTGGACCGATGAACTGATGAGAGTCGAAGGAAACCGATGAATGCGAGACGCACAGGAGCCGCTAGTGGATGCATGTCTAGCAGTGGACGTCTTTCGGCTGAAATGATGATAATGATGATGATTATGAATAAATAGCTACGCCAAATAACTGTTATGGTCTTAAAGGTTTTTCTGTGTAGGAAACTAAATCTAAACAAATATTAAAAAGTATACACTTACCAGTGCAAATTGTAAACTCGTACTTAAACAATAAACCTTCCTAGTTAATTTACTTTTTTATTAGTGGAAACCGCATCAAAATCCTTTGAGATATAAGAGGATTTAAGGGATAAACAGAAAACAAAAGGTTCTGCGTAATATTTGTAGGAGTAGTGATCTATAAACAAATCTAAACTAATTTTTATGTATATATAAATTATTACATACAAATTAGTTTAGATTTATATAATATATATGAAACTAAAGAATTTGTTTGAACGCGCTTAACTCAGAAACTACTGTTTTGAATTGAAAAAATCTTTTAGTGTTAGACAGCCCATTTATTGAGGAAGGCTATAAAACATTAGACCCATGATGATGGCCCATAGGAGTGGAAAAGTAACTAAAGATGTGGATGAAACTACGGGGGATAGCTAGTTATAAATAATCAAGTAAAATTATTTGTACAACAATTTTTAAATTTATTAGGGGAAGTTTGAAAGTGGCGCCAGTGACAAAAAAGTTGAAAAGGAATCGTTTGTCTTGGTATGGTCATGTGAAGAGGAGGGATGAAACGCATGTTACTAAAAGAGTTATGAGTTTACATGTGGATGAATGGAGAGGGAGAGGTAAACCAAAGAAAAGATGGATGGATTGTGTGAAGAGTGATATGAAAGAAAAGGAAGTTAGTGATAGCATGACGAGTGACAGGGCAGAGTGGAAGAAAAAAACGTGTTGCGCCGACCCCAAATAAAACGGGACAAGGGCAGGAAGACGAAGATGTTTAAAATTAAATCATTACTGGATTCGATTTGGAACTTATGGAAAGCTATTTTATCATTACCAACTTCCACACAGGTTGTTTAACTTCTCCTTATCCCGGAAAATTAACAGTTGTTCATGGAGCCACAGGAGGGTAGCTATGGAAAAAGCTAGTCAGTAATAAAAATCGACGGTTCATGCTGGCTATAGACCCTCATCCAAATTGCGTCATAACATTCAGTTCTCTGCCTTCTGTAACCAATTTAAGGCTAGATCAAGCTATTATAATTTTCATCAACTTTGGGAGTGTCGACAGCAGACGGCATTAAAAACATTAACATTTCGCCCCTTCATAAAGTAAACTAAACTGCTTCATAGTAAGCACAATTGAAGATAAATAGCGGCTGTCTGCGCATACCACTTTTGTGCGTAAGTGTACGTTAACGAAGGGAAATCGTGATGTTTCAGTACCTATTAGTAGGAAAGGTCAGGAAAGGGATTTCTGTGGTACAGGTGATAAATAGTACTAATTTATTTGTACCGAATGTGGACGAATTACTTCATTCAATTAGTATGGGGAAACCTGAACAACCTACCTTCGTGTACTAGAAGTACATTAGTAATAGTCAGTAGTATATAGAAGTCATATTAGAGTAGATTATTTAAAAGAGTTATTGTGGCCCTAGAACGCAAGGGGCAACTGAAAGATTACAGATGAGCTTTAACAGTAAAAGTTTGATACATTTTCTCGCTCTTCTTAGAGCGGGAAGAATTATTTGAGGATTTATAAAAAAAAACAATTACACACACACTTTACAGGCTTAACCCAATACAATAGCAGTTCCCAAACACACAAAATAATTGAAAAAATCATCTTACGGCTAACAATTACGTAAAAAACTAAAACTCTATTACAGTATATAAAATCAAAAGTTAGACTACACAGAATTTCTAACTATTAAAAATGATTCGTGCGGAAACGACGCCCGGGTGTCGCCACTGTGTGGCCCACCCGGAGGACACGGTAGAGCACACGGTGGAAATGTGCCCAGCTTGGGCAGAGCAACGCCGTGTCCTCGTGGGGGCAATCGGCGGCGGCGATCTCTCGCGCCGGGCCTTGGTTCAGGCCATGCTCCGGAGCGAGGAGGAGTGGCATGCGGTCGCCTCCTTCTGCGAAGCAGTAACGCTAGCTAAGGAGGCGGCCGATCGCGTGAGGCAACGGTCCTTACGCTCCAACCGCCGCCGGGATTCCGATCCCGATTTCCGGCCACCGTAGGCGCGGGCTTGCAGACGGCGAGCAATGGGTGGCTCGCCGTCTGACCGTCCGGTAACCGTCCGGACCGAGCCCAAGTCGTCGACGGCGCGTATTGTTCCACGCGCGCCTCAAGGAGATGTCAGCAAATCGTAGGGGCCCAGCAGGGTCGAAGCCTACTGGGGCCACGGGTAGTGTGAAAGCGGAACCCGGGGCCCTGGGACGAAGGCAACGAAGGAACAGATGTGGGTTTTTAGTCAGTAAGAGTCTGACAATATCTCCCGCTCCGCCCAAGAGCGGGGATGTCATTAGGATGATTTACCCACCCAATAAAAAAAAAAAAAAAAACTATTAAAAATCTTAACCTTAACATTTAAGTAAATAAATTATAAAATCAAACTTAACATACAAAAAATGCACATATAATTCATTCATTCTCTTTTTTTTCATAGGGTTATGCAGAAACTAAATAACGCCACCTGCTACAATCCTTTACACATATTGTAGCGACATCTATGACGTCACATAGGAATTAATATTTAAAATTCTGCATCGCGGTATTTGATTTTTCTTCGCGATTAGAATATTATACAACAATTCAAAATCTACTATCGGGCAGTTCAGACCAGGCACAACACCGTCTGGTTGGAGGATTCTGCCTTTTCAACTTTTAATAACATGTGACTACGGCTTCCTTTTGTTCTGTTCTTGTTTTTCCAGTTACCTTGTTTATTTCAGCATCCTGAAAATCTTCTTTCATACTTTTTCAGCGTCGGTTTTTTTTATCGTAGTGCGGTTTTAGTTTTTTTAATTTTTTATTTAAACAATTTTGGTCTTAAATTTAACTCATGAATTTTTGTCCGCTAGAGGGCGTTACTTTAAATTTGAGCAAGATTTTGGAAACGTCCAAGTAAAACCCTTTCAAGTGATACCAAACACGGCGTATTACCATTTTTATTTTTTAACATATTATTTTTTCTTCGCTAGAGGGCGCCATACCGAGTTTTGTGACACTGCACGTAGCCTATGTTCAGCAGATAAGATGGTTCGAACAATACTTCTTATGTGGAGTTCCGATAAGTAGATTAGGAGCTATGAGGGAACAGATGAACATACTCACATACATACATGCATACATAGCCTGTCAAAATCATAACCCTTCGTAGTCGGGTAACAATAGTCAATCTTGACGAACACCACGAGGAGGCTTTCATTAGGCCGTCTAATCATGGATCAATGGTCCGCTTGGCCTAGAAAACAATAGGTACTCCTGGATACGGCTCCTAATGTTAGGAGTTTTCTCTTTCAGAAGCTTAGACCACCGGTAGCTGTTCCCGATGTCGATGGTAATATTTAAAATATAAATAATAATAAAAAACTGGGTAAGTGCGAGTCAGACTCGCAAATTGAGGGTTCCGTACAAACTTCTATGTTAATTCCCCGAATGGAGCCTCGAAGATTTTTCTGAATCACAAGAAAAGTTTTTTTTTGTGACGTAACTACAAATTTACAGTTTTCATTTTTTTTCTATACTTGTGCTATAAAACCTTATTTCATGCCAAATTTTAGGATTCTAAGTCAACGGGAAGTACTTAATGAATTTTGATTTCCGTGGGTGTCAAAGTATACGTTTATTGCGACATAAACGGCCGTATCTTTTTTGTCGTTAACTTAGAAGTTTGGATTTTTCACAGCTTCAAGGAACTGCAGATCTAAGTATTATGGTTTTAATTTTAACTCGATTAACCTTTATCTCGAGGAAGCGTGGAGATATTCCACGCTTTCTCGAGATAAAAGACTTGGCAGACAGACAGATGGACGGACAACAAAGTGATCCTATAAGGGTTCCGATTTTCCTTTTAAAGTACGGAACCCCTAAAAATAGCTGCTGCTGGCTAGAAAATAAATAAAATAATAAAATATTTAGAAAATCTTCAAACTAGGTACGTAATAAAAGTGTAAATCAACATTGGTCCACTCCTAGATTAAAAAAAAAGTAATTAAGTCTTTAATCGTGACAGTTCAATTTACTGTTATGAAGAGATTAAAGTAGCATTATTGTTTGTGGTGGTATTGGTCCATTAACGTGGTTAGCGGCAATTGGTCTGAACGGCAAAGGTTAATCGATTTATAATATTAAACTACAACACTCATACAGCTTGATATTAATATATAACAATATAATATATTCCACCACCATCACACAACGCCGTTCAGTTCCCAAGCTAAGCAGAGCTTGTGTTATGAGTACTAGACAACTGTTAAACATACTTGTATATTTCTAAATACACACATATAGACACAGAACAAATAATCGTGCTCATTACACAAACATTGGTCCTGGGTGGAAATCGAACCCACCACCTCCGGCATAGCAGTTTGGGTCGCTACCTCTAGACCAACAGGCCATGTCAAAATATCAAGGAACTTGAAAATATATTGGTTAAATAAACAAATCGGTAAGCACACAGTAACTGGGTTCTTGGGTCAAAGAGGCACTCACTTCATGTAGATCACATTAATATTATAAAGGCAAAGGTTTGAGAATGTGTGTTTGTATGTTTGTTACTCATTCACACTCGAATGGCTGAACGGATTTAGATGTTTGGCAAACGAATAAATAGGCTAAGTCCTGGAATAGCATACAGGATACTTTTTTTCCTGGGAGTATGTCCCCTTGGGACACTTTTCTACTTTTATGCCAGCAAAGTTGCTGACAGCAGCTAGTTACTAATAATATTCCACAACAAAATACTAATAATACTATAATAATAATATACTAACTCATAATATTATATTTTTTTAAGGTTGTCTATAAAAAACCGCCTTTAGCGATAAGACCTCCCATTGTGACACCCTATTAATTTTAAATTCCTAATGTTATTTTTATTTTTGGTGTACAATAAAGAATATATCTATCAATCTATCTGTATTCAGCTATTTCTGGTTAGATGGGAAGAAAAACAGAACATAATCTTAAAAAGCTAGAGATGAAAACAAAATAATGGATGTGTATTCCTAGAAGTTGCTGGCGACAAATTACGAGTAGTAGGAACAGCCTCGCCCTCAATTGAGTTATTAATGGTTAAACTTGATTATACGATACATGTCCATCGTCTCACCCATTCGAGGAATATGAAGCATGTGTTTTTATGTTGATTAGCCTAAAAGATTTTGTGATATCGAAGTAGGAGTAAGGCAGTAGGAGAATTGAAACACTTAGAACAGAATACCTCAGAGTTAAAGAAGTCAAAATAAGTTTGGAAATCAATTAACCTGTCTCTTTCAGTATAAAATCATAAATAAATCAATATCCGGATCTAAACTAAACTAATTATGGGTAAACCATGATAAACATGGCTATGAACTGTGGTCGCTCACCAATAGGTCTCAACAGAAGGCAATGGAAACCCAAAATGCAATGGAAACAGTTACATATGCTCAAAATATCCTTGCGTTATTGAATCGGGAATGACGATATCCACAGAAGAAACAAAGTTACGAGAATTATTAGTCCGGTTAGCCTTATTGCTCACAAAACAGATGAGCGATGGGGCCAAAAATTTTTGGAGTGGCGACCCGTAATGGATACGTCGTTGTGGAGACACTTGGGGAAGTTTATATTCAACAGTGGACATCGTTCAGCTAAAATGATGATGATACCTATAAGTCGAAGATAACAATGTTACCCCATAATACCCTTCTATTTAAACTAGTGCTCAACACTGTTGCTTAGCTACAAGATAATTAGATACACCAACTTATCTGTCTGATGAGCAGTAATAATAAGATCTCCGTGTCCGCGAAATCTTACCGAGGATTTATGATGGTGATAAGTGCGAGATAGTACAGCTAATGATTGCGCCCCATAACGATGATAATCACTCAGGTAAAACGTGGGAAATACTTGAATAAAAAAGGAAGTATGTTCATAAATTATGATTAGAATTTCCTGGTCTTATCTATGAATACAAACTCACATAATTAAATCGAAACACACTGATCTACTCCATTATAAAATCTCTATAAATTGAACGTTCAAAATATTTGCCAACGAAAAACAAATAAGAGGCACTGATAAATCCGCCCGTGCTGCAAACTGATAACACATTACGCTAGAATATTTGTACTGACGACGTGTTTTACAAACACCGGTAAAATGTATAATTTTACTTTTAAAACTATGCTTTTACCGAATATTTTTCGATCAAAAAATATTGCTACGAACAATTTCTCCAAATAAAAAACATATTATTATCAAGTGAATTCGATATTAAATTGCTATAAAATTCCAGAAATAATTTGGTAGGGTTGTCGAATAACTGGAATTTATAAATAATACGGAAGTGAAACGTGTGTGGAAGTCGAGAGCGCAGTATAGGGTGCGCAGTAACACGGGCTAGCCCTATAAAGGGAAAGGAAAACGCGTCTCATTCACAAGTAAGCCGAGGCCGACGTCACAGCAAAGTTGGGAGTACCGGGCACAACTTTCAGCTGCTCCCGAATTATTTTCGTGAAGTGTTTTTGTGGTACTTTTGCAATGAAAACGTTCCTGTACATGGTTGCTGTGGTACTGGCGTGCGATGTCGCGAATTCTCTGTTTTTACCGGTAAGTTTTACTTTAAAATAAATTATAAAAAATCGTTGAAACTAAAAATATATTATTTTAATACATACAAAAAGTTAGAAAATAAAATTAAACAGTTATAAAGTCTTGATCTTTATTAGATTTGTGGTTTTCTAAATTTTATCGGGAACTATTAAAAAAAAGCAATAAAATTTTAAAAAAGTTCTAAATTATTTAACTTATCATAACTTATCATAGGTTTGCACGCAATTTCATTAAGGTAGAACTATTAGGATAGTATAGTAATTAAACTAAACTATTTGCTGATAATAATGTCGATTGTTATCAGGTATCTTGTAAATCTACACTAATATTTGTTTCACGTTTAGTATTGCGTCACGGACTTGTAGTAAAACTTGAATGAGTTTGTAATTAATAAAAACTTATAGTGTGGGCAAAGTTTATAGCAATATAATTTAATATGGCATCTGAGGTTTATCTCGTCCAAGTTACATTGCCATGATTAGCTTTTAAAAACTGTAAATACTACACTTTTAAATCATCAGGCAAAATATTTACTCTAAAATTTTTGGAATTGTACTTTAGGAAGATTTACATCAGTACACTACAATGTTTGATACATTATTTAATTTAAAAAAATTAAAACATTTACTTCTATTAACTATCTAAATGATTTGAATTCCTGAAATTGACGATTAAGTAGTGTTATTTAAAAACGAAAACTATATAGGATAGGCATTGAAATTTTGTATTGGAAATTAAATTAATTGAAGCAATGAAATTGTGTTCCCAATTTGGAAAACCATGCTATATTTTGGCAAAATGTTCTGGCCAGGCCATTTTTAAGGTGATTTAATTCTTTGTCGATTTACCGTATGTTACTAAAATAATTATGATTATATATGTGGATGCATGGAGAGGGAGAGCGGCTAAAGAAAAAGGAATTAGTGATAGCATGACGGGTGACAGGACTTAATGGAAGAAAAAAACCTACCTATACCTAACTTACCTTTGTAAATATAGCTCAATTGCCGAATGGAGTTTCGAAGATTTTTCCGAATCGCAAAATAAATATTTTTTGTGACGTAACAATAAAATTATTGTTTTCAGATTTATTCCCTTATCTGTGCTATAAGACCTGGTTTTATGCCAAACATGATTCTAGGTCAACGGGAAGTAACCTGTGAATTTTGATCCCCTTGAGAGTATCGAAATATTCGTTTTTTTGCGACATAAATGGCCGTATCTTTTTTTCGTTAACTTAGAAGTTTGATTTTTCACAGTTTCAAGAGACCATAGACTCCAGTATATGATTTTAATTTTAACTTGATAGCTCCACGCGTTTCCAAGATAAAGGGTCTTGACAGACAGAGAGAAAGACAGATGGACAACAAAGTCCAAGTCCTATAAGGGTTCCGTTTTTTTTTTAATTTAAATTTTTAACAAATCGGTCAAGCCGTTAAAGAGGAGTTTGGTGACAAACACTCTTACAGAAGAATTGTAGATATGATAGTATATAAAGGTAATCTTCATGAACTTAAAACTTTACCTAACTCGATATTCTCGCTAATTATTTCATAACAAACTTAATATAATCAGAACCAACATGAATTAGTAAACATTGTACAGTTGACAACTGATGAAACTTGGGACGACATTCCGACATTATAATGGGTTAGGCTAATCTTTTTAACACGATTAAAAGACAATCAATTTCAAGTGAACAGTGTTTTGACATCATGCCTTATTATATTTTATTTATTGAGTACGTACACAATTACTGGTTTGTGGAGATCAGATAAGCATTTGCTCTATGTAAAGCACAGATATTCAGCTGCATCCGGACAGAAATTTATTTCTATGTAAGTGAGGAACTAAAAAAAACTGGGCAAGTGCGAGTCGGACTCGCACACTGAGGGTTCGGTTCAAACTTACCTATGTAAATAGTTCAATTCCCAAATAGAGTCTCGAAGATTTTTCCGAATCGCAAAACATTTTTTTTTTGTGACGTAACAACTAATTTACTGTTTTCAGATTTATTCCTATGTCTGTGCTAAAAGAACTTGCTTTATCCAAATATTAGGATTCTGGGTCAACGGGAAGTACTCTATGAATTCTTAGTGTCAATATGTACGTTTTTTGCGACATAAACGGCCATATCTATGTTTTTCGTTAACTTAGAAGTTTGATTTTTCACAACTTCAAGAGACCGCGGACTTTAATATATGGTTTCAATTTCAACTCGATACCTTTACGCGTTTCAGAGATAAAGGGGTTTGACAGACAGACGGACAACAAAGTGATCCTATAAGAGTTCCGCTTTTTCCTTTTGAGGTACGGAACCCTAAAAAAACTAAAAAAAAGAAAACTGAAACTGATACTGAGGCTGAAACAGCAACTGAAGAAACACAGGTGGGCCTTTGCAGTCCAAGTAACTCTTTGGACCAGTTCCGTCGTTGAAATGGATCCCATCAATCGTAAGGAAGATGTCAATCTATTAAAGACGATGGCGTTAAAACACAACGGAAATAAGTTAGTTTGGAAAATAATTATTTTATAATTATATTATTAAAATTACTTTTGTAAACTATAAGTTAAAGTACATTATAATTTATTGGTGATGCTATCTTAACAAATATATACTCGTATATTGTCAAAATTTCTAACAATATATGTGCGTAAGGAACTTAAATGGTAACTTTACAAAAACACAAATACCTTCAGGCATCGAAGTACTCCTGCACTATTACCTATAATTTTGAGTAAATTTAGAAAACTCAATTTTGAACTCTAAGAGCTCTGTCCCAGGTTAAAGGACAAAACTTTTCGCATAAATTAGGACTATGACAAACTGGTTAACGCGTGTTAATTGCGGTTATTCAATAAATAAATTTTCTTTTACAAATGGCATCAATTTTCTTACGTTTAGTTTTCGTCAAGTTGTATTGATACTACCTTTTAGAAACCGGAGATGTGAATAATTTTTTACGATTAAGCATTATCTTATTCTTGTATCAATAGGTTTAAGGGTAGGTTTAGGGATAGGCTTGTCCCGGGATCAAAAACCAATCTGAGACACCACTCTTCTAAAACTCTGCAGGCAACACAACAATTTGTTAAAGCGTTTTAACTTACACAATTTCACAAAAAAAAAAAAACTAACGCACAACAGCATAAGCATAATCAGCCTTTTAATGTTCCCACTGCTGGGACTCAGGCCTCCTCTTTCTAGGAGAAGGAATGGATCGTAATCCACCACGCGGGCCCAGTGTGGATTGGTCAACGCACAATAACAGCGTATAAAACAAGGTTTTTTCTTTAGAGCTCGACATTACTAATTTATTATAATATTTTATTTATATATATTAATAATTTAATGAAATAATTTTATTCTTTTTTTTCTTTAACCCTTTGAACGCCAACGACCGACGTTTACATACGATAAACGATACCGGCTGCTAGAATTATATGGTACACCTAATTACATTGTAATTAGAAAACCGCTAAAAACATTATTGAAAAAAAATTAAATGGTCGTGTCCTTGTTAATTAAATTGAAACAAAACTAAGTCTAATCTTTTTAGTATTCATTCGCTAGCCATTTCGTAACCCAAAGAATTTCCAAACTTAAGTGGCAGAGAGCAGGGAACATTGCTTGAAGGATGATCGATGGGGAAGAAAGGTGGCGACCACGTACCGGAAGGCGCAGCGTTTGAAGGCCTCCCACAAGGTGGACCGATGACATGGTGAGGGTCATGGGAATCCGATGGAAGTGAGACTCATAGGAACGGTCATTCTGGCGACACTTGGGGGAGGCCTATGTCCAACAGTGGACGTCTTTAAGCTGAAATGATGATGATGATGACCCATTTTGTAGATTCAATAGCAAATAAAAGGCTTCGCGTAAAGAGCATACTTCTTATGCGCTGCGCTTGGCGTTCTAAGGCTTAAAATTATTTTGTATATTGTTAGTTACTGACTGTAAACTGATGTGTAATTTTCTGTATAACTGAATATCCTTTGTTGGAAATCCTGTTAAATGAATAAGAGCAAAATAATTATAGTCCTTAATCACCTTGTCTTATATAGGTGAAATAGTTGGGACTATTCATAAAAATAATTACATGGGACATTATCTATAACTAATACCTGGGAATATTGAATGTTTGACTCATAATATGAGGATAAAAGCCTAGATAATTATTCTATCTTTCTCATAATATGATTTTATTAATATTTTATCTTACAATGCTGCAGATGACACAACTTCCTTCCTGTAGGTTACATACAGTATGTGTTTTAGTTATTAACTTTACTTTTTTATGTATTATATGTTGTATATAATAAATAAATAACGACCTAAAATGCCAGAAATTATTAAAAAAAAAAACTTACTAAAACTAGTAAAAGACAACGAGAACATGAAGGAATTTATTAATTTTCTCAAAAGCATTAAGATTTTATTTAAAAAAGTCAAAGATTTTTCATCTGACGCGAACCGAAAAAAACTTATTTCACAAGCAACCGATTTCTCAGAAATATAGTCTAATGTTTTCCTTCAATTCAGATATGGTACGCCATGTCATCTTCTGCCATCGTGGGACCGTATTTTTTGAGGGCTCTTGAGGACGGGCATGGCATAGCATAGCATAATCAGCCTTTTAATGTTCCCACTGCAGGGACTCAAGCCTCCTCTCTAGGAGAGGGAATGGGCCGTAATCCACCACGCGGGCCCAGTGCGGATTGGTGAATGTCACATGTCTTCGAAATTTTTGGTTCTAGGACATACCGGTTTTCTCACGATATTTCCCTTCACCGTTTTGAAAGCAGTGGTGATGAAATAAATTACACAAAGTAATGCGCCTGGCTGGGTTTGAACCCGCGACCTACATATCATAAGTCGAGGCCGTTACCACTCGGCTCCACTGCTTTAGAGAGGCTGCTCTAGAGGAAGAGCGGTTGCAGTTAATTCAGCCTGCTACAAGTGCATGATAAACGAATTCTTTTAGCCGAAACAACAGCTACTGCAAGCTTCATAGAGGAACTCGGACCTCGACTAAGAGGGCTCTTAAGCGCATGCTTGGAGAGGGGCCAGTTCCCACTTCGCTGGAAGACGGGGAAGCTGGTACTTATCGCGAAGCAGGGGCGCCCCGCGGACTCACCGTCCGCGTACCGCCCCATCGTGCTGCTCGATGAGGTGGGCAAGCTCTTTGAAAGAGTAATTGCAGACCGCCTCGTCGCGCACCTAACACGGGTGGGGCCAGATCTTGCGGACGGTCAGTTCGGCTTTCGCAGGAGGCGCTCCACGGTGGACGCCATCATGCGCGTGAGAGCCCTCACGACGGGGAACGCGGTATCCCAGGGCAGGTGTGTCTTGGCGGTGTCTTTAGACATCGCCAACGCCTTCAATTCCCTGCCCTGGAGCAGCATTAGGAGGGCACTCCAGTATCACCGGGTGCCCGACTACCTCTGTCGTGTGATCGAGGCCTACCTAACGGACAGGTTCATCATCTACCCCGGTTACCAGGGAGAGTGGAAACGGCGAGAGATGTCGTGCGGTGTTCCGCAGGGATCGGTACTAGGACCGCCCTTGTGGAACATCGGGTACGATTACGTGCTACGCGGCGACCTCCCTGACGGGGTCAGCGTGGTGTGTTACGCAGACGACACGCTGGTTCTGGCGCAGGGAGAGTCGTACCAGGCGGCGGTCGAACTAGCGACACGCGGGGTTGCGATAGTCGTGGAGAGGATCCAGCGGTTGGGACTCGAGGTGGCACTGCACAAGTCCGAGGCCATGTGCTTTCACGGCCCTCGGAATGCGCCATCACCGGGTTCCCAAATAACGGTAGGAGGAGTTCATATCGGCGTCGGGTCGACGATGAAGTACCTGGGACTCGTCCTCGACAGCCGATGGAATTTCGAGGAGCACTTCCGACGTCTGGCTCCCAAACTGGATCGGACTGGGGCTGCCCTCAAGCGGCTTCTGCCCAACCTAGGGGGTCCAGACGCCTCCTGCCGGAGGCTCTACGCAGGAATCGTTAGGTCCATGGCCCTTTATGGGGCACCGGTATGGGCGCCGTCGCTGCGAAAGCGACCGGCGGCCAAACTGAATGCATGCCAGAGGGTCATGGCCATCCGGATGGTGCGGGGTTACCGGACGATTTCCCGAGAAGCGGCGAGCCTCCTTGCTGGCCAGCCACCATGGTATCTGGAGGCAACAGTCCTTGCACGCATGCACGATCTGCGCGTGGAGATGCAACGCCGGGGTGAAACTCCGCTGCCGCGCCAAGTCGCGGCATGGCGGGAAGAGCTCCGGCGGGATCTCATGGTGGAATGGCGACAACGACTATCGCAACCCAGTGCTGGGCACGCCATAATCATGGCGGTACTTCCCCTCTTTGAGGAGTGGCTGGAAAGGCAACACGGCGTCCTTACCTTCCGCATGACGCAGGTCCTCACCGGACATGGTAAGTTCGGGAGGTTCCTGCACCGGATTCGTGCGGAAGAAACTCCTGGGTGCCGCCACTGTGTGGACCGTCCGGAGGACACAGTGGAACATACGGTGGAGGTGTGCCCCGCCTGGGCAGAGCACCGCCGTGTCCTCGTGGGGGCGATCAGCGGCAGTAATCTCTCGCGCCGGGCATTGATACAGGCCATGGTCCAGAGTGAGGAGGAGTGGCAGGCGGTCGCCTCCTTCTGCGAAGCAGTAATGCTAGCAAAGGAGGCGGCCGATCGCGTGAGACAACGGCCCTCACGCCCTAACCGCCGCCGGGATTCTGATCCCGATTTCCGGCCACCGTAGGCGCGGGCTTGCAGACGCCGAGCAATGGGTGGCTCGCCGTCTGACCGTCCGGTAACCGTCCGGACCGAGCCCAAGTCGTCGACGGCGCGTTTTGTTCCACGCGCGCCTCAAGGAGATGTCAGCAAATCGTAGGGGCCCAGCAGGGTCGAAGCCTACTGGGGCCACGGGTAGTGTGAAAGCGGAACCCGGGGCCCTGGGACGAAGGCAACGAAGGAACAGGAGTGGGTTTTTAGTCAGTAAGAGTCTGACACTATCTCCCGCTCCGCCCAAGAGCGGGGATGTCATTAGGATGATTTTCCCACCCAATAAAAAAAAAAAAAAAAAAAAAGCTACTGCAAGCTTACAATACAGACAAGCGGTTCCAGCAAGATAGATTTAAAGAATTTATTCTCATAATAACAATTACAATTCATTTAAAACGAGATACAATTAACAGCTTAGAAGTATTATAATATTCATATCTGGTATGTTGGTGACGTCATATGTAATATACATGTTTTTATTTTTATTTTGATTTAAACATGTTAATATTATCAATTTCTACAATTCTTCGAGTTACCGTAAGGTGGTGCCTGTCATACGTCATACCAGTTAATAGAGATTTCCCTGAAAAACTGAAACTAATTTTGAGGAGTGGTGACATCAGATGGCGCTCAAGGAGAACAGATCTCACACCACCAGATTTTTTCACTTGGGTTATCTGAAAAGTAGGGTTTACAACAGTAATTCATCAAACATATCCGAATTAAAAGAAAACTTTAGACAAGAACCTCCATTCCTACAAACTTCTGAGGCGCGTTTTTATGTATATTAGAGACCATTTTGAAGAGTGCCAGAGCTGCGAAGGACGACATTGTGTTGTTCTCAATAACAAATTTTCCCATATTTTCAGTTTCTGACTTTGTAATTTAACGTATATATATTTACATATGATTCTTCTATACGTGTGTTTGTTGCCGAATTCCTCCTAAACGGCATGAAGGATTTGGATACAATTTCTGTGTATATTTGAGTAGGTCTCTGGATGGCATTGAAAATACAATTGAAAATTGAACCCAGTAGGTGATACTGCTTGGGAAGAGCAACGCCGTGTCCTCGTGAGGGCGATCGGCGGCGGCGATCTCTCGCGCCGGTCCTTGATACAGGCCATGGTCCGGAGCGAGGAGGAGTGGCAGGCGGTCGCCTCTTTCTGCGAAGCAGTAATGCTAGAAAAGGAGGCGGCCGATCGCGTGAGGCAACGGTCCTCACGCCCCAACCGCCGCCGGAATTCCGATCCCGATTTCCGGCCATAGCAGGCGCGGGCTTGCGGACAGCGAGCATTGGGTAACTCGCCGTCCGTCCGTCCGGTAACCGTCCGGACCAACCCCAAGTCGTCGACGGTGCGTACTGTTTCACGCGCCTTAAGATGTCAGCAACTGTAGGGGCCCAGCTGGGTCGAAGCCTACTGGGGCCAAGGGTCTGATTCTGAAAGGAAGACTCGGCCCCGGTACGAAAGTCGACGAAGGAACAGGAGTGGGTTTTTAGTCAGTAAACACTATCCCCCACTCCGCCGAGGGGATGAGCGGGGGATGTCATAAGATGAGTAGGTGATACTGCAATCGGATTCTTATTTTTTTTTTCTGATAAAATGCCAGCTTATGGCAAGATAACGTCTACTGGGACCGCTAGTATACAGTACTAGCTTTTGCCCACGCGTCGCCTACGTACATAAAATATATGTCACTCAGGAATAAAGCAGCTTTCCATCGGTGAAAAAAAATTAGCTTTAGGGGTGGAATTTCGTAAAATCCGTTCTTAGCGGCAGTCTATACCTTATAATAAACCTATCCACCAAATTTTAAGTTTGTAGGTGTTATAGTTTCTGAGATTTCGTGTTTAATCAGTGAGTGGTATTTCGCTTTTATTATATTTAAAGAGATTAGTGTAGATATACTCGTATTTTGTTAGCATTTATAAAAGTTACTTTTTTCTGAGATACATATACATACATACTCGGCCTTATAATGTTACCACTGTTTCGACTCAGGCTTCTTCTCTAGGAGAGAGAATGGGTTCTGAGATACAGTACTACTAAAAAATATAATAATGAAAGTCCACCTCTATATTAGATCTTCTCACGCTACTCTTCGCACCATTTATAGAACGTTCGTGACAGTTTGCTTATTTCATTCAGGCTCAACTCAACGGAGGTCTTAAAATAGAAATATTCCTTACTTAGAAGGCTCACCTTATTTGATTGATTTAGTTGTTCAAAAGATGGGTAAAAATAGCATGCAAATTGTGCCATCATTTAAATTTGAATTCAGCTTCTTTCATTTAGTCGCCTTTTGTAATATACTGGCACTTAATTGCGTTGGATTATATTTTACAGGCTCCAAAATAATTGGGAAAACGCTAAGCAGATAGCTTTTGAAAGTTTGAGTAAAAAAAAACGTCGCCCCAAACTGCCCTGTAACGCCTGTATCGTTGATGCATTCACAAACATGTTAACTCACATATATAAGACACCCAAAACTAGAACATTTATCTGTAGGCTATATAAATATTGCTCTGTGAGGGAATAAATCGCGACAGGCAGTCCAAGAGCCAATCGCTCAACCGTGCCGAATATACATAGCAATTGGTTTAAAGTCAAAGTCAAAGTCAAAAGTTTTTTATTACACATAGGCCTACATGGGCACTTACAAAATGTCAGAAGCTAGTGCACGGTTCCAACGGCACGGTCTAGTATTGCTTTAAAATCGTTTTTTAGGGTTCCGTATCTCTAAAGGAAAAAATGGAACCCAGGAACGCGTTGAGGTATCAAGTTGAAATGAATACCATATACTCAGATATGCAGTCTCTTGAAACTGTCAAAAATCTAACTTCGGCGACATAAAGTCGCTAAAATCGTATATTTCGACACCCGAGAATCAAAATTCATAGGGTACTTCCTGTTGACCTAGAATTCTGAAGTTTGGCATGAGGCAAGGTCTCTTAGCACAGGTATAAGAATAAATCTAAAAACTGTAAATTTGTAGTTGCGTTAAAAAAAAAACATTTTTTTTGAGATTCGAAAATATCTTCGTTACTCGATTCGAGAATTGAAATGTTTTCAAAGAGTGAGTTTGCACGGAACCCTAATGCGCTAATGAAAAAAGTCGTACACTTCTTCTCGCTCCACCCAAGGAGGCATTGGCAAGGCTATTTAATGATTTCCCATCTTCATAAAAAAGGGTGGATCATAGGTGTCAGTGTAGAGACAAATGTAGGTAAGCTCATATGTCTGTCAACCGACAGACACATGAGTTTTGTCTCTAGAATGTCAATTTATCTTCGTTTCGTCTGGTATTACAGTCGATTGAGCTGACACTTTTAATTTGTAGACATTTACACGTTTGGTTTTTATATAATTTCTTGTTCTTTTTCCTTTTTTGCATGTATTTTACTTATATCTTCAAAATTTTAATGTATTTTTATAAATACTTATTTGAATTGTACCTTAATTTAATAATTGTCTGCAATTATAATATTTATATTAAATTTATGTATTAAATTGTAAGCGCACGTTAGATAGAAAGATAGATAGATTTAATTATTTGCGTAGAATGTAGGTAATTAATACAATTTGGTGTTACAATATTTTGGAATCCTTGTACATTCCGCCTCATGGCATGCAAAATTTACCAACTTATGACTAGGTACTACAATAATCCTATTTCATTACTTGATGCTACATATCATTGTCAATTAAATAGTATTATATTCCAATAGTATTATATTTTATACCTGTATAAATTTTCATAATGCGAAAAATACTGTCAACTGTACATATTTGTAATGTACAATGGTTTTTTCCAAATAAATGAAATAAAATTGCAAATATCTATAAGCGAGCTTCTCACTTTCTGTCCTTAAATAAAACTAAAGAGTCTACGGTTTAGCTTTATCCAATATTTCGAAAAGCTAACATTGCATCATCGTGTTCATACAACCGTACGTGTGGTGCTCATTCATACGAAATAACTGACAGATGCAATATATTAAATTGTGTTATAATATTGTAGGTAGGTCGAATACAGACTACATGGTTCAGCAAAATAATTTTATTTAAAAAATCTTCTAATAAAGAAGTTTTCATCAAAATGAGTTCATTTTAGGATTCCGTACCTAAAAAGGAAAAAACGGAACCCTTATAGGATCAGGAACGCGTGGAGTTATTGAGTTAAAAAATTAAAACCATATACTCATGTTTGCGGTCTCTTGAAGCTGTACAAAACTTCTAAGTTAACAAAAATAAAAATAAAAATTCTGCCGTTTAAGTCGCAAAAAACGCATATTTCGACACTCGTAAGGGACCCAGAATTCTGAAATTTGGCATAAAGCAAGGTCTTATAGCACAGGTATATGAATAAATCTGTAAACAGTAAAATTGTTGTTATATGAAATGAAAAAAAAATCTCCCCACTTTACTTGTAAGAGGGGTACCCTAATACAATATTTATTCCACTTTTTATTTTACCCCTTTGTCGGCGTGATTGATATACATATTGGTACTAAATTTCAGCTTTTTAGTGCTAACGATCACTGAGATTATCCGCGGACGGACGGACAGACAGACAGACTTGGCGAAACTATAAGAGTTCCTAGTTGATTACGGAACCCTAAAAAGGTATGCCTGTAGTTTCTAATTAACTTTGAATTCATTTTTATCTACTAGTTTTATTTTTTTAATGTTTTTTTGGTAAATGTATCATATGTATATTTTTTACATTAGCTATTGATACAAGCAATAATATACTAAATAGGATCACAAAAATACAGCGGATTAATCATAAATCGTTGGTCAATTTTAAATGACCTTTACTAGCTGCTTCGAATTCAATAGAAGGTAACAAAATCACAGACTTATTTCAAAAACTCTCTATACTTTTCTTGACTAAAATCTCTACGTACGTTCATTCAATATCTGATGACCGCAACAGATAACGTCTTCTGACGAAGTAGGTTAAAAGTACTTTGGTGCTCTTGTGAGAAATAAGGTGAGGTGACAATGTTCCACTCATTTTCTTTAGTTAACTTTGAGTAAAAGGAATTCAACTTAAATAAAAAAGTCCATTAACTCTGTTAGATACGAAACTCGATTGGAAAATTGGGTACCTACTTAAGTACGTCGCATTTCAAGAGAGAACTGTGAAGTGTATTGTGAAGTGAACTGTATTGTAAATTAATGTTTTCCAGACTTGACTGATAATAATATTCACTTAAAAAGTAAGAATATCTCCATTGCTTTTTCCATAATAATATAAAATTTCAAATCAATCAACAAAATAGTCATCAGAATAAAATAGAATAAAATCAAATTAAATCAATAAATTAAATTAAACCAAACAATTATATTCAATCAAATTAAATTACGCACAAACAATTACATTAAACCAAATCAAATAGTCAATATAAATTAAATAAACTAAATTCAAAACTTCCTCTCTAATGAAATTTGTTTTTATTTAGAATAGATAATTTTATATTACCTGATTTTAAAAACATTATAAATTCATATGTTGGTTTTTATTGAGGAGCTCATGCCTAGAATAATTTTATATTTCATCGGTCTTCAAAGTTAAGCAACGGTTGTTCAAGCCTCTCTCTGGATGGGTTCTGACCATCTTAACATACCGAGTGTCCTCTGTGTCTTGGAGAGCACGTTCAGACGTTGATTCTGTTGTCTTATGTATTTCCTACGCAGTCATTGCGGATGGTCAGAAGCCGGGAAATCTTAGTCTTGCCGAAGGGCATCGTGTTTTCCAACGACCAGGTTGTGGAGGTCAGATAACCAATCACTTCATGCAAAATACCGGCGCAACTGATTAGCTTGGAAGCCAACTTCAAAATAACTGGTAAAAGGCAAGACAAAATAATGTGTTTTTGAATCAGTGAAACTATTTTTTTGTAATTTTTTTATAGTTAAAACAACTTTAAAAAGTCGTTTAGCTAAGTAGTACTTACGACATACTTGTGTAATGGTATGTAAAATAATAAATACAGATATAATATGTACATACACAGATAGCATTTGCAAAAAGAATACAAGTACAAAAGTGCATGAGCCTGCCTAGAGGCTAATCATATAATTTTAAGAGCATATAGCATAGCATAGTCGGCCCTATAATGTTCCCACTGTTGGGACTCAGGCCTCCTCTCTGGGAGAGGGTATGGGCCGTAATCCACCACGCAGGCCTAGTGCGGGTTGGTGGATGTCACATGTCTTCGAATTTTTGGTTCTAGGACATGCCGGTTTCCTCACGATGTTTTCCTTCACCGTTTTTTAGAGCAGTGGTGATGAAATAAATTACATAAAGTAATGCGCCTGACTGGGTTTGAACCCGCAACCTACAACTCGTAAGACAGGGCCGTTACCACTCGGCCAGCACTGCTCTACTTGGCCACCACTGCTCTTTTTCAATTTTAGAAGCACCAAGAATAAATTACGGTAGAAGTACTGTCGTGTATGAGGGAGCTGAACTATATAACCAGTTACCTAAAGACATAAAGGAATCCAAATCTCTTCCAACTTTTAAAAGGCTATTAAAACACCATTTATTTTAAATGTTAATTTTACTTAAGTTTATTTTCTTTTTCTTTTTCCGTTGCTTAACTTAACCCTTAATTTATTTTTGTTTTCCCCATTAAAGTGAATATTTTATTCTTTTTGAGTGAATAAAGTTTCTTTAACCAAAAATATGGTGAGCAGTGGTAGCCGAGTGGTAACGGCTCCGACTTACGAGTTGTAGGTTGCGGGTTCAAACCCAACCAGGCGCATTACTTTGTGTAATTTATTTCATCACTACTGAGCTCTCAAAACGGTGAAGGAAAACATCGTGAGGAAACCGGCATGTCCTAGAACGAAAAATTCGAAGACATGTGACATCCACCAACCCGCACTGGGCCCGCGTGGTGGATTACGGCCCATTCCCTCTCCTAGAGAGGAGGCCTGAGTCCCAACAGTGGGAACATTATAAGGCCGACTGTGCTGTGCTAACCAAAAATAAGCAGGTAGGGAAATACCTACACCAACTCATGACCTAAACTGAATAATTTTTGAATCATTTTCTTTTCTTCCGTTTGCATCTTCTTCATTATAATTGTGTGTATTATAGTTCAAAGGTACGAAAAACAGTGTGCAAAGTCTCACAAACCTCTATTGAAAAGGGAGAATCCTCCGACCAGACAGGTGAGGTCTGGTCCAGGATACTGCCCGATATTTGGTTTCGGACTATTGTACCTATATGTTCTAATCGCTCGTAAAGTTTAATACCGCGATGATTTTGAATTTTAGTTCCTATTTGGCATCATAGATTTCCCTAAAATAGTCTACTCTATTTATAACATAATACGGTTGCGGGAGTACGATGGATGCGAGACGCACAGAACCGTTCGTTGTGGCGGCACTTGGGGGAAGCCTATGTCCGGCAGTGGACGTCTTTCGGCTGAAATGATGATGATGATATAATAATGTTACAATGAGGTAATGTATGTTTTTTTTTTTTGTTGTAGGAGGTAATCTCTGAAAGTACTGGTCCGATTACTTAAGTTTTTTCACCGAAAGAAAGCTGCGTGACATACGCTCATTTCTGAATGACATACGCTATATTTAATGTACGCAGGCCAAGCCGCGGGCAAAAGCTGGTATGAAATAAAATGGCTTTCTCCAAGTCTGTTTAGACGCTAAGTTCTCCTAAACCACGCAACGAATTTCGAAGCGGGCTTTCACTAATAGAAAAATCTATAAACGAGAAAGATTTGCGTGTATAATTTTCACCCGTGCAAAGCCAGGGCAAATCACTAGTATACATAATTATTAATAGCGATTATAGCAATAAAGTTGATAGCCAATCATTGCACGATATATTTGCAGCGTCCGATTACTGGCTATTATAATACTGAACTAATCTCTAATACGGCTTAATAAATCTTTTATTTATAAAATGTACCTTTGTCCTCAACCGTTTCCATACTCGTAGCGCAAGAGTAGTGTTACCATGTGTCCCGATTTGCGCGGGACGTCCTGATTAAAAACTATTGTGATTACCAAAAATAAACATGTACGTGTATTAGGTACATCAGTCGCATTCGCAACACTATACCGAGTGTGGAAATGCGCTCAAAATCACACTAGGCCCGATGCCTGATAGAGCTGCGGGAACGTTTGAAAGAGTGGCTGTGGCCCTGATATGCAAAGGGTAACTGAAGGATATATATAGGTCGGTTTTAGTCAGTAAAAGAACTATGTTAGAATGAGAGAAGTCATAGAATGATTTCCCACTTCGAAAAGAAAAAGATTTTTTTTGTCCCGATCTAAAACTCTAAATCCGCCTTTGTACAGTGTTTCTTACTAGTGCATTTTTTTTTTATTAGGTGGGAAAATCATCATATGACAAATCCCGCTCTTGGGCGGTTCGGGAGATAGTGTCAGACTTTTACTGACTAAAAACCTACTCCTGTTCCTTCTTTGCCTTCGTCCCAGGGCCCCGGGTTTCACTTCCACACTACCCGTGGCCCCAGTAGGCTTCGACCCTGCTGGGCCCCTACGATTTGCTGACATCTCCTTGAGGCACGCATGGAACAGTACGCGCCGTCGACGACTTGGGCTCGGTTCGACTAGTGCATAAAGTTTTTAATAAATAAATCCCAATTTATTTTAACATCTGTCCCGATTTTAATCCAAGTGGACCTGGTAACACTACTCATGAGAGTCAAGTAGTCCTCTTGAAACCACACATCGTTATCGAATCGGACCTACTTATATGTACTTATGTATGGGCATTGTTATCCTAACCGCACTGAAATCTCTAAAGGCTTAAGCTAGAACTACACTGTGCACACGTGTGCCACACACGCTGATTTTGGCGCGTCGGTCTCCATACAGTTTATATGGAAACTAGACTTGTAAAGACGACACGACACCACGCAACGTCGTGCTAACAGTACAAATCAGGCGAGTTACACGGGTGCGTCGGTCTAATGTAGTTCTAGCTTTAATCTCTTTTAATACTACTTATTAGAAGAAGTTATGTCTACCTGGCAAAAACACAATCTTCAGAAGCTCATACGATGATTCTGAAGATTCTAATATTTACAATTTTCTTTATGCATTTTCACACGCTTTCTGTTACACCCTGTACAAAACAGCAATTTCTAATAATAGTTCAAAACGACTTTGTTGTTGTAAAGCACCAGAATTACACAGTCAGAACAGAATACATTTCCACTCCAAACACGTACAGAATGGCGCCATTACCTTTTTATTCATGGTGTATGTATGACACTTGTACATCAGTCAGGATTGTGCTGAAAGTGCCTATCTTGACTGGTGGAATGTTTCGCACGCTTCATAGTCGTGATATTAGCCACAGTTTAGAAGCTCAGCTTTATAAGAAAAAATCTTATTTATATGCTTTTACTAACGGCAAATGTTGTACTGTTATATAATTGTCAAAAAAATCGGAAGTAAGTATAAATCGACAAAAAATATAAAAAAAAAAACAATTGAAGAATGTGGAGTATATGAAGAGGTAGGAGGGAGAAAAATTTTCGACATTTTCTCAGATCTACCAGCCCCCCTAGCCAAGTTACGATCGTTTCGTTTGCGTCGAACACCTCGAGTAGGCCATGCCTCCGATTCCTTTGTTCTGACCACGTAACTGAGCGTTGATATTACGTTAGAACAAAATAATCGGAGACGTGGCCTACTCGAGGCGTTCGTATGCCCATTTTCATGAAACTGTGCGATACCTATGTCGCTACAAAAAAAAAAAATAGGGTCTTTTTAATTAATTAGAAACTAGATTTGTTTTGTGGCTTCACTTCTTTTATTACGCAAGACACGTTACATTTCCGCTCTGGGTAAACAGAGAGGTAGCATCATACATTTAGTGACTAGAATATATCTGTGCTCCTTCAGCTGCCCTTTGCGTTCCAGGATCACGGTAACACTTTCGATCAATCCCGCAGCAATGGCAGCATTCTTAACACTAAGACATAAATAGCATTTCATAAGCATTATCAGCCTTTTAATTTTCCCACTGCTGGGACTCAAACTCGGCCCTGGTATGAAAGGCAACGAAGGAACAGTAGTGGGTTTTTAGTCAGTAAAAGTTTGACACACCCTCTCGCTCCGCCAAAGAGCGGGGGATGTCATTGAATATATTTCTCGCCGAAAGAAAAAGACCTCTGCAGGACAGGAAATGATTTTTTTATTCTTGATAGGTTCGCGCTTGACCGCTATCTGACCTGATGGAAAGCGACGGTACGGTCGCCGATGGAGCGCGCTTACCTAGAAGTAACCTATTCACTCTTGACTTAAAATGGGCCGCAATCCACGACGCAGGCCCAGTGCGGATTGTTGGATTTTTTTTTTTGTACTAAGTTATGTCAGTTTCCTCACTATGTCTTCCTTTAGTGTTTTAAGAGCAGTGGTGATGAATTAAATTACGCAAAGTAATGCACCTGGCTGGTTTTTTTTTATTGGGTGGGAAAATCGTCTTATGACAAATCGCGCTCTTGGGTGGAGCGGGAGATAGTGTCAGACTTTTACTGACTAAAAACCCACCCCTGGCTGGGTTCGAACCCGTGACTTACAACTCGTAAGTCAGGGCCATTACCACTGCTCTCATAAATAGAAATAATTTCAATACACGTGTGCTTACTAATGTCCTGTAATATACATGTGTTTCCACTTTATGATATTAGCTAGATTTATGATTTAGATTACATTTAAATGTCGCCTAATGATAGTGAAAGCGAGCATACATCTAAATAGTTATCTACTGACGCTGCCTTAAAGTAACACGTAATATAATAAAACAAACATGAAAGATATTTGAATAAAATTACACAGGCGGAGACTTTTCTCAATTAAATTTAACCAAGTTTATATAAGACTAACTAAATATCACTTCAGATTATTGTAAACAACACAAAAGCTAACTCACATTAATTCACAGCAAAGTAAACGTGTCTCTAATGAATTATTACTACACCCAACTCTAGTGTAATTGAAAATTACTGTTTTATAAATTTATCCTTTTATTTTTACCCATTTTTTTATTATTTAGCCTATACTTTCCTACTGCTAAGCATTTGCCCTTCTAACTTCTTCTAGGTATTCTTTTCATGAGCCACCCCAAACCGGTCTGCGATAGGCGTCTAGGTCATTTCCCCAACTCTTCCCAAGGCAGCTTCAGCGGCGTCAGTTTACACATTCTCCAAAAATTTATTTATTTTTTGTGATTTTTAATAAACCTTAGGTTGTGAAAGTTGCTCTGTTCTGATTTGTTTTAATATTTCTGGGATAGATACTAATAATGTTAAACCGGTTATGGATGTAAGAATTTTAAAATAGTGATATATCGTGTTTACAGTTCCAAAAGGGCTTAGCACAGCCCTCTCACTGCACGTACTTGGAAAACTTCTGGTCTATCAGTACTTCTTACGGAAAAGTAAAAAAAAATAACTCTATAACTTTTAATTAGATTATACATGAATGGTGGGCATCATACTCATACGCAAAAAACATTTTAGAAACACATTCATTTTGCGTACAGCAAAAGAGTGGAATCCCCTGCCGGAGTCTGTTTCCTGATAGCTACAACCAGGGGCCCAAGTCTGCTATTTTTATAAATTCGTCATTCCAACACGATCCCATTATCATTTTGCAAAAAGTTCGTAATCTGATAATTCATAATGGTCGATTGAATGGTCATTGATCGGTCAATGATCTTGTGGTAGAATGACAATATCGAGCTGTCTCAAAAGAAATTAAAAGCAATGACTGTACAATGACGTTCTAATAGTAGGTCACTGATCAAAGAAACTGTCAAAATATTGGCAATTATTCGCATACGTCTAATATTCATTTGTCATTATGTACGAGATTACCATTCTATGCCATTTTATTCAATGGAGTGTCAGTGGTTGACCATTGGAAAGACATAATGACGCCATTATATTAGTAGATTACCAAACTTGGTCAAAGTCAACAATTATGATGTCAGTGATAGACCATTCTGACACTATTGTAATAGCAGACTTGAGGCCCTGGTCTTTAAGCCAAGAGTGAATAGGTTACTTCTAGGTATGCTTAGCGTGCTCTATCGTCATCCACATCATCGATGTTACTATCAAGTGATATGGTGGTCAAACGTGGCTTACGTTACCAATAATAGTTAAAAAAACTTTTACATCTTACCTTTAGCTGTCAGACCTCAAACCCTATCTGGCAGTACCTGTCGGCGCCATGAGCAGAGAAGCAGCTGAATTTGACACGTCAGAGTATTCGGATGAAACATATTTCAAAGTGAAACTTTGGTACCCGTCCTATAAACTTCCTAATAACCTACATTAACAAACTAGCTTTTCTTGCAAATTCGCCTTTGTGGCCTGTCCGAAAATTACTGTGTATTTTTTCTGGATTCAAATTTTATTTAAATCTTTCTTATCTTCGTTCTTCGAGATTACTTCCTAGAAACATAAAACAGAACCTATACTACAATCATACCTAGTTATAATGAAGTTTATGTTATAGAAGCTAGTGCCCACGACTCAAACTAAAACAGTGCATCTACAATGAAATTTGGTCACAATTTCAAGTTTTTTTTTTTGCTCAGAACTCTAATTATTTTTCTAAAATAAAAGTAGCCTAAGTTATTTGTTATAACATCAGCTATCTACCCGTGAAAGTCCCATCAAAATTGGTGCAGCCGTTTTGAGATTAGACGAAACAAACAAACAGAGACAAACATTATACTTATTACTTACTTGTTTACGGTCGAACGACCGAACGGATTTAATATCTAAAAACAGCACATAGGATACTGGGCAATAGCTAGTAATTACATACACCTAAACAGTAAATTATAAAAAAAACTTATAAGATTTGTATTTTCAAGAATCTGTAAAAATGCGTGATTCTGCAATTTCACACAAATAATCTTCTTACAATAAAACCCAATAGCTTCTCATTCAATTAACGACGAAGACTTACAAACGTGAATTCAATTTGGGGCGGTCATATTCCTTTCATTTGGATGCGGTTGCAGAAATGATTCTTCCATGTCAGGTAATTTTAAAATGGCTTGAACGAAATGGAAATTAACTTTGAAACCTTTGAAGAATTTCCTACTTTAGCGTATAAAACTTATGAAAGTCTGGGTTTTAGTCTGTAGCGACATCTATCGCGTCACATAAGAAAATCCTGAATCCCCGACTCACTGGGGCATCACCGCAGACAGTTCCGACTCACCGAGAACTATGCGGCATTCGGTTCCGACTCACTGGAACCAAACTACATCAAGAACCATCGATCTCCGATCTCCGGAGGGGAGTGATGTAGCGACATCTATCGCGTCACATAAGAAGATCCTGAATCGCGCAATCAAAGTTCTCCGCGCGATTAGAACATATAGAATAGTCCGAAATCATCTATCGGGCAGTTGCAGCCCACCAGACATAACATCCCGTCTGGTCGGAGGATCCTCCCTTTTCAACGGAGGTTTGCGGGACTTTACTCTCTGTTCCGCCTACCCCCAAACTGGTGACCCCGACGTGACTTGTTGGCGCTCTCATGGGATGTTTGACGGCATTGATGACCAAGTTCACTCACGTGCGTGAATGGCCCCTGCTGGAGTCCGCCCTCTTCGTACTCATGTCGTATGCGGCCTTCCTCATCGCTGAAGTCTGCGAGTTGACAGGTGTGGTGGCGGTCCTATTCCGCGGCATTCGGTTCCGACTCACTGGAACCAAACTACCACTGGCCTGGCACGTATCAAGAACCATCGATCTCCGATCTCCGGAGGGGAGTGATGTAGCGACATCTATCGCGTCACATAAGAAGATCCTGAATCGCGCAATCAAAGTTCTCCGCGCGATTAGAACATATAGAACAACCCGAAAATCATCTATCGGGCAGTTGCAGCCCACCAGACATAACATCCCGTCTGGTCGGAGGATCCTCCCTTTTCAACGGAGGTATGTGGGACTTTACTCTCTGTTTCGCCTACCCCCAAACTGGTGACCCTCGACAAAGAACGTCAGCGCAGCCTTCGTGCAGCTACTACCTCGTGACGTCATCATCACTTCCTCAAGCTTTCGAGCAGCGAGCCATACAGCCAGCACCCACGGCTATAAAGGGTATCCTGACCACCAGCATGCCTACATGGTCATACCTGGTCATCACCCTCAGCCTCATCAACGACCTTGGCGAAGCACACTGCACCTTCGGCCAGTCACATGAAGAGCAATGAAGAACCTCTCCTGGTCGACGCAAGCAGTCAAGCCACTACGTCGCATAGCACCGCTCCGACTCACTGGAGCCAGTTGCACTACTCCGACTCACTGGAGCCTGCAGCATCATCCCGACTCACTGGGACAACACCACCCCGACTCACTGGGGCATCACCGCAGACAGTTCCGACTCACCGAGAACTATGCGGCATTCGGTTCCGACTCACTGGAACCAAACTACCACTGGCCTGGCACGCATCAAGAACCATCGATCTCCGATCTCCGGAGGGGAGTGATGTAGCGACATCAATCGCGTCACATAAGAAGATCCTGAATCGCGCAATCAAAGTTCTCCGCGCGATTAGAACATATAGAATAGTCCGAAATCATCTATCGGGCAGTTGCAGCCCACCAGACATAACATCCCGTCTGGTCGGAGGATCCTCCCTTTTCAACGGAGGTTTGCGGGACTTTACTCTCTGTTCCGCCTACCCCTAAAAGTCTATCTTTCTAGAGGTCTTTGAGATGAGTGTGTGAATTATTACCACACTGACATTCATTATTATTATTATTTTTTTATTATTATTTTTTTTTTTCATTATTATTTTAACTTATTGTAATTGGCAAACAGCTGTTTTTGTTAAAGTAAAATAAAAATCCAAGTGTAACAAATTCTTTATTTGATTTACTACTAACTGACGACAGATCCTGCTGACCTGTCTTGTCTTAAACTATGAGGTTTCAAACATACTAACTATCAAACGCACGAAGGATACATATTCTTCTTGTTTTTCTGAAATTTTCTAGTTTTCCGCGACACTTAAACTTTTTTTCATAAAAGCTTTTTTCCTGAAAATAACAAACATGATAAAAAAGAATTAGTGAAATTGAATTCTAGCCGTTCACGCGTCACCAAGGAAAACAGGAATTCACTTTTAAATAATGTTAGTAACTGAAGGCGAGTCGACATCCTAAAGTCACGCCATCAGCTGGTGACTGACGGTAGTTTATAAAAAGAGGCGCTTGGGCGGCGGGCGTTCGGGACAGACATACTACTTGACTATTATCGTGTGCTTAGTTATTTTTGGATTATATATTTGTTCGTGTACTGATTATTCCATTTTGCATGTGTAAACTTTATTAGATTAATACTTACAATGTTCCTCTTCATATTTTTGTAATTTTGTAAAAGTACAAATTAAAATAAAATAAAAGATTGTTTATTTTTTAAAGTCTATTTCACTTCTGATCCCTAAAATACCTATAAACATAAGTGACTTATAATTACAAAGCAACCATTTTTTGAGTTTTATTTATTTATTATTATTTATTTAAGTACACACAAAGACTTAAAAATGAAAAGAACAAAACCAGATAGAAGAGCATAAAAACAATATATTACTACTACTACTAAACTACAGCTACACTCCTGAACTTTATTGTACTTTTTTAAAATGATCTATTCAGAAAATATTGAGAATTTCATACATACCAAGCTATATTACAGTCATACGGACTTGAGTTTCCCATTCAGAGCGACGTACCTACATTAAATTACTTATTTATCATTTCCTATGAAATTTGTGTTAACACAGCTCCATTCTTTGACGAACTCTTTTAATATTCAATAAGCAAGATGATTTAATAACCGTCGGGGCCATATAAAACTGGATAAGAATATAAGGTAGTACATACAGTACCACTCACGGAGCACTTTAGCTTTTTATGGCTTTATGTCATTCGTGTACCAACTGTGACGATCATGGTTATCCATTTTTTTCGGGCATTGAGGTGATGACATTTTTATGTTCTCGGTTTTATGATGTATTGTAATAATCTATAGGGAAAAAAATCTCATTTGTTAACGGCCAAATTTTATTGAAATATTGAAGTAACATATGATTTACAGCATTTTTGTCTCATATGATAGTGGGTAATCATAATAAAAGGTACTGTAAGATATGCAAAATTAAACGTCAAATAAAATTTTCATGAAAACACTTTAAACAGTTCTGCAATATACCGATCAAATTTAATACAATAGAGTGGTGGATACTATTGACAAAACTCATAAATATCATGCTTCTTACATGAGAAAGTAATGCTCTCCCGTCACTTACGAATATCGCAAATTGAAGAGGTGTTTTATCGGCTCACATTCGATTTATGTAACCGTCTTACGGTCTCATAAATTTTTGAATTTGACGTTTGATTCGAAATGGACGAAGTATTTGAAAATATTTTATTTATTTATTTATTTATTTATTTATATATACTTTATTGCATACCAAGTTACAGATTTACAAATAGAATTGTAATACGATATAAAACATACAATTGGCGGCCTTATCGCACTCGGCGATTTCTTCCAGGCAACCCAGAATGGATAGACATTGCCTGGACACAAAATGGGGTTGCACTTGGTGCAAATATAAAAGAAAACAAAAACTTAATACTAAAATAGATACACATATACATACATACAAAATATAAATATATAAGCAAGAGAAATAAGTGATGAAACGAAGACATGATCACAGTGACAAGTAATGATCCTTAACAAGCCTTTTAAATACAGGCAGTGTTTGCGCACGTTTTATTGCCACAGGCAATGCATTCCATAGACGAGCGGCCTGGACAGTAAAAGACTTATCCAGGAAAGTAGTCGTATGGATTGGCATTTTAAGTTTCAAGTTATCCGATGACCTAAGAACTTTCATGTGGGAGTCACAAAGAAATTGGAACCGTTCTTTGAGGTAACGAGGGGTAGAAGGGGAAAAGAGCACATTATACAAGAGGGAAAGAATATGATTTTATTATTATTCTTTTTAAATTTAATTTTGTTTTAAAAGTTTTCTTAAACAATTGTATCTGACAGGTAATTTACCACTCTTTGTTTTTACTGGTAGAGATTGAATTGGGCAGAATGAAGTTTACATATTGAAAAATAGTAATCTTTTATTGGTGACTGGTTTTTTTAGAATTTATTGGTAATTTTTAGAATTCATACATATTAAATAAGTAAAAATTAATTAAAATGTGTCTCATCAGTAAACAACGTCAAATCAAAATAATTACAAAACACATAAAAACTAAAAGATAAAAAAGTCACAATAAAATATGGTCAGATTAATGTTCTTGTCAAAGTTGAAGTTATTATAAATTAATTAAATTACAAACAAAATGAAGTCAACCCAATAAAATAGGAATAAAATTCAAAAAATAATCAACCAACAAATAATCTTAAATCCGTTCGTCAAAGAAATAAAAGGATTGCTCAATATTATTACTCGTGCATTTTTCAAACCTCCTTTGAAGCTGCTTATAGTTTGGGCACCAAAATTAGCTGCTGGCAGTTGGTTTCAAACTGTGGAGCCCATAATAATTATCTTGAATAATTTAGACAACGTATTTGAAACCGTTGATTTATGTACTGCAACTGTCGGCCGCCCGCCTTTGGGTACATGTCAAGGTTCATCCTTGTGCACAGTGTGACCTGATATATAATTATAGCAGGTAATGTGAGGATGTCTTGTTTAATAAAATGTGGTCTAGCGAGCATGGCCTATACTATGCCAATGATGGCCCATCGTCTCGGTTCTGTATTCGAAAAGTGCACTGCCAGTCGGCACTACGTCCTCATAGCTCATCAACGTATTGGAGCAGCGAGTACACCATAGCAAAACAACAAGACCGTATTTTGCATTCGGGTAAAATTAGCAATTTTTTACTAAAAGTATAAACAGGCACTACCCAATTTACCGTACACTTTACTAATCTGATCATTCCACTTGAGGCGTCAATCTTAAACCCAAGGAAGGTCATCATTTTTACATGAACTAGAGTCACTCAAATCGTAGTTACAGCTAGTGGTTTTGATGACCAGATTCAGCACGAGACCATTTGCCTGAAAACTTAACGCCAATTGATTAGCAGTATAATTTAACTTCTGCTCTACCATATCTACGGAAGCAGCTGTTAACAACGCTGCAATATCATCAGTGTACTGTACTTCTGCTTCAGTCACAGCGTCTGACAAGTCATTCAGCAGCAAGTCATTCAAGTCATGCAAAAGCAGTATGTTGGACACCAATGAAAGAAAATCTGTCACTAAGGCATGCAATGACACCACCACTACGTTATACTGTAGTTTTATAGCTAACATGTCGCGGTCAGCAACATCGAATGCGTTGGACAGATCGCAACATAGATCGACGAGACGACCACTTGCCTCTTTTGTTCACGTGCAGACATGTCTCACGTGCTAAAGACGTGGTCAATTGGCCTTCACGGTATGCGTTCAGAAAGAGCATTCGTTTCCAATATACATTTAATAAGTCGGAAACACAAATTATTCTCAAAAATTGTGTGATGATGTGTATAATAGAGACTGATCTGTTAATAGTTATTTTAGATCCATAGAGTATTTTTGCCTCTTCTTTTTATATAAGGGAGACACTTTACTAAGCTTGTAGGGAAATAAACTTACTTTATGGAAGTATTAAAACACTCAGGTCACATTTTATTATAAAGAAAGAAATGACATTTTATTTAAAAAAAAAACATTTTATTCAAATTTTTATTCAAGCAACGATTTTCACTTTGAATAATGTATTCAATACTTAAAATATTTATGAGGAATAATTCTGTGACTTCACAAATACTGTCATGATGACTTTTCCTTGTCTTGTCACTCAAAAATCTACAATTTATTCCATATAAAAACTAAGGGAGCGGTTATTACTGAGAAACGGGTGTTATATCATTGCTTTATGAGTATACTTCACACATGCGGGAAACATTTTCATCCTATAAAATTATCATATTTATTGAATACTTATTGCGCGAATAAAATCCGTGTAACGCCTACTGATGTTGCAAGGCGAGCAAAGCACCTATGTATGTATGAAGTTCTGAATAAATGATTTGATGCTGCAGAGTCCATGCTGTTCTGAACTGACTTAAATTACATATTTTAGGAAGACGGGAATTTACGTTTTAGTTTATAGGTTGGCTTCAAAGTTTCTTTCATTCATTGAGAGAAAGTAAAAGGTACTTTCTTTTTGAGGTGGAAAATCATCAAAATAAACGTCTTTTTGCGCTCTAAGGTGAAGTGAGAGAGCGTGTCAGACTTTTACTGACTAAAGCCCACCTTTGCTCTTCAGTTGCAGTTTTCGTTCTAAGGCCACGGTCACTTTTTCAAGTGTTTCAATACGTGTATAGTACACTCAGTCGACTCAGGCTTGATCTTTATCGGTCGGTCAGACGGCAAGCTACTCATTGTTCGTCACCTGCAAGCCCGCGTCCACCATTACCGAAAATCAGCCACGACTCCCAATCGCGCCTGGGGCATAAATATGTCACTAGCATTACTGCTTTGCAGTATCATGCTACCTAGCAATTCAATAAGAAATCTTCTTTCATACTTTATTGGTTTACCGGTTAAAGTTGATCAAAAGTAAACTCGCACCTCTACAATGTTCCTGCCCATATTAAAAAAAAAAAACAAATGAGATATTTCGTTTTTCATATTATTCTGCAGTAAAATAAAAATAATCCTTCCGACAGAATTTTGGTCACGGTGGCTAATATCAACGGAAATTAGACAAATAAGCAGGACATCTTTATAGGATGCAAGTATGTGTGCAAACACACTCTGGCATTGGTTCCTTTACTCAGTAGTTAGATGGAACGCCAATCCGACACTGCTGCAGAGTAATTCCTAATGGGATGTCCCGAAAGCAGTTTTACCCAACCCGGAAATTAATTGGACGGCGAGCAATGGGTGGCTCGCCGTCTGACCGTCCGGTAATCGTACGGACTGAGCCCAAGTCGTCGACTCCGCGTACTATTCCACGCGCGCCTCAAGAAGATCGTAGGGGCCCAGCAGGGACGAAGCCTACTGGAGCCTCGGGTAATGGGAAAGCGAAACCCGGGGCCCTAAGACGAAAGCAAAGAAGGAACAGGAGTGGTATTTTAGTCAGTAAAAGTCTGACACTATCTCCCGCTCCGCCCAAGAGCAGGATTTGTCATAAGATGATTTTCCCACCCAATAATAAAAAAAACACCCGTAAATTAAAATCAGAACTACATGCTGAGCAGATGCGCTTATAACCTCGAGCTGAACGAGGCAAAATCCTGCCTATTATACAGTCATATATAATGTTGGTAAAAAGTTCAAGTTTTCGACTAATGAACGTTAAATCAGAAGCATCCATTAACAAACTGCTTCTCTTCATTAAAAGAACCATTAATTACGTTTTTATGTAAATCAAGCTTTACTAATTGAATCTCTTTCGACCACTTCTTTATCCGTACATTCTTTTTACAAAAATTCGTGTAAGTAAAGAGGAAAATAAAAATATCAGTTTTATATAAACCAGGCGCTATTTCACTACATTCAAAATAGTCAAAGGATATTACGAAACTACACGATATTTTATTATTTTTGTACGCAAATAAAAAATAAACTGTCAATGCATTCATTGGTATATTTTCCAACTTTTATCTACCAAGTTTTTCACAGTGAAATGAATTCCAAAAGAACTTAGAAAATATTTGTGACGAACCATTGTTCGCTGCAAATATGTTGGACTCAAATATTGGCCGCGCGTTTATTGTTTGTTGGTATTTGTTCAGGACAAATGTGTGTTTAATCTATTCGATAAATGGTCCACGATCGAGTGTATTTTGATATCGATTCTGGCAACTTATCCGATTAGATCTCAACACAACAAGACACAAAATGAATCCTTTTTGGATTAACTTTGGGATTTCCTCTAGCAGTATTAAGATTCAACGGGATTTTACATAGCTACTAATGTATTATTTGGTCGCGGATGTTCCAGGTGGAACAATGGATGGATCCATTTAAAAAATATTATTCATATTTTCAGAGAACATAAAAGTTTACAAAGCATGTGAGCTTCGTGAGAAACATAATATGTTTTGTGATTATCTATTATCTATTATTATTATCTGTCGGTCAACCTTAATTAGTTAATAGGTTTGTAAAACCATAGTGACAAATAAAAGAAGAAAAAAACAAATGCAAAGATATTATCACAGCGACATAAGGTTTGCCCTGTGAAAAAGATATCAGATCTCATGTAGAGCCAAGCTTCTAAATCTACACGGCCTAACTCTACCGACCTTAACTTCACAAATTCTACAAATCGGTAAAAATGTATGGCTTCGCCGTTTCGCTACCGTCGTGGAGGTGATGCGAATATTTAGTTTCTGAAGTAAGTAACAGATTCTTATTATTTTTTTATAGTTTATTCTGTTCTATTAATTTATGGTTTGGTACCTATAAGTACCTATCCTACTTATAAATAGTAAAATAATACCTCTATTAAAATCAGAAAAATTAACATACTCACCTGTTGACAGTCAGACTAAATCAATATCCAAACAAACTTCAATATTAGCAGAACTTCAGATCAAACGGACGTAAAATTTTAATAAGCAAAACATCGAAATACCTAGGTACCAACTGAACCAGACATCGTTATCACTCCTAGGTTCTCTTTATATGTATGAGAAGTTTCTACAACTCAGAGTAACTTGATACGTCTCAGTTACTCGGTGTCATAGGCTGTTACGTCGAATCTACACAAAAGGTCTTTGCTTTGTGCAAGAATTTTTACGTTCATCATTGTTATCCTCTACAGCCTCATCCAGTTTAAGTTGACGAAAAAATTGACGTGTGAGTGTTTTTTTTTTTAAAACGTATTTGCAAAATAAATATCATTTATCATTACTGGCAAAAGACGTTCGCTGTCGGTATAAAAAAAAAAGTAAAAAAAAGTAAATCCCGACTACGACAAAAAAACGACGCTGAGACGCTGTTCGCTAGAGCGTGTTACTTTAAAATTAAGCAATATTTTGGAAACGTACAAGTGAAGCCCTTTCAAATGATACCAAACACGGCGCATTTATCTCCATTTTTATTATTTAACACATTATTTTTTGTCCGCTAGAGGGCGCTATATTGCGTTTTGTCATATGTCACGTAGCTTATGTTCAACGGTCTTAATTATCCGCTAACTAACAGGACCACGGTAACTCCTTCGAATAATCGGCAGCCTGGCAGGCATTGGCCCTAATTGGCCCTGTCAACCTTGCTGACATCCCTTTGAGGTGCAAGTGGCGCACCACCTTACCCATCGCTCGCCGTCCGCAAACTCGTGCCTGCTGTGGCCGGAAATTGTCCTGCAGCTTCCAACGCCCAAAGTGAATCTTTTCCGTCGCAATCAGTGGACTTAAGCATAATTAATCAGCCTACAATATCACCATTGAGAATTACCTAAAAAAATGCATCTAGGTGAAGCCGGGGCGGGTAGCTAGCACAAAAAAAAATAATAACTAAATGCTTTGATGTACCTAATTAGGTATATCGCAGAATTTATGAATACATAATTATTTTATAGAAAGTAAATCTAATTTATTTAGCAAAAAATTTAATAAAGAATCTAAATTTAAAAAAGAAACACCTTTTTCACAGATCTTACTAAATATTTTATTCAATAGATACTTCGCAGGATCGAATCAACAGCTTCAATTGCCGTTAGCCGATTTAATCAAGTATCCTTTACTGAAGTACCCTCTAAGGAGTTCAACAAAACATCTATGCTATCTACAAACGGTTTTAAATCGTAAAATGTTTTCTTTTTTTTAGAGTTGCTTTTGTAACACTAAAGCTTTTGGGACGGCCATTTTCTCTTCAATAAATTTTTGAAAAAAAAAAAAACATTCTTGAAGAAATTCAATAAAGCACAAAGTACTCAGGATAAAGTGCAATGCATTTCACACTTCAGCAGGTTTATGTATTCGTTTTAGACGAATATTTTCACGAAAAAAGGTAACAACTTACATTCACAAAAAAAACAACTTATTTTATTTGGCTTGAAACGTTCAGTTTTACCTTTCAAAGCTATTTTTTTTATTAATTTCAATTCTGATTTTAATTTTAATGTTGATTGTAATTTTAATTATGTTTTGAATTTTATTTTTATTGTATTGAGATTGAGTTGATTTAACATTTTTGGTTGTAATATGAATCAAGGTTATCAGAAATAATTGAATTTTATTTTATTCATATATTTTCTAATGGAAGTTATTGATAGTATGACGTTTGACAGGATAGAAGGAAGAAAAAACGTGTCGCCGACCCCAAATAAGATGGGACAAGGGCAGGAAGATGATGATGATTTTCTAATTGATGTGTCTTTACCCGTATATTTTCTAAATATCAGTGTTCATTAAATTAAAGAGTGGTGGATCTATGGTACGAAAGATGATCAATGGGAGCTTTTTTTGGTGGGATTTTTTCGTAGTGAGTGAAGGTTCAAACGAAATATTGAGTATGATTTGTTGAAGCTGTTTCAATTATTCTCAAATTGATTTCTAGTAGATATTGTGATGTGGAATTGATGTACATTTGTATCTGAACTGTCTACAATACTAGACAACATGTGGAATCACAAACAGACGCAATTTCAGTTCATATTGACAAATTCAGTGAAGCTTACCGAGAAGGTTGACTTAACCGACTAATGGAAAACAAAATGACTATTTTCTGTATCAAAAGCTACTAAAAAAAAAAGATGATATGTGTAAAAAGACTTATTTGCCGATATTACTATAATCCTGACTATACACATAAATAACGGCTAGTGAAAATGTTTTTAGGAAGACATAATTGCACTAATTTCATCGCTCAAAACGCATCGTGAGGAAACCGGCATGTCCTAGAACCAAAATATCGAAGACATGTGATATTTACCAACCCAAACTGGGCCCGCGTTGTATATTACGGCCCATTCCCTTTCCTAGAGAGCGGTTGTGAGTCCCAACAGAGGGAATATTAATTTAATTTATTTGATTTTAATTTGATTGTAATTATTATTTTAATTGAACTGTTTTTTTTTCGTTTCTTTTAAAAACATGGAAATGGCAATGGCTGTATTTTATCTGAAATAAAAATGATTGAAAATATGAAATATGAATAAAACACTTATGTGAAAATGGTTATGATACACTTATACTTAATTCTATATAAATTAGGATTAGGCCAGAATGATAATGATGAGTATAAGTAGTGAGTAATTTGATAGCCCAATACAACAAGCCAGCGTTTTGCATGAAGTACCATTAAAACGGTCATGATTACGAAACAGGGACACAAATTGAGTGACATCATCACGTCGTCAATACGATCCGCGGGTGTAGTTTTGTGTCACAAACATTAACACCCCATATCATGATAACGGTTCATTAACTACATTAATATTTAATATCGTAGTCGAAGTACAATTTCCATATTGTGAAACCAATCAGAAAAGATAAAAAGTAGAAGTGATTAAACATCCAATAAACTCTTTTGATTGTTATAGATATTTCTCGCTAACTGATCGTCACTTTGACTTTGTGTACATAGACAACTGACTAGTTTTTTGCCTAAAGAATTAGCATTATCATTTAACGTTTTAATGCTGCCAGTTTTCTGGACTTGTTTCCGGAAGCTAGCAATTTAGACTTTGGGGCGGTTTTTATTTTTATTTTTTTTTTTTTATTGGGTGGGAAAATCATCCTAATGACATCCCCGCTCTTGGGCGGAGCGGGAGATAGTGTCAGACTCTTACTGACTAAAAACCCACTCCTGTTCCTTCGTTGCCTTCGTCCCAGGGCCCCGGGTTCCGCTTTCACACTACCCGTGGCCCCAGTAGGCTTCGACCCTGCTGGGCCCCTACGATTTGCTGACATCTCCTTGAGGCGCGCGTGGAACAAAACGCGCCGTCGACGACTTGGGCTCGGTCCGGACGGTTACCGGACGGTCAGACGGCGAGCCACCCATTGCTCGCCGTCTACAAGCCCGCGCCTACGGTGGCCGGAAATCGGGATCGGAATCCCGGCGGCGGTTGGAGCGTAAGGACCGTTGCCTCACGCGATCGGCCGCCTCCTTAGCTAGCATTACTGCTTCGCAGAAGGAGGCGACCGCCTGCCACTCCTCCTCGCTCCGGAGCATGGCCTGAACCAGGGCCCGGCGCGAGAGATCACCGCCGCCGATTGCCCTCACGAGGTCACGGCGTTGCTCTGCCCAAGCGGGGCACACCTCCACCGTGTGCTCCACCGTGTCCTCCGGGTGGGCCACACAGTGGCGACACCCGGGCGTCGTTTCCGCACGAATCCGGTGCAGGAACCTCCCGAACTTACCGTGTCCGGTGAGGACCTGCGTCATGCGGAATGTGAGGACGCCGTGAGGTCTTTCCAACCACGCCTCAAAGAGGGGACTTACCGCCATAATTGTGGCGTGCCCAGACTTTGGGGCGGTCAGTGTACAAAAATCGTAAATAATATCAAATAGACATAATTATATAAAACACATATATACTATACCAATTAATATACTAATAGGTACATTTTCAAATACAAAATAGAAAGCGGAGAATAAAGAAATATTTTAGTGAAAGGTAATGCTTCTTCACCATTGCTTTAAAGGTTGGTAGCGTTTGAGCACGCCTTATTTCTATGGGTACACACACTACAGACGACCTTCTTGAATAGGAAACGATTGGCCAAAAAAAGAAGTATTCTATTATGGATATAAATTTAATATATTACTATTTCCATTTCCTTTTTTGCATACGAATACTTAAATTCAGATTTATATTTGTTTTTTTACTACAGTTTCTTATGAATATTCTTATTTTAGGTAATGTTATTCAATTAGATTTGAATAATTTGGTTGCTCGAACTACCATTTTCTTTAGAGCAATAAAAGGTAAGAAATCAAACAAAATAATTCTAAGAACATACTTTGAAAAGAATCTTCAAACTATTCATTGGCAAAAAGGTCAACGCCAGTATCATCAAATTTACATCTTTCATGCCATTTCTTTTCAATATTATGTTGGATTTCAATGTTGAGGTCAGTTTAGGGATTCTGTCAATCAAGAAAATTACTTACGAATCTGGGTATGATCTTTTATGAGGAAAAAAGTCGGTCTTGACGTGGACAAGGGTTGGATGATTAAATTCTGATCCACAAAATCTTGTTTGAGTCACTAAGAAGGTACTGATTTATTGAAGTTATCTTTTTCTTTAGGAACATTTTGATAAAAACTTAAAGAAGAAGCCAAAAGCATAGCTTATTTACCTACAATTATGTCTCTTGAATTAGAATTGACAGATTCATTCCAAAGGTGAGACAGACTTGTTATTTTTGTTATGGCGATAAGTCCCCCCTCTCTTTGAGGCGTGGTTGGAAAGACCTCACAGTATCCTCATCTTCCGCATGACACAGGTTCTCACCGAACACGGTAAGTTCGGGAAGTTCCTGCACCGGATTCGTGCGGAAGCGACGCCCGGGTGTCGCCACTGTGTGGACCGCCCGGAAGACACAGTGGAGCAGACGTTGGAGGTGTACCCCGCTTGGGCAGAGCAACGCCGTGTCCTCGTGGGGGTGATCGGCGGCGGCGATCTCTCGCGCCGAGCCTTGGTACAGGCCATGTTCCGGAGCGAAGAGGAGTGGCAGGCGGTTGCCTCCTTCTGCGAAACAGTAATGCTAGCAAAGGAGGCGGCCGATCGCGTGAGGCAACGGTCCTCACGCCCCAATCGCCGCCGGGATTCCGATCCCGATTTCCGGCCACCGTACGCGCGGGTTGCGGACGGCGAACAATGGGTAGCCTGCCGTCCGGCTGTCCAGTGATCGTCCGGACCGAGCCCAGGTTGTCGACAGCGCGTATTGTTCCTCGCGCGTCTCGTGGAGATGTCAGCAAATTTTAGGGGTAAAAGTCTGACTATTATCTCCCGCTCCGCCCAAGCGCCCAAGAGCGGGATTTGGCATTAGATGATTTTCCCACCAAAAAAAAGGTGAGACAGATAATTAATATATAGTACCAAATAATTATGTGATTGTAACAAAAATGTTTTTTAGCGATTACATTAGTTTATTGAGTTAAGGTATAATCGTTTATTGGTATAGTAAAAAAAGCGTTATTTTGGTACTATACAAAGAAATATTAAGATATTAGGATTCTTCTCATTTGTAAGTACTTGAATCTTTCAAAATTCATTATTTCGAAGAGGGCTTACTCCCTTGAGTTTAAATAATTCATCAGATACACTCATAATTCGCTGAAGTTTTTTTTTAAAAAAAAAAAGCTTTTTCCTCTGAGATAACGAATTCGATTGGGACACATTTATATTATTCAAGCTATGAGTAAAGCCAAAAAAGAGAACCAGTAAAATGTTAAAAAGAAACACGAAACATATTTAATTAATTTTTAGGGTTCCGTACCTTAAAAGGAAAAAAACGGAATACATGTTCGTTAACTCAACTGACAAACGGTTATAGGATCACTTAGTTGTCCGTCTGTCTGTCTGTCTGTTTGTCAGGATCGTTTACTTCGAGAACGTGTGCAGGTATCGAATTGAAATTAAAACCTATATACTCAGGGTCTGCGGTCCTTTGAACTTAAAGAAAAGATACAGCAAAAAACGTATATTTCGACACTCTCAAGGGAATTAAAACTCATACTCCCGTTGACCTAAAATCCAGAAATTTGGCAAGCTCATAGCACAAGTATAGGAAAAAATCTGAAAACTGTAAATTTATAGATACGTCACAAAAAAAAAAATTAGCGATTCGGAAAAATCTTCGTAAATCAATTTGGGAATTGAACTGTTTTCATAGGTAAGTTTGTGCGGAACCCTCAGTGTGCGAGTCCGACTCGCACTTGCCCAGTTTTTTTTTTAAATAAATTAATCAAAATGTATCGGTGGCAAACGTTGTTCTGCCATATAATCTGTCAAAGATTAGGAGGATAAGAAATAGCCTACAACTTATTCTCAGACCTACCAAATATAGGTACACAAAAAAAAAACATAAAAATCGGTCAAGTCGTTGCGGAGGAGTTCGATAACAAACACTGTGACATGAGATTTTTATATATTAGCTTTAGTTCTTAAATGAAGTACGGGTCTAATATATCAAACTTTAGAAATAATATTACACAGGCATAATGAACAGAGATGAAGACACGACGAAATACAAACCCGAATTTCGAAGTAATTCTCATAAATCCAATTCAGAAGTTCCTTCCCGTAACCTTTTCATGCATGCCCTTTGTGTTCTAATTAAGATTTCTAAGCTGAATCCCTGTAAGCTACAAGCAGGTACAATGAGCCACAGTATTTATTGTGAGAGTAAAGGATTTGTTCGTTATACCGCAGCAGAAGCTTTAATTAAAACATTGTTAAAGTAGAGGTACTGGACTGTTCAAAACTCCATACATAATCAAGCTCTTGCTCAGTTTGTGGAAGAAACTTGTGTATAATGTTTAACACGGCCCCTTGTTAGCTTTATAATTACTTAACGAACACTGTTATCGATATTCCTGCTGTTAAAAGGCTAACAGTTGAATTAGTTTTCTATATTTAAAGGAAAATAGAATTCAAACGTTTTGTAATCGTGTATATTTCATTACTGGTTAGTTGCAATGTTGCATTTAAAGAAAATAAAATAAGCTTTGCTATTGGTATTTGATTCCTTGGCTAGTTTTTTGTAGTTTAGAAAACATCAAGTAACTTATCCCGCTCTGAGTGAATCGAAAGTCTTAGACGAGATAATCGAGACTGTGGGCTTTTTGGGGTGGTATCTACCATCAATTTTGGGCCATATATTAAAGCAAAAGCGAAACTGGTAGCTAAAAAACTGACCATGTATAATGTATTGCTCTCATATTTGGGATGGATCTGCCAAACATCAGCTTGATGCGCTAGAGTCGATTGAACTGCGAGCCAAGAAAATCATCAGCAATGATGCACTCACTCACAGCTTCAAAGTCTTGAGCACCGACGCCATGTTCCTAGCCTGTCAGATTTCTACCGGCTTCATTTCGAGTGTATGTCAGAATTGCATAATTTAATTTTGCCAAGCCCGTCCAATCATCGGACCACTAAGAAGTAAGGCGATGCGCCACCGATACATCCCACCTATACGCATAAAACGATTTGAGAACATATTCATTGTGTGTACAGCTAAAGAGTGGAATTACATACAGAAGGTTTAGTTTCCTGATAGCTGTAATCTAATGGTCTTTCATTCAAGTCAACCACATCATAGCTTATCATCAGGTGAGATAGTGGTTAAACACAAGCCTATCCCAAATTTAAAACAACTTTACTTACTAAAATCTATCCATCCACGTTCATCCAGTTGCCCATTGCATCCAAGACCACGGTACATCTTTCAAACAATATTGCAGTCTGTTTTTGGTTTTGAAGTGATTTCAAAGATGAACAAAAAAATAGATGTTTATTTAAGAGACAGGGTTCAATATTTCTTGTATGCATAAGTGAGCGGTGTCAGGTAAAATTATTCAATTTCCTGAAATCCTTTAATTACGTGATAGTACTATTTCTACTTTTACATCTACCTTCGAATATCTTGTCAGAATCAACAATAAATATTGACTTAAAATTATTTATGAAATGTAGGAATCGCTAACACATAGACTTATCTTGTAGACCTAAATCATCTGTTCCCAAAACTATGTCAATATGCTACCTTGTTCTGAACTGAGTCAAATAGATTATTTATCCAAGAAAATAGTTTATTTGTCCACGTAATACACAAATAACTTGGATAAATAAACTATTTTCTAACTTATTATCTAATAATGTCTATAATTTTTTTTTCTTTCACTTCATAAAACATTTTCCTGTCGCAAATCTAATAAAAGGATTTTCTGCGGAAATAAGCAATATATTTGTACTCTTTGTCTTTATTTTTTTTTCTTTGGAGTGTACGATTCTAAATAAATGATGATGACGATCCAAGAAATAGCAGTTAAGTTCCTTCACATCAAAATAATAACAAAAATTGCAGGAAAAGAATCCCTTAGGTAATTTCAGGAAAAACCCGTTATTTAAAAATAAAACAAGCAAGCTGACAGCAAACCAACTCAAATACACTGAATCTAAATTGCGTCCAGCAAACAGGCATTTCCCCTAAATAACAAGGGTGACTGTCAGATTGGAATTTGGTCACGTTTACCCGCGACTGAGCACCGTCGTCTTTGCTAAATCATTGCGAACTGGCCTGTCAGTCGGCGGCGCGCTCCAAATTGTCCACGTCAATCATTCCTGACTGACATAACTTCGGATTAACCCGAACGTTGATTTACTGCGTGAGAGTTTTCACTGCTTCGCTCTTATGCCTATTATCATAGGTACCGTGCCAGGTAAATCAAGGATTCGTTGCTTAAAATGTGATCGTGTATGTGTGTGTGTATGATGTGTGTGTGGTGTGTGTGTATGTGTATATGTGTTGTGTGTGTGTGGTGTGATGTGATGTGTGTGTCTTGTTTGTGTGTGATGTGTGTGTGTGTGTGTGCGTGTGTGTGATGTGATGTGTGTGTGTTTTTTGTAATTTTTGTCAATAAGATATATAGTAGTAGAACTTTTAACCGCTTTCATAATCAAATCTCCTGCTATTGCAGATTTAATCATGAAAAAATCCAAAATGTATGGGATTGACACAGCATTAGCGAATGATGAATTATTGAGCTCCCAGTTATCTAGATTTCATTGTACTTGGTTTGAGAATATTCTCACTGCTTAGCCTATTAACTCCCACGCTAAATCATCTTGTTTGGATAGCGGTAATTAAGGAAACGTCTCTCGTCACGAGTGTTTCTCTTATTCCCTCTACTCTTGAAGGGGTGTTCACACAATAGTGTTTGTTTAATACTCATATAGACAGGCTTATAAATTGAGCACTGTTAACTCCGCTGTCTATATAAATGTCACTGGGTTATTGCAAACACTGTACAGTTATAAAAAATATAAGGGTATTTTAATTCTCGAAAAGCGGTGAACAGAATATTTCTTCTACAATAGTATGTACTGACAAATAAAATATTATAATAAATAATATAAAATATATATTTTTTTAATTGATATAAACCAGTGCTTGACTGCGATCCCACCTGATGGTAAGCAGAGATGCAATAATTGATGGTGAGGCGCACTAGTATATTAAGAACCTATTCTCTCTAGCCTTGAAGACACCTAAATTATAGTTGGACGAAAAGACTGCAGCAGGCAAATTGTCCACAACATCCCACAACTATCACACAACGCCGTCTAGTCCCAAGCTAAGCAGACCTTGTATTATGAGTACTAGACAATTGACAAACATACTTATATATTTCTATATATATACATATTATAGATAAATTACACCCAGCACAGAACAAATGATCGTGCTCGTCACACATACATTTGTCCTGGGTGGGAATCGAACCCACGACCCCCAAGTTATGCCTAAAAATTGTGACCAAACATAATTAGCGACCAATTAGTAAAGTTTAGATACATGAACGGATTTTATAAAATTTGACCCTATGGTCAAACTTGTAATATGTAAGTGATTTTGGTGTGAGTGCTTACACTAGATATCATTGACTTCATACAGTGATATTTGGTCTAACGGAGTCTTGACTCCATATTTGTATTTGTAAACATTACCACATTATAATATACATTACATTACCCTATCTTACTTCCGTCTGACGTATGTGTACGCAAGAATCAGCGAAGCGTACCAAAAAGCGCTATTGCGTTCAATTATTATATAATATATTAATAGCATCTCCCTTAAATTATTGTTAGCTATATAGAATTATCCATACCGGTGCTTTGGCAGTTTAGACCATATTTAATTACGTACTTACTAGTTTTTTTTTTTATCCTGGCCTTACTGTCCCACTGCCAGGCAAAGATCGCCCCTAATTCCTTCCAGACTTTCTACTCCCGCGCAATCTCAAACCAGTCCTCGCGGTGCGCGTCCAGCAGGCCTAGCCAAGTTACGACCGTTTCGTGTCGAATCTCTTTCTATAATCAATAACACCTCAGCGTAAGTACCATTTATACCATAAAACTAAAAGATGTAGCGGTGAACATTGTAGAAATGATTAAATTTCATTCGGTCATTTTGAACGATGTGACTTTGGCTACGAATTTTGTTGAGATGACGTCATTCTCATACATTTGATTGGTTTTCTGCTGCTAGCCAATAATCTACAATTGTTTAGATTGTAGATTATTGGCTAAGCTTGTATACCATCTTGCTTTCAAGTGGGAAATAAAAATACAAATACTTAGAAGATGATCTTGATGACAACTGCATGGTTTTAATGTGATTTGACCATTACATATTAACTGTATGGACTTTAAAAGAGACTTTGACCCCTGAGTTTGTTTCGGTGTTTCTTCTCAGGGTAGTCAGCTAGGAAACACCGGCCTCATCTAGTTTAAAATGACGAAAAAAAAATTGACGTGTGAAAGTGTTTTTTTAAACCTACTTACAAAATGAATATAATTTATCATTTACAACATGCAGACACACGACACATAATTCCTGTTTGGAAGATAGAAGACAAAAATATTTTTTTACAGCGACAACAGTACATTATATTAGTTTCGTATTTCAAATCTGTGTATTGTAAAGCTCCAAATGCTCACTAATGTGGGACATTTCCTCTGTAACCCAATAAACCGACAATAATTATAATGGACGTATAAATAGTTTATTGGGCACCAACGCTTGCCCATTTCAATTCCTGTGACACAAACGTGGTTTCGTTTGGCAACTTTATTTGTGGTTTTATTATTTTCCATTATTGATCGTTTAAATCTTCAACGATAGCATCACTGCTTACCATTAGATGAGATCGCAGCCAAGCACTAATTTATATGATTTAAAAAAAATTGCAGAGATATACACATTAATTATTTTAGTTTGGTAGATAAGTAGATAGATATTCTTTATTGTACACCAAAAATACAAATTACATTAAGAACTTAAAATCGGTTTGGGTCGGTTTGGTCTTATTTGTTCGATCATTTCATTAGGCATTTCAACATCTAACCATTTTGTCCTTTACAGACAGACCGTATCTTTATAATCATGCTTTTAAAATCTCATGCTTTTAACACTTCTTAAAATTGTCCTAGTTTAACATAATAAGAATATTATGTTAAACTAGGACAATTTTAAGAAGTGCTTTAGTTTTAGCTTTATTCTTCTTTTTTAGCTTTCTTCATACTATTATTTATCTTAATTTCTTTTTATCTCTCTTTTTTAAGGGCTCCTGAAAAAAAAAATCTTCAAGAATACGCAGTACCTTTGTATTACATGTTTCTATTTTTAAGTGCACGTAAATAGTAAAATAAATTCATTAAAATACTTTAAGTAAGTTATTTTATTCATACGGTCGCAATCGTTTTCATATGTTATTTATTTATGAACATTTCTTATTGCAATAACATTATTATTAAACTATACGGATTTCAAACATGGATTAAATTGTTTAATAAAAAAAGCAGCTGTACCTTAGAACTTTTTAGAAAAAAATAAAAGCTTAAAACATTTTTTTAAATGACTATAGCAGATGTAAGAAACTCAACTTACATAAATAAAATAAAAAAATAACCCACTTACAATCCCTAATGATCATAGTTTCGGGTTTAACATTTTGGTCCTATTATAAAAAAAAAAAACTGATTTGTCTCATTTACGAAATACGCCAAGGTATATAGCTGAGCAGTAATTTAATTTTTAATATTGAAAGTTTAATAAATAATAATTTTCCATTAGATTTTTTGTTAACGCTCTCCAATTTAACATACACAAGCGCGCTTATCGGCCACCACTAAAACTAGAGATTCTACAGCAGTAGTTGATGAATTCAGAGATTCTATTCTTGATATAAGGATCTCTAAAGAGAAGTTTTCGAAAACCACGGTATCTAGTGAGCCCAATTCGGTTACATTGTCATGAATTACAAGGCACTACATCGTTTTGAAGACCTTCTCGTTTCATCATCATCATCATCATTTCAGCCGAAAGAAGTCCACTGCTGGACATAGGCCTCCCCCAAGCGACGCCACAACGACCGATCCTGTGCGTCTCGCATCCACCGCACTCCCGCGACTCTCACCAGGTCGTCGGTCCACCTTGTGGGAGGCCTTCCAACGCTGCGTTTTCCGGTGCGCGGTCGCCATTCTAGAACCTTTCGGCCCCATCGACCGTCCGTTCTGCGAGCAATGTGGCCTGCCCACTGCCACTTTAGTTTGGCGATTCTTCGGGCTATGTCGGCGACCTTGGTTCTCCTGCGGATATCTTCATTCTTTATGCGATCACGCAAGGAAACTCCGAGCATAGCCCTTTCCATAGCCCTTTGGGTGACTGTAAGCCTTCTGATGAGGCCCATTGTAAGCGACCATGTTTCAGTACCATAAGTCATCACTGGCAACACGCACTGGTCATAGACTTTCGTCTTGAGACACTGTGGTATGTTGGACGAGAAGATACCGCACAGCTTCCCGAACGCTGCCCAGCCGAGTCGGATTCGACGATTGACCTCTTTCTCAAAGTTAGACCTACCCAACTGGATTGTCTGTCCCAGATAAACGTAGTCGTCCACAACTTCGAGTGTAGAGTCCCTGATCTTGATAGGAGTGGGTGCTACATGGCTGTTTACCATGACTTTGGTTTTTTCCATGCTCATTTTAAGTCCCACTCTTTCGGAAGCTCTACTGAGGTCACCAAGCATTGTACTGAGCTCCTCCGTAGTCTCAGCCATGACTACTATGTCGTCGGCAAACCGCAGGTGAGTGATGTATTCGCCATTGATATTAATGCCTAGCCCTCTCCACTCCAGAACCTTGAAGACATCCTCCATTGCTGCCGTGAACAGTTTCGGAGAAATTACGTCTCCCTGCCTCACGCCCCGCTGCAAGAGGATAGGTTTCGAAGTCTGGTCTTGTAGTCGGACTGACATGGTGGCGTTTTTGTACAAACACTTCAGCACTTCGATGTACCGATAGTCAATTTGGCACCGTTGGAGAGACTGCAGTACAGCCCAAGTCTCAATCGAATCGAAGGCTTTCTCGTAGTCCACAAACGCTAAGCAGAGAGGCTGATTATACTCCTCAGTCTTCTGTATAACCTGCCGCAGCGTATGTATGTGGTCCACGGTGCTGAAGCCTTTTCGAAATCCGGCTTGTTCGGGAGGCTGGAAGTCGTCGAACCTGCGTGCAAGACGATTCGTGATGACTCCGGAAAACAGCTTGTAGACATGACTCAGAAGCGAGATGGGCCTGTAATTCTTAAGTAGGGCATTATCGCCCTTCTTAAAGAAGAGTACCACTACACCCCTGGTCCACGCCTGTGGCGTTTTCCCTTCGAGTATGACGGAATCAAATAGCTTCTGAAGGGCCTTAAGGACCGGTTTTCCACCCGCCTTCAGAAGTTCAGCCGTAATTCCGTTCTTCTCGTTTCACTATTAATAATATTCCAAGTTAATGATATTATTACAGAAACAAACAAATTTCACTCTTTTTACATATACAAAGAAAGAAAAACATACACACATTGATAAACTGATAAAGTATCTAATAACTAAAATTCAAAATAGGAAAAAGCTCAGTACACCATTCAATATACAGAACATACAGTTTTTAAAACCATTTCATTCAACTTTTCATTAAAACATCAACTCGCTTTGAAATACCTGTAGAGTACATTAAAATAACTGTAACTTCATGAGTACTGTACTGTGATTCCTGTACATTATTTAAGAGCAAGCTAAATGTAAATGGCTATTCAACGACTAACTCTAACGTACCTGAACTTTCCGAGCTTTATTTTAACGATGAAAGAGAATAACAAATGTTAACGGTCAATATAGGTTATCACGAGCATTATTTAAGGCACATATATTTTGAAAACGGTGAAGAGAAACATCGTGAGGAAACAGGTAATACCAAACAAATAAAGAACCAAAAATTCGAAGATAATGTGACAGCCACCAATCCGCACTTGGGTCGCATGCTGGATAATGGCCAAATTCCCTCTCCTACAGAGGAAGCCTGAGTCCCAGCAGTGGGAATCTTACAAGGCTGATTGTACTAGGCTTTGATATGTTAACCACGACCACGGTTATGGCGACCACATACCGGAAGACGTAGCGTTGGAAGGTCTCCTACAAGGTGGACCGATGACCTGGTAACGATTGCGGGAGTACGATGGATGCGAGACGCACAGGACCGTTCATTGTGTCGGCACTTCGGGGAGGCCTATGTCCAGCAGTCGACGTCTTTCGGCTGAAATAATGATGATGATATGTTATATATTTTGTAAGTGTATTGATTGGTTTCATGTGAATGTTTATTTAAGTCGCTGTAATTAGCAAAAATTTAAAATAGCTGGATTTAAAAAAAAAAAAAAAAACATTTTTAAATTTTCTATTTAGTTTGATAGATATATAATATATAAATTAGATGCTGTGGAAATAAATATATGTTTCTTTTCAGTGTATTTCGGATACGCGATTGTTTTCAAAATATGATTTTTTGATCTTTATAGAAATGATTTTCAAATTTTAATAACGACTCAAATACTAATGTAAAATTTAGTTGTCTTAGATTTTTAAAAACTTGTAAAACTAATAGATATGAATAAACAATGTACGAGGCCAAGAAGCGTCAAACTCAATATATGTTGTGACATTTAAAGAAAATCGATAAAAAATAAGACATTGTATTGTCGCGCAATTCTTGCTTTTCATAGCAGTTTGATAGTAACCATGCTTTAAATTATGTCACGGCTTTTAAAGCCTATAACAGCACTTGAAAAACGTCACAAACAAAAATTACTTTTGACTCTATTTGAACATTTCCAATTCTCTTATTTGCAGCGAAATAAAAATACGAAACGGAACCGGAATTTCGCATCCTATAAAACCTCGCCCGGTCAATCTGAAAATATTATTTTTCAATTTTCTAAAAGCATAACACAGTCATGGCATTTGAAAGCAATTTACTTTAGCTTGATTACCAACACCAGGTTTTTAATACTTTAAGCCAGGTATCGCCGTGTCCTGTCAACCAAAACCATTGTTTCTGTTAATTGCTTTCAAACTTCCAATTTTGTTTCGATGCTTAATTCAACAAGGTTTTGTTCTGTGCATATGTGGAATAAACCACTAGAAAATCCACGTTCATTTTATAGACGTTCAAAATAACTAAATGTCTCCAGGACTGCGGTCCCCACAATCTTTTCAGTCCATCTCAAAGCATTGTATGCATTGTGGACTTCAAAAGAATGTCTCGCCGCTAGGATCGTTTGTGTGCGGTTCACGTAGTGAACACATAAGTGCGGCCACGTTACATTTAAAATCACTCAGATATGAACATTTATCTTTACTTATAAGTAGCGATTTTTATGATGTTGTACTTTCAAAATTAGATGGCCTAAAGCTTCCTAAATCCCTTTATCCCGTACATTCTCTTTGTTCGTCTATTGAGTAAGATATAAACATTTATCTTTACCCATGAGTAGTGATTTTTATTATGTTCTACTTTCAAAATCATATGGCCTTAAACTCCCTAAATCTTTTCATTCTGTTCACTTTCATTGTTTTTCAACTGAGAGAGTTTTGAACATTTATTTTTAATTATGAGTGGCGATTTTTATGATTTTCTACTTTCAAAATGAGATGACCTTAAGCTTCCTAAATCTCTTCATTCCGTTCACTCTCACTGTTCATTAACTGAGTGAGTTTTCCCATTTGTTCCAACCCTCCTTCTGTTTATATATCCGTAATTCAATTCGCTCCCTAATTAGTGTCAATGCTTACGAGTGTTACTACAGTCTCAAGGGGAGGTCATCGAAGTAACTAATTAGTTTGGACATGCAAATATTAATTAGGGTAAGAAGCGACCCCACGTATTGGGATTGTTAATTTAGTTTTTTTTTTTAATTAATTCGGTTGGATTGCTTGGTATAAGAACTGATAGTTTATGCAATATCAGAAGATTAGATCGTCGCTAGAACTGGACATAGCATTTTACGAGGTTATTGACGTTGGTACCGACAAGCCAGCTTATGGTAGTCTGCAGATAGCAACACGTGTAAAGAAAGAACTAAATAAATGACTAATACTACATTTCTTAAATAATTACAATTAATAAATGAATGAATGAATTGATAATTATTTAAATTAATTATTGACTAATGTTTAGCATAATTTAATAAATTGTAATGATAATATTAATTAGAATCGATATAATGTTATGTAACTTAATAATTTTATATGTAAAATTTGCAGTGCCCTTACAGGGTGCATGTTTTAATACTGAGTCATGAAATTTAAATGCATGCTTATTATCCAGTGTTTTACATGTCAGCAAATAAATAAATAAAAGAATAATGTTTATGCTTCACACAACTTATGATTAAGAAGTGGTGGCCGAGTGGTAATGGCTTCGACTTACGAGTTATAGGACGCGAATTCAAACACCCTCTGTGTTTGAATTACATTACTTGTATGGTACATTACTTTGTGTAATTTATTTCATCACAACGGCTCTCAAAACGGTGCAGGAAAACATTGTGAGGAAACCAGCATGTCCTAGAACCAAAACTTTGAAGACATGTGACATTTACCAACCGACACTGGCCCCGCGTAAAGGATTACGGCCCATTCCCTCTCCTAGAGAGGAGGCCTGAGTCCCAGCAGTGGGAACATTGAAAAGCTGATTATGCTAATAAGCAAATCATTAAAACTATAAATATATGGGCATTAAATAAAAAATATAAACTAACTCTGCATACTCAGAAACACACCTGGCTCAGCGGCTGACTGACGATTCGGACACAATATATTCGTACACAGTATCCGACTTGGCACTTTTAAAATATTTTTTATCTAATTGTACTAAACAGCTTCAATAAATTTGGTGGTGTATATTAATTAACTCAACTCAGTTTATTAGGCTGTGATATTCAAAAAACAATAAATAAACGAAATGGTCATAACTTGGCTAGGGCTACAGAGGGCTTAGCCAATTTGATAATCTAAAATCGTTCGGTCTAGTAGAAAACTTCAAATGTATGGGAATGACATCATCTCAACGTTAAGTCACCTGGTCAGAACTAAGAAATTGGAGGCGTTACCGATTGTAGAAAAAAATTAGAAACGAAACTCTCGTAACTTGGCTAGGCCTGCAGAAAATTGTTTTTTTTTTTTACGTGTAGCGTGGACAGCGAAAGTCGGATTACTGAGTTGATTAATTGACTTCTTAACTTGACTGGTCACTATAAAGCTTACGAAAAGTCTGTTAACTTCGATCCAGACTTTCATCTACACTTATTACTAAGTTGTAACTAATATTGACAAGAAAATAGACGAAAAAGTGGGTTACTGGAAAGTTATACCCAGGATTAAGGCTAGCTTGAGATAATAAGTTATATTTTTACTTTTTGTTACCAGGGCAAAGAGTATGGTCAAAGAAGTTCTGCACTATCACGCTTCTCAAGGATACGGCGACTGCCTAGACCAGCACATCGTATCATAAATCCTGAAGAAGGTAAATAATTATGTTTTTTTTTAAATATATTAATGTACATACTTACCTCCCTACGTCCACCCAACTTGTTGGACAATCTTAGCAGATATAATACAAACATGTAAAATGAACACAGTTTAATAAAAACCATAAATTTAGAAAATACGTTTTAATATATCTATAAAATATTCAAAAGGTTAAATTAATTTAATTTCAACATTGTGTTTACAAAGGCCATAGAAATATGGTTACCTAACAAATGAATGAGCTTTTTTAAATAAATTATAATAAAGATAGCCTTATCTGAAACTATGAGAAGTAAACAACGATTTTGAAAGAAACTAAAACTTATGTTTTCTACATTGGGCACCCGTTTAAACGGTACCTGAGGTATGCCACATACGGCACCTATTGATATTTTTGCAGAGTCGCAGGTGCCATAAGTGGAATACTTTATTATTTAAAATTCAAATCTACATATGGATCCTACGAATCTGCAGGCGTTGGGACTCTGTTTTATTATTAAATTTTATTAGGATGTGTAATTAAATCTTCTATTAAAATCAGTACAGAATTTACTAATATGATAATATAAGATATGGTATGATTAGCTAAGCGCCACCTATCTAATACATCTGAACTATTTCCCCTCAATCCTCCTTAGTTAACTAAAACTGCATAATTACAATTAAAAAAAAAAAAAAAAAACGATATTCGTGGTGCGGTGCCTTTGCCCTTGGAATCCAACCCGCTGATTTTAGAAACCAAATACCACTATATTATTGCATCACTTGATAGTGCCGGTAATAAAAATCCAATTTTAGATCCAAACTAAACATGTCAATCGGTTGAAGATATCTGCTTCAAATTAAGTTGCAAGATTTGAGCGGAACATACATAGTTACATACATACATTGCAAGTTAATTAAAAGCTTGGTAAAATTGTATTATATTATAATTGTGTACGAAATTTACCTTTAATTATATAACAAATAACAAGAGTCTTTAATTTCTATTGACAGGAAAAAGGTCAGGCTTTATTCGTACTTAATACTGAGATAATCTTGCTGTGTCAGCCCCTTGTTATGTATTCCCTTTAATCTTTCATCTATGCATAATTTCGGTTGCTGCCAAGGTTAATCAATTTCGTTTAACCTTCCAAGTAATTCCAACATTAACCTTACCATAACACAATTGTCAGAATAAATTGAATCCTTTGCTTGGTAAGAATTGAGTATATAATGGAGTAATTTTCTCAGATTGCTTCCTTGTGACGTCAGAAGAAGGAGAGCTGTTTTTTAAGTCACCGTCGGATGATCCGGTCGTATGCGGTATCTATATGATAGCTGAACCTGATAAACGGATCGAGGTTATCTTTAACTACCTCAATGTACCCTGTGAAAATGGTGGTTTGGTCGCGGTAAGTTACCTTATATTATTTTAAAATACTCGCCTTTATTTCATTTTATTTGTGGTTAGCGACACTTGTATTTTCCTTTTTCCTATAAAGGCAATATTTTATCATTTTTAAACAATATTTCAAAAAGTAAAAATTCTCTCATAACTTATTTTAAAAAATGTTGCCTAAATAATACCAACAGATTTTTTTTTTTAACTAGCTATTAAAATAAAATATTTCGATGTTTTATCTTTTTTTTATTAATAAGGCACACCAACAACTTGTTCACAAAATAAAATTCTAGATTAAGGGTTCAGAGGATAGTTCCGTGTAAACAAATCAATTAAGGGCCCATGCCCATCATTTTCAAAACATGGTACTCGTATGTTCTAAATTTCATTAGATTTTAAATTAAAACAGTCTTATTTTTATATGAAATGGTTAGTTTCATATAACAGTGTTATTTATGATAATAATATTTCCCATTCCAAAAATACGAAACACATTTAAATCAACCAAGTACAAATTATTTCTTCGGCGGTGTTAAATTCACTTCTCATAAATCCTCCCCCTCACATCTCAAGGGATTATAGTTACAAGATTTGCAAGGCTATAAAGCATAAAGTAAATTAATATAACTCGTCTACAAAAAGAATTAATATAACCTTAACGGATGACGTAATAACTCTAAAATAAAGCTGTTAAACTGTCGTAAACTTTTATAACAATAAAGTGGTTAATGAAAATTTAATTGAATTTTTTCGCTGCGTGTAGACGCTAGTGTTATATGTATATATATATATTTATTGTTGTCAGGTTCGCGTTTGACCATTATCTCACCTGATAGAAAGCGACGATATAATGTTATAGTTCTGTCTGGATCAGCTGTTTTTGTTAGACTGTTTTTATTTTAAACGGTTATTGAAAATAGGAAAACTGTGCCTTTCCTAGAGAATCGATGATTCTGTAATATTTATTTATGATTTGCCTAATCCTATGGATGATATCATTGAATGATAATAAGCAATAATAATTACTGTGGTGTGCATGTCTGTTTTCGATAGATTTACGTAAATAGACCAAGAAAATTTATTCATGAAAATTTATGTTTTCATAGCAACTGTTCTTGATCGACTACCTGATACTAATTGGTAGGTATAGAATAAGTAAATAGGTTACTTCTAAGTAAGCGCGCTCCATCGTCAACCGCATCGTCGATTTCCTTCAGGTGAGATAGCGGTCAAGCGCGAACCTATCAAGAATAAAAAAAAAACTTTTTTGATACAAAAGTCACAAACCGTGAACGGCTTCTAATTAAAAATTCTGACGAGTTTTGTTTGCATTGAATCAGTAATTTTTGAATCAGTGTTTTTGAGTAGTGGTCATTGTACCAACATTAATGAATCATTCAATTACTGATTCAATAATGTTTGTACTCATTGCATATATTTGTTGCAAGTTATGCAACAAAGCAAAAAAAACTTTATCAAAATAATAAGATTAAAATAACTTTAATTCGGAATTCGGTGTTTCTGGTATTGTTTGTTTATTATTTAACGGTTAAAAATGGGTTTGGTTCGAAAGATGATGTTATTGTACGAAAGACGGTGTTGAGTCTGTTAAACTGTCGTGTGTGTGTGATAAGTTCGAAAAATATTTGACCGATTTTCATTTCTCCTAAAACTTTTCAACTATTATCGTTTCCTTTTTGTTTTATTTCATCGAAGTCACGTCTACCACTGTATCAATTGACCTATTATTATCAATCCGATTTTTTTTTTTTACTCGACGTTTCATTTGGTCGAAAAACTTTTCACCCGATGTTATTCTTAGCCGAAATAACATTTGTTCGAAGTATTATGTTTATGAACATTTACCGCTGTTTTAATTACCATATTTTCAAACAAGAATGCTTACTTTAAGCATGCAGCAGGCATTCAGCCTGCAAACAGGCATGCAGTATGCAAACAAGCATGCAGTATGCAAGCTGGCATGCAGTTTGCAAGCAGGCGTGCAACATGCAGTAGGCATGCAACATACAGCAGGCATACAGCATGCAAGGAGCAAGCATTGTTTCTGTCACGGCTCCGGCGCTGCGGGATTTGAGCGGCCCCACGCGAGCTTATCGTCGCAGATGGTTTTAACGCTCACCACCGCCTCCGTGCCTACACTGTTTTGTATTACACTCTAGGGTGTAGGGCTACTTAGCTAATAAGACTGTGTAAAGAAGGTTTTGCGGCGATTTGTTTCAAATGTAGTACAACATATTGACTTTTTATGACACTATTTTAATTTAACATTGAAAATGATACCAAATAACCGTCTATATAAATATTAGTGACAAAAATTCCGTAAAATGTTGTTTCGATGTAGTGAAAATATGGCAAATAACGCATTTTGCAAATGAAAAAAGTACAAAAGTGACTTCGGCCAATAGCAAATAGTTATTTTGTAAATCAACTTAGTATAGTTCAGTAAACTAATACATATGACACATTATACTTTCATGATCTAAAACTATATAAAATAATGCTTAAATCAAAAAGCCGTTGGTAGTTTCGGTAGTAGTAGTTTCGGTAAAATGAAATTCGAACAAGAATATTCTGAAAAGTGATCGGTTCCCACTAACTCAACACCAATATTTCTAAAAAACCTACAAAAACCATCCACAAAAAAAAAATCTATCCAAACATTTACCTGAGTTTTGCTAAAATTGAGCTTTATTTCAGTGGGTGGACGGCTGGGAGTTAAATGGTCAGGTATGGCCAGCTGATGCGTGGGACGATGACAGGGTGGTGGAGTCCTGTGATCAGAGACCTTCACGTAAGCTAGTCTCGAGACAAAATGCTGCGCTGGTGCAGTACCGGGTACCAGCCAGAGGGAAGGGATTTGCTGTTACTATACGACATTTGAAGAATGCTAAACGTAAGTTATTTGCTCCTTCTTCGTCTTCTATTTGTTGTGATTGATTAGGAACTTTAAGTTTTAAATGTTTGTGCAGATTCTTGCTGTCTTTAGTTGATACCGAATATTTCAGAACTTCAACCATTTTAATGTTTTATTGATGCGTTACAAATTAAATGCTAAGAACTTGGCTTGGGGTTCCCGGTATACGAACCAGCGGGGTCGGATAGTGGAAGACTGGGCTCTTGAGACAGGCCTGGTCTTCCTAAAAAAGTGTTCTGTCTCCACGTATGTGCGGATTCGAGGTGAGTCAATGGTGGACATGTCTTTCGTCAGCCCCGCTCTGTCACCGCTTGTCGTCGACTGGTGCGCCATGGGGGTGGAGACGTACTCAGACCACCGGTAAATCCGGTTTGACGTCTCCACCCAGACCTCGACCGTGCCGGTCCAACAGACCCCGTGTGGTCCTTGGTAGGCGCTGGAGCAGATGGACCGGGAGCTCCTCTTAGAAGCCGCAACGATGATGAGTTTTTTTAACTCATTCAAAAATCGCAGTCAGTTAAAACTTGTCCCAAATTCCAAATTCATTTTTAAAATAGCTTTCACGTGGGAAGTTGTGGAAGGTTATACCACGGTTGTTGAGCTATTAAATGAATATAACAAGTGCATAATCACTATCTGATAACAGAATTTATGACCATCCCCTGCATGAACATAATTTATTCCTGTTTGTAATCATAAATTATATTTATCGTTATATCTAGCTTAATTTAGTAGGCTATCGTTAGGCAGCTATTTTTTTTTTTTGTTTTTCTTCAGATGGAGGCAAAAAATCATTGTCCAAAACCACTTTTTTATACCTACTAAAGTAGGTATATCTTAAAAAAATATATATGAATGCGTAAAATTCTAAAACTCCGAACAAACTAATTTTCTAAAGCAAGTAATAAAAGTTGATCCAAATAGCTGAAACAAAGCCAAACAGACTTATCATTTGTCATAAATGGCAACATACCATGAATTGCCAAAACGAATGTACTAAACTTTTCTTATCTCATTAATTCAGACGTTGCTGCTATAAACATAGATTTACTTACACATGTAACTTATATAGTAGGTAATATTTAACTTTACCTGGGAGCACAAGATTAGTTTCCAAGTATCCCAGCGTTGCTAACTTGTTTTAAAACTTTACTTATAAAATGCCAGCAACATGGCGACCGCTTATCTTTATACCTACGCTCGTGGAATTAATTTTAATAACAATTGAAAGCAGATTATGGATTAATATAATAAAGTTACATCTCCAAATAATTGAAAATACACAATATTGAAATGGCCTGAGGTAATTTCGATACTAAAAGCCGAATTTAAGTTTTGGTTATCAGTAATTGTAGGACCAATTCCCTTGTTTATGATCATGGAGCGAATGTAAAGCAACCAAAGCTTTACGTAACCTTACGTTGTTGAAACTTTAACGGTCCGGACTTTCGCTTCATCCGCGTACATCGAAGGACTGGAACAATTTGCCTGCTGCGGTCTTCCCGTCCAACTATAATTTAGGTGTCTTCAAGGCTAGAGTGAATAGGCTCATACTAAACTAGTGCGCCTGGCTATCAATGATTGCATCTCCGCTTACCATCAGGTGGGATTGCAGTCAAGCACTGGTTTATATCAATTAAAAACAAAAAAATAATAAAAAAATAACTCGACGTATTGATAACAAATGAAATTAAATAGTCTACCCGAAACATGTGTTAGTAAAGTTTTGTAAGCAATTGTTATTACTACTCTCATACTGATATCACTACTCGTAAAGTTCCGATTTATACAGTTATATGCAGCTCGTAAAATCCATGTTGAATTTCCAATGTTAGTACAAATATTGGAACGGTTGTCATAAGTTAAACTGGTATTTCTATCACTGGATTTGTGTGGGCAGATACGTACCCACCCAATGTGTGTAGAACACAAATTCTCTCTTACATTGCATACGGAAACCATACGAACTATATTTGTCGGAGTAATATAAAAATATATATGTCATTTCCTCTCCAAATTGATGAAATTGTGAGTGAAATGAGATTTCGTCGAGGAATGAATATTACTAAGTTACTTTCAAGATTCGCTTTTTCTACAATTGAAGATGTTTGACGAATGTCGTATCCATAGTTAACGTTAATCGAATCTGTAACATAGAATACTTCACAGAATTGATTTCAGTAAACCATATATTTTTACACAGTAAAGTAATGATTGAACTTCATATTCGGTTATTAAAAGCGTGATTAAATTATAGCTATATGCTTCCAAAAAGCACTTAAGTACTTTCATTAATTTTTTAACTTGCAAACAAAAACTTATAGATAAGCTTTGATCATAATCTTGGCTTAACAATTAAATAAGAATGTTTGAGAAGTATTCAATTTAGTATTACTAGGTACTGTCGACCTGTACAAGCCCACAGCTGGAAAAAGTCCCCATGACTACCAGAATTTTTGACCCAAAGTTAATGAGGACTTTATTTCTACATTTTTAATGAACATATTCCAGGTTGCCTGGAAGAGATCGCGGAATGCGATAAGGTCGCCAATTTTACGTTTTTAAACATAAGGCTCAAATGTATCATTTATTATCTTGGTGTACAATAAAGTATATATAAATAAATAATTATTCCAAGATCAGTGTAGATTTATTGACTCTTTTTAGGAACTACATTGTAAGCGACAGTTGGCGTTTTTCAATTTGAAAGCTTTTTTTTCCAATTAAAAAGTATTTAGTAATATCTTTCTTTTACCAACCCGCACTGGGCCCGAGTGGTGGATTATGACCCATTCCCTCTCTAAAGAGAGGAGGTCCGAGTCCCAGCAGTGGGAACATTAAAAGGCTGATTATGCTTATGCTATGCTATAATATCTTTCTAAACCAAATATGGCTAGTTACTCATATTACTGATTCTTATTAACAGAAATTGTCATTTATACTTTTAAATTAGGAAAAAAAAATCCTCCCTGCAAAAAACAAGATGGTTTTTCAGAAAAAGATCAGTATTCTTGCCGTCCATGCTATCCATCCTTAATTCTCTTGTGAAACGGTACATTAACTACAAGACCCACTGGACTCATCCAACCATCACTGTGCGATAAGCAAATGTTTTCTTTAGTAGTTTCTCTCTTCGTTTGTTTTATGGCTAACATCAACATTTTGCGAAGATGAACTATCCCCGAGTAACCTCAGAATAAAATAATATCAAGTAACTTAATGCTCTCGCTTACTCTTGGAAACAGCTAATGTCATGAAAGTGAATATCCAAGCAATTTGTAATGCCTTTATTGCTCTATATAAAATTATATATTTTTCTTTTGGCAACATTTTGTTTCCCTCCATTATTATTCTAATCATACTTACACAATACCTAATGTTTTTTTTTTCGTTTAGGACCAAACTGTTCATTGTTTTTAGGGTTCCGTAGCCAAATGGCAAAAAAACGAAACCCTTATAGATTCGTCATGTCTGTCTGTCTGGCCGTCCGTATGTCACAGCCACTTTTTTCCGAAACTATAAGAACTATACTGTTGAAACTTAGTAAGTAGATGTCTTCTGTGAACCGCATTAAGATTTCAAACATTTTGGGGGTTCCCCATCTAATAAGTTTTTTTTTTTAATACGTCTTTGGAGGTATGCGGAGCAGAGAGTAAAGTCCCGCAAACCTCCGTTGAAAAGGGAGGATCCTCCGACCAGACGGGTGTTATGTCTGGTGGGCTACAACTGCCCGATAGATGATTTCGGGCTGTTCTATATGTTCTAATCGCGCGGAGAACTTTGATTGCGCAATGCAGGATTAGTTCATGTGACGACATAGATGTCGCTACATCACTCCCCTCCGGAGATCGGAGATCGATGGTTCTTGATGCTTCTTGACGCGTGCCAGGCCATTGGTAGGTTGGTTTCAGTGAGTCGGAACCGAATGCCGCATAGTTCTCGGTGAGTCGGAACTGTCTGCGGTGATGCCCCAGTGAGTCGGGGTGGTGCTGTCCCAGTGAGTCGGGATGATGCTGCAGGCTCCAGTGAGTCGGAGCGGTGCTGTGCGACGTATCGGCATGACTGCTTGCGTTGACCAGGAGAGGTTCTTCGTTGCTCTTCATGTGACTGGCCGAAGGTGCAGTGTGCTTCGCCAAGGTCGCTGATGAGGCTGAGGGTGGTGACCAGGTATGACCAGGTAGGCATGCTGGTGGTCAGGATACCCTTTATAGCCGTGGGTGCTGGCTGTATGGCTTTGGAGGTATGCGGAGCAGAGAGTAAAGTCCCGCAAACCTCCGTTGAAAAGGGAGGATCCTCCGACCAGACGGGTGTTATGTCTGGTGGGCTACAACTGCCCGATAGATGATTTCGGGCTGTTCTATATGTTCTAATCGCGCGGAGAACTTTGATTGCGCGATGCAGGATTAGTTCATGTGACGACATAGATGTCGCTACACGTCTTAAATCCTAAACCTCAGTTTACCTTTCAAGTTTGTACGGAACCTTCAGTGCGCGAGTCCGACTCGCACTTGCCCAGATTTTTATTTTTTGTGATTCAATTATAATAGGTGACCTCAATATTATTCCATATAAAACATAATATTATTATGGTTTCTATAATTGGACTTATAGTGACTTAAAAACAATGAAGTTGCTTGCATAAAGCAATTTTAATCGTAGGTGTATACTATTTTGTAATGTACATATACATAAATCAATGTCCGGTTGTCTCCGCCCCAAAAAGCAGAATAACTATTCAGATATTGGAAAAATTCAAGTAGAAAAAGTAATTGAAAAATATCCCAATACATTGAAACATGACAGTAACTGTCAAATACATTGGTCTCAATCATACCACGGTCGATATGTTTAACTAAAAGTAATCACTACATTCTTTGACTGTTAGGCGGTACGAAGTACGTAGGGTCAGCTAGTTATCATAAAACACACTCAGACAAACAAACCAGAGAACTTCACTCGTAAAATCTCTTATCTCTATTAACAGATTAACTTAATTACTGCAGCCTTTAGGATTATTGCAATATGAGAACTAACAGCATCCATTAGCAAAGTTTATAACGTCATGACATTATTATAACATTCGACTTCGAGACTATAGTTCACTCAAGGTTGGTCACATCGTTAAGTTTTATTGAATAAACTATAGACTTCACCAGAGTGCCTGCGAGAATGTTCCACAGGGTTACAGCGGCCTTGAAATGAAATGGTCAACTGAAAAAACACAGGTGGGTTTTAATGCCCGGAGGACACGGTGGAGCACACGGTGGAGGTGTGCCCCGCCTCGGCAGATTACCGCCGTGTCCTCGTGGGGGCGATCGGTGGCGGTGATCTTTTCCACTGGGCCTTGGTACAGGCTATGGTCCGGAGCGAGGAGGAATGGCATGCAGTCACCTCCTTCTGCGAAGCAGTATTGCTAGCAAAGGAGGAGGCCGCACGCGTGAGGCAACGGTCCTCACGCCCTAACCGCCACCGGGATTCCGATCCCGATTTTCGGCCACCGTAAGCGCGAGCTTGCGGACGGCGAGCATTGGGTAGCTTGCCGTCCGACTGTTCGGTAACCGTCCGGACCGAGCCCAAGTCGTCGACGGCGCGTACTGTTCTACGCGCAGCCACAAGGAGATGTCAGCAAACCGTAAGGGCCCAGCAGGGTCGAAGCCTACTCGGGCCAAGGGTGTGATTCTGAAAGGAAGACTCGGCCCTGGTACGAAAGACAACGAAGGAACAGGAGTGGGTTTTTAGTCATTGAAAGTCTGACACTATCTCGCGCTCCGCTCAAGAGCGGTGGATGTCATAAGATGATTTTCCCACCGATAAAAAAAGACGGGTTTTAGTCAGTATAAGCCTGATCTCGTTCGATCTCAAACAGTAGAAGTCATTCGATGATTTTTGACCACAAGAAAAAAATGTTAAGGAAGTGGTCCTACCTACTTAAACCCAAGGCTACATTGTAGCTTACTTACAAACAAGTTCCTAGATAGAAAAATTAATTTTAAAAATACCATATACCTAACAAGAAAAATATAAAAGAACCACGTGTATAATTTTCTTTTTAACATTTATGATGTACAATATTCTCAGTTCCTTTTCTCGGAACATTTCTAATTATAAAAGAACCTAAGAAAATAAAATGTCGGTGTTCCACAGCTTGCAACGTGATGCTGTTTGGGGCTGAGGGCGTGTACACACTTCGGAACCATGGTGAGACCGGCAACTGTTCCGTGCTGGCTGTCTCCCCTGCCACAGTCCACGTTCTAGACCTCAACGTTGGAATCACCATCAAGAAAGGACGCCTCCTCGAAATGGAGACTGGAACCATTCATCACGTAAGTTTAAGTATTTGGATAAAAAACTTTTTAGTTGACGAATGAACTTTAGTTTCAGGTCGGTAAGAAAGGTTTACTTAGGGTACTTACTCAATTTTGAGTATGAAACTTAGTTAATGTACAATTTATTAAAGAATAATATTAAGCAGTCTAGAAATTAAATTTCGTTCCGTTGTCGTTTTTTACCTTGAAATACGAGTATAAATTTGTAGAGTAGAATATCCCATAGGTACTGATATACAGGGTGGTGGTACGATACTGGGGTCAAGGTGGAAACTATTCGTAACTAAAAAAATGTTCTTAGAAGACTACGAGTATATTCATGGGCTACGGGATTGTTCTAAAGAGAAAACTGGCAACGGACGGAACAGAGGTTGGGCACGTTATAGTCATGATGGTGCATGATGCAGGTCTTCACCGGACATGGTAATAAATGCCTGGGTGTCACCATTGTGCTGGTCGCCTGGAAGACACGGTGGAGCATATGCTGGCCCCTCTTGGACGGAGCTCTGCCGTGTCCTCGTTGGGGCGATCGGTTGTGGCAAGGGGTCTGGAACGTGGGGGAATGGGTGGTGGCCGCTTTCTTCTGCGAAGTAGTAATGCTTACGCGTGAGGGAACAGACACCTTGATGCCCAAGCCAACAATATCCCGACTCCAACTACCAGCCACTATAAGCGCGGGCTTGCGAACAACGAGCAATGGAAGTTCACCATCCGGCCGCTACTACGCCGATGGTACTCAGTGTTTTACGCGCAACTTGAAGAGTTGTCAGCAAAACCGTGAGAGCCCAGCAGGGCTGATGTCTACTAGAGTCATAGGTTAACTTCTGAAAAGGTCTACCCGTGGCCCTAGAACGCAAAAGGCGGAATATTATTATTATTTTCCAACTAAAAAAAATGGAACATAGGTAGGTTTTTAAACCGTAAAACACTCTGGGTGAAGCACTCTCTCAATTCACCCAGAGCGGAAGAAGTTATTTGATTATTTCCAACCTCAAAAAGAAAATCCATAACATTTAGAGAAATAAATAACTTCATTCATGCATATTCGAAATTTTTAAAGTCAGCTAGAAGACGGTAGCCGACGGAAAGAATAAATACAGTACCATTTAAAGGTAAAAGAGACACGGCCTTGAGAGCGAATTGGTCTTGATACACGTTTAATACAGCTTTTATCTCTACAACAGTTTGATAAAACGCCAGCAGGCGATACCATACGCCACATAATTTATTAAACAATTAACGGCCACCAGTGGCTTTCTGTCTGACACAATGATAGACAGACTCGGTCGGGAGCATTGTTCCATGGAATTGGAACAGGCTTCACTAATATTTTATCGATATAGTATGGGTGAAATGTGGAGAGCTTAACCCCTCGGGCGCCCCGGGGTGTTATTATTACGTAATTGCACGTTTTTAATGAAATAATAAAAAAAAAATTAACAAAAAATTTTTTTTCAGGATTATTCTAGGAAAAACAAAGATATAAAAACCAAAATTTTCGGTTAAAATAAATTCGTACAAACTTGTGTACAAAACGACAATTAAGCGTTTTTCAAGGTCATTCAAGTTGTACAGACGTATTTACAATCGGATGTATGGAATAATAATAATATCGAATGACTCAGTATAATAATTAATATATGAACTTGTAATAATTTGTATGTAATTTTTTTATAACAATTAATTTTTATAATTTGTATTTAAAATATAAATGTAGCTGAGCCTTACCAGGGTTCATGTTTGAGACAATACAATAATGTAACATCTATTCACAACATGAGTGCAATAAATAACAAATTGAGTAATTCTAGGGATTCACATGCTACTATGCACAGCGAGGCTCAGCCTCTCCGGATCTCTAACCGTTCACAATCTCCCTAGAGATGTGCTCTAAAAGGCATTGCACATAAGGGATACCTTAAGAAGAACGCCAACGGGGCACGGCATCCCTTCCATGCGCTTATAGTTATCACCAAGGTGGTTTTTGAGAAGAGGTTTAGGCCTTTTGAAGGTTTTCTTCCGAAAACCAAAAATAAATGTTGCTAGCAAGCCCAATTTTATTTCATTTAATAAGTTTCATTAAATAATTAATTTCATTAAATAAGTTAACGCCCTTTTTTCTGTGTATTTTTTATTAATTAAAGTAATTTCCCATGCAATTAATGCATTTTTGCCAAAGTAGGTTTAGCTTACTGATGCCTTTTTTGAAAAAGTCTGCTGGACGGGAGGCAATAAATTCTTCAAAGGGATTTTGAACTGCCTCTCGGTTATTGATTTTTTTCCCTGCCATGAAGTTATCCAAATTCTGGAAAAAGAAGAAGTCTGTAGGAGTAAGGTCTGGTGAGTACGATGGATGACGTCGTCGTCTGCTGTGCAGTATGAGGTCGCGCGTTGTCATGCAGGATCTGCGGAGCTGAACGATTGACCAAAGCTTGTTGGAGATGTGCGAGCTTTTCCACCATTGTGGTCAGTTTTTCACAGTACACAACTGCAGTAATGCTCATCCCGTTTGGTACGAAGCTGTGATGAATGATACCGGCGCTAAACCACCAAATAGTGACCATCACTTTTTTAGAAGTCAGTTTTTGTTTGGGGCATTGATTAGATGCTGAACCAGAATCTAACCAACTTGCTGAGTGCTTGCAATTGTCGAATAGAATCCATTTTTCATCTCAAGAAACAATGCGATTCAATATGCCTTCGTTCGTGTGCCTGTTGAACAGTGCAAGGTTTGACTCGATGCGTGCTCCACGCTGACGATCATTCAATTCGCGAGGTACCTATGTGTCAAGCTTTTTTTCCTTGCTAATTCGACGCAAAAGGACCAATATTGTGTTGTTATGTACCAATAATGTTATGTTTCTAACATCAAAAGCTGCTGCTAATTCAGCTGTAGATTGAGAATCATCAGCTTCCACAATCGCCAATTCGTTATTGTCGGGGTTTATTTTTTAGGTCGAAATTTCCAGAACGGAAACGGACAAGCCAATAACGGGTGGTGCGACCGTTAGTAATGCTCGCTACGTATACGTCGTTGATGTTGCGTGCCGCTTCTGCCGCTTTGCTGCCACGACAGTACTCATACTCCAATAACACTAATTCTTAACGTATCCATGATAACAAAAACGTGCAAATGTAATGAAAACAGAACGCCAACCATTAAACAAATAACTTATTTTCAAAAAAGAATTACATATTTTAAAAATAAAAATAATTTGAACTTAGAATTCTTAGCGAAAAAAGAAAAAAATGACTAGAAATAGCCAGTTCGGCAGAACGACAACTTCATGGGTAAAAACAATAGGTCATCTATTTTATATATCATAAGAGGTAGAATTGTTTGTTTACTTGTAGGAGGCAATTCCTCCAAGGAAGCTGTGGAAAAAAAGTTAGTTAGTTATACAGTCACTCGTCCGTGGCAGCTAACTGGGAATATATTTTAAATGCGCCTATCGATCAAATACAATTATTAATGTATGTTTCATGAACACAAATATGATCCTAGCTTTTTCCAAAAACTAGATGCAAGTGGAAGTCATACTGTCATCTAATGAGGATAGAAGCCAAAGCTAACATAATAGTTTTGTTTGAGGTTGGAAATTGATATTTTTGGTAAAAAATCAGGGTCATAATCGCGTGGCCAAAACTCATTTTCTTACACAGCAGTTAGTAAGAGTCGCCCCCAGAACATGGGGGCGAAGCTTTGGAAAACACCGCACAAGGTGGTCTGGTGAGGGTCTCAGAGATCTGTTAGTGAGATGAGTCGCACTTGGGGAATGCCTATGTCTAGTAGTAGACGTCTTTCGCCTGAAATAATAATGATGGGTCAAAATTTATACAAAACCAATCTGTACATTATGATATGAGATTTCGGTTTGGTTGATGTTAACCAACCATGGTAACAGATAGCAACTTTTAATGGACTAAACTTTCATTAATTGGTTGTTAATCTACTGAAAATGTTGACCTTCAACATCGCAATTTTTGACATCGATATTAATGTCAAAAATTGCTTTACCGATGTTGAAGGTTGGGTTAGGTGTATTTACATAATAATAAAAGTCCCGAGATTACCTCTAGTGATATAATTTTCGTCAAAATTGGGAGACTATCCAATTCTGAAACGAGTTAAACTTCATTTAAAGGTTCGTCAAAGTAATCTAGTTAAATTTGTTCGTTAGTCACTTTAACTGGGGACTATTTTTGTTAAGATATATTTTGAAAAACGATTAAAATGTTACACTTTATTCGCTAGTATTTTAAATACGAGTACTTTGTGATAGCTGGAGGTCTGAGTCTCAGCAATGGGCTCATCATATGGCTGATGACGTGATGCTATGACCTTATGCTATCAACCTCTTGTAATACGCTTGTCGCCTTTTTGTGTGATAAATAAGTCTGAGCCTTATTCTAACAATTATGTAGGTATATTAGAATCGGCTTCCAGTTAAACGAATGTATTATTATACTTCACGTTATCTTATTTTTTATTATTCAAAACTTATTTTTTATTATATTACCGAACAATCTTGCCTCAATGTAATATATAAAAATATCGTGGTATGTTTGTGTGCGGGCTTTGTTATCGAACTCCTCCATAAGGGCTCGACCGATTTTTATAATATTTTTTTTGTGTAAATTCGGTTGGTCTGAGAATAAGTCGTTGGCTATATTTTACCCTCCTACCCCCATAAACCAATTTATTCTTTAATTAATTTTTATTACAGAAAATCGTCTGCGGGGTCAGCTAGTATTCTTGTACCCTTGAATTCTGAGACAAAAACGTTGCGAAAATTACCAGCTTGGTATCATTATTGTGTTCGCAATTAGCACTCCACAGAATTTTTCTCTCTAACTAATTAAAACCTTTACGAAAAACAGCGCTCGAGGGAAAAGAAGGTAAATTCTTATTTGGAAAGTATATCCACCATCCTTTCCTCTCATGTAATCTTAATTAAAACATAATCTTCATCATGTTCACGTACAGAATGATGAGCCATGAATATCTAAATATACCCGGTTTAACCGAAATTTTAATAGCATTCAGAATTTGTAATCCAAACCGCAAATCAACTAGGACATGCGTGAAGGCTTAAATTGATTGTAGGCGTAATATTAGAAATGAAATTCAACTGAAAATAGCTTTAGGTACCTTAATTAGAATAGTTAGCTCGTAATGAGGGTTTTCTAAAATGACGATCGCCAGGTGGCAGCAATTAGTAGTCAGGTCCAGGCACCTGTCAAAATGCTTATGTTAATGACATTAGTTAAATTGACGTCGGCGTAATGTATACGTTTTCAAAAGTAGAAGACCTCTCAGTTAAGTGGCGCCAACTGGTGGTGTGGACAATTTTTTTTCGAACAAGCGATATCGATGATAGTTCGTCAGTTTACATAGAGTCTGAGTCTTTGATGTAATGCAAGTGAGGGAGGCGACAGAAACTGAGAGGGATCGGTAATCCTCTGGCTGCCGCACGAAACGCCGATAAAAGTCTGACACTCCCCCTCTCACCTTACCCAGAATTGAAGAAGTCATTTGATGATTTCCTACCCTCAAAAAAGTAGTAGGAGGCGCTCCACGGTGGACGCCATCATGCGCGTGCGAGCTCTCACGACGGGGGATGCGGTGTCCCGGGGCAGGTGCGTCGTGGCGGTGTCCTTGGATATCGCCAACGCTTTCAACTCCCTGCCCTGGAGTAGCATTAGGAGGGCACTCCGGTATCACCGGGTGCCTGACTACCTCTGTCGCGTGATCGAGGCCTACCTGTCGGACAGGTACATCATCTACCCTGGTCACCAGGGAGAGTGGAAACGGCGAGCGATGTCGTGCGGTGTTCCGCAGGGATCGGTACTAGGACCGCCCTTGTGGAACATCGGCTACGACTACGTGCTGCGCGGCGACCTCCCTGACGGGGTCAGCGTGGTCTGCTACGCAGACGACACGCTGGTCCTAGCGCAGGGGGTGTCGTACCAGGCGGCGGTCGAACTAGCGACACGCGGGGTTGCGATAGTCGTTGATAGGGTCCAGCAGTTGGGACTCGAGGTGGCACTGCACAAGTCTGAGGCCATGTGTTTTCTCGGCCCTCGGAGCGCGCCGCCTCGGCGTTCCCAGCTAACGGTAGGAGGAGTTCACATCGGCGTCGGGTCGACGATGAAGTACCTAGGACTCGTCCTCGACAGCCGGTGGAATTTCGAGGAGCACTTCCGACGTCTGGCTCCCAAACTGAATCGGACTGGGGCTGCCCTCAAGCGGCTCCTGCCCAACCTCGGGGGTCCAGACGCCTCCTGCCGGAGGCTCTACGCAGGCATCGTCCGGTCCATGGCCCTTTATGGGGCGCCGGTGTGGGCGCCGTCACTGCGAAAGCGACCGGCGGCCCAGCTGAACGCGTGCCAGAGGGTCATGGCCATACGGATGGTGCGGGGATACCGGACGATTTCCCGCGAAGCGGCGAGCCTCCTTGCTGGCCAGCAACCATGGGATCTGGAAGCAACAGGCCTTGCACACATGCACGATCTGCGCATGGAGATGCAACGCCGGGGCGAAACTCCACTGCCGCGACAAGTCGCGGCATGGCGGGCAGAGTTCCGGCGGGGTCTCATGGTGGAATGGCGACAGCGACTATCGCAACCCAGTGCTGGGCACGCCATAATCATGGCGGTACTTCCCCTCTTTGAGGAGTGGCTGGAAAGGCAACACGGCGTCCTTACATTCCGCATGACGCAGGTCCTCACCGGACATGGTAAGTTCGGGAGGTTCCTGCACCGGATCCGTGCGGAAGAAACGCCCGGGTGTCACCATTGCGTAGACCGCCCGGAGGACACGGTGGAACACACAGTAGAGGTGTGCCCCGCTTGGGCAGAGCAACGCCGTGTCCTCTTGGGGGCAATCGGCGGCGGCGATCTCTCGCGTCGGGCCTTGGTACAGGCCATGGTCCGGAGCGAGGAGGAGTGGCAGGCGGTCGCCTCCTTCTGCGAAGCAGTAATGCTAGCAAAGGAGGCGGCCGATCGCGTGAGGCAACGGTCCTCACGCCCCAACCGCCGCCGGGACTCCGATCCCGATTTCCGGCCACCGTAGGCGCGGGCTTGCGGACGGCGAGCAATGGGTGGCTCGCTGTCCGGCCGTCCGGTAATCGGACCGAGCCCAAGTCGTCGACGGCGCGTACTGTTTCACGCGCGCCTCAAGGAGATGTCAGCAACTGTAGGGGCCCAGCAGGGTCGACGCCTACTTGGGCCAAGGGTCTGATTCTGAAAGGAAGACTCGGCCCCGGTACGTAAGGCAACGAGGGAACAGGAGTGGGTTTTTAGTCAGTAAAAGTCTGACACTATCTCCCGCCCCGCCCAAGAGCGGGGGATGTCATAAGATGATTTTCCCACCGGAAAAAAAAAAAAAAAAAAAAAAAAAAACCCTCAAAAAAGTAAAGGTCTATTATACAAATATTTTCAATCTTAGTAAATTTGGAATTAACTAAAACCGGGGGAACCTCAAATAGCGAAAATACATTTATAATAACCTCGTTGAAAGTTATATTAACGAGCCGTTTGGGATTGAAAATCTCGGATCGTGGGGTCCGAGTGTTCACAAATTGTTTAGAGATCTGACTAAATGTCTTGTTGACATGTCGCGTACCCCAAGGGCTGACTTTTACCTTGGATAGAAGATAAACATTGTCATACTACATGGCAATGCCGAAAGTCTTTTGGGCACATTACCAGTCATCACTGTTGACTGTGAAGAAGTTTTTTGACGCCATATTTTAGTTTGTTTTAATTAGTTTAGAGATTTTATTATGTTCTTTTGGTTTTACTGTAATTATAGTTAGTTAAGTATTTTTTTTATGCATAAATTGGAAATTAAATTAATGAATAAGTTGCTACTAAAACTACAAATGGTTGTAAAAAGGTGATAAAACACCTCGAACTCGACTTATTTTTCCATAGCAATGCTATAGAAAATTAATTTCACCGTTGATGAGAAATCGACCTATACGGAACTTGTTCTCTTAAAGAACAGGCGTGCGGCCTATTGTCTTTAAAGTCTGCTTCGGTCATACAAATAATCAGTGCTAAGTCGAGAATGTAAGGGATTTTATGAAAATCCTGCAGATTTTCATGTCGATTTCACAAATGGAGAGAGAAAATTCTATCAAGATACGTAGATTTAACATCCATCTGAATAATTTTAAGGTATATTTAACAAGTTCAGTGTGAAACAAGGCCTACTATGCCTCGTATGTGTCTTCCTTGCGGTGCGGATATAAAAAAACATAGTCTTCTCTGCCGTGCGGAGGCTGTAACTTCAATTTAGGAAAGAGATGAATATATCTAAGATACAGAATACAGAACACTACTACCTACTTTAATACGGGGTCACTTTGACCTCGTACTGCACTTAACCAAAAAAAAACCTTTAAGTTTTTATCGAACGAAGCGATGATGTGGCCGATGATGGAGCACGCTTGCCTGGAAGTAACCTATTCACTTTTGACTTAAAAATGCCCAGGTTGTAGCTATCAGGAAACACACACTCTGACAGAGAATTCCACTATTTAGCCGTGCGCACTATAAATATGTTCACAAAACGCTTTGTCCGTATGGGTGGGAAGTCCACCACGTACCCGGCAGCGCAAACGCCGTACGTCTAGTGGTTCGATATTGACTCGGCGGAATTAAGTAGTTCAATTCCAATGCACACCCCCCGAATTGTCATCATCATCATCATCATCATAATTTCAGCCAAAAGACGTCCATTGTTGGACATAGGCCTCCCCCAATCGACGCCACAATGACCGATCCTGTGCGTCTCGCATCCACCGCACTCTCGCGACTCTCACCAGGTCCTCGGTCCACCTTGTGGGAGGCCTTCCAACGCTGCATTTTACGGTGCGCGGTCGCCACTCTAGAACCTTTCGGCCCCATCGACCATCCGTTCTACGAGCAATTGTAAATGATAGAAAATCGACAGGCTAGCAACTCGGCGTCAATGCTCAACGACTTTGGATATCGTGGTAGCATGCAGACCGTAACAGTAATCACTACGATTTATGAGAGATTTTTACATGACTGTCTTACAAAGTATTTTTATCTGTTTAAGAATTAATAGCAATTGGTTTCTTCCACAGTGCACGAAACGTGGTTTGTCTGATTACCTAGACATCGGAGGCGCCAATGGACTCGATCACACCAAAATGGAGATCCATGATAGCGTGTGTGGACTTGATTCTACTGAAGGTAACTAAATAATCATTATTAAATTAGTAGAAAGGACTAATATAAGTGTTTATTTTGTTGGCCTTATAACTGTTTACTTTTAAGGGTTCCGTACCTAAATAGTAAAATCGGAACCCTATTTCTAAGACTCCGCTGTCCGTCTGTCTGTCACCGTGCTGTGTTTCAAGAACCATGACGGCTAGACAGTTGAAATTGCCACAGATGATGAATTTCTGTTTATGCTATAACAACAAATACATATTACTTAATATATGGATAACAACAATAAAAATAAAAATATTTAAGTGAGGCTCCCAATAAACTTGATTTTTCTGCTGTTTTTTGCTACGAACGGTACGGAACCTTTCAAGCGCGAGTCCAACTCGCACTTGGCCGGTTTTATTGGCGTAGGTACTACTAAGGTTCCTGAAATAGGTTTAGTTTAACTTGATCAGATGATGCTGTAACAGAGTTATCTACACTCAGACCTTCTTTGAAACGTAGACGACGAGTTAGTTCATCTAAAACGTTGGAAAAAGGATCTTATTAGGTTTAGGACTAAAACTAATTTAACCGTTAAAGAAAGTACTGATTGATTTGAAAGCATATTCTCAAAGAAAATTACAGTCGTTTAGAAATTAGATATATAGGAAACAAAAGTTATAATTGAATCAATGGGTTCTCAACTATTTTTCTAAGACGTAAAAAAAACTCATCAAGTTATTCAAAGACGGGTTTGTGCAACGAAGACTTTGGAACCCAGGTCGTAAAAGCAGTTACACCGTCGCAGAACATAAAACGGTTCTTCATCATTCTGGGAGTTTGCCCATAACTATTTTCATATATAAAATATTCTGACGAATATGTATTTAATCTAACCAAACTTTTTTTAGGGAAGTTATACATATACATGTGATTAAAATACATGGGTAGGATAGGTCAAGGATGGATAAAGATAAAAAATCCTTTTTTTTTAGTATTCATTTCTCATGATCACTAACTACAATGTCATCCAGAAAACCTGCAAGTGCCGAAATTTTTCACTGATACCTTGCCTATCCTAGATACCATACTATAGTCATTGTATGAGCGCAACATCCGACAGTTCGTCTTCTAACCAACGATGTACGACAAGATAAACAGAGTTTGTTATTTTTTTGTTATGATAATATTTAGATTAGATTCTTTAGGATTATAAAAACTTAAAAATAGAAATAGTTTTGTCTTTCTTCCAACCCTTTTCTTTATTATTATTGAGTAAATATAAAAATAAATCTCAAACATAAATCTAATGTCGTCAAAGTATCGAATTTAACATTTAATATTTTTGAAAACACCTACGGAAACGGAGAAAAGTTACGTTTCTCGTCTCCGAAAAATTCAACAACGTCCCACCATCACAGTATACTATTATGTCACTAGGCCTGATGACAGTTGAAATGTTATAATGTCATGTTATTTTTATAATTCATTTGGCTAGATGATTTTTGAAACGTATTAACGCCTTGTTTTTTTTTCTGGTGATGGTGCTATACTCAAATTGCACTACGATATCATTGGTGTCACTGTAACCGCTAAATTCTAAGCACAATTAGTTATTTTTATTTTAATGTTTATTATGTAATGCGGAAATGTATTTCCTAAGTATATTAATGCAATAAATTAAGTAAATTATATTATGTTACTTGACCAATATTTATATTAGTGACAACATTAAGAGTTCAGTTAAACCAAAAGTTTAAAAAAACTAAGCCAAGATTTTTTTTACACTACTTAGACTGGTTAATAACGTGGTTTGATAATACTTAGTAAATCATTTCGCAAATATATGTAGACACTTAATTATTTCATCAACAATTTCCTCGCCGTCCTTCTTTTAAAAGTTAGTGAAATTAAAGCTAGAGAGAAACAAACATCTCAAAGATTATACTGCACATCTACATATTCTGTGTAAATATTTTTATTGCTCACTATAAAACATAAAACAGTTTTCCCTCGTGTAGTGTTCAAAGAAAGGTGTAGCGTAGAATAGATAGTTACTTATAGTACTTTGTAAGAAAATACGGCTCTTTCATCTTTCATTCTCGACGACAAAGAGCGAAATCTCAAAGCAACATGTATTTTAGAATACCTTATTAATAAATTATAGATAAAATCTAATAAAGGTATGTTTCTGATTGATTTTCCGCTAAATAACACAGTAAAATGTTAAAATCAGTCTGTCTGTCTGTGCGATGCCGTTTTCACGGTCAAATCAACTCAAATGTGATGAAATTTGGTAAAGGGAAATCTCGGACTATGCAACCTTTTATCATTTTCTTAGAAATGAAAAGATGAAAAGGAAAAGTATCCCATGTCTCGGAAAATTAGATACATTATGTACGTATTTAACCAAACGTCATAGACAATCATCTTTTATTTCCGTCTGATATATTATGATCTGCCAGTGGCTTCGCCCGTGTGAAAGTCGAAAATTAACCCAAGGGTACATCCCCTAGGAATAAAAAGTATATAATATTCCAGTACATAGTATACCTCGCGCAAAGTTTTACCCAAATGCCTTCAGCCGTTCGAGCATGAAAAAATAACAAACCAAAGAGTATAGTAAATATATAGGGGAAAACACACACAACTACATTCACGAATTTTCGCTTTTATAGTATTCAAACTATAAGTTTTCCGGTAAAAGTTTCGAGAAAAAGTGACATATATATTGTCAAAAAGTCTTAATGTGACAATGACATGCGCTACCGAAATGTCACGTGTTAATTTTTTTTAAAGAGGTTCGACAAATGACTTTTCTGTTAGACAAACGCTAAGTACGAAATGAAGGTTAATTTTTGACAATCGTTTAAACAAAAAAAATCTAAATGCAAATGTTTCTTGTTAACCTTCTGAATTAACACAAGGCTGATTATTTGTGATTGTTTCTAAATAGCTTTCATGGAGAATGGCGCCTAAATTGCTTTCCTGTCGACTTTTCACACTTTATTGCTTTTTATTGTCCTCACAATCAGACACTAAAAGGCCCAAAAAGGTTATTGCATGTTGTAAAATGCAAATGTATGGTAAAATGTTACTGAGCAAGGCTATATACACACACATCGGTTAGGTACGTTATGGTCCAGTTGCCGAAAAGTCACGTCAAAATATGGATCGCACCCACGAGAGCTGATTTTCCCACTCAATAAAAAAAATATGGAAGGCGTAGGATATCGGCCCACAAGGCAGTCAATGTATCTTTGTCATAACAAAAAAAAATTTGAATTTAGAATTTGATATAATTATTCAATTTTGGAACAATCGACTCAATGTCATGCAAAACAATGTTTAAATTAGATTAAAACATTGTTTAGGTTCATTGAAGCAGGTGTGCACAACATTTAATTTTCGAGATAAATTCAAACAATTTTACTTTTTTTTTAAATGGTGTTAAAATCAACAAGTGTCCTCCTTACAAAACAAATTCATTGTACACAATACAAGGCAATGATATCGCTGGCCCCGGGCAATATAGCGGTAAACGCCGGTTACGCCCTTTTTAATGTTATTTGATTTTTGGCTTCTCTGAGTATCAGTCTATCACTCTTATTTTTTTCAATTTTTTTAAATTAATATTTCTTTAAAATAAATGACAATAACAGCTTTATTGCATGAAAAATTATCTTACGACTAAAAATGTTTTATTGCATTACTCTATTAACCATAACACAAAAAACCGGTGAACATCTTTACACTACATTTCTAAACAAACAGTAACAGTAATAAATTTAACCGATGATAAAGCTAAGCTTTGGCTATAAAATTTCCCTGAAGAAGGTGGTAATCGGCTGGTACGCTCGAGATCTAAAGCGGAAAATACGTCGTATTATATTCTTATGGTCCTGAATCTCAGTGGTTGATGTATTTATAAAGTCATTAAAGATGTTGCAATTGAAACAATAGCGTCTATAATTTGTATTATACATTTTTTCAATTATTTCGTTAAATATTTATACCAATACAATTATTTTTAAAAGGTTAAATAGGTAAAAAAAATAGCTTTCATTTGACGTTTTGCACGCCTGTTTTGGATAACTGTACGCTGCACTATAAACAAATTAGCTTCTTTTATTTCTCCTGTAAAAACTGATTTTTGATATTTTTTTTTTTTTTTTTTTTTTTTTTTTTATTCTCAATAGGTTCGCGCTTGACCGCCATCTCACCTGATGGAAAGCGATGATGCGGTCGACGATGGAACGCGCTTACCTAGAAGTAACCTATTCACTCTTGACTTAAAGATTACCGGGTTGTAGCTATCAGGAAACACACATTCCGGCAAGGAATTCCACTCCTTAGCTGTACGCACAATGAATGTGTTCCCAAAACGTTTTGTGCGTATAGGTGGAATGTCCACCATGTACCGGTGACGCGTTGCCGTACGTCTTGTGGTCCGATGATGGAACGGGCTAGGCGGAATTAGGTTATGCAATTCCGACGCACACTCCCCGAAATGCAACCGGTAGAAAACCGACAGGCTAGCAACTCGGCGCCGATGCTCAAGACTTTGGAGCCTCGACTCAACGAGTGCATCATTGCCAATGATCCTCCTGGCACGCCTCTCAATTGCCTCAAGTGCATCAAGCTGGTAACGGGCAGATCCGTCCCAAAGATGAGAGCAGTACTCCATACACGATCGAACTTGTGCTTGATATAGTTTGAGCAGCTGTTCCGGCGTGAAGTACTGTCTGACCTTAGCGAGGATACCCAGCTTTTTTGCTGCCAGTTGAGCCTTTGCTTCAATGTATGGCCCAAAGTTGAGTGTTGACGTCAGCGTAACACCAAGAAGATCAAGATGGTCGGTTATCGGCACGGTTACGCCCCGGAAAGTTGGAGCAGGGCTGAATTGGCTCCTTTTAGCGGAAAAGAGACACGCCTGGGTTTTAGCAGCATTGAACTTGACCAAATTGGCATCGCCCCATTCAGAGACTGCCTCCAAGGACAAGTTCAAGCGCTCGACCATAGCCTCTCGAAGAGACTGGATCAGTGACCCCCTAGCTTGCGCGCTGGATGTGTAACTCTCAGCAACAGTGCTGTCGTCTGCATACCCAAAGGTACCGGGCTTAAGCAGATCATTAATGTGCAGCAAGAATAACGTTGCCGAGAGCACTGACCCCTGAGGGACCCCGGCATTAATGGCCATTTGACCGGATGAGCAGCCATCGATGACCACTCGGATGGACCGGTCACTCAGGAAGTCTGCGATCCAAGCACACAAACCAGCAGGTAAACCGAAAGAAGGAAGCTTACTAATAAGGCTTTCGTGCCAGACCCTATCGAAAGCCTTCGAGATATCGAGGGAGACGGCAAGCGCTTCTCCGTGTTTCTCGATGGCCTCACTCCAGATGTGGATGGCATACGCTAGAAGATCACCAGTTGACCGATTCCGGCGAAAGCCGTATTGTCGGTCACTTAGGATGTCATTAGCTTCTAGGTATGCCAGGAGTTTAGTGTTGAGTACACGTTCCATAGTCTTACAGAGAATGGACGTTACTGAGATTGGTCTGTAGTTAGCTGGGTCAGCCCGACTACCTTTCTTGGGCACGGGCTGTACGTTAGCTTGCTTCCAAGCAATCGGCACTTTTCCAGCCTCAAATGAAAGCCTAAATAGGCGTGTCAAGATCGGAGACAGTTCAGGCGCACACGTTCTCAGAACAATTGCTGGTATCCCGTCTGGACCACTAGCCTTGTTCACGTCAAGGTTACGCAGCACCCTGCGGACGTCCTTCTGATGGATGCGAATATCCGACATACTCGTCTCGCAACCAACAGGATTAACAGGGGGCCGCGCGTCACCAGGATCTAGACGCGAAGATTCCGCGAAGAGTGATGCAAACAGATTTGCTTTCTCCTCAGCGGTGTGAGCCAGCGATCCGTCGGGTTTCAGCAGTGGCGGCAGTGAGGGACGGCAGAAGTTCAATTCAACCGACTTAGCCAGGGACCAAAACGCCTTACTACCAGCAGGGTATGAAGCGAGTTTGTTCCCGATGCGGCTAATGTGGTTGTACCGAGACCTCCGCATCACCTTCTTGCAAGACTTGGCAGCTCTGTTCAAGGCTTTCTTCTTCTGACCCACGTCATTTGCCTTGCGCATACGAGCGTTGGCCCATGCCTGGTAAGCCGCGTGCTTAAGCTTATTAGCGCGATCACACTCCGCACCAAACCAAGGGCGAGCCTGGCCAGACATTGTTACGTCAGAGAATGGAATGTAGTACTCCATCCCCCGCCGCAACACATCTGTCACAGCATCCGCGCACGACGATGGATCACCCGAAGAAAAGCAAGTAGGCTGCCAAGGATAACATGCGAAGAAAGATCGCATGCCATCCCAGTCTGCTGACCTATATCGCCAAACCCGCCTGGTGCCTCTAGGGCAGGGATCGGGCGGAGAATAGACTGATACAGATTTCACCAGACAGTGGTCGGAACTACCTAACGGTGATGATATCGACACTGAATAGCGGTCTGGATCCGTTGTCAGCAGAAGGTCCAAGCAGTTGGCCGTGTGCGAGTCAACATCCGGCACCCTCGTAGCTCCCCGGACCAGCTGGGTGAGATTTAACGCTAGCGCAAGCTTACGCGTCTCTCGACCAGCATGGTCTGTGCACTGGTATGGGAAAAGCCACTCCTGATGGTGGGCATTAAAATCCCCCAGTAACACCAGTTGCGCGGAAGGGTACCTCTGTTGAGCCGCATCCGCCGCCTCACTGAGGTACTGTGTGAGCCTGGTCGTCTCCTGATCACCACTGTGCGAACGGTAGACACAAGCATAGATAATTTTATCCATGCCTGTGTCCACCAGTGCCCAAAGCGTTGAGAACCTGGAATCTTCAAGGTTGCGGAGACGCCGATAGCATATGTCGTCCCTGGCGTACAAACACACACCAGCGTGTGGTATAAAATTGTGCTCCAGGGTAAACCCTGGGTAAGACAGGTACGACACGTCAGACGGACTTCTTATCTGCGTCTCCGAAAGAAAAAAGAGAGAAGGTTTTTCAGTCTCCAGGTGATGATGGACTGCTGCGAGATTGGAGTGCAGACCTCTAATATTGCTGAGGTGCACTTTTAGTGAGAGGGAGTGCAGCCGCTGTCTAACTTTTTTCTTTTGCATCCTTGGCATATTATGAGTGAAGTAGGAGAGGAGAAGGAAGTGAAATGGAGTCCCATGCTGCTACCCTTCAGTCACGCACTGGCAGGACAGCATCATTGGGGTACTAGTCTGGAGACTGCGGGGACGCCCGAGCCCCCCCGGAGATGACCATCGGGCCCTCTCATCTGGTCGCCAACCAGCACGATGGTGCATTCCGGGATTTTTCGTCAGTTGGCGGGGCAGCCTTTCATGTGTGGCTAGCACATTACTTGGGCCCCCAACTAACTGCGGTCGGCCAGCGGTGCACCGTGCCTCGGATCCCGCTACCCTCCACGACTAGTCTCCCGATACGTCAATACCAGCGCGGGTCCGGCTGGTCTGCATACATAGAACCACCACTTCGACCCAACTCCTCTAAATTGGCTACACTGGGCATCGTACCGGAACACGGCTAGGCCGTTTGGCGGTACGTTTTTGCCCAGTGGGTGGTCACAAGCCGTCGGTCGAAACCTACCACCAGTTAATGTCACCTGATTAGCACCACCCGGGGACCACGTGTAGGGCCTAGCTATGGGTATTCTCCTACGGACGCGGGTGACTCAGCCCCCAAAACCTACTATATTACCGCTTTATTGCCCGGGGCCAGCGTATAATTATTTAACATTCATACAAATAGAAATAACTAATATTATAAACCATTTACATTTAAAATAAAAACTTTTTTATCAACAAGTTTTCTGATTACAAAACAAATGAATTGTACATAACACAAGGCAATATTTTTCAATGTAATTATTTGACATTCATAGAAATTACTAATATTATAAACCGTTTACATTTAAAATGAAGACTGGATTCGGTGGTTCCGCTAGGTTTTGCCGGTGACATTGATGGCTTAATTAATCTTTTATTCAATCTCAATATTAATTTAACCAATTTTCAAAATTCTACGAATCCATCTCCGAATGGTAGTCTCTATCACTTTTTTTATTTTCAAATATTAATGCAGCATCCTCTAAAAACCCATCTGATGATCCTGTAAAATATAAATGAATATATCATTCTGCACCGGATATACATATGTATAATATTACGAGTGTTATATGTTACAACCGCAGTATGTATTTCCTTTTATGACTTAAGCTACAACATATCGATGGGTCCTTTGTAAATAGGCAAATGTAAAAATTTTAGCATTTTCACTTTTTTGTGAAAAATGCTTCCTTTTAATCTAGTTGACAACATGTACTAAAAAAATACACGTTAAATAAGTGAACATGCTATTTTTTGCTACTGTAAAAGTGCTTATGTGGCACAATTTTAAATGTATGAAGCCCAAACGGTTATCCAACACTTTTACGCGAGAAGATCCTGCGTATTGGTTTACGTCAACGATTGATCTGTCAGATGGAACGATGTCGCGCTGAGTTGATAACTAATTTTAAGTTTAGAAAATTTATATTTTTAATTGTTACTAGTGTTTGACTGCAATCCCACCTGATGGTAAGCTGTGATGCAATTGTTGACGGTGAGGTGCACTAGTTTATTAAGAGCCTATTCACTATATATAGCCTTGAAGACACTTCAATTATAATCAAACGGGAAGGCCGCAGCAGACAAATTGTTCCAGTCCTATGGTGTACGCGGTATAAACGACGAGGTGAGCCGCTTAATCTGGACCGTAGAGATTTCAACAACGCAAGGGTGGATACTCGCCGTACGTCGGGTTGTCGTGTCCATATCGGACCTGTGCTTTGTGTAAAATTATAAGCTGTCCCGGGATGAAGAACGCCGAGTTTCCTAGCAGCTGCTAGGAAATATTTAGATATTTTTTGTGTACATTTGGTAGATCTGAGAATAAGTCGTAGGCTATTTTTACCCTCTTATCCTCTTTATATCCTTATATTTAATATATATTGCACAACAAAGTGTGCTAGTCATCTAGCAATTTTTTTTAATTATGACAGATGGATTCATTTAGAATTTTTATTTAAAATTTGATTTTAATTGAATCTGATTTGTGTTTTTATTGTATTATAATTTTGGTTATGTTTAATTATTATTATTTCTGTTTTCTATTACCATTTACTTAATATTTTTTGTACCTCATAATATTCGAAAATTTTGCTGTGTGATGTAGAATTTTCAATTTGCCTAATTTGTCAATTAATCCTGTACTACCAAGATACAGGCAGTGCCTAGTTTGGGTCCACGGCTATGTACATGCATTTTAAAATTTAAAAAAAATAACATAGCTTTGATTTACACAACGTTCCGTCGATACTTCAGTTGGTGATTATGAATTGAAATGAACTCGAATTACAAATTCAGGAACATTATTGGGGATTTGACGTTAACTTCACTGTTTCAAGAGCATGAACCTTTACTCAAAGTGTTTTACTTCCAGCTCGTCGTCCCGCGTTCATCGCTTGCGAGGACACCGTGGTCCGGCTGGTGTCCAGCGGACGTTACCACAACTCTGCGACCCTCGCCTTCACACCCCTCCCACTCGAGGACCTCGAACACGCCGACCTCATGTGCGGCCTCAACGACCTCTAAATGAAAACACACCTCTCGACTTTGGCTCCAGGGATGATGTTTGAATGCACTTTATTTATTTCACGTTCTTCAAGTGCGTGAAGATTTATAAACTGACCGTTGAATTTTCTGTTATTAAAATAAAAATTCTTCTTTATTCGTAATTTTACTGATTGGATGTAGATAGAATAGAGTTTTAAAAGCTGACGTTATCTTTAATACCTATACTTATCACTAATCGTAATGCCAGTAAATTATCTGTATTAGCAAAAAAATATAAGACCTAGATAAGATTAACCAATCAATTATTATATGAAAATTTGGTATGTATTGGACGTAGCCTATCGACATCGTCTTTGGCATAAACTTTGGTCAAACAATTCAACTCTGTTAGAGGTAAGTTGCAGTATTTAGCGTCGTCGCCAGATATAGACAGAACCCTTCTCAGGACGCGTGATCGCATCCAATCAGGGGATCAGTGGAAACAATGGCTACAAATTGATTCTAAACTGTAACTTATCGCTTAATTTTATCAAAACCGTGTCAGTTTAGATATAAGTTAATATTACCTACAAGTAGTAAATACCATCACATCTTAATGTAGTATTAAAAAAAATAATTGGTAATAAGTTTTCCGTAATGTTACGTAGTTCGTGTGTTACCGAAATAAAAAATTAAAATTTATTACCATATTCATTATCACTATCTAGTCATGCGTTAAGACGATCGCGTTAAATGTTAACGCTATAGCTATTTGTCAATAAATAAATGTACATGTTGAATTGTTTTATTTTTACTTGACCTCTCTATATACATTTACACCTTGTATTATATTAAAAAAACATGATAAAACTAACTCACTATTCCCAACCCAACCTCAACTTCTCCAGTTATGTTAAAGACCCATAACAATATTTGGCTAGCCTATTACATAAACTGGATACAAGTCCGGATGCAGGACTTATACTTGAAAATTTTCTGGTAAAAAAACCCAATAAAATATCGCCGGCTATCACAGAAGACAAACCCAGGACCTCGTACAGTTGCGCTGCCGACCTCTGAACCAACTCCAAACAAATATGAACCAAGTTATTAGTTTTTACTATTCAGTGAGCAAAAGAAACAAATTTACTACAAATTGTTTCCCTGTCTTTTCCCTCTAAATGATCGTTTTCAAACCGACTGGTACTATCACGACACTACTACACAGCGCTACGACAATGTGAGGGTACTGCTACACAGAACACATCAACGCTATGGAATTGCTTTAACACTGCTAGGAAACTATCATGTACCGCTACGATGCTACTATTGTACTGCTACGTTTCCACGACGCGTCGCTACGACAGTCTATACAGCGCTATCCCAACGCTACGACGCTGCTACAAGGCTGCTAGGATACCATTATGTACCGTTACGATACTACTGTACAGCGCTACGACAACGCTACGACACTGCAATAATGCTGCTAGGAAACCATCACGTACAACTACGATGCTACTATTGTACTGCTACGACTCCACTGCGTACCGCTACGACATTGTTTATATAGCGTTACGGTTACGCCAACGCTACGACACTGCTTGAAAATTGCTAGGATACCATCACGTACAATGCATTTGAAATAAAAAAAGGATTAATTTTGCACCATGTTCTGACGTCATAGCTATCAAATCGAAGAAATTGGGTTGGTGGTGGTTGGTATAGGTAGTGGTAATTGGTGGTGCTTTAAATTGTTTTACGAATCATGAACGAAAAAAAAAAATCAGAATCCTGATCTTCAATTTTCTCATCTCTGCGTATCAGTGAGAAGTGTCTGAATAGTGACAAATTGAAGTAGAAAGCGTATTTTTAGCAAAGAAAATAAAAACGAAAATAGTTTGATTTTTTTAACCAAATTATAACTTTAACGACATATGTATTTAGCTAATTTAGATTAAACAATAACGTTTTCACTACACCTAGATTTAACCAAGACTAAGGCAAGAATGAAACAAAGTAAAAATAATGTGTGTATGTTATTGATACGCAAATAAGATTTTTTTTGCAAACTGTACTTTTCAATGTTCATTTAACAGATCGATATCATCGACTTTCCTATTCTATTTGAAACGAATTGTACCACTACGACGCTGGTAAGACACTGCTGCGACTTCGCTACGCACTATTATGACAACGCTACAATACAGCTACGTAGACTGTAAAGGTGCTAATCCCCGGTCTTGACAAGAGGTTTCGTGTTACCCAGTTACTGGGTTGTGCAGGTAAGGTCAGGACTAGAGCAATTTGTCTGCTGAGGTCTTTCCATCCGATTATAATTTGGGTGTCTTCAAGGCTAGAGTGAATAGGCTCTTAATAAACTAGTGCGCCTCACCATCAACGATTGCATCACTGCTTACCATCATGTGGGATCGCAGTCAAGCACTAGTTTATATCAATTAAAAAAAAAAGATAGGCAGTCACTCCATATAAAATACTGATATCCAGCTGTATCACCTTAGACTGGAAGCTCTAACTTAGTTCAAAAACGGCTAGATACAAAGATAAGCCAATAAATAAAAAAATGTCTAAAGCATTAAGTCCGCCTTTGTACACTGTTTCATTAGTGCATAAAGTTTTAAAGAAATAAATAAATCAGCTTGACCAGCAGGCTTAGGTAAATGGCTTTTCTTTTAGCGTTTCCGCCAAACGCTAAGTACAAAATGTATATCAATGACATTATATACCTTTTCCCCCAGCGACGACCTAAGCCGAGGTCCGTACCCCACAGGGAGTGCCCTTAGCGTGTAGTCGCTTAGTTTTTAAGTTAGTTAAGTAAGCCCTGGCTTGAGGCTTTGATTCTTGAATTGAGGCCACCACAGGCAAGTCCGGTTAAGGAGCCGACAACCTCCTAGGTTGACCTGCGTAAAAACTCAAAAAAAAACAAAATAATAATAATAATTAGGTACCTTTTTTAAGTTGGGAAATCATCCAATGACATCTCCTGCACTTGGGCGTGGCGGCAGGACGTGTCAGACTTTTATTGACTAAAACCCCCTCCTGTTCCTTCTCAGGCCTCATTCTAGGGCCCCGGGGTTCTCTTTCGCATCTCCCATGGCCCCAGTAGGCTTTGACCATGTTGGGCCCCTACGGTTGCTGACATCTCCTTGAGGCGCGCGTGGAACACTACGCGCCGTCGACGACTTGGGCTCGGTCCGGACGGTTACCGGACGGTCGGACAACGAGCTAACCATTGCTCGCCGTGACAATAGGTACCTGCGGGGAAATCACTAACAGAAACGTGATTTGCCTAAAGTCCCTTTTTGCTCAGTCGAGTTAGTAATTAAATACGCATAAGTAAAGAATGATACATGTGTGCAGGTAATGATCTCTATAGACTTAAAACTACTTGATTTTTTTATAATGTGGATGTGAGAACACTTTAGACTCCACGAATTCTTAGATTACTTCCTTTTTCGATGACTCAATTTTTTATTACGATTATTTTTATTGTTCTTACATAACATCTATTAATACTGTATTATGAAAATATTGTAACATCAACCACTTTTTTAAAAAGAGTAACCATGCAATTTCTTGCCGGTTCTTCTCTATAGAAAACGACCAATTTGGAACCGTGCACTAGCTTCAGACGTGTTATAAGTGCCCATGTAGATCTATGTGAAATAAATATATTTTGAATATTATTTTTATTTTTATTTTGAAAAGCCTACATTGAAGCCACAACCTGCGGAGAAGTCACGTGACAACAGGCGTGACAGGTATTGTCATTACTATAAATTTTGTACTCAGCGTTTGACGGGAACGCTAACAGAAAAATAATTTGTTTAAAGGTCCTGCCCCTTAGCCAAGTTACAACCGTTTCGTGTCGAATTCCGTTCTACAATCGGTAACACTACGGTGTCAGCAATTGTAAAAAATGATAAGTTGGTAGCCATGTTGACGCGCCTGAGTCGGCCGCTCGTTCTACACGTTCGTTTACAAAGGATGTAGCGTTGAACATTGCAGAAATGATAACAATTCATTCTATCATTTTGAACGATGTGAACTTGGCTACGAATTTTTTATTCGTTTGTTTTGACCACGTGATTTAACGTTGAGATGATTTCATTCCCATACATTAGTTTTCGACTAGCGTTAACGATTGCAGATTATCAACTTGGCTAGGGGTGCTGTACTTATTGAACTGTTTTGATTAGTCAAGTTCGTAATTACATACGCATAAGTAAAGAGAGGTACATGTGTGCAGGTATTAGTAACGACCTCTATAGACTTAAAGCCAACCTACTAAATGAGATGTCCTCACTCATCACCTTCAACCCATTTCTGTACAACTTAGTTAAGGAGTGCCTATATAGTGTAGTTCGTAAAACATAGATGTCGCTGTAGCCTGGCGAAAAATTTCAAAATTATAATATCTGCTATAATATAACAAGTCACATAATATATAAGAAAAATATTTTGGTAGCCAGAAAATTGTAATTACACTTATATTTTGGTTTTATGTTATCTTTTGTCCTGAGATCTGTGTCTTCGACATTGTGCTGGACCTGTACCATAACGTTTAGAGTAAAATTCTTTCATTCTTATTTCCAGTGTGGTTAAGAGATGGCGCTAGACAACCTGTATAGCTCTGTCTCTTACCCACACTGAAATAATAATGAAACAGTCTTACTTTGAACGTCATGGTAACCCCGGTGGATTTTAAATATTTGAAATAATGGGCGCTTATGGCACAATGTCCAATTATATGTCCAAATTGGTGCTAGTTCTTCATGCTTTAGCTCTTTTCGGTCTTTTGAAGGTTGAGTTTGGCTCTATACTCGCTCATCAGCTTCCTAGCGAGGAGGTTTGGGTGTTAATTAAGTCTTTCTGAGTATTTTCGCAGACAGTTTTTATTTCCTCACAGAAAGACTCAACTTTCAAGTCTTTGTGGAGAGGCATGTTTGTTATGAACCAGGGTGCTGCAGTTATCATTCGCAGGGTCCTTGACACTGATATTTTAACCTTTCGAATACCGTAATTAGAGACACAATAGAAAGTCAGAGAAAAGTAGCAGAGATAAGAAGGGGGGAATAGTAGTATTGTATTATGTTTGTGCACCGCCCTTAGGTCGCCTGGTAGAAAATTCCTAAGGCATTAAGTCCGCCTTTGTTATTGTTTACTAGTGCATAAAGTTTTGATAAATAAATAAAAGTAATAATAATAATTTATGCATGCCATCAACCTGGTGAATCCATTAGACACATTATCTCTGGTTGTTCTCGTCTGGCTAACAGCGAGTATTTGCACAGACACAACCAAGTGGCCCGGATTATTCACCAGCCACTTGCTTTGAAATACAAATTTGTGGAATCAGAGGTATAGTATTACAAGTATGTACCCGACCCAGTTCTCGATAATGACCATGTTACGTTGTATTGGGATCGGTCTATCATCACTGACAGGACTATTGTCGCCAATAAGCCGGATATAGTGGTGATAGACCGATTAGCGCGCCGCACAATGATAGTCGATGTCACCATCCCGCAAGACGAAAATCTCGTGAAAGCGCAGAAAGAAAAGCAAATCAAATATCTCGACATGTGGAATGTGGACTCGGCTGTGATTGTGCCGTTTGTCGTTACAGCCAACGGCTTGATGGCCAAAAGTCTCGACGACCATCTTTCGGAATTGTCGTCGCACGCATGGTTCAAGGGTAATTTTACTAAAACATGCGGAAAAACACTTTTAAATTCATAGCGGTAAATTATGATTTTCTCAAAAAAAATATATTTAGGAGGTATTGGTACTTCATGGTCGATATATATCGACCATGAAGTGAATATACCTATATAACATACATAAGTCTATAATATAATGTATTAATAACATCTTGAACTTCTTCAGAACAGAATATCCCGTAGTACGACCTAGTCTATGGACACACTAGTAGAAAGAGATAACATACCCTATTGTATCGTACTCTTCGGTACATTTTTGAGGTTGACGTAATCAATTCAGATAGTAAACAAGATTCTTGGGGTAGGCTGTTTGAACTTACAGATTAAAAAAACAAGCATTTTAATTAAATTTTATTGAGTAATTTTTTGGATAGAGATAATAAACAAATACTTATTTAAAAGCAATTTATACCACTATTGTGTAACAGTATTCTGATAAAAATAGTTTATTCCCGCTACTGTGAAATAAATATTCGTGCAACTGTACAAACGAATTTACATAATAATAAAAATATACTAGATTTTCGACATTTAAACTCTATGACAATAATAACTAATATTGATAGTAATTTTAGCGTTACGATTAGACGAACGTGTGAAGAAAATAAATCAGAAAACATTTTTTTTTCACCTACAGAAAGCGCTAACAGCACACGACACCGGGTCCAACATATAAAACACATATTGTCGACGTCATTCGCATTTGATTTTCAGAGATAAAACGATTAAGTGCACACCCATGTATACACACATTAAATTAGCACCTAATTTGTAAAGCAATAACTACTATTATCATTTGCATAACTGATATAAGCTTTTACACAAATAACATTAAACATTTATTTTACCTAACAAATAATACCGTTGTAGATCTCTCTAATTGACTACACATTCAAGAGCAGTTTTACTTAAATACAGTGTCATTGAGTATTGTTATTTATCGCATTATATTTCATAGACTATTCCTGATCGACAGTATGAAGAGGCTGCCTACATAGCCGTGTTTGCAGAATAGAGAAAATAAGAAAGTCCAGTATTAGTTACATAAAATTCTAATGGCAATCACATCAAATCTAAGTCTTAAAGCTATGCTATACACTACGCCTAATGAGTAGCTTATTCAACAAATATATATATCAACAAACAGTATGTATCGATATCGTCTCATACAGCGATAGAATTTAGGGTTGACCCTACCACTTATTCTATATCTTAAATCTAAGAGCAAAAACATAATTTAGGCCTATTGAAAAACAACAATGACCAGGTTTTATAAATTCAGTTACAAATTTCTAATTACAGACGGTTCGGTCGGTACTTTTTTTTACAAGACCAATTTTGATACTTGTTTGAAAATGAAGACGAAACATAATCATATATTTTTTTATATTACTGCACAATAATTGTTATATTTATGAAGTTATATCAATATGATCAGTGTTCGATATACATTTTTAGTGTAAAACAGTAAGGGCTGATTGTACATTAATTAACTTTGACACAAATAAGTAACAAGAATTTCTTATAATACATAGTGTTTGCAGTTAAATTTAAAAGTTAAACCGTGTTCAAATTAAGTGCAATACTTCATTTTATATTATAAACGTGAACGGAAACGTATGTCCTATTTATATTTCTACAAAATATATAATATTTGTATACAATTTACGTAAATTTGATGAAGCATATTATTACAACAATTTTTTTAAATGATAATTTGGTTGAAACAAATCTTAACATTATTTGAAATTCCTACTTATATTACAATCCTTATTTAGATCACTTTACATATTACCCTTACTAATTAAAGCTATCCCATACAACTTCTCAAATTGTGCTTAATTCAACAAGAAAGCGAGTGTGGTGCATTTTTTGCCAATGTTAATATATTTTCTATATTTTGTTAATAAAGACAATACACTGTAAGGGTTTGTAAAAATATGTAATGTAAAAATGGTTTATCAAATTATAAAGCTACTTCGTGCATATAAAAAGGGTATAGTGTGTTTAGGATAGTCCAGAATATATTACTGTTAGGGAAAGGGTAATCTCGATATTATTCAGTACTAAATCAACATTTTTCTGGTCGTTTTGTGTAAGCATGGCCACTTTCTCTTTCAATATCCCACATCTTTTCCATCTTGTTCAAGGATAGTAATTGACAATCGCATAGGTATAAATATTTTATTACCGCTAACGTTTCTTTAGTACAAATATTATGTTAAAAGTATAAAATTGTTACTAAGTTCATAAGATAATTTTTCACTTAAAGCATTATTAAGCTACGAATTTCGTACTGTTTCGGAATTCACGGCTATTGTGAAGACGAATAGATTTCCTGTATATAATTCTACACACGTAAGTTTTACATTACTGATATGTATATTGATTTTGACATTTCCAAGGCAAAAATACTCAACCATTATCAATAATAAGTGTTGGAATAGTGTGACTTAATTGTACTAAATTTATTTACGGTATCTTGCGCTTTGCCTATTAAATACAATAAGTAAGGTACAGATAAGTCTACTCAGCGCTCAGAATATCGCAATCTATTCTAAAGAAGGGACTATTCACAAAATATACTATTATCTGTTCGAAGTCATAAGAATTTGGAGTTCATAAGATCCTCAAGTGGTACGAATTATTAGCGTCCTAAATACAATAGTAGTAAATATATTGATAAAAATTCATCTCACAGTATACACTCGACTTCTATATTACCATTAATATATAAAATCGTAAAATTTTGCTACGAATAAGATATGTCATTTTGCTATTTAAGCAGAGGCACACTTTGATATGTATAGTGATTCCTATCAAACTGTCGAGTGTGAAAGCTTCGCTTTAACAATGAAAGCCGACGTATAAATACTTTCTCTAAGTATAACTTATATTATTATATACGCACAGGTATTATAATAATTCGCCGACATTTATATTTCCATACTCATAACATGAAATACACATTAACTAAATATATGAGACATCAAACATACGAAACAACTAGTTACAGGAACATCGTAAACTAAATTATTTAACATTCAACATACTTTTGCTACGATATTATTATGATACAGAAAAAGAAATATAATATAATCAGCTTTTATTAATGTCCTTTTTTCATTTCCACGTACAAATTCACATCACGATTTCACTTTCATAAGTTCTATTTTCGAAACGTTCCTTTCGTAGTCCATTTTGATTTCATTTCACGTTCCACACTCCTTTGATATGTTAGATTGTGATAAAATATATTATTTAATTAATACAACAATTACTTCTAGTACTTTAGTAGCCGATATTAAAATTAGAGATGCGTTTTGCATACTCATCTAGATCTTCACTGAGAATTATAAAATTTCAATTTATTCAAGAAATTTCTTCACGGAACTGCAATTTTATAATAATTTGTGAAGTAAAACATTTATTTGCATTGTTATTGTACTAGTTTGTATAAATAATTTGTCTACTCTTTCCTAATGCGTAAATATTCACTTGATTGGTAGAAGTGCGCTGCCGTGCCTCGTTTACAACGCGACAGTAGTGGCAAGCGTTGTCAGCAGGACTACTGGCAGAGTGGTGCCCGCCACACTGCTATAGGGCCCTGTCACCGCTCCGTCACAAGGCATGTGCTCCAGTTCTGAAAAAATAAATAACATATGTTATAATTTAATAAAGTCGATCAGGAAACAGAACCTATTAGTGTAAAAGAATTTTCTTTTTACATTAATCATGCTATTATATATGTCAGCTTACGAACCCGCGTTGGCTTCTCACGGATTCGATTTATATGCATGAACCTTCCTTGTTTATCGCTGGCGTGGTTTAGGAGGAGTCACAGTAGGCGTGGGCTTGTGGACGGCGAGCAATAAGTAGCTCGCCGTGTGGCTGTCTGTTCACGACGGCGCTTAGTGTTTCACGCGCACCTCAAAAAGACGTCAGCAAAATTATAGGGGCCCAGTAGGGTCGAAGCCTACTGGTGCAATGGGTTCGCTTCTGAAAGGAAAACCCGGAGCACTAGAATGCAAGGCAAAGAAGGAACATGGGAGTAGATTTTCGTCAGTAAAAGTCTAACACGACCAAGAGCGAGAGAAGTCATTGCATGAGTGTGCGAAAAGCAAACTGTATCCAAAAGGTAAAAATGGGACCCTATTACGAAGACTGTTACTAACACTAATTCTAAGTTCAAAATTGTTATCTACTAAAAATAGGCACATGGACAAAATTACAAAATAAACGTAATTTTTTTTCAGACATTAAACACTTTACCTAATAATTTTTTAAGTTTAAAACTGTCACCGTTGTCGTCATGAAGTCTGGTCTCACCAAATACATAAGTGGATAATAAAACACTACTATAGTTCCAAACTTACTTCAAGTAACACTTAGTTGAAGTTTTAATGCGTTGAATGTACAATTTCACTAACTACCAGACAGTTTTAACTTGTCGAGTGGTCACTTAGAAGTTTTAAACTCGGACTACGGTTTAAATTAACAGACATGTGCTACAGGATTAAAAGGTGTGAGAAAGTTTTAAAAGTTACATTAAATAATAACCAAATTAGGTCTAATATCTGAAAGGATTTATTTTTTGGGAATTACAGTTTTGCTTCACTTTTTTTTCTGATTGACCTACATTTTGACTATTCAAAAGTGCCTGTAATTGATTTATTTGAAACTAGCTTCTGCCAGCGGCTTCGCCCGCGTGAAAGTAGGTTTCTCCTAACAAACTTTGGTAGATATTTATAAGATCTACAATTAATTAAAACATTTTATGGTTCTATCTTTTATAGTTTAGGCAGCGTACGCAAAATAAGTAACTTTTCTGGTTGACTTTTTACACCTTGTGTCCGAAAAACTCAAATATCTTACGGAACCCAATTTTTTTCCAAAATAAAATATAGCCTATGTTACTCGTGGATAATGTAGCTTTCGAATGGTGAAAGAATTTTTAAAATCGGTCTAGTAGTTTTTGAGCCTATTCATTACAAATAAACAAACAAAGTTTTCTTCTTTATAATATTAGTGTAGATAATAACCAAATTAGGTCTAATATCTGAAAGGATTTATTTTTTGGGATTTGCAATTTAGCTTCACTTTTTTTTCTGACTGACCGACATTTTGACAATTCAAAAGTGCCTGTAATTGGTCTATTTGAAATAAACCTTTCTGATTGTTGAAGCCTCTAGATGGTTAAAATTTTATAGGTATTTATCAAACCTTCCTATCTGTGATGGTTTTTTTTCCTTAAGAAATATTTTTTTATATATATTTTTAATGTTTTTATACGTATTAATGATGTATAAACGGCATAACAATGATGCTGGTTGAACAAGGAGATTCAAAATCAAATATCTATTTAACCTAAAAATATTCATTTACCTATTATTCTAAAGTATGTAAACTACTACTATTATATACTTGGCGGTATACACGTAGTTTCCAATCGTAGTACACTTAATCATACTTCTATATGCACATGACATTCTGACATTATAAGGCCTTGAGGCCTTAGTAGGCCAAGGATGAAACCATTTCTATAATAATGGCAACAAAGGAAAACGTAGAAACTATACCAGGAAGCAGATAAGTGACTCAAATTGATATATTAACTAGGGGGAGTTTACCTTACCTATGACTTTATCAAATAGGGTTGGTCGTAAAACTGCCATGGTAAAGATGGGGATCAAAGGTATATTATAAAAAGTAGCTGTTATAACATACGGTTTATATTACGATTGTAATTTTTTTAAACTTTTTGGAGGTAGGAACAGTGTAAAGTCTTGCAAACCTCCGTTGAAAGGAATGATCCTCCGACCAGACGGGTGTTATGTCTGGTGGACAACTGCTCGATAGATGATTTCGGGCTATTCTAAATATTCTAATCGCGCGGAGAACTTTAATTGCGCGATACAGGATTAGTTTTATGTGACGCCATAGATGTCGCTACAACTTCATGCAACACAAAGGTATAAACGTGGACTTGACAGTAACAGGAGCTAATCGCGAGTTTTATGGTGTGCATGTACTGTTGGGACTCACGTTTCCTCACGATGTTTTTCTTCACCGTTTTGAGAGCAGTAGTGATGAAATAAATTGCACAAAGTAATGTGCCTGGCTGAGTTTGAATACGCGACCTACAACTCGTAAATCGGAGCCGTGACCACTCGGCCACTACTGCTCTACATCACTGTTTATCACTGGTCATCACTATTCTTCAGAATAAATACTAGATATTCATCATCATCTTCCTGCCCTTGTCCCGTTTTATTTCAGGTCGGCGCAATACGTTTTTTTCTTCCATTATGCCCTGTCACTTGTCCAGCTTTTACTAACTTCCTTTTCTTTCATATCACTCTTCACACAATCCATCCATCTTTTCTTTGGCCTCCCTCTCCCTCTTTATCCATCCACATATATGCTCATAACTCTTTTAGTAACATGCGTTTCATCTCTTCTCTTTACATGACCATACCAAGACAAACGATTCCCCTTCAAATTTTCAGTCACTGGCGTCACTTTCAAACTTCCTCTAATATACTCTTTTCTCACTTTATCAATTCTCGTCACATTCATCTCAACATTCTCATCTCTACTACATGCAATCTTTTTTTCATCAGCCTTTTTCACAGCCCGACATTCTAATCCATACGTTATAACAGGTCTTATCATGGTTTTATAGATTTCACCCTTCAACTTGAGGGGCATCCGTGGGTCACAAGTCGTTCCAGTGACCTCTCGCCATTTCACCCATCCTGAATTGATCCGATGTTTTACGTCTCGGTCTACCTCACCATCTCCTTGGATATGCGATCCGAGGTACCGAAAGTCGGAGCAGATTGGTATGGGCGTTCCAGCGAGAGCCAAGAGCACAGGACCGGAGAAACCACCGAAAAACCTCTAAAAATTACTTTTATAGATTGAAAACCGGACTAATATACATGCAATCATTCTGATTGTTTGTCGGATTATTCTACAAGCAAATGTTAACCGTTACAGTATTTTAATTTTATAATAAAATCTGTAGATTTTTAGTAAATCGCTAAAATGCTTCACATTTGCAAGCACTGTGTTGTATCTCTTTCTTTTGTATGCAGTCCGAGAGTGACCGAGCTTTAGCTCGTGAAGTCCTCTTAATGCCTTAGGCATTCACTACCGGTCAATCAAGGTAATCAATACAATCCTGTTCTTGAGCTACCTGTCCAGGCAAGCCCCAAAAAAAGGTTAGGAATTCTCTCTCCAAGGTCTTTTGTAATTATGCTGGTAGTTTTTGTCATTCTGTCTACTCGCATTATATCCATTAGTGTTTTAAATTTAAACTAGCTCTTTTGTAATTTTGTAATACTTATCTTGTCGAAAAATGTCTGTTACCAGGAACGTACGGAACTTTTGTGTTGACGAAGAGCTAAACATTTTTTGTAATGTAATGTAATTTTGTGTATAGGGATAATATCTAAAACTACTGAACTGATTGTGAAAATTCTTTTAGTGATATGTAGCTGCGCAATCCTCGCGTGCTATATATTATAAATTATTATTATATTATGAGATTTAGTTTATAATGAGAGGAACTACTAATGCCAAACGAGCGTAGCTATTGCCAGTAGCTAATTAATAACAATAACATGACAATAACAAAAACAACAACATATTAACAATTATAAACAACTAACAGTAACAAATAACAACAACAATAACATATTATAGTCGTCTGTTCAGAAATCGAATCGTCAATTTCTTCGAACATATCACCCGTACAGAGGCAAAGGAAAGTCGAGGGTAATAGATCCCTTGGGCACTCTCTAACACGGTGGATGGAATGAGGTCCTCATTAAGCCTAGAATACAATCCAGCATCAAAGTCTACTGTCAAGCCGCCAAACACAGAACTGGATGGCGTCCCATTACGAGGAAAGCGGTATGCGCAAGACTCGACCAAGACATGATTACGACCACGATGTCAAGAATGCACGATTGAGGAAAAAAAGACAGATACTTGGTTTACAATTATTAGACCGTGATTTCCTAATCTATCTACCTAGCTTTTTCCAAACTATGCTGGGGTTGGCTTCCAGTCTATCCCAATGCATCTTGAGTACCAATATTTTACGTGGAGTGACTGCCTATCAGACCTACATAACCCAGTAACTGGGCAACACGATACTCCTTCGACAGACTGATGGTCAGACTTTCTGGCGACTGACTGACTGAATGAGCACCGGGACCAACGGCGTTACGTGTTTTTCGAAGCACGAGGTGTCAGTCATATCCTAAATAAATTTAGAAAAGTATACATATGTATTGAAATATTCTCATTGATACTTGCTGACCACCACAATCCTCCAGTAACTGCTCGGTAAGCCCACGAAATAAAGTTGATGATTGATGATGACGCAGGTAGAGGCGTGGATCCCTGGTACCCGACGAGGCCTAGCGCAAGTACAGCAGCCACTTCTATTATAATATTTTAAACGTGTCTCTTACCATTGAGCTTGTTGAGGAAGTCATTCCAGAAGGCGCAGGCGGAGGCGCGGGGCCCACGGGGCCCGGCGGGGCCGCTGGTGCCATCCGCGGTGTACGTGTAGTAGTGAGGTGATGAGCGCGAGTACAGCGGCCACTTCTCATCGGGCTTGTGTGGTTTACTGGAAAAGTTTTGGAGATTGATATTAGTTTGGGTTCATTTAAATGAAGTCTTGCATCGTGGTATTTAAGTTCTCTACGTGATTAGAATATATGCAACGGAATTAAATCAACTATCGGGCAATACCTCGGACCAGACAAACCAGCCGTCTGGTCGGAGGATCCTCCCTTTTCGATTGAATTTGCGGGACTTTGCACCCGGTTTCGCATACCTCTAAAAACTTGAGGAAGTAGTTCCTAAATGCATTCTATATTTAAAAAGTTACTATAAGATGCTTGACGAGAATTACACGGACAACTTACGGGTAAAGTGAAATAATAAATAAGCTGTAACGATTTTTATAAATCATACCTTTCAAAAATTATTATCGCACTTTGTACCTCGATAGACTGGTTATCTAAAAGTCCACTTTGTAGATTTTTTTAAAATACAGTATGGTTCATGCTGTGCATTACATATTTTTTTAATATAAAAATCTCTCATAGATAACATAATTATCTTTGCCTTAGGTTAAACGAGGCTCCCGACAGATTTTTTCTTATTCCCCGTCTAACACGAGAAGATCTCATAAACGTGATTTATATTGTAAAAAGCGAGTGATTTATTTATACTAATGTTATATATATGAAGAGTTTGTATGTTTGAACGCGTTAATCTCAGGAACTACTGCTTCCAATTTTTTTTTCGATGGAGGCTTTATATAGACTAACATTATGGTGAACTGAGATAGAGCAGTGGTGGCCGAGTACAGCAGTAGCGGCCGAGTGGTAACGGTCCCGACTCACGAGTTATAGGTCGCGGGTTCAAACCCAGCCAGGCGCATTACTTTGTGTAATTTATTTCATCACCATTGCTCTAAAAACGGTGAAGGAAAACCTCGTGAGGAAACCGGCATGTCCTAGACCCAAAAACATTCGAAGACATGTGACATTTTCCAACCCGCACTGGGCCCGCATGGTGGATTACGGCCCATTCCCTCTCCCAGAGAGGAGGCATGAGTCCCAGCAGTGGAAACATTAAAAAAAGGCTGATTATGGATTATTTATGAACATTATAGTTACAACCACTATGAGCGTAACTGTAACCAAAGATGCGTGTGAAACCTAAAGGGACAGCATGTTTATAAAAAATACAGTCACAACAATGAAAACGGGAATAATAGTTGCCATAATAAAAAAACACGGTAATATACTCATTACAGTGACGTAAGATAGGCTATCATTATCAAAAGAATATTTTAATCGTCTACTCATAGGTAACTTTGTACAAATAACAAAGACTTACCTAAACCATCACAACAATCAGACTTTGAATCTTGGTAACCTTTTTCAAAGATGAATAATGTAAGAGACTACACCGAGTTCTATTTATATCTAGACGGTAGGTAGAAACTATGTCACGGATTGTAGGGGTAGGCCCCAGAGCGCTATCGGTTACATTGATGAATGGCCTTATCGATCCCAAAGATTATCGAACCCTAGCCCATATAACTTCATAATCAGTTGAAAGCTTATCCCAAAAATAATTTAGCAAAATTCTCACGCCGAAAATTATAATGAACATCGGACAGTCGACCATTTTAGCTGCTTAATAATTTAGATCAATATACCTAAAATAGTCAGTTTTATGCCGAAACTTCATATTGTAACGAATTTAGACTGGAATCGATAGCCTGACATTTGAACATGGAGAATTTCCAATATCATTTGGCCTAAACTCTCAAAGATTATCAAGCTCTTTTTAACATCACCATAATAGATTAAAGGTCCATAAATGAGAGAACTGCGATGAATAACTTAGGCCAACTGTCCTGGACATAGACGCATTGCTTCGTTGACGCGTATTTGTCTTTATATGCTTGATAAACGGCTTTTTGCTCACAGCTTACATACAGAACTACTGTATTTAGAAATTATATATAATGTACGGTTGTTTATTTCCCAATTAAAAATCTATTAAACTTGGTCGAAGGAGCGGCAGCGTTGTACCTACTCGCGTTGCTGCATGCAGGCTTCATGACGCCTACCTTACCACATGTCATATGTCGGTGCGGTCATCGAGGCAAAGCACGTTTTATTGCCGGATATATCTTCGTCGTCCGACGGCTTTGTCATAAATGATTGAAAACATACGCGTATAATTCGCCTCGTGAACCGGTTTCAATACGCTGTGCACAAGCTGTCTGGCGTATTTCAAAGCTACACGTCCGTAGACAGTCGACCTTAATATTATAAAGGCGAAAAGTGTGTGTGTTTGTCACTCCTTCACGCTGAAGCCACTGAACGACTACGAATGGGTACAAGGGTAGACCATGTCCAGGAATTTTTCTTTTTCGTCCAGGTTTTTTTCAGAAGTACTTTCCTTCGGGATGACTATCACGTAGTCAAAGCCGTTGGAAGAAGTTAGTAGGTCTATAATTAAATAGTTTTGTCAGACGATATGCACAAAGAATAAAATAATAAAGGAAGGGAAGGAAGTTTGTTATGTTCCAAAAGTATGCGTGATGCCAAGAGATCAAAACCATTAAAGCAATAGAAACCCATTACGGCTTAACCCTATCAAGGAAATGGGTCAATCATTCGATATGGACAAATGGTTTATCTACTGGAATATTTTGACAAAAAACTATACGATAACCTTGCAGTTAGAATGTACTTATTTTATTTTGCTTCTGTATCCACGATACAAAGGGAAAAGTAATTAAGTTCACAGATTATATTAATTATTGATACATTATTTAATTTTGGGAATAGGTTTATTAAAAACACCTTTATACGTCAATTACTAAGTCAATTTAAATTACATGAGGCCAGTGTTTCCTAGCTGACTACCCTGAGTAGATAGTCCGAAACAAACTCAGAGACCAAAGTCTCTATTAAAGACCATACAGTCAACATGTAATTGTCAAATCATATAAGAACCATGCTTATTAGTGTCTGAGATAGTTTTTATAAGAAAGAACCGCACAGATTTGAGTTGACCTGTCCAGTCAGTGCAAGCATTTGTCAGTATTCGAGTAGTAAAACAGTTTAAGATTTACAGTCGTACCTGCTCGGGATTCTAGAACATCAAAAGTGGCTTACCCAGTAAGAGCGAATCTGGTGAAAGACTGCATGATGTGTGCAGCAAGGTCCCTCTCCCTGGTGTGGTACTGAAGAGACATGTTCAGGGGATGCCCGAAGACGTACTCCATCTCGTCGCCATGCATCACACCCATCCATTCACCCCAAAGACTCGTACTGGTGCGCTATAATTTGACAAAAAGAGGCACTTTAGAAAATATAGGAATAAATTAACCAATTTTTAACTACATGAGTTTCATGTAAGGCGAGATCAACTTTGCAGAAAAGATGGTGGATAACCTTAAGATGAACTGTTTTGATACGTATTAGAACGTTATCTAGACACTGAAAATAATAACGAAACGGTAAAATGCGTTATTCAATCGATAGATTTGTAGCGAAATCTATGGCACCACATGAACCAAACTAAGAAATCTTGCATCGCGCAATTAGAGTACTATGCGCGGTTTGAACATATACAATAGCCCGAAATCATCTCTCAGGCAGTTGTCCAGATCAGACAAAACACCGGTCTGGTCGGAGAATCGTCCCTTTTCAACGGATGCATGTCGGATTTTACACCTTGTTCCGCACACCTCTAAAGTTCAAGAAATACGGAGGAAATAAAGGTACAATTAGTTACAATATTTTATTACTTATGAGATAACTACGGATAAAAAAACTGGCCCTCACTTTGGCAACAGTTCAGGCTGAAAAAAAATTGTGTGATAAAAAAATGTGAACCCGGTCATAAAGGTTTGGGGATATTTAATGATTTAAGTCTGTCTGTAGAATGTAGGTACATATTTTATTTACGGACACGTGAAATTGAGAAGCGAATGGGTTTGTTCACTCCCTTTAATGTCTTAACTTAAAACATTTTCTCAAAACCTTAATGGAGTAACGAAGAACCCTTTAAAGTCGTTAAAAATCATTTAATTAACACATTATAGACGTAAACGTCTTCCCCAGAGCCATTTATCTAACGCAGGCAAGCCAGTATATTCTGACAGGTAACGAAAAAAGGAACTACGTTCAAAACCACTCAATTTGACGTACATTTGACATTTGCCCTAACAACCAGCGCCGCCATGAAATGTCAAGATACATTGGCCATTGGTACATACGCTGGAATTAAAGATTAACTACATGTATTATGGTTCTGGAAAGGTTGAGCTCGACAGTTTACGAGCATCATGCATTTATCTTTCAGTACGCTTTTATAGCTTTTCCCAGAAAGGTAAGCGAAGGGTACTTATTGTTATAATGTGTGGGTCTTTTAGAAATATTATTACGATATATTTAAAGATGAACAGAAATGATTACCTGTTGTGATCAGATGCATATTGTTCAGGGTAGAGGGCGTACTAGGTGTCAAGAGCGATAGGGCAATCTCCGGCTACCGCAGGCGCGGGCTTGCGTCCTACGAGCTATAGGTAGCTCACCGTCCCGCCGTATGGTAGGGACCGAGCCTGAGTCGTTGACAGCGCGTAGTGTTTCATGCGCGCCTCAAAGAGATGTCAGTAAAACCGTAAGGGCCCAGCAGGGCCAATGCCTGCTAGTGCCACAAGGAATTTCTGAAAAGGCAACCGTAATCCTGAAACGCCTAAGGGAACTGAAGGGGACAGGTGTGATTTTAGTCAGTAAAAGACTAACACACGCTCTCACTCTACCCAAAGAATCAAAGATACAAAGTATATATTTAAAAAAAAAATAGCACTTTTGAATTGTCAAGTCAGTCAAAAAAAATTATGCTAATTGCACATTCTAGAGCGTAGATCTCTATGAAGAAGAATGCGCAAGAAATTCTATGGACACTGATTTTTCAATCATGTTATGTATTACAAATATAAATATAGATCAGGAGAAGTCATTAGATGGTTTAGGTAACAGTATTATTTCCTTTGATTACAACACGATTTATGGCCTAACTTAGTCTGAACTGTAAATTCCTAATTTAGAACTTAGCGTCGACGTCGTGAACCACTGAGTTTAGATTGAGCCTTAATGGCGTCCCAGGCCAAACCGCACGGCGGTTTCATTTGTTCGTACCATGACGCGACGTTGTTGCAGTGGGTACCGTTGTTGGTATCGCATTCGGTTTAGAATTTAACCTGGATTAATGTTAGTTTATTCATAAATTAAACTACAGTAATGTGTTTTTTTTTGCAATAACAATTTTATTATTATTAACCAGCACCAGTGCTGGTTAATAATAATAGAGATAGAGAGTCCAGACTCTCTTTGTCTGCTCTTTTAGGTTGGGATAAATCATCAAATAAGTTCTCCGGCAGTTTAAAGACTGAGTTATAATAAAATATAGATACCATTAACTTCAATTTTGACTTTCCTGTTGGTCTAGTGGTTAGTGACGGAGAGACTGCTATGCCGGAGGTTGTGGGTTCGAGTCCCACTCAGGTCAAATGTTTGTGTGATGATCACGATCATTTGTTCTGCGTCTGGGTGTAATTTATCTATAATATTTATGTATTTAGAAATATATAAGTATGTTTATCAGTTGTCTAGTACTCATAACACAAGTTCTGCTTAGCTTGAGACTAGACGGCGTTGTGTGATGGTTGTGGAATACATTAAATTTGAATAGTATTATTGGTTCTTTGCTCCCCCTGTTCTGCCTGAATTGATGATATTAATTAATAGTGTGTTTTATAAATAAATATCTAATTTTTAATTCTGGCCTTACGACATGGTTTTATATCAGAAGACATATTTCCGTGAAATGTCTTTATTTTTGAAAAGGTTGTTTTTCAAGTTTTTTTTAAGATTTTTTTCCGAAAAATACTGCCCTACATAGCGAACTTTAAAGCTAGGAGGATCCTTTAATATTAATTACTTATACTCCATTCACGATAGCATTAGACAAAAGAGGTTCATCACACTCTATATAGCTCCATCCCTTTAACAGTTCAGTTCAGGTCGTCAAATGGATCGCGTTATGAGCTCGTGGTAGGGCTTTGGTACATAAATTTAGAAAGATTTACGTCAAATCAATTAACGCGTGAACTCTCAAGTAGCGTGGGCGATCGTGAATGTGCTAATCTAAAGTGATCCAATTCCTCCATATCTCGGGTTACCCTATTATACTCCTGGCATTAATTAGTAATGGAAATACGCTATGTATCTTATTGATTTATCAATTTTGATTTAATTATTTCTGTAACCTTCTGAAGAGAGTTCTTCGAAAACTAGCTAAAATTAAATACTTCATTAATTTGCAGTACACCGCAGACTATCCCCTTTCTATTGTTAACAATTTGATTGGATGTCTTAATTGTAATATATGATTTTATAATTTGATAATTTAATGTAATAATTTATTCAATAATTTCATTTCATTTTTTTTTAAATTGTATTTTAATTCTATACTGTAATTTTAATTTCTAATGCATGTGATTGTTTTAATTTTTATTTGTTTTTTTAAATTGTCGTGTATTCGTACCTATAATCTAAAGTTGTAGTCTATCGTTCTTATTACCTATATTTGCATAGGGGTGCATAGATCTAGAGAAGAGCTGATGTCTGAAATACGGATTTTATTATCTAGTTCAGTCACAGAGGTTCCTCACTAACAAATAAATCTTATCATGGTCTACAATAATTTTGTTTTGTATTTTGTTATTTGGAGACAATAAATTTATTATTATTATTATTTTAAGTTCTTACAGTCCATCTTAAGGTTGTCTGGTAGATATCGCTGTCAGCGTTACTACCCATAGATTTAAGTTTGTGTAAAAGTTTTGTTGCTATTTGGTGTACAACAAAGTTTATTTTATTCTATTTAATAAAAGCGTTTCAGAAAAGATAAGTCAATTGTCAATTGTAAAAAGTAGTTTAAAAGTTGTGAAATTGCTTTTAGTTTATGAAAATATGCTGACGTTATAATATTATTGTATCAGAAAATCAAAACAAACTGTGCTAAATAATATAATTTGCTGATAAGCTGTTCAAATGCAATTTGGTGCAAAATGGGAATAAACTCATATTTTCGATTCAGCGTATTAACCAAATTGGCTGATAATTAAACAGATTGATTTATCCATGATTAAATTGCCATAAAATATTTCAGAAACTTTTTTTGAAGGTGGGAACATCATCTAATGACTTCTCTCGATCTAGGGTGGAGCGAGAGGGCGTGATAGACTTTTACTGAACTAAAACAACACCTCAGTTGCTCTTGCGTCCCAGAACCACGAGTAACCCTTTCTAAAGTCGACCAATGGCCTCAGAAAATAATTCAAGAGCTAAATCAATAACTCGCGATACCGTATTGAATCGTGTCAAATTACGATGTCTCCTGAGGAAATGTACAACCTACAAATTGAAAACTGGCGATTCAATCCTGCGCCAGCGCCGCTTTAAATAAGATAGAAAAAAGTCCTTAGATATTAGACAACAAATATAAAAATAAGTAAACGGCAGAACAGCAACATCGTGCAACGCACATCGCTGATTTCCACGACACATACGACATCTCATCGTGCCATTGTGACACGTGTCAGAACTTGTAGCGTTTTTTGGCCTTTAAGCCTACTGTTCACGACCGCGTAGCTTCATAGACGCGTAGTATACGGCATGAGGTTGCCGCTTCGTCGACAAAGTTTCGTAGCCTTGTTTGTAAGGTGTAAGCAGACGTACACCAAGCGTATAGTGACGAATACACGTCTATTAAAATACGCGTCCGAAGACAGTAGACCTAACTCGTAATTGCTGCAAACGTACATAGCACACGTACAAGCTACTTAGGTAATAGACTAAATTCCACATCACATATAACTAATTAAACATAGCTTTTATGAACTCTGACATTCCAACCGTAAGTATTATTTTGGGTAAAAATAACACTAGGTGTTTGTAAAGGCAGTTGAAATGAACGAATTTAACACGCTTGAAATTAAGTGCGTAAATGTAAATTAAAAAGCTACTTTAGGAGTAATTATGTATGAATTATTAAGAGATGATACGAAATATCATAGACAGTGGTCTTGGTGTAATAATATCAAGTGTCTAGACGATTCTGACCTTACATGATTTAGAAATGAGAGGTTTGATGTAAATGAGTTCATCATAATATTACGTTGCGTAATATATTGTTTTGAGGTATGAAATCATCCCATGTCTTCCCCCACGTGACAAATTTTTATTGACTAAAAATCATCTATATCCTTCATTTACCCTTTTCGTTTCAGGATCACGGTATCTCTTTCAAAAATTCCTCTATTGGGCTTCTACCGTAAATCAAATAGGTATACGGAGTTTTTGGTTTTGTTTTTGTCAGTCAATTTTCATTTATTTAAATTATTATATTGACACTCTAATACTAATTATAAGAAACACAAAAACTAATAAATATTAACAACGTAATAGGAATATATATACAAACTAAAAATAATAATATTTACAAACGGGTACTCAGAAAAAGACATTATTAGCCATCGAAAAATTCATCCACATCGATGTCAATAGGAAATTTTGGTGAATAACTATGAAATAATTGCTGGACAGGGTTTTTTTTTTATTGGGTGGGAAAATTATCTTATGAGAAATCCCGCTGTTGGGCAGAGCGGGAGATAGTAATTCAGTAATTCCCTTTAGCGAGAAAGTTAAGAACTTGGGGATATTCATCGACAAGAATTTCTCTTGGACTGCCCAACTACTAGAAGTTAGCCGCAAGTTATTTGCATCTGCTGGATCATTGAGAAGACTACGCAATTTTCTGCCGACTGCCACCAAGATTGCGCTTGCACAATCTCTTCTTCTACCTATCCTTGATTATGCTGATGCCAGCTATCTTGACCTCTCTGAAGTACAACTGGATAAACTTGAGCGACTTCAAAATTTTTGTGTAAGGTTCATATTCGGTTTGCGTAAATATGACCATGTTTCTGAATTTCGTGTTAAACTCAAGTGGTTGCCGATTCGCCTTCGCCGTAATGCTCATATTCTTTCCCTCTTGTATAATGTGCTCTTTTCCCCTTCTACCCCTCGTTACCTCAAAGATCGGTTCCAATTTCTTTGCGACTCACACATGAAAGTTCTTAGGTCATCAGATAACTTGAAACTTAAAATGCCAATCCATACGACTACTTTCCTGGATAAGTCTTTTACTGTCCAGGCCGCTCGTCTATGGAATGCATTGCCTGTGGCAATAAAGCGTGCGAAAACACTGCCTGTATTTAAGAGGCTTGTGAAGGATCATTACTTGTCACTGTGATCATGTCTTCGTTTTATCACTTATTTCTCTTGATTATATATTTATATTTTGTATGTATGTATATGTGTATCTATTTTAGTATTAAGTTTTTGTTTAGTTTTATATTTGCACCAAGTGCAACCCCATTTTGTGTCCAGGCAATCTCTATCCATTCTGGGTTGCCTGGAAGAAATCGCCGAGTGCGATAAGGCCGCCAATTGTATGTTTTTTATTGTATTACAATTCAATTTCTTAAATTTGTAACTTGGTATGCAATAAAGTATATATAAATAAATAAATAAATAAATAGTGTCAGACTTTTACTGACTAAAAACCCACTCCTGTTCCCTCGATGCCTTCGTCCCAGGGCCCCGGGTTTCGCTTTCACACTACCCGTGGCCCCAGTAGGCTTCGACCCTACTGGGCCCTACGATTTTCTGACATGTCCTTGAGGCGCGCGTGGAACAGTACGCGCCGTCGACGATTTGGGCTCGGTCCGGTTACCGGACGGTCGGACGGCGAGCCACCCATTGCTCGCCGTCCACAAGCCCGCGCCTACGGTGGCCGGAAATCGGGATCGGACTCCCGGCGGCGGTTCGAGCGTAAGGACCGTTGCCTCACGCGATCGGCCGCCTCCTTTGCTAGCATTACTGCTTCGCAGAAGGAGGCGACCGCCTGCCACTCCTCCTCGCTCCGGAGCATGGCCTGAACCAAGGCCTGGCGCGAGAGATCGCCGCCGCCGATTGCCCCCACGAGGACACGGCGTTGCTCTGCCCAAGCGGGGCACACCTCCACCATGTGCTCTACCGTGTCGTCCGGACGGTCCACACAGTGGCGACACCCGGGCGTCGTTTCCGCACGAATCCGGTGCAGGAATTTCCCGAACTTACCGTGTCCGGTGAGAACCTACGTCATGCGGAAGGTGAGGACGCCGTGAGGTCATTCCAACCACGCCTCAAAGAGGGGACTTACCGCCATAATTGTGGCGTGCCCAATTGCTGGACAGGGTGTAGTATATAATGAATATGAAGGAGGTTACTGAGATGATGGCTGAAAGAACAAAACAAAGAAAGAGAAAAAGAAAGAAAAAAAATACGTTTATTAAAAAGCATTGAAGAAGAAGACATCTCTGCAAACTCCTGGGAAGAGAACAATAACGTTAACGAGAGCCAGTTGGCAGAAGGCAACTCAGATCACCAATCACAGATAAAAAAAGAAAGAATTAATTGCCAATAATAATTGAAAGGTTAAAACAACGAAAACTAATCATTTCAGTTGACATTATAAAACTAAAGATCCTTTTAGAAACCGAGGATTATTCAGAAGAAGACATACTTACGTAAATGGATAGATTCATGACCCTAATGTCGCATGTGGGCAGTTTTTATATTTGTTTTCAACTTACAAAGACAAAGCTTCTTTGTACAAAAGATAATTTCACAACATCTGTTGGTTCGTAAGAAAACGATGTTTTGACCTCCTTTGTGTTTTATAGAACAACGAGCTACTTGTGACACATTATATGATAATATATCAAAGAATAACCTTTATAGCTATTTATTTATTTATTTACATGCACTTGTACAACGTTACTGAGGATGTCCAAGGTGTTGTACAATATGAACTGACAAATTAAAAATCCATTTAATAAATAATAACAAATCCATACATATTGCAGAAAAAAAACTAACATATAATTAGCTATGTAGCTTCATTGTTAGGATGATAATTATAATCAATACAGGACCTCAACTTGGGCAAGACACTTCATCATCTGTCTAATATTTTTTCAATACATTTAACCCTACCACTTTCAAACACGCCCTTTACTGTTTTCCATACTAGTGCGGCAGTTAAAGAATGTGAAGTACTAACAATTCGACAGCTATTTATAATGGGCATTGTATTAAAACAGCACGCAGATCTAACATACAGCACGGATTTTACTAACAAAAGACTTAAAGATCTAGTCTGCCTTCAAAATCATACCAAGCATGCTTTCACATCAAAATTTTACCTATTTCTCGATCCTCTTCTCTACGTTGGTTGGTCCCTCATTTCTCCATCGCTTTTTGTGGACTTGTCGCTTTTCTCTTTATCTGTGCTTTGTGCTAATCCTACATTCGTTCTAAATTCTTTATATATTAAATATTTATCTTTATCTCTATTATGCCTAACTATAATTTTAACTATATCATACTGTTCATTAAGTATTGCATGTATTTTATTATTTGTGTTTTAATCAGTGTTTCTACATTTCTTAGGCTTCTCCCACCCTCTTCTATCAGCACATATAATCTAATTATATTTGCTTTTTGTTTCTGTATTTTGTTAATTGCTAAAAGTTTCCTAGTTTTAACATCTATATTCTTAAAATCACTATTTTTTAAATTAATTATACCAAATGAGTAGAGTAGAACCAGCACCGCATACGCTTTTATTTGATTCCTAGCATTTAATTGTGTAGTTACTATTCATTTTATCCGTTTAAATTATTATTTTTTTAGTTTGTCTGTTATTTTGTTATGATCTATTTTCCCGGCCTCATAAATCGGCTTAATAGTGTGTGTCCTTTTTCATGCTTTTCATGTTTCATGTTGTATATGGCCATTAAGGCTCTAACTCCCGTGCAGTGCTATAAAACAGTGATTTTCTGAACCCTACTTCTCGGTGACGGCTAGGTAAATAGGTTTTAAAATAATATATGTTTATTATAGATTACTGTACACCATTATCAACTTATAATTTTTTCAATTGCCAAAAAAAAAAACAGCATGACATTTTTCAAATGGTTTTGATTTTTAGAAATATGTTTACACAAAAAAATGCTGATTAAATTACATTTGACCAGCATTTTTTCATTTCAGCAAGAATGTACATATAATATGTAAATTGATCAATATTTCGCAAAGAAAATGTATTTAAAGGTCAGCGGAGCCTCTATCCGGCCAGATGTTCAAGGGAATATACGCCATAAGAGACTTATAAAAAGAATGCTGATTTTCGATAAATCTTTTGGTGTTTTCTATTATTCATATCGTCGTACCTTTTTATCCTACCTTCTAATGCTTTTACTTTCTGATTTAATTTTTCTACCGTATTATCAAAGTCTTGCTCAGTAGAAATATTGTATTTATTTGATAGATTATCTCTAATATGTATCATTCTTCTAGTATTGACTCCTTTTTTTATTTCTATGAGTCTACCTACCTCTTTACCTTCAAATATTTACTTATTATATATACATTATTACCTTCTAATGCCTCCAATTTTATTATTTATTCTTAACTTACCAGGTGATTCTTTTTTAGGACGACAAGGACGTGGACGGCGGAGTATATGGTTTTTACCCATTAATTGTCGACGTTGCGCGCACTGACTACACTTTTCTCTCTGCTCAACTCTCCCACCCCACCTTCATATCTTATATCACGCTTTCAATTTCTATGTTCTTCCCATGCTAAGAATCTGCGTTCTTCTAACAATCTTCTACTGCTTTGTCCTTCTCATGCTTCTGATTTTGTTTATTCTTTCTTTCATATACAGTCCATACTTCTGTGGAATGCGCTTCTTCTTGACATCAGGACGGCCACTAGTCAATATGAATTTAAGCGGAATTTGCGGCTTTATTTTCTACACAAATAGCGGAGTAGTCTCAAAAATAATTATGTATATGTTTGTAGGTTCATATTATATTAAATATTTATGCAAGTTTATTTTTTATATATATACATATACATTTGATCCCTTGTTTTCTTATTAATCTTTTCTTTTTTTTATGCCCCTACCATGTTTTCTCTTGACTACCCTTGGTTGACTGGTAGAGAATGCCTAAGGCATTAATTCCGCCTTTGTACCTTTGTGTTGCATGAATTTTTAATAAATAAATATATAAACTGTTATCAGGGCTTCCACGTATATTAGTAGATTTTTTATTTAACTATTTATTAATTTAAAATTAATTATAAATTGTTTGTTAAAATTTGTTTTCGGCAAAAAAATTCTATCAGTAATCAAAATTTCTTTTGTATCTACTAGAGTTTGTAGGAACTGAAGGATGATAGGATCTAGGTCTTCATCTGCTTCTACAAGTTGCGATATCAAATCAGAATCAAGAAGGGATTCTGGTATTATGTGCATATCATGAGATATTGTTAGGTTAAGTTTGTCGAGACTCAAATTTTTGTTAGGTGTGATAACTACGGTTGGTGTTTGATGGAAATTTGGTACTCTAGTAGTATCGCTAATGTCCGGGTTTATATTAGAGTTTGTCTGTAGTAAGAACTGTTACTGTTACGGCTTTTAATTTAATTTCGTCTAAAAGTTGAGTGTATATGAATTTATGGATTATAACACAACGGGCTTGATTTGAAAGGGTGTTTCCAGTGAGTCTATTGACTTTAGAGTTGTGTTGGTCCCTATCTAACGTTGTTTAATCTTTAAAATGGAATCGTACGGCTGTTAGTATTTCCGGGAGTCGCAGGGCGGGCCCCAGATACCGTAGGTACGGTTGTGTGGACGATGAGCAAAGGGTAGCTCGCGGTCCGGCCGTCCGGTAAGAATCAAGCCTGAGTCGTAGACGTCACGTAGTGAGATATCAGCAAAACCGTAGGGGACCAGTAGGGCTAAAGCCTGCTGGCGATACGGGAATTTTTGGAAAAGATGCCGTGGTCCTGAAGCGCAAAAGGCAACTGAAGGATACAATTAGGTTTTAGACAATAAAAGTCTGTACAAACCTTCTCGCTTCACTCTAGAGCGGTAGAACTCATTGGATGATTCCAATGAGTATTATTTAAACAAAAATAATAAAACCTTGGTCTCTGGTCAGTAGGTCAGCAGTAGCTTAAGAAGCTATTAATTGACAATACCGTGTGATGGGAGCAGTTACATAATAATTAATCGATAGGCCGATCAACTAGAGCAATCTAATTTTAAATATAGAAACTGCCTTGATCAGTTTAAAGTTTAGTCTAGTCTAGGTTATCTAACTTCGGATTGAACTAGAAAACGATTTTTAACAAAGTTTTGTAGTTCCGACATCATTAGCTGTTTTTAGGGTTCCGTAGTCCTAACAGGAAATCCTTGTAGTTTGACCAAGTCTATCTATCCGTCTTCGACTATTACCTAATCATGGGACGATGACAGAGTGGTAAAATAAAATCTAGTTAATATTTACCTAGGATACTTTTTCTACACGTAAAGAGGGAATGCTTTTTGTATTAGATTGGGGTATCGTTAAATGGGTATTTTCAAATCATTAAGGGTGTGTGAAGAGTCAGTGTTTCATTTGAGAAATATTAAACTATAATAAACACAATGCACCGTTCTAAGCCCACATGTTGTAACGGGCCATTATGAAACCTTACACTGCAAGTAGCCCGAATAATTAATTCTTATGGTTACACGTACAGACGTGTAACCATAATAATAAATATATTAGTCACAGGTTTAATAGATTTACAAATAGGAGTTGGATCATCAGACCAATGTATGTTTTTTTAGTCCTAAAGCTTTTGGTAAAAATTAGCTTTTAGTGACAGAAACGAATCGCTGTAAATCCGACTCAACGCAGTCTTGTCTGCTATACCCCTAGAGTGTTATTTAAAATCGCGTAGGCGCAGTGGGACGAGGTGGCCTGCGAGTTGAGGAGCAGGTGGTGAGCGTTAAACCCATCTGCGACGATAAACTCGCGTGGGACCGCCGGAGCCCGTAGCGCCAGAGCCGTGACAGAAACCATGCCTGCTGCATCTTGCATACTTGCTTGCATGTTGCATGCGGCGTGCTTGCTTGCATGCTGCATGCTGCATGCTGCATGTTTGCTTGCTTTATTGAGTACATGTGTATAATATATTTATAAATGTATAATAAAAAAATATAATCCAAAACGGTTTTATATCTTTTGTATCTTATTGATTGTAATATTTATGACAAACGTATTTAGAACATATTATATTTAGGGATTTCAATTTTATGGCATGTGATATTAAGTTCGAGTAAGTTATCATTCGGACAAATGATGATTAGGACAAAAAAAATACAGCACTTTAAATTATGGAAAAAAAGTTAGGTGACACAATAGAGAACCAATATCAACAACCATTGAATTTCACACGACAAAATCCTGCCAAAACCTCCCACGGATTGGCTTCGAAATCTAAATTCAAATAAACTTTATATTTAGGGCACGGTACTCCTTTTTCAAAATCAGTTTTTTTTTTTATTTACACTTTAGTTGCCATGTAGTAATATAAAAGAGGTATGTTCACCTTTTTTACACAACACCAGACACCGATCCTATTAAATTCGTTATAGAAATGAATCGCGAAAGTGCAATACATTAGGTACCACATTTTGTATCAGGGTTGCTGATGTCAGTTATTATTTCGTTCATGAAGACTGTTATCTCAACTGCTACACATAGTTATACATATAAGAGAAACAGACCACCTTTGTTACCCAAGAAACTAATCTAAAGTATTAGTAGTAGTGTAAGTATTTTCGAAAAGGTAAAAATCAAATATGTATCTATTTAAATATTAGAACTTAGAACTGAATACTATAATAAACTACTTATAAATACTTAATAGAACCATGAGAAGGGAGTAAGCTGATGAGCTTACTGCCTAAGCAGATGGCTATCTGCCTCTCATTATCGTTTATCATTTATATATCATTTGGTTCATAATTTATTTAGAGTTATTTTGTTTTTATGTTCTTTTGTTAAAACTATATATACACTAAAAGCAAAAACTACTAGCTAAAATATGGCGTCATAGAACTCCTCCGCATCGCTGTCGATTGAAACTGTGCCTAAAAGGCTGGCGGCATTGCCACGTTGTATGGCAATGTGTAATATCTGACCGAGGTAAAAGCCAGCCCTTGGGTCACGCAAAGTATATCATTTTTCTTAACTATGTTAGGGTCAGCCTAAACTAGTACAATTCACCATAGACAATTGCATCACTACTTACCATCAGGTAGGATCGCAGTCAAGCACTAATCTTTATCATAAAAAAATCAGATGCAGCTGAAAACCTACTAGTGTTTTAGACAGAGCGACTACTTATTTGAGCTCCACATCCTAATTACTGGGTACCGTTGACCTCTTAGGGCACCAGTGTACCGCATACGGTACACCTCATACCAGCTAACTTAAACCTACCGAGGTGTACTGAATTCGATACACTGGAGCCTAAGAAGTTAATACGATTATTTATTATGCACTAATGAAACATTGTACAAAGGCGGACTTAATTCCTTAGGCATTTTCTAACAGTCGATCTTAGGGTGGTGCAGAGCTTAATATGGCAGGTGCAGCTTAAAAGAAAACTGACAGAGAGGAAATAAGAATAATAATAAATATATATAATACAAACATACAAATAAAGAATGATATTGAGAGAAAAACGAATACAACAAATCAAGAGTGTGATGAATATACAAAGTAATGTAGTAATAATATACAATATAATGTAGAAAGTCAATAAAAGTGTAGGATGTCAATAAAAACCTGATTATCTGTACCTATTTGTTTTCAACTACCGTTAACTTTTGCAATATAAAGACAAAGTGAGTTCAGCCATGATGCCATTTACGCCATCGTACAAAGTTTTGTTGACATTGTAAAGTTCAAATTCAATCAAAGTAATCAAAAGGTCATCAAGTTTGTAAATGGCAGTAGATCTCGTTAAAATAGTTATTGACGTTATTATTTTGAATTAATCTTAGATTTTTAACTCTCTTTGATTTCGTGTTCTCTTTTGTATTTTTCTAGAAACGTGCCTCATCTTCGCACGGATGACTGAAATCTTTGGAATTCTCGGCATGTATTATACAAAAACTTTAACTAACTTAACTTTTCCCTGAATCAGTTTGGCTATTGGTGAAAACCGCATCAAAATCCATTCAGTAGTTTTAAAGTTTATCAGACAGACACACCCACCTCGTCTGCCTGTTTGTTTTATAATATGTGAAAATAGTATGTTAATTATGACAATTTTACCTTTGATTATTTCGTCATTAAACCAGCGTCAGGCAACTGCTGCGTACTTGTCTGGCATTATGTTGAACTGGACCTATTTGGCGTAGCCGTGAGACATATTTTTATTGTTAATTTTATTTCTCGTTATTTTAATTTTTTTTTTAAGTTTAGTTTTTAGTTTGTTAATCAATTATTTGTTGATTAATGAATCATGGTGTGCAAAATTGATTAATGAATCATGGTGTAAACATATTTTCTTTCTTTCTTTCATTGTTCAGAACATTGAAGACCGAATTGAAAACAAAAAGATGCGCGATGATACAATGCTTGCAATTTGTTGCAAAATATATTTTAGTAATTATCTCTAAAATTTGTTTACTTTTTTTTTAAATCTAAAACAACCAAGATTTGCATTGAGTTTCGGTTTACTATTTGTCATTAACGCGAAAAAAAATATTTAAAAAATCAAAGATAGAGGTTTGATCATTCTTTTTTTAAAAGTGTTATATTAAATATTAGTCAAGATTAACATATTTTTTCTGCAGACTCCCGCCAAATACACATACTTAGATAACATTTTTTTTTAAGTTACTTTTAGTTTTTGCAAGTGATAGACAGAGCCTTAGTATTTGTTTCTGTTCTTCTGTATTTTCAAGTTTGAACTAATAAATTTACTGATACAGAACGTAACTTACAAATTACATGACTCCCAAAACCATTAATCTTGTTGTATTTTTATTTATCAATAATCAAATTATGTGAAGGCCTGAGCTATCAATCAAACTAGGTTACCTATTAATCTAGGTCAAAACCCCAGATCGATGATAAGGAAAATCACACCCCTAGTTCACAAGACTCACGCACATAATGGTAGATAAGGTAATTGCTCGGTTTCGGTCTACAAACGAGGGGCCTTAATTGTTGCCACATTAGTTTGGCAGTCAACGGATACCCCTCGTCCGAAATACCCCACAAACAATGCTAACTTTTGAATTTAAACCTTGAAAACAATTCCCCAGTGCTTAGAAACGTTTTTAGACACAGACATTAAATTAAAAGCGGCCGTTTGGTACGTGAGGCCCTTTTAATAATGCACGCGGTCGGCAGCCAACATTATGCGTTGTCATGCATGAGTGTGACGTAGGTAGCCACCTAAAGCTACCCACCCATGTGCCCGCGAAAGGTCAGCTCTTACACAAAGTAACACGCCTTATATAACTTCACAGGAACTACCAAATATAGGCTATCTTTCCCACTTAAAATAACATCTGCCTAATCCAGACACGGATCCCCCACACGTCATTTGACACGTACGCATTTGTAACGACATGTTGTACCAGGTGTGATCGCACAGTATTACGCTGAAAAAGGTTTATCACCTGACAAAAGACCTGCCTACGCACACGTCATAACAATGCGTATCGGGGGATAGCTGTGATTTACTTTCGTAACATATTCCCAAATAATTTAGGCTGAGAATTTCATAATACGTAGGATAAAAAGATTTGGTCACAAAATAAATTGAACATCAAAATTTCCTCTAGAGTGTGTGTAATCTGGAGGCATTTTTGTTGAAAAGTCTTCGTACGACAACGTCTTAATCGCTTCACCGTGCGAGGGAAATACGAATGTAGGCCAAGGTCAAAGAAAATTGAATAATGAATGCGAATTCTACATGTGTGTTTCAAGTTTTTCTTTTTGCAAGATACGTGGGAAAAATTGTTCCAGGGCTTATTATGCCAAGCTTATAATATTTGGAAGGGAACTTGGTTTCGTATCGATTTTAACCAGAATAACATTTGGTTCACGAGCCTTATAAATCTTTGCTATAAATTGGATGTCTTCATAGTACACCCGGATAATTAGTTAATTAGGTCATTTAAAGCTGGTCAAAAGCGGTTATTAATTACGACAGTATAATTGTGTTATTGTCTGTTCTGTAGCTCTAGAGCTATAGTTATTAAAAAAACTGTATTCATATATGTATTGCTCGTACCTAAAGAGCCTAAAATAATACTAGCTACAGAAGTAGGTCTGCGGAAGGGTGACCGTGCTAACATACGGAGATTCCTCCGTGCCTGGAAAAGCATATTAAGTCGTTGGTCCCTTCTGCCATTTCTAGACCAGTAACAGTCAAGGAACAGTCACGGATAGTCAGCAGCCAAGAAATCGGACACCAGTCTTGAGGAGGGGCATTTTGTTTCCTAATTACTGGGTTGTGGAGGTTAGATAGGCAGTTACTCCATGCAAATTACTAGTTTTCAGCTGCATTCGGGTTTCATTCTATAGAATGAAGGCCGATCAAGACAGTTGGGAAAGGCTAGGATGAATTATTGATATATGTACACGAGAATTTAATTTTTAAAAAAGATAAAAATCTCTTACTCAAGAACTTTTTGATAATCTAATAATACGTCACCGCGCAACACATAGTTAAGAGAGGGATATTTTTAACTGTGCTTCAAAAATCTTATTCTACACTGAAAATACTAATTGTACACCAAATATTAATGGACAAATTACAATTATTTTTGACTTAAGGCACCCTGACTCGCTCAGGTTAGACTAGAAGGGAATGGCGGGGTGAGTGTTTGCTCGCTTCGCTCGCTAACTTAGACCCCATCGTCCCCTTCATGGTTATTTTTTTTTTAAACCACCCGTTAGAGCATATTTTTCAGCACACAATTAATAGTTTTGGTGAAACAAAGGTATACCTATTATGTAGTAAAAAAAAAACAGGAATAAATTGAGGAACAGTTAAACATTACCCGTTAAGAAAATGTTCGTTTCACTCATCCAATACATTCAATCATTAAGTGGGTAATTTATTATTCGTTATTATGAAGTGTATTTTTTTGTTTATTATGTCTGGTCCCCCAAATGACACATAATATAATATTATAACATTCATGGTGTCAATGGTGTCAATACCAATCACAGCAACCTAACAACAATGAGCCAAGAATAGCTACAGAAGGTAGAACGTGCAGTGGCTATGAATTTTGCTAACCAACTTGTTAGCGGAAATCAAGTTCGCCTCTACGTAATATTTTTACTTGAAATTAGGTTATCGCTTGTCAAGCGTTTTATTGGCTGAGTAAACGTTGTTAGTGTCCGCCTACATACGTCGTTTTTATGAAATTATAGATACTCATAGCTGTCGCCGCGGTTCCGTTTGGGAAAAATGTCTTGTTCATCCGGGAAGAGAAGAAAAAACACTTTTAGATAAAACGAAGATTCATTTTTGCGTCACAATTCAAGGGTGCCTGAAGAACCGACCTCCATTAGTTCCAAAAGGTATTGAAGAATAGACTTAGATAATGGTGTCCATCATTGTAACCATCTCAGTGAAGTGTAGTAAGACTATATATTATTTTAAAAAACTAGGCAACCGCGCACGCGTCGGACTCGCGCACTGATTACCGTAAGATCTTACCTATGTATATAGTTCAATTCCCGAATGGAGTTTCGAAACGATTTTTCCGAACCGCAAAAAAGTTTTTTTTGTGCCCAAATTTCAGGATTCTAGGTCAACGGGAAGTACCTTATGATTTTTGATTTCTATGAGAATGTCGAAATATACGGTTTTTGCGACATAAACGGCAGTATCTTTTTTTTCGTTAACTTAGAAGTTTGATTTATTCTCAACTTCAAGGGACCGCAGACCTGAGAATATGGTTTTAATTTCAACTCGATACTTTACATACTTTACATACAGACAGACTTACAACAAAGTGATCCTACAAGGGCTCTGTTATTACCTTTTGAGGTACAGAACCCTAAAAAAGTGTGAAGTTCCATTCATTAGGTTTAGGTAATATGTAGGTAGTTACAATATTTCTTTTTATTCACTAACTTTTGCCAGCTACTTCACCCGCTTGAAAGTATATTTTTCCATATAAACTTTGGATCCCCGTTTTTTCTTTTTTAAATTGTTAGGTTTGCGTTTGACCACTATTTTCCCGGTTTCCTTAGAGGATGAATTTTAGAAAACCCTCACGCTTCTAGTCTTAGTAGTTTCGAATGTGCGTTGATATGTCAGTTAGTCAATTTCTGCTTTTATATATATATAGATAAATTCTAGCAAGCTTCCTCTCGTCTGTATCCACTGTTCTAAGATATTGGCAGGAAATGGCAACGTAAGTTAGAACGGTTTTAATTAATATTCACCATCCAATGTGAGCACCAAACACCTGGGATGTCTAATTACTCTCGCAATAATATTGTGCAGCGCATGCAGGTCTGTTTACATGTTGAAAATTCAAACGTTAACATTTCTGAACAACATAAATTTAATTCCGTGAACTACTGTAATAAAACAGAGAGTACATAATGTACATTAACTTCAAGCGTTGCCTGCTGTGCAAGTTGAAGTAGATCCGTTTTAAATATATTAGTAGGTGGTGTGTTAGAATAAAAAAAAACGCAAAAAAGTTTTCTTCGTTAAACAATACTGAGCTTAGACTGATTGTGGTGTATTAGCGGTGAGGGTAGTCTCAAGCATGGTGACATGATGTATTTGATACGTGTCAGTGGCTATCCGGCGTTATGCGAATATAATTATGTGTGTCACTCAGGGGCCCGAGTCTGCTATTTTTATAAATTCGTCATTCCAACACGATCCCATTGTCATTTTGCTAAAAGTTCGTAATCTGATAATTCATAATGGTCGATCATTGATCGGTCAATAATTTTGTGGTAGAATGACAATATCGAGCTGTCTCGCAACAAATTAAAAGCAATGACTGCAAAATGATGTTCTAATGGTAGGTCAAATGTTTTATTCCTTTTGTCTTAGGAAATAAAGTAAAATATTATGTAACTTGAAAGTGAATACACTCAAAAGGAACTGTCAATTTTGGCAGTTATACACAGACGTCAAATATTCATTTGTCATTATGTACGAGATTACCATTCTATGCCATTTCTTTCAATAGAGTGTCAGTGGTTGACCATAGGAAAGTCATAATGACGCCATTATATTAGTAGATTACCAAACTTGGTCAAAATCAACAATTATGAAGTCAATGATAGACCATTCTGACACTATTGTAATAGCAGACTAGAGGCCCTGTTGGTAAGCCGTAAAATACTCCAGAACGCAGTACAATACATTGCTTATACAGGTATTAGTGTGTCTAAAATGCTGTTTATATATAAGGTTGTTTATTTATTTTAAAAATGCCGAACATTTTACTATTGAATGGCTAAATTTTATTATTTTGCCATCGACGTCAGATTTGTTCTTAAAGACAGTAAATAAGAATTTTATTTATTGGTCTCTTTACAATTGTTACATTTTATAACCTAATGATGTTACACTTTATATACGTACTAGCTTCTGGCAGCAGCTTCGCCCGCACGAAAGCAGGTTTCTCCATACAATCTTTGGACCTCATTTCATCCTCTTAGGGGATGAATTTTGGAAAATCCTCTCTTAGTGCTCGCCTACACCTAAAAGGAACTCTTGTGCAAAATTCCACACTCCTAGTGCAAGTAGCTTCGGCAGTGGGTTGATATATCAGTTAGTCAGTTTTTCCTTTTATTATATACTAGCTTTTGCCCGCGACTACGTCCGCGTAGAAGTCGAAAATGGTTTTATTAGGTTTTTTGAGATACGAAAATATGAAATACTATTTATTATCTTTGTCGTGTGTGATAGACCATTGAATTGTATGGCGAGCGATATTGTGTCTTAAGATAAAATATTATAGTATCTTAGCCGTTTTCAGCGCCCCTTAGTGAACTCCACTACGGGTGGCGTAACCTACGACAAACTTATTATTTACGTTTGGTACAGTAATCGGGTCTTAGGATCGAACCGCGAGATAAAAAGTACCCAGTGTGGTGCCCAGGATAATAAAAAATAATTATACCAAATTTCATCGTAATCAAACCGGTAGTTTTTGCGTGATGCCTGAACAAACAGACAGACAGACAGACAAAAACTTTTTAAATCCCATTTTTGGGTTCGGTGTCGGTCTAGTAACACAGGTCTAGTTACTGCTATTTACTTTTTTGATATTTTCAATGTACAGAATTTTCACTTCTACAGATTTATTATAAGTATAGATGTAGATGGCACATGCTTTTAAACCAACTTAATGTACAATAAGGACACCGACAAATATGTTTAAAGTGAAATAACCATGGAACTTGGTACCTACCTCCTGACTATCAATCTAAAGGTAAAGTGGGAGCTATTTGAATACATCACGCAGCCGATACGTTATCCCACTATCTAAGGACGAAAAGGCGATCCCGCTTTCTGTACACCGATGCGTGGGACACAAATCGATTGTTTTAATGGTCCCATCTAAGATATAGAGGAAATAAAACTATAAAATGGAATGGACGCACTGTCGGGAGCAGAAATGGAACGGCGACGGGTCACAACCCAAAATAGCTTGCTGTTAATCTGTGACCTTTGGCTCCGCGACCAGGGCTGACCCATGCCTAATTTATTAAAAGTGCCTACAGCCGTTTGTTACCGGCATCTACACGTCGTCGTCTGCTTTGCTACTTATCATGTTAATTTTAGTGCGTATCTTGTAATGACAGACAAGTAAATTTTTAATCAGTCATTTTTTAATATACAATTGGATTAATAACACTTTTACTTACTTTGTAAAATAAATAAACTCCAGCAACTATCTACTAATCTTTAATGAAAACTCCTTATCGATTACGTAGTTCCTACAGCAGACTTTAAAGGCAACTTATTTAGTATTCATAATGTTTTATACCAAAACCCAGTGCGCTAGTTTGTTTGTGCGTCGTGACTTGACCTACAAAGCGGTTCTGAAGCCGCCAGTGTCCGTCAAATCGTTATTTCAACGACAAATCGCGAGCCCGGTCGAGTCGTGCCGTCTCGCTAACTTCCTGATTTATAGGCGGCCATTTATCTCGATATTCTTATATCGGGATCATTGTGGACACCTTTTGCATTTTAAGTGAGCTGATAGGCTGTCGTTTTTCATATTTTCGTTAAGTTTAACGGTACCAATAGTAGTAGATGATGAAGGTAAACAAATCATTTGAATACTAAAGGAAAATATCCTTCGGTTTAATCATTATAGAATTTGTTTATGTTATGTTAAAAATTATAGGTTCATCATCCACCCTGGTCACTAGGGAGAGTAGAGACGGCAACAGATGTCGTGCGGTGTTCTGCAGGGATCGGTACTAGGGCCGCCCTTGTGGAACATTGGGTACGACTGCGTGCTGCGCGGCGACCTCCCTGACAGTGTCAGCGTAGTCTGCTACGCAAACGAAACGCTAGTGTCGTCGGATTATCGGATTACTAGAAGTACGGCGATGCACGATCAACACGACCGCGCGGTCTCTTCTCTTTCTCGATTCTCTACCTGAGTCTGTGTGTCCTGAATCTGACTATATTTAAGACAAGAGTAAATAGCTTACTTCTAGACCAGCGTGCTCCAACGTCAACCACATCATCACTTACCATGAGATGAGATAGTGATCTAACGCGAGCCTAAAATAATATACATTCAGTCAAAAAAGTATCGGGAATGGATGATTTGTTTATGGTTCCAAATTCAAATTTTTGTTCTTTTGTATTTGTTAGATTGGCACAACTGTTTTCCATTTTGGCGCGGAGTTTGAGTTGCATCTGTTATTTATATTAAATACAGTGCTGGTTTTAGTAATATCATATAAAGTGTGTATTGCGAATTTCATAATGGACAAAAATATCGAACAAAGAGTTTGTCTTAAATTTTGCATCGCCAATGGAATTTCGTGTTCGGAGTTACTGAAAATGTTACAGAAGGCTTACGGTGAATCGATTTTATCAAAAGCTCGTGCTTATGAGTGGTTCAAAGCGTTCAAAAGCGGTCGAGATGTGATGGAAGATTTGCCTCGCTCTGGTAGGCCGTCAAAGTCTGCAACTAAAGTTAACATCGCAAAAGTGAAGAAAATAGTGACTGAAAATCCCCATTCAACTCTGAGAGAGATAGCCGCCGAACTTTCTGTATCTCACGAGTCGATCCGTACCATTTTAACTAATCATTTGGGTATGAAACATGTTGCTGCTCGGCTAGTCCCAAAAGATCTGAATTTTCTCCAAAAACTCAATCGCATGAAAGTCGCTGAGGACATGCTAGAACGAGTCAGTTCGGACCCAACATTCATGAAACGCATTGTTACTGGTGACGAGACGTGGGTTTACGAGTTTGATATGCAAACTAGTCAACAAGCTTCGGAGTGGCGCCTTCCAACTGAACCGAAACCGAAAAAACCACGCCAAAGTCGATCAAAAGTCAAAGTCATGTTGACTGTTTTCTTTGACTATCGCGGAGTTGTGCACTCTGGATTCTTACCGGAGGGTCTAACGGTAAATAAAGAATATTATTTGAGCGTTATGCGGCGTTTAAGAGAGCGAATTCGACGAAAAAGGCCAGATTTGTGGAAAGAAAATTCTTGGATTTTGCACCACGACAATGCGCCTTCGCACAAGGCTATCATTGTGAACGAATTTTTGACCAAACACTCAACAAAAACCCTCCAGCAACCACCATATTCACCAGATATGGCTCCTGCTGACTTTTTTCTTTTTCCTTAACTCAAATTACCACTTCGTGGCACCCGTTTTCAATCGATAGAAGACATAAAGGAGAATTCGCGGCGAGAACTGAACTCAATTCCGGAAGCAGCGTCTAAAAAATGTTTTGATGAATGGATTATTCGTTGGCGCAAGTGTATCGTTTCTAAAGGAGCATACTTTGAAGGTGATAAAATAAATTTGGATGAATAACAGACATTTTGTGTGTTATTGATCTTTTCCCGGTACTTTCTTGACAGAGTAGTACAACATTAGTTTTAATATATGCGAAACCTGAAATACGTGTCTAGTATTTTTATGTAAAGAATCTATGTACAAAATTTCATAACTGTATAATGAAAAATCATAAAGTTATAAGCTTGCTGGTTGTCTGCACAAATACATGGTCACCGGGCCATCCAGGTGACTGAGGGGTTGGTTTGCTCCCGCACCCAGCTATGCACTGGCACCTAATGCCTGCTATGACTTGTCGTACCCTGTGTTGTACTTAGTTTCAGTGGTGTCCAACTTGTGACCTTTTTAAATAGTTTTGGGAAAAATTTGAACATGGTGTAAAAATTATTGGAATCGATTCAGTTACTGATTTTAAACAAACAATATTCAAGTTTCGCATATACTAAAAATAATGTTGTAAACATCTGTATATATTTTTCACTAGCACAAAATTACTGTATTGAAAATTCATAACTGCAGATAGAGTACAGCTTTACATTTTAAGATCTTGACCAAAATACAATGGAACAGATTTTTCATCAACAAAATAACTAGACGATATTTTGTTTTCCCGTACTTCCAGGAAAGTTTGCATTCGCATCTCAGTTGAAAACTGTCAAAAACGCCACAAATTCCCATACACTTTGACAAGATTGCGAATTAGACGAGAACGTTTTTTAAGTACGAGAATTTATTGTCCTTTAGATAACCCTTTCATTACTTTCACGACATATTGAACAAATAACTATCAAAGCGTCAAAAGGAAAAAAGGTTTTGATCTCTCTCTTGAATCTCAAAAAAAAAAATAAGTCAACCCAAAGAGTTTTGACCGGTTCAAAGGATAGACGCAAAGGTCACCTCACGTATAGAGTTGTTATCTATCTTTGTTTGAATTTGCAATAACCAGATTTTTGTTTGAGACCTCCCTTAGGGTTGCTATACACATAAACGGGACGGCCGCATTAAGAGGGTCCTTTTCCACTCGCCTATCATTAACATCGAGCATCGTTTAAAAGCTTGTTGCTTCATCTAACGCAATCCAACGCGATGTTTGATGAAGAGGCAATGCGAAAAAAGAGAAATATCGCCTGAAAACTCTTTTAGCATTCGGTAATTCCGTGACTTACTTCAATATACTCTCCTTGAGAGGAGGCATAAGTCCCAACACTGAGAAGATTATACATACCTGTGGAAATACGTGTTTTTATTAAACCCTTAAAAGTTTTTAGAAAAATTGTCGTCATTCAGAATCTCGATTACGACGTAATATGCATCATTTCAGCCGAAAGACGTCCACTGTTGGATAAAGGCCTCCCCAAATATCGGCATATTGATCGGTGCGTCTCGTATCCGTCGAATTCCCGTGACCCTCACCAGGTCATCGGTCCATCTTGTGGGAGGCCTCCCAACGCTGCATATTCCGGTACGCGGTCGCCACTCCAAAACCTTTTGGTCCCAATGGCCATTTGGTCTGCGACCAATGTACTACACTTACGTTTAGCGATTTTTCGGGCTATGTCGATTACCTGGGTTCTCCTACGTATATCTTCATTCCTGATGTGATCACGCAAGGAAATTCCAAGCAAAGCCCTTTCCAGCGCCCTTTCGGTGACTTAAAGCCTTCTCTGATGAGGCCCATTGAAAGCGACTACAATGAACTACCCGACCTAAATTAACTATCCGATTGGCACAAGTCAATTGAAATCGAACAAATGCAGTGATTGCATCGGTTCGACAAATACTGCCGAACGGACAATGTCAGCCCGCCTATGTGAGTAGCAATCCTTACTCAAAGCTCGATGTCAGACCAGACAAAGCTTTCCAACCTTAATTGAAAAATATCCAGATATGAATCTCGATTTGAGTACAAAGCAAAACATAAATATACGTCGTCTGTTGTTCACTAATCCTAGACCAAAAGAACAACTTCGGGCTATGGTCCGAAGCGAGGAGGAATGACAGGCGGTGGCCTTCTTCTGCGAAGCAGTAATGCTAGCGAAGGAGGAGGCCGCACGCGGGAGGGAAAGAATGTCCTCACGCCCCAGCTACCGAGAGTCTGAACCCGACTACCAGCCACGGTAGACGCAGGCTTGCGAATGTCGAGCAATGGGTGGCTTGCCGTCCGGCCGTCCGGTTATTGATCGGACCGAGCCCAGTCATCAACAGCGCGTACTGATCCACGCGCTCGTCATGGAGATGTCAGTAAACAGGGGGGGGGGAGAATTTCTGAAATGGTAACCCGTAGTCCTAGAACGAAAAGGGCGACTGAAGGACACAGGTGTGGTTTTAGTCAATAAAAGTCCGACACGCCCTCTCGCTCCGCCCAGAGCGCGAGAAGTCATTACATGATTTCCAAACTTAAAAAAAAGACCAAAAGAACAACGATTTAGATGAAACTTGGCTTACAGGTAGACAACGTTCTGGAATAGTACATATTATTTTTCCCGTGGGTATGCTGTCTTGGGATCATTTTCTACTATCTCACGGACGAAGCGGCTGGCACCACCTAGTATTTATTATAAATGAGTAACTACATAACTCTGTCTGTCTGTATGTTACCTCCTCACATCTTAACAACTGAACGGATTTAGATGACACTCGACACACGGGCAGACCACGATACCTTGCAATAGGACATAGGATATCTATCTTTTTATGCCCTGAAATAATTTTAGACTTTTACGAAGGAGAACACTCTGGCAGAAGCTAGTTATAAAATAATTTATCGCGTTAGCCTCGACTTTAATTTACAGATTCACAATTCATGTGTCTCTTCATTAGCAATTCAGCATCGATCTAGTGTATTTAATAGTTAATCAGATGGTTTTACATCTGAACGGTCCGTTAATGAAATAAAGATTCTGCTGTACTACACCGTATCATATCATGAACGTAACAAGCACGGAAAGAAACACTACACGGACTACTATCATCAACGGGTTCAATCGACTGGCCTGTTGGTCTAGTGATTAGTGGCCCTGACTGCTAAGTCGGAGATCGTGGGTTCGATTCCCACCCAGGACAAAGGTTTGTGTGATGAGCACGATCATTTTTTCTGTGTCTGGGTGTAACTTATCTATATATGTATGTATTTAGAAATATATAAGTATGTTTATCAGTTGTCTAGTACCCATAACACAAGCTTTGCTTAGCTTGGTACTAGACGGCGTTGCGTGATAGTTGTGGAATATATATTACAATGACGTTGCGTCCGCGAATAATGGCTTAGTTACAGAGTGTTCTCAATTTAAATTTAAATAAAAAAATAAAGTATCCAGCGTTCTTAAATATGTGGCCAGCCAGTAAGTTTGCAATATTATGTTAAGATTTAATGTAAAACGTTTATCTATATATTATTGAATTAATCATGTAATAACTGTGTGCTACGATAATGTGGAATAATTTTGCGAGACCGAGAGAGATACAAAAAGACATGCAAAAAGTGTACATCTCGTAAGTTTAAAAAAAAAACTTGTTTTAAATAGTCGTTCGTAATTATATGACCACCACTGCATCTACTTTCGTATGGGCATTCAATGGACTCAGTACGGTCGTCATAAGCGGTTATATTCATACCGGTTACAACCGCGTATTTTAAAAAAAACGGGAAACTTCACGTGCCATGCACGGAGTGTGTCAGCGTTATCAAAATATAATGCTACGGAGTTGGTCGGTGACGAAAAGGTCTAGTGGGCGTAGTCTTTATCTCTTCGATAATAAAAATGCACATGAATATTAAATAACTGAAAAAGATTTATTATTTTGTTTGGAAAATATCTACGTGTAGTTTAATATGCGGAGGGCTTTATTTGCTTGTGGCTTACCTATAGATAATATACGATGGTTGTTAGCCACACAATATTGTGTGTACTTTGGTCTTGTTTTTACAAAGATAAACATAGAATTGGAAAGTCTATATATTTCACAAAATCGATTGGATTGATGTTGCGTCCCTTGATATTATTTTTTTCGAAATATAAATAAACCATCGTTGACCACATCACTGTCCTTCAGGTGAGATAGTGGTCAAACGCGAGCCTATCAATGATAAAAAAAAAAACAAGAATGAGGAGATCTCTAAACAAATAAAAACCATTAATCGCGTTATATTTGTATTACACAGTAAATTATTAATTCATCTCACAAACCCAACATTGGTCACCAACATTTTTGACCAAAGATAAACGTGAGAAAATTCTAATACCACCGTCCATCCACAATAGGGGCATGTTGAGTGGTATTCCACAGAATTGAATAACAAAGGGAGCAAAACTACGCGAGGTTGGGGTGGGATGAGCGGACAATAGCCAGCTCGCGCTGCAATTGAATACCGCACTTGACGCGCCCATGAAATATGTATTGGACCCATCCTTGGTGTCGGTTGTGGTTGTAATAAGTAGCTAGAGAAGCTACTTGCGTACTGATAGGTTCTAGTTTCCTGTGTTATAGGACTGAGACTGCATTTGGTTGCAGTAACAGTGATAGACATACTTTATTCTTCTGTCATAACAATATTTAAGTGTATGTCATGGTAAATATAGCATGTGGCTGGAATAATGCACATTCTTTTTTTTCTTTCTTTGCTGAAATATACACCTCAATTCGAAAATTAAGTTACAATCATAATAAAAACACTGAAATTTTACTTAACCTTTCGAATACCGTTATTAGAGATACAATAGAAAGAAAATGAAAGAGCGAACCGCGTTTGCTTGGGGTTTAATGAATTTAATGCACTTAAGTTTAAGTAGTTTTTTTTTAAGAGATTATTCCTACTAAATACTCCCGCAAGGATGGACTGACGACATGGTGAGGGTCGCGGGAGTTCGTCAGATGCGAGACGCACAGGACCGGTTGACCGGTGACACTTGGGGGGAAGGCCTATGTCCAACAATGAACGTTTTTCGGCTGAAATGATGATGACTTTGCCTCTTTAAGATTTTTCCAGTATCGTGGATGCGTTTACAAACATTCAAACTCACATGCATAAATACCCAGACCCAGAACAGATACCTGCAGGCCAAACAAATGTTACAATTCCTACATTGTATAAAATATGAAAAGGTACATATTTTTCTGTTGTTTCAAAGCAGCTAGCTGAAAAAGTGAGCACGAAATTTGCCTGTACCTATATATTCCGCAGGAGCTACACAAGCGAGCCCTCGAAAAAAATGCGTCGAGTTTAGGTCCCTAAAAGACTTTTAATAGACCTTTCTGAAACAATCTCATTTTATATTATACGAGAGACTAGTTTGCTCGCCTCGGCCTAAGTTTTCGAGAGAAAAGTTTTCGTTACCGCCCATGTACGTAAGTATTGTCTGTCTGTGTGCCAGGTGCTATTGTCTGAAAGTGAACAGTTTTAGGCTGGAGTATTAAAGTGTGTTTTGTTAGGGCAGAACGGGGGGGCGTGTCAGACTTTTACCGACTAAAACCACACCTAGGTTCCTTCTTTGCGTTCCAGGACCTCAGGTTTTCCTTTCGGATGTAAACCCCTACAGTTTTCTGACATCTCTTTAAGGCGCGCGTCAACTACTCGGGCTCGGTCTGGACGATTACCGGACGGAGACCTATCCATTGTTCGTCGTCCGTAAGCTACGGTGACTGTGGTGACTACGGTGGCTAGAGATCAGGTTCGCAACCCCAGCAGCTTGGGCATGTGGATGTCCATTACCTCACACGTGTGGCCGCCTCTTTCACTAGCATTACTGTTCCGCCGAAGGAGGCGACCACCGCCGCCCATTTTATGACAGTGTGGTTGGGTATAAAATATCTAAAATGCGACTTGATTTTTAGGGTTCCGTACCTAAAGGATAAAACGGGACCCTCTCACTAAGACTTCGCTGTCCGTTCATCCGTCTGTCCATCAGTCACCAGGCTGTATCTAATGAACCATAATAGTTAGACAGTTGAAATTTTGACAGAAGATGTATTTCTATTGCCGCTATAACAATATATACTAAAAAATTGAATAAAATAAATATTTATGGGGGCTACGATACAACAAACGTGATTTTTTTGCTCGTTTTTTGGTATGGAGAATACGGAACCCTTCATGCGCGAATTCTACTCACACTTGCACCGTTTTTTCATTTATGTTTTGTTTAATAGTCTAGGACTCTCTTTTGTTTTATATCTTGAAGTGCACGTGTTCCACGTCATCTGGCTACTTCGTTTTATTAAAAAGAAAATTAATTATGTTAATGAACATTTTCTGCCGCGCAAAATACTTGACAAGCTTGAGTAAAGTAGTATCGTATAAAATAAAGAATTATGAATATTGCTTTAATGCGTAGTGAGTATAATTCTTGCTTTTTAGGGTTCCGTACTTCATTTAGTAATACGTATAGGAACACTTTCTTGTCCGTGTATCAGTCCGTCTGTATGTCAAGACCCTTTTCACCAAGTATACGTGGAGGTATTCAGCTGTAATTAATATCAAATATTTAAATCTGCTACCCTTTGGAGCAGTAAAAAAGTCAAACTTCACAAAACAATTACTTGTTTTTTGTACGGAACCTTTACTGCTCGTGCCCGACTCGCAATTGACCGATTTATTTAACCAATTTGTGTCATCGTAAATCAAATCCGTGATTGATTAACAAACATACACACTTTCACATCCTTACATACTCATATTATAAAACAAACTCTCCCACTGCGTCTGTCTATCTGTTTGCGATAAACTCAAAAACTATTGGACGGATTTTCATTCGATTTTCACCAATAGACAGTGTTATTCATGATAAGGGCTTTCATTTGTAATACATGCATAGTATAGTAGAAAAAATCGTGAATTTAAATAGGTAATTTGTACCAACTGTACGAATCTGAGGCGGGTGGCTAGTCACACTTGGTCACTTTAATATCGTAAAGGCAAGACTTTGTGTGTGTTTGCATGTTTGTTAATTAACCACGCTCAAACGGCTGAACGGATTTGAATGAAAACTGGCACACGGGTAGAACTCATCATCGGATGGCACATAGGGTACTTTTTTTCCCGAGACGAGAAATTATTTCAAGGGAACACACCTTTGAAATAATTTTGTACTATCACGCGAGCAAAGCCACTGAAAGCAGCTACTTTGTATATTTAACTTTTGCATTACATAATGATTACAAGTATATACTGTATACATGTAGGTGGATGGAGAGAGAGAGAGGGAGGCCAAAGAAAAGATGGATGGATTGCTTGAGGAGAGATATCAAAGAAAAGGGAGTTAGTGATAGTGTGACGGGTGACAGGAAAGAATGGAAGAAAAAAAACCTAGGCAAGTGCGAGTCGGACTCGCGCACTGAGGGTTCCGTACAAACTTGAAAGGTAAACTGTGGTTTACGATTTATGATGTATTAAAAAAAACTGCTTACTAGATCTCGTTCAAACCAATTTTCGGTGGAAGTTTGCATGGTAATGTACATCATATATTTTTTTTAGTTTTATCATTCTCATAATTTAAAAGTTACAAGGGGGGGGGGAAACATTTTACCACTTTGGAAGTGTCTCTCGCGCAAACTATTCAGTTTAGGAAAAAAATGATATTAGAAACCTTAATATTATTTTTTAAAACCTATCCATAGATACTCCACACGTATGGGTATGATTAAAATAAAAAAGTGAGTTTCAGTTCCAAGTATGGAGAACCCCCCAACATTTATTGTTCTTTTTCTATTTTTTTGTGAAACATTTTATCAAGTTTCAACAGTATAGTTCTTATAGTTTCAGAAAAAAGTGTCTATGACATACGCACGGACAGACAGACACACATGACGAATCCATAAGGGTTCCGTTTTTTGCCATTTGGCTACGAAACCCTAAAACGTGTTGCGACGACCCCAAGTAATACGGGATAAGGTCAGGAAGAAAAAGAAGATTATATATGATTACAAGCGTCTTTGTTCATCTGTTAAATTTCTATATCCCTACATTTTAAAATGGGAACTACATTAGACTAACGCACGTGTGTCACCCCTGATTTGTACGAAGTGTCGCATCGCGTGGCGTGGATCTAATATAGCTCTACAAGACTAGTTGCCACATAAAATGTATGGAGACAGATCGGCGACCGTGGCCCACGTGTGCCCAATGTAGTTCTACCTTTATAGTGCTTCCCGAACCGGAATAATAATGTCAAAGTCAATAAATCTAGGTTGCATTGGCATTATTTAATCGCGTGACCTAATTTGAGGACCGAATATAGATAGAGTTTTCTGTATATTTATTCAGGCCTTGTATAAAACGGTTGTATCTATCGACGTAGTGTTGCATATTTAGTAACGTTTCATCGATTTCTGCTGGCGACGGGTCACTGAAAATTTTAAGAGAACTATAGTTTGTATCTTTTCGTTACCTAGTTGTGTAATCGTTTTGTTTCAAATTAATCAAGATCATCTATTTAGTGGGTGAGTAAGTAACGAAGGGAGATAGTAATCCGGTAGATTTTATTTTAGGTTTTCCCAATCATCCAATGACTTCTCCCAATCTAGGGCAGAGGACGACGTGTCAGATTTTTACTGACTAAAACCTACTTCTATGCTCCTTCTTTGCTTTGCCCAAATATGACTCTAGTAGGCCATGTGTGCATGTCTAGTGTCGACATCTCTTTGAGGGGCGCGATGGACACTACGCGTCGTCGACGTCTCGAGCTTGGTCCGGACGGTTAACGGACGGCCGGACGGCGAGTTACCGATTGCTCGTCGTCCTCAAGTCCACGCGTACGGTGGCTGGAAATCTGGATCGGGGTTCCGGCGGCTGGGACTTGAGAAAGTCCGTTCGACCACGCGTGCGACCGCTTCCTTCGCTAGCATTATTGGTTCACAGAAAGAGGAAACCGCCTGCCATTCTTCCTCGCTCCGAGTAAGTAGATACTGAACTGTTTGTATTCCGCTAAACAACACTCTGGTAACTTTATAAAATCATAACTGGATTATAAGTGTAAAATATACCTGAATATCATATCTACTATACCATAAACCTGCAGTAGTAGTTCCTATGTCTGCTAGATAGCTTTTTATCAAATTACACAGACAAAATCAAACCTGTATATAATTTTGTACATCCTTGAAAGTTACTGTCGAATATGAAAAACAAAACACCGTTATATAGAGTTCAATTTTTCGAATGAGCGAACGATTATAGAAAAATTATAGGTTGAAAACCAGGCTGACATCTTTGATTATTTCTTATACCTATTGATAAGTACATGTTATCAGCGCTCTGTTAACAAAAACATCAATATAATAAAGGGGCCTATTTATTAGTCAACAGCTCACTTCACTACCCTACAATAAAATACAAAGTTACGGTCAAAAATAATGTACACTTAAAAGTGAACCCGTTCTTATCGCTACCGCTTTTAGGCACGCAATTTACTGTTTTCCGCACTAGTGCGGAAAAATACTGGTGGTTGCCCTCTCCACAATTTATTACATTTTTCATGTCAGGCTGGGTGCTAAACAATCCTCACGAGTCGCACGTCAACTCCGTTTTTTTTATTTTTTCTTTCGTCAACCATATTTTACAATATTACTAAGTGTATTTTACAATACACTTGGTATTGTACAATGTGGTTTGTCACTGCATCATTCGGCTCCATAACACTTTCGCCTCGGTCACTATGACAAACTTTCTCCACTTGTATCAAAATGTATCTACTATTATATTCCATTTCGAATTTCGAACGTGCTTACCCGTTCTTTATTTAAAAAAAGTGCTAAAGCAAAAAGCAGATGTTTCTGGCAGGCTATAAGGGCACTCGAGTTTGGTTCGTTAGCCAAATTAACGTGTTAGCCCCAGACCGGTTTTGCAGTTTCAAGTGCGTCTTCGTCACAGGAATGCCTTTGAAATGTTTACCCTGCATGTCTGTCGGCCACTACACTTTGACGTTATCGTTTAGTTAGGTATTCGAATGAAACCTTTTTATTTTACGTTCTTGGTAAGGGTTAAATTGGTCGACATTTTGTGCTAGCAAAAGTTTATTTGCTACTTTTGTTAAACTGTTGTGAATGTTGCGAATAAATGGACCTTCGTCTTGTTCATGACATGTTTGTGAAGGTTGGTTAATTTTGAAAGTAACATTTAGATTTTATTTTGATTACACGCAAAGAACATTTTCTATTAAAAGCACATACACGTAACGTACACGTACGTTGCCAATTTAGCCACAAAAAAGGTAAATTTTTTTAATGAACCCCTAAAAACATGACATACATAATGTACTTACATGAGTGAAGTAGTAATAGTAGACATCGACTCCCGAATCCGCCATTATTTCCGCGAAATAGTTCGTAGGGCACACGAAGAAGTAGTCGCCTACCACGTCAGCAATCATTTTCTGGTTCAGATAGCCATCGGTAATTTCCTCCCAGTCCGTATACTGGAACAGAAACCATCTATTAAAAACTGAAAAAAAAACAAATAAACATCACTTAATTCGACCAGACCAGAATTATGTACCTAAGCTACAGTGTAATATGTTTTAGTTGACGAAAGTTTTACACTAACTTCTACAATTTATTACGATGTTCCCTTAATTGTGCACCACAGTGTAATTTATGACAGGTGCTTCAGTGAAGTTCTGTCTCTTTCACGCATTAGTCATTACAATTATCTCTCTCTGTCTAAACTTCACACTAAATTATAGAGCTGTACATCACTAAAGCACCATTTAGTATTTAATTGCTTCCGTATGTTTCCGCATTCAAGGCTGTTCATCAACGTCGATAACTCTTTAACAAGTAAATTGGGAATACAAAGTGCAGCAATGAGAAAAGTATTTTCGCATTATTGACGGTAATTTGAGATGGACATCCTTTTTAGTGGGTAGTCGGGATGTGATGGAATCACACCAATTTCTACGAACAAAGTATCGGAGCGTGCACTTAAGTGCTGCGATTGAGATTACAGAGTCTTTGGGCGGGCCACAGCTGGGTCCTCGTGGAAGCAAGCGGCGGCGATGACCTCTCGCGCCGGGTCCTGTTTCAGGACTTAGTCTGGAGCGAGGAGAAATGGCAGGCCATCGCCTCTTCTGCGAAACAGTAATGCTTGCGAAGAAAATGGCCGCACGCATGAGGGAACGGACATCCGCGACCCCAACTCTAACTACCAGTCACGTAGACGTGGGCTTGCGGACGACGAGCAATGAGTAGCTCGCCGTCCAGCCATCCAGAAGGTCCGGTTGAGAGATGTCAGCAAATTGTATGAACTCAGCTGGGCCTGCTGGGTTTATACAATTTGCTGACATGCTGGGCCACGGGGTTTTTCCGAAAAGGAAACTCGTGGTCCAAGAAAGCAAAGAGCAATAACACAGGTGTGATTTTAGTCAGTGAAAGTTTAACATCGCAATCGCACCACAATAGAGTGGGAGAAATTATTGGATAATTTCCCAACTTAAAAATAAATAAATAAAGAGTCTGAAGTAGATTTACTAGGTTAGATAAAAGATAATTGTTACTCTTGTATTAAAACTGTACTTTGTTATGGTGGTCGCTTAATCTTTCTGTGCTTGTCATTTTCATGTCAAGAGGAAAATGATATTTATTTTGCTAATCGGTCATCATTTTTTTTTATCCCACCATTACCACACAACGTCGTCTAGTCCCAAGTTAAGCAGAGCTTGTGTTATGAGTTGTCTAGTAAGACAACTGATAAACATACTTATATATTTCTAAATATATTATAGATAATGTACACCCAGACACAGAACATATGACCGTGCTCATCACACAAACATTTTTCCTAGGTGGGAAACGAACCCACGACCTCAGGCATAGCAGTCAGGGCCACTAACCACTAGACCAACAAGCCAATAAATAAATTAAATAACGCTTTTACACGCCAATTTTTTTGTAAAACTAGATAAGGCCATTGCCTTTTTTGGAGACATTTCTCCCGATCACCCAGAGACACTGATAAAAACTCAAAGTTCCAAGACTCTTTTAAACTCAATACAACAAACATGCTATGGTCAAATTATATGAAAACTATGTAGATTAATGTATTTGATGGTCTTTTGAGAAAACAACCACGCAAATTAAAGTGGACCTGTCCAGTCAGTACAAGCATTTATCAGTACTCGTGTAGCTCAACTTAGAACTAATACGAGCTCAACGACTCGACGAACAATACCAAATAAAGATACCAAACAAAGGAGATTTGGAATTACCTTATGAAGTACTCAAATTACAAGACAAACGCTAAAATGATTTATAAACGAAACATATTCACATAACACCCGAATTCATCAAAATGGTGAGAAAAACGGTAGAGATGAAAAAACTAAATTTAAAAGAAGTCAAGAATAAGGTTCAAACTGTATCGGTTTTTTTTCGTAAATAAAGGTGGTGATACACGTGCCTACGACTGGCACAAAACTATGCAAGTAATAGGCATGCCAGTGTACCACAACAAATTCTGATGGGTTTATGTCATACTTATGTGCCAGTTACAGATATTCAAATATGTGTTTAGTATGTATTGATTGATCCATTTACGTAAGCCAAAAGAAAACTAGGCTATCTATTGTAAACACATTTTTAAGTTAGCATTTTCTTACAAAGTATAGATTCAAGTGTTTGGTAAATAATTATCATCATCATCACCGTAGCTTTTCCCAGATGCAGTAGCGTACTTGTATTTTACATGGAGCGACTGTCTATCAGTCCTCCATAACCCAGTAACTGGGCAACACGATACTCCTTGGAAAGACTGATGGTTAGACTTTCTGGCATCTGAGTACTAACGACTGTCAAAGATGGCCTCTGAGCAGAAGGCATCTGAGTACGAATGACAATCGGGACCAACGGCTCTATGTGCATTTCGAAGCACCAGGTGTCAGTAATGTCCAAGATAAACTCAGAAAAGTACATATGAATTCAAAAATTGAAGTGTTTGATAAATAATAATAATAATAACATCTGGATCATGTGCCAGACAGTGCAAGACACGTCACTTAACATTCAAACCGTCTCACACAATCGATACAGAGATAACAAACTAGTACACAACTTACTTTGTTAGTGTTTATAATGAACTTTTATTACACATAGTTACCCCAATTACGTACTGTATTAAAGGTCTTGACCCTCATCATAATGAAGAAACTTTGTTTAATTTTAAACAACGTAATCTTTGTAACGTAACCTTTCAACATAGATATGAATTAGTTATTAAGCCCCTGTTAATATAATACTTACTTGAAAAACAATGGCTTCTCGCTTTATTTTGGAAAAATCCTTGAATATAGTATCGACGATTTCTAGAAATTTCTCCCGCTGCAAAAAACTGGGCCCGTCCTTCTCGAAGTAGTCGAGGAAATCGTAGAGCAAGAAATACGTTCCTGAAACGAGAAATACATAATTTATTATGTTAATGTTGCATTAAAGACGAACCAGGTATGCAAATGCTTAAGATGAAGATGTAGATCCATTTGGGACATGGAACGGCGAAAAATGTTTGCATATTTGATTATTGGTGATCCACCGCATTTCTTTCTGCGTTGAATTTTTAAGATTCCTTTGAGTTAACCAGTTATTCCCAAACTGCTCTACCTGGACTCTCTAGAGTCCATCCACATGGGGTTTATAGTAAAGGAAAATAAAATTGGTTAAGGTAAGCCCCTACTTACCTTGCTCCCTAGTGGACAGGGGTCCACTAGAGAGCAAGCAAAAAGATGGCCTAAAAAATCCCCACTCTTTTCGATAGGCCGCCGCGCCGTCAAAAGAAAATCCTTGTTTAAATGATAACCCAAAACACATAATAAGACATTTTTATATCATTTTCCTTTATAAATATACTAGCTTCTGCCAGCTACTTCACCCGCGAGGAAGTAGGTTTCTCAATTCAAGCTCTGTACCCCCGTTTCACCCCCATAGGGGGTAAATTGAATCTGAAAAATCCTAAGGAAGCTTTGTGCAAAATTTCACGCTTCTAGTCTTAGTAGTTTTACTGTGCGCTGATTTGTCGCAGTCAGTCAGTTTCTCGTTTCAGATTTATAAATCTATATATAAAAAAGAAAGTCCTGTTAGTTACACTATTTATAACTCAAGAATGGCAGAACCGATTTGGCTTAAAATTGGGAGGTAGCTTAGATCCAGGAGACAGACATACGAAATAAGACACTTTTTGTCCCGTTCCCGTGGAACGTGACATAAAACGTGGTAGAGAGTAGTGGTAGTAGAGGTAGAGAGTGAAGAGATTAGAGTTGGGTAGAGTAGAATACGTTAGTCGGTTGACGGGAGAAAAGCTAGTACAATATATTTAAAATGAAAAGTGATTTCACAGAATATAATATATATATAATATATATTCCACAACTATCACACAACGCCGTCTAGTCCCAAGCTAAGCAGACCTTGTGTTATGGGTAATAGACAACTGATAAACATACTTATACATTTCTAAATACATACATCTATATATTATATAGATAAATTACACCCAGACACAGAACAAATGATCGTGCTCATCACACAAAAATTTGTCCTGGGTGGGAATCGAACCCACGACCTCCGGCTTAGCAGTCAGGGCCACTAACCACTAGACCAACAGGCCAGAACAGCGTGGTTCTATCCAAAACAGGAAAAAAAACCGCTTATTAATTCGCAAGACACCAAGGCAATATAAGGCAAGAACGTGATTTTACGAAGCATCCTTCTTTTGCTGTCTCACACTAATTAAATCATCAACAGCGGAGAGCAAATAAAATTAGGTTCCCGTCCATTTCATTCTCGTTTGTTTACGTCTTTTCAAAGTTCTAGCTTTGACTTGATTCCAGCTTTCATTTAGTTCATGTTCTTTGTTAATTTGCTCTTTACCCACTTTAGTAATATTTCTTAAAGAAAATTCAACCAATTTTTAAATGTGATTTTGTTTCGTACTTGGTGCGAAATTCGGATTCTAGAATCGAACCCGGCTACGTTATTTGCAATAGCGGTTAATAGCAAGCCAACGTCTGCCGGGACCTCTAGTTTCTTATATATATATATACAACATTAGATGTAGTATATTTGAAAACTTGAAACACGTGTATAGTATTTCTATGTAAGGAATTTATGTACAAAATATCATAACTGCATCATAAAAAATCACAAAGTTAGCTTGTTATGTCAGCAAAAATACATAGTCACTGAGCCATCCAGGCGACTGAGGGGTTCTTTTGCACTTGTATTCAACTGTTTACTAGAACCTAATGCCCGCTATAACCTGCCATGACCTATTGTACTTAGTGTTGGCGGTATCCAACTTGTGACCTTTTAAAATAACCTTTTGATATATGACATGGTGTAAAAACTATCAGAATCCATTCAGTTACTGATTCTGAAAAAAACTGTGTTCAGGTTTCGCATAAACTAAAAATAATGTTGTATATTCAAATTCAATCAAATATAAGTAGATTATTATTACTAATTTCCAATAATTATTATCTTTGTAGAAACGTCTCGAGATGACTGAGACATGTACCACGTGTAAGGCGTACGTGGCTGCGGTAATAAAGAGGTCCTAGAGTAATACGGGGAATGTCTTTGCCTTTACTTTAAAAATTTCAGCTGTGGAGCAATATAAAAGAAAAATACATTACATTATTCACCTAAAGAAAAACATTTAAGTTTTCCTGAAAACAGGGAAAAGAAATGTACATTTTACGCTCATAATTTTATTAATGTATTTTGATAATAATGAGGCGAAGCTATTGACATTTCCCGGGCACAATTCCAAACCTCTCAGAAACTCTTAGGACGGACGTACTTGTGACCAAAAGAGCAACAACCAACTTCGCGTGGTCATAAGTGGTTTCGAATATTTATTTAACACTAGCTACTGTTGGTGACTTCGCCTGCTTGATTCTAGAAAATTATCTCGCGGAATAAAAAGTGTTCTATAGGCTATTATTATTATCATTAGCACTTTTTTTATGGCTGACTGACTTCTTGACATTTCAAAAGTACTTGTGAATGATTTATTTGAAATAAACTGCTTTGACTTTGAATTTGGCTATTTTAGGACATGGGCTACACGTATGCCATTTCATCCAAATCTCTTCAGTGGTTTCAGCGTGAAGAAGTAATAAACATACACATTTACAAACTTTCGCCTTTATATTATTAATATGATTTTTTTTTAATTCTTGATAGGTTCGCGCTTGACCGTTATCTCACCTGATGTGTATTTATATGTATGACTAGCATCTATTAGCGTCTTTGTCCACGTGAAAGTAGGTTTCTCTATACAAATTCTGGACCCCTATTTCATCCCGGTAGAGGGTGATTTTTAGAAAATCCTCTCTCAGTGCTTGCCTAAAATATAAAAGGGAACCTTATACGATATTTCATACCCTTAGACTAAGTAATTACTGCTAAGCGTTGATATGTCAACCAATCAGTTTCTCCTTTTATATTTAAACTAGCTTCTGCTAGCGGCTTCGCTCGCTTGAATACAGGTTTCATACAAAATTTGGACCCCCATTTTTTCCTATAAGGAGTGAGTTTTGGAAAATCCTCTCTTAGTGCTCGCCCTACGTCAATAAAGGAAGTCGCGTGCAAAATTTCACGTTCCTAGTCCCAGTATTTACGGCTGTGCGTTGATATGTCAGTCAGTCAGTTTCTCCTTTTATATATATATAGATTATATGATCCATGGAATGAAATGGAATCCATGTAAAAGTGGGTGGGCTCATTGTCATTAGCCGGGCTCAGATTCAGAACCTGATTAAGGAAAAATCTCTTAAAACACTTTACCCGAACCGGAGATCTAGTACCCATACTCTCTAGTCGTACTTGAAATCTTTTGAAGAACTAGGGTCCTACTTTGACATACTCTGTGAGTTAAGTAGGTTAATTATTGCAGTTTTGGAGCTACTAACTAGTGGTGGGCGGGTGATTGCATTTCAGTTTCGGCGCTCATAAAATTAGAATCAAGACTTCGCTTAACAGATAAGCTCTTTTGATTCCCAATTTTACTTCACGCCGAAACTGAAATGCAATATTATTATCTTACAATGTAGATGAATGCAACATAGGTAGGTATATTATTGCCTAAATACTTCTTCGGTGACGGTCTTATACACCCCATTTCGGAAAAAAAAAAATCTTTTTGTGACCTTATACACCCTGTATGTACATGCTACAGAAAACCTAAAAATTAGGGTCAGAAACAACATTTCTTCTTGCGATTTATAATAGTCCTAGTTTTTTTATTTACCAATTGATTTATCCCTAATATTGTAGAATTATAATGTTTATCTTTAAAAAATTATTTGGGCCAAAAATGAACTTTTTCAGTCTTGAAACAATAACGTACTGAATTATTTCTTTTTTTTTCTCCTTAACACTGGTAATTTTGCATTTACTTCCTTTCAGTTTAAGGGTCACGATATTTGTTAAAAATAAAAACTAAATTATTACGTTTTCGTGACAGTTGTTATATTTTAATATATACTAGAAAATGTATGAAACAGAATTATACTAAACTCCTTTACTGTGTATATATATAATTATATGTACGTATGTTTAGTTTTAGTTTTATATATAATTTTGTGATACTTATTGTCTAGGTTTGACTGGTAGAGAATGCCTAAGGCATTAAGTCCACCTTTGTACCTTTTGTTACATGAAGATTAAATAAATAAATAAATTACAGAATTTTCGCCTGACATCTTTTGCCAGTTTAACTAAACAGACCTCAGGCAGTCAGACATTACACGTGTCTTCTTATTTAATAAAAAGGAACTGTTATACAAAACCAGTAACAAAGTAACATAGTACTATATAGTAATAAAACCAACAAACAAGTACGTACGCTTTCCTGAGTACTTCGCATTTAAGTTACTTTTCGAATAAGCTTTTGCTTTGGGCTCGATATAAAGTTATCTTATTCAATAACAATAAATTGTTACGATAAACTTTAGTAGCAAATAATATACCTACTATTGTACAGTAGTTAACAAAACAAACAAACAAGTACGCGTACTCAGCTCGGGTACTAGGTACGTATCTAAGTTACCTTTCATTTGAGCAGGAACCAATACACGGGTAAGCAAGACTTGTGTGTGTATGCTTAATGCAACATTAAATTCGCAGTATCGAATTTATCGATTCCTTTCAATTTTTTTTTTTTTCAGGCACCTCAAAAGGAAAAGCGACTCTCTTATAGGATCACTTTGTTGCCCGTCCGTCTGTCTGTCAAGACCCTTTATCTCGGGAACGCGTGGAGGTATCGAGTTGAAATTAAAACAATATACACAGGTCTGCGATCCCCTGAAGCTGTGAAAAAAACAAACTTCTGAATTTATGAAAAAAAAGATACGGCCGTTTATGTCGCAAAAACTGTATATTTCGCCCCACACTAGGGATTACTCCTGCATCGTGTGTGCAGTTACAAACATTTAAACTCACATAGACAAGACACCCAGACCCGGAACATTTATCTGTAGATCATACAAACAACTACAACAAAAAAACAACAACACACAAAAAATACAAATGTTTGTTCCGTGCGTCCCACTCGCGACACGAAACGTAGCAATCAATTGTTCAATTTTGCTAATCGTGCCGTCAAAATTAAGAAATTAAGTACCTACGTCAAACCTTTCAAATCTAGTGTAAGGGGAAACTGTCAAGGAACATAATAAGGATGCTTAGTTGCTCACATTGAAATATTAAAATGTCTCGTCGCCCCCTTTAAGTTACGTGTGTCCAAAATAGATAGTTAGGTGTTTCAACTACGCCCCCCGCTCTACCACATATTAAAATTTGAATTTACAATTGTTTTATTTGATAATTGACTTTTGATAGTGTTTTCAGAATCAGATACCTAAAATATTTGTTTATACTTTTATTTCTAGTTAAGTATAAAATATTGTACAGAAATAAACACAGTACAATATCCAATTGTTATATGAAACTCTAACGCGGAACCCTACCTTGGCAATCCGATGCGATTCACGCGAATTGAACGCGATGCGGTGGTTTTGTCCTAAGTGCAAGCGATATCGCCGCATCATCACATCACAATAGAGTTTCAATTGTTTGTTCCCTTCATGCCGTATCGCATCGCGTTCGCCGTTGCTTCGAATCGCCGATCTAGTACGCCGAGTAAATTGAACGTCTGGGCGGACTTAAAGGCACACATACTTGTACTGCCCCCTGCACCCGCATAGAGCCCCGCTAACCTATAAAACAATTTTCTTTGCAAAATATTTATTGATTTACATATGTTGTTATTTTTTTTTATGCAACAATAAAAGTCATATGAAAAAATCATATCTTGATAATGAACAATTTTTTTTTTCATATCTGTTTACCTAGTCGTTACCGTGTAGTAGGCTTCAGAAAGCTACTGTTTTATGGCATCAAACGGGAGTAAGGACCTTAATAGAAACCAACAAACAAGTACAATCTAAGTTACTCATCACACGAGCGGGTACTAACGCACGGGTAAGCACGGTAACTTAGCCTGTATGAATATTTAACACAACATTAGCTAACTTGGTGGTATTTTTCAGCATAAGAAGAAAACAAACGTTATTTATTTGAGACTCGCACAGGACAAACAACAAAATACTTATAATACCTATTATATCCTATTTTTATTTATTTTTTGAATGTTATATTATTTCATTGTCAACTGTGTATTTTGTGTGTACCAATTTTCCTTTTACTTCTACGTGTGTACGTGCATCGGCTCTGCTGGGCCCCCTAAGATTTGCTGACATCTCTTTGAGGAGCGCGTGGATCACTATGCGCTGTTGACAACTGGGCACGGTCCGGTTAATTACCGGACGGCCGGACGGCGAGCTACCCATTGCTCGACGCCTTGAGCGTGAGGGCATTTGTTCCCTCACGTGTGCACCTCACTCCTTCGCAAGCATTACTGCTTTGCAGAAGGAGGCGACTGCCTGCATTCCTCCTCGCTACGGAACATAGCCTGAACCAGGGCCCGGCGCGAAAGGTCGTTGCCACCGATTACCTTCACGAGGACACGGCGGCCCAAGCGGGGCACACCTGCACCGTATGTTCCACCATTATCTCCGGGTGGTCCACACAATGGTGACAGCCGGCCATTTCTTCTGCCTGGATCCGATGCAGGAACCTCCCGAACTTGCCATGTGTCGTGAGGACCTGCGTTATGCGGAAGGTAAGGACACCGTGTTGCCGCTCCGGCCACTTCTCAAAAAGGAAGAAGAAGAAACTTACCACCGTGATTATGGCATGCCTAATAAATAATAAAATCATGGGTGGAATCACTTTCAAGTTTGCTGGTGATTTTACATTGCCAGTTATAATCAGTTGAACTAGAGCTGACATTGTGAAGTCTTGCGTTGAGAGCACATTTGAGTGAAGGTACAAATTTTCCTTTAAAGTTACTTTTAATAAGCGATGGGGAAATACCTTATTGTAAAAATGAAAACAAAATCGAAATTGATCGTGACTTAGGTGAGAAAGTTACCAGCATTGAAGCTCTAATCTCCAAAGTCGCCTTCCCTCAAATTCTCTCAAATTAAAATGGTTCCACCAATTTTACTCCAAAAACTAAGGGAACCAGACTCTGAGATAAATTTCTTCGCATTAACGTGATCCGTTGCCACAGTTTTGACTAGTATAGTAAGGCAAATGGTAATAGCGAGATGTATCTTAAACAGCCTCCTAAGATGTTTTCACTTTACAAATATTTCCAATTTTCTACGCGAACGAAGTCACGGTCAAGAGCTATTAATTATAATTTAAAAAATCACTCATAAAACTTAATAGAAAAAATTCGTCTTATACGCGGACGAAGTCGCGGGTAAAAGCTAGTTATGTTAATAAAATGTATTATTATTACATCTTGCTTCTAATTCTTCCATTGTTCCCGGCTCTCAGCCATTTTTTGCCAATTCCTAAGAAAGACAACTATGTAGGTTGTCGCCCCATCTCATTCGTGATCTTCCGCAACTCCGTCGATTTAAAAAAAAAGGTACATTAATTATTTTTTAACTTTACCTATCCACTAATCCGCACTGGGCCCGCGTGGTGGATTACGGCCCATTCCCTCTCCTAGAGAGGAGGCCTGAGTCCCAACAGTGGGAACATTATAAGGCCGACTATGCTATGCTATGCTAACTTTACCTACTGATTCTTTTTTGCTCATCCTGTATTCTGTAAGGCTTTTCTGTAAGTATCCTTCATCATCATCATCATCATTTCAGCCGAAAGACGTCCACTGTTGGACATAGGCCTCCCCCAAATGCCGCCTCAATGACCGGTCCTGTGCGTCTCGCATCCATCGAATTCCCGCGACCCTCACCAGGTCATCGGTCCACCTTGTGGGAGGCCTTCCAACGCTGCGTTTTCCGGTACGTGGTCGCCATTCCAGAAGCTTTCGTCCCCATCGACCATCTGTTCTGCGAGCAATGTGCCCTGCCCACTGCCACTTAAGTTTGGCGATCCTTCATGCTACTAATTTCAAGCATCATAATAATCTTCGGTAAGTCCCCTCTTTGAGGCGTGGTTGGAAAGACCTCACGGCGTCCTCACATTCCGCATGACGCAGGTTCTCACCGGACACGGTAAGTTCGGGAGGTTCCTGCACCGGATTCGTGCGGAAACGACGCCCGGGTGTCGCCACTGTGTGGCCCACCCGGAGGACACGGTAGAGCACACGGTAGAGGTGTGCCCCGCTTGGGCAGAGCAACGCCGTGTCCTCGTGGGGGCAATCGGCGGCGGCGATCTCTCGCGCCGGGCCTTGGTTCAGGCCATGCTCCGGAGCGAGGAGGAGTGGCAGGCGGTCGCCTCCTTCTGCGAAGCAGTAATGCTAGCTAAGGAGGCGGCCGATCGCGTGAGGCAACGGTCCTTACGCTCCAACCGCCGCCGGGATTCCGATCCCGATTTCCGGCCACCGTAGGCGCGGGCTTGTAGACGGCGAGCAATGGGAGGCTCGCCGTCTGACCGTCCGGTAACCATCCGGACCGAGCCCAAGTCGTCGACGGCGCGTATTGTTCCACGCGCGCCTCAAGGAGATGTCAGCAAATCGTAGGGGCCCAGCAGGGTCGAAGCCTACTGGGGCCACGGGTAGTGTGAAAGCGGAACCCGGGGCCCTGAGACGAAGGCAACGAAGGAACAGGAGTGGGTTTTTGGTCCTTATTTTCCCACCCAATAAAAAAAAAAAAACATCATAATAATCTTTCAGCACACAAGCTTTAAGGAACCATTAATCATGCAGATCTTTTACATCTTCAGTCCTTTACTCAACTATAGGATCATCTCAGACTCTTAATTCAATATTAAAACACTTTTCATAATGATTACTGACATTTTATCTCAACCCTGAAAAAAAGGGCATGACGATCCGTTCCGACATGAAAACCTTTTATGAACCTTTTAAATTTTAAATGAGCCGTGTTTACGAGACCTTGGTAAAAATGACAATTATTATTGAAGTACCAGTAGTAAGACCTACCTGTAGTGTTATATGGGTCGATAAGTAGGTCACGTCGCTGGCAAGAGAAATATTAATATTTGGACCTAGACGGTGTTGACACCTGAACTAATAAATAAGACGAAATGAGCTTGTCACGGCGTCGGCGCTGAAACTAACGAAGTATCGTACACAGCGGGCCAACAAACCGGAAAAATCTTGTTGCTACTGAAAAAATACGAGTTTGTTGTTGTCGAAGGAAATGATATAAATGAGAACAGATTTCTGGCTGTCAAGCTTGCACGTTCATAATATCGTGGTATTAATTAGAACAGAAATGTTTTGTCTTGTTTTTTTTTTATTTAATTTATGATTTGTATTGTATGTTTTTTTTTAGGTGGGAAAATCATCTAATGACAAATCTTGCTCTTGGGCGGAGCGTGAGATAGTGTCAGACTTTTACTGACTAAAAACCCACTCTTGTTCCTTTTTTGCGTTCGTCCCAGTGCCCCGGGTTTCACTTTCACACTACCCGTGGCCCCAGTAGGCTTCGACCCTGCTGGACCCCTACGATATGCTGACATCTCCCTAAGGCGCGCGTGGAACAGTACGCGCCGTCGACGACTTGGGCTCGGTCCGGACGATTACCGGACGGTTGGACGTCGAGCCACCCATTGCTCGCCGTCCGCAAGCCCGCGCCTACGGTGGCCGGAAATCGGGATGGGAATCCCGGCGGCGGTTGGGGCGTGAGGACCGTTGCCTCACGCGATCTGCTGCCTCCTTTGCTAGCATTACTGCTTTGCTGAAGGAGGCGACTGCCTGCTACTCCTCCTCGCTCCGGACCATGGCCTGTACCAAGGCCCGGCGCGAGAGATCGCTGCCGCCGATCGCCCCTACGAGGACACGGCGTTGCTCTGCCCAAGCAGGTGGGCCACACAGTGGCGACACCCGGGAGTATCTTCCGCACGAATCCGGTGCAAGAACTTCCAGAACTTACCGTTGTCCGGTGAGAACCTGCGTCATGCGGAAGGTGAGAACGCCGTGAGGTCTTTCCAAACATGCCTCAAAGAGGGGACTTACCGCCATAATTGTGGCATGCCCAGCAATTGTGTGTATGTTAATGATTTGTAGCTTAAATGAGTCTCTGTTACTTGAAAATAAATGAATAATAACAAAAATAAATAAAATAACACGGTGTGTGTACGACAGAACTGAAAACTTCATCAAGGCGAGACTAATAATACGAAATCAAAACCATCGGCTCGCGTCGGCCGACGGTCGGCTGACTATACTCGAACGAGTGTTACATATCCGAGCGAGAGGGCTCAGTCTCATTTGATACCCACAAAATAAAATACTCAGTGCGCCTAAAGAAACTCTCAGTTAAAAAAAAACTGGGCAAGTGCGAGTCGGCCTCGCACACTAAGGGTTCAGTACAAACTAACTTATGTAATAGTTCAATTCTCAAATCGAGTCTCGAAGAATTTTCCGAATCGAAAAAAGTATTTATTTTGTGACGTATGTACAAATTAGAAGCTTCCAGAAAAAAAATATGCAACAAGACCTTGCTTCATGCAGATTTTATTTGAAGAATAAATATGGCGGTCTGACAGCTTTTATATGAAATATATATTAATTCTTCAGTTATATGTTATCTTAATAAAGAGCAGTGGTGGCATAGTGGTAACAGCCCCGACTTACGAGCTGTAGGTCGCGAGTTCAAACCCAGCCAGGCGGATTACTTTGTGTAATTTATTTCATCACCACTGCTCTCAAAACGGTGAAGAAAAACATCGTGAGGAAACCGGCATGTCCTAGAACCAAAAATTCGAAGACATGTGACATCCACCAACCCGCACTGGGCCCGCGTGGTAGATTGCTGCAGGGTACTGCCCATTCCCTCTCCTAGAGAGGAGGCCTGAGTCCCAACAGTGGGAACATTATAAGGCCGACTATGTTATGCTATATATGTTATCCACTAATTGAAAAATCAGTCCTTAAAAGTGTTCTACAAGTATATCTACTATCAAAAGATAATCCTAATAAAGTAAATAAATAACAAACCAAAGAGCCTCCATATTGTATTTGCCGAAGAATCGATTCGCTTCGAGAAACACAAACTAAACCACGATAACTAACAATAAGACTGTGTAGTTAGGATATAATTCGGATTTATAGATAAAGTTTTCCCAATTGCCATCTAACATTGAACATTCTGTGTGTTGATATGAATTATTATAGGCAGCTTTGACGATATTTGTTGAGTCATAATGGGTTTGTCAAAGTGCGTGTTGGTATATGTATTGAGGTATGTGAATATAGACCGAATTCTTTTCCTCTCTCCTAAAAAGTTTTGTAGAATTTTTAGGACGGTTTACATTTTATACATATTATTTACTAGCTTTTGCCCGCGACTTCGTCCGCGTAGAAGTCGAAAATCGTTTTATTAGGTTTTTTGAGATACGAAAATATGAAATATTATTTATTATTTTCGTCGTGAGTGATAGTCCATTGAATTGTATGGCGAGCGATATTGTAAGTTAAGATAAAATATTATAGTATCTTAGCCGTGTGCAGCGCCCCTTAGTGAACTCCACTGCGGGTGACGTAACCTACAACAAACTTATTATTTGCGGTTGGTACAATAATCAGGTTCAGGTTCAAACCGCAGAATTAAGTTTGTTTTTTATTGTGTATACTATTCCGGGATAAAAAGTACCCAGTGTGGTGCCCAAGATATTAAAGAATAATTATACCAAGTTTCATCGTAATCGAACCGGTAGTTTTTGCGTGATGCCTAAACAAACAGACAGACAGACAAAAAATTTTTTAATCATTTTTTTTTTTGGTTTGGTGTCGGTTTAGTAATACCCCCTGCCAGTTATTTTATTGATATTTTCAATGTACATAATTTTCACTTCGACAGATTTATTATAAGTATAGATATAGATTTATTACCAACTTCATACATTTCAACACAGGTATAAAGATCGTACTTAATACCTTAGGCATTCTCTTTTATTTTTTTTTATTTTTTTTATAATCGGAATAAAAACAGTATTAACAACTAACAAAAACAACAAATTATGCAACTATTAACCAATGAAATGTTTTCGCATTTAAATCGCTATGAAGAGCATGCTTGATACAGAAAAAAAAGTTAATTACAATGATGATAAGCACTTTAACAATACGACACAATCATGGTATTAAGTCTTGCATTGCAAAATAAAACGGTTATTGAACCAATGTTCGTAAGTATTCGATTGAATACACGCGGCTTAGTAGTGAATAAGTCAAGTTCAGAAAAATCAATCAAATTATTGTAGGACTTTGCGCATCTTATAAAGAACGAATCCTGTCTGTAATATGTGTAGCAGCGGGGAACGCTAGCAGTTAAGCACCTGTAGTGGAGAAACAAAATATTTTATAGACACATACGAAATTTGACTACCGAGCCTTTAGTCTTAAACTTAATTCCCAGGTCGGAGAAAACGGATAATGATTTTTTTTTATAAAGAATGACTCGGTAGCAGCCCACAGTTTGGATGTTGGTAGTGAGACACCCCCAAGCCTCGGAAAGAACGTAAAGCTGTTGATCCTGCCTGCCCCCCCTAGCTAAGTTACGATCGTTTCGTTTTCGTCGAACGCCTCGAGTAGGCCACGCCTCCGATTCCTTTGTTCTGACCACGTGACTGAGCGTTGAGATGACGTCAGAACAGAGGAATCGGAGGCGTGGCCTAGGCGTTCGACAGTATCGAAACGATCGTAACTTCGCTAGGGGGCTGATCTCTCCCCGATCGTGTCAGATTGCTGTCCCAAAGGACTATGAGAGTAAAAGAAAAGAGAGTATCTACACTGTGTTTACGCTTTCGCTTGTACACTATAATATCCCCTGTGTACTTGGCTAATCTCCGTTGAGATTGGCCACCGTGATCGAATTTGGTCGGGAGCATTATTGTTAAAATGTCAAAATGAAAGGTTTTTCCATTGCGTATGGGTTTTGAATGGATTTATCTCGCTGCTCAAAAAGAAGCAGCGTCATACTTTATGCTAGCCGTGAAGGACGCTAATTGTTGCACTGTACCTAAACGGCTACCCTATCCTAACGCCCTTACCCAAAAAAATATTAATTTGTGTTACATGAATTTGCTACTGCGCAACAACTTGGATTGCCTCGTGCTACGATTGTAACAACTACTCTGTTTTTTTTATTTATTTAATTTACCTCCATATACGAACTCATGTTTTAAGTATCAGTAGTTTGACACGTAAGTTTATCTATAGAATTAGCTTCAGCATATAATAATTAGCCTTATAATAATCACACCGCTAGGACTCAAGTCTCCTCTCGAGGAGAGAGAATGAGCCCTAATCCCTAGCACGTTCCATAAACGCACCACCAGGCGTACGGCAATGCGCCACCGGTACATGGTGGATATCCCACCTATACGCACAAAACGTTTTGGGAACATATTAATTGTGCATACAGATAAGGAGTGGGATTCCTTGCCAGAATCTGTGTTTCCTGATGGCTACAACCCGGGAATCTTTAAGTCAAGAGTGAATATGTTACTTCTAGGTAAGCGCGCTCCATCGTCGACCGCATCGTCGCTTTCCATCAGGTGAGACAGCGGTCAAGCGCGAACCTAATAAGAATAAAAAAAAAAAAATCAACCACGCGGACACAGAATTGTTTGGTGGATGTCACAGCTTCGAATTTTTATTTCTAGGACATGTCGGTTTCCTCACGATTTGAAATCAGTGGTGAGGAAACAAATTACATAAAGTAAAGCGCCTAGCTGGCTTTGAACCCGCGTCCTATAACTCGTAAGTCGGAGCCGTTACCACTGGACCACTACTGCTCCCCATAAAGGCTCCTGTACCCCTCTCTGTCCACAAAGTTTTGTTAAATCAATAAAATGTCAATCCTTCAAAGTTTACTTATTTGACGAGAATCTGAGCCTTGTTTGTCGAATTTAACAAACAAACAACGGGTTCGACGTTTGTTACGAAAGTTGATTGATTTACATTAATGTTTGTTGTTGGATGGACGACTATTGATCAGGGAAAATTATATAAATGAATAGACTTTTTTGACAGGTGCTCTGTTTGCTCAGCAAGACTTATATACTTACGATATTCTTGATAACACTTTTATTTTAGTAGTACTGCTTCATGTCAGTACTATATGATATCTCTTTTATTAGAAATTCAAAGTAAAAAACGGTGAAAACCGCTGAAGCATCATCTGGGTAAATGAAGGATCCTCTTAAAAGGAGATATCTCCTAGAAAACAATATAAATTTTAATATGTTTGCGAAAGAATAGAAAGAAGATGATGCTGTCAGAATGTATGAAATTTTGTGAAACGAATGTGGACAATGGCCACCGCAGGCACGGGCTTGCGGACGGCGAGCAATGGGTAGCTTTCCGTCCGACCGTCCGGTAACCGTCCGGCCCGAGCCCAAGGCGTCGACGGCGCATACTGTTCCAAACGCGCCTCAAGGAGATGTCAGCAAACCGTGGGGACCCAGCATGGTCCGGCGCGAGGCTCGAGATTTGCGAGCGAGTCACGAAGCGCAGTATCTCGAAGATTCGAATTCCTCACCGTGTAAGAAACACAATATTACCACCAAAAATAAGATCACAGATATTATCCAGAAAACTACTTTTCTTAAGAAGGATTGAGCCGGGCATATCTGAAGCGTATTAGATGAATAGAGGGCTAAAAGAGCCGCTTATTGGGTCCTATTAAATGCAAAGTGACATTATAGTAGACTAAGACGAAGGTGAAAAGATGAACGTGACTCTTACCGGATAGACTGGTTTGCAATGGCCGAAGTCACACATGTGTGGAAAAGTGAGAGGGAGGCCTTCGCCCAACAGACATAATGATTAGATTATAAATTCGTAAATTTTGTCTTGTCAAATAAGTAGCTAAGATGTACCACTGTACTTAAACAAGACATCATAGTATATTAAACTAATATTATAAAGGGAAAAGTTTGTGAGTGTGTGTATGTTTATTACTTCTTCACGCTCGAACAGCTGAACGGTTTTCAATGAAACTTTGTGCGCGGATAGACCATGTCCTAGAATGCTTTTATCCCAGGTGTAGGATTTCTGATGATAATTTTCAGCAGTTCGTTTGATATAATTTTCCAGAACAGTGGTGGCCGAGTGATAACGGCCCTGACTTACGAGTTGTAGGTCGCGGGTTCAAACCCAGTCAGGCGCATTACTTTGTGTAGTTTATTTCCTTACCACTGCTCTCAAAACGGTGAACGAAAACATCGTGAGGAAACCGGCATGTCCTAGAACCAAAAAATCGAAGACATGTGACATCTACCAACCCGCACTGGGCCCGCGTGGTGGATTACGGCCCATTCCCTCTCCTAGAGAGGAGGCCTGAGTCCCAACAGTGGGAACATTATAAGGCCGACTATGCTATGCTATAATTTTCCAGTCATGTTTTAAATTCATTTAAATCAACGGACAACACAAGACAATTGAAGGCTGCCGATTTCAAATCAACGTGTTCTATTTAGCCTGACAGTCTTTGTTAGCATTCGCCTTGTGTGTGAAATTTGAACTGCCCACAGACAAACACGAATGCCGTGTAAACGCTGGTTTCTTCTCAAAGGCAAATTGGGGACGTAGCTGACAACATGGCTCCCGGTATTTGAACGTGGAACCGAGAGGCATACCTACCAATCACGATTGATTTTTGAATGCTGTTTGATTTGCGGTATTGCTGACAGATTCTGTCGTTTTATAAGCTACAAGGTATTACGATATGGAGCGGACTGAAACCCACACGTGTTTTTTCAATTCTTGTATTTCAGGGCTAAGGTCTTTCGAAGAATCCTACGGGATTCTGGGGAGAGATGAATGGGGTGCGTCCTATGAACTTTTTTTTATTCACGTGGGAAATTAAGGAAAGGAATATCAGACTTTTAATGACGAAAACCCACAGTGTTCCTTCAGTTGTCCTTATCGCCCTGGCATCACTTTGAGGCGGTTCGGATTAATACCGGACGGCGGGACGGCGAGCCACTTTTGGCTTACTGTCCGCAAGCCCACTCCGCCAATCATCCTGTGATATCCAGGCGTTCAATCTATGCATTATTAAACTTCAAATAATATTAACATTTTTTCCTTTTAAGGTACGGGACCCTAAAGTGTTAAAATATTGTGCCCTGAGTTTAACAACTAACGAAGAACGTGCGCATCCCTACAACCAATACCTCATCATCATCATCATTTCAACTGAAAGACGTCCACTGTTGGACATAGGCCTCCCCCAAATGCCGCCACAATGACCAGTCCTGTGCGTCTCGTATCCATCGAATTCCCGCGACTCTCACCAACAACAACAACCAATACCTACCATTACCTAATTACCTGACTACTGACAGTTAATTTGCTGTTTTCTGCCTTTGTTTGCTGAACGATGTCGCCAGTTTTCATATGAAATACTATCAAATCAATTTAAATAATAAATTCAATTCTAATCAAATCCTGTCACTCCCCGTCTACATCTCAAGTCTGTCAAAACGTCGTAACTTTTCAGTCATTCTGTTTCAAAGTTATTTGTCTATGACAGACAGGCAGATTGCGAACGTTATCAAATTACTGCTAAATTCTATTATGTCAATTTGAAAAATCTAATATATAAAATTCTCGTGTCGCGGTGTTTGTGGTTAAACTCCTCCGAAACGGCTTTCCCGATGCTCATGAAATTTTGTGTGCATATTGGGTAGGTCTGAGAATCGGACAACATCTATTTTTTATCCCCCTAAATGTTAAGGGTAATCCAACCCTAATTATTTTTTTTCAATTTTAGATAAAAAAAAAATTATATACTTAGCAAAACAACGTTTGCCGGGTCAGCTAGTCACAATATAAATAAATCAGGCAACGGTCCCAACACCAAAACAGAGACAGACTAGAAGTCATGAGAGAACCCTATGCCCAACTGTGGGATGATTGTAATCTGGAAATAAATAGGTTCATCAACTCATTATTTTCCCTGTGGTCTTTTTAATCCGAAGTTTTACTGATGTACCAATAACATGTCTGGTTACATAAAAAAATTATTAATAAGATTTAGGGAGATTCGATAAAAGTTGTTGGATTTGAATACACTTAGGTGGCAAGGTGTATGCCACAATAGAAAACCGTAAAAAAGTGTTTAAAATTTCTAAGAAGTTACAGCTTTATTTTTCTGTAATTTATTCATGTTATTAAAATAATACTAAGTATTCCCTATTGCATTGTGCACTAGGCACACATTATCACAAATACGAATCCCTCCACTATCAAAAATACATTTGTCTTTGTATTCTTATTCTTTTAAAAAAAGAAAAATGAGTCGCCCGTCCGCCTATGTACCACAACTGCACATAAAATATATTATTATTAGCTGTAAAGGCTTATAAAATAGTGCATTTAGTGCTCTCCTTTAAGTGATGGGGCACTTAGACTTAAGAAAAAAAGGTTTTCCTTTGCATGTAATAGTGTACTCATTATTGAAGAGCGAAATAAAATAAATAAATAAAATAGATAAATATTTTATTTCAAAGGAATAAAATAACTTCAAACCTCATTAAAAAAGTTTATAACAGCTAATCGAAGTTAAGTAATCTAGAACAAAAAACAAACGAAGTTCACATATTGCCTTGAACACAACTTCATAATATAGAGCTTAGCGCATTACACTATGATTTATGTACTATACACGCGATAATCACGTAAAAAAAATGGCCGTCAGTAATATACGTATATGGCGGTTGACATTGGAAGTTCGCAATCCACGTTGTACGACCAAGGTCAAGGTTGAGTACAAGTGGGCACCCGGGGTGGAATGTTCAAGAAAATCGCTTTATAACAATTCTCATATGAAGGGAGAAAATTCGCACGGTAACAGTAGATTCTGCATGTCTTCACAAGTACCAATTTTCGTGATTGAATTTATAATGGAAATGAAGTAAACAAAGCAACAAATGAAATGGAAAATATTTGTTTCGTGTAATTTGATTTGGCTTTATATTTTTGTTTTATAAAAGGCAATGAAATGAGTTCTTTAAAATTTTATTGCTAGCAATAAAAGTCTGTTGCTTACTTAATATATTTTGTTGATTCTGTGTATAAGCATAAGCATTTTACTATATCATTATTCGTATTCTGCGTCTATTGTCTTTCTAAACTGTCTCAAATTACTCAGATTAAATAAATCTAAATAAATTCAATTTTTTATTCTAAAATATTAAAAACTAGCTTATCATAATCATCATCTTCCTGCCCTCGTCTCATGTTTTTAAGGTCGGCGCCACGCTTTTTTTCTTCCATTCTGTACTGTCAACCATCACGCTATTACTGAGTCCCTTTTCTTTTATAAATATCATTCCTTGCGGCTGTGGAATGCTTTGCCCGTGTCAGTAAGGCAAGTTCAAACACTCACAATTTTTAAAAATATGGTTAAGGATCACTACCTTTCCTCTTCAACATCGTCATTAAGTACATCATTTCTCTGCTTTCATAATTATATATATTTATATATTATATTGTTTGTATTATATGCAGTTTATTAGTTTATGTAGTGAATATATGTAAATAGTACACCACGAACTACCTGCATATCTTTTTTCTCCTTCTCCGTCAAATCCACCCAAAGGTTGTCTGTAAAAAATCGCTTTTAGCTATAAGACCGCCCATTGTGACACCCTATTAGTTTTAATTTCCTAATGTAAGTTGTATTTTTAGTGTACAATAAAGAATATCTAACGTAAAACGGGGTGAATAGAAACTTAGGGGTAAATAGAAACAAAACTTCAAAGGGTATTTTCACGATATTTGATTATTTTTTTCAGCATTTAACTGAATCAATTTATTAATGAATTATTATTCTAAAAAGTCGATGCTTTGTTAGAAGCTGATAATATGGTATCAAAGTGAAAAACCAAATCAAAGTTTTGTTTCTATTCTCCCCTGAGTTTCTATTCACCCCGTTTTACCGATATCTATCTATCCTTACACAATCCATGTAGTATACCTACATATTAGAAACGAAACTATCCAGTATTTGTACGTATTAGTAGTATATGCACAGGCTGTACACAAGTACACGCGGCCACCCTGTCTTTCATTTAAGATTCCAGCAGCGACAAGTACTGGCAAATCCTTTCAAGACTGAATCGTGCCCGTTGCAATATCCGACTAGTACTTTATCGGATACACTTCGTTTGAAAACAGCCTGTATATATTACATAGCACTACTCCTTCTTGCATTTTCCCCGCTTATTTGAGTACTCAAAGAATATGATTTCAAGTTTTCTGCACAGATTTCAGATTTGATGCTGCAGAATATTAAGCTTTTTATGTCTGTAGCAAGTTTCGTGTTAGGATGGTTTACTACTGCATTTTAGTAACAGAAATAGGAGAAACAACTTACTTTGGCATTTTGACAAATTTCTGCGTTTACTACCGATTAAATATAACTTATTTTCTTTGATCATTGGTTACCCAGCTAATTTGAGTACTCAAAGAATATGATTTTATGTTTTCTGCACAGATTTCAGATTTGATGCTTCGGAATATTAATTTTTTTATGTCTGTAGCAAGTTTCGTCTTAGGATGGTTTACTACTGGATTTTAGTAACAGAAATCGAAGAAACAACTTGTTTTTGCATTTTGTCAAAATTCCGCGTTTAATACCGATTAAATTATAGCTTATTTTCTTTGTTCATTGGTTGCCAAGCTACTTTGTATACTCATATAATCAACTAGTGGTGGTTAATTCGATTATCGCCGCAAACATTTTTGATATTTTGCCCTATTTTCTGGTTACACATATGATGTGCCGTTAAGAATGCCATTGTAACCTTTAATAGAAGGTGTGGCCTGCCTTCATATAGAAATTAGCATCTTTTCGTTTAGAAACTTCTTAGCTATTAGCTTAGTATAAGTATTCTAGTTGTAATTTTTCTTGTGCGATAAACCAAAAGTTCTCGACTTTTACGATCCATCTATCACAAGTTTACCTTTCCTATGAGTCTTGATCCGTAGTTTTTAGATTGCTTCAGAATTACTGCTCCTTCGGTAAATGGTAAGCACAGAAAGCTCTCAAGCGAATTTATGATCTAGCAAGACCTAGTTCTAGTCTCGAAGGCTTTCAATTTTGCTAAGGTCAAATCGTGAAGATGTTGCTGGAGATGCAGGGATGTATTTTGGTAAAAATATTATACTGCGTAGTTAAAAATTGACAATTCTCTTGTGCGCAGGCAATAAGGAAGGTAATTGTAGCAATAGATGGTCACCTAAATTAAAAAAAAAACTAGGCAATTGCGAGGGTTCCGTACAAACATGAAAGGTAAATTACGGTATACGATTTATGACGCATTATAAAAAAAATTACTGACTAGATCTCATTCAAACCAATTTTTGATGGAAGTTTGCATGGTAATGTACATCATATATTTTTTTTAGTTTTATCTATCTCTTATTTTAGAAGTTACAGGGGATACATTTTACCACTTTGAAAATGTCTCTCGCGCAAACTATTCGGTTTAGAAAAAAATATATTAGAATCCTCAATATCATTTTCGAATACCTATCCATAGATAGTGACGAAAAAAAAATTTTAGTTTCGGTTTTAAGTATGGGGAATCCCCAAAATTTGTTGTTTTTTTTCTATTTTTGTGTGAAAATCTTAATGCGGTTTACAGAATACATCTACTTACCCTAATAAAAAGTGCAGTCGTGGCCCAGTGGTAACTGCCCCGACTTACAAGTTGTTGATCGTGGGTTCAAACCCAGCCAGGCGCATTAATTTGTGTAATTTATTTCATCAACACTGCTCTCAAAACAGTGAAATAAAACATCATAAGGAAACCGACATGCCCAGGAACAAAAAAATTTAAAACATGTGATATCCATCAAGCCGCACTGGACCTGAGTCCCAGCAGTGGGGAGATTAAAAGGATAATTATGCTATGCTATTATGAAGTATAATAAATCCGGATTACTTTGGCCCCAACTCGTTAACCAATAAAAACACAGTAAACACAGTAAACCGTGTTCCATTTGGTTAATAAAGTTGGATCAAAGTTATGCCCCAGGGCCAGAGTAACCTGGCTTTACTGTATTTTTTTTAATTGGAAGACAATCTGATATATATTTTTTTGCTTCTTGTTAGACAAGCAACTTCATCTTCTTAGAAAGTTAGGTCATTTACCTACTTACGTTTATTGGCAGTTATTAACCGCTCGCTCTAGAAAACCTTTGGAAATCTTATCAAGCCTTCACTGTACCATGCCTAATGTAGTTTATAAAGGAACCGCAATCTACAAAAGAAATTTCCTTCTCAAAGGTCTGTTTCCAATTTGACGAACCAACTACGACGAAGCTCAGACAAATTAAACTTAAAAACCTGAGATTTGTTCGACTGGTTTAAGGCAAAGCTTCAGGTGGCAATAAAATATCTCATTTTCTACAAGTTGTCCTTTAGAGGAGTCAGTCGAGTGTGGGGTGCGTGGCAACAGTGCAGGGGTGGGGTGGGGGGTGGCCGAGGTGAGGGGGAGCGGCGCCGGTACGTGGGCGAGTCTGTAGTACTTGGTAGTACGAACGGCGCGACTCACATCTACAGCGTGTTGTTGTTGTGTCTACATAGATTTGCGCAGGCGCGTCGCCCGCTACATAACTATGTACCACGAACGACCTCGAACTCCACACCAAATATTGATAAGTCGTACTTAAGTTTTATTCGTTCGTTTTCTAAATGTGTCTGGCTGAACTGTCAGTGTTCCATAACACATTCGCCGCGATATGCCGCGCCAGCTTATTTGCCACCCTCGACCACGTATGCTGAAACTCGTAATGAAAGTCACGTCGCCACGTGTGACTGAGTTTTCTTGATTTGTTTATTACATTTTCTGAACTTAGGTACCTATGTTTTAACGATTTTTCTTGTAGCAACAAACATTCCGCACTATGTTTGAATAGATGTTTTTCTACTTTATAACATTTTGATATTTGTTTACATTACATGACATAAACATACAAATCCTCTATGATATTACTAAGAGCAGTATGTACTACAATTAATTTATACTATGCCAGCACCAAAGTTTTAGGTACAAGGAAAATATAATAATAATAATAATATTTAATCAAAATTCTTTACAGAATAAATATTATTATATTATTCAACATCAAAAGCTAACTAAGTGGATTAATATTATCACTGTAAATCTTCTACCAATTTAGGTATACAAAGGTAATGGCTACTTATCTCCCGGCTGTAATATATAAAATAATAAAACCGCTTGTAACTACGCGGAAGCACGTCAGGATCAACAAAAACTTACCTTCGTCTTGATTACTTCCAAGAAGCACCTCGGTATTATGGAAATTGCCTTCTTTCATCATTGTGTCCGGATCTTTGGGCAAAAACACGCCGTCCACTGTTGGCGCTGACGGGAATCCCAATATGCCAGTGTAGGAATTCCATTGCTGTACTGATATAGTTTTTGCATCAACTCCGCGCATACAGTCCATCACTAAGCTCGGGTCAGCAGCTAACAGACTACTGTTGCAGTTACAATCATCCACTAACACTTTCCCTATGTCTTGTGCTCTCTCTCCTGTCATCCAGCTCCACGGGGCGTTTAACGTCCCCGATTGGAGTATACCTCTTTTGAATAATCCCTTCATCTCTGGCGAAAGCATGTGCAAACTCACGCTCCCTCCTCCGGCCGACTCTCCAAATAAAGTTATCAATTCTGGGTCACCACCAAAAGCACGAGCATTATCTTTAATCCAGCGAATAGCGAGTTGTTGATCCCATAAGCCCATATTCCCCGGAGCTTCTTCACTTCCCGGCGAGAAATATTTATTCAAGTATAAAAATCCGAACGCCCCAACCCTATATTGCATAGATGCTACTATTACATCACTGGAAGAAGCCATTATGTCTGCTTTATATAGGTCGAGTGTAGCCGTGCCACTCATGTAGCCGCCGCCGTAAATCCACACTAGTATTGGCACTTTGGGCCTCTCCGTAAGAGGCTTATCTTGATGATGACGGACTCGTAAATGTTGAGGAACCCAAATGTTAAGATACAGACAGTCTTCCGATATGTTTGTGTTTGGATTCCACATTTCCTCTCCCTCAAAACCAGGAAAATATTCGTACCGTTCTTGGTAGCAGCTATTTGGCATCGCTGTGGCTTCGAGTACTCCATGCCACGGGTCGATGGGTACCGGTTTGCGGAATCTTAACGGTCCTAGTGGAGGCTTCGCGAACGGAATACCGGTGAAAATATGTACTTCTCTGCCCATAACTGTTTTAGCGTAGCCTTTGACGGGGCCACTTTTTGTTTCGACGATGAGCGGATCATTGTGGAAGTTCTTTGGTGCTTGACTTGTGGTAGGTGTGGTTTGTGTGGTGGAGGTGGTGGTGTCGTGATGGTTGGCCCATGACCGCGCCCAGGCGCTCGACACGAGACCGCAGAGCAGTAGCTTGGTGAACACAATCTTCGTGTTGCTGATCATCTCGAATGTTTTGGTTTACGCGAGCATTAACGAGACGTATCGGAGTACAATCTGAAGTAGTCCGCCAGTTTGATGAGATACTTATTAAAACACATTTCTAGTGCCACGCAGTTTGCTGTTGTGGTCGTACCTGAAACAAAGAAAATAGTATTAGTCTAGTAATCACAATAGTTTAATTTTCAATGTTTAGAAATGGTTTCTTTACCTATACGACAGTAAACATGTAATTTAATGGGTTTAGAACGGTCATCATTCGCATTAATAAGTTATATTCTCTCTATAGCACACCGCTCAAAAATATAACGTTACGGTGTAGGTCGGTGACGAAACGGTCTACTGGGTATAGTCTTATACGTTTCCAAAGACATTAAAAAGTAAGAGTTGCCAACCATACTCTAAAATAGAGTATTGTACTTTATAAAAAAAAACTGGGCAAGTGCGAGTTCGACTCGCGCACTGAGGGTTCCGTACAAACTAATATGATGCGCCAAATAGAGTAATTTCCGAATGGAGTTTCGTATTTTTTTCCGAATAGTAAAAAAAGTTTCTTTTTTGTGATGTAACAAAAAAAATACTGTTTTTAGATTTATTCCTATACCTGTGCTATAAGACCTTGCTTTATGCCAAATTTCAAGATTCTGGGTCAGCGAGAAGTACCCTATGAATTTTGATCCTCTTGAGAGTGTCGAAAGACACGTTTTGCGCAAAAAGCGTATATTTACGCTTTTTGTGACGAGTAAACGACTGTATTTTATTTTTCGTTAACTTAGAAGTTTGATTTTTTTCACAGCTTCAAGGGACCGCAGACCAAAATATATGGTTTTAATTTCAACTCGATACCTTTACGCGTTCTTGAGATAAAAGGTCTTGACAGACAGTTTTGAGGTATGGAACCCTCAAAAGGCTCTCTCTAATATCTATAACACTATTAGAGGACGCTTAAAATACTCTTTTTTACACAGTGTTTACTATACTAGTGCCAGTCACAATGATGCATACTTATTATCGTATCTACCTAACCAAAACAAGCCAAATATTTTCATGAATGAAAAGTGGTGGAAAGAGAGGAACTGGGCTTATTGCAGTTGATTAAAAATAAGCTTCTGACCTATTTAAACGTACGAGATAGAATGTTTGGAGTCATACAATTCTTTTAAAAACAATGAAAAATTGTTATGTGCTGCAAAAAGAACCAAAATTTTTTTATTTTAAATAAATGAGACTTTTTTTTTTAAATTCCGTACTTTTTATCCTTATACTCTATTTCTTCTAATAAAAGTTAGCAACACCAGTCATGGTATGATCATGGCACGGTATAGCGGGCATCCTTGTAAGTAACAAATAATTTTAGCTACACAGATTTAATTCAAAGATTCTTATTTATTAACCAACTTTAAAAAAGGAGGGTATTTGTGCTCACGTATGGAAATATGTTTTTATTTCCACAATTTTCATAAAATACAAATACAAAATACAAAATCTTTATTTCTTAACAAAATAGTTTACATTAGTAGGTGATTGGAGCCTCCTTTTAAACAAGTAATGCCTGTATTAGGAGACTCCGCTCTAAAAAAATTCCGAATAATATAGAGTTGTAATTAAGTGCATACTTTTTAGGTAAGTATGAGGACCTATATATTTAGGAGATTAAGATATGATGAAGATTTTCGGAGATAGGCAATGAGAGTTTCATTGCCTATCAGCAAAAGACCCGCGTTTGCTACAATCGTATATTATATATTGTTTGTATTACACCATTTCATAACACAACATCACGCCAGTACGCTCTGTAAGGGGTATTCATATATATACAGTGCAACTTGGTACACCCTCATTTCACAAAAAGCACCAACATGTAGTTTGAGTCGATAAAGGCATTTTGTTATTCCTTTAGGCACCTTACCGTAGAACTTGCTCACTGTTTTGTTTTAGCTGTGGAAAACCACAACAAAAATGAGAGAAATGAAAAACTTTTTAAAGTAGAGCCGACTTCTAAAAAACAAAGAGCAAAACAACTTAAATTGCCACTGACAAAAAGACGAAGAACCAAAAACAGGAACTGGTGGTTCTTTTATCTCTCCAAAGTTAAATTGTAAATAATACTGAGCCTTTTCAGGAAGAAGATCGTAAGCGCCAATTTTGGGCACACCATAATTATGGCGGAAAGGTCCCTCTTTGAGAAGTGACTGGAAAGGCTTCACGGCGTCCGCATGATGCAGGTTCTCACCGAGTATGGTCAGTTCGGGAAGTTCCCGCACCGGATTCATGCAGAAGTAACGCCAGGGTGTCACCACTGTGTGGACCGCCGTAGAGGTATGCGCCGCCGGGTCCTCGTGGGGGCAATCAGCGGCAACGATCTCTCGCGCCGTGCCTTGGTACAGGCCACCGTCCGAAGCAAGGAGGAGTGGTAGGCGGTCGCCTCCTTCTGCGAAGCAGTAATACTAGCGAAGGAGAAGGCCGCACGTGCACGCGCGAGGGATTGATCTTCACGCCCCTGCAGCCGGGATTCCGATACAGTTTTCCGACCACCGTAGGCGCGGGCTTGTGTCCAGTAACCGACCGGACCGAGCGCAAGTTCGTATGTAAAGTCGTAGACGTTGCGAGCGTTCCACGCGCGCCTCATGGAGATGACAGCAAACCGTATAGGCCCAGCAAGGTCGACTCCTACTGGGGCCAAGGGTTTGCTTCTGAAAGGAAAACTCGGCCCTGGTATTCATACCATTCATGCCTTTCAAGGCAACGAACAGGAGTGGGTTTTTAGTCAGTAAAGTCTGACACAGCATCTCGCTCCGCCCAAGAGCGAGAAATGCCATTGGATGATTTTCTTACCAAAAAAAAAAGCGACAATTTGCTTTTTTGTACGACTGGGTTTTCTTATGGTAATGGAAAAAAATGGTTACACTTAAAGCTATGTCGTATAAGAGTACCGAATATGGCCGCGCCGGGGTACGCACTATCAGCTTATCCCCGCAAGTCGTGCTACCACATAATACATTTGCTGACAATGTTGTTTCATTTACACCTATACATTAACATAAAATATACCTACAGATAAAGGTAATGCTAATAGCTAATGCTAAAGCATAAATACTTTTCAATTATGGAAGAAAAATCTCTGGCAAAAACGGAAACTGTCGCTATCGGTGTTCATCCTAAAAGGAGTTAAAATTACGTCTGTTTGTGTGTGTATTTGCTAAATGTAAGTCTTATATAAGGTGCCTCGGAAATTATATGATTCCCGTTATTAATTCTACAAAATTACCTACTAATACCGTTAAAATTACGTATCGTTTACGGCGTTAACGGGAGCGAGATTAATTAATTAGTCGATACAGCCGGTGTAGACTAACAAGGCTGTAGGGGATATCCAACTTTATGCCTTTTAAAACTAACCTATGAAGTTTGTTCTGATATTGATATTGTTGTTTGTCATATTAGAGAAACTCTGCCGGAAACTATTTAATTACTAGTTTCTGTTATTAGCTTTGTATACGAGAAAGTTGAAAATATATAGCCTATGTCATCATCATTAAATTTCATCCGAAAGAAGTTCACCGTTGAACATGGGCCTCCCCCAAGTATCACCATAATGGTCATTATGGTGATACTTTGGTCCGGTGCGTCTCGCATTCATCGGCTTCCTGCAACCCTAACCAGATCATCGGTCCACTATGTTGGACGCCTCCAACGTAGCGTCTTCAAGTACGTGGTCGCCATTCCATAATTTTTCGTCGTTAAGTCTTCTGATGAGACCCATTGTAAACGACCAAGTATCCAAGCCATATGTCATCACCTATATGTTCAGCCTATGTCACTCAGTGATAAAGTAACATTCTATAGGTGGATTTTTTTTTAATTGGTTTTATAGTAAGTTTTTATGTTTATTCATTACAAATAAAAATACAAATCTTTACTCTTTATTATATAAGTATTTAATTTTATTAAATTAAAATATAAAAAAAAATACTTATGGTCTTTGTGAATGTGTTTTTCATCATCATCGTTTCAGCCGAAAGACGTCCACAGCTGTTGGACATAAGCCTCCTCTAAGTGTCGCCATAACGAACAGTCCTATGTGTTTGGCACTCCAGAGCCTTTCGGCGTCATCGACAATATCTAGGTACTGCAAGCAATGTGCTCTGCCCACTGTTACTTAAGTTTGGCGATTCTTTCGGCTATGTCAGTAACTTTAGTTCATCTGCGGATATCTACATTCCTGATGCGATAAGGCAAGGATACTCCAAATATAGCTTTCCATTGCCACATATACTATGTTACTTTAATGCCTGTTATTAGCACAGATATAGCATAATGAGCCCAAATGATTGAGTCCGTGGCATTACCAGGCCCTATCAGAATATCAGCGCTGCGTTATTTTACTTTTTTGTTAAATATCGCAGCATTTGCTGAGTTAGGAGCCTTTTTGGCCTCGCAGAGGTCTTTTATTTTTTTATTTTAAGTTAAGTATTTATAGATTAAGTGGTTACTTTTTATTTTATTGTTGTTTGTTCGGTACGAGTCTCAAATATATGTTTTCTTTCTTTCTTTCAAATTGACAACCCTTTTTAGTCCCTTCAGTATCGTAAAACTAGGAGGAACATAAAAAAGATGAAGTAGGCATTAGTCACGATCATAAATAAAAACTGATACTGAACCCGACGTAATCGTAATACAATTATGATTACGTCTGGTTCAGTAGCAGTACGTAATCAATCAATTTAATGAACACAAAATTGACCAGCAGAATTTGAAAGGAAATTAAGGTCTTAACAAGTACCTAGGTATATTCTTCTTCCCATATTACTTGGGGTCGGGGTAACACTCTTTTTTCTTCCATTCTGTCCTGTCACCCGTCACACTATTACTAACTCTCTCACTTTTCTTTCATATCACTCCTCACACAATCCATCCATCTTTTTTTTGGCCTCCATCGCCCTCTCCATCCATCTACATGTGTTCATCCCTCCTCTTCACATGACCATACCAAGATAAACGATTTCCTTTCAACTTTTCAGTCACTGGCGCCACTTTCAAAATTCCTCTAATATAATCGTTTCTCACTTTATCCTTTCTCGTCACACCACACATCCATCTCAACATTCTCATCTCCGCTACATGCAATCTTTTTTCATCCGTCTTTTTCACAGTTCAACATTATGACAGGTCTTATCACGGACTTGTAAATTTTACCCTTCAACTTGTCATGTATCTAGGTAAATAAAAATCGATAAAACCCAATCTCGTTTAAGTAGCTTTTAGTACTAAGTTTATAACAGAGATAAAGTTACAAAAAAACAGAACAAGTGTACGAAAAAAAATCAATACTGGCAGCAACAAGTTTAATTTAAAATTTCGTAACTTTTTTATCGTCTTCTTTTCGTGTCGATAAATTCAAAATACATTTTTCAATAAACTTACTTGAAAACCTGATGTTATCCCAACCGCTTTTATGCACGCAATTTACCGTTTACCGCACTAGTACGGAAAAGTGCGCGAGCTCGTCACGCCACAATTTATCGTATTTATAGTATCAGGATAGGCGCTAAGCGACCCCCACGAGTCGTCATTCAACACCCGTTGTTTTTTATTTTTTTGTAAATGTATTAAAAAACGTCGTTACGAATTTTTTGACTGCAGCACTCGACTCCACAACACCCTCGCCTGTAATTCGAATTTCGCGTCGATCGCAATGACAAATTTTCTCCACTTGTATCAAAATGTATTTAGCAACCTGTACAGCTCTATTCGGCCTCATATAAATCCTGGAAGATGCAGGTGGTTGTGCAAGATGTGAATCATGTCTTGTGAAGGGGCTCTATACTGCCACTGTGTTTGAAATGGATATAGCTTGTTAACGTTATCAAATTCATAATATTAATAATATCGTTAAGTAACGATATTTTTATAAAGTTAACATTTTAACGGTAACAGTACTTTGGTATCGAATCTATTAAAATATTGTTAACAATTAACGTTATAAGTATAGATACTTTTTCGTTACTTCATGCATTGTTGCGGCGTGGTGTATCCTTATAAATATCCTTTATGACATTTTAACAATTCCTATGTTTAATGATAAATGCTGCACGGTGCAAGTGTTTTTGAATACTTAATCAAACTAATTACGGCATTAATCTAGAATAAACCAAGAAATTTAACTAAATAACTTTATTTAATGATATCAATCCTTGGGCCATGGTAACGTTTCTATTTACCGGTAACATCGTCGATAACGTTACTTAGATTATCGGTAAAAGTTCACTCAAGCACCGTTACCAAGCATAACGTTACCTCTAATAATAACGTTAGCTTCGTACGATGAAGGTAACGATACCAAATTTTTTACGTTATTCAAAACCCTGTCACACACACATTCCTTATGCGTACAGCTAAGAAGTGGAATTCCCCACCGGAGTCAGAATTTCTTTAAAGCTACCACCACCTCTTTATGTCAAAAGTGAATAGGTTACTTATAGGTAAGCGTGCTCCATCGTAACTTTCCATCAGGTGAGATAGTGATCAGGTGCGAGCCTATCAACAATAAAAAATAAATCGAAGCAGCCCCATTTAACTACATTGTTCGTGCAACTTGTGACTTTTTTTTTTGTAGGAAAATCCTCCATTGACGTCTCTCGATTTTGGGAGGAGCGAGAGAGCTTGTGCCCTTCTTTCTTTTTTTTGGTTTCTCTTTCACACTACCCCTGGCCCCAGTAGGCTTCGACCCTGCTCCCTTCGGTTTAATGACATCTCCTTGAGGCGCGCGTGGAACATTACGCGCCGTCGACGACTTGGGCTCGGTGAGCTACCCATTGCTTGCCGTCCGCAAGCCCGCACCTACGGTGACCGGAAATCGAGATCAGGATCCCAGTGGCTGGGGCGTGAAGGCCGCTCCTTCGCTCGTGCACGTGTGGCCTCCTCCTTTGCTAGTATTACAACTTCGCAGAAGGAGGCAACCGCCTGCCACTCCGTCTCGCTTCGGATCATGGTCTATACCAAGGCCCGGTGCGAACCAACTTGGGTCTGCAGTCGGTTAAGAGATATCCAGATTTTTCTCTTTATAAACCCTTTTTAAAACATTACCTCCAATTTTACTCTAATATCTAAAGGTTTACCATATAAATCGTCCGTTTTCGTTTAATCGTAGATTTGTATTCTCTCAGCTCGACCTCCTTCAATTTACCATTGAGCGACAGAAATTGATTGAAGGGCACTTGTGCACAAAGACCCGATTTGTATAATAGTAGGGTAGGGTTGATGTATGGGGTTGTTGGTCGAGAAAGTGGTAGTTTATCTATTGTCCTTGGGTAATTAAAATAACGGTACAATAAATTCGCAAAGAACGGCGATTTAAGTGCCTAGTTTTATGATATTGACATTTTTAAATCTCATTTGACTATGGTCCAACCCGAGATGCATTTTCATACCACCGCCCTTACTCAATTTTGACGCCATTATGCGTCTAACTTTACATATTTTGGAAACACAATATCTTGTGGATATTATTAGGTTTCCATCGATTTCAAAACCTAAATTTGTGCAAAACTAACACAGTAAAAACCTCTGAAAATCTGTTACCTTGTGTGAACTTCGGCCCCTCATAACGATATGAGGGCCAGAAATCCGCAATATCTATAGAAACTTTGCACAATTAATCGTGATTCTGAGTGACAAAATCTGTAAAAAAAAAATACGTATTTCCTGGAAAAAGTTTCGTAGTTGAAGTATTCTGGTAAAAGACGGAATTACCAGGAGCTTTTACGTGTTATTTTACTTTTTTCACGTTGCCTTTTTATCAAACATTGCATTAGATTGTATGGCGTTGGATGAAACAATCAGCTTTTAGACCATGATCATGTTGACCATAGATGGATCAGAAAGGACCCTCTCGAAGGTAACTGGTACACACTCTATATTACAAAAATTACTTGGGGATTTATTATTTAACTAAATTGAAGATTTCCTCGACAGATTTATATTGCAAAGTTAATTAACTAACAACGTTTTATTCAATTTAATTAACTAACGACGTTTAATCCAATTTAATTCACTAACAACATTTTAATTCAATTTAATTCACTAACAATGTTTAATTCAATTGAATACACTAACAACGTTTTAATTCAATTTAATTCACTAACAATGTTTAATCCAATTTAATACACTAACAACGTTTTATTCAATTTAATTTACTAGCAACTTTTAATTCAATTTAATTCACTAACAATATTTAATCCAATTTAATTCACTAATTTATAATTAGTATTATTAATTATTATTTATATATTTATTTACGAATTAGGAAAATAACAAGATGTAACTTTTATAGAATGATTACGACAAACTAGTACAATATCTTCTTTTTTTAATGTTATAAACTAGTGCTTGACTGCGATGCCTATTGATGGTAAGCAGTGATGCAATCGTTGATAGTGAAACGGAGGTTTATTGATTTTATTTACGCCTATTCACTGCCTTGAAGACACCAAAATTATAATCAGACGGAAGACCGCAACAAGCAAATTATGCTTTAAAGACGACGAGGTGAAACGCTTAGTTCAGACCGTAGATGTATTAACAATACAATGGTGAACACTCGCCGTACGTCTGGTTGTCCGATATAAATAAATTGAAAATCTCTACATGTCTTGAGAATTAAATATTTATCATTTAGCGCTTGCATTAATTATTCTGAACCCTACTCATGTTATCGCCATCTCTCATTTTACCTTTCAAAAATGTTTGCATCGCTCTCGTTTATCAGTTATTCAAATGTCCGGTGGGACTTATTTAGGCTGGACTTGCGATACTTTTGCAGATCCCAGCTGTCCGATTTTCGAAATTTAAATAATTGTTTTAAAAGTATATATTAATAGTGGGAGCGTCTCATGTCATATAAAGTTATTTGGTATATTTTCATTTCAATAACATTTACAAGATATAATAAACGTGAGGATATACCAACTGTTGTCAATATAATTTCTTTACATATAACCTTTTAATACTCTAAAACTTATTTCGTGTAATGTTATTGGATATAAAGTTTATTTCATAAAAAAATCATTAGGTCTATCGACTAACATACTGTCAATTTAGAAGTTGGCATGGCGAATTGAAAAATGTTACAGTAAAATAATGTGGCTGCGGAGCCCTGGATTAAGTCAGGTTAGGATAGTACAGATCCCTAGTGCAGGTCCAGATCCCCTTCTAATGTTCGTGAATCATTTGGATTAGATTAAGTTAAAATCGCGGCTGGATTAGGTCAGGTTCGAAAAATTACCATTAAAACGCAATGGCGAGCGAACGAAGCGATCATGTGGGTTAGGTTAGGTTAGAACAGCGACCATTAAAGTGCCGTGCCGGCAGCGGCCGCCGAGCACCAGATCCCGTTCTAATGTCACTGAATCATATTCATAGTCCAGCAGCTACAAGTTATTATTTGTTTAAAGGCCTAAAAGTTGCAACCTTCTTACTTTCCGGACATATTCCAGATTCTAGGCTTAAAATAAAAAAAATGAGCGAGCTGTATATAACATACTGTTATTTACCGGTAATATGTTATATTCCGGGATCGCTATCGATCTTAACTTGGTAAAGAAATTTTTGTTATTTCGATTTCGTCTTTTGGGTGAAAAATGGTTTGGAAAATTTTAAGCGGCTATTTATAGTCCTAAGGATTTAATGATTTGGTTTTCCCTTATTTTGGCAATTTTGTACGTAACATAATGTTACAAGATATCACGAACTACATATACTTATACCAATAGGTATTGAAAGATATATTTTTTGTACTAATCATATAATTGTACTTGTATTAATTGTTTTGTAGTTTTTCAGAACCATCGTTTTTTATTCAATGTCTATTCATTAGACATGATGAACTAATTTTATAAAATCTATACATATCACTCAAAATGTACCAAATCGATGTAGATGACTTTTGTACATAAACATTGTGTATAACTTGATATTACTTAAGCTTTGGTTTCATCGCAATCGGTTGACTATATAAAGATATACTACATTAATTGACTGCTAGGTGGTACGAAGTTCGCCGGGTCAGTTAGTAGATAATAATTTATTTAGGTTCACTCACAGCACACATATAGGTACATATATAAAATCTTACATAGCATAGTAGCATAGTCGGCCTTATAATGTTCCCACTGTTGGGACTCAGGCATCTTTTCCAGGAGACGCAACGGGCCGTAATCCACCACGCGGACACCAACCCGCACTGGGCCCGCGATGGGCGAATTTTTGTCTTCGATTTTTTTGTTCTAGGACATGCCGGTTTCCACACGATGTTTTCCTTCACCGTTTTGAGAGCAGTGGTGATGAAATAAATTACACAAAGTAATGCGCCTAGCAGGGTTTGGACTCGCGACCTTACAACTCGTAAGTCGGGGCCGTTACCACTCGGCCACCACTGCTCTTCAAAATCTTACATACTTATAATAATAATACAACATTTACAACACAGACGCCATAATCTGGCGTTTCGTTACTAACTCAGATATGATTATATAATTGTGATTCAAAAAGAAAAGCAGAAAACAATAAAGAAAAATAATTTAGAATGAGAGAAAAATAAATACCAGAATCATTTTAATTTCCGCCTGAAAAGTAGTGCCACCAGAATTTTTACTTAATACAGAATATGACAAATGTAACATTATAATAGTAAACACCTGAGCTGATGATTTTTCTACTTGTTTTACTTCATTGAGATTTTGAAGCAGCAAACCTAAGCTATCCTACTTCAACATTATGATCTTTCTCTTTCTAACCAATAAGTATTGTATTTAATGGTTCCTTGTCACCACTTGGCTAAAATCCCTAGTATAGTAAAAATTAGTGTATTTGAGGAGCACACGTCTCACGTAATGTCTTTGAAACACACCTTCCAATATATAAAGAAAAGGATAATAAACAATTATTATTGAAATCCTTAACGGTATTTCTTTTGGCGTCCACCTAAGTAATCACTTATTGTATTTAATGCAGGTTCTCTGTGCCACTAATAGGCAAATTTTCTTTAATAACATGATGTTACTTCGCTTCGACTTCACCGCTCATTATAATTTTGCACGCTGCCCTGTTAAAATAATAAACCTGAAATTAGTGCAATAAACTGGTATAACTCTGCTTTTTACTCAGGTAATAACTCTGCTTTTTACTCATGGACTCTCTAAGCACAATGACATAAGCGTCATTTTCAAAATTATAACTCAGTCACATAATGATATTACTTCTGCTCCATCTATGGCTAGAATAATTATGAATTCTGACGTTAGTTGAGAACAAACCGGTAATTTAAAAAATCCTATCATGGCATTCAAGATACCTAACAAACCAATTTTATATCTCTAGTTTAACTTTAAAATAGTTTTGGATGGATAGAAAATTATCAAACAACTTATCTCGCAGGTATAAGAGAGCGTCAGATTTGTACTGATTAAAACCCACCTACCTTCCATCAGTTACTGTTTGGCCACGGCAACTGTTTCGAACAATTTCGCAGCGCAACTTAAAGATATCTTGATGATATAAGGAAATACGCCTATGCAGAGTTCTTTAGTGTCAGAATGCAAAATCGGTGTTATGTCAAGTAAAATCGTAACATTTAATTCATAAATTGATATAAATACAAAAAAAATAATAAAAAAAAAATTGTATTTAAACTTTTAGGTATTATTATTTCACAGTTGTCTTTAAAACTAATGTACCGAAAAATCAGTAGATTCGAGACCATTGCTAGCAGCTCTTAAATAGTAGCATAGTCGGCCTTATAATGTTCCCACTGCTGGGACGTAAGCCTCCTCTCTAGAAGAGGGAATGGAATGGATGTCACATGTCATCGAATTTTTGGTTCTAGGACATGCCGGTTTCCTCACAATGTTTTCCTTCGTCGTTTTAAGAGCAGTGGTGATGAAATAAATTACACAAAGTAATGTGCCTAGCTGGGTTTGAACCTACGACCTACAACTCGTAAGTTGGGGCCGTTACCACTTGGCCACCACTGCTCTTAAATAGTACTTTAATTTATCTTTAAGTCTTTCTTAACTAACTCTGGAATACTGTACCCACTTTGCTCGGCTCTATCTTAGTATCCTATTTTCAAAATATCTTGGGGTTCGTCATGGTTTTAACCAAGACAATAGCCAACAATTTTGTTATTCTCTTCAAGGTATCTACAATACCTTTTTAAGACAAGACTTTGCTACTTGAAATTTTAATATTCCAATTTATTCTATTAAGGCCAAGGCAACACCCTAATTAGTAGCTTCTTGAGCTAAAATTTTAGTAAGGATTAACAAATTAACCTTGTAGATGCCTAAATATATAGTTATGTTACTTGAAAAGCTACACAATGTAATACAAAAGTGTGTTGAAAGTAGATGAACAAGTAAATAAATGATCGATTTGCGGCCTGGTTAGAAGCAGGATCAAAATTAGGGAAACAAAGATATATTACTTTCCTTCGTTCCCTAAAGGGTTAGATAGAAATGTGTTTTTGTATACGCACCTTTATCTATAATTGTATATTATAGGTAAAGGTGCGTATACAATATTGTTGAAATCAATTTTAACACTCAGCGGTGTTGTCTGAGAATTTTCAAACCAAAAACTTCCTACATTTTTATATTTTCTGCAAAAATCACATGACTGATATGCAATAGCAAAAGAGTGAATATAATTCACTCTTGTGCTATTGCTCAGTTGTTTTCTCATAAAACAGGCAGGAATGCAACATCTTATAATATAATAATACGAATAGGTACAATGAAAAACAATCTTTAATATGCCCTGTTAATCAATGTCTTATGCCATGGATTACATTTTACTTTGCTTATTCTCGCAAATTACTTTTTTATTTCTAATTGTCTTTGTCTCAATGTTTCCGATATCAGATACATTTTTTAACGAATTCACCTCCCTTTTTATTTATTATATTTTCATTCTCTACTAGTCAACCTAGGGTGGTAGAGAGTTAATATGCCAGAAACCCTAACCTAACCAACTTAACCTGTTAACCTTATTTTTATCCATTGCTTATTTTCTGTGATATCGGAATTCACAACTAATAATCTTAATTGCATGTTGCAGAAAATGCTGGAAGATCTCAACAATAATATCGAGTTCAATGAAACAGTAAACAATTTATCGATATTGCTGAGTTAATATCATAACATCATATTGTTTTTCAAAAGCGAAGAGAGAAGATGGATAGCAAAATGTGTTTACTTAAAGCCATTAGCTGATTCTAAAACAAAAAGACTCGACATGTCGTGGAAATGGTAAATCAATCACAATCAAATGTTCGATCGTGAGTGGATTGTAAAGGTAATGATGCTATCTATGTGATGGCTACTGCAGGGCTGGCCGTCATTTGGTTTATTGAAAAGATTTAAAATATCAGAAAGCTGAAAAGCATTAAAGTGCTGACCAAAATTTAAACTTAAATGTTACTATATTAAAAGACCAAATGGTTAACAACAAGGAGCGAAAAGATATCAGAGATGAAGGAGAAGGATTACATAACAAGAGAAATGAGATAAATTAAACACGTAACATTTATAAACATTAGATTTGATGTTCATAGTTAACCATAAGCTTTCTATAGGAACGTTATATGGACTAAAAAACAAAATTGTAAAAGAACTAAAATAAAAACGTCTACTAACAATATTAAAAAAAGAAGCACCTCAAAGTAATGCAATGGTGATTGGCTAGAATACTACTAGTCGCATAGCTCTTGATATGTTCACCATAAAAGATAACGTTAACGTTTAAAGAAGTTAGTCGCTATTTGAACTTAAGAATGTACAGACAGCATGAATGGTAAATGATCTTTGCACAACGTTTCTAAGGTGGTTTATGAATTAAAAATGTTTTTTTTTTTTTATATCTATATAGATACTTTGAAGAGTGCTGTTTTTAATTTTGAAGTGGACATAATTTTACTTTTACTGTTTGCACCTCAACCGATATTGTAATATCACAGACATGCCAGTTATATGAAATGTACTTTTTACACCACCTGCTCGATAATGCGCTTTTATATGTCATACAATCATCAATTAAAGTCAGTCATTCTGTCCCTGGGGAGATAATGTAGTATGGGCGATCCCTAGGGAACGTCAAAAACCATTATTTTAAAATAAAAAATACACACTAAGCGAATTAAAACATACGTGCATCAAACAAGTTTATTCAAAAATCGAACTGGCCACTAACAAAAAGAAAATAATAAAATATGATTATTGATGAGTTTCTAAAAAAAAGTAAAGAAAGAGCGAAGCGTTATAGGAATATAAAACTATAGAATTATAAAGTAGTTAATTTTGTTAAGAGCAGTGGTGGCCGAGTGGTAACGGCCCCGGCTTACGAGTTGAGGGTCGTGGGTTCAAACCCAGCCAGGCGCATTACTTTGTGTAATTTATTTCATCACCACTGCTCTCAAAACGGTGAAGGAAAACATCGTGAGGAAACCGGCATGTCCTAGAACCAAAAATTCGAAGACATGTGACATTCACCAACCCGCACTGGGCTCGCGTGGTGGATTACGGCCCGTTCCCTCTCCTAGAGAGGAGGCCTGAGTCCCAGCAGTGGAAACATTATAAGGCCGACTATGCTATGCTATGCTATGCTAATTTTGTTAGTTTTAAATCAAGTAGTTAAAAATATTTCGAGTGAAAATTAACTTCGAAATAATACTTATATATCTCTCATATATTTTTTTTCGGTAAATTGTCTTTTAATTAAAGTAGAGTATCCAACACAGGGATAAAGCTGTCTTTGTCTTGGGTAGCTTTAATTCCTCACCTCACTCAGGTTTCTATATTAACTCCCTCGCAACGCTCGGGAGTTAATTATATGAATCCCTCACTAACGTTCGGGATTAAATCTTAGCAACCTTCGTTTCTTTCGGAATTCAATATACCGCCCGCGACTTAAAGACACTGCTTTATCCCCTAGTCGTATAATCTACTATTAAATTACCATGTTTGTGAACGGGTACCATCAGTTGATACTGGTAATCTCCCAAATATTACGGTTTATTGAAATTATTTGTTCTTTGATTTGTTTTTTTTTTTCTACTCCGGCACTTTTAACGAGCACGTCATTTTAAATCGTTTTTAAATATTTGTATGATTTGTCGGCTGAAATGATGATGATGATGTACATTATTTAACCATAATTTTGTAACTTGTATGTCCATGGAGTTTCTTGTACGTTTACAATTTTTACTTTGGAACATGCAATAGCTTCACCTTTGTTGACTGACCGACCTTGACAATTCAAAAGTGCCTATAAATGGTTTTAATTCAATTAAATGCTTTGAGTTTGATATCTATAATGATATAGCTGCATTCTGCGGGTACAAGTAAATTTTGGCGAGGGTAAAATATTGGAGAAATTATTTGAATAAACAAGTCTGCAGGATTTATTACTTTGATTCTGATTTTAGAACCAGCTAAAGGTTCATCTTCATATCATATTTAGATACGGTAATCTCATTCAAGTAAACTACCGGTAAAAAAATACGAGCACATTTCATACGTAGTATAAAGTTGACAAATAAAACGAAACATTTTTCGCCGTAAAAAGCCAACATTTTTCTAGCTTTTTATAACCGTGGTTCCACACGAAGAGCATAAACTGTTATATTAGGCGCAATACCGTTCAGCTAACACATAGTTACAACATTCAACAGATAGTCAATCAAGGGTTATTTTCTATTCACTTGGCTATGAGGTCGCGCTTATCCGCCGATCTCGGTGCCGATCGGGTGATCATTATTTCATCGGCCGCCCGGATCGGCCGCAGGGGACACATAACCGTTGGCAACGGCTACCGACCGAGCCGAGTGAAAATAGCGGCCCGTAATAATATTTGTTTCATGGTGATTTTTATTGTCAACCCCTGTAATGAGAATTTGAATGGATTGCGGTTTTGTTCTACATAACGGCATGACATATGACGCTGCTTTCACGCCTGACCTAATTTATAGCGTTTTGTTGCTACAATTATGTCTGTTACTTTTCTTACCTTTGTTTTAAAAGTAAGGTAACTAAAGCCTTTAGAAATGAACGTAGCAACAACAAATCAGCGGCACGAAACAAAGGGTGATTAACAGAAAGGTATCATTCCGAGGGTCGCGATCGCAAACCTTGTTTTACGGAGCAGAAAAAGGACGAAAAAGCTATTTGTCGAAGCTTCAGTAATTTGTAAACAAATGCCGACTAATTACTACAAAGATTTGTTGGTAATAAATTATAGTAAGCAGAGAAGGGCTTTGACCTAAATTTTACAAACATGTATTTATTATAAACAAATTTTCTTTAAGAAACTGCGAATAATATGTTGAAATAAGATAGCTACCCTTAAAATTAATTGTAATTGTTTAGTTCTAGATAACGTATGTCTAACAGTATTAAGGATGAAATAAGATCTTTTGAAATAATAAACTAATTTAAACACAATGTTACAATAATTCAATGTTACATAAATTAATTTCACATTCAAAAACACAATGTTACAAAATTCTGTTCTGTATGGATCAGAATATTGGGCTGTCAAAAAGACGTATGAAAAAAGATTGCATGTAGTGGAGATGAGAATGTTGAGAAGGATGTGTGGTGTGACGAGAATGAATAAATTGAGAAATTAGTGTATTTGAGGAAGTTTGTAAGTGGCGCCAGTGACTGAAAAGTTTATAGAAAATCGTTTGTCTTGGTATGGCCATGAAAAGAGGAGGGATGAAACGCATTTTACTAAAAGAGTTATGAGTATACATGTGGATGGATGGAGAGGGGGGGCCAAAAAAAAGATGGATGATTGTGTGAGAAGTGATGTGAAAGAAAAATTAGTTAGTGATAGCATGACGGGTGACAGGACAGAATGGAAGAAAAAAATGTCGTGCACCGACCCCAAATAAAACGGGACAAGGGCAGCAAGAGAATTAATATAACAAAAAATCATAGGGCGTTAAACAATATAGAAGAGTTAGCATTATAGAATCACAGTCATATTAAAAAGGCTAAAATGTACGTAGTATATGTATGTTTGTTACTCTTTCAAATTCCAACGGCTAAACGGATTTATATAAAATCTTTCACATAGTTAGACCATATCTTGGAATAGCTACCACAGTCTTGTCTTTTTTAACCCAAAGGTTGACTGGTAGAAAATGCTTTGTTGCATTAATGAGAGCAAAGCCGCTAACAGAAAATAGTCATAACATTCCTGTATATCTACGCACGATTTTGTACAGAAACATGCCCATATATGTATATCTTACACGTGTTGTAGGTAGCAGATTACTTGCAGTAGTACAGTGTTAATACTCAGTTAGATTCCTTGATTGTCCTTCCATCTAGTAGTGTAATCCCTTAGTCGGCTTTCACGATGGAAGTGATTGTGTAGGCAAATCTATAAAGTAAACCACGTGTGTGTGTGGCGGGTTCCCGTAACAAACTGACTGGGAATTTAAATACCTACAACTTAACTGTGATAAGATTCACCATCTGTTATGAGTTTTTTAGAGCGGAAAATCATCCTATGACTTCACAGGCTGTAGGACAGAGCGAGAGAACGAGTCAGACTTTTACTGACGAAAACCAAACCTGTATCTTTCAGTTGCTTGTTGCATTCTAGGACCGCAGATGCAGAAACTCCCTGCGGCTCTTGTGGGTAACGGCTCTGCTGGGCTCCTGCGGAAACTTGTACTCGGTCCGGACGGTTACCGGGCGGCCAAACAGCGAGCTATCCAGTGCTCGTCGGCTGAAAGCCCACTCCTACCGTGTCTGTTTGCCGGGGTCAGAATCACGGCGGCTAGGGCGTGAGGATGTCCGTTCCCTCAGGCTTGCAGCCGCCTCCTTCGCTTGCGTTACTGCTTTGCAGAAGTAAGTGACCGCCTTCTATTCCGTCTCGTTCCGAACCATGGCCTGACCAGGGCCTGGCGCGAGAGTTCTTCGCCACCAATTGCCTCCACGAGGAAACGGGGGTGCCCGTCCAAGCGGGGCACACTTCCACCTTATGCTCCATCATGTCGGGCTGCCAAATGTTCTCTCCAGCCACTCCTCAAAGAGAGGACTTACCGCCATGATTATGGCTTGCCCAATCGTTTTGAGCATAGAAACGTCTAATGACTAAAAAGTAATGATTATGAATGTAAATGAATGGAGTAGAACAGTGATGCCAAAGAAAATATGAATGATTTATGTGAGGAATACTGCGAAACAGTAATATCCTCTACAGTCATAGTATAGAGGTTAACAGAACGAAATAGAAGCAGAAAACATGTTGCCCAAAACCCAAGTTTTTTTTTTTTTCGTAACTTTCTGCACTGTGGTAATTTGTCCTAGAACAGTACCAAAGCCAATGAGTTGACCAACTTGTAGTCCTCCTCAACCTTGTGTGCTGTTGTCCAAACCCAAGAAACACGGGATAAAAACAGGAAGATGATAATTAAGAAAACAGGAACAGATTGCCACAAAACCATGAATAAAAACCGAATCGTTCGCAAAAAAAGGAGACAGGGTATTACAAACACAAACAATGTATGTACTACACTAGAGTGGTTACACAATTTGTACAACCGACAAAAACTATTCATTCGACGTCGTACATTTCACCGGCGGCTTCGGTAACACAAGTTTTCAATTCGAACGGAATTCTATCGCTATTTATTTACAGCGAGTGAGTCGAATACAAAGAGCACGTAAACTTGTAAGGCAATCTACAAACGATAACATGTGGAGCTGTGGGCTCAGCGCGCACGAGAAAATGAGCTTATTGGATTTTTTTGTAAAAAAGTTTACCGAAAACTTTTACTAGAACCTGAACTGAATCGATAATGGTGTCGTTGTTCTTTTGAAGGCTTCTGTCAGTTTTACTGTCTGGTTAGCTTAGTTGTATATGGGGGGAAAGGGCAAGCGGGCCGTGCCCACACTCAACCCTACGCCCAATATCCTGGGTTGAACGCTAGACCAGTATGGTCTGAGGACGTTGGGCTACCAATCGATATTCTATGATGGACGCCAATACTGAATTATTTACCAAAACTTTAACATAACTCTGCCAATGGTCAATTACATCAGTTAAAGATGTATGTTTTGATATAAAATATGAATACACGAAAATCATACACGTGTCACAATACTCCAGAAAAACAAGATGTTCTTACATTTGGCCGTGAACACGTCACAATCAGGTTTAAACTTCACACAAAAATCATTTAAAAATCAAATAATTATCTGTGGCCTAGAATTCTACATATGTATTTTATTATTACATGATTATAAATAATAATAATATATATTTACATATATGTTGTCCTCTTGTTGCTACGTTACTTTGTGCTAGCGGCCGTTTTTGGGGGCCCATTTATTGAGTGTGCAAGTCACCCCCTACCTTTTTATCAATGGGTAATAACATTGTTTAGGCAGGGGCAATCTTATTAACATAGGTCCTGTTAACTAATTCAATTAAGCCTCCAAAAACCATAGCTCTATTGTTTTTGTTTTCCATATGAATAAGCTCTGGTAAGATTAAGGCATGTGTGCTTGTATCCCTGGCCCTGTGACAAATAAACGATTTTAAAATAAAATTTGTTTGTGATAAAAGGTTTAGTACCCCTGAGTCACGTGGTTTTTGTTTACTTTTAGTTAAGTACCTAATCCAATAGAGTATAGATAAGCCACTGCTGGTTACGAATACGAATGGGATGACTATGGATGGATGGGATTACAAATACATATAAGTTGAAGTGGTGTAGATGGAGATGGCGCGACGAACTAGACAGATTTCACCAGAACTGGCAAGAGGAATCCCGGGCGTGTGAAAAATTGAAGAACTGGAAGGCCCTTGCTCAGGAGTTGAACAGAACATGCTAACAAACAAAGCAAAACAAACCATCCCCACAATTTATTCGGTCAAAATTGGGTATTTTTTTTTTTCAATACAAGCTTGAACAACAATTTCAGCCTTTATAGGGTTAATTTATTTTAAACTAATAATTGTAGTATATTCGCCAAAGATTCAAGCATGATTTTTTGCTTTATATTATCCTATTGCTAGACAAAAGGAAGCCCCATTTTTAACCGACTTCAAAAAGGAGGAGGGTCTATGTTCGGCTGAATGTCTGTTTCTTTTTTATATGTTCACCGATTTTTCAGTCAATTGTGGACAGAATTTTTTTTTCATTGACTGCTTTTGTTTCCGAATTGGTCCCATAGAAATATTGTAATGATCTGATCATGGTCTTTGAAGATATGGAACAGAACTCCTCATAGGAGCACAGCAAAACCGTCGTAACAAGTAAAATTGTTTTATTTATACGTGTAGTCGATGACTGACTGCAAGAAGAGGGGGAATATATTGAACTGATCTGATGATGAAGCCTGAAGTTAGGCACCGGAACTCTTTAATAAATTAATGTAATCTAACCGTATTTGGGATTATTTGAATTGTAATGAGATGCACTCTGGCTATGAGGTGTTAAGGTTGGCTAAGAGGTACTTTTTAGTGGTGGTACTATAACTAAAAAGTATAAATAAAAAACTTTTCATAAAAAAATACAACTGACTTCAAAGCAAAAAAAAACGCCGTGTGAAATAACGAAGAGATAATTAAAACTATTCTAGATTTACCGACTTCCAAAATTAAAGTTATTTTGCACTATTCAGTGTTTTTTTTTTACATTGATGCCGGTTGTTTTTTTTTATAAAAAGTTTTTTATTTCATAATCAAACCAGTCTATTTACTGCGGTCTCTAGCCAAATCTTCCCCGCGAAGATGATTAGATCGTCACACCAACTTCTCACTAGTCAGCATGGGTTTATTTATACGAGTATCATTAAAATTACCTCATATTGTTCCCACTGCTGGGACTCAGGCCCCCTCTTCAGGAGGACGAGTTTTTCAAGGAGAACGCCTCGAGTAGGCCACGCCTCCGATTCTGATTGACTGTTTTGATTGTGACTGAGCGTTGAGACCACGTCCGAACAAAGGAATCGGAGGCGTGGCCTACTCGAGGCGTTCGACGCAAACGTAACGATCGTAACTTGGCTAGGCGGGCATTGCAGATTGATAGATGTCACGTCTTCAAATTTTTGGTTCAAAGACAACCCAGTTTCCTCACGATTTTTTCCTTTGCCATATTCATAGATAAATATTTTTTTTTTTATTTAGTCAGATTTTCTCTTGGCCACGCTAATAACAAAGTCACCAGTAAATTATGTAGGAATTATGTGGATGAAGTAAATAATAGAGAAGCAAACAAAACTGCAGGAAAAATCTAACTAAATACACTTCTGGACACATCTATTGGCCCACCTTAGAGTTTAGGTTTCGATGGCCCCTACCGAAATATGATTGCTAGATTGAACAAAAACTGTTGATGCAGTTTTAAACCTGATACATTTTACCATCTTTTTCGATCGTATTATTTTAAATTTGAATTCAGAATACCATACGACATGGAGCTACGCCTAACAAGTCGGATATGCGCATTGTTAAAGGCAATTGATTTTTGAATAAAAAACATGTTTTATCAAATAAAGGTTTAATTTAATAACGCGTGTTGCCTCCATGGGCATCTACCACAGCTCTCATACGATTAGGCATAGAGTTTATCAACCGCTCTATGAAATTTTGAGGGATCATCTCCCATTCCTCTTCTATGGCAGTTTTCAACTCCTGCATCGTCTGGGCAACTGGCTGACGAGCCCTAAAACGTCTTTTTAGCTCGTCCCACATGTGCTCAATGGGGTTCATGTCTGGGCTTCTGGCTGGCCAGTCCATAACTGTGATGTTCACATCCCGAAGATATTCCTTGACGATGCCGGCCGCATGGGCTCTTGCATTATCATGCATAAAAAGGAAATTTGGGCCCACATAGTCCGCGTATGGTATCACGTGAGGTTCTAAGCACTCACGAATGTACCTTTCAGCATTTAATGTTGGCAGCCGTGGTCCTGTAACAACCTAAAGTTGAGTTTTGCCGCTCGCGGATATACCGCCCCAGACAGTCCATGAGCCACCGCCATAAGCAACCCTCTCTTCAAAGCAGCATTGTGCGAAACGCTCTCCCTTACGTCGGTAGACCTTCTTCCTTCCATCATTGCCATGTAACACAATTTTAGACTCATCAGAAAAGAGTAGACGGCTCCAATCTTGCTGTATCCAATTTAAATGACTGCGTGCGAAATGAAGGCGCGCTGTTCGGTGGGCTCGCGTTAGTTTGGGCCCATTAGCTGGCTTGTGTGGTACCATATCGCGTTCTTTTAACCTTCTCCGAACAGTTCGAGCGCTCACAGATACTCCGTGGAAGTCGCGAAGTTGGTTTTGTATCTCAATGGAGGTAAGGTGACGATTTCTCAATCTGGTCGTCACGATGAATCGATCCTGCCTTTCAGTTGTGACCCGAGATCGTGGCCTTCTTTGGCGACGAACAAAGCCGCCAGTCTCTAGGTACCTCCGATAAACATTTCGGACCGCAGATCGACTTAAATTAAGTTGAGCACTCACGTTTCTTTGGCTGTGTCCGGCCTGAATAAGTGCCACAACTTGGAAGGCAACTTCAGGTGATGTATCCATAGATTATTGATAGAACCTCACCTTAATGTTAAGAATAAGTAATGTTTGTTGCAAAACCAAAGATATCAATCACTTTTTCAAGAATTAAATCCAAGTAAACCAATAAAACCAAGTTTTCTTAGTATTCGATTGTTTGATATCAACAAACAGGCTCCAAATTGTCTTTTGTTTCTTTAAATTCTGTGTTCGAAATTCAAAAAAAGACTATTGAATGAAATTGTGAATGTGCTAGGTTCAAAACTGCATAAAAACTTTTTGCTAGACCTAATATAAAATTTTAGCTAGGACCAAACGAAACTGAAAATACAAGGTGGGCCAATAGATGTGTCCAGAAGTGTAGTAAACAATGTACTGCTTCGTTGATCTAAACGTCGTAGGTGCAACTACCGAGACTAAGGAGTCAGCTAAGTGATAATGGGTTTTTTATTGCTCCTCTTCTATTGTCATAAAGGTCATAAACGATTAAGTCGGCCAGTGAAGATAATATCCATGTTAACAGCTCTGGGTGCGCCAAACGTAGGTACTGTAATATCTTTTGAAGGTAAATTCTAAACAAGAAAGAAAGAAAAAAGAGGAAAATAGGAAACTATGAGGGTTGAAGCATGGTTAAAAAAGACAGTGATGCTGAGTAGGTCTTTTAGTCAAGTTGGATGCGAAACGCACAGGACCGTTCATTGTGGCGCCACTTGAGGGAGGCCTATATCCAACAGTGGAGGTCTGTCGTCTGCTGAAATGATGATGATGATGATGACGAACAGCTTGAAATCATGTATCGGGCAGTTGCCCGGATCAGACATAATAACCGTCTGGTAGAAGGATCCTACCTTTTCAACGGAGATTTGCGATACTTGACTTTGTTCCGTATTATACCTCTATGCTATGTTATACACCTAAAACGTTCCAAAGATACAGATGATGTAAACATATACAATTATTTACCTGTTGCAGTATTATTAATATAATAATATTCACATAACAACCACACAACGCCGTCTAGTCCCAAGCTAAGCAGATCTTGTGTTATGAGTATAAACAATTGATAATCATACTTAAATATTTCTAAATACTCTTTACATATTATAGATAAATTACACCCAGACACAAGAAATGATTGTGCTCACAGAAACATTTGTCCTGGGTGGTAACCGAACCCGCGACCTCCGGCATAGCAGTCCACTAACCACTAGACCAACAGGCCAGTCAATCTATGGCCCCACATAGAAACTAAAATTCGAAATTCCGCGCCATTCACACATACACGGTGTCTTTGACATCGACGTACAAACGAATACCACGCATCCAGTATATGATTCTGGACCCCCCGGATGTAGAATTTTTCATCGGCTTTTTACAATTTTTTTTTAATCTGTTTTTTTTTTAATGTTATAAACTAGTATTTGACTGCGATCCCACCTGATGGTGCATTAGTTTATTAAGAGCTTTTAGTATTCACTCTAACCATGAAGACACCTAAATTATAATCAGACGGGAAGACGGCCGCAGGCAAGTTTGTTCCAGTCCGTCGATGTTCGCGGTATAAACGACGAGGCGAAACGCTTAGTCCGGACCGTAGAGGTTTCCATAACGAAAAGGTGAATACTTGCCATTCGTCAGATTGTCCGATGGTAGAAATGAGATGTTGGAATCAAGTCAAGCAATTCCCGGGCACACTCTCCAAAATGCATTATGTAAAACACCGAAAGGCTGGCTACCCTACGCCTGTGGCCTTGTGGGCCTTACCCAGATCTGGATCATCAATTAGCCTCTTCGCACGCCTTTCCACCGAGTCCAAAGTTGCCAGGTGGCATTTTGCAGTACCAGCCTATATGTGGCTGAAGTACTCCACACACGAACGGACCTGTGCTTTGTATAACATTAAAAGTTGTCCAGGTGTGAAGTGCCGCCGGACCTTTACAAGAACGCTGAGTTTCCTAGCACCTTGGCTTTTGACTCAATGAACCGTCCAAAGTTAAGGTCTGAGGAAATTTCAACTCCCAAGAGCTGAAGGTGGTCGGTGTACTCCAGGGAAACATTCTGAAAAGCAGGAGCCAAGGTGAACGGACTCCTTTTAGCGGTGAACAAACAAGCTTTTGTTTTGACGGCGTTGAATCCCACCAGTTAGGCCCCACTTGGTGACTGGCTGAAGTGAGACATTCGTACGATCTACCATAGCTTCTCTCTCGAACCGGATTAGCTCCTTACTAGCCCGAGCACTTGGCAGGTATCTCTCTACAACTGTGCTGTCATCTGCATACTCATAGATACCGGGCATAAGCAGATTGTTGATATGCAGCAGGAAGAAAGTTGCAGAGAGAACAGGCCCCTGAGGAACTCCGGCAGTCATGCTCTGATGACCATCTATCGACAACAACTCGAAGAGACCGTTCACTCAGGAAGTCTTTTACACAGTTAATTAGACCAGGGGAAATGCCGTCCGCTGAAAGCTTACTCAAAAGGCTAGCGTTCCATACAGTATCGAAGGCCTTCGAGACGTCTAAGGAAACGACAATCGTTTCCCCATTCCTCTCAAGGGTCTCGCCCCACAAGTGGGTGGTATAAACTAGTAGGTAACTAGTAGTGCGGCGAAACCCGTAATGTCGGTCACTGAGGAGATCGTTACATTCCAGTTATGCCATGACGTGTGAGTTCAATACACGCTCCAAAATCTTATACAGTATACAGGTTATTGAAATCGGCCGATAGTTGGCAGGATCAGCACGACTGCTCTTTTTGGGCACGGGTTGCACGTTGGCAAGCTTCCAGGAATTGGGCACTATACCAGTCCTAAATGAGAGGCGATACAAGCGCGTCAATACAGGAGACAACTCGGGCACACAAGCCTTGAGAACAATCGCTGGTAAACCATCTGGTCCACTAGCTTTATTTACGTCTATCGACGAAAAATTCCATCACTGGGAGGTCCAAAATCGTGTACTGGGTCCATGGTATTCGTTTGTGCGTCGATTTCAAAGGCACCCTGTATACAACATCTTAAAATCATGTATCAGTCAGTTGCCCGGATCAGATATAATGACCGTCTGGTCTAAGGATTCTGCCTTTTCAACGGAGGTCTGCGGTATTTTAGAATTTGTTCCGTATTATACCTCTATGCTATGTTATACCTCTATAACGTACCAAGATACAGAAGATGTAAACATATACTAAATACTTGTACTGGTAAGGGTTGCGGGAATCCGATGGATGCGAGACGCACAGGACCGTTAATTGTGGCGACACTTGGGGGAGGCCTATGTCCAACAGTGGACGTCTTTCGGCTGAAATGATGATAAAATATATACAGCTGTTTACATATTGCAGTACCATTGTTCAATGAAAATATTTTTATTTCTCTACAACGTGAAGTGCATCGTCATAATCTCTGCCTAAAACACCCGTCGATGAACATAATGGTATAGTATCATCTATTAATGGATGGTAGACGCAGAAGCCTATCTCCAACGTACGTACGTAGCCATCTTTGATGATGATTATCATCTTTCTGCTGTTGTCCCATTTTACTTGGGGTCGGTACCATACGGTTTTTTCTTCCATTCCGTCATGTTTTCACCAACTCCCTTTTCTTTCATATCACTTTTCACATAATCCATCCATATTTTCTTTGGCCTCGCTCTCCACTCATCCACACGTAAACACAACTTTTAGTAACATTCATTTCATACTCTCTTCTTTACAAGACCATACAAAAAAACGATTTTACAATAAAAGAAAAGATTTTCTATCAACTTTCTCTAATAATATACTCAGAACGACAATTTTCAAAACCGTTTACAGAGTGCATACACTACAACATATTAGTGGGTTAGGTGCTGTATTCCTAGCTAGGTTAATATATAACCTATATTAAAGAGTACAGTGCGTAAGGTCTCCAAGGAAAGAAAACAATAAAATCGTACATAGTAGGTATGCATTAAAATATACAAATAATCTTGACAAGGCAACAAGAAGCAATATGAAACTAAAAAGTACAATAATAGCTAAAGAAAACAATACAATAGGTTAAGTATAATATTACTCACTTTATCCATTCTCGTCACTCCACACATTCATCTCAACATTCTCATTTTTAGTACATTCAATACTTACAACATAATAGCATAATATAAACATAATAGTTATTCGTAGACATTAAAATGAGAATGATAAAAAGTAACAATATAGATACCTTTTAAGACCATAATTGGTACAAATATTTGAGGTGTATCACGAATGTTTGTAGAAGTGATAGGGTCGGTTGCGGACAATGAATTAATGATGACGCGATCGGCATGGATCCCGGATCAGCTGATGGGTGCGACCTAGTTGTACGTTAGACCTATGATGCTGTGCGAATAAACATCGGCATTTAGTTCACAATATGTATACCAGGATTGGTAATTGATTCAAATACTGATGCTATAATAGTTCATCAACGCTGTAATCCATTCGTTTGACAAGTGAAGAAATTATAGGTTTAAAGAATTTTATTACTCATAAAAACAGTTACAGTTCACTTAAAATGAGATACACAGAGCTTAATCATATGATAAGTATCGTAAGATTACCATCTGATATATTGGCGATGTCATAGAGTATTTGCTTTACATGTTTTAGTCTTAGAAATTAGTCTTTCTCGAGTTTTGTACTTTTTTATTTATGTAGATATACGATAGATTAGGGACATCAGATTAGATAAATTACAGAAAAACTGTGGAACGCAGTAACGACAGAGATCCATTTAAGTCAAAGAGCTCATATAAAACGAAAACCACTTAAACTTGAACGTTAAAGGTTGTGAATAAATCCTTTCATGTATGACGGTAGCGCATGTCAAAGTACGTTTGAGGAGATCAGTAGCGGCTTCCCTAAGGAGCAGCCCGCTCTAAATTAACTTAAACTCGCTATGTATGCAGACTGTCGTGTTATCTAACGAGGTCCGAGACGACACAGTACAAGTTTACCAAACGACAATGTGCCGCTAACTTATATAGTGTACATCGCTGTTAAATTTCGGGGTCCTAAAGGGGCGAGTTCTGAGACCTCTTGTGAATAAACGTCTGCCATTATTACCGTCATCAAACTTTAAACGAAATACGTATTATGTTGCCTCTTAGATTTTTATGAGAGAATAATTTTTGCTTTAGGTTCAAAATCGAAATTAGTCACATAGTTTGGGGCAAGGTCAAAATTATATCCAATTACAAAATTTTAACGAATCTTACTTTCTTGAAATGCAATATTTATCTTTGAAATCCAAACAAACAAAAACACTTATTATGTTTGTTCAAAATTGATTTACTGTACATTTTAATATTCAACGTGATTTTATCAAGCAAGTATAATAATTCCATTTAAAGTTAGTCGTCACGAAGTCTGTGAAACAAGCAGTGCCTTCCAAATATTTTTTCAACATCGCGAAATGAACGAGCTCATTATTCAGTGTTGACTTTCAGTTAGATGCTTCTCTTTTTCCCTAAAAGTTCGCGTAATCCGTTTTGAGAATATCTCTTGCCTTACTTTTTATCAACTCCCATTTTTTTTCTCTTTCTTTCTGATGTAAGTAACTGTGGCACAGAAAATGGGTCTACCTGAAATTGTTATAATACATTTTGATGTAAAATGTACTAAAAATAATTGTACCCGTATTTCATGTTTGAGACGCTGAAAAACGAGTGTCGTAAAATTGATTTGTTGCTGCTCTACGTTTGAAATTATATCAAGTACCATTTTTTAATCTTTATAAATAATTTAAGTTAGTGGAAAATTATTATCATATTTATGACTTTAATTTGACTTCAATGACTTTGACCATTTACAAATAACACTATACAAGTTAATTTACTTTTAAATTGTAAAATAAAATCAAAAGTATTCATTTTATTTTTCAATTCATTTCAATTTAAAATATTATTTTTCCTGGGCCTACAAGGGCCTACTTGGGCATTTATATAACGCCAGAAGATAGTGCACGGTTCCAAATAATATTTTTCAGCGAATACTGAGTTACATTTTAAGCAAAAGGAAACTATTCAGACATCAATGTTATCCTAGAGACTGTATATAAACATCATGCTTTAAACTTGTTTACATTATTTGATGACAGACTTGATAAAACCAAATCGTCTTGCACGAAACAGAAAACATTCTCGCTTACCGCGATCACATCAGCTGTGTGCCCGCTACCTTATAGTGGGGAAAAGAGGTGGCAGGGGAGCGGGAGGCAACGAAGACCCGGCGCGCGCCGTTCGATAAATCGATGTGGGTAATACAATGCTATGCGGTGGGACGGCCTTGGGAGCTTGCAGCCTGCAAGACACACCCCCGATCTACTTTCAAGTTCATTACCAACGAGACGTCTTCACTCGACGACGAATGAACATTATCTGACCTAATTACTTAGTGACGCATGATTAATGTTTGCTACGGTGGGTGATTGGATCAAGTGCTCCCACGTGATCGGCGCCTGAGTTGTCGTGTTGTGGCTTAGCATGTCCTTGAGAATTATTATTGACTGTTTCTTTTTATAATTTTGAAGTATTTTAACTTCAAAACTACTTACGTCATAAAGTTTTACACATTGAATCTTAGTTATTTTTGGGATTGGTTTTGTTATTTTCATGTCATTAAATTAGGTTCCATATTTTAAACTGTTGCATTTATATATTACTATCAGAATTACATACTCACGCTACGTACTTACCTACTAACTAAGTAAGATGATATTGTTCAAATTGGTGCACTTACTAAGACATCAATGTAATGGATTTTAAAGTTGAAATGTTTATAAAATTCAACAGAATTTATTCAACCCTAAATTGCTTCGTCTCCCGTCTGAGTAAAATTAATAGGAGATAATAAAATAGTGTTCACTGCTTTCTTTTAAAAGGAGCAAACGTTAACAAGTGAGCAGTCATTTGTAAACGTCTTTGGGCAGCGTGACACTCTATAAATTACAACATTCTTTGAGCAGGTAATACAAAATATTATCTAGTACTGAGAGCAAAAAATCTGTGAACAAATCAAGTAACTGATATGCTTTTTTTTCATTTTAAAATATATTTCAATTCAAAATTAATTAAAATGTTATATCATTTCTTTTTTTAATAATTGAATTATGTGAGTCAGGGGTAATAGAGCCCTTTATTTGGAAATCATCGTATAACTTCTCCCGCTCCAGTGTGGAGCAAAAAGCGTGTTAGACTTTTACTGTCCTAAACCACACCTGTGTCCTACAGTCGCCCTTTGCAAGACTGCGACCACAAGGTTTTCTAGGACCACGGGTTTCTTTATCAGAATTTCCCTGTGGCCCTAACGGGTATCGCCCCTTAAACTTACATTCTTGAGGATCTAATCAATGTCACCGATGCTGCAATTAACGTAGCCCCTTACTGAGTCAAAATAATTTAGGATTTCCTTTGTCCAACTAGTTGATAGCTTGATGACTCGCTGCCATACGTCTACTAGATACATAGGTTATTGTAAACTTTATCTTGATAAATAAAGCTGTATAAGGAATATATAACGAAAACACCATCCAAGTCAGATCACTACACTTTCGGGAAAATCGCAGGCATACAATTATACCTATCTACATACAGGTCGAATACAGAACCTACATTTTTTATATTGGTAAAAAAAATGTGAATATAATTTTTTCTGGGTGCAAAGGTGCAAGTGTAGGTTTTTTTTTAGGTGGGAAAATCATCTTATGACAAATCCCGCTCTTGGGCGGAGCGCGAGATAATGTCAGACTTTTACTGACTAAAAACCCACAACCACGGGTTTCGTTTTCACACTACCCGTGGCCCCAGTAGGCTTCGACCCTGCTGGTCCCCTACGATTTGCTGACATCTCCCTGAGGCACGCGTGGAATAATACACGCCGTCGACGACTTGGGCTTGGTCCGGAGGGTTACTGGACGGTCCGACGGCGGGCTGCCCATTGCTCGCCATCCGCAAGTCCGCGCCTACCATGGCCGGAAGTCGGAATTGGAATCCCGGCGGCGGTTAGGCGTGAGGACCGTTGCCTCACGCGATCGGCCGCCTGCTTTGCTTCGCAAAAGGAGGCGACCGCCTGCCACTCCTCCTCGCTCCGGACCATGGCCTGTACCAAGGACCGGCCCGAGAGATCGCCGCCGCCGATCGCCCCCACGAGGACACGGTGTTGCTATGCCCAAGCGGGGCACACCTCCACCGTCTGCTCCACCATGTCCTCCGGGCGGTCCACACAGTGGCGACACCCGGGCGTCGCTTCCGAACAAATCCGGTGCAGGAACTTCCCGAACTTACCGTGTTCGGTGAGAACCTGCGTCATGCGGAAGGTGAGGACGCCGTGAGGTCTTTCCAACCACGCCTCAAAGAGGGACCGCCATAATTGTGGCGTGCCCAATGCAAGTGTAGGTACGTATTTTTTCATTTTGTTGAACAGATATCCATCCAGATATCTATGTTCTTCCCATGCTAAGAATCTGCGTTCTTCTAACAATCTTCTACTGCTTTGTCCTTCTCATACTTCTGAATTTGTTCATTCTTCCTTTTATATACAGTCCATACTTCTGTGGAATGCGCTTCCTCTTGACATCAGGACGGCCACCAGTCAATATGCATTTAAGCGGAAGTTGCGGCTTTATTTTCTACATAAAATAGCGAAGTAGTCTCAAAAATCCTTTCATTTTTCCTTATATAAATAATATATATTTATGTATTATATTAAATATTTATGTATGTTTATTTTTTTTTAATATATATAATATATACATTTGATCCCTTGTTTTCCTATTCATATTTTCTTTTTTTATGCACCTACCATGTTTTCTCTTCACTACCCTTGGTTGACTGGTAGAGAATGCCTAAGGCATTAAGTCCGCCTTTGTATCTTTGTGTTGCATGAAGTTTAAATAAATAAATAAATATCCTTTTTTTTAAAAAAAAAATATACATAACTACTTTAAAACACTACACTATTTTAAATTATGTAACTAGCTGCTTCCAGCAACTTTGCCCGCGTGATAGAAGAAAGTTAACCCAAGGGAACATAATCCCAGGAAAAAAGTATCATATATAGTATTCTAGGACATGGTCTATCCGTGTGCCAACTTTTATCGAAATTTGTTCAACCGTTCGAGTGTGAAGAAGTAACAAACGTACACACAAACTTTTGTCTTAAAGTATTAGTGTGATATCTTGAAGGGTTATTTAATCTTGACGGTATTTTTTAATCTAAAACATTCAAGTTCAATTAATCTTAATCGACTTCTAACGTTGAGGAAAATGAGAAATCCACTAGAATAAATAAACAAGAGGCCAAAAGCCAGTAAAATAAATGAAAATCTATCTCTGACATTATTGTAAGAAAATAAACAGTAGTTACACAATTCGTATTACATAAAATGGCCGTGCTTCACTGAGAAAAGGCACCCCTCGTGTACCGGAGATGTCGCAGGCAGCGACTAACGGATTATGTCAAGAGGTAGACAAGCATCGTACCGACTGGTAATTTAAATGGTAGGTAGCTGACCTACATTAGGTATCGGTTTTATAATACGACTTAGAAATACTACTTACTACTATCAAACTAATATTATAAAAGCGAAAGTTCGTGAGTGTGCGGGTTTGTGTGTGTCTTATTGTTACTGGAACGTAACCAAATATGGAATACCTTTTTATTTTATGATTTAATAACTTAAAAGTTTTAAAATTTTAAAATATAATAAATTTACAAACTGCCATACATTTGCGCTTAATTTAGTAACAGTCCGTTTTTTTTTATTAATTTAAAGTATTTTTTTTTTCCGGAAACTAAATCAACAAAAAGGGATCTAATTATGAAATAGGTACCAAATATGGAATACTGCAAATCTATACAACATATAGATTAGTTTTAGATTTTATTTGCATAAATCACAACTCCAGGTATCAAACTCTGAATCAGTGCTTTTATCATGTACCTAAAGCCCACACATAAGACTGATCCATGTTTCCTCACGAGCATCTTAAAAACTTTTCAACTAACAAAGAAAAATCTATCCTCTCTCACCATGGACACACCGCTCGCTCAACTGCCAAGTAGAAACCAGTACGCGAGTATTATAATTTAAACAGATAAAAGAGCACTGTTTTGTGCAGCTAGAAGTATTAATTTACCAGAAATGGCGGTATTCCATATTGGGATACTATTCCATTTTTGATTAATTTCCTATCATCATCTTCCTGCCCTTATCCCGTGTTATTTGGGGTCGGCGCAACACGTTTTTTTCTTCCACTCTGCCCTGTTACTTGTCATGCTATCACTAACTATTTTGATTAATTTCCTATATTAACCAAAAATTGATAATAAGCATAAAGCATAATCAGCCTTATAATGTTCTAATACTAAGACTTAATCTGACTTAGAGAACGCCAACCCGAACTATAGAACGGATTTCGTTGAAATTTGGTATTCGAGTAGACCATGTCCTGGAATATTATAGGTATAAGGTACATTTTATCCATTTTTCTCAATTATTTTCACAACATTATTTTTAGTATATGTCTTTGTTCAGAATCAGTAACTGGATCGATGCCATTAATTTTTATACCATGTTATATTTTTCCTAAAAACATTTTAAAAAGTTCATAAGTTGGACATCACCGACACTAAGCACAACACAGGTCACGGCAGGTCATATCGGGTATTACGCGCCAGCGCTCAGCTGGGTGCAGGAGCAAAACAACCCCTCAGTCACAAGGATGGCCCGATGACCATGTATTTGTGCGGAAAACCAGGTAACATAACAAGCTTATAACATTGTGATTTTTCATGATACAGTTATGAAATTTCGTACATAGATTCTTTACATAAAAATACTAGACACGTGTTTCGCAAATACTAAAAATTATGTTGTATAAAAAGTCCAATCAAGTCAAAGTCAAGACAAAGCCCTTGTGCGAAGGGAATATTCTCTTGGGACAAGAACTTTGAAAGTACAAAACTTTCACGCAGGCAAAGCCGATAGCAGCAGCTAGTACAATAGTATATCTGTAAATTTCTATGTTTCACGAGTCCGATGGATGCGAGACGCACATCGACCTGGACCTGGGTTATCATGATGTTCAAAATAAGATTGTTTCATTCTTATTTCAGTGTGGGTAAGAGGCAAACCTATTCAGGTTGTCTAGCGCCATCTCTTACTCACACTGTAAATAAGAATGAAACAATCTTACTTTAAAATCATGCTACAGGTCTAAGCCTTACCATGACGCGTTAAAACTGTCAGTCGTGCGAACGAGAAAGAGAAATGGAACTATACTATCTATATAGCTCCATCCCTTTATAAGTTCAGTTTAGGTCGTCAAATGGATCGTATCTAGATCGGACGGCGAGCTACTCTTACAACACTGCCATAAGGTCGTAAATAAATACAACGCTGTCATGCTCTTTATACATGAAAGTTTATTGCAAGAGCATGTACAAAAAAAAAAAGGGCAAGTGCGAGTCAGTCTCGCGCACTGAGGTTTTCTTACAAACTTACCTGTGAAAATAGTTCAATTCCCGAATTGAGTTGCGCAGATTTTTCCGAAACGCAAAAAAGTTTTTTTTTTTGTGACGTATCTACAAATTTACTGGGTTCAGTTTTTTTTTCCTATACTTGTGCTATGAGACCATACTTCATGCCAAATTTCAAGATTCCAAGTCAATGGGAAGTACCCTATGAATTTTGATTCCCGTGAGAGTGTTGAAGTACATGTTTTGTCGACATAAACGGCCGTGTCTTTTGTTTTTGTTAACTAAGAAGTTTGATTTATTCACAACTTTAAGGGACCGCAGACCTGAGTGTATGATTTTAATTTCAACTGAATACCTCAATACGTTCCCCAGATAATGAGTCTTGACAGACAGACAGACAGACGGACGGACAACAAAGTGATCCCATAAGAGTTCCGGTTTTTCCTTTTGAGGTACGGAACCCTAAAAATAAATATAAATAACAGCTTTAATGAAAAATTCTAAAATCTAGTTTACATACCTTTTTTAGTAAGAAATATAAAATCAATGAAAAGCTTCATTCCTCCTTCATTGAGTTGCAGTATGAGAAGCCACTATATTTTACGAGGGCATAAAAACTTATTGTGTAATAGGTAAGTAACTAATTAATACAAGTTATATCCTTATTGGTACCAAAGTACGTGTTGATTTGAGACCAGACTACCTACATTTAGTCAACAATCATCTGAAAATTATTATCTATATAAAAAATAAAACTGGACAAGTGCGAGTTGGACTCACGCCCTGAGGGTTCCGTACAAACTTACCCATGTAAAGAGTTAAATTCCTGATTGGAGTCTCGAAGTTTTTTTCAAATGGCAATTTTTTTTTCGTGACGTAATATTTTTTTTTCAGATTTATTCCTATACTTGTGTTATAAGACCTTGTTTTATTTCAGGATTCTGGATCATCGGGAAGTACTCTAGAATTTTTGTTTCCTTGAGTGTCGAAATATACATTTTTTACGACATAAACTGCCATACCTATCTAATTTAAAAGTTTGATTTTTTCATAGCTTCAAGGGACCGCAGACCTAAGTATATAGTTTTATTTTGAACTTGATACGTCCACGCGTTCCCGAGATAAAGGGTCTTGACAGGCAGGTAGACAGACAGACAGACAGACAGACAGACAGACGGACGGACGGACAACAAAGTGATCCTTTAAGATAAGGGATCCGTTTTTTCTCTTTTGAGGTACGGAACCCTAAAAATATGGCTCAGTGGTAACGGCTCCGACTTACAAATCATACGTTACGAATTCAAACTCAGGCAGGCGCTTTATTTTATGTTATATATTTCAGCACCACTGCTCTCAAAACTGAGTAGGAATCGTAAGGAAACCGATGGAAAACCAAAGGATTTATGACATTAACCTCTACAAACACGCACTTATGCCTGATTCCCTCTTCTAGAGAGGAAGCCTGGGTTCCAGCAGTGGGAACATTATAAGGCTGATTATTTATGAAGAAAAACATGTCCAAATAAAGCAATTTCCAAATTTCCTTCAGTGTAGCATTTTCTTGGCTCACTGCCAGAACTCGTTTTACTCACAGAAAATGATGGCTCGTTGCTCACTTCTGTATCAATAATGTTGTATTTACTATATTTTACGAAGTGCGATTGAAAATTGTTCATGCTTAGTTTATGATCAATCTGTGGGATAAAACTTTACTGTTATCTTCTGTAGAAGATGATTGTGTAGGATTTGATGGTCTAAAAGTGAGTGGATTCAAGAATATTTTTTATTTTATTGTGAAGAGGTAAAGCTAAAAGAATCCAATTGAGCCCTGCTCCAACTTTCCGGGGCGTTACCGTGCCGATAACCGACCATCTTGATCTCCTTGGTGTTGCGCTAACATCAACATTCAACTTTGGGCCATACATTAAAGCAAAAGGCTCAACTGGAAGCAAAAAAGCTGAGGATCCTCGCGAAGGTCAGACAGTACTTCACGCCGGAACAACTGCTCAAACTTTATCAAGTGCAAATTCGATCGTGTATGGAGTACTGGTCTCATCTTTGGGACAGATCTGCCCGATACCAGCTTGATGCACTTGAGGCAATCGGGAGGCGAGCCAGAAGGATCATTGGCAATGATACACTCGTTGAGTCGAGGCTTCAAAGTCTTGAGCATCGACGCCGAGTTGCTTGCCTGTCGGTTTTCTACCGGTTGCATTTCGGGGAGTGTGCGTCGGAATTGTATAACCTAATTCCGCCTAGCCCGTTCCATCATCGGACCACCAGGCGTACGGTAATGCGCCACCGGTACATGGTGGACGTACCGATATCAATAAATTAATAAAGTACTCTCACAAAACCGAAACCAACCTGTACAGACCATCGCCGGGCCACGAGGAATTTTTAAAAAGGAGTCTTAGAACGCAAAGGACAACTAAAAGAGACAAATATAATTTTAGCAAGTATAAGTCTGACACTCTACTTCTTCCACTCCACCCTATAGCTGGAGAAGTAATTGGGTGATTTCCCACCTCAAAAAAAAATCTATGGAGACGATTCATGATCACGATGACTATTCCAAAATTATACAACTGAAAAAAACTAGACAAGTGCGAGTAGGACTCGCGCTCTGAGGGTTCCGTAAAAACTTAGCTATGTAAACATTTTAATTCCCGAATGGAGTCTCGAAGATTTTTCCGAATCGCAATTTTTTTTTTTTGTTTTACATAACGACAAATTTACAGTTTTCAGTTTTATTCCTATACCTGTGTTATAAGACCTTGCTTTATGCAAAATTTCAGAATTCTGGGTCTACGGGAAGTACCCTATGAATTTTAATTTCTTCGAGAGTGCATATACGTTTTTTGCGACATAAACGGCCGTATCTTTTTTCCGTTAACTTAGAATTTTTTTTTTTTCACAGCTTCAAGAAACCGCAAACTTGAGTGTATGGTTTTAATTTCAACTCAATACCTCCATGCGTTCCCGAGATAAAGTGTCTTGTCAGACAGACAGACAGACAGACGGACGGACAACAAAGTGATCCTATAAGGGTTTTTTTTAGGTGGGAAAATCATCTTATGACAAATCCCGCACTTGGGCGGACTGGGAGATAGTGTCAGACTTTTACTGACTAAAAACCCACTCCTGTTCCTTCGTTGCTTTCGTCTCAGGGCCCCGGGTTTCGTTTAACACTAACCATGGATCCTATAAGGGTTAAGTTTTTTTTCCTTTTGAGGTACGGAACCCTAAAAATAATGGAGATAACTTTAAATACATATGTATCTATCGCATATAAAAATAATAATATTGGAAACTAAGAAAAATATCCAAAAACACTGTATCGACAGATCCTCATTAAAAACCCACAAAGTCACTTATCGACTTTTCTTTGAAGTCAAGATTAGTTTTATGTACTTTTCAAAGCGTAACCAGAACGTGGAGTAAAACTTTCAGCCCTAGACTCAATCCCATCTCATTGCGCTATTGAGAATTATGTTTTCTTAAAAGAATTTATATATTTTTTCACAGAACACTTCAATAATTCTGAAACTTTTTCATTATTTCATTTTCAAACTACATAAGCTAAATGCTGTGAAACTACAAAGTCATTGTAGTGAGTGAAATTAAGCGATTCTTAATATCATAACATATCACATATATATAAAATTGAAATGTCTATTTTTAATATCGAAATAAGTTTTTTTTTTAAATGCGTGTGACAATAGAAACTTATAACAAAAATGCTATTATTAAAAAAAATAATTATATTATTAATCTGATTAATCTTTGAAAAGGCTGATCTGATTGTAACGGGACTTTCACTAACGATAGCTGATGTTATAAGGAGTAACTTCTATTTATTTTCCCGCTAAAAGGGAATTTCAAACAACAGAGCATGTTTTCGAAACAATTGATCATAATTTGACTTCATTGAGATATAGCCAACTAACTTCTACCAGTGGCTTGATCTGGTATATAGCCTATGCGACTTAGAATATAATTTAATAGAATAGAATAGAGTAGAATAGAGCAGAGTAGAATAGAGTAAAATAGAGTAGAATAGAGTAGAATAGAGTAGAATATAGTAGATTAGAGTAGAATATAATAGAATAGAATAGAGTAGAGTAGAATAGAATAGAGTAGAATAGAATAGAATAGAGTAGAGTAGAATAGAATAGAATAATGTATTAGGATGAAATTTGGCACTCGTGTTACAGAATAGGACAATTTTGAATTAATATTCTACTTTTGCCCAGGCGAAGCCGCTTTTTGAAGATAATGTAGACACTTTGTAAAGCATAACGATAATGCTATATTCTTGCAGTTACATAAATATTTCATTATGACGTTTTAAAATAAATGGTTGTGATACGTTTATGCATGTTACATACGTTAGCTCTTAAAGACTAAGCGTACCTTTGATGCCATTACCAGACAGATTAGGTACCTATTCGCAGTATGCAGATGTTATTTTAAGGTCGATAAAATAATCCTTTAGTTGCTAACGATACCCAAAGGACAGTAAACCTTTGGTACCTATTTTCAGTCTGTAGACAGACAAATACATACCGGCATTTAACCTTTGTAAGTATACGACATTAGTTTTAGTATAAATGCGAAACCTGAAACACGTATCTATTATTTTTATGCAAAGAATCGATGTACAAAATTTTATAACAATATCATTAAAAATCATAGAGTTATAAGCTTGTTATGTTACCTGGTTGTCTACACAAATACAAAGACACCGGGCCATCTGGGTGACTGAGGGGTTGTTTTGCTTCTGCACACAGCTATGCGCAGGCGCCTAATGCCGGTGTGACCTTCCGTGATCTGTCTTATACTTAGTGTCTGTCGGTGGTGTCCAACTTGAGATGTATTTAGGGTTTCCTACCTCAAAAGGAAAAATCGGAACCCTTATAAGATCACTTTACTGTCCGTCTGTCTGTCTCAAGATCCTTTATCTCGAGAACGCGTGGAGGTATCGAGTTGAAATTAATAACTATATACTCAGGTCTGTGATCCCTTGAAGCTGTGAAAAAATCAAATTTCGAAGTTAACGCAAAAAAAAAGATACGGCCGTTTATGTCGCTCAAGGGAATCAAAATTCATAGGGTACTTCCCGTTAACCTAGAATCCTGAAATTTGGCATGAACCAAGGTCTTATAGCACATATATAGGAATAAATTTGAAAACAGTAATTTGTCGTTACTACACTCTTCGAAACTCCATTTGGCAATTGAAATATTTACATAGTTAAGTTGGTACGGAACCCTCGATGTGCGAGTCCGACTCGCACTTTAAATATTTTTGGGAAAAATATAACATGGTGTAAAAATTATTGGAATCGTAACTGAATACTGGTTCTGAACAAACTATATTCAGGTTTTACATAAACTAAAAACTAATGTTGTATAATGCAAAATTTTGAAAAGGCAGTTTTATACTAAGAACTTATTGTCTCCCAAGCCTTTTCCCAACTAGCTTGGAGTCAGCTTCCAGTCTAACCAGAAGCGGTTGAATAGCCGTGTTTTACATGGAGCGACCGCATATCAGACCTCCACAACCCAGTTATAGGGCAAGATAATAGTACTCCTTGAATAAACTGATGGTTTTTTTTTTTTTGGGTGGGAAAATCATCCTTATGACATCCCCGCTCTTGGGCGGAACGGGAGATAGTGTCAGACTCTTACTGACTAAAAACCCACTCCTGTTCCTTCGTTGCCTTCGTCCCAGGGCCCCGGGTTCCGCTTTCACACTACCCGTGGCCCCAGTAGGCTTCGACCCTGCTGGGCCCCTACGATTTGCTGACATTTCCTTGAGGCGCGCGTGGAACAGTACGTGCCGTCGACGACTTGGGCTCGGTCCGGACGGTTACCGGACGGTCGGACGGCGAGCCACCCATTGCTCGCCGTCCGCAAGCCCGCGCCTACAGTGGCCGGAAATCGGGATCGGAATCCCGGCGGCGGCGGTTGGAGCGTAAGGACCGTTGCCTCACGCGATCGGCCGCCTCCTTTGCTAGCATTACTGCTTCGCAGAAGGAGGCGGCCGCCTGCCACTCCTCCTCGCTCCGGACCATGGCCTGAACCAAGGCCCGGCGCGAGAGATCGCCGCCGCCGATTGCCCCCACGAGGACACGGCGTTGCTCTGCCCAAGCGGGGCACACCTCCACCGTGTGCTCTACCGTGTCCTCCGGGTGGGCCACACGGTCAGACTTTCTGGCGTCTGTAACGACTGTCAAATATTCATGAATGGCAACCGAGACAACAGCTTTATGTGCTTTATGAGGCACGGGGTATCCCTTCAACCTCATCAGTTTTACTAAGAACGGATAAATTTAATTAATGAATGAATAAAATTCCGGTCTATATAAACAAGGTTATGTGTAAAACACTAACAACCTTGCAGGACTGTATTACTATCATCATAAACAACAACTTTTGTTCTATGACTTTTTACATAAAACATAATTCATTTACCAAATACAAACCTTCAAGATTTCATTGTTTTATCTCATTTCAACTATTTATAACTATATCTATTTTGCTATACCTACGTCTGTATGAAGCGACGCAAGCGCATCAAGCACCAACGCCGCCCGATACCCGCTCCCCTCCGTTATTGTACTATCGCTTGCTTTGCATAGACTTCGTAATATTTAGAATGTTAGATTTAAATATTTTTATTTTTTTATGAAAATCTGATAAACTAAAATATGATAATTTAAAAAAAATCATAAAGCAAAAGTTGTTGTGTTTGATGTCAGTAACATAGTCTTGAGAGGCCGCCAGTGTTTTACAAATAACCCTGTATATATCTTAAATTACTTTTTTGTTTGTCTTTTGTCTTGATATGGTCATGTGAAGACGAGGATTTTACCGAAAAAAGTTACAAGTAAATATATGGATAAATAGAGAGAGAGAGGGAGGCCAAATAAAAGATGGGTGGATTGTGGGAGGAGTGATATAAAAGAAAAGGGAGTTAGTAATAGCGTGACGGGTGACAGGACGTCGACCCCTGATAACACGGGACAAGGGCAGAAAGAATAAATGTTTTTTTTGTGAAAGTGATCATCAGGAAAATATTATGTTTAGATACATATTAATTAATACAAATCGAATCCATGATAGCAGTATGATAAGTAAAGTACTTGTACACTTTCAGGTTGAAAAGAAAACTTTGACGACAAAATATTATTTTGAAAAAGTTGCATTTTATACGTTTCGTTTTACGTTTTTTAAAATTGTGAGGGAATTACCTAAATTTTTAGTTGCAGAGGTATTTTCTAAAGTGAACCACTAGTTTTCACTGGACAGTTGAGAGGTTAACAAAAATATTACGCTATCAAGCATGTGAATAAGTCACAACATTGCCGAAAAACTGTGCGCTAAAAGCTTGAGTCCAAGAGCTTTCAACGCGAACATCTCACGTAAGTAAAACAGACCGTGTATTATATAAAAGCAGCATCAAAGACACGACCTTCACACAACTTTATATGTCTGATTGTGTTTACTAAATCAATAAACACTGATGCATCTGCCTCATCTATTATTCATTCGGAATGCGATAGAAGTCTGGCCTTTTGGCAAAAGTATACCTATGGCTTTGCAAACCCTCCGTGAAAAACATAATCTGTGCGCTGAGTGCGAATTGGATCAAAACGTTTACCGCGTTTGGCTCTCTGATTGGTTAAGAGCTTGGAGCGCGCCAATCGGAGCGCCGAACTTCGTAAACATGTCGATCGCGTTAACGTAAAACAAACTCGCACTAGGCACTCTGATAATAAATAAATCTCTTTGTTTTAATATTTAAACCAGCGAAAATGTAAGTCGACCGAAGCCGTGGTACATAGTAAATTATACCTCCAAGATATGACTAAATAATAGGTATTACTGTATCTTATTTACTTATACCATTTTTGTTACAGTAAAATGGATTATCCTCACATAAAAACATGGAATTTTAAATCTATATTACGATAAATATGATATTTATTCGTAATAATTCGAGTATTTTGTTCCCTTAGGAATATGATACACGCTTCTGTAGCTCTTACGAATTGTATGTTCTCAAAATACTGTCACATCTTATAATATTGTGTTTGCTCTTTTGGGAACAAAAATGATAATAACTGGAACTAAGTATTATATTTTTGAGAATATGAGTATTTAATGTACAAACGTGGCATGATCGTCGTGTTTACATTCAATACTCTATACGAGTATGCGGTAAACAGTATAATCTCGCAACCTCTACTGGAAAGGATCCTTTGACCAGACGGGTGTCGAGTCTGGTCTGGGCAACTGACTATTGTACCTATATATTGAAATCGCGCGGAGAACTTTAATAGATACTGTGATGTAGGATTTGTGTGACATTTATTTCGTGTAAATGAATTCAGATAACACGAATATTTTGTACAGAACCATTTATTCAAACATCGAAACTACCATTTTAATACAAAAACGTCAACAAAGTTCAGTTTATTTTGAACAATATTGATGGCTACACGTTTAGCCTCGAGCATAAACAAAAGCAATATATGCACATTGTGGAAATAACCATATTTGCATTTAGATCAGATATTTCGAGCTGGAGAAGTCCTTCAAAGCCTGACTCGGTTAGAAATAGCAGCAAGGCCGAGCCGACGAGGCCGCAAAGTCATATACCTATATTTACTTAATAATACATCTTAGTTACCTTGTGGAGGCGGATAAATGAGTCGCTGATGATTCGGACACAGTGGCCGAATTAGCACATTTTTAATTTAATATTATTTTCACTGACGATTCGGACACACACTATAATAATAATAATTATATTCCACAACTATCACACAACGCCGTCTAGTCCCAAGCTAAGCAGAGCTGGTGTTATGAGTACCAGACAACTGATAAACGTACTTATATATTTCTAGATACATACATATTATAGATAAATTACACCCAGCCACAGAACAAAAAATCGTGCTCTTCTCACAAACATTTGTTCTGTATAATGTAAAAGTGTAAAAGCGTTACCGAAACTATTTTAGGATGGATTGAAGGCGGTTACTTCAGGTAATCAATTTCTTTATATATAATAAAGCTTTTCTGATGTGACTGTACTAAACAGCTTCAATAAATAAGTGGTGGTGTCCGAATCGTTACTAAAAAAATATTGAAAATAACATGTGTCGATTTGGACACAGTGTCCGAATCAACAGAGTTACCATCTCAGATAAATATTTCAACAATACTTATAATTACGATGCATGCCGCCTTATATGTAAAACTGTGGGTGACATCACGTAGCGCCTTGCTCCCTGGTACACTGCTTAGTATTTTCGTCCCGTTGTGAGGGAATATAAAATTCGTATCACGATCTCTGAAGGGTCCTACTCACTGCTTATCTTAATACTATAACAGTCTCTTAAAGAAAATGTTTACTGAATACGAAAAGTAAATGATGCTTTTCTAGGTCGATGATGACAGATAGAGGGAGCGTCGCAAATAAAGAATCTTTTGAAAAAATAGGAGAGAAAACTGAACTCCCTATTCTGAAAGTAAACACGATCGAGTTACCTTCGGTATTCATAGTAGAAAATGGTAAAACACACCGACGCCTATGGATACAGACATGAGTAAAGAGTGAGTTCGACGTACGATTTTTACAAAATAGTCAACTCAGTTTCGGCAGCGAACTGTATCGTTCTGAAATAATAAAAAGGTATTACTTCAACAGCTTGTAGAAATTGCGACTTTTATATTCGCTTAATTTCAAGAATTTTATGATATCGCCAAAGAAGCGCTTTTTGTTTATTTACCTTTGAATGTTTGGTTTCGACCTAGTGAGAGTCGCGGGAGTGCGGTGGATGCGAGACGCACAGGATCGGTCGTTGTGGCGTCGCTTGGGGGAGGCCTATGTCCAGCAGTGGCCTTCTTTCGGCTGAAATGATGATGATGATGATGTTTGTTTTCAATTCGAACGATTAGGAGAATATTGTATAGGATTTTATTTTCTGGGATGTTTTAAACCGTTTTATCGTGAATCTGAATCCCTTTTAACAAGTTTGATTCTTACACGGAACAGATATTTGTATGGCCTACAAATAATTGTTCCAGGTCTGAGTCTTATGTATGTGAGTTAACACGTTTGTTGCAACCACGATACAGAAGTAATTCCTAATGTAAGGTAGCGATTTGATAAATATACGAAAACTAAAAAGTGATAAATCCAAGTAGCAATGTCCTTGATCAACTCTGTTCCAGTTGAATGTATTCTGATTTTTCTTAGTAGCATATTTAATGATATAATTAATGTTAGATATATACCTAGCTACAACTTCTGCTAGTTACATTTCCCAAAGGGACGTCTGTTCACTAAAGTTTCTCCGAAATAGTTGAGTATGCAAGACAGCTTGTTGCAATGTTCCCTGCTGCACACAGCGCTAGCATTCATGTTTCCATGGAAACTAATCAACCAACCTATACACCGTTTGTCAAGGATCGACACACAAACGTACACCATGGATCCAGTACTGAATTCTGGATTCAGTGATAAAATTTTTAATCTGACTTTTCCTAATTAAAAAAAACGATAAGTTTTTTATTTTAAAGGCAAGGAAATCGAAACCCTTAGGGTACTTCTCGTTGACCTACCATCCTGAAAATAGTCAACACAAAATATTTTTTTTTTTTTGCAATTTGGAAAAATCTTCGAGACTCGGGACCGAAACTATTTATGTACATGGGATTTTTTTTGTTGGGAATTCATCCAATGACTTTTCCCGCTCTAGGGCTTAGCGGACCTTCACTTTAACTTCGTTCCAGGGCCCCGGGGTTCTCTTTTGCACAACCCATGGCCCCAGTCAAGAAAAATAGAAATTGTTTAAAAAAAAGCTTCAGAGACAATAGAATAGAATAAAACTTTATTGTTTTTTTTTTGCTTTTTTTTCAGAGCTTTGTTATAGATCGACAAAATCAAAATATTGACACAAATTATGTCTAAGAGCCTCAAAGACAGCCCTTATGCATAAAAGCATTCTCTGTATTGCTCCAAAAATGTATAATAAAATACCAAATGTTATTAAAGATTTGAACTTGGCACAATTTAAACGGAAACTTAATGATTTTTTAATTGAAAAATGCTACATACCATTGACGAATTACGTCTTGACACAACGTTTTAAACTGACAATTATATATTTACGCTTGAAAACTTGACTAATTGATTGTATTTTACATGTTTGTAATAACAATTAATTGTATTTTAATTTGTATTGTAATTGTTTGTAATAATAAATAATTGTATTTTAATTTGTATTGTAATGTTTTGGATGTTATACCAATTTTAAATTGTTAAATAGTGTATGCCCAATCGGCAGCTTATTGAGATACCATAAATTAACTATAAGACCTGATGTATCTAATATTTTAATTTGTATTGTAATTGTTTGTAATAATAAATAATTGTATTTTAATTTGTATTGTAATGTTTTGGATGTTATACCAATTTTAAATTGTTAAATAGTGTATGCCCAATCGGCAGCTTATTGAGATACCATAAATTAACTATAAGACCTGATGTATCACCAAAAAGCACATTAATACTTTGACTTTGACAGTTACTAGACTTCGACCCTGCTGGGCCCTTTTTTTATTGGTTGGGAAAATCATCTTATGACAAATCCCGCTCTTGGGCGGAGCGAGAAATAGTGTCAGACTTTTACTGCCTTAAAACCCACTACGGTTTTGCTGACATCTTGAGGCGCGCGTGGAACACTACGCGCCGTCGATGACTCGGGCTCGATCCGGACGGTTTCCGGACATGGGTAAGTATGTAAGAACAAGGTCGACTTCCTCTTGACCGGTATTTTTTTCACATTAGTTCACAATTATTAAGTTGGGTTACCCCTTTTTTCACAAAGTTGGTTAACAGGCTAAGCAAAACTAAACACTTTTTAATGCCATTATGATCGTTTCTGTACATGTAGGTGAGTACCATTAGCCCACAAAATGGCTTCGTAATTATATGTTTGCTGCTGTTTTTATTATATTTATAATGGTAACTTTTTTGAGGATCTGAATATTAAAGTTAATGTGATTGGTATTATTATTATGATAACTATGATAAAGGTTAGTACAACTAGATTCTTTTTAGGGTTCCGTACCTTAAAAGGAAAAAACGGAACCCTTATAGAATCACTTTGTTGTCCGTCTGTCTGTCTGCCTGTCGGTCTGTCAAGACCCTTTATCTCGGGAACGCGTTATATCAAGTTGCAATTAAAACCACATACTCAAGTTTGCAGTCCTTAAATCAAACTTTTAAGTTAACGAAATTAAAAGATACCACCGTTTATGTCGCTCAAGGGAATAAAAATTCTTAGGGTACTTCCCGTTGACCCAGAATACTGAAATTTGAAAGAAAGAAAGAAAGAAAAATAATTAAAAGCATTAAGTCCGCCTCTGCACTTTTGTGTGCATAAAGAATTAATAAATAAATATATGAATAAATTTGAAAATAAATATATAAATAAATCTAAAAAGAGTAAATTTGTTGTTACGTCATAAAAAAAAAGATTTTTCAATTCGGAAATATCTTCGAAACTCCATTCGTGAATTACTACTTACATAGGTAAGTTTGTACGGAACCCTCAGGGCCCGAGACCGACCCTCACTTGCCCTGTTTTTTTAGGGCTCCGTACCTCAAAAGGAACCCTTATAGGATCATTTTGTGGTCTGTCAGACAGACAGACCACAAAATGATCTGTCAAGACCTTTATCTCCGAAACGCATGGAGGTATTGAGTTGAAACCATATACTCAAGTCTGCGGTCCCCAGCTGTAAAAAATCAAACTTCTAAGATAACGAAAAAAAAAGATACGGCCGTTGCGTTTTTTACAACATAAAGTTGTAAAAAACGTGTATTTCGACACTCTCAAGGGAATCAAAATTCATAGGGTACTTTCCATTATCCTAGAATCCTGAAATTTGACATGAAGTAAGGTCTCATAGCATTAGTATAGGAAAAAATCTGAAAACTGTAAATTTTTAATGACAAAAAAAAACTATTTGCGATTCGTAAAAATCTTTGAGACTCAATCCGGAAATTGAACTTTTTTCATAGGTAAGTTTGTACAGAACCCTCAGTGCGCGAGTCCGATTCGCACTTGCCCTTTTTTTATTGTATATAACTTAATTTTAAGACCGCGCTAGCATTAGGTATTGTCGCACTCTGCGGCGGTAGAACTTCGGTATGGGATCTTCTCCTTGAATGAAACTCTTGGGAGGCTATCACGGTTTACTTATACTTTTCAGGATTCGGTATCAGTTCATTTCGCTACAATGGTTATATCTGAACTGCAAAAACTAGACATTTCTTTGAACTACTCAATTTTTAAACCTATTCTAGAACTGCAAAATCTTTAAAAGTATATTTTACAAGCCAGTTCGTTAGCTATAAAAACCTAACTCATGCGATCTCCTTTCAATATCACAGTATTTACCTTTAATAATAGTTGTAAGGGAGATCTTTAAAAGAGACTTTGACCCCTGAGTTTGTTTCGGTGTTTCTTCTCAGGGTAGTCAGCTAGAAAACACCGGCCTCATCTAGTTTAAAATGACAAAAAAAAAATGACGTGTAAAAGTGTTTTTTTAAACCTACTTACAAAATAAAAAAATAAAAAATAATAATAATAAATAAATAAATAATTATGGTTTGTATAGATCGCTTCTGCATTGTAGTCGGTATTTTTTTTTGCGATTTCTAGCAGGTTTACTAAGCTTACTTTTAGTATAAAAACCTATTTTTCACGTTTCTTTAGACCTTTACAAAAAGAAGATATCGACAAGCAACGGATTCACAATGTCTATTGAAAACTTAAACGTCAAAAATACTTTACTAATTTGTAGTAAAAACTTTTTATACAAAAAAATAATAATCGGCTTCACTAAAAAAACACTAAAAGGATCAAAATAAATTTAATTTCGGAAGTCGGCGTTTCTCGGAATTGTTTGTTATGACTTCCGAAATTAAAGTTATTTTGATCGTTTTAGTGCTAGTGCTTTTGAACACGGCTAGGATACATTGATTAATTACGGAGTTCCGGTGCCTATCTTCCGACTTCATCATCGTCATCAGATCATTTCGATGATACCATTTTCAACATTCAGAACCATTTATTTATTTTTGTCATAGTCGGTTAACTATCTTTCTCCATTGTGATATCTAAATGAGTATGAGGTTCCGTTGGCCATTTCTGGTCTTGTCATCAGTTACACTTCATCAAATGTTACTTTTTGACTGTAAATGCTTAAGTTTTCGATGAAAATACCGAAATCAATATATTGTTTCTATAATATTTGAGAAGTTCCCTCGATTCCTCATGGATCACATAATGAAAACTGAATTTTAAAAAACTTCGGACTAATCTGGAAGCATATCCTTTGAGGGGTAAATAAATTATTCAAATCGGTCCATAAACGACAGAGTTCTGAGGTGATAAACAATTTAAAAAAAAAACAACGCCTCCTTTTTTGAAGTTGGTTAAAAAAGCAATCAATTCCAAATTTATAAACGAACCATTTACAACCGATATCGAGGAATGGTAAATAAAACTGAACAAATAAATTGCGATAAAATTAACAAACGAACTATACGGTTGTCGGTTATAAAGTCGGCCTTGATAAATGTTTCCCTTGACATTAATGTAGGGGTGCTCGATTTTGAGCTGTGGAGTTACAGCGTGGCGCCTTGACTTGTGTCGCTTAGTCACGTCAAGGGAAGCTAAACATGTTATTATTTACCGCTTTATTAGTACATGTTATCGTGATTATGGTCATGTGAATTGAGTTTATAAAATCTTTGCAAACACAATTATTTGGTTGTAGGTTAAGTATTAATGCTGCGGAGTTGTTGAAAAGAGTTACTGTGGCCCTAGAATACATCCTATATACGTCATCCACGGGGGTTATTTTAGACCACTTCCCAGCTCGAAAAAGGTTAACAATTACTATTGATACATAGTCGTATAGTTAATATAGGGGTGTTCAGTTTAAAGCCGTGGAGTTAAAGCGTGGCCATGACTTACATCGCTTAGTCACGTCAGGCCAAGCTAAATATTATTATTTACTATTGTACTGTTGTACGCATTATGATGACAATAATTTTGAAGAATCTTTGTAATATTTAATGAAAATTAAACTCGTGTTTACGAGTGCTTGGTTGTCGGTTAGAAATTGATTCCCTTGACGTTAATGTCAGGGTGCTCGGTTATGAGCTGTGGAGTTATAGCCTGGCGCCGTGACTTGTGTCGCCCGGTCACGTCAAGGGAAGCTAAGCACGTGACCAAGCGTCACAAGCTAAGTCAAGTCAGGATATAGAAGTGATATAATGCATGTGATTACTGTCATGTGAGGTTTTGAAGAATCTTGGTTGTATCTATTGGACGATAATAAAAGCGTTTCTGAAAAAAAAAGGGGATTTGTAACTGTAATACCCGTTTACATTTTGATTAGGCTCTTTCTTGTTACATATGATTTCACTGTTACGTAGTGCAATAACCGTGCGTGTTTATTTAGAGACGTTACATTCAGGAGTCACCTAGGGCGTCACTGTGTGAAAATAGACATAGGTAACTCATATTTGCATTCTCTTTATGATACGATCGGTAGTGGTGACCTCTCGCGCCTTGTCCTGGTTCAGGCCACGGTCCTGGAACGCAAAAGGCAACTGAAGGGCACAAATCTTGTTTTAGTCAGTAAAAGTCAGACACGCCCTCTCGCTCTAGGGTAGAGCGCGAGAAGTGATTGGATGAATTCCCAATCTAAAAAAATCCTTCAAAACTTTTTTACAAAAGCTCATTCGCATATTAGACCAAAAAGGTGCCTATTGACTTGTATTGCACTTAAGCAAACACTACCAAAATGTTTTAGTTTTGTATTGTTTCAAACCCTCACCTTTCAATGGCCTATTTCCGGGGGTGACATCGGAAATCGCAATATGATCACACTAATATAATAAAGGCAAAGTCTGTGAGTGTGTGTGTGTGTATAATTGTTACTTCTTTACGCTGGAATGGCTGAACGAATTCCGACAAAACTTGGTACACGGGTAGATCATGACTTGGATTAGCACAAGGAATTCTTTTTATCCCGAGAGTATGTTCCTTTCGGGCAATTTTCTAATTTCACGTGGGTGAAGCCACTGACTGCAGCCAGTCTTTTATTTTATTCATCGTCGTCATCATCATTTTAGCCGAAATAGGTACGTCCACTATTGGACAAAGGCCTCCCCCAAGTATCGCCATAACGACCAGTTCTGTGCATTTCGCATCCATCGGATTCCCGCTACCCTCACTAGATCTTCGCTCCACCTTGTGAGAGGCCTTCCAACGCTGTATTTTCCGCTACATGGTCGCCACACCAGAATCTTTCGTCCACTGGTATTTATTTTAACATGTTAATTACAATACTTATCCACACATACCACCACGGTATTTACCAACATACATTTTTCGGATGGCAGCAGACAATTATAGGGCGCCCTAATTCTCACACAAAAAGCTAAATGATGAATACACCTAACACAAAGGTTGGGAAGAACAAAGCCCTTAGTATTGAAAGCCTGTACAATACTATAAATAGGTTCCTATGTAAATTATACATCGGTTTTGTATTTTATTGAATCACGAGGCAACTGTTTAGTAGCGTAAACAATTGATATTCGCGCCGGTTACGAACTTTTTATGTTGTATGAAAGGAGAAACTGGGTAGATCAATTAGAGTACCCAGTGTTTGGTGGCAAAAAATAAGGGACCTCGTGTGCCGCATACTCACCGTAGGGAGTCGGAGACAGACAATGGATTAATTACCAGGATAAAGCGTACAAATGGACCACTACTGTCTGGTGCTCGCTGCACGTAGCCCACGTACGCAGGTGATTTTTCATAATTTAAGCAATTCTGACACAATCTTGATTGCCACAGAAAAATATACAGTTAGTAAATTAACAAAACGAGAATTGATAGGTTATAATAATTATGACATTATTTTATTCTTTATGAAATAATTTATAAGAATCTTTAATTATTATTGTATAAATTTATAATTATGACATTGTAATGATTTTATTTATTGCCTGAATTTTAAATTAATCTAGTTATAAGAAGAATATAATTTTTAATTATCAATCTGTTCGAAACAAACATTTATATTTTTATATATAAAGATACTACAGTAGTACTACAACTATTGTAGTGGTTAGAACTTGGCAATTCGTAGTTAGCAAATAACATGTTCCTTCTCTTCTCTCTTGTATAACACATAGGGTTGCCAACTTATATTTAAAGAAATACAGTATATCTGATGTCAAAGGAGGTAAATAAAGAGTAAGGACTTATAAAAAATAGTAATAAAGATTTATTAAAAAAAAAAAGTTCTTTTTTTACTTTTTACAGCATAACAATTTTTCATTGTTTGTAAAAGAATTATACACTTCAAACATTCTAAGTTTATATATCAGGAGCTCATTTTTAATAAATGTCAATGAAGCCTTGTTCCTCTTTTCCGCCACTTCACATTCATGATCGTAAAGACTCAGTAAAGTCCACTTTTTTGGTGATGATACTATGTATGCATCATACGTGAATGGCACTAGCATAGTAAACATTGTCTTAAAAAGTATTTCAGCGTCCTCTATTAGTGTTATCTATACTTATAATAAATCTGTAGAAGTGAATATGAAATGACAGGGGGTTTTACTGGACCGACACCGAACCCCAAAAAGGTGAATAAAAAAAATTTTGTCTGCCTGTCTGTTTGTTCAGGCATCACGCAAAAACTACCAGTTCGATTACTATTAAACTTGGTATAATTATTCTTTAATATCCTGGGCACCACACTGGGTAATTTTTATCCCGGAAAAGTATATACACTAAAAAACAAACTTAATTTTGCGGTTCAATCCCCAGACCCGATTACTGTACCAACCGAAAATAATAAGTTTGTCGTAGGTTACGTCACCCGCAGTGGAGTTCACTAAGGGGCGCTGCACACGGCTAAGATAGGTACTTTAATATTTTATCTTAAGATACAATATCGGTCGCCATATAATTCAATAGACTATCACACACGACGAAAATAATAAATAATATTTCATATTTTCGTACCTCAAGAAATCTAATAAAACCATTTTCGATTTCTACGCGGACGAAGTCGCGGGCAAAAGCTAGTAGATTATAGATTAGGTACGCCTACATGATATAGAGTACAATATTCTATTTTAGAGTACGGTTGGCAACCCTAGTCAGACGCCACTTCCCTGCACTAGAAAAGAATTTTCTCACTGATGGCGGGAAATAGCATCTGGGTAGGTAAGTAGGTAGTAGGTGTTGTAGAGCCTCTATCACTTCCTAATAGAGTCTAGCTACCACATGATAAATAAAAAAATAAACAGTAATATTGAGTTTCAGAAAAAAAATATATGGTCAGGTGATATTAGGACGGCTAACAGGACGATAGGCATGAGTAACATATGAACTAACTGCTGCCATGCTTCGCCCACGTGAAAATAGATAAATTTACCTCAGGGAACATATTCCCAGGACAAAGAGTATGTGCTATTCCAGGACATGTTCTTCCCGTGTGCCAAATTTCATCCAAGTCCCTGCAACAGTCTCAGCGTGAAGGAGTAAGAAATCTTACAAACTTTTGGTTTTATAATATTAATGTGATGTAAAATAATAATATCCATACTTATAATAAATCTTTAGAAGTGAAAATTCTGTACATTGAAAATATCAAAAAATAAATGGCAGGCGTTACAAACCGATAACGAACCCAAAAATGTGATTAAAATTTTTTTTGTCGTCTGTCTGTCTGTTTGTTCAGGCATCACGCAAAAATTACCAGTTCGATTACGATGAAACTTGGTATAATTATTATTTAATATCCAGAACACCACACTGGGTACTTTTTATCTCGAATAAGTATATACAATAAAAACAAATTTAAATTTGCGGTTCGATCCCTAGACCCGATTACTGTACCAGCCGCAAATAATAAGTTTGTCGTAGGTTACTAGGCTAAAATACTATAATATTTTATCTTAAGATACAATATCGCTCGCCATACAATTCAATGGACTATCACACACGACGAAAATAATAAATAATATTTCATAGTTTCGTATCTCAAAAAACCTAATAAAACCGTTTTCGACTTCTATGCGGACGAAGTCGCGAGCAAAAGCTAGTTATAGAAATAAATCCTCTAGTAGAGTTAAATATAAGCCTTTTCATTATTTCCATCCTTACAGCATATACTTTAAAAGTCTCAAGTCCTCAAAGCCTTTAAAAAACAACAAACTTCCAAATTTTTCAAATGTTAAGTTGTAAACGTTATCTGAACACAAAGGTGACGACAGACTTGTAAGTTCGTTACTTTTCGAACAAAGCCCTGAACGAGGCATACGTCCGCTTTTCCGCCTGGGAAAATTCAATTCATGTTCCCTCGAAACAAACGGAGTTTGTAAAATATAAACGATTACACCGAAAACGGATTTACCTCCATACGGTGGTCCGAAACACGGCGCTTGCCACGCCAAAATATTACTGGAATAATTTAAAATGCAGCGAATGTGTTGCTTTTAAATTCAGAAGATAAATTCGTGAAACAATTAGTGAGAATGTGATTGATAAAAAATATGATATTCGTGAAAAACGTAAAATGGTTTTAAGATAACTGTTTTTTTTTTTCATAAAGCATGAGGCCTTTATAATTTTATATTGCGACCAATAAAATGTATAGGTATTGAAAATAAGTAAATAATAATAATTCAAGAATGGAGGTATACCTTAACTCTGCGGGTAGGTACACTTGAAAGATTTACCGTGGCTCTACTACGCAAAAGGCAACTGAAGAATACAGGTGGGTTTTGGTCAGAAAAAGTCTGACACACCACATCATCATCACAACATGTGAGAAAAACTTACATCGAAGAGACCTTTAATGTAAGTATTTCTTGCATATTGTGTGCCAGAAGACAAACCCTTTTTTAGTTCTTGGATCTATTTTTTAGTTAGACTCGCAAATTTATTTGGATAGTTTTAAAAACATAAATACTATATTAATTTCAGTAATTGTATTTTAAAATTCAAACTTACATTATCAACATTTTTTTGGGTAGCGAGTAATTGATTCCTAAAATTAAAGGACTCAATCAATAATGATTCTTTGGGATCCATTTAGAACACTAAAAGTATAATATTTATTATTTCGATTATAGAATATAAAGTATCTGATGATAAAAACTCGACAAAAGCTAACGTATTTAGCCAGCAAGCAGATAAAGACTGGACTGAAAATTGTGAAGCCTAATTGTGAATAACATAATCAAGAAAAAATACGTCTGGATATTTTCGTCGAATAAAAAAAAAGTCAGTCACCCTGTATACATGTCTATGTAGGTACACATGTATAGTGCCTTAATACAAAGTTTTTAGATGGTATTTTTGATAAGAATAAAAAACATCACCTTTTAAAAAGAAGAGCCCAAACAAATTGAAACACCTACGCGTTAGGTTTCAATAAAAGCCTAGTATTTGATTTAATTTTCAAATTTATTTTATGTGGCAACATTCAAATTGATTTGAGTGCTTGACAGGAAGTCGTTCAAATAACGGTTTTAAAATATTAAAGGGGGGGATGTCTCCTCCCTTGCGCTAGCACTGGGTTAGCGTTCGGACGTAAATTCTAGTGGCGACTATGATAAATTCACTTACTTAGCAGTCTACATTTTGTACTGATAATTATTAAGAAACAGTGTGATTATCTGAAGAAATAAAAAAGGTGTATTATTTTAAGGTGTATACACACCTAATTGGCTTGCTTCTACTTTATATTTCGTAGCCCCATTGATACTCTAATGAAATACTACTTACGATTTACCTACAAATAACAAAATAAGCAGCTTTGTCCATTTTCAGCAAAGGCCATTGTGGTAGAATTACAATGTGCATACGTGGGCCACGTAAGCCGATCTGTGCGCGTCGGTCTCTATACATTTTATATGGCAACTAGACTTGCAAAGCTACATTAGATCCACGCCACGCAACGCGAACCTACGTACAAATCAGGCGTGGTTCACGTGTGCGTCGGTCTAGTATAGTTCTCGCTTTATTGAATGAATAAATGTTTCTTTACAAAGATTTTGTTAAAGACCGTAAGAAAACAAAATATTTCCTTAATTTTAATATAAGAATCGTCTTTATTCTATTATTTAATTTCTATTGTATGCCCATATACACACATACGCATATACTAACGAATATTTTTTAATTATTTATTGAAAATAATTACGTATGAGTTCAACGATCAGTTTTGAAGACTAATGTTAATGTAACGAGATAATTACTGTGTAAAAGGCGGGGTCCTGATGTCCTGAAATACAGGCTTGCAGCCTAGTTTAGACACCAGTCTTCCACAATAATAAAAACTTGTCACTACATTTTAAGAATTTGATGTATTGTAAAATAATGTGAGAAAAATAAAAATAATCATTTATTCGTTATTATTTCCCAGCTAGCTTGGGGTCAGCTTCCAGTCTCGACTGTCAGTATCTAGTCGAATGCGGCTAAATTCCTGTGTTTTGCATGAAACTACTGCCTATCAGACCTCCAGAACCCAGTTACTGCAGGTCAACACGATGCTTTTTGATTAGATTGACGATTACACTTTCTGGCATCTGATTACCTGTAACGACCGTCAAAATTCGGAACTAATGGTATTTTGTGCTTTCCGAGGCACGGGATATCAGAAATGTCTTAGACAGATTTAGAAAAGAAACATAAAATGAATTGAAAAAATCACAACGTTACTACGTTACGTTACGTTACGCCCCAACCGCCGCCCGCCGGGATTTCGATACCGATTTCCGGCCACCGTAGGCGCGGGGTTGCGGACGTCGAGCAATGTGTGGCTCGCCGTCCGACCGTCCGGTAACCGTCCGGACCGAGCCCAAGTCCTCGCGCGCCTCAGGGAGATGTTAGCAAATTGTAGGGGCCCAGCAGAGTCGAAGCCTACTGGGGCCACGGGTAGTGTGAAAGTGAAAACCGGGGCCCTGGAATGAAGGCAAAGAAAGAACAGGAGTGGGTTTTTAGTCAGTAAAAGTCTGACACTATCTCCCGCTCCGCCCAAGAGCGCGATTTGTCATAAGATGATTTTCCCACCCAATAAAAACAATGGTACTTACCCGGTTTAGAACTCACAACCTCATGCATGAAAGTCGAGTGCCTTAACCACTAGATCATGACGGCTTCTTCGTTCCTTCTACGTCACTCAAGACATTTACTTCGATTATTTACAAAATACATTAATTCATTAGATTTACAAAAACAGCAAAACTAGGTCAGAAGAGTTTGTATTCTGGGCCAACGCTGCGTCAAGCGTTCGCCCGCGTGGGCACCCGTCGCGTGACGTCGCACGTGTGTCGTGTGCGACGGTCCCCTTAACGGAAACCAAAACATTACCTGCTCAGTATCGCTATTTCAACTTTAACGGTGTGCGTGTAGTCGTGTCGATGGAGAACTTTAATATCTTATTATGTAGCAAAAAAGGCGCGGGGCGCGGCGACGGAGCACTTTTGTATAGGACCGCGCGGGCGCCCGCTTAACACAGCGTCGGCCCTAAGCCTACTTTTTTTTGGTCCTCCGATTTCCTTTGAAAGCCTATCCAGTTCTAATGTTTATACCCTTAATTCTATTCAGTCTGTAAAAGGTTGTATAGTTAAGTAAATAAGTAAAAAGTAAGGCGAGGTTGCGTGCCCGTTATTATTATACCTGAGGAGGGCTCGATAGTCGCCCAGATCTATGATAACAAAACATTTTCGATGATAGGTTACAATTTCGCTTTTATCACTACAAATTACGATTGATTTTTAAATACAATTTACGTGTCTTTTACTTCCCTTCAATTATTTTAGATTATAATTTAGGTGTCTTCAAGGCTAGAGTGAATAGGCTCTTAATAAAATAGTGCGCCTCACCATTAACGATTGCGCCACTGTTTACCATAAGGTGGGATCGCAGTCAAGCTCTGGTTTATATCTAGTAAAATAATAATTATTATAAAATTACCTATAGTATCATTACTAGAGTGAAATCATTTTTATTATCATTTTTACACTACAAATCTTTTGATTCATCTTACTGTGAACCTTATAATCATACTGTGTTTGCTGATCACATCTTTGCTCAGCTCATTTGAATGATTGAACCAATGACAGTGAAAAATAACACCACTTAGAACTAGCTATCGTAAATGTAGATCGCTCACTCACGCAAATAAGGCGGATCGAGGCTACAGTGGCTCATAAAAGTAGTAAATCACACTTAATTCTGACTCCCGGAGCCACTCGTCCCAACCCCTCATTCGTGAACAGAATGCTTATTGAGTTATTTTTATGAGAAAGACATCTTTTCTCTACGTACGTTTTCTTAGAAGCCAAACTCATCACGCGACGCCATTTTAACCGTGAGATGTACTGCTTACTGTTCACACACAATTTCGTGAAAATCTACTTCTTAGTTGTGTTTTCATACTCGTACTTATTCATTCGATCTTTTTTTGTTGCCCAGTTTATGGTATCTCCGCTGCACAGATATGTATTTTTTTTATTAGGTATTATTATTAAAAAAACATTGCCCAACACTAGGAATAGCTCTTATATCCCGCACGGGTCCACTAACATATAAACTCACATAATACATCATTATCTACAAAATACGAAATCCACCATTACTTTTCACATTGCGGGGCGAACCAACCATTAATTTTCACAACCGGTGGATCAACCGTTACTTTCATGTCAAAAAAACATGTATAGATCATTTCAAATAAAATAATTCTCATCGAAATTCGACAATTTACAATGTAGTAAGTAAAGAGTTTACAATACACACGTGATTTGTCATAATCTGACGGTTTTTTTTGGATAATGATAAAATAACTTCTCTCGCCCTTGGGCGGAGCGAGTGGGCGTTTTAGACTTTTGCTGATTAAAACCCACTCCTGTTCCTTCTTTGCCTTCGATCCAGGGCCCCGGGGTACACTTTCACATAACTCATGATGACAAACCGACGATGTTTCCAATTTTCCGGTGACATGTACAAGCTGTTTAAGACATTTTACAGTATAGGTAATAAATACTGCATCATATTTATTCATTATTTTCAAGATTATACGAATGTTAGTAATATGCTCTGTATGAACCTTAATTCCGTGAACCTTTTTCTCTAAATGAGCCACTTAAACGGAGTTCGCAGGCGAGTCAATACTTCTTCATAAGAAACCTCGAACTGCCCCGAGGGGATCGTTCGGAATCTATCACCATTTTACGTAATCTCGAGCCTCGTGTTCAGTTCCAGTACTTTTCGGAGTGTGGGCGGACACAACTTCACCTGACGTAAGATTGACTTTTAGAGAGCATTTCGAAGAACAAAAGATATTGGGATTTTATGTAACTTCTGCTTTTATATTGTAAATCAGTGGCTGTAGCCTATCTGTATCGAACGATAGATAAATCTTGGATAAAAGGGATGGCGCTCTTTTTTGGTATTACGTATCGAATAGGGTAAAGGAAATTGAAATCACGAAAATCGGTTTTAGTGACAGCACGTTTAGATTATATCGGAGAGCGGTAACATTGGCGTACTTGCCGCTGCGTAGGAATGGCATCGTGTCAAGTTGGTTATTATTAGTTTATATGTACCTGGGTAGATAGTTTTTGGATTTATATATTTTTTTTATGCTAGACGTCTTCACCCGCGTGCCTATCGACAATTATCAAAACAGAATATACTTCCAGGATATAAAGTCTGTCCTATTCCAGGAACTAATCTACCTATGTGCCAAGTTATATCTAAATCATTTTAGCCGTTTGAGCGTGAAGAAGTAAAAAACATAATTATACACACGTCTCACATACATACATAAAATAATTCAATAAAGCAAGATCATTTGAAGAAAGTATATATAAATAGATAATATATACCTTCAAACTTCTGTCATTATAATATTAGTGTGATATATATTGTAATAGATCGGAAAGCATGAAAAGAGGCCCTGCTCAGTAGTGGGAAAAAACGGACCCATTCATCATCATAATTGAGTGGCAACAGTTGAACTACTTAGTAGTCCTGAGTTCGGGCTTGCGGACGGTGAGTAATGGGAAACTTGCCGCCCGACTGTCCGGTAACCGTCCAGACCGAGCCCAAGTCGTCGACGGCGCGTAGTGTTTCACGCGCGCCTCACGGAGATGTCAGTAATCGTAGGGGCCCAGCAGGGTCGGAGCATACTGAGGCCATGAGTGATGCAAAAAAATCCTTGGGGTCCAAGAACAATGGCAAAAAAGAAACAGGAGTGAGTTTTTAATCAGTAAAAGTCTGACACGGCCCTCTCGCGCCGCCTAAGAGCGGAGGGTGTGATTAGATGATTTTCCTACCTAAAAAAAGTAGTTCTGAGTTGAGCTAAACGAATACTGACACTAACTGACTGACTGACTAGACAGGTCTACTCAAATCTGTGTAGATGTGTGTGTTATATCCTCAAAACACAGACAGACACTACTCTGCGTGGTCCTCTTCGAATTTGACCTTTGCGCATTGTTGACAATTTTTGCTTTTTAGACTTTCAAAGAGACTGTCGTTTGAGTTTTGATTCAGTGTTTCTTTTCAGGGTAGTCAGTTAGAAAACACAGGCCTATTCTAGTTTGAATTGACGAGTAACATATGTTTGTTAGACTTATTTACAAAACAAATATCATTTTTGTCGTTATCATGGTCGTAAAGAAGACACTAATCGTAAAAACTCAGGACGTCTAAAAGTTTAACATAACACTATTATTAAGCTTATTTTCACCATTTTCTTCACATGCCGGAAACAGCCGCGTTGGAAGTTCTCGAGGTGAACCGACGACCTAGTGAGGGCCATGGCCCTTGGGAATCCGATGGATGCGAGATTCACAAGATCTATCATTGTGACGACATTTAGGGGAGGCTTATGTCCATGTCCTAAAGAAATCGATTTACCAACCACATGACTTTTGATCAAGACAGTTTAGCAATTTGTTAGACCAGCTATAAATTACAACTAGCTGTATCAACTACACAATGTCTGCTATATTAATTTGTCGCTTTCAAACCGTGGGTAATTAATTTTACGTGTCGCCCCTGTCAACTCGTAAAGCGTCCATTATATCTACTAAATTATTATGTTAACTAATCACTGTGTAAGTATTTATGATACATATAATAATCGAATGTAATTATGTTCTGACGTTTTAATTATTTTTGCACAATTTATGAACCTGTTTGTTAGCTTATTAATATTTAGTCGATGTATTTTTCACGTTGGTAACATTTGAATCGATTGTCTGTGACGTAAATTGTCACTTTTGATGTCAACTACCTAATTTACCGGTCCTATTGGATTGAGTTACTTAGGCCTACTGTCCACGGACACGTAGCTTTATAGACGCGTATTCGACAACATACGCTTCGTGTACGCCTGCGTACAGCTTACTATGAAATTCTGTCGACGTAGAGGCAACGTCGTGCTGTCGTGTCGTTAAACTACACGTCTGTGGTAGTCCACAGACGTGTGTAGCTTTGCTCGATACCTACTCAGTAGTCGAATTAGGTAACTCCAATTATTTCTACGCAATCCATATTTTATTCAAGTGAACCTGCACTGATCCTTCAAATTTAACACTAATGACAGTGTGACATATACATTTTGGGTGGTGCATAGCATAGCATAGTTGGCCTTATATTGTTCCCACTGCTGGGACTAAGGCCTCCTCTCTAAGAAAGGGAATGAGCTGTAATTCACCACGCGGGCCCAGTGCGGGTTGGTGGATGTCACACGTCTTAAAATTTTTGGTTCTAGAACATGCCAGTTTCCTCACGATGTTTTCTTTCACCGTTTTGAGAGCAGTGGTAATGAAATAAATTACACAAAGAAATGTGTGGTCGGGGCCGTTACCACTGCTAAAAACTGCTTTGGGTGGTGAGTGGACCTTAAAAAAAGGTAGGCATATTTATCCAGTTTTATTGTACGCCACAAGTTTGTAGAAAAATTAAAATTAATTTGCCTGCTTTCGTAAAAAAAGTTTATACCTGCTCCTTTGTTATTCGCAACACAATAAATTGTAGCTGCAGCAGTACGATACTATGACACTAAAATTATAAAGGCGAAAGTTTGAGAGTGTATATGTTTGTTACTCTTTCACGCTGGAACTGCTGAAGGGATTTAGATGAAATTTGGCACACGGGTAGAGCATGTCCTGGTTCATCGGATACTTTTTACTCTAGGAGTGCTTTGTTCTTTTACCTTGGGATATTGTTTTAATATCACGCACACACATCACAGATAATTAAGTATACCAGTTATTCTCTATTACTATTATATATTATATATATATTAGATATCTATAATTACGAAACTTCATGAGCAGGCAAAGATCAAAAACTAACAAGATAAACATCGATTGGTGGTGAATTGTAAATAGATAAGACGCGCCGAATATGAGGAGGGGGAATTCGGTTAGAGGGCGCACTTTTAGTACCTACAGGATGGATAAGACGGTCCTCATTTGGAACTTGGTAAATCTCAGATATTGAAAGCAATTCTCAGGATTTTTAAAAGTAACGTTGCCCTACACTAAAAACTGACTCCTGTATTGTAACCACAGTACAACCGCAACCGCGTACACAAATATGATTTGACTCATATTCACAAGATCACAGACCCAGAATAAGCCTTATTTAACAGTAAACCATAAAAATATTTGTTATCGTGCTGTCAAAGGATTTACCGTATTTTGAACTTTTACAGTACCTACGCTTTTTTCTTATTGATTTGAAATAGGTATTAAACTGAAAATACATAAATTGTAATGAAAAGCCCTTGGACTATATTTCCTCGGGGAAAGTATTAGGTTCATACTTTGCATTATGTATCATAGATACTAGTGATGTAACGAATATCCGCATTCACGAATATTCGCACATTCGTATTCTCAAGAAACATGCGAATATTTGGCGAATGTTCCTGACAAACAAAAAAGAAATCATAATTATATTGATTAAATGGATATAGAATGTCAATACAAGTGATATAATTTTACAATTTCCTATTTATTTTAATATTTTCTATCACACAACTTGCATTTCATTGCACAATTTGTGAAACAACATCACCTCAAATCAAAATAAATCTTTTCGAATGAACCTAATGTGATAAGCTTCGTTCAGTCAGTCTGTAACGGCTCTGCTATGTTCAGTTTAAACTTGGCTTATGAATGTGATAATTTTAATATTCGTTACATCACTAATAGGTACCTTCATCCAGTCATAAACAGCACAACCTTTCTACTGATGGCACGGATGCCTCCTCTGTATGAGAGGTAATGAGCCATAATCTGCCACACGGGCATAGTGTGGGTTCGTGGATGTCATATGCCTTTGAATTTTTGGTTCTAAGACACGACACGGTTTCCTCACGATGTCAATCTTCATCATTTTGAGAGCATTAGTGATGAAATAGTATAATCATCAAAACATTTTTTGCGAGTGCATAAGTCATCAACTCTTTACATTTTGTGGTGATGGCATAAATGTTGATAAGGATTCATCGTTATTACTGCTCCATATATCTTCAACGGCACTGGTATGTCTTTGAGTGACCACTTTTGTTCGTTTTGGTATAAGTCATACCCTCCAGTTTTCCCTTTATCGGTCATAATATCTGGATTCGGTGGCAACATTATTGCGCCATAAGAAACATCATCATCAGCGACAATAATGTATAAAAAAGAGTGGCCTATTCGCCATTTTATAGTGGTTACCTGTGACGTCTAATAACCCATAAATAATAGGACAACTTATTGAAAACAGAAAAAATATTTCATTTAGAATACATGAACCAATGCCATAAAACACAAATAAAATAGTATTCCCTATTTTTCTTACGCTACATGTCAAGCGCCTTTTGTACTAAATTTAGTACAGTGGTACTTTATATCTTATAGCATAAAGAACTATCAACAAACTTAACATTTTTATGCATAGAAGGTTACAGAGTAAACGAAATACCTATTTTACATTTGTTCTAAGTACTTAAACCTTTTATAAAAATTATTAAGTATTAGGAAGACACGATAAAATTCACTGACATTGAATTTAAGACAATTACTCTCAGATATTTTTATGATTATGTTCCGTTTAAGCTAAACAATTATACGTGATCCTTTCTTGGCAGATTAAAATATAGCATGAAAAAAAAACCTCGTTGAGAAACTGTAATCATAACTTAAAGTTGTGCAATGCGTTAATGGGTTAAGCAAATGACATTTCTAAGTGAGAAAACACAGCTGCGCATTTCTAAGGTATGCGAGAAGTAAAACGTGCCTAGTCGTTCACGTGGACTGTTTCACAAATTTGTAACAATATTTACTCAAAAAACTTATTTCTAACTACCAAAAGTTGATCGATCCAGGAAGTTTTTTAGACAAAAGACGAGGGTGGCCTTTCACCGACCAACTTTACATAAGTAACTAAATAATTTGACTTTCGTAACGTTTTGTACTAAATATAGTACGGCGGGCGTTAATGGGTTAAGCGAAATATTTTTTAAATGAGAAAACATAGCATTTGTAAGGTAGGCGAGAAGCAAAAATGTGACAAGTCGTTCACGTGGACTATTTCACAATTTTTGTAAAAATATTTACAAAAAAAAAACGTGTTTCTAACTACCAAAAGTTGATCAATCCAGGAAGTTTTTTTAGACAAAAGATAAGGGTGGCCTTTCACCGACCAACTTTACATAAGTAACTAAATAATTTGACTTTCCTAACGTTTTGTCTACACTAATATTATAAAGAGGAAAACTTTGTTTGTTTGTTTGTAATGAATAGGCTCAAAACCTACTGGACTGATTTTAAAAATTCTTTCACCATTCGAAAGCTACATTATCCACGAGTAACATAGGCTATATTTTATTTTGGAAAAAAATAGGATTCCGTAAGGTATTTTAGTTTTTCGGACACAAGGTGTAAAAAGTCAACAAGAAAAGTTACTTATTTTGCGTACGCTGCCTAAACTATAAAAGATAGAACCATAAAATGTTCTAATTAATTGTATATCTTACAAATATCTACCAAAGTTTGTTAGGAGAAACCTACTTTCACGCGAGCGAAGCCGCTGGCAGAAGCTAGTACTAAATATAGTACGGCGGGCGTTAATGGGTTAAGTAAAATGTCGTTTCTAAATGATAAAACGCAGCATTTATAAGGTAGGCGAGAAGCAAAATGTGACAAGTTGTTGACGTGGACTGTTTCACAATTTTTGTAAAGATATTTAATCAAAAAACTTATTTCTAACTACCAAAAGTTGATCGATCCAGGAAGTTTTTTTTTTTAGACAAAAGACGAGGGTGGCCTTTCACCGACCAAGTTTACATAAGTAACTAAATAATTGGACTTTCGTTACGTTTTGTACTAAATATAGTACGGCGGGCGTTAACGGGTTAAGCGAAATGTCATTTCTAAATGAGAAAATTTATAAGGTAGGCGAGAAGCAAAATGTGACAAGTCGTTCACGTGGACTGTTTCACAATTTTTGTAATAATATTTAATAAAAAAACTTATTTCTAACTACCAAAAGTTGGTCGATCCAGGAAGTTCTTTTAGAAAAAAAAAAGACGAGGGTGGTCTTTCACCGACCAACTTTACATAAGTAACTAAATAATTTGACTTTCGTAACGTTTTAAAGGTCAGTGACATAACATATTAGTAGGTAATCAGAAGTCCGCTACGTCAAGGATACAAATTCCTACCTACTGAAATTAAATAATAATATAATATTCCACAACTATCACACAACGCCGTCAAGTTCCTAGCTAAGCAGAGCTTGTGTTATGAGTACTAGACAACTGATAAACATACTTATATATTTCTAAATATGTATTTAGAAATATATAAGTATGTTTATCAGTTGTAAAATGTATGTACATTTTATAGATAAATTACACCCAGACACAGAACAAATTATCGTGCTCATCACACAAACATTTGCCCTGCGTGGAAATCGAATCCACGATCTCCGGCATAACAGTCAGAGCCACTAACCACTAGACCAACAGGCCAGTCAAAACTAATTATCAATAATTATCTATTATTACATTTATAATTACTAATTACTTAAACTACTTGAGTTAGACTTTGCTTAAATTACTACAGAAATAAGGAACAAACAATATTTATGTTCTTAAAAATATTTGCTATTTATGTATTTTTCCTGACACCTGTATAATTATTATAAGTAGATAAAATTGCTAATTATAACCTTCCATATGTCATATACTTTATACAGAAAGAAAGAAAAAATATTTTTTATTTCACACATACAGATACACACGGTAAAGAAATATTATAGGTACGTAGAAACTTAAAATTGAAAAAGGAATACCTACTAACATTGTGTGCGTCTCTCTGCGCCCATTAGAATAATATATCTTCTGTATATATAAAAATCAATGCCACTTTTCGTTGTAATTTTACAACTCAAGAACGGGCTCAGCTATCCAAACCATATGTTTAGGCTTTGTTCGGACTATTTAGTAGATGGTTTATGTGAAGTTTGCACAAAATCGGTCGAGCGGTTCTTCATTTATCACATTGTTAGGCGGTACGAAGTTCGCCGAGTCAGCTAGTACCAATATAAATAGGATGCTACAGCACAAAGTTACTATGGCAGTCACTTTGTGCTATTTTGTTAGCCGGCAAACAAAATAAAATGTAAAATGCTTAGTGATAATAAATTACGTTTTAGTTTTAGAAAAAATAAAAATTGAATCTCTAAACAAAGATCAATATTATATTAATCATTTATCATATTTTTAGGAGCAGTAAATTCATATCATATATATTATCAGTGATTTAAGAACTTTATACTAAATTGTTTCAGAAATTTAATGAAATTTATGCCTGAGTAAAACACTATGTTTTGATAATTAATTAAAATAAATAGTATAAGTATATTATTATTATTATATTTTTTATTGCTTGATTAAAAAATAAAATTATTTCGATTCATGACTACATAACTTATTATATATACAGTACAGCTTATTTTTTATTCATAGGTATGTCATGATTGACCCATAAAAATAGTTCATAGTCATCATTATCATCATCATCATCTTCCTGCCCTTGTTCTATCTTATCTGGGGTCGGCGCAATACGTTTTTTTCTTCCATTCTATCCTGTCAACCGTCACATTATCACTAACTCCCTTTTCTTTCATATCACTTTTCACACAATCCATCCATCTTTTCTTTGGTCTCCCTCTCCCTCTCCACCCATCCACATGTATACTCATGTATGGTCATGGTTGACCCATAAAAATAGTTCACAGTATGAGAAAGTATTTACAGCCCCTAAATGATTGCCCATGCATAGAAAGTCACTCACTATTCTTTATGCTCATACACTAAACGCAATTTACCTGATAATTAATTGTCCGAGCACATTCGTAAATATTGCAACGCACGCACGTATCATAACATATTAAATCCCGGAACACAAAAGTTACCACCTACCTAACGGTTCTATATAACACACAATTCCTTATTTATGTCAAGCAGGTTTATCCTGAACTCGTAAATACGTAATTTGTGAAACTTTTTATTTCTTTTCCATATTTTTCACAGATTTCAAAACTCGCTTTGATATGATTGTTATTGTCGAGCAGGTAGGGAACTTTTAGGAGCACAAAATGGAAATTAAATTCCTTATTCTTATACCATTTATCTATAAGTACTGTGAATTTAACTTTTTTATGAAATGAGAACTTTTCTTTCTGAAATCGTAATTATTTTTGTAATCATTTCTTTTGTTCACCACTTTTTGTATATCATGGTCGTGGTTTTGTACTTCAGAAGGGTCATCAATCTAGAATCAAGAATCAAAACATTTATCTGCACTAATATTATAAACAGGTAAATTTGTTTTTTTTTTTTGTAGGAGTTAATAAAGTACTGGTCCGATTGTAATTTTTTTTTTTACCAATAGAAAGCTGCATTATTCCAAAGTGACACAGGCTATATTTTATGTATGCGGGCGAAGCCGCAGGTAAAAACTAGTTTCAAATAAACCATTTACATGCGCTTTTGAAGTGTCAAGAATTAAGTGAGTCAGAAATATGATGCTAGTTGCCTATTCCAAAGCGTAAATCTTTATAGAGAAGAATATGCAAGAAACTCCACGGGCACTATTTTTAAGAATCATCGTATGTATTACAAATATCTCAGTTGCATATTTCTTGTCTAGAGATGACAAGAAATATGCAACTGAGATATTTGTGACAACAATGTAAATATGGTAAAAAAAAAACAATTCAAAACATAGAAAAAAAATAAGCCACCTACAGCCAAGAAATGACCAATCTTAACTGACAGCGTCCGTTTGTGAACATGATGCGTATATCAGCAAAATTTGACTCAACTATTTGGAAGGGAAACGAATAACCCAACACATATGCAACCTTCATTGAGTCATTTGAGTGAACATGACAAACTCAACTACCATGCTCATTTATCTCAAAAACTCAAATAGTAACCCAAAACATATACAATACATAATAGAAAACCTTACTTCACCTTCTTGTCTTACTGATCTAGCAATGAATACAGTACCAAGGGCTTTAAACGCCTACGTCGGATATATCCGAAAAACACCCTCGCGTATACTCCGCCAGGGACACACACCCACGACCAAATACTCCATCTCGTCAGCCCTTGTGTCATATATGGAGATTGAAGAGCTAATCGAGATGGAGTACCCAGTTGTAAACATACGACCCTGGTGATTAGGACACGAACATACTCGTCGGAAAATCCGACGCAAGCAGTTCAAGGATCAAAACCGGTCGGATGGTTTTTACTTTTAGTTAGTGGAAATAATTTTAATATCCTCTTCGTTTACTAAGTCATCATCATCATCACCATTTCAGCAGAAAGACATCCACTGTTTGCAGACATAGGCCTTCCCCAAGTGTCACCTGTGTTCACGATTCCATCGGATTCTCGTAACCCTCACTAGAGTGCCTAGCGGGAGTTTGTTTTGTGTTAACGCGATCAACACGTTTATGACGTTTAGCCCACCGATTGGTCTGGTCCAAGCTCTTAACCAATTAGAAAGCCAAACGCGGTAAACGTTCCAGTGTGTCGATGTAAAAGTAACTCGCACTCGGCGTACAGGTCATCTATCCACCTTTTAGCAGGCCTCCCAGCCTTCCTTTACTTCGTAAAATAAAGTAAACCTCAGCACAGCTCGTAAAAAAAGTTAAGTCTCTTTCGACATTTATCATTATAAACGTTGAATCCTGAAATACAACATGGCCACAGAAAGCTTTCCAATAATAAGGATTATTAAGACATCGATTTTATGGACGCTTTTATCAAAATTATAATAACATTTTAAATGAACTGTTATTTCGATTCGACAATGGAGAATGAACAAATGAAGCTTAAACTTATTGTAGTTTTTTTAAAATATCTGTAAATAATGTACGTGAAAATTTATAGTAAGCATTGCTCATGAATTTTAACACAAGTTAATTATAAAAGTAGAGAATCTAAGAAAATTAAAACTTTGATTTCCACGAAAAATTAGTTTCATACAATTCGACCTATGACAATTTTAGTTAATCAGAACTTTTGATTACTCAAACTTAACCTCTGTAATACAACTGGTCACTACATTTCAAAAACTATGACACAAATTACAAAAAAAGTATGTTTTTATTTTTTTGGTAAATTAAAGGCATTTATAATTCTTTTGCACAATAGTGGACAGCATTGCGCCTAGTTTTAAAGAATACAAAACTCCTTTTGCTGTCATATAAAAACAAAAAAAGAAAAATTAAATTAACAAGATTATAAAATAGAATAAATAAAATTAATTTCTGCAAAAAAAATATAGTGAGTAGACTTTAAGTCTTCCGATGAGTCCCAGTTCAAGCGACCTCATTTCGGAGCCATATGTCATTACTGGCAACACGCACTAGTCATAGACTTTCGTCTTGAGACATTATTCATATTGGAAAAGAAGTATAGTTATAATCTTTGCCTTCCCAACTTGCTTTCGAATTTCCTCGAACCGAGCGGGCGTTGTATGCGATCATCCATTTTGTCTTTAAGCGAATTATCTGCGCGTAAAGTCATTGAACCTTTACAGAACCATTTTTCATTTTTCTCTTTGTGACATTATCAGAAAACGCTGTGCCCAGTCACCTGAGAAAATCCTTTAGTCTATCCTGTTACGTCACTGGGAAGAAACGGGGACGTTTATTTTTACATATTGAACATCGCTATTTAACTCAATCTTAACATAATAAAATTGCTGAATATTAATTAGAAGATAATATTTAAAATTTCTCGTTACTCCCAGTTCTTTTGGGTTCTACCTCAAAGAAAAAAACGGAACCCTAATAGGATCACTTTGTGGTCCGTCCATCTGTCTGTCTGTCATAACCCCTGATCTCGGAAACGCGTTGAGGTATCGAGTTGAAATTAAAACCATGTACTCAGGTCTGTGGTCTCTTGAAACTGTGAAAAAATCAACTTCTAATTTAACGAAAAAAAAAGATACGGCCGTTTATATCGCAAAATATATTTGTATATTTCGACACTCTCACGGGAATCAAAATTCATAGGGTACTTCCCGTTGACCTCAGGATCTTTCCTGAAAATTGGCAAGAAGCAAGATCTCATAGCACGAGTGTAGGAAAATATCTGAAAACTGTAAATTTGTAGTTACGTCACAAAAAAAAAACTTTTTTTGCGTTTCGGAGAAATCTTCGTAACTCAATTCGGGAATTGAACTGTTTCATATATAACTTTGTACGGAACCCTCAGTGCGCGAGTCCGACTCGCACTTGCCCGGTTTTTTTTGTATTATTAGTAAGCTCGCGCTTGACTGCTATCTCACCTGATCAACCTGTAAGAAACCACAATCACAACCACATCATGGTTGACGGTGAACTACATTTGCCCAGAACTAACCCCTTGGTTACAGGTTAACTTGATCTTGACTTAAAGACCCCTAGGTTATAGCTGTCAAGATATACAGTCTCAGGCAGGGAATTCCACTCCTTACTGTACGCACAATAAAATGAAACACACAGGACCTTGAGAAGCAGAGGACGTGTTTCAATTGAAATGACGCTGATAATGATGACATCAGCTAAATTAGCCACCAAAAAGACCATTAAGCATACAGTTGCTGGGAAATCATGCCGCAAGCACAGTTTTACAATAAAACGGCCAACAATTACGTTGAAAACAAAAGACTGGCGCTCGTAAATGGCTAATGCTCTCATTGTTTTGTACCAGTTAACAAAGTTGTCATAAAGTAATGAAAAATGCATTACCTACGTGGCTGTTTAATTATGTATACTTCCTTAGGCCTTATTCGGTTAACCGAAATGCGAGTTTGGAACTTTCTCAAGCATTTGTTGAGGAACGTCAAGAGGAATGGAAAACACACGCGTATTGCGTCTAAAAAGTTTACTTATGTTTCAATGAAAAGCCCACAAAAGAGGTTTTCTTTTGTAATTACAATTAGAAGTTAATAAAACTTAAAATTTTTTTCGTTTTTTTTTAAGGTGGGAGTATCATCCAATAACATCTTGCGCTCTTGGGCGGAGCGTAAGGGTGTGTCAGACTTTACTGTCTGAAAACCCACATCTTTCTTTGCCTTCGTCCCATGGTCCCAGTAGGCTTTGACCCTGCTGGGCCCCTACGGTTTGCTGATATCTCCTTGAGGCGCGCGTGGAACAATACGCTACGATTATGACTTGGGCTCGGTCTGGACGGTTACCGGACGGCAAGCTACCCATTGCTCGCAGGCTGCAAGAGGCGAACGCCTACCACTCCTCCTCGCATCGGACCATGGCCTGTACAAAGGCTCGGCGCGAGAGATCGTAGTCGCCGATCGCCCCCACGAGGACACGGCGGTGCTCTGCCCAAGCGGTACATACCTCTACCATATGCTCCACTGTGTCCTCCGGGTGATCCACACAGTGGTGACACCCGGGCGCTACTTCCGAACGAATCCGGTGCTGAAACTTCCCGAACTGACCATGTTAGGTGAGAACCAGCGTCATGCGGAAGGTGAGGACGCCGTGAGGTTTTTCCAGCCACTCCGCAAAGAGGGACTTACCGGCATAATTATGACGTGCCCTGCACTGGGTTGCGAAAGTAGCTGTCGCCATTTCACCATGAGATCCCGCCGGAACCCTGTCCGCCATACCGCGACTTGTCGCGGTATTTTTTTTATATAAGACTGACCCGGTGTCTGGCTGAAATCGAATATTATAAAATACACTTAACAGACTTATTTAATTGATTTAAAATTTTGCGCACATATTTGTTTCTCGAGACAATGTTATGTTTAACATATACACTTGTTTAAAAAAGAACTGCGCAAGTGCGAGACGGACTCGCGCACTGAGGGTTCCGTACAAACTATGAAAACAGTTCAATTCCAGAATTGAGTTTTGTAGATTTTTCCGAATCTCAAAAAAAGATTTTTGTGACGTAATTTTCAGTTTTCTGAAAATTTCCTATGCTTGTGCAATAAGACCTTGCTTCATGCCAAATTTCGGGATTGTAGGTCAACGGAAAGTACCCTATGAATTTTCATTTCCTTGCGAGTATCGAAATACACGTTTTTTTCGACATAAACGTCCGTATCTTTTTTTTTTCGTTGTCTCAGAAGTTTTATTTCTTCATGTTATTCCTGTCAGTGTTATTAACAACCAGGACCTTACTAGGCCAGCGATGCTGTTGCATAATACGAAACTAATCGGGTATTCGCCTTTAGTTATTTTTGTTCAAAATTTTATACTACACAAAAAATAACACTAAAAAGTTTGTTTTACCGAAAAAAAATAATCAAAATTGGTTGTTAAATGAAACAGCAACTAGCAGTCCAAATATTGGTTTGAGGAAGAGTGGGGGCGAGGTAGGGATATGTCGCTGTCTCTGTCTTTTGAGCACACGTAACCTAATGACAGTGACGTCACATTTCAGTATGTGCATCCTTATACTGTTATTTGACCGTTTCCCCTGCCACCAGATTTGAAAGGTTTCTAACTTGATTAATATAAAACGAAATTATTTTTTTTTTCTGTATGCAATTTTGGATAAAGTTAAGTACTTTTTGATACAATCAATAAAAAAATTGAGTCAAGTGTCAAATTCCAAACAGAATAAACTCATAATGACTACCCGTTTAAAAAAAAAAACTACCCAAAACTGTCGTACGTATCGATCAATTGTAACCCAATTGCTTTTGAATACAACAGTATTATGAGTTAATGTAACAGTGTGACGATAAGTGTAGTTTCCGGAGTTCGGTTGCTCGACAATCGCTGCGGTTCGTTGGGTTCGTGTGGGGAGGCACGATATGGATTTCACACGTTGAATTACATGCTTATTTGGAATTTCACCAATTCTGAATAGAGGCGTTGAAATTCTAGAGCTTTGTTTATTTAAAAAGGGAATGGAAGTAGCACTAACTAGCCGTTGTCATAGAGAACGACTTAAGATGAATTGCATTATCTTTTATTGACTTGACGAACAGAAAAGAAAGAACATTTGGTTCGGACCATCATCATGATCATAGGATTCTCTTCCACACAGTATTATTCTAAGCATTTATTCTAAATTCCATGTTAAACAATGGATAACAAGCGTGATACGGGTAAGTAAAAGAGGGTGAATGTTTAATTAATTAATGGTTAGGGATACCCGGCAATCGGCTAATAAATTATTATTCAAGATATAAATCGACTCACAAAAATAGCCTGCCTCAAATTTGTAACAGTCAATTTATAAATACAGTGTACAGTGTAACATTCAATAAACAATTCGAATACCGTAATTAGAGACACAATAGAAAGACAATGAGAGAGCAAACGCCGGCGTTCGCTTGGGGTTTATAAATTTAAAATATTCATATCTGTTCGTTTGTCACCTAACTCCTCTTAAACGGCTAAACTGATTTGGACGACTTTTCAGCAGGGATGGATGGTCCCTGGATGGTTTTAAAATACAATTGAACCCCGTAGGTGACGCTGCAATTGGGCTCTGAATTTTTTTTACTAACGAAAAGCCAACTTGTATTTATATATAAAATCTGAAACTGAATATCTATCTTACGAGTATCAACACACGGCCGAAGCTAGGAATTAGAAACATGAAATTTTGCAAAAGGCATCATTTTATGACGTAGAGCGAACACTAAAAACGGATTTTTGGAAATTCAACCTATAAGGGGATGAAAAGGGAGTTTTTCTTTAGTAAACAAAATCTCATTCCGTATGCCAATATACGTGAAGCTAGGCACAAATAGTGATATATGTAAATAATAATAGTTTTCACTATTTGTTTTCAGAACTCCCCAATAGAACAATTTAGGGCATTTTAAAGATTGTATGGAGGATTTTTATTTCTTGGATTATTACAGTGGAACAAATTGTAATCAAAATTACTACCCTCGAAAAAGGATCCGCCCTGAGGACACGGTATAACACACGGTGGAGGTGTGCCCCGCTTGGGCAGAGCAACGCCGTGTCCTCGTGGGGGCGATCGGTGGCAGCGATCTCTCGCGCCGAGCCTTGGTACAGGCCATGGTTCCGAGCGAGGAGTGGCAGGCGGTCTCCTCCTTCTGCGAAGCAATGCTAGCAAAGGAGGCGGCCGATCGCGTGAGGCAACGGTCCTCACGCCCTAACCGCCGCCGGGATTCCGATCCCGATTTCCGGCCACCGTAAGCACGGGCTTGCGGACGGCAAGCAATGGGTAGCCCGCCGTCCGACCGTCCGATAACCGTCGGTCCCAAGTCGTCGACGGCGCGTATTGTTCCACGCGCGCCTCAGGGATATGTCAGCAAATCGTAAGGGCCCAGCAGGGTCGACGCTTACTGGACCTATACGGTAAAAGTCTAACACTATCTCCCGCTCCGCCCAAGAGCGAGATTTGTCATTACATGGTTTTCCCACCTAAAAAATAAAAAGCCTCGAAAAGGGGTGTCAAAGATTTTATAAAAACATTATCGCAAAAAAGTCGCTGGCAAAGTGGTATAGGTGATATAGGTTTTCTAGTATATGAATTATAATTGTATAAGGTGTGTTAGTATAATAAACTCTTTTTCTTTGTTTTACTGATGTATTTGATTTTAACTATCTTACAAGCCTGAACAAAAGACGAGGCCGTTTTGGACCCATGACAGTTTATCTCTCGAACTCCAATGACAGTTTATTGTTCACATAAATCAAATGACATTTTTTAACATATTTATTCGATAAAGTTAATAAACATTACAGGTTGATTTTAGTTTAAGAATCTTATGCACCGAAACTGAAAGCGAGGTTGTTTTGGAGCTGTGAAATTGCAATGACTAAAATTGAATTGTCCACATGTATCAAGCAACGTTTTTAAACACACAAACATGGAAGACTCATCTAACATAATTCAATACATTACCGGTGAATTTTGGTTTAAGTATCTTAGAACTAAATTATTATAACGCATAAAATAATAATAATATAGACTAGTGCTTGACTGCGATCCCACCTGATAGTAAGCATTGATGCAATCGTTCGATATCGACTAATTTATGCTTGTTCGTGTATTTTATTTTCAGGCAACGAAGGCAAAATGAAATACATAAAATAATCTTAAACAATAATAAACTAATACATATTATCAATAAACTTATTTAACGTTTATAGAATTAAATAGAATAACATTTATTTGCATAAAAACATGGTATAAAAGATTGAATACAGAACATACATGTTTCTGATTAACATTATAAGCGTGTAAATTAATTTATGTGCATACAATTCATCAATGTTTTTCGTCAAAAAACTCTTTAAGACTACAAAAACTATTAATGGACAGCCAATCATACAAGCAACACGACCTTATAAGCAGCGTTCTGAAACATTGGTCCCGAAAATACATTAGCAGTTCTAGTGAAGCTGAAAAGCGTTTAGCGTAGGTAAGGTTTTAAGTGTGTCGAAAACGACATTTTCCATACTGAATATTTCTAGAAGACTATCCTGCGGACTGCGCCGGACGTCGCTACAAATTACCAACGTTAGCCACTACTGCGCAGTTCCTAACCTCGTTACGGTACAGCAAAAAGTACACTCTCATGGCAACAAGTATTGAAAAAAGTAGATTTTCTGGCAATAACACGCCAATGATTAAAGAAAATGCTAATGCTATTTAGATTAGTTTTCGATCATAGCAGAATATCCACTTTTCTAGCATGAATTGTTCTATTCACCATCGCTTACCATGAAGTGGGATAGTGGTCCAAGTGCGTACCAAAAATAATAAAAATATATATTTATATTAAAAAATATTAAGAATATATATTTTTTTTATTATAGTTTATTAACGAATTTCAACAGCCAAAAGGTTGGTAAATATTAATGGGTTTATTTTTATACAGGTAGTCTCTTTTTTATAATACAATGTGAATGTGAGAACACTGTGGGGTCTGCGGATTCACAGATTATTTTTTATTTTGATGGACTTTTCTGTATATGTTGATTGGTCTACAGTATCCTCTTGTACCTATTCATATTGTACTATGGAAATATTGTAAAATCAATCATTTTTCTATAGAGTATCCATGAAGTTACTTGCTGGTTCTTCTCCCTAGAAAGCTATCAATTTGAACCATGCACTAGCTTTTAGTGTGTGCCCATGTAGGCCAAATAAAAATATTTTGAATGCTCCTATAATTCCTGTAAAATTCTTACTATGTAGGTATTCAATAAACTTTATTCTATTCTATAATTTTTGACGCTAACAATCATATAATACGTTCGTAACCTAATCAAATTGAATTCAGTAGGACTCATAACTATCTATAATATTTAATGGCAACTATAAATCCAGTAAATAAACTGTAAAATTAGCATATTTCAAGGGTATTTCTCCCGTAATTTATGCAGCTATAATTATTTTAATAATGGAATTGATTTCTTGCAGCATGAATATTCCAGTAGGTAATTTTCCATGACCTTGAAAGCTATTACAGTACGTCGATATGACGTCTTGGAACTATAATGGAACTCCAATTTAGTAGTTCATTCTTATTAGTACTGGAGAGGACTCAGCCATATAGGAACCGACAAATTTCATTGAAACGAAGTTTACTCCTAAAATACAATTAATGTCAGTCACAAAGAAAATAAAGTCTAGGATTGACGGATATAAGTCCAATACAAATTTCTTAAATCTGAAATCAAATTCAATATCTTAAGGGAAAAAACTACTCCCGACCGTCGCGATAGGACACGCCCGGGTGTCGAAAATCGCAAAACGATCTCCGGCCACCGTAGGCGCGGGCTTGCGGACGACGAGCAATGAGTAGCACGCCGTCCACTCGTCCTATTAGGACTGAACCCAAGTCATCAACAGCGCGTAGTGTTCCACGCGCGCCTCAAAGAGATGTCAACAAACCGTAGGGGCCAGGGCCAACAGAAAACGTACAAAAGGGATACTCGTGGATACATTGCAAAGGCAACAGAAGGAACATAGGTGTGTTTTTTTAATTAGCTCGCACACCGACCGTCCGGCAACCGTCCGGACCGAGCCCAAGTTTTCGACGGCACGTAGTGTTCCACGCGCGCCTCAAGGAGGTGTCAGCAAACCGTAGGGGCCCAGCAGGATCGAAACCTACTGGAGCCAAGAGTTTGCTGCTGAAAGGAAAACTCGGCCCTGGTATGAAAGGCAACGAAGGAACATGAGTGGATGTACTCATAACTCTTTTAGTAACATGCGTTTCATCTCTCCTCTTTACATGACCATACCAAGACAAACGATTCCCCTTCAACTTGTCAGTCACTGGCGCCACTTTCAAACTTCCTCTAATATAATCTTTTCTCATTATTAGTTTAACACGCTATTCTTTGTTATTTTCATTTTTGGCAGCAATCTGCAGCAATTCTTCCAGCCACCACTAATCAAAACATCATTAGCGAAATTGAAGAACTAGATTCTGATTTAACTTATTTCGTTCATGATTTATAAATAAATATAATTTAAAAACTTAATCTTGTTTTGCTCACCCAATCTAATGATTCGATTTGCCAGCTATGACGTCACAATATGGTGCTAAGTCAATCCTAATCCTATTTGATCACATTGTATTTGTGAAATTCGGATATTCCACTTATTGAACTTAGTTAAATTATTGCCTCAAAATCCATCTAATTCTGACTGTTTCATGTCTTGAAGAGGGACCTTTCTCTACTCACCTATCGTCAACGTCGAGCATGGTTTAAAAACTATCCAACGTGATGTTTGATGAAGAACCAACACGAAAAAAGAGAGACAATGCCTGAAAACTCTCTTGACATTCGGTAATTCCGTGATTTACTCGAATATTTCACAAAACTTTTTGCAGAAACGTATTTTTTTCAAACTCTTAAAAGTTTTTCAGAAAAATTGTCGTGATTCTGAATCTTGATTCTGAATCTTGATTAAATGTGCAAGGCTATAAATATATAGATGTATTTTTTATATTTATATTAAATGAGTACATTATGGAGGGCAAAAGTTCACGAAAAGTTGCAGATTTTCAGAGGTCTTTACTGGATTAGTTTTACACAAAATATCTGAAGAAAGATGTGTAATAACATCATAATCACGGTTGGCCGCTCTTAACTACAGTGCTTAAGTTAAGCACTTTACTTAAACACTGTAACTAGTTAGAAAAATGAACAGTCAGAATTAGGTAGATTTTGAGGTACCTAATAATTCCCAGGTTCGTTTCAACAAACATGCTTAAAACTATCTGTGTATATAGAAAAAGCAGTTCTGAGGCTCTTAACGTGATCCATTTTACAACCTAAACTGAACTGTTAAAGGGATGGATGTATAGCTCCATCCCTTCTTCTCGCCCGCACGCCTGGTATTTTAATATGATAAGGCCCCAGAATACTGTGAACTTTGTCATCAGTAGTTCGAAATATTTCACCACCATTCCCAAACGACGGACCATCATCATCATCATTTCAGCCGAAAGACGTCCACTGTTGGACACAGGCCTCCCCAAAGTGTCGCCACAATGAACGATCCCGTGCGTCTCGCATCCATCGGATTCCCGCAACCGTTACCAGGTCATCGGTCCACCTTGTAGCAGGCCTTCCAACGCTACGTCTTTCGGTACTTGTCGCCATTCCAGAACCTTTCGGCCTCAACAGCCATCCGTTCTGCGAGCAATGTGCCCCACCCATTGCCACTTAAGTTTGGCGACTCTTCGTGCTATGTCGGTGACCTTGGTTCTTCTGCGGATATCTTCATTCCTGATTCGATCACGCAAGGAAACTCCGAACATTGCCCTCAAGGAAGTATCATTATCACCAAAATCAAACATTGTGTAAAGCTAGTCAGTTACTTTTGATCAGCAAATAACTCTTCAGGTTCTTAGAATTCAACCTCCAACTAAATAGAATACGTTTCGTCTAGTCCCTTTTCTCCGAAACAGAGAAAAAAAGCGAGCATTGCAAGTAATTTTGACAGAAATTCAAGTGCACAAGTTCTTTGTTGGGCAGGTCATCTTGAAGAAAGGTTACAGCAGTAATTTAATATTTGATGAAAAGTGTTTGAAAAGGCATGCGTGTGTTCACTATCTCACCTGATGGTAAGTTGTTCAATATTCACTTTAAATAATCCTCTAGCTACAAGTAATTGGAAAACACTCCGGCAGGGTATTGTGATAAACAGGTACTTTATTTATGTGCAAATTTATCTTAGAACAAGGATATTTTGACTGGCCTGTTGGTGGTTAGTGGCTCTGACTGCTATGCCGGAGGTTTTGGTTTCGATTCCCACCCAGGACAAATGTTTGTGTGATGAGCATGATCATTTCTTCTGTGTCTGGGTGTAATTTATCTATAATTTGTATGTATTTAGAAATATATAAGTATGTTTAACAGTTGTCTGGTACTCATAACACAAGCTCTGCTTAGCTTGAGACTAGACAGTGTTGTGTGATAATTGTGGAATATTATTATTATTGTTATTTATCTAGATAAGCGCATCTTTTTTTATCCCGATTCTACCTTTCCTTGTAATTATTATCGACTTTGACGTGAACGAAGCCGTTAGCAAAATAAAAAACAAAACACCATCTAACTTTTAAGACTATGAAATTCTCTAAGCAACAGTATCCACTAACCACACAGCAGCTATCACCGTAATAAGAGGAGAAAACAAAACAATGTTGGCCCGCAATGTACTTTTCTCTACGACAATTCGAACGTCTTTTGTAACAGTCTTATTGGTTACGTAACTCAAAAGACACTAATAGGATAAGAACGCTTCAAGTGGAAATATAAGAGGCTATGGTAGGTAATAAATTGTGGGTTGGAAACCTTTTAGTTCGTTATAAGGGCCAAGTTGCGCCACCCCTCATAATATTGATTATCCTTTCTAACACGACCTGTCGAATCGTATCCGCGAGATAGGCTTCGATAATTACGTGAACAATGTCTTCGGAAAGTAATCGGTTAAGAGTCGATGATTTTCCTTTCTTGGCGAATTTGTTAATCTGTTTATCAACAGGCTCATTAGAATTTTATATTTTGTTACTGAGAAATTTTATTATTTTTCTCCTTGGCTCATTAAACTGATGTTTCTATTCTATATATTTCATCATTTCAGCCGAAAGACGTCCACGGTTGGACATAGGCCTCCCCCAAATCCTCCCGCATCCATCGGATTCCCGCGACCTTCACCAGGTCATCGGTCCACCTTGTGGGAGGCCTTCCAACGCTGCGTCTTCCGGTACGTGGTCGCCATTCCAGAACCTTTCGTCCCCATCGACCATCTATTCTATCTATTCATATCTATTCTATATATTTTATTAGTATTAAAATAAATGTTGTCCATATCGTCTCAAAGCTTATTCGGCTTAGAGGCAATATTAATTTACAGTAATATAGGGTTATATTTATTATTCCATCATCAATTAAATGTTGTTTGTTCTCTGCCACCAAAAACTTAAAATGATTATTCAATACACTTACTCGAAAACCCGCTCTTATCTCTACCGCTTTCAGGTACACAATTCACTGTTTGCCGCACAATATGGAAAAGTGCACGAGCTCGCTCCCACCACAATTGATTGTATTTATTGTATTAGACTGGGCCTGGACGTGGTCCTGTAACGCAAAGAGCAACTGAAGGAGCATAGTTGTGGTTTTAGTCAGTAAAAGTCTGACACACCCTCCCGCCCCGCCTTACAGCGGGAGAAGTCATTAGATGATTTCCTAGTTTAAAAAAAGAAAAAGCTACCCCCGCGAGTCACGCGTCAACCTCAAAAATCGTCGTTTGATGCACCTGGAAATTTGTCACTGCAGCAATAGACTCCATAGCACCGCCTTCCAATTCCGTCTCGGTCGCAATGACAAACTTTCTCCACTTGTATCAAAATGTACTAACTCCTCATGACCTCGCATTTTTTTAAAAGTCAATGTTAAATGTATAGGTGTGAATATCACTGAAGGCCCTTGAACTATTTGTATAGTCACAAAACCAACTAAGGTACGGCTGGTAGCGATAGTAATTCTTGGTATTATACGTTTTTACTTTCATTCACGTGAAAAATTATACCATGGACACTCTGATTCAATCCTTTTCGATACAAAGGTTAGTTATTTGAGGATATGCCCGGTCAACCATCTTTGGTTTTCCGTCATGTGATTATTTTTGGGTTTCGTGTAAAGGTGACGCGAAAATAGATTTTTTTGGTGACGAAGTTGAACCTTTGCCTTCGTGTAATCGATAAGCCAAGAATATTTTATAACGTTATAATTATTACATAGATAATTGCGAAGGAATAATTCATTATTCTGAGCTATTGTTCTTTTCTAAGAACCATCACTTGTCCCTTTGAAAAACAATGTAAATAATTGTACTAATGACTGAAATTAATAGGTTACTTAGGGCGGAATTTACCAATAAAAGGAATCGCTTTTTAATATTTGGCTCGCATAATCGCGTTTAGCCGCTGTCACTAGTGACACTGGTGGTGGTTTTTCTTTTGTTTTATTCTTACAAGTGACACTAGTGACAGCGGCTAAACGCGATTAAGCGAGCCAAACGTTAAAACGCGATTAGTTTTATTGGTGAATCCGCCTCAAATATCTTATTTCTTAATTTTCATTGTATTCGTAAAATACATACTATTTATTATACAAGGGTTTTAAATTGGATAATAATATTATATATATATATATTAATTTTTGTCACAGAATGGACGGAATAGGCTTTTTTGTACTAATTGGTTGTCAATAGCAAAGAAGAGCATTTTTTGCAACAAAAAAATGATTACTTGTAAGAACCGGGTTAGCACCTGGTTACAATCTTTCATAGTACCTAAACTACGTTATCACTGCTATTTTAGACCCTTGTATAGGCCTGTTTTCGCGGAAAAGGACATATTTCCTTTGAGATAAGCCCCGGGGAAAAAGCATGTGCAAAATATTATTGTCCTGTTTCCTTCTTTTTAGCGTGAAGATGGAAAAATCATTCTAATATTATAAAGACAAAAGATTGTATGTATGTGTGTACATATTGGCAAAACGGATTTGTATGTAATTTGGAACAAGGGTATACCATGTCCCAGAACAACACTTACAGCAGAAATATTTTTTATTCCAGGAGCACCCATGAGGAGCATTCACGCACGCCTCAAGGAGATGTCAGGAACTGTAGGGGCCCAGCAGGGTTCGACCCTGCTGGGCCCCTACAGGCCAAGGGTCTGATTCTAAAAGGAAGACTCGGCCCCGGTACGAAAGGCAACGAAGGAACAGGAGTGGGTCTTTTTAGGAGCACCCATGAAACCACACTGTTCCCCCGTTGTGGATTATAACTCATGACCTCTCACACTAAGAGAAAGCTTGCGTCTTAACAGTAGGAATATTATATGCTGGTTATGCTGTTTATGGCTGGCTAAAGATATACTTTCCCAGGAGAAAATGCAGTCCATATCATCTTTATTTTTTTCCATTATAGTCTTTATTCCAAACTAGCTATTGCCCACAGCTTCGCCCACGTACATAAAATATCATCAGCTTATGTCACTCAAGAATAAAGCGTCTTTCTATCAGTGAAAAAAATTTAACAATCGGACCAGTACTTCCAGAGATTACCTCCAACAAACAAAAAAACAAACTTTACCTCTTTATAATATTAGTGTAGATTAAATAACAGAAAAATACATGTTTGGCCACGACAATGTCGTCCTCCGACGCTGTCATTAGATCCCTACATGAACAGATCACTAGGGCATGTGGCAAAAAAAGAAAGGTTGATATACCCTGAACTTTAAGTACCTACTACTGGACAAAATCTAACAATTACCCACAGACTGCTATAGTTGTATACTTACCTAGCTATGTGGTCGACGGAAGGCAGGTCGTAAATTCCAAGTTTACCAGTTGAATTATTATCGTAGTGAATTTAGTTGAAGCGAGCTCTATCTTGACTTTGCTTGGAACTCTTCATACAATTATGAAGACGATGCGAATTATATTTATATATTATACGTAATGTATTATTATTGTTATACCGAAATAATATTACGTAGTTTTAAAGGTGTCTTGTTTGACTTTGATGCATCTATGCTATTAAAGAACTTTTGCAATCAGTCGTTGAAAATATTTTCTATTCATTCTGAAGACGATTTTCACTAAATAAATTGAACGTAATTAGTCCAGATAAAGGCTTGGCAAGAGCAATCAGTATTAATATTCCATAACATAATGACACTGACAGCTTTGAAATGCCTTTCAAATGCACTGACTGCATTTAGCTTTGTTGCCGAAATTTGCCATAAGAATTAGTTGAAATATAATACGCACAAAACGCTGTATTTCCTGTTAGCTACCAACACCTCAGGGGTTTTTAAGTCTAAAGTGAATAGGTTACTTCTAGGCAAGCGTGCTCCATCTTCGGTCACATCATCGCTTACCATCAGGCTAGATGCTGGTCAAACACGAACCAATAAAAAAAAAGTTTACCCTACCTTCTCGTGGTATAATGAAATATGAATTTGGAACGTCAAAAATCATTATATTGAAAAACAAAACAAAAATGAATTAAAATATACGTGCATCAAACATGTTTATTTAAAAATCAAACTGGCCACTAAAAAACAAACAGGAATAAAATGTGGTTATTCTACTGATGAGTCTCTAAAACAAAAATCATGAGAGCTCAACGTTACAGAAAATTAAAACTATAGAAACTTTAATGTACTGAATTTTTTTTGATACAAATCTCAAAACAAGTCGAGTGATAGTTAAAATTACCTTGTAAATTAAACTTATATTTCTCTGATGTATAATTTGTTTCGGTAAATTTACTTTAAATTATCTCATAGATGGCATAAAAAGTAGAAGCGGCTTGAATTCCACACATCACTCAGGTTTCTATTTTAATTATATAAATCCCTCACTGGCGTTCGGGACCAAAACATAACCTTCGCTTCGTTCGAAATTCAACATGGTGCCCGCGACTTTAAAACACTGCTTTATCACTTTAGTTACATAATATACTATAAGATATCTATTCATAAAAGTTGCAAAAAGTCTTTCAATCTTTTGAAGCATGATATTTCCAGAAACTTCAACTGTTAGGTTGTTATAATATACTTCCGGCCATAGGAGTATAGCGCTGCCACTGTATTTAACATATGTAAATCGTCGTACCAAATAGTGGCATAATCGTTTGTCAAAACAAAAACTGTGATCCAATAAAATAAAACAGACGTAACAATAACATAAGTTTAGGGTTTCAAGGGCTCCACAACCACGGCCGTAATAAACTGCGTACCTTGCTTTAACAATAGGGTTAAATTACCAAAAACTAGTTGACATTTAGTAAATTGGAAAGGTTTTTCCCCAAGTATGTGTGGACTGTCTCAATGGAGCCGCGCATTTTTTCGGGGAAAAAGGAAAAATGATGATTGATGAAGACTTCCAGATCTAGACCTTTTAAATAATGTTTATTACATTGAAAAATAAAATAACATATTCACGAAATTTTTCCCTCTCCTAGAAAGAAGGCCTGAGTCCCAACAGTGGATTCCCACTGCATTATACTTATGCACTAAGCTTATATTATGCTTATATGAAATTACAGACGTAACAGAAATATACACTCTGTAAAAATATCAACTGTTAATAACGCAGCATATGCTGAGTTAGGTGCCCTTTTGGTCTCGCACTGATTATACCTCTTTTTTATTTTTTTATCGTGTATCTTTAGTCTATACGGTTGTGTGAGTCACAAATAAACGTTTTTTCTTTTCTTTCTTTATCACAGTTCATGAAGTGCATACAGCCTGCTGGGAAACAGATGGATGACGGACAGCGAATGTAATATGGTTCTGTTTACCATTATTATTTTAGCTTAGTCGAAGTAAAATTTATTTCAAGTAACTGTGTACTTATTACAATTACTTACAAATAGTTTATGTGTAAAAAAAGTGCGTTTTGTATCTTATCGTCGCGGCACGTGTAAGTAGACACATTAGTTATTTAACGTAACTAAAAGATACCTAAGATTTATAACAAGTAGTTTTGTACATTGCGTATTCTTAAATGTTTTAATATAGGCGTCATAGTCTGCAGAAAATATGAATTCATTTAACTATTCTTTTTATGGTAAAATAAAGAAATTTCAAATCAATTAAATCAATATGGTTGTCTTGGTTAACCTCCGGGTACCGTAGTAAGTACTTCAATCAATTCGTATCATCTCATAATGTCCACTTCTACTGAGGCCATGTGTTGACTTATGAAAGGGAAACTCAGGTCCTCCGGGATCCATTTTGCGTCCGGGTGAGATTTTGAGAAGTGGGCATTATGAGATGATACGAATCATTTAACCTATGGAAAAAATATGTATGATATGATAGTATTAAATTAAATGAACAAATGATTAACAGAAAAAAACTGTTATAAAGAAAACTGGTATCATGAGAAAAAATCCTGTTCAAGGAAAAGAACACGATATAATATACGATCAAGCTTTTGGTTGCCTGTTGATATTTTATTTAATAATATTAGTGGTTGTTTTTTACAATATTTTATGTTTATGAAGATAAAACATGAATGTGATCAGTTGATATTTTCATGTATCAAGCAGTTCCTATTAATTTGTATAGTGTCAACCATTTTATAACAGGGTCACAACAGACATTTTCCTATCCGAAAGCTAGCTTTTCGTCAGAAAAAAAAGAGTACTCGATTGCAGCTCCACTTACTGGATCCAATTTTACTTTTATATATTATAAGTACTGCGATATTACAGAAAATAATATTTCGAAAAAATAATAACGTAGCTATAATATAAAACTTATTTGGACTTATAACTCCAAGTCAATCCAAAGATATAACACCTCAAAGCAATCTGTTTTAAGAAACGGCAATTTTATAGGTAATATAAACCTAATATATAATGTTATACGTATGTAAATGCACAAGACTGGTCGTCTTCACTATACGGCCTGTGTCTAGAAGTAGACGTCTTTTAAGAGAAACGATGATGAGATACTTTCCGGGTCAAGTCAAACCCGACAAGTAATACCTGGATTGATGTTGTAAAATATTATTTAATCTAGTTGGCGAGAAAAAACGACTAGAAAATTCGAAAAAAATCACTATAGTCAGTCTGATGCAATTGGTGGAATTTATTTTAGTTCAATCATAGTTTTGACACCACCAACTGCATCGGACAGCTTAAAGTGGCTTATTTCGAACTTCTCAATAGTTTTTTGCGGTCACGTTGAACATTGACCAATTTTTTTACTTCCTACATTTTAGTGAGATCGTCTATTAGAGCCTACATGACGTCGAGTATAAAAATAAAGGAAAAGTCATGTTAGGAAAGTAATAATGATTTGGAAACATACAATGTATCACCAAAGACACGCCATTTTTTTATAGATTTAGCAATAAGTAGCTCAGAGCCGAGAAGGAATGAGAAAATGAAGAATGAAGGAATGAGGAAGGAATTGAGGAAGTCCTTTACCCAGCAGTGGGATAATATAGGCTAGATATAATAAATAATAATGATAAACCCAGTGTCACTTTCACAACTAAAACGAATCTAACTACATCTCTCAAACTAAAATGCAATAAGTCGTTCAAGATCTAGAGCAAGCCAAATAACTTACATTTATACATGCACTCGAAAAACATAACCCACCTTCTGGCACAGTCGGGTAATAGTTCTAAATCGTAAAATCCCTTGAAAAAGCTTTCTAACTACTCACTTAGTATTCTTTCAAAACAAAAACCATTATTCATACCATTTGAGCGCTCTAAATTACAAAGTTATATGAGTAATTTTATTAACTGTAAGCTCAAGACAATAATCATCTTATTTAAAACTCCGTGTATAAAGATAAATGTTCTTTACTCTGAAGAGCACCTGGTTACGTTAAATAATTTTGAACATTGAATTAAAGGTCTTAAGTAGGAGCGTAAGCTTGGAGATTTTGATGGGTAAGATACTTAAATAATATATTAAATTAAGAGATCATCCAGACTTTATTATTCGCATTATAAGTCTGATTAATTAAGTCTTCAATTTTATGCCTAGGCAAAATCTATAATAGCATAATCAGCTTTATAATGTTCCCATTGCTGGGACTCAGGTCTTCTCTCTTGAAGAGAGCGTAGGTAATCCGCCACGGATATCACAAGTCTTCGTAATGTTGGTTCTAGAACGAGCTGATTTCCTCACGATGTTTTCTTTTACGGTTTTGAGAGCAGTGATGAAGAAACAGAAAAACAAAGTGCCTGTCCGGGTTATACCACGACTTACAACTCGTATGGAAAAAATTGTGAAGAAACTAGGACTTAGGAGCCTTAGATTATCAAACATACACAGAACTTTGACTATGAGCACTTAAAAGAATAGATAGAAAAGATAAATTTAAGAAAAAAAGAGAAATCAGAAGAGAAACTGGTATCAGTTGCAGAGACAAACAGATAAAAAGCGAAGACCAATATGAATATTATTGAATAGAAAAAGAAGCACATTATAACACCTTCAAATTCTGTTTCAAACATAAAAGAGATAAAACAGAACAATATCTAGCAGTTAAAGAAATAACAACAATGTTGTAAATCTAATCATATTCAACAGCAGACGAGGGAAATAAAACCTTTTGAAACACTATCAACCTAAGTATATACATTCTTTTTACAGTCTACGTTCATTATTTTAACCTGAATATGCATCTTTTAAGCAACAAGTCTGCTACCGTAGGTTTTATTTTGAAAGTAATTATAACTGCATTTTCTTTTAATTATATGTGGAAGGCAAAGCTAAATTCTTTGGAGTATAATTATTATGTTGCATCATTGTCTTTATACCTGCAAAGATACACCTAGATACAGATATAATCTCCTTTTTCAAATGATTGATTTGTCATAATAATCTTCCTGCCTAATAAAAAAAAGAACCTAAATATTCTTTTTTTGAGGTGAAACGTCATTAAATGATTCCTCCTAGTCTCGCACCTCTCGCTCAAGCTCAGGGTGGGACGTTACGGAGTGTCAGACTTTTACTAAAACCCACTTGTGTTTCTTTAGTCGGCCTTTGCTTTCCAAGGCGATGACAACTCTTTCAAAAAATCCCGCAACAATGGCAGAAAAATCATCCTCCTACTTAATTACTTGGGGCCTTTGCAGTACCTCCATCTCTTTTTTCCTAACATCTTTTTAAGCAATCCACTCAGTATAATTTTCATCTTTTCTAGTTATATATTATTTTTACCATCTCTTTGACAATCCATAACATCCTGTCCTTATCTCAACGTACCTAACTACTGTAATTACTTGGGGTCGGTGAAGCATATCTTCTTATTCTTTCATATTTCTCGATTTGAGGTCATCTTATTAGTTGCTTCCTTTCAAGCCACATAATGTTTCACACAATTCGTCCACTATCTTATCAAATCAACCAAAAATGCTTATTGTATATGATAAAACGTTTTGGGAACACGTTCATTGTGCACAGCTTGGAATTTCCTGTTGAAGTCAGTTTTCTGATATAGTTGTAGTTCAGATGAAGTAACAAAACATATAGACTTTCGCTGTTGTATTGATGCGATTCGATCAACATTTAACCATAGCAATTTAGCTACTTGATAATCAATATAACTTTTACGTTTTTACCTTTTATTTACTGCTACAAAAACGAATACCCATGAAAGTTTAAGTTTTAAAGTTAATTTACGTGTCACGCAAACTTGTCAGACTATACCCGTACCGACCTCCAACAATACAATATAGAACAACGGAGTGACAATGATTTGTTTGCGCAAATACTCTGGCTACCTACTCGTTATATTGTTTATTGTTTCTGACCGCAATGTTGATTAGGTGCTCAATATGGCTTTGTCACAGGGAATGAGAAAGAAGTTGTTATAAACGGTTTACTTGAGCTTACAATAAATAGCATATTTAACGTTGAATAGAAAGAGACTACACCTATTCACATTACAAGTGACAATCATAATTCTTATGAGCCATGGGTAACACTTATACATTTACTTTCTTAAAACTTAAAATTAGGTCCATTTCAGATCCAGATAGAGATGATTTTACTAAAAAGATTAACCTAAAGTTGCAAAATACAATAGACGCTTCCGATGATGCTAAGTTTTCTTACAAAAGGTATCCTAAATATGCCGTTCTATACATATCTTTTACGATTTTCGAGGCGATGATGCATTTCTGTCAACGTCAGAACGTGTGAGCTAGACCCACGTCCCAGTTGCATGTAAGAATAGTGTTGGGACACTGTCGATAATATTTATGTACCGTATTTTCTTTCCTAATTTTTAATAAATCAATTGTTTTTGTTCCAAATTCTACTTACCTATATCGATTACAGGTACTACTTGAGGTGCTTCGCCAATTTTTTCGGATAAACAACGTTGTTTTTAAATTTATAAAACTTTGTTTTCTAAGGATACGTAACGAATACACACAATTTCCTTTTCAAGGATTCAATAAACATCATCAAAGTTTTTCAAAGATTTTTCTCTTAGAAAACCTTATTTTCAATAGCGGCGAACCGAACGCGGAATTTATTGAAGTTGGCTTTCATTAATGGAATCAATTTATCAGTGGCTAAGAAAACATTTTCGGGAGCCTGTAAATCCGCGAAGAAAATCTTCTTTTTGGAATAAAGTAGCTAAGTACTCCATTAGTAGATTGCCTTGTAAATTAACCTGTGCTTTGTGTAGTCTACTACTACGACCCGTTCCCAGAAATGGCTGAGGATAGTGCGTAAATTAACAAAGGAAACGATAAGTAAGGAATTTATTATAGTAAATTATTTCTACATAACTATGAAGAAATGAGTTCTGATGAAACTCTCTCACTGTTAAAAGCCAAGATGGCATAATTATATAGTGTTGATGAACAAGCTTAAGATTTTAAAATGGTATCACAAGAAGAAGATGATATGCTGCCAGTTTTATGTCAATACAAGAGTCGAATTATTTCCAAGAACACACACTACCATTACAAAATACACATTAAATTAAGAGAAGAGGCATGTCAAAGAAAATAAGGAACGGCTGTGTGATCACACTAATATTATCAAGAAGAAAGTTTGTTTGTAGGTATGGTTGTTAGTCCTTCACACTCAAACCGCTGGTGATTTGAATGAAATTTAATATCAGCATAGCTTACGAGTATATCTTGGATTAACACATGTGCATTTAATATTCAAAATTAGATAGAGTTTTTTTTTTTGTAGTTGATCTCTGAAAGTACTGGCCCGATAGCAAAAATTTTTTCATCAATCGAAAGCTGCTTTAGTCCTGAGTGACATAGGCTATATTTTATGTACGTGGACAAAGCTGCGGGCAAAAGCTAGTAGACTATAATTTAAAAAGATGGAATGTACTAAAAACTGCTAGTTTTAACTAAAAATAATAGATGACAATGAAATAATCGTTGATTACGATTTATTAAAAGTCACTCCATCTCACAATTTCTAATCAGGCATTATTTTTAAAAATAAAGTTTATACAAGAACGAAAGAAACCAAACGCGTATCTAGCAAAGCAAATGTAAATATAGACACACAATAATGTTTACTCATAACAAAATACATTAAAGAGGCTTAGACTCTTACTGTCACGAATATTTCTCAAGCGATTTTTGAGAATTAAAGACGTAAATGGATTTTCAGGAATGCTTTAAGTGAAGAAGATTCAATCACTGACATTATAAAAAGTCATCATAAAATAAATACAGGAAAAAAAGAAAGGATGGACGCATAACTTGTATGTTGCTGACATATTCGTCAACATGACATAAAAGAAGAAATAATAAAAAAGACGAGCCCGTGATTGATCAATAAAAATGTTGATGATGATACTGCTTTTAACCATGTTATCAGACCCTTATCAATACAAAACCATCCAAACACAGGAGAAACTGTAGTACATGCTATTGATCACCCTATTACTGTATTTTCCTTTAACGACCTAAAAGGGGTAGAGAGAATTATGGCTTTATCTCTTATATGGTCTGTTATATTAATTAACGAATCCCTTGCTCAATTAATGAAAATTACGATCTTAATTAATTTTATCGAAATAAGCCAAATCAAGTTTTTTTATATTTTTCATTTTCTTAGATGAATGTTAAGTTTTCATATGTGATTCAGCCGCTCGAAACTCAAGGAGTATCTACAATATTGACACAACTCAGTTCTTTGTCATCATCATCATCATTATTTCAGCCAAAAGACGTCCTGTGATAGAGCCCATAAGCCTCCCCCAAGCGTGGTCCCCCAACAACCCGTCCTGTATATCTTGCATCTATCGGATTCCTGCATGCCTTACCAGGTTTCAGCCTTTCAGCACCTTTTAGCGCTGCATCTTTCGGTTGGCGCTTGCCACTCCACAAACTTTCGGCCCCATTAACCATCTGTTCTGCAAGCAATGTGCCCTGGCCACTAGTGGGCCACTGCCACTTAAATTCGGCGATTCTTCAGACAATATCGGTAACCTTGATTCTCCTGTGGCTATCTTAATTTCTGATTCGATTTGGTAAGGGAACGTCAAGAATAACCCTCTGAATTTTAGATGCTTGTATCTGACAGACAAATAGCTAGTTGCTGTTTTCTGCCAATGTAACAACGGAATATATAACATAAACATTGTTCCCCAAAAGAAGCAAACAAAAGCACACTCTGACCCGTGTCATTTCGCCAAAGACCATGTCATGCGACATGTCCATGTTTTTGCATGTGCCTTGAAGGTGACCCTTTATATACTTGCATAAAAGACAAATTATGATATACTGTGTTAAACCATAGATACTTCCCATTTTTTTATATTTACAAACATGAATAATATAAGCAACTACGCTACCAGATAGAAATTTGCTGTAACAGTAACTGTAGTTTGAAAAAAAGACACTACAATTTTGTTCGAGCCAAGAATCGAACGCTCAAACTTGGCAGACTGTTCAACAAAGCTCTGTTTTTTAATTGATATAAATTAGTGCTTGACTGCGATCCCAACCTGATGGTACGTAGTGATACAATTGTTGATGCTAAGGCGCACTAGTTTATGAGGAGCCTATTCACTCTAGCCTTGATGACATCCAAATAATAACCGGAGCAGTCCTTCGATGTACGCGGTGTTTTTGCAGAATAATTACGGAGCATTTAAAACAAGAGCGTTTAGGCATCCCTATTCTGAAGTAGCATAAAGTGAGACTGCCCTCAGTTCAACACGAGATTTAATTGAATTATTTGAATGAGCTCGACGCTTCCGCCGGTCGGGCCAGCGCTGGCTCGGCCAACTGTACAGGATATACCAATTGCCACTTTAAAATATGTATTTCTGTTTGTTTGTTTAATGTTATATGAGTTGTGTGACGTATTTATTATAAATTTAGGGATTTGAGGGTTTTGGACGGTATTATGTAACTGTTGGTAAGAGATAGGAATGTGAGATCTGAAAGTTAGAATCGATGAATTCTAATGATTTGAAGCTTCTGTTTCCTAAAAATCTTGTAAAAATAATGATTAATTGTACAGGCGTTCTTTCAAAATCCATAATATAGTTTGGCAATCAATCAGCTCTCGATGAAGAAGCACAAACAGAGACAGTAATCTTTTGAAGTTTAAACTGAAGTAGAAGACGTTGTCCATTATGCCTATAAAGTAATAGGCATATGAGCGGACCGTATTGTCCTATAATTAATGATAAATCGATAACTATTAAATCCGTTATAACAGGACTGACGATACTATCGATATCAGTTACAAGGTCACTTAATTATCGAATTATTAAAGCCTGAAAGAGAATAAAATGAAATATCGATCCACAAAAAAAAAAAAAATTCAAACGACGTCTAAATAAACCAATCATAACTTCAAAGCTTCAATCATACTAACAACAAGACGCGTTAAGCACTAATCAACTAATTGTCACGTAAACGTGATATAAAGTAATTAATTAGTCAATTGACGTCCGCAAATCAAGTCCACATCAACATAAGCCAATACTTACGATGTTACACAATACTACTGTTTATTTTATTACATATGAAATTACATACATATAGTATATCCACACAACAGGTGTCAAGTTGCTGATGGATGACCTTGGCTGCACAGTTCTTATGGGAAGGGTCTAGTACAACGGCCACTTAAAGTTGGTATAAGTTCACAAGCACTCACTCGCGTTTTGTATAGTAATAAAGTAATATATTTTGGGAGAGCCCGACCGCGATGCGCCTCCACCAACGTACCAGAGTAGACTGAGCGCCGAAGTGAAATTGGCCCGGTGCCTCTGAGGGTTGCAAGCTCTCAGATTCGTTTTCCACTTTTCCAATAAATCAGAAGTTGAGCTTTTCGTCTTTATTGATATCTGATGCGCGGCTTCTGATATAGTTTCTGAATTTGAACGTTATGTATTTTTTATAGTTCGTTTTTTTATGTGTTTTACCATTGTATTTGTTTGTATGGGTATACTAACACCCAAATGTATAAAATTAAGTTAGTATAATGTGTCAATTCTACTGTGTGTATAACTAATGTATCTGATATTCGATTCGCCTTTTTAAAAGCCATCATTTTCTTCTAAATCAATAAACACTTAATCCACTTCATAAAGGTTAATAAAATGCCCTTGAATCATTAAGTTAACGAAGGCACTAAGCAGTTAAATTTTTGATCATTTCTGGGAAATTCTTCCAGTTTGCCCTCACTCGCCGTGGATGATCACTCTTCCCCGAACGCTATCGCGCCCGGGGCACCCCATACGATGACCTCCTACTACTTCCTCTATATCCAACGCCTCACTCGACCTGCGCCACATCCATTACTCGTCACGTGAACTTCCACCATTTACCGTTCCTTTATCAAACTTCAATGTATACCGTAATAATTGGATTTTACGAGGGATCGTCGATATTGTTATAAATCCACAGTTTCCGTGGAGCAACACCTCGAAAACGATTAAATAATTGCAGATTCGCGGTTGTGGTTCGGCTCTTTCGTGAAATTTCGATGAAATTGGGGCATTCAGTGGGAAGTTTCTTGATTACATTGAACCTAATGAATAAATAATAGGTTTTGAAGGGTTTTGTTTTCAGTTCTTATTTGCTGCTTTTAAAGATTTTAGGTACAAGGCCAGGCATTGGTTTATTGACTTACTTTAATCAAAAAGTTTAGCCTAGTCTCCTATATTGATTGGTTTGATTAAACCAGTAGCTCTCCAAAATCGGATAAGAACGGCTGTGTTTTCCTGTCATCCGTATTTTTAGCACGTTCCGTACAAAATGTGTGTAGTACGTTAGATTTAAATTTGCTAGTTGCAAGCTACGCTCCGAGTATCATTGTAGGGCGGAGAACGTGCGCAACGAGCCACCATGTAGCCTCTCGTTGCATACTACGCTAACGTTCTTATTCATGTATATTTTGTATTCATGGACAGTTTCATAGGGACGAAAATTTAGTGAGAAACTGAGAATCACAACTTCTAAGAGATGGTTCTAAGTGCGCTGTAGAGAATTGTGAAGTTTAAATTGATGATTAAGAAACAGTACCTAACACAGTTGATTAAAAAGATTTTAAAGTTTACAGGTAGGTACTTATCAACACATGGATATGTTTTGATTTAAATCATGTTTGAATTTTGAAAAAATGCGATAGGTATTTTAAGCAATTGTTAGCGTACCTAACCAATGATCAAATAAATAACTATTAATCAAGAAAGATGAAGAAAATAATAGCAAACGTTGTTCTGCCATATAATTTATCAAAGATAAAAATGGAGGAGTAGGGGTAGGAGGGGAAAAATAGCATACGACCTATTCTCAAACTTACCAAATATACACAAAAAATATCATAAAAATCGGTCTAGCCGTTTTGGAAGTGTTCGATGACAAACATTTTGACACGAGGTTGTTTATATTAGACTAACGTAATTTAATAATTAGTAACTTTTTTTTAATTATTGGTTTAGGTAACTACATCAGATCAATAACTAACCCTTAATGAGCTTATTATGATGATTATTGTTAATGTATTTGTAACTATGTACATCATAAAAAAATTGAATGTTTGGAAAAGAGATTTTTAGATTTTAGAAATAAGTACATTTTGATACAAGTGCAGAAAGTTTGTAATTGCGACCGAGGCGGAATTTGCACGAGCCGTAGGCGAGTGTGTTATGGAGCCGAGGGCTGCAGTGACAAATTTGCACGTGTATCAAACGATTTTTTTCAATACACTTACGAAGAAATGAATAAACGGGGGTTGACCGGCGACTCGTGGGGGACGACGCGCGCCCAGCATGATACGATAAATATGGCGAAGGAGAGCACGCGCACTTATCTACACTAGTGTGGAAACCAGTCTATTGCATGACTAAAAGCGATGGGATAAGAGCGGGTTTTCGAGTAAGTGTATTAAAAAAGATTTTTCCTTTCTTAGTTGTGGTTCCCTTTAAGTCAAACTAAACAGTAACCAAGTTCCACAGTAAGGTCATAATACGAATGATAAAATGTGCAAAGCAAAAATCTATATATTGGTGCTATTTGTGAAATAAGGGTGAAAATAAGGGTGCAAGGTGCACTGTAGATATATATCTTCTGCATACCTCTTCAGAACTTACCAGCGTAATGGTACGTGATGAAATGGAGTAAACAATAAATAGACATACATTAGTCATTGATCAGTTCAATTGTCTATTTCCGAAAATCTTCATCAGATCATCAAATATTATAAGTATAAGTACTAAAATCATCCCTAAAAATCCCTGAAATAACGAAAACTTCATACAAATCGGATTAACAGTTTTTGACGTAACCATGGACATATAATAAATTATACACACGGGTCGAATTCAGAACCTCCTTTTTTAATCAGTTAAAATATGAAAACAAGTCTTTACATTAATTTAATACTTTTGCTAAACTGCACTGCAGTTTCGTAGATGTAGCTGCCATAATATTAAATTATTTATATTAAAAAATAATTATTATTTATTTAGTACCGAGTCTGATGCTGTAATACTTACCGTTGCGTCACATGATTCATTTCTGCCTACCCCAAAGGAGTAGATACGTTCAGCAGGCTTAGACAAGTTTATAATCTACAATCGTTAACGCTAGCAGTAAACTAATCAAATGTATGGGAATGTCTCAACTTTAAGTCACGTGGTCAGAACAAACGAATAGGAAATTCGTAGTCAAGTTGACATCGTTCAAAATGATAGAATGAAATAAAGTCGGCTCTATAATGTTCATCGCTATATCGTGTCGTTTTATTGTATAAATGGTAGTCAAGTTACAATAGGGTATTTTACTCTCTAAGAAAAAAATCTAAAAATATATAATTAAGATAGCTTAGGCAAAAAGCAGTCGGCAAGTGTTAGTTTCAGTTCATAAAATAACAGAATAAATTTTAAAATTCAATTCAAAGTATTCAGTCTTTTTTTATCTACTTATCTTTTATCACCATGAAATAGTAGCCACCATGTTATTACGACATTCGGCTGTTTTTTTTTCGGTTAGGATATCATCTAATGACATCCCCGCTCTTGGGCGGAGCGAGACATAGTGTCAGACTTTTACGGACTCAAAACCCACTCCTGTTGCTTATTTGCCATTGTTTCAGGGCCCCGGGGATCTCTTTCGCAATACCCACGGCCCCGGCTACACGTTTTTTTGCACTACAGAATCTAATTGAGACCATTTTTTAAAATGAGTGTAATACCCTATATTTGTAGAACGAGCGATCGATTTAGTCGCGTCAACATGGCTACCAACTTATTGTTTTATAAGATTACCTACGCATCGAGGCGTTCCCAATTGTAGAAACAAATTCGGTACGAAACGGTCGTAACTTGGCTAGGCATGGTTATCCTTTTAATTATTATTTTTTTGGTTCTTAAAATATTTTCATATTACAGTATTAGTAGATATTATATAAGGACAGTATAGACCAGTTAATATTATACTCAAAAGTACAATAAAAATAATTATAATGAAAAATGAGTCGTAATAGGAAATAATCTAAGAATTCGCGGAGTCTACAGTGTTCTCACATTCGTATTATAAAGGAGGCTATATAAAAAAAATTACTATCGAATTCATGGTAGTTGGGGTCTAATAATATAAAAAATATTGTAAAAGCAATGTGTTAGAAAAAAAAAGTATATAAGTATTACCACAAATGTGGAGAAGTTAATAGACACATTTACACAATATTATGAGTAGATGGATTGTGTGAGAAGTAATATGAAAGAAAGGGAAGTTAGTGATAGCGTGACGAGTGACAGGACAGAATGGCAGAAAAAAACGTGTTGCGCTAACCCCAAATAAAACGGCACAAGGACAAGAAGATGATGATCATGAGTTATCAGGGAGCCACATGTGCAGAAGCAGTCATTGCCAAACAAGCGTGTCTTTGACGCGAAAGTAAAAGTCTGACAATCCCTCTCACTCTATCAAAGTGAAGGAATTGAAATCGATTGTAATTTTTCATTTGCTGTCATCAAGATAATCGTAGGGGGTGCCGTATCAATCAATACTTTAGCTACCTAGGAAGTACTTTACGTCGTACAGCTGTCAATGAGACAAGGTAACGTTTTATCGATTTATAGGTAGTAGGTAACTACTACAGGTACAGTCACCGGCATAAATACCAATCTTATACTTATGCAAAATTCGAAACTTATTTTTTCGTAAAAGTCGATACTAGCTATATGTTTAGTTTTATGTGAAAATCAGGATGATTGTTATTCAGCACACAAATCTTGCTTCTACAATTCATTTTTTGTAAAGGAAACTTGGCAAAGCCTAAGTCCTGGAGGACTTAGGCTACTCGTGTCCCAAAAATATACTATATCCGTGATAGATCTGGATATAGGATACTTTTAAGACAGGTACTTTTTATGGTGAATGGTTCAGGGTAGTCCGCGAAATTTAAATTTTCTTTTTGCATTTTGCAGGTCATTGTCAGATTTTATGTTCATCAAAATATTGCAACCGTAACAAATATGGCTCTTTTGAATCATAATTATTAAAATCATCAATATAACTCTATCAGTTCAGCCAACCAGTTTGAACCTACGTACACCCATAAACTAAATAACCACAGTTTTGAACCTATGAAACTTTTCATTAGAATAATAACAAAAATTGACGTGAGCGCAGCCGCTAGTAGATGCAAAGTAACAATTGTAACTTTGAGAAAGGACCTAAACAATCCAATTTTGGTTTTTGAATTACTATGACAATAACACAAAAAAAATCAATGTATTATTATTACGTAATCGCGCGTTTTTACTCAAAATCAACAAAAAATAAATAAAAAACAACTTTTTCCGGTTTTTTCTAGGAAAAACGAAAATACATATAGAGACCAAAATTTTCGTCCGAATAAACTTCGTACACTCGTGTGTACAAAACTACAATTACCTAAGCGTTTTTCAAGGTCACTCAAGTTGTACAGACGTATGTACAATCGGCGCTCGAAGAGATAGAGAGAAAGCTTGAACAGCTTTTAAATTTTGGGTAATCGTCACAAATCTACGCTCATAACTGTACCTATAAGTTCTACTGGTAGTTATAGTTTACCCATATCATTATTAGTTCCCAATGCGATGGAGGCGAGGCAATTATCCTTTGTCTGGTACAGTTTAACCTCGGGGGTTTATTATGGTTTCTGTTCTCGGTAAACTGATTAAGGTATTCAATTTTTTGTGTTTTCTTTCTATTCTAAGATAAGGCCAGTCAGTTCATTGTTAGAGAGAGAATATAGATAGAAATATAATCAAGTGAGGTTTTTTTTTATTAATAATACCTTTAAAGTGTACAGGGCTTTTAAAAAACCTCATGGGTACTCATGCTCATTTGATGACTCGAAAAAATGACGAAGTGTGAGACAAATAAATAAATGTCCTACTTACATACTGCGTACTTAATTACTAATTATGTTTGATAAAAATATAAAATGAAACCATTATATAAAAATGAAACTAGTTTTTTATTATTAAGATATATTATAGTTTATACGTAACCTAAAAGGCGATTACTGATCTGTTTCTTGATGTTTATTCTCAGGGGTGCTCAGCACCCACTGTTTATTTCTCATGGGTACTCGATATAACAAAAAAACGGCAAATGAAAAAACGGTACAAAATCCACTAAAAGCCTTACAGGACATCCATAACACCGTTACTACGAACGTTTGGCCCTCTGCGTCGCTTTTGAAATGTAAAAGCTCTTCAACTTTTTGCCGTAGGCGACAGAGTGTTTCTGTACATTTTTAATCAAGTTTAGCCCTTATGCTGTAGTGACATGGACTGGAAAGTTGTCTGATAAAAGTCTACATATGACAAGCCAGATAATTGTTTAGTAAACTCAGCCGTCCAGTAAAGACGAACCCCGAGTCGACGGCGCGTTGTGTTCCCGCGCGCCTCAAAGAGATGTCAGCGAAACCGTAGGGGCTCAGCAGGGCTGAAACTTACTGGGGCCACGGGTTGCAAAATGGACAGAAGCCTGCAGGGATGATGCCTACTAGGGCTGCGGGATTGTTCGAAAGAGTTATCATGCCCGGGAACGCAAAGAACAATTGAAGGAACACAGGTTTCAATCAGTAAAAATCTGACACAGTGTCAGATTTTTCTCGTTCCACTTAGAGCAAGAGGATTTATTTGATAATTTCCCACCTCAAAAAAATAATAAAATGGGTGGAACACCCATTCAGGTACTTATTTTAGGCAGTTTGGCAGTTCAATCTTCATTGATGGTCCACTGTTAAGTTTTCCGGTGAATTATTCGGCTCTGACTAAAACGTGTGTTCCTTCATTTGTCCTATGCGTTCCAAGGCCGTGGTAACTCTTCCGAACAAACCCGCAGGCCTAGCAAGGAGATACCCATACATTTTATTTTTACCTCCTCAATGCCACAAGTTAAACCATCGCTAAAAGTTAAAGTACCTATGCGAATAAAAAGATGCTCTTTAAATAGAAAGGGTTGGGATGCAAAAAAAAACCCTTGCATTGACCTGAAAAGCTTTAGAATAGTAGGTTAATGAGGCGGGAAACGTTGTCCATAACTAGAGCATGAATAACTTAAAAAATATTTAAATTTTGAAAAACAAAAAACATTTAAAGAGAAAACTCTCAAAAAATCAATTTTGTTGGCATGTTTTTTTGATGAAAAATATACAAAGTATATTTCATCACTTGACTTTTCTAGATCCAATTTTTTTTTTGCTTACTTGTCATCAATCAATTCAGTTCCCAATTATGTCGATATTTTTGCGAAACTTAGCGTGGCCATAAGCTTGATTTGATAAAACTTAGTAAATTATTTCGCCAGTATGTATCATGGCACAGAATAAGTAATAGTACTGAAAGTTTTTGGATTCCGATAAATAAGACTAGATATAAGACTTACGATACATTTATTATTTTTCAAAGTATATTCGCTCACAATTAATACATTTTTGCTGAAATCACTATACAAAGCAGTTGGACCAATCTTCTTTAGGGATTTTTTTATTGGCTTTATTGAACGCCTTCACCGCCGATTCAGGGCTCGTAAAATGTGTGCCTCAAGTTTGTCTTAATTTTTGGAATCACATAGAAGTCGCGGGGTGCAAGGTTCCGGGCTGTAAGGCGGATGCGTCATCAGTTCCACATTTGAAGCCTTCAAATAGGCGTCTGTTACCTTAGTGGAATGTGAGGATACGTTATCGTGGTGGAGGGGTACATTGTTTCGAGGACGCTTTTCGCCAACTTCTTCTAAGACTCTGGGCAAGCAAGTGTTGACGTATCAATCTGCAGTCACTATCCTTTGATCTTTAAGCGATACTGTAGTGTTGTATCTTGATTTGCCGAAAAAAGAAGCAACCATTTTTTTACAAACATTTCGACTTATCCGTACTTTCGTCGGCAAATCTTGAAAAGGAAAGACCCACTCTGCGAATGGCATTTTCTTTCGGGTTCAAAGCAGTACACGTAAGTTTCGTCATCTGTCACGATATTATAGACAGCCAATGACTGTCCTCCATTAAATTTTTTATCATTTTACGGCACCACTGGACACGCAGCCATTTCTGGTCCTCCGTTAAGTCATGTGGTAACCATCGAGTGCAATGCTTCCGAACCTTGCTCATGTAAAATGTTTTGCACTTGGCTCATTCCAATGCCTAATTACCTAACCTAATGTTTTTTGTTAGTTTCAATAAGTTATCGTAATAAGTAAATCGTAAAAGGTTTGTAACCGCAGTCGCCGGCCGACCTTCACGTGCCTTTTCATAGAGATGGTCACGTCCACGTCTAAATTCTCCAAACCACGAATAAACAGAGCAGCAACATGGTGCTTCATCACCAAATGCCAATCGAAGTCTCTGGCAACTCTCTTGTTGAATTAAGTCAACGAAAATCACAAAAAATCATTGAACGAAAATGTTCACGAGCTAAATTCATTTTGATAGCGACATACAATCTTCGAAAGGACGCCACAATGAAAACACAAATTTTAATTATAGTCTCGCAATGAGTTCCATTTTCGAATTCTTTAATTGTTTTTTCATTCTTCTGTTGTAAGTGGCCAGATACTTTCAGTATGCTCCAGCATACTGAAAGTATCTGGCCATCTGGTCGATCTGGCCTGGAACAAGATAATTTCTCGCCGTTGTTCTTTCGAGACTTACAGGCAGTCAGATGTACCAGACAAGTAGGACGATCCGCTTGTCTACCTTCTTCCTTTGGGTCGATAAAGTTGGCTACTTTAAAAAGTCGTTTGTCGAGTACTTACTTATGTGTGCAGGTATCTATGTATATGTGGCCGCGTTGTTCTTCTAAACTAAAATAAAGGTTACGGGACCCTAGCAATTTTAAGTGATTGAGAAGCTCTAGTTTCGTTAAGTATATTTGTGTTTACTGCAGTTAAAATTAATTTCACATCAGATATAAGAGAAACCTAAATATCTCAAAACCAGCCAAGTGCGAATCGGACTTGAGCACGTGGGGTTCCGTATCGTCGATACAACTGTTTTACACAATTTATTTTATTCTGTTTTTAATATTTGTTGTTATAGCGGCAACATAAATACATCATCTGCAAAAATTTTAACTGTCTAGCTTTCACAGATCATGATAGACAGACGGACAATGGAATCTTAGTAATATGATCTCGATTTTTCCCTATGGGTATCTACGGAACCCTAAAAAACATAAACCCTCCGCAAATGCGGTTTCACAATATTTTTGATGAGATTTTATTCCGGAATGTAAATTGTTAACTACTACTATTGTTAACTTAACCTAGGTAAGTAAATTGTTATTTGACTAACCTTACATAAAAACAGTGTATTATCAATTCATAAAGGCAGGCAAACCAGTAGGGGATCCCTAGTAGAATAATACACAATGTCATACCATCGCAGAACAAACTTTTCAGTCATCGTTCCCTTGAGAAAAAGCAGGTGTTCGAAATTGAAACCACTTCATTTTAAGTTTCGGAACACCGGTGACACTGTATCTATCTGTGATGTCTATAGGTAACACAATGTCGCTTTGTCTCAATCGGTGTAAACGTCGCAGTCAATCGTAGAAAATGCTGTAAGTAGATATTATATTACGGCTAGCCGGTTTACAAGACTGTGCTGTTTTCGAATGCGCTTTGTTCAGATGGATTGCAATTCGCCTGTAAAAAGTACGTCGCATTTCACATCGCGGCTGAGCAACCTGCCGTATAAATAGAATTATTGTTGTCATAATTGCAAATATTTTAAGTAGTAGCGTTAGCAATAGATAACAAAAAAAATGTTATTGAAAACAGCAACTGCGTCACAACAAACATGTATCAAAAAAGTCAAAAGTTTTTTATCACACATACCTACATGGCCTACATGGGCACTTATAAAACGTCAGAAGCTAGTGCACGGTTCCAAATTGGTCGTTTCCTATGGAGAAGAACCGGCAAGAAACTCCATGGTTACTCTTTTAAAAAAAAATTGATGTTACAATATTTCTATATTACAGAATAAGTAGATATTATGTAAGGACAGTGTAGACTGGTCAATATTGTACTAAAAAGTACAATAAAAAAAAGATAATAAAAAGTAACCTAAGAATTCGCGGAGTCTACAGTGTTCTCACATTTACATTTTTAAAAAGAGGCTATATAAATAAAAAAAAGTAAAATAAATAATTACAATCCTTAATAAATGATACGTTAACAAAATAAATAAAAATAAAATATTGCAAGAGCAATGTGTTAGAAAGAAAAGAAGTATGAAGTACAACAAATGTGGAGCAGTTAATAGATACATTTAAACAATATTAAGAGCTACCAGGGGGCCACATGTGCAGAAGCAGTCATTGCCAAACAAGCGTGTCTTCGACATAGTCTTTAACCTTATAATACGCTTTTTTAGTTAGGACACGCTTAATATGGGTTTTGAACTTTCCCGAGCGAAGTTCAGTCACCACCTTTGGCAGCTTGTTATAAAAGCGTATGCTGTTAACTAAAAATGACTTGTTGGTCTAAGCTAATCTCCATTTGGGTAACACAATTTCGTGTTTACTACGCGTATTTATGTTATGAAAATCGCTTCTAATTATGAAGAGTCCTAGTATTTTACGAACATACATAATACTTTCTAAGATATAAAGAGAAGGCGAGAGTCATATCGATTTCTTCGAATTTATTTCTGAGGGACTCGCGAGGACCCATTTTATAAATAGCCCGGATTGCTCTCTTTTGCAATATGAAAATTGAGTGTACATCAGCTGCAGATCCCCACAGTAAAATGCCATAAGACATAATACTGTGGAAATAAGCATAGTAAACTAACCTAGCTGTGGCTACATCGGTCAGTTGCCTTATATTTCATACTGCGTATGCGGCCGAGCTTAGTCTACATGAAAGAGTTCTAATATGAGCGCCCCACTGCAGTTTAAAATCGATAGTTAAACCTAAGAATACAGTTTCCGTAATAACATCAAGTTTGTTGCCGTCAAGAATTAGATTGACGCATACTTGAGGGACATTCCGTAATGAGAACTTTATACATTTAGTTTTATTCGGATTTAATAAGAGATTATTAGGAGCGAACCATTTCGAAAGAACAGCCAGACTTTCGTTGACATGCAAGACATCCGCATATTTTCTGTCTACTTTAAAAATAAGGGAAATGTCATCAGCAAATATAATTATATTGGATAAATTAGCCATCATATAAGGAAGGTCATTAATATAAACCAGGAAAAGAATGTATGGATGTATGGAGTGGAAACACGGATAATAAACGTAGGAATTGTGAATGTAATAAATAGAACGATTTAGATAATTTATAATTAATTATCTTTTTTCGTATCTGTACCTAGTGCATTATTCATTATCACTCTAACAATGCAGCTAGACGTTTACCGCTGCCTTGTAGATGACTGCGACTACAATCCGTCTAAACACAAGGTAGCCGTGTTATAAAACAGCGCCGCTTAGCCGTAACGTAATACGTTATTCAACAAATCGACTGCGACATTGGTCTATTTCCTACTGAATTACCTACTAATTTTGCTGTAGGAAAACAGGCCAAGTGTTGATCGCCGGAAATTACGACTAAGCTTTTTAAAATGTTTACTACTGTATTATTATGTGTTGAAGGTCTCTTAGAATTACGCCGGTTTTAATTCAGTCATCAAAATGTGGCCAAGTAAGGCGTGGTAGGTAGATGTTATTAACACCAATAATACGACCTATGTTAATAATAAAACATAAACATTTATTGGTAAAAAAATACTTTTACGAGTATATTTTTCAATAAATAAGTACTTAGTTGTGTAAACTATTGCTATAATTAATTAAATAAAATAAATAATTAATAACATAAAATAACAATAGTTGAACTTTGAAAATTCATCAATCCATTGTAATAAATTAAAACATATTGAAACATAAAATAGTAATAAATGGATCTTTAAAAAAAATATTATCATTAAAATTAATTGTTTAAAATTTATAATATTTTATTATCCATCATCTCTTCAATCGAGTACCTAAAACGCGCGCTAATTTGTACACGTGCGTACGCTAGTAATATATACACTCACCGGCACGGAATCTTGGCCAAGCGCGTATTTCGCGATAACAACAGCTTTAAGTGTTTCCTATGATTATTTATTATGAAGGTTGGTCTAAAAAATGTTTACCTTTAGTTCAAGAGGGTAATTTATCATGTTTGAGTGCAATATGACGTTATTTTTAAGTTTTAGTTGAACCCGGGCATCTGAGCGACTAAGTTGCTGTTTTAAATTTGTGTTTTGTGAAAGTTTATTGTTAGGTTATTCAATTATTGTGATATCGTACTGTTACTTCAATAACTAAAGGTGATTTAATTCCAATAAAAATGCCATTAACACCATCACAGGTTGCACAAGCTGTAGCATTGATCGAACAAGGGCTGACACAGCGAGAAGTTGCTGTTATACTGAATGTACCACGTTCATCGATGCAGTATGCGCTGAAATGATACCAGGAGACAGGCCGCTACTCCCGCAGACCAGGCAGCGGAGGCGTCAGATGCACATCAGCCCGGGATGACCGCTTTATTGTCCTGGAACTTTTGAGAAACCGCTACCTCACCGCTGTTGAGATACGCCAGCGACTCCAGTTCACAAGAGGTGTCAATGTTAGTGAACGTACAGTGAGAAGTCGAATGGAGGAAGTGAATTTACAAGCTCGTAGACCAGCACGCGGCCCAGAACTTCTCAGAAGTCACCGAGTAGCTCGACTTCGATTCGCACGAGAACACGTCAACTGGACCCATGAGCAGTGGGCTCGAGTACTGTTCACAGATGAGTGTCGAATCGCTTTACGAGCTCCAGATGGTCGGGAGCGAGTGTGGAGAACAAGAGGAGAGCGGTTTTTACCCATTACCACCACACAAACTGTTAGTTTTCATGGAAGCTCTATAATGGTTTGGGGAGGAATAAGTTCCGATGCACGTACGGAGTTAGTTATCGTCGATAACCGATTAACGGCAACACGATACATCGAGGAGATTCTTCAGGAACACGTGTTACCATATTCAGGGTTTATTGGATTTGACGAATTCCTCCTAATGCACGATAACGCGCGCCCACACGTTGCACATTGCGTGGAGGAATACCTTACAGAGGTTGGTATTCAAAAATTGCAGTGGCCAGCTCGTAGTCCAGACTTAAATCCAATAGAGCATATCTGGGACAAGCTTAAAAGAAAAATAAAGTCCTCCTCCAACCCGCCTGAAACTCTGAATCAGCTTCGAAATGCAGCACTGACCGCTTGGGAAAGCATACCACAAGTTGAGATCAGAAACATCATCCAAAGTATGCCAGAACGAATGCAAGCTGTTATCGGGGCTAGGGGAGGAAACACCCGATATTAAAATGCAAACACAACAAAAACTTTTTGGTTATTTTTCATTTTGTGTTCTTTTTAAATTGACAGTGTTAAAACCAATATTTTTGTGAAACTGCTTATTTTTTTAAAGATTACTGCTGGTGCATCATTTTTTCAATAACTGAGTTACAAAACCATAAAAAAACCCTAATTTAGTGCATAAACCCATAATATAGTGAAAATTAAATATTTAAATAGAAATTATCGGCAAGTTATTGGTGGCCAAGTTTCCGTGCCGGTGAGTGTATGTCAATGCGTGCGTGTATTTCTATACAATAGAAGGTATAAAATAAACCAACTATTCTGCCTTTTATTTTGCAAGTCGTGACGAAATGAACGTAGTAGATATCTGCTTGCGTGCTTGAGGACGGCGAGCAATGGGTAGCTTGCCGTCCGACCATCCGGTAACCGTCCGGACCGAGCCCAAGTCGTCGACGGAGCGTACTGTTCCGAGAGGACTCGATCCTGGGGCCCAAGTCTGCTATTTTTATAAATTCGTCATTCCAACACGATCCCATTGTCATTTTGCTAAAAGTTCGTAATCTGATAATTGATAATGGTCAATCATTGATCGGTCAATGGTCTTGTGGTAGAATGACAATATCGAGCTATCTCGAACCAAATTAAAAGCACTGATCAAAGGAACTTTCAAAATTTTGGCAGTTATCCCCATACGTCAAATATTCATTTGTCATTATGTACGAGATTACCATTCTACGCCATTTCTTTCAATGGAGTTTCAGTGGTCGACCATTGGAAAGTCATATTGACGCCATTATATTAGTAGATTACCAAACTTTGTCAAAATCAACAATTATGGAGTCAATGATAGACCATTCTGACCCTCAAGTCATCATTCTGACCTTCTGGGCCTCAAGTCTGCTATTACAATAGTATAATAGCAGACTCGAGGCCCTGGTGAGTGTGGTTTGTCATAAAAGTATAATCCCACAAAAAAAAAAATTGATATCTGTTTAGGTACCCATTCTGGGATCGATGCAGGAATAGTGTTACTTTACAAATAAAAGCACACGCAACCTTCACAAAATAGATAAAGAAGACAGATACTTTCGGAGGATAGGTAGAACACAACAAAAAGATTTGGTAAAGTAAAAGACCGCGAGAAAAATGTAACAACACCTACGACGCTACGTTCATAGAGACACGTTTTCAACCTACAAAAGAGTATCTACATAAAGCGACAAATAGGGGGCAAATTGGCGTACCTTAGCACTTTTTCACTTTTACTTTCAAATCTGTCTTCCCCAACGTGTCTTGAACCTCCTTACTCACTTTGCACCCTTGTTTCGTCACTATTTGTATTCATGACACTGAATTACACAGAATCACGTCCGTGCGGTGAAATTATAACGTTCTCATCAATTTACAACAGAGATGTAGGTAGACGTGTATATAATAGGTAGATAGGTAGAACTCCAGCATCTCAAGTCTTGAGAATATTAATAAATGACGGTTGCTTAAGGCAGTGGTGGCCCAGTGGTAATTGCCCTGACTTACGAGCCGTACGTCGCGGGTTCAAACCCAGGCAGACACTTCGCTTTGTGTAGTTTACACCACCGTTGCCGTTGACGTTGTCCATTGCCGTTGCTGTTGGTGTCGTTGCCGTTTTTTCATAACCGTTGCTCTCAAGACAGTAAAGGAAAACATCGTGAGGAAACTAGCATGTTCTAGAACCAAAAATTCGAAGACTTCTGACATCCACCAATCTGCATTGGGCCCGAATGGTGGATACAACCCATTCCCTCTGCTAGAGAGGAGGTCCGAGTCCCAGTTATGGGAACATTATAATGCTGATAGGAGTAGTGGTGGCCGAGTGGTAACGGCCCCGACCTACTTTTTTTTTTATTAGGGAAAAAAAAAAGTTACATGCTAGAGAAAATACAAGAAAATCCTTAAAACTAGATGCATAAAAATAAGAGAAGTGAAAGAGTGTGGTAAGAGTTAACAGAATACATTGCCTTCTGCGAAAGCTTTTTGTATTATAAAATAATTTGTTTCCGTAATCATAATTAATGTTATTTAAAATTTAATTCAATTCAATTATTCTTAATTCCATTTAATTTAAATCAATATTTTTTATTAATTCTGTACTATTATTTTCTATTTCAATTCAATTCCAAATAATTTTAACACTTACGAGTTGTAGGTCGCGGGTTCAAACCCCGCCAGGCGCATTACTTTGTGTAATTTATTTCATCACCACTGCTCTCAAAACGGTGAAGGAAAACATCGTGAGGAAACCGACATGTTCTAGAAACAAAAATTCGAAGACAAGTGACATTCGTCAATCCGCACTGGGCCCGCGTGGTGGATTATGGTCCATTTCCTCTCCTAGGGAGGAGGCCTGAGTCCCAGCAGTGGGAACATTATAAGGCCGACTATGCAATGCTATAATGCTGATTATACTATGCTATGCTATAATTATGACAAGAAAAGATTGATCGGTTGTGTGAGGATTGATATGAAAAAAAGGGTCACGTTATCACTGACCGATAACGTGACGGTTGTCAGTATCTCCAGAACGGACGGAATGATGACAGTAGGTATTTGGTAGTATACATAGTAGGTAGCAGTAGGTAGGTTAGGTAGTAAGAGCTATCACTAAAATTGCCTTACCGTTACCCCGGGGCTTTGAACGCCAAGGGCAATGAAAAGAACACTGGTGGGTTTTAGTCATTAAAAGTCTGACACTCCCTCTTACTCCGCCCGGAGCAGATGGACATATTTGATGGAGTTATCAATTTACATTTGTTTTTTAGGCAAGTACCTATCTAATAACGTCGAGTTTTTTTTATTGATTAAACCAGTGCTTGACTGCGATCCCACCTGATGGTAAGCAGAGATGCAATCATTGATGGTGAGACGCACTGTTTATTAAGAGCCTATTCACTCTAGCCTTGAAGACACCTAAATAATAGTTGGACGGGAAGACCGCAGCAAGCAAATTGTTCCAGTGCATTAATTTCAAAGAATACCGATCCATCAATAGACAACAAGGACCGGAAGCCCACTTGTGTGTTATTCTATCAACTTTTACTTCCTATGTAATCTGAAAAACTGCCGCACTTATGAAGAGGTCGCAAATGGTCGTAACAGTTGAGCATGGGTTTCTGGATTCGATACTCAGAGTGGTCTCTATGTAATAAGTACCAAATGTAAAAGTAGTTTAAATGTAAAAGTAGTATTTTATTATTAAGCACATTGTTGATCTTGAAATTGGTATACAAATGACGATTAAATCGTCGTATACACATGACAGTTTTTGCTTTCGTTAGAGCTTCAAAATATTAAAAAGGCTGGCGTAAATAATGTGATTTTGCCAAAAGTAGCACATGAGAGGTCTTAAAGTCGCAACGATGATATACGTGGTTACAGGGGCGTCGACTCCGTGGGTGCTCGGGGGCTCGAGCACCCATGAGAAAAAAACAGTGGGTGCCAAGTACCCCTGAGAATAGTTGTCAACAGATTATATATTAAATTGTAATATTTCATGATAATAAAAACTAGTTTCATTATTATATTGATTTCGTTTTATATTTTTATCAAACATAATTAGTAATTAAGTACGCAGTATGTACCTAAGTAGGACATTTATTTACGAGTATTAGTCGGTCGACCAGTGTGCATTTCTCTTCCCACACTTCGCCACTTTATCGAGTCATCAAATGGGCATGAGCACCCATGAGGTTTTCTGAAAGCCGGCGCACCGGCGTGGTTATAATCCATATTGTTAAGTCACTTGACCTGCAAGCACCCATAGGTATATAAGGTGTTAAAAAATTAACTTTAAGAATTTCGAGGAGACATTGTACTCCTCATTATGAACAACTTTTACTTTGAGACCAAACCTGAAATCGCGAAAAAAATCAGCTATTCCCTACGTTTATGTTCGCATAGCTCGTCAAAATGTATGGAGCACGACGGCGGCCAATGGGTAGCCCGCCGTGCGACCGTCCGGACCGAGCCCAAGTCGTCAACGGCGCGTATTGTTCCACGTGCGCCTCAAGGAGATGTCAGCAAATCGTAGGGGCAGCAGGGTCGAAGCCTACTGGGGCCATGGGTAGTGTGAAAACGAAACCCGGGGCCCTGGGACGAAGGCAACGAAGGAACAGGAGTGGGTTTTTAGTCAGTAAAAGTCTGACACTATCTCACGCTCCACCCAAGAGCGGGATTTGTCATTAACTGATTTCCCCAACTAGAAAAAAACCACCCATGCGCACTAAACTTTTTGGGAACTAATTCATCGTGCGTAAGTACCTACAGCTAAGGAGTGGATTTGCCTGCCGGAGTCCGTGTTTCCTGATAGCTACAACCTTAGAATCTTTAGGTCAACCAGGAGTGAACAGGCTAGGTACCTAAGTACATCTAGGTAAGCGTGCTTCAGCGTCAACAACAACATCGCATACCTTTAGGTGAGTTGGTAGTCAAGCACGAATCCATCGATAATATAAAAATCAGACAGAATCCTTAGGTGAACTTTAGAAAGGCAGGACTACCAATTATTGTTTTGTAGTCTGCTAATACCTACTAAAAAAAGCTTTTTTTACTGTTAGTTTTGTTTCTCCCTTATTTAACACAGACTTCCGAAATCTGAAAAGTAATTGAGTTTTTTTGTACTTCAGTTTCTTATTTTAGTTTGTTTCAGTAGTTTTTGTGGTCGTGTTGTTTGTTATTTCAGTTTTAGTTTAGTTTCTTGTTTTCTTTTTAATTTTGGAGCACAAGTGAACTCGGCTAAACCTAGTGTTCAAGGTCTATAGTAAGGTACCTAGCGAAAGCCAGAGTAGATACCTACTTAAATACATCTCATGACAATTCCAACACGCCAAAACACGGCTAAGATTATATTATTTATTTTATTACTAACCTGACCTGATGATGAAGCAGGAAGGTTAGGCACGGCAACTCATTATCTACCTGCCTTCCAATTTCATCAACAGGTCAGTCGTGGTTTACATTCATGTAGCCGCAACACAAACCAAGCTCCAACCAAGGTGACCTTAGTTGGAACGCTAGTTTGCAACCGTCTGGTCACCCCTTTATAGCCAAAGTGTATCTCATGATGATTCTAATAACATGGCTAGGATACGTTCTTTTATTACCTATGGACTTCCTGTGTCTACCTTCCTGCTTCAACATCAGATCAGTTCGTTGGTAACATTGTCATCAGAACCATTCATTTAATTGTATCGTTATAGTTAACTATCTTAATTTTCTGTGTATGTGTGTATGTGTGAAGTTATTTATGCCTATCAGTGGTTTTCTTCAGCAGTTCCATTTCATCAAGAATCACTGGGGTTCTCGTTGAAAGTATCAAAATCAACTATGACCATTTTGAGCAGTGAAGATGGTATGACATCTTTTTGTTGTGTTATGTATAGGGAAACAAGTAGGTATAAGGGAAGAATAAAAGAACTTCGATTAATGAAACAAATATATTTCATTATGAAATTAATTACCAACAAATCCATTTTCAACACGTTTTCAAACCATTTTCAATATGATAGGGAAATGTGCCTTTTTTATAAGTGCCAAATATTCATTTAATATGCCGTAGAAATGTAGCTGCAGCTAATATTTTGAGATCATTGTAATATTAAACAACATAAAGTGGCCGATACAACAGCATCGTCCAATATTACCAGCAGCCACACTTACAAAGCTAAAATTTTACGCCTAATGGTAACACTACAACACACATATTTATTGCACATTTAGAAATTTCGTAAAGTGTTTTTGTCTTTTTTTTTTCTTATTTTTAGAGATCCAAGACATTTACTATAATTTTGCACATCGATATTAAAATGAAATAATATACACAATAGCGTTTAAATTTAGACTGTGGTATAATACACATCCAAAATATGGAACTATACCTAAGTTAGTTTGGACAATGGACAAGATATTATAAATTAAATGGACTATTTTATAGACGAATAGTCATATTGCAAAATAAAAATCTTGAAAAAAGTAATAGTTAATCACGATAAAAATATAAAACGATCTGTATAACAATAATAATTATCTGAAATATACAAGTAAAAAAAATATATTATGTAACAGTATGTATGTACTATCAACTAGCTTCCGGATAAACTGACCCAAGACGTAAATTAAGTTTGTCAAAAAAAATCTGTTCGTCGAAGATATACATAGATATATACAATATATTCATTGTTAGTGCCCGCCATTGGTACAATCAAACTACGAATATTTATACAAATAAAAAATCCAAAAAACTGAAACCAATTAAATACTTTTGTCCGACTTTCATTACTTTAACAGGTAAGAAAATTTTACGTTATTACTATACATACAATTTATTCCAAGATAACTTTATTTTAATAAGGCCATAAAACAATTTACACATAATATTCCAGTATTGTTTGAGAGCCAATACTTCTGACCAACCAAAATTAATGAAAATTTACTAACTAGCATTTTCTGCATTACGTTTAAATACATTAACGATCTCGCCTTATTATGAATGGTAATAAGACTTGGACGTATTTATAAGAAATAATTAATTAAAAAACCTACAATTTTAAAACTCGCACCGCCACGTCGATGGCATTTGGTCGACTTAAATCTCATAGAAATAAATTACAAGTGAAAGATACAATATTAAAATTGTGGAATGGTTACACCATCAAAGTCTTACGAACACAATTCCTTACATTATTGGGTACTTTGGTTTCTAAGAGACACATTCGACCAGCCACATGACACCAATAAAATACTGGACAAAATAAATCCTTATGTAAAATTACCTAAACCAAATTATTGCTGATGTGGGTATATCATAGTGTAATGTGACTATATTATTACCTATGGAAGCTTCAATAAATAAAATGTCTCTGAAGAATAGTTTCTATCACATATCATTACACATTGTAGCACCACGCGGTTAATAGACCCATCTATGTCTACACTTACCTCTATTCATTGTTGTATATGGAGATGTATAAAAATCAATACATCTGAAAAATAATTTAAGATTGGTATATAAAAGATTCTGTATAATTATGTTTAAAAATTAAATAAACTCTCTTATTGTTTTATGTCGTAAGCTATTGAGACTGTGTTTTGGCTTGTAAAACATTTTTAAATCAACACCTATTTATAAATATTACATATTGACTGCGAAACTTCTGGCCTATTTTACTTCTACCCGAAAATCAGTCTATCTACGTTCGATCGTCGTTGGCTTTTCTGTGAGAGGCCGGTGCCTCGCTCCTCCAATGCCTCCTCATAAAATAATATCACATTCGTTGCCTTCTGCGTAAAACATTATTCCTACATTCAATATCCTACAGTTGTCATTAGTTGCGTGGGGTGACAGCCTCCGCATGGCTCGTATCGACGCTTCCTTGTAACAGACTTCCACAAATAAAGCTCGGTACAGACAGAGAGACGTGACCGTTTGCCTCACATCATATAATTAACTAAACCCACCAGAACATCAGCTACACAAGATTGTCAGTATATTATTTTCCTATTGCAGTACGTAAACATGTAAAAACTTGTAATAAATAGTCGTTGTAACCGTATTTTATAACCATTAATCCTATAGTATCTATTGCATTAAGATGTTGAAATAATAAATATTAAATGGAACAATCAGTAATCAGAATTTGACACTACAATGCCATCAGTCGGTGAAAAGAATGAAACAAGACACACAATATTTAGTGGACGGAGATAATATATAAAACGCTTTAAAAAGTGTCAAAATTGTGCGTCACTGTAACACTGTGTATTGTGTAACACTGCACGTTCTTACATTATTCCAGACTGGCGCAATCTTACTTGTCTACCCTCCCTTCATGGAAGTTCTCTTAAGATGAAGACTATAAAAAACGTAGTACAATAAATAATGCCCGTGAACCTCACAGTCGACGATTAAAATAGGTATAATTATAATGTTCAAAAATATTATATGCCCATTCTTATACCAAAACTGAAGATATGATATTCAACTCATAATGGTAAAATGTTTTCATTTGAAAATCTTTAATGTTCTCAAAGAAATGAAAGATCACTTAAATCCTAATTTATCACATTTGACCTGGTTAGCACATGCATATTTACATAACGTTTGCTGTGCTCACTATAGTTTAGAATCTGATTTAAAATTAAATTATCTAATATATATAAGAGTTAAAATGTATGTTACTAGAACAGATATAAAGAATACCACACCAATTTTAACACTACGAGAATTCAAAATGATGAACCACTCAAAGTAAGTGCAATATTTTTGGAATACCGAAAGAACATTTATATTAAAACTGGCCACTGACATACATCGGACAAAGATACAACTGCTAACATGAATACTTTGAGTGGTTTATTACCTTAAACCTATAAGACACTAAATTACACCACAACATCAAGTAACTACCGTTGATATACTTATAAAAACAGTCAACATCAATTTTGAATAATATTTATATTTTAAATTTGAAGTAATGGCAAAATATCTACAATATACACAATGTGAATGCATTACATTGTTTATTTGATAGTATTGTAATTGTATAGACTCGTCGAGAGTGAATACGAAAACCGGCTGTGAAACATTATTAGATGGCAATGTTTAATATACTGTGGCTATATTTTATAAAAATCGAGTTCTTTCATTAATATATTAGATGGCGAGTCTCCGTATTCGCTCCTTTAGCAATTAGAGTATTTCGGTAGTAAAAATAAAAATTCAGAGTATTGCTTCTCGTTTATACTAAAAGTTTTCGACTATCTATCTTACTTATTATATCCCTCTGGCAAAGTCACTATTATATTATTTTAATACACTTTATTTTAACTGCATCATGTATAACAATGAACAAATAAAACTATAAAAAAGTTAATATTTTCAGTTAAAACCGGCTTATGTTAAAAGTACTAACTAAATCAATTACACTATATTAAAATGTTTACTTTAACATTTCCTGTACCTGAATATTTCGTTGCATTGAATTCTTATCTAACTCTGGTAAAATGTAGGCTTTCTATGGACACGAGTATTTTAACACTCATTCCTAAAATGTATTGGAAATATTCGCCCGTAGTGTTCTTCAATAAAAATATCTGATTACTGTTAGGTTATATAGACAGCATTTTACTTATCCTAGACTTAATTGACAGTATTTTATACAGTATCATTATAGGCTCATTTCCGGACAGACTAAATGAGAATAATTTAATTATTTTTAAAGAATAAAGCTCTCAGTTGTACATTTAACATTTGAGGTTTTAATTACAAATTGAGGATATTCTTAAGAATTGAAAGGTCTCAGCATATTACCGAAATAAAAAATAAATAAAAAATATATTTATGTAAAATGATATTAAACATATGTAGAAATTGTACCTTTGAATGTAAGAAAAAAACTCGAATTCTTTAATATTTTAGCATATATTTTATGGATAAAATACAGCGCACAATCCTGTATTGTTTATAGAATATCACAAGACCGTTAGATAAAAGTGGTCTTGAGGAGATTTATAATAGTTAATTATTATTAAAATAGAACTTATTTTATAGAATATATCCCGTAAAATAAATAACGATTTATATTCTTGTGAACAATGGTCTCTTAGAAATCAGAAAACATTGATATAAATATATGATTCTTGTAATTCGAAATGGCGCGAATCGGCAGACGGGACGCATTTTCTGAAACACTGCGGGAGAATATTTTCCAACTGAATTAAATCCATAGACAATTATAATCTATCGTTTAGGCTCGTAGAATTGTGTAGCTGACTGAACAATCAGTTTGTCTGTTATATCTTGTAGTCGATCAGATATTGCAGTGGTATTCTGTACTGTAACATCAAATCTAAAACAAAATGTGTTTAAACAATTATTGACAATAAATTTATCTAATTCAGTGTTTATTTTTATGAGGTACATATTTTGGCACAGAGAGATTTCTTAAAACTATAGTTAATTAATACGTAAGTATATTAATTGTTAGATAACGTTATTTTAAATTACATAAAACATTTTTTTCGATGTTCTAAAACTTGTTTGACTGGTCTTAATCGTACGAATCACAGTTTTTGCATTCACCTAATAACCTATCGTCACGACTACCAATTTTCTAGTTCCTCTTTAATGGAATGAGTTATTTAAAAATCTTATTATACGTAGGCATATAAAAATATGGCAAAAGAACTATGCTTCATTAAAACGCAAATGGTGTGCCTTGTTGTAATCACCTGTGGTTGTTCATCGTGATCGATTGGACTGCCACCGTCCCGCGTCGGTAGATCAACATAGAGATAGTAAACAAATGCTCGTGTTCATGCAAAGCGGGTAACAGTCGGGGTCCCTCACCTTCAAAACAAATGCACTGCATCGCACAACTAAGTTATACAAAACGATGCTAATTACTGGCGTGGTGAGGGACAATCAAACACTGCAGCATTAGTAATGCAAAACTCTTACGTTAAGGATTCAAATGTGCACAAACTTATTCGTGATTAATTTTCAAAATATATGTAAGCATTTTATCTAAGCCACGTGTTTAACACAAAAAATATAGTTGCAGCATGAAAAATAAGCCGTTATATTATTATTATTATTGCTCCGCGGTGAACACAAATAGCTTCCATTCACTATTTGTTCCAGAATCAATATAGAAAATTATTTCATAAATATACATAAATCACTCCAAAACGAAAAATAGTCCTGTAAAATTCTAATTAAACCTGCTTATATCAATAATGTTGTAAAGTTTAAAAACGTTTTTAAAAAATATTCCCATTTACTGTTATAATATGACTCGGTCATTAACTATAGGGGCACAATGTAACTACTGACTCCATACAGCAGTTCATCGCGTTGGATACTGACGGACCCCTGGAATACGCACAGGGGTGCCAAATGACACATACAATAAATTAAAAAGACCGTCAATATCAAATAGTCGCAACTCCGTACGAAATCGAAACGCGCCAGCCTAAACAGTCCTGAGCGAGTCAGGATGAGACATCAGCCCCGACCATTTCACCCCGCAAACCTAGCACGATTACTCTGCAATATGTATACTGTATGGAGTTCAGTTATATTGTGCCAGAGGTATGCGAAGATCGAGAAAAGGACGGCGCGTTCATAGATCAGCGTGTGTTGTGTACGTGCGTGGTGAGGTGTTTGGAGAGGTAGTCAGCGCGCGCGAAGCACTTGCCGCAAGCCTCGCAGTGGTAGGGCCTCTCGCCCGTATGGATGCGCAAGTGGCGCGTCAGATCGCTCTTGCCGCCGAACGCACGTCCACAGAACAGACACACGAACGGACGCTCGCCAGTGTGCTTCCGCACGTGCAGCTTCAAGTTCTCCTTAGACCTCACGCACTTTCCGCAGAACGGGCAAGCGAATCTCCTCTCCCTGTCCCTCTGTCTTTCATCGTTTTGCATGAAGCTTAGTATCCCCGAGTGCGAGCTTGCTGAGCTCTCGTGCTTGCTACTGTCCGCTCGCGACTCATTCTCCGAGCTATCAGCCATTGAGCTAATGCTCGCGAACGACACGGGCACTCGCCTCTTCTCTTCGGAAGTCGATTCATCATCTCTTTTGCTTTCGCTCTCAGCACCCGAAGTGCGACAGTCTATTGAATCGTCCACTGTGACCACAGAGTCTGAAGCACCGTTCGAGTCAACGGTGCTGTCTTGTTCACCGTCCCGGATCTCAACAGGAGGTGACTTCGCTGCATCATTTCTGTTTTTCTTTTTCATGGACAGATCCATTTCACCGCACTGGCCGATTAGAGCCTCGTTAGTGCTGGATACTTGATCGGCTCCTTCGGGTGTGTCTGTATTCTTAGTGTGAAGACGTTCTAGGGTGTGGTTGAGGCGGTGTTTTTTGAACGATTTGAGATAGCGGAACTGCATGCCGCAGACATCGCATGTGAAGAGTTTATCGGCCGGGAGTCGGGCGCGGTGGTTTTGTTCGCGGTGTTTGACGTAAGCAGACCTGTACCTGTAGCTTTGCCCGCACTGCTCGCAGACGAAGGGCTTGTCGTCGCAGGGGGTCTGCGAGGCGTGCTGCAGCGCGGCGTGGCGCTCGAGCAGCCAGGCGGACGGGAACGAGGCGAGGCACACGCCGCAGCGGCGCCGCTCCGAGTGCAGCAGGTGGCGGTGCTGGTACATCATGCAGTCGTCGCTGAGGTAGCGGCGCAGGCGGCACGCTTGCAGCGCCAGGAGCGGCGACCACAGCGGCAGCGCCGTGGGCGAGCGCGCTGGGATCGGGCTTGGGATACTCGGAGATACGCAAGACATGTCCAGGCACATCTGGAATTGATGCAAGAATTGATAAGAAACTAAATATTTAAGTTTTGATAGAATTTTAATATGCTCATGTTTATTACCTGTTCGAATCCATAAAAAGGGTAATTAATGACTTCAATAAAAGAATAGATCTGTAATGATTGTAGAGCTTTTATTTGTCAAAATTGTATTTTTACAGCTATGATATGCTTATATTTGTTTCAAAAGTTACAATGATCAACAGCGATGGGTCTCTGTTTAGATTGTTGCAAAATTGACAAAACATTACACCGTTTGATCCTTGATCCATTCTGATATACTGTAACACTTTTTCAACAAAACTGTACTGCTCTTTGTTACAACATTATGAACTATTAATAATGTTAAGGCAAAACAGATTTTCTCTAATCTAAAATGTCAACAATGTATGTTAAATAAAAGAGCTTAAGGGGAAACAATTATCGTTCCACTGACGAAGAAACGACAACTAGATTAAGCTCTATAAATAAAGTGGACCTACGTTATTTGAACTTGTGCTGAAAATATTCTATACCAGCATAATATACGAAGTTTATTATACACCTAACGACATTCCTAAATCCAAAAATTTAAACAACAATGATTAAATTTCGAAACTCACTACTGAAACTAAAGCGAGTAAAACCTAATATATTATGCCAATACAAATATTAGTCACGAAAGTTTAACTCTAAATAATTTATAATAAACACATTATAATTATTAAAACAAATTGTACCGATATACAATAATTAATACACCTACAGGAACTTAGAAAAATTGCAATATAAGTTCTATATTTAGGTATGCCACTTAAATAAAATGGTAAGTTAAATTACAATGAACCAGTTCAGGCTTCAGCGAACTTTAGCTCGATCATGTCGGACGAAACTTAACGATACTATCTAACACTATACAACACAACTGTATGTAATATTGGTCAAGAACATAATCTAGCACTGGTTGGTATCACGACTGGAATGCGCTAGCTGGGACATGGCCTCGCGGCTACAGGCGCTGCGTACAAATCATTGGACAGTAGAGTGCGCAAGTCACATATCATAACGCAACTTACAATTTTCACCATAAAAATTACCATTTTTCTCTCTATCTGCTACATAATCTATGTTTAATCCGTGATTTGCAGCCTTTATATAAGTCTTGTATAGGCAAGAGGCACTCTAAATATAAAACTGTGGTCACAATTTATGATAATATAAAAATGAATCTACGTCGTATCTATTTCAACACATGAAATATTTCGTGCTGGTGTTTTCTTAAAAGTTATCATGCTCTGTAGGTACTTGGAAAGATACCTACGTAAATTTAAAATATATAGATGTATATAATATATATATGTATATAATAAGTTTATCAATATATATTTATAATTTATTTGTGCTAACGGCGTGAGAACTCTGCGGGGACGTGGCAACAACTGGCAAATGTTAAAATTTGAATAACTGCACTTGGGGTTAGTATAATCTATTGTTCATGTAACTACTTTATATTTTACTAACAACATTTACCACATTGCCTATATACACGTAAATACATAGATATAAATCTATTTGAATATCATTATTTTAATAATAAATATTACCTCTGAAAGTTAGGAAACAAAATAGTATTTTAAACTGCATTCTGTATTATTATAAAAAACTATTTCGATAAAAACTCGTACAAATTTGTTAATTCGCATCATTATTAACCATTTATTTATTGCTATTAAGTATTTCTGTAAATTGTAAATATTTAATCTTTCTTAAAATAAGAAGAGGAACATTAATGAAGGTTTCAATATTGCTATACAGTTTGGTAACGTTCGACTCTGACAAAACAAAAACGAGTGCAGCTTTTCAAATAGCAACATTCTGGTGTCTCATTTTTTTATCATTTTTATTGAATTTTATTCATTTCTCATTTCTAGCTCCGGAAAGTAGCGCATCTACCAATCTATTATCTAAAATGCATTTTATATACTGTGTGATTTTTAACAATAGACCAACATTAATTTTTACTTTCCCAAGTTATTTTCATAGTAAATTCGCTAAACTTTACACAGGAGTGTTCGAAATAATGTGTAGGTGTGTAATACAAACAATTCACGTCATCGTTCGTGAAGGTTTAAATTTACTTAAAACGACGAAGATGTGGCCAAGTTCTAGAAGAAAGGAAACACTTTTGGAAACATGGTCAAACTGCCCAAGTTAGTTTTACATGGACTGGTATCCTCAGCGCGCAGACGTCGACATAAAATTGACGGGTTTATGGAATGTAAATTATATTGCTAGTAATTTTTCAAATCACTTTGACCAATATAAAGCACACATTCTCATCAATGTAATATAAACCATCACATAATACTCGGAAAATAAGTTTAATATTACCACGTGCTGGAAGAGCTTCCACTAAGAACACTACCACATCATTAATTCAATAACTATCGTAACATTCCATTTAAACGAAATAAACTTAAGTTTATAAACGATTTTGAAATGCCCCGGTACTCATGGCGACCATACTACAAGAATTTAGACAATTCTATATTAAATAGCTCATATAATATTTACCTATAATTTATCGGTGGCATTTGTTATAAAGTAACCAAGTTGACAATGGAATAATTTTGGAATGTTAGGCGTTTGCAATCCAAATATGATATAGAGTTAAAATAAGTACTTTAGATATACCAAAATAAAATCAACGAGAATAGCGTACTGGCCTTAATTCCTACACGATGCCTACACAACTTATAAATAGCAATGAGATCTGTAGCAGAATTTTTGTTTCCTAATTTTAATGCTTCTCGACCCACAACAATCCTTTTTGCACTTTAGATTTGGATTAAAAAAAAACATTCAATTCAAAAGTTGCTAACGGAAAATAATTCAGGTCGCAACCTTTAGAAGCTAATTCCTTAATTTTTAAACAAAAAAAAAAGAAATTTAAATCATTAAATTCATAATAATAGTAAGATTTAAGATGTCAACTGTGTGGCCTAAAATTCTAAAATATTTGAAATCACATTCTGAGATCGCATCATAAATTCCCAGATGTAATACCCTTACTTGTATTAGACATATATCACAGATCTTTTTCTATATTACCATAATACTTTCTTTTGAGTGAACCCAAAATTATGAATCACTAAATATCTAATTTACAAAGATATTTAAACGCCTACATTCAGAACGAAACGTTTACAAAGAATTTATAATAACCTACTTTTAAATATATATTTATAAAATAAGTGTAAGTCACCCTTATTTTATCCGTGAAATTTATATTATTTTTTATATAAAAATGATATGTCCCATGACCAAAAGATTATGAAATGATTAGGCAGTTCAGTCTATCTACTAGTAAATTACGTAAACCATTTAGGTATATTAAGATAATGATATAAATTTCTATAAAGATATCAGTATGTTCTAGCCAGAGAGTACCGTGGGCAGATCAACATTATGTATAAGTAATTTTCCATTGAACTTACAGACTATATGAGCCAACATCCAATCAGTTCCAAATCAAAGCTTTAAATTTCTCGGTTGTGATGTCGAAATATGAAACTTTGTATAATACAAACAAATATTTTCTATAAATTCTGAGCCCAAAAAATAAAGGCTATGTCTAAAATTGTATTTGAACAAAAATATGGTGGAGTTGAAAAATAATGAATCTTACGATCAATAAAATATCCCTGTATTTGACTCTGTTGAATTTGTTGAACACAGCGATTATTGTGAGCTGTTTCAAACTCTGGGCACATCCGTCGGGATCGAATGATCAAGTGATTGTCTGATTATATTTAACTAATGGAAAAAGGGATTATTTCAGACGATAAAATCTAAAGTGCGGTGCTTTCATTAATAAACGTCGACATCCGCAGAGTTTGAAACTTTTGAATAATCATAAATCAATGTGGTTCTGCAGTATGAAAATAGATAGAAAATTTGATATATATTTATATGTATATACCATGCCTCTTGCATGGTGTGGTTTCACAGGGTTTTAGTAATTTATTTATTTTAAAGAGTAACGGCTTTTGAATGAAACAAATCGAGTGTGTTGTCGGCCTGCGCACGCAGCAAGAGGCACGGTACTCGGACAGAACAGAAACAGCGCTTAAAGCTTTGATTCCCATGATCACATCCACAACCCTCCCCGTGTATACCGAATACAGAACTACCGAAGCGTTTTACATTCTAATAAATTTCCTAAAAATCCGATATTATCAAACTATATGTTATTTACATTTATATGTCATAATATTGCTTTTGAATTATCTCAGGGGAGCGTGCGTCGTAACTTCGAAAGACATAAAATTAGTAAAAATCTCAAATCCCTAACTTCTTAATTGTTACCAACTATGTTGAGTGCAATTTTCGTATGGTCTCTAATAATAATAATTAAAGCACTCTTAATCAATCTTTAATTTTGTTTATAAAATCAACTCTGACATGATACTACTATAATAAATATGCAAGTCTCTAAAGATTATGCCAGCTCTAAATTAATATGATATTTTACAATTTTCGAAATTGCAAACAATACGACATCATTAAAAAAAAACATTTTTGTACAAGCAAATAAAACTAAAAAGCATTAAATTTGTTTATTATCTCGAAAGTAACGATACTAAAAAGGATTCATACTTCTCTAGCTAACTTTGGCTATGCCGTCTAATGACCCATCGTAGAATGAGTTTACTTTTTATTATAAACTAAAGCGTAAAGAAAGCACCTAACGATCAAAAAACTCTTAAGAAATCGAAGCAAAACAGAATGTAACAGAAAAATGTTAAAATAAATTTAAGAAGTATCAACTTTAGTGTGTCAATTATCTATTAGTGAAATATCAAATATTATTCATATCATTCAGATCACAGTTGCGGCGTTTTAATCACATTCTTAACTAATTACAACATATTGTCCTTCATTTGTTCATTCAACAATCACTTCTCGCTCACATTGACTACTTCCAGTAATAGTTTGTGTTACTGGTGAATATATCGTGGAAGGCTAATTGTGCACTAAGGGGGTCCCAGGTTCATTGATGAGGACTCTCCTCCTCGGTGTCGACGGGGCTGGGCGACAGAAACTTGCGCGCGTACTTGGGATAGTGCGTCTTCTCATGCGCCTTCAGAATCGTCGACCGAGAAAACGTTTTGCCACAGAGCCCGCAACGAAATGGCCGTTCTCCTGAAATAGGTGGCAGTAGTTAATTATAAATGAAATAACAATACTGTAAAAATTCCCAAAGAACTCAAAAATATTTAAGTCTTACAAAAAGCCTTGCTAAATGGCAATTCAATAAGTGAACATTTTCAGATAAAAATGCGTAATGCAAAAATCACTGCCTCTTTTCTATTAGTTCAACTACTAGGTCTTCTATGAATCATGTTTTATCACAGTCACTACTGAACTGTAAACTTTGGAAATACAAGTAAAGAAATGTATTTAGAAAACGTAGAAGTAAAAAAGTAAGGGATGGCTTACCTGTGTGAACTCTACAGTGATCCTTCATATGGTGCCTTAACTTAAACGCCTTGCCACAGAATTCACACTTAAACGGCCGGTCCCCCGTGTGCACTGGTAAATGTGTTATTAATGACGACACGTCCGGGAAGCTCTTCCCACAGAATTTGCACAGCACGACGTTGCCGGGCTCCACGGCGCCTATGTCCAGCTCTATGGGGGACTCCTCGGCGTGCATACTCATGTACGTGGGGTCACTGAACTGGCCTATCATGGGCAAGCCGATGGGCCGGCCCAGCAGCGCGTCGCGGTACTTCAGCGTGTCGAGCGTGTGCGTCGTCAGTATATGCCGCGTCAGTTTGCTCTGGTGTGGAAACGCCGCACCGCAGTGGATACAAGGATACCCCCTCTCCCCTTCATCAATTCGCCCCCTACCGGACCCATCGTACTCCTGCAACCACAAAAAAGAACATCAACTTCTTTTTTTCTTGTTCCATTTTACACGGACCAAACTGTGTGCAATATCTCTACCACTACTTTCTAAATTGAGATGCAGTCTCGGTATATTTTTTAATTTCCACTATCTAATTAAGAAGTTGACGCTCATTTTTGCCCAAAAAATGTGCAGGAGTGACCCGGGAGCCGGCTACGCGTAATGCCTTGTTGTTTAGCAACGCGCACGCGTACAGAATCACAGATTCGTACAATAACGTATGCATGTAATATGGCCAAAATTTAAAATAAAAAACTGCCCAAAATATATATCAAACAAAATGAATGGATATAAAAATGATGGCCAACAAAATGAAGGTCAACTTCTTGACAGCAAGGCATAATACTCGATGTTCAAAGTAGCGCAGCATATCAAAAAAGCATGCGTGTAACTAATCAATTTACACATAGAAACCAACAGCCAAATTAAATGTTACTCAGGTGTTACGGGAGCTTCACAAGACTGTGTTAGTTACTTTATTTTGTGCCACCACTTAATTTAGTAGGCATACTCAACATTTTATTCCTGACATAGTATTAATGAAGAAGCCAATCACAAAATACATCCAAATTATTATATAAACTAAAGAAAATGATTGGAGCGTTGACAAGCACAAGGCAGTCTGGACATTTAATTAATTGGGCAAATAAGTTTTTATTTTGTTCAAGACATACTGTTAAGTACAGTAGGCGTTAAACTCTAGCCGTTTTGCTAGATTCAGATAATTCTTTTAGTATTTTATAAAGGTTAAAACATCAAATAGTTATATGATTGTGGAAAAATAAATGAAACATGCAATACAACACAGATCTATCATAATATACAGAGACATTTATTACAAGCTACTTATACACACATGCATTATTATCTACAAACTTTAAATAAATACATAAATATAGGTAAATGTCACAGCAACATTGTAAAAAAAAAAATATGACATTCCTCAATATATAAAAGAACACAATTTTAAATGATATTGTAAAGAAAATGATCATATACTAAAGAATTGAGTTGGCATTTAGAAGTGGCCAGTATTTTGACTAAAGAGAGTGTCTAGGTGCTTACTGGTAAGGGCCATAATTCGCAAGCTAAAGAAGCTATTTAGTTTTTGAGTATTGGCCCTAACAAGCCAGCACTAAGATTTCTGGATCATTTCAATGTTTTTTTTTTTTTTTAAATCCTATTAACCTTTTAGCCACCTAAAGTCGAATATATCCGACAAATACTCTCGCGTTTATTTCACCAGGGTCGCACATCCACGACCAAATACGTAGACGTCAGCTCTTCTGTCACCTATGGGGATTGAAGAGCTAAACGAGATGGAATACCCTGTCGCATACACCCGACCCTGGTGAATAGGACACGAAAATATTCGTCGGACAAATCCGACGCAAGCGGTCAAAGGGTTAAATTTTGGCAATGATAATGGTATTCATCAATATTTATTTTTAATGTTAGTTGTCAAACTTATAACTTTGAATTCCGTTTAGTAAAATGTTTTAGCAAATCTTACTGAAAATTGTGTTCTATCTACATAGACATACCATTTATACACTTTTAAAATATACAGTAACTTTACTTACGGATTCATGTTGCATTCGGTAGTCCGATGATGTCTCACCACCAACCTTCTCTTCATTGCTCCTGTCCCAGTCTATTTCTTTCTTCAAAGACTGGAATTATTTAAATCTTTATAAGTATTTGTAGGGTTAATAAAACAAAATTCATTAAAAGTGGCAAAGTATAAGTAGCAAAGTTAAACTTTGCCACTTTTAATGAATTATTAAAAAATCTATTATGGTATGCCCCAGATTAACTTGTAATAATGGTCATAGATGGGTATTTATTGACATTCTTCATTTCTAAAATGGAAATAATGTCATTGAGCTGTCTTGAGTCGACAGCTATTGCAATGCTTTACAATTTCTAGTAATGAAAAACAGTTCATTGTTAGATTTTTGGGTACCTGTGCAGAGATATTAGGAAAAGGTCAATGAACTTTATTCCAAGTTTATCTGGCACCTTGTATAAGAAAAAGTGATAAATTTTGAATTTTGGTAGACCGCCAACTGACGCTCTCTGAAATTTTAGATTTATTTATTCTAATTTATGCATGTTTCTTTGTCTTATATAATAGGGATCTTATAAATAGTAAACTACAACTCCAAAACACAGTGTCTAAAGATTCTCATATCTTGTATTTGCAGTAGTATTCTCATGCTTTATTTTACACAAAAATTTCAAATATAGTTTATGTACAATGCATTCCAAATAAAAATAGGATCGTTTACCATGTTGTGAAGTCATGTCATACTGTCAAATCGCAAGAAATTGGGCAAAATTGAATAACTCAGAGTTGAGCAAAATTAAAGAACTGGATTCTGATTAAACTTTTTTCGTTCACAATTCGTAAACAAATAAAATTTTAAAATTTTTTTGTTTTGCTCACCATAATAATTGTTCAATTTGACAGTATGGTGTGACATCACAAAATGGCAATTGATCCTATTCTTATTTGGAATGCATTGTAAGTATTTTTAATAATTTTTTTGGGGTGAGAAATCATCAAACCTGCCTAACCCGCTCTGGGTGGTACGAGATGTATCAGACATTTACTAACTAATAGCCACCTGTTTTCCTTTAGAGACCAGTAACAAGTGTTCCAGGACCATTACAACTTTTTTCTTTTCAAACATTTATGTAGCCCTAGCAAGAAAGTCAGGTTACTTTAGTCTTGCCCTGCATTCAAAAATGAGGTTAGAGTTAACTCTAAAGACTTTATCAAGGTAGATACTCTACTCTTGCATTTTTTAATGCAAACATAGAGTTCCGCTATCAATGCCAAGCAACTGTCATTCCTGCCGCTTACACCAACCTACCCTGCTCGGAGTTAGAGTTAGTTGGGTTAACTCTAGGGTAGCTACTCGAGTTATAAAAGAATGACTTTGGGTTGCAACTTGAAACATTTTTGAATGGTTAAAGTAACGACCCTACCCTACTCTGGTTATTTTTGAATGCAGGGCTTAGGTATAACTTTGGCTCCAGTTTATTTACCAATAGAAGCACAGTAAATACTGCCCCATATTCCTATTGGTTAGCAACCTGACTTTACTGTACACTAACTTCATATAGAACATACATTAGCTTTAACACAATTCTGAGTTTAGAATTGGATTTATTACGATTATGTTGATGTGTTCATAGCAAAACCAAATACTTTCTCATGATGCCTACCAGGGGTACTTGTTGAACAGGAGGTAGTCCAGATGGGCCTGCTATAGGTTCACTCCTCGGACTAGGCAATGAGGCATGTGAAGGGTGTGTCAATCCAGGATGCGATATAGTGTTCAGCACACTTAAACGCTGCTCCACAGGGGAGTAATGGGCTCCTAGTACACTGCTACTGCTGTGACTATTTATCGTCATGTTTAACCCTGGAATATAGAGAAAAAAATTAATTAGTTTTACTGTTGAAAACAATGTAAGAAATATAATGTTTTAAAAATTTAAGTGACAATAAGTATAGTTCTCAGTAGTGGATGCTAAAAATGCATGTAATGACACACAAGACAGGACCACACACAAGACTATTGTCCGATTGACCCAAAAATCAGGAGCATAACAATTAAATTTAAGCCCGAAACGCAAAGTAAATGGACTGATATTATTAAGTAAACTTAGTTGATTGATTTTATTAAGAATATCTTGAGTATACTGCATATCATACGATGTGCTTTATATACTCTATTTTATAATTTCACTGCTTAATTTTACACAAAAAAAGTACACTTTTTAACACAAAAGTTCTACCTTTTCTCAAGTAACTGCACCCAAGTTGCTATACATTGTTATTACGGTTCGTTTTGTAAGGTTCTGACTCAGATAAATAATTGATATCATGTTTAGGTTTGTTGTCATATCTTGGATAAGTCTTTTTTCACTTTATTTCTTTTTTAATCAATTAAAATCCTATCTGATAAGACTCCGGCACCACCTATTAACTCGTACAACAAAACAAACGTCAAATAAACTAGAGCGTAACCAAACACGAAAATTCTTAACTGTTTATTAGTCGATTATGAGTCCTTATTGTAATAATTCGCACAATGAATATGTCACTTTGGCTGCTTTCAGGCTTTTTGGTTGTTTTTATACTGTCATACGTTTAATTATATTTTTTTTTTAAATAACACAATATATTAAAGTTGAACTTTCCGCAATACTAAATCAAATCAATTTTGAAAAAGTATATTAAATACTGTAGGAAAATTGAAAAAATTATGATGTCAATATTGTTAATATCAGGAGGCACCTCCTTACTAGGCTATTTGATTACATTTTTTTTTCGACAGGCGTACAGTGCTGTAAATAGTCGAATAATACATACTACAAACTTCTCTACAGAAAAAGAGATGACTTTGTTTACGGGGTTTTTTTGGCGGGATTTCTTCGAGTGAAGTTCAGTGGCTGTTTTAATTATTCGCAAATTGATTCCTAGTGGATATTGTGATGTAAAATTGGTGTAGTTTTGTATTTCAAGTGTCTGCGCAACTGGACAATATGTGGAATCATTGAAACAGGGGTGATCTCGGTAGAATGGAGCTGAGAATTTTATTGTAGTTTTGGCTACCTCAGCTAAGTTTGCCGTGAAGGCTAACTTGATACATTTGCTGCCAAATACTACGAAAACATTAGAATGTGTTGCACCCGCACTCTAATGTGACACATGGTGCAGTGTTTTGAAAAATAACATAAGACTTAACTTAAAAGTCCAAGTGACCAGGTCATTAAAATCCAAAAAAAAATGTTTAAGGGATTTAGCGGGATTTCTAGAGTGACTGTGAAGTTCAGTGACTGAATTATTCGCAAATTGATTACCAGTGGATATTGTGAATTAATGTAGTTTTGTATCTCAATTCTCAAGTGTCTACAGAACTGGATAATATTATTATATGGAATCATTGAAATAGGTGTGATCTCGGTGTGGAACGAATGGAGCTGAGAATTTTATTATATAGTACCTACAAGTATTGACTACATGAGTTTGACTTGAGCAAAGTTTGCTGAGAATGCTGTCTCGATACATTTGCTGCCCACTTAAAACTTTCTAATCTGGACACTGGCTAAATGAACAAACACTGCGAAACCAAAAAAAAGTCGGACGTGGCTACCAATTTTGAAAATCAAACCAAACGGTAGATTTGAACGATAAAATTAGTACTTATCGTAACTTTTACATACCGATACTCTCATTTTGTGCTCCATTTGATCTAATCGAAACAGTATCGTCTTCAGGTGACGATGATCGCATGGGCTCGTCAGGAGGCTCATCTTTTGGGATGGGAGGGTGTGAGAGGGTCGGAGTCTCGCCCGTGATATCTGGCCTAAATCGCCGAACTGAAAGCAACGGGGATATCCTCGGGGGCGATGCTTCAGGCATTTCTCTATGATCACGAGTTTCTCGAGATTCACGTAAGTCCCTGGGGTCCCGAACCTCTCTCAAATCTCGCGAAATATCTCTAGATTCTCTGGACTCTCTGTGTTCCCGCAGTTCGCGGGGATCCCTCAAGTCTCGAGGGTCTCTTGGTTCCCTAATATCTCGAGATTCTCTTAAATCTCGAGGTTCTCTTAATTCTCTGTCTCTGTGTTCTCTTGGTTCTCTCGATTCTCGAGATTCCCTTGTGTGAGTCTCTCTTACGTGAGTTTCTCGTACGTCTCGAGTCTCTTTGTTTTCTCTTTCACGGACTTCCCGTGGCTCTTTCTGTTCACGCCGATCCTCTTTTTCCCGGTGTTCTCTGTTGTCCGACTTATCATGTGTTTCTGAACTTTCCCTCGTCTCTTGTGGTTGGCTCTCTTCCATTGGTTCTTGAACTTTTCTTGTTTCAATGCCGGCGGCGCTTAGGGTAGTCATTTCAGCAAGTCCTTTAACCTGGAAAGTATAAATATTTTATTTAATATCTGCTAATCTATTATATAAAAGAAGAAACTGGCTGACATATTAATGCACAGCGAGTACTAGTTACTACTACCTATTAGTTTTCCAAAATTATCCTTAAAAATATTAAACAGTACCTATTTCGGGTTATTAAAATTTTTATGAAAACATCCTCGCGAACGAAGTCGCGGCTAAAGTGCTAGTTGACATATAAACTAGTATTGCAATGCTAAATAAACATTACGGTTCCAAAAAAAAATGTTTGTTGCGTTCACTCAGTAATTGAAATAGACTTGACCTTATTATTTTATTTGCTACACTAGACAGGCTGAAAACCAGTCTCAATAGAAGCTAGTTTTTTATTCAAAGTGGCTTAAATATTCGTAGTGCATCTAAGAAAGACAGATGGTTACATTTAACCATCATCAGGTTATTAAAATTGTATGCTGGATAGACCTTTCTAGGTGCTCGTGCTTTGAGTTGTTCTTCGGCGATCTCCATCCAGCTGCTACCAGCAAATGCAGATAGGTTTGTTAGTTAAGAAAAAAGTTTAAAGAAATTGGTTTGTTGATACCTGAAGGCTCTCAGCAGTTTTGAGGAGAGCAGGCAGCTGACAGTACTGAACGTTGACTTCACCCTTGTACATGAAGTCGACCAGGGTTCGCAGTTCCTCAAGACCCACGTCCTTGAGAATTACGATGGGATGTCGCGACGGGTGGTCAATGAACAGAGATCGGAAGTACGATGAACACGCAGACAGCACTACCTGAAAATGATGCGAGAGTTTTGCTTATCATTTATTTTAATTTATTTAATGCGTCAGCCGTCTTTGTAGGAATAAGTAGGCAGTGTGAAATTATCACATATAAACTTGACTCAAGACATATCCTAACTTAACATTAACGTTACTTTGTATCTTTTTAATTTTGTTTCCTATTTTTTTTATTATAACTATTTGTACGAAGTGTAAGAACATATCTCCTTTTTTGGGAGTAATTGGGTAAAAATTAGGTACATGTAGGATATTGGGAAAATACAAATATATAAATTTTGTTCAACTGTTTCAAAGATACGTCTTTGAAACCGTTTGTTACGTAGTTTGAAATTCCGTTCCCGCGAATAGGTAAAAGTAAACCTAAATTACTCTTTGTAACATAAGTTATCCGTAAGTGAACATCCAGTTTAAATCGGTCCAGCTGTTTCAGAGGTTGGCCGGAGCAATCAGAAAGACAGATTGTTTTTTTAATTGCGTTTTATCGGACTACTTTGATACTAACTACTTTCATAAGCATTTAGTAATAAAAAATATTTTAATATTAAAAACAGACAATTTACTATTCATATCTAATATGTAGGCACCTATGTATAAATATTTATTATCTATAAGTATACATATAATAAAGCTGTAGAAGTTTTTAGTTGTGCGCTCATCACGTAAAATATACTTAATCGATGTAGATAACTTTTTACATTAAAATTGTGTGTAACTTGATATATTACTTAGGCCTTGTTTCATCGCAATCCATTGACTATATCAAAAGATACCTATACTAATGACTGTTAGGCGGTAGGAAGTTCGGATCGGATCAACTAGTTGTCCCTAATACGAAAAAAAAAACTTTATAATTGTGCATAAGTAGTCTATCTGCCATTAATCTATAAAATAATGCTTTCTGCGTCCACGGATTCTTTGATTCGTCTTCCTTTTCCCTTCATTGGGCTTGAATTCATCTGCATTCTCTCCGACCTACTTAGAATTCAAAAGGTAGGTAGGCAAACCTACGCGGTAAATCGGCTTTGCTATCGCGATTCACAGAACTAAACTGATGTGTTAAAGATGAAAGTATTTCCTCGTATCCCCGATTAATGGCTACTAAATCTCAAACGGGATTGACTGCATAGGTAATTTCCATCGCAGTCGTCCCTTTGACTGATGTTTACGTATGGCAACCTCAGTTTAAGTTTTACAGTGAATTGCACCGTTAGATTTTTAAGGCAGTCTACTAATTATATTAATCATCTTATTATTATATATTTATGGATGTCCAGCTCAGGCAACACAATTACATAATATGCAAGTTAAACATGAAAATTTAAAAGCACTTAATAAAACTATCAAAATTAATTCTGTGGTAAACTTGACTGCAAGTTGGTGGTAGCACTAAATTTGAGTTGGCCTAGCGTTACCAGGTACGGAATGTCAATAAAATAGGACGTGGTCAGCTTATTCGGGATTTCTTATTACTGGTACCTATAACAATACTTATAAACCTTAATTAGATTAGGTAGGTACAGCTACCAAGCGAAGAAAGGACAATAAAATCATTCAACAGTAGACTGTAATGTAGGTATCGTTAACACTCCAAAACTGAGGAGACCAGACAGATTTTTCCTAGGATTATCCTTTGGCATCCTACCAGAGTAGGATTGATTAACAACTTCCTATACCAAACACGAAACAAAAGGTGGTATCTAACACATTCGGTGATGGCAACATAGAGCGTGCTGATACAAAATTATGATGCAATTAATAATAATGTAATCGCATTGTAAATGCAATTATATTCTTCCATTGGCAATGTCGTGTTGGCCGAGACGTGCATAATAATACAAGTCGGCTAACTTTAAAGCGAGTTAGGTCAGCTATAAATGTGGATGGAAAGAGAGATAGAGGAAGACTCCTCTATCTCTAACTGAAAAAACATCGTATGCCCTGACAGCATTGTCTAGCTTCGGTGGTTACGCTTAGTTTCGTTTGATGAGCCACTCGCCATTTTACAGTGCGATTAAAAATGGAGAGTTCAGTCGTGCAAAATCTCAGCTTTTACTAACTAACACACCTAGGAACTAGATCTATCTATTTTGCCTCCTCTTCCCCTCTACGTCAAACGAAATCGTGTTATCAATATTCCGAAGAGAGAACGCATGCAGGATAAGTTAAAAAATGTCGATTTGCACTACCGATGACTCTGTTACATGAAAAGATTTATAAGTCTTGAAATTCAGTAAGAATACCTATGCATAGGTATATAGTGTAGGTACTTAGATTCTTAATTTTTGAACTAAGCAGTTCCTTTTTTAACATTTTCAAAAAAAAAAGTTTAAATCATAGCTGCTACGTGGCCTTTGGATCAAGCCCTGGTCTAAATATTGTTATTGTTATTATCAGTATGAATTCACAAAGCACACAGATGGAAGCTTAGGCACATCAGTAATGAACTCCGTTTTTTTCGTCGCATGTGTGCACAGTGTTGATACGGCCGCATTTTGTTGACAAGGAAAATCTCACAGCAAAGTCAGTTTCTATGCAGATGCAGGCAAAGGACGCAACGTGTAAACGGCTCTTAATAGCGCGCAGATTAACAATAGGTACCTACAAAGTAATGAAATGAAGCGTAACGAGAGGTTTCTACACGTGCCGCACTAAACAGAAGTCATTAAACTTATACGGAATCACTATCGCTCACTCAATGCCAACTGCCAATTGAGAACTTCAAAGGAAAATTGAAAGTGACATATGTTTTCAAATCTTGGGGGTGGAGATCGTTAAAGTCCAATCCAAACTCCAATAATTTGTTTTCGTGGGAACCATTGTCCGCACTGTGGTTGCATGTACAATTTTATTGCGGTTCAATCCATCTCACAAGCATCGAGCTTTACTGAGTCCGAGATGCTCCAACTCAGAAAAAAAAGAATGAAGCTTCTTTTTCTATATCTGCACTTCTGTTAGCTGCTCATTCGGGTCATCATTTGGATAGGAGTCCAGATTGAAACTCATTCCATATTACCAATAGGTATAAAGCACTTTTTAAAATGTATTTGAGGTCGTCTAAGTACTTTTATCTTCCATATATCTATCAATCTTCATCTCAGTATGTATCATCCCTTTTTTAAATTTAAACTTTAAGTTCTGTACTGGTGTATAGGTGAATTTATTTCAACAAAGCTTTCTCAACCAGTCAACGTAACCCACTTCTCTAAAAAATAAGTAGGTAGGATTAGGTTTAATATGCACACATATAAGCAAAAATCTATACATATAAAGGGAGAAACTGACTAACTGACATATCAACGCACAGCCAAAACTACTGGGACTACAAGCATAAAATTTTGCACAGTTTTTAGCTCGGAAAACGTGTGCCTCTAAGTTTGTCTTTAATTTTTGGAAACAAATAGAACTCGTAGAGTGCAAGGTCCAAGCTGTAAGGTGGATGCGTCATTTATCCACATGTGCGGAATGTGAGGATGCGTTATCATGGTGGAAAAAAAAGAAATCGCGAAAATCGTCCTCGAAGGAATGTAGGTACTCCACATTGCTTCGAGGACGATTTTCGCGATTTTTAAGACTCTAAGCAAGCCAGTGTCGACGTACCAATCTGCAGTCACTGTCCTTTTATCTTCAAGCGATCTTGTAGTGTAATGTCCTAATTTGCGGAAAAAAGAAGCAACCATTTTTTACTAACACTTCTACTTTTCATAAATTTCGTCGGCAAATTTTCAAACGGAAAGACCCACTCTGCCGACTAGCTTTTTCTTTCTGGTTCAAAGCAGTACACCCAGGTTTCTTCACCTGTCACGATATTATAGACAGACTGTCCTCCATTAAACTTTTTTATCATTTTAAGGCACCACTGGACATGCAGTCGTTTCTAGTCCTCCGTTAAGTTATGTGGTATCCATCGAGTGCAAAGCTTCCGAACCTTGCTCATGTAAAATGTTTTGCACTTGGCTCATTCCATTGCCTAACTACCTAACCTAATTTTTTTTGGTAGTTTCAATAACTTATCGTACAGTGTCAATTTTCCAGTTTGTAACCGGAGTCGCCGGCTGACCTTCACGTATCTTGTCATAGAGATGGTCACGTCCACGTCTAAATTCTCCAAACCATGAAAACACAGAGCTGCGACATGGTGCTTTATAGCCAAATGACAATTGAAGTCTCTGGCAACTCTCTTGTTGACTTAAGTCTCAAGGAAAATCATTGAACGAAAATGTTCACGAGTTAAATTCATTTTGATAGCGACACAGTATTCCAAAGGACGCCACAATGAAAAATCAGCATGATAGCTTCGCAAATTAAAAAATAACATGCTCGCAAATAGTTCCATTTTCGAATTCCATAAATGTTTTTCATTTTTTTTTATAGTAAATGGCCAGATCCAAAAACTTTCAGTATGCCCCTGGTATATACGAGTACGTGATCAGGAGTAATGATACCTTACCAGGTCGGATGTTAGCCATATGAGTTCCTATAAATTCACCTTCGAAGCAGGCTAACATCCATCCTGCAATACCAGTATGAAATGATTGGCCATACACACAGATTTGCAAAAAAATAATGCACTTTTGAAGTTTACCTTGTGAGCCCTAATGGATGCACCTTCGGAGCAGGCTAGCGTGACGTCGACCAGGCTCTCGTCGTGCAGCAACTGGCTGAATACTCCCAGCAGGTTGCTCTGATGATTGTTCCACCTTAGGCAATAGTGCTCACTTCCCATGTCTGAGCTAGCTCCCGCCGCTGTAAAATGTAAATGGCATTGTTTTAGTAACTAGCTCATTAAAAAAATCCATATCATAGCATAATTAGCCTTATATAATATTCCCACTGCTGGGAATCGGGCCTTTTCTTTAGGAGAGGGAAAAAGGCCGTAATCCAAAACGGTGGATGTCACAAAATTTGTAACATAAATGCCTTCGAATTTGTATTCATAGTTTGGTTTCGAAAACGACATGATTTAAAAAAAAAAACATAATAAACCAGAATTTAAAAAAAAAGTTATTAAAAAAATACAAATTAAATCCATAATATAAATCAATCATAATTTAATCAAAAATAATAGTCCAATTTATATTAAAACTTTTAAGTTAATTATGTACATAATTATGCATAAGCGCACCTGTACCTGAGCTTCCTCTTTTATCCAGCAAAAACCAACTTATAACCACCTATCCGCCAAAACTTTAGTAGGTAGCCCTTAGAAAGCTATAAAGACTAGCTGTAGCCAGATGACTTCTTACCTAGGATACCTTGTACTATTACCTACTTATTCTGTGCCTAGGGGTACAAAAAATAGCCACCGACCTATTTTCAGCCCTACCAAATATATAATAACACAAAAAAAAAAAACATAAGAATCGGTCAAGCCGTTTCGGACGAATTCGATATCAAACATTGTGTCACGAGATTTTATATGTATATTAGACGTTAATAACCTAACCTATACCAAAATCATAAAAGAGGGATCCCCTGTCTGAGTCTGTTTCCCGAGAGCACCTGGGGGTATTTAAGTTAAGATTGAATAGGTTACTTCTGGGCAAGCGTGCTCTATCGTCGACCACATCATCGCTTATCGTCCGGCGAGATAATGGTTAAGCGCAAGCCTACTAATAGTAATAATAACTTTGATAGGAGTAAGTTGTTCAGAGCTTTGAAGTTGAACAAGAATAATACAGGTAATTTCCATCAAATATTAAGTAAGAAGACTTCCGATGATGCGAGAAAATGGTTCGACTTTATGGCCCTGATTCATATGATTGATCTTGTGTAGGTAATAATTGTCTTAGGGTATGATGGGACTGACATACGCTGTGCGTCCCTAATTTTTTTAAAGAATTAAAAAAAATATAACTTTTCAAATTATTGTAAAAGTTCGCAACTCAAAACTAAACATTTTAATAAAATTAACACGCAAATTATTCATTTTTATAATTTATGAAGAATTTATGAAATAGCAAGCCAACGGCCTCTGACCTTTACCAAATTGCAAATAGAGATTTCTGCTTGCCAAAAGGAATTTCAAATGTTTTTATTTATTTATTCAATCTACACTTTTACACTATATGTATTATCACTTTTTAAAGGTCATCAGGCGTTGTAAATTAAAGAACCCCTAATTGGGTGATTATGGGGATAGATAACCTTGTCTGAAAAAAAATCCTAGTGTATCAAGTTGCCTTGCAACGTGTCTCCGTCTAATTCAGGTATTTATCAATACCTACTTCAATAGGTAGTACCTACCTAACATCATAAATGTAAAAAAAAACTAATTCCTGTACCATGACGTTTAAAGTAAGATTGTTTCATTGTTATTTCCAGTGTGGGTAAGAGATGGCACTAGACAACCTGTATAGCTCTGTCTCTTACCCACACTGAAATAAGAATGACACAATCTTGCTTTGAACGTCATGGTAACCCCGTTGGTCTATTACGCTTTCATAATTAAACTACAGAATCAATTTTGTTGAAATTCACTTCAGAGTAAGGAAGGACATACCTAAGCAACTTTTTAGCTGAATTCGATTTCACTTCTTTGATCAGCTTCGCGTCATTCAGACGGTAATAGTCGCGGGCAAGGAATAGTATTGTAATATGGCAAAGAGGTTCTTCTACATAGGATGAACCATTGAAACCGTGCACTAGTTTTTGACGTTTCATAAGTGACCATGTAGCCCTGAAATAAGATCTTTTGATTTGATTTATTTATAGCGCCCACTTTCTAAAGGAAGTGACGCAACAATGTCCTCGTAATAATGTCTATGTATACCAAGTTGACAACGGTGAAGGAAGGCATCGTGAGGAAACCGGCATGTCCTAGAACCAAAAATTCGAAGACATGTGACATTCACGGTCCATTCCCTCTACTAGAGAGAGCCTGAGTCCCAGCAGTGGGAATATTGAAAGGCTGCTTATGCGTATGCTTATACCAACTTCATCTGCATTGCCATAAAATGTTCGTATTTCATCAGATTATAACTAATACGAAAGCGAGAAAAAATATCATACTAATGACAACTAATAACACTAATTTATATGATATTTCATTCTATTTTTAAAAATATCTAGTTTTTATTTACTGCGCACACCTACGACAGTGTTGTCTTTTTCAACCTGAAGGTTGACTGGTAGAAAATGCCTTGTTGCATTAAGTCCGCCTATATTCCACCACTGTATATGAAGTTTAAATAAATAAATAATATTGTACAGGCGAGTTTGTGAGTGTGTGTATATTTGTTACTTCACGCTAAACGGATTTGGATGGGCACAGATACTTTTTTTATTACGGTACTCCCGGGATAAAAAAGTGTTTCCTTGGGGCAATACTTTTTAATGTTTCCTTGGGGCAATTTTCTACTTTCACGCGGGCGAAGCCTCTATCAGCTAGCCAATAATAAATAAAACATTGAAGAAAAATACCGGCCAGGTATAATAAGTAGGTAGGTAGGTATATCCAATTACCCAGCCCAGTCACAATCAGTGGATAATTATGACAACCAAAACAAATAAATAATCTCACGGTACGTCTCGTATCCGCTTCGGCACAGATAAAGATATGCATTTAAAAAAAACATCACGTGGTGGTATCTAGGTGAAATGTCCAGCTGGAGATAACATACATAAGTTTAGGTACATAATACATAACGATATTTATATCAGGGTCGAATTAAATTTACTAGTAAAACCCCGCAGGTATACTAGATTTCAAAGTCAACGAAACCAATAAATCTAAACTTATCATTTTAAGTACACTACTTTGCCAACTGTTGCTTAAAATTATAACTCTACATTATTTTTTTAGTTTACAATTAATGTCGATACCTACTCCGTTTTTTTTTAGGTCGGAAAATCATCTAATGACATCCCCCGCTCTTTTTATGTTAGACTTTTACTGACTAAAGACCCACTCCTGTTCCTTCGTTACCTGTCATACCAGGGCCGAGTCTTCCTTTCAGACCCTTGGCCCCAGTTGGCTTCGACCCTGCTGGGCTCCTACAGTTTACTGACATCTTTTTGAGGTGACCTACCCCGTTTGCTTTCCTATTTTCGAGGATATGGTTACCTCTTTAGGCATTACTAGCTGCTGCCAGAAACTTTGCCCGCGTGATAAAATAAAATTATCTCAAGGGAACATACTCTTGGGATAATAAGTATCATATGTGCTATTCCAAGGATATAGTCTATCTGTGTACCAAGTTTAATCGAAATCCATTCAGTAGTTTTTGCGTGAAAGAATAAAAAAATAATAAAATTAGTAGGAAATATGATGATAATTTGGGCCCCGAAGGTGTCTTCGTAAATTGCAGTATCGATGGCATTCATCAAGTCCTCCAATATGCAGGTGTACCTATGGGCACAATTTTATTTTTATTTTTAATGGTGAAAATCACCAATGATTTCTACCGCTCTGGGTTGAGCGAGAGGGCGAGTCAGACTTTTACTGACTAAAATCACACCTGTGTCCTTCAGTTACCCTTTGCGTTCTAGGACTATGGGTTTCCTTTTCAGAAATTGCCCGCTGTTCTAGCTAGCGGATATCGGCCCTGCTGGGCCCCTACGGTTTACTGAAATCTCTTTGAGGAGCGCGTGGATCACCACGTGCTCTTGACGATTAGCCTCGGTTCGGTTAATTACCGGACGGCGGACGGCGAGCTACCCATTGTTCGACGTCCGCATGCCCGCGTTTACCGTGGCTGGTAGTCGGGGTCAAAATTTCGGCGGCTGGGGCGTGATAACCTTCGTTCCCTCACGCGTGCGGCTTCCTCTGAAATGGAGTTTCTTGCCGGTTCTTCTCTATAGGAAACGACCAATTTGGAACCGTGCACTAGCTTCTGACGTTTTATAAGTGCCCATGTAGGCCTATGTGAAATAAAAACTTTTGAATTATTATTATTTTTCTGTGACAACCGCCTACCATTGCTCCTCGCTCTGGATCATAGCCTGAACCAGGAACAGGCGAGAAAGGTCGTTGCTGCCGATTGCCTCCACGAGGACAAGGCGCTGCTCTGCCCAAGCGGGGCTCACTTCTACCGTATGATCCACCATGCCCTCGGGGCGGTTTCATCCGCCTGAATCCGATGCAAGAACCTTCCAAATTTGACATGCCCGGTGAGGACCTGCGTCATGCGGAAAATGAGGACGCCGTGTTGGCGGTCCAGCCAATCCTCAAAGAGCGGATTTACCGCCGCGATTATGGTGTGCTCAGCCCTGGGTTGCGATAGTCGCTGTCGCCATTTCGCCATGAGATCTCGCCAGAACTCTGTCCTCCATGTTGTGACTGGTCGCGGCAGCGGAGTTTCACCCCGGCGTTGCTTATCCATGTGCAAATCTATCATGCGTACAAGGAGTTTTGCCTCCAGATCCCACGGTGGCAGGCCAACAAGGAGGCTCGCTGCTTCGCGGGAACCTATGGGCAGATGAAGTACTCCAACGTATGGTTTATGTTCTGAACAGGGGTCAGAGCGAGTTTGAAGCCAGAAAGCTACCTAGCTAGCTAGCTGTTCAGAAAGTACTGTGAAGTTTTGTTAATGAATTTAATTTAAGCCTGTGTCCAAGTCCAAACAAAAAATGGGTATAACATGTCGTTACCGTCTTCAATCTTCATTTAATAGCGGTAATTGCGGTAACTCGGGTTTTCACAGGTTCTTATTTGTTAATGCATAAAACATGCGCCCAAGTGTTTATGAGTTTGTAACCGCTGCCAATAATTTCTAAATAAAGGTGAGGAGTTCTATTGCCATGTGGATGCAAATGGTGACGCATCATTTTCTTGTTTATGTTTTACTAGGTAGGTAATTCTTTTTTCAACTTTACCTGATTCTCAGGAAACTACCCCTACTTTCTAGGAAACGCTTGATCCAATCCTATTTGAAACGTGAGTCCTAATTTCGATTTTAAGCTAGATCTAAAACAGTCGCGGAGGCAGTCTCAATCCTATATTTTAATACATAGGTACTCATGGTTATCGTTACACGTGTATTTATGTCTGCCACAGACTTATGCGTTATCAATTTAAAGGCCTATTTTCAACACCAGTCACGACTCATTATTCATTTACCGCTTAATAACTGATGCAATGTATATACCTCAACATAGGCACATGTTAAATCATCCACGAGCCGTCATACAAATACAAAAGGTATTGTGTCTAGGTATAATACAAAATTTTATATGTGAACATAAACGGTTTTAGTCTACGACCTCGAAAACATCATGGAATAATATAAATTAATTTTGCTCAACGCAGCCTCGATAGGTATATAAAAATTTTTAATCGCCTCGTTGATAAGTCCCTAAATGGTGCGCATATTATTTTATTTTGGCTATACTTAATTTTAGTTGCTACGTGATTTGATGTCCTTTTATGATGTATAACACTGTTCTGTAAGTTCAAGATTACAAGGTTAACAATAACTGTAAAACCATAATGCACAACTGCAGATGAACATAAAATTATTTTTTTTTGCGCATCAGCCACGAATTACAACATTTACCTACCCGACGCAGCAGCCGGAACACTTAGATTTGCTAATAAGTACAAAACGCCACTTGTGTATTATTTTTTTATTCTGTGATTACCGCTTCGCGCCTACATGCGCGAAGATAAATATAGCTGCGAGTGTACCTAGTATTTAAACGTAGGTGTTGTGCGCACACGCGTGCGGCCGCGACGCAGTCAAGATCAAGGGCGCACGATTGCGCAAGAGTTGGCGGTCGCACCGCACTGCAACTCGATGTGATGTCATCGGGCCGTCTGTCGCCCCCCACTCCTCACTTCATCACAAGCTCGTTGTAAAGGCCGTGGACGCGGAACATTCTATTTTAAATTTTTGCCCGTACGCTTGATCTTTTTTTTCCAAAAGCCTCTAGATCCTTTTCTCATCACATTTGTTCTCAGAAAAACGTCATATCATTGTTCTAGACTTGTGAATGGTTGCGGGTATAATGAGCTAGCATGCTGTATTGATGGTATCTCGGACAATTTGCTGTAATTTTCAGGAACGGCTTACACTGTACCTACTTTAACTGATAGTTCTAAGTTATTTCCTGTTAATTATTTTTGTTATGGTCTTTAACGTAAAGCAGCACTTCTATAAAATTTACCTAATCCTGTCCGGTTTTTTGTAAAATGTATTCATACAAGTAGAGTTAACGCATTTTCTTTCGTGATAATAAAAACGTAATCTATCAACTTATCAGGACACATTTTCCATGATATAAATGACTGTACAATCTTATGACCTTCCTTAAATGCACCAGATAAAAATGCAATAGATTACCGTTAACACGCTACGCAGGCATTTTGATGTTATCTCTTAGATAGAATCGACTAATGCCGAGAATTCATGCGTTTTATTCATAAATTGTTCAAAGGAATATCTAGGAATAGTTCCGGTTCGTTTACATAGAAAATTCTTTTTTTTAAAATCATTCTAAAGTTTACTACGGTCTTTGAAACCTTGAATCTTTGTAGTCAAAACAAAACAACAGGTACTTTTTCTGATCATTTTATAGCAAAAAATAAAAAAAGAACTCAAAATGAGCTCTGCGATTGTATTATATCCATATCTTCGTCTTCTTACCCTTGTCCCATATTATTTTTTCTTCCATTCTACCCTATCAGCAGTTTCTTTTATATTACTCCTCATACAATCAATCCATCTTTTTTTTGGCCTCCCTCTCCCTGTCCATCTATTCACATGTATGTTCCTAACTCTTTTAGTAACATGCGTTTTATCTCTTCTCTACTTATAACCGTACTAAGATACACGATCCCCTTTCGACTTTTCAGTCACTGGCACAGCTTTCAAATGGTGGAATTATGTCTTTAGAGGACCTATATGAAACAGTAATTTATAGAAGATTGTTCTAGGCAAGCGTGCTCCATTGTCGGCCAGATCATCGCTTACCATCAGGTGAGATTGTGTTCAAACGCTATTCTATTATTAATATATATGTAATCTAATTACGGGTTAATAACTGATGACCAATAAACATACATTTAAAACAAATAATTTATTTCTTGTTATCGCTAACTGCTAAGTAGCAGGAATTCTTTGTAATAACTTAATATTTTAGGATTACTATTTATTTCTCTGTTTTGTGCTGTGTACTTTGCCACTAAAGTTGTCAAAAAATAAAGTTTGACGTTTTGACATTTTGACATTTGTCAGAAACCGTTTTGTCATTTGTCAGAAGAGAATACTCGCAATATATTCCATCATATTATTTAACACGTCAAAAAAATGTATGTATTTTTTTAAAACACTTTATGTAATTAATTTCAGTGTCGTTCCAAGTTACATTCTAGGGTCTTTCTGAAATGTCAAAACGGGCCTTTTATTTTATAACGAGTTTAGTTGGTTGTTTTGTATAGGCAGCCGATATCCCTAAAAATACTTATCATCAAAGGATTGGAAATACCGAATTGGATATTCTGGTTGACAATACAAGATTACTGGTTTTTCTTTGATGGTATCTGTTTAAGATAATGCCTTAAGTACGCCTATGTACAACTACTGTACATGTAGTGTCTGTAGTTTAAATAAATAAATAATGCGAAATAGGATTCATAGAACAAATTTTCGCCTCAGGATTTCATTCAGAGATTTCACCACATTCCCAATGTTAAAGTTGGCTGTCAAGTATTGTGTAGTGATTATATAATTTATTATACCTAACATTTGCTCATGATATTTTTTTGTATACTTATATTTTTTTTTTATATCCCGCTGTTCAAGATTATTTTGTTGTATTGACGATGCTATGGAGGCCAAATATACTATGGAGTACTTAAAAAAATGAAGTATAAAACAAATCATCAATATAATCGAAGAGGAAGTAAGATTAGAGCGCTTAGCTCAAATGCTAGCGCACATTTGTAAACCTAGCTAGGTATAGCTATGGCCGACCTTCGCAGCACAATAGTCTAGCTAACATGTTTAAAGGAGTGGACAGACGAACGCTACATTGTGTTTCTTTTATGTGTATGTAGGTTTAATTAACTCAGTGAGCTAAGGTCGTTTATTATTTTTTGAATGATGACATAGCGTGCAATAATTTGATTGGATACATGCATTTGTAGGTTTTTATATTTTGTTTTACGAGGATAGTCTGCCAAAAAATACAGTCAGGAGTAAGTGACTGCACTCTTTCAATGCTAAAGGTTCAAAATTTTATTTGTAGTTGAAGTTTAATGGTTAATGGTCATAATACTTTAGATAAAGTATACAATAGCTACATAATCGCACGTATAAATGACCCTCATCTACAAAGAAATTTTAGTGCAACTGTACTTTTGACCCCTTTGATTGTAGTCATACCTATATGCAAAACATAATATTATTATGCAAAATGGAAAAATATGATCTCATTTTTAGGTAACAGTAACATAATCTGTTACAGCTTTGGGCACGCCATAATCATGACGGTAACTCCCATCATTGAAGAGCGGCTGGCGAGGCGTTTCGACGTTCATGGGCTTTCATCCCGGGAATCTCAGTCTCGAAAATGTCGAAAGTCTCGAAAATGTCGAAAGTCTCGAATAAGGAGACTTTTGAGACTAACGTAGATTTTTTAAAATCTACTAAACTAGATACTGCACGCTGCACGATGCGGCGTAACACTTAACAGCAGATACCGCTTTGAATTTTTGCGTTCAAAAATATTTTTTTTTGTTCTTTTGTTTGTCGTAGTCGGGTTTTAGTTTTTTACTTTTTTGAATAAAGTTCTTAATATAATCTTATATTAATTGCTTAAATGCTTAGTGTTTGTACATAAATCTACTTTTTAACCAGTTTTGAAAATCTCGTTTTTTCCGGGAGTCCTGAATCCGAGTCGAATCTCGAATTTTTAGTACCGGTACTTGAAAATGTATAGTAAGTAAGTAAGTAATAAGGTATATAGTAAGTTTTTGAGGTTCCTGCACCAGAGTCAGGCAGAAGAAACACCTGGGAGTCACCATTGTGTGGACTACCTTGAGGACACGATGGAGCATATGGTGGGGGAATTCCCGCTAGGGCGGAACACCACCGTGTCCTCGTGGAGGCGATCGGTGGCGGGGACTTGTCACGCCGGGGCCTGGTTCAGGGCTCAGGGAAATGCGATTATGCGAGCCAAACGTTAAAACGCGATTAGTTTTATTGGTGAATTCCACCCTAAGTGTTTCGCCTCGTCGTTTATATCGCAGACATCGAAGGACTGAAACAATTTGCCTACAGCAGTCTTCCTGTCCGATTACATTTAGGTATCTTAGGCTAGAGTAAATAGGCTCTTAATAAACTAGTACAATTCACCATCAACGATTGCATCACTGGCGGGATCGCAGTATATATCATAAAAAAAAAAAACCTTAGAACGACTGTAAATTGACCATATTTAGCAATGTTTTATGGTCCTCTAAGAAAACTGACTCGAAGAGTTTGTATCGCACAGCATTACGCAATACTTGAATACAACACATTTATAATACAAATAAAAACAATAGGTAGATGAACAAACCGAGTTTTTGTTGTAGTAATCAGTGTACCCTTGGCTTAACGATGCAGTTCGCATGAGCTGTCCTATGTTAATTTAATGGTACATTAGGTTTCTTTCACACTTGTATGTCACTTCATAGATTTTGCGTATGCAGTTTCCTATATACCCTAGGTATTAGGTGTACCTAGATATGTTGGAGTATGTCATCACGTGGCTAGATATAGGTATGAGCGGTTATATTGCTAGTGCGAATTGTGGACAGAATTAAGTCTACCTTATGTGATCTATCGGCTATCGATATTAGTGTTAGCATATTCAAATTGTAGTTGATTTTTGTACGCATGATTTCCGGACTATTCTACTTTGACATTTACTTAGTTCATTTGAATGTTTTGCAAAAACTGCTGTTTAACCGAGGAACAAGAGGCCGTTATTTATTATTTGGTTGATTGCACATCAAATAATGCAACACAGCACAAACATTAGCGTGATTTTTAGTTTTTCTTTGACTTTGTCTGTCAGACCTATTGAATAGACTATTTGATAATCCCTATTCATTACCACTGCTCATTGATCTCAGAGCCCATCTAAAACACCAATGCAAATTAAATAAAAAATATTATGAAAATCTATAACAAAACAATCAAACGGGAAACGCGTGCCCACGCACACAAAGGTACATTTATTTATAATAATTCCATTAAACATTTTCTGGTTTTGTTCTGTTCTCGTTTCAATAGGATGACGTCATACATCGTCCAGTCGTCCAGTTGACCAGTTGTCTTGAAACTGCAGTATGTGGCAGTGGCCTTACGTAACACGCGCGGATCGGGCCGCGCGGCGTGGGGATCAAGGTCGCGCAAAATAACGCATATGCCCGGTGCAGGTCGGTCGACGTCGACGGCGGACGCCGTATCTACGGCCTGGCGAATGGGCTTGTCAAAAAAATATCGATTAGTCGATATATCGATGTTTTTTTATCAATACATCGATTTTTATGGTGTTGTTTTATTTCGAATATATATAGAACGTGACAAACGGCATTTTTACATCGACTGAAAAAATTGCCCCAGCTCATAAGGCTATAGATAAGATCGTAAAAAATATACTCGTAGCATATATGCAATATCAAAATATATAGATACTTTCGACATCCTTATAGACGACGCTGCTCAACGCCCGACAACGCATGAGCATCCGGTCGCGCCTAAATCTATACCTAACACTAGTTTAGCTCTTATCCGAGTCATGCCATAGGCCTGGTTTTATTTTTACCCAACGTTTTTTCTGTAGTGCATCCAGTTCGCATTTCCGGAATGTACCTATTATACAATTTTTAACCGCAATATAAGGATAATATAGTAGTTAAGAATTACATGATCCTAACAAAAAAAGGATAAATAATTATGGATATTTTAATCACCCATGGGCACTGTAAAATTCCTTTAAAAAACCAGCAAACTACAATATTTTGTACAGGCATGTTATTTTGGGGAATTCGAAATTTAAATGTGGTTTTACAATCTACTTTTGGTACTGCCACATATTTGGTACTATATTTTGTATAAATTTTCCTCGTTTATACATGTAAAGGTATGTGTAAATTAAACTTAATAATTACGTATTATTTGGGTTTTACGAGTCACACGAGTAAAAGGAAGTGTTTGTCTGAATGTCGTCTCACTCTCAATATGACGAACTTATTTTAGATTTACAAAAGTCTTCAGTTTTCCATTATGTGCTTATATTTATTTTGGAACTCCAAAAATATAAAAATGTAATATAATGTTCGCACAACTATCACACAACGGCGTCTAGTCCCAATCTAAGCAGAGCTTTTGTTATGGGTACTAGACAACTGATAAACATACTTAAATATTTCTAAATACACAAACATTTATCCTGGGTGGGAATCGAACTGGCATAGCAGTCAGGGCCACTAATCACTAGACCAACAGGTCAGTCAAAAAAGGATCGCATTTATATAAAAAATTACATGCACGCAGAGGGCTTTTTAACGAGTTCTTCTACAATACTCTAATGCAATATTTATCATAAATTCTATGTCAACGGACTGAAAACAAGTAATGAATTAATTCAGGATAACTTTCACAACGATTCATTTAACGATAAAGCTCCAGTTTATTTAAATATTACTATAATAACTAATAAGGTTTTACTGAGACAAGGACAAGGACTCATTCAGTTAATTAGAATTATTTTCAGTTTCACATTATTTACCAATTAAATGGAAATTCAGAGATATAGTATTGAAGGAAAGTAAATATCAACTAAGTAGGTATATTTGTATCAAATACTACTAAACTTAGAAAGAAAATAATCTGAAAACTTAATCGCATCCCATGAAGGTAGTTCCATGTTCCGCAAAGAACACGTATCTATAGGCCAATATCTACAATGATCTGCATAGTTTGGACGTCCGTCACTGATAGCATTTGTCATTAAATGATTTCATCTTAACCGTCTTTTCACTCGATGAGCCGACGGGTCGTGGAAACTGGTGTATGCACTTCTATGAAAGTTTTCTCCCACCTTAGACATACATTGGCAGCTGAGTAGCGTATTAAAAATCATTGTGTATTGTAGAACTGCCAGAGCACAAATTATTAAAATTTATTAAAAAGTATTCCGTGCGGCATATCACCCCAGTTGACCAGTTCTGGGTGCGCATCGGTTAGTAGACAGCCAGAACGTGCGAAATGGGGCCTTGTAGTGGCTATGAAATTGGACCAAAGTCGATGCGGACTTGATAGGTACCTAAGTGAGTAATGACCCTCTTTGGCAAGACAAGCAAGTCATGTGCTACGGTTTTCATTCAGGTTTTATTGGTAGGCAGTTGTACTTGTCTAATAATATTACAGATGAATAGAACTGTCAGAAACATAAGTCTGGATGTACGGAGAAAAAAGAATTCCATTTATTTTTTCTTTGAATGAAGAATGTTCAAAAATTATGTTTAGAACTCCAAGTATTTTAGCAAAAGGTGAATATTAAACTAAGTTTGCATCCTTATTGTCAGACAGACGCCTCAGATGTATCTATAAACAGCCATTATATAGTAATATTTAAATATATGCATAATTATATTTCATAAAAAAAAAACACCAACAGTAGTTTGTTAAAAATTCGACGCTAGCACTGTGACCTTGGTTCTAATCACTCGCAGACTAGTCGGGCAACGACTGACATGCAGTTGGCTGTATTTGCATTTTTTGAAGGTTGCTCATTTTATATGCGTATCTAGTAAAAAATGGGCAAATGTGAGTCGCTGTCTGCCAATTAAAATAGGCCTACAAATTTTGCAGACGGTTGAAAAAAGAGGAAAAAGACTAATAGTTAATACTATAAATAACTAGTATCTGCCAGCAGTTTCACCCGCGTAAAAGTAGTTTTCTCCATACAAACTTCCAACCCCCGTTTTACCCCCTTAGGGGTGGAGTTTATTTAAATTCTTTCTTAGCGGATGTCTACAAGGAACGTACCTGCCAAATTTTAAGTTTGTAGGTGTTATAGTTTCTGAGATTTTGTGATTAAACAGCGAGTGGTATTTCGTTTTTATATATATAGATTTGTAGGAAAATATTCCTGCGTTCTTTTTCAACTTTGCTCTTTTCTCATTTATATACATTTGCTAATAGGCGCACTTCACAAAAATGCCGTTAAACTATATATCTTAAACAAGTTTTCAACGAAAATCAATTTTTCATAGCAAGCTTTAATAGCGTGGTATATACCTATTTATTTAATACTTAATCTCGTCAAGACCATTCCAAAAAGCTCAAACACGATAAGGTTATCTTTTTGCGCTTATTACCGAGTTCCTACGGCCATTTTCCAGGTCCATCATCAGTCCCTGGTTACCATTTAGCACCAAAGTACTCGTCAAGACGAATCAAACGAGTCCAAACTCGATGGGGTTGCGTCGTTTAACTACCGAGTTCCTATGGCCATCATCCGGTTCCATCACCAGATCAGCACCATGTCATAATAATTTTGCATTGTCATCTGAATTACACATGCATGCAAAATTTCAGCTCAATCGGTAACCGGGAAGTGGATCAAATTTAATTTGCAAGATTTGATTACAAACAAACATCGGCACAGGTGAAACTAAATAAAAACTTGTAAAATAACTTTAGTGTTGCTCAGTAGTAGAATCAATTCTTTTTTTTTTTTTGTAAATAATTTATTTTAATTTTTCGTCCAGAATTCGCCAAGCTGTCAGTGACAACGTATTGGCTACCCGAATTCGGGTAAACTCTTTCATTAACTGACTGCAGGCTGAAGACCAAGTGTATGTGCCTTTACACCAAGTGTAGAGATCTCTTATCTGTTTTCCCAGCTTGGTGATTATTGGCACTTCAAGATCATATCATATCCTTCCAAGATCACGCTGTGGTCTAGGGGAGGTTTGTTCACCAGCGGAGCGAAGCGAACTCGCACGATACGTGTTCCTTATTTACATTTTATTTTGTATGTGGAACAGGTAATAATTATGAACTACAGGCCTACCTTGTGGGCGTACACCATTTTTTATCGGTTGGAAAGAGGGGATTGTTGTTATTGTTTAATTTCGTTCTGGCTCGATAAAAATGTAATTCAAGTTATTAAAGGTCAACAAAAAAATTTTTTGCGTGACCATAAAAAAAAAATATATATTATATCTTCTTTTTCTGTGTCATTAAAATGTTGTCTGCATCAGGCTGATTTATTGTAGCAGAAATTTTTAATTCAATAATAATTTGAACAGAAAAAGAAAACATACTTATTCCTACATCTGTAGAATAACACTTAACACGTTCTACGGCATACGGCATCCCATTAGTCTACTCATAATCCTTTACACGCTTTTCAGATTTTCTCCGAGATCGCAATCCATTTAAAAAAACAAACGCCACATTTTAAAAATTAAAAAATACTCCTTACGACAGTCTGCTGATAGAACGGTCTCCCAATCGGTAGATATGATATTATGCTGTACAATGCGATCCAAATAAGAATAGGGTCGATTGCCATGTTGTGACGTCACGTCATACTGTCAAATTGAAAAATTATTATGGTGAGCAAAACAATAAATTTTTAAATTTTTATTTATTTACGAACTGTGAACGACAAAAGTTTAATCAGAATCCAATTCTTCAATTTTGCTCATCTCTGAGTTATTCCAAATGCCCAATTTCTTGCGATTTGACAATATCACGTGACGTCACAAGATGGCAATCGATCCTATTCTTATTTGGAACGCATTGTAGGTACTTTTCAAATGTCGTAGCATAATGGTCATGCGTACTTTCTCGTAGCACTTTCGTAGAACGTGCGTAGCTACAATAAAATTATACCACTGGAATTTCCTTTATTCGTTATAAACACATAAATGACATTTTTAAATATATTTTTTTTATATAAAATCATACAAAAAAAAACATTAAAATATATAAAAAAATAGTACCCCACCGCTATCGGGAACAGGGTCCAAGCTACCGGCGGTCAGGGCTCCAGAGAAAGGAACCTCCTAACAATACGAGCCGTGTCCAGGAGTACCGCTTTCTAAATCAAGCCCTTGATCCAGTAGCCTAACGCGAGCCTTCTAAGGGGTTGGTCGAGGCTCCTGGCTATTAAACCATTGCCCGACACGACTATCGATACAATGATCGCTGAGTCCACATCTCACATGTCGACAACCTCGCGAGTCAATATACTTAATTTATTTATCTGTCTCGGCATTCATGAGGTTCTCGTCATGTGGAACGGAAATGTCAACAATCATTGCACGCCTCTTGTTTGGTTCACCACCACTATATCAGGCTAATTGGCTACAAAAGTCCTGTCAGTGATGATGGGCCGATCCCAGTACAAAGTGATATCACCATTATCAAGAACTGGGTCGGGTCATATCTGTAGTACGTGAGCGTTGATAATAAATTAAATATAGATTGACAGAAAATGTATAAGCCTATGCTAATCATTGGCCGAATTGCGTTTATACTAAAGGTTATTTTATTTTTGTTGAAGGTCACAAAATGCAACATTCAGTTTTTACGATAAAAGTGTTTTATCGAAAACTGCTGATATTTGATGATAATTTGGCAATATTTATTTTTAAAATGGCTGCCCCGTAAATATATTGGAATATTTATAAAAATGACCCAACAAAATGTCACAAAATAGTATCAGGGTAATACTTAGATCACTTTTTAGTTTTTTTTAAGATAATCAGAAACTATATGCAATTTCTGATTATAAAAAGATGCGTCTTTTTCTCCTTCTCTGTGAAATCCATCCAAAGATTTTCTGTAAAAAATCGCTTTCAGCAATATAACCGTTGTGACAACGTATTAATTTGAAGTTTCTGTTGTAATTTTATTTATGGTAATTAATGCTTTATACATAAAATAGAGTTGCGGCTGAAAAAGAACTTCATTCTAGTGGAATGTGGTTTACCATAAAATTTAGATCTTATAGTAGCAGTAATTTTTTTTATTATTTTTTGTATTTTTCGTAAACAACATCGAAATCAAAACTATCGATTACATAACATTTACTTCACGGTTCTAGTATTTTAAATGTCAAACTTTACATTTCGATGTCAAACTTTAAAGCTGTCATTTATAATATAATGTACATAAGTAACTAATTCGTCGTAAATATGTCAATGACGATGTTTTACAACGACATAAGGGTATTAATAAATTAACATTGAAAAGATCTAAAGACTTAAAGGGGTTTGTTTAAAAAAAAACGGCTCGAGGCAATTAGTTTGCAGCTTTTTTTTACACTTAAATAGGCTTGGGTTCGACAATTATCTCACGTTTTATAAAAATAACTTCTATCTATCGCTCAATTAAGTTTTTATGTAATTTAATTAAAATTAACAAATACTTTTATATGTTGCGATACTTTTTATCGAAGAATGTAAATTAAATTGTGGCATGAAGGACCCTCGTAACGGTCACCCTGTCTATAGAAATGTGTGTTGCTCTCACGTTGACTAGAAAGTAGTTATTACTTGTAATAAATAGAGGTAATTAAAACTTCTATATGTTCTCTGTACCTACGCGAAGGAAAGGAAAACAAGATACGCAAAATCGACCGCATTTTTTTTTTACGCAGAGTTATTTTATAAACGTAATGAAAACTATCATAACATTTTTGGCATTCATAGCAATAATAAATATACCTACTGCAATTATCTGCTTTATCATGGATGCAGTACCTTAAAATAAGATATTGCAATGCGTACGAGTTCAGTGATGGGGTACACAAATAGCGCGGGCGGAGCATATGTTGCGCCTACGCATAATTTTTGCACGGAACGCCGCCTATCCAACATCACGGCAATAAATCCACTATTATTGTAGGAAACCTTGTCACAAGCTTGGGCGTGACACTGCGAAATGTCCGATTTATGTCCCCCTATATTGATACGGTTACAGTTTGATGAATCACGCAATATTGTTCTGGATATCCGATGATATATTTGGACAGACAGAAATAAGGGAAGTATATTCCACATTCTGTATTTGTAGATATATCGGACGGGAAAAGAACGCATATATATGATTATGTCTATACATATGCCTTTCACATGGGTACGCTTATTTATTCTGTGAGATTAACCGATGCAAATCAGAAGCCAAGCGTGGGAAAAATCACTTCCTGGTTTAGAGGAAAGATTATAGAATTTTCAGGTTGGTAGTGTTTCTCAACTTGAGAGTCTAAAGCGATGTTATACACGGTTGTAAAAACTATGATAAGGTTCTTCAATGTCCTCCGGAAGTGTGTTATACTCACCGTATGGAACGAAGTTATGATAATATATAATGCTCTATAATACACACTGGCTAGAACAATAAATAAAATTATACTAGATTGGTTCGATAAAGTCCTCTGAAAATTTGATACAACTATCTTTACTACACAGGGTTGCCAAAATAGATGTAAACATTTTTATTACCTTTCCGATTTGAAGAATTTTTTTTCTGTTGTTTGATATCAATTTTTTAGTTAAGGAGTTGCATTTTAGTTTAAGACAGTTTGGAAAAGTTAACTTCAGTTAGAAAAATTTCAAAGTGCCAATACGAATTGAAAAACGACTAGATTTTTATGATAAATTCTTTCGGATCAATCAATTGACGAGAATTCCGAGATTTGACAGATCCTGAATTAAATTATTTGTTGGTAAAAAAAGAAGTTACATTTAAACTCATGTAGCTTGTAGAACCCGGAAACTCATATTTATACACACGTTATATTTTATTCATTAGAAATAAATCAAATCAAGATGTTGCAAAAATAATATTTATTAAAATGTTAAATCAAATTATAGTTATCTAATACAAATAAACAACTAGCTTCCGCCAGCGGCTTCGCCCGCGTGAATATAGGTTTGTCCATACAAAACTTTGGACCCCCTTTTCATCTTTATAGGGGGTGAATTTTGGAAAATTCTCTCTTAGTGCACGCCTACGTCACAAAAAGAAGCTTTTTGCAAAATTTTACGCTCCTAGTCCTAGTAGTTTCGGCGGCGAGGGGACATTGTACTCCTCATTAAGAACAACTTTTACTATGGGACCAAACCTGAAATCGCTAAAAAGAAATCAGCTTTTCCCTACGTTTATGCTCGCATAACTCGTCAAAATGTATGGAGAAGCTGATTTTTTACAATGTCCCCTCGAAATTCTTAAAGTTAATTTTTTAACACCATATATTTATATATATATATATATATATGTATATAGATTATATGAAGTCCAGTCCGTGAAAGTTCATAAGATGACTGTAGCCTCTAAATTGGATATCTTGGTGCAAATAGATTAGTAAGTAATAAAAATATAAATGTTGATAACCGTCTCTTGCTGCCAGACAAATTAAAAGTAATTCACTCAATTGATGTGCAACTAATGTTCTAAAATGAACATTTTTTTTATTTCTATAAGTAGGTAACTGACATTTTTCGTTCCCTATATACTAAACGTAACTTACGTGCCGTGAAATAATTGCATGTGTTAAATATTCAGCAGATAAAAATAACTACAATAAAGATTTTTTTTTGGTGGAAAAATCATCTTATGACATCCCCCACTTTTGGGCGGAGCGTGAGATAGTGTCAGACTTTTACTGACTAAAAACCCACTCCTGTTCCATCGTTGCCTTTCGTACCAGGGCCGAGTCTTCCTTTCAGAATCAGACCCTTGGCCCCAGTAGGCTTCGACCCTGCTGGGCCCCTACAGTTGCTGACATCTCCTTGAGGCGCGCGTGGAACAATACGCGCCGACGACTTGGGCTCGGTCCGGACGGTTACCGGACGGTCGGACGGAGGGCTACCCATTGCCCGCCGCCCGCAAGCCCGCGCCTACGGTGGCCGGAAATCGGGATCAGAATCCCGGCGGCACTACAATAATGATAAGCATTACGTGATCGATACAAGAAAACGTGATCTACTTTATCGTTATATATTTTGTATTGTTAGCTGTAAACCACCCAAATAAAATAAAATAATTTGGTAAGATATTTTTTCTTTAGGTTTTTTTTCTTTAGGGATTTTTCCATTCATCATAGGTCCTACCTAGGATACTTAACTATGCTTGAGCTGCGGGATGTTTAAAAGAGTCACCACAGTCACCCTTTTTTTAAAGGTGTGTGGCGTGTTAGACTTTTACTTACTATAACCATACCTATGTCCCTTCAGTTGCCTTTTGCATTCTAGGACCAAGAGTATCCCTTTTATACTTTTCTCCATGGTCCAAGTTGGCAACGACGGTCAAACTGGCACACTATGGTTTGCTAACATCTCCTTGAAGCGCGTGTGGAACACTATGCACCGTCAACGACTTGGGCTCGGTCGGTCCTTATAGGACGAGCGGATGATGAGCTATTCTTAGCTTGTTATCTCCGAACCCGCGCCTATGGTGATTGAAGATCTCCCTACGATTCCCGACGCCCGAAGCATCTTTTGTTGCGGCGGCTGAGGTAAGAGGATTTACGTTTCCTCACTCTTGCGGCCGCCTTCTTTCTCTAGCATTACTGCGTCGCGGAAGGATGCGACCTGGAATGCAAAGAGCGACTGAAGGAACAGTGGTTTTACTCAATAAAAGTTTGAAACTCCCTTCGTTCCACCCAGAACGAGAGGAGCAATCTAATAATTTCCTCACTCAAAAAAAAAAAACCTAACTAAAACAAAAGATCATAAAAGAATGAAGTATATTTTTTTTTAATAAAACAAACTCCTGCAAAGTTCTAGTCAATGAATGCACCTACTTCAGTCGTGTGAAGATATAATCTAGCAGAAGCGTCTAAATATACATATCTACGAAGATTTCGGCTGGTTTTTTTGTTTATATTCTGGCGCGCAAAACCTGTCTAGCCCGCTTAGACTTAGACTACACGTGTATTCGGTACATTTAAAATTTAGCTCGAAAAGTTAATTCGATGAAGTCTTGGAATGAAATCGGGTAATGCGGAAGTAGATTGCTTCTGGCATATTCTAGGTCTTATAGGTTTTTTTTATTATCTCAATTATAGAATACCGTAATTTAATTTAAGAATTTCAAAATCCAGAAGATCTTTTGGACGTTCTTATTACTTAGGAACTAATAGTAGACATATTTATTTGTAACAATAAAACTACGCTTAATGTTCATATGTATTTTTTTGTTTATATTGTTGGCTTGCTGTACACTTAAGTACAAACTTAAATTTACAAGAAAGCAATTTTTTAATAAATATGATAAATTAAAGTGTCATAATGTAAACATTTTACAAAAAACTTTTTTTTTGTCTGCTCTTATAGGCAACAGTTAAATTCATTATATTTAAATCAAATATTACCTCTTGTGGTCTCAAAAACGATGTTTATTGCTCCTTTAGTAGTAAGTGCTGGGTTATTATTTCTAAATTATAGATCAACAACAGCTCGGAGGTGGGATTCCCAAAATTTATGAGAACGGCAAAAAATTTCGCCGTCGAGGTCGTCGTGCCAGTTAGGCGATGAGCAATAAAAGGAACTTAACTTATTTACTGGAAGTAGATGTAATCTGTCTTAGGCTTTTGTAACCGGCAATGATTATTTCTTTCATCTATCTAGAATAATAATTTTGGGTGGAACGTTCGTGGTCAAATATTTTCTTGTAAATATTAATTCTTTTTAAATGTCAAGTTTTTTTTTTTAAGTTTTGCAAATAATTTAAAATGTCAAAATTTAAAATTTAACCTGCTCATAATAACTGCTTTTTGTTTTGTATTTAATTGGACAAGTTTATTTTAATTTGAATACCTAACAGCGTTTTAATTTACATTAACTATTTTATTCCGTCTGTCTCAACAGGTTAGTTGAAATATTTTGGTGGAATAACATGAAAACAGGAACAAATGCAGTAATATCATCGCGATAGCGTTACATTTGACGCAAAAATAAAAAATAACAGTAATACGATAAAAAAAAGATAAACTTGCGACTATTTAATACTTCAGTTCACCGTTAGCCTCAACATGTTTTTAATCCGCGTCTACAATACTGCATACAGAATTATGTAACTACAGTCTACAAAACTACAGATGCTCTTGGAGTTTGTCTGTGTGCGTCTAAGACAAGAAAAATACTGGCTCGTGACTGACACACACACGCAACTCGCGTAGGCGTTGTTATAGTGATGCGAATAGTCGCCGTGGAAGTAACAGTTATGGGTTTTTTATTACATATATAGACAGTCCCATGAAGTTGACTATTGAACTTGTTTTAATAAGGGCAGGGGCAGGAGCGGATCGTGAAATTGTTGGCCTCTGGGCTAAAACTACTCAGAGACCCACCTAAGTAATCAAACTAATTGGTATTTTGTTAAAAATCAGTTTTATAGTTTTTCCTGAAGTGTACCTTGTCGTCCTAACGGAACGAGAAACCTTCATTTGATAATGAGTTACTATTGCTAACTTGAAAGTCTTTGAAAAATATACTTTAAACACATACCGTAACCATTGTGGTGACCCGCCATATTATTATTAAACAGTAGCACTCCACTAGTTCTAAAAAGTTTTGTCGAATAGATTAAGTCGTCAATTATTTTCTATGATGCTTTGGGGCTTTTATATCGACGGGGCCCTGATCTGCTGCCCATTTAGCCATTAGGTAGATCCAGCCATGGGCAGGGGTGGATACACTTTTGTGGTACGAAGGGCATGCACGCAACCTTCATTGAGATCGGCTGATGGCCAATTTTAGTACTAAGTTATAAGTTTAAGTCGCAATATCATCTTAGCGTCATTCAATTTTAAAAAGCCAATCGCCCAGTAGCTTCTTGACTTTTAAAAGAAAATCGAACCTACGCGAGGCGTGGAGGTTAACTTTCAAGATCACCTCGCTTGTTTTTGCAAGTTTAGTTTAGAAGCTATGTTATTATTCGTATCAGAGGCAGGGTGCTAACATTTTCGAGCCCATTTCGCTCACTCTCGCATTCTTAATTCACTTGCTCACCAGCCTTAACGCTTAAAATTTCACATTGCGACTTTGGTCGTGCATTATACATTTTGTAAGCATCTCTATGGTAGGATATGAATTCAATATATCGATTATGAACCAACCAATCCAACTCATATAAAATTGACTTTTGGGTGCCCATGACCACAATGTGTTTTGTGGGTTGGATCCGCCCTTGAACAGGGGAAATGCAAAGCTCTTTCTTTTTACTAGTTTGACGGTTAATTAGACGTTAAAGTTCGCAGCAATTATATGCGCATAATGCGTACGTTAAGGACGATTTAGTGTCGGGCAATTAGTAGTAGAACATTGGCGTTTTTATACTACGTATCGAGTATCGATTAGAATCTTATTTTACTCGATTTGCATGTTTAATGTTATGACATTAAAATAACGTGGGCTCGCATTCTGCGTTTTGAATAAGAGGGTACGCGAGGAAACCATAATAGTATGTACAAATAAAAGTTCATCGTTTGAGAACGTGATAGTTCGACGCTTTCAATTGTTGAGGCTAGTGATGTGCCACTCTCTAAATTTATCGATAAAAGTTTTTAATATACTTACCAGAAAACTCGCTATTATTTCTACCGCATTTAGGCACTCAATTAACTGTTTTCCGTACTAGTGCGTAAAAGAGCGCGAGCTCCCTAAGCCACAACTTATTACATTTATCGTATCTGGCTAGGTACTAAACGATCCCCACGAAGCGCGCGTCAACCCCCGAATTCCGCCTGGTTCGCAATCACACCTTTCCCCACTTGTATCAAATTGTACTATTTTTTAATTTTTAAAAACGTCGATGTGATAACTTTGAAAGAATTTGAAGAAACCGGCAGTGGGGCAGTATTTATAGGTATATTAAATACTTCAAAGGAGTTTTATCAACCAGAAGTCTCTAATAGTCTATCGAATCCGGTAATAATTCAAGTTGATAATTACGAGCGGCGAGCTAATATTAACGTTGTCAACAGCTGTTACAGGGGAAAAACATCTCTATAAAAGTCACAGGTTAATGATAGGACTGGATGGCTGATAGTGCCACCTGTCAGTTCCGGCGGCGGCGTGAGCATCAGCCGTTTCGGCGATTCTAAAACCAGTATGGACTTATGAAGTATTTTTGCGGCGTGAGAGGAAACTCGTAAACCCATGTGGATACATATGTTTAAAATATGACATACATCACTATTTTTTTAATAAGTACAACAAAAATTGGACTCTATCCGTACCCGTTACTGATCATATTTGTGTATTCAAAGGTAAAAAAAACGAAATACAGAAATTGTCCATTGGTAAATTCTTAATTGAATCATAACATTTGCTACTGGAAAATACATCGCGCAGTTGTTTTTCCATTTGAACGCCATTTATTCTATAAATTGAGTGGCACTTTGGGATATAAACAAACGTTAATTACTTTGTTGTTTATGAATATTATTTATTGAGACTTTACTTATATAATAACAAGACCTTTTCTAATAAGCCCTTTAAATATTTGTTCTAATTAAAAAACAGTGGTGTATAAAGTGTGTATCACATCAGGGTCACCAGTTTAGAGGCATATGTAACAGAGTGTAAAGTCTCGCAAACCACCGTTAAAAGGATCCTTCCTTTAATCAGAAGGATATTGTGTCTGGTCCAGGCAACTGCCTGACGGTTGATTTCGGACTGTTGTAATCGCGTGGAGAACTCTAATGCCGCGATGTAGGTTTTTTTTTAAAAATTTTAGTTCCTTTGTTGGTTTATAGATGTTGCTACATATATAATGTCTCTTTTTAGGGTTCCGTGCCTCCAAAGGTAAAAAATGGAACCCTTATAGGATCACTTTGTTGTCCGTCTGTCTGTCTGCCTGTCTGTTCGTCTGTCCGTCTCTGTCTGTCAAGACCCTTTAACTCGGGAGCGCGTGGAGGTATCGAGTTGAAATTAAAATCAAATACTTAAGTCTGCGGACCCTAAAAGCTGTGAAAAAATCAGACTTTTAAGTGTACGAAAAAAAAAGATACGGCCGTTTGTGTAGCAAAAAACGTATACACTCTCAAGGGGATAAAAATTCATAGGGTTCTTTCCGTTGACCTAGAATCCTGAAAATGGGCAGGTCTCATAGCACAAGTATACTTGGTATAGGAAGAAATCTGAAAACTGTAAATTTGTATTTATATCATAAAAAAAAACTTTATTGCGATTCGGAAAAATGTTGGAGACTCGACCCGGGAATCGAACTGTTTTCATAGGTAAGTTGGTACGGAACCATCGGAGCGCGAGTCCGACTCGCACTTTCCTATTTGCTTTCATTCTCTTTTTCCTATCTACCAACGAGAATACACGGTGTAACGTAAAGGTGTGGTCATATTTTAAAGACTGCAAATACTATATATTCCCAAAAATAGATTTGTACTTCCCATACAAATTTTTTGATCATATGATTATTGTTTTAAGGGAATGTTATTTTTTTTTCAGATTTTGTATTGTAGTCCTGAAAGGTTATTTACCTATTCCGATGGGCAAAAACAGTGTTTTATACACCTTTCCATAGCAGGCTCGATAAATCGGAAAAAATATAGCTTAATTTTTTTTGTTTTTTTTTTTTTAATAAAAAAAAATACCTAAAACTACATACATACATACTACTACTTACTATAAAAAAAATAGTAAATCAATTATAACTATTTAAATATTTTATAATTATTATAAGTAAATAGAGATATTCACTTATCGTATGTTATTATTTCAAGCTTCTTATATTATTTATTGCATACAACTTTTACAAATAATAAAAATAGGACAGTTGATGTAAACAGGCAAACTTAACCCACAATTGGGTTACACAGCTTATTTATATAAAGAAATAAAATTACAGTACAGTCAAATGAGGTGAATAGAAACTCAGGGGTGAATAGAAACAAAACTTCAAAGGGTATTTTCTAAAAACTCGATATTTTGTTAGAAGCCGATAATAAGGTATCAAAGTGAAAAACCAAACCAAAGTCTTGTTTCTATGTACCCCTGCGTTTCTATTCACCCCGTTTTACGGTACCTAAGCAACAATTTACCCTTGTGATATAACTTTGAAAAGACAGACATAGACATAAGTTCAAGTTTAAAAATAGAAGACAATAAGGTGACATAATACACTCAGCCTCTTGGATAGAGGCGTTACATAAAAGCATTAATTATTTATTTTTAACCTGACTGTACCAAGTCATGGATTTTCCTAAGTACCCATGATGTTTCTGGAAAAACCTGCCGGAACCATCGTTTGTAATAATTACCATCGTTCTGCACCTAAACCTAGCCAGGGTTACGATATTGCAAATAAGTGACCAAAGCCCTGGATCGTAAAGGGCAACTAGGAACACAAGTGGATTTTAGTCAGTAAAAAAACTTTTTTTGATATTCTCTTTTCCTCTACCCAGAAAGGGCAAGAAAACTTTCGAAAATATTTTCCCAGTATAAAAAAAGAAATCTGTGGAAATCCAATGGATATGAGTTGCACAAGACCAGTTGTTGTGGCAACATTTGGGGGAGGTCTAAGTCCAACGGTGGACGTCTTTCGGCTGAAATGACGATAATGACATCTCAAAACTTAGGATCTTTGACCTTTGGAAGGCATGCGACGGGCCGAAGCTGACCTGCAGATGCCTTAGACATTTTTCATGAAATGAGGCACCAACCGATGATTGTCCCTGTACGCGATATGCTGGTGTACCCAGTGGCTGATTTTCAAATTTTCAAGGCATAGGCTATACAGTTTTTGCCGCCCTTGCCTCTACATTCGTCATCTCCTGCATTATTTATATAATCCAAACATTTTTTTGAAACTACACGTAAAATATTTTTTTAGAATAATTTCAATTGAATTTTTCTACTCTCGGAATGTGCAATGACATCAGAACACCGTCATGCAAAAATCTTTTTGATTTCAATGAGGTAGCAAAAAAAAAATCGGTCCCCAAATTTGCCACCCCAAAAATCTACCATCAAAGGTTCTAGCCTACTCGGCCTGCTGGTAAATCCATTGAGTACACCCAAGCAAAAACGGCGGTTAGAAGGGTACTATTGCAATGTATGGAAATTAAAAATAATGCAAATAGGGCTTTTTTATGAGAAATCATCCAATGACTTCTCCTGCTCTTGGATGGACCAGGAGGGCATGTCAGACTTTTACTGACTAAAACCCACTCCTGTTCCTTCAATGCCCTCATTCCAGGGAGGGGGGGTTTCTGTTTCGTACAACCCATGGCCCCAGTAGGCTTCGACCCTACTGGGCCCTTGCTGGTCCCCTACGGTTTGCTGACAACTCTTTAAGTCGCTCGGGGAACACTACGCACCGTCGACGATTCGAGCTCGTTCTGGACAATTACCGGACGGCCCGACGGCGAGCGAAAATAGGGCTACGGTTTTAAGTGGCTTACGTGGACTAGTTACCAAAAAACTGGCACATTTTGATATTATTACGTTAAACAACAAACTTAGATTAAAACAACTGTAATCAAATTTGAAACAAACAAAAAATGAAGTCACAAAAACGCATATTAGTCGTAGATCTACAGAACACAATGAATAGGCACGCTATTAGAGTTTAGTGAAGGTTAGTGTTCCACGTCATAGGCTTATTGTGGATCTCCGAGTCTACAACTGACATCATCTCGACATTACTGCAATAATTTTCGTTTTCCGTAACTGGATCTTAGTTTTGTTAGTTATATATTTCGTTCTAATTAAGATAAACGTACTGACGTTACTGCTCTCAAAACGGTGAAGGAAAACATCGTGAGGAAACCGGCATGTCCTAGAACCAAAAAATTCGAAGACATGTGGCATTCACCAACCCGCACTGGGCCCGCGTGCTGGATTACGGCCCATTCCCTCTCCTAGAGAGGAGGCCTGAGTCCCAACAGTGGGAACATTAAAAGGCTGATTATGCTATGCTTTATGATAAACGTAATAATCAATATAACAACGCAAGTCAAATAAAAAACTCATCACAAAAACTGCGTAGACGCACATTAGTCGCAGATCTATAGAACACAATGGACAGGCACGCTGGAAGAGTCGAATGAAGGTTAGTATTTCACGTCATAGGCATATTGTAAATTTGCTCGTGTGCTACTGATATCATCTCGACATTTTTGCGATAATTCTGGTTTTCAGAAACTGTGCCTTAGTTTCTTTGGTTATACATTTCTTTATAATTAAGATAAACGTAATAATAAATAAAACCGGTCAAGTGCGAGTCGGACTCACGCACGAAGGATTCTGTAGCGTAAGTAGCAAAAAGCGAAAAAAAAACACTTTTCTTGTATGTGAGCTCCACTTAATTTTTTTAATTCTGCTTTTAGCAATTGTTGTTTATAACAATAATACGTTATCTGTCAAAATTTTAACTCTGTAGCTATCAGGGTTCATGTGATACAGCCTAGTGACAGACAGAAAGACAGCGGAGTCTTAGCAATAGGTTCTCGTTTTGGCCTTAAAGTCAAGCCATAACGCAAATCAAATGTGAAACAAATAAAAAATAATTCACAAAAACTGCGTAGACGCATATTAGTCGCAGATCTATAAAACACATCGAACAAGCACACTAGAAGAGTCGAATGAAGGTTAGTGCTCCACGTCATAGACTTTTTGTAGAACTGAGACCGACATCATCTCGACCCGCTAGCCTTGAGATTTTTTAATGGCTAACCATGACATTACCTGGTTTCTCCAAGCAAATAATTTTTTTGCCTATTTTTGGACCACTATTTGATTTATTTGACGTCATTTTGAATAAATAAAATTACAAAAGTGTTATATTTTTTTTTTGTAATTGTATTAGATTTACCTATAAATATAATTAGGTTATCCAATTTTTATTTATATCATGTCGTTTTTTCTTATATTGATCATGTTTTTGACCTATCAGAAATTCAGATACTAAGCTTAGATCGTAGAATAGCCTTATTAAGCCAATGTATATAATTGTTGGTTGGTTAATCAAATATAAATGACAAGCATGCTTCTCCATCAACGATTGCATCACTACTTACCGTCAGTTGGGATCGCAGTTAAGCACTAGCCTATATAATTAAAAAAAAAAAACTGATTTTATGACAAAAAAGTCTACTTCAGATCAAGATCGTACACCGTTGATTCAAGACACATATGTATATATTACCCGACAATTGTGGTACAGTGATTCTATTTTGAAGAGCTAAAATAAGTGTTCTAAAAATAAACTTAGGTGTACACACGATGCTGGTATCATACACGGTAACATTAAGTAATTACGGTCATTTTGAAAAGAAACAAAAAATGACTCAAAAAAGTCGTTCAAATTTTACTAACACTTTTCAAGTTGACTGTCCCTAGCTATAGAATAGGGAAACCCTTCAATAGACATCAACGGGCGCATGAAAATAATTATTAGAATTTTGTTGAAATGTCGCCAGTCTTATGGACACATTAACAGCATCGACAGCGAGGTGGAAGAGTTTTTTGCCGCCATATTTTAGTTTGTTTTACATACATACATACTCGGCCTTATAATGTTCCCACTGTCGGGACTCAGGCCTTCTCTCTAGGAGAGGGAATGGGTTGTAATCGACCACGCGGGCCCAGTGCGTGTTGGGGTTTGATTTTAGTTAGTTGTAAATAGCGTAAGGTTTTTATTATTATTTTTATTTTACTGTAATTATAGTTAAGTATTCTTTAAATGTAATTTATTCGTGTAAATAAATAATACTTCTTTTAAGATTTTTTTAAGAGATATTTGTTAATAATCAGCTTAATGATCTTCCTATTGCTGGGACTCAAGCCGCCTAGAAGAGGGAATAGTTCGTAATTGATTACTAGAGATCGGATTAGGTAGATTGAATTGGGGTCATTGATCCGAAACATATATATTAATATGGACATTCCACCGAAGAACGGGAACCGACTATAGAACCGGTAGGAATTGTATTAAAATTAGTAATATTATATTCTTCATTTTTTTTACTGGGTGGGAAGATCATCTTATAACAATTCCAGCCCTTGGGCGAAGCGGGAGATAGTGTCAGACTTTTACTGACTAAAAACCTACTCCTGTTCCTTCTTTGCCTTCGTCCCAGGGCCCCGGGTTTCGCTTTCACACTACTTTATATTGTTTTTAAACGGCACACAGTCACGATTTGATACAACCCAATGACCAATCAGAACATTATACCTTCCTTAAAGTTTTGAATTCAAATCTGGAAATACCAAAATTACTTTCCGGAAAAATGACTTATCCATGTTATTCTTTCTGTGTGCATTTACGATACAAGTACCAAAAATTAATCTACCTATTCCGATCACTGTTGATTACGCACACAATGTAGGTTTGGATGGAAGTTTGAATCTAGGATATGTCGGTTTCCTCACGATATTTTCCTTCAAGAGTCTTGTCAATACAATTAATTACAAAAAGTAAAACGGCTCCTGGGTGTGAAGCCATGATGTACCAACAAATCGTAAGCCAGTTGCATCCCCACTAGGCCATCATTGCTCTACAGTTCCTAAAATGATGGCTTATAATATCTATTCAATACACCATCTCTAAACATCGGTCCTAACCGTATCACTCTTAGGCACGCAATTTGTTTTTTTGTCACACTAGTGTGGAAAAGTACACTAGCTCGTCCCTGCTACAATTTATTACACTTATCTTATCAGGTTGAGCACTAAGCGTCCCTCAAGACCACGAGTCACCGACCAATCCCCATTAATTCATTTCTTCGTAAGTGTTTGAAAAATGTCGTTTGATTCACATGGTAATTTGTCACTGTAGCACTCGGTTCTATAACACCCTCGCCTGTAGCTCAAGCAAATTCCGCCTCGATCGCAATGACAGACTTTCTGCACTTGTATCAAAATTTACCTACTATTATAATGCAACATCATTTAACAATATTTTATTTTGTCTACAGCAAAAAAAAACTACTAGAAATAAAGGTAGTCAAAACTAGTTTATTAGAGTTGTAGAAAAAGCATTCATCGAAAGATTGGAACAATTTGCCTGCTGCGGTCTTCCCGTCCAATTATAATTTAGGTGTCTTCAAGGCTAGAGTGAATAGCCTCTTAATAAACTAGTGCAATTCACTATCAACGATTGCATCACTGTCTACCATCAGGTGCGCAGTCAAGCACTGGTTTATATCAACAAAAAAAAAAGTATAACTTCTAGATAGATCTTTATAATGCTGTATTATTAATACCAACTTCATAAAATTTTATTACTAGCTTTTACCAGCTTCTTTGCGAGAAATTTTCTCAAAGGAACGCAATACCAGGATAAAAGGTGCCCTATTTCCTTTATACCGTACATCGAGTTTCCATGATAATCTATCGACTAGCTAAGGCGTGAAAGCCTCCGCCGGGATCCCGGTCCCGCTTTCTGGCCACCGTAAGAGCGGGCTTGCGGACGGCAAGCAATGGGTAGCTCGCCGTCCGACCGTGCGGTAACCGTCCGGACCGAGCTCAAGTCGTCGACGGCGCGTACTGTTCCACGCGCTCCTCATGAAATGTCAGCAAACCTTAGGGGCCAGCAGAGTCGAAGCCTACTGGGGCTAAGGGTCTGATTCTGAAAGGAAGACTCGGCCCTGGTACGAATGGCAACGAAGGAACAGGAGTTGCACGTGAAGGTGCTAGCACGAAGTGACGTAGCAACAAGAGGGCAACATATCCTGAGGTGCTTGAGGAGTCTGGGGCCACGGGCAGTGTGAAAGTGAAATCCGGGGCCCTGGGAAGAAGGCAAAGAAGGAACAGGAGTGGGTTTTTAGTCAGAAAAAATCCTGACGCGCCCTCCCACTCCCCCCAAGAGCGCGGGATGTATTTGGATGATTTTCCCACCTAGAAAAAAAAGGCGTGAAAGCGTAACAAACGAACAAACTCAAAACAGCACAGTTGGCGCATTGGTTCAGCGATTGTCTGCTGCGCTGCGTGTCGCGTATTCCATTTCCGCATGAAAAAAATAATATAATATTCACACAATTATCACACAACGCCGTCTAGTCCCAAGCTAAGCAGAGTTTCTGTTATGAGTACTAGACAACTGATAAACATACTTAAATATTTCTAAATACATACATACCTATTATAGATAAATTACGCCCAGACACAGAACAAATGATTGTGCTCATCACACAAACATTTGTTCTGGGTGGGAATAGAACCCACGATCTCCGGCATAGCAGTCATGGCCACAAACCACTAGACCAACAGGCCAGTCAAAAATCTGTACGACCTACAGATAGTTCAGAGATTTAAAAGATTCAAAACATTTTATATTAAAAAAAAAAAAACATTTACAGGCACTTTTGAAATGTCAAGAAGACAGTCAGAAAAATTATGCTAATTGCACAGTCCAAAGCGTAGATCTCACTCTTTTCAATCATGTTATGTATTACAAATATCTCTGTTATACGCTGTTCCGGGTGGGTGTCGGCTGGGTGTCGGCTGGGTGTCTTGTATATATGAAAACACATGTTTGTGAACGCACCCACGATACAGGAATCATTCTTAGTGTAGAGCAAAGCTTTTTATTAAAAAAAAAAAATCACACGCATTTATTGATTAATAAGGATTATGGTATAAAATGGTCCTATAAAATAATAATAGGGGTTTAAGTATGAAATTGCCATATTTTTATTATTGTCAGAAAATACAAAACACAAAGAAACCAATAAATACCTAATTTTGAAAGAAGAATAACGTATCTTTAATACCAAGTTTAATTGAACTTATATATTAACATATAATATATGTAATAATTAAAATATAATATATAATAATTATTAACGGTAATATATATAAGAACTTATATATATTACCGTTTTAAAAATCGCCAATTTCATACTTGAACCCCTAATAAATAAACACGTATCTTAATAACCTCTTAAAAAAATCTTTAAGCGTACACGCAATCCTTTTTGCAACACGCAGTTATGCTATCGCCGCCATAGTGATTGATTCGATAAGGTAGGTATCGATAAAAGTGACTTTTGAAATATTTATTATCGATGCCCTTATCCGTATCGTATAGGCGTTGGTTCTTGCTACATTAAAAGCTGGATGCCGGAAGCTAAGAACGCCTTCGATTTTTGAATTTGTGATGTGTTATGTCATCTTATTCCTTGCTTTTTAGAGTTCCGTACCAAAACGTTGCCAACGGGACTCTATTACTAAGCCTCCGCAGTCCGTCCATCAGTCCGTCTGTCTGTCTCTCCGTCCGTCCGTTAGCGCGCTGTATTTCATAAACCGTAAGAGGAGAGAGTTGCAAGTAAAAAATTAAAGGGGAGTTCTCATACAAGAAACGCTATTTTGTTGGAACAAATTCATCTCAGTTTTATTTTACCGAGATAATTTTTCAATGATTCCACATACATACTGTCCAGTTGCGCAGATATTTGAGTTACAAAACTAATAAAATTTTACATCACAATACACTACACTAGGAATCAATTTCCAAATAATTAAAACATCCACATAACTGCACTCGAAGATATCCTGCAAAAAATCTGGGATAGGAAAAACTATATACCTGTGGTACGATCTCAAGAAATAAATTGCAGTAAAACTATTGCCAAAAAAAAAAATATGAATACTAAAATTATTAAAGGAATTCAAGTTATTAAAATTAATCGCATCAATATTTACGAATAGACAGACAGCTAACTCATAAAACCTTGAATGTTTATTTCTGTCTCGTAATAACTGCGTAAATTCAAATATTCTTTTCAAAAGCAAATGAAAACGCATTGAGGTAGGTTCTTTAGACAAAATTACTACGCAGGCACGGCATTATGATGTTCATGTATGCAAAACTTTATGCAAGTTTACTCTTCCGTATTATATTAAATAATCTTTTAATAAAAAACGTCATTGTCTAGTTTTTTTAGCACTAAAATTAATATTAATTTAGTATTTATGAATACCACGTACAACATATAATTATAAAGATGATACCGCATATTTAAAATATTTTGATGCATTCCGAAGGTTAAATTTTAAAGGATAAAGCTCTGAAATATTTACAATGCTGATAGTCAAATCTTTAAATTATACTTCGCTGAAATCTGGTAATAATCTAGTGATGGTCATCATCAATGTCAACTTCCATTGCTAGATATTAGTATGGATATGAAGCGATGAGCAATGTAAGCAAGAATGTCGATCGCAGGAATTAGAATTGCATTTATAGATACTGTCAGTTCCATTGAGAACATTTTGAACATTAGGAAGTTATATTTTCGGGCAGTTTGGGATTGAAACTTTGGGATCATGAGGTCCAAGTATTGTTAAGTTATATAAAGGTCTGTCTAAACGCCTTTTTGACACTTTGTATGACCCAAAGGCTGGCTTTTACCTCGGACTGAGAATAAATATTGCCATACTACATGCACACAGACTGGAAGCATTGTCAGACTGACAATGCTTCCAGTCTTTTGGCCACATTACCAGTCGAGTAGTTTTCCATCATCATATTTTAAATTGTTTTTATTAGTAAAGGGTACCAGCACTTTGCCTAGGACTTCGTTCACGAGAAAGTTTTCATAAAAACTTTAACACTCCTTAAACCGTATTTTGAGGGTAGTTTTAAAAAAATAATAATAAGAGCCTATATTATCTTGAATAAAATTTGTGTTATTCTGAATACAAACGAAATTCTCATTAACTCCCTTAAAGGTTGAATTTTCAAAAACTCCTAAGTGCTCGTTAGCATCATAAAAGGAAGCCTTGTGCAAAATTACATGTTTCTAGTCCCAGTAGTTTTGGTCGTGAATTGATATGTCAGTCAGTCAAAAAAAAAAAATGTCAAGTCAGTCAATTAAAAATGTAATTTTAATTTAATTACACTAAATTTATATATATATATATTTAGTGTAATAATTATAGTTAATTGTATTATCATATACGTAAGTAAGTAATTATTAATTAAACAATAAACTTAAATTAAAAATATTAATATATTTTCGCAATATTAACTTTAGTAGTATGGTTATACAATAATAAATACACAATTCTAACACTGATAAGAGTAAATGAGTTGAATAATAATTTTATCAAGGAAGTGCAATATATCCTCAAAGTAATTTATTTATTTAATTAAAGATACATTTATGTAATAATTACCAATTCATTAGAGGAATATTAGTTTCGCCGTGTTGATTCTTAATTTAAAAATCCGACTATTATTTAATTATTATTTGCATTTTTAAAAGGAAATTCAAATAGCTAGGCGGTGGTATGCTTATAAATGATGACTAGTGCTAAGAACTGTACCATGACGTTTAAAGTAAGATTGTTTCATTCTTATTTCCAGTGTGGGTAAGAGATGGTGCTAGACAACCTAGTATCCTAGTATAGCTTTGTCTCTTACCCACACTGAAATAAGAATGAAATAATCTTACTTTGAACGTCATGGTAACCCCGTTAGTCATTTAACATGAGTGTGTTGAATAGAAACATACTGTATAGCTCGATTATGATGACGTCTGATTTTGCAACAAAGTTCATTTAAAAATCTAGATGTCACGCATATCAAGTACCTATATAGCCTAATTTATTATGCTCAATGATAATTCGTAACCTAGGTCAACTTGATTTTAAAATCAGCTAATTAACAGTCAATTCCGTCTAGGCAAACTTCATTTAATTTGAAAATCGAACAGGAAATCTAGAATGACGTTTAGTAGTTTAGTAATGGCACTATTAGACTAAACAAAGAGGTTTTAACGTAAGTTAAGTACCTTACACATCTTTAGTGTAACTGAGTAGACCAAAAATCTACTGGAGAAAATGAGAGAACTCTTCAAATTGTATAAACTTTCAAATTGTTATATTTATATTCTATAGGTACCTTAATATAGAACTTGCACACTTACCTGATCAAATAGAAAAAGTAAAAAAAAAAAATTTTTTGCAAAAAAATTATAATTGACTTCAACACAAAAAAAAAATCATAACAAATGGAAAATAACTTTAATTTTGAAAGCCGTGTGACAAAGAAAACAGAAACGGCAACCAGATGATAGAAAAATGGGGTACTTTTAATTTCATATTTCGTGAAACATATTCTGAGGTGCTTGAGGAGTCTGGGGCCACGGGCAGTGTGAAAATGAAACCCGGGGCCCTGGGACGAAGGCAAAGAAGAAACAGGAGTGGGTTTTTAGTCATTAAAAGTCTGTCACTATCTTGCGCTCCGCCCAAGAGCCGGAGATGTCATAAGATGATTTTCCCACCGAAAAAAAAGGTGCTAGAGGAGTGGAGAGTTCCCTACCAGCACCTTAGTAGATTATACATCCTTCTCCCGAGCACGTTTGCTCTTGCGAATCTCCACCCAAGCCAGCCAATAAAGACAAGAGAGAGGTGGGCGCTCTGTTTCTCGACAGTGTTCACTACGGCCGGCCATTAAAGGCAAGCCGGAGATGAAGAACAAGAATTCTCCCAGGAGATCGGGTCCGTGGGATCGCTAATGCTCATCAGTTTGCCACAAAACTGCCCTGCGGATTTATTATTATTATACCTAAACATTTCATAGAGTAGATACGTAAACAACTTAAACTATAAAAAAGGCTCAAGACGTAATTTATTTAGTAAACGTAATTACTAAGTAGCATTATTCTAATTCAATTACATAATTCAAAAATGCAAATGATGTATTATGTTAATTATTTTGGTACACTTGAGTATTAATAAATTTAAACATTATAAAACTGCGAATTGAACCTTTGAATATGTCAAAATTTTATAGTATATTATAGTATTTATTTGAATAGACTCGCAGAATAAAATTACAGATCAAGATGGCGGATGCAACTATTTAAATAAAATTCTAGTCCAAGTACCTATTTGGGTTTTTACACATTTCTTGCGTACGCGCACTTAATTACAGAATTAATTGTGTGCAAGGTATTTACATAATATGTTATCAGGAAATCTATTCCTAAAATAGTTTTAGTTTGATCTGTAGTTATAACATTTCTATTGTAAGCCGACCGTTTATTTCAGTCCGTTATCCATAAATGCGAAAGTAATTCTGTCTGTTTTTTACCTCTTCACGTCTCAATGGGTGAACGGATTAAGACGTAACTCACACACATACAATGTTTGACCATGTCTTGAAATTGGACATAGGACAGGCTTTATTTCCCGAAAGTATGTTCCCATGGGATAATGTACAACTTTCATGCGGGTGAAGCCGCTGTCAGAAGCCAGTGAACAATAAAGCTTATTTCTTAGAACTTCGTTAGTTAGCAATAAAATTAACGATACTCAATCACAAAACCACTAAGGGAGAAGACATAAAAAGCCTACGAGTTACCTAGAACTTATACAAGGAACTTTTGATAAAGATGGTTTAGAACGAGCTAATCTAATACGGGGAAGGCAATTGTTCGCACGCAACGTGCAATCGAATTCAAGTTTGTCGACACTCCACACTGACTAATTCGTTTGAAGTCTACCACTTTGTTCGCTGTCACTCGTCGTGACGATTCTAGACGTATTGCGTAAGTATTGCAAAATAAATTTTTGTTTTGTATTTCATTATAACTTGAATATACCTATAAACATTTACATGGATACTCACGCTACCGGTGGCGTGATTACTGAAAGAAAATATTTCAATCACCTGTATAATTTTTTTTTCTTTTTCAAATTTAGTTTTAAGATTTTGAAAATTTAAAATAAAATCATCAAGAAATCGCAATTAGGTACTCTAGATAAATAGGCTCGATACATAAATTGCATGAAGTGCTGCCAAACGGTGATTGCAGCTTCATAACATTCATTTTTATTTTTGAATTCTTTGATAAAAATCAGTTGAGATCACGATATGAGTTCGTGGCTCTCATGCCTAGAAACAAAATCACATTGACATTTCTTTGTCTAGCTTTATATGTGATTCTAATAAATTTTACTGCATTTTTTATGATACTATAACTGCAAAAAATGAAAATATTTTTAAGTAGGTATGTCATCGCTGAAACCTGCCAACAGTTTATTCAGGTTATCATTTTTTATCAATGCACCAATTCGGTGTGGAATTATCTAGTGTTTCGCATGCGTTCAAGGGTAAAGTCTGCCGGACGCACACATGTGCATTTACAGCGAAGTGTGCGTGTAGACTGGTATAGAGATACCTATATACCTAGGCCTATTGTGCGCTCCTGCACATGTGTTAGTGTTCGTTAGTGTGAGTGCGCCAGCGACGGCGGGTAACTTTTTCGCTTGCAGATATAGTTGCTATGCCCGAAATATAACGCGGATGAATTTCGCGTCAATGTTAATTGTTAGGCATTACACTGAGTGGCGGCGCCGTTGTCAGACGGTAGGCAGAGCAAACCATCCGCGTTTGAATTATTATGCACGTGAACTATTGTGCAGTTCTAACGCTTAGGTAAATACATCGCTGAAAAGGATTTTTCATGACGTCTTTTAGTGGTTTCTTATTGATTTTGTATCAATAAGATAATCTTTTATACGTTGATAAACTTCTCACAATCAACTTGCATGATGATTTACAGCAAGAATCTTCATTGTGCTTGGGTCTCACATTTCTTGTTTAGACTAATCTATGAAATAAGATTTTATATTGAAATAAATCTATACCTAATTAGATTTATATATTAATATTCTGTCAGGAATGTTAATATATAAACTTGTATACCTATTAATTTCTTAATTTATTACAATTTGTCAGTTCCTACATAAAATAAAAATGTAACGTCTTTAAAATCCTTTTCTATGTCATTTGCTTTTTAAGTGACTTTTATACCTAACTAATAGTTCCTAGCCTACATTGTTATAGGTATTTACCGATATAATAGGATGCAGTTGTGTATATAATAAGGTGTTTCTATTAGCGGACGAGCTCTACATCACATGTTTGTTTTCGTTTGATCCTTTCCTGTCCCACGACAAGGCTGTGATGTAATTTATACATTACTGAAAATACTTTATAAACAAACTAGTGTTCTATCCCTGCTTCACATGGCACAATGAATGGACATTTAATATTTTTATTATTTAAATAAAAAAATATACCGAAACCATTCGTTACAAATTCTTTAAAAAATTCGATGCAGCCTTCACCATCATAGTAAAGTACTCATCAAAGTCTTTCGTATAGCATAAACATAAGAATCATAGTCCAGAAACAGACACGGAAATGTCTTTATTTTTGGGTTATACGCTTTTGACAAATGTAATTTAATTTATTAGAATATGACCTATGGTTACTGTAAATAATAATACCTCAAGACACTGCTAGGGGAAGGTAAGGCATTAGGCATAGAGAAGGAAGGGCAGGCGTTTTGGGAGATTGTTATTTGTAAATTATGATGTTTAAAAAGTCTTAGCCAGATTTAAATAAATACCTATTATTATTATTGTGTATATTTTATTGTTGATATACCTAAATTTATTACTGCACTTCTCTCTTTCCTTGATATTAACGTGCCTACAGGAAAGTTTAAAGGGAAGCAAAACAGTTGAACGCATTTAGCGATATTGACATTCAAGGAAAAGTTATCATAAATATCGCTGATAAATCATACAAAATAGAGCCTATGTAAATTTATATAATTTACTATAAAAAAGGCAAAATTGTTTGTGTTAAGAACATAATCTCTTGTAGTACTAATTCGATTTTGAATTATTTTTTTTACATGTAACTCCGTTATCACCAGAAGCTATGAATAACCCGGAAAACTAACCACATGAGCAAAACCAGGGGAATAAGCCAGTGAACCAATCAATATCGAAAATGCATAATGAAAAGACATGCAATGCTGTACGGCGTGGTAACTGCGCCAGTCTTGTGGACACATTAACAATTGACAGCTATGCGGAGGAGTTTGCTGACGCCATTTTTTAGATTGTTTTTAATTAATATAATTATAATCATAATTTATTTAAATTGTTTTAGGTTATGTAGATTTTATATAGTAATGTAAGTATTTCTAAAATACGCTACAATCAAACGGGGGAAATAGGAACGCAGGGGTAAATAGGAACAGAAGTTTAAAGGGGATCTTCGCGTTAATCAACAATTTTTCCCAGCATTTAAATACTCTTATTTATTCATCAATTGTGATAAAAACGGATGCTTTGATAGAAATCAATAATATAAATATATAACAATGTAAAAAACCTAAGCAAAGTTTCTATTTACCCCTACGTTCCTATTCACCCCGTTTGACGGTACACTGAACTACAATTCAAAATTTTAAAATTTATTTATGATCAATCTGTGAAAACGCTGAAAACTGATAATGGTACAATATCGTTACAATGTTGTTATCAGCTCGTTTGAGTATCAATTTCTTAAGATAATCTACGAATGACATAATTGCAAAATATTTTTAGTTTGTTATTACACAATGGCAATTTACATTATTGAATAATCCTATTTATCCCTGGAACAGCTAAGAGCAACTGAAGGAATATGGATGGATTTTACTCAGTAAAAGTCTTGACACTCCCTCTCTCTTCACCAAAGAGCGAAAGAAGTTATTTGATGACTACTACCTTTTTCTCTACCTACTTTGTTAGAGTCAGTTTCCAGACAAACGAGATTTAGCTTAATACTAGTATTTAACAAGAAACACCTCTGACTTCGAAAACCCAGCAACTGTTTTACATGACAGTCCTTGAGATTTGGTGAGTCTTAAATGCAACGACCTTTAGTGATCTATAAAAGTGCCATTATCTACAGATTATCTACTGATATTATATATTTTGTATATAAATATCATCATCATCATCATCATATCAGCCGAAAGACGTCCACTGTTGGACATAGACCTCCCCCAAGTGTCGCCACAATGAACGGTTCCGTGCGTGTTACATCCATCGGATTCCCGCAACCCTTACCGGGTCATCGGTTCACCTTGTAGGAGACCTTCCAACACTGCGTCTTCCATTACGCTTTGGTCACTCCAGAAGATTTCGGCCCCAACGGCCATCTGTTTTGCGAGCAATGTGCCCTGCCTATTGCCACTTCAGTTTGGCGATTCTTCGTGCTATGTCGGTAACCTTGGTTCTCCTGCGGATATCTTCATTTCTGATTCGATCACGCAAGCAAACTCCGAGCATAGCCAAGAGGCTGCTGCGATTGTCCTTTGGGTGACTCTAAGCCTTCTGATGAGGCCCATTGTGAGCGACTACGTTTCGGAGCCATATGTCATCACTGGCAACACGCACTGGTCATAGACTTTCGTCTCGAGACACTGTGGTATGTTGGATGAGAAGATACCGCGCAGCTTCCCGAAAGCCATCCAGCCGATTTAGATTCGACGATCGACCTCTTGCTCGAAATTAGATCTATCTAACTGGACTGTCTGTCCGAGGTAAACGTAATCGTCCACAACTTTAAGTGTAGAGTCTCCGATCTTGATAGGAGTGGGTGCTACATGGCTATTTATCATGACTTTGGTTTTGTCCATGTTCATTTGAAGCCCCACTCTTTCGGAAGCTCTATTGCGGTCATCGAGCATTGTGCTGAGCTCCTCCGTAGTGTCAGCCATGACTTGATGTCGTCAACAAACCAAAGGTACTCGCCATTGAAATTTTGCATGCATGTGTATTTCAGATGATAATGCAAAATTATTATAACATGGAGCTGATCTGATTATGGAACCGGAAGGTGGCCACTGAAACTCAGATAACCCTATCGTGTTTAAGCTTTTTGAAATGGTCTTGATGAGTATTAATTATATAGGTGTATACTGCGCTATAAAAGCTTGATATAAGAATATGATTTTCATTGAAAACTTGTTTTTCATTTAATTTTGCAGTTTTTATTACAATGTTTTGAAACAGTGAATGTGTGGGAACATTGAGTGAGTGGTGTGTCAATATATATAATTTTTAATTTATTTAAATATTTACAGCTCTCTTTTGGTAAGACGCTTTCTACTTATTCACTATTGACTTAAAGACCCCTTGGTTGTAGCTATCAGGAAACACAAACTGCAGCATGGAATTCCCTCCTTATTATAATATTAAACAGCAAAAGAAAAAAAAAACAGGAACAAAAACAAATATTTACAAAAATAAGTTTACAATGGTCTATGATACGCACATGGCAAATCAATTTATTATTGTATATTTATTCGTTAGCTTATTGACTACCCTAAATGTTTGTTAATCTATCGCGCCTCAATGACTACAAAAACGTATATAAATTTGTAAATACAGACCATAAGCCGCATAAACAAGTTTATTACATACATAATTTTATTCCTGGTACTTAACATCCCGTTGAATAATTTTCAATTTCCATACGAGTGAAACCATTGGCAAAAGCTCTCATATACTTTGTATTTGTAGTTAGTTAGTATTAAATAAGTGATTAGTGAATACTAAAGAGTTATCTGCCTCCGCGATCAAGTATGTTAAAATAGAAAATAAGGAAAGTCGTAAATGTATGAAGAATCTCATTGCTTCTTTTCATGAAAATTATAAACGTAGGTAACTTTGATACTGCTGTTTACATTCTTAACTACATAGTTAATTTTAGTTAATAGTTAATTATCTCGTTAATACTTAACTATAACTTTTTACATAAACTTTTTTTTTATGTGGGAAAATCAACTTATGACAAATCCCGCTTTTGGGCGGAGCGGGAGATAGTTTCAGGCTTTTACTGACTAAAAACCAAATCCTATTCCTTCTTTGCCTTCATCCCGGGGCCCCGGGCTTCTCTTTCACACTACCCGTGGCCCCAGTAGGCTTCGACCCTACTGGGCCCTTACAGTTGCTCACATCTCCTTGAGGCGCGTGTGGAATAGTACGCGCCGTCGACGACTTGGGCTCGGTCCGGATGGTTACCGGATGGTCGGACGGCGAGCCACCCATTACTCGCCGTCCGCAAGCCCGCGCCTACGGTGGCCGGAAATCGGGATCGGAATCTCGGCGGCGGTTACTTATACCAGTTACGTTAAGTGTCATCCGAGCGAAGAAATTGTTGTGTGAATTAAATATCTTAATTTTAAGCCAGTTCTAAACTATCTAAAGAGATGCTGATGAGACAGAGTCTCAACAATGGATCAGAGAGCAGTGGGGAGTACTGGTGACCCAGTGGTAACGACCCCGACTGACGAGTTGTAGGTCGTGGGTTCAAACCTAGTTAAGCTCATTACTTTGTGTAATTTATTTCATCACCATTGCTCTCAAAACGGTGAAGGAAAACATCGTGAGGAATCCGGCATATCCAAGAATTAAAAATTCAAAGTCATGTGACATCCACCAACCCGTACTGAGCCCACGTGGTGGATTACGGCCCGTTTCCTCTCCTAGAGAGGAGGTCTGATTCTCAGCACTGGGTCACCAGTAAAAAAAACCACCAGTTAAAAGGCTGATGAATGCTATGTTTATGCTTTTATGCAACAATGGATCTATCTAAACGATAGACATGTAACTACTAGAAACCAACATCAAGAACTTATATAATTTAAATTACCTAAGGTAATTATTTTCAATTCAATTTTCTAAATTTTAATTACAAATTAATTATTTTGACTACTTAGTTGGGTTATAGGTTCAATGCTATTATAGCTGAAATAAAAAATACCTATTGTCTGAAAACAAAACAAAGGCAAGGCGCTGATCAATATTTATACGAATTTTGGACCGTCAATAAGTATTGGATAAATTAATGTTGTGTAATGTTAATCATTTTTAATCTACCTCATTATTAAATTATTGCCTATATGTGGTGGCGAAATGTAAACCATTTTTTTTTAAATTGCGTACGTTTTTTTAATTTATTGGACAGGTATACCTATCTACTTGAACTATATAAATATTTTAAAATAAAGGCAAGACATAGTAAAAGCTCCTTTTTAAAAAATAAACATTATTTCAAGACATGGTCTCCATCTGTTTAGCCGTTTGAACGTAAAATACTAACAAACATATACACACATTCATACATATCTACATACAAACTTTCAACCGTATAATATAGAGTAGAATAAACTTTATTGTACACTAAATGTAACACAACTAGTATGATACAACTATCACACTAGTTGTTTACTGTCATACTAGTACTATCTACTATTAGTATGACAATCATGGTATACTATTTTTTTTTATTATGTATAGTCTCACGTTTGACCACTATCTCACATGACGGAAAGCGATGAGGTGGCCGACGATGGAGTAGGTACGCTGGAGAAGTAACCTATTCCACTCTTGACTTAAAGAAGGTTATAGCTATCAGGAAACACAGACTCCGGCAGGGAATTCCACTCTTACACAAATTGCAGATTACTTCAAAAAATACATCATTTCGTATAGCTAGCTACTTAAGAATTACTTACAAAATAAAGAAACTGAGTATTAATATTCAGCGATCAATGTAAACGGCCAAAAGACTTGGTGTCAATCACAGCGCAATTATCAAATCAAAAAGTATAATTTTAAAACCAACTTAATGATCCATAGGCGTTTTAAAATCAATGCTTGGAATGCAAGAGTCTAGACTCAGGCCGTCGGCTCTATAGTTTTTTAATTACATGGTTATTTTACGGGAAAAGCGGCTGCGTTTAATCTCAGAAGAAACGTAATGGACCGGTGCAAGCAAGATAATAAATATGAGACGGATTGTTTCAAACGATTAATAAAAAAAAATGGACTAACGAACTTATCGAGGTAGAACATTTACTTGAATGAATTATACAAAGTATATTAATTACGGCTAAATCTCTGTGTATTTGCGAAATATACACATGTGTATTATAGTTATAAACAGGTAACAGGTATTTTTTAAATTTACGACCGCATCGTCGCTTTCCATCAGGTACGACGCGCGAACCTATCAAGAATTAAAAAAAAAGTTTGTAGGAAGTAATCTCTGTAACTACTAAACTAAATTTGCAAAAAAAATACCTAGTGACATAGATAATATTTTGCTGTGATTAATAATGTCCACTCCAAAATTTTTTTTTTTAATTCTATTATGGAGGCATGGGTCAGCTAGTAATAGATCTATGTATCCACATCGTTGTTCTGTGTAAGACATATCTACAACTTTCATAGAAACAACATCGACAACGACAGATGAGATGGGCAAATGCAAATCCATTCTTCCATACTTATATCATAAATGCTGAAACAAAACAACTACTTACCAACAACACAAACAAAAGACAAAAATCAGCAACAACGGTAACAGCAGCGGAATAAATTTAGATGATACTTGGCATACAGGAAGATCATTTTCAGTTATAGGACATAGTATGCTTTTATTCCGAGAGTACCTTGCGATAATTTTCGTCGATCACGCAGACGAAGCAGTGAGTCTTTTTTTTAATTGTTGATAGGCTTACATTAATCACTATCACACCTGCCCCCCTAGCTAAGTTACGATCGTTTCGTTTACGTCGAACGCCTCGAGTAGGCCACGCCTCTGATTCCTTTGTTCTGACGTCATCTCAACGCTCAGTCACGTGGTGAGAACAAAGGAATCAGAGGCGTGGCCTACTCGAAGCGTTCTACGCAAACGAAACGATTGTAACTTGGCTTGGGGGGCTGATGGCAAGTGATGTCATCCACGATGGAGCACGCTTGCTTAGTACGAGCCTATTCACTCTCGACTTAAAGACTGTTGAGAAGAAAGCTAATTGAAAAGTATCTATTAAGAAGGAAGAGGAACAAATCTTGCGCCTTCTCGAACTAAATTAGTATGCCTTTGTTCTTATATAAATATTAGTATGGCAGGATATGCTGGAACCAAAATTGTAATATCTATTGTACCATATTCTGACAAATTAACATTTTTGATCAGATTTTTGAAAGATGGTTCAATATTACTCGTTATTGGAACTTAGGTACCACCCTTGCGGATTAAGTACGGTTATGTGATGATAGTCGTCAATCGCAATCCTGTCAATCGTAATAAAATTTAAGGGATCGTTGAAAAATAAGGAGACAGCACCGCAGACACCATGAGATAGTATTATTAGCTGATCCGGTAAATTTCATTCTACAAATTATTTGTCAAAGAATTTTTTTTTAAGGTAGGAAACCACAAGAAAAAATTCAATTAAAATCTGTCAATTCATTTTAAGTTGTGTTACTTTTTTGGTGTACAATAAAGTTGGAGTACTTCTCACAGGAACGGGAGGGCGTGTGAGACTTTTGCTGACTAAAACCACACCTTTGTCCTTCACTGCCTTTTGCGTTCTAATACCACGGGTTTCCTTAACATATAAATTATCAAAATAAAAAATGGGGGTTGAGTTTTAGCAAAAAAATTGTCTACGGCCTATTGTCAGACCTACTACGCAGATATAAATTTACACGGATAAAAATTGGTCTAACTGTTACGGAGGTTTTCAATAACAGACACTGTGACACGCGATTTTTATATATTAGTAGATAAGATTAATATTCATAACTTATCGTATTATTGTTGCGGACTCAAATTTTTTTTTTCATAATTTATAGTAAAAAATTTTAAAAAAAGATTAGAAAGTATTTTTGTGCATATTTATTTATTATTTATTTATTTCTTCTTCTTTTGTTTCTATTTTATTTATATTGTAATTTATTGTGTCTTTTTTAATGATATAAACTAGTGCTTGACTGCAATCCCACCTGATGGTAAGAAATGATGCAATCGTTGATGGTGAAGAGCACAAGTTTATTAAGAGCCTATTCACTATAGCCTTGAAGACACCAAAATTATTATCGACGAGACGAGAAGACCGCAGTAGGCATCATCCCCTAGCTTACAACACCACATAAGTCATTTACTTTACAGGAAAAAACTTACTTTACAGGAAACGAAAAAAACTGTGCGGTGTTGAGAGACCAGCCGACTTGCATGCTATCACTACTTTTCGAATTATGACTTCTGATTGGCTGGAATTTATATCATGTGACCAATTGTTAGACGCGCAATGAGCAGCTCCATCTAAAGGCATTCAAATGTGAAAAGCGCCAATTTTCGACTTGAGCGGTTTTGTAAGCTAAGGGACGAAATTGTATCCAATTGTAATAAGATATTTAAAGAAATAAATAATTTGCTCTACCTACATGTAGTAAGCATGAAACATATTTCTATTTTGTACGTAAACCACGACTGTTACATACAGACAGGATGTTCAGAATTAGCGTGTATAAGTATCAACCTTTTTTGGCGCATTAACAAATTATACTTACTTACGAACAATACACTACTATGTTGTTATGTGCAACCTTTAGCAATTAGGTAGATCACACTTACATTGTATAGACGAAAGTTTGTGACTTAGTATGTTTGTTACTTCTTCACGCTCGAACGGCTGAACGGATTTGGATGAAATTTGAAACATGCGTATATATTCTGAGCCGATAGACATCCACTGCTGGAAATAGGATTCCCCCAAATGTCGCCACAATGAACGGCCCTGTGCGTCTCGCATCCATCGGATTCCCGCAACCTTCACCAGGTCATCGGTCCACCTTGTAGGGGGCGTTTCAACACTAGGTCTTCCAGTACGTGGTCGCCACTCCAGAACCTTTCAGCCCCGACGGCTATCTGTTCTGCGAGCAATCTGCCCTGCTTATTGCTTTTTTAAATTCAATAGCAGATAGGATTCATTTTTATCCCGGAAATATGTTTTTTAGGACAAATTTTTACTTTGACGCTGACAAAGCCACTGGCAGCAGCTTGAAATCAAAAATCAGAAACGTTTATTTCAAAAAGACCAATTACAGGCACTGTTGAATTGTTAAAATGTCGGTCAATCATAAAAAAAAGTGAAGCTAAATTGCACATTCCAAAGCAAAGATCTCTATGGAGAAGAACGTGAAAGAAACTTCATGGACACCCTTTTAAATCATATTATGAGTTACATAAATCTTGGTTACATATTTCTTGTCGCTTCTAATATGTATGCACAATGTAGATAAGTAATAATAATTAAAAAATATAAATTGAATTAAGCTTGTCATTTAAGCCCGTCAACCATATTACTTTGAACTGTTATGGAAATAGGCAAAGCGTGGATAGGTGGAGTAAAGCGATGACCGAGTGGTGTCCAAGGATCGGTAGCAGAAATGTTAATAGTCCGGTACTATCGTAGGTAGAAGAACCTGCGTGGGACAGGCCTTATCAGAATATCAGAGTGGCGTTATTTACTTTTTTGTTTTGAATATTGCAACGTAGGTTGAGATGGGAGCCTTTTTGACCTCGCAATCTTTTTTTCTCTTTTTATTTAACGGTTTATTTTTTTATTTTAACTTATAGATTAGTTAACTTTTTATCTTAGTTTGTTCTGTTCAAGTCACAAATAAAAGTCTTTATTTTCTTTGCACAAAAATGAGGGGATTGGCACAAGATAACACAAAAATTTTTTTAACCGCGTGAAAGTAGAAAATATATGTCTATATTATTTAGCAATAAAGTATCAATCTACTGGCGAAAGAATTTTTAAATTTTGATCAGAAATATAAAAAAACATATCTTTTCACTTTATAACATTAGAATAGATAATATAAGTAACGCCTGTATTAACGCAAGGTCAATGCACATACCCAAGAATAACTTAAATTTAATAAAGTTTAAATACCTGAATTAGTTAAGAAATTCAACTTGAAGTTCATTCTCTTTGAGAAATAGTTTTCTTAAGTTTGTCTCATCAACATTTAGATAAATGAACTCCGTTGTAATAAACCTTTTACAAACAAGTACTTAATGATTTAATAATGATAATTATAGGTAGGTACACCTAATCCTACTAATGATATCAGTGCAAAATTATTTTGTATAGGCGTTTGGAGTTTTGTTCACCAATCACGACTCAATGGTATAACGGATTTTTATTTTTGGTTAGGAAGTCATGAAATAATTTCTTCCGATCTGGATGGAGCGAGAGGGAGTCATCGTCATCATCATTTCAGCCGAAAGATGTCCAATGTTAGACATAGGCTTCCCGAAAGTGTCGCCATAATAGCATGTGCGTCTTGCATCCATCGAAGTCCCGCGACTTTTACCATTTTACTTGTCCACCTTGTGGGAGGCCTTCCAACGCTGCATCTTTTGGTGCGCGGTCGCTACTCTAGAAACTTTTGGTACCATCGACCATCTGTTCTGCGAATGGGAGTGTCAGACTACGCGATATTCAGCACACGATATGCAGTCTTATTTTTTGTTCCGAGTAAGACCGGTCTAACCCTTATTATACTACGCGGCATCGACGAATACTGTTTGAATATCGAATAGTGTAATAGGCCCTTTACTGATTAAACTTTGCGTTCCAAGACCGCGGTAACTTTTTCAAACATCCTCACAGCGACAGTAAAACGGATGTAGTTGAAACTAGCTGCCGCGCGGTGTCACCCGCGTCTTTGGTTACTGCTCCACTCCTTTCAGTCGTAGCGTGATATTATATAGCCTATAGCCTTCCTCAATAAATGGATAATCAAACACTAAAAGATTTTTGCAATTCGAACCAGTAGTTATTGAGATTAACGCGTTCAAGCAAAAAATTAAAATAACTTTTCGACTTTATAATATTATATTACAAGTTCTTAAACTAGGGCTTATATTTGAAAATAGAACGAATATTTTTATCATCCAGGTAGTAAATTCCAGAGGAATAATTTTCGATCTCTAAACGGGTGAAGCCGCTGGCTGAAGCTGGTTAATTGTTCAGGTACCTAATATTATTGATAGTAAAATGTTTATTTTATGAAGTTACGGCAAAGAGAGTTTCTGATTTATAGTTATTTAAAACTGTAGGCCTATTGTTCTTATTATACTATTTAAAGTGTTTATAAATTGTTTTGCTGTAAAAATCTTTAATTCCAATTAACCAGGAGTTATTAAACTCATCTTTGGTTCTGTATATACTTTTTTTTGAGGTTGCGAAGTCTTTAAAGGATTTCTTTCGCTCTAGGTGGAGCGAGTGGGAGTGAAAATCTTTTACTGACTAAAATCTACTCATGCCCTTGCGGTTGTCCTTTGCGTTTTAGGACCGCGCCGAATTTTTCTTGCAATCCTGCAGCAGCTCTGGTCTGTCTCCACTTTTAGCTTTGTTTTGATTGAAAATTTGCTTGTTGCATTCATCTTGTCACTTTCAAATGGGTAATATCTTTTTTAATTATTATTGATAGGTTCACGCTTGACCACTGATACATCTCACCTGATATTAAGCGATGACATGGTCGACGATGGAACACGCTTACTTAGGAACTATAATATTCACTCTTGACTTACAAATCTTAGGTTGTAACTATCAGGAAACGCACAATGCAACTGTTTCCAAATCATTTCTGTATGCATTATGAAAATTAAATCTATTTGAAGTATTACAGATTTAATATGTTTAATTTTTCTTTTATTAATCTTCTAAGGCATTTATTTAAACTTCGTGTACAGTAGTGGTACATAGGCGGATTTAATGCAACAAGGCATGATCTACCAGTCAACCTTTGGGTTAAAAGAGACAACACTGTGGTAGGTGTGCACAATAAATAAATAACAGATAAATATCTAGGCATTATTATTCAGTAATTTCATATTAAGAAATAAATTAGTTGAACATTATGTAAAGTTCGTAGACCTTTCCCATCGACTTATTTAAGCTAATTTATTATATTTGTAATTTATTATATAATATTTGAAGAAAACGAACTACAAGATAAATCCATATATTTATAACTATGTTATAATAAATATTATCGGATAAGATGTTCATTATAGGTGATGTAACAATTATAATATTGATAATATTATGATATAAACAAAAAATTTTTATCGGCACTATATATCCCAGCATATTTATTTTTTAAATATATAGTGTCTTAATTCAATTTCTATTTTTTTAATTAGTTTTAGTTTTTTTTTGTAATTATTATTACTTATCTACATTGTGCTCACTTAATAGAAGTGACAAGCAATATGTAACCAAGATTTATGAAATTCATAATATGATTTAAAAGAGTGTCCGTAGAGTTTCTTACACGTTCTTCTCCATAGAGATCTACTCTTTGGAACGTGCAATTTAACTTCACTTTTTTTATTTTGACTGACCGGCATTTTGACAATCCAAAAGTGCCTGTAATTGGTCTATTTGAAATAAACGTTTCTGATATCTGATTTTTGATAGAAATATATAGAAATATTTAAAAAAAAACTAGACTGCCAGCTAATATACCTGGATGAATGTAGAAAATCATCGGAAGGGAACATACTGCCGTAATAAATAGTATTATTTGGGCTATTCCAGAGCATGACCTACCCTTGTGCCAAATTTTTGTTCAATTCCGTTCAGCCGTTTAAGCGTGAAAGAATACACAGATACATACATATTAACTTTCGTATTTATAATATTAGTGCAATTTACCTACTAACTTATAATTATTCCAACACCACTAAGACTTTGATTAATATTAACTTAGCTCTAAAATATGTGTTTATGTGCATTTTGATTCAATGATGAAGTATCGAGTTAATTAATTTGTTTATATAGAAGGTTATTTGTAAAAGTATGTAATTGGTTTTTAAAATTCTTTTCCTGTTAGAAAGGAAGATTTGCTTTCTATCAGAAAAATAATTTGAAGTAAGTATGATTAGTCGTTGGAGAGAAACTTCAATAAAATACTAGTGGTTTATAAAAATAAATAATTTGTATTTCTTTTCCCGATTGAAGATAAAACAAAACAACTGAACAGTTCAAGCAGTTGTTGTAATAAAGAAATCATACATCCATAGTGTTTTCATAGCAAATTTTTCTTAGAAAGATTAGGTACATTAAACACTGGCATGCCACAAGGAAGCCACCATTGAAGATATTTATTATGAATTAATGCCGACGATAAAATAAAATAGTTTTTGTGCACCTTTTTATAAGTAAAACTATTTAATCATTGTACACGGTAATTTAATATCTTCTGGATTCCATGTTGATTTCAAATGTTTGTAACTTATAAGTCATATAACAGTTAAAGATTTTTCTTTTGCAATAAATACTTGTAGTAAAACATACTCGTAGTAAAAATACTTGTAGTAAAAAATACTAGTAGTAAAAATACTTGTTGTAAAAAATACTTCCAAGTATAAGATGTTACATACGCATAACGGTAGAGAAAACAACACAACTATGTTTAAATTACTTTTCCTTTGTTCAAAACTTAATTGAAAGAAAGTTAAATTAGGTATTTTAAGTAGGCATAAGTCTTCAAACTCAATACCTAATAATACTAAAACCACAGAGGTATTCTAGATGTTGTCTCGTTTTAAATTAACTAGTAGATATAAGTAACTACATATTCATAAAATAATATGTGTAGGCAAGGCAATATACTGTTGAAAGTATATTCTATATTATTAATACTATGTATGCTGAGCTTTTTACACTACAAATTTTGAGAACCAGGATCGGGGTACTAGTTACTATAAGTAACTAACTTGCAACTTGATAAAACTATGAGATTTTTTTAATGTATGATTTTCATTTTAATTTAGGTAGATGAAAGAGAAATTATCATAATTATACTCCGTCAAAATCCGTTTAATAGTCCAAAATAACAACATGGCTGAAAGGGTGGGCACGAAAACAACTCTATCTAGTAATATGAAAGAAGAAGATAGGAAATGATACTGTTTCCGCTTTTTTAAAGAACTTATTTTGTAATGAAGTCTTTGATTATTTGATAGTCATCATTTTTGATTACTAAAAACCATTACCGGCAGTATTTGAAACAAGATTTGCAGATTTACAATGAAAAGTCATTCGACTTGTTTTATCAATCCTAAATGTGTGAACACGTACTCAGAAATGGTAATAAGAAGCCTATAGAAGTTAATGAAATCGTTTTAAGTAAAGACATTAGTAAACCATAAATGGTCTAGGGTAATACAGTGATCTTTTGTTTATTACGTTAATTACACAGTTGTAGTCAAACTTTGTTGATTTTCAACAACATATGAATGACAAAACTATTTCTGGCAGCAATGGGCTTTGTCTTCAAATCATTTCATTCGTGAAGTTTATAATTAAAAACATAATTATAGCTAGTGATGGTCGATAAATAAGTTGTAAAACTGAGATTGATTTTTCAAATTGGGGGTACAAAGAAAATTCCGTTTTTTGTCATGAAAGACTTGAAACTTTTGGGCGTAAGGCGCCCGCTGTTTTGTGGCTACCCGACAATGCAATGCATTTGTCATCGATATAATCGGTTAGCCAAAGGGTAAAACCGTCGGTACATAGACGGAGGTAGTAAGTTTTCAAATTCCGAATGTCACGCGATGTAAGCGACGGAAAAAAGCTGCTTTTTAAATATTGATTGTACGTGCGATCATTGTACCCCTATATGTGCGACACGCACATCGCGACATTCCAGGTTCCACCTGCATGCACTTCTGTATTAGCTGAATACTCTACTCATAACAAAATTAATTAACAATTACTTATAACAATTAAATATATATTTTAGCCGATAAATAAAACTAGACACAGTCCAATTTCACCGCATGCTCCGCCCGTACGCTGTCACGTTATTGTCCAACACTGACTCACTCAATTTTTTTTATTATAAAATTCGTCTACGCTTACATAAATGTTGATACAGGCTACTATAAAAAACGAAATCTCAGATCATCTAATACTACGAAGGATAATAAACCAGTTTCGCACTAAATACACAAAGGCGGGAAAACGACTCCTAATCGTCTAAGAAAGGCGTTACATTAGGTATAACGTATTTCAGCGATTCAAATACTCGCAAGATTCGGCTTTGATTTACTTCAGGGTGCATGAAAGGAAGTTTTCAGGAAAACTGTTTGACCGAAAATTGCTTGTTGGAATTAAACATGAGTCAGAGGCGGGTGGCGAGTGGTTCTCACGTGTTGCGAGTTGCGACCTACCTATGTGTTACTGTAGAGTGGACAGCTGAAGTACAGGGTGCGCTAGGGCGCGCTGGTCAGCGGCGGGCGGCGCACTACACTCACATTCAGATATTCGTCTAACCTTGATGCGAATCGGCGCACTCCGGGTTCCATCCGACGACTGTCGTCAATACAGACGGGCTGAAGGGCTCGCTTCAGGTGTAACAGTGAAAGTGACACTGGTGAGGATACGTGGAGATCGCGAGGCGTCGCGGCGCGGGCGTCGGGCTGGTCGGGCCGGGCGGCCGGCGCATCGGCGCGCCGCCACCGGCGGAGAGTCGCGGGGCTGCGGCGCGGCGGCCGCGCTACATGTCACTGTGCGGCGAGCGCGCTCCTCGCGCCGTGGTCACCGACTCTCAGTGGCGTCGCCGTCCTACTGTCTGCCCGCCGGCCGGGACGGCGCGCGTTGCACCGCCCCGCTGCACTCCGCCTGCCCCCCTGGCGCTATGCCCCCCTCGCTCGCCCCCCTCCTCCCGTCGCACTACACCCGCCCCGCCCCGAAGAATTTTCCGCATCGGGCGGGAAAAATCGATTGTGCAGCGAGCCCCGAATAATTTCGGCAAGACGCACGGCGCCCTTGCGTCCCCTCCGGCGGCCGCGCTCGCCGCGACGGTCAAGCGCATCGCCTTTCACTGAGCGACGACAACGTCGCCGCCGCCGAGCCGTCGAGCCGCCGAGCCGCACAATACCCGCTGCCACTTAGCTGCTGTGCTATCTCTCGCTACTATTCGTTTATATAATATCACTGATATTATAAACATGTTATTGTCAAGGTTAGATAAAAAGCCAGTAAGATATAACGACATAATTTTTATCGCTTCCAAAAAACCAAAGATAAACTATCTCAAAATTGTGCATGTGCATTTAGTGATCACATTTCAGTTTATTTTTTTAAATACCGTATAATTATGATTTTAAATTATTATGCGACCGACGCCACCAAAAACATGGCTAAATAAACTGTACAATGCAACAGGAAGAATCCTTCAAATTTATGTTTGGCATGTTTTTCTTTAACGCGTTTATTGTTCGCTAGAGTCAGCCAAACCGAATTTCAACACACTCAAAAACTAGTTTTAAAATTAGTTATGCCATAATAGATTTGCATTACAAGTAAGTAGAAACGGTTTTCCTTTTAGAACAAAAATATATTTGAAAAATGGTAGAGAAGACTTGTACTTTTTTAAAACACGGAATGTTTTGTGGATTCCTTATAAGATTTGATCCTTAGGAAACTTAGAGGTGCATTGGATATGTTATGTAACTTAGGTGTAAGAAAACAATTGAAAAGAAATACACGTACTTCAGGACTTTACTTCGTGCAAGCAGTAAAGGCAGGTTAAGGAAATTGTGCTCGTAAATGGTGGACTAAGTACTTACTACTTGGAATCTTTGTAGCTATACTCCTTCTTTCTCTTTTAGCCCGTCTTAGGGTAGGCACTAGGGTTTGCCAAACTCTTTCTTAATAAAACCACGGTGTTCGGCTACCTTTTCCGGGGCGCTGAAGTACTTGCGCAATTCCAACATTTCGCTGGAGTGTTGTAACTCCTGACCTACTGAATTTCAGGATTTTTTACATCGGTAGGTATATGACATGATTTTTTATTGAATGTAGCATATTTGTTGGAGCAACTAGATTTTAAAGGGTGGTATAAGCGTTGTTACAAAGGAGTTGAGATAAACCAGGTGTGAGATGGATGATAGAGATGTTTGGATGGAAATAATATACCTTAGCGACTTGAAATAAAACGAGATATTAACAGGAGAGTTACTTATTTTAGTAACTCAAGATTTTTGAAGGGTGCAACTGCAACTGCTGAAGCCAGGTGCCCATTTTAGAAACATTTATCTTACTTCAATAATTTATATAAGTATATGTTGTGGCCAGATCATAGAAATCGATCTACAGTGCTTGTGCGGCGTTTCTCCGCAGACCATGTCCCACCTTTGATCCTGCATCACGTGCCCTGTTACCTGTTCACGTAGGGACCTAATGACAGCATCAGCGGACGGCACTGCCGTGGCCGAATACTGGGCTATGCAAGGAATTCAACTAGTTTTGCCATCGATACGCTAAGAAGAAGATAGAAATTGATCACTTCATGATATGGCCAAGTTAAACTGGCCAGATCGTTTTAAACGTTCAACTTTGATGATATGTCAATCCTCGTTTGGCCTACTTTCTTTAGATTTTTAATTATCATATAAATCCTACATCAAGGATATGGCCAAAAGAGGATCGAAATATCGTCCAATGTTAACGTTTAACGATCTAGTCGTTTTTAGTTGGCCATATCATGAAGTGATTACTGGGGCCCAGCAGGGTTGAAGCCTACTGGGGCCACGGGTAGTGTGAAAGCGAAGCCCGGGGCCCCGGGATGAAGGCAAAGAAAGAACAGGAGTGGGTTTTTAGTCAGTAAAAGTCTGACACTCTCTCGGGATTTGTTATAAGATGATTTTCCCACCTAAAAAAAATAAATAAATCATGAAGTGATAATTTCTGTGATCTGGCCACGACATATACATACAATTCTGTTCTGCTAATTATATATTATATTTTATTAACATGATATAATTATAATCTAATGATAATAATTTATATTTTCCCTTTAATACATATATTTTTAATTAAATTGATGATTTAACATTTAATAATAGTGATTTATAAATTGATCTAAAACATTTTTAAGTTTAATAACAATGACATAAATAATTTTATATATTTGCATGCCGAATGGGAAAATGTGACTGAGCTGTAATCTTAAGAACAATAGTTCTTAAATGTGGGTAATACATAATAATGTATTACCCACATTTGCAAAATAAAATTCAATTCTATTCTATTCTAGCATAGCATAGCATAGTAGGCCTTATAATGTTCCCACTGTTGGGACTCAGGCCTCCTCTCTAGGAGAGGGAATGGGCCGTAATCCACCACGCGGGCTCAGTGCAAGTTGGTGGATGTCACATGTCTTCGAATTTTTGGTTCTAGGACATGCCGGTTTCCTCCTGATGTTTTCCTTCACTGTTTTGACAGCAGTGGCGATGAAATAAATTACACAAAGTAATGCGACTGGCTGGGTTTGAACCCGCGACCTACAACTCGTAAGTCGGGGCCGTTACCACTCGGCCACCACTGCTCTATTCTATTCTATTATATTAATATTTAATTTAAATGTGTTATTTGATACTTTAGTAAGATCTTGCTTACTCTTCTCTTGCTTTATATACAACTTTGTCTACTTTTCTTTTATTGTCTCCTTTGGCAGGTCTGCCAGAAGAAATTACTTTAGAAATAAACGGTATCTTTGTATAAATACACAGTATTTATGTTTTTTGTGTACATAAAAAAAAATCATTGTCAATATCTGTTTCGCCTTTTTTCTACATAACTATGTTTTTTTTTATGGGCAATCATCCAATGACTTCTTTAGCTCTATTATGTATCTAGGGTTGAGCGAGAGGGTAAAAAAGTCAAACTTTTTTTTTACCACTACTATCATACAATGCCGTCTAGTCTCAAGCTAAGCAGAGCTTGCGTTATGATTACTAGACAATTGATAGACAATATACTTTTATATTTCTAAATACATACATATTATAGATAAATTACACCCAGATACAGAACTAATGGCCGGTTGGTCTAGTGGTTAGTGGCCCTGACTGCTATGCCGGAGGTTGTGGGTTCGATTCCCACCCAGGACAAATGTTAGTGTGATTAGCATGATCATTTGTTCTGTGTCTGGGAGGTGTACTACGTGTTGTCGACTCGTGCCTGGTCCTTACCGAACGGCCGGACGGCGAGCTACCTATTGCTCTTCATCCGAATGACTCTCGACGAGATCAACTCGTTTGGTTATTATTTTTGCCACTTGTTCATCTTACATCAATGTATGGTGATAAAGTTTTCCCTTTCTCTTTGTTGTTCGTATGTAGTTGTCAAAAAATAAAAGGCCCGTTTTGACATCTGTCAAAACGAATACTTAAATACGCAAAAAGAATACTCGCAATATATTCCATCATATTATTTAACGCGCCAAAAATATGTATTTATTTTTTTAAAACACTTTGTGTACATGATGGCTAATTTATCAAATATAATTATATTTGCTGATGACACTTCCCTTATTTTTAAAGTAGATAGGAAAGATGCGGATGTCTTGCATGTCAATGATAGTCTGGCTGTTCTTTCGAAATGGTTCGCTGCTAATAATCTCTTATTAAATGCGAATAAAACTAAATGTATAAAGTTCTCATTACCGAATGTCCGTCAAGTTGGCGTCAATCTAATTCTTGACGGCAACAAACTTGATGGTATTACGGAAACAACATTCTTAGGTTTAACCATCGATTTTAAACTGCAGTGGGGCGCTCATATTAGAGCTCTTTCAGGTAGACTGAGCTCGGCCGCATATGCAGTAAATAGTAATAGGAACATTATAAGGCCTACTATGCTATGCTATGCTAGAATAGAATAGAATTGAATTTTATTTTGCAATTTTTGTTTTTAAGTCTTGAGTGAGTTACTCATCACTCTCTCTCGTTTTTTTTATAATCTGTTTACTATTAACTGTAATATTGTTATTGTATATTACGGTACTCACATTCGCTTAATCACTAATACTTAACTTATAATGTATATATTTAAGCAAATAATATAAATACCTAAATTGTATAAATGTTTTTTTTTTAAATAAAAGCTTTTATACCCTTTTTTTGAGTTGAGAAATTATCAAGTAACTCCTCCCGCACTGGATCCAGCGAGAGGGAGCATCAGACTTTTACTGAATTTTAGTCCCACCTGTGTTCCTTCACTTGGCTTTTGCATTCCTGGCACTGGAATATTATTAAAACTCTTTCGAACATTCCCACAGCCCTAGCAGGCATCAGTCCTATTGGACCTGTAAATTTTTGTGAAAAGAATTATTTATTTATTTAGGTACTTGTACAAAATTTCAAAGTCGTGAACATCTTCTAGACCTTGTAGGTACATGAATAATTTACGTGTTACTTATCCACCTTAGGCCTCTCATTAAATATTCAATATAATCGGCGTATTCAGGTTACTTACTTTTTTTTTGTCTTTATAAATTTCAAGACCTTGGGTTCTTGAACCTTTGGAAGGCGTATGTACGAGGGGCCGAAGCCAACTCACAAAGGCCCCTTAAAGACTTTCGTGGAACGTGATACTAACTGACGATTATCCCTGTCCGCTATGCTATGCTAGTGCACCCATTTTTTTTTTGCCTGGGTGGAAAATCATCATCATGGATATCCTTCGCTTGTCCCAGGCGAAGGATATCCATGATGATTTCCTTCGCCTGGGTCTGTCAGACTCGTACTGATTAAAAACCTACCCGGTGTTCCCTCCCACACTTGGACCAGGGATCGTGGAGCTGATATGCCATCCATGATCCCCGGCTAGTACCGGCCCGCCTACGCGGGCATCTTCGTGTACCCAAGGACAAGAGGAGAGACATATGGAAAACACATATGATGGGCTATGGTTTTGAGAGGCTCACTTTTTATTGCCATGAACTGTGTTTTAACTGTCTAATTGGTTTCGTGGTCGCAAGTGCCACTGCTGAGCGTATGGGGTTTTTTTGATTCCGAGATTGAGCAAAAAGTGCTGCCTGGAATTCGGAAGATGGTTATGTGATACTCCCGTGCCTCTGAAAGTACGTAGAGTCGTTGGTCCAGCGCCTGATCTCTCCTCGGTTGTGTCGGATTATAGTCTCGTGAGACTATGACAGTAAAGGAACATAGAGTACACCTTTGATTACGCACACGCCTGTTGGTTTAGTGGTTAGTGGCCCTGACTACTGCCGGAGGTCGTGGGTTCGATTCCCACCCAGGATAAATGTCTGTGTGGTAAGCATGATCATTTGATCTGTGTCTGGGTGTAATTTATCTAGAATATGTATCGACGGTGAAGTGCCAATACCTTCTAACTGACATTTTTCGATAAAATTACTTTTAAGTGCTTATATTTTAAATGCGTGTTTCCGCATGCTTCGTAAAATATCCGAAGCGGATATTTAGTTACAACTGCATCAAATTAATTTGTGGAAACAAACACCTAACTAAACCAACGTGTCAATTTATAGTATTACTTCCTAACAATTTTTGGACAGATAATTTTGACTTTCGACAATTAGGAGTTATTGGTACTTCACCGTCGGTATGTATTTAGAAATATACAAATATGTTTAACAGTTGTCTAGTACTCACAACACAAGCTCTGCTTAGCTTGGGACTAGACGGCGTTGTGTGATAGTTGTGAAATATTATTATTATTATGGTTATATTTTTGTTGCTAATTTTTCTTAGGACCCTACAAGAGTTTGTCAGTACAAACTCTTTTACCATCTTAACTTATTAACTAAGTCATGCTGTAAAAAAATTCTAACTATACAACAAGTGTTCAAAATGGCCGCTTTTTTATTATTATTATTATATCTCGTACATACTTGGTTAATCTCCATTGAGTGTAGTCACCATAATCAAAATTTCTTTGGCACGATTATTGATATAAGTGACTTGTATAGTTTACATCGCAGTCACACTTACAAACTAACCACATAAGCTCAAATAAGCACCAAATATTAAATAGCAATATTTTATTTTTTTAGTTTTGCGTGTGGGACACATTATCGACTGGGGTATGCCCAGTTTACCATATTCTATATCGTTGTGTTTTATATTATATATATATTTTTTACTCTTTAACAATAAGTAATTCCCTGTATTGTTACATGTACGAGAAAGTTTGTAATACCTATATTAATTAAATATTTTATCGTTCGCTTACTGCAAAAGTTTTTAAATCAATCATCATCATCATCTTCCTGCCCTTATCCCGTATTATTTGGGGTCGGCGCAACACGTTTTTTTCTTCCACTCTGCCCTGTTACTCGTCATGCTATCACTATTTTTAAATCAATGTACAATAAATTTATTTTGACTAATCGGCAGTTTCGCCCGTGTGAAAGTAAGTTTCTCCATACAAACTTCAGGCCCCCTTTTCATTCCCATTGTGGAAAATCATCTCTTAGTGCTCGCCTAGTAGTTTCAGCTGTGCTCCTAGTCCTAGTAGTTTCAGCTGTGCGTTGATATGTCAGTCAGTCAGTTTCTACTTTTATTTATTTATATAGATGATACTTCTGGTGCTTATGAGATATGGATCTATGAATAATTTTAATTTTAAACTGGGAGGCTCATGTCACGTATGTACTGGTATTTTCTTTGTATTGAAGTTTATTCAACTTTCTGAGTACATTATTACATAAATTATAAAAATCTCGACCAAATGGGACAAATCGGACATAGTATATTTGTGTACAGTGTCCGAATTGACACACTTTTATTTAATTTTTTTTTATTGATGATTCGACACACTGTTTTGTAAAATCAAATAATAAGTTTTAAAATATAATAAATTGGGAAAAAATGCGTTACCAAAACTATTTTAGGCTGGATTTAAGGCGGAAACTTCTGGTAATAAATTTATGTATATTATATTTTAAGGCTTTTTTTATGTGATTAGTACAGTCACATAAAAAAAGTTTTTAATAAATTTGGTGATGTCCAAATCGTTATTGAAAAAATATTGAAAATAAAATGTGTCAATTCGGACACTGTGTCCGAATATATTGTGTCTGTAAATTAAAATCTCAGTTTTAGAGTTCAAAAAAACCAGTGTATGAATTAAATATTCGCTCGTAGCTTATGATTCCGTATGCTGTTATTGACTTCACTAAAGTAATGTAAATGTTAAGCATAAATCTCGTAGCACAGTGCTACGAGAATTCAAATAAGTTTTTAATGTCAAATTTATTATTACACTGGCTGACATTGAAAGAACTGTTTACCATCAGGTGGGACCAATTAAAAAGAAAATCATGTTTTTTTTTATCTCAATGACACACAACTTATTAAAACCAAATAATAAATAGCAATAATAATAAAAAAACAGGGCAAGCCCGAATCGGACTCGCGCACTGAGGGTTCTGCACTAACTTACCTTTGAAGACAGTTCGATTCCTGAATTGAGTTACGAATATTTTTCCGAATGGCATTTTTTTAAGGTGTTTTTGTTTTTTAAATTTCAATTTTTTTTATTTTTTCCTATAAGTTTGCTATAGACCTTACTTCATGTCAAATTTCAGAATTCTAGGTCAACGGGAAGTACCCTATGAATTTTGATTTCCTTGAGAGTGTCGAAATGGACATTTTTTTTGCAACATAAACGGCAGTATATATTTTTTTTTTACTTTAATTCACAATTTCCATTTTTTCACAGCTTCAAGGGACCGCAGACTTGCGTATATGGTTTTAATTTCTACTCGATACCTCATCTACCTAAGGGGTCTTGACAGACAGACAGACGGACAACATAATGTTTTATTTTGAGGTACGGAACCCTAAAAACAATAAAAAACAATTGATCAAAAATTTGAATTGTTCGAAACAGTCACCACAGTCCTGAAACGCAAAGAGTAACTAAAAGAAAACAGTTTGATTTCATTCAATAATAGTCTGAGACTTCCTCTAGCTCCACCCTGAACGGGACAAGAAGACATTTGATGATTTGCCAAAATCAAAAAAGGGTGATATTACAACAATCGATCGATGATTTTAATCGATTGCTGTGATAGCTTTTACTGTTATAGAAACTGTCGATCGACTTCGACCCATCCATTCTACCATCGGGACCAATAGCATTGATCGATCGAAATGATAAAATAAAATTTATAATATCAACTCATCGTGATCGTATATTACTGTTTATCTACTCGTACCTATCTTATTTTTTCAAAGCCATCCTATTTTCAAAAGTGTTATTGCTACCTGCCATCGAATAGGTACTCATTAAAATTCTAGCTCACTTCTAAAAATGCTACAGACATTTTTTTTCAACAAAAAACCAGTTACGTTTCGACACTGTGCAAAAACTTTTGTTTATTTCAAATTCTCTTTCCTCACTCAATATTTAAAGTTAATCTGTTAATTATCGCGACATCGGTTGCGCCAGCGCAGCCTGTAAAATTGCATCGCTGTCGCCCACGTACATCTGTGGCAGACTGATTTTTATTTCGTAATAAGTAAAAGTAGTAGCCCTAGATGTAAAAATACTTCTATCGTTCTCTTGTTGTGTGTTTGGAATTTAGTTAGAGGCTTTTTTTTGGTGAGAAAATCATCTAATGACAAATCGCGCTCTTGGGCGGAGCGAGAGGTAATGTCAGACTTTTACTGACTAAAAACTCACTCCTGTTCCTTTTTTGCCTTCATCCCGGGTCCTCGGGCTTCGCTTTTACACTACCCGTGGCCCCAGTAGGCTTCGACCCTACTGGGCCCCTACAGTTTCTGACATCTGCTTGAGGCGCGCGTGGAACAGTACGCGCCGTCGACGACTTGGGCTCGGTCCGGACGGCTACCGGACGGTCGGACGGCGAGCCACCCATTACTCGTCGTCCGCAAGCCGTGCGGGCTTACGGTGGCCAGAAATCGGGATTTAGTTAGAGGCTGAAAATTATTTGTTTTTTTTTAATTGTTAATTTACATACAAGTAGAAATTCGTGATCGCTCAGTGGTTAAGTTCTCATGCATGAAGTTGCGAATACGATATACCATTTTTTCAATTCATAAGTGTTTTTTTAAGTTTATCTTCAGGACATTACTGGCCCGTGCCTCGAAAAGCGCGTAAAGTCATGGGTCCCGGTTTTCGTAAACCTTGTTCGTAGATTTTTGATAGGCGTTTTATGTAGTCTCATGGTAGATAGTATGACTATCAGTCTATGTAAGGAGTATTTTGCTTTGATTGCCTTTTTTTTTCTCCTTTTCAGTAATTTTAACGTATGTCTGGCAATTTGAGTATATTCTGCGGCCTACCCAAATGTCCTTTCCTTGGTATTGTTCGTCAAGTCGTTGAGCTCCTTAGTAGTCCTGGGTTGAGCTTTGCGAATACTGACAAATGCTTGCACTGACTGGACAGGTCCACTCAAATCTGTATGGTTCTTTCTTCAAAAGACCATCTCAGACAAATCTGCACTGTTCTCATGTGATTTGACCATTACATATTAACTGTATGGACTTTAAAAGAGACTTTGACCCCTGAGTTTGTTTCGGTGTTTCTTCTCAGGGTAGTCAGCTAGGAAACACCGGCCTCATCTAGTTTAAAATGACAAAATAAAAATTGACGTGTAAAAGTGTTTTTTTAAACTTACTTACAAAAAAAATATCATTTATCATGTTGCCCAGTAACTGGGGTGTGGAGGTCTGATAGGTAGGTAGTTGGTCCATATAGAACCCAGGTGTTCAACCGGAAGCCGAACCCAAGCTAATTGGGAAAAGGCTAGGCTAGAAAGGTGATGACACAAGTAAAGATTCGAACTGAATGCCTTATACATTTTATACCAGTTCACCTTTTGGTGATGCAGAGATACATTTTTTAGACGCAATATTGAATATTATTATATTTTATTTAAATACATACAAATTTTAAATACAATGTGATATATTATACCCAAAATAATAAACGAAATGTATAATGAATTAGTGTTTTATTACTTAAAATCTCATAAATTTTGAAAATGAAAAAAGTATATTTAAAAAAATCTTGCACACTTTAATCAAAAATTTGAATGAAGAAATTTGAAAAAAAAAAAACATGTATTTCCTGGAACAAGAAATGATTTCAGAGGCTAATTGGCGATCCAGATTTAGTTAAGTCCGATCTACAAAGCCTTGAGTACAGAAATAGGGTAGTCAGCCGTTCGGTATTTTACAGGATGAATTTTGGAGAGTGTGTGCGCCATTTCCTTTCTACGATCAGACAATCCGACGTATGACGAGAATCCATCTTTACGTTGTTGCAAGTTCTACGGTCCGGACTAAGTTTCGCCTCGCCGTTTATACAGCGTTCAGTCTTCCCGTCCGATTATAATTACACATACAAACAATCGTTGATGGTGAGGTGCAATGCAATCGCATCACTGCTTATCATCATGTGGGATCGCAGTCAAACACTAGTTTATATCAATTAAAATAAAAACAAGTTTTGTGAAATATTCGAGCAAATGGTGGAACAGAGTGTTATCTCTCTTTTTTCGCGTTACTTCGTTTAAACCATGCCCCGGTTGACGATAGATGGGTTTAGAAGGGCTTTATTAAGGTATAAAACGCGTGAGGCTCTATGGAAACCGACATTATTTTTATCGATAAAAATTGTCGAACTTTAAAAAAAGCTGGTCAATTACATTCGTGTTGCACCATTGGTCCACATAAGTGGACGGCCGTTATTACTAATACAGTGATAACTACCGTATACTTAGGTGAAGCCCAACAGCGGCCTCTCGCGCTGGGCCCTGGTACAGGCCATGGTCCAGAGTGAGGAGGAATGGGTGACGGTAGCCTTTTTCTGTGAAGCAGTAATGCTGGCGAAGAAGGCGGCCACACTGACCCAAAACCTCGATTTCCAGCCACCGTAGGCGTGGTCTTGCGGACGACAAACAATATGTGGCTCGCCGTCCAGCCATCCGGTAACCGTCCGGACGAGGACATGTCATCGACGGCGCATAGTGCCCCACGCGCGGCTCAAAGAGATGTCAGCAAAATTGTAGAGGCCAGAGGCAATTAATTAATAAAAAAACTGGGCAAGTGCAAGTCGGACTTGCGCACTGAGGGTACCGTACAAACTTAAACTAAAGAAAACAGTTCAATTCCCGAATTGAGTTATCAAGATTTCCGAATCGCAAAAATATTTTTTTTTAATGACGGAACTACAAATTTTACAGTTTTCAGATTTTTTCCTATAGGTACTTGTGCTATAAGACCTTACTTCATGCCAAATTTCAGGATCCTAGGTCAACGGGCAGTACCCTATGGCTTTTGATTACCTTGAGAGATTTTCCTTTTCGAAATATACGTTTTTTGCGACATAAACGGCCGTATCTTTTTTTCGTCAACTCAGAAGTTTGATTTTTTCAGAATTTCAAGGAGTAAACCATAGACTTAAGTATATGGTTTACTCGATACCTCCACGTGTTCCCGAGATAAAAGATCTTGACAGACACACAGACAGACAGACGGACTACAAAGTTATCCTATAAGCATTCCGTTTTTTCCTTTTGAGGTACGGAACCCTAAGAATGATATCTGCCACCGGGACACGAACTGCAGTGGCCAATCTGGAAACCTCTAAAACGACTGGGGGTCAGGTGTGAATCAATACAAATACTTTAAAATTAGGAAAGTAAATTTATTTTCCAGCAAAAAGCTCAAATTGTCTCTTACGATGTTCTTAGGTTCTGCGCACGCTTAAGACAAGACTGTCTTAGACAGACTTCTCTGCGACAAGACTGTTCTGTCTACAACACGGCGCACACCACCAAGACAAAACAGTCGCAACACAACAGCGGCGTACGGCCAGTGTTGCCAACTTAGTAGATTTTCCACTAAAACTGGTGGTTTTAACCCCCCTATTTAGTTGCGAACTAAAACCAATATGGTTTTAGTGGCTAGTGGATTTTTTTAGAGCTTCATAATCTAGAGATCCATAATTATCTATCTGGTACCGACGAAGATGGTGCAAACAAAAATGATTCGTCTGAAGACGAATTAATACATACTCGTACAAGCTGTTATTGAATAATTTGTATGTTGATATACCTACTAATGTTAATTTACCCACAAATGGTATTTTGATCAACTGATTGTTAATTTTTATCACTTAAATTATCAAAGGAAACTAATGACCTAATATATACCTATAACGCTTACTTGTTTTATTTCGTACAACACATAATTTTTAGTGGAAAGTTTTGCGATATTGTGGATGGGATAATTTTTTATTAGTGGTTTTCTGGTGTTTTTAAAAGTTGACTCTAGTGGTAAGTTAGTGTAATTGTTGGCAACACTAGACGTCTCAAAACAATCTTGTCGCCAGACCAGTCTGCTTCGTCGTAGACAAGTCTGCGACGTAGTTGACAAGTCTGTGACGTCGTTGACAAGTCTGCGACGTCGTTGACAAGTCTGCGACGAGGTAGACAAGTCTGCGATGTTGTAGACAAGTCTGCCTAAGACAGTCTTGTCTCAAGTGTGTGCAGTCCCTTATTGTGCCCTGACAGTAGTTATAGCATAGCATAGTCGGCCTTATAATGTTCCCACTGTTGGGACTCAGGCCTCCTCTCTAGGAGAGGGAATGGGCCGTAATCCACCACGCGGGCCCAGTGCTGGTTGGTAGATGTCACATGTCTTCGAATTTTTGGTTCTAGGACATAATAGTTTCCACACGATGTTTTCCTTCACCGTTTTGAGAGCAGTGGTGATGAAATAAATTACACAAAGTAATGCGCCTGGCTGGGTTTGAACCCGCGACCTACAACTCGTAAGTCGGGGCCGTTACCACTCGGCCACCACAGTCGGGGCCGTTACCACTCGGCCACCACAGTAGTTAAGGCTCGATAATTATGTTAAATAAAAAGTTAAAAAACAATAAAGAAAACTTTTTATAAAAAATAAACTTGCACCATTCCTATCCTTGGAACCTAAAACTACCAGTTAAAATAATATATATTAGTGTATAGGTATAATCATTTTGCATCATAACGATTCGCGTCAAATATTTAACATACTCATAAATTAAAGACAAGCAAATTTCAAATTCTAAGAATATTACAACAGTTGTTCGGTGTTGTGTTTCGTATTTATAGGTAATGAGGTGTTTATAAGTGCAGAATTTTATTTCTTTGTACTTATAAAAGTGTTAAATGTTTTGTATCTTGTACGGCAAGTAATCTATGAGATGAAAAATTCAATTTCTATATATCAACTTAAAAACTACGCCTTAAGTGGATTGTTCGAAAACTTTACCGCGGCACCGATAAGCACAGGGCAATTCAGTAAAAGTCGGCAGTTTAATACTCTGTCTCACTTCATCCTGAGCTTATTTGATGATTCCCCACAATGAAAATAAAGGTACCCAACTCCCATTTCACTCAACTACCAAATTCCATATCGAAGACATTTTTTATATCTTAAGCTCTTTCGATGAGTTTTTCAAAGGAAATTGATTTAAATTAAAAAATACGGAAAATTTTGATATGTCATCTTTCTTTGTATGAAATGAAGTCCCGAAGAGCCAAATTTATAATTTGCATAATTTAATTCCACCAAATCCGCTTCATCAGACAGACTTAAGGCGTTGCGCCATCGGTCCATGGTAGACATCCCACCCATATGTACAAAAACATTTTGGGAACACATTCAATGTGCGTACAGCTAAGGATTGGAATTCCCTACCGGAATCTGTGTTCTCTGATAGCTACAACCTTAAATAAAGAGTGAATAGGTTACTTCTAGGCAAGCATGCTCCATTTTCGACCACATTTTCGCTTATCATCAGGTATTAAAAAAAAAATGGTTGTAAATATTTTTTCATGACTAAAGATTTGTGTTTAGGACTGCAAGTGCAGCTGGCAAATTGAATATCAAGCTATCAACTCATAGTAAAGCTTCTGGTGTCTTACTCCAAAAAGTTCAATCAAAATAATACAGACTTTATAAAGAACATCTTTGAAAGCAAGAAATAAGTAATAGACCAAGTTACTAAATAGGACAGCTCTTTTGGTCTATTTTTTTTTCGGTGGGAAAATTATCTAATGACATCAAAATTTCTCTTCCACAAATATTAAACTAACTAATTGGTTAACTTAGTCGCGTTGCTGAATAGGCATGAGCGCATGTCTTCAAATATTAACCCTGGCTTTAAGCTTCCTCAAAACCGATAACACTACAACAAAAAATTGTTTGAATTACAGAAACCTATGATACAGAATCAGACAAATATATCTATTTGTTTAGGTAATATGCGTGTTTTGCAAGTTTATTGATTTTGCTAAAAAGACATCACTGGCTCATTTTTGACAATGGTTTTTTCTTCACATTATATTAGAGGTGAGCAGTATTTCTTTGATAATAATTTCTTCACATAAGAAATAAACTTTTTGGTACATTATAAGTTAAGCTTCTTGAAAAATCATCATCATCATCATTTCAGCCGAAAGATGTCCACTGCTAGACATATGCCTCCCCAAGTGCCGCCACAATGAACGGTTCTGTGCGTCTCGCATCCATCGTACTCCCGCAACCGTTACCAGGTCATCGGTCCACCTTGTAGGAGGCCTTCCAACGCTACGTCTTCCGGTACGTGGTCGCCATTAAAAAATCTTTCGGCTCCAACGGCCATCCGTTCTGCGAGCAATGTGCCCTGCTCATTGCCACTTAAGTTTGGCGATTCTTCGTGCTATGTCGATAACCTTGGTTCTCCTGCGGATATCCTCATTCCTGATTTGATCACGCAAGGAAAATCCGAGCATAGCCCTTTCCATTGCCCTTTGGGTGACTTTAAGTCTTCTGATGAGGCCCATTTTAAGTGACCACGTTTCAGAGCCATATATCATTACTGGCAACACGCACTGGTCATAGACTTTCGTTTTGAGACACTGTGGTATATTGGAAGAGAAGATACTGCACAATTTCCCAAACGCTGCCCACCCAAGTTGGATTCGATGATTGATCTCGTTCTCGAAGTTAGACCATCCCAACTGGACCGTCTGTCCTAGGTAAACGTAGTCGTCCACAACTTCGAGTGTAGAGTCCCTGATCTTGATATCTTGATAGGAGTGGGTGCTACATGACTGTTTACCATGACTTTAGTTTTGTCCATGTTCATTTTAAGTCCCACTCTTTCGGAAGCTCTACTGAGGTCACCAAGCATTGTACTGAGCTCCTCCGTAGTCTCAGCCATGACTACTATGTCGTCGGCAAACCGAAGGTGAGTGATGTACTCGCCATTGATATTAATGCCTAGCCCTCTCCACTCCAAAACCTTGAAGACATCCTCCATTGCTTCCGTGAAAAGTTTCGGAGAAATATCGTCTCCCTGCCTCACGCCCCGCTGCAAGAGGATATGTTTCGAAGTCTGGTCTTGTAGTCGGACTGACATGGTGGAGTTTTTGTACAAACACTTCAGCACTTCGATGTACCGATAGTCAATTTGGCACCGTTGGAGAGGCTGCAGTACAGCCCAAGTCTCAATCGAATCAAAGGCTTTCTCGTAGTCCACAAACGCTAAGCAGAGAGGCTGATTATACTCCTCATTCCTCTGTATAACCTGCCGCAGCGTATGTATTTGGTGCACGGTGCTGAAGCCTTTTCGAAATCCGGCTTGTTCGGGAGGCTGGAAGTCGTCGAACCTGCGTGCGTGCAAGACGATTCGTGATGACTCTGGAAAACAGCTTGTAGACATGACTCAGAAGCGAGAAGGGCCTGTAATTCTTAAGCAGGGCATTATCGCCCTTCTTAAAAAAGAGTACCACCACGCCTCTGCTCCACGCCTGTGGCGTTTTTCCTTCGAGTATGACGGAATCAAATAGCTTCTGAAGGGCCTTAAGGATCGGTTTTCCACCCGCCTTCAGGAGTTCAGCCGTAATTCCGTCCTCAACCGACGCCTTGTTGTGTTTCAGCTGCTTCAGACCCATCCTAATCTCGTACAGACTGACGTTCGGGATATCTTCGGTATAGTGTCGAGTCAATCTCGCTCTTGGGTCGTTTGCTAGATTCTGGAAAAATGTGTCTAAAAATATATCAAATCATAGCATGATCAATATAATTACTTACTAGAGAATTCATAAATATTATAATAACTTTGTCAAATGCGTCATGTGCGATCATTTTCGGCGATTCATCAAATATTTCTGTTTAATGACGTTGTTCCTATTATTTCCTAGAATCCATAAATATGGCGGCTCTCTACAAAAATCAATATTGCAATCTATGGTACACCTAGGTATGGACAAACCTATTAGGTCCCTACTTTAACTTTACTCTTCGTTATTTTCATATTTTGCTATCCCAAAAAAATACTTAACCTACATAATTATAGTCTTTTCATTAGATTTTCTTCCTTGTGTACAAAAAAAAAAACGAGACCCTAATGGGATCACTCATGTCTGTCTGTCTCTGACCCTACGGGACCAGTTTCGTTAAGCAATATATAATATGAAAGTCTGTGAACTAAACATGTTTAACGTAAATAAGTTTTTCTTTTACAGGAGGTATAAAAAAAATTTCAAACTGGTGGAAAAAAAAAAACAGCACACTGTAATGTTTATTATTTTTCTACGCTTAAACGGCTGAACGGATTTGGATGAAATTTGGTGCACGAGTGTAGTTCATAACCTGGAATATAACATAGGATATCTTTTATCTCGGGAGTATGTCCCTTTGGGATTAATCTCTACTGTCACACCGACCTATCCAATAAATTAAAAAAATAAATGATAAGAAAAAACTATGCCCATCATGATCCGAACCTTTCCGACCTGGTGAGTCTCACGGGCATCCGGTGGATGCAAGTTAAGGCGTCACTTGGGGGAGGCCAATGTCCAATAGTGGATGACTGTCAGCTGAAATGATGATGATGATGATGATGATATACATTCTATGTGCCGTATTATGTTGAGTGTTTGAGTAGGGAACCATTTTTATTTATACATGTGAATATGATTATTCAATGAACTTTTGATTAGCTTTGGGGTTAGCAGCAACACTAAGGTACACGTCATCTGAATTATGACTGAGTTTCCTTCAAATCAATATACAATACCGGAAATTTAGCTTACTGTCTGTGAAAGGGGTGACCAGACGGTTGCAAACTAGCATTCCAACCAAAGTTACCTTGGTATGTTTTTGGTTTGTCTAGCGGCTTCATGGTTGTAAACCACGCGTCAAAGCGTTAGGTGGTTGGGAAAACGCAACTCCCAACCAAGGGCGTTGAAGGTCATGGATTACAACTGCTGTGTACACGGATTGAAACTCGCAAGGTCGTTGGAACGTTGGTTTGCAACCGTTTGGTCACCCCTTTAGGCGTATAGTCCCTTGAATATCTGGCCGGAATTAAATGCACACATACCCGCGGCTGTAGTACGAGTATCTGTGCATTTAATTTCGGCCAACTGCGCCCGGATACAGCTCCGCTGACCTTTAAATCCAATTTCATTGAGAAATATTGATTTATTTACATATACATATGTATATTCTGAAGAACACTTAACTAGTATTTTTTTGTGTAAACATATTTCTAAAGATCAAAGCCGTTTGAAAGGAGTAGGGAAAAAAGGAAAAATATCATGTTGATATTTTTTTCTTTTTGCCATATGTATTCGTTTTACGAAAAAATCATATGTTGATAATGTTGTACATGAATATATAATAAACATATATTTTTTTTCAAACCTATTGACTTAGCCGTTACCGAGAAGTAGGCTTCATAAAGTCACTGTTTTATAGGACTGCTCTCAGTTAGGGCCTTAAGGCAAGGGTAAACGCGACATCAAGTTGTGTTCAACGCGCACTTCATCAGCATAACGTTTTTTGAAAGAGTTGCCACGTCTTTGAAATCCAAAGGACTATAAGAACTTTAGTGGGTTTGTTGGTTTTAATCAATAAAAATCTGATACTGCTTCCAGTTCCATCCAGAACGGGAGCAGATATTTTTTTGATTTCAGACCACTAAAAAAGGATAATTTGATATCTTGAAAAAAAAATGTAGTTCAGTACTTCGAGTTTTAAGAGTTCTGTACCTGAAGGGTGATCATCATCATTATCATAATTTCAGCCAAAAGACGCTCACCGTTGGATATAGGCCTCCCCCAAATGTCGCCACAATGACTGGTCTTGTGCGTCTTGCATCCATTGGATTCCCGCGACCTGAGGGTCTTTTTTTCTGAAGTCTGAAGGAAGGAAGGAAGGGTGCTAATGATACCCTATCACTAACTCTCCGTTGTCCATCTGCTTTCCATCTATCAGGGCTGTATTCTATAAACCGTAACAGGGAAGAGAGTTGAATTTTTTACAGAATATGTATTTCTAATAATATGAACAAATAAAAGAATTAAAATAAAGTTGTAAAATTATAGGAGGTTTTTATACAAGAAACAATATTTTATCCGCATTTTTTTTTTTGCTGGATTTTAATATTGTAGTACGAAACTCTTCGTATGCGAGTCCAACTCGTACTTAGCCAGTTTTTTTTTTCTTAACCAATTTTCCTCCTAACTTTTTTAGAACTCTTCTCCAGTGCCTCCTGGAACTAAACCACCTCTTCTTTCTCTTGTCCGCTTGACTTGAAAAAAATTTTCTTTTAATGAAACAGCTGATTTTTTTCACATGCCACGGTTGGTCACATCGTGAATACTTGACAGTATCATGAGCACGTTCACCCCTGAAAGAAGGTCAATGACTTAAAAGCTATCCTGCAGATTTAATAAGTTCTCATTGAAATGGAGGTAAGGAATTATTAAATGATAAATAAGAAAGTATAAACAAAAGCTAGATAAACTATAAGTACTTGTTGGTCTCCAAATTATATTAATTGTTTGGAAAATGTACCTAAATTAAATTAAACTAGCTGACCCGCGAAAAAAAGAAGTTTGCTTCTTTTTTTAGGGTTCCGTACCTCAAAAGGAAAACACGAAACCCTAATACGACACTATTGTCCGTCTGTGTATTGTGGTCTCTTTGTCAAGACCCTTTATTTTGGGAACGCGTGAAAGTATTGAGTTGAAATCAAAACCATATACTTTTTTCTGAGGTCTCTTGAAGCTGTGAAAAAATCAAACTTCTGAGTTAACAAAAAAAAAATATACGGTCGATTATGTCGCAAAAAAACGTGTATTTCGAAACTCTCAAGGAAATCAAAATTCATATATTCATATACTTCCTGTTGGCCTAGAATTTTGACATTTGGCATGAAGCAAGGTCTCATAGCCCAAGTATAGGAAAAAATCTGAAAACTGCAAATTTGTAGTAACGTCACAAAAAAATTTTTTTTTTTGCGATTCGAAACTCAATTCGGAAATTTAACTGTTTCCTTAGGTAAGTTTGTACGGAACCCTCAGTGCGCTATTCCGACTAGCATTTGCGGATTTTTTTTTTCAATCGCTTCGCCTCAAACAGTGTTGGCCTAAAATATATTAATTATTACTTCTTACAACAAACTCACGAACTTTATCGAATATATTATGTATATAAATCATATATTATTTTTAATATATTTACAATATTAGTGTAGCTATTGTACCCATAGATTTAAATTTATGTAGATGTTGTGTTACTTTTTGGTCTAAATTTAAGTTAAATTTTATTTTATTTATTTTAATTTTTATTTTATTCTATTATATTATGTTGGGATCTTTTTTTTATATATTTTATTCTATTATATTCTGTTGGGAGCAGTGGTGGCCGTAAGTCGGGGCCGTTACCACTGGCCCCGACTTACGAATTGTAGGTCGTGGGTTCAAACCCAGCCAGGCGCATTACTTTGTGTAATTTATTTCATCACCACTGCTCTCAAAACGGTGAAGGAAACCGGCATGTCCTGGAACCAAAAATTCGATGACATGTGACATTCACAAATCCGCACTCGGCCCGCGAGGTGGATTACGGCCCATTCCTTCTCCCAGAGAGAGGAGGCCTGAGTCCCAGCAGTGGGAACATTAAAAGGCTGATTATGCTATGCTATGCTGTTGGGATCATTTTCACATAAGTTGCATTCTAAGTAAAAAATATCAAACAATGTGAAACATAATATATTAGTAGCTAAATATATATCGACAGAAAACGCAATAAAACCCCTCAACGTTATCTTCCCTTTGTTAGAACGGTTGCCGATTATTATTTCTAGGGGACGAATAGCGAAAGACCCCTGTGAATAATATATCAACGATATAGATAAGTGTGCAACCAGTAACAATATGATTATCAACTTTTTAACATATTTTTTACCTACATATCGTTCATTTGATGCTACAATGACGTAAAATAATTATACTTTTAGAAATTTTATAGGACATGCTAAAGGTTCAAGGGACTTATTACAATCATCCTAACTTTGAAATTTAGTTCCATAATTCGATGTATTCCATAAGGCAAAAAGTGCTTTTTTTCAGAAGAGTTCTGTTATTGAATTTTTTATATATTTATTAATTAGGCTCACCAATGTTAACACTTAAAATCATTAAATAACTTCACTTAAATCTATAGCCTAGTGTCACAATTTTTTACAGGTAAGCACCACATTATAGTTAGTTTAGGTTTTTTTTTTTATTGTGTGGGAAAATCATCCTAATGACATCCCCGCTCTTGGGCGGAACGGGAGATAGTGTCAGACTCTTACTGACTAAAAACCCACTCCTGTTCCTTCGTTGCCGTCGTCCCAGGGCCCCGGGTTCCGCTTTCACACTACCCGTGGCCCCAGTAGGCTTCGACCCTGCTGGGCCCCTACGATTTGCTGACATCTCCTTGAGGCGCGCGTGGAACAAAACGCGCCGTCGACGACTTGGGCTCGGTCCGGACGGTTAGCGGACGGTCAGACGGCGAGCCACCCATTGCTCGGCGTTTCAAGCCCGCGCCTACGGTGGCCGGAAATCGGGATCGGAATCCCGGCGGCGGTTGGAGCGTAAGGACCGTTGCCTCACGCGACCGGCCGCCTCCTTAGCTAGCATTACTGCTTCGCAGAAGGAGGCGACCGCCTGCCACTCCTCCTCGCTCCGGAGCATGGCCTGAACCAAGGCCCGGCGCGAGAGATCACCGCCGCCGATTGCCCCCACGAGGACACGGCGTTGCTCTGCCCAAGCGGGGCACACCTCCACCGTGTGCTCCACCGTGTCCTCCGGGTGGGCCACACAGTGGCGACACCCGGGCGTCGTTTCCGCACGAATCCGGTGCAGGAACCTCCCGAACTTACCGTGTCCAGTGAGGACCTGCGTCATGCGGAATGTGAGGATGCCGTGAGGTCTTTCCGACCACGCCTCAAAGAGGGGACTTACCGCCATAATTGTGGCGTGCCCAATAGTTAGTTTAGGTTAGGTTTTTTTAAAAACAATTTTACACGTCAATGCTAAAATGTACAACATAGCTACATGCCCAACTTAACGGTAAAATTATGTTGTTAATGATAAAAGCAGTTCGTGAAACTCTTTAAACCAATGTTTCTGCATTATGTAATCCATAATCAGTTTAAGATCATGGTAGCGGATGCTGGATTTAATAAGAAATAATAATAATTTATGACTCACACAAACAATAAATACAATACAATGTTACTCAAAAAACTATGTTAGGTACGACTTTATGGGTAGGGCGTATCGATTCGTAGTTTCTTTTAAAATTACGACCTTTAATAGAAATCTTTGACTGCATCTGCTGCAAAATTTCTAAAAGAAATTACATCACTGTTGCACTAAATTAGCGACTTGTACAACTAGCCTGAATTTATTTATTTATTTATTAAACTTTATGCAACATAAAGTACAAGGGCGGACTTAATGCCGACTGAACTGACTGACGGGCGGACTGAATTTTTATGTTACAGTGCACTGCCTGTTATTAAAAAGATTAAAAAAAAAAATATTGCAAAGTATCAGATATGAGTCAGATTTAAGTTGAGTAATTTTTGCCCTACTCAAAGGTTTTACATACAATTATAATTCAAAATTGAAACTTGTAAAAATTGACTGCATGCTTTTTATAGATCCCTGTTTACTTAAACCATACATAATGGTTTTGTCACAGGGTTGACGATCGCTGTACATGATATTATTAGTACACAGGTGGATAGTGGAAGCTGCAGCCACCCCACTGGTGTTACACCCTTAAAGACACCCATGGGACAAGATGGGGTGGTTCGCTTTGTAACTAGAAACTACAGGCCAAAGTTTTGTATTTACTTTGTGTACAAATTATACAGGGTTATTTAAAAAAATACTAATATAATAAGAGCTCTCCCTTTTATTAATATTAATAAATAAATAAATTACTATATACGAGGGTCACTCAGAAAGTTTTGAGAAAGTAATAAACTAACTTCTATGGATAAAATATTTTTTTTTAATCTTTTCAAAGAATTCTCCACCAGCCTCTATACATAGTTACATCAACGTCTACAGCATCTGAACCAATTTTAAAAACATTTTCCACGGCCTTCTCGAACGCTGCTTGCGCGTCTTCCGGCGATGAAAACTGTATTCCTTTCAGCAGATTTTTTATTTTAAGGAATAAAAAGAAGTCACGCAGTGCCAGATCAGGACTGTAAGGAGGGTGCCCCGAGACTTGAGCGCTGAATGCGCGGGCGCGTTGTCATGGTGAAGCAGTACCCTGCGGAGCCCGGTGTTCGGTCGCTTATTGCTCATTGCAGACAAAACTTCTGGCAGGTATTTTGTTATTTCGCCTCAAAGAAATGTCAGCCAGCCCAGCTGGCCACGAGAATTTCTAAAAGTGATACCTACCGTTGTCCTGGAAAGCAAAGGTCAACTGAAGGACACAGGTGGGTTTTAGACAGTAAAAGTCTCACGAATCCTCTCGCCCCACCCTAAAGCTAGAGAAGTCATTCAAAATTCAAAACGTCAGAAGCTAGTACACGGTTCTAATTAGTCGTTTCCTATGGAGAAGAACTGGCTAGAAACTTCAAGGTTACTATTAGAAATTGTATATTTTGCGACCTCTAAAACAAACGTTTGGTGTCATAGCAAAAGTAGTTTAAAATAGATGATATTTAGCGATATAAAACCAGCTACGTTTTCATTTACTAAATTCTAAAATCTTTCAAAATTACCATATTTTGCATTCATTAGTATTCACAAGACTTTCAACAGAAGTATTTTTAATCAATAAACTAACCAACCATACAAAAGCTGTCTAAAAGGAAATATTTTTATAAGCATATAAAAAATACATGTTTAAGAAAATAAGAATATGTGTTTTAAAGATATGCTTTGGTCCGCAGAATGTCACAATTATAATGTTTACCAGTACATTGTTGCATTATACATATATGTCGGACTGGTCTCCGCAACTCCACATCCAGCAACCAGAACGTTCGAAAGGGCTACCTTGGCGGGTTTTAGTAAGTAAAAGCCTGATATGTCCTCTCGCTCCAACTTACAGTGGAAGAAGTCATTTGATGACTGAACGGTACTGGCTGCTGCGCTGAGTATCTCAGTTTCGGATAAATAGTTGTTTCGGTGTCTTGTGGCCACCCGCAATATGGGAATAATTCCTAGGGTGGAGCTTTTTTGTTTGAGTAGTGTGTTTTGCGTACTACCGCCATTGAAACTCGAAGCTCCTAAGTTACCGAACCAGTCCGTAAACTTTCGTTCAAACATCGCGCTTGACCGCTTCAGAAGCTGGTGTACAAGGAAAAGTTGGAAGACTTTAGTGCGTAGAGAATTAACTTCAGCATTAGACGCTAACTTTTATGGCTAGTTCCTTTTCTTTATCACACTAATGACGATACTTTACTCTGCAAACGTCGTAACTCCAAATTACAAGCTTTTGACAATTAGCAAAAAACGGAAACAATTTGCAGCAAGTGTCCTTACAGCTTTAAGGAAATTTTGGGCACCGTTAAAAATTCTTTTTATTTATCGTAGTCCATATTTAAACATACCAATCGAAAAAGCGTGATAAAATGAGTAAAGGTGCATTAAAAAGTCAATTTCCCCAAAATACGCTCTCTGAAGAAGAAAGGCTTGTATGTACTAGCTTCTACCAGCGGCTTTGCTCGCGTTAAAGTAGGATTCTCCATACAAACTTTGGACCCTTGTTTCATCCTCTTAGAGGATGAATTTTGAAAAATCCTCTCTTAGTGCTTGCCATCGTCATAAAAGGAAACCTTGTGCAAAATTGGACATTTTGGCCGAACACTGCATTACGCGGGCGCCGGCGCTTTCTCATACAAAAGTGCTCCGCCCGGGAGCACCCGTCGCGGGCAGCCGTACCTCGAGCTCGTTTGCTACTCAATAACACACTAAAGTTCTCCATCGACACGACTACATGCACACCGTTAAAATTGAACATAGCGACACTGCGCAGCCTATAATCTAGTTTCTACAACGGAGACCGCCTCACACGATACACGCACGACGTCACGCGACGGGTGCATGCGCGAGCGCCCGCGCAGGCTCCCGCTTAACGCAGCATTGGCCCTTAGTCCCAGTAGTTTTGACTATGCGTTGATATGTCAGTCAATTAGTTTCTATATTTATCTAAAAAGATGTGTTACTCGTTACTCCTTTACATTGAAACTGCTGAAGGGTTTTTAGCTGTAATGTGGCACACAGGTTGACCATGTCCTGAAACACAGGATACAGTCAATTACTTTTATTCTGGGAGTATGTTGCCTTGGAACAATTTTCTACTTTTACGCGAGCGAAACCACTGACAGAAGCTAGTTACTTTTTTAGTCATTATGTTTGTTCTAAAAATTCATTCTGTGGAATGTAGTCTTTTTAAAAAAAAAACCGGTCAAGTGCGAGTCGGACTCAATTTCAATTCTCGAACTGAGTTACGAAGGATTTGGGCACGCCACAATTATGGCGGTAAGTCCCCTCTTTGAGGCGTGGTTGGAAAGACCTCACGGCGTCCTCACATTCCGCATGACGCAGGTTCTCACCGGACACGGTAAGTTCGGGAGGTTCCTGCACCGGATTCGTGCGGAAACGACGCCCGGGTGTCGCCACTGTGTGGCCCACCCGGAGGACACGGTAGAGCACACGGTGGAGGTGTGCCCCGCTTGGGCAGAGCAACGCCGTGTCCTCGTGGGGGCAATCGGCGGCGGCGATCTCTCGCGCCGGGCCTTGGTTCAGGCCATGCTCCGGAGCGAGGAGGAGTGGCAGGCGGTCGCCTCCTTCTGCGAAGCAGTAATGCTAGCTAAGGAGGCGGCCGATCGCGTGAGGCAACGGTCCTTACGCTCCAACCGCCGCCGGGATTCCGATCCTGATTTCCGGCCACCGTAGGCGCGGGCTTGTGGACGGCGAGCAATGGGTGGCTCGCCGTCTGACCGTCCGGTAACCGTCCGGACCGAGCCCAAGTCGTCGACGGCGCGTATTGTTCCACGCGCGCCTCAGGGAGATGTCAGCAAATCGTAGGGGCCCAGCAGGGTCGAAGCCTACTGGGGCCACGGGTAGTGTGAAAGCGGAACCCGGGGCCCTGGGACGAAGGCAACGAAGGAACAGGAGTGGGTTTTTAGTCAGTAAGAGTCTGACACTATCTCGCGCTCCGCCCAAGAGCGGGGATGTCATTAGGATGATTTTCCCACCCAATAAAAAAAAAAAAAAAAAAAAAAAAAGTTACGAAGGATTTCGCATTTTTTTTTTGTTGCGACCTAACTACAAATTTACAGTTTTCAGGTTTTTGCGATATCTGCTGTATTTTTTTTTTTCGTTAACTTATAAGTTTGATTTTTTCACAGTTTCAAAGGACTGCAGACTTGAGTATATGGTTTTAATTTCAACTCGATCCCTTCACGCGTTCCCGATAAAGGATCTTGACATACAGACAGACAGACGGACAACAAAGTGATCCTATAAGGGTTCCGTTTTTTCCTTTGACGCTACGGAAACCTAAAAAAGAATAACCATAAAGATTCTTGCCTGTTCTTCTCCATAGGAAACGACAAATCTGAACCGTGCACTAGCTTCTGACGTTTTTTAAGTGCTCATGAAGGCCTATGTGGAATAAAAACATTTTGAATTGAATTCCTTTAAATTGTTGAAACTTACATAGTGAGAATTCAGCCATACTGACGTCTTTTCTGTTGAAATAAAATGATAGCGTGTAAAAAATGACCACTTGAGTGAAACGACAAGGAAAAATATCACTTTTATCCAGTACTTACCTACTTTATAAACACAAATAGACAGTTTCAAATTGACAGGATTTTGTAACTCTAGATATTTTTTAATAGTTCGTTTTTAATTAAGTTACCAAAGATATTATTACATGTTGTATTTTTTAACTTGATATAATCGATAATTATGTTTATATTTTATAATAAACTTTTTGTTGTTTATTTTTCACTCCCTCTTAGGGTTTATTTTTCAATATTTGTACCTAATAAATACAAAGTCACATCATACTAAAGGAATTGCTATAATTACATATATACAGTGTGGAAAAATAAGTCGGACTACCTTAAATCCTTAAGTTGGCTCATTTTACTTAAGGTAACTAGGAGATATTCCTTTATTATTAAAAAGAAAAAAACCGCAAGCAAAGATTTTCTAAAACTCCAACGAACTCGCTATTTTATTATACTAATCGATAGGATTATTATTCATGATAAGATTTCTCTAACAAACATTTGGTCTTACTCTCGTCTGTCTTGCAAGATATGATATCCATGAAGAATACCTATTTAGTACACAAGTTCTATAATTAATGAACATCTAGTACTTACTGTTCACTTTCAACAAGTAAAAGACATTTAACAGTTCTCTTATCTTTCCAACATTCGAAGACTTCGTATGAAGTACTCGTTTGCTAATTTATCTCTAATTACTTTTATACAAATCAGAAAAATATTATAAAAATGAGTAACCCAGTTTGCCATAGCTGAAATTGCGACTTACGACCTCTTCAAAAGACAGTGCAGAGGACGAGAGATGCGCGCTATGGAAGCAGAAGCATCCAACTCCTACACATTTCATCACCCCGTCAGAACATCTCCCCCCTGGATACGAATTGCAGTGGCCAATCTGGAAATCTCTTAACCGACTGCGGACCCAGGTTGGCCGTTGTAAAAACAATTTGGCCAAATGGGGCTTCCTCGACCCATCTCTAACACAGTGCCAGTGTGGAGCCGCTGCACAGGACATGCGTCATTTGCTATGCTGTCCATCCTGCACAACCACCTGCAGTTTTCAGGATATATACGAGGCCAATAACAGAGCCGTAGAGGTTGCCAAATACTGGTCAGAAAAAATTTAGTTAGAGTACATCGACACGAAAAGAAGAAAGAAGAATAGCTGAAATCTTCCATAAGAAAATGGTTTAATGGCAATAATACCTACATCGACATTTCCTTCTTACATGATACGAGGCGTTCTGTAGAAAAGTTTAAAAATCGAACGTTTGACTTTTTTTATAGCAATTTTAAAATTCGAACGAATATTTGGAACATTTTTATTTTTAAGACCAAATATTTGTTGAATATCAGATTGATAATTAAATAAAGTTAAAGTTAGATTTACGATTATTTTTATTTTTAAGACCAAATGTATGTTAGAGAAATTTTATCCTGAATAATAATCCTATCGATAATAATGAAATAGCGAGTGTTTGTTTTGTTTAATTTGAGTTGATTTGAGTCTCGTTGGTTAGTTTCCCTCCAGGGCCCGACTTATTTTTCCACACTGTATATTTTAATAAATTATATATTTTACAATAGATAGGAACATCATTCATTGAACTTGCTAAAGCTCTTTTAACGAGGCGAACGAGTGGGTTCACAGATGTTTTTGTAACTAATTATTTATCTTCTCTAGTTTATTTTACAAAAATGTATTTAAATTTTCTAATGCTTAGTGTAAATTATTAATATAAAACTGTCTTTTTATGTATACTGTTGCCACCTTATTATGATCTCATTAAGTATCTGATATTCTTATTCCTGAGATATAAATTTTATTTATTACTATATTTAAACTTAGAGTAAAAGAGATAGACAGAATCGGTTCCACTTTAAAAAAAAAGAAATCGTTAAATATTGTTATATGTTTTCTTAGTCTGGTTTTATATTTTGTATTTAATTAATTATTAATTCGTTTTTTCTGTGATGCCAAGGTGGCTAACTTTACGAATCACTTTATATTCAGCTTTTATGGATAAGAACAAAAGCAGGGGGTAAAAAATTATTCTTACCAGGACATTTTGTCACGATATTTGTGATTTATTATTGTGTACCGAAAAATAGTTTATTAATAAATAAAAAAAATACACTATCTTTTAGGAAGTAATATAAGGTTAATTGTCAAAAGTGTCGAAGCGTCATCGTGTGACCGACGTTTTGGTATTTTAATAATTTTTAAGTTTTATGAGTTTACTTAGTTTTTAGTTTCATATCATATACAATTGATCTTTTTTTTCTTGTTACTTTTTAGTTTTATTTATATTTTTTTTTTCTTTTCTGTCATCTGCCTTGTTGAATATTTATAATGTAAGGGAAGTGCGGAGCTTTCAACTACAGGCATTTCTATGCCTAAATGGAGACTGCTCGACATACAGTTTAAGCCAATATGATATGCAATAAAACTATTTTTATGAGCTAATTAATTATATCATAAGCACATAAACTCTCCCTTGTGACTAGTAATCTTGTAACGAGTGAGCTGCTGGCGTTCCTGTTGCAGAAATTGGATGTGATGGGCAAGGTGTCTGCAGTTCAGATCTGCGCAATAAATCTCAGCAAGGTGGATATAGCTGCTGCGAAGCTGTTTTTGTTCAGCGTTCTGAATGCTGAATAAGCGCAACTAGATACCGTACAGCCATTGGAGGGGATATAATCGCGCTGTTCAAGGAACAGACGATGTGCTAATGTTTGTGGCGAAGGAACTGCAATCTAGTGCCTACTTACATAACTATTGGTTATTTAATTTGGAATAATTCTTTATAGTTTTGTTGAAACAATTTTTTCTGGTCTTTTTTGATCTAAATTTATATTATTATAAAGGATTACTTTTTTATAGATAGTTGGCTTCAATCTAACCTCTAAACTGAAAAACGTCAGAAGCTAGTGTATGGTTTCAATTGGTCGTTTGCTATGGAGAAGAACAATTAGGAAAATAAAAATAAGATGATAATCTTTATTTCCCTTGAAAATATGATATTTCTTCTATTTGATGTCTAATTTTAGAAAACAATTATCAAAACGGACAAAACAAAAATACAAAATTACAATACAATTTAGTCACACAAAATAATTATACAACGGCAGTCCTTAGACATTGGGCATTCTCTTTTACTCCGTGGCTAGTGCAGTTGTAATAATATTGTAATCATTGCATAGTACAACGAAATGAAACTAAAATCTATGACAAGATTGACGTTGCTCTTGTATTTAATCGGAGCGGAAATGAAGAAAATACCAATTTATTCCTGAATGCTTTTGCGTAGCATCTCGCTGAGAGAGACGGCGGTCTACAAATCGTGAAAGTTTTATCAATACTATAAAAAGTATGACAAAGGTGCAGTCTGTAAATCATTGCATACTTCTTTCAATTCTCTCGTTCCTGTAGCCTGATTTTCTGTTGATAAAACACTTTTTAATCACAGCTATTCATAAAGATCGTGACTTGATATTAAAGAATATTTTTGATGTATTTAAAAGTTCGTGAACATTACAAAAATAAAACTTTCTGTTGCTCGCGACTTTGTCTGCATCAAACTCAGACAATTTCATGAGTTTTAATTTTTGTTTTGCGCGGTATCCTGATTGTTTTAAAAATAAATCAAATTGGCTTAAGTTACTCCTTCTTACGCCTGTGAGAGTCCCACTTAAAATCGGTGTAGCTGTTTCAGAGGTTAGCCCGAGCTAACAAAGAGACAAAAAAAAAACTTTTTTTTATTATCATACCGTAGATTTAGAAAAAAAAAAATTATTTTGTCATTGTAATGACAAAATATTTTTTTTAAATAAAATACGGTATATACGGTATCTATTTGATTTATTTTTACATCTACACAAATAAGATATTGACATTTAAATCCATGCAACAGAATATTGGATAAGGTCAAATATTTACAATAGTACAATGTTATTATTGAGAGTGTAGGTCAGTTAAGAGCTCACAATTTATGTCCTTGTTTCATATCAATAGAAGTTCAAGCATTTCTTTTAGAGTTATTATTTGATAACATTAAAAAAAAAAAAAACAAAAAATATATATTTTAATAAAAACGACATGATATTTCACGATATTAAGAGTATAAATAAATTAATTAATTCAAGGAATTAGTTCCTCATCAAGCAAGAAGCGACAAAAAGCGCCCCTGCCGCAGTGCACGAACTGACGGCGCTACGAACATACCTGAGATGCCAAGCATTTGCCGTCATTAACACCGGCATAAGTTTCCACGGTACAGCATACCTAGGTACTTAGAAATAAACGAGCCGTTCCATAGCAACCTATGGTTATGCTACGTGGGCTTACTTTGTTATAATAAGGAAAATACTGGCAGGATCGTCTACTGCAACCCACGACCCTGATCTTATTTATTTATTAAAACTTTATGCACAAGTAATAAACACTGTACAAAGGCGGACTTAATGCCTTAGGCATTTTCTACCAGCCGACCTTAGGGTGATGTAGATACAACACATGGTAGGTGCAGCTTAATGGTAAATAAATAGAAAATAAATACAATAATAAATATATACGTAGATACATACTACATACAAATTAACAATCTATTTATGAAAACCAACAAATCAACGCTGTGATGATTACAACAACTTCCTGCGAATGTGCTCACGTGCCATCACCTTAAAAGTGAACCGACTGGACGCCATCCTCCTGATGTTCTCTTTTTCAATTTCTTTTTAGGGTTCCGTACCTCAAAAGGAAAAAAACGGAACCCTTATAGGATCACTTTGTTGTCTGTCTGTCTGTCAAGACCCTTTGTCTCGGGAAAGCATGGAGGTATCGAGTTGAAATTAATACAATATACTCAAGTCCGTGGTCCCTTGAAGCTGTAAAAAAATCAAACTTCTGAATTTACGAGAAAAAAAGATTTGGCCACTTATGTCGCAAAAAACGTACATTTCGACACTCTCAACGGAATCAAAATTTATAGGGTACTTCCCGTTGACCTAGAATCCTGAAATTAAGCATGAAGCAAGGTCTCATAGCACAAGTATAGGCAAAAAAATCTGAAAACTGAAAATTTGCAGTTACGTCACTAAAAAAACTTTTTTTGGGATTCGGTAAAATCTTCGTAACTCAATTCGGGAATTAAACTGTTTTCTTATGTAAGTTTGTACGGAACCCTGCGCGAATCTGACTCCCACTTGCCTTGTTTTTTTCATTATTTATCTACATTGTGCTCACATAATAGAAGCGACAAGAAATATGTAATCTCATATTATGAATCTAAAGAAAAAAAATTGATTGATTGATGGAGAAAATTGACGAAAACGTTCAAGTTTCAAAACGTAGACGCTCTGAAACGTGCTATTTAGCTTCACTTTTTTGACTAACCATAATTTTTACAATCTTAAAGTGCCTGTAAAAGGTTTATTTTAAATATAAGTTTTTGATTGATTTTGATCACGCTACGCACGCAAATTATTTGTTGATTTCCCATATAAAAAAACATATGTTTTTTTGATGTGGGATATTATTACTGATTTTTTTTTTTTATTTGAATGTGTCTTGCAATTAGTTGTTAATTAAACTGTGACTTTAGACTTTATTTTAATTGTTGAGATTTTAGCTTTTAATGATTATTGTATTTTAATTATCATTTTCCAATTATTTATAAGTTTATTACAAATTCGAATTATTACCATATTGATAATATTTGTATACCTTCTGCCGGGACATTGTTGGGACATTACATTTTTTGTAAAACATCTTTAACCATACACTATTGTCACAAATAAATATATTATTATTATCATCAAAAAACTTCTCTCACTCTGGGTGGAGTGAAAAAGCATGTCAGACTTTGACTGACTAAAACCTTTCAGTTCCCTTTGCAGTCTGGGCAAAGATAACTCATTCAAACAATCCCTGGCAGGTGTCGGTCTTATAAAGCCCCATCCGTTTACTAACATCACTTTAAGGCCTATGCAGACCCGGACGGCATGGCAAAGGATTTAATTTTTTACCAATGGACATTCAACCATATCTTTATAGAAATACGACATAAATTCCTATGCTTTAAAATGATCCCGTAGCATCGAAAGGGATATTATCGCACGGTATTGAAAGACGCGTCACGGGCTCCCGCGGCAGGATGCCGTGGCGCGCTACGGTAGGCGACGGCATGCTGAAGGACGCTGCGCCCGCCAACACTCTATCAAACGCTACTTATGACTGAAATATGTATCGGGCAGTAGAAGCTGCCGTAGGAGGAGAGTTTACCATCGTGGTGAAAGGATTAGTCAGCTAGACTCTGCGTTACCGAGTGCTAGCTGTCCAGGGTGCGCCGGGCGTTTGGAATCGCAGAACGATATATTTAACGACACTCGTGGAGGCTCCTTTCATGCACCCTGCTGCCGTGGCACACTTCGACGTGACGCGGCATGCCATGGCAAGAGGCTAGAATGCCGCAGTATCTAAGTGGCTAGTGTGCGCTGATGGGTGGCAAAATCCTTTGCCATGCCGTCCCGGTTTGCGTAAGCGTTTAGGCACCGACGACCCTAGTCTTTATCAGATGGCGAGTTACCTATTGCTCGGAGTCCGCAAGCCTACAATCACCGTGCTGGTGATGAACTTTGCAGCTAACGAGACAAACAATAGCAGTGGATGGTCGACTTAAAACTAGCGGAAACAGACTACACTTATCTACGGTATGGTAAACAAAAATGCATAGAAAAATAGTTATCTACATAACAAATATGCAATCGACACGCTAAGAAGAAGATTGTACGTTCGCTGAAAAAGTCGGCTAATTGCTTATTGCAAGCACGGCTTCGGACTTTGAAGGTTACCAAAAACAAAAAGAGAATAGTCTTTGTGTCACATGCTATTTTTTTTTAATTGTTATGTAAAGTTGTGAAGGTCAAACGTTACTGGTTAGTTGTAAAATACTGATAACAAACACAGCTGCATCTAAGAAGCTGACCTAGTTGGCAAAAGGTTTTATCAATACACTTACTCGAAGACTCGCTCTTATCCTTACCTTACCTTAGGCACGCATTTGACTGTTTTCCGCACTAGTGCGAAAAATTGCTGGAGGGCGCTCCGCCACTATTGATTGTATTTATTCAATATATCAGGCTAGGCGCTAAGCGACCCCCACGAGTCGCTGGTCAAGCCCCATTTATTTATGTTCTAGTAAGTATATTGAAAAATGTTTGAACGATTTTTTTGTACGTATTTGTCACTGCAGCACTCGGCTCCATAACACCACTCGCGCGATTCGGGCGCATTCCACCTCGGTCGCAATGACAATCTTTCTCCACTTGTATCAAAATGTACAAGTTTATAGTTAGCTAGCCTTTTTCCCCTCCCGGGGACGACATGCATCCCCTCGACTTCAAATAGACTAGATAAGGCAGCGTTTTTTCTACTTCTTTGGTTTCGACACAAGCTTCACAAGAAAGATCATCATGATCATTTCAGCCGAAATACGTTCACTGCTGGATATAAACCTCCCCACCGGAGCCCCGCTACACTAACCAGGTCATCGATCCACCCGAATCAAGAGACTTTTTGTAACTGTCATTTCAGAGTTTAATTGAAATTCTGTCAAATTCGGAATAAAGGGCTTTTTTTAAATATTTCTTAAAACACATATAAAAAAAACATTTAAAAATATAAAAAATAGTAGTCCGCCGGGAGCAGGGTCTAAGCTACCGGTGGTTAGGGCTCCAGAGACACGGTTAGTGAAAAACTATTGCGATATATGGATAAAAAAAATAGAGCTATGGTTTCTGGAGTCTTAAATGGAATGGTTATCAGGAACTATGTTAACACTATGGCCCGCCTGAACAATGTTATTAGGTAATATGATACCCATCGATAAAAAGGCAGGGGGTGACTTGCACACTCAATAAATGGGCCCCTAAAAACGGCCGCTAGTACAAAGTGACGTAGCAACAAGAGGGCAACACATCCTGAGGTGTTGGAGAAATCGAGAGGTAAACCACGGTTATAAGAAAAATTCCGGAATTACCGCCAAGATCCCATTACCAGTATCTGACTGGATTATACATCCTTCTCCCAAGCACGTTTGCTCTTGCAAATCTCCACTCAAGCCGAAAAGGCAGAAAATTTACTTACAATTATTTTTTATTTACATTTTTATAATTTATTTGAATGTAATAACTAGAATAATAATGAGAATTATTACAAATATATGTACACTGTTATTATGGAGAGATTAACAAATACAACATTTATTCAGTCCCAATAATTGCACGATGCAGTTTACGTAATAGAGGTGACGCGGGTGGTAAGGCGTGGTGGCCATTTCTAAAGCTGGTGCCACCGGCAAAGTCAGCGAAACAGCTTCAAAGAAACCCAGACGTGAGACCTGAAGGCACGGACGAGATTGTATTTAGTTTTATAAGATAATCCTGATTGCAATCCCCCTCTCAATATTGAACAGCATCTACCCTAAATGGTGAGTCTGTCTTCAGTATACTCGTAGACTAGATAACATAATATTTGTTGGTTTGGTACCGTCAAACAAACCCGTTTGACGGTTCCAAACTGCTCAATTATTTTCTATTTCCGGTAAAGGTTGACGTTTCAAGTAATTTCTATTTCAAGACACTTAGCTTGGGAGTTTGAGTGTGGGAGTAGCTTTGTATTTTGAAGTAGCAATTATTTTATAAATAATGTAAGCCCACTTGAATGAAACGCAAGAGTATTCCTTTGAAAGAAATTCATAAGTACTCGTACGTATATTCTAGAACCTTTTCAAAAATAAACGAGATAGGCACCTAATACGAATTAAATTATTCTTTAGCCGTAGGTTTTCATTATATAGATATTATATATACACATATTTCATTTTTCTTTCCGTAAGAACCTGCCTCCGAGTATTAGTCTAAAACTTTACGAAAAAGTTATGAATAAAATCGGTAAAATCGGCCAATGATCAAGGGAAATAGGGATTTATTTTTATAAAATGTAAGCGACTCTGAGTTTGTCTCTAGAATTTTTCAAAATTCTCCCCCTAGGAGGATGAAACGGGGATCCAAACTTTGTATGGAGAAGCCGACTTTTACGCGGGTGAAGCCGCTGGCAGAACCTAGTCATGTTACATATTATAAACATCTCGGTTACACATAGATACTTTCGGTACATTTTTAGCTTCATAGCACTTCAAATTGGCTAGGTAGCTGTTTTACTAACGCGTAACTATTTATTTGATTGATCGATAAAAGTCTTTTATTACGTAGCTTCGTTCACTAATCATTCATAGATATATTTTTAAATTATTATTATTGATAGGCTCGCGCTTGACCATTATCACAACGGTAAGCGATGGTAAACGGTGAAGGAAAACATCGTGAGGAACCCGGCATATCCTAGAACCAAAAATTCGAAGATGTGTGACATCCACCAACCCGCACTGGGCTCGCGTGGTGGATTACGGCCCATTCCCTCATATAATCTAACCGAATCTATGCTATGCTAAGCGATGGTATGGTCGACGGTTCTGCAAATTCAAATTATTATATAGATCGTTTAGTGAATAAAAGTTTTTATTTTTTATTGGTTCGCCAGCATTTAATTGTAGACCAAGCAAAGACAAAATTAGTAAAAATAAAATTGGAATTATTTTGTTATCTATGTCTAGTCGATTTTTGCTAAGCATTTGTATTTGCATAAGCATATGCTGCTGGGGTACGCGTAACCTCTCAGTAAAAGTAATTTTCTTTAATCAGCCTGAGGATCTTTAAATCAATAGTGAATAGATTACTTCTAGGCAAGCGTGCTCCGATGTCGATGCTTGATTAAAAAAAAGTCACTGGAATTTTTAATGGTATCCTGTCAGTTCACCAAAAATTGATTTACCAATGGGAAAAAACATGTTTTATAATTTCATCATTATATAACAACAAGTTTTCCAAATAATTTACTTTACAAACAAATCACCAGATATTCTTTTTTTAAATAACGTGTCATTTGACAAACGATTCATTTTTTATTCATTTTAACTCATAAAACAACGTTTGGAATATATAACGTTTTGTATATTTTTAGACGGCTACCCGAAACCGAGTGTTTTTTTTTTTGTCACATGTCATTCAATGTTTGACAACGCTGCTGCTATTAATACCGACACTCATTCACTTAGTAAAAAGGCTCAGAGAACTGAAGATGCAAGAGCGAATGAAGCGATACCGGGACTTGGAGCACCCCGACTCGGTCAGATTAGGTTAGAAGGGGATGGCGGGATCTAGTGAGCGAGCGAAGTGAGCTAACATAGACTTCGACATCCCCTTTGTGTTTAGTCATCTATACATGCCTTCTTGCATGTTGCATGTCTGCTTGCAAGCTGCATGCTTAAAGCAAGCATTCTTGCTTGCATGCTTCTTACTGGGACCAATTAAAACCACTTTTGATTGATCATAGATAATCAACTGCATTATTAAATGTAAACAGTGGTGTAGTAAATGTTAGGAAACATAATTCTTCTAGCAAATGTTGTTTCGGCTTAGTGTAACATCGGTGAAAAGTTTTTCGATCAAATGAAACGTCTGAGTAATTGAAAAAAATTGAAAAAAGAAAAAATTCGAATTCATACGGTCAACTGATACAGTGACAGAATTTTTCATACAAATCTGTGAATGGAATTTTGGTGAAACATTAGTGAACCATTTTTAATACTTACTTTTAGCCTATGAAACACCTATTTCAGATCAAAATTAGGTCTCTAATTAACTTACTTGACTTAAGGTCCTATGTCCATCTGTCATACTGTATGGATTAGAATGTTGGGCTATGAACAAGATGGATATAAAATGGTTGCATGTATTGGAGATGAGAATGTCGAGATAGATGTGTGTTGTAACGAGAATGGATAAAGAGAGAAGTGACTATAATCAAGGAAAATTGAATGTGGCTTCAGTGACTGACAAGTGAATCGTTTTTCTTGGTATAGTCATGTGAAAAGTAGGGATGAAACGCATGTTACTAAAACAGTTATGAGTATACTTGTGGATGAATATAGAGGGAGAGGGAGGCCGAGGAAAAGGGAGTCAGTTATAGCGTCGATCCCAAGTAATATGGGACATGGGCAGGAAGATGATGATGACTTAAAATGACCTCCTGACCTACTGTGACCTCCTGACCTGATGACCTCCTGACCTGCTGACCTCCTGTGAGATATTGTGTCTCTAGCCCCTCTCACAAGACACGGGACCTCACAGAAAGGCTCGGGTTGACCATAGCGATCCTCTTAAAGAAACAACTACAGTTATTGTTGTCAAATTGGAGAATTAAACAAAAACCTTATAATGATAGATAAAGAAATAATTTCGTGAACGAAAGAAACATGATTTGCAGTCGATACCGTCACCCAATGTTCAGTTCGTCTTCCAGTTTCGGCCGTTACCGTAACCAAAAACGGACGTGGTAACAGGAGAACTGACTAGAAATAAAACTAGGTAATATTTTGATACAGTAATATCTAACTACATATACTTCGACATATGTAAATAAAATAAAATAAAAAAGTCATTTATTCTACAACACAATTGGGTAAAAAAATCATTTTAAAATTTATATTATTATTGTATATTATTATTATTTGTATTGTATTGAAGGAATATCATAAAAGTTAAAGTGATGAAGCAAGGTCACGACCCTCAGCATTGAGGAATACGTCGTAATTAAGAGGATTGTTTATTTATACTATATTAAAATTATTTAGGTAAAATAGATCACATTTACTTAATTATTTCATTTTCTTTTTGTTTATAGTCTTAATGAGTTTAATAAATTTGCATTTTATGACAGTTGATTTAAATATTAGTCTCATTTATTGCTATCTAAAAATAAATTAGTACTTTCTATCTCTTTCTTTGGTCATCCAGTCCGGTCCTAGCAATTGTATATTTCGATATAGTTAAGCTCAATTATATATGTAGTTATAACTTTAATAAAATATAAAATAATTGTAAAAATCGTATAAAAATTATAACACGCATAGACGAACAAGTCTGTCAGTTTTTAGGTACCTGTCAGTCCTGTCACAACTGGGGAATTTATTCTGTAAATAAATTTATTATAACTTATAATTTAAGAAGTTTTTTTTTTAATGTATAATGTGATTTATACCTAATTTATCTAATTTTGGTAAACATTACAACCGTCAGCTCAAAGATGCTAATTTTGGTCAAATCAAATAATCGGGTAATTTTTTAACCGAAACTGAAACTTCACCCGACACTTCGGTAACTTCTTCGGTCAGCCTCTAAAATGAATCCAGTATTCTTATCCCATCTAAACCGTCAATTACAGTCTCCTTGTGATAAAATCATTATCTCCCTGCCCTTGCCCGTGTTATTAGTCACTTTATCACTGCCTCCCGTTTCTTTTATATCACTCCTCACACAATCCTTCCATATTTTATTTGGACTCTCTCTCCCTCCATCCACATGCACTATACCTTGTAATTACATGCACTCATAATAATCAAATTATTTACTACCTTGATCATTTTTGTAGTCGTAACAAACTTAATAGACTTTTTGCTTGAAGTATAACCTAGGTAAACACGAAGGTAGGTCCAATTGAAGTTGATTGTTCATATAAATCCGTGTGTGTAGGTCGCGAGTGACGTTCTCACTACTCTGTCGGACGCGCCGTCGGAATCATTTTTTGCGACGTGTCTACGTCTTAACGCTTAAAAAGCGTGTTAGGCATCGTTTTTTCTACTAGCCAGTCGCGTCGTGACCTCGCCTGACATTAAAAATGGTTATGCCTGGCGCACACGTGCCACTTTCTGCTGAAACAAGCTTTGTAAGATGTCTCGTCTCCATATCAGTTAGATTCAGACGGTTTCTTTCACGTCACTAGACGTCTGCACCAAATATAATGTACACCTGTCCTAACAAACGCTTACTACGGCAGACAGAAAAATAAAGGTCTGAACAGCCTTTGTGTAGATGTTTCCTTATAATCCTTGTTGCTTCATGTTTTGACATTCATTATTTCAAGCGCTCACGGGTCGGTCTAGACTTTTAGGTTTGTTCAATGGCTACGTGTTGTTTCAAAGCGGCCTTGATATTATTTTTTTCTTATTTCCTGTCTTCTTCTCATTTCTGTAGTAATTGATTCGCGTTTTTTTTTTCTCGGCAGAAGAGAGCAGCTCCTTTTTTTTTGTAGAAGGGTAACTTTTTCTTTTGAATGTATATGTATGTAAACCTAATTGTTTGGCTCTCCTGATCATTATGACGGGTCTGTTAGTAGACAAGGGATGGATGGTTTAATGTGTACATACAATAAGGTTTAGATGGGCTTTCACGCAATCCATGTGTAAACAATATAAACACAGTACTCAAACTACATATATTTAATAATAATTTAACATTTTTGTATTCTGTTCTGAATTATAATTATTTAAAGCAGGTAGGTACTTATTATTGCATTAGTCTGGAACAACCATCTCACTAGGAGTCAGGCTGTGGTGGTAGTTTTAATTTTTGGTCCTGTCATCGTTTAATATTGTTCTTTTGTTTTTTTTTGTTTGTTTCATTAAAACTGTGTCATTTATGATCTTATTTGGAAAATTATTTATATTATTTGAATGGATGTACTTCCAGCTTGGTCCCATTTTTATTCAAATCCGATTCCGATGATAGGATCCATGAAGAATTGAGGGAGCTTCTAAAATATTATGAGCACTTCATAGCGATTTTGTCATTTTCATCAAGAAGTCAAGAATTTGAAATCAGAAAGTACCTTTTGAGGCCGTGACTGAGCTAATTAGAAATGTCATATTTTTCAAAATGGCTATAAGTTATCATCGCACTGATCTGATGATAAAGTCGGAAGTCAGGCACGGAAACGCCGTAATAAAACAACAAATCCTAACCCTGTTTGGTTTGCTTAAAAAAGTAATGAGATGCATTTTGCTTATGAATGGTGATTGTATTCTATAGGAACCTCATTACAGGACTTGCAAACTATTTAGGTTTAGCAGCGGGATAACACAGTTAAAATAAAAAAAAATACTAATAACTTAATTTTTATAATTTAAAAATCTATATATTATATAAAAATGAATAGCTGTTCGTTAGACTCGCTAAAACTCAAAAACGGCTGGACCGATTGGGCTAAATTTGGTCTTGAAATATTCGAGATAGTCCAGGGAACGTTTAAACGGTGAAAAAAAAACCGAATACAACGTCATCTCTTATTAAAATGTCATTATAAAATGAATTATGTTCTGGTACAAAGGTACGAAGTTCGCTGGGTCAGCGAGTACAAATATATTTATTTAACTTATATGCATTACTGATGTATTAAATAATATAAGTTATAGCTGTGGTAAAAAGTTTCGAGGGCCATTGTGTAAAGTTTATTTGAACTTATAATTCCAATTCAATCCGAAAATATCATAGTACAAAGTGTACAGTTCCATAATATGCCATTTTATAGATAAAAGACCCAACATATAATAATAGGTACGTAACTAATATATTTATATTAATTATTCTGTAATTAAATTTATAACTCTTTTTTTTTTTTGGTTAGTTTAATAAAAACCAAACAAATAAATAGTAATTTGAAAGCTTTAAAAATACAATGTGTATTAAATAATTAAAATTCATGAAAACAGTCGTATGATTCGTGATTTCTAAAATATGCAACAATTTACAAACACATAACAAATAATAACAAGTTACTATTCTTTTTTTAATTATATTTTAACACTTTTCTGCTATTGGTTTCGGCCGCCCCATTTTTCAGCAGTCAAGATGGCAGTATGGCTGAATTCTCATTATATAAGTCTCGACAGCTTTCTGTCTTGAACTTTTGAATCGGACATCACGACGATCACAATACCTGTAAGTAAGTACAAGCTAACTAGCATTTTCTAATGGTTTCGTCCTCGTAAATGTCGAGTAAGTATCTCTAGATAAAAGATATTCCAGGTCATGGTCTGTCTGTGAGCCAAATTTTATCCAAATCCGTTTAGCCGTTTGAGCGTGAAAGAGTAACAAACACATATACATACAAACTTTAAAATATGTGTTTGATAATTTCACCTATATAAAATGAGTGAGATAGCGTGATTACTTGAAATATATATTATAAAGTTAGACGTTCGGATTTCATCTTCACCATTAACTTTTTGGTACGAAAATCAATCAAATCGACTATTTACCAGTATTGGTTCTCTAGTATTTAAAAACAGTTCTTTAAGTAGGCTCTGTACCAACAAATCAGAAGTCAATGACATATTGAGGAAAACTCTCCGATACTTGTCTATAAAGAGCGTAAAATCTACGTGACGAACTCGATGATTTAGCAGTACGGTTTGAATTACTTCTAGATGACTCACACAGCGGGAATTCACGTTAAAGTGATATTGAATCGATAAAAATTAACTTTTGAGTACCTATAGTTCATTAATTTTAATTTTAGCGAGCAGTGGTAACGGCCCCGACTTACGAGTTGTAGGTTGCGGGTTCAAACCCAGCCAGGCGCATTACTTTTTGTAATTTATTTCATCACCACTGCTCTCAAAACGGTGAAGGAAAACATCGTTAGGAAACCGGCATGTCATAGAACCAAAAATTCGAAGACATGGACATCCACCAACCCGCACTGGGCCCGCGTGGTGGATTACGGCCCATTCCCTCTCCTAGAGAGGAGGCCTACTATGCTATGCTATGCTATAATTTTAAAATATATTTAGTATACAGTCACAGCGGACAATAAACAACGCAAAACAGCGCAATACTTTTATGTATCTATACATTTAGCGAACATCACAAATGAATTTTCCTTAAGCATTGATTTAAATTAAACACGCTGTTGTGCATTTAGCATATTCGCACACTATTGTTCTTCTAAAAATTATCATTACAATGCAAAATTTAAAACGACACTACTAGAAAAACGCTTTTGAATTTTGCGTCTGGTGTCTGCAGTTTTGCTCGTGACTGTACCAAATCACTGCTTATTCTTTTTTCTATACAAAAACCTCTTCACGCAGCTTTGAAATGGAATATTTTCAGTATAATCATGCGTTGTATTATATAGACACTTAGACACTATGTATTAGTACTAGGCAAATTTATTCATAGACAGACTTACAAGGCCAGACTATCTTTGCCGGTCAACGACCCCACGTTTCGACGTCTGTAAGGCAACCGTTAAGTAAAAAAAGAATTAAAAAGCGCAAGTTTGTAAACTGTCTGCGTTCAAGCTGAAATTATTAGTTTGGTCCAATAAAAATAATTACGCAAATTCGCTAATTAGGTAAGGGTCTTGTTTCGTGATTGATTTTACAGTTAACTAAGATTTGTAATCAGAAATATCGAAAAAAATCACGTATTTCTTATAATAATCAATATTGTCGATGAACATCCAGCATTTAAAAAAATAAACTGTTATTGTATGTAGGCTTTGGATGTTGGATTGAATGAAAGAGTTACTGCAGCTCTGGAACGCAAATTGCATCTGATAGATAAAACACAGGTGTGTTTTGGCCAGTAAAAGTCTGACACTCCTTCGCGCTCCTCCCAGAACGGGAGAAATGACTTGATGATTTCCCACCTCTCAAAAAAAGTTGTGTCATAAAAGCTCTCCTTAAGAGGGCCCTTCCCCACAAGTTTATCGTCAACGTGAACATTGTTTTAAAACTAGTTGTTTCATCCAACGCAATCAGAAATCAGAAACATTTATTTCAAATAGACCCATTACAGGCACTTTTGAATTTTAAAAATGTCGGTCAGTCAAAAACAGTAAAGCTGAATTTCACGTTTCAAAGCGTAGAACGCTATGAAGAAGAACGTGCAAGAAACTCCATGGACACTCCTTTAAATCATATTATGAGTTACATTATTAAGTTAAATCTTGATAACATATTTCTTGTCGCTTCTATTGTGTGAGCACAATGTAGATAAGTAATAGTAATAATAAAAAAAAACTAATTAAAAGATAGAAATTGAATTAATCCACTGGCAGCTAAGAGATGACCAGTCTCAACTGACGGCACCCGTTCACGACCATACACGCGAGCATTAGCCCCACTCAGCTCAACCATTTTGAAAGAAACCGAATGACCCAATAACACGTGCCACCATCAGCGAACCATTAGAGTGAGCATGACAAACTCTCAACTGCTATACTCGTAATTTCAAACAAGTTGTTAACTTAAAGAAAAAATGCTCCATGGTAATTCACATTGACAAATTTGAAAAAAAAGTTCTTCTACATTATACAATGCTATTATTTCCAAATACAAAAGGTTATAAATAATTATAAGCTCTATTGAAATAAACACATAAAATAAAAGTAAAATCGTAAACAACAATACAAAAAGAGCAATAGTATCTCTTCCAATATTTATAAATATATAAAAATATTTGAAAAAAAAAATGTAGGTAAAAGTGGCTGTGGCTGTGGAGCAGGACCGGCATTGTTTGATAAAGAGGCAGCGCTAAAATAGAGAGATAACGCCTGAATACTCTGTTGCCATACGGTAATACCGTCATTCACTCGAATATTTCATAAAACTTGTTTTTAAGTGCGTGTTTTTTCTAAAATCTTAAAATATTTTGAAAAAAAAAAGATTCTGATTGAAGAATTTTTTTTTTTGCAAAGTTTTTATAGTTATGATTTCTTTTCTTTTTTAATTTACGAGTACACTATGAAGGGCCAATGTTCACACAAAATAGCAGATTTTCAGAGGTCTTTACTGGTTTAATTATACACAAATTTATATTTCGAATTTAATAGAAACTTAGGTAATATCCACAAAAATATCTTTGTTTCCAAAATAGCTACAGAAAGATGTGTAATGACGTCATAATCACGTAAGAGCGGCAGTATAGAAATATATCTCGGATAGGACGCTCTTAAGTTTGTCTCACTCACAATTTTTTCATACAGTGTCATTGTAAAGCCTCTCTAACACTATGTGTCAATAGCCTACGTCGGCCTATCTTAGGACACTTAGACATGTGCTAAATAATAATAAGTACCTACTACAATACTATGATTTATGTCAGTAGACAGACAACAAAGCATTATGGCTATAGGCGTAGAATCATAACTAGTCGTAATAATTCGTGTTTACAATACCAAACATCAAAATAAACTGCTCAGACTTTTATGACAAAATTAATTTTGTCTCTGTTTAACAGTCCTATTGAACAAATTACACTGTAAGTCAAGTGATGACCTATAGATTGCTACAGGCCTCGACTAAATTACTTTCTAGCAGAATTGTGAAAAATTTATGACATTTTTTTTGTGAGAAATCATGAAATAACAATCATGTTGTTAAAACCTACTAACATTAGTTTAAGGTAAGGTAGGTAAGGGCAATGGAAAGGGCTGTGCTCGGAGTTTCCTTGCGTGATCGCGTCAGAAATGAGGATATCAGCAGGAGAACCAAGATTATGGACATAGCCCGAAGAATCGCCAAACTTAAGTGGCAGTGGTCAGGACACATTGCTCGCAGAACAGATGGTCGATAGGGACGAAAGGTTCTGGAATGGCGACCACGTAGCGGAAGATGCAGCGTTGGAAGACCTCCCACAAGGTGGACCAAAGTCCTGGTGAGGGTCGCGGGAATCCGATGAATGCGAGACGCACAGGACCGGTCATGGTGGCGACATTTGGGGGAGGCCTATGTCCAACAGTGGACGTCTTTCGGCTGAAATGATGATGATGAACATTAGTTTTGAAAATGTTGTTACTAAAAAAATATGGACCTCGTCTGAAATAAATGTTAATTATTATTATTATAACTTTCTTTGCTATAGGGTAGTGCAGGAGGGCGATTCAGATTTTTACTGACTAAAACCACGCCTGTTTCCTTTAGTTGGCCTTTGCATTTCAGGACCACGGTGTCCCTTTCAGAAAATTCTGGAGAAATCCAGCAGCTCAGGAGATAAAAGAATCTTGGGAAGAGCGTGCTGCATATCAGTGTTTCATCAGAATTTCCTTAGCTTATTTCCAACTAAACGGATGCGGCTGAATACCTGAGTTTTACGTGGCGAGATTTCCTATCAGACCTCCACAACTCAGTAACTGGGCAACGCGATACTCCTTGGACAGACCGATAGTTAGACCTTCTGGCACCTGACTATCTACAATGACTAACACCGATCAAAGATCTACGAATGACAACCAGGACCGACAGCCGTAACTTTTTTAGTTATTTTTTATTTGATTTTAGCTAGTGCTTGACTGCGATCCCACCTGATGGTAAGCAGTGATGCAATCGGTGTTGGTGAGGCGCACCAGTTAATCAAGAGCCTATTCACTCTAGCCTTAGAACCAGCCGCCGTACGTCGGGTTGTCTGATGGTAGAAATGAGATGGCGGGATCAAGTCACGCAATTCCCGCGCATTTACAGGTTGCATTCCAAAATGCAACCTTTAAAACGCCGAAAGGCTAGAAAAATAAAAGAAAAACACGTGCTTTCCGAGCCAAAGGGTATCAGTTCCGTCCTAGATAAACTTAAAAAAGTACATTTGAAAAAAAAAACACAATGGTTGGTTTAACAGCGTTCATCATTACCACTGAAAGGCGTCCACTCTTGAACATTGCTCTCCCCTAAGCGTCGCCATAACGAAAGATCCTGTGCGTCTAGCATCCATCAGATTCCCGCGACCCTCACCAGGTCATCGGTCCACCTTGTGGGAGGCCTTAAAAAGTTCCAACACTGGGTCTTCCGGTACATGGTCGCCACTCTAGAACTTTTCGTTACTATCAACCATCTATTCTGTGAGCAATATGCCCAGCCCAGCCAGGCAATGTAATTATGGCAATGCCAGTGTTTACTGGAGAGTAGTGGTAGCCGAGTAGTAATGGCCCCGACTTACGAATTGTAGGTCGCGGGTTCAAACCCAGCCAGGCGTATCACTTTGTGAAATTTGTTTCATCACCACTGCCCTCAAACGGTGTAGGAAAACATCGTGAGGAAACCGGCATGTCCTAGAACCAAAAATTCGAAGACATATGACATTCACCAACCCGCACTGGGCCCGCGTGGTGGATTACGGCCCATTCCCTCTCCTAGAGAGAGGAGGCCTGAGTCTCAACAGTGGGAACATTAAAAGGCTGATTATGCTTATATTATGCTTATGCAGTCTTTACTGGAGCAAAGCCGTGATGAACTGAGCAAATTGGCTTAAGAAGACACTAAGCAAGACTTTAAGCTTTTCTAGCTTATTTAATCTAATAACCACGCTAATCTGCTCTTGTCGACTCCGTCACCGCACCATGCAATGACCCTATAATGAATAAAACTAATAGGATAACTTAATTAGCTTGCTGGTAAAACAAAATTCCTGGTAGAAAAAAGTTGTTTTTTTTTCTTTTCAATTAATCAATACCAATTGAGGGTAAGGAAGCCTAGACGGGTTGCTGAACCACAGTAAAAAACAAAAAATGCAGCCTTTCTGGAATAATATATTATTATGAAAAAAAAAATAATCACGTTTTTTGTTGTTTATATAAGCCTTAATGAAAAAAAAATAACTACAAAATTTTTAATACATTGCAATTTTTTCAATTATTAGGCCAATTGAATTTTATACCTCGTTTTAAGCTTGCCATATCATAATTATATTTCTCTCTCACTCTCTCTTTCTTTCTTCTTTATTTTTTTTTATTTTACTCCCTGTCTTAGAAAGTCGGCGTTTTTATAAATGGAACTGTAAGCTACGACTCTGTACTATCCTTAGACTGAGCAAAATAGTATACATATTTTGATACAAGTGGAGAAACTGTCATTGCGAGCGAAGCAGAATTCGCCCGAGCCGCAGGCGAGAGTGTTATAGATCCGATTGCTGCAGTGACAAATTTCCACGTACCTATATCAAAAGGCGTTTTTCAATACACTTACGAATAAACGGGGTCGCTTAGCACTCATCCTGAAATGATAAATACAATTATTTGTGGCGGGGGCAAGCTCGCGCACTTTTCAGCACTCGTGTGGAAAACAGTAAATTGCGTACCTAAAAGCGGTATGGATAAGAGCGACTTTTCGAGTACGTGTATTGAAAAATTACTATTAGACGTAGCTATTAAATACATGTGTTCGACAGCAGGCTTGCAAATGTTTTGATATTACTAGTATAATCTTCTGCTAGCCTAGTAACTCCGTGATGATAAGTGACTGCAAACTGCAACAACAAGAAATATTAATAAGAATTATAATTAAGTATTGTAATTCGATTATGGTTCCTTGTAAAACTAAGCGCAGTTTTACACTATGATCAAATGTGACTGGCCTGTTGGCCTAGAGGTTAGTGGCCTTGATTGCTCTACCGGTGGTCGTGGGTTTGATTCCCACCCAAAACAAATGTTTGTGTGATGAGCACGATATTTTGTATGGGTGTAGTTTATCTATAATATGTATGTATTTAGAAATATATAATACTAGCTTTTGCCCACGGCTTCGCCCGCGTAGAAGGAGGAAAACGACATAATTTTGAATGGGGAATTATAAAACGAACGAATAAAAAATAACTTAGCGACTGATAATGAGATACTGTTTTAATATTAATTATAATAATAATAAAAAACGTAGTAACGCCGCCAGTTTTTTGGGCTTTTACCAATCGACAAAAAAGGAGTTTTTCGATATCATATTTTAGATTATTTTTAGTCAGTTTTGTTAGTCAAGTTTATTATTTATTTTAGTGTATATTAAGTTATAATTATGTATGTGTATTTTTTTTGTTTTTATTGGGTGGGAAATTCATCTTATGACAAATCCCGTTCTTGGGCGGAGCGGGAGTTAATGTCAAACTTTTTCTGACTAAAAACCCACTCCTGATCCTTCTTTGCCTTTGTCCCAGGGCCCCAGGTTTCGCTTTCACACTACCCACTACATATGTACGTATAATAAATATGTAACAATTGTTAAATAAATTGATTTTTAATTAGAAATAAAATACAATGACATTTTTTATTTTATTTATATTTCATCTCATTGGAGAACAACTTCAAAATGAATTTGTCTCGCGTCATTTTAAACAATTTTATACTGGTCCATTCTCGGATGTTGCACTTGTTTACAGTTAGCCAAATTAAGATAACCAATGAGCATAAAGTAAGTTAACATCTCGTTCGCGGACGCCGCAGTCGCATCGAATAGACTATATTATTAAATAATTTTATAACGTCCGAGTGGCCGCAAATGTATTCAAGTGGGTCGCCAGACGCATTAGCGCGAATTCCTAAAACCGACTAGACGTGTTCATATGGCTTCTTTTGTTAGATGTTTTTCGGTCTGTCTGGCCGGCCACAAAGCCTTGAGGTCGGCTCACACGTCGTCGGCCGGCTAAGAAAAGCCTGCCTTTTTGTACAGGAGTAACATAATTATTTTAACGTAAAGTTGTCACTCGTAACGGTCGCATCGCAGAGAGAGATCCTACTACACACAAATAAGCAGCCACTAAAAGTAATGTATGCGCCAGACGGTTACATATATTTCGCAAATGTGAAACCTGTTTCTACAGTAGAAAAGTTCGATGAATAATAGTAGCAAAAAATGAATTCCAATTATTAGATGCGACGTGTGAATACACTCTAACGCATCAACGTAAGCGAATACGACACAGAACCTGAAGTAATTAGAAGGTATGATCAACGACTTACCTGTAGACTATAGAAAATAACAGACTTTTATTTTGAAAGAGATAAATATTTCGAATGCCCGTCGCGCATAATATTTTTAAATAATGAAACGGACACTGGATCCCAGACGGAAATCATTTGGTGCCTCTTCATATGCATTTGTTTTATTACTTGAATTGCAAATAAGGTTAAAAAAAAACAGAGATGAATTCTTTTGTTATTTCAACAGTACGAAAAAGTGCATTATCATCCATTCCTTAAAGACAGGTGTAGAAACATTGAGTAAGATAAATGAAAGAGGAATTAAGGACTTCCTAGCTCTCGGAGATAATCTTGATCTATTGCATTATCTGGCTGAGTGCAATAGGTACGTGAGTTTCGGCCAGTATCTTGGTAGGTAAGTGAGTGTTATCTGCGAGCTCGGTTTGGCTGTCACTAAAATAGCCGAAGCATGATAAGGCATCGTGACACCTGCGTTCGCGAATTATCTGAACAATAATTTTGCACGCATCCACTGGTAAAGTACACAAGGCTGTACAAACAATATAGGCCTTCAATACCAGATGTACAGACTGAAGCAAATAGTTTACTTTTACTCTTGCATTACATGTATTGACAGATGTTTCGAAGAATAGTAATACAATAGAGATAAATATTTTGGCCTTGAAGAAATTTGGGAGTGCGTATATGATCATATAATTCAGCCGAAATTATGTTCTTGCCATGTAAAACGTAGAATTTATTTTAACATTGCTAAGTCACTTGAAAATTTATATTACTGAGCCAACTTTGGTTCAGAGGAGACCTACAATTATGTGGGTGTTCTGTCTGCTAATAATCACTACTTGAATAATTTATAACTAATCGAAGAGGCTACAATAGCTTTAGAATTTAACTATCTATTTGTGTAGCCTCTTTCCATTTGATGCTGTCACAAGTTATCCTGTTCAGTAGGAGTCACTTCGCTGAGTCTATTATTTCGTTGATGGTATTGTCTGTTTCCGGAACATTCATTAATCTATAGCTATTAAAGACAGGACTGACCGTGCGTTTTTCTGGTTCTTTAATTTGGCCTAAAATGGTTATCACCGGTAACAACAATCGTTTACATTGGCAAAGACGAAGCTAGGCTGAACCACAGCTACTGCCCCCCTAGCCAAGTTACAATCGTATCGTTCGCGCCGAACGCTTCGAGTAGGCCACGCCTCCGATTCCTTTGTTCTGACCACGTGACTGAGCGTTAAGATGACGTTAGAACAAAGGAATCGGAGGCGTGGCCTACTCGAGGCGTTCGGCGCTAGCGAAACGATTGTAACTTGGCTAGGGGGGCTGGTTATGAGACATAACTTTCAAGTGGCGCCCGTTGGTCGTAATGATACGATTTCAAAGGTTTTATCTCTAAAAGCTCGATAACATCAGCCGCTCTTTTAAAGTTACGTCGCAACGACACATCTTAGTTCTAAGAAGTGGCGCTAGTGCCTCTCGTATAGTGAACGCATTTGAGTAAACATTCTGATGACCCTTTCTATGACTACGTTAATCAATACCTTATTTTTATTATTAACTATCTTTTGCCCGCAGGTTCGCCCGCATAGGTACATAAGATCCCAAGAGCGAAGAGCCTATGATCCTTAGGAATAAAGCAGCTTTCTATCGGTGAAAAAAATTTCGTAATCGGACTAGTGCTTTCAGAGATTGCCTCTTACAAACAAAAAAACAAACTTTACCTCTTTACAATATTAGTGTAGATGTATTTTTTAAACACAAGAGTTATACTTGTGCTATCAGGAGTCTATCTCAATATCAAAACTATACAAAATGAGTTTTTTTATATGTATACGTTATTGTCTATAACAATTTATTAAATCTTTAGGTCTTTAAAATAAGTAAAAACATTCCTTAATTATACTTAATACTAATATAATATTACTAGTAATACTAATATTTATATTTTATAGATATACCTATATTTTTAAAATTTAGTTTATGTACTGTATCTATTCATGTATTTTATATACTTTTATATGTTTGGAGAGATATCGATGACACACGTATAAACCATGTCCTGGTATAGATCATAGTATACTTTTTACTCCCATAATTTGTTTCCTGATGATGAATTCTGAGATTCACGCATTATTTATTTATTTCGAGTACCGAAGACTAATTTTAGTTACATAATCACATGGTAATATATATATCATAAAATTACATACAATGAAATGTTAAAATTAAAATTAAATTAAATAAGATTGCATTGGATTATCATTAAATTCCATTGGATTGTCATTGGATTATCATTAAATTAAATTGAATTAATAAAATTCAGTTTTTTTTAACAACAACAGTCAGTCAAAAGAATAGATAGAGTAATATTATAAACGGCATAGTAATTCTGTATGTCTGATTGTTACCTCTACAAGTCTCTAGGGTGATCGAGTTTAGATGGGATCGTCCTTGTAGATTCTTGCACATTCTTCTCCATTGAAATATGCAATTAACATAATTTTTCTGACGAACTGACTTCTTGACAATTCAAAAGTGCCTTTAAATGATTTATTTGAAATAAATGCTTAGATTCATGATATAAATTCATACACGCGTAGAAAATGTCTTGGAATAGGACTCAGGATGCTTATTATCTGGAAGTATGTGTCTATATTGACTTTAGAGCAAGTGGAGCCACTGATATAAGTCCGTAAGTGATGAGCTTCGACGTAAGTTACCAATGTACAAATAATAATGTAATAGTGTACTCATAATTGTAAATAAATAAACCTTTTATTTAAATAAAAATATACCCAAACTATTAACTTGTCCTCGTCCGTAAGAAAACGATGCATCTCAATAATGTGACCTACTTCCTATTGTGTACTGATATTCAACTTTGCAGACTCGGTCTAGTCCGCCGACATAACTACATTATTGCGACTAACTTTGGATATCTCGACGAAATCTACAGTTGTCTAGACTTCTGAGGTTTTCTGTAGAACTATTTATAGTAATCGAACACTTTTAATATGGATGAAGAAAAAATATTTACGTTCTTTAATTTCGTATGGAACTAGCGTCTGCTAACGGTTTTGTCCGCATGATAAGTGTTTTATTATTTTAATGGAGTTTCTATATTTAGCCATAATATTAATATAATAAATTTAAAATTACGATTAAAAAAATAAATGTCAATGTCAATAAAATAAAAATTATACCATTAAATTTCTAAAAAAAAAAAATGCGAATAAAATTCAAGAAATGTAATATCAATAAAATATATTATGATGTAATATCTATTATTAGAAGTCAATAAAAATATTTAACTACTATTATTAGGTTAATAAAGTTAATATTTCTCCAACAATAATGACTTAAATTTTTAGTGTTTTATAATTTCAAGGAATTTTAATATCGGAGTAAAAAGTATCCTATCTTCTAATTCAGGTAGATTTTTTTTAACGCGATCGAAACGTTTACCACGTTTGGCTCTCTGATTGGTTAAGACCTTGGAGCGGGCCAATCAGCGCACCGAACGTCATAAACGTGTAGATGGCTTTGACGTAAAACAAACACAGGCACTATGTTAATACTTAATAACGTGACAGTACAGTAAATTTGTAGACACTTTTATGTTATTATAATAATTTTTTAGACCACCTGCTCGATAATGCCCTTTTATATGTCATACAACCATCACTGTCAAAGCAAGTCATTCCGTCCCTAGGGAACTAAAGTAGTATAGGAGATCCCTAGTGAATAATGAGATTTGAATTTGGAACGTTAAAAACATTGAGTGAATTAAAATGTACGTGCATCAAAAAATTTTATTCGAAGGTCAAAGTGGCCACTAACAAAAAAAAAAGAATAAAATGTGGTTACTGAAGTCTCTGAAAAAAAAAATTATGCAAGAGCGGTAGCGTTATAGAAAATTAAAACTATACAATCTTAGAATTGTAAAGTTTGTTTGTTTCAAATCTCAAAACACGTCGAGTTGTAAATAACACTTATATTTCACTAATATATAATTTGTTTTAGTAAATTGTCTTTTAATTATCTGACAGATGCTGTCTTTGTCTTGGGCGACTTGAATTCCTCACTTCACTCAGGTTGCTATATTAACTCCCTCGCAATGCTCGGGAGTTAATTGTATGACTTACTCACTGCCATTCGGGATTAAAACTTAGCAAACTTTTTTGCGATTTGGAAAAATCGTAGTAACTCAATTCGTGAATTGAACTGTTTTCATAAGTAAATTTGTACGGAACCTTCAGTGTGCGAGTCCGAATCTCAGTTGCCCGTTTTTTTTTTAAGTGTTAATTTCTTTCCTAGTTTTTTTTTTTTCTTTCTTTCATACGATTTTCTAATAAACACTCAGGCCCAAAGCTACAAGAAAAAAGTATATCATGTCAATATTTTGCATTAGCTTTTAAAAATTCAAAGCCTCGATTTCATTTAACAACGGAAATACATTTCGTCGAAGTATTTGATATCAATGGATGCGAGACTACACTTGTCACTCTATCAGTGATGACGATTCACCTTGCCCTTGTTGTTGCTTGCTATCTCTCATGCGTGCACCTCCAATTTAAGGTGCAGTCATCGGTGACCCTCCAAATTATATCCAATCTTAAATTTATTATTTCGATGTTGATAGGCAGATTCTCTAGTAAGTATTTGCTAATGTCGTGCCACGTGTAACATCTTAGGGTCATTAAACTTTCATTAAGATTGATTCTAAATCACTAGGAAGCCGTGACGGGAGTTTTGAGGTATTTATGTAAATTTTGTCGTTCAAAAAGTGCTGATTCTCAGAATTATTTAAATAAATAAAACTTGAAGTTGTATTTAAAAATCCTACCCACAACTTTTAAAAATTTCTCCATTTGAAACTTGTATTCAGTTTACGTTACACAAAAATCATAATAATAATTATTTGATAATAATAATAATAATCATGATAATAATTACTTCTGGACAAGGCGCGTATTATTCGGAGATTCCTCTCTCAGGAGCCCTGACCACCGGTAGCTTGGATCCTGTTCCCGATGCCGGTGTGCTATTTTTTATATTTTTAAATGTTTTTTTTTATGAGTTATGTTTTAAAAAAATATTTAAAAATGTAATTTATATGTATGTTGAACAAATAAAGGAAATGATAATAATGTCTTTTTTTTGTATGATTTTGTTTTAAAAAAAAATATTTAAAAATGTAATTTATATGTGTTTTATATAACTATTATTATTATTTATTTATTAAATACTGAAATCGTGTCAAATCCAAAATGGCTGCCAATTACTGCGTAAGCAGCATCACAGATATTGTTTTAAAGCGAGCTCATGAATCGTATGACGTCACAAGTGAAAAAGCGGGAAACAAAATGCAAAGCTGCGAACATGTGAGCCGCTCGTATGGAAAACGAAAGTCTTTCGACGCGAGTTTCATTCAGGCGAAGTTGGCTCGCTCGCGGGTCTGTACGACAATGTTGGAAGGAACAGAGCACACGAATATCTTGGACTCGACAAATAAAGAACCATAAACAAACCTAGACCACGAAATCTAAAATGGCGGCCATAGCAGTAATTTATGTTCACCCATCCATTTTCAGTCTGCAACCGCGTCGAGATTTGAAAGAAGTCTGCATTTTATATTTTTTTTACAAATGAAGATAGGTAGTTATGTAACGTTTGAAATTGTTTTTTTTTTTTAATTTAGAAGCGACTTTTACGTAAGCAAACAGCAACTGAATCTGGAAGTGGAGTTTGGAAAGTGACTTGTTTGGAACTTTATGGTTAGTTTGTACAGAAAAGTTTTTGACTTGCCCAGTTTAGTGACATATATTTTTGTAATCGTCTTCTGGATTTCGACTACCCCACATGACCATTTCACAAACAAATACTACCAAATTTAGGTAAATAATCGCGCCCGTCATTTTTTTTTTTTAATTTTTGTCGCCTAATCACTTCAACTGCCATCTAGCCGTTTAAGCTACAGGGCGAGCCAAAGAAATCGTCTGGCCTTTCTAACTTGAAATACAAGTATTCTGTGACTGTAATAAATCTCTAATCCGTGCGTAGCCGCAGTTTTTTTTATTACATTGTATCCATAGCCTTGTAATAAATACGAGTAAATATCACGCCAAATTAATACAATGGATATCATGGTATAACCTAGATATCGGTCTCCACTGGCTGTCCAATTCTGAATAGATTATTTACGCTTCTTCTATTTTGTTTATTTGTAGATGACCCTTGAAGAAAAAGAAAATAATGCTTACCCAATAAATCTTTGTTGTGCGTTTTCCTGTTATTTTTAAAATCTTGTCAAGCTAAAGGCCATTCTTAAATCCTATTCTATAGGCTTTTGTTAAGATAAAACTAGAAAGATGTAACCTAGACTTCTGCTGTGACATTATGAATAAAAATATTACTGTTATCAAGTTATTTTTAGTTCTTTTCTCTTGGAATGAATTGAATATCTAAAACTCTCGAATCGAATATCTAGACTCGCGCACTGAGGGTTCCGTACAAATTTACCTATGAAAACAGTTCAATTTCCGAATTGAGTTACGAAGATTTTTCCGAATCGCGAAAAAGTTTTTTTTTTGGTGACGTACTGCCAATTTTCAGTTTTCCTATTCTTGTGCTATGAGACCTTGCTTCTTGCCTAATTTCAGGATTTTGGGTCAAGGGGAAGTACCCTATGAATTTTGATTACGTTGAGAGTGTCGAAATACACGTTTTTTGCGACATAAACGGCCCTATAATTTTTTAGTTAATTCAGAAATTTGATCACATCTTCAAGGGACCGTACACCTGAGTATATAGTTTTAATTTCAACTCGATACCTCCACGCGTTCCCGAGATAAAGAATCTTAATAGACAGACAGACGCCTTACACCAACAACGAACACAACAAACTATGACAACAAAGTGATTCTGTAAGGGTTCCGTTTTTTCCTTTTGAGGTGTGGAACCCTGAAAACGGGGTAGTCATACATTAGAAAATGAAAGGCGATGCATATTATCTTGCTTAATTAACAGCATTCAACATTTTACATAGTCGCCTGTGTGACTATGTAAAAAAAAGTATCAAATATTTTTCTAAATCGTTTGTACGATTTAGAAAAATATCCCGCTTTCGCTCCGCCCAAGAGCGGGGAATATCATAAGATAATTTTCCCACCGAAAAAAAAAGTATTAAAGAAATTACCAATTCATATAAATTTTTGATAAACTTTGATTGCGTCATAGGAGTGTATGTGCGTGCGTACGTAGATAAAAAGCCAATATTGGTCCGCTCAAATGTAGTGTATCGATTCCCATGTCATAGGCCGCCAATCAAAAAACTACCTAAGTGCATTTAAGTAAAACTACAGTGCTTAAATTATTTCAGTTACATGTTGTATGACTACTAATACATAATAATAATATTATGAGACCTAGTACTTTCACTTAACGTTCTACAGTTCCACTCTTACATAATAATAGCGTGATGAAACTAAAACCGCCTCCTAAAGTAGGCATAATCAGCCTTATAATGTTCCTACTGCTGTGGCCCAGGCCTCTCTAGAAAAGGAAATTGGGCCATAATCCACCACGCAGGCCTAGTGCCGGATTGGTGAATGTCACATGTCTTCGAATTTTTGGTTCTAGGACATGCCGGTTTCCTCACGATTTTTCCTTCACCGTTTTGAGAGCAGTGAAGATGAAATAAATTACACAAAGTAATGCGCCTGGCTGGGTTTGAACCCGCGTCCAAGTACTTAGTAAGTACTTAGGCTTTACGAATATTTCCAACTCCTACGCGAACGAAGTCACGGACAAAAGATATTAATTATAAAAAAACAAAATTTAACACAAAACTTAATAGAAACACTTTCGACTGCAACACGGACGAAGTCTCGAGCAAAAGCTAGTGTTATATATAATATACACGATACTGTTAAAATCAAATCAAAAACAAACGTCTCAGGAAACACACAGCATCAATATATCCATATTCGTGAAAGTTCAGATCAGAATCATAGCCACGGTAATAGAAAAACCTGATCAGTCAATAAAAAGCAGTCTGGGAATAATAAAAAAACGATAACTACGTTTCAAGAAACGACTATGATTTTCAAAGAATCATTTTCTAGATCAATAACGCTAGTTTCTTGTTGCTATTGTTTTTCATTCTTTAAACGAACTTATTACAATAGAACTCTATTGTAGAAATGCTCTGAATGAAGAGCCTTTCAAGTTGTCAAAAAACAAATGAACCGACTTATGTTTTGGAATGTTGCTTCGCTTTACCAACCAGTATAACCGGAGAATATTATAATGTCATAGATTAATCAATACACTGATATATGCCATGTTTTAGTTAGGAGTAACCTTTAGTGTATATATATAGTTTTAATAAACACTTAACTATGTTTTTGCATATAATTTTGAATATATATCTAATAAAATATAATGAAAATTGTCATTCTAAATACACTGATTGTATAGAATTGGCTGAATTTTTTCGTAATTTTTTTTGTGTTTTGTGTTCCTTTTTATAGTACATTTAATGTATGGGAAATACAAACTAATCCGAACAGAAATAATCCGTTTTCAGAAAACCCCAAAACAGCTCAAAAAGCAATATACACACCGTGTCTCAAACATCGACGCATTATAAACGTATACCATGGATCCAGTTTTTCATTCTGGACCCTCCAGGTCATAAAATTGGTCGTCGACAGTAAAGTTATATCAACGATATGAAGTGAGAAAATTCATAAATCTTTTGTATTATCCACTTGATCTTTTAGAATACCTATGCGATAATACACAAACACTATAATATAATAATATTTTACAAAAAAATACCTACCTACTTATCCAATTTCCAAAGCCAAGTCCAGCTTTTCCGACATCCTTGTAGTTAAACTTCGCCAGACTCTAACTTACTGTTTAATAAACCGCCAACAAATTATATGTAGCTGTGAACGTTGCATCTGCATTGCCCTAATGCTCTACTTGGTGTTACCGAGAGGGATAAGCTCTTGACGAAATCAAAAGTAAACAGTTTTAATCGAGAAAGTTGATTTACAATTGAAATTAAAGAAGAAACAGAAGAGTATTTTGAAAATATTTGCCCTAGTGATCTACTTTGCGACAGCAAAAGAAATAAATTATTGACAAAGTTAAAAACAAATAGTATTTACAAGTGAGATTGATTTATAGAAGTAATGTATTGTGATTAAAGTAGCAACAAAAGATAACTTCTAAAAGATTTTGCGTTTGCATTGCACTTTTTTTTATGTGTGTAATCATCTAATGACATCTCCCGCCCTTGGGCGAAACGGGAGGGTGTCAGACTTTTACTGACTAAAACCCACGCGTTTGTTCCTTCTTTTCCTTGCGTTCCAGGGCCCCGGGGTTCATTTTCACTTAACCCATGGCCCCAGTAGGCTTCGGCCCGTGGCCCCTACGATTTGCTGACATCTCCTTGAGGTGCACTTGGAACACTACGCGCCGTTAACGACTTGGGATCCGTCCGGACGGTTATCGGACGACCGGACGGCGTGCTACCTATTGCTCGCCGTTTGCAAGCCTGCGCATACAGTGGCTGGCAATCGGGATCTTGATCCCGGCAACTGGGGCGTGTGGGCTTTCCTCGCACGTGCTGCCGCCTCCATTCCTCCTCGCTCCGGACCATGGCCTGTACCAAGGACCAACACGAGAGATCGTTGCCGCCGATCGCTCCTATGAGGACACAGCGGTGCTCTACCCAAGCGTGACACACATCTACCGTATGCTCCACCGTGTCCTCCGGGCGGTCTGCATTGCCCTTGTGCTCTATTTTGCTTTCTCGAGAGATAAGTTTTCGATAAAATCTAAAATAAACAGTAGTCTACAGGGATGATTGATTTACAGATATAATGAATTGTAGTTGAAGAAGAGATAGAAGAGAGTTTGCGAAGATTTGCGTCTACATTGCCCTAGTGCTCTACTTTACATTATCGAGAGGGTTAAGTTATTGACGAAGTTAAAAACAATAAAACAGTTTGAAGCTAATAAACAGTTTGAACAGGAGATTTTTTTTATAGACTAGCTTTTGCCCGCGACTTCGTTCGCGTAGAAGTCGAAAATGGTTTTATTAGGTTTTTTGAGATACGAAAATATGAAATATTATTTATTATCTTCGTCGTGTGTCCATTGAATTGTATGGCGAGCGGAAAATATTATGGTATCTTAGCCGTGTGCAGCGCCCCTTAGTGAACTCCACTGCGGGTGACGTAACTCACGACAAACTTATTATTTGCGGTTGGTACAGTAATCGGGTCTAGGAATCGAACCGCAAAATTAAGTTTGTTTTTTATTGTATATACTTTTCCGGCATAAAAATTACCCAATGTGGTGCTCAGATATAATAATTAATATATTATAAATAATAATATATTAATAAATTAGAATAATAATTATACCAAGTTTCATCGTAATCGAACCGGTAGATTTTGCGTGACGCCTGAGCAAACAGATAGACAGACAGACAGACAAAAATATTTTAATCACATTTTTGGGTTCGGTGTCGGTCTAGTAACACCCCCTGCCATTTCTTTTTTTGATATTTTCAATGTACAGAATTTTCAGTTCTACAGATTTATTATAAGTATAATAAATTGTAGTAATACAATACATAATACATAATTGTAGTAATTGTAGTAATTGTAGTTGTAATTGTAGTATAATGAATTGTATTTGAAGAAGAAACAGAAGAGAGTTTCTAACAAAAAATAGGTATGCACTGTCCTATTGCTCTATTGTGTGTCACCGAAAGCGATAAGTAATTGACGAAGTTAAAAACAAACAGTATTTACAAGGAAGGTAGATTTATAGATATACGGATTGCAATTGAAGAAATGGCTCGCCCAAGAGCGAGGGATGTCATAAGATGATTTAACCACCGAAAAAAAAAGTGTTCTGGTTGATGTTACAAAGTAGGATAACTTATTAATAAACAGTCACAATAACAAATATTTAACAGAAATAGTGATTTCTTGATAAATGAATAGTATTAAAAAAGAATGAAAACAGAGTTATAGAAACCAAAATTAAAAAGGTATACATAAATAAAAATCCTAGTATTTCATAACTATGAAATTACTTCTTGTAAAGTTATTGATTTCATATATGTACGAGTTTGGTTTTTAAGATTTTATGACTATAAAATAAAATATTTCAAAAATTTGAAAATATTCATTACTGCTGAAGAAGATTTACCGAAAATAAATGACCAAATAAAAATAATAATAAATTAAAGGCTGTCGATAATAGTTTGTTATAAATATTTTGACAATTTTTTTATATGTCTATGTTCCTCTCTAAATACTTATTTCAAAGTAATTACGGAGCACTTCACATAATTCAGTAATATTTATTTTTACAGGAAAGTAAAATTTAAAATAAACAAAGGTAAAACTTATTATAATTCAAATAGTTAATAATATAATGACCACTTAAAAACAAAGATAAATCAATTAAGTTAATCATGTGTGTGTGCGTGTGTGTGTGTCGTCTCAAAAATACTTCAACCATTATAGAAGATGACCTCGATGCAACAAAAATATAGAAAAAAAAAATGTATAGAGAACGAGAAAAACGACACTTATGTAAATAGTTGTCTGTCGTAAAAATGTATTGTATTGTTTGCAAAAAATTTATGTTTTTTTTTTGGCTATTGTGTTGATCGCCATGAAAATAGGTCAGACTTTGCGTATATATTAGTGCAGCTTAGACACAAATCAACCTTCAGCCCAGAAACATATGTCACATTTTATTCTTTGACTAACAATGTGAATCCAATTAATTAATAAATGCATCAGACTTCAGACTCAAATTTAAATTTTATTCAAACTGTGATAATTGACCACCAGTTCAATCAATAAGCAAGTACGTACGAGTCTAGGCTAAAATAACAGGTTTTTAGAAAATAATGTATGTTACATTTGCTTTGACTTTAACTAACAAATATGGCGATGGGAGTGACAGTGCGGGGTTGTTTCAATGTCACAAATTGGGGGCTCTCTATATATTATGTACTCATGCTATATATAGGTATACATAGATAAGCACATAGCACTATTTCTATGAGCGCACCCCACCGATTGTAATCTGGGTGAGGGGCGACCGGTTGAGGCGAACGGACCAATCGCTGTGCTCCCGTGACCAGAAAAGGGGGAGGAGTTTCGCACCCCTAGTTTTGTAGGGGTTAGTGTGCTTCCGCGGCCAACCTAGTTTGCCGTAACCCTCCGCGCGCCGCGCTCTCCCCGTATCCACTAATTTAGGGTTGATCAATCGGCCGCGCGGCCGGCGTTACGTAAGAGACACCAGACAAATTTCATGCGATGCAGCGCTCACTACGCTGTTGGGCGCAGTCAGGAGGCGACCACAGCCTACATAACGATACAAGCTTTCAGCATAATTAAATCCAAATAATTTTGGTCTAAATGTAACTTCATATCTTTATATTTATTTGTGTGTTTCATTTTCGAAATTCACGTCTTTACACGATTATTTCTAAATCTTTGTTTAATTTTTCATCATATTACACGAAAATAAATTTGTTTTTCAAAGAACTTCTAACAGAAAATTATTTTGTTCGAAGATTATTTTTTTAATAATTTATTACGAAAATACATGTGCTTTAATGTTGTTTTTTATCTCTTCATATTCAAAATTAACTCTATTTTTAGTAACACAAAATTATTAAAAAAGTCAACCCAAAGCATTACTGTATCTTTCGTCATCGCTTTCTATTTCGTTTACATTTTCGTTATCTTCTACAGAGTGTCGAACATTTTTGTACATTTTATTTGAAACTAGGTTAATGAGAATATTCTTTTGAATGCTAAATTTGCATAGCTAAGGAAAAAACTGTAATATTGAAAAGTAAAACTGTGTGGCCTATTTTGGCTGCACTGCCAACATTGAAAGCTTGTTAAATCGTTTTTCAATTACTATTTTGTGTTATGAGTATCGATTAATTAGTTAGTTTCAATTGTTGCGTACCTAGTTAGTCATATTCAGTGTATAAAGCAAGGAGGTGAATACTAATTGACCTATTATATCTATTGTTGTCTGAAATTTTGAATCTATTGGGTTTCGAATTTTGGAAAACATTGTCTGTATCACTATGTTGTAAGGTAAATTTATTTTTGTATTTAATTAATATAAAAAACTTATAGGTACAGTAATTACGTATGGTAAATAAATCCGTACTGACTAATAGTTTACTGGTATTTTATTTTACTTTAGAATGTGTATTGTGAAAGAGTTATGTTACAATTTCAATGTGCAATAAACTATACGTATTTCTGCATTTCACAAAACTTATAATTTACAGACATCAAAAAAAATCAAACACAAATATTCAAGACTCTGAAATAAAATGGACGACCAACAAAAAAGTCCGGAGGGACCCTTGTAAACACACCTCCCCCCGCAAATCTATCGCTCTTACAACTACCTCTTCGAAAAACAAACTTCGGAGAATGTGCCTGTCCCGCGTTTATGTAAACTATCTACGGACGCCGAGCGCAGCGCCACCTATGCACATCTTTTGAGTTTTTATGCGACGCCGATTTAGAAAAAGTAATAAGTAGCGTTTTTTGTTATTAAATTCATAATTTTGTAGCTTTGATATTTCGAAGTAACTCATTTAGTAAAATGAAATATGAATAAATGAAGCTACAATATAATAACAAAATATGGATCCACACGTAGCTTTTATTAATTAAATAAAAAGTGCATAATAAAACGGAAACATTTGTTAATTTAAAAAAATATGACGCCAGAATCAAATCCAATCGAACTGCTACCGAAAAAATCTTTTGTCCCCACCTAAAAAAAATACAATGTATGTAGGTAACATGTCATTAAATGATAAAGGAAGACCGAATCACAGAATCTATTACAGTAGGCGCTTGCAAAATCCATACAACAGTCGTTGTGTTGCAAACATTTTCCTCAAGCGAATGCCGCTACTTTTACAATTGAGCTTTTTGGTCGTTGAAGTGTAAAAAACCTATAAACAGATAAAAAAGTAGCTACCTGTCTACACGTGACAAAAAATAAAAGTAATAGAAAACAATTTAGGACATCGTCGAGATAGATGTGACTTTGTAAGTAAATGTAGCAAGTTTGACGGAACTTCGTGACTAAAATGTTTGGACGTTAGCGGCTAGGTCTGAATTTTGAATTAGCTTTGGTTTGAACTACTTTTTTGTACGAAACTGTGGCTTCTACAGTTAATTTGTTTTAGCATAGCAATAGCAATCATCATTACCCTTTCCCTAATCATCTAAACCCCACTAATAAACTAATATGCCTGTTTATGTTTTTTATTAGTAAAAATTGTCGAGGGTCACAATAGTTTATTTTTATTTTTTAAATTAAAATTGTAGGTGGGTCGGTGACCCCTTGAAATAGCCATGAAAAATGCAACAGCTGTAGGGTCTATGAAATTGTTAGAGGCTATAATATATTGTGCGGTGTAAGAATGATTGACAGACATTATATCCTAAAGAGAGGCAGGGTGTTTCCTTCAGGCATCCTTAATTTAGGTCAGTATAAGGTTAGGTAATAGATGTTTGTTTGATGGTTGCCTGCAGAATGCGATAAGGCCGCCGATTGTATGTTTTTTAATATCTCCTCGAAGGCCGATTGTACATACGTCTGTACAACTTGAATGACCTTGAAAAACGCTTAATTGTCGTTTTATACACACGATTGTTCGAAATTGTTTAGCCGTAAATCGGTTTCTATGGTGGTTTGTTTTTCCTAGAAAAATACAGAAAAAGGTTTTTTCTTATTTTTTTTTTATGATTTACGTAAAAACGCGCAATTACGTAATACCCCGGGGCGCCCGAGAGGTTAAAAGGCTCAAATGTATTATTTATTATCTTGGTGTACAATAAGGTATATAAGTATATATAAATAAATAATAAATAAATGTTTAGTAGGTTTTTATATAGGTCTACATATTAATCTAGATTTTACGCTCATGATGAAGCAAAAGCTGAAGAGTATATTTATTGGTTGTACGCGCTAATCTCAGGAACTGCTGGTTTCAATTGAAAAAATACTAGGTCTGGAATAACCCGTTTATCGAGGAATGCTATAACTAATGAGAGAGCAGTGGTGGCCGAGTGGTAACGGCTCCGACTTACGAGTTGTAGATCGCGGGTTCGAACCCAGCTAGGCGCATTACTTTGTGTTATTTATTTCATCACCACTGCTCTCAAAACGGTGTGAGGAAAACATCGTGAGGAAACCGGCATGTCCTAGAACCAAAAATTCGAAGACGTGTGACATTCACCATCCCGCACTGGGTCCGCGTGGTGGATTACGGGCCATTCCCTCTCTTAGAGAGGAGGGCTGAGTCCCAGCAGTGGGAACATTATAAGGCTGATTATACTTATATATACTACTAGCTTCTGCCAGCGGCTTCGCCCGCGTGAAAGTATGTTTCTATTAACAAACTTTGGTAGATATTTATTAGATCTACAATTAATTAGAAAATTTTATGGTTCTATCTTTTATAGTTTAGGCAGCGTACGCAAAATAAGTAACTTTTCTGGTTGGTTTTTCACACCTCGTGTCCGAAAAACTCAAATATCTTACAGAACCCTATTTTTTTCCAAAATAAAATATAGCCTATGTTACTTGTGGATAATGTAGCTTTCGAATGTTGAAAGAATTTTTAAAATCGGTCCAGTAGTTTTTGAGCCTATTCATTACAAACAAACAAACAAAGTTTTCCTCTTTATAATATTAGTGTAGATACCACAACTTATAGAGCGGAGTAGTTCTTAAAAATACGGGTGAAACCGCAGGAAACAGTCTTATATAGATATTATACAGGGTTATTTTAATTAATTGGTTAAAAATTCTTCCGTTTTGCCGAGTTATGTAAACATCAAATATACTAAACAGTAGATATTTTACTATACATTTCAAAGATCAGGTTATTACATATACTCGTAATATGACTACATAATAACTTGAAAGTACTCATGAGATTACTTTCACTGTCCAAAAATAGCCTACATATAAAAAATAACTCTGTGTGAATTCTTCACACAACGTTGTTTTTAGTTTAATCTATCTACTACAAAAACAAAAATCGGTCAAGTGCGAGTCGGACTCGCGCTTTGATGGTTCCATACAAACTTACCTTTATGTATGTATGTAAATCGACTACCTGTATGCGCAGAGTACTGGAGTTCTTTGGCCACATTGCCAGGAAAAATGGCCACAACCTTGAACAGCTCATCGTAACTGGCATGGTTGATGGCAAACGACCAAGAGGCCTTAGCCCAAAAAGATGGGCAGATCAGATCAGCTCCACACTGGACACCCAATTGCACGTGGCACTTCATGACGCTAAGAACCGGCACAGATGGCGAAATACCATCAGAAAAAAACTAATCCAGCGGGAACTTCACGACCTTCAGTAATGAGGAATACGACTCGAGAAGGAGGAAGATGTATGTAAACAGTTCGATACACGAATCGAGTTTCCATTTTTTTTCCAATGTAACTAAAGATTTACGGTTTTCAGTTTCAATTATTTATTCAATTTACTTTTTGCTTTGCCTTGCTTCTTGCCAAATTTCAAGACTAGGTCAACGGAAAGTATGCTACAGGTTTTGATTTCCTTGCGTGTGTACAAATATATGCGGCAAACGGAGCTTAACTTTAGATTTCGTTGAATTATAAGTGTAGTGTGTGTGTGTGTGTGTGTAGTGTGTGTGTGTGTGTGTGTGTGTGTGTGTGTGTGTGTGTGTGTGTGTGTGTGTGTGTGTGTGTGTGTGTGTGTGTGTGTGTAGTGTGTGTTATTCTTGTACCTATTCGCCTTTTCTCTCTCTTTTATTGCTCCTACCACTATTTAACTCTGCATCACCCTAAGGTTGACTGGTAGAAAATGCCTAAGGCATTAAGTCCGCCGCTGTATTTAATAAATAAATAAGTGTGATTCTTTCACTGCTCTGTTTAGTTAACTTAAATATTTGATGCTAGCTTCTGCCAGGGGCTTCGCCCGCATGAAAGTATATTATAATAAATTATAGTCTTCATACTAACTTTGGACCCCCGTTTCATCCCTTTAGGGGGTGAATATTGAAAAATCCTCTCTTAGTCCTTACTTACATCATAAAACGAAATCTTGTGCAAAATTTCACACTCTTAGTTCCAGTAGTTTCGGCTGTATGTTGATATGTCAGTAAGTTTCTCCTTTCTAACCGGCTTCAAAAAAAAGGAGGAAGTTATCAATTCGGTTGTATTTTTTTTATGTGTTTCCTCAGAACCCTGTCGTTTATGGACCGATTCGCAATAATTTTTTTTTTTGAAGGTTATCCAGATTTAATCCAGTTCTGATGATGGGATCTATGAGGAATCGAGGGAACTCCTCAAACATTAAAGGCAACCATATAGTTATTTTGGTATTTTCATCGAGAACTTAAGCATTTACAGTCAAAAGTAACATTTCATGAAGTGGAACTGATGAAGAAGACCAGAAATGGCCAACGGAACTTCATACTAACATTGATATCTTAACGAAGATAGTTAAGCAACTTTGACGCTACAAATAAACAAATGGTTCTGAATAGTTATGTTAAAACTTTTTTTACCTATAAAGATTTATTTTAGTTTGATACCTCCATGTGTTTCTTAAAAAACAGTGTAAGGAATAAAGGTACTATTTTGGCCGACTGAGGTACAGAACCCTGACAAATATGATGAGATGAGTCAGTCTTATAATGTTCCCACTGTTGGAACGCAGGCCTCCTCTCTAGTAGAGAGAATGGGCCATAATCCACCACGCGGGCCTAGTGCGAGTTGGTGGATGTCACATGTCCTCGAATTTTTGATTCTTGGACATGCCGGTTTACTCACGATGTTTTCCTTCACCGTTTTGAGAGCAAAACAACATACGTTCTAACAAATATGAAGTTACAATATTCGTATTCCAAAAATCTGTCACCTAGACAGATAACAGATTCTTGGGACACAAGCTCTAGGGTGGAGCGTAAGGGCGTGTCAGACTTTTACAAATTAAAACCACATTTGTGTCCTTCAGTTATATTTTGCGTTCTCGGACCACGGGTTTCCTTTTCAGCAATTCCCCGTGAGTATGACTACGACTGCTACATTTCATCATCGTCCTTTCCTCTTCATCAACTTCCTAACCTCTTCATCATTTTCCTAGCCTCTTCATCATCTCCTTAGCGTCTTCATCATCTTCCTAGTACCTTCCGTCGTGTACCTAGCCTCTTCATCATCTTCCTAACCTCTACATCATTACCCTAGCATCTTCATCATCTTCCTAACCTCTACATCATTACCCTAGCATCTTCATCGTCTCCCTAACCTCTACATCATCACCCTAGCATCTTCATCATCTTTCTAACCTCTACGTCATCACCTTAGCCTCTTCATCATCACCCTAGCCTCTTCATCATCTCCCTAGCCCCTTCATCATCTTCCTAGCCTCTTTGTCATCTTCCTAGCCTCTATATCCTCTCCCTAGCCTCTTCATCATCTTCCTTTCCTCTTCATCATCTTCCGAGCCTCTTCGTCATCTTCCTAGCCTCTTCGTCATTTTCTTAGCCTCTTCATCATCGTCTTAGCCTCTTCATCATCTTTATCATCTTCCTAGCCTCTTCATCATCTTCCTAGCCTCTTCATCGTCTTTCTAGCGTCTTTATCATCTTCCTAGCCCTTTGCCAAGTATCATGAGATCGGCTTTTAGTCTAACCGGATGCGGCTGAATGCCTGTGTTTTACGTGTAGCGACTACCACTTTTAATAGTCACAATGTAACAACCAAATGTCTGCTCTAATTTCGCTTGCGATTAAAGACGGCTACAACGACCATCAACACTGAGTAATTAGAAAGGTACAGTTAATCAGAAAAATATATCTAACGACTACATTACTACATTACAACATACTACTCTAAATATATCTACCATTTTTTATTAATGTGGGTTATTAGACAAAGTTTTAGAAATGGTATCGTTTTAATGTGACACAAATAACCGTGGAAAAGAGTATCTTAAAGATCAACAAAATAAACATGACCAGGAATATCTTATTGAGATAAAAAAACTAAAATAACAAGATGCGCATACGCAAGCTCTAAGATTGAAGTGGAAATGGCTAAGACAATTCTATTAATATCTTGGTATGAAAATATTGTAAAATCAATCATTTTAGGGTTCCGTACCTCAAAAAGGAAAAACGGAACGTCCAGCGGTCTGTCTGTCAAGACACTTCATCTCGGGAACGCGTGGACGTACCGAGTCCCTTGAAACTGTGAAAAAATTAAACTTCTAATTTAAAAAGAAGGTAAAGGGTCTTGTCAGATAGACAGATAAAAAATCAGACTGACCGACTGACAGACAGACTGACAGACTGACAGACAGACTGACAGACAGACTGACAGACAGACTGACAGACTGACAGACTGACAGACTGACAGACTGACAGACTGACAGACTGACAGACTGACAGACTGACAGACTGACAGACTGACAGACTGACAGACTGACAGACTGACAGACTGACAGACTGACAGACTGACAGACTGACAGACTGACAGACTGACAGACTGACAGACTGACAGACTGACAGACTGACAGACTGACAGACTGACAGACTGACAGACTGACAGACTGACAGACTGACAGACTGACAGACTGACAGACTGACAGACTGACAGACTGACAGACTGACAGACTGACAGACTGACAGACTGACAGACTGACAGACTGACAGACTGACAGACTGACAGACTGACAGACTGACAGACTGACAGACTGACAGACTGACAGACTGACAGACTGACAGACTGACAGACTGACAGACTGACAGACAGACTGACAGACAGACTGACTGACAGACGGACAGACAGACTGACAGACTGACAGAAAAACTGACAGACAGGCAGACTGACAGACAACAAAGTGATCCTAAAAGGGTTCCGATTTTACCTTTGAGTTACGGAACCCTAAAAAAAATTTTGAGCCAAGAGACAAACCCACATTGTCGGACATGGCCAATGTCCTATAACGACTCGTCCTGTGTGTCCTACACCCATCGGATTCCCACGACACTAAGCAGGTCATCGGACCAGCTTGTGGAAGGCCTTCCAACGCATGTCTTCCATCACGTGGTCACCACTCCAGAACCTTTCAGCCCCATCGACGATTTGTTCTGTTAGCAATGTGTCGTGCCAAACTTAAGTGGCAGTGCCACTTAAGTTTAACAATTCTTCAGGCAATGTCGGTAATCTGAGTTCTCCTGCAATAAGGTATGAAAAATAAAAAGGTTTAATTGTTATTATATCGTAAAATATTGTTTGGTTTATTTATTTATTTATTTATATATACTTTATTGCATACCAAGTTACAGATTTACAAATTGAATTGTAATACAATATAAAACATACAATTGGCAGCCTTATCGCACTCGGCGATTTCTTCCAGGCAAATGGTTATGGTCTTCACTAATTTACCTCTTAATTATATCTGAAACTATTAACCAAATGTTAACTAATTATATTTAAGAATCTGTCCCCTTTTAACTCTAAACGATGGTTTCAATTAGACTGACATTCTGCCAGTGATAACATTGTCGAAAATCCAAAATGTTTCGGATTAAACCCGTATACAGAGGTGGCCCGGTGGAAACGGCCTTGATTTACCAGGTTTACGTAGAGAATTCAAACACACCTTCACTCAAAAGTGAAGGAAAACATCTTGAGGAAACCGAAATGTACAACTACAAGAACCAAAATCTCAAAGATTGTGCCATCGACCAACCCGCCCAAGGCCAGCGTGCTGGATTGCTCTCCCACATTCTTAGAGAGGAGGCCTGAGTCCCAGCAGTGGGCCATTATAAAGAGTGATTAATAAACTTTTTTTAAAATAATATAGCCTAGTGCTTGACTGCAATCCCACTTGTCGGTAAGTAGTGATACAATTGTTGCTGGTGAGTTTATTAAGAGCCTATTTACTCTAGCCTTGAAAACATAAGCTTGTGTTATTCTTATACATTTCAGGATTTTTGACAATCACATTCAAAGCATTTAACATTTAAATAAATCATTTATAGGCACATTCAAATTGTAAAGAAGCTGGTCAATCAAAAAGAATTGCACATTCCGAAGCGTATGAATGATGTCAATGGAGAACACGTGCAAAAAAATTCATAGACACTCTTTTAAATCTTGTTATTTATATAGGTATATCTAAAATATTTATTATCTTGTCGACGGTAAAATATCAAGCCCCTCTTGAGAAGACACCGTAGCTAATGCAGATTCCAGCATCTATTTATAATTTTAGTTTTTGCTAACTTAATAAAATCAACGTAATTAGTGCTGGTGCTACTGTTAAATTCGATAGACAATTAGTGACAGCTTGACAAAAGTATCGGAACAAAAATATCGCGGTTAGAATGAAAAGTAAGTCTTAGTTACGCAAATTAAAGCACAAGTTATTCCTTTTGATATCAAAAGCTATTATTGCTGAAATTTGGCATAAAACAAGGTCTTATAGTACAGGAATAAATCTGAAAATAATAAATTTGTTGTGAGGTCACAATTTTTTTTTTGCGATTTGGAAATTCTTCAAAACTCCATTCGGGAATTGAACTATTTACGTAGTTAACTTTGTACGGAACCCTCAGTGCGCTATTCCGACTCGCACTTGCCCAGTTTTTTCTACTGTGAACTTCCACACATCATGGTTTAGTATCAAATTGGGCTAAGAAGACCTACATCTCTACTTTCTCCTACTCTTCTTTCGTAGGTATGCTATGTAGAAATAAGCATCACCTTTGTACTATTCTTCTGTTTTCTTCTTCTTTTCTTTTATTATTGTATGTAAATAAATTGTTAAATAAATAAATAAAAAGACCTCTTTCCATTTCTTTCATTGGTCCTGGCTCTAAACCACTTCTGGCCAATTCCTAAGGAAGACATCTAAGTCGTCCCAGTACAAGTTAGATCATCATCATTTCAGCCGAAAGACATCCACTGTTGGACATAGGCCTCCCCAAGGGTCTCCACAACGACCGGTCCTGTGCGTCTCGCCAGGTCGTCGGTCCACCTTGTGGGAGGCCTTCCAACACTGCGTTTTCCGGTGCGCGGTCGCCACTCTAGAACCTTTCGGCCCCATCGACCATCTGTTCTACGAGCAATGTGCCTTGCCCACTGCCAATTTAGTTTGGCGATTCTTCGGGCTATGTCGGCGACCTTGGTATTTCTGCGGATATCTTCATACAAGATACAAGTTAGGTATAATAAAAATAATGTTTTACTATTTTATTAGTATTGTTGTGTTATCTTGTTCTCCTGTGTATATCTTCATTTGTTCGATCACGCAAGGAAATAAACTTCAAACATAGCCTAGCATAAGATTGCTGGGTTACCGATACAGCCCGAAGAATCGCCAAGCTTAAGTTGCAGCATGCAAGGCTCATTGCTCGCAGAACATATGGTCGAAAGGGTTCTGGAGTGGCGACCGCATTCCGAAAGATGTAACGTTGTAAGGCTTCCCACAAGGTGGAAAGATAATCTGGTGAGGGTTGCAGGAATCCGATGGATGTGAGACGCACACGTTGTGACGATACTTGGGCATATTTCCAGCAGTGAACGTCAATCGGCTGAAAAGATAATGATGTTATGTTATCCTTGTTTGTTCGGGTAATGGGTAAAGACTTGGTAATCACTTGTAAAGATATGTTCCTATAAATTAATAGAACTTTAATGTCATAATCATAAAGTCTAGTTTTGTGAAGAGAAAATAAATGAAGATTCACAGGCCGGCACACAGTTTGATGCCGGAGATTTAAGACCTGATTTTATATTTATCTATTATAGCGTTACTGAAACGGTGATTAGGTTTTTTAACAGCTCTAGTTTACGAGATAGACACAAAAAAGGTTTTTTTTTCCTAAAAAAGCTATATTGTGATAATCTACAGAAATAATTGGTTTTTTAACGATTTTCTTTGGTGGAATTGGCGTAGCCTATCGCGCTTAGATTCCCAGCAGGAAGTCTGCCAATATTTGAACGTCTCATCCCCTTTAATATTTGTTTTCTATCGTTTTTATACCTTGATAGAAACATGCTCCTTTGTTTTTCACTGATATTTCTAAGGTTATGTTTTAAGAAACCGATATGCCTGTGAAATAATTGTACTTGGATGCATACATGCTTTTTGATTAAACATTTCATTAACCAACTTTTTATAGTCAGAATTCTTGATTTCCAACAAATTTGTGTGACCCCCGCGAATAATTTTTACATAGGCTTTTGATAAATCCATATCTTTAACAAGGTCTAGGGGTTTCTTATGTAAAATAGGTTCTAGATGGGTTGATGTTTCACCTAAAAATTCGTCATTGCTTTCTTCAGAGAGCAAAGATTCTCAATCTCAATATTTTCCTACTGTTGCTGTGGTAATTTATCTAAATATTTATTACCTATTCACATTTCTTTAAAGTAAGAAAGTTTAGGTTATTTAAATTTATGGTCGTGTTGCTGTTTATTTTCCCAATATATGTCATACAAAAATAATAGTCAGCGAGATGGTTCCTTTCTTCTTTCCAAATCATGGGTGCCCCTAACTTTAGTAATACATCCCATAAAATCGTCCTCTAAACTGTCGGAGCCCAGACCTCTGCGGTGCTATCGCTGCCACGTGGGGTACCACGCCGGGGCTTTTTGCGCCACGGAAGTGGACCGCAGTGACCGCTGCTTCCAGTGCGGTTAGCCAGTGCACAAGATGGTTGAATGCCGTGCAACGCCGCACTACTACGCATGTGCGGCGGCAGGCAAGCCGGCCGTCAATCGGGCTGAAAGCAGGTCCTGCGACCCCCCGCCAAGGCCAAGGGTAAGGTCCGAATGCTAATCCACCCCGACGTCCTCATCGCAGCCTCCTCTTTGGCTGCCGCCGCTGTCACTGCTGCAACCCCCGCGGCAGGGCCCACACGTGGGGCTCGGGTGAAGACTGTAAAGGGCTATTAATAAAAATGTGTGCGGATGCAAGGTGAGTCAGTGGTGGACATATCGTTCGCTAGCCCTGCTCTGTATGTCGCAAATCTGCGTCGTGGCAATGCCCCGAGTCCGGCCAGGACGTGCCCGGCGCCAAGTGTACAGGTGGTCGCCAGAGATTGCGGCACTGCGCAATGCGTGCAATGCCGAGCGTCGCCAGTACGCCAGACACTGCATACACCGCATCCGCCCGCCGGATGCGGAGGCCAGAGAGGCGGAGCAGTACGAGGGATACAGAGTGGCGAAGTGCACCCTCCGAGCGGAAATAAAGCGGGTCAAGTTGGAGGCCCGCAACGTTGGGCTGAGAACGGACGGACGGTTACCCGTAAGAATGCCCCTACAAGGTGATGCGGGAAAAACAACTCCGCCCCTGAGCTCCCCCGCCCACGCAGAGTCTCGCACATGGCTCCGTCACCAGCAATGTCTAACGCGGACTACGATTGTGACGACGACGACAATGCTCCAGAGGTGACTGCGGTAGCAATGAGTGAGGCGGTATGAAAGCAGAGTACCATGAATACCGCCCCAGGACCCGACGGCTTGCCTGGAAAAGCCATGGAGGATCTCAGGTCTCGATTAAAGGATTTTTAAGTTTTTCTTCAGCGCATGCATGGAGAGGGGCCAGTTCACACTTCGCTGGAAGACGGGGAAACTGGCCCTTATCGCGAAGCCGAGGCGCCCAGCAGACTCTCTATCTGCATATCGGCTCATTGTGCTGCTCGACGAGGTGGGCAAGCTCGTTGAAAGAGTAATTTCAAACCGCCTCGTCGCGCACCTAGCACGGGCGTGGCCGCACCTTGCGGACCGTCACTTCGGCTTTCGCAGGGGGTGCTCCACGGTGGATGAGATCATGCACGTGCGAGTCCTCACAGGTGTGTCGTCGTGGTGTCTTTGGACATAACTAAAGCCTTCAATTCCCTGCCCAGGAATAGCGTTAGGAGGGCTCTCCGGTATCAACAGGTACCTGACTACCTCTTTCGTGTGATCGAGAACTACCTGTCGGACAGGTACATCATCTACCCTGGTCACTAGCGAGAGTGGAAACAGCGAGAGATGTCGTGCGGTGTTCCGCAGGGATCGGTACCAGGACCGCCCTTGTGGAACATCGGGTACGACTACGTGCTGCACGGCGACCTCCCTGACGGGGTTAGAGTGGTCTGTTACGCAAACGACACGCTGGTCCTGGCGCAGAGAGATTCGTACAGGGCGGCGGTCGAACTAGCGACACGCGGGGTTGCGATAGTCGTTGGCTAGATCGTGCTGTTGGGACTCGTGGTGGTACTGCACAAGTCCGAGGCCATGTGTTTTCATGGCCTTCGGAGCGCGCCGCCTCAGCGTTCCCAGTTAACGGTAGGATGAGTTCACATCGCAGTCAGGTCGACGATGAAGTACCTGGGACTCGTCCTCGCCAGCCAGTGGAATTTTTTCTCCCAGTACTATTTATATTTATACAATTTTCTGGCACCCAAACCGAATTGGACTGGGGCTGCCCTCAAGCGGCTCCTGCCCAACCTCGGGGATCCAGACGCCTCCTGCCAAAGGCTTTACGCAGGCATCGTCCGGTCAATGGCCCTTTATGGGGCGCCGGTGTGGGTGCCGTCACGGCGAAAGTGACCGGCGGCCCAACTGAACGTGAGCCAGAGGGTCATGGCTATGCGGATGGTGCGGGGATACTGCACAGTTTCCCGCGAAGCGAGTAGCCTCCTTGCTGGCCTGCCACCATGGGATCTGGAGGCAACAGTCCTTGCACACATGCACGATCTGCGCGAGGTGATGCAACGCCGGAGCAATGCATGGCAGACAGAATTCCGGCGGGATCTCATGGTGCAATGGCGACAGCAACTATTGCAATCCAGTGCTGGGCACGCCATAATTATGGCGGTAAATCCCCTCTGTAAGGAGTGGCTGTAAAGGCAACACGGCGTCCTAGGGTCTGATTCTGAAAGGAAGACTTGGCTCTGGTATGAAAGGCAACGAAAGAACAAGACTGGGTTTTTAGTCAGTAAAAGTAAGACACTATCTCCCGCCCGCCCAAGAGATTGGATGTCATTGGATGAATTTGCTACCGAAAAAAAAAGAAAAAAAGCTTTGGGGTGCTGGGTCTTTGGCGTACGAAGAACCGAAGCCAACTTGCAAAAGCTCTTAGACACTTCATGGACAGTGGTATCAACCGACGATTATCCTTAAACGCGCTATGCTAGTGCACCTAATGACGAGACCGAGTTGTTGGGCTATGGTTTTGGCAGTCTTAAATGGATTGTATACCAACAATTATAAAAAAAAACTGGCCCCTATTCGAGCTGTTTACTTTTGCAATATTGTAAATATTTAACCATAATAATTATCCCCACCGACCTTGTTCCCACGTTGTCGTCGTGGTGGGGCTTGCGTGTCTTTATGACCTTGAGGGCTATGCCGGTAGAGCTACTCATGCCGGAAGGCCTCAAGCGAGAGACCAGACCAAGAGGAACACACAGGCGGAGTCCAGACGGACCGCCACGGAGGGTGCACTGTCCAGAAGCATCGGCACCAACAGCTGTTGGTGTTTTTGGACAGTGGTTTTGAGAGAGTGGGTTCGCCTCGGGTACGCGTCTGCTTATCAGACGTGACCACGATGGCGAACGTGTTATTGGGGACCCCACCCCAATATAAAAAAAAGGCAAAGCTGTGTACAGCAACAATCATGAGTGCGGATAGTAAAAATATTACTACCCCAGGAGGGTACCTGCTTGCAGGAGAATCCCTCCCCGAGCAGAGCTCGGGCTGCCCCTCGTATTCTGGGGGGGGCAACTACCGCCTCGGGTCTTCGGACCCTGTACCGTCCTTCGTGGACGCAAAGAGCCAGGGTGGCTCACTCACCGGTAGCGTGGAGTCCCTGGGACCTGTTCCCAGCACGTCCGCTGCGCCGGTGGGTCCTGCAGAGGCCGGCAGGAGCTTCGGCCTCAGGGAGGTGAGTGGAGATGCGGCGTCGGACTCCGATGCCGCGTCATCGCTCACTTCGGAGAGGATGGAGGTGGAGGAGTCCGCCGCCAAGGCCAAGACCCAGTTCCTCAAACGCCCCTTGTTGGGGGATGGCCAGAGGAGGACATCATCTGATGATGAACTGGGGGCATCGGCTCGCAAAATCTCCACCGCTGTGCGGGGTGCGGGCCGAAAGCTGGCAAAGGGGAGTAGGCCACCCCTGAAAACCGCCAGGAAGGAGCGCCACACCGGGGCACCCAGTAGTCGGGCCGGCCCCTCGGAGTCTGAGCCTCCGGGCAGCGAGCCTGAAGGCATGGAGGAGGCACTGGCCAGGTTCAGAGAGGTCGTAACGGCTGCCGTCCAAAGCGTTGCGAAGAAGAGGGAGAGGGTCTCCAAACGGAATTCCATCCCCCAGGCTACGACCTCAATTCTAGAGGCACTGGGGTTGGTACTGGAGCCCCTCAAAAAGACCTTAAACCGACGGATTGGACGGCTCGAAGCAGACCTGGCCAGTCTCCGGGGCGCTGGCCCTGAGGCGGCGCCAAAAGGAGGACGCAAGCAGGGGCAAAGTCGGCCCCAGCCCTCGCCCCAGGTGGAGAGCGAGGTGCTGACCCTGCTGCGGCAGGAACTGGCTGCCTTTCGGCAGCAGCAGCAGGAACAGCAGCAGCAGTTCCAGGAGCGGGTCCAGCGGCAATTCGCTGTCCTGGAGGGCATAGTGCTGCGCCCCCCGCTTGCGGCCTCCGGCCTGAAAAGGGCGGTCTCGTACGCCGCCGCCGCCGCGGCTGCTGCGCCCAAAGCCGGCCCGTCTGGGCAGACTGGGCGCGGAGCCGTGGTGTCGGAACCGACGAGGACGGTCCCGGCGGCTAAGCCACAGCAGCGGCAGGGGAAGCCTACCCCTTCCCCGAAAGGCAGAACGGTGCCTGCCGCTGAACTGGCAAGACCTCCTGCGGCGGCGGCGACTAGGCCGCGCCTGCCGCCTCCCTTGCCTGAAGAACCCTCGGCTGGCGCCGAATGGACGGTCGCCGGCGCCAGCAGGAAGGCGGGCAAGGTGGCCAGAGCGGCGAAGAAGCGCGAGCGGCGACAGCAGCGCAAGAAGCGGGCCATGGCAGCCAGGCTTCGCGCCCCAAATTCCGCAGCTGTAGTGATCACACTACAGCCAGCTGCGGAAAAGAAGGGCGTGAGCTATGACATGGTCATGGCGAAGGCGAAGCAGGCGGTGGTGGATCACCTCGACGAGTTCGGAGCCTCTGAAGGCTTCCGAATGAGGCGCACCGCAACCGGGGCCCGAATATTGGAGGTCCCTGGTGCGGACAGCGGCTCTGCCGCGGACGCCCTGGCCGCAAGGATCAGGGCGTCCCTGGACGTCGAGGAGGTCCGAGTGTCCAGGCCCACAAAGTGCATAGACATGCGCATCATGGGCCTGGATGACTCCGTCAGGGTGGAAGAGGTAGTGGCCGCCGTCGTCAGGGCGGGAGGATGCCAGGCCGACCAAGTGCGGGCGGGCACCATCCGTGCTGACAGCACGGGCATGCGGGCCGTTACGGTCAGCTGCCCCGTGTCGGCGGCTAAAGCCATCACGGCTGAAGGCCGAAGGCTCTTGGTGGGCTGGGTCTCCGCGCAGGTAAAACTGCTGGAGCCCAGACCTCTGCGGTGTTACCGCTGCCACGTGGGGCACCACGTGGGGGCCCACTGCGCCGCGGAGGTGGACCGCATTGACCGCTGCTACCAGTGCGGTCAGGCCGGTCACAGGGCCGTCGAATGCCGTGCAACGCCGCACTGCTACGCATGTGCGGCGGCAGGCAAGCCGGCCGACCACCGGGCTGGGGGCAGGTCCTGCGACCCCCCCGCCAAGGCCAAGGCCAAAGTTCGGAGGCCTATCCACCCGGACGTACTCACCGCCGCAGCCGCTTCCTTGGCTGCCGCCGCTGTCGCCGTCGCACCCGCCGCGGCAGGGCCCTCACGGGGGGCTCGGGAGGAGACTGTAATGGACTGTCAATAACGACCCCATTACGTCTCCTCCAGGCGAACATCAACCACTGCGCCCCCGCTCAGGATCTGTTGCTCCAGAGCATGGCGCAGTGGTCGATCAATATCGCCGTGGTCTCCGAGCCGTACAATGTCCTGCCCAGGGGAGACTGGGTGCGGGACCTGGACGGCTCGGTGACCCTAATTTCGTCGGCCGCCGCCGGTACCCCGACCCTCGAGGCCGTCACGAGGGGACGGGGTTGCGTGGCAGCACGGTTCGGGGACATTGCAGTGGTAGGCGTCTACCTGTCCCCGAGCAGATCTCTCGGCGATCTTCACATCTCCCTAATGGAGCTGAAAGCCGTCGTCGCTGGGTTTGGTTCCCTCCCCGTGGTCGTTTGCGGGGACTTCAATGCCAAGAACTTGGCTTGGGGTTCCCGGCTCACGAACCAGCGGGGTCGGATGGTGGAGGACTGGGCTCTGGAGACAGGCCTGGTCGTCCTAAACCGGGGTTCTGTCCCCACGTGTGTGCGGATGCGGGGTGACTCAGTGGTGGACATCTCGTTCGCCAGCCCCGCTCTGTCGCCGCGTGTCGTCGACTGGCGCGTTATGGAGGGGGTGGAGACGTTTTCGGACCACCGGTACATCCGGTTCGACGTCTCCGCCCAAACCTCGATTGCGCCGGTCCGACAGAACCCTTGTGGTCCGCGGTGGGCGCTGAAGCAGATGGACCGGGAGCTCCTCCTGGAAGCCGCGACGGTACAGGCCTGGGTGCAAGCACCGGACAGGCCTGTCGACATAGACGTCGAGGCAGAGTGGTTCCGGGAGGCCATGTCGCAAATTTGCGACGCGGCAATGCCCCGAGTCCCTCCAGGACGTGCTCAGCGCCAGGTATACTGGTGGTCGCCGGAGATTGCGGCACTGCGCAACGCGTGCAATGCCGCGCGACGCCGGTATGCCAGATACCGCAGGCGCCGCATCCGTCCACCGGATGCGGAGGCCAGAGAGGCGGAGCTGTACGAGGGGTACAGAGCGGCAAAGCGCACCCTCCGAGCGGAGATAAGGCGGGCCAAACTTGAGGCCCGCAACGTGTGGCTGGGGACTCTGAATGGGGACCCATGGGGACGCCCGTACAAGTTGGTACGGGACAAACTCCGCCCCTGGGCTCCCCCGCTGACGCAGAGTCTCCGGCCCCAGCTCGTGGAGGGTGTGGTGAGCACTCTGTTCCCCACACGAGGGGAACACTCTCCCCCGCCCATGGCTCCGCCACCAGCGGTGTCCGACGCGGACCACGATGGCGACGACGACGACAACGCTCCAGAGGTGACCGAGGTAGAGATGAGAGTGGCGGTACGAAGGCTGAGTGCCAAAAATGCCGCCCCAGGACCCGACGGCTTGCCTGGGAAGGCATGGGTCCTGGCCATGGAGGCTCTCGGGCCTCGACTAAGAGGGCTCTTCAGCGCATGTATGGAGAGGGGCCAGTTCCCACTTCGCTGGAAGACGGGGAAACTGGTCCTCATCGCGAAGCCGGGGCGCCCCGCGGACTCTCCGTCCGCGTACCGGCCCATTGTGCTGCTCGACGAGGTGGGCAAGCTCTTTGAAAGAGTAGTTGCAGACCGCCTCGTCGCACACCTAACACGGGTGGGGCCGGATCTGGCGGACGGCCAGTTCGGCTTTCGCAGGAGGCGCTCCACGGTGGACGCCATCATGTGCGTGCGAGCTCTCACGACGGGGGATGCAGTGGCCCAGGGCAGGTGTGTCGTGGCGGTGTCTTTGGACATCGCCAACGCCTTCAACTCCCTGCCTTGGAGTAGCATTGGGAGGGCACTCCGGTATCACCGGATGCCCGACTACCTCTGTCGTGTGGTCGAGGCGTACCTGTCTGACAGGTACATAACCTACCCTGGTCACCAGGGGGTGTGGGAACGTCGAGAGATGTCGTGCGGTGTTCCGCAGGGATCGGTACTAGGGCCGCCCTTGTGGAACATCGGATATGACTACGTGCTGCGCGGCGACCTCCCTGACGGGGTCAGCGTGGTCTGCTACGCAGACGACACGCTGGTCCTGGCGCAGGGAGAGTCGTACCAGGCGGCGGTCGAACTAGCGACACGCGGGGTCGCGACAGTCGTTGGCAGGATCCAGGAGCTGGGACTCGAGGTGGCATTGCACAAGTCCGAGGCCATGTGCTTTCACGGCCCTCGGAACGCGCCACCACCGGGTTCCCAGCTAACGGTGGGAGGAGTCCACATCGGCGTCGGGTCAACGATGAAGTACCTGGGACTCGTTCTCGACAGCCGATGGGATTTCGACGAGCATTTCCGACGTCTGGCTCCCAAACTAAATCGGACTGGGGCTGCTCTCTCGCGGCTCCTGCCCAACCTTGGGGGTCCAGACGCCTCCTGCCGGAGGCTCTACGCGGGGATCGTTCGGTCCATGGCCCTTTATGGCGCGCCGGTGTGGGCGCCGGGGCTGCGGAAGCAGCCGGCGGCCCGGCTGAACGCGTGCCAGAGGGTCATGGCCATACGGATGGTGCGTGGATACCGGACGATTTCCCGCGAAGCGGCGACCCTTCTTGCTTGCCAGCGACCATGGGAACTGGAGGCAACAGTCCTTGCACTCATGCACGAACGGCGCATGGAGATGCAACGCCGGGGCGAAACTCCGCTGCCGCAACAAGTCGCGGCATGGCGGACAGAGTTCCGGCGAGTTCTCATGGAGAAATGGCGACAGCGACTGTCGCGACCCCGTGCTGGGCACGCCACAATTATGGCGGTAAGTCCCCTCTTTGAGGCGTGGTTGGAAAGACCTCACGGCGTCCTCACATTCCGCATGACGCAGGTCCTCACCGGACACGGTAAGTTCGGGAGGTTCCTGCACCGGATTCGTGCGGAAACGACGCCCGGGTGTCGCCACTGTGTGGCCCACCCGGAGGACACGGTGGAGCACACGGTGGAGGTGTGCCCCGCTTGGGCAGAGCAACGCCGTGACCTCGTGAGGGCAATCGGCGGCGGTGATCTCTCGCGCCGGGCCTTGGTTCAGGCCATGCTCCGGAGCGAGGAGGAGTGGCAGGCGGTCGCCTCCTTCTGCGAAGCAGTAATGCTAGCTAAGGAGGCGGCCGATCGCGTGAGGCAACGGTCCTTACGCTCCAACCGCCGCCGGGATTCCGATCCCGATTTCCGGCCACCGTAGGCGCGGGCTTGTAGACGGCGAGCAATGGGTGGCTCGCCGTCTGACCGTCCGGTAACCGTCCGGACCGAGCCCAAGTCGTCGACGGCGCGTTTTGTTCCACGCGCGCCTCAAGGAGATGTCAGCAAATCGTAGGGGCCCAGCAGGGTCGAAGCCTACTGGGGCCACGGGTAGTGTGAAAGCGGAACCCGGGGCCCTGGGACGAAGGCAACGAAGGAACAGGAGTGGGTTTTTAGTCAGTAAGAGTCTGACACTATCTCCCGCTCCGCCCAAGAGCGGGGATGTCATTAGGATGATTTTCCCACCCAATAAAAAAAAAAAAAAAAAAAAAAAACCATAATAATTATGACAGGCTGTACAATCAGCATAATTATTATTTAATTATGACAGGCTGTACAATCAGCATAATTATTATACTGATTGTACAGAATTTGAAAGATACAGTTTTCAATTGACACTGAAGAAAAAGAAATACTCGACCAGCCAATAATACCTAAGACCATTGACTTGATGGCCTCCAATAGTTATGTAAAAAGGAAAAAACAGAAAGTATCAAGTTCGATACAAAAAGAAAAAAAAACGTAGGTATTGTCATTGTATTTATATTAAAAGAGAAGAATAGATACACGTGTAGACGCAACGTGTTAAGAGCGGTTCACTAGTGTTTCATCTAAACTCCATAGTCAAATTTTTATTTAACAACAAACGTTTCGTATACTATTTATTTCACAAACGTTTCGTTCTACAAATGTTTCATTTTACAAACTCTCGCTTTACAAACTTTGTTTTTGGCAAATGCTTCTTTTGATAAATGGTTCAGATGATATTTAATCATTTATACATTTTTCATTTAATATTTTAATTCTTTTGGAAAACTTACGTTTATGTTAGATATCATTTTATAATAAATTTTCTAAACGATCAGGATGGTATTGTTTTGCATAATTGCACTGACATACTAAGTAGATGTTAATCATTCTGTTATCAACGAGTACAGTATTTTATTTAGTAAACATGCTCTCCTGGGTGGATTTATAGGTGGAAAGAAGATTTCTCCCTCTCCTATGTTTCCGGAGGATAGTTGCCGAAGCCCCACCATGCGAGGCTCCTACTTCTGGGTGGTTTAAAAAGATAACCACGAAGGAGATGGAGGGGTCTGTGTTCGCTCGATACGCTTTCTGAGTCGGGCTGCCTCAAGTCCCAAGCTTACTTCGCACGCTCTTGCATCTTAAGTTCTCTGTGCCTTTTTACTAAGTGGATGAGTGTCGATAAAAATAGCGGCAGCGGTGACAAATATTGAATGATATGAGAGAGAAAAAAGGTTAACTATAATAAGTTCGAAAAATATTTGACGCAGTTTCATTTCACCTAAAACTTTTCAACTATTATTGTTTCGTTTTTTTTCGTTACTCCGACGTTTCATATGGTCGAAAAACTTTCCGAACATTCATTATACCACTCTTTTAAGTACCATATTTTCAAACAAGGATACCTATTACTATTTTAAGCTTGCAGCATGCAAGCAGGCATGCAGTATGCAAGCAGGCATGCAGTATGCAAGCAGGCATGCAGCATAAGAGCAGGCATGCAGCATGGAAGCAGGCATGCAACATGCAGCAAGCTTTGTTTCTCTTACGGCTCCGGCACTGCGGGATTTGGGCGGCCCCACGCGAGCTTATCGTTGCAGATGGTTTAAACGCTCACCACCGCAGCTTAGGCCGTGAAATGTTGTTTCGGTGTGGTTAAAATATGGCAAACAAATCATTAGGCAAATGAAAAAGTTTAAAAGAGGTTTCGGCCAATAGCAAATAGTTATTTTTTAAATCGGTGGAATATAGTTCGGTTAAATAATACCTATGACACATGTGTCATAATACTTCTACTACCGAAGTATCATGATACTTCGGTGATCTAAAAATATGTCAAATAATGTATATATCCAAAAAGCCGTCCATCAATAATTTTCGGTAAAAGAAAATTCGAACAAAAAAAAAGTGATCGGTTTCCAAAAAACACTGGATTTCAGGTAGCCTTAATATGTTGTTTTATGAGATAAAATGATTAAAAAATGAATCATTTTTTAAATGACACGTTATTAAACAAAATCTTATTAACTATTTGGAAAACTTGTTGTTTAATGATGAAATATGTAGTGAACTATATGTTTTTTCCAATCATTGCTTGTCAAATGAAAATTTATAAATCAATTTTTGGTGAACTGACAGGACACCGTTAAGAACTCAATCACTTAAAATATTTTTTGCATTTCAATCGCGTGAAATAAAAAAGTTTTGAATGTTCCACTTCAATTAGTTTTTGCTTGACGAGTAATTAACTTTGTGGGTAAGTTTAATAATGCAGAATAGATAATTGTTTTGCTTGGATTTAGCTTTACTATACAACAGATAGGTGGCCTAATATTGAAGAGGTTTTTTTAAGGTGGTAAATCATCCAAAGACTTCTCGCGCTCTAGAGCGGAGGGTGAGGGGGTGTGTCAGACTTTTACTGACTAAAACCACACTTATTTTCCTCCTTTGCCTTGCGTTCCAGGACCCCGGGTTTCCCTTTCGGAAGTCAACCCATGGCTTCAGTAGGCTTCGGCCCTGCTGGGCCCCTACGATTTTGCTGTCATCTCTTTAAGCCGCGCGTGAAATATTACGTGCCGTCGACGACTCCGGACGTCCGGACAGTTACCAGACGGCCGGACGGCGAGTTTTTTTTTTCGAAGTATATATAAACCAGTGCTTGACCGCGATCCCACCTGATGTTAAGGAGTGATGCAATCATTGATGGTGAGGTGCACTAGTTTATTAGGAGCCTATTCACTCTAGACTTTAAGACACCCAAATTATAGTTGGACGGGAAGACCGCAGCAGGCAAATAGTGATTTCTGTTCGACGTTCGCTTAGGAATGATGATTGATGAAGCTTTTTATGAAATCACAATTTAATTCAATTGACTGCTGTTAATGAATTTTGATTATACCTACTTTTTTGTTACTGTAGTTTTTGTTAGGTAAAAATAAAATAAAAAAATGGACCTCAGCTAGAAAGTAAACTTATTTAACAATAAATAATCTATTTACCTCGGTACCGTTGACATTTTCGATAAATTTTCATCGCAGTTAAATTCGATCACCTTACGAATAAAAAAGTAATATTCGATCACCTTCAGTAGTTTTAATAGGTAAACTCAATACTAGATTTTTTTTATAAATTCTTGAGTACCTTGTTGGTTATATTGCTAATAAAATTATGTGGAGCATACTTTTTTTTACTGTTTTAATGTGCCTAATGTTACTTTCACAAGTAAGACGTATCTAACGACGCCTCTCAATCTTAAATGCAACAGGCCATTTAGGCTTTAGGTTGTGCCAAAGAACACACACACACATACACCCTTACACATACATACACTCGAAAAACATCATGCGCGAGCACTTCACGAACACATAAAGACGCTGCCTAGCCTGGGTCTTTTAATACTAGCAATTTCAGTTCCAATGAGACTTATCGCATTCGACTGGAATGTTGGTCTAGTGGTTACTGGCCCTGACTGCTATGCTGAAGAACGTGGGTTCAATTCCCACCCAGGACAAATGTTTGTGTGATGAGCAAGATCATTTGTTACGTGTCTGGGTGTAGTTTATCTATAATATGTATATATTTAAAATACATAAGTATGTTTATCAGTTGTCTAGTACTCATAACACGAGCTCTGCTTAGCTTGGGACTAGACGGCGTTCTGTGATAGTTGTGGAATATTATTATTAACACTAATAATAGGAAGGCGAAAATTTGTATTAATGTGTGTGAGTATGTTATTCCTTCACGCTCAAACATGTGAACGGATTTAGATGAAATTTGGTGCACGGGTAGACCACTTCCTACGTACCTATAGCACACAGGACACTTTTTATCCCAAGAGCATATTCTTTGAGATTTTTCTAAACTTCCGCTGACGCAGCCATTGGCAGAAGATAAAGTTATGTAAAGTAAGGCCTGGCATCCACGGACGCGTAGCTTCATACACGCGCGACAGTTTCATAGTTTTGTACGAGTATGTAAGCTGTGATCAAGCGTAAACCAAGCGTACAATGACGAATATGCGTCTATGAAGCTGCGCGTCCATGGACAGTAGGATTAAATCAACGTTTTGCCACGAGTCATTCAAAGTCAAAGTCAAAGTCAAAAGTTTTTTATTTCACATAGGCCTACATGGGCACTTATAAAACGAGCATTGACGAGTCAAAACGGAAATGACGTGGAGTTACGAAACAAATAAGTACTGAATAGAGCGTTCATTGTTCTGTTATTTGTATTCTTTCTCTTTCCTATTATTATTATACTTCGATGTGCAGAACTTAAAAATAACCACAATCATTGTTAACCCATCCAGTGAAAGTGAACCGTAATTTGGAAGAGAAGCCAACATGTAACTGTTTATTAAGTCACATTTAATTATTGAATTGTGGAATTTCCTGGGGGAATTTGTTTCCTGATAGCAACAATTTAGGGGTATTTAAGTCAAGAGTGAATAAGTTACTTTTAGCAAGCGTGCTCCATCATCGGCCACATCGTTGCTTCTTATCAGCCCACCTAGCCAAGATACGATCGTTTCGTTTGCGTCGAACACCTCGAGTAGGCCATGCCTCCGATTACTTGGTTCTGATGTCATCTCAACGCTCAGTCACGTGGTCAGAACAAAGGAATCGGAGGCGTGGCCTACTCGAGGTGTTTATCGCAAATGAAACGATCGTAACTTGGCTCGGGGGGCAGGTCAGATAGTGGTCAAACTGGAGCCTATCAATAATAAAAAAATGATTTTTTTCTAGCCTGCTGGGCATGACCTCTCGCCCTTCAAGACATTATTCTCCCGCACCGTCTTGAACCAGTCCTCGTGGTACGCGTCAAGATCATCTCGCTACCTTTAATTATATTATCGGTCACAAATCAGTATTCAATAATTATGGCATCACTGCTTACCATCAGGTGTCGCAGACACACAGATCACACAGACATATCGCAATTAAGCACTAGTTTATATCAATTTAAAAAAAAGTTGCTCCTGAGAACCGGTTTGAATGACTCAGGCACCGAACCTAATACTCTATGAGTATTTACCAACGAGGAGCTTTTTAGATGAATTTGTAAAACCAAAATAAAACCTGAATCAGTGTCCATCAAATATAACTCTCACTTTATCTCAGCTGCCACCAATGATGACATGGAAGTGACAAAATTTTGAGCGACAAAAAATTAATAGTGATTTATTTTTTTGTGGCCCAAAATTTTTTTTCGTACCAGCAATTTGTAGAAGACAATCAAGATCGGTTTCATACAAAAATAAACAACAGAATGAAGTCATAAAGTCTCAACGAAGCTGTAGCGGTGATTACGTATGTGTTGTGGTTATTTGAAAGAGTAACAGAGGTCCTAGAACTTAACGGGCAATTGAAGGAACACGTGTGAAAAACCGAAGGGGCCCAGTAGGTCCGATGTTAGTCAGGATTGCGGGAACCTTTGAAAAAGTTACCTTGAACTGAAACACACAAAGGACACAGGTGGATTTTAGTCAGTAAACGTCTGACACTCACTGTCGCTCCACCTAGAGTGAGAAGAGATCATTCCCCACATCGAATAAAAAAGTTACATTTACATATACAGTCAAACGGGGTGAATAGGACAGCTGGGGTGAATAGGAACAAAAGTTTGAAGGGGATTTTCGCATTAATTAACAATTTTTCCCAGCATTTAAGTACTCCTATTTGTTCATTAATTGTAATAAAAACGGATAATTTGATAGAAATCAATTATTTAAATACATACCAATGTAAAAAACTTAACCAAAGTCTTGTTCCTATTCACCCCTGCAGTCCTATTCACCCCGTTTGACGGTACTTCACTATTGTTACCTTTCCCGGAATATGAAGTGTCTTCATCATATAATTTGGCATACTCGATTATGTACGATATCCATTTATATCTGCACTTGTAAAGATGCCTTGCTCAGAATACGGTAACCTAATTTAAGCCTCAGCGAAGAAGCCGCAAGCCACCTATTTATTTTAGATTTAGGGTTCCGCTTTTAAAATTTCATTGTTATTTTTTTTACCAAAAATTATCTAAAAGTTTTGAAATGCTACAGTGTTTACTTAGAAGGTTTCAGAAATACCAATAAAGCTTCCATGGATAGATCCATCAGGTAAGATAGCGGTCAAGCGCGAACCTATAAAGAATTTAAAAAAAAATCGAATGCAACAATGTGTCAGCAATACGATTTTTTTTGACATAAAAAAAAGAAAATAACAATAATAGATAAAAATACTTATATATTTATAAATACTTATAGATAAATTATACCCAGACACAAGACAAAATGATCTGGTTCGTCACACAAAAATTAGTCTTAGGTGAGATCCGAACGCACGATAGCAGTCAGAACTTTACACTAGACCAACAGGTCAGTAAAAAACCTGACGTCATAGACATATGTGTACCTCTACCTATACTTTTGGGGAGTATAGACATAATTTTATGTACTTTACGTTGTCGTATTGTTTCGTTTCACTAGTCTGTCGAAGCCTCAAGATTGTGAATAAAATAAAACTATGACATATTTATGTATATGAACCTATCATATTATATTAAATATTTATGTATGTTTATTTGATCCCTTGTTTTCCTATTAATCTTTTCTTTTTTTTTATGCACCTACCATGTTTTCTCTTCACTACCCTTGGTTGACTGGTAGAGAATGCCTAAGGCATTAAGTCCGCCTTTGTACCTTTATGTTGCATGAAGTTTTAATAAATGACATTATAAGACGAGTGCACTTTTCAAAAGCCAACATTTTTACATATTATTACGATACAACTGAAGACTGTATTTGCTACAAACATCCTACGTTACGCTTTCGCTAATAGAACTTTCATTATTATCTTTCTGTGGTCAAACTTTCCCTCCGTAAGTTAAATAATCTGTCTGAGCAGCGTCGTCAATGCATTTTCGACTAGACAGTTATTATATGAATATTTTTTAAACTGTAATTATTAAACGAGTTATTAGTTATAGTGTCTATACATAATTATCAGACAGAACGCCACTATCTCATAAATAAAATTATTCATATTGTATAAAGTGATCGCTTTGACATAATAACTTTTGTTTTTATTTGTTTGGTGTGCTTTGTTTTTTTTTTTTGTTTTTAATTTTGTTCCTGTCAACTTAATAATACAAAAGATAAAAAAAACTATTTTATTCGACACAGACACAAAAATATTCACAGAGTAGAATAGAATATCTATAATAAAGTAGCATTGAATGTGGAATTTCAAATATCTGTTTAGTAGTTTCAGAAATTGCCCCTTATGTTCACACTTAATTTTTTTATCTTTTTTAACCCCCGACGGAAAAGAGGGGTGTGGTATAATATTAGTAAATATGATACAAAATCAACCTAGTTTCCAAAACACTTAATTAAAAATATAGGCATAAGTAAGGAACCCACAGTGAGTAAGCTCAACCGGTACTTAACCAGATTGTTTTTTCTATCATTAAGATCGAGTTTTTATTTGGCATGGATAGTTACGCTCTGCTGGGTTAGGATTTCCCGTGATCGAGTAAAGCTCAGGTCAACGACTGTCTACGTCGGCCCAAACTATCAACCTGCTATCAATTTTCTAATTATAAATACACGTGTAGAGGCAATAAAACATCACCATCTTTAACGGTTCCAAGAAATACTTCGATATTTTTCAGTTACAACGGTTTTCTCCGAAAGTAGTCAAGTTATATAAGATAAACGTTTCAATTTAGATGATGGAGAAGGAGAGGAAAAAATAAATGTTTCTTTTGAGGTAACAGTATAATTACAAAAAAGTCAAATAGGTCAAATAAATACAAAGTACGAGTATTTAAATGATGTAATTTAGATATTTTTATTATTATTTTTATTAATTCGAAGTAATTTTATGATTTTCGCTCTTAAGATTTTATTATTATTGTATTTTGAATTTAATTTATTGTATTTGTACGCCTTTCTAGGCAAAACAAGTTGAAACTTTTTTTTTGTAATCATTCCAACTGATTTCTATTCTACACATGTTTTTGACAAATAAAATTCATCTTATCTTACAAGAAAGAGACGAGAGAGAGAGAGCAGTTAGACCCCCCAGGTCGAGAAGGCCGGAGTGGCGGACAGGAAATGGAGAGGTTCCGTAAGGCTGTTAGAGACGGCACGGAACTGCGAAGACGTGCCGCGAGGCCTTTTAGAGGCCTGCAGGGACTTGGAGCAGCGGAGTGGTCCCATGCGGCCCTCAGAGACATACAGGAATACGGATCAGCGGAGTGACCTATCCGTAGACCTTAAGAGACCTCAGGAGCTCGCAGTGGCCGGGTTGGAGGAGAGAAGAGGTCCTCAGAGGCCAGAGGACACACAACAGAGCCCGCGTGCTTGTATATTCCGCAGCCCATGACAGACTCAAATTTCAAATCTGATAATATGAAAGTAATGCTTAAGAATTGTTTTTAGCAAATCATACGCTTACTTACTCGTATACTCTTAGCAAAACATTCAGTAAAATCATAAGCAATGACAATGGCATGTCATAAAGAAGGTAAACAAACATAATGAAATAGACATCTATTATATATAATTCTTCTGTACGTGCATTTGTCACCTAACTCCTTCTAAATGACATACCAGATTTGGATGAAACTGTGTGTGTATATTTAAGTGGGCCTTTGGATAGTTTAAAAACAGTTGTACTCGGTAGGTGGCGCTGTAATAAGGTTCTCAATTTTTTTCTGACGAAAAGCTAGCTTTCAGGCAAGACAACGTCTGCCGGCATCGCTAGTATATCTATAAAATTTTGTCTATGCAACATAGTACAGTACATAATTGTTAATGCATAATCTTTAAACCTAAAGCACTAAGCCTGTAGTCTGTACAAAGTGATGCAATGCAGGAAAACCAAAAACAAACTTTAACTTAAGTTACATTTATACTAAATTATCTTAAAAAAGCTGTCAGATATTTTTCTTGACCTACAAAATAGCTGGTGTTTAAAAAAAAATACAAAAACAGAATCGTATAGTGAATAACTCAAACGTTTAAAAAAAGAACGGCTCGGACGCCGTTTTTGTGTTAATGTAGATAAATTTCACACCGTCACATCAATTTCCGTGGGGATTTCCCCGATGAAGTAAAAGGCATTCTTTACTCTCAATTAAATTATTGGGGGCCGAATCGACCCCACTTATCGATCACATCTCTAATCTGATGCGGTTTTCCTTACAAAAACTCATGATTGTATTCACCTCTTTATCTGATTCAATTTATTTGATAATAATTTTTTGGTGTACTTTAATTACCATTTCTGATAGTGTTGATATTGATAGGGTTCTGGGAATAAAAACACTACCCAGATTGATTGATTTATTTATTCATTACAATTTTCCTTTACACTTACAATTAAAACGAGTTACTGACGATTCGGACACAGTGTCCGAATTGACACATTTTATTTTCAATATTTTTTCACTGATAATTCGGACACCACCAAATTTATTGAAGCTATTTAGTACAGTAAGATGTTAAATTCTTGAAATATATTATAAAGTTTATTTATTACCCGAAGTTGCCGCCATAAATCCAGCCTAAAATAGTTTTGATAACGTTTTTTTTTTCCCACAAATATTATATTTCAAAAGTTTTTATCTGTTTGTACCTACTAAACAGTGTGTGACCGAATCATTAGTGAAAAAATATTGAAATAAAAATGTGTTAATTTGGACAGTATGTCCGAATCGTCAGTAACTCATTAAAACCAATGCAGGGTCAACAATTACGTTAAGTATATTATTTAATTACAATCCGAAAATAATAATAATAGAGAAACAAAATAAAAAAATTGTGTCGTTCACAAGTAATTTAAATATACTAATCTAACATATAAAAATCTCGTGTCACATTTTTTTATCAAACTCCTCTGACTAGGGCTTGAGGCTTGACCATTTTTTATGATTTTTTTTATATTTGGTACCTAAGTGAAAAAAGATCGCAGATCTGCAGGGTCCGACTATCAGTATTTCAAGTAATCATAAGGTTAGCAAGCAAAAAAAAAAAGATTTTTCTTTTATTATTTTATTTTACAGACTAGTGCACGGTTTATATTATTCGTTTCCTACGAAAAAACTCTACGGTAGTCACAAAAAAAAAATAGTTTTAAAATATTAGCTAATTAGATATTAAGAGAACCGTGTAGACCAATCAATCTGTACTAAACAATAAAAAAAAGTCTACCGAGTTCTCACATCTACCTACATTATAAAAAACGAACTAGTTTATAACTCTGTAGCTCGTCGACCCATCATCCGGTAAGAACCAAGCCCAGTCGTCAACGGCACGTAGTGTTCCACGCGCACCTCAAAGAGATGTCAGCAAAACCGTAGGGACCCAGCGGGGCCGTTGCCCGCAAGGTCCACGGGGAAATTCTGAAAATGAAACCTGTGGTTAACTGAAAGTTACAGGTACGGTTTTAGTCAATAATAGTCTGACAAGCTCTTCCGCTCCACCCTCCCTAGAGCAAGAGACGTCATGTGATGAATCCCCACCTCAAAAAAAGCGAGCAATGGGACAGAAGCAGACTACAAAGTTGTTTTACACAACTTAGAGAAGATTTATTTAAGATTTAACTGTAGTGTTAGGAGGCTACTCTAACATAACTAACTTTGTTCACACTAATCACTTTTTATTTCCCTGACCACGGTTAATAACCGAGTGCGTCCCGGAGCTAGTGCGCTCCATCAGAAACAACTGAAAGTGGGGACCGAATGTAGCACGTCACCTCGGCAGACACAGTAAACTGTTTATTTATTTTTTATTTGTCGATAGTGTTCGCACTTGACCACTATCTCACATGATGGTGAATGGCGTAGTCGACGTTGAAGCACGCGTGCCTAGAAAAAACCTGTTCACACTTGACTTGCAGACTCCCACGTTTATAGCTGTCATGAAACAGACTCCGGCAGGGAATTCCACTCTTTATCTGTACGTACTATGAATGTGTTTGTGTGTGTGTACAATTCACGTTAAAAACAACTAAAACAATTCATACAAAAATATAAACCTTTGAGATATTTGATTTCATAGTAAGCAACATATAGGAATTAAGTATTGCAAATGTAAAATCAATATTTGTCAAAAATAAATGGATCGTAAACATACAAAAGGTAATGACATCTAAAGAAAATATACGACAGTCATGACCATCGTCAAAATAACAATCATTACGTACAAAAACTAAATGACAGATTAATCATAACTCTTATCTATAAAACTAAATTCTAACAGTGGTAGTGTCCATTAAAACTCAGAAGCAGGAAAAGGCAAAAAAAATTATAAGCCTCTGATGGCAAAGATCAAACCTCTCTGTCTGAGGCGATCTCTGGCCAAGTTTGACAAGCGAACACGATCAGCCCCCCTAGCCAAGTTACGATCGTTTCGTTTGCATCGAATGCCTCGAGTTGGCCACGCCTCCGATTCCTTTGTTCTGACGTCATCTCAACGCTCAGTCACGCGGTCAGTTACCATCGTTTGATCGTAACTTGGCTAGGGGGGCAGATCGACACAACACCTTCGCTTCGCCGCGGCCGATCTCGACAACATTTACATTAATTGCAATAATATCTAGACTTACTAATCGCATATTAATTAATCATATGCCTTAGTGTACTCAATTTATTATTGTTTTATTATCTAAGGAGTTATTATGAAGTGAGCGGGCAGGTGCATAGATAAGATAGATATTATAAAAATCAGACGATTTTAAAGGTCATCGGTATCCTAAATAGTCGTTAGGTACTTTCTTTCATATTATTAACTGATGAATTATTTTATTGCAGTTATTACGTCCATGTTTTGTAGTAGCTTTTTATATGGTTAAATAAACGATTTCATAACAGATAGTTATTTTAATGAACTATTTGTATAATGTATTAATTTTAATTATCTTTCCGTCAATAGAAATACAAATGACTGCCGGTATTTTCTTTATCCCGTTCCCGTGGTACTTGGGATCGGCGTCCTCCGTCATGGTATAGATAGCGGCACGAATCTTGAGCGCTCACCGAAAGAGCGAGGATCTTCTTCAATCTCCAATCACTATACAAGGATTGCACTCCCCGCTCCTGCGTCTCTTTTCGTACCACTAAAGAGACCCGATATTTCACTTCTGCGTGCTTCTGCGCAAGTAGAACTGTAGAAGTCAGCGCTCAAGATTCGTGCCGGTATCTGCATCACTAACTCCCTTTTCTTTCATATCACTATTCACACAATCCATCCATCTTTTCTTTCGCCTCCCTCTCCTTCTTCCTCTCCATCCATCTTCATGTAAAATTATGACTCTTTCAGTAACATGCGCTTCATCCTTCTTCTTTACATGAACATACCAAGACAAAGATTCCCTTTCATCTTTACAGTCACTGGCGCTACTTTTAAATCAACGAGAGACTATTATTTGACTAAGTTAGACTTATTTTTGGGAGAACTCAATTGATGATAAATAAAAAAAAAATGTCCTCCCTCTAATTGGACTAAAGCCTTCTCTCAAGGAGAGGAAATGAACCGTAATCCACTACGCAGACCCAGTGCGGGTTGAGGGATGTCACATGTCTTTGATTTTTTCTAGAATGTGTCGTTTCTCACAATCTTTTCCTTTACCATTTTGAGAGAAGTGGCAATGAAATAAATATCTTTGCTAGACAGACATTATTTGCTACTAGATTAGAGAATTTATATCTTTGACGCCTAGACACAATGGCATTGAAAAAGTTTTACTGTTACTAAATTACCAATCAATTGACATAAAAAAGTTGCATCTACTTATATGCAACTTTGAATATATCATCAATATTATTTTAATGTCAGTCTGCCTGAAAGACAACATAATTTACTCCTACGAGACATGATGACCAAACAAAGACCACACAATGTGCTAAACCAATACATAAGAAAGTATAGACAGTTATAGTTCGATTTGTCAAAAAATGCCTTCTTCAATACAATATATTAAAACGAGCCACTCGATACATTCATGTCGGCTTCACTCCGCGCCTGATAACTACAGCTACATCATTAGGTAACCCGTCTAGACATGACTATGACTTACTAGTCTAGACAATCATAACACCTAGAACGCCTAGATCATTTCATACACCTACTTCAAATTATATAGAAAGCATTCAACTGTCAGCGAAACCGGACACAAATTTAATAATAATATAATTACGGGCAACATCCCCAGGCAGCGTCGGACCGAAATCGATTCAGACTGATCCGTATTAGGTCAATAGTCTTTACGTCGCGAACGCTGAGTGCGCACTGGGGTTGTATTTAATAATATTATAGTTCCAATATCGGCATCGGGAGATAGTGCAGATCGTGACGCGGAGACTGCGACGCGCCTTATCGCCGCATCGCCTTCGTGGCCGTCGTAAATAATGTGCAACTTTTCCCGCCACGCCCCCACCGACGCCAGAACAAAAAAAACTATGCAGTCGCTAATAAGCGTTTTCATGCGTAACGTGCAACTTGTCCTTGCTTAGTGCTCTAACGATGCATGCAACAAAGTCTGAAGGCTAATGAATAATATTTGTCGGTACTGCAATGTTTTAGACGTTGAAAAAATACTTTTTGTCACCATTCTATTCATGTACTGTTTTTGAGGCACTAAATTTTCTTAGAATTAGATGTTTTTCTATTCTTTGCTCACGTACTTGTTTTGCATACTAACCTACATATTGCATAACCGGACAGTTACTGTTGATGCGTTGTTTTTTCGTAATTCAGTAGCTAGTTTACTGCTGTTAGATGTTTCTTAATTTTTTTTTCTTCAACAAAATACGTGTTTGGCAAGTGAACGAGAAATGATGCATAGCAGACATAACAATAGTAAAACCGTTTAAGGAAACCTTGCCTAAGAGTTATATATGTGTGTAGTATATAACATTACGGTGAAATTATTATAAAAAGTAGTGGCGCAAAGATTATGAGCACGCAAGTCCTAATGGCGGTCTGCGGAAATGAAAAGTGACGTTTAGATGTTGAAATAAGAATAAGTCACGGTGAACTGTAAAATCACCTAACAGAGACTGTATCATTGTGTTGGCCGTTAATAATGCTATAAATGTTCTCTTCATACTTGGGGCTAGTTAATAAACCGATTTAATCATATTGTTTCTAAGCTATTTTAAATGCACTGATTATAATGGTGGTTATCAACAGATGTACATGCAGACGTTGATTAATGAATACTTAAAGTCTTGTCATCGCTAAAGTTCAGAAGTCGAAAGTAATTGATTCCAACGTATTTTAGTGATTGCACAATTAGTTTTAATGAATAGGTACATTAAAATACAATATAGTGCAATACACTGCTCAACTGCTGCACGACCCGTGTCGTCAAAAAAATATGTAAATAAAAAAGTAGGTATATATACGTTTAAATAATGTGTTTCTAAGTGTCCTGATTCGACGATTTACTGACATAGCATAATGAGCCTTTTAATGTTCCCATTACTGGGATTCAGGCCTTCTCTCTAGGAGTGGGAATGGGCCGTAATCTACCACGCGGGCCCAGTGTGTAAGTGAATGTCACATGTCTTCGAATTTTTGTTTCTAGGACATGCCGGTTTCCTCACGATGTTTTCCTTCACTCTTTGAGAGTAGTGGTGATGAAAAAAATTACACAAAGTAATGCACTAGGCTGGGTTTTAACCCGCGACCCACAACTCATAAGTCGGGGCCGTTACCACTCGGCCACCACTTTACTGACATAAGCCAAAACAATTTTACTTTGTTCAAAACCCATTTTTTATTGTATTATAGAAAGACTGAAATTAAAGAGTGCAATGGTCGGAAGAGGTAACTACGTCTTCCGTCTACGTTGGTCTGTTGTATCTTGGACAGCCAGTTCTGTAACTGTCCTACTGGCTGTCTATCTATTTTTTAATGTACGAGCTGATGAGCTGACATTCTCGTACGTATAGCTTGTTCCGAAAGATGAAGAAAGAAAAAGAGACTCAACATACTGTTTTTAGCACACTCAAGTGTTTTGTTTGTATCTCATTGCATTCTCAATTTATAGATATACAGCGTCAAAAGGAGTAAAAGGCTTAAGCTGACGTCTGCAAACTACGATTTTTTTTTACTAGCATAAAATTCAACGAGTTCAAAGGGAATGTAAGGAGTATACAAATAAATGAATTACATTTTTTTTTTAAATTTTCAAATAATTCCAGTAATTTAGTATTAAAAAAGATCAAGCAAGTGCGACTCGGACTCACGCAATGAAGGTTCCGTACAAACTTACCTGTGAAAACAGTTCAATTCCCGAATCCAGTTACGAAGGTTTTTCTAAATCGCAAACAAACTTTTATTGTGACGTGGGGAATGGACATGGAGAAGGATGCACATATGCATCCTTCCCCATGAGTTTTCTTTTAAGGGAAAATAGAAGTGATTCTTTCATCAGGTGTTTTTAACGTGTAAAAAATAAGGGTAAATTTACATTTTAAAAAACGGAACCCTTATTGGATCACTTTATTGTCCGTCCGTCTGTCTGTCTCTCTGTCAATCTGTCAAGACCTCGAAAACGCATGGAGATATCGAGTTAAAATTAAAACCATATACTCAGGTCTGCGGACCCTTGAAGCTGAGAAAAAATCAAACATCTGAGTTAACGGAAAAAAAGTTACGGCCGTATACGTCGCAGAAAATGTGTATTCGACACTCTCAAGGATATCAAAATTCATAGGGTAATTTTCATTGCCCTAGATTCTTGAAATTTGGCATGAAGCAAGGTCTCATACCAAAAGTTTAGGAAAAAATCTGCAAACAGTAAATTTGTAGTCACATCACAAAAAAAAACTTTTTTTTGCGATTCAGAAAAATATTCGTAACTCAATTCGGGAAATGAACTGTTTTCATAATTAAGTTTGTACGGAACCCGCAGTGCGCGAGCCCGACTCTCACTTGCCCAGTTTTTTTACACTGTGCGAATTGAAACTGTATCGTCTTTATCTCCCAACGGTAAGATTTCTCGACCCTAATTACTATTTAGTGATGCTCTATAGGTTGTCTTATTCCACCGGCGTGCGTCTCCACGTGTTCCCTGTGCTCTCGGCTAGACAGTGCAGCGGTCGGTCAAACCGCGCAACACTCGCAGTCGTGGCCATAGCGTTGTTTTTGACTGAAAACGGTGCACGCGCGCTTCATGCTTTACGGCGAGCCACTAAACTTATATAGCAGCGATCTGTAGTGTTGGGCGATGCGATTTTATTGCCATCCTTCTCAGGGTGCGGTTTAAATCGAAAGTTGACTGTCGACTTTAAATGCAGCTTCATGATATAAACATGTTTTTTGGGGCTACCTTTTTTTACTATAATTCGGTTTTGGTAATTTCTGATAGCAAGCAGCAGCTCTGTACAGATATCAGCAACTTTAGGGGCCCAGCAAGGTCAAAGCCTACTGGGGCCAAGGGTATTCTGAAAGGAAGACTCGGCCCTGTTACGAAAGACAACGAAGGAACAGGAGTGGGTTTTTAGTCAGTAAAAGTCTGACACTATCTCCCGCTCCGCCCAAGAACAGGGGATGTCATAAAATATTTTGACCACCGAAAATAAAAAACTATACAAAGAAGCAGAAGACATTTATTTGCTTTAATTTGCTATTCCCTAAAAAAAAAATACAAATCAATGTAGCTTACTTTGATATGCATTTTTTTTTTTTTAATGTTAGAAAGTACATACTTACGGTAAACAAAAATGAACCGCAAAAGTAGCTACAGGAAGTTTTATAGACTTAGGTATTGCGAAGGCGTCGTATTTTATAGATTAGAAACATCACCTCATAAAGGAATGTAGAATAAAATGTAAAAACAGGTTTAATTTAAAATTAAAATCTCCAACCGATGTGCATCAAACACATGTTGCGGCCATCGCCATAGCATTCGAATCTAATATATTTCTGTTGAACGCATTAAGCGAGGTCAATGCTAAGCCAAATATAGTCGGGGCGTGGTTTACACGGTGATTAAAAGATATTAAGATACAAGTCCTAGCAGGTTGTATGTTAATTTGTACGTACAACCTAAAAAATGTTTATGATGTCCATTACGAATGATCAAGACCTATTTTTTTTTACTGGTTTTCGTGACACACTTATCCTTTTTATTCTAGAACGCATGTTATTTATAGTTTTTAATCCAGTCTTATTGCGGATAATTTCGAACCCATTTTAATTTTTTTTAAAGTTATTTATAGTTATTATTAATTACGTTCTATTGCGGATCATTGAAGACTAGCGCTTTTATAAAATTAAAATAAAAAATTGCTTCCATTTTCAAATTCTTTCATGTTGTTGCCAGCCAACCCTATTAAACCATGTACTGCCGTACAAAGGGATATTGCTAGCGCTCTGTAAAAAAAATGGGTACCAGCCCCCCTAGCCAAGTTACGATCGTCTCGTTTGCGTCGAATGCCTCGAGTAAGCCATGCCTCCGATTCCTTTGTTCTGACCACGTGACTGAGCGTTGAGATGACGTCAGAACAAAGGAATCGGAGGCGTAGCCTACTCGAGGCGTTCGACGCGAACGAAACGATCGTAACTTGGCTAGGGGAGCAGGAGTCCTATTCCCGCCATCTCCTTTACAACTACACGTCAACTCCGAGTATACTTAAAAATCGTAAGAGCTTCTTACAATATTTACAAATTATTGAAGATAGACCATCCAAGGAGAAAAGCACATTGTCAAAAGAGAGGTATATTCTACCTGCTCCAATGGCCAGTGCAATGATGGCCAAAGAAAAGGCTTCCATTCCATTTTCAAATTCTCTCACCGCGTGGCCCCACTATAGCCCTACGATGCGACTCACGAGCACGGTCTAGTCGTGGCCCAATGCTCCAACTAAACGCGGCTGTGTTTACACGAGATACTGACTTCACTGACCACTAGCCAGCGGCTACGAACAAAATTCTGCTCGGATATTAAATTTATATCGACCAAACACCCACCTTGGTTGGTCACCTACACACGTGTCTACTTATAAAGGTGCATGATGCATCTAGACGTTGGTTTAACTTGTAGGAGGGGAGTAACTGTACCTTAATATTTTGATGACGCATGTCTTACTTCTAGATATATTTTTTTAAACATAACAAAAAGATCTTTCTTTGGTAAAAAAAATACTTAGTTTTGAACGTGGTAATTTTTTGTTATTGTAGCTGAACCAAACGTTGCTCTGTCATATTAAATACCAAAGAAAAAAAATGGGGCGAAGGTGGGAGAGTTACAAAATAGCTTACATCCATATTTATCTCAGATCTACCAAATATAAATAAAAAACATTCATAAAAATCGGTCAAGCTGTTTCTAGGAGTTTAATAACAAATACTGTAACACGAGATTTTTATGTTATGGATGTATAATGCGTAGATTTTTCCACATTACTGTTACCTATACGCTAGTCTAGTTGTATCGGTCAACCTCTTTTTTTGTATATAATTTCAACTATGAAAAAATTTCATAGAATACTTGCTTAATTGCCTTTGGTCTTTCATTAGCTTTTTTTTTCTGAGGTAGGAACTCATCATATAACGTATCCAGCTTTAGTGAGGTAGTTAGAGAGGCAGTGAAAAGAAAAACCGTAGTCACACGTTATTAAAGTGTTTCGGTTGGTACCTATGACGTGTGACTGCGGCTTATCTTTTTGCTCTGTTCGATGTATGAAAATCTTGTTTTCAGCGTTGTTTTTTTTTTTCGTAGTCGGGTTTTAGTTTTTCACTTTTTTATAATATATATTAGTTTATTACTGTTTAAAATTATTTTATGTATTTTCTCTATGGGCCTCTGATGCCTGAAAATATATTTCTTTTTATTATTTTTAAAACCCACCTATGTTGCTTCAATTGCCCTTTGCGGTTCAGGGTTGTGGTAACTTTTTTGAACCATCACGTGGCTCTATAGCGAAAAATTACCAAGTTCAGTAAACGGTATAAATTATATAATTATTTCATTGCGTTGATTGCATATTTATTTATTACGGTACTCCAACAAATAGTTCGCCGATACATTTACAAAAAAAAGTCTTATTAATATACAATTAACCCAGCCAATTCTTCACTTAAAGGTGTGCACAGCACTTACAAAGATTGGTAAATTAATAATAATTACATTTTAAATTAATTATATATTAGAGCATTTTTGTATATTAGAGCATTGCATACATTTTTGCATGTTGTAAAAACAGAATAAAATATAATCATATAATTATTTTAGTCAAATCAAGACCAATTAACATGCCCGTAACTATTCCAAAATTAATGTTTATAATTAGATGCAAAGTTAAAAATTCCAATTCAAAGCAAATATTCATTCTTTTCGAGCGCTGATTGTACAATACGTCTGTACGTACAACTTGAATGACCTTGAAAAACGCATATTCGTCGTACTGTACACACGTTTGTACGAAAATTATTTGGCCGAAAATTTTGTTCTCTAAATCTTTGTTTTTCCTAGAAAAATTCAGAAAACAGTTTCTTTTTTTTGGTGATTTTACGTAAAAACGCGCAATTACGTAATAATAATGATGACTGGCCTGTTGGTCTAGTGTCAGCGGCCCTGACTGCGCCGGAGGCCGTGCATTCGATTCCCACCCAGGACAAATGTTAGTGTGATGAGCACGATCATTTGTTCTGTGTCTAGGTGTAATTTATCTATAATACGAGTATGTATGTATTTAGAAATATATAAGTATGTTTATCAGTTGTCTAGTACTCATACCACAAGCTCTGCTTAATACGGGACTAGACGGCGTTTTGTAAAAGATGTGGACTGTTATTATTATTATTATTATTATTTCCTTATTATCATTAATAATACCCCCGCGCGCGAGCGGTTAATAATTTTCTCACAAATAGAAGAAACGATATTTAATTTTATTAACAAAAAACTACAATTATTTTTTTTTTCTCAAAAAAAAAACCGCGTTTTCAGAATAAAATGCTTTGCGATAGTAGTTAAATATTTTGCGCGTGCCGCAAAAAAAAATGTTATCGCTAGTTCAAAAACCTTGGAAATAGAGACATTTTAAAATGCAAATTAGTGTCAGTCTGGGTCTACTAATAATTAAATAAGTATTAGTATGTATGACTATGTATATGTTAATCCTCACAGTGGATTAAGACAATTTTAGTTGTTTCTTGTATTTAATTTATTACTAGCTTCTGCCCACGGTTTCACCCGCGTAAAAGTAGGTTTCTCTATACAGACGTTGGACCCCCGTTTCATCCCTTTAGGGAGGGAATTTTGGAAAATCCTCTCTTAGTGCTCGCCTACGTCAAGAAAGGAAACTTTTTGCAAAATTTTACACTCCGAGTCCAAGTAGTTCTGGATGTGCGTTGATATGTCAGTCAGTCAGTTTCTCGTAGTGACATGAAGACAGTGTTCGATCCAACTCATCCTTTACTGTCCTTTCCCCAGTTAAGTCCTAAACTTAGCCTGTAGTCGCTTAGTTTAGTTTTTAGCCTTTTTATAAGTCTTGATTGAAGGTTTTAATTTTGTTAAAATTAGCCAACAACCTCATAGGAGGACCTGCAAGGAACCAAACATAATAAAAAAAAGACATAAAAAGACAAAGCACAAACAACAAATGAATATGGTGTGTAGGGCTGTCAAGAATAATTTAATAATTCAATTTAGTATAACGAACGTAACTGTACCACCTGCTACTCTACATTTGGATCATTAGATACTCTATTATCCATAACATAAAACGTTTGCCTATTCGGCGCTTACACGATGGCCTTCTCAATCGGTTCAAATAACACTAGACTAACCTGTCTAAACCAAGCCTGGTTCAAGTTTATTACCTAAGAATGCACGCACACACAGTCAAAAAATATTTGAATACAAAAAAGCTCATTTCTTGTCCCACAGGCTGAACTGGTTGAGTAATAAAGTATAGTTACAATTAGGCGCAATTTCAGGGCACCAATTTTGTGTTTTACGGGCCTACCGATCGATCGCGACAGAGCGAGACAGAAGTGGCCCAGAGCCGAGATCAATTGAAAGAATGGAGGGCCTTTGCCCAACAGTGGGACAGATAGATATAATAATAATATTAACAGGTGATAGTACGGTTTAGTATCTTTTTTAGGGTTAGGGCGGTAGTTGAAATTGAAAACATTTACTCTTCAGATACCTTGAAGCTGTAAAAAAATCAAACTTCTGAGTTAACAAAAAAAAAAAATAGGGCCGTTTATGACGCAAAAAACGTATATTTCGACACTCTCAAGGGAATCAAAATTCATAGGGTACTTCCCGTTGACCTAGAAACCTGAAATTTGGCATAAAACAAGGACTTATAATACAGATATAGAAATAAATCTGAAAACAGGTAATTTGTTACTACGTAACAACTTTTATTTTGAGAAGAGAAATCATTCTACTGCTCTGGATGGAGCAAAAACTAGTGCCAGACTTTTCCTAACTAAATCCCATCTGTGTTCCTTCAGTTGCCCTTTGCGTTCCAAGGCCGCGGTAACGGTTTCAAATTATCCCTCATCCCATGCTGTGGTTTCTTTTCTTTATTTTGCTTGAATTAATTCAGACGTGATCATCATTGTTTTCCCCTTATCCCAAATTCTTTGTGGTCAGCGCAACATGCCTGCATTTCTCAAATGTATCTATAAGTCGCCATTTTGTATCATTTATTTTCTAGACATAAACGTAAAGGAATTAGGTGGGTCATATTTAAAATACTGCTTCTATGTATTGAAAAGGACAACTTTCGTCAAGAAAGTCATCGCAAACGCTCTAAAAAAACAAATTGGACCTCCCATACTAATTTTGATAAACCGATGATAACTTCTTCCAGTGGTAATAGCGGGTTCAAACCCACCCAGGCAAATCATGATCATCATTTTAGCCGAAAGACATCCTCTGTTGGACATAGGCCTCCCCCTTGATGACCGGTCCTATGCGTCTAGCTTCCATCGGATTCCCGCGACCCTCACCAGGTCATTGGTCCACCTTGTAGGAGGCCAGACCAGGCGTATTACTGTGTGTAATTTATTTCATAACCACTGCTCCCAAAACGGTGAAAGAAAACATCGTGGGTAAACATGTGATAGAAAAAAAAAATCGAAGACATGTAACATCCACCAATCCGTATTGACCCATTCCTTCTCATAGAAAGGAGGGCTGACTACCAGCAGTGTGAACATTATCAGCAGGCTTTTTTTTTTCTTTTTTTATGATAACTTTGCCCTGTCTTTTTTTTTTAAATAGTCACGCTGACTTCTTGTCAGGAATATGTAGAGGTTTTTGGCGGGATTTCTTCGAGTGAAGTTCAGTGGCTGTTTTAATTATTTGCAAATTGAATCCTAGTGGATATTGTGATATGTATCTCAAGTGGTGTAGTTTTGTATCTCAAGTGTCTGCGCAACTGGACAATATGTGGAATCATTAAAACAGGCGCGATCTCGGTACAATGGAGCTGAAAATTTTATTGTAATTTTGGCTACCTCAGCGAAGTTTGCCGAAAAGGCTGACTCGGTACATTTGCTGCCAAATACTTCAAAAAAAAATAGAATGTGTTGCAACCGCATTCTAATGTGATACATAGTGCAGTGTTTTAAAAAATTAATACGACTTGACTTAAAGGTCCAAGTGACCAGGTCTATAAAAAAAAAAGAATACGTAGAGTTCACAATAATCCTATTTAAATTTTGAAATAAACTCAATACCTTCCATTTCAATTCCTCACTTTGAATTATTTATTATGCATATAGAGCCGAAAAAGGCTCTATATGCGACACAAATACCCAACGGGCCTAGTTGGCCGACATACGATTTTAGACCAGACATGTTCGGCTATTTATATCAACATCCGTTCCCGGCCAAATTAAGTTACTGTGTCTGGCGTTTATTTTCACTATAACTAACTTAATTATTATTTTATTCTTTTAAGAAGGGTGAAAAAACACTATCATTCTATTTCGTCATAGTTGCATATTAGTATGTATTATTTTATTTTATTTTTAGAGCAGTGGTGGCCGAGTGGTAACGGCCCCGACTTACGAGTTGTAGGTTGCGGGTTCAAACCCAGCCAGGCGCATTACTTTGTGTAATTTATTTCATCACCACTGCTCTCAAAACGGTGAAGGAAAACATCGTGAGGAAACCGGCATGTTCTAGAACCAAAAATTCGAAGACATGTGACATTCACCAATCCCGGGCCTGCGTGGTGAATTACGGCCTATTCCCTCTCCTAGAGAGGAGGCCTGAGTCCCAAAAGTGGGAACATTATAAGGACGAATATATTTTATTTTATTATTTAGTTTGTATTTTTGTGATATTTATTTTTCGAAGTGTATGTATATAATTATAATAGTATATCTCTTTTTTGCATGTTTTATTATTTCATTATTAACTATGTATTTACCTCTTATTTACCTCTTATGTGTACCTCTTCTTCTACACACAGTGTCTACATCTTTATTTTCACCCACTCTCCTTTCGCAGGTATGCTGGAAGAGATTTCTTTAGAAATTAGCATCACCTTTGTACTATTCTTCTGTTTCCTTCTTCTTTTCTTTTATAATTGTGTGTATATAAATTGTTAAATAAAATAAATGAATTAAAAACCAGCAGGTAGATTGCTTTTTGGTACTTTTATCATAAATGCACTCAGAAAGAATAACATGGATAAGCCATTTTTCCGGAAAGTAATTCCGGTATTTCTGGGTTCAATTAAATATTGTTAATGTTGGTAGTGATATTATTACTACTCAATTCAAAATTTAAAGGAAGGTATCAAAACGAAATTATTATTTTTTTTTTTTTTTTATGTGTTGAATAGAAAAAAAACAATCGAATTCCTACCGAAACATTAATAAATTTTTTTTAGCCTTTTTATGGCCACAACTTTTTATAAATTGTTGCACTTAAATTTCAATATTTACGCATACGCATTGTTTTGATAACCGGTTAGTGCACCACCCATGATCCTTTGTTCTGATTAGTCGCTGGGTTGTGTCAAATCGTGACTGAGTGCCGTTAAAAAAAAAATATGAAGAATATAATGTTGCTCATTTTAATACAATTCCTACCTAAGTACCGGTTTTTTTTTAATAACCAACCAATTCCGGAGCAATGTCCATATTAATATATACGTTTTGGATCAATGACCCCAATTCGATCTACTCCGATCACTGGTGATGATATATGTTCTTATTTAATTACTCGCTGTTTCTCGCGGTTTCACCCGCGTCTTTGGTTACTACTCCACTCGTTGGTCGTACCGTGATGTTACATGGCCTTTCTTGATAAATGGTCTATCCAACAGTAAAATATTTTTTTCAATTCGAACCAGGCCCCATAGACAAGTTACAATCGTATCGTTCGCACCGAACGCCTCGAGTAGGCCACGCCTCCGATTCTTTTGTTCTGACGTCATCTCAACGCTCAATCTCGTGGTCAAAACAAAGGAATCGGAGGCGCGGCCTACTCGAGGCGTTCGACGCAAACGAACGATTGTAACTTGGCTAGGCTGTAACTCCAGAGATTATCGAGTTCAAATAAACAAACTCTTCAGCGCTATAATACGTTAGTACAAGCTGGTGCCCGCGACTTCGTTTGCGGATTAGTACTTTGACTAGCTTATAAATAACAGCTTATGTGTTATTCTGATGTATAAGCTATATTTTTGTAAAGCTCCATTAAAATCCATTCAGTAATTTTTGCGTGAAAGAAGTAACAAACATCCATACATACAATTTTTTGCGTTTATAATATTAAGTAGGATAGATAATGTAGATTGATTTACCCGGCACCTCTAGAAACATTTAATTGACAAAAAAAAATTTTATCGCTTCGCCTAATCTAACGGTAGCGAATGAAAAAATTCTGTTCGACAATTTGTTTTATACCAATATATTATGATTGCACGACATAACAAATTAATTCAGGCCAGGTTCTCTTATCAGAAAGTAGTTTTTAACACTTATAATATGCACGAAACTATTTAAATAGGTATGCTTAGTTACTAGGCAAACAACCTTTAATAAGTACCTCTGTATCATAGAAGTTACACACAGGCCACACTGCAGAGCCTGCAAGGAGGAGGACGAGACCGCAGTTCGTCTGGTTCTAAGCTACCCAGTAGACGCTGGATACAGGGCAAAGTACTTCGAGAGCTGGGATGTTTCGTATGACACATTTGTCCCACCCGGTGAGATGAGATGATGGTCAAACGCGAGCCTATCATTAATAAAAAAAAATAAAAAAATATATGTGCTATATACATGCTAACCTAACCTAACCCAATATGCAAAGAGGTAATAATAATAATAATAGCCATTTATTCCATTTTTCTTAAGCTTACATTTCAAATATTGTTAGTAATTGGTTAGTAAGTTTGCTTAAATTTTGTTAGTAATATTAGTACCTATTTTATATTGAAATATAGACCCCTGTAAGGCTGAAGGTCTCCTCCATCTTCTTCCACAACTCTCTGTCTTTGCCACTATTGAGCCAGTCGTTTCCTACTCCTGAATGATATCATCAGACCACCGTCTCATTGGTCTTCCAACATACCTTTTCCCTATTGGGCTGGACACATCTCACAATGTACACATGACAATTGAAACCACACGATGGAAAGGCCAATAGGTACAATACAATAATACAAGGCAAAGAAAATGCATCAATGTACTGAGTAGGTTTTGATGAAATGTCCGTGTGACAGCCAACTAAATTAGTCAGCCATTTAGTTAAAAGCCTAGCCTTTTTATAAAACCGCGGCCCTTCAACTAGCGCGAGCGGCCTATTCAATGTGCAGTTTTGAATCTGCACAAAAATTTCAAAAGGTTGTTAAAAAACTTGTAAATAATCATATAAAATATGATACCTGGTCAATATAATCAATAATACTTACTTGTTGTTATTGTTTCTTTTTTTGAAAATTTTAAGTATTATTCATTCTTAAGGGTGGCCACCCCAAAGTACATTTCCATACACCGCTCTTACGTGGTTATGACGCAAACCTCACCTATGTTTCTTTTATGACCACGGGCGCTTACGATTTTCTACTCAAAAAAAGTGTCAATATTATTTTTCTAGAATTTTGTAAACTCTATATTACAACACTGATTAACAGCAAGCTTGCTACTACATTTTTTAAATGCCTAGTCACCGAAACGTAACTGAATTGTTGCAGCCTCTCTCAAATGTCCGGGCTAGGCAAGTATCTACTTATTTTTTATTTGGCCGTGAAAGGCTGATTAGGCTAGTCGGCTGTGACATTCACATTAAGATAAGGAAACCCAACTGTGGGTTAAGCTCACCTGTGTAATTAAGCTGTTACTTTTTATATTTTTTATTTATATATTTTTTTCACATTTTAGGAAAGCTTACAAACCAATAACATTGTAGTGACAGTAATAAATAACTAAATTGTTAATTACAAGCTTTCACAGTTAATTACAAAATTATAAATTCCCGTGTAATGTAATTGCTTAAAGCGTACCAACGTACAATTCCTATTGACAAAATATGGTTCAAGCGCAGGTAAGTGCCTCTTGTATAAAAAATGGCTTCATAACTGTGCTTGCATTAGTGAAAATAATATAAAAATATATATTAATATTTTACTAAAGTTGGGTCTCAGAAAGTATGCATTACGCTTTTAAAGAATGGATAAAAATAATGATATGACATCGCATTATTCTGACATCAAATCTAACAAATATGGCGTCCTACAGGAAAGTGTTCTTGGCTCTAGATTGCTTTAAAATAGTTTTTAAAGTTTTCTGTAGAATAAGAAACTGTTGTGATAAAAGAATTAAAACTGAAATATATTTAGTACAAAGTGGTCATGCATTTACCTAAATCTATTAACCCATTAAAGCTAATTAACCCATTGGCTGTTGATTCTTAATTTGTAATTAGTATCTAGGCACATCAATTATGGGTGTATAAATAAAAAACAAACTGCTTAAGTGTGAGTCGAACTCACGCACTAAGGGCTCCGTTCCGAATGAAAGAAGGAATCAAGTTTTAACGATTTTTCCGAAGTGCAAAAAAGTAATTAGGTATTTTATGACGTAGTTACGTCACAAAATCGAAAAAAACCGTAACATAGTTACTTTACGGTTTTCTGACTGTTCCTTTAAGAGGTGACCACCAGACGGTTGCAAACTAGCGTTCCAATCAAGGTGACCTTGGTTTATGTGTTTGGTTTGTGTTGCGGATACATGGATGTAAACCACGCGCCAACACGTTCGGTGGTTGGAAAAACGCGCCTCACAACCAAGGGCGTACATATGGGCTGGTGCTGCAAAATGCCACCTAGCAGTTTTGGACTCGGTGGAAAGGCGTGCAAAGAGGCTAATTGATGATTCAGATTTGGTTAAGTAAAATCTTTGAAGCCTGGAGCACTGGCGTAGGGTAGCCTTTCGGTGTTTTACAGGTTGTATTTTGGAGAGTTTGCGCGGGAACTGCACGACTTGATTCCTGAATCTCATTTCATTCATTCACATCTACCATTGGACAACCCAACGTACGGCGAGTATCCACCCTTACATTGTTGAAACCTCTACGGTCCGCACTAAGCGTTTCGCCTCGTCGCTTATACCGCGTACATTGAACGACTGGAACAATTTGCAATTTGTCTTCCCATTCGATCATATTTTGTGTGTCTTTAAGGCTAGAGTGAATAGGCTCATCACTGCTTACCATCAGGTGGGATCGCAGTCAAGCACTAGTTTATATCAAATTTAAAAAAAAACTATTCTCCTGGTCTAGGTGGGGTGCGATGGAGTGTCAGACTTTTACGGACTAAAAGCCACCCGTGTTAATTGTTCAAATCTCTCATCCAATGCTGTGGTGTTTTTACTTTATTTTGCTTGAACTAATTCAAACGTCTTCATAATTTTCTTCCCTCTATCCCAACTTCTTCGTGGTTTTTTTCGAACATAACCTAATAATAGTTAGTCAGAGCTTATGCATATCTTTGCTTTTGAAGGCTATAATTATCTTTTTGAAAAATTTGATCAACGAGTTCAAGTAGACGCCGTCTATATGGACTTTTAGAAGGCTTTTGACAAGGTGGACCATCCACTATTTTTAGAAAAAATAGCCTTCACTGGTATTCCAGGTAATTTGCTGAGATGGTTTGCTGCATTTATTTTTAATACGACACAAAGAACAGTATTTAATGGTTATGAATCTGAATCAGTTGTTGTTAGGTCTGGGGGTCCGCAGGGTTCCATTTTGGGTCCCCTTCTTTTTATTATATTTATTAATGATATTAAAAACTGCTTTAAAAATTCCAATTTTCTAATGTATGCAGATGACATAAAAGTTTACAGATTATGTAAAAATATGCAAGCTCTTGCAAGACGATTTAAATAGGCTTTATGTTTACGGCACTAAAAATTTAGCCTTTTCTCAGTCTTCCAAAATGCCATACTGTTTCATTTACTAAAAATAAGAAAATTATATATCACAATTTATTAATAGCGCACGCTTGAACAGTGTTGCAGCCGTTCGAGACTTGGGTATCACACTGAATTCACGTTTGTATTTTGACATCCATGTTGAAAACATAGTGAATAAAGCGTATCGGATGTATGGGCTCGTCATGAGATGATCTTAATTACTTTGTGCGGCCCTCTACGTTCTTATTATTACATAAAACTTTGGTACGATCGAAGTTAGAATATGCCATTCAAATCTGGAAACCTTTTTACGAAAAATATTGCTCTAGGTTGGAAATGGTACAAAAGTTTATGCTGTCTATGAACTATAAATGCTTCAATTCAAAGGTTCCATAAGTGCAGTTACTAAAGCGATACGATGTTCTAAGTTTGGAGTTCAGGAGGCAGCTTCTGAGTGTAATGACACTGCATGTCTTATGTAACAATAAATTCGATTGTATTGAACTTACTAATCAGTTATGTTATAGAGTGTTCAGAACTGTTTTACAACGAGGGATGCGCGTGCCCCGACTGTTTCACACTGGTATGTGTAAAACTAATGCTGGCGTGCGTGACCTCTTCGTCGCCTTGTTTAAATATAAAACACTCATTTTATGGAGCTCAACATATTTGCTCTCTCTAACCGTTTGTTTAAAAAAAACATATAGATATTTTGTCCAAAAAGCTGTAATAACGAGAAAGATATATTAAAATAAATTAATTTAAACAAAAATCTTGACATTTGAATTAAATGGAAATTGTTCAAATGGAATAACTATTAAACTGAATTAAGTAGACATTAATTAAAATAAATTGTATAAATTAAATTGTACATTGCATTGAATTAAATTATATAATGTCGAATTCAATTGAATTATAATAAATTATACTGAATTGAATGTAATAAAAACATTTATGTAAATTTAATGGAATCAAAAATAAATGAATTAAATTGTATATTATATTAATTATAATTACAGAAATGAGTTTATTGTACATGAAACTTTGGCACAAGGTACTGAATTCTGTAAAATCATAGCACAGTCCTTCACTTCTTTTATTCAAATGTCAAGATGTGGACATAGGAGTTGGTTACATGTTTGTGTATCTAGTTTTAAGGTTTTTTTTAGTTTTTTCTCAAGCGTGTAAGAGTTTTTTGTCCCAGTAAAATAAAATAAAAAAGTAATATTCATTTATTCAGTGACAATTTCATTCATCGTATCACAAACGAAATACTTTCTAAACTTTACACGAACGCATAAGATAAGACAGAAATTAGAATTTAGTTTTTTTTTAGGGTTCCGTACCCCAAAAAACGGAACCCTTATTGGATCCCTTTGTTCATTCCATCCATCTGTCTGTCTGTCTGTCTGTTAAGAACCTTTATTTCGGGAACGCGTGAAGGTATCGAAATTAAAATTAAAACCATTTAAACTCAAGTCGGCGGTCCCTTGTTACGTCTCAAAAAAATCTTTGAGACTCCATTCGGAAATTGAACTATTTACATAGGTAAGTTTGTACGGAACTCTCAGTGCGCGAGTCCGACTCGCACTGGTCCAGTTTTATCAAATGATAGACTCACTTATGCGTAGGTATAGGAACATCTTTTCAGGTACCTAATGTTAATTATTCTATTCGACTACTTCTAGTTTTGTATTTTTAAGTACCTGTAGAATTTAATACATCATTATCTCCCTAGCAATTATCCAACCAACTTGGAGTCGCCTTCCATTCTTATCGTATGCGGCTGAATAATCGTATTTTACATGGAGCGACTGCCTATCAGACCTCCACAACCCAGTTACTGGGCAACACGATACTCCTTGGTTAAACTATGGTCTTAGCTAAGATGACAATCTACAATCGTTAACGCTAGTAGAAAACTATCTCAACGTTAAGTCATGTGGTCAAACAAAGGAATCGGAGGCGTTACCGACTGCAGAAAGAGATTCGAAACTAAAAGGTCGTAACTTGGCTAGGCCTGCTGATGGTCAAACTTTTTGGCGTTTGACTACCTGTAATGACTATCAAGGGAACATACTCCCCTATTCCAGGATATGGTCTACTTGAGAGCCGAATTTCGTGGAGCGAAGAATTGAAATTCATTGCCGGAGACTGATTCCTGATAGCTACAAACTAGGGATATTTAAGGCTCTAACTCGCCGAGCAGTGCTATAAAACAGTGATTTTCTGAAGCCTACTCCTCGGTAAAACGGCTTGATCAATAGGTTTGAAATAAAATATATGTTTATAATAGATTCATGTACAACATTATCAATATATGATTTTTACGTAAGACAAAAAAAAAATTAACATCATGATATTTTTTCGCTTGTTTTCCCTACTCCTTTCAAACGGCTTTGATCTGTAGAAATATGTTTATACAAAAAAATTGCTTGTTAAGTGTCCTTCAGAATGTACAAAACATATGTAAATCAATCAATATTTCGCAAAGAAAATAGATTTAAAGGATTTTTAAGTGGGAAAGTCATCTCATGACAAATCCCGCTCTTGGGCGGGGCGGGAGATAGTGTCAGACTTGTCCCAGGACCCCGAGTTTCGTTTTCACACTACCCATGGCCCCAGTAGGCCCTGCGCGACGACGGCGTACTGTTCCACGCGCGCCTCAAGGAGATGTCAGCAAATCGTAGGGGCCCAGCAGGGTCGAAGCCTACATCGGCCACGGGTAGTGTGAAGCGAAACACGGGTGGTGTGGGACGAAGGTAAAGAAGGAACAGGAGTGGGTTTTCATAAGTAAAAGTCTGACTATCTCCCGCTCCACCCAAGAGCGCGATTTGTCATAAGATGATTTTCCCACCCGAAAAAAAAAACCCCTAAAACCCAAAACAAAATTTGAAAAAAAACTTTCTTTCAAACAACATACATGATCTATCAAAAACATTGTATAGGTACATATGCCTCTAATGACATAATTCAAGGTACCACTCAGTTGGCATTTGCTCGGAGGGAATTACAATCGAATACTTGCAGCGTTATTTTTTTCGACTTTTCATAGGCAGCAGATGTTGGCAAAGGCCACTGGACTAGGCATGAGCACGATTAACGGTTGTACCACACGCTTTTTACGAAATACATTTATGTTTCAATTATTTCCAACAGTGGTGTTAGCTTCCATATTTGGTTTTCTCGAACGTGCAATGGTTTGTTGGCGTGTCACATAGTGCCATTTTGAAAAAGATCGACATTCTTCTAACTTTGTCGTTGATTATGTTGATTTTATTATTATTTGTGATATATTTTTCAATGTTAATTAATTTGCAGTGCGTATATTTGTTTGAGTAATGTACAAAGTTCAAATTAAGTTTTTAGGGTTCCATGCCTCAAAAGAAAAAAAGGGAACTCTTATAGTATCACTCTGTTGTCCATCTGTCTGTCAAGACCCTTTATCTCCGGAACGCGTGAAAGTATCGAGTTGAAATTAAAACCGTATACTTAGATTTGTGTTCGTTTGAAGCTGTAAAAAAGTCTAAGTCTATCTAAGTGAGCGAAAAAAAGAGACAGCCGTTTATGTCGCAAAAAACGTATAAGTTATTTCGTCACTCAAGGGAATCAAAATTCATAGGCTCAGAATCCTGAAATTTGGCATAAAGCCAGGTCTTATAGCATAGTTCTAAGAATAAATCTGTAAACAGTAAATTTGTTGTTACGTCACAAAAAAAAAACTATTTTGGCCATTTGGAAAAATCTCTGAGACTCCATTCGACAATTGAACTATTTACATATAATATGTAAGTTTGTACGGAAACCTCAATGCACGATTCGGACTCGCACTTGCCCAGTTTTTTTCAATTTACAGTCGACATGTATGTACCTATTTACACAATTATATTCATTAAGACCATTACTGCTTTAATTTTGTGATTGTAATTTTGTATTTTAATTTAATTTTTATTTGAATTTAATTTTATGTGCATTCTCAAGTTATTTGATTTGATTATTTTAATGTTTTATTTGATTTTAATTTTGTATGTAATTTATGGACTACCTATGTCTGAAATAAATGAATAATAATAATAATACTTAACATAACTCTCTTGCTTAGAGAAGAGGTAAAAAGTGTCATTTTTTTAACCAAATTTCACATTTTACCTTGTCTCTACTTTAGAGAATTATGTTGATGTTTTTAATAACTACAGTCTGTTGTGTAAATATATACATATCGCTATCGCAAATATATTATATAATTTTTTTATACTATCCGATACTGAGTTGCAAATTGCAATTTTTTTGTATTTCGCAGGCTATCCTAAAGCATACACTTCATGGCCCCAGTATGCTTCGACCATGCTGGGCCCCTACGATTTGCAGACATCATCATCCTTGAGGCAGCGTGAAACACTACGCGCCGTTGACGACTTGGGCTTGGTCTAGACGGTAAGCGCACAGTGAGCTACCCAAAGCTCGCCGCCTGAATAAAAACGGTGATTGTAAATCGGGATCGGGATCGGGATCCCGATCCCGGCTCATTACAATCACGGCTCAGGCATAGGGGCCGTTCCCTCGCGCGTTTGGTCGCTTCCTACTGCTTCGCAGAAGGAGGCGACCGGCTGCCATTCCTTCTCGCTCCGAACCATAGCCTGTATCAGGGCCCGACGCGAGAGATTGTTACCACCGATCGGGCCCACGAGGACATGGCGGTGTTCTGCCCAAGCGGGGCAATGGTGCTATGAAGGGGCAATGGTGCTATGAGTAGTTCCTGTGGCTAATGGCCACAGGAACTACTCAGCATGACAAGATCGCCCTGTCGTGTTTGAGCTCTATGGAATGGTCTCCATAAGTACTTATATCACGATATGAAAAAAGCTTTTTTTGGAAACATGATTTTTATTGAAATCGCTACATACTATTTACAATTATATAAAAATTATGTAAATCAGATAATAAAGATTATCCGATTTGGCGAGACATTCTACAATTTTATGAGTATTTTGTCTGCTAGCAATTAATTCACAAAACAAGATTATCAATGTATGACTCAATTTTTTCAAGGTATTTTTTTGAATATTCTAAGGTTGCACATTAAGTTTTTTTGATAATTCAAAGTCAAATAAGTTGTTTAAATGTTGTTTTATTTCACAGGTTATTGGGAGAACCCTGAAGTTAAATCAATTGTTTTGTAGTTTCAATGTCGCGACTAATGATATAAGATTTTATTTAGCTAGTATCAATTTGATAAAATATAGATAGCGTTTGTGTTTGCTTCCTAAATTTGGATTTTTTAAATAGGAACCACTGATTAAGTTAATGCATTGTTCTTCAGACATCTCAAAAATCAAAATTAAGAAAAAAAATCCTTGACGAAATATTCCATTATGGGTATATAAAAAAGTACCATTACTAGACAACTTAACGCAGTATCTACACATAGTATTTTTTATTCATTATGTATATAACGAATAAAAAATACTAATGTGCGCAATTACGTATGAAAGTTAGATTTTTGCAGCAAAAAGTGAACTAACTTTTGCCCGCGGCATCGCTGTGCTAATTGATTTTGACAACCAAATCGAGTTATTGGTCGATACAAGAAAACATTAAAATTGATAAAATTTACTTAAGTATTTCAGTCAGGTCAAATCAGGTAGAGTATTTGACCTTTACCGGATTGGGCACCCAATAGTTATGGTGGTAAGTCCTCTCTTTGAGGCGTGGCTGGAAAGACCTCACGGCGTTCTCACCTTCCGCATGACGCGGGTTCTCACCAAACATGGTAACTTCGAGAAGTTCATGCCCGGATTCGTGCGGAAGACACGCTCGGGTGTCGCCACTGAGTGGACCACCCGGAGGACCAGGTGGAACACACGGTGGAGGTGTGCCCTGCTTGGTCAGAGCAACGCCGTGTCCTCGTGGGGGCGATCGGCGGCGGCGATCTCTCGCGCCGAGCCTTGGTACAGGCCATGGTCCGGAGCGAGGAGGAGTGGCAGGTGGTCGCCTCCTTCTGCGAAGCAGTAATACTAGCAAAGGAGGCGGCCGATCGCGTGAGGCAACGTTCCTCACGCCCCAACCGCCGCCGGGATTTCGATCCCGATTTCCGGCCACCGTAGGCGTGGGCTTGCGGACGGCGAGCAATGGGTGGCTCGCCGTCCGACCATCCGGTAACCGTCCGGACCGAGCCCAAGTCGTTGACGGCGCGTACTGTTCCACGCGCGCGTCAGGGATATGTCAGCAAATCCTAGGGGCCCAGCATGGTCGAAGCCTACTGAGACCACGGGTAGTGTGAAAATGAAACCCGGGCCCTGGGACGAAGGCACAGAAGGAACAGAAGTAGGTTTTTAGTCAGTAAAAGTCTGACACTATCTCCCGCTCCGCCCAAGAGCGGGATTTGTCATAAGATAATTTGCCCACTCAATAAAAAAAAAACCTGAATATATGATTTTAATTTCAACTCGATACCTCCAAGCGTTTCAGAGATAAAGGGTCTTAACAGACAGACAGACAACAAAGTGATCTTATAAGGGTTTCGTTTTTTTTCCTTTTGAAGTACCGAACCCTGAACCCCGAACACCTAACTGAACCCTAAAAAATCAATCCACACAGCCAAAACTGCTGGGACTAGGAGCGTGAAATTTTGTATAAGGTTTTTTTATGACGTAGGTTAGCAAGCAAATTCCCCGTTTTGAGGAGTGGCTGGAAAGACGTCACGACGTCTTCACCTTTCGCATGACGTAATTCCTAATCGGACATGGTAAGTTCAGGAGGTTCCTGTACCGGATTTAGATACTTTTTTTTGCCCCTAACAAAGTCTAGTAAAATGACGATCGGTTAGGTGGTATAGCCGTGAAAAGGAAGGTAAACTTACTTTTGCATTTATATAATAACATAATATGTCCGACACCCTTGCTGCGTTGAAACTAAAGCACCCCGATCCTTCACGTCCTCTGAATTTTCCACCAGACCCTGACCCTTCATTTACGGCATTGTCAGTCACAGTAGAGGACGTGGTATCGGCGCTTGGTTCTTTTTATACTGGATCAGCAGCGGGCTTGGACGGGATCCGGCCGGGGCACCTCAAGGAGTTAATTTCGGTGTCTGCGGGGGAAAATGGAAAACGCCTTGTGGGGGGGTCTGACTGGGCTGACAAATTTCTTACTGAGTGGTCAGTTGAACCCATGCGTTTGTCCGTTCCTATACGGGGCATCATTCTTTGCACTGTGAAAGAAAGATGGCGGAGTAAGACCAATTGCAGTCGGTAGTGTCTTTCGCCGTCTTACTGCAAAATTGGCTTGTCGTGCAGTGAAAGAGGATATGTCCCGCTACTTGCAGCCTCATCAGTTGGGCTTTGGCACACGTCTGGGATGCGAAGCTGCCATCCACGCTACGCGAGCATTTGTGATGGATCCGGAGAACGAAGACTCGATACTGCTGAAGCTAAATATTCGCAACGCGTTCAATACTTTGGAAAGAGACGTTCTATTGAGCGAGGTTAAGGAAAAAAATCCCATCTTTATATCCCTTCCTTCATCAGGTTTATAGATTGCCTTCTAATCTTTCTCCCATAACAGTCTTATTCTTTCAAAAGTGGGAGCCCAGCAGGGGGACCCGCTCGGGCCACTCGTTTTCAGTTTGGCCATTCATAAGACGATTGCCGAGCTGAAATCCAGCCTAAACGTGTGGTACCTTGAGGATGGCACTATCGGGGGCAGATCGGAAGATGTTTTTCAGGACTTAGAGGCTCTAGTCCCTCACCTCAGAGACCTGGGTCTGGAGGTGAATCCACCGAAGTGCAAATTTTTCCCCTGTAGTACTGAAGCTCTTACACACTTTTCTCGCTTTAACTCTTTTCTTCTGGCCTCAGAGAACTTTCATGTTCCAACCTCAATCTTTCAGAATCCCCTATCTTTGTTAGTGTAGTACCTAAAGCCATTACGTCTCGAACTTGGCTCCTCCTTTCTGCTCACGAGCGTCTTAAAGATCTTTCCGCGCACGTTGCGATTGTCCTATTGCGCATGTGCTTCGCTCTCCCAATAATCACATATCTGTTGCGGACCACCCCTACTTGGCTCTGTCCAGAGGAAGTTTCCTCGTTTAACGATGCCTTGAAAGCGGTGGTGGAGTCTGCTCTCAATGTCTCCCTAGATGTGCGCCAGTAGAGGCAGGCAGCTCTACCTATCCCTTGTGGTAGTCTCGGTGTGCGGTGCGCACGGGATGTGGGTCTGCCGACATTCTTGGCGTGTGCGCATGGTGTTGCCAGCCTAGTCACTGTATTACTCAATACCAATGGTGACGGGGGAAGCATGCCCTTTGTGTCGGATGCTGTCTCAGCTTGGTTGACCCTCAACTCGGGTGCGACAATCCCCGAATCAGACCATGTTCAGCGGGCGTGGGGTGACATTGGGGTGAAGCTGCTCCAAGAGCAATTATTAGAGGATTCGTTGGGATTCGATAAGGCCAGACTACGAGCAGTGTCGCAACCCGAGTCCGGGGCGTGGTTACAGGCGATTCCTTCGCCTCATTTGGGCACTCTACTCGACGATGACTCTTTGCGTGTAGCGGTGGCTCTCTGGCAAGCATCCCCTGCGTGCTTGAGCCTCCAGGTCTTAGCAGGTCTGATGGTAAGAGGCCGGATGGGCTGACTCTGGTGCCATGGAAGAACGAGAAGTGCCTGATCTGGGACGCAACTTGCGTCAGCACTATCGCCGCCAGTCACCTGAGTCGCGGGTCGAAGCCTACTGGGGCCACGGGTAGTGTGAAAGCGGAACCCGGGGCCCTGGGACGAAGGCAACGAAGGAACAGGAGTGGGTTTTTAGTCAGTAAGAGTCTGACACTATCTCCCGCTCCGCCCAAGAGCGGGGATGTCATTAGGATGATTTTCCCACCCAATAAAAACAAAAAAATAAAAAACCATGCACACTGCTTCTGCCGCCGCTGAAGACGCCTGCTTTAAAAAAAGGCTGAAGTACGCTTCCTTGGTTCAGCTTTACCATTTGTGCCTGTTGCTGAGGAGACTCTGGGCAGTTGGAGTACGGAGGCAAAGTGTTTCGTGGGGGATTTGGGCCATAGGGCCATAGTCTCGGGGAGGCAACGGGTGACTCCCGGTCCGGGTCGTTCTTGGTGCAAAGGATGGCCATCGCTATTCAGCGAGGTATTGCGGCCAGTGTAATGGGCAATTTTGCGCCGGGAACGATCAGGAGCGGGTTATTTATTGACGTTCGACTTTTGTAGATTACATATATTGATTATTTATTATATTATTTAATTACAATTGTCACTAAATTAATTAAATGTCTTAGAATAAAAATATGTAAGGATAAAAAAAAACTTAATTTATATTATTAAGTTAAGAATCTATTCAACTTCCACAGCTCATTTTAATTTGTATAAAATTATAATGGTTTTTAGTTCAATTCCATGAATAATAAATTGCATATCGTTATCTTTTTGATAATTAAGTTAAATGTCATATAATAAAATTATATGATTTTGCTAGTAGTGGATACATTTAGATTTTTTTATTATTCATCAGAAATATATTTGGATTTTTTGTTAAAAAAAACAACTCGTAATTTTTTAACACATTTTTAAAGCAAGCGAGAAAATGATTTTAGACCAAGATATCAGCAAACTGTAGGTAAAAAACTTTTTTGCTATTCGGAAAAATCTTCGTAACTCAAATCGGGAATTGAACTGTTTTTACGGGAGAGTTTGTACTGAACCCTCAGTGCGCGAGTTTGACTCGCTCCTGCCCGGTTTTTTTTACCGCTGAATACAGAACCTAAGAATCGCCAAACTTAAGTGCCAGTGGGCAGGGCACATTGATTGCTAAACAGATGATCGATATAGTCGACCGTAGCGTAGAAAAATTGACTAATATATAAAAAAAAAATCATCTTTGAAACCCTTTGATCATAATATAGGTCTATATGCCTTAGTTATATACACCTCATCATAATATCAAATGCAAAACATAGCAATGAATATTTTATTTGCTCGATCTCACAGAAATAACTTATACAATGGACTGCTAATTGGATACCGGCCTAATTAAATGATCAAGAACATAATCTACTTATAGCAAATATATAAACACGTAGAGTTTATGTGAATCAGTTGCATGGTATGAAATGTTAGTCTAGGTTTACGCATATCGCTGTAATTTTAGTAATGGACAGGATATGAAAGAATAGAGAATTAGTGATAGCATGACGGGTGACAGGACAGAACGGAAGAAAAAAACGTTTTGCGCTGACTCCGAACCCCGTCTCCGTAGGCGCGGGCTTGTGGTCGGCGAGCAATGGGTAGCTTACCGTCTGACCGTCCGGTAACCGTCCGGACCGAGCCCAAGTCGTCAACGGCGTCTACTGTTCCACGCGCAACTCAAGGAGATGTTAGCAAACCGTAGGGCCCTAGCAAGGTTGAAGCCTACTGGAGCCAAGGGTCTGCTTCTGAAAGGAAGACTCGACCCTAGTATGAAAGGCGACGAAGGAACAGGAGTGGGTTTTTAGTCAGTAAAAGTCTGACAAGTGCAGAAAGATAAATAATGAGCTGTTAATAATATCTTCACGTTCCCGAATTCCCTATTCACCCTTGACTTATTGATCAGGTTGCTCGTAATATGCTGAATCAAGATTCGTTCAGAATTTTCCCAATCAAGTCTTAGTAAAAAATGTCTCACGACATTGATAATCGCCGCTTATCGCCCGCCGATGGTGACCTACGGGATTTTACGAAAGTCTTACCGTGAGCTTTGAACGCAAAGGGCAACTGAAGGAACACGGATGAGTTTTAGTCATTAGAAACTTCCTCTCCCTCCATCCAGAGCATGAATCCTCCTGCTATTTCATGTTTTGCAACAAAAAGGGTGTTTTTAATATCGTGCGGTTTTGATTACGTATGTGGGATTGCTCCACACTCGTAACCCCAGCAAACGTCCATTTCATATAAGTATTTATTGTAATGCGTGGAATACGCACGCGGGACGTGTTTTTTTGCATTATGAATTTTCTGCATGCGGGGTAAACCCGCATGTGTGATGAAATCCGCACGACATTAAAAACACCCAAAAGAGACCGATATGTTCTGAATCCATTAGAATGCTTAGATTGTCATCTATAGCCATAGTGTACCTACTGCCGTACATATACTTTTCTCAAAGTGCCTATCTTCAAACCCGTGTGCCTCCCGCTCAGGGTTTTGCCAATTTTTTGCGACCGATCTTTTTTAAATATATCCATCACAATTTTATGTTCTGGCTAGACATGTCTGCAAAGTCGCATGATGTGGCAGACATCTCATATATCACCTTGTTCAACACCTAGATTATGCGAGACCTATACAGTTACTTAATTAACATTATATTTATGATAAATGCTAGAAAATCCTCAGTATCGTTATTGAAACAAAAAATTTAAAAACATCGTTACAAACACTTAATACCATAGATTTTAGAAATATTCTTACGAGCACACTAGACCGGTTCTTGCATCAAGCTTTTACATAATTAGATCACCCGATAAGGAAACTTGTAAAGAAGGATATCTATACTTATAATAAATCTGTAGAAGTGAAAATTCTGTACATTGAAAATATCAAAAAAAAAAAAATGGCAGGCGTGTTACTAGACCGACACTGAACCCAAAAATGTCTGTCTGTCTGTTTCTTTAGGCATCACGCAAAAACTACCGGTTCGATTACGATGAAACTTGGTATAATTATTCTTTAATATCCTGGGCACCACACTGGGTACTTTTTATCCTGGAAAAGTATATACAATAAAAAATAAATTTAATTTTGCGGTTCGATCCCTAGACCCAATTACTGTACCAACCGAAAATAATAAGTTTATCGTAGGTTACGTCACCCGCAGTGGAGTTCACTAAGGGGCGCTGCACACGGCTAAGATACTATAACATTTTATCTTAAGATACAATATCATTCGCCACTGCCGGATATGACCAGCGGTGGACGTGGGTTTTGGGGTTCTCAAGCGTCGCCACAATAAATGGTCCTGTGCGTCTCGCATCCATCAGACTCCTTCAACCTTCACCAAGTCATCGGTCCACGTTGAAGAGGGCCTTCCAACACTGCGTCTTCTTCACTCCAGGACCTTTCGACCCTAACGGCCATCTGTTCTGCGAGCAATGTGCCCAAATACATATTATAGATTAATTACACCCAAACACAGAACATCACTTGTGACAAGTGCTCATCACACAAACATTTGTCTCAGGGGGGAATCGAACCCACGACCTCCGGCATAGCAGTCAGGGCCACTAACCACTAGACCGACGTTCAACCTTCTAAAGCTATAGAACAAGCGGAGTGCAACATGTCAGCGTTCGGGGAAGCACATTCGAATCCCACAAAGGGACTACCTGTCTTTGTGCACCTACGATCGTTGTTTTCGACTTCCAAGTTCGATACCGCTGGATAATTCCTGTGTTAGACAGCACTCATGGTAGTATAGGAAATTCTAGTTTCTGGTACTATACCTGGAAAGCTATAACTGGTCTATTCTTCTCAAAGTGGATAAGAATAACTTCGATAAACAAATCAAAACTAGGTATGTTTTTTAGTTTGACAAATCATCAAATAATTTGTCTCGTTCGGGGGTGTAGCTAAAGAGAATGTATAATTTGCTGTCTAAAACCCGTTGGTGTTCCTTCAATTGCTCTTAATATTCCTAGAAGGCGGTGACTGTTTCTATTTGAATAGTGAAGTTCCACATTCTTCCACAGTCCCTTACTGTTCGAAGGTTTAGAATCATTTGTTTAAAAAATAATTGTCGTATTTAATTGTCGCACAGCATCTGTCTTTGAGGAATCTTGAAACAAAATACACTAGAAATAATATAGTTCTTTAGTGTGGTCATTGACTTGTCAATGCCTGTTTTTGGAGCGAGTGTGGAGTTACTATAGATTTTAAGTAAACCGTATATCACACTAATATCATAAAAGCGAAGCTCTGTATTTATGTGGGTGTGTACGTTTGTTATTCCTTCACGGTCAAATGGTTGAACGGACTTTGATGAAATTTTACAGTAATAAAACTTTTACATCAGAATAATATTATATACCTAGGCTATAACTTTACACTAATATAATAGAGACGAAATTTTTGATGTAGGTATATATATTTATTTGTGTATTTTTGTTGTTTCTTCACACACAAACGGTTGAGCGGATTTTTATTTATTTAAACTTCATGTACAATAGTTTGTACCACACATAGGCGGACTTAATGCAACAAGGCATTCTCTACCAGTCGACCTTTGGGTAAAAAGTGTGGTAGGTGTACACTATAAATAAATACTAGAAAATTTAAAGAGAATAGAAGTATCATTAAAATTAGATGCTTTTAATAATAAAATATCCTTATATTATAAACTGATGTAACATTGCAGTTTTATTAGCTAGCATAATTTATAATGTTGAAAGATGTCTATAACCTAGGGGTCTTTAATGCATCTAAATTACAAAGCGGTCAAGCGCGAAACTATCAAAAAAAAATTGGTTAGGAATAACTGTTTCAAAATCCGTTTTCAGGATATGCCCTGAAAAATAGGACCAAACATTGCGAATTAAATAAAACCTTGTAAAAGAAGGAGATGCTCAATTGGGTAAAGTTGTCATAATTTTTTATATTATTTACAATAAAAAAAAACTGAATTAGAGTTTCTTTTTTTCAAATCAGTTCAATAATAAGTGAGTTTAAAAACTTTTCAAATTTGATGGAAGGGAAAATTTAAAAAACAGAATAAGCACGCAGAAACTCAATTGAGACGTCACTACCATTAGGTTACGTTGGATAAAAAAGAGATACTACTGCATTTAATAACCAATTTAGATGCTGTTACAGAAAAAAAATGTTATTTGTTGTTTCAGATAATATATAGTAAAAAATTGACACAGAAAAGTACCCATTATACAAAATGTAATATAATGCACATCTTAAAAGTAGTGTAGCGTCCATAGAGGCCGCAAATATACTGCTAACTTGTAAACTGGCAGGATATCTTTTGATGTTTATGGTTTAAATTTTATATTTTAATTTAAAAGCATTGGGATTGTTCGAAACTTGATTGATTGGAAATGTCAACAAAAGTCTGGACTTTATTTTATATGAAAATATATTATAAAGTGCTTCAATATAAACATAAGTATTTAAAAACACGAAGCTTTTTAATTACGTTACCTACCACAGTAGTATGTTCCTATTTAGGTATTGCTCACAGAACGGAAGGCCTTTGGGGCCGAAAGGTTCTGCAATGGCGACCACGTACCGGAAGATATGTCTTACGCTATTAACGCTACGGCGTTGGATGGGCTCCTACAAGGTGAACCGACGACCTGGTAAAGGTTGCGGGAATCCGATGGATGCGAGACGCACAGGACCGTTCTTTGTAGCAACACTTGGGGAGGTCTATGTCCAACAGTAGACGTCTTTCAGCTGAAATGTTGATGATTTTGTTAAATTCTTGATAAATATTGATTGCGTCACTAGCGTGTTTGTGTGTGCATGAGTTAATACTAATATCGATGCGGATACCAATGTACCTATTTAGTGCATTTAAGTAAAATTTTAGTACTTTAATTATACCGATATTTAAATAATTATAACACTATTATTAGACAGGCTAAAGTTTGTGATTGTGTATATTTCTCATTTCTTCTTCATGCTCGAACGGCTAAAGGGATTTCGTTGAAACTTGGTACCATATCCTGGAATAGCACTTAGGATTATTTTTATCCCGGAGGAAAATTATCCCAAGAAAATACATTTGTATTTCCTTGAGATAATTTTCTACTTCTTACTGGCAGCGCCTATGACTAAAATAAAGATCGCTAAGTTGGAACACTTTTATATAAGTTGTGTATTACAACCATTATGATTTTAATTATTACTTTTCATACAGTATCAATAAAACATTAAAACTAACTTTAAACAATGTCGTTGGAATTATATTAAATTGATCATTTCTGTCAAGGATCATCATCATCTTCCTGCCCTTGTCCCATCTTATTTGAGGTCGGCGCAACACGTTTTTTTCTTCCATTCTATCCTGTCAACCGTCATACTATCACTAACTTCCTTTTCTTTCTTATCACTGTTCACACTATCCATCCATCTTTTCTTTGGCCTCCCTCTCCCTCTCCACCCATCCACATGTATACTCATAACTCTTTTAGTAACATGTGTTTCATTTCTCCTCTTTACATGACCATACCAAGACAAACGATTCCCCTTCAACTTTTCAGTCACTGGCGCATTTCAAACTTCATCTAATATATTCATTTCTCACTTTATCCATTCTCGTCACACCACACATCCATCTCAACATTCTCATCTCCGCTACATGCAATCTTTTTTCATCCGTCTTTTTCACAGCCCAACATTCTGATGCATCCTGTCAAGGATATAATACAAATAGAAACAGCCCTAGCTATGTATGAGACAGTGGTTAAACTAGTCTACTTTGTTAAATGTCAATAACCCACTGTTTTTATCATTAAAGGTTTTTATATTTTTATTTTCGACAGCAGTAAAGAAATAATTAATTTAAATTGCAACATTAAATGCAGATGGATGACCCGAGACTAGGTATGGCTGATGCTGCTGCCGGATTTTAAAGTCTTTATAGTATTTTATTGGGAATTTACTTAATATTTCTTCCTTAGTCAGATATTAATATCAGAAACTGTTGCTATTCTGTATCAAGAACATAATCTTCTAAAATTAATTTGTTCAAAACTCCAAGCTTATTTACTAAAAGTTATTTGATACACGGTTATTTTATTCAACCAATGCAAGATTAGGTAGCTAGAATAATTTTGACTCCGACTAAACTTATCAAAAATATATAGATTTTTAATTAAAATATCTGATGGTGTTTTATTTTCCTTCATTTTTACTCCATTGCAACCTCCCACCCCGCTTGTTTTAATTTTTAATGCATTTCTTAAAAAATAATTTATCAAGTAATACTTTGTATTGCGTTGCGTTCTTTGTTTTGTTTAATTGTTGTAACTCCAACTATAAAAAATAAACTAAAAAAAAATTGTCACTATTTGAGTTTCCTTGTGTAATCGAATCAGAAATGTAGATATCCGCAGGAGAACCAAGGTTACCGACATAGCACGAAGAATCGCCAAGCTTATGTGGCAATGGGCAGGGCAAATTACTCGCAGAACAGATGGCCGTTGGGGCCGAAAAGTTCTGGAGTGGCGACCGCGTACCGGGAGACGCAGCGTTGAAAGGCCTCCTACAAGGTGGACCGATAACCTGATAAAGGTTGCGGGAATCCGATGGATGCGAGACGCACAGGACCGTTCTTTGTGGCGACGCTTGAGGGAGGCCTATGTCCAACAGTGCACGTCTAAAGGCTGAAATGATGATGATGATGATTGTCACAATCAGCGTAATATTACAAATTTGTATTTGAAGTTTTCTTTTAGCGAATAATGCCTGTGTTATGAGTAATTCGGAGTAATTAATTAATAATCTCTTCTTCTTATCTAATCTTCCACAAAAACTTCTAGTTATTTCCGTCAAAAGAATATGTGGGTCATTGTTTAGGGTCGTGGGGCTCTTTGGACCAGGACCGCGGTCCCAACTTCCACCTACGAAACAAAAAAAAATGTAGTATTTTGGGACCACATATAAAATAAATACAGTTTTTTTTGATAACTGTACTTTAATATCTTTTTCTTTTGGTTTTAAAATACTATCTACTCAATAAAACCCAACTTCCACCTTTTAAAAAAAAATTTTTATAGGTGGAACATGGTCCAAAGAGCCCCACAACCCATTAAATGCTGATTCAGATAGTTTATGGTTACTTAGTGGTTTTAGTTTTTGGGTTCAGATAAATTGACACTGGGGCCTTACGATGACATGTTAAAATGTCAGGCGTGCGAGCGAGAAAGAGAGATTGAACTATAAACCCTTCACAGGAAAAAAATCGGCATCTCCATGCAAACTGTCTATTTGTCCAATGCGATGAGAGTGGCAGATTTGTTTTTTCGTTTCCTAAAAAATCTCGTGGAAGCTTGTTCAGTTTCGTCTACCGAGCAAGCCCTTAAAGTTTGTGGAGACCGGTCCCTTACACCCTGTATAGCTCCATCCTCTTAACTTTTCAGTTTAGGTCGTCAAATGGATCGCGTTGAAAGCTCGTGCTAGGGTCTCTGGTCAATTTGCACGATGATTTAGCTCTTGAGTTCGATCTCGCCTGATGGTATGGATAAATGAGATCTATGATGGAATGAGCGGTCCAAGAAGATGCGTGTTCGCTTTTACCTGAGAGAGACTGACTGGTAAGAAGTACGAATACATACGATGTTAGAGAGTTCCGTGTTTACTTCAGGAGAAGAAACACTGAGTGCGACTAGTTGAGATATCAACCAAGTGCGAACGCAGTATGCGTCTCAGGTTTTTAGTGACTAAAAATCACCTCTGCGTTCTGGGGCCACGGTAACTCGTTTAAACAAGCCCACAGAAAATGCAGCGTAGTGGTGCACGTGCGCCTCAAAGATATGTCAGCAAAACCGTAGGGGTCCAGCAGGTCCGAAGCCTACTGGGGCCATGGATAGTGCGAAAACGATCCCGGGAATACAAGGCAAACAAGGAAAATAGGTGTGGTTTTAGTCAGTAAAAGTCTAACACGCCCTCGCGCTTCGTCCTAGAGCGAGAGAAGTTAGATGATTTCCCACCTTAAGGCCCTAGCTCCCGAAAAGTGCCTTAGTAGAACAGTGACTTTCTGAAGCCAATACATTGGAATAAAAAATATATAATTATTATAGATTCATGTACAACACATATAATACTTTTACCAAAAAAAAAAATGTTACGTCATGATATTTTTTTCGCTTGTTTTCCCTACTCCTTTCAAACGGCTTTGATTTTTTGAAATATGATTACACATAAAAATTTCTGGCTAAGTGTTCTTCAGAATGTGCATAGCATATGTAAATCAATCAATATTTCGCAAGAAAAATGACTTTAAAGATCAACGGGACTCTATGCGGACGCAGGCGCCAGTTCGAGTTTGTCTATATTTAACTCCAGCCAGATATTCAAGGGACTCATCATCATCTTCCTGCCCTTGTCCCATCTTATTTGGGGTCGGCCCAACACGTTTTTTTCTTCCATTCTATCCTTTCAACCGTCATACTATCACTAACTTCTCTTTTCTTTCATATCACTGTTCACCCAATCCATCCATCTTTTCTTTGGCCTCCCTCTCCCTCTCCACCCATCCACATGTATACTCATAACTCTTTTAGTAACATGTGTTTCATCTCTCCTCTTTACATGATATTCAAGGGACTATATGCCTTAAAAAAATACCCTGCAGTTCCTCTACGTGTTAAACCCGTTACCTTCTTCATCCAATAACATTATTTTAATAAACAGTTACGTAAGTAATAATTACGCTTCTTTTACTTTCCACGTTTGCGTCCATTAGGTGTGTTGTAGGAACGGCTTGCATGCGAACCCCGATCGGGCCGACACGCAGCGCTGCGAACTTGCGTGCGCCTAATGTTTGCATTTAGGTTGCAACCAGGTCAAAGATGGATTTTATATGAGGTAATTATACTCTTTGGTACTTTTTTTCTGTTGTGTTTTATGACAATACTGTTAGACACCTGTTTATTAATTAGTTAGAGGTTGTTTGTTGGAGTTAAATGGCTGCGTAATGTTTTAGGTGCAGAAATAATTGAAAAAGACACACCTTTTTGATAACCGACACACTTCTAAGTATTTACACTAAACATAACCGAATTAGGTGTTTTCTTGATATCTATAGTAATATTTTAAAGCTGAAGAGTTTGTTGGTTTGGTTGAACACGATAATCTCAGAAACTATTGGTTCAAATTAAAAAAATCTTTTAGTGTTTGATAGCCCATTTATCGAGAAAGGTGATAAGATAAGATCATCACGAAAAGACTAATAGGAGCGAAGCAGTAACTAAAGGTATAGGTAGTATTACAATAAATAATACGACGCCTCCCTCAAATAAGTTTTTTTTTTGTTTTTAGGGTTCCGTACCCGAATGGTGCCAACGTCCGCCCGTCTCACAGCGGCCGGTTCTCATAATCCTTAAAAGGTAAAGAGTTGATTTTTAGGGTTCCGTACCTCAAAAGAAAAAAAACGGAACCCTTATAGGATAAATTTTTCGTCCTTCTGTCTGTTTTCTCGGGAACGCATGGAGGTATCGATTTGAAATTAAAACCATATACTCAAGTCTGCAGTCCCTTGAAGCTCTGAAAAAATCAAAACTAGTTAACGAAAAAAAAAGACACCGCCGTTTATGTCGCAAAAAAAAACGTATTTTTTGACACTCACAAGAGAATCAAAACTCATAGGATACTACTTCCCGTTGACCCAGAATCCTGAAATTCGGCATAGTTCAAGTATAGGAATAAGTCTGAAAACAGTAAATTTGTTGTTACGTCACAAAAAAAAACTTTTATGTGATTCGAAACTCTATTCGAGAATTGAACTATTTACATAAGTAAGTTTGAATTAAAATTACTGAAACAATTACATCACTTTCTCGGCATTTTTTGTTCGATTTTAATATTGCAGTACGGGACCCTTCGTCCGACTCGCATTTTGCCAGTTTTTTTACACACAATTACGTAAAATAAAATTCTCCCAAGCCGATTTCACAACTTATTTGTTTGTTTACTTTAAAAATGCATTATTAATAAACATCGCATAAGTACGTAAACATGCGTCTATGTTCTGCTCTATCGCTTCCAGTAATTACGCCAGCACATGACTTCATAGAACTTTTTTGGTTTAGATCGATAATAAATTACATGCCTTTGCATAAATAAAATATGTAATTAAAATAATTAATAATTTTTTTTAAAGGAGTTTTGTGTCGAAATGTATGCATGTGTGAAATAACTGTGCGAATGAATTACGTTGTACGCATCAATAACGATCTTTGGCACACCTGCCTACTATTGTGTTAGAATTAGATGCTCATTTAGTAATTTCTTCGGTCTAAACCAAGGATGTGAAATTTCGGATCTGTATACGAAAACGGATATAGGAATAATACGGCGGTTTCAGATCCGGCTCGAAGGACCAAAACGTCTTGACTTGGACTTAAATAAAAGGACTTTAAAACTGACAAACTTATATCCAAAGGAATTGTACAGGAAGAAATTATAAGGCGCGCATATATCTTCGGTTGGTCTCGCTAGTGAAGTGTGGTGGGCTCCGCAGCCCCGCTTCGCGCCGTCGTCCGCGCGGCAGTCCGACGAGTGACGAAGGCAGTCGATGGCGCCCGAACAGTTACAGATATGAAGTTATTTTGTATTATCCGGTAATTTCGGATAGTTTGGGTTACGGATATCAAAATTTTAAAATTACAAAAGTAAAATACAAATAGTAAGATTTCATTTTTATTTCTAGTCTAGATTATCATTTGTTTAGCCGGGAGAATCAATGAAAAACCTGTCGTAACCTGTCCTTTAGACGCTACCTTTCATCATTCATCATCATCCTTTCAGCCGAAAGACGTCCACCGATAGACATAGGCCCCACAATGAACGGTCCTGCACGTCTCGAATCCATCGGATTTTCGCAACCCTCACCAGGTTCACTTTGTGGGAGGCCTTCCAACGCTGCGTCTTCCGGTACGCAGTTGCCACTCTCGAACCTTTCCGCTTCAACGGCTATTTGTTCTGTGAGCAGTTTGCCCTGCGCCGTCTTTATCTGAAACTATCCGAAATTTTTATATCGGTGTCGGTTACGGATATTTTTTATTTCTGATATCCGATAGTATCGGTCTTGGTTACGAAGGTTCATAACATCCCTGGTCTAAACATAGTTTACACTCAGCCTTTAGTACTAACGTAAATATCCGTAATGCGCGTACAGGAATGTTGGCTTAAACATATTAAAGTAACTTGGCTATACATTGTCAAGGCAGTATTCATGTTTTTGCGATAACTATTAGGTACATAAAATGTGTAAGTTAAAGACGATGTAAATCTTGCCCTGCCAGGGATTATTAGAAAGAGTCACCGTGGCGTTTTTTTAGGGTTCTGTACCTCAGAAGGAAAAAACGGAACCCTTATAGGATCACTTCGTTGTCTGTATATCTGTCTTTCAAGATCTCGAGAACGCGTGAAGGTATCGTCTTGAAATTAAAACCATATAGTTACTCAAGACTGCGGTCCCCTGAAGCTGTGAAAAAATCAAATATCTGAGGTAACGGAAAAAAGATACGGGCGTTTATGTCGCAAAAAACGTGTATTTCGACATTCACAATACATAATTCATAATCATTTATTTGCTAATATGGATAATTACATAAAATTATTAAAAATATAGCACAGTCCAACAATTTTAGGATTTTGGGTCAGCGGAAAGTATCCTATGAATTTCGATTCTTTTGAGAGTATCGAAATATGCGTTTTTTGCGACATAAACGGCCGTATATTTTTTATTCGTTAATGTATATATTTGATTTTTTCACAGCTTCAAGGGACCGCAGACTTGAGTGTACGGTTTTAATTTCTACTCGATTCTTCCAGGCTTTCCTAAGATAAAGGGTCTTGACAGACAGACGGTCAACAAAGTGATCCTATAAGGGTTCCTTTTTTTCCTTTTGACGCATGGAACCCTAAAAAAAAATCATCATTCGGTCAATCATTCCTTTTCATTCCGATTAAAATTAAAGTAAACCTAAAAGATATCCTTACATCCATTGGCTGTAAAGCGGTACGAAGTTCGCGGGGTCAGCAATTTATTTATTAGAAATGTCCTCGTTCTACTACCAGTATCACTTTAACGAGATAATACGATAACCTGTAGCACAGATGAAGACGGAATATGCATAAGCGATATAGATAATCTTCTCCTACTAAAATAACACTCATCATAAAACGTCACCACCTCGACTCGAAGATGGTCATGTGTAACTCCCATGGTGTTTGCCACCATCCATTCATCGTCCAGCCTATGGCAATTTATTAGAATATAGCATATATATGTATTAGAATATAGCATAGTCGGCCTTATAATGTTTCCACTGTTGGGACTCAGGCCTCCTCTCTAGGAGAGGGAATGGGCCGTAATCCACCACGCGGGCCCAGTGCGGGTTGGTGGATGTCACATGTCTTCGAATTTTTGGTTCTAGAACATGTCAGTTTCCTCATGGTGTTTTCCTTCACCGTTTTGAGAGCAGTGGTTAAATAAATTACACAGAGTAATGCGCCTGGCTGGGTTTGAACCCGCAACCTACAACTTGTAAGTCGGTGCCGTTACCACTCGGCCACCACTGCTCTCATAGAAGTAATACATGCTATTATTTAATGTAAAATTTCCTCGTTCTACGTCACTCATCACTACGAGAAAATAATACGATAAGCTGAACCACAGATTTATTGGATTGAATTGAAATATGCTGGTTTACTTTATCAGATTATCTTTAATACACTCGCTTTAGACTAAAGAACAATATTTTCCAGGTGATATGACAGTTCAACCAAAAAAAAGAACAAACAGCCAAATGGGAGTTGGCGTAGAAAAGACGCCAAATTTAATTTACATAAATGTAACACAGATGAAGATGAAATATGCATATGCGACATAGCGAATCTTCTCCTGCCAAAACAACACTCATAATACGGCACCACCTCGAGCTGAAGATGGTCGTGCGCAGTTCCCATGGTGCATGGCAAGCGCGCACGTCCGCAACCATTATCAATTAGGCGGCGCGCGCGCGTGCGGCCTGTCATTACTGCCAGTGCACGACCACGCACAGGGATGCGTATTGGGAAACTGAGGTAAAGTGATGTTGCGAGTTTGTGGAGCTGAAATTAGAAGCATGTCCGGGATACGATTTTTTTTTAAGGTGGGAAATCTTTCTGGTCGGTCTTATCGCTAAAAGCCAACCAGGAGGCCAGGAGCCAGGAGCCAGGTTTTAATAACTTATAAAGTGTTCTCTGGGAACATTAGAAAATATCAAGATTTCGGACGACAGGAAGCCATACCTATATCAGAATTTACTCATCTAGTTTTAAAACAACTATCTGTACTGTAAGCTATATATAAGATTTCTCATTTTCTTTCATTCGTATTTTAATTCTCCAAACAGAAATATTTCTGGTTGTAACTGACACAGTCCTAATAAAAATATAATCGAGTTTGGCGCATCGCTCAGGAAGCATAGTTCGCAGTCTCGCCGCCAAGACGTTGGATGCAAATGGCAAGATCGCGAGATACCGCGCGACCCGCGTGCATTCAGACAGGAACGTGTGCGGTGGCCCTTACAGGGTTTAAGCGACCATCTGATATGACGTCTTACCATTTAAATTAAAACATTTTTACGAGACATTTGAATATTAGAAATATACTTATGGGCTGGATACTTGCTACTTTGCATATTTATAAGTTACCAGAAGTTTTTATAAGTTGCATCTGCTTAGGCCTGCTACTTATAATTTAATTAGTGATTATAAGTAGAACTCATTTTGATTGTAATCATAGACATATAATATTTACACAGTTATATTGATAATGGTTTTTAGTAGGCTGGTAATTTGCATTTTATTTTTTAGTTTGCCCCATAATAGTTACTCCTGTATCGTGGGCGCGTTCACAAACATGTAAACCCACGTACACAAGACACCCAGATCCAGAACAACTGTTTGTACAAATGTGGGAATCGAACCCGCGTCATGCAGCGCAGCAAGCGACGCTAACCATGGCATCAAATTGTCATATTATAATTGAATCAATTACTTCTCAATAACATTTTAGAGCATAATTAGTATATTGCCCAGAAGTGGAACCAGGTTAGCAAAAAAAAATTCTTCTCATTTGATGACTTCCCAGATCAAAAAAAAAAAACAGTATTGTAGATACGCACACACACAAACACTCCCAAGTGATGCAAACAATATACATATAATAAAAATATAATATAAGCGGTACTCCTGCTTGGACCCTGTTCCCGATACTGGTGGGTTACTATTGTTTATATTTTTAAATGTTTTTTTTTATGATAAGGTTTAAAAAATATTTAAAAATGTAATAGTAATTTATATGTACAATTAATAAAGAATGTAATATATAATATTCCACAACTCATTAGAACGTCGTTGTGTAGTCATTGCTTTTAATAAGCTCGATATTGTCATTCTACCACAACTCCACCATGACCGAGACCATTGACCGATCAATGATCGATCATTAAGAATTAGCAGATTACGAACTTTTAGCAAAATGACTATGGGATCGTGTTGGAATGACGAATCTATAAAAATAGCCTACTTGGGCCCCTGTTCGCTGACAAATAGAAGGAGATACTGACTGAATGTCTGGTGGTTTGTGACAAGACTAAGTGACAAGCTTAGTTGTACATATATCTGTGTTTTATTTTTCTTTAGTTTTTCGTTCTGGTTTAAATAAATAAATAAATCTTGTAGATATCACCATTTTCAAACAAAGTCATACTAAAACTTATATTATATTAACTTTTTTCTTCTATTATTAGTCGATAGTGTACCAATGATGATGGATGCCAGCCCCCCCTAGCCAAGTTACGATCGTTTCGTTTGCGTCGAACGCCTCGAGTAGGCCACGCCTCCTATTCCTTTCTACTGATCACGTGACTGAGCGTTGAGATGACTTCAGAACAAAGGAATCGGAGGCGTGGCCTACTCGAGGCGTTCGACGTAAACGAAACGATCGTAACTTGGCTAGGAGGCTGGTCGCCATATAATTATATGCTTTCAATCATATACGGGTAGTACAGAACGAGCTGACCTGACGAGGCGAGTAAATAGGGCCACGTTGACACGTAAAACTAACACTACATAGATCGTTAAAATAATTGTTATAACACATGACACACGCAACGTTTGAAATTCAATATAAAAAGTACTTAGAAGTTAGGTAGAAGCTCGTTTTAGGGTTCAGTAGTCCTAATAAGGAAGCTTGATAGTTTTATGATAATAATAATTTATTCAAAGACAACTTTTGCTCCACATTTTAAATAAGTATCACTTATTTCAATGTTAGTTCAGAAGTTCAGATATTGCAAGAAAAATTTGGTATTCTTACAATATAGCAAATTAAATAATAAATTGAATTACAATTGTCACTAATTAATCTATCTAAATTAAATGTTATGAAATTAAAATTAAAAATGTCCACAATAGTAACAATTAATAATAATTGCCATGCCCGTCTCTTCGCAGCTTATCAGATATAATGTTTTTTTATGGGTATAGGTTTTTTGTTTTAGGTGGGAAAATCATCTTATAACAAATCCCGCTCTTAGGCGGAACTGGAGATAGTGCCAGACTAAAAACCCACTCCTGTTCCTTCGTTGCCTTTCGTACCAGGGTCGAGTCTTCCTTTCAGAATCAGACCCTTGGTCCCAGTAGGCTTCGACCCTGCTGGGCTCCTACGGTTTGCTAACACCTCCTTGAGGCGCGCCGATAAAGTGTTAAAAAATTATGTTACCTGTCCTACATGTAAAATGGCAATAATTTTGAATGAACTTCTTTTGTGAACTCATATTATATAACTCCATCTTCAAGTACAATCGTCCTATATGAGCCAATTTTAATGTAATGAGCTGGTAACTCAGTAAATACGTTCATAGTAATAAATATAAAGTTTATTTTTAAGGCCGCACGTACCTAGCAACGGGCCACTACGGAACCCTACATGCACTTGGCCAATTTTTTTTATTAGACAGCAGCTTCGCCAGCGTGAAAGTAGGGAATCACCCCAAGAAAACATACTCCGGGATAAAAAAGGATCCTTTTTATTATTCCAGGACATGATCTACTGTTGTGGCAATTTTCATCCAAATGTTTTCCACTGTTTGAGCGTGGAAAAGTAACAAACATACATACACACACACTTACAAACTTACACCTTATAATATTAGTGTGATTAGTGTGCTTTTATAAGTGCCCATGTAGGCCTATGTGAAATAAAAAACTTTTCACTTTGACTTTGGTGATACTTAAAGAAAAATTGTTTTTTCCTTCTTCAAATGCTGCAGCAAAATGGGGTCAAGTTTCAGTGAAACCAGAATGTTTTACTGAAAATCAACTCCAATTTACTTAGAAAAGATTATGCAAATTGATTTTAAGTATATTCCTAAGACTTATATAATAAATTAGATGAACAATCAAATAACATTACAGATTTCAGAATACTTTTAAATTACAAAGACTAAACCTTATCTAGGACTTCCCCCTAAATACACAGTTCTCATAATTTATCTCAATGTTAGATAGTATTTACAAGACGACTAACTAGTCCTGATAATATCAATGTCAAATGAGAAAAGCGTGAGAGCTTGCAACGCGTTGGAGGTATAAAGACTACTGAACAATACATTCAGAAGTCGCAGTTGACACTAAACATAGATAAACATAGGTAAAGAAAATCATCATGTTTTTGCCAACTGCCAAAAAAGGGAATCATTTATTTATTTATTTTATAATTTATGTACACACATGAATAAAGAAAGAAGACACAATCTGATAAAAATTGTACAAAGGTACTGCTTATTTTTAAAAGAAATTTCTTCCAGCAGACCTGCGAAAGGAGAAATAGTTAGAAATGTAGACAATAGTGTGTAGAAGTAATTAAAGAAGAGAATGTGAAATCTTAAATTTAAATAATAAATATTTATATACTATACATACTATATATTATACATACTATATACTATACATACCTTTACTAAAAATAAATACATAATGTATATACATATATAATTAACACACTATTAATTCAAATATAATTATTATTAATTTCTAGTATGGCCGGTTAAAATGTCAGGCGTAAGCGAGGAAGAGGGATGGAGCTATACAACCTATATAGCTCCATGCCTTTATCTGTTCAGCCCCCTAGCCAAGTTACAACTGTTTCGTTTCTATTCTCTTTTTGTTGATCGCCTCGAGTCGGCCATGTCTCTTATTCCTTTGTTCTGACCACGTGACTGAGCTTTGAGATGACGTCAGAACATAAGAATCAGAGGCGTGGCTGACTCGAGGCAATCAACGAAACGAGAATCGAAACGAAACGGTTATAACTTGACTAGGGGGGCAGTTTAGATTGTCGAATGCATCGCTTTAAGAGCTCTTGGTAAAGCCTCTAAGTTTGAGATAACATGCTAAGCCAACCCAATTACCCCAGTAAATAACACTACAAATACAAATTAAAAAATATTTGTTGAAACAAAAAACGGTTTGCAGAAGTTTCGTGTTCGTCAATAATCGCGTTAGTATGAAAAACTATGTCGTGGCCATTAGCGCAAAATAAAATAATATGTATCATATAATAATGTTTAATAAGTAATCAAATCTTAAGCTCCAATTATATTATTACACTGCTTCTTAAAACAAGCCTTTTTTCAGGGTGGATCAAATAGCTTCTGGCTCTCTGGGTGAATGAGAGGGCGTGTCAGACTTTTACTAACTAAACCCCACCCGTTTTCCTTTAGTTACCTTTTGCGTTCCAGGGCCGCAGTGTTTCTTTCAAACAATCCCGCAGTCTTAGTAAGCATCGTCCCTAGAGAGCCCCATTATTTATACTGACATAATTATCTTTGAGGCGCACGTGGCATTCAACAGTCGACCCGGGACTGGCGGTCTTGACTGGTCGACAGAATCGGGCTACCCATTGCTCATCGTTCGTAAGCCCGAGCGAGGAAACTTCGAGCATAGCCCTTTCCATTGCCCTTTCAGTGACTTTAAGCTTCTGATGAGACCCATTGTAAGCGACCACGTTTCGGAACCAGCCATCACTGACAAAACGCACTGGTCGTAGACTTTCGTCTTCAAACACTGTGGTATTTTAGACAACTTTTTTACTCTCATTAAACTATATTTAAAAAAATAGACAAACTTTTCATGTTAAAGTATATTGCAAGTTTGCCTATCACTTATTTGAACAAGATAAACATGAATGACACTACATGACTGACACACTGTATCGTGCATTTAGGTTTTACCAAAACCGGACACCACATTAAAATACATTTGAATAAGAAGGCAATGTGATATCAGTACATAATATAATTACACACAATTATAAATATTGTTTTAACTGACTTGTCTGGGGTAAAATGGGAAATGCATGATGGGAATTCCAAAACAAAACGATTAACTGCACTGAAAACTTAGTTCTTATCGATAATAAATAAGATACATCTAAGTTGAACCACCGATGTACGGCTGGACCTAGTTCTACCCACTATGATGAAGGCTAAACCTAGTTCTAACGTTCTAGTTCTAAAGGCGGAATTCATCAAAAAAACTAATCGCGTTTTAACGTTTGGCTCGCATAATCACATTTAGCCGCTGTCACTAGTGCCACCTGTCTGTATTTTGTTTTGTTTTATTTTTACAAGTGACACTAGTGATAGCGGCTAAACCTGACTATGCGATCCAAACGTTAAAACGCGATTAGTTTTATTGGTGAATTCCGCCCTAAGTAGGATACATTAAAGTTTAACCTCATGTGACCGGCTGCACCTAGTTGTATCCGGCTAAAACTAGGTGTAGCCGCACTTCGGCTATTAGCCGTAATATATACAAATATATTATAAGAAACACGTTCACTTACAAGTTAACCTTCTTCTAACATTACCTATCTCTTCGCAAAATTTACGTTCACATTTTACGATGTACGTGTTTTATGATTTTATGTGTTAATAATCTTTGACTGCGTCGAACAAGGAAACATTCCCAGGTACGCTTATGACAAAAAGACCTAGAATATAAAGGACCGATACAGGGTGAATTTTATCGACTAGACGTGATTGGCCATCCACGCCTAGCTGATAAAATTAAACCGTCTAAAACTATAAAGAAAATCAAAAAATAGTCAAAACCTGCCTTTGTCTGACCTGATGTCGATTAATACTAAAAGTTTCTGACCCTATAAAACCCTAAAACCCATGATCAATTTTTAAGAAATAATGACTTAGGTACGAGAACTTAAGAAAATTGTTTTATTATAATAAAATGAAATATATTTTAAAGTTTTAAATGTCTTCAATGCAGACATTAATTGCTAATAATAATAATTATTTTTTTTGTTTTTAATTTGTTCATTTTTTTTCAAAACAGTTTTGTTCTATTTTTCTACAATTTTTACGCGCTTAAAGGGTTATAATAGAATATACATATTAACGCAAATCCTTAGACAGGTAACGTAAGAAAAATTAAAATAAATATTTAAAATTATTGATTGGCACTATGCTTGAGCGGCTGCTACTCTTTGTGTTGTAAAACAATCATTTATATGGTCTACAAACCAGTGTTCCGGGTCTGAGTGTCCTGCATATGTGAGTTTACATGTTTTTGTACGCATCCACGATACAGGAGTAATTCGTAGGAAAAAGTAAAAAAGATCGTAGTTCGTTTTGTTATAATACATACTTGGTGCAGGCGCGAGACATACAATGTTAGTTATTTTATTTTCTTATTTTTTATCTTAAGTGTTTACATGTTGTTTCTACATTGTGTGTATCTGAGTACGTGTGCCAAATAAAATATTTTTCTATCTTCTTTACTTCTCAGAATGTTATCTTAATTAGCGATAATATCGTATGATATAATAATACATTGTATTTTTTCCAAAATTAACTGGTTTGCAACCTTGTTAGGTCAAATTGATTTTCTTAAAAAACCACTGACTCAGTTCCAGATTTTATCTAAATCAAGCCTGACACTAGTTTGAGTATATTATTGATAATTTTTATAGTTACGAATTAGGCCATCCACGCCCATTTGAAAAATTCACCCTGTATGTGAGACGAAACACGGAAATGAGAATTAAACATGTCTCACGCCACCCATCAAACAATTCGTTGGAATTCCTAACTATCGCATTTCAAATTGCTTTTAATTGCTTGGTCTGTCTTATTGTCGCAAGCTCGCCATAGAATCTATAAAACAAAACAAAGAAATATAAAAGAAATTAATTGTCTTACCTCTTATTCGACCTTCATTCATGCATGGTTGGTGTATAAATGTTTATATTCACCTAAGGAATTTATCTCAAGGTAATAGCTTTATTTTACAGAATTTTATTTGTGGTGCTTAAAGGAAAGTAAAACTAGCCGAAATCTGATAGTTTGGAAAACTTTGTAGGACTAGGTCGTTCGTGGGTTTGGTCAATGAAAGTATTAGTATAAACTGGAGGAATTATTTGATGATTACCCTCCTCAAAAATAGGGTCGTAAGCACTACAGGGGGGTGGGAGGTCTTTGCTTTGCTTATTTTTGATGACATGGGGTTTTTTTTTTTTTTATAGGGTGGGAAAATCATCCTTATGACATCCCCGCTCTTGGGCGGAACGGGAGATAGTGTCAGACTCTTACTGACTAAAAATCCACTCCTGTTCCTTCGTTGCCTTCGTCCCAGGGCCCCGGGTTCTGCTTTCACACTACCCGTGGCCCCAGTAGGCTTCGACCCTGCTGGGCCCCTACGATTTGCTGACATCTCCTTGAGGCGCGCGTGGAACAAAACGCGCCGTCGACGACTTGGGCTCGGTCCGGACGGTTACCGGACGGTCAGACGGCGAGCCACCCATTGCTCGGCGTCTGCAAGCCCGCGCCTACGGTGGCCGGAAATCGGGATCGGAATCCCGGCGGCGGTTGGAGCGTAAGGACCGTTGCCTCACGCGATCGGCCGCCTCCTTAGCTAGCATTACTGCTTCGCAGAAGGAGGCGACCGCCTGCCACATGACATGGGGGGTCAGATAGTGATTACATCAGCAGTTATTTTTTTTTTTAGTTTTTTAAGAGAACAATGTTGATATTTCAAAATCACAAAAAAGTGAGCAGACACACATCTTAAACAGCATACATTTAATGTCATTGAAGACTTAATGTCATGAATTAGTGTATCATGGACTGAGAACGGTTCATTTGAATTAATAATATCAAAATTTTAAATCAACTCGGTTTCTTCCTTTATTACAAGTATTCCTTTTTTCTAAACTTACAACTACTCCTCATAAATTAATAACCAAACACGTACCAATGTTTACGTAAGCATAGGGGGGGGGAGGTGAGAGCTTTGCTTATTTTTGCTGACGAAGGGAAGGGGGGGCCTAATATTTGCAAAAAAATCTGCTATGATATGATACCGTGACGGGTGACAGGACAGAATGGAAGAAACAAACAAACTAAACATCAACGTCCTATAAATTCAGACAAGAAAGAAGAAAAATCGCCAGACTTAAGAGGCACTGGATGGATATGTTACACGCAGAAAGATGATTGAAGGGGCTGAAAGGCTCTGAGGTGGTAATCGCGTACCGGAAGACGCAGCGTTGGAAGGCCTGCCACAAGATGGACCGATGACCTGGTGACGGCTGCGGGAATCGGATGGATGCGAGACGCACCTGACTAGTCGTGACTTCCCCTTAGTGTCACACTAAGGGGAAGCCAATGTCTAACAGTGGACGTCTTTCGGTAGAAATAAAGATGATAAATTCAAACCCATTCTAAACTCGAACGAATCCAACCTGAACCATTTTTCTGCCAGCCTGCATGAAATAAGGTTCTCTTCGGCTAGCCATATTTATATTATTTATTAGTTAAACATTGTATTTTGCATATATATATGTAAAGGAAGAGCAATGTTTTCAGTTGGCGCTAAAAAGTTACCGTCAAAATGAAGGGACCATGTCTCGGATGTCTGTTATACATTTATATAAAAGATTAATACCATTAATCTACAACTTGCTACCTTTGCGATTAATTTAGCTACCTCTTAGAAAAAGGGACCAAACTGATAAACTACTCCCTGGACTGATCTACGTAAATAGGTCTTTTAATAACTTAATTCTACCTTAATAATGTTGACTTTGACTTATTGGAACATTTTTTTTTAAATATCGACTAATATTTATTTGGTCCCTCCAAATTGTCAATTCAATTATTTAGGGTGGTTTAGAGATGGCCCAGTTTATTTCCAATTTTCGAACGATTGATATTTAATACTTTTAAAAAATATTTAAAATAATATGTAATTGATTATTTTTACGAGCCAAAATCTAAAACATCAAACCAATCAAAAGATTAATCATAATAATATATTATCAAATACTTAACTGATCAATGATCATGTTCCAACCTTTACATTATCCTCGCCTTCTTGGGTTTGATCCCGCGACCTACAAAATCGTAAGTCGGGGCCATTACCAACGCCTGGCCGTTGCCATATATTTTGAACTGTTTGACAATTATAGAATTTAACATTTCTTAGATCACAGTGGTAAGGTCTGTTGAACTAATAGGCTACAAATTATTGTTATGGTTTTTTTTTAGGTGGTAAATCCTCTAATAACATCTCGCGCACTTGGGTGGAGCGAGAGGATGTGTCAGACTTTTACTGATTAAAACCTACTCCTGTTCCTTCTTATTGGTATGGTGGGTGCACAATTCATTAATAAATTGATTGAAAAGGATTATAAAACTTTAATTGAAATAAATTATTGACCTATAAAACTTATACCACCCATGGAAGCTAATTATTTTCACTTTCCATTCATACAAGGTTCTGCGTGCTTGCAATAATGTAATATTACCCAAAGGAGTGGCTCATGCTTGTCAACGACGCTATACAATTTCACTACCGTTAAAGTTTCATAATAACAGCAATAAATTCCGTAATAACTTTATTTATTTCTGTGACTAATTGTCTATAACCAATATATGCATGATTTTCTTCCAAAAAAAAAACTAAAACCCGCCTACGAAAAAAAACGACGCTGAAAAAGTATGAAACAAGATTTTCAGTATGCTGAAATAAACAAGGAAACAAGGATACTGGAGAAACGAGAAAAGAATAAAAAGAAAAACCGAAGTCACACGTTATTAAAGTGTTACGGTTAGTACCTATATAACGTGTGACTACGGCTTTTTTTTACTTTTTATTATTTAAACTATTTTGGTGTTATTGACATCGAATTTTTTGACCCTTTGAATCTTGATGATATTTTCGATAAGTACAACCTTTCAAATGATATCAAACACGGAGCATGTATCTTAACGTTTTTTGTTTTTTTGCACATGCCTTATTCTCCATTAAAGGGCGTGACTTTAAAATTTGAGCAATATTTTGGAAATGTTCAAGTGAAGTCCTTTCAAGTGATACCAAACACGGCGTATTTATCTTATTTTTTTTTAACACAATACATTTTGTCCGCTAGACGGCGCCGCATTGAGTTTTGTAACATGTCACAGTGCCTATGTTCAGCGGACGAGTAAGACGGTTCTAATGATATCTCATTTGTCGAGTTCCGATAAGTAGTTCAGGACCTATGAGGTAACAGATGAATATACACACATACATACATAGCCTGTCAAAATCATAACCCTCCTTTGGCTTTGCCGTAGTCGAGTAAAAAGTAGATATCTACTTAAAAAAAATATCATAAAATGCCTTATCATAAAATGTCAGTCGTTCGAGCAAGAAAGAGGGATGGAGCTTTACATCCCATATAGCTCTGGGCACGCCATAATTATGGCGGTAAATCCCCTCTTTGAGGAGTGGCTGGAAAGACAACACGGCGTCCTTACCTTCCGCATGACGCAGGTCTTCACCGGACATGGCAACTTTGGGAGGTTCGAGCGGAAGAAACGCCCGGGTGCCACCATGGTGTGGACCGCGCGAAGGATACGGTGGAGCATACGGTAGAGGTGTGCCCCGCCTGGGCAGAGCACCGCCGTGTCCTCGTGGGGGCGATCGGCGGCAGTGATCTTTCACACCGGGCTTTGTTACAGGCCATGGTCCGGAGCGAGGAAGAGTGGCAGGCGGTCGCCTCCTTCTGCGAAGCAGTAATGCAAGCAAAGGAGGAGGCCGCACGTGCACGCGCGAGGCAATGGCCCTCGCGCCCCAGCCGGATTCCGATCCTGATTTCCGACTACCGTAGGCGCAGGATTGCGGACGGCGAGCCATCGTCCGATCGTCCGGTAACCGTCCGGACCGAGCCCAAGTCATCGACAGCGCGTAGTGTTCCAGCCACGAGATGTCAGCCACCGTAGGTGCCCAGCGGGGTCGAAGCCTACTGGGGCCATGGGTGAAGCGAAAGAGATCCCCGGGGCCCTGGAACAATGGCAAAGAAGGAACAGGAGTGGGTTTTTAATCAGTAAGAGTCACTATCTCCCGCTCCGTCCAAGAGCGGGTGATGTTATTAGATGACTTTCCCACCTGAAAAAAAAACCCCATGTAGCTCCATCCCTTTAACAGTTCAGTTTAGGTCGTCAAATGGATCGTTTTAAGACCTCGTGAAAGGGCCTTTGGTATTAAATAAAGCTACTAATATAAAAATATTATGAACCAGCAAAAGCGAAGAATATATCTTTAATAAAAATAAATTGAGCTCTGTATAAAGCTCATTATTAATATTCTTGTTAGATCTTGAACAAAGGATCGTATTTACACAAAACAGACATGTTTTCTGTGAAAGCTTACGGGCAAATCTTCTCTTGGAAGAATTAAGCTTTATAATATTATAATCAAAAAGTGCATCAACTTTATTTACGTGTGAAATCTACAATTATATGCATCCCCCTTATGCCTCCTTAAGTGGCAATGGGCAAGGCACATTGCTCGCAGAACAGATGGCCGTTGAGGCCGAAAGGTTCTGGAGTGGCGACCGCGTACCGGAAGACGCATTGTTGGAAGGCCCCCTACAAGGTGGACCGATGACCTGATGAAGATTGCGGGAATCCGATTGTGGCGACATTTGAGAGAGGCCTATGTCCAAGTGGACATCTATCGGCTGAAATGATGATGATGATGATGCCTCTCCCCTGCTCTGAGTGGAGCGAGAGAGGGAGCGAGAGAGTGTCAGGTTTTTACTGACTAAAACCTACCTTTGTTCGTTAAGTTGCTCTCGGGACCTTGGCGGTCCAGGACTAAGGAAACTCTTTCGAACAACTCCACAGCCCTAGTAAGCATCGGAATGATTTTCTTATATTAATCAGACAAAGATATTTTTGATCCTAAAATTAAAGAATACAACATAATACAATTTACTAATTTGAAAATATTTTCAAACGTTTTTGGGCACTCATTGGCTCTTTCATGCGTACAAACATGCCCTCAAGTATCTACATCTTAAGCTGTCGATTAAAAAATGAGCAAAGAGAACCAATGTTGATAAAGCACTCGCCGAGTCATTACTCCAAAGTCTTGAGCATCGACGCGAGTTCCTAGGCTGTCAGTCTTCTATCTTTTACATTTTGGACAGTGTTCATCGAAATACCCCGTTCCATCATTAAACTACCAGCCCCCCTAGCCACGTTACGAGCATTTAGTTTCGATTCTCTTGCATCGAACGCCTCGAGTAGGCCATGCCTCTGATTTCTTTATTCTGACCACGTGACTCAGCGTTGAAATTATGTCACAACAAAGGAATCGGAAGCGTAGCCTACTCGAGGGATTTGACGCAAGATAATCGAAATGAAACGGTCGTAACTTGGCTAGGGGGGCAGACGTGCACCACCGGTACCTATGTGGTGGACACCTAACCCATACGCTCAAACTTTTTTGAAACACATTCATTTGATTGTGCGTACAGCTAAAAAGTGGTATGTCTGTGTTTCCAGATACGGTCGACTTTCGTTAATTCGAAACTCAAGGGGATCCTAAAATATTACGAATTATTGAGTGTTCCAAATTTCAAATGGTTCGAAACGAGAGTAACAGTAACTGAAACTTAACTAAACAAACCATTTCGTGCTAAAGTGTTTGTCAAACTAATCATTACAAAAACAAAGGTTCGTGTACGATGATAAAAGTTTGAACTTGTCTCAAAATGTACTTACAAACCTCTGCAAGTTCTACAATCTTTCACTCTCTTTCTCTCTGCAACTTTGAATTATCGAGTGTTTGACGCCGACGAGTTCGAATTAACGCTTTTTTTTTTTATTACGTAGCGATGATTTTTTCGTTCGAATTACCAAGCGCATAAAAATATTATTTAGTTCGAAATATAACTAATAGATTTTTTAGGAAACTCGTGATAACTTTAAATTATACAGAGGTTCAAATTAACGAGAGTCGACTGTAGCTGCATCCTAAGATTCCTTAAGCCAAGAGAGTTTACTTCTAGGCAAGCGTGCTCCATCGTCCATCACATTATCGCTTACCATCAGGTGAGATAATGGTCAAACGCGAGCCTACCATGAATAAAAAAGTCCCAACCAAAATGATTGCTATTACCTATACGTTTTTTAAAAGTAAACACTTAATGACGTCAACGAAACATTACACACGCGTAAACGCATCTCAACTTTAAGCATTGCCATATACAAACGTGAAAAAATTTGCTGTTTTAAAGCCCAAACAAAAAAGGCCGCAAAAAAGGATCTCCTAATCCCAGTACATCCGCACTGCTCGTAGTTCGTAGCAACTAGCATCCGAAAGCGGCTGCGTCGTGCGCGCTGGGCTAGCCTGCGTCGTGAGAGCGCGGCGATAAGTGCGAGGTCGCGCGGCGTCACGAGCGGGCCTACCAGCGCTAACAATAACGATAGATAGTACTTAGTACGGGGTATAGAATAGCTTATAATTAGCGGATTTAATCGTTTTCAGGGTAAAGGACGTACTTGTAAGAGTTCAGATAAAGTTATTAACAAGCCACCGTGATTGAATAGAAAGGAGCTAACTACTATAGTTAATAGAATAAAATACTATAACTTTATTGTACACCATAAAAGTAACACAACTTATACATAAACTTAAATCTATGGGTACAATGGCAGTCTTATCGCCAACAGCGATATCTTCTAAACAACCTTAGGATGGATCGTAAGAACTTAAAACAATACAGGGGGTAATCTGCGGTGTACTGTAATGGTTTAATTGAAAGTATTTGAAAGAAAAACGTTAAAAAAAATATGAACACTAAAATGACGATAGTGATAAAGGCTATGCAGAAGCAGGTTCAGGTTGAAGTACCAGTTTTAGGAAACTACCATTATAGAGTTGAAACAGTGACCAAAATGAAAGAAAATAAATTTTGAGTTCTTCAGAAATAAATGATGCCTAAAGTTTTCATTTTAAAACCGGCTAGATAAGTATGAAGTCATGCGGTGTCACAATTGGGATTACCAAAACTAATAATAACGATATATAGTACTTAGTACGAAATATAGACCAGCTTATAATTAGCAGATTTAATCGTTTTCAGGGTAAAGGACGTACTCGTTAGAGTTGAGATAAAGTTATTAACAAGCCACCGTGATTGGATAGAAAGGGGCTAACTACTATAGTTGATGGTTTAATTGGAAACAGAAGCTTTGATTTTAAAGGAAAAAGTCAAAAAAATAATAAGAATGCTAAAATGATGATAGTAATACAAGTTATGCAGAAGACAGTTCAGTTTAAGGTAGTAGTTTTAGGAAACTACCGTAAAGGATTGAAACAGAAAGTACAAATGAAAGAAAAGAAATTCTGAGTTCTTCGGAAACAAATTGCGCCTAAATTTTTTTTTAATAGGCTAGATAAGTGCGAAGTCACGTGGCATCTCAATCGGTACCACTATCGTTAAAAATGATGATAGACATAGGTATAGAGCAACTTATAATTAACTAGATTTAATTATTTTCAGAGTAAGAAACGCAAAGTTCAGAGCAGTTAATAATAATATAACAATAAAATTGACGGGAGTATTGAAAAAGCTATTGTGTGTGGCTCAAACAACTCATAAGTAACAAATCCATGCGTATAGTTTCCAATTCAAAAACTAGCCAGGTAAAGGCCAAAGATTTATCTTTTACGCTAGCAGTATTTTATATTTGTATTTTCGGGGTAGTGTTCACAACTCCACGACTCAAGCGCGTATTTTACGTACGAGTGGGACAAATGCGCCATTCGATCCACACCAGCTCCTCCAGGAAAGCCAGCAGCGCCTTGGTGTTATTGACTATTTCGCGGAGGTTACCTGGGTTTCTGAAGTATTTTGCCCTGTATCCAGCGACAACTGGGCAGCTTAGAAGCAGATGTGCTGCTATCTCGTCCTCTTCCAAGCAGGCTCTGCACAGTGGGCTGTCTGTAACACCTATGACAGAGAGGGTTTATTAAAGGTCCCGTGGCCAGTTGTTACGGCCATCACTTTAACCAACTGAAGTTTAAGACTTTAAGACTAAAGAGAAACAAATTAAATTTAAAAATATCATAATTAGAGTGGAAAGTATAAACGAAACAAAAGAAGTTCAAAGAAATTTCACGTTCCATCAAATTTTACGAAACCAATTCACCGTTGCGTAATGCTAAGGCAATTCACACAGATCACCTAACTGCAGATTTGTTACTAGATAACTTGACTGACATCAAACTTGCCATCGGCACCACAAGGCAAGGCAAGTGTCAAAAATCGAATTTCAAAAATTTCAGAATTACCAACTGATAAATAATTGGACAAATGGTAGTGGTTAATTATATATGTGCTGTTATAAACCAAACCAAACTAGCTGTAAACTAGACTTTCGTAAAAACGGCAACGAGTTATCAAATTTAAAACTTCTACATTCTTCTTCTTTGACGTTTCAGTCGTCTGAGTGCCAGTTAACATCATTCGTCCCATGATCCTTTGCCACTTCTCCGTGCTAGCCGACATCCTGATGCACTTGTGCAATGGACCACCCACAGTAACTCAACTTAATAGATCAATTGCAAAAATAACCATTCTTGCCCGGTGCCCTCCACATTTCCACCACAAAGCACTCAATAGAGCAGGAGTCTATATTTTGACAATACAAATAAACAGAAAATTTACATCACAATAAATATTGAACATAGGAAGCTGTAGCAATCTTGATTAATTGAATAAAGATAAGATTAGAGCATTTCTAGATACACTCATGAGACTTCATTATTCCGGGTGCCGAGAAATTAGTTTATTCAGCCAGAGACAAGTTTGCAAGATAAATGCGTAGTGGCACAATGTCACGACCGAGGATACAGCAAACATCTACCTACACAATAATAATAATGAAAGGTAAACGTCTAAACGGTAAATCTCAACCTAGCTCAGCTGTGGCTCAACGAAACTTGTAATTAGCGGATTCAATAATTATAGAGATATCATTAGGATTTTTGGGATTTTGATTAGGGTTTTCAGGGATATTTACAGGTAGGCAAGTTAACCCAGACATAAAAAAATGTTGAAGGTTAAGGTAAAACCATGATTGAAATTTTAAAATTCGTATTCCGTAAGATAATCTATAAAATTACCGTTACGTATTGCAAAAAGCTTATCAAAGATCATTCATTACCTCTTTACTCTCTCGTAAAGTTATAACATCTATCTCGTACAGATATATATATTTTATTATAATTTAATTTATGTAAGTATCTATTTATTTACTGTTATTGACTTATAGGTGTGTATTATATGATTTAATTTAAATATAATCTATTCAAACTTTTCTAAATTATTTATACACACTGTTTCTACATCTGTTACCCAACTCTCATGTCGCAGGTCTGTTGAAAGAAATTTCGTTTGAAATAAACAGGGCCTTTGTACTCTTCTATCTGTATTTGTTTGTTTTCTATTTTCAGTTTTTGTGTGTACTTAAATAATAAATAAATAAATATTCTAAAAAGTGTGGCCTAAGTTACAATGTCGTATTACGGTTGTGAATTTAATAAATTCAAAGTTCATTTCCCTAGCGTGTCGCCACTGAAAAATGACAATTTAAAAACTATAATTTGTCTAATAAAAAGTACTCCACTCACAGTCACCACGCCGTTCCCACAGATATCTAGAATGTAGAGTGGTGCATAGTTTTCAATTAGAAGGTAGGAAAGCAGTTGTACACAATGGACAATTACTAGTGTTTGTAAAAACGTCAGTCCATCCGTCTGTCCGTCCGTCGACGACATTTTACATCTAAATTGGAAGGTAATTTGCGATCCTTTCCTCGATGACAATTTCGTAATTAGCGCAGACTTGTTTATTTTCTCCGTCAGTTTTATTTGCTTCCTCTTTTGATGAGAGAAAAAGTGAATTACAATTCTGGAAACAATAAAAACGACTCTGCGATAAATTAAGCATCTAGATACTGTGGCATAGATACTTAAAAACTTGCAAAATTATTAAACTAACGTGTTCTACACGGTCATCAAATATCGATGTGTAAAGGATATAACATAATCAAACGGCAGAACATTGTAACATACCTATGTTTTCATTAACCTTTAGCAACAAAATAATAATCGAACATTTCATTGTTGCTCACGTAGGTACTTGTGATACCTACACGATGTCACACAATAGCGACTCTGATCCTTTGAATAATAGATTACATGTCATAGAAAATTACTGACAATTAGACATTCTTTGCGCAGTTTTTTAGTCCCCTCATAAATACAACAGGCGACGCAAGAATCTATCGGTTTTGCAATAGGCGCCAACAGCCTTACTAGATCTCCACTGTCGAGTATGGAATATTTAGCTCGCATTAGCCTAACAAACGGACCTCAAAACGCAAAAAGTATTTATATAGACCTCCAATGACGCTTCCACAACCTAGGTTAATTATAAAAGACGTGTGCAACTAAAGGTCATATTTTTTCAGGGTAATTCGCAATTATGCGTGAGTGGCTCTGCTTATACAGGAGCAATTAAAAGAATTAGAGCTATTACGTTTAATGTACACGCTAAAGATTATGATAGTAAAAATGTTTCCGTTCAGTTGAGCGTTAAAGTTACCGACATGGCTTATAGAATACTAACTACGTATGTATCTACTTTTAATAATACTGCATATGTGAATTCAATATCCTTTCTTATTATTTAACCTATCAAATCAAATGATATCAAACTTGAATGAGTGAAGGCTTCAGCGAAATTTGTAACTCGAGTTACCATATCACAATGTTCGATCGGAAACCAATATAGACCCATAGAAAGTTCTGTTATAGCCAATAAGTCAAACAAGAAATTTGTCATTCGATTCTTTCGATCTAAGTGTCGATCGCGTGCGATGACGGGTACCATATATAAATTTAAACAAACCTTGGATTGGAGTTGTCGTATTCAGTTGGATACATCGCTGGTGTTTTTCGTAGGGTATTTTTTAAGGCTGTATTTAGTCGTCAATGTATGGTGAAGGAGTGAATTTAAAAGTTTGTGTTCGATTTCAATTTATAGTGTCGCATACTATGCCGCATTGGTACCATGAATCGATTGTCCACTGCAGTTACGACCTCGACCACCTAGCAGGCACGCAATCGTCTCGTTCAGGACCGACTAATGATTACAAGTACATTTTTGACGTGACGCGACCGTTTACGCGGCCATTTTCAGTGCGTTTATGTGTAATCATATGTGTTACTTGGTTGCTTAGAATTTTACTAGAAATAGCTTTGAGTGTGGTATCAAGATATGGGGTCACTATATCACGCTCTCTCAGCTTTTATTTCCATGGTATATTCCAAATGCACCGTGCAAGTATCCGGGATAAAAAGCCCATAGTACTCATCGATAGTGTATCTACTGCTTATTGTCAGTAAAGGAATTCTCGCAATCGGATTAGTACTTCCAGAGATAACCCGTTTAAAAAATACATTCAAAAAAACTATTTTTTGAGTAAATCATCAAATAATTTATCACGCTTTTGGTCGGTCCCGTGTTGCGGACGTTGAGTATTGGGTAGCTCGTCGTCCGACCGACCGGTAACCGTCCAGCCCGAGTCCAAATCGTCGATGGCGCGTAGTGTTCCACGCACGCCTCAATGACATGTCAGCAAACCGTAGGGGCCCAGCAGGGTTGAAGCCTTCTGGGGCCATGGGTTCGCTTCTAAAAGGAAAACCCGGCCCAGGAATGAAAGGCAACGAAGGAATTAGGAGTAGGTTTTAGTTAGTAAAATTCTAATCCTCCCGCCCAGCAAAAGGGTGGGAAATATCATTGTATAATTTCACACTTAAAAAACCAAAAATAAACACGCTATTTGTGGAGCCAGAGGGAGTGTCAGAATTTTACTGACTACAAAGGGCAACTTAAGGAATGCGTGTGGGTTTCACACATATTCCTTCAGTTGCCGTTCGCAGTCCAGTGCCACAGTCCCTCTTTTAAACAATCTCGCAGCTCTGGCAGGTATCGGTCCTAGCCGGCTCCGTCAATTATCTATGCTGATATCTCTTTGAGACCCAAGTGGAAAGCAACGTGCCATTAACTGGAGCCTGATCATGACTAGATGGCGGCCTACCAATTGCTCGCCGTCCGTAAACCGGCGCCAATAGTGACAGAGGCGTAAAAATTTCATGTCTCTCACGTTTTCTTTCAAAAAAATTTAAATTTTATCTCTCCTGCAAGATTATGAATCTTACAAACATAACATTCATGTTTATGTGCCGCAAAATGCGATTATGATTAAAAGGGTGTGAGCCTGGCGATCTATCATACAGGTCTCGAACCTAGTTCAGACTCCAGCTCTCACAAAGGTTTTTAGCCTTCAGGCAAAATTTGTAAAATAAACTTGTTACAATATACGAGTACCTTTATGAGAGTAATAAATGATATTTATTATTATTATTATTTTCCACTGCCTCCTTTGCTTGCTGCTTCTTATGACACATACCTAGTTCTACCTTTCAAATAGCACAAATTGCTTTTGCACTATATACGAAAGAGCCCGTTGTCCTTTTTGGCCAAACTATAAAAAGCTGAAATTGTTCATTCGGGTTTGTCCCGCATGGGCGGAGCACCACCACTGCAGCGCCGTGTCCTTGTGGAGGAGATCGGCGACAGCGACCTCTCAAGTCCGCCCATTCTCTTTTTACAGTAAATACCGTTCGTTATTTCATTCTTTTTTCAGTGACAGATTTGAATTCGTTTACACTGAGTTAAATGTCGAAATAAATTCAGAGAACAGACAAACTCCTTTAAGTTGTAGTCACTAAGTTTTTACTAGGTACTGCCCTGGGTCTTTGTCAACTTTGTCGCCCCGTAACAGCGATTTTGTTTTTATTAAAAAAAAAATATTGTAACTATTCAATATTGTTGTTATCAGACTCTTTTAAAAAAACAAGCTTTATTGTTGTATTTATGTATGTATATAGAAATATTTAAGAAAGTTTATCAGTTGTCAAGTACTCGTATCACAAGCTCTTCTTAGTTTGAGACTAGATGGAGTTGTGTGATAGTTGTGGAATATTATTATTATTATTTCAGTTAAAGTCAGTTAAATGTTTTTTTTTTTTGTCAAGCTAACTAACTTATATCATGTTTTCATTTTTACTCAGTGGTTGGTCATAATAATTATGGTTAATTTCAATAAAAAATATTTTTTTCATAGTTTTCTCTTTTATATTTGTCTATTTCCAGAGGGTCAAAAACATTAAAATTTGTTCGGATGCGGCTTTTTTTCTTCGCGTTAGGTATTTACGTAAGCGAATATAATTAGACGATGATACTTGTCAGCTTTTTATATACGAACCTAGTAAAGTAACAATAGGTTCCATTGTCATTGTAAATATGCGTTATTTAAATCTCGGTTCAACTTTAACTGGAAACTATTGACGAACGTTTAACGTTTTTATTATGTTTGCTATTACAGGTACACAATTAGATTTTCTAATAGGCAATAAGCGAGTATTTTCAATTAACTCTTATGTAATTTTTTATTACAATTACTCGTAATTTTTAGCTAGAACTTAGTCTTTTGGGTAATCGAACCATCAAAACTTTCTCCCACTCTGACTATAGCGAGAAGGCGTACCGGACTTTTACTGACTAGAACTCACCTGTGTCCTTCAATTACCCTTTGCGCTCCAGGCCCACGGTAACACTATTGTTCAATCCTGCAGCCCTACCTGGCATCGGCCTTAATGGGCCTCGTCGCATGGAACAAAACGGTCCATCAACTCGGGCAGCTAGCTACCTATTACTCGACGGCCGTAAGCCCACGCTTACGGTGGCCGAGAATTGTCCTGCATCTCCCAACACCCAGGGCGTCTCCTGCAGTGGCGGCTGGTGCGAGAAGATGTCCTCTCCCTTACGGTTTCAGCCACTTCCATATTCTGCCTCGCGTTACTATTTCGCAGAAGGAGAAAGAATGTTGGGCTGTGAAAAACACGGATGAAAAAAGATTGCATGTAGGGGAGATGAGAATGTTAAGATGGATGTGTGCTATGACGAGAATGGATAAAGTGAGAAATGAATATATTAGGGGAAGTTTGAAAGTGGCGTCAGTGACTGAAAAGTTGAAAGGGAATCGTTTATCTTGGTATGCTCATGTGAAGAGGAGGGATGAAACGCATATTACTAAAAGAGTTATGAGTTTACATGTGGATGAATGGAGAGGGAGAGGGAGACCAAAGAAAAGATGAATGGGTTGTGTGAAGAGTGATATGAATGAAAAGGAAGTTAGTGATAGCATGACGAGTGACAGGGCAGAATGGAAGAAAAAAACGTGTTGCGCCGACCCCAAATAACACGGGACAAGGGCAGGAAGATGATGAGAAGAAGATGGCTACTTTCCTTGTCCTCTCGCTCCCCAATGAAGTATAAGTATGACTTCAACCAATGAAGTACTGGTTCTACCATTGAAAAATGCTAATGAATTAAATCACACTTTATCGATCAGCTCGAAACACGTTTACATATCAACATTGTTAAAGAGAGTGTGAACATATTAAAATATTATATCAGCAGCTCTTATCTACATCCACGAAATAATGATATCATAACATCGTTACCCAGCGCCATGTATGTATAGAAAATTTATTATTTCACCCGAAGGCGGTAATGTTAACGCGTTTAAGAAAGAAAATCTGCATACAATACATGGAACAGGCTCATGTTTGGTCTCAAGCCAGCCTATGGGATTTCTTCTTGTTAATATATTTAAATAATTAAATTCTTACACCTGCTACATTGTGTAGCTAAAACGAAAGAATTTTGTATGTTAGTAAGACTTCATTCATATTTTTACCAGATTTTAGTTAACTTTAATTTTTTTATGTATGTTTTTTTAGGATACATTTTAAAAATAGATTTTAAAGCAGTTTTTTTTATTGATATAAACCAGTGCTTGACTGCGATCCCACCTGATGGTAAGCAGAGATACAATCATTGATAGTGAGGCGCAGTAGTTTTTTAAGAGCCTATTTATTCAAGCCTTGAAGACATCTAAATTATAGTTGGACGGGAAGACCACAGCAGGCAAATTGTTCCAGTCCTGCGATGTACGCGGTATAAACGACGAAGCTAAACGCTTAGTCCGGACCGTTGAAGTTTCAACAACGTAAGATACTCACCGTACGTTTGGTTATCCGGTGGTAGAAAGAAGATGGCGGAATCAAGTCATCCAGTTACCTAATTGAGCTGAAATATTGTATATACCTATGTGATTTGGATGACCATGCATTTATATACCATCGCCTATGTACCACTACTGTACATGAAGTTTTAATAAATAATATGGTACCATAGACCTAGTCAGATGATGATGATGAGTCATATAATGGCGATAGGAAGTACTGAACGCAACAAGATACGTCCATCATGTTTGAGCTCTTTGGAACGGTCCTTTGAAATCAAGAAAAATTTCAAAACATTTAAATATAACAATGCCCATTTTAACAAATACTTGCTGTTTTATACACGTACTTGTTTTTTCACTGTGTTTGTCTGTATGTTAAATAAATGTATTTTCTTTATTTCTTTTCTTTCACTACAACTTGCCTGCGGATGAGTAAGTACTAAGATTTAAGCAAAGCCCGGTCCAACACCCAACCACCAAATAAATGTACAGCGAGGGGCCACCGGTACATGATGGAATGGCATTCCACCCATACGCACAAAAGGTTTTGGGTATACGGGAGCGAGAAAATTCTGTGCTCTATGGTATGAACACTAAAGATGACACTCATTCCCTGAAGTCTAGACAGATCTATTAGAATATTACATTATCTGTGCTAAGCCTTCTATCGTAGGCGGATCTACAATGTTCAGACTTGTGTAAATTAATCATTCAATAGTATTTTGACAGTAACATGATACTTACAACAGTAGAGACATTTCGTCATGCTAGTATTCCTCAATGGGTACATGTGGGATATCCCAGCCATACGCACAAAACACACATTCATTGTGCGTACAGCTAAGCAGAGGAATGTTATGCCGGAGTCTGTTTCCTGATAGCTACATCCTGGGGGTTTTGAAGTGAATAGGTTATTTCTAAGCAAGTGTGCTCCATTGTCAACCAAATCGTCTCTACCCCTATCGTGCGAACCTATCAATAATAAAAATACGTAAGTTGATAAGTGCGAGTTAGACTCGCGCACTGAGGGTTCTGTACAAACTTACCTATAAAAATAGTTCAATCGCAAAAAAGTTTTTTTTTTGTCAAATAACTACAAAATTACAGTGTTCAGATTTTTTTCCTATACTTATGCTATGAGACCTTGCTTCATGCCAAATTTCAGGATTCTAGGACAACGGAAAGTACCCTATGAACTTTGATTCCCTTGAGAGTGTCGAAATATACGTTTTTTGCAACATCAACGGCCATATCTTCTTTTTTCGTTAACGTACAAGTTTTATTTTTTCACAGCTTCGAGGGACCGCAGACTTGAGTATATGGTTTTGATTTCAACTCGATACTTCTACGCGTTTCCAAGATAAGGTGTCTTGACAGATAGACAGATAGACAGACCAACAGACAGACAGACGGACAGACAACAAAGTGATCCTATAAGGGTTCCGTATTTTCCTTTTGAGGTACGGAACCCTAAAAAGATCCACAACCCAGCAATGGGTTACACGATACTCCTTGGCAATACTAATGTCATATTTCCTGGGTTGTGAATATCCTTAACGACTATCAAAGGTCTACAAATGATAGCCGGGATCAACGACTTAACCTTGAGCACAAGCTTAGGGTAGCCAGCCTTTCGGTGTTTTACAGGTTGCATTTTGGAGAATGTGCGCGGGAATTGCATGTATCAAACATTCCGCCATTTTATCTCTACCATCAGACAACCCGACGTACGGCAAGTATCCACCCTTACGTTGTTGAAACCTCTACGGTCCGGACTAAGCATTTCGCCTCGTCGTTTGTACCGCGTACATCGATGGACTGGAAGAATTTGCCTGCTAAGGTCTTCCCATCCGATTATAATTTGGGTGTATTCAAGGCTAGAGTGAATAGGGCCTTAATAAAATAGTGCCCCTCACCATCAACGATTGCATCACTGCTTACCATCAGGTGGGATCGCAGTCAAGCACTAGTTTATATCAAATTTAAAAAAAAACATGGATTCCGAAGCACGAATGAACTCCAGTAAGTTAAAATGGTTACCCATCCATAGACCGACTTGTTATTGACTTAGCCACAAACACTTGTGTACAAATAAAAGTGTTAATAATTTTGAAAACGATTATAAGTGTTTAAGCAAAATCCTTCAGCTTCCCAAAATTAATCGCATTTTGGGAAGGTCTTTCATATAATACTAGCGACCCGCTTTAACACCCTTGCGAAGCTGGGCAAGGGTATCAAAATTCTTTGAAATTCTCAGTTTTTCTCTCCGGTAATATGCATGATTATTATTCTGTATATTATGTGAAAAGTGCATGAGAATCCGCTCTGTAGTTTTGAGTTCATCGTGTTCATACAGAGACACAGACACGGTGGAGAACTTTGTTTGTAAGGACTCTTCTGCATAAAGCTTACGACTGAACGCGGCTTAACGTTTTGGGAACACATTCATAGTGCGTACAGCTAAGGAGTGGAATTCCTTGCCGGAATCTGTGTTTCCTTATGGCTACAACCCGCGAATCTTTAAGTCAAGAGTGAATAGGTTACTTTTAGGTAAGCGCGCTCCATCGTCGATCGCATCGTCGCTTTCCATCAGGTGAGATAGCGGTCAAGCGCGAACCTATCAAGAATAAAAAAAAGCTTAGAAATAACAACATATTACTGAAATTATCAGTAATGGTACTGATAATTTCAGTAATATGTTGTTATTTCATTCATAGTACTGAATTCCGTTGAACGGACACTTGCATTACAAACGTTTTGTTATTTTTATTGTCACTTAATTCAATGTTCACACGGAGATGAGTCATTCGCTATGTGCGGCCGGTTCACATACGACACAACTCGATTCTCGATACCGAGATGCTGACTCGATACATTCTCGGATCGAAAGGAATCGAGTGACATAACACCTGCGCTTGATGCATTGCACCAGAGATCACGTGCGCTTATCGAGTATAATTTTTTAATTATATTATTTCCTTTATCGGATAATGAATGAAGATGATGTTACCTGCTGGTTGAAGGTGGCATAAGTCGAGTAATAAAAGGGTATAATTAAACAATTGCCTACTTGGGTGTACCGTTATCCTTTTGACCGATGCCGTCTCGTTAAATACCTAGACTTATAGGCATTTATGAGCAGTACTTAAATAGCTTTGTTTGACCAATGGGTTTAAAGTCAAGTCATTTTTGCTGCCTTCATAAAGAACAATTGCAATATAAGCAGCCATGACTGGGTTTCGTGTAGTAATTATTGAAAAAAGCAATGATTTTCAATGGAAATACCAATCGACCTGGCCAGACCTAGAAACAGTGACTCTAACGCTATCCTTTTTTATTGAGAAATCGTCAAAATGTGTCTCCCGCTATGGGTGAAGCGAGGGGGACCGTCAGACTTTAACTGCCTAAAACCTTCAGTTACCCCTTTGCGTGCCATGGTAACTCCTTCAAACAATCTGCAGACATCGCAAACATCAGCCCTAACTGCCCCATCAATCTTAATAATATCTCTTTGAGGCACACGTGGAACACAAAGTGCCTTCGACCCGGATCCAAACCGGACGGCCGGACGTAATAATTATTGAATATATTATTCAGATTTCTCCATAAAAGTTGTTAGTAACACGAAAATACTTAAGAGCTAAACGTTATTAAAAAAAAAAAATGGGACAGAATCCGACACCAAAACGCATGTATGCTATTTCGCTGCGTGCAGTCGTATCCAGCGCTCAAGCATCGGAGAATCCCACTGGTACGTCAATACGCTCAAGATGCTATTGGAACTAGCTCGCATGCGAGTTAGACCCGGCGCCCATTATCGGCATCGGCAAGGAAAAGAATCCTTCAGCATCCCTACATGATGCCAAGGCATAGTTTCCAAAAGTGTGCGCTTGCATGTAGGTATGCCGAAGGATCCTTTTTCTTGCCGATGCCGATACTGGGCGCCGGGCCCTAGGGTTGAGATGCAACGTTTACACATGATTGTCGCAAAACTGTCAATGTTTACTTCGGAAATCTTGCCAGAGGCATGTTAATGTAACTCTGTCTACGTCAGTTAAAGCTGTTGCTACGGGGACAGCACTGCTCACAAGATTACACATTGGTGTACAACTAAAAACTAAAGGGCCTATTACACTACGCGATATTCAGCACACGATATTCAGACTGTCTTATTTTTTGTTCCGAGTAAGACCGGTCTAACTCTTAGTCTCCACGCGACATCGACTAAGACTGTCTGAATATCGAGTAGTGTAATAGGCCCTTTAGATAGTACGTCTGTAAATTAACATAAAAAGTAAAATTATCACTACTTGTATCGATTTATAAGTTAGGTTATGAGGCATAAATGGAGAAAATTCAATTGCAGTTTCTTGTTCGCAGTTTTAATCTTCAAACATAATCATTAAAATGCTTCTCACTTGAGTAGTTTGCACTTTCATACGTTTAACACCCCTAGATTAATCAGGCAAACTGCATAATTACTAGAAAAAGCTATGCTACCGCGTAAAAGTTGTTGTGGTAATTTTATCTGAGGTGATTAATAATGTCTTAATAATGTTTTTATCTAGTCTTGCCGTATATATTGTTACAAGGAAAAATCATTTTTTTTTTCTTTTGCATCAAACATTTATTAATGTAATGTGTGTTAGAATAACACTAGAAATATATTAACCTCATTAAAAATGATCTCCCATAGTCCTTTAGGCGTTGAGATCAGTTATCAATAGCAAGCACTTTTCTCGCGCCATTTTAGTATCACAAAAAATATTTCATATCTATTAACGCAAAAATGAAAAACACAATGAATTTTCATAGAAGAAAGACAGATTCCAAATTCAAATGTAATTTATTTTGTTTCTTTTTTTTAATGGTACATTTTTTATTGCCAGACTAAGTACACGCTATAACTTTTTTAGGACGATAGGGCTATAGAGTCGAGTTGCTAACCAGTCGGTTCTCTATCGTTTAAATTGAGAGAAAGAGATTCCATCATCAGACCACTAGACGTATGGCGTAAAGCCATCGGTAGTTGGTGGAAATCCCACCCATATGTATAATTTTTTTTGGAAACATTTTCATTGCGCATACAGCTAAAAAATGGTGGCCTAGTTAACGGCCCCGACTTAACGAGTTGTAAGTCGTGGGTTCCAACCTAGACAACTGCTTACTCTAAAGAAAATATTTTAGTAAAAATCATAAACAAAGTTCTATGAAAGTCAAAACGTTTCTTCTGCTCTTATTTGAATTTATTCGAGATTGCTACAACGTGTCTTCTTCAGCCATACTTTTAAGCACCCACATATGTCCTTATCTCAAACGCAAAAAATATCAAAGTATTTTGGACTTACTGCTTATGAACCTACGACGTTCAGCGGAAGTTCCGTTCGTAAGTTTTTAGTTTTTGATGTTTTATGAAATTTGTCACACAGCACATAGGATATTATTTTATCTCGGGAGTATTTTCCCTTCGGATATTTTTTTTGCTAACACGCAGGCGAAGCCGCCGGCAAAAGCTAGTATTTAAAATCTATACGAATATTATAAAGAGGAAAGATTTGATTTTTCGTTTGTTTGTATCTTACGATTTAACTCAAAAACTACTGGACTGATTTTCAAAATTCTTTCACCAATAGAAAGTTACTTTATCACATGCCTATATTTTTTTTATTTTCACGCGAGCGTAGCCGGCCGGCAAGGGTTAATATTTAATAAAGGGTGTTTTTAATTCATGAATTTTTAGTTGCAAACAACGTCTAGAGGACCAACTTAGTATTGGAGCGAGAGGGTGTATCAGAACTAGAACTTAAAACTTTTATTAGCTAAAACCTACCTGTATTTTTTCAGTTGCTTTTTGCTTTCCAGGGCCACAGTAACTTTTACAAACGTTCTCGCAAACCTAATCGGTATCATCCGATTCTCTATTAGTCGTATCTCAGTCGTCACCCACTTTCTAGACGTCTCATCTTTCACACAGTCTATCCACCGTTTCTTTGGACCTCTTTCAAGCGTTGGATCGTTTCAAATTTTAATGAAATTTTTTGCTTTACTACGTTTTTTTTCGTCATTTGAAATAGTATCAGAATTACCTGTTGGTGATACAATTTTCTAGATCTATACCTATCTTCTAAAGTAAAAAATTAGTATAAGATTTTCCTGTTTGCGCGATTGTCCATTGGAGTGGAAAATCATTAGAACCGAATTCGGTAATGAGAGATTTTGTCCTATCATCATTCATTGAAGAGGATTACTAAACCTCAGTATGGATTGTATTGATGACACGCTGATTTCTGAGATGATCACATACTCTTTATCTGGGTCATGCGTACTTTAAAATGTATGACTAAGGCATAATAACGATAATGGCGATTTACAAATTGATATTAAGTATTTTGGCGTCCATCATAGAATTTCGAATAGATAGATAGATAGATATTCTAAATTGTACACCAAAAGTACAAATTACATTAGGAACTTAAAATTAATAGGGTGTCATAATTGGCGGTCTTATCGCTAAAAGTGTTTTTTTACAGACAAACTTTGGCTGGATTTGACAGAGAAGAAGAAAAAAGATACGCTATGTTCGTGGTGTACTATTAACATATATAATACATAAACTAATAAATTACATATAATACAAACAATATTATATATATATATATAATTATGAAAGCAAGGAAATGATGTACTTAATGACGACGTTCAAGAGGAAAGGTAGTGATCCTTAACCATATTTTTTAAAATTGTGAGTTTTTGAGCTTGCCTTACTGACACGGGCAAAGCATTCCACAGCCGCACTGTTTGAACTGCAAACGACTTGTCAAAAAAATTGGTGGAATGGCTTGGCATCTCGAGCCTCAAGTATGTTGCCCAACATCCTGGTGTGGGCACGGCCCACTCGCCCACCTACCCCTAAATACGCCTATTTTCCAAATTACGACGAGCAATGGGTAGCTCGTCGTCGGCCCGTCCTGTAAGGATTAGGCCCGAGTTCACTGCGCGTTGTATTCCACACGTGCCTCAAGGAGATGTCAGTAAAACTGAAGGGCCAGTACAGCCGATGCCTGCTAGGGCTGTGTTTCCACAGCCCTGTTTGAAAAAGTGACTGTGGCCCTAGAACGCAAAAAGCAACTGAAGGACACAGGTGGGTCATTAGATAATTTTCCACCTTTTTTTAGGTGGGAAAATCATCTAATGACAAATCCCGCTCTTGGGCGGAATGGGAGATAGTGTCAGACTTTTACTGACTAAAGACTCACTCCTGTTCCTTCTTTGCCTTCGTCCCAGGACCCTGGGTTTCACTTTCACACTACCCGTGGCCCCAGTAGGCTTAGACCCTGCTGGGCCCCTATGATTTGCTGACATCTCCCTGAGGTGCACGTGGAACAGTACGCGCCGTCGACGACTTGGGCTCGGTCCGGACGATTACCTTACGTTCGGACGGCGAGCCACTCATTACTCACCGTTCGCAAGCCAGCGCATGACTTCCCACCTCAAAAAAAAGTGTATTCCTCTAACTCCAATATCAGACTATCCATAGTCATCATCTAGGACTAGAGTCCTTGTCAAGACCAATTCAACGAGCTCAAAATCGATGCGAGTTGCGTCGTTCTATAACGAAGTCATAATAACATTAAATTGTCATTCGATTTACATTTATGCATGCAAAATTTCAGCTTAATCGGAAACTGGGAAGTGGGTTAAATTTAACTAGCAAGATTTCGATTCGATTTTTGGACAGGTGAAACTAAATAATGCTCGTAAAAAATTGGCATAGAGCTACCTATTGGCTACCAGATGATTATTTGTTACATCACTAGCTTCTTTCTTAAATAACAACCAACGCATAACATTATAATCTATATAGATGTCAATCAGTCAATTTCCCGTTTTTTATCTTTATATATAGGTATAATTCTTCTGTACGTATGTTTGTCACCTAACTTTTCCTGAACGGCTTGTCCGAGTTGAAAGTAAATTTGTGTGTATATTTGAATGGGTCCCTGTGCTTTGAAAATAAAATTGGGCCCGGTAGGTGGCGCTGCAATCGAGTTCTCAAATTTTTATTCGGACGACGAACCAGTTTTTGGGCAGGACCACGTCTGTTAGGACCACTAGTATGTACCTATATATAAAAGGAAACTAACTGACTTTTATATTAATACACAGCCTAGGCCTAGGAAGGTGAAATTTTTCTCTTGGCTTCCTTTTATGATGGGCTAAGAAGAGATTTAAAAATTCAACTTTAAAGGGTGTGAAGAGGGGGAATTTCGTTTGTAGGCAAAAATTCGTTTGAATGCAAAATCTCATTCTGTGTTTTCCGTGTGCAAAATCTCATACTTAAAAGTTAGCACAAATATTAACCCCTCGAGCGCCGATTGTATATAGGTACGTCTGTACAAATTGTATGACCTTGAAAAACGCTTAATTATGTAAACACGTTTGTACGAATTTTTTTAAGCAAAAAATTTGTTTTCTATATATTTGTTTTTCCTACAAAAATCCAGAAAAAGTTTTTTTTTTTGGTGATTTATGTAAAAAGGCGCAATTACATAAAAATAATACCCTGGGGCGCCCAAGTAAATAATAAAGGTAACCATTATTTGTTTTCAAAAAATTTTGAGGTTTTAAATTTTATATGGAGGCTTATTTCTTGGGATAATAAACTTAAAACTTAGCACAAATTTTAATGATGATGAATAATAAAGACTGTCATCATAAGCTTTTCAAAACGACCCTCAAAGTATGGTTTAAGAAGTGTTAAAGTTTAAATGAAAACGTTTTCGCGAATAAAGTCGCTGCAAAAGTACTAGTAAGAGTTGCTTGGCAGATTACTAAGGCTGTTTACCCGTTACTCTTTTGTTAAACTCAAATCAATTGATAATCTAAATATTTTTTTTATAAAAATAAACTTTAATGACTGGACTAAATTGCTGCCTTTTCAAAGATATGTCGAAATCAAAAGAATTCTATACAATGTACACAAATCTTGACAAATTAGGAAAGTTTACTTTGAATATGTTTCGTTTAAGAAGAATCAAATCATGTTAGTTCGTATCGAATTAAATTATTCACCTGTCTGTTACCGACTGGATACGAATCGTTTTGGTTACTAGTGGTTAGAAAATCTTTTTGTTACATTAGTACAAAACTAACAATACTTTAGAAAACTACTCACAACTCAACTCCGCCTTCCGCCTACCAATGTTTTTTGTTTTTTGTTTTTATGGTTCCGTACCTCAAAAAGAATCAACGGACGTATAGGATCACTTTGTTGTCCATCTGTTTGTCAAGACCCTTTATCTCGAGAACCTTTAAAGGTATCGAGTTAAAATTTAAACCATACTTAAGTCTGCAGTCCCTTGAAGCTGTGAAAAAATCAAACTTCTAAGTTAATGAAATAAAAATTCATAGGGTTGACCTAGAATCCTGAAATTTGGCATGAAGCAAGGTCTTATAGCACAAATATTGGAACAAATCTGAAAACTGAAAATTTGTAGTTATGTCGACGAAAAAGACAACTAACACGCTTAACCATGTTCCTTCATTTGTCGTTTGCGCTCCAAAGCCACTGCGACTCTTTTGTAAAATCTCGCAGCCTCGAATCATCTATCAATCTTGGACCGCGAGCAATGGGTAGCTCGCCGTCCGGCTGTCCGATAACCGTCCGGGCCAAGCCCGAGTCGTCAAGTAGTGTTCCACGCGAGCCTCTAAGACGTGTCAGCAAAACTATAGGGATCCAGTAGTTCCGATGCCTACTAGAGTCATGAGAGGTTTTTGAAAAGGTAACTGAATGAATATAGGTTTTTTTTTATTGGGTGGGAAAATCATCTTATGACTAAAAACCCACTTCTGTTCCTTCTTTTTCTTAGTCCAAGGGATCCGGGTTTTACTTTCATACTGCCCGTAGCCCCAGTAGGCTTTGACCCTGCTAGGACCCTACGATTTGCTGACATCTCCCTGAGGCGCGCGTGGAACAGTACGCGCCGTCGACGACTTGGACTCGGTCCAGACGGTTACCGGACGGTCGGACGGCGAGCCACCCATTGCTCGCCGTCCGCATGCCCGCGCCCACGGTGGCCGGAAATCGGGATCGGAATCCCGGCGGCGGTTGGGGCGTGAGGACCGTTGCCTCACGCGATCGGCCGCCTCCTTTGCTAGCATTACTGCTTCGCAGAAGGAGGCGACCGCCTGCCACTCCTCCTCGCTCCGGACCATGGCCTATACCAAGGCCAGGCGCGAGAGATCGCCACCGCCGATCGCCCTCACGAGGACACGGCGTTGCTCTGCCCACAGCGGGGCACACCTCCACCGTGTGCTCCACCGTATTTGCCTGGTAGTCCACACAGTGGCGACACCCGGGCGTGTTTTCCGCACGAATCCGGTGCAGGAACTTCCCGAACTTACCGTGTTCGGTGAGAACCTGCGTCATGCGGAAGGTGAGGATGCCGTGAGATCTTTCCAACCACGCCTCTAAGAGGAAACTTACCGCCATAAGAATGAATATAGGTGTGATTTTAATCAGAAAAAGACTGACATTTTCTCTCGCTCTGCCCTAGAGCGGGAGAAGCTATTAGATTATTTTACATTATTTCCCACCTCAAAAAAAAAACCATCAATCTCAAATTGTGTAGCAAAGAATGATGCTTCATTACTACTAAAGACACGTAAGTTTTAATTTTAACGCACAGCGTTTAGTTAATTATAGGAATCTACCAATAATGCGTTACAGACCGTTTCTTTTACAAATGGTAAGTGGTGTAAGGTAAATGTCGAAGTAAAGATTATCATGATTAATCGATGTTTTGCGTGTGCAATGCACGCATAATGTTTTAATCCAACTCTCGCTGAAACATGAAAATGATGTAAAAAAAACCGGGCAAGTACGAGTGGAACTCGCGCACTGAGGGTTCCGTACAAATTAGCCTATGAAAACAGTTCAATTCCCGATTGAATTATGAAGATTTTATGGAATCGCAAAAGAAGTTTTTTTTTGTGACGTTATAAATTTGCAGTTGATTTTTTTCCTATACTTGTGCTATGAGATCTTGCTTTATGCCAAATTTCAGGATTCTAGGTCAACAAGAAGTACCCTATGATTTTTGATTTCCTTGAGAGTGTCGAAATATTTGTTTTTTTGCGACATAAATGGTCGTATTTATTTTTCAACTCAGAAGTTTGATTTTTTCACAGGTTCAAGAAACCGCAGACTTGAGTATATGCTTTTAATTTGTACTGGATACCTCCACGTGTTACCGAGATAAAGAGTCTTGACAGACAAACAGACAACAAAGTGATTCTGTAGTAGTTACATTTTTTCCTTTTGAGGTACGGAACCCTAAAAACGTTTCTACATTGATTAAAGAAGGCCTACTACTCTACACATAGTAATTAACAGATATATGGCTCTAAATACTGACATTAGTTCAGTATTCTTGCAATGCGTGGCGCACAGTTCTTGCAACACTTTTTTACTGGCTTGTTCAAAAACGCAAAGCATTAATAATAATAATATTCTACAACTATCACACAACGCCGTCTAGTCCCAAGCTAAGCAGAGCTTGTATTATGAGTACTAAACAACTGATAAACATACTTATATATTTCTAAACACATATATATTATAGATAAATTACACCCAGACACAACAATTGTGCTCATCACATAAACATTTGTCCTGGGTGGGAATCGAACCCACGACCTCCGGCATAGAAGTCAGGGCCACTAATCACTAGAACAACAGGCCCGTCAAATAATAATGTAGCTCAAAAAGCTGCCCAACTTAAGTGGGACTGGGCTGGATATATCTGCTGCATGTCTAACGAACTGTGGGCCATTAAAATGCACAGAAACAGCGACACGGAGCCGCGGCAGACCACGAAGGAGATAGAGGGATGACTTGGACGTCTCCTTTGGAATTGGAAAGAGGAATCGAGGAGTTGTCATTGTTGGAAGGAATGGAGGGATGTCTTTGCTCGGCAACACGGGCTATACAGGCTAATATAGCTAGCTCAAAAGTGTTGAATTATATGAGTGAAAATACACATAGTCACATTATAGCAATATCTATACCTACTTTTTCTTTATTGGCACATTGCTCGCAGAACAGATGGTCGATGGGGCCGAAAGGTTCTGGAGTGGCGACCGCGCACTGGACATCGCAGCGCTGGAAGGCCTGGACAAAGTGTGACCTGGTTAGAGTCACAGGAATCCGATGGATACGAGACACACAGGATTGTTCGTTTTGGCTACACTTGGGAGAAGCCTATGTGCAACAGTGGAGTGGTTTTTTAAGGTTCCGCACCTCAAAACGAAAAAACGGAACCCTTATAGGATACCTTTTGTCTGTCTGTCTATCTGTCTGTCAAGACCCATTATCTCGGGAACGCGTGAAGGTATCAAATTGAAATTAAAACCATAAACTCATGTCTGCTGTCCCTTGAAGCTGTAAAAAAATCAAACTTCTAAGTTAACGAACGAAAACATACGACTGTTTATGTTGCAAAAAACGAATATTTCGACACACTTAAGGGAATCAAAATTCATAGGGTGCTTCCCGTTGACCCAGAATACTGAAATATGGCATGAAGCAAGGTCTTATAGCACAGGTTCGAGACTCCATTTGGGAATTGAACTATTTACTTATGTGAGTTTGTACGGAACCCTCAGTGCGCGAGTCCGACTCGCTCTTACCCAGTTTTTTATTATGTGATATGTAGATTGTTTTTTTTTTATGACATTTAATATTGACTTTTATTTTATTTTTGTATTTTCTACATAATGTAAATGTTTCGAAAATAATTTACTTACGACCTAAATCACAAATATACTCAAATAATTGGCTATACTAGTGCTAACTTCTTACAAATATGCGTTTTCCAGACACATTAATAATTAAAGAAGTTTGATAATATTATAATTATGTTTAAATCTAAATTTATGAAAAAAAAACATGTATATAAAACCTATGACGTCACCAACACACCAGATGGGAATATTACGGTACTTATAATATACGCTCTTTTTATCTCATTTTTAGTGAACTGTAATTAATATAATAGTATTCCACAACATTCTCACAACGCCATTTAATCCTAAACTAAGCAGAGCTTATGATAAGAGTACTAGACAACCGATAAACATACTTATATCTTTCTAAATACATACATATTATAGGTTAATTATACCCAGACACAGAACAATTGATCATGCTCATCACACAAACATTTGTCTTGGTTGGGAATCGAACCAACGACCTCCGGCATAGTAGTTAATGCCACTAACCACTAGAACAACAGGTCAAAAAAAACGTTCTTATCTATACTTATAATAAATTTGTAGAAGTGAAAATTGTGTACATTAAAAATATCAAAAAAATAAATGGTAGGAAGCAGTGTTACTAGACCGACACCGAACCCAAAAATGTGATTAAAAAAATTTTTGTCTGGCTGTTTGTTGGTATAATTATTCTTTAATATCCTGGGCACCACACTGGGTACAAAAGTACCCAGTGTGGTGCCCAGGATATTAAACCAGATACCATGATATTATTTATACTTTTTTGGGATAAAAATATCCCAAAAAAGTATATACAATAAAAAACAAACTTCATTTTGCGGTTCGATTCCTAGACCCGATTACTGTACAAACCGCAAATAATAATTTTGTCGTAAGTTACGTCACCCGCAGTTGAGTTTACTAAGGGGCGCTGCACTCGGCTAAGATACTATAATATTTTATCTTAAGATACTATAATATTATATCTTAAGATAAAATATCGCTCGCCATACAATTCAATGGACTATCACACACGACGAAGATAATAAATAATATTTCATATTTTCGTATCTCAAAAAACCTATTAAAACCATTTTCGTGTAGAAGTAAGCGGATGAAGTTGCGTGCAAAAGCTACTGAGTAATAAAATTCTTTAAACCATTATATCGTATAAATGAGGGCACTTACAAATAATACCTAATTAACATTTATCAGTACTTCTGTTCCCATCTCACAAATTAAGTAGCAATAAACCTTTAATTTCTGACATGTGTCATGTAGCTCGGTGTTCGGCATAATGAAGGCGAGCGAGTGATTGAAAGGCGTGAAGCAGGCGCCGCCTGCCGGGGCGGCGCGTGCACATGCTCACGCAACTGCGTCGAGACGACGCACACTACGTGTACTCGGCTTATTGACGGGTTCGCTTCATGATTTATTTATTATGGAAATGAATTTATGGAATGTTTCTTTCGTGCTGTTTGTGAAAACGTGTTCTTTTTTAGGTTTTGGCGATGACTAAAAATAGACAGGACTAGCAATTCAAAAGAAAATTGAATAAAGGTTATAAAAAAAAATGATTTTACTAATTTAAGAGAGGTTCACAATTTGAATTAATAATAACTTAAAACTAAGTACTCCGAAGAAGATCCACATGCTGATGTTCGCCTAGTTCAGCTGCAAAAGTTCTAGATGATATTTGTAAAGTACTTAAGTTTTATCATCCATATCTCAAGAACTAGGTGAGCGTTGGTATTTCTGCATGCGCCAAGTAAAAGACACCACGACAGGTAGGCAAGATAATAATGATACCTACATAAAACCCGAAATGCAAATTCACTATCGAAATCTTAACATCCCCAATATACAAAAACAACATAACACCATCCCAGTATTCCCGAAGGGTAAAGCAGAGATGGCTGTAGGATTGTTCGATCGATTCACCGCGGCCCTGGAAGGCAAGCGGCAAAGCCTGACGCTAGAACTACATTAGACCGGCGCAGACGTGGACCACGCCTGCCCCCCTAGCCAAGTTACGATCGTTTCGTTTGCATCGAACGACTCGAGTAGACCACACCTCCAATTCCTTTATTTTGACCACGTGACTGAGCGTGACGAGATGACGGCTGATTTGTACATAGAACGACGTCGCGTGGCGTGGATCTAGTGTAGCTCCACAAGTCTAGTTTCCATATAAAATGTATGGAGACCAAATCGCCCAGATCGGCGTACGAAAGTAAGTTAGTAATAGCATGACGAGTGACAGGGCAGAATGGAAGACACCAAATAACACGGGACAAGGACAGGAAGATGATGGAGACCGACTCACCCAGATCGGCGTAAGTGGCACACGTGTTCGCAGTGTAGTTCTACTTTAACACTTCCTTTCGCTTCACATAGACCGGAAAGAATTATTTGATGGTTTCTTAACCCATATTATTAGTATAAAATATAAGCAAGGTATATTTTGGACACAATCATAGACAACTTAATAGTTGTTATTTAAGATGAACATTATGTAGTCTTTTTCTTCATCTTTGATATTACGTGATTCAATTCAATTCTAATATATACCTACTGAAATTTATTTATATCTTTATCACAAACCTAAAAAATGACAAAGCAATCAGTAACTTAATATACCAGGCCACTCAGAAAGTTTTGCGAATAAAAGTTTTTATGTTTAGGGCACTGGCTACTTGTAATTTTTTTGAAAACTTTGGTTATTTAAAAGTAAAAAAAATACCATTGTTCAAATTTAAAATTTTCTTCCAAATTTTGTCAAGAGCTAAAACAAATTATCGAGGCTCATTTAAAAATGGATCTACATCTAAAACATTTTCGTCCGATGATTTTCTACGATTTTAAATGTGGCCTAAAAACGGATGAATCGTTTAATCGACTTCAAATTGCTTTTATAGATGAAGGACCTTCAAAACCAACCATCTGCTGCTGTTATAGCGAGTTGAAGCGCGGTCACCTTACTTTGGGGGATGAACAAAGGAGTGGTCGTCCTACGACGGCTGTCGTGGAAAAAAGTGTGCTGGCAGTAAAAAAAATATTCAAGAAAACAGGCAAATTACATAGAAAGAGATTCAACATATGCTGAATCTCTTTCAGCAGCTCACACGGTGTCCCCGAATGATACACCACAAAATGCCTACCAGAAGTTTTGTCTGCAATGAGCAACAAGCGACCGAACACCGGGCTCCGCGGGGTACTGCTTCACCATGACAAAGCGCCCGAGCACTCAGCAATCAAAACGAGGGACTTCCTGAACACCACACCGATCAGAGCCTTGGGTACACTGTAAGAAGGGTCTTACAGTCCTAATTTGGCACCGTGTGACTTCTTTTTATTCCCTATAATAAAAAATCTGCTGAAAGGGATACAGTTTTCATCAGTTTTCTTGCTTTTATTTATATAGCCTCTTTTTTTATAATGGTGAATGTGAGAACACTGTAGACTCCGCGAATTCTTAGGTTACTTTTTATTATGATTATTTTTATTGTACTTTTTAGTACAAAACTGACCAGTCTACACTGTCCTTACATAATATCTAGTTATACTGTAATATGGAAATATTGTAAGAACAACAATTTTCTAACCGAGTAACCATGGACTTTCTTGCCCGTTCTTCTCCATAGAAAACGACCAATTTGAAACTGTGCACTAGCTTTTGACGGTTTATAAATGCCCATGTAGGCCTGTGTGAAATAAAAAACCTTTGACTTTGACCATCCGTTTTACGTGAAAGAGGTGTCAGCGGCGAACTGGAAAAAATATTTCTATAATTGGTTCAGACGCATGAAACTTTGTATAAAGGTTGATGGAGAGTTCTTTAAAAAGATTTAATAAAAATATTTTATCCATAGAAGTTAGTTTTTTAGTTTCTCAAAACTTTCCGAGTGTCCCACGTATAGCGCAACTTACAATACGGCTATAGATCGCCACTCAAATCCTGGTCACATGCGACTCCGTGCCAAAATACCTGAACCATAAAAAAAGTTCCATTACCTCACAACTACATCATGATTACACATCTGCCTAAGTTTAATGTTATTAGCTCCGCATTAGTTCTCTAGAACGCAAATAGTACAGTTTCTAATTCTAATGTTCGGCTGTGGTTACGGATTTTTTTTAGCAACGCATTAGTCAGTGAACGTCTCCGTGAGTTGGGTCTTTCCCACACAGGCACTCACCGTTAAAGAGAGCGGTCTTGAACTCACGCTACGGTCAGTGGACTGATGATCACAGTATGATGATATCTTAACCTGGTAAACTATGGACTACGATGTATTTATACTAATATTATAAATGTGAAAGTAACTATTTCTGTCTGTTACACTTTTACGGGTAAACTACTGGACCGGTCATTTTCGACTTCACGTCCGCAATAACCAATATTCACGCGGACAAAGCCACTGGCAGAAGCTAGTGTTAAAATATATTATGTTGAAAGTTCTAGTGGTGAAGGTGCGTGAAGTTTTCATGTTTTTTTTTTGCATTTGCAGATCAGTAACGGATAGTAAGGTTAAAAAAATATATTTGTGGTTACAACATCTATTTTTTACACAATCATTCTTATTAAAACAATTAAAATAACTTTCTAACTTCATTTTTTTTTCACGTAAATAATACATAAAATGTTAATTTCGCGGGCTATCCTGGAACTGTTGGAGATTCAACAAATTAATTCCATACTAATTTATGTGCTATAGAATTAATAACTGTCACTGTCTTTGTGTCCGACGTATACTGTTACCGTGTTTCTCTGTAAGATTGTCGAAATATAAAATTCTACGATCAATCCAATGTAATCTTTTTATTTTGAAATCCACTGCGCCCCATAATCCAATAGAAACATTTAAATGAAGACTGTCAAACTGGCATTTATTTAATTGTAGACGATTCTGAAACGTAATGATCATTCATTTATTAAACAGCATTCATTTTGCACTTATATTTGAAGCTCTTACAGATACCATCACTTTATACCTAACTGTTGTGATAGGCAATTAATTCTCTCATAATAACACAACGTACATACAGCCAGGGTACGTCCGTTTTGACGGGTCCCACCAAGGCTGATTTCTGACAGGGCTGCGGACTACTTCCAAAGAGTCACCACGGACCTGGAACGCAAAGGGCCACTAAAAGAACACAAGCAGGTTTTAGTTAGTAAAAGTCTGACACTCTCTTTCGCTCTACGCAGAGCGAGAAAAGTGATTTGATAATTTCTCACGCTCAATAAAACAGGGTACCTCGGTTGCATGTCAATAATCAGCACTGCACTTTAAGAAGCACCTTGTTACTCCTTTTGGGATAAAACCCCTCAGAATTAAGTTTTTAATCGAATGGGGTGTCAATTGAGAAGATTAATTCTGAAAAGGGTATGCGCGATACACATCAGCCAGCTAGCGCATAGTTCGGCCATGTATAGACATGTAATTAAAAGGCCTTATTGAACCTCAAAAACATACGCACAATATTCATTTTAATAAGGTCTTAACGAGATGAATACAATTTCAGATATGTGAACTATATATTTGTTAATTGACTGTTCATTAAAAGCTGTCAAATGACACGCTCGAGGCAGCTGTCATTATACGAGTTACTGACGATTCGGACACTGTGTCCTAATCGACAAAAATGTCACACACACATTTTTAATATTTTTTCACTGATGTTTCGGACATCACCAAATTAATTGAAGCTATTTAGTGCAGTCAGTAAAAAGAAGAAAATTACCCGAAGTTTACCCGCCTTAAATCCAGTCTAAAATAGTTTTGGTAACGCTTTCTTTCCCCATAATTATATTATATTTTAAAACTTTATCTGACTGTACTAAACAGTATGTGTCCGAATCGTTAATAAAAAAATTGAAAATAAAATGTGTCAATTCGGACACTGTGTCCGAATCGTCAGTAAGTCCATTAATAACCGAGCATGATCATGTTTTACTCGCATATTTTTCGACGATGTGTGCGTCAATTTGAGCTGCTAATATTCCAAAGATAATTCTATGTATGTACATGTGGATGAGGCAAGGGTGCGTGCTGCGCATGCGCGGTCATTTAATTGCGTTTATGGTGAAATTGTAAAGGTTAACCCTATTAGAGCCGGCCATCCTGTTTTTGTAACATATTAAGCATAGTTGTAAACAAACCGCCTTTCTTGTAATCATTGTAATTAAAATTCTATCCGATTTGCATATTTTTATCAAATTGCATTCGGTAAGGTATAAGTGTTTTTTTTTTATCGGTTTTAGGGTTCTGTACCCAAAGGGTAAAATGGGACCCTATTACTAAGACTCCGCTGCCCGTCTGTCCGTCCGTCTATCACCAGGCTGTATCTCATAAACTGTGATAGCTAGACAATTTAAATTTTCAGAGATGATATATTTCTGTTGCCGCTATAACAACAAATACTAAAAACAGAATAGAATAAATATTTAATTTGGGCTCCCGTACAACAAAACTGATCTTTTTCTTTGACCCTGCGTACACGAGTCTGACACGCTATTGACCGGTTTTATATTGTTTCAATTTTAATGCAATAACGTAACTTTATTTGACAAGACAGCGACAAAGGCAGCAAAACAAAATACGTTCCAAAATGTTGTTCAAAAAATGCATTGTGCTCGGTATCTCGACGGGTTGCCGGCCTACCTTGCCAAAATTAACCGGGACCGTTAGCAAATCAATAAACAGACTCCACCGCCACCGCTGACCCAGTGCAATGAAACTGGAACGATACTATTTATAAATAAAACAAGCTTCGTCTGCACACTGTATGTTATTCCAACGCCCATTTGAATTTTAGTTTTTATTCGATTATTCGATGCGAACATGGGAAAGCTTTTATTTTTAAATGATTTTGTTTATCGTCTGAATGTTTCATGATATTGTTTTGTGTAATGTCTGCTTATATAATATGCATATATTTGTGAAAAATGTATTGGTAGATGATTAATATCTAATATATAAAATTCTCGTGTCGCGGTGTTTGTGGTTAAACTCCTCCGAAACGGCTTTCCCGATTCTCAAGAAATTTTGTGTGCATATTGGGTAGGTCTGAGAATCGGACATCATCTATTTTTTATCCCCCTAAATGTTAAGGGTAATCCAACCCAAAATTTTTTTTTTTCAATTTTAGATAAAAAAAATTATATACATAGCAAAACAACGTTTGCCGGGTCAGCTAGTATTATATAATATTTTAAGTTAATTGGTTATTGACATAAGGTTCTTACACATACATATAAATGAAATTGCCTGGACCCGAGCTAGTTAGGAACTGTATTACAGGAGCCATCCCTATATTGTTAATACAATTAAAAATTGTAAAAGAAAGAAAAAAAAATTGTAATGGAAAAATACACATAAAATCCAAAAATAAAATCAAAATTCAAATCCAAAAATTAATAAGTGGGGTCATGGGTTCCTTAAAAGGGCATGTGTGTGGCACATGGACACTACAGCATTTGGGAAGTGTTGAGTGTGAGCCCAATTTCAAACTTCAAACTGATTCAATCCAGTGAGCTCCAAGTTCCGATAGTTGCTTAATAATATTTTTAATATTATAGTTAATTATCTAAGTAATAAAGAAAGAAAGAAAACATTTGTTTGAGACTCGCTCAGGACAAACAACAATAAAATAAAAAGTAACTACTAGTAATAAGGGATTTAACGGTTTACTAGATCCGCACGATTATCACCGTACGACGAAAATTGCCCGTCTAAATGGCATTTCGTCTTGGCTGCCAGTGACTAAAGTACGACCGCAAGCAGCTAAAATCGACCGTCGAATATTGACCCATGTTAATCCCCCATAATAAAATAAAATAAAATAGCCTTTTTATTCTACTATCACATCTTAATTATACATCACATCATGAAAAATTTAAAACTAGTTCGATCCCCCATAACTCTAATAAAACACACACACACTTACACTTATTTTTATAAACATTTACTCTGTATTCATTTAAGGTGTGCAGTAAAGGTAATAAATAGTAAAATAAAATTATTATAGTTATTCTGTAGTAAAATTATAATGCGGATTGTAAAATAATGTGCTAAAGTTGTTATGATAAACAGTTAAAAGTATTGAAGTACTAATTTCAAGTCTAATTGAAAATTCATTCATTCAATAGTAATTAATTATTGCATTTGTTATTCATTTATTTATTGTATTCTTTATTGTTAATTTAATGTTAGATTAAGATATATTATGCAATGATATATCGTCAACGCAAACACATAAACGTCATCATGCACAAATACATCTGTTTAATTCAATTAAGAGTTTAATTTTTTTTAAATCTTTAAATTAAGAATTCAAATGAATTAAACTACCATTTTATTAAGAACTCAATTCCATTAGGTACATATTGCATTAAAAATAATAAAACCTTGCGCACTTCAAAAAAATACAAATTAGCTGTTACAGATTTACCTTCACGACTAATTCAGAATGTAATCTAACCGAGCACTCCTCTACTCACGGATCGGACACCCCTATCCAATTCTCTCACAATAAAGATCGACTGACCTATAATCACAACGAGCTCTAACCCAATTAGACATCGATCCAGGGATCAAAACAAATGCGGCTCGGTCGTGTGTGTCCACTTGCGTCCGCTTGTGTCCATCGGTGTCCGCTTGTGTCCATCGGTATCTGGGGGTGTTCGTAAATTTGCCCTGCCGCGTGAATACTATGAGAGCGACGATCCGGCTCATGCATTATTAAACACATCAAAGGAGAAAAATCGAAATGTGCATCGGCTAGTGAAGCGGTTTTCCGAGCGATTAGAGGCACACGGATGTATCAATTATCACGTGCAATCTGGGCCCCGCGCAGGTTTTCAACTTTATTTCAGAGAGGCACATTCAGAAAGATACATAGGTATTAGTACTGGTTTAAAATAGCTATACTTTCTTGAAACGGCTTTGTCTTCTGGTTATTATTATTCCTAAAAGACAGATGATGAAATCTATTTTTTAATTTTAGACAAGGTCCGAAAGGATCCGAAAAAAATCCCGTTCTGGTTATGCGAATAAAATATAAGGTTCCTGTGGCAATCTCCTCAAGTATGAACCTTGCGGCGCAGCAACTCTGCAGGAACGTTTGAAAGAGTTACCATGGCTCTGGAAGGCAAAGGCGACTGAAGGAGTCGGTTTTAGTCAGTAAAATTTTTACACGCCCTTCTCAAACCGGGGGAAGCCATTTGATGATTTTCCACCTCAAAAAAAGGGGGCAACTATGAGTATCACGATTACAAAAGTCGAGAGATTTACTGTGTCAATGTCTTAGCTTTGCGATTCTTTTTTCTGAGGGTCGCCTATCGTCAAAATAATTTCTTCCACTTTGGATGGAGCCAAATCTTGGGCAACATTTACTTAATAAAAGCCACCCGTGTTCACAGGAACACGGGTGACTTTTATTAAGTAATTGAGCAGTAGTGGTAGTAACAGTACTAGGGCTATGGGTTTTACGAAAGAGAAGGAGTAGGTAAGGTACGAAAGCAAAGAGGGAATGGGTTTTAGTCAGTGAAAGTCTGACAAGATATCTCGCTCCGGCCTAGAGCGAGAAAAATCATTGGATGATTTCCCACATAAAAAACCGTGTTCTTTTAGTTACCCTTTGATACCAAAGCGGTGGTGACTCGAACGACCACGTAGTCCAGTATTATTTTAGCATCACAATCACATGATTTTGTAGCGACATCTATGGCGTCACATAAAAACTAATCCTGCATCGCGTAATGGAAGTTCTCGGCGCGATTTGAACATATAGAACAGCCCGAAATCATCTAAATCTCGGACAGTTGCCCACCAGACATAACAGCCGTCTGGTCGGAGATTCCTCCCTTTTCAACGGAGGTTTGCGGGACTTTACAGTCTGTTCCGCATTCCCTCAGTTTTAATAGAAGATAAGTTTATGAATAACATAAGACAGCAATAAGCAATATATCTTTAATAGAGGGTTATCGACTACGTTTTTATGAACTGCGAAATCAATAAATTCATATATCAATCAGCATATAAGTAATAGTCTATCAAATGACAAATATTTAACATAATGGACAAATTATGGATCTCTTGTCAATTATGATCATTGTTTTTATTCGCATACATTATGATACATAAGTAAGCGATTAATCAAAGCGAAAAAAGAAAAATGATTACGAATATTAATACACAGGAATTAAATATGAATCTAGATAAAGTAAGTTTTATGTGTTTGAAGACACACAAGAAGCATCTAATAACTAGGTACTGATAAATACTTCATCGTCTACCTTTATAATTACTTATGAAAGGTGTTATGACCAATATAGCATTTTAATTGTCCAATTAAATACTTTTTTTATCATCTATATTTAATTGGTTATTATAAATGATCACACGTTGGCCGCAAATGACGCTTATAACGACCTTATTAATATTTATTCGTAATATTTTCTTTTTGTGCTAATTTTAGTAGCTTAGAATAGATGATGGCTTGTTTGCAACCGACCTAATAGACTGGTTTTTAATCTGCAAAATCTTCATCGCTTTAATATTACATTAATTAACAGTTAAATGAATTAGGTACCAAGAATTACAAGAAGCTTTTTAAAATTAGGTGCTTAACAAATTAAGACTTAATACAAAAAAGAAGAATAAAGAAGCTTTTTAAAACAAGGTGCTTAACAAATTCAGACTTAATATACTGTTAACACAAAATCAAATCTATACGTACTAACTTATATTATAAAGCCAAAGAGTTTACTGAAACTCTCTTATCTCAGAAATTACTGATTTATATTAAATAAATCTTTTATTGTTGGATAACCAATTTATCAAAGAAGGTATACATTTCACCCTGATTTTGAAATTTGAGGGTGTCGTGCAGTATTTGAAAGTGAACACCAACAGGACTCTGAGGGTCGTAAGGTTGGAGGCGCGCCACGACGTCAACTTCAAGTCGTTCGTGGTATGAGTTCCAATCCAACAGCTGCAGACCTTCTTAAAAGAAGACTTCTGGCCGAAAGGTGTCGTATACCGACGTTTCCGAGGACGGTTATGCGATACCACGCAGCGCAACACGACGCCGACTATATGACGTGTATAATTATAGTTATATAAGTTTTGTTTTTATAATATGTATTAGTATATTTTTGTTTAAGATAGTTTATGTATTTTTTCTACAGGCTTCTGATGCCTGATAATAAAATAAAATCTTTATTATTTATTATATAGCCTCTTTGCCAAACGACGCAAACGCGGTTGAAACCGCGGGGTTTAGGTAGTTGTAGATATTATTGTAGTCGGCAATACCCTACGTTACAACAACGCCTGTCGAAGCCAATTTGTAGATGGGTGACCACCTCAACCTACGGAGATTCCTCCGTAACACGTAAAACACTTTTAAGCAGCCAATCCAAAATACATTTCCATACAACTGCTCTTACATCATTATGACGTTATTGTACATATTTCTCTAGATATTTTGGAAACGTAGTTAACTTGTTGCTATTATCTAGATTTCTACTAAAATCAAAACATGAATTTGTTGCATGGTTGACTGGTAGAGAATGCTTTGTGGCATTAAGTCCGCCTATGTACCACCACTGTACATGAAGTTTAAATAAATAAATAAATAAATTTGTGTAAATCTAATCCAGTAAAGACCTCTGAAAACCTGCTATTTTGTGTGACATTTGACCCTTTATAATGTACTCATATATTAAAAATATTTAAAAAAACTACAGAAACCTTGCGCATTTAATCGAAATCTTGAAAAATGAAAATATTAAAAAAAAACTATTAATGTTTTTTAAAAAAACACGTATTTCTTGGAACTCTGAAACAAGTTTTGTGAAATATCGAATAAATGACGGAATTGCCGAATGCTAATAACGCGTTTACCTGTTATCGCTTTTTTTTCACGTTGCCTAGCTTTTAAAGCTAGTTGATGATAGAGGGCTCGGGAAGGGTTCTCTTAAGCCGTTGGAACGGGGTGTCATTTGTAGATCTTTGATAGTCGTTACGGATGAAACCAGAATGTTTTTACATCGGTTTTGCCAAAAGGAATCGTATGTATTACCCAGTACTAGTGGAGATTAAATTGGCAGTCGCTCCGCTAAGTCAAATACTACTATAGGGGGGAGGGGGAGGAAGCCGATATAGCCAAAACAATCGCCAAACTTAAGTAACAGTGGGCAGGGCTCATTGGTCACTGAACAGATGGTCGTTAGGGCCATAAGCTGCGTCTTCCGCAGCTTTGGGAGGGCTCCACCAAAGTGGACCGATGACTTATTGAGGGTCGCGGGAATCCGATGAATACTAGACGCACTAGACCGTTTGTTGTGGCGACACCTTGGGGGAGGCCTATATCCAACAATGGATATCTTTCTGCTGCTTATTCCAGCAGACCTGCAGCAAAACACTTCTCCTAACTTTTTTTTACTCACTTTGCCTAACCAAAATTAGCATTTATTGTTTGTTGATAACAAACGATAAATGCTAATTAGTATACTAGCTAAACAAATAACACTTATCGCTGCATCTGTTCTCAAACGTTTATCTATTCAAGCAAGAAAATGCCTTCGATACGAAGAATTGCATTTGCATATTATAACGATATATATTAATAAGCCACTAAAACTCAAAACAATGAGAGAACATTCACATTTTTTCCATCCTTTCGCATTGTTAGGGCAGTTTTACATACATTATATTGTAAGGAAATGTGGAGAAGCCAGCCGTCCACATCGCTACGCGAACAGAATTAAGTCAGTAGGATGCTTTATTATTACAAGGATATTGTTATTTCAAAATGTATTGCGTGGAAATTATGTTTTTGTCACTTGAAGTACGTGAAGAAGATTTAGATAGTCCTCGATGTGTCCATACTTTTTACCCGACTGCACCACAGCAAAGATAGGGTTACGTTTTTATATTTCTTATAGATGTTGTTGACTATGGAACAGTGTAGGTAAGTACGCATTATGCTCTTCAGACAATTTATGAGTGACATACAGATAATGCATTTACACGAGTAGGTTTGGTCAGCAAAAATCAGCTATATATGGGTGAAGACTAAAGATGATATTTTTTTATCATTATAGGAGTTAATCGTCGCGTGCGTTTAGAACGTGCGTGCGGCGCTGCAAACGCGCACGCCTATTCAATTACGGAAAGGTCACGCCGTTTGTAAGCGCAGGCGCAAGTCCGCAAGATTATCGCGGCTCACCTGTCGGGGCGCGCGCATTGGATTAATAGCTGCGCAGGCGCACCGCACGCCGTCGCCCGCGCATCCAGCGTTTAGTTATTAAATATTCTAGTTAGAAGAAAAATAAAATCTGCAAATATTGCTATGCGATGCGTGTATGCAAACTGTATCTGTTGAATTAATCTTTATTTTTTTGTCTCCTTGTCTTTTATACATTTTCATAGATTTCTTTTCAAGTTTCTATTTAAGTGTAGTGAGACGTAAAAGTTGCGATATCTTTGAAATGATAATTTTATAATGACTTAATACAGAGCACTGAATGAGAGAGATGAATTGAGCAGTTGTAGATTGTGGGGTTTAAGCCTAGGTATGCAGTTTACTTTGTGTAATGTATTTTATCAACACTGCTCTCAAAAAGTAGAAGGAAAACATTGTGTAGAAACCGGTATATCCTAGAACCAAAATTCATTTATATGTGACATCTACTAACCCGCACACTAGGCCTGTGTGGTGGATTACGGCCACGGCCCCTACGCCTCACCTTCGCCTAGGCTTTTACGGCCTTTTCTATAGAGGACGTCTGAGTTCCAACAGTAGATGCATGATTATAAGGTTCGCTCCCTAGATTTCTGATTTAGGCATATGAAGTTAGTTATTTCTCAAACTCTAGCCTGAAAACCTATCAAAATATAACATTAAAGCTAAGTTTATACGTTATTAAGTCAATTTACTCAATTAAGAAACCCGTCCTATGTTATTTTATAATTAATTAATTGGCTTTATCCAGCACTCTGTTATTATAAGGTTAAGATTCAATAAATAAATGAGATCGTAGAAATCACTGAAAGACGCAGCGTTGTAAGGCCTCCCACAAGGTGGACCGATGACCAGGGCCTCAAGTCTGCTATTACAATAGTGACAGAATGGTCTATCATTGATTTCATAATTGTTGATTTTGACAAACTTGGTAATCTACAAATATAATGGCGTCATTATGACTTTACAATGGTCAACCACCGACACTCCATAGAAAGAAGTGGCATAGAATGGTAATTAATCTCGTAAAATTGACAAATGAATGTCTGACGTATGCGATAAACTGCTAAAATTTTGACAGTTCCTTTGATCAGTGACCTAACATTTAGAACGTCATTGTGTAGTCATTGCTTTTAATAAGCCCGATATTGTCATTCTACCACGACTCTATTACGAGACCATTGACCGATCAATGATCGATCATTATGAATTAGCAGATTATGCACTTTTAGCAAAATGACAATGAGATCGTGTTGGAATGACGAATTAATAAAAATAGCAAACTTCGGCCCCTGGTTAGGGTCGCAAGAATCTGATGGACGCACAGGACCGTTCGTGGGAAGGAAGCCTAAGTCCAATAGTGGACGGCTTTCGGTTAAAATCATAATAATAATGATAGAAATAAAAAAATAAACTGATGTCCTTCTTATCACTTATCCTTTGTTCTGACGACATCTCACCGCTCAGTCACGTGGTCAGAAAAAAGGAATCGGAGGCGTGACCTACCCGAGGCGTTCGGCGCTAACGAAACGATTGTAACTTAGCTAGGGGGGCTGACAGGTTTACCTGCACAGTTATACCTGTCAGGTAAGCTTGTGTGGAAACCTGCACAGTTGTGTAACATACACGCTCCGGTTTACCTGTATAATTCAACTGTACAGGTAAACCTGTCAGGTATACCCTAGCATGTATGGCTACCTTTTCTGTTGTTATCTTTCCTAGGTACAGATATTTTTATACGCAATACGTTCTTGTCTCACCCTTCAAAAATTATAGCTATCCCTTCTTAATAGAATACTATCAACGTTTTCAAAGACACATCTATAAAGATTTCAAATATGGCAAATGCAATAAGCGTCATTTCCAACTGCGTGTGGGCAACATTCACTACACTACCGCCATCTGTTATGTTTATACGTACAACTTGTGACAGTTTCTACAGTTAGACTAATTATTATTGAGCTTTTTATGCTCACAGGCCTTACCATGAGCTCTTAAGGCGATCCATTTCACGACCTAAACTGAACTGTTAAAGACATTGAGCTATATAGGATATATAGCTCCATCTTTCTTTTGCGTTTGCACGCTTGACGATTTAACATGACATGGTAAGATTCCAGATCACGGAGAAATATTTCTCTGTCGGTCCACCTAAATTTGTGTGGTTTGCCCGTCAAAAGACCACCTTTTTAGGGTTCCGTACCTCAAAAGGAAAAAACGGAACTCTTACGGATCACTTTGTTGTCCGTATGTCTGTCGCATGAAGATGTCGAATTGAAATTAAAACCACATAATCAAGTCTGCGGTACTTTAAAGCTGTGAAAAATCAAACTTCTGAGTTAGCGAGAAAAAAGATACAGCCCTTTATGTCGCAAAAAACGTATAATTCGACACTCTCAGAGAGAATCAAAATTCATAGGGTACTTTCCGTTGACCTAGAATCCTGAAATTTGGCATGAAGCAAGGTCTCGTAGCACAAGTATAGGTTTACGTCAAGAAAAAGAACTTTTATTGCGATTCAGAAAAACTTTCGTAACTCAATTCGGGAATTGAACTGTTTTCATAGGTAAGTTTGTACGGAACCCTCAGTGCGCAAGTCCGTCTCGCACTTGCCCTGTTTTTTATACAAGGAACCCGTGTGCAGAATTGTTTATTTCTATAACAAATGTAAGAAAAAAAACTCATGAAAATTCACGAATGCATCATGACATCAGTTTTGTTTTCAATCACAAAAGCCAGGAATTCGCAAATTAGATCCGGGACTAAACATTAAATAGTATGGCATTAGTAGGTAAATTGCTAAACCGGAACTGAAAGAGGTTTATAAAAACATTTATAACAATTAACAGTTTCAAAAGAATATTGTATTAAATACGTGTGACTAATAATCTGTACAATTAGACAGCCTTGAAAGTCTACTGCGTTTTGTGGTGACGGATAATAATTTAGAATCACTTTGCATAGAAAATACATTTTGTTCAAGATGTGGTTGTCATTCTAATATGCCAGTCTGTATTTCAATGTCAAAAAAATGCATTTAGATAACTATCGCAAGGCTTTCAAGCTAAATAACAAGAAATTAATATATATTTCGTTTTTTTTTTTCATAGATAATTTATGAAAAATATACAAGCGCTTGTAATAACTTTGACGAATGTGCGAAACCGTTGCTAGAGCATGAAAAATTTATCGCTGCTTCCTTCACAACAAAAATAACATGAACGTCTGAAAAACTAATTCGAATAATAATTAATTATAATGATAATTTTATAGTTAATATTTAAGTTCGCCAAGTGGTTTGTTAAACCAATAAAATATATAGAAACAAAAACAAAATTCGAATTATATTAATAAAATTTAATTTAATGTAATGTAAATTTAATGTTACATTGCAATGATTTTTAAACCAAATGAAATAAAAACTTTAATCCGAATATAAGCACAACAGACAAATGAATAGGAAAAAGGCAATTTGGTATAGCACCGCGCACCTTGAGTTTCATAGGATAATTAAGTGTTGTGATATAGAGAATATTAGCACCCTCGCGCCCCTAGCTACAGGGGCGCTAGGATGCTAATATTCTTCAAGAAACTGTGAAAGTTAGTAAGGCCATTCTTTCCTGAGAACCATGTCCCTTTCATAGTAATCAGCCTTATAATGTTCCTACTGCTGGGACTCAGGATTCCACTGTATAATACTCGTATGTTCGGATTGATGAATGTCACATGTCTTCGAATTTTTGGTTCTAGGACATTACACAAATAAATTACACAATTATATTGTACCTTTTTTTTCGGTGGAAAAATCATCCTATGACATTCCCGGCTCTTGGGCAGAGCGAGAGAGTGTGTCAGACTTTTACTGACTAAAAACCCACTTCTGTTCCTTTGTTGCTTTTCATACCAGGGCCGAGTCTTCCTTTCAGAAGCTGACCCTTGGCCCCAGTAGGCTTCTACCCTGCTTTGCGCCTACGCGCCGTCGATGACCTGGGCTCGGTCCGGACGATCGAACGGTGAGCTACCCTTTGCTCGCCGTCGGCAACGTACGGTGGCCGGAAATCGGGATCCCGGCTGGGGCGTGAGGGCTGCGCCCTCGCGCGTGCACCTGCGGCCTCTTCCTTTGCTAAAATTTCTGCTCCGCAAAAGGAGGCGACCGCCTGCCACTCCTCCTCGCTTCGGACCATGGCCTGTACCATAATGCACCTGGCTACCTATAACTCGTAAGTCAGATCCGTTACCACTGAGCCACCAGTGCTCCTTCAGGTCCCTTTCATAGTCTTTAAAAAAGTTAGCCATTGGTAACGATAACGTTCCGTTAACAAAATGGTTTTTTATTGAAAAGTGTTTGTATGAGTTTTTAAGTTACAAATTGTAAGTTTTGACATGATTATTATTGACAAGATTATTATCGATATTTGTGATTATTATTTTTATTAGTTTTCGTTGTTATATTGACATTTTTTATTTCAACAATACTATTTTAACTTTAATGGAATGGAAATTTGTATAATGAGTGCATGATTTTAATCAACATAATTAATTTAATTTAAACTACTATGTTTTATATTTGCACGTCGAAATTAAAGGTAGAATAAGAGATCAATTTGATTTATATTGTCTACCATCTGTAACTTATATATTATAAAAAATATATTATTTAATGAAAATCGGACATAATAAGACTGTTAACATGTACCATTATTACGATATGGGAAAATTATTCGCAATACAGTTCCCATAAATATTTCCTATTCCATACAAATAGTTATTTCACACATATCACGTGCATTTACAACATTTGGCGGGGGCTCACGTAAGCGTGTTAAAATAAATAAAATAGTAGACTTTAACGTTCACGACAAACATCAAAGAAACAGCTTTTCGGCATGTGAGAGATTCAATGTTGACGTGATTTGGTTCCTCATACTTTGAAGTAACATTATTATTTAGAACACTGCTGAAGATTAAAGTGTTAATGAATCACGATTCCGAATTTTTAATGCGTATCGAAGGTCTTTTGTTCAAACATTTCAATCTTTTCACACATAAAATTGACGGAATCTACACCTGAGTCGGCATTAATTGCTTCATTAAAGAAGTTGACTACGTGATTTCTAGTTAAATAGGGATTGACGGAACAGAAATTGCTTTATTCACTTTTTATTTTAATTTTATTTTATAAGTTTAAACATGCTACTTATCGATAGTTTGAGATCTTTATGAGTTTTTCTTCGAGGTCCTAGGCTAACGTGCTACACGCTCATATTGACTTAACAATCATTTACTGCTAGTACTTGTGACCTAGGTACGTCATTAATATTCTAGCGCAGACGTTAATGTAGTTTATTAATTTAATCATATTTTTTATGGTTGGTACCTTTTTTTGTTGTACTAGCCAGTTTTAGGCTTGAAGCCTCAGGTATTAGTGAGGCTTCAAGCCTAATTAATTTTTAAATCTAAGTACTTCATTTTAATTAGATAATTATTAAGACAAGATAATATAACAACCTCGTCGGCAGTTATATTTTTGAGCCGTTTGGGGTTGAAACTCTTGGGCCGTGGGGTCCGAGTGCTCATAAGCTGTTCAAAGAATTATCCAAACGCTTAGTAGACACTTCGCGTGATCCAAGGGCTGGCTTTTACCTCGGTCAGAGATTAAGCATTGCCATACAACGTGGCAATGCCGCCAGCCTTTTGGGCACACTTCCAGTCGACAGCGATGTGGAGGAGTTTTTTGACGCCATATTTTAGCTAGTAGTTTTTGATTTTAATGTATATATAGTTTTAATTAGTTAAGTGTTTTAGGTATTCATTTTACCTGAAATAAATTGGGACAAGAAATAAATAACATTTATCGTAACTAACGAAAACAAAGACGAACAAAACACAGAACAATAAGTCATGCTTGTAATAAGGTAGAGCTTTTACTGAATTAGTTTAATCTAACACTTTGTTAAAATTAATAATCCAAGATGAAAACTCCATTTTGCAAGGCGGTTCAAGCTGCGTTCGTTGCTTGCGAGGTCGGGCTCGATGACCCGAAATAAGGCTCGTGGGGTGTATTGCACCCCACCCCGATGCACCTCCCTACACCCCCCGGGCCCGAGCGGCGACCTCTCATTCATTACGCAATAAAAGTGTACCGTTAACTTCTGTACACCGAGGGACTGGGGACCTTATTTTAACTTACAAATGTTTTTTTTTTTGGGTAAAATTTTAATTAGTGATATAGGTAGTTTTGTTTTAATTAGTAAACCACTGAATGGCAGAACCTGACATGTAACTATTAAAGTACAAATTTCATTTTGTTTTTTATGTTTTGTAAAGTATCAAGATTAAAATAGAAGATTACCAATGCAATGAAGGATCAATATATTCGGTAAACTGTCAAAATTGAGCTAAAGCGAAGAATTCAGTTTATGGTACGGACTTTTAGATACTAGTTTTCTTATTAGTGACCGTACCATTGGTATTGTTTTACGTAAGGATGCAACAATGGTGGAATATGTCAAGAATCAGACGGGTAAGGAGCTACTGACAAAATTGCGAAAGATGTATGAAATCGATATAGGTACTTTTTAGGGCTCCGTACCCTAAGGGTAAAAACGGAATTGCTAAAATTCCACTGTGCGCTAGTCTGTCACCAGGCTATATCTCATGAACCGTGATAGTTAGACAGTTGAAATTTTCACAGATCATGTATTTATTGTTGCAGCTATAACAACAAATACTAAAAAAAAACAGAATAAAATAAATATTTAAGAGGGGTTCCACCAACACGTGATTTTATGCCGTTTTATTTTTTTTGCCACGGACGATACGGAACCCTTCGCGCGCGAGTCCAACTTGCAATAGGTTGGTTTTTTTTTTAATCCTGAGAGATCCAAGAAGTGATGCTGCTAAGATTGCATTTGACATGGCAATGTGTCAGTAACTCAACTTTGATAAAAATATTCAATAGTTTTTATCAAAGTTGAGTTACATCAGAACGTTGATTAATAAGTTAAGTTGTTATTGTAAATTTAGGTTACATAACAGAGAGGCAAAGGAACATGCTATATGAGATAAAAATCCCTAAAAACAAGATGCAACTGTTGTCATATGAAGAGCCAAAAAGGATATTACAGGCTGAAACCGAATCCATTGGCAACATTTTTAGGGGTGAAAGTGCTCATAAGAATGGCCAACTTTTATTGCGGCACCAAATGCGAATATGGAAAAACGCATTTGTTTTATGTAATTTCACTGGATCAGTCTTGTCTTGGGGGAAGCCTTTGTCCAGCAGTGGACATCTTTCGGCTGAAATAATGATGACGAGCATGAAGTAAAAATGCTTTCTCGATATTGTAATAAGAATTGGCAAGTTGCGTTGCCATCTAGGACACTACTCACACTTTACAATGATGATGATTTAACAGTATAACGTGACGTCACAACATGGCAATCGATCCTATTCTTATTTGGAACGCATTGTACGTTGCATTGTCTACCCGTCTGCTTAAACAAAATCTGATCTGACGTTTAAGTGTGAAGGAGTATCAAACATTCTCCTTTATGATATTAGTGTGAATATAGCATCTTCACCGTGTGTGACGCCTTGCTGCGTGTCTGTAAACCATTTTTTAGGGTTAAATACCGAAGGGTGTAAATGGATTCCTATTACTAAACCCCCGCTGTGTGTCCATCCGTCTGTCAGCGGGCTGTAGGCATCTCATAAACCGTAAGACGTAGAGTTGAAATTTTTACAAAATTTGTATTTCTATTGTCGCTTTAAAACAAATAATAAGGGTAAAAATTTAAGCATGTTCCCATATAACAAATGTTATTTTGTCGGCGACACTTCGTGTGCGAGTTGGACTCACACTTGACAGGTTTTTTTGCCAAACGTAGAGGCAATTCTAAATAAATTTGTAGGCACACAGGTACATTTATTAACTTCAGCGCATAGCTGTCATCAGCTATTCTCTGTGTTTAATTCAATAACCGAGCTGTTTCAAACTGCAGTTACAATTTGCTAACATAATTTATTGCGAATTATTTCTTGGTTACATTTTTACAATACAGAATATGTATGCTAGTCATAAATTTATGTGGCTCACATTTTTTTAAGGTGGGAAGTCATCCAGTTATTTCTCGCACTGTAGGGCGGAGCGGGAGGGAGTATCAGACGTTTACTGACTAAAATCACGCCCGTTTCATCTTTGCCCTTGCCTTTCAGGACCACGGGTTTTCAATAGAAATATATTATAAGCATGTTTATCCGTTGTCTAGTACCAACTCATGACACAAGCTCTGCTTAGTTTGGGATTATTATTATGTAACAGTTGTGGAATATTATTATTATTGTTATTATACAATTCCACATATCTAAGCTATATAAATTGTCAGGTGTCAACGAGACGACTCGATGTCTACCGTCACCGGTCCGCTATCAGCGGTGTCATTTATAAAAAAATTATAAACAAAAAAGCAGTTTCAGTTACCTTCTCCAATTTCTATCAGACCTCAAATTGCAGTGTCAAGAAACTTAAACCAGTATTGAATTCTTGGAAATCCTGCTAAAATTTTTATAAAAGTGCAAGAATAATGATGTTCTTTTGCCCTTACATAATATGCATATTATTACTATTATACATATATTTACATATTATAAAATAATTTTCCTCACCACGTCTGTCTATCTGTATGTTCATAACGAACTGATTCCCATGTATTTTACACCAATAGATAGGAAACCGAGAAATAAGAAAATTCGAAAATTTCAATGATTTATAACACCCATACAAAGCTGGAGTGGGTCGCTTATTTAAAATGTGTTTTAGGTAGGTGTTTTTTATTTGAATTTTTTTTCTTTTTTTTTTTTGTCGCTGAAGTATCAAGATTGTATAGCCATATTATATTAATAAGTATCTACATTATTAGAGTTAAAGTAACTTTATTAGTTGCAGGAATTAACTATTTTGAGAACGGCCTGTAATATTCGTATTTAAGGGTTTATTGTCACGTAGAGAAGGTATTATTCATACAATTTTTTTTCCGCGAATAAAACAGATTTTGTGGGTACTACAGGGTAGCGCAATCGGAGATACCTATATAAATTTAAAATTAAGATTTTTTATAATCAATATTATATATATATATGTTTTGTGGGGGATTAGGGCCGTAGGCTCGGGGAGGCAACGGGTGACTCCCGGTCCGGGTCGTTCTTGGTGCAAAGGATGGCCATCGCTATTCAGCGAGGTAATGCGGCCAGTATTATGGGCACTTTTGCACCGGGAACGATCAGGGGCGGGTTGTTTATTGACGTGTGACATTTAATTTAATTGTGAAATGATAATTGGACATAATAATAAAACTATCAATATTACCAAATATTTTTCTATATTATACTATATACGCTTTTTAATTTTGTTTGCTTAAAATATCAGCCCCCCTAGCCAAATTACGATCGTTTCGTTTGCGTCAAACGCCTCGAGTGGGCAATGCCTCCGATTCCTTTGTTCTGACGTCATGTCAACGCTCAGTCACGTGGTCAATTTTCACTTTTTTGCTGCCTTAAATGCAATAGCATTTTGTCATGTTTTTCATAAAATTTTCGTACCTGTTCTTTCACGTTCAAAGTAACAAATATTGTTGTCAATTAAATTGGTCTGTTACACTAAAAATGTTGTTGAAAATGGCTGTATTTTTTTTATCTACATTGGAATATTCAAATACAATTTTATAACTGAAGTGATTGTAATATTTACTTTTATTTTATTTATTGATAGGCTTGCGGTTCTCACCTGATGATAAGCAATGATATTCATGGGCTTAAAAACTATTAAAATCAAAATTGCGACTTCGCGCCGCGGGCAGTAGTATACTCTTACAAAAAAATAAAAACTGGCCAAGTGCGAGTCGGACTCGCGCTCTGAAGGTTCCGTACAAACTTACTTATGTAAATAGTTCAATACCCGATTTTTTTTTTGTGACGTATCAACAAATTTACTTTTTTCAGACTTATTCCTATACCTGTGATATAAGATCTTGCTTTATGCCAAATTTCAGGATTCTGGGTCATCGGGAGGTACCTATGAATTTAGATTCCCTCGAGAGTGTCGAAATATACGTTTTTTGCGATATAAACGGCCGTATCTTCTTTTTTCGTTAACTTAGAAATTTGTTTTTTTCACAACTTCAAGGGACCGCAGACTTCAACAAAAAACTGCAAATTTCAACTCGATAACTCCACGCGTTTCTGAGATAAAGGGCCTTGAAGGGCCATCACATTAGACCGTCAAGAAGAAACGACCTGGAGCCGTACCGTGACATGTTAAAATGTAAGGCTTGCGGTCGAGAAAGAGGGTTGGAGCTTTACGTATATCCTATAAAGTTCCGTCCCTTTAACGGTTTAGTTTAGGTCGTCAAATGAATTGCGTTAAGATATGTGGTAGGGACTCTGTTTTATTGTACTTGAACTTGTGTGTACTTAGGTAAAAAAAAGTCCACAGCACAAAATTTTTCATGGAAAATATAACAAGCAGGAAAAGCCGCGGACTTAAGGTAGTCGAGACGCCGCCGCTGGCACTTTATTAGAGAAGAATTTCATTCATCATTTACGAGTCGACCGAATGGGCAAGGAAATGAAATGTCCTTGCATAACTGCATAATATCATACTCCATGTTAAGCAACCGAGTTCAAAACAGAGATAAACAGTACTACAAATAAAGTTAATCTAAGAAACATTATGAATAACTTTCGTAGGTAAATGATTACATAATCTATGTAGGTAAGTATCATACTCAGGTTTTTTAAGGTTCCGTACTTAAGTCGGCAAAACCAGAACCCTTATAGGATCACTTTGTTGTCTGTCCGTCTGATAAGACCGTTTTTTCTCAGGAATTCATAGAGGTATAAAACTGCAATTAATATAAAAATTATCAGGTCTACTGCCCCGAGGAGCAGTGAAGAAATCAAACTTCTAAGTCAACGCAATTTAAAAATAAGGCCATAAATGCTCCGTTTTGCAGCATATTTTGATACTCGCTAGGAAATTATAGGGTCAACGGGAAGTATCCAATTATACATTATACCAATCGATATTATCGCTAATAGAGATCAAATTGTAGGAAGGTACGACTTACGATGAACGACGAGCAATGGGTAGCTCGCCGTCCGTCTGGTAACCGTGTCGTCAAACGCCGAAGGGCCGAAGCCTACTGGGGCCATAGGTGGACTTCTGCAAGGGAAACCTGTGGCCCTAGAACGCAAAGAGCAACTGAAGGAACACAAGTGTGGTTTTAGTGTTTTAGTTAATAAAAGTCTTAAACGCCCTCTCGATCCGTCCTAGAGCGAGAAAGGACATTAGATGATACCTCACCTTAAAAAAACCTATAGTAAGAAAAATATAAACAAAAAAGCCCCCCTTAGTATTTACGGATCTCGTCAAGGTGGTGATCCATGTGTCGCTTTTTCCCTGCCTAGCGCGTTGGACTGTACGTCAAGAGGTCTTGAATTCTACCCTGCTAATGTAGTGAACCCACTCAAACTGCAAATAACCGCAATAACGAGCTTAATTGAAAGGCTTCATAGAAATATTGGCAGTACACATATATGGTAAAGGGAGATATATTGGTGATATAAGTAATGTAGTGATATTTTTTTAAAAATAGAATACCACGCAGTTCCAAGCAAGCACATTCATGAAACAGCGTTAGCGAGTTGTTACGAGCGTGAGGAGAATAAATATCTTCACACTAGTAACATATTATGCTAGCCTATGAATCCCTATGAATTTTGATTCCCTACACAGTGTCCAAATATACGTTTTTTGCGACACAAACGGCCGTATCTTTATTTTCGTAAACTCAGAAGTTTGATTTTTTCACAGCTTCAAGGGACCGCAGACTTGAGTATATGGTTTTAATTTCAACTTGAAAGCTCCACGCGCTCCTGAGATAAAGGAACTTGACAGACCGACAGACAGACAGACATACAGACGGACAACAAAGTGATCCTATAAGGGTTCCGTTTTTTCCATTTGAGGTACGGAACCCGAAAAACATCAAAATCAATCCACAACTGAACGACTAATCGGAGAACAACCTAAAAAAAAAACATACAACCGAACATATAACCTCCTCCTTTTTGAAATCGGTTAAAAAAAACATATCACTAAAATCGAACCTTATTATACGTCAAGAAATGGAATAAACGATTCATAGAACGCCATAACAGGACATGAAGACGCACTCCAGTGTTGATGCCCCCAGGTCAATGGTAGGCCAATTTACGCCAAGTCCTAATAACGTTTTGACGGCCATCAAGAACTCAGGCCTACAATTTGTAACGATTCAATCATGGATATGCCTATCTTGTTTAGAGTCTTGGTCGAAGAAATGAAATAATAATTATTTATTTGAAGATGATGGTGATATGGGTAAAGTATATGCGTAAGATAAATTAAAAAGATTTGGTTTTATTAATGAGAAAGGTGATTGATGTAAATAATTGTATTTATGTAAAGTTCTAGCAAGTTGGTTTAGTTTTAGCCTTTACATTGGCAAGAGTACTTCGGATATATTAAAATTTGCCAAGTGCGAGTCGGTTCCGCACTACAATATTGAAAACGAACAAAAAACTCTGATAAAGTAACGTTTCTTATATCGGAACCTCTGTATTTTTGTTTTACTTTATTTTAATTTTATTAAGTGTTTTTGTAGCGGCAATAGAAATACACATTCTGTGAAAATTTCAACTCTCTATATCTTATGGTTTATGAGATACAGCCCGCTGACAGAAGGATAGAGGTACAGATAAACTATTCGGAGAGTCACTTCAGACAATATAAATACTACGAATGTGACGGAAGTGGTAATATCGGAACCGAATTCGGAACCGGAGTTATTAAATTTGGTTTATCGGAATCGGAACCGAAATCAGAGGCGTAGACGAATGCCAAAGGTTCAAATTAGACACACATAACTCGCAATCAAGCACTAGTTAACTTCAATTGAAAAATATAATTTAAGAGTTAAAATGAAGAGCGAGTTCACAACGTTTACAAATACGCAACCAAACAATGAAAGAGTAACCGATATAAGGCACAGGGGGAGGGAGGCTTTCTACAAATATAAACTTGTTTGTACCTTCATTAAAAGTTCCCATTAAAAATTATCGGAACCGAAATCGGAATTGAGTGTGATAAATTAATCGGAAGATCTGAGCTATCGGAATTGGAATCGGACCTCTATAATATTTCTGCAAAATACCGTAGGATTTGAATACACCGTATTTGTTAATTAAGACTAACTCCCAAAAAAACTCCCACACTATTTACAGTATCTAAATAGCTAAAAATCTGCGTGACATACGAGTATACCCACCACTCCGACAATATTTGATATAAAAACAGGCTTATCCGACTACCCTTCAACCTTAGTATCGATTAATTTACGAGCCTCCGATCCTCAAAGGTTAACATCCTTAAAAGTGGTGGACATGAACCTGTAGACATACATACATATGTATGTATGTATATGGGTTCTATTGAATCGGTCTATTGTAGAATTAAAATGAGAGACTTGTTTAGATGAAATTTAATTTATTTAACGTATTCATTATAAATCTATCCTTGTTTAGATTGATTGTTAATCTTTCAAATAGACTTAAAAGGTGCATTGTAAATTGCTATTTATCCTTTTTTTAAGGTGAGAAATCATCCAATGACTTCTCTCGCTCTATGTGTCAGACTTTTACTGACTAACTTTCCTTCCACCACACTATTTATTTATTAAAACTTCGTGCAACAAAGGTACAAAGGCGGACTTAATGCCTTAGGCATTCTCTACCAGTCAACCACGGGTAGTGAAGAGAAAACATGGTAGGTGCATAAAAAAAAGAAAAGATTAATAGGAAAACAAGGGATCAAATGTATATACATAAAAAATAAACAAACATAAATATTTAATATAATATGAACCTACATATACATAAATATATATTATTTATATAAGGAAAAATGAAAGGATTTTTGAGAGTACTCCGCTAATACACACACACACTAATTTTCCTTCTTTGCCTTGCGTTCCAGGTCCCCGGGTTTCCCCTTCGGAAGTCAACCCATGGCCCCAGTAGGCTTCGGTCCTAGTGGGCCCCTATGGTTTTGCTGAAATCTCTTTGAGGCGCGCGGGAAACACTATGCAAGCTCGGTCCGGATGGTTACCGGACGGCCGGACGGCGAGCTACCCATTGCTCGCTGTCCGCAAGCCTAATAAACTATATAGAAAAGCCCTTCGTTCATCCAAAGCATTAAACCTCTTTTGTGTTTTAATACCTATATAATTATCAAAACATATTTTTAAAACACCATTTAATATATAAGTACATGTATATATAAGTACACATTGAATATAAATCCAATTAAACAACAAAAACTGAACTCTCAAACCCGAAATACCACCAAACAATTTCAAAATTTCCCTCAAAACACAACTACCCACCCTTTAACACAAAGGTCGTTACATTATATAAGGCATAGTATAGAATATAGATGTCAGCTTGCCTAAACTGAGCGTCTAGGTCCGTTCACCTTGCACGCAACGGTATCGGGTGGTATTGCCCCCTATGCAGGAATTTTGGAGCCCCCCCTTTGTGTCAATGCCTTTATGATTTGAGAACGTCGTTCCAATTGCAGCCTGGGCGATGAACTTAGAATTATCCGTGCAGTTATGTCCTTTATGAAAAGGAAATTTTCTTTTGAAAATAAGTGACTTAATTTTCTTGAAAATAAATTCGATTTACCTATATACCTTACCAGCTTCTGCCAGTGACTTCACCCGCGTGAAAGTTGGTTTCTCCACACAAACTTTGGACCCCTGTTTCATCCCCTTAGGGGGTGAATTTCGGAAAATCCCATTCTTAGCGGATGTCTACACCCTATAAGGAACCTACCTGCCAAATTTTAGTTTGTAGGTGTTATAGTTTCTGAGATTTCTTCTTCTCTTTTCTTTTTTTTCTGATTAATCAGTGATATTTCGCTTTTATATATATAGATAATTTTGAAAGGAATACAGTGTACTGTGCCTTCAATGTTTCCATGAATACATTGTACTCGGGAAGCCTTCAAGTTGCTAGCCCTCTTATCCACCATTTTGAACATTTATTCTCGAACAGTCGTGTCCTCGTTGAAGCAAGCTGCTACTGTATAAAAGATATGATTTTTTTCTTTGTTTAAAAATTGAATCCACGCTTCTGTGGTTTAGGTGTTATAATAACGAGCACTATCAGTAAGCTAATTAAATTATTTTCTTACGTTTTTATAAAACATGAAACTTTGTGCATTTTGCAACACTAACGACAATTATAATTTCTTTTTTAAATCGATATAAACTAGTGCTTGACTGCGATCCCACCTGATGGTAAGTGATGCAATCGTTGATGATGAGGCGGACAAGCTTATTAAGAGCCTTTTCACTCAAGCTTTTTTTCTGTTGGAAAATCATCTAATGACATCTCTCGCTCTTGGGCGGAGAGGATAGTGTCAGACTTTTACTGACTAAAAACCCACTCCTGTTCATTCGTTGCCTTTCGTACCAGGGCCGAGTCTTCCTTTCAGAATCAGACCCTTGGCCCCAGTAGGCTTCGACCCTGCTCGGCCCCTACGGTTGCTGACACCGCCTTAAACACTACGCGCCGTCGTCGACTTGGGTTCGGTCTGGTCGATTACCGGACGGTTAGACGAAGAGCTATCCATTGCTCGCCATCCGCGAGCCCTCGCCTACGGTGGCCGGTAATCGGGATCGGAATCCTGGTGGCTGGGGCGCGACGGCCATTGCCTCACGCGTGAAGAAACCTAAAACACCATCATGACACATCTGGGTGATACTGGGCTCCGCCATGTTGAATTATTTTAGTTAAGACACTTTCGAAATTATGAAAGTTTTCTCCATCGCTATCAGGGAGACCTCATTTCTATTTCGTGTAGCTCACAATATCTTAACAAAACACGTCATGAGCAATGCGATGGCGTGCACTGCATCGTGTCGAATCTTATCTCAAGTTTTAATAACAACCCCACACCTAACCGTATAAAAATTCATGTAAAACTCAACTAACATGGAAATGTGGACGGAGCAGAACTTGCACTGCTTTGATGTTTGAAAAGTGTTTAATTAGTTGGACTTTTTTGGTTAAAATTTGATTAAATATTGTTCATTTTTGACATTGCATGTTTATGAGATTCCAGGTTCAGATACCTATCAAAAATAAACATTACTTTTCATAGACAAAAGTTCTATCGATGACCAGATGGAATAAGTAGTACTCCGTAAAACGGGGATGTCGGAAAAACTATGATAGTTTTTGGCCTTACCATGACGTGTGTGCTAGTGAGAAAGAGGAATGGAGCAACACGGCTTACAATACAGTAGGGTCAACAAATGGATCGCGTCACGAGGTCGTGGTAGGGCTTCAGCAGGCTTAGACTAATGAGTTTTCGGTTAGCGTCCCCGCCAAATAATAAGTACAAAAAATACATTCAGCCGAACATAGAACCTTCTTCTTTTTGAAGTCGAGTAAAAATTTTTATGAAAATGACATTACCTGTCAAGTCACTTCTCCACAGATAACAAAAAAGTCATTAACCCCCCAGTTCAGTTATTGATTTGAAAAACATCGTAAATCTTTTAAAATTTGTTACGTCATATCCCAACAAATAGGTACAATACTATTGTCGGATCTGTGCGCTCTGGGTAGTTAGAGCTGAGGGTAGTAAGGTTTAGATTGGGTGCGGTCGTGCGACAGGGTCCGCGACCCTGCGCCCTCGCTCCCGATCCAGGTTATCAACTTCATACCTCCCACTACTTCCACCCCCGTAGCGCACAAATGCTGCAGGGATTTTCTAGAACATTATGTGGAAGACGCTCCTAACATAAGAGAGTGCGTTGACTTCTACCTACGCTTGGAATGTTTCACGATAACTTATTATTTTCTTGCTCTATTTTACATTTTCTGCACTTCGGTTAGCTTTGAGCGAAGTGAATTATTTTCATGAAAATATTTACGCTTTAGGTATTAATTTATTTTAATTTGTATTTAGATGTTGTGAACTAAGTAATTTCTACGTCGTACCTCGTCCTCGTTGTGGAAAGTTCATTTTCCTAATGTTAATTGCAGGTTCTATTAAAATACTTTACAGAGTTATGGGACATTTTTTTTTAAATTTAATATAAACTAGTACTTGACTGCGATCCCACCTGATAGTAAGTGATGCAATCGTTGATGGTGAATTGCACTAATTTATTAAGAGCCTATTCACTCTAGCCTTAAAGACACCTAAATTATAATCAGATGGGAAGGCAAAATGTTCCAGTACTTGGACGTACGCGGTTTGATTAGCACATTTTGGAAAATTTATACAGTTCCTCTATTACACATACACACATATACATACACGCACATATATACATACATATGTATAATTACATTCACTAAAATTTTTTTTTTAAATTGATGAGTCAAGCACTGGATTATGTGCTTGACTGCGATCCCACCTGATGGTAAGCAAAGATGCAATCATTGATGGTGAGGCGCACTAGCTTATTTAGAGCCTATTCACTCTACCCTTGAAGACACCTAAATTATAGTTGGACAGAAAGACCGCAGCAGGCAAGTTGTTCCAGTCCTTCGATGTACGCAGTATAAACGACGAAGCGAAACGCTTAGTCCGGACCGTTGGAGTAAAGTATCATTTCAACTAGGCCAAACATATCTTTTATAATATTAAACAAGATAGATACAGATAAATAGCTTACAATTCAAACTACACAAGTCTACAAAAATGGTTCTCAATTTGTGGTGTTCCTCGTACAGCTTTCTAGTCTCTGCAACTTTAAAAGAAACGTAAAAATGGGGTTCGATTTAAGATAAGCCGACGTTTAACCAAATGCGATTTCCCTTGAGGCTTAGTAGTTTCATGATAGATCTATATTCTTAATATTTAGTTGGTCTTGAATTACATATGAGCCTTAAGTGCTAGGATTTTTACAAATTCCCTGAATCCCACACTAAGATTCCCTGTTTCGTGGCATCCAGTCTCTTCCCAAGTTAGGTATGTTTTTTTTTTCGGTGGGAAAATCATCCAATGACATCCCCCTTTTGGGCGGAGCGCGAGTGTGTGTCAGACTTTTACTGACTAAAAACCCACTCCTGTTCCTTCGTTGCCTTTCATACCAAGGTCGAGTCTTCCATTCAGAAGCAGACCCCTGTCCTCAGTAAACTTAACGAATGTAAGTTTTTGCTACGCTGCGTGTCGCGGTTTCATTTCCCGCGTAGTCCTCCTCCTCCTCCTCCTCGAGTCGTATTCCTCATTACTGAGGGTCGTGAAGTTCCCGCTGGATTCGTTTTTTTCTGATGGTATTTCGCCATCTGTGACGGTTCTTAGCGTCATAAAGTGCGACGTGCAATAGGGTGTCCAGTGTGGACCTGACCTGATCTGCCTATCTTTTTGGGTTGCGGCCTCTTAGTCGTTTGCCATCAACCATGCCAGTTACGATGAGCTGTTCAAGTTTGTGGCCACTTTCCTGGCAATGTGGCCAAAGAACTTCAGTACTCTGCGCATACAGGTAGTCGACAGTCTGGTCTTGATGTTCAGTTCACGTAAGATAGAGAGGTTATATAGAGAGGTGGTATAGAGGTTCCCGCTTAGTAAAAGTATTTATAAGGACTACAGATACTTGTTCCCAGTCTGGGTGTCTTGTGCATGTGAGTTTACATGTTTGTGAACGGACCCACGACACAAGATCAATTTTTAGTGTGAGCAAAATTAAAAAAATAAGTAATGTGTGTCATTACATCGCCGTAGCATTATCCGCCTTATAATGTTGCCACTGCTGGAACTCAGGCCTCTCTCTAGGGGAAGGAATGGGACGTAATCCACCACGTGGGCCACGTGCGCCTTGATAGATATCACATGTCTTTGAATTTTTGATTCTTGAACATTTTCTCACGACGTTTTCCTTTACTATAATATTCTACGACTATCACACAACGCCGTCTAGTCTGAAGCTAAGCAGAGCTTGTGTTATGAGTACTAGACAACTGATAAACATACTTATATATTTCTAAATACATTCATATTATAGATAAATTACACCCAGACACAGAACAAATGATCGTGCTCATCACATAATCATTTGTCCTGGGTGGGAATCGAACCCACGACCTCCGGCATAGCAGTCAGGGCCACTAACCACTAGACCAACAGGCCAGTCGACCTAAAACTGGATGTGTCGGGGCCGTTACCACTCGGCCACCACTGCTCTCTATATCGCCGTAAAGTAGCAATAATCACTCTATATATTTAAAAAGGGTCATATCTATTTAAAATGCAACGATAGAGAATTACAGCACACCCTGTATAGAACAGCACAATTCAATAATTATAATTTATACGGTATTAATTACTATGATCAATCATGAATGTGTTTTTCACCCTATGCAGGATGTACATTAAAATGGCGATATTGCATGACACTAGTTGGTGGCCGCGTGACACTGCGTCGTCCATAACGCGTTAACGACATACCAGTTAAATAAAATAAAAGAATCTCATATATGTTATGACTAGCATGTGCCAGCGGCTTTGCCCGCGTGAAATTGTCTATTAGGTGTCCTTCCCGAGGTACATTTTCATACTACCGCTCTTACTGGATTATGACGTTATTCCACTTTTACTCTTGATATTTCGGCAACACAGCCCCCCTAGCCAAGTTACGACCGTTTCGTTTCAATTCTCTTTTCGTCGATCGCCTTGAGTAGGCCACGCCTCCGATTCCTTTATTCTGACGTTATCTCAACGCTCAGTCACGTGGTCAGAACAAAGGAATACGAGGCGTGGCCGACTCGAGGTGATCAACGAAAAGAGAATCGAAACGAAACGGTTGTAACTTGGCTAGGGGGGCCAGTAAGGGCCTCTGAAAATCTGCTATTTTGCTTGAACTTTGGTCTTTCATGATGTGTGACGTATGTGAAAATTTTAAAAATATAAAGAAAATATAACTGAAACTGAAAGAATTATTCCAAAAGAGCAGCCAAGTGATATCTCTCGTTTTTCGCATGACTTCTTTATCAAACATAACAAGCTTATGTATATGCTTGTTAGTTGCAAGCTCAGGTTGACGATAGATGGATCGGCAAGGGCCCTCTTAAGAGGCGAATTTTTGAATATTCTCTTTTAGCCTACGTCATAAAAACATTTTGCAAAATTTCGCGCTCCTAGTCCCAATAATATCGGCTGAGGGTTGATATGTCAGTCAGTCAGTTTCTCTTTTTATATATATACTAGCGGTCCCAGCAGACGTTGTCCTGCCTGAAAGCTGGATTTTCGTCAGAAAAAAAATTAAAAACACGTTTGCAGCGCCGCCTACCGGGTTCAATTGTATTTTCAAACCATGCACAGACCAAACTCAAATATACACACAAAGTCAAGCCGTTTAGAAGTTAGGTGACAAACACACATACAGAAGAATCATATGTATATGAAGATAAATAGATATAAAAAATCTTATGAGCTCGTAATAAATATGATATATTTACGCACGCACAAACGATACGCATGATAAAGGTCAGAGAAGGTTACATGGCATGTGCACGCGCACCTAGCCGGTGGGACACGCAGACACCAATTAAACTAAATAACAACAAACCAATATAACGAATATTCGCTCACGGGTGAACGTAAAAATTATATTTTATCACTGTTTCCGTCTTTTTTCTTGTATGTAATCGTTGAGATGTGTAAATAAACAAAGGTTATTGTCTTTGGGTGTAATGTCGTTTAATTTTATATTTCATTTTTCAACCGACTTTTTTTTTTATTTTTTTTTTTTTTGGGTGGGAAAATCATCCCTAAAAAGGATGTTCTCAATTCGGTTGGATGTTTTTTTTTCTGACATATCTGGATTATGTCTTCCTAAAGGTGAGTCTATACTAGAGCAGCCGAGCACGAGAGAGCAAGAGCCGAGACAAATTCGTGTAGTATGGACCGACTTACAGCGTTAGGTGCGCCACCTATTGTCGATTTTTTGTCCAACACAAAGGGTTTCGCAGCACGATCGTTGGTGGCTCGTTGTACTCTTGACACCGCGAGTAGAGCGGCACAGGTTCGTACTCGGGTCGTGATTGGCTCCTCTAAAGTAGACCCACTTTTAGAAATTAGCAAGAACTGACTCAGAGCCGGGAACAATGGTAGGAATGGAGACTTTTGCCCAGCAGTGGGATAGTATAGGCTAGATGTAATAATGAATAATCTGGATCCTTTGTTGAATTGAAAAGTTTAATATCCATGGGACCTTTTTTCGTAGGGCTGTGGATTTGTTTGTAAGAGTCATTGCGCCTCGGGTACGCAAAGGGCAACTAAAAAGAAAGAACATGGGTGTGTTTTAGTTAGTAGAAGTCTGATTCTCTAGCTCCACCTATAGTGGAAGAAGTTATTTTATAATTCTCAACAAAACTGATTTTCTTTCGTTGAACGGCAAGCAATAGGTAGCTCGGAGTCCGGCCGTCCGGTTAGGACCGAACAACAGTCTTCGACGGTCGTAATGCTCCACGCGCGCGTCAAAGAGATCTCAGCAAAACTGTAAGGGCCCACAATCTCAGATTCAGTTGAAAACCAGTGTCAGGCACTAGTTATTAGATATTCCTGTTGAACTGAACCTATTTTGGCGCAGCCATGAGGCATACTATTTTAGTTTTTGCTTAATTTATACGTATCTAGTATTTGTGTACCTTGTAATGTGCCAAATAAATCCATTTTCTTTTTTCCTATCCCAAGTAACTTGTGATCACTGAAACATATTTTCCTCTTCCATTCTCCCCTAGTTAACTATGACTAATACTCCTGAAAAAATGTAGTAATGAATTATTAGTTACAGGTCCTGAAATATTAATACATGTAGCATCAAAATCACGTGACAACAGCCGTATTGCGTGCCACGGTATCCGTGCGTGACTCCGAATGCACCTAATGCACACAGAACTTCGGGCTTTTCAGTTGTTTTTTTTTTTATTTTAATGGCCACGCTATTGTGAAAATTGCAGCACTAACCTATCAGGATAAGCTTGTTCTATACGCCAGAATATATTATGTATATGGCCAGTTACAACATGAACCGTTTTGAAAAACGAATTATTACTAACTAGCGAGCCTATCCATATTAATATTAAAACTTTTTACAAAAAAATACAACCGACTTCTATGTTTTTTTTTTTGGGTGGGTAAATTATTTTATGACAAATCCCGCTCTTGGGCGGAGCGAGAGATAGTGTCAGACTTTTACTGACTAAAAATCCACTCCGGTTCCTTCTTTGCCTTCGTCCCAGGGCCCCGGGTTTCACTTTCACACTACCCGTGGCCAAAGTAGGCTTCGACCATGTTGGGCCCCTGCCGTCGTTAAGTGGGCTATCCTATACTAAAATATTTTTTCAATTCTAACCAGTAGTTTCTGAGATTAGCGCGTTCAATTAAATGAAGTCTTCAGCTTTATAAATTCATGGCTTTTCTCTATACAATATATTATGCAAGTATGTACATCTAAACCTTCCTAATGAATCACAGGTGACCTTTATAGAAGCATATAAATTCGATTTTCAAAATGCAACCGGCATTTAACAAACGATTTTTTCCGTCCCACTATAAAGCAAACACCTCCTATTTTCTTTCAGGTACACTCATGAGTATCACCTGTCAGTCTTACGATCAAATTTGTCAGCCGAAAATACAGCTTGTATACCTACAGTTTTTCTCTAGGATAGGGGGCCGTTTTTATATTACGTAAGGCGATTTAGGGGGGTACAAGTCGGTGTTTCTCATAAATGTTTAAGTTCTCGATGAAAATCCCAAAATTACTATATGGTTGCCTATAATGTTTGTGGAGTTCCCTAAATTTCTCATAGATCCCATCATCAGAACCGGATTTTGGAAATATGGGACCAATCTGGAAATATGTCCTTTTAGGGGAAAAAAAAATTTTTGCAAATCGGTCCATAAACGACCAAGTTCTGAGGTAACAAGCATAAAAAAAAAATTATTATAAAAAACACAACCGAATTGATAACCTCCTTCTTTTTTTTAAGTCGGTTAAAAAGCGTGCTAATGTGCGCTCGGATCGGATGCGTATAGATAAACTATTTTCATGGCAATGTCACTGCGCCTGCCCACTTGTGAAGTAGACGTTACTTGTTTGCGTTAACGTCACACTTGTAAACCTTTCTAAAAATGTTACTTTTAAAAATAAACATCAAAACTAACCAAACGTATATTCATTTTTTCCTTTAGATTCTTACTCAGGCCCCTAATTAATATTTATTACAAATATTAATTAGGGGGAGGGATCAGCCTATTCTTATTTTTTCTTACAAAGAAAAGAAAGAAAGAAACACGTTTATTTGGCACACAGGTACACACAATGAAATAACAATTACAATATAGAAATTTAAATACTAAAACTTACAAAAAAAAAATACATCAACATTGTATGTCTCACGGCTGCGCATAATAGGTCCAGTTCAGCATAATGCCAGGCCACTATGTAGCAGTTGCCTGACGCTGGTTTTCAACTGAACCTTGTTATGAGTCTACGGATGCTAATCAGTTTGTTTGATGTAATTAATGTAAATAAATATATGTATATTATTATATGTAGGTATAAATTATTGTGTAGTAAATAATAAATAGGTGTTTAGTGATAAATATATATTATGTAAAAGGACTAAGAATATAAAAGTCATCATCAAGTCAGTCAGTCAGTCATCATCATCTTATTTAGGGGGAGGGGGTCAAAAACTAGTAGAAATAGTCTTACATAATAAATGAATAGCCCCTTAAGGTTGGCAACTCTGCTTACGGTACCGAAATAAAAGATTATAATTTTGATATGCTTTGACTATCTTTGTATGTTAATTATTTCTAGTACGCTAGATGTAGATTGTATTTATAAAAGAGTGACTAATGTGGTTTTTTAATTAACCGTTTTACAGTAGGTATCCATAAAAACGTACGGTCTACAATTTATATTGCTATTTATTATATTAGGTGGGTACTCATAAAATACATATGTAACTACTCGACCACTTGTGTAGGTTGGTATAACTGTTTCATTTTATGAGATATGATTTGTTTAAGAAACTATAAATACGAGTATGTATGTATGTACTATGTTACTGTAACAAAACAAATAATGACTACATTATTTTTGTATTTCAATAGAATTAATATTTACGTACATATAGCTATTGCGCTTTAACATATAATAAAATTTACCTACTCATTTATAAAGTAGTAACTAGCGCCAGTGGCTTTGCCCGCGTGAAAGTATGAAATTGTCACAATGGAACATACTCCCGGGATAAAAAGTACCGTATGGCCTATTCTAAGACATTGTCTACCCGAGTGTCAAATTTTATCTAAATCCGTTAGCTGTTTGATCATGAAGAAGTGACAAACACTCATACACACTCACAAACTTTCTTTACAATATTCTGTTATTTAGGTGTGATGAGTCCTGTACCTATAAAAGTAGCCTTTTTTGGGGTTCCGTACCTCAAAAGGGAAATACGGAACCCATATAGGATCACTTTGTTGTCCGTCTGCCTGTCTGTCTGTCTGTCAAGACCCTTTATCTCAGTAACGCATAGTGGTATCAAGCTGCAACTAAAAGCATGTCTGCGGTCTCTTGAAGCTGTGAAAAAATCAAACTTCTGAGTTTACGAAAAACATACAACCGTTTATGTTGCAAAAAACGTGTAATTCGACACTCTCAAGGGAATTGAAATTCATAGAGTACTTCTCGTTGACCTAGAATCCTAAAATTTGGCATGAAGCGAGGTCTCATAGCACAAATATAGGAAAAAATCTGAAAACTGTAAACTGTAAATAAAAAAAAAGTTTGTTTGCGATTCGAATTAATCTTCATAACTCAATTCGGGATTTGAACTGTTTTCATAGGTATGTTTGTACGGAACCCACAGTGCGCGAGTCCGACTAGCACTTGCTCGGTTATTTTTAAATGGGTTACTTTTAACTATGTTGTCTTAGGATTGAATTGAAATTATTATAAATTAAAATATACTTTATATTAAAGGTTATTCTTTTATCGAAATTAGTTTCTTCGTGCCTTGCGTCTCCAGTAATTAATTTTAAAAAAATAACGTCCTTAAAAAATACTTGTTGAGATTGCACTTAAGTTATGACCTAGTGAGAAACATCTGTGTCTGAAATAAAGAATAAAATCCATATTTCACCAATCTATATAATTATAATCTATGCACCATTTAAATATTGACACTATTGTTTAGGATACTTATTACTTAGAAGCAGGCAAAGCCGCTGGCAGCAGCTAGAGTATACATAAGTTTATTGCTGGTTATTTTTCGAGTGAAGTAAGGTACGTCGCTAGCAATGCACGCCATGATTGCAGTATTGCATGACAGCATTGTGACACCCCAGCCCCGCTTAATGTGACGACAAAAAGACACGTACTTTTATATATTTTTTATTAACAAAACTGTTAATCTGCAACTGTTTTCTACTAGTGCAAATGGGGAAATAAATGCTATGGGTGTATATTTCTTTCTTTCTTTTTAACCGACTTCAAAAAGGAGGGGGTTTTATGTTCGGTGGAGTTTTTTTTTGTGTATGATTTCTCGATCAATTGTGGACCGACTTCGAATTTTTTTTTTTTATTGAATATTTTTTGTTTATACGTGTAGTCGGCGATAGACTGAAGGAAGACCTGACTGAGGGAGAAATTACACACTATTTATTTTGGTAGAGGGGTACCACAACTAAAAAGTGTAAAATAAAAAACTTACAAAAAAATACGATCGACACGAAAACAGTTTTTCTTTATTTTCTTTTCACTTTGCACAGTTTAAACCAGTGTCAAGTTTTGAAAATTTTTAGTCTTTTAAAGAGTGCAGACACTTTGAATCTATTAGAATGCAGATGTGACACATTCTAATGTTTTTACAGTATTTAGCTAAATGTTAGTTCTTTTTTTTTTGCCAGATGGAAACGTGCATTTATGCCTATAGTCCATATTATAGGTATTAATATACATTTTACTTATAGAAAAAAAAAATAGAGCCCTAAGGACCACAAATATAAATATAAATTGAATTCACAAAAACTCGTAAAACAAACAATTGCATGCCACTTTTAAAATTACCTACCCACTGAATGCTATTATAACACATTTTCATAAGCTTTTGCAAAATGAAGGAAAAACAGGGCACACAACTAGGTACCATTCATACGATATTAGAATTCAATGAAACTGTTCGTAACATTATTTCAATACTTACAAAATGAAGTCCTTTGCATTCGTGTGTAAATATTTATAAGAACGCCATAATTGATTACTCATGTTTATTTTAATATTTCCAATAAAAAGACATTATCATTACCGTATTCTGTATTATTGACTGAAGGAAATACATGTTTTGAATTGTATAAACAAATTTAAGTTCGTACATCTTTTCGACGTTTTATTATTTTGGTCATGTTTTTATTTTTATTTACTTTTTGCGTCACGTTTACGTCATGACGGATTAAATAGTTTTATTTTAATATACATTTTCCTAATGTATAGGTAGAGTTAAATTGTTATTGTTTTTTTAGGGTTCCGTACCTCAAAGGAAAAAACAGAACCTTTATAAGATCACATTGTTGTCCTTCCGTCTGTCTGACCAGACAGACAGACGCGTTCCCGAGATAAAGGGTCTTGACAGACATCAAGACCCTTTTTCTCGGGAACGTGGACGTATCGAGTTGAAATTAAAACAATATACTTAGGTCTGCGGTCCCTTGAAGCTGTGAAAAAATCAAACTGCTAAGTTAACGGAAAAAAGATATGGCCTTTTATGCCGCAAAAACACTTATATTTTGACACTCAAGGGAACCAAAATCCTAGTACTTCCCGTTGACCCCGAATCCTGAAATTTTGCATAAAGCAAGGTCTTATAACACAAGTATAGGAATAAATCTGAAAACAGAAAATTTGTTATTTCGTCACAATTTTTTTTTTGCAATTTGGAAGAACATCGAGACTCCAATCAAGAATTGAACTCTTTACGTAGGTAAGTTCGTACGGAACCCTCAGGGCGCGAGTCCGATTCGCACTTGCCCTTTACGTTATGCGCCATGTTTGACGCAAATAGTTTTTCTTTCATTCTTCCTTTTCTTTTCTTTCTTCTTTACCTTGTGGGACATCCTATTGTTTTCAATGGTATCAGTTAAAAATATAACTACATTATATAAAAATATACCTATGTCTATTATAAATATGTTATGTTAACATAAATTATATTTGCTGTAATGATATGTACTTATGTATATACACCACTATACCTACTCATTAAAACCATCATCATAATTCATTAACTTAGCGATATGGTAAATTGACACGTTTTTTATTAAAAATGGCCCATTTTAGCTCTTCTCTAAGTAAGAGTTATATTAATAGTTTTAATGAGTATAATTATGTAAATAAAATCATGTCATTGCCGCACATTTAATATATATAATTTTTTTTCACTTTACTATCCGAATTTAAACTTTTAATTTACAAAATCGTACAATAACTTGATGTTCGCGGGCTACCCTAAGGTGAGTATTCTAGCATTCACTTCCATGTGGTAGCTATGAGGAAAATTTTCCTGCCCTCTTTCCATGTAATTTGTCGTCATTTTAGCATAATAGCATAATCAGCCTTTTAATGTTCCCACTGCTGGGACTCAGGCCTCCTGTCTAGGAGAGGGAATGGGCCGTAATCCACCACGCGGGCCCAGTGCGGGTTGGAGCGGTCGTCATCTTAATTATAGTCAAATCACCCTTCTTTCAAGTCATATAATTAATCTTTCACACAATCCGTCATCACAATCAAATCTTGTGTGTATGTTATACGTACAACATAGTCGAAAGCGTTTCGAGTTAGCTTCGCTCTAGTCGTAGTTATGTCGGGCCAAGTTGTTGCGTTTATACTATATAAGTCAATGCGTATAGCGCAGGAGAGCCAAAATACCAACATAGCCCGAAAAATCGTCAAACTTAAGTGGCACATTACTCACAGAACATGGTGGATGAGACCGAAATGTTCTGAAAAGCCTCCGCGTGCCTACTAGAAGACGCAGCTTTGGTAGCCCTCTCGCAAGGTGGACCGATGTTCTAGTGAGGGTTGCAAGAATCTGATGGATGCGAAACAAACTAGAGCGGTGGTTGTGGTGACACTTGGTGTAGGCCTATGTTCAGCCGTGGACGCCTTTCGGCTGATAATAATATGATGTATAGCACAGTATTTGGACATGCAGCATGAATAATAATATAGCTGTGCATGACCAATTTTCATAATTGCAGGCGCACCTCAGATTAACCTGTAAATTAAACGTAAGTCCTTGACATTTGCAGGTCACCTACAAAATATACTAAGTTATCTAACTTGTTTTATTTTGCAGAAGTCAATCACGTGCTAACTATCTAGTTAGCACGTGATTGACTTCTGCAAAATAAAACAATACAGATTTGTAAAGAAGGGGGAGATCGTGGCTAAGCTAATAGCAGTTGCACGTGTCGATCTCCAAGGTTAAGCAAAGCTTGCCAAGGTTCGTCTATAGATGGGATACCATCTTAACAAACCGAGGTTCTAACGTACTTCGGAAAGAACATTAAGTTGTTGGTTCCGGCTGTCATTTGTAAACCTTTGTACTGTCGTTACAGATTATTAGAAGCCAGAAAATTTGACAGCAGTCTTGACAAGGGATATTGTGTTATCCAGTTACTGGGTTATGGTAAAATTTTGATAACCAGCTGGCCAGTTAAGGACAGGCTGGGTAGATTGATGGGTTCATAAAGATGTGACTGGCTCTCGGGCTTAGTTTTCGCAAAGGCGGTTAGCGAGCTTTAGGAATAGCTCCGTTTGGTCTATTTGAGAGTACTCATATTACGGCACTAGCTTTTGCCTGCGGCTTCACCCGTGTGCTTAAAATATAGCCGATGTCGCTCAGGAATGAAGCAGCTTTCTTTTGTGAAAAAATTTTAGCAATCGGACCAGTACTTTCCGAGATTACCTCCTAAAAACAAAAAAGCAAACTTTACCTCTTTATAATATTAAGTTTAGATTAAGAGGGCTTTTCTCAGTGTGTCTATCGTCAACATGAGCATGGTTGAAAAGCTTGTTGTTTCATTCAATGCATCATTTGATGAAGAGGCAGTACGAAAAAACAGATAGGGCCTAAATACTCGGTTGGCATTCGGTAACTTCCGTCACTCACTCGAAAATTTCACAAAACTTGTTCCAGAAAATATTTATTTAAAAACTTTAACCATTTTTGAAAATTAATTTCGTCATTTGGATTCCGGATTTAAGGTGCAAGGTTTCCTTAAATTATATGTTCTTTACTTTTTAATTTATGAAAGAAAATTAGCAGATATTCAGAGGTTATAGAACTCTGAATTAGTTTTATTATTTTTTATTTTTTTTTTGTTAATAGGAACCTAGATAATAACTAAAAAGTATCTGTATTTCCAAAATTTCTAGAGAACGATGTTTAATAACGTCATAATCACGTAAGGGCGGTTGTATGGGAAAGTATCACTCACGGGTTAGGTGATCTTAATACCCATTGCCCTTATAAAGGAAAATTTTTCCACTTCCATTCGACTTCCTCACCATGAAAACAAAAGACAAAACTCTCAAGTTGTGAACTAAAAGCCATCTGAACAACACACACTTTCTTTCTCAAAACAAAACAAAGTTGAAATATGCAGTCTAGGTATGTACATGTTTAAGAAGCTCAGCAACGTAGGGCAAGTTGTGCTCAGTGGCGCCATCTAGACGTCTACATGGATGCTTAGCTAAATTAATTCGCAGCCGAACAAAATGCATCACGACATGTAACAAATATACACTTGCATATAGGTGTTATGGAGCTGTAGACAATACATTTTTCTCAAAAGTAGTTTTTGGCAACTGTGTCGCTCACGTTAAAGAAGTAGGTACCTAACATAATTAATGTTTGACGAGTATTATGAATTTTATTTCAATTTAAATTTTTGACATTTATTATGATATTATTATTTGTTTTATATTATGTGTAAAATTTATTAAACTTCTATGGGCCTTTATGCGGTTATTTGAAATAAATGAACTGAATTTGAATTTATCCCAAAAGTAGTTTTGACCACTATTTCGCTCCCGTTAAAGAAGTAACATAAGATCTATTTTTCGCGATCCAAAAATGACGGACTTGCATACAAAATTTTTCGCGCTCCTCAAAGAGATGTCAGCAAACCGTAGGACCACCGGGTATCTACCCCGCTAGCTAGGACCGCCGGGAATTTCTGAAAAGGAAACCCGTAGTCCTAGAACGCCAAGGGCAATTGAAGGACACAGGTGTCGTTTTAGTGAGTAAAAGTCTGACACGCCCTCACGCTCCACCCAGAGCGCGAGAAGTTTTTTTAAAAAAAGGGGGTGAATGTTTTATAAGCATAAAATCATAAGTATAATCAGTCTTATAATGTTCCCACTGCAGGGACTCAGGCCCCCTCTATATGATGGAAAAATGTTGTATAATACTTTCTTAATTTTTAATTATTTTTTTTTTTTACCTCAAAAGGAAGTCTGCGGCTTTTTCTGCTTTTTATTATTAACTTTTCACGGAAAATATGGTTTCATATTTTCCGTGAAAAGTTTTGTGCCGTGGACTTTTTTTTACCTAAGTACACACAAGCCCTTATCATCATCATCATCATCATCATTTCAGCCGGAAGACGTCCACTGTTGGACATAGGCCTCCCCAAATGTCACCGGACATTCAAGGACACCGGTCCTGTGCGTCTCGCATCCATCGGATTCCAGCGACCCTCACCAGGTCATTGGTCCACCTTGTGAGAGGCCTTCCAACGCTGCGTCTTCCGGTACGTGGTCGCCATTCCAGAACCTTTCGTCCCCATCGACCATCTGTTCTGCGAGCAATGTGCCCTGCCCACCCAAGCCCACACAAGCCCTATGTACAATAAAACAGAGTCCCTACCACAATTCTTAACGCAATTCATTTGACGACCTAATCTGAACTGTTAAAAGGATGGAGTTATACAGGGTGTACGTACAGTTCCATCCCTCTTTCTCGACCGCAAGCCTTACATTTTAACATGTCAAGAAGATGAGAGTTCCATCTGTCAACGAACACACTTAGTATCATCATCTTCCTAGCCTTTTCCCAACTAACTTGAAGTCTGCTTTCAGTCTAACCAGATACGGCTGAGTACCCGAGTTTTACATGGACCGGCTGCCTATCAGACCTCCACAACCCATTTACTGGGCAACACGATACTTCTTGGTCAGACTTTCTGTTATCTGTAACGAATGTCAAAGATCTACGAATGACAACCAGTACCAACGACCTTACATGCTTTCCGAAGCACAGAGTGTCAGTAATGTCCTAGATAAACTTAGAAAAGTACATTTTATTATTATTTCTAGCCTACTGTTCCACTGTTGGGCAAAGGCCTTCCTCCATCCCTTCGATTGTTCCCGGCCTTGAGTCACTTCTTGCCAGTTCCTAAAGATGACATCTATATGAATTGAAAAAGTACTTGCCCGGTTTCTAACTTGCCACCTTATATACATGGAGGCGGTTGCTTTAACCAAAGGGCCATCACGACACACAAACACAATACACTTAATATGCTGTTGTTAAATAGACGATAAGTAGTAAGAACGAAATCATTCGTTCCATATTATATTTTCTAGGCAATTTCAGTACATTCATATTATTTTTTCCTATTAATCTGTTGTAAGCAGCTACGTTACAACAAGGCAATTCTAGGCAATTTCAGTACATTCATATTATTTTTTCCTATTAATCTGTTGTAAGCAGCTACGTTACAACCTATTTTCGACCCAGACCAGAAATGATTTAAATGGACAGATTCACTTCTTGGCATTGCTATGACTGAACCAGCGATGTATCTTCAACTCTATGCACCTAGGATATTAAATAAAGCATACTAAATTAAATTCCGTTACATTATTTAAAAGCTGGGCAAGTGCGAATTGGAGTCGCGCCCTGAGGGTTCCGTACAAACTTATCTATCTAAAGAGTTCAATTCCTGAAAGTTGTTTTTAGAATCGCAAAAAATATATATTTTGTGACGTAACAACAAATTTTCTGTTTTCAGATTTATTCCTATAGGTACTTGTGTTATAAGACCTTGCTTTATGCAAAATTTCAGGATTCTGAGTCAACGGGAAGTACTCTAGAACTTTGATTCCCTTCAGTGTCGAAATGTACGTTTTTAGCATTTCAACTCGATACGCCCACGCATTCCCGAGATAAAGGGTCTTGACAGACAGACAGACACACAGATAGCAGATAGGCTGAAAGACAGACAGATGGACTACAAAGTGATAGATAAGAGTTCTGCTTTTTTCCTTTTTAGGTACGAAACCTTAGGGTTTCGTACCTAAAAAGGAAAAAAACAGAAAAATTAACTGACAAAATTAATTCGCTAAATGGAGAAGACACAAATTTTAATGGTTATGTAACAAGAAACGTCAGCAGGTGCGCAGGAGCATTAGGCATTGTTTCCAAGCAATTTGACTCGTGTCAAGTTCAACAAAGTAAAACACACAATAATAAATGTGTAATCACGACTCACGAACGTTACACACGTATTTTTTATAACAATGTATTGAAAATCACACATCAATCTTAAGTACTGAAACAAAGAGCGAACTACACGTACGCAACCTTCGTAGATAACACTTGAACGCTTCCAAGGCGAAGTCACAGCAATAAATAAACAATCGTTTGCAGAATTACCAAGTCACGCAAAAAAATTCTAAGATTAAAGCCGATGTTACAGGCCGTACATACCATTAATATTAGCATAACTATCAGATATTCGCGGGTCGGGCAATAGAAAATAATTGTATCGACCATTATTTATATACGAAGCTCGGCTACCGACGACGGTAATTAGCGATTTGCATGTAGTCGATGGTCAATTAGTCGTCTCCGCTCCACTTGCCTCCACCCCCCATTCCTACTTGGCTTAGCGTTCAGACTGCGCTGCTAAACACTTAGCAACTGCCACAGAGCAAAATAACTTGTACGAACACGACGGAATTACTTGCAGTACGACTATGAACAACAAGGATATTAGTGTTACACGGTGTACATTTTCTTCTACTACAAGACATACAAGTTTTCGAGTCTACCATTGTGGACAGTACGGAAACTGCCGGATTTTACGAGCACTTGCGACTTCTAACGACATTCGTCTCCCATTAAGTAGGGAAATAGGAAGGATAATTCCCGAATGCGCTGCAGTTTGTGGATTTAAGTTTAGGTGGTACCTACGTAATTGATGCTTGGTTTAGACAATGACTTAGGACACGAATGCCGCCTGTTTATTGTTATACTTTGAGTGCAAACTGTGAGTCCTCATAGTACTTCAAGTACCTACGAATTACGATAATATTGCAACAGACTAATGACAATGACAGTGAACTACTGAGAAAGCTGTGTATATGACAACATTACGACCTGTGATTTCGACGCTATATAGACTGTAAAACGCGATCCGATTTGCGACTGAAATAAACTAAAGAATAAGGGTATTTTACCTCTGTCCAAACGCAAGAGGTTGCTGGTTAGGGTTTTTGGTAAAGTATAGCATAGCTTCTTTAGCCTACCTGCAACCAGGTGCCAGGGACCACCACCTTTCCACTTGTGCGTTATTGTGCTCACGTAGCCAAACACGCAGCTGACCAAAGGGCACGATGGGTTCAGGTCCGAAGACCACCGTGCCAGCTCATCAGCTGCATCGTTGCCCAGCGAGTTCGTTGTTCCCCTGCGTCTGGTGGCTGGGACTATCACCGGACACTGCTCACTGAACAAACACTTCTTCGCAATGAATATCACGGATAGTCCTCTGTGCAGAGGTGCATGGAGTCAGAGGGAACTGTCGCGCACGTGCTCCTCGAGTGCACAGCCATCAACGAAATAAGAACACGAGCTTTGGGAGCAACGAATTCACTCATAGATGTCCTGAGCAGGCTGAGCAAACTGAAAAGACTCATTTGTTTCTGGAGTGAGGTGGGCTGGTTGGAGTGAAGACCACCATGGCTCACGCACAATGGTCCGCCAAGGACTAAGTGCGGAAACCAGAGCACAATAGATAGATAGATAGAAGAAGGGTATTGTACGAGTACTTTAAATTACAAGTACATACTGAAACTTATGCCTTTTCCAATAGGGTATGGGAATGCGTCTGCTATATTCCCTCATACTTTTTTTTCATTTAACAAATATGTCTACATTAATCTTTTCGCTGATTTTACTACCTGGAGCTACCTTCGTTGGAACCGTGATAGAATAAAATTATAAAATATCAAAAAGGTACACTAATATAATAAATGCTATTATTATATTCGATTATGTATTTTTAACTCCTTCATTTAAGATACGCATCATTTGTTAATGGAATGTGTTCAATATGAGGCTGATAGGAGTAAGTTGTTCAGGGTTTGAAGTTGAACAAGAACAATATAGGTACATTCTACCCAATAATAAGTAAGCCGGCTTCTGATGATGCGGAAAAGTGGTTCGACTATATGGCCCTGATCCATTGATCTCGGGTAATAATTGTCTTAGGGTACGATAAGACTGACATACGCTGTGCGTTATAAAAGTCCCTAAATTTATAAAAAAAGACTCCTTCACATCCAAACAGCTGAATGGATTTGATGAATTTAGCACATGGGTAGACCGTGTCCTGGAATATGATATAAGAAAAGGATTGATTATCTACAAAGTAGGTTCTCTTATCATAATTTTTAATTTTCACTACAAAACTGCTGCCAAAAGCTAGTAATTCATCATCAACATCATCATATCAGCCGAAAGACGTCCGCTGTTGGACATAGGCCTCCTCCAAGGTCCTGTGCGTCTCGCATCCATCGGATTACCGCAACCCTTATCAGGTCATCGACCTACCTCCTAGCAGGCCTTCCAACACTGCGTCTTCCGGTACGCGATGGCCACCCCAGAACCTTTCGGCCTCAACGGACATCTGTTCTGCGAGCAATGTGCCCTGCCCATTGCCACTTAAGTTTGGCGAACCTTGGTGTGCAACCACGTGTTTAGTAATTCATCACACTTATATTATTAGTGTGTATGTATGTTTGTTACCTCTTCACGGTTAAACGACTTAATGGATTTTGATGAAACTTAATAGACGGTAGACCATGTCCTGGAGTAGCACATAGAATACATTTTATCCCGGGAGTACTGTCGCTTAGGAGAATTTTCTACTATTACACTACAAAATATGTATTTTCCTATCACTTTGCCTTTTGTAGGGATGCCCAATAGAGCTCGAAATACAAATTTTAACTTTGCAACCTAGGTTTACGGTTCTAATTACATAATTACTTACGTTTTGTAAATAAATGTGGTTCAACCGTCAAGCAAAACTCGTGAAGCACTCATGCGTTACTAATCGTCTCCAATTTGTTTGATATGCGTTGGTTTCCATGATATTGTTATTCTTTTGTCTTTAGAACCTTTTTTTGAGGTGGGAAATCATTAAATAACTTCTTCCGCTCTGGCTGGAGTGAGAGGGAGTGTGAATCAAATCATTCTTTAGGACCATATCCTAAAATGGGGTCGAAGACATGGTCCATATACCCTACTTTTTTTCCTACCTTACCTATTTTTTTATTTGTACAATAAAAAAATGATCATATTTTTGTAGTCAAAAGTAATTAAACACGAATCCCAAAATTGTCCACGAAAATTTGCCATAATTGGTAAATTCATAATAAAATCAATCACTCATAAAAATTGCTACTAGAAAATACTACGCGCAATTTTTTTCCATTTCGATCGTAATTTTTTAATTCATAATCAATATAGCCTGTACAATATTTCCATAAATTGAATGACATTTTGGGATATAAACAAACGCTAATAACTTTACTGTTTATGAATATTATTATTTTTTTTTTGAATATGTTATTGAATATTATTAACTTTACTTAAATAATAATAAAACCTTTTCTAACTTATTAAAAATGAGTGATGTATATTAGGGAAAAAAAATATAACATCGAGTTAAAATTATTGGAATCGATTCAGTTACTGATTCTTAACAAACTATATTCAGGTTTCGCATAGTATAGATAGAATGTATAAGTATGGGTACGTAAAAAGCAGCCGATGAAATTCAGCGACAGCGTAGCTTCCTTGAAATCGGACGATTACTTTCCTACACTTTTTTTTTATTATTCTCGATAGGTTCGCGCTTGACCGCTGTCTCACCTGATGGAAAGCGACGATGCGGTCGACGATGGAACGCGCTTACCTAGAAGTAACCTATTCACTGTTGACTTAATCCAAACTTACAAAGTTTACTTTATTTTAATTTGATTAATCAGCTATTTTCCCAATACTCTACAATCATCCCTTACATTTTCTCGTCAGTTACGTCACAGTGTGCTCTGGGGCATATATGTCGTAGGAAGTTATACAGTCTGCGAGCGCCGCGTGTTAAGGTGCTCGGCGCGCCATCTAGACGTCTACATTGGCCCAGCTCACCACCCGCTAAATTAATCTCGAGGGACCTTAGGTAGGACACCCCTGGCTGATCCACCTTTTTTTTATAAAGAGTGTTCTGATTTTTAATAACAAAACATTTTTTGCTCATTAAATAGGTAGTCACAAGCAGAAACACCTTAGTTGTTTTTCGTCTTCAACAGTTTCAATTTTGAGAAAATACTTATTTCATAATGGTTAGAAAACTACTTGTGTTGGTAAAATCGTAAAAATTCTAGAAAAATATTGTCGTTTTTGAAAATATAAACTTAGTATTACGTAGTTTTATTTTAGTGTTCCGTTTCAGGGATAAACGTGAAATCAGACAATTTGAATTGAGATTCACGTTTTTTGTACAGGAACTTCTTATTTATTAATATTTGAAATTTCTTATTTAATCCTTCACCACTTCTCTCAAAATGATGAAGGAAAACATCGTAAGGAAACCGGCAGGTCCTAAAACCAAAAATTAGAAGACGGGTGGCTTCCACCAATCCAAACTAGGCCCACGTGGTGAATCCACCACCTAATGTCCACTAATAACTGGGCATTCCCTCTCCTATATGTCTGAATTCCAGCAATGGAAATTGTATGCTTATTTCTAGAATAACTTTTATCTGATGGGAAATCATCAAATAATTTCTTCCGCTCTGGGTAGTATCAAGCTTTTACTGACAAAAACCTACCTATGTTCCTTAATTTGTACTTTGCGTTCCAGGACCACGGCAAATCAAGTTCTAGTCTAGAATAGGTACCTACAGGTTGATTCACACATCTCTCACACTTACAGATTACAATTACCAACAATACCTACAAATAAACAACGTTACGTCAAATAACTATAACGTTACACGTGTTTCAAATAAAATTTTATATCCACGCCTGTATTCTATAGGACTATAACTCTAAAAATATATAGGCGATTCTTATATATGCGTGGATACCTGTACGTTGACATCACAATGCACCTTATGCAATGTATTGTGTCATGCAGGATGCTGACCGCCTCATGGTCACGTTATCCATAAACTACACGTTTAATAAATGTCCAAATGTCAGTTTTGGATCATCTTTTTTTATTATTATTATTATAGATAGGTTCGTGATCGATCACTATCCCACCTGATGGTAAGCGATGATGTGGCCGACGATGAAGCACGCTTGCCTCGAAGTAACCTGTTAACTCTTCCTAGGTTGTACTTGTAGTTATCAGGAAACACCGGTAAGTCCTCTCTTTGAGGAGTGGCTGGACAGACGTCACGGCATACTTACCTTGTGAATGACGCAGGTCCTCACTGGACATGGTAAGTTCGGGAGATTCTTACACCAGATGCGTGGGGATGAAATACTCTGGTGTCACCATTGTGTGGACTGCCCGGAGGACATGGTAGAGCATACGGTGAAGGTGTAACCAATTTGGCCGTATCCCCGTGGGAGCGATTGGCAGCAACGACCTCTCCATCCGGAACGAGAAGGAATGGCAGGCGATTATCTCCTCCTGCGAAGCAGTAATGCTTATTAATAGCTAAGTAGGCGGCTAAACACGTGAGAGCACGAACTTACTCAAGCCCCAGCCGCCAGAACCCCAATCTCGATTTCCAGCCACCGTAGCGTAGGCTTGGCTTGAAAACCCCTGGACCTTGACACTTTTGTCTATAACTATCGGGTTGTTGTAAACTGCGAAACGTTTTTGGTCACCAAATTCACAGTCTAGCAAAACTGTTAATATAGTAATAAAGTCATTTTTTTTTTTTATTCTGGATAGGTTCGCGCTTGACCGCCATCTCACCTGATGGAAAGCGATGAGGCGGTCGACGATGCAACGCGCTTACCTAGAAGTAACCTATTCACTCTTGACTTAAAGATTTCCGGGTTGTAGCTATCAGGAAACAGACATTCCGGCAAGGAATTCCACTCCTTAGCTGTACGCACAATGAATGTGTTCCCAAAACGTTTTGTGCGTATAGGTGGAATGTCCACCATGTACCGGTGGCGCGTGGTGGTCATATATATATATATATACATATATATATATATATATACATGTATATGTATATGTATATATAGGTAAAGTGACTACTGACGAAATGTTTTGGACTCCTTTATCTGAGAGTCACCAATTATGATTCATACCATCATCACACTGTTTGTTCTAGAATAACTTAATGATCAGATAAATATATGTGAAAAACAGTACTGTCTGGAACTACAATATTGCCCTAGCTATGGATCGTCATGAGACAGAAATATTCGTATCACGAATTTTGAAATATAAACAACTTATATGCTACCCCCCTCATGCCATAAATTTTCCAGGAAAAGTCAACATTCAACTAATGGTGCTGGAATCCGAAGGATTTACAGAAATAGTAATTTGTAAAGATTTCCGTGAATTATGGTCAATATATGCGCAGCATCTGTATCCATAATCATCACAGTACCTACGGTTGAAGACAGGCAATATTCTACATAAATAATCATTATCATGGAGTATCTTGCACGTTCTTCTCCATAGAGATCTACACTTTGGAACGTGCAATTTAGCTTCCCATTTTATTTTGATGACCGTCATTTTGATAACTCAAAAGTGTCTGTAAATGGTGATTTCTGATTAAAACGCATGTTCAATATATTTGATAAACTAGCATCATGGTTTTAGCTATTCTTCTTAGCGTATCGATGGCAAAACTAGTCAAATTCCTTGTATGGCCCAGTATTCGGCCACAGCAGTGCCGTCCGCTGATGCTATCATTAGGTCCCTACGTGAACAGGTAACAGGGCACGTGATGCAGGATAGAAGGTGGGACATGGTCTGCGGAGAGACGCCGCACAAGCACTGAAGATCGGAACCGTCCGAGAACCCCCATCCGTGGAGGTTGTCCATATTTCATATTCTTAGTAATGCAATTTCTTCATGATTTTCATTCTCATGTTTTTTTGGGCCGCTAATAACGAAAATGGTATAAATATTAAAACCAAAATAGGGTCCATGACAGTTAACTATTTTAGTTACCGAGTGCCATGGAAGAAAAATACCACGAAAGTTTGAAAAGTAGACAGTTACATTAATGAAAAATCTTCCCCTCACGCATCAAAATTTCTACGAAAAGGGGGATACTTAACTAATGATGCAGGTATGTATAGGATTTAGTGAAATAGTAATTTATGAAGATTTCCGTGAAACATGGTCAGTGAGCGCGCAGCATCTGTGCCGAGGCTTGGGAGAGCGCCCGCCGCAGCGACAAGACTAATATTGTTTGTAGAAGACGCATTTGTTACCACCTCCACTGATTTAGGATACATTTCAGTTGCACATCTAGTATGGGGCTTATGACCTGACACCATATTTGAGAGACAGAGACAAAACCTAATGATAAAAAGGTAGATTCGTTAAAAATATTTCGGTGTTTCTTCTCTTTATAAAATTAAAATTCCAATTATATAATTATTTACTTTATAATTTTAAGATATTGAAATTAAAAAAAGCGTTCAAGTACGAGGTAGACTCGCACACTAAGGTTTCCGTACAAACTTACCTATGAAAATAGTTCAATTCCCGAAACGAGTTACGAAGATTTTTCCGAAACATATTTTTTTTTGTGTCGAAACTACAAATTTACCATTTTCAAATAGTTTCTCTAAGACTTCATAGTCTGGTTTTATAAACCTTACTTGGGCAAGTGGCTAATTATACTTAATTCAAGGTTTATAAATACAATATAATTTAGTTATACACCTAGAACAGCTGTTATTCGTTGGCCACTAGCATAATTATTTGTTATTTTATTATTTATTTATCTTTATTCCAAAAAGGTAAATAACTTATAAGATAAGCCCCACAAAACCATTGCAATGGTTTGACTGTGGGGTCTGTAGAAAGAGATACTTGAACTATTATATGTAAATATATTGTGTAAAAAAATTAAATAAAGATTAATATTATTATTACTATCACTTTTTCTAGTGTCAAAAGTTTACAAACGACCACATACTCAAAAAATTTCATATCCTACTCAGCTTCCATCATAAAACGTTTCAGAACGAAAAAGATCGTTAATCCAAGAATTACATGGCGTGGAGCACCAAGAAAAATCCCGGGCCAGTTTTTCTCCATAATCTCGCGTTTCCCGAGGACCCACCGACGTTGATCGATGCAGGTGAACAAGAAATGCCTTCACTCCTCAACGTTAGTGCAGCCAAGTTTTGAACTGTTTGCGCGAAAACATGTAGCGTTGCGTTTTTTGTGAACTGAAGTTTACGCGGTGTTGAGATTGATTCTGTAATTCGTAGTGTACGTAATATTATTGAGCAATACAATTAAAAAGGGAATAAATGATAATTTAATGACTTTTTTATTTAATTATTATTACTTTTTTTTATTTATATTATGCTGTTGAAATATTGACGAATTTATAATAATTAACTCCAACTTTAATACGAAAATTAATTGATCATAATTTGGATTTAAATTTTTTTTTTTAAATTTAATTATATTTCATGTGTTTCTAATTTTGTTAATTTGACTTTTAATTATTTGTATTCAAAATCAAATCAAAATAGCATTTATTCCAAATAAACCATTTACAGGCACTTTTGAAATGTCAAGAAGTCAGTCAGTCAGAAAAATAAAAATAAATGATGCTAATTGCACATTCCAAAGCGTAGATCTCTATGGAGAAGAATGTGCAAGAAACTCCATGGACACTCTTTTCAATCATATTTTGTAATTACAAATATCTCTGTTACATGTTTCTTGTCGCTATCATGTGAGAACAATGTAAATAAAAACTAAATATAGATATTAAAATAGCAACTGGCAACTAAGAGATGACCAGCCTCAACTGACAGCGCCCGTTCACGGACATGACGCTAATATTAGCACCACTCAGCTCAACCATTTTGAAGGGAACCGAATGATCCAACACCCGCGCCACCATCAGTGAGACATTTGAGTGAGCATGACAAACTCTCAACTGCCATGCTCATTTATGTCAAACAAGTCCAGTAACAACATAAAAACGATAAAAAGCTCCATGGTACTCACATTTACAAACCGTGGAAAAAAATGCTTCTATACATATAATACAATACTTATATTTTATAATTTCAAAAAAAAAAACATTATAAAATAATTTCCATACTTATCAATTTGTACACCCCGGTGATAGTGGAGCTGGACCAGCATTGAGCCAAGCATTTTTATCCTGAATATAATCCTCCAACTTATAATATGCTTGCCTGCATAATGTGCGTTTAATACAAGATTTAAATTTCGTTTCATTGACTTCTAATATTTGTGAAGGTATTTTATTATAACATTTCAAACAGTACCCCATAAAAGAAGAGGCCACTTTTGCTATTAGTTTGACAATGATGTAACGTTTTAAATATTTTAGACGTTAATGTCACGTGTGACTTGTAAAAATCCCTTACCTATAAAATAGTATGACTACTACGCCTGTGAGTTCATTGAACTATAAACCGTACCAATCTATAACTATATTACATGTACCTACGAAATATCGCAGGAAATATCTAGCAAGCCTAGAAGTCTGTTCTACCTGAACAATTCAAGCAACGGCAGGTCCAAGCTTTGAAAACGCTTGACGTATCACAAAGTCTTTGAGAATGTGATACGTAGACAGTGTGCTGTGGTCCGACAGACTCCTTAATGAACAACGCAATTATTTTAGACGCAGCCACAAAGCTGGTCATAGTTCAATGCAAATGATGAATATGCAAAATTGAAAATCATTAAATTAAATTGGGTAAAGATCATCTAAAACAACTCATTCTGTACCTAGGGATTTAATGTAACATTGGCGTTCGCTAGGGATTAATGAGATTTAAATTTGGAACGTTAAAAACACCAACAAAATAAAAATCAACCTGGCCACTTAAAAAAAAGGAAAAGATATGGTTTCCATTGTCACTGAAAAAAATAAATGCTAAGCTGTAAGCAGAAGCGATTATAAATGCTAAGGTGAGTTTGTTTGTTCCGCTTTCACGCCTTAACTACTGAACCGTTTGCCATGGAATTTACATACAGCATATAAGAAGTCCAGAATAAATAATAACGAATAAAAATAATACTTTTTATCCTGAAATTAGCTGTTCACGAGGGTAGACAACATATAATTTAACGCGAGCGAAGCCGCGGGCAACAGACAGTGATACTATATTTCACAAGTAAATACATAGTATATTTAAATACATCGTATTTTTATTATCTCACAGAAATGTATAAAGCTGTCTTTGTCTTGGGCGGTTTGATTTTCTCACTTTACTTCGGTTACCATATAAACTCCCTCGCGCTGCTCGGGAGTTAATTATATCAAATTTCTTTGTTTCTAACTATCCGTAACAATTGTCAAAGATCTATAAATGACAGCCGGTACTAAAGGTTTAACTTGCACGGAAAAATGAACTTTTAAGTTTGATTAAGTAAATAAATAAAACTTAAAAGTTCAGCAGGGTACAAAAAATTATTAGTATCGTATTGTTAACTCTTTTTCTAAAAAGGATCAAAATCAAGGGCCATTAAAAAAGTTTTAGGCTAAAGGTCATCATCCACATTTCATACAGTTTTGGTCCAAAAGTAAAAGTGCCGGCCAAATAAAAAAAGTGTTTTATTCTGAGCATCACTATACTTGGTAATATTTGAGTTCTAAAAATCCGTCTTTCATACATTTCGAGTCAACTATTTATTGTAAAAAATGAATAAGTTTCAGTTTTTTTAACATGAATACCACCAAGTATATTGGTGCTACAGCTTTGGTGTCATATAAAAAAATGCTAAGGCGAACGAGTTCTTTCAGAATAAAGCACTTTTTTTTATTGGCCGGCACTTTGATATTTGGACCAAAATGGATGATGTCCTTTATTCGAGTAAAGTTCCGTGGCAATTATAATTATTCGCAAATTGAATCCCAATGGGCATTGCGATGTAAAATTAGTGTAGTTTTTCAGCGATAAGAATGCCCATTAATGTTATTATTATTACACCCTAATAATGTTAAGCTCCTGCTGTATTGTTTTATGGTATACAACAAAGAGTATATCTATCTATCGGTCTCAAGAATCCAATCCACAACTGGACAATATTATATAGAATCATTGAAACAGATACAATCTCGGTAAAATAGAACTGTTTTTTTTAATTGTTTTATTGACTACCCCAGCGAAACTTGTCACCTTCCGACTTTATATATTTACTGCTAAATACTGCAAAAATATCATAACAGTAGAATGTGTTACGTCCGTATATAATTGAACCCAAAGAAACTCAAAGTGAGTTTAAAAACTCATATTTTCTAAACTTGACACTGACTATTTTTTTTTTAACTTTCTCACAACTAGTCCCCATCTGGTCCCAAACTAAACAGAGTGTGTGCTACGAGCACAAAACATCTGATAAACATACTTATATATTTCTAAACACAAAATATTACCTATAGATAAATTACACCAAGCCACAGAAAAAATGATCGTGCTTATCGCATAACTATGGAGGATAACTTATGGAGTTTCTTGCCGGTTCTTCTCCATAGGAAACGACCAATTTGGAACCGTGCACTAGCTTCTGAAGTTTTATAAGTGCCCATGTAGGCCTATGTGAAATAAAAAAAATTGACTTTTGACTTTTTTGAACTCTTGGGTGGGAATCGAACTCACAACCTCTGGCGGAGCTGTCAGGGCCACTTACTACTAGACTAACAGGCCAGTCGAAATAAACAAACAGTGTGGCTAAAGTCGCAACAATAAAGAGCCATTATCCATAGATATTTTATCTCTCTAATTTTATTTAAAGTCACCAATAACATAACTATCAATCGTAAGACAGCCAATCACACAATTCATCTCAAAACAATCATTCAAAACTTTCCATTAATTTTCTTCACAACTTTTCCTTTCAATTGAAACTTTACTAACTTTGCCAACTCTATATTCACAGTTTATTGTATGAAGAATATTCTCAAGAAAGTTGTGTGTATGTTTGTATTGTTGTGTACGTCTGCCAGACATGTGTATATACAGTGCCGGATTGAGCCAGCGTGGGGCATGTAGCAAATTCTACCAAGGGGCCCTCTAAATTATAAATAACAACGAATCAAAATTCCTTTAGTTTTATTTTAAACCGGCCGCGGGGCCCTTAGGTAGCGATGGGTCTATAGGTTACCTATATTATCTTTATGTAAAATCTTGAAGTGGTAAGAATTAATATAGCACAGGTATCTTTACTCGTTTTTCACGTCCAAGCGCGGCCGGGGCCCTCCCCAATGTGCGGAGCCCTTAGCATTTGCTACTCTTGCTACGTGGCTAATCCGGCACTGTGTATTTACAGTCAGGGAAGTGACGCGACCGCGGTGTTTGTCGACGAGGAAGGCGGAAAGAAGTGACGTCATAGGTGTCAAACTGTCGAAGATGTGTACGAAGTGGAAAAGTAAGCAACTATCACCATGTTTTATGGATTGAACTCTTTTATGGGACATGCAGTGTAAGTGGGTGATCTGATAGTATTAGCAAGTACTGGTGTAGGTACAGAAATATCTTTTGTTAATAAAAGTTTTAGATTTTTTTTTATGCTGATTAATTGATTATACCTGCATACATCATCATCATTTCAGGTGAAATACGTTTCCCAAGTGTACCCATAACGACCGAACTCTGAGTCTCGCATCCTTCGAATCCCGCTGATTATTCATAGGTACTATTTTTTGGGAATTTCATTGTAGAAACACTTTGCCTCACACTATTATTATTTAGATTATTCTAGGATTATTCCTGTATATGGTGCATTCACAAAGTGCACGAAGTCTATGACCAGTGCGTGTTGGCAGTAATGACATATGGCTCTGAAACTTGGTCGCTTACAATGGGCCTCATCAGAAAACTCAAAGTCACCCAAAGGGCAATGGAAAGGGCTATGCTCGGAGTTTCCTTGCGTGATCGAATCAGGAATGAGGATATCCGCAGGAGAACCAAGGTCACCGACATAGCACGAAGAATCGCCAAACTTAAGTGGCAATGGGCAGGGGACATTGCTCGCAGAACGGATGGCCGTTGGGGCCGAAAGGTTTTGGAATGGCGACCACGTACCGGAAGACGTAGCGTTGGAAGGCCTCCTGAAAGGTGGACCGATGACCTGGTAACGGTTGCGGGAGTACGATGGATGCGAGACGCACAGGACATACATGCTGAGATAGGAGCCTTTTTAGCCTCGCACAGGTATTTTATTTTTATCTTTTAATATCGTTTTCTTTTATTTTTTTATTTTAAATTAAGTATTTAGAGATTAAGTAGTTACTTTTTATTGTTGTTTGTCCTGTGCGAAATCTCAAACAAATGTTTTCCTTCTTTCTTTCTTTACTGCGATATTACAGAAAATACAAAACACAAAGAAACCATTAAATACCTAATTTTGAAATAAGAATAACGTACCTTTAATATAAAGTTTATTTGAACTTATAATTCCAAGTCACTTCAAAGCAACCCGTTTTAAAAAACAACGGCAATTTTGTAGGTAAAAACCTATTATATATTATCATACTAGCTTCTGCCAGCGGCTTCGCCCACGTGAAAGTAAGTTTCTCCATACAAAGTTTGTACCCCCGTTTCATCCCATTAGGTGGTGAATTTTCTAAAAAAACCCTCTCCTAATGCTCGCCTACGTCATAAAAGGAAATCTGTTTGTTACGCTTTCACGGTTAAACTACTGAACTGATTTTAATTAAATTTGGTATGACGTAAGCTTAAACTACACTGAAGGACATAGGCTACTTTTTATCTGGCTTCACTTCGACTTTATGTCCGCGATAACCGACATTTACGACGACGTATCGCGGAAAAATGTTAGTATAATGCTTTTTTTTAATAGTGTGTTTACCTTTACCTATTATTGTTTTGTACTTTATCAAGCCGAAATAAAATAATAATTATTATTTTATTTCACAACTATCACACAACGCCGTCTAGAGTCCCAAGTTAAGCAGAGCTTGTGTTATGAGTACTAGACAACTGATAAACATACTTAAATAGTTTTAAATAAATACATATTATAGATAAATTACACCCAGACACAGAACAAATGATCATGCTCATCACACAAACTTTTGTCCTGGGTGGGAATCGAACCCACGACCTCCGGCATAGCAGTCAGGGCCACTAACTACTAGACCAACAGGCCAGTCATTATTATTAGTAATTTATTATTAATAATAATCTATTATTATTATTATAAATTATTTTATTTTTCTGGATGTCAATTACCATCGATTTCACCATTCAACTACCGAGTTCAATAATTTGCTACGATACCCAATTAAATAAAGAAACCACACAATACTTATTAACAATATTATTGTTCAAAAAGAGTTTTGAGGAAAATTCACACCATCAGTTGGCGCCACTTAGCCAAGCTGTCTTCTACTTTTGAAAACGTATACATGACGTTGACATTAATTTGACTAATATTATTACCATAAGCGTTTTGACAGGTGTCTGGTCCTTACGACTCAGTGCTGACACCTGGTGTTCGTTATTTTAGTAAGAAAGAAAGAAAACATATTTTATTTGGCACGCATGGATACACACACTGTAAAAACAAAATTCAAGACAACTAATACAAAACAAAGAAAAAACACTGACACAATGTGTGTCTCACGGCTGCGCGAAATAGGTCCAGTTCAGCAAAAATGAAAACCGTCATTCCCCATAAACAAAGAAAATTTCCGAGACATTATAGAAAAATAATCTTTTTACGTGATTATAACTTAGGTATGGCTCTAGCAAGTACGAACCGTACTAATTCCCAGAATTAATTTCCTACGAGTCTTCAACATTTACCTTTGTTAATTTATTTACGTCGACGATCTGACTCAGACTGCAAAATCCTTTGCAGCTTTTAAACTTAATTCCTATTCACTTTATCAACTAAGCAAACCGCTTTAAACCTCCCTTACATAAAGGAGCAGCCAAACTGGACAACCCCGTGAGAAATCGTTTTAATACTCAAAATCCGCTTGGAGTTTCAGCGTTTAATGAATTACGTCGGGTGCAGCCTCCGGCGCAAGACGTGCATCGATCAACGTCGCACCCCCGGTCGCACTCAGCGCCCCCCGGGGGTGCACCACCCCCAGATAGGCCCGGGGGGCGGGGGCGGGGGCGACACGTCCCCGCACTGCCCAAATAAAATATTCGCAGCGCTGCACTCCCAAGCTTAGATGTGACACCCGTTGTCACGTGTCAAACTTGATGTATGACAAATTGTATTAGTTGATCATGTTTTATTGAACTTATTTTCAGAACTATTATGACTGTGGGAGTTGTTGTTTGTGCCTTTATTCAAAACATCAACTCGCCTTTTAGTGCATCGCAAAAAACGTCAAAAAGGCTAAAGAAAGACGTTTTAGAGTACATATTCGAACCTTTAATCAAATAAATTAAATGATGAGATACTTCAAGGTGAAATATACCTAGTTTGTTGATCTTTCATTTCAACATTAGAGTTCACTTGCAATAACTTTCACTAACATATTGAAAATAAAACCAGACATTCACATTAAATCAAAGAGCAGTAAACTTAAAACAATGTTTAAATATAAATTAGTTTAATATCATATTTTTTTGTAAAGTAAATACTAATTTAAAATATATTACTTTAACAAAAAATACAACGTAGAATTCAAACCAATTTTCTTATCTCGCTTTATAGGTGCGGGTGTGAGATAAAAAGAGGTAACTGCAAATTCGCTGGCGTTCTTGTGTAGCCGGGCTTTCAGCCTGGGGCCGCGCTACGTACAGGCTACGTGACGCTTCTGAATTATAAGAAAATGCATTTACGACGCTCTGCCGCAAAGCAGACGCCACCACGTTTTCGTGCCTAGCACTAGCTGGATTTTACTCTAACATGATTCACGTGAATTTTATAACACGTTGGTAGGTATCAAAGTTGTTTCGAAGATACTCAAGAATTTTAATTCCAGTTGCAAATACACACTGCTAAAAAGTTAAATTGTGTAAACTTCCTCAAAATTTTCCATAGTAAAGTGTAAATTAAAACAGTAACGAGTTTTATAATTAGTCACAAAAAATGCAAATATTCAGCACGTGAAACAGCAACAAGTAAAAAAACTATCAAAGTAAAATGGGGATTAATTTCGTTATCAAATAATTGTAAATACTTGTAGCCTTTAATTTTAAAAGATACATCTGTCAATTTGGACCGATTAGCTTTTTTCACTATAAATTTGGTTTGCATCTATAATACGTTTACGTATAAGTGAGGTCCAAATCGAATGACTGAAACAATTTGCCTGCTGCGGTTTTCCCGTCCGATTATAATTTAGATGTCTTCAAGGCTAGAGTGAATAGACTCGTGCACCTCACCATCAACGATTGCATCACTGCTTACCATCACTAGTTTGTCTCAATTAAAAATTAAAACTATTGAATTTATGGTGCATTAAAAGTGTGTGACATTGGAGATAAAATTATAATAATATGTATAAAGTAATTAAGTAATTCGTTTTTTACTTTTTAATGCCTTAAAAATTTAACCAGCATTCGGACATATAACTGTAAAACCTTATAAGAATTATCAAAAATAGAAAACATTGTGCGAATGCGCACTCATTTGTTTTTGTCCATGTTGGTCATAGGCCATTAAGTAGCTCATAAAATGTTTAATACATATATTTTCTGTGAATCATTATGCATATATACCTCCTGCATACTAATGTTTGTTAAAAAAGTTACGCCTAGAAGAATCTTATTTTTATATTAACCTATACTGCGTCCCAATCCTGGGTAAAGGCCTCCCCTTTCTCCTTCTAAACCTCTCTGTCTTGTGCGATCTCTGGCCAAGTTTATCCTGCAAACATGATCAGATCGTCACTTCCCTTTGCGGCGTCGTCCTCACTGGACGCCTGAGAAGAATCTCGATTACAAAAATACAAGACTACTGTAGCCACATATGAGCTGGTGCTGCAAAATGCCATCTAGCGGCTTTGGACTCAATGGAGAGGCGTGCAAAGAAACTAATTGGCAATCCAAATTAGGTTAAGACCTATTCACAAATCATATTTGCAGTAGCCAGCCTTTCGGTGCTCTATAGAATGCACTTTAAAGAGTGTGCACGGGAATTAGGTACATGACCAGTTTCCACCACCCTTTCTACCATCGGACCACCATTGTCACCACCATCTAACATTGAACACCTCTGCGGTCTGAGCGTTTCGCCTGTCGTTTATACCGCGAACACGCGTATACGCGTACGGCGCGTGGCACCATCGGTACATGGTGGACATCCCACCCATATGTACAAAACGTTTTGGAAACACATTCATCAAGTTTACAATTAAAGAGTGAAATTCTCTGCCGTAATCTGTGTTGCCTGATAGCTATAACCTAAGAGTCTTTAAGTCAAGAGTGAATAGGTTACTTCTAGCCAAACGTACTCCATCGTCGACCACATTTTCGCTTAACAACAGCCCCCCTAGGCAAGTTACAACTGTTTCGTTTCGATTCTCTTTTCGTCGATCGCCTCGAGTAGGCTTCCAATTCCTTTATTCGTCTTTTCAACGCTCAGTCACGTGGTCAGAACAAAGGAATAGGAGGCGTGGCCGACTCGAGGCGATCAACTAAAAGAGAATCGAAACGAAACGGTTGTAACTTGGCTAGGGGGGCTGGTGAGATAGTGGTCAAACGCGAGTCAATCCATGTATGCTAATGCTTTTTTTCTTTCACCTTTTTTTGGCAATCGCTTTTGATCGTTCTTTTTTAATGTTCATTTTTTTCTATTTTATTTTCTACGCAATTTAACTCGTACAAATTTGAAGCAATAAATGACGAAAATTAAAAAGGCCTTGATGTGATGGCACCCCAAAATGCGGCCCTCGTCTGTTACCCTTAACCTTGATAGACTCGTATTTGGGTAAATCGGTCAAGGGTACGAATATTTTTCGAGGGTGCCTGGGTCAAGGCCGGTGCGAGGGTGCGTTGACAATGAAGGGTGTAGGGGCCTACAAGGACAGACGAAGTTCGTTGACCCAAAATACTTGTGAAAAGGAAAATCAACTGATTTCAATATACGTACATACTACAAATTCATAGATTCTTTGAGGAAAGATGGAATTAAAAAATGTGTGTTAAAAAGTGATTCATAGACCACTCATTTTCTTAATTATAATTCACAAAACTGATGTACAATCACACAAACAAAAACAATCGTAAAATATCTGATTTACCTACTAGATGTGATACTTCCATTTATTATCAAACATTAATTAACATAATTTAAAGAACAAACTCTTCATGTGAATGTGTGTGTGTCATGTGAAGAAAAAAGAAGAATCTTCAATTAAAACTAATTTTAGTTAAAATATTAAGTCTCTGAGTTTAGCTTTTATTAAGGGTACAGAACCATTAAAGATATCAATCGCTAACTTATAATTATGTATTAATGTTTTACAATAATTTAACAGGCTTATTTTGCTATCAGGTGATTCCTGATAACAAAATCATCATCAACTTTTGCTATCAGGTGATCCCTGATAACAAAATCATCATTAACGTCAGTCACCTCAAAGGTCTTGCACTGTCTTTGTCATGGTAATCTATCACAAAGACAGTGCAAGAACTTATCGATCCCTGTAATTCACACACCCCTCAATCTGGAACAAAGAGGTATACCGTAGTCCTGACACGCAAAGGGCAACTGAATTACACGGGTGGGTTTTAGTCAGTAAAAATACCTATGGAACGCCCTTTCGCTCGACCCTAGAGCGAGAAACACAATAGAAAGACAATGAAAGAGAACGCCGGCGGAGAACCTTTTGAATACTTACTGTATTCGAAAGGTTAAATAAACAGCCCTGCAATATGTTTAATTATGTTTATATTAAAAGAATAAAAAGCCAAAAACATGTTTCTTTATTTTGCTTAAATGCTGTTTTTGTTTTTGGATTCTTTGACATTTTACTTTAATATGAAACACTTGCTTTTGCCAGCGGCTTCGCCCGCGTATAAATAGAAAACCTAAGCCCATGATACGTAGCGATAAAGGAGCTTCGTACTGGTAAAAGAATTTTGTAAATCGGTCCAGTAATTTTTGAGTTAAATCGTAACATACAAACAAAAAATCAAATCTTTGTCAGCATCCCACGACTCGGCCAAAGCTAAAAGTTTTAATTTTTCCATTGGGTTAGTCTAAAATGATAGCTGTATGTATGTCTCAAAAATAAACATAAAAAACATATACATAATCGGAATCTGTTTTTCCTGATGGCTACAACCCCGGAATCTTTAAGTCAAGAGTAAATAGGTTACTTCTAGGAAAGCGCGCTCTATCATCAACCGCATTTCATCAGGTGAGCTAGCGGTCAAGCGCGAACCTAAAAGCGAATAAAAAAAATAAAAAAATATAAGCTGTAAGTCTTCCAAGCCGTAATAAACAAATAAACCTAATAAAAGCCAACTCCTCACATACCTAAACTTATATATAAAAGAAATAGTAATAACAAATGAGCATCGCTTAATCACTTACACCAATTAGACAATCTAATAAAAAGAAAAGATTATGGTACCGAGAAACTGTAGCAAGAAATGTATGCAGCTTACTTGCATCCGAGCTTATCGCATCTATCAACGTCCGAAGGCTTTCACGGAAGGCTTTGTTCGCACGGTGTGAGCGCCCCCTCCCGCCCGCCCGGGCCGCCCCCCGCCCGCCCTCAGACGGTACAAACAACTTCAGCTAACTCCGACAGCCGCCCAACTTTCTTTGTGGGTTGATAGCCCACCGAAATGTAGCTCATTTGTTAGTTTTGGTAATCATAGCGTTGATGGATTATGGGCGCATTGATGATATGCATTATTTTATAAGTTTTTTTTGGTATTTATTATTGGAAATGAACGATATTAGTGTAAACGTATGTGTAATATATAAGTTTCGTAACAAAAACAGCAAGTTTTTATTTTTATTTCAACTTAATTTACTTAACGCTGTGGTCATGTAAAAAGCGGAACTTTTTCACAACTTAAGATCACGCATATATTGTCAACTACTTACAGTGTGTGTATATCTATGAAATAAAATATTTTTCTTTCTTTCTTTCTTTCCAACTAACTACGCAGTGAGATTCATTTTCCCTTTCCACCAACAAAGCCTGCTTATTCTGTAGGTATTTTTTTTTTCAAAAATATTCCTTAGTTGCACTTTATTATTATTTTTATTCCAGTAATAAAAAACCGAGCAAGTGCGAGTCGGTCTCGCGCACTAAGGGTTCTGTATAAACTTACCTATGAAAGCAGTTCAATTCCCAAATTGAGTTTCTAGATTATAATGCGATCTAGAAAGTATGTTTTGAATGATGACTATATATGTATACCTAATGTTCGCCTAAAGTATGTTTGGCGCCGAGTTTGTCGCTTCTGACATGCCGCTGTTAAATCCGCGATGGTTTGTGCTGGTATGTAAATACGTTAGCAAGAATGTATTAATGTTGTTGTTTAATAAACGGAAAAAACAAAAAGATTTTTTCGAATCGCAATAAATGTTTTTTTTTTTGTGACATATCCACATATTTACAGTTTTCAGATTTTTTTCCTGTACTTGTGCTATAAGACCTTACTTTATGCGAAATTTCTGAATTCTAGGTCAACGGGAAGTACCCTCTGAATTTTGATTTCCTTGAGAGTGTCAAAATATACGTTTTTGTGACATAAACGGCCGTATCTTTTTTTTTCGTTAACTCACGACAGACATACGGACAACAAAGTGGTCCTATAAGGGTTCCGTTTTTTCTTTTGAGGTACGGAATCCTAAAAATGCTTCTTCTTACTTTACGGTACTCAACCACCGGGTAATTTTGTCAAAATCATTGCAGTACGAAAACTGACGTACGCAAAAACTAGCTTCTCATAGAAGAGAGTGTATCGATCGTATATATTGATAAAAGTAAGTCTAAAACAAAAGTTTCAAATCAAATACACCATAGATTTTTTTTTTCACTTAGCCTAATGTGCAAAACGATGACATCCGTTCATCTGAACTTGAAATAGCACCAAGGCATGCAAGCTACTGGCATCCTTTTGTCGTGCGGGATTATTTGAAAGAGTTACTGTGGACCTGGAACGCAAAGGGCAAGTGAAGGAACACAGGGGGATTTTAGTCAGAAAAAAAAAACCTAAAACTCCTTTTCGCTCCACCCAGAGTAATAGCTGTTACTTGATGATTTCCCACCTGAAAATCCACTAACAAGGAACTATACACAATTCGAAGGACTGGAACAATTTGCATTCTGCGGGCTTCCCTTCCCATTATAATTTAGGTGTCTTCAAGGCTAGAGTGAATAGGCTCTTAATAAACTTAATCAACGATCACTGCTTGCCATCAGGTAAGATCACAACGTAAACACTAGTTTATATTATAAAAAACAAAAAACTTCCATAATCCCCGTTTCCTAAAATTACGTAGGTATTTTTTTCCAAAAATATTCCAGCACAAAAGCTGACGCACGGTAGCTCCCTCGTAGCAAGAGGGTGCATCTGAACGTTGCAGGGCGTCCATCGATCAACGTCGCCCCGTCGACCGATACTAATGGCGGCGGAGACCAAGCCTTGAAAACCTAGCCAGCCTGGAAACTCCTCCCCGGCTTTAACGAGAATTATATTTCAAATGATATGGTGCTAATGCTTTAGAGGTTGTTTTTGTAACTTGTGTGTGCTTTTTCGGAGAAAGAAAGAAAGAAAGAATATTCGCGCGAAATGACGCAATCTTAAAACTAGATAACAAACTTAATCAATTGATAGGTGATAGGGATAGATGATATTTATGTGTAAATATTTCGAGTGAGAGTTTTCTTTTGAGGTGGGAAATCATGTAATGACTTCTCCCGCTCTAGGGTTTTTTTTTAGGTGGGAAAATCATCTTATGACTCGACTAAATCTCGCTCTTGAAAGTGTCAAACTTTTACTGACTAAAAACCCACTTCAGTTCCTTCTTTGCCTTCGTCCCAGGGCCCCGGGTTTCACTTTCACACTACCCATGGCCCCACTAGGCTTCGACCCTGAGGCGCGCGTGGAATAGTACGCGCCGTCGACGACTTGGGCTCGGTCCGGACTGTTACCGGACAATCGGACGGCGAGCCACCCATTGCTCGCTACCCGCTCTAGGGTGGACTCTCGCTCCACACGTATCAGACTTCTAGTGATTAGACCCTACTAGGCCAATTCAGCTTTTCTGACATCTCCTCCTGAACTATTTGAAGCGTCGATTCGGGCCTAATCCTTACCGGACGGCCGTATCGTGCTACCCATTGCTCGTCGTACGCAAGCCCGCACTTGTGGTGTGCTACCTACTCATAAATTTTTGGATAATAATTATTCAGACTTCTTTGAATTTAATATTAGTTGACAGAAAAATAATGCTTCCTGTTTTCAAAACACATTGATGTATCTAAACCCGACCCGAAATCAAATACCTGTATAGATTAATACTCGTATAACTGAACCATTAATTTGAGCCATAAATCAATTAAATTGAAATTAGTAGTTATTCACTGAACAACTTAATTGAATAAAGGGATCAATAATTTATTGGAGAAACCCATTAACTATACATCTAAGCACTTAAAAACTAATTAGTAACCCCCAATACTCTTCAATGACCATATCATCACCACTTCAAGCATCGAATGTGACATGTTCGTACACACAAGGCCTTGTTACAGTAATAAAGCTAATGCGCTTTACCGAAGCCGTTTCGGATGCGGTGGGAGGTAGTGCGGGGGGCAACCCTGAGCGCGCATCGATCACACCGATACGATCACCACCCCCCCAAGACTACATAGCCGAAACTAGCGAATTAATAGATAACACTGTTTTTTATAGGTAGGCGATATGCGAAACGAAACTGCTGGTGTTTTGGTAGCTTTTGGAAGTTTAAATTGTACTGGTTATAGTAGAATTTTGAGCTGAAAATCATCTACTGTAGAATTTTTGAAATTCGAATATATGTTGATAAAAGGACTGTCATAGGAATGTAAAGTATAACCTGTATTTTTAAAAAAGGAATTGTTTGTTTAATAGTTAGTGGCCCTGACTGCTATGCCGCGGGTCGTGGGTTTGATTCCTACCCAAGACAAATGTTTGCGTGATGAGCACGATCATTTGTTCTGTGTCTGGGTGTAATTTATTTATAATATAGATGTATTTAGAAATATATAAGTATGTTTAACAGTTGTCTAGTACTCATAGCATAAGCTTTGCTTAATTTGGGACTAGATAGCGATGTGTGAAAGTTGTGGAATATTATTATTTCTATTTTTGTCGATGACGCTGCCAATCTTTTAATACTTCACAGGTATCTTGGTACACATGTGGTCCAGTAAACTGAATACTAATTAAACAAAAATCCTATAGAAGATAAATAACTCCAACAAATCATTCGCAAACGAAATTGGAGCCCCGATAAGGACACAGACAGATCGCGAACTCTCAGTCAAAGGGAGCGCTGGTTCCCGAACGTTTCATCCTCCTCCGTCGGGCGGGCGTTTAATATCCGAACGGCCGTCTCTACCGTCTTTTTACTGCACGACGAGCGAAAAATAATTGATCGATTTCACCATTCCACCGTGGGGCTTAATGGCGGTATGACGTAAAAGGAACGCGTACACCAGCGGATGCGGATATTCTCTTTCACCTGCTTTGAAATTTCACTAAATGTATCACGAAACCAATTTGGTTGTAAGCCAATGTTTTTGTGGGGACCTGATGGGTTTTGTGAGTAATCAGTTGCATGGGAATAGTGGAAGTTGATCTCAATATGATTTCTAGCTTTAAGAATACAAGCTATTTTCTATTTCAGATTTGACTTCTCTTTCTTTTATTACTGAGACTATCGATATACATATGCCACCAACTTGAGTTGATGGATATACGTATAGCCTTTATGGTTTCAACCGCGTCTTTGGTCTGCTCCGTTTGTATTGGATGTGGCTAGTCTTGTGTAGTTCGCGAACGATGAACGATTAGGAACCGTATCTTCTTACTGAACGAAATGAAACGTTTCCGAACACAAATTGCTAATCGGTCAGTCAGTCTATTAATTTGCGCGGTAAATGTGAATTAATGTGAATGAGAAACAGATCTGATAAGGGACTGAGTAAGATCATTCATTAATGATAATACTACCGATCGACCGCAATTCGTTTGTGTAAAATTGTGAATGTTATGTCAATTTTAGCTTATCTCACTATTTTTTCTATCCCCTAGAAAGACACCTCAACTCGTGAGTCTCCGTGGAACTGAACGGTGTAGAATGCTTTTTTATATCACGGCATTTTTAATCGCGAAACAATGTATTATTATTATTTTTATTTATTTGGTACAAAAAACAGTTATACAATACAGAATCAATATACAGTAGTTTTATCAGAAAATTAAAAAGTGTAACCCACACCATTGTCCACGAAATAACACGTGAAATAGGATATTTTTTTTTTTTTATTCTTTATTTATTTAGGGACATTTATAATCGCTATGCGTATGTCAGTCCCATCGTATCCTAAATATATACATTCTACTCATATCAGGGCCATGAACCTAAACAGACTCTTCGCATCATCGCTATTCGGTCTAGATAAAATGTAGTGAAATGTTCCTATTTCAAGTCTGTTCAACTTCAAGACCCTAAACAGGTCATTTAAATAGGATATTATTAGAAGTAAGTTGTAGAAGTTATTAGGTTAAAGCAGTTTTTGTGGAGTGTTTCAATAATCCGCAATAGAAAATCAAACGACTCGAAACGACTGTGATTTTGTTAGACGTCGATTGATTTACCTCAAAAAGAGCAACTGAGACATCAGTAGCTTGACTGGTTAGGTTTAAACCGATGACCGAATAGAGCTTATAGAACTAATAGTTCGAACTAGTTCACTGACCGAACTGAACTAGTACGGAGCGATACTTTTAATGCCCGAGCAGGCACAAGTCGTGTGGAGTGATATTATATACCTAGCCTTCCTCGATAAATAAGCTTTCCAACAATAATAGAATTTTTAAATTCAAAGCAGTAGTTCTTGAGATTAACGCGTAAAAACAAACTTTTAAGCTACATAATATTAGAATATACTGATAGATTCGAACACCACAAAAAACTTTGATGAATTAAAAGCAGTCGATTCTCGTTAATTCAAACCTGCAATAATTCAATCCTCTCTTTAAATCAAAGTTATCACGAGTTCCTTGTAAAAGTTCTTTATATTTCGAACTAAATCAATACATTTTTATGCACTTGGTAATTCGAACGAATAAATCGTCGCTATGTAACAAAATGACACGTTAATTCGGACTCATCGGCGTCAAACACTCAACAATTCAAAGTTGCAAAGAGAAAGAGAGAGAAAGATTGCAGAACTTGCAGAGGTATGAAGTACATTTTGAGATAAATTCAAACTTGAATCATTGTACACAAGCCATATACTGAATAATTTGACACACATTTCCTCACGAATTGGTTTGTTTAGTTAAGTTTCAGTTCGAACCATTATTTTTCGAACTATTTGATATATCGAACACTCGATAATTCGTAATATTTTATGGGTCCCTCGAGTTTTGAATTAACGAGAGTCGACTGTATTTCATTTCACTAGCACATCGAACTACCCTGCAAATTCAATGACTGTCTTAAAAACGACGCTATAAATCAGTTTTCAATGAAAATTTTTTTCATAGCAAGCTTTTATAGCGTGGTACATAAGTAGATACATATATAAATGATATTATTTATTTATTTATTTAAACTTCAGGTACAGTAGTGGTACACAGGCGGACATAATGCAACAAGGCATTCTCTACCAGTCAACATTTGAGTTAAAAAAGACAGCACTGTGGTAGGCTTGCACAATAAACAAACAACAGATTCAAACAAAAAAAAAAAAGTTATTTAAAATAATAAAATACATATATATGCTAAAATTATAAACTAATAAATACTATGAAAAATCATTATGAGAACTTAATAATAATTCTGACGAAGACCAAACTAAAGTTGAGAGGACTTATTAGTTCCGAATTTTACGCTTAAAGGAAAATTTACTTTCAGCTTTTTTGATATTCATCAAGACCATTCCAAAAAGCTCAAACACGATAGGGTTATCTGAGTTCCAGTGGCCACCTTCCTGGAACATCATCAGATCAGCTCTTTGTTATAATAATTTTCCATTGTCATCTGACTTACACATGCATGCAAAATTTCAGCTCGAACCGTAACCGAGAAGTGGACCGTATTTAATTTGCAAGATTTGATTACAGACAATCAAACATCGGGACAGGTGAAAGTAAATAAAAGCTTGTAAAAATGCACTTACCATCCTAAAAAACAGCACATATCTACCATTCATTAAATTCAAACGCCAAGCATTTTTCCCAGCTGTTCTGAAGACATTAATTCCCAGTTAGAAAGGATCTAAATCCTGCATTCCTTAGGCACTAATATAAAATTCCATTGGCAGAAGTGCCAGTGGCGAGACGTTTGATGTAAAACGGCTCTCACAAACGCTTGGTATGCCAATAACACAGATTAGAATGCTACTAGACGTCTAATGGAGCAATGGTTAGATGTTAGTTATGCCGCCGCCTCTAGGTGAATTGAATTAAACAGCCAATCGTTTAAGACAGCAATGTATTGTGTGTGTCTTGCTTAGTCCGTTTAAAATTTATAGTCTTTTATTTTCACCTCAATAAATAGGTTAAAAATAAATGACACTAAATACTAGTTTTTTTTATTATTAATATTTACTAGTTTTTGCCCGCGACTTCGTCCGCGTAGAAGTCGAAAATGGTTTTATTAGGTTAGAGCGATATTGTATCTTAAGATAAAATATATAAATATTATAGTATCTTAGCCATGTGCAGTGCCCCTTAGTGAACTCCACTGCGGGTGACGTAACCTACGACAAACTTATTATTTACATTTGGTACAGTAATCGGGTCTAGGGATCGAACCGCAAAATTAAGTTTGTTTATACTTTTCCGGGGTAAAAAATACCCAGTGTGGTGCCCAGGATATTAAAGAATAATTATACCAAGTTTCATCGTAATCGAACCGGTAGTTTTTGCGTGACGCCTGAACAAATATACAGACAGAAAATCACATTTTTGGGTTCGGTGTCGGTCTAGTAACATTGCACCCTGCCATTTATTTTTTTGATATTTTCAATCTACAGAATTTTCACTTCTACAGATTTATTATAAGTATAGATAGACTCACGTTTGACCACTATCTCCCCTGATGGTAAGCGATGATGTGGCCGACGATAGAGCACGCTTGCCAAGAAGTAACCTATTCACTCTTGACTTAAAGACCCTAGGTTGTAGCTACCAGGTAACACAGACTCCAGAAGTTGCATCAGATGAGACATATGAAAACTTACATGAGTGACATAGTTCCAATTGTTTAGTTTCTTTTGAAACACACCAAGTGCAACCCCATTTTGTGTTGAGGCAATCTCTGTCCATTCTAGATTGCCTGAAAGAAAATGCGAAATGTGATAAGGCCGCTAACCAATTGTATTTTTTAAAGGTATAGGTTTATAGGTAAAGGTATCTTAGTGTACAGTAAAGTATATATAAATAAATAATCTCGCGCATGCATGTGTGCCACTACCAACTTCAAAACAGTTTTATGAAACAGTTTCAAAAATAATGTAATCGACAAACGAAAATGAAAGCACGCAACCATTACAAATCTGATCGCCAAAAGCAACGCCAAATGCTTTCAATATCATAAAAATCAGTTTCAATCATACAATTTTTTTTTTTTTTTAATCGGTATCAAAATAAATAAAGCAATAAGAAAAACAACATCATTATAAAATTTTAAATTCATATTCCGTTATAGCAACAATTCGTCTTTCTTAATTCTTTATTGTACATAAAAACTTGATTGATTGATGATTGATTTGACAATTTATGTACAAAGGCGAGCTTAACTCAACAATGAGTTTTCTCCCAGCAAGTATTTGAGTGACAGTTACAGTTTCTGACCCCAATAACTTAACAAAACGAAATTGGAAGTTATGAACATCCTTGATGTTTTCGAAAATTCAAAACGAATCCCTCATACCACTAATAGGTAAACACAATAACTATGTGGGCTTGCAGACGACAAGCAATTGGTAGCTCGCCATCCGTCCGAATCAACCCTGAGTCGTCAACGGCGCGTAGAATTCCACGTTCGCGCGACCCAGCAGGACCGTTGCCTACTACTCGTAACATTGATGTTTGTGATTGTTAAAATTTTTAAAAGTTTGTTAATTTATGTGCTTAGTTTTATAATTTTATTGTGCTTTTGTGTATCGTCTGTTTATTTCTGTGTGCATCAAATAAATGTTATATCTATCTATCTACTGAGGTTGACTTCCGAAAGGGAATATAGGAGTTGTTTTAGTCGTCTGACTCACCCTCGCGCTCCGCGGTACAGCGGGAGAAGTCGTTTGATTTCCCAACCTGAAAAAAAAACCAATAACTAAATAGGCACCTAATATCGGCATGACAAGCAAAAGCTCACGGCACGGCGCGCAGCGTGCTATCGCAGTACCCAAGATACAGTGCCTAGGTCGGGAGCTCGCGGCCTTTTGCGAGATACGGGCCATTGTCGGCCCATTGTCAGGGAAACAATGGCTATTTCAACACCTCACAATGGGTTGAGTTAGCTCCGTGAAAAATTAACGCGCCCGACCTGCGTGCGATGAACGTTACAACTAGCTGCCGTGCGAACTGTGTGAAGTTTTCGTTTATAAGGCTGTGTAATGAGGGTAGGAAAATAAGTAATATTGTCTTTTAGGGTTCCGTGCATCAAAAGGAAAAAAACGGAACCCTTATAGGATTACTTTGTTGTCCGTCCGTCTGTCTGTCCGTCGAGACTCTTTATCTTGAGAACGCGGAAAGGTATCGAGTTTGAATTAAAACCATATACTCAGGTCTGTGGTTCCATGAAGCTGTGAAAAAATCAAACTTCAAAGTTAACAAAAAAAAGGACGGCTATTTATGTATGTTTATTTCGTGAGTGGAATCAAAATTCATGGGGCACTTACCGTTGACCTAGAATCCTGAAATTTGGCACGAAGCAAGGTTTCACAGCACAAGTATAGGAAAAATCTGAAAACTGTAAATTTGTAGTTACGTCAAACTAAAAATTAAATTTGCGATTCAGTAAAATGTTCGTAACTCAATTCGGGAATTATACTGTTTTCATAGGTAAGTTTGTACGGAACCCTCAGTGCGCGAGACCGACTCGCACTGGCCCGGTTTTTTTTAAAGAGAAAATGATTGTACCTATTTAGTATCTAATAGCTTTTGCCGGCGGCTTCGCCCGCGTACATAAAATATAGCCTTGTCACTAGGGCATGCAAAACCGGAAAGTCATCAAAACCGGTTTTAAACATCGTTTTTTTGGGACCAAAACCGAAAACCGGAGCTAGGTCCGGTTTTAGCAAAAAAAATCGAATGTAGTATAATTTAAAAAGAAACACCATTTTTTTTAAATACCCGCTAAGTCTACAAATAAAACAAATTGTATGATACAGTTCTTTTTAATCCAAACCATAATAATTGTACAGATAACAATGAACTTATAATAGTATAAAGATTAATTAACTGAGATCAAATCAACAACAAGTAAGTTTTTGGTATCTTTGGTACCTATTAAGTCTGCTAGCAAAAATAATATATTTTAAAAATAGAAAACACAATCAGCATCTTCAAATATTAAACACAGCCACCCACAATTACCAAAAAAATCAACATTTTCAATTGTCCTAGCGTCGCAGGCGAGGGCGGCGGACACGCACTTGCACTCCCGGTAGGGGTATTACTGCAACAACGCAGGCGCAGGCTGGCGGGTTACGGGTGCGGGGTGCGGGGGTAGTGGAGGGAGGCGTGTAAGTGGGTGGATGCAGGCTGTGTTCGGTTCGGATACATTTGATGCCTCAAAATTAATTATTTTTTGAGAGTGTTCGAAAAAAATGTTGACAAAAATCAAAATATTAATTGTTACTCAATAATGGGAAAACCGGAGCTGAGCTCCGGTTTTGGCTCTCAAAACCGGTTTTCAAAAATCGTTAAATTTTGGCCGATTTCCGGTTTTGCGCAAAACCGGAAAACCGGTTTTGCATGCCCTACTTGTCACTCAGAAATAAAGCGCAGCTTTCTATAGGTGGAATTTTTTTTGCAATCGGACTAGTGTCTACTTTCAAAGATTCACCCCTACTAAAAAAAAACAAAATTTATCTCTTTATAATATTATTGTAGAAGTGTAAGATGATATTGGCATTGGCAGTAAATGGCCCGTCATCATTGCACGAATATACGAGGAAGGCGGCCATCAGAGAGGAGTGGCGGCGTGTTGTGAAGCTTGCCACCAACACTTGAAGTGATGAGCACGACCACTCTGTCAAGAGTGATATCGACAAGGAAGAAGAAGAAGATGATATTTGTGATCGTTTTCATTTTTTTCCCTTTGTTTTTGTGCAAAGGATTTTATAATTTATCTAGCTTTTGCCAGCGGCTCCGCCCGCGTGAAAGTCAGTTTCTCCATACAGACTTAGGACTGCCTTTCTTCCTCTTAGGAGGTAGATTTTGGTAAATCCTCTCTTATTGCTCGCCTACGTCTTAAAGGAATCATTGTGCAAAATTAAACGCTCCTTGGCCCTGCAGTTTCGGTTGTGAGAGTAGCAGCTTCCAGTGGCTTCGCCTGCGAGATAGTAGAATATTACCCCAAGGGAACATACTCCCGGGATAAGAGCATCCTACGTACTACTCTAGGACATGGTCTAACCGTGTACCAAGTTTCATCGAAAGCCGTTGAGCCGTTCGAGCATAAAGACGTAACAAACACACTCACACACACACAAACTTTCGCTTTAATATTAGTGATGAGTTGTGATTGTACTTTTGTGTATTTTATTGCAACAAATCGACACCCGCAACGAACAAGGTCGTAACTAATTCAGTATTTTTTTTTTAATGAACCTAAAAGTGATAGTTCCATGTTTGAATATTGTTTGGACTGTAATCCGAGATACTGCCTTGTTCGATGCCAGTGTCTAAATGTTTATTGCAATAATACTATCTGCCCCAACTAATTTTTTGGTTGAATTGATAGCCAATTCAAAATTGTAGATAAGTACTTATCCGGTACAGTAATTATTACTACTAGCAATACTTACAATTTCAGACTTGTGTCCAGCAAATACGTGTAAACAGTGAACGGAGCGGATGCACCTCGGACGTAACCGTTTCCCTTGACGTGATATGTCACATCGCACCAAATACAGACATCTCCTAAATATGGCTCTACCACAACGCCTTCATGTAGCCGACCAAAGATTATAGATACTAGATATGGTCCTAAAAAAAGATCTCATTTCAAAACGCGAAGTATCGGAATTTGCCCTTTAGTGACATTTCTCCAGTAACGAAGATCGCTATACACTATTGCGCATATTAACAGTTGAAATTCATAATAGAACTTGCAGCCAACACGTTGCGAGAAACAGGTGTCAGTTACAATAATTCTAATTTACTTTATTTATGTTTACTGTCACATTTTGTCCTTTTGTCGGTCAACATGTTATGCTAGTAACAAAAAACTGGGCAAGTGCGAGTCGGACTGGCGCACCAAGGGTTCCGTAAAAACTTACCTATGGAAATAGTTCAGTTCCCGAATCGAGTCTTGAAGATTTTTGCGAATCGCAAAAAAGTAATTTTTTTTTTGACGTATCTACAAAACAGTTTTTAGACTTTTTTCCTTTACTTATGCTATGAGCTCTTTCTTTATACCAAATTTATACTTCCCACCTATACGCACGAAACATTTTGGGAACACATTCATTGTGCGTGCAGCAGCTAAGGAGTGGAATTTCTTGCCGGATTCTGTGTTTCCTGATGGCTACAACCCTGGAACACTCTTTAAGTCAAGAGTGAATAGGTTACTTCTAGGTAAGCACGTTCCATCGTCGACCGCATCGTCGGTTTCCATCAGGAGAGATAGCGGTCAAGCGCGAACCTATCAAGAATTAAAAAATAAAAAATAATAATAAAATAATCAATTTATTTCAGGCAACATGTACCCATATCATAAATACCTTATGGACTAACATACATAATTACTTATAATAAATCATTTTGTTAGTAAACATTATTTAAAACTATGTTAGTAACACTTCACTTCGCACTATTAGTCTTGGTGCTATCCTGTGGTATTTGTCCGCGGAAGATATCTAGATAGCTCTTGGGCGGAGCGGGAGATAGTGTCAGACTTTTACTGACTTAAAACCCACACCTGTTCCTTCTTTGCCTTCATCCCGGGGCCAGAGAGGGGTAGAAAAGTATCAAGCCAGAATATTCGATATAAATTTTAGCTTTATTCCTCCACGCACTCTTGGGAAAAAGGGTCTTGATAGAGAGGCAGACGGGCAACAAAGGGATCCTATAAGGATTCCGTTTTTGCCGGCTTAAGTACGTAACCCTAAAAAGGATAAAGAACGGTATGAACAGAAATATCATTTATATATCGAGAATGTCATTTTTCTTTTTTTTAAACTCCAGCTCATACAAGGAATTACTCCTGTATCCTGTGACTGCATTTACAAACTTGTAAACTCACATTCACAACACACTCAGGTCCAGAACAACTATCTGTAGGTCATACATATATATATGTTCCATGTGAGATTCGAATCAATCCGTCAAATCCTACTAATATTATAAACGCGAATGTTTGTATGTATGTTCTTACTCTTTCACACAAAAACGACTGAATAGATTTCGATTAATCTTGGTAAACGGATAGTTTTGGTCCCGGGAGTATGTTCCTTTGGGATTTTCTACTATCACACTGGCATAGCCGCTGATATCAGCTGGTGTAGCAATATTAATAATAGTTATGTTCCGCTCAAAAACCAAAAACGCTCAACAATCGAAAAAAATTGCACACAACGCCTTATAAATTATTTTGCCACATCGCGAATTTCTCGTCGTGGCCATGACGTATCGTGGCAATGAAAAAAGCCATGACGCGTTCTAAGCCCTAACTGATACAATGAAATCGCGAAATAAATGTGCTGTATGGATTATTTATATGTCACTCCGGGACCCTGGGGTCTTGGACGTTTAGAAGGCGTACGAAGGGACAAGGTATTACCAGCTTATAAAGACCTGTTAGAATCTTTAAATTGAATGGGGCACCTAACGATCACTAACCCTATACGCATTATGCAAATTAAATACACCCAAGGATATCAATCTGCTTAGTGTAAGGCTTTTTAAATATGAAAGCAAACTGGACTATGGGTTTATGGGGTGTTATTGCATTGATCACCAAGAATTGAATGATACTATAAAATGTCAATATGCCGCTGCTATTGGTCGGAAATAAGAAATTAAATCACAAATTATCCATACACAATACGTTTATTTCGCAATGTGAATGCATCAGTTAGAGCTCAAAACGCGAGCTTTACTTCATTGCCACAACGCGTTATAACTAGTTTATTAAGTGCCACGACCGATGCGAAATTCGCGTTATGGCTGAAATTCACACTGCGTTATGAGCAGTGATCGGAGTAGGTAGATTGAATTGGGGTCATTGATTCGAAACGTATATGTTAATATGGACTTTCGTCCGGATTTGGTAGATTATAAAAAAAAAACTAGAACTTAGGTAGGAATTGTATTAAAATGAGCAATATTATATTCTTCATATTTTTTTTTAACGACACACGTTCACGATTTGACACAACCCAACGGCCAATCAGAACTTAGCATAGCATAGTCGGCCTTATAATGTTCCCACTGTTGGGACTCAAGCCTCCTCTCTAGGAAAGGGAAAGTGCCGTAATCCACCACGCGGACCCAGTGGGGGTTGATGGATGTCACATGTCTTCGAATTTTAGAACATACTTTTTTATTTTATCAGAACATACTTTCCTTTAAATTTTGAATTGAGTAGTAATAATATCACTACCAACATTAACAATATTTAATTGAATCTGGAAATACCGGAATTACTTTCCGGAAAAAAGGGTTATTCATGTTATACTTTCTGTATGCATTTATAATACAAGTACAGACCAAAAATCAATATACCTACTCCGATCACTGAATTATTTTTTCTCGCTGTCTGATCAATTTTGGTCTATGAACAAAGACTAAAATCATTCTTCTTCAGGTTAAAATGAGAATATAGATTGGTCATAGAAATTCAGTCACCTTCTCTTCTGATGATTTAGAACTTTCAAACTAAAAATATCAATAAGACACTAAACAAAGACTGTCCTTAATCAAAAATCTGAAAAATAAATAACTTTAACGTTATTTCATTAAGTACTTACAAAGCCTCTTGCCTAAAGCCATACATAAATTAAATTAAAAGCGAGCTCAAAAGAGCTTTCAATCTTGCCACAGAAAGCCTACATTGCCGCTTTTCAACGAAAATTAATAAACGACATGACAGGATTCAGTAAATTAAATAAGTATAAAAGCTCACAATACCTGAAATATCGATACGATAGTGCCGTTGCGGTCTCAATACAGCCCAATTAGTCTGCACTGCCTTCCGCACGTTTTTGCCCCAACACTAATAGGCAAGATCTTGGTTTAAAGACATTTACAGGACCCGACATGGGAGAAAAAGGCAGGAGGAGTCTGTAGTATCATGGTGTGTATGTGTTTTTTTTTTTTGGGATAAGAAATCATCCAATGAATTTCCCGCTATACAGCGGGAGCGGGAGGGTGGCAGGTTTTTACTGACTATAACCCACTTCTATGTTTCGTCTTTGTCTTGCGTTCCAGGATCCCGGGTTTCCCTTTCGGAAGCTAACCCATCGCCTCAGTAGGCTTTAGTCCTACTGAGCCCCTACAGTTTTACTGCCATGTCTAGTGTTGTGCTTGTTTGGCTTTTTTTCGTAATTCGATCTATGATACTCGAAATTTTGAGAATAGTAATTATAAACGTTAGGAAAACGAAATTTCAAAATTATAAAAATGATGAATGATAAATCGGAGTTGTACTATAAATTTAAATTATATTAAATTTAAATTTAATAATATAAATTTTAAACCATTCGAAATTTAGAAAATAGTAAAAATACCATTTGAAATTATTATGTATCTTTCGGAATAAAGTTTTTCGTATAAAAACTTTATTTTATTACTTTTTTTTTCATTTTTTGTTCTTTTTTTTATTCCGATTTTTCTTTTTGTGTGCACAGGGATCGGGCTAGCTCCAATGACATCCTGAGGGCATTCGCGCAGAGGTTCGATTGTCAGTACCTGAACCATTGCTGTATGGTTTACTTACTGAACAATCGGAATCTGTAAATACATATTACGTGTCTGATTATTTTATGAGGTCTTTGTAATTGTATATGTATTTGTAGTTATTTTATTGTGTGTGTGCTATGATCCTGTGATGGTCGAAATAAACGTATTTTTTTTTTTATTAGTGTACCTGTTTATAATACATATACTTATTAGTATGGATTTGACGTGTATGTTATCTGTTGAAATAGAAAGGTCAGTGTAGTGGTTGTTGACAGTCCGTATTGTTACTGTTGACAGTTTAGTTATTGTTGTGGCATTTAGATACGAAAGATACTCTTTGAAGATTAGAAAGGAATGCAAGCGTCAACAGCGCGTTGTTCAAAGGTGAGCTATATTTTTTACTTTGGTAAAAGAAACGCAACTAACATAAAAATTTGATGTATTTTTTTTTTTCAAAGTATAAGAATTTTTATAATCTTTATATCTCAAGGTTTTTAGTATTAGAATTCAGCTTCATTTTGTATTTTTAAGAAAGCAACCCTTTTAGTGTTTTGTAGACTCTTTCTGCTCTCTCTCGTCAGCTCTTCTGTCACCTATGGAGATCGAAGAGCTAAATGAGATGGACTACCCAATCGCAACATGACCCTGGCGAATAGAACACAAGAATATTCGTCGACCAATCCGTCGCACGCGGTTAAAAGGTCAATAACCTAACAGCTACTTTTCCAATTCTAAATTGTATCAACTTTGAAATCCATAATCATCTCCCAAGCCTTTTAAAAGGATTACGGAGGAGTCGTGAGGTCTAAAGAGCCTCACAGAGTAGTAAGGTATTATAGGCCCGGCTGTTTGGCTCAGCACACAATTACGCAGGTCAAGCGTGCGGGCTCCATAGTGCCACAATTCACAAAGCTAACGCAGACGACTATATACGTACGTATTGCTGTTTATTGCGTCTCTTCCTTGAGAAGACAATGCTGTAAGGTGTTTGGCTGGTTATATTGGTTGTGCGGACTTTAGCGTGTTAGTTTGAGAATGTCCTGGACAATTAATGAGTGTTTATTTATTTATTATAAACGTAACTAGCTGACTCGGCAAACTTCGTACCGCCTAATAATGTGATAAATGAAGAACCGCTAACTTCACATTAACCATCTACTAAATAGTCCGAACAAAGCCTAAAAATTTGGTTTGGATAGGTGAGCCCGTTCTTGAGTTATAAAATTACAACGAACAGTGGCATTGATTTTTATATATATATTTTTTTTTTACACCTCATAATGTAGACAGGATCAGCATTTACAAAAACTAAGTGAACAATGCCCGGTCTTATCACAGCCAGGTAATCTCTCACAGACAACCTTAGGATGGACTGAACGAAAGGAGATAGATTTGGGACAGATCTGCCCACCACGTGACTGAGCGTTGAGATGACATCAGAACAAAGGAATCGGAGGCGTGGCTTACTCAAGGCGTTCGACGCAAACGAAACAATCGTAACTTGGCTAGGAGGGCTGTGGCATGAAAAATTGGCTAACGATAAAGGAGAGAAAGAAAGGGTGATTTTTTTAACTACTTTTTTAATTTACCTCACAATTTGAATGCTCTTTGAACACATTCTTCCTTTTATTTTACATAGATATGTACCTGTGTATTTTTTCCTTTGTATAAATCGTTGCCCTGTCACAAATAATAACTCCGGTATGGTGGATGCATCCAAAAACATGTAAGTTCAGGACACAAGACACTACTCTTGTATACACAAGATACCCAGCCCCGGAACAGCTATCTGTTGGACATACATTTTTTTTTTAAGTAACGCCCCACACAAGGAGTTACTCCTGTTTTGTGGATGCATACACAAATGTGTAAACTCACATATACAAGTCACCTAGACTCGGAATAACTGTCTGTAGTTCATTCAAATATTTGGACCGTGCGAGAATTGAACCCTCAATTCCACGAAGCGCAGTAACCAATAGCTCAACCGCTGCACCATCCATGTCATCAACATATTCTATTCTTTGTCTGAAACAGAAAAATATTTATAGTTACTTGATATTTATTTTATCAGCAAATTTTCATTAAGAGCTTTTAAAACTGCAGTCGAAATAGGCTTCTAAAAAGTTAGGACAAAGTTTTAATATATCTATGACAACTGTAACTTACGACGTAAATGACGCATCCCAATTTATAACTTTATAACGTAATTTCCATATGAGTCCGGAAATATTACCACTCTAAATGCAGCCCCAGCCCCAATGTTTGACAAATACACTGAACCGCAAAAATAATGGGTAACATTGAAAAACTGCGATATTTCCCAAAGTTATTAGTTTATACTTATACTAGCTATAAATCCCAAAAGAGTTTCCATATAAGCAAATTTAAGCTTAAAAATAAAATTTTCCGAATTTTGAAAAATAACAAGGTACGGAATTAAGATATAACAAGATCAGAATATTTTTCCGCCCTAGCTTAACCCCCACCTGGCATTATAAAGAACTTCTTGGATTGGTCACAGTATTCAGAGCAAAACCATGTCACTAAAACCTGAAGAATTTACACAAATTGTAAATTATTATCGTGGTATCAGAAAAAAGAAGTTAGCGTAGTACTGCTAGGACTGTAGGAGTACTTTTATCTACGGTCACGATAACGCAGGTCAGCATGAACACCATAAAACCAGCAAATGGCAGACCAAGGCGCACAACTACACGAGAAGACCGATGCAATACAGCCTATAACCATCCACCACCAGACCAGTAAATGGCCCGAAACTGCTCATAGAACGAAAAAAAACTATCACACTTTATTAACGACTCAGAATTTATGCGGCCCTGTGTATCAAAAGTTTGTTCAAAGTACTTTTCACAGTTTTTTCATTCAACAGCGGTTGAAACTTTTATGGTCATTGTTTTAGGAAATGTTGGTCTATTTAAAAAAACATTGAACTTAGAATAACTCAAATAGATTTTAGCCGACATTTTACAAATAAGGCTAAATTATTTATTTTATTCAGTTCTGTGTCTGGGTGTAATTTATCTATAATATGTACTTATTTGGAAATATGTAAGTATGTTTATCAGTTGTCCAGTACTCATAACACAAGCTCTGCTTAGCTTGAGACTAGACGGCATTGTGTGAAATTGATGGTTGTGGAATATTATATTATATTATATTATACTAGCTGACCCGGCAAACGTTGTTTTGCTATGTATATATATTTTTTTATCTAAAATTGAAAAATAAAAAATTTGGGTTGGATTACCCTTAACATTTAAGGGGTTAAAAAATAAATGTTGTCCGATTCTCAGACCTACCCAATATGCACACAAAATTTCATGAGAATCGGTCAAGCCGTTTCGGAGGAGTATGGCAACGAAAACTGTGACACGAGAATTTTATATATTAGATTTCCTCATGCACTTAGTCTTTCCTCTTTAATTTACTACGGTAACTGGGTCTTTAGACTACCTACCTTTAAATTTTAATGAGGAAATTCCCTTCAAAGCACAAACCCATCCTACAGATCCCGCTAAACACAGCAAAATTTCCATCCAAATATTAATCAAGTACCGCAACAATGAACTTCAAGGAACTGCACTGCACTCGCAACGTGGGAACGGCCACAGCACTAAGCAGTTAGTCTTAACGTCATAACAGAACCGTCGATCCATTTCACTTAGCCGTGGTGTAACATTTACAAGCGTTCTTGAAGTATGCAGACAGTGGCGTAGCTGGGTGAATAAGGGCCAAAAGCAAAAAAGGGCCCCTCCTTTTTTTAACGTAGGAAATCATTAAATTACTTCTCCTGCCCTGGGATAGAGCGGATTTGCCTTGATTTAAGTAGTATTGCAACCTATTTCATTTAGATTTCGAAGGAGCGAGAATTTTTTGCTAGTTTAATATAAGGTTTACTTATCAGGTTTTGGGGCCCCCCTCGATCTTAGGGGCCCCGGGGCACTGCACCTTCGGTAGCTACGCCACTGTATGCAAAGCGTACTCACGACCCGCGTAATAACGCGTGAGATGCTCGCAGCAAAAGTCCCGCTCTGAGCTATGAACTAAAATCTAGATTCTAGACTCTACGAGCCACCCATACATTACATGCTATTCTTAGATGATACACTTAAAGTTGAATCGGGTAATGGCTTTCTAAAATGTGGAAGGATTTATACTATATGCAGAAACTCTTTAGATAATGTTATGTACAAAAATGTAATCATGAGACAGTAAATAATATGCAAGTTGCAGTTTAAAATCTGCAAAAAAATTCAGGAGACAATTATGTTAGTGATTCTCGACCCGAATCAATAATAAAATGCGTAGTTATTTTTTTAAAATCTTATTCTTATTTACGGAAATCGGTAAAAGCGTTTCGTAGAGTAAGTGGGCGGAGCCTCGTACAGGCTTTCGCATCACGCACACATCATGTGTTGTGTGCGTGATGCTCGATAAAGTTAGAACTACATTAGACCGACGCACACGTGTAACAAGCCTGATTTGTACGTAGAACGACGTCACGTGAAGTCGCGTAGCGTCGATCAAGTGTAGCTCTACAAGTCTAGTTTCCATAATTATATCCTTTTTTTATACGGAGATCGACGCGCCCAGATCGACGTGTGTGAAACACGTGTGCACAGTGTCGTTCTAGCATTAATCGCAACGGTTGATCCTGTTTTTTTTTTTTTGAATGGGTTTATTATTAGAGTTACTCTGAATAACATGAATATTGACCACGTACCGTATTTTTATATAATTATTTACGAGTTTTATAACATTTTGTGCAGGTTCAAAACTACACCTTGAATATACGAATATTATTAACTAGCTTTTGCCCGCAGCTTCACCCGTATACGTAAAATATAGCCTATGTCACTCAGGAATAAAGCAGCTATCTATCGGTGAAAAAATTTTACCAATCGGACCAGTACTTTCAGAGATTACCTTCTACAAACAAACAAAAAAAACTTTACCTCTTTATAATATATGTGTAGATAATAATATTATTATAAAATGAAATAGCTTTTTTGTTTGTGTAAACGCGCTAATCTCTGGAACTACAAGTCGTATTGGAAAAAGTTTTCTGAATGGGATAACCAGATTATTGTCAAATAAATAGACTATAAAGTATTAGTATTACACTACGACCCACGGAAGCGGAGCAGTAACCAAAGACGTGGGCGAAACCACGGAGGACAGCTAATAATAAAAAAAGTTGTCAGCAAAACCTATAAATCAATTTGTTTTTCAGTGTTTACAGAATCTAAGAAAATGTCTGATAAAAAATATTATGGTAAGCATGTCAAACTTTGAATGTATACCTCCTACATATTACCTGAACTCCCAATTAATTCAGAAATTGTAATGACATAGACAGATAGGCCAGAACGAATTAACAAGCCCAGCCAGAAAACTAGACCACAGCCTGGCCTATTTGAAATACAGTACACCAAGGAAATACAATAAATCGTAGAACATAAATAAGTAAAGAGCAAAGTTCTCGTTTGTATCACGCACGGCGTGGCGTGGGTGCCTGGCTGCCTCTCACCGATATGTCTCGGATATAAAACAAATAGTGAGGCTGCGTCGGCGCTGCGTGAATCGTGACCAGCCCGCACACTCGCAAGACCACGACTATGGGTATACTGGATTCTAACTTTTCTAGGCTATGATCTAGTGTCGGCTGTGATGGGGTTATGAAAGCGTCACGAGGAAGGTTGTCTAGAAATGGCGGCGATGACTCTTACGTGATTTTATTTGTTATTCGCGGAGTCTACATTCAGATTATAAAAAAGAGACTATATAAAAAAAGCAAAAAAAAATACAATTATATTATAAATGAGACGTTAACAAAATAAATTACTAACAAATTTATGGTGGTTGGGGTCTAATAATATAAAATATATTGCAAAAGCAATGCGTTAGAAACAAAAAAGAATAAAGTATATATTACAACAAATGTGGAGCAGTTAATAGATACATTTACATAATATTATGAGTTACTAGGGGGCCACATGTGCAGAAGCAGTCATTGCCATACAAGCGTATCTTCGACATAGAGTTTAACCTTGTAATACGCTTTTTCAGTTAGGACACGCTTAATATGGATTTTGAACTTTCCTTCGCTAAGTTCAGTCACCGCCTTTGACAGCTTGTTATAAAAGCGTATGCTGTTTACTAAAAATGACTTGCTGGTCTTAGCTAATCTCCATTTGGGTAATACAATTTCGTGTTTACTACGCGTATATAAGTCATGAAAATCGCTTCTAATTTTGAAGTCCTAGGTTTTTACGAACATACAAATTTCACCTCCAGATTTTTCCTTTGGGGTTATTTGAAAAGTAAAGTGGACACACGGTGGTGATGTAATCCACAGTAGTCCAAAAATCGACACCATTCATAACTCAACTTCTGAAGTGCATTTTCATGAATTTTAGAGATCGAATAATGTTATTTTCAAAAAGTAATTTTCCCATGTAATTTTACAACGCGTATAAATGTTACATACACTGTAAATGCATATTATAGTAAATAAAAGCCTTGAATTGCAAAGAACTGAAGCCCTACCACGAGCTCCTAACGCGATGTTGCAGTGGTGATGAAATAAATTGCACAAAGTAATACGCCTGACTGGGTTTGAACCTGCGACCTACAACTCGTAAGTCGGGGCCGTTACCACTCGGCCACCACTGCTCATAATGTATATGTATAGTTCCATCTCATGGTAAGGTCCATGTATCTAAAACCCGTACGAAGCTTGGACAAATCGTTGGTTAAAAATACAAGACACGGTTTTTTTCCTTTTATCTCCTAGGACCAGCATTAGGTACGGTAAGTAGCAAGTCTAATAGATACGTCCGGTCAGTCATCCGGTCACTAACTACTTCCCATTAAGCCCTTTGATGCCGGTAATGCACAGCCTTGTGTGGTACTCGGCCTTTAGTAGCACAGGAGATTAACTTATGCCTTCAACCTGACAGTAATATAGGACAATTCAGTAAAGTTTAATATGCGTTAAAGTCCGAAGACAAGAATTGACGGCACGGTTAGCGTATAGGTTGAACGTTTGATCGCGGGTTCGATTCCCGCACGGAACAAATAATTGTATGACCTACAGATAGGTGTTCCGGATCTGGGTGTCTTGTGTATTTGAATTTACATAATTGTGTGACCTACACTACAGCCCCCCTAGCCAAGTTACAACCGTTTCGTTTCGATTCTCTTTTCGTCGATCGCCTCGAGTAAGCCACACCTCCGATTCCTTTATTCTGACGTCATCTCAACGCTCAGTCACGTGGTCAGAACAAAGGAATAGAAGGCGTTGCCGACTCGAGGCGATCAACGAACAGAGAATCGAAACGAAACGGTTGTAACTTGGCTAGGGGGGCAGGAGATTTTCCTATGTGAGGCAACATTTAAAAAAAATAATAATAATGAGCTCATTTTATTCTTACAAGCTTTATTTTAGACTAAAGTTTTAATGACCAAATTGTCGTAAAAATCTTTTCTTGAGACGGTTGATGATTACGTGCCTACTATCAGTCAATCAAAAAATCTAAAAATTGCTGTAACTAAAAGTTACAGCAATTTTATACACAAAATTCTGTCCACAGTTTATATTTATATCTTACCTATAACCCGAGATTGTTTAGCTCTTGAGTATTAATTGGATGTTTTTGGATGAAATAAATTTATTATTATTATTATTAATCCGCATTGGACCTAAGTGTATTGCAGCCCATTCCCTCTCAAAGAGAAGAGGCCTAAAAGTCAGCGGGAGCATTATGAGACTAAAGGCGAAAGTTTGTGTACGTTTGTTACTTCTTCACGTTCGAACGGCTGAACGGATTTAGACGAAAATTGGCACACAGGTAGACAAAGTTCTAGAATTGTGCATAGAATATTATATTACATACATAGTATCTCGGGAGTACGTTCTCTTGGCGCATTTTTCTGCTTTAACGCGATCGAAGCCGCTGGCAGCATTAGTATAGATTACTAAACAGTAACTTAACAAATAATAATCTGCGATATCGTATGTAGAAGGCAAGTCTGAAGCAGTAAATAAAATAAATTAATAAGCTCACCACTCGGTAGTTAGGTTTGTCTTATCGTAAGCAGCGTCTGCGCACAAAATACGACCGGCCAACTCGCCCGGGGCCGAAATAAAATAATATTTATTTAATTTACTGAGATGTTTATCTGTTAACGTTACTGTTTCATACAATATGGATTCTATTGTGTTGTGATCGTAATATTTGATGTCAATGGTTTTAATTCAGTGCTTTGTGTGTGTTGATTATTGGTTTTGTAATGTAGTGATTGCAACGCGAAATTTATTTGATTATAATTATATACTATTTTTATTTATATATTTTTTTATGACTTCACCTTGCCGGCTTCCTAGTTTTCCTTCTTGACTAGAATCAGATTTTCAATATTTAAATGTTACAATAATTTAGAAATAATCGTAAACCTTTTTCGTTAACACAGACACACCACATTCACAAAACGAATCATTATTCATTAAATGATAAAAATTGGTTTAGGAATTGCTCTTCCAGAATTTTATCAAGAGTTAGATATTAAGAACATGGCAAACCTTAATTTGACAAAATGAAAATTACTATTCAGTAATCAGGAATCGGATTGCAGTCTTGAGCAGAAAAAAAAGTTTTTAGTGGCCCAGTTCGACCAAATAAATCATTCTTAAAACTCACCCAACATTTTTCCCTGTCTAGGTTCAATTAAAGCCTACAACATTGCTGGATGCGCATGCGCCGATGGGCGATAGCGCAGAAGGGCGTAGAGGGCGGCGCACGCGCACACACGACGCCCACGCTCCACGCTCCACTGCGGCTAATACACGCAGTTATGACGCGCCATTACCATACTAAGATAGTCAAAGTACAAGTTTTTGTTGTATATTTGCGTAAAATCGATCTATGGGCAGGGGGAGGAGCATGTGTTGTAAGGGTTTGTATTATAATAATAATAAATCTTTAATTCGAACAAAACTCACATAGTGTTAGTAACAATAATCTTAAACTAAGTATTAGTAAATAAAATTATAGCACGGCACATGCAGCAGTTATAAGCAGTGAACCATGTATGGAGAGTCCACACTGTCAGCTATCAGCCTCAGAACCTTATTGGGGCTAGACATGACTCGTGCTACCAGTGATACCACACGCTTGCGTATTGTAGCATAAAAACAGTCTACATGCGCAGCCGCAAACATCCCTGATGCACTGCAACGCCATGGCAGCCCCATCAGTTTTCTGAAAGCATTATTAAATTGAATACGATGCTTGCGAATACTTCTCCCAAAAGGCCCGTCAAGCACCATCAACGATTGCATCACTGCTTACCATCAGGTGGGATCACAGTCAAGCAATAGTCTATAGTATTAAAAAAACTGGGAAAGTGCGAGTCGGACTCGCGCACTGAGAGTTCCGTGCAAACATACCCATGAAAATAGTTCAATTTCCGACTTGAGTTACGAAGATATTTCCGAACCGCAGAATTTTTTTTTTGACGTAACTACAAATTTACAATTTTCAGATTTTTTCCCATACTTGTGTTATGAGACATTGCTTCATGCGAAATTTCAGGTTTCTAGATCAACTAGTCTTCCCTATGAATTTTGATTCTCTTGAGAGTGTCAAAATATACATTTTTGCGACATAAACGGGAGTATCTTTTTTTTTCATTAACTTAGAAGTTTGATTTTTTCACAGATTCATGAGACAGCAGACTTGACTATATGGTTTTAATTTCAACTCGATACCTTCACGCGTTCCCGAGATAAAGGGTCTTGATAGACACACAGACAGACTGAAGGACGACAAAGTAATCCTATAAGGGCTCCGTTTTTCCCTTTTGAGGTAAAGAACCCTAAAAAAGCGTTAGAAAGCTACCCAGTAGATACTTAATTTACGTTATTAAGTAAGCCAGAAAAATAAATGTTATTAGATTAGCGAAGCCAAGTGGAGGTTTAAATTGGTGGTTAAATGGCCGCTGCAAATAGAAGCTACCGACCAACTAATTGGTCCACAATGGGGTAGCGAACGACGCTGGCTTCACTGTTAAAAGTATTAATGGACGGCGCTTCCAGTTTTAAAAATAGTATTAAACATATTGTTTAGTTACGCATCTTGCTTTTTTACGTGGAAAATCTTCAAATAAAGAATTTTGATACAAGTGGAAAGTTTGTTATCGCAACCGAGGCGGCATTTGCCCGAGCCGTAGGTGGGGATGTTAATAAGAGCATATAACTCTATTTGCCCCTTGGTAATAATTTGTGTGTGGTTCAATATTTTCAAGTCAACGTGAAAATAGACGACAACATTAGTTCAACAGGTCAGGACGTGAACCTACGACCTCTCAATTGCCAGTTAGGGACATAGCCTTTGGGCTATCGTCGCTAACAGCAATGGCAAAGCATTTTATATAAAGCTATTCACACTTGTCCGACACCGACTTTGTGTTGGACAAGAAATGTCGAATGTTTTGCCAGCCTACATCCGAAAAAAGTCGTTGTCGGATCTCGCTCACCTATACGTGGTAAATAACTATGTTACTATGATGCCGATATCATTTATCGGAATTTGGGTGTTTCATAAAAATGGAAAGGAATATAAATTCTGAAGAATGAATTACCAAAAATTCCAATATTTTCTCGACGTCCGTGAGGTGACTGTTCACAGTGTACACGATGTACACTGTGAACAGTCACCTAGCGAAGTTTCAAAAACTTCAAAAGCTTCACCGTTTCAGCTTTCTTTCAGGACCCGATCGAATCGGGTACTACATCCGACTAGAATGAACAAAGGTGCCGACATCCGATTGAAGATCCGTCACCCGACAAATCAGAACGAACTCTGAGCCTATCTCAGAATCCCTCTTTGGCCTAGATTTTTTCCATAATACAAGTTATAAAACTGACTGGAATTTCCAGTCAGTTTTATAACAGATAATTAAGGACAGGTAATTCCAATTAACAAGTAAAAATGAAAATCAAAATGAACGTCCATATTCCAGATTAATAATACAAAGGAATTCTGCGAAAACCGGGATTCATTAACTTTGTGAAGTATCGAGATTGTTCGGGGAAAAGTCGAAATAAGAGGTGTTATTCTGAATTCTGCAAAAAGGGCTGCAGAGTAAGCTCTGTGTATAATTAATTTTCACTAAAAACATTTTCATCAAAAGCATAACTTGATGGGTTTTCACATTTATTGATTAATTGACACTTCACGTGATCCTAAGGCTGGCTTTTACCTCGGTCAGAGACTAAGCATTGCCATACAACGTGGCAATGCCGCCAGTCTTTTGGGCACACTTCCAGTCGACAGCGATGTGGAGGAGTTTTATGACGCCATATTTTAGTTATTGTAGTTGTGTGTCTAATAATAGCTTTAATTAATTAAGTATTTTTTAAATAATCGTGTAAATGTATGAATATAAATAAACATAAAAAGTTTATGAAGTGAGAATACTTTATAACGTAATGGCCCAGTTGCGTTTGAAATCGGGCAAGTGCCAATATGAATTTTTCATTTCATATGCAGTGCCTCAGAAAGCACGTAATGCCTTTGGTCACGGTTTCCATTCGTAGATCTTTAACAGTCGTAATGGTGCGTTTACACGTGGCCCAGCCTCGGCCAATCGCCATTGTTTAAAAGGGGTTTCCCCGTTTAAACAATGGCCGAGGATGGGCTTACGTGTAAACGGGGCATTACAGGTTATCGGACGCCACAAAGTTTGACCATCATTCTATCCAAGGATCGTCTTGCCCAGTAACTGGATTCTGGAGGTCTGATAGGCAGTGTCTCCACGTAAAACTCGGGTATGCAGCCGGAACTAGTTAGACCGATGTAGGAATTTGGGCCACACAAATCCTAGCAAGTACTCTTATTTCGTGCTCACGACCCAGACAATCAGAAGTATTTTTTATTTTTTTTATTAAAAATTTGTTTCATGTGAGACTTTAAACCGCGACACGCAGCTTAGCACCCAATCGCTCAACTACTGTGCCCACTGTACCAACAAGTTTATAGTTCTAACAGAGTCAAGGAATCATCATGTAACTTGGTCTCTTAGACACCTCTACCACTCTTTTTGACGTGGGAAATCATTAAATTGGGCGTCTCAGACTTTTAATGACTAAAAAACATTCCTTTAGTGCCCTTTGCGTTCTAGGGCCACGGTGCGTTTTTCAAACATTCCCGCAACCCTAGCGACCATGGCTCTACTGCACCACTACTACAGTTTTACTTAGATTATTTTTTATAATCCTTGAGAAACAAACAGTTTACACACAATTTAAAATCATATTACGTGGACAAAATCAACAAGGATGATGAAACAATAAAACAAAAAACTAAATTGCCACGTTTATGACAAAATTGTTTATAATAAGTTGGACTCGTTAAGATTCATTAAAATGGAGGGACTATTAGACAGAGGCTATTTGTTTTTTCAATTATTTTTATGGATGTTCGTTAAAATTACGTGTATTTAAGGTAGTACTAGATATGGGTCGCTGATCGCGGTCATAAAAATGTTAATTTATCTTATTTAAATTGGCAATTATTTATAACTCTATTAGGCTATGAATAGCCAGCTGTGTCATTTTTTACCTGAAAGTAAAAAAAATAGGAGCCCAGCAATTATAATTAAAATGTAATAACTTTTTGGATTATTAAAAACATGTGTTTTCTAGGTGAGCGAACATTTATTTGATAACATCCTATTGTGCTTACCAACTTACCACTAAAGAATTTTTGTTTTACTCGAACACTTGTTGATACAAGATACAAGATTATTTATTTTGCTAAAACATGAGTATACATATAAATGCAAGATGTTACATACAGTTCAGTTGAACACAGCCATGTTTTGCCTTGATGGCGTACAAAATATAATTGAGTGAGAATAGATAACATAAAGTATTTACTCATACATGCATTACATAAAACAATAATTAACGGCAAAGTTCTGAACTATTTAATGTCAAATTTATTTGTTTAATACGTCATAGTCAATAATCCAGAAAATTTTATACAAGTCAAGGTTTACACAAGTCAATAAAATTAATAACATTAAAAATAGTCTAAAAATGTCGAAATTTCAGAGTTATGTTAGGTTATCAGTCAAAAACTCCTTCGTGCTGTAATAAACTTTCTCTAGCAAAACATTTTTTACCTATTTCTTAATTTTGCGGTTGTATCTTCCTTCCAATATTTAGGTAATTTATTATAAAGACGGATGGCCGTTGGGGCCGAAAGGTTCTGGAATGGCGACCACGTACCGGAAGACGTAGCGTTGGAAGGCCTCCTGCAAGGTGAACCGATGACCTGATAACGGTTGCGGGAGTACGATGGATGCGAGACGCACAGGACCGTTCATTGTGGCAACACTTGGGGGAGGCCTATGTCCAGCAGTGGACGTCTTTCGGCTGAAATGATGATGATTATAAAAAATGTTGAATATTGCAATTTATTATATGATGAGTTTGTATTTTTTGTGCACACACAAACGCTTAAAAACGAAAATATCTAACAAACACAGACATAAGATCACAAAGGTTTTGCTTATTTCTTTGTCACTAAAATATTTTATAGAGGTGTTTCTTTGTTTTTTTTGTTTTTTTTTTTTTGTTTGTTGGAAGTAATCTCTGAACGTACTGATCTGAAAGCTATTTTTTTTTCATCGATAAAAAGCTGCTTTATTCCTGAGTGACATTGGCTATATTTTATGAACGCAAGTAGAGCTGCGAGGCAAAAGCTGGTTATTAATATTTTATGAGTTTCATGAACGACTGATAATACATGACGTTATATTAAATTATTATGATAACTAATACAGAGAGGACAAAAAGAGGAGGTAAGGAATATCTCATGCATGCATTTTTTTCATTATTTTGTACAAATATATTAGAGACTGCCACAAATCACTGCTATTCACGAAAACGTTTCCACTTCTCAACCAATACGCAAGAGTAGATACTAAAACGCTAACAAAAAAAAAAAAAAGCTTCATTATAACCTTGTTAAAGAAAGATACATGCTGGCCATAAAAGTCGTTAACGTTTAAATTGCGAAGCGGCTGCTCCGACCGAACGCGCCATTACCCGGGTTTGTACCATTCTGCAACAATTAACTGATCTATGGACCAGTTTATAGTTTCGCGCGCTTTTATTCCACTACATCTATATATCCTGTTATTGCCCATAAATGCTCACTATTGAACAAATTAATGTTCTCCTCTTCTTGTGAGAAAGGTAATCTATTATCGCCAATGATTTAACACTACACAGTATCACGAAAATTATCTAAAAATCCTAACTTCGGATCTCGCTTAAGAAACATTGCCTGCCATTTTATATCCTCTAACTATACAGTCTGAGCCTCTAACTAAAGTATCAAGACCTCACGTTTTAGTGTGTTATATGGTGTGAAAATTATTGTATAAAAGATCTAGGTTCCTCTAGCGTTAGAAAACTTAGGATAAAGATGTTCAAACTTTGTAGTTTATTTTGACAAAGACTTCACATAAATATGGAATGAACAATTGGCATTTCAACTTTATTTTATTTGATTTGGTCTTGTTCAAACTTTACAAAATACCTAAATATATTTTTTAGGACTTTCCAAAATGTTACAACATAAAATACTATTGATCGTTTTTATCTAAATTTGTATACAGTATGAATATTGAAAATTTCCTTAATTAGTGAACATTTATCACACTACTGTACTTATATCACTTTAGGTCTAGTTTAAGACCGCACTGATACAAATACAAATTTTAAAAAAAATTGTGTACACAATAAACATTTTGTATTTGTATTTGTATCTGATTGTTAACTTTATGATAGAGAATAAAACCACTTAAAAAGCTTCACTATTGTACGAGGCATCAGTTACCCAGTATAAACAGAAATAAATTATTGAAAACCCTATCGACCGAACAGTTGTTTCACCAAAATGCTATCGTAAACCCAACCGCTTTTCCAACGCAGCGGTTACCTGTAATAAAACTTCGTTACGTGGATAACTCGTATTATTTTCGATTCCCTATCGGTGTCCGTAATAATCGGCATTGAATCATAGTGCGTCGGAAAATATAGGTAAAATATAGAATCCCGTTGTTACAGACGTTGACAACACTGAGCAGCGACGGCTCAAACTGTCACTTGCCAAAATGTTTATGACACCTGTCCCAAACTAAGCAAAGCTTGTGTTATGAGTACTAGTACTGGACAACTGATAAACATAAATATAGTTACTTATTTAAACGGGTTACTTTGAACTATGATATCTTCAGATTGCCTTAAATTTATAAGTTCAAATAAACTTTGTATTAAATGTTCGTTATTATTTTTTCGTAATTTGTTATTAATCGGTTACTATGGGCTTTGCATTTCCTAAAATATTACTGTATTTATAACCATGTTTGTTTGATACCTAAGATATTTGAAATATAGTAAAATATGAGTACCTACTGTAGAACTCATATTCTCTACCGTTAGTAAAAATTTGGTTTAAGCTTATAATTTAAAGTCAATACACAGATATACACACACATACACACAGTTCACAGTTAAAAAAAAAACAATTTTTTAGGTAAGGACCTAACACATAAAAAAGAAAAGAAGAGAGAAGGAGAGAAAGATACAGTATATCTATCTATCTATAAATAAAAAATTTCAATATATCTTTATGACATCAACCTAAAAATGTTGTTGACCACTGTCATCTTAAGATTGCTGTCATCAAGAGTTAGCTGTTCGTCATCTGGCTATCAGTATCGCTTTAGTGAACTCGGCGATGTCCCAGCTCAGACTTCTAGTTGTATATACCCGATACGTTCTATGAATTAAAGATTTGAATATTATGAGTATATTCAAATACAATTAGTATTTGACATTTGTACAATTAGTATTTGAATATACTCATAATTATGTAGACTACTACTTCTTCATTACCTATGTACAGATAGCGTCATTAACTGATTACCCCCTTTTCTGTAAGCTTCTCTATAAGCTATGCATTGTAAAACATAAGGGTAGTAACATCGCAAACAAAAATACACATATATATAGTTATTTTTTTCCTTACTTTTCAAGGTTATTACTAAAAAAAAGCGCAGGCACGGAAGACAGCGTTTAAAGGCCTCCCACAAGGTAGACCGATGACCTGATGAGGGTCGCGGGAATTCGATGGATGCAAGACGCACAAGACCGGTCGCTGTGGTGGCACTTGTAAAAACCTCTACCCAGCATTGGCCGTCTTACGGAAATGATGATGATAATAATGAAAATCAGACACAATGATTATCCTTTGAAACCAGTCAAAGATGCTTAGACACATAAAATTCATCAGTGGGCAATAGTTAACCTTAGATTCAAAGATCAGAAAACGGTGCCACAAACATTATTCCTATAGATGGCCGAAACCACCAAACAAATGATCATGACGAAACACCGACACAAAGGTTTTTTGAAACAAGTCATAATCGCACACATAATTTAGACACATATAATAATAGTTATGCTCAGATTCAACAGTGCCACAAACATTCTTATAGATGGCCGAAACCACCAAACAAAATGGTACAAACAGGACATGGCCGACGTCGTGCTAAAACAAACTCGGCCTGCAGCTGTGGGCGTGCCGGCGAGATGGTAAGGCACGCGCCGATCCCCTAGATTGCTTCGCGTTTCGCTTGACCAATCGATGCACCTTTGCGAAAGTAACCCGTTTCTAGCCGATTTTGTTAGTGCGTCCTGCAAAGTGGTCAGATCAAAACACTTTCCTAATCAATTCAGGACAGTCAGATAAATTATCAAAAAATATTGAGCTCATATTTTATCTTTTGTCACGTAAACAAAAAATGAAAATTATCCCAAGGGTACGTACTCCCGGGATAAAGAGTATCCTATGAACTACTCCAGGATATGATCTATCTGTGTGTTAAATTCATCCACATCCGTACAGCCGATTGAGCATGAAGAAGTAACAAACATACACACACACTCATAAACTTTCGTATTTATAATATTAGTGTGTAAACTGAGGAACGGACGATATTCAGACGTCTAGGTAACAACAATAAGCTTTCATATCACGATTTTACTCTGAGTTCAGTAAGCAGCTTTGAGTTGAAACTGGCTTCAACATCACGCTTGTATACCCTAAAGAGTTAGGCAGAGTTGCACCACATTTCACTGGTTGTTGGTGTTTCATCATCTCATGTAATAGAGGCAAGTCACACTGACTTTACTATTCCACGCGCGTCTCAAGGAAATGTTAGCAAACCGTAGGGGCCCAGCAGGGTCGAAGCCTACTGGGCCCAAGGATCTGATTCTGAAAGAAAGACTCGGCTCTCTTACGAAAGGCAACGAAGGAACAGGAGTAGGTTTTTAGTCAGTAAAAGTCTGACACGCCCTCGCGCTCCGCCCAAGAGTGGAGGATGTCATTGAATGATTTTCCCACCTACAAAAAAAAAAGTCCGCTGACTTCTATTGTACAGGAATGCTTGTTTTGGGAGCACAGTGACCTCAAATACTAATAACTACGATGCATCAATCGATGGTAATGGGTTGGAAGCGGGGTACTATAACACAGTTCCTAGTATAGAATTGGAATTCGTTCTCTCACCGTTTTTCAATTTCTGTAAGTTCTTTGACCATCAGGGGGTCACAAGTACTCTAGGCTGACACTGAGAAATTCCAAATGAAAAACCCCAATGACACTTTGCCCCATACGGGAATCGAACCATGGACTTCATGCTCATGATGTATAGCTTGTAACAACTACATTAACAAAGCAATCAAACAAAATTAGGTAAGCCTCAGCTACATTATGGAACCAAATGCTCCCCAACATGGCGCGCAATTCTGTCAAATTTTCCGATGTCTGGCGTCCCATCGGCGTCTCGTAAATGCGTTGTGAAATGTTGGGAGGCAAGTTGCGGGACACCGGGCAACGTTGCACGTAGATTGAGCGTAGCGCGTCATGTTGGGGGACATTATCCCCCTAATGTATCTGAGGCTTGAATGTTACATAAATATTATTTGTTTATTCTTATCATTACATAATTATTATTATAAAACGTAGTTTTCCACCGCGTTTGTTTGTATGTCTGTCTGTCGATAAACTCAAAAACTACTGAACTTATTATATTTTATTTTCACCAGTAAATAGAGTGATTCATGAGGAAGCGTTTGGTATATAACACATGCATATTATAATGGAGAAAAGCCGAGAACTTCAAAGATTTCTAACTCCCGCGTGAAGCTGAGTCGGGTCGCTAGTTTAATAACATTATTATTAAACTATTATATATATTATATTATAATTTAGTTCCTTACGAGAGAAATATAAAATTTATTTGAACTTATAATTCTAAGTTAATCTGCATCGGATTAACTTAGAAAATAAGTTCAAATAAATTTCAAAAGATCAAAAAATTCAAAGTGACCCATTTTAAAATATGCACAGTCATAGGTAAAGGGCCTATTGTATCAATATTTTACAGATAATAGAAACTATGCATAAATTCTCGCTTAAAATTACACCTTGCGTAGTAGTCTACGTTTATTTTTCAATTATCAATTTAGTAATTAGGTATGCCGTTTTATGTCTAGTATTTTAAAACAAGTTTAATAAAAATGAGAATAAATTTTAATATGTTTGTTTAATTAACACCTGTATATTAATATTATAACTACGCGGCTACGTTTAAAAGATCGATGTTTGGAATTTTGCTCTAGACTAAGCAAGTGTTAATACGGTAATATTAATTATAATAAACTTATATATAATTATTTTAACGATCCTTTTTATGATCGACTAAACCAATATCTTTTTTTCTTTATCACTAAGTATTTAATAATACGTGATAATTTATAGCCTATGTCCTTTCTCAAGCTCTGTTGTATCTGTGTACCAAATTTCATCAAAATCTGTTCAGCGGTGTAAGCGTGAAAGCGTAACAGACAGACAGACAGGCAGATAGAGTTACTTTCGCATTTATAATAGTATATTATTATGGAAGTATTGATTAAGTACCTAATCTTACTTATAATAAGAAAATCTTATTAAATACATATAATATAAAATAATACATGTTGGAATCTAATCTTAATGATACATAATACGATTTTAAATACTTTTTGAGGTCTGACATGTTCTTTCGAGAAAAGGACAGCCCATATTTCAGTGCTTGTGAACTTGTGTTATCCCCGAATCAAATGACCTCTTTCTTTCTCTAAAGCTTCTTCATATCGGCTACTTCAGTTCCACAGAAGAATATTCGCTATACCGAACCTAACATAGCATTTTTATGACCGTGGAAACTGAATTGGAAATTAGGCGAAAGATGTACGGAATCATTGAAGTAACCAGTTATAACTGTTTACGTTACCTACGTTGATTTTTCCTTTTGTAACTTAGTATATGATATTTCAGCATAGCATAGCATAATCAGCCTTTTAATGTTCCCACTGCTGAGACTCAGGCTTCTTCTCTAGGAGAGAGAATGGGACGTAATCCACCATGTGGGCCCATTGCGGGATGGTGAATTTCACATGTCTTCGAATTTATGGTTCTAGGACGTGCCGGTTTCCTCACGATGTTTTCCTTCACGGTTTTGAGAGCATTGGTGATGAAATAAATTACACAAAGTAATGCGCCTGCCTGGGTTTGAACACGCAACCTCATGGATCGGCGCCGTTACCACTCGGCCACCACTCCTCACTTATGATAGATAGATACATTCTTTATTGTACACCAATAATAAAAATTATATTAGAAACTTAAAATTAATAGGGTGTCACAGTGGACGGTTTTATCGCTAAAAACGATTTTTTACACACCACACACCTATGGTTATGTGTGTTTTATGATATTTCATATGAATATTAGTATTTTTAAAATGTAGACATACTTTACGAAGTCATCATCATCATCATTTCAACCGAAAGACGTCCACTGTTGAATATAAGCGTAAGCCCCAACAGTCACCATAACGACCGGTCCTATTCATCTCGCATCCATTGGATTCCTGCGACCCTTACATCATCGCATCGGTTCACCTTGTGGGAGGCCTTCCAACGCTGTGTCTTCCGGTACGTGGGCGCTACTCCAGAACCTTTCGTATCCATCGACCATCTGTTCTGCGAGCAATGTGCCCTGCTCACTACTATTCTTTGAGCTATGTCGGTAACCTTGATTTCCATGCGGATATCTTTATTTCTGATATGCTTACGTAAGGAGCCTCTGAGCTTAGCCCTTTCCATTGCTGTTTGGGTGACTTTAAGCCTTCTGATGAGGCCCATCGTAAGCGACCACGTTACGAAGCCTAATATTTTTAAGAATTTGGCTACAATTATAAATCAGCTCATCTCATTTAGGTCCATCATTTTAAATAAGTTCAATATGAATATGGGTATATCAATATGCCTAGCCTTTTCCCAACTATATTGGGATCGGCTTCCAGTCAAATCAAGTGTAGCTGAGTAAAAGTAATTTTGATGAAGCGACTGCCTATCTGACCTCCATAATCCAGTAACTGGATAACACGAAACCCTTTAACAAGACTGGTTTAAGATTTTTCTGGTTCTAGCTATCCGTAACGACTGTCACAGATTTACAAATGACACCCACGATCAATGGCTTAACGTTCGAATGCATAGAACACGAAATCAAAGAGCCAGGAAAGCTCACCACATTATCGAGCGCTCATCCACAGATCGACCTCGGCATGTGTTGCTTAACTTTGGAGATCAGTGCGGTTGTTATTTCTTAGCCGCCAGCTCTTTATACACACATACAAAAGCAAGAAACAACAGCAATAACATACAACGACAATAAATATGTAACCGAGATATTTGTAGAGTTTCTTGCACATTCTTCTCCATAGAGATCTACGCTTTGGAATGGGCAATTAGCATCTTTTTTTCTGATTGATCGACTTCTTGAAAATTTAAAAATGCCTGTAATTGATTTATTGGAATTAAATGCAGCTGAAGCGCTAGTTCAGAGTGCAGTACAGCCACCGATTTTTGATTCATACAGGTGCATTCACAGAACAAATTATTCGGATATAGTCCAAAGCTCAAATTAAATAATAATTGACGTAAACATAACGCATAAAACTGCATATAACCAAGCGATCATTTTAATAACTATTATTAGAACCTGTCTAAAAATGACAGTTAAGATAGTGATCGTTTTACAGAGGGCGCTGGTGTGCCTTGCGAAGTCATTTAATTAATTATAACCTCACATTTGCTGATACGCAAGTATTAATCCAGTGTGGCAAGCTAAAGGAGCTAAGTGCAATCACTAATCAAGATGCAGGTGCCTCCCAGGTGCGTCGGTACACTCATTTAGTTAAGTGCACCTAGTTTGAACGCCGTATCACCAATGGAGTAAACAAAATTAACGTTTTGAACACTGTTTACTAGCTAATTAGCAATCTGTCTGTGTCTAACTCAGACTAGCGGCTGCCTTTTGGATATTTAATTAGTTCTAGAAAAGGATGGGCTATCAATTATTTGCTTATAAACGTTAAGCGATAGTTACGTAAGAGTTACGCAAACTATTGCATATATATCGTCTACTTATAGCACCTTTTGTAGAATTGTTACGAGCACCTTCTTTTTTTTTATTTCTTTTTTTTTGTTAGCGATGGAAAGCTTTTAAAAGACACCTCGGCTTTTGGAGAAATCACCAGAGAGTGTAGAATTTTGCCCTCACTAAAACCACACCATTGATCATTACCAACACTTGGAAAGCCTCTGACTTCTTAAGACCACTCCGGAACCTCCTTCGTACAACGCCTGTATCGACACATCTCTAATGAGACGGTAAATGAGTCTCCCCTAGTCCTCGCTGTGTACAGCAGCACGTGATGACTATGCTACCATCTCTTCTGAACTCACTCTGTAAACTGACATAGTCCCAACTCCGGAGTCGCGCTTGTCTTAAATGGTGCAAACGTAAGTAAAATTAGATTTGTAGGTATACCTGCGAATCTACTTGTGAGGATTTAATATATGGATTAAAAAACATTCCTGCATTTCATTAAATAACATATTTTTTATAAAATGTTCTAATACTATTTTATTAGAAGTTATACCTTACGATTCCGCAGGCAAGGTCAAACTTGGGTTTACATTTTCAAGAAAATAATGTTACGCGGTAACTAAAGAAAAAAAAAACAAGAAATCGCATGACCGAAAAAGCATGAATTGTTTACTAAAAACAATTTTTAATAAAAGCATGAACTCGAACGGAACCCCATAAAGTAAAACCGGAAACCGATTAACGTTTTATTTTACCTTCCAACCGCGTACTGGGAAACAAAGCTCAAAGAATTTCAAAATTAAGCCGTCTGGGAGGAGTGATGAAGACGTCCCACCATACGTCAGTTGCGACTCGTGTGGAAATCGAATTAAATCAGTCACTGGCTGAAAAGAATCGTTTCTTAGCACGAATGGACAACAATGCCTGTTATTAAAAAAAAGAATGGTGATAAAGAACGTATAATTTGTTCAGTAATTAATGCGGGACGGGGCGTGAGCAAAGCTTCGCATTTCGCATGGAGAAAGCCGCGTCTGTCCGCATACTGGTTCAAAGTTACGTCGATAATGTAACGATAAGAACACGCTCATTTGTATAATTAATTGTGACTAATTGAGACGTATTTAAGTGCACAAAATGTGTATGTAAATTAAATAATCGGCCTCTACCTGACTGGTTGAATATCGCGGTTGCGTATTTAAAAAGATGTTTTTTTATTGTTGGTGGGCACGCGAGGCTGGTGGACAAAAATCTCATCTGAATGAAGCCGCAGACTGGCATGCGAATTGAATTGCATTGTCCGATGTCACATGCCTGAACCATCGCTGACAGTATTCAGCATATCGCCCTCGATAACAAAGTGATGTAACTCCAATAACTTGTTTGTCCCAACAAACAAGTTTTTTGAGTTCCTGTAGACTAGATACGAATTTGAAACTAGTAAATTGCATGTTAATTGGCCACTTATCTCGTGTTAGCTTTGTTAGTGCTTCTTATTTCGGTTCGCAGGTAATGAAATTGGAAATAAGTCGAATTCATAAGGAAAGTAATACGTTTTTACAGGATTAAAATGTCCTCTAGTCAAGTTTACACTCAGACGAAAATATTTCTCATTCACATAATTCTTGAAACTATATTTATATAAATGGAAGGAAGCCCCACAAGGGCCGATGCCTGCTAGAGCTCTGTGGGATTGTTCAAAAGAGTTACAGTGGCCCTAAAACGCATAGGGCAACTGAAGGAACACAGGTAAGTTTTAGTTTGTAAAGGTCTAACACACCCTCTCGCTCCTCACAGGACGGGAAGAGTTATTTAAAGATTTCACACTTTAAAAAATAAGCATATTTATAGAGTATAGAGAATATACTTGTAGAGTTTCAAAACCCTATCATCGCTCAATGTAGGTTTCTCTGAACAAACTTTGGACCCCCGTTTCTTCCCCTTGGGAGTGAATTTTAGAAAACCCTCTCTTAGTGCTCACCTGTCATAATGCAAAATGTCACGCTCCTAGTCCCAGTAAATTCAACTATGTGTTGATATGTCAGTCGATCAGTATTTCCTTTTTATATAGATTTCCTTTGTATATAGATTTTATTTATCTATTTACAAATACCTACTCTACAGGCTAGACCCAATGCGATATTATAGTTTTCTTATTTTAAATAGTACCACTGTTTATATCTTCCGAAGACCGAGATAGTACGTCCTTGTAAAATGTAAAAAACCCTACCACTTAACAATAACTGAACTTAATATGTAAGTGTCATACTTAATTATATAATTAAACATTACTTAACAAGTAACTTTTCTATGCAAAATAATAACAACATGAACATACAACAAACACAACTTATCAAATACAGCCTAGAAAACGTGACGCAATTAAAACCAACATCGTATAAAAATACAATAATTGAAATATATAAAGGTTGTGTTCATTAGAAGGGCAGCGGCACGTGTATACGCACAATCGTCAGTTAGGCCAGTAACAGACAGCATGCGGCATTCGTTACCCGGCCTGACATTCCAATAGAGCTTGAGAAGCCGCCAGCTGTCGGGAACCAGCCTTATGACCACACTCGTAATACTGAGTTTATGAATGAATGTGTTGAGTAGGCTAATGAATGACGGGATTTAGTGCTGATTAATTTTATTTTCTTTCTTTTTTTTAAATAAAATATACCTATCAGGACTCTTTATAGTTTTCATCAGTTCTAGATTCAAATTTAAGAAAGTTTAGGTACCTATACATGTTATGATAATGGGGGGAAACTTATTGGGCATAGCACGTCGAATGGCAATGTTTTTTTTTTTATAAAACCTTCCTACGTAAACTATCTTTATTTTTTAGTTTAGTATTTATTTAGTATATTGAAATTGCATAAAGCCGCGCAATGTGCATTTGTGCTAAATAGTATATAACAACATATATATAAAATACATACGTTACTGTGTTCTTTAAATGAGAATTCCAACTAATAAAATTTTATCTTTCAAAGAAATATCGAGACCTGATACAAAAAGTTTGGTTTTAGGAAACCAACGATTAAAGATTCGCAGGCGGTATTCAAGATATTTTAAGGAAAATTGATAACAATGTGGATATCGCTTAAAAATATATATTATGTATTTTTTTAAGTCTATGCCGGTAGACCTGTTCTTTCTAAGTAACTCTATGACTTAAAATCGAAATATTCAAATTTTGGATTAGGTTTCGATGATTCTAATGGTGCGAAATTCAAGTATAGTACAACTAAAGTATCTAGTGTAAGAAATCACAGACAAATTCAATTTTATAGGGTTTACACACATAACTAAAACTTTAATGATGATTGACTTGATACACCGTCTTTAAAAAAAAAACAGTTACTGATTTAACGATAATGATACTAATTTATTCATATTTATGATTGAAGCGCTATGAAAATGCCGCTGCAGCTGCTGAGACCCTCAAAAGGCTCAAATACTGTAATCTTATTGGTTATTACAGTTTTTAGCCTATAGCGGTCGAAACGCGTGGGTTATGGGTATGGGGTCCGATTGCGCGTCTCTTTTTTAAGGTTTTAAATTTCACACCGACTGATCGACACTTTGCTTGATCAGAGGGCTGGCTCGTTCTTCGCTCAAAGAATTAGCATTGCCATTCAACGTGGCCATGCTGCCAGCCTTCTGGGCATATTTCCTAACGGCAGCGATGTGGAGGAGTACTTCGACGCCTGAGTGTATTTTGTGTTTTTGTACTAGATGTACATAGTTAGGTTTAGCATAAATACTTAGTTTAGCTAATATTAAAGATTCTTATATCTATCTATGTTTTTTTTTTATAGTGAGAAGGAGTTTACTGACTAAAACTCACTTCTACGAGTATGTTCCTTCTTTGCCTTAGTTTCAGGATCCCAGAGTAGTCTTTCGCACAAACCATGGCTCCAGTCGGCTTCAACGTTGCTTGACCCGGTTTTCCTGACATCTCTTTGAGGAGCGCGCTGAACACTTTGCGCCGTTATATACGTGGATTTAATAACTGTTACAAATCAGAAATAATAATAAAGTTCCATAACTACTCCATGACAATTAAAGTGACATTATTACTATTTGATTTAGAGGTACCCACGCAGTATTGGCTAAAGAAGCTTCTAGAAAAACCAGCCAGGTATTATTTGTGTTAAAGTCGAACAAGTCGCAAAACTATTTAAATTGTTAAATTTGAAGACAAACCTGATCACTAATTAAAAACTGGACCAAAACGTTGTAACTGGACCAAAACGGTGAAACAACTGGTTTCACCATTCAGGTTACGTACCCACTAAAGTATTTGAGTAATTTGAATTAAATTCAGACTAATAAATAATACATTCTTTTTTTTATAATTACAGCAATATTTTGTAAATTTTAATTTAATAATCATTTTTATTTACTATTTTTAGTTTGAACTACAAATAAGATACTAAATCGGCAGACGTTTTTGTGCCTTATACATTTTCTCGGAGTTTCCTTGCGTGATCGCATCATTAATGAAGATATCCGCAGGAGAACCAAGGTCGCCAACTGAGCCCGAAGAATCGCCAAACTTAAGTGGCAGTTAGCAGGGCACATTGCTCGTAGAACAGAAGGTCGATGGGGCCAAAAGGTTCTGGAGTGGCGAGCGCGCACCAGAAGACGCAGCATTGGAAGGCCTTCCACAAGATGGACTGCTGACCTGATGAGAGTCTCGGGAATGCGATGGATGCGAGACGCACAGGACTGTTCGTTGTGGCGACACTTGAGGGAGGCCTATGTCCTGCAATGGACATCTTTCGGCTGAAATGATGATGATGGTGAAATTTTATCAAAGAAAAATCTGGGGTGAGGGTTAGAAGGCAAAAAATAGCCAAAAATTTATTCTCAGACTTACCAAATATACACAAAAAAAAACATAAAAATCGGTCAAACTGTTTTGGAGAAGTCGAACCTGTCCAACTGTTAACTTGATAGGAGATTTTATTTATTAGACAACTATTGTGTAGAGGAGCAATGGTGGCCCAGTGGTAACGGTCCTAACTTAGCCTAGCTTCGTGTAATTTATTTCATCACCACTGCTCTCTAAACTGTGATGGAAAACATCGTGAGGAAACCGGCACGTCCTAGAACCAAAAATTCAAAGAGATGTGACATCTACCAATCCACACTAGGCCCGCGTGGTGAATTACGGCCAATTCCCTCTGCTAGAGATAACGCCTGAGTACCAGCAGTAAAAACATTATAATTCTGATTGTGCTATTATTATGCTAGATTGACAGTTAAAATCTATTTTACTATTTTAAAACAAATGAATATCATCGCTTCCGTAAAGCAAGAATATTTGAATTAACTTTTAGTAAAAAACAAAATCATAAATCAAAAACTCTTGTGCTAGATACACTAGTGTAGTTTTAATACTCCACAAACAAAGTCTTAAGTGAGAGCCTTATTTTAGTTGTTTCTGCCTCAAATCTGGAATAACTTTGCATAGCATGAATCGTAAAAAGCGCGCCGTACGTAAAAGATGCATGCATAGCTGGGTAGCGTTCTGATTTAATAGAATAGAGGGCCATAGATGTAGGGACACACTGTGCTCCTACTCGGCCGCATTTCCGTTTATTTTGTTCTTGTGATTCTTTAGTTGTATGTTGTTTACATTGATGGTTATGTACTTTTTTATTATTTTAAATATTAATACAATGTACATTATTATAATAAACTTTCTAGTCATATTCAAGAACTAAGCCTTAATAAATCAAATCATTTGTAAAGCGAAAACTTTTGCAAAAGGCTTTTTACACTGTAAAGGACTATGTTGAGGACAAAAAAGGTTGGCAATTGACCTGCTCCAGTACGCTCTGTAATTGTTGTAATTTTTTTTTATTTTTCTTTTCTTTTGAGTTTTGTTTTTATATTTCAATTGTGCTTTTTTATATTCTTTTTATAATTTTGACATTGATAATTATTTTCTACAATTTGACATTGATATTTGTTTTTATTTAGCAATATGTATTTATTTATTTTGACATAAATATTTACTTTGTGAAATAGTACATTTTTCAGACTCTAAACTAATTTTATTAAGGGCTACGTTTGTAAGAAGTTTGTTTGTAAAATGTCGGTGATTTTGGAAGTAAATCATGAAAACCTACCTACCTATTTAATTGTGAAAATCTCTCTTTGACAGAAAAATACAGTTTCACTGCCATTGGCTAGTTTGCATCTCGAAAATATCATTATCATTAATTATAAATTGCCTTGATAAATAAATTTACACTAATATAATAAAAAAGAGGACAGATTTGTATTTTTATTTATAATAAACAAATTCAAAAACTACTAGATAAACTTGAAAAAGTCTTTCACCAATATAATGCTATTTTATCACTAAAGCCCCTCGCCCATGACGACTTTTTGTAGCGATGCTGTCGCGCGTTTTGTAAGCGCTACAGCATCGCTACTAACGTGCGTAAGTCGCATTTGCAAGCGCCACAGAAAAGATCCAACGCGCTGCTTTAGTAGCGCGTTGGCGTTTTTTCTGCGAAGCAGTAATGCTAGCGAAGGAGGAGGCCCCACCCGCCGAGATTTTGACCCCGACTACCAACCACGGTAGAGACGCGGGCTTGCGAACGTCGAGCAACGGGTAGCTCGCCGTCCGGCCGTTCGGTAATTAACCGGACCGAGCCCAGTCGTCAACAGCGCATCCACGCGCTCCTCAAAGAGATGTCAGCAAACCGTAGGGGCCCAGCAGGGCCGATGCCCGCTAGCTAAGACCGCAGGGAATTTCTGAAAAGGAAACCCGTAGTACTAGAACACAAAGGGTAATTGAAAGACACAGGTGTGGTTTAATTCAGTAAAAGTCTGACACGCCCTCCTGCTCCACCCAGGGCGCGAGACGTCATAGGATGATTTCCCAACTTAAAAAGAAAAAACGCGCTACTGACGCGCTGCAGCATCGCGACTGTATCGATGCGAACGCGCGACAGCATCGCTAAAAAAAGTCGCCGAGGGCGAGGTCCCTAAGTCACACAAGTATCTATATTTCCGAAACCGCCGCGCTGGCAGAAGCTAGTACAAGTATTACAATATTTTGACTCTGCGCACCATGTTTTCTTCTTCCATATTTCTGTATTACCTCCTCCCTTTCTTGTACATTGTGTAGATTTTCTTTCACACATGTAGTTCATCCAAGTGACGCGTGAGGCGGTTCAGTTGGCGTAGTGTATGAGCAATTGGCTTCTACATTTTGTGTCGCTGGGTTTGATTCCCACGCGGAACCAGTTTTTGTATGGCTTACAGGTAGTTATACCGGATCTGAGTGTCTTATATTGTATGGCCAACAGGATGTATCGGTTCTGGGTTCCTTATATAATTATGTGACTTTACATGTTTGTAAACGCACCTAAGTTACAGAAGTAATTCCTAGTATGGAACAACTTTTGAAAAACAAAGAATAAAAGAAGAGGAAATCTCCAGTTTCCTTAAATTTTTTATTACTTCTAATAACAGTAAAATTCTCTTCCCCACCAGCATTGTACAGAGTTCTTCGCAAACCATCTTCGTTAGCCACGGTGGTAGGGGGCAGGGTCGCGCGTGCGGCCTCCTTGCTCGTTTTGCGGCGCGCATGCGTCGTGACCGCGCGCGGTCTCTCGTCACGCGTCCCGCCCTGCGCAAGCGCACACCACTATTTTATCGCATTAATTATTTGGAAAAGGATTCCCGAAGAGCCAACATTCTTGTGCGCTTGTCAGCTGTGGGAACCGCGTTTAATGATTAGATGGAAGTTTAATCATTTTAATAAGAAATGGTTTTAAGGATTAGATTAGTCTTACAGACTCCACGATAGTGGAACCCAGTGTTGTTTGTTTACTATATAATCTTGAAAATGAAAGGTTTTATTTATTTAGCCCATCACAACGTCCAAGTAAGTTTTACCTTACATCTGTTTAATCTTAAACTTAGTTTTGATCCAGATATCCAGATCTAACTTACAGAAACATATTTTGTTTTTTTTAATATTGTGTGTTTGTATATCGCAGGGCCCTGGGGTCTGAGGGCACTTTTCGTGGAACGTGGTACCAACCGATGATTATCCCTGTACGCGCTTTAAGGAAAACGAAAATATAAAGCTATAGAATTTGTATTAAGACAATGGTCCCTGTCTGAATAATGTATCCATCGAGAAAAAAGGGTATTATTATTATTAATAAGCATCGCTATCTCACCTAAATACCAGGTTGTAGCTATCAAGAAACCCCCTTCAATATCCCTGATTAGCTGAACGCACACTCAATGTGTTCCCAAAACGTCCCACGTGTGAATATGGCTAGGATGTCCACCATGTACCGAAGGCGCATCGTTGTACGTATAGTGAACATATGTTAGAACGGACGTGGTGGAACCGTGGAATTAAATTATGAAAGTCCGACGCACACTTCCGTAATCGATAGACAACCGACAGTCTAGCAGATCTGCGTCGATGTTTCAAACAAAAAGAGATATAATGAGATTGATTGAGATAGTACGATGGTACGATGATTGGAATCACAAAAATTGATGTAATTTAATAATAATATTTCACAACTATCACACAAAGACATCTTGTTCGACAACAGCCACAAACTTAGCAGAGGTGGTAGTATGAGTAACTACTAGACAACTGATAAACATACTTATAATTTTCTAAATACATATAAATTACACCCAGACACAGAACAAATGATGACACTCATCACACAAACGTTTATCTTGGGTGGGAATCGAAACGACCTCTGGTATAACAGTCAGGGCCACTAACCACTAGACCAACAGGCAAGTCAAATAATTTAAGTCAAAGTCAAAGATTTATTTGCAGATAAATATTATGGTTTCAAAAGTTATTACAATGGTTGTAGTATGATAGTAGCTTAACATATTAATTAATCATAACACGATATGCAATAATTTTTGTTATAGTTAAAATTAGATCATTAATTAATCTAAATTTTAGATTTAAACTAAAAGAATTCTCCACGCACCAGAAGACGCAGTGTTGGAAAGCCTCCCACAAGGTGGACCAAGACTTGGTGAGACTCGCGGTAATGCTATGGATGCGAGACGCACAGGACCGTTCGTTATGGCGACACTTGGGTAAAGCATATGTCCAACAGTGGACGTTCTTCGGCTGTAACCATGATGACGATGATGAATTCTTTTATGGTATAGAAGTAATTCTCAATTAACCACTTAAGCCCTTTTGAAGCGTACCATTGGAAGTTCTTTAATTTTTATTAAGCGAAATATAATACCTACCTAGCTATAATAAATGTACATACCCGTAATTATATAAGGTGTTAAAAAATTAACTTTAAGAACTTCGAGGGGACATTGTACTCCTCATTACGAACAACTTTTACTATGGGACCAAACTTGAAATAGCGAAAAAAAAATCAGCTGCTCCATACATTTTGACGAGTTATGCGAACAGAAATGTAGGGAACAGCTGATTTTTTTTTTCACGATTTCAGGTTTGGTCCCATAGTAAAAGTTGTTCATAATGAGGAGTACAATGTCCCCTCGAAATTCTTAAAGTTAATTTTTTAACACCCTATAAAAGCCAGCTGAAATATATAGAGCAGCCCATTCGCTATAATAATTAAATACGTACCGTAATATGATCGAAACCACAACGCGTACTCGGCTAATGGAATATAATTAAATTTTCAGTACCGTTGACGCTGTTCATCCTCTTGATAAAGTACCTACTATATCAGTGGTTCCCAACCTTTTTGGGGTTCCGTACCCAAACGGAAAAACGGGAGCTTATTGCTATCACTCCGCTATCCGTTTGTCTGTCACCAGGCTGTATCTCATACCACCGTGATAGCTACACAGTTGATTTTTTTTTTATTTCCTTGGCCGCTATAACAACAAATACTTAAACAGAATAAAATAAGTTTTTAGTGGGGCTTCCATTTAACTAACGTGATTTTTTTTTGCTGTTTTTTACTACGATCGATACATCAGAGTCCTTCATGCGTGAGTCCGACTCGCACTTGGCCGGCTGTTTACCAATTACCACTTGAGTTTCTTTATGGATAGCAGGGTCGTCCCTGCTATAGACTTTTTGAGGGTCGAAGTTGTATTTTTGGTGCACAATAAGTCAAAGTCAAAGCGTTTATTGCGAACTAATTGTTCGCAAAAACGCTTTCAAAAAAAAAAAAGAATATCTATCTATATTCTCGCGACTTTTCGCTAAGTCCAAAATAAAACTTAACAACATACTTACATAAAATAAAAGCTTATATCATAAATTAAAAACCCTAAAGTAAAAGTAACGAGTAAGTTGTCCAGCCTGGGCAGAGCACCGCCGTTTCCCCGTGGGGGCGATCGACAGCAGCGGTCTCTCGCGCCGGGCCTTGATACAGGCCATGGTCCGGAGTGAGGAGGAGTGGCAGGCGGTCGCCTCCATCTGCTGAGTAGTAAATAGCAAAGGAGGAGGCCGCACGTGCACGTGCGAAGCAATGGCCCTCGCGCCCATTTCCGGCTACCGTAGGTGCGGGCCTGCACACAACAATGGGTAGCTCGCCGTCCGATCGTCCGGTAACCGTCCAGACCGAACCCAAGTCGTCGACGGCGCGTAGTGTTCCACGCGCGCCTTAAGGAGATGTCAAGCAACCGTAAGCCGTAGACCCAGCAGGGTCGAAGCCTACTGGGGCCATGGGTGATGCGAAAAAGATCCCCGGGGCCCTGGAAAAATGGCAAAGAAGGAACAGGAGTGGATTTTTTTTTCTGACACTATCTCCCGCCCCGCCCAAGAGCGGTGGATGTCATTAGATGGTTTTCCCAACCGAAAAAAAAAACTTCTATAAGTTCGTAATTTCAAATGGCCGGAAAGCTCGTCGCTGCCCCGTCCTCAGTGGTCCCCGTATACACCCGATTAACATCCAGGTTAGTGTTTGTACTTTTTTACTCTTGAGGACCACAGGGTTTCGTTTAACTAGCATCAGGGAGCAGTGGCTTGACCCATCTACTTCCCAAAAAAATTAGAAGGGCAGCTGAATGATGAAGAACGAAACTTATTTTCACACTTTTTAGCAACTTTTAAATTACGGTAGATTTAATTTATAAATCATAGGCTTAATTTTAAAAGGTCATTATTACCCAATCACCTATTTTTTTTTCTGTTAATACTTCATCTTTTTTATTAACTCTTGTCACATAATTAATAACATGAGATCGCGGAATGCGATAAGGCCGCCAATTGTATGTTTTTTAAAATATTAGGCTCAAATGTATAATTTATTATCTTGGTGTACTATAAAGTATATATAAATAAATAAATTCTCCTGTACGTGTGTTTGTCACCTAACTTCTCCTAAACTGCTTGACCGATTTGAAAGTAATTTTGTGTGTATATTTGAGCGGGTCTCTGGATGGTTTGAAAATACAATTGGATCTTGTAGGTGTCGCTACAATCGGATTGTAATTTTTTCTTTGACGTCAGCGCGGATTCTGTCAAAGTGACATGTGTCACTTTTCACTTAACTCGTTCATTCGTTCTCAAGCTTCCGTACTATTGACTTAAACGACATATATATTATTTTTTCTTTTTTATCATCAAAAAACTTCTGCCGCCCTGGATGGAGCAAAAGGAAGTGTCAGAATTCTACTGCCTAAACCCACCTGAGTTCTTTCAGTTGCTTTTTACGTTTCCCGAGCAGTGGTAACTGTTCCACATAATTCCTCATCCCTTGCAAGCATCGGCCTTTATAAATACAGGCTACATACAATAAAAACGAAGCTCATCAAATATGTATAGAACGTTGAACTACGTACAAACATTGTAACTTTAACCGATTTCTGAGTACCTGTAGTAATACCTCCGTTTACATTTACATGAAAGCTTTCACCACAGATCAGTCTGTTTCGGTGTTTTCCCATACAAACTGTATGCACTAGATAATAAATTCCGGGTTCCTAAACACAGGCATAAAATGGTAAAAACAAATAGCGGTGGAGCGTGCGTGTAATTCCCTCATTATTGATTGTAGGAATCGTTGGTTAGGGTGTGTTCAAAAGGAAAGAAAGAAGGAGAAATATTATTTCAAGATTTTTTTAAGTGGATTCTGATTTGTTCAGGAATTGACATAACTGCCTTTTTTTTCTTTCTTTATTTATACATTACCTATATTATATTTATACACTTTTATACATACACTATTAATTTGAACTTTCATATACAGTAATGGTACATATATGTTAATGTAACAATATATTCTCTATCAGAAACCTATGGGATAAGAAAATAATTATATCGACATCGGTCCACATTGACCGAGAAATCGGTGAACAACAACACAACACCTTCTTTTTGAAATCGGTTAAAAAGAATAAACTGTCGTCAGTGTTTTTCTTTTTTTGGTAGGTGAGAAAACATCCAATGACTTCTTCCACTCAAGGGTGCACTATAAAAAATATACTTTGAAGTAGAATTATGTATTATTAAGATTGGGTACTTAAAACAATAAAACATAAACTAATTGTATTATGCTATAATAATAAACAAATAAATATTAGGATAAATATCGAAACATTATAATTGTAGCGACATCTATGGCGCCACATACGAACTAAAAATTTAAAAATCGTGCATCGCGCAATTAGACCCCTCCGTGAGACTTAAACAAGCCCCTAGCCAAGTTACAACCGTTTCGTTTCGATTCTCTTTTCGTTGTTCGCCTCAAGTCGGCCACGCCTCCTATTCCTTTGTTCTGACCACGTGACTGAGCGTTGAAATAACGTCAAAATAAAGGAATCGGAGGCGTGGCCTACTCGAAGCGATCGACGAAAAGAAAATCGAAACGAAACAGTAGTAACTTGGCTAGAGGGGAAGAACCTACCTAAACTAACTTACTTTTTTGGTTTTTCTTACAATTATTATATTTTGAGTTCTCTTTTTTATTTAGAGGTATGCGAAACAGGGTGTAAAATTCCACAAATCTACGTTGAAAAGAAAGGACCTCCGACCAGACAGGTGTTATGTCTGGTTCGGACAATTGCCCGGCAAATGTTTTCGGGCTGTTGTATAATATAATTGTTTAATATATATAAATAAAAAAGGGAACTCAAAATATAATAATTATAACAAAATCAGAAAAATAAGTTAGGTTAGGTAGGTTCTATTAGGCATAGCATTCCAGACAATTGCAAACTTTGTCGGAAGTTATTAAGTATATGTATATACTCACTAAATACCTTCACAGAAAAAAAAAACGTGGGCAATTTTGTCTAATAGCTTTTATTCAGGCAGTTATGCAATTTTTTTATAAACTCTTTTTTGTTCTTCAAGACATCATTAATTTTCAAAAACCCATAAAAACGCTTGGCTATTTACACAAATTATGACAAAACCAATCAATCTTCCTCAATAATTATGCTCAGTTCGCACATCGCTGCTGTGTCATTAGCGACATGCGTAAAGGCTTATGCCAAGATATTTTGCATTGTCATTACTTTTGATTTATAGTACGAACCCAGTTGGCCTGTGATAACTGTTTTTTTTTAATAGTAACCTCATCATAAACAATGCAGTTATCAATTCAAAAGATTTCTGCGCTGAAATTTATTAAAAATCGTTCGTTAATTTTTTTTAGTATTTTGTTGCCTATATCCAGAGAGTTCAACATAAGATATGAAACAAGCTAAAATGTCAAAAATGTGTGTGTGTGTGTGTGTGTGTGTAAATGCGTGTGTAGTGTGTGTAATGTGTGTGATGTGTGTGTGTGTGTGTGTGTTCTTAGTTTAAATTAAGTACTATACATAACCCCCCTAAATACATAATGCAACAAAAAAACAGGCCCCAAGTGCCCGGCGACTCCAGCGGTTGTGCTAGCGTGGACGGGCGTGGGCGCAGCCCTGGGGTCTGGGGTGCTAAGAATCTCCGGGTGGGATCGATCAACCGTCGACGACTGGACCTGGCGACGTACAACGTGCGTACACTCCGGTCCGATGAGAAGATCGCCGAACTCGAAGAGGAGTTGAGCAGGTTACGATGGAGTATTGTGGGATTATCCGAAGTCCGAAGACAGGGAGAGGACACGATAATCCTAAAATCTGGTAACCTGCTCTATTTTCGGGAAGGAGACCAGCAGTCCCAAGGAGGTGTCGGGTTTATCGTCCACAGGTCCCTTGTTAACAATGTGGTGAGGATCGAGAGTGTGTCGACCAGGGTGGCGTACCTTATACTCAGAATATCATCAAGATATTCGCTGAAGGTCATACAGGTATACGCTCCGACCTCGACACACCCCGACGACGAAGTAGAGACCATGTATGAGGATGTATCCAGGGCCATTCATGGTTATAAGTCTCACTTCACCGTGGTTATGGGGGACTTTAACGCGAAACTGGGCAAACGCGACGGTGACGAGCTGCGAGAGGGGCAATTTGGGTCTGGACGTAGGAACCACCGGGGACACCTACTGGCCAGTTTTATGGAGAAGGAGGGCCTCTACATGATGAACTCCTTCTTCAGAAAGCGTGAGCATAGGAAGTGGACCTGGCAAAGCCCTGATGGTGCAACTAAAAATGAGATTGACTTCATCATGTCCACAAAGAAGCAAATATTCAATGATGTCTCTGTGATCAATGGTGTGAAAACCGGAAGTGATCACCGCCTGATAAGGGGCTCATTGAATATCAATGTCAAGCTTGAAAGGTCACGACTGATGAGGTCTACGCTCCGTCCTGCACATATCCAGATCCAAAACTCCGAGAGCTTTCAGCTCGAACTTCAAAATCGTTTCGAATGCCTAGGAAGCTCTGTGGATGAATACAACGATGGGTTCGTGGAAACTGTCCATACGGTCGGGTCTAAATTCTATAAGACTCGTACAAGTAAGAGCAAGAGGCTCACAGATCGAACTCTCCAGCTTATGAAGGAGAGGCGTGAGATGATTCTGCAGTCTTCAGACGATGCGTGCACATATCGGCAGCTCAATAAACAGATCTCTAAGTCCTTGAAACGCGATCTCCGTCACTTTAATACCGGAAAAATTAAAGACGCGATTGAGCGAAATAAGGGCTCTAAGGTGTTTGCAAGAGATCTGTCTATTGGGCAGAGCCAGCTCACGAAACTGAAGACCGACGATGGCAGAGTCATATCCGCCAAATCGGAGCTTCTGGGAGCAATCGAGGCTTTTTATGGACAGTTGTACACGTCAATCACAAAACCCACTGCGAATCTAGCAAACGACCCAAGAGCTAGATTGACCCGACACTATACCGAAGATATCCCGGACGTCAGCCTGTACGAGATTAGGATGGCTCTGAAGCAGCTTAATAACAAAAAGGCACCAGGTGATGACGGAATTACGGCCGAACTCTTGAAGGCGGGTGGGAAACCGATTCTTAAGGCCCTTCAGAAGCTGTTTGATTCCGTCATATTCGAGGGAAAAACGCCACAGGCGTGGAGCAGAGGTGTGGTGGTACTCTTCTTTAAGAAGGGCGACAAGGCCCTGCTCAAGAATTATAGGCCCATCTCACTTCTGAGCCACGTCTACAAGCTGTTTTCCAGAGTCATCACGAACCGTCTCGCGCGCAGGTTCGACGACTTCCAGCCTCCCGAACAAGCCGGATTCCGAAAAGGCTTCAGCACCATAGACCACATACATACGCTACGGCAGGTTATACAGAAGACCGAGGAGTATAATCTGCCTCTGTGCCTAGCGTTTGTGGACTATGAGAAAGCCTTTGATTCGATTGAGACTTGGGCTGTGCTGCAGTCTCTCCAGCGGTGCCAGATTGACTATCGGTACATCGAGGTGCTGAAGTGTTTGTACAAAAACGCCACTATGTCAGTCAGACTACAGGACCAGACCTCGAAACCTGTCCTCCTGCAGCGGGGTGTGAGGCAGGGAGACGTCATTTCTCCGAAACTGTTCACGGCCGCAATGGAGGATGTCTTCAAGGTTCTGGACTGGAGTGGATTAGGCATTAATGTCAATGGCGAGTACATCACTCATCTTCGGTTTGCCGACGACATAGTAGTCATGGCTGAAACTGCGGAAGAGCTCAGCACAATGCTAAATGACCTCAGTAGAGCTTCCGAAAGAGTGGGTCTCAAAATGAACATGGACAAAACTAAAGTCATGATAAACATCCATGTAGCACCCACTCCGATCAAGATCGGAGACTCTGCACTCGAAGTTGTAGATGATTACGTTTACCTGGGACAGACAATCCAGTTGGGTAGATCTAATTTCGAGAAAGAGGTCAACCGTCGAATCCAACTCGGCTGGGCAGCGTTCGGGAAGCTGCGCGGTATCTTCTCATCCAATATACCACAGTGTCTCAAGACGAAAGTCTATGACCAGTGCGTGTTGCCAGTGATGACATATGGTTCCGAAACGTGGTCGCTCACAGTGGGCCTCATCAGAAGGCTCAAAGTCACCCAAAGGGCAATGGAAAGGGCTATGCTCGGAGTTTCCTTGCGTGATCGAGTCAGAAATGAAGATATCCGCAGGAGAACCAAGGTTGCCGACATAGCACGAAGAATCGCCAAACTTAAGTGGCAATGGGCAGGGCACATTGCTCGCAGAACGAATGGCCGTTGGGGCCAAAAGGTTCTGGAGTGGCGACCGCGTACCGGAAGACGCAGTGTTGGAAGGCCCCCTACAAGGTGGACCGATGACCTGGTGAAGGTTGCGGGAATCCGATGGATGCGAGACGCGCAGGACCGTTCTTTGTGGCGACATTTGGGGGAGGCCTATGTCCAGCAGTGGACGTCTATCGGCTGAAATGATGATGATGATGATGATGACTATACATAACAATGTATAGTACTTAATTTAAAAAATGAAAGCGTCGTGAAAAGTTCTGCACAAGTGCAGTCTTCAGTGCAAGTCATAGTTCGACTATTTTTGCATATGAAGAAGCTTTAGTAACAATTTTTTAAGATGGACTTGGGTTGATATAATTATTTCAGTCGCAAGACATCCATTGCTGGTCAGAAGCCTCCTCCAAGGGTCCCCTGACGACCGGTCCTGTGCGTTTCACCTCCATCGTTAAACCACGACCCTGACTAGGTTATCGGTGATCGATCTCGTGTGCCTTTACGCATGTCGCTAATGACACTTCATTAGCGGCATGCGTAAAGGCTTATGCCAAGTTATTTTGCATTTTCATTACTTTTGATTAATAGCACGAACCCGGGTGGCCTATGATAACTGGTTTTTTTTTAATATCAACATCTTCATAAACAATGCAATTATCAATTCAAAAGATTTCTGCGCTAAAATTTATTAAAAATCTTTCTTTCCCTTTTTTAGTACTTCGCTGCCTTTTAGAGAGTTCAACATAAGATATGAAACCAGCTAAAATGTTTCTTTTCCTAGTCTGTCACTTGTTATGTATAGTGCTTCTTTTAAACAATAATAATAATAATAATTCTTGTATTTTTCTCCCTACAATATCACAGCAATTACAAAACTAAGACAATGACAATAATTGGGTTCATACTGTGGAAGACTGGTGCCTAAGGAAGGCTTTTGGGCTGTATTTCAGGTCACCAGGTCTTCCCCTCTTTAAACAATGAAAGCATTATGTGAAAAGTTCTGCAGAAGTGCAATCTTCAGTGCAAATCATCGTAGGACTATTTTTGCATATCAAGAAGCTTCAGTAAATTTTTTTTTAAGATGGACTTGGGTTGACCACTGCTGGTCAGAGGCCTCCTCCGACGGTCACACGACGACCGGTCCTGTGCGTTTCACCTCCATCGTTAAACCACGACCCTCACTAGGTTATCGGTGATCGGTCTCGTGACCTGTGGTGTAAATGGACATAGAGAAATATAAACACCTAAGTGTATCCAAAAGTGTAACTTCACAGACATGTGCTGGGTAAATTTTTCAAGTGGGCGCGGATGTCCAAATCTAAAACAATGAGCAATAGCAAAAACACTCAAGGGCCCGATTATGACGGAAACTAAAACTGCACTATTAAATTATTGAAAACTCAACATTTCTAACAAGGAATCGGAGTACACAGATCTAGGAAATAGTCCTCGTGCTTCTTTTAAGTTAAATTAGTAATACATTTCAAGGTAAATCTGAACAAATCCTACATATTCCGATAACTTTTTTTATAATAATTTCAAGAACGTGAGGTTCATAAAGCTAGGTCGCGTATTTTTGAGATATCGTCGTTTTTTTGAACGCGGGAAAGTGGTATAGCGGATGTCGTGTCGGATTGTTTATGTGACGCTTTAGGCTTCGTTCACACGGCATTGTCCTGCACGTTTTTTTGCAGTATACGTCTTAAGGTATAAATAATGACCATACAACTTACATAGATTTATTCATACGTCGATTGTACTGCAAGAAAACGTGTACCGCTTATACGTTTAAACGCATACTCAACGGACTTGTCAAGCAAATCGAATGAACTTTGACGTATTCGGTTCACAGTGGCATATGGTATAGCTTTGTCTCCTTCACGCGACATAGTGTCATACGTTTTTTATCGAATAGCAACCGAAGAAGCGTTTAGTACGTGAGCGTCTTTTAGAAGAATGGCACGTATTTTATGTTTGACTTGGTTTGATATTCAAAATGGTTGAGAAATCTTCTATAGATAACGAACTATTAATTTCTTTAGTTGAACAAAATCCCGTTTTATGGGATAAAACTTTGGAACGGTGGCGAGACCGTTGGCAACTTCGATACCTGTATAAAAGTACAACCAAGCGTGGATCCATCAGTGACGTCTACTCACTGTGACAACTGTGTGGAAACTGCGGCTATTCGTTTCTACACGAATGAAAATTTACCATATGAACACCCGGTTGACTATACGTTAAAAAAACGATTACAAAAAAACGTGCAGGACAATGCCGTGTGAACGAAGCCTTAAGCGTGTGGGCGTTTTTAACGGACGACCGGATTACCTAATTTTTATAATGTTAAGCAGTTTTTGTTTAAAGATATAATAAAAAGTAAAAAATAACGATTTGTAAAGTTGACTACACAGCGAATGTGTGATGAAAAAATAAAATTGAGCATCATTTCAAACATGGTAAGGTTAACGAACCTATGAACGAAATACATTGCTTTAAATTATGAATCATTTTACTTCCTGGAATCCGATTTCTATTAGCGACACTGTGGAATAGTGTCATAACGCAAACTGTTATTTTTTCTACAATGAATGGGTGCGATACGTGGCTACGCTACGAATAATGAATTATCAGAAACCCAATGATGTAGTTCTTTATAGTTTTTATCAAAATCGAGTCCGAGACTTCTTTGAGTACTTGTAAAAATGCCTCAAAATTTCGGATTTGGACACATGAAAAATTCATCATGTACTTATCTATTTTTTTTTCTTTTTTTTTCAGGTGGGAAAGAACAAATGCCTAAGGTGGAGCAAGCACTGGTTTATATCAATTAAAAAAAAAAAAAAAAAAAAAAAAAAAGAGGACATGTCAGACTTTTACTTACTAAAATCTACCTATGTTCCGCTATGTTCTAGGATCTCAGTAACTCTTTCCAACGATCCCGCAGTGTATATCTAAACTAGCCGCACAAGTGTGGAACGTCCCTACTCATGATTACACGGGACTCATGCAAAAACGAACAAGTGTATAGGCCGGTAAGTGGCCGCAAAGTGCAAGCTTACCCAGGGAATTGACTATACGAGTAGTATCCGTATAACATTCTGTATTGTGCACTCTACTTCCACGTCTTAATACTGCACATGATACTGTATTAATGATGAGTTTGGTGAGGTCAGACTTGATTTTACTGAAGATGTAAGGTCTTTTTCAATTATCTAAAGTTAACTTTTGTAATTTACGTGATGAGAAACAAAATATTTTTTTTTCGGCGGCCTAATGTATTTTATGGGTCTGGTTAAAAATAATTTTTGATTCAATTCGAAGACACTAAAAAGAAGATAAGACAGAAAATTCTATGTTGCAATTTGTCTCCATGAAAATTGAAATCAATATTTCAGAATTAAAATAAGTATATCTGTAGGTAGATAGTTTAGACAAAAGGATCTACCTAAACGCAAGTGCATTTTGTCTTTTATTATAATAAGCGCCACTAAATATTTATATGAGTGAGACCTAAATATAAATAGTAGGGAAATTAAGTCAACAGTTTATGCAACACTAATTCACCAGATAATGAACACCTCTTTTCGTAAGCTAGAATGCACTGTATGAATATAATTTTAAACACTGCAAACCTGAGTCCACTTTGACAACCCTGTCGCTACCCTACCCCTCTTCGACCCCTAAAGTTGGAAAACATAATAAAAAATTAAGCAGAAGGTTCACAGGTAATAAGCAAAATGAGTAAAAAATACAACAGAATTCCCCACCTACTTACCTTTCTTCAACTTCTCTCTGGCGTAATGTACCTAATGGCTAGTTTAAGAATATGTGATAAAAACTATTTCCTTCCACACGCCAATTAAAACCTACTAGATGTGATTCGAAACCAATAAAGAGCCGAAAAGGCGTTATTAAAATCATTATTCGATAACGTAAGTCGTCGTCGTTCATTTGGTTAGAGCTATAATAGGTACCTACTTAAACGTTGTTAAAATTGTTGACAGTGAAAGTCTGGTTTTCAATCGATTCAACTACCTACACCTTGATTGAAAATCAGTATTGGTCAATGAACACTTTTTAGGACGAGATAATTTACGTTAACTCAGTTCAACGCACTAGAAGGCGTAAACCTTCTGGTGTGTTCTTTACTCTGTGACTTTGTAGTTGATAATACAAACACGTTGCATATCTTCTCTCTGTTCGCCAGGATTCTGGGACCGGGACGTGAAGTGCCGACAAGGTGCTGTCGTTATTTCAAAATCGATAACTGAAGATTTTAGAGCATTATTGTTTTTGTTTTTTAACGTTTTGAATAATGCGATAATGGGTTTGGTCACCAGTTGCAGAGAATATCCTTAGAAACTATAAATATAAATTTAATTAATGATAATAATCACCCGAAAGGTAATGAAAAGGGCTATGCTCGGAGTTTCCTAGCATAGTCGAATCAGAAGTTAAGAAATCCGCAGAAAAATCAAGGTTACCGACATAGCGCAAAGAATCGTCAAACTTAAGTGGCAGTGGGCATAGACTTTAATTTATTAAGGCCACCACAGGCAAGTTTGGTTAAGCAGATGACCACCTCATAGGATGACCTACGAGAGTAGGCAGGTAGAATTATTGTCAGAAGGTCGCATCCGCAGAAACGATGGTAATGATTGGTGAAATGTTGAAAATGTCGCTAGATGTGCTGATGACGTCGTAAATACAATTTCCCAAAAACTGGATCAGATATACGTATTCTAAATACTAATGAAATATGGCTCCAAACATTAACTATTCGCTTTGAAAAACTCCTACAGTCACACAGACAAATCTTTTGACTGGTAGAGTATGCCTAAGGCCCGCCTTTGAACCTACCTTTGGTTGCATGAAGAATAAATAAATAAAAAGATCAACCTCACAGTCACACAATAAGCTTCATGATTTTAGGATTTTAATTTTGTTTTTTTTTTCACTTTTTCTTTTTGATTTATATTTAAGGAAGGAGTCACTCTGAATTCTGTAATACAGTTTCGTCACTTAGCTTAGAAGTCAGGGTTACAATTGTATGTGTCAAAAAAACTATTAGATATGATTTGATTTCAATTTTAACATTAATAAACGAACTTGAGTGCTTACGAATGCGAATGAAACTCCTGGAAAAGTCGTTACACTAGTGAAATCAGATGCGTGAGCGAGTACAAAATATAAGCGAAACGTTGTGTAGACAGCACAAAAATAGACAATATATTCATTGATTTAGGTAGGATAAAGTTATCCTACCTAAATCAATGAATAGGACGACCAGTTCTTGATATCAAAAACCGACTGCACACAGAAACTGCAATCAGTTTGTCTTACTAAAACTTCCAACAACTACACTTTATAGATTTACAAAAGTGTAAGTACATATAGGCACCAGACAGTGCCGAAATAAACACATACCTAGCGAGAGTAGCAAATTCTTCGGGCCCTGCGCAACATGGGCCCCCGATCGGACGTCCAAAAACAAGTCAGGATACCTCCTATATCATATGATATCTAACCAATTCCGGAATATCCATGAAGACAAAGTAAGCAACTGCAATGGAGCTATAGCTTCCTACGGGGCCAGCGGCTTGCGAGAAAAATAAGTTAGAAGAGTTTTAATTCCCTTGCACTGGCGCCAGTATACACTCAACAATTAACGCAGGTAACTGAACAAAACCTACTAAGAAACACCGTAAACTTTCACACAAACATTATAATTACTAAGAATGAAACCCAAGATATATAGCAAGTTAGCAATAACAAATACAGCGCTATTATTTTAGATGATTCTCCTAGTCGTAACCAGGATATGCTCCACAATATATCTTGAAATATTCGTATGTAAAACTGTTGAGGCGATCCATCTTCAAATACTGCCGTCGCAGCGATAATCATAAACATGGGACACACGAGTAGTTTTATGAACCACCTAAAGTATTGCGGCTTCCTTACTCATCTTATTAAAATTAAAATATTTTATATTTCTCGTAACTGTGGTACGTGCGATATGAATTACGATCATGTAAATGCTGCCTTATATGTTTAACTGAGGAAAATTAAGTTTTAGTAATTATGCCTTAATTGCTGGTAGTGGTTTCACCCTGCGAAAGTAGGTAATTGTCCCAAGGGACAAATAAATATTTTGGGACAATATATTAATTTATTTATTTTACATATTTATTTATCTATTAAATGCTTTATGCACACCTAAGTACAGAGGCGGACTTATGCCTTAGACATTTTCTACCAGTCAACCTTTGGGTGATGCAGAGACAATAGTGGTAGATGCAATAAAAGAGAGAGAGAAGACGAAACCAAGAATAGATATACTAATAAGACATATATATTATACAATTATACAATATATACTCAAAGTAATAAACTACATACCTTACTAACATAGTCAAACAATTAGTCCAAATCGACAATTGGAAAACATTAACGCTATGATGATACTACTGCCAACTTCTTACGAATTAGCTCTCGAACTTTAGTTTTGAATATTAATCGATTACATACTCCCCGGAAAAAGAAAATCGGTGTCTAAAAGGCTACATTGATTAGGCTTTTAATAAACTAGTGCGCTTCACCGTCAATCATTGCATCACTTCTTACCGTCATGTGGGACCGCATTTAAGCACTAGTTTACATCAATTAAAAAAATAAGCTATTGCAGGACATAGTTTGCCCGAGTGCCCATCCAAATCCGTTCAGCCATTCGAAGGTGAAGAAGTAACAAAAATGCAAACACTCGTATGCTAAAAAAGAACGTACGGGTCGTTTGTAAACTATCTATTTAAAACCAAACTAGAAACCTTTTTAGTTTTCTAATTCATACTTAAAATACAATTTCTTCGTCACAATTTAAGTTGATAAAGCTAAAAAAAAAAGTTAAAACGTGCCACACTCATTATGAATGTATCACTGAATTAAATTCAGACACCTATCCAAAAAAACAATGGGTCGTACCATTTAAAAAGAAAATAAGCAAATTGATAATGGCAAGTAAAAGAAAGAATTTTAAGACTAGACAGTTTACAATTAATGCTAGACTTGACAAAAAGGCTAACAACAAATAAAAGACGCTAGTTTGGTTTCTGGTTCAATAGAATTAATCAAACAGGTATTATTTCCGATGATATTAAGAAGTGGCCACAAGCCAGACACCTTTTTTGGGTTTTTATTAATATAGTGATACATTTTTTGTGGCCCGTCTGCCAATGAATAGAAACTAGTTAAGATGCACTTCGAAGACCACGATATAACAACTATGATATGATGAATGAATAAATGGATAGGAGCTTATACTTTCTACTAAGGTTACCGACATAGCATGAAGAATCGCCAAACTGAAGTGGCAATGGGCAGGGCACATTGCTCGCAGAACGGATGGCCGTTGGGGCCGAAAGGTGGACCGATGACCTGGTAAGGGTTGCGGGAATCCGATAGATGCGAGACGCATAGGACTGTTCATTGTGACGACACTTGGGGAAGGCCTATGTCCAACAGTGGACGTCTTTCGCCTGAAATGTTGATGAATGATGACTTTATACTGGCCGTCCTTGGATACTGTTCCGTTCCTTTTGGTTGTAGCTTGATGTTATGTAGCCTGTAACCTTTTTTAATAAATATGGTATCCAACACTAAAAGGTCTTCTCAATTCGAACTAGCAGTTCTTGAGATTTTATTATTAATATAGTTTGTTTCTTGTCTGACAATCCTTCCCTGTTTGAAACTGGACTTATAAGTTTGTATGTAGGGGGTAATCTCTGAAACTACTGAAGCGATTCTAAAAATACTTTCACTATTAGGTAACTGTACTATCGTTGAGTGCTTAAATTATTTTCATATTATAAGTTTTTTGGGCGTAGTCACTAGCAGAAGGTAAACCTATAAAAACTAAATGCCAGTATATTTTATTCAATGACTTACATCCATTTACCTGTTCTACATGGCTGTATGGCTGACTTATGGGGCATACATGTTTGTACAATTGAGTACAAGATCTGAGAATCGAAGCTGTTGCTACCTCTGTAACTACAACCACTTCAAGACTATAAGAAAATGGTTTTCTTTACGGATTTTTTGTTACTGTAAATTAATGCCTCTTCGATTGAAGCCGAAAATATATAGGCACCTAGGGTAGAGTGGGGCGATTACGAACAGTAGTTTATTACGAACAGTAAAGGGTTTATTGTCACGAAAATATTTTAAAGATTCGATGGCAATTGGTGTTTTAAAACATCAATTTTACGTATTTTTTAAATAGTAAACGTGACCCTGGAACGCACAAGGCAACTGAAGAATACAGATAGGTTTTCGTCAGTAAAAGTCTGATACGCCTGCCATTTTCATCTCTGAAAGTTTATGACGATATAAACTATTGAAAAAAAATCTTGTTTTTAATATATAGTAGGTTACTAATTCAAGTAATTATAAAATTTATTAGTATTTCAGTTTTTGCAATGGTGTGAGCATGATTTGAAATTTTGATTTATCCCATTCTAATTCAACGCGAAATTTAATTTCTATTCCAAACGAATACGAACAACTTGAATTTGATACAATCAACTCGCAATACTTGTTCTGCGATTTCGGTGGTCTCTCCGGTCCTATGCCCTTAGCTCTCGCTGGAACGCCCATACCAATCTGCTCCGACTTTCGGTACCTCGGGTCGCTTATCCAAGGAGATGGCGAGGTAGACCGAGACGTATCACATCGGATCAATACAGGATGAATGAAATGGCGACAGGTCACTGGAACAATTTGTGACCCACGGATGCCCCTCAAGTTGAAGGGTAAAATCTACAAGTCCGTGATAAGACCTGTCATACTGTATGGATCAGAATGTTGGGCTGTGAAAAAGACGCATGAAAAAAGATTGCATGTAGCGGAGATGAGAATGTTGAGATGGATGTGTGGTGTGACGAGAATGGATAAAGTAAGAAATGAATATATTAGAGGAAGTTTGAAAGTGGCGCCAGTGACTGAAAGTTGAAGGGGAATCGTTTGTCTTGGTATGGTCATGTAAAGAGGAGAGATGAAACACATGTTACTAAAAGAGTTATGAGTATACATGTGGATGGGTGGAGAGGGAGAGGAAGGCCAAAGAAAAGATGGATGGATTGTGTGAACAGTAATATGAAAGAAAAGGAAGTTAGTGATAGTATGACTTTTGACAGGATAGAATGGAAGAAAAAAACGTGTTGCGCCGACCCCAAATAAAATGGGACAAGGGCAGGAAGATGATGAGATGATGATGAACTCAGGCAAAATTAATTAAAATTAAACTAGAATACATCCCTACAGTACCTCCACCAATACTCGTATATATACTAGTAGTATTTGATTTTGGTATTAGAACAGAATAAATTGAAATTTTCCTTCAGTATTCGTAATTACCCTCTCTTCCCTGCACGTGCAGAAATTAAAATGCAGTTTTTTAGAAGTCATGCTTCAATAAGCTTGTTTTTGTCTCTTACCTTTATTTATCTAAGTCAACATATTTGAACAAAGAAAAAGAGGTCATGAAAGGTGATCAACAAAAAGTGTATTGTGCTCCTGTAAATAATTCTTTCAGTGGCTCTTGATATATTTTTACTTTGAAAAAAACTGTCATGTCCGCAGAATGTAGTCGGGATATTGGTTTTTATATGTCATCGTCGGGGATTGTGCAATTCTGCATATATAAGGTGTTAAAAATTAACTTTAAGAATTTCGAGGTGACATTGTACTCCTCACTATGAAAAAAAAAACAGCTGTTCCCTACGTATATGTTCGCATAACTCGTCAAAATGTATGGAACAGCTGATTTTTTTTTCGCGATTTTAGGTTTGATCCCATAGTAAACGTTGTTCATAATGAGGAGTACAATGTCACCTCGAAATTCTTAAAGATAATTTTTTAACACCTTATATAGTATCTGTCGGATAGTTTCAAATATCTGTCAAATGAAGCCATTTCAAGATTTTGTTGTCAGTGCAAGTGCATGCAAAATTTATTAATATTTATTTATTTATTCATTTCACCAATAAATTAACATTTGTGTCGAATGGTTGAAAATTTAACAATATAATAAAACATTCAAAAACCAGAATACTAACAATTAAAAAAATAAAAATCAATTTACATGCATGTCTATATGCTGGTACAGTAACTTGCCAGGTAAATAAATAAAATAACATTCCACATTATCTGTCATCACATTAATATCATAGTTTAAAAACAATAATAAAAAAGCTAAATGTCAATAAAATGTAAATAATTGAATAGTAAGTAAGGTAATCTTAGGAGTGGCAGGCGGTCGACTCCTTCTGCGAAGCAGTAATGCTAACAAAGGAGACGGCCGCACATGCACGCGCGAGGGCGCGGCCTTTTCTCAACAGCCGCCAGGATCCCGATCCCGGTTTCCGACCACCGAAGGTGCGGGCTTGCGGACGGCGAGCAACGGGAAGCTCCGACCGTCCAGTAACCGTCCGGACCGAACCCAAGTTATCGACGGCGCATACTGTTCCACGCACGCCTCAAGGAGATGTCAGCAAACCGTAGGGGCCCAGCAGGGTCGAAGCCTACTAAGGCCAAGGGTCTGATTCTGAAAGGAAGACTCGGCCCTGGTACGAAAGGCAACGAAGGAACAGGAGTGGGTTTTTAGTCAGTAAAAGTCTGATACTATCTCGCGCTCCGTCCAAGAGCGGGATGTCATCGTATGATCGTGGGAATCGGTGGGAACCCACCTACAAAAAACATAAGGTAATCTTAATATATCTCCATAAAAGTAATCTTCCAAAAACAGTACTGTGTATCCAGCTAACAAGTGTCGATACCACGTAAATACTTACGCGATTTCCTTGATCCTCGACGAAGGTAATTTTATAAAGTTAAAGATAACTAAAATTTTCCTATTTTTGTATACATTTTCTTTCAAATCGTAATATAAGTTTTGGAGTGGTATTGTGCGTACAGCTAAGGAGTGAAATTGCCTGCCTTTCCCGATAGCTACAACCTCAGGGGTCTTTAAATCAAAAGTGAATAGGTTATTTCTAGGCAAGTTGTCTCCACCATCGACCACGTCATTGCTTACCATTAGGTGAGATGGTGATCAAACGCGTGCCTATCAATATTTAAAATAACTGCATACAGATATTTTAAATATTGATAGCCTGTTAATATTAATAGGCTGTGTAATATTGATAGGCTGTGTAATATCGATAGGCTGTAATATCGATAAGCTGTAAAATATCGATAGGCTGTATAATATCGATAGGCTGTGTAATATCGATGGGCTGTGTAATATCGACAGGCTGTATAATATGGATAGGCTGTGTAATATCGATGGGCTGTGTAATATCGACAGGCTGTATAATATCGATAGGCTGTGTAATATCGATAGGCTGTGTAATATCGATAGGCTGTGTAATATTGATAGGCTGTGTAATATCGATAGGTTGTATAATATCGATAGGCTGTGTAATATCGATAGCCTGTGTAATATTAATAGGCTGTGTAATATTGATAGGCTGTGTAATATCGATAGGCTGTAATATCGATAAGCTGTAATATATCGATAGGCTGTATAATATCGATAGGCTGTGTAATATCGATGGGCTGTGTAATATCGTCAGGCTGTATAATATCGATAGGCTGTGTAATATCGATAGGCTGTGTAATATCGATAGGCTGTGTAATATCGATAGGCTGTGTAGTATCGATAGGTTGTATAATATCGATAGGCTGTGTAATATCGATAGGCTGTGTAATATCGATAGGCTGTGTAATATCGATAGGTTGTGTAATATCGATAGGCTGTATAATATCGATAGGCTGTGTAATATCGATAGGCTGTGTAATATCGACAGGCTGTGTAATATCGACAGGCTGTGTAATATCGATAGGCTGTGTAATATTGATAGGCTGTGTAATATCGATAGGCTGTGTAATATCGATAGGCTGTGTAATATCGACAGGCTGTGTAATATCGATAGGCTGTGTAATATCGACAGGCTGTGTAATATCGTTAGGCTGTGTAATATTGATAGGCTGTGTAATATCGATAGGCTGTGTAATATCGATAGGCTGTGTAATATCGACAGGCTGTGTAATATCGATAGGTTGTGTAATATCGATAGGCTGTGTAATATCGATAGGCTGTGTAATATCGATAGGCTGTGTAATATCGACAGGCTGTGTAATATCGATAGGCTGTGTAATATTGATAGGCTGTGTAATATTGATAGGCTGTGTAATATTCATAGGCTGTGTAATATTGATAGGCTTTATAACTTTTTTGCTGTAGCATACTACAGCAAAAAAATTACACAGCCAACAAGTTATTTGTTATAAATTTTATTGAATATTATATTTAGCACAGCAACAATAGACATATGTATGTTATATAACCACTCTCTGTTGTTTATGAATTCTTTTCGGATAAAAAGTGTAATGAATTCTGAGAGCACCGAGCTAGCCCGCACACAAAAATGCCAATTTGCTGAGTTTAGTCTGAAACGATACACGTCCGTTACATATACAGGGCGGCTGATAAACCTTTCCCATATTTCCCTCCCCCCATTCGACGAACACTGATCAATACAATTACAAAATGAGAAAAACTGTTGCACACACAACGTTACGCCCGTTTTCCCTGAAAAATACTTTTCCTAGGTAGAATAGCTTTCTGGGTAGGTCTTTTAAAGTACGTAGTTTTGTCGACCCGGTTTAGCATGGCGAGTCATAAGTAATTCTTAGATAGTATAAGAACCTATTATAAAATTAAACAGTAAAATTAAAACGTTAATATAACAATAAATAAATAATGTGTGTAATAAATGTTATATTTCTGCACCACCCTAAGGTCTGCCTTCAGCATTAAGTCTGCCTTTGTACAGTGTTTCTTACTTGTGAATAAAGTTTTAATAAATAAATAAATTATTAATAATTGTTTTCGAACGACGCATTAAAAACTAAATAAAATGTCACATAATTAAATTAAAACAAATAATAATAGTTGATTACAATCAATATTGTATCTAATAATAAATATGTCGCATTAAAATAAAATAATAAAAGCAAAATAATATGTCACCTAATTATATAATAATAAATTTAATATAATAATTATTGAAATTCCATTTCATATTCATTCTAGCTACTTACTAATAATATCTACAGATATTAAAAAATTCATGTGGTCTAAAATTTTAATCGGAAATATTTCGATACGTTTTTTTTTATATAAATATATTTAAAGAACCATGACAATAAACTACGTCTTTTTTTAAATAAATTATGTAGGTACCTTCACAAAGAGACACAGAAAAAACAAACCATTATACGTACAAGTACAAAGGCACTGAGCTTATTTCTACAGACATTTCTTCAAACAGACCTGCGAATGGAGGAGTGAAAAAGAAATGTAGACGAAGGTATATGAAAAAGAAAACTTAAAAGAAATCTTACACTAAAGTATTAAATAAACGTAGGTACATATTTTTTTAGGGTGGAAAATCATCCAATGACTTCTGCCGCTCTGGGTGGAGCGGGAATGCGTGTCAGACTTTTACTGACTAAAACCACACCTGTCTCCTTCGGTTGCCCTTTGCATTTTAGGACCAGGTTCCTTTTCAGAAAATCTCCTCGATCTTAGCGGGTTTCGGCCCCTACGGTTTGCTGACATCACTTTGAGAGGCAAGCGCAGGGATCACTACGCGCTGTCGACGACTTGGGCTCAGTCCCGACGGCCGGACGGCGAGCTACCCATAGCTCGTCGTCACCAAGCCCGCGTGGTAGTCGGCCAGCACCATTGCTCTGCGATCCGTTCAGCTCAAGGACGAACGTCAATTGAGTGTTCCTTTTTAAAAATTCACTACTCGTATTTGATATTGCACCGAGATCGCGGCGGCTGGGGTGTGAGGACGTCCGTTCCCTCACGCGTGCGGCCGTCTCCCTCGCTAGCATTACTGCTTCGCAAATAAACCTACACAAATAATGTAAATATTAATATGTAATTATATAAATATACTAGCTTCAACTTCAGCTTTGCCCGTAAGAAAGTAGAATATTTTTCCAAGGGATGATACTCCACGGGAGTCTACCCGTGTGCGAAATTTTAATCAAATCCGTTCAGCTGTTTGAGCGTGAAGAAATAACAAACATACACAGAAATATACGTAGGTACAAATTTTCGCCTTTGTAATAGATGTTAATGTGATAAGTTTATTTATTGAAATTAAGAAAATCAATTAATGCTGCTATAATCACAATTTTATTGTCTGACGAAAGATCTTTTTCAACACACTCGAAAACCCATTCTTTACCCTATCGCTTTTAGTCATGCAATTTACTGTATTCCGCACTAGTGCGGAAAAGTGCGCGAGCTCGCTCCGCCACAATTTATCGTATCAAGCTGGGCGCTAAGCGACCCCCACGAGTCGCCACTGAACCCTTATAATAATATTTATTTCCTCGTAAGGTACATATTTTCATACTTACAAATCTTCGTAAGTGTATTGAAAAACGTCGTTTGATACACGTGCTTTGTCACTGCAGTACTCAGCTCTAAAACACCCTCATCTGCGGCTCAAGCGAATTAAACCTCAGTCGCGATGATAAACTTTCTCCACTTGTATCAAAATGTACTTATCTACTACTGTTAACTCACTAAAATCTTCCTAACATTTCTAATATCTAACTAAGATTATAATTTATAAAAAGGCAACCGCTTTTTTTGTGCCGGGCTGCTTTAAACAATACACAATATGCATAATTAAAATGAAGAAAATTGACTAAGCAACATTTTTCTTTAGAAAAAAAAAGAAAATCGAACCGAAAAGTAGTGATGTAAAAACCGGTGAAAAGCCATCGTGGAAATAACCATAGTATTATTTTGAAGACAACATGACACGTTGTTAATTAATTAATAGATCTTAGAGTTACGAATCCCTTGAGGAAAGTGACACAAACACGTAGTTTGTAAAATTGGTTACGTATAGTATACCAACAGTGTTTATTTTTTTTTTCCATCTTTAATGTAAAATAACAAAAAAAAATCACTTCAATGTAAAAAAAAACACTACAAAGTGCAAAATAATTTTAATTTCGGAAGTCGGTTTTAAATAACGAAGAAACAAAACTATTTTAGAAATACCGACTTACGAAATGAAAATTATTTTGCACTTTTTTGTGTTTTTTTTTTGCATTGAAGTCAATTTTTTTTTGTAAATGATTTTTATAAACAATATTATTGCACTGGTTCCTGAACTGGGAGGCGCCTGTATTTAAGTTTAATTATTTCGTAAAAAAATATGTTTAGGTTTAGCTAATCTACCAAAACAAATGCTAACTCCAACTAAATTAAGCTAGAATGATCTTTACAAAGACTATTCACCGATAAAAGTAAAAAATAAAGTACAGGGCATGTACCATGACGTTCAAAGTAAGATTGTTTCATTCTTATTTCCAGTGTGGGAAAGAGATGGCGCTAGACAACCTGTATAGCTCTGTCTCTTACCCATACTGAAATAAGAATGAAACAATCATACTTTGAACGTCATGGTAACCCCGCAGAACATAAACATGCTGCAACAGAAGTAATAAGTTTCAGCGTGGAAATACTGAAAACTTATTAACTTTAAACATTAATTATTAAAATTAACACTAAACAACGCCCGCAAAATCTATACTTTCATGATGCAAACAAGTATAAATTAAGAACAAATGAATAATAAAGTATATGTACCTGTATTGTACCAACCTCTAGAAACCGTAAAGCATAAATACCAATAGAAACACTTTTTACTACATTCCTGTGTTGTGACGTCTCTCCATGGCTTTGACGTAGACAAAAAGACGAAAATGGTAAAATTAAAAGGATCCTTTTTCACTCGCCTATCGTCAACATCAAGCATAGTCTGATATATATTATTAAAATATAATTTGGAGTACACCGCAGACTAGCCCATGTTAAATTCTTACAGTTCATCCTAAGGTTGTCTGGTAGATATCGCTGTTAGCGATAAGACCACCATTGTACCCATAGATTAAGTTAGTTTAAAAGTTTTTGTTACCATTATGGTGTACAATAAAGTTTGATTGTATTCTATTCTATTCATGGCTTAAAAGCCTGTTACTTCATCTAACGCAATCCAACGCGATGTTTGACGAAAGGCAACTCGAAAAAAGAGAGATAAAGCCTGAAACCTCTGTTAGCATTCAGTAATTCCGTGATTTACTCAAATATTTTACAAAACTTGATCCAGGAAATACGTGTATTTTTAAACCCTTAAAAGTTTTTGAAAAAAAATTGTCGTCATTCAGAATCTTGATTAAATTTACAAGGCTTCTATTATTAAACTTTTTGAATTTTTGAGTAAATTATGAAGTGTCAAAGTTCATGCAAAACAGACGATTTTCAGAGATCTTTAATGGGTTTTTTTTTTCACAAATTTATAAATTGATTTCAATAGAAGACTAGATAATAACCACAAGATACAAAGTTCTAAAATATCTAATGAAAACGGTGTAATAACTTCATAATCGCGTAAGAGCGGTAGTATGAAAAACATTGAAAATGTATGTCGAGTTGCATCCCCTTAAAAAAAAGACAACGTTATCTTTGGACCCCAAGCGCTCTCTCATTGTCTTTCTAGTGTGTCTCTAATTACGGTAATCGAAAGGTTATTTATAAAAAAAACACTTAATCCATAAATATGATTAGCAAATTCTTTATTCAAATCAAGGGATTTTGAATTTAGAATCAAACTTGAAATTAGTAGTTTTTTTTTTAATCAAGGCGGTTTACATCTACACATCTAAACGTGTGCAGCGAATGTCTACATATATGCTTATGTTATGTTCTTTAAATGATACCCAGAAGAATAAATGCAGTCCAATATGTCCATCTAGCGCGGAATGGTCTCCGACTACACTAACCAGCCAAAGACAAAAGCATAGAACATTTCTAAGTAACTTAAAAGTAAAATATTTAACTACCCTCTTCCTACATCCTTAACAAAGGGTACGTCACACAAAATCAGCGTGTTTACGATGAGGTTTAATCGTGTGTAGTCCACACGGGAGCTACTGGTCTACGACGTAGCTCCAGGTCTACGTCCGGCCGTTGAACTCGACGTGCCGGCGCCGAATTCGCATGCACCCTTCTGAACTTAGTACACCTTAACTTGCGCAGGTCAAAGAGTAATGTACTCGATTCTATCCCTAATATTCGACGACGATAATTGTAGGTAATTGAAATATCAACGTCGCATAACACCTACCTCACCTTGTAGAGGTGAGTCCTTACATATTAACCACTGGATAACAAAGGATAAACTAATCGTGGATCTAAAATTCATATTTTACTAGGCTGCTAATCATTCCAATCAATGCGCCGGCTAACAAAGAAGGCATTGACAAACATTACTTATCACTACTGCTGTCCTGAAACCATCGATTGTGAGTGTGTTCTAATCGTTCATTTTTATCGAGTCGGGCCTCGGGCGTGATAGATTATCCTTTAGCTTCCTTTTTCCTTTTAGAGAGCGTCGACCGTCGGCTACGAGCGGGCGGGGGGGGCGGTGAGGGGAGGCACGAACCGCTGCACCGAACCGCCAACGTCATTGCCCTGTCAACTCAACAATACTAAGCAGACGATGTTACGTATACCGAACAATACGGAATAGGTGCTAAACTAAAGAGGGATCACTGAACTCTTTTGTGCAAAATACAAAAACGCAACTTTTTGTTTGACACGTTTACCATCAACAACGGCTACTTACATACGACGCAAAAACCGTCACAAAGCCCACAAAAACTTTAAGCTTCAACATAGAAAGTTGTTATTTTGATAAGTGAGGTGTGCGGACAATATAGTTAATTACAAAATAATTAGTAATCATTATTAGATAGTACAAATATTAAGAATAATGGTGATAAGAGATTAATTAGTGGTTCGTGTTGATGTGATAAACAAGTGAACAGCTGCGGTGCAATGAGGCGCGCCCTCTAGCTTCACTTATAATAATATAATGTCTAGACTTCAGACTACAGCCATGCGTCACCCTCGTTCACACGCAACGCTTTGAAAATAACCGCTCTCCGCCTTTTTGTGAGCTTCCAGTAAATATAAATGATTATCGCTGTGCTTATGTATGTAAAGATATGAAATACTAGAATGGGGACTTCTCATTCATATTCTATTAAAATTGTAAGTTAATGTTAAACAAGTAAGTACATTAATCTAAAAGTACGGGTAAACAGAACAAACGTTTTTTTTTTTGTTGTTTGATGTTTGATCAATATTTAGTAGGACATAAAAAGCTGCATATAACTCAATACAAGCAGTAGATAAAATAAAAGAAACTGCGCAATCATAAATGTTATGCAACAATATAAAAGTAAAAGGATTAGGTAAATGTACAAAAAACATTCTTATCCATTAATAACTCATCCGTAACACATTCTATTTTATGCAATTCTAATGTTCACCTAAACGTAGGTAGTCTGATAACGCGTACAAATTAAAATGTTTAAAAAAGGTAGGTAATTTTCATTATATATCAGACTTTAGTTTTTCAAATTTCAGTCTTGTCGCACAGGAAAAGAGCCAAAATTGATTAAAACAGATTCGTCGCAACGCCTCGGCGAATAAATATGTCTCATTTTCTACGTAAAAGCGAAAACGAAACTCGGAAACAGTTATTTACCGAACATTTGAAATGTAACCCCAAATATTCGCTACTAAAATAAATACCTACTGGACAAAATACGAGTATATCTTGTCTTTGACGCATTGGGATGCGTCATAACAAATTTCTGGAGCCGTAGCTAACTTGGTGCAAGCCCACGAGACCGACGGAAAGGGGGGAAAGTGGGGTGGGCGCCCCCACCACCCTCTATTTCCCACGCAACGACCTTTGTGCCTCGGCGATGCACTTTGACAGACTTTACTAATTCAATAGATGGACGCTGTGTGGCTCGGCTCTTTCCGTTACATAATTATATACTTTGTTTAGCTTTGCGTTACGTTGAGGGATACATAGTTTATTAGATAGAACGGTAATCAGTGGAGCGTTTAATATTGTAATTATTGCCGATAGAGCTTTTTTGCTAGACTCACGCAAATTACTTTTTAAAAGGTCAAAAAACGTTTGAATTAGTTTTCTTTTTATCGGTACAACCCCTTTACAGCAACTCACATCCATAGTCTTCCTAATTAGGCAATCTACATAGATGCTACGAGTGCAAAGCCGACGACAATTACCTACTTTTGTTTTTTTTTTATTTATATGCACGCTTTTGACCTCTATCACACCTGATTGTATGCGATGACGTTGGAGCACGCTTACCTCCAACTTACCAATTAACTATAGACTTTAAAGTATCCCCAGATTGTCGCTACAGGGACGAAGGCAACACAGACTTTGACAGGGAATTCCACTATTTAACTATCCGAAAATCATAGACAAAAACCTCCATAAAAATATCTTAAACAAAATACATCTATCCCCTCACCATAACACAAATATTTAATGAAGAGCTCACCAATTAGCAAGGAATTATAACAAAGAGTAATCTAATGTTCGTATCTGTAGCAGTGTTATAACTATTTGTTCAGGCAAATTGGCGTAACTACAACGTACTACACACGGGAACGGCACGACTCGATGTCGAATTACGACTATATTGTACGTAGCACGCGCGAAGTGACTACACAAATTTATTCTGTATTATACCTTCAAGTTATATGCGCAGGGGACAGGTACGTACCTTAAATCGTAAGCAATATTTCAAAAGGTTGAACCACCACTGGTACCTATCAGTATGAGACCAAGCGTGTAATCACAAAAAAAAACTAGTGTTTCTCTACCTTTTATCGAATTATATGAGCTTTAGTTTAGTGAAGAGCTCCCCCCTAGCCAAGTTACGATCGTTTCGTTTGCGTCGAACGCCTCGAGTAGGCCACACCTCCAATTCCTTTGTTCTGACCACGTGACTGAGAATTGAGATGACGTCAGAACAAAGGAATCGGAGGCGTCGTCTACTCGAGGCGTTCGACGTAAAAGAAACGATCATAACTTGGCTAGGGGGCTGATTGTTTTTTTCATACTAGCTGATCCGATAGATGTCATTTTATCACAAAAATTACCTATATCAAAAAAAAATTGTCAAATTAAATTAGTTTATAATCAGTATCGACAGCTAGAAACAGTTTCAATGTATTAAAGAAAAAATATTACCGTTTTTCTACGACTAACAAAAAGTTTAAAGAACAGTCCAAACAAATTAGAACAGTCGTTCTCGAGTTTGGCGCTTAACAATACATTTAGATATTAATTTTCAAGGTTAACGGAACCCTAATATAATCACTTTGTTGTCGGTCTGTCTGTCTGTCAGTCTGTCTATCTGTCCAACTCTCCATCTGTCAAGACCCTTTTTCTTAAGAACACGTGGAGATATGAAGCTGAAATTAATATCAGCAGCTGCAGTGAAAAAATCAAACTTCTAATTCAACTCAATTTAAAGATAAGGCCGTATAAGCTGCAATTAGGTGAATATTTTTATAAACTCGGTAGGAAATCAAAACCTATAAGATGAAATTTGGATGAAGCAGGGTCTCGTGTCCCAAGTATAGGAATAAATATGAAAATTGTGTAGATATGTATGTCAAAAAATAAAAACTTTTTTACGATTCAGAAAAATCTTTGAGACTCGATTCGGAAGCCGAACTATTTGCATAAATAGGTTTGTACGGATCCCTCAGTACGCGAGTCCGACTCGCACTTGCCCAGTTTTTATTATTTAAACAGAAGATTTAAAACTTTCACCCCCTGAAATAATGCCAAGATTATAAAGTCAACCTCTACCTATAAGGTAAAAAAAACTAAACAAATATTCTCTATGTGTACTTGTTTAATCTAAATTCTTATATTGTAGATACCTAACTATATTTTAGGTGAATTATTGTACGTCTTGTATGAGACAACTTATTTAGTTGACAACAAACAAAAACAAAAAGGCTTCAGATCTTTTTCCCGCCTAAGAGTGGCGGCAAAATATTTAATCACGCTAACGAGAGTTTGTGAGTGTGTATGTTTGTTACTTCTCCACGCTTGATCGGCTGAGCGGATTTGGATAAAATCTGGCACACAGGTAGACTATGTCCTAGAATAACACATAGAATATGAAAAATGGTTGAGCTGAGTGGGGCTGATGCACGCGTAATGCTCGTGAACGGGTGCCGTCCGTTGAGACTGATCATCTCTTAGCTGCCAGTGGCTTAATTAAATTTTTTTTTTTTTGATTACTTTTAGTTCATTTTTTGTAATTATTATTAGAAGCGACAAGAAATATGTAAACAAGATGTATGTAATTCATAATATGATTTAAAAGAGTGTCCAAGAAGTTTCTTGCAAGTTCTTCTCCATAGAGATCTACGCTTTGGAACGTGCAATTTAGCTTCACTTTTTATTTTTTATTTTTGACTGACCGACATTTTGACAATTCAAAAGTGCCTGTAGTTGGTCTATTTGAAATGTTTTTTTGGTCAATTTTCTACTTTCCGCTGGCAGCGGGTAGTACAGATATAAAGGTACATATAAATACTGTAGGATGCTGAAGCTCTAAAAGTTGTTTCAAAAGAGCAGACGCACCATCGGAAATAGCAGTTCACCGGAATATTTAGAACGGAAATCGGAACCGGGATCCATAGTTAGAATCTAATCAAAACCGATGATATTTTATTCTTGCGGAAATACAAAGAGTGAAGTAAGGTAGGTTCCATTAAAGTACGAAACCTATCTTAATGCATTCTTTTAAATATATTTTTTTATTGAAAATCGTAACGATGAATCTTCTTTCTACAAAATCTATTTATTATTAAAACATCTTCATAGTTAACCACTTGCAGTTATTCAATCCTGTAACATACTATAACATTTATTTTATTTCTAATTTCATCAATAAGATTGTATTCTTACATATGGGCCTTATTTTAACTTCAAAATAAACGAATATATGAGATATGGGTTCAGAAATGTTTTGAAAACAAAAATTATGTTACAAAAACAGCAAAATCAGATGAAATCGAGAACGATCACGAGATAATATAATTATTAAATCCCCCGTAACACGTTCAAAGCATTATCCTAACATACCAGTACACAAAGCTTCCACAAAGTTTTCGAACATCATTTATATTAGGTATATATCAAATAAATTGGGAGTGTCTCCGTACCACGAGACTATCGGAACAAGGTAGCGACAAGCATCGTTTGCGCGGTGGGTTCGGGCGAGGCTCGATCCGTGGGGAGGCTCGCTTGTTTTGGTCTGTTTGGGCCGAGGACGGCCGCCACACAAAGACGACGACCGATCCGCACACTAATTCAAAGGAGATCGATAGTGCACCCACCCAGTATGCCCTTTCATGCAGACCTCATCATGCGCTGCGATAATTAAAATGTTTTGCTCTCGATAAATATTTGGCTTCACTGATTATATAGATGTCGTTATTGGCGCCCAACGTTCTTTTTTTATGTTGGGCGCCAATATCGATGACATAGGAATTATTGCAGTAATGTGCCATGTTTCATAATGCTACTATTTTAAAAATGCTGTTATTTTGAAATTCGCGCTGAGCCTATGACTATCGTACTACAATTGACTATGATTAATTGTGTCTCATTAGTCCGGACCTACTTATTAAAACCATAGGTAAAGTAATCATTACGTCAAGTACCTATACCATGGGGAGGGTTTTTAAAACAGTAAGGTCGTTAAGAAATGAAACCTAAAGTAGTTAGTAGTAATTATATAGAATAATAACAAGGTTTTAAACAAGTGCTTAACCTGTCAACTTGCTATTCTAACAAATTACCTACACATAGAAAACGTAGAAACCACCTGCTTTGTATTTATCTAGCATTACAAGTAAAATGGAAATTTCTCATATCATAATAATATTATAAAATGTAATACAAAATGAAAGTGTTTTAGTGCAGCAGATTCATTTCTTCTAAGAACTTTGAACGACCTTCGAGGAGGGTGGTTGTTCAAGTTTCAGTTTCAGTTGTAGAGGGCGCTCTCCCACCCATCTCGGAAAATTTGCATGATTAAACGCGCTGCCTTAAAAGAACGCTAGTAAAGTAGTTTGAACTAAATTAGGTATAGAACAAAGCATACGTAAGCTCAAAGATACATCTTTCAATACAGTATAGCAGTTATATTAAATTATATATGTATGTTTATTTTGTATATACATACTTTTGAACTCTTCTTTTCTTAATAATCTTTTATATTTTTATGCACCTGTCATATTTTTCTCTTTACCGCCCTAGGTTGACTGGTAGAGAATGCCTAAGGCATTCATAAATTAACACCTAGATTTTTTTCAACAATGATGAAAGTAAAAATGAACAAAATAGAAAACCAAATTCACAAAAGTTAAATTGCAATCATGTACCTACACCAGAACAGGTATCATCAAATTCTTACGTCGATACGGCAATAAATTAAAGGCAATATCGGAAACATTTTGCTGTTCCAAAATTGGAATCCACAACAAAGGGACGTCAAAGAAACTAGCAAGTGCACGCGTGCAAGCGGGGCCGGGTATAAAGAGTGAGCGCAGCACGGCCGAGGAGCCTCGTGCGTCCATTACCCCCCTCCCAGTGGGGGTTTGGGGGCTGCCGAAAGTGCGGGGTGGCAAGTGTCTCGCTCACACCCAAAGATGCATCGAGTTTCTGGACGAAACCGCACTGCCGCTGCATATAATGGTAATGAATTTCGTCTCCATTTTATTTAATACGTACCTATATGTTAGCTATTGATTTCTCTTGAAATTTTGCCATGTTTTGCAAGCCTTTGAGTCTGTTGCAAGCTTACATACGAAAATCTGGCTGTGTTATTCGAGTTTCAGTTAATGCATGGTTTTACATCATATCTTTGGACATTTCAATATGAAAGGCACTGCACGCAAATATATAAATATGTATATAACGTGAATGTTCTGAGCTTTCTGATCCAAAAAGAACACCATCCTTGTGTCTACCCAATGACATCAGTACCTAAACATCATCATTCTTCACATACTCCTATTTTGTTAAAGTACCTACCCCAGTCACGACATGCCCCTGCACCGATAAATCGCATTATGGCCCACGTGTAGGGAATACATTTTTAATCTTGTTTCCTTTATATCATGCGGCTCAGAAAAGCGGGTAGCGGTGGGTAGGGTAACACTAAAACTATCTTCCTAAATAAGTTCTCCTAATAAGTTTGAAAAAACTACACGGAAAATACGAATTTCCAATCTTAATCTGATCATGGTTCGGGAATGCACCTATCGTATAACGTTGCTGCTGGATTTTTTAAGTAATAACTTCAAAAAAACTGCATCAGATATAAAGTAGGGAAAAGTTTTCCATTCATTATTCGTATTGCATGTTCTTGCTGTCTCACAACAAAGCTAACGTGCTAGACTAAAATGGAGTACACATTCAACACGTAAACATATCATCAACGTTACCAAAAACAAACACGTCAAAACAGCGCGGTAACGTTAATAACGCTCACGTTGCCATCCATAGCTCTTTTCATTCGGCACGAGCCGGTGCAGGCTGTGTCAAAGCACGTAATTAGTATTTAGGAAGGTGGTAAGAAAGGCGAGGTCGTGGGCCAGACGTCGGGTATCGATCCGACGACCTACCCCACGCTCACCTCCCAAAAGGGTGGGAAGAGGGGAGCCACGCACATCGAGCCACCAATTGACACACTTAAGGTAATACTTGGCACTTACGATGTCGCCTCGACGTACTGATGGCCAGCGGAAACAATGCTGTTATTCCAAACTAGTTCAATACTGAAACATTCGCCAGCTTGATGAAAGTAGCTAAGTCGTGAACAAAGAAACTGCGAGTCATTACAAAAAATAATCAGATAAAGCGAATCATATTGCATCTACGATTATTGTTAGCAAAATAGCAGAAGTAGCTGAAAATTACAGAAAGCTCGACCCAGTTGGCGCTGAGCCCGCCCGTACATCGGAACTTTGCGTACTTGCTTATAGAAGATATGTATCTATTTTATTTAACCTTGGAGAACTGTAAACAAATTATTCTGTATTTATAAGACTGCACCGTGATCAGTGAGGATTTACTCTAATAAATGGACAAATCAGAAGTGGGACACAAACCATCTTGCAGGCAGACATAATCGATGTTCTTATAGTTTTTACAACCGTATTAGTAGAGATTTATTTTCAATCAATATGTTGACTGAAGCTTCAATACGATTAATTAGAGCCTGAGTATTTTTCCCTGTCCTATTCTTTGTGGTCTGGTTTCCGCACTTAGTCTTTGGTGGGCCATTGTACGTGGGCCATGACGGCCTTCATTCCAACCAGCCCACCTCTCTCTAAAAGCAGATCCGTTTGCTCATTTCAATTTTCTCAGGGCGTTTATGAGTGATTTCAGTGGTCTAAGTCTAAGGTTCGTGTTCTTATTTCACTAACGGTTGTGCACTCGAGGACCACGTGCAGGACAATTTCTTCCGACTCCATGCTCTGCACATAGGTCCGTGATACTCATTGTGAAGATTTTTTTCTAACTTCTACGTTTTATAATAAAACTTTAGAGGTACCTAACCTTTCTAAAGTGTTCTCAATATGGTAGGTAGATGGGAACCTAACAGCTTAGTAATAATAAGCTTATGATAGTTAAATTTCGGGAATATGTTCAGAGGTACCTATATGTGTGTCTATGCATCTCCAGATAAATACCCTGTAGATACCTAGGTACATATATTAGTAGACAAAGTAGCGTGCATATACCTTAACCACCGTCTGCATATTCGCAAGCCGGCGCATCAGGTACCCATTGTTTCAGCAAATTGTAATCATGTCTTGTAATTCTATTTGTTGTTTGTTAATTTAGAATGTTGATTAAGTTTTAGGCCAACAGTCAAGAAATTTACGTAGCCTATCGTTTTGTACAATAAACTGGTAAAAAAAATGAGATAGAAAGGTAATTGAGATATTATCTACCTAACCGGTATCGAATTTTTGCATTTTTACTTTCAGGATTTTTCATTTAAGCTTTAGATATCTGTCAGACATAATTCAAATCTAGTACATTCCTACTTAATCATTATTCACATTACTCTTACCACGTTTAATTACTTTTATCTCACTTTTCTCAAAACTAAATTCTCTGTTCTTTATAAAGGCAATTTCCGCAAAAGGAATTACTGGTGAAAATAAGCAGAGCACGCAGATTGTCCGGAGCGACGTCGCGTCGGCGCTGCACTTTGGGTGAGGGCTGGGGAGGCACAGACATCGGGGTGGTGGGCGGTGTAAAATCACCCGCAATCATTTATACCCGAACTGCCTGCAGAATTACTAGCCGTCACTAAATTCACGACACCACCCCCCTGCACCAACTTTATTATGGCTTTCTCCTACAGTATAAAATTGAAATTGATAGGAATTATTATTTCTTGGGAGTTATTAAGGTGGATTCGGTTGCTAGAGATAGCCTTTGTTTGCTGTACTGAATGTTTTGTTGATTACTGCGCAGTTGAGGTAAGTAGCTACCTACCTTTACACCAATTTATTGTTAAGTTTTATACCGTTACGTAATCATAACCTTAAAAATCTTTACGATTGTTTCGGAAGCTTGCATTGAGGTAGACAGATATGTTAGTCATGAAGTTTCCCCAGGATCGTTGGAAATATGGATCAAATGTTTAATTCGCCTATTAAATTATTTAGCATGTTTTATACGACAAAAATATATATTTTCGCAATTTAAAAAACCAAAAGAACTAACGGTAGGTTGCTTTCCGTTGTCTTTCAACGTTTGAAAGAGTATTCAAACTATGAACAGGTTTAAGTAACTTTAAGTTTTAATAAAATCTAAAATCCTAACCTAAAAGTAACTTATATACATCTACCCTCCATCTTAGTATTACTACTGCCCTCCACAAAAGTACACAAGTACATAGGTACGTTTGCACATTGACAGCATTTGAGAGGCAACACGAGGCCACGTGGTGAGATGCGACGTAGCTATTTGTGTCAGGAACTGTACCCGTGACCCACTTCGCAAACACCCCTACTGCCGTACTAGCGAATAGCGAGTACCGAGTACCCGACACTGCCGTATATTTTGGTCTAGGTTATGTCAAGTTATATTGCCGCCATTACAGTGTTTTATGTTATCCTTGGTAATGTGTTGGAAGTGCGATGGAAGTAGAGTTATAGTGGAAGTTCTATTATAAGAGTTAAGAAAATATTGCTATTCGCTACCTATTTATTAAGTACCTAGCGCGGTAAAAACTTAAGACATGACATTAGTTAAAACATCTAGGTACTACATACTTTACTCTGCGGTAGGTACTTATTGGGCGTAACGTCTCGTAGTCGTAGAAATAGATGTCATTGTATGTAACAATATGTCACCGGAAAATTGCAAATGCCGTAAGATTGTAAAATATCGCGAGAAATTGTAAACTATTTTTTTTCTAAATAAGTCATGGTTATGTTGGAACCTAATGAATTTGGATGTGATTTATTGTATACGAAACGAATTTTTCATTATATATCAAGAAATTATAATCTAATTATGATTTATTACAATTATACGGAGTCTGCAATTTTCCGGTGACATTAAGTACCTAAACATTACCCTAACGCTTCGTAAAGGGCCTATTACACTACGCGATATTCAGCACACGATATTCAGACTGTCTTATTTTTTGTTCTGAGTAAGACCGGTCTAGCCCATATTACACTACGCGACATCGACTAAGATTGTCTGAATATCGAATAGTGTAATAGGCCCTAAGTGCGGCGTAGGTAGGTAGTTATACGTTTGACGAGATTCGAAGGACTTCCCACTTATTTGGTTTTAATACACTTCCTCGAAAACTGGCTCCTATCGCATTACGATTAGGTTCAACATGCCATATAAATCACCTTCGTGTTTTGTTTTTAATTCATCACAAGGGCTTTTTTTGTCATAGAATAAACTATCCAGAGGGTACAGGGTGCCCTTTGTAAACAAAGGTTAGGTTATATATACCTAACAAAGATTACCTGTTACTTGCAGGACACTGTACAGGCTGTAAGGATATACTAAACTGAAAAAAGGTTTCCTCCTTGTTTATTATGGACCTTTGACCACGGTCTCACCTGAAGGTAAGTGGCGATGAGGTTGACGATGGAGCACGCTTGCTAAAAAGTAACTTATTCACTCTTGAGTTAAAAGATTATAGCTAACAGGAAACAGACCGGCAGGGAATTTCACTCCTTGGGTGTAAGCACGATTAATGTGTTCCCAAAACGTTTTGTGCGTTTAATGGACTTTTGTTTAATTTTAATTTAATTTGTTTCGTTTGTAAAGGATAATCCAATTCCAGCTTCCTAAATTAAAAAAAAAAAACAGGTACGAAATGTCATAACATTTTAATATTTTTTATTTATACATTATTCATTATTATGAAAGTTAATGTCAGTCCACTCACAGCCTCTAGATACATATGAAGCAGTTGATTCGCCCAAGGTCATTTTCGGCGACTTTTTTGTCGATTTAGGTAATACCTAGGGGGTTAAATGGGTAACTTGAGTTTAAGGCATTCAAATGTTGCAGGCCTGTTGGTATAGACGCGTCTTTAAGAAAAACAACACAAAAAATACAGGCATTAACGAGCATGATATTGGCTATAAAATGATTGAATGACCGTAGATGTCTGTAAAAAATCGACGCAAATTGTTGTTTCTATAGCAATTTTAACGCGTCGAACGGTACTTTTAGGATCAAGCAATTCATATTGTAATCATAAATTAAACTAACATTTGACGAATGAATCACGCGCTATTACTGTATAGGTACCTCCTATAGCTGTCTAAATTACATTTCTTGTTCAAACATAGGAACTTCGAATTGGATCATCCTTTTTTTAACTGACTCCAAAATAAGGAGGTTTTCAATCATCTTCGCCACATCTGAATTGATTTTGATGATTATTTTTTTTGTTTCAGTGTTTCTGCCATATGGTCCTTTTTTAATTTGGTAAAGGTCGTATGCACACTTCAATAAATGTTAGCAAATCTTCCGGGATCGCTGCAATCGCATACTCGTAAGTATCAGTTTATTACCAGACTTTCAGAAATCGAGAAGGTTCTAAAGTCGTCTGAATGTTTTTTTTTAATCTTTTTTAACGGCGATATCTTCGCTAAACGTAAATCGATTTAGGTGATGGATTTTTGTTTCAAAAAGTATTTCTCCCAGGTAGTCTCTGACAAAGGTCTGATGAAGAACTTCGGAGCTAGATCATGGAAAACTTCGATAAATGATAGCAAATCTTCCAAGATTGCTGCCATCGCATGTCTGTTTATCACGCGAGCGTATTGCGCTCTGAAGGGGTAAGGGTCAGACGTGTAAAGGACACACTGATATGCCTTCATTTCACTACCTATGTATGTATATTTGAATTATATTTTATTGGGGGTTATAAATTCGCGTATTTATTTATTTTTGTTTATGGTTTTGAGAGGCTTAAGTAAACTGGTTATCTAGAAGTATGTAAAGACTATGGCCTCTGCCTGAATAATGTTATTAATATACATCGATATAAAAGACAGAAGGTGACTTGCACACCAAGTATGAAGTGACGTAGCAATAAGGGGGCAACATATCCTGACTTCCTGAGGTGCTTGAAGAGTGGAGAGGTGTATCACGACTATCAGGACAACCCCGGAAGTACGGTCAAGATCCTTACCAGCATCTTACTGGATTATACATCCTCCTCCCGAGCAAATTTTCTGTTGCGAATCGCCACTGAAGTCAGCCAATAAAGGCAAGTGAGAAGTGGGAGCTCTGTTCCCCGTGAGTGTTCACTCCAGCCGGCCAATACATTTAGCCGGAAGTGAGAAATAATAATTTTCCCAGGTCAGATCACCACAGATGGATTCGCCATGTACAACAGTTCACCACGGAACTGCACTGCGGATTGTAATAATGTTGCGGCAGCCACCGTAGGCGTGGACATGCGAACGGCGAGCAATCCTAAAAAATGTGTAGCTCGCCGTCCGGTAAATGTCCGGACCAAGCCCGAGTCGTCGACGGCGCGTAGTGTTAAACGCCGCCTCAAAGAGATGTCAAAACTGTAGGGGTCAGCAGAGCCGAAGCCTACCATAGATATAGATTAGATAGGTCCATAGATATTTCTATATGAACAAATACTAGATCCAAGGATAGCTATATCGGTCTTTGCGATCTCGAATGACGGCGAGACCTTGGCCAAAATCTAATTATGCTCTGGATATCCATCCACATTTTCAAACATAAACTTCTGTTTAGGTACTTTATTGAAGATAAACTAGTTATTCTTGTAGGTAGTTATTTTTCTTACAGTTTTCACAGCCTTTAGTTCCATGTGCTTCTTGATCTGCCAAAGTTCCCTTCCATACCCATTCATTTGTTTTCGTGGTTTTTGTTAGTTTTATTTCATCGAAATCGATCAATTGTAGAAAACTTTGTTAACCCCATTTTGCAGCTGTAAATTCCTAAGGGTTAATTTTTTTTTAAGTCCTTCGAAATTTGAAATTTGACAAGAAAAATCTATGAAGAAACCAAAGGCCATTGTCACGTGCGTTTTCTCAAGAGTGTCTTTTCCATGGAGCCCTGATTGCCGCTAGCTTAGACCCTTTTGCCGATACTGGTAGGATACCTACTATTTTTTTTTTAATATTGTGATGACATATGGTTCCGAAACGTGGTCGCTCACAGTGGGCCTCATCAGAAGGCTCAAAGTCACCCAAAGGGCAATGGAAAGGGCTATGCTCGGAGTTTCCTTGCGTGATCGATTCAGAAATGAAGATATCCGCAGGAGAACCAAGGTTGCCGACATAGCACGAAGAATCGCCAAACTTAAGTGGCAATGGGCAGGGCACATTGCTCGCAGAACGGATGGCCGTTGGGGCCGAAAGGTTCTGGAGTGGCGACCGCGTACCGGAAGACGCAGTGTTGGAAGGCCCCTACAAGGTGGACCGATGACCTGGTGAAGGTTGCGGGAATCCGATGGATGCGAGACGCGCAGGACCGTTCTTTGTGGCGACATTTGGGGGAGGCCTATGTCCAGCAGTGGACGTCTATCGGCTGAAATGATGATGATGATGATGATGAATATTTTGATACATATTTAAACTAAACTAATATTAGGTACGTATAAAGATGAAAGATCTGATTTCTTTGTTTGTATGTTACGTTTTAACAGAAAAACTACTAGGCCGATTTTCAAAATTCTTTCACCAGTAGAAAGTTACTTTATCAATGCGTAACATGCCTATTTTCTATTTTCACGCGGGCGAAGCCACTGGCAAAAGCTAGTAAGTAATTTATATTATTGAAGTCGTGGCAAAGTGTGGTGCTCGTGCTCGTGACTACGTAACAGGCACTTGGTCGATCGGTTAATGATAAATAGCGCTTGCCGCGGCCTGTCCGTAGATGGGTGACCATCCATTTGGAACCGACTCTCAATATGCCTTGGAAAGCACGTCATACCGTCGGTCTTAGGCTTAGCGCACACTAGAGACAAGACAGTCTTTAGACAGACTAGTCTCAAATAGACAAGTTCGTCTCAAAACTAAAACGAAATTGTTTTGTCTACGACATGACGCACACCTAAAACGAAACTGTTTCGTCTAGCCATTGAGGTATTGATACTTTTAATCGATACGGTATCGGTCATCACGTATCGATACTTACTTAGTATCAATTGAAAAGTATCGATATACAGAACATTTGAGTACTAAACATAGAATTCGCGGTCTCGAACCGCGGAATCGAGTTTGTATTCGAATAAACAAACCGAATCGAGTCAACTCGATCCACCAAAACAGTGACTCGTCACATCACTAAGACCGCCTTTGTACGTAAGTTAATGTAAAAGTTTTTGTTACTTTTTTTGGTGTACAATAAAGTTAATTCTATTCTATTCCATTCTATTCTATTCTATCACTAAGTATAAGTACTTCAATATATCGATATTTTCACCTGATATATTTTGATCTAATACATCGATTTATCGATACAAAACATTCAATATCGAAAATAGCATCAAAGACGATATTTTTATCAAAATTAATTTCGTTACATACCGGACAAATGCTGGTTTGTTCAAAATATCAGAATTTTGTAATTTAGTTTAAGATTCTCATAAATTAAAATAATGTACATTTTGCATAAAAATTACTTATTGAGCTAGACTGAAATAAACAAATTATTATTTTCAAACCGAAAATCTCGGAAAGTTTGACCGATATATCAATATCTTTTCCCAAAGCCGATATTAATATTTTTATAAATATCGATAAATTGATAAATCGTCATTTTCATCACTACCGACACACTAGGTACTAGAGAGGAGGTACGTGGCTAGACTGTTTTTTCTTCGATGTGCGCGCCCGCACAAAAGGGAAGCCGACTGTCATTAGACAGACTTGTCGCTGTGTTTTTATTTATTTATTTATTAAAACTTTATGCACTAGTAAGAAACACTGTACAAAGGCGGACTTAATGCCGTAGGCATTTGTGGTGTTTTTGTTTTTAGACAATTTTGTCTATGAGACGTCTTGTCTCAAATGTGCGCATCTTCATGTTTTGTAAAACAATATGGCTGTCCCATTTCAAAACCTAGTAGGAAGTTAGTGATAGCATGACGAGTAACAGGGCAGAGTGGAAGAAAAAAACGTGTTGCGCCGACCCCAAATAACACGGGATAAGGGCAGGAAGATGATGATGATGATCAAAACCTAGTAAGGAACACTTTTTAAAAAAATCGTTTTATTACATAATTTAGCTAATCTATTAAATCCCTACCAATTACAAAAACACCAGCTTTTAAACGTTTCATTGAAGCAGACATATTTAAGCATCGATAGTAACGTAGTAAGAGCACCATTCACTCCCTCGTAACCACTTTAAAACCTTAAGTCACTTTAACATAATTAAAACCTAGCAAGCCTCAGAGACCTACCTACTAGGTTTTTAAATGGTCGAAGTACCTTACTAGGTTTTCAAAATCAAAACTAAATTCAAAAGTAGGGATTTACGAGGGGCCTCCATTAAGTCAACATGTACCTACCTAGATATTTGCGCTCAGTCGACGTCGAGGCGCGAACGAAGACAAGGGAAACCGAAGGAAGCCGTCCAGAGCCTACTGTTTACCGCTGAAAACCCATACGAAGTAATCAAAGGATTGGAGTTAAGATTTGGAAGACCTGGAGCACTGGCATTAGCTGAATTGGAGAAGCACATGAACCTGACAAGAGTAGGTGAGAACCCAGCCGATATCTGCGTGTTAAATAATTCAAAACACTTTTTACAAATTTTTGATATTCGTAACGTCAGTCAGTAATTAAATGCACCAGTGGTACCCTTTGGTAGTGGCTGATGAGTATCCAGGAATACCCTTTGGTATTCCTGGATACTCATCAGCCACACGGCTGATTGGATTGTGAAGATCACAAATTCACAACGATAAAACGTTGCCGCACACTAGAAATTATACATTTATAGTGGACGCTTTCAAAAATTAAGCTCACATTCACAAAATACCCAGACCCGAAACAACTACCTGCAGGCCCTAGAAAAATATGTTCCGAGCGGGAATCGAATCCGCGACGCAGCCAATTGCTCAACCACTGCGCCAAATTGACGGAATAGAACAAAGCCGATTATCCATATCCGTACGATGTCTCTGTGATCTCTATTAATATTGTAATATATGTAGAATTAATGTAAAATCAATCATATTTTAAAAAAGTAACCATGGAGTTCCTTACCGGTTCTTCTTCATAGGAAAGGACCAGTAGGAACCGTGCACTATACTTCTGACGTTATAATAGGTCTTTACCTATGAAACGGCCATTTTTAAAGCGGGTTGACTTTGACTTTGGATTGACTTGGAATTATAAGTTCAAATAAACGTTATATTAAAGGTAAGTTATCCTTTTTTCGAAATTAGGTATTTATCGGTTTCTGTGTTTTGTATTTTCTGTAATATCGCTGTATTTATAGGTAAAGACCTTATTATAAGTAGGCCTATGTAAAATAAAAATATTTTGAATTTAGATGGAAATTGAAGCCTCTAGATATTATGTAGGTACACATTTTTAATTCCGGTTACAACAGCTTTACTTTATATTTTCAATACCATGACATAAACTGCCGACATAGGCCGAAGAATCGCCAAACTAAAATGGCAGTGGGCAGGGCACATAGCTCGTAGAACGGATGGTCGATGGGGCCGAAAGGTTCTAGAGTGGCGACCGCGCACCGGAAAACGCAGCGTTGGAAGGCCTCCCGCAAGGTGGACCGACGACCTGGTGAGATTCGCGGGAATGCAGTGGATGCGAGACGCACAGGATCGGTCGTTGTGGAGACGCTTGGGGGAGGCCTATGTCCAACAGTAGACGTCGATCGGCTGAAATGATGATGATGATGACCTTACTCTATAGTTTATACCTTGAGTTAGGTTATGCGGAAACTCAATTATAAGGATACGACTAAAACTCTAACAGGCACCATAGACTGATTAGTTAAACCCCTTTACCATTCAAAGGATATATTATATTTGAGTAAATGTAACAGCAGGAGAGTGACTATCGATACAAAAAAAAAAATTAAAAATATTGGCGCCAAATTGTTTTCAACGTGTTTTTTTGTGTCACATAGAGCCGTTTTCAAAACTGGCCGCAAAAAACGATTAAAAGATTGAAACAAGTCACTCTGATGCATTTGATGGCGTCAAATCTATGATTGTACTAAAATAAATTCCACCAACTGCACAGACTTGTTTCGAACTTTGAAGTCGTTTTATGCGGTTGGGTTTTTGATTCAGTCAACTTTTTTATTCACTTGTAGTAGAGAATAAAAAAGTTCCCGAATCACAATGTATTAAGCATACAATATAAAATAAAAATTATACACAATACAATGTAAGATGCAATTTTGCGAAGAATGCGCTTGCGCCGGTACGTCGGAGCTAATGGTTCAAATTAGCATTCGTAATTGATGGTATACTCCGACGGCAGTGTCACGATAGCCACTAATTGTGATATCTAATTAAACTGAATATCATAATTGCACGCGGCTTAAACCGGCGGCGGGGATCCGAGCGGTAAATTAGACACATCCATTCGACGGCTGGATAATTGATTAATTAGTTAGTTAGTTCTTGTATAACTGTATTTAATGCTACCGCACATTTAGAACGTTTTGAAATAAGCACAAGTATGTAGAAAATTTATTACCCAGACTACTTAAATCTCCGTTTCAAAAATCAATACCTAAATATTTACATTTTTATATAACATTAAAATAATACTAACAAATGTTTGTTCTCACAAAATATATATTTTTAATTAGAAACGTGGTCAAAAGATGTGTCTAGCACAAACCTATTTACAACTTAAATGAACTGTACAATCAGAATGGATTCACTGTATGTGTCTTACACATATAAATAATAATATACTTTAATAACACTGTTCAATTATTTAATACCAATTAATAATAACATAACACTTGCCCACAAGTTTATATTCAGTAAACTAATCACTACCTCTATAACAAGTCCATTAGGGTCCATGGAGTTTCTTCAGAACAGATTCAATATCAATATCCTGAATATTAGTAGAATTAAATAAATACTGAGTTTCTGGTTTTATGTTCTTGTTTTCAGCTGCAGCCTCCTCGGAACTGTTACTATCTTGTAAGCGTTTTCTCTTCTTTACGTCAACTTTATCTTTAACATCTACCTTTTCCTCTTCTAAAACTATTTCAATCTCAGTTATCTTCTGTTCTTTATTGCTTGGACTATGTACTTTTAATGGTGTATCTAAACTCGTTAGAGTAGAATCGAATATTTCGAAACACTGCGCCTTGTGATCTTTCATTGGCGTATATAGCCTTTCTATATTTGATATTGAACTTACAGCTACTTCTGTTTCTCTAAAACTATATCCTATTTCGCCTTCGCCTTCCGGATCATTACTGAATAACATATTGAAGTTTGTTGCTCTTAATCTAATGGCTACTCCGTCATCTATGCACACTTCCATACTAAACTTATCTTTTAATTTCGTAGGTTCTTGCTTCCATCTATCTTTGGCGTCACTACTACATTTAATATAATTATGACTATCTTCGTTACATTCATAAATAGATAATTCAAGTTCTTCATCTGATTCAGCATCTTGCACTATTTGCAATTCACTTGTAACGCTTGTGTTTGTTTCAACACTCTTGTCTAATATACTTTCCTCTTTCCTTGATTCAGTAACCTCAACATGAGTGGGAGGACCTGTAACTGCAGAAGGCGGATCCAGCAAGTCACGTTCTATTATTTTTGCAGTTTCAGCGTCAAATCCTCTTTTTATTAAATCGCAGTGCAAAGAGCCCGCATTATCTTTGTAATCATGTTTACTATTAATAGTAGTTTCAATATACTGTTGTATCTTTGATATATCTTCAATTTCACCTTCTTTAAGTTTAGCGTCTTGAGAACCGTCATCAGACCATCGCAGTGCTATTTGTTCTGTGTCAGAATCATGGGAAGATACTACTGAAGCGGTGGTCTGGTCACGGGTTGCGTTCTTTTTAACGGTGACATTAATATCCGGAGATTCATGACCAGAACTTTCTGAGTTAAATGTTTTAGTGCAATGGAGTTTTCTGGGAGTCGACGATTTTCTACGAGACTTCGTCGGAGCAGGAGCTACTACGGGTGTTATGTGAATATTTTTTTCTTTCGCAGTAATTTTTTTATTAATCTGTGGTTTTGATGGAGAAAATATGTCTTTTTTCCATCTACTTCTTTTATTTGAACTTTCTTTCGTGGGTGTAGGACGCCTTGGTTTTATTTTCATGAATGAATTTGATTTATCCTTTTTCATTGGAGATTTACGTTTTTTAATAGATTCTAGTCTTTTCTTAGAAAATTCAGGTTTGGAAGTTGATTTAAGCTTATTACTTCTCGGTGTTTTTACGTTAGCCTCTTTGCTTGTCTCGAAAGAACTATTGGCAATTGTGGTATCACTACTAGATGACGCGATTTCCACTTTATCATCTATCACTTTTTCTTTAGTTTTGTTGCCTATATTAGAACTATTAACATATGACACATTCTTCGTACACTTTCTCACGGGTCTAGAACTCCTTTTACTGGAGCATGCTGTTTCTTTAGGTACTTCAACATGTGGCACAACTTCCACTTCCACCTCTTTAGAAGACGTCACGGGACATTCTATATCCGCGATTCGCAGGTAATCTTGATCATCTGGCTTGTAGTAAGAACCACCGCTAGAATAATCAGTAGGCCGCGATGAATACGAAGAAGGTGTAGCTAACGGTTTAGGAGTATCAAAGAAACGGGGTGTGGGGATATTCATAATTTTAATATCCGATATTGGTTCATCAGGCAGAACAGAATTTAAAAATTTCGGTGTTTCCATTTGGATATCATAGAGAACTTGTTTATAGGGAGTTTCAAGAAATTCAGATATATTTAATCTTGCGCCGATTTCATTGTGCAGAGATAGCCTTTCTGCTTCTGGGGTTTCATTATTATCTTCAGTGTTTGACTTATTTTGGTTTTGATTGATTTCTAAAACTTTTTCGACTTCTGGCTCTATGTAAGTATTAGCAGGCACTACATTGAAAGTTGGTTTAACGGTAGCTGTACTTTCAATGTGTGTTTCTGCTTGTGCATACTGTTCTTCCTCCTCTTCCAGTTTCCGCCTTTTCTTTGATTTCTTAGGTTTTGGTGATAGTTTTCTTTTACCACGTGGTTTTCTTTCAGTGGTTTTATCAGTTTTACCAGTAGTTTTATCAGCTTCATCAGTTGTTTTATCCACCTTATCAGTAGTTCTATCGGTTCTATCTAAAGTTTCATCGGCCTTATCAGTTTTATCGATAGTCTTATCTGTAGTTTGATCCTGTCCAGACTGACACTCGGCTGCTTTTTTATTTTTCGGTTTTCGTGGCCTCGGTTTGGGCTTGGGAGGAGGCTGGCTAGCGAAACCACTCGTTGTTGCTAGTGCTCGCAAATCCGCATCCCAATTTTTCTTCTGGGCTGGTTGCTTTTTATTACTATCCTTTGTTAGGTTATTGTAATGGCATGTCTCTATTTTATGAACTTTAACATTACTCATATCAACAATATTATTTTCACCATTCCCTGTTTCAGAGAATATCAAATTAGGACTTTTAGTGACTACCATCTCAACAGACTTTTCTTCAGATTCATTTGGAACTAATTCATTGATTGTCTCGTGTAAAATTCTCCTTGGAGTTGTGAAGTCCAGTACTCTGATATGCGAATTTCTGCGAGGTGTGGAAGATGACTTTCTCACGGGCGGTAGAACTTGTGGAGTACTTGTTTGAAGAGCACCAGCAATGACGTTATCTTTAGGAACAGATGCATTCTTTATAACATCAATTGTTTTCACCAAACCAGACTCCTTAGCAGGTAGTTGTTGGTTTATATTTGGTAGTTTATCATCAGGTTTATTTGTTTCTGCAGCACTACTTGACGAAATATCAATTACGAGTGGTCCAAGCAATTTTGGCGAAGACTCAGACTTTGTTTTCACTTTCTGTAACTTGTGTGCTAGAACAGGTTTAGATTGAGAATTTTTCGGTGGGGGACCTGAAATAAATAATGCATAGTATCAGACTTTACTGCTAACTGAATGTCGTTAGTATTTTACGTGTCGCTATATAGAAATCTTACCTGTTGCAGGCACAACTATAATGGTAGGCATTGCCATAATTTCATCTTTCGTGAAGTTGTTGTTCACGATGGGAAGCTTCTGTTTATAAGCCGGTGTACCATTTATAACAATGGTTTGCATCAGTGGTGTTGAGGTGGTCGCATTTGAGTTGCTCATTGAAGGAAACGGCTTATCCACTTTTATGTCCGAAAGTATTTTAATTTTTTGATCCTTACATTTAGGTTTTATTCTAGGATATGGATAGTTGTTATATTGATGAGATTCTAATTCAGCACTTTTTGCTACCTCATTCGAATTGTTACCGAAATCTGTATTTGTATTGTTAGCTACTGAAGCCCTGAAAATATAGAAAGTTGAAGAACTTAATTACCATGCCATTATCTTTAACATAATGAATTTATCCAAACTCAACATTGCAATAGGGTTGAAAATATACAGCAAAGCAACTTACAGAGTTAGCGAGTTTTCCGACGTGCTCGAATCTGGTACAGGATCATGCCGGTTTTCATGACCTATGAATTGAAAGGAAATTATATTTTTTGTACCATAAAAACCTTCAAACGAACAGAAACAGTACTCTATTTATATGAAACACAAGCTTAACCAAGTGACTGGCACACAAGTATGAGAACTTTTTCTCATATTTATATATAACTAGCTGACCCGGCAAACGTTGTTTTGCTATGTATATAAAAAAAAATTATACAAAATTAAAAAAAAAAATAGATGTTGTCCGATTCTCATAGATACCGGATAAGCATAAAAAATTTCATCAAAATCGGTCAAGCCGTTTCGGAGGAGTATGGCAACGAAAACTGTGACACGAGAATTTTATATATTAGATAATTATTCTCTGCACTAACAGTTAAAACCAACATAATTATGTAGAGTCAACGATTAAATTATTATTAAAGATATAATTAAAAAAATATTAACTAATCAACTGAAAATATAGGAAGCGGATACCCGAACTGTGATAGGAGTGCTAAAAAATGAAATACATTTTGCTTATTTGTTGATGGACAGGGCTGCAGGGCGCCGTCGTCGTTTGCTGTCAAGGCTGCGGAATGTCGTGTGATATCTTTCCCTTTTTTGCCGTTATTAGCGTTACGCGCACACTGTACTGCCTTTAGCCTTGGTGACAAAATCGATTCAACTAGTTGGGGATCGACCACAGGCTCAGTTGCCTTCTATGCGGCCGTGAACTCCATAGAGTCCTCGTTTCTAGTAGAGTCATTAGTGCGGAACGCTGTGCGCGATATTTTTAACATCTGTCTCCAACACCACATCGCACCACATCGAAAGATTGGAAATACCAGACACTTCATTAGCCGAACTTTTTTTACATGATATTATAAACTAGTGCTTTACCACGATCGTACCTGATGGTAAGCAATGATACAAACGTTGATGGTGAATCGCACTAGTTTAATAACTTTTTTATTCGTGTTTAAGACGCTCTACTGCCGTCCTTGTGATAGATAATAATCGGCGCTTGATCTCGTATTTTCATCCTCCAACATTCAACATGGTGCAACCGAGGTAGTCGTAGCTCTGCACTACTTCGCAGTTAGCTATACTCAGTACTCCTTTGGTGTGATGTTCAACCCGGTCGTCATAACGTTCGTGTGATCGCTAATAAAAGCCAAGCCGAATTGGAGGCTTGTCGTTTCCAGGCGAGTCAAGAGGTCTTCTTTGGCTCTTCCAAGAAGGATCGTATCATCAGCATATCGTATTTATCAGCCGCCCACCATAATACATCCTTCTCCCAACTGTCTAAGACAATGTATTTTGTGTAGGTGTTAAATAATAAGGACGACAAAATACACCCCTGCCGAACCCTGGACTCCGTCTTAAAAGGTTCCGAAAGAAAATCATCTACTTGTACTGCTGCAGTATCATCTTCATACGAATCCCTTTAATAAGAGTATTGTATCAACTTGTCCACCCAACAATAACCAATCACTAAGTATAAGCACTAGAATCCGTTTAACTTTCGCAAAGGTCGTTAGGGAATATCACTTATTACAGTTCGCACTCGTATCACTGTCGAAACACAACGGACTGACTTCCGGACGGAGACATCGGTATATTCCAGAGAAAGACGTTTCAAGGCCTATCTAGAACAATACAGTCGCTTCGTCGAGTCATAAATCAAAACTGAAATTTTTTAGAAGCTCGCGACTTCATTCGAATTTCGACTGTGTTGTATGAGAAAGAAAGTACAAATTCCCTTATTAACTAATAACAATGGAAGCACCTTCGTCGAAATTTAGTGGAATTTTCTTGTGTTTGGTATGGATTTTGATTCTAGACCTTTCTCTGTTGATTTTTTTTATTTGTGGTGGCCGAGTGGTAATGGCTCCGACTTACGAGTTGCAGATCGCGGGTTCAAACCCAGCCAGGCGCATTACTTTGTGTAATTTATTTTATCACCACTACTCTCAAAACGGTGAAGGAAAACATCGTGAGGAAACCGCATGTCCGAGAACCAAAAATTCGAAGAATTGTGACATTCACCAACCCGCACTGGGCCCGCGTGGTGGATTACGGTCTATTCCCTCTCCTAAAGAGAAGGCCTGAGTCCCAACAGTTGAAACATTGAAAGGCTGATTATGCTATGCTGTTGATTTCAGCGGAGATATGACTTAATTAAGTTTAATCTGAATAGGATTTTAAACAAAGCGAAAATGGTGCATTAAACTCTCTTGCTTTTTAAATGATCCATCGCAGTATCTGTTCGCGGATGCCTTACTCTTTTACAAATCATGACATGTTCAAGCATAATTTGGAAAGTGTGGTAAACGTGCAGTCCCGTTTTAAGAATCTGAAACAACCCTTTGCTGGCGTCCGATAAGAGAGAGATAATCCTGTGCTCTTCTTGGTAGAGCCTTTCTTGTGCAAAGGTATAAAATTATTAGGACTAATCTTCGGGACATATGCCAGAGAGATAGAGAAGTCTACTCCTGTCCCTCCCATAGCCTTGAATACCTCGATTGGAATCTCAACTGTCGCTATCGCCCTTCCAGTGTCGAATAGCCGCTCGGATTTCATCACTAATGTAATCAAAAGTACATAGATTGACTGCAGAGGTGTGATTAGCGAAGAAAGATTTAAATCATTTGCTATGTCTTTAATCTACGTGATAGTTAAATCAGTGGCATTACAGGATCATAGCAGATGGCATTCAGTAGCTTCTATCAACGCCCATGGTACAAAAGCGTGAATTTATGTGTGTATGTGACTTTGCATACATTATACTAAAAAAAAACTAAACTAATCTAAACCTTCCTAGTTTGTATCTCTTTCTATTAGTGAAAACTGTATCAAATTCTGTTGTGTGGTTTAGAAGAAATAAGTGGAGAAACAGACAAAGTAAACAGCCCCCCTAGCCAAGTTACGATCGTTTCGTTTGCGTCGAACGCCCCGAGTTGGCCACGCCTCCAATTACTTTGTTCTGACCACATGACTGAGCGTTGAGATGACGTCAGAACAAAGGAATCGGAGACGTAGCCTACTCGAGGCGTTCGACTCAAATGAAACGATTTTAACTTGGCTAGGGGGGCAGTGATACCCAAGGCAATGGGATTGTTCGAAAAAGTTACCACAGCCCAGGGACAGAAAGAGCGACTGAAGGAGCACAGGTGGGTTTAGTCAGTAAAATTCTGTCACTCCTCGCGACACCCAGAGCGATAAAAGTCATTTGATGACTTACCACCCCAAAAAAGAAGAAGGATAGAGATATACACACCTCTAACTCCCGATGCGAAGTCCTGGAATGAGCTTGCATTGGGTATAGATTTGTTTAGAACTTCAGCTTGAGACTTGTTCTTACAAACTTTCTTCAAGATAGTGTTAAATTCTTCAATTTTCTCTCTGCATTCTGGCGTGTCGGCGGCTTTGTTCTGCAATGACAAAAGCCACTACTTTTTAAATGCAAGAGTTTATTATATTTTTGATTCGATAAGATAGAAAGTGGGTAGACTGAAAAAGGCGGCCACTCCCTCTGATTCGTGGGCATTATGTCATAATATGATGCAGCAGCTTTATCGTGATTAACGAATCTTGTTTGATATACTGACATACCTAATCAGACTTCTATTGTGAATGGGTCTCATATAGAGTAATATAACAACTACTGGCTGCTGCCAGCAGCTTTGCCTGCATGGAACTATAAAATTATACGAAAGGTACATAAGTACACTCCCGTTAAAAAGTACGAGTACTGTTGGATACTTTCCAGGACATGGTCTACCACTTGTCACATGATCTACATCTCGTTTAAGTCTTCAATTCCCGTAGATGACAAAAGGGCTGACGAGATGGAGTATTTGGTCGTAAATATACGACCTTGGCGTAATGGACACGAAAATATGTCGGATTAATCCGAAGTAAGCGGTTCAATGGTTAACATACAAAATAGTGAATTTCTAAAACAATTTTCAAGACTTTTAGGTCAAGAGTTGTGTTTACAGAAATTCTTGCAAGTTTTTCTCTTGCTGGCAAAGCTCCAAAACTTACAAGTGTGCAATAACACATGAATAGTGACAAATAATCTGTTGCCAAATAAGCATTGCACAATAATTCAGATTATCACATCAAACCATAACATTTTCCTTGAATATTCACATGATATTTCCTTATCTGAGTTATTTGATATTGGCATAGTCAATTATGTAGGTTTTTAGCTTGCTTTTGCTAATAGTGACACTATTATTTATTGGAATATTATGTTTAAACTTAGAAGCTTAGCAGAGAAATTATTGATAATAGAACAATTGTAATTGAAAGTCCAAAGGACCCACGAATCACCAATTTTATGTTATAAAATAACAAAAGGCAGCTATTTTAAAATTGTATTCTAAAATGGGATCTACAAAGGGTTAGATTTGGGGATTTACAGGGCAAAATGAACCTAAAGGTTTTGTTAGTATTATAATTACCAAATATACTCACAATTGAACTCGGAGGTAGTGAAGTATTGTCATTAGGATTTATTTCAGAACAATGAGTATTAGAATTTAATGTATTCAGTGCATTGCCGCTGTTATTCAAGGCACTAGAAGATTGCTTAATAGTGTCACTTAATCCAATGTTGGACTCGGCCATAGATTCTTTCTCAAGCCCACGAACATTTTTCTTTCTTGTTGTAACATGGTTTCCTGTAACAAAAAAGTTTTACTGATAAATCTTCAAGGCTAGAGTGAATAGGCTCTTAACAACTGCATCACTGCTTACCATCAGGTGGGATTGCAGTCAAGCACTAATTTATATCATTAAAGAAAAAAAAATACTTGTAGAGAATGCCTTGTTGCATTAAGTCCGCCTATGTACGACTACTGTACATGAAGTTTAAATAAATAAACTTGTCTATAATTATTCAAGAGGCGTCTCATTATTGATGTATTTTTGTTAATAATGTTAATACTTTTGCGACCTCATAAAATAAACATTTGCTTAGGTGAAAGTTGAACAAGGACAAATGCAATAGTTCTATTTTTAAAACAAAGATTCTAATATAACACAAACCTGGTAGATCTTCCAAAGCTGTGGTTTCTACAGAGGTTTCCAAGCAACTTGTTTCCACAAAACTTGCAGACACATTTGACCTCTGCTTATTCTTACAGGAGCACCCTGACAAATTTGAAGAGTTGCACTGCTCACAAACATTTTGTTTGGAAGTTTGTGATGTATTTTGTTTGACTAGGCTGGAAAAAGAAAGATAACATAAAGATTAGATATTTAGACTGGTATTGGACTGAGCATCATAATAAAATAGTATTATTGACATTTCATATATAACCTAAAATTGTTTCTAAATTAAAAACCTTTGAACTTTTCAATATCCTTGTTTGGCTGAACTCTAAAAAAGAAGTATACCTAAGGCAAAAGACAGATTATATTTATTAAGGACACAGATATATTTCTGATATTGGAAATAAGTTACCTGATATTTTCAATGGAGGTGTCTTGTGCTTGTAATTTGTTTATGTCTGCATTAGATGCTAGGAACTTGACTACATCTAACAAGGTGGTACATTGCACCAGTTTCTTTCTCAAAATGAGAGGTTTACATGTTTCCACTGAAAAGTACAACAAATTAATTAATTAACACATTAATTACCTCATTGTAATATCAAACAAAATACCAACTAGACGAACCAACTAACCAAGCTAATCTTTAACTTTTTATGAGTGAGAGCTAATGCAAATAAAAAAGCTAGTTGAAGAAAGTAGATAGGTAATCAGATCTTAAATATGAATTATATTTCTAAGGGCCAACGCTGCGTTAAGCGGGCGCACGTGCGGGGCCCCACGCGGGCGGGCACCCGTTGCGTATGTCGTGTGCATTATGCGGCAGTCCCCGTCGTGAAAACCGGATTATTACCTGCACAGGGTCGCTAAATCAACTTTAACGGTGTGCATGTTGTCGTGTCGATGGAGTACTTTAATCTATTATTATGCAGCAAAACGGGATGGGTCTGCCCGCGACGGTGCACTTTTGGGACTGCGCGGGCAGCCGCGTAATGCAGCGTCAGCCCTAAAAGACCATCAAATTGCCAAGCATGATAACATGGTAATTTAAACATAAATCAAGCAACCTGGCTTCAATAAAACTATAGTCAGCTATTGGCTGACTAAGAAGGGATATATAAGCCTAGGCTGTGGGAATGTTCATAACAGTACTGTGGCCACTTGGCCTAGTGGCTCCTAGTACTAGTAACTCCTCTGTCCAGTAGCATAGCTAGGCGTGGGCGAAGTATACCCTCACCCACAGCCTCGCACTCAAAGGGGCCTCGCACAAGCAAGGGCTCTTTAACAACAAAGGTTTTTTTTTTTTTATAATTGGTAGACTCGCGTTTGACCACTATTTCACCTGACAGTAAGCGACAATGGCCTTCACCCACATCTAAATTGATCCATGCTACGCCTCTGCCTCTGTCAATAACTCCTCTCGTAGTAATTATCTCACTGTAACTCTGTGATCCCTCAGTTACCCACCCCATTCCCATGGAACACATGACAGTATCTAAGCAATAGCAATGGGCAACTTAAGGAACACAGGCAGGTTTTAGTCTGTAAAAATTACACTCCCTGTTGTTCCACCCAGTGTGGGAAGAGTTATTTGATGACTTCATCAAAAAAGGGATATTTTCAATATAAAAATGATTAATAGCCCAGTCAGCTAGTGTTGCTCATCCTAAAGTCCATTATATTTTCAACTATTATGATATAAGATTCAAGCTGAAACTTTATTTTTAAAGGGTGCATTCTGATTTGACTCTCTGCCCCAATATTATTTGCATAAAACAGAAACTTTCTATTAAGTATTGACATAGTGTTTGTAGAGTATGCTGAATGTAAGTTAGCATTATTAATTCACATGGTACAATGGATAGCTATTGCCACTGGGTTGCATTTTTGTAAAGCTTAACTGTGACATAACAGAATTGCGTGCTAAAAACACGTCTTACTGGATAGGGTCAAAAGCAGAGAAGCAGATCAAAGACTTTGTAAGGGGAGAGTATTCAATGCGTAGACCAATAAAAAAAACAACAATGAACAAAGAGGGGCGACCCCACAGCACGAACCATATATTTTTACAGCCCTGTATTCTGCCAGAATATTCCTCAGTGATGTCATAAATATCCTGTCATATTCGTTTCTGAAAGCGTCCAAGTAAGGACTCGCTTGCAAAAACTCATCATAAGCAGTCATAAGCTGCTCCTCAGCAAGATACCCTAAAACACAAAACAAAGAACATGATCATCAGTCATCCCGTCCGTTAATTGGGATCGCAATGTTCCCGCCAAATAGCCAACATACCAAGAACTAGTTTTGCTAAATCTTGTGAAGGAAACGGTGGTAACGTCATTTTTACACGAATTATGAACACTGCACGATCTTATTTACTAATAACAACATGAAACTCAAGATAATTGATCAACAAATTCACAAATAAAAACAGTGCAAAGCAAACGCTCCAACTTAGTGGACAAACACAAAAACACACATTCACACAGATATACAAAAATAAAATACTTGAACGAACATAGGACAACGAGTGAACAGAAATTATCGAATATGAGAAACCAAATTGAACGAGTTATTGAATGGCAATGGAATGGAATAGAACGAAAAATAAGGATGCCACCATGGCATTAGCAAGTACTATAAATGTGTAGAGTCGAGTCTTAGTTACGAAAGCAGTCTCACAAAAACATTCTCTTCAGCAATGATCATCCTAGCTCGTTTCTCATTTGACTCTAGTGCATCAGGCTGGTATATGGCAGATTCGTCCTAAATATGAGAGCAGTACTCCACACACGATTGAACTTGTGCCTGATAAAGTTTGTGCAGCTGTCCGACCTGAAGTATTGTGTCACCTTTGCTAAGATTTCCAATTTTGTTTACAGCCGGCTGAGCCTTTGTCTCAATGTATGACCCAGTAATTGATTTAATTATTTTGTTTTAGGAATGAAAAGTCGTATTAAAAACTATTCAGCATGAAGTCACGTGCACAGAAACCGAAAAATTAAATTACTTAAGCGATTTACGTGAAGACTGACATTCGATGACCCAGTCCAGAGGCTATATGAAAAGAAAGTGATCGAATTGAATAGTCGATCTGTCAGCAAAGCCCAAAAATTTCCAGCATACGAGGGGGTGAAGCATTTTCTTTATTCTGTCAGAATGTCTAAGACTGTATTTAAAGATGGGAACGAAGTTCAAATTCCAATGAAATTTCAGGAATTTATGCTCGGAGACTCTCAAAATCCAGCAGATAGTAGTCGTATTATAGTTTTTTGTTCCAAGGAATCGCGAAAGCTAATTCCAAATATTGAAGAAAATTTTACTGATGGTACATTCCACAGTTGTCCGAGACTATTTGTCCAAATGTATAATTTCCACAGGAACATGGACAGTACCGGTACACAAACCAAAATGAAGCCCTTAATTTTCTCTTTGATGTCAGACCGCAAGGAGCAATTAACACTTTTTTTAAACTGTTTCCAGACATCACCGTAAAAGGATATGTACTACTACCATTGGACGAGAAATATATGGCGAAAAACAAAGTCTTTTGGGTATACTTAAAAGGCTGAAAGAAGAATTGTGCGCTTAACATCAGGTTTAACCACAAATATTACCTGAAACCATTCGAGAGACTTTCAATTACATCAAATTCGAATGTACTGTTGACATGGGAGAGTTTATCAATTACCTTGAAAGATTTTGACTCGGCGTACATTCACCTGAGGTTTTTAGCGTCTTTGGAAAGCGTCATAGGACGAATAACATTTTAGAAGTTTACCCCGACAAATTGAATTAATTGATTAATAAAAATACGGTTTTCGTAATGCTTTACTAAAAGTATTGCAGACTATCTACAATTTGAATCCAGTGCCTAGAAAACGTAAACGAGCAGATATTACAATACGGCCGACGTAACTTGGCGAGTCTGAACATTGGCTCTGCGAAGTTTTGCGCTAGTTCACTCGTAAAAAAAACTGTTATTGGATTTCTTTCTTTCTATCATAATTTTGTTGCATTCCATAAAATATTTATTTTATGGAATGCAAGATATTTTCGCCTTGTCCTTTTCATTTCCACAATGTTCCGCTTAGTTAGAAAAAGAGGATGCGAACTGCATATCGCATCAGTCAGTTTGCGTTTGGATATCCACACAAGTAGTTTCGTAACATCCAGAAACGATTTGGATTTTTGTAGTTTTCGTTTTTTGAAGTTTGTGTTTGGATTTCCACACATATCCAGATTTTTTAGACGGATTGGATTTTTGGATTCGTTTGGCTATCGGTTTGTTGGTTACCGAAATCCAATCCAAATCTATTGCACATTATGCGATAAATGTCACACTTATTTTGAGGAATCGTAAAGATTAGTTTTCGGTGATTATGCGTTGATTTATTTTGGTTTATCTAATGTTTTCGTTCAGAGATGCAAACTTGACCTTGGTGACAAGTGCGCGCGTCTTCGTAGCACCATATCAGTGAATAGAATTTGCCGACTTTTGTGTGTGTACAGTGGAATAGACTTTAATTAAAGATACATAATAAATGAAGGTAATTAGTTGAGTAATTAGTGAAGATTTTTCAGTTAAGACTTTATTTTAATTGATTTCATATAAATGAACAGAAAAAAAATTAAAACAGTAAGTACCTTCCGAGTAGGTAGGTTTTAATTTTGTTTTTCCAATACGGAACATCGCGCAAATCTCTATCTTCTTGTCTTATTGATACCAACGTTTGTGTTTTTCGATAGCTAATAAAACGAAATCGAAGGCGAAATATTTCCAAGTGAATTCAGTGGTTGTTGTAATTATTCGCAAATGGATTTCTAGTGGATATTTTGATGTAAAATTGGTGTAGTTTTGTATCTCAAGTGTCAACCTACAGTTTGAGATTAATTGTGGAATCATTGAAACAGGCGTGATTCCGGTAAAATGGAGGCGAGAATGTTATTGTAGTATTGACTACCTCAGCGAAATTTACTGAGAAGGCTGATTCAATTCATTTGCTGCCAAATACTGCAAAAACATTAGGACGTGTTACACCCGCATTCTAATAAAGTTCATAAACAAGGCAAAGCAAAATAAAAACAGACAAGTATACTACGCGGCAAAATAGTTGAACAAAAATAGTCATCGTTATTATGGTTACGCGCAGCCCCACTTCGAATAGGACGCGAAAATTGCCATTTTGTTTAAACTAATATGCTGCGTATTGTAAGGAACGAGTTGCACTCTACAGAAATCGGATATCTAAAATCGGATATTGAAACCGATTTCAAAATCAGAAACCGGATATATATCCGTTTGCGTTCAAAACCAAAAACGCCCATGTCTAGCACGAAGTAACGAAATAACCAAAAACAGATGTCCAATATCAGTCATAGAGTGTTATATGTGGTGCTTACCTGTAATAAATTGTGACACTAGACTATAGATTTAAGTGAAGTTTTGTAAAAATTTGAGTGTTAACAATTGTTGGTGAGCCGAATAAATAAATAAATAAATTTATTTTTTTATTAAAGTCGATATCTCATTTACTAACGACGAAAATCACTATATTTGTAAATCTATTTCATTTTATATCACAAAAATCAATTGCGATATTTGATTGAATAAAGGACCGATTGTGTTTACATAGGGTCAATCTCTAGCCTAGACCTCTGATCCGCGCTCTTCACCTCATGCCACCATTTGGTTTAGCAAATGGATCACCTTCTGCGCAAAGTTGGGACTCGCCAAGATACGTCGGCCGTATAGTACTAATGATGATGATTTTATAGTCCACTTTCCGTTGCAATTTCTGTACAAAGAAATAGCATTATTTTTATATTAGGCCACGCATTGGAGAAATTGCGTTAAGTCAGTTTTCAACTTGTTTCTATGAAATTGTGTGACATATTTCATATTTGAATAATAGCTTTAATGTATAATTTTGTATCCACGTATAGCCTAGCATATATTTTTAATGGCTCGCGAGCGGTGCATCCGCCAGGTCTAGACGCACCTTAAAAGTTTAGTTACTATTTTGGTGTACAACGTTTTTCTATTGTACTCTAAATAAATATTAAAATTAGACTCTTGAAATTATTTTTAAATTAAATCCCATCACTATTTAATTGGTAGATCTATGGGAACTAGGAAATACTACCCGTTATACCACTGACTCTTTGCTGCAGCAGGTTATACAGAAGATGTAAGGGTCAAGGTTAGAGGTAATCAGCTACTTTTCTGTTTAGAGTTTGTGAACTACGAAATAATTTGACACGAGACATGGGCTGTATCCCTCCATCATATCAGAATAAATCAGAACATCGATGTACTGATAGTCAATCGGAACATCGATATGCTGAAGAAGATTTTTTTTATTGTTAATATGTTTGCGCTTGGAAAAATCAAAATTCTCAATTTTGCTTCGCTGTAGTCGAGTAAAATGAAAGTAGTATTTTAAAGTTCCATTAATTTGGGTCATGCGTGGGTTCAAGACATGACGGGGTTAATTCTGCGAACACCTCTATTTTCAAATCGACTATTTTTGGAATTCTGACAGCTGAGTGACATCTGACATTGGCATTAAAAAATTGTAACGCTAATTCGCCATATTTGCTATTGGAAGCCATTTTTCAATAGCAGTTGTTAAATTTACGCGTTTGTAATTTTGTATCAGTTCAGTGGACCTAATTTTGTATTTTTTTAAATATTAATAGTGCCGTTCGTTTTTAATAACCATGAGTAATACAGCATCAACACCGCTATTCGCTTGTTCGCGTTGTTTCTCCAGACACCCTTTCGAGGAATTATCAACTGGTGAACAACTTTGTAAGGTACGTACGTCACAAATTATTGAATTTAAAATACGTTAATAGTAGGTTCATAATTTACTGTTTTTATAGATATTTTTGTTGGGGTCGGGGATTACGTGTGTGCGTCATACTTAACTGTTATTTCGGTAGACGTCAATATGTGACGCGTTTGTTGTGTGATATTTCAGGAATGTCGCGGATCATTCCCCGTCGTCAAGTGCACGTACTGCCGTTCCGAGTTTCAACAAACAAGGTCAGTGCCAGCTTCCGAAGCACCAAAGAAATGCTTATTTTGAGTCAAAATTACTTTCATGCGTTTCTCCCTGATACAAATAACATTGTTCATGCTCATCATATGAATCAGCTGACATAGCAACTGACCTATTTGTTTTCGTACATAAAACTTACCAATCATTACTAATAAAGAATGCTTATTGATCTTTATTATTTGTATCACTATATTTCAAAATATTTATGATGCACTTTATTTTTGTAGCAAGTCAAACACCTCATCAATTTGTAAGAAGTGCGAAGCCAATGTTAAGGCCTATGGCAAGCCTACAGCTTGTGAATATTGCAACATCATAGCTGCATTTATCGGTAAGCTTGTTATTCTATTATTGTATCATTGTTCTTCTGATTTTGGGCATAATTTGTACATAGCTTGGTTTTATTACTATTTTCAGTCTCCTACAATCACTGTAAAAATTCAATGATGTTTTAAATGTACAGTTCCGCATTGGCCTACAATTCTTTTCAAATTTTCTCTTATAGTTTTTTGGTAAAAAAGAAAATGGAATACAAGCAAGCGAGTGTACAGATCACAATTACACATCTTCAGTCTTATGCAGAATACCTTCCTCTCTTAAGAAGATTGGGAATAAATTCTTTTTTTTAAACTGGTACTCCTTAGATTACTGGGGCCCAGCCTAAGTTCAGATTATCATATTTTCATACTTTGTTATCATTCACATTGTTGTATTTACATACTATATAGAGATAGTTCACACAGATATTAAATTGATAATGGACTGAAAATGTGTAAATGCCCTTAAGCCATAAAACTGTAATCCAAGTAGATATTGCAGAATATGTTTTGATTACAGTTTGAAAACTATGTACTGACACTTCATTAAAAATTAGGTAACAAATGCCAACGGTGTGCTAACTCCGAGCGCAAGTATGGGCCAGCAGTCACCTGTGAGCAGTGCAAACAACGCTGCGCTTTTGATCGCCATGATGATAGTAAAAAGGTATAAAATTCAATAAAGTGTCTAAAGTTTTACAGTTTGAAAATTTTAAAATGACAATTAACGGATGATCATGAAATGGATAAGATTTAAGGTTTGTAAGTTCTTATAAAGGTACTGGTTTCAATTGAATTATTAGATTTTATTATTATTTATTTATACTTTATTGTAGACTTTAAAATAAATCCTTTACCTTACCCTCCCCCCCTTACCTTTTAGTTTTGTATAGCCCATTTATCGAAAAATTTTATAGGTTATTTAACATAACCCTAGGACCCACAAGAGCAGAGCAGTAATCAAAGATTTTGGAGAAAGCAGATAGTATTCAACTAAAATTAACTTTAGAAATACCACACATTCTTGTATCAAGTTATTATGGTACATACTTATATGGTATTTTTAATTACCTTCAATACCCTCAGCGCCACCTAGTTTCCATTGTCATTATGAAACACGTTTTTGAGTGATTTAAATAACATTAATTGACTACAGCCATCTCAATTAAAATGTATTCCATGTTCTTGTTCAGCATTGAACTGCAATAAGTTGAGTTTCATTGAAGTAAACTACATTGTGCTAGATTGTTTTAGTATTGACCTAGAAGTTGCCTGATTACAGTCAAGGTTAGCTACTTTAACAATGATGTTAAAAAAAGTTAGAATGGTTTGAAATGTAGCATTTCAGATTTGCATAAAAATTGGAACACAGGTTGTCTGTGGTCTTATTTAGAACATTGGAGATTAGAACATTTTTTATCCTGCACAGTAGTTTTTTTGTGAAATTGTAGTATTTTTCCACGGTAGTATTTTTTCTTACCAGTTCTTCTCCATAGAAAACAACTAATTGAAACTGTGTACTAGCTTTTGAGGTTCTAAAAGTGACTGTGTAGGACTATGTGAAATGAGTAATATTTTCATTAATTATGCAGCTATCATAACAAGCTAGTAAACAATTTAAATAGACATAAAATAAAGCTCACAGTTTAATTATATGTCAAAACTAGCTTCTGCCAGCAGCTTCGCCCGCGTAAAAGTCGATTTCTCCATACAAACTTCCCAATCCCCGTTTTACCCCTTCAGGGGTTTTTTTTTTTTTTTTTATTGTGTGGGAAAATCATCCTAATGACATCCCCGCTCTTGGGCGGAGCGAGAGATAGTGTCAGACTCTTACTGACTAAAAACCCACTCCTGTTCCTTCGTTGCCTTCGTCCCAGGGCCCCGGGTTCCGCTTTCACACTACCCGTGGCCCCAGTAGGCTTCGACCCTGCTGGACCCCTACGATTTGCTGACATCTCCTTGAGGCGCGCGTGGAACAATACGCGCCGTCGACGACTTGGGCTCGGTCCGGACGGTTACCGGACGGGGGTGGAGTTTCGTAAAATCCGTTCTTAGCGGATGTCTATACCCTGTAAGGAACCTACCTGCCAAATTTTAATTTTGTAGGTGTTATAGTTTTTGAGATTTCGTGATTAATCAGTGAGTGGTATTTTGCTTTTATATATATAGATAAAGATAACAGAGTCAGTGAAATCACTAAGTGATATGACATTGGTTTTCTTTATTACAATAAATTATCATTGAAAAACATTTTTCTATAACAAAATTTTACTGTGCGGTATAAAACTGATCAAGACCATTCCAAAGAGTCAAACATGATGAGGTTATCTTGTTGCGGTCAGTAAGTCCTATGGCCACTATCCCACTCCATCATTAGACAAGCTCCATGGTTCCATATTAATGCAATGTCATCCAAGTTACATAGGTATAACAAATTTCAGCTCAATCGGTTAACCGTTTCAAAATCCATTTATAAGTTTTGCCCTTGACAATAAAAAGGCTTTTAAAAATAAATAGCTGCCCATACAATTCGTTTCATGGTAATTACTGTTTCTTAGTATTAAAACAAATGAGTGAATAAACAAGCTTCCTTCTGTGCAACAATGAAAATTATAGTATTCTGACATAATTTCCTGTCAGTCCTATCAGTAAATAATATGGGTTAGGTGGAATTTATAAAGAAACTACTGGGAATTCCCTAATGTACCGCGTACATCGAAAACCATTGCAGATGTTTTGGCTCATAATAAGTATGATAAAACAAAAATATCTTTATCTCCTAATTTCAAGTATACTGCAGTCGTATATCAGACATTGACCATAGTCAGCTATAGATATGAGTGTTTGATTATTATTATCTATTTATTTAAAAGGAGAAACTGACTGACTGACATATCAACGCACAGCCGAAACTACTGAGACTAGGAGTGTGAAATTTTGCACAAGGTTTGCTTTTATGACGTAGGCGAGCACTAAGAGAGGATTTTCCAAAATTCACCGTCTAAGGGGATCAAACGCGGGTCCAAAGTTTGTGTGGAGAAACCTACTTTCCGGCAGGCGAAGCCGCTGCACGAAGCCAGTTTTTAATATGTATTTAGTCTGTAGATTTCGCAAGGCAATGTAATTACATAAATGAATTACTCTTTGAGTCACCTTAGCACAAGCTTTTATTCTCAAAAAAACAAATTTTAGCCTTCTATAGAAATGAGAAGTTTTATGGCTTCCATAACGCTAACATTTCGTAACATAAGTCAAAGTTAGGCGTAACACTAACTTGTTAAAGTTATAATGCTTCCTTTTCATAATGTATTACGAAGAAATCAGAGGGGAGAACAAGGAAAATGTTTCTCTAAAATGTGTAATTTGAATTTGATTTAAACATTTTCCTTAACCATATTTTTTTTTATACGCTCGCGTTTGACCACCATCTTACCTAATGGTATGCGATGATGTGGTCGACGATGAAGCACGCTTGCCTAGAAGTAATCTATTCACTCTTGACTTAAAGACCCTTAGGTTGTAGCTATCAGGAAACACAGACTCCAGCAGGGAATTCCACTCCTTGGCTGCTGTACGCACAATAAATATGTTTCCAAAACGCTTTGTGCGTATGGGTGGGACCGGTGGCGCAACGCCGTACGTCTAGTGGCCCGATGATGGAACGGACTTGGCGGAATTAGATTGTGCAATTCCAGTGTACACTCCCCGAAATGTAAACGATAGAAAACCGACAGGCAAGCAACTCGGCGGCGATGCCCTTGGCTTTGGAGCTTCGACTCATCAAGTGCATCATTGCCGATGATTTTCTTGGCTCGCCTCTCAATCGGCTCCAGCGCATCAAGCTGGTATTTGGCAGACCTTTCCCAAAGTTGAGAACAGTACTCCATACACGATCGAACTTGCGCTTGATAAAGGTTGAGCAGCTGTTCCGGCGTGAAGTACCGTCTCACCTTTGCTAAGATCCCCAATTTTTTGGCAGCCAGCTGAGCCTTTGCCTCGATGTATGCGCCGAAATTGAGAGTAGACGACAACGTAACCCTAAGAAGCTCAAGGTGGTTTTTTTTTTTTTTTATTGAGTGGGAAAATCATCTTATGACAAATCCCGATCTTGGGCATAGCGAGAGATAGTGTCAGACTTTTACTGACTAAAAACCCACTCCTGTTCCTTCGTTGCCTTCGTCCCAGGGCCCCGGGTTTCGCTTTCACACTACCCGTGGCCTCAGTAGGTTCCGACCCTGCTGGGCCCCAACGATTTGCTGACATCTCCTTGAGGCGCGCGTAGAACAGTACCGGACGGTCGGACGGCGACCAACCCATTGCTCGCCGTCCGCAAGCCCGCGCCTACGGTGGCCGGAAATCGGGATCGGAATCCCGGCGGCGGTTGGAGCGTAAGGAACGTTGCCTCACGCGATCGGCCGCCTCCTTTGCTAGCATTACAGCTTCGCAAAAAGATGCACCTTCCGCACGAATCCGGTGCAGGAACTTACCGTGTCCGGTAAGAACCTGCGTCATGCGGAAGGTGAGGACGCCGTGAGTTCTTTCCAACCACGCCTCAAAGAGGGGACTTATCGCCATAAAGCTCAAGGTGGTCGGTCACACCTCGAAAAGATGGAGCCGGGTGAAATTGACTCCGTTTAGCGGAAAAAGACACGCCTGGGTTTTAATAGCATTGAACTTGACCAGATTGGCATCGCCCCCAATCGGAAACCGCCTTCAAGGACGAGTGCAAGCGTTCAACCATAGCCTTTCGTAATGACTGGATCTGTGACCCACTAGTTCGTCTGTCAGACACATATCTACCGAAGGAAGGAAGCTTAATAGAAAAAAGGCTTTCGTCTCAGACCATATCGAAAGCCTTCGAGATATCACGGGAGACGGCAAGTGTTTCCCCATGCTTCTCGATGGTTTTGCTCCAGATGTGAATGGCATACGCTAGAAGTTCCCCAGTAGACCGATTTTGGCAAAAACCGTATTGTCGGTCACTGAGGATGTCGTTATCTAGATATGCCAGAAGCTTCCTGTTAAGCACCCGTTCCATACTCTTACAGAGGATGGACATAACAGAGATGGGTCGGTAGTTTACCGGGTCAGCTCGACTGCCATTCTTGCTTAAGCAATTGACACTTTTACAGTCACATATGAGAGGCGAAATAGGCGTGTCAAGATCGGAGACAATTCAGGCGTACAAGTTTGAAGCACGACCGCTGGTATCCCGTCGGGACCGTTGGCTTTGTTAACGTCAAGGTTACGTAGCACCCTACGGACGTCCTTGTTCCGCATTGCTCAGGAAAGGCAGGAGGCCGCGCGTTACCAGCATCAAGACGTGAAGATTCTGCAAAAAGAGAGGCAAATAAATTAGCCTTCTCCTCAGTGGTGTGGGCCAGCGACCCATAGGGTTTCAGCAGTGGTGGTAGAGAGGAACGGCAGAAGTTCGATTTAACCGATTTAGCCAGGGACCAGAACGCTTTACTACCTACGGGGTATGAAGCAAGTTTGTTCCCAATTCGGCTTATGTGGTCAAACTGAGACCTCCGCAATCGGCCTAATCCGCCTGGTGCCTCTAGGGCTGGGATCGGGCGGGGAGTAGATGGATGCTCGGAGCTACCCAAAAGCGAACATATCGACATAGAGTAGCGGTCTGGATCTGTTGTTAGCAGAAGTTCCAAGCAATTGGCTGTGTGCGAATCCACATCCGGCACCCTCGTTGCCCCCTGGACCAGCTGGGTGAGACTTAATGCTAGCGCTAGCTTTCACATCTCTCAACCAGCGTGGTCTGTGGACTGGTACGGGAAAAGCCACTCTTTGTAGTGGGCATTAAAATCCCCCAGTAACACCAATTAGGCAAAAGGGTACCGCTGCTGAACCGCATCCGCCGGCACACTCAGATGCTGTGTAAGCCCGGATGTCTCCCGATCTCCGCTGTGCGAGCGGTAGACACATGCGAAGATTATTTTATCTAGGCCTGTGTCCACCAAAATCCAAAGCGTCGAGAATCTTGAGTGCTCATGGTCACGGAGACGCCCATAGCAGATGTCGTCCCGGGCGTACATTACATACATACACCCGCTCGTGGTTTAAATTGTGCTAAAAGGTACGACACGTGGGACGGACCTCTGATCTGCGTGTCCGAAAGGAAGAACAGAGCTGGTTTTTCAGTCTCCAGGTGGTGGTGGACTGCGACAAGATTGAAGTGCGCACACCTCGTATGTTAGTGAGGTGCACTGTTTGAGAGAGGGAGTGCAGCCGCTGTTTAACTGGTCTCTTATTTCTTACTACTACTTTCTCTATTCCTTTTTATTTTTATTCAAATGAAGGTAGGAGAGGAGAAGTTAGTGAAATGTGGTTCCACTCAGCTAACCTGCAGGCACGCACTGAAAGAACGACATTATTGAGGGACTAGTCTGGAGACTGCGGGGACGAGCCCCATGGACATTCCCGGAGGGGGAATGTCCATGGGGCCCTCTCGTGTGGTCGCCAACCAGCACGATGGCGCATTCCAGGATTTTTCAGCAGTTGGCGGGCAGCCTTTCATGTGTGAAATATTTTCCTTAACCTTAAATATTTTCTTTAACCTAAATATTTTCCTTAACCTTGAATATTTTCCTTAACCATTACCTGCTTAGTTTATCATATATATACCATTGAATTCAAAACCTTTCCGTACCATCCGTAGCAAAAAACAATAAAAAAAACTCGTTTGTTGTATGGGAGCCCCACTTAAGTATTTATTTTATTCTGTTTTTAGTATTTGTTATAGCGGCAACACAAATACATCATTCTCTGAAACTTTCAACTATCTAGCTATCACGGTTTATAAGATACACAGATGACAGACAGACAGATGGACAGCGGAGTCTTAGTAATAGGGTCCCGTTTTATTCTTTACTTTTTATTCTTCTAGAATTTTGATTATTTTGGGCAAGTTTAGTTGCTTATGCTAATCTATCTGCCTGTATACTGAACTTGCTTTTTTTTTTGCACAGTACCATCTACAATAAAAAAATCTAATAATATTGTTGCAGGTGGATGGAAAACTTTTATGTTGGTTATGCACCCAGTCCCTTAAAAGGGCACTGGCTAGAACCAAGCAGCACCTATCATCTGTGGACAAACATAAGCACAGGGGTCACAAGTAAGTTATTGGAATACTTTTCAACCTTCGACATATAAATAGTACTTTAACGTCAAGATGACAGCTTCGGGCCCGAGTATGGCCGTTTTCTCACTAGATGGCGTTAAACTCAACTTTTTTTAGTATTTTAATGCATGGGAGCATTAAAAGTATTTGTTAAACTCAGACATTCCATTTTATTGAACAAATTATTGTCTCACAATCTACCTAATTCTGACTGTTCATGTCGTGAAGTACTTAAGTGTGCCATACTTAAACTGATTTAAATAATTTCAATAAAGTGAATTGTCTGATTTTGATTGGTCATCTAGACAGTCCGAACTTCTGCTTCCACCTTCGTCTGCTAAGCCTTGTTATTTACCTTCTTTTCTATAACTGTGAGCAAAATTTCATGCAACTCTATAATATACAAACATACAAACTTCATTACAAAAACATTCAAACATTTAAAAGACCTTTGTATTTATAATACTACTAGTCCTCCCGCGTAAAAGTATAATATTGTCCCATTGTATTTCATAAAGGTACGCACTGACTGTAGACCGTGGTCTTCAGATATTGCAATATGGCGATGAGACAACTCGACGAAAGTTTTGTCTATGCCCAGTTAGACATACATACTCCTTCGAAACTTTGTGCACAGCATTTGATTATGAAAAAGTTATTTTTGCGACAAACATTAAATTGCAGAGTAGTGTACTTTAAAGCGTATATTGTCTCCCCTTCTCCCAAACCTGGTCAATGACCGTCTCTGGCTAAGTTTGCGCCACGAACATGTTTAGATCGTCATTTCACCTTCGCCGCGGTCGACCTAGACGGCGTACTTTTTAAACTTAAAATAAAATTGTTCCTATACTCGGACTTATTTGAGTAATTGATTAACACCATTTTAAATACTCTTTAAAATTCAAGTAATAATGAAAATGACTAATACTGTACATTCTTACTCAACCGAAATGTTTATAATGAAAATTTGAATCAGATACAGGTATACATGTATAAGTATTCCTATCGGTCTGGTCTAAACCTGTTACTCATTTACAGGTCTAGGAGTGGTCATAAAGAAAAACGTAAGTCTGACATGATGAAATCAATGAACTCCACCGATTCTTCTCTCAATGACTCACAGCCTTCCGAGAAAAAATCTAAGATGAACCCATTGCAAGGTAAGCATTACTCTATTTTATGCTAATTCCAATAATGATTTTACATTGATTTTTGGCAGCCTGCAGATATCTTAACGACGAATTGAATGATTAAACTAAGGATAGTACTCATTCACTCTTGTTTAATTAAAGTAGAATCGTTCATTGTCCATATCTTTCATTCACTGTCTTAAAGCTGCACTTGGAACTGCATAATTCTGCCTACCATGTTTTGTTTTTGACAACTTAAGGTCGATCGGTAGCAAATGCTTTAAGGTAGGCCCTTGTAGTATTATTTTTACATGTGCATAAAGTTGTAATAAATAAGTAACTAATGAATGTTTAGCACATAAGTTCTACTTTTCCCACCCACAAATCGCCACTTTACTAGGCGAATATGGTTGAATTGACCGTCGGAAACGAGTGCATACGGTTCAGATGACCTTGGAAGTTTTATTGACGTGAGTAAGGAGTGTTTCGATTGTTCCTTGTAATGGAATGGCAAGGACTTCATCTTGGTCGAAGGTGCTCAGCTCCTAGAACCTACTTAGGGGGATGCAAGCTGGTGTGCGTCCATTGGACTACGTAAAGCGCTCTCACACTAAACGTACCACTGTAAGTGAAACGTAACTAGAATGTATTATTAACATTAGCTTTTAAAATATGCTTTTCACTTAAATCAAGTAAGAGGACAATGGAGATTTTCATGGCAATTTAAGTTAAAAAGTTCATGATTGTGTGCATCGCTATTTTAAAAAGGTATGTGGTGTGGTTCAGACACTGGAAACACTTACGAAGCTGCGTTGAGATAAAGGTAGAAAAATGCATAAAATAAACATAATTACTTGCATTCTCGTAACCTAAATTGCCAATTGGCTAAAATAAACTGATTTGAGAGCGTCCATTAATTACGTGAGGTGATTTTTTTTCAAAATTTAGGACCATTGTCCAAGCCCGGAACTGATTTTGTTAAAAAAACTTTAATAATATTGTTTCCCGAAATTTAACAATCATTTCGGCTGAAAAACGTCCATTAGGCTTCCCCAAGTGTCGCCAAAACGACTGATCCTGTGCGTCTCGCATCCATGGGCCTCATCAGAAGGCTTAGTCACCCAAAGAGCAATGGAAAGGGTTATGCTCGGAGTTTCCTTGCGTGATCGTATCAGGAATAAAGATATCCGTAGGAGACCACGGTTACCGACATAGCCCGAAAAATCGCCAAACTTAAGTGGCAGTGGGCTGGGCACATTGCAGAATTTATCGATGTATAAGAGATTTTTTTTTATTGATTCCACTCCTCCCTTCATATGAGATTATGCTGGATTTCCTCCATTTTGAGCTCACTTAATTAATGGATACCCTCGGAAGTAAATCAGTAACGACAAAAGCAAAATTATAAAAGTCAGGTCGTAAATAAAATAAATCAAACCTTTTAATCTTGTTGTTTTTTTCTTCTTAGTTATATTTCGCTCTATAGGTGAACTGGACCCCAACAGTTCAGACCATGTAGTAGCGATGACTCAGCTCAAGGAGACCATCGCGAGCCTACAGAAGAAGGTACAACAAAAGGATAACGAATTACTTGCCAAAGATAAACTGGTACGTATTATTGAATTTACTTCTGTTATTTTTATTTATTTATAATTATACTCCAATCGTAATAAGGTTTAAACAATTTTTTTTTTACTGTTCGTCCAACCGATTTTGACTTCTATTCCGTAGATACAAGGATGGAATTGAAAGTAAAAAAGTTATTACGATATAAACTATTCATTGCAGCCGTCATAATTATGTCATGCAACCAACGCAATAAGAGTCAAAATCGGTTGAACGGACAGTAAAAAAGGTTTGTATAACTATCTAATGTATTGCGAATGGGGTATAGCGACTCGCTACAGTTTCGCACGGGTATTAGAAATCTTTGAAATTCTCGGCTTTTCTCTACTATAATAAACATGTTTTATACACCTAAATCTTCCTCATGAATCACTGTCTATTGATGAAAACTGCATAAAAATCCGTTTAGTAGTTTTTGACTGGCCTGTTGTTCTAGTGGTTAGTATCCCTGGCTGCTATGCCGGAGGTCGTGGGTTCGATTCCAACCCAGGACAATTGTTTATGCGATGAGCATGATCATTTGTTCTGTATCTGGGTGTTTTTTATCTATAATAAATAAGTATGTTTATCAGTTAGTACTCATAACACAAGCTCTGCTTAGCTTGGGACTAGACGGCGTTGCCGCGTTGTGTGATAGTTATGGAATAATATTATTTTACCGCGTTCATACAGACAGGCGCGGTGGGGATTTTGTTTTATAATATTAGTATAGTGACAGCTGCATCCAATAAAGCATCACGTGTTTTTACGTGTTTATATTTAACACGTGGTTCACACGCCCTTCCTGCCCTGATTAGAACCTGAACCTGTGTGAAACCAATCGCACACATCAGTGTTGTTTGCAGCACTTTCTCTTAAGTTTGACCAGATTCAATTAATACATACTCTTATTATTTCAGATCACAGAGCTAAAAGCCCAGCACTTAAACAACACACAGGACCTGCGGAATGAAATGAAAAACAAGGACCGACTCAACGAGACAAAGTTCGGCATGATGAACAGTAAAATTCAAAATCTTCTAAAAGAGGTCGCAACACTGAGCAAGTCTGCAAAAAAAAACAATAAAAACACTAAAATAGCGCTGGCTAACACAGAGAATAGCGGCAGCGGCACAGACAGCCCAAGCACCAACTAGATCAATTTCACCCCTAAACAATTCATTTCTAGGAATATTACTAAAAAAAAAAAACAATGGAAACTATTTTCCTATTATTTTTTTACTCTACAAATGGTTTTATTTGTAGATTTTTTATAATGATAAGCGTAAGTAGGTTTCAATTTGATGACATGTTAGTTTTTAATTTATTATACAACATTTAAAGTTTTTACCGTTTTATCTGAAGTACATCAATGTTAATTTATCCATTAGCGTCATAAACTATTGTTACGTGTATAAGGGCTTGGTCACATTACTAGGGATCGGTGTCGTTAAGGTAGATGCCAAGTTTTCTAAACCCTTTAAAAGCCTACGTCGGATATATTCGACATACACTGTCGTGTTTTTTCCGCCAGGGTCGCACATCCACGTCTAAATACTCCATCTCGTCAGCTCTTTTGTCACCTATGAAGATTGAAGAGCTAAACGAGATGGAGTACCCAGTTGCAAACACACGTTCCTGGTGAATAGGACATGGAAACACTCGTCGGACCAGTCCGACGCAAGCTATTAAAGCCTTTGTACCCATAGATTTAAGTTAGTCTAAAAGTTTTGTTACTATTTTGGTGTACAATAAAGTTTATTCCATTCTATTCTATTAAAGGGTTAAAGTCACCTGACCTTTTCATGAAATAGCCATTCGATAGGGTTAGACAGTACCGTACCGTGCAGTATATCGTGCAAACACGGCTCGGCACCGTATAACTGCACGAGAAGGCATCAGTCTACACTCGTTTCACGTTAGCGACATCGTGCCGTGGTAATGTGGTCGGGCCCTAAACTGATGCGGGTTTAAAAGGTATTAAGTCTACGACTATTCAATTGTCAAAGAGATGAAGATAAATATTGGGAGATTATTTTTTTTGTATAATTTTTCATTTGTCTTGTCCATCTACACTGAACAGCTTAGCTATGTTTTATAAACCGTATCATAATCGTTAGTAGACAATTACATAGATTAGAATAGTGCAAAACCTCTTTCTTAGATTATTTTACTGAAGTTAAATCTAAATTAACAATCTGTATCATGCCGCATTTTTTTTTTAAATTTTTGTATCAGTTCAATCTCCGTTATTATTTTTAAGTAATAAGTAGTTGTACAGTCTTGTGACAATGAATGTAGTGTATACCTAATAGGTAGATAATTTTGTATTTACGAATACAAAAAAATAATTATTGGCTTAATTATATTGATGTGAAACAAAGGTAAAAAGATGTAAACGAAAAAAAAAAGTGTGTGGAATTAAATTATTGTATTATTGTTAGTCCGATGGAGAAAAAGAGGTTAATACGTGAGATTTTGCGTAATTCTGTAAGGCTAAGCTGTTCTATTTGTACTTGTTTTTTGTTGACCTCTTTTTCTAACGGTGCGTTCACATTGCTATTAAAGTAAACTTGTTGATGTACACTCGTCGGAATTAAAATAAGTTTTTTTTTAAACAGATTGATCAATGTGTTCGCATCCTAATGTGATCAAACCCCGGACTGAATAAATATTTCATATCAGTGTTAACAATAATTATGTTTTATGAGTATACAGTGTTTGATTCGTATTAGTTATCCTGTATGTGTGTGAAAGATGTAGAATAACAGTTAATTTAGATTTTTAAAACACTTGGGTGCGACACACTAACTTTATAAATATTATGTTTATGAAGAATTGAGCAGACATAAAATTGGTTTATGAAGAAACATTTTATGCTCTTATATTTTTACAGGTAGGTAAATACAATTAGAACAATTTGCAAATAGCTACAAGGAGCAGCATTTTGTTAATAAGCTTTAGTAATATTAAAATATCAGATCAGATATTTGCTGGATTACTAAAAGCGTATAATTATTTTAAAAGGGGAATATTACAAATTCAATAGCTGCAACTTTTTTATTCTTTTTGAAGTGATTTTGATATGATTATTTAAAGAAACTTAATGTTCTACCGTGTGACGCACAATGGCGACTAATATTTAAAATTAAGGTAAAAACTACGGGCCCGAGCGTAAACGTATATTCTTCTTAGTCGGTACACTCTTGAGAGTGGTCGTGGTCATCATTGAGAATCACTATGAGTGATGATTTTGGTAATACTGCGCCATTCGTCGCGGACTGTAGCTTCCTGGGAACATTCGTAAACCGAGCAATTTTTTGCCTTTATCAGTGCGCTTAGTTTTTACGTTAACGCGATCGAAACGTTTACCGTGTTTGGCTCTCTGATTGGTTAAAAGCTTGGAGCGGACTAATCGGGGCGACAAACGTCAGGAAATGTCGATCGCATTAACGTAAAACAAACTCGAACTAAGCATTCTGGACTGTCCATCTCATTGTATGGGAGTATTATTAAGTCATTTGTATAAATCAAATATTCCACTTTATTAAATTTAGTCAAATTCTGACTGTTCAAGACATCGACTATAGTCTATTCGCGTTAAGAAAATAGTGACACATCAGTGCAACTGCAAAGTAAAAGCGTATTCATACTGGGTCAAAATTTTCACTATTCATATTAAAACAAACTATAACACAGTATTGTCAAACATAATTAAAAGTTAGCCTATTATATCCCAAAAAATTGTCAAAATACGCGTCCGTACTGTCTGAAAGGCCAAGGGTGGTCAAAACGTCAAAGTGATATTTTTTGTTTGTTTTTCAGTCCAATACTAACCCGTCAAGTTCAATTGTATCAATCGAAGAATTTTAGGTCTACAGTTTTTTATTTTCTGCATTAATAATATACACATCTACTTTTTCAATTTACTTAAGACCGACAGAATAGTCGACATCGGCTATACTTGCCAGTAATAAAAAATAGAATAAAATAAGTCAATGTGGACACGACTTTCTAAATTTATTATGATCGAATTGATCAATAGGCGTCATGAGACACTATTTTGTTTACTTGAATACAATATAGTGCGTATAGCGTTATGCTAAAATTTTGCCAAATATCATTTCCTTGACTTGTCCCGTATACTAAAATTAAACTAAAAATGTTGAGTTCAGTGCTATTTAGCACATATTTAGATGCATTTGGGCCCATAGTGTTTACCTTAACGTTTGTAAGTAAGATTGAAGAAAATCAACAATTACTCAAATCTGTGAATCAATGATTGTACGGGCGAAATATCTTGACGGCTCTGAACTCTGAACAATTGATTGCGCAGTATCTTATCATGCGTATGCGCAATAATTCGAAACGCCAACTTCAGAGCGGCCAGCATAGTTTGAAAATACTGTATGTATACGTCGAAAGAAGATTAGGGTACAGTCGACAAAAAAAGGTTTGCAACCCAGTAATATCTCATGGTTAATCATAAAGAGACCTAACTCAAAAAGAAGGTATTTGAATCTGAAACGTATGTTTCAAAAATAAGGTTTAATTTATAAATACCTTCTTTTTGATTAAGCGTGCGTATGATACTCAAATGTATCTTACTCCGAACACAATAACGTTGATTTTTGCCCATTCTAAGCAGACCTTTTTTGTTGCCTGCTTACACTGTTTTCCTGTTTGCGCATTTCAGCTAAGCGGCCATTATTCTCAGCACGCGTGTCACGTGTCTTATTTTGTAAGTGTCAAGATCAATGTCGGTTTAAAAAAAGAATTTGAATGGTGCACGGCCATAACGCTCACAAATGTAAATTTTATAATAATGACGATATAAAAACATCACTAAATTATTATAGTTAAAACGCACTTAAAAATCTAAAATGTGTAAGTCAAATTAATTATTTGATCAACCAAATAATTAAGTGTTAGTATATATATTATTTATTGTTAAGACGATAAACTCAGACGTAGATATGTTTACTTTGTAAGCAAAATAAAAATGGATCACATCGATACCACACATTTGAATTCATAAAAAAAAATTGTCCATTTATTGTATTGTCACGTGAGTCTTATTGTTAAGTATAGATTTAATACTAATAAACAATCAATCTCTAAAAATGTTAGTATTGTAATAAAACAAATTTCTTAATGCTGTGGAACAAAATATTCCAATAGAATTATGACCTGAAAAAATTAATTATACTTGTTAGTGAAAAATGAACGAAATAAAGTGTAAAATAATATTATTTTTCTTTTATTTTTGCATTATTTTATTCAGTACACATTAACCGTAAGCATCGATGATTAAAAAAATTATTATATTATGATTGAAAAAATATTTAGCCTAATAATAAAATAAGCATTTATTTCAGGCAATTAATAGCACCCATACAACAATCACAAAAATGAACACACACATGAGGAAATATGTTGATGGAGTTGGGATGGGTTATGTGCTATTATATTGTCGAATTGTTCGGTTGGTCTCTCGTTGGCATTGGTGGTATTTGTTCTTGCTCGTTGTCTGTCGTTCATTAACTTCACTTATTGTGACGGAAGGGAAATTACGGAACCCTATACTGAGCTTGGCCCGACACGCTCTCTGGTACACCTTCATCTGAATCACTACGAGAATTTTGGGCAAATATTTGGGAAAATCCAGTACACCAATATGATCGCGCAGATTGGGTCAGCGATTCAAGAAGTCCGCATGGGTAGCTTTTCCGAACAAGTGTATTTAGGTCCCCATTTGGATAAGATTTCCATGTGTATTGATTTATTGAACACAGTTTCAAAAGTATCGAAACTTTTGTCCTGAGAGAGTGAAACTGTGGATGGATATTTACGTAAAAATATGTCATATTTGCTGTACGAGACTTGAAAATGTATAATATATTTTTTCAAGAATAGAATTTATAAAAAAAAAATATGTCGGGCACTGACTAATAACACATTAAGTTCTAGAATTTCAGTTTATTGAACCAAATTTGAGTTTTTCACATAACTAGATGTCCTGAAACATTGTTTTGGGTACAAATATCGTTAAAAAAACATTGTCTCTTTAATTCAATCGGTTTTAAAATCAAACTGGCCTTTGGCATGAAGATTTGACTACTACGTCATCGATATTTGGACGATCTTAGATATATAGCAGAAATTGGTCAGCATTTATGCCTTTTTATTAACTGCCATTCTCACTTTTGTTACATAAAAATAGTAAACATATCAATGATCAATATGACTCTTTCAGTTGAAAGGGACCAATCCAAATAGCTGTTTGAATAGACTACTAAGAGTGAGAGAGAGAAATATAAGCGTAGCTTGTGCAGAATAATCATTTCTTTTTCTTAGATAACAAACACATAGCGAGTATAATTTAAAAATAATATGCTCGTTAACTTAATAAGTGGCGGCATAAAACAATTCTCGTAAATTATGATTTAAAAACTTTTACGCAATAAATTACGCTAGTAGGAGTCAGTGTAAACAAATCAGTCAGTGTAGCATAAGAATTTTCAAGACGATGCCGTTGAAAAGTTGTCTCACATGGAGACGGTTTCAGCTGCAGCTTTATAACACCACTATAACTGTGTATTGCTATGCAATGTTAACGCATGGCACATGAAGTTTGAATACAATACACGTACCCAAGTAACACAGGAAGCATTTTAACAAACGAATAGCAAATTTATGTAGAACTTAAGGTCTGTATAAACTTTTATATAAGTTCACCGAGCATCTTGAGGCTTTATATCGGCATTTCAAAACCATTATGATGCTTTACACAGTATAACGGTTGGAAAACGGCATATCAAAATGCTTTTGTAAAGCCTTAAGTTTTAGTGAAGAAAACCAGAACGAAGCTGTACAGCTTTCAGCTGTTTTTAGTGCATTTGGATCTACAGTAGCATTTTTAAGCAGTAAATAAATGCTTAATGCTGTTTAATAGCATGAACATGAACTATTATAATGACACGTAAATCTGCTAGACAGCTTTCAGCTGTTTTTAGTGCCTTCGGGTCTACAATAGCATTTTTAAGTAGAAGATAATGCCTAATGCTGCTTAATAGCATAAACTTGTACCATTATAATGCACCGTGAATCCGTTATAAAGCTTTGAGCTGTTTTTAGTGCCCTTTATTGTGTAATAGCACTTTTAAGTGGTAAGTAAAAGCCTAGTACTGCTGTACAGCATAAACGTGAATCAATGTAATGCTTGCATTTTTAAAGAGCACCTGAGGTTTGTTATATAGCTAACAGCTCTTAAATCAAATACACGTGAGTTATTGAAATACGTAAAGCTGTATATAAATTAATTTTACTGTATTCATAAAACCATTTGTCGGCCATACTGGGAAAGAAGGTTCCGTAGGTCACCAAAATTAAGTAGGATTTGTCAACATTGGAAATAGACACTATACGGAATCCTTGTGTTTTGAAAAATCTTTTATAGTGAATAAAGAGAATATTTTACAAAATTTTGTTTATTCCTGTCCGCTTGATGATGAAAATGTAAGACCTGAGAGCTCTGACGAAAGTGAAGATGACAGTGATATTGATAAATATGTAAAATGTTCTTCTATACGTCGGATCCTAAGTACGAATCATACCATAAAAGAATTTTAAAACGTTCTTGTAATCTATAAGGACAATTTTCGACATATCTCCTTTACTTCCACCTGCCCATGAACAGCTGCAAAGGAAATCCTTAGTGAATAAAATATCTAGTAATTTATAAGCACAAGTTTTTCCTTCGCCCTTCGAATCTGAGCATAAGAACGACAAATTAATGTCTTTTTAGTTTATTTTTTTTCTGTTCTATCTGCCAGTAATTGGTCTAGTGATATAAGATCCCTTTGATTTTCAATGGGTTTTAGTATAAAACTTTCGGTATCTATAGGGTTTGAATCTTTCAACAAAATGACGCTTGGACTCTCTTTTACCTTTGCAAGTTGTACAGTTATTTCCTCTAATTGCACAGATAGCGCGTAGCCAATTTTTGAACAATTTTCTGCTGGTTTTCGAGAGTTATTGCTTGTATTTGGAGCATACTGTCTATTTTTTCGGATAATATTTTTTGGTTTAATAAAATTTTCGTCAAAGTTCAAAGTTAATGTGCTGTTATAAATTATCTGAACTATGTTTTCATGATTAGTGGTATTTTCAGTATCTGTAACGTTACTATAATCTGTACACGGGTTTCCTTGATTTTCTTGATCGCATCGCTTCATCATTCATTCATCGCATCGGGTTCATTGTTTTGCCTAAGGATCCCCAAAATTGCGTTCATGTAATGGCACTACTTCAGTCTACATAAAGTCTACCAGTATACCGGTGAACCCATATAAATATACTTTATAGACAATGGCACTACAGTGTTTCATCAAAAGTCTACTTTCTGGCATCTAGCTTATTAATTGTTCACGCGTGATTATTTAATCTGCTGGCGGCATTATTTAGCCTTTTTAAAAGCTCAACGGGCTGCTATTATATTTTATAACCAAAAAATAGTATCATACGGAACTATATATAAATACAATTGACCTATATAATAATGATTTAACTTAATTTAATACTGCCCAACAAATACTATTATGTTAATCATGCAAAATTAGTTCTATAGTAGGAATACAAAATTGTTTTGATTATTTCACACATATCTTAATCTATTATTTTATCTCAAAACCTCAAAACATCGAAGGCGCGTGAAAATTTACAATTAAACTTATATAGACATTTACAGTAAACTACATTGCGCAGTAATATTTGAAGGCATGAATTAACAAAAGAGTCAAAAATACACCCACGTATTATAAATTTTGTTTTAATGCAAACAAATATGGTGGATTGGTGGCACTCACTCTTTGATTTAATTCGTCCATATTATATTGCGAGGCAAATTAGTTAAATTTTAACGTTAATTGTATTATAATATTTGTACCGTGGTATTAGAGATGTTTTTGCAATGATGTAGGATTCATTTAAGTTCTAACTGTGAACACTTAAATAGCTCTAATAATTCTTTTACTACATCCTAATGCTAGTCTAATGCTTTTGTAATGCAATTAACATCTTCATTATCAATAATATTGCTAGTATAATGCTTCTGTAATGCGATTGGCAACTTCGTTGACCGTAATAATGCTTCTGTAATGCGATCGGCAACTTCATTGACCGTAATAATGCTAATATAATGCGCGTGTAATGCAATTAAACAACTATTATGAACCTATTTAGGATCTAAAGCTGTATAATTTGTGCCCAAATAAGCATTACAGTAGCCGTATAAACATTTGTAATGCTAATACAGTACTAACTCAAAATGCGAAAACGATACTGAAATGCTGTAAGTCGGCCGTTATACTGCTTTGATGTGTTACTTAGGTAACCATTAAAGAAATGTATCACACGGAGACGATTCTAGCTGCAGCTTCATAACGAATCATAACATTAACACATGATTTAAGTGCTTTTATTTATTTTTCTTAAAAGAGAAGAAATTTATATATATAACTGGTAATAATATGGCTCAAAAATTATTATTGTAAGAATATAAGTAAGTAAAGAAAAAAGTGCTATTGAAAATTCAGAAAAGATCCTCGTTGAGTACAAGCCCTCGGAAAAACGTCCAGGGGCACAAGTCTGCTATTTTTATAAATTCGTAATGCCAACACGATCCCATTGTCATTTTGCTAAAATTTCATAATCTGCTAATTCATAATGATCGATCATTCATCGGTCAATAGTCTCGTAATAGAGTTGTGGTAAAATTACAGTATCAAACATAATAAAAGCAATGACTGCACAATGACGTTCTAATGCAATGGTAGGTCACTGATCAAAGGAACTGTCAAAATTTTTGCAGATTACCGCATACGTCAGACATTCATTTGTCATTATGTACAAGATTACCATTCTGTGCCATTTCTTTCAATAGAGAGGGTGACCATTGGAAAGTCATTATGACGCCATTATTTTAGTAGATTACCAAAACTTGTCAAAATTCTGTGACTACAATAGTCACAGAATTTTGTATTTTAGTATTGTATTTTATCGTCGAAAGTCGTGTTCAAGCACATAAATCTATTGGGAAATTAATTTTATTGAGTAATATACAATAGTTTTCTCAATATAATGAATGCGCCTTATAAATTCTTTAAGTTAAGCAACATTTTAAAATTTATTTTAGCGAAAGTGTTAAAAATTACCTGTATACGATTTAGGGTTTAAGACACAACCGTAATATAACATTTCGACGACTTTTCGTTCCGTGCACTTATTTTTTATCTGTATATTGTAAATTATAAGCCATAATTAACTAAATTATTAGGGTTCGCTTATAGAAAATCTCATATGAAAAACCATTTTAAATATATAACTAAACTAGAGACTTATTTATTTTTGGTTTCGGCGATAATAAAAAAATAAATATAACAAATTATAAAGGACATTGATAAGTTTTTAACATATATATACAGTATGTATTCGAGATGGCTATTGATATCTTCTATATCTCCTGAGGCACGTTTTCATGAAAGTTAGAGATCACTTTGAAATGTGCCAGACCGTCTCTGGCACATTTCAAAGTGCTAATGACAAAAGTGCTAGTGCAAATGACATTTTAGTAAGTTATTTTCAAAACTAGAAGTATATCATTTTTACTAGTTTCGCTTGCGCTTTCACTATCGGAGCCATCATGAAGATATAATTTATTAAATCAACCTTTATAGAACCTGACTCTACTTTTATAGAACCACTAGATCTACTTTTTGCGGTTCGAGCAACATTCGGTTCGGTTCGTTTAGACCCACTTTGCATCAAACTCAATTCTATAATATCTTGAGTTTTAAATAAAATTTTGTGCGGAACCAATTCCAGTTTCATTACAATTGACTTTTCCTGGCTGTGGTTGTAATGTTGAAATTATTTTATACACTTATAGGTCATCTAGTCATTGAATGGTAGTATAAAAGTGTTCATATTGACTGAAAATTGTACAAGAGTGCAATTTATTACTCTTACAGGATTATCACTTAAAAGCAGTTTTCGTGACTCTAATACGATTAATGACGGAGTAATAGTCGTATAGATGTTACTAAGACGACAGCATCGGTTATACCACTGAAAATTGTGTATCAGTCATATAAATAGTCGTATAGAAGTTTATACGACGTCTGTATACGACTAGGGCATGCAAAACCGGAAAGTCATCAAAACCGGTTTTGAACATCGTTTTTTTGGGACCAAAACCGAAAACCGGAGCTAGGACCGGTTTTAGCAAATAAAATCGAATGTAGCATAATTTAAAAAGAAACACCATTTTTTTTAAATACCCACTAAGTCTACAAATAAAACAAATTGTATGATACATTTCTTTTTAATCCAAACCATAATAATTGTACAGATGACAATGAACTTATAATAGTATAAAGATTAATTAACTTAGATCAAATCAACAAGAAGTAAGTTTTTGGTATCTTTGGTACCTATTAAGTCTGCTATCAAAAATAATATATTTTAAAAATAGAAAACACAATCAGCATCTTCAAATATTAAACACAGCCACCCACAATTACCAAAAAAATCAACATTTTCAATTGTCCTAGCGTCAGAGGCGAGGGCGGCGGACACGCACTTGCACTCCCGGTAAGGGTATTACTGCAACAACGCAGGCGCAGGCTGGCGGGTTACGGGTGCGGGGTGCGGGGGTAGTGGAGGGAGGCGTGTAAGTGGGTGGATGCAGGCTGTGTTCGGTTCGGATACATTTGATGCCTCAAAATTAATTATTTTTTGAGAGCGTTCGAAAAAAATGTTGATAAAAATCAAAATGTTAATTATTACTCAATAATGGAAAAACCGGAGCTGAGCTCCGGTTTTGGCTATCAAAACCGGTTTTCAAAAATCGTTAAATTTTGGCCGATTTCCGGTTTTGCGCAAAACCGGAAAACCGGTTTTGCATGCCCTGTATACGACTACAAGTTGTGTAAAGATAAGAGGCCCTAAGTCATATTTCATGATAAAAATACTTCAATACGATGTTAAAAGCACTTCGAATCGCGTAATTCTTACTTATACGGCCAAAATGTTTGTTGGGTATTCACTCTTGACTTACAGAATTCCGGGTTGTAGCCATCAGGAAACACAGATTCCGGCAAGGAATTCCACTCCTTAGCTGTACGCACAATGAATGTGTTCCCAAAACGTTTTATGCGTGTAGGTGGGATGCCCACCATGTACCGGTACGTTTTGCGAATATTTTCGACCTCTTCATAACCGAGAGTGGTGATCTATTTACTGACTCGAGCTTTGCAGTAAAATTTATTTTATTTGTAGATGCAAAATGTTTTGTTGACTAGGTTGTAAATACGACTGCCTAGAAGTTTAAAATGTCGCATTGCGAGTTTTGTTCTGTGCCTTACTATAGAGCACACGTTTGTGGTCCTTTTTTTTGATGGGTAAATCATCCAATGCCATCTCTCGTTCTTGGGAGGAGTGAGAGGGTTTGTCAGACTTTTGCTGACTAAAAACCCACCTCTGTTCCTTCTTTGCCTTCGTCCCAGGGCCCCGGGTTTCACTTTCAAACTGGCCGTGGCCCCAGTAGGCTTCGACCCTGCTGGGCCCCTAAGGTTTGCTGACATCTTCTTGAGGCGCGCGTGGAACAATACGCGCCGGGTCGCACCGTCGACGACTTGGGCTCGGTCCGAACGGTTACCGGACGGTCGGACGGCGAGCTACCCATTGCTCGCCGTCCGCAAGCCCGCGCCGACGGACGAACCGCATAATAATGTTTCTTTCCGCCGAATCCGAAACCTCCCGAAACAACCTTGTCCTGCGTCATACATTATGTTTTATTTTGTATAATTATATTTTTAATCATTATATAAGATTTCCCGCTGTGGGTGGCATGAAAGTTAGACTTTTACAGAGTTCTGTTCCCTCAGTTACCGTTTGTGTTCTGGGCCGCAGAAACTACTCAATCGCGGAGCCTTGGGGTTATAGCGTACCTGCGTCAGCAACACTTAGTTACATTATTATCATGACAAAAATAAGCAAAACATGTTTGGCTACTGAAGAAACCTTTTATACAACTAATCGACACGTTCCGCTCATAAAGACTTGACGCATTGTCCATCTTCAGTTCCAGTTATCACTCATTCTTCTTATCACTTATTGCTTACACATCCTGCTAAACTGAGAAAACACAAACGAAATCGGTATCTTACAAAAGATTACCAAAAAAAAAAAAATTATACGTACTGAACAATCCTTATCCCTACTATTAGAAAATTAACTCAAGGGAACATACTCCCGGGAGTATACTGTCCTATTTCAGGACACACACTACCCGTGTACCTAATACTTACAATTTCAATGAAGTTCATAGTGCAGAATATCGCTCTTGATGGTAAACGACGGTCGACGGTGGAACACGCTTGCCTGCAAGTGTGTATGGGAGTCTTTAAGTCAAGAGTGAATAAGTTACTTCGAGACAAGCGTGCGCCATCGGCGATCACATCGTCGCTTTCGTTCAGGTGAGATAATCTATTCACTCTTGCCTTTAAGACCCCTAGGTTGTAGCTATCAGGAAAAACATTTTGGGAATACATTCATTGTGCGTAAAGCTAAAGAGTGGAATTCCCTGCCGAGTCTGTGTTTCCTAATGGCTACAACCTGAGAATTTAATCTTTAAGTCAAGAGTGAATAGGTTTGTTTTTTATTATATAGGCTTACGTTTGACCACTATCTCATTTGATGGGAAGCGAAGATATGGCCGATGATGGAGCACGGTTGCCTAGAAGCAAACAGACTCCGGCAGCGAATTCCACTCTTTAGCTGTACGCATAATGGATGTGTTCCCAAAACGCTTTGTATGTATGGGTAGGATGTCAACCATGTACCGACGGCGCAGCGCCGTACGTCTGGGGGTCCGGTCATGAAACGGACTTGGCGGAATTAAATGCAATTTCAATGCACACTCCCCGAAATGCAAACGATAGAAAACCGACAGGCTAGCGATTCAGCGTCGATGCTCAAGACTTTGTAGTTTTGACTCGACGTTCATCATTGCCGATAATCTTTTTAGCTCGCTTTTCAATCGACTGTAGTGCATCAAGCTGGTATTTGGCAGACCCATCCCAAAGGTGAGAGCAGTAATCCATACATGATCGAACTTGCGCTTGATAAAGGTTGAGCAGCTGTTCCGGCGTGAAGTACCGTCACACCTTTGCTAATTTCCCTAATTTTTTGGCAGCCAGTTGAGTTTTCTTCTAGGTAAGCGCGCTCCATCGTCGACCGCATCATCGCTTTCCATCAGGTGAGACAGTGGATAAGCGCGAATCTATCTACAATAAAAAAAAACACAGGCTACGGCAGGCAAATGCTCGATTCCAGTGCGATAGGACACGGTAGTGAAAGGCAAATTAATAAATATTTTGACTCTGCTCTAGTCATCATCATCATCTTTTCAGCCGAAAGACGTCCATTGTTGAACATAGGCATCCCTCAAGCCACAATGAACAACCCTGTACGTCTCGCATCCATCGGATTCCCGCAAACTTTACCAGATCATTAGTTCACCTTGTAGGAAGCATTCCAACGCCGCGTTTTACAGTACGGGGTACGACTCCAGTACCTTTCGGTCCCAACGGCCATCTGTTTTGCGAGCATTGTGCCTTGCCCACTGCCAATTTAATTTGGTGATTCTTCGGGCTATGTCGGAAATGTAATACGAAGACTAGCATCAGCTTGTCGACTAAACAAAGACCATTTTAAAATCACGGTCGAAAAATTCTGTAATTCAATGAAATTATATTTATCTTGGTTAGTTTTGTTTTTATTATCGTTAGAGTCAGTTATTGTGATAGACAAACGGAGTAGCACTGATAATGTAGTAGGTAGTGTGTTTACATTAAAGGCGTTTGTTTAGATACGTACCAACCACCATACCAGTAAATATTATAAGACAGCAGCGTATTTGACTTGATACGGGAATATTCGAAAGAATTCGATACCGCGGCCCTGGAACACAAAGAGCAACTGAAGGAACACAGGTGGGTTTTAATCAGTAATAGTCTGAAAATCCGTCTCGCTCTAATCAAGATAGCAGGAGTTCAAAAACAAAAGGTAAGTATTTGAATACTGTGTTTCGAATTCCACGGTCGCCAAATAAAATTTTATACAATAGATACGAAGTACCTGTGTTGAATTTTAAGAATATTTCAAATATTAAGGGTGCTCAGCAGGCTTTTAAATATACTGGGTATTTAAAAGTATGCTGAGCTATGCTAATGCGCATACCTGTCATAACGAATGTATTTATCAGAGTACACGTGCGATATTTTTAGATAAGTTTTTTATCATAAGTAAATTTGTGCGGAACCCTCAGAGTCCAACTCGCACTTGCCCTGTTTTTTTTTTATTATTATTGATAGGCTCGCGTTTGACCATTATTTCACCGAGCACGCTTGCCTAGAAGTAACCTTGAATAGGTTTATATAGGATATACCTAGTCCATCATTTTACCGACCTCTTGGCTTAAAGTCCCCGAAACGCTTTGTACGTATGGGTGGGATGTTCACTATGTACCGGTGTGTCCACGAATATCTATGGGTGTGTCGCAACTCCGTACTGCGTTGCGCATTAAATGGAATGGATTTGGTGGAGTTAAATTGTGCAATTCCAAGGCACAGTATTTGATTTCTGATGCAGTTAACCCGGTAGGTACCCTCCACCATATCGAGATAATCGAGCAATTTTTACTGGTAATTTTTCTTTTTTTTTCTATGTACGGAACCGTGCCTCTTTTTACAAATATTTAGTCGATGTTTGCACTATGTTATAACTACATATATAACGCGTACTTATAGCGTTGTTTTACTTTCGCGGTCTCGAAATTTTAGTTGGTGTTGGCAGTTGTGCTTATATTTGATTTGAATAATGGAATTAAGAGTGCTTTTTATTTTGATTTGTGTTGCTGTCGCACAATGCAACTGTAAGTTTGTTGTCGTAGGGTTATTAGAATTTGTTGAACTTTTTACGTAATGAACTGTTTGGTATCCTGTTAGTTCACCAAAAATTGATTGACAAATTTTCACTTGACAAACAACGATTGACAAAAACATAGTTTATCATTTCACCATTATACGAAAAGTTTTTAAAAACCAATCACAGTAAGAGTATAAATTACGGTCCATAATCTTCCTTCCACCTATAAATCCACCCAAAAAGCCTATTTTAGTGCACAATTAGTATTTTTAATGAAATAAAGGTACCTATATTTTGCAGAAGAAAACAGGAATCAAATAGGAAAAGTTAAATGAAGTTGAGGAACAGTTGAATACTACCCATTAAAAATAAGATCAACACGATCGATTTAAAATTTTAATATTATTTATTAGTGTAAAGATGTTATTTTTCAAACAATTTTCAAGGAATTCTTCTAAGATACAGCTGAAAATCTAGACGTAATAAAAATTTTCTACTATCAAATTTTACTTAAAATGAAAAATGTATAATGTATAACTATATGTATGATTGGAGAATGAAACTTTTGCTATACATAGCTGGCATGATTTGTTTTTCTTTTCGCCAATAGTGAAACCTAGACTATATCTTAAACGACTTTAGGAGAAATCAATAGCAAAAAGAATTATGTTTACCAACCGTAACCGAACGAAGTTAGAGAGTTATCTACTAAATAGTCAGGCATTATTTTTCTTAAATAAAAATACTCCGTGTCTGATATTTTAAGTTTCTCATTGTTAAATATACTACACGGTTTCTTTAATGAGTTATTCTGCGTCCCTCGCTTCTGCATTTATCGCCGGGTGTATAATATTAGAAAAATAACGCCTGACAAAAAAGTACAAGCAATGCTTCTATAGGTATCTTCGTTCGGTTACGGTTTAAATACCTGGTTCTTTTTGCTATTGATTCCTCGTATTATCGTCTAACTTATAACCTAAGTTTCATTTCTGGCTAAAAGAAAAATTTGAATCATGCCAATATTTTGCATTGGGTTTTGATCCAAAACATTTATCAAGAGAAGTATTTGCCAAAAATAAGTTTGTAAAGCGAGTGTTTGTAAAATAAAACATTTTCGGAATTAATTGTTTGTGAAATAAATAGTATACAAAACGTTCAAAACGTTGGTTGTTAACTTAAAATTTGTCAATTATGTTTTGGTGAAACATTAGTAAACCAAACTGTTTTTTTTTGTACGTGAGTAAAATTGTGTTTTAGGTTGTTGTTGTTTTCAGTGATATCGTTATCTTGTGAACAAATTCGTGCGTTCGTGGATGGCCACAATTCCCGTCGCCTCCTTATTGCCAAAGGAAAAGTTTCTGGACAGCCTGCTGCTTCGGAAATGAAGATGATGGTATGGTATGGTGTAACTTCAACAGTATTATTGAATTATTATGTTATCTAGCCTGTACTGATCAACTGACTGATGAAACAATGGAAGAAATGGAGGGAGCCAAAGACCTTGTTCCATGCTCTGGACCAATTCATAAGGAAATCATATAAGTCTTCCTGCCATCGTCTCCATAGTCTGACACAACCCAGTCACACGTTCCCAGCGTTTATTATTAAATTATTAATAAATATTTTCTTGAAGTATTATTAGTAAGTTAGGGCACGGTTGCCGCAGATGCGTATTGCGGATTCGATTTCCGCATGGGACAAATAATTAATTGTATGGTATGTATTATATTGTCATGTATCTGTGGTGTTCCGGGTCTGAGTGTCTTGTGTAGGTACCTATGTGATTTTACATGTTTGTGAACGCTCTCATGATCATCATCATCATCATATTCCTGCCCTTGTCCCGTTTTATAATACGTTTTTTTCTTCCATTCTGCCCTGTCACTCGTCAAGCTATCACTAACTTCCTCACGATACAGGACTAATTCTAAAGGTAAGTCCCTTCTTTGAGGAGTGATTTCTATAAGCAAAGTTTACGGCAAGAAGTGCTATCAATGAGCAGAGGTCTTTGTCAACAGTGATTCCTATGGACCGAGATATCTACATACAATGTTTTCAATGTTTTTTTTTATTTTATTATTATTATTTCTATCAACAAAATTTTCAGCGAAACGTGCTGTCTAGAGATTTCTTTGAGAGTTCTTTCTATAGGTAGTCGTATCGTACAAGCGTGTTTGTATCTTAGGTTCCACGCTCGTAATTCCTAGCGGTTTTTTTATTATTATTTTTTACCATTGTCATCTATTTGCCTCCGAGGCATAAAGAGATTTTTTTAATGGATCCTGATGTTTCTGAGCTCCATGACCTAGTTGCTGGTTTCTACGTTCCCTGGTCAGAATTCCAGTCTTTATACTACATGAATACTCATACTGTCAAAGATTTATGAAATGTCAACTTCGACTCTTCATTAATGGCATTTGTGGAAAAGACACCACAATTTTGTCAATAACACGTGCAAATTTATGAAATGTCAACCGTTCCCAATGCTTTAATTGAAAGCACTTGGCTAAGAGGACTCAATTTGGTGAAAAGTATCGTGACGATTATAACTGAAAGGAGAGTACTGTATGGAGAAAATAGCGTATTAGTCTACATCTGGTGAATTTTGTTAGGTACAGTAAGCAGAAATGTACTTTTTTATTAGACCAATATTATTTATTTCCTAATTCTATTCTTGGTTCCCAGGTGTGGGATGAGGAGTTGGCTGAAAAGGCATCTCAGTGGGCAAAGAAAAATTTGAATCAACACAACCCAGATACATCAATCAGTAAGTATCCAATGCACATGGTCTAATTAAATTTACTAGCAAAACTCTGCAGGTGGTTTTTTTTACTGAAAATCATATGACTTTTCCGACACCTGAGTGAAGCTAGAGGGCGTGGACTAAAACTGACTGGTGGCCTTCAGTTGCCCATTACCAGCAGCCCTAACAGGCATCGGCCCTACTGAGCCCCATCAGTTTTTGCAGATCTCTTTGATTCTCACTAGTGCAAATTATACACAAAAACTTTCCTCTTTTATATTTAAATTTGTCGCGTGCTTTAGGAGTTAGCAGATATACAGACAGTCACGTTAAGCATCTTTGTTTTATACTATCATTATCATCTTCCTGCCCTTGTCCCGTGTTATTTGGGGTCGGCTCAACACGTTTTTTTCTTCCACTCTGCCCTGTCACTCGTCATGCTATCACTAACTTCCTTTTCGTTCATATCACTCTTCACACAATCCATCCATCTTTTCTTTGGTCTCCCTCTCCCTCTCCCTCTCCATCCATCCACATGTAAACTCATAACTCTTTTAGTAACATGCATTTCATCCCTCCTCTTGACATGACCATACCAAGACAAACGATTCCCTTTCAACTTTTCAGTCACTGGCGCCACTTTCAAACTTCCCCTAATATATTCATTTCTCACTTTATCCATTCTCGTCACACCACACATCATCATGGGTCACAAGTTGTTCCCGTGACCTGTCGCCATTTCATCCATCCTGCGTTGATCCGATGTGTTACTTTTTTTTATACTATACTACCCACTAATAACAACTGAGGCCTTGCCATGAAATGTTAAAGGGGTGACCAGACGGTTGCAAACCTAAGTCCCAACCAAGGTGACCTTGCTAGTTTCAATCCGTGTAGACAGCAGTGGTAATCCATGACCAACACCTTTAGTTGGGAGGCGCGTTTTCCCAACCACCGAACGTGTTGGCGCGTGGTTTACATCCATGTAGCTACAACACAAACCAAACACATAAATCAAGGTCACCTTGGTTGGAACGCTAGTTTGCAACCGTCTGGTCACCCCTTCAAATGTCAAGCGTGCGAGCAGGAAAGAGGGATAGAGCATGGAGCTATAGGTAGTACATCCTATAAGCTCCATCAATTTAAAGGTGCACACATGAATCACGTTAATAGCTCATGGTTGGGTTTCTGTCCTTCTTCAAGATACAGGATTCTCCTAGTTTGATTGACAAGGACATATCTTCCACTGAAACAACACTGATGTTGCCTACGCTAACCTATTTTATAAATGACTAGCTTCTACCAGCGGCTTCGCCCGCGTGAAAGTAGGTTTCTCCTAACAAACTTTGGTAGATATTTATAAGATCTACAATTAATTAGAACATTTTATGGTTCTATCTTTTATAGTTTAGGCAGCGTACGCAAAATAAGTAACTTTTCTGGTTGACTTTTTACACCTTGTGTCCGAAAAACTCAAATATCTTACGGAACCCTATTTTTTCCAAAATAAAATATAGCCTATGTTACTCGTGAATAATATAGCTTTCGAATGGTGAAAGAATTTTTAAAATCGGTCCAGTAGTTCTTGAGCCTATTCATTACAAACAAACAAACAAAGATTTCCTCTTTATAATATTAGTGTAGATTACTTTACATATGTACTAATACCTACCATCGTTTCACACAGATTCCAAAAGATTTACGACGGGTGAGAATTTGTATACGTACTCAACAACCAATCACACATATGTCCTGCAGCCGGATTCAGCCCTTGAGTCTTGGTTCAGCGAATACGTTAACTACACATTTGGACCGCTACAGATGAGTGACTTCGAAAAAAGCTACCATATTGGGCATTACACTCAGGTTTGTGTAACTTTATTACAAGTCCGCCACACTATTTTCAGGAATTGCTAAGTCGAAATCAACAGTGACTACCATACCATCAGATTAGCGTCACTGTGAAACTCTACGAGTCAAAAATAACGATTCATCTTTCATCCCGCAACGAACATAATCAGAAAAGAACAATGGAGGCAAAAAAAAAAGTAATTGTAGGAAACCGAACAGAGCTAGGCAAAAAAAGATACGGCCGTTTAAATCGCAAAAAAATGAAAGTTTTTATTTTACCTATGCCTTACATGGGCACTTATAAAACGTCAGAAACTAGTGCACGGCTCCAAATTGGTCGTTTTCTATGGAGAAGAACCGGAAAGAAACTATGCTTACTCTACTGGCCTACTGGGGCTATGGGTTCGTTTCTGAAAGGAAAACCCGGCCCTGGTATGAAAGGCAATGAAGGAACTAGGAGTGGGATTTTTTAGTCAGTAAAAGTCTGACACGCCCTTCCACCCCGCCCAAGGGCGGGAGATATCATTGAATGATTTTCCACCTAAAAAAAAGCCAAATTGCTTAAATCCTACATGAATGGGACTTACATGTGTACCTACCTAACTTCTGACACAGCGAAGCCAATCCTCTCGACGAATGGCTTCACGAAGGTTCAATTTTTAGATCAATTTCTAAAGGACCTAATAAGTTTTTTTTTAACTAATAGAAACTAGTGCTTCAGTGCGATCCCACCTGATGGTAAGCAGTCATGCAATCGTTGACAGTGTGGCGCACTAGTTTATTAAGAGCATATTCAAGGCTAGAGAGCCTTGAACACACCTAAAGTATAGTCGGACGGGAAGACCGCAGCAGGTAAAAGTATGTGCTTTTCCAGATTTTGGCAATCAAATTTGCCTTTAGGAACATGAATCTGGTTTTTTACCGAAGCGGCCACATAATTTGTGTTTATTTCAAAATCAATATTTGTTTATTAATAGATGGTGTGGTCCGAGAGCGTTCACCTAGGGTGCGCTATCTCACAAACATTCAAGAACGTGTGGAACAATTTCTTTGTCTTCTGTAACTATGGACCAGGGTAAGTTGACCACTAAAATTAATTCTTTAAGCAGTTTTTTTATTTCTAAACGTTACGTAAACATGGAAATTTTGTTTATCCTGGTGACTTCCATCATTTGCAAACTCGTCTTGACGATTTCTGAACCTGACGAATCATAGTGACTGAGCATAGTCTTCACCAGGTACTTTGTTCCAATGTTGCACGCTAAAATGGATTCTTATTTTTTCAGAGGTAATTATATAGGAGAAAAGCCATACAAAGAGAGCAATAGGCCCAGCAACAAACTAGTTTGTGACATTGAAAACCAATGTGACCATCCGTATGGATGCAAGTGTTAAAAGAATTCATAATTTTTCGAAGACGCTTTGATTGAATACCATTAATTTGTTGTTTTTATTTAATGAGTTAGGTATTCTAATAAAGTATTCTAAAAAGAAATTGGTTTTTAAATTAAATTCTTTCTCGGTTTATAATTAAAATTTCATCCTGTTTTACGTTAAGCTGCTTAGCAGAACCGTTTTGGATGGAGAATTCTCAATCTAGCAAAATAAGTCTGCTGCCTATTATTATTTCATTATTGTATTTTTTACTGTACACCTCATAACTAAAGCAGGACAATTATTTATAAAAACAAGTGTTCAAGAGTGGTCTTATTGTACATGGCAATATCTTACAGACAGTCTTTAGATGGACTGAATGAAAGGAGACAGACTATGATACTATTAGTATTAGTCTGTCTCCTACATACTCGGGACATAGCAACAGATAAAATCTTTTTTCTTTTTTTTTTTTTTTATTCTCGATAGGTTCGCGCTTGACCGCCATCTCACCTGATGGAAAGCGATGATGCGGTCGACGATGGAACGCGCTTACCCAGAAGTAACATATTTACTCTTGACTTAAAGATTATCGGGTTGTAGCTATCAGGAAACACACATTCCGGCAAGGAATTCCACTCCTTAGCTGTACGCACAATGAATGTGTTCCCAAAACGTTTTGTGCGTATAGGTGGAAAAATACACCCGACTTGTATTTTTTTTTGTAAAAAGATTTTTATTTTACACTCGTTAGTTATGGTACCACCACTAAAAAGTAACCTTCAGCCATACTTCCCTTACCACCCCTACCTTACCTACCTACCTACCTTTTAGCCAGAGTGAATCTCATGACAATTCTAATAATCCCAAACACGGTTAGATTACATTAATTTATTACAGAGTTCCGGTGCCTAACTTCAGGCTTCATCATCAGATCAGTTCGATATATTCCCCCTCTTCTTTCAGTCAGTCATCGACTCTTACCTTAAGACTCGTTCATCATTTTTTAAACGTTAATAGCGTTTGAGCACGCCTTAGTATCGTTGGTCCCAATCGAGATTGACTCACTGTTTGCGGTAGCTCCTTGTAGACTTACCAGGTTTATCATTTTGCGTCTCTTTAGGCGACTCAGTGCATCCGGAATAGTGTCCGTTACCCAGGCCAGATGTTGTCGAAAATGGTCATTTGAATCATATAGATAATTAGTTTTGCGGCTTCTGTAATTGTTGCGCACATTTTTAAATTTGTTGCGCTTATAGTTTTTTAATTATTTCGCAAAAACATTTCCTGCTGGCGTAACGTTACGCCAGCCAGACCTTTTTCTTTCTAATGGGAATATTTAAATAAATATTAGCTATAAAATTAGTTGTCTAGATGAAGTAAATGTTGTGCCTTATTTTGTATTTGTTCTTTCTTCGGTTGCGAAGTTATTCGAGATTTTGCTGGGGTAACGTTTTTGGTTTTGCTAGATCTTTGAAATGGTTAAGCGGATTCTTATCATATTTTGTACATGACTTCTTAGGACTTAGTTTAAATTTGTTCTGCAATAATAAAACCAAAATATTGCATATCTTAAAGGTTATTTCATTAAACAGAAAAACACTTCAATTGGTCCCAGCACTCTCAATAAGAAGTCTAACGACTTACTTTAAACGTTATTTTAAAGCTTGTAACTGCCTTCAAATGTTTGTGAAGTTTCATTAGTATCCTGTAAGTATTTAACAAGTTATGATGATATTCAGTTCTTCACGAGCACGGTCTTCATGCGCGCGGTGTTATTTGGTCACTGGATTGGATATATGAACTGAATGTTATGTCAATTATTAGTTTTTTAGATCAATTGTATGTCAGTAAATTTTCAGCTCAGTACATTGGATAATTAATGAGATAATACGATTAAAGTCATTAGGAAGTGAATGACCGTGGTAACCCGACCAAGTTTAGGTGGTTACGAAAAAGCGAAAACGCAGAACATTATACTATCTTTTGAAATGTTTAGTATAATACACCTTACAATTTTAGTACAGACGCGTACACTGTTAAATACATAATAATAATATAATATTATCTGTACTATGAAAACATTATTATTATCTTCCCAGTTGCACAAACTTATCAGAAATCACCGCTAGAGCATGCACAAAAAGAGGGGTGTTATGAGTTTGTTGATAATGTATTCTTTTTTTGTCTTCTTTATGCGTATATTATAATAAGGTATATAATAGAAAATTAAAAAAAAAGCAAAATTACTATCTGTAATTTTAATCTGTGATTGTTTTTAAGTAGTATAATAATACTTTAAAAGTTCAATTGAAATGATTATTTTACCTGTCAATAAAAATTCTTTAATAATCATGTAGTTTTTTTAATAAACTTTTGTACATATCTGTACTAATTTTGTAACACTATCCTACATATTTTAGAAGGTACCATAATGTTCTGCGTTTTCGCTTTTTCGTAACCATCTAAACTTGGTCGGGTTACCACGGTCATTCACTTCCTAATGACTTTAATCGTATTATCTCATTAATTATCCAATGTACTGAGCTGAAAATTTACTGACATACAATTGATCTAAAAAACTAATAATTGACATAACATTCAGTTCATATATCCAATCCAGTGACCAAATAACACCGCGCGCATGAAGACCGTGCTCGTGAAGAACTGAATATCATCATAACTTGTTAAATACTTACAGGATACTAATGAAACTTCACATACATTTGAAGGCAGTTACACGCTTTAAAATAACGTTTAAAGTAAGTCGTTAGACTTCTTATTGAGAGTGCTGGGACCAATTGAAGTGTTTTTCTGTTTAATGAAATAACCTTTAAGATATGCAATATTTTGGTTTTATTATTGCAGAACAAATTTAAACTAAGTCCTAAGAAGTCATGTACAAAATATGATAAGAATCCGCTTAACCATTTCAAAGATCTAGCAAAACCAAAAACGTTACCCCAGCAAAATCTCGAATAACTTCGCAACCGAAGAAAGAACAAATACAAAATAAGGCACAACATTTACTTCATCTAGACAACTAATTTTATAGCTAATATTTATTTAAATATTCCCATTAGAAAGAAAAAGGTCTGGCTGGCGTAACGTTACGCCAGCAGGAAATGTTTTTGCGAAATAATTAAAAAACTATAAGCGCAACAAATTTAAAAATATGCGCAACAATTACAGAAGCCGCAAAACTAATTATCTATATGATTCAAATGACCATTTTCGACAACATCTGGCCTGGGTAACGGACACTCCGGAATAGCGAGTTGAACAGGTAATGGATTTGTATGACGTTGGAGGCTTTTTTGCATGGGATCTTATTTCGTCCTTTATTGTGTTCAACTTGTGGATAATGGTAACGAACTAGGTAGTGTAGTATAGCTAGCATTCGTATAGTTAACGTTCTTTAGATCATGTTTATGTTGGAGTCGACAGCGGAACCCCACAGCTGGATATCCTTTATAACCAGATAGAACAGTCCTGTTCATAAGGAAGACCTATGGGGAATGTCTGTTAAAGTATGCACATAATTGAGACCATAGCACCATACTTAGCTTTAATATTTCATTTGTGCGTGGACCAAGGAGTCTTTCCAGATATAATGAAATACAGTAAGGTTATACCACTTTTTAAATCCGGTGACTATAATAACACTAATAATTACAGACCTGTATCAGTATTGCCAGTTTTCAGTAAGGTGTTTGAAAAAGTTATACTTAATTTATTTATTTATTTATTTAAACTTCATGTACAGTGGTGGTACATAGGCGGACTTAATGCCACAAAGCATTCTCTACCAGTCAACCATTGGGTTAAAAAGACAACACTGTGGTAGGTGTGCACAATAAATAAATAACAGATATTTTTGAAATAGAATGTAGTATCATTAAATTAAGTGGCTTATAATAATAAAATACGTATATAAATCATTCTAATTACGAGAACTTAAAATATAGCAATTATGACGAAGACCGAACTAAGATTGAGAGAACTTCAAGTAGTAGTTCCGAATTTTACGCTTGAAGGAAAATTTACTTTCAGCTTTTTTGATGTCAAGGGGAAGCACATTCCAGAGTTTTATGGTAGAGACAGTGTAAGAATTAGCCATAAACCCAGTACGGTGAGAAGGAATATGAAGAAGTATGTTTTTGGATGCTCGAAGGTTGAGATTATGAGAGCTGCCCAGTAATTTAAAATATTGTTTCAAGTAATCAGGAGCACACGGATCGTTCATAATAGTGAAGAGCGTGCAGAGGATCTGAGGGATCTCCTGTGGCGGATAGGCAGCCATTTAAGCTGAGAACGGAAGGAAGAAATATGATCATATTTACGAAGGCCAAATATAAAACGAATACAGTTATTGAGAAGTCGATCCAATTTGTTTAGAAGTTCCTGGGATAGATCAGAGTAACAAACATCAGCATAGTCAATTATAGGCAAGACAAGCGATTGAAGACAAGCGAAGGAAATTCTTGAATCTATAGAGAGATCGCAGCGTGAAGGTGACCCTCTGGCTAACCTGAGCAATATGCTTATTCCAGCTTAACTTATCATCGATATATAAGCCAAGGTCTTTAACGTGTGGCGAGAGAGGGATAACTGTATTGCCGAAAAGAAGCGGCAGTAGTCGGCTAGTGTCCAAGCTACGTAAAAAGTATGAACTGCCAATAAGAATAGCCTGGCATTTACTAACGTTGACAGTAACCCCAAATCTGCTTGACCAATCACTAATCGCCAAAAGATCAGCATTTATTAGTGAGATACAGTTATCGAGATTGTCAAGGTCAGTTTGCGCGTAGAGCTGTAGATCATCAGCGTACAGATGGAAAGAGCATTTGAGGATAGCAGTGGTGGAATTAATAAACAAAGAAAATAAGAGTGGAGAGAGTATACCGCCTTGTGGAACGCCGGTTAGCAGGTCGCACCATTCAGAAATCTTCTGATCAGCACGTACAGCTTGCTGACGACCACGAAGATATGATGAGAACCAATCCCGTGCCAACGAATAAATCCCAATTTGAGACAAAATGGCCAAAAGGATGTCGTGATCAACGGTATTAAAAGCGTTGGAGAAATCTATTAAAACTAACACCGTTAACCTCGAGTTCTCCAGGCCATTTCTGACGTCTTCTGTAACTTTAAGCAAGGCTGTGGCTGTACTGTGGCCAGGTCGAAAACTTGATTGGAATGGGGATAACAGTTTATTCCTAAACACAAAGGATGATATCTGTTTAAGGGAAACTGCTTCCAGGATTTTAGATAGGAAAGGGAGAATGGAAATTGGCCTAAAGTGATTTGACAATGTGGGGGTGGGAATTTTAGGAAGGGGGATAATAAAAATTTACGCCAACTAGTGGGAAATACCCCAGTCTGGAGGGAGGAATTGATGATGTGAGTGATAGTAGGGAGTAACGTTTTAATCATATACGATAACATGGTTTTACTGACTCCATCACAGCCAACAGCCTTGGACTTAATCGCAGTAAATGCTTTATGGATCTCTGCATCGGTCACAGGGGAAAAAGAAAAAGAATCATGAGGTAAAATTGGCGTGGAAGTCATGAGGTAAAATTGGCGACGATGAAAAGTGTTGATTCAAATCATTCAAAGATATATTAGAGGGAAAAGTAGGAGAGGAGGACTTTGTTATACCAAGTGATTTGAGAAAATTCCAAATTCTTAATCAAATGCTGAGATTTTATTGCTGTTAAAATGGTAACATTTTATCATGGTTTTACCAAAGGACGTTGTACGACTAATTCTGGTGTCACTTTATTAAAACATAAATTTGCAGGGTGGAAAGAAGCCCAAGATGCGATAGGAATTTTTTTGTGACCTCTCAAAGGCTTTTGATTGCGGAACCTTGCTTTTAAAGCTAGAACATTATGGGCTAAATGCTTGCCGTCAGCTTGGTGAAATCTTATTTAAATGACAGGCAACAGCAAGTTCAAATAAACGGTGTCAATTCTCAGGGTTTGAAAGTTAAAATGGGTGTACCACAAGGCTCAATCATATTTTGCTATGGAGACGGGCTGCAGACATTGAGCCTATTCTTATTCTGCATAAAAGAGCATCAGAGCCATATATAATCTGCGCAGGCGCAATTCTCTTAGGGAAATGTTTAAAAAAATAAACATCATGTCGGTCCCTTGTCAATACATTTATGAAAACATTATGTGTGTTCGGAAAAATATTCATCTTTTTACTAAGATAAGTGACAGACACAATTTTAATACTAGGAATAGGAACAAAATACATCAACCTCGATTCAGATTGGCTAAAATACCACTTCAAATTATAGAACTAAATAAATCCAAATTTAAAACATGAAAAAGCTTTCAGTTACTAAAAAAAACTTTAACTCACTTCTACAAAAATAAGGTCTCTCGAATCTCATAAGTTTATAACTAACGGCCGTTTGCCCGAATAAGCCGTTTTTGTGCAAGTCGCGCGGACATGCACACGCCCCCTTGCCACTTCTCCTGTTTTTTATATTTCTATGGGTACTGCTAATTAAACAGTACGGAATACACCTGGGTATTACCATAAGAAGAAACGTAATGCTCATACATTGTCCTACATAGGCTACCTTACCTTGTATTATTATTGTTTCTTCAAATTACCATACACGCCAAATACAACCATTTATCAATGAATCATTTTTGCAGTGGTTAACCTGTGGTCAAAATAAGGTTGAATATTATAATAGGGAATAACCAATTGACGTCTGAATTTGTATCAATAGGGTAGGTATCAAGAAAACGGAATATAAACTCCTGAAACACAGAGTTTGTCACATTCACAAAATTATTTCGAGTAGTGTGAACAATATGGTTAATTTAGCCATGAAGAAATTTATTGTTTTGTTTTTATTTATTGCTATCACTTCTGCTCGGAGTTTCAACGAAGAGGTTAATGGTAAGTTTGTTTTAATATTTTTTTTATTACTGACCCTTAATATTGTATATCTTTGTACTCTTGAACAAGATTAGCAAATTAAAATCTAGCAATTCATTTGAATATGAACCCTATTTTCTAGGTCCTAAGGTTCGTATTCGTATGGAACTATTTCTATTATTCGCTATTTCATTGTAAGCATCAATAATAGGTAAACTATTTGGCGTATTCGTAAAAAACTTTTATTATAAAAACATTCCTTTCAGGTAACTTTAAAAAACAACACTGGCATTCTTTATTTTTTACATTGAAACTTTAAAAAAAAAACTAACCGAAACTATTCACTTCAGCCAACTGCAGAAGCTATGTGGCCGTTAGCACCTCTCGTAAATAAAATACCCCATTAGTTATTAATGATAATTACTATGTTGGCCAGTTTCCTCACAATGTTTTCCTTCAACGTTTTAAGAACAATGCTGATGATATGCAAAGTCATGACGACACGGTGGTTGAGCGAATGGTTGCTACGCTGCCTGTTTGCGGGTTCGTTTCCCGCATTGAACTAATATGTGCCTTACCATGATGTATTAAAATGTCAGTCGTGCGAGTGAGAAAGAGAGATGGTGCTATTCACTTTATATAGCTGCATCCCTTTTGACAGTTCTGTAAAGGGCATCTGATCGTTGTTCCGGGTCTAGAAGTCTTGTGTATGTGCGTTAACAAGTTAGTGAACGCACTCACGATACAGTAGTAATTTCTAGTATGAGGATAATTTAAAAAAAAATGTGTTTGTCTGGATTTGTTTACGATCATAGCCGTAGTCATTGCCCAAAGAGAATGGAAGAATGGAACCACTGTCTTTGTCTATGAGAGCAGTGGTGGCCGAGTGGTAACGGCGACTTACGAGTTGTACATCACGGGTTCAAACCCAGCCAGGCGCATTACTTTGTGTAATTTATTTCATTCCTACTGGTCTCAAAACGGTGAAGGAAAACATCGTAAGGAAAACGGCATGTCCTAGAACCAAAAATTCGAAGATAAGTGACATCCACCAAGCCGCACTGGGCCCGCGTGGTGGATGGCCTATTCCCTCTCCTAGAGAGGAGGTCTGAGTCCCAGCAGTGGGAACATGGAAAGGCTGATTATGCTATAGTACAGATGAGATGTGGTCTAGCATGTATTTAGCAGGAATGTTATGGAAATCGTATTAAATGTCAGTTTTGCGAGCGAGAATGAGGGATGGGGTAAACACTCTGTGATAGCTTCATCCCTTTAAAAGTTCAATTTAGGTCGTCAAATGGGTCGCTATAAGAGCTCGTGGTAGGACTCTGGATACGGATACAGGAATATATTAAAGCGGTTTCGGAAACGGTTACGGATGTGAAATTATTTCGGACTATCCGCAAGTTTCGGAAAGTTTCTTAATTCTTAATTCTTTATTGTACACAAAATAAAAACATACATAGTACACGGAGATAATACAGTTTATGTACAAAGGCGAGCTTAACTCAACAAGTTCAAGTTTCAGTTAAGTACGGATAAAAGAATTTAAAATTGGACTAAGTAAGATTTGTTTTTTTTTTTCTAAACTAAATTAGCACTTGTTTGGCTGGGTAAAACCAACTAAAACCTGTCATTTAGACTCCGCCTATAATCGAAACTTTTATATCGGATATTTTTTTTTATTTTGGATATTCGTTTGTTACGGTTTGCAGCTCCGTAACATCCGTGGTATTTAGTAAGTTAGTACCTATGGTTATTTATCTTAATTGTAGTTTTTTTTTATATTGGGTGGTAAAATCATCTTATGACCAATCCTGCTCTTGGCCGAAGCGGGAGATAGTGTCAGACTTTTACTGACTAAAAACCCACTCCTGTTCCCTCGTTGCCTTCGTCCCAGGGCCCCGGGTTTCGCTTTCACACTACCCGTGGCCCCAGTAGGCTTCGACCCTGCTGGGCTCCTACGATTTGCTGACATCTCCTTGAGGCGCGCGTGGAACAGTACGCGCCGTCGGCGACTTGGGCTTGGTCCGGACGGTTACCGGACGGTCGGACGGCGAGCCACCCATTGCTCGCCGTTCGCAAGCCCGCGCCTACGGTGGTCGGAAATCGGAATCGGAATCCCGGCGGCAGTTGGAGCGTAAGGACCGTTGCCTCACGCGATCGGCCGCCTCCTTTGCTAGCATTACTGCTTCGCAGAAGGAGGCGACCGCCTGCCACTCCTCCTCGCTCTGGACCATGGCCTGTACCAAGGCCCGGCGCGAGAGATCGCCGCCGCCGATTGCCCCCACGAGGACACGGGGTTGCTTTGCGTAAGCGGGGCACACCTCCACCGTGTGCTCTACCGTGTTCTCCGGGCGGGCCATACAGTGGCGACACCCGGGCGTCGTTTCCGCACGAATCCGGTGCAGAAACTTCTCGAACTTACCGTGTCCGGTGAGAACCTGCGTCATTCGGAAGGTGAGGACGCCTTGAGGTCTTTCCAACCACGCCTCAAAGAGGGGACTTACCGCCATAATTGTGGCGTGCCCAATCTTAATTGTAGTGAACATTATTTAACAATAGATCATGTAGTTTTGGTTGTAGCGTACCTGCGTCAACATCTCAGTGTCATTGTCATGATAACAAGAATAAGCAAAACATGTTTGGCAATGAGTGCTAACAAAGATGCTTTATTTTAAAGTAAACGACACGTTCCGCTCGTAAAGACTACGCATCTATCTTCAGTGACTCATACTCATTCTTCTTATCACATACTAGCTACTGCCTGCGACTTCGCTCGCGTGAGAGTAGGCTAGCCCTGTTTCATCACCTTAGTAAACTCACCCCGAGTTTTAAAAATCTCTTCTTATTCTTAATATGGGGTATATAAAGAATAAAAGAAATAAAAGGGACCTCTGTGTCAAAATTTCAGGGTTCTAGGTCCAAGAATTGATGAGTCAATTATGATGAGGGTTGAGCGTTGATGAGTCAATGAGTGAGTCAGGAATTTCTATGTAATTACCGTTATAGTTACATAAGAACGTTCAGGGATATTCATAACTTTTTGAAATTGTCTGAACAGCATACACAGATTAGAGAATAAAAAAACTGGGTAAGTGCGAGTTGGACTCGCGGACTGAGGGTTCCGTACAGACTTACCTATGTTAATAGTTCAATTCCCGAATGGCGTCTCAAAAATTTTTCAGCATCGCAATTTTTTTTTTTTATTTCTGGTGTAACAACAAATTTATTGTTTTCGGATTTATTCCTATGCCTGTGCTATAAGACCTTGCTTTATACCAAATTTCAGGATTCTGGGTCAATGGGAAGTACCCTATAAATTTAATTCCCTTGAGAGTCGAAAACACGTTCTTTGCGACATTAACGGCCGTATCTTTTTATTTTTCGTTAACTTAGAAGTTTGATTTTTTCACAACTTCCAAGACCGCAGACTTGAGTATATGGTTTTAATTTCAACTCGATACCTCCACGCGTTCCCAAGATAAAGGGTCTTGACAGACAGACAGACAAACAGGCAGACAGACAGACAGAAAGTCAGACAGACGGACAACAAAGTGATCCTATAAGGATTCCGTTTATTTCCTTTTGTGGTACGGAACCCTAAAATAATAGGTAGCAAAAAAAAATGCTACAATTACTACACAATTTTTTTTTAACTTTATTTGAAATAGAAAGTAAAAATACTATCTGCCAACGTCGCCTTGTCTTACTTTTGCATACATGCGAGTAGTTTACCTGTGTACCTACTCCGTTCATACTTATATACGAGTATATATACATACTCGTACTGCTCGTAAACGGCGGTGCCGTCAGTTGAGACTGGTCATCAATTTACTGCCAGTGGCTTATTTCAATTTATATTATTTAAATACTCTTCTTTTTTGCATTATTTATTGCCATTGTGCTCACATAATAGAAGCGACAAAAAATATGTAACTCATAACATGATTTAAATTTTTATGGACACTTCCGTGGAGTTTCTTGCACGTTCTTCTGCATAGAGATCTACGCTTTGGAACGTACAACTTAGCTTCACTTTTTTTTTTATTGACCGACATTTTGACAATTCAAAAGTGTCCTGTTATTGGTCTATTTGAAATAAACGTTTCTGATACAAACTTTCGCCTTTTTAATAAAACCAGCTGCTGCGAGCGACTTCGCCCGCGTGTAATCAGAAAATTGTCTCAAGTGAAAATACTTCTGCATATCGTATGGGCTATTCCAGGACATGGTCTACCTGTGAGCCAATTTTCATCCAAATCCATTTAACCGTTCAGCGTGAATAAGTAACAAACACACACATTCACAAACTTTCCCCTTATAATAATTAGTGTGATTATGATTGTTTTATTTATTTGTATAATGCAATCAAAACTGAGTCGATTTCTAAAATACTCTTATTGATGGAAAGCTTTATTTACTCTTAATGCCATATGTACCTGTTTTCCTGTGCAAAATGCTTGACTGACTTGACTTGCTTCTCACGTCTCAGTGCTCTAGTATAGAGATGGTTGTGTGATACGAGGACTATATAGCACTGGTTCCGTGCTAAGCCAAGAACATTTTAAACTAACGATTGAAAAATTCTGTTATTCAGTCTAATAATACATTGCAGCCTTAGTAAGAGGGGCCGAAAAAAAAAAATTTAAAATTAAAAAAAAATCCAATGTGGCACTTAAATTACTAATCACAATCTGGCCTAACTCAAAATTCCTGTAAATTCTGATTTTGCTATAAATTGAAATTAAAAAGTCTATTCTAATACCCTGCCCCCCTAGCCAAGTTACAATCGTATCGTTCGCGCCGAACGCCTAGAGTAGGCCACGCCTCCGATTCCTTTGTTCTGACGTCATCTCAAAGCTCAGTCACGTGGTCGGAAAGACCCCTAGAAGAAATTGTAACTTGGCTACTGTAGGTAGGCTTGTAGGGAACTGGTGTGAAAAAGATCCCATGTGATGAGTAAGAAACACGAGAGAAATAGGTAATTTTAATTTACTCATATCAATACTCAATCATTGTCAAGACTTTCTTGTTAATTTTCCAGTTTCCTCTAAATCTTGGTTAATTATTTTCAGCGCAAGCAATTAGGTAAGAAAGAAAGAAAAAGAGTTTATTCACGTCAAACATGGTGCATTCCTTAAAAATAAAACAAATAACAACAAACGACTTATATGTGGTAGGATATGCGCCACATCCACGCAAAACGCCCAGCGCTCAGTAAAACGCCAGGGCTCGTGTAAGACAGAGCCTCAGCGCTGACTTTCAGCATCAGCTTACGTCGACGGTGAGACGTTGATCGGCCAGCAAGTATTACTATATATTAGGTACATTTTGAGTTAGATATTGTGTTCGACAAACGGAATACCACTAGCATATAATGCAGTGTAGGCGTTTAGATAGGTACCATAAGACATTTTTTGACAACTGCGTATCTATATGTTAACTATGCTATGAATTCCACGGTCGACAAAATGATATGTTACCAATGCTGAATATTAGAAATATTTCAAATTCAGCTCATTAAAAATCAACTCTACTTTGTTTCTAATGTGCATAACTGTTATAACGATTTTTTTTAATTAGAGCGCACGCGCAATATTTTAGGGTCAAACCAAGACTGTGTATTTGACCATTACATATTAACTGTATGGACTTTAAAAGAGACTTTGACCCCTGAGTTTGTTTCGGTGTTTCTTCTCAGGGTAGTCAGCTAGGAAACACCGGCCTCATCTAGTTTAAAATGACTAAAAAAAAATTGACGTGTAAAAGTGTTTTTTTAAACCTACTTACAAAATAAATATCATTTATCATTTGTCCGAATGCGACATTTTTTGTTTATATATGAAAATGTTATACTAAAATCCGCACTATTAGCTATTTAATCCGCAGCTGTTTCTGTTTCCGTTTTTATAGTGCCAATAAACGCAATTTTCTTTCCTTATAATAAACATTTGTCCGTTATGGAGTTCTGTTTTACCGCGGAAATTAGATTGGTTCCCTTTACGTCAAGCCTACGATACGTCGAGTCTACGATTTTTGACCCGTTTCTACTCCCTTAACGTCAAGTTTGTTTACCCCGCTATAGAGTTAATTTCTTTTTAGGGTTCCGTACCTCAAAAGGAAAAACGGAACCCTTATAGGATCATTTTGTTGTCCGTCCTTCTGTCTGCATGTCTGTCAAGCCCTTTTATATCGGGAACGCGTGGAGGTATCGAGTTGAAATTAAAACCATATAATCAAGTCAGCGGCCCCTTGAAGCTGTGAAAAAATCAAACTTCTTAGTTAATGAGAAAAAAAGATACGGCCGTTTATGACGCAAAAAAGTGTATTTCGACACTCTCAAAGGAATCAAAATTCATATATTTCCCATTGATCTAGAATCCTGAAATTTGACATGAAGCAAGGTCTCTCTTAGCACAAGTATAAGAAAAAATCAGAAAACTGTAAATTAGTTGTAACGTCACAAAAGAAACTAACTAGTAACTCGTTTCGGGAACTGTTTTCATAGGTAAGTTTGTACGGAACCCTCAGTGTGCAAGTCCGACTCGCACTTGCACGGTTTTTTTTTAAATTGGTTAAAAAGTAAGGAACTAACTTCCAGCTGTCCCATTCAGGGTACTGGGTAATGTCATAAGCGTATATACCCTTCTATATACGCTTATGACATTACCCAGTGAGACATTATGACATTACCTATCGAGGGTGAGTAGGTCGTGCCCACAGCAGTTTGGTCTAGCGCCTACTCCAGAATTTTAGGTTATCGATTTAAAATTATATGATGGACACCAAAATACTGATAGCTTCACACATAAATCACAGGTATGTCAGGGGCAAGGCCTCCCCTGAAAAAATAATCCTAAATACGCCAATGGGTACTGTATACTTACTACTTTGGTTTCTGAAGGATAGAAGAATTGTAAGTTAACACAACGACAGTTTCCTATGCAAGACTAATTATCCTGGAATCGCACTTAGATTTTGCATGACCGGAATCATACATTTTGTAATGATTAATGATTGATGTAATGAATGAATGGAAACCAGGGTCAAGAAAACAGGCAGCAGTGTTTATAGTGCTTAGAAACAAAACGGCCTATCTACATCTACAGTACATACGTACTTATTGTTAAATTTAACCGTGTTATGTAGAGACTTCTTCTTCCTGCCGTTATCCCATATTACTTGGGGTCGGCACAACTCGTGTGCAGAGATTACAAATCTAAAATAGAACTGCATAATAGCATAGCATAATCAGCCTTTTAATGTTCCAACTGTTGGGACTCAAGCCTCCTCTCTCTAGTCGAGGGAATGGGCCGTAACCAACCATGCGGGCTCAGTGCGGGTTGGTGAATGTCACATGTCTTCGAATTTTTGGTTCTAGGACAAGTCGGTTTCTTCAAGATGTTTTCCTTCATCGTTTTGAGAGCTGTGGTGATGAAATAAATTATACAAAGTAATGCGCCTGGCTGGGTTTGAACCCGCGACCTACAATTCGTAAGTCGGGGCCGTTACCACTCGGCTACCACTGCTCTCTAAATAGAACTGATATGTTACATAAGTACCAGTAGTAGTATTGACTCAGTAGTGGTACCTCTTATTAGTAGACGCCATTCTAGACCTTATATTAGAATCGTGATGAAAATACCATCGAATGCTGCCTTTCAAGTTTAGAGGCTTCATGAGATACTGGTTACTTTCAATCTGTTTAGTACCATTACAAGTAACTTAAAGCATCGGTAGTAAAATGAGCTCAAGCTTTTTCGGACCAGGGTGATATATTGACTATTGTCTCGTCTATCCCACCAACTTTCCGAGTCGTCCAAGTAAAATTTTTCTTCGATCATATAGGTGTCTACTACCTAAGGCCTTTATTAAAAAGCCTAAGTAGGATGACAACAGCACCCCTAGCCAAGTTGATAATGTGCAATCGTTAACGCTAGTCGAAAACGAATCAAATATATGGGAATGACATCATCTCAACGTTAAGTCACGTGGATCACATCGCATAAACGAATAGAAAATTCGTAGCCAAGTTCACATCGTTCAAAATGATAGAATGAATTGTTATAGTTTCTACAATGTTCAACGCTAAATCCTTTGTTATTGTAGAACGACATTGTAGAACGAGCGGCCGACGCAGGCGCGTCAACATGGCTACCAACTTATCGTTTTCTACAATTGCTGACACCGAGGCGTTACCGATTGGAGAACGGAATTCGACACGAAAGGGTTGTAACTTGGCTAGGGGGCAGGACTCGAATATGCATCTTTAAGATAAGAGAAAAGGATAGGTAACATTGTATGAATCCGACAGCTGTCACCCGCACCATCCTATAGTCAATCAGATTATAGTTACCTAAATTGCAGTTGATTGACTCTAATGGATGAAGCATGAGTATTGTGGTTCTGAGTTCTTGGTATTTGATTTCTGATGCACTTAACCCAGTACCCTCCATATCGAGATGATCGAGCACTTTTTACTTTTGCTCTTGACCTCCATGCATTTTTGAATAGTTACTGATTCATTTTTCTTCTCATTTTTTTTTCTAAAGACGGAACCGTGCCTCCTTTTACAAGTGTTTGATCGACGTTTGGACTACATAGTATAGTATATAACGCAAGTGGCGTTGTTTTACAATCAAAACGCGTGCTCGAATATTAGTCGGTGTACAGTCAGTGTTAACGGTTGTTGTGCTTATATTTAAACAATGGAATTAAAAGTGCTTTTTATTTTGACTTGCGTTGCTGCCGCACAATGCAAATGTGAGCTTGTTATCGTTGGATTGTTAGAATTTGTTGAATTTTTTACGTAATGAACCGTAATTTTAGTCCGTAAATAAAATTGTGTTTTAAATTGAGTTTGTTGTTTTCAGTGATATCGTTATCTTGTAGGCAAATTCGTGCTTTCGTGGATGGTCACAATTCCCGTCGCCTGCTTGTAGCCAAAGGAAAAGTTTCCGGACAGCCTGCTGCTTCGGAAATGAAGATGATGGTATATGTAGCTTCAATAATATTATTTAACATATATTATTTTATTATATTTAGCCTGTACTGTGTCCGGAAGAGGGACAATGGAACAGTGAAAGGAGGACTTTGCGTCCCTCCATTCATTTCGTTGATCCCGGCTCTGGGCCAATTCTGGCGAATTTCTAAGGAAGACATCTAAGTTGTCCTTCATGGTCTGCTGTAACCGAGTCTCGCCTCTTCAGGGTTAATTATCAAATTATGAATAAATATCTGCTCATGCATTATAATTAATTATGACCATCATCATCTATCTGGCTCGTTTATAAACGATTTTTTGCCCAAAATTGCAGAAGAACGGGTAAGTGCGAGAGGCCTTTACCCAGCATTGGGGCCGTATAATTTCATATGCATAAATGTTTTTCCAATTATGCAACGATTTGGTTTCCAGTTTAATCGGTTGCAGTTGAATACCCAGTATTTTTAATGTAGGCTGGTATTTATTTATTAAATAAACACACTACTTTTACAGGCTGAAACTAATACAATAGTGATTCCAAAACACAAAAAAAAAAATTTAAAAATTAACAAAAAAGTCATCACAACTTACTTTAAAACAACACTAAACTCTATTACAATATATACTTATAAATAACTACACTATAAAATAAAAGAAGTACAAAAAAAAAACAATTATGAGCTCTAGTACCCAATTTGGTCACCAATGGTGTTACACGACCGGGCGCCCTAGCCAGACTTTCTTAGTCTTAAAATTTCCTGTAACGACCAAGATCTACGAAATAATCAGCTTGATTTTTAACCGACTTAAAAAAACGGAGTTAATCAAGTCGTCCTGTACAGACTTTTTTTTTTAGATCAACATTGGGTATTTATTTCGTAATTGTTTTCTTGGTTCCCAGGTGTGGGATGAGGAGTTGGCGGCCAAGGCATCTCAGTGGGCTAAGAAAAATTTGCATCAACACAACCCAGACAAATCCGTCGGTAAGTATCCAATGCTATGTACAGGGTCAATTTAAATTTACTAGCGAAACTCCGCAGATGAGATGTATTCAGATTTTTTTTGTAAAACTTATCGTCATTATTGATCTATACACGATTACAAGTCATGAGTCGATTCCGGAATTTCATAAACTAATTAAATTTAACCCGGGACTCATCATCATCTTCCTGCCCTTGTCCCATCTTATTTGAGGTCGGCGCAACACGTTTTTTTCTTCCATTCTATCCTGTCAACCGTCATACTATCACACAATCCATCCATCTTTTCTTTGGCCTCCCTCTCCCTCTCCACCCATCCAAATTTAACCCGGGACTATATATTAGTAAATTTCCAGAAGATGCTTGGCTGGCGCACTATTATAGTTCGAGGTTGCTCTGGAAAAGAATACAAAAAGATTAGGGCCTTACCCCAGCAGCGACATAAATTACACAAAATTAAATTAAAAAAAAAGCAATGAATATTTGTCAAACACGACGTGCCGAAGAGCGATGGACGTGAGAACCCGAACCTTAATCTCTAACAAAACTAAGACATTACGCTGCGATCTTTAAGTACCTACCTAGTTACCGGAAAAAAGTAAAAGTAATCAAGTGGTTGCTGAAAACAAACTAGAACCTGTTCAAGATTTTAGAACGTTGACTCTAATGTATGTCATCTGTCTATTTTGATGTGTTACTTGCATGTTGTACCTACATACTGAGCAAAAAATCTAAGACAATGAGACTAGAAAGCAAAGAGGTTATACTACTTTAGTTTCGTAGAAATTAACAGACCGACTGTGTTGTTTTTTATTTTATTATTCAACAACTTTTACACTTTCACTCTCCTGTGTCTTACAATGAAGTACATTTAATTATTGCTTCTAGCTGTCTGTACATGACTGATAGATAGTTGACGTTTTATGGGCCTACCACACGCACAAGCTTCACCACATTTTTACCTGCGCAGCCGCAGGCCGGTTTGTACTTGGAACACCGTAAAAAACTCCATGAGTTTTACTACCACACTCACGGTATTCCATATACAAAACGGCTTGCGATGAGGTCTTCTCAATAGCACTGCCTGTTTGTAGGTATGCAGAGCTTATTTGATAGTGACTCTGCTATGATATCGTAATAAATAGCATAAGCATAGCATAGCCATTTAATGTTCCCACTGCTGGGACTCAGGCCTCCTCTCTAGAAGAGGGAAAGAGCCGTAATCCACCATGCGGGCCCAGTTCGGATTGGAGGATGTCATATGTTTTCGAAATTTAGATTCTAGGTCATGCCGGCTTCCTCACGATGTTTTCCTTCACCGTTTTGAGAGCAGTGGTGATGAAATAAATTACACAAAGTAATGCACCTGGTTGGGTTTGAACCCGCGACTTATAACTCGTAAGTCGGAGCCGTTACCACTAAACCACCTCTGCTCCCGTAATAAATACTCCTCACTAACAATTGTCCTACAAGACACAGGTATTTCCTAGTTGAATGGACAAGAGCTTTACTCATTTGTATTATATTCATCTCTCTCTCAATCATCTTCCATTGAAACGACGCTAATGTACATTTGGTAAATAAATGATTAGGTACTTTACATAGGTACTAATCCCTATCATCGTTTTACACAGGGTCCAATAGATTTACGGCGGGTGAGAACTTGTATTGGTACTCAACAACCAATCCCAATTATATCCTGCACCCGGATTCAGCCCTTCAGTCTTGGTTCAGCGAAAACGTTAACTACACATTTGGACCGCTACAGATGAGTGACTTCCAAAAAGAATACGATATTGGGCATTACACTCAGGTTTGTGAAACTTTTTTACTAGTCCTCAACACCATTTTTAGCTACTGCAAAGGCGAAATCAACAATGGCCACCATCGAGCGTCAAGGCAGTCATTGAACTATCTTGCATTCTACAATGAATTTAATGCGAGAAGAAGCCCATTTGCCTTATTTTTACATGAATGGGACCTATAAGTGCAGAGTTGTGACTTATTTGAAATACTTGTAATTAAAACGCAAAATACCTTGTTTAAATACCTTTTTTTAAAGTATTTTGTATTTTATTTGAAATACTTTTCGAGATGTATTTTATATTTTTTAAATACAAAATACTTTTTAATGCTAAGTTTCTAAATCATTACCACAGCAGTACTTGCATTGATTTTGAGACCCTCCAATATTTAAGAGAAGAAGACACAAGTCTGACCATGTTCACATTTTTTTACTGTTGATATCCGAACAGTAAAAAAAAGTGTTTTTAAAATACAACACCTGCCTCCCTAGTTCGGCACCAGTGGAACGATTATTTTCATATGGTGATATGATAATGTGTCCACACAGACACAACATGTCTGATGCTCTTTTTGAAGAGCTTGTAATGTTAAAATCTTTAATAAATAAAGAACATTAGTAACTTTATCTGAAAGTATTTTATTTGAATAAAGTATTTTGTATTTAAATACAAAAAGCAAAAGTATTTTGCATTTGAAATAGTAAATTTGAAAAGTATTTGCATTTTGTATTTAAATACTTTTTTAAAAGCATTTTGTACATCTCAGTATATGTGTACCTACCTAAGTTCTTGTTACTGACGACGACTTCATTTGTAGCACGAAGATTGAGAACACGCTCAACCCGGGCCTAAGTTCGATTCCCAAATCAATTTACCCAAGTCCTTTGCCACATTTTGGCAAACGAACTTGCCCTTGGGTTCTTGAGTCAAGAATTTCTCCAAAGCAGCCAGAAGTTAATTTATGTTTTTATTTATTTATAGATGGTGTGGTCCGAGAGCGATCACCTTGGGTGCGCTATCTCACAAACATTCAAGAACGGGTGGAACAAATCCTTCGTTGTCTGTAACTATGGACCAGGGTAAGTTGACTGCTATTATGTACTGTTGAGGCAGCTTTTTAATTCCAAAAATCAAGGTATTCTAAATGTCGGTAACATATATAGAGCCTTCTCGATTCTGAATGTCATCAGGAAACCCGTCTTGAAATTTTCCGGAAACTGACCAAACTTATAGTCAACACTACTTGATCAATCTCCATGCCGGACGTAATTCTTAATTGTTTTTTTTATGTTTTCAGAGGTAATTATTTAGGACAAAAGCCATACAAGGAGAGTAATGGCCGCAGCAACAAACTAGTTTGTGGCACTAAAAACAAATGTGACCGTCCATATGGAATCAAATGTAAAAGGAATTCATAAAATTTTCGGAGATGTTTTGACTGAATATAATTATTTTAATGGTATTACCTAATGAGTTTTAAGGATTGATGCGAGTGTAATTTATTCTAATAAAGTTATCTATTAAGGAAATGGTTTTTAAATTAACGTCTGTCTCGTTTTGTAGATTTTATTTTAACACTAGCTACTGCCAGCGGCTTCGCCCACTTGATAGTAGAAAATTATACCAAAGGAACATAATCGCGGGATAAAAAGTATCATATGTGCTATTCCAGGCCATGCTCTAGACCCTTGTACTAAGTTTCATCGAAATCCATTCAGTAGTTTTTGTGTGAAAGAGTAACAAACATCCTTACATACAAATTTTAGAAAAAAAATTATATACATAGCAAAACAACGTTTGCCGGGCCAGCTAGTTATCTATATATTGCTACCACCTAATAGGAAGGTCATTTATGACATATGACTCTAGATTCGACCAACTGTGTGAAAGCATTTTGTACTGCCTCCTAAAATGAAATTTTTTTATCACGAAGAAAATTGTCCAAATCACGAAAAAAATAGTAGTCCGTTAGAAAAAGGTCTGGCGATTATGGAGGGTGACAAATGGTTTCTAATTGCAGTTCCTGTAGAGTTAAAACGGTTTCTCGTTCTGTATTAGGCCTAACGTTATGATGGAGCAAAAATGGTGAAGATCGATTCATGAGTCGGAGCTGTTTCACTGCTAGTTTTGCTATCGTTGTTCGGAGTTTGGCACAGTAGACATCTGCCGTTATTTCTTGACCAGATCGGAGAAAGCTATAGTGAATAACACCATGCTGAGACCACCAAACAGCTACCATTAACTTTTTATTGGTAAGCTTTGCTTTAGGACACTGTTGCGGCGTTTGACCTGGGGTCAGCCATGGCATTTTTCGCTTACGGTTATCCTAAAGAATCCACTTTTCATCACATGTCACAATTCGATCCAATATTCCTTCTTTTTTGTATCGATTCAACAAGGCAACACAAGTTTCAACATGCATTTCTTTCTGCAGATCAGTCAAATCATGGGTCAATATTGTTGGTAAGGTAATGTTAACGTAACCATGCCACTAATTTTTCTAATTCAGTAGCTCGGATTGACTTCCACCATTTCTTTCATTTCATTGTTATTCACCTGTGTGAGCGGTCTTTCACGTGGTTCTTTCTTCAAATCAAAGTTTAAATCCATCACGAAAGCGTTTAATTAAACCAAAATCGTACGATGCGTTCTTTAGCAGTCCCCTCTCCAAACGTAACATTGCGAGCTATTTCTGCCGCGTTACACTCAAATGTTTTAAACCATAAAAGTTCTATGTCAATTCGAAGTTTTATTACAATAAAACGGCAATTTCACACTTTAACCCATATTATTTAACCGTTTACTTAAAAAAGGAGGAGTTTCTGAATTAGGTATGTACCAGCTGCCTGCAACTTAGCCCGCGTGAAAGTAGAAAATTGTCCCGAGAAAACATACTCCCGAGATGAAAAGTACCATATGTGCTGTTCCAGGATATGGTCTACCCGAGTGCCAAATTTCATACCCGTTCAGCCGTGTGTTCGAGCGTGAACAAGTAACAACCATATACATATAAGATAATAACGATAGCACAGTTGTAGAGAGATACCTGCCAGGTCCTCGGGCTAGTAAGGAGCTAATCCGGTCCGAACGAGAGGCTACGGCAGAGCGTACGAATGTCTCACTTCAGGCAGTCTCCAAGTGGGGTGAAACCAATCTGGTAAGATTCAACGCCGCCAAAACACAAGCGTGTCTGTTCACCGCTAAGAGGAGCCCGTTCACCTTGGCTCCTGCGTTTCAGAATGTATCCCTGGAGTGCACCGACCGCCTTTAGCTCTTAGGAGTTGAAATTTCCTCAGACCTCAATTTTGGGCGGTTCTTTGAGTCCAAAGCCAAGGTAGCTGCTAGAAAACTAGGCGTTCTTACAAAGGTCCGACGGTGCTTCACACCTGGACAGCTTCTAATGTTATACAAAGCACAGGTCTGATCGTATGTGGAGTACTGCAGTCACATATGGGCTGGTGCTGCAAAATGCCATCTAGCAGCTTTGGACTCAGTAGAAAAGCGTGTCAAGAGGCTAATTGGGGATCCAGATTTGGTTAAACCCAATCTACAAAGCCTCGAGCACAGGTGCAAGGTAGCCAGCCTATCGGTATTTTACAGGTTACATTTTGGAGAGTGTGCGCAGGAATTGCATGACTTGATTCCGCCATCTCCTTTCTACCATCGGACAACCCGACGAACGGCGAGTATCCACTCTTACGTTGTTGAAACCTCAACGGTCCGGACTAAGCGTTTCGCTTCGTCGTTTATACCGCGTACGTCGAAGGACTGGAACAATTTGCCTGCTGCGGTCTTCCCGTCCAACTATAATTTAGGTGTCTTCAAGGCTAGAGTGAATAGGCTCTTAATAAACTAGTGCGCCTGACCATCAATGATTGCATCTCCGCTTACCATCAGGTGGGATCGCAGTCAAGTACTGGATTATATCAATTTAAAAAAAAAAAAAACATTCTGACTAAACACCTTTATAATTTAGAGTGATGTTACCTCAGATCGTCGTCGTTTATGATTTTTTTTTTTTGATTTGGTTTTACTTGGAGCTACTGTGAACATGTTTCTGCAACTCTTACATGCAACTGGCAAGATTTAAAGCACAACGGGCTAGATTCTGGAAACGATCCCTTTTCATGGATGGTAGGGTAGCTCAAAGATAATTTAAAAAGATACAAACCTTATACAAACTTGTCTGTATCTTTTAATGATGTTGAGTGGAGCAAAGGACTCTTTCAGGGAAACCAACTAAGAACATGAGGTTACTTATAATTTTATCATGAAACATCTATATTTAGATTATCGAGTTTTTTTTCTGATCTGGCAGGCTTTGACCTTATCACGCTGGCACGCGATCCAATGGGGAAAACTATTGTAACTGACACTAGTACGTGGTAGCTTTAATAAGGATAAATTTCTGGTAGTTAGTGATATAAATGAGGGTATTCATTTATAAACCGATTATAGGTTGCGGAAGACTTGTCATCATAGTTGTCGGGCAAGTGACAAGTTAATTGTTTACTGGGATGACGTTCACGATTTACGGTAGACGGGTAGGTATCACGCATGCTAACAAAGAAATAAATTACACAGAATTAATAAACTATTCTTGTTAAATATTTAACCTGGGGTTTATAAGAATAGATCTAACGTACCGTCAAACGGGGTGAATAGGACTGCAGGGGTGAATAGGAACAAAACTTTGGCTAAGTTTTTTACATTGGTATGTATTTATATAATTGATTTCTATCAAAGTATCCGTTTTTATTACAATTAATGAACAAATAGGAGTACTTAAATGCTGGGAAAAATTGTTAATTAACGCGAAAATCCCCTTCAAACTTTTGTTCCTATTCACCCCTGCGGTCCTATTCACCCCGTTTGACTGTACTCAGCGAAATCGTCAACCCTGCGTATCTTTTTCTTCTTTTTGGTCAAAGCTTTTCAAAGGTTGTCTGCTCTGCAACGCTATGGATGCGGTTGCTAGATCCTCACTGGAGCTGAGAATAGCAGTGTCATCTGCAAAGGTAGCCGCTGTTACCCCAGGACTCTTTATTTAGTAAAGGGCCCAAAATAGAACCCTGAGGCACACTTGAAACTATATTAGAGAAGCATGATTTGCTTTCATTCTCTCGTACCTGGAAAAGTCTACCTATGAGAATACCTATATAAAAAATTGAATTGGTGGGGTCTAGCTGCCACATTTTTTCGCACGAGTGCGAAATGTTGCGAGCCTAAAAGTGGTGAGGTAGGTACTAGCTTTCGAATGTGCTTGGTGTACCTATATGATACAATCTACTACCTTAATACCTACAATTGAATCTGGAATCTAATTATTCATTAGAATGAGGACAGAGTTTCGAAGTCCTGATTGCATTTCAATACCTTATCGCTTAGCAAAATACCCAATACTACATGATGTATTATAGGTACACATATTATAATTCATTATATTTGTAGATGAATACATATAGGCACCTACCTACTATAAAATGGGAAAGTATAGGTACTATAATAACTAGTAATACCTCAACTAGGTAAGGGTAACACTGAATTTACAAGCGTAATGCTAGGAATAAGATAGCAAATGTTAGCTTGGATTATATTTTTACTAAAGAGTATTTAATTTTAGTAAAAACTTTTTTCTTTTTACATAAGCCAAAATTACAGTACTGGCAACTTGTGGAAAAATAATTGGGAAATGCCAGTTATTATTTAGTTTTCTTTTTATTATTTGAGGTTTTCTGTTTATGTTTTTTACGCTTCGCATGTTTTGAAACCTCTTTGCCACAGCCAGCACAGGTTAGATATTCTTTTTAGAGATTTTTGTTCCTATCCAAAGAGATTAAAAATATATATTTAATGTCTTTGTTCCTATCGCTATGTATAAACAGCAAAGTCCTGACTCATCAACGCCTAGCCCAAACACTAGGACTTAAAACGCTTAAATTTTGCACTGAGGGTCCTTTTATTTTTCCAAAATGCACTCCCTAAGGGATGCAAAATTTGGCAAAGCCTAGTCGATATATATAATATTTAATTAGCTTTCATCAGCAACTTCGAACGCATACAAGTAAAAAATTAACCCGAGGAAACACGCTCCGGGGACAAAAAGTGTGCTATTCGAAGACTCAACCGAGGTACTCAACCCGTGCGCCATAATTATTCCATTAAATTCAAATCTGTTTAACCGTTTCAGCGCGAAGGAGGGAAAAAATCTGCTAAATATTTCAGTCCTAACAGTAGAACCGCACCCTGTAGAAACAGATATTAAAGAGAATATCTTAATCGTATTTAATGATAAGGATAAGTAAGTATGTATTCGCTATCAAATATTTCGTAAAGATAGCTCAATTAGGCTATCAAGTGTGTGTAAGTAAATGTATTGAATATTAAAAAAAAAATGGTAAGTAAACATTATCCTATTTCGTGTGATTTAATTTGCTGCCCTGATTACATGTAGCGGAGATGAGAATGTGAGACGGATGTGTAGTGTGACGAGAATGGATAAAGTGAGAAATGAGTATATTAGAGGAAGTTTGAAAGTGGCGCCAGTGACTGAAAAGTTGAAAGGAAATCGTTTATCTTGGTATGGTCATGTGAAGAAGCGGGTTGAACCCCAAGTTAGTAAAAGAGAGAGGCCAAAGAAAAAATGGATGGATTGTGTGAGAAATTATGTGAAAGAAAAGGGAGTTAGTGATAGCTTGACGGGTGACAGGACAGAATGGAAGAAAAAAACGTGTTGCGCCGACCACAAATAACATGGGACAAGACCAGTAAGATGGATGAATATGTTGATTTAATTTGTAACCGTAGTTTATAACAGCATCTTCTGCGCAATAATAAATGTCTCTAAATGCAAATGCATTCTTGTTTATTGGTTCGGGTACGATCAGTTGTATTGACCAATTGTATTGTAGGTATTTCTGTATCCTTTTTTTAATATTTTGGGCTGTTGCATAAATTATTGCCTGCAACGAATAAATTTTATTCTATCGTTGTAACTTTTCAGATCATCTTCCTACTATTCTTAAGTTTGTTCTCGACGTCATGGGCAAAGGAGCCCAGGAGCGTGACGATGACAGAGGTAGACATGACACCACCCGAAGGGTACGATGATGTGTATGCGAAAAACGCGAGAAATGTCTTCGTCACGTGGATGTCTATGCCGCTCGATCATTTTGATCCGCAGAATCCTACAAACTTTTCTATGGTACGTACATGTAATGGTAATATTTTTTCAGTACACTTACTCAAAAATACGCTCGTATCCCACCGCTTTTAGGCACACAATTGACTGTTATTCGCACAAGTGCGGAAAAGTGCACGTGCTCGCCCCCGCCATAATTTTATGACATTTATCGTACCAAGCCGGGTGCCCGTCGACCCTCATGAATCGCACGTTAACCCCCACTAGTCGCGCGTCAATCCACGTTTATTTGTGTCCTCGTAAGTGTATTGAAAAAAGTCGTTGGATACACGTGGATCACAGCAGGCGTGGGCTTCACAACACCCTCGCCAAGACTTGAATGTATGCCGCCTTGGTCACAATGACCAACTTTCTCCACTTGTATTAAAATGTACTATTTTATTTAGGTAAAGGTAGGTTTGCTGAGAAAACAATTTCTGAAAGGATATGTGAGAAGACTTTGCTTAATTAGCTGTGGGACAACATTATGGCTCATAAAAAAATTATTGTTAACCGAACTTATCAATAACACACGAATAGGATAAATAATTAATTGGATTTTGAAAAGAACACCACTTTGAACCAACTTCAAAAAGAGGAGGTACAACCAGGACAACCTGATTACTCGTACACGCCTGAACTGCTTCGAAAATTACTTCTTTGTTTGAAAAGGTACCTACATCCCAGGTGGTCTCGTGGTCCGTTTGGATCTGATGATGGGATCGTGGGAGAATATGCTATATGCTTAAATATGCTGTGCTGTACTATCTAGTTGAGGGGTACCAACAACTAAAATTAAAAAATGTAGTTTAATTTTTTTTTTGTTTCCTTGTAGCGTTACATGTTCAATGAAGAATTCTTTGGCGGTGATGGATCTCCGATATTCATCATGGCCGGTGGAGAATGGTCCATAGACCATCGCTGGTTGTTAGCTGGTAACATGTACGAAATGGCGCGAGAGAACAAGGGCTTTCAAGTGTACACCGAACATCGGTATTATGGAGCAACACAAATATTCTCGTAAGTAGACTTATTCGTTACCCGTTGCTGTATCGATCAAGTGCAATGAAGTGTGTCTAGAAAATACACCTTCTTTTTTGAGGAGGGAAATCATCATATCTCTTCCCGCTCTGTGTGAAAAGAGGGTGTGTCACGCGTCAGACTTTTACGGACTAAAACCCACCTATATTCCTTCCGTTGCCCTTTGTGTTCAAAAGTTGTCACGGTAACTCTTGAACAATCCCGCAGCCCTAACAGTAAAAAAAAACCGGTTCGGTTTTCTGATTTTAAAACGCTAGCGTTTCATGTGAACTTCACTAGTTTGATTACAAGTTTCATATTCGTACCAAACGCTAACTTGGCAATGTAATTTACATTGCCAAGTTAGCGTTTGCATGATAGTCTATTAGGGCATGATAGTAACGAACTTATGATTTTAGAAACTTAGCGTTTCATGTGAACTTCTCTAGTTTGATTACAAGGTTCATATTCGTACGAAACTTGGCAATGTAAAGTTTACATTACCTCACCTAACCACTCTTCTAACATGTTTATAAAATGTAAGCCATATGCTACATTGCTTGCGTTAAGATTCTATTAATTGAATTCTAGCTATTGTTTCCTCCCAATATTTACATCGATATTTTTCTACAGGAACTTCACGGCCGAAAACCTGCGTTTCCTGAACATTGATCAGGCGTTGGCTGACCTTGCGTACTTCATCACAGAGATAAAGAAGCAGCCGCGGTTCGCAGAAAGCGAAGTGATAATGTATGGAGGGTCGTATGCCGCCAACATGGTCATGTGGTTCAAGAAGAGGTATCCTCATTTAGTCGTTGGCACTGTCGCTTCCAGTGGACCTATCTTGGCGAAGGTTGATTTTCCTGGTAGGTCCTAATCTTTATAAGTAAATAAAGAAAGTCAGTCAAACAAAATGCTAAAATGCTTTTAGTACCGCATGTTTCTAAAAGAGTTACTGAGTATACATATGAATGAATGGAGAGGGAGACAGAGGCCAAAGAAAAGATGGATGGATTGTGTGAGACGGGTGACAGGACAGAATGGCAGCAAAAAAAATTTTTGCGCAGATCCTAGATAAAACGGGACAAAGGCTGGAAGATGTTGATGATCAAATAAAATGCTGGTCTATCAAGAAACTTTGTGTCAAATTAAATCGGTTGTAAGTACTAAGTCGCGATTGAGTTTTAATATTTTATTGCTTGCTGTCTAATGATAACTTCACTGTACAACACCTAAGTATATGACTTAAAAATAATATATTTCTTTTTAAACGTTACCCTTCACAAAAATACACCGCCTTTAACAGCTTGCGTCCGATTGGCCCAAGTATTTTCGTGTCTTATTCGCCAGGGTCCAACGTAGACGGTTACAAGGTTAATTTTCCTTAAAATACACCTCTATCTATCTATTATAGAATACCTGGAAGTTGTACATGAAGCGTTCATGTTGGAGGGTGGTGAGGAGTGTATTGAGCACATCAGACGAGGCATAGAGGACACAGTTGCCGCAATGCAGACGGAAAGCGGAAGGCGCCTGTTAGAACAATCGTATCGGTAAGCCTTCTTTTTTTTGCTTTTGCTTTTACACGATTACTGCCTTTTGCCAGTGTCAAGTTTAGAAGGTATTACGTTGTGTTACGGTGTACAGTTGCTATGTTTTGCATTACATAAGGATGTAACACGTTCTGTTTTTGCTGCATTTGGCAGCAAACGTATTATTAACGCTTAGGTAATCAATACAATAAAATTCTCAGCTCCGTTTTACCGAGATCGCGCCTGTGATTCCACATGGGGCCTGGAGTTCTAAGATACAGGCTTAGACTCCAGATCTCCCACAAATTAATCTATTTAAGTTTTTTCTGCCAAATTACATATTGGATGTTTAAAGTGTAATTTGTGGAGGTTAATAAACACTTTTTTGTTTTTTTTTTTTTCTTTTGTCGTGGATTAGTTCATAAACATGTAAACGCATACACAAGTCACCCAGACCCGGATCACCTGTCTGTAGACCTTACAAATATTTGTTCCGTGCGGGAATTGAACCCGCGACACTCAGTGCTGCAGCTAATCGCTCGAGGATTGACTGAGGCGCTGTGTCTCGCTCGGGTTTACATGGTTGTCTACTGTGCCAGCCAACTGTGCCGTCATCACATCGTGAATTTTGCGTCACAGAAGTGTTGTATGGATTACTCATCATGTTCCTGCCCTTGTCGCATCTTATTTGGGGTCGGCACAACACGTTTTTTTCTTCCATTCTATCCTGTCAACCGTCATACTATCACTAACTTCCTTTTCTTTCATATCACTGTTCACACAATGGATTGTATGGATTACTAACCTATTTATTATTATTTGTATGTCTGACATTCTCAGGAGTCCTTAGGGTCCTGGACTTTTCGGACAATAGTCGGATTGTGCCTCATTCCATTTAGACTTTTAGAGTGTTAAAAAATAAGGTTTGTAATCCATTGAACACTTATTTCGCGTGTTGCGGTTGCAGCTGTTAGGGCTCAGAACGCATCGAGTCTTTTTATCATGGCCATGACGCAAAATTCGGGATGTGGCCGTTGGAAAGAAGCTACACCGCGTTGTGAGCTGTTTTCGCTCATTAGCTAGATTTTTTTTTCTTGCAGGTTATGTCAGCCACTGGACTACGACAATGAAAACGCGTTAGCCGTTTTCGCAGGACTCATCAGTTGGACGTTCTCTACTTCAGTGCAGCAGGCTAGGCCTGGGACGCTGCTGCCCATTTGCAATAATTTCACCGATCATACTAGTTTTGGTAAGATTAATACGTACAAAGACAGACCTGTATGTCTAGTGGTTAGTGGCCCTGACTGCAATGCCGGAGGTCGTGGGTTCGATTCCCACCCAGGAGAAATGTTTGTGTGATGAGCACGATCATTTGTTCTGTGTCTGGGTGTAATTTATCTATAATATGTATGTATTTAGAAATATATGTTTATCAGTTGTCTTTTACTCATAACACAAGTTCTGCTTAGCTTGAGACTAGACGGCGTTGTGTGATAGTTGTGGATTATTATTATTATTACAAAGGTCCCCCTTTAGGCAGTCTTGTCACGGATGCATATTGGTTCCCAAAGACAACTTTGACTTTTTGAGATCATTGAAAGCAAATCACGAGGAGTGGTAGCCCACCACGAGCAACGATATCTGGCCACCGCTGCAGGAGCAATCGACAGGCGGCGGCCTGTTACCATGAAATTCAGTACCATATTGCCCAGCTGTATCCTTCCTCGCGTAGGTTAGGTTTGTGTTTAACCCTTTAACCGCATGCTTGGAGGGGGAGAAGACAATTATACATGTGCTCATTGACTGCACAGCCCCCCCTAGCCAAGTTACGATCGTTTCGTTTGCGTCGAACGCCTCGAGTAGGCCACGCCTCCGATTCCTTTGTTCTGACGTCATCTCAACTCGGCTCAGTCACGTAGTCAGAGTCCGACTTGCGCTTGGCTGGTTTTTCTTTTGTGAATAACGCATTTCTACCGACATTAACGTACGTACCTGCTGCTCCTGAAATATAATTAAAATAACATTTCATGTCACATTACAGGTTCAACTCCAATGGAGAAAATTGGCGGTTATATAGCAATAACTCGTGGATTAGGAGACAACAGTTGTTGGCTTATTAGTTACGATAATTTCCTGAACAACTACCAGAACACGACAAATTGTGAGTGCAATATTTGTTTATGGATATAAAGGTTTTCAACAAATTATATAGGGTGACTGGTAATTAGTGACCGATACTTAAACACGTGATTGTACTCATTATTACAAACAACGTTCCCAAAGAAACTTTTTTTTTTTAAACTAATTAGTTAAATCACAATAACAAAACAGCTGTTTGAAACTTTGAATTTCGCGTGAGCGCCTTGGCCTGTCAGCTGTTAGCGGCTCGGCGTCCGTTATCGATGACGTAAGCAATGTACCTACATGTTTCAGTAAAATAATATCCTAAGACTGTTGCTGCTGCTGTTCTGTTATTGTGATTAAATTAATTAATATAAAAAAGTTTCTTTGGGAAAGTTATTTGTAATCATGAGTACAATCACGTGTTTAAGTATCGGTCACTAATTACCAGTCACCCTATATACCTAACTACTTTTCATACTACCGTGGACAGTATATTATCCACAGATTTAAGAAGGGAGGAGATATGTTAAGTAGTAAAAATTGTACCGGAACACGATGTCTCCAGTTTCCCTACCACCGCCGAAACTACTACATTTGCAGTAATATTTACGCAGTCGCGCACACATCCGCAAATCATAAATCAGTCCATATTACACAGTCAATTATAAACCTTACCTCCCTAAAAACAGCGTGTATTTTCCATGCACCGTACAACTTACGCACACATGAAATGTCGATGTGCTATGCAAAAGCAATTTATTTTACATTTACGCTAGTGATTGACTAAATAGAAAAGTTATCGATTTTTCCATTTTTTTTTGTCGTGCTATTTCTTTTGGGTCCCAATAACAAAATCATAAAATGTTAATAATAATAATAATTAATTATTTATTAATTTGTTTTCATAAAACCCAAAAACAAAACTAACCATTTACCCATATAAGGCCATTATATACGTCATTTCAGAACGTCAATATCAAATACTAAAAATCGGCCAAGTACATGTCCTGGTCCTCTAAAATCCTGAAAAGTTTAATAACTTGTATTATGAATTATATTGCATGAAAAAGCTTTCAGTTACTAAAAAAACTTTAACTCAGGTCTAGTCTTAATTTAAGGATTGCTCATTCAAAAAGACTGCGTATTTTTTAGAGGCTAAAAGCATTTCTGGTTGAAAGTGGAATGAGCATATAGTACTATATTTTTTTAGGGAACCCATTAGGTGGCCTTCCATCAATCCATTGCTTTATTAAAATTGCGTCTTTCGGGAAACTGAAAACATAAAGTAACATTGTAGTTATCATTTTACCTAACTTACTGCTAAACCTCACCATGTAAGGCTTTTGTTAGAAAAAAAATACTGTACTATTTTTTTTCTAACAAAATAAAGTTTTGAAAAAAAAATTCTATCTTGTTAAATAAAGAGAACAAATAAAGAGCTAGAACATGTTGCCTTATTTTAAGCAAAAGTCGTTATTAAATTCTGAATTATGCTATTTCTTTACAACTCTGTAAAATATCAAAATAAATAAAAATATTTACATTATTTTACTTCGGATATCCAACCAATCGATATCATGGTCGATAGTCTATATTAGTAGATCATACAGGCACATCATTAACTCGCCGCAACTAACAGCGGCTTTATTATGAAATACACCGCACTGATAAAGTATCGTTATGTTATTTTTCCATTGCTTGTTCCGTTACTGAGCGTTAAAATTAAGTAGTGGTTAAAGAGCAATGTATGTACTGTAAGAGTAATACAGTCGCCTTGATATTTGAAAACAAAAATAACGTAGTAGCAGCAAGGGATATTATAAGATTTGTTGTTTTTACTGATTTTAAAGATAAATATAGTATTAAACTTGTACTTCCATATGGTAAGAGATTCCATGATGACCCAGGCTTCTCTTATCACTTCGGTTCTTGCATGAAACCACTGAACAACACGGCATTTTAAATTTGTTTACGATCACGTATCGCGTATCTCACAAGTTTGTAACTGACGGCCGTTTGCCCGATCGTGTGCATTTTGCGCAAGTCGCGCGGACATGCACACGCCTCCTTGCCACTCCTGTGATATTATCAAAAGTATAATTACATTGACTATTACATAAATCATTTTCAATTCTTTGTAGCATTTAAAATTATCAATTTCGTAACTGATTTGCCTACTAACAAAAACTACAATTATGATTTACATAACTATATTTAAACTATAATTATGATTTAACATAACTATATTTAAACTACAATTATGATTTACTTATCTATATTTAAACTATAATTATGATTTAACATAACTATATTTAAACTATAATTATGATTTATATAACTATAATTATGATTTACATAATATATATATATATATTTAGGTAGGAATTACATAGAACAGCATGGAATAGGCTCCCAGGTGTTTGATAGCTTCCTCACTGAATTGGTCCAAGAACCGATTGGACAATGGTTATTTGCTTCATGGATATCTCCAAGCAGGCTATTTGGATCACGCATTATCTGCGGTGGTAGACCCCGACTACCAGCCACCGTAGACGTGGGCTGACTAAAGAGCAAAATGGGAAACTCGCCGTTCGGCCGTTTGGACCGAACCCGAGTCGTCGACGGCCCGTAGTGTTTCACACGCGCCTCAAAGAGTTGTCAGCAAAACCAGTCAGAGCCCAGCAGGGCCGAAGCTTATTAGGGCCATTGGTCGACTTCAAAGTTAAAGTCAACGTCAAAAGCATTTATTTCAAATTGACCATTTTTGAATAGTCAAATATAGGTCAGTCCAAAAACAAAAAAGTGAAACTAAATTGCTTCTGAAAATAGTTACCCGTGGTTTTAGAACGAAAAGGCGACTGAAAGATAGTTGTAGTTTTAGTGTAAGCCTGACACGCTCTCGCGCTCCGCCCTACAGCGGGGAAAGTCATAAGAAGACTTCCTACCTTAGAAAAAAACGCTTCAGCTATTAGCTAATAGTATAAAGTTATAAATAATGAAACCAATGTATTTTGAGCCTTAGAATGTACGAGTATGATACTAAATACATAATAATAGAAATTCGAGCATTATGTAGGTACTTTTATTCTTTACTTTACGTTTTAACCGTTGTGCTGTCTGTCAAGAGTAAAAGTATTTCTATTCTGTTCTAAAACCGCGCTTGGTTTCAGCACGTGCCTGGTATTATCAAACTTGCACGGAATACGGGTATTTTCAAACAGCGCCGACCTCTGGCACAGCGTTCGACGGTCTAAAGTGGCTCAGCTTGGATTTCTATACGGATATTTGCAAAAAGATTTTCGATCAAAGGTGAGTAGTTAGTTGTAAAACTTTGTGTTGTAAGAAATAATGTATACAGTACGGGCTAAGACTAACAGTCAACGGAAACAATTACTGCTAACTGTTCTTTTTTATTAATTTCATGACAGTGAACTAAAATAAAGGAGGAAGGTTGATAAGAGCGGTACTTCCACTCCGAACAACTGTACCTGTACCTCTAGTGTTTTTCCACCCATACAAATTTTCGCAAGTGTTTTTACCAATAGTGTTTTTCCACCCATAAAAATTTTCACAAGTGCCTAAAATGGTGAGAGCTGAGAGCAGTGGTGGCCGAGTGGTAACGGCCCCGACTTACAAGTTGTAGGTCGCGGGTTCAAACCCAGTCAGGCGCATTACTTTGTGTAATTTATTTCATCACCACTGCTCTCAAAACGGCGAAGGAAAACATCGTGAGAAAACCGACATGTCCTAGAACCAAAAATTCGAAGACATGTGACATCCACCAACCCGCACTGTGCCCGCGTGGTGGATTACGGCCCATTCCCTCTCCTAGAGAGGAGGAGTCCCAACAGTGGGAACATTATAAGACCGACTATGCTATGCTATGCCTAAAATAATAAAGTGGAACTAGTGATAACAAAATTCAACATTAGTTGTAGTGATCACAAACCACCATACAGTCCATGACAAACTACCAGCTTTTATAAAATGACGAAAATCTAGTAGCCACGAGCTCTCACTCTATTAGTCAGAGACAATTTATTCATTGTCTATTATAAGTAACCAGTTCATTAGTGTACATAAATTAAAAAGATCTAGTACTAAAATTATGTATATAGAACAAATATAAATGAAGTAAAATAGTCCTATCGGACTGCCTAAAAGTTGTACCGTTGAGAAAGAAAACCGTTGATCCGTTTCAAAGTTGATTAGATTGGAAAACAATCCAAGTTTCAAGTTGATCGGAGTGGAAGTACCGGACACTTTTAGCCCATCACACACTCAAAAAAAGTTTCTGATTCCGACTATAAAATTGAGAGTGTCATTGAGACACTAAATTAATATAGTTCATGAAGCGCTCGTTTCAGAAATATTAAATAACTTAAATATTGAAAAACTACCAAAACTTTACAAAAAGGCAAAACACTGTTTGGGCACAGAATAAGTATATAGTATAATAGTACAAGTACAGAAATTTTATTCTTCGAATGAAGACATTCAAATATAAACCTACTGACAACGTTTCTAATGGTCATAATAAATTGTACGGCACGGACATTACCTTCATTATATTTGCCTACCAGGCCTAGTCGCGCTTGTAACGTGTGAGTAAGCTTTGCGTTCATATGTAATGTTTAGGCCATTTATGACGTTATTATACATAATAATTGACATTTTGTAAGATGTAATTTCCACTAATTTGTATTCGACCTTGCATTAGTAAGGTAGGCACTAGTACTGGGAGGTCTACTTATATTGAATGATCTTTAAGGTCATTGACTTTTTACGTGAAAATTGTCACAATTATTTGAAATAAAAAATCGATAGAATATTTAATAAAGAGTTCGAAAATATTTTTGTTAGCGCGCGCCAAGCGGCACGGCGAATACGCGTGTGATACTCTATCGAATTAGCCACGCCGAAGGGACAGCGCGCCGTAGGTACATTTCGTACCTACAGCGTGAAGTGCACTAGTCCTGGTTTGGGTAATAATTGCTGATTATTTATTACGTAAATGTCACTTAATAAAAAATATACATCTTTAACTATACAAATGCATAAAATAGTCTTAAACCCGACACTTTTATTAAATGCGTGTGTTATAGGAGAAAAATACCTCGTCAACCCTTTGAAACAGACTTTCCTGTACTGTGCCGCTGTGCTTCTTAACTTATGCTATTTCAAACTCTATTGCAGTCGTCATTCAGTTTATTAGAAATTTTATCATTGAAAAGTCCTGTTGCAGTTTCCCATTGTCTTCATCGACCGTTAGCCGTTAAGCTAGTACGCAAAATTAAACTTTTGTAAGTAGTATTTATAGCAATTTACAGCTGTTAAGTGCTAATTTCCTTTCGCAGATTCGACGTGGCTTTTGTAGAAAACGCAGCTAAGCGAGTTAATTTGATCTTCGGTGGCCTCGAACCTGTAGTGAACAATACTATCAACATCCACGGTTACATTGACCCTTGGAGGGCGCTCGGAGTTTACAAAAACGATATCTCCGAGACTTCGCCTACCTACACTGTAAACAGGTAAGATTTTATTCTATATGTAAAACGGGTAATGGGCGAAAAAAACAACGGTTTACCGCGAACGATATAGCGTTACAATTAGATGGTGCGCGCACTGGTGACTTTAAACTGTTTGTCACTGTCACTTCACGTTTCCAAAGTGGAGTGCGCTCACGAAGAGAGACAGTAAAACTTTTTTGAAATCGAAGCGTCATTTGCCGATATGGATTTCGAAGAGACGGTCGTTCTCTGTGAACTCATGAGACTCAGGAGAAAAAGAAAGCAAAGAGAATACTGGGTACAACCCCTTTGGAGTGACAAGCTACTAAGTGGAAAGTTCTATACTATGTATTATAAACTTCGAGAACATCCAAATCATTTTTTTTAGATATTTCCGAATGAGTATTAGAAGCTTTGATGAACTTACTTCACACTTTAGGACCTGCATTAATATATGAAAATACAAATGGCGAACGATCGACGACGAGAGTGACAATTTTGTCACCGGCTTACACAAATGTCATCCAGTTGTCACGACGTAATGTGCTCGCATCTCCATACATATCCACGGACTTGATAAGTGAGACGAAACAGTCACGGTGACAAAAGTCACCAGTGCGCGCGCCGTCTTACGATGTCTTGGCATACATGACTCGTAGAGGACGCTCATGACCACAAAATGAATGCCTGTCAAGCATTCAAAGTAGGCTAGAACTGACGCATGAACTCCTTTTTGATGGATGGATGAAGCACTAAAGGGAAGAAACCTACACTCAGCAATACGTGGAACAAGGCTGCCAATGATGAATTCATTGCTTATTTGGTTTAAAATTGAAATTGTTTAATTGAACTTATAATTTGAGATAATGTGTACCTATCTATAGCAGGTTACAGATTGCTGTAACGTAACATGAAAGGAGCATTCAATATATAAGTATGTTTATCAGTTGTCTAGTACTCAAAACACAAGCTCTGCTTAGCTTGGGACTAGACGGCGTTGTGTGAAATTATTATTATTAATGATAAAATTGTGGACAGGTTGCGCGCACTCGCCTCGCATGTCTCGCTCACATAGTTGAAATGCTCTGTTCGCGCGTAGTGTGAGCGGTTCGCACGCGCAAGGCATCCACACTGATAATTCTGTTACATTGCATGTTTCGTTACAGGAGTCTGTACCAGCTTATTGTCAACAAAGAAAGCATCAACTTTTGCGTTGTGTATTTTAAGTTTATTTTTATATATATGATCATTACAATTTGTGTTCAGGTCCTAAGACCACCGTAATCGGAATATAGTTTGTTCTGTAAAAAATAAACAATTTTTTTTCTTATAGTAGTTGTAGTGAGAGAATCTCGAATTCTGAATTTAAGTGCATCGCTGGGCGCGGGGCTGATGCACGCGTCATGCTCGTGAACGGGTGCCGTCAGTTGAGACTGGTCATTCTCTTAGCTGCCAGTGGCTTAACCCAATTTCTATTTTTTTTAATTAGTTTGTTTTTTTTATAATTATTATTACTTATCTACATTGTGCTCACATATTAGAAGAAATATGTAACCAAGATTTATGTTATTCATAATATTATGATTGAGTGTCTATGGAGTTTCTTGCACGTTCTTCTCTATAGAGATCTACGCTTTGGAACGTGCAATTTAGCTTCACTTTTTTATTTTTTTGACTGACCGACACTTTGACAATTCAAAAGTGCCTGTAATTAGTCTATTTGAAATAAAAGTTTCTGATTTCTGATCGCTTTTGTTCCCAGGGCATCTCATTGCTTCGACATGCAAGGTTGGTTACGGACAGACACGATCGAGATGACAGCTGTTCAGCAAAGAGCAAGAAGGACTGTAACTTCTTGGCTCTCAAAGTCAGGAGCCGAGACTTCTTAGAAAACAATATTTTTAACAAACTCCTTGTGAATAAAGATTTGGAAGTAATGTTTCTTTGTTTCCTTTTTTCATATTATAATTTTTCGTGCGAGTTTCAGTGGTTAAACCAATAGATAGCAAAAACTGTACTCAAGAATTTCAAGGTGAACATTTTATCAACATAAAAACAGCACGAGGATTCGCAGCGATTGGTTGTGCGGCGCTGTTATATAAACCATTATATCAAAGCGACGTAAACCATATGGAAACCAACACGTACTCGTTAACATAGCAACTCAGTATAGTGTGGTACTGTTTTTGGAAGAAATCGTTTGGAATCTCGGCGACAAGCCGATATAAGGGCCTATTATACTACGCGATATTCAGACTGTCTTATTTTTTGTTCCGAGTAAGACCGGTCTAACCCTTATTACACTACGCGACATCGACTAAGACTGTCTGAATATCGCGTAGTGTAATAGGCCCTCAATGAAATAAAAAGGTTGTTTTTTTTTTCTCCCGCTAGGTATCCGAGAGTAATAATTTTATTAAGTTAAAATTCCACAATCTGACAAATTGATAATCCACAGAAGTTAATCAGAGAAACTTTAACAGGTCAAAGATGAAACAGATCAAAAAATATAATCGGAAATACTCACTAACCGTCCTAAGCAATAGTTTAAAACTATGTTATTTCCTAATGTCAAATGTACGGTTAGCATTTCGCCTAATTAAAACTACCGGCGGAATTACAATAAGGAGTAAATGCACAGTGCACTACTTACCTGGTCTAGTCGGTGTGTTTTCAAAATGGCTCTTTTCCACGACAATCCTTTTCGGAAACACAACACAAATTGTGCTGCGCGTGAAATAATCACCAACATTCCATTCGATATACTAACTTTTCACACTAAGTAAGGCAGTATATTTCAGCTAATATTGGGAAGTCCCAATGCAAGAATAAAGGCAATCGTCTCCACGCAGCACTATAAATATATTTGCAGTGAAGCGAAGGACAGTAGAACAAGCTCGTCGGGCCCGTTCTCCTGACACTCGCTCGACTGTGACGCGACCAGAGAAGTAGTCTACTCTACCGATAAATCATAGCTCTTACATCGTAAAGCGTAAAGTGAAGAACATTCGAGAGTGTAGGCAGTCCATAATTTAACTTGTACATAAATATAAAATCAATTCATTATCACTGGAAAGTTCATTTACTTAACTATAAAAACAATTAGGCAGTGTAAAAAGCAAACGAATTTATTTATAGGAAACTGAACACGTATTCTTAAATAAATAGGACTGCCATTTTAACCCCTGAACTAACTCAAATTCAGAAATGACGGCACCATGTTAAACCTATGTGTCTAATAATCTAGAGAATACTTAAATATAGAGTGAACCTCGTAAATGCAACCGTCACGTGGGCGCACAGCGTCGACGGAGCTGCGCGTCGCATACAGTTCCACTGGCGAGGTTCGGCACGTACATATTAATGTCTAAAGAGAGACATCAGCAACATTCCCTGCGCCCTCGCTACAATTACACACGTAGATTAAGTGTTTATAACGTACTGGTGAAAATATTTACAATGGTCTAGTGCTTATGTTGAAAGTCATTCTACAGCCAGTGGTTTGGGATTCTCCCATGGAAAGCCTTCTCGTCCGAAGTGACCGTAAGTACTGGTTTTCTGGTATATTGGTGCTCGGAGGTTCAATTCCCTGAAACAGAAACAATTACATATTAGTATTTTGTTATCAATATTATTCAAAACAGAACTGTTACACTATGATAATGTTTCAAAACAATGATGTAACAAAAACAACTTACTTGACAATTTTGCCCGGTCGTAGGTCAAAGTTCTTTTGTACAATCGCGAGAAGCTGTTGTTGGGTCTTGTGTGAGGTGCCGTAGTCGAATACGGTGATGGACAGCGGTTCAGCCACACCAATGGCGTATGCGACCTGTAAACAGTACAAAATAAATGACTATTGGGTGACACTGATAGCGTGACGGTTAACAAGAAAAATCGAAAAATCTTGTGCGAGTCGGACTCGTGCACTGAGGGTTCCGTACAAACTTAACTATGGAAACAGTTCAAATTCCGAATGAGTTACGAAGACTTTTTCGAATCGCAAAAAGTTTGTTTTTTGTGACGTACACATTTACAGTTTTCAGATTTTTTTCTATACTTGAACTATGATACCTTGCTTCATGCCAAATTTCAAGATTGAAGGTTAACGGTAAGTACCCTATGAATTTAAGAATGTCGAAATATAGGTTTTTGGAACATAAACGACTAACTTTTTTTTCGTTTACTCAGAAGTTAGTTAACAACTCCTCCAATTCCTCCACGCGTTCCCGAGATAAAGGGTTTTGACAGACAGACAAATAGATGGACAACAAAGTGATCCTTATAAGGATTCCGTTTTTTCCATTTGAGATACAGAACACTAAAAAACGTGTTACCTCAACTAACCTCCATGTTAGTTGAGGTAACACGTTTTTTAGGGTAGACGACCCCTCCTTTGTTCATCTCCTAAAGTAAGGCGACCGCGCTTGGACCCGCTATACCAGCGATAGATGGTTGCTTTGAAGGTCCTTCATCCATAAAAGCAATTTGAAGTCGATCAAATGACTCATCAGGTTTTAGGCCACATTTAAAATCGTAGAAAATCATAAAATTATTTTTAAACGAGGCACGTTAATTTGATTTGGCTCTCGAAAACATGTGGAGGGAAATTCAAAATTCGAACAATGGTATTTTTATTTTTAAATAACCAAAGTTTTCAAAATAATTACAATTGGCCAGTGCCTTAGACATAAAACATTCTTTTTTTGCTAAACTTTCTGAGCGGCCTGGTATATTTGGTTATAATATAAAAAATACATAAAACATATAGATAAAAATAGAGAATAGAAAATTCGAGATCATCATCTGCATCTGCATAAGCAATAGAAGTCAAAGGACAGATGATTGAGTGGTGTGATGTACTCGTAATAGACAATCACGAGGCTTACGTCAACGGAAACCCGGCGCCAGCGAAACGTCACCGTGACGTGTGATAATCATCGCGTCAACGCACTATTTATTTGAGTTGTCTAGCTGTAGGTAGACAACCCAAATAAATTTTCTCATGAGCGTTCTTTTCGAGGTACATAAGTCACATTTTCATACAACCGCTCTTACGTGATTATGATGATATTATACATCTTTCTCTAGGTATTTTGGATACACAGCTAACTTGTGGATATTATCTAGGCTTCTATAGAAATCAAAACATAAATTTGTGTAAAACTAATCTAGTAAAGGCCTCTGAAAATTGGCTATTTTACGTGAACTTTGGCCCTCCATAATGCTTTCATATAATAAAAATATAAAAAAACTACATCGATGTCTTGCACATTTAATCGAGATTCTGAATGACGACAAGATATCTGAAAAACTTTTAAGGGTTTAAAAAAACACGTATTTCCTGAATAAGTTTTGTGAAATATTCGAGTAAATCACGAAATTACTGAATGCCAACAGAGTTTTCAGGCGTTATCTTTCCTTTTTTTTGCATTGCCTCTTCATTAAACATCGCATTGGATTGCGTTAGATGAAGCAAGCTTTTTTAACCGTGCTCGATGTTGACGATAGGCGAGTGGAAAAAGACCCTCTTAATTCCCTGACTGATTAGGTTCAGCCAGCAACTTTGACCGCGTGAAAGTAGGTTTTCTCCATATAAACTTTACTCCCGAAAATTCACCCTTATTTTAGGAAATACGTCATAAAAGAAAAGTTTCGCGCTCCTAATCTTACTAGTTTTAGCTGTGTGCTGTATTGATATGTCAGTCAGTCAGTTTCTTCTTTTATTTATACAGAAGTATCGTCCATTCGTAAGTAATAGCAATGGTGACAAAAATACTTTAAGAGGAGATAAGTGTCAGTTGAGACGACTGTGATAAAGAGGGCAATGACATGTATATTTATCAACGTGGGATTATGTTGAAATACAACTTTATGTTAATGGATTAAGGACATCACTGACATTTCGCGACTCGGCTGAATCGGAAACTTCGTAAAAGTAATTTGTTTAAGTTCTAACGACTGCGATTTTTAGCTTGTTCTGGACTGTCATGTCAAGTTAAGCTGTGAATGAATAGGTTCCATTTATTAGAAAGACGTCATATTTGGAAATAAATCTTATTTTTTAATTTTATAACTAGATGGAAAAAATTTACGTTCTAAAAAGGGTCCCTTGGTAAGGTAATATTAATTAGTATTTAATATTTATAATTTTTAAAAGCAGTGTAAAAATCTGAATCGTTTCCAGGTGATGGGAATAGGATCTCTTTCCATCAGGGAATACTGTCAATTTATCTTATAAAATGAATTGGGCTAGTTACCTGCACCATGCAGCGGCGGCAGAGGCCCGCTTTGACGAGCGACTTGGCGACCCAGCGCGCCGCGTAGGCGGCGGAGCGGTCCACCTTGGTGAAGTCCTTGCCGGAGAAGGCGCCGCCACCGTGCGCGCCCCAGCCGCCGTATGTGTCCACGATGATCTTGCGCCCCGTCAGACCAGCGTCCGACTGGGAAACCAAGCAGTGTGTTAGTTATAGTGTTCTATTATTTTTTTTACTATTTCTAGTACTGTTTGTGTTTAACCTTTTAACTGCCTACGTCCCGTTTATTCCACCAGGATCGCAAATTCACGACCAAATAAATACTCCATCTCGTCAGCTCTTTTGTTACCTATGGGGGTTGAAGAGCTGAACGAGATGCGAGTATCCAGTCATAAACCCGAAAACAGCGGTCGAACCAATCCGACGCATGCGGTTAAAGAGTTAATGTGGTCTCTAATGTGAGTCATGGCAAAGGTAATGTAAAAAAATAATTATATATTTGTAAAACGTAATTACATCTTGCATGTCATAATAATGCTTGGCATTGTATTAAATGGCTGAACATGCTAGTATCAATGACTAGGCGTGGGAAAAGTGTCATCTTTGCGATTGGAACATTTGCATCTGAATTACTAAAATGTTCCAACACAGTGATATGTATCATTTGGGACATCGGCTCAAAAGATACAAACGGAACATTTGAAACATTGGCTCACAAAATACAAACGGAACATATGAAACATCGACTCACAAGATACAAACGAACATTTGGAACAACAGCTCAAAAGATACAGACACTGACTGAGTTATGAATAGTGATCTTTTATGTTGCGTCGTATACACTAAAAGTTTTATTTAATTGAAATTTGATTTGACAATAGTTTAAAGCAGATGTTTTTAGTTCAGGTCTTTAATTATATTTACACTTTATAAATAATTTGAATTTTAAAGACTGCTGGTCACTTATAGCAAAGTGTTTCAGTGTTCCAATTGTGCCAAATGATGCATTTAAAACATTACTGATGTTCCAATCTTTCGGAATCCTAAAATGTTTCGAAACAGTGAGTCGGTTCAGTAAAGAGTAACACACGCCTATCAGTGACTGTTCAATTGTGTCAGTCGCGAGTGTCTTCCACTTTGTTATGTTGGTAGTCTTCTATTTCCTTACCTGTGGTCCACCAATGATAAATAGACCGCAAGGGTTGATGTGGATGACGGTTTTCTCATCGATGTAGTGAGCAGGGATGACTTCCTTAATAACCTTCTCCCTGATCTCCTCGCGCAAGGTTTCCAGAGTTATCTATAAATTAAAGTTCATATTAACAAATATGAATCACTGACATCACAGGTCATTGGGCACGCCACAATTATGGCGGTAAGTCCCCTCTTTGAGGCGTGGTTGGAAAGACCTCACGGCGTCCTCACATTCCGCATGACGCAGGTCCTCACCGGACACGGTAAGTTCGGGAGGTTCCTGCACCGGATTCGTGCGGAAACGACGCCCGGGTGTCGCCACTGTGTGGCCCACCCGGAGGACACGGTGGAGCACACGGTGGAGGTGTGCCCCGCTTGGGCAGAGCAACGCCGTGACCTCGTGAGGGCAATCGGCGGCGGTGATCTCTCGCGTCGGGCCTTGGTTCAGGCCATGCTCCGGAGCGAGGAGGAGTGGCAGGCGGTCGCCTCTTTCTGCGAAGCAGTAATGCTAGCTAAGGAGGCGGCCGATCGCGTGAGGCAACGGTCCTTACGCTCCAACCGCCGCCGGGATTCCGATCCCGATTTCCGGCCACCGTAGGCGCGGGCTTGCAGACGGCGAGCAATGGGTGGCTCGCCGTCTGGCCGTCCGGTAACCGTCCGGACCGAGCCCAAGTCGTCGACGGCGCGTTTTGTTCCACGCGCGCCTCAAGGAGATGTCAGCAAATCGTAGGGGCCCAGCAGGGTCGAAGCCTACTGGGGCCACGGGTAGTGTGAAAGCGGAACCCGGGGCCCTGGGACGAAGGCAACGAAGGAACAGGAGTGGGTTTTTAGTCAGTAAGAGTCTGACACTATCTCCCGCTCCGCCCAAGAGCGGGGATGTCATTAGGATGATTTTCCCACCCAATAAAAAAAAAAAAAAAAAAAAAAACATCACAGGTCATGGCCTAATGTTATCAAGTATTTTATCATTTAAGTATAACATTACGTACTCTTTTTTTTTCTTAAAAGCATGACGTGATTCGTTGGCATGTAACCTAAAAAATGATCTCCGTGAAATGGTCACATTAGTGATGCTATGATACAGTTATGCGTAAGTTTTATCAAAAAAATTACTCGTGTGGTAAGAAAATTATTCACACATGATAAAACATAAATGACGAAATATTTAATAAAATTACCGTGGTATGCATGGTACTATAGGAATAATTGATTTTTATTTAATGTTCCATATCTTGATTGTGTAGAATGTTCTAGTAGAAAATCTCCCAAGTATGCGCTTCGGGAATCTTCGTGTTTACGAATTGGCACGAAGGTCGCGCAGATACAGAAGCCTATAGAAGAGCAATTGCTTACCTTCTCTGAGTGTTGCAGGGAGACGACAAGTGTGTGAACTCTCTGTGGCACTGTGGCGCCTCCAGCGAAGACGTACTCGCATGTCACCTGAAACCAAACACATTCAATTTTGAGATTTTATTTCTTTTTTTATTCACAATTTTGAATAAACTCATAAATTATCCCCTGAAACTATCCCGTATTTTTCTCCTACGCCAAGTAATATGAAATTTGTCAAAAGGTTTTTAAGGTTCAAATCTGTCCTGTAAGTTTTATCTGATAGCTACAAAAAGTGATTGAAATTCGACCCAACAATTTGTTATCTGACGCGACGCGACCTGAGCAAGTCGGACTCCCCAGGCAGAGCTATTGTTTAAATGAAGTTGATTTGAAGACTTCAGAATCGTTTTTTAGACTAGAATATTGAAGTTCATTCAACTTTAGTTGATGTACATTCATTTACATTGGCATTATTGTCTCAATCATTTTCATTCCCTCATATCTATAATTGCACTAATAAAATTTAAATAAACAATTGCTTTGATTTGTCTGGGTTTTGTGATCATTTCTAGTAACAAATAAATGCTATGCATGATTATGGATAATTATATGTTCATAATAAATATACATTGTTTTATATTAATTTTTAGTCCAATAATAAGTACCTATTTTATTCATCTTATACCTGAGAAAATTAAGTACCAACCACATGACCGCAAGCATCTTGATTGTGATAAGGAAATAGAAATTTGGGGAGCCAATGTTTTAAAAGACTTCACTGAATAAAAATAACTTAGTAAATATAAATCACATAATATATAGCTTAGAACCTTGAAGAAATGATAAAGAATAACGCTCTTATTGTATGCTGCTTATAATGCACAATTTCTGACGTATTTAATTGTCAATCTCAAATGTCACTTGACACTGGTGTCAGTTTTATCACTCAGTCATTAAACAACAATTGATATATTACACATTGATTACGTCTTGTGAGCTTTAGAATGAACCGCATTGAAAGACGATATCCTCGAGTTATTTTTTCTAGTTACCTATAATTACACCAAAGTTCGTAATTACAAAAAAAAGGCTAGATTTAATGTGTAATTCACACTACCGACATCGGCCTGGATCTGCGTGAAAGGGTTACCTTGTTAACTTTTTGAAGGAATTATGCCCTGAGTTACTTAATTTTCTTAGTAGCCAAGATTTTACTGTTGGCAACGAAACATTTGACGACAGTAAAATAACAAGATGTCTATATTGAAGCGCTTGTATCGATTTACAAAGGTTAATTGGCCTGGTGAATACCTAACAGTCTCGACATCAATATGCATCAATCAAAGCTACTTATAATGCTGCACATTGAATCTGAGATCAAAATAATATATTGTAGTAGATTGGCAGCCTTTGACTATCTAAATGACCATAGTTCTAGCAATGTTATAAGCCTGAACAAGGTTCAGTTTCTTCAACAGCAGTTAATAATAGAAAATTTCTAGCTATATGTTCACTTGACTGTGTAGAACACACACTGGATTTCAGATTAAATTCTTTTAGAATATCACTATTATTCAGAAAAAATTAGGCCAAACCAGAAAATGTGAATCTGCCTACAGTTCATTCTTGTTTTTTCAAGATAAACTACAGGCTAATCTAGTCTACAAAAATAAAATGTTTTTTTCTTTAACATTTGGCCTTTGACACCAGTGAGCATACCAAATAGCTGCAGAGGTTAGATAAACTATCTGTTTGGAGTTAATCAGTTCATTTGTTACAAATATTTATGTAATTAATACCATTATGAAATATTCATGTATCAATAAGTCATTGCCTTATCAAGTGGGTAGGTAAACAGTGAAATCATTAAGTGCATGTGCATATTTACCTGTGTCTTTGAATCCGGACGAGCCCACCAGAATTCGCCGTTTCGTCGTAGCTCAGCGATTTTTTGATTTAGTCTGTGTGCAAGTACTACTGTCAGAGGCATGCATTCTTCAGTTTCATCTGTTGCATAACCAAACATTAAACCCTGGAAATACAAATATAAATTATAATATGGAAAAATTAAAGCTATTAGGTGCTACTGGAATTAAATTCTCAATTTTCTATCTTCTTCTCTTTCAGTGTAGACTCTCAAATTGAAATTCATAATGGACTAGCAAACGTACCAAAATCATCCAAATGTACCAAAATTATCGCAAGGGCACATACTCCCAGAATAAAATGTAGCTTATATGGTATTCCAGGACATGGTCTACCTGTGTACCAAGTTTCATCAAAATTCATTCAGCAGTTCTTAGGTGAAAGAGTAACAAATATCCATACATACAAACTTTCGTGTTTATAATATTAGTAGTAATTATTCAATTGGAATAAATTATGGAGTACTTCTATAATATGACCTTGGCTTTCATTTTGAAATTTAATAAATATTTTGTTAAATACAGTTGTTAAAACAATGGGTGACCATTGCCAAAATGAATGTTAAAAAATAATTACATTAAAGAAAGTTTCAAAGACATGCTAGTCATAAAATAAAGAAATAATTTATCCTCAACATTGCACAATGCATAGCAATTAAATTTTCACATGGAGTTTTCCCATGTTGAGGTAAGAAAACATACTTGTGAATCATGCCCATTTACAATATCTGTTTTCAAATGTGTAATGAAAAAGCAATCATTTAACCATTTCTGGCTTTGTGAATGAGTGATAATTGTCTGATAATAATTTTGAGGCAGATAAAACATACATTTGAAAGGTTTGATACCTTTCAATAAATACAATTTTAGTAATGGAAATGAATAATGTGTTCCCATGAAATATTTATGGTAATTAATGCACAGCTGCTATTATTTCAACATTCATTATTTTCTTTTTTTTACTCAAGTTTGGGCAAGAACAACTCTGTGTCTGACTTGATTACTTAAAACATACCTGGTCTCCAGCCCCAACTTCATCATCGTTGCGGTTCTCATGCACTCCCGCCGCAATGTTTGGCGACTGCTGATCCAAGGCAAGCATCACGCAGCAGGTCTTGTAATCAAACCCTGATCCCAACATGCTTATTTTAGTACTAATTAATGGCAGACTTATTTCTATGATTATAGAGGATCAAGTGACATTGTGGTGCAGTCAGACCTCATCATAAAAAAGATATTCAAGTAAACATGCACCATTGTCAATGTGCTGTCTGACCACAAAGATGCATTTGAAGTTGGCAAGTATGAGTTTTATGACGTCAGTGAAATGGAAACCCTTAGTTATGGATATCATTTTTTCATTCTGTAAATCATGCAGAATGTAAACCCAAGTAAATCTTCAAAATAGCCAATAGTCCCAAGAGTTATTCCGTGCAGCAAATTCTTATACATTCTGTACCTGATCTCCAGCCCCAACCTCTAATGCCTCTCTATCTTGATGTACTCCATTTGCTATGTCTACACTTTGCTCTTCAATAGCCACTAGTAAATTTAGTGTACGCCAATCAAAACCTAGTGCACGGAATAATATTCATTACTATGAGGGAAGTTAAATTAGAATTTGTCTACATAGAACTGGCTTCAAGCCAAGGAGCTGCATGTGTATACCTCAGGTAACGGATAGTAATTCAAGGATAATATTTACATACCTTTGGAAGAATCATCATAGCCAATGTGCTTCACTGTCTCTCTGACAACCTTTTGATAGTCAACATTAGCTTTGGATGTGATTTCGCCGCACAATAACACCATTCCGGTCTTTGTCACCGTTTCTGATAATAAAGCACTGTAGTTAGCAAAAAGTATCGCTATTTCTAGTTACTACACACCGACATCACGGTATTTCATGACACTCACCGCATGCTACTTTTGCATCAGGGTCTTGTCTGAGATGTGCGTCTAAGATAGCATCACTAATTTGATCGCACATTTTGTCTGAAATATAGAATGCATCATAAATTGTAAATACAAGGAAAAGTGCAAGTGTATATTATCATAAATTTCAACGTTGTTTGGCTCGGACCACGTGTTGCGATTATTTTGACAAATGTAAATTGCGATAATAGCTGCGAGGACCATGATGTAACAAAACATTGCCATTGAATAAAGAACGCCAGTTCGTGTGTGTTATTGCCGGACAATAAATGGTTTTCGTAGACTAGCACAAGTAATATTGTAAACAAAAGGAATCCTATTTATACTTTATCTACGCACATGCTAAGGCGGCCATTTTTCGATGAACAATTCCTGCATTAGAGTTATTGAAGAAAACTAACCTGGGTGGCCCTCGCCGACGGATTCTGATGTGAATAAAAATACTGATCCTTCTTCCATATCATAGCTATGTCCATTTGTTTTTGCGTATCCATTCATTTTTGAGGTCTCCGGCATTCTGAATTTAGAGTTAGCTCACAAAAATAACCCGAAAGAGTCCCCTTGAATTAACACTGTGGAAAAGAGGTCTGGTTTGTGATCGCGCCGATATTTATAAGGTCGGAGAGGCGCCACAGAGCAGTTCTTATTCGCCAATCAGAATTCTCGCAGCCGATGGTGCTGAATGCTGCTATTGGTTGAAATATATTGTTTTGATTTTGTATTATCTGGAATGCAAGCGCGGTAATTTTTGAACATGTGACACAGCGATTTTTGGAATTGAACATTTTTATCTGAATGTAACTAATTGATTTACTCACAATAAGAATTCAAAAAATTTGTTAAATGTTATTAAAAATATTGTACGTTAAATTCTTATTGAAAACATCGCAAACACATAAAAATAAAATGAAAACAGTGGCAAGACCTACTTGTTTTAAATATTTTTTGAATTAATTATTGTCTATTCGATTGATATTGAATTTTACTTGATTTATATTATGATTGCTTGTTGATTAAAAATGGAACAAAGATAAATTTTAAAGCCTAAGCCTTAGGAATGTACCTAGTACAAGATTGTAATTTTATTTATTGCCTCTTAGATCGACGCTGTCAGAAAATATTCTTCACACGTTAGAGATATACGATTATTTTTACCAAGCACTTTGTGGATTATTTATTGGACTATAATCTATTTTCATAGTTATGTACACTCCATCTCATTAGTAAAAAGTGAGCGAAGGAAATTAAAATCAGTTACCAAATAAACATAGCAACAAAACTAATATTAACTAAACAAACACATTATCAAGTGATTAAAATAATAAATACCTCTTTACTTTAATGATGTCAATATGCTACAATCACCACAAAATAATACTGAAAATTGGCACCACTTTTCAATAGGTATACCTAATGTTACAAGGTAGATATTTATGTCTTCACTTAGGAGTAAGTATCGATGCTGGGTAGTTTCCCGAGAGAAATCTCGTCGTTAACTGAGGGCAAGTTTGTTGATTCATCTGTACTTAAATACGCGACTATGCATTTATTTATTTGTCCAAGAGCCCGCGACTTTTATCGAGTCATTATGTTGAAAAATTAAGGTAGGTATTATTTTCGCTTGTTTTTTTAGTCAATGGTTATCTTATTATGATTATATTTTAGAATTCCGTGGCCAAATTAGCAAACCGGGACAGTTATTGAATCACTCTAGTGATATACGGTGTCTGTCAAAACAACAAGCTGTTTACTCTGAAACTAAAGTTATACGTTGTACGCCTGACCATATCTAACAACTATAATATATATATATATATTACAATATATAAGATATATAATATATTATAATATATAGATTATAATAGAATAGTTATGTCCAATATCTGTGTAATAATGTTAGTTAATTTCATTATTATCCATCACGGGCTTGCTTAGGATATAAAAAAAAAGAAATTTTGATTCTTGTATTATAGATAGACCGAACGTAGTTTTACAATTATTTAAAACCTACGATTTTTATGTTCAACGTGAAAGAAAATCGATGATAATTAGATCGAACCTCTAGTACTGAAGATTTTAGACTTCATGTACAGTAGTGGTACATAGGCGGACTTAATGCAACAAGGCATTCTCTAACAGTCAACCTTTGGGTTAAAAAAGACAACACTGTGGTAGGCTTGTACAATAAACAATAGCTACTTCAAATAGAAAAAATAAGTTATTTATAATAATAAAATACATATAATATATGGTAAAATTATAAATTAATAAATACTATGAAAAATATCAAATCATTAAGAGAACTTAAAAATAATTCTGACGAAGACCAAACTAAAGTTGAGAGGACTTCAAGTAGTCGGTACTTATTTAATGATTAGGAAGCTATTACCATTTTTTAATGAATTATTGATACAGGAAACATTACATAGATGTAAGTACCGATACCGGAGGGTAGTTAAAAGATGTATTCTATTAGAATAGATACACATGTTTTAAATAGGTACACTTCGGTTATAAATCTCAGATCTACGGAACCAACCATGAAGGTGTGACTTGCACTTATCTTATATCTGAGCTGCTGTGCTCAGTATCAGCGAGCTAAAATATTCTAAGGGATACACATGTCAGTTGCTTCACAGACCTGGAATGTACTGCTCAAACTAAAAACCTCCTGTTCGTCTTACCTGTACAACATTATATAGACTACCTAATAGGTAAGTGGTAACTAAGGTCTTTTTACATAGAATGGGTTTTTTTTTAGGTGGGAAAATCATCTAATGACAAATCTCGCTCTTGGGCGGAGCGGGAGATAGTTTCAGACTTTTACTGACTAAAAACCTACTCCTTTGCCTTCATCCCGGGGCCCCGGGTTTCGCTTTCACACTACCCGTGGCCCCAGTAGGCTTCGACTTTGCTGGGCCTCTACAATTTGCTGACATCTTCCTGAAGCGCGCGTGGAACAGTACGCGCCGTCGACGACTTCCGGTTCGGACGGTTACTGGACGGTCGGACGGTGAGCCACCCATTATTCGCCGTTCGCTAGCCCACGCCTAGGGTGGCCGGAAATCGGGATTGGAATCCCGGCGGCGGTTAGGGCGTGAGGGCCGTGGCCTCACGCGATCGGCCACCTCCTTTGCTAGCATTACTGCTTCGCAGAAGGAGGCGACCGCCGGCCACTCCTCCTCGCTCCGGAACAAATCCTGTACCAAAGCCCGGCGCGAGAGATCAGACAGACAGCAGGACGAAAATTTCAACTTTAAGATGAGAGAAAAGGATAGGCTACATTGTTTGAATTCGATAGCTGTCACCCGCACCTTCTTCTTCTTCAGTCCTGCCCTGTCACCCGCACCATCGCATAGTAATTAACCATTACTAGTGCAGTGGTAATTGTAACAAAAAAAAATAGTTTTTCCTAAATTAATGTTCTCCTCGTCAACCGCTTTGTATTAAACAATGTGAAGACATCAATTCTAGCATATTATTATTAAAAAAATTCCATCGCGTCTGTCTGTCTGTATGCGATAAACTCAAAAACTACCACGGATTTTAAGCGGTTTTAACCAATAGACAGAGTGATTTATGAGGAAAGTAGTACGCCCGAACAAAGCTGGGGCGGGTTGGTTAACAGTATTGAAATCGCGAAAAAAAGGCAGCTCTTCAGCAGACATGCTACTAGCTAATTGTAAGCATGACTGTTCGTTTAGCAGTGGTGGCCGAGTGGTAACGGCCCCGATTTACAAGTTGTAGGTCACGGGTTCAAACCCAGCCAGGCAAATTATTTTGAGTAATTTATTTCATCACCACTGTTTTCAAAACGGTGAAAGAAAACATCGTGAGGAAACCGGCAAGTCCTAGAACCAAAAATTCGAAGACTTGTGACATTGACACTGGGCCTGCGTGGTGGATTACGGCCCATTCCCTCTCCTAGAGAGGAGGCCTGAGTCCCAGCAGTAGGAACATTAAAAAGCTGATATTGCTATTATGCTATACTGTTCGTTTATAAAGGAAGGAGGTATATAAAGGAGAAACTGACTGACTGACACATCAACGCCCAGCCGGAACTACTGGGACTAGGAGCGTAAAATTTTGCACAAGGATCCTTTTATGACGTAGGCGAGCACTAAGAGAGGATTTCCCAAAATTCACTCCTAGCGTGAAAGTGAAACCCGGGGCCCTGGGACGAAGGCAAAGAAGGAACAGGAGTGGGTTTTTAGTCAGTAAAAGTCTGACACTATCTCTCGCTCCGCCCAAGAGCGAGATTTCTCATAAGATGATTTTCCCACCCAGTAAAAAAAAACTCCTATGGGAATTAAACAAGGGCTCAAAGTTTGTATGGAAAACCCTACTTTCAAGCGTGCATACTGTATTTCAACTGCTGATTGACTGCAGGGTAGGCTCGTCTTAGTTAAATAACTCAGCTTTGTTTTGTAAGTATATTTCATTATACTTTTATCTTCCATTTGCTTGCTGGTTTTCCCATCCGATTATAATTTAGGTGTCTTCAAGGCTAGAGTGAGTAGGCTCTTAATAAACTAGTGCGCCTCACCATCAACGATTGCATCACTGCTTACCATCAGGTGGGATCTAAGTCAAGCACTAGTTTATATCAAATTAAACAAAAGAAAATTTATTCGCTTTTAGTAAAAAATGTCTGTCGCCATAAAGGTAACGTCACGAAAACAAAGCGAAATCAGTAACTCCACCAGTGGACAACATAACTGTTTTACAAAATGATCAGCCATTTTTGACCATAATTATCATAACTGCGGGGTGTTTGGCTGCGGGTTAACCACGACGTTCAAAGTAAGATTGTGTCATTCTTATTTCAGTGTGGGTAAGAGACAGAGCTATGCAGGTTGTCTAGCGCCATCCTTTACCCACACTGAAAATAAGAATGAAACAATCTCACTTTAAACGTCATGGTATAGGTCATATCGTTAAACGCAGAGTGTTCGTTTAATTGGGTTGCTCATATCATGATGTCGGCAGCGGATCAGCTCCTATATCATGAAATGCCACCATTTCATGATGATAGAATCTTATAAAAAACAGTGAGACATAAGTGTGTCTTGCCTGAAATTTTTTTTTTGCTGTGTGTACTTATGGTATTAGTAACTAGCTAAGTATAAATAAAGTCGAAAATGGCTCTTGAAATGATGGATCCAGAGTTTTGTTTTTTTATCGCTAAAATTACAAGGCTATGGATGTATCTACTTACTTACTTATATTTAATTCTTTTATTTTTTCTGGGCTTTTTTCAGTAAATTGACTATTAAATAAAGTAATAATAATAATATTAAACAACTATCATACATCGCTGTCTAGTCCCAAGCTAAGCAGAGCTTGTGTTATGAGTACTAGACAACTGATAAACATACTTAAATATTTTTAAATGCATACATATTATAGATAAATTACACCCAGACACAGAACAAAGTAAAATCGCGCTCGTTAATAAACTACCAATTTATTAGCCTGTCTCTATGGTAGGCGCCATATGCAAGAAAGTACATTGACCTTTGCTTATAAATATCTCTGAGTAGGTATCCAAAAAATAAACAATGAACTGTTTTCATTTCCAGAAAATGAAAGGATTGCGATAGATGTCGATTTAAGATAGCTTATTCTGTATTTTGATTTTTGAATTTATAATATCAAAAAATGTAGGTGGGTCAATGAATGACCGGTGTTGCGGTATTGCAAATTTATTTGGTGCTTACTTTAGGTTAGGTACTCTCTGTCTATAGGTGTTTTTATTTTTATTTTATGGCGTTTCGTCAGTAGCGTAATTAGAGGCACAATAGAAAGACAATGACCGAGCGAATCCCGGCGTTCGCTCGGGGTTTAATGAATTAATTACATAAGTAATTTTCAGGGGAGAAAGCTTTAGTATACGTCTGTATACCTACAGATACAATTAGAATCTGATTAATTTCTTTTATTGTGAAATCATTCCTTAATATAACATTACAAACTCTAAAAGGGTGCAGACAGGTATCAACAGTTCACCCTGGTACACCCTCATTCAGCCCAGCGACTAAAGTAGATACCTACGTACCTACATAATATTGCAAATCGTTTAAATTTTTTATAAAACCGATTTTTGTCTTTCTTTTTAGCTGTTGTGGTCAATTCAAACTAATCAGTGAGCAAGGTAATCTACTTAGACCTATTATCTATGGTACTTTACCATATAATTATATACCTAGATAGGTCTATGGTAGAGTACCTAAGTAGGTACTATAGGAATGACAAAATGACCATTTATTTTTTATGGTTTTAATCATCAAATTTTAACTACTTCCACTGTGGGTGGAGCGAGAGGGCAAACTTTTACCAACTAAAACCACCCCTAGGTCCACGGTAACTCTTTCGAGCAGCATGACAAGATGTGATTCATTTTGCAAATTCGTGCTGTTTAAAAATTCATAGCTGCCTTTTGAAAATAAAACCATTTTTGGAATAGAAAGTGTAGATTGAAAAAAAAAAAATGCAAATAAATGCTATTGTTACAAGTACCGTAGTACCAGAAAAACCCCAGGTACAGTTTATACCTTCGGGTTAGTGAGTAATTGAGCGGAGTAGAAAATGTAATATTTTTCCTCTCAGCCAGCAGGATAGAATGTACCTAGGTGTCTAGGTAGGTATTTGTTATTCGTTTTTAAAAGAGAGTAACCTTGGAGTTTGTTACCGGTTCTTCTCCATAAGAAACGACCAATTGGATTCATGCACTAGCTTTTGACGTTTCATAAGTGCCCATGTAGGCCTACCTACGTGAAATAAAAACATTTTGAATTCGATATAGGTAAATAAACTTAGAAATGTACAAGATAGATAGATAGATATTCTCTTTAAGATATTTTCTTTTCTTTTTCTCCTTTTTTCAAGTTATCACAAAAACATAATTATGTAAATTATTCAACAAGATTTTTTAGAAAAATATTAAAAACTTGTTTTTTTTTAAATGTAAACTGGCTTCTCCTAGCAGCTTCACCCATGCGAGAGTGGAAAATATTTAGCCTAATGTCACTCAATGGTAAAGTTGCATTCTACTGGTGAAATATTCTTTTTTTAAATCAGTTCAATAGTTTTTTGTTTCGTAAATTACAAACAAAAATATGAATCGGTCCTTTTTATGATATTATTTTAGACTAGCTGGTGCCCGCAACTTCGTCCGCGTCACTCAGTAAAAAAGCACATATCGCCATGTGGTCAGAATTTCAAGACTTGCTTTTAGCGCCTAATTTATTTTCTAAAATGTAGCCTATGTTACTCTTTATAGCATCAGTTATCTAGCAGTGGAAGTTCCGTGGAATCGGTACAGCTGTTTCAGAGATTTACCGGACGAAACCGACAGACACCGAAGTTTTAAAAATGTCTTTTTTATTAGGCAAGTACCTACTTATCGAATATTTTATTACTTTCAAAGGTATTTAGTGAATAAATACATTTTGATATTACAAAATATAGTCATTTCAATTTTATTTATATAATAAGATTAGCAGGATTTAACAGCAGTTTCTTTTGAAACGAATTTTATTTGATATTAAAGTTTAGGGAGGTATTAGTAGCTATGCTCTCTAAATAGATTGAATCGGTTCCGCACTGGTCACGAAAATCGATAAACCAACGAGGTCTACACACAAATTATATATAACAAACGTTGTTGCCACCTTTCAACCCTTGTTGGGTTAGGGCGGGTTAATTAGATAAATTGAGATCGAATTGCCGTCTTCAATATTCCCATTTTTGCTTACGTTTTAGTACGTTGAAGTCAATGGCTCTACTTAAACCAGAAAAATGCCCAAAAGGCCCTGAAAGTTATCGACCTATATCCCTCGTATGCCACACATTCAAACTATTTTTAAAAAAGTCATAAAAAAGCCTTGTGCAAAATTTCACGCTTCTAGGCCTTTTAGTTTCAGCTGTGCGTTGATAATATGTCAATCAGTCACGTTTCTTCTTTTATTAACCTACTATTTAAGTAGATCACTGACCAGCAGCAATTGTAAATTGAGATACAATTTATGACGTCATGATGAAAATTAAATGAGGCAATAGTATTGTAATATCTACAGAATTTAATTCTCGCATTTTATTCGATAATTTAAATGAATAACAGAACATTAAGCCGTGACTACCTGAATGCATTATTTCATGTGAATTTGAATATATTGAACAAAGCATCAAAGCATTATAACTATTTTATAGAAGATTGAGGCATTAAACCCTCAAGTATAAAGTTCAAAGTTTTCAACAAACTTTAATGGCACAGATAATCTAGCGTCATCCAAAAGTAAATGGTTCATTGATTGAAGCAAACACTGATAATGATAAACTTTAAACTTTCAAATATAAAGCTATCGCGATACTTAAGTATTTTGATTCTGACGCAACTTTATGTACGATTGATTATGATTTACTAGAAACTTACATTTTGTAGCTTGCGTGGAACTTCCAATAATATGCATGCAAGGTGGGAGAATTCTGATGGCTTTGGTGCTTAAGTTTATTAGGATAGGAATAATAAGGTTGCTTAGGGGGTTAAACTTTACGAATAATATAAAGTGTATGCGTAAAATACAGCTTCCCCAAATGTACAAATCTTTTCAAATAGCTCCAACCCAACTGTGTTCCTACAGATGATTTGCGTTCCAGGGCCACATAATAACTCTTTCGAATCCTACGTAATTATCCTTTTTTTTACCTTGGAAATCATTAAATAACTTCTCCCGTTCTGGGTGAAGCGACAATCTTCACCCGGAACAAAAACCCACAGTGTTCCATTAGTGGCCCTTTTATACGAAACTGCGGTAACTCTTTCGAACAATCCGCAGCCCTGGTAGATGTCTTAACTGGCCCTTTTTGCTAAAATCTCTTTGATGCGTGTGTGAAACACAATGCGCTGTTACATTATTATCCTGACTGTTTGATGCCTGGTACAAAACAAGATATGTAGTATATTAGACCGTTGAAACATCTTTGTGGTCATGCTAGCCTCATGGATATTTTTTTCTTATAATGGACCGAGATTAACTTTTGGGGAATCTGAATTTAGACTAAACTGTTTCAAAAAAATCTACTTACTGTGTTACTCTGTCAGAGAGTAGAAGTGGTTCCACTATAATCGGTCTCTGGTTGGATGAGCATGGGAAGCTCTGACTTTTGCTACCCGACATGCTGCAACAGTCTTCGGGCCCTGGCAGTCCGAACTCTAGTTTGATTACTGGTCTTAATTTAGGATGGCCGTATCCTCTCCGCCGTGGCAGTCTCAAGGTAATCAGTTCGTTTAAAACGCTAGTTTTCAGCCGCATCGGCTGCACGGAAACTCGATAATAAAATATTTAACACTGCTGTCAGAAAAACAAACATTTGCTTTTTGGAACATTTTTTTTTTAATTTACTGAATAATAGATAAACATACGCTACTGGTTGAAAAGAAGTTTTTATATAAAACATTTTTATTATGACAGTTTTGGTAAGTTATCGCTTGAAGCTGTTATTGCTAGGGTTATATTAAAATCATAATATTATGTTACGTCAGTGTCGTTAACTGTTCGCTTCTCTTAGCCAGCTCTAATCGAACGAGAACGTACCTACTTTATGTGGAGTTTTTGTTATGGATCACACGTTGCTATCAAGATTTTATCAGTGCGTAAGCATTAGGTATGTATTTTAGTGTGACGTCGGGTCAATCCGTTGATGTAACCATGATTGTGATTCGAACTGAGAGATTTAATTGCTGACGATTCTATTCTTTTTGTCCATATAGTCGAATGACTCGATTGGTTTGGGTTTTCACGAACGTACTTATCTGCATATAAGGTTTCTAGAATTGGTGGTATTAGGTGAATGAATTCAATTTTTGTTGATCAGATTTATTCAGTTTTAGTGAGGACCACGTAATTCAGATCACTCTACGCCAACCAGAACAGAAAGGGGTTGAGTCTGCCCGCTAGCGACCTGCCCCCCTAGCGAAGTTACAACCGTTTCGATTCAATTCTTTTTTCGTCGATTGTCGCGAGTAGGCCACGCCTCCGATTTCTTTGTTCTGACGTCATCTCAACGCTCAGTCACGTGGTCAGAATAAAGGAATAGGAGGCGTGGCCCCCCTTGGCTAGGGGGGCTGGTGGTCAAATACCTATAGAGAGGGACCTCAAGCAAGCCCAATTACCAAAACTGATTACTCAAGATAGAGCTACTTGGCGCAGGAAAGTGAGGAGGACCAACCCGGAAGGACGAAGAAGGCGTTCATTCAGTTGCACCAAAGTAGGTCGATACCTACTCATGGTTTTGATTTTTTACTATACCAATATCGGTTAGTGTGCTAACTACCTAATAAATAACAGTTCATGTTGAATCGACTGAAAGTTTAACATCGAAAACTATAGGGAGTCCATGTTCGTTAGCAGTAGGTACTGTAATATCGAAAAGAGATCGCATGAGTTAGGTTAACGAACTGGCACGTAAAATATACTTTTAAAGATTTTGTTGTTCTAGAATAGGTTTGAAAATTGAGTAGAACAAAGAAATGTCTAGCTTTTTCAGTTCGGACATAACCATTGTAGCGAGATGTACTAATATCGAATCTTGAAGAAAAGTATAAAAAGTTCTTATTAGAAATTTCATTGAAGTACAATCCCGTACCTCGAAGCAAACCGAACCGTCGCAGAGTGCGACATAGTGGCGTAAAACGTATGACGTTATTATCACTATTTGTGTATTTGACTATTTCAACTATAGTAGCTTATTTTTTTTGTTATAACAAAAATCTTTGTTTTCGTAAAGATTAAAATGATGACACAAATGACGTGTTCTGCGATAAGACAGAAAAATCGGGGCCAATATTTGACTAGTAGATAAAAATCACTCGTCATAATTCTCGGTAAAAAAAGGAACGTAATTAAAACGTAAATGTCATAATATCATTCCAGTCTTAACCAATATCTAAAACTTGTCAAAATTAGAGGTGTCCTTGGCAGATTGAAACTGCGAAGTGAATGCGAAAGTCAAGGATTTTATATACCCAAAGTTACTTCAAAATCACGAGGCTTAATTCTCTGATAGCGGATCCTAGGAACACGGAAAACAATTCTGGTCTGGAAATTCTGGCTACGGGTTACGAACCTACGAGCTACGAATCTACGGGCTACGAACCTATGGGCTACGCTACGAACCTATGAGCTACAAACCTACGGGGCTATAAAACCTGAAGCTCGTAGCATTGATTCGTAGCTCAGAGTCAAGTTCAACAAAAAATATTTTATTTATTTAATGAACCAAATAAGTAACAGAATTTGAATGAATAGGCAATGTCTGATTGAATCACGATTGTAGCTGAAATCAACACCCTAAACGAATATTCGCTCTTTTGTTTCAATTTCGGTCGAAACTGAAATCGATAATGGTAAAAGACCTATCAAACAAAAAAAATAATGACTCGAATAAAATTATTGTAACATCGTTGGGGCTGCGGCATTTTTCAACAGAGTTACCGCGGCCATGGAACGCCAAAGGGCAACTAAAGGAACACCGGTGGATTTTAATCAGGAAAAGCTTGATATTCCCTCTAGTTCCATTCAGAGCGGGAGGAGTTATTTGACGGTTTCCCAGCCAAAAATGACCTAGAGAGTGAAGGGAGTAAAACTGTGTTAGCATAGCATAGTCGGCCTTATAATGTTCCCACTGTTGGGACTCAGGCCTCCTCTCTAGAAGAGGGAATGGGCCGTAATCCACTACGCGGGTCCAATGCGGGTTGGTGGATGTCACATGTCTTGGAATTTTTGGTTCTAGGACGTGCCGGTTTCCTCACGATGTTTTCCTTCACCGTTTTGAGAGCAGACGTGAACACAAAGTAATGCGCCTGGCTGGGTTTGAACCCGCGACCTACAACCCGTAAGTCGGGGCCTTTACCACTCGGCCACCACGCTCTCAAACTATGTTATGCCAAAATAATAATAATAATCAGTCGATTATTAATATTATTTTGGGCTATTTTAACTTCTACTTTAAGCAAAAGCCGAAAATTATGCACAATAATAAAGTCACGACCTCGCACTTTGCTTGCAATTATTTAATCAATAATATTTATATTGCAATATTCGATAAAATTTCATTAAACAGGTAATTATCATTGTTTAAAAAACAGTTAAGATAATCAATGTGGGATGTAAAACATACCTATTTATTTCTCAATACTAATTGTATCATACTTACGTACTTCTATAATATTATATAATAAAGAAGAAAGTTTTGTATTTTCGCATTATATTTTTGTTTGTAATGAATAAACTCAATAACTGCTGTAGCAATTTTTTAAATCTTTTACGAGTGCCTATGTATATAGGTACGCATTTATATATTTTTAACCGACTTCAAAAAAAGGAGGAGGTTCTCGATTTGGATGTATTTTTTTTTTAAATTTGTTTTTTATGTTTGTTACCTCTGAACTCCGTCGTTTCTGGACCGATTTGAATTTTTTTTTCCTCTGAAAGGATATATATGCTTCCAGATTGGTCCCATCTTTTTCAAAATCCAACTCTTGATGGGATCCATGAGGAATCGAAGGAACTACTAAAATTTATAGGCAACCATATTGTGATTTTGGTATTTTCATGCATTTACAGTCAAAAAGTAACATTTAATGAAGTTAAACTGGTGAAGAAGACCAGAAATGGCCAACGGCACTTCACCCTCACATAGATCACAATAGGGCATGCAAAACCGGTTTTCCGGTTTTGCGCAAAACCGGAAATCGGCCAAAATTTAACGATTTTTGAAAACCGGTTTTGATAGCCAAAACCGGAGCTCAGCTCCGGTTTTTCCATTATTGAGTAACAATTTACATTTTGATTTTTATCAACATTTTTTTCGAACACTCTCAAAAAATAATTAATTTTGAAGCATCAAATGTATCCGAACCGAACACAGCCTGCATCCACCCACTTACACGCCTCCCTCCACTACCCCCGCACCCCGCACCCGTAACCCGCCAGCCTGCGCCTGCGTTGTTGCAGTAATACCCTTACCGGGAGTGCAAGTGCGTGTCCGCCGCCCTCGCCTGTGACGCTAGGACAATTGAAAATGTTGATTTTTTTGGTAATTGTGGGTGGCTGTGTTTAATATTTGAAGATGCTGATTGTGTTTTCTATTTTTAAAATATATTATTTTTGATAGCAGACTTAATAGGTACCAAAGATACCAAAAACTTACTTGTTGTTGATTTGATCTCAGTTAATTAATCTTTATACTATTATAAGTTCATTGTTATCTGTACAATTATTATGGTTTGGATTAAAAAGAAATGTATCATACAATTTGTTTTATTTGTAGACTTAGTGGGTATTTAAAAAAATGGTGTTTCTTTTTAAATTATACTACATTCGATTTTTTTTGCTAAAACCGGACCTAGCTCCGGTTTTCGGTTTTGGTCCCAAAAAAACGATGTTCAAAACCGGTTTTGATGACTTTCCGGTTTTGCATGCCCTAGATCACAACGAAGATAGTTAAGCAACTATGACAATACAAATAAATAAATGGTTCAGAATATATATGTTAAAAAAGGTGTCATCGAAGTGATCTGATGATGATGGAGCCGGAAAGTAGGCACCAGAACTCCGTAATTAATCAATGTAACCTAGCCGTGTTTGGGCTTATTAGAATTGTCATGAGATGCACTTTAGCTAAAATGTACTATTGAACTGATCTGATGATGGAGCAGGAAGGTGAAAGGTAGATATGGGGACTTCATAATAGAATAACATATAATAGGAATTATCATGAGAAATAGATATTCTGGTTATAAGTGTATCGCAACTAAAAAGAGTGAAATATAAAACTTTTTACAAAAAAAATCGGTGTTAAATAACAAACAAACAATACCATAAACACCGACTTCTGTAATTAAAGTTATTTAACATTTTAGATTTTTTTTTGTTGTGAAGTCGATTTTTTTTTTGTATAAAGTTAGGTAACAAATAGAGCTAAAGGAGTGTGTGCTGTTAGCAGGTGGCATACTTATAGTACCTAAATAATAAAATGGGACAAATAGAGCTAAAGAAGTGTGTGCTCTTAGCACGTGGCATACTCATAGTAAATAATAAAATGGGACAAATAGAGCTAAAGAAGTGTGTGCTCTTAGCACGTGGCATACTTATAGTAAATAATAAAATGGGACAAATAGAGCTAAAGGAGTGTGTGCTCTTAGCGGGTGGCATACTTATAATAAACAATAAAATGGGACAAATATAGCTAAAGGAGTGTGTGCTCTTAGCAGGTGGCATACTCATAGTAAATAATAAAATGGGACAAATAGAGCTAAAGGAGTGTGAGCTCTTAGCAGGTGGCATACTTATAGTAAATAATAAAATGGGACAAGTAGAGCTAAAGAAGTATGTGCTGTCAGCAAGTGGCATACTTAGAGTAAACAATGAAATGAGACAAATAAAGCTAAAGGAGTGTGTGCTCTTAGCAGGTGGCATACTTATAGTAAAAAATAAAATGGGACAAGTAGAGCTAAAGAAGTATGTGCTGTCAGCAAGTGGCATACTTATAATAAACAATAAAATGGGACAAATATAGCTAAAGGAGTGTGTTCTGTTAGCAGGTGGCATACTTATAGTACCTAAATAATAAAATGGGACAAATAGAACTAAAGAAGTATGTGCTCTTAGCAGGTGGCATACTCATAGTAAATAATAAAATGGGACAAATAGAGCTAAAGGAGTGTGTGCTCTTAGCAGGTGGCATACTTATAGTAAATAATAAAATGGGACAAGTAGAGCTAAAGAAGTATGTGCTATCAGCAAGTGGCATACTTAGAGTAAACAATGAAATGGGACAAATAGAGCTAAAGGAGTGTGTGCTCTTAGCAGATGGCATACTTATAGTAAATAATAAAATGGGACAAGTAGAGCTAAAGAAGTATGTGCTATCAGCAAGTGGCATACTTATAGTAAACAATGAAATGGGACAAATAGAGCTAAAGGAGTGTGTGCTCTTAGCAGATGGCATATTTATAGTAAATAATAAAATGGGACAAGTAGAGCTAAAGAAGTATGTGCTATCAGCAAGTGGCATACTTAGAGTAAACAATGAAATGGGACAAATAGAGCTAAAGGAGTGTGTGCTCTTAGCAGATGGCATACTTATAGTACGAGTTTATATTATATACTTATTTACACGATTTCGCGTATGTCAAATCGTATAAAAAAAATAGTTTTTTAACCGTTGTTGTTAATGTTCGGCTGAATGTATTTTTTTAAGCTTCCGTACTCTAAAAGGAAAAAAATCGGAATCCTTATAGGATCAATTTTTGTCCGTCTGTCCGTTTGTCTGTCTGTCAAGACCCTTTATCTCGGTAACGCATGGAGGTATCATGTTGTAACTAAAACCATATACTCAGGTTTGCAGTCTCTTGAAGCTGTGAAAAACCAAACTTCTGAGTAAACGAAAAAATAAGTTACGGCGGTTTGTAAAAAACGTGTATTTCGACACTTTCAAGGGAATCAAAATTTATAGGGTCCTTCCCGTTGACCTAAAATCCTGAAATGTGGTATGAAGCAAAGTCTCATAGCACAAGTATAGGAAAAAAATTGAAAACTGTAAATTAGCAGTTACGTCACAAAAAAAAAAACGTTTTTTGTGATCAGAAAAATTTTCGTAACTCAATTCGGGAATTGATCGGTTTTCATGGGTAAGTTTGTACGGAACCCTCAGTGTGCAAGTCCGACTTGCACTTGCTCGGTTTTTTTTATGTGCATTGAAATCGGTTGTTTTTTTGTAAAAAGATTTTTTCATTACACTTACTCGAAAACCCGTTCCTTCCCCTACCATTTCTGTCCTCGTGGGAGCGATCGGCGGCAGCGATCTCTCGTGCCGGGTCTTGGTACAGGCCATGGTCTGGACCGAGGAGGAGTAGCAGGTGGTCACCTCCTTCTCCGAAGCAGTAATGCTCGCAAAGGAGGAGGCAACACGTGAACGCGCGAGGCAATGGCCCTCGCGTCCCAGTCACCAGGATTCCGATCCCAATTACCGGCCACCTTAGGCACGGGCTTGCGGACAGCGAGCAATGCTCGCCATCCGATCGTCCGGTTACCGTCCGGACCGAGCCCAAGTCGTCGACGGCGCGTAGTGTTCCATGCGCGCCTCAAGGAGATGTCAGCAACCGTCCCTACGGTTGTTGCTGGCTGGGCCCCTGCCCAGCAAGGTCGAAGCCTACTGTGGCTATGGGTGATGCGAAAGAGATCCCCGGGGCCCTGGTACAATGGCAAAGAAGGAACAGGAGTGGGTTTTTAGTCAGTAAAAGTCTGACACTATCTCCCGCTTCGCCCAAGAGCGAGGGATACCATTAGATGATTTTCCCAGCAGAAAAAAAAACCCGTACCGCTTGTAGGCACGCAATTTACTGTTTCTCGCACAAGTTCGAAAAAGTGCGCCTGAACCTGAACGCCAAGCAGCCCCCGTTTATTTATTTCTTCGTAAGTATATTGAAAAACATCGTTCGATACATGTGGTAATTAGTTACTGCTGCACTCGGCTCCATAACACCGAATTCCACCTCGGTCGCAATGACAAAGTTTCTCCACTTGCATCGAAATGTACTAGGTATTTGAGTTTTGCAACCTTCTTTCCTTTATCATTCTTATTTTTTGGAGGTCATCAATCACCAATAAATTAATTTATTAGTGATCGATGTGTGAAATCGTCAAAAAACTTGTCGCTCTCTGGGTGGGGTGAGAGGGACTACACTACTACGTTACACTTTTACTGACTAAAACCTACCTGTGTTCCTTCAGTTGTCCTTTGCGTTTTAGGGCCACGCTAACGCTTATACGTAACAACAACACCCTTTTCATTCTTCTTTATGTTGTGATTGAATCGACTAAACGACCTACTACGTACTATAGTTATCATAGATCTCCCCACCAGGTTTGGGTCGACTTCCAGTCAAAACGGATGCAGCTGAATGCCGTGTTTTACATAGAACGACTCCCTATCAGACCTCCACAACCCAGTAACTGGGCAACATGATACTCCTTAGATAGACTGATGGTCAGACTGTCCAGGCGTCTTACTACCTGTACCTAACGACTGTCAAAGATCTAGGCTACGAATGACAATCAGGACCAACGGCTTTACGTCCTTTCACAAAGCACCCCCTTGCTTTCAGTAAAAACCTAAACCAGCTTAGAAAAGTACATTTCATTCATTTATTTCAGCCGAAAGATGTCCACTGTTGGACATAGGCCTCAAACGGTCCTGTGCGTCTTGCATCCATCGGATTCCCGCAACCCTTACCATGTCATCGGTCCACCTTGTAGTAGGCCTTCCAACGGTACGTCTTCCGGTACGTGGTCGCCATTCCAGTACCTTTCGGCCATACGTTCTGCGAGCAATGTGCCCTGCCCATTGCCACTTAAGTCTGGCGATTCTTCGTGCTATGTCGGTAACCTTGGTTCTCCTGCGGATACCCTAATTCCTGATTCGATCACGCATGAAACTGCGAGCATAGGCTTTTCCATTGCCCTTGGGGGACTTTAAGTCTTCTGGATGAAGCCCATTGTAAGCGACCACGTTTCGGAGACATATGTTGTCAGAAAATACACATGAATTGAAAAATTTACATTAGTATTTTTGGCCGGTTAAACCCGCAATCTTATGCATGAGATTCGGGAGGCTCAACCACTGGGCCATCACAATACAACGTTCTATAAGTGAAAGTTCGAAATCGAGCTATTACATTAGAAACACTAAATCATATATTTGTCTCGTATTAAAATTACTTACTTGCATACATACATCCAATGAGATAATGCAATATTACTGATCGTTACTAATTACTGCAGCAAACCCAGATAATTTCCTTCATAATGGAAAGTGGGGTCAAAGATTCCTGCTCACACGTGTCTCTATTATGCATTTAATCTTTCAAATAGATTAGAGCTATTTCATTTCCATAATAGTTTGTCTATTTCCCTTACAAACTATCTTTCTGATCTTACAACGTCGGGAGGTACCTACCTATATTCTTTTAGGTAGGCGTACCTATTCGTTACAATGTGTGAGTAATAGTTATCAATAGTTAGGCTTCTTCTACTTTTTATGATTCATTGTAATGAAAATTACAATGTGCTTGGAAATATTGTCGACTTTCTGATCTAGATGGGACAAAAATAGGCTCTTGTTGAAATGGGTTATTCACGTGTACCTAAATGTGGTTTTAAATAGATTGCGCAAGGCCTTTTTTTATTTTGTATTATGATGAGTTGTTGTCGATACAATGTAACGTAAAATTATGCATAGTATCTGCGTAGTAGACAGGTACCTATTTACCTTTACACTTGCATCTAGGGAATCCAATCCCGCATACGCGGGATCCTGTACCTGTTTTGCGGGATCAGAAATGCGGGATTACTCGTGCGGGATTGATGTTTTTTTGCCATTTTGACTAAGTATTTATTAGACCCAGCACAGCTTCATTAATAAGTACATAAATTATATAACAACTTTATATGGAACACGTGACTTTTCTATAGAATTTCTGTGGAAAATAATTTTGTTTTAAATTTTTACCTTACAGATATTTTTTTTAATTCGTGAGTCCTGTATCGTAAGTTGAACGGAACGTTATCAATATCAGTTCAGTGACTTTTTATGAGGTAAGGAATCATCCAATGACTTTTCTCGCTCTAAGGCGGAGCTAAAGGGCGAATCAAACTTTTAATGACTAAAATCGCACCTATATTTCTTGCGTTTCTGGACCACGAATTTTCCTTTCAGAAGCCAACCCCATGGATATCCGACACATTGGAGCACAACGCAGTGCTGGGCCTCATCCGGAAACTGAAGCACGGCAGCATCACAAGATGTCTGGACGATTCTTCAAAAACCATCGATCTCCGATGTCTCGCGATCGAAGGGGAGTGATGTAGCGACATCTATCCTGCCAAATAAGAACTAAAAAAATAATAAAAGGAAATTCTATATCACGGACCGTGATTCATGTTATCTATCAGAGTTCTCCGTATGGTTAGAACATAGGTATTTATATGTGATAGTTCATATGGGAATCATATCAATTCTTAATTCTTTATTGTACACAAAATAAAAACATACATAGTACACGGAGATAATACAGTTTATGTACAAAGGCGAGCTTAACTCAACAATGAGTTTTCTTCCTGCAAACCTTTGAGTTACAGAGTGAGAATACATTCGAGGGTAAGAACCAGTGCACAATATAATCCTTGCAATAACTAAATCTAATATATAATTATAATATAAATACATACTAATATATATTAATATTATGTCAATAATGAAAGGAAGTGCTCTTTAAGTTTCCTCTTGAAGACATCCAGAGAAGGGCTGTCGCGAAGGGAGTGTGGTAGAGAGTTCCAGAGACGCACTGCAGTTACAGAAAAGGAACCGCCATAGCGGCTGGAAGTGTGACGCGGCGTACGAAGGAGAAGAGAAGAGGCAGTGCGACAGAGTTTACCCCTAGGGACGAGATACTCAAAGCGTTCGCGAAGGTATTGAGGAGCTTCAATGGAGGAATCATCTTAGTTAAATACTCTAAAAATATCAATTTTAGATTATCGGTAGGTACCTATATATTACCCATCGACAATACAGCCCCTGTATGGTCGTTGATATTACCCAAACCATCTAAGGGGCTCCTATTAGCCGATGACCCTAAGCATTCGTCTACCCCTCTTCCCCTGTATTATTACACTTGAACGTGGTTTAATTACACACACACACATTACAATAACATTTTGACGTCTTGATTTACAAAATATGCTACCGACAATTGAAAAAATACTAATATCTCAAAAAAAATGGCTGTTAGTAAAAAAAGTATTTGTTCAATATTTACGAACATTATATTCTCTATGGGCAGGTATAAATTTCGTGTTGGTAATTACTTCTATAGGTAAAACCATAGGTAAAACAGTTGATTTTTTTAAATTTTGTACTATTTTTTTTAATAAAAAAATATTTTAAGTACAAAATTGAAGACCAATAAAATCAAAGTATTGCATAAGTACATTTTTAAAAAAAAATTTATGATGTCTTTTTATACTTTATACAAGTTGAAAAACGTTTATGTATTTTCAAAGGGAACCCCTTAATTATCACAATATGTCGCAAAATGTTTATTTATTTCATATCAGTATCATTTTAAACCTTCTAAAACTGAACTAGTGCGCATCACCATCAATGATTGCATCACTGCTTACCATCAGGCGGGATTGCTGTTAAGCTTAGCAGTTTTATCATTAAAAAGAGATCCTAGAGTGTAAGTAAGCAGTGTAATTTATTTCATCACCACTGCTCTCAAAACGGTGAAGGAAAACATCGTGAGGAAACCGGCAAGTCCTAGAACCAAAAATTCGAAGACATGTGACATTCACCAATCCGCACTCGGCCCGCGTGGTGGATTACGTCCGGTCCTTACGAAGAGAGAAGGCCTGAGTCCCAGTAGTGGGAACATTAAAGGCTGATTATACTATACTATACGGTAGTGCCGTGTGAGTGACATCAGTTTCTTATCTGAAATGACGAATAATGGCCCGTACGTGATTTTCGATTAAGGAAAACGAAGAGTCAAGGCATTGACCCTTGCTGTGACAAGGTCACTGAATAATATACACGCTGATAATTTTGTTCCTGTTCAGAAGAATGTGTTATCATTCCTACATGCTTTCAGAACACGTTTATACTCGCAATTAATTTATTTAATTTTAAAAATTAGACACCGGTAAAACATTGAAGTTAAATAGGTAAGTCCCTATGACAAGATTCTACAAAATCTGGAGCCATGGGTACGCTACTGAAAGGAGAACTCGGAGTCCTGGAATGCAAGGCAACGAAGGAATGACACTGACACGCCCTCGCACTCTGCCCTGGAGCGAGAGAAGTAATTGAATGATTTACCTAAAAAAGAAATATTCTATACAATAAAGTGTTAACTTTTGTCCGCTTTACTTCATTATTAAACCCTACCCCTAAAACCCTTAAAACAACACTGTAATAAAAAGTAATGCGCTATGATAATGGTTTCGTCATCTTCCTGCCCTTGTCCCGTCTTATTTGGGTTTAACGCGACACGTTTTTTTCGCTCATTCTATCCTGTCAAACTATGCTATCACTAACTTCCTTTTCTTTCATATTACTTCGTTCACACAATCCTATGTAACTTTTGAAATTTCAGAAAATCTACTTAGCACAAAGAATTGTGCATTTTTTTATCAGTCTCTGAAAAGATATTCCATTACCCTTTAATGCATGCAAATAGGTTCTTTTAATTTAGTAGTGTCGTGTAGGTATAACATTGAAAAAAATAATGTAGTCATGAAAAAAAAAAACATTAAATTAGTAATAAGAGCCAGAGCACCGCTGATGTTTGTGTCTATTATTATTAAATTGTTATTAAAATATTATTACTAAATATTTAATTAAATTATTAGTTACAATAAATACAAAATGCATTGTTTTAAACTTATCTAAATAAGTATACTTCTCAAAAATATGTAAAAAATCAAAATAGATATCAACCTAATTAAATAATATTATTTAATTGCTGGAAGACCGACTGTCGCCTTTGTTTTAATATAGGTAGGTAGGGTGATTGCGCTGGTTTACCGTCCAGTTCCACTATTCGTTCATTTGACTAATCTGCTACAAACACATGCGTAAAACTTGAATACAATCCTACCTTTCCGCGAAAGTTTGGTCTTTTTGCTATCCGTAATGTCTAAGCAACAGTTCTACTAAGATGAAAATGTGATTAAACAATCAGCGAATTTTAAAAAATAACGTTAGTAGCTCTACTATGCATCCGTGCCTTGAAAAAACCATTGAACTAGAAAAAAAAATGCCGACGAGAAAATTTAATGGTAAGTTTAATTACTGATAAAGCTAGTTTACGGAATATTTTTGGCTAAAAAGTTGTTTTAGTTTTCGTCCAAAAACGAATACTGGGGTGAATGAAAATTAAGAAATAGTTATTCTTTTGAAATCTTAAAAGAAATAATTAAAGATAACAGTACACTGTCATTGTGACACATACTGCTGACAGAAAGTTATTTTTTTTGTTAATTTGCTTATTTTATACAGTATATCTAATAAAGCGAGAGTCTTTTGTTTGAAAACTAACAACAAGCTGAATTGAAAAAATCTTTCTGTATGCAATAGCCAGGTTTATGACGAATACTATCTATAAGCTAAATAACATCACGCTATAACTTACGGAAGCGGAGCAGTAACCAAAGACGCCGGTGAAACCGCGAGGGACATTTAGTTATAGCAAATAAAAAATAATGCCTTAAAGATAGACGGAGAATACACAGAAGCTACGATTAAATAGTAGATAATATGTTGCTGATTAAGTATAAATATATAAAATTGGTTTTTTACTTAATAATTAGCCTACACTCCTTTTTCTACACTGTGGTCTTGTGTGGTCAAAGCTTGCTCATACTCGGACGAAAATAATTTTTTTTTGACGAAAACCCTACTTTAAAAAAAAATATTTTTTATAAAAAAAGCCGTGAAAGTGATACATTGTCATGTGATGTTAAACTAAAGAAGACTAATAAGCAATAGAAACACATACGATACATTTATGTAAAGGTACTTCAAGATATTTATTTCACACCACAAAGCCGGCAACTCGGATAATAATTGGACGAAAACCAGCGCAATCACCCTACTAAGATAAATTCTGCTGAGGTACTCGTAGCTAATCTAGTCTCTATTCGAAGTACTAAAAGTCACAGAAAAATATAAATAGTATTGGTACAGCACCAACATTGGATTAATATTCTGTCGTGTGTTTCAAAAGTTATCATGATGAATAATGTTTTTAATTCCACGATAAGATAGGTCGCAAAATCACGGCACGCGGCTGGCTCCATCAAACAATTAAATTAAAACGCTATAAAATTGAATATCCCCATATATCTGCCTAGTTTATGACTTAGTATAGTCATCTGTGGTATAGTGAGGACTTTCACGTCTAGTCGCTGTTTAATAGTGTAATAATGTAGTTAGGCAATAGAATACGATAATAGTGGAATAAAAATTTATTGTACCTACACCAAATTAGTAGAATCATTAGGGTTCCATACTTCAAAAGGAAAAAACGGAACCCTTAAAGGTGTACTTTGTTGTCCGTCTGTCTGTCTAGATCCTTTATCATTAAGAGGTATCGAGTTGAAAATAAAACCATATACTCAGGTCTGTGGACCCTTGAAGCTGTGAAAAAATCAAACTTCACAGTTAACAAAACAAAAGATACGGCAGTTTATGTCGCAAAAAAACGTATATTTCGATACTCTCTAGGGAATCAAAATCGTTGACTTAGTATCCTAAAAGGTAGGAATCAAGGTCTCATAGAACAAGTATAGGAAGAAATCTGAAAATTGTAAATTTGTAGTTACGTGCGATTCGGCAAAATCTTCTTAACTCAATTCGGGAATTGAACTATTTTAATAGATAAGTTTGTACGGAACCCTTAGTGCGCGAATCCGACTCGCATTTGCTTGGTTTTTTTTTACACAAATTTAAATCTAGGGGCACAATGAGGGCCACATCATTGACAGTAATAAAATCTAAGACGACCTTTGGATAGATTGAAAGTACTTGAAATACAAAAGGGGTTTTGATTGAAAGAATCACTGCGGCCCTAGAACGCAAGGGCGCCTGAAGGAACGCAGGTGAGATTTAGTCAATTTTACAATGGTGCTCCTCCCAGAGAGGGGAAGGTATTTGATGATTTCCCGCAAAAAAAGGCTGGTTAAGTACCTAGTAGTACTCCATGCACAATTGCACGTTGGTATTAGATATTTAAGAATATATGTCCTTTTAAATTTAATCAATAATTACGTCCAACATACGTAGAATGATCTCATATGCTTTGTTTCATTAAACACATGTTTTCACCAATTCTATCACTGCCGAATATAGAGATAGGTCCATAACGTGATTAATCTATAGTTATCAATTGATTGTGGCTGCAGATAATTTGTAAACACTGGGTTGTTTAGCACAATTAGTGCGGCTGTCGCTTCGAATGAAAATACATTCAGCTCTGAAGACAATCAACAAAGCTGTTATGGATTTTCCTCGTGCCGGAATGTTTGATGCTATTCGGTCTCCAAACACTTTCGTGCTGTGACTCGTGTCTTCAATTGAACGTTCTATTTCTATATTGATTGAATTCAGTGATTTTTATGTGATTGTGCTTCAAAATCAATTAACATATTTTTTAAATAATCATTATGTTCTACGAGTGTCAAAGGAGTGCTTTAAAATTATGCAAGAACGTTATATAATATATAAGTTGGTTATTTGTCTCACATGGATTTTAATTTTACATGGGACGCAGGTATTTTCATAATTTACTAGAATATATTATTTATTTAGTAGGAATTTATAGACACGGATGTTTATTAATAGATAATGTAGGCAATCTTCTTATCAGAAAGTAACTACTAGGAAGGTATGCTATGATTGGTTTAGGTCAACTATCCATCAAGAATTTTTTGGATAAGTAGAATTTTGAATAATTTAAAATAGTGATGCTCCATTCGTTTTAGGGTTTATATTATAGAGCTTTTTCCTAAAATATTGAAGAAATTGAAAGTAGTACCTTGCGTACAAACACGATTTTCTGTCGAAACCGTAACTAATAGTATCTTATATACCTACGTGGTATCTATTTGGGCTCCTAGCTAGACCCTACCTAGATCGAACCCACTAAAGATTACACTCAAAGACGAGAGGGAAAGTCAGTTTTTTGGTTAGGTCAAGCAAGAACACTGTGTTGCTTCAGTTGTCCCAAACATTCAGCCCTCATTCGGTTTTTTTTCGCCTGCAGTCGATGCCATTTCACGAAAATATTTTTAATTGAAAAAGACTGAAACTGACACTATGATCAGACCGTAAATGAAAACAGTATTTATAAAAAATACAAGATGTAGCTAGCAAACTGGTATTAAAAAAACGAGCAAGTGGGAGTCGGAGTCGTGCACTGAGGTTTTCATACCATCTTACCCATGAAAACAGTTCAATTCTCGAATTGAGTTATGAAGAATTTTATTAATCGCAAAAAAAAGATTTTTTTTGTGACGTAACTACAAATTTACAGATCAGATTTTTTCCTATACTTGTGATATGAGACCTTGCTTTGTGCTTAATTTTAGGATTCAAGGTCAACGGAAAGTGACCTACGAATTTTGATTTCCATAAGAGTGTCAAAATAAACGTTTTTTACGACATAAACGGTCATATCTTTTTTATTCGTTAACTCAGAAGTTTGTTTCAAGGATCTGCAGACCTGAGTATATTTCAACTCGATACCTCCACGCGTTCTCGAGATAAAGGGTCTTGACAGACACACAGACAGACAGACGGACGGACAGACCACAGAGTGATCCTATAAGGGTTCCGTTTTTTCCTTTCGACGTTCGGAACCCTAAAAAGGGTCTTTTGTATTGATCGTACTCAATATTTGCAGTGAAATAACAGTGCAGCAGTATAGAAAGTTGATAATTTTAAAACTGATAAAAACATACCTGTTTACGTAGGTACACTGAAGGTGCACAAATAAAAATAATCGATTGATTTTTAATCTTTTTGGTGGGGTGTTTCCGAAAGGTTATTGTATTTTTCGTAGATAACACCTGTATACCACCGGGCAGTATCCACCCTAATTAGGAGCGTCTGAGAATACATGATAAGAGTCATACGTAATTACAAGTATTATTACAATTTTTTAAGCGTTTGCCTAGGTCCTGCCCCCCTAGCCAAGTTACAATCGTTTCGTTCGCGCCGAACGCCTCGAGTAGGCCACGCCTCCGATTCTTTTGTTCTGACTACATGACTGAGCGTTGAGATGACGTCAGAATAAAGGAATCGGAGGCGTGGCTCACTCGAGGCGTTCGGCGCGAACGATACGATTGTAACTTGGCTAGGGGGGCTGTACAGTTATCGTGGCCCTAGAAAGCAAAATAGGCGTGTGTAATTCTTTACTGAACCGACTCACAGTTCCGAAACATTTTAATGTTCCGAAAGATTGGAACAGTAGTAATGTTTTAAATGCATCATTTGACACGATTGGAACACTGAAACACATCTTTAATTTTAGTGACCTGCAGTCTTTTTAAAATTCAAATTAAACCATAAATAGTGTAAATTTCAATGAACTAAACATCTGCTTAAAATTCTTCTCAAATCAAAATTCAATTAAATAAAACTTTGTGTATATGGCGCAACATAACATTACGATTCATAACAGTCAGTGTCTGTTTTTGTATCTTTTGAGCCGTTGTTCCAAATGTTCTGTTTGTGTCTTGTGAGCCGATGTTTCAAATGTTCCGTTTGTATCTTTTGGAAACATTTGGAACATCGGGTTCCAAATGTTTTAAATGATACATATCGCTGGCCCCGGGCAATATAGCGGTAAACGCCGGTTACGCCCTTTTTAATGTTATTTGATTTTTGGCTTCTCTGAATATCAGTCTATCACTCTTATTTTTTTCAATTTTTTAAAATTAATATTTCTTTAAAATAAATGACAATAACAGCTTTATTGCATGAAAAATTATCTTACGACTAAAAATGTTTTATTGCATTACTCTATGAACCATAACACAAAAAACCGGTGAACATCTTTACACTACATTTCTAAACAAAGAGTAACAGTAATAAATTTAACCGATGATACAGCTAAGCTTTGGCTATAAAATTTCCCTGAAGAAAGTGGTAATCGGCTGGTACGCTCGAGATCTAAAGCGGAAAATACGTCGTATTATATTCTTATAGTCCTGAATCTCAGTGGTTGATGTATTTATAAAGTCATTAAAGATGTTGCAATTGAAACAATAGCGTCTATAATTTGTATTATACATTTTTTCAATTATTTCATTAAATATTTATACCAATACAATTATTTTTAAAAGGTTAAATAGGTAAAAAAAATAGCTTTCATTTGACGTTTTGCACGCCTGTTTTGGATCACTGTACGCTGCACTATAAACAAATTAGCTTCTTTTATTTCTCCTGTAAAAACTGATTTTTGATATTACCGCTTTATTGCCCGGGGCCAGCGATATCACTGTTTCATTGATTTCAACATTTCAGTGATTCAGATGCAAATGTTCCAATCGCAAAGATGACACACTTTGCCCAGGCCTAACAAAGCATAAACGAAGGAACATAGGAGGGTTTTGGTTAGTAAAAGTCCGATACGCCATCTCGCTCTACCCCAAATAAAGCGGGAAAAGTCATTTGATGATATCCCACCTCAAAAAAATCGATCCGGACTCCACTTAGTTTACGAGTTAATAGAACGAAACAATTTTGGCGGTCGAAGTTCGGACAAGACCACCCAAAACTTTTTACAAAATAAGAAAAATAACCGACTTCATTAAAAAAATACACTAAACGGATCAAAATAACTTTAATTTCGGAAGTCAGTGTTTCTCGGTATTGTTTGTTTCATATTTACCACCGACTTCCGAAATTAAAGTTATTTTGATCCTTTTAGTGTTTTTTTTTTTTAGTGAAGTTGGTTATTTTATTTTTCGTAAAAAAAGTCACACTTTTTATTTGCTCTCATGACAATTGGAATTAACCCAAACACTGCTAGGTTGCATTGTTTTATTATAAAGTTCCTGTATCTACCTTCCACCTTCCGGCTCCATCATCAGATCAGTTCGATAGTACCTTATAGCCCAAGTGCATCTCATGACGATTCTAATAAGCCCAAACACGGCTAGGATACATTGATTAATTACGAAGTTCCTGTGCCTACCTTCCGGCTCCATCATCAGATCAGTTCGATAGTACCTTATAGCCAAAGTGCATCTTATGACAATTCTAATAAGCCCAAACACGACTAGGTTACATAGATTAATTACGGAGTTCCAGTACCTACCTTCCGGCTCCATCGTCATCATCAATTCACTTCGATGATACCATTTTCAACATAACTATTCAGAACCATTAATTTATTTGTATTGTCATAGTCGCTTAACTATCTTCATTGTGATATCTATGTGAGTATGAAGTTCCGTTGGTCATTTCTGGTCTTCTTCCCCAGTTCCACCTCATCAGATGTTACTTTTGGACTGTAAATGCTTAAGTTCTTGATGAAAATACCAAAATCACCTTATGGTTGCCTATAAAATTTTTGAGGAGTTCCTTCGATTCCTCATGAATTCCATCATCTGAACTGAATTCTGAAAAAATTGGGAACGAAAAACCACTTCAAACCGAAAACCTCAAAGAGGAAAAAAAAATTGCAAATCGGTCCATAAACGAAGGAGTTTATGGACCGATGGAGTGAGTCAACATTATGGTGACACTTGTTGGAGCCAAGTGTCACCATAATGTTGCCACTCGGGGGAGGCCTATGCTACAGTGGACATCTTTCGGCTGAAATAATGATGATGATGATAATGAATACCTACTTATGGACTCTAGCATAAAATTAAACCTAAACGGACTTTCTTATGTAAACATCAGCACTTGGCCAGCGACTTCGTTCGGGAGAATGTTTTCATAAAAGACAACACCTCTTAAACCATATTTCAAAAATAGTTTTGAAATACTGATAATGACCGTCTTTATTATTCATTTAGATTTGAATTTGTGCCAAGTTTCAAGTTTATCCACCCACCCGATGTAGGTATAAGATTCTCCCATACAAACTTAAACACCCCCTGATTCGCATTACAGGGGTAGTTTTGAAAAACGAACAATGAAAACCTTTTTAACCGACTTCAAAAAGGAAGAGGTTTTATTTTGGCTGAATGTATGTTTTTTATTTTTTTAAGTACTAGGTTTATTATTTATGCTAAGTTTATTTTTGCTTACAAATGAATTTCCCCCTTTTCACACCCTTCAATCATGAATATTTTAAAAACCCCTTCCTAGTGCTCACTCACATCATAAGAGGAAGCCTTGTGCAACATTTCACGTTCTTAGGTCTAGTAGTTTGGGCTGTACGTTGATAAGTCAGTCATTTCCGTCACCTCGCCAATCGGTATCAAGCGATGCAGCGATGCAATGATTGATAAAATACATGTTCTTTTTGCACTACCAACTCATTTTTTAAATTCTAATAAAAGATTAGTAGATAAGGACAAAAAATTACCTATATGTATATATAAAGATAATACGTTTTATATCTTTATATATTTAAAGGTAATTTTTCTGTACGTGTGTTTGTCTAACTGCTTCTAAACGGCTTGACCGATTTGGATGTGTATATTTGATGGTTTGAAAATAGAATTAAACCCAGTAGGTAGGTGGTGCTGCAGTTGAGTTCTTAATTATTTTTTTTCTGACGAAAACCAGCACTTCAGGCACGACAACGTCTGCCCGGACCGCAAGCACATATCTTCATATATGATTCTTCTGTATGTGTGTTTGTCTCTTAGTACCTCCTAAACAGCTTCACCGACTTGGATGAAATTTTGTGTGTAAGTAGGTATATTTGAGTAAGTACCTGGATGGTTTGAAAATACAATCGGACCCGGTAGAATGCGCTGCAATCGGGTTCTCAATTTTTATTCTGAAGAAAAGCCAGCAGGCAGGCAGGACAACGCCAAAACCAAGTCCCAATCGTATCTGTCCGTCTGTATGAACACGATAAACTAAAAAACTACTGAATAGATTTTCATGTAGTTTTCACTTATAGACAGAATGATTCTTAAGAAAGATTTAGGTGTATAATACATATATATAGAGTAAAGAAAAACTGAAAAGTTCAGAGATTTCTAAGACTCGTGCGAAGCTGGACGTACTACATACTTGCTAGTAAATAAATAAAACGCGTCTCTAAGGTTATTCGTAGATAATTCCATTGCTTAGGAACTGTCTAGTCTTTAAGTCAATAGTGAATAGGTTACACGCTTCCCTGGTAGACGTGCTCCATCATCGGCCACATTATCGCTTACCATCAGGTGAGATAGTGGTCACACGCGAGCCTAACAATATTTAAAAAAAAAAACCTTTTTCCCAATACACAAATCAGGTTTTTTTTTTACTTACCAGCTGTTTATATGGTTAACCAAAATTCTTCGACTTAAATACACCATTTGGTTGTAGGTGGGCGGCTACCACTTCAATGATGTCCTGAACCCTGTGAATGTGGACATCGACGTGTGGCACCAGCGCGACACCAGGGTCGCCATCCGAGCCAACGACCGCCTTGCTTGCGAGAGGCCCAACATCTATATTTGTGAGGTAAGTCTTGGAAATAATTGTCATTTCTTTTTATTTAAATTTAATTTTAAAAATAATACTTAACTAGCTATAATTACATTAGAATCAAAAAATAATAACAAAAGACCCTAAATGAATCATAACAAACTGAAAACAAACTAAAATTAACAAACAAAATAAATAATATGGCGTCAAAAAACTCTTCTTAAATTAATTGGATAGGATATGTAGAATCACTCAGCACTTAGTTTATTGGTGAAATGAAAATCCGTTAAGTAGCTTTGAGACGGGGGCTCTATTTTATAACATGATGAACAGATGGTGCAGACTATATTTGAATTTTTGTTAAGTTGCCTTATGAAGGGCCGTTGGTCACGGCTCTAAAAAGAGCTGTTTGAGTTTACCATCGTGGTGAAAGGATTAGTCAGCTAGACTCTGCGTTACTGAGTGCTAGCTGTCCATGGTGTACCAGCCCTCTAGCCAGGTTACAACCGTTTAGTTTCGATTCTATTTTCGGTGATCGCCTCGAGTTGGCCACGCCTCCTATTCCTTTGTTCTGACCACGTGACTGAGCGTTGAGATGACGTCAGAAAGAAAGGAATCAGAGGCTAGGGGGGCTGGCGTTTGAAATCGCAGAACGATATATTTAATGCCACTCGAGAAGGCTCCTTGGACGACATAATGGGCGCCACTGATGCCGCAGTTAACGCAGCCACCTCCTAAGGCTAAACAGTTTAATGTGTTTATCATCGAATCGAAAACAAAAGAAGAAGATTGGATATTGACACTGAAGCACCTACCGAACGCTGCTATAAATGCTACACAAACTTGGACTTGATCTTCTATATTTACTATAGATAGTTATCTATTTAATGAAAGTGGGTTGGTTTTGGATGTGTGATGAAATAGAATATCTATACATTCTGAGAGTCTATAGTACTACATGTCCATAACGTACCTAACTATTCAAATTCTATGCACTCCACCAGTGCTAAATAGTGTCTATTTCTTAGTAGAAAAGGGTCAATGGTTATGACTGACTGTAGCATACCTAAATCTAAAGTATCTGTTGAATAAACTAGAGTTGTAGACCATTCATCATTTTATTTTCTTCACAAAAGTACTCAATACGTAATAGGTATGTACACAATAGTTTTAGCAGCTGGAGCCGAACTAAGAAGAACCTGTATTAAGGTTTGCAATGCCAATTCCCTCGCGATACACTTCATAATATGACTTAAATCCTTGCTATTCAGTATCTATGAATATGATGTACAAGATTACAGAGAGAGGATCAGAGCTATATCAGAATATAACTCTACAACAAAAAATTTGAGAATTTGGCATTGGTAGTGTAACTGCACTTTTGACCCCTTTCTGTACCAACCACATCTCTCTTATATCTAGAAGCGAGACATTAAAAATATCGTATACCTTGACCTGTACCATGACGTTTAAAGTAAGATCGTTTCATTCTTATTTCCAGTGTGGGTAAGAGATGGCGCTAGACAACCTGTATAGCTCTGTCTCTTACCCACACTGAAATAAGAATGAAACAATCTTATTTTGATCGTCATGGTAACCCCGCATATCTTTATCTGTTTGTAACACTTTCCCTTAGGAGCCACCAGACACCGTTCCTCCAGATGCACGGAAGACTTGCAACTACCGCAATGTGCGCTACCATGAGCAGGTGTTCCGCTGGGTGGCAGGCCGAGGATGCCTGCTATATACCCCCGACTTCCTCTACGTGGCTGGCTCTAACACCATCAACCTGAATGCCGGCTGCTTCTATGGAAACTGGTTCGCACCTTGTTTGGAAATTGTGAGTCATAACTTACCTATTCATCTAGAAGCGCGGACGTCCCAGAGACCCACTCCTATGTATAACAATAATAAACAGAAGCCTATAGAAAAAATACATAAAATAATTTTAAACAATAATAAAGTAATACATAAAAACAAAACTTATATAGCTATAATTATACATATCGTTTATACCGCGTACATCGAAGGACTGGAACAATTTGCCTGCTGCGGTCTTTCCGTCCAACTATAATATAGGTGTCTTCAAGGCTAGAGTGAATAGGCTCTTAATACACACACTAGTGCGCCTGACCATCAATGATTGCATCTCCGCTTACCATCAGGTGGGATCGTAGTCAAGCACTGGTTTATATAAATTAAAAAAAAAAAAAAAAACACATAAACTGGTCGTATATTCCTTACTGCTCTAGTTGTATTATGTATAGAATCGCAAAGTACACCAAAATATGTGTAATACATACTAAAAATATTGTATTATAATTACCATTTTCGTTTGTATATACCATCTCTCATCACTGGCCTGTTGGTCTAGTGGTTAGTGGCCCTGACTGCTATGTCGGAGGTCGTGGATTCGATTCCCACCCAGGACAAATGTTTGTGTGATGAGCACGATCATTTGTTCAGTGTCTGGGTGTAATTTATCTATAATATGTATGTACTTACTTAGAAATTTATAATTATGTTTATCAGTTGTCTAGTACTCATAACACAAGCTCTGCTTAGCTTGGGACTAGATGGCGTTGTGTGATAGTTGTGGAATATTATTTCTCCAACTTACTGTATCAAAAATAAAAAATGGCCAAAATTGACATTGATAGTCCGCGCTTCTAGAATTAAGCAAAAAGTCTGTCAAGCTCTTTTATTCCAATCATTTGTGTTGTACTATTTTTTGTAGTAGTTACAGAATGTATCTTATTATTGTGTGCTTCTTGCCAAAGTCTTTCTTTATAAAAAACTAGGTTTTGCCCGCAGCTGCGCCCGCGTACCTGCATAAAATATAGTCTAGTTACTCAAGAATAAAGCAGCTTTTTATAGGTGAAAAACTTTTAGCAATCGAACCAGTACTTTCAGAGATTACCTCCTAATACAAACAAAAAACTTTACCTTTTTATAATAGTAGATTTTTATTATTATTTTATTTTATTATGGTAAATAAAATTTGTTGCAACAGTTACCCATAACGGATTGAACTGAAATTTTGCAGACATGTTTAATTTGGATGGCAATGTATTACAATTAATACATTATGATTAAATGCTTACGATAAGCATTTAATCATAATGTATTAATTGGTATACATGTTTTAGATTAACTAAGTGACGTCGTTATAAATCCAATATGGTGCACTCTAAAAGCTTGTTTTAAAAAATGCTTTTTTACCTTGTATCTTCCCTGTATCTTGCAATACTTGTCCAATTGGGTCCTGTTGTGAACTTCTAAAATTTTGATAGATAGAGTTTCTATATTGTACAACGACTCTTTACAAAACCGAACCTCGTTATTAAGATACTCGTACAGTAACCACTTATATAGAACACGGTGATCATCAACTTGATGCTAATCTTCGATTTATCGCATTTTAATTAGATCACTACAACGCAGCTATAGGTACTAAACCAAGCAGATTTTCACCAGTCTTTCGTTTAAACAACTTGTTACCCAAGATGTACTATTATCCTCAGTCTTCTGTAAACGGTCATCCATTTCTAAGACCAACTACTTAGTCGAGGGAATCTTACGCTACGTTTGCTACGAACTTCACTCAAAGACTTGTCTGCCCCCCTGTCCATTAGTTTTTCTGCATCTGTAGGCGAATCAATAGACATGGGGCCAGAGGCGTAGCGTGGACTAGATAAGACTTGGGCGAAAGCGCATCAGTGATGCCCTTTTCTTTCATAAATTTGAAAACGAGACAGCGACTGTCGCAACCCAGCGTCCGACCACCTCATCGCTTACTATCAGGGGAAAAAATGGTCAAAAGAGAGCCTATCTATTATAAAAAACAACACTCGTTCTTAAAGATGAGATGGCTTGCGCGAGGCCCTTTTAGGCGTGAGGCCGTGGGCGAGAGCCCATATCGCCCACACCTAGCTACGCTACGGCATGGGGCCAAGACAAACCACACTGCCACTGACACTGCTATTTCAGCTCGCCTACTGTGCAAGTCATACCGGTGGTGTCCATGTGATAAGCAAGTACAGGGCTGGAGAATACACGTTCATGTTATGGATAGAAATAGTATTAAAGATGATTTGCAGTATTCCGTGACCAAAGACGTAGTATAATTTACGTTGTTTGTCCCTGAAATTTTCCAAAAAGAATGATGCTTATCTACCGAAGTATTGTATTCGATTACCTAATTATTAGTCTTCAACTCTTCAGCGTAGAAGCGATGAATATCTTAGCGATAGTGGATCACTGCCAAAGATATGAACTTGTGATAGTCTTGTACATTGTACATTATAGGAATGATAACTTGATTATGTGACCTTGTTCCCAAAACATAAATCAGCTGTAGGTGAAGCCGAAGTCAAGTAGATTCACTTGCTATGAGCGTACGGCGCCAAATATTTTTATTGTATAATTGAACAGCCTTGGTTTTAAGTGACTAAAAAATCTCTGATTCCAAAACAATCTAACGCATTTTTACTTACCCTATAAATTACCCTGTTTAAGCACCCCTACACTTCCAATGTTGCCTTAGCAAAAAATGGTGTACTGCATCCGTCAGCTTTCAAGGATGTTGTTTATACAGGCTAAAGAGGACGGTTCATGCGGCTGCTATCCGTTCGACCCTGGTTTAGAGGAGGTGGCCACAGCGGTGCGCGAAGCTCTAATACCATCAGCACAAGGGAGATGGGAGCGATGCTTCTACGCGGCGAGTGACTGCTGTAGCCATTATATGCCAGAAGTCCATAACACTTCAGGTAAAACTTTCATGTAGTAGCTATAAGCATTGGGGTGAGAAGATGAAATGGCGATGCTCTCGCATTACCATCTCCTTCTTTCCAGTGATTTAGTATAATTATATATTCTAGGTAGCTGGTATTAATGTGGTGTTTCACACTACATTAATACCAGCTAGATACACTCTTGGAGTTCAAACGTTTCAACTGTCTTCATTTTGTCCGCTAGCTAAGGCCAAATGCTACAGGATGCGACGCGTTCGAATTCGAAAATATGAATCAATAGAAAATAAGCATAAAACAGTGTGCAGTGGAATTGCACAATCTAATTCCGCCAAGTCCGTTCCATCATCGGACCACTAGAAAAACGGCGTTGCGCCACTGGTACATGGTAGACATCCCACTCATACGTGCAAAGCGTTTTGGGAACTCATTTATTGTGCGCACAGCTAAGGAGTGGAATTCACTGCCGGATTCTGTGTTTCCTGATAGCTATAACTTACGAGTCCTTAAGTCAAGAGTGAATAGGTTACTTCTAGGCAAGCGTGCTCCATCGCCAGCCACATCACCGCTTACCATCAGGTGAGATGGTGGTTAAACGCGAACCTATCAATAATAATAAAAAAAATATTTTTTATCTAACCAGTTTGTCAAAAAATATAGAAAAATAGAATATTAACTGTGAAAAAAATGTCAAAATTAAGCAAAGGTAAGAAAGCAAACGAGATATAACAATTTTAAATAAATATATTATTATATGTTTCTCTCGCCAAGACGCCGTTTTCTATGGCGACCGCGTATTAATGGGCGTAATGAACTTTGACGTCAGTCCACGTCGGATTTCTTATTATATTTCGATGAAGATATTGTAAAAATTATTTCATATTTGTTTATTAATTTAGAAAATAAAAAAATGTATGCTAATTTCCTATTGTTTTGTCTCATTTACAATAAGCATATGATTCATTTATTATTTACTTTTTAGCGGACCAGTGTGAACCCACATTCGACGGCTGGACTTGTTGGCAGGAAGCAGTTAAGGGTAATTTGGAAACCGAAATTTGTTCAGAATTCGCCTACTCTAGCACCGGACCTTCATGCCATCGTAAGTTATTCTTTTTTTTCAATATCAAATAATTAATAGTCACCAGCTTATTCGGTGGTTAGATTTCTCGCTTACCTTATCATTATTTTCTTACGTATTGATAAGTACCTAATTGTCTTGGATCATTAAATCGACTAGCATTAGCAGGTAATTCAACCTTTAAATGCACTACAGCTGTCACCTGCTAAATGTTCTTTTGTTTTGTCTGAAGGTGAAGTTATTAACAATAGATAAATAATATATTATAGTTATCTAAAAAGTAAATACTCTCCCTACAGCTATTATTATATTACCCATCTATTACTTCGCATGATTAAACTGCCATACAACTTCATACGCCCAATTTTCCAGACTTCAGTAGTAAACAGTGCCACGACAACGCCACCTGGGAGCTCCAAACGGACTATAGCACATGCAGTATCACGCCACGCCTCCTTCGTCGGTACCAGTTCTACATCGCCGTGCTATCCATCTCGATCGTCGCCTGTCTACCAGCAGTCTTCATCTTCTGCTTCTACAAAAGGCTCAGAATAATCCGTGTGGCGCTTCACAGGAACCTTCTCATTGCCATCGTAATCAGAAACGCGTTGGTGATCGTCAGCAGAAGTGAGGTAAGTGAGAGACAATAGATTGACATCATGGTTACGGTGTGAGTGTACTGTATGATCAAAATAATTTGGTGTTTACTATTGTTGTATGAAAATATTTATGAATTGCTTTTGTTTAGACTAGAATTTAGTGTGTACCACCAACGTACAGTCAGGGATCAAAAGTGCAGTTGCAATCTACCAATGCTAAAGTGTCTAAAATTTTCTTTGTTGTAGAAGTTCAATAGTCCACAACTAGTTTATTCAATACTTTAGATTCTATGCTATTAATAAATAAAGTCATGAACCGTTGACCCTCTTCTACAAATAAATTTTAGACATTTTAGCATTGGTAAGGTGGAACTGCACTTTTGACCCCTGACTGTACCTACTGGTACTTTTTAGTCCTCAGTAAAGTTTGTGTATTGCCTACGAATGTTCACGATTTTTCAGGTAGCAATAGATTTGTCTAATTTCTGAGAAGCTCCAGGTCGTGCTATTCTCTAAGAAAACAGCCTTGAGCGCAGCGCTGTCCGCAGCGACGAAATCCAATGGACCTATACATTGGATATTTGGAGAATAGTACTGCTGGAGACTTACCGTGATGTGTTAAAATGTCAGTCGTTCGAACGAGAAAGAAGGATGGAGCTATACACCCCATACAGTTTCGTCCTTAAACAAAATGGATCGCAAAAAGAACTCGTGGCAACACTTCTGAACTACCAACATAATAAAAAATAGTTAGTAGACGATACTTGAGGTACGTAGCAGCTGGTTCAGGAGGGAGTCTTGACATCAGTGAATCTTTCTCAAACTTGTTGCAGTCAGATTCCAGTTTAACAGGCCAATGACTACTGTGGTGTTCGAACACACCCTAATCGTATGTAAAACGTCTACATTGGTGTCTTGTTCCGTCGCAATAGTGGTGAGGAAGATTTGAGTCTGGAATCGCATAACAAATCGTTGCGTTCGGGACAAGGGACAAAATTAGAAATAAAATAGTAATATGAGTTCTTAGAAAGAAGAAAGAAAGGAAAGATGTTAAACAATTACTTACCTTTAGATCTACATCGACGAGCTGACAAACGCAGGAGACACAGTGATGTCAACGCATGGTGTTGCATGTCGCATTCTAGCGTTTGCAGAACGCGTTGCAGGGAACGCTGTGTTCGTGTGCATGCTCGTCGAAGGCCTGTACCTACACCGGTCCATAGTTGCAGTCTTCAAGCAGAAGTTAAATATGAAGTGGCTGTATAGTGTTGCCGCTGGTATGTATATTTTATTTTCTTGATTTTTAGATATTTTTCTTCTCGGTTTGCATAAAATTTACCAAAGGTAACCTCGTAAAGATACTCTTTCTAGTATCAAGTAAATGGAGAACCAAAGGGCCTCTTTTGTTGTGCAGCCGAATTAAAGCTATTTTTATTGGAATATAATAAGACGTGAATTAAATACAAGATTTGCGGGGTTACCATGACGTTCAAAGTAAGATTGTTTCATTCTTATTTCAGTGTGGGTAAGAGACAGAGCTATACAGGTTGTTTAGCGCCATCTCTTACCCACACTGGAAATAAGAATGAAACAATCTTACGTTATGGTACAGGTCATGGTCGAGGCGGTGCGAAGGTTCGTAGCAGACTTTCAGATGCATTCTAATAATGACCCATCTAAAACGACTAAACCTGGGTTATAAAAAGGCCACTTTAGCACCTTGGTGGTGGAAAATATTAATAAGTAGGTAATTCAGTTACCTAAGCAATTAACGTAAACCTTATCAAATCATCAGTGATAGCCTAGCGACCGCCATAGCGTGGGCCACCGTGATGAACGTACACATCGACCAGTCGTGCTGGATATACACGGTGCCGGTGCCGCACATACAGTGGATATAACGGACGTGCCACGCCTTGCCGGTCAACATTGGCCACTTCAACTAAAAAGGATATGATATAGACTGTGCTGTATTGCAGTATTTTACGGCTCACCAACACTAAGATACACATATATTCGCACCACACAACTGCTGCACATAAAAGCAGTGGTGGGTCAATGGTAACAGCCTCGACTTACGAGTTGTAGGTCGCGGGTTCAAACCCAGCCAGGCGCATTACTTTGTGTAATTTATTTCATCACCACTGCTCTCAAAACGGTAAAGGAAAACATCGTGAGGAAACCGACAAGTCCTAGAACCAAAAATTCGAAGACATGTGACATTCACCAATCCGCACTCGGCCCGCATGGTGGACTACGGCCCACTCCGTCTTCTAGAGAGAGTTGGCCCGAGTCTCAGCAGTGGGAACATTAAAAGGCTGATTATCTTAACTGCTCCGGTTGACCACCGGATGGTGACTGTAAAATTAACATCATATCACTGGTACGAGACAACTTACTCTTCAGCTACAAACACTACACTTCAGAGGTTCTGTACTCTGATCGACTAAAACAGTGCTGTAACTTGTAGTTAAGCCAAACCGCATAAAACTTTCGCATTATTCCTAGCGCACAAGAAAAATAATGTTGAAGCTAGGGCCTAAGTCAGGGCCGCCGACACCGTGGGTGCTCGGGGGCTCGAGCAACCATGAGAAATAAACAGTGGGTGCCGAGAACCCCTGAGAATAGACACCAAGAAACAGATCATTAATAGCCTTTTAGGGATGGGCGTTTTTTCATTACCCGACGACCCATTTAGCGCAGTGGTTTAGAGCGCAGGTTGAGATGCAAAATCGCAGGCTCGATTCCCGCATCAATACAAATGTTTGTTAATGAAACAGATATTTGTGTCGGGTCTGGGTGTTTGTGGTACCTTCGTTGTTTCTGGTTTCCATAATAGTTACAAGGGAAAACCTTAGTTTGGGACCACGACAATGTATGTCATGTTTTCCCAATTTATTATTATTTATTAAATTTATTTATTTGTCGCTCGATCAGTGTGCATTTCTCTTCTCACACTTCGCTACTTTTCCGAGTCACCAAATGAGTATGAGCACCCATGAGGTTTTATAAAAGCCGGCGCCCCTAGTCTAGGTTATACATTATTTTTCATGTTCGCTAACGAGCAAGTTTTAACTAGATACTAACAAATATAGAAAGTATAAAGGTTTCCAATGCTTCTAAAACTTTGGAACGTAACATTCCTATAATGATATAAACAATAACATTATATTCGATCCTCAGTTATAGCCCTAGCGCCCGCCATAGCCTGGGCAGCTGTGATGGCGGTGCACAACGACCACTCATGTTGGGTGATATACACGGTGCCGCACATACAATGGATCCTAGACGTGCCACGCGTTGCCATCTTACTGGTCAACACTGGCCTTTTTATCGATGTGCTAAGGGTGCTGTTGACGAAGATCAGGAACTCCGAGAATGCTAATCAGCTGTGAGTGGTTTATGCTTTTTGTTCTATTTTATAAAGTGTTTGTGAAAGGGCCTCTGTCTTGTGTTTATAACAGTAGTCAGGGAAAACTATTGTTAAGGGAAGTGGTTTCAATAAATAAGAAACAACTGTCAGAAAGTGAGGTTACGAGCTGTCATTTGACCCCTTCTGTCATCTAAAGTGAAATAAAATATTTTCAAATTATTGAAGGAGACAGTAGTCTTGATTTCATTAGTGCTAATTGATGTCTGAAACACGTATCTGTCTCCCAAGTACCCTAGAGACGGGCCCACGGTGAAGTCAGGGGAAGAAATTCTTTGGAAGTATAGGTCTAACTGTTCAACATGTTCAGTGCGGAACGAGGTCTGGTCTAATACGCCTCATATGTGTCTACCTTGCGGTGCGGCTAATAAAAACAGTCTTCTCTCTCTGTTTGCCGTAACTTCAATCTGGTTTAGTTTAAGAAAGATGATAAGATGGGGTTTAATAATGCCCTTACCGCCATAATGATAGCTTTCAAATGAGGTCTTAAAAGCCCCGTACCTACCATAGAAATGTAAATTTTACAAAAATGAATTCCGCTGTCAACGTATTAAGGCGTATAGTCCCTTGAATATCTGGCCGGATAGAACCCCGCTGACCTTTAAATTCATTTTCTTTGCGAAATATTGATTAATTTACATATGCTATATGTACATTCTGAAGAACACTAAACCAGCAATTTATTTATGTAAACATTTTTCTAAAGATCAAAGGCGTTTGAAATGAGTAGGGAAAACTAGCGAATAAATATCACGTTGTTAATTTGTTTTTTTTTTTTTGGCAAAACTATTACGCCTTACGAAAAAATCATTTATGTTGATAATGGTGTACATAAATCTATAATAAACATAGATATATTTTTTTCAGACCTCCAGAAAGTCACTGTTTCATAGCACTGCTCGGGATTTAGGCCCTTAAACAGACCTTATCGATTTGTGACCTGCAAGTGGCTTTTAAAATGATGATAAACAATTAATTTATTTCTTATCAATTTACCTATATTAGTTGCAAATCACGAGAGTGCGTCATGTGACTATCATGTCATTGACATTTACTGCTTGAATTGCAATAATTGAAGCTCTTGAAATGCAACTAAGTCTCCGGTCTGTCTGAAGACACATTGCCCAATTCAATCATTACAGCAATGTTTTGGAGCTATGTTTACATACACCAAACAACAGTTGGGTGTTTTATTACAAGCTTTTATGCAATATCTTGAAATGTTTGTATGTATGTTTGTTAAAGGATCTTGCATATAACCAACTGATCTGGAGCCTAAGTGTACTATTTTTACAAATTCGTCATTCCAACACGATCCCATTGTCATTTTGCTAAAAGTTCGTAATCTGATAATTCATAATGGTCAATCATTGATCGGTCAATGATCTTGTGGTAAAATGACAATATCGAGCCGTTTTGAAACAAATTAAAAGCATGACTGCACGATGACGTTCTAATGGTAAATCACTGATCAAAGGAACTGTCAAAAGTTTGGCAGTTATCCGCATACGTCAAATATTCATTTGTCATTATGTACGAGATTAACATTTTATGCCATTTCTTTCAATGGAGTGTCAGTGGTTGATCATTGGAAAGTCATAATGACGCCATTATATTAGTAGATTACCAAACTTAGTCAAAATCAACAATTATTTGAGGCCCTGTTTGGTAAATCAATGTAATTTGGATGACAATACATTGATTAGCGGGGTTACCATGACGTTCAAAGTAAGATTGTTTCTTTCTTATTTCAGTGTGGGTAAGAGACAGAGCTATACAGGTGGTCTAGCGCCATCTCTTACCCACACTGGAAATAAAAATGAAACAATCTTACTTTAAACGTCATGGTACAGGTCCTGGTACCATGGAGCTGTTTTGATGATAGAGTCGGATAGTGGCTATAGGAACTATTGAGCGAAACACGATAACCCCATTGTGTTTGAGGTCCTTGATGAGAACTGTACTGCACAGATTTTAAAGGAAATACAAGACAGTTCCCTTCACGTTCACCTACATTTTTACAGTAATATGTTTATTAACTAAGTCGAAAATCTAATTCTAAGTAATCCAGAGATTATCCAAAGTCAGATTAAGATAATAGAAATAAGGAATGTGTGTCTGCGTTCTAGATACCTATCAAACAAAAACATGCATTAAGTGCATAGATACGTGATTATGTGTCATCATTTACACATCTACGTTTTTGGCTTCTTTATAACGCTTTAAGTAATAATGTAAATAAGTCAAGTGGCCGAACGAATTGGAGCGTAACTGCATCTCGTTGCCAAAAATTAGATACAGTTTAAGATGAATTACGAAGTAATATTTAAAATTAGTATTATAAAAAATGTACAGACAATACAATACTAGCAATTTATATTTTCAAAAGACAGTTTCCAAAGTTCAAAATCAAGTTTAAAGTTTCATTGTTTTCTAGATTTTGAGCTTAGGAAGACATTATGGCGTAACAAACTTCCTACTAAAAGATGGCCACTGAGCCATTGCTTCCCACAATCCCTTAACACCTAAACTACACCCAGACACACAGAAAATGTCACCATATTCATTCTGTATCCAATTTATTTTGCAGAAGCACAGCCAAAGCCACACTATTTCTTATGCCACTGTTTGGGACACAATTCTTGCTGACGGCATTCAGGCCATCCACCGACAACTGCACAGAGGAACAAATCTATTACTACGTGTCTTACACTGTTGAGGGGCTTCAGGGACTCGTCGTGGCCATGCTTTTCTGCTACGTTAATAAAGAGGTAGGTTTTAAATATGTTTGACCTAATAATCCATACCAGTTTTATAAATGTGAAAATATATAAGCTTGAACTCTAATTACATTTTATCTGGCTTCGACTTTAATCGTGTCTGCTATGACCGACATTTACGCAGACGAAGTCGTGAGCAAAAACTAGTGCAAGATATTTTAAACTTCCAAATATAGAGTACTTCGAATTTTATTTCCTCCAGGTCCACGCGTTAATCAAAGCAACATACAGAAAAACAGAAAATGCAGTAGTATCCCGAATAAGAGGAGATTCCTACCCTAGAATGAGTATGGGCCCGAACTCCGAAAGAAGGATCACGTGCAGTACCGCTCTACCTAGCCCATCAGACGACGCCAAAGATCAATACGCTACGATAAGACCTAAGCTTCATGTCGCTGAAATCATATCGATACAAGCCAGCGAACGATTAGCTGAGATCTTAGAACCAGTCTACGAAACAATACAAAATGGTGTCGCTAATGAGGGATATGACTCACTCGATAGGTCAGACGTGGACAACGATTCTGGCTTCATAGCTAACAGAGATAACAAAATAGACGATTACTACGGCTTCACGAATGCTTCGAGCATTTCGATCAATTGCCAAGACTGGATCCAGTGCGTTTCGTCACCTTCCAGCAGCGTTTACAATAATTCTTTGAATGATTACGAAACCAAATATATAGACAAGAAATATCCAAACCAGTCCAAACTACGCGATATTACTGAAGTTGGTGAAAAGAATTCTGATCAGATAATTCCTAATTTGGTTAGTTCGAAATACCGAAATGATTTACCTAATGTAGGTGTTAAGAAAGAGATTGACCCTGAAAAAGAACCTGTTACTGTGAAGCCGAAAGATGAAGTTGAATACGATGACTGCGAAAATATGCTTGAGGAGATAATGCAATACATCGAAACCACGGACACTGTAGCCAAAGACACATTAGATCCAAAAGTTCTTGCGCCGTCTTCTTCAGGCCTATTGCCTGAAGAAGACAAAATTGTATTTCTAAATGAATAATTAACTTCGTACACCGTGTTAACATTATCATGAAATCACATTTTTTTAATATCTGTAAAGTTGTATGTCTGAACATGTTCATGATAACATTTTATCATAATTTCCTAATCGAAATCAGCAGAACTACACTATTATTTTTGTAATTGCATCGTCTGAAATTACTAAACATATTACAATTTTGGCTTACAGGTACCTATGTATGTTAATTAAGCTCACGACTTGCAACTTTATTTGAATTTATAATTTGAAATAATTTGAATCTATCATTACCAAATTAAGTTTTAACGAGTTTTAAATTTAGAGTCTAAATTGATTTTTAAATGCCCATTTCTATTAAAAATGTCCTAAAAAGTTTAAGGATAACAATGAAATTTGAATTTTATCTCATGTGGTCGTTCTTTTATAATATATGTCAATGTATTTGTACATAGATTTATTTTCAAATTTTGATAAATATATAGAATTTTGAAGTCAAATACAATAAAAATAAGCTTACAATTAATGACTTTAGCTAAACAAGTCAATACTTTTTGTGCACTCAGCTTATTGATGATAATTTTATTCACCAATACTTAGCCTTAAATATTTCTACCTAAGTGATGCTTCATGTACGATTAAGTTAAAAACTAATATCGCAACAGTTATATTTCTATAAATAAACATTAATAATTGAAAACTAATTTCATTTCAATTTTCATTCACAGCAGGCCATTTCACGTGGTCATGTATGCAATAACAGTAACGATATGCCCATTTCGGCACACCTCAACATCCTACAGAATTAATTGATCTATCAACTGGTATAGAGATCTAGATCCTTTCGAAGTCGGCTTACAAAACTGTGTGCGGCAACATATGTACGCACAGTCGAGTCGAGCGCGAGGTGTGCAGTGTTACCTTTCTTAAACGAAGACAGAATCAAAATGTTGAAGTTAATGTTAGGGTTAATTTTATGCTGGGGTGTTGAGAGTTTCCCGGATGGGGCGCCTATAGATACCTGTGTGAAGAACCGTGCTAATCAGCCCAATCATGGGCAACACAGGACGCAACCCTTGACTACTCTACCGTACCGGGTGGCCGCATCGGCGTTAGTTTACGGCCCAAATACTCCTGTCACAGGTGATTACACTTTTTTTATTATTGTCTGATACTGCGAGTACGTTGTTGTTTTCTTCATGATTAATTAAAGTGATAATTTTTATGTGGTGTGACAACGATCTAGCTTTGAAATTGAATGAGAAATACTAGTTTTGTAAATACTTAGTATTAATAAAGTTATTAGGTACGAATAACAAAGATAGACAATTATTAAAAATTCAAGATTTTAATTTTATTAAAAAGAAAACTTTTTCTCACTAAGAATTAATCCCTGTATTGGGGGCGTGTTCATAAACATGTAAACTCACATATATAAAAAACACCCTAGACCTGGAACAACTTAGTAGGTCTTACGTTGTGCGGGAAGCGAACCCGCGATACGTCGTACCGTGTTAAGTATAATTTTAATAATAATATACTAGAACTATGTAATTAAGATTGGTTACAGTGTAAGAAGCCAGTTGTTGCTGACCACACTTTCTAGTTAAAATTTTATAATAATTCTTCTGTGCGCTTGTTTGTTACCTAATTCCTCCTAAACGACTTGACCGACTTTGATGAAATTTTGTTTCTATATTTGAGTGTGTCTCTAAATGGTTTGAAAATACAATTGGACCCGGTAGAATGCGCTGCAATCGGGTTCTCAAATTTTATTCTGACGAAAAGCCAGCTTTAGGGCAGGACAACGTCTGCCGGGATAATTAGTATAAATATGTATATATTATTATCTATTTATTGTTATTGTTGCCTGAAATGCAACAATTAAAGTAAAGTTCTGTTTGCGAATGTGGGCTGGGCTGGACAACTTTTCTTCGTTTGTTTAAGCCCAGTGGCGCTGCAATCAGATTGTCAATTGTTTTTATCTCGAAAAGCTATTCAGGCCAGACAACCTCTATCGGGTCCGCTAGTGAGATGTCAAAATTACACGCACTCCATCATAGACAGTCAGAGGTTAGTAGATAAACCGAAAAGAAGGGTAGGTACAGAATGCCTCAGAGAGACCTATGCTGAACAATGGATTAAGTAAAACTTTAGACGGAGAAGACTATGATGATAAGACCAATCCGGTTAAGTGGAAGTCAATCCTCAATCACGATATTATTTTTATAGCCCTTTTTTTCTAATGTGTGTGTGAGAACACTGTATACTCCGCGAATTCTTAGATTACTTCCTTTTACTCTCACACACATGACACTCACTTATTATTATGATTATTTTTATTGTACTTTTTATTACAATATTGACTGGTCTACATTGTCCTTACATAATATCTACTAATATTGTAATAAGGAAATATTGTAAGAACAATTTTTTTTTTAAAGAGTGACCATGGAGTTTTTTGCCGGTTCTTCTCCATAGGAAACGACCAATTTGGAACCGCGCACTAGCTTCTGACGTTTTATAAGTGCCCATGTTGGCCTATGTGAAATAAAACAACAAAATTTTGAATTTTTTGATATCCACAGTAACGATACCCTTTCAGTCAATGTGAAGTTTACTTCAACCTCTGTTTTCCGTGAGTTACCATGTTCCTGGAACGAAAATGGCAACTGAAGGAACACAGGTGGGATTTAGGCAGTACAAGTCTGACACACCACACATTGTGTAGTTAGTTGTGTATTTAGTGGGAAAACATCAAACCACTCCGGTTTGATGTTTTCCCACTAAAAACTTAAATAAAAGAAATATCAAGAAAACTAGATAAGCTTTTAGCAAGGGAACATTATTTCGTTGTCATATGCGTCTCACGTAGATACATCGACATTTGTCTGCAATGCTCTGAATGTCAGTTAAAATTCTATAGAAATCTAGCTAAATCTAAGAAATCTACATAATCAATCAGTAAAGCCACACCACAGTGTAGTCTTTTTTACCAAAGGTTAACTGGTAGAGAACGCTTATGTACCACTAATGTACATGAAGTTTAAATATATAAAGATTTCCACACTCAATGCTGCATTAATTATTTCATAAAATGAACTTATAAATCTACAGACAGAGTGTTCACATTCGCAACAAGTAAACTTTCATTCGTGATTTCGTATCTCATAATTATTTTTGCAAGCAAGCACCTATTACAAAATACTAAAACGGATATAACAAGATTAAACTATAAAGTTACTATAGAGTAGCATTCATTGATAAAATCTACCGGTGGTCGAGTGTGTAATACTCGCAAGTTCGATTACGCAAACCGAACGTATGTGTATGGTATTGTAGGTCAGACGGCTTATGGTGGTTGAACCGGTTTGCCCCAAATAAATTGGGGTAACAGGGTAACAAAATAAGACCTTGAAAACTGTCTGTATTTAGGCAGATGCGGTATAAGAGAGTAGGGTAAGTATTGAAGGATGAAAGGACCCTAATTGCTGAGTTGGCGACCCTTTCGTTTCGAGTATGCTCAAAGCAACTGTTTGTATTCCTGTACTGTTTTATATTATTTTTTGCTGTTCCCCGAAACCATACGACGTCATAAAAACCGGCGTGATATCTTTGACGATTAGAGGGTCTGAGATCTAACTAATGATGAGTAAAGGGCTGGCTCTAATGGGAGCAGCACCATATACGAGAAAAAAAACGACTTCAATGTAAAAAAACACTGAAAAGTGCAAAATCATTTTAATTTCGGAAGTCGGTGTTTCTATAATAGTTTTGTTTTTTCGTAATTTAACACCGACCTCCGAAATTAAAGTTATTTTGCACTTTTCAGTGTTTTTTTTTTACATTGAAGTCGGTTTTATTTTTGTAATTTTTTTTTTTACACATTTTAGTTAAAATACCACCAAAAGTATCCCTCATCCATACTTAAATACCTTATAGCCAGAGTGCATCTCACGACAATTCTAATAATCCCAAACACGGTTAGATTACAGTAATATATTAGAGAGTTCCGGTGCCTAACTTCATGCTTCATCATCAGATCAGTTAGATTTATTCCCCCTCTTCCTTCAGTCAGTCATCGACTACACGTATAAACAAAGCAATTTTACTTGTTACGACGGTTCTGCTGTGACCTTATGAGGTGTTCTGTTCCATATCTTCGGAAGCATAACCGTTTAATAAAAAAAAAATTCAAAATCGGTCCACAATTGACCGAGAAATCGGTGAAAATACATTAAAAAAAACATTCAGCCGAACATAGAACCTCCTCCTTTTTGAAGTCAGTTAAAAAAGCACCCTGCACATCTGCCTGTAGTCTGGATTGACAGATTGCAAGATAAGAAAACAACAAAAAAAAATTGCTGTTGCCGCTAAGTATATTGTATTGCCAGCGTCGAACAAATTATGTATTTTTTACTAAAATTGGTTACTAAATAAAGTGAACTAAGTGGGGGTATATTCATAAACGCTTTCAAAACAGATGGTAACGGTACAGTTGCTCAATTTTTTCTCAATCTCGTGTACAGTAGTTTTATATGCCCTAGGCCACTGGATTTAGGTCACAGCATAGGGTCACTGGTTGTGAGTGTATGACTCACAAACGGAGCACTTAAGTTTATCATAACATGCGTTGCGCAGTAACAAGTTGAACACACAGAACCTTCCAACTCATTTCAAGTGCCCTTTCAGTCCGATCAAGAAAATGCGACGAATTTAGTTAGGAGATGACGTAACATCACTCCTGGTTTTCTTCAAGGGTTTGGTTGTTGGTTGAGGAATAGTAGAGGAATATTGCTGAGAGATTTTTTGACATTTATCGTGGCCCTGGAAGATAGTCTGACACTTCCTCTCACACCATCCAGAGCGGGAAAGTTATTTTATGGTTTCTCTTAACATAAAAAGTTTCCTATATAGTACAACTACATTCACCAGGACCTGTATACCATGACGTTTAAAGTAAGATTTTTTCATTCTTATTTCCAGTGTGGGTAAGAGATGGCGCTAGACAACCTGTATAGCTCTGTCTCTTACCCACACTGAAATAAGAATGAAACAATCTTACTTTGAACGTCATGGTAACGCCGCTATTAAGTTGAAGTCCCATGATGGTCTAAGTTGGTAAGAATGTTGAGAAAACTTCATCGTTTACAATTTTGTCTCTATAATCGCCCAGTAATTATGCTGAGTTAGTAACGCTTTGGGAATGAGAAATACAAAGTACAATTTTATTCTATGGACGGCACGGCTGTGCTGCGGGTTTGATTCCCGCACGGAACAAATATTTGTAAGGCCTAGCGATAGGTGTTTCGGTGTCTTGTGTATGTGAATTTACATTTTTGTGAACACACCCATACAGGAGTAATTCCTAAAAAAAAATATATATTTTTTCTATTTTTTTTTCGTTTATTAACAACAACATTAATACATTCTTTCTAATGTATTTACATACCAGCACAAACCATCGTGGGTTTACCAGCGGTACAGATACCGGCATGGATCTTGAGCGCTGACTTCCACTTGCGCAGAAGTGAAATATCGGGTCTCTTTAGTGGTATGAAGTGAGACGCGGGGGCGGGTAGTGCAATCCTTGTACAGTGTACAAGGATTGCACAGTGCAACCCAGTGCAGTGCAGTGTGTTGGATTGTGCAGTGTGTGGTGCACGCCGATGTGTACGATGCGCAAAGCGATCCACACTTTTTCGTCGAGCGCTCAAGTTTCGTTTCGTGCCTGTATCTGTATGTCAGAAGCGATGCCTGAGGCATTAATTCCGCCTCTGTGCCTTTATGTGCCTGAAGTGTATGTAAAAAAATAATAAATAAGCGACAAACTCGGCACCAAACATACTTTACGTGAACAGAGGTATACATCGTAGGTATACATACAAAGTCATCATCCAAAAGATACTTTCTAGATCGCATTATAATTTAGAAAGTATCTTTTAGTCTTGATTTTTTTATTCCTCTCTGTTATTTTGCGAAGGTTGATTCAATGTTGTTGTCTAATAAATTAATACCATACGACTTGTTAAACTTTCTTTTATTTACTAACATTTAAAACTCAAATTCCAGTAACAATCGAAGGATCAGAGCCTTTCAAAGGGTTCTTCATTCAAGCGCGCTCAGTCGAGCACAACGAATGGATCGGAGCGTGGGAACCGGCCCCTAACACGACCGTGCATCCGGAATGTTCAAGCATCACACATGGCGACCCTGAATTCAAGACACGAGCTACGCTGCGTTGGAGAGCTCCGCCTGATAGCCAAGGAAGGGTTTATTTCACGTAAGTTGTTTTGGATATTTTATAAAACATCACCTCCACGAGATTATCCTATCACTTCATCACATAACAAACACTCACTACACATACACACACTCACTGCACATACACACACTCACTCACTTCACTTCTTCTTCTTCATCATTTTATTATTTGTGTACAATAAAGAATATATCTATCTATCTAAAGGCGAAAGTTTGTGAGTGTAATGTGTGTATGTTTGTTACTTCTTCACGTTCGAACGGCAGAACGGATTTCGATAAAACTTGACACATGAGTAGAACTTGTCCTGGAATAGCGCATGGGTTAGGACTTTTTATCTCAGGAGAAGGTCCCCTGGTAATAATTTTCTACTATTAGGTACTCTGGTAAAGCCGCTGTTTCTATAATACTTAAGTCGCCGCGATAATACGCCTCCGAAGAGTGTCATAGTCGAGCAAAACATCAATTCATGGCCAATCGCTTGCTCGTAGAGGTGGGTTATTGAGAAAAAACTCTGCCGATGTTCATACCTACAGAGTTCAATGACTTACCCATTTTCATACTTTCAGGTAGGTACCCACCTAATATACCTAAGTACCAAATGCGGGGTGAACAGAAACATAATTTACGCTTCCGATTGGATAAAGCATCGAGTAAAAAATACAATTCATTAATAAATTGTAGTACCTAAGTAGGTATTTATTATAAATGCTACTTACAATTAATATTTAAATAACATGGAAATAGTCTTCAGTTTTGTTTCTATTGAACTCATTTGACGGTGCTCACATGTCAATACAATACACATCTTTTACTATGAGAACAACATATTGCTAAGGAATGAAGTCACCTATGAGAATGATATCCCAATGAAAAATCGTGTTTAGAAAGATCGTTATTCGTTATACCTAAATGTAGCGTTAATAAGTGGATACCATAGGAAACACCGTTTTAATGATTTCAATAATAAATGTTTATTATCCTTTTCTTGATATATATGTAGGACTGGAAAGTGTGTTTCAGTAATATTTCATGAGACATACTCCCCAGTGATAACTAAAAGAATATTACTGAAACCACTGAAACACACCTTTCAGTAGGTAATGTAGGTATATAAAGTAAAGCATAATAAACAGGTATTATTGAAATCTTTAAAAACAGTATTTCCTTTGGTGTCCACGTATTAACCCTAACAGGTTATGTATCCAGCGGCCTTACCAAGACCTGTACCATGACGTTTAGTGATAATAGGCAGAGCTATACTAGTTGTCTAGCGCAATCTCTTACCCACACTGGAAATAAGAATGAAACAATCTTACTTTGAACGTCATGGTAACCCCGCAAGGACAGGCGTGCGAGCGGGAAAGAGGAATAGAGCTATACACCCTACATCCATCCCTTTACCAGTTTAGTTTAGGTCGTCAAACTGACCGCGTTAAAAGCTCGTGGTACCGCCTCAGTAGACCAAATTGATTCTTTCTAATATACTAAGATGTGCTTTGAATACCTGTGTACTTGTGGAGTTCCTCCTTGGGGCCCCTGAGCAGGTATCAGATGAGAAAGGGAACTAAAAATAGCGGTAGAATATTATTCTAAAGTAGTATCATACGTGTCAGACCATGGACCAAAACTTCTGTCAGACGCTTTAAAGCTTCGCAAAAAGTAAATAAACTTTACTTGTTTTTACATGTCTGATTTTTGAATATGTTATTAAGGTGACTATTACAAAGTTATATTTCATTAGTAAATAAATAAATTGATAATAATAATTAATTAATAGATAAATTTTATTGACCAAACATCCAGTCAGTGCATAAAGAGTTCTCAACTCGGTTTGGTCACTACGATTAGTCTGACTACTGAAATATAACTTTGTAATAGTTATCTCAATAACATATTTAAAAATCAGACGTATATAAGCGGTTCCGCCGGTGGCCTCGACGGCCTGACTCCTCAACACTTAAAGGATCTCTTAAGCTCAGGCGCCGGGGAAGCTGGTGAGTCGCTTTTGAAGGAACTTATGGCTCTAGTTACTCTTATGCTCTCCGGCGGCGTGAACGATGCCGTCGTCGATGTCTTGTACGGGGCCAATCTATGTGCCCTGCGCAAGAAAGACGGTGGCATTCGTCCTATCGCTGTCGGTTGCACCTATAGGCGTATGGCAGCTAAAATCTGTTGTAAACTTTATAGCCAAACACTTACTAACAAATTCCAGCCCCTACAGCTTGGCTTTGGTTCAAGAGGGGGCTGTGAAGCTGCCGTACATGCCCTCGCTACCTTCCTAAATTCGGATAAGTGTGAGGTCATCCTCAAGGTTGACGTTAAAAACGCCTTTAATTCTATTAATAGGGACACTTTGTTGGCTGAAGCAAAAAAAGAACTTCCAGAAATTTTTGGCTTTTTGTGGCAATGTTATAGGCATCCATCAAAATTATTATATAGAGACAATGTTTTGGAATCTGCAGTTGGATGCCAACAAGGTGACCCTCTCGGGCCAGTCATTTTCAGTTTAGCTATTCATCCTATCATCCAACAATTAAATTCAAAATTTAACGTGTGGTATTTAGATGATGGAACCCTGGGAGGTGACGTAAATACTGTTTTAAACGATTTCCAATTTCTGAAGGAGCAGTTTCGATCCATCGGCCTTGACCTCAATCATTCAAAATGTGAAATTTTTGTTTCTGACAATACTGACAGACAATCGACACTTCAGAAATTCAATACAATAGCACCAGAGATCAAAATTTTAGAAAAATGTTCACTGCACCTCCTAGGTTCTCCAATTTTGGAAGACAGTTTTTCTTTATTCGTTGACGATAAAATTAATCGTTTCAACGATATTTCGGATAGGCTTTCAAAAATTAACTTACATTCGGCTTTTACCCTCATTAAATATTGCTGTTTTGCTCCAAATTTTATGTATTTTCCTCGCTCTTCCTCTTTATGGAAACAGCCACAACTCTTGGACAAAATTGATCAAACCATTCGATCCGCTTTAACGTCCATCTTAAATGTGGCCCTGGATGACCGAGCGTGGGTACAAGCCACGCTACCCATCCGTTTTGGCGGGCTCGGCATCCGCAAAATTTCTAGTATAAGTCTACCGGCGTTTCTGTCTTCGGTCCACAGCACTCAACAGTTAGTTGAAAGCATCTTAACTCCATCATTGGTCGACTGTGAGGTGCCGTGCTTGACCGACGCCGTGAACGCCTGGAAAGTGGCTTGCCCGGACAAGGCGTTGCCCGAGAATCCATCTTCCCAGAGACAGTGGGATGAGCCGCTCTGCAGGTTGGTACGGAATAATCTTATCAATACGTCCACCAATACTGCTGAGCGCGCCCGCCTTCTGGCTGTGGGTGAATGGGAATCGGGCCTCTGGCTACAGGCTCTACCGTCACCTAACATAGGAACTATGCTGAGTGACACCACCTTCCGGATCGCTACATGCTTGCGTCTGGGTGCTCCTAGTGGAGCTCCACATCGATGTCAGTGCGGCGAAGCAGTCGACCGCCTCGGACACCATGGCCTATCATGCAGTAGAAGCGCTGGTCGGATAGCACGACATGCCAGTATTAATGACATCATCCGCCGAGCTCTTGTCACCGCTGGGGTGCCAGCTGTTTTAGAACCCAATGGCTTGGCACGTGACGATGGGAAGAGGCCAGACGGGATGACTATAATGCCTTGGAAATTGGGTAGGCCTTTGGTGTGGGATGCAACATGTGTCGACACCCTTGCGCCATCCCATCTTTTGAGTACGGCAGGTTGTGCTGGGGCGGCTGCTGCAGGTGCAGAAAACCTCAAACGGCGTAAATATAATAACCTCATCGGAGGTTATATATTTGAGCCGTTCGGGGTTGAAACACTGGGGCCATGGGGTCCGAGCGCTCATCGAGTTGTTCGGGATATCAGCAAACAGCTGGTCGACTCTTCGCGTGACCAGAGGGCTGGGCTTTTCTTTGGTCAACGAATTAGCATTGCCATCCAGCGTGGCAATGCTGCCAGCGTTCTGGGCACTTTTCCCATTGACATCGATGTGGACGAATTTTTTGATGCCCTATGAGTTCTTTTTCTACCAGTTTGTACATAATATTATTTTCAATTTGTTTAAATATTTATTAAGTTATAATATTTATTAGTTAAGATGTATATAACATAAATAAAGGTATTGTAAATCCTGATTATATCATGGAAAAATATAAAATCAGACATGTAAAAATAAGTGAAGTTCATTTTTTTTTTGAGCTTTAAAGTGTCTGACAGAAGTTTTGGTCCGTGAAAAGTGTCTGACACATATGATACTACTTTAGAATAATATTCTACAAAACATCATAAAAATCAGCCATAAAAATTTAAGTTACTCTTATTTTTAATTCCCTTTCTCACCTGGTACCTGCTCAGAGACTCCAAGAAGGAGCTCCATAAGTTTACAGGTATTCAAAGCACATGAGACGCTACTGAGAACATAAGGTTTCATCTATGTGTATAAAAGTTATATCAGACAGCTCTGGGATCTTGGTCTATAATGCTCTGCGCTGAAATTCGAAATAATGTCGATACCGTACTGTATATTTTCCTTATTGGAAACTTATTGACTACTTTCCACAGGGCACAGATTACAGCGACTTGTTACTGATTAATAACAAACGTTATACTGGGGGAATTCTAATAAACAAAACACTATTTAGGTTAGAAGATAATTCTAGTACGTTCGCAGTTCACATGTGAACTTTAAAGCCCTATGATTTTCCTGCTACGATATTACGACATCCTTAAATGATTTAATTATAGCTGTCAATCGTAGTACATACTTAGAACGACCCATACTTGGATTTTGAGGCAAAGCGTGATAATGAGGTTGTTAACCCGCGGCCTAATAGCACTATACTCCTTTCACTGCAGATAGGTACATATGTAGTTGTGTAACAACCAATGTGCTGCCATTAGTTAACGTAAACTGACCTTAAGATAAACCCTGAGTACGTAGAATGTGTATTAAACAAGTATGATCACACTAAACTAGATCATTTTGAAGCGCAGACATAATTAGCCTTGAATTTATTATTCTGAAGTAATTGCGACGTCGGCCATCCAGTGACTTGCGTTTTGAATAATCTTCATGTTTATATGATACACAGTTTTGTAATGTTTCGATTATTGGACATTAATCAGCAAGTTTTTATTTGATGGTAATGAAACGTACCTTGGCTGTTTCACAAGCTTTTAGCACAAGTGATAAACCGAAGATGATATTGGTAAAAACTAGATTCAACAAGTGTGTAATAAGGTCAAATGTTTCATACGGGTAAGGGTTATCCGATTCAGTGCTATAAAGTTTTAAAAACATTTCTTTCATAACAAGCTTTTATCGCGCGGTATACACCTCATCAAGACCTGGGCATGCCATAATTATGGCGGTAAGTCCTCTCTTTGAGGAGTGGCGGGAAAGGCAACACGGCGTCCTTACCTTCCGCATGACGCAGGTCCTCACCGGACATGGTAAGTTCGGGAAGTTCCTGCAACGGATTCGTGCGGAAGAAACGCCCGGGTGTCACCATTGCGTGGACCGCCCGGAGGACATGGTGGAGCATACAGTAGAGGTGTGCCCCGCCTGGGCAGAACACCGCCGTGTCCTTGTGGGGGCAATTGGCGGCAGCGATCTCTCGCGCCGGGCCTTGGTACAGGCCATGGTCCGGAGCGAGGAGGAGTGGCAGGCGGTCGACTTCTTCTGCGGAGCAGTAATGCTAGCAAAGAAGGCCGCACGTGCACGCGTGAGGCAATAGCCCCCGCGCCTCAGCCGGGATTCCGATCCCGATTTCCGGTAACAGTCCGAAACGAGTCCATGTCGTCGACGGCGCGTAGTGTTCCACGTGTGCCTCAAGGAGATGTCAGCAATCGTAGGGGCCCAGCAAGGTCGAAACCTACTGGGGCCAAGAGTCTGATTCTGAAAGGATGACTCGGCCCTGGGGTGAAAGGCAACGAAGGAACAGGAGTGGGTTTTTAGTAAAAGTCTGTCACAATCTCGCATTCCACCCAAGAGAGGGGGATGTCATTGGATGATTTTCCCATCGGAAAAAAAACCTGATTAAGACCATTCAAAATATATCAAACACGTAGGTAAGTATCTAGCTGTATTTGCAACTTGAATACTTGGAGCAATAAGTATTAAAATGAATATTGAAACTCTGAATCCATAATATTATCACCACCACGGAATTTCTTTTCCGTGATCACCACTATTGAACTATAATGTAAGCACCAAGTACCTATAAATGTTTCTTTAAGTATAGCATTAGCGAGAGAGTTAAATCAACCAAGAAAATATTTAAGTTAAATTTGATTCTACAATAATCAATGTATTAGTTTGTTATAATGAATTTTATACTCTTATGGTAATCACGTAATAAAACTTACCGAATGCAAAATAAGTCTCACGAATACTCACAACAAAACGAACTGCAAACACAAACCAGTCACGACATGATTAGGCACGTGGACGCGGGAAATGTATTCGTCGCTTACTCGCTTGGATGGAATTTAACGCGCCGAATATGACCGATCACAGCTCGAGAACTCCCGAATGCAGTTTCGGCAGGTTTGCCGCCGAAACCAAAACTCGTTTTTTTTTTTGCCGAAACCGAATTCGGTCGGACACTAAGTTTTTTTTCTCGAAATTAACATCTTTTTATTTTTAAACAACAACAAAACAATATACCTACTGTTTTTAAAAACTGTGTGTAATACAGTTTAATATTCTTTGAAGAAAACATCTGCAAGTGCGTTATTGTACGTTGAGTCGATTTGGTTGCTCGCAAGTGTAATTTCATGCATGAAAAAAAAGCATTGTATTTATTCAAGTCATCTTCGTCGCTTTGAACCCATAGATAACGCGTATGATTGGCATACATGTTTTGTAGCTTATGACTGAATTAGTTTCTAATCAAATTTTATTCGACTATTGCACAACCCACCCTCCTTGTTTTAGTGTTTTACTTTACTGGAGTTAGAGTGAAGGGATTTTCACAAATCATATAGATAACTAGAGAATGACCGAAGATTTGTGGTCTCTTTACCAATGCGCGAGCGTTTGGATATGAATTTAGAGCTTGTCTAGAAAAGGCGAAAGAACGCGATTTTCGCGATCATTTTGAATTCGCACGATGCTTGTGGACGCGATGTATTAGCGCCTAGCATCTCCCTATCGCGCGGATTTCGTTTCGCAGCGACTTCGCCCCTTCTGGACAAGCTCTAAGTAGAATTCTCACTGGCAGGTGAAGCCATAGGTTGAAATTTTCCTATACAAAATCGATATGTCTCAGGCAGATAATGTACTAGACTAATTCAATTCAAGTCATCTGACGCACGGCCTGCACGCGTGGACAAGTAAACAAAGATTTACTAGTCATGTCGGCCTAAACAACACTGTCTCATGTAATCAAAGCAATTCTGTAAACACTCACTATTACTCTTTAGTTTTCCTTGTGTGACTTGCATTCATGAGTAAGATTCATAATAACAATGTTTTGTTTACAGAGGCACCGTGCTGAAGAATTATGGTACTTTCTGGTCGGACCTCATCGCAGAAGCGCCACAGGATCCATCGCAATTACAAATACTTGGCTGAAGATGCAAGCGGTTGAAACGTCAACTGATATTTTCAACACTCGTGAAGTATTGCTTCGAAACTTGTTGCTTTAAACCCACATGTAATAATACTCTATTATAGGCTAAAAATAATTTTAAATAAAACTAAATATAATTATGGATACGTATATTAGAACATTACATTAAATAACATAAATGCGTCATTTTAACATCAAGATCGATACATACATTTGTGTGAGAATCTCGTAGTTATCACAAAATTAGCAAAACGTGTTCAAGTCATTATCTGACAACGTGTTAAAATATCATTACAGTGTGTCAAATGTCGTTCTTAATTGATAAGCAGTTGTATAAAAATATGACTCTCATATTTCTGTAAAGGTACGTTTTCACAGGCTAGTTCGAGGAATATTTAGTTTTAAAACTAGAAGCGCGGAAATATTAATGTCAATTTTAGCAGTTTTATTTTTACTACAGTAATATGGAGAGATGGTAACTGGTAACTGATAATACAATATTTTTATTATGTATTACACATACTTTGCGATTCTATGCATAATGAAAATAGAGCAGGAAGAACAAAGAAGAAAAAATAAAGAAAGGAAGAAGAAATGGGTCAAATTTGGGACGACCGCGCCTCTAGTGTTACGGATTTTTTGTCTTTTTTTTTGAAATTGTAAAATATTATTGTAGTTAGTATTGTATAATGTAGAAGCATTTTTTCAAAGTTTGTAAATGTGAGTACCATGGAGCAATTATTTTGGTTTTTAGGTTATTATTGGACTTGTTTGACATAAATGAGCATGGCAGTTGAGTTTGTCATGCTCACTCAAATGTCTCACTGATGGCTCTTCTGTCACCTACGGGGATTGAAGACCTAAACGAGATGACCCGAAAACAATGGTCGGACCAAATTGATGCGGGCGGACACATCAACAAGGCTTTCTACACGCTTCTCCGCATTATTTTGGCAAGATTCACCCTGGCTGAAAAATATCACCCTTCCTTGCTTTTCACGTCTTCGACATTTATCCAGATCGTATATATTCGCTTGATCCTAAATAAATTATGTAAAAACGTACCTTTAACACAGAAGTATGTACATAGCATATTGTTTTATCACATTAGCAAGTTAATAATAATAATATATTTTTAGCTTTAAAAAAAGTGAATAAGGTGCAGCCAACGGAGGAACTGCTAGCAATCATTAATCATTATTAGAGACCAAATTATTTACTAACAAAAAAAAACTGCTGAAATATTCATAAAACTTGCATCACAGCACAGAAACGAATGTAATAGGATATCTTTATTTTACTTTTCTTATTTACTTATTTGGTAACCGTAAAACAGCACAATGGATTTGGTCACAATTCAAAGATGTTTTTTTTTTGTGTGGAACCAAGTTACTCCTTAAAACATCAACTATCAAAAAAAATCAGTCAAAGTTTCGTTCAAATGGCTAAAGCAATTTCGGAGATTAGCCGGAACAAACAGATATACGGACAAAAATGGTATCGAAAATACTTTCATATACATTTAGTAAAAATAAATATTATGATATTACAAACAGACACTTCAATTTTAATGTATAGATGTCAAGTAGGTAGTCCCTTTCTTTTTTCTACGCCTTTCTATTTTGAGCAAGTATGGACCGGTCTTACCTTGCATTTGGATGTCTCACAGGACTAATTTATATAAAGTTATATTTTTAACTATATTAAGCCGCAGGCTATTTCGAAACTCGACTTAACGAGACTGCTGACTTGACCTAGACTTCATTTATTTTTTGTGTAAAGAAAGACTAAACTCCGACATCAAATTAAATTGCGTAAAAGATACAACTGGATGTGAGCAGTGGTGGCCGAGTGGTAACGGCCCCGACTTACGAGATGTAAGTCGCGGGTTCAAACCCAGCCGGGCGAATTACTTTGTGAAATTTATTTCATCACCACTGCTCTCAAAACGGTGAAGTAAAACATCGTGAGGAAACCGGCATGTCCTAGAACCTAAAGTTCGGAGACATGTGACATCCATCAACCCGCACTGGGCCCGCGTGGTGGATTACAGCCCATTCCCTCTCCTAGAGAGGAGGCCTGAGTCCCAGCAGTGGGAACATTATAAGGCCGACTCTGCTATGCTAAAAGATACAAATTTAATGAATACTGACTTCGGTACACAAAACAAGAGAGCTACCCTACTAGCTACAAGACTTATTATCATAAAATAATCAGGTCTCTAATAACGTATACAATAAGGCCGCTTGTGCATGTTAAGAAAAGTCGCCGGGCCCATGCAAGTTTTTGTGTCATTTCTACACACGAACTGTGTACACTGCTTTGGTGCTGACCAAGAAAAAAATCTTGTCTGCGCTAGACACGAAGCGTGAAGTTGCTATATGGTGTGGTAAGGGGCAGGGTAAGTATGGGAGTGGCACGATAAATTTTCGACAAAATTCTTTCCGTGTACATGATGAATTGGGTCTTATCTGACGCAGACACGGTGAAATTTCTTAGCTTCTACAAGCGCCCTAAAGCTATAAAAGCGTTAGTTTTTGTACCGTTACCATGTTCCTAGTTCACTAAAATCTTACGCGCCCGCCTTTTGTTTCATAACCGGTTGCTTGATGTCCATGAGATCGCAGAGTTCGTTCCTGATGGGCCTCAGTTCTGAAACTTCTTTCTCCCAGTCTGTTTCCGCCAGAACTGACATTATCTGCGATAGAAAATTCATGTTGTAAATAAAACTTGTGAATTGTAAAAAATATTGACTCGTGGCAGTGGGCAGACATTGCTTGCTGAATAGATGGTCGATGGGGACGAAAGGTTCTGGAGAGCCGACCACGTACCGGAAGACAGCGTTGGAGGGCCTCCCACAAGGTGGACCAATGACCTGGTGAGGGTCGCGGGAATCAGATGGATGAGAGACGCACAGGACCGGTCGTCGTGGCGACACTAGGGGGAGGCGCTATGTCCAACAGTGGACGTCTTTCGGCTGGAATGATGATGTTTTACCACTTTTAGAAGTCAATGAACGTAAACAAACTGTTTATAATAATTATGATAAATTTTTGTTTATGACGTCAAGGTATCATAAGCCTTTAGCTTTTATACTCCTTCAAGAAGGTATTCTGATTAATTATTACATTTTATTCTGATATATCGGCGGCTATTGACACATTAGATTACATAACAAATGTAAGCTTTATACGCATTAAGTACTTAAATAAAAAATCTGTACAAAAACCCGCCATTTTTTGCGTATAACCTTTTGACCGATGATGACTATACATTGGAGAGTCAAAATATTGTTGTTTGTATATAGTCACAATCTATGTGCACGTTTTTTTCTATTTTCTTCTGGGTTCGACAGATATTTACACGTGTTTGTTACATGTGATATGTTTTGTAAAAAGATATTGTTGTATTTAGTAAGTTAGCTCTCTTCATGCAGTAAGTATGTTGGGTGTATTTTGGTTTACTGTGGCCCTGGAACGCGAAAGACTACTGAAATAACACAGATTGGTTGTCGTCCGTTAAAGGCTGACACACCCTTCTCGCTCCACCTACAGCGCAAGAAGTTACTTGATTATTTGATGATTTCCCAGGAGTGTTGAACTGTAGTAATTGTAGCACTTTAGAGTGTTGGGTCAGTAAACTGTACTATGAACTTCATTTGAGCGTCTACAGAGGGCATGCGGGCGCGGGAAGCGGCGCGAGCTGTTTATTGAGCTATATAATATATATTATAATAGCTCAATACTTTCGCATTGAACAATAATAATTTAAAATTTTGATTTTAAATTTGTCGTTCTTAAAAAAGTTTATTAATGTTGATTAATCATTTCATTAGACAATCTGTCTATAGTACCTACCTTGTTCTTTAGTATCTTACAGTACAAGTACATATTGTGTTGTGTTCATTTAGTAGGTACAGGTAGGTTATAAATATATTTCTTGATAATAGCTAGTTTCATTTTTATATAATGGTTTCTTTTTATATTTTTATCAAACATAATTAGTAATATGGTACGCAGTATGTAAATAAGACATGTATGTATTTGTCGTTCGATTAGTGTGCATTTCTCTTCTCACACTTCGCCAATTTTTAGAGTAATCAAATGAACATGCAGCATGAGCACCCATGAGATTTTCTAAAAGCCGGCGCCCCTGCGGTGAGCAAACATACCAGCACCATATCTCGTGTTTTTATTTTATCGTCTATTTTTCAGCATTATACAGAAAAATAGGTAATATTACGCATCTCATTAGGGAATCTTGGTGTTTTAGTACACGAGGATCTTTCCATACTTTCGTGAAAATTTTCCACTGCTTTATCATCAAATGACTTCTTCCGCTCTTGGATGGAGATGTCAGCAAAACTGAAGGGGCCCACCCAGTAAGGCTGATACCTGCTATGGAAGCGATAATGTTTGAAAGAGTGACCGTGGCTCTACCTAGAACGCAAAGGGTTTGGGCAAACAGTCTAATTTCTTTTTCGTAACTTCCGGTATTTGTGGTTGAGGATAAATATAAGTCTACAATCGTGACATTATCACATAAATTAAATATCAATAAAACGCCAATTATAATTGATCGACTAGATATTTTTTCGTCGATAAAATGACCATTAATTCTAATGACATAAACAATTTTTTTGTCGATTGTGTATTATGAAAACCACGACACGCATTTCGCCATGTGAATTTTTGTATTTGCCGTTAAGACACCAAGCCAGTTATTTTATGGTATTACATATTGACCCTCAAGACATTTTTTTGTGTATTCAAGTGTCTTCTACCTTTTATGGTTATATTATTGTGCGCCACAATATTGAATAATATCAAAAAGGGGAGTCTGACAATAGACCGTAGTAGCCACCCTAAACGGGTCGATGTTATATCTTGCGGTAATGAGTATGCAGCTCCGTCCGTGAACGTTTCGTAGAAGCGCACGGTGGAACATCGTCGTTCATATATCGGTCAGCGTAGCAAAGATCTCCGGTCAGTTTAGGGTTTTGTTGCATACTACACCGGTTGTTTCAGGCCTTGATTAGGTTGAAGAGCTACAGCGTTGGCGACGGCATGCGCGAAATTTACACATGCAGTGAAGAGAAGCCGGCCGTGACAGAACGGTCTCGCTAGCGAGCGATCGTCTATTTCAACAGCCTGACGGAACATATCTAGCCTCTATTGATAGTTTATACCGCGCACATCGAAGGACTGGGACAATTTGCCTGCTGCGGTCTTCCCGTCCAACTATAATTTAGGTGTCTTCAAGGCTAGAGTGAATAGGCTCTTAGTAAACTAGTGCGCTTCACCATCAATGATTGCATCTCTGCTTACCATCATGCAGGATCGCAGTCAAGCACTGATTTATATCAATTAAAATAAAAAAAAGCTACAAGCTATAACTCGCGATGCTCTGTGGTCCCTTTACTTTGACAGCACACCCCACTCTCCTTATATTAATGGTCTTAAATATTATAACATTACTTGTTCGATGTTATCCTGTGGTACAGAGCACACGTCTCCGTATAACGTGAGCGCTTCGTACAGACGCGCAGCGGCACATCGTCGTACGTAGCGGTCGGCGTAGCATAAGTAGATCACCAGCTGACCCAGGGATTTGCTGCAGACTGAACCTCCAACCTGGGTGACATATTGTCAGGTTTTTAAAACAGCTTTTTTCAAGACTACTTAGGGTGTGATTAGCAATCTAATTGGACTTACTCCAGGATTTGGCTACAATACGATATTCAATCGCAAAAGATGCTATTAAAAAAACCACGAAACAGAACACGAATAAACAAATACATTATACTATCGGAAACAACCAGGCAATGTGTCTGCTACAACAATGTAATCAATCTCCAGCAATCACCGCCAGAAATGTATTGGACCTGCTCTGCAGCTGCGCACTGAATGCTGCTGTGAAATGAAAAGTCGGTGCGCGCTTCCGCAAATATACTCCAAGCACTACAGAAGCCGGGCAGTACTAATACGGTCCTGAATGCGTTGTACTGTATACGGAGGCAGTTGAGAGCAGTGGTGGCCGAGTGGTAACAGCCCCGACTTACGAGTTGTAGGTCGCGGGCTCAAACCCAGCCAGGCGTATTACTTTGTGTAATTTATTTCATCACCACTGCTCTCAAAACGGTGAAGGAAAACATCGTGAGGAAACCGGCATGCCCTAGAACCAAAAATTCGAAGACATGTGACATCCACCAACCCGCACTGGGCCCGCGTGGTGGATTACGGCCCGTTCCCTCTCCTAGAGAGGAGGCCTGAGTCCCAACAGTGGGAACATTATAAGGCCGACTATGCTATGTATACGGAGGGCACAGTAAATCGCACGTGTGTAGGAAGCCCATAGGCTGCATGTGTATGATGAAATGCAAAAAGCTTTCAAAAGTGATCTATTTGATTGCTATTGAGCTTATTACCAGACGTACCAGTGCAAGCTTTAACAGCTTCGTATGATTTTAAACCTCTAGCTTGCCTACTGTTTGAAACAATCCCATCGACCCGGTATTTGTGAATTATTTAGCATATCACAAAAACCATAAAAAAATATCTCACAAGTTTGAGATTAGCATGTGGTGGAACTCAATAAATTAGGCTCACTGATTTACGTTCATAATTAAACTACAAAGATCTCTCACAAGTCCACAAAACATTGGTTTATTCCAATTGCCTGACAATAAAATATTGATAATATACCAGGATAGTTATGCTATGACATTACCTGAATTAATTGACACAAAACGTTGATCGAATCCAAGAGCTTATAAATGTTCTTTCCACCTCGCAGTTCCAACTGCAGATACTTCAATATGTCCATGGCAAAAGTCGATTCTGGATCGTCGAGTATTGGCGAAATGGAACCTAAAAACAAAATATTTTCAAATAAAATAAAAAAAAATTATAAGGGGACAAAATTTCCGGCAGCATACGGCGCGCAACACTTTCAAATTGTCCAACAACAAGTCCCGCATAACGTGAATGCGTTGTAAAATGTTGGGAGGCAAGTAGCGGTACACTGGAAAACGTGTTATGTTCGAGAAGTGACTGAACAGCTTGGGATTTCGCTGGTTATACAGCTACATACATCCCATAAGTTTCGCAACACCATAGGTACTTATCTGCCTGTCGCATCTAGTTCTTCTCTAAAACCTTCTTTTTAGTGTGTGGGAAATCGTCAAATTACTCCTATAGTTCTGATTGGAGCACTTTTATGAGTTTTCAGAAACTCTCTTATGAGTTTCAGACCATGCTACTCAGACCTACCCGCGTTCCTTCAGTTACCCTCAGGCAGCTTTCTTATAACTTATTTATTGATATAAAAGTATTAAAGCCTCAGATACATTAGAACACAAAATGTGCATAATGCGCAACGCTCAATCTACGTGACGCGCTGCACCGTTGTTATGTGTCGCAACTTGCCACTTATTTTACGATACATTCATGTGATGCATGTTGTTGTACAATTTGATAGCGTCATGTGGGACACTTTATCCCATAGTTTTGAGACTTAAAGCTTACCGGAACTCAACAACCGATCCAAGAAGTTGAAGATAGGTCCGGTTATCCTTTTGACATGCAAGTTGTCTGCGAATACTTTGATGATGGTGTCGCAGATGGACGTCAACATTTCTTTGTTGCTGTGCAGAGTGTTTAGATATGCGTAGAGGGATTGAGTTGTGTGCTTTACCTGTCAACAAAATAATAGCATCATTTATGGAGTTTCCTAGTGAATGGTGTGACAAGAATGCATAAAGTGTGATATGTGTATATTAGATGAACTTGGAAAGTGGCGGTAGTCAGTGAAAACTTGAAAGGGAATGTGCAGTGTGTCAGTGTAGTAGTCTTCAGTCTAGCTACATAATTAACTATAGTAATAAAAAGCCAATACTTTTTTGTAAGATGTTGGTTATTGAGGAAGCAAAGTCAAAGACGGATAAAATATCCATCCTTGGAGTTCAAGCTTCCTTGTACCAAATTTCATCAAAATCGGTTCAGTAGTTTAACTGTGAAAGCGTAACCGACAGACAAGAGTTACTTTTACATTTATAATATTAGTATGGACGGATTAGCGTTTGTCACATGTCATGACATAGGCGTCCAGGACACATTTTGCTTTGTCGTGTATACACGACTGTGGCGGTTAAAACTTTATTAGTAAATGATTATGAATATGATATACAGGGTAAATACATACCAAACTCTCAGTCAACTCTCCACCGCTGACAATCAATCCCTTAATAACGTTGTATCTATAGTCAGCATAGTTCAGCAGCTGGACGAATCTCGGCATAGTATGCCCCGGGAACAGCCACAGTACCACGTTAGAGTTCTCGCTCGTGATTGGCTGGTCAATATCTTCGATCTCCTTTGAAGGTTTCAGTTCTACCTCTTCGCATGGGAAAATGCGTTTTAAGGCGTCGTGGTGGGGGATGTTTAATATTGGTGGTTCGCTGTGGGGGAAAAGTGTTATTGTGATTTATGCCAAGTATTTTAATTGCGTAGACTAATTATAAATATTGATACAAAGAAAACTTTTTTATATTGTATAGAATATTAATTACTGTAATATGATTAGTTTATACATAAATATATTATTAAAAATATATAAAGCTCATTAGATAGAGATTATATTAAAGCCAACGAAGCTCTAGCCCTTCGAAAGTCGCATATAAAACTCCCCTAATGTCATCGTATTTTGTAAGTCTTAGTTATAATTAGTTTTAAAATCTTCGGAAAAACGAAGATTTCATCGCTAAACAGATGTTACCACTGTATTCAATTAACTTGAAAAAAAGCGATCCATTATAACAGAATAGAATAATTAGGCTATGGAGTATACAGCGACAGTTCATTCCTGTCGTTTTTATATATACGAGTGTTCATAAGGATGTTTCGAGGGGTTGGGCAAAACAGGTCGGACAAAAAAAATAGAGTCCATCGACACAAAAAGAAGAAGCAAGGGTTATGATATCTTACTTGTATATCAAAGACGTGAATATCCTGCCGGCGTGTGCACGCGTGCGGTCTATCTTCTCGACGGCTTGTTGCGCGACGCCACACATGATCTCCTTGATCACTTGCGGAGAGTTCAGCTGGGGAGCTTCCACGGCGCATTGGCGGCAGATTGACAGGAGTCCTAGGGATGGATACCAAGAAAATTAGATTTTGTAGGAGGTGATTACCATTACCACGCGCCAATATCACCCCTCATATCAATAGTGTACTATGACAGGCAGTCTAACAGCGCCGCTACGATCTCACTAACCTGTCATGCTAGCCTCCCTGACCCACGCTCCGATATCGCCCCTCATATCAATAGTATACTCCGACAGGCAGTCCAACAGTGCCGCTACGATCTCTCCCACATAGTTCTCGACGCCTCCAACAATTCCTTGTGTTTGACACACTTCGGTAAGGCCGACAACCGCATCTCGACGTCCTTCGGCCCATTTCTGAGTGCCTTCCGTAAGCTTCGTGCAGTTTATTAGTGAATGGATAACTGTTGCTAAGTGTTCGGTTAGAATGAATTTTGGAAGTGAACCTGAAAAGAAGAAATTAACGTTAATTATTCGTCTTTCGTCATAGCTTGGGGTAAAAGCCTTCCGGGCTCCTTATTCCTCGTTTACTAGTTGACAAAGTCGTAAATAGAAAAATATATCTACTCTGTATTGTACACCATAAAAAAAAAATACAGTAGGAGCTTAATATTAATAGAGAGTAACAATGGGCGGTCTTATTATCACAAAGCGTTTTGCAGACCACTTTCGGATGGATTTGACAGAATAGAAAAGAAAAAAAAAATCGTAAAATATTCTGAGCAATTAATTGCTAATCGAAAGATGGAATAACACAGGCCGTAATATCCCACAACTGGGCAAAACGTCTCTCTCATTTGCTCATACATCTGTTTTCTGAAGCTGCGGGCCAGGCTGGCAGTTTGCGAGCATAAAAATACCAGTAGGTGATATCAATGATGAGTTGTAATTTACCTAGTGCAATTTCTGATTTACACTTTTAGCAAAATTCTCTCACTTATACAAAACGTACAGCCTAAACCGCAAGATAAACAATAAATGATGTTTAAAAATTAATTCACTAAAAAAATTAAGGGATGAAAAAAAAATATGGTACTGACTAAAAGAAATTACCCGTGGTAGGCGCTAGATAAAGCAATATAGCTCATTAACCTTTTCCCAAAAATAAATAATGAACTGTTTGGCAAAGCTTGTAAGAGATCACGAGATATTGATTCAAGACAGCTTTATCTTTATTTCCGTTTTATAAATTAAGTTTATCACTAAATGTCAAAGTGTCAATGACCGCTGTTGCAAATTTATCTGGCGTCTACCTTAACCATATGAAAAATGAAGTTTCATACAATGTTTTTTTCCCATCGAGAACGCGGCTCTTATACTATAAAAGGAGAAACTGACTGAACGTCACATATCAATGCAAAGCCGAAACTACTTAGACTAGGGTTGTGAGATTTTCATTTTCACAAGGTTTCCTTTTATGACGTAAGCGAACACTAAGAGAGGATTTTCCTAACTTCACCCCCTAAGGGGATGAAAAACCTACTTTGACGCGGGCGAAGCCACTGGTAGAAGCTAGTATACCTGCTATAAAATTGAAGTATAAACTCACCAACAGCCCTAGCGTAACCCATCCTCAAAACCAATCCATTAACTCCCGTATTGCTCAACTGCTCACAGTACTTGTCCATCAGTTGCTTGCGCTTCTCCTTGGCAGTCAGGTCTCCATACTTTAACGTGTCATCTTGTAGGTAATGCTCGAAGACTAGGGGAAGAGCGTAGATCGCCTTCTCACGGATGATTTGGACCTCATGCGATAGACATTCTTCGATTAGACTGAGCCATTCATCTGTAAAAATATCATTTTGTTAAAAATAATAAATTGTCCAGGTTATCCAAATTAATATTTGGATTGTTTGTTTATTTGTTAATAATAGGGTCTTACATTCAATTTTGAAAAGTGTTTCGATTAGATTCTATAGTGCTATTAAACCACTAAAAATAACACAATTTTTCAGTCGCTAAATAACCTAAAAATGCATTTAAAATTTACATTTTCAAATTTCGCGCGTAAGTTGACGAAAATGTAGAAAGCAATGGACAACATATTTACTCTGTGGTCGTGAAGTCAGTTGGCCGATCAGTTGACAGTTGAAAGCTTATAAAAAACGACAATAAAAACTGAAAACTTTGAATTTAATTTTAAAATTTATTTTGTTAGTTTTATGAACTAAAACTAATACCGACTGCATTTTGTCTAAGCTATCTTAATATATTTTTAGTTTTTTTCTCATATAGAGTAAAATACCCTATTATTATTTTCATCCAAAGCCCAAGTTGAAAAAAGGAAAATTTCTATCTCTATTTAAACAAAGTAACAGTCAATTTAGAAAATAGTCCTCGCCTCGGATGTATGCTACTAGGTCCAAATCAATTTCGTTTTCTAATAGGCTTGTTGTATGAATTGAGTCATTTTCAATGTATACTCCTCCGCATCATGTAACAGTGGCTAAAGTAGACGTACTTTACTAGAACATGAATTCTGGATATTATACAAATTATGTTCAAGAGTCTTCGTTCGAACGGAACCCTTACAAAACAAAATAAATTACTTTCGTCTTACCAATAATCTCATGTCCATGATAGGGAGCGTTGGCGAGCGATAGAGAAGCGATGCAGTGGCAGCACGCCTGCCGCATCAGTTCCCCACCCAGACCGCGGAATTGCTGGCGCGAGCGCAGTGACGCCACCAGCCCTCGTACGGAGATCGATACATCTTCTGATATTAGGGTGTCTGCAGTCTTGCCTGTAACAATGGAAAACTAGAATGAAACTAGCTGACCCGGCGAACGTTGTTCTGTCAAAAAAAAAAACTAAAATAAAAAAAAAAGAAACAAAAAAAAATCAAATTCAAAGTCAAATTATCAAAAAAATACGAAGGCGGGGGTAGGAGGGTACTAAATATCCTACGACCTTTCTCAGACCTACCAAATATACACAAAAAAAAACATAGGAATTGGCCAAACCGTTTCGGAGGAGTTTGATAAAAAGCACAACACTGACGCGAGATTTTTATAAATATTTGTGAGAGTTAATTTTGTCTTTGTATAGTAAAGGTGTTGTTGCCGTTCCGTGATGAATGTAGGAACCATTAATATGCTTGAGTTCCGTATGAGAAGAAGCATGTTTTGAGCATTTTTAAGGTGGGAAATCATTAAATCGGACGCAGGAGGTTTGAGGATTAACCATTAAAATGTGTTATTTGTTCCTCCAATCAGCTCGGCTCGGATTTGTTGACCGAATGTCTTTGAACAACACAGGATATTTTTTAATCAGGGTAAAAAATATTTTCGATAATATAAATAACTAGCTTTTGCCCGCAGCTTCACCTGCGTACATACAATACAGCCTATGTCACTCAGGAATAAAACAGGTTTTTACCGGTGAAAAAATTTTCGCAATCGAACCAGAACTTTCAAATAGTAGGTATAGATAATAATATAAAATAATTATAATCATTTGGGATAATTTTCTACTTTCACCATGTCCTATACTAACCTCTGGTGAAGCCGCTACCAGAGGTTAGTATAGGACATGGTCGACCCTTGTTCTAAAATCCATTCCGCAATTCGAACGTGAAGTAACAAACATACAATAAATACACACACACACACACACACACAAACTGTCGCCTTTATTAATGTGGTAAAACTTACCATTAGCAAGTTTCGTCTGGGACAGTGCATAGATAGCTTCACCGATAGCAAGGATAGCTCCATGTCGTACGTTCAAGTCAATAGACTCGGTTTTCTTCACCAGCTTAGGAAGTACTTCCTTGGCCACGTAATCAGGAATCTTAAATAAAACAATCATTTTAAATCCCCGAATTATGAATCGTTGAGTTTTTCAGGAAATTCTCGGTGGCGTCTGAGAACTTGGATTTGTATCCTGTCAATAAGTCTGACACTCCCTCTACCTTCATCAAGAGCGGGAAGAGATGATTGATGATGATTTATGATTACCCAAGCAAAAAAAAAAAACATTTGTACAATGCAGGAAATAGTTACTTCAACTTCACCTATTATTCAGATAATCGAAGTCAAAGAAAATATTTAATGTGGACAAAAATATAGGTAACATGTTCGAATAATCAGGAATGTTGCCTTTAAAAAGTATATACGTTAACTAATTTTCGACACACAAAAACATTCTACAGGCTAGAAGACGACGCATCCATCAGCTTGACTCATCGTAAAATAAACTTACACCGCGCATCCTTGGACTTTTAGATATTCAAAAAATAGTGAATGGTTACTATGGCACGGTAATCCGGGTCAAACATTAAAATAAATAAACTTATATCTAAACTAAAATTAATAAAATAAAATAAAACTAATCCTACTTAACTTAAGGAACTCATCAGAGAAATAAAACTTTCGGTAAAGTGTCAAATAAGACAATTCTGAATTCAAACATTGTTCTTGCAGTAATTTGTAGGCGGTCAGTCTAATCAATATGACAATCAAAACTCTTTTATCACTAAACTACATACTGGAGTGATTTTTGCGGGTTTTTGTCGACAGACGTTCAGTGGCTTTTTGTAATTTTATGTATTCGCAAATTTATTCCTAGTGGATATTGTAATATAAAATCCGGGCAAGTGTGAGACGGACTCGCACACTGAGGGTTCCGTACAAACTTATGTATGAAAACAGTTCAATTCTCGATATGAGTTACGAATATTTTTCTGAATCGCAAATAAGTTTTACTAACTACAAATTTACTGTTTTCAGACTTTTTCATAAAATTGTGCTATGAGACCTTGCTTCATGCTAAATTTCAAAATTCTAGATCAACGGGAAGTACCCTATGAATTTTGGTTCCCTTGAAAGTTTCGAAATACACGTTTTTTGCGACATAAATTGCCGTATCTTTTTTTTTCGTTAACTCAGGTATAATTTCACAGCTTCAAGGGACCGCAGACCTGAGTATATGGTAATAATGTCAATTCGATACCTCCACGCAAAGGGTCTTGACAGACAGACAACAAAGTGATCTTATAAGTGTCGCCGCAGATGGGCCACACTCCACAGTCACAAACGCCGCCTCGAACCTCGGCCACTGGCGTCAACCGTTTGCGGCGAATCCATATAAAATGTATGAGAACTAAAGGAAATATGCCGGTGGCGCCGTTTTGTGGTTGTGGCCGGTGGCCCATATGCGGCGACCTTTAGAGTTCCGATTTTTCCTTTTTAGGTACGGAACCCTAAAAATGGCGTAGTTTTGTTAAGTACCTGAAGTATCTGCACAACTGAACAATATGCGGAATAATCAAAGAGATACAATAGAGCGGCTATCAGAAAAAATGTCTTAGAAAAACTGTCATCCTATGGCTCAGTGACGCCATCTGGCTTGGAATAGCAAACAAGCGAATTAAATTTGTCAAAATTTATAATGATTTAACTATCGCTCGGTAGGTGGCCAGGGGCCTTACCATGATAATGTTAAAATGTTAGTCGTACGAGCGAAAGAGAGTGATAGAGCTATACACCCTATATAGCTCCATCCTTTTAACAGACCGATTGAGGTCGAAAAATTTATCACGTTATAAGCTCGTGGTAGAGCCTCGGTGTGTGATAATGGAAAGGTTAAGCTTTTCAGCAATAGATGGCGTTAACACAAAATCCGAAAATGTTCTGGAACTATTTATAAAAATTATTGAATTCTAATTAAATGTTTCGTAAATACCAAAAATATTTACGAAAATAAGCCGAAGTTAGGTCCAGTCATTTTACCATAGCAAGATTTACAATAGCGTAATGAGTAGTTCGGCATATTTTCTCAGAAAATGATTTTCTTTTAGTGCATAGAACGGATACAAACACGACTTGACGTGTAGGTGTGTCATATTAGACTGAGTGACTTATGACCAACGTGGAATAAGTATCGGATCACGATTTTGTTCGCTATGTCCGGTCTATTGGTAGTATATATTGAATGTCTTTGGGAATAATTATAAAAACAGGCGTGAAACATCTTAATAAAATTGAAGCTGAGAATTTTATTATGGTATTGACTACTACTTCTACTATAGTACGTCAGCAAAACTTGCTGAGAAACCTGACTCGATACATTTGCTGCGAAATAAGTACTGCAAAAGCATTAGAATGTCTATCCTGTACCTTTACCTAAAAACTGTTCGATTGTATAACAAAAAACTGGGCAAGTGCAAGTCGGACTCGCGCACTGAGGGTTCCGTACAAACTTGAAAGGTAAATTACGGTTAACGATTACCGTACCTATCCATAGATATCCAACACATACGGGTTTGAGGAAAAAAAATTTTAGTTTTAGGTCTATATGGGGAACCCCCAAAATTTATTGTTTTTTTTTATTTATTTTTTTTTGTGAAAATCTTAATGCGGTTCACAGAATACATCTACTTACCAAGTTTCAACAGTATAGTTCTTATAGTTTTGAAAAACACACAACACAGCCACTTAGCTGTGACATACGGACGGACAGACAGACATACATGACGCATCCATAAGGGTTCTGTTTTTTGCCAAATGGCTACGGAATCCTAAAAACCATTCACTTATCTCAACTTCATTTATGAAAATTCTTTCAGTTATTGCAGCAGAATTCACTACAGCTAGAGCAGTGGTCAAAAAGCTATGTAACGCAAAATACTGCCGCATAAGACTAGCACACACACAGCTCACCGCTTTATTTTGCAAATACGAAATATACAAACCTTAAAAGTCAGCTTATTCAGTGCTTTAGCAGCTATTTCCCTGATAGCATAGTCCCAATGTTCCACCTTCAGATCAACAAGATGGTCTATGAGCGGCTGGGTGTATTCCGGGTAGGAAGCCACTTGCGGGGCAATCACTAAATAGGCATTATTCCTAGGTCCCACTGACTGGAAATCAGCTGTTGTTAGGATGTCGATACCGTGGGGGAACATGCCGTGACGGCCTACATTTTCTTGGTAGGCGGCTGATGCTGCGCGGCGGCAGTTGATCTGGGGAAGTAAGTTTATAATAACATAGATTTATAAGATACCACAAAAATACGGGCATTTATTAAAGAGTGTTATAAGTTCTATTCAAATTGATTTCGAGTCACGTTTAGACTTTGGCCACAGGGAATTTCTGAAAATTAAACCCGTGTTCCTAGAACGCAAAGGATAACTGAAGAACACAGGTGCGGTTTTAGTTAGTCAAAGTCAGACATTTCTCGCTTCACTATACAGCGGAAGAAGACATTGGATGATTTCCTACCTCAAAAAAAATGCTTAGGTTTGGACTGCCAAGCCAGGCCTAAACGTGATTCTATCGAAACGTGATGAAGCGAGAAATGCGCTTTTATCCTATTAAAGATCTACAGGCTGCGTCTGACTCGCGTGCATTTCGCGTCTGTATCGCTACAAACGCACGTCAACGGCGCGTTTTAAAAACGTGGTGTGCACAGGCCCTTAGGAATAAAATATTATAATTATATTACTAAAACAAAGGGACATGGCTTGGCCTAAACAATAGTAAATGATTTTTAGATTTTATCGACTAAATCGACGACTATTTGGTGATACGAAAAAAAATACTTTTTAATTTATGCAAGATTTGCTGGTTTAAGTATACAAATTGGCCCAATACGAAAATATCGATTATATTGGCGAAAATGCATTCAAACGCAACCATAAAAACAATTTTACAATATGCAACTATAGATAAATCTTACCTCTCTATCAAAACACGCGGTACTAATCAAGGCATTAGCCAAGGCTCTAGCGTACGGCGCCAGTGCCGTAGCGTCATAAGCTCGTGCGAATGCCCACGCGGCGTGGCACGCGGAGTCCCGCGCGGCGCGCCCGCCGCCCCCGCCTCCCGCGGCTGCCCGCGCCTCGTCGCGACGCAGTGCAGCGCACACGCTGGCGACGCCGTTGCCCACCTGTACGGGTGATAGGAGACCGCGACGAGCTAGGGGTACGAAGAAATTTGATATAGTGAATTATTATGAGTAGGTGTATACAGCAACTTGGTATTCATGGTTATGACGTCAGGACTTTTAGGTTTTTAATAGTAATCCATAATAAAGTCTAAAAAAAGAATCCTAACCCTAAAATCTTACCTCATTCAGTCAACGCCATATACCCTCTATACCAGTCTCTCGTTCGTCCTAGGCCAATGGCGATAGCACGCTGTCACACAAGTCGGCAGTCTCGAGAGTTGGCAAGCTAGCGCCAATTTGACAGTTGGCCGCTAATGGTGTGAAAGCTATCAACCGTCGAACCATTGTGTCGAGTTTGCGGGGAGAACACAGTAGGAGTAAATACAACATCTATCTATTATATTCTTACCTAGTTCAGCCAATGCCATACATCCTCCATGCCATGCGGTTTCACGTTCGTTCTCGGCGAACAGAGACAGTACGCTATCACACACGTCGGCAGCCGCGAGAGCTGGCAACCTCGCGCCGATGCGACCTACACCTTTAGCGGCCGACCATCGGACCACTGTGTCGTCGTCGCGAAGAGAACAAAGGAGGAGCTCTACTACATCTTCTACCTGAAAAAAAATATAATTTGTTTTTCTTTTAACAACACTACTCAACCATAGCGTCATTATTTTTTGTCAATGTTCCTTTATCTCACTGCTGCACAAAGTACTAATACTGTCATGAAATATTGGGAGTTCTGGCTAAAGCGCAAAAAGAGAGAGATGTTAGCAGACAGTACAACATAAAAAGGATATGAAGTTAGATTACTACCATTGACTGTGAGAGTTAGACCTGTGCACTATAATAAATCCCATGGTTAAACTCCGGTGAGAATGGCTACCATGACTGATTGGTCAGAAAGGCACAGCACATCGGGCCCTAACAGGATACTAGCGCTTTGTTATTTATAGTTTTAAAAATCGTATACCGCAGCATACGCCGAGTTTGGTGCCTTTTTAGCCACGCACAAAACTTTAATTTTCTTTTTTCATTAAACATTTTTAGGTTATACGACTATTTCGAGGCATGGTTAAACGTTTTTTTTGTCTTTAGGACTATAGACTATACTCACCGAGATCGTATCTACCAAAAGATGTATTATATTTTATCAGTCGCTGTTACTGTCATTGTTAACTTGCAGAGACAAGTATAAAGTTTTACCTAAATCCACATACAATTAGTGATCATACAAATGTTTATCAAAGAAACGAATAAATAACCGTCTTTATTAAGGCATACCTCCTGAGGAATGTCCTGATCATCATCATCGGGAGGCGAAGTAATGGGTTCAGTGTCGCCAGCGGCCGCGACTCCGCCCAACGTGACAGCGAGAGAGCGGGAACCACGCGTGTAGCGCCATGACACTACGCGCGGACGGAGGAATGTTAAACCTGGGAAAAAAATTAAGACCTATAGATGCAAGAAAAATGCGATAAATGCTTTGGCTTTCAATTTGAGGCAACCATAAAACTTGCGAGTAGGGCAGTTAATATGTAGTACTACATGATTACTAAGGCCCGTATTAATAAACGTTCCTCAGCCCAAAATCTCGTATTTGATGTCAAGCTTGAGGTCCTGATGGTATTAATAAACGAGATCACAAGCACAAGCTCAAGTTTCGGCTTAGGTTTGCGCCATCAGCCGAGTAGCATAGCATAGTCGGCCTTATAATGTTCCCACTGCTGGGACTCAGGCCTCCTCTCTAGGAGAGGGAATGGGCCGTAATCCACCACGCGGGCCCAGTGCGGGTTGGTGGATGTCACATGTCTTCGAATTTCAGGTTCTAAGACATGCCGGTTTCCTCACGATGTTTTCCTTCACCGTTTTGAGAGCAGTGGTGATGAAATAAATTACACAAAGTTGCCTGGTTGGGTTTGAACCCGCGACCTACAACTCGTAAGTCGGGGCCGTTACCACTCGGCCACCACTGCTCTCAATCAGCGGAGTGTTGACTGATTAATAAACGAAACTCAACACTACAAAATGTGTACTTGAGATGCCAGATCATGAGTGCAGACCGACCGGGACTTGAGGTCGTGTTTAGCGTAGTACGAAACATGGAGATTGGTTATTGGTGGGGTTGATAGGTGGGGGTTGGTGAGAAGGTTACGAAGCGTTACGTTGAGGATTACGCGAATTGAAGCACGAAGTCGCCGCTTTAGCCGCCATTTATACAATACAAGTCACCGCACCGCAAGAGTGCACGAAAATATCAAATCAACTTATTGAAATCGCTTCGCTTTGCTCTTTCTGCATCGCACTAACTTGCGTTTGTTTACGTGTTCTACGTGAACAAACCGCGATAGATAAAGAAAGAGTAAGAAAAACGTTGACCGTCACAGGACACCCGGCAGATGTGAAACATCATGTTAGTACACGCGCGTGCACATACGAGTCGAGATCGGTGACGTAGTAAGGACATTTCGGCATTCGAGTCAGTTTTACTGCCAAGGTACGCGAATAGTTGCTTCATATCAAAACTACCTATATTTTAAATCAAAAGTGATTTAAAAAAAAATGGACATTTACTCTGATAGCGAGAGTAAGTAGTATTTCTAACTGCAAGTGCACTTGCATCTAGAATAGCAATATCTCACCTATTCTCTGCACAATCTTCACACCATACTTCCTAACCAGCATAGCCTTATGTTGCTGATAATTCTGGTTGGTGACCCAAGCCAGTAACTTAGGGGCTAATGGTAGCAGATCATCTCTCTTTCCATGTTTTAATACGGCGGCAACTGCGGCCAATACTCCATAGTAAATAGTTTCTTCTTCTTGAAGATTGGAATGTAGATCACAAGCCCAGTCAAAGAATTGACCCATGTAAAGTTCTTTGACATCAGACCTATGGAAAGACAGAAATAAATTATTGACTGATCAAATTGTTACTCAAAATATGCTAGATTTAAAAATTTTTTAGACTAATTTATTAAAAGAAAAAGATTTTCTTGTTTACATTACTGAGAACTTATTGTTTCTAAAACAAGTTTAAAAAATTGTTCTTGATAGAAATGATTGCAAAACATAGCTTTAAATTTGACATTTTTATTTATTTCCTTGTATTGGATAGAATGGAAGAAAAAAACGTGTTGCGCCGACCCCAAATAAGATGGGACAAGGGCAGGAAGATGATGATGAAGATGATGATGATTAATAGCCAACTTGATTCAATAAAACTAATAACAAAAGTGAAAAATTGAAATTTAGATTTTTAATAACTCTACAAAAATGTTTGAGTTAATTGATAAAATTACTTCATATTTTGTAATACATTGTGACATTGCATATATTTTTCTTTTTTATGCAATTTGATAGTGACCACCCTTTAGCATGGCCATAATTTCTTATGCAATGTCACAATGCGTATGCAATTAAAATAAGAACGGGATAGACTTAGCGCCATGTTGTGAAGTAATAGCTGTCAACTTGAATCAGATGAGCAAACAGATCTTTTTTTAAATATTTTTTTTACGAATGAAAAAACTTTATTCAGAATCTTGTTTTTCAATTCCACTCATCTCTGCAGCACTGTGTGAAGTGTCTGAGTAGTGGTCAATGAAAGAAGAAGGCGAATTAACAACAACAACAAACAACAATGAAAATAAGAAAGAAAACAGTTTTTTGTTTAAACTAATTATGATTTAAATAATATATTTAGCTAATTTAGATTAAACAATAATGTTTTTACTTCACTTAGATTTAACTAAGGCTTGGTTAAACAAAGAAAAAAAAACCATCATTGATACGCATATATTATAAGTCGTCTTTGCAAACCATACTTTTCAAGTAACATTTGACAGATAATGGTCATTGACATTCCTATTCTTATTTGAATCACATTGTAACATGAATAATTAGTTATACCAGTTGGTCAACTGGTTTTTTTTTTGTTTTAAATGCTTTACCTTATAAGAAACTTGGAAGCTAAATAAGCACTGGCTTCAGCACAAGAGTCTTTGCTCATAGCATAAGTCTTGCATATGTTGAAAATTCTTTCCATTACTGTCAGTTGTTTTGCACCTTCAGCAACATCTAGAAGAAGTCATTATATAGAATTATTACTTTGCTGAAATTGATATTTTCTTATCTTCCTATCAAATTAGCATTTGACTTGATGAAGATCAAATATATAGGGCTATCTAGTTTGGGCAACAGAACACAGAAAAAGATCATTGATGGCATGGTTGGCACAGTGGAACAAATAATTGTATGGCTTACAGATAGTTGTTCCAGATTTGAGTTTCTTGTAAAAGCTTACATGTTTTTAAAACACCCACAATATACAAATAATTCCTAGTGTGAGAAAAAATAAAAACTGGGCAAGTGCGAGTCGTACTCGCGCCCTGAGGGTTCCATACAAACTAACATAAGGAAACAGTTCAATTCCCAAATGGAGTTGTGAAGATTTTTCTGAAACATGTTTTTTTTTTTTGTGGGACATACAAAAATTTGTCATTTTTTAAATTTATTCCCATGTCTATTCTATAAGACCCTGCTTGATGCCAAATTTCAAGATTCTGGGTCAACAGGACCTAGTAGTAGTAGTAGTACCCTATGAATTTTGATTCCCTCGAGTGTTGAAAATGACAATATTTGCTACAAAAATGGCCATATCTTTTTTTGCTGAAAGAGAAGAATGCTGAAAGTTTACACAGAGGTTCCATTTATGACATAAACAAAGAATAAGAAACGATTTTCCAAAATTCACCAAAAGAAGATCCAATGATCGTGCAAAGAGACCTACTTTCAAGCAGGCATGGCTGCTGCTAGAACCTAGTCTATTATAAAATACCTAAAACAATGTACCTGGTTGTCCAGGAGCAAAGCCATCAAGCCGACTCATGTGGAAAGGAATAATGACCACTATAGAAAGCCATAGCAGTAGAACAAATCTGCTCCTCCATGTCTCCTTGTCTTTAGGATCTTGAGCCTCCAGGAATGTTAATACCGTTAGGAGATCTGAAACCTGCAATAGAGAGATTTACAATGATTTATCCAATGCATAATAAGACAATAAGTTACAATATTTTTAGTTTTAATCTACCCCCTTTTACATACTAGTTATCAAATGGGACAATTTTTTTTTATATCTTGATAGGTTCGCGCTTGACTGCTATCTCACCTGGTGGAAAGTAACATGGAAAGATCAAAAAGATATAAATACTAATTGAATAGTTGACTTACCTCATGTGGAAGATGTCTTATAACAATCTTGTAACCTCTTACTCTTATAATTTGATACATGTAGTTGAATGTAGCATGCTTTAGCTCAAATGGCGAGTCCTTATCTTTAATTAAGCTCAGAAACTTTGACAGCATCTTGTCTAAATGAGGATCGAGCAAGTGTGGTTGTTCATAGTATTGCTTCAAGATAGCATAAAGTTTATCATACTCTACTTCGAAAGCTGGTGTGTTATAAATATTTTTAACATTGTCGATCATATTTAATACATCTTCTATTTCTGAAAAGTGCTCCAAAGCGCATCCGAGCCCAATATTGTCGCAGTCATCGTCCCGGTTCATGTCGGTATCGAGCCCAACCATTTTCAAAGTTCTGTCTTCGGCTAAAAACAAAAAACTCGAATCAAAATAATAATCAAAGACACTTTTATGATATTAAAGTTGTCAGTTTTATTACTTTCTAAATGGGTTACGACGAATTTCACGATTACTCACGCAGTAAAACTACAAAAACAATATTTTGCTATGCCAATGCTTTTGTTTGAAATGACTGTAATGACATTGACATTAGAGTTTTGACAAATGACATCACCCCAGCGTTCCGAATGCGATAAAAGCGAATAGCGCGAATCTGACAAAAAATTGACATAAAACATAAGGGCCACACTCTGGCCAGTGAAAAATGGCATCGAATTATTTAAAATTAGAATAATAAGTTCATATATGCTGCCAGCATTTAAGGACTGTCAAAATTGTGTCATTGGCGTTTCATACTTCATTCATCTTGTGTTTACGTGAATCTTATTTTCGTTTATTTTGTTATAATAATGTGGAAAATAATAAATAGTTCGACGAGGAGGCTTCTCTTCAAGATGATTGATAAATTTAAAGACCAAAAAAGTGAGATTAATCAGAAATCTGTAGTGAAAATGCGACGGCTGGATACCTTAAGTTAATTTATAGGTCAGTGTTTTGAATATCTAGTAAATCAGTTTGATGCTTTTTTAATAATATATATTATTAATTATTAGACGCCTGCTTTAAAAAAAGGCTGAAGTACGCTTCCTTGGTGCAGCTTTACCATTTTGTGCCTGTTGCTGTGGAGACTCTGGGTAGTTGGAGTACGGAGGCAAAGCGTTTTGTGGGGGATTTAGGCCGTAGGCTCGGGGAGACAACGGGTGACTCCCGGTCCGGGTCGTTCTTGGTGCAAAGGATGGCCATCGCTATCCAGCGAGGTAATGCGGCCAGTATTATGGGCACTTTTGCACCGGGAACGATCAGGGGCGGGTTGTATATTGACGTGTGACGTTTTAGACATATGTTTTTGATTTAAGTGTATATATAGTTTTAATTAGTTAAGTGTTTTATGTATTCATTTTTTAAGGCTTAGTTGTATAATCTATACATATATATTATTATTTATAACAAATTGCAATATTACTCACTTTTTATTATACTTTTTAGGAAATACCAATAATAAGCAGATGAAACTTCAAATTACCAGAACGGTAAAGGCCTTAAAAACTCTTGAAGAAATTGAAATATCAACTTCTGAAACACAATACATAGAATAAATATCTACAATTACAGGTATTTTTCTCCATCCAGACATTTTAGGTTTAACTATTGTTTATAGGAGACGTGTGAGGATGGCTAAATTAAATAATATACATATTGTATTACGTTATGGAATTTGATGGTTTTAATTATGTTATATTTAGTGGTATACTATTTCGAAATAATGGTGATTTTTGTTTTCAGACGTAAGTGCGAGGACACTGAAAATAATAAAAAAAGAAGGGTCTATCAAAAAAGGAAAGTGGAACACTCCCGGAAAAAAGTGCCTTCTTTGTGTAACAGTTTCTGATGATTTTGATGTTCTGTTTAAAATGTTATAATAAATAAATAATATAAACGTTTAAATCTTACTAAAAGAGTTATGAGTTTACATGTGGATGGATGGAGAGGAAGAGGGAGGCCAAAGAAAAGATGGATGGATTGTGTGAAGAGTGATATGAAAGAAAAGGAAGTTAGTGATAGCATGACGAGTAACAGGGCAGAGTGGAAGAAAAAAAAGTGTTGCGCCGACCCCAAATAACACGGGATAAGGGCAGGAAGATGATGAGATGATGATGAAACGTTTAAATCTTGTATTAACGCACACTAAGCAGGCAAGCATATTATAATTTGGGAGATTATATTAAAGATAAAAATGCTTGACTCAATACTGGTGCTCCACTACCACTAGGGCGCGCAAATTGATTAGTTTTGAAATCACTGGTGGTGGCGTGTGTGGTGGATCATTCGGTTTCCTTCAAAATAGTAAAGTTTGATGATGCTGATATATATGTCATGTCCGTAAACGGGTGTTATAAGTCGATGATTACCAACTTTAGACCTGAATTTGATGACTTGGATGATGGACATCAGCTTGATTTATGAACCAGAGTCATGGAAAATTTGATATTTCAGATGCGCGCTATCTTGCAAAGCTGCGGTAGACATTTGAACGATTTTATAAATACCTATAAATGAAATTTTTGTGCCCAGCTATCGCATTTTCTCTGCAGATTTCTGATTAATGATGAACAAATAGAAAAATTTCGAAGATATTTCATACTCAATTTGTTTTATTTGAATTTAAATTTATTTCATAAATAAATTTACGAAAATAATATTTTTTTGGTTTTATTTATTAATTGTTCAATAAACATGCATCGTATATTATTTTCATGAATAATCAAAAGTATCAACTCCGTTTAAGCAACGTACAGTCAGGGTGAACGCCTCAGATTTTTTTAATACGGTCTCCTTTTTGTTGTGCCATCTTTCGATTACCAAACTCTTTAATAATTATGACGTTGCGCGTTGGTCGAATTTTCGACTTTGATCGCAGTACGGAACGAAGGGCACGTTTCAATAAAAACTGTTTCTAGTGGCGGCTCCACAATTCCACATTAGTGGGTATTTTACTCTGTGTAAGAAAAAATCTAAAAATTGATTATTCAGATAATAATAGCTTAGGTAAAATGCAGACGGTAAGTGTTAGTTTTAGTTCATAAAATAACAAAATAAATTTTAAAGAACAGATAATAAAAACAGAAAACTTTTTTCTGTTTTTATTATCTGTTCTTTATCACCTTGAAATAGTAGCCACCATGTTATTACGTCATTCGGCTGTGTAAAATAAAGTGAAAGCTATCAACTGATCGGCCTTAAGAGCACAATTGTTTCCAAAGCCATCTGACGTCACTAAAGTGTAAACTAAAGTGCAAGCTGTCAACTGTCAACTGATCGGCCGCAACTGACTTCACGACCGCAGAGTAAATATGGCGTCCACTGCTTTCTATATTTTCGTCAAATACGCGCGAAATATCAAAATGTAAAATGCATTTTAGGGTATTTAGTGACTGAATAAAAACTTTATGTTTTTTTTATTTGTTTATCAGCACTATAGAATCTAATTGAGACACTTTTCAAAAATTAGTGTAATGCCCTATTCACGGTATAAGTCGTGCCCTCCACATTCACGGGATGCTTACAATCGTTCGTAAAACCCACCGTGAAATGGGCGTTTACGATGCTGCTACAATAACTTTGTTTGCTGTGGCAATATATGACTATGTAGACGTTCAAAACAAGAAAGTCGGGAAAACTCGGCCCTGGTATGAAAGGCAACGAGGGAACAGGAGTGGGTTTTTAGTCAGTAAAAGTCTGACACACCCGCCCGTTCCACCCAAGAGCGAGGGATGTCACTGGATGATTTTCGCACCGAAAAAAAAGCCTAATTTAGGCTTCATTCCCACATAGAAAAGTAATTTGTCTTCTAAGCCAATGTGGTCGGCTCAATTCAGAACAAGCATTGTCAATTGTGAAATGGTAACATTATTTAACAATAAGGTTACAGTATTTGCGCCACTTGTGGGCCGATCAGTGACTTTCCATTAGAACGTCATTGTGCAGTCATTGCTTTTAATTTGTTTCGAGACAGCTCGATATTGTCATTCCACCACAAGATCATTGACCGATCAATGATCAACCATTATGAATTATCAGATTACGAACTTTTAGCAAAATGACCATGGGATCGTGTTGGAATGTCGAATTTATAAAAATAGCAGACTTGGGCCCCAGTTTGTTCGGGAGACTGTAATTTTATGATGAATCTGGGAAAGAACTTGTAGAGACGTGGCTCAGGGGCCTGTAATTCTTCATAAGCAGGGCATTGTCGCCTTGAAGAGTATCACCACATCTTAACTGTAGGCCTAGGGACTTTGGCTGGCAGTTGAAAAGGCTGAATAAAAAAACAACGACTTTCAAATAATCTATTTTTTTTTGATAGAGTAGCAAAAATGATGACCTAAAATAGTATAAAACGTATTTACTAGATGAAACTTGAAAAAAAAAGAACGTTATGCTAATTATGCATAAAATCACACTTTAGTTCAGATTTTGATAGAATAAAAATATTTTTCACGCCAAAATGAATTTTTTATATTTTTCACATATTTTTAGTACAAAGGAAATGAAAAAAAATGTCCATCCTGACACCTGGCATGTCAAAGACAAGATTAAACCTAATATCTGTGCTAGTAACGCGAATAACTGTATAATCTCTGTCTGTCTGTATAGTCTGTCGTATTAACCTATGGTTAAGTTTGTTTCTTGGCTGAGGTTGGTAACATTATTTCTTTATTTCATGGAGTATCAGAATCTGTTTTGTGTCTCCAAATCCAGAAATAATGATTTTGTTGAACTAAATGTGTGTCAATTTAAATAACTTAATTTAAAAAATGAGTAATCGTAAGTATTTTCAGTTTATTATTGTTTCATACTGCAGCTGAACCGACATTATTCACATTGCATTTCCATCTGTTATAAAACAAAAATGTTACTTTTTCAGAGGCCCGAGGTCCGGCTAAGCGCAGAGTGAAGCCGGTAGAACCCCAGTCGCTATTAGATTTTGATCTTGAAGGTGAAAGCTCAGATGACTCTGACTTCCGGATAGAAGACCACCCCGATGAAAGCGATGATTATTCGATAAACACTGACGATGAAGAAAAACGTACGTATTTCCATCCTCACATTTATCGCTATTACAACTACTTTCCTTTCAGATAATATCTCATTGTATTCCTATTTTATTATAATCCAACTTCAGTTATTCTGGCCTCATGACTGGCCTGTTGGTCTAGTAGTTAGTGGTCAGTGCCACTAACTACAGACCACTAACTGCTATGCCGGAGGTCGTGAGTTTGATTCCCACCTAGGACAAATGTTTGTGTGATGAGCAGAATCATTTGTTAACCAGCATATGGACAAATATTTACTGAACATATAGAATAATAATATTCCACAACTATCACACAACACCGTCTAGTCTCAAACTAAGCTGAGCTTGTGTTATGAGTACTAGTCAACTGATAAACATACTTTTATATTTCTAAATACATAAATATTATAGATAAATTACACCCAATACAGAACAAATCGACGGTGAAGTGCCAATACCTTCTAACTGACATTTTTCGATAAAATTACTTTTAAGTGCTTATATTTTAAATGCGTGTTTCCGCATGTTTCGTAAAATATCCGAAGTGGATATTTATTTGCAACTGCATCAAATTAATTTGTGGAAACAAACACCTAAATAAACCAACGTGTCAATTTATAGTATTACTTCCTAACATTTTTTGGACAGATATTTTTGACTTCCGACAGTTAGGAGTTATTGGTACTTCACCGTCGAAATGATTGTGCACATCACACAAACATTTGTCCTGATTTATGATTTATTTATTTATGATTTACTGGTTCTTCAGCATGTTTTTAGAATGTACAGAAATAGAAGACATACTGAAAGGAACTTGCCTTGCGGCTGACAATTATAATGTAGTTAGGTCTTTTTTTCATGTGGGAAATCATCAAACTACTTCTCCTCTGAATGGTCCGGGAGGGAGCAGGCTTTTACTGACTAATAGTAAATCCCGTTAGGAATGTTGGTGGTGATGAAAAATATGATGATCGAGATTGATGTATCAATATTTAAAAAAATATTAATATCCGCCTTGATATATCTAGGCAAAGAAATTGATATATTGGTCCAACTTTCTGATATTTTTAGTTTTAAAATAATTTATTTATTTCAGTCTGTGTCAGTAATTGGGAATAGTAATTTTTACACAAAATGTATTTAATTTTAAGATATGATAATTAAAAAAAAAAAATCTCTTTTGAAGACCAAACATTTGATGATTGGTCCCACATAAAAAAAGGACATAACTACATTATAATTGTCAGCCGAAAGCCAATATAGAAAATATAGTTATTTTTTTCAGTTTGTTCCTATCTTTTACAGGTTTTGAATTCCGTTAAATGGGAAATTAATTTTGAAAAAAAAAATAGTTTTTGATACAATTACCTTTATTGTATATTTTGTATTGATAAATCGATGTTTCGAATCAAAATATATCGCCTGAAAATATTGATTTATCGAAGCAAAAATATTGATACATTGATACATCTATCAATATTTTTTCAATAATCCAGTGTTCCTTTAGCTGCAAGGGCCGTGGTAACCCTTTCACTCTCACTGTCAAACTAACCTGCAGCCTAGTGTACAATAATCTGTTTTGGGTCCCATCCCTAATGTTTAATAATAATTGACTTACAGTAACTTAAATTGCTGTACGCAAAATACGCGTTTTAGTCATGGAGTTGGGGACACTAACCCGAAATACAACTTAATTTGTTTTACAATACATTTGCTTATTAACAATAATTCACAGGAGCTGCATTACGAAGTGAATCTTCAGAAGAGTCAGGGTCTGACGACGATGATGATTTTAAGAACTCCAACAAGATTGGAGAAATGAAACCTGTCAATGATGTTTTAGATAAAACTAAACATAAGGAATTTAAGGTAATAGAATTATTTACATACTATTTTGTTGTCATAAAATTTAAAATGTTTTTCCCAAGTGAAATAAAATCTATTTCTAAAATTTTCTTGTTCTTCAGTTTCCAGTAGAGTTGGCAAATTTGCTGATATGTGCAGGGTGTCTCGGATCCAGGAGTGATGACTTTAATGAAATTGTGGAGTGTGATGGGTGTGGTGTTACTGTTCATGAAGGTATGTTTGAGAACTATCTATTATTTTTATAATAGTTACTACTTATCAATTCTCACTTACTTTTATTATTATTATTATTTTTTTATTCTCACTTGCTGTAGTAAGGGAATGGGTTATATTTATTACAAGTAATTTCACTTGTAATTTTACCTATGTCTTAGGTTACTGTTCCCCATATATTGGCAGGGGCGCTGGCTTTTAGAAAACCTCAAGGGTGCTCATGCTCATTTGATGACTCGAAAAAGTGTCAAAGTATGAGAAAAGAAATGCACAGTGATCAACTAATAAATAAGTAAATTTAATAACTAATAATATATTGAGATAACATTAAATACGTTATCTTGGTCCCAAACTAAGGTTTTTCCTTGGAACAATGAAACAACGGTACCACAAACACTTAGACCCAATCCAAATATGTGTTTCATCAACAAACATTAGTGTTGGTGCGGGAATCGAATCCGCGACTCTTGCGTTTCAACCTCTACACCAATGCGCTAAACGGGTCGTCGGATAATGAAAAACTTCCATCCCTAGCAGGCGATTACTGATCTGTTTCTTGATGTCTATAACTCTCAGGGGTGCTTGGCACCCACTGTTTATTTCTCATTGGTGCTCGAGCCCCCGAGCACCAACGGAGTCGGCGCCCCTGTATATTGGTTAAAGTGTGATGTTATATACCATAGCCTACCTCGATAAATGGGCTATTCAATTCCTTAAGAAATCAACGGAACAAAATCCTGAGCTTTATAATATTAGTAGGTATAGTTAAAATATAAATTCATGCTAAAATGGGGAAACAATGCAAATCATTATCATGCCTAAATAAGAGGAATACTAAAAAATATTTTTTTATTGTAACACATGCAGACCTCTTGTATTTATGTATAGAAATGAGCAACATTAATGTTAAGAGTTTTTGTGTATTTTAAACTCTGATTTAACATTATTTTAAATTGCAGGTTGTTATGGCGTGTCAGACACAACTAGTGAATCCAGTACAGTCAGCTCTGCCTCCACTGAACCCTGGTTTTGTGAGGCTTGCAAAGCAGGTGTGACAGACCCCAACTGTGAGCTTTGTCCTAACAAAGGTAAGGTTTATTTGTTTTACAGTTCTCTATTTATATTACCTGAACAAACATTTATTTTTCAAATAACATTTCTTGAATAATGCATATCATAGTCTATTGTATTATTATATTTATAATGGCATGATTTTTAGGGTTCCATAACTAAAGGGTAAATATGGGACCATATCGCTAAGACTCCGCTGTCCTTCTGTGTCACCTGGCTGTATTTCATTAAACGTACCATGGTTAATGAAATAGGCCAGACAGTTGAAATTTAATGAACTAGTGCGCCTCACCATCAATGATTGCATCTCTGCTTACCATCAGGTGGGATCGCAGTCAAGCACTGGTTTATATCAATTAAAAAAAAAATACAAAAACAATAAAAAATATGTGGCGCTCCCATACAGCAAATGTGTTTTTTTTTACCGTTACGTACGGAACCTTTCGTACGCGAGTCCGACTCGCACTTGGCCGGTTTTTATTAGTAGATTTATAGTTTAAAATATTTAATTTTCATATTTCAGGTGGTATCTTCAAGGAAACTGAAGTTGGTGCATGGGTGCATTTAGTATGTGCACTTTATGTTCCAGGAGTGGCATTTTCAGAGGTAATAATTATAAACATATCCAAATCCAAATCATATTAAAAACTTGGGCGCATATTATACACGTCTTGAACATGAATGGTATTTTTTCTACAGTTTAATTAATACAGCCATTATAGAGCAAGTTTTTAGTTACCATATGAATTGCAGTTTAATTTTTCGAATACTCATGAATAGCTCATATAAATAACTAATATTATAGTCGTTGGTTGTATATGGGAAGACTAACAATAATAACCAAAGGATTGTGCTTTGTATGTTTGTGTTATTTTATCATAATAAACATTATGATTTCAGTTAAAGGACTGTAGAAGTGGAGATTATAAGTCATAAGTTATACCTGTTATAGAATCCATTCTTTTAATGCAACCTTGTACCTTTAAGATTTATTTATTGTTATTTTCACATATACATTTAGAAAAATGAATCCCTATTTCTCTTGGTCACGCCATCACGCGTGAACGGCTGGACCGATATCACTATTTTTTGTTGTTGTTGTGTTTGTGTCAGGAGGTTCCTACGAAAGAAAAAAAAATTGGTAGTAGGGTAGAGTAGGGTAGAGTAGGGTAGATTCGGTATTGGGTAGTGCAGAATAGACTAGTCAGTTAACGGGAGCGAAGCCGCGGGCAAAAGCTAGTTTACAATAAAGATTGTAAATGTGAAAAAGTATGTATCTTTATATAAATATATATTATAATTCTTCTGTACGTGTTTTTGTCATCTAATTCCTCCTAAACGGCTTGACCGACTTTGATGAAACTGTGTGTTTATTTGAATGGGTCCCTGGATGGTTTGAAAAGACAATTGACCAATTTATTTAGTCTAAAACCCATCTTTTGGGCAGGACAGCGCCTGCCTGGTCCGCTAGTTATAATATAATTGTAAATGTGGATATTGGCGTAATTGTTACTTGGTACATAGGATACGTTTGTCCCAGAGCTATGGCATGATTTTCGCAGATTAAGCTGGTAGTGATTATGAAATATTTGCTGGATTGTACAGGTGGAACGTCTGTCGGGTGTGACGCTGTTCGAGATGGCGTACTCCCGCTGGGGCGCGCGCTCGTGCGCGCTGTGCGAGGACGCCACGCTGGCGCGCACGGGCGTCTGTGTCGGATGCGACGCTGGACTCTGCAAGACCTTCTTCCATGTCACTTGGTGAGTTCACATGCTTTTGTCGTTGATGTTGCTTATAACTGTAACTATTTTTTTTTTTATAGACTTAAATTGTTTCATACCAAACCAATCTAAGAAATTTTAGGACATATTTTTAACGCAAGAAAGACAAGTGCGGTGGAATAATGGCTGACTAGGGCACCCTAATTAAAAAAATATATGTTATTTATAGTGGTCAACGCTCAGGACTGTTAGCAGAGGCTCATTCTGAAGAAGCTGAACAAGCAGACCCGTTCTATGCTCACTGCAAGCTACATTCTGATAAAGCACTAGTCAAGAAACGCAAGAGGAACTGGCTTGCTCTGCAGTTGAGGACTGAAAAGAGGTAAATCATGGAAAATAATTTTGTTATAAATATCCTGTACTACAAAGGTAGGTAAAGGAATGACAATGAGGGCTGCGGGATTGTTTGAAAAAGTTACCGCGGCCCTGGAATGCAAAAGGCAACTAAAGGAACACAGGTGGGCAGTCATCAAAAGATTGACACTACCTCTAGCTCCACCCAGACCGACGACGACCATAAAAAAAGGGTGAAGAAAATCAAGTGTACAAAACACAGCCTATATTTTGAATAAAATTTCATTTTATTAATTTCATTGTTCTAGAAAATTGGAGTTAATAAACAATCTAAGTACAGAGGAAAAATTAAGGATTCAGCGCAAACTAGTGAAGTACAGGAAGAAGTATTTGATACAGAAGGAGAATCGAAATCCTCCTTGGGGTAAGATTAACGAAAATCTTATTTTTATTAATTTTTTTCTCAATCTATTTTTTTTTAATGGTCGTACCAGTGGCGAAGGGTGGATATTTTCATAAGGGTAGCCGAATTATTAATAGTTTTTTGTCTTTATAATTAATGGTTCTATTTGAAGAGGCCTATTTGCTTTTTTTTTAATTCCCGTAACTTAATTTTGAAAATGACGTTGTAATACAAATAATCTATTAGACAGTAGGTATCTCTATCTATATGAATTAATGTCATTACTAAATGAAGGCGATCTGACACACAAAATAAACGTATAGTTCAACTTGTTCACTACACTTCTACATTAAAACATAAACGACAAGAAAGCAATGTCAAAAAACGAAAGATTCGCGCCACACACGCTATAACCGCCATTTTAATTTTATCATATAAAAACATCCTGCTAAATAAAATATGTTGCTCACCAGTGAGAGTTATAATGTAGCTAAATTCATTCTTATTTTGAATCATTAGAATTACACCATGAATGAATTTTTCTTTCTCGCTTGCACCTGTGCACTGTTCATTTATCTAGCTCATCGTAACCCGGTAGGCATTGAGTTATTTTGGTACAATTTTCTGCATGCTAAAACGAGACGGAACGAGTTGGAGTAATATGAGTTACTTCATAGGAAAGTAAGGGATAGTTGCATAGTATGGGATTTTGTTGTTTGAAGAGGTAACTCAGTATTTTTAAGCTTATGATGTTGGCATTTTTAGTTAAATGTTATAGACGTTTAAAACATTTGAAGTGAGTGAACAGTTGAAGGTCAAGCTAGGGAAGCCGATGGGAATCGTGTTATATGGACCCTTCGCCACTGTTGTTTACACAAAAAAAAACTTCGGCTAAATTGTATTGGAGTTTGTTGGTAGATGTAGCTCCCATGCACAGTATTAAATTTTGATTTAATTAAATATGTTTAACACTCGTACTTTTTCATCAAAAACGTAGGGGACTTACAATAACTCTAAACATAATGATAATGAAATGTTGTGTGTCTTGTAGTTGTGTACTGCCAAACAGGTGCTAAACGGTTTAGAGATGTTTAGTCCCAAAGCAATATATTGTTGTGAACATATGTCCAAGCCGTAGTAATCCGCATGTAGCGACATCTATGGCGTCACATAAGAACTAATCCAGCATCGCCCAGTTAAAGTTCTCCGCGCGATTAGAACATATAGAACAGCCCGAAATAATCTATCGGGCAGTTGCCCACCAGACATAACACCCGTCTGGTCGGAGGATCCTCCCTTTTCAACGGAGGTTTGAGGGACTTTACTCTTTGTTCCGCATACCTCCACGTCGGGGTCACCAACCGCGAGGTGATTAACTCGCAAATATTTAAGTATTACGCGATCTGATATTCTATATACTGATATATTAGTTTTGTAAATCTCCTTCTGTATTTTATTTGTACCTATGTTGTATGAACAGTGCGAGTAACCCGTGAGTACTTTCCGAGTGACTTCTTTTTCCACGCACCTGCATTCACTATCACGCATACACGCACATACATCCCTACCTGTCTATGTACATAATGCGCAGTTCTATCTATTTATTTGTATTTCGATGCCGTTTGGCTAATATCTCATTGTTCGTTTGTGCAGTACCAACACAGAAAATGGCTCGTCTGCTATACAGCAGTGCGTCAGCCATGAGGAAGTTCCAGCGGAAAGCCGAGTGTATGGGCATTGATACACACGCCTTGGAGTTTCAAGATGCACAGGTAATATTCAAACATTGTACCTATATGGGATGGTATTAATTTTTACAGACAATCGATTTGTACAAAAATGTGCGACGGAGGCGTATTTTGTCCACTCCTTCACGGAAATTAAAAAAAAACAAGTATTATATTATTCCTCAATTTAAAGCCCTTAATAAAAGTATGTATTTTACTAATAAACTTAAAGTAAAAGAAAATTAAAAGGTTTATTCGTAAAATGTCTCTTTATCAAAATGACTGAATAGGCTCTTAATAAACTAGTGCGCCTCACCATCAATGATTGCTTCACTGCTTACCATCAGGTGGGATCGCAGTCATGTACTAGTTTAAAGCACTTAAAAAACATGTCTGTTGCTCGCAATATGTCTTTTCCACATAATGTTGCTTTCTCACAATGCTTCATTCGCAAAATGTTAGGGCGCGTTCCCACTATGTCGTAACGGTTAATTTATCGTCGGACGACTATCGTCTAGCTGTTCCCATTATATCAACTGTTTGTCGTGGCTACTGCAGATAGTCGCAACAACGAAACTTGATTTACAGTCACGGTTTAAACTTGTCAATTTTTTGTTGTTTTACATCATCCGTTACCACTATCATGCCACTGTTGTCACCGAAAAAAGTGACACATACGACAGTTAGTCGTCCTATATGTGAAAACCTCCATGTATAAGATACAACACTTATAACTACACGATTATTTGTGGTCATGACGTAATGGGAACGTGGCTTTTGGATGACTTTTCAGGCAGTATCTAATTCGATATTATTTCATTTATTTAATAATATCACACCTAGATGGCAGCTCTAAAAGACGTGTCTCGTCGCTGGCACGTCCCGCCCGCGTTCTCCGTGGAGTTCGTCGGCTACTACCTCGAACGGAACACAAGAGTGTCCTCTTTGAGGCAGTCGCTCGAACGGCTCACGAAGGAGAACGAGAAGCTATTGGGAGACGATGATAAGTTGAGGTTGGACTATGATGAGGTAAGGTCAATGTGTTTTTGGTTTTAGATAAGATCTTTGCGGTGGTCGTAAAAGTTGGCGCAATTTAAAGGCTCAATTTTTTTTTTTCGTTGCTGGTTAAAGGCATCATCTCCAAAGTTACAAAACTGTCAAATTTACTATAAAAAAAATATTCATTTGGATAGGACTTTAGGAGGCAACCAGGAGTCGTCTATTTGTCTATAAAGTTATTAAATTGATAATCACTAGTTATTGCGATATTTGATTCTTATGCCATTGCAATAAGGTATACATTGGAGTGAGAAACCTATTGTAAAGCTCTCCATCACGGCCCAAAAATGGCGTTTGCAGTCACAAATTGTACACTATTCTATCCTAGTAAATTAAAAAGTTTAAATTTTTAAGTTCTGAACCTGTCTTGGCGAAAGGTTTGATTTTAACATTATTTTCTGGTATCAAGAATCAAGATAAACCTGCTGCCAATAGTTTTCGGTACTTATAGTTATTTAATTACTGAAGTTTTTGACGATATCTTGGAGAAGTTTTTAGTAAATATAATCTATGTGCTTTAATGTTTTGTTATATAAATTTATATCAGTATATTAATATTACAAATAGTAATGGTTACGGCACTTTGCTTAGAACTCAGGTCGCCCTATAGACTTTTCTTTTTACGTAAAACCTGCTAAAGTAACAACGTGAGGAATTAAAACTCTTATAGTAAAAGTTTCGGGGGCATGTACTAACACACACTTGGCCTCAGTAAATTATGACTTACAGAGAAAAGGTGCATATCTGCTTAAATGTTTTTGTTAAAAAAAAAAAAGGTCTGAAAAAGGTTAGGCTTAAAAAACACAATTCACATAACATTACCTCCACATTTAGGCTTCAAAAGAAAACACAGACGCTTTGGCAGCTTTAGCATCAACGCGACAAGCGTTACTGAAGATATACGATGCTATAATAGCGCTGTGTCCGAAGAGGACCGCGCCACCCATACTGGAGGACAAGCCGCTGCTGGCGCCCGACCTGCCGCGCTCCACGCCCAAAGTGACTCCGCAACAGCTGCAGAAACGGTTAGTGCACGCCTTTGGTAACTTGACGGAATTTAGGAGGACCTCACCTGTTATGAGTGGAGCTTATGAGCTGGGCCAGGCAACCCGCCCAGATTTAGCACAGGCTTAGAGGAATATACTGAGTGTTCCCCTATCTGGCTGTGAATTGAATACGGTTAGAATAGTGTGTGAGAGAAAAAGCGACTGCGTGGTTAATAGCTGTCTTGTTCTAGATTTCTTTTTGGTCCACGTCACATTCTTAGAAGTTACACAGCGGGACTAAAATCTATTTAACCAGTGAAGTGTGTCAAAGAAGAAAAGTTTGATCGCGCAGTCGCGTCAATCTATACAGGGTTATTTGTATAACACTGGCAGCCTCTCAGGACTATGTTACTAACATCATAAACAAGAACTTTTGATCTATGACTTTTAAAAATGTATCATATTCATTTATCAGATTTTCATACAAAAATAAAATATTTAAATTGAACGTTCTAAATATTACTATGTCTATGCGAAGCAAGTGATCGATAGTACAATAGCGGAGGAAAGCGAGGATCGGGCGGCGGGGGTGCTTGATGCTCTTGCGTCGCGTTATACAGACGTATACTCCATTTGTTTATGTAGTTAACTAAACGTAAACAATCTTGGTACGTCCTTTTATCAAAAAATATATATGAGACATACAAAATTTTTTTAGATTTTGTTAATTGCTAAACATCGGTATAGGTAAATAACAAATTGTAAACATTTTTAGATAAATTTTTTACAAAACTTTTAGATAAAAGAAATGTCAAGATTGTTTAAATTTAGTTAATTACCTAAACAGATGGAGTGTAGGTAGGTATAGCAAAATACAGAGTTGAAATATGTTAGATAGAAAAGGTTGGTTTTTGTTAAATATATAAATAATGTTTTGAAAAACTCATAGAACAAAAGTTGTTCTTTATGATGTTAGTAATACAGTCCTACAAGGTTGTTAATGTTTTATAAATAACCCTATATATACAAAAGGAGAAACTGACTGACTGACATATCAACGCACAGCCGAAACTACTAGGACTAAAAGCGTGAAATTTTGCACAAGGTTTCACATAGAGAGGGTTTTCCAAAATTCACCTCCTAAAGGGATGAAACGGGGGTCCAAAGTTGGTATGGAGGACGTGGGTGAAGCTGCAGGTAGAAGCCAGTTGCTTCTATGCTCCATTCGAAATAAGATACGACATTTGAACAAACCTTTTTGACTGTCCGTTCAATCGATTTTGACTTCTATTCCGTAGGCATAAGGATGGCATTAAAAGCATAAAAATGGTTATGTGGTATATATTATTTATTTATATATACTTTATTGCATACCAAGATTACAAATGTATAAATTGAAATATAAAAATAAATACAATTAAATTAATTACTTAATTGTTTGTTCAATTGTCTAATATTATTTCGCATGGAGTATAGTAATTCTTGTGGTAATTCACATGTCTACTAGATAGAGGGCTTTCCGTTACTTCCAACTCAATTGTTGCCTACAATTCTAAGATTTTTGTTGTGAGTCTGGGCGGATAATACTGGATTAGTTCTACTACACGCTTGACCGATAGGACTTAACTCAATAGAATACCAACGTGATGCTATACTTTTAAGCCACTTGCAGATCAAGTGCTAAGTTACGTTACCTTGTACAGTTGTGGTAATTGTTTAAGACATTCACAGTTTAGTTTACAGTCTGCACCGAAATATGAAAAATTTCCTCATTCTACATATTACCTACCTTAGCTTATACTACATAAGTTAGCTCGTGGTCTGCCAATGGTTTTATAGATAGTCTTATCAATGTTCGTTTTAAATTTTAAATTGACCAGATTCATTCAAACGTATATAAAGTCATGTGTTCCCGTAGCATGAACAAATCGATTTATGTAACAGTATAATTACGTGTTTATTGTTAATTCTATTAAAAGTATTTTATTGTACATAATAAATTTATCAGATCCTAGTCAAAGTAGTGACTTTTAATATTTTTGTATTTTGTACTGGACCTAGTGAAGCTAGTCTAGCCTAGTGAGGGTCATAGGTCAAATATAAAATAATCATTAATTATGACCCTGTTACAATTTCCATACTAAGATCTGGTCAAAGAGTGTCAAGTGGTCGATGAACCAATGAAGACTTGGTGTAATAGATAAATATACAGTGTCAAATTAAATTAATTGGACAACTTCCGGAGACGTGATTGGTATAGATATCTATCTTAAGGGGTACCTTCCGTACTAGTCGTCAACCTGAGCATGGTTTAAAAGCTTGCCGGTTCATCCATCACAATCCAACGCAATGTTTGATAAAATGGTAACGCGAAAACAGAGAAATAATACCTGAAAGCTCTGCTGGCAGTCGGCAATACCGTCGTTCACTCGAATATTGCAGAAAACTTGTTCCAGGAAATATGTTTTTTTTTTAAACTGTTAAATTTTTTGGAATTTTTTTTTTGCCTTTCAGAATTTCGATTAAATTTGGGCAGGCTTCAAAATTCTGAAGCGCACCAAGATACAGGAGTTATTCCTAGAGTGGTAGAACGTTAAAAAAAACAGTTTACAGCTTAGTAACACATTCTTATTGGTTCATAGACAATTTGACCAGTTCTTTGTCAATGGCGAAACAATATTAATTATACTTCGCTGGATGTTCATGCTAGGGGTACCTATCATTACCCCCATATTATACGTGATGTACTGTATCGAATGTCGACCAGCAGGTCAATGTCTGTGCCAACCGCGGCTGCACTTAAGATGGGCGTTGGTTTTCCTCTTAGCGACAACCCGGACGCTCGCCAAGGAAAAGTCTTATCAACCTCTTTGGAAGGTAAGTATCATTCTGCGTCATTGAATATGGTGCAGGTATTTTATTTAACTATGGCACTCTACTTTTAAAAGACTCTTTAAATTCAACTATTGCCTAATCTCAGTCTTCCTTTGTTAATTGTTTGTCAATCAGTTAGACCGTTCTTGTAGCGACATCTATACCGCCACAAAAAAAATAGGAACTAAAAGTTATATAATCCTGAATCGCGGTTCACCACGCGATAAGAATATATACAACAGCCCTAAGTCAACTATCGGGCAGTTGTCCGGAACAGACATAACACCCGTCTGGTCGGAGGATCCTCCGTGTTTCAATGGTGGTTTACGGGATTTTACTCCCTGTTCTGCATGCCTCTTTTGGTGGTTATTGATCAGAAAGACTTTTAAAGACTATTATATTCATTTTGCAGTGTATTTCAAAAGATAAATTAAGACAATAACAAATTATGCTCTTATTAGAAGCAACATTCCAAAGAATAACTTCATGAGTGTCAGTTAAATAATATCCCTGTACGTACGTATGTAAGCTAATTTCGACCCTTTTTAGTTTAGGAAGAACATCGTAATCGATAGTTAGCGTTTTTTTGCAGGAATGCGTTTTCTTTTCTATAATTAAAAAAAATATTTATTATATTATAATTACATACAAAACAAAGTATCAATTATTACTTATGTAACTACTGATCTAATTGAAACTATTCTATGTTCTTAATCAATTCATATTCTATTCTATTAATATATTTTCATGAATAAGCCTATTCCTATAAAAAACAAATGGTTCTTCCTGAAAAGGCTCGATATTGCTTTGAAAAAAAAAATGTCTTTAGTTACCGTAGTGCCTTGTTACCCTTGAACGAAACAATAAAAGGCAATTTATGCTTTAGACATACACGTGCCAAGACTTCGGAGATGACGCCAAACTTTCATCACTAATTACGTAAATAGATTAATTAGATAGACAAAACATTGCGCAGTTAAATTATTGTATTAACAACAGTTATCAATTCTTAAAAAAAAAATTGTGCGCAGTTGTGATACTAACATAAAAAATACAATCATGGTGAGGTGGCTGTAATTAGGGAAAAAAATATAATTTTGTTAAGTCATCACTTGAACAATGGATTTCGAATAGTCGTGGCTTGAATACTTCATGTGCGTGAGTCTTAAATAGTTCTTTAGTGAGTCGTAGATGATGGACTGCTCTATCTAATACCATAACAATCGTTAGTGCTTTGTTTTTCTTTAACTAATGAATGAGTAAAATAAAAAAAATATAACGAACAAAAAAAACCGACTGCATTAAAAAAAAACACTAAAAGGATCAAAATAACTTTGATTTCGGAAGTCTGTTTCTCAGTATTGTTTGTTTCTTATTTAACACCGACTTCCGAAATCAAAGTTATTTTGATCCTTTAAGTGTTTTTTTTTTTAGTGTTGTCGTTTATTTTTTTTGTTAAATGTTTTTTATTTCGCACTTTTTAGTAGCGATACACTTATAACTAGAGTGCCTATTTCTCATGAAAATTCCAATTAACCCAAATACTGCTAGGATACATTGTTTTATTATGAAGTCTCCGTGTCTACCTTTCACCTTCTGACTCAATCTGATCATTTCGTAGTACTTTATAGCCAAAGTGAATCTCATGACAATTCTAATAAGCCCAAACATGGCTAGGTTACATTGATTAATTACGGAGTTCCAGTGCTTGCCTTGCGGCTCCATCATCATCATCAGATCACTTCGATGATACCATTTTCAACGTAACTATTCAGAACCATTCATTTATTTGTATTGTCATAGTCGTTTAACTGTCTTCATTGTGATATCTATGCGAGTAAGAAGTTCCGTTGACCATTTCTGGTCTTCTACATCAGTTCCACTTCATCTAATGTTATTTTTTGACTGTAAATGCTTAAGTTCTCGAAGAAAATATTAAAATCATTACATGGTTGCCTATAATATTTGAGGAGTTCCCTCGATTTCGCCAAGATTCCATCATCAGATCCCGACTTGGTGACTATGGGACAATTTGGGAAGTATACCCTTTCCAACAAACAAAGAATTTTTTAAATCGGTTGGCAAACGACGAAGTTATGCGCGAACAAACATAAAAAAAATACAAACATCCGAATTGAGAACGTCCTCCTTTTTTAGAAGTCGGTCAAAAATTACTTTTAAGCGTCGTACGTGATACAGAGTCACGTAACACGCTCAGTTATTTTTGTATTGTCATCGGATTACACTACTGCGCAATATTTTAACCTAATCGGATTATGGAAGGTGACGAGCGGTCACAAGGTTTGGTTTTTAGAAGCGAGTAAAAAGTTTGCTTTGGTACAGAAGTTACTACTACTATGAGGGGCTACTTGATTGTTCGAAAGAGTTACCGCGGCCTCGGAACGCAAAGGGAAACTAAATGAACACACGTGGGTTTTGGTCAGTAAGTGCGCATTTCTACTGATTGAGCTGGGCGGAGTGGAAAGGAGCGGACCTTGAATTGGCCAATCATAGTGCTCGATATCTTCACTCTGCATAAGTGGAGTTGAGCCGACTTTCAAATAAAACTTGAGAACACGCGGCCCCGAGCTGGACGGAACGGACACGAGCAGGCTGTGATGCCGAACGGAGGGCACGGAGCGGAGGGTAGCTCCGTAACTCCGCCCAACTTCTTTTCAAAACTTGTTTCAATTTTCTTAAACTCTGACATTTCTTCTCACTCCATCCAGAGTGGAAAAAGTTATTTGCGTCTTTTTTACCAAATAAAATGTTTTTACAAGCTTTTATTTAGTTTCACCTGTCCCGACGATCGCATGTCTGTAATCAAATTTTGCAAATTAAATTTGATCCACTTCCCGGTTACCGATTGAGCTGAAATTTTGCATGTATGTGTAAATCAGAGGACAATGCAAAATTATTGTCATGTAGCTGATCTGATGATGGAACAGGAAGGTGACTATAGGAATTCTGATAACCCTATCGTGTTTAAGCTTTTTGGAATGGCCTTGATGAGTATTAATTGTACAGGTAATGATTTTCATTGAAAACTTGTTCTTTTTTCTTCTATTTGATGATTACTCTCCAAACAATAGGTACAGAAGTTAACTAGTGTAATAAAACTAACTATTGGATAACGTTTATAAGAAACCTTAGATTCAATCATAACATGATTAAAATTATGTGATATTTCAGCTTTTTATCTAGTTTGGCGCATCCCCGATGTTCGATGCTTGTTTTATTGAAGATATTAATAAGTGGCCACACCACCACCTTTCCACCCATGACAGTAGTCTAGTATAGCACAGTGTATCTCCTACTTATAGTGGAAAAACAATAATATTTAATCTAATAACCAAACTCTCATTTTGAACCATAAGGACTTTTACCTCACTGAGACGGTATGGTCGCGCAATCAGATGACAATAAGTATAAATAAAAGCTTTAATGCAATATGCGAGCCCAAGCACTGCTTAGAGAAATACAGTTCTATGGTGGGTAAATGATCAGGCGTCAACTTTTTCGAACAGATACCTTGATCTTATTAGTGCGCTGCTATAGCGTCCCGGTGGGTAAGTAACCTATGGTTCTTTCTGTTTCCTTCGAATAATTGGTCTGTGAAAAGCTCAAAATGGTTTGGTCAGGGGTTTTGGCTAAGCGAAATAATGAGCGGCACGATCAGTTGATGGCATGTCACCTAATCTCCCCGTATACTGTTCCCGTCGCGTCGCGTGGTGCTGCGTGCTATATCGCTCAGTGAAACTTTGTGTTGTGACATATTCTAAACGCTAATCGCGCCGCTCTTCGATTTCGCTGGTAGCTTCACGGTCGTGGCCAGGCTGTAGGTGGCCTGCGTTAGTAGGAGTATGTAGTTGTATCGTATCGCTAAGTGTGTGGTTGCGTCAGCCACATCAGGCTCCCTGGCGGGACGCGAGTGCGCGGCGTGCGGGCGCAGCTCGGAGCGGCACCTCATGGCCGCGTGCGACACGTGCCGCCAGCACTACCACCTGCACTGCCTCAAGCCGCCGCTGCAGCGCCCGCCCAAGAAGAGCAAGCTCTATGGATGGTATGATTTTTTTTTTGTTTACAAGTTGATTTTCTGATGGATTTTCCTTTATAATATAATTTAATTTATTTGTCTCAGATACAGCAGATCATTATTTTTATTAGTACTTAAAGAATTATGTTTTACTAACATAATTCTTTAAGTATCTATTTATATAATTTGATTTGGCTCTCGAAAAAATGTGGAAGGAAATTCAAAATTCGAACAATGGTATTTTTACTTTTGAATAACCAAAGTTTTCAAAATAATTAGAAGTGACCTTGTATATAAAAACTTTTTTTCGCAAAACTTTCTGAGTGGCCTGGCATTTATCAGTTTTATATAACATAACACGTTGCCTAACATTTTTAACAAAGGCTGTGAAATTCCAAATCCTTGTTTTTTCAAAAACTTTCTTAAAAGTATTATGCGAACTGTGCTCATCATGCGTGATCATTTTCACGACATCAAAAATATAACTTTTATAAAAAATAAGTACATAGATTATTTCAGTCAATGAGGAGACGGATATGAAGATGTAATAGAGACATAAAAAGTTCAACAAATTATTACGGTTATTTTTTTTTCACGCACTAACACAAATGTTTCGCAGGCAATGCTCGGAATGCGACAAGACCTCAGATTCTGAACCCGAGTTGCTTGAGAAGAAAGTACCACGACGATCTCGAATCCGCTACAGTAAAGACGGTGCAATCATCACCGAGCCACACAGCCCATCGTCACCACCGAAACCAGGCTCGGAAAAGTATCTCAAAGTGGAAAAATCATCTAAGTTGACAACTCCAGAAAGTATATCGCCGATCAAAGTGACCATCAAGCCGTTTGAATTCAGTAGCGAGAATGAGGGTTCAGAACTGAAGCTAAGGAAGGAAAAGAAAATAAAGAAGTCGAAGCAGAGAGATCATGCATCGGTGTCTGCAGGAGAAGGCGATTCTCCATGCAAGAAGATTCACAAGCGCAGCTTCACGTCACCTACCTTGACGAACACCCCACTGATGTCAATAACTCCGATCGTCGCCGACAGTCCCAACGACTCCCACAATGAAAACTCGAACGCTTCGACTAACGTAGTTTCCAGCAAACATGAGAACAGTTTTGTGCCCCAGAATTTATCATTCTCATCCCTTCTTGTGGAAGGGAAAGAAAGAGACAGCAAAGCCATCGAGAGTTCTATAGAAAGTACATTAGCGAATTTATCGTCGGATATAGCGACGTATAAAGCTAATCGGAAGCGGAGGAAAGAGAAGCATAGGTCTCGATATTCGCCGGATCTGCTGCGATCGCCGTCTAAATCGCACAAGCATAAAAGGAAGAAGAAGACACAGGATCTAGAAAATCCTGAACCTCCACATCCTAGGATTACTATCAAGGTAATATATAAAACAATAGTTGAATAGAATGGAATAGAATATAATTTATTCGTAGCAGGCAATACATTACAACACAAAATAATAAAAAAAGAGTACAGAAATACAATACAGTTGCGCTGAGTTGTCTCAAGTGGTTTCTCCCGCGTTTTTGGTTACTGTTCCGTTCTTATTGCTTCCTCAATAAATGAAACAACACTAATGGTTTCAATTCGAACCAGTAGTTCTTGAGATTAGCGAGTACAAACAAAGAATTTAGCTTTATAATATTAGTACCGATTTTTTTCTCTTATATTCTATAAGAAATTTGATGTAATGACTGATGATTTGACCGACTGTTGGTCTAGTGGTTAGTGGCCCTGACTGCTATGCCGGAGGCCGTGGGTTCGATTCCCACCCAGGACAAATGTTTGTGTGATGAGCACGATTATTTGTTCTGTGTCTGGGTGTAATTTAGCTATAATAAAATATGTATATATTTAGAAATATATAAGTATGTTTATCAGTTGTCTAGTACTCATAACACAAGCTCTGCTTAGCTAGGGACTAGACGGCGTTGTGTGATAGTTGTGGAGTATTTTACTACTATATTAATAATAACTTCTAATTAATTCTTGTAGATAAAGCCTATTCCAAAGCCAGATGGTTCGCTGGACACGCAAATGTTCTACGTACCCACGGACAGCAACGATGGACCGCCACCTGCAGTTATGAAGAAATTAGCGAAGGTAATATTAATTTTCTTATTAAACACGGATATTGTTACTAGATAAGTTAACTGTCATAATATTTTAATTGTTGCAAATTATTTTAATATGCCCTGTTGGGTTCGGATTACGCTGAATTCAGATCAAAACCTAGATAAATGGTTAGGAGTCATAAGTTCCGTGACGTCACATTTAAAAACCTATATCTAATTAATTAAACGCATTTTTTTTTTATTATTAACGATAAGTTCAAAAATTCTTTCAACTCTTATCTGTATGATTATAAGGTTGAAATTGTTTTGCTGGCGAGGTCTAAACTTAATTTCAGAGCTGCTGTATTAATTTAATATAATTGATGTGTCGGTCACACTAGAGAGGGTATCACAAATGTGACCGGTTGTGACATGAATAAGGAGAGGGTAATAAACATCATGAAATCCGTGTGACGTAATTTATGGAAATATTACGTGAATTTGGAGCCATGCACTAGCTTCTGACGTTTTATAAGTGCCCATGTAGGCCTATGTGAAATAAAAATATATTATGATTTTTTAATTTTATGCATAGCCGCTAAAAACATCCACATTTTTACTCGAATTTTATTTATACTCTGACAACTTCTTTGATGATGAACTTGATGACATTTTGAAATAAACACATTTGTTTTTGGTGATTGGCCAGCACGTTGATCAAGAAGCAGCTAAGCAGCCACCGCATGTAGAAGCAGAAGTCGTTCCTCCGGCAGAAACACCTGATGCTGCGAATGTGAGTATCGCACTTTAAATTATTATTACAGTTTTGGGCTAATCTTTCAACGCTTTGCTATACGACTATCCTCAGTTTTGCAACAGCTCAACTGCTTCGTTGGTGTCGTGGTCGCAAGCGCGACTGCTGAGTATGGGATCCTAGGATCGATTCCCGGCTCGAGCAAAAAGTGCAATTGGGTTTTTCATTACGTATTACTCTGTAGTAGAAATATGTGGTGTTACAGCCCCGTGCCTCGGAAAGCACGTAAAGCCGCTGGTCCTACGCCTGATTTCTCTCCGGTCGTGTAGGATTGCCGTCACATCGTAGAATGGTTGTAAGGGAACAGAAAGTCCAACTATAATTTAGGGGTCTTCAAGGCTAGAGTGAATAGGCTCTTAATAAACTAGTGCGCCTGGCCATCAATGATTGCATCTCCGCTTACCATCAGGTGGGATCGCAGTCAAGCACTGGTTTATATCAATTAAAAAAAAAAAGAATGCACCTGTGATTGCCCACGCACTTCTGCAGTATAATATCTCCTGCGTGTTTGTCTATTCTCTGTTGAAATTGGTCACCATGATCGAAGTACGGTCGGGAGGATTATTTATCCTTAGGTTTTTCAAGGACAATTATCGAAAAATTTATGTGTTCCATTGTGCATGCGGTCATAAACTGCTGTTTGTTTGTTAATCATTAATTCAATAAGTCAGTTAATTTTCTTTCCAAAAATTATGGATTATTCTATTAAGTCTAGAAATCTATTATAAATACAGACATTTTGTAGTTGTGTTTGTTTGTAGCTGACCCGAGTAATTTGATTTTTAAGACTATATTATAATTTAGCCGTACCGTAATCAAGAATCCAATTACATTGTTGATTATGGTCTTACCTCGACAAAAACGTCTTAACGAGCACTTTTGCCTCTGTTGAATAAGTAAAGAAGTATAGACACCTCGCAAATTCGGTCGTACCAAAAAGGTTATCTGGTTATCTGTGTGGTCAACGAACCTAATGATCAAAATAAGTACTCATTTAGGTCTGGGAAATTAAATTGTACGTCAAATCGTTGACGTCTTTTTGTCAATGCGACATTTGCCTGACTTCACATAGCTATTATGAGTGGTTGAAGGTCGGAATCAGTAATATTTATAAAGCCGTGTACGCACGTACGAACACGAACATAGCGAACACAAACACCAAACTTGAACATTTGGTTTGTTCGCTTGGATGGCATTTTCGAACACGAACGCAAACATAGTTCGAATCGAATTCGTAGTTCGAATACCGTAATTAGAGACACAAAAGAAAGACAATGCAAGAGCGAACGGCCGGCGTTCGCTTGGGGTTTAATTAATTAATGGCCATGGCGGCGTCGTTGGAAGTGGTCGATTGTGAAAAGTTTTTTTGATGTTCGCATTGATTCATGAAGAACACCGTCCCTACAGAACATACCAATAAGGTCGCCGCAAATGTGTTTGATGAACAGAGTATTAGATGTTCGTTTGTGATACATACGTGTGAAACAAGTTGTTGCGTATCGTGTAACGCAACAAATTTGTTCGTACGTGCGTACATGGCTTTACATAACTATGTATTGTAACAGTCAGGTTGATAAAGCAAAATTCAATACCCCTTTCACCATTTTTATGACCAAGTCCTCCTACCGCGACCTAAACAGTACTGTTAAAGGGATGGAGCTATATAAGGTGTTCAGCAGCTCCATCCCTCTTTCTCACTCGCAAGCCTGATATTTTACCACGTCATGGTAAGGCCCCTGGCCACTAGTTTCTGCCTGCGGTTTCATCCATTTCATAGTAGAAATTATTTTAATAAGTCCCATTAAGTATTATATTCTTCCTATAAAGCATTTTATGTCCTATTTCGGGCATGGTCTACTTGCTTGTGTGACAAATTTCATTCAAATCCATTCAGTTATAGGACATACAAACTTTCGCTATTATAATATTTTTTGTACAAAAGGTACAAAAACCTTTTTAAAAAAGTTTTCTAACGCTTCCAGTTCAACGTTTCCAGCACGTCTAAGGTCGCCTATTATTTTAAAAAGTACGTAATAGAAAATTGTAACTTATATGGCTCCAAAGGGCAGCCTTTAGAGCCATATATATATAGCTTAACTGGGACTGGGCAGGACACAGACATGTCCTGCCCAGTTTGGTACCCGTACACTGTCAGAAGGAGTCGCGAGGACAACGATGGATGGCGGGACAAACTAGATCGATTTCACCCGAACTGGAAGGAGGAAGCGCGGGTCCGCGAATGATAGGGAGTGGAGGGCGCTAGGGTTTTACCCAGGAGAAAGACGAAATAGCCTAACAAAAAAAATAGCTTTTTTTGTATAATCATTTTTTTTTATTTATCATCATCAAGTTACACTGATATGATATACACAGATACACATTCTTTGTTTGCATGATAAAATAACTAATTAGTGTTGGTCATAACTTTGTCTATGTCACTTTTCACGCAAGCCTAAACCTGTGGAGGAAAAACCGGTTGAAGTCATTGAACCAAAACCTAAGGTAAACTTTCTATAACGTTATTTTTTCATACTGAAAATGTTTTTTTTTTTGTGAACCATCTCGGAAACATAATTATCTAACAAAAAGTTTTAATATCAGCTGATAAATTAAGCAATCGAGATCGGCTTTGCTAATCTTATCATTGAGGCGTGTCAGCTTTCCAGTGATTGGTTCGATATGTTTAAAATAAATTTTGGGCGTTTCTTAGACTAGAAAGTAGTTGATAAGAATTTAAAACCGATGGCAAAACGGGATTTTATTGTATAACTAGCGACCCACCCCGGTTTCGCACGGGTGCAATAATGTAATAAATGAAGAACCGCTCGACCGATTTTGTGCAAACTTCACATAAACCATCTACTAAATAGTCCGAACCACGAAATAAAGAAGGTAGTGGAAGTGCCCCTCAGATATCTCATGCGTGTCAACATTAAGCAGAGCTGCGCAAACATTTAGCTTATTCGCCGTCAGATACTTGTCGCGATAGGTTGTCTCAGAAATACCCGAAAAATTACAAATTAAGCCTTATTCTGCGGTTTTGACCTGCTAAAACGAACGCAGAAAAAAAAATGTATCTTGTGGAGGTGTATCGTATCATCGGTAAGTACTAAACTTTGTTAATTTTTAATATAGTTGATTTTAATTACAATACCACTTTTTATGACTTCAATGCAAACTATAAACAACCTTACACTCATTGACAGAAAGTCTAAATGCACTTGGTCGTCATCTGGATAATCATAACATAAATTCTAGTAAGTTCGACGCTACTCAATTAGGGATGGGACACATCCGTAAAGTAGGTTGGTATCGATAATTTTTATTTATTTCTAACTCTTCATTTCATGGCTGGCACCATCCATGACATTTTGTGTCGGACGGTTCATGTGTATAATTTATAAATATTTAACTAAGATTGCACAGAAATTTCGAGGTTTTAACAACACGTAACCTGCATCCGTCCGAAGTAGGGGGTTGCTGATCACTTTCTTTCACTTCACGTTCGAAAGGCTGAACGGATTTCAATAAAACTTGGTATATGGGTAGACCACGTCACGAAAGTTGTTGTTGTTGTTATTTCAAGGTCAGTAAATATTTTTAGTACTACATATCTGTTATCGTTTCATTTATCGTTAGCTTCTGTCAGCGGCTTCGCCCGCGCACTATGCGTTCCAAAATAAGGATAGGATAGCCAATAACCTCAATCTGTCAAATGTTGAGTGATAAGTACAGTTTGCAAAGAAAACTTATTTGCGTATCAATAAATGTTATTTTTTGCATTTTATTACTATGTCTTAGTTAACTCTAGGGGAAGTAAAATTTATTGTTTAATATAAATTAGCTGCAAAATAAATATCTGGTTTTAAGTCATAATTAGTTAAAAATAAAAAGTTTTGTGTCTTATTTTCATTGTTAGGAATAATTTTCCTTCTTCTATTTTCCACTACTCACGACACTTCACACAGGGACGCAAAGATGAGCAAAGTTGAGGAACTGGATTCTGACTAAACTTTTTTAGTTCACGTTCAAATTTAATTTATTTACGAATAAATTAAATTTTAAAAATTTCTTGTTTTGCTCTCTCTACCCAATTTCTTCGATTTGACAATATGACGTGAAGTCACAAAATGGAATCGATTCTATTTTTATTTGGAGAGCATTGTACTTGATTATATGAAAATAAGATTACCTCCTAGCCCTACATACAAACATACAAATACCTCTTTAACATTGATATTTTAAAGATAATCAACCTTTTCCATTATTAAGCATTTTTATGATGTTAACAAATTATTACATTGTTCACCTGAATAAATTACGTAACATCAATATTAAGATATCGATATATATCTACATCTCTAATTGAGTAGCGAATGAGATTACATGTGCATGGGAATATGACATCTATTTCAAAGGTACTAGCGTTCTAAATAGCAAGAATTGAATACAACGCCATCTAGCGTTGAGTAGCTGAACTCGTTGTAAATTTGTCTATTTAAAGTTTTTAAACGAAAAACGACTTTATTGTTTGTGTCATGTCATATAATAACAACTTTCTTTCCTTGTAATAAGACTTAATTTTTGAAAGCGATAAAAAGATGATTTGTAAAAGTTGCGTTAGTAATTTGTATCCAATCAAATCACTGTTTTTTATGTGTGTAATGGACAATTTGATATGCAAATGTGTGAGTTTGACGACACTGGTTCCCGTGCTTAGCCAGTGTAGGGGCACTTCTCTGTATTCTTTGTTCTGTGGTCCGAACAAAGCCTATACATTTGGTTTGTATAGGTGAGCCCGTTCTTGAGTTATAAAATTACAACGAAAAGTGGCATTGATTTTTATATAAATATTTATGTATTTACTAATGCTGTATCATAAAAAAATATTTTTTTTTAATCTAAAATTGAAAAAAAAAATTTTTGGGGTGGATTACCTTAACATTTAGGGGGATAAAAAATAGATGTTGTCCGATTCTCAGACCTACCCAATATGCACACAAAATTTCCTGAGAACCGGGAAAGCCGTTTCGGAGGAGTTTAACCACAAACACCGCGACACGACAATTTTATATATTAGATAAGGTTTTAGGGCCGAAATTGCTACAGTTTTTTTAAAATTAATAACCCAATACTGCCCGACCCTTAACAGTAACGCGGTCATTAAGGGCTGAAACTGTGTATCTGGGTATTCTGGGTTCGATCCCCAGGTTCGTACGGGCAGTATTGGGTTTTATTTTTTTAATAAAAATCTGTAGCAGTTCAGTCTGTTGTGGTAAAAGTTTTTTATTGAAAACTTTTTCACTGTTGAAAGTCTTACCTTGCAAATTAATCGGTATAACTATAATTTTTACTGTAGGCATAATTATTTGATGTCTCTACTGGCATCCAATATAAAGTCATGGTGCTTAATGACCAAAGATTGCATAGCCATAAACTTGTTTTCCTCATAAAGTACATTTGTAATCTGTTGTCACGAATAACCTTCGTTTCTATACACAGCGAAGTCGAGCGGAGCGGTCTCGCCGTGGTGGCTCTGGAGTGAACAACAGCGGTGCGGCGGCCGCGCCCTCGCCCCTCACGCACTGCGACGTGTGCATGCAGCCCGGAGACCCCAGCAACCTCGTACGGTGAGCGTTGATAACATTTATTTATTTATTTAAAACTTTATGAAGTAATGAATCACTGTAGAAAGGCGGACAACTTAATAGAAGACAAACAGAGAGGAAATAAGTACAATAATAAATACATACTTAATACATATATACAAATAAAAAATGATATTGCAAAAAAACGAATCCAGAGTGTAATGATTTTACTAACTTCTTGCGAATATGTTCTCGTGCTTTCACTTTAAAGGAGAACCGACATTTATACTCTGCTTCCTATCTTATCCGTTGACTAACTGTATAAAGCTTCGGTCTACAGATTGGAACGCAAAACACTACGGTATCCCCTCGCATAATCATACTCAACGTGGAAGTGTGAAAAATATCATCCAAGGCGTTTTCACGATTGCGTATGCTTCACCGCGAACCGCAGCGTTGTAAAGCTGTGATCAAAGAGAAGAGTTCAAAGCTTTAGATCATTCAGGCGTCATTTTTTTTTGTACAGAGCGAGAAAAGTTTTTAAGGAAGTGGATGGTTTTAGCTCTATATCATCATCGTATGATGAGGGAAAAACGATGGATGGAAGGTGTGAAGGATAATAGATACTTTTCGATATACACTGCAAGTGACGGCGTCTAGAGATGCGTTGGCGGCGGTATGGAAGACAAACTTAAATAAATTGACATCAAAGAAAGAAAGAAAGACAGAAAAAAGGCAATAATAAAGCAATAAATAAATAAAGAAACAAAGTAAGAAAGAAAGAGAGAAAGAAAGAAACAAAAAAAAATAATTGATTTGGAACACACCCTGTACAAACAACATTTAGAAACTTATGATTAAATAAGAACACTGACACAATGTGTGTCTTACGGTTGCGCGAAATAGGTCAAAGCAGGAGAAAAGCCGAAAGGTGGTGTGATGACTGCGTACTAGCAGAATTGGTGGACCGATGACCTGATGAGGATTGCAGGAATTCAATGGATGCGAGACGCACAGGACCGGTCGTTGTAGCGACACTTGGCAGACACTTATGCCCAACAGTGAACGTCTTTCGGCTGAAATGATTATGATGAAGGGCCGGCGGATGAAAATGACACAAAGTGACAACCAGAAAACAAACATACATGATGTGTTATAGGAAATAACATCTGTATGATTTCTTTTGCGCTTCTCGTACGAGGATGGACCTGGACAGCTCCAGTTATTTGCTACTTCCACAACCTGAAAGGTGAAGGTTAATTCAAACACCTAACAGCAGTGAAAGCTTGTTCCCTACCTAGAAAATTGATAAGAGCGATGAATGAAAGTGTGGAATGAAAGATTGCAAGGTGCATGCTTCTAAATAGCGTATTAAATTCTAGTAATAGATAAAAAATTAATACAATCTAACCTTCGAGTCCGGTAAAGACTATTATTTGTTAATTAAAACAGTAAAACCAACTTTCTGTAACAATTGATTGAATTTGTTATAAATAGATCTAGGTAGATTGATATATTCTTTATTGTACACCGATAATAAAAATTACAATAGGAATAGGATATGGAATAGACTAGGGGTGATGAAATGATAAGAGATGAGGTGGGATGTGTAAAATGTAAATGAATTAATGACTGCAAGCATGGAACACCATTTATACAGATTGGAAAGTTAAAAGAACTTCAGGTCTTACTTCGGCTTTCCACCCTGTTTAATAATGAATGCATGCATTTAATATTTAACTAAGCAGTAGTTGATACTTTGTTTCTTTGTGTAGGTGCGATGAATGCTCGAAAAGGTACCACTTCACGTGTCTAGAGCCGCCACTGAACAAGAATCCCAAGAAGCGTGGATACTCGTGGCATTGTGCCGACTGCGACCCTACTGTAAGTTACAAACTAAAATTGAATTCAGTAATAATTATATTATCTAACTTTGGAACACAGATCTGTGTTTCATGACAAAATTCAAATTTAAAATATACAATGCTAAATTCAATGCGAACTACACTGCGCACACGTGTGCCACACACGCCGATCTGGGCGCGTCGGTCTCCATACATTTTATGTGGAAACTAGACTTGTAGAGCTACACTAGATCTACGCCACGCGACTTCGAGTCGTTCTACGTACAAATCAGGCGTATTACACGTGTGCGTCGGTCTAATATAGTTCTAGCTTCAATACTATCTCAAGAAAAAACTCAAGGGCAGTAGCAGTAGTTTTAGAAGTAGTAGTTCGTGATCCATGGTAGTGATATAACTAATTTACATTCCGCGTGTGGTGTGGGATTGATATTTTTATCGTAGAGAAGAAACTATGTATGTTCTTCTTAAGCAAATTAATAAGTAAATTAATGTTTTATTTTGGTACTTTAAAGCTTGTTTTGAAATATAGATTTTTTCATAGAGCAATAGAGGCGAGTAAGCGACACTGCAACACCAATTTTTAGGACCACGGTGGTCGCATTATCGTTTCGCTCCTGTCTGTAAGCCACCCCAATGTTTATAAATAACTAATAAACTACATCACTAACATAATTTTATTTTTTACAGGATGTCGAAGAGAACAATTGAAACTGCATAACCATTGTCAACATGGAGTAATCTCGAAATGGTATTACTAAGTTCTTGTCTATTATAAATGTGCAAACTTAAATCTAAGTTGGATCTTAATTTTTATTTTTGTAAATTAATGATTTATTTACAATATTTGTGTTGTATTAGCTATATAATATAGATGCTGAGAATACTGCTTTTTACAGTAAAAATTTACTACTTACTCGTAAGTAGATAAGAGTTAATTATATGAATGGAAATATAGATAGATGAAGAAATTCGAATTGTTTTATTTCATTATTTCCTTCTTCTAATGCAACAAAATGTTATTGAGGTCACCAAATACGCAACATTTTTGACAGGTTTAAATTTTTCTTACGGAATTTGGCATTCTCATATTGGTATGAGGTTGTTTAAGGGGTGTTTTAAGGTTTGGATCTTAAAACATTTTCCCTTAAAAAGTAACAATCCTAAACTTTAAACTTTGAAAGGTGAATGCTCTGGTTTCAAAGAAAAAAAAAACCCAGCTCCGACGGAAAAGAAATTTATCTCAAATTATCGATAATAATAAGTAATAAGAATGTTATACAAAAAAAACGATTTCATTAAAAAAAAAAAAAACACTAAAAGGGCATACTTTTTGTGCCTTTTTTAAACACTGTTAGGTTACATCGTTTTATTATGAAGTTTCTGTCTACCTTCCATCTTCCGGTTCCATCATCAGATCAGGTCGATAGTACCTTATAGCCAAAGTGCATCTCATGACAATTCTAATAAGCCCAAACACGGCTAGGATATATTGATTAATTACAGAGTTCCGGTGCCTATCTTCCTGCTCCATCATGAGATCAGTTCGATAGTACCTTATAGCCATAGTGCATCTCACGACAATTCTAATAAGCCCAAACACTTATAGGTTGCTTTGATTAATTACGGAGTTCCAGTGCCTACCCTCCGGCTCCATCATCATCATCAGTTTACTTCGATGATACCATTTTCAACAACTATTCAGAACTATTTATTTATTTGGATTCTCATAGTCGCTTAGCTATCTTTATTGTGATATCTATGTGAGTATTAAGTTCCGTTGGCTGTTTCTGGTCTTCATCAGTTCTACATCATCAAATGTTACTTTTTGACTGTAAATACTTAAGTTCTTAATGAAAGTAATCAAAATCACTTTATGGTTCATACACGACGGAGTTCCGAGGTAAAACACAAAAAAAAACCGAATTGATAACCTCCTCCTTTTTTTGAAGTCAGTTAAAAACCGGTTAGAAGTAGGCATCAATATTTATCGCAATGTTATTTGATACTTATCCAAACAATGACTAAACAAATTCTTGTTATTATCGAAGTTTGTCTGTGTCACCATGATGTTAGTTTTTCTTAAGTTTAATTTATTGTTTTTTACAATAAATAAGGGCATCATACACATAAGTGGGGAATATATACATACAGAAAGTCGCTGAATCTGGCCACTTAAAAATAAAGAATGATAAAACAATTATAGAATTTGAAAATGGAACTCTGCGAGTTTGTTACTCTTTAATTTGTGTGACTGTGATTTGTTTTTTCATTGTAGCGTCGTCTTTTCGAAGATTGTGTGTCGCTATGAAATTAATTTTGGCCAACAAGAGATTTGCCAGAGACTTCAATTTGCATTTGGTGATGAAGCACCATGTCGCAGCTCTGTGTATTCGTGGTTTGGAGAATTTAGACGTGGACGTGATCATCTCTATGACAAGGTACGTGAAGGTCTGCCGGCGACTGCGGTTACAAGCTCGAATATTTACACCGTAGCCGTAGTTGTCGTACCTAAGACAACTTATTGAAACTGACAAAATATTACTTGCCAGCAAATTCGTGCATTGGAATAAGCCAAGTGCAAAACATTTTAAAAGTGTATCTGAAGGTTCGGAAGCATTGCCCTCGATGAATACCACATGACTTAGGGAGTACCAGAAACGACTGCGTGCCCAGTGGTGCCGTAAAATGATAAAAAAGCTTAATCGAGGACAGTCATTGGCTGTCTATAATATCGTGACAGGTGACGAAACCTGGGTTTACTGCTTTGAACCAGAAAGAAAAAAGCCAGTCGGCAGAGTGGGTCTTTCCTTTTGAAGATTTGCCGACTAAAGTTAAGAAAAAAAAAATGGTTGCTTCTTTTTACGGCAAATCAGGACATTACACTACAGTATCGCTTGAAGATCAAAGGACAGTGACTGCAGATTGGTACGTCAACAATTGCTTGCCCAGAGAGTCATAGAAAAAGTTCGCGTCCCCGAAGCAATGTACTCCTACACTACGATAACGCAACCTCACATTCCGCTAAGGTAATAGAAGCCTATTTGAAGGCTTCAAATGTGGAACTGATGAGGCATCCGCCATACAGCCCGGACCTCGCATTCTGCGACTTCTATTTGTTTCCAAAAATTCATTTTACGAGCTCTGAATCGGCGGCGAATGTGTTCCATAAAGCCATTGAAGAGGTCCCTAAAGAAAACTGGTCCAATTGCTTTGTACAGTGGTTTCAGCGAATGCAGAAATGCATAATTGCAATGGAATATACTTTGAAAAACAATAAATGTATCCGTAAGTTTCATCATCATCATCATCATCATTTCAGCCGGAAAACGTCCACAGTTGGACATAGGCAAGTGTCGCCACAATGAACGGTCCTGTGCGTAAGTCTTATATCTAGTGTTATTTATCAGAATCCATAAACTTTATGTATTATGATTTTTTGTGGGAACGTAGGTACGGAAGAGTTATCGTGGCCCTGGAAGTCAAAGAGCAACTGAAGGAATACAGGTGGGTTTTAGTCAGTAAAAGTCTGATATGCTCTCTTGCACCACCCATTGCAGCAGAAGTTATTTCGATTTCCCACTTCAAAAAAATGTGGTACCTACTTAGTAGACACATGTAGGTTGGATGAAGAATCATTTTTGAAGAGCTATGGTCCATTAAAATTACCGTATGACCATAGCACCGCCAACAAATACTTTTATTGATTACTTAAAAAAACACGATAATCTTAGAAAAAGATAACAATGACTTGTAAAAATATTGTTTGTAAATAGCTTACTTAGCAAATGTGTGAAGAATATGCCCTGCAATGGTGATATCATATTATATAATCTCCAATAACAACATATGACCGATAATAGCAGAGCACATGGTGGATTTTTGAGATATGATACCTATAATTGCCTCAACATTGAACAAGTACATTGTTGATTTTTGTTAAGCTTTAATGAATAAGGTGAGGGAGGGGGAATTTCAACCGTAGTAGTTTTACATAAACATTCTTAAGAGTTTGTTTCTTGCAAATTCTCCAAAGAGGATCTGCGCCTTGGGAATGTGCATTTTAGCTTAATTTTTTTGAGAATTTAAAAATTGCCTGTAGGTAAATGATTTATCTATAGACATAAAAGGAGAAATTTGTTGACCGACATATCAACACACAACCGAAATTATTGGGACTAGGAACCTTAAATTTTGCACAAGGTTTCCTCTTAAGACGTAGGCGAACATTAAAGAAATATTTTCAAAATTAACCCCGTAATGGGTTATAACGGGGGTCCAAAGTTTGTATGTATGTTTGTATGTAAACCTACTTTCATGCGGGTAAAGCCGCTGGCAGAAGCTAGTTTAAAAAAATTGATTTGATTTGTTGATTTGTTTGATTTATTCAGTAGGTAGGTACCTAATTAGCTATAATACTAATAATAAGCTACTATTTTTATATTTTTAAATGCTTTTTTTAAAGAAATATTTAAAAATGTAAAAATAGGAAATAAATGGAATAATAATCATAATTTTTATTTCTATGACAACATGGGTCCAATGGTTAGTAAAAAACTTATCAACTAAAGGGTTAGTAGGTAACACTTAAAAACCTAAAAAAATACCCTATTGCCGCTCCAGCAATCGCAACAAGTGATTGATCACTGCTATATCTGCTTTTCATAGATTTTGATAAAATAGTAGGTACAGTCGGAAATCGATTCAATTTCGTCTAGTGATTCGACAATTTTGATTAAAAGTCTAGATTGTACGGTTAGATATCTATTGTAAAAGTTTAAAATGGCCAAAATATATCCTCAAACGGAGGAAATGATCATGATGAAAATCCACACAAAAGTTGGATTGGAGTGGAGGTTGTTATTTTGAAATTTACTAGCCTTTTACCTATTAACATAACAACAATACAAGACAAAGAATCAGAAATGAGGATATTTGTAGGAGAACCAAGGTTGCCGACATAGCACGAAGAATCGCCAAACTTAAGTGGCAATTGGCAGGGCACATTGCTTGCAGAACGGATGGCCGTTGGAGCCGAAAGGTTCTGAAATGGCGAACACGTACCGGAGGACGTAGCGTAAGGAGGCCTCCTACAAGGTGGACCGATGACTTGGTAAGGGTAGCAGGATTCCGATGGATGCGAGACGCACAGGACCGTTCATTGTGGCGACACTTAGGGGAAACCTATGTCCAACAGTGGACGTCTTTCGGCTGTGATGATGATGATGATGAATACAACGTGTTAGATACCTAAATAAATGCTTAAATTAAAGCACACTGATTTTCACGCTCGACTCAGCACAGCGCAGAAAGGATTGTTTTAAAGAGTCCGTGACCCACACAGAGCGAAAGGGGTTATTTTGTTTTTTGTTGATGATTGGTTCTCGTTTGACTTAAGCGGGAACTTCATTAGACCGACGCACGTGGGCCACTCCTGATTTGTACGTAGAGTCGAGTCGCGTGGCGTGGATCTAATGTAGCTCTACAAATCTAGTTGCCATATAAAATGTATGGAGACCGACGCGCCCGGATCGGCGTACGTGGCCCACGTGTGCGCAGTGTAGTTCTACCTTAAATACTATCTTACCTTCTACTTCTCAAATATACAGTTTTTTTTTCACACATAGTGACCTAGATGGACCCAAATGGTCCACCTAGGTCTTTGAAACTATTACCTGACAAATCGAACGATGATATAAGGTTATAGGCCTTATAGCTAAGGGAGCCAGTCCTAACTTTACGCGTCGCATGTGTTTGTGAAAACAGATAACACCTGTTTACCTGCAGTACCTACCCAAAAATTAAATTATGTTTCTGTTATGTATACTGTTTCATAGAATTTCATATAATTCAATAGGATGATAGAACGTGGAATATTAATAATATCTATTCATGCGAATTGGGTATTTTAAACGTATAAACATTGACAAATTGATTTGACCATAAATGCATATTACTACTGGTTGTGGAAACAAAAGGCTTTTCCACACAGGAACCTATTTAGGTATAACTGTATTTTTATGGTGCAAAACAAGTCGGGTCACGGAGGGTCACGGAGGGTCACGGAGACCTGTAGGACTAACATCTATAATCTCTACCTAACTAGTACCTTTTAAGGGTTCCGTACCCGAAAGATAACCAACGGAACCCTATTACTACATCGGAAGCCTTCGTTGTTCGTCCGTCCGTCGATCTGTATGTCAGCGGTCTAGTATAATACAAAGTACCTACCTTAGTGGCGGTCTCATGAACCATAAGTAGACAGACAGTTTTTGCCGCCATGACAACAAATAGTAAAAATCATTCGGGAATCGTAATGGGTTAAAAAAAAAATGTTTTGAGCTCATGTTTGAGTTATTTCTCACGCGATATATCTATAGGTATAACCCCAGTTTGTAGCTATCAGGAAACCCACTTCAGCAGGAAATTCCACTCCTAATCTGCACGCAGGTTAGTATTGTGATAGGGGAAGACGTAAATCAAACGTTTCGTGTACGATTTACCATGCTGTATTGCTAGAAGCACTAATTTATAAAATATTTCATACGCTTAGTTTTTCTACTACATTGACAACCTAAAATAATCTTCCATCTAAATATAAAGAGAGGATTTCGAAGTTTAGTTCTTATGTGACGCTATAAATGTCGCTACAGACGTTCTACCAAAATATACCATTCTATTAATTCATAAAACCCCGAGCGGACGCCGGTATTCGCTCGTTCATTGTCTTTCTATTGTGTCTTTAATTACCTACGCTACTCAAAAGGCTAAAATATTATAGGTAATAGAGCGTTCAAGCGTAAGCAATTAGGTACCTAACAATTGGTTATTAAAATAAGACTGAAGAAACATTAGGTACCTTAAAAAACTGCCCAGAAACAAACAATCGCTTACGCAATTATATAAAACTAATGTTTAGAAAAACAATAAAGTCTAATAAATCTTAATAATCTGATTTTAAAACTGCTAAGACAGGATAAAATAAGAAACAAGTGTAGTTATTTAATATTTGCTGACTAATGGTGATATCTAACAAATTATAATCATAACAACAAATACCTGATAACCGGCTATTTATATGTTTAGCAAGACTCGATTATTTACATTAATTTAATCATTTGGTTGAGAAGCCAGATATCGAGAGGTAGTGTTTATTGTAGTCTAGCGTCCGCTAAGCGAATATATGATGTTACTACCATTAATTCTATTATTAGTAACCATAACATTGGGCTGGTACTTACTAGGAAGATACAATGAAAACTATTGGAAGACACGGGGAGTGAAGTTTCACAGCGAAAGTAAAGTGTTGGGACCGTTTTGGGATTTCCTCATCTCAAAACGTGCACTGTTCGAGGTCTTCGGTGACCTGTACAAGAAGCATAGAGATTTACCAGTTATTGGTGTCGGTCAACTCGCCACAACTACATTATTCGTAAATGACCCGAAAAATTTATAAGACGACTTCCAGGCTTTTAGTTTGTGGGGCAATCTTTGGAATCGGAACAGAATCAATTTTTGATTCACCATTCCTTAAGATGGCGAAAAATCTATCGCAATCGAATTGAAAGAACCAAATGAAATTTTTAATATTTAGTCTTAGTCCGAAGCTGATGCAGAAACTGGGCATAACGTTATTCAAATAGTACGAGGACTTCTTCATCGGTTCAATAAATGTATTTATTAAGAAAAGGGAATAGGACAATGTGAAGAGGCACGATTTCGCGGATATATGCACGAGTCGGATATATGAAAACGAATCAATTGGGAAACGTAAGATGGGAATCTCAAAATAACAGTAAAATGTTTAATTGTATTGTAAACCTAGTTCTAGCCGATGATAAACAGGAGTGAGACTGTAACTAGTTCTAGCCGCTATGATGAAGGCTACACCTAGTTCTAACCGAAGATAAGTAGGATACATCAAGTTTAACCGTACGTGGCCGGCTGCACCTAGTTGTAGCCGGCTAAAACTAGGTGCAGCCGCACTTCGGCTATTAGCCGTAACATATATGTACACATATGTATAATATATGTATGTGCCGTAACATATATGTATACATAATAACTTTCGCTTCGAATAGTAATATTATAGTCTGCCATTATCGGTTTAAATTCTTTTTGCATCTATAGACGTAACCGTTACCAGGTCATCGGTCCACCTTGTAGGAGATCTTCCAACGCTACGTCTTCCGGTACGTGGTCGCCATTCCAGAACATTTCGGCCCCAACGGCCATCCGTTCTGCGAGCAATGTGCCTTGCCATTGCCTGGTAACAGTTGCGGGAGTACGATGGATGCGAGACGCACAGGACCGTTCATTGTGGCGGCACTTGGGGGAGGCCTATCTCCAGCAGTCGACGTCTTTCGGCTGAAATGATGAAGTGAATACACCAATGGCCAGCCTGTAAGTTAAAAAACGTCATACCATAGGAGACGTTCACAGGTCCCCTAAGGGGATGCAATTCAACATATATTTTCAAAGTTTTTCATACAACCCCTCTTACGCGATTATGGCGTTATTACACATTTTTCATTAGATATTTTGGAAACACAGTATCTTGTGAATATTATCTAGGCTTTTATTAAAATCAATTTATAAATTTGTCTAAAACTAATCCAAATCCAAAATCTGCTAAGTTGCATGAACTTTTTCACTTCATAATTTACTGAAAAATTAAAAAAGTCAAAAAAGTATAATAATAGTAGCCTTACAAATTTAATTAAGATTCTGAATGATGACAGTTTTTTTCAAATACTTTTAAGCGTTACAAACAAAACGTATTTCCCGGAACAAGTTTTCTAAAATATTCGAGTAAATCACGGAATTACTGAATGCTAACAGAGTTTTCAGGTGTCATCTCTCTTTTTCGCGTTGCCTTTTTAGCAAACATCGCATTGGATTGCGTTAGACGAAGTAACAAGCTTTTAAACATGTAATGTTGACGATAGGCGAGTGAAAAAGGACCCACTTTATTATCAAAACTACTCTATTTTTGAGTCAGTCATGGAAGATGTTATGGAACAACTTATAACTGGTACCAAACTGGTAATCTGAGAAGACTTTAATGTTAATATTTTAGAAAATAATTCAGATAGCAGTAGATTATTAAATCTCTTCAAATAATTTAATTTATGTAATATGTTTATATAACCAACTCTTGTTGCTGCAACTATTTAGAAAAAGCCATTGTAAATTATCTGCTTTCTTATCGTAGCGGCCTAATGGTAACTTTTGCAATACCTACAACATTTGCAGATCTATATAATTCAGACCAATAACTGCCGATAAGCTAAATAAACATAACAGCACTTTAATTAGCAAGTTAGGTCATTGAAACCTTGCAGTAAATAATGGTAATATTTTGTATAACGATTATTTTTCAATAGTACAAACCGAGTTAATAAGACTTTTGAGAAGAAAAGTAAAAGAATCTGCCTTTAGTTTAGATTTAGTGACTGCGCAACCAAAGGAATCAGAATAAGTAGGGAAAGGCATTTAGCAAAAAAGCACTTCTGGTTTTCCCCAAATTTAACAATTTTCTGAGGATTGTTCCCAATCTTTATTAAAACACTGGGTAAGTGCGAGTCGGACTCGCACACTGGGGGTTCAGTACAAATTTATCTATGTAAATAGTTCAATTCCCGAATGGAGACACGAAGATTTTTCCAAATCGTTTTTTTTTTGTGACGTAACAACAAATTTACTGTTTTCAGACTTATTCCTATACCTGTGCTATAAGACCTTGTTTTATGGCAAATTTCAGGATTTTGGGTCAACGGGAAGTACCCTATGAATTTTGATTCCCTAGTGCGAGAAATACGTTTTTTTGCGACATAGACGGTCATATGTATTTGCTTCTCTTGTAATAATTGTAAGAGTATAATAAAAATACCTATATATTACTCTTAATTAACACACGTCCGTTATCCTATTTCACGTATTATTTCGTGGACAATAATGTGGTTTATACTTTTTTACTTTTCTGATGAAAGTACTGTATATTGATTCTGTATTGTATAACTGTTTTTTGTCCCAAATAAATACCTCGAGACTTAAGTAGCGCGTGTGCTGGCGCACTCACACACGAAAAATTTAGCTCAGTAAGAGAAATATCGATGATGCTACTATTGACCCGTGTTACTATTGTACCCGGTCTACCCTACCTATCTATTCCATATTGCTCCTGTTATGTGATAATTTGATAAATCACATTCATGGATATTTTAGGTACCTAAATATCCATTAACATTTTTCCTTTTTCGAGTTGAGGAAAACAAATGATTTTAGTAAAACAGGAACTTTTTCAGTTTAGATTCGTTTATTGAATAATCAACATCAATGAGTTTTATTCGATGCACCCATTTTATAAAACATCTATATATTTGTTCATCAATATTATTGTTCGTCCAAGAAAGTGCCCTTTAAAAACTGCTGACGAATTCTAGCATTGTGTGATTTTCTTGATAACTGTGAAATTAATTCCTTAGCTCTAAATTAATAAAGTGTTAGAGACAATTTTCCAAAAAAAAAGTGAAAAATGTGATTCTGGGAAACAAGAAAAGTGACTTCTAAGGCAAAATTCACCTTCTGGTTGTGTCCACCAACAATCTGCCAGTACCATGACACAGTGTAGTGCTCACCAGACAAATTGCACAGCAAGGAAAAAGTCAGTCTGAAGGAAATCAATATGAATCTAAGTCACAAAGCGACCACCTTAGCTATTACACCATATCTAAACAATGTCGAACGAGACCGAAGACGAAAATTTAACCGACACCAATTACAAACATACAAACGAATATGGATTTCAAAGCGGATACGAAAGTGTCGGAGGTGATCAAGTACATATGGCTCTCTGGCGTGGCTCTGTCTGCAGCTTGCTTGATATTACAACTGCTGTGTTTAACATTCCTGCCGCAGATTTGGAAGATCGACCTGTACATTCTCATACAGCTGACAGTGACAAGATGTATCAATACACTACTTGAATTCTTATTGTATTATAGATTTTTCAGCATGACCATAGATAATGTATTATTGGCATTCTACGGGCACTTAGACGCCATATCACTATGGTGGGTATCTCTCTACACAAAAATATTATACGACAAAGTGGAGTTCGTGTTTTCGTTTAAGAGGTGGAACATATTATATTTGTCTACACTGATTTGGTTCCTGATGGTGTTAGGTGGAATAATAGGCTTATTAGCGACTAAATATTTTGTCAAATACATCATATACACTTATATATGGTTAAAAATATTTGTCTTGTTAGTGAACATGTGGATGTTCCGTAAAATTTTCTATGATATTAAGAACATAAAATGTAAATGTAACTTTCCTACGAGTATTTCGTTACTAACAAAATGTAAATGTCGCTTTGGTTACTTGTTATTATCGAGTGTTGTATCTTTTATTTTGTTATGCATAACATGTGTCGGTACTTTTATTAAGTTAATAGTAGCGGATATATTAGCGTATGCTAAGGTGGATGGGATGCACCCTACCGTGTACGAGATTTTTTATATTTTTGATTCACTTCAAGCAGCAGTAATAACTGTAATATTTGTCGTACGCGTTAGGAACCTTATCTACAGGCCTACCACGAATGGTGACGTACCAGAATCGCCAACATAAGATTTATTTTTAATTAAAAGGTATTTTATGAATATATTATTTTTACTAAACTGTATTTATTATTGTTAGACACAAATTATTCTTTTAATTTTTTTTTAAACTAAAATGTAATAAAACAGTATTAACAGGAGTGAAAAAGTAACGTAAATATAGAGGGTTCTATTGAACTTAAGAATTATAAAATATAGATAAGATAGTTGTTCCGGGTTTTTCTTTTATTTTACACAAACAACAATTCTTTTATTTTATTTTTTCATGATATATGAAAAAATAAAATAAAAGAATTGTTTCACTTGGAATAATCGTTTATCACATAATATTTATTTGAATAAAAGACTATAGATTTAAAAATGTCGGATACAGGAAAACATTCTCTGTATAAAATTCTAGATCACAATTTGCCTGCTATTTTATCCTTAAAAAAACCCAAGTCATTGTTCCTAGTCTTGGTGCTAATATTTTTTTTATCAATGACGAGCTAATGCAATAATTTTATTGTTTCAAAACCAAAAAAGGGTTCAATTCAACTAGAGTAAATTTGCCAGGTTTTTTTTTGCTCGGTACAGTGCTCGGTGAATTGAGTACAGCTTCCGAAAGAGTGAACATGGGCACAAGAAAAAAAGTCTTGAAAAAAATCCATGTAGCACGCACTCCTATCAAGATCCTGGATCCAGACAGTCCAATTGGGTAGGTCTAACTTCGAGAAAGAGGTCAATCGTCGAATCCGACTCGGCTGGGCAGCGTTCGGTGCTGCGCGGTGTCTTTTGGTGCAATATACCATAGTGTCTCAATACAAAAGTCTATAACCAGTGCGTGTTGCCAGTGATGACATATGGCTCCGAAACGTGGTCGCTTGGGCCTCATTAGAAGTCACTCAAAGGGCAATGGAAAGGGCTAAGCTCGGAGTTTCCTAGCGTGATTGCGTCAGAAATGAGGATATCCGCAGGAGAACCAAGGTTACGGACATAGCCCGAAGAATCGCCAAACTTAAGTGGCAGTGGGCAGGGCACATTGCTCGCAGAACAGATGTCGATGGGGACGAAAGGTTCTAGAATGGCGACCACGTACCGGAAGACGCAGCGTTGGAAGGCCTACCACAAGGTGGACCGATGACCTGGTGAGGGTCGCGGGAATCCGATGGATGCGAGACGCACAGGACCGGTCATTGTGGCGACATTTGGGGGTGATCTATGTCCAACAGTGGACGTCTTTCGGCTCAAATGATGATGATGAGAGTGAATTTGATAAAAATTAAATAAAAAAATATAATTATTGATAATTTTAAGGTACATAAGACAGGTCTTTAATGGGTAGGAATAGTACATCCGGGGTTTGGTGATGGAGGACATTGATATACACCAAGAAGAGCGTTGGTCCGATAATACTACCATGTGGAACACCAAAATTGACAGTTCGCTTGTCACTTAACCTATCGTTGATATAATAGAGCTATAGACTTTTGATTTTTCTCAGTGTTCTTACGCAAGGCTGATTCAACGTTTATAGAAGGTGCGGTATGGGTGGAGACTGTGTCAAACGGTTTTGCGAGATTGAGAAGCACCGTGAACACATTTCGTCCTATTGTCCAGTAGGACAATAATAGAGTCCTTGGACATTCGTTCGGTCATTAATTATAAATAATCGAGTTTAATTAACTAGATTCTTCTTACAGTAGGTAAGCATTAATACGAAAAAAAATTTGCACAGCATGACAACATAATCGAGTATTAAATTGAAGCCTACTTAAAAATAAAATGAATAAAATCTGTACAGCACACCATACACATGCATAATATTTATACACAATACCTAAATAATAAATAAATTAAAACCATTATGTATATTCATTATGTTTATTCATTATGTATATTTGTGGAACATGTTGGCAGAAAATGTTCCCTAATTCAACTCCGGAAGACCTCTAACAAAGGCCCTTAATGGGTGTGGAAGAGATTAATTATAATTTTTGGTTACATTACTTTTATTTGAGCAGCTTGTAGAAGTTTAACCAGATTTAGGCCTTTGAGGTATTTTTACTTTCAGTAGGTACCTAGATATACAGTTGTATGGGAACTGTGTGCGGGCCAAATTTTAATTTCATCTTTTAGTACAGAAAAAGCATATCTCAAGAGATAATTTAAATAATATTATATAGTTTAATTTTAATATTGTCCATTTTATGTTTTATAAGTATAATTGGGTGGAAAAGAAAAGATAACTATTAGTAAAGCTTTGTGTGAAATTACAAAATTACTTCTCTCGCTCTGGGTAGAGCAAGAGGGAGTATCAGACTTTTACTGACTAATCCTACGCGAGTTCCTTCACTTGCTTTATGCGTGCCTGGGCCGCGGTGACTCCTTCGAACAATCACGTAGCCTATAGAACAAGAACTTGCTCACTCAGTCAAACCAATTTAAAAAGACGAGTAAACAAGTTATTTTTTTACATTTTAATGTATTTAAATGTACCTAGTAGAATAATCTCAAAACTTAAGTGGCGATTACAACATAATTGGTTGATGGGGCCGAAGGAATCTGCAGTGGCGACCGCGTGCCAAAATGTACCTCCGTAAAATTCTGTTTCCTTATGCGAATCACTTGCGTAGTTATTTTATGAAGAATTATTGTGTTGGGTATCATTCCCATCACTGCTCTCAACACTGCTCTCCCTGAGAGCAGTGGTGGCCAAGTGGTATCGGCCCCGACTTACGAGTTGTAGGTCGCGGGTTCAAACCCAGCCAGGCGCATTACTTTGTGTAATTTATTTCATCACCACTGCTCTCAAAACGGTGAAGGAAAACATCGTGAGGAAACCGGCTTGTCCTAGAACTAAAAATTCGAAGACATGTGACATTCACCAACCCGCACTGGGCCCGCGTGGTGAATTACGGCCCATTCCCTCCCCTAGAGAGGAGGCCTGAGTCCCAACAGTGGGAACATTATAAGGCCGACTATGCTATGCTATGTATCATTCCCGTATTAAGGAAATTATCACATTACATTCTGAGCACAATACCTATGCTTGTAGCAAAGTAGATCTGCTTTACAATGTCTGCTATACGTTAAAGTCGTTATAAAGTTTAATAATGATGTGCTTATTTTTTTACGAGGAACTCATAATAACGTGTCTTTGTTCTTAATGCTTTATGGCTTTAGCCGTAATTCGTTCCTATATTCTCTAACATTCCTGATCTGTATATTCAAATATTTATGTACTTCGTTTATTACTTTTTCATAGAGATGTACATTATGTCTATACAAATCGAAGCGCGTTTGTTTATGTCCGCGTCTGCACACAGCTGTTAATCAGCTGATCTGCTGGGGCTTATCGTTTATTAGACAACCTTTAGCCTTCAAGCGATGTCTCTTAGCCGATATATTCGATACATGATAAGAGATTCTCGGACACAACTATAAATATTCCCTAATTTTAAAATAATGTAGGTTATTAATCCTAAGATTCTGGATAAAGACTGCTGAGTCATGACAGCAAAAGAAAATAAAATAATGCTTAGTAATGATGATGCGGTAATACTTACCGAATCATATTAAAAACAACAAATGACTGATAACAACCAACTATATATAGTAAAAGCCAGTGGTTTATATTCATTCATTCGGTTGAAAAACCTAATATCAAGTGGCAGTGTTTATCCTAAAGAGGTTAGCGTCTATTAAGAAAAAAATGTTGTTTTTACCATTAACTCTATTGTTAGTAGCCATAACATTGGGCTGGTACTTACTAGGAAGATACAATGAAAACTATTGGAAGACACGTGGAGTGAAGTTTTACAGCGAAAACAAAGTGTTGGGACCATTTTGGGATTTCCTCATCTCAAAACGTGCACTGTTCGAGGTCTTCGGTGACCTGTACAAGAAGCATAGAGATTTACCAGTTATTGGCGTTGGTCAACTCGCCACACCTACATTATTCGTCATTGACCCGAAAAATATACAACATGTACTATCAGGTGACTTTCAGGCTTTCCACCACCGAGGTATAGAAAGTATTGAAGGTGACCAATTAACTGATAACATCACTTTCATGAATGGTCCCAGATGGAAACTTATGCGGAAAAATATGACCCCGTTATTTACGGCAAACAAATTGAAAAACATGTATTACATCATAGACAAAAGCGCCCAAGACCTCGTGACCTATTTGAAAAACAACCCTAAGACATGGGAAGGAGATTTCTACAGCACACTTATGATGTTCAACAACGCTGCAGTTTGTGGGGCAATCTTCGGAATCGGAACAGAATCAATTTTTGATTCACCATTCCTTAAGATGGCGAAAAATCTATCGCAGTCGAATTGGAAGAACCAACTGAAATTTTTACTATTTAGTCTTAGCCCAAAGCTAATGCAGAAACTGGGTATAACGTTATTCAAAGAGTACGAGGAGTTCTTCATCGGTTCAATAAATGCAGTTATTAAGAAAAGGGAACAGGAGAATGTGAAGATGCACGACTTCGCGGATATATGCACGAGTCTACAGAAGAACGGCACGATGAGGGATCCACAAACAGGTTACGAGATGGAACCCACCACTGGCGTATTGTCCGCGCAGGCTTTGTTCTTCTTCACCGCTGGTGTTGAACCTTGCGCCAATGCCATCTTCTCAACTTTAGTTCTTCTTTGTCGACACCCAGAAATCTTAGAAAAGGTTCACCAAGAAATCGACGAACATTTTGAAAAACACAAGAACAATATAACATACGATGTTATTTGTGAAATGGAATATGTGGATAAGGTGTTGAGTGAGGGGATGAGGCGATTCCCTCCTATTGGACTTTTGACAAGACAATGCTGTCAAGATACCATGCTGCCTGTCGGCAATGTGAAAGTGGCTAAAGGAACAAAGATGTTCACTTCGATTTATGAAATACATAACGATCCCAAAATCTATCCGAACCCAGAGGTGTTCGACCCAGAGCGGTTCTCTAAGGAGCGCAGACCCAAAGATGATGTCTACTTGCCGTTCGGGATGGGCAACAGGACGTGCATCGGCGCCAGGTACTCCAAGCTGCAAGTGCTCGCGGGTATGGTGCACGTGCTACGGAACTTTACTGTTAAATCCAAAGGACCTGTTGATAATATAGTGTTCGCCCATGATCCACTTAATGTGAGACTGGAAAATGTTGACATTCAGCTAATTCCAAGAAATACATATTGAATAAACTTCTTACTGCATGTAAAGTTATAACGTTTTTACCAAAATGTTGGTTGTTCATGTTCCTGTAAATAACAATGGTAGATTGTACAAACTAGTTGTAAGAAATTTATGTTTAAATTGACGACTGAGTTTGTGTGTTTTTTGTGTCTTAGTGGTTCTAACTATAAATGTCATGTTGTTTGATTTAAATAAAATATATGTTTAAGTGACATTTTAAATTACATTTTCTTTTACGTAAATTCTTTTCAATAGATGTGCTCGTTTTTCAATTCTATATCACCCGCTTAATCATAAAATGTATTTATGTCTTGTTATTTATTTTTCAAATACCTAATGTTTGATTTGTTATTCTTTATCATTAAGCGTGTGAGTATCGCCTAACTAATTAAGTTGCTAAGTAACGACATAGCTACTTACATTATGACAGCTTCTTCTCTTCTTGACATGCTGAGATATCACTGTCATACGTGTCTGCGTCGTGTAAATGGGTTGGAAATCCCGGAGGTGACGTATGTCCTGTAAAAGAGTTCCATACTGACAATCAGTTTGTTTGCGATAGATTCAGGATGCTCTATCTGGACAAATTATTTCTGTAGCGACCAACCTGGGTCCGCAGTTGTTTTGAAGATTTTCAGGTGGTATATGTTTACTGTTCCACGCGCGCCTCAAGGAGATGTCAGCAAATCGTAGGGGCCCAGCAGGGTCGAAGTTTACTGGGGCCACGGGTAGTGTGAAAGCGAAACCCGGACGAAGGCAACGAAGGAACAGGAGTGGGTTTTTAGTCAGTAAAAGTCTGACACTATCTCTCGCTCCGCCCAAGAGCGGGATTTGTCATAAGATGATTTTCCCACCCAATAAAAAAAAAAGGTGGCATATGTTCTGCTGGAGTTCTGAAGTGTAGAGTGTTAGTAATATATATATTGTAAGTGACATCGGAATAATGTCTATTTTTTTTAATAATATTAACTTGTGCTTGACAGCGATCCCTCCTGATGGTAAGCAGTGTTGCAATCGTTGATGGTGAAGCGCACTAGTTTATGAAGTCCACATAATATTTATTGTGTAAATATCTCAAAATGTAAATTTTATGATATGAGCTTGAAGTGAATGTCATACCACTCTTCTTTTGATTGGATGGCTGAAAACTTTCGTAGCTTTTAATATTATAATGTATCTCTTTTAAATTAAATGCATAAATATTTGGAAGGAAACTTTTGTGATTTTGTGAAATGATAATAATTAAGTGTATGTTTAAAATAAGGTGATGATTTACGTATATGTATGCCTACTTGTATAAGTAAACAATAAAGTATGACCAAGCAAATATAAAGAATAGCTTTTCGTAATATGAAGAACTGTAAGCGTAGCGTAGTTGGCTTTATAATGTTCCCACTGTTGGGATTCAGGCCTCCTCACTAGGGGTGGGTGGGGCATCCGGGTGGTGGATTACCTCCTAGAGAGGACCCTTTCCTCTCTAGGAGGTAATCCACCACCCGGTCTAGTGCGGGTTGGTGGATGTCACATGTCTTCGAATTTTTGGTTCTAGGACATGCCAGTTTCCTCACGATGTTTTCCTTCACCGTTTTGAGAGCAGTGGTGATGAAATAAATTACACAAAGTAATGCGCCTAGCTTGGTTTGAACCCGCGACCTACAACTCGTAAGTCGGGGCCGTTAGCACTCGGCCATCACTGCTCAAGAACTGTAAATTGAAATATATTTTAGAATTACAAAAAAATCTTATTCTTTTATTATTAAAGGCACAAATAGCTTTTCGATGAAAAAGTATAAATTGAAATATACTTTGGGATTAAAAAAAAAATCCACTTCTATAGGTAATAGATGAAATGACGATTGAAAAGAACTCGTCTAAAATTTTCTTGATGGAATCAAATCTTTCTATATATTTTATTCTAATCGCTCTAAAAAAGAAAATTTGTTTTGAACACTTATTTCTAGACCTCCAATAGTTCAATTCTTGGATGTTTTATAAATTCGTTTCTTACGCGACAGTGGCTGAGCCGAAAAATATGGTATGGTGGTATATGGTAAAAATATGTGTTTTTAGATAATGCTCGTCTTACAGACTTCTTTTTTGTTGAGAAATCATTAAGTAACTTGTCCCGCTCTGGGTGGGATGAGAGCGAGCGTCAAACTTTTACGAACTAAAATTCACCTGTGCTGCTTCAGTCGCCCTTTGCGTCAAGTCAAGTCAAAAGTTTTTTTATTTCACATAGGCCTACATGGGCACTTAATGGGCATCATAAAACGTCAGAAGCTAGTGCACGGTTCCAAATTGATCGTTTCCTGTGGAGAAGAACCGGCAAGAAACTCCACCGTTCCAGGACCGCAGAAGTAAATCTGGCTTTTATCCTTTATTAGAATAACTAATCAATCACCAATATTCGATGATTTGACTTTAGAGGATAAAAAACATAGATAAAAAATGTTTTCAACGTAAAAAATAAAAAGCATAATTATCAAAGGCCGGAATTAGGTAGAGTTATTCATGTACACAGGCCTGCAAAAGTGCTTGGATACCTTAATGCCTATTTTCCCTTGCACATTAAAGTTCAAGTTTTCGAAATTTAAACTAGATGGCGTTGGCTTCTTCACAGCTAAGTGGCGTCCAAAGGCAATCTCACAAAATATAAACTTGACTTTTAGTTTGACAGAAAATAGACACATGCGTCGTCATTGTCAACAATTGATTGTAGTTCATAATTTCATCATTTAAATTAGAGTCAAATTGGCCTAGCGGTTTAGCATGTGCAGATAGATGCGTAAATCAATGAGCCGTGAGTTCGAATCTCACGTAGTACTCACACTTTTTGTAAGTTGTGTATAATAAATATAAACAAACAAAAGAAATCGGTAGGAATATTATATCAAAGCTAACAAATGGATATTTATTTGTAATATAATATTCAAGTAGGTAGTTACTCAGCAAAATGAAAAAAATGAAGGTAAACAGGCTCATCTAACAAAAAGGCACTATTAAAAAAATAATATGTTTTTATTTCTTACAATTTCTTATTCAAATTTAACAATCACCATTTATTAATCACCGAATAAGATTATAATATTATATATAACTTTTTATTGAGGCCATAGCTTAAGTATTCGTTTCCAAAATTGGAAAGAGGATTGAAGCTTATGTAACCTTAACAACCAAACTTTTGAGATACTAGATAATTTTATCAAAAAATCAAAAGGATTAAATGTAGGCTAAAAACTATAATATTGCACAACAATATATCAAGTGTTCATAACTTTTTTAAGTGGTTTTAGGGTATTAAGTTAAACACACATAACAAGGTCTCCAGTTAATACTGAGTAGATACTATTAATTCAGTATTATAATTATTTATCATCTTGACGCCACAAACATAACCGTCCTTGTTCATTGGACTTAAAAGTTTTTTCATCAGTAAAGATGACACTACTCTAATCAAAGTTTATGTGATCCATATAGCAAGGATTTCACAGCATGCCTCCGATAATGCATCTTATCACTAAGTATGAAGAGCACAACGAACAGTGTCAACGCTTGTGTCAAAAAAAAAACCAGCATAGTGGTTCGTCGACAGACGTCGATTTTCTTCGTACTCCCTTATCATGGTTTGACGCTGCAACATGTTTATTAGTTTTAAGTAGTCTGCCAGCTCTTTTATGGTGTTTCAAAGAACCCTCTTCTTCAAATCGTCATACCCATAGAACAACAGTTTTTCTCTGCAACAATAAAACAGAAATATATAATACCCAATAATGATTATTATATAGGAGGCTTTTGTTATATAAAAGAAGAAAAAAAATCTACTTACGTTTACACCGGTCTTTCTGGCTATTTCTGACAAGTTTTCACCTTGATCATGCATAGCAATTATTTGAGCTCTTTTTACTAAATCCAACAATTCATATCTACTCATTTTGGTAGAATAAGTAGACCACCTGGTTAAAAATAAAATCCAACGAAAAGTGCTAGAACGAGATAATCGAAATTAACTTAGCGAACAATCAATTGAGCTATGTCATAACTCTGGTCTAAGTATTATTTATACTACCTACTAGTTATTATTTTTAAATCCATATTCAACCTACCCTCTCAAGTTTGAAAACTAACACATAGATAATCAAATATTTATAAATTGATATTCAATTTTAATATCTTCATCTCTATAAAAGAAACTATAAATTATTTCAATGTTTAAAGGAACAAAAAGAAAGTAAAAAAATAAGCATAAATTAAGTATTAATCATTTGAAACACAGCGACGCCATCTATTAACAGTAAAATGTAATATTGTCGATAGCAACATTTCAATCTGGTTTTACGCTAGATGGCGTCATTTCTCGCTTCACGCGATTTTGTTTCTGTACTACCCATGCACTTTTGCACGTGCCTTTACTTGCATCGAAATGTTGATATTAATATGGATCTTCTCGAGATTTTTAATGAAAAATCCCGTGTGGCCAACAAAATTACAAATAGATAATAATAAAATCCTCAGAGATAGATAAGACAATAAAAACAAACAATTTTTATTAGTATGTTTCATTGAAAAAGATCTCTCTACGTCAGCTGAGTTGAGGTAAACAAATGTATACACTTCCTCCTCCTCTTCATTAATGCAGAAAGAATTTTTATTTGCAATATTTCTGAGTGTCATAAAAAATTCTGTTCTTCAAAAATTATTTCGGGATTGAAGGCATATCCACTTTATTCTTTTGCTGTATGAAATCAGTGTGACTAAATGAATAACTAAAAACTAGAAAATTATAAATATCTGCGAAGCACCGTCCTCGTATTAAAGGTATTTACCTAATAAAAAGTACCTATTTACTGTAAGTGCCTCTGGCTAACGATGCAAACAATGCTAGCGCGCAGCTATTTACACGTTCAACCCAAAACAAGGATAAAACTATCCAACATAAATAGCCCGTAATTCCTTTACCCAACTTCTACGTGTAACTAGACTTAGTTATGTATATAAAACTACAAAAATGTCTGACATTTTCAGCCACAGCTGAACGCGAAAAGTTTCGGTTAAATCACTGAACAATTTCAATGTTCCAGTGCAGGAATTTTTATTCCCACGTAACATGTAATGGTTTTTTGAGGTGAGAAATCATTAAATATCTCCCGCTTTGGGAAGAGTGATTGTCAGATTTTTACTGACTAAAAACCACCCTTCAATTGCCTAAGGTCCTCACGTTCCAACCGCCCGCCGGGATTCCGATCCCGATTTCCGGCCACCCTACGGTGGCACCTACGTGCGCGCTTGCGGTCAGCGAAAGATGGGTAGCTTGCCGTCCGACCGTCTGGTGACCGTCCGGACCGAGCCCAAGTTGCCGACGGCGCGTACTATTCCACGTGCGCCTCATGGAGATGTCAGCAACTGTCCGCATCCTCATCAGCATCCTCACCTTCCGCATGACGCTGTTTGGCGAATATGGTCAGTTCGGGAAGTTCCTGCACCGGATTCGTGCAGAAGTGACGCTCGGGTATCACCACTGTGTGGTCCGCCCGGAGGTCACGGTGAAGCTCACGGTAGAGGTGCGCCCCGCTTGGGCAGAGCACCGTTGTGTCCTCGTGGGGGAGATCGGCTGAAACGATCTCTCGCGCCGGACCTTGGTACAGGCCATGGTCCGAAGCGAGGAGAAGTGGCAGGCGGTCGCCTCCTTCTGAGAAGCAGTAATGATAGCAAAGGAGGAGGCCATACGTGCACGCACGAGGGCGCGGCCCTCACGCCCCAGCTGCCTTGATCCCGATCCCGATTTCCGGTCACCGTAGGCGCGGGCTTGCGGACGGCGAGTAAAGGGTAGCTCGCTATCCGACCGTCCGGTAACTGTCCAGACCGAGAGCAAGTCGTCGACGGCCCGTATTGTTCCATGCGCGCCTGGGAAGGAAGGAGATGTAAGCAAACCGTAGAAGCCAGCAGGGTCGAAGCCACCCGAAGACGTCCGTTTATTGAACAGACAGCGGATTTTATCAATTCTATTTTTTATTTTACTTTTTGCCGATAAATTGTTATAACTTTAGTCAAGCAAGGCCTACCAACCCAATCCAAGGCAAAAAAAGTAAATATGTATTTAATTACTGACTGTAAAGTAATACGGCCAAAGGTCATTTACATTTGTTAAGGCATGTTTTTTAAACAAAATATAACAACACGGCAGTCATTCACTCATCTCACAACTATCTGACAAGATTTTCATCAATTTATCCGTGAAGACATTACTATCAGGTTAAGAGTCCAAGAGAGCGTTGAGCATGGTTATTGCGTTAAAAATAGGATTTGGATTCGGGTGACGGTTCGAGTCCCAAATAAAATAGTATGTCTGTGCTTCCTAATACGGCTAAAGTTGATCAAAGCAAAAAGTTGGAGCAATTTGTCGTGTAGTTCAGGAGCAACTGTTTTTTCATGAAGGATTGAAGGAATTGTACTCTAAACTGCCTAGAAGAAAGTTAGAAGATAGTGTCTTGGTGTAGTCACACCAATTGTCACACTCAGAGATGCTATTCAAAAACCAATTTTAGTGTTTAACGTTGATCAGTCCGATTAACGTCTCAGAGACTCGTCACAAGTTCTGCACAGTACAACACACGAAATGTCATCCTTTGGAATTCCGCCAAAAAACAAGCAAATATAGATACCTAATCACAAAAAGATGCTTATTGAGTAGTTCGTAGGGGTTACCAGTACTTTAACTAGTCTCTCACTTGGACCTGACCATAACCCACTATGTACCTTATTCCAAAGATTCTAAAAATTGTTGAATATTTAGCATTTCAATAAAAATCCATAAAGACATGTTTTACAAGAGCAAGATTAGGTCTCGCTTTCAAACTGTAAACTTAAGAAATCATACATGTTACAAAGAGGATGGATGCATAACGTGTAGAAAATCGGGGCTAAATCATAGCTCTTGGAATTTCCAAAATTGTGGGAAAGATCAGTTTGTGAAGACCCATGCGCTAGCATAGTATCGTAGAATATGTCGAACGAGTAAAGATGTGTATTTTAAGGCATGTCGATGTTTGACTACATTGGAAACCGACAGGGTTACACCATGCGTCCCAATAATAGCGAGACTTATTATTTACGGTTAATGTTTCACATGTACGGGACCCGATGTGTGATGAGTTTGCCAACATTCTATGCAGTCTTGCGACCTAAAATAACGAAGGTCTGGCCGTCATGGGCTCTTGGCCTATAAGAAGATAAATGACTAGGCTGCATGTTTTCTTTCTTCCTTTTGCAATTAATCTTGGAAACAAAGTCTTTCCATGCAATTGGCGCGCCCATACAAACGCCGACAACTTATTGTTCCTGCCAGGACATGAATTTAATATCGCCGCGCCATTACTACGGCATCGCTGCAACTAGGGATGTATCTGAGGCCTTTTTGTGGACGCGGAGGCCCATGGCTTGGCCTCTGCGGATGTGGATTTGAACGGAGGAGTCTTTTGAAATAACATAGATATTATTGACTAAGGTAATTAGGAAATAGAAATTATAAAGTCAAGTCACAGATTTCTTTATTGGCCACATGATCAAACTTCTCATTTTATAACTAAGCAACGGGAAAACGAGATAGCCTCAAATTAACTAATTCGTCTTTTTTACAATGCCAACTAAATATTTTTTGTCTAAGAGTAAGCGAACCGAGTTCGGAGTTGTAAGGTACTTCAATACTATCAGATACGGTTAGAAAGCTAAGGCGGGAGCTCCCCCGTCTTAGCCTTCGTGGTTATTTTTTTATAATTACCCAAAAAGTGATTTACTAAAAAGTGGTTAGGACAGTATTATTCAAATGCTCGTTAATTGTGGCTGACTTCCTAACTAGCCAAATCATTACTTAAAACGATCTCAAGACTACTTTTATTTTCACTTATAAGAAACTTGTATTTTTCATCGAATTTATTTTTTTCTCTTAAGGGATTAAGAGAAAAATATAATTTTGCAAATCGATCCATAAACGACGTAGTTCTGAGGTAACACACATAAAAAAAAACATACAACCGAATTGATAACCTTCTCCTTTTTTTGAAGTCGGTTAAAAAGCAAATACTCTTGTGAAATGCGATTATTAGTAAAAGTATCCTATAAATAATAATATTAATAATAATAATAATATTCCACAACTATCACACAACGCCGTCTAGCCCCAAGCTAAGCAGAGCTTGTGTAATGGGTACTAGACAGCTGATAAACATACTTATATATTTCTAAACACATACATAGATAAATATTTTATAGGTCAGTTTTGTAGCGAATTATAATAATAATAATAATAATAATAATATATTTATTTGCATAAAACATGGTATAAAATGGTGTTAAATACTATATGGCACAAACATGTTTAGCTAGGTTATGACAAAGCATGCAAATTTATTTTTTAAAGTTAGGCAGTAGGTCACACAACAACGAACAATTAAAAACATCAAAACTTTTTATCCATAAATTCTTTTAAACTATAAAAATTATATTCAAGCAACCATTTATAGAATTTTGCTTTAAATAATTTAGAATTTAATGTTTTAAAATGCCTCGGTATTTTATTATAAATGCGCACACACATTGCTAGGCAGTTATTATTATATTTAGCTAATCGAGGCAAATCATTCAGCACTAGTTTGTATGGATCTCGTCTGTTCCGAGGGTTTACATCATTTGCAGTCTTAAATAATTTTTTATTTTTCATTACAAACATACATATTTCGTAAATATAAAGTGACGGTAACGGCAACAAACCAAGTTTCCTAAATATTGGTCGACATGAGTCATCAGGTTTGAGTCCACAAATTGATCTCATGCACTTTTTTTGAGCGATGAATGCTCTCTGGAAGTCGGTGCTATTACCCCACATTATAAGCCCATAACGTAGTAACGATTCCACGTATGCATGGTATGATATTACAGCGGTTTTAACGTTAGTTACATTTTTGACTTGTTTAAGCGCATATACAAATTTATTGATTTTAGTACTAACATTGTCTATGTGTTCTTTCCAATTAATATCCTTATCTATAATAACACCCAAAAACCTCGTATACGTTACTTCTTTGATTTTATTAATATTGAGTTTGATGTCGTTTTTATGATTATTTGATTGATTGAATTGAATGTACACTGATTTGTCTAAATTTATTCTTAAATGGTTAATGTGAAGCCAATGCAGTAAATTGTCAATTGTATTATTAATGTCAAGCTCATGATCTAAAATGGTATTATATTTTTTATTAGATGTCACTATAATGGATATGTCATCGGCAAATAATATGCATTTATGGTTAGTTATTTTTATGATGTCATTTATATAAATGAGGAATAATATGGGGCCCAGGACGCTTCCTTGTGGAACGCCACATTTATTAGGTCTATACTCTGATGAGTAGGATATTATGTCATTATTTACATTTTTTTTATTGATAATGACACATTGCTTTCTATTACTTAAATAGGACGATAACCACTGGAGTGCCGGTCCTCTAATCCCATTATCTTCTAATTTTTGCAGCAGAATGTCGTGTGAAACCAGATCGAATGCTTTCGATAGATCAAAAAAAAGACCTGTGGTCATAAAATTATTATTAATATTTGATAATATTGCTTGCATTAGAGAATAAATAGCTAATGATGTTGATTTGTTCTTTTGGAATCCAAACTGCTTGTCACTAATAATTTGAAATTTATTACAGAAATTAATTAATCTTTGATACATACATTTTTCATAAATTTTAGACAAGATGGGTATTAAAGTAATAGGTCGATAATTATTGATGTCACATTTTTCTCCTTTCTTGAATAAAGGCTTAATTATGGAAAGTTTTAATTTATCAGGAAAGGTTCCATGTGAAAAAGACATATTTATTAAATGAGTGAGAATACTAGTTAATTCATTACAACAAGCTTTTATGATTTTGGTATTTATTTCGTCATAACCCTCCGACTTGGTGTTAGACAGAGACATTATTTCCAGTCGTACTTCGTTTACTAGCATTGGTCTAAGGAACATTGAGTTGGCACATGCATTTTTGCAGGGGTTTTGACGTGCGCTTTTATCTCCTTGTGTATGCGTTACATTAACATAATGATCATTAAATACTGTGGCCATGTGTACAGGGTCTGTAATAATAGAATCATTTAATTTTATACATTCTATGTTGTCTTTGTGATAGTTATTATTTATTTCATTTTTAATAACAGTCCATGTGGCTTTACACTTGTTATTTTGGGTATGAATATATTTTATATTTGCATTCTTTTTGGAATTATAAATACATTTCTTTAGCAGACTAGAGTAATTATTATATTTAGTTTTATTATCTACATTTTTATTTTTGTAGTAGCGATATCGTAGCTTCCGTTTAGTTTTGCAACTTTGTCTCAAACCTCTACTTATCCACTTTTGTGTGTTTTTATTATTGCAATTGACTTTCACTCTTAATTTGGGAAAACAAAGATCATAAAATAGACACACCAGTTCATGAAAGTCATTGAATGCGCAGTTTGTGTCATTGTTTAGATATATATCGGACCAAGAAAGATTTTGTAGGCATTCTTTAAATTTTCGAATGTTGTCTAAATTATAGTCTCTTTTATAAATATAATATACTGTTGATCTTTGCGCTTTCTGTTTAGTTGGAAAGCTCAACATTTGCGCTGTCTCATGATCTGAAAGATACAGGGGTAGTACGGAGGCAGTTGCATTTGTAATGTTGCTTAGGATATGGTCAATACAAGTCAATTTGCGAGTAGGAACATTGATGTGGATTTTTAAATTATAATTGTCAGACAAGTCTTGCAATCCATTTGCGATGTTACCTTTTTTAAGTGTATTTATGTTAAAGTCACCGGCTACCACTACTTTTATTTTATATTTGTATTTATTTAATAACTCGTGTAAAAGATGATGCAATTTTGTTAAAAACTGATTTGGATCAGATTGCGGCGTTCTATAAACACATATAACTACTAATTTATTACTTGTTACTTCCAAGCCGCAAGCTTCAAACGTGTTTTGACTTGCATAGTTTTTCACGAATGATAACTCTTTATAAAATAAGCCTTTTTTCACTAATATGCAAGTGCCACCTCTTTGTTTGTCTCTACAGAAGTTAGTAGCCATTTCATAGTTGTGGAGTTTCACATAGTTTTCATTGCCTTTTTTTACAAATGTTTCCGACAGGCATATTACATCCGGTTCATTCTTTGCTTCTTTTAACTCCTGCATAGTCATTTCTAAAAGCTCTTGTTTAGATAATAAACTGGCGATATTTTGATGGAATATTCTAAAATAGTGGGTTTCGTTAGTTTGAGGTACGAAAAAATGAGTCACGCTTGTTTAATACTGGAAAGTAAAAGGGTATAGTCCCTTTTTGACCCTTTTCATTGTGTTGCAAAAAGGTGTTATTTTCGTGGGATGTTGTGTTCTTAATACGACTAAAGTAATAGGGAATTGTCCCCTTTTTGGGTTCATTTGTAGAAGTGCTTAATTCGAAACTTGATTTGTTACTCGTTATTCTTTTACGAATTTCACTTGGATTTAGATATTCATCACTATAATCACAACAATCTATGAGGTAATTTATCGACTTACAAACATCAGACAGTTTCGTGGATGTTTGATTTACAAAGTGGCATTTTTTATACTTATTACATATATTTTTTATAGAATGGTTTAACTTACGGACATTAAGGTGCACGTTATTGACGACATTTAACACAATTATAGTACACGTATTTGAAAAAGTATTTAGTATATTTTGCAAATGAGAAGTCACTAAGTTTGGGTTGCGATCATTTTCTCCTAAGCATATTACTAGTTTGTCTTCAGCTGTCAATTTGGTATTTCTGCAGTTTGCTATTATTTTATTGGTAGGCGCATTTGGTTTTGTTTCAGCGACGAGTCTGTATTTTTTGTACTGTGTATTTGCTCTTGAGTGTGAGATGGCTGCTGCAAGCCCGGCGCACCGCTGTGCACCGAAGATGAATATCTTCCTTTGGGGGATCACATTGTGTCTGTCTTCAGCAGCACATGTCTGAGCACTGTTAACGTTCACAGTATCCCGCTTCAGTTCATGACGAGCAACAGGTTGACAAACATTAATGCAAGGGGGTTGCCTTTGCATAAGTACTGCGATACGGTCCGTGAGGGCCGTTATCTCTAGCTGGGCGACCTTTAATTGTTGCTGTAGGGTAATAATCTCTTGTTCCAAGAAGGGCACATTTACGTAGTCGTTGTTTTTGACTTGCAATCCGGATGACGGTAAAGGGATTGGTGTAAAAAGCATGTTGTGTTGATTTGCCAGAGATTGTCTCTTTTTCTTAGAGTTTGTACCCGGACTTGTGAATATGGAGGGTGACTGGCATAAAGATTTTAATGTTTTATTTTCTGTAGTTAACTTATTTATTTGCTTATGCAGATCAGTGTTTTCTAACAATATATTTCCCAGTTCATTTTCAGTGCTTTCGAGTTTTAATGTGAGCTGAGCAATTATCTCTTTCATTTCTGAGACTAGTATCATGTCAGACACAGTTCCGTCAACACTCATTGACAATTTATTGGGAGTATATGATTCAAAAGATGTTTCACAATCTGACAGTATGTGGGAATCAAGTAAGTCAGCCGTATTTTGAACTGAAGATCGACGTTTCAATGCTTCATTATTATCTACACCTTTAGGACTTAGTGGCTGTTCTGTAGGCGAGTGTGTTTTTGAAGAAGTTGTTTTTTTTCCTTACGGTAATATTGGTTGCGGTATTAGCGTATTTTTTACTTCTGATGCATACCTTACATCTCCACTTTTTTTTGGCTTCTGCGTCCTTGAGGCGATACGTTTGTTCAGGGTAGCCATCGCAATCAAATTCATACCTATTTTCACAAGCAGAACACAAAGCAGTACTTTTTATGTTTACCAATTTCTTGCATTTATGGCATGTTACTAGTGCTGTCATCTTGCAATGATTTTTTGCAGAGTTTGATGACATCAGGTTGAACTTCTTATCTTTTTATATTCCAAATATGAATTTTGGAATTTACGAAAAGCGATCTGATTCACTGAGGTTTGAACTCGCGACCACTCGTGTGAGGCTAGTACTGCAAAAGTTCACCCGTGTTAGCCACTAAGCCAACTGTTCATAATTATAAGTGTCGAATTTATTGACCACTTCCATCAAATATTTTTCTATTCATTAGATAAATTAGTTAGTTATGATTTGTGACGGTTTAAATTTAAATCACTGTGTGAGTCACTTTTGCACTTCGTCTTTGTTAATAAAGGATTTTTTTCACACTTATTTTGCTGAATTTGGGTCACGATATTGTAATGTTTGCAAACTTTGTTAATTTAGATTGTTATTATTGTATTTTCCTTTATACCAAAGTTTATTGTTCCAAAATATATATTACGTATTTACTTCACAGTTTGAGTATGAAATTCATAGATAACACTGTCACTTATGTATTAGGTGATGTTTTATTGGTTCACTTAGTATTTATTCACTTATAAGCACTAATAGTATTTTTTTAATTTTTTCAATAACAGCGCGTTTGGTTTTACTTTATGCTAGACGCAGCGCCTATAATACCGAGATATAAAAACTAATACACTTGAGTATGTAAAGGCTTGGCAAATGCATAATAATTTGCCTTTTAATGTTCCTACTGCTGGGACTGGTCTCAATCCAAATGCTGGGAATGGGCCGTAATCCATCACGCGGGCCTGGTGCGGATTGGTGAATGTCACATGTCTTCGAATTTTTGGTTCTAGGACATGCTGGTTTCCTCACGATGTTTTGCTTCACCGTTTTGAGAGCAGTCGTGATGAAATAAATTATACGAAGTAATGCGCCTGGCTGGGTTTGAACCCGTGACCTACAACTCGTAAGTCGGGGCCATTACCACTCGGCCTCGACTGCTCTCAACTCGGCCACTACTGCTCAGGCAAATTTTATTTATTATAAGTTAAATAGTCTACCATAATGCCTTTATAAGAACGTTATTATATATAGACCAAGATCCCAGAGCTGTCTGATATAACTTATTTTTACATGAATGAAACCTTAGGATCTTAGTAGCGTCTCATGTGCTATGAATACCTGTGTGCTTGTGGAGCTCCTCCTTAGAGCCTCTGGCCAGGTACCAGGTGAGAAAGGGAACTAAAAATAAGAGCACCATAACTTAAATTTTTATAGCTGACTTTTATAGATGTTTTGTAGAATATTATTCTAAAGTAGTATCATTAGTGTCAGACACTTTCCATGGACCAAAACTTCTGTCAGACACTTTAAAGCTAAAAAAAATGAACTTTACTTATTTTTACATATCTGATTTTTAAATGCTTATGTTATTAAGGTAACAATTACAAACTTATATTTCAGTTGTCAGACTAATTGTAGAGACCAAACATAGTCTAAACACAAAAATCATTCAGCCGAGAGTATGAGCGCGAGAGCACGCATGTGTTTCAGAGCGAGTGAGACGATTTCACGCACTGACTGGATGTTTGATCACTACAATTTGTCTGACTAATGAAATATAACTTTGTAATAGTTACCATAACATCTGGAATTATACATCCTATATAGGTCCATCCTTTTAACAATTCAGTTTAGGTCGTCAAATGGATCGCGGTAGGGCCTCTGTTCCGACAACCCTAGCTGCAGCGTTGTGTTCTACGGTAATTACTACAAAGTGATGAGGAGCTACGGCCACGGCCTACGCCGTAGTAACTCGAATTCCATAGCAAAATCTACGTTAATCCTGATTTTCTGACCGGATAGTTAATGCATTATGTTACTTGCATTTTATAATTAAATTGATATGTAGGTAGTTCAGCTAATAGGTAGTTTAAACAGGCTGAAAAAGCACATTTTGACTCAACTTCAAAATTTTCCTATTTCACATAGGCCTACATAGGCACTTTTTTTATATAAGCCAGTGCTTTGACTGCGATCCCACCTGATGGTAAGCAGAGGCAATCATTGATGGTGAGGACCACTGGTTAATTAAGAGCCTTATTCTGAAGATAATTTTTTTAATATTGAGGCTTTTCGTTCAATGGTAATTCACTTTTGATAGATAAAAACGTAGATTTAATCTGCATGTCGATTTCGTATCATTTTTGTTGTTATTGTTCATCTTTTCAGTTACTCAAATAATATGTTTATTTTTTGTTGCCAACTTGCTAGGATTTCAAAACAAATCTTTCACATTTTAGGGTTATATATGTATGGACTGAGTGATTAAAGGAAAGACGTAGTTCTGGTAGGACCGTATATTCACGACTGGTGAACTTATTTGACGGAGCGCAGCCGTCGCTATATACATACATACATCATACCTTTAGCATACGTCACGCGATCATATTTCCTGTCATACGATGTGTCCCTACACACATCACTGTCATTATTTAAATTATTATTCCTTTATATATTCCACTTAACACATATCGTAGATGATCTTTAACGCGGTTCGATAAATATGTATTTAAACTAGAAGCCAGAATTATCGCTTAATTGTTGTTAGACAAAACTTAAAAAATATATATGAATCCCAGGATTTGCGTAAAATAATCTCGAAAATTACGGGTCTAGAATCCGACCGGGATCCCGATCAAATCCTCTAATTATAGATAAATTATACCCAGACCCAGAACAAATGATCGTGCTCATCATATAATCATTTGTCTTGGTTGAGAATCGAACCTACGACCTACCAGTCAGGGCCACTAGCCACTAGACCAAAAGACCACTTAAAATTGTATGTAGGTATGTATTCCCACACACACTTTAGTACCACAAGCGTGCGCAGACAGTATGATCGTTCCCCTTCTGCTTGACTTAAGTTTCGCAAGTCCCTTTCAAGTCGGTGCCTATGAGTGATGTACAGTCACGGGACTTAGCTACTTTCGAAAGATTCAAAAATTCAAAGCATTTTATTTCAAATAAACCATTTACAGGCACTTTTGAAATGTCAAGAAGTCAGTCAGTCAGAAAAAATTTATGCTAATTACACATTCCAAAGCGTAGATCTCTATGGAGAAGAATGTGTAAAAAAACTCCATGGACACTCTTTTCAATCACGTTATGTATTACATATTATCTATATATATAAAAGGGAAAGCAGACTGACTGACATATTAACGCACAACCGAAACTACTGGGGTTAGAAGCGTGTAATTTTGCTAAAGGCTTCCTTTTATGACGTAGGCAAGCACTAAGAAAGGATTTTTCAAAATTCACTCCCTAAGGGGATGAAGTGGGGTCCAAAGTTTTTATAATAATAATAATAATAATCATTTATTTGCTAGTAATGTAGGTATACAGATTTGGTGTTATAATTATTGTTTGTCCCACTACATTTTGCCTTACGGCATGCAAAATATTCATAGTTGATTGGAAAAAAAAAAATATAAAAAAGGTTAAAAATTTTAAGCTCAACTTAATCGTTCAACTTAAATGGTATGTCATACAAATTCAGATACCATGTCATAAAAATTCAAATCCAATATCATAAAAAAAAAATACAATGTCATAAAATAAAAGAAAATAATGTCATAACAATAATACAATGTCATGCTCGAAATAATACCATGTCATACAAATAATAAAATGTCATCAAATAGAATACAATGTCATATAAAGTGAAATGATAAAATACTACTAGGAACCAAGCGTTATACAAAAAAAAAACAATGACAAGGAAAAAAAATCACATTGAAGGAGCCACATTTTACGTGATTGTTTTGTCATACAGAAATTCCTTGATTGTGTAGTAACACTTGTCCAGTAGAAGTTTTGTTAACTGCTTTTTAAACATTTTTATAGGTAATTCCTTTAAGTTTCTTGGCAAAGTGTTATATATTATGGGACCCATGTGTAAAATACTCTTTTTTAATAAAGCAGTTTTATGACCACCGGTAAATAGTTGATTTTTATATTGGGCCCTTATTACTCTTAAGTGTTGCCTTATATCACTCATTGGCGTAAATAAATGTAGATTCGTTCTAACAAATATTGCAACCTCTAGTACATACAACGATGGGAAAGTCAGTATTTTGAGAGATTTGAAAACTGGTCGACAGCTTTCCGTCACCTTAAGACCAGTAATTGACCTAAGGCAACGCTTTTGAGCTCTAAATATGCGTTCCCTCTCGCTGCAATTTCCCCAAAATATGATACCAAATCTTAACAATGAGGCAACTAAACCATGATAGGCTATGAGCAAGGAATTTAAATTCATTTTTTTAGCTAAATTGTAAAGTACAAATGCAGTTTTACTTATCTTTTGGCATATGATATTAGCATGATATTCCCATGTCAATTTTTGGTCAATATTTATTCCTAAGAATTTTGTCACTAAGGTTGATTCTACAGTTTGACCATTATATTCAATATTTATATTCTGTGGCTGAAGCCGCTGCGAAAAATGCATGACTTTAGTTTTTTGTAAATTTATAACTAAATTATTTTTATTGAGCCACTCTATCATGGATTTAAGTGTACTGTTTATTTCCTTTTCGTATTGAATTTTATCCCTGCATTGAATTATTGCTGTACTGTCGTCTGCAAATAATGTCATCGGTTGAGTAATTTGGCGAGGCAGGTCATTAATATAAATTAAAAATAATAAAGGTCCAAGGACACTTCCTTGTGGAACCCCAAATTTAATGATTCTGCAATTTGATAAATATTTTACTTCACGTTTAGTTCTACTACAAATTCTCGTAATTTCTGTGTACTGTTTTCTACCCGTGAGGTAAGATTTTATAAGGTTTAAAATGTTACCTCTTACACCGTAGTAGTTTAATTTAGTTAAAAGTATGTCATGTTTTACGTAATCGAACGCTTTTGTCATATCTGCGAAAATTGCACACACAGGATTTTTCTTATCTACATTATTCATGATCACTTTCAGAAGATCAAAAATAGCCAAATTAATATTTTTATTTTTACGGAAGCCGTATTGTTCATCGCATAATATATTGTTTTTAGTCATAAATGAGTACATTGATTCATATATAATTTTTTCAAGTACCTTAGAAAATACTGAGATTAAAGCTACTGGTCTGTAATTTGTCATGTCTTCTTTGCTGTTTTTCTTATGTAGTGGTTTTACTATCACAGTCTTTAATTTTTCAGGAAATATACCTGAGCTTATGCTTGCATTTATTATATGACTTAGTGGTTTTGCTATAATGTCAGAAACAAACTTTACGGCAATGGTAGAAATACCATCAAGTCCAAAGCTTTTTTATTTTTTAATTTTTGGATTACACGTACAATATCTTGTGGCACAACTGGAGGCATAAACAAAGAATTCTGGATATGGGTAGTTCCAATTATATTGCACGGTTGGTTATTAGAAACATGTTTAACCTGGTCAACAAAGAAATCATTAAAAGAATTAGCAATTTGCTGCGGATCCTTGACTAATTTGTCACCTGTGTTAATTTGTAAAATTGGTTCTTTTACTTGAGTACGATTATTAATTATCTGCCATGCTGTTTTTGACTTATTTTGTGAGCTGTTAATTAGATAATTATTTTGAGCTTTTTGAGTGAGATTTACAATTTTTTTAAGTCTTTGCGAATAATTTTTAAATATAATTTTGTTTTCAGATGAAGGTGCTTTTCTATATTTCCACAGAAGCTTTCTTTGTTTTCTGCTACAAATCCTTATTCCTCGTGAAATCCATTTCATTTTTTTGTCAGGTTTAATATTGATTAGTTGATTAGGAAAACATAAGTCATACAATAAACGAAACAAGTCAATAAAATTATCATATGCCTCATTGGGGTTGTCTGTTTCAAAAACTTCTGTAAAACATAAAGATTGTATGTGCTTTCTAAATAACATTAAATTTTCTTTGCTTAAATTACGTTTGCCAGTGCGCCAAGACTTAATTTTACATGTTTTATTTACCTGTATTTTTAAAATCTGTGCGGTATGATCGGATAGTGCTAAATCTATAACTTCACTCTCACATTTTTGTCTAGAATTATGAGCAAAGTTGTCTAAACAAGTACCACTATTTAGTCTAGTCGGTTGATTGAATTCTAGTTTAAGGTTATAATTTAACAGCAAGTTTATAAAATCTGAAGTCAAGTTATTTCTTTTAAGTGTATTAATATTGAAGTCACCGCATAAGACTATTTTTTGATTGACCTTATTACACAATTTTTTCAACAAGGCATCTAAATTATCCATAAAGGTATTAATGCCTGACATATTTGGTGGTCTGTAAATGCATACAACAATTAAACCCTGCTTACTTAATTCTATTGCACAATATTCAAACACACCTGTAATGGACGTGTTAGGAAGTTCTTTGTACTCATACCCTTTTCTGACGAGTATACAGGCCCCTCCACGTTTTTGATTATTTCTCGAATAGCACGATGCTAGTTTGAAATTAGGTATGTTAATTAAAGATTCATGTCCAGAAGTTACAAAATGTTCAGTTATACATAATATGTCAATATCTATGTATTTTCCAGCACGTAACTCTTCGATGTGCACGGTCAACATGTCTGATTTATTCAGAAGTCCTGCTATATTCTGATGCAAAATATTTATGTACTTACAATAGAAAAAACTGGTCATTTGATGTCATTTCATCTCGGTTAATTAAAGTCTCCTCCTTATGATAATTCGATGTCAATGTTCTGTCATCTGTCTCGGTATTGATTTTTTCCGTATCTTGAGATTCGAATAAGTTATAGTCTATAATTATATTGGACATTATCTGGTCAAAGACGTTTTTCCATCCAACTTTGTTTATTTTGCCTGTATTGTATGTAAACATGTCAAATAACAGAGTGCGATTGCTGTCGAAAAAATATGCATAATTGTTGTTATTTATGTCCAAATAAAGAAGATTATTAAATAATTCTACTTTATAATTGTAGATTAGTGCTCCTGTTACATAAGTTGGTGCGCATACCACGACATTTGTGTGTGTAACGTTTTTAAGCGAGTTTTTTAAGTACTCAATAAGTTTAGAATAAGTACTATTTTTTAGTTCATTTTCTCCTATGAAAATCAAGCAGTAATCACGCAATGAGAAGTCTTTTAATTTGTTTGCAATAGTAGACGTCATTTCCGTAGTGAAGATGTTTGGTAGCAAATAGTGACAATAATTAAATTGATTTGCAAAGACTTCTTCTATTAATGGCAGAGTTCCTTTTGTGCAACCGCTGCTTATTATTGCAAGTTTGTTTTTATATTTTGGCATAGGAACACCTGATGATTTTTTCATAGCAATATTATTCTTTTTTGATATTGGTGTTACCTTTTTATTTTGTGTTAATGAATCATTGGGAAGATCGGATGTTTGCGTTTCTTTATTGTTCATGTCGGGTTTTGTTTCCTTGTCTGGTTTGGCCAAAGTCTTGGAGTCATTAACTAATGCGATTGGAGAATTTTTGTAGTGTTTTGTTTTTTTGTGGCGAGATAATGATGGTGTGCTACTTTTTCTGTCAGGCGTTAAGCAGATTTTTTTACAAGTTTCTACTGTCTTTAGTGATTTTTGTAAATCTATTTTCAAACGGAAGTTTTCGCTGTTGAGGTTTTCGATCTCTTGATGAGCACTCATAAGTTGCGTTTTAAGTGTTTTAATTTGTTCGTTAAGTTCATTTACTAAGTCGTCGTTATAGTTGTCGAGCAGGCTGTCCGGTATACTTAGCATAGTGGTGTCCAGTATAGTTTTATCATCGTTATTTGACATAACCGATAAGTTAGTCAGAGATCCAGTGTATTGTTTTCGATGTGTGACGTTATTGTTAGGAGAATCCATGATTATTTTTTTTGTTGTTTTGGCAGTTTTTTTTATGTGATTGTGTCGCCCTCTTATAGCTCGTATTTGAATGATTATTTTCGCCTACAAAGTTTTAAAAATCATTAAAATCTCACAAAAAGACACCGACTGCGACCCCGAGATTTGAACTTGGTTCTCGAAGATAAATACTCTTCATGTGTAGATGGCTAAACCTCCGAGCCACGAGATGATTAGTTCAATGTGTTGAAATTAAGTATAGTAAGACGAAAGAACGAAATTTGAATTTATCAAAACAGTTGGTATGACTAATGTGTCAGTGTTTTTTTCCACAACGTAGTTACGCTTTTGGTGGTTTTGTTTTTAACGTAGACACTTTGCGTGGTGAATATTTACACTGTTTGCTGAATTGTTTATGCGTAATATAGTCAAATCACACCCACTGACACTTCATTTCGCTACTTTTAAACATTTGTTGATTATGTTCTTGATTGTTATATAAAAACTTTTTATTTTAGATACTGTTTACTAGTCACTTTAACAACGTTCACTTTGGTATATTGGATGTTTTTGCACAGAATAATAGTACATATAAGCTAAAAAGAAGACTTTAAATATTTTTTAAATTAAATGTAAACACGGAGCTTATTTTATAAGGTGTCAAGCGAATTAGCGCCATCTACCCTCTGTTTGTATGGAGAAACCTACATTCACGCGAGTGAAGCCGCGGGCAGAAGTTAGTATTATACAAAGAAGAGCACACCCCAAAATACCGTTGCCAAATTATAGTTAGGTGTGTACACGCCCGTGTATCTATTACCATTTGAAACGTCATAGTATATAAGACGTTTCTTTTTTTTACCGACAATTGATTGGTACAAAATATTTGATATTTCCCATACAGATACATAAACCTGACTTTGTTTTTAATTTTATTATTAATGTAATTGGCTTTACTTTTTTAAAATTTATTCTTATTTGTATTTGTTTAAATTTTAAGTAGTTTTTTTTTAATTTTATTTATCTAACATAGGTTACATTATTGTTTCATAATTTATATTTTTGTTCTTGTTAGTGTGACAACAGATTTTCATGATAGTGGGAACGGCCAGCACGACAGTTGTAAAACGGTAAAAATGTGACAGGACTAAACCGTAACGGTAAATCATGTGTCGTTATTGCGACTATCTGTCGTGACCACGACAAACAGTTATTATAATGGGAACAGCTAGAGATGATACTCGTCCGACGATAAATTAACCATTACGACATAGTGGGAACGCGGCCTAACTACAATTTGGCAGAAGTTTTTTTTATTGTTAGTGTTGATGATGGAGCACGCTTGCCTTGACCTTTACACGCCTGGCTTAAAGATAGATTTTGTAGCTATTAGAGAGTTTCTAAAACTGGCATGTTTTGAAAACAAACCTATCAAAAAAACAAAATAATTTTCGACTCGCCCATAACAAAAATGACTAAATTAAACTACAGTCAAATGGGGTGAATAGAAACAAAACTTCAAAGAGTATTTTCGCGATATTAGAATATTTTTTGCAGCATTTAACTATATCAATTTATTAATGAATTGTTATTCTAAAAAGTCGATGCTTTGTTAGAAGCCGATAATATGGTATCAAAGTGAGAAACCAAACCAAAGTTTTGTTTCTATTCACCCCTGCGTTTCTATTCACCCCGTTTTACGGTACGACAAAGACCATTTTAATTAAAACAGTACGATTAAAGTCTCACGTGTATTTTTAGTACGGAAACAACAGTTATATCCAAGTATATTGTTAGTATTGTGTTAAAGTTGAGAAGCGTCATGAATATCGTTCATTATAATAGCGAGGAGTCCTGGAAACTTTGCGCCGAAACTTTCTTTGTTAAACTTATAAGTGGGGGATGGAGGGGGGTCTAAACAATCTCTCAGAACTAAACGCTTTGTTCTAGGATTCGCCAGTCTGTCTACAGTGTCTTCATGAATGTGATATTCACGGACACTATACATTACACACTAGACCGACGATGATGAATTTAACAATAACGATGCTTGCAACACTCGCAATGTTTAGGTACTAGGTTTTTCCAACAATATTTTAAGCCGCATTTACACCTTCTAGTGGGGAGGCGAAAGGCGAGGTGACATACGAACGCGCATATGTAACAACGCACTCGCTATGCGTCTCATTTTTCAGACGCGAGTCAAAGTATACCTGGCGCTGTCCACGTCCTGGAGGGACTCGGGGCATTGCCGCGTCGCAAATTTGCGACATGGCCTCCCGGAACCACTCTGCCTCGACGTCTATGTCGACAGGCCTGTCCGGTGCTTGCACCCAGGCCTGTACCGTCGCGGCTTCCAGGAGGAGCTCCCGGTCCATCTGCCTCAGCGCCCACCGCGGACCACAAGGGTTCTGTCGGACCGGCGCAATCGAGGTTTGGGCGGAGACGTCGAACCGGATGTACCGGTGGTCTGAAAACGTCTCTACCCCCTCCATAACGCGCCAGTCGACGACACGCGGCGACAGAGCGGGGCTGGCGAACGAGATGTCCGCTACTGAGTCACCCCGCATCCGCACACACGTGGGGACAGAACCCCGGTTTAGGACTACCAGGCCTGTCTCCAGAGCCCAGTCCTCCACCATCCGACCCCGCTGGTTCGTGAGCCGGGAACCCCAAGCCAAGTTCTTGGCATTGAAGTCCCCGCAAACGACCACGGGGAGGGAACCAAACCCAGCGACGACGGCTTTCAGCTCCATTAGGGAGATGTGGAGATCGCCGAGAGATCTGCTCGGGGACAGGTAGACGCCTACCACTGCAATGTCCCCGAACCGTGCTGCCACGCAACCCCGTCCCCTCATGACGGCCTCGAGGGTCGGGGTACCGGCGGCGGCCGACGAGATTAGGGTCACCGAGCCGTCCAGGTCCCGCACCCAGTCTCCCCTGGGCAGGACATTGTACGGCTCGGAGACCACGGCGATATTGATCGACCACTGCGCCATGCTCTGGAGCAACAGATCCTGAGCGGGGGCGCAGTGGTTGATGTTCGCCTGGAGGAGACGTAATGGGGTCGTTATTGACAGTCCATTACAGTCTCCTCCCGAGCCCCCCGTGAGGGCCCTGCCGCGGCGGGCGCGGCGGCGACAGCGGCGGCAGCCAAGGAGGCGGCTGCGGCGGCGAGTACGTCCGGGTGGATGGGCCTCCGTACCTTGCCCTTGGCCTTGGCGGGGGGGTCGCAGGACCTGCCCCCAGCCCGGTGGTCGGCCGGCTTGCCTGCCGCCGCACATGCGTAGCAGTGCGGCGTTGCACGGCATTCGACGGCCTTGTGACCGGCCTGACCGCACTGGTAGCAGCGGTCACTGCGGTCTACCTCCGCGGCGCAATGGGCCCCCACGTGGTGCCCCACGTGGCAGCGGTAACACCGCAGAGGTCTGGGCTCCAGCAGTTTTACCTGCGCGGAGACCCAGCCCACCAAGAGCCTACGGCCTACAGCCGTGATGGCTTTGGCCGCCGACACGGGGCAGCTGACCGTAACGGCCCGCATGCCCGTGCTGTCAGCACGGATGGTGCCAGCCCGCACTTGATCGGCCTGGCATCCTCCCGCCCCGACGACGGCGGCCACCACCTCTTCCACCCTAACGGAGTCATCCAGGCCCATGATGCGCATGTCCATGCACTTTGTGGGCCTGGATACTCGGACCTCCTCGACGTCCAGGGACGCCCTGATCCTTGCGGCCAGGGCGTCCGCGGCAGGGCCGCTGTCCGCACCAGGGACCTCCAATATTCGGGCCCCGGTTGCGGTGCGCCTCATTCGGAAGCCTTCAGAGGCTCCGAACTCGTCGAGGTGATCCACCACCGCCTGCTTCGCCTTCGCCATGACCTTGTCATAGCTCACGCCCTTCTTTTCCGCAGCTGGCTGTAGTGTGATCACTACAGCTGCGGAATTTGGGGCGCGAAGCCTGGCTGCCATGGCCCGCTTCTTGCGCTGCTGTCGCCGCTCGCGCTTCTTCGCCGCTCTGGCCACCTTGCCCGCCCTCCTGCTGGCGCCGGCGACCGTCCATTCGGCGCCAGCCGAGGGTTCTTCAGGCAAGGGAGGCGGCAGGCGCGGCCTAGTCGCCGCCGCCGCGGAAGGCCCCGCCGATTTAGCGGCAGGCACCGCTCTGCCTTTCGGGGGAGGAGCAGGTTTCCCCTGCCGCTGCTGCTGCTTGGCCGCCGGGACCGGCCTCGCCGGCTCCGACACCTGGGTTCCACGCGCTGGTTGCCCCGACGGGCCCGCCTTTGGCGCAGCAGCCGTGGCCGCGGCGGCGGCGGCGTACGACACCGCCCTTTTCACGCCGGAGGCCGCAAGCGGGGGGCGCAGCACTATGCCCTCCAGGACAGCGAATTGCCGCTGGACCCGCTCCTGGAACTGCTGCTGCTGCTCCTGCTGCTGCTGCCGAAAGGCAGCCAGTTCCTGCCGCAGCAGGGTCAGCACCTCGCTCTCCACCTGGGGCGAGGGCTGGGGCCGACTTTGCCCCTGCTTGCGTCCTCCTTTCTGCGCCACCTCAGGGCCAGCGCCCCGGAGACCGGCCAGGTCTGCCTCGAGCCGTCCAATTCTCCGATTCAAGGATTTTTTGAGGGGCTCCAAAACTATCCCCAGTGCCTCTATGATTGAGGTTGTGGCCTGGGGGATAGAATTTCTTTTGGAGACCCTCTCCCTCTTCTTGGCGACGCTCTGTACGGCCGCCGTCACGACCTCCTTGAATTGGGCCAGCGCCTTCTCCATGCCTTCTGGCTCACTTCCAGAAGACTCAGAGGGGCTGGCCTGGGCGCTGCTTGCCCCGGGGTGGCGCCCCTCCCTGGCTATTTTCAGGGACCGCTGGGTCGCCTCCTCAGCGGTGGGCCTTCTCGTTTGTCCCTTTCGGCCCGCACCCCGTCCAGCAGTGGAAATTTTGCGTGCAGAAGTTCCACGCTCATCGTCGGAGGACGTCCTCCGACCATCTCCCGATATGGGGCGCTTGAGGAACTGGGAGTTCCTCTTCCTCCTGGAGGTGGCCTCATCCACCTCCATCCTCACCGAGTTGACTGAAGACGCCGCATCGGAATCCGACGCCGCGTCTCCGCTCACCTCCCTGAGGCCGAAACGCCTGCCGGCCTCTGAAGGACCCACCGGCGCAGCGGACGTGCTGGGAACAGGTCCCAGGGACTCCGCGCTACCGGTGGGTGAGCCACCCTGGCTCCGTGCGTCCACGAGGGACGGTAACAGGTCCCTAGGGGACCTGACGCGCTCTTTGCCCCCCCCAGAATACGAGGGGCAGCCCGAGCTCTGCTCGGGGAGGGATTCTCCACCTGCGGTTCAGGCGGTACCCTCCTGGGGTAATAATCTTTTTTGAGACGCGTTCATGGATGTGCTGGACACAGCTTTGCCTTTTTTTGTGGGGTGGGGTCCCCAATAACCACGTTCGCCATCGTGGTCACGTCTGATAAGCAGACGCGTACCCGAGGCGAACCCTCTCTCTCAAAATCACTGTCCAAAAACACCAACAGCTGTTGGTGCCGATGCTTCTGGACAGTGCACCCTCCGTGGCGGTCCGTCTGGACTCCGCCTGTGTGTTCCTCTTGGTCTGGTCTCTCGCTTGAGGCCTTCCGGCATGAGTAGCTCTACCGGCATAGCCCTCAAGGTCATAAAGACACGCAAGCCCCACCACGACGACAACGTGGGAACACGGTCGGTGGGGTTCATCAACCTAGGGGTCAAGAGTTAATATATTACTTCTAAGTAACCGTCGACCACATCATCACTTACCTAGGGTTGCCAACCGTACTCTAAAATAAAGTATTGTACTCTATATCATGTAGGCGTACTCTATAATCTATAACACTAATAGAGGACGCTAAAATCCTTTTTATTACACAATATTTACTATACTAGTGCCAGTCACGCTCATATGATGCATAGGTACCTATTATCATAACCAAAAAGTCGGCTTTATTAAGAGACTCGTTACGGTCACGAATTTGACGTGGCGTGAAGAGAGGAACAGGGCTTCATTCAAATTTATTAAAAGTCGTACAATTCTTTTAAAAACAATTAAAAATTATGTGCTACAAAAAGTTCCAAAAAATAACTTCTTAATTTTTTTTTTTTAAACCCGTACTCTTTATTATCTTCTTTAACATCAGATATACTTTATTTCTTATAATAAAAGTTGGCAACCCTACACTTACCATCAGGTGAGATAATGGTCAAGCACGGGCCTTGCAATAAATAATAATAAAAAAGATCAGCCTATTTCTCGATTTCCTTACATGCTACCTTCACTTAGTTTGATCAATCCCTTTCTTCATGATATTTCTTAAGACCGCAGTCTGCATATGCTGCTCGAGCCACATGGACAGCCACAAACAAAATATTAAAAAGATTTGTTTTTGAAAATAGTAGGCAATCTACCTGTACCGGTTCTCCTGCTATTGCAGTAGTCAATAGCAGTGGCAGCTGGTGGGTCATAGAAGTGGTGGTGCACTTTATCAGCTACCTACCTATGTATTCGAATTCACAGGTTCAAAAAAAGGATTATGGATGCGCAATATACCTACTACTGTGGTTATGTAGACTGTATTTGCGGAATTAGTTAATCAGATAATTGCGTGAAACCTTTATTAACTTGTTCGTTAAATTTTATTATATTGGTTCTGTAAACAGAATCTAATTGGTTACGAATATCTACGGTGCCCAACACAAACAAATTTTGTAGATGTACTTGCGATGCATCATGTATTTTTTTTATTAGTGATTTGACACATGTCAAATCACTAATTCCTGATTCCGTCCAAAACAATTCACCGCCAAAAACAATACAAGGAAAACAAAACAAAGTATTGAGCTGCTCACATCCACACAGCCATTTCTTTTTAATGTACATTTCACTTTTAAAACTCGCGTAAATGTTTTGTTTTTGGATTTACACTCCGGTTTCAAATTAAGACATGGCCTAGGTGGTCCCGCCAATAAAAAAACTATTTTTTATTTATTACACACTACCACAACACGGTAATACGTAAAATGTAAACAAACACAAAATTACAAACAAAAACATGCGCGTCTGCAATGAAGGGTTGCCAACCATACTTTATAATTACGTATTTTACTTTATTTTTGGTAAATATATTTTATACTTTTACATAAAAATAAAGTTTATGAGAATACTCTATTTAAAATCTATACTGTAATACATAAAAAGAAACACTGATATGAATATTTACTGAACTATTTATCAAGGCTTCTACCTTGAAACACGAATACGTTTCCAAAAATGTAAAAATACCTCATGGAAAACTGTTAGTGTATTGCAGTAAATAAATTTTTTTTTTTTGAGAAAATCCAAATCATAAATAAAATTTTGAAAAATACTTTCTTTCAAATACATTTTGCTACTAAAAAAATATGATACGTTATTTTTATTAAAAAATGGCAACCCTACCGCGATGTGGCAGTGAGTGAGCCGGCCGGCTCGGGCGAATTTCGTAACACCTCGTGTGCTCTCGGTAACCTTCGGCTCGCTCGAGCGGCGCACGGGAGCGCGAATATTTTGCAGTACATTTTCTACTAAACTATCTTTGTCTCACGCGCCAGGCGTCTTAGTTCGTGTTTCATAGAAGTTGTATGAGCGGTCGCCGTGCGCTTTGCCTAGCGCACGAGAAATTTTCTTTACTGCAAAAATAAACCTTAAGACTTATAAAATAGAGTTGAAATGGTTTCGTCATAATTTTGCTTTTTTAGAATAATGAACAGAAAGTTAAACAGATAGGTACATTATGTATTTTATGATTTTTTGAACCTGGCAGTTCGGCGCACGAGTGCACTTAACGTACAGCCGCCCCTGGTCAATAGGTGGAGGTGACCTCATATCGTTAGATGGAGCACATGCTTATTTGTTAATTTATGACATTGAAAATGATACATCGCACACAGCGAGTCGCGGGTTCGACGGGACAAATATTTGCATGGCCTACAAATAGTTATTCCGGGTGTAGGCGTCTTATGAATGTGAGTTTACATGTTTGTGAACGCACCTACAATACAGGAGTAATTTCTAGTATGGGGTAATATTTAAAAAAAAAACTGGCCAAGTGCGAGTCGGACTCGCACACGAAGGGTTCCTTCCTACAATATTAAAATTGAGCAAAAAACTCCGACAAAATAGCGATTTTTGTATGGTAACCTCTTTAAATTTATTTCAATTTTATTATTTACTAGCTTTTGCTAGCGACTTCGCCCGCGTAGAAGCGCAAAATTAAGTTTGTTTTTTATTTTATATACTTTTCCGGGATAAAAAGTACTCAGTGTGGTGCCCAGGATATTAAAGAATAATTATACCAAGTTTCATCTTAATCGGACCGATAGTTTTTGCGTGATGCCTGAACAAACAGACAGACAAACAGAAAAAAAATTTTAATCGCAGTTTTGGGTTCGGTGTCGGTCTAGTAACGCCCCCTGACATTTTTTTTTTGATATTTTTAATATACAAAATTTTCATTCTACAGATCTATTATATGTATAGATTGTTGTAGCGGTAATAGAAATATTCTGGAAAAATTTCAACTCCCTATTTCTTACGGTTCATGAGATACAGCCCGCTAACAGATAGACAGACAAACGGAGTAAACGGAAAATAGTTAAGATACGTTGTGTACGTGTATATCATTCGGTTGAGTACGAGTAATGACTAATGAATGAGACAAGTAAAGTTGTCGTAGTCTGAGTGCCAACAGCAAGCCTCAAGTTAGTCGGTTTGTTCTAGAAACTTTCTCTCAACTGCATTATATGTTCACAGCTCCATATGGATGTTCGCAACTTTTGTTGTTCATTATGTTTTAGTATCAAATTATTTTCTGTTGTTCTTTTAACGACGCCCCGTTACTATCAGATTTAATTACGGCAGACCGATACAAAAAAAATGTATAACAACCCATTGCGTTTTTCGACTCGCTCTTAACCAGTTTTTTATTTTAAGGTTACTAATAAACCGGTCAAGTGCGAGTCGGACTTGCGCACTGAGACATAAATTTACTTATGTACTTCCGGAATGAAGTCTGAATTTTTATAAATCGAAATAAAGTAATTATTTTGTGACGTAATTAAAAAACGGTCTGCCTTTACTACATTACTACTACTTGACCAATTTTATGATTCTAGGGCAACGGGAAGTCCTTTATAGGTTTTGATTTCCTTTATCATCATCATCATCATTTCAGCCGATAGACGTCCACTGCTGGACACAGACCTCCCCCAAGTGTCGCCACAATGAACGGTTAATTTCCTTGCTAGCGGCAAAATATACGCTACTAGCTTTTGCCTGCTTCGCCCGCAAACATAAAATATAGCCAGTATAGTGACATACACTCAGGAATAAAGCAGCTTTCTATCGGTGAAAAAAAAGTAAGAACTTTCAGAGATTACCTCCTGCAAACAAAACAAACAAAAATTACCTCTATAAAATATTAGTGTAGATAAACGGTGCACAAACGGCCTTATCTCTTTATAGCAAACTTGAGTAGGTAGGTATTCGATATTAATTTTAGCTTGATATCTCTACGCGCTCCTGAAAATAAGGGTCTTAAGGGACGGACAGACGGATAGACGGACAAAAAAATATTGAAAGTAAAATACGCAAACCAAAAACTGATCGTCCAGCCACTATACTTATATAACAGCCGGTGTTGAAAACAAAAACAAATTGTAAATTTGTAGTTACGTCACAATTTTTTATTCGGAAAAATCTTCGTAACTCAATTCGGGAATTGAACTGTTTCCATAGGTAAGTTTGTACGGAACCCTCAGTGCGCGAATCCGATTCGCAGTTGACCTGTTTTTTTTGTTCATAAAGTTTAATCCCTGAGACTGCAAATGCAACTACGAACATTTTTTCCTAAGAGAATTTGTCGCCTGAAATAAAGGTTTTTATTTCGATAAATTATATCATTCATCATTCCTGTTTCGATCGGTGGCATAGGCTCTGCGGGCAAAACCATATGCAAAAGCTAGTGATCATATTTACAGTAGATAATGTGAGATTAGACACAGCTCACGGGCCAGTCGCCAACTGCCGCTATTGATATTCGCGCGACATCACAAAGCTGAACTTGTTCGCAAGCAGAGATTAAAATTCAGATTTCAGTGATGCTTTCTGAATCATTAATGTTCTTTAGTAATTCATTAATGCGGAAATTAGGTAGGTATGATGGTGATATTTGAGTTCTACTGTAGAAATATAATATCGTTTGTTATATTATCAGTCGCTTAGCTTAGTAATTTTTCTTTGAGAAACAGTTTTATATAAATACGTAACTTGAAAACATTTTCTTAAATTAAGAAACCAATTTCAATAAACAAAAATAACAGCCGAAACATTGTTGTGGTTGCTAGTTGAGGTTCCTAATTCAAATCACAAACGAGGTCATAATCGTAGGGGCCCAGCAGCGTCGAAGCTTACTGGGGCCATGGGTGATGCGAAAGAAAACCCCGGGTCTCTGGAACGATGGCAAAGAACGAACAGGAGTGAGTTTTCAGTCAGTAAAAGTCTGACACTATTTCTCGCTTCACCCAAGAGCGGGGGATGTCATTAGATGATTTTCATACCGAAAAAAAAAGGTCATAATGAAATACAGTATAATATTATTAACCGGCTGTACCCCCTGCCCATCGACAATAATAGCTTTAGGTTTTTTTTTTTTATTGGGTGGGAAAATCATCTTATGACAAAACCCGCTCTTGGGCGGAGCTGGAGATAGTGTCAGACTTTTACTGACTAAAAACCCACTCCTGTTCCTTCGTTGCCTTCGTGCCAGGGCCCCGGGTTTCGCTTTCACCCTACCCGTGGCCCCAGTAGGCTTCGACCCTGCTGGGCCCCTACGATTTGCTGACATCTCTTTGAGGCGCGCGTGGAACAGTACGCGCCGTCGACGACTTGGGCTCGGTCCGATTACCGGACGATTGGACGGCGAGCCACCCATTGCTCGCCGTCCGCAAGCCCGCGCCTACGGTGGCCGGAAATCGGGATCGGAATCCCGGCGGCGGCGGTTGGAGCGTAAGGGCCGTTGCCTCACGCGATCGGCCGCCTCCTTCGCTAGCATTACTGCTTCGCAGAAGGAGGCTACCGCCTGCCACTCCTCCTCACTCCGGAGCATGGCCTGAACCAAGGCCCGGCGCGAGAGATCGCCGCCGCCGATTGCCCCCACGAGGATACGGCGTTGCTCTGCCCAAGCGGAGCACACCTCCACCGTGTGCTCTACCGTGTCCTCCGGGTGGGCCACACAGTGGCGAAACCCGGGCGTCGTTTCCGCACGAATCCGGTGCAGGAACCTCCCGAACTTACCGTGTCCGGTGAGAACCTGCATCATGCGGAATGTGAGGACGCCGTGAGGTCTTTCCAACCACGCAGTTCGTGCATGAGTGCAAGGACTGTTGCCTCCAGCTCCCATGGTGACTGGCCAGCAAGGAGGCTCGCCGCTTCGCGGGAAATCGTCCAGTATCTTCGCACCATCCGTATGGCCATGACCCTCTGGCACGCGTTCAGCCGGGCCGCCGGCTGCTTCCGCAGCCCCGGCGCCCACATAATAGCTTTAGGTTAGGTTTACACAAAGAGATTTATATTTAACGTCTTTTGGTTTACAGAATATATATTTTGACGTTTTTGAGCTGGTGGTGTAAAAATTCTTTAACCGTCTGTTTTCCTCCGTTATATTTTAGCATAAATCTCTTATTATTAGCGCCAATATTACGAGAGTCGGTAACGTGAGCCACCGCGAGCTGCCAGTGAAACGTTGTCTGCGGTTGTAACGCATTAACGTCGATAGCAATAATAAATGTTACCTACATTATTACGGTATTTAAATATTTATGCTTTTGTACCTGGGAAATAATCGATAAACACGTTTTTACTTGCATAGATTGTTCGGTATTTACAGGGTATAGTTTATTCTCGTCTAGGAAACTGCGAGATTCTGTGACTTTGATACCTTTTAGAATAAGAGCTTTCTGGGGTGTCACAGTCAGAAAAAATGGAAAGTTTCTTGACAGACAAACAACAAAGTATGAGACTTTGTTGTCTGTCTGGTCAAGATACTTTTTTTCAATAGCAGGTGGAGATATCATATTAAGCTGACGTTAATATCAAATGGTGTTTATTTTGCAAATAGTTTCTATCTATTGATTTTACACGTTAATTTTTATCGTTAATTTATACCTACCAAATGGGGCTGCTGTTTTCTAGCTGGCTACCCTGAGAAGAGAAACGCCAAAACAAACTCAGAGGTCAAAGTCTTTATGAAATACCATACAGTAAACCAGTAATGGTCAAATTTTTTAAGGTAAGAACCACACAAATTTGAGTAGACCTATCCAGTCTATGCAAGCATTTGTCAGTATTCTCATATCTGCTACTCTTTGAAGCAGTGAAGAAATTAGCTTCTACGTCTACGCAATCAAAATATAAGCCTGTATGCTCCGTTGTTTTTCAATTGTTATTCATTACAGGCTATGGCTAATCCTGTTAAATTGTTTAATCGTCGATTTAGCCCAAGTTTCGTGCAAGCTATAAGTTGTTCGATCGATTTCACATCTAACAGCATGCGCATTCACCAATTGAATGGCCGAAGTGGTATTCGAAGTGATTAGGTTACGGAGAACGCCTGCATTCTACGTTCGATTCTACCAATATGTGCTATGCCCGAGATTTGTTTGTCGGTTGAAAAGGAATCGAGAACGAGTTGGAGCATTCGAATAACAATGCTTCTGTCTAAATAGCTAACGGAGGTATATTTAGAGCTGAGTCACCGCAGCCCTGGCACATACAAGACAACTCGATGGTGGAATGCATTATCCATATAAAAAAAATAAAAAAAATGGTGAACTAACATTACTTTTACTTTAATTTTTCTTCTCCTATCTTAATTGTATATTTGTTCTTTATTAGTACATTATTTGTAAGCGTATTTATATAATAATATGAATGTATATATATTATTTACATTTCGTATTTGTGTTGTACACTGACAGCCCTGAATCTATTTCCTTTCGTTTAGAGTCACAAGTTGACAAACAAGTCATTCAAAAGTTGTCCGCAAGAGATGGCCCTGTGCGGTAAGACTGCCTATTGTAGACTTGTTTTTATAAATGTTTGTCAAGTGTTAATTTAAGGTGTACAATAAGGTATATAATAAACTGAAAGAAAACAGGTGGCTTTTAAGCTGTTTTTTATATCATGCGGTTTGATCATGCTTACGGGATTGGCCCGCACGCGTTACCCTTGAAAATGACCTTTTCATACAAGTATTTATTATAATGCGTGAAATACGTACGCGAGACGTAGGGCTTGATCCCGGGCAGTAGCCTCGTGCGGACCCCCGCGCTTTTGTCGTCCATTGTATACAACCACAACGCATAGCAACCCGCAGAAAACCAGATCGTAGGCAAGCGTGTCTCCGTTGCGTGAAATTTTCTGCATGAAGGGCAATCCCGCAAGCGTGATAGAATCCGCACGATATTAAAAACAACCTTAGTCAGTGAAAGTTTGACATTCCTTCGTGTTCCATCAAGGGCAGGAAATTATTTAATGATTTCCCACCAGCGCTTTTAAAGTTGTTGTCATTACAAAAAAAAAACCGCAGTACTTTATCAAGTCTTCAATGATAAGCAGTAGAGTGAAGTCGACAATGCAGATAAGGTTATTCGAATTAGATAAACGCTATTAACTTAAATAGGAAGCATACAACCTTTTGTTTCTGATGTAGCTAAAAAGCCTTTAAAGTAAATCAACGTTCACTGGTTTTATAAATTACTAGCTTCTGCCAGCGGCTTTGCCCGCGTGAATATAGGTTTTTCCATACAAACTTTGGACCCCCTTTTCATCCCCTTAGGGGGTGAATTTTGGAAAATCCTCTCTTAGTGCTCGCCTACTTCATAAAAGGAACCATTGTGAAAAATTTAACGCTTCTAGTCCCAGTAGTTTCGGCTGTGCGTTGATATATCAGTCAGTTTCTCCTTTTATATATAATATAGATAAGTAACGAAGATACATATATCAACCACAAACGTCATTGTTTGCGGATATTAGTGTTATGTAATTTTTTAATTTACAGGACTATTGGTCTAGTGGTCAGTAGCCCTGACTGCTATGCCGGATGTCGTGAGTTTGATTCCCACCCAGGACAAGTCTTTGTGTGATGAGTACGATCATTTGTTCTGTGTCGACACGGACAGTTGAGGTTATTTTTTTATAACCACCCGGAAATAGAAGCCTTACTTTAAGCCCCGCAGACAGAAATAGGACCTAGTACTTGTAAGTAAATCACGTTATGTTACTCCTGAGCAGAATTTTCAATTTCATGTTAATTTTATTACGTTTAAGTCGCGGTCTGCTCCCGCCTTAGCCTTCTGTCCGAGTCGGAGTGCCCTAAAATTACGTCAATTCCTTCCTTGCTCTCGTATTTTACACACATTGATTTTAAATACCTATTAGAAAATGTTTCATTTCTTATCATTTTATAAGTAAGTAGATTGGTTAACTTTGATAATTAAAGACCAAAATCTATATATTTAACACAATGTCGGTGGAACAGCAGGTACTCTATACAATCCCTAGGAATTGTATACATTACTGTAAAGTAAGTAATGGACAATAATATTCATAATATTTCATACATTTCCTGGACGCCACTGCCCTCCTAGCCAAGTTACGATCGTTTCGTTTGCGTCGAACGCTTCGAGTAGGCCACGCCTCCGATTCTTTTGTTCTGACCACGAGACTAAACATTGAGATGACGTCTGAGGGGGGCAGGTATACTTTACCTAGGTATTGTTATTATATAAAATCCTTCTGTATAATTCAGAACGAATTAAGAATTATACAGAAGGATTTTCCAAAATTTACTCACTAAGGGGATGAAACGGGTGTTCAAAGTTCGTATGGAGAAACCTATTTTCAAACGGGCGAAGTGGTTGGCAGAAAATAGTACTTAAAATTTTGAACACTTCTGTTCCAATATCTATCCACAACCGAGTTAAAAATCAATACAATTCTTTACAAATCAAGTTCAAATTCTATTAAAAAAAATTACAGCCCTTTAAAGGTATTTTCGTCTAATTAGCTCGCATTTTATTATTTTTAGATCGTTCCTCAGGCGATCTTCTTCGATACCTACCTTAAGCTTATCATAATACCTACCTTTTTTTTGTACCTACCTAACAGACTTAGGGCTGGCTCCTTTTTTTAGGCATCGGCCCTGACTGACTGACATCACTTTGAGGGGCGCGTGGAACTTAATGCGTTGTCGACCCGGGTTTTGTCCTCGCCGGACGGACAGACGGCGAGGTCACCGTCCGCAAACCCGCACCTACAGTAGCCGGAAATCGTCCTGCACGCCCGGGGCGTCTCCGTAGGGGGCCGGTAGGGCTTGTTCCAGAATTGAGTATTTCGAGTTTACAATATGTCAAACCTTACTTTGATGACAAAATTTGACAGGTTTTCAGGGTAAATTAGAGTTTGACAAATAGTCACTTTTAAAATATTAATTCAGTAATTGAATGTTGGTGATTGAACGTACGAAAATTTTTCCTCTTGGTTAGCTGGAGATATTCAAATCACTTAAATCAAAAAAGTACTAGAAAAATGTATTTGTACCATAAAAAAAATAAGAAATCACGTCTATTTTTCAATACGCCGCCAAGCTCCTCAACAATTTTGTAATTCAAACTAGTGGCTTTTATCATCACGATAATGATACTTAGCACTTTATTTTTTTTTTTTTTTTTTTTAATTGATATAAACCAGTGCTTGACTGCGAACCCACCTGATGGTAAGTGGAGATGCAATCATTGATGGTCAGGCGCACTAGTTTATTAAGAGCCTATTCACTCTAGCCTTGAAGACACCTATATTATAGTTAGACGGAAAGACCGCAGCAGGCAGATTGTTCCAGTCCTTCGATGTACGCGGTATAAACGACGAAGCGAAACGCTTAGTCCGGACCGTTGAAGTTTCAACAACGTAAGGGTACTTTATTGCGAAATATCATTCAGTGATTCACAGAAACAAACTCTAGCCAAAAACTAAATATTCCCTTTGTAAATAAATTTGTAATGACCTGTTTTATTTATAAACTGTTGATTTAATCAAGGTAAGGCAATAAATATTGTGATATTATGATTTTATTTTAGGTTCCGATCATATTGACGTATTTGCAGCCAGCAGCCATGATATCCACTTGATTTATTATTGCTAAACAAAAAATAATATTTTGTATTGTACTATGAAATATATCATATTATTGCTAAACGAATAAAGACTTTTAGGTACAACTTATAGCACAGTTAAGGTACTTGACATATTATATGGTTCATATTTCAAATAATAATGTGTGTCCATTTTTTGCAATATGTAAAATTCTATTATTTTGAGACAATTTACCAGATTTATTCTTTATATACTAATCTACTTTAAATACCTTATTCTTCTTACAAAAAAACAGAAAATCTACTGGGCAGATATTTTTCAAAAAAATTAATTAGTTTTGTTTTGAAATCTTTACACGCATTTTTCTCAAAATTAAGTCTGTATGTCTTGACACACTATTGTTAATCAGCATCCATTATTAACTGTTAATAAAAAGATTTTACTGGCGAAAAGATATGTTTAGGACTTTGAAAAAGCAGCAGTTTTTTTTTAAATTTTCTATGGTAATAATATGAGAGAAATAATAACAGTAAAATAGCACTGTCTTTTCTCTCAACTGTTGATAATTATATACATACATGTGTATGAATGTTCGTTAATATATTAATTATTTGTGTTATTTCATACTTTAGCTCTAGATTTCACAAAGCTACTTACTTACTACTTACTACTTTTCTGTTGCTTTCTACACAACTATTGTCTACATTTCTTGAATAATTGAATATGTCCTTTCGCAAACCTGCTGGAATAAAATATTTTTGTAATAAGCATTACCTTTGTATTAATAGGTATCTACAATGTATTATTTTTTCTTTGTGTGTACATAACTAATCTATATACTTATAATAAATCTGTAGAAGCAAAAATTCTGTATATTGAGAATATCAAAAAAAAAATAATAATAGCAGGGGGTGTTACTAGACCGGCACCAAATCAAAAAATGTGATTGTAGAATTTATGTCTGTCTGTTTGTTCAGGCATCACGCAAAAACTACCAGTTCGATTACGATGAAACTTGGTATAATTATTCTTTAATATGCTGGGCACCACACTGGGTACTTTTTATCTCGGAAAAGTTTATACAATAAAAACCAACTTAATTTTGCGGTTCGATCCCTAGATCTGATTACTGTACCAACCGCAAATAATAAGTTTGTCGTAGATTACGTCACCCGCAGTGGAGTTCACTAAGGAGCGCTGCACACGGCTAAGATGCTATAATATTTTATCTTAAGATACAATATCGCTCGCCATACAATTCAATGGACTATCTATCACACACGACGAAGATAATAAATAATATTTCATATTTTCGTATCTCAAAAAACGTAATAAAACCATTTTCGAATTCTACGCGGACGAAGCCGCGGGCAAAAGCTTGTATAATAAATAAAATAAAGACTATTTCTATTATAAAAAAGTACTCATTGTGGGTATACTTAATTATGTTATTTTGACTTTAAATAATGCAGGAGAAGTAGCTTTTTGTTTACATTAAAATAGGATCATCGTCATAATCAGTCCAAATATTGTTCGCTGTCTCATTATATTGTACAAGCTTTTGTCTCTATTAGACACCTGACTGACGCATGGGGCGTTTGCAAACAAAACAGTACTGAACGCGTACATTAGTTATTAACACAACAAATAATAGTCCATTTCGTAACAATGAAAATGTCCAGAGCGTAGACAAAATGACGTTCTATCACATTCATTTACAATTTGTATGATATTGACGTTTTTATGCCTCCTGCCGCTCTTGGTGGCGAGCTTTCAATTCAGTTAGAAAATATTTGTTTCCGACCGACCTCGGCAACAGTTTCATTAGCATATAAGCATAATCAGCCTTTCAATGTTCCCACTGCTGGGACTCAGGCCTCCTCTCTAGCAGAGGGAATGGGCCGTAATACACCACGCGGGCCCAGTGCGGGTTGACACGTTACTGTTGCATTGGGCTGCTGTTATTACTTGCCACCAGCTCCTCTACGTTTGCGCAGTCACAATCTATGATAAAACTTCTAATTGAGGTTCGAGTGAATAGGCTCTTAATAAACAAGTGCGCTTTATCGTCAACGATGCATCACTGCTTACCATTGGGTGGGATCACAGTCAAGCGTTAGTAAAATTCCTTACTTTTTGTTAATTTTTGGCCAAGGACAGACGTGTGGGGAAAAGAGAGGGGAAGGGAGGCTTTCGCCAGCAGTGGGATGTAATAGGCTAACTACTACTTAGTAAATTTTCAACAGTGATGGTCTCCGACTGATTTTGTGAAGTAAATTTGAATGTTTTTAAAAACGAAAATAAGGGATCTTTTTCGAATGAAGTTTAAATTATTAACAAATTGACTCCTAGAGTTTATTATTAAGTAAAATTAGGTAGCTACCTAATTTCTTGTGTTTATTTTTATACTTGCAACATTTTATACTAAACAACAAATACTTTTCAGAAAACAGCACCTAAGTTGGTCCTGTTTTCAGAAAAAGGTGGCATGGATTTTGTACACATCTAACCTAAACTCGTTAAAAAATTAAAGGCCTGTTTTGACATTTGTGAAAAACCCTAGAATTTAACTTGGAACTAAACTGAAAGAAACAATAAAATAATAATTAGGGGTTCGGTGTAGTAGTAGCTATTTTAGTAATAGCTATACTACACCGGACAAGCCGCTAGGTAGTCAAAATACAAATGTCGAAACGGGCTTTTTAATTTTTGACAACTTTAATGATCGTGACATCACATTTCAGTACGTGCATCCTTATTCTATTATTTGACAGTTTCCTCTTTCACCAGGTTTGAAAGGTTTCTAACTTACTTAATATTAAGGGGATTTAAAACAATTATATAAAAATTAAAATTATTATAATAGTTGCGATTTTGGATAAAGTTGCTTTTTTAATAAAAACAATAAAAAAGAGTCAACTACCTAATCGTTGTAGTTTTGTATCTCAAGTGTCTGTCTATACAACTGGAAAATATGAGGAATCATAAGCCTGGTGGCGGGGACCATCACCGGACACTACACACTGAATAAGCACCTCCACACAATAGGCATCATAGACAGTCCCCTGTGCAGAGCACGCTTGGAGGGGAAGGAGACAATTGCACATGTACTCCTAGACTGCACAGGTGTCACGGAAATACGCACACGAACCTTAGGATCCCCGAATTCACTTAGTGATGCCCTGAAAAACTTGAGAGGCCTAATCTGTTTTTGGAGAGAGGTGGGCTGCTTGGAATGAGCCCACCTAAGGTTATGGCTGCCATGGCCCATGTACAATGATCCGCATAGGACTAAGTGTGGAAACCATACTCAGACATAACATAATGTGAAGAATCATTGAAAAAGGTGCGCTCTCAATACAATAGAACAATAAAGTTGTTTTGGTGTACAATAAATTTATTCTATTCTAATAAAACTACCAGTAATAGTAAAATACTACAGTAAAATATTCAGCTCCATACCTGAGTTTTTTATTGTAGTTTTGATCATCTCAACGATGCTTGGCGAGAAGGCTGACTGTATAGAGATACCTATATATACATTTACTGCCAAATACTGCAAAGACCTTAGAATACATCTACAATCTGATGGAAAACAAAGTGACTATACGGTGTAGAAAAATAGGTCGGACCCTGGAGGGAAATTACCTTAAATCCTTAAGCTGGCTCATTTTACTTAAAGGAGACATTCTTTTATTTTTAAAAAGAAACAAAACTGCATTCAAAGAATTTCTAAAACTCTCTTGCCTCGCTCGGGACTCGATACAACTAAAATTAGAAAAAAAAAAACAACCACTCGCTATTTTATTATACTAATCGATAGGGTTATTATTCCGGATAAAATTTCTCTAACAAACATTTAACAACAAATAAAAATGATTGTAAAGATTAAATTTACGATCATTTTTATTTTTGATCATTAACTTGATTTTATTTTCAATTTGTTACCGAAAAAAATTTGAATGTTCCAAATATTCGTTCGAATTTTAAAATAGCTGTCCCGAATTGCAAACAAAGTCAAACGTTCCATTTTTAAACTTTTCCACAGAACGCCTCGTATTATTTAAGAAGGAAATGTGCATAGAGGTATTATTAAAATTAAACGAATTTCTAACAAGGTTCTCATTTATATAATGTGATAAAGGTACTTAGAGATAAATTAGCAAGCGTGTACTTCATACGAAGTCTTTGAATGTTGGAGAGATAAGAGAACTGTTACATGTCTTTTACTTGTTGAAAGTGAACAGTACGTACTAGATGTTCATTAAAGAACTTGTGTACTAAATAGGCATTCTTCCTGTATGTCTTGTACGACAGACGAGAGTAAGACCAAATGTTTGTTAGAGAAATTTTATCTTGAATAATAATCCTATCCATTAGTATAATAAAATAGCGAGAGTTTGTTTTTTTTATAATTTTAGTTGGTTCGAGTCCCGGGCGAGGCAAACGAGTTTCAAAAACATTTGAATGCAATTTTGATTCTTTTTAAAAATAAAGGAATGTCTCCTTTAATAAAAATGAGCCAATTTAAGGATTTCAGGTTGTTTTCCTCCAGGGCTCGACTTATTTTTCCACACTGTATATATACTTATACCGTATCAGAAACGAAATACTTTTTAAACTTGATACTCACTAAAGCACAAACCGTGCGAAGCAAAAAGAAAAAAAAAAGTACGACAGTAAATTGGTCTTAAGGTCGTTGTTTGCGCAGTCACGTATCGACCACATATTGAAAAGTATACGCCGAAGAGGAAAGTAACCAAATATGGAATACCATTTTATTTTTGTAGTATAAATAAAAAATAAAAGTTATATATATATAGTTACAATATGCCATGCGGTAAGGCACTAACAATCTTGTTATTATTTATTATTAATTTTATGTTTTGTTTTCTAAATCTGAAGTTATAAAATGGGAAATAGGTAGCACCCAAATATGGAGTTCTAATAATGATCCGTTTCTCCTCGTTTATCTTAAAAACTAAATCAAAAACTGAGAAAGAAACTCCCTCACTCACCTTGGGCTCACGGTTAACTAACAAGTTCATGGCGGTACGAGCACGGTTTTGTACGGCTAGAAGTATACATTTTCGAGAAATGGCGGTATTCCAGAAAGTATGATAGCATAGCATAATCAGCCTTTTAATGTTCCCACTGCTGGGACTCTGGCCTCCTCTCTATGAGAGGAAATGCGACATAATCCACCACGCGGGCCCAGTGCGGGTTGGTGAATGTCACATGTTTTCGAATTCTAATCTAGAGACAGAATCTAGGACATGCCGGTTTCCTCAAGATGTTGATGATGAGAGAAGTGGTGATGAAATAAATTACACAAAGTAATGCGCCTGGATGGGTTTGAACCCGCGACCTACACTCGTAAGTCGGGGCTGTTACCACTCGGCCACCACTGCTTACGAAAGTATGATACTATTCCATATTTGGTGACTTTCCTCTGTGTGTTGAATGCATTGGCTTGATTGGCTTCATAATCCTTTAGCAGTCAAAGTGACTTTGCAGAACACGAATAGAACGCTTCAAAGAACATGCAAAGCTAGATAAGTAATAGCAACCAATAGAATGAAATGAAACACACACTCACACACACACACACCAAGCACACACATACACATATTAAATTGAATATTGCAGTATGAGTGTTTATTAAGTACCACTTTTTTGATTATTTTGATTTTATTTTTTCTTGTGTTCGTTTTTATTTATTTTTATCCATTTTAATATGCTGAGTTATGATTATTATTATTTTATCTTAATTCTTTAAATTCACTTTTGATTTCGTTAACATAACCATGTACCGTAGGCGCGGGCTTGCGGACGGCGAGCAATGGGTGGCTCGCCGTCCGACCGTCCGGTAACCGTCCGGACCGAGCCCAAGTCACCGATGGTGCGTACTGTTCCACGCGCGTCTCAAGAAGATGTCAGCAAATCGTAAGGGCCCAGAAGGGTCGAAGCCTACTGAAGCCACGGGTAGTGTGAAAGCGAAACCCGGGGCCCTAGGACAACGAAGGATTAGGAGTGGGTTTTTAGTCAGTAAAAGTCTGACACTATCTCCCGCTCCGCCCAAGAGCGGGATTTGTCATTAGATGATTTTCACACCAAAAAAAAAACCATTTACGACCTTGGATATAAAGAATATGCACAACTCTGATCCCCAAGATACAGACTAACGTCTAGTTTGGGGATCACCGTTCTAACAAACATGTTTATAATGTAATTGATTATTAATAAACTATTAATTAAACCCAAACTGTATGTGTATTTTCTATTGAGGTTCGATGGTTAATTAAAGTTATCCTAAGGAAGACTCAGAGCAGTGGTGGCCGAGTGGTAACGGCCCCGACTTACGAGTTGTAGGTCGCGAGTTCAAACCCAGCCAGGCGCATTACTTTGTGTAATTTATTTCATCACCACTGCTCTCAAAACGGTGAAGGAAAACATCGTGAGGAAACCGGCATGTCCTAGAACCAAAAATTCGAAGACATGTGACATCCACCAACCCGCACTGGGCCCGCGTGGTGGATTACGGCCCATTCCCTCTCCTAGAGAGGAGGCCTGAGTCCCAACAGTGGGAACATTATAAGGCCGACTATGCTATGCTAAGGAAGACTCAATAATATGTAAGTAGCCTATAACAGCTTCTTATCTTAGGTAGATACGGTTATTTGGTAGAGATAAGGGAAGGTTCCTATAATTATCGCAAATTCACAAGTTTCGAGGAGCCTCTCAAGTACTTCTAATAGCTATCAAGTGGCCGTGTCTAATCGTCTCTCCAAGTGACTGAGTTAAAATTACTTTTGAATGAGTTTAAGCACATTTTCAATCATAGAATTTCGAGAATTCTTGAGTGGGTTTGGCGAATAAAGAATTTTTAATCAAGCTTAAACAAAAAACTATTTAGTATAGATAAAGGCAGTACTTCGGAAAGATATTCTTCAAATTGTGTTTAGAAATGATGAATGGGTAGTAAATCTGTAGAAGTGAAAATTGCGTACATTGAAAATATCAAAAAAATTAATGGCAGGGGGTGTTACTAGACCGACACCAACGCAAAAATGTGATTAAAAACCATTTTTGTTTGTCTGTCTGTCGGTTTGTTCAGGCATCACGCAAAAACTACCGTTTCGATTACGATGAAACTTGGTATAATTATTCTTTAATATCCTGGGCACCACACTGGGTACTTTTTATCCCGAAAAATATATACAAAAAAAAACTGTACCAAACGTAAATAATAAGTTTGTCGTAGGTTACGTCACCTGCAGTGGAGTTCACTAAGGGGCGCTACACACGGCTAAGATACTATAATATTTTATCTTCAGATACACTATCGCTCGCCATACAATTCAATGGATTCACACACGACGAAGATAGTAAAAAATATTTCAATAAAACCTTTTTCGACTTCTACGCGAACGAAGTCGCGGGCAAAAGCTAGTTTATAATATTTTGTTGCATACTTTTTTAACCAATTTCAAAAAGAAGGAGATTCTATGTTCGTATGTATGTATGTTTTTAGGGTTCCGTACCTCAAAAGGAAAAAACGGAATACTTTTAGGATCACTTCGTTGTCCGTCTATCTGTCTGTCTGTCAAGACCCTTAATCTCTGCAACGCCTGGAGCTATCAAGTTGAAATTATACCGTATACTCAGGTCTGCGGTCTCTTGAAGTTGTAAAAAATCAAACTATCGAGTTGCCGAAAAAAAGATACGGTGTTTATGTCGCGAAAAACGTATATTTTGACACTCTCAAGGGAATAAAAATTTATAAGGTTGTTCTCGTTGACCTAGAATCCTGAAATTTGGCATGAAGCATGGTCTTATAGCACAAGTGTAGAAAAAAAACGCAGATGATAGCAAAGTTGTAGAGAGATATCTGCCAGGTGCCCGGGCTAGTAAGGAGCTAATCCAGTCCGAAAGAGAGACTATGGTTGAGCGAACGAATGTATCACTTCAGGCAGTCTCCAAGTGGGGTGAAACCAATCTGGTGGGATTCAACGCCGCCTAAACACAAGCATGTCTGTTCAAAAGGAGCCCGTTCACCTTGGCTCCTGCTTTTCGGAATATATCCCTGGAGTGCACCGACCGCCTTTAGCTCTTGGGAGTTGAAGCTTCCACAGACCTTAATTTTAGGCGGTTCATTGGAGCCAAAGCCAAGGTAGCTGCTAGGAAACTCGGCGGTCTGCCGGTACTTCTAAAAAGCCCAAACACGGCTTACTTTGAAAAATTACAGAGTTCCGGTGCCTATCTTCCGGCTACATCATCATCATCAGGTCACTTCGATGATACCATTTTCAACATAACTATTCAGAACCATTTATTTACTTGTATCGTCATAGTCGATTAACTATCTTCATTGTGATATCTATGTGATTATGAAATTCCGTTGGCAATTTCTGGTCTTCTTCATCAGTTCCACTTCATCAAATATTACTTTTTGACTGTAAATGCTTAAGTTCTCGATGAAAATATCAAAATCACTATATGGTTGCCTATAATATTTGAGGAGTTCCCTCAATTCCTCATGGATCCAAACATCAGAACTGGAATCTGAAAAAATGGCGTCAATCGGAAAGAATATCCTCTAAGAGAAAAAAATTAAAAAAAAAAAAAAATTGCAAGTCCATAAACGACGGAGTTCTGAGGTAAAACACATTAAAAAAAAATACAACCGAATTGATAACCTTCTTCTTTTTTTCTGAAGTCGGTTAAAAGTAGGTAACGTCATAAATCTTACTGTAAGTCGATTTAAAAATCCTTTTATAAAACCTAGTTCCTTCAAGCCGAGGTCTGGGAGCTGAACACAGCCAGCATTTTATATAAACTATGTCCACATTGTTAGTCTAGTCGGCGGAATCAATTTGACATCAAAAACCACTCATTGATTTTCAGCGGCGCGTTTCCGTAAAATGGAACGTTCTGAATGTTGGTACGTACGGGATAGATTTGGTCTTTGTTGGAAATAAGTGCTGCCATGTTTCTCACAGAGGTTTAGGATTTAGAATTCTTATTTTATTAGGCTACTAGCTGTACCGACTAAAAGTCAATGAATGTAGCGATTATCTTTTAGCTGAACTTAATGACCCATTGATTGAGATCATTATATTTGACAGTTGCTGTCATTTTTCTTAATTGATATTTTTCTGTTTTTTTTTAATTGTTTTTTTTTTCCAACAATTCAATAGTTATTCTTCGAGGCGGAGACGAATCTAATAAAGTTAAGATCAATAAATTCCACCCAGCCGTTCTAGACTTATAATGGCTATTTTAATATCTTTCATTAGTTTTTATTTTTACTTTATTTACATTGTTCTCACATAATAGTAGCGACAAGGAACATGTAACCGAGATATTCGTAATAAATAACATGATTCAAAAGAGTATCCATTGAGTTTCTTGTACATTCTTCTCCATTGAGATCTACGCTTTGGAATGTGCAATTAGCATCATTTTTCTGGCCGACTGACTTCATGAAATTTCAAAAGTGCCTGTAAATGGTTTATTTGAAATAAAATGCTTTGAATCTTTGTGAAAACTAAAACGACTTTATTTTATGTACATAGATTATTATATTATTATAATTTATGTATTAGGCTGAAAAAAAACTGAGGGCTCTAATCACACTAATGTTATAAAGACGAGAGTTTGTATGTATGTGTGTATCTTTGTTACGTCTTCAGTCAAGTGCCCCTGTTCAGAACTCTAACGTGGCCGAAGCCGGTTGGGACGGCTCGTTTAAGCTCGTGAGCTATATTTTCTCTTATCATCAAATAAAGTGAAGATGTTGATTAATTTATTCCAAGTTATAAGAGCACTAGAAAATGACGAAGAATGATATATTTTTTTCTATATGACGATATAGAAAAAAATATATCATTCTTCGTCATTTTCCCCAAATAACACGAGACAAGGACAGGAAAAGAAGTTTTCCTGCCCTTGTCTCGTGTTATTTGGGGTTGCCGCAACACTTTTTTTTCATCCATTCTATCCTTTCACCCATCACGTTATCACTAACTCCCATTTCTTTAATATCACTCTTCACACCATTTTTTCTTTGGTTTCCCTCTCCCATCCACATATATACTCATAAATCTTTTAGTAACATGCGTTTCATGCCTGCTCTTTACATCTTTTTTTATTTTCTATACATTATTAAAAAATATTGATGGCAAACAAGCTACATATTGTATACATTAATAATGTTTTAGTCAATTTACATAAAAAAATCTAATAAACAAATCGTGCCGTCAATATTTAAGTGGAAGCTAAGCTACATATAGCTTAGTAGCCAAGTGCCTCCGTCTCCGCCTCCGTGCGTCGCGGTTTCGATTCCCAGTCGGAATAAATATTTATATGGCCTATAGATAGACAGTTGTTACGGATTTCGATGGCTTCTGTATGTGGGTTTACAAGTTTGTGATCGCACCCATTATACAGAAGCAAATACAATTAATGTTTTTGTACAGGAGTAATTCCTAGAGCAAGGCAAGATTTTTTTCAGCGTAACAACCATACACAGATAGACAGATACAAACTTAAGCCTTTATAATATTAGTGTCATAGATATTTAGGTATATATTTCGAGTCAGAAACAAAAGTGTGCAATTACAAAGATTTACTTACCAATCATTAGGCAACCGATACAGCTACATGAAGATCGAGTCGCTCAAATCACGAGGATTCCGTTACTATTTGCCATCTGTTTGGATTGCTCTCACGGCGAGAGGTCTCGAGATGTCGAGGGCGCAAAGCCGAGAACGAAGACCGAGGCAACGCAATTCACGACTGTACCAGAGATTTTACACAATTTATAGCCCTTCATACTTTTATAACGGAAGTATCTTGCTGCGAACGATCAAGATGAAATAAAAGTTCAGGAAAAATAAAAATTTAAACATTTCATTATTATTTCAACAGGAATTGTGATGATTTTAAGTCATTATAAGACTCCTGGACGCGTACTGGAATTAAACTACTGAAATTACCGACAACTGGAATTAATCGAAGAAAAAGATTTAAACCAGTGCTTGACTGCAACCCCACCTGATGGTAAGCAGAGATGCAATCATTGATGGTGAGGCAAACTAGTTTATTAAGTGCCTAGCTTATTCACTCTAGCCTTGAAGATACCTAAATTATAGTTGGACGGGAAGACCGCAGCAGGCAAATTGTTCCAGTCCTTCGATGGTGAGTGGATACTCACCGTACGTCGAGTTATCCGATGGTAGAAAGGAGATGGCCGGATCAAGTCATGCAATTCCCGCGCACACTCTACAAAATGTAACATATAAAATACCGATAGGCTGGCTACCCTGCTCCTGTACACGAGGCTTTGTAGATGGTTCTTAACCAAATCTGGATCACCAATTAGCCTCTTTGCACGCCATTCTACGGAGCCAAAAGCCCATATGTAACTGCAGTACTCAACACACGGTCGGACCTGTGCTTTGACATAAGCTAAAATAAATTTTAATATAGATACATTTTTCAAAGATGCACTGGGCTTATGTCGAAAATAACTGATTGTACAAATGGCGCGCAGTAGCGCTGGGTTCCCCGTGCGCACCGTTTGCGGCGAGCAAAGTGGACAGTTCAAAAAATCCAATATCGACACCACGTAAAACAAATTCAAACTGCCAGTTGATTCAGTGTTACCCGCACGTAAATTACATTTGCTTCTTGTGTCAGAATAGCAAAATATATCGGTAATCTTTTAAAAACTATTTTAAATAAAGAAATCATAAAAAAAAGAACACTGAAAATTGGAAAATAACTAAAATAATTTTCAAGTTCAGAAGTCAGTGTTCCTGGTATTGTTTTTTGCTTTTTTGACACCGACTTCCAAAATTGAAAGTTATTTTGTAGTTTTTGGTTCTTTTTGAAGTCGGTTGTACTGTTTTGTAAACAAAAAATCACTTTTTGGTTGTGATGCCCCAATGCAGTTAAAACTAAATGGTGAGCCAGTTCTCTGGAGAGTCACATAGATGAATGTGAAAGACCCCATAATAATTCAATTCCAAAGCGTGTGTGTATACTTATGTATAATGGGATTATTATGGAGTTATAACTTAAACTAAAATAATAAAAAATTCATCTTAATCGGTCTACAAACAAAAAATGTTTTGAGTGAATTAATAAATTTCAGAAAGTTTTGGATCACAAGAGCTAAGCTGAGTAATAATATCATTATTTAAAGCATTATAAAATTTTATTTTGTAACTTTTAATTATTTTTCGTTTTGTGTGAAAAGTTTGACCAATAAAATAAATTAATGAGCAAATCCGACTGCCGAAAATGGTAGTCAAAATTGCTCATTAATTTGTATGTGGTGCTGAACAGAAATTATGGTTCTAATTGAAAGCAAATAACGTTAATTAATCAAAACAAATAATTCAATTTCACCTGTATAGCTAGGGTTTTGTGAAACTCTGTTGGTTACTGAAATAAGCCGGTGTCCACACAAATGGGAAGTGATATTAATGGTACAGTCATAAGCATGAATATCTAACAAATAACTTCTGCTAGTGGCTTGAAATAGTCGGAAATTTTCCTATGCGAATGTTCCGGGATGAAACGTGCCGTGCCGCCTACTGGGGCCAAAGGTCTGCTTCTGAAAGGAAGACTCGGCTTTGGTGTGAAAAGCAACGAAGGAACAGGAGTGGGTTTTTAGTCAGTAAAAGACTGACACCCTCTCGCTCCGCCCAAGAGTGGGAGATGTCATTGGATGATTTTCGCACCGAAAAAAAAAATTTAGTAATCCAAGATATCCTACCCAACCCATGTGCCGTTGAAACGTGATTGATTAACAAACATAGTACTGACTTTCGCATTTGTGTTACTACTCGTAAGTTCTCAGAAGTTGTTACTTCACTCAATATTCAAAAGCGATTTTCTCTTTATGTTACTATAAACATATTACTAGTATTTTTCAAATCAATGTACTTATTATGAACTGATCAATTTTTAATTTTGCGTTTATAAACGTTTATTTCTATTTTTGTTAATAATAGGCTCGCGTTTCACTGCCATCTCACCAAATGGTAAGCGGAAATATGGTTGGTGATGAAGTACACTTGTCTACAAGTAACCTGTTCTCTCTTTTTTTACTTAAAAAGGTTGCAGTTACCAGGAAACACAGACTTCGGGAGGAAATTCAACTTCTTAATATTTAACGTTAGATATGGTCCGGAATGCTCGTGTCGTCGACGGCGCGTAGTGTTCCAAGCACGCCTCAAGAAGATGTTAGCAAAACCATAAGGCCTCAGCAGGGCTACTGGGGCCATGGCTTGTGCAAGAGAGAACCCCAGGGCCTAGGAACGAAGCCATAGAAGAAGCTTAGAAGTGGGTTTTATTCAGTAAAAGTCTGACACGCCCTCCCACTCCACCCAAGAGCGAGAGAATTCATTGGATGATTTCTCACCTAAAAAAAAAACTATACGTAAGGTGATGGATGGTGTACGTCAGGTATGTACGCTGGTAACTGTACCCAATTTACCAACAGTGAGTTTGATTTGTCTGAATTTTGCGATTGCTACTGCCATGATTGGCAAATGCATGTTGCAAATGATGCCAATTAAAGTACTGGATGGAGGCTTAATATGGCATTTTTGTTGAGAAATAGACTGTCACTGGATTAAATAGGACTGGCAGAGATAACGCTCTGTCTATAGACTAGATATTATGTAACAAAGTTTAACTATTTATTAAACTAAACGATGATGATGTACCTACGGACTTGTAATAATTGGGATTAAGCGCAGGGGGAATTTTTGATTCCTATTATAACGACGAGGGTGATATAATCTGTCTAGATTAAACTTTCTTTAAAATATTAATAAAGAAATAAAAAAACTAGATGGGTATTCATGTCCACGTACTGTACTTATTCCATTTCAACTTTTCAGTCACAAAATATGAATCTTTTTCTAAAATCAGCAACAAAATTGGTTATTAAATGAGGTAGCAATTACCATTTTAAATATTGACTCGAGGAAGAATGGGGGCGCTTTAAGATGGGAAAGTCATCTCATTACTTCTCACGCTCCGTGTCAGACTTTTACTGACTTACACTACTTATAATATATATATATAAGTTGCGCGGCTGGACCAAGGGCTTGATACAGAAGGCAGTACTCCTTGATACGGCTCGCATTGTGAGGAGGTTCCTGTCTCTGGAGCCCTAACCACCGGCAGCTTCTTGAACCCTGCTCCCGACACCGGCGGACTAGTTTTTTTACATTTTAAATGTTTTTTTCACAAATATTTAAAAAAGTAAATTATATGTACCTAAATAAGAAAAATAAAGAGATAATAATAATAATATTCCACAACCATCACACAACGCCGTTTAGTCTCAAGCTAAGCAGAGCTTGTGTTATGAGTACTAGAAACAACTGATAAACATATATTATATTTCTAAAATATATTTCTAAACACATACATATTATAGGTAAATTACACCCAGACACAGAACAATATGATAGTGAATCTGAGTGGTGGAAATCGAACCCACGACCTCTGGCGTAGCAGTCAGGGCTACTAACTATTAGACCAACAGGCCAGTCGAACATATATGTTTCTTCTTTGTCATGCGTTTCAGGACATCTGAAAGGGAACCCCGGGGTTTCATTTCCGTCCTTCTTGGCTCCTACAGTCTTGCCGACATCTCTTATATATTCTTATATTCTTTATTGTACACAAATTTCACAGTTAATAAAAAACAGTACAGGTGATGTGCACAGGAGAGCTTAGCTTTTGCTTTTTGCTTATCTCTTTGAGATGCGCGTGGAACACTACGCACCGTCAACGACTCGGGCACGATCCGGACGGCTACCGGACGGCCGGACAGTCCATTGCTCGTCGTCCGCAAACCGTAGCCTGCGGTGGCTGGAAGACGGGGCTGGCGGTTGGGGCGTAAGGATGCCCATTCTGCGATGCGTGCGGCCACTTCCTTTGCTAGTATTATTACTTCGCAGAAGGAGGCGACCGCCTGCCATTCCTCCAAGCTCCGGACTCCGGACTTCCTCCGAACTCCGGTAGGAAGAGTAGGGGGGTGGTGGAAAAATCTTGTTATCTTTTTATACACACGTTACCTAATGGCGATGACGTCACATATCAGTGTGTTTTTCATACTTTTTCTGTAACTCGACAGTTCCTCCTTCCACCAGATTTACCAGGTTTCTTACTTAACTGTAAACGAATATGAAAAATATTTCTAAATCCGTTTTTTTCCAGATTTTTTTTTATGGCAACGTGTCCGGTTTCAACTATTCTGCTAGTGTCTCATTGAGAAGGCAGTCCATCGCGAACCACCGTCGAACTTTGTACTTCGTAGTAGGTGTTAGTCTAGCTGAAAGGACAAACAAAAGGGTTTTAAGAAATATATAGTCTAGTTTACATAATGCTAGCTTCTGCCAGTGGCTTCGCCCGCGTGAAAGTCGGTTTCTACATACAAACTTTGGACGCCCGTTTCATCCCCCTAGGGGCTGAATTTTGGAAAGTCCTCTCTTAGTGCTCGCCTACGTCATAAAAGGAAACCTTGCGCGAAATTTCACGCTCCTAGTCCCAGTAGTTTTGACTGTATCTTGATATGTCAGTCAGTCAGTTTCTCCTTTTAAGTATTATTCTGTATTATATAGATAATACAGAATAATACTTAAAAACTTTAATTTGTGTTTTCATTTTGTTACATATTTTTGTTATTGTTTTCTATGAAAGCATTTATTTTGTTACAGTTAACGAATAAATATGAGTATTTAAATGCTGATAAAAATTGTTAAAGACTGTGAATATTACACTGAAATTTTTGTTGCTATTCACCCCGTTTGACTGTTATTTAGCAACCCTTGCTGTACCAAATATCCATAGAATTTTGTAATGTTCTGTATTATAGAAATGACGAATTGTTATTGGCTGTATGTCTAACTTACCGTTCCTTATCTTTTAAAGGTATGCGAATCAGGGTGTATAGTCCCGCAAATCTCTGTTGAAAAGGGAGGATCCTCCGACCAGACGGGTGTTGTTTCGCGGCCAACTACCTGATAGTTAATTTCGGCCTGTTGTATTATGTTCTAACCGTGCGGAAATCTCTAATACCGCGATGTGCCGTCCGACCGTCCCAGCCGCCGAGCCAGGGCCGGTCCAGCAGGGTTGAAGCCTACTGGGGCCACGGGTAGTGTGAAAGCGAAACCCGGGGCCCTGGGACGAATGCAAAGAAAGAACAGGAGTGGGTTTTTAGTCAGTAATAGTCTGAAACTATCTCCCGCTCCTCCCAAGAGCGGGATTTGTCATAAGATAATTTTCCCACCCGATGAAAAAAAATATATGCGATGTACGATTTTGAATTTTAGTTCCTTTGTGACATCATAAATGTCATTATAATCTGTTTATTTTAGCTTTTAGTCTTCCATACCATGTAAATAAATAAATATACTTCGCAGCAGTGGATGGTAGGCTTTACGTTTCGCACGTGTATACGACACGTGTACTCCCTCGCTGGTATTTACATGTTTAACTCACTTAAGCCGTGTACCGGTACGCGGAATCTATTCAACATAATATGAAGGAATATATAGAACGGATTCACGTGTCTGCTTTCTAGAATAACGCATTACCTACTCCCTTTTTATTAACATGATGCGCATTCGTATATAATGTGCTAAATTATATAATAACGGCTAGGAAATTGCTGATGAAATTATTAAGTATATACTTAGTAAATCAAGCTAATGACTAGTCTAAGTTTCATAAAAAATCGTGATAATCGGAAACTCAATTGACTAGATTTTATTGATATGACATCGTAGTGCAATTTGAGTAAAAGGAACGTGCAGGAACTATAGGTAGCAGCACAACGCCGTCACAAGATGGTGCGAACTTTCCTGACCTGTCATTGCTTTCTGTGAGGCCAAAATTAATAACATAGAATACGCCGCGCTCTACAGTTATTTGGGGTGAAAGGGACGAATCTCAAATCAAGTGTAACAAGGATTTGTGTAATGATAGGTTTCGTGATATTGATTTTCCACCTGAGTTCTCAGAGTGTAGTTATGGGTCATGCAGCTCAGTAGAACATAAATGTATCTTGAACGACATATACGGTAAAATTATAACTACTGTATGTGACGCTGTTGTGCGAACAAATATGGTAGAAGGTCATAGACCAAGGCGAGGCAAAGTGGTGTGCGGATGGAATAGTTATGTTGGCTTAAGTTTAAAGAATGGGTTAAACTTAAGAGACCAAATAGTAGAGTAGTTTTCAAAGAGATGTGTGAGGCCCGTAAAATCTTCAAGGGACGCCTGGTATGGTGCCAATGGACACCATAGCAAAGCAAAGAGTCACGAAAATTTTTAGTAAATTTTGGAAGTCCACACGTAAGCTGGGTACTGGGCCTGGTATACCAGTGAGCGTAGGAGGGACCAATGACCCGGGCGGAATAGCAAATATGTTTATGGAACATTTTTAACCGACTTCTAAAAAAGGAGGAGGTTCTCAATTCGGATGTTTGTATTTTTTTTATGTTTGTTCGCGCATAACTTCGTCGCTTGCCAACCGATTTGAAAAATTATTATTTTGTTAGAAAGGGTATACTTTCCAAATGATCCCATAGTCACCAAGTTAGGATCTGATGATGGAATCTTGGCGAAATCGAGGGAACTCCTCAGATATTATAGGCAAATGCATAGTGATTTTGATATTTTCATCGATAACTTAAGCATTTACAGTCAAAAAGTAACATTTGATGAAGTGGAACTGATGAAGAAGATCAGAAATTGTCAACGGAACTTCATACCCGCATAGATATCACAATGAAGATATTTAAGCGACTATGATAATACAAATAAATTAATGGTTCTGAATAGTTCCGTTGAAAATGGTATCATCAAATTGATCTGATGATGATGATGGAGCCAGAAGGTAGGCACTGGAACTCCGTCATTAATCAATGTAACCTAGCCGTGTTTGGGTTTATTAGAATTGTCATGAAATGCATTTTGGCTATAACGTACTATCGAACTGATCTGATGATGGAGCCGGAAGGTGGAAGGTAGACACAAGAACTTCATAATAAAACAATGTAACCTAGTAATGTTTGGATTAATTGGAATTATCATGAGAAATAGACACTCTGTTTATAAGTGTATCCCAACTAAAAAGTGTGAAATAAAAAACTTTTTACAAAAAAAGATAACCGACTTCACTAAAAAAACACTTAAAGGATCAAAATAACTTTAATTTCGGAAGTCGGTGTTAAATAAGAAACAAATAACACCGAAAAACACCGACTTCCGAAATTAAAGTTATTTTGATCCTTTAAGTGTTTTTTTAATGAAGTCGGTTATCTTTTTTTGTAAAAAGTTTTTTATAAAGTACAGTCTCCGCTGGGTCCTTCAGTTGCAATGACCGATGCTGAGTGTGACAGTGGGGGAGGGGGGTGGTACCTCTCACATTATTATTTTCCGCTAAACAGGTTAGATCTGTCATTCTTAGCATTAGTAGAGGTAAATCACCCGGCCACGACGGGTTCAGCATCGAGCATTTCAAATATGCGGGGGTTCACCTGCCGAGGGTCCTGTCCTGGTTTTTTTTTGTTCTGTGTATAAATAAATAAATTACACCCAGACACAGAATAAATGATCGTGCTCATCACACAAACATTTGTCCTGGGTGGGAATCAAACCCAACAAATGTTTCTGATTTGCGAACACCAGGCGGCAGAACCTTCGTCATGCACGTTCCCTATAGCAACATCACCAGAAAATATGCACGGTATTAATATATTTCAACGGTCATCCACCCTAGTATAACATGACGTCTTGTCGTTTGTTCAAAAAATATATAGAGGTCACTGAAAGTGGTAAATATTATAGAGGTCAGTGAAAAATTGATTTTTTAAATTCCTAGGGAGGTACGTATATTTAATACGAGGATCCTATTAATAGTAATGTATAAGACAAAATGGTTTAGAAATTTAATCTGTATACTTTCGTATATTTTTCATCATTTGAAGCAAAAAAATATGCCAGTATTTTGTTCGAGAGTTAGTTTCATGGCGCTTATACAAGGCTAAAGACGACAGTGTATAGTTATAGTTAGTACGGTCACTTTCAGGTTCAAAAGTACAGCATAGTATAAAAAATGACACAAGTCTACTTGCTACGAAACTTGCTACGAAAAGTCGTAGCGTGCTACGAAATTTACTTAATTTAGTACAAATGATTTCAGACTCTAAAAAAATCTATTTTAGGTATCAAACCACGGTTTATCGAAGGAAACTTAGTGTTAGTTTGAAACGATTGGAAATCAAACCTCTAGATTACTGAATAATAGAGTATTTGACTGGCAAAGCGTGCTCCTAATCCTCTGTACTATCTGACGAGTGACGTCACTCTGCAATAGATATCAACTGACCTTTGAAGTGAAGTCGGTTTTCAAATGACATTAGAAGCAACAGCTTCAAAAAAGTATACGATAAATCTGGAGTTCACGTTTTACGCAATAAGCGGGTGTTATTGGACGATTTTTCAGTTGCCAGATAACATTTAATAAAGAGTTAAAAATGGTGGTTTGACAGGTCGAATCGCCATCAGTTAAAACATAACTGACTTAAAAAAAAGGCCTTAAGGCAAATTTCAATTTTCAATAGTCAGATAACTGTTATCTGAAAAATAAATACCGCCATATATAACATATTTTCTATACCTATAAAAGCTGTCAAAACGTTTTTATCTATATTAATATTATAAAGAGGAAAACTTTGTTTGTTTGTTTGTAATGAATAGGCTCAAAAACTACTGGACCAATTTTAAAAATTCATTCACCATTTGAAAGCTACATTATCCACGAGTAACAGAGGCTATATTTTATTTTGGAAAAAAATAGGGTTCCGTAAGATATTTGAGTTTTTCGGACACAAGGTGTAAAAAGTCAACCAGAAAAGTTACTTATTTTGCGTACGCTGCCTAAACTACAAAAGATAGAAACATATAATGTTCTAATTAATTGTAGATCTTATAAATATCTACCAAAGTTTGTTAGGAGAAACCTACTTTCACGCGGGCGAAGCCGCTGGCAGAAGCTAGTTATTCATAATTTAAAGAATATCTGGTTGTCGGAAAGTCAGCTTTTATTAAATAGTAATGTTTTAATGTATGTGCTCAGCAGCATTCTAATGCGTCCTCTCACACACACACACACACACATAGCAAAGAGTCCTCGTTTCGATTGGTCAGGAATAGAGTTGGTTGGTTTTCATCCTTCCATTTCTATTTTTTTTTAATTGTTATAACCAGTGCTTGACTGCGATCCCACCTGATGGTAAGCAGTGATGCATTCATTGATGGTAAGGTGTACTAGTTTATTAAGAGCCTATTCACTCTAGCCTTGAAGACACCTAAATTATAATTGGACGTGCAGTCCTTTGATGAACGCGGTATAAACGACGAAATGAAACGCTTAGTACCCGTACGTTGGGTTGTTCGATGGAAATATGGAATTAATGGCCTATTTAGGAAATATTTAGTATGTTATTTTTTTGTTTTTTCTGTATCGCGGGATTGTTGCTGACCACCAAAACAAGCGGTCACCAAACTTTATGAACACATCAATTATTTAACTCCACGGGTTGTCGGAAAGGGAATACTTAACCGGTCCTGAAACGCAAGGCGAAGAAGGAACATAGGAGTGGGTTTTAGTCAGTAAAAGTCTGGCGATGGAATTTCGAGGAGCACTTCCAAAGTCTGGCTTCCAAATTGGATCTAACTGGGGCTGCCCTCAAGCGGCTTCTGCCCAACCTTGAGGGTCAAGACGCTTCCTGCCGGAGGCTCTACGCAGGAATCATTAGGTCCATGGCCTTTTATGGGGCGCCGGTGTGTGTCCTTGCAGGCATGCACGATCTGCGCGTGGAGATGCAACGCCGGGGCGAAACTCTGCTGCCGCGCCAAGTCACACCGTGGCGGACAGAGTTCCGGCAGGATCTCATGGTGGAATGGCGACAGCGACTGTCGCAACCCAGTGCCGGGCATGCCACAATTATGGCGGTAAGTCCCCTCTTTGACAATTGGCTGGAAAGACAACATGACGTCCTTACCTTCCGCATGACGCAGGCCCTCACCGGACATGGTAAGTTTCGCAAGGTTCCTGCACCGGATTCGTGCGGAAGAAACGCCTGGGTCCCCCTATTGTATGGACCGCCCGGAAAACACGATGGAGCATACGGTAGCTCTGCCCAGGCGGGGCACACCCCGCCTGGGCAGAGCACTACCGTGTCCTCGTAGGGGCGATTGGCGGCAGTGATCTCTTGCGCCGGGCCTTTGTACATGCCAAGGTCTGGAGCGAGGAGGGGTGGCAGGCGGTCGCCTTTTTCTGCGAAGCATTACTGCTAGCAAAGGAGGAGGCCAACCACGTGAGGCAACGGTCTTCTCGCTCCAGCCACCGGGATTCTGATCCCGATTACCAGCTACCGTAGCGCGGGCTTGCGGACAGCGAGCAATGGGTAGCTCACTGTCCGACCGTCTGATAACCACCCGGACCGAGTCAAAGTCGTCGACGGCGCGAATTGTATCAAGCGCGCCTCAGGGAGGGGTCAAATCGTAGGGGGCCAGCAGGGTCAAAGTGAAACCCGGGGCCTTGGGACGAAGGCAAAGAAGGAACAGGAGAGGGTTTTTAGTCAGTAAAAGTCTGCCCTAGTACGGGAAAAGTTATTGGATGATTTCCCATCTAAAAAAAAACTTTATAGTATTCTCTTAATGTATGTGCTGAGCAGCATTCCAATGCAAACATTTGAGCAAAGGTTCCGTGGTGATTATATTTATTTTTGCTACGTTAATTACGGGACCAATATTGACCATCGAAACAAGCGGTCACGACACTTTGAGAACACATCAATTATTTAACTCGTTAATTACTTATTGTGAATTTTGTAATAATACGTCACACCGTCATCAGAACCAGAATTTCTATGAAATTACACCGCAGTGGTATCGGGTTAATTGCTACCAACAGTATCGTGATTGTTTGTTTCGAACTAAAGGGGAGGACAAACCAGCGCGTTCGGTATACGTTCGCGATAGCTCGCATTGCGTTACTTGAATTTGATTGGATTGGAATTGTGGATGTGTGTGTCGATTCTATGCAGTCCCAGAATAAGTAATAGTACAAGTGTGCAGTCACAGTGTGAACCATAGCCCAATAGGAGGGGCGCCCAAGTGGGGATTTTGCGCTTTACTCGAGCGCGTCAGAAAATCATATGGGGAGAAACCTTGCACCCTGTAATGTACCCCTACCGCATATGAACCATTAATATAGTGGGGCACGTTAAGGGCAGGCCATCAGATTAGTAAAACGAAACCTCGAAATACTCTAGCGCGATAGATTTTTTTTTTATTTTCAAGGACATTCTATCAGGATTATGAAAATCGTATAATCTGACGATTTTTATGGGGCATAACTAAACCATCGATAAGGAATCAAGCGTACACATGCTAAGTGAATTGTAAATTCCGCTCTCACTCTTACTCTCTCGCACCGTTCCACCATGAAAATACGGGTCGTTTAAGACTCTTTGTATTTTGATAATAAACTGTTGAATTTTTGTACAAACTTCAATTCATATTAATCTTTAATGACTACACTACAATGTACCATTTTTACATTTTCGAAATGTCGCTTGGTTATTTTATTATTATTTTTTTATTCGAACTGTCAGATTAACAATACCCTTCCATATAATTGTTATCATTTAGGACGACAAAGACATCAAGTCGAACCCTCTGTATAAAAATCTGAGTCGCTCAAGTATCCCAAGGTCACACTTTTCATTTACATTTTCAAAAATCAGTCATGAGTTTTGGTCACGTCCAAATCGTCAGTCATTTAAATAGAACACTTTTTTGAGTTCACTTAACATTGACTCTGAATATCTGACACGTTCCAATAACTTTTTTTTTGGTATTTCTTACACCTTTTTACGGCCATCCCCCATTGGTTTGTGGTTAATAGTCAGATTAATACCTTTTGGTTATCAGAAAGACAAAACGCGTATACACTATGAATGTCTGACGCCCTCGAGTATTTCCAAGTGACTGTTTTTTTTTTCATTTTTGAAAATTCTTTCACGCTTTCGGGATCTCCACTAAAATGGAAATTTGTCATAGATTTTTTTTTTCTTTTTAGAACCTAACCTTCAAAATCCAATAGGCCCCCATGACGCTTTAGTAACTGTAAATTTAGCATTCCGGCTTCCCCTATTACAAATACCTCAGAACAAAGACATTCAATATATACTACCAATAGACCGGACATAGCGAACAAAATCGTAATCCGATACTTATGACACGGGGGTCATAAGTCGCTCAGTCTAATGTGTCACCCGTTCCTGTCAAGTCGCGATTGTGTCCGTTGTATGCACCAAAAGAAAATATTTTTCTGAAGAAATATGCCGTGTTGCGCATTGCGCGATTGTAAATCGCGTTATGGCAAAACGGCTGGACCTAACTTCGGTTTATTTTCGTAAATATTTTTCGTATTTACTCAGTAATTAATTAGAATTCAATAGTTTTCGCAAATAGTTCTAGAAAATTTACAGATTTGGTAATAGCGCCATCTGTTGCTGAATAGTTTAAACCTTATACTACGTTTACATACTGGCCCAGCGTAGTCCAGCGTCTTAAAATTTGACATTTACACGCATGCGAGTACGTCAATGCGTGCGTCTGTGTTTCAGACAGGCAAGCATGGCAGAAGTAAGTACACTAGCCTAGATTGGCGATCAGCTTAAATCAGCCATGCCAAATACCACGTTTACAACCTTGCCAAGCATGGACGCTGGCGATTAGAGACGTAATGTTGTTTATCGATTTTGTTATCGATAAAATTGAACGAGCTGTAAATAATTGAAATTATTTTTATTATTTAATTTTAAAGAAACAAGGTCTATTTATTCAAGTCGGTTTCTGTTATTTTGTAGATTTCCGAATGTCAATAGCGAAGAACGGGAAAAGTCGCTATATCTAGCCGTCATCGGCGTACAAAGAGATTTAAAGAGATACAATAGAGCGGCTATCAGAAAAAATGTCTTAGAAAAACTGTCATCCTATGGCTCAGTGACGCCATCTGGCTTGGAATAGCAAACAAGCGAATTAAATTTGTCATAATTTATAATGATTTAACTATCGCCCGGTAGGTGGCCAGGGGCCTTACCATGATAATGTTAAAATGTTAGTCGTACGAGCGAAAGACAGTGATAGAGCTATACACCCTATATAGCTCCATCCTTTTAACAGACCGATTGAGGTCGAAAAATTTATCACGTTATAAGCTCGTGGTAGAGGCTCGGTGTGTGATAATGGAAAGGTTAAGCTTTTCAGCAATAGATGGCGTTAACACAAAATCTGAAAATGTTCTGGAACTATTTATAAAAATGATTGAATTCTAATTAAATGTTTCGTAAATACCAAAAATATTTACGAAAATAAACCGAAGTTAGGTCCAGTCATTTTACCATAGCAAGATTTACAATAGCGTAATGCGTAGTTCGGCATATTTTCTTAGAAAATGATTTTCTTTTAGTGCATAGAACGGATACAAACACGACTTGACGTGTAGGTGTGTCATACTAGACTGAGTGACTTATGACCAACGTGGAATAAGTATCGGATCACGATTTTGTTCGCTATGTCCGGTCTATTGGTAGTATATATTGAATGTCTTTGTCGGCGTACAAATATTTTATGCTCGTTTCTATGGCGGTCTGGAGCTCAAATGATAATTAACCGCACGTCTTGCGATTATCACCCGCCAAGTTTGCGAGTGATAATCGCAAGTTGGGCAACCGCACAAAACTCTGGTCTCTAGTTTAGAAATAAAACAACTGTTTCCTCCACCACATCGGGCGCGGGTGAACATCGTAACTTAAATGTAAAAAAAAAAAACAAGAAGTGCAAAATAACTTGTCATTTCGGAAGTCGGTATTTTTATAATATTAATAATATCGAAGTAATAACTAATAATAACGAATAAATATCGAAGAGAAAAATTTCTCTTCGATATTTGAGTTATTTTAAAATTGAAGGTATTTACTTTTGCCATACTTGCCTGTCCGAAACAAACTGACACACTCGCAAGCGTGTAAATGGTAACCGAGCGTTTGTGATGGACCAGAACTTTGGACGCTGGACGACGCTGGACTAGCGTGGAAACGTAGCTATTGAAAGCTAGATGGTGTCACTGAGGCATAGGATGACAGTTTTTCTAAGACATTTCTCCTGATAGCCGCTCTATTGTATCTCTTTAAATCTCTTTGCCTCAGAACTTAAGCAAGAAATTCGAACGATTTTTGAAAATATAAAAAATATATAAGTAATGTGAACAACAACAAGTACCTATTTTCAAATTTAGAATTCACGATACTTTTAGGTACTAAAAGCTGTCGGCACACTGATCGCGGATTGTGGACACAAGGGAGCATGTGTATTACCTATCTACTGTAGCTTATCGGTAGACGGCATATTAAGCGAGTTGACCATTGGTGATTGGCTCCATCATTAGGGAATCGACGTCGAGTTGTTTGGTCGAGCTGTTGAGTTGAGAACGGTCAGAGAAAATGGTGATTGTGTCATAAAATCATCATGACTTGTAAACAAAAATACGCCAAGCAATACGCCCGAATGCCTGAAAAGATAAAGCATAATTTACGACCCGAGTTAAGTGTATCGAAAGCTTTATATAAAAACAAAAAATATTGTACAAAAGTTTTTTATTTTTAATGAAAACAGACTGTGTCACAGCAGCGTTTTTAAAATCAGAATTCAACTTTTGTTTATTATTATTTTACATCAGATTTTTTTTTATCTTTGCTCCATGCTAGGAATGACTCCTGTATCGTGGATGCGTTCACAAACATGTAAACTCACACGCAGACCCGGAACATTGATATGTAGGTAATACAAATATTTGTTCCGTGTGGGGATCGAACCCGCGACACGCAACGCAGTAGGCAATCGTTTAACCACTGCGTCAACCGTGCGATTCAGTCAGTAGTTGATGATGATGATCTACTGAGAACACAATAGAAACTCATAGCGTGGTTTTTGTTTGAGACTGAGTGTGGATGTCATTCATGTAGGTAGGTAATCGCTCCATGTAAAACATTGGCATGCAGCTGCGCCCTGTCAGAGTGAAAGTCGACCCAAGTAAAAGAGAGATAGGAACGTAGCACATTATTTAATTAAATGTACCCGCTTTTTATCGTGTTATTATTTATGTAGGCTTGTACTGCACGACTACATGCTTTTTGAATAATAAGAATTATTTTTATTCAGTTCAGGTCAAATATACACATTGTCATTTTAATATAAAAAATATCATGAAGCAATAACACATTGAAATAGAATAAAATAAAATCACAATAAAATAAAACCTACTTTAAAATTAAATTTAATAAATTAAAATTTACATAAATACCTTTCAGCACACTGACCTTTGACCTCTGTTTTTTGTATTCATTTTTTGCGGAGTGGAGTTGTAAAATTACTTTGAGCTCTAGGTTGGAATGAGCGGTGGAGTCAGACTTTTACCGACTAGAACCCATGTACTTTCTTTTATTTACCCGTTGTTTTCTAGGGCCACGGTTATACTTTCAAAAAAAAATTTTCGCTGAAATCGGGATTGTTGTTGTTTTTTTTGAGAGCTTAGGAGACATTATCAAGACTCTTTTTTTCTGCTTTTTATGGAGCGAGAGGAAGAGTACGACCTGTATTGTCTAAAACCTACCATTGTGTCTTCAGACGCCCTTTGTGTTCCAAATCTACGGTGAGTTTTTAGAATAATTCCTGTTCACAATCGTTCAACACACAACACAATAAACATTCAAAATACAACATTCTACGACAATACCGTATAAAACATTATCAACAGCTAATCGCCATGCTCCAGTAAATACAATGATGAGACGCTCTACAAAATGACTAGTTATGTTTAACCGCTACCGCACTTGTGCGGATATGCGTAGTAAACGTAGCGTGAAATCACATCCCTGTTGACTGCGGGGCTTTACTAAAGGAAATTGTTCTTGTCGTGAAGATGATTGCTTCATCGAGACATGCTATTATAATATTGACTTGGAAAACTTTTGTTTTAGTTAAACGTTTCTCGAAGTGTTATGAACAAGAGTTTGGAGTTGTTTGTTTGATAATAGCTGAAGTTCTTCGTGTATATCAGCTGTAATGAGGACTTGATGGAACAATTGGTGGTGCAAGAAAAAGTCGAGGGAAAAATATCTCCAACCTATTCATTACAAAGACATACACAATTTACACATTGCGCAAACAATTCCGTCCAACAAAGATGTAGAGCCCTGCCAGTGACTGGGTTTCCTGATAGCTACAACTTGGGGATCTTTAAGTCAACAGTGAATAGGTTACGTCTAGGCAAGCATGTGAGGAAACCGGCATGTCCTAGAACCAAAAATTCGAAGACATGTGACATCCACCAACCCGCACTGGGCCCGCGTGGTGGATTACGGCCCATTCCCTCTCCTAGAGAGGAGGCCTGAGTCCCAGCAGTGGGAACATTATAAGGCCGACTAAGCTAAGCTAAGGCAAGCATGTTCCATGATTTGAGATAGTTGTCAAGCGCGAGCATAGGCGCTAGGCCGGTAGGTCAAAAACAGTGTGGACGGACTTCGGTGGTGGCATCAGTACCTAAATAACTTGTGAAATGTGATAGGCCAGATAGGTTTAGGTGTTTCGGTGTTCTTTCTTTCTTTTAAATATCACTGCTTAACTTATTTGAACTTTTCTAAGGTTATATAGGACATTACTGCTGATACCCCGTTTAGAGTAATGTGGAACAGAGTGTAAAGTCCCGCAAACCTCCGTTGAAAAGGGAGGATCCTCCGACCAGACGGGTGTTATGTCTGGTGGGCTACAACTGCCCGATAGATGATTTCGGGCTGTTCTATATGTTCTAATCGTGCGGAGAACTTTGATTGCGCGATGCAGGATTAGTTCTTATGTGACGATAGATGTCGCTACATCACTCCCCTCCGGAGATCGGAGATCGATGGTTCTTGATGCTTCTTGATGCGTGCCAGGCCAGTGGTAGGTTGGTTCCAGTGAGTCGGAACCGAATGCCGCATAGTTCTCGGTGAGTCGGAACTGTCTGCGGTGATGCCCCAGTGAGTCGGGGTGGTGCTGTCCCAGTGAGTCGGGATGATGCTGCAGGCTCCAGTGAGTCGGAGCGGTGCTGTGCGACGTAGTGGCTTGACTGCTTGCGTCGACCAGGAGAGGTTCTTCATTGCTCTTCATGTGACTGGCCGAAGGTGCAGTGTGCTTCGCCAAGGTCGCTGATGAGGCTGAGGGTGATGACCAGGTATGACCATGTAGACATGCTGGTGGTCAGGATACCCTTTATAGCCGTGGGTGCTGGCTGTATGGCTCGCTGCTCGAAAGCTTGAGGAAGTGATGATGACGTCACGAAGTAATGGCTGCACGAAGGCTGCGCTGACGTTCTTTGTCGAGGGTCACCAGTTTGGAGGTAGGCGGAACAGAGAGTAAAGTCCCGCAAACCTCCGTTGGTGATGGAGGATCCTCCGACCAGACGGGTGTTATGTCTGGTGGGCTGCAACTGCCCGATAGATGATTTCGGGCTGTTCTATATGTTCTAATCGTGCGGAGAACTTTGATTGCGCGATGCAGGATTAGTTCTTATGTGACGATAGATGTCGCTACACCCGTGTCTGGAAAAGCACGTAAAGCCTTTGGTCCCGCTTGTGATTCGTAAATCTTTGATAGTCGTTACAGTTGGTCAGACGCCAGAAAGTCTGACTATCAGGTTATCCAAGGAGTATCGCGTTGCCTAGTAGCTGGGGTCTGATATGCTGTCCGTCCATGTAAATCGCGGGTATTCGGCGGCATCCAGTTAGACTGGAAGCCAACCCTGGAAGCCAACGCTCTGGGACGAAGGCGAAGAAAGAAAAGGAGTGGGTTTTTAGTCAGTAAAAGTCTGACACACCCTTACGCAGCGCCCAAGAGCGTAAGACGACATTGGATGACTTCCCCACCAAAAAAAAAACTCCGAGATAATTGGAAAAAGGGAGATGATGATGATATATAAAGGGAGATAATATATGATATGACTATACCTAACTTTATGGGGAAACAGGCATTATGGTATAATAATGAGAAATACTTTATTTTAATTATATTTTATTATGAGAAACGTACAAACGCCTACATAAATTGTGTACTTAATTCACATAACCGCAGTGTCAACAAAGCATTTCATTTATCACAGGCGCTTTGTCTCATTTCAGCAGAAAAATTAAAAAATAACCGGTATCCATAATACTGTACAGTTTTTGGGAACTGCTCAGCAGGTTTTAACACACCTCTGTTATGTTTTCCGGCAACGTTTGCCTTCGCACATGACCGGAACGGTGCTGTATCAGCATTCAGCGATCAGCGATACGTCTGGCGATGACGCGTTTTATTTCGTGCAACCGACACAGGGTGCTATCTACGTGATACATGTCAACCATCAATATTTTAAAATGTCCTGTAGATCGATCGGGGTTTGGAGGTATTGTGAAATATTTTCAACAGTTATATCTGTTATGATTGGCTTTTCGGAAATAACTGAGTATTTACTTTCATTTTGTTTATTTTCCTGGTAAGACTGCTTTTTGGATGTTCCCTTACAGCCATCAAAGGATTCAACGTTTTCGTAAATCAGTGGGGTTTTTTCATCAATCAATCATCAAATCATCAAACAGCTCTTCTGAACGGAGCGAGAGAGAATGTCAGATTTTTACTGACTAAAACTATTCCAATGGTCGTTCAGTTGCCCTTTACGTTCTAGGACCACCTTTTTCGAAGTCGATCCATAGTCCAGCCAGGGGCGGATCTCTTATGGGGTGATCATTGTGATGGTATCTCCACCTCCACAGTACACAAAATACCGTCGGGGGGAGGCAGTTCACTTGACCACGGAAATCGGCATGTCCTAGAACCAAAAATTCGAAGACATGTGACATTCACCAATAATTAATTACCAAACATTAAAAGCCCACGAACATATGGATTGATCAAATTAGCATTATTTATCATACGAGTATGATAAAATATAACAAAGGTAGCGATTATGTGTAAAATGTGAAGGTAAGAACTTAATTGGCTTTATTAACGGATTCGAGATTTCCAATGTCAATATTTACTGAAACAAATTATATTTAGGTAGCTAATTGGCTGAATTCAAACATAAAATGAAATGAGAATAGCATGATTTATTTAATAATAGTAGAAACAATTTGTTTTATTGTGAAACATTTTATGAAAATTCAAAGATTTCTTTGTATTTATTCGGAGTGTTTTCGGTAACGTATGACATGATCTGTGTTATTTTATATACTTATGCAGTTACTACTTAATCTATGAGAAGGCGCGCCCTAAAATTTTACATAGAAGGGCTCGTGCGAGAAAATAACTCAAGCATCAACTAACTTATTTCATTAAAATAATTTAGATACGTACAGAAATGTAACTGATTTAAAAATAGAACATTAAGTTAGCATAAAAAGTGTCCACTATATATATATATATACATAGTGCGTGTATATATATATATACGCAGTCATAATAATTATAAAGAAAGCAACTTTATATATAGTCTTATATATAATTAAAAAGTAAAACTGTAAAGTGTTGTGTTAAAAAGTAGAACTAAAGAGTTCTGGCCAACTTTAGAGAAAAAAAGAACATAAAAAGTGTGACCACAGAAATGAAAGACATTAAAACATTCATGTGATCTTCAGACGTGTGGCTCTCATAATTTCAATAAGCACTAAGTAATTTACTGCATCAAGTAACACGTTGTTTAAGAGCAATTTGTGCATAGAGCTACATACATAAAACGTGTGAGGCATAAACCAATTTTACAATTTTCCATTTTACATGTAGTTAAGTATAATAAGAAAACTAATGCTAATACAATATAATCGCTTGGTTCAAGGATATTTCAGTGGTAAAAGTGTAAATAATTTTAAACTGTTTTCGTATCACAAAATAATACATACACGGATTGGCACGCAATGAGCAAAATGCCGCGATTTAGGATACATTCTCCAGAAACAATTAATTATGCGGTGTGTCTAAATTGAACTAGGAGAAAGAGGACAAATAATATGGTATCTCTAAATACGAAAACATCTGCACTATATTTTTGCGTGAGCAAAATGCTCATGGCGTACCACCATGAGGATCTGATTATTATATTCATCTACACTAATATTATAAAGAGGTAAAGCTAGTTTTTTGTTTGTAGGAGGTAATCTCTCGAAGTACCCACTGGTCCGATTGCTAATTTTTTTTCACTGATAGAAAGCTGCTTTATTCCTGAGTGACATAGGCTATATTTTATGACGCGTAAGTAGTTCAAAGTAAAAGTAATCCCGTCTATCAAGATGATTAGTTTAGTTAGGATAAGAAACAGGAAAAACAAACAAAACAGATTAAGTACCAAAATCAATACTGAAATAATATAATATGTGCGTAGGTCACATCACAAAATTTGTGCCAATTAGAGTAAATGTACTTCGTGTCACGTTCCCCGAAAACAAAGTGGAGAAGTATCTATTGATCCGGATGAAGTATTGTTTCGTCTTATTAAAACTTTATCCAATAAAAAACTTACAAGCAATTTAACTTGGTTCCCGAAGATATATATTTAGAGAGCGAAGAGGAAACATTAACGACGAATAAAGCTAATGTTTTGTGTAAAACTGACTTGTTTGAGAACAAAAACACTCGCCTTTATATTATGCCTTTGTTAGGAGAACATTGGTAAACCCAGCTGTCTTGTATGGATGGAATGAGTACCCGAGAAAGTACAAGATGAAACTGCAAGTAGTGTAGACGACATCTATACCGCCACTTATGCACTGAACTATGTAATCCAGCATCGCGCAGTTAGAGTTATTAGTGTCTAAACACACTATGCCAAAGGTACGTGACCGAAGTTCCGCGGCTGATTTTACGTTCCAACATATTCACCTGACATGACACACCATAAGTGCCGAACTTACGCGGCAGAAATTCAGTTGCGCAACTTTGTGTGTATTCAGTGTCTCGAGCGCTGTCGTGGCGTCGTGTCGTGTTATTTAAACAGCCGGACAGACAAACGCAAAACAAGGTCATCCTGTTAGGATTTCGTTATTATTTTAATAAATACAACGGGCGGACACGCGGGGCGCGAGCACGCCTGCCCCCCGCCCCGGATTTTCATCGGCAATTGAACCGAGCTTCGGTCGCGTATAATGTGTGCACTACAGAATACGTTGCCGGCGAATTACCGCTGAACTTACGCCGGACCGATTTTCGGCTGTATGCTATAACGCAACGTAATTTCGGCACAATGTTTCGTCAGTAATTCAAATAGCATTGCAGGCGTAATCATGCCGAACTTCGGTTGCGTACCTTCGGCATAGTGTGTTTAAACTTAGTGTTCTCTGCGCGATTTCATCATTTACAACGGCCCGAAATCATCTCTCGGGCAGTTGCTCAGATAAAACATCGGTCAGAGGATCCTCCTTTTTTATTGGAGGTATGTGAGACTTTACACTCCGCATACCTCCAAAGTAACATCGGTGACTTAAAAGTGACACTTTTCTCTCTGCTCAAGTCTCCCATTACCCTCCTTCTTACATTATGCCGCCTCCACTTTCAGTATTTATATTCTTCAAACGCTAAATATGAGTTCTTCCATCGGTCGAATTTTCCTTTTATCAAGTTGTGTGGCTTTCTATTACTAAAATTCGATGTGCAATATGTGTTTAATGTTCATCAATACTTACACAAATCAAAAGATACGATTTCAAAGGGTTTTGGCTCAAGTCCATTTTCTTCTTGCAACCGCTAATGAAAGTAGTTGCTTTCTCAATAGATACGTAGTGGGCTAGACTTTATAGACTGAACGTTCACGACTCAATGACTGAACACGGTTTTGCTTTACGAGTCGGTCCACATGTGGCTTTTTGAATGGGCTCTTTCATATATAATCTGTATGCAGTAAACAAATTTTGAGTTATTTGGAACTATTCATAGTCTTTGAAACTGAATTTGTAAGCTTAATTAGCTTGTAGACTCATCAGTTTGTAATATCTAAGATATTCAAAAACAACTGTTGAATAGAATTATGCCACAATTACACTAAAAGGGTATATCATACCCAAACCTGACCACCAATTTGGTTTTCAGCAGAAACACGGCACGACAGAACAAGTCCACAAGATTTATGACAAAATAAGGAAATCTTTGGACTGTATTTTTGAACTTATAACAAGCCTTTGATAGGGTATGGCAGCGCCGGTTACTCTGTAATAACATAAATCTGTTTCCAAGTCACTGAATGATTTCGCACCTAAAAAAGAAGCGCCACACGTGTTACGGACTGCTGGAATCTTATCTCTCCGACAGAATCTTTCGGAAATTTCTATCCAATTACTTCAGGAGTACCCCAGGGCTCTATATGAGGACCAGTGTTGTGCATCATTTTTACAGCAGATTTGCCATTTACACCGTATCTTACGACAGCAAGCTATGCAGATAGCACAGCCAAGCCTTGCAGCGCCGGACCTTGGTACAGGCCATGGTCCAGAGTGAGGAGGAGAGGCAGGCGGTCGCCTCCTTCTGCGAAGCAGTAATGCTAGCATAGGAGGAGGCCGCACGTGCACGCGCGAGGCAATGGCCCTCGCGGCCCAGCCATCTAGCCGCCGAGATTCCGATACCAATTTCCGGCTACCGTAAGCGCGGGCTTGCGGACGGCGAGCAATGGGTAGCTCGCCGTCCGACCATCCGGTAACCGTCCGGACCGAGCCCAAGTCGTCGACGGTGCTTAGTGTTCCACGCGCGCCTCAAGGAGATATCAGCAAAACCGTAGGGACCTAGCAAAGTCGAAGCCTACTGGGGCCAAGGGTCTGATTTTGAAAGAAAGACTCGGCCCCGGTACGAAAGGCAACGAAGGAACAGAAGTGGGTTTTCAGTCAGTAAAAGTCTGACACAATCTCTCAGTCCGCCTAAGAGTGAGGGATGTCATTGGATGACTATCCCATCAAAAAAAAAGTATACATTACAATAATAGAAGTAACACATACACTACTAACGACGACGTCAGATATCATTCCCATGATACGCAGTTACATTCTCATTATACATTCTAGTTAGCATAATGATCTGTGCCGTGAGGCGTACGAAGGGCTGACTTTCGGTTCTTAGAACTGTCATAAATATATACAGGGCAGACTTCTTTAAATTTACTTTGATTTCAAAACATAATCTGCTAAATAATTTTGCTATTTATATGTGTATTTTGTATTTTCACAATTAAACTGTGTTATTATTTTTAGGACGGCTTAACTATTTGAATTGTGATGTAAAATGTGTATTTGCTTTGTTTGTACATTTAATTAATTGACAGTCCCGGCAAACCCTTTCAAAGTACGCATGAACAAATTTTATAATACTAACTATAACATCGCAAAACAACAAAAAGAATCAGTTTTTCTCTACATTTAGTCGAAATACGCAAACATAAATGTACTGACGAACTGTTATTTTCCACTTTTCAGAATTTTCCACAGTTAAAGTTGTTTGTATTTATGAGTGCTGTCACCCCTTTTATTTATTTTTTATTCCCAATGAATAAACAGTTACCCTATATAAAATACTTTAAATCTCAGACCTCTATAAATCATAAAACATTCCCAAGCGAATCGCTTTTGTAAACACGTTTCTATTTTGCATCGTACTAACTCCAAGCAAACATAGTTAATATATGAATTGCACAAAACGAGGGACTTTAATAAGATAAACTCAAATAAACATTGCTTTTCAATGGGTAGAAAATTGCTAGCAATAAAAATAAGACTTTTTGTAAACAAACCCAGCAAGTTGGTCAACGATCAAAGTAAGTTTCAGTTCTATTGGGCGACTGTGGACATAAAATGAACGAACTTCTAAATTTATTTTTGTTCCATATTAGTCAGTCTTTCAAAGTTTAAATTATGCAGGTAGTCAATGCGTACAAGCATACTAGTAATTTGTTTAGATATGCTACATTGAAATTCTGCTGTATATATACCGTACCGTACTTTGTTAGTGATGCCTATAATCTACAATCTTTTTTTATTATTATTTTAGTTGTATTGCTTTATCTCAGGACCTTTGATCCTGAAGCTTTGGTAGGCGTAAGAAGGGCTGAAGCCAACTCGCAGAGGCTTCTTAGATACTTTTCTGGAACGTGCTTCCAACCTTATAGGTAAGCAAGTGATGAAGAGTAAGAATTCTCTCGGGTTTTTCCGTGGGATCGCTTCTGCCCAATAGTTCGCCACAAAACTGTCCTGTGGATTGTATTTCTCTTAGTCTGGCCCCTCATCATAGGCATGTTGCGGCAAAGCAAAGTCTGCCGGTACAGACTTAGGGTTCATTGGAGCGCGCAAGTGTGGGGCTTGACTTCAACGTCGAAATAAGGCGATGGGGTTTATATTATATTCTTTAATGTACACATAACCTTTAAGAACAATGACTGGCCTGTTGGTCTAGTGGTTAGTGGCCCTGACTGCTATGCCGGAGGTCGTGGGTTCGATTCCCACCTAGGAAAAATGTTTGTGTGATGAGCACGATCATTTGTTCTGTTTCTGGTTGTAATTTATTTATTATATGTATGTATTTAGAAATAAATAAGTATGTTTATCAGTTGTCTAGTACTCATAACACAAGCTCTGCTTAGTATGGAACTAGACGGCGTTGTGTGATAGCTGTAAAAAATAAAATAAAATAGGACAGCTGATGTACACAGGCAAGCTCATAAATAACTCCCTCCGGTTCTAGGAGGGGTGAGAAGGGATGTTCGACTTTTACTGGTTGAAACCTACTCGTTGCCCTTTGCGTTCAAGGGTCGCAGTAACCCTACTGCGACCCTGCGAAAGGGTTTTCGAACAATCCCACAGCACATACTTACAATATCCCTCTCATCGTACGGACTTTCTTCACAATTAATTCTTTGTTCAAGCTATTTTTCTGTGGATTGCGCTCCTCCAAGAGATCAGGATGTTAACAAGCCGATTAACATTCAAAACTAAAGTTCGAGAGCTAATTCGTAAGAAGTCGGCAGTAGTGTCACAGCGTTAATGTTTTCCAATTGTCGATTTGGACAAACTGTTTGACTATATTAGTTAGGTATGTAGTTTATTAATTTGAGTATGTATTGTATAATTGTATTATATATATGGTTTATTAGTCATCATCCTTTCAGCCGAAAGACGTCCACTGCTGGACATAGGCCTCCTCCAAGTGCCGCCACAATGAACGGTCCTGTGTGTCTCGAATCCATCGGACTCCCGCAACTGTTACCAGGTCATCGGTCCACCTTGTAGGAGGCCTTCCAACGCTTCGTCTTCCGGTCGTGGTCGCCATTCCAGAACGGTCATCCGTTTTGCGAGCATTGTGCCCTGTCCATTGCCACTTAAGTTTGGCGATTATTCGTGTTATGTTGGTGACCTTGGTTCTCCTGCGGATATCCTCATTCCTGATTCGATCACGCAAGGAAATTCCGAGCATAGCTCTTTCCATTGCTCTTTGGGTGACTTTAAGTCTTCTGATGAGGCCCATTGTAAGTGACCACGTTTCTGAGCCATATGTCTCATTTATTGCACCTACCACTATTTTTCTCTCTCTGAATCACCCAAAGGTTGACTGGTAGAAAATGCCTAAGGCATTAAGTTTGCCTCTGTTCTTTTGTGTGCATAAAGCATTTAATAAATAAATAATAAAAAAAAACCTGAAGATATATCAACCTCACATCCACTAATAATTGCAAAACCTTTTCACATGCGAAATAAGCAACAATTTCCTCCAATTTTCTACCCATTTGATCTAAAACTGTTTAGGTCGACACTCGTCTGAAAATGATCGTGTCATCGACGAACAAACCCGAGCTTATCGTGTATCGAATATGTCTGTTTAGACACATCGGGTGGAAAGGATAAAGGTTGTTCTATAAACGACACTCGACAGCTGGTCAACGAGTGTGTACAGACGCGGACACAAACATATCAGCGCGTCCTCCTATGGACGTACATGCCATACATTCTGATGAAAAAGTGTTTTTTAAACGACGTATTTGAATATGCAAATAGAGTCTCGTTTCAACACTGCGCGGTGTGATGTTCGAACAATAAAATTAAATTCAGTGAAAATACCTGAAAAAATAAGATAGCTTCGTACGAACCTACACTGCGCGGATTAAAATTTTCGAATGATGTTTTAAATATTATTTAATCCGTATTTTATGAATCACTGATTCAGAATTAAAAACAGTATAGTTAAATATTGTTTAATCATTACCTAATTGAATTTCCAACGAATTCAGTTTTTGGGTAAAATATTATTAAAAAAATATATATTTTGGAATCATCAAGGACCGTCAAAAATTTATTTTCAATACACTTACTTGAAAACCCGCTCTTATTCCACTGCTTTTAGGTACGCAATAGACTGTTTTGCGCACTCGTGCAGAAAAGTGCGCGTGCTCTCGCCCGCCACAATTTTATTACATTTATCGTATCAGCCTGGGCGCGCGTCGTCCCCCACAAGTCGCTGATCAACCCCCGTTTACTTATTTCTTCATTTGTGTATTGAAAAAAGTCGTTTGATACACGTGTAAATTTGACACTGCAGCCCTCGGCTCCACAACACACTCGCCTATGGCTCGTGCGATCCGCCTTGGTAGCATTGACAAACTTTCTGCAGTTTTATCAATAGTTTTACTCTTATTTTTATCACTAAAACAAAAAGCAACAATAATAAATTTTGTATTGACATAATTATATATCTTGATATAATTTATGAAGCCTTTAACTTCCATACTAGGCAGGCTTGTATGTTAGGAGTCCGCAAATTACTTAAGGATTATCACAAACCGTTTAAAATTAATTTCTACATAGTATCGCTCTCTTTTTCGTTACTGAAACCGAATATAATAATAAATTAATTGGTTGGCAGTATTGTACCTTGATATAATTTATGAAGCCTTTAACGTCCATACTAAGCAGGCTTGTATGTTAGGAGTCAGCAAATTACTTTGGAATCATCACGAACCGTCTAAAATTCATTTCTATATAGTTATACTCTCTTTTCAGTCACTAAAACAGAAAATATGGTACGTACATATTCAGTTAAAACGTTTAAGAAGGTTACTTCAGTCACAAATGATTACGCTAAGCGGGGTCTTAACTTAATTGAAGCCGTAAAAGCTTCTCTTTAAAAAGATTTAACAAAAAGTTTTCCTTTCTTAAACAATGTTTCCCCCAATTGCATTGTTATAGCAAAAGAAAATTAAGTTTTTTTTTAAATTTTGTTGTGTCCGACCGAAACTGGTTTTTACGACGGAAACCGAAACCGAATTTCGACAACAGGCTCAGTTTTGGCCGAAACCGAAACGAAACCCTCTACAAGGATCATGTTTTGAGGGAAAAATAAAGAAAAAGTTATTATAATTAGTCAATCTTTATTTTCTTATCTTTAAATCAGATAGCTATGCAATCTTCAACGGTTTCACTTATTGGTATAATAAAATCAACATAACAAACCCGTTTAAGAAAAAAAAATTAATTGCGCCTTAAAATACTTAACGCACGCACGTAGATGCGGCAAAATGTCTTCGTCGCTTGGATGAAACCTAACGCGCTAATCTCTCGAATGCGGTTTCGGTTTCGGTCGTATTTTCGGCAGGTTTGCCGCCAAAACCGAAACTACACCAAAAGTCGTTTTTTTGCCCAAACTTGACTCTAAAACTTTGCAAAAGTATGTGATTAATTGTGTATTTTCCTGTACAATATTATACACTTGTCGAGTGTAAATAACAATAAAATAAATATTTTTCTAGCATAATCATTACAAATATTGTTATGAGGAGGAAGTCATATATCAGAATGTGCATCCTTTTTTATTACTTGCCAGTTTCCCCTTCCACCAGACATGAAAGATTTCAAACTTATTTAATACTGAATGGATTTTGTTTTTTTTTTATTATTTAGTTTAAGGGTTTTTATCCACAAAGATACGTCAACCCCATTGTACCCTAAAGAATATAAATAGATACATTTAACAATACTTTTACAGAGACGCAGCGTGGATTAATTTAGACTTAGGCGAAGGGACATTAGCGAGGCCTTTTTATTTAATAAATTCGAAAACGAGACAGCGACTGTCGCACTCAGTGTTCAATCACATCGTCACTTAAGGTCAGGTAAAATAGTGGTCAATCGCAAGCATATCAATTATAAAAATACCTTTTGTTCTTAAAAAGCCTTCGCTTGTGCGAGGCCCCTTTGGTTGCGAGGCCGTGGGTGAGGGCCCACTTCGCCCATGCCTAGCTTCGCCACAGCTTTTATACTATGAATTAAATATAACATTAAGGATTCGAGATTACTGCCAAACTACAAAGTTGTTTTGTTATATCAGACTTAGGATATGATAATATTGTCTGTTTTTCTTTCTTAGTCTTATTTTTAACACACTCTATCAACAAATGTTGTACGTCCTCGATTTTATTACAAGTAGTGCAATTTGGTGATGCGACTTTTTCATCAAGAATGCAAACTTCGCCGATGGATAGTGGATGGATGGATAGTCGATCAGGAGATCGGAGTCATTAGGCTATTTTGACATAATGTTTGTTTAGTTTGCAATTATCAAACCAAAAATGACGTGAAAGCTCATGTTTTTATACCCTTTAGTTCCAGATTTTTTTTCTAAAATCTTTTTTCCAGACTAACAGTTACATTTAGTTTTAAAAGAGATCAAATCTCAGTAGTCCGGCAAAAATTATGGATTTGAAAAAAGCTATTTGCGATCTTGGTTAAAGTTACTTGTTGAAAAAAATAACAATAATTAATAATTTATTATTTGTTTAACATATATAGATAATACAGATCTTAAATAAGGTTCATAGGTCACTATGTTATGCCTAGAGGCGTACAAATATGGTTGCATGCATAGAGAATTATTACCTAATATTAAATTATATTAATATTAGGTAAACTCGAATTATTTGCAGGAATGTCAAAATTAACGTAATGATGATAAAATAATAAAAAAAAAAATGTCACAATATGGAGTAATGTCAATGCGTAAATAGATAATCCAAAATTATAAATGTCATAATATAGAGAAATGTTAATAATAAATAATCACAAATTACTATTAGTCACACAATAAGCGCAAATTCTACAGTCAAATAAATAAATAATTCTACATTAATGCATCATTTAGAAATTCATCAGTCGTGTAATAACATTTTTCAATTAGTAATTGTTTCAAATTTTGTTTGAACTGTCTAATTTTCAATTTTTTTTTATGATATCTGGTAATATATTGTCTTAAGGGTAAACCTTTTTTTCGCATATGACGGCGATATGACATAACTGAACGTTTACCCTTACGCGATCGAATACGATAAAAAACTCACACAAGGCCTTTTCTATTCCAAGTAATTTCCACCACTCCCCTCAATTAAAATAGCTTATTATATTTTGAAGTTAATTGAAGATCTTTTCCGTTGTTACAGCGACTGAGTCGAACAGAGTTCAGGAGGCTCCTCGACTCTAAACCGAACCGGAAATTTTCTAAGTCCTTTAGAAGGAACCTTTCTTCAAAAGGACTTAAAAAGTTTTTAGAGCTTAGTAGAGCGGAATAAAAGAAACCTAAGCTCAGCCCTGGACAGCTCAAAGTTTATGACGACTTAAATTCCGAAAGTATTTTAAAAAGAAATGAATGAACAGGTTTTTTACAAAGCTCAGCGTCCGTGAAAATTTACGAACAAGAAATTATGAATGCTCGTGTAGATAGAATACAATAGCATTGTTAAGAAGGCCTTGACGAATAAGGCAGTTTTATACATTCTTTTAACGAAAACAAATACGTATGCCAGGAGTCCTAAGTTACGTCCGACAAAACCTCCCATCTCTGTTCTTGAAATAATATTTAAGAAATTTTCACAGACAGATAACAATATAAGTAGGTACCTACTTATATACATACCTATATAGTACCAACATAAATACATAAGAAACAAAACAACAATAACTAAGCGACCCTGCTGAGCTCCTACGATTTGCTGACATCTCCTTGAGGCGCGCGTGGATCAGTACGCGCCGTCGACGACTTGGGCTCGGTCCGGACAGTTACCGGACGGTCGGACGGGGGCACACGAGCGGTGCGGCGCCACAACATTGTTATGTCGCAGCGGCGCCGCATTGAGCCATACCGCATTTCAGTTAGTTTTGATTAGACTTTTAAAAGAAGTATTTATTCTAACATAAACGACTGAGCGGTCCTCTGCCGACTATCCCACTCTATCGTCAGTTCACCTTCATGGTACCATATTAATGCATTATCATCCAAGTTCCGTAGGTATGCCAAATTTTAGTTCAATCGGTTAGGGGTGTAGCATAAGAACTAACTACTAACACTGCCTGTATTTAAAAGGCTTGTGAAGGATCGTTACTTGTCACTGTGATCATGTCTTTGTTTAATCACTTATTCTCTTGCTTATATTTTTATATTTTATATGTATGTATATGTGTATCTATTTTATTATTAAGTATCTAACAAGTTTTGTTTACTTTTATATTTGCATCAAGAGATTGCCTGAACACAAAATGGGGTTGCCCCATTTTATGTCCAGGCAATCTCTGTCCATTTCGGGTTGCCTAGAATCAATCGCGGAGTGCGATAAGGCCGCCAATTGTATGTTTTTATTATTGTATTAATAATCATTTATTATCAGGCAACTAAGGCCCATAGATAAAATACACAAATAATCTTACAAAATAATAAACTAATACATATGTATAAAAGAAACTATAACAATAAGGTATTATAAGGTTTCAATTTGTAAATTTGAAATTTTGGTATGCAATAAAGTATATATAAATAAATAAACTAAACTACAAAATTCTGCATCACGTAATTGGAGTTCTCCACGAGATTTGAACATATACAACAACGCGATATTATCTACCGGGCAGTTGCCCGGATCAAACTTCTGGTCTGGTCTGGTCGGAAGGAAATCATCTACCGGGCAGTTTCCCGGATCAAACATGACACCTTCTCTGGTCTGGTCTGATCGCAGGATCCTCCCTTTTCAACGGAGGTTTGTAGGACTTTACACTGTATTCCACATACCTCTAAACTGGTGACCCTGGACAATAGACGTCAGCGCCGTCTTCGTGCAGCGTGACGTCATCATTATTTCTTCAAGCTTTCGAGCAGGTAGCCAGCATGCATATTTGGTTATACTTGGTCATCAACCTCAGCCTCATCAGTGACCATGGTTAAGCACACTGCACTTTAGGCCAGTCTCATAATAAATAATTTGTCTTGGCCGACGCCATCAGTCATACCACTACACCCCTCAGCACCGCTCCGACTCACTAGAGCCAACGTACTCTGACTCAGTGAAGCCTGCAGCATCACCAATTTTAATGGAGGTATGTGGGACTACACACTCTATTCTGCATACCTCTAAAGGGGTAACTATTTCAAAATCTATTTGCAAGATTTGCCCTAAACAAACATACACACAAACATTGTAAGTTAAATAATACTTTATAAAAATATCATATTCTAATCTAATCAATGTAATGGTCTACCAATATGTCGATCCGAATCCGATTAGCCGTTGAGGCGTAATTGATTGCTAAACGTCTGAAATCTAATCCAAATACAGAAACACATTTCTAATCAGAGGTGTAGCGTGGACTAATTTAGACGTAGGTGAAGGCCCATCATCATCATCATTTCAGCCGAAATACGTCCACTGTTGGTCATAGGCCTCCCCCAAGTGACGCCACAACGACCGATCCTAGCCCATTAGCTAGGACTTTTTCTTTCATAAATTTAAAACAACGATTGTCGCAAACCAGTGTTAGAACACATCGTCGCTTACCAACAGGTGAAATAGTGGCCAAACGCGAGCCTATCAATTATAAAAAAAAAACCCTAATTCTTAAAGAGCCCTTCCTTGCGCGAGTCCCCTTTGGGTGCGACGCCGTGGGCGATTAGTAGAATTCGAATTCGATAAGATACTTTTTCTCAAGTGATGTGACAAAAGCGATATAAATTCTCGACTCCTTGAACTTTGACTGTGATTTAATTGGTTTTCTGTTGAGCAGTTTCTACTTAAAACACTTTAACTACCTACGTAGGGATGTTTTTCTTTTGTTAGTCGCCATTGTATTATCTTCTCGCATTTAGATATAGTAGGTATACGGCAGAGTATTTATATCTTAGAAAGTATTATGTATGTTCGTAAAAACCTAGGACTCTTCAAAATTAGAAGCGATTTTTATAACATAAATACGCGTAGTAAACACGAAATTGTTTTACCCAAATGGAGATTAGCTAAGACCAGTCATTTTTAGTAAACAGCATACGCTTTTATAACAAGCTGCCAAAGGTGGTGACTGAACTTAGCGAGGGATAGTTCAAAACCCATATTAAGCGTATCCTAACTAAAAAAGCGTATTTTAAGGTTAAAGACGATGTCGAAGACACGCTTGTTTGGCAATGACTGCTTCAGCACATGTGGCCCCCTAGTAGCTCATAATATTTTGTAAATGTATCTATTAACTGCTCCACATTTGTTGTAATATATACTTTTTTTCTTTCAAACACATTGCTTTTGCAATATTTTTTTTTAATTTATTATATTATTTCCTTACATAATATCTACTTATGCTGTAATATGGAAATATTTTAACAACATTTTTTTTAAAAGAGTATCCATGGAATTTCTTGCCGGTTCTTCTCCATAGGAAACGACCAATTTGGAACCATGCACTAGCTTCTGACGTTTTATAAGTGCCCATGTAGGCCTATGTGAAATAAAAAACTTTGACTTTGACTTTAGAGAAACTTAAATATCTTAAAATAAGTCAAAGAACATTACATCTATACTAGCCCGTAAAATTATACCTATTAAAACATGTATTTTTATAATTTAACTAGCTGCTGCCACCGGCTTTGTTCGCATGATAGTAGACTCATCACTATCTCTAGGGTATAAAAAATAACCTAAATATACACAAAATCTTTTATTCATTCGGAATATTTCGATTACAAACGCTGTGCTACGAGATTTTTAAATATTTGATGAATTTTTATATGTGTATTTATATGTGAATATGTATTTTTATAATTAAATATATGTATTATATCTATTTATGCGTACATTTATTTACTGCTACTTAGTATATTATGGTCCTGATATATAAATCTACTTAAATATACATACCGTGTAGTCGACCTCACTCATCCTACTCTCCAGTCACAGGTCTGCTGAAATAAATTTCTTTTGAATTAAGCAGCAGCTTTATGCTTTATCTGTATTAGTTTTTTTCTTTTTTAAATGTTTATGTGTACATAAATCAATAAATAAATAAACAAGTGCTGTAACAAAAATCTTTTAGTAATTTATAAACTACCCGCACATCTACCTCAAAATAGATAGGTACAGAAGTCAATCTACATACAAAGTGCGCTCGAGCAACGCACACATAGACAACGCTCATGGACACGATATCTCGGCTCAATTCAGCTCAATGCGAGCTCGAGTGCTATCCGTTTGAGATTCACGTATGTGAACTTTTTTGTGGAAAAATGGACAAACAAAAAAAACCTTATTCTAACTGTTCATTGGACGGTTGTTTTGAATTGACGTTTTTTAGGCTACCAGTTGTTTCAGAGAGGTAAGTAGATATTTGCTTGTATTTGATGATGGTTTGTTTTAACGTAACATAGAACAGGCCCCTTGCCGAGAAAGAGAAGATCATTTTGAGGCCATATTTTACAATTCAGATTAGGTAGGCATTTGTCACCACGCCCGGTCGCACTTGGACAGTCTAGCGCCACGTGCTGACCCTAGCGCGATCGCCAAGCGCAGGTATGAAAAGTGAAGTACTTGCGTGAGATTGACTTCTGTACCTTGTCTATTTTGTGCCTCTACGCAATACTAGACGGTGCTGTATCGATGACTCGTATTTCTGAATCGCAGTAGTAAGATTCTCCGTGAGTTAATAATAACATAATAATAATACAATTTATTTCAGAATTGCTTCCATATAGTGTTAGTAACAATGATCTTAGCCTAATGTTAGTAAAGCATAATAAATTAAAATAATAATGACAGTAGGTATATTAGGCGCTTGCTCTCGCGTGTAGGCCTATCAATATCCCTGCTATAATGATCCCTGCTAGAAGATTTTGAAATTGTATGTACTGATCTAGTAGTGCATTTGAGGGTTGCGTTTATTTAGGACAATAACTACCACGTATAAGTAAATTCTGTGTGGTTTTGACTAGAAGGTTTTTTTTTAGGTGGGAAAAACATCCAATGACATCCCCTGCCCTTGGGCGGAGCGGGAGATAGTGTCAGAATTTTACTGACTAAAAACCCACTTCTGTACCTTTTTTTGCCTGGGGCCCCGGGTTTCCTTTCACACTACCCGTGGCCACAGTAGACTGCGATCGTGCTGGGCTTGACTAGATGACTTAACTTGCTGCCTTAGTTCTTCTTAGGTAAAGGTGATATAGAACTAATATTATTTGCAACCTGTATAAAAAACTTTTATCTATATATATAAAAGGAGAAACGGACTGAGTGACATGTTAACGCACAGCCGAAACTACTAAAACTAGGAGCGTGAAGTTGTTCACAAAGCTTCTTTTTATGACGTAGGCGAGCACTAAGATAGGATTTTCCAAAACTGGGGATGAATTTTTCCTAAGGTGATGAAACGGAGGTACAAAGTTTGTATGAAGAAACCAACTTTCACGTGGCCAAAGTCGCTGGCAGAAGTTAGTTCTGCTAATGAACGTCGTGTCTCATCCACCGGTCTGTCATTTACAATAAAAATAATATTCCACAACTATCACACAACGCCGTCTAGTCCCAAACTAAGCAGAGCTTGTGTTATGAATACTAGACAACTGATAAACATACTTATATATTTCTAAATACATACATATTATAGATTAATTACACCCAGACACAGAACAAATGATCGTGCTCATCACAAAAACATTTGTCCTGTTTGTTTGTTGTTTGTCCTGGGTGGGAATCAAACCTACAACCTCCAGCATAGCAGTTAGGGCCACTAACCACTAGACCAACAGGCCATTTAAGCCATTTGGTCGGCATCAGCGCAGATAACCCTACAGTCCTATCTATTCTGTCTTTTGGGTAGTTTCGAGTCATATTTTGACCACAACATCTCTCCCTGGGGCCGGATTTTCTGTAAACCTCTCACAACTCAAGAAAATTGTGATGAACGGCAATACGTGTAGAGACACCTTAGTGAGTGTTAGCAAAGCAAAGCTATCCAGGAGCTAGACTGAATAATAGGTCCTGTGAAATTTTAGTTGTTGAAACTGTACACTTTGTGACTGATAATACATATAGATGGACACGGAATTAAAGTTCGAGTAAATCGGCATGTTATTTCCTTTGTAAAATAAGTTACTCATTTGTCTCTTTGGGCTCTTTAATATCTCTATTACAGAAAATATTCGAACCCAAAGATTTATTTGACCTTGTAGGTCAAAGTGTGCATTTTGATAAAACTAGAATTTCAAAGGTAGACAAGGGTCAGTTTCAACATATATTTGTATATACATACATAACGGTTTAATATCAGATATATACAATTACCTATGGAATATAATGTACAGATACCGGCACGGATCTTGAGAGCTGACTTTTATACCTAGTTCTGCTTGCGCAGAAGCACGCGGAAGTGAAATATTGAGTCTCTTTAGTGGTAGGAAAAGAGATGTGGGGGCTGGGAGTGCAATCCTTGTATAGTGATTGGCTCGCCGATGTGTACGATGCGCAAAGCGATCCCCGCTCTTTCACCGAGCGCTCAAGATTCGTGCCGCTATCTGTACAAGCATTTTGTATTCTTGGGTGGAGCACCGCCGTTTCCTCGTGGAGGCGATTGGTGGTAGCAACCTCTCGCGCTGGGCTCTGGTTCGGGTCTTGGCTATGTTCTAGAGCGAGGAGGAGAAATTGGCAGGCGGTCGCTTCCTTTTGAGAAGCAGTAATGCTAGCGACCGCCGCCGCGGCTCCGACCCCGACAGCCAGACACTTTAAGCGAGGGCTTGCGGACGACGAGCAACGTCGACGCTTGCCGTCTGGTCGTAATCGTCCGGGCTGAACCTATGTTTTTTGTGTCGCGCTCCTCAAAGATATGTCAGCAATTTGTAGTGGCCCGGGAAGGCTGATGCTCGCAAGGGCTACGGGCATTTTCTGGAAAGGAAACCCGTGTTCCTAAAACGAAAAATCCACCCAGAGCGTGAAAGTCATTCGATTATTACGCATTTTGTTTTTATCACCAACAAACCTACGAAGTAATCAAATTGTTTCAATTCAGTGTTTCACTTCATATATTATTTATTTTTATTTATTTATTTAAACTTCGTGTACAGTGGTGGTACATAGGCGGACTTAATGCAACAAGGCATTCTGTACCAGTCAACCATTGGGTTAAAAGAGACTAATACTGTGGTAGGTGTGCACAATAAATAAATAACAGATATTTGAAATAGAATGTAGTATCGTTAAATTAAGTTGCATAAAATAATAAAATACGAATATAATAAACGAATATTTTAAGTACTATGATAAATATGAAATCATTATAATTAAGAGAATTTAAAATATAACAATTATGACGAAGACCGAACTAAGGTTGAGAGGACTGTGATATAGTAGTTCCGAATTTTACGCTTGAAGGAAAATTTACTTTCAGCCATTTTGATGTCAAGGGGAAGCACATTCCAGAGTTTTATGGTAAAGACAGAGTAAGAATCAGCTATAAACTAAACCCTGGCTCCCTAGCCAAGTTACAACCATTTCGTGTCGAATTCCATTCTCCAATTGGTAACGCCTCGGTGTTGCAATTGTAGAAAACGATAAGTTGGTAGCCATGTTGACGCGCCTGACTCGGCCGCTCGTTCTACAATAACAAAGTGTGTAGCGTTGAACATAGAAGAAACGATAACAATTCATTCTATCATTTTGAACGATGTGAACTTGGTTACGAATTTTCTATTCGTTTGTTCTGACCACGTGACTTAACGTTGAGATGGTGTCATTCCCATACATTTGATTACTTTTCGACTAGCCTAGTCAAGTTGATAGTCTGCAATCGTTAAGATTGCAGATTATCAACTTGGCTCCGGGTGCAGTACGGTGATAAAGAATATGAAGAAGTATGTTTTTAAATGCTCGAAGGTTTTTTTTTTTTTTTTGGGTGGGAAAATCATCTTATGACAAAACCCGCTCTTGGGCGGAGCGGGAGATAGTGTCAGACTTTTACTGACTAAAAACCCACTCCTGTTCCTTCGTTGCCTTCGTCCCAGGGCCCCGGGTTTCGCTTTCACGCTACCCGTGGCCCCAGTAGGCTTCGACCCTGCTGGGCCCCTACGATTAATGCTCGAAGGTTGAGATTATGAGAACTGAATGTTATTTCTCTCTAGAAATATATGTTATTTCTCAGAAATTGTAACGACAATAAATAAAATTTGAAATCCTGTATCATTGAACCAGAGTTCTTGGCTCAATTTTAATACATATGTATATGTAAAATTAAATATCAGGCAGTTACAGTTATCGTACTACACAACATCATTCTGATCGGAAAATCCTCCCTTTTCAGCGGAGGTATGTTTTTTTTTTAGGTGGGAAAATTATCTTATGACAAATCTCGCTCTTGGGCGGAGCGCGAGGTAGTGTCAGACTTTTACTGACTAAAAACCCACTTCTGTTCCTTCTTTGCCTTCGTCTCAGAGCCCCGGGTTTCACTTTCACACTACCCGTGGCCCCAGTAGGCTTCGACCCTGCTAGGCCCCTACGATTTGCTGACCTCTCCCTGAGGCGCGCGTGGAACAGTACGTGCCGTCGACGACTTGGGTTCGGTTACCGGACGATCAAGCAATGGGTGGCTCGCCGTCCGCGCCTACGGTGGCTGGAAATCGGAATCGGAATCCCGGCGGCGGTTGGGGCGTGAGGACCGTTGCCTCACGCGATCGGTCGCCTCCTTTGCTAGTATCAGATTTTTACTGACTAAAAACCCACTCCTGTTCCTTCTTTGCCTTTACCCTCGTGGCAGCGGAGGTATGTGAGGACATTACACTCTGTGCCGCATACCTCTATAACTTAACCATTGTTATTATATTGCAAATTGTGGTTAAATCAATTTACTGAACACTATTGAATTTGTATAATTTGATTAACTTTCGTACATTAGTTGAGTAAATGAATGTAAACAGATTGATTAGCTGGTAATTAGTATAATTGTTTATCTCACAAAGGCAAGGTAATTATACTTTTTTGTGTGCGTAAGTTCAAACCACTCAGTATTTGATAGAAATATAATATTATAGCTTACACACACAAGAACACTGTGCTTGTGAATCTTGTGTAGATTCACACGCGCTGAACGCCTCGAGTAGGCCACTCCTCCGATTCCTTTGTTCTGAAGTCATCTCAATGCTCAGTTACGAGGTTAGAACCATGGAATCGGAGGCGTGGCCTACTCGAGGCGTTCCGCGCGAACGAAACGATTGTAACTTGGCTAGGGGGGCTGGATCGCGATGACTCATAGGCGATATTTTCACCGTACTTAATACGTCGTAAAAACTTGTATCTTATTATTCTAACTTACACAAATAATAAGGAAAAGGATAAGGATGGCATATAGTCATGCTTCGAGTCTCTATATCACACCTATAATTAAAAAAAAAAAACTAGGCAAGTGCGAGTCGGACTCGCGTACTATACTATATATTTTGAGTTTCAGTTCTAAGTATGGGGAATCCGAAAATTTATTTTTGTTTGAAAATCTTAATGCGGTTCACAGAATACATCTACTTGCCAAGTTTCAGCAACAGTATAGTTCTTATAGTTTCAGAAAAAAGTGGCTGTGACATACGGACGGACAGACAGACAGACATGACGAATCCATAAGGGTTCCGTTTTTTGCCATTTGGCTACGGAACCCTAAAAAGTTATTTGAAGTTTGAAATGTTGTCAGTAGGGCCATCCGGCTATGGGTTAAGTGAAAATGAACCTCGGAGTCCTGAAACGAAGGCAAAGAAGGAACATAGGAGTGAGTTTTAGTCAGTAAAAGACTGACACGCTCTCTCGCTCCGCCTAAGATCCGGAGAACTCATTGGAAGATTTCCCATCTAAAAAAATCCTCTGAGGGGTGAATTTTGGAAAATCTTCACTAAGCGCTCGCCTACGTCATAAAAGAAAAACCTCGTACAAAATTTCACGCTCCTAGTCCCATTAGTTTCGGCTGTGCGTTGATATGTCAGTCAGTCAGTTTCTTCTTTTATATATATACCAGCTTCAGCCAGCGGCTTCACCCGCGTGAAAATAGGTTCCTCCGTACAAACTTACAAAACCCCGTTTTACCCCCTTAGGGGTGGAGTTACATAATATCCGTTATTAGCGGATATCTACACCCTATAAGGAACCTACCTGCCAAATTTTAAGTTAGTAGGTGTTATAGTTTCTGAGATTTCGACCACGTACCAGACGATGCGCGCTGGAAAGTCTTCCACGAGGTAGAAAGATGACTTGGTGAGGGTTTCGGGAATCTGATGGATGCCAGACGCACAGCGCCGGTCGTTGCGGTGACACTTGGTGAAGGCATGAAATATCTAAAAGTGAACGTCTTTTGGTTGACATAAAGATGGTGATGATGTTGTTGATGACAGTAATGTTACGAGTATATTATTGTTTGTTTTTAGACTAACCTGTTGGTCTAGTGGTTAGTGACCCTGACTGCTTTGCCGGAGGTCGTGGGTTCGATTCCCACCCAGGACAAATGTTTGTGTGATGAGCACGATCATTTGTACTGTGTCTGGGTGTAATTTATCTATAATACGTATGCATTTAGAAATATATAAGTATGTCTATCAGTTGTCTAGTACTCATAACACAAGAACTGCTTAGCTTGAGACTAGACGGCGTTGTGTGATATTTGTCGAATATGATTATTATTATTATTTATTATTATTATTAAGTCCCTTGCTATTTAAAATCACCATGAACTTCCTAATCGAGAAAATTCAGAAACCCATACCATGAAATCCCTTACTGTTACTTGTACTGTTCCACGCGCGCCTCAGGGAGATGTCAGCAAATTGTAGGGGCCCAGTAGGGTCGAAGCCTACTGGGGCCACGGGTAGTGTGAAAGCGAAGCCCGGGGCCCCGGGATGAAGGCAAAAAAGGAACTTACAGGAGTTGGTTTTTAGTCAGGAAAAATCTGACACTATCTGACGCTCCATCCAAGAGCGGGATTTGTCATTAGATGATTTTCCCAGCTAAAAAAAAAATACCATGGAACCTCTTGTGCGCGGCTGATGTCGCTCTCAGCTCTGATAGGCGCGCAAAGAAGGCGGTGCCTTCCTCACGCTCCAGCTGCCGGAATCCCTAATCCGATTTCCAGCCACCGTAGGCGAGGGCTTGCGGACGGCGAGCAATGGGTAGCTCGCTGTCCGGCGCGTCTGAAGGAGATGTCAGCAAACCATAGGGGCCCAGCAGGGCCAAAGCCTATTGGGGTCATGGGTTCGCTTCTGAAAGGGAAACCAGAGGCCCTGGAACGCAAGGCAAAGAAGGAACGTAAGGGTGAGTATTTTGAAAATAAAAGCTAGTGCGAAATGAAAGATATGAAGCATGAAGCAAAATTTAAAACTAGAGTTCTTTGAACCTGAAAACTGATGGTTGTTCAATAATAAAACATCTAAAACACGGAGCTAAAGTCAACCTCGTTATAGATGAATTTGCGTGCCATTGGGTAAACAGAAGCTGTGTTAGCATTTTATTTTCTTCGGTAATTGAATCCTACGACACCGCAGGGCTTCTACAGTATTACGCTTTCTACTCACGGACATAAAAGAATAGATGTACCTTCCTACTCTATGTAGGTATAATGTGTACTTTGTTGTTATTTTGTGTATTATCATACTAATCCTAAATTTGATTTTTTATGGCTGTTAAGATATGATAAATGTTTGTATATTTTTGTTTTAGTTCATAGATTGTTGGTTTGTTGGCTTGCTATACGCTTTGGTGCATACTGCAAGTATAGCAAGCAATGGATAAATAAATAAATAATAACACATTGGCCTGTTGGTTTAGTAGTTAGTGGCCCTAACTGCAATGCCAGAGGTCGTGGGTTCGATTCCCACCCGACAAATGTTTGTGTCATGAGCACGATCATTTGTTCTGTCTGGGTGTAATTTTTCTATAATAGGTATATATTAAGAAATAAATAAGTACGTTTATCGGTTGTCTAGTACTCATAGCACAAGCTCTGCTTAGTTAGAGACTAGATGGTGTTGTGTGATAGTTGTGGAATATTAATATTATTACCTACCTTTACTCTATCTGCTGAGCACCGAACTTGCAAAGGTCTATAATCCTCCATTTGGCCAGGTTATGTTTGCAACGGCCCACCTGGGTGCGCAGTCTATTGATTGCTTTTCATACAGGCCACTGCAAATTGCGTCTGGGTGACCGATGTTCCTGGGGTTGAACGAAGGCCTCCCACAACTTACATCTCATCGTGGATGGTCGGTCCCGAATGGCCTGTGTGCAGCGAAGATAGCACTGTCGACTTTTAAGTCTACTCGGAGCTACTGTATGTTTATAAAGGATCAGACGATGGCCCTAATAAGTGGGCCATGTGTCCAAAGTGTCCTAACATCCGTACTTTGAAGCACCTAAAAAGCGTCACTGAGACCGCTATAAACGTGCCAACATACTGGGCCCAAAAACCATTGAGGGAAAAGATAACCATCGATTCAAGGAGAAGAATTATTATATTATAATATATAATATAGGCGAAAGTTTTTATATTTGCATATTTGTTACTTCTTCACGCTCGAACGGCATATGAGGGTCTTACCATGGCCTGTTAAAATGTCTGTCTTGCGAGCGAGAAAAAGCGATGGAGCTTTACACCCATATAGCTCCATCCCTTTAACAGTTCTGTTTAGGTCGTAAAATGGATCGAGTTAATAGCTCAAAATAGCACTGCTGGACAAAATTTGGCACACGGCTAGACCATATTCCCCACCATACCCATACCATACTATGTGTGTACATACAGTACCTTTTATTCTGGGAGTATATATCCTTGGGACCATTTGCTACGTTCACGCAAGCAAAGCCGCCGGCCGTAGCTAGTATTATATATTTTTGCCAAGGAAATACTTTTAAAACTGCGAGCCATCGAGTAAATTATTATTTTCAATTTATTTTGATGAGTTATTTTCTTTAGTAATTGAATTCTGTGATACCGTGGGGCCTCTAGTACACTGTATTCACTAAGATATTAGGTGCTCTGCCCCCCTAGCCAAGTTACAATCGTTTCGTTTGCGTCGAACGCCTCGAGTAGGCCACGCCTCCGATTCCTTTGTTCTGACGTCATCTCAACGCTCAATCACGTGGAATTATCTTCTTGTGCTCAGTAGTTCCTATGGCCACCATCCAACTCCATCATTGGACCAGCTTCATGGTACCATATTAATGCAATGTCATCCAAGATACATAGGTATACCAAATATTATCAGCTAAATCAGTTACACCTGTAACCGTTTCAAAATCCATTTGCAAGATTTGTTCTGAGCAAATATACATACCCACAAACCACAGTCACAAACATTGCAAGTTAAATAGCAGTTTGTAATAAAACAAAAAAATAGGTACGGTGCACTTTATCAATTATATTTAAAAATACCGTGTCCTGTGTTTGTTTTCGAACTACTCCGTAACGGCGTGACCAATTGTTATGTTTTTTTTTTGTGGATATTTGGTAAGTCTAAGAATAGGTCATCGGCTATTTTTTTTACTCTCCTTTCCCACCATATTTTCCTTTGGTAATTTATAAGACAGAACAATGTTTGCCGAGTAAGTGCATGTAGGTAGGGGATTGCAAAATCCGAATTTCTGTTCTCTTGTCCGATAAAAATCCGGATTCGGATTATCCGTATTTTTCAAACTTTTGAGTGTTTAGAGTTAATTTGATATAACTGAAATAAATAGCATAAATAATTTAAAATATGTCAACTTGTAATCAATTAAAATAATCCACAAAACTTTTAAGCATCAGTAATTTTTTTCGTTATAAATTCACGTAATCATTTTTGATATAACATTAACATAAACAAGGTAACAACATAAACTAATTTAAAAAATCATAAGGGTTGTGTAAAGGTTGTGTAAATATTGTAAGGCACCGACAACAGTATAGAGCCGTCTGCCTTTAGTTCTCCTTTTCAATGAAATTGCCAGTTGATTTTATCTTCTCTGTTATCTTTTGGACTACTTTTAATGGAAATTTGTGGATAACTGTAAACACTATTCGTTAAACACAGTTTTGACTAAAATTCGAAAAAACCGAATTTGAGTCCAAAAAACCGGATTTCAAAATGTCAAGAAAACCCGGATTTTTCAATTATTTTCGAAGTTCGAAGAATCCAGATTGCAATCCCTATACGTAGGTAGGACACAAGGAGGTACATAAATATAGGTCTATCTATTTATTTAGGTATGGTTTCCGCACTTAGTCCTATGTGGGCCATGGCGGCCATAACCTTAGGTGGGCTCATTTCAACCAGCCCACCCCTCTCCAAAAAAAATAAAGATAGGTATTGCATTTATTGTGTTGTATACAATTCTGGTATGTAAGAAAAGTACGTAGGTTTCCGATAGATAGATATCCTGGTAAATTACCTTTATCATCTAATTATCGTGAAACGTAAAATAATAAATAACAATTAATAATACAAAGCAAAGATTTTCTTAAAGATTGAGGTTATTATCAGACCATTACAAGTATCAAAACAGATTTTTCAAGCGTAAATACTATAGATAGTCTAATTTAATAAATATAATCTAAAACAATTAACGACATGATAAATATGATGAATTTTGATACTATTTTGGGGAATGTTAGGTGCAGTATGAAAAAAGCGATTGTCGTAATACAGTGCAGGATACGCCACAGTCGCGGCGGCAAGTCGCTTTCTTTGAGCTGTTGTTACAGAAGCATGACGAAGTCCTGACATTCTGCTTGACGAAGGTTCTCACCGGATACTGTTTCAGGTTCAGTGGTTTTTTTTTTCAGGTGGGAACATCATCTTATGACATCCCCTCTCTTGGGCGGAGCGGGGGATAGTGTCAGACTTTTACTGACTAAAAACCCACTCCTGTTCCTTCTCTGCCATTTTTTTTCCAGGGCCCCGTGGATCTCTTTCGCATCACCTATGGCCCCTGTAGGCTTCGACCCTGCTGGGCCCCTACGGTTGCTGTCTCCTTGAGGCACGCGTGGAACAGTACGCGCCGTCGACGACTTGGGCCCGGTCCGGACGGTTACCCCTTCTTTGAGGTGTGGTTACAGAAGCACGACAATGTCCTAATATTCCGCCTGACGAAGGTTCTCACCGGATACTGTTTCAGGTTTAGTGGTAAAAAACGCCCGGGTTTACACCTGGCTATCGTATGTGCGGATCGCCCGGAGGACTCTATGAACCATCGTCGGTGGTATTGCCCCGCTTGAGCGGAGCATAGCTCCGTATCTTTATGGAGGCCTCTTGTGTTCGGCCCTGGTATCAGCCATGGTACAGAGTGAGAGGGAGTGGGAAGTAATCACCGCCTTCTGTGAAGCGGTAATGCGAGCAAAAATGGTGGTGGAAGGCGTGAGGCCGAGTCGCGTCTGGCGTCTGGGGAGTTACAGGGCGATTTCTGGCCGCCCTAAGCGCGGGTTTGCGGACGGCAAGCAATGGGTAGCTCACCGACTAACAAGGCCCAGGTCACGCAAAAGACATCTCAAGAAACACTGGTGGGTATTAGTCAGTATATGTCTGAGACTCCCTCTCGCTCCACCCATAGCGAGAAGAGTTATTTAGAAAAAAAGAAAACATTTCAGACTGGCCTGTTGGTCTAGTGGTTAGTGTCCTTGACTCTATGCCGGAGGTCGTGGGTTCGATTCCCATCCAGGACACATGTTTGTGTGATGAACACGATAATTTAATCTGTGTCTGGGTGTAATTTATCTATAATATGTATGTATTTAGAAATATATAAGTATGTTTATCAGTTGTCTAGTACTCATAACACAAGCTCTGCTTAGCTCGAGTCTGGACGGCGTTGTGTGATAGTTGTAGAATATTATTATTATTATTTATTTGATAATTTCCCACCATCACTATTAATTTATATTTATATAAATATTATTAAAAAAAATATTATAAATTCATTTCATCACCACTGCTCTCAAAACGGTAAAGGAAAACATCGTGACGAAACCGGCATGTCCTAGAACCAAAAATTCGAAGACATGTGACATCCGCCAACCCGCACTGGGCCCGCGTGGTGGATTACTGCCCATTCCCTCTCCTAGAGAGGAGGCCTGAGTCCTAACAGTGGGAACATTATAAGGCCGACTATGCTATGCTATGCTACATATATTCTAACAATCCGCCAAAACCAATTTTTTTTAATGTTCATATTGAAGGAAACTCCTTCCGCTCTAATCTCGCTTCTACCTCTGATAACTATCATTGATATCAATCATTGATATCACTGGTTGTGATATCAGTCACTAAACAAAACAACTTGAAAAAACCTCGAAATAAAATTATTTTTTACTATATAATTGAGTTGAATAGAAGAAATTTCCTCCACTCAATTCGATAAGATGTTTTTCCACAACTCCTAAAGCCATTAAAAAAACTTAGCAAGACATTATAAATAGAAGTCTGTATTTCAACGTAAGAACAATTCACGGTTAGTTAGCAAAGCAAACTCACCTGTAGATAATTGTTTTGACCTCAGTCCGAACTGAAGTCGAGCTTTCAAGTTTCTAATTGGCCGGCAGTTCAGAGTTGAACTCAATGTTTGGCAAACAGTGGTCTTACACTTTCGTACGATTCAATAAGCGGTACTCAACATGAGTTAGTTCAGTACTTCTCGAGTGCCTTTTGTTTGAGAATAAGCTCCTCTGGCTTATTTACGGATGTGTGAGTTCGGGAAAATGGAGTGTATTGAGATTAGAACTTATAAAATACCGTACAGTCAGCATCAAAAGTAGTTCAGCAACTCAAATGTTCGCATAATTTCAAATTGACTTCAAATCTAAGTATGCAATAAGTTTTCAGATTCTCTGTTTCAATATAGCACTTTTTATATACAAATTAGCTTCTACCAGCGGCTTCGCTCGCGTTCTAGTACAAACTTGACCTTTTCTTAGTGCTTACCTACAACACAAAATAGCGATTTGATCTGTGTTGATGGATCATCACCATCATCATTTTACATAGGCCTCCCCCAAGTGTCGCCACAATGAATGGTCCCGTGCGTCTCGCATCCATTGGATTCCCGCAACCCTTACCAGGTCATCGGTCCACCTTGTAGGAGGCTTTCCAACGCTATTTCGTCCGGTACGTGGTCGCCATTGCAGAACTTTTCGGCCCCAACGGCCATCCGTTCTGCGATCAATGTTCCCTGCCCATTGCTACTTAAGTTTGGCGATTTTTCGGGCTCAGTTGGTGAACTTGGTTCTCCTGCGGAAATCGTCATTCCTGATTCGATCACGCAAGGAAACTCCGAGCATAGCTCTTTCCATTGCTCTTTGGGTGACTTTAAGTCTTCTGATGAGGCCCATTGTAAGCGACCACGTTTCGAAGCCATATGTGATCTCTGGCAACACGCACTGGTCATAGACTTCCGTCTTGAGACACTGTGGTATATTAAACAAGAAGATACCGCGCAGCTTCCCGAAAGCTGCCCAGCCGAGTCAGATTCGACGAATGATCTCTTTCTCGAATGTGCCTCTTACCGTGCGGTTATCACTTTCAGTTTTCACATTTTGCATCTTCGTCGACAGGATGAAGTCAATCTCATTTCTAGTTGCACCGTCAGGACTTTGGCCGGCCCACCTTCAACGTTCACGCTTTTTGAAGAAGTAATTCATCATGTAGAGGCCCTCCTTTTTCATAAAGCTATTCAGCAGGTATCCCCTGTGATTCCGACGTCTAAATTCAAATTGCCTTACTCGTACCTCGTCCCCGTCTCGTTTGCCCTGAGTCTTATAACCATGCATGGCTCTGGATACATTCTCATACATGGTCTCTACTTCGTCGTCGGGGTGTGTTGAGGTCGGGGCATAAACCTGTACGACCTTCAGCGAATATCTTAATTAAATTCTGAGTATAAGGTACGCCACCCTGGTCAACACTCTCTCGATCTTCACTACATTGTTCACAAGGGACCTTTGGACGAAAAACCCGATACCACCCTGGGACAGCTGGTCCACTCTCCCGGAAATAGAGTAGGTCAATTTCAGGATTTGATAATTATCGTATCCTCTCCCTGTCTTCGGACTTCAGATAATCACACAATACCCCAACATAACCCGCTCAATTCCTCCTCCAGTTCGGTGATTTTCTCGTCAGTCCTCAGCGTAGGCGTGTTGAAAGTTGCCAGGTCCAGTCGTTTTATGAATGGGTAGCCGGATCCTATAGATTCTTCGCATACTTTGCCACGCGGTGGCCTTGACTACTAGCGGAGTCAAAGGTAGACGTGTTGCCAGGCACTAGGAGCCTTGCTGCCAGCTTGGGGGGGGGGGGGGGGGGCGTTGCCATAATCGCCACGCTTGTCAGACGGGTTGGCGATCGCAGTTTGCTTGTTGTAAAGCACAGAGGATGCTGCTGCCCATTCTCTGGTATGTCCCTTAGTCGCCTCTTACGACACCCACGGTAAGAAATGGGATCGTGTCATTCTTTGCGTCCGGACACCATACGGAACTATTAACTGAATATTACGGAATTATTAAGATACTAGGTATTTAATCTTTAACTCGCCAATCTTCCAAGCCTTATTTATTTATTTTATAATATAAATTATTTATTATTACACACATATACAGAAGAATATATCGAATATATAATTATAAAAAATTGTACAAAGGTACATCGCCTTCTTGGAATATCGGTCGATTCGTTGTACTTGTAAAAGCTGAGAAATAAAAAACAACAAACAACACACACCTTTGCATTTATAACGGAGTTTTGTGGAGGAAATTATGTTCGGATTTCAAATTTACTGCATCTCATCTAAAATATTTGACATATTTACAGTGCTTTTTATTTTACATAAATTCATTTTAAAACTTTCTTCCAAACCATTCCTTCTTGCTTTACCTGCTATCTTTGATTTAGTAATGTTTTTTTTTGTTATCTCTGAGGAAATCTTTAAAAGGCGCTTGGGCTTTTGGGGAATAGACTAGGAAGTGTAGGATTTCAAACTCACTAAAACCAATGTGGTGATCACCATCAGCACACGGTAGGGGTCCTGTCTTAAAAGAGCACCTCGGAACCCTCTCTGTATAACGTCTGTTAGAGCACATCCCGGGGGAGCAATGTGTAATATTTACAAAATTAATGTGACAGGTTTCCTTTCATATTAATTCAAACATCAAATTAATCAAGATAATAATTTACAAACATAGATATACCACAGTAGATTAGCATCTTTTGAAAAAGAAATTCATTACGTATAATCCACCTAATAATTAAATTTCAATTTTATGTTACAATAATATTTGGTTCGCTTTAACGACCTGTGTGCCACCGCACATTATACCTAATATATTTTTAATAGACTTTGTTATTGATGTAGGTATAGTTACATGTTTTTTTTTTAAATTTAATATAAACTAGTGCGTAACTGCGATGCCACCTGATGGTAAGCAGTGATGCAATCGTTGATGGTGAGGCGTACTAATTTATTAAGAGCCTATTCACTCTAGCCTTGAAGACACCCAAATTATAATCGGATGAAAAGACCTCAAAAGGCAAATTGTTCCAGTCCTGGCGATGTACGCGGTATATACGACGAGGCAAAACGCTTAGTCCGGACCGTAGAGGTTTCAACAACGTAAGGCTGGATACTCGCCGTATGTTACCGATAATGTGTGTTAATCAGTAGAGTGCAGATTAACTTCCATCTAAAAAAGGCGTGATTTGAGATAATTTAAACGAACTATTGAGCTACAGCTATTATCATTTTAACAAGGCAAATAAGCAATGGCACTCATTGTCTTTTCACTCAAATTTCCTCGAGGACATTTGAACATTTAATTTAAATTTATATCGTATCGTTAAATAAGTAAAATATAGAAGTGTTTGGTAAGGAATAACCTTACCAAATATTTTTACTTTTTTTATAGATTCCTTGCCGGAATCTGTGTTTCCTGATAGCTACAACCCGGGAATCTTTAAGTCAAGAGTGAATAGGTTACTTCTAGGTAAGCGCGCTCCTTCGCCGACCGCATCGTCGCTTTCTATCAGGTGAGATAGCGGTCAAGCGCGAACCTATCAAGATGACCTTTGTTAATTCTTTTTTTCTCGTTGATAGGTTAGCATTGGACCACTATCACGCATGATGGAAAGCGTTGATGTGGTCGAGGATGGACCACGTTTACCTAGAAGTAATCTATTTACTCTTGACTTGAGATCCCCAGGTTCTAGCTATTATATTAGGAAATACAGACTCCGGTAGAGAATTCAATTCGAAAAACATTATTCACAAAGTATAATGTGTGACAATTTATTGACATTTATTTATTGATATTTTTATGCAAAATCTTTGATTTATAACTGTTGTTTTTTTTTTAATTAATTAATTATTTTTTTAACTAATTTATCTCGGGTTATTTTTGCAATATAATTGTCTTTTTTAATGTTTAAATGTTATATGTTTTGTGCGAGTGTTTTTTTTATCAATGTAATTTACATACATTTTTCTTTTTTATGTGCTTGTTTGGATCATATGGCCAGAATTAAAGGCTTTTATTATTATTTTATTATTAATTACCTGATATTGCTAATTTAAAATAAAACAACTATAGAAAAATGATTCTCAATAGCTTCTATGATCACCGCCATTGATTAACGTTTGCCAGCCACGTATTTATCATTGCAAAGACAAAAGATGACTATCAAAAACTAAGCTGGCAATATGATTGTCTTTCAAGGGTGTTTATTACTTGGAATCATTAGCATAATTAAGTATATCTAATCAATCTACAACTGGACGAATTACCGATAAAATTATTGATGGAGACGCGATAAAGCTTGCAAATACGCACCAAAACTGCTGAGTTCATTAAATGCCTAAACAGGAACTAATACAATCATACAAAACACCGATAAAATTACCGAAAGCGATATGATTGCGATAGAATCAGTAGTATTGTCAACAAATTTTAATTACTTATTGTACGCAAAAAAAAAATGTAACTTATTACGCAGTCATTTTGATAGTTCACGTACAAAGGCAAACCTTAGCAAACCTTTGAGTTAGAGTGAGATCATCTTAGTCATCATCTTCCTGCCCTTGTCTCATCTTATTTGGGCTCGGCGCAACACGGTTTTTTTCTTCCATTCTATCATGTCAACCTAACTTCCTTTTCTTTCATATTACTGTTTCATATTACTATGGATTGTATCCATCCATCTTTTCTTTGGCCTCCGTCTCCCTCTCCACACATGAGATCATCTTAGTATACAGTAAAAAATGTACTTGCCCAAATGGTATTTTGAGTAAGACTGACGTCAAGGTGGCATCTAAACGGCAGAAACAAAACAAAAAAAAACATGTAGCCATCATCAGCTTTATAATGTGTCCACTGCTGGGACTCAGGCCTCCATTCTACGAAATGGAATGAGCCGTAGTCTACTACGTCCGCCCAGTGCGGGTTGGCCAATGTCACATGTTTTCCAATTTCTGGTTCTAGGACATGCCGGTTTCCTCACGATGTTTTCCTTCACCATTTTAAGACCAGTGGTGATAAAATAAATTACGCAGTGTCTGCCTGGGTTTGAACCTGGCTACGTATGACTCCTAAGTCGAGATCTATACCCCTGGGCCACCAGGCCATTTAAAAATCACAAACTAGGTACTGTCGCACTCTGCGACGGTTTGCTTCGAGGACCGGGACTGTTATCTCGATGAAAATACTTGGGCAGTTTTATAAAAAATTCTATACTTCAAGAATTCAATATTAGCACATCGCGCTACAATGGTTATGTCTGAACTGAAAAAACGACATTTCTTTGTTCTACTCAATTTTCAAACCTATTCTTAAAGAACAAAATTCTTAAAAAAGTATAATTATTTTAAAAGCCAGTTCATTAACCGAACTCATGCGATCTCCTTTCGATATGACAGTACTTACCGTCATGGATATTAAATACCACTTGAACTCCATTGCCTAACACCAAATACCACTTGAACTCCATTGCCTAACACCAAAGCAATGAGAAAAAGTATTAATGTACTGCAAAACACAATATATAATATTATAAAGGCAAAAGTTTGAGTGTTTGTGTATGTTTGTTACTTTTTTGGGTTCCGTAACTGAAAAGGAAAAAACAGAACCCTTATTGGATCACTTTTTTGTCCGTCCGTCTGTCTGTCTGTCTGTTTTAACTCCGGAACGCGTAGAGGTATCAAGTTGAAATTAAAACCATATACTCAGGTCTGCGGTCCTTGTAATTGTAAAAAAATCAAACTTCTGAGTTAACGAAAAAAAGAGATACAGAAGTTTATGTCCCGTTGACCTAGAATCCTGAAATTTGGCATGAAGCAAGCTCTCATAGCACAAGTTTGGGGAAAATCTGAAAACTGTAAATTTGTAGTCACAAAAAAAATGCATTTCGGAAAAATCTTCATAACTCAATTCGGGAATTGGACTGTATAAGCAAGCTTGAACGGAACCCTCAGTGCGCGAATCCGACTCGCACTTGTTCTTTATTTACACTGGAACGGCTAAACGGATTTCAATGAAATTTGGCACACGGGTAGGCCATGTCCTGAAACAGCACAATACTTTTAACCCCAGGAATATGTTCCCTTGGGTTAATATTCTAGTATCAAGTGGGCGAAGCCCCTGGCGGCAGCAAGTACATCCTAAAACTGCTGTTTAAATGAAATGCGTACATAGTAACTAATTACAAACGGACTAAACACTGCTGGAATTATGGAAAGTAACAACAAAGCCACATAATTGTGAATAGAGCCCGTATTATCGTATTATATCGCCATCCAGATCATTTGTACCAGGCCGAAATGAGGTTTTGCTGTATGTGCCATTAGGATGAATGCAAGCGAGTCGCCGATCGATTTAGAAACAAAGCCCCTAATGCCAGCTGTGCCGGCAAGTCTGCCCACCAGATATCTAATGGGATTCTAGCCATGATCGCACGAGTAGAGCTTTCGTTCCGTTCTTTCGTTTCTCGTCTGGAAATCGCTGTAAGTACCTACTTTAAAAATGTGAAAGGCAAAATTGTTGTGTAGGATTTCAATTTTGAATGTTTTATGTAAGTTTTATAGTCTGTAGATTATATTGTTTTAATTCTGAAGGTCATATTGGCAAAAAAAAACAATAAAAATCTTTCTTTTTTGGTTTGGCTTCAAAGTCAAAGTCAAATGCATTTATTTGTTACACATAGGTATAATGTTTTAACTGATATAAGCTAGTGCTTGCCTGCGATCCCACCTTATGGTAAGCAGTGATGAAGTCGTTGATGGTGAGGCTCACTAGTTTATTAAGAGCCTATTCACTCTAGCCTTGAAGACACCCAAATTATAATCGGACGGGAAGACCGCAGTAGGCAAATTGTTCCAGTCCTTCGATGTCTGCGGTATAAACGACGAGGCGAAACGCGTATTCTGGACCGTAGAGGTTTCAACAACGTAAGTGTGGACTCGCCGTACGTCGGGTTGTTCGATGGTAGAAATGAGATGGTGGAATCAAGTCATGAAATTCCCGCGTACACTCTCCAAAATGTAACCTGCAAAATGTCGAAAGGCTGGCTTCCCTACACCTGTGCTCAAGGCTTTGTATGTAGATTAGACTTAACCAAATCCGGATAGTTGTTAATTACAAAATATCGACTCAGAATGCGTTTTTATTTCCTTGTGAGTGTCAATTATGCACTTAAACGGAGCACAAAGGGCCTATCTTTAGATTGCGTTGACTTGTAGTTTATTTTTTTACACTACCTTGAAGTAGTGAAAAAAGTGAAAAGTGGTTGCAGTTCTTAGTATTTGTATTAATTTCAGCTTGATACCTCCACGCGTTCCTCAGAAAAAGGGTCTTGGCAGACGGACAGAAGGACAACAAAACGATCCTATCAAGTTCTGTTTTTGCCGACAGTAACTCAGTTGGAACCCCTTAAAAGGTCGTTTAGAGTTTAAAAAAAAGCTTAGTTACCTACTTTTAAGGCTTTTGAGATTTTTTGTGGTATATAAAGAAGTTACAAAATCTATTCGTTTAAGTAATTATTCAACCAGCTTCATCTTTTCCTGGTCAACGTGGACAATGATGTTTCCGCTTTACTTTATCAACGTCACATTATGTATTGCAATTGCATAATTAGCTAAACACGGAAATCGCATAAATCTCGGCATTATTTGGCACACCACTATAGATAAGAAGGTGTAATCATAGAAGACAAGAGTAGGTACTTAACATTTATGTTTTAACACGTTTAATGCGGAACGAGGTCTAATATGCCTCGTATGTGTCTTCCTTGTCCTTCGGATAGGAAAAACATAGTCCCTGTCGAGCTGAGGCATATTTTCAATTTGGTTTAGTATAGAAAAGAGATAAATACACAAATACCTAAGGTGATATTAAAATATAATGCAGTATTGTAATTACTTAAGAGGGTCCTTTTTCACTCGCCGATCGTCAACATCGAGCATGGCTTAAAAGCTTGTTACTTCATCTAACGCAATCCAACGCGATGTTTGACAAAAAGGCAATGCGAAAAAAAAGAGGGATAACGCCTGAAAACTCTGTTAGCATTCGGTAATTCTGTGATTTACTCGAATATTTTACAAAACTTGTTTATTTTTAAAACCTTAAAAGTTTGTGAAAAAAATTGTCGTCCTTCAGAATCTTGATTAAATTTGCAAGGCATTGTTATACTTTTTGACTTTTTTAATTTTGAGTAAATTATGAAGTGTCAAAATTTATGCAAAATAGCAGATTTTCAGAGGTCTTTACTAGGTTAGTTTTACACAAATTTGTAAATTGATTTCAATAAAAGCCTAGATTATATCCACGAGATACTGTGTTTCCAAAATATCTAATAAAATATGTCATAATAACGTCATTATTGCGTAAGAGCGGTTGTATGAAAAACAGTGATAATGTATGTCGAATTGCATTTCCTTAAATACAGGGTCACTTTGACCTCTTACTGCACTATGCCAAAAAATGCTTGTTGTGTGTAATTTTTTTAAACATTACGGGGTCTATAAGGCCCAGGCCATAGTGATAGTTTTCAAACGAGGCCTTAAATGCCCCGTACTGCAGGAATGGAAATAATACAAAAATAAGTGCCGCTGTCAACGTGTTAAGTATCTACCTCCGTACTCAGTTCATCTAGGTAGGTATATATATATCTATTTATCCGTATATTCTTTCTTTGTACAACGGTAAAGCCTGAAAAACGAGTCCATATTCACAGTACGTAAGTTAAAACTAGAGATGTGTGGGTGAGTCGGTTGTGAAGAGGTCGACTAAAGCGCCGACTAGTTGGCTAAGACAAGGATTCGGAGGTATTCGATAATTTTCGTGACGTTTCGTTTACAGCAAATACACATGTAAGTACAATGCCATCGGAACATGTTTTGTTTACTTCACATTATTTCTTGATTTCTACTTTGCATTTATCAGAGTGAAGTTCTTTTTCTTCTTTCACTTTAATTAAAGTGAAAGAAGTTCTATTAAAACTTAATAATGTCAAAAACGAAGTCTCATGTATGGTTTTCTTTGACCACTTGGACAATAATTCCCGTAAATAATCAAGCGTAACCAGTGCCAATTTCTCGTGGTAGGCAGGGAAAAACAGGAAATAATATGAGTATGAACCACCATTTGAAATTCCGACATTCAATCATGATAACTCATTTAGGTTCAGTGATTATGAATTAATCCGATACATATTTTATAGAGAAATACGTACAAAGTAAGAAGCCGGCCCTCTTTGCCGAATAGTCACCGACTTGTCGCCGACTAAGTGCGGAACTGTACAGATAGTCGGCTTTAGCGACTAGTCCGAGTAGTCCTAGTCGGCCATATCTGTAGTTAAAACACAATCACAATGAATTACCTAAAAACCAACAAATAATTCCAGCACTAAACTGAAATTATTTCGTGTACCTACGCATGAAAGCACTGAAAACTAACTTCAGCGACTACATCAAAGTACATTAAAATATTCAGGTACAATCACGAGCAGCGGTGTTTGAAACACATTATCATACGTGCTTGTAACTCAAGAAGGTGGCCGACACACACAGTACATACATTTCAGTTGCGTCTGGCGCGTGACAAGGGTTGAGATGTTCACGATATGACCCTCTAAACTTTCATAAGGACCAGAATGCAAGATAATACGTGTCGTTCACGTAAATGGCCGCGACTGTACTATATTGTATGTAATGCCACGCAAATATAGCCCTGGAGGCGGTAAATTTGTTTTTATTGTCGTTTTAGTGTGTTCAATGTTTAAGAAATGGAACTTAATGGTCATTGTTTTAATTTTTGGGGATCTAAATTAAAAATGTTCGCTTGGAAGTAAATTATGTTTCACTTTTGTTTCATAATGATTAAATTGATATTTAAATACGCAAAGGATATTTATTGTGTATGTTAATGTATAAAGCAATTTTCACCGTCTTCAATAAATATGAATTTTTATTTAAAAATATGGTTTTTAATTCATCAATCATTCTATATGAGACGTACATTGGCGTCTCTTAAAGAATGATTGATAAATTATACAAAATGATCGAATGTTCACAATCATGTCAAAAACTACTAATCCAATTTGGGTAGGGTCTTTGTTTTATTCAATGTATAGTTTTTTAGGGAATATTTTAACAAAGAAAAAAGAAAGAAAAAACGTTTATTCGTACCTCACACATCATCATCTTCCTGCCCTTGTCCCACCCTATTTGGGGTCGGCGCAACACGTTTTTTTCTTCCATTCTATCCTGTCAAAAGTCATACTATCACTAACTTCCCTTTCTTTCATATCACTGTTCACACAATCCATCCATCTTTCCTTTGGCCTTCCTCTCCCTCTCCACCCATCCACATGTATACTCATAACTCTTTTAGTAACATGTGTTTCATCTCTCCTCTTTACATGACCATACCAAGACAAACGATTCCCCTTCAACTTTTCAGTCACTGGCGCCACTTTCAAACTTCCTCTAATATATTCATTTCTTACTTTATCCATTCTCGTCACACCACACATCCATCTCAACATTCGTACCTCACACATACAGAATAAATAAAATAGGTATGGAAAAATAACATTAAAATCTGTGCAAGGCCAAAAAGGCGCCTAACTCAGCATATACTGCGATATTTAAAACGATAAATCGTATGTATTGTATAAGGATTTGATGAAGATCTTTGGAAAGAAACAATGCAATTCTTCAATATCTAATAGCCTGGCCTTAGATCGATCAGTGATCGTAGGTCTATGTATTTTTTTAAAATTCCATTTCATAACATAACATCACGCCTGAAGGAGGAGTATGTTTTCATTCTGGTACACCTTCATATCAAAAACCGCAGTGTTTATTTATTTTTATTCCCAACAATATCCTTACAGACTAGTCCAAATCGATATTGAGGTTTCTTATTACTAAATTAAAAATTAGATTCTGTAACAAATTTTAAAAAGCGCTATCTTAGTGAATTCAGTCAGAGCACAATAAAATATATCCACGTTGTCAGCTATGAGGTTGAGCGTGCGCAACGTGCGCGTGAGAGTAATGTGTTTAAAATTGAGTCATTATGGGCATTTCGTGGAACCTGCTCACTGTGTAGTTTTATTTATCGCAAACCACACTATAAAGCTAAAAAAAAACTGTCAATAAAAAAAAATGCAAACTAATTTTAATTTCAGCGTTTCTGCGTTTGTTTCTTCGTTTTTTGGCACAGATTTTTTTTGTTTTGTGTGGTAATCTCAGTGGTCATGGGTAACCAATACTTCTTACCCAACTAGCCAAGAGGAAAGTAATGATTTTCACTAAACCACCTATTGCTTTTTGAGCCTAGTAAAATGATTCATGCAATCCCTCAATCTGAAACTGATTAGTTCCCTTGTTATTAATAGATTATTTATTCAAGTACTTGTGACTAAAAATTATTGCGTTTAACACGCCATAACGCGATAATGCTTATAATTTTGTTATGACGAAGTAATATTACGATTAACGACTTGCAAAGTGAAGTTGCAAACTAGTGTTTGTACGCCATTACTCCATTTTATGCAATTAGTGGTCGACGGGACTATTTGTCGACCTAATTCGATAATTGAGCCTTAAGAGGACTTTTCCTGAGCCGTCTGTCATCAACGTGAACATGGTTTAAAACATTTTTTTTCATCCAACGCAATACTTGTTAAATAGGCAACGCGAAAAAAGAGAGATAACCATGAACGTTCTGTTGGCATTTGGTAATTACTTCATTCATTTGTATATTTCACAAAACCTGTTCATTGACATGAATGTTTTTTTTTTTGTTTTTAGAGAAAGATTTCGTCGTTCAGAATCTCGAAAGGTTTCTATAGATATTCTATACAATTTTATATTAAATAGATGGGGCAAAGGGCGTGCGCCGCCATCCCGTTCGGTCTTGAGTTTCGCGTTTCATTTCGCTCCAGGTCTTTCCCATCTTCTTCGCCTCTGCGATGACCGTTCGTTGCCAGACCCCCTAGTCAAGTTACAACCGTTTCGTGTCGAATTCCGTTCTCCAATCGGTAACGCCTCGATGTCAGCAACTGTAGAAAACGATAAGTTGGTAACATGTTGACGCGCCTGAGTCGGCCGCTCGTTCTACAATGTCGTTCTACAATAATAAAGGATGTAGCGTTGAACATTTTATAAACGATAACAATCCATTCTATCATTTTGAACGATGTGAACTTGGCTAAGAATTTTCTATTCGTTTGTTCTGACCGATCGACTTAACGTTGAGATGATGTCATTCCTATAAATTTGATTAGTTTTCGACTAGCGTTAACGCTTGCAGATTATCAACTTGACTAGGAGTGCAGTCCCCCTAGCCAACTTACAACTGTTTCGTTTCGATTCTCTTTTCGTTAATCGCCTCGAGTCGACCACGACTCCTATTCCTTTGTTTTGACTTCGTGACTGAGCGTTGAGACGACGTCAGAATAAAGGAATCGGAGGCGTGGCCTACTCGAGGCAATCGAAGATAAGAGAATCGAAACTTAACGGTTGTAACTTGGCTAGGGGGGCAGGTCTGCTTAGGGTGAACACGTTTTCGCTTTCCTTGAGGATTCCAGTCTAGGGTTTGCCTTGGTATATGATCCATTCAGAACGTGTGGCCGATCCAGCTCCATTTGCGGCGTTCCCATAGATCTACATTAGAGATATTCTCAGGCCAGTAAATACCTTACCTTAATGTCAGTCCTGCAGTCCAAAGAAAAGATGGATGCATTGTGTGAAGAGTGATATGAAAGAAAAGGAAGTTAGTGATAGCATGACGAGTGACAGGGCAGAGTGGAAGAAAAAAACGTGTTGCGCCGACCCCAAATAACACGGGACAAGGGCAGGAAGATGATGATGATGAATGTCAGTCCTGCAAGCAAGAAGGAGGTATGGAGCTATACGCCCTATGTATCTCGCTCTAGTACGTTATTTCTGGTAGTCGAACTTTCTAAGTCTTGTATCTTTCTATCATTCGCGCAATCTTCGCTCTCAACTCTATCTAGAATAAACCTGCTTGTGTTGTGATCTTGGATGAATGGTAGAAGATCTTGTCTGTATATATGTCTGGAGTACTATCAGATAAGTGTTGGATTGCCGTATAGCTATTTTTATTGATATTTTATACCAAAAACATAGCTTATTTATCTCTTCAGTTATTTTTCACCACACTTTTCAGTGTTTTTTTTTATAACCACTCAAAAATTGGCTTACGTAGAAGATGAATGACTAAGATGGTATCATTTGCTCATAAAAAGGCAATGTAGATTTTTAGAGACGAATAATTCTATTGAAAAGAAATCTGTTTATTCAGTACCTTTTCTTTTAAATTTTTTAGATTAATATCGACTTAGTAAACAGAGGACATAATAACAGTTTTCATTTATTAATTTACAAGAAGCTGGAGCCACATTAAAATGTTAACGCAGATGCGACTAAGTAGGTACCAACTACGTCTGCACGTAATGCTGAAATTCTGAGACTCGCAAAAATAATGCAATTAATGTACTGAAAAGTTTGCACTGAGAACGAAATAAAATGATAATGAAGTTGATTGAACCGGTTTACAATGTTAAGTAAACAAAAGTGCATTCATGATCGAATGCTGCATAAAATTATGCCTTCATTTCGTCTCCTGTTTACCAGGTCCCGGAGACAAGCGCGACACGAGATGTGACACGACAGAGTGATGAGATAACTTTCTTTTTAGAAATAGCTAGCTGATCTGGCAAACGTAAACTTCTATATAAATTGAATAAAAAATGGACCGTTTCTCAGATTTACCAAACAAAAATTTCATTAAAAACGGTGAAGCCTTTTCACGGAGTTCGATAAAATGTTCTTCAATTTATTCTTGTTTTCCATTACAAAATATTTTATGATTTTATTTTATTTATTTAATGATTTATGTACACACACAAAATAAAAGATTAGAAGAAGGAAAGAGAAAAATAGGTACAGAGGTGGTGCTTATTTCTAAATAAATCTCTTCGAGCACACCTGCGAAAGGAGATTTGGAAGAAAATAGATATGTAGATACCGTGTGTAACAGTAATAGGAAAAAAAGTACATACAAAGAAAGAAAGAAAGAAAAGAAAAAATAATTTATTTGGTACAGCACAAGGCACAAAAATAATATTAGATAACACTTAACACTAAAAAAATAAAATAACAAATAATAATATATAAAAAAACAAACAGAAGCAAAAACATATAGTTGCGTGCCTCACGGCTGCACAAAAATACAAATACAAAATAATTATTAATGAAATAATATAACAAGCAAAAAAAGATATACTATTAAAATATGCTTTTATTCCTTAAGTGGCTGATAGCAGTGGATGGATATAATTTTAAATTTCCTTCAATACGAAGCCGTGTGGCAGTAAATTAATTTTCCTCTATAATTAAATGTCTCATTTAACATTGATTTTTGTACCAGGAAGGAACAAGAAAGGAAAACATTGAAATCATCTGTTGTATTTTGATCACGTTCATGTCTTTGTATTGATGCCTAAATTAAACGTGTCAAATACATATATACAGGTATATCTACTCGTCATACATGTATCGAAACCAATAAAGGATCTAATTAAATTAATTAGCAGAGCACAGACATGAGTGGTATCGATATCTTATCTAAAAATTAATTTCAGTACTCTATTTTGGCAAAAAACATCAACAAACGGAGTTATCGAAAAGAATATAGTTTGGGTAGACCGTTTTTGACAAATTGCATGACATCCTGACACTATATATGCCAATCTTCGATCTACAAATAATCGTCTTCTACGATGTCCGACGCACCGCTCTGGGTTTGTCCATTCCTCTTTCTTTGTCCATGCGATCTCCCTTTGGAATGCACTCCCTCTGAACATCAGGACGGCAACCAGTTGGTTGTCCTTTAAATTGAATGCACGAGAACACTTTCGCAAGAGTTGGTAGATTCATCACACTCTTGATTTGTTGTATTCGTTTTTCTCTCAATATCATTCTTTATTTGTATGTATGTATCTAAGTATATATTTATTATTGTTCTTATTTCCTCTCTGTCAGTCTTTTATTAAGCATAAAGTTTTAAATAAATATATATATATATATATATCAATCAACTAGTCTATAATCAAAGTATTCTGGATGCTCACGCAGGAGGCTGTGTATATGTTGAGGTTTGCGTAGAGACCATAGATACTCGGTAGAGACCTATGGAGCGTCCAATGCTTGGTATACGAAGCCGTCGCAATCCGAAGACGTACGAAGATTTCCGATATTGCAAAACTGACAGTAGAACTCAAATGGAATTTGGGAGGACATCTAGCAAGGCGCGGTGATGATAAGATATTTATTTTTGAGGTGGGATATCAATTAATGGCTTCTCCCGCTCTAGGGTTAGATAGGGCGAATCAAAATTTTACTGACTAAAATCCGTGGAGCCGGGGATCGCGCTGTGACTCCCAAGGCCCAGGGCGTCGCCAGTAGAGGCGGCTGAGCTGTGATGTCCGGTTTCCTCACGGCTGCGTTCACCTCCCTCGCTCGCGTTACTACTATGTAAAAGGAGGCGACGGAAGAAGAAATGCTAGTCATGTGGTTGGTTGCCCTCAATTTCGACAAGAATTCGTTCTGTATCGTGGCACCCAAACCCGGAACCACTATTTGTAGCGATACAAATATTTGTTCCGTGCTGGAATCGAACTCGCGACACGAAACGCAGCAGCTAACCATCCAACCACTGCGCTAACTGTGTCGACAAAATAGAAATACAAACCCATCACGTATGCGGAGCTTCATATTAATTTGATTCACAGGGCGTAAATTGTACAGTAGGTACACTAGTCACGAATGTAACATGTTTGTCGATGCATAGAGGTGCACAAAGACACATTACGGAACTCTTGAACGCCAAACGGCATCAATGTGTTGAGTAATTACAAGCATCTTGTCATTCCTGCACAGTTTTGGTACGTTACCATAGAACTTGTTCACTATTAAGCTTAAAAGTGGAAAATAAGGTGTAAAAATACAATAGTATCTAATAATGAAAATAACATTTAAAATTTAAACAAGCCACTGACACAAAAAGAAAGCAAAAAATAAGTAAAAATTTTACTCTTTTAGCCTTTTAACTTCATTAAAAGAATCTATAATTAATATTTTAAAGATGAGCGTCACTGAGTCGCGGGACCGCAATGTGCAAAAGTACGTAACAGTTAATACCTAATAGTTTCAATGAATGAACGAACGAATGAGTATGAACTTAGTTTTTTTTTGTATATCAATCTATAGCCTACCTAGGTTCCTTACTAAGCGGTCCCGTTTTCTTTGTCGGGGGTTAACAAAAATTGAAAATAAGCTATAATTTTGGAAGTTGAAGTTGAACAATGAAGAAATAAAACTAAATAAGTACACCGGCTTCCGAAGTAAATGTTTTTTTTATTATTATTAAGACGGAACAATGCACGTTTCTATGGAATTGTACACGGGAGCCGAACCGCGGTACAATGCTTCTAATTACCGTTTTGTTGCACTAATACAGGGTGTACAGAAAAGGACGGCCAAAAAAAAAAAATTGGACCTTCCGCATAAAGTTATGATCAGCTGATCAAAGTTGGTATAGAAAGTTCAATTTTTTCCCGAATTGACTATGACTCGTTCTATTTTATCGACTGACTTACCTACCGACGAGCACCCCGATATGCCGATCACACATACACCCCGTAAGATGTCTGCTGGGGACTCAAAGTCTAATTCTCCGATTGATACAGAGAAGGCAGGCCTTCTCCCAAACATCTGACGCAAGCTCATAACGTTCGCAAGAGCATTGGCGAGTAGGAGAGCAGCATGAAAAAAGTTATACATTTCCATTGGCAGATCTGTATATATAAAAGGCAAAGTCCTGACTTATTTATTCATCAACGCTGAATCTAAACTCTTTGGCCTAAAGCTTAGAAATTTTGCACAGAGATTTCTTTATGATGATATACAAAAAACAAGAAAGGATTTACCAAAAAATCACTCTCTAAGAGGATGGAACGGGAGTTCAAAGTTTGTATCGAGAAACATATTTTCACGCAAGTGAAGCCATCGACAGAAACTGGTCTAAAATATGATCGCTCATTTCCGTGACACCCTGTATAGGTAAGTATGTACTATTGAAAACTAAAAATAGGTTGACTTTGAAATACCTTCGGGTGTCCAATGAGAAATGCCAATTACTAGTATGATAGAATACTTAATTGAATTCTGAACGCCAGAGGCGTATTATGAAACTGTTTTATTAATAGCATTAATTTGGTAGTTGCTTTCATCATAGAGTAACTTCATTACCTATTCACAGTTTCGAATGTCTTTTCATGATTTACTTGTTATCGATCAGTATAATTATTTTTCTGATAGCTACTTAAAAATATCAATATAATTGACTAAAGTTACCAATGTCAGTCAGTTGCTTGACTTTTTTGGTAGGAAATTATCAAATGACTCTTCCCACTCTGGGACAGTGTTGGCTCGAGAAGGAGTGTCTGATTTTTCTGACTAAAACCCACAGCTGTGTTCCTTCCGCGGTACCTTACTCTTTCAATCAATTTCGCAACTCTGCCAGACATTGGCTCTAGAACCCGGTGCCTTCAATTTTGCTGGTAGCTCTTTGAGACACGCGTGGTATACAACGCGCCATCGACTTGGACTTGGTCCATATCGGGTAACAAGCTACCCATTGCCCACCGACCGCAAGCCCGTGCCTACGGTGGTTTTTTTTCATTTCACCATGAGATCTTGCCGGAACTCGTTTTGCCATGCCACGACTTGTCAAGCTTGTGAGCCCAATGAAATCTTTCAAAAAAAGGAAGCATTACTAATAATAAACCAAATAGCTTGGGAGCGACCTGATCATAGTGTGATTGACGTGCTCCGCCCGGATGATGCCACCACGAATGCATTCTGGCGCAGCATTTGGTCGGTGCCCGTCTGTCACACTGAGGGTGACTGGATGCGTGATGTCGAGCGCGTGTGCGTAGCTGTACCAGAAATGGAAAAAATTGTGATTACCCCATTAGACGTAGCCAGTGCAGTTCGTCCGTTACCTAATTGGAAGTCTCCAGGTACGGACGGACTGCACAACTTTTGGTTAAAATGGTATAGTAGCTCACACGCGCATCTAGCGTCGCAATTCCAGTCATCTTTAGAATCTGGGTCGCTACCTCAGTTTCTAACAACTGGTATTACCCACCTGCTCCATAAGACAGGTAGTCCCACGGAACCCAAGAATTATAGGCCGATTACATGTTTGTCGACGGTCTATAAACTTCTTACATCCATTCTGAGAGCAAAAATTAACGTACATATAGAGAAAAACTTGATTATGTCTGCCTCTCAGAACGGATGTAGGAATGGGTCCCGTGGTACTAAGGAGCTACTCCTCATTGACATGGCCATAAGCCAACAGGTTCGTCGATCTCGCAAGGATCTGATAGACTATAAGAAGGCCTATGACTCTGTTCCCCATACATGGCTCATGAGGGTGTTGGAGTTGTATAAAATAGATGCAACTCTACGCACCTTCCTTGAGTCATGTATGAGGCAATGGAAAACAGTCCTTTGCTATCCAGGATGTCGACCGATCCAAGAGAATGATAAATCAATATGGATTAAACGGGGAATATTCCAGGGCGACAGTTTGAGTCCACTTTGGTTTTGCTTAGCCCTGAATCCTCTAAGCACGTTGCTGGAGAATTCAGGTCTAGGCTATCGGTTGAGAAGAGGTGGTCAGGTTCTATCTCACCTTCTTTACATGGATGATTTAAAACTTTTTGCCCACAACAATTTGCAACTGATGGAACTACTGAAGGTAACTGAAACTTTCAGTAGTGCCATCAGGATGGAATTTGGTGTGGATAAATGTGCAGTCATGCATGTAAAGCGAGGGAAGATTATGGAATCTGAGGGGATTCAACTCTCAGATTCCATATACCTTAGATCCCTCTCCTCGACCGAAACCTATAAGTATTTGGGTATGTCGGAAGCGTTAGGCATTAACGTTGCTGACATGAAGCAAACGTTCAAGGAGCGTTTCTTTGGCCGCCTGAAGAAGGTTCTAAACAGCCTTCTGTCAGGTGGAAATATGGTGCGCGCCTTCAACGGTTGGGTCATGCCGGTTTTAATGTACTCTTTCGGCATACTCAAATGGACTCAGACCGAGCTAGAAGCTCTGGATAGACGGGTCCGTACATTGCTGACCGCAAATCGGATGCATCACCCACGATCATCGGTGATGAGACTGTACATCCCGCGGAAGTGTGGAGGTCGAGGTTTTTTGAACGCAAAGACTCTACACAACCGCGAGGTGTGCAGCCTCAGAGAATACTTTCTCAAAACCGACGTGGGTATACACCGCGATGTGGTCGCAATGGACAAGGGACTCACCCCGTTATCCATGGCTAAAGAGAACTGGCGCAAACCTGTGGTACTTACTACTGATGACCGCAAGGAAGTGTGGAAAAGCAAGGAGCTCCACGGGCGCTTTTATCGGGCTCTTCATGAGCCTGATGTAGATTTCTCGGCATCCGTGGCCTGGTTACGTTTCAGCGACCTCTTCGGAGAAACTGAAGGTTTTGTCTGTGCAATTATGGACGACGTTATCTTAACGAACAACTACCGGAGACATATTATGAGGGACGGGACGGTTGACGTGTGTCGGGCATGCCGTCGTCCTGGTGAGTCCATCAGACATATTATCTCTGGTTGTTCTCGTCTGGCTAACGGCGAGTACTTGCACAGACATAATCAAGTAGCCAGGATTATTCACCAGCAACTTGCTTTGAAATACAACCTTGTGGATTCGGAGGTACCATACTACAGGTATGCGCCCGACCCAGTTCTCGAAAATGACCATGTCACGTTGTACTGGGATCGGTCTATCATTACAGACCGGACTATTGTAGCCAATAAGCCGGATATGGTGGTGATAGACCGATTAGCGCGCCGCGCAATGATAGTTGACGTCACCATTCCACATGACGAGAATCTCGTGAAAGCTGAGAAAGAGAAACAAATCAAATATCTCGACTTAGCACACGAGGTTGTCGACATTTGGAATGTGGACTCAGCTATCATTGTGCCGATTGTCGTGACCGCCAATGGCCTTATAGCCAAAAGCTTCGACGACCATCTGTCGAAGCTGTCGTTGCACGGTTGGATCAAGGGCCTGATACAGAAGGCAGTACTCCTAGATACGGCCCGCCTTGTGAGGAGGTTCCTGTCTCTGGAGCTCTAACCACCGGTAGCTTGGACCCTGTTCCTGACACCGGCGGACAACTATTTTTTATATTTTTAAATGTTTTTTTATTTATATGTTTATTAAAGAAATATTTAAAAATGTAATAAATATGTAAAAAAAAATGTATGGAATAATAACCAAATAAATATATATATATAAAATAAAAAAAGTATTACATAACATGGACTTATTTTTTATCATCTTTTTTCTAGTCACACATTAAATAGCATAGAGTTAATAATACTTTCTCTAAAATCCCAGAATAATAAACATGACCATTAAATTCCGGGATTTATGAAATTTCAAATTACTTTTTTGCACTTTGAATTAAATATTATATTAAAGAATCTTATTATATTTTTAGAGTTCCGCACTGACACTGATAAATTAAAGAGCTTTGTTTTAATCTAACAATTTTAGTACGCAACTCTAAAACATAATAAGATTCTTCAATTTAATAATTTAGTTTTAATTTTAACCGTCATGCTTATGATAAATTTATATATTATTTATATGATTTTAGATAAATGATATTTATTTTGCAAATAGGTTTAAAAAAAAACACTTACTCGTCAATTTTTTCATCAGTTTAAACTAGATGACGCTGGTGTATCCTAGCTAATTACCCTGTGAAGAAACACCGAAACAAATTCAAGGATCAAAGTTTCTTTTAAAGTACATACAGCAAATATATAATGGCCCAATCATATGAGAACCATGAAGATTAGTGTCCGAGATGGTCTTTTGGGGAAAGAACCACTCAGAATTGAGTGGACCTGTCCAGTAAGTGCAACTATTTATCAGTATTCGTATAGCTCAACTCAACAATAGTCCTGTATTAAGGAGCTGAACAATTGACGACCAATACCAAGGAAAAGATATTTGGGAAGGCCGCAAAAATTTTTCAGTCACGTCAAAATTAATGAAAAGAGAAAAAAGCAATCCACATAGTCCTCACTTCCACAGTTATAACAGGAAAAATATAAAATAAAATGTATCGTCCCCTATTTTTTTGAGCCTGGTAGCTGAAACCACAAATTTACGTTTGTTCCTAGTTTAAAATTTTGCATACCACTGTATTTTTAAACTTGTTTTTAATTTTATGGGCATACAAAATATTTTCGTAAACGTACCTACTGAGAAAGTACAGTCATTATAATAATGTAAATAAAATCTCTGAGGGAGTATTAGTATAGCATAGTCGGCCTTATAATGTTCCCACTGCTGGGACTCCTCCTCTCTAGGAGAGGGAACGGGCCGTAATCCACCACGCGGGCCCTGTGTGGGTTGGTGGATGTCACATGTCTTCGAATTTTTGGTTCTAAGACATGCCGGTTTCCTCATGATGTTTTCCTTCACCGTTTTGAGAGCAGAGGTAATGAAATAAACTACACAAAGTAATGCGCCTGGCTGGGTTTGAACCCGCGACCTATAACTCGTAGGTCGGGCCCGTTACCACTCGGCCACCACAGCTCTCAAGAAAGTATTAGAAGGAGGTATTATCATCTCTATGTTACTTGATTCCACGAACTGTAGGTAAATATGCTCTACCTGTTTATGACGTAGGAATACGGTGTGACCTAAGGATAATCCAATGCTATCGGTTAATCGTTTATAAATCCAATTTTTATCACTAAAATTTAATTTAGTCTGGACTTAATGTAACAAAATTATTAACATTTGGTTCATTCATTATTTTCTGTCACGTTGCTATCACAAAACCAAGGATTAAGATTAGGTTTATATTATCCATGAAAAGAGTAGATAAGTATTTTCATTACAGGGATACAGTTACCATGAAATTTGTTTTCAGGTTTTCTAGGGACGTTTAATGGAAAAGGATTGAACTTGAATGTTTTGTTAACAAAAAGACGACATAAAATGTAGGCGATATTTCATTTGTAATATAATATATTTTTTTACGGCACATCTGGCTGGTGGAGTAGTGGCCAATTTTTTTTTTTATGACCTTTTAATAAGAGTTCCAGGTCTGAGTGTCTTGTGTATGTGAGTTTAAATGTTTGTGAACGCACTCACGATAAGGGAAGTAATTCCTAGTGTGGCAACGTCTTTTTTTAAAAATATAACTTTAGATTTTATTTTGATTTTCAAGCTATCGAAGATTAAAAGTGCCATTCGAACCTCGGCTGCAGGCTGCGGATGCACGTAGTGCGTACACGCATAACACGCAGCTGTTGTCTGCAACCGCAGCCTGGAGTGATTCCTATGCTGGCTGCACATGCTAACAGTCGCAAATCTACGATTCAATCCAATATGAACGGTATCGGCTCCGAGTATTGATTATTTCGGACTTGTCTAAACAGGTTGGAGTGACGTAACTACATGCGCTTTTACTTGCGGCCACAGCACTACCTGCTGGACTACGATTGGCTGCGGCTGCAGGTCGTAACAGCACTCGCAGCCAAAGCTCGGCAGTACGTGCGGCCGGAACCACGTTCGAAATGGTTTTCACAAAAATCCATACTACATAGAAAACCAATCGTGCAGCTGCAGCCAGCTTCATGCAGCCGCCGCATGTACTGCCTGCATCCGCAACCTACAGCCATGGTTCGAATAGCACGTTAACAGCAATCTGGCTGTGGTGTATAAGAATGACTTACAAAGGAGCGGATCAGAAGAGCTTGACACAAAAGCTAAAAGGTCTATAGTCACAGAAGCGAATAAAATGAAGCTTGAAATCGTCATCCATTAAGTCGAAAGACACCCACCCCAAATGCCGCCACAATGACCGGTTCTGTGCGTCTCGCATCCACCGGGTTCCCGCGACCCACAACAGGTCATCGGTCCGACTTATGGGAGGAATTCTAACGGTCAATGATGATGATTACATTTTGCCGAAGTGCCCTAACACGAGATCTTAACGTGATCCGTTTGACGACCTAAACTGAACTGTTAAAGGGATGGAGCTATATAGGGTGTATAGCTCCATCCCTCTTTCTCACTCGCACGTCTTACATTTTAACACGTTATGGTAAGGCCCCTGAAGCGGCAACAACGGTATATCGAAAGATTTAATGTTAAAAGATTTAGCGTTGAAAGATTTAGCGCTGAAAGATTTAGCGCTGAAAGATTTAGCGCTGAAAGATTTAGCGCTGAAAGATTTAGCGTTGAAAGATTAAGCGATGAAAGTTTTCCAATAACGTGGCATCCTACGTGGGCGATTCAACGCGAGTGCGGTTGCGAAGCTATCCGGCACGGTTCACGAGAAGTGGTCAATTTGTAAGTAAAAAGAATTAATGATAAGATATTAATTAGAACTTTAGGGATTTAAATGATTGATGAAGTTTGAAAATTACGTGGCGTGTCACGTCACGTGGTAAACATTACCATTTTCCCTACAAGAATATTTTCTAATAGAGTAATAGTTGTCTGAATAATAAATCATATTTTTTAGTAACGTACTTTAGATTGTTTTTTTAGTACTTTAGGAATTTAATTTTAATTTTATAAGTTAGTTTTAAATACGTGTAGATTAGATTTAAGTTTCTGTAAAATTGTTAGTATTTTGGTGTACAATAATTTGTTGTGTTTTTTTGCAGGAATAGGTTTTCTCTAAGCCCACGCTTGTAAAAATGCAAATGTCGCCTAAAAGTTCTCAAACTCAACTGAAAATTATTTTATTTCACATAGGTCTGCAAGTGCCCATACTTGTAAAACATCAAAAACTAGCGCACGGTTCCAAATGGTCGCTTCCTATGAAGAAGAATGGCAAGAAACTCTATGGTTACTCTTTTAAAAAATTTAAAAGACTACATTTTTTAAAAGAGTACTGTACAATTTACATTTTGTATACTTACATAATAATTGTTCCTAAAAAGGGTCGATATACCTATGTATAAATATTTGTTGTGTCCATTACATTGGAAATCGATCCTAGTTGGACTAGACCCTGTCACCAGAATACAAACCAGCGAAAAACCTATACATAAAATCATCCAATTTGCCATCAAACAGAAGTAAATTTGAAGGCGGGAACGCGATACGTCAGAGCGGCCGACCGTCAACACAACACGATTTGCGAAATTGAACGGAAGGGCTAGAATGCCCCACAAGCCCGACCCGACTACTTTGTCGGGTAATCTTTATAATGCCAACGAAGGAAGGCGATTTATATTGTACGTCCAATAAAATACTCACTTTGAAACTTTTTCGTTTATATTCGAATAAATCGCCGAACTGAACACAATGGCTGAAAGATAGCAGTGAATGAGATATTTTATTATGTAAAAGACAACAGTAAACAATCTAGAAGACATTGATAAAATACAAGCTATCGAGATGAACAATCAGATTTGAGATAAAGTAATCATTCTGGTGTCATCTTATGTAACACCGACAAAGACCCAGTTATCAATCATTTCCTAACTATCTGCAAGATATTGCTACTCGTAGACGTACAATACCTTGATAACACATAACAGATGTAATCATAGGATTGCTAATTGCAAATTCCTTATCACTAAACTATAATAGGTTATTAGCATTGTTTGTGCAGTTGGCTAAAGACCCATAATGGGTTAATACAAGAAATACATTAAGAGAGAAAGCGGTGCTTATCTAGCTAAATATTGAATTAATGTTAACATTAAACTAAGTTCAGTGGTGGCCGAGTGGTAACGGCCCCGATTTACGAGTCGTAGGTCGTGGGTTCAAACCCAGTCAGGCGCATTACTTTGTATAATTTATTTCATCACCACTGCTCTCAAAAAGGGGTGAAGAAAAAACATCGTTTTACCAATCCGCACTGGAGCCGCGTGGTGGATTAAGGCCCCAGTCCCAGCAGTAGAAATATTAAAAGTATGCTATGCTATTAAATTAAACTTTAGCGCGGAGAAGGTATAGAGTCCCGCAAACCGTTTGAAAAGAAGGGATCCTCCGACCAGACGGGTATTATGTCCGATACTTGATTTCGGGTTGTTGTAGGTATATTATGTTAATTGCGGAAAACGGTTATCCTGCGATGCAGGATTTAATATGTTAAATTAGGTCCTATGTGGCGCTATCACGGAGGACACGGTGGAGCACTCGGTAGAGGTGTGCTCCGCTTGGGCAGAGCACCACCGTGTCCTCACGGGCGCGGCCCTCACACCCCAGCCACCGGAATCCCGATCCCGATTTCCGGCCACCGTAGGCGCGGATTTGCGGACAGCGAGCTACCTGCTATTGTAGCTCGCCATCCGATCGTCCGGTAACCGTCCGGACCGAGCCCAAGTAGTCGATAGCGCGTACTGTTCCATGCGCGCCTCAAGGAGATGTCAGCAAACCGGGGCTCAGCTGGGTCGAAGTCTACTGGGCCCAGGAGTAGTGTGAAAGCGAAACCCGAGGCCCTGGGACGAAGGCAACGAAGGAACAGGAGTGGGTTTTTTAGTCAGTAAAAGTCTGACACACCCTCTCGCTTCGCTTAATTGCGGGAGGGTGTGTCAGACTTGGATGATTTTCCCACTGAAAAAAAAAAATGTGGCGCTATAGATTTCGCTACAATAGCATTAACCTTAGCATAATATACCGCCCGCCGCCGGGATTCCGATCCCGATTTCCAACCACCGTAAGCGCGGGCTTGCGGACGACGAGCAATGGGTGGCTCGCCGTCCGACTGTCCGGTAACCGTCCGGACCGAACTCAAGTCGTCGACGGCGCGTACTGTTCCAAGCGCGCCTCAAGGAGATGTCAGCAAATCGTAGGGGCCCAGCAGGGTCGAAGCCTACTGGAGCCACGGGTAGTGTGAAAGTGAAACCCGGAGCTCTGGGACGAAGGCAAAGAAGGAACAGGAGTGGGTTTTTAGTCAGTAAAAGTCTGACACTATCTCCCGCCCCGCCCAAGAGCGAGATTTGTCATAAGATGATTTTCCCACCCAATAAAAAAAAACATAATATAATATAACGATGATGTGTTTCTATGTGCTTTTAGGGTTCCAAAAATCTGAATGAAAAAAAACGGAATCCTTATAGGATTACTCGTGCATCCGTCTGTCCATTTGTCACAACCAATTTGCTCCGAATCTTGTGAACCGATTCAGTTGAAAAATGTGACCCAAATATGGACGTGTAACGAAAATTAATAAATAAGGAATCACAATTTTTTTTCAAACTGTTGGTACCGTGCGACATATTAATTGAAAGGGTTTACTGTAAGAATCCCAAATATTTATATTTTTTTATAATTTTAAAATAAAACGTTTGTAAGTTATTTGACAAAATTACCTCTTAAAATACAGGAATGAGTTTATTAGAGATTTACCATTAAACAAAAAGTGCATGAAACTGCGACTCGCTCTAGGCCGGTTTTTTTTTTAATAAGTGAGGTAAAGAAATATGAAAAATTAAATTGTTTTGTACACAGGCACACTATGAAGAAACAAGATGTAAGTAGAAACTTAGTTTCTTAAATGTTACGGGGTCAAATAGGCCCCTTACCGTCATAACGATAGTTTTCTAACGAGTCTTAAACGCCCCGTACCTTAGGAAATAATACAAAAACTGAGCAAGTCGGACTCGCGCACTGAGGGTTCCGTACAAACTTACCTCTGAAAAAAGTTCAATCGGTTGAGTTCAACGTATTGAGTTACGAAGATTTTTCCGAATCGCATTTTTTTTTGTGACGTAACTACTAATTTTCAGTTTTCAGATTTATTCCTATACTTGTACTATGAGACCTTTCTTCATGCGGAAGTTCAGGATTCTAGGTCAACGGGAAGTACCCTATGAATTTTATTTCCCTTGAGAGTATCGAAATACGTTTTTTGCGACATAAACGACCGTATCATTATTTTTTAGTTAACTCAGAAGTTTGATTTTTTCACAGCTTTGATTGATCGTAAACCTGAGTATATGGTTTTAATTTCAACTCGATAACTCCACGCGTTCCCGAGATAGAGGGTCTGGACAAACAGACAGATGGGCTTCAAAGTGATCCTATAAGGGTTCCGTTTTTTTTTGAGGTACAGAATCCTAAAAAGAAAAAAATAATAACATTGTGCGTTTTACGGCTGTGCTAATTAAGTCCAGCAGTCCAGGTAAAACGCAGATAATCCTAATCCATAGATTAAGACTATCTGCCCAACACGTGTAGAGTCATATTTATTGGAGGTCGCTTATATGTGTACAACTGGCAACTGTGATTAATATTATTATTTACATATGATTGCCAAAGATTTAAAATTAATATGATTACGGTTTTATTGTACTTTGACTACTTATTCTTGATTCTTTATTGTACACAAAAACATACATAGTACACGGAGATAATACATTATAAGCAGAGGCGGATCGTGAAATTGTTGGACTCTGGGCTAACACTACTTGGAGGCCCACCTAAGTAATCAAATTAATTGGCATTTTGTTAAAAAGAAGTTTATATTTTTTCTTACAGTGTACCTTTTCGACAACGACCGATCACTGTAGAAATGTCGTCCTAATGGAACAAGAGATCACGAGTTACTATAGCTAACTTGAAAGTCTAAATATACTTCGTCTTGTGGTTTTCTGTGAGAAATTGCCCTGTGCGAGAAGACCGCCGACTAAACACTTAGTTTTTGTAAATGTGTATCATTATAGATTGTTTTTAATGAGAACTGGGGGCCCCTTATATCCCTGGGGCCCTGGGCTGCAGCCCATTTAGCCATTAAGTAGATCCGGCCATGATTATAAGTACAAAGGCGAGCTTAACTCAACAATGAGTTTTCTCCCAGCAAACCTTTGAGTTACAGAGTGAGAACACATTCGAGGGTAGGAATCAGTGCACAATATAATCCTTACAATGACTAAATTTAAAATATAATTATATACTTATGTCAACTGTGTGTAGAAATAAAGACCACTTCAATCTCCATGAAAACTCCCATTTATTTCCATCAATATTAATAACTCTCTGCCGTGTTGGGTCAAACTGTAAGTGCAGAGAGTAATTTTAATAAATAAATAAAACCTTGACAAAAGGAAAAACAACCCAAAAAGTCTGTATGCAGAATGCGCATATTACAGCATTGTGAGCAAACTATAGTAAAGAGTAGGTAACAAGTATTGGATTACGATTTTGTTTGCTATTTCCTGTTTATTGGTTGTATATATTTAATCTCTTTTTGAGAAAATAATTTGACTGTTACTACAATAGTAAAACTCGTAATTGTGAATTTTTTGACATTGCGGTAAAATTTTTTTTTTCTTAAACTGAAAATGGTGGCCATGGACTAGCTAGATTACTTTAATAAAAATAAAAATTAGGTTGCTTACTATAAAGAAAGAAAAAAATTTTTTTTTTAATGTAAGATTTATTTATATATTTTTAAACTTATTACTTATTTTTTTACTTGTATAATGACGAATACACGTCTATGAAGCTTCGCACTCGTGGACAGTGGGTCTTAGAGTGTGTCTAAAAAGTGAAGACAAATGAATTACACAGTGACACATACGGTAGAGCCATAGAAATATAAAAAACAGGGTAGAGCCAACAATGTAGAAACGTAAATGAACGTACGGCATTTTAATTCGATTTTTTTTTAAGTCGTGAAACAAATCCTTTTTGGACCTATTGCTAACAGCATCTGCAGGCAAATAAAGAAGTGATGTAACGAATATTCACATTCACATTCGCGGATATTAGCACATTTTCTGACATTCGCATTCGTATTTCGCATGTTCCTTGCGAATACTGTTAATGTTTGACGAACGTTTCTGACAAACAAAAAGGAAATAATATACCTATTGATTGAATGGATATAGACTGACAATACAACTGATATAATTTTTCAATTTTATATTTAATTTAATATTTTTTTATCACACAACTTCGTTGTCGACTGGAAGTGTGCCCAAAAGACTGGCTGCGACGTGGCAATCCACATTATAGGGCAATGCTTACTCTGACCGAAGTAAAAGCCAGCTCTTGGGTCTCGCGAAGTGTTAAATAAGCGTTTGGATATTTTTTAAAAAAGCGAATTAGCACTCGGACCCACCCGCACGGCTCATGAGTAACATTTGACATAACTTAATTTTTAACTGTATTTAAATTTTGTATGTCAAAATTGGTAGAACATAATGAACTAAGTATTTACGCAACACTAGAAATATACTTTTTATGTATTTGTATTCAGCAATAAAGCTTTTAAATAAATTAATTACTTTCATTATAAATTCAAATTCTATTCTATAATTGCGCAATCCTATAAATGTATGCTTTTTTATCTCTTTCGGGTCATCTCTTTCGACGTCACTGTATCACGCTTACGTGCTGCGCCTAGGTCTCAGCGATTTCGCAAGACCTCGTACACAATCAGAGTGATTTGACGTTGACCGTTGCTCCCAACACGTCGAGAACAATTTATAACGTCCTGTAGTTGTAAGACATTTTGTATGATAGGTACATCTACACTATCTACACTAATATTATAAAGAGGTTTTAAGTTTGTTTTTTTGTTTGTTGGAGGTAATCTCTGAAAGTACTGGTCCGATTGCAAAATTTTTTTTCACTGATAGCGTTATTCCTGAGTGACACAGGCTATATTTTATACACGCGGTCGAAGCCGCGGGCAAAAGCTATGATTTTGTTACCCGTATTATAAAACAGGTGTATAGAATTATTATAACTATTTTACGAAGGCGATTATTTGGTCTTTTGTGTAGATCCACGTGGACATTATTCCCATATGCATAAGTTAACTTTCAATGACAACAAGCGCTCCTAATATTCGCAAACAGGAAAATGTGACATGTGAACCAACACACACATCCAAAGCAATTCCGGCTTGTTGAGATGTCACTATCTGACACTCTCTTTAGTCTCAAGTATCAAATACCTAGGGATGTACATCGAGTCAAATCTTTCCTGGCATTCACATATTGAGGCTTTATGCTCGAAGACAAGGAAGCTTATTTGTCTGTTCAAGGAATTGAGACATGCTGCTGATCCTACAACCTTGTCCTTAGTTTACCAAAACTTATGTGCATCGATCCTCATGTATTGCATTCCTGTATGGGGCCTTCTGCTTCAAGCAGAGCGTGCACAAAGGGCAATTCTTAATGTTATGCATTTTAAGCGAAAAGATTACCCAACTACCCAGCTGTACTACGAATCCCAAGTCCTCACCGTGCGGCAACTATTTCTTTTGCGTGTAGTCTTACGCCGTCAATCCATGCTCCCACTAGACTCTAACATCCTTCTTAGACGTCGAGGTTTTCCGGTCAGTGACTCCCTATATGGTCGGACCGCTTTCGCAGGTCATCAATTCATTATCTTAAGCGCTCGCATTTATAATAAGATTCACCATCTGATTAGTATTTATACATTAAACAAATATTTACTTAAAACTAAGTTATGTAATTGGTTGCAAAAATTGTCTTATGATTACTTATACCGAATCATTACTAACAATCATCGCATAACTATTCCCCTATACTGTTACACGTCTATATAAAGGCTATCTTAATTGTACCTAACATCATATTTTTGATTATCTCTAAGGAGGAACTGGCTCCTGAGATACAAGTATATATTTTATTTAGTTTAGGAATCAAATGTTCATTTTATTTCCACTGATCAGTGTTTGTACAACTATTATATCTGTTCATGTCATTATATACTGTTACTGTGTGTGTTAAACGTAAAAGATAGAGCAGCATATAGGTACCTACTAACAAATGTACCCTATTCCCTAAGATTGATATCTATTAGACAACTTTTGGATGGACTGCAATGACTAAGGTGCCTTGTGCGAGTTATTAATATGTGAACACTTACTGTTAACACTAGTGGATTACGGCCCATTCCCTCTCCTACAGAGAAGGCTTGAGGAACAGTGGGAACATTATAAGGTTGATTATGCTATGAACGCGATCTACACGTTTACCGCGTTTAGCTCTCCAGATTGGTTAAGGCGGCCTAGTCGGTGCGTCGGACGTCACGCGCAATTGTCAACTCGTACTAGGCACTCTTACTACTAGACTTTTTGTAACGAATTTTTTGAGTTCCGTACCTCAAAAAGAAAAAACGGAACCCTTATAGGATTACTTTATTGTCCGTCCGTCTGTTTGTCTGTCTGCCTGTCAAGACCGTTAATCTCGAGAACGTATGAGGTATCGAGTTGAAATTACAACTATGAACTCGAGTACGGTTCTTTAAAGCTGTGAAAAAATCAAACTTCTAAGTTAACGAAAACAAAAGATACGGCCGTTTATGTAGCAAAAATGTTTATGTAGCCTGACATACAGGTCCAACCTAGTTCAGGCAAAAATGCAATGTATGCGTTATAATTGTTTTTATTTATCTTAATTGAAATGTGCTACTCTATTCTGTTCTGTTCTGTTCTGTTCTGTTCTGTTCTGCTCTGCTCTGCTCTGCTCTGCTCTATTCTATTCTATTCTATTCAAAAAACGTATATTTTGACACTCTCAAGGGAACCAAAATTCAAAGGGACCCATAATCAAGAAATTTGGCATAAAGCAAAGTCTTATAGCAAAGATAATAAACATAAAACAAAGAATAATAGAATAATTCTGACAACAGTAAATTTTTGTTACCTACGTCACAAAAAATTGCGTTTCGGAAAAATATTCGAGAATTGAACAGACTATTTACATAAGTGACTTTTTTTTTATAAAGCAGTTTTGCTAATATTCTAGATTGTTTAGTGGTTTAGTGTTTGATTTCCCTGGGTAAATAGAGGCACATGAGACACTGTACTCTATTTTGTTTAGTTTGGATGGCAAAGTAGGAACTTTAAACCTAACTAGGTAGGTACCTAGTTAGGTGGTATAGTTTGGTCATACTATAAGGTAATCAATGTCATTGTGTATTCATTGTAAAAAGGGATAGTGCTCTTCATCCTGTATAGCCTTATCATTGTCTCACCCTGGCACTATGCTGGCTTTCACACGCCAAAGTATGGCTCCAGGTGCTTGCATTACATCGCCAGCTTACTCGTAATTGTTGTCCAAAAAAATATCAAAACTCAAAACAATGTAAGCGTGGTCAACACGAATGCTAAATCCACCTGTCTGTTTCTTCATGTTTAAGTATTTTACTTGCTACAGTATAACGCTAGAGTACCACTTCGAAGACCCTCTTGACTTCTGTTGCAGAGTATTTTAAAGTTCGGCTGTAGTTTGAGAGCCGTCAAGTTGAAAAAGCCATCAGCGGACATTGAAAATGTTCAAGATTTTTTGCACTTAGCGAGATATGACTCATACATCGAGTTGCTTCTAGATTAATTTCATGAATAGGTAAAGACATAACAAGACGCAAAAACAAAACAAGAACAATGAGGATTTGGCAGTAGGTACAGTAATTAACCCCTAAAAAATTCAAGGTCTCAAAATATTGATAAAATCATTCGCATATTATTGTTTGTTTTTGATGAAGCTTAAGGCCCCTCGCGTACGGGGACTTTTTGTAGCGATGCTGTAGCACGTCCCCATCGATACAGTTGCGATGCTGTGGCGCGTTAGTAGCGCGTTGGCATCTTTTCTATAGCGCTTGCAAATGCGACTAACGCGTTTTAGTAGCGATGCTATCGCGCATTTACGAAACGCGCGAGACCGGTATAACCAATTGAAATATCATTGTTATTTTAAAAACCAGACGGACTTGTTTATTTTTAAATGTATCTAATTGTATAAAAGGAGGAACTGACTGACTGACATATCGACAGATAGCGGAAACTATCGGGCCTAGAAACGCAAAACTTTGCACAAGGTGTATTTTATGAGGTAGGCGAGCACTAAGAAAGGGGTTTTTATGAAATCATCTTTTAAGGCGGTTTTTTTTTATTAATGCGGTGAAATGGGGGAAGTTCGTTTGTATACAAAATTTAATTTGTTGGACCCACATTCCTAAAACTTAGCATAAATACTAACCTAAATAAAAAAATAACAGTTTTTGTTATTCGTTTTCCCAAACTACCTCTATAAAACTATTTAGGAGGTGTTAAAGGTTACAACGGAGAATCTTATTCCTTGGGTTAAAAAACTTGAAATTTGGTACAAATTCTAATCAAAATAAAGGGCCGCCATTATTAGTTTTTTAAAACTATCCTCTAAATACGGTTTTAGAGGTGTTAAAGTTTTTATGAAAACCTTACAAATGAAGTCGATGATGAAATATTACACAGTTTAAGTTTATAGCATCAGTAGGTAAGTCTAGTACATTCTGTAATTAAGGCGTATAGTCCTTTGATCATCTGGCAATTAAATGCACACATAATCGTACTGCCTAGGCGGCGGTACGAGTATCTGTGTTTTTAATTCCAGCTAGCTACGCCCGGATAGAGCCCCGCTGATCTTTAAGTCCATTTTCTTTGCGAAATATTGATCGATTTACATAAACCATGTACATTTTGAAGAATACTTAACCAGTTTTTTTTTTGTGTAAACATATTTCTAAAGATCAAAGCCGTTGGAACGGAGTAAGGAAAACAAGCGAAAAAATATCACGCTGTTAATTAACAAAAAAATCATATATTTATAAAGGTGTAAATGAATTTATCATAAACATATATTTTTTCAAACCTATTGAATTAGCCTTTACCGAGGAGTAGGCTTCAGAAAGTCACCATTTTATAGCACTGCGCGGGAGTTAGGGCCTTAAGTGGACGTAATAATATCGGGTCAATTTTTTATGACTTGTTTCTTTAAAAGGACATTCTGTCCGGTTATTTACATGAGAAAAAAAGTTGTTTGAGTCGACGGGCACCTGCCTCTATTAGTAGGTACTTTATGAGTATTTATTTACCTTTTTAAACTCGTAAAATATGGGCTATGTTTATTTATAGTTAGTGCGTTTCAACTTTGAATCCAATGGTCTTTTTATTTTAGGTGGGAAATTATCCAATGACTTCTCTCGCTCTAGAGTGGAACGAGAGGGCGTGTCAGACTTTTACTGAATAAAAGCGAGTCCTATGTTCTTTTTTTATTGTCGTTTCCGTTTCAGAATCGAACTCATGACCCCAGTTGGCTTCGACTTTGCTGGGCCCAAGTTTTATTAGAGACCCTACGGTTTTGCTGACATCTCCTTGACACTCGCGTGGAACACAACACACCTTCGACGACTTGTTGAATCCAATGATCTGGTTTATACGATTAATTACACCTACATTTGTTATTAAAATACTATAAAATTTAGAAATTCCTTAGTTTCTTGACGTTCAAAATTAATCTCTCCTCATGAGGTTCTTTTTCTGTGTAGACTGGCCTGGGGCCCAAGTCTGCTATTTTTATAAATTCGTCATTTCAACACGATCCCATTGTCATTTTGCTAAAAGTTCGTAATTTGATAATTCATAATAGTCGATCATTGATCGGTCAATGATCTTGTGGTAGAATGATAACATCGAGCTGTGTCGAAACAAATTAAAAGCAATGACTGCACAATGACGTTCTAATGGTAGGTCACTGATCAAAGGAACAGTCAAAATTTTGGCAGTTATCCGCATACGTCAAATATTAATTTATCACTATGAACGAGATTACCGTTCTATGCCATTTCTTTCAATGGAGTGTCAGTGGTTGTCCATTGGAAAGTCATAATGACGACATTATATTAGTAGATTACCAAACTTGTCAAAATCAACAATTATGAAGTCAATGATAGACCATTCTGACACTATTGTAATAGCAGACTTAAGGCCCTGTTAGTCTAGTGGTTAGTGGCCCTGACTGCAATGCCGGAGGCCGTGGGCATGATCATTTGTTCTGTATCTGGGTGTAATTTATCTATAATATGTATGTATTTAGAAATATGTAAGTATTTTTATCAGTTGTCTAGTACTCATAACACAAGCTCTGCTTAGTTTGAGACTATATGGCGTTGTGTGATAGTTGTGGCATATTATTATTATTATTATGTGTGACGGTAATTTTCCGTCGTGATTCTGATTGAATATGTGAAAAACATAAAATATTTGGTATCAACTAGCGGTTCTGACAGATGTCGTCGTCCTGCCCGAAAGCTGTCTATTCGTCAGAAAAAAAAATTAAGAACCCACTAGCAGCGTCACATTTTCGTTTCCGATTTCATTCATTTCCGAAGCCAACTTGCAGAGAGTTGCCTTCGGTCTCTAGTACGCCTTCCAAAGGTCCAGGACCTTAGGGTCCTGACATGTATAAATGCATAAAAAAATAATAATAATATGTATGTATAGGTATGTGCCCGACCTAGTTCTCGATAATGGTGATATCACATTGTACTGGGATCGGTCCATCATCACTGACAGGACTTTTGTAGCCAATAAGCCTGATATACTGGTGGCGGGCCGTAGCGAGAGGCGTGCAATTATTGTTGATATATTCGTTCCTCATGACGAAAACCTCGTGAAACCCGAGAAAGATAAACAAATCAAGTATATTGACATGACTCGCAAGGTTGTTGTCGACATGTGGTATCTGGACTCAGCGATAAATGTACCGAGAGTCGTGTCGGCCAATGGCTTAATAGCCAAGAGCCTCGACCAACATTAGAAGGCTCAAGTTTGGCGGCTGGATGGGAAGAAAGCGATACTCCTGGTCACGGCTCGTAAAATTTTGAGGATCCTTTCTCTGGAGCCCTGACCGCCAGTAGCTTAGACCCTGTTCCCGATACTTGTGGGAAACTGTTTTTTTTTATATATTCTTAAATGCTTTATTTTTGAAATATTAAAAATTTAACTAATATGTTTATGTAAATGAAATAAAGATAAATAATAAGAAACTGAGATGAAATTGTGCAATTTGCATGTGATTTTTTTTCTACAAAATTTACAAAACATGTCATTATTGTCATGCATATTGATTACGAGTTTATTGAGTGAGCAGATGTTACCTACGTCACAAACACATCTGTACTAGTTTTTGCCCGCGACTTCGTCCGTGTGAATGACGGATATTGCTGACGTGAAGTCGAAGTCGATACCAGATAAAAAGTAGCGTATGTCTTTCTTTCGAGTTCAAGTTTACTCCGTACCAAATTTTACAGTTTATTCAGTTTATTCGTGAAAGCGTGACAAACAGACAGATAGCCCGTAAGCTGTCACGTTGCCGAAAAAAATTCCAATCCAATTGGCCAATTTTATTTTCAAACCATCTAGACTTCTAAAGACTAACTAAAATATATACACAAAATTTCATCCAAATCGGATGAGTCGTTTAGAAGGAGTTAGGTGATAAACACACGCACAGAAGAATTATATATTTGTATACTAGGTTCTGCCATTGGCTAACCGGCGTGAAAGTAGGTTTCACCATATATAAACTTTGGACCCCCGTTTCAGCCCCTTAGGGGGTGAATTCTGGAAAACCCTCTCTTAGTGCTCGCTTACTTCATAAAAGAAAACTTTGTGCAAATTTTCACGCTCCTCGTCCTAATAGTTTCTGCTGTGCGTTGATATGTCAGCCAGTTTCTCCTTTTATATGTGTTACCGGCAATCTGTATAATACAGGTATTCTATAAAATAACTATAAAATGTATGGAATACCTGGGGGGTACAGGCAATGGTTCACCGGCAATGTGTAAATAAATAGATTTTAGGTCTATATTTATCAATGTTAACCGGCCTACCTATGAAATTAATGTGTGTAAAAACGAGAACAGGACACTAGGTGACGTAATTTTAGGGCACCCCGACACGGATAGGTTAGGTTAAAAGGCTAAGGTGGGAGCGAAGTGGAGTGGAGCTCATGCTCTAGGCTGAGTACAGGTACATTATCAAATTAAAGTGAAACTTAAAATTCTTCTGGCTATAAGTAACATAATGTACTTTTCTTACAAATACTCAGATTAATTTCTGTTTGTGGGGTAAAAGCAAGGCTCCTATTTCCGGATGATTATTTAAAAAAAACCTCGAAGTCTAAAGCGGGAGCTCTGCTTCCGCCTTTGCCTTCTAATCTAACCTGCCCGTGTCGGGGTGCCCTAAAAATTACGTCGCCTCCGTCCCTGCTTTCGTCTTTTACATCGTTACCTGCTGCGCATTCGGTATTGTATAGAATACCTAGGCAAAGTATAAAATAAATAATATTTCATACATTACCTACACGTTCAAGGCATTCTATTGGTACATTATTTATTTATTTATTATTTATATCTTTATTCCAAAAAGGTAAGTAACTTTTAAGATAAGCCCCACAACCGTTGCAGTGGTTTGACTGTGGGGTCGGTGAGTCTCTAGACATACTTAAATATACTTAAAACATTTCTAAATAATATAATCTTAATTAGCGTCTAAATCTATTTGTGTTTGTTTCACTCCTTATGTCTGCCGGCAGACTGTTCAATAGGTATGGTATTCTCTTTTTTAGTGTTCTGTCACCATTGCCTAAGTATTGTATAAAATACCGAATTATACCGATTGCCGGTAAGATATATATAGATAAAAATATAGTATGGACAGTGAGCCGCTAAAATATTTGTACAGTGAGCCATTAAATAGTGCAGCACTATTTGCCTTAACTCTTGAGTCCTTGAACTTTGGATCCAAATGTATTTGTGTTTGACATTCACACTGCAATGCAGGTTTTAAAAACAATAAAAATAAGTAGTTTTTCTTTTTACTGCGTGTTTGCAGTTTGAGAACAAGACTCATCTTAAGATGATTTGTAATTATTATCAGCCAACAACAGTCCTTTCCAGGATCTTGCCAATCGCACACTATGATTATCAGCATGAATCTAGGGTACTTTCATCCAGTTGCTTTCCGTCAAGCATGATTAAATATTATTATTATTATACTAGCTGACACGGTGCCTGGAGGACACGGTGGAGCATACGATAGAGGTGTGCCCCACCTGGGCAGAGCACTACCGCGTGTCCTCGTAGGGGTGATCGGCGGCACCGATCTCTCGCCTCGAGCCTTGATACAGGGCCAGTACAGGCCATGGTCCGGAGCGAGGAGGAGTGGCAGACGGTCGCGTCCTTTTACGAAACAGTAATGCTAGCAAAGGAGGAGAACGCACGTGCACGCGCGAGGCAAACGTCCTCGCGCCCCAACTGCCAGGCCGAGCCCAAGTTGTCGACGGCGCGTAGTGTTCCACGCGCGCCTCAAGAAGATGTCAACAACCGTAGGGGCCAGTAGGGTTTTGACCCTACTGGCCCCTACGGTTGTTGCTTGTTACGGTTGTTGTCTCCAGTAGGCTTTGGCCTACTGGGGCCATAGGTGTTGCGAAAGAGATCCTCGGGCCCTGGAAAAATTACAAAGAAAGAACAGGAGTGGGTTTTTAGTCAGTAAATGTCTGACACTTTCTCTCGCTCCGCCCAAGAGCGGGGTATGTCATTAGATGATATTCCCACCCGAAAAAAAAAACTGACACGGTAAACGTTGTTCTGCCATATAAGGAAAGAATGTGGGGTAGGCGTAAAGGGTAATAATAGGCTTACGACCTGTACTCAACACTACACAAAAAAATCATAAAAATTGGTCATATCGCGCCGTTTCGGAGGAGTTCGATTGACACTACGAAATTTTTATACATTAGATCAGATTAGATTAGATAATTAGGTACTAGCTCGTATGTCCCGCTATTAGACAAAGGCCTCCCTCCATTCCTTCTAACGATCCGTCTAGTCCAATAGGACTAGACATGTCTGCCGCATGACTGACAAGCTGTAGGTCCGTAAAACACAGGGTTAGTGCCCTGATATAACGAAACGTGGTCGTAGCAGACCGTGGTCTGTGACGACCTCGATTCAATCAATAGATTGAATAGAATAATATAACATTTTCTACCATTGGATAACCCAACGTACGGCGAGTGTCCACCCTTATATTGTTAACACCGATACGATCTGGTCTAAGCGTTTTACCTTGTCGTTTATACCGCGTACATTGAAGGATTGGAACAATTTGCCTGTTGCGGTCATTATAATCTGACGGCAGCATCTTATAATTAAGGTGTCTTCAAGGCTAGAGTAAATAGGTTCTTAATAAAGTATTGTGCTTAACTATCATCGATTGCATCACCGCGGTGGCACCGCAGTCAAACACTATTTTATATATATAAAAAAAAATTACAACAAAAAATAACCGTCTTCACTAAAAACAAAACACTAAAAGGATCAAAATAACTTAAATTTCGGAAGACAGTGTTTCGCGGTATTGTTTGTTTCTTATTTAACACCAACTTCCGAAATTATTGTTTTTTTGATCCTTTTAGTGTGTAGTGAAATTAGTTTTTTTTTGTAAAAAGATTTTTATTTCACACTTTTTAGTTGCGTTACACATATAACCAGAGTGCCTATTTCTCAGCAGATCAATTCGATAGTACCTTATAGCCAAAGTGCATATCATGACAGTTTTAATAAGCCCAAAAACGGTCAAGATACATTGATTAATTACGTAGTTCCAGTGCCTATCTTCCGGCTCCTTCATCATCATCAGGTCATTTCGATGATACCATTTTCAACATAACTATTCAGAAATATTTATTTATTTGTATTGCCATAGTCGCTTACCTATCTTCATTGTGATATCTATGTGAGTATTAAGTTCAGTTGGTCATTTCTGGTCTTCTTCGTCAGTTCCATTTCATCAAATGTTACTTTTTGACTGTAAATGCTTAAGTCCTCGATGAAAATACCAAAATCACTATATAGTTGCCTATAACATTTGAGCAGTTCCCTCGATTACTCACGGATCCCATCATCAGAACTGGATTTTGAAAAAAATGGGGCCAATCTTAAAGCATATCCTTTAAGCGAAAAAAAAAATGATATTTGCAAATTGGTCCATAAACGACGGAGTTCTGAGGTAGCAAGACATAAAAAAAAAATACAACCGAATTGATAACCTCCTCCTTTGTTTGAAGTCGGTTAAAAAACATCATACCTGAACCAGTATTGTATTTGCTAATAAATATCCGTAGATGTTAAAACACTTTACCATAAATACTCTACAATAGTTCGACAACTCTATTGTGTTTAATGGCAACAGATTACAACTATAGCTTAGAACTAATTATGCAGATCAATTAAGGTCATTGAACGCAATTTCTGACAGGACTAGTAATACAAATGCAAATTTCAAGCAGTATTTGGTATTTGCTCCCTACGTTTGTGGTTGACTTAGAAATTATAGTTTACATGAAGTCGGCTTTAATTAAAAGCTACTGGTATAATTGTTAATTACCACTTCCAAGTACAATAGCAATTAATTCAATCTGTTAAGGCTTCTCGATTCTAACTACATAGTTGGTATTAAATTGGGTACATATTGTTTTGTAAATGTTTTTTGAAAGAACAAATAACTATTGCAGTTTTTAAAAGAAGAGTAAAAGAACAATATCTTTTTATTTCCTCATAGTTGCATATTAGTATGTATTATTTTATTATATTATTTAGTATGTATTTTTGTGATATTTATTTTAATATGTGTATGTATATATATTTATGATAGTATATCTGTTTTTCATTTTTTTTTTGGATGTTATATTATTTCATTGTTTACTGTGTATTTTGTGTGTACCAATTTTTCTTTTACTTCTACACACAGTGTCTACATCTCTATTTTCTCTAACTCTCCTTTCGCAGGTATGCTGGAAGAGATTTCTTTAGAAATAAGCATCACCTTTGTACTATTCTTCTGTTTCCTTCTTCTTTTCTTTTATTATTGTGTGTACATAAATTGTTAAATAAATAAACAAATACCAATATTTTTTTTTCTAAAAACAAACAAAACAAAAGTCGGGGCGTGGTGGGAATATCTCGCTATCTCTTTTGCACACACTTAATCTAATGGCGGTGACGTCACATTTCAGCGTGTGAATCCTTATTCTGTTACTTGACAGTTTCTCCTTCCTTTATATTTGAAATATTTCTAACAGCCAGGTACTTTTTGATACAAATTGTTAAAAAAAAAACTGATTCCAATTTTGCATTTTCAAATTCAGAGTTCTAAACGAGAAAAGCCAGGGGAATTAAAACTATGATGAAAAAAACAATGTTAAGTAAATAAAATTTAATCAATAGCCGTGCATTTTAGTGACCACTTATTGATACTATTACAACATAAAGTTTCTTGCTACGTGCTCGAGAAGAAATTAACAAAGAAGGTGTTAATTCTTTCCACAAATGTTTATTACCTACATATATTTTTTAATCAATCAATTAGGAATTTCTTTCAAACTAGCTGTCGCCCGAGGCTCCTCCCCCCTGAAATTACGTCCCACATTCCAGTCACTTTTTAATACTACCCCTGTATTAAAGTGAACAAAACAATAAAAATTATTAAAATTCGTCAAGCTATTTTTAAGTTTTAGCAAAACTAACTAACAGCAATTGATTTTCATAATTATATAAGAAAAAGATGTTCCATTTACAGCCACTTTAGAATTGTCAAGAAGTCAGTCAGTCAGAAAAAATATGGTAATTGCACATTCCAAAGTGTAGATCTCTACGGAGAAGAATGTGCAAAAAAACTCCATGGCCATCTTTTAAGTTATATTGTACCTAGATGTATTATAAATATCTCGGTTACATATGTCTTTTCGTTATGAATAATAAATAGTCATCTCTCACTTGATTGCACTTCTGCAATGAAAGGGAGTTTAAAAACACATTTAGGACACAGCCCGACGTCTTATATTGTCTTACATTTAAGTATTAAAATAAGTATCAATGTAGGTGTCATTGCCTTCACGTAAATATGTACATATGTAAGTAAGTATCCATCACAAAACTGAGCTCTTACTTGTATAACTGGTCTTAAATGATGAAACAAGACTACCAGGTAAAAAAAAAACTTTTCGGAGTTTGCTCCATGCTTTTTCCTCATTTTGGACGTCATTCGCGCACCTGTGTGCCGAATTTAAAGGCAAATGACACCTTTAGTTTTATACAAGAGCCAAATAAATACATTGAACGTTTATCACTTCACACTGACTTATAAAGGAGAAAGTTCGTATGTATGTGTGTGTGTATGTATGTTACTCCTTCACTCGCAAGCGGACTTCGATGAAATTGAAAGAGGCATATGGTTTGACCATGTCCCTTATCCGAGAATATGTTCCCTTGGGATAATTTTCTACAATCACGCGGGCGAATCCGCTGGCTGAAGCTAGTTTAAAATATAATTATTTCTATGTCTTAACAATAAGCACTTAACGGTAAGGAAATTTATATACATGCAATTTACATTAATTTTTTACAAATACAAGTAAGGTAATATTTTAATAATTAATTTAATATTAATTTCACTATCCATACACGGAGTTCAGTCTATAGTTTCTTACAGTAATTACTATTGGAATTCCAATAATATGTGAAATTCAATTAATAGTCTGTTTTCTGTGAACTGGTTATTGATAATAACTAGTTTGTGTACATAGATGCTATAATACTGGTTTTTTGCGTCTTTGTGCTAAAAATACATTAGAAGAGTAGCAAAAATCAACTTTGGTAGGTATAACAACACAATTGCCATGGATTATTTTTAATCATGTCGTTATGTTATTATGATTATCAGCTACCTATATTTCAGAGTATTATTTTAATGACTACAATAAACACGTAATATATTCTCTTATCTTTCTAATCCTAATTATTAAAAACATTCTAAAACATAAGTAGTTTAGCATTCCAATCAACTTTTTTCAAATATTAATTTCGTGTAAATTAAGATGCATAAACAGAAACGTATACTAAAATGATAATGTTCGTAATCATACATTTAGATTTACAATTAAAACATTTCACTAGCCTTTAGTTTATTTTAATCTTCACGTTTCTTCAAGAAAATATACTTGTAAATCAGGACTGCTACAATACTGCCTACAAAGGGGCCAACCCAATATACCCATTGGTGGTCCCAGTAACCGGTCCAAGCTGCGGGTCCCAGGGACCTCGCGGGGTTCATACTTGCACCTGTCAGTGGACCCCCAACGAGAGACAGTCCAACGATTGTCAAACCGAACTTTATAGGAGCGCTGTCTTGTTTATTCGCGTTCACTGGATCCCACACGCCACAGTTGATAAAAATGAGAGCTACTGTCAACGCTATCTCAATACCCAACGATTGGAGGTCGTTCAAACCTATATGTGGTGCCGTCACACACACATTTTCTGGCCCAACGTCCACTGGGGACAAAGTTGATAATATTCCATAACCCACTAAAGCTCCGGCGCATTCCACGATCATGTAAAAGATTCCAACAGGTACAGAAATACTTCCCCAGATCATAGCTGCTAATGTTACCGCTGGGTTCATGTATGCTCCAGAAATGTGTCCGAAAATTTGAATATTAAACATGACTACGAAACCGAATCCAAACGGCGAATAGATGGTCGTGTCGATGCCTTCTACTGGTATGCAACCCATGCAACCGAATAGCACGAGCATGGAGGTGGATAGGAACTCCGACGCTATACCTCGCCAGGAACGTCTACACCACGAACGTATAGTGCTTTTGGCAACTTCATTGTCCGCCGTGATCTTGAATTCTGTCGCTAGTTGAGTAATTGGTGGCACCGTCATGTTTGACTGTTCACACTTTCACACAAAACAAATGACTAAATTGATTCAACCGCACTTCACACAAATAAAGTCAAAGTTTTTAGCTGTGATAACTCATTGTTTTTGCACGCTGGTCAATAATTTCACTGTGACTTGGTGTCTGCCCTCCGGCGGACGCGACTGTTTTGTGCCGGTGTCGACGTATAAATATGTAGATACCTCCGCCGCACAGTCACACGGATAAATGATATTAATGCAGATAGAGCGACCGTTATCTATTGTTTTCAGCCTTACAATAAAACATCCGATTATTGTTTATTATCGCGTTTAGTGAATAATGGCTGTGGATGCCCGAATTCGGATTAATAAAAGGGAATATCTCTATCGAAATGTACGGCTTAGATGTTTGTTTAGCTTTTATTAGATAATTATGTTACATTTAATAATATTATTAGTCAAAACTCTTTATTTAAAACGCGTTTGTTTTACTATTTTTTTTAATATTAAACATTTTAGTTATCTATATGTATTTAGAACGGCTATAAAAATTATTCTTGGAAATGGTTGCAAAACACGTACCATCCTAACTGGTTTTTGAGTAACTGTTAGTTTTAACTGGTAAAAAGTTCTTCTGACTTGCAGTTAATAGTGGTATTGATCAATTAACAGTTTCACTGTTAAATATACTTGCCGTTATACTACGCAACGTACTAGTTTGTAGGTTTTAAAATTAAAAAATGCAAAGATAGATATTTTGTACACTAAATAAAATGAAAACTCTTAAGAACTAATTAAAAGTAATCTAAAGTATGGCGTCGAAAAACTCCTCCGCATCACTGTTCATTGGTAATGTACTCAAAAAGCTGGCGGCATTGCCACGCTGTATGGCAATGCTTATTTTCTGCCCAAGGTAAAAACCAGTCTTTGGGTCACGCGAAGTGTCATCAAGGCGTTTGAAAGGGTCTTTTAATAATTTGTGGGCATTGGGCCCCAAGAGCCGAGAGTTCTTTATTGAATTATATATATAAAAAAAACATTGCAGGTCGAATAGGAAAAGGAAAAAATAGTTTATTGTCATTTATACGCCATTACATGGCTATTACGAGCAACTGTTTTTATCCATTGTTCATTTTATACATCGTCAGAAGCAATTATGGTGTTCACCTAAACGATGGCATCCGCAAGTAACTATTAGGTAGATGTTTGTTTGTTTAACATTTATATATTTAATCGTAAATTTAGGTAACTTTACGATTAGGTTAGGTAACCTAACGGTACCTGACTTGTTTACTTGGAATTCACACATAGTCATCATTGCATCATTGTCAAACAGAAATTCATTTGGAAATATCTTATTTAGTAATAGAGGTAAAATTATGTCATGAGTTAGGAATATGTTTGGGATAAATATATAATAATAATAATATAATACAAGATTCACACAACGCTATTTAGTCCCAAGCTAAGCAAGGCTTGTGTTATGAGTACTAGACCACTGATAAACATACTTAAATATTTCTAAATAGGTACATTTTATAGATAAATTACACCCAGACATACCTCAATCATAATTTTTTATTTTACGAACACGTTACCCCTCACTAGGAATTACTAATGTATCATAAGTGCGTTCACAAATATTCAAATTCACATACACAAGGCACCCAAACCCGGGAAATCGAACTGTCTGTAGGTAATCTAAAAATTAGTTCCGCACATGAATCGGACCCGCGACTCGTAGCGTAGCAACCAATCACTCAACCACTAATGGTTTGGATGGCAGAATGGCTTCTGTCGTCAAAAGTATCTATATGTTTTTTCACTAATAGAAAGTTCCATTATCATCGAGTGATATAGGCTATTCTTCTTCTTCCAGCTCTTATCTCATATTTCTTGGGGTCGGCGCAACACGTTTTTTTTCTTCCATTCTGTCCTGTCACCCATCAAACTATCACTAAATCCCTTTTCTTTCATATCACTCCTCACACAATCCATCCATATTTTATTTGGCCTCCCTCTCCCTCTTCATCCATCTACATGAATACTCAGAACTCGAGTGATATAGGCTATTAGGATACACCCGAAAAAAAAACGACTGGACATATCCTAACTGTGGCGACAGCGACTGGTCCTGTGCGTCTCGCATCTATCAAATTCTCGCAACCTGGAGGTTGAACCACGTCATTAGACCACCTCGTGGGAGGTCGCGACAACGCTGTATCTTCCAGGAGGCGGTCGTCACTCTAAAACCTTTCGGCCCATCGACAATCCGTTCAGCGATAATTTTCGCGCCATACCGCGACTTGTTGCGGCAGCGGAGTTTCACCCCAGCAATGCATCTCCATGCGCAAATCATGCATGCTTGCGAAGACTTTTGTTTCCAGATCCCATAGTGGCTGGCCAGCAAAGAGGCTCGCCGCTTCGCGGGAAATCATGCGGCAACCCAGCTCCCGCCTACAGGGGTGGTTTAAAATAAAGAATAAATACTAGAAAACTATAAAAGAGTAGAAAAATTAAAAATTGATATTTTGTTTGGAAATCGTCTTTTACAAGAGGAAAGTATAAATAACACGAAGGCAGAGCCGCGGACGGCAGTAGGTAACAAATCAATAATAATTTTGACAAGGTACAGTACGCACATTAGGTATAGAATGCAGGTAGCTAATCTTTTTACCACGACATTAAGCTACTGTCGTAAAGCCAACTCAAAAGGAAATCCCAACGTATCAAGATCTAAGTAATCCTTCTTGACATTCCACTCAGCGTCAGTCATATTTAGCCGACTTCAAAAACCAGGAGAAAAAATTATTCGATTCAATATCATTTATAGTGTGTTTGGTTTCTATGAGTGTAATTAAATTCGCGTCGTGGGGCTTTCAGGACCGGCACCACGGTCTCGGATTCTACCTACAGATACCTACCATAATAATTTTTGAGTAGTTTTGGGATCACAAATAAAATTGACAAATATAGAGCAGAAGTTGTTTGATGATTGGGCCACTCAAGTTTTTCTATATTTGGAAATTTGTGTGGATTGGAATAACTTGAAGCTTAACCAAAAAAAAAACTTTTATCTTCAAATGTAGTCATTTTTACCACGCACTTAAATCGTGGAGGGTCCTTTATCACTAGCCTATAGTCAACATCGAGCATGGTTTAAATACTTGCTACTTCATCTAACGCAGTCCAACGCGATGATTGAAAAAGTAAAAAGAGCGAAATTGAATTGAATTGAGCGAAAAAATAGAGATAACGCCTGAAAACTTTTTTAGCATTCGGCAATTCCGTGATTTGCTCGAATATTTTACAAAACTTGTTCCAGGAAATACCTACGTGCTTTTTTAAACCCATAAAAGATTTAAAAAAAATGTCATCACTTAGAATCCTGATTAAATTTGCAAGGCTTCTATTATTATATTCTTTTGACTTTTTAATTTTTTTAGTAAATTATGAAGTGTCAAAGTTTATAAAAAATAGCAGATTTTCAGAGGTTTTTACTGGATTAGATATACACAAAATAAATTGATTTCAATAGAAGCGATAATATCCACAAGATACTGTATTTCTAAAATATCTAACGAAAAATGTTTAATATCGTTATAATCACATAAGAGCGGTTGCGTGCAAAACAGTGAAAATGTATGTCGAATTGCATCCCCTTAATCTCTAAAATAATCTTCTATGAGTCTATGGTTTTGTTCATGTACTTTAACTTTTTTTTCATGTAATCCCAAATACTACTCAAAAATAATTCGATATTTTTTTTATAGGTGGAATCCGGGACCACAGTCCCGGTCCCAAACGCCTCACGTACCCAACCCAGTGGTAACGGCCCCGACATACGAGTTGTACGTCGTGGGTTTAAACCCAAGCAGGCGCTTTACATTGGGTTGTTTATTTAATTGTGGTGAAGAAAAATATCATGAGGAAATTAGCAAGCCCCAGAACCAACCATTTGAAGACATGTAACATCCACCAAAATGCACTGGGCACGCGTTGCTGGGTACGGTCTATCCTCTTGAAAGGCCGGACAGGCCGGAGGCCGGAGTTGCAGCAATCGGGACAATATAAGGCTGATTATGTTTATTTATCATCAGTTGTGATCATTGGGATCGCAGTCAAGCACTAGGTTACATCAATAAAAAAATAAACGTATTTAAATACGGAAATTATAAGGATTTGAAGAAAAAAAAAACCTGTAAAATCAGTTATCAAAGTAACTCTATTGCATTTGCTTTACATATTCTTATTATAAGTGTATAAATAATATTAACTTATCAGAAATAATGTACTTAGTTAAAATTAAAATACTTTATTTACATTTTTAAAGTACCTTAGTAAACATTAATATACTATGGAAGGTTTAAATTATATGCAGTATCGCTATACTGAATTTGTCCATCATTTGCTTAGTTGGTCAAATCCAAATTACTTTCAATCTTCGATCTTTTAAAAAATACGTACTTGTACAACACGGCAGCTAAACCACTGCCTGCCAATGGTCCAACCCAATAAGCCCAATGTTGAGTCCAATGGCCGGTCCAAACCGCTGGTCCCAAACTCCTTGCTGGGTTCATGCTCGCTCCAGTCAGCGGTCCAGCCACAAGACAAAGTCCAAGAATTGTCACTCCAAACTTTAATGAGGTGCTGTCTTGTTTATGCTCATTAACTGGATCCCACACACTCATACACACGAAGGAGAGCGCAGCCGTGATAGATATTTCAACTCCCAAAGTTTGTAACACAGTTACTCCTGTATAAGGCCTCGTCACACATACACCTGACGACAATAAGTCAATTGGCGACAATGCGACTAAGATCCCATAACCGAGAACCGCTCCAACACATTCAGCCATCACGTAAACGGCTCCCAAACCGATGGGCGTACTCCCCCAGATGACAGATGCAAGTGTCACCGCGGGATTCATAAATGCTCCAGATATGTGACCAAATATTTGGACGTTGAACATGACTACACAGCCAAATGCAAAAGGCGCGTAAATGCTTGTATCAATTCCTGGAACTGGTACACACGACATGCAACCGAGTAATATTAGCATCAGGGTGGATATGAACTCTGATAGGATGCCACGCCAGTTGGCTTTGCACCAAGTGGTGAGACTGGAACCGGAAATTTTCGGATGAGCTTGGTTGATTTTAACTCCCATTATTATAGTATGGAAAATAGTGAAATTATCATATCAAAATTGATCACTCTCGTACCTTGATTTGTACGTCATTATGATTAATTATTATTAATTTCCTTATCCATAAGATATACAAAAGTATAGCTAGCTATATTTATTTGACCGTTATTTATTTCTTTTTCCTTGTTCTTTACCTAATAAAAATTTAATTCACCGTTGCTTCTGAGAACTTTCTCCGTCACCTGAAGGAAAAAATACGTAAATTAAAACTCATAAAATGACGTCTTTTTCTTAGAAATAGACACCTCGGCTAAAGACGTTGAAAGTTCAAACGTGTCTGTGAGCTTATGAGGTATTCGAACTTATTATTTTGACCTTCACTCAGCAAATTCATATTTCAGCCAGTGTTCCACGGTTCATCATTCTCTACCTAACTATGGTAATATGGTAAGCTGTCATAATAATCTCAGCCAATAGGGTTCCCACTGCTGTAATACAACTACCAGCAACGGAAGGTGCGGGCTTGGGTAGCTTGCCGTCCGGCTGTTCGATAACCGCCTGGATCGAGCCTAAGTCGTCGACGGCGCGTAGTGTTTTACGCGCGCCTCAAAGAGATGTCAACAAAATCGTAGGGGTCCAGTAAGGCCGATGTCCATACTTGGGCCCGCCGGTGGATAGCATATGACAGGCCATTTAGATAACTGATAAACCAAAACACGATAAATCTAGTAAGTAAATAAGACGTAAATCCTTTTTGAAAGGATACAAAGTTATCGCTCATACCAAATAGATATATTCAAGATAATATCAACGATGCAACACCATAAGACCCGCTTCAGATTTTATCTTAAGTGATGCACATACAAATAAGGAAGAAAAACGGAATCCTTATACTTTTGTTTTGCATTCGTAATTTGTTGTTATGGCGTTTGGAATATATTTTTGTGTACGGCTTTGCCCCGGAGTGATATTCGAAGTTATAATATAAAAACAAGGAATATTGGGTTCTATCAACAGGGTAACGAAAAAGGTGTCTTGGGATTTGAGACTACAAGTAGGTATATAGTCGAGTCGAGCGAATCGAGCTTAGCACTTTTGAGGAATTTGACTTACGTGTCGGTTAAATAAAAATGACCTAGAGAAGTTTGTGTTTATAAACTCTAAACTGGAGATCTTTTAAAATCAATAGATTACTTCTAAACAAAAAGAGGCTAGGGTGTTTATCTGGCTGCCAGGATCCGAGTTACGAATGCTATATACGGGAGGTATTGTGTCTAGTAAAACGTGCTCCATCGAATCATCGAACGCATCATTCCTAACCTTAAGAACGGTCAACGTCAATCAATTATAATTTAAAAAAAAATGATACCTACTCAAATAGTCTCAAAATCAGGATTGAGGGGAGAGATACCGTGGCCCTGGAACGCAAAGGCCAACTGAAACCGTGGTTAAGTGGGCCGTCGCTCACTCGCACCCAAAGGGGCCTCTCGCCCAAAGGGGCTTCGGCCTCGTACAAGCGAGGGCTCTTTAAGAACGAGGGTTTTTTTATATAATTGGTAGGCTCGTGTTTGACCATTACTTCGCCTGGGTGTAAGCGACGATGTCGAACACTGGGTTGCGACAGTCGCTGTCTCATTTTCGAATTTATGAAAGAAAAAGGCCTCGCTGATGTGCCTTAGCCCATGTTTAAATTAGTCCACGCTACGTCTCTGACTGAAAGTACACAGATGGATTATAGTCAGTTAAAGTCTGACACTCCCTCTTGCTCCACCCAGAACAGGAGGAAATATTTTATGGTTTCGCACAAAAAACCTCTCTAATGAGGAAAGTCATCTACAGACATTATTTATGACCGGCATGCTGATCTAGTGGATAGTGGCCCTGACTGCTATGCGGGGTCGTGGATTTGATTCCTACCCAGGACAAAAGTTTGTGTGATGAGCACGATCATTTCTTCTGTATCTAGGTGTAATTTATCTGTATTATGTATGTATTTAGAAATATATAAGTATGTTTATCAGTTGTTGAACTCATAGCACAAGCTCTGGTTAGTTTGGGACTAGATGGCAAAGTGATAGTTGTGGAATATTAATATTATTACCTTTATTATTCAAATTTTAAGAAACAGGATAAACTTGAAAGTAATATCACAAGAAACGAGAACTCTCTCTATAACAGATACTTACCTGCTTACCGACTAGATTACAAGAGGTTTGCCATGGTAACGCGTTTGTAGTCCACAATGATTGTAGTAATTCTTCAATAGTTGCCGAAGTTATCAACACTGAGAAACTCGATTTATATTCTTGCGAGACAGTTCAAAGGTCACCGTTGATTATTTTTTCTGATAGATTAATTCTATTAAAGAAATTCTCAGTCAGGTAAAAAGTACTCTTTGGTTGTCAATCGTGGATTTAAATATTTTAGTCACTGATCACGACCGCTTTGTTTATTTACGTTTATTCAAATTCCAATGACAGCTGTCTCATTGACAGACATTTTTTTTAAGGTTGTAACATAATTTTGTATTTAGATCTATTTATGGAACTGCCAAGATAAAATCTCTTTGTGATTACGTTAGATCTTTCTCATCCATGATTCATATAATTCGATCAAGTAGAAATTTGGTGATTTTCGCAATATTAGCGTCGTCTATAAGAGTTACTAATCCACTTTCTTTTTCTATCCAAGTATGAACATAACATGATTAGAATGAATTGAATGAATTTCTTAAACGAATAACGTTAGAGACTTGTTATACATCCTTACCTATATAAAACAAACTCTACGGATCTGTCAGTCTGTTTGAACGCGCGTGAAAACTCAAAACTTAATAAACGGATTTTTATGCAGTTTTTATCATTCGACAGAATGATTCATGAGGGAGATTTAAGTGCATAATATTATAGAGCATAGAACTTCATGGATTACTAACACCCGTGCGTTGTGGCAGGTCGCTAGTACCTGGCATCATCATCATCGTTTCAGCCAAAAGACATCCACTGTTGGACATAGGCCTCCCCCAAGTGTCGCCACAAAGAACGGTCCCGTGCGTCTCGCATCCATCGGATTCCTGCAACCCTTATCAGGTTATTGGTCCACCTTGTAGGAGGCCTTCCAACTCTACGTCTTCCAATACGTGGTCGCCATTCCAGAACCTTTCGGCCCCGACAGCCATCCGTTCTGCGAGCCATGTGCCCTGCCCATTGCCAGTGAAAAAAAGATACGGCCGTTTATGTAGCAAAAAATACGTATATTTCATTTTGACACTCTCAAGCGAATCAAAAGCAAAGGGTACTTCCCGTTCACCCAGAATCCTGAAATTTAGTATGAAGTAAGGTCTCTGTAAAAAATCGCTTTTAGCGATAGTAGTCCATTGTGAGACACCCTATTAATTTTAAGTTCCTAATGTAATTTGTATTTTTGGTTGATATTAAAGAATATATCTATCTATTTATCTATCAGGAAATAATCTGAAAACTGAATTTATAGTTACGTCAAAAAATAAAAAGGTTTTTAGCTATTCGGAAAAATCTTCGTAACTCAATTCGGAAATTTAACTGTTTTCACAGGTAAGTTTGTATGGAACTCTTAGTGCGCGAGTCCGACTCGCATTTGACCGGTTTTTTCTTATGACTTCTGAGTATCCGTAACGACTGTCAAAGATTTACAAATGTCACGTGGGATCGATATCTCTTAACGTGCTTTCCGAGGTAGGTACGAAGGAATTTCGGTATGTTAAGATGGACATCCATTTACAGACCGACCTTGATAAGTCTTGGGCGTCGACTCGTGCATCTGTTACTACTTAACCACAAGCTTCTTTAAGTTTAGTGATAATGTAAATAGACAAAAAAAATAGACGCCTAATATTAATTACCCGATTGCACCAGAAGGATGTTTGAGTGTTTTGTTTTGGTACGCTTTAGAGCCTCAACGGCTTGTTGCAAAATATAAAAATTGCGGATTTTTAAAGCCAAATTGTATGTTCATTTTATTTTTCTTGTATACACAAGTGTATCAAAAAGAAGTGTTTTTTTTCACACTTTTTAGTTGCGATACACTTTTATATAACCAGAGTGCCAATTCCTTATGACAATAACAATTAACCCAAACACTGCTAGGTTACATTGATTAATTACAAAGTTCCGGTGCCTATCTTCCGGCTCCATCATAATCATCAGATCACTTCGATGATACCATTTTCAACATAACTATTCAGAACCATTTATTTATTTGTGTTGTCATAGTCGCTTAACTATCTTCATTGAGATATCTATGTGAGTATGAAGTTCCATTGGTCATTTCTGGTCTTCTTCATTAATTCCACTTCATCAAATGTTACTTTTTGACTGTAAGTGCTTAAGTTCTCGATAAAAATACCAAAATCACTATATAGTTGCCTATAATATTTGAGGAGTTCTCTCGATTCCTCATAGATCCTATATTCAGAACTAGATTCTGAAAATATAGGCGTATGTTACTCAGTGAAAGCTACTTTAGCTGTAATATTGGTGAAAGAATTTTGAAAATCGGTTTGTAGTTTTTGATTCAAATCGTAACATACAAACAAACAAAACATCAATTCTTTCCTCTTTATAATATTAGTATAGGTATATTTAGATTTGAAACAAATGCATTGAGTTTTAGTTTGACAGAGGCTTAGCTCGTTTTACCATGTCCGAAGTCCAGTATGTGAACTCGGACGTTATTATAACCCACAGTTTATCCGACATATACGACTGATATGTCCAGCACAGTCCCATTTAAATTTACTAGTAGCTTTTTGGGTTCCATTAGTGACAGGTATTTTAAAGTTTTATTAATACTAAAAGTTTTTGTGGAAACTTTAAACTTAAACGGTACCCACAAATCTCCTGTTGTATATTGTGAAGGCATAGACGAGTCTTAGGGTGCAGGTTCCTGGGATCTAGTGTGATGCAGTCAAATGCTGGTCAATATTCGTCCGGAACGAGAAGGATTTAGCTTCACATTTATTTTATTTTTGACTGACCAACATTTTGACAATTCAAAAGTGCCTGTAATTGGTCTATTTGAAATAAACGTTTCTGATTTCTGATTGTCAGGCGGTTGGTCGCCACCTTCTGCGATGCAGTAATGCTAGCGAAGAAGGCAGCCGCACTCGTGAGGAATTGGACTTGCTCCAAGGCACCCCAAGCCAAACTCTTGTCACGATCTTCAAATATATTATTTTGTAGTCTCGGTACTTTTGTTACATAGTTCACTCAAAAACTGACTTAGAGAACCATTAAATTATTTTTCAATCAAATTTAAATCTTATATTAAAACAGCCACTTTTAAATTAAGTATATTTGTCTCGACAGTCCGTATGTTAATGAAGGTCGTTTCTCGAGTTATCTCCGTCGATATCACAATATTAATGTCGGTAAAGAACAATACTGTTTTTAGAATTATAATTTTAATTCAATTTTATTCAGTTAAACATAAATGTATTTTTGTAATGTAATTTAGTTATCTTTTTGATTCTTTTATTTTATCAGAAAATAAATCAGAAACATTTATTTCAAATAGACCAATTACAGGCACTTTTGAATTGTTGTTGTTTGTTTCTTGTGTAACCTGTACTACTATTATTTTAATTTTTTATATTTTTTTTTTTGACATTTTGATTCAATGTTTCAGCGCTGTGGACTCGTCGCATTTTGCGTGTGATCAGCCTCCCGAGCCAAGTTACAATCGTTTCTTTCGCACCGAACGCCTCGAGTAGGCCACGCCTCCGATTCCTTTGTTCTGACCACGTGAATTAGCATTGAGATGACGTCAGAACAAAGGAATCGGAGGCGTGGCCTACTCGAGGCATTCGGCGCGAATGATACGGTTGTAACTTGGCTAGGGGGGGCAGGGCATTATGCTGAGCGTTCGACCGTTTTGCGCGGACGTGGCGCGTATTTTGGCGATAGAATTTTTATAATTTGTTAGTCCTAAGATTGTGCCATTTCCCGCAAATCAAATTTTTTTCTTTCTTTCTTCTTTAAATTAATCTTGTGTTTTATTTTAATGATTTGACTGTCTCACAATGCTGCCAGCGTACTAAGCACTGTTCCTATTGACAGCGACGTGGATGAATTTTTTAATGCCCCGTGAATTATTTTTATACATAAATTTTAGTTTGTATATATATCTATTAAGTTATTTTTTGTTTAGTTGTCCGTCTGTATGTACATTAATAATTTTTAATAAAAGATTACTGACTTAATCCTAAATATTTCATGCGGGAAAAAATCAAAATACCAAATCTTAATAAAGTACCTTAGGTCTGTAATGTTGACAATTCTAAAAAATAAATAAAGAACAGTTTGTTCTTCAGTGAGCCTACCTACTTAAAAACATTAAAACCAAGTCCTAAGTTCGGTCAAATAATTCCCGTAAAGGGCAGCGTCCCTCGTGTAGTCTTCTACAAACACGACCGCAATACATATTTATTAGACGAGATGGGAGCAAAGCTCATGGAAACCGTAAAAATATAAACAGTAATATACAAGACCTGCTAATCACGTAGCGACAAGAGCGTTTGTTTATTTACGAACATTCGGTATATTATCGTCCTTTGTAGTGAAACATGTGTGTCACATTGACACGTTCAATGCGGTACGAGGTCTAATACGCCTCGTACACCTCTTCTTGCAGTGCGGCTAAGAAAAACATAGTCTTTTCTGACGTGCGGAGACCATAACTTCAATTTGGTTTAGATTAGAAAAGAGATGAAGCCCTATTAAAACAGAATGCAGTGTTGTATCTTTTACTGGGTCACTTTGACCGCGTACCGCACATAGTCAAAAAAGCTTTTAGTTCCATAAAAGTTACGGGGTTTGATAAGCCCCTTACCGCCATAATGATAGTTTTACAACGAGGTCTTAAAAGCCCCGTACCGTAGGAAGTAATACAAAAAGTGCCACTGTTAACGTGTTAACTGTCAGTTGTATAGCTATATTATAATCATTTCTCTCTGGTCGTCGGATTGCTGTCCCATCGGACTATAAGATTAAAGGAATGGAGATTGTATCTGTGTTTGCGCACGCACTTGTGCAGTATACTCGTAATATCTCCTGCGTAATTAGCTTCTGATTGACTGCCGTGATCGAGATTATATCCTGAGGTTTTCTTTTTTTAGAGTTCCGCACCCTAAGGGTGCTAATGTGACTCTATTACTAAGTTTCCGCTGTCCGTCCGTCTGTCTATCAGCAGGCTGTTTCTCAAAAATTGTAAGAGGTAAAGAGTTAAAATTACAAAAAAAAAAAACAACAACAAACTGTATCTTTGTAAAATTTGTATAATAATGTTTCTTCTTTTATTTTAAGTGTGTACAAAAATTATAAAATCAATAAATAAACAAATAATAAAATTAAAAATTAAATGGGGTTTCCATACAAGACACGTTATTTCTTTTTAACGGCGTTCTTTGTTCGATTTTAATATCGCAGTATGGAATTCTTGTTGTTTGCGAGTCTGATTCGCACTGGCCAGTTTTTATTTTTAACATTTACCAAATTAATGGATGGATTATTACGTAAATAGCTACAACAAACTAGCTTTTGCCGTCATACTTTAGGGCGGGCCTCCTCTAAATCCTTCCGATTACTCTTGTAGCGCGCCGCCGCGCCGTCTTAAGCCAGCCCTAGTGACCTCTAGTAGGCCCTAATTTGCGACCAAGTCATCTCGGTACTTTTTCTGGGGCAACCTCGGCAGCGTTTTCTACCGTAAGGAACCTCTTGTGTGTAAAGTCTTGCTCAAATCAAACACCATATATTTTTTATTATTATTTATAAGCTGCTCTTGACTACTATTTTACCTCTGATGAAAAGCGACGATGTGGTCTACGATAGAGTGCGCTTACCTAGAAGTTACCTATACACTCTTGACTTAAAGATCCCCAGGATTAATTAATTAGAATACTTAAGGGAACAGTGTCAGCACTATTTTTGTAAAGAGCTAGGCTAGATAGAAATCAGTTGAAAGCAAAGCCGTTCTATGTGGTGGCTGCTCGCGAATGTACTGAAGGAATTTCTTACTCCGTCTACAAGGAGAATTAAATCACAAGATCTGGTTTTTGAAAAATATCTTCATATTTTTCCAACGTATGTACTCAATTTCCCATTCTATCTTTGTGCTATATTTCATGTAAATCCATCTAGTCGTTACGCAGATCGAGGCGCGAGTTGCAAGTCGCGAACATCCTAACATTCGCATCTCCCACATAAATATCTCGACTGCTATCTGTAGGTACATTAAGTAGCTGATTGCGTGGAGATTAACTTGTCAGCTTGTATTCTCGAGAGGTTCGCGATAAATCGTGTGTTAAAAATCTAGGAGTAAAAACGCGAGCGACTCTAATCCGTGCCATTTACTATAATCCTGGTTGGGGAAAGTGGGTGGCTGATTAATTGCAGCCAACCAGCCAGCCACCAGCCGCCATACCGCCACGCGAGGCTTACAACACGTCTATTAAGCACTCCTACAAAATGAACCGCTAATTTTGGAGATGAAATCGTAAAAATGAAGATTTCGTTGACGGTGCTTTTATTTTTGCGGAATTGGCATTCTTAAAGTAGTATTTAGAAATTTAAAATCTTCATGAGATGAGTAATATATTTTCTGGATGTTTTTACTAGTGATGTAACGAATGTTAGATTTCTCACTTTCGCTAATGCGAATGCGAATACGAATGTTGACTTTCAAACAAAGTGCGCCCAAAATGTCATACCGATTTGATATTTCGTGTCAGCCAAATTTAAATCGAACAACAGAATTGTTATAAACTGATTGAACTAAACTTATCACATTAAGTTCATTCGAAAAGATTTATTATATTTTGAGGTTAAAATCTATTCATATTATTGTCATTCTATATACATTCAATGAATGTATAATTTCTTTTTTGTTTGTCAGAAACATTCGCCAAACATTCGCATGTTTCTTGCGAATGCGAATATCAAAAAATGTGCGAATATTCGCGAATGCGAATATTTGTAACATCACTAGTTTTACTATGTCTACTACTACTGTTCACTGCACCAAATAAGTACCTTACAGTTGGGTAACTTTGGCCCTGAAGTAAAACTTTGGCCCAAACTCGTACATCAATAGAAAAAAAGTAAACAAAGTGTCCCTTGTTCCTATTGGTTAATAAGTTCGGGCCATAGTAACCCGACCTTACTGTAACACTCTGTAACAGATTTTCTGGCAAAGATAAATTAGGGGCATATGTAACAGAGCAATGAAATTTCCATGTACATATATCGTGACAGTACATACTCGGAAACACGCGAAAAATCTCGCAGTTCACATTTTGGAGGTTGAAGCTTAATGCCGACATAATAGGCACGAAACAAAGGGCCGCGCCGAACTGCAAGGAATTCCTTCCACGTTCGCGACATACGATCAAATCCGCGACTAGACGGCTTTAAGCGTGGCATATACGGCTCGGTGGAGACGAACTCAAAACCTTATCATGGCCTTAGAAGCTTATCCTTTGTTCTCTTATCCTTAACTACTATGGTTATTTTATTCAGTTTCTAGGCGGCAATTTTTATCCTTCACTTTTTTTGTCGTGCTTAAGATGTTGTCCTTGACAGATAAGTAATAACTGAAAGACAAGTTACTAGGAAACATAATTCTGGAGAGACGTCATATGTACTTAAAAATAAATGAAATAGAGAAGTGTTGACGTCACTGGTGCCTATGGGCTTTAAGTATATGAGTTCAAGAGCGTTAATTACTGCGGTAGGTTAGGTAAAACTCAAACACATTAACTTTCCCCTTCGTGGTTTTTTAAATGGAATATTGAGAGAGATTGTCAGACTTTTATTGACTAAAACCTACCTCTGCTCCTTTAGTTGCCGTTTACGTCCCAGGGCTAAGATAACTCTTTCGAATAATTTCGCAGCTCTACCAAGCGTCGACTCTAGTGGGCTCCGTCCATATTGCTGCAATTTTTTCAAAACGCTCGTGGAACACGACGTATCGATTCAGGCTTGGTCCTTAGTCCAACAAATCCTTCGGCCGCCCTGTGGACACGGTGGAGCAAGCGATTGAGGCGTGCCCCGCTTGGGCAGAGCACGGCCGTGTCCTCGTAGGGGTGATCGGCGGCAACGACCTCGCGCGCCAGGCCCTGGTACAGGCCATGGTCCGGACCGAGGAGGCAGCTCCAAACGTCAGGCACTGAATAAGACCCTAGAGACTTTTCCTAATAGAAAAACCTGCTATGCATAATTTTATCCACCCTGTACCACGTAGTTTATAACTACGCGTCCTCAGGCACGTTAGCGTGCAAGACATACTCATAAATTTCTTCTAGATACACTAAACAAGAACAAAGAATCTGCGCCTGGAGATGAGTATGTAAAAATTTTAAAAATTCTACTGGTTTCTTGTAAACCCGAGGTTTATGCGAAACGACCAAGCTATTTTGTGTAACCTCATTATTCTGAAATTAGATTACAGTAGCGCAGACTGATGTGGCGAAAATATAGTGACCCCGCTTGGAAAGGAGCTATTTATAAGTTTGTGCCACAAATATGGTTGAAAAACGTTCACGTCACGATGACCATCGGACATTGGACGATATGAAAATCTAAAAAAGAGAGATTATTTTTAAAAGACTGGTTAGAGAACATTACCTGTCACTGTGAGTATCGATAGTCGTGATTCATATTTTTCTGTCTATAGTTTTCAATGATTATATATGTATATCTATATATGTATCTATTATATAGCATATGTATATATCTGTGTATCTATTATAGTATATTATGTTTATGCTGGTTCTGTCACACTAATGACAGCCCCATTTCTTGTCCAGGCAATTACTGTCCATTCCAGGTTGCCTGGAAGAGATCGCGGAATGTGATAAGGCCGCCCATTATATGTACGTATGTGTTTTAGTTTAGTTTCCTTTTATGTTTATATTCATCATCATCATCATCATTTCAGCCGAAAGACGTCCACTGCTGGACATAGGCCTCCCCCAAGTGTCGCCACAATGAACGGTCCTGTGCGTCTCGCATCCATCGTACTCCCGCAACCGTTACCAGGTCATCGGTCCACCTTGCAGGAGGCCTTCCAACGCTACGTCTTCCGGTACGTGGTCGCCATTCCAGAACCTTAATGTTTATATTGGTGTGCAATAAAGGATATAATAAATAAATAAATAATGTCCGTTCCCTCTCGCGTCTCTCTCGTGCCAGACAACACAAACAACCTAGAAAACCAAAACTAACAGTTTAGTTCTATATTTTTCAATAAATCACATAGTTTGTCAGTTTCTAATACTGTATCGATACCATTTCTATTTGAAACATCGCAATTTACCGTAACACAATAACAAATTTAGTCACAAATAACCACAAATGACTAAGGGACATAAATGACGATTTGCTAGTATAGATTCCAGGTACTGCTAATGGAATAGTTTGGTTTGGTATTTGTATATAGAATCTGTCCGTTCAGAATTAATGAAAATATGTAATTATTTCTGAAAGGACAGATGAATAAGGATGTGTAATAGAACACATATCACAAACAAAATTTAAACGATGGAGGGCTGACTGTCTGTTCCGGCGATCAGCGGTGGGGATCTCTTGCGTTCGGCCCTGGTTCAGGTCGTGGTGCGAGGTGAAAGGGAACGGGAAGCAGACACCTTCATCTGTGAAACAGTACGCGAGCGAAGAAGGTAGGGGAGATGTACCCGGCGTCGGAACTAGCAGTGGCCCCAAAGGCGGACGGTGAGCAATGGGTAAGTATCAAGCCCGAATCGATAGCGTGTTGTCCACGAGCGCCTCAAAGAGATGTCAGCAAAATGGATGCGACGTACTAGGGCTGACGCCTGCTAAGGCGGTGGGAATATTCCATAGAGTTGGTCACCATGGTCCTGAAACGCAAAAGGTAAATGAAAGAACACAGGTGAGTTAAAACTCATACAGTAAAAGTCTACTACGTCTCTCGCTCTTTGATGACTCAAAAAAAAGCTGTTTGTCTAAAGGTTGTTTATTTTTTAAATACCTAACTACGCACACTGTTAATATAAACAGTATTAACTTAGTGCTTGACTATTTGTACAAACAATGTCGTTTGAAAGGTGTAGTGTGTACTCCACACCACGGGCTGTAAGGATTTGTAGACAATAGTAAATAAGTCGGCAGTACAACATCTATTAAAATCGTCAATCACAATAAAAACTATTGTGATCATAAGTTCATCCGAAAATCTTACTTCTGGCCAAAGGTCTCTCCAAAGTGTCGCTTCTAGCTCCTGCGACCTTCATTAAGTCATCGGACCACCCTCTGGAGACTTCTGGTTTGCGAGCGTCATCTTTAAGCTCCATAGATCATCTGTTCTGCAAGCAATAAGTACCCTGAACATTGCCACTTAATAGTGTCGAATCTGTGAGCTGCATAACTTGTTAAAATAGTCCTGTTGACATTCAAAAAACAGATTAGCAATGTAACACACATTTTTTGGTCGTTATCAAAACTGAAAAATTACTTTTTTCAGGGTTTCGTACTTCAAAAGGAAAAAACGTACGAACAACGAACCTTATAGGATCACTTTGTTGTTCGTCCGTCTGTCTGTCTGATTTTTTTTTCGTTTCGTTTAACTTCAAAGTTAACGAAAAAAAGATACGGCCGTTTATGTCGCAAAAATGTATTTTTCGACACTCTCAAGGGAATAAAAATACATAGGGTACTTCCCGTTAATCTAGAATCCTGAAATTTGGCATGAAGCCAGGTCTCATAGCACAAGTATAGGAAAAAATCTGAACACTCTAAATTTGCAGTGACGTCACAATAAAAAAAAATGCGATTCGGTAAAATTTTCGTAATTCAATTCGGGAATTGTACTGTTTTCGTAGGTAAGTTTGTACGGAACCCTCAAACTTGCCCTGTTTTTTAATTATTGCTTGCTCTGTCTTTTTTTTAAAGGGATACACCCCTTGGATGCGTTCACAAACATGTAAATTTACATACACAAGACCCCCAGATCCGGAAAAACTATATATCAAATCAACTATACAAAGTGGTGTTCGTTAGAATCACTAATTAGGGAATTAGATTTATAATTAAACCACCAAATTCAGTGAGTAGCTACAACAGCAGTGTGACGTCTAGTCATTCCCTGGGACCGATCGAGACTACACACGACGTCAGCTCTTGAGCTGTGCTACTTTTAATATGATACAACGTTTTATAGTTGCTACTAGGGTGTTGGTACTATCGCGTACGCGCTGCATCAGCCCCCCTAGCCAAGTTACGATCGTTTCGTTAACGTTGAACGCCTCGAGTAGGCCACGCCTCCTCTTCCTTTTTAAACGAACGTAACTTGGCTAGGGGGGGCAGAAATACTATTCCTGTCTGCATGACAGTGTAAAAATCAGGCACTGTGCGCGACGATAGGTCGTGGTAGAGCAAATGAAAGAGATGAGTGGACTGTATAACAAGTATAATGTTAAAATTAAAAGAAATTACAACGGTTGGTTAAGAGTTACGGAAGTATGAAATTATGAAATGGATTTTGGAAGAAATGCGCAAGCGCAGCTGTCCGTGGAGGCGTGCAACAGCTGACTGCCGGTCGACGTGCGGTGCGGGGCGCGCGATGTGCCCAGCGGCCGTCGCCGGCCAGCTGACTCCCCGCTGCACCCGCTCTCCTTGTTCAGTCCCGCCGGCGGTTCGCGGCGATGTTAAGAGCAGTGGTCTCAACAGGCACGGAAGCTTGCGTAAACAGCCCCGATGCACTACATAAGCGGGGCAGCCCCAACATTACCCTAAAGGCGTTATTATATTGGATTCGCAGAGCACTATACGAGTTTTTAGGCGAGTATAGTAGACCTTACAAATATTTGTTCTGTGCGGGCAGTGAACTAGCAACACGTAACGCAGAAGCCAATCGCTCAAACACTGCGTTAACAAGTTTATTTGACAATAGACTATTGTTATTGACTTATGCATTGTATTCACTTTATAATTGACACTATCGAAAAGTAAATAATTAGGTGTCAGATAATATAATTAACAACTGTTTCGTTATTTGCATTTAGTATGTAGCATAGCATAATCAGCCTTTTTTTTAATGTTCCCACTGCTGGAACTCAGGCCTCTTCTCTAGGAGAGGGAATGGGTCGTAATCTGCCACTAATGAAACTAGGAGCGTGAAATTTTGCAGACGGTTTCCTTTTATGACGTAGGCGAGCACTAAAACCCCCTTCAACCTTCTAGCATTCAAAAACATGCTTCTTCATATTCCTTCTCACCGTACTGGGTTTATGGCTAATTCTTACGTTGTCTCTACTATAAAACTCTGGAATGTGCTTCCCCTTGATATAAAAAAGCCGAAAGTAAATTTTCCTTCAAGCGAAAAATTCGGAACTACTACTTGAAGTCCTCTCAGCCTTAGCCTAGCCTAATTATAATGTATTTATTAGTTTATAATATTAGCATATATAAGTATTTTATTATTGTAACTTAATGACACCACATTCCATTTGATATTTATCTGTTATTTATTTGTTGTGCCCACCTACCGCAGTGTTGTCTCTTTTAACCTAAAGGTTGACTGGTAGAGAATGCCTTGTTGCGTTAAGTCCGCCTATGTACCACTACTGTAAATGAAGTTTAAATAAATAAATAAAAATGGATTCACTAAAATTGAACCACTAAAGGGATGAAACGGGTGTCTAAAGTTGTATGGAGAAACTTACTTTCACGTGGGCGAAGCTGCTGATAGAAACTAATATTCTATAGTAAATGCCAGTTAGGGGACACTACTATGTGTACGTGCCTGCTAGAATCCGTATTACGATAGGTATAATCCGGTTATAATTGGTATAATACAGAGTATTACTCCATCTAAGCAAGCGTGCTTTAGTCTTGATCAAATCATCGCTTACCTACAATACGGATATAAGATAATGGTCAAACTCGAGCCTTAACCTTACCTTAGGGGAAAATACTGACAACAAACTATTCAGCAGGTAGAAATACGAATCTTAATTATTTAAACTTCATGTACAGTAGTGGTACATAGATGGACTTTATGCAACAAGGCGTTCTCTACCAGTCGACCTTTGGGTTAAAAAAGACAACACTGTGGTAGGCTTGCACAATGAACAGATAACAAATAGTATTCAAGCAGAAAAAATAAAATAAAAAATAAGTTATTTGTAATAATAAAATACATATGATACGCTAAAATTATAAACTAATAAATACTATGAAAAATATCGAATCATTAAGAGAACTTAATAATAATTCTGACGACGACCAAACTAAAGTTGAGAGAACTTCAAGTAGTAGTTACGAATTTAACGCTTGAAGGAAAATTAACTTTCAGTTTTTTTGATATCAAGGGGAAGCAGATTCCAGAATTGTATGATGGAAACAGCGTATGAATTGGACGGTGAAAAGGAATATGAAGGAGTATGAATCTTGATCGATTTCAATGAATCAAACGAAAATTGTAAATGCAAAAATTTGTATGTACATGTGTTGATTTATCTGTGTTGTTATGTCTTCACGCTCAACGGTCAAATGAAAATGGATGTTGTAGAATAACACATAGGATACTTTTTATCCCGAAAGTCTGTTCCCTTCAGATAATTTTCTACTTTCATGGCTCGAAGCCGCTTGCGAAAGCTAGCAAGAAATAAAATAGATACTTCCTTGGAAATAACGAAGCATATGGTCCAGTACTATTGCCGGCAACTCACATAGGAAATTTTGTAATACTCCAATCTGATACAGAATACTCGCCTGAAACTTTACAGAGTAAAACATCAAAAAGATAACACAATCCGTAAGTTTCTCATAAAAGATACGATAAAAGAGTAGGTGCTAGTGTGTTGTTCACATCATTGTAGTTGAGTTAAACTTTAAAAACTTAGGACTGTATAACTTAGAGTAACTTTGAAACTGCTTTAGAAAAGATTACATGACTTGATTCCGCTAAATACGGAGTAACTTTGTCCTCATACTACACTAAGTAAAAAAATCCTTTAGTTTCTTAAACCTTACGGGGTCTAATAAACCCCTTACTGTTATAATGATAGTTTTCAAACGAGGTCTTAAACACCCCGTACCGCAAAAATGAGTGCCACTGTCAACGAGCTAACATCAAAACTTTTCCAATAGCAAAACCAGTGCAGTTTTCTTTAGTATTGCAGTATCTACTAGCTTCCGAAGTAACACTATAGCTATGAGTAGGTATAGTATATTATTATGTGTTATATCCAAACATACTCTAGAGAGCTGACGACTGGACACAGGTGCCAGCGAGCTTAGTAAGCTCAGAACATTGTCAATAGCTGGCTATTCTACGCTCACTGAATTCTCAAGTACAGATTACAGATCAATATTGAAATTGTTTCAAGATATACACACTAGCTTTAATCTAGACTTTGAATAATATAATCAGTATAGTTGTCGTGATAGAGCAAATAAATTGATGACCCAAATTAATTATCTTTGATTATCTATCACTAACGATTAAATTGACTTAGGTAAAATGATATGGCAGGTTATATAGTAAACATTGAAAATTGAATGTAGGAACACATTTTTATGTGAGAAAAGTATTAATAGACTCTACGTGGAGCACTTAGGTGGAGCGAGAGGGAATGGCAGACTTTTACTGACTAAAAGATACAGTGTTTCTTCAGTTGCCCTTAACGTTAGCCACTGTTAGTCTTTCGAACAATCCCGCAACTCTACACTAGAAATAAAGAGATGTAATTGCTGACATCTCTTATTCCTAGTATAGGGCTGCAGGGCCGAAACCTTAACTGCCCCCCTAGTCAAGTAACGATCGTTTCGTTGTTGTCCCTTGTTCCGACCTTGACTGAGCGTTGAGATGACCTCAGAACAAAGGAGTCGGAGGCGTGGCCTACTCGAGGCGTTCGACGCAAATGAAACGATCGTAACTTGGCTATGGGCTGGGGTCGACTGGGTCGACTTCTAAAAGGAAAACCCGTGGTCCTATAACGCAAAGGGCAACTCGAGGGAAATAGATGTAATTTTAGTCAATAGAAAAAGCCCTATATTAGGAATATTATTGAATTTATTTATTTATTTACAATTCTAAATACACATGACGTAAAAGACAAGAAGGAGGAAAAGAGAAAAATAGGTACAGAAGTGATGGTTATTACTATAGAAATCTCTTTCAGCATACATGCGGAAGGAGATTTATAAAAAAAATAGAGATGTAGACACCGTGTGTCTACATCACCAAAGCAACTAAGTCTGCTATTTTTATAAATTCATCATTCTAACACGATCCCATTGTCATTTTGCTAAAAGTTCGTAATCTGCTAATTCATAATGATCGATCATTGTCCGTTCAATGGTCTCGTAATAGAGTTGTGGTAGAATGACAATATCGAGCTGTCTCGAAACAAATTAAAAGCAATGACTGCACAATGACGTACTAATGGTAAGTCACTGATCAAAGGAACTCTCAAAATTTTGGCAATTATCCACATATGTCAGATATAAATTTTTCATTATGTACGAGATTACCATTCTAAGCCATTTCTTTCAATGGAGTGGATTGGAAAGTCATAATGACGCCATTGTATCAGTAGAATACCAAATTTGGTCAAAATCAACAATTATGAAGTCAATGATAGACCATTCTGACACTATTGTAATAGCAGACTTGAAGCCCTGTAGAGCTTACCGAAATTATATAACTTTATCTAAACAAGTAAGTAGGTAAGCAGACAAAATACAACTGAATTTGATAATGACGAAGAATTTAATCCTCGGCTAAACTAAGATAGTCTGGTAACATGCACTGCAGAAGTCATTGATATGAAGTGATGGGATATATGAGTACTTTCGTTACTTATCGCCTCTAGCATTTACTTGCAAAGATATTTATCAATATTTGATAGTTCTTATCATTCAAGGTCTTTTGTACATTTAGGTCGTCATAAATAATAACTGCTACGGTAAAACGTTTATCAGTCAATTCGGGATAGTATTTATTAAATGATTTATGCAGGCAAAAGTACAGTGGTGGACTCAGGCATTTTCTACCAGTCAACAAACTCAGTTTTAGTCGTCTGAGGATACTAGGTTGCCAGATGAGGTTAAGTGGGTTTTCCCAATGAGGAATTCTGCTCTCACACGCCAAAAAACGGTACCTCAAAATTTTTTACAAAGGAGGAGGGTTGATTAGAAGCATTTTTCGCCCATCACATACACAAAAAACACTTTTACGATCGCGGTGCACGCGACTATACCCGCAGAGTATATTGTTCCGTATAGCTCAGACGTGTTCAGTGAACCAAAATAAATTAGTACTCACATAATTTTTTTTTAAGACTAGTAGCAGAAACATTGAGACTCAATTTAATATGGAGCGCTTGTTTCAGAAATAATTCTTTAAATATAGAAAAAATTACAAAAAATGTACAAAAAAAAAGACGAAACACTCTTTGGGTCTGTTAGGCATTAATTGCTTTAACTTACTATATGTATTATTTATTATGTAAATATGTAGACATTTCTGAATAAAAAATAATAATATAAAAATATCTTTGACTTTACAAATACTTTTTTGGGACATTGGAAAAAAAACCCGTTCAGACTTAGAAATATTATTAACGTGAAAGTAACTATTTGTTTGTTTGTTACACCTTCACTTCCAAACCGCTAAACCGATCTTAATGGGATTTGTCTAGGGACATAGTCTAGGACATGAAAAAGGATTTGAAATACTTTTTATTAACATACCAAGCGGGTGAAGCCGAAGGCACATGTTTTGCTTTAGTAAACGTAACAAAGATGGTGACTATAGTTCTTATAAAATCCTTTTTTTCTCGAAACTATCTTTCATTGAGTTAACGCTTTTTGGTTCATGAGGGCAGAAATTTTCAGTAGAGTTTGGATTTGTGTCCAATTTATGATAATAACTAGCAGCAACAATTTACTACTATAACAAGGTCAAAGCCACCGGGGCTTTGACCTTGTTATAGTAGTAAATTGTTCCAATGGAACCTATGTGCTATACCAGGACATGGTCTACCTATATCTATATATTTCATCCCATTCCGTTCAGCCGTTCGAGCATGAAGAGATAAAAAACATACACACATTCTCACAAACTTTTGTCCTTATAATTTAAGTGTGATAATCAGAGGTCGGAATCAGGTAAAGTCATTTAAGTGTTTCTACCGATTTCATGTAGCGAAAGAATAAAGTGGATATGCCTCAAATCCCAAGATTAATTTTAAAGAGCAGAATTTTTATAAGACACTATCTGATATATAGCAGAAAAAAATTTCTTCCTGCGTTAATGACGGGAAAGAGTAAGTGTATAAATTTGTTAACCTCACCTCAGTTGACGTAGAGATCTTTTTCAATCAAAAATACTAATAAATATTGTATGTTAAATGCCTTTGTTTTATTTGTCTTATCTATCTCTGTGGTTTTATTATTTATTTGTAATATTGTTGGGCACACGGTATTTTTCATTGGAAATCCCGGGAAGATCCATATTAATATCAACATTTCTAAGCAAGTACATGAATAAATCTACCTAATTCCGAATTCTGGTAATAATCATAATTGCCTGTGTTAATGGCTCGCTTCTGTTACATGGGACTTTGAGTGAATTTAATTACTCTTTTACTCCATACAGGTGGAAATTTATCAAATATCTCCTAATCCTCTCAAATAGTTCTTACAATCCTACTATGTTGTACCTACAAAGTAAGTAGGTACTAAGTACCTTTGCTAGAAGATAGTAAAACTTAAATTTATCGAATCAAACTTATACAAAGTTGCTCGTACAACTAGTTTTCTTAAATAGGTAGATATTCTGATACTTGATTGTATTATATTTATATACTAGCTGACCCGACGTCAGAAGAAAGGAATCGGAGGCGTGGCCTACTCGAGGCGTTCGACGCAAACGAAACGATCGTAACTTGACTAGAGGGGCAGGTCAATTTTAATATACGTTCTATTTCACTTCGAGGATAAATGACAAAGTTTGGCACAGGGTTTAGTTGCTGAAATAACAAGAAACATGACTATCTACGTAGGATTTATATAATACCTACCTACATATTTTATTTACAATTGCACGAAACTTTGATAAAAAATATGTTATCAGTTCGTAGTAAATGATATTCTACTTAGTAAACCGACTTCAAAGACAGGTTTTTATTCGACAGACAGCGTTTTTTTTGTATATAATTAAGTACATATTTTGTATGATGAATAATAAAAAAATGTTAACCGATTTTAATGGAGCTTTTTTATTTGAATAGTATTATCAGCAAGTGGTTCCAATTAAATTAGTAAAGACCTGATGAAGAATTTTTGAGATAGACCAAGGAACTCTTTAATAAATAATAGCAAATCTTTCCGGATTGCTGCAATCGTATATCTGTTTATTGTTAACATCATTTCATGACATAACATCACGCCGCGGCGTCAGTCGGTGCATAGCATAGCATAGCATAGTCGGCCTTATAATGTTCCCACTGTTGGGATTCAGGCCTCCTCTCTAGGAGAGGGAATGGGCCGTAATCCACCACGCGGGCCCAGTGCGGCTTGGTGGATGTCACATGTCTTCGAATTTTTGGTTCTAGGACATGCCGGTTTCCTCACGATGTTTTCCTTCACCGTTTTGAGAGCAGTGGTTATGAAATAAATTACACAAAGTAATGCGCCTGGCTGGGTTTGAACCCGCGACCTACAACTTGTAAGTCGGGGCCGTTACCACTCGGCCACCACTGCTCTACTCCACTGTTCAATCGGTGCGCTCTGAAGTATTACGTAAATGTGTACAAGTTCACTCTTGTCATCGGTGTTAAGAAACGTAGAAACACCGACTTCCAAAATTATCACCATCATCATCATTATCATTTCAGTCGAAAGACGTCAACTGTTAGACTTAGGTCTCCCCCAAGTGTCGCCATAAAGACCGTGGTCTGGTACTGAAGTTGGACTGACATGGTGTCGATTTTGTATAAACAGTTCAGCACTTCGATGACCGATAGTCAATCTGGCACCGTGCGAGAGACAGCCCAAGTCTCGATTGAATCAAAGGCTTTCTCGTAGTCCACAAACGCTAAGCAGAGAGGCTAATTATACTCCTCAGTCTTTTGTATAATCTGCCGCAGCGAATTTATGTGGTCCGCGGTACTAAAGCCTTTTCGGAATCTGGCTTGTTCGGGAGGCTGAAAATCGTCGAACCTGCGCGCTACAATCTGTAATTCTTAAGTAGGGTATTGTCACCCTTCTTAAAGAAGGTTTTCTATCGAGTATGACGGAATCGAACAACTTTTGAAGGGCCTTTAGAACCGGTTTTCCATCCACCTTCAAGAGCACGGCCGTAATTCCGTCCTCACCCTACTCCTTGTTGTTCTTCAACTGCTTCAGAGCTATTCTAATCTCGTACAGGCTAACGTCTAGGATATCTTCGGTAAAGTCTCGAGTCAATCTCGCTCTTGGTACACTAATATTGTAAAGATAGTAATTTATGAGTATGTGTGTGTATGTTTGTTACACCTTCATACTGAAATTGCAGAAGGGTTTTGAATGAAATTTGGCATACGGGTAGACCATGTCGTGGAACAGCTTATATGATACCTTTCATCCCGGGATTATGTTCCCTTGAGATAATTTTCTACCCTTACGCGGGCGAAGTCTTTGGAAGAAACTAGTATCAAATAAATTGTAATGCGTCTGTTTTCCTCAATTTTTCTCTTTCTCTAAATAGTCAAAGGTACACGATAAATTGACATTTATGACAATTTATTTGCAAACTACCTTTTATATCGAAGGGCCATACCTATATGAATATTAGAGATGTAACGGATGTGGTTATAAAGGAACCGTAGTTTTTTGGTTTATAGGAATCGGAACCAGAATCGGAACCTAAATCGAAGACGGAGGCGGAGGTAGAAGCTTCAAATGGAACACTACTAAAACTAATAAAAAACTCGAATAAATGAAGAGTGAATTCACAACATTCCAAAATAATACGAAACCAAACAACAAGGCGGGAAAAAGTAATAAACAAAAGGCATGGGGGCAAGGAAGCCCGTGTTACAAGGATAAAAGTTGTTTGGACGACGAGCAAAGGGTAGTTCTCTGTCCGGTCCACCACCCAGAAATAAAAGGACCCGCAGGGAGCCTCCGTCGACCATGCAATCCGCCGGCTTTTCTTTATTAATTCTAGGTTACCGTTTTAATATTACAAATTATCACCGCAGCTAATGACTGTCAATAGAAAATGTCTGCCAAAAGACGATTCTGACTATGAATTTTCTGTGATAATGATTCTGCTTTTTATTTGTTATATGGATATGAAATTTAAACATAAAGATGATCCTGGCTTTAAATTATGAGTACCTCTGCTCTTAAACCGGTGAAGGAAAACATTGTGAGGAAACCGTCATGTCCTAGAACGAAAAGTTTGAAGACATATTGTGACGTCCACCAAACCGCACTGGGCCTGCATGGTGGATTACGGGCCATTAACTCTCCTAGAGAAGAGGCCTGATTCCCATCAGTGGGAACATTATAAAACCAATTATGCTATGTAATGTAGGTAAGGTGAACCAGGCATAAGTGCCCCAGTCGGTAAAGCGTCCCACTTGCAAAACTAAGAAAGGCATTTAAAATTACATCTACACTGATAATAAAAAAAAGATAAAGTTTTTTTTTTGTTTTTATGTTTTTTGGCTGGTCCGAATGCTGAAATTTTTTCACCGATAGAAAGCTGCTTTATTCCTGAGTGACATAGGCTATATATTATGTACGCGGATGAAGCCACAGTCAAAAGCTAGTAAACTATATACAACGCTAGTTAAACTTGCATTGTAATAGTTGACTGGCCTGTTGGTCTAGTGGTTAGTGACCCTGACTGATATGCCGGAGTTCGTGGGTTCGATTCCCACCCAGGACAATTGTTTGTGTGATGAGCACGATCATTTGTACTGACTCTGGGTGTAATTTATCTATAATATGTACTTATGTATATAGAAATATATAAGTATGTTTATCAGTTGTCTAGTAGGTACTCATAATACGACCTCTGCTTAGCTTGAACAGCATTGTGTGATAGTTGTAGAATATTTTTTTAATAGTTTACATCGCCTTCATACTTAGATCGGTTCAAATAAGCACCATTTTTTAAATGCGTTTCTTAGTTTTACAAGCGGGGTTAAACGTTACCGACTGGGGCACGTATGGCCTGATTTACCACAATCAAAATCTGCATGTATCCGGGTATTCACTACAATACCTTCGCTAATTAAGGAATCTCACGACAATAAATACTGCCACACAATAGAAGCAAGCCTATTATATTTCAGACTGCACTATCGCAAACTGCCATTGTTTCTAAACGAGGTGATATTCAAGTTTTAATTGAGTGACATTTGTTTAATGTCCTCGTGAAATGTGTGATAACTACGCATTTTATATGAAAACTCTGTTGGCACTGGCTGGCAGTTAGCCTTCCATATTAAGGCCAACGATTTTAGATTAAAAATTGGTTAAGCGTGAGTCGGACAAAAGGATTACTAGTAGGACAAAGGACGGTACGGAGGTACGGACGGAGGTAGGACGGACAAAAGGATTACGACATATTTATAAATTCCGCCAACATTAAAATAAAAATTTTTTATTTAGTGTTTATAGTCATAGATAGTTGCGTATTTTTTTTTTAAATTAGTAAATATTTGATAACTTGGCAATGCCGCCAGCCTTTTGGGTACACTTCCAGCCGACACCGATGCGGAGGAGTTTTATGACGCCATATTTTAGTTAGTAGTTTTTGCTTTTAATGTATACATAGTTTTAATTAGTTAAGTGTTTTTATTGAATTATACAAATAAAGTTACATTACTAAATTTGATACCTTGGAAATAAAAAGTATATTACATTATGTTAGTACCTAAGTAGAAGTCATCATTATCATCCTGCCCTTGTCCTATGTTATTTGGTGTCAACGCAACCTGTTTTTGTTTTCATTCTGTCCTGTCACCAGTCATTATATCACATATCTACTAACTGAACTTTTCAGCTCTCGCTCGAAGGCCTGCCATTTTGACACGTCACTGCAATTCGTTTTGATTAAATCAATCGGTACTGTAGCTGATAAAATTTTCTGTTGTTTATGCACTTTCGTTGTTTTGTTGCGTCTGTTATTGGATATGATTTCCTGAATCCCTTTGATAACACGGCCAAGGGATAAAAAGGGATAAAAAATATCTTATGTGACTAGGATGTGGTCTACCATATACCAAGTTTCATCTGGCATGCCTTAGAACAAAAAGCTTGAAGGCCTGTGACATCCAATTTGCACTGTGCACTTGCGGTGGATCCCGGCCTGTTTCCTCGTCTAGAAGCCTGAGTCCCAGCCGCGGAAAAGTATTAAAAAGACTGATTACGTTTTATTATGTTGTGCTAAACTGCTTAATTAATTTATTTATTTAAAACTTTATGCACTAATGAAACATTGAACAAAGGCGGACTTAATGCCTTAGGCATTTTCTAACAGTCAACCTTAGGGTGGAGCAGAGATATAACATGGCAGGTGCAGCTTAAAAGAAGACTGACAGAGAGGAAATAAGAACAATAATAAATATATAAATAAAGAATGATGAATCTACCAACTTCTTGCGAAAGTGTTAATCAGTAGCTTACCCATACAAAATAGAAAATCATTCAGAAAAATCGTATCTATAGTTACGAGCATATTATTCTAAGCGATCTTCATATACCCAATATCGCTTTAACGGTCGTCTCAAAACCAACACAGGAAATTAAAGTTCAACCGTTTTAAATCATACGCTCTGATACGATGCTTGTATGATACTCATAGTTCCTACTGGATTCATATACAGCACTATGTATTGGAAGGTTATTGGTAGTTTTATTATGGTTCATAAACGTTTAGGTGAAGGGTAATTTTGTCGTGAAGGTCAAACATTTTATCATACATACCTATAAATAGTGTACGAGTATACCTATAGATATAATGACAAATGCCCATTTATTTCAAACGATGGTTAACGACACGTTTATTCGAAATTAATGAAGTACCTACATAATGTTTTGTAAGAAATAATTCTCACATTTTTTGCACTTGAGTTAAAACCAGGAAATAAACCACATGTGTGATATAAACCGGATTCTCAACCACTTTTCATGTGTGTAGAATAGATATGATCATTACAGCCGAAAAACGTCCACTGTTGAACACAGGTCTCCCCCTAGTGTCACCACACCGAACGGTCCTGTGCGTTTCGCATTCATCGGTATCTCGCGACTCTCATCAGGTTATCGGTCCACCTCGTGGGAGGCCTTTCAATGCTGCGTCTTCCGCTAAGTAGTTTTTTTCATTCGATACAATGAAACGATCTGACGAGACGAGAGGCAAATTCAGACAATTTATGAGCTTTCTCGTTATAAAAGATCGTAGGTATACGTTGCCTCTCAATGTTTTCCTTCATTGTTATCAATGTACTTACAAAACGCTCGCAAAGTATTGTAGTCATCGTATGGAAATTATTGTTGGTATGTATTAAAGTACATTTATTGCTAAATATATATTTATTACCACGTTCTAGTCTGAAATTCCGCCAATTTAGTGTAGTGTAGTCTTTTACGCATATTATTGTTTTGAAAATAGTTGGTACACTTTTGAGAGCGTTTGTATTTAGTGACAACGCCAATCAGACAACTAACAGGTTTCCAGCGAACTCTAAAACATATTTAAACCGACACTATGCAAAAAATTAAACCGATGCCCTTTGTAGATCTCGCCTTAAATACCATCTCAGTCTCCTAACCCATATAATCCACTGCTATTCTTCTTACTACAGTTCGACTGTAAGATTCACTTTCAGCGATCTATTTTAATTTTTCTAATCTATTTCATATTCACCCAATTCCTGTGACGCAGGTCTGCTGGGCTCCTACGGTTTTGCTGACATCTCTCGAACCCGGGCTCGGTCCTTATAGGACGAAAGGACGAGACCCATTGCTCGTCGTCATGTGTAAGAAACCGGTCTCCTTACTACGGCGCCTGCATGGTAGTGACAACAGCATTTTGAAGATGATTGCTGCCAAACCGGACTGTCCCTGGTAGAGACACTGGGTGGCGACAATCATAAATAAAATAAATAAGTAGTAAGAACTAATAATACTAACCTAATTATTTAAGCACTATTGTTACTAACACACCAATACTAAGAAAACTATGGATATATGTAAATTCTGAAAATAAACTTATTATTATTAATATAATGTCCATGCAGTAAGGTGGTGGAACTCTTTTCTGCCTAGTATTCGAGATTTGCAAACGATTTTAAATGATTTTAAAGATATGAGTATTTATTATTTTAATTTAAGATTTCACACACTCTTCTTTTTTTACTTCTACACACTATTGTCTCCATTTCTTCCTATTTTTCCTTTCGCAGGTCTGCTGTAAGAAATTTCTTTTAGAAATAAGCAGTACCTTTGTACAATTTTAATAAGAATCTATCTTCTTCCGTATTTATGTGTGTACATAAATTACAAAATAAATAAATAATTTTCATATTGTAAGTTTTACGGGTAAAGCCGCTGATAGTAGTTGATTAAAAAATAAATAAAAAAACCCTATCATAACCAGTACTTAGATTAGTTGCTTCCACCGTAATAAACAAAACATCTCATCATTTGTTTATCCTTTCAAGCGAAAACTGTCCGAACGATATTGCTTCAACGAACTTTAAAACAAGTTTCTGATCAAATTTAACTGTTGTAAGAGATATAAGTGCTTGTGGAAACTTTATCGAGTATATTATCTCTGTTACAGTATACCGGTAACCGGTTCCCACTTTCATGCACGTATTTTGCACCCCACTACTCTATCCTTTGTTACAAATTTCCTTTTGTTTCTTTACTTTTGTTTCTTTATTGAAAAAATATCGTTGAAACGTAAAACTTGTGATTAAAATTCGGTTCGTGAATTTTTCTTTGCACTTTTTATTGTCGGAGATAAGGAAAAACATTGAACTGTTGAGCTTTTAGTGAACAAATGCAAAGATTTAAAAAGACTTTTTTGCCCGCAAATCACTTTTAGAATACAATCTAGCTGTGTCATGATGCGTTTAGTATAGGTAATATTATATGCGTCTCGAATATGATGAATAACTCTGCCTTTTCATTTAGAAACCGAAAGTTATGGTTGAATTATTATTGTATGTAATGTATTAATTATTAACGTGTATGTAAACTCACTGTATTTTATTGTACGCCCTAAAGATATGACATAACTGTTCACAAAACATTTATTAACAACACCAGTTGTTTTATGTACACTTTCCTATAATTCACAATAAAAATGAATTGAATTGAATCAATGACAAATAAAACACGGCAGGAAACTTAATCATTTAATAATGTCTGAATTTAAAAATGGATACTTAAATGGTATTTAATTTATTGCTCTAAATTTTTGGTATTACATGCTTTACAAGTAGGGTCCAAGTCACAGCGGCACACGTGAATAGGAAAGGATCCATCAAAGTACTTACTGTAGTCCCAAAGCACGGATACACTGCCACTTGTGCGAGGCTCATGGGAGTCGTTAGTGAGCTGCACAGATTCACAATATACTTGGTCACCCAGCAACACAGCTACAACTGTAATTTGCTCACCGTTGTAATCTATTTTACATTTCCACGGAGTGAACGCCATGTACAAATGTATCTGCGTAATTTTCACAACAATAATTTGCTTCGCACCACTCTTTAGGGTGAATATTTCTTCCGGTTCCACGACCCTGGGGCAGAAAGTCGGCCCCGCCATTATGGCCGAGTACTCTTTGGGGAAAATTATGTTATCATTGCCGCATGATTGTTTGGTGCATTTACTCTTAGTGACGCACCAAGTACAGAAACTTTTTGATATACACGCTGAACAAGACGATATTTTTCTGCATTCCTCTTGCTTGGGGTCACTGACTGGGTCTTCCAAACTTGGTGTGACTACTGCCAGAACTAACAAAGCTGCTATTTTCGTTTTACACAACATCTTGAATTTCTGAGCTGTAACAAAAGACGGAATAATTGAACTCAACTATGCTTTGTTACATTCCTTATGTTTGCTCATAATAGGTATTATAATACTGTTTAAAGTTGAACAAGGGATGTGATTACTTCACTATGAACAAACAACGCTATGAATAACTGAACAAAACGACTTACCAGGAGTAAATATCAATATGCAATGTCACTTCAATAATGCAAAAACTGTTATTAATCTAATGCGTTAATTGCCCATAACGTTAATCTTAAGGTTAGTAATAACATAACTGCCTAAGTACTAAAGTGTAATCTATCAGGTCATCGATATCTGATAATAGGTCGCTTGAAATTTTCCGACGCATTGTAAGCTAAATACTATACAGCTTTGTTAATGTGTTTTAAAATACATTATCTCTATTGGAAATCTATTATACTCGTTCATATGTGGTTTTTGGTGCTGGTCGTTTGTTAAAAAGCTATTAAAGTATACCCTAAACATGAATGGAGAAACTGATTGACTGACATATTAACGCACAACCGAAATTGGACCTTTTTTAACCAATGTTTTGAAGTTGCTGCCTTTTTGAACCTCTTCCTTTTCGGTTGCATGTTTTTTTTTATGTGTGTTATCTTACTCCTCTCCTTATTTATGGACTCCGTTATTTATGGACCGATTTGCAATTTTTTTTTCTTCCTCTTAGAGGATATGCTTTCCTATTGCTACCATTTTTTTCAGAATTTAGTTCTGATTATAGGATCCATGAGGAATCCAGGGAACTCCTCAAATACTATAGGCAACTATATGGTGATTTTGGTATTTTCATTGAGAACTTAAGCATTTAGTCAAAAAGTAACATTTGATGAAGTGGAACTGATGAAGAAGGCCAGAAATGGTAAACGGAACTTCATACTCTCATAGATATTGTAGCGACATCTATGGCGTCACATAAGAACTAATCCTGCATCGCGCAATCAAAGTTCTCCGCGCGATTAGAACATATAGAACAACCCGAAATCATCTATCGGGCAGTTGCAGCCCACCAGACATAACACCCGTCTGGTCGGAGGATCCTCCCTTTTCAAAGGAGGTTTGCGGGACTTTACTCTCTGTTCCGTATACCTCCAAACTGGTGACTCTCGACAAAGAACGTCAGCGCAGCCTTCGTGCAGCTACTACCTCGTGACGTCATCATCACTTTCTCAAGCTTTCGAGCAGCGAGCCATACAGCCAGCACCCACGGCTATAAAGGGTATCCTGACCACCAGCATGCCTACATGGTCATACCTGGTCATCACCCTCAGCCTCATCAGCGACCTTGGCGAAGCACACTGCACCTTCGGCCAGTCACATGAAGAGCAATGAAGAACCTCTCCTGGTCGACGCAAGCAGTCAAGCCACTACGTCGCACAGCACCGCTCCGACTCACTGGAGCCAGCAGCACTACTCCGACTCACTGGAGCCTGCAGCATCATCCCGACTCACTGGGACAGCACCACCCCGACTCACTGGGGCGTCACCGCAGACAGTTCCGACTCACCGAGAACTATGCGGCATTCGGTTCCGACTCACTGGAACCAACCTACCAATGGCCTGGCACGCATCAAGAAGCATCAAGAACCATCGATCTCCGATCTCCGGAGGGGAGTGATGTAGCGACATCTATGGCGTCACATAAGAACTAATCCTGCATCGCGCAAAGTTCTCCGCGCGATTAGAACATATACAACAACCCGAAATCATCTATCGGGCAGTTGCAGCCCACCAGACATAACACCCGTCTGGTCGGAGGATCCTCCCTTTTCAAAGGAGGTTTGTGGGACTTTACACTCTGTTCCACATACCTCCAAACTATACCTCCAAAATATCACAATAAAGATAGTTAAGCGACTATGACAATACAAATAAAGAAATGGTTCTGAATAGTTGAAAATGGTATCATCGAAGTGAACTGATGATGATGATGGAGCTGGAAGATAGGCACTAGAACTTCGTAATTAATCAATGTAACCTAGCCGTGTTTGGGCTTATTAGAATTGTCATGAGATGCACTTTAATATGGTGCAATCCAGATCACCTCGCCAATCATTAAATTATTAATTAAGTTTGGCAATTGCAAACTCAGATTCCGGATGCTTCCGTTTGAGGCATCTATTTTCGCTAGCGAGATCGATCACTTCTAGATAAGCGTGCTTCATCATGCACCACATAATCCATCAGGTAAAATAGACGAGCGAGCCGATTAATAAAAAAAAAATAGTCTGATAAAATATTAATTGCTTTGCACTACTTACAAGCAGATGTGTCCTACGAGCGATCCGCATATTGGGAACACCCGGGAGTTTCTTCCCGCCGAAACCGAGACAGGAACGTCTTGAAATAACCATGTCCAGTGAGGACCATGCATCAGGCGGAAAGTGAGGTCACCGTGGCGCCTCTGTAACTACTCATCAAAGACACCACCAGGATTAGGAATTAGGTAGGGATGGGATGGTATGGGATGGGGGGGTAGGGATTAGGTTCGGGTTTTATCACCAGGATTGTGGCATGCTCAGCGCTGTGTGCAGCAGTCACTGTATTTATACCGTCATTAGTGGAGGTTTTTCGTTGTCGGTGTCGAACGACCCTTGTTTTGTGGTGAGAATTATCCAGCGGCTTCTTGTGTGGAACGATAGGGCGCGAGAGGGTGTGTCAGACTTTTACGGACTAAAACCTCATCTGTGTCCTTCAGTTGCCCTTTGCGTTCTAAGGCCACAGGTTTGCGGACGATTTATTTCAGCTCCTAAGCTATAGTTCCAGGCATTATTAATATATTTGTATTTGTTTCGCACTTAAACTTAATTTTCATTCAACTTTGGTAGAACCAGTATTTTCCAATACCTGATCAAGGTTTTATAGTGAGGTTATTTAGCACTTTGTAGACGGAACTGTAAAAGAAAGTTAGTACTTATTAAATACTACTTCGCGTGCAAAAGGCTCTTAACGCAACTAAGCTAGGCACTTCAAGAGAGTGGGCGAGATACACAAATACATTTACTTTAGTACTTTAGATAGGTATACATCATGTTTCTGGCATGATATTGTAATTACGAGTATATACTAGGACAGAAAGTGAAATTGTTCCGACATTTTTGAGGATTCCGTACTCTATTACCAAGCCTCTGTTTTCCATATGTTTGTCTGGCAACGGATTGTATACCTCATGAACTGTAATAGGTAGATATAATCTAGTAATTGACATTTTCACAGTGTTTTTTTCTTTTACCGCTATAACAACAAAATATAATAAAACTTGTATAGAACTCTTTCTTTGCCACAGACTCGCTCGAGTCTGTGGCAAGGAAAGAGTTTTAGACGAAAGGACGCTACAGTGAAAAAAACGAATGATAGTCTCGCAGTTCAAAAGTAACATGTTCGCAGAGTTCCATTTTCAAATTCTATAATTGTTTTTTTTTTTTGATAAGCGATGATGTGGTCGACGATGGAGCACACTTGCCTAGAAGTAGCCTATTCACTGTAAACTCTGTAAAAGAAAGAGTTCCTTTGAAGACTTACCGGTTTTGTTTAATTTGTGTATTTAATTTCTCTAGCAAAATCTACTCGTGAAGTCCGTAGCCTCTGTGCTCGTGAATTCTAGAGGCTGAAAACATTTTAAAGTTCCCGTCCAGTATTTTACCATTTTTATGTCGGCTTTCAGACTGATTAAATGCAACTAAATAATCAATATTGTACATTGAGCGACTACCGTCTGCTCCGATTCCAAACGGTGAAGGAAAACATCGTGATGAAACCGGCATGTCTTAAAACCGATAAACCTGCGACATGTAGCATCCACTGCCTCCCACAGAATTCGTGTGGTGTACGGCTCCCTATACTAGAGAAGAGACCTGAGTCCCAGCTGTGGGAACATTATGAGGTGGAATATGTTATGTTACGTTACGTTGCGTTGTATTATGCTATGCTATGGGTATCGCCGACAAATCTTATTCAATATCGAAAAATATATGGTTGGGTCTAAGTTTTAGGCATCTGTTTACGTGTGGTACCTATTATACTTGTTCACGTGACTAACAAAGAGTAAAGTAATTTAAAAAAATTATGAGCTAAATAGTTCTTCGATGGTACGGAAGTGTCAGAGGGGCAAGGTCAGGAAGGTTTTAATGATGAACCATTAACTGGTATTTATTTCATTTTTATTTAATAAAAAAAAAACATTGCCCCACTTTCGGAATTACTCCTGTACATACACAAGACAGCCAGATTCGGAATACCCGTCTGTGATGTCAAGATAAATATTTGTTCCGTACGGGGATCAAACCCGCGACCCGCAGCGCAGCAGTCAATCCCGCAACCACTGCGCCAACCATGCCGTCAAAAGTTATCGTACGGTGTCAATTTTCGTCATAGAGATGATCACGTCCATGTCTACATTCTCCAAACCACGAATACACAGAGCTGCGACATGGTGCTCCGTCACCAAATGCCAATTGATGTCTCTGGCAACTCTCTTGTTGACTTAAACCACAACGAAAATCATAAAAAATCGTTGAATGAAAATGTTCACGAGTTAAATTTATTTTGATAGCGACACACAATATTCGAAAGGACGCCACAGTGAAAAAAACGAATGATAGTCTTGCAATTAAAAAGTAACATGTTCGCAGTGTTCCATTTTGGAATACTATAACTGGTTTTTTTTTGTTAAGCGCTTATGTGGTCGACGATGGAGCACGCTTGCCTAGAAGTAGCCTTGACTTAAAGACCTCTAAGTGGTAGCTATCAGGAAAGACAGACTCCGGCAAGGGATTCCACTCCTTGGCTGTACGCACTATAAACGTGTTCTCAAAACGCTTTGTGCGTATGTGTGGGATGTCTACCATGTACCGGTGGCGCAATGCCGTACGTCTAGTGGTCTGAAGATGGAACGGACTTGGCAGAATTAGATTGTGCAATTTTCATTCTTTTATTGTAAGTGGCCAGATCCAGAGGCTTTCAGTATGGCCCACGTATACGTCATTGATATTGCTTGTCCTTCGAAATGCATAGTCTCTATGTTAGACTCTTAATATGAAAAAAACGTTTTTTTTTTTTTTATTAGCTTTCATCGTTACAGAAAATACAAAACACCAAAGAAACCAATAATACCTAATTTCGAAAAAGATAAAAATTAACGTAGGTACCTATAATACAAAGGTTATTTGAACTTATAATTCCAAGTCAACCCAAAGATATAACACTTCAAGCAACCTGCTTAACCTGCTGCCTGTATGGCGAGCGATATTGTATCTTAAGATAAAATATTAAAGTATCTTAGCCGTGTGCAGCGCCCCTTATTAGAACTCCATGGCGGGTGACGTAACCTACGACAAACTTATTATTTGTGATTGGTACAGTTATCGGGTCTAGGGATCGAATCGCAAAATTAAGTTTGTTTTTTATTGTATATACTTTTCCGGGATAAAAAGTGCCCAGTGTGGTGCCCAGGATATTAAAGAATAACTATACCAGGATTTATCGTAATCGAACTGGTAGTTTTTGCGTAATGCCTGAACAAACAGACAGACAGAAAAACATTTTTAAATCACATTTTTGGTTTGGGTGTCGGTCTAGTAAAATCCCCTGCCATTTTTTTGATATTTTCAATGTACAGAATTTTCACTTCTACAGATTTATTATAAGTATAGATAATATTATAAAGAGGTAAAGTTCGTTTTTTGTTTGTTTGTAGGAGGTAATCTCTGAAAGTACCAGTCCGATTGCAAAAATTTTTTCACCGTTAAAAAGTTGCTTTATTCCAGAGTGACATAGGCTATATTTTATGTATGCGGGTGAATTATATTTTACAAATTTTTATCTGACTGTACTAACTGTCTGTGTGTACCCCAGTCAGGCGCATTACTTTGTGTAATTTATTTCATCACCACTACTCTCAAAACGGTTAAGGAAAACATCGTGAGGAAACCGGCATGTCCTAGAACCAAAAATTCGAAGACATGTGATATTCACCAATACGCACTGGGCCCGCGTAATGGATTACGGCCTATTCCTTCTCCTAGAGAGGAGGCCTGAGTCCCAAAAGTGGGAAAATTATAAGGCCGACTATGCTATGCTATCTGACTGTACTAAACAGTGTGTGTCCGAATCGTCAGTAAGTCAAAACTAGTACTGTCGAGTCCGTCCTTGTCCTTAGTGATATTCAAAAATATCGCGACTAAATAATTGTCATTGCCCAGTCGTAGGACAATAATAGATGGGGTGTGACATTGTGGCTTATCGTATAATGATAACGTGCACTAAACACGTGTTTGCTACATATGGGATGCGTGACTGCCAATAATATACTGTGGGGTTATCACTAGAGCTCTGACCTAGGAAACAAGGCATTCCCGACTGTTGTTGCATATTTGATATCAGAATGATTAAATAATGTTGTTTGATAGCCGCGCTAATCAATCGACCTATAACGTTTAGCAATGTTGTTGTGTCACTTAAGATTGCTTTGATGTCGAATTTTTGCGTACATAATAATAGTAATAATATGATAAGTAATAATAATATTCCTCAACTTTAACACAACGCAAATCTAGTCCCAAACTAAGCACAGCTTGTGGTACGAGTCAACTGATAAATATTCTTATATTTTTTAAATACATACATACATTTATTATATAAGATAAATTACACCCAGACACAGAACAGATGATCGCACTCATCTCACAAACATTTGTCCTGGGTGGGAATCGACCACCAGACCAAGAGGTCAGTCAAGTACATACATGTACACAAGTGTACACATATGTTTGTATATGTATGTACACATGTAAAAATAATGGAAACCCAACTGAAGAAATGAAAATAAAAAGTTAGTGATTCTGATTTTTGGGGCTCTCGAATAGAGACCATATTTCTAAACTAGTGATGGGGATAAGACCACTGTTATTTACGTTGATGTATATTTACGAGTATTATGTTAATGAGAGTTATCCTTCAATGATCACTAGGAAAACAGCCCCCCTAGCCAAGTTAGGATCGTTTCGTTTGCGTCGAACGCCTCGAGTAGGCCATGCCTCCGCTTCCGTCAGAATAAAGGAATCGGAGGCGCGGCCTACTCGAGGTATTCGACGTAAACGAAACGATCGTAACTTGGCTAGGGGGACAGACCTACCAAGTTTTCGTTATAAGGGATTTTATTTGATCCATAGTTAAATCAATTAATAATTAAAAATCATTACGTATTTATCAAACAAAAGCCCCCGCCGCGTCCGTCTGTCTGTTCGCAATAAGCTGAAAAACTACAGAACGCATTTTCATGCGGTTTTCACCAACAGCCGCTTGGGAACATAGGCATAATAAGTAAGAAAAAGGTCTTAATCATGAACAAAAACTACTGTTAACTTACATACTGGCTGGACCATAATACTTTTTAAAGATTTTCCAAATTTAGAATAGGTATTTGAATTTGATTAAAAAAGAAATAATTGCTTTTTAGCCAGATGAAGATTAGAACGGCTGTCAAGTCGTTAGGCGGGTTAAAAATTTAGTATAAATAAAATGGAGAGCAGTGGTGGCCGAGTGTTAACGGCCCCGACTTACGAGTTGTAGGTCGCGGGTTCAAACCCAGCCAGGCGCATTACTTTGTGTAATTTATTTCATCACCACTGCTCTCAAAACGGTGAAGGAAAACATCGTGAGGAAACCGACATGTCCTAGAACCAAAAATTCGAAGACATGTGACATTCACCAATCCGCACTGGGCCTGCGTGGTGTATTACGGCTCATTCCCTCTCCTAGAGAGAGAAGGCCTTTGTCCCAGTAGTGGGAACATTAAAAGGTTGATTATTTTTATAAATAAAATAATTAAAGTATAAATAATACTCTTGGAATAAACCCAATGATTCAATGTACAAAAGTTTTTAATTACCTTTCACCCCTATCACTATGCTCCAATATCCATGCGAACCTGGGATGGGTCGCTAGTAATGACGTTGCTTAATCAATTGTGAGCTTGACTAATGGTCAAATAACTAATAGTTCTACAGTTCAGACATTTGAGTGTAGTCTAACAATTTGTTACTGTAGGTTGATGACCACAGATGATGCCCCAGAGTTGCAGGGCGATTCCCGGCCACAATAAGCGCGGACTTGGCGACGGTAAGCAATAGGTAGTGTGATATCGAAAGGAGATCGCATGAGTTAGGTTAACGAACTGGCAAGTAAAATATACTTTTAAGGATAGGTTTAAAAATTGAGTAGAACAAAGAAATGTCTAGTTTTTTGAGATCAGACATAACCATTGTAGCGCGATGTACTTTTAACGAATTCTTGAAGACAAGTATTATAGAAGCTTTTAAAGCATTTCTTTGTAGATAAGTCCCGGTCCCTGATGAAACCCGTCGCAGAGTGCGACAGTAGCTAACCGTCTGGCCATTCAGTTCCACACGTGCCTCAAAGAGATATCAGGGCCACAGGATTACTTTGATAGATTTACCGTGATCCTGGAACGCAAAGGGCAATTGAAGTATACATATAGGTTTTAGTCAGTGAAAGTCTGACACGCCCTTTCACTCCACCCTAGAGTAGGAGACGTCAATTGATGATTTCCGACGTCAGAAAAATATTTGAGGTAACTACTAATAAAAAAATCTGACCGTCCGGTAGCCGTCTGGACCGAGCCCAAGTCGTCGACGGTGCGTACTGTTCCACGCGCGCCTCAAGGAGATGTCAGCAAATCGTAGCGGCCCAGCAGGGTCGAAGCCTACTGGGGCCACGGGTAGTGTGAAAGCGAAACCCGAGGGCCCTGGGACGAAGGAGTGGGTTTTTAGTCAGTAAAAGTCTGACACTATCTCCCGTTCCGCCCAAGAGCAGGATTTGTCATAAGATTATTTTACCACCCAATAAAAAAAAAAAAAACCCTAAATAAACAAGATGACCCATTGATAACAAGAGCATTAAACATAAGGTCGAAAATCGTTCAGTTATTTGTCACATTCGATACAACCACTACCCTAGGGGATAAACCGGGAATATATTGTGGGATATATATCGAATGCCACGCACATTCGCAGCCACCACTGACATGCGATCAAATATCCTCGATCACTTGACGAAACGTACGTACGTCTCATTTATATTACGGTTTTTCCTATTCGCGTTGACTGGTATTGAACAAAGAAAGATTGATAGTTTTTTTTTTCTTACTGGAAATAAAATAGCATATTTTTTTTGTTTTGTGATTGGCTATCGTCTAATAACTTCTCTGTCAGAGGAAGTGTCAAACTTTAACTGACTAAAACTAACTGACTAATGGTTGACTGGTAGAGAATGCCTTGTGGCATTAAGTCCGCCTATGTACCACCACTGTACATGAAGTTTTATCTATGTACCACCACTGTACATTAAATAAATAAATAAAACCACCTGTTTTTTTTTCTATTTTCCAGTTCCAGAGACGCGGGTGGTTCATTCAAAGAATTTATAAATTTGAAATACAATTCTATAAAAATTTCGTTTTGTAGATAATATCATTTTATTTTCCTCAATCATTCATCAGCAGGCCTTAAAAATATTTGTTCCATGGGAGAATCGGACCCACGATCCAGCACAGCAACCAATAGCTTAATTACTGCGCCAACCGTACCACCACCATATAACACTGCGCCAACCGAGCCATTACCATATAATAATGCGCCAACTATGCCATGTAACCATGAGGACTATTCCATCTATCTATCTATCCCAATAATTTAAGACAGAACTCCGTGGTTTTCAGAGCATTGCTGACTCAATTGATACGAATAGCGGAGGGTATTTTTAAGATAGTATAACAAAGCCACTATTACCTTTCGCTAGCGCCAAATGCCCGCTATGACCTGCCGTAACCTGTGTTGTACTTATTATCGGTGGTGTCCAACTTGTGACATGTTTTTAAATATTTTAAGGAAAAAATATAACATGGTGTAAAAATTATTGGAATCGATTTAGCAACTGATTCTGAACCAACTATGTTCAGGTTTCGCATATACTAAAAATAATGTTGTATACTCCAACTCCCAACTATTACAACTTCCAACTCGGAAGCATAAACTGTCAATAAAAAAATAATAATTCAAAATTGGTTTACAATTGTCCGAAAAATCGGTGAACATACATAAAAAAAAACACATTCAGCCGAACATGGAACCTCCTCCTTTTTACTAAAAATAATGTTGTATAAACGTTGACGGTAAGAAGTTTCAATCGGAGAGTCCATCAGTCAACATCAGTTCAATGGCAAGTGGAGAGATCTATGTCACATAGTGGTCCCATAGGCTGATGAAAAACGTTTTTACCCCCATATACCATTTTGGGATATAACAGCCTTGTAATGTTCCCACGGCTGGAACTCAATCTCCTTTCGAAGAAAGGGCGCGGGTCATATCCTCCACGCAGATCCAATGCGTTATGCAGTTTTACATAGGTAATCATCAAATGATTACTCTTACCATGGGTGGAGCGAGAGGAAGTTTCAGATTTTTACTGATTAAAGCACACTGTTCCTTCAGTAAACTTTTTTATGGGGACAAGCATCGACCCTAACAGGCTCCGTAAATTTTGCTGATATCTCTTTGAGGCGCAAGTAAAATACAAAGCGCCGTCACGTCAATCCGGGCTTAGTCCTTACCGGACAGTCAGACGGCGTGCCACCTATTGCTCGTCGTCCACAAGGCCGCGCCTACAGTGGTAGGAAATCGCCCTGCTACTCTCAACGTCCGGGCGCTCTTCAGCGGGGGATTTTACCTAGTACTAGCATCACAAATTTATCATAGGTTCGATTTACAATCTACACTTTGATCGCGTATTCAATTTCCATTCGTTTAAAATTCTTGTTAATAAAAACACTGCCTGATCTAAATTGCAATATCGTTGTATGAATATTCATTTGTGGTTTTTATTAGGTTTACAAATTCTATTTAGTGAAGGCGTTGTGGCCACGTGGTGACGGCTCTGAATGAGTTGTACGTGGTGGATTCAAACTCAAGCAGGTGCTCTATTATGTGTAATTTATTTCACACATTGCTTTCAAAGCAAAGAAGGAATATATCCTGAGGAAACGGCATGTTCTAGAACCAAAAATTCGAAAACATGTGACATCCATTAACCCGCACGTGAGTCTATCACGTGGTGGATTATTTTGGCCCATTTCTTTTCCTATAAAGAAGAGTCCTGAGTCCCAGCAGTGGAAATAATATAAGACTGATTATATGCTTATGCCTAAGGTTTCTTCATCACCGAGAGTTCTGAAACACAGAAAAAAAGTGTACGTAACCTGTACATATATCCAAGCAACTCTTGGATATAATTATGTACACTTTTGTCAAATTTATTTTCTTTCTTTCTGTTTTTTCCTTTCCATGGTGATATAGGACAACTATATATCTATAGTTGTACAATTTAATAGTACGGTGCGCAGCTCTATTTTATGTTGAAAAAGTAAACTGAGGTCCGGGCAGGTAGATAAACAATTCTATCTCCTCAAATAAGAATAATTAATTGACCTGGTTTGGAGTTTTAGTAGCAAATACAAATCCAGTCGTGATCAAAAAGTGTTTTAACTTTCAGGGTACCTGTAATTTTGTTATTATTTAACTAAGAGGTAACATTTTAATTTGATTTTTAAAGAGTTACATCTCCCGCTCCCGTTCTAGGTTTTTTACAGGCAGGAGCTGCCTGAGGGCAGCCCCAGCCCGATCCAGTTTGGGAGCCAGACGTCGGAAGTGCTTCTCGAAATTCCATCGGCTGTCGAGGACGAGTCCCAGGTACTTCGTCATCGACTCGACGTCGATGTGAACTCCTCCTACCGTCCGGAGAAGGAGTGTTAGGCTTTTACTGACTAACTCCTACCTGTATTCCTTCAGTTACCTTGTGCATTCTGAAATGCACAAGTTAACTGAGTCCACGGTAAGTCTCGTTCAATTCCACAGCCTTTGCAGTCATCAGCCCAAGCGGGCCCCGTCATTTACGCTGACATCTCTTTGAGGCATGCGTGGAAAGTACCGTCGACTAAGGCCTGGTATTGGACGTTGAGCTGCAAATTACTCGCCGTCCATAAGCGCGCGCCTACCATAGCCGGGAATGGCCCTGAGACCTCAGACGGCCGGGGCGTCTCCTGTGGCTGCTGGGGCGTGATGATGTCTTCTACCACATGCTTTCCACCACTTCTTTTACTCACATTACTGCTTCTGAACCAGCAAAAAATTTTGATGACCTTGATCATGCATGATCGTCAGTTAAGGACTAAGATAGAACCCAAAAGATACCTGTTTTCTCTTGTTTTGAAGGTTTACTGTCTAATTTACTCGTACATAAGCTACTATAGCATGACCTTTTTGCCTGACTAGCAAAGTTTTTAAAGGTTCAGTTTTTCGACTTTATATTTCATTTATCAAAGGCAGAGTGTACATAGAACGTGTCACGAACAGGACATGAGTCGTCAGACTGGACTACGCTCACGCCCCGTTGCCTCGGTACGAACTATCATGAATGGGGCAAGTACTTGACAAGCGTCTATTGAGTTTCGTAGTTACGTAGTTGGTTTATATATATTTGTGTGTGAAAATGTTGAGGATAGCTGCTATTATAGTATTATTTATCAGTTATGATATCACTGACTAACTGTATAATTTTTAAGCGCTGCAACTTGCTAATATCAATGTCTATGAAAACTCTTTTTCCAAAATAGATATTCATTCACACTTTTTCATCATCATCATCATCATTTCAGCCGAAAAACGTCGACTGTTGGACATAGACCTCCGATTGTCGTCAAAATGAACGGTCCTGTGCCTCTGGTATCCATCGGATTCCCGCAACCTTCGCGAGGTCATCAGTCCACCTAGTAGAGGGCCTTCCCACACTGCGTCTTCTGGTACGTGATCGCCACTCCAAAACCTTTCGGCGCCAACGGCCATCTGTTCTGCGAGCAATGTGCCCTGCCCATCACCACTTAAGTTTGGTGATTTTTCGTGCTATGTCTACAACCTTGGTTCTCCTGGCAAAATTGCAATAACTATGCCTATAATATTTGTGGAATTTCCTCGATTCGTGGATCCTGTCATCAGAAATAGATCTTGATATAAAAAACTTTCGTCGGTGTTTCTATAATACTTTTGTCTCTTCGGTATTTAACGCCGACTTTCAAAATCAAAGTTATTTTGCACTTTTCAGTGTTTTTTTTACTTTGAAGTCGGTTGTATTTTTTTTTGTAATAGTTTTTTATTTACACTTTTTAGTTTGTGGTAGAAACTGGAGAAAAAAATGTGTAAATAAAAAAAAACAAAAAACTGAGGAGGACAGCTTGGTATTCAGCAAGTATCAAATACGTATTTAAAATACATATTTATTAAAAATCCATTTATTAGTTACTTGTAGTACATTCATCCCATCTTCCATGTCCATTTATTAGTCAGTTGTTGTACTATTCACATTAGATTGATCCGAGCACTGGTCGACAGTCACGCACAGCTTGGCGGCTTCGTCCCATACCTTCGGGTCAGGACACTCGCACCGCGAGTAGTCGCACCGGACACCCAGGGATCGAGCCTCGGGGTGGCGACACGTACGCTCCGACATTGTTGGGTCGAGACAACCGGCGCTGTAAGGGACCTTGTCGGAAAGACACGGTGGAGTACCTGTCAACAATATAACATCACGTTTGTTGGAAGAAGGGGAAAATAAAGGTGTTATGCGATAAAAAAAATTCAGGGTAAAACGTAGCCGATGGGACTTAGCGACTTCAAGTACAGTAAATAAATTTATGATATTGACAACAAGCTACTCATTGCTCGTGATCCGCAAACCCCGCCTACCGTGGTCGGAAATCGCCCTGCGACTCCCGAAACCAGGGTCGTCTCCTTCGGGAGCGACTGGGGCGCGACGAAGTCTATTTCCTCACGGTTGCGGCCATCTCCTTTGCTTGTTTCCCATGCCCTTTCGCTCTGGAACATGACCTGAACCAGAGCCGGGCGCGAAAAGTTGCCACCACAGATTGCCTCCACCTAAGCAGAGTACTTCTCCACCCCGTATGTTTCACCATGTCTTCGGGAAATTCGCACTATGGTGACCCCCGAGTTCGAGCTGCTACTGAGAAAATTCAGATGAAATATTATGCATTTTCCGACCCGGAAATCGAAACAAGGACAGAAGCAGAAGGCTCCACAGTAGCGCTTGCGACTATAAAACTAACAAGGTAATAAAAGCCAATAATCGCGCAGCTCAAAATTCATATTAATAAGTTAAACAACACAAAATAAAGTATTTCACATTGTTTAACCATGTTAGCTGTGCACAAAAGTAGTAATTTAAATTATGCAGGTGTATCCAATTTTGTTGAATTTAAAATAATCCGATGTTCTGATAGTCCACTAAATACTTTAAAACAACCCAATTTATTGGTAATAGCGAAACTTTACTGTTAGGTTTAAATTTATGTTGTATTTAATGAACTGTGAATATTTTCAGGTAATAAAATTATAAATTTTCTGTTTGATTTTAGAAAGTACCTATGGGCTCAATTTGAGCAATTACTTGACCTAGAACGTGGTAATAATGGCAAGCTTCTGCCAGCGGCTACCCAACTTATGAGGTTTGTTTTTTGAAGGTTAGAGATCACTTTGTAGAGTGCCAGAGCCGTGAAGGATAATATTCGAATAGTGTTTTCAACCAGTAATTCCCCAAAAACTGAAGTTTTGGTTTTCTAATTTAACACATACATTTAAAGGTATATAATTTTTTTTATGCATCCCAAAAGTAAATAATTTTTTAGATACCCTGGACTTTAAAACTGAGTGAAATATATTATTACAAGCTTTTATTTAATTTCACCGATTGAGCTGAAATTTTGCATGCATGTGTTACTCAGATGACAATGCAAAATTATTATGAAATGGAGCTGATCTGATGATGGAGATGAAATATGGCCATAGGAACTCGGTAATTAAACGATACAACCCCATCGAGTTTGAGCTCGTATGATACGTCTTGACGAGTACTTTGATGCTAGATGGTACCAGGGGCTGATGATGAGATGGCCATAGGAACTCGGTAATAAGCGCAATATGATTACCCTACCGTGTTTGAACTTTTTGGAATGATCTTGATAAGTATTAATTACTCATATGTATAGATACATACCGCGCTATAAAAGCTTCTATAAAAAAAGATTTTTATTGAAAATTTATTTTTTACTATCATGCGGGCGAAGACGCTGGCAGTATAGTATTTAAGAATTAAATCACAGGCAAAAACAAAAATGGTTGCAAATAAATTTTTGTGCGCCATTTTCACGTGAATCCGATAGTTTATTGAGGCGACAAAAAGCGGCGGCACCGGTATCTGTTCGTTTAACTGCGACTACGATTAAAGTAAATTTTATTTGTTTCTGTAAGTATCCACTGTATCACATAATATTGCCATGTAAATTGCTTAGCTGTAAGTGGTCTTGATAACAAGTTCAGAAATGTAGAGCAAAATTGTTAATTTGTTGTTTGGAGTTCCGTTGTAGACTTAAGAAACCCATAGCATGTTGCCTTGGTCCATCTGACAAGTTTGCCACACTATATTACTATTGGTAAGTCCTCTCTTTGAGGCGTAGCTGGAAAGACCTCACGGCGTACTCACCTTCCGCATGACGCAGGTCTCCACCAGACATGGTAAGTTCGGGAGGTTCCTGCATCGGATTCGTGCGGAAGAAAGGCCGGGTGTCGCCACTGTGTGGACCGCCCGGAGGACACGGTGGAGGTGTGCCCCGCCTGGGCAGAGCAACGCCGTGTCCTCGTGGGGGCGATTGGCTGCGGCGATCTCTCACGCCAGGCCTTGGTACAGGCCATGATCCGGATTGACGAGAATTGTCAGGCAGTCGCCTCCTTCTGCGAAGCAGTAATGCTAGCAAGGGAGGCGGCCGATTGCGTGAGGCAACGGTCCTCACGCCCCAACCGCCACTGGGATCCCGATCCCGATTTTCGGCCACCGTAGGCGCGGGCTTGCGGACGGCGAGCAATGGGTGGCGCGCCGTCCGACCGTCCGGTAACCGTCCGGACCGAGCCAAAGTTGTCGATGACGCGTATTGTCCCTGGCGCGCCTCAGGGAGATGTCAGCAACTGCAGCGGCCCAGCAGGGTCGAAACTTACCGGGGCCAAGGATCTGATTCTGAAAGGAAGATTCGGCCCTGGTAAGAAAGGTAACGAAGGAACAAGAGTGGGTTTTTTGTCAACAAAAATCTGACATTATCTCCTGCTCTCCCCAAGAGCGGGATTTGTCATTAGATGATTTTCCAACCTAAAAGAAACAATATATACAATATATACTGTCCTACACTCAATTTGTTTTTTTTTTTTTATTATTGATGGGCTTGTGCTTGATATCTATACTGATAGTTAGCGATAATGTGGTCGACAAAGAAGCACGCTTGCCTCGAAGTAACCTACTTACATTTGATTTAAAGATTCCCAGGCTGTAGAGACCTAGGGCTCTTGCTAGTTGCTAGCAGGAAACACAGACTCCGGCAGGGAATTATACTCCTTAGCTGTACGCATTTTTAGCTATGTGTGTTTGTTTCAGTGCTTCCTCTCAGTATATTCAACTAGCAAACGCCGACTTAATCTAGTTTAAACTAACGAAAAAAAATTACGTGTGGTGTGTTATTTATAAATTACTAGCTGACTCGGCAAACTTCGTACCGCCTAATAATGTGATAATTGAAGAACCGCTTGACCGATTTTGTCCAAACTTCACATAAACCATCTATTAAATAGTCCAAACAAAGCCTAAACATTTGGTTTGGATAAGTGAGCCCGTTCTTGAGTTATAAAATTACAATGAAAAGTGGCATTGATTTTTATATTATTACTAGCTTTGGCCCGCGGCTTCGCTCCCGTCTATATTCTACTACTCTACTCAACTCTACCCCACTCTACCTTACTCTACCCTACTCTACCCTACTCTACTCTACTCTACCCTACTCTACCCTACTCTACCCTACTCTACCCTACTCTACCCTACTCTACCCTACTCTACCCTACTCTACCCTACTCTACCCTACTCTACCCTACTCTACTTTACCCTACTCTACCCTACTCTACCCTACTCTACCCTACTCTACCCTACTCTACCCTACTCTACCCTACTCTACCCTACTCTACCCTACTCTACCCTACTCTACCCTACTCTACTCTACCCTACCCTACCCTACCCTACTCTACCCTACCCTACTCTACCCTACTCTACCCTACTCTACCCTACTCTACCCTACTCTACCCTACTCTACCCTACTCTACCCTACTCTACCCTACTCTACCCTACTCTACCCTACTCTACCCTACTCTACCCTACTCTACCCTACTCTACCCTACTCTACCCTACTCTACCCTACTCTACCCTATATAAATGTATCCTATGTCCGTCCGTCGGTTCTGAACTACCTCCCCACCAATTTTCAGCAAAATCGGTTCAGCAGTTCTTGAGTTATAAATAGTGTAACTAACACGACTTTCTTTTATATATATAGATATAGATTTGCAAAATAAATTATATTTATCCACAAATACGGCTCTCCTGAAAGCTAACATTAATAGTGGTTACCACGAGAAAAGTGCTGAACTAACGAAGTTTGACGAACGTCGGATAAATGACTCGCCTATTTTGGTTTCTGCAAAGAAAATTTTCTGATAAAAACTGCCGAGGATTTAAGGAGGAGAAAAACAAAGGCAGATTCTATTCCTTTCAAAAACATTGAATACTTCTTCAATTTTCTGTCTGAAAACTCCTGCCCCCCTAGCCAAGTTACAATCGTATCGTTCGCGCCGAACTCCTTGAGTAGGCCACGCCTCCGATTCCTTTGTTCTGACGTCATCTCAACGCTCAGTCACGTGGTCAGAACAAAGGAATCGGAGGCGTGGCCTACTCGAAGCGTTCGGCGCGAACGTAGCGATTGTAACTTGGCTAGGGGAGCAGGAGTTTTCAGACAGAAATTCAATGGCAATCTGTCTCTGGAAGACCCTTGGTTCTCCAACCCATAGGTTCTGGATAGTTATTATTAATTAAAACTTTTAGATTACATTTAGATTGATTTCTATTAATATTATCTTTAGAAGATTGGCGTATCAAACAACGGAACTCAACATGAAATACGAAACGGACTTGACTGCTTTTCGTTTATCAAAAACTTTTATATAATTGTTTTGTACCGACATCAAGGTAACGCATAAAAAGAAGTTGGTATATAGATCAAGTTATGAGCCTTCGAAGCATAAAAAAGAAAAAGAAACTTATGAGTCTCTCTGAGATCGTTGCGGGAATTACCGTGGTCCTGGAAAGCAAAGGGCAACTGAAGGAACACAGGAACAGGACCCTGAGTTGCTACTTAAAAATCCCAAACGGGATACCCGTTAGTTGACTGGTCGGTTGGTTTAGTGATCAGTGGCCCTGACTGCTATACCAGAGGTCGTGGCTCGTGGGCTCGATTCCCACGCTTGACAAGAGTTTGTGTGATGAACGCGATCATTTGTTCTGTATTTGGTGTAATTTATCTTATATATGCATGTCTTTAGAAATATATATATATATATATAAATATGTTTATCAGTTGTCTAGTACTCATAACACAAACTTTGCTTGACCGATGCCTGCTAGGACTGCGCGATTGTTCAAAAGCGTCGCTCTGGCCCTGGAACGCAAAGGGCAACTTAAAGAACACAGCTGGGTTTTAGTCAGTAAAAGTCTGGCACTCCTTCTCGCTCCATCCACACCAGGAGAAGTTTTTGACAATTTCACAATTTAAAAAAATTGGTAGGTACTTAGTTGTCTTTGAGTTTACCAAATTCTACGTAATGGAAATTATAGAGAACCCAATGATATGTACGTATGTAGGTACAGACAGACAAAAATACAGACTGCGCAAAATGAAGTCTTTATCTCATTAGTATTTGCAATGTCACCCAAGGCTTAAAAATTTCATTCACTCTAAAATCTCAAGTAGGATCATTACATTTATTTTCTCACCAGCGACCCGTCCCAACTCTGCACGGGTATTAAAAATTTTTGAAATTCTCGATTTTTCTCTTCTGTAGTATGCTTATATTATACATACATAAGTGGACTTAATGCAACAAAGCATTCTCTACCAGTCATCCTTTGGGTTAAAAAAAGACAACACTGTGGTAGGTTTGCACAATAAACACATAATAGATACTTCAAAAAGAAAAAAAAAATGTTACTTATAATAATAAAATACCTATATATGCTAAAATTATAAACTAATGAATACTATGAAAAATAACAAATCATTAAGAGAACAAAACAAATAATTTATTAATTAATTAAATTTTCCTCATGAATCTTTACTGTCTATTGGGGAAAACCAACATTAAAATCCAATATTATGTGTATATTTGGGTTTATCGTGAACAAATCTTATTTTTAAAAATAAACACATAGATTGTGATTTTAGTAATCTCATTAAATTAATTTTTTATAAATAATATAAATTAGTGCTTGACTGCTATCCCACCTGATGGTAAGCAGTGATGGAATCGTTGATGGTTAGGCGCACTATATTTATTTAAAACAGTTATTACAAACTATACATAGATCGGTTATTTAAATATAGTTTGCAATTTTAAGATTATCATCGGTCAACATTGTGGTTATTAACAGGATAATGAAAGTAAATAAGGGCAGTTGTTCAGGAGTTAGTCCCTAAATAAAAAAGAAAAACTATTTCTCTCAATTTTCTTTGTTAGTAGTCCTGCTCGAAATCGTCTAAAAAAAATAATTCGTCAACTATTTCCATCAACGGAAAAGAATAATTATAAAACTTTCCTGTTCTATAAAATTAAAGAACGGCCATTTTGTAAAATTCTCCACCGTCTAATATCCGTTACTTTGTGAATTTTCTGGACGGCCAATTTGCACGGCCGGAATTATTTTTCACTTAATTTGAACAGTATACTCGGAAGACAAAAGGGCTTTGTTTAAGGAGTTTCATTTACTGTACACCTTTATTATTACCCTTGGTTTGTACCGCGTGCCCCCGCTTTGTACATCTTCTAGAACAGTGGTTTCCAAAGTTGACTGGATCGTGACTCACCTAACAAAAACAACCAAATTCGAACTCACCTCTTGGTTTTTATCAAGGGAAAAGGATCTGAACTATATGAATAAAATCTGCTTAAACAAGTAAAAAACATTCAGTTCCGATCCATTTCCTTGTGTTTAATCGCGAGGAAAGTTATTTTTGCAATAAGAAGGATTCATTTTTGTTTCCTATATTTTTCTACCTTCATAGGTATGAGGTACTGAAAGAAAGAAGGAATTTTATTACTTCGTGATTCTGCGCTATTGCCGCCTGTCATCGGCAAACGTCATGCAACCGTCGGCCCATTGGTTGATCTGTCGTCCTATTTTTAGGGCTCATCAAATATTCGTTCATGACCTACCAATAGGTCGCGGCCCATACTTTGAGAACCACTGTTCTAGAACATTATATTAATAAAACGACGCCTTTACAAACCATTTCCTTTTCTTGGGAAAGTTAAAAATGAAAAGCAAAAAAAAAAAACAGTGCTTCAGCTAATTATGTCGCTAACGATGTCAATTAAATTGAATAAGTTAGATGACTGGTTAGAGTTTGCATGTTTTTAAACGAATCCACGATACTGGAGTTATTCCTAGCGTGGAGTACCTAACGTTTAAAAAAATAAAAAAATAAAAGCAGTTAAAACAAAAATGTACATAACAGCTACCGATAGTAAAACAATGCAATATATATATTATTTTTCATAATATTAAGTATAAATAATGTATACTTAATATTACAAAAAGAAAAAAAAATCGTTTTTTATAATGAATATTCTCAAAAACGAAATGATTTAAAAAATTCTTTCACTAGTAGTATGTTACTTTATTAATAAGTGACATAGCCAATATATTTTCTACTTTTACGCGAATGAAGCCGCAGGCAGAAGCTAATTATTGTATACGTGCGCAACGTGTCAATCACTGAAAGACATACCAAAAAACCACTTCAGATGGTATGGACATGTTAGCAGGAAAAACAAACACCATGTCGTGAAAATAGCGTTAAACTTGCCAGAGCAAAAAGGCAGACTGAGGTCAGCCATTGGTCTGATTGGTGGTCCGAAATCGACGGTGACCTCAAGTTAGCCCAATTATCATAGTTCCACCCAAAACAAAACCAACCAAACCAGGACAAAATATTCTGGCTACGAATAAATGTTTGAATGAGTTTCCGTGGTCCTGTAACGCAAAGACCAACTAAAAGACAGGCAGTTTTTAGTCCATAAAAGTCTGACACACTCTCGCGCTCACTCTAGAATGGAAGAAGTCATTTGATGATTTTCCACCGCCAAAAAAATAAACAAATCATTGAGGAGACCTAACCTCAATAAACAGTTAAGAACAAAGAAGATTTTTCAATTATGGTTTGCTGAATAATGAAATAGCCACTTTACCCGTCGACAGAATTATGTCAACTTTGATATCTATAATCGCCTCCTTAGTCTGTTCCCAACTAGTTTTGGGTCGGCTTCCAATCAAACCAGGTCCAGCTGAATACCCGTGATTTACATGGAGCGAATGCCTATCAGGCATCTACAACCTAGTTTCTGGGAAGCAAATAATGTAACGTCTATGTAACAATCAATTTTTTTTTACATAGGCATTTACATTTAATAATACTATGATTAACAGAAATTAGAAAACCCTACCAGGTCATTGGTCCACCGTGTGGTAGGCCTTCCAACGCTGCGTCTTCCGATACGTGGTCGCCATTCCAGAACCTTTGGTCCCCATCGACCATCAAGCAAATTGGACCAATAACCTGGTGAGGGTCGCGGAAATGCGAATGCGAGACGCACAGGACCGGTCATTGTGGTGACATTTTGGGGAGGCCTATATCCAACAGTGGACGTCTTTCGGCTGAAATGATGATGATGATGAGAAAACCTTAATATTAGTAAATAAGTAGTAACTTAAGAAAAGATTGTAATAGGTCTGAACTATAATAAGTTGATACTGTATAAATACATACATACTATAAGAGCAAATAAATTAAATAAAAAAGAAGTCAAACTATTATTTGCCCCGAAACCAGATGTACAAAAAAAAAAAAACTGGGCAAGTGCGATTCAGACTCTCGCACTGAGGGTTCCGTAACTAATAATAAATAATAATAATTTTTATTTCCAAAAATACAATTTTACACAAATTATGAATATCATGATGCGGTGTCGTTTCTATTAAATTGCATAATCATAGATTATCGACCTCTGGCATCCAAGGTAGCTGTAACTTACCTACAAAAAATAGTTCAATTCCCGCATTAAGTTACTAAGATTTTTCCGAATCGCAGAAATAATTTTTTTTGTGACGTAACGACAAATTTACAATTTTCAAATTTTTGCCTGTACTGTGCTACGAGATCTTGCTCCATGCCAAATGATGCCAGGATTCTAGATCAACAAAAAGTACCCTATGAATTTTGATTCCCTTGAGAGTGTCGAAATACACGTTTTTTGTGACATAAATGGCTGCATCTTTTTTTTTCGTTAACTCAGAAGTTTGATTTTTTTCACGGTTTTTTTTAAGGGACCACAGACCTGAATTTATGGTTTTAATTTCAACTCGATACCTCCACGCATTCCTGAGATAAAGGGTAAAGGGTAAAAAGACTGATAGACAGACGGACGGACAACAAAGTGATCCTATAAGTGTTCCATTTTTTCTTTTTGAGGTACGGAACCCTAAAAAATACTAAGATTAGTTAAATATACAAAATGGGAGCCCCACCCATTATGTTCATTCATAATGGGTGGGGATGACGAAAGAGAGAAATATAAAGTATTTTTAAGATTTTACGTGCTTTCTGAGACACGGGGTGTCAGTAATGTCCTATTGTGTCAACTTCGATATCCACACCAAAGAAATACGGCGCTTTTCACCTCATGTTTTCTTCACTTCATAAAATAACACTCAAACTTACCTTTGTACTGGTACACAATCGTTTACCTGTTTATATTGAAACCTTTGAAGAACATCGATAAATAAGTACACTGTTTTCTTTCTAGTGGTTGTGACGCTTGGACGAATCAGTGTAGTTACGTAATACAATGCCTTTTTTAGAAAATTTATGAAAGGGAGAAAAACACAAAAACGGTGGCGGTAGACTATGAAAGCCTGCCTTTTCACGTATTTTGTTTATAAATATATGTATTTATTTTAAATGGGAACTATTTGAATAAGTTATTCCAAGGAATAGATTGTATAAACATACTGGTTCAACAAACATACATAGTGCAACATATTCTTTTTCTAGACTATTGAAATAATTCAGCGTCATAACGTGGAACGGACATCCTTACGTCCCAGCCGCCCTGGGCGTCGGTAATAGCAGGGTGATCGCTGGCCACCGTAGGCGCGGGTTTGCAGACGACGAGCTACTGATAATCAGTAACCTTCCGGAACAAGCCTGAGTCGTCAACAGCACGTAGTGTTCCACGCGCGCCTTAAAGAGATGTCAGAGCTGATGCCTGCTGGGGCCACGGGAAACCTGCGGTGCGTTCTAGACGCAAAAGACAACTGAAAGACATTTGTGTAGTTTTAGTCAGTAAAAGTCTGACATGCCCTCTTGCTCCATTCCAAAGCGCGAGAAGTCATAGAATGGTTTACCACCTCAACAAAAAAAACAGTTATACTTTTTCAAGATTTATCAAGTAAACATCATTACCGTACTTCTGCTTAAATGTTCTTGAACTGCATTAATAAAATTTAGGGGAAGATTCGATTATTGATTTAAATTATGATAAGATGTTACCTGTTAAATTCGTTAAAAAGTAAAAGGTCCGTTTTGAAATTTGAGAACAACCCTAGAAAGTAACTTGGAATACAACTGAAAGTAAAAAAATAATAATTAGGGGTCCGGTGTAGTAGTAGTCATTTTAGTTATTTTAGTAGTAGCTACACTACACCGGACAAGCCGCTAGGTAGTCAAAATACAAATGTCAAAACGAGCCTTTTATTAAAGTTGTCAAAAAATAGAAGATTTTAATTTTTTTTAATGTTTAAATCGATAAATCGAATCTTCCCTTATTTGCAAAAGTAGAGTCCTTCACAGTAGTTCCCCCAGTTTGTGCCCTCGTTATTCCACTTCAGAATAAGCTATTTGCACGTAGAGGAACGTAATTCGTGGCCAGATCCATTGCCTCAGTGGCAATCACATCGGAATGCTGAATGAAGGTATTGTGCAAATCTGAGACACGCCACTAATGCACATACGTTATCCCAAGTACCACAGCATGCATCAGTATGTACTGATCGGTACAGGAAACGTACGCAGATCTTGTTGGTGAGATTCTTATGGAAAGTCTTACGAAGATTGTTTAAAAGTGTTACGGTGATCCTCAAACGAAAAGGACAACTAAAGGAACAGGGTGACAAAAAAATTCGGCCAGTGCAAATTGGACCAGCGCACTGAGGGTTCCGTATAAACTTACCTATGAAAACAGTTCAATTCCGGAATTGAGTTACGAAGGTTTTTTCGAATCACAAAATATTTTCTCTTTTGTGACGTAACTACTAATTAGAAATAACACTGTAAATAAAACTGTATTTTCAGATTGTTTCCTATACTTGTGCTATGAAACCTTGCTTCATGCCAAATTTCAGTTAACTCTGAAATTTGATTTATTCACAGCTTTAAGGGACCGCAGACATATATTTAAGAGTAAAATATGGTTTTAATTTCAACTCAATACCTCCACGCGTTCTTGAGATAAAGGGTCTTGACAGACAGACAGACCGACTGACGCCCTCTCGCTCCACCAAGAGTGGAAGAAGATATTTGATGATTTCCAATGACATAAAAAAACTGGCATGTATGCGTAACCAGTGTATACGAAATAAAAGAAGTATAGGAGGATCACATCTTTTTAGACTTAGACAAATGGTTTTATAAAATGTACGGCAATGAAATTACTTGCTACGTCACTTGTGACGTGACTTCTGCAGACAACGACTTTACTGCCACTAGACGCCTCATGTTTGAACTAGCGCACCAAAACAATTCAGTCAACTAGTCGAGGTACGGGGTGAGGGGTACTGCGTTTTGATTGGTCGAGATATCAGATCTATAATCATATGTGTTGACAGACATACGTCGCCTGTTATGAAACGTCTAGAGGCTGTAAGGTCATTGTCCGCAGGTGATGTCATCGCCATACATGTTGTACTTAGCATTTGGCTGGAACGCCAACAAAAAAGTTACTTGTCTAAGTCTACGGGGACCTTACCATGACGTCATAAAATGTCAGACGGGCTAGCGAGAGAAAGGGATGAAGCTTTACACCTTATATAGCTCCATTCCTTTAACAGTTCAGTTTAGGTCGTCAAATGGATCGCGTTAAGAGCTGGTTGGATTTCGGGTCATCCGGAACGTATGAAATAGTTGCCGTAGCCCTAGAATGCAAATGGCTACGGGTAGCCCACACTAAAAAAGAAATGTTCGTATTAGGTGGAGTTATATAGTTTCTATCTACTTAAATAAGAATGCGTGAGTGTATGTACTCTGTGAGTACAGGAAGCCATCAAGTGCTAACTTGGCTGCCGAAGTCTCGGCTATCAGTTGTCTTGGCGGCGCCAAGTCCAGGCAAAGTTTTATCTGGGATCAGGAGTTTTCCCCAAGTTGGTTTTGGTCGGATCTCAATCTAATATGCAGTAGTAGGTATTACGCTTTCTAATTGTTATACACGACCTTTTCAACCTTTCTTGGAAATACCATTTTTTTAATTTTGATGCTTGATGCTCGTTTTATACTAAGTTCAAATGATAGGCGAGGACGATGGCGCCCTAAACAAGTTATTTTGTTTAAATTGGGAAATCATCCATTGACTTCTCCCGCTCTTAGGCGTGTCAGAATTTTACTGACTAAAACGACACCTGTCCCTTCTTTGCCTTGCGTTCCAGGACTTTGGGTTTTCCTGTCGGAAGTCAACCCATGGGCCCAGTAGGCTTCGGCCCTGCTGAGCCGCTACAGTTTTGCTGACATCTCATTGAGGCGCGCCTGGAACACAACGCGCTGTCGACGACTCGATCTCGATCTGAATGATTATCGGACGGCCAGACGGTGAGTTTCCCATTGCTCGTTGTCCGCAAGTCCACGCCTACGGTGGCTGGAAATCGGGGTCAGGATCCCAGTGGCTGAGGCGTGAGAATGTCCGTTCTCTCACACGTACGGCCTCCTCCTTCGCTACTATTACTGTTTCGCAGAAGGAGGTGACGGCCTGCCATTCCTCCTCGCTCCAAACTATGGCCTGTACCAGATTGCCCTAAACAAGTTAAACCTTATATTGGATGCAAGAGTTAATCAAAAACATTTTCTTTGTTGAATAAGTATAATTATATATTGAATCGAAAAAATATCTTCTTTCTTCTTCAGTTCGATGAAATTATCGAAAATTTCCAAATAAGACCATTAATACTTGTAGTTCCTGTGAACTATGGGTCCCTTTATCCTTCAGGGTCCAAGTGAACTATTTATATTCTCTCTTTGAATCCCATTCATGATTTTCAATACCAATCAAGAAGTGATTTATCATTCGTTCACGAAGAAAGTTTGAGACGGTTCCCAATTTAAGGTGTAACTTTCTAAACTCACCAAAAAAATGTTCCTTATATTAATTAAAAATAGGTCAAAAGAGTGCAGGAAAACTCAGATTGTAATTATAATTGTTTTTGAAAAAAATTTGGCTGTGAGAAAAACATCAAACTGTGACCGTGATTAAAAATTATTATAAATGGTGTTATAAATGAATAGTCGTTTATAAATACTTGCATCTATATTTACTTAACATTATAAGGCAGAAGAGTTTGTTTGTTTGATTAAAGGAGCTAATTTTTTTAGTGCTTGATTGCGATAAGTACCACTTGATGGCATGCAGCGATGCAATCGTTGACGGTGAATCGCACTTCGACATACATACACTGTTTTCATACAACCGCTCTTAAGCGATTATGACGTTATTACACATAATTCATTAGATTTTTTGAAAACATATTGTCTTGTTTATATTATCCAGGCGTCTATTGAAATCAATTTGTAAATTTGTGTAAAACTAATCCAATAAAGACCTCTGAAAATTTGCTATTTTACATGAACATTGACACTTCATAAAATACTCAAAAATAAAAAAAATAAATAAAAGATATAACAATAGAAGCCTTGCAAATTTAATTTAATTCAAAATTCTGAACGATAAACATTTGTTTTCAAAACTTTTTAAGGGTTTAAAAAAACACATATTTTCTGGAACGTTTGAAAAGTTTTGTGAAATATTCGAGTAAATCTCGGAATTAGCGAATGCTAACAGAATTTTCAGGCGTTATCTCTCTTTTTTCGCGCTGCCTTTTCGTCAAACATCGCGTTAGATTGCGTTGGATGAAGTAACAAGCTTTGAAACCATGCTCGATGTTGACGATAAGTGAGTGAAAAGGATCCTTTTAAGATTCAATTTCAGGAACTACTGATTTGAATTGAACAATTATTTTAGTGTTGGATAGCCCATTTACATAGCCTTACTATATGCTATATAAGATCACGCTTAGACCAATAGGAACGATGCAGTAAACAAAGATGCAGGTGAAACCGCGGAGGGAGACAGTGAGGCCGTTTCATTTTGTAAACCTAAATCACAAAGACCCATACAACACAGACGTTAAATAAACTTGCCTAAATGAGTTCTTCGTCATAACCAAATTGGAGCTAAAACTTAGCGACACTAATTAACAATGGTGTTTTTATGACGCTACGATAATAAACCGTAAGGGCCTGGGTACCACGATGTGGCATTGTTAACGTGTAAATATACGGTACCAGATAACGTATCGTGTCGTACCACGACATCGTGCTGTGTCGTCGCAGCGTCGTCGACAAAAATGTCGCGATTTGTCTTCAACCAAAGGGTTTTGCGATATTGGCATGTCGTTAGTAATTCTGTTTTCCATCTTTCACCTGTAATGTTTGACTGGCCTGTTGGTCTAGTGGTTAGTCGTGGGTTCGATTCCCACCCCGGACAAATGTTTGTGTGATGAGCACGATCATTTTACTGTATTTATTTATAGTATGTATTTTGTGTATTTATCTATAGTATGTATGTATTTAGAAATATATAAGTATGTTTATCAGTTTTCTAGTACTCATAACACAAGCTCTGCTTAGCTTGGGACTAGACGGCGTTGTATTTAGTAGTGGAATTTTATTATTATTTCCTTTATTTATATAAATAAACATATTCAATACATTTTTTTGATATTAAATTGGCCGTCACGACTATTGGCACAATGACTGCTGTATCCATTCCCACATGACGACAACCTCGCGAGCTAAGTCAAGATACTTAGTTTGCTTATCTTTCTCAGCTTTCACGAGGTTCTCGTCATGAAGGACCGCTATATCAACAATCACTATTATTATTAATGTTTTACGGCTTCCTTAAGGTGGACTATTATAATATGTCCATGGTTGGACACAGTTTGAGTGATTACAGAGGCACCATGGTGTCTTCACTTTCCGCTTAACGCAGGTCCGGACACAACAGTTCCGGGAGGTTCCTATCGGATTCGGCGGGAAGAAAAGCCCAAGTAACACCATTGCGCGGAACACCTGGAGAATACGGTGGAGCACACAGCGGAGGTCTGCCCCACTTGAGCGAAGCACCGCCGTGTCCTTGGGGAAGCGTCCAGCTCTGGTTTAGGTATGATAGGGAGTTAGAGGGAATGGGATGCGGTCACCTTCTTCTATGAATCAGTAATGCGAGCAAAGGAGACGGCTGAAACCGTTAAGCGGAGACAAGCCTTACCCTTCGGCCTCCGCCGGTGACACCTCCGGTGTAGGGAGTTGTAGGATGATTTCCAGCCCTGTAGGCACGCCCTTGCGGACGGCCTTAACATGCAACGGGTCTAACGGGCCTCGTCAATCTTGCTGACATTTCTTTGAAGCGCGCGTGGAACTCAATAGGCCTGCTTTCTCATTTTTACATTCGTTTTCTTGGCTCTTTTCACAAGCAGAATGCAAATTCATCATCATCATCATCATTTCAGCCAAAAGACGTCCACTGCTGGACATATGAGGCCTCTCCAAGTGTCGCCACAACGAACAGTTCTATGTGTCTCGCATCCATCGGATTCCCGCGACCCACACCAAGTCATCGATCCACCTTGTGGGAGGCCTTCAGACCCTGCGTCCTTCGGTACGCGGTCGCCACTCCAGAACCTTTCGGCCCCATTAACCATCCTGTTCTGCAAACTAGGGCACAATATTCTCTAACGTCCGTTTTTGAGATAACTTTATCACACTTACATCAAAATTAATAGTTTCCCGTGTGTTCAGTGAGCAATATACATACGTGTATAAATTACAAATTTGGTACAGAGCCGCGCCATCTTCCCGCCGTGCCATTGTTTCCGCTAGACCTAACTACTTCCCCAACAACTTCCTTCAACGCTTTCGGGGAACGGTGCATTCAAATTACGGTGCGAAATTAATTTGCCCACAGCTTAGCAAATGAAATAGGAATTATGAAAAGTGTGCAATTGCTGCGACGAGGTTTTAAGAACTTGCTTTTAAGGATTTAATACGTAAGCTTGATGAGGTAAGTAATGAAAACGTCTTGGGAATTACATTAATTGAATTGAATTCTTACATAATATCTATTAATACTGTTATATGGAAATATTGTAACATCAACCACTTTTTTTAAAAGAGTAACCATGGAGTTTCTTGCCGGTTCTTCTCCATAGGAAATGACCAATCTGGTACCGTGTTTTATAAGTGCCCATGTAAGCCTATGTGAAATAAAAATATTTTTGATTGATTAATTTGATTTGATTTGAAACTTGGAAACTCAGTTGAAATAAAATCTATAAAATTTTGTTGGCACGGTTGGCGTGGCGGTTGAGTGTTTGACTTTGCGCTGCGTGTCGTGGATTTACATGGCCTACAGACAGTTGTTCCGGATCTAGGTGTCTTGTGTATGTGAGTTTATTTATTAATGAACGCAATCACGATACAGGACTCGCCGTCCGCTCGTCTTGTAAGGGCCTAACCCGAGTCGTCGGCAAAAAAAAGTCAGTAAACCGTAGGGATCCAGAAAGGCCGATGCCTGTTAAGGCCATGAGATTGGTTTTGAGAAGGATATGGTCCTGAAACGCAAAAGCCAACTGAAGAAACATAGTTGTGGTTGTATCAGGAAAAGTCTGATAAGCCCTTGCGGTCCACATTTGAGCCTACAGTCATAATATTTCCGAACTCAAAAAGCCCACGATACAGGATGCTTTTCAAAAAATGAATCGAACGTTCTTTTCTGAATCCGCCCGGCCCAATTAGGCCAGTAATTTTTAAATCCCTTGTAATAGGAGCAAGCCTATTGCCATCATGCGGTTATAAATCTCACGAAAATCCCAATAACCAGTTAATCCGACCCGTGAATCAAAGCCCCTTTTCAGTTGAACCAGCGTCCACCAGTAACCGTAACAAGTTGTTTGGCATTATGCTGGACCTATTTGGTTCTGCTGTGAGACTGTTATTTTTTTTCTTTGTTTTTTAATTTAAGTTTCTGCCAAAGAACTGAACTTCTCTACATTAAATATATAGATTCTACACATTTTTTTCTGACATATTTTCTTAGGCGCACGTGGAACACTACGCGCTGTTGACTCGGGCCTGGCCCTAACCGGACTCGCGGACAACGGTCAACACATGTGCTAGTCATCCGCAAACCCGCGCCTATGATGGCCCAAAATCATCCTGCGACACCCGGTGAAACGAGTTCCGGGGCGTCTCTTACGGTAACGGTTGGGGCGTGAAGGTGTCTGTTGCGTTATGGTTGCGGGCATCTCATTCGCTCATAATTTTGTTTCGCAGAAGGATGCGTTAGCTTAGCGTTCCTTCTCGCCCCAAACCATGGCGTACACCAGAGCCGGGTGCGAGGGGTCGCCGCTGCCGATCGCCTCCACGAAGAGACGGCGATGCTCCACCTAAGCAGGGCACATCTCCACCATATGCTCCACCGTGTCCTCAGTTTATTTATTTATTTATATATACTTTATTGTACACCAAGATAATAAATCATACATATGGGCCTAATATTATAAAACATACAATTGGCCGCGTTATCTTATTCCGCGATCTCTTCTAGGCAACCTGGTATGGAAAGCAGCAGTTTCTAATACGTTTCATCATGTCTGCAATAATAATAATAATAAAATTTATTTCTGTGTGCCAAATAAACATGTTTTCTTTCATCTCAAGCTCAGTAGAAGCGCTTGCTGGTAACGAGAGATAATATTTATGAGCAAATAATAAACAAGTACGCATATATTTTCCAAAGCTGACGATAGATATAAATATTTTATTTCGATAACAATCCTTAATACTTCCTTATTGTTCCTTTCTCTGTACATTGTTATAAAGAACGAGTATTACGAAATACGAGTATTCCCGGAAAATCTTTTATAGATTAAATCCATATTTTTGCCTATGAAAATTATGTTCAAACATAATCTGTGTGGGTTGGGCATAATATTTCATACATATTGTGTGTCTACATAGTCCCGAGATTGCTTAAAAGACCAAAGCCTACACGAGGGGAAATCTTAAAAAAACATTTTTGACATTTAATCCTGTACCTTTCGATTCTTTACGTAGGTACAAAGGGTTGGGCGACCTTCTTCGTTTTTGTTTGGTCAGATTAGGCTAGCGGGTCCATTAGACTTTTAAGTGGTCAGTGATATTTTACGTACGTAATAGAAGGTTGAGGAAGAACATCTTTGTTATACGATTGTTTGGGAAGATAGGGTTACGCAACCGTTATTTTGTTCTAGCTTCAGCCAACGGCTTCGCCTGTGAGGTAATAGGAAATTGTCGAAGAAATATATCCGGTATCTTGGGTGTCAAATGTCATTTAAATTCGTTCAACCGTTTGAGTTTGAAGGTGTAATAAACATACACATACACACATACGTGGGTCAAAAATAATGTATCGACTAGTCTGACCAATCGTAGTAGGTTTTTGTGTAGTCGTTCGTGGTACGAGTTCCAACCCAACAGCTACAGCCAAGGGCCCCGGAATGAAGGCAAAGAAGGAACAGGAGTGGGTTTTTAGTCAGTGAAGGTCTGACACTATCTCCCGCTGCGGCCAAGAGCGGGATTTGTCATTAGATGATTTTCTCACCTAAAAAAAAACCCAACAGCTTCAGACCTTTTTAAAAGAGGACTTCTGGCCGAAAGGTGTCGTATGTCGATGTTTCCGAGGACGGTTATGCGATACACGCAGCGCAACACGACTGTGACTACATTACGTGTATACATAGTTAAATAAGTTTTGTTTTTATAGTATGTATTAGTTTGTTATTGTTTAAGATTATTTTATATGTTTTTTCTATGGGCCTCTGATGGCTGATTTTTTTATCATTATTATTAAATGTTAAAATAATAATTATTATACACCACAGTGTCTCAAGACGAAAGTCTATGACTATTGCATGTTGCCAGTGATGACATATGGTTCCGAAACGTGGTCGCTCACAATGGGTCTCATCAGAAAGCTCAAAGTCACTCAAAGGGCAATGAAAAGGGCTATTTCGGATTTTCCTTGCGTGATCGAATCAGAAATGAAAATATCCGCAGGAGAACCAAGGTTGCCGACATAGCACGAAGAATCGCCAAACTTAAGTGACAATGGGCAGGGCACATTGCTCGCAGAACAGATGACCGTTAGGGCTGAAAGGTTCTGGAGTGGCGGCCGCGTACAGGAAGATGCAGTGTTGGAAGGCGCCCAGAAGGTAGTCCGACGACTAGGTGAAGGTTGCGGGAATCCGATGGATGCGAGAAGCACGGGACCGTTCATTGTGGCGACATTACGGGAAGGCTTATGTCCAGCAGTGGACGTCTATAGGCTCAAATGATGATGATGATATTATTATTAAATGGAACACATCCATTATGAACTTTCCTTAACACTAAAAGGCACTCCACCATATTATCACGAAAAAAAAACATCGATCAAAACTTTTAAAACTAAGGCGTACGATCAGAAATGATTTTTCACATCGGTAAGTACTTACGACTATTATCAATCACATCGAATTTCGCCATAACACCGCCATACGTACATATCTACAGTTTTCCGTTCCAAGATTCCTTGGGGAGAAACTGGTACGAAACCGACAGATACCTCCTGATTCTGTGCCCTGTTTGCCTCAAGCCCCAAGTGTATTCAATTTATGGTATTAAAAACTGATTTATGCAGCAACCAGGATGAAATATCTGGTTGTACAATTGCCTGTAGTTTTTATTTCGGTGGTTCTGAAAAATGAGTCCACAAAAAGAATGCTGCGTTTGTATTTAATAACTGTATAAAGACTATGTAACGGTGTCTAGTGATTATATGCATGAATATCGAGCATACCTCGATGGTGGTTTTGATTTATAGGCTGACTATCTTGAGCCATGAACTATAGTGCTTAATATTATAATAGTCTTTTTTCTGAATAGATTTCAGTGAATAGGTCTACCAGAGCCTAAGTCGTTTCATCTGGTAACGATAGATATAGTATCAGGACAAATTTAGTGAATAATTTCATCCTCTCTTAAGGCATCTTTATGGACAGTAATTTTTTAAAGTTGGGTAACCTTCTAATAACTTCACGCGCTGGCAGGCGTTTACTTTTTTATTATATGTATATATTTAGTTCATTAAATTAAGTATATATTATATATATATATATTGTATTGTATCTGTGATTCATTTGTATATCTTTTTATGTTAACCTTTTTTTTTCTCTCTCTTTCATTCACTGCATCACCCAAAGGTTGACTGGTAGAAAAACCTAAGGCATTAAGTCCACCTCTGTACCTTCATGTGCATGAAGTATGTAATAAATAAATAAATACTGACCGCCCTTTTTGCGGTGACTCTTCCGAATAATCCCGTTGGATTGGCAGACATCGGCCCTAGGGTCTTCGTCAAAGATACTGTCATCTATTTGGGGCGCGCATCGAACACAACGCACGGTCGACGTTCTTGTCGGACTACGAGTTACCCATTGCTCACCTTCCGCAAGTTTTCACTTACGGTGGCCGAAAATCACATTAAGACTTCCGATGCCCAGGATATCTCCAAGATTTTATTAAAAAAAATATAATAATATACATATGTTACAAAAACGCTGCCACTCTTGAATTGACCCGAACGTAACCGATTCCGTATATCGGAACACCCTGGGGTGCCTTCGGGCGTCCAGCGAAGATCGTACCAATTAACAATCTGACACAATCAAACACCAGCGTGGCAGCTGTGCCTGCGTCCCATGTAATAATATTATTGATCCAGGTCTTGGTATTTTGGTAACTAATTCGTTTCACTACGTGTGATGTAACGTGTTTATGGTTTGACTTAAAAATAATAACAGCTGTCTTTTTGGGAGTATTTATTTAGGTATTTAAATTTTATAATTTATATATTATACATAAACAGATACCCTCATCATCATCATCATCATCATTTTAGCCGAAAGACGTCCACTACTGGACATAGGCCTCCCCAAGTGTCGCCACAATGTACGGTCCTGTGCGTCTCGTGTCCATCGGACTCCCGCGTTACCAAGTCATCGACACAGATGCCCTAATCTATATAAAACATGTATCTAGAAAATGGACATTATTATTATTATTTATAGCCCATTTATGTCCCACTGCTGAGCAAAGGCCTCCCTTTCCTTTTTCCACACAAAGAAAATGGACATAGGGATGTATAACACCCCAATTAAAAAATTAAGTTATAAAATTGGTAAATACAAATTATTGGTAATTAATATGGGAATCGATGCATTACATTGATAGCGCATTGGTATTGATATCGCCAGTGACGTAAACAGAATTGATCAAAATAGATAATTTTTCATCCTGAAATAATTTTTGATTATTTTAGGATAAAATTATTATCTATTTTAATAAGCAAAAATCGATTCAGTACCCGTTTCTGAACATACTACTTTCAGGATGTGCGTTTATTATTTTTCAATCCTCGAAAACTCGCTCTTATCCCACGAGTGTCCGGTCAACCCCCGTTTATTCATTTTTTCGTAAGTGTATTGAAAAACCTCGTTTGATACACGTGCAAATTTGTCACTGCTGCCCTCGGCTCTATAACAAACTCGCCTACGGGTCGTGCGAATTCTGCCTCAGTCACAATGACAAACTTTCTGCACTTTTATCAAAACGTACTATTACATGTTCTATACAAACTACAAATAATGGTATGTACAAACGCGTATAAAAAGAATTCAATGGGCATCAAAAAACTCACCCAGGTCGCTGTCAATGGAAAGAACAAAGAACTTAGGTATAAGTTAAGTTATTGGAACAATATCAATGAGAAATAGCTGTGGTGTGTTTGTATGGCTACGTCCGTTATAGACTTCGAAACCATTTAACCAATGTGCTCCTAAATGGTTTCATTAGAATGTTGTTAGATGTTTTTATACCATTCCAAAATAATAATAAAAAACATTTTGAGCAAAGCGTTAAGGCGTATAGTTCCTTGAACATCTGTACTCGTACTGCCGCCTGGGCGAGTATTATGTGTCCATTTAACTACGGCCAGCCGCGCCCGGATAGAGCCCACCTTTAAATCCATTTTCTTTGCGAAATATTGATTGATTTACATTTGCTATGTACCTACATTCCGAATAACACTTAACCAGCAATTTTTTGTATAAATATATTTCTAGTAGTAGTAGGGAAAAATAAGTGAAGAATATCGTCGTTTTTTGGCAAAAGTATAAGACATACGAAAAATTCATACCTTGATAATGTTGTATATGAGTTTATAATAAACATATATTCTTTTCAAACCTATCGACCTAGCCGTTATCGAGGAGTCGGCTTCAGAAAGCCACTGTTTTATGACACTGCTCGGGCGCTAGGACCTTAAAGAAAAATAATGAAACAGCACACGCCGGGTTTCCACTAGTTAATTATAACAAAAGTTCGTATACAAAAATAAAATTATTGTGTTTTTGAAATGATTTAATTTAACTTCTTGTGAAATAATTGATTAATTTAATTAATTTGAATATTATATTAACGTAGTTTTTAAGTTCCAATCACTAACATAATATGGACATTGAAATTAGTCTGAAATAAATTTATTTTATTTTTATTTTATTTTTTATTTATAAAGATATCTAGGTTATATTGATCAGCAGAACATGAGATGCATACTATACGTAATTGGTTCTATAAACCATTTATCCTGTCGTTAAACTTCTTCCATCCTACGTCTAAAGCCATAAAACAGCCGATATATTTTTCAAGCTACGTAACACCCTAAGCTACCAACCCGGCTGAACAAGAAAAAAAGACGAACGAATTCCTTCAGCAGATGGAATCACAGGCGTTACATCACTGACTGATAATCAAGTATCCCAGAGCAACCCGCTAGGGATATAAGGTGGCGGTTCTTTACTTTTTCTTTTATACCAGAACTTCGTGATTTGAAACTTGAGGGTCGAAAGGTGGAATCCCTTGCGGTCTTTTAAGTCTTGACAGTTCGAAGTCCCGTTGATATTGTTAATCTATTTGTATGTATGTGTGTCGAAACCCCTTTTTCGGGTGTTTTACCTCCGGGATCAATGGTAAATGTTTCAGGTGAATCGTGAATCTGAGTGTGTAAGTAAAGTTTATTATAACGTTTATTGGTCCTTTGGCACAGACGCAACGTAATGTTGCCACTTTATACATAATATGATATCGTATTTCTTTTTTATTTATTCATTGTTTTTCTTTTGTTTCCCTGCAATTTATTTTTATTTATCTATCTTATTCAAATCTATTAGCACACAATACCGTGACGATTTCTTTATGTCGATACCGTTACCGGCCCACGCTGAAAACTGGCGCCGTAGACTCATCGCATTTTGCGTGTGGTCACGGCATTATGATGGGCGTTCGGCCGTTTTGTGCGAATGTGGCGCATATTTATTCACATAATATACTTATAACTTGTTAGTTCTAAATTTGCACCTTGTTCCGCCAAATAAAATGTTTTTCTTTCTTTCTTTCTTTCTTTTTCTTCTTTCTATAAGTTTTACGTTTCACAGCTCGCAAAGAAAAACTGAAGTAATATAAGTTTGCTCATGTGTTCACGTACAGGGGCCTTACCATGACATGTCAAATGTCAGTCGTGCGAGCGAGAAAAGAGATGGAGCTATACTCTATATATAGCTCTATTCCTTTAACAGTTCAGTTTAGGTCATGAAATGGATCACGTTAAGAGCAAGTGGTAGGGCCAAGTACATTTGGTCCTATTTTTACAAGCTTTTTATTTACTTGTAATGTTTCTTGTATGTATGCTTAGATCCAATCTTGCAAATGATTTTTCAAATAATTACCGCTCAGTTTGTATGACAATGCATGCTTAGCTAAGTTACGTCATTCTAAATCCAATATGGCGGACTCTTAAAGATGGCCGACTAATTATAATAATCATAATTTAATAAATTTAGAGATAACTTTTTGGTCCACAAAATAGTGTGTTATTAGTCCATAAGTACTATTAACATACTAAACATAAAATTTCTGAACTAACATAGGAATAATCCTATATTAGGTAAGAAATTTAAAAAAAAACCATTAAAATGTTGATATTTTTACAATAATACATACGAACTAGATTACATTTGTCAATAAATTAAATCAAATCAAAATGTCGAATGTACAAGAATCCCTTTGTTGAGAAGAACACGAAAAATAAAACTGCGTCACAATAAATCCAACATGGCGGAACATTTTTCAATGTTTATTTTTTTTATTATTGTATCTTGTTTTTCTTTGGCCATGCGCTATTTTACGTTCTCGTTTGCAAGATAATTTTTTTTTACAAGACTGAATAAAACGGAATATGAATTAAAGAGTAATTCCCGAAAACACTACATACAATTTGTATCTATATTACGTAGCTATGTCTGAAGATGGGCACTTCCAAATAGTTCCTGCTAAAATATTCTAAGTTATTAGAAATTCTTGTAAAGTTTCCGTAAGTATCTCCTAGCTGTTAAAATAGTTAGACGGTCAATCGATAGCGTCTGTTAATACACTGTGGGTTCAGAAGACTCAGGGGACGTAACCGCAAAGTTTGGCACGGAGCCACAACGGGCTGGTTGAAATCGTCTGTTGCCACTAACATTTACCTAACTGTTTCTGGACAGACGGAGTTAAATCTCATCCATTGATTACAGCCTTAAGGGATTATAAAACTGATGTATCATTTAAGGTGCTATAGCATAGTTATTTGATTTGTAGCGGACTTGATTCACGCACGTAACAAATAGGTATTTATATAGCTTTAGAGATAGGTGTTCCAAGTCTGGCCGTTTTTGTACGAGTATGTGAGTTAACATGTTTGTGAACGCACTCACGATTCAGGAGTTACTCTTAGTGTAGGGCAAAGTCTTACTAAATAAAAATGATATACCTTAGGATATTTATTTTTAAACAAATACGTTGCCCCACACTATGCGTTGAAGTCATCCAATGCCTTCTCTCACTCTAATTACCTACATGACGTCGTATCACGAGAGAGATCATGACCACTGTCAAGAGTGCACGACTGAGAAGAAGAGTATTAAGTTATATATGTCCTTCAGTTACCATTTATGTTGTAAGGCCACAGTAGTTCTTTCAAAATAACCCGCAACCCCAGCAGGCATTAGCTCTAATGGGCCCCTTTTTTACCTCGAAAAAAGGGGAAATCATCCAATGACTCCTCCTCCAAGGAGGAGCGCGAAGGCGTGTCAGACTTTTTCTGATTAAAACTAAACCTATGTCCTTCAGTTGCTTTTTGCGTTCCAGGACCACGGCTTCTTTTCAGAAATTCCTCATGGCCTTGCGGCATGGCACCTGTATCGTGGGCGCGTCCACTAACATGTAAATTCACATTCTCGTACACAGGACGGCCAGACCCGGAACACCTATCTCTAAGGCTATATTTAAATATCTATTTGACACAGACTCTTAACACCGTCTGTAGGTCATTGTTTGCCAGCATTTGTTCCATGTGATAATTGAACCCGCGACACACAATGAAGCATCCAATCGCTCAACCACTGCGCCAATAGTATCGTTGTATGTTAGCTGTCGTCCACAGGCCATGGGAAATTAATACTTTCTATCTGTAGCGACATTTATGTCGCACACATTTTTTTTCGTTGGGAAAATCATCCGGTGAAATCCCGCGCTTTCGGGCGGAGCAGGAGGGTGTGTCAGACTTTTACTGACTAAAAACCTTCCTTTCTGAAGCAGACCCTTGGCCCCAGTAGGCTTCGACCCCGCTGGGCCCTTACGGTTTGCTGACATCTGCTTGAGGTGCGCGTGGAATAGTACAGGCCTTCGACGACTTGAGCTCGGTCCGGACGGTTACCGAACGGTCGGATAGCGAGCTACCCATTGTGGCCGAAAATCGGGATCGGTATTCCCGGGCTGGGGCGTGAGGGCCGCTCCCTCGCGTGTGCACGTGCGGCCTTTTCTTTTGCTAACATTACAGTTTTGCAGAAGGAGGCGACCGCCTGCCACTCCTCGCTTCGGACCATGGCCCGTACCCAGGCCCGGCGCGAGAGATTTATGTCGACACATAGTATCTACTCTGCATAGCGGTATCAAAGTTCTCCGCGAGACTAGAACATATACCACAGTCCGAATGCAACTATCGGACATTTACTAGACACAATATGGCTCGACTTTAGATCCCGTTTCGCATACCTTAAAATTGGTGATCATCGACTATGAATGTCAGTGCAACCATCGTGTAATTACTAATATATTGTGACGTCACCATTACTTCCTCAAGTTTTAGAGTAACGAGCCATACAGCCAGCACCCATGGCTTTAAAGGGTATCCTGACCACCAGCATGTCTACCTGTTCAAACCTAGTCATCACCCTCAATCTCATGTAATAATTTATTGTCTCACCACAATTTCACAGCAATTTCAATACAAAAACTAAGACAATGACAATAATTGGATTCATACTGTGTTTCAGGTCACCAGGTCTTCCTCTCTTTAAGTGAGTATTATCCGATACTAAGCTTTTATATATATAGGAGCAGTGGTGGCCGAGTGGTAACGCCCCGGCTTACAAGTTGTAGGTCGCGGGTTCAAACCTAGCCAGGCGCATTACTTTGTGTAATTTATTTCATCACCACTACTCTCAAAACGGTGAAGGAAAACATCGTGAGGAAACCGGCATTTCCTAGAACCAAAAGTTCAAAGACATGTGACATCCACCAACCCGACTGGGCCCGCGTGGATTACGGCCCATTCCCTCTGCTAGAGATGAGGCCTGAGTCCCAACAGTGGGAACATTATAAGGCTGACTATACTATATGCTAAGCTTTCATAAAATTTCGCAGGCTACCCGAGCGTTCATCTTATATGAAAAGTTTATTCGAACTCATAATTCCAAGCCTATCTAAAGATATCACAGTTCAAAGTGCGCAGTTTCATAAAAAGAAAATTTTATAGGTAAAGACCCAATATTTATATAAATTCTGAAAATAAAATTACTTATTTGCAAACAATGCTTTCTGTATGTAACGAGGCCTACTTAACAAATTAATGTTTCCACAAGGTGGGTGAAGGGGCTGGAATATGGTCGTGTTTATGAAGTTACAGCGGAGCTAGGGGCCTCTACACACTTTTGGCGGAACTCCAAATACGTTGTCTTAGCGAGACCGAACAAATAGGGAGTAAAGTGATAACTTTACTTAGGGAGGTGAACGAGAATGTGGTGGTAGAAGAAAAAAGTAAATCTATCCCAGGGGAGCATACTTAACAAGTATCCTATATGCTATTCCAGGACATAGTCAACCCGTGTGGCAAATTTCTTCCAAATCCTCTTCTGTTTTATCGTGTATATACGATAATCTTCGTATTCATCTTTACATAGTATAAAATAAAGATGATTTCAGCGTCTGTCTGTTTATCCACAAACACACGAAAATCCACCGCTGCATGGCGGACAGAGTTCCGGCGGGATCTCATGATGGAATAGCGAAAGCAATAGTCGCAACCCAGTGCTGGGCACGCCATAATTATGGCGGTAAGTCCCCTCTTTGAAGAGTGGCTGGAAAGACGCAAGTTCTCACCGAACATGGTCAGTTCGGGAAGTTCCTGCACCGGATTCGTGCCGAAGTACGCCCAGCTGTCACCACTGTGTGTACCGCCCGGAAGACCCCGTGCAGTACACGGTAGAGGTGTGCCCCGCTTGGGCAGAGCACTGCCGTGTCCTCGTGAGGACGATCGGCGGCAACGAACTCTCGCGCCGTACCTAGGTACAGGCCATGGTCCGAAGCGAGTAGGAGTGGCAGGTGGTCGTCTCCTTTTGCGAAGCAGTAATGTTAGGAAGGGAGGAAGTCGCACGTGCACGCGCGCGCAAGGGGCCCTCACGCCCCAGCCGCCGATTTTTGGCCACCGTAGGCGCGGGTTTGCGGCGGGCGAACAATGGGTAGCTCGCCGTCCGACCGTCCGGTAACTGTCCGGACCGAGCCCAAGTCGTCGACGGCGCGTACTGTTCAACGCAAACCGTAGGGGCCCAGCAGGGTCGAAGCCTACTCGGGCCAAAGGTTTGTTTCTGAAAAAAAAAATTCGGCCCTGGGGCGAAGGCAAAGAAGGAACAGGAGTGGGTTTTTAGTCAATAAAAATCTGACATGCCTTCGCGCACTGTCCAAGAGCGGGGGATGTCATTGGATGATTTTACCACCTACAAAAAAAAGAAAAACTACTATGCGAGTGAAGCCGATGGTAGCAGTTTACTCTAAATCGCAAAAGTGTTAGGTTGATAGATAATTCGGTTATGCCAGACAACATGTAACAAGATCAAGCTCTAAACTCAAAAGTTTCTCTTCACAAAATGATTGATTATGGCTTCATGAATGGATAAACTTACAAGTTTAGTATATTGGGCTTCTACACCCAGGGTTGCCATTATGTGAGTAGTTTTGTCTTCAAACAATACCAATAACCTGCCCCGGCTTTGAACAGGTAATCCTCCTAACAACAAAACTTAAGCACATTAATTTGATCATAATCAAAATGAAAAATGTACTAAACAAGTATGTGTACAGCACACTATACATAAACATAATATTATATACAAAAAATAAAACCTATACATACATATTTATGGGTCGTTTTGACAGGAAATGTTCCCAAATTCTTGCCCTGAAAATCTCAAATGAAGCAATAGCCCTCAATGTTTGTCGAAGAGAATTTCAGAGGCTCACAGCACGAATGGTAAAAAGATCCACGAAGAGAAAGAAAAGAAAACGAAGGAGAAGGAAGAATGATGAGCGATAAGGGTTTCTTCTCAGAAAAAGATACTCAAAGCGTTCCTGAAGATACAAGGGAAGTAGGGATTATGAAGAGCAGAGAGATATTGATCTACAATGTGTGAAAAATTCTCCTAACAACCAAAACAAAGAAAGGTGAAGGTTGAATACAACTGAATATTTATTTAAAGGCACGTTCGATTGCACATCTAGCAATCTAAGGTTGTGGTTCCACAAAAACGGCTGCAACTTTAACTATATAAAGTTTATTGATAGCTGAACCTTCAGCAATACTGACTTTATGACCTGGCCTGCTCGTAAACTCGATACAATAGGCTAAACGACCCGCATGTAACAAAGTTGACACCTGCGCATCTAATATTAAAATCTTATTAACCCGAAACGAGCAAAGACCGCTCTAAAATAAAAATTATCACATCTTTCGGAAATGAAAACCATTCCATTCAGGTTGTGTTCAAAGCAAAAATGTTTCGGAAAACTGAAACTTGATGAATTTGCGCTTTCAAAACCTGAAAACAATATCCTGTGAAATACGTTGAATTTTCGCTGTGCGTAAAGGAAATAAATGCTTGGGAGTAAACGTACTTATGTATAGTATTCGTCGGCATTTTGCAAGTCTAATTTAATTACTTATAATGCCGGGAGTTCACTACTGCGCGCATTTTTAAGCAACAGCAATTTGTATTACTTAATATATGTGAATAAACACAAAATGTTGACCTGAGCAGGAAGTACGAAATAAAATGTATTATTAATATTTCAGTCACATATTCTTTCTGTATCCGGTCGCTAATTTAACCATATTTTTTCAATAATGTATCAAGAGAATTCTGCAAGTAGGTGAACTTACGTTGTTGATATTATTCTTACTGGAATTACATTTTTAAAAGTGAAAGGTACTTATTTTTAAAAAAGTCCAACAGTGTTCAATGAGGATATGCATGTTAACTCTGTGAGTCATTTGCTGCTACCTGCCTACGGAGTCTATATAGAGCTAGATTACTTTATTCCTTTTTTTCTTGATTTGTACCCCTCTCTTTCTTCTTAACAATTAAATTTAATCGATATTGTTTTTTAACAGTCAACGTCGTTAGTAGTGTGTATGTTACTTCTAACGACTACGTGTCGATATTATTGTATTGTATACTGTTGTTTGTTATCTCAATAAAATAAATAAAAATGTAGCGACATCTATAGCGTCACATAGGAACTAATCCTGTATCACGCAATCATAGTTCTCCGCGCGATTAGAACTTATAGAACAGCCCGAAATCAGGCAGTTGCCTGCTAGACATAACACCCGTCTGGTCAGAGGATCCTCCCTTTACAACGGACTTTACTCTCTGTTCCGCCTACCTCCAAAAATAAAATAAATAATAAATAAAATTACGCAGCTTATACTACTGTATCAACTATGCTTTACATATTGGTGGAAACGCGCGGTCATTTATCTTCACAATATTAAAACTTCATGCACTGGTAAAAACAATGATTTAGACGAAATTCACTAAAGTAAAACCAAAGATACATACTAACCTCTAAGAAGGAAAAAAATGTAATAAGGCCTCATGTCTCATGTCATGTCATTGACTTAATTTAAGTTCTATTTTTTTCATCGTTTTTTTTTTTAAATTATTATTATTTATCACATTGTGTTCACATATTAGAAGCGACAAGAAATATGTAACCAATATTTATGTAACTCATAATATGATTTAAAAGAGTGTCCATGGAGTTTCTTGCACGTTCTTCTCTATAGAGATCTACGCTTTGGGACGTGCAATTTAACTTCACTTGCTTTTTTTTTGACTGACCGACATTTTGACAATTCAAAAGTGCCTGTAATTGGTATATTTGAAATAAACGTTTCTGATTTCCTGATTTCTGTCACTGGCTGACTGCTTGTTCTCCTTAATCGTTTGCTGAAAGTTGCAGGAACCGATTGCTAATAATAATAAAAAACCGGCTAAGTGCAAGTCGGACTCGCGCAGGAAGGGTTTCGTAATATTATCTATGCAATTTTTTTTTACACAATTTATTTTATCCTATTTTTAGTATTTGTTGCTACAGCGGCAACAGAAATACATCATCTGTGAAAATTTCAACTGTCTAGCTATCACGGTTCATGAGATACAGCCTAGTGACAGACAGACGGGACAGTGGCGTCACAGTAATAGGGCTTTGTTTTTACCTTTTGGGTATGGAACCTTAATAACTTAGTCATTTTTTACCCTGGATGGGTAAAAAAGTCCAGCTTACCAGTCAAAGCAACCCTAAAAATGCGAAAGGGCAACTGAAGGAACATGGGTGAGTCAATAAAAGTCTGACACTCCTTCTTGCTCCTCCCAGAACGAAGAAATCATTTGATTTGAGAACATGTCAACTGTAAATTAATAGAAAGACAACCAGAAAAAAGAAATAAATACGTTATTCAATAACGGTATTCTGCATTATTATAGAGAAATGACATGAGTGTTCAGTGTTTGTTATTTCCCTAGAAAATATTTATTAGTTTATTTTTTATTCAAGCCTTTCATGCCGAGTCATACTTGAATGTTCTATTATTAGAACATGTTGTATAATTATACAACATGTTACCAGAAGTTCTCAAACAGTGGGACGCGACGCGCGCCCCAGGGCGTCGTCCGAGGGGCCTAGCAAACTGTTACACTCAGGTTACAGACACTTTCAATGGTCGAGGAAGAACAGTTGTTTTAATGATCTTGTGATATTAGCTCAAAACTACGATTCGATAAAGACGCTGTGATTCAATTTTTGAATAAATGTTACCTAGCAATATCATACTAGTACAGATTTTTAGACCTAATCGTACGTATTCTTTACATATTTTGATTTGTAAAAGCGTGGCAAAAAAATTAGAACATGCACCTAAGGGGAGGCGCAGTATAAAAAAGATTGGGAACCTCTGGACTATAAGGATTTTGTGTTCCTTGAATCAATGACCATTTCTCTGGACTGAGATAAAAGCGTTACGTCATCAAGGTGAAGAAGGCTTTTCAGAAATGTGATATTGTTGGAGCGGTGCGTCTTTGGTCTTGTACAAGTAATAGGGTACGTGACCCCAGAGTATTAAGGTCAGGAGAGCTGAATATGTCTGTAATGTAAGGTAAAGGGTAAAGACGTGTAATATAAGGTACCCAGTATCCAATCAATACCCTAAATTAATATATACGCTAAAATTTGCCAAATCGATCCAGCCGTTTTTGAGTTTTAGCGAGACTAATGAACAGCTATTTTTTTTTTTAATATATATTGCTCGTAATCGTACATCTGTACAGTTACGTGAACAATAAAGTCATAAGATTCTATAAATAATTTTAATTTGGAAAAACCCTTTCCTACTAATAGTGCCAATTGATTGACTAATCGAATAAGTTGACCTGTAGGCTGTACTCGTATTTATTTTCAATAAATATTGTCGGTTGGAGCTGTCATTTTGTTCTATCTAAATTAGAGTATAGTTATTTTGTTGGTCAGGTACTAACTTCAAATAAATCTTTGTTCTAATGACTTATAAATTAATCCCCGCAAAAACATAACCCTCCTTCTGGCGCAGTCGGGTAAAAACTGTCTGCCTGCCCGTGATGATAGGTGCCCTTTTCAATTATACCAATTACGGTTCGCTATCTCTTACAAAATAACGAGCAGTTAAATTACCGGTAACTATCCGTTAATTATAGGAACCCGGAACAAGCCGTGCAGTTTCGTATCTTTTGCTCTTAGTGGTCAACGTGTGTTCGGTTAGGGATTTCGAAGTTCATTACTATGCATTAGACATGACACCGGTCCGGTGCGGCGACGTATCGTCCCGACGAGATTCTGTTTTTTGCGTAGTTAGAACGTTTCTGCTGTTATGCAATATTTGAGACCAGATTTGTTCTGGAATTGATTCATTAGTGAAGTTGGAGTCAATTTTCAGTTCTACCTTTTTGAGTTGTGTCGTTAAAAATAACAAGGGAGCTTTTTATCTACCCCCAAACTTGAATTTTGTATATGAAAAATTAAAATGAATTCAGCACCCGGAGTCTATTCGCAGGGCGCGCTCTACGGTGGACGCCATCATGCGCGTGCGAGCCCTCACGACGGGGGATGCGGTGTCCCAGGGCAGGTGTGTCTTGGTGGTGTCTTTGGACATCGCCAACGCCTTCAATTCTCTGCCCTGGAGTAGCATTAGGAGGGCACTCCGGTATCACCGGGTGCCTGACTACCTCTGTTGTGTTGTCGAGGCTTACCTGTCGGACAGGTACATTATTTACCCTGGTCACCTGGGTGAGTGGAAACGGCGAGAGATGTCGTGCGGTGTTCCGCAGGGATCGGTACTGGGGCCACCCCTGTGGAACATCGGGTACGATTACGTGCTGCGCGGCGATCTCCCTGACGGGGTCAGCGTAGTCTGCTACGCAGATGATACGCTGGTGCTGGCACAGGGAGAGTCGTACCAGGCGGCGGTCGAACTAGTGACACGCGGGGTTGCGACAGTCGTGGAGAGGATCCAAGAGTTGGGACTTGAGGTGGCATTGCACAAGTCCGAGGCCATGTGCTTCCACGGCCCCCGGAACACGCCACCAACGGGGTCCCAACTAACGGTAGGAGGAGTTCACACCGGCGTCGAGTCGACGATGAAGTACCTTGGACTCGTCCTCGACAGCCGATGGAATTTCGAGGAGCATTTCCGACGTCTGGCTCCCAAACTGGATCGTGCTGGGGCTGCCCTCAAGCGGCTCCTTCCCAACCTAGGGGGTCCAGACGCCTCCTGCCGGAGGCTCTATGCAGGAATTGTGCGGTCCATGGCCCTTTATGGGGCGCCGGTATGGGCGCCGTCGCTACGAAAGCGTCCGGCAGCCAGGCTGAATGCAAGCCAGAGGGTCATGGCCATCCGGATGGTGCGGGGATACCGCACAATTTCCCGCGAAGCAGCGAGCCTCCTTGCCGGCCAACCACCACTTGATTTGGAGGCAACAGTCCTTGCACGCATGCACGATCTGCGCATGGAGATGCAACGCCGGGGCGAAACTCCGCTGCCGCGCCAAGTCGCGGCATGGCGGAAAGACTTCCGGCGGGATCTCATGGTGGAATGGCAACAGCGACTGTCGCAACCCAGTGCTGGGCACGCCATAATTATGGCGATAAGACCCCTCTTTGAGGAGTGGCTGGAAAGACCTCACGGCGTCCTCACCTTCCGCATGACGCAGGTCCTCACCGGACATGGCAAGTTCGGGAGGTTCCTGTACCGGATTCGTGCGGAAGAAACGCCCGGGTGCCGCCATTGTGTGGACCGCCCGGAGGACACGGTGGAGCATACGGTAGAGGTGTGCCCCGCCTGGGCAGAGCACCGCCGTGTCCTCGCGGGGGCGATCGGCGGCAGCGATCTCTCGCGCAGGGCCTTGGTACAGGCCATGGTCCGGAGCGAGGAGGAGTGGCAGGCGGTTGCCTCCTTCTGCGAAGCAGTAATGCTAGCAAAGGAGGCGGCCGATCGCGTGAGGCAAAGGTCCTCACGCCCCAATCGCCGCCGGGATTCCGATCCCGATTTCCGGCCACCGTAGGCGCGGGCTTGCAGACGCCGAGCAATGGGTGGCTCGCCGTCTGACCGTCCGGTAACCGTCCGGACCGAGCCCAAGTCGTCGACGGCGCGTTTTGTTCCACGCGCGCCTCAAGGAGATGTCAGCAAATCGTAGGGGCCCAGCAGGGTCGAAGCCTACTGGGGCCCTGGGTAGTGTGAAAGCGAAACCCGGGGCCCTGGGACGAAGGCAACGAAGGAACAGGAGTGGGTTTTTAGTCAGTAAGAGTCTGACACTATCTCCCGTTCCGCCCAAGAGCGGGGATGTCATTAGGATGATTTTCCCACCCAAAAAAAAAAAAAAAAACCCGGAGTCTATGCAAAGAAGATCTTCTAGAGGGTTTTAGTTAACCTTTTAACAGACAGAAAAAAAAATTACAATGTCTGTGTGTATGTGTCTAATGTGTTATTTTATGCTGAGCGTTCGGCCGTTTTGTGCGGATGTGACGCATATCTTCCCTATCAATTGATTATGTTTGTTAGCTAGTTTTTAAGATTGTGTCATTTCTTGTGAGTATATTGTTTTTTTTCTCTTTCTTTCTTTCTTTTCTGTCGTAATAAGTAAACTAACCTCTTTTACAGCCCAGATTTGGATTTTCCATACGAATGTACAATAATTACAAAACTCACATGCATGTGTTTATACACCAAGAGTTTATGCCTCAGTTTCATAACAGCTTTACAGCATTTCCATTTATGACTTTGTCCTAAAATTAATTTTATTTATTTTACTCAAATCTATTGGTACACAACACCGATGCTGACGTCTGTTAGTCGATAACGTTATCGGCCTACGCTGTAAACCAGCGCTGTGGACTCGACGCATTTTGCGTGTGGACACGGCATTATGCTGAGCGTAGGGCCGTTTTGCCCGGACGTGGCGCATATATTTTATTTTTAATTATGTTTTGGCCATGGAAAATTTTTGCAATATGTTAGTTTTCAATATGTGCCTTTTCCAGCAAATAAAAAGTTTTCTTTCTGTCTTTATGTTATTGTTGAACTAAACAAAATACTGGAGATGAAACCAACCGCTAAACATTGTTCGAAATACTTTAACTTTATAACTCTACTAGCTTCTGTCAGTAGTTCTACTCACTTGATAGAAGGTTTCTTCATACAAAATTTGGACTCCCTTTTCATCCCCTCAGGGCATACATTTTGGCAATTTTTCTCTTAGTGCTTGCCTACGTCATAAAAAAAAAACCTTGTGCGCACTTTCACTTCTAGTTCTAGTAATTTCGGCTGTGTTGATATGTCACTCAATCAGTTTTTCCTTTCATATACCTGTAGATAGATTACCAAAAAAAAAACCGTTCATTGCGGCGGCACTTGGGGATTCCTATGTCCAATAGTGGACGTCTTTCGGCTGAAATGATGATGATGACATATTTAGAAATATGAACAAAGGTGATTGGATTTTTGAATCCGATTCGTACAATCCTTCTTACTAGACCATATTGTACGGACTAGAGATAGTAAAAAAGGGTGAGATTAACTCCTCCCACGAAGTTATTCAACTTCAACTCTGCATTGATGGTGTTTGTGGAAAATCACCACTATTTTTCCGATAACGTGTGAACTATTAATAGACCATCAAACAGTGGAGAATATTTATAATACTTTACAAATATAGAAGAATTTCTTCCCTTACGTAGACTGACATTATAGCTATATGACAGAAACTCGTAAGAGTGAAACATAGAGAAGAAAATTTTACATTAAGAGGGTCCTTTTACACTCGCCTATCGTCAACATCGAGCATGTATAAAGGCTTGTTACTTCATCTAACGCAATCCAACGCGATGTTTGACGAAAATTCAAACATCGCGTTTGACTGCGTTAAAACGCGTATACAGAGAGATAATGCCTGAAAACTGTTCGCACTGGGTAATTCCGTGATTTACTCGAATATTTTACAAAACTTGTTCCAGGAAATACGTGTTTTTTTTTTAATCCCTTAATAGTTTTTGACAAAAATTGTCATCATTCGGAATCTTAATTAAATTTACAAGGCTTCTATTAATATTATTATTTTTTTAAAATTTAAGTAAATTATGAAGTCACAAAGTTCATGCAAAATAGCAGTCTTTTAGGTCTTTACTGGATTAATTAGTGGATTTCAATAGAAGCCTAGATAACATCCACAAGATACTGTGTTTCCAAAATATCTAATGAAAAATGTGTAATAACGTCATAATCGCGTAAGAGCGGTTGTATGAAAAACTGTGAAAATGTACGTCAAGTTGCATCCGCTTAATATAAAAAATCACTCCCATCTTTCAGTCTGACAGCCGTCCTAATTCTCTAATTCTCATCTGACATCATTCTTTATTTTAAATTTGAAATATTGTTTGTCTTATTTCTGTGTCATACTTTTCAACTCATGACACAGGCTCTACAATATTGGAGAAATCTACAATATGTGGCCCTAATATGTAGGCCTTAGTTCCCGTGATGTGTTCTCGAAGAAATCAAACGTCATAATAATAATTTATATTTTTATATCATCAAAATAATTGATTTGCATCCAAAAAATCACTTCACTTCTAAAACAAATAACAATTCATATTTAGAATCTTAAGGTAGCCATACACGAGGGTATACCTGACAGGTTTACCTGCACAGTTATACCTGTAAGGTAAGCTTGTGTAAAAACCTGCACGTGCACAGTCGTGCTACATACACGCTCCGGTTTACCTGTATAACTCAACTGTGTAGGCAACCCTAGCGTATGGCTACCTTTACAATAATTATTTAGGTCATGAAATTATTGGTAGATGAAAATCATAAAATTTCAAAACATTCTAAATTCAAAATCCTTAAAAAGTACAGCCAGCCAGTCCGCCAGCTAATAAGAAAAATAACCCGTGCGATCTCCTTCTATATCACAGTATCATGCTAAACACAACTCGAAGACAGAACATACAATGTACATCACGTCCACACAATATGGCTCGCGCCATACCTAGACTAGTATGTCATTGGCCGGCCAACCCGGAACCAGAAGTTATCCCGCATCACGACCACTTCCGGCAGCGTCCGCGTACTTCCTGTTATTCAAATGGACGAGCACTTTGAGTATATCTACTGAAGAGACCGTCGATAAACCAATTTGATCGGTTTTTGATCACTTTTCATAATGTCTTCTAATATAGATGCAAACCTTGTCTTTTGTCGTTAATATGAGAATAATGCAGCGGGTTGCAATATTGTAAATGCTCGTTTGTACTGTTTTTAGGGTACGTATTTCAAAAGGAAAAAATGGAACCCTTACAGAATCAGTTCGTTGTCCGTCTGTCTGTCTGTTTGTCCGTCCGTCTGTCTGTCAAGACCCTTTATCTCGGGAACGCGTGTAGGCATCGAGTTGAAATTTAAGCCATATACTATACTCAAGTCTGCGGTCCCTTGAAGCTGTGAAAAAATCAAACTTCTTGTTTAACGAAAAAAAAGGCGGCATATCGATTTTTGTGACACGTCACCTAGCCTATGTTCAGCGGACAATTATGACGGTTTGGTGATATGTAGATTAGGAGCTAAGAGAGAACAGATAAATCAATAAAGAATATAATAAATAAATAAATAAAGAGTTGCTGACGATTTGGACAATAATTTCGGACACAATAATCGAAACATTTTATTTTTATTTTTTTCCTATGATGATTCGGACACCACCAAATTTATTGAAACAGTTTAGTACAGTCAGATAAAAAAGTTATAAAATTACTCGAAGTTGCCGCCTTAAATCCACCCTAAAATAGTATTGGTAACGCTTTTTCCCGCATATATTTTGTTTTAAAACTGTTTTATCTGACTGTACTAAACAGTGTGTGTCCTAAACGTCATTAAAAAAAATAAAAGAATCATCAGCAACTCTAAACAAAAGTTAAAACTTTTTTATCATCGTCAGCAGCGTTCACGAATTTTCCTTATTTGGCCATCTAGATCAAAAAATTCAGTACAATGTCAAACAAAGCCTAAAATTAACAATAGAGAAGATTTAATTCTCATTAATTATATCTAATATATCGTCAGTACAATGTTTGGTGACACATGGCGACATGAGAGTGAAGGCATGCATACTAATAGCCTAACTTAAGTACCTTCGATTTCACATGCTGCCATATTGGCATGTGTGACGATAACTTTGAACGGCTACAGAACAACTTCTGATGGTATAACCGAAAGGCAAGGAATGTAAATGGAGCATATTGTAAAGTTTATTCATAAATTGTTTGAATGGTTATTTTCCAAACATGGTTGAAATGGTGTAAGTTGTTTGTTAGGTTAGTTTGAAGTGAGATCGCTTGATTTTTACCCGACTACGGCAAAGCCAAAGGAGGGTTATGATTTTGACAGGCTAGTATGTATGTATGTGAGTATGTCCATCTGTTCCCTCATAGCTCCTAATCTTCATATCGGAACTCGACATATGAGATATCGTTAGAACTGTCTTAATTGTCCGCTGAACATAGGCTGCGTGACGTGTCACAAAAATCGATATGGCGCCCTCTAGCGTACAAAAACTAATATGTAAAAAAAAAAATGTAGATAAATACGCCGTGTTTGGTATCATTTGAAAGGGCTTCACTTGTGAATTTCCAAAATATTGTTCGAATTTAAAGTGACGCCCTCTAGCGGACAAAACGTCATGTGTTAAATTTGACTCCAAAATTATTTAGATAAAAAAAACTAAAACCCGACTACGACAAAAAAAAACAACGCTGAAAAAGTATGAAACAAGATTTTCATACTACGAACAGAACAAAAAGAAAAACCGCAGTCACACGTTATAGGTACCCACCGAAACACTTTAATAACGTGTGACTACGATTTTTGTCGTAGTCGGGTTTTAGTTTTTTACTTTTTTTATCTTCAAGTATCGTTAAGGTCAGGTCTGTAGCCGGAAACTATCTACATCAAAGTTTTCTCCAATATCGTTTAGTAAGTTTGCAAGTTATGATTAAAAGTACATCATCGTCATTCTTTTAACAAAAAGGTCCACGGCTGGTCATTGGGCTCCCCCAAGTATCGCCACAACGACCAGTTCTACGCGTCTCACATCTATTGGATTCACACAACCCTCACCAGATCATCGGTCCACTTTGTGGAAGAAGGCCTGCCGAAGCTACATTTAGCCGTGTGTGTTCGCCATTTCACGAACCGTTTCGCTACATTAACTGTTTCGTTTGCAAGCAATATGCCCCTGCCCAATGCCACATAAGTTTGGCGATTCTTCGAGTTCTTTCTGTAAACTTGACTCTCGTACGGGTATTTTTATTTGACTAATCTATCATCACAGCTCAATTCACGCACGCAGATGTAGACATGCCCTAAGAAAGGATTTTACAACCTCCCCCCCACCTCCAAAGGGGAACGAAATGGGGTCTTAAGTTTGATTTTATCACAAAAGGAAAAGTAACATTAAGAAAAAAACCGCCTCAAACAAGCTTCCAATCAAATCCACAATATCATGAACTCAAGAAAACAGTCACACCTCAGAATACTAATCTACTTCATTTGTAACTTATTTATGAAAAAGAGTACATCAAAAGCACTACAATAATAACAAAACAAGAACGCAAAGCAAAAACACAAAGAGATTCAAATAAAATAATTACATAAGGCATGTAAAGCAGGGCCAGCATATTGCAGTGCTAAGCATCACAACGGTGAAATTTCATTAAAATCCCTGCATTAATTTTTTAGTGACGAGGACGCACATAGTTAAAAAAATGCTGTTTAGCTTAGTACTCGAATGAAACAGTATACTGCTGAGATTGTTTTTTTTTGTTACACAAATATTTTCAACGAGCTCATATAAAATTTTCTACAATATTTTATTCATATTCTAGCATCTCAGTTATGCCATATTAAAATTGTATGTACGAGGAACGTTGTATATTACTGTACACAGTGCTTGCCTTATTTTAATTTAAGTTACAGACCCAGCCTCCTAGCCAAGTTACGACCGTTACGTTTCAATTCTCTTGCGTCGAACGCCTCGAGTAGGCCACGCCTCCGATTCCTTTGTTCTGATGTCATCTGAACGCTCAGTCACTCAGAACAAAGGAAGAGAATCGAAACGAAACGGTTGTAACTAGGCTAGGAGGGCTAGTGATGAGATGATGGAAAGTATGCTACTTACCTATTGTGATAAATGATGAAAAAATCTCAAAGTAATCATCAAATAGTTTCACCCGCTGTGTGTGCAGCGAGACTCAAACTGTTACTGTACTGACTAAAATCTCGCTGTATTCCTTCAATTACTTTTTTCGTTCTAGGGCCGGGGTAACCCTTTCTAAGAATACCGCAACCATGTTCCAAGCTAACATTTGGTTAGCTTGGAACATGGTTGCGGGATTCTTATGCGTGGTGATTTCTACAAAAAACAAAATCATGCCACTCGCTCGTGGATAGTTCTGTCTATCTATCTAATTACCCCATATTATTCCACTGCTAAGCGAAGGGCTTCGTCTCCCTTTTCCACACACGTCTGTTTTCTGCCGTTGCGAGCCAATTTTAGGCTAATAATATTATTGGAAAATAATACATCACAAAGGATTTTACTACGATCCGAATGCACTTTAAGATTTTGGCCCAGGGCCGCTCTCGTGAGATGCGCACATTATGACACTATTTTCTCATACAAAATGGAGATTTGTATTTCGGGCTGGTATCCGCAATTCCTCGACCAAAGCGCGTATTTTGCGTACGGGCGGGACAAATGTGTCATTCGATCCACCCCAGCTCCTCAAGGAGCAAGGAAGGCCAGCAGCGCCTTGGTGTTACTGACGATTTCACGGAGGGTACCTGAGTTTCCGAAGTACTTTGCCCTGTATCCAGTACTACCCTGTATACACTACTGGGCAGCTAAGAAGCAGATGAGCTGCTGTCTCGATCTACAAAATGGAGATTATTAGAAAAATGTTCTGCTCTACAAGCAGCTCTAGATATTTGATAGTTTTTGAAAGTATTGCAGCGAAAAAGTTCAACTAATAGAATTTACTATGACTGCTTGGCGTTTTGAGACGTAGAGCAAATAATGACATATTTTATTGGACGTGATTAGACGTTGCGTAAACAACAAATTGTATTTTGACGTCATAGGACGTTGCTGGTTCGAATGTGTTATTGATCTTAAAAATATTATTTCACCCTGACTCGTTTTCAGTTTTACAACCATTCTTCTACTTAAGATTATCATGCTTCACATCGGCTTTGATAAAAGGTAAAGAATTTTGAATGCCTGCAAGGTCTGGTTATCCAAACGAAATGTTACCAAAAAATATCCTCCTTTCAACCTAGGAATCCAAACCTTGTGTGCAAGCAGCAAGCTGCATTTTCCCTAAAACAGCCAGAACAATATTATCATTCCGTGTTTTCGACGGTTGCTATTGTGGCTCGGAGAAGATAAAAAAGTCGTTTAAAGCTGTAAATATTATGTTTTACATTAGGGAAATAAAATGCTTCGTCATTTTTTCATCTTGTCCTTTCGGTGCTCCTGGATTTTTGGTACAGTGCTCTTTCATTTCCTAATTATAGGTAGTACGAGTTCGTCACGAGTATTAGACGAAAGTTGTTCATAAATACAGTCTCATTTTGTGTTTGTAAAAAGCTAATGTATTATATAAATCAACGTTGCAGTGATAAGCTTCTACATTCGGCAGCTAAGCCTCAGTGAAAGACTCTTACTTTACTAATTCTCTTACGAAAAGGACGGATTAGATTTACTCAAGAGCCAAGAACACATGTTATATTCAATGCTTGTTTCTGCTAGCGGTTTTGCTTGCATGGAATTAGGAAACTGTACCAAGGGAGCGCACTATTGGTTTAAAAATTCTATGTAAGCCCAAATCCAGGACATGACTCTCGAATGTACCTAGTTTCATGCAAATCTATTCAGTCCTACCTAGAGTCGTATTACAAACAAACAAGAATTTATTACTCTGTCATAAGAGTGACTGGCCTGTTGGTCTAGTGGTTAGTGGCCCTGATTATACTATGCCGGAGGTCGTGGGTTCGATTTCCACCCAGGACAAATGTTTGTGTGATGAGCACGATCATTTCTTCTGTGTCTGCGTGTAATGTTTATGTATGTTTATCAGTTATCTAGCACTCATAATACAAGCTCTGCTTTTTTTTTTTTTTTTTCCGGTGGGAAAATCATCTTATGACATCCCCCGCTCTTGGGCGGGGTGGGAGATAGTGTCAGACTTTTACTGACTAAAAACCCACTCCTGTTCCCTCGTTGCCTTACGTACCGGGGCCGAGTCTTCCTTTCAGAATCAGACCCTTGGCCCAAGTAGGCTTCGACCCTACCTAGGGTCGAAGCCTACTTGGACCCTACAGTTGCTGACATCTCCTTGAGGCGCGCGTGAAACAGTACGCGCCGTCGACGACTTGGGCTCGGTCCGATTACCGGACGGCCGGACAGCGAGCCACCCATTGTTCGCCGTCCGCAAGCCCGCGCCTACGGTGAAGCTCTGCTTAGCTTGGGACTAGACGGCCTGGTGTGATACTTGTGGAATAATATTGTTATTATTATTTATAGTTTATAATATTAGCAGAATATGATATTTACCATAATAAACGCACATCCTGAAAGTCGCGCCTCAGGGAGATGTCAGCAAATTGTAGGGGCCTAGAAAGGTCGAATCCTACTGGGGCCATGGGTAGTATGAAATTGAAACCCGGGGCCCTGGGACGAAGGCAAAGAAGGAACAGGAGTGGGTTTTTAGCAGGGACCGAAAGGTTAATCCGTATGAGGGTTTTAACCGGGTTAATTTTTAGGATTAGGTTAAAAACCCACAATAAAGGTTAACCCGTATTATAGGGTTAATCAGCCTATTAAGAACCGGTTTCTACATAAGGTGCATTTTAGTCATAAAACATCTACAAGAAAGTGACGGAGATAACTACCACGCGGTCTTTGATCGTGTTCCGACACGACTCTAAGTAGTCACTGTGCAGGATGCATTGAACTTTGAGCCTTATTAATGTTGAGCAATACTGTTTTTCAAATGTTCAACGCTAATAATATTAAAAATATTATTTCGATTCTCGCGCATTTCGCCGACGGTATTAGTTGAATTGTCAGTGTGTTTGTACATATCGGTCGTTGTTTGTTGTAGGTACTTAGTAGGACTTTACTTTTAGTTTAAATTATTAATTAGCAAATATTTATGTAGCATAATTACCAGCCTGTTTTTACTTTTATAGCTGCGTGAACTTATAGAGTGATCTGATTGAGTATGCCTAAAACTAAGAAAGATGTTATACACCGATATTTTACATTCGACGAGGAAACGAAATAAAGTTTATGTAATTTATGTTGTGTGTGTGAACTGAGGGACCATACCGGTAATTACCAAAAAAAAAAAAAAGATTTAGTACCACTTTAAACAATTGTAGAATAAATCTGGGAATTTGTAAACCAATATACTAAAAACTACAGCCCTTAAAGTGCGGTCCTTCAGTTCTTACAGACCATCAACCAGATCTCGAATATTATCAGAAAAATTGAAATATTTTAAATATATTTACTGATTTTCAGACCACAAAGTACCAAAGATTAAAAATAAATAACAACTAAACTGTGGTCCCTCACAAAGACAAATGTCTTGGTCAATATTACCGATTCTAAAAAATAAAATGTTACTTTTTCTACATACAGTTTTAGTAAGAATCTTAAAACATTTCGTAAAAAGAGATGGAAAAGAAATATCGACGTAATTTAAGATTAGCGATTAATAAAACTGGTCCCTCAATCTTCAAACCCATTGACATTTGAGCACGTTCTAGCTAATAGTTGAGAGATATATCAGAAAGTCTAGTACCTATCTTTTAGTAGAAAGTTTTTACGAAATAATTAGCATCTAAAATTGTATAGTTCATACCTCTTGGCTGAGACAGGGGCCAGTTTTCACTTCGCTGGAAGACGGGGAAACTGGTCTTCATCGCGAAGCCGGGGCGCCCTGCGGACTCTCCGTCCGCGTACCGGCCCATTGTGCTGCTCGACGAAGTGGGCAAGCTCTTTGAAAGAGTACTTGCAGACCGCCTCGTCGCGCACCTAACATGGGTGGGGCCGGATCTGGCGGACGGCCAGTTCGGTTTTCGCAGGAGGCGCTCCACGGTGGACGCCATCATGTACGTGCGAGCTCTCACGACGGGGGATGCAGTGGCCCAGGGCAGGTGTGTCGTGGCGGTGTCTTTGGACATCGCCAACGCCTTCAGCTCTCTGCCTTGGAGTAGCATTGGAAGGGCACTCCGGTATCACCGGATGCCCGACTACCTCTGTCGTGTGGTCGAGGCGTACCTGTCGGACAGGTACATCATCTAGCCTGGTCACCAGGGAGATTGGGAACGTCGAGAGATGTCGTGCGGTGTTCCGCAGGGATCGGTACTAGGACCGCCCTTGTGGAACATCGGATACGACTACGTGCTGCGCGGCGACTTCCCTGACGGGGTCAGCGTGGTCTGCTACGCAGACGACACGCTGGTCCTGGCTCGGGGAGAGTCGTACCAGGCGGCGGCCGAACTAGCGACACGCGGGGTTGCGACAGTCGTTGGCAGGATCCAGGAGTTGGGACTCGTGGTGGCATTGCACAAGTCCAAGGCCATATGCTTTCACGGCCTTCGGAACGTACTACCACCGGGTTCCCGACTAACGGTAGAAGGAGTCCACATCGGCGTCGGGTCAACAATGAAGTACCTGGGACTCGTTATCGACAGCCGATGGGATTTCGAGGAGCACTTCCGACGTCTGGCTCACCAACTAAATCGGACTGGGGCTGCCCTCGGGCGGCTCCTACCCAATCTTGGGGGTCCAGACGCCTCCTGCCGGAGGCTCTACGCAGGAATCGTTCGGTCCATGGCCCTTTATGGCGCACCGGTGTGGGCACCGGCGGAACCACCTGCGGAAGCAGTCGGCGGCCCGGTTGAACGCGTGCCAGAGGGTCATGGCCATACGAATGGTGCGAGGATACCGGATGATTTCCCGCGAAGCGGCGAGCCTCCTTGCTGGCCAGTCACCATGGGATCTGGAGGCAACAGTCCTTGCACACATGCACGATCTGCGCATGGAGCTGCTACGCCGGGGCGAAACTTCGCTGCCGCGACAAGTCGCAGTATGGCGGACAGAGCTCCGGCGAGTTCTCATGGAGAAATGGCGACAGCGATTGTCGCGACCCAGTGCTGGGCACGCTACAATTATGGCCCCTCTTTGAGGCGTGGTTGGAAAGACCTCACGGCGTCCTCACCTTCCGCATGACGCAGTTTCTCACCGGACACGGTAAGTTCGGGAAGTTCCTGCACCGAATTCGTGCGGAAACGACGCCCGGGTGTCGCCACTGTGTGCCCCACCCGGAGAACACGGTAGAGCTCACGGTGGAGGTGTGCCCCGCTTGGGCAGAGCAACGCCGTGTCCTCGTGGGGGCAATCTGCGGCGGCGATCTCTCGCGCCGGGCCTTGGTTCAGGCCATGGTCCGGAGCGAGGAGGAGTGGCAGGCGGTCGCCTCCTTTTGCGAAGCAGTAATGCTAGCAAAGAAGGCTTCCGATCGCGTGAAGCAACGGTCCTTACGCTCCAGCCGCCGCCGGGATTCCGATCCTGATTTCCGGCCACCGTAGGCGCGGGCTTGCGGACGGCGAGCAATAGGTGGCTCGCCGTCCGATCGTCCGGTGACCGTCCGGACCGAGCCCAAGTCGTCGACGGCGCGTAGTGTTCCACGCGCGCCTCAAGGAGATGTCAGCAAATCGTAGGGGCCCAGCAGGGTCGAAGCCTACTGGGGCCAAGGGTAGTGTGTAAACGAAACCCGGGGCCCTGGGATGAAGGCAACGAAGGAACAGGAGTAGGTTTTTAGTCAGTAAAAGTCTGACACTATCTCTCGCTCCGCCCAAGAGCGTGATTTGTCATAAGATGATTTTCCAACCCAATAAAAAAAAAACCTCTTGGCTGAGATAATTCATTTTTTAAATCCTATGAAAATAGACCGAGTAGTGTGACCACACAATGAAACAAAATAAGAAGGAAGTCGGTGTTAAATAACGAAGAGACAAAACTATTACAGAAACACCGACTTCAGAAATTAAAGTTATTTGGCACTTTTCAGTGTTTTTTTACATTGAAGTCAAACGGAAAACAGTAAAACAGCAGCATTAGATGAAATGAAAACAAGGTTGTACGGTTAGTTTATGGTAAGGTTGAGAGGTTCTTACACTTGATTCTTGCGGAAGAAACGCCCGGGTGGCACTGTTGTGGGAACCACCTAGAGGACACGATGTAGTATAATGCATCGTGTCCTCCAGATGGTCCACACCATACCACCAGCCAGGCGTTTCTTCCGCAAGAATCAGGAGCAGGAACCTCCCGAACTTACCATAAACTAACCGTACAACCTCCTTTTCATTTCGTCTAATGCTGCTGTTGTACTGTTTTCCACACTAGAGTAGAAAAGTGCACGAGCTTGCCGCTCAGACCGGGCGCTAAACGACCCCCATTGTGTCGCCGAGCAGCCCCCGTATATGTAGATCTTCACAAGTGTATTACAAAAACATCGATTGATAACAAAATACCAAAATGTCATAACCAAATTGAAGTTTTCAGTTTCTAATATACGCAATGTTTACTTTATAAAATAGTGAGCTAAAATAAAATAATTTAACAGGATTCATTTTTAGCAGTTTAATTATTTTCTACGATCTTATTTACTTAGATAGCAAATAAAATTCATTAGGTGAACCGTTTATTTATGATCATTGTCAGATTAAAAGCGTCAGCGTTACATACTCTTTGGTCAGAATACGAAAATAACTGACAACAGTAATCGGAACGTAAAGATTTCTGAAAGGACGTTATTTTTTTCGGAAGTAGGAATTGTTAATCATTTATTATCATTTTACGATATTTTTTAATGTGGTTAAAAAAAACGGTGAAAAATCAGTACATTGTATATATAAATAAAACATTATTTTTATTATTAATATACTTGTGACGCAATATGGTACGGGGTATGAGCATTCTTCTTTGTCTCCATAACAATAATAAGAGTTCCACCTCGGTCACAATGACAAACTTTCTCTACTTGTATCATAATAAAATTTTACAAAAAAAAAATACAACAGACTTCAAAAACAAACTAAGAAATACGAAAAGCTTTATCTTTTTGGAAGTCTGTATCAAAAAACTAAGAATCGCAATTAGAAACATCGACTTCCGCTATTTTGCATTTTTAGCAGTCGGTTAAATTTTTTGTTTGTAATCTATTTTTGTATGTAATACACATACGCCATGTAATATAACGTTAAATTAACTGTACAATCTTGTATTTATTCCGTCTAATGCTTTATTAAATGAATACTGTCTACATTTTGTTTCATTTTGTGGTCACACTACTCGGTCTATTTTCAAAGAATAAAAAAAACTTTTTACAAAAAAAAATACAGCCGACTTCAATGTAAAAAAACACTGAAAAGTGCCAAATAACTTTAATTTCTGAAGTCGGTGTTTCTGTAATAGTTTTGTCTCTTCGTTATTTAACACCGACTTCCGAAATTAAAGTTTTTTTGCACTTTCCAGTGTATTTTTTACATTAAAGTCGGTAGTATTTTTTTGGTAAAAAGTTTTTTATTTTACACTTTTTATTTATGGTGCCATCACTAAAAAGTACCCCTGAGCCATACCTAAATACCTTATAGCCAAAGTACATCTCATGAAAATTCTAATAATACCAAACACGGTTAGATTAAATTTATTGATTACAGAGTTCCGGTGCCTAACTTCACGATTCATCATCAGATTAGTTCGATATATTCCCACTATTCTTTCAGTCAGTCATCAACTACACGTATAAATAAAAATAAATAAAGCAATTATACTTGTTACGACAGTTCTACTGTGATCCTATGAAGAGTACTGATCCATATCTTCAAAGTTCATGACCAGATCATAACAATATTTCTATGGGACCAACTTGGAAGCATAAACTTTCAAACAAAAAAAAAAAAATTCAAAATCGGTCCACAATTGATATGAACTTGAATTGCAACCCTATTATTCCATATTTGTAACTTGTTTTTATTTTGTCTGCTTTATATTTCGAATAAGTGCAAAATTCAATAAATGAGCGACAACTAAACCCAAGCGAGTAACAAACAGCCGCGTGTGACGTAAATTACCGCGACGCGGCCGAGATCGTGCAACTTACAGGTTCTTTCTCTTTCATTCGGATTAATCAGCAATATTTTATAGATTAACCTTAATAGTATACAGGTTAACCCGTATAAAGGTTAATCAAACATAGGGCTTAAACGTCTAACCGGTTAACCTTTAATCCGATTAATGGGTCCTTGGTTTTTAGTCAGTAAAATTCTGATACTGTCTCCCACTCCATCCAAGGGCGGGATTTCGGCGCCCTCACCTTCTGCATGACGCAGGTCCTCACTGGACATATTAATTTCAGGAGGTTCCTACACCGGATTCGTGCAGGAGAAACGCCCGGGTGTTACCATTGTGTTGACCGCCTGGAGGACACGGTTGAGCATAGTATAGAGATGTTCCCCGCTGTGACAGTGCACCGCCGTGTCAACGACCTCTCGCGGCGGACCCTGGTACAGGCCATGGTCTGGAGCGAGGAGGAATAATAACGTAGCCACCTACTGGGCCCAAATAGTTTAACGAGTTTACCATCGAATCGAAAAGAAGAAGAACAAGTACTGGTGCGCTATTAATGTAGTGCGTTAATTCCCATATTGTTTACCCTACTATTAGGATAAATAATTTTTTTAATACTACCTTTTACCTTGCATTTAAGTAAAATTTCAGTGCTTGAATTAAGATTGAACTTCATTTTTCTAAGGTGGGTAAGTGTGTAAAGGTGTACATTATTCAAGTTAAATATTATATAGTTGGCAGTAGGTTGTAGGATCATTTATCAAATAGAGAATCAGCTCAACTGGTACAAAAATAAAACCGATGGAAAGAGAAAAGAGAGCTCAGTTAAAATAAATCCTCTTGGAATTGTTAATTTTGTCATGAATATTGAAGCAATCGTTTGTGGTATACGCATTCGTTAATTTTCAATCAACGATTGTTTTTTTTAATAAGTTGAACTTTTCTGTATTTGTTGTAATAAAGTAATATTCAATTGGATAATTAGGTCTTTATATATATTGTGATTTTGCCTATCACAAGGTCGACCGACTACCTGGTAAGAGTCGCAGAAATGCGGTGGCTGCGAGACGCATAGAATCAATCGTTGTGGAGACGCTTGAGGGTGGTCTATGTCCAACACTGGACGTCTTTCGGCTGAAATGATGATGATAATATATATAGTGATTTTGAATACTGTTTTTGTTTTGTTCTATCTATTGGATCCTTCTTTTTAGGTGGTGAATTATCTATGATTTCGAGGGCGTGTCAGATATTGGCTAAAATCTCGCCTATGTTTCTTCAATTGTGTTTTGCGTTCCAGGACCATGAGAAGGTATATCGTTCAAAATCAATCCCATGGTCCTAGCAGGCATCAGCACTGCTACGGCCCCTATGGCTTACTGACAACTATTGGACCATGACTTCCTCGTATATTTATTATCTTAAAATATAACGTCTGAAAATTCCTTCATATCGCTGTCGACTGGAATTGTAATATCATCAAATAACTTCTTACATTCTGCGTAGAGTGAGAGGGCATGTCAGATTTTTGCTGATTAAAAATTAGGACCCATCTTAGTTCCTGTTTTCTTATTATTATTATTCACTTTATTCACCTCCATACAAAGCGAGCCGTATCAAGGAGTACGGCCTTCTGTATCAGGCCCTTGATCCAACCGCGCAATGACGGCTTATTATTGTTTCCATAATAAAAAAAATCATATCTCCCTCACCCATCATGTCAGTATGCTACTTTCAGTGTTATTGTCGCAAGCCGATATTGGGAACAAGGATAGCAGCTACTGGGCGGCGTTCAGGATTTTAGAGGGAGGATCTTAAAAATAAGAACTGTGTACAGAAATACCGCTTTCTAAATCAAGCCCTTAATTTAACCGCCTAAGGAGAACACCTTAAGGGCCGAAACTGCGCTACGCATTCGCCCGCGTGGTCCCAAACAAAAGTGCTCCGTCGCGGGAAACCGTGCGGGCCACCCGTCGCGGGGAGCCGCGCCCCGCGCCTTTTTTTACTACGTAAAAATACATTAAAGTTGTTCATCGACACGACTACATGCACACCGTCAAAGTTGAACTAGCTACACTGCCCAGGTAATAATCAGGTTTCCGTGACGGGAAACCCAGTACACGACACACGCGCGCTTCGTTACGCTACGGTTGCCCGTCGCGGGCGCACGCTTAACGCAGCGTCGGCCCTTAGGAATTGGTAGAGGCTTCTTGTTATTAAACCATTGGCTAAAATGACTTGATTGACTAATAATTCATGTTACCTGCCAATATACTTGTGTGAGGCCGCTAAGTAGTGTCTGGTGATTTATAGCACAAGTTTCTCCTAAACTTACAACAGGCACCAGCTCTTTCAATGCAAATTCATATAATTACGTGGTATTCTAAACTAAGTGCAACAAAACGATTGTGAGAGAAAACTGACTGACATTATTATTATTAATTATTATTTTAGTTTTCTAAGGTCCAGATTCGAAAACTGAGTTGTATACAAACTATACTTATAATGCGAAAGTAATTATGTCTGTCTCTTACGCTGTTACGTTTAAACTACTGAACCGATTTTGATGCAATTTCCAACGAAGTAAGCTTGAAACCCAAAGAAAGCAATCATCATTTTTAATTGGCTTCGACTTTCTGTTCGTAATAACCGACATTCACTATAGAGAAGCTGCGGGCTAAAGTTAGTTAATTATAAGTACCTAATAATTATTGATTTGTTATTTTTTATTATTGATTGGCCCTCGTTTAACCACTATCTCACCTGGTAAGCGACGATGTGGCCGACGATGGCGCACGCTTGCCTAGAAGTAACCTATTCACTTAAAGACCCCTAGGTTGTAGCTATCAGGAAACACAGAGTCCGGCAAGGAATACTACTGAATTTGATTGAATTGAATTAAATTGATTTGAACTGAATTGAATATGATATTTGTGTGTAATGACAATGTTTGCAATATAAATAATTTAAGCCAACAAACTGCTCTGCAGTTTGGCAGAAGTATTAAGAATTGTAAAATTGTCTAAAATACAAATAAAGCATTTTATTATTATTATTCCATTTATTTATTAATATATCATATAAATTATATTTTTAAATATTTCAGTAAAAATAAAAACATTTAAAAATATAAAAAATAGTAGCCTTCCGGCATCGGGAACAGAGTCCAAGCTACCGGTGGTCAGGGCTCCTGAGAGAGAAATCTCCTAACAATGCACGCCGTGTCCAGAAGTACTGCTTTCTGGATCAGGCCCTTTATCCAGCTGCCTAACGAGAGCCTCCTTAGATGTTGTTCGAGGCTCTTAGCTATTAAGCCATTATTATTATTATTATTACTCCTTAGCTGTATGCATTTGTGATTACACCAGTCGAAAGACATTCACTGTTGGACATAAAGCTTTCCCAAAGCTTTTCTCATCGACCGTTCCTATACTTGTCACATTCTGCGGTCTCCCGCGACCCTCATCCGGCCATCAGACTACCTGGTCGGAAGGATTGTGGTGATTGATATAATTCACACAATATTGAGTGCGTGACCAATATTTGCGGCATGAAACGACAATTACTCTTCAACCTTTGTTCACTTTGTGAATACTTCGTGAAATGTTTAATGGGTATTTAAATGCGAGTAATTTACTTTTGTTAACGACTACATTACTCGTATTTAATGATTAATGTTTGATGTTAAAGTCGATTCAAAATATTAAGGCGTACAGTCCCTTGAACATCTGGCCGTAGTTGAATGCACACATATTTGTACTGCCGCTTGCGCCCGCATAGAGCCCCGCTGACCTTTAAAACCATTTTTTTCGAAGCCGAAATTTGATTGATTTATATATGCTATATATTCTGAAGTATGAAGGACCAGTTTTCTACTCGCATTCAGGAGTTCGGCCGTAATTCCGTCCTTGTTGTTTTTCAGTTGCGCTGCATAAACATAAATAAAAAAATAATAATAATTTAATGAACTATATACTATTTACAGAATTAAAAAAAAAAAAAATATGTCTGATACAAAATAAAAAAACAAATCGTGTGATTTCAAAGTAGAATAATTGGCTTTTTATTTAATTTAGTAAAGAGGAACTAATCTTGTCCTCAATGTTAACCAAGACTTGCTGAGTCAATCCATGGATGGGTGACATTTTTGAAATCCAACAATAAATCACGGAAAAATTCATTATTTAACTTTACGCACGATTGCAGTCTGTCATTGGAGAGTGACGTCAATTGACCTAAAAGAGACTGTTGCATCGGAAATCATTAAATTCCTCTTACGCTATTCCTAATTATTTTACATAAAACCACTTGTTTGTTTTTTAATTATTGGTGGTGTTATTTTTTTTTCTCACCGCAATTGTAAAGGGTCCTGTGACGTCACAGAATGGAGCACCGCGTGAAATAAAATTATTCTTATAAGCAAACTTTAAAGTTTCATAACTTTGATTTGTTGAGATATTTTAATGATTCGTTCGTATTTTGCTGTTTTACTGATTTTATTCTTTGAGTAATTAAATAATGAAACTTCTCTATTACTCCTTGTAACAATAAGAAATATGCTTGCATATTTTTTGATTTGCCTAATTGAATCATTCATCATTAGGATTCCGTACCTCAAAAGGAAAAAACGGAACCCAACGAAGGGTCTATCAAGACCCTTTATCTCGGGAACGCGTGGAGGTATCAAGTTGAAATTAAAACCACCAGTAGGTACTCAAGTTTTCGGTCCCTTAAAACTGTAAAAATCAAATTTCGGAGTTTAGGAAAGAAAAGATGGCCATTTATGTTGCAAAAAATGTATATTTCGACACTCTCAAGTGAATAAAAATTTATAGTGTACTTTCAGTTGACCTAGAATCCTGAAATTTAGCACGAAACAAGATCTCATAGCACAAGTACGGAATCCTCAGGGCGCGAGTCCGTCTCGCATTTATCCGGATTTTTTTTTTCTTAAGTAAACAAATATAAAAGACTTTTTTAAATATCTTCATCAACAATGAAGTTATAAAGCTTCAAAGCTACTAATTACGAGTAGAAAAATTCCGGTATGAACTTTGACGGCAAAATACATCGTGCCCGTAATAGAAAAAGACGTCTTAGCGAGAGAGACTGATATATTTCTTATAAATTATTACATCTCGTTTAATTTTCTGCCAATTTTGATATTGTTTTCACAGTTAGTATTCTAGTTTTATATATTAGGTCTTTAACTAAATTGCCGTTTTTTAAAACGGGTTGCTTTGAAGTGTTGTATCTTTTGATTGTCTTAGAATTATAAGTTCAAATAAACTTTATATTAAAGGTACGTTATTCTATTTCCGAAATAAGGTATTTATTGGATTCTTTGTGTTTTGTATTTTCTGTAATATCGCAGTTTTATAATTCCCAAAGATATAACACTTTAAAGTAACCCGTTTTAAAAAACAGCCATTAAATACTTTAACCCCTATTATTTTTTGATAAACTGGTTAGATAACAAATATTATTAACAGAACCTATATAACGTTGACTCTACGGTCTTGCTCCTCTCCATTCCTTTATCTTCTCTTTAGTTAATATGACTTGTACAAAGCACCTGTTGCGTGAATAGATAGCAACTGTTTATTGGTTCACATTAAACTAATAAACAAACAGAACTAATTTCAAAACTAGTTAGTTTTATAGCACCCCTTTATGAAACGTCTTAAATTTAGTTTCCCTCAAAAACCACACGAATATTATGAAAGCGTATGTACGTATATTTGTTACTTATTCACGGTCGAACGGCTGAACAGATTCCTATGTAACTTGCTACACGGGTAGAAAATGTCGTAGAATAGCACATGTGATACTTTAGTCCCGGTAGTATATTTCCTTTTATAACGCGAGTGAAGCCGCTAGTAGAAGCTAGTTTTTCTATAAATCAACTTATTAGTGGTATGGGTTAGGAACGCAATGTTAGAATTTTTCAGTTTTTAAACTATTGTTTTTTTTTTTGTAGGCGGGAACATCATCGAATGACATCCTCCGCTCATGGGCAGACCCAGGGCCTTCCTTTCAGAAACAAACCCTTGGCCCCTGTTGACTTCATAGGCCTGCTACGAAGGGCCCACTTACTACGCTACGCAAACCAAAGGGGCCTCTACGGTTTGCTAATATCACTCCTTTAGGCAAACTATAGTTGAAAACGGTGATGGCCCAGTGGTAACTGCCCCGAAATACAAGATTATAGGTCGTGTTTTCAAACTTAGCCAGGCGCATTACCTTATGTACCTACTTAATTTATTTCATCACCACTGCTTTCGAACGGTGAAGGAAAACATTGTGAGGAAACCGACATGTCCTAAAACCAAAACTTCGAAGACGTGACATCCACCAATCCGCACTAGGCTCGCATGGTGGATCACGGCCCCTTCCCTCTCTTAGAGAGGAGGCTTGAGTCCCTGCAGTGGAAACATTGCAAGGCCGATTTTTTATTTATTTGATATAAACTAGTGCTTGACTGTGATCCCACCTGATGGTAAGCAGTTATGCAATCGTTGAAGGTGAGGCGCACTAATTTACTAATCACTCTAGCCTTGAAGACTGGGTGGCTTAATTATAATCGGAAGGGAAAACCTCAGCAGGCAAATTGTCCCAGTCCTTCGATGTACGCGGTATAAACGATTATTTATTTATTTATTTTATAATTTATGTACACACGAATAAAGATAGAAGATACATTCTGATAAAAATTGTACAAAGGTACTGCTTATTTCCAATTATAAATTTCTTCCAGCAGACCTGCGAAAGGAGAAATAAAAAGAAAAGTAGACAATAGTGTGTAGAAGTAATTATTATGATTATTTATTTATTTATTTAAACTTCATGTACAGTGGTGGTACATAGGCGGACTTAATGCCACAAAGCATTCTCTACCAGTCAACCATTGGGTTAAAAAGACAACACTGTGGTAGTTGTGCACAATAAATAAATAACAGATATTTATTTTTTGATTATGTTTTGTTATGTATATTTTTTTCCTTGGGATAATCACGCGAGCCAAGCCACTGGCATCATCTTGTTCATAATATATGCATACTGTTAGATGAGGAAATCTAACACATTATACATAGGTTCTGTTGCTACCCACATCCAGACGTGACGCGCAAATATACCGGAATACGATATGTTGCGGTAAAATCCAATTTACTTCCTCGCATTCTTGAAATTTAATCTCGCACTTCGTAAAATAGTAATAGTAACACTTACATTTATCTGTATGTTTTTGTAGGCTAAGTTATGTCTGTTGATACTTATATATTGAAACAGTCAAAAATCATTTTCGCAATCATTCTTTTTTATCACTCTCCTCCTCTTTTTTTAGGGTTCTGTACCTCAAAAGGAGAAAACGGAACCCTTATAGGATCACTTTGTTGTCCGTCCGTCTGTATGTCTGTCTGTCGAGACCCTTTATCTCAAGAACGCGTGTAGGTATCGAGTTGAAATTTAAACTATATCTCTGCTCAGGCCTGCGGTCCGGGTCCCTTGAAGTTTTGAAAAAAATAAACTTTTGAGTTAACGAACAAAAAGATACGGCCGTTTATGTCGCAAAAAACGTATATTTCGATGCTCTCAAGGAAATCAAAATTCATAGGGTACTTCCTGTTAATCTAGAATCTTGAAATTTGGCATGAAGCAAGGTCACATAGCATAAATATAGGAAAAAATCTGAAAACTATAAATTTGTAGTGACTTCACAAAAAAAAAACTTATTTGTAGTTACTTCACAAAAAAAAACTTTTTTGCAATTCGGAAAAATATTCACAACTCAATTCAGGAATCGAACTATTTACATAAGTTAGTTTGTACGGAACCCTCAGTTCACGAGTCCGACTCGCACTTGCCCAGTTTTGTTACTATTGCTTGCCCTTTTTTACGCACATCTATGCTCAGCTATTGCTGGACATGTACCACGAACGCCGATCTGGGCGCGTCGGTCTCCATACATTTTATTTGACAATTAGATTTGCAGAGCTACATTCGATTCACGCTACGCGACGCCACGTGACGTCGTTCTACGTACAAATCAGGCGTGGTCCATGTGTGCGTCGGTCTAATACAGTTCTGTAGCTTTAAAGTGAACAGATGCAAATTACAACAGAAACACAGGTGCGTTTTAGTCAGTAAAAGTCTGACACTGCCTCTCGCTCTAGAGTAGAAGAAGCCATTGCATGATATCCCACCTCAAAAATTCTTGAGCAGTGGTGACCAAGTGGTAACGCCCCCGGCTTACGAGTTGTAGGTCGCGGCTTCAAACCCCACCAGGCGCATTACTTTGTGTAATTAATTTCATCACCACTGCTCTCAAAACGGTGAAAGAAAAGATCGTGAGGAAATCGGCATATCTTGGAACCAAAAATTCGAAGACATGTGACATTCACCAACCCGCACTAGACCCGCGTGGTGGATTATGGCCTATTCGGACTTTTAGAGAGGAGGCCTGAGTTCCAGCAGTGGGAACATTAAAAAGACTGATTATGCTTATGCCACCTCAAAAAAAGGTTTCTAGCTAGATAAAATACTAAGATTTCTTGTTTTTTTTTTCGTTGTACTTAATAACTTCTTTAAAGAATATCTACCTCCCTTTTTATTTTTGAATAATTAAAAGAATCAGTACTTCAATGTAACAAAAAGATAGATAATAATCTTAGAATACTTTAAAAGCTTTTCATCGCCAAGATAAGCTCCCTTTTTGACCAAAAACGGTGTTCAACGACCCGGGAAATTTCAGTTACCTAGCTGGCTACGAAGCGCAGAGATCCTTTGATTTCTTTCCACACGAACGGCCAGGAAAGAATGTTGAACCGCAGCATCATTTGAGAAAATATCTTAAAGCCACGAGAAATAAATAAAGCAGGCGGTAAGTACTTACTCAATAGGAACCTTTAATCTTTAAGCTGTTGATGTGAACGTGATTTTGATTTTGTTTGTGTTCTGTTTCAGCAGTTAAATTGGCTTCATTGAGTGTAGGCAAATAAGTCACATGTTTTCATGTTTGTGGATAAGATTAAGCAACAATATTTTAGAAGAGGTGTTAGTGCCCCGTCCTGACCAAGTACGAGTTGTCGACGGCGTGTAGTGTACCACGCGCGCCTCAGTGAGATATCAGGAAAACCGTAGGAGCCCCCGCGGGGGATTTCTGAAAAGGTAATCTACCGTTAAAGAACGCAAAGGACCACTGAAGGAAACAGGTGTTGTTTTAATCAGTAAAAGTCTGACAAGCGTTCCTCCTTGGAGGAGGAGTCATTGGATAATTTCCCCTTTTTTCGAGGTAAAAAGGGGCCCATTAGAGCCAATGCCTGCTGGGACTGTGGGTTATTTTGAAAGAAGTACTAGGGCCTTACAACATAAATAGCAACTGAAGGACATATATTACTTAATACTCTTCTTCTCAGTCGTGCACTCTTGACAGTGGTCATGGTCTGTCGAGTCCTGCGCCACCGGTTCTCTCGTGATACGACGTCATGTAGGTAATTCTGTGTTTGGCGGCTTGGGAGTTTCTACTAATGTTGAAGTGTGTTATAGATTTGATGAGGTCCGTCCAACGTGTTGGTGAGCGCCCACGTGATTTTTTGCTCTCGACTTTCCCTTACACCACCAATTTATTTATTTACACACAACAACAATAACAGAAATGTAAAAAGGCGGACTTAATGCCTTAAGCAGTCTCAATCTTTGCATAGGATCTTCGTTACAGGTGATTTGTCCGAAGAACTTGAGAATGCCCAAGGAACTTGAACTTGAAAGAATACAAGTGAATTTTAGTCAAAAGTCTGAAACTCCCTCCCGCTCAAACCAGAGTGGGAGAAGTTATTCGATAACTCCCTCAAAAAAAAAACTGTTTACAAAAAAAAAATGACTTCACTAAAAAAATCGAGAAACACCGACTTCTGAAATTAAAGTTATTTTGATCCTTTTAGTGTTTTTTTTTTTGTGTAATCGGTTATTTTTTCTTATGTAAAAAGTTTTTTTATTTCACACTTTTTAGTAGCGATACACTTATAACCAGAGTGCCTATTTTTCATGACAATTCCAATTAACCAAAACACTGCTAGGTTATGTATTACGAAGTTCCTGTGTCTAGCTTCCACCTTCCGGCGCTATCATCAGATTACTTTGATAGTACCTCATAGCCAAAGACATGACAATTCTAATAAGCCTAAACGCGGCTAGGATACATTAATTAATTACGGAGTTCCTGTGCCTAACTTCCGGCTCCATCATCAGATCAGTTCGATAGTAATTTATAGCCAAAGTACATCTCATAAAAATTCTAATAAGTCCAAAAACGGCTAGGATACATTGATTACTTACAGAATTCCGGTGCCTATCTTCCGGGTCCATCATCATCATCATGTCACTTCGATGACATTTTCAACATAACTATTCAGAACCATTTATTTATTTGTATTGTCATAGTCGCTTAACTATCTTCATTGTGATATCTATGTGAGTATGATGTTCCATTGGCCATTTCTGGTTTTCATCAGTTTCACTTTACCAAATGTTACTTTTTGACTTGAATGTTTATGTTCTCGATGAAAATATAAAAATCACTATATGGGTACCTATAATATTTGAGGAGTTTCCACGATTCCTCACGGATCTTATCATTAGAACTGAATTTAAAAAAAAATGCGACCAATATGGAAGCATATCCTTTGAGAGAAAAAAAAATGCAAATCGGTCCATAAACGACGGAGTTCTGAAGTAACACACATTAAAAAAACAACCGAATTTATATCCTCCTCCTTTTTTTAAAGTCGGTTAAAAAAGAGTATTAGAAGGCAAAGAAATTATTTGCGTAAATTACGTTACGTTATTACTACCAATAACAGTCCGTACCTTTTAGGAACAGCGGTAATACACGGCATCAAAGTCAAGTACCAAAACTAATTACTAGCATATTGTTTGAAATCACTTCAGTAGATTGCCCTTAGATTCAGGTTAACCGTTTCCCAGGATTTGATACGTAACTAGCGAACCTATTACGGCAACTACTGGCGAGGGTATCGGGTAAGACTTGGGTACATCCAGTAACCGCAATCTGACCCCAAAACCCTTAATCTAGTTGGCAACACGGGAGACATTTAGTATGATTTTGATCCTTTAAATAGACATATCGTTATGCGTATATAATTGAAATCACTAGTTGATGATGTAAGAGGTTTTATTCTTATCTTATACAAGCTGTTATCCGCGAATTTGCTTGTAGTGTAAGGATATTAAATATTCTCTACTAGTGAAAGTTCCATCAAAATTGATTTAATTCCATTTCAGATATACCTCCCTCCACAGGGAATTAGTGAGAAATTAAGTCCCGTTACCTCGAAAGTAAAAGAAGTTTTTTTTTAGGTGGGAAATCATCCAATGACTTTTTTGGGAGGAGCGCGAGGGCGTGTCAGACTTTACTGACTAAAGCCCACTCCAGTGTTCCTTCTTTGCCTTGCGTTCCAAGGCCCCATTGTTCATTTTCACTTATCCCATGGCCCAGTTGGCTTCGACCCTGCTGGGCCCCTACGATTCGTTGAGATCTCCCTGAGGCATGTGTGGTACACCAATCGTCGTTGACGACTTGAACTCGGTCTGGACGGTTACCGGACGACCGGACGGCGTGCTACCCATTGCTCGGCGTCAGCAAGCTTACGCCTACGGTGGCTGGAAATCGGGATCGGTATCCCGGCGAATTGGGCGCGAGGGCCGTTCTCTCGCATGTGCGGCCGCCTCCTTTGCTAGCATTGCTGCTTCGCAGAAAGAGGCGAATGCCTGCTATTCTTCCTCGCTCCGACGACCAAGGCCTGTACCAGGACCCGGCGCGAGAAGTCAGGTGCCGATCGTTCCCACGAGGATATGGCGTCGCTGCTCTACTCAAGCATGGCACTCTCTACCGTATGCTCCACGTAGCGGCAGCGGAGTTTCGCCTCGGAGTTGCATCTCCACGCGCAAATTGTGCATGCATGCAAGGACTGTTGCCTCCAGATCCCATGGTGGCAAGCCAGAAATGAGGCTCTCCTCTTCGCGGGCACCCTGCGATATTTCCGTACCATCCGGATGGCCATAAGCCTCATACATACGTTCGATACATCGATACCTGTGTAGACCCTCTGGCAGGAGTTGTTTGGACCCCCTAAGGGCAGGAGCCGCTTGAGGGCAGCCCCAGTCCAATCCAGTTCGGAAACTAGACGTCGGAAGTTCCATAGGCTGTCAAGGACGAGTCGAGACACCGATGTGAACTCCTCCTACCGTTATTTGGAAACCGGGTGGTGGCACGTTCCAAAGGCCGTGAAACACATCGCCTTAGACTTGTGCAGTACCACCTCGAGACCTGGAGAGTTGCCAAGTTTAGCGCCAAGACTAGCGTGTCGTCTGCGTAACAGACTACGCCTTAAGTAAAAGCAGTTACTCATTATAACATTAGCTACTTCCCAGTGAAAGTTCCGTCACATTTCATTTTTGTTATAGGTTTGAATTATCTGTTTGTAATATTTGAATATTACAATATTTGAATATATTACTGTAATATTTGAATATTACAAACAGACGCTTCAATTTATTTATATATATGTATAGAAGTATCGATTTCAGTATTAATTTGTATTTAGTTATTGAACCTTGGGTTAAAATATTTTAGTTATCAAAAGATATATATACTTATAAAACGTCAGAAGCCAAACGTCAGAACCGTCGAACCGTCGTTTTCTATGGAGAAAAACCGTCAAGAAACTCCACGAAGCCTCTTTAAAAAAAAAACTTAGATTCCTATTACTTTATAATAGTAATTTAAGGAGGTAAGTAAGAGAAGACAGGGAAAAACAATAGTGTGTACAATAAAATAAGTTGATTGAATTAGAAAATAATCTATGAAGAGAAATCCGAATCGGAACTGAAACCGGAATCGGTCGCAGAGGCAGAAGCGTCAATTCAACACTGACACTACTTGGGCACGCCATAATTATGGCGGTAAGTCCCCTCTTCGAGCAGTGGCTGGAAAGGCAACACGGCGTTCTTACCTTCCGCATGACGCAGGTCCTCACCGGATATGGTAAGTTCGGGAGGTTCTTGCACCTTGAAGAAACGCCCGGGTGTCACCATTGCGTGGACCGCCCGGAGGACACGGTGGAACACACGGTAGAGCCACCCGCTTGGGGAAGAGCAACGCCGTGTCCTCGTGGGGGCAATCGACGGCAGCAATCTCTCGTGGCGGGCCTTGGTTCAAGCCATGGTTCGGAGCGAGGAAGAGTGGCAGGCGGTCGCCTCCTTCTGCGAAGAAGTAATGCTAGCAAAGGAGGCGGCCGATCGTGTGAGGCAACGGCCCTCACGCACCAACCGCCACAGGGATTCCTAACCTTATTTCCGGCCATAGTAGGCGCGGGCTTGCGGACGGCGAGCATTGGGTAGCTCGCCGTCCGACCGTCCAGTAACCGTCCGGACCGAACCCAAGTCATCGACGGCGCGTACTGTTTCACGCGCGCTTCAAGAAGATGTCAGCAACTGTAGGGGCCCAACAGGGTCGAAGCCTACTGGGACTAAGGGTCTGATTCTGAAAGGAAGACTCGGCCCCGGTACGAAAGGCGACGAAGGAACAGGAGTGGGTTTTAGTCGGTAAACGTCGGAAACTATCTATCGTTCCACCCAAGAGCGGGAGATGTCATAAGAGAAAGAAAAAAAAATCATTGACACTCAAAATAAAGTAATAAAGTGAAGCGCGGATTCACAACATACCAAATAAAAATCTAAACAGCAAATGCAAAAAAGAGAATAATTAACAGAAGGCACGGGGGAGTGAGGTTCTCCGCGTGACAACTATAAAGTTGTTTGTACCTCCGATATAAATTTATCGGAATCGGAGGTGCAAAATCAAACGGAATCGGACCTTTGAATATCCATTAAAGACTGATTGTGAAATTTTTGACAAATCATTCATTCGTCTAATCTAAACGGTGTCGTGGTACAACGCGGCATCGTTTCGTGTATCCGATTAACACGGTGCGGGATCGTGTCACCGCACGATGTACCAACGTTCTGAGGTGTGTGAAAGCGAAGCCCGGGGCCCCGGGATGAAGGCAAAGAAGGAACAGGAGTGGGTTTTTAGTCAGTAAAAGTCTGACACTAGCCCAAGAACGGGATTTGTTATAAGAAGATTTTTCCACCTAAAAAAAAAAAAACAACGTTCTGAGGTTGGGCGCGGCGCGATACAGTGTCGTAGTAATCTGGCAAGGCTCTAAGATTATCGATTGCGGAAAGTACCGAAAAGTCAATTTGCTAAGTTTTATAGTTCGCGCAGATTGTTAGGTATATGTTCAAAACTTGTGTTTATTACATACACGTCGGTAATAAACTTTAATCATTAGCAACATCAGTATGAAACTTTGCTTTAATACACAGGTAAAGATTAATAAACTTCATTTAAAGCACTTAGATACTTATCTGGATTACTTACTGTTAGTATAAGATTCGGTATTTAGTGAAGGTAACGTAAATTCAAGATATCTCAGTATGGGCTACGATGCTTCGAAGAGTTACCGTGGCCCTGGAACGCAAAAGGCATGGCAAAGAAGGAACACAGATGGGTTTTAGTCAGTAAAAATCTGACACTTCCTCTCACCCCACCAAACTGAAAACAGTAAACTTGTAGTTACGTCATAAAAAAAAACTGCGGTTCGGAAAAACTTTCGAGACTCCTTTCGGGAATTGAACTCTCAATGCGCGAGTCCGACTCACACTTGCCCAGTTTTTTTGCGTTGAAATTGATACTGCATCGGATTTGTATCTACTAATCCGATGCAGCATCAATACTATGACCATTGTCCTGAATCTGGTGGCAAGACCTTCTCCCGTGCCAAGAACCTTATTAATGCTCTGTCAACGTACCTATTTATTTATACATGTTACGTATAAGTTGAAACTTGTACAATGGCAGAATTTTCCTGGCTGCCACCCAACTTGGGCTCCAAGTGAATCCTCTTTTCAAGCTATTACGACACCAAAGCTTATGTACACGTACAATTGTCTGGAAGTTGTAAAATGTGGATATAGCAGCTAAGGATAGACTGTATTGGTGGCTAAGAAAAAATACGCTAAATAAATATAGATATATCATTTTTATATATTACCGTAGATTGTATGTATATCGGTTGGTTGGGTTAAGAGGTCCCTTCCCTGTTCATCTATCGCCAATATGAGTGTGGTTGGAAAGCCTGTTGTAACATCCAACGTAAAGTTTGTTAAAGAAGCAACGCGAAAAAAGAGATATAGTGCCTGAACGTTCGGTAAATTTTATACTTCACAAAACTTGTTCCAGGAAATAGGGTTTTTTTAAATCTAAATAGTTTTTGGAAAAAAATATAATGATTTAGAATCTCAATTTAATGTTTGAGGTGTCCATAAATATATTTTCTTTACTTTTTAATTTATGAATACATTATAAAGGGACAAAGATCATGTAAAATTTATACAAAATAGCACATTTCCAGAGGTTACTGAATTTGTTTTGCAGATGTTTTGTAATAACCACACTATATAATAACCACAAGATATATATATAGAAAGATGTGTAATGTATAGGAAATGTATCTGCTTGGGCGCTCTTATAACATAGTTATTTCATGATTGCCAGTAATTCCGTGCCAACACAGTAGGTGGTATACGACTTAGGTACTTAGATGTGTCTGCGGGAGTGCAGACAGATACAACTGGACAATACGAAATTATTTCCTTAATGTTATATATAATATTCCATAAGTATCACACAACGCCGTCTAGTCTCAAGCTAAGCAGAGCTTGTGTTATGAGTACTAGATAACTGATAAACATATATTTTTAAATAAAAAAATATTGTGCTCATCATACAAACATTTGTCCTGGGTGGGAATCGAACTCACGATCTCCGGCATAACAGTCAGAGCCACTAACCACAAGACCAACAGGCCAGTCAACAATCCATACAAAATTTTCGGGATAATGGCTATCGCATTGAAAGTTTTTTTTGAACAATGTAGATTGTGTGGCCAAATGCGATACGTATGCAACTTTTTGGTGCCAATATTACGCTTCCAAGATAAATTTTGTATCAATTGTTTTTAAGCTGTTTTAAATAATTATAGATAGATAGATATATTCTTTTTTGTACATCAAAAATACAAATTTCTTTAGGAACTTAAAATTAATAGGGTGTCACAATGGGCGGTGTTATAAAAGCAAAAAGAAGAATATAAAGTTATATTTATATTCTCACATTTTTTATTTTATTTTTATTTTTCGTACAAAGTATTTACAATAAATTTTATACAAGTACTAGCTGACCCGGCAAACGTTGTTTTGCTATGTATATATTTTTTTTTTAGGGGGATAAAAAATAGATGTTGGCCGATTCTCATAGATACCGGATAAGCACAAAAAATTTCATCAAAATCGGTCAAGCCGTTTCGGAGGAGTATGGCAACGCTAACTGTGACACGAGAATTTTATATATTAGATAGACACATTTCGTCTATGAATATGGATTAGGACCTTCTTCAAGATATCGCTTAAATTTGTTTAGTTTGATAATTCAATCATACATTCAAAGGAACTAACAATAATTTTCCCTAATGACATTACTTTGCAAGTTCCTGTTTACCTACAAATATTTAAAAACGTAGAGCAATCCATCTTTCTCTTAGCATGAGTAATGTTCTGAAAAAACTGTTTTTCAGCGAATAGTAGATGAAAGTAGAGAGCTTAAAATGTCCGTGGTTATGATAGATGTTTCGTTAAGTATACTGGCTATTCTCCGTAATATTTATTTCGTTTGATTGAATTTTGTAAAAAAAATCTACTGGTTTCAAGAAATATTCGATACAAAAAAATATCTATGTATTTCAAATATATAAGATGTATACTTTACACACTAATATTATAATGTTGAAAGTTTGTAAGTATGATTTTAGTTGGTAAAATGTAGGTTGAAACATTAAGGTCCAAGCGATCATCGAGTTGTTCGTGATAACAAACAGCTAGTTAACTCTTCGCGTAACCAGAGGGCTAGGCTTTTCTTCGGTCAACGAATCAGTATTCAACGTGGCAGTTCTGCCAGTGTTCTTGACACATTTCCCATTGACATCGATGTGGATGAATTTTTTGATGCAAAATGAGTTTTTTCTTGTACTCGTTTTTACATATTGTTATTTTCAGTTTGTATAATATGTAAGTATATAACAAACATCTTATGTTAAAACACGCTAATTGCAGGAACAGAAGAAGTTGGAATTGAAAAAATCTTTTGGTATTGCATGGCCCATTTATTTATAGAGGTGGGCTATAAGCATAGGTATAACATCACGCTACGACTCACAGGAGCGTAGCAGAAAAGCAAAAAAGTACATGAGATTATATAGGTACAGTAAGAGTTCAAAAGTGCAGTTCCACCCTACCAATGCTGGGCACGCCACAATTATGGCGGTAAGTCCCTCTTTTAGGCGTGGTTGGAAAGACCTCACGGCGTCCTCACCTTCCGCAAGACGCAGGTTCTCACCGAACTCGGTAAGTTCGGTAAGTTCCTGCACCGGGTTCGTGCGGAAGCGAAACCCGGGTGTCCCGCCCGGAGGACACGGTGGAGGTGAGCCCCGCATGGGCAGAGCAACGCCGTGTCCTCGTGGGGGCGATCGGCAGTGGCGATCTCTCGCGCCGGGCCTTAGTACAGGCCATGGTCTCACGCCCCAATCGCCGCCAGCATTCGGATCACCATTTCTGGCCACCGTAGGCGCGGGCTTGCGGACGGCGAGCAATGGGTGGCTCGCCGTCCGACCGTCCGGTAACCGTCCGGACCGAGCCTAAGCCGTCGACGGCGCGTACTGTTCCACGCGCGCCCCAAGGAGATGTCAGCAAATCCAGGGCCCAGCAGGGTCAGGGGACAGGAGTGGGTTTTTAGTCAGTAAAAGTCTGACACTGTCTCTCGCTGCTCCCAAGAGCAGGATTTGTCATTAGATGATTTTCCCACCTAAAAAGAAAACCTTACCAATGCTAAAATGTCTTAAATTTCTTTGTAGAAGAGGGTATTGAATAAACTAGTTGTGGAACTATTGAACTTCTACAACAAAGAAATTTAAGACAGTTAAGCATTGGTAGAGTGCAACTGCACTTTTGATCCCTTACATACTCGTAATACAATCTCATGCCCTTTTAGAACATCTCGAGGGCTTCGTAACGATATATATATACAATAACATATACGAAAATGCAATTTTTTCGTTTTTAAAAGAAAAAGATAGTAAAAAACAAACTATTAACCGTACCTAAATATATAGGGTGTCTTTTTTTTTTTTTTTTATTGGGTGGGAAAATCATCCTAATGACATCCCCGCTCTTGGGCGGAGCGGGAGATAGTGTCAGACTCTTACTGACTAAAAACCCACTCCTGTTTCTTCGTTGCCTTCGTCCCAGGGCCCCGGGTTCCGCTTTCACACTACCCGTGGCCCCAGTAGGCTTCGACCCTGCTGGGCCCCTACGATTTGCTGACATCTCCTTGAGGCGCGCATGGAACAAAACGCGCCGTCGACGACTTGGGCTCGGTCCGGACGGTTACCGGACGGTCAGACGGCGAGCCACCCATTGCTCGCCGTCTACAAGCCCGCGCCTACGGTGGCCGGAAATCGGGATCGGAATCCCGGCGGCGGTTGGAGCGTAAGGACCGTTGCCTCACGCGATCGGCCGCCTCCTTAGCTAGCATTACTGCTTCGCAGAAGGAGGCGACCGCCTGCCACTCCTCCTCGCTCCGGAGCATGGCCTGAACCAAGGCCCGGCGCGAGAGATCACCGCCGCCGATTGCCCTCACGAGGTCACGGCGTTGCTCTGCCCAAGCGGGGCACACCTCCACCGTGTGCTCCACCGTGTCCTCCGGGTGGGCCACACAGTGGCGACACCCGGGCGTCGTTTCCGCACGAATCCGGTGCAGGAACCTCCCGAACTTACCGTGTCCGGTGAGGACCTGCGTCATGCGGAATGTGAGGACGCCGTGAGGTCTTTCCAACCACGCCTCAAAGAGGGGACTTACCGCCATAATTGTGGCGTGCCCAGGGTGTCTTTGAAATCGACGTACAAACGAATACCATGGATATCCAGTACATGATTCTAGACCCCCCAGTAGTGGAATTTTTCGTCGGTATTGTCCTAATTTAAAAAAAAATCTTTAATTTTTTTAATACAAACTGTATAAATTCGTTATTCTTACATTTTTAGTGGAAAAAATGAATGAATTACTTTTAAAATTAAAAATGTGGTTTAGAATAACGATTTTATCTACCCCGACGACTTTTCAATTAAAATTTTATTTTTTTTACTAAAAATATCTTTAGTGTTAGTTTAGAAGAACGATTTCACACAGTTTAAATTAAAAAAATCATATACTGGATCCATGGTATTCATGTGTGCGTCGATGTCAAAGACACCTGTATAAATACTTAAAAGAATCTCAGAAAAATATAAATCTAACTAGAGTCGGGTAGGGTCTCTTCTACTGTAAGGTCTGTATGTATTGTTTGAGAGTGCCTTCTCTAGGTGTTTCCAAACGTATCTGCCTTTTACCTTTTGCTACTCACCTTTCATTCATCAACATGAGCGAACCATCTAAGCACAGTAGATACCAAGAAACCTAAAACTGAATGCAGGAGTGTATATCGCTAATGAGTGGAACTTCTTGTTGAAAGCTGTGTTTCCCGATAGCTAAAACCCGAGGGAGTTCAAGCCACAAGTGAACAGATTTTTTCGAGGCAAGCATGTATTTACTCGCAACCGTATCATAGCTTACCATCACGTGAAATAGTAGACAAAGAGAGTCAACCGATTGAAAAACTACTATATAAAATATCACACTTAATACTATATAAATACACACACGAACACACACACACAGTGTAGCTTTGGAAGACCTCCCACAAGATGGACCGATGACCTGGTCAGGGTCGCGGATGGACGCGAGACGACTGGTCGTTGTGCGACGTATGGGGGAGGCCTATGTCCAACAGTGGACGTCTTTCGGCTGAAATGATGATGATTATGTTAAGGTTTGGAAGCAGACCTTGACGTTATTGGGAACGCCCAAAAGCGAATGAAAATTTAGGTAAACCGCATAAAGTACTCAAAACAGCCAAAAATTATACATCAAAATTACACTTTTTATATCATTTTTTTATTAGTCTAGTAAGTCTTCAGTAAAATAAAATAAATAATAAATTATTTTTTTAAGAAATATTTAGAAATTTAAATTATATGTAAATAAGATAAATAAAGAGACAATAAAATTACAGAATCCCAAGGTCCCATTCACAATATTAGAATATTAAGTCGATGGTTTCTCAAAACAAAAAAAAATCGGGAAAGGCTAAACGGATTGTTTTTTGCTTTCGAATAGATATAGTTATATGCTTACAGCCCCCTAGGAAAGTTACAACCGTTTTGTTTCGATTTTCTTTTCGTCGATCGCCTCGAGTAGGCCATGCCTCCGATTCCTTTATTCTGACTTCATCAAAACGCTCAGTCACGTGGACAGAACAAAGGAGGCGTGGCCGACTCGAAGTGATCAACGAAAAGAGAATCGAAACGAAATGGTTTTAACTTGACTATGGGGCAGGTGTATCATGACGGCATTCCCAGAAGTGGACAATTTGATGAACTATGATGATGATTGCATTTGATATGCTGTGCTTTGTGAGCTGTAATGGATGAAACGCTGAACGGGATTAGATAAAATTTAGCACACAGATAAATCATGTCCTAAAATAGCTTCTAGGATACTTCTTGTCCCGGGAATAAGTTCCCCTGGCATAAGTTTCTGTTTTCACGACGGCTAAGCCGCTGATAGAAGCTAGTTAAAAATAAAAAGAATTTGCTTGAAAGGCTAAAAAGAACCTTTTCAGGAGCAAGTGACAGGCTATAAATAACCAACAAAATAATGTATTATGCAAAGAGGGATAAAACAAGCGCCTCATATCAATAGCTCACAAACTAAAGGACATATAGGTAGGTCGCAGGCTGTAACAAATAGTTTGTTGGCCTTTGTGTAGCTAAACAAATGCAAATTGCATGAGATGAGATACTAACGCCGCCGGCCCATAGAGGCAAACAAACAATGTGTATAGTCCAAACGTTTTCTTTCGTGCCACCGACCCGGGGTTGAAACTCTCGTCCTCATGAATTTTAGGTACCTAACTACAGTTGTTTTGAGAGAAATATCGCTCGCCTTTGATATTATATTCTGTTAATTCAATGTAGACTTTAACTGCAGTTTCTGCTGAGAATTTTAATACTGTAGTTGTATGAATAATTAGTTATGATGTACTTGCCTTTGTCGGCAACTTTTCTTGTATGAGAGTCGTAAATTAATAATAATATTCCATAACTATCACACAACGCTATTTAGTTTAACAAAGCAGAGTTTGTGCTATGAATACTAGACAACTGATTAACATACTTAGGTACCTATAAATATATTTCTAAATTCATACATATTATAGATAAATTATCCAGAAACAACGTATTTCTGTGAAAAAAGGGTATCCTGTGAAAATGATATGTCTCAATTTAGGAAATAGGCGACCCGTAAGCCAAGTTTCAATCAAATCTGTTTCGTTGTTGAGGCTTGTTTATTGTAGACTTCCAAATCAGCTATAGGTACTTTTAGTTATACTAAACTCTTTGCGTCTTTTTCTTTATCTACTATTCATTATACTAATAATTATTATAAATATGTAATTAACTCCGTCGGTCTGTTACGCTTTTACGGTTTGATGAAATTTGGTACGGTCATTACGGTGTAAGCTTTTTTTTTTAATTGATATAAACCAGTGCTTGACTGCGATCCCGCCTGATGGTAAGCGGAGATGCAATCATTGATGGTCAGGCGCACTAGTTTATTAAGAGCCTAGCTTGCACCAAAGGAAGGACATAGGCTTACTTTTTAATGGTTTCGACTTCAACTTTGCGGTCGCTGCAACCGATATTCACGCGGACGACATCTTGGACATAATCTAGTAGTATAATAATTCATAAAGAAATAAATTATAGTTTTTATTTGTAATGATAAAACTCAAAAAATAATGGACCTATTTTAAAAATTCTTTCTCCGTTGTACTCGTACGTGCTAGTTATTCATGTACTGGTTTCATACAGTGAAAGAATAAAGTGGAAGTGCCTCAAATCCCGAGATTAATTTCAAAGAGCAGAATTTTTTATCACTCTATCAGAAATATAGCAGAAAAAAAATCTTTCTGCATTAATGACGAAGAGGAGAAAGTGTATAAATTTGTTAACCCTCAGTTGACGTAGAGAGATTTTTTTTTATGAAAAATATACTAATAAAAAATATTTGTTTGTTTTATTTCTCTGAGGTTTTTATTATTATTTATTTGTAATTATGAAAAATCCCGTGTGGACAAAACGCGGGATTTTTCATTAGAAATTTTGGGAAGATCCATATTTATATCAATATTTCGATGCAAGTACAGAAATAATTAACTCTACCTATTTCCGACCTCGGTTTACCACAGAATGACACAGGCAAATATTTTTTATTTTACTAGAAGCTAGTATAACACACTATTATTATAAACTAGCTGACCCGGAGAACTTCGTACTGCCTAACAGTCAATGAATGTAAGTATATCTTCCGATATATTCAACCGATTGCGATGAAACAAAGCCTAAGTAATATATCAAGTTACACACAGTTTAATGTATAAAAGTTACCTACATCGATTTCGTACATTTTACATGATGCGGCACATCTAAAAACTTCTACAGATTTATTTTACGTATATAGATAACCGCAGGAGAACCGAGGTTGCCGACATAGCATAAAGAATCGCCAAACTTAAGTGGGCAGGGCACATTGTACGCAGAACTGATGGCCGTTGGGGCCAAAAGGTTTTGAAGTGGCGACCGCGTACCAGAAGATCTGGTCGGGATCGCTGGAATCCGATGGATGCGAGACGCATAGGACTGGTCGTTGTGGTGACGCTTGGGGAGGCCTATGTCCAGCAGTGAACGTCTTTCGGCTGAAATGATTATGATATAGTAGATACGAAAGTTTATTAGTGTGTATGTATTATTAGTTCTTCACGCTTAAACGGCTGAATAGATTTAGATTAAATTTTGCACACTGGTAGATCATGTCCTAGAATAGTTTATAGGATCCTTTGCCTTTGTCCCGGGAATATATTCCCTAGGAACAATTTTCTATTATCACGCGAGCGAAGTTGCTGGCAGCAGCTGGTTCATAATAAAAAAGAAGGCAAATGCTAGTCGGACTCGGGCACTGAGGGTTCCGCACAAACTTACCTATGAAAACAATTCGATTCCCGAATTCACTTACGAAGATTTTTCCGAATTGTAAAAAAAAGTTTTTTTTTGTGAGCTAACTACAAATTTACAGTTTTCAGATTTTTTCCTATACTTGTACTATGTGACCTTGCTTCATGCTTTTAAAGATTCTAGGTCAACGGGAAGTACTTTATGAATTTTGATTCCTTTAAGAGTGTCAAAATATACGTTTTTTGCAAAATAAACGGGCGTATTTTTTTGTTCGATAATTCAGAAGCTTGATTTTTTCGCAGCTTCAAGGGACCGCAGACTTGAGTACTTATATGGTTTTAATTTCAATTCGATACCTCCACGCTTTCTCAAGATAAAGGGTCTTGACAGACAGACAGATGGACGAACAACAAATGATCCTATAAGGGTTCCGCTTTTTCCTTTTGAGGTAAGGGACCCTAAAAGTAGGTCTATCGTAAAAGAAGTTGAAGGTCCCATGTGTACCTACTTAATGTTATTCTATATATATTGTATAAAAGGAAAAACTGACTGACTGGCATATTAGCGAACAGTCGTGCTGGGAGTAGGAACATGAAGTTTTGCACAAGGCTTCCTTTTATGACGTAGGCGAGCACTAAGAAAGGGTATTTGGAAATTCAACTGTTAATGGGGCGAAAAGGGGGAATTTAGTTTATATACAAAACCTCATTCCGTGTGCCAATATATGTATTTGAAACTTAGCACAAATAGGAACCTAAGTTCAGAGGTTTTCATTATTTGTTTTCAGAACTACCCCCAAATAGAACATTTTGGGAGGATTTAAAGATTGTATGGAAGATTATGATTTCTTGGGTTATAGAATAAGCATAGCATAATCAGCCTTTTAATATTCCCACTGCTGTGACTCAGACCTCCTCTCTAGTAGAGGGAATGGACCGTAACAGTGCGGATTGGTAGATGTCAAATGTCTACGAATTTTTGGTGTTAGGGTATGCCGGTTTCCTCACGATGTTTTCCTTCACCGTTTTTCACGGTGATAAAAATAAATTACACAAAGTAATGCGCCTGGCTTGGTTTGAAACCGCGACCTACAACTCTTTAGTCGGGACCATTACCACTCGGCCACCGTTACTCAGGCTTAGGTTAATAAACTTGAAACTTGACACACACTCTAATCAAAATAAATAATAAAGACTGTCATTATTAGTTCTTAGAAACTACCTTCAAAATACACTTTAAGGGTTGTTAAAGTTGTTATGAAAATATTGCGAACTAAGTCGCTGGCAAAGTGCTATTATAACCACTTATCTTCACCCTTGAGAAAGAATCCGAGAGAGACCTAGATAGATATTTCTTTGTCAGTTAGTTTAGCTTAGTTTTACAACGTAACACAGAAGTTTTGGGTCCGCAATAACTACAAACGTTATTTGATTAAAACAAATAAGTTTATAGTCCCTAATAAAAAAGAACTGTTGAGACAGTTCCTATCTGTCTTTTTGTTTATAAAACTAAATTGTAGCTGTTGTTTGGACAAGCTTGTGCTGCATTAACAGTAGCTCGTAAAACCAAATTATTTACTTTTACTAAATTGGTGGCATTATTAGGGGCTCGTTTTACTTTGTAATGTTATTTTAACCTTGATGTGACTTTTTTGACATTTAATATTTATTACACTGTTATCGAGAGTGTGCCAGACGCCTGGTGCCTGCACTAAAGAGATTTACACAAAGCAAACAGGCTGTAGTAACTGTAAAGTATTAACTAAAACCCGCTTCGTCATCATTATAAAGTATTTGGAAGTAAAGAACAAGTGGTCTCTGAGGGTCGTAAGGTTGGAGGCGGGCCACGACGTCAACTTCAAGTCGTTCGTGGTACGAGTTCCAAGTCAAAAGCTACAGACCTTCTTAAAAGAGGACTTCTGGCCGAAAGGTGTCTTAGAACGACCATTCCGAGGACGGTTATGCGATACCACGCAGCGCAACATGACGCCGACTACATTACGTGTATAATTATAGTTAAATAAGTTTTGTTTTTATAATATGTATTAAGTAGTTTATTATTGTTTAAGATTATTTTAAATATTTTTTCTACGAGCGTCTGATGTCTGAAAATAAAATGTTTATTATTATTATTTCCTTTATTTGATTTCTTCACATACTGTTTACATTTTAAGATTTCTTAAAAAAAAAAACATTAAAAAATATAAAAAATATTATTATTTCCTTAATTCTACTTAAAAAATATTATTATCATCATAATTTCAGCTGAAAAACGTTCACTGCTGGACATTATTCCTCTCCCAAGTATCACCACAACGAACGGTCCAGTGCATCTTTCTCGCATCCATCGGATTTCCGCGACCTCCACCAGGTCTAGACCGATGACCTGGTGGACTTTGTGCTACATAACCTGCCTACAGAATTATTATTCCTAATTAAATTGATAAATACTTGTTTTATTGTTTTGTAATTTCCTTTCTATTTCCTTCATTAATATCCTACCCGATAGATTTGCTTCAATAAATAAAATATTAACAACTTGCAATTTAGCCACCATTTTGATTTATTTTTAACACTTATCTTAGGAGGTTTTTGACACAAATCTAACGATACTATAACCTTTGAAGTTTATGTAACTAATTAGAATATACAAGGTAATAAAGTCATACAAGATACGCACGGAAAACCTAATCCCGCTTTGGCAATCGAATAAAAACGTCATTGAAAAAATAGACCTCGAAACCAATTTTACAAAGAATAATAATAGTTAGTTTGTTCAAATTTATTACTCTGTTCAAATAATAATAAACTCTGAAAGTAATGATTAGTGACTAAAAAAGTTATTCTTACGGGATCGAACTGAAAAGCGAAGCAGAAAAATACCAGGTAATTTCAAAAATGTTCTGTAAATGCCAGCCAACTAACTACTCATATTTTTCTCACAAGTTTGCGTCGAACTTCAGAGAATTTACTAAGTGCAGATCGTGCCAAATACAAACTCGAAAGTTTGACAGAAGTAGCACTTAGCATTATGTGTCTGCTTCAAACTACAATTAGAGACTTAACTCGTATCTCGAGGTCAAGACTTGACCAATCCCAAGTTCCTGTCAGAAGGTACGTAAGTACTTAACGAATTGAACCCCACTTCAGGAAAGGAGCGGCTTATATTCCTGATCAGGAAGTGCGGGCTAAGATCGGGACCCCAGGGGGATAGAATGATATCTATAGGCCGCAGGATTGTTCGAAATCATTACGGTTTTGGAAAGCAAAGGGCAACTGAAGGAATACCATTGAATTTTTGTCAGTAAGAATCATTTTTAGGGTTCCGGATAATTTTGTGGTCCGTCTGTCTGGTTGTCAAGATCCTTTATCTCGAGAGCGCGTGGAGAGTTGAAATTAACACATATACTCAGGTCTGCGGTCCCTTGAAGCTGTGAAAAAATTAAACTTCTAAGTTAACGAAAAAAAAGACACGGCCGTTTATGTCGCAATAAACGTATAATTCGACACTCTCAAGGGAATCAAAATTCGGGTACTTCCCGTTGACATAGAATCCTAAAATTTGGCATGAAGCAAGGTCTTATAGCACAAATATAGAAAAAATAAATGGAAAACTGTAGTTACGTCACAATTTTTTTTTTCGATTCGGAATAATTTAGTTACTCGATCCGGGAATTACACTTTTTTTTTTAAGTAAAATAAACTATTGCTTGATTGCGATCCCACCTGATGGTAAGTAGTGATGCAATCGTTGATGGTGAAGCGCAGTTTATTAAGAGCCTACACACTCTAGCCTTGACGATATCAAAATTATAATTGGACGGGAGAACCGCAGCAGGCTAATTGTTCCAGAGTCCTTCAATGTACGTGGTATAAACGACGAGGCGAAACGCTTAGTCCGGACCGGAGGTGTTAACAATGTAAAGGTGAATACTCACCGCACAGATTCTGACACTGGGATATTTAATGATTTTACACCCTCAAAAAAAAAAGGAAAAAAAGGGGAATGGATTTCGGAGTACAAACCTTCTTTGATATGCGTTATTGCAATCAAAGAGATTATGTCCCTTTGTTGTTCACAAGTTATTGTTCTTCTGTAATTGGACTGTCAAGAGCACACTGGAATTCGTGTGGTTTTATTAGTCTGTTTTTTTTTTTTTATGTAACACGAGCTTATCTAGTCGTGAAGCCACAATAAAGTCAGATACTGAACCGTGTAAATATTATGTTCACCTCGGTGGAAGTTCTAGCTACATTTATGTTAATTAATAATACAATTTGGGGCTTCAGTGTTTTTTGAGAAACATCATATCAGTTACCAGATAAAAATTACGGGTGATTTAAACCAGCTTGGTTGGTTTACATACGGTACCGGCGAATGAACAAGCTGTAAACAAGTGTGGCCCATTATATACACCAGTAATTTTTAATTAGTATTAATACTTAAAGGGCTTATTAGAAACGATCTTGTTATTATTTTAATAAAGTTTCAATAAATAATATTCTTAAACAACAAAGTTATTAGCGTTTCTTTATATCCCAAAATGTCACTCAAATTATGGAAATATTGTACAATTTATAAGCTATTGATTATGAATGAATAAATGCCGATCAAAATTAAAAATAACACTGCGTGTCATATTTTCTAGTCGCAATCATTATGAATTATTGATTCTATTATGAATTTACCAATTATGACTAATTTTTGTGGACAATTTTGGGATTCAGTTTTTTTTTTCTATTTTGACTGCAAAAATATGATCAGTACGTATAAAGCACTATTTGTTTGCACTAAAAAAATAAGGGTGTATAGTACCAAACCAAGTAATAGAAGATTGTAATCCTAAATTAAAAATACTGTATAAAGGTAAAGAAGTAATTTTATTTTATTGTGGGACAATAAACAGCTTCCTTATACAAATAGAAAAAAAAAGTCAGTACAAACTAGTTTACAATATTGCAGCCCACTGTATTATCTATATATTGACGCTTAACAGTGCCGGCAGCAAGAGCCACTGCATAAATAAATATACTATATCAAATCATTACTATAACAATTTGTCGAAAATTACATATAAAATTATTAAAACAAGCAAAACCATGCAAAATTTAATTAAAATTATAAATTAAATTAAAATTAAACATTGAATTAAATGTTAAAATTACTCACTAAATTAAATTTTACATGAAATTAAATTATAAAATAGAAAATAAAGAAAAAATAAATAATAATTAAAAATTAAAGGGGCTCATAAATTATTGCCATATACAATTACATTTAAATCAAAATTCATAAATTAATTAATTAATCATATTCTAAGACGGCGCGGATAAAATCTTGAGTACGTTATTTTTAAATTTAGATTAAGAGCACATTAAAACAACAACATCTATAAAATTACTATTGTAAGTGTCAACCATTCGACGAGTAGGGCACCGTAATCCCGACATTGTGCGACAACTATTCACAGGATCTCACCTGATGGTAAGCAGAGATGCAGCAGAGATGCTATCGTTGATGTTTAAGTGCACTAGATTAGAGCCGAAAACACACCTTATTAGTTTATATTTATTTATTTTATAATTTATGTACACACGAATAAAGAAAGAAGATACATTCTGATGTTTATAGTATACCGTAATTATCACACTTACCTGTAATATATGTTATACTTACCATATTATGCAACTAAATGATGTACTTAATATGATTTAACAGTTCGATTTTCCTGTCCGTTTTTACAACCCTTATATTGACGCCCAGCTATCCGATCCTGTTTGCGAAAACCGAAAGTTTTGTGGTTTCAAAATATTATTGTTTGTGGTGTATCAAAAGCCGCTGGATTTAGAACTGACCTTTATAAACAATATTGTGAAACGTAGAGGCGTTCATACCGCAATTTCGGTGAACTGTGCAGTGTATATATGTTCTATTTCAATACGGGTTTTTGGTAGGTTTTGTTAAGGTAATCCTTTGCAATAGATATTGCTGACTGTGAAGATTAATCATTTGTTTTCAGACCTAAAGCCTTATTACGAGCTCTCAACGCAATCCATTTGACGACCTAAACTGAACTGTTAAAGGGATGGAGCTATATAGGGTAGAGTAAGTAAGAGTAAGAGGTACGAGAAAGAGAGTAGCTCTATCTCTCTTTCTTTCTCATATTAGATATATAGAAAAAAAATGTACTCAGATCGACCACTCTACGCACCAGTAAGCTTTCGTATCCCCACCGCACAATTTTTTCTGACCATCAAGCTCTTGGTCTTATACAATTTGAATTACATAATTACGCTACATGCTCTCGTTTCTGAAGTGGGTAGCGATAACCTGTCACTGCCGTCCATGTCAGCCAGTCAAACTGCACCCGCACGACAAAAGTGTACGAGGGAATACCAGGGTGGTTTTAGTCAGTAAGAGTCTGACAGACCCTTTCACCTACCCCAAGGCGGAAGACATCCATGAGGATGTCCACCACGAAAAATAAAAAAAGCGGCTATAAATGACATTTGCTTGACGTTGACAATTGAACTTTAAGTTCGCGGTCAAAAATGCGATTAGAGTTAACTCTAACCTCATTTTCGAACGCAGGGCTGCAGGGCCGATGCCAACTAGGGCTGTGTCGAATTTTAGAAAAAGAAATCGTGTTCCTGGAACACAAGGGCAACACGACAAACGGGCAAGGTAAACATAGACCATGGTTTTAGTCAGTAAAAGTCTCAAAGCCCTCAAGAACGCAAAGGGCAACTGAAGAACATAGGTGTGGTTTTAGTAAAAGTCTGATACGCCTTCCCTCTCTACCCTAGAGCGAGAGAATTTCCCACCTTAAAAAAATTCTTACAAACAAGTGTTTCTTTTTACAAAAGATATTCGTTTAAATAGCAACGACTGAGGAGACAGAGAATGTCAAAGTTTTCATCCAAAAAGTTGTTAAAACAACCGCCGGATAAAACTTGCGGTAGAACAAATATGGCGCGCTGCGGAACCCACCGCAACATGTCGCGAGAAAGATCGCAGAGATGCATGAAAAGCGACAAGTTGCTTTGGACGTCACCCAAGGTGTTTGCAACTTTGCATTCTGAAATCCTTGTCTTACTAGGATTTGAGAAATCGACGATACATGGATTGAGATCTTGACGGTTCCATTTTATTGTTACAATCTCGCTCGCTATTTGCATAATTGCCGTTTGACGATTGAGCAAGTTATTCTTGCTTTTTTTTTGCGGGATTTCGCCCCGGCGTTGCATCTCCACGCGCAGATCGTGCATACTTGCATGGACTGTTACCTCCAAATCCCACCGTGGTAGGCCAGCAAGGAGGCTCGCCGCTTCGCGGGAAACCGTGCGGTATCTCCACACCATCCGGATGGCCATGACCCTCTGGCTTGCGTTCAGCTTGGCCGCCGGCAAAGTTATTCTAGCTGACGAGAAGATGAATGAATCACAAAAATACAGTAAAGAATGTCAAATTATGTACCTAAACAAGATATTTACGACTCCTTACTAGTACTGTACGTTTCACATGCATCAGATTTCCACATCCCTCACCAGCCCTCCTAGCCAAGTTACGATCGTTTCGTTTGCTTCGAACGTCTCGGATAAGCCACGCCTCCGATTCCTTTGTTCTGACCACGTGACTGAGCGTTGAGACGACGTCAGAACAAAGGAATTGGAGGTGTGGCCTACTCGAGGCGTTCGATACAAAAGAAACGATCGTAACTTGGCTAGGGGGGCAGGTCATTGGTTCGTCTGGTGGAAGGCTCTTTAACGCTGCGTCTCTCGATACGCGGTCGCCACTTTAGAACCTTTCGGCCTCACCGACCATCTGTTCTGCGACCAATGCGCCCTTATCACTGCCGCTTAAGTTTGGTGATTCTTTGTGCTAAGTTGGTAACCTTAGTTCTCCTATCGTTATCTTCATTCCTGATTTGATCATGCAAGGAAACTCCGAGCATAACCTCTCCATTGCCTTATACATCAGAACGACTTAAAGCCTTCTAAATCAGAAGGATATATGTTACTATCAGTATCTAAACATTTTAGAAATAGGATCAGAGGCCTTTCCATGACGTATCAAAATGTCACCCTATATAGCTTCATACCTTTTAACAGTTCAGTTTAGGTCGTCAAATGGATCGCGTTAAGAGCAGGTGATAGAGCCTCTGTAGTTATAATGGTGTGTCCAGACCATGCATGCGAGATGCGCGCGCGCTGCTCGCGTGCGGTTACTGCCTGAGTTTAGTGCACTTCTCTAGTGCAGTTCCAGCAAGGCTAGAGTGAGACACGCGTGCAGCGCGCGCGCCGCTCGTGCGCCCGTAACTTCTTTCGCGTTTGAACTATGTATGTGTACCGCAAGCGGCACGCGTGCAGTTCGCAAGCAGCTCCCACACCTTTAGGATTTTCTCCTTCAGACAATCAATTTTACTTTTTCAGAGCCCTAAAAAGTAAAATTGATTGTCTCACCTCAAAAGGAAAAAACGGAACCTTTATAGGATCACTTTGTTTTCCGTCCATCTGTCTGTCTGTCAAGATCCTTTATCTCGGGAATGCATAGAGGTATTGAATTGAAATTAAAACCATATACTCAGGTCTGCGGTCCCTTGAAGCTGTGAAAAAATCAAATTTCTTAGTTGACGCAAAAAAAGATACGGCTGTTTTTGTGTCAAAAAACGTATATTCCGACACTCTCAAGGAAATCAAAATGCATAGGGTACTTTCCGTTTAACTAGAATCCTGAAATTTATCATGAAGCAAGGTCTTATAGCACAGGTATAGGAAAAAAAACTGAAAACTGTAAATTTAAAGAAACGCCACAAAAAAAAATAATTGTTTTGTGCCATTCGGAAAAATCTTCGTAACTCAATTCGGGAATTGAACTTTTCACAGGTAAGTTTGTACGGAACCCTCAGTGTGCGAGTCCGGCTCGCATTTGCCTGGTTTTTATTTTTAGTTAAGATAGATAGACCGACCCAACTGGTAAAAAATATGTAGGTTACTTACAAAAATATATATTTAACCAATTTCGTGTTGCTAGCACAAATGGAAATCCATCCACGAAACCTTACAACACACATGACAATGTGAAAACGTGCTGAATAACATATTGTGGGATTTCCTAAAAATGGGTCATGTTAGTTTTATTTAAAAATACTTCCTAAATCTATTGAATCAGTGCTTTGGAAAAATCCACACGGATTTCACGTTAAAGAATATTTTCATTTAATTTTTTTTTAACCGGTTTCAAAAAAAAGGAGGTTTTATGTTCGGCCGGATATATATATTCGTGTATGTTCATCAATTTCTCGGTCAATCGTGAACCGATTTGAAATAAGTTTTTTTATTGAAAGGTTATCTTAGTTCATTAAACCCCGAGCAAACGCCGGCGTTCGCTCGGTCATTGTCTTTCTATTGTGTCTCTAATTACGCTACTCAAAAGTTTAAGGCTTCCAATTTGATCCCATAGAAATATTGTTATGATCTGATCATAAACTTCGAAGATATGTAAAACATTAATTTTTATCTACACATATAAAAAATCTGTAGAATATTTTAGTTTTGTGCGCATCACGTAAAATGTATAAATGATGTAGATAACTGCTATACATTTAAATTGTGTTTAGCTTAACATATTACTTAGGCTCTGTTTGATCGCAATCGGTTGACTATATCGAATATTAAATTAATATTAAAGATATACTACATTCATTGAGTGTTCGGCTAGGTTAGGTTACAAAAGAAAATCTTATATTAACAAAATAACCCAATTATTATTGGAAACATCTTATTAATTAAAATTTGAAGTTTTCAAAAATGATTTTAAATGTTTCTTAAGTGTTCGCAAGTGTCCCATTTTCTCCCATTAATGTGGTCATTAAGGCAACGTCAAAGTCCGCACTCGGGGTCTACCAGCGAGTAATGGAACGAAGTATCCTCAGAGTTCAGATTGCAGAATGGTATACTTCGATCCAACATTCAAATCTTAAATCGCAGATTTTCGCAACCAACATATAGCCTCTTTTTTATAATGTGAATCCGAGAAGAGAAAGAGAGTTCTTTTTTTTAAGTTTCTTTTCCTGCATGACAAAAGAAAAGACAGCAAAGCATCAATATTGAGAATGAAGGCTTTATAACAGACTATAAACTGACACCTAATCCTATCTATTGTGTCCAATATTCGATTTTCAGATTTCCGAACTCCGGTTACCTTCTATCGCACGTCAGACATATACGAAGTACCTACATAATTGGACAGACACTGTCTTTTGTGCTCGATAGTGAACTAAAGGCTCTTTGAGAATACCTTAGGTGGATTGAAAAGCGATTCCCTGGAATCCATTCGGCGAGAAATGAGCGCAAGTAAGTCGCTCGGATAGCTCTGCCTCTGTCGGCCGGATGTAGAGGGCGTGCGCCTCCGGTGACGTGTTTCCGCTGGCAAGCGCTTCCGGCGACTAACAATATTTGCCACATGTACGGGTTCTGAATTTAAACCCGACACTTCATCTTAATCAATGCGCATGAGTTGTTAATCATTTGAATTAGATATAAAATACTAACAATTGGGGCTGGGTTTGAACCCGTGACTCATATACTAATGTTATAAAGAGTCATCATCATCATCTTCCTGCCCTTATCCCGTGTTATTTGGGGTCGGCGCAACACGTTTTTTTCTTCCACTCTGCCCTGTTACTCGTCATGTTATAAAGAGTCATCATCATCATCTTCCTGCCCTTATCCCGTGTTATTTGGGGTCGGCGCAACACGTTTTTTTCTTCCACTCTGCCCTGTTACTCGTCATGTTATAAAGAGTAAAGATTTGTATTTTTAAATTTTTGGTTGTATTGAATAAACTCAAAAACTACAGGACCGATTTTTTAAAATCTTACACCAGTAGAATGCTACTTAATCACTGAGTGACATAGCCTATATACTTTTAACTTTCACACAGGTAAAGCCGCTAGTAGAAGCTAGTTAAGTTATATAAGTATCTAAGTATTATAAGTGCTACTGAATTATAGTCATTATCGTTATCATCAGGTCCTGTATGCCTCGTATCCATTATATTCCTGTGGCTCTCATCAGGTCATCGGCCCACCTTGTGGGAGGCCTTCCAAAGCTGCGTCTCCTGATGCACGGACGCCACTCCAGAACCTTTTTGCCCTGTCGGCCATCTGTTCTGCAAGCACTTTGCCCTGCCCAAATTATAGTCACTGGATGCTAATGAGTGACCAAGACATGGAGAGATAACCTAAAAATTAAAATACTGACGTTCGTAATGTCTAGATAAAAATTGACGGCGTGACTGGTTTAATAACTTCATTAACGCCCAGAATAAACCGTTGAAGGTATAAATATAAAATTGGATCAGCTTAATATAAAAATAATATTTTATCCTATTTTTTAATCATCATCATCATCATTTCAGCCGAAAGAAGTCCACTGCTAGACATAGGCCTCCCCCAAGCGACGCCACAACGACCGATCCTGTGCGTCTCGCATCCACCGCACTATTTTTTAATAAGAACAAAAAAATGGGGCTCTGTCCGTACCCGTTACTGATAATATTTGTGTAGTCAAAAGTAAAAAAAAACGAAATCCCAAAATAGTCCACGAAAATTTGCCACAATTGGTAAATTCAAAATTGGATCAATCATTCATAACAATTGCTAAGTACTAGAAAATACTACGCTTAGCGTTTTCTCATTTTTATCGCCATTCATTCATTCTTAATCGATAGCCTGTACAATATTTGCATAAATTGTGTGTCATTTTGGGATACAAGCAAACTCTCATAACTTTGCTGTTTATGAATATTATTTATTGAGACTTTACTTAAGTACAAGTCCTTTTCTAATAAGCCTTTTAAGTATTTGTACTAATTAATTAGTGGTGTATATATGCTAAACTAATAAATACTATAAATAAATATAAAATCATTATAATTAGTAGAATTCTAAATGTTATATATTATAATAATTATACCAAGACCAAACTGAGTTTGAGAGGAATTTAACTAGCAGTTCCGAATTAAGGAATTCAATTAATGGAATCCCAAAAATAATATTTGCGTAGGTTTCAAGCTTTCTACAGTTTTTGGAAACATTTGATTAGAAATGTTCTGGACTGTAATACTTTATGTAGCGAGGGTATTCTACACGTCTAATTAGTATCAATTTCGCCTAGTTTTAGGGATCTTCGAATTTTTGACCTGGTGTTTTATTTTTTAAACTTAATGTCGCAATCAAAATATGTATGGAGGTAGGCGAAACAGAGAGTAAAGTCCCGCAAACCTTCTTTGAAAAGGGAGGATCCTCCGACCAGACGGGTGTTATGTCTGGTAGGCAACTGCCCGGTAGATGATTTCGGGCTGTTCTATATGTTCTAATCGCGCGGAGAACTTTGATTGCGCGATGCAGGATTAGTTCCTATGTGACGCCGTAGATGTCGCTACATATGAATAAATATGTCTTATTGATCTAGTATTTTGGTTGATATTATGTTAAGCTTATTCTTTATTTTTCCTAAGGTTTTTTTACATAGCATTGGTAGGATGACAGCAGGACGAAAATATGCATCTTTAAGATGAGAGAAAAGGATAGGTAGCTGGATACAGCTGTCACCCGCACCATCCTATAGTAATTGTATTGTATTATGAAGGTTATAATTTAGCATCTACAAGGCTAGAGTGAAAAGGCTCTTAATAAACTAGTGCAGTTGGTAAAGTGCACGATCCCACCTGATGTAAATCCGTGACGCAATTATTGATTACCATCAATGATTGCAGGACTATTTTACATCAGATGGGATCATAGTTAGGCACTACATTATATCATTAAAAAAAGCCGGTTAAGTGCGAGTTGGACTCGCGCACTGAGGGTTCCGTACAAACTTACCTATAAAAACAGTTCAAATCCCGAATTGAGTTACGAAGATTTTTCCGAATCACAAATAAAGTTTTTTTTTGTAACGTATCTATAAATTTACAGTTTTCAGATTTTTCCCTATACTAGTGTTATGAGACCTTGCTTCAATCCAAATTTTAGGATTCCAGGTTAACGGGAAGTACCCTATGAATTTTGATTCCTTTGATAGTGTCGAAATACACGTTTTTTTTTGCGACAGTTTCAAGGAACCGCAGTCCTGAGTATATGGTTTTAATTTTAACTCGATACCTCTACGCGTTCCCGAGATACAGGATAAAGGGTTTTGACCGACATATATGGTTTTAATTTTAACTCGATACCTCCGCGCGATCCCGAGATAAAGGGTCTTGACACACCGACAGACAGACAGACGGACAACAAACTGATCCTATAAGAGTTCCGTTTTTTCGTTTTGAGGTATGGAACCCTAAAAAATTGCATGGACCATGCCAGTAATATGCAGCGGAATGCAACGTACAATAGTTGGACTGAGCAATGAGGTCAATTAATTTCGTTATCTTTAGGTGGAATTACGAAAAACCCCATTTTATAAACAGCGACCTTCTAGCATCTTACAATTTCATTCCGTAGGTAGGGTTTCTACAAGTAAATGTCAGTTAACAATAGGAAGGTTGCTGTATTATTCCATACCTACATATCTACCAATTCCAAACTACCTGCGAAAAATTTCACCAGCAATTTGATAGGACAGCCTGTTAACGAAGCTTCGAAAGGGAGATAGATATTTGAAAAAATCAGGTGAGGTTTTGAAATGTCAACGGGGCCGTGGCCGTATTCCCGCCGGGGCTGTAGGCTCGTTACCAATGCTTGTATTTGTTCATCCTGTGCTGCATTCGGGGCCACCGAACCGGTGACATGTGGAACTAAAAAATGTTAGGATAGTAACCTCTTTAATATTTATTTACTTAGGTATCTGATAGGTCTTTTTTTGGGTATGTCGGAGTTTTTTTTTTTTAGGTGGGAAAATAATCTAATGACAAATCACGCTCTTGGGCGGAGCGGGAGATAGTGTCAGACTTTTACTGACTAAAAACCCACTCCTGTTCCTTCTTTGCCTTCGTCCCAAGGCCCCGAGTTTCGCTTTCACACTACCCGTGGCCCCAGTACGCTTCGAATCTGCTGGGCCCCTACGGTTTGCTGACATCTACTTGAGGTGTGCGTGGAACAGTACGCGCCGTCGACGACTTGGGCTCGGTTCAGACGGTTACCGGACGGTCGGACGGCGAGCCACCAATTGCTCGCCATTCGCAAGCCCGCGCCTACGGTGGCCGGAAATCGGGATCGGAATCCCGGCGGCGGCGGGGAATGAGGACCGTTGCCACGCGCGATCGGCCGCTTCCTTTGCTAGCATGGTATCTGATTGGTGAGTTTGATTTTAAGCTGTGATGAATGCCTTTAAATGTTTCAGGTTTAATTTTTCTGTCTGCTTAAACTTTTTTTGGGTATGTTGGGGTCAGTTTTCAGTTTCAAAATTTGCATTGAAATGTAAACTTTTTTTGAGGTGGGTAAATTATCAAATAACGTTTCTCGCTCTAGGTTGGAGCGAGAAGGCGTATTAGACTCGTACTGGCTTAAACCTACTTGTGTTCTTTGGTCGCCTTTTGCATTCCAGGGCCAAGCTCTTTTTTTATTCTTGATAGGTTCGCGCTTGACCGCTATCTCACCTGATTGAGTGCGCTTACCTAGAAGTAACCTATTCAGTCTTGACTTAAAGAGTCTTTCAAAAAGTCCCGCGTATGTGTAAATACTACACTCTCGTTAAGTGTAATGTAATGCAATCCACATAAAAGTCAAGGCTATGCTAAATTTAAGAATATCTATGAAGATCACCATTACGATAATAACAACAGAAACCGTCGGATTTAACGTAAAACTTATTGAAGTGTACACAACTGTTCGGAGATTAAGATAATCCAATTGATTCATTGTTAAAGCATCATTAACACACCATTACCTACAATCCAGAATTGACAAAGGGCAGACATCGAAAATTCGAAATCTATCGTCGAAGCTGTCAATTCTATTAAACTGCGCGATCCTGGACGGTACATCGGCTTTTATGACCTTGACCCCAGAATGAATCCGAAAGCGATTAATTTATTTACTAGTATATGAACAACAATACAGATTGGAAATTCCAAAGCGTTGTGGATACTAAGAAAGAAAGAAAGAAAACACGTTTATTTGGCACACAACTAAAAATATTAATTTAATATAACAGTAACCTAAGATGCAAGACGCACAGGACCGTACTTTATGGCAACATTTGGGGGAGGCCTATGTCCAGCAGTGGACGTCTATCGGCTGAAATGATGATGATGATGATGAGTAACCTAAGACAATATTACTCACTTACCCATGAACATGACTAGGGTAGGTTAATGCAAGTAAACAAAAATATACCGTGTTTATACAATGCCTGCTTGGTTACTGAAAATTCAGGCTTCTAGTTTTATACACAACGAAGTTATAAGAGATTGAAAATGGCCTGAACTGTTTCGAGAAAAGGATGGTACAGCTGTGCTTTTTTTTTAGTTCGCCTTGGTGTATTAAGATATAGAATTTAAAAAGGAAATAAATACAAACTCATACTAGTTTCTACCAGCGGCCCACGCTAAAGTCAAAAATGTTCCCAAGGGAACTTAGGTCCAGAAACAAAAAGTACCTATTCTAATGTCCTATTCTTGTACATGATCTATCCATGTGCCAATTTTTAACTCAATCCGTATCATTCGAGCCACGAACTTACCCGAAGTCAGCCGAATTTTGCGCGATATTGCATGAACGCAGTTTCGGTGCGGCCGAAAGCTCGGCCGATTTTCTGCCGAAACCGAAACTGATGCCGAAACTAGAATTTTTTCTCGAAACTTTCGAAAATTGAACCTTCGGTCGATCACTAATAAAGAAACCACGAGAAGCATACACATCTTCAGTATGGTACCCAAAGCTACTTATCAAATTTTATCTTCAACGCAGATGGTCGGTTCTTCTTCAAAAGCCAGAGACGCAAAAACTCATAAATCATAATCTCGCGAATCAGAAACCGCTTACACGTTGTGAAAATTTATGAGATGAATAAAGACAGGTATCGATAAAAATAATAAAATATCTACAACATTTTGCACTCAACCGCTTATATTTTAGTCTTAAAAGATAAATGTATTTAAACTCATGCATTTGCCTTTCTATTAACGAAGAGCTTGGTTACCTGCTCGTTCACACTTAAACGTTAATGAGTTGTTTAGTAATTATCACGCTAATTGGTGTTAATATGGTTCGAGTCAACTTTAATTGGATACGACGTTAGGCATAAAAGATATTGGAGGTTCTTGTTCCGCGTAATTTTAGACCTGAACAAGCAACGACTGAAAAATACATGAAGCACTTTAAAATTGGTCCATTATGAATAATTCTTAATTTTAATCCATTACAAGAGACCCTCTCCATCTAAACCTACCTCATGAATCATTCTGCTCATTGGCGAAAACCCTAAGAAAATTCATCCTGTAGTTTTTGAATTTAACACGAACAGATGGACATACGTGATGGGGGACTTTACGATATGTACCTATTTATATTACCTGGACCCATTTCTAACACAATTCTAATTTGGAGCCGCTGCACATTACATGCGCACAACCATCTGTACTTCTCAGTTTTTTTTTAAAATTGTTATAAACTAGTGCTTGACTGCGATCCCACCTGATGGTGAGTAGTGATGCAATCGTTGATGGTGAGGCGCACTAGTTTATTAAGAGCCTATTAACTCTAGCCTAGAAGACACCTAAATTATAATCGGACGGGAAGACCGCAGAAGGCAAGATGTTCCAATCTCTCGATTTACGTGGTACAAACGACAAAGCGAAACGCTTGGTCTGTGCCATAGAGGTTTCAACAATTAACATTATACGAGTGATTTATACGACGCCAATAAAAGAGCTTAACAGGTAGCTAATAAATGTCAGGAAAAAAATTTGTTTGTGATAGACATTTCACAATTTTTTTTCTTTTCGACACGAAAAGAAAAATTATGTAAGAATATTGGTATTAGGTTCTATAAGTACCAAGTCATTTTATTAAAATAATTAACGACCCTTCTTATCCATCTTCTAGTTTGAAGATTCCTCAAAACGTATAGTGACCATCATAGTGTTTTAGTGACCGCCATTTATAGTCTAGTTAGAAGTACGCCAACTGCATAATAGCCACACTTTTGATTCAGATACATCAAATACACAAAACCATTACTTTGTGCAATTTATTTCATCACCACTGCTCTCAAAACGGTGAAGGAAAACATCGTGAGGAAACCGGCATGTCCTAGAACCAAAATTTCGAAGACATGTGACGTCCACCAACCCACACTGGGCCCGTGTGGTGGATTACGGCCCATTCTCTCTCCTAGAGAGGAGGCCTGAGTCCCAGCAGTGGGAACATTATAAGGCCGACTATGCTATACTATGCTATTCAGGGTAAAGTAGGTTATGTACTTTTTTCGCACAAACATCCCGGTGACAGGCGACAATCACGGGGTTGTTAATTGACTGCGGAACCCTGCTTGGTCCCCGGAACGCACTTTAAGGGATAGCCTATTTTTTATTTACATTTATTTTTCTATCCACTAAAGTGGTTGTCTTTAAAAAGAAAAGATTGGTACATTACCAACCAGACAAAGATAAATGGACTGAAAGATTAGACGGATTTCTTTTTGTATTGTAATCTCGAAATTAAGTAAGTAAATTGAATCTTGTAGTAGGAGTATTTTTACAAGCTTTTATTTAACTTGATTATTTGTATGTATGTTTGTTTAGGTCGAATCTTGTAAATAATTTTTAAAACAGTTATCCCTAACCGATTAAGCTGAAATTTTTCAGAAATGTTCAGTTTGAATGACAATGAATGCTTAGCTAAGTAACATTATTCTAAATCCAATATAATAATATTCCGCAACTTTCACACAGTGCAAGTCCTAAACTAAGCAGAGCTTGTGCTATGAGTATTAGACAACAGATAAATATGCTTATATTATATTAATATTAATATTTAATTCTAAATACATATATTTAATAGATAAATTACACCCAAACACAGAACATCGTGCTCATCACAGAACCATTCGTCTTGGGTGGGAATCGAACCCAAAACTTTTTACAAAAAAAAGATAACCGACTTCACTAAAAAAAACACCAAAAGGATCAAAATAACTTTAATTTCGGAAGTCGGTGTTTCACCTTTGGCATAGTAGGTAGGGCCACTAACTACTACACCAACAGTCAGCCAGTCAGTATGGTGGTTTCCTGAAGATGGCGGACTATTAGTCGTTTTTATACAACCCTTGTTAGAATTAAAAGGACTTGTTGAAAAGAATTAAAAAAAAAAACTACCTCACAGTAAATCCAATTTTTTACAAGCTTCTATTTTTTTTATAAATTATCTAGTTTACACTACATAAGTACTGGCTTTATTTGTTAGTGTACATAACACTAGCTTTTTCTTGTGACTGTGTTCGCGTGGCCCCGCAGGAATTGTATCTACGAGTATTTTTTCCGAAATAAAAAGCACGTAACCTATGGAACTCGGTAATAATGTAGTTTCGGTGAAAGTGTTTTCGTAATGGAATCAGAACTTCCACTTTTTTTCTTTCTAAGGCCGGTAATTCAAATACCAGTAGTGTATCAACTAGTCGCATCCCTAGGAATTTCAATAACTTCTCCTACACTAGGAGGAGCGACACAGGTGGATTTTAGTCAATAAAAGCCTGACACGCCCTCTCGCCCACTCTAGAGCGAGAGAAGTCATTTGATGATTTCCCACCACAGAAAAAGCCTGGAATACCCCTCACTTAGTGTCGGCTTGGATGTAGAAAAGTAAACATACATATTTTGCTAGTACGACGACTGACCACGCCATAACTGACGTCCGCGAGATATAGAATAGAATAGAATAGCATAGCATAGAATAGAATAGAATAAAACTTTAATGTACACCAAAAAAGTAACAAAAATTTTAAACTAACTTAATCTATGGGTACAATGGCGGTCTTATCTTATCTGTAAGAACTTAACATAAAAAGGGGGTAGTCTGCGGTGTAAAGCAAATTAAATTAATTAATAAATAATTAAATTAAATAATTAATTAATTTAATAGGCCTAAAATCAAGAAACCTTTTCAATACGTATACTGCGAGTAGTTTCGATTAAAATCTGTGAATACAGTGGAATTACTGCAAACAATATGTACTCGTACCGATACCAGTAATGAAATCAAGGAAGTCGAATCGCATTTAGTATCGCCTAAGACTCGTTTAAATTGCAAATTCCCGCTGCCATTCATTCAAGTCGCAATCTTTTTTATTTTCGTTACATTTAAATCTTAAGTTCAATGAAACAGAATCAGTTGAATCGATTCGGATTACCTTTGCGATTGCTTTGTATGGAGCTAAAGAATTGGTTTGGATTTTAGAGTTCCGTGCCCAAAGGGTAAAAACGGGACCTAAAACCAACTCGTAAGACTTCACTGTCGGTCTGTCTGTTGCCATAGCTAGACAGTAGATAGAAATGTCCACAGATGATGTATTTCTGTTGCCGCTTTTATAATAAATAAAAACAGAATAAAATAAATATTTTTTGCCGCTTTTTCTACGAAAGGTACGAAACCCTTAGTGCGCGAGGACGACTCGCACTTGGCCTTTTTTTTTACTGAGTACTTACTTGCTACATTATCAGTTTCGAATGACCTCGTGAGACCCGTGAAAGCCTGCTGTATTCTAAAAGTACAGGATAAGGTTATGTGGGGACGATTGATTTATTTCCAGCAAATTGAAGAAGGCCTATCACAAGCAGTGGCCAATGACCATGCTTGAATTGATGATGATGCCAATGCTAAAGAAAAATATAATAGTTGTGTGTTTGTTGTGTAGTGGCAAAGCTAGTCCCAAAGGAACCGTGTATCAAAAATTTATTAGGGTTTTTTTTTCAAAGTAGGCCCCAACGACATCTGGTTTTAGGTGGCTCGCCGTCCGATCGTCCGGTAACCGTCAGGACCGGGCCCAAGTCTTCGACGGCGCGTACTGTTCCACGCGTGCCTCAAGGAGATGTCAGCAAACGTAGGGGCCCAGCAGGGTCGAAGCCTACTGGGCCATGGGTAATGCGAAAGAGATCCCCGGGGCCCTGGAAAAAAAATGGCAAAGAAGGAACAAGAGTGGGTTTTTAGTCAGTAAAAGTCTGACACTATCCCCCGCTCCGCCCAAGAGCGGGGATGTCATAAGATGATTAAAAAAAAACGACAACTGGTTAGGTTACGTCCATACTGACTAGAAAAATTGCGGGTTCATGAAAGATGGAAGAAGTGAGTGAAAATTATTATGAAATCGCGAAAATGAGGTTACTCTGACTGGGACAGGGCAAGTCCTAATCAATTATCTGTTACATATAATAAAACAATAGAAGTTTTAAATTGTGCGCGTATCACGCAAAATTTATGAAATCGATGTAGATAACTTTTAGACATTAAATGTTTTGTTACTTGATATATTATTTAAGCTTTGTTTCATCCCAATCCGTTGACTATATTAAAAGATATACTACATTCATTAACTGTTAGGCGGTACGAAGTTCGCCGGTTCAGCATGTTGAAAATAAGCTCCTTTATTGGAATATTCTTATTTAGGACATGTTTAATTTTTATTGTGATCATTCGTAGGAAATGCTAAAAATAGCGCAGCGAGCTATAAAATTGGAATGTCCTGTCATATATTTAGTCATTATTTATTCACTACAGGTCTCTTATCAATAAAAAAATGTATGGTTGTGGATAATATGTTATGAATTTTGCACACTTCGGGCCCTTGTAGCTAGGTGGCCCTTATCGGCGGTAGCTACGCCTCTGAGTTTTAAAGGAAGAAAGAAAAGTAGAAAGAAAGAAAAACATTTTATTTGCGGAAAATGACGCAATATTAGGACTAAATTACAAATAATGAACGTTTGATAGGAATGATGTGCTCCATATCCGCGCAAAACGGCCGAACGCTCAGCATAATGCCGTGACCACACGCAAAATGCGTTCACGGTTTTGACAGAAAGACTGCGTTCTACGTAGATACAAGTTATCTTTAAAATAATTGTTTAAAATCTACCATTCACGAAGCACGAAGCAACATACGAAGCATGAAGAATCGTCAAACTTAAGTGGCAATGGGCAGGGGCCGAAAAGTTTTGGAATGGCGACCATATACCGGAAGAAGTAGCGTTGGAAGCCCCTCCTACAAGATGGACTGATGATCTGGTAATGGTTGCGGGAATCCGAAAGATGCGAGACGCACAGGACCGTTCATTGTGGCGACACTTGGGGGAGGCCTATGTCCAAAAGTGGACGTCTTCCAGCTGAAATGATGATGATGATGATGAACCTTTCAACACACTTTGTATAATGATAACCTTTACTTCGTGTATTTTCACGATGAACGCCTACACAAAGTAAATTAGGACGCTTGTCAAACTGCGACAAGTAAGCAATTTTTGATAATATTTCCTATTTTTATCTACAGTAAATAATATATTTTGATTCTTTTCATCCTGTATACCGTTGTATCACTCTTGATATTACCAACTGAAAAGAACTTCATTGGAATTTATGAAATTCCGAGAATTGTCCCACGCAAAAGAAGCACCTGTACAGAAAAAAATAGCAATAACGTAAAAGCACGCGTGAAGAGAATTGTCGTAGGAGTAAAGAAATAGTAGTTACTAAATGAGAAACTGTATCATGTAATACCCTTGTGCCTTTAATCACAGAAAAGCTTGACTTTCAGTATTAATATTTTATGACTACGTGATATTTTAACAAAATGCCAAGTGCAAATCTTGGCCTTGACAAGGAACGTTCACCCCATGCAATGACTCGCTTATTGTTATGCCTTTAAGATACAAAGAACAATAAGAAACGATTAACTTCACTTTTGTTTATAAAGCAATAAATATAACTGCTTCAAGTTTGAAAGGTGATAATATTTTAGGCAAGCGTAGTGTGAGCTACGACCCGTAGCAAAGCTCGTAGCACCGTAGCACTACGGCGTAGCAAGCAACCCTCCAAACCTTCCTCATTGGCCAAACTTGTTCGTAGATAGGTTAATCCTTCACTTAGTCCATGTGTGTTTGCATAAATTATTTTACCAACAAAGGGTGCCAGTTGGTTTAACAGTTTAAAACAAAAAGTGACAGATTCGATATAATAGTTGCAAGCGCTGCTGCTAAGCATAAAGTCCCGGGTTTGATTCTCAGTTCAGGTGGATTGTTAGGTTTATCCCATTTGAATTTCTCAGTAGCAGCCCCGATTTGGTTTGTGCTCGCTTGATGGCAATTCCCCCTAATAAAATAATCCTTACGATCCAATTTCGATTATGGTGGCCAATTTCAACGGACATTAGCCAGGTAGGTAGGATATATGTTCAGCGTGTAGGTACTCTCACAGCCCGACGGGACGGCAATCCGACACGACCGAGGCAGGATCAATGGTTACGGCCATTGATCCAGCCTCGATAGTCGCACTTTTCCAGGCACGGGACACCTTAACACCAACTACCATACTCCGGCCGGCTAAAAAGTAATTCCCTATGAAAAAATCCAATAGCTCTTTTTACTTAATCTGGGAATCGAACCAAGGGCCCTACGCTTAGCAGTCACTTTTGTGACCACGACAGTGAGAGAAGGTTCTATGTTCGGCAGAATTGTTTTTTTTTTCATTCATTTTTTGCATAAAAAAAAACATTCAGGCCTCGGTCAAGTGTGGACCGATTTAAAAATTATTTTTTTAATTGTAAGGTTATACTTCCAAATTTATTTCATAGAAATATTGTTATGATCTGATCATGAACTTCGAAGATATGGAACAGAACTCCTCATAGGATCACACCAGAACTTTCGTAACAAGTAAAATTGCTTTGCTTATACGTGTAGTCGATGACTGACTGACAGAAAAGAGGGAAGGGATATATCGAACTGATTGATGATGAAGCCGGAAGTTAGGTACAGGAACTCTGTAATAAATTAATGTAACCTAACCGTGTTTTTTTTTCTGTTGGGTAAATCATCTAATGACAACGCGGGAGATAGTGTCAGACTTTTACTGACCAGAAACCTACTCCTGTTCCTTCTTTGCCATTTTTCCAGGGTCCCGGGGATCTCTTTCGCATCACCCATGGCCCCAGTAGGCATCGACCCTGCTGGGCCCCATCGGTTGCGGTCATCTCCTTGAGACGCGCGTGGAACACTGCGCGCCGTCGACGACTTGGGCTCGGTCCAGACGGTTACCGGACAATCGGACGGCAAGCTAAACCTAACCGTGTTTGGGATTATTAGAATTGTCATGCGATTCACTCTGGCTATAAGCTATTTAAGTTTGGCTGAGGAGTACTTTTTAGTGATGGTACTATAACTAAAAAGTGTAAAATAAAAAAACTTTAAAAAATATACAATCGACTACAATGTAAGAAAAAACACTAAAAAGTGTAAAATAACTTTAATTTCGGAAGTCGACGTTAAATAACAAAGAGACAAAACTATCATAGAAACACCTACTTCCGCTAAAAAGTACCCCTCAGCCAAACTTAAATACCTTATACTGTACTTTTTTTTCTAAAAAGTTTTTTATTAATAAAATTCTATTGATACAACATCAAAATCACTTGCCCGATCACATACTTAAATTCTACGAAAGTTCAAGATACACCTGTGTCATATGCCATTTTCACGACTCAGTTGATCGACCGGTCTCCATGAATTTTGCATACATATAGCCTTGTCGTGAAGATGACAACATAGGATGATTTTGATCCCTGTAGATCATGTGTCAAGGATATGCAAATATTTTATACCTTTGAGGATTCGGCTAGAAGCTAGTTTAATAAAAATGCGTCACACGTCTAGCGTCAAGCGCGGTACTGTTCCCAAAGGGTTTTAATAGCTGCACTGTGGAATTATTTACGATATATTTTTTGTTGAAGGCTTATTTATTTATGGAAATATTTATTTATTTAATACTTTATGCACTAATGAAACATAGTACAAAGGCGGACTTAATGCCTTAGGCATTTCCTACCAGTCGACCTTAGGGTGGTGCAGAGATATTACATGGCAGGTGCAGCTTAAAAGAAGACTGACAGAGAGGATATAAGAACAATAATAAATATATACTTATGTATCTACATACATACAAATAAAGAATGATATTGAGAGAAAAACGAATACAACAAATCAAGAGTGTGATGAATCTACCAGCTTCTTGCGAAAGTGTTATGCATTATGATATGTAACTTTTTTTTAGAAATTCATTACATAACTTCTCCTGGTCCGGGTAGAGTGCGAACGATATAAGCCCTCTAACCCATTAACTAGATTTTATACTGCAAACATATCGAGGTCATATACAGGTGTACCATAATTAATTATTACAAACATAAAAATACATACATATATTATGTTTAATGCTGGTTCTGTCACACCAATGACAGCCCCATTTCTTGTCCAGGCCATTACTGTCCATTCCAGGTTGCCTGGAAGAGATCGCGGAATGCGATAAGGCCGCCCTTTGTATGTACGTATGTGTTTTAGTTTAGTTTCCTTTTATGTTTATATTGGTGTATAATAAAGGATATAAGATATAATAAATAATAAAAAAATAATAAACTTTTTCTAGTTGCCTCATGTTGCCCCTTTCTACCATATCTTTCAATCATCCGTCAGCTATGCAGTATTTCGTACCCTGCCTTGTCATTTTCACACTCTTTCACCAAACCGATCAAACATTTCACCCAGTTTTTCCTAAATAAATAAAAATACTACACCGGGTTGAGGAAACAAAATGACGGCTGGTCAGTTTAAGACTTTGATTTTTGATTCAGCAAATAAAAAATATACATTAATCAGATCAAGGCAGTTTGAAATGTAAGAACTGTGTTTGATTCCGATCGTTTTCTGTATTTCTGCCTGGAGCGTTAAGATAAATCGAGTCCATAAAAACTTGTATTTTTTCTTTTCCTCTCCCCGAAGAGGTCGTAACAGCTTGCATTTATTTTGTGAGAGATTTAAAAGGATGCGGTCTACAGACAGCCAAGCTAAATAATTATCTGTTCAACCAGTTCATATTTCTCGTGGATATTGATTTATGTATTTTCAGAGCAATATGTTTGGTTTACTGAAATTTTATGGATTATGTGTCAGTTTATTAGCATTAAAATATTAAGTAATAAACCAGACACAAATGAAAGATCACTGAAGGGTCTGGTTATGAATGGAATAGTACTGTAAACGCGAAAGTTAGTATGTATGGATATTTGTTACTCTTTCACGCAAAAACTACTAAATAAATTTCGATGAATATTGGTATACATGTAGACCATATCCTAAAATAGTACATATGATACTTTTTATCCTGGAATTATGTTCTCTTGGTATAGTTTTCTAATATCACGCAAGTAGTAGGTAATCTATAAAACTTTATCAATGCATTTAAATAATGTACTTACTGTTTCCTTTTTTCAAGATATAGGATTGTGGCCTAGTTTGAAGGACAGTAATCTATGTGAAACATGATATCACCAGAGGTCGGAATTAGGTAAAATTAAACATGTACTTACATCGATTTCATACAGCGAAAAAATAAAGTGGATATGCTTTAAATCCCCAGATTAATTTTAAAGAGCACATTTTTTTATGACACTGTCAGAAATATAGCAGAAAAAAATTCTTCCTGCATTAATTACGAGGAGGAGGTGCATAAATTTGTACCTCAGTTGAAAAAGAAAAGACAGAAAGAAAAACAAATTATTTACGCGAAATGACGCAATTTTATGTAGACGTAGAGACACGACGACGTAAAGAGATCTTTTTCAATGAAAAATACTAATAAAAATTTTATGTTAATCATCAGTGTTTTATTTGTCTTATATTGTCTCTCGAGGCTTTTATTATTATTTATTTGTAAAATTGTTGGCTACACGGGATTTTTCATTAAAAATCCCGGGAAGATCCATATTAATATCAACATTTCATAAACCTTTTAAGGTTTCAAACAAGTGTTTTGTTGTAACCAGTGTAGTATAAATGTATTGAACAATAAACTAAAAAACTCATGTTACTTATTATATATTATACTTATATATAATATATTGTTTTAATATTTTTAAAGTTATTTTAAGAAATATTAAAAAATGTAATTTATATTTTTGAAAAACTAAATAAACGACATGAATAATAAAATTTATTTCAGAATAATTACTTCCACAAATTGTTAGTAACAATGTTATTATAGGTTAATCTTTTTTGCACAACAAATTGTTACTTACTATGAAATAATATTTTAATGAAGGTCTTTTCAGAATATTCTACTCTATAAATCACCAACAAGCTAGTCTTTCACAAAATATTTATTATTCTTCTTATCCAGATTGCCTCGCGTGAGTAAAAATCTTACCGTACACACCTGCTAATATTATTTTTGTTAGGGACGGCCAAGAAACAAATCTGTTTACTTAGTAAAAATAGTGAGGAGACATTTATTCTCAGACAAAGCGGCATTGTTCATGCGACTGCCGAAAAATCCGGGCGGATTTTCTTTTTTGTAAAAATGTTTTCGCATCTGAAACGGTAGTAGAGTCGCTAGATACCTTGAACTAACACAGCTGAAAAGAAAAGTATAAACGTGTAACCTTTTTTTTTAAATCATATTTTTTATTTTATTGATAAGGAACAGCTACATTGTACGATATTAAAAAAATAATAACATAAATATTTTTAATGAAAATGTAGCCCACAACGCTGTTAACGGATTATTATTAATGATAAACATAGCATAGCATAATCAGCCTTTTAATGTTTCCACTGCTGGGACTAAGGCCTCCTTTTTAGAAGAGGGAATGGGTCGTAATCCACCACGCGGGCCCAGTACGGGTTAGTGAATGTCACATGTGTTCGAATTTTTGGTTCTAAGACATCCCGGTTTCCTCACGATGTTTTCCTTCACCGTTTTGAGAGCAGTGGTGATGAAATAAATTACACAAAGTAATGCGCCTTGCTGGGTTTGAACCCGCGACCTACATACAACTCGTAAGTCGCGGCCGTTACCACTCGGCCACCACTGCTCATATTATTAATGAGTATACTTTAAATTGCTAGGAAAAAAGCTGCATGCAGTTTTACACTTATATAATTTATTTTAAATAAACACTAAAACAGAGAAAATGAAAAGTATTATACTAATTAAAATAACTTAGTAAAAACTAAAGCTAAAAATATTAATGTTAATCAAAGTGCCCGAGTGTCTCATACTATAATTAAGTTGAATGAAAATAAATCTCAAGATAAAAATTGAAGATACCCCCGACATACTGTTTTGTAATATACATATCATAAACCCTTTTATATGATAACCCATTTATGCAAATATACAATTGTTCATTCCCACTTTTAACCAAGAGTATTTTGTAAATATTTGCACCAATTTAGATCAGACATATCTAAAAATAATCTTTAAAATCAACTTTCAAATAAAAAATACGGCATCCAAATTGGTTTTTTCATCGTTATAGTGCCACAGACAGACACACACACGTAGCGGCCAAACTTACAATACCCCTCTTTTGGAGCAATCGCTACGTTACTCAATAGGGGCTCGGCAGGCGAGTTAAGGCTTCGCTCCCTGCTCGCGGTGTCCTTTGGCACTCGCATTAACAGGTGCTTCTCAAGGTCCATATATAGGCTAATGTATTCGTGATTTAGGTGCAGTAGGAGCGCCACGACGCCCTGGCGTTCAGACTCCGCCAGGTGGGACTCTTAGTTGCCCAGGGGAGGCCTAGCGAGAGACGACCTGCGACGAGAGTGTCGACTTTGGTGGTGTTCCCCACTGTAAGTGAGTGACCCCCGCCTGTTACGCTTCTTCTGGTTAATAAAACAGAAAAAAATGTCAGAGCTCGCCAGGGCCGCGGGATGTTCGAAAACGTCATCGCGGTCCTGCTTCCCTAGCCAAGTTACGATCGTCATCTCAACGCTCAGTCACGTGGTCAGAACAAAGGAATCGGAGGCGTAGCCTACTCGAGGCATTCGACGCAAACGAAACGATCGTAACTTGGCTAGAATGCAAAGGGCAACTGAAAAAACACAGTTGGGTTTTAGTCAGTTATATCAATTTTGTCTTGCTCCATCCAGAGCGGGAGAATTGTTTTGATGATTTCCCACCTTCAAATGAAAAATATATTATTATTATTATATTTAGTCGTTACTGTCCAACTGCTGGGCCAAAGGCCTCCGTCCATTGCTTCTGTTGTTTCTGGTTAACATCGTCACTTCTCACCAATTTCTAAGGCAGACGTCTAAGCCGTCCTACCAAAAGAAAAAGAAAAATTGAGTTGAGCATGTTTGCTGTATGGATTCTAAAAGAGACTTTGACCCCTTTGAGCTAGGAAACACCGGCCTCATCAAGTTTAAATTGATGAAAAAATTTACGTTATTATTATTAGTTGTTTTATATATATTATTTATTTATCTTTATTCTACGTATAAAAGTGTGTTTTTTAAAACCAATATATAAAATAAAAATCATTCAAAAAGAAAATAGAGGAGAACATACTTCAAGATTTATTTTTATAAAACCTACATGTGTACCTCTTACAAATCACAGTATTTCATACAAAATCAGTTTCCATTTACAAATAGATCTCTACATTCAAACTTTATTCAGATGACCCATTTATTTGGGTCGCCCTCGGCAAAACCCTCGGTTTCCCGGCTTTGGGTACAGTAACTCACTTCATGTGGATATTTCAGTCGAATAACACTTTAATTACATTCAATCTGCGCCTATTGTTTATAAACGTGCCTGTTAACATATCAAATTGTTTATTCCCAATGTTTTCTGTTTAAATGGCGGTAATTACAAACCACAACACGCATTACTGTGTCGGGTGAGCGTGTCCCCAGTAATGGGATGGGCTCATAGAAAGGAGTTACTCCAGCCATCCATCAAGGGGATTAGCTTCGCAGGGTAGCAGTGTCGTCGTACCAACCTTATGGGATTAAGAGGCTGCCTACAACCTTTGCAGCGTTGCGTTCAATTATTCCGTTAAAACCGAGTGCCCGCGCGAAACTGTTAGAAATTCTTTTTTTGAAATTCTTTTTTCGTTTTTCTTTTTTTTATTCTTTTCTCGAAATTCTTTTTTTGAATTCTTTCCTTTTTTTGGTGACCAAACGGAAGACTGAAGTTGAATAAACCTGTTTTAGACATTAACTCGAAATACCACCTTATCCCTACCGCTTTTAGGCACGCAATTAACTGTTTTTCACACTAGTGCAGAAAACTGTAACTATTCGCCCTGTTTAACGGTTTTTGATTTCAGCTTATATTAAAACAAGTGATTTTTTGGAAAGTTCTAGAATTTTTTTTAAAACCAAAAGCAATTACTTTGTGACACGTAAGCTCCCTGGAGTATCCGTACTCATATTATAAATCCGAATGTAACTCTGTAACCTTTTCACAAAAGACGTGCTGAACGGATTTTAATGAAAATCGGTACTACACGAGTGGATGTTTTATCCTAGTATAAGTATGTTCTCTTGGAATAATTTTAAACTTTCATGGGCATGAAGCCGCTGGTAGAAGCAAGTGACATTATAATTAAAACATTATTTTCAACAACCTCCTTTTTCTTGTTATCTAAAAAAGCCTTAATACACCCTACGTAAAGGTGTTATTACAATCTCGGCCGCAGACTGCGGATACAGGCAGCATATGCGGCGGCAGCATGAAGTCGGCTGCAGCTACAAAACTTGTTTTCTATGGATTTTTTTGAAAACCATTCCGAACGCGGCAGCAACCACACGTGCTGCCAAGTTTCGGCTGCGAGTGCTGACGCGACCTGCAGCCACAGCCGATCGCAGACCAGTAGTGCTGCGGCCGCAAGTCAATGCGTACGTAGTTACGTCAATCCAACCTGTTTAGACAAGTCCGAATATAGTTGCTACTCGGAGCTGATAGCGCTCATATTGGTTTGAACAGTTGATTTGCACGTGCAGCCAGCCTAGGAATTACTCATGGCTGCGGATTCAAGCAACGGCTGCATGTTATGCGGGTGCTACCTGCATTCGCAGCCTGCATCTTAGCCTGCCGCTGAGGTTCGAATGGCACATTAGAAGGCACATTCATAGGTTCATATGATTTTTATCATCTAGGTACTGATGAAAATAAATTATTACTATAGGTAGATTGTCCTCGGAAGCCTAAAATCGATAAATCAAATTTAAAAAAAAATCTGTTTATTTATTTTTTTGTATCGAATGATTCCGTATCACACCATAACGTCATAAACACCTGAAACTATACTAATAAAAAAAACACTTTCCATAATAGTTACTTATTTTATAAAAGCGAAAGTAACACTGTTAATTTATTTCGAAGGTGCGCTTTAGTTGCTTAGCCAATTTAATTGCAATCTAACATAGATATATCCTTGAGTACTTGTTCACGTTGGCAGGTGCGGAAGACGTGGCGAGTTAATGTTCACATTGGCCGCCAGGCGTTTACGCGAGCATGACGTGAACAGCACCAGCCTAAACAGCACTAATAAATTCTTCTGTATTGAAAGACATAATGAAAACATAAAAACTTGCTACCGTTTCTAGCAACAAGTACTGTTTAAACTTACTGTTTGAACTTACTGACGTCGCGGGTGGATCGCGTGCCCCGCTGCTAGTTAAACGTGAACAGACAAAAACATTTCAAGCGTTTGATACAGCCGCAAACGCGACGCTCGCGCCATCGTGCATAGCTTACCCGCTACTTAGACCGCACGTGCGTTTCGTACGTGAATACTTCGATACTAAGCCATTTGTAAAAAAAAACTTAAGATACTTTTTAGCAACATTCCCCTATTTTTAAAAGACTTCAAAAAGAAGAAGGTTCTATGTTCGGCTGAATGTATTATTTTTAATAATGTCACAGCTAGATCGCCTGCGTGATAATAATTATCCCAAGAAAACATACTCCTAGGATAAAAAGTATCCTATATGCTATTCTAGCATGTGATCTATCCGTATACCAAATTTAACCAAAATCTGTTTAGCTGTTCGATCGCGAAGAAGAAACAAATATACACACACTCACTCACAAACTTTAACCTTTATAATATCAGTGTTTATCATAGAGTATAAACATAAATTAGCCTTATAATGGTTCTACTGCTGGAACTCCAGCCTCCTCTCTAGGATAGGGAACGGGCCGTAAACAACAACTCGAAGCTTTGGTTCCAAGACATGTTGGTTTTTCATCACCACCTCTGCTCTCAAAATGACAAAGGAAATAAAATATAAAAAAAACGCTTATCTGGGTTTGAACCCAAAGCTTAGGTACAACTCGTAAGTCGAGGCCACCACAGTTCTAAAAAATTGTTCAGTAAAACCCGTGTATTCTCAAAACACATTTAGATTGAGTTACCTATCCCTTTTTGGGCTTCCGAGCGCAGTATCATGGTTCAAATTGGATTAATATAATAACAAGGTTTCCAGTGCAGCCATATATTGGTTAATTAGCCAGATATTCGTTCGTGCAGCTGAAAATTAATGAAACTGTAGCAGCTGCTGGAACGTTTCCGTGCGAGTACATCTCAACACATATAATTGTTATTGTTGTTAATTTTGTTTTAGATTTTGTTGCTAACATTGTTATTGCCGACTGTTAAAGCGGCATGGCGCAGGGTCCGCTTATATTGTCGACACTGCCGTACCCAAATTTAATTTGACACCCACCGAGCACGTGACTTGAATAGGGGGACAGTTTAAAGATTGCTTTAGACAGGGACGCGACAATGTGACATAACTTTTATTTATGTATAATGCAGTAAACAAACACTGTAATATATAGGGTGACTGATAATTAGCGACCGATACTTAAACACGTGATTGTACTCATGATTACAAATAACTTTCTCAAAGAAACTTTTTTTATACTAATTAATTTAATCACAATAACAAAACAGCAGCAGCAACAGTCTTTAGATATTATTTTACTAAAACATGTAGGTACATTGCTTACGTCATCAGTAACGAGCGCCGAGCCGCTAACAGCTGACAGGGTTAAGGCGCTCTCACGAAATTCAAAGTTTCAAACAGCTGTTTTGTTATTGTGATTTAACTATTTAGTTTAAAAAAAAAAGTTTCTTTAGGAAATTTGTTTGTAATAATGAGTACAATCATGTGTTTAAGTATCATTCACTAATTACCAGACACCCTATATATGGAAAAAAATAAATATTAATGTAAAAAGAAACTGAAACAGTGGCTCTCAACACTTACTTATCAGGAGGTTGAAAATCTATTGGGAAAGCTGTTCTAATTTTCTAATATATACACCAGACACACACATCACATATACATTCACACATCCCGCATCCACATTACGGAGTGGCTACTTATTTCCCTTGTTTCTGTGTATTTTTATTTTTTTATATTCTTTCGTTCTTTATTAGTGATTAATTGAGAAGAATATTGTTTTTATGTCTAATTGTATTATTTTAAAAATTGCATTCAATTTTTTGAACTGAAGACTCTAATTAGTATTTCAAATTGAAGAATTGTATTATTTTAATTAATTGTATTGAATGTTAAAGGATTGATTGTATAATTGTTATTTTTATTGAATATTGTATTTAATGGTTGAATATTGTTTATTAATAATTAATTAATTTATAATAATTTTAATAATTAAGTAGATAATTTGTTAAATAATCAAACATGTTCTCACAAAGTAGAATTTTAATGGAGTGAGCCCTGGCACCCATAACACAAGTTTAATCTTAGCTTGGGTGCCAGAGGTCGTTAATCTGTGTTACACACTGCAGTTTTTATTGGAAACAATATCTCCTCGCGTAATAACTGTATATTTGTGGATAATAAATAAATATTATAATTATATTATTTTACGTGGAAAATCATCAGATGATTTCTCTCACTCTGGATGGAGTGAGGTGTGTCAGACTTTTACTGATTAAAATCCACCTTTGTTTTGCCCTTTACGAGCGGCCACGATTACTCTTTCAAACAATTACGAAGCCCTGGCAAATAAATTTATTCATAAGGTCACATTATTCACCAAAAAAACCATAAAAACCCGCTGTGGCACTGTTGTCGCTCTGTCACGCCATACCTGTCTTCAGGATCCTTAAATTCAACAATGAAACCAACACGAGAAGTTCAATATGTATATTTTACACATAAATTCTTTGTCATTAAACACTTCCTCATAACTTCTTCACTAATTTGACATAGATTTTATTTATAACACCAAAACATCCACTAAATAATTGAATTCCAATTTCGTACTTACCAAATATTTGGTTGAATATTTGGTCAGAATTATATTGTCTTGGGTCAATACGCCCCACGTAACGCTAATGTATAGTATTAAAAATGCAATTTTATAATGATCGCTTCCATGAACATTCGAACCTTAAATGTATCGGCTATATGTCAATCTAAGATCTATTGTTATGTAATATTTAAACCTTACACAGTACATATAGGAAGGTAATATGATATCTGTTGAAGTAGCATTAGCTTTGGCTTAATATAGACATCACTTGAATATTTGCTTAAAAAGTTATGAATGTAAATATATCTATAAAGCGACAGACATTGTATCTATTACACTGATTTTTAACAGGATACTCGAGTATTTTAATTAGTAAGAATTCTCTAATAAATGCTGCCTTACGGTTGTAAATATCTACTCCAAATACATGTATATTCAGTAAAAAGTGACCCCATTGTAAATGTAAGTACATAAACAGCATTTTGTAAATCACTTTTATAGAAAAACCTCAACGTTTTTATTACAGTTTCAAGCGCGGAAGCAATATTTCTGTTTTCATTTAAAACCATTTCAAATTTTCCAATAGTTCATGTATGATAATGTGATAAAATTTCAGTCGTATTCAAGTAATAGCTACTAAATTATACAATAACTATAATGAACTATGTTAACTTATATAAATTATTTACATCTGCTTAGTAAACGTAAGAGAATCACAATGCACCATCATAATTATAAGCCCATTCATTCCTATATACATTTATTATTATATGATCGCTCTCAATTTAAGAATATTTCTATTAAATACTTTACTTTCCATTGCTTATAATAATGATAGAAAGACCTGCTGAGCTCCAACAGCAGCGTGCACGCTAAAGCAGCCATTTCCTTAATATATTTTTATTAAATTCAAATCATCGTAAGTTGGAAATATTCAATGAACTTAAGTGTAATAATAATAGCAGCAGACGCTTCTCGATACGCTTCCAGATAATCTTTTCACTCCAGACATTTTAATTTATAGACCAATTAATTTGACACGAATGAATAACTTCTACCTACGTAAATTAATGCTTTCGATTTTAATTTCTACAATTATAATTTTTCAGTCGAAGATATTTTACAACTGAAAGTTAATTTGGGTACTTCAGTGGTAACAATGATAAATATTTAGACATTAATAGATCTTTAAGATACTTATAACATGGAATGTATATGTTTTAAAGTAAATATTATATACTTGTGTAAATAATAATTTGGATAGGTATATATTGAATTAATTTTAGTACTTTGGTTTTAAAAAAGGCACAAGGGACCCAAAATTTAAAAATGGAGTGCAAGATTCATTCATTCATTATAATTAATTTAAAATAAATTTTAACAACGGTTATTGTAGAAATAAATACCTATACGACTACAATGCCTTAATTAAATATTTATTTTATTTAATATATTATATATATTTCAGAATACAGAGATTTTAATAAAGATTGATACAACAACAGTTTCGATTTTAAATGCAAATTCGATATATAAAAATTTTAAAATGTTCTTTTGTTTTACTTAAAACGTTCTTATATTGATGGCAGTGTATGTCTCGAGTCATTTGATAAATATCTTACAACGGACCATATTTTCAACGAATCAGTGCAAATCTCGCATATTATATTCCTAAAAGTATATCAAATACTACGGTAACTTAAAACGAAGGTACCCGAAACTAATTCATTAATTTACATTTAATGCAATGTGGTCGCGAACATTGTCCAAATAATTTCGCCGTAAAATGAAAATTTTGAAACGTAAATTCGTAGCTCTTTGGCTATTAATAAGAATGTTTTTAACTCAACAGAAACCGATGGACGTTTAATTTTCCAAAATTCTTACGAAACAGAAGGACAGGAAGAGCACGAAGTACGTGGAGGCGACGCTCACTCTCTGAGCCCCACCGGTGGCGCGGATATCACTTTCCAGCACAAAAGGCTCGTCAATGACATGGATGATACCGTTGGTGCACTCGACGTCAGGCCTGAATACATGGATCCAGTGGCCGTTCCACTCCACGTAGTAATCTGTGAAAATAACAAATTAGTTTAATCTCAAATCTTGACTCCAAAATCTTAACATTATACAAAAAAAGCAGATAATAATGTAAATGAACCGCTAAAAGCTTACTCTTATCAGATTCCTTGACACGCAGCCGGAGTGGATCGCGTGAAGTCGGCAGAACGAAGGGATGTGTTTCGTTCGCGAGAAGTTTTAAATCAGATACTGTGTAGGCGCGCCCGGCCCGGATAACATGCCGCTCTAAAATTTGTTTCGTCTGCAAAACGACAAGGAAGATAAAATAATGATGAAACACACAGACATAACTTCTAAATTATTATGGAAATTTGAAACTTACGAAATAACCAAAGTCTTCCCGGAAAAGAGATTTGAAGGCGGAGGGATGCTTGATTTGGAATTTGAGCCAAGCGTGATCGCGAGGGACAAAATATGTGTAGCGGTGCTCCATATCATTGAGCTGCTGGTTAAACATCTGTCGTTTGCCCAGATTATAGGTGATGCTAAAACAAAAGACAAGATCGTTAATATTGTTTCTTAAAAAATTGTTTATGTTTCAAGTCCACATTTCTGGCTAAGTATAAAATGACACAAGTAAGCGATTATGTTTATGCTTACTTCAGCATAGGATCTGTTTTCAATTTCTCAAAGACAGTTGTGTAAGGAACTCCCAGCACTCGGTCGATGATATGGACGAAACCGTTGGTTGCTGCAATGTTGGGAAGTGTCACGGTGGCATTCACTCCCCCGCCTTCCACTGTCAGAGTCTGATTCTGACCACGCGTCAGTACATTGAAGTACAGGTACTTGCGAGGAGAAGCCGTTGGTGCTTGGTAGATCTAAAATAAAATACAGGTTGTAGAAAAAATTTACGATCAAAATATTGACGTCGCATTCGACACCCATGCATATGATGCATTTACAACAATATCTAAAGGTTCATTCAAAATACAGATAGCACATTCCTGGAAAAATCTATTGAAATAAAATACAGTAAATCACGTAATAAGAATTCATTTTACAACCATGCAACCACAGTAACGATGGAATAAAATGAACAGGGAGAGCCTCATTAATTAAAAATAATAAGTACGTTTAAACACAACACCGGGCCGTTAACGATTAAAACATTTGTGAAATAAATTATATTTAAAAACAATTAAACATACAGTTCCGGGTAGCTGATTCCAAATAGCAGCAACCAAACCAGAGAATTAAAACCAATACGACATAAAATTTAATGTGAATCGTATTTTATAATTCGTGGCAATTTCAGATCTCTACTTACAGATTTATATTCGTTCATTAATTAAATATTGGAATTGAAACACAGCAACTGTAAATTTTAATGTCAATGTTTACCTGATTCATGTTGTTGTGAATTATCGCGTCCAATGGCAGCCTCTCACGAACCAAGTGCAAGTTCAAAATGTCCCTCAGCTTTTGATGGTTCCTACAAACAAAACATGATTAGACTTCAATTCAAAGTAAACATGCGAATAATTCCGCACTTTGAATTTCTAAAAAAAAAATACAATATTTATGTCAGTAAAGCTCATCAGAGAGGAACATTATGGTAGCAATCACATCAACACAAAAAGCTCGTAAAAAGTAAAGTGAAGTAAATAACCTAATGATATTTTGGACGCTGAAGTCAGCCCACGCTTCATTTGACGGCGCAAACAGAGTGATGTCTTTCGCCAAAGTAAGTTCGTTGAAAAACTGGTTGTTTGCTCCCAGATCCATGATTACTTCATAGAATTTACAAAGAGGTCCGTCTTCTTTTTCCTGTTTTAACAATATTTTATTTTAGTCTCAGAGGAAATAAATAGCACACCAAAACAGTCTTGGTAATCTTTTATCTAGATAACGTTGTACAGGCTTCCGAGGTCCTTTTTAAAGCCAACGTTTATCAAGTGACCGTTGTAATTAATTTACGTACTGTTCTTTGTAATGAAATGCGTAATTAACTTCACTCTTTCAGCTGTAAGTCACTGAATACTGTTGTGTACTCAAATATTTACGTTTACATTTAAATACAGATCGTACTTTACCTTTGTTACGAGCTATCCATTACAAAAGTAGTAAAATCTACAAAATATATTAAAAAGAGAAGAGAGAAAATATTTTATTAAGAAGGTGTACAAGTTAGGTATTTAAGGTAGGTAAGTCATGCGTAAAAGGCGACAGTACTTACAATTCCCTAAAGTTGTCAAGATCATGCAGGACGGCAGGATCCAATGGAGCGGGGATGCAAAAACAAAAAGAGATAATAACAAATATTCATTATACCTACCTGTACTAGTGGGTTCTATCGGTATATGTTACAGTAAAGACATAATACTTGATTTTATGTTTAAAATTTTACACACAAAATACGCATTAACAATAAATACTTCTAAATTAAATTCTACAAATGTTATTTATCAACGATATTATTTTTATACACTTGATTATTACTTTACTAAAACTGCGTTAACTAATGATTTGGGTCCTAAACTTTGTATCTAATGAACAAATTACTTACAAATTTTAAATCAACGATAGGTTGGAGTCTACCAAACAATATAACTATGGCATATAATGAAGCTTACCAGACTATCACAGTACTCAAAACAATGCTCGATTGCACACAGAAAAACTTTTAAAGAACGTGCTCAAATTGATTATACCGTAGATTCTATGAAACGGAAGGTTATATAATAAAATAAAGGACACACAAAGATGGATAATAAAAAGAAGAAATAAATAAAACGCTTCATTTTACCTTCATAGCCTGGTTCCCATTAAAATGGAGCGGAAAGTCAATTATGTGATTGAAATTGTGTTTCTATTAGCTTACAGTAATATAGGTATAGTTGAAAGAATGTTATGTGAAGTGTAGAGTATGTAGTCAAGTAGCAGTACATCATTATGTGGACAACACAAGAAGTGAAAATCTATAGAGTAAACGTCAAGCGAATATTGCTAACCTTCTTCTTAGCAACGAAATAGCTAATACACAATAATCCCTCCACCATTAATGCTAAGATCCTTTTTAAACAAAAGACAATTTCAAGGATCATAGCTTTCTAAAAGTTCACTCACCCTAAGGAAATCGATGACGGTAGTATCGACGACCATGAGTGGTCTCTGTATAAGATGGACCACTCCGTTTTTCACTGGTATGTTGGCTCTGACAATGTCAGCTAGAACCACGCCTCGGGCATGCTTTGCGTCGCCAGCAACGGTGTTGGACTTTACGTAGGCTATAAAAAAATAATATAATTTAAAATCTACTAATTTTATTCATTTTGGTTTTGTAAATTGGTAAACAATTACAGCGGTATTCTTGATGTGCATCTTTGTGACCCATTTGGTAAGTGCTATTTTCGAGAGAATAACCATTAACCTATGTATACAACGTGGGTTTTTTTATATCCTATGGGATATCAAAACTCTAGGGTATAAATGAGACCATATCAAAGAATCAACTGGCATATGAATTATTTTTCAATTGTCTTTATTTTTTTTTGTTTTCCTTTTTCAAAATAATTCGATAAATTCACGATTAATAATGTAAAACACCCTTACGCGAAATATAACAACGTAAATATATGATGTCATTTGAAATTCGATCTTTTTCTCACAACTTTACTACACTACTACGAAGTTTGGCAACGTCGTAAGCGTAAAGATTTGTCATACTGGTGACAATTTTTGACCTAAATTAATTATTGATTGAAGATATCTTCGAAACCATGCACTTTTGGACCACATATTCTAGGAATGTTAGTGTTATTTTTCCTTATAGAATATAAACCATGAAAATGTCATCAATATGGTTTACTCTATACAATGTGTTGGTTATGAAATATCAAAAACAACACATTGTATAGAGTAAACCATATTGGATTCTTCCTTATTATGTTGTAGATCAATTTTAATTTTTCTTTTTAATGTTTTATTTTTCATTTGATTATTATTACTTTTAAATACAAAACTATGAAACTAGCGTATAATGACGAATACGCGTCTATGAAGCTACGCGTCCGTGGACGGTAGGCCTCAAAATCTACTTAATTATGACTGTTCAACTATTGGTCTAAACACAAAACTGCGATGCGATGTCGCATCGTTAAAATATACAACGTACGACGCATCGCATAAACTTTCGAATTGATTCGCATCGCACATTGTATGGTCACCTGAACCTTTGCCGCATGAAATCGCATAGCAGCGACGTCGTATCGCAGGAACCTACGATGCGACGTCGCGCTGTATCGCATTACATTACAGTTTTGTGTGGTAACCATATGAACAGTCATCATGAATAAGCTTCCACCTGGAAATTTGAATTGAAATACAATAAAACCATAGGAGGTAATACAAAACGTTCCTCGCTATACGAGGTTTGAACGCGGAAAGTACACACTTGGCTGCACCATTAAATTCGTCATGCCAATTAGCGTCATACATCACAATAGAGAAGTTAGAATTCTTGACAGACGAACGAACGTATTCCTTCAGCGTTCCCTTATACAAGCAATTACCCTGTCTGAGTTTGATTAATTGAATAATTGATTCACTACTGTGAACATGCAAGCTTGTCAAAATGCAGGGCTGGCTTCAACCGTTTCGAGGCCCTGGGTGGCAAATCTTTGTGAGGCCCTCTTTTTTTTTTAGTTGGGTTAAAGTCTCTAATGACAAATTCCGCTCTTGGGCGGAACGAGAGATAGAGTCAGACTTATACTGACTAAAAACTCCTGTTCCTTCGTTGCCTTCGTCCCAGGGCTCCGGGTTTTGTTTTCACACTACCCATTTTACCAGTAGGCTTCAACCCTGCTGGGCCCCTACGATTTGCTGACATCTCCCTGAGGCTCTTGTCTTTTTTGCAAAGTATGTAAATCAAAACTACATATTACTTATGCAAAACCTAATAAAAAAGTACTATATGAATTTATTTTAAAAGATATATAGAAATGCACAATATATTGTTAATACGACAAAGATGTTTAACCTATTTACTAAATGTCTCAAAAGATATTTACACAGATTTGAAAATTATGTTTACTGCTTTTCAGTAATCTGGTAAATTGGCTACATTTTTTTTAGCATTGTTTTTTTGTCATTGTCGGCCTTTTAATGTTCCCACTACTGGGACTCAGGCCTCCTCTCTAGGAGAGGGAATGGGCCGTAATCCACCACGCGGGCCCAGTGCGGGTTGGTCCCAGTGCGGGTTCCCATTATTTTTTAATTGTTATAAACTAGTGCTTGACTGCGATACCACCTGATGGTAAGTAGTGATGCAATCGTTGTTGGTGAGGCAAACTAGTTTATTAAGAGCCTATCATCACACATTAATTATTTTCATTTGATGTTTAGGAAAAGCTGAAAACAATCTCGTGCCAATCGAATTGTAAAATTACATAGATGGATAAGTATACTACAATGAATTTAAACTTTATTATGAAAAGTAAAGGCAGGATAAAATAAAAATTATAAATATTTGCTTTTTTTTTCTAATCTTATTGTTGCGCAAGGTCGCTACAAAACCGAGGCCACAAAACGGTTGCCCCGCTCACCACACCCTAAGACCGCCACTGTCAAAATGGCAAGTCAATGGCTTCACTTGATTTCTAGTCCGGGAGGTAGCGTTGCATTTTATGAATTTTAATGATTAACACGAATAAGATTAAGAGAACAACATGACAGACTTTTTTCTGATGTTGATACATCTGGGAACGATGACGATAGCGATGATGGTATCGATTACGAATAATTCTATATCGATTTCTGGCTTTTTATCTCTTTCTTAAAATTCAATTTATATTAGTTTATGTTATTTCCATTTTACTCTCCAATTTATTTACCGTTCGTTAGGTAGACTTATTTTCATTCGTACACTCTCAATAAATAAGGTTCAGTTAAAAACCAGCGCCAGACAGCTACCTCGTAGTTGTCTGGCATTTTCGCTGAACTGGACCTTTTTAGCGCTAGCGTGAGACACATGATGTTAGTTTTTCTGTTTTCTAAGTTTTATTATGTTTTTCTACATTGTATGTGCGCCAAATATTTTTTTTTCTTTCTTTCTTTTTTCTTTTATTTAATATTATGCATTTCTTCCATCTATGCAAAATATTTTCGTACGATATTAATACATACGAATAATATGTACCTTTAGTGCGTCAGCTGACGGTCTTTCCACTGCTACCCACGCAGCTGATTGTAGTTTTCGTACTACTTGATAATTTGAACAATAACATAGTTAAATTTCATCCGGCGTACTATAACTTATTTCTACGTGTTTCTTTTACAAGTTCATGCGAGCGACTGACGCATAATCCCCTTCCACCATGCAGCTGATCATTTTTTTTCATCTCAGTATGATGTAAAATATTTATGAAAAAAGATTCAGCGGGCGTATTATAACTTATTATTTTTTTTACCAATTCCAGAATGGGTGGTTCCAGAAGTGGCAAACCCGTACCCACCGCTACTTGAGCAGCTGATGATGGTTCACTTATTGGTCAAAGATCAACCATCAATGACAATATCAACTGGCTTAACATGACTTTTTCATTTACAATGCTACCTCCCGGACTATTCATGGTATGGTTTGATTGTGATTTTAAATAAGTCAGCTGTTATGTTATTTGATACTTCCTTAACAAGATATTTTTATCCGTGTTCTCTATTTGAACAAGTCGTTATTGTTTTCTTTTAAATTAAAGAAGAGTATCGTTTTGACTTGAAAGTATTTTTTTAGCCTAACATTTCTTTGAAGCGCGTCTTATTTTGTTTTCAGAAAATATTAGTTACAAATTAAACTTATTTTATAAAGGCGAAAGTTTGGAAGTAATGTATGTTATGTATGCGTATAATTGTGTGTTTGTCTTTAAAGCTTAAACGGATGAACAGATTTGAACGATACTTGATGCACAGTTTTTTTTTTTTGGTTGGGAAAATCATCTTTTGACAAATCCCGCTCTAACTAACTAAAAACCCACCCCTGTTCCTCCTTTGCCTTCGTCCCAGGGTCCCGGGTTTCACTTTCACACTACTTGGACTTGCTGCACGATTGGGATCGGACCTAGGATTTTTTTTGTAAAGGGAGTATGTTCCCTTTTAATAACGGCAAAAGCTAGGCTGCGGGATAGTTCGATAGATTTACTACGGCTCTAGAACGTAAAGGTCACCTGAAGGAACCCGGGTGGGTTTTGTCAATAAAAGTCTGATGGGAGTATATCTCGCTCAACCCAGAACGAAAGAAGTTATTCAATGATTTTAAGTCGGTTAATACAGAAAGTTTTACCACAAAGTATATTGTATATTGACTTAGAGCTGTAGGTAAAATCCTGCTAATATTCCAAGCGCGAAAGTTTGTATGTATAGATGTTTGTTACTTTTTCACGCAAAAACTTATAATAATAATAAGATTTATTTATTTTCTCACCACAATACATCGCAATTACATTTTCTAGGGAAAAGGTAGATACAGTAAGCATATTGTGGGAGACTGGTGCCTGAATTTCAAGACACCAAGGCGCCCCTAGGTTTTATTAACACTTTTATATTAACCTAATGCTCTAGCAAAGAGTTGTCGCGATTATTAAGATTATTTATGTTATAAATTCTATATAGTGCACTACTGAATGGATTTCGATGAAACTTGGTACACTAGTAGACCATGTCCTAAAATAGTACATAGGATACTTTTTATACCGGGAATATGTTCCATTGGGATAATATTCTGCTATCACGCGGGAAAAGCTGCTGGCAGCAGCTAGTGACCTATATTATTACTAGCTTCTGCCCGCGGCTTCGCCCGTGTGAAAGTAGGTTTCTCTATACAAACTATAGAACCTCATTTCACCCCTTTAAAGGTTGAATTCCCAAAAAGCGCTTCTTAATGCTTACTTACGTCATAAAAAAAAACCTTGTGCAAATTTTCATGATTCTAGTCCCAGTAGTTTTGACTGTGCGTTGAAATGTCAGTCAGTCAGTTTCTCCTTTTATATATATAAATTATCTAGTTGATCAAATGTCACCTGTTATCGCGGAATACGCTTGAAAGCTTGCCCTTTTGCCTGCATTTGTGTCTAGCTAGGTTATAACTTAGTTCAGCCAAAAGGTCAAAGATTTTCAATCTATTATAAAGACTGGATTTCTCGTTCCCTGTGGTTGGAGACTTTGTGCATTTTATTCTGCTGGTATGGGTTTTGTTTGAGATTTAAAAGTATGATTTACATAGCTACGAATATAATTGTGATTTAACAGTTTTCACTTCGATAGGATCTATCGGAAAATAATGCGTTAAATTAATTACAATCTTTTGATAGTTTACAATCCTGCGAGATAGATTACAATCTAACGGTATTTACAATTTTACGGTGACGTATATTAAACGAAAACTGGCTGATTGATAAAACAACGCACAGCTGAAACTACTGGATCTAGATACGTCAAATTTTGCACAAGGCTTCATTCTATGACGTAAGCACTAAGAAGGGTTTTTGAAATTTTTTCTTTTAAGGGGGCGAAAAGGGGAAAATTCGAATGTATGCTAAATTTTATTCATTGGGTCTCACATGCTTGAAACTTAACATAAATAATAACCCAAGTAAATAAAAAAGTATTTTTTTGTCCGTTTTTGAAAAAAAATTGTCGTCATTTAGAATTTAGATTAAATTTCCAAGGTTTCTATTGTTATATTTTTTACTTTTTAAATTTTTGAGTAAATTATGAAATGTCAAAGTTCATGCTTAATAGCAGATTTTCGGAGGTCTGTACTGGATTAGTTTTACACAAATTTATAAATTGATTTCAACAGAAGCCTAGACAATATCCACAAGATACTGTGTTTCCAAAATATCTAATGAAAAATGTGTAATAACGTCATAATTGCGTTATATGAAAAACTGAAAATGAATGTCGAGTTGCATCATCTCCCCACGAGTAATATTTTTTATGAAAATATTCTCACGAACAAATTACATAGTTACTGGCAAAGTGCTAGTTTTCCATAAAGACTACTGCAGGTCACGTCTAGTTACCAGATATTAATGTGGCTTTTTTTAGGTAGGAAGGCATTCAATGTCTTCTGCCGCTTTAGGGTGAAGCGCAAGGGCGTGGCAGACTTTTACCGGCGAAAACCTACTCCTATATTCCTTATTTACCTCACGTTCCAGGACTCCGGGTTTCGCTTTCGGAAGCAAACCCATGGCCCCAGTAGGCTTTGGCCCTTCTGGACCCCTACGGTTTTGCTGACATATCTTTGATACACGTGTGGAACGCTACGCGCCGTCGACGACTCAGGCTCGTGCCAGACGGTTACCGGACGGCCGGACAGCGACCAGATATTAATGTGGCTAGATCATCATACTTACTTATCTCATCCTTCCCATTCATGACGGTGCTGAACGAGATGATAACTTTGACATTGTCTCCGAAGGCCAGGGTCTCAAACTCCTTGGTATCAGGAGTGGCATGAGTGAACAACACATGGTGGGGAATCACGTGCCCATCTATGACTTTCTCATCTAACAAATCCGATCTTGTTGTGGGCTAAAAAGAAAAATAGACTTTATTTTTGTGCCGATAAGAAAGATTATTGCTGTCTACTTTCGGAATAACATATACCTTTACCTTGAATCCTTCGTCAACTGGAATGAAGAACGTGTGCCTGCCATCTGAATCGAACACTTTGCTCTTTTTCAGCTGGTTCACTTTTTGTCTGAAGGATCTGTGGAAAAATACATTACGATATAGACTTCAAAATTTTTCACACTGTGCCTGAAAGAGCTATGCTCGAAGTTTTTTTCTGTGATCGAATCAGGAATGAAGATGTCTGCAGAAGAACTAAAATTACCGACATAGCTCGAAGAAACGCAAAAATTAAGTAGCAGCGGGCAGAACACATTGCTCCATTGCCTGTCGGCCCCATTATTCTAAATAATGGGGCCAAAAGGCTCTAGATGTGAAACACGCATGTGGCGACACTTGGGGGAGGCCAATGTTCTGCACTGGACATCTTTCCGCTAAAATGACGATGATGACTGGAATTTGAATCTTTATTTTCGGTTCATTTGTTTATTGAATTTGTTAGACAATTACATGAAATGTCCATCTAACAGCGTAATATTTCATGAAATGGCGCCATTACACGAAATGGCCGAGCAATTCAATGACTAATTCAAAGATCAAGTTACGGCACAAACATCATATTAACCTTACGAAAGGATTTGATTTGCATGTTCAGCTGGGCTACCTTGAGCATCATCGGACGATCCAAAAACAAGAAGTAGCTCGTGAAATTTCAATTGTCGTAAGTTTTTAGCATTTTGCAGTTTAGTATCTACTTGATACTAAACTGCAAAATGCAACTAACTTTGTATGTTGAAAAAACATAATTGACGGGCGTAATATCTATTTATTTATGGAATAACTGGCTTCTGCCAGCGGCTTCGCCCGCATGAAGATAGAGTTCTCCATACAAACTTTGAACCCCCATTTCATCCCGTTAGGAGGTAAATTTTGGAGAACCCTCTCTTAGTGCTCGCCTACGTCATAAAAGGAAGCTTTGTGCAAAATTTCACACTCCTAGCCCGAGTAGTTTCGGCTGTGCATTAATATGTCAGTCAGTCAGTTTCTCCTTTTATTTATATAAATAGATAATCACCAAAATCATCAACACAACCCTCCCCGTACGTCTTACCCTATTGAATGGCTATTTCATAAAAAGTCTTTCAATAGGGTAAGCAAACTAAGAAGGTTTGTATTGATGACTAGTTGACCCGGCGAACTTCGTACCGCCTTATAGTCATGTCGTGATACCTTTTAGATAAACTGTTAAAGGATAACCCCATCTATTGGCATTATCAGAACAGCATAATTCATTTTATAATGACATTTAAATTAGAGATGGCGTTGTATTCGGATTTTTTTTCGTGATTTTTTTCCATTTTTTCTCATCGTTTAAACCTTCCCTAGACTATCATAAATATTTCAAGACCAAAATTAACCAAATCGGTCCAGCCGTTCTCGAGTTTTAGCGAGACTAACGAACAGCTGTTCATTTTTATACATATATATATACATAGATTTAAATGATTATTATTGTGTAAAGCCACTTATGCTACAGCCGCGAATCATATTTTAATAAACATAGAACCTGAGAATGACTTGTAAAATGCAAAAACTTAAGAATTTAAATTTCGCGGCTACTTTGTAGCATTCACCTTAACCGACTTAAAATTAAAGATGTCTACTGTAATACACTTTAGTATAACCTTGACCCACTCGCAATAATTCACGAACTCAGAATTCCAAATTCATTAAATTCGCTACAGAATTCAATTCGAATTCCTGGCGTGTATTGCCAGCCTTAGTAGATTGCATTAGAGATAGTCGCTACTAGTAGCACTGTAATAGTGTTGTTTGTTTCGCGAACTCAACGTGCGAAAGTTCAATGCAACGATAATTCGGTTCGCCGCGAGTTTGGTGGTAATTGAAACGCTCGCAAAGTAATTAAGTTCGGACTTGTTTCATTTTCAGACTTAATTTTCAGCTTTTTTAGAAGCATTTTTCATGTATACCGTGTACTTAACTTTTGAGCACAATTACGATGCGAACCAGGCTTGTGTAATTGTTCATTAAATGGAAATTTTAAAACCAATTTGCTCATTATTTTCTACGAATAATTGCATAATTTCAACTTGCTTGTAGTTTAATAATTATTTTACCTGAAAACGATGTAAGTAGTGACCGACATAATTACTAAGGACTATGCTTTTCTTTTCTAACCCCTGAACCTAGGTCTTGTTCAAACGTAGGTACCTACTGTTTTACGCACCGTTTCATATCTATACATAAAAATAAAATCTGTAGAAGTTTTTAGTTATATGTGCATCACGTAAAATGTACGATAACAATGAAAGATAAGTTTTATACGTTAAAATTGTGTGTAACTTGGTATATTACTTAGGCTTTGTTTCATTGCAATCGGTTGTCTATATTTATTTATTTATTTAAACTTCATGTACAGTGGTGGTATATAGGCGGACTTAATGCCACAAGGCATTCTCTACCAGTCAACCATTGGGCTAAAAATAAACAACACTGTGGTAGGTGTGCACAATAAATAAATAAATTACAGATATTTGAAATAGGATTTAGTATCGTTAAATTAAGTGGCTTATAATAATAAAATACGTATGTATGCTAATATAATAAAGTAATAATACTACTACGATAAATATGAAATCATTACCAATTAAGAGAACAACAATTATGACGAAGACCGAACTAAGGTTATATCGAAAGATATACTACTCGTACATTCATTGACTGTTAGGCGGTACAAAGTTCACCGGGTCAGCGGTTAAGTATAAGATTGTAAAGCAAAGTTTGACTGTTACTAACAAAACGTCCTTAATATTAACTTACGTTAAACTAAAATTTAATCAGCTTAGTGTAGGTAACTTAGAAACAATCACAAACATAAATATCATAACGTGTAAACAAAATTTCTCTAGTTAAGCTCGACTTTGTACATGAATTGTCAAATCACTGTGTTTTAATATTAAGGACTTGGGTGGAGCGGGAGATAGTGTCAGACTTTTACTGACTAAAAACTCACTCCTGTTTCTTCGTTGCCTTCGTCCCAGGGCCCCGGGTTTCGCTTGCACACTACCCGTGGCCCCAGTGGGCTACGACCCTGCTGGGCCCCTACGATTTGCTGACATCTCCTTGAGGCGCGCGTGGGACAGTACGCGCAAAGGAAATTTATGGTGCGATTTTTACCTAATTAAAAAAAACACAAATAAAAATTACCTGAGTCGATGCTGTCCAATGTTAAAAAGATCTGAATGCTCCAGGAAGTGATAGGCATTAGGATTATAGACTGGGGAGCTAATAGAACTGGGTCCATGAGGCTGTAAGGGCAGCAATACTTGGTCTATAACGTGGAGAACCTGAAACAAAAGGATATAATTAAAATCATGGCAATAACTTTGTACTTCCTTGATTGAAGTAAGCAGTTAAATAAAACCAAATAAGTTTTAAGTAATTTAATTATTTTTTTCAGTGCGAAAATCAATTAATGACATCCCCCGCTCTTGGGCGGAGCGGGGGATGTCATTTAGTAGGAAGGGTATTCCGTGGCCCTGAAACACAATAGGCAACCGAAGGAACACTGGTGCGTTATAGTCAGTAAAAGTCTGACATTCTCGGGATCTTGCTCCATCTAGAGCGGATATAGTTACTTGATGATTTCTCAACTCAAAAACAAAAAGCTATATGAAGTTACCCCTTACTGGGGCCAAGGGTCTGCTTCTGAAAGGAAGACTTGGCCCTGGTATGAAAGGTAACGAACGAGCAGGAGCGGGTTTTTAGTCAGTAAAAGTCTGACACTATCTCCCGCTCCGCCCAAGGCGAGATATGTCAACAGATGATTTCCCACCAAAAAAAAACAGTATTTAAACAACCTAGTGAATAGGCTCTTAATAAACTAGTTCGCCTGACCATCAATGATTGCATCTCCGCTTACCATCAGGTGGGATCGCAGTCAAGCACTGATTCATATCAATTAAAAAAAAAACCTCTATGGCTTTGTTAGACGAAGCCCCATTTAGCCAAATTGTTTTTACAGTGGCAATCTGGGTCCGCAGCCGGTTAAGAGATTTCCAGATTGGCCACTGCAATTCGTGTCCAGACTTAAACCCACAATGTTCCATCGGTTGCCCTTTCGAGCAATCTGCAGCCGTGGCTTTTGAAAGAGTTACCGTGGCCCTTTTTTATTCTTGATAGGTTTGCGCTTGACCTGGAGCGCAAACGGCAACAGATGGAACGTGAGTTTTTTTTTAGGTTGTAAAACTATCTCATGACAAATAATCCCGCACTTGGGCGGAGCTGGAGATAGTGTCATATTTTTACTGACTAAAAACCCACTCCTGTTCCTTCTTTGCCTTCGTCCTAGGGCCCAGGTTTCACTTTCACACCACCCTGGGTGGGTTATTTGATAATTTTCCACACCAAACAAAAAAAAGTTATAGCGTGTTATCTATTGCTAATCTGGAAAACATACTTGCAAATAATTTCGCAGATACTCTGCATGACTTTCATCACGCCAGAGATTTCAGAATAAAGAAAACAATAGAAGATGTACGGCGTTGCGTTATCGGTATATGGTAGGCATCCCTCCCATACGCACAAAACGATTTGGGAACACATTCATAGTACGTAGGGCAAATAAGTGGAACTCCCTGGCCCCTGATTGCAAGCTGTTGATACCAGCAACATCAGCCCCCCTAGCCAAGTTACGATCGTTTCGTTTGCGTCGAACACCTCGAGTAGGCCACGCCTCCGATACCTTTGTTCTGACGTCATCTCAAAGCTCAGTCGCGTGGTCCGAACAAAGGAATCGGAGGCGAGGCCTACTCGATGCGTTCGACGCAAACGAAACGATCGTAACTTGGCTAGGGGGGCAGGGTCTTTAAGTCAATAATGGTCACTTCTAGACAAGCGTGCTCCATTATCAACCACATCGTGTGTCACCATCAGATGAAATAGTGGTCATGCGCGACCCTAACAATAATAAAAAAAAAAGTAAACATTTACCAGCTCTGTATAGATGGCGAGTCTCCATGTAACCTACATAGTAATTATACACATTAGTAAAATTTATCTATCCATTATTTGTATAGCTTTATAATATACAGGCTATGGCAAATAATCACAATAGTCCATATCCCAAGCCAGGTTCAAAATAAACAATTTCACATCAATCATGTTGGAGAAATAAAATTAATTTATTCATCAAAAGAAACACGAAGCAAATAATTTTCTTGCTCTTGTCAAAGGAAATCAAAGATAATAAAATAATTCAAAAGAAAAAGAAAATTATTCTGATATAAAGTTCTGTCTCGTTAGTTAAACCTTTTTGTTCACAGTGAACTGTGAATAAAATTGTTGAGATGAAAATAGTTTTTCTTATAAAGAAAAAGTTTTCTAGTTTCTAAGTGATTTTTGGCGTGAAGAACTCATTATTAGTGTTAATAAATAGCGTGTTGGAAGGCTCTTGGATCCCGTCCTGGGTCCGCTTGACCTCTGACCCTGATTGTTGTTCCTTCCTCTTCTAATTAGTCTGGCTTGGAATTGGGTTACGCACTTGATAGTTATTGCTTCAACATTATTGTTTATTTGTTTGCTCCAAATCGGTATTTATGTTTTTCTAGGATTCCTCGTATTTTTTTCCTTCGATAATGTCAATTCGAGTATCAGTGTTAATCTGACTTCAAAGCATTAATATTATATATTTCTAGATATTTTAGAGACCATAAATATAATTTAAGTTATGTAAGGCTGAAAATTATAGTGTTTTGTGCGAACTTGATAGCTTAAGCAGTCAGAAAATGATTATTTTAGTTCATAAAATAACTAAATTTATTTTAAAATAAATTTTGTTTTTTATTTTCTTTTTTAATAAGCAAAATACTAATCGCTATGATATTACGCCTTATGGTCATGTAAACTAAAAAGTGTCAACTGTTAAATGATGAACTGACGTCTATAAGTTACTTTAATTATTATCAGTGCCTTTGCATACATGACTAACTGACGTCATGAGTACAGAGCCACATGGCATCCACTTGCTTATCAAATCACACGCGAAAATATAAAATGTAAAATTTAAGTGCATTTTTAACCGACTTAAAAAAAATGAGGTGGTTATCAATTCGGTTGTAATTTTTTTGTGTGTTACCTCAGAACTCGTAGTTTATGGACTGATTTGCAATTTCTTTTGTACTTTTAAAGGATATGCTTCCAAATTGGTACCATTTTTTTCTAAATCCAGTTCTAATGATGGGATCCATGAAGAATCGAGAAACACCGACTTCAATATTATAGTTATTTTGATCGTTTTAGTTTTTTTTTTTTGTGTATACGGTTAATTTTTTTGGATTTTTTTTCTAGCACTTGTCGATTGAATAAACAAATTATGTTTTTTAGTAGTTTATTAACTTCTTAACCTTTCAAATACCGTAATTAGAGACACAATAGAAAGACAAGGAGAGAGCGAACGGCGTTCGCTTGGAGTTTAATTAATCGAGGTTGAATTAAGACACTTTTCATAAATAATTATAATCGCCATTTAAAAGTACAAAAACGGAAAGTCAAAGACAAGAATTTACCTATATACATACTAGGCGGTCGCATCCTTCTGCGAAGCAGTAATGCTAGCAAAGGAGGCGGCCGATCGCTTGAGACAACGGTCCTCACGCCCTAACCGCCGCCGGGATTCCGATCCTGATTTCAGGCCACCTTAGGCGCGGGCGAGTAATGGGTGGCTCGCCGTCCGACCGTCCGGTAACCGTCCGGACCGAGCCCAAGTCGTCGACGGCGCGTGCTGTTCCACGCGCGCCTCATGGAGATGTCAGCAACTGTAGGGGCCCAGCAGGGTCGAATCCTACTGGGGCCACGGGTAGTGTGAAAGCGAAGCCCGGGCCCCGGGATGAAGACAAAGAAGGAACAGAAGTGGGTTTTTAGTCATTAAAAGTCTGACACTATCTCCTGCTTCGCCCAAGGGCGGGATTTGTCATTAGATGATTTTCCCACCTAAAAAAAAAACCTACATACATACTCGTATAAGTTTGCACGTAACTGGCGGATTATAATAAAAAGTCTTTTTATGCGAATTTCTCTCGCATGGCACGGTCTAATAAAAATATGTTTTTAGCAGCAATCAGCCAAATGTTTTGGTTTCCTGAATCAGGCAAGTAATCACGTCGTTCAAGCTTGCCTGGGTTCAATTTTACCCGCTATATTATTCGTATAAGGAACGTGCCAAAACTCTGTCGCTATATTGATCGTTGCGGACTTTTTGGCACAACACAATGTGACTGGTTAAACAAAAAATATAACCCGTTTAGATTTTTCCGAATATCCCGAATAAGCTCCTTGTTTCCTTGATTTGGGTAAGGCTATGTTATTGGGGTAGTGATTAATTGGGTAAACAGCAATATAATAATATCGGAGGATGTAATAAATATCGATTTTTCTAAGCCACTTACGGAGCAACTCTTTTTTAGTTTTAGTGTTTCGTAATAAAAATGAAGCGCGAATTTATGGGTAATAAAATCTACCCCTTTTTTTTGGGTGTCAAATCATCAAATAACTCTCACGCTTTGGGTGGAGTAAAGTGGGTTTTAGTGAGACTTTTACTGACTAAAAACCACCCGTGTTTTTTTAGTTGTCCTTTGCTTTCGGCCGCGGTAACTATTTCTAACAATTCCGCCTTAGAATGTGATAAAATTACTTTCACATGCCTGGATGTATAAAATTGTCCTAAGAAAACCTACTCCCGGGATCCTATGTGCATATTTCTTGACATTATCTATCCCTATACCAAGTTTCTTCGAAATCCATTCAGCCGTTCGACCGTGAAAAAGTAACAAACGTACACACACTCACAAACATTCGCCTTTATACTATTAGTGTTATTATATCATCTTTGAAAATGAATGGCTAAATGAAAGAAAGAAAGAACATACGTTTATTCCTACCTCACACATATATTATATAATAGAAATAAAATAAAAAATAACATTATAAAATCTGTGCAAGTCCAAAAAGACGCCTAACTCAGCATATGCTTCAATATGTAAAAACGATAAATAACACAACGCTGGTAGGTATTCTGTTAGGGTCCAAGGTGATGCCACGGTCACACACACACCAAATAATAAATAGTAAAGAAAACATAGATAAAAAGCGTGAAAATGTTAAATAAATATTAAAAATAGTGCATACAATATTCAATAAATAATGAACCATTATAGACAGACGCCTGTGTTGTGTGCTGTAAATATACGGCTAAACGCAAAACCCGAGAATGAGTGAACTAATTTGAAATAACTTTTTTTAAACGCCTTATTAGTAATGCCTTTGGAAGGTCCTTATAGAGAGAAAAAGCCGTAAAAAAACATATGTTTCTTTAGCATTCAAAGTGTTCCTAACTGTCAATATTAGGGTTAGCTGCCAATTACGTCTGTACCCGATAGACGTAGAAAATGAAACTTGCTTTTTCAGAGGGTTGTTCGAATGAAAAACCTACACCTACAGCGAAATAAAATGGCTATCGGCTTTCGTCGATGTTAAAGTATTTGAATAATGATGCAATTGATGAAGCTATGATTGAATTTAAATAAATTCCACCAACTGCATCAGACTGCTTAAAGTGACTTGTTTTAGACTTTTCCGTTGCTTTTTTGCGGTCAAGTTTTTTGACATGGCATAATAGGTTTACTAAAGATAAGCATAAAATATATTGTCATAATTTACATTGGCATAACGTTTAGAATAATAATCATTACGCATAATATTATTAGGCATAAATGCGATAATCCTTGTTGCCATAAATACTGCTGGCATAATAATAATGAAGCATAATTTTATAAAGCATAATATTATAAACGCATAATGATATAATCACATAATGCTCTTTGAAATAAATCTAATAAACCCTGATAAATAACTCCAAACGGTAAGTTGTAGACACTATTTCACCGCATTGATTATCATTGCTCCAATGTAATGCGTAGGCGCTTTACACGGCGGCAGACTGATAGGTAGGTATCAGAAACTATTTAGTGACGGTGGTTATTGTTTGCTGCTTACACCTTGTGCGTACAACTTGCTTAACTAACCTAACCTAACGTAAAGTCCCTGCGATACAGCAGGCAGGGTTTCCTTCGCATGGCTGGAGTGTGCTTTTAGCCGATAGAACTCCACTACTCTACCCAAACTGCCTTATTATAGGGCAGTCTGGGTGTCCATGATGGATTTCCCACTCCTGCCACAAAAAAAAACCTAACCTAACCTAAGGATAAATTTAAAATTATTGGTTACATACACCCAATTATAACTTTTTATATTTAGGCAACTCCAACATAATGCCAAAGTATTATTATGCTAATAAAAGTTATGCGAAAACATTATGCCTTAAAATTTTATGCCAAGAGGTGTATTTATGGCATAATATACTCTACATGACTAAATCACGAAAAAACATTATTTGTCGCCAAAACGGTCACTTTATTTTTTTTTATAATTGTGATGTACGCAGTCACCTTAAACAATTAAGATTTGAAATAAATTGTTAGTAGATACATCGCGTAATTTTAAGTTTCAGAAGAGCGAAGTGCCCTAACAAAGGCAATTTTTGTCTAAAAGGTAATGTCAACCACAAGATGTAGTACAAATTTTGTGAATGGAAAATAAATTATTTGTATTTGTACTTTGATGACAAAGACGAATCACACCAATAATCTCAAGCTAAAATGCAACAAGCCTATTAGGCTCTACGGACGTACCAAAGTAATACAAACACACATACAATCTAAAAACATTACCCTTCTTCCAGCGCAGTCGGGTAAAAAATAACATCAACCGATTCGATTTTCAAACATAACCCTAATCCGACCAGATTGAACTAAGCAACTTTATTAAATTAAGTTAAAGGAGTTATCGAAGTATCTCTTCGAAATAATAATTGTGTTATGTCTTTGCCGAAGACACCTGACGATAACTATAAATCTCGAGGGAGAGTATTATTGGCATTCGTAATACAGTGAGAAAATCCGGGCTTACTTTGCGGAAAAAAAACCTTGAAATTCTTATTAAGTCGGGATGTAATAAAAGTTATGAGTATACATGTCGATGGATGGAGAGGGACAGGGAGACCAAAGAAAAGATGGATGGATTGTGTGAACAGTGATATGAAAGAAAAGGAAGTTGTAGTATGACGGTTGACAGGATAGAATGGAAGAAAAAAACGTGTTGCGCCGACCTCAAATAAGATGGGACAAGGGCAGGAAGATGATGAGATGATGATGTAATAAAAGTTTTGTGTTGTTGAACTTTTCTAACTAAACCATTCTACCAGTAGGTTTTTAGAAAACCAACTTCTGTTAGTGGTTTCACACGCGTGCAAGCAGAAAATTATCCCAAGAGAACATACTCCCTTGATAAAAAATTATGTCCTAGGTATTCCAGAACCTAGTCTACTCATGTGAAAAACTTTGTATAAATCCGTTCAGCTGTTTCAGCGTGATGGAGTAACAAAGTATCCACACACACACACATACATATATACAATATTGGTTGCCATACAAAAGAACGCGACGATAGATTGGGATGACCAAGGGGTCAGGTCAAATATCAGGAGTTAGAATATAAGGATTCTGCTCCTCAAATAGGAGCAGAACTTCTGATAATTCCTGTTGATAGCTGTAACCTAGGGGTAATTTAAGTTATACTTCTAAGCAAGCGACTCAAGAGGTTACTACTAAGCAAGCGAAGGTTTAAAGTTACCCAAAGGGCAATGGAAAGGGCTATACTCGGAGTTTTTTTTTAAATGGCAGTTGGCAGGGCAAATTACTCAAAGAACAGGACGATCATTGGGGCGGAAAGGCTCTCGAGTGGCGACCGTGTACCGGAAGACGCAGCGTTGCAAGACCTCCCATAAGATGGGCTGATGACTTAGTGAGGGTCGCGGAAATTCAATGGATGCGAGACGCATAAGACCGGTCATTGTGGCGACGCTAGGAGGAGGTTTATGACCAACAGTGTCCTTCATCATCGGTCTCTTTCCATCTAGTGAGATAGAACTCAAACGCGACAATAATAAAAATAAAAGAAACACTTACTTGTAACTTATTATTCCTGTTTACAGCTTGATAAGATCTGGAGACGTAAACCTTGGCGTTGTTTACATAGATGTCGTCGTGCATAGCTCCGCGCCGCGTCGTCACCCACAGTGGAGGGTTGCCGTCCAGATCCGTGGATATCGCATAGTCCATATTTGAGAGCGTGGTCGCCAGATTTGCTGGAAGAAATTGGTATTGTTAGTTCACGCCTTAGTACACAAGAAGGAAACAAGGAAAATTATAAAACTTATTTTTTGTTTAAGAGGGCACATTGTACACACAATCTATAGACTTGATCTTGTTACAAAAAATGGCCAACTTTGGCGACCTTATTCAGTGAAAATGAAAAACCGGATTTTCCATTCAGAAGCGAACCCATGGCCCTAGTACGCTTTGAACCTGCTGGGCCCCTACGGTTATCTAACATCTCCTTCCATGCTCGTGAAATACTACGCGCCGTCGAAGACTTGGACTTGGTCCGGAGGGTTACCGGTTGGTCGGACGGCGAGCTACCCATTGCTCGCCTACTGCTTCACAGAAGGAGGCGATCGCCTGCCACTTCTCCTCGCTTCGGACCATGGCCTGTGCGGTCCGACGCGAGAGATCGTTGCCACCGATCGTCCTCACGAGGACACGGCGGTACTCTACCCAAGCGGTGCACACCTATCGCGATTGCGACTACAAGACCAACAATATAATTTAATTTTGTTACAATGTTTCAGCGAATATCAGCAGGCCCTTATTGTATATAATAACAAGGGGCTTTGGTAATAATTACAAGCAAACTGATCAAACTCAGCTGGTTATTATATTAACCTAGTTAGATTGTAGTCTATAGGCACCTAATATTTATTTTATAATATTTTGACTGGCCTATTGGTCTAGTGGTTAGTGGCCCTGACTGCGATGCCGGAGGTCTTGGGTAAAGAAAGAAAGAAAGAAAAAATGTTTATTCGTGTCTCACACAACCGTATAAACTAAAATTACACAATAAAAAAAGAAAGGTATAATCAGTGCGAGGCCAAAAAGGCACCTAACTCAGCATATGCTGCGTTCTTTATAACGATAAATAACACAGCGCTGGTATTCTGTTAGGGCCCGCTGTGATGCCACGAACACACTTTCGGGTACGATTCCCACTTAGGATAAACGTTTGTGTGATGAGCACAATCATTTGTTCTGTGTCTGGATGTAATTTATCTATAATATTTATGTATTTAATAATATTTAATTATGTTTATCAGTTGTCTAGCACTCATAACACAAGCTCTGCTTTGCTTGGGACTAGACTAACTACCCCCGTTCCTACTGTTGTTGTATTAAATTTTTTTTTTTCACAATTCCAACTATTATTAACCAAATATTCGTCCCAGAGCGAGTAAAACGAGCTACAAATTGTAGGGGTCTTCGATACTGACTGGTTAGGGTAGAAGGCTAAGGCGGGAGCGGAACAGAGCGGAGCTCCAGCCTTAGACTTTGAAATTTTTTTTGTAGCCATTTAGAAGACAATTTAGATTTTTAGAGGTGAACACTACTAAAAAGAAGTTTGTTTAAAAAAACTTCAAAGGCTAAAGCGGGTGCGGAACAGAGCCGAGCTCCCGCCTTAGCCTTTAATTTTTTTTAGAGTTGAATACTACTAAAAAGAAGTATGTTTAATTAGCACCCTTCATTAATTACTGCACCGAAATATATTTAATGGATTATATGAATAATCATGATACAATACACTATTAGGATCATATTCGTCGAGCAAAATATAAAGCTTCTGTCACGATCACGAACATTCTTTGCAACAAAACTTCGCTCCAGTATATTGTGCCATTTCTCAGGTCACAAAATCTATTTATCTTCCTGATAAATGACACAGTGACGCCATTATTAATATTTTATTCAAATAATGCGCGGGAGAAACCGCGTTTGACACTTAGCTCGTTCCATGACGATTATAATCGGATTATGTCAGCCAATATTGAATTAGAGGGGCTCCTTTATCAATCTACGAAAGCGATAGGCGTTGAATTATAAGAGGTTGTAGACTAAATCTAATTTAAGTCTTGCCTTTTCTGGGCAGGGCACATTGCTCGAAGAACGGATGGTCGATGGGGCTGAAAGTTTCTAGAGTGGCGACCGCACCCCGGAAAACGCAGCGTTGGAAGGACTCCCACAAGGTGGACCGACGACCTGGTGAGAGTTGCGGGAATGCGGTGGATGCGAGACGCACAGGATCGGTCGTTGTGGAGACGCTTGGAGGAGGCCTATGTCCAACATTGGGCGTCTTTCGGCGGAAATGATGATGATGATCGTCAAATAACTTCTCCCGTTCTGGATGGAGTAAGAAAAAGTGTCAGACTCTTACTGACTAAAATCCACCTGTGTTCTTTCATTTGCCAAGGAACACAGGTAGAAATTCCTGATAGAAAACCCAATAGTGACACTTTTTGGCGAGATCCGCTAGGTTGACGGGGCCCTCTAGGTTGACGGAGGCCGCGCCCATTTTTTTGAGGCAGAAAAATCATCTAATGACTTCTCCCGATTTATGGTGAAACGGGAACGGGTAGGCGTGTCAGACTTACTAACTAAAACTACACCTATGTTCCTTCAACTGCCTTTTATGTTGTAAGACCACGAGTATGAACCCTGGAAAGGTTCGAGGGCTTTATTTTTTTATTTTTATTGGGTGGGAAAAACATCTTATGACAAATCTCGCTCTTGGGCAGACCAAGAGATAGTGTCAGACTTTTATTGACTAAAAACCCACTCCTTTTCCTTCTTTGCCTTCGTCCCAGGGCCCTGGGTTACGCTTTCACACTAACCGTGGCCCCAGTAGGCTTCAACACGACATATCCTTGAGGCGCGCGTGGAACACGCGCCGTCGACGACTTGGGCTCGGTCTGGACGGTTACCGGACGGTCGGACGGCGAACCCCCGCGGAAGGTTGCCTCACGCGATCGACCGCCTCCTTTGCTAGCATTACTACTTCGCAGAAGGAGGCGACCGCCTGCCACTACTCCTCGCTCCGGGTCATGGGCTGAACCAAGGCCCGGATGGTTCTAGGGCTGTGGTGACTATTTAGAAAAACCCGCTTCTAGTTAACCATCACAACATAACACCATCGCTGCTCTCTAATCCCTTGAACCGGTCATATCCTGATTATATCGGAGATATTCTTAGTGTTAACTTCATATCATCAGCTTTCATTTCATTCGAAGTTTAATTAACATCTCGTCTAACGTTACCCGCAGTTCACGTGAAACAAAGTTAATATTCTAAACAATAAGCAGCGCGGTGACTCGTAGACATGTGGAATTAAAATTAATGAATGCCTGGGTGTCACGTAGACACAAGGTGAAAATCTAGCAGGATCGCTTTAATTTGGAGTTGCTGTACCTAAACTAGGTTTAGTTTAGACTAAACTACAAGGAGGGTTGACTAATAGGATAAGTTTCAGAAGTTTTGTCTTTGAGCTCGGGTAAAACAACACACGACTTTGGTGTACGTACCAAAATACATCAGAGAATGTTTTATGCAGATGCATTATAACCTAAAATAACTGTCGAGGGCCAACCCTACTTGAAACAGGGTCTCAACAGTTATTTACAGTAAAGGATGTCTTTTAAGCATGGTTTCAAGTCTAAAGAGAAATATGGTATTATTAACGAGCGGCGCGCGGCGCTATCGATTTTGTAAATAAATGATACATTTTTAATTAGAGAGGAGATTGATAAATATTTGATAAAAAAGGAAGTTTGCGTTTTTTTATGATTATTTTTCGTTATTCGTTATTAAATATTATGCGTTCGGCGCGAACGATACGATTGTAACTTGGCTAGGGGGGCAGGTCATCGGTTGACATAGGTAGAAACTTTTTTTGTGTTTTAAATATAATAGTTTCTGCCAGCGGCATTGCTTACGAAAAAGTAGATTTTTATGCAAACTTCATCCCTTTCTTTACTCCCTTAGGAATTTCAAATACCCTTTATTAATTTATTTACACACAAACACTTAAAATCGAAAAGAACAAGTATAAATAGTACAGTACAAAGGTCCTGTTTATTTCTAACTAAATTTCTTCCAGCAGACCTGCGACATGAGAGTTGGATGAGAAATTTAGACGTAGTGCGTATAAATAATTTAGAGATTTTTTTTTAAATTAAATATTAATAGACTATCTATATTATCTAAATTCCCTTTCTTATTATTTTATACAATTTTTTTGTGTTCTAGGTCCAAAATGTTTGGGTTGGGCGTTGATGAGTCTGTGAGTTAGTCAGGACTTTGATTCTTTTACAGATTGCAGTTAACAGTTCCTTAATAAAAATGTAAAAAATAAAATAATTAAGTACGTCATATCTTTATTGGGGCTGGTTTTTGAGATAAGAAATCAGCAAATAATTACTCTCAGTCTGGTTGGAACCAGAGCGCAATATTGTTGTCTACATTAGCGATCAATCGCCTTTATATGCCCACGACGACCATTCATGTTCGTCCGAATAATTCACGATTAGACGAACTACTCGGCCACATTTGACGCTATAACGCGACATTTGTCGCTATATCGGTATTCGCCGAATCCCGATAATGTGGATGCAGCATAAGGAAAAAAGTACGGGAGAAATAGTTTTGATGGTTTGATAGAGGCGGTCTGCATCCAAAATAATTTTTATCTTCTGTCGATTGTGAACGAACGTAGGTAATGCATTTGTGCATTATTGCGTACATTGTCGCGATTTATTGTTAAGGCTTATTTTTGAGATGAAAAATTCGCAAATAATTCCTCCCAGTCTGGTTGGAACCAGAGCGTATATTGGACTTTTACTGACTAAAACCCACCTGTGTTCTTTTAGTTGCTCAATGCATTTCAGGGCCGTGGTTTTAAAACTTTTCCATACACCAAGATATTGTGACTCTTGTTAAGTGTTAAGGCTCAAATTCAAATTAGTCTGACAAAGTCAATTTGTGAGAAATCTATCAAATACACCGTAATGATGAAAATAGAATTGGTTTATTATATTCAACAGTATTTATCACATAAAGTGCTGTTCACTTATCTCAGCCCATTCACCAACCATTTACCGACAACACCCTAGAAATACAAAAGATAAATGTGTTATCTGGGGCCACACGACTTCAATGGAGAGGCCTTACACACACACACACACCACAGGCCCACACGTCTTCACCCACAACATTTACGGTACAAATAGTTCGCATACCTATATGATAGAGCACGAGTGAGTCGTCCAATTCTCCGTTGAACCTCTGGAATGCCTCGTTTGTTGGCGCGAACAGAGTCATCTGTCGGTAGTGCAGGGTTGTGTTGGCCACCACATTGCGTTCCAACAGCGACAGAAACTGGGGACAAGAGAGAATTTTGGTTAGATTTACTTTACGCATAGATATTTGATTTGCATTTGAAGTTGATTTAATATGTTTGAGGTTTAGGCATCCTTAAGCAGCTTGTTGCGAAATATCCAAAGTTACAATGTTTACCAAAATAATTCTAATGCTATGTCTACATTACAGGTTGAACGAATTTATTACTCATTAAGAACAATACATAGTTTACTTAATAAAGAGGTTATAAAATAATAAATGTTATATAACATACAGCGATCGAGCTATTCTTAGTAAATTTTATCATAAATGCATTCTTTTTCATTTAGTTTTAAACACTGCAAGCGATTTACTGTCACTAATACTATTTGGTAGATTATTATATAATTGCATTATCATATTACATTATCGTGCGAATATTAGTGTCGCGTTGTTGCGATAAAAATATCATATTCGGGTATATGCAATATTGTTGTCTACATTAGAGATCAATCGCCTTTTTACGCCCACGACAATCATTCGTGTTCGTCCGAATACTTCACGATTAGACGAACTACTCGGACATATTTGTCGCTACAACGCTATTATTCGCCGAATCCCGATAATGTGGATATAGTATGAGGAAAAAAGTACGTGAGAAAAAGTTTTGTTGGTTTGACAGAGGCGGTCTCCAAAATAATGCTTTAGCTTCTGCCGAATGTGAACGAACGAAGGTAATGTATTTGTGCATTCATGCGTTGTCATTGTTGACATTGTCGCGATTTATATTTACGTACTAACAAAGGATAAGAATATTGTTACTAACCTACTATATCTTTGTTGTCTGTTTACAAATAATAATTATCTATAATATGTATGTATTTAGAAATATATAATTATGTTTATCAGTTGTCTAGTACTCATAACACAAGCTCTGCTTTGCTTGGAACTAGACGGCGTTGTGTGATAGTAAAAAAAAAAACCTTTTAGTCACACTTTAACGACTATGCACAAACTTTCTTTTTTAATAGATCTATAGCAATCAAAATATTTTCATTTTCTAATTCGATTACGTGGTCAGTTCTCTCATGCAGTAGCGTCTCATCATTTTTTACAAGTACTGGCCAAAGGACACCCGCAGTCCTAGAACGCAAAAGGTGAAGGACACAGATGTGGTTTAAGTCAGTAAAAGCCTGACCCCACTCCACCCAAGAATGACAGAAATTACTAGATAACTTCCCAACTCAAAAAAAAATGTGCTGGCAACATGACACTATATTAGGGGTCCTACTAAGTATTTGGAGGTAGGCGGAACAGAGAGTAAAGTCCCGTAAACCTCTGTTGAAAGAGAAGGATCCTCCGGCCAGACGGGTGTTATGTCTGATGGGCAACTGCCCCTGGTGACTTCAGGCTGTTCTATATGTCATAATCGCGCGGAGAACTTTAATTGCGCGATGCAGAATTAGTTCTTATGTGACGCCATAGATGTTGCTACAAGTATAGAACAACACCATATTTATATTCCAAAGTATGCTCATCTATGAATGTTTAACTCGCTATTATTTAATTTTTTTTTGGTGTGGGGAATCATCAAATATTTCCTTCCGCTCTGTGTGGAGTAAGAAGGAGTGTCAGACTTTTACTGACCCACCCCTTTTATATCAAACGCTACAGCTTACCATCATCTTGCGAACATATATTACTATTCCTGCTGGTGGATACAACATTTCTACCAAAATCGGTTTAAGGGACACAATAATTAATATGCAGTTATTAGGCTAACAGTGAGCCTGCTCACAATCAGCAGCTTATTATGCATCAAACCTCAGATATACAAAATGACGCGCAACGCACAATCTACGTGACGCTGCAACGTTGGCCATTGTCCCGCAACTTGCTCCCCAATTAGGCCTCATTTACGGAGACGCGGAGCGTCTCGCGTCTCGTGTGGCGTGGCGTCTCGCGGCGCGTCGGACGTTTTTTCTGTTTACGGTGGGGCGGCGCGTGAAGCGGCACGCATCATCGCACGCGTAAACACAAACTTATAACAATATACGACCATGTTCATAGAGAAGCGAGACGAGAAGCGTGGCGGTGCCCGCCGCGGCGAATCCTCTAGCGTGTAGCGAAGCACGCGGCGGGCATTGCGGCGGCGCACGCTCGCCTCGATCAAATCGACTAGTTTTATGTTGGCGAGAGATGGGAGCGCACGTGTCGCAACTTGCAGCATGAATGAAGAAAAATTGGAACATGCGCCGCCGCGATAAACGCCGCGTGGGACGCGTCGGTGCCATCCGCGGGCTCGGCCGCAAAAAACTCCCTAATTCAAACAAACACGTCTAAAATCGCTTCTCCGTAAACGCACTCATACAACGCCATATATTTGAATTCAGTGCGGGCCGCGCCGCTCAACGCAACGCGCGACGCCCCGCGTCTCCGTAAATGAGGCCTTAGGACGCATTCGCGTGACGCGGTACATATTGGACCATTTGATGGTGTTTCGTGTCATATTAGGGGACATTTTGTCCCCAAATGTAACTCATGCTTTAGTTGCGAACGTGTTCCAAAAATCTGTTTTTTTTTTGTATTCGGTAAACAAACCTTATCTATATCCATACCTATCTATATTTTATCTGTGAACATAACTGTCAAATTAGGAAATGGACTCTGTAAATTATGTAAACAATTTTATTTGCACTCAAATAAACAAAAAAAAATCATGAAATCAAAGAAAAAATTAGTGACTTATAATGTATAGTTTACAATGATAATAATTCTGACAGTGATATGTTTCATTATATTGGCAGTGTTGGTTTATTTATTGGATGTTACAGTTCTGATCTTGCGCATGTAACTAATCAAGTTGAGAAGATGAATAAATTGGTAATAACAGATCTTTTTACACAAGAAAAATACAGTTGACTGAATATGTGTATATAAAAAAGACAGAGTCCTGACTCCGTTACTGATTCATCAACGCCCGACCGACTTGGATATAAAACGTTGAAATTTTTCACATTACAAAGTTCCTTTTACGATGTATAAGAAAGGATCTTCTAAAATTCACCCCTAAGTGAATGAAACGGGGTTCCAAAATTTGTATGGAAAAACTTATTTTCACGCAGGCGAAGCCGTCGGCAGAAGCTAGTTATTTATATGAGTACAAATTTTTGGGCACAACTACATTTATTTCATTTATTCAACAACGCACAGTCTAGTGGTTTATATTTTTATCAGTTGATTTTTTTCCTATATTATTTAAGGCACACTACCTTTAGAAGCTACGTCTGAACAGAGTACTGCATAGAAAAGTATATTGATTACTTTGACATAAAGACCAAATTACATGAACCTTTCACCAATATCTAGTCGATAACCAACTGGAACCATATCGGACTGGTAATTTTATGAAAAATAAAACAAATTTATTAAAATTTGATTGCTAGTGTCTTATTTTTATTTTTTATTGGAGAACAATGTAATAGCAAATGCATTTTGTATAGGTTGCATCTTGGAGAGTGTGCGCGGAAATTGCTTGACTTGATTCCGCCATCTCATTTCTACCATCGGACAACCCGACGTATGGCGAGTATCCACCCTTACGTTGTTGAAACCTGTACGCCTTACAGGACCATAGAGTCTACTGTCCGGACTAAGCGTTTCGCCTCGTCATTTATACCGCGTACATGGAAGGACTGGAACCATTTGCCTGCTGAGGTCTTCCCATCCGAATATAATTTGGGTGTCTTCAAGGCTAGAGTGAATAGGCTCTTAATAAACTAGTGCGCCTCATCATCAACGATTGCATCACTGCTTACCATCACGTGGGATCGCAGTCAAGCACTAGTATAAATAAAAAAAAAACTTCAACCCTTCCCCGCTCGTCTGTCGACAATCTGATCTTGGTTTAAAAGCTCGCCGGTTCATTCAACGCAATATTTAAAAAAAGGTAATACGAAACTAGAGATATATACCTGGAAGCTCTGGGGCACCCTTTAATATCGTCATTCAATCGAATATTTTACAAAACTTGTTCCAGGAAATACGTGTTTTTTTTAACTTTATAAGTGTTTGGAATAAGATTTCTATATTCAAAATCTTGATTAAAAATTTTAAGTTCATTATGAAGGGTCAAAGTTCATGCAAAATAGCAGATTTTTAGAGGTCTTTACTGGATTACACAAATGTATAAATTCATTTCAATAGAAGCCTAGATAGTATCCACAAGATACTCGTATCTCTATTTCCAAAATATCTAATGAAAAATGTGTAATAACGTCATAATCGCCTAAGAGCGGTTGTATGAAAAACAGTGAAAATGAATGTCGGTTTGGATGGTGATGAAGCAAGTTTTACTGTAACTGAACACAGTTACACACTTTTTTTTAAAAAAAAGAACGTTGCCCCACACTAGGAATTACTCCTGTATTGTGGTCTCACTAACATGTGTATTCACAAACTAAGACTCCCAGACCCAGAAAATTTATCTGCGGGTCATACAAATATTTGTTCCGTGCGGGAATCGAACGTGCAACACGCAGCGCAGCAACCAATCGTTCAACCACTGCACCAACCGTGCCGTCGATCGTACTTAATCAGAATATACGTAACGGCCTATTTACGACTTCAGTCTTAGTAGCGAGTGGCGCGGTGAGCGGGGCGCGGCATCGGTACGCGGGCGCGGGCACTATGAGCGGCGTTTTGTAGCGTGCTTCAAACATATTCATACGTTTGATCTCGCCGCTCGCCGCCCCGCGCTTAGCTACCGCTCACAGCGGCAAGGTCATGAACGGGCCGTAACTAATGTATTTACCAGCGTGAAATTACGAAAATGTATTAACAGGATTTAAAAGCACCTAACCTACGTCTTAATCCTAGCTATACACTAATGCCAAGTTTTTTCAGTTCGTTCTGCCGTTGACACGTGATTGATAAGCTTACTAAACCCTGTTTAGCTTTCACATTTATAACATTGGCGGGAACAACCCAGATATTTAATGACTTCTAGCCTCAAAAAAAAAGTCCTAAGTTCGATTATGTTATATTCAGGTGAATCAAGTGGAATAAAATATTTATTTTTATTCATCAAAGCCATACAAAAGTACTGCGGGATTTATCTGCTCCAGTACACAGTACAATTGTTTTCTTTTTTCGTTTTCATTTGTGCTTTTTTCATTTGTATGATTTGAATTTGATTTTTACTTTTTTCTTTTTTTTTTTTGCAATTCGATATTATTGATTATTTTTGTTTTACAATATGACTTTTTTTAATGTTTGATATTTACTATGTTAAAAAAAGTCATTTTTGTAAACTTTAATATATATATATTTCCTTATATTATTGTGAATGTGATGACTATGTGGATTGTTTTATTTCTTTTTTCTTTTTTTCTTTTCAGTAATTTTAACGTATGTCTGTCCTTATGTCCTTTCCTCGGTATTGTTCGTCAAGTTGTTGAGCTCCTTAGTAGTCTTGAGTTGAGCTTAACGAATACTGAGAAATCTTTGCACTAACTTGACAGGTCCACTCAAATTTGTATGATTCTCTCCCCAAAAAACCATCTCAGACACCAATCTGCATGGTTCTCATGTGATTTGACCATTATATATTTGCTGTATGGACTTTAAAAGAGACTTTGACCCCCTGAGTTTGTTTCGGTGTTTCTTCTCAAGGTAGTCAGCTAGGAAACAGTGGCCTCATCTAGTTTAAACTGAAAAAAATGACTTTTAAAAGTGTTTTTTTTTTTAACCTATTTGAAAATTTAAAATAAATTATAAGTTAAAAATAAAAGTAAATACAGCGGTAACAAAAACAGAACAATTAAAAAATAAACAATTGAATTGAGAAATAAATTAAAATTAAATTATTTTGCGAACATTCATTTATCATAATTTAAATTGATGACTAAATTTTACTTGATACAGGTTTAGGCTTGGGAGAATGTTACAATTGTAAATTCGAGCGAGGTAAATTCATTGCGTAGGTTCGTTGTGAATTGTGATGATGTGTATGTATATGGTTGTGAGTATATTAATGTGTTTTTCTTAAGGCGTATAGTCCTGTGAACATCTTGCCGGATAGAGCGCCGCTAAACTTTAAATCCATTTTCTTTACGAAATATTGTTTGATTAACATACGCTACGTACATTCTGAAAAACACTTAACTAGCAAATTTTTTTTTAACTCTTTTCTAAAGATCAAAGCCGTTTGAAAGATGTAGGGAAAACAAGCGAAAAAAAATAAAATGTTGTAAAATTTTTTTTTGGCAAATGTTATATGTTGATAATGTTGTAAGTACATGAATCTATAATAAACATATATTTTTTTCAAACCTATGGATCTAGCTTTTACCGAGAAGTAGGCTTCAGAAAACCACTGTTTTATAGCGCTGCTTGGGAGTTAGAGCCTTAACATTTTACCAAAGTAGTTGAACAGTGAGAAATAACGGCAGCCATTGTTTGCGAGCTATACAATAAATAGTTACTTTCACTCGACTCTTGATACTACGTACAAGTACCTACCTAGCTTCTGAATGAAAACTGCTCAAACCTATCCACGTTTCAATCCATATTTTATATCCAGTCTAGGTAAGTTTTTTATTTCGTTTCAATTCTAGCACAACTTTATTATGTTCATATATATAGTATAAAAAGTTTGCAATTTCTCTAACACGTTCGGCCGAGCGCCGCTCTCGTGAGGTGCGCACGTTATGACATAATATTTTCTTGTAAGCGTACGCGTTTCCGATTGTGTAGAAGACACACTACAATAAACCGTCAAAATTTGATTTGTTGTGGCTTTTAATGTTTGATGGAATTTATTATGACTGCTTGGTTTTATATGATGTAGTGCAAATAATAACATATTTTTATTAGGCGTGATTAAACATTGTGTTAATAACAGCAGCACAGTACAGCACAGTTGGCCTTATAATGTTCCCACTGTTGGGATTCAGGCTTCCTCTCTAGGAGAGGGATTGGGCCGTAATCCACCACGCGGGGCCAATGCGGGTTGGTGGATGTCACATGTCTTCGAATTTTTGGTTCTAGGACATGCCGGTTTCCTCACGACAAATTTGACGCTATAGGACGTTGCTGGTCCGAACTCATTAAGTTATTTATTTTTTTAACGCCTATTTTTAGAAAGGTTATCTGTTTTTATTTTCTGCTACCTAGAAAAATAATGTTTTATTTTCCGACGCCTAAAAAAGCTACCTGTGTTTCTTTTTCTACGCTCAGAAAAAATAACTGTTTTTATTTCAACGCCTAGAAAAGTTGGGAGCAGTGGTGACCGAGTGGTAATAGCTCCGACTTACGAGTTACAGGTCGCGGGTTCAAACCCAGCCAGGCGCATTACTTTGTGTAATTTATTTCATCATCACTGCTCTCAAAACGGTGAAGGAAAACATTGTGAGGAAACCGGCATGTCCTAGAACCAAAAATTCGAAGACATGTGACATTCACCAACCCGCACTGGGCCCGCGTAGTGGATTATGCCCATTCCCTATCCTAGAGAAGAGGCCTTAGTCCCAACAGTGGGAACATTGAAAGGCTAATTATGCTATTATGCTATGCTAGAAAAGTTACCTGTTTTTTATAACACCTAGAAAAGTTCTCGCTACAGAAATATTTTTTTATATAAATTTAAGCCGTGATTTATCAGCGACAAGACAGCTTTTTATTAGTAAAAGAAGTTTCCTAATCAGATCAGTACCTCCTTCTACATACAAAAGATATGTCGACCCTTTCCGCTACAAAAGGCGTGGCTCCATAACTCATTGACAACAAAAAACTAAAAAGAATTGCAAAATAAGTGAGTGAGAAATATAACACTAGAAGTGCGGAATATCAATGTCAATTTTAGCCATTTTATTTTATACAGTAATATGAAGTGATCGAGATTGTATTATCAGTTATCAGTGTCATTTGTTTACCACAAGTGAAACTAGTAACTGATAATACAATATTTTTATAATGTATTACCATCGTTACACATATTTTGGTGTACTTTGCGATTCTACGCATAATAAAACTAGAGCTGCCCCGCTTGCCAAGTTACGACCTTTTCGTTTCGATTCTCTTACGTCGAACGCCTCGAGTAGTACGCTACGCCTCCGATTTCATAGTTCTGAAGCGTTCGACGCAAGAGAATCGAAACAAAACGGTCGGAACTAGGCTAGGGGGGAGAAATAAGTCAAAGGGACACTTGCGCTTCTAGTGTTAAGGAAGTTCTGGGTCAATTCCTTAAAACTATCAATCTCTCGTTTCAATCACTCAAAATCGTAAAAGTGTATGTATATGTGTATATTTGGTACGGCTTCACACTCCAGCGACTGAAAGGATATATATATATGTGTGTAAAATTTGACACATAGATAAACCATATGTCTTAGAATAGGACAGAATACTTTTATATCAAGTTCCCTTGGGTTAATTTACAAGTTTTAATAACCTACAGATACCTACAGATTAAAAGAGATAAAGACCTGAGTAATAATGTCGTAAAAACCATTTTGAAAAAGTTTTGTTTTTATAAAAGGCGATGTTATCTCTTCATTTAATTATAATTAGTTTGGATAGGTGTTGTTTTCAGGACCTAACGTGACCATTTTTAAGGAACAATGAAGAACCTTGAAGACTGGAAAATAACATACACCAAGAAGAAAAATATGTATTAACATGAACTGTACGGCATAAAAATTAAAAAAAAAAAAAAATACCCGACTACGAAAAAAATAACTATTGAAAGACAAAACTGAAAAGAAAAAAAAACAGGGTTCAGTTCAGTAGCGTAGAAACCAATTTATACGCTACTGAACTGCAACAGTCGGGACCTCTATATTATAGAATGATTTTAGTCTAGATTATTTTATTGGGTCCCGACCGAAATGTTGGGTTTTTATCAACGTCACCTATCTAAGAACACTAAGGTTGTTACGACGAATCTAACGATATTTTAAGTATGTAAATCCGTTCAGCGGTTTGGAAGATATGAGGTAATAAAGAATATTACATACATACGTACAAGATATGCGCGAAAAACATAACCCTTCTTGCAGTAGAGTAACAAGAGCCACGTAGGAAGGTACATAAAGCATTAATTAACTAACCTTTCCAGGGCTTGAATATTTCTCACAGAACCTAAAAGGAAACCGAGATGTATTGTATTATTTATCTTTCTAAAGCAACCACCCTCCGGACTTTCTATATTAAAATAACTTTATTTTGTGCCCTATGGAGAACAAGTAAGCACTTGTTTTAACTAATGAGTACAACCCGTCCTTGCTTGCAGGTAACGAGCCGCCTATAGTGGAGTTAAACCACGTTCCCATTTTGTCGTGACGATACAAAATCGTGTAGTTATTAGTGACGCGATATTTAAATGGAGGTGGTCACATATAGGACGACACAATTTATTGTCGTCTTCGTTTTTATTGCAGTGACAACAAATTATCGTGATAGTGGGACTGACGGGCACGACAGTGGTAAAACGATAAAAATTTTCAAGATTATACCTTGAAGGTAAATTTGTATCGTGTTCTTTCTATCGTGGCGATGACAAAGTCGTCGTCAAATTTGTTCGTTATAATGGGAACAGCTAGAGATGATAGTCGTCCGACGATAAATTAACGATAATAAATAAAGGTTGGACCAGACGGTTGCAAACTAGTGTTCCAACCAAGGTCACCTTGCTTGTAGCTTGGTTTGTGTTACGGCTACACGGATTCAATCCACGTGCCAACACATTCCCATTTCCATTTTCATTGGTTCTGAAAACGCGCCTCCCAACCAAGGGCGTTGAAGGTCATGGATTACAACTGACAACAGTTGTAATACATGGGTTAATACACGGGTTGAAACTATAATAGCAAGGTCAACCCTGTTGGGACCAGATGGTTGCAAACCCTGGACGCTGGTTTGCAACCATCTAGTCCCACCTTGTAGTAGAAATAAGGCCTTACCTCTAAGAACCAAGAAGAAACAACATTGTACTAACCCTGGAATTGAAGACGTATTATTACGGATTAAAAAAAAAACAAGGTTTGAATTCAGAATTCGAGACAATTATCAAATTTTGGAACATCAAAATAATATATAATTGCATTATAATGTTCCCACTGCTGGGGGAGGAAATAGGCCGTTATCCACCATGCGGGCCCAATGCAGGATGGTGCAAATTTCGAAACAACCTTTTTTTAATTAAAAACACAATGTAAACAAAACTAAGGTCTTTTTTACATAGCATGGGTAGGATGACAGCAGGACGAAAATATACATCTTTAGATGAGAGAAAAGGATAGGTTACAATGTATGAATGTGACAGCTGTCACCCGTACCATCCTATAGCAATTTTAGTGTAGAAGGAGCTATCTACTCAGCAGAGATCAGGGTAAAAAAAAAACAATTAATTACTGTCTTAACAACAAAAATGATAAAAGAATTACCCATTACCTACTTAGTTCTCTATATATAAAATTTAAACAAATCTGTGTGTTTGTATTATTGATTGCTAGATGGTTGAATCATATCAATACAACATAGGATACTTTATATCCAAAGACTATGTTTCCTTGGGATAATTTTCCACTATCACGCGGGTGAAACATCTGGCAACACTAGTTATAAAATAAATTGTTGCTACTTTTCTCTTTTCCCGACGTCACTAAGATATTTTCTTTCTTATACAAGAAAATACCGTTCAGCTAGAAATGCGTTTATAATCTTTAGCGATTTATTTTAAATAGAAATTTCTAGAATATTGACATAACGGGGTCATAATATCCTGACCTTTTAGATAGCAATCCAATAAAGCGAGTGGATCAATTTAAGTATTAAGGGCATCAGTCTACCAGGCTGACATTGTACGGGAGTGGAGGGCACTGTCAGTACGAGCCAATGTAGTAATCCTCAGGTTTGTACGGTATTCTAGGGAGGTGAAGGTCAAACTCTTCAAAACGTACTGTACATCCCTAGACTCGTGCGGCCTGTAGGTTGACTACACTGAAAGGGCATACAGTGCTCTCCGTGTCCAGTATAGTGACGCGTTCCAGGCGATAGTGGAGCTGTCCGGCTTGTAGCGCATCAGAGACTTTCGGGGAAACGCGCACTGACTGTTTTGACACTACTATGTGCAAACGGTGCGCGTCCCTAGAGCACCGGGTGTGGAATAACCCCAATAACATGCTGGTAATGCTTACCGACAGGCCTGGACTGCCTTTGTGTATGGCATGAATGTAATAGACATACGGCATTTTCAAATTCCGTTAGGAAACAATTTTTGACTGACTGATAATGTAATTTAAATTAATTTAATTTAATTTTAATCATTACAATTTTATTGTAATTAGAAAACATACTGTTTTTGATGAAAGTGCCTACCGATAAATGACTCGGTTATGTTATTTGAAATTAATAAATTTATTTAAATAGATTTGAATATCTTCCTTTGGGTTATTTATGATTTGCTCAAGTACTAAGCTCCCATAATAATGGCACGGTTGGCGCAGTGGAAAAGCGATTGGCTACTATGCTGCGTTTCTCGGTTTCAATTCCTGCATGACACAAATATATGTCACAAACATATGCCTTTTGGCACGAAATTATTAATTGTAGATTATGGTGTCTCGTCTCTATTTGTGAATGTGAAGTACCATGGAGCATTTTCATTAGATTACATTTTTATTTTATTTTTTTGACATTACGAGCATAGCAATTGAGAGTTTGTCATGCTCACTCGGACGGCACGTGTTATTGGGTCATTCGGTTCCCTTCAAAATGGTTGAGCTGAGTGGGGCTGATTCACGCCTCATGCTCGTGAACGGGTGCCGTCAGTTGAGACTGGTCATTTCTTAGCTGCCAATGGCTTAATTCAATTTCCATCTTTTAATTCGTTTTATTTTATATTACTTATCTACATTGCACGGTGGACACGGGAAGCGGCGCGGACTGCGAGACGCGGAACGCGCGCGGGCATCTCACGCCATAGTGAATTCATACAAGTGGCCACAGTGCATTGTGCTCACATAAAAGAAGCAACAAGAAATATGTAACCAAGATAACATATAGTAACTCACAATATAATTTAAAACGAGTGTCCATGGAGTTTCTTGCACGTTCTTCTCCATAGAGATCTACGCTTTGGAACGAGCAAATTAGCTTCACTTTATTTGTTTTTGGACTGACCTATAATTGACTATTCAAAAGTGCCTGTAAATGGTTTATATGAAATAAATGCTTTTGACTTTGACTTTATAATCGCCACTGGCGGCGGCGGCACGACCATTTTGTGCTCTGTGGTCACGATCTAAATTACTAAATAAAACAAAGATTTACCCAAAACTTAGGCTCACTAAGTAAGAGTCACTACAACTAAGCTTTCTCACCCCACACTTAGAACTAGACTTTTGATCAATAATGTAATGGAAGTGGAAAACAAAAACTTTTTAGATAGGATCTGGAAAACAAAGCTTTTATTCGCTTTTTAGGTCATCGTATCAAATATCGTGTTGTTTTCCTAAACTATACAAATCCGAAAATAAAAACAGATAAACTTTCTAAAAATAGGCGTTACAAAAATAAATGACTTAATAATTTCGGATCAGCAACGTCCTATAACGTCAAAGCACAATTTATTATTAAGACAAACAGTGGTGGCCGAGTGGTATCGCCCCAACATACGAATTGTAGGTCGCAGGTTCAAACCCAGCCAGGCGCATTACTTTGTGTAATTTATTTCATCACCACTGTTCTCAAAACGGTGAAGGAAAACATCGTGAGGAAACCGGCATGTCATAGAACCAAAAATTCGAAGACATGTGACATCCACCAACCCGCACTGGGCCCGCGTGGTGGATTACGGCCCATTCCCTCTCCTAGAGAGGAGGCCTGAGTCCCAGTAGTGGGAACATTATAAGGCCGACTATGCTATACAAATCCTAATAAAAACAGGAAGGTAGTACCGACACAGTTATTCAACCAGATCACGCGTATTGTGAAGAAAGTGAAACACTTCAAACAATATAATTTATACAAAGAAAACTCGGAAACGGTAATAGAAATCACGTCGGCGGCGCGCCGTCGTTCGGCACCGTGCGTACCTAGTTCGACAACAATGGTTCCCTCGAGAACGCACTGAGCGCCGATGTATACCTACCCGCCTTTATGTTCACGTATGAAGGTGAAACTAGGAAGCCATTGTTTTTTACTTAACACGAATACAGACTTCATAACCAGATAACAATATTGACAAGGATAATCTCTACTCGTCCCTCAAAATATACTCAACATAGCATAAGCATAAAGTCAAAGACAAAGTCAAAAGGTTTTTTATTTCACATAGGCCTACATGAGCACTTATAAAACGTCAGAAGCTAGTGCACGATTCCAAATTGGTCGATTCCTATGGAGAAGAACCGGCAAGAAACTCAATACTACTATATACTCTTTTAAAAAAAAAAAAGTTGTTTCTACAATATTTCCATATAGATATAATGTAAGGACAGCGTAGACTGGTCAATATTGTACTAAAAACTACAATAAAAATAATCATAATAAAAAGTGAGTCGTAATAGGAAGTAACCTAAGAATTCGCGGAGTCTACAGTGTTCTCACATATACATAAAAAAGAGGCTATAAAAATAAAAGCAAGTAAAATAAATAATTACAATTATTTAAATAAATAATTACAATTATTTAAATAAATAATTACAATTATTTATAATTACCTAACATTACTAACATAGCATTATTTAATCAGCCTTTTAATGTTCCCTCTGCTGAGACTCAGGCCTCCTCTCTAGCAGAGGAAATGGGCCGTAATCCATCACACGGGACAAATGCGGGTTGGTGAATGTCACATGTCTTCGAATTTTTGGTTCAAGGACATGCCGGTTTCCTCACGATGTTTTTCTTCACCGTTTTGAGAACGGTGGTGATGAAACAAATTACACCAAGTAATGCGCCTGGCTAGGTTTAAACCCGCGACCTACAACTCGTAAGTCGGGGCCGTTACCACTCGGCCACCACTGCTCTCTCTACTTAACATTATGCCACTTTATTTATGGACACAAAATTACAGATTATTCATAAAAAAGGTTTTCAAATATTTTAACAAAACATGCTTACGGTAAAATGAATGGGTATCGTAATCAATTCTCAATTTTTTATATCACCATCGTTATTTAATTAATTTGTAAAAAAACACATAAGCCTGCTGGCGTGTTGCTTTGGATATTCTATAAATTGTAAAATGGATTTCGTTCTAAAAATTCTTGACATTTAATAGATCCTATATGAGCAGTTTTAAATGAAAATGCCGTCGACTAGATGTTGAAACGTGTAATAAAAATTAATACGCTATATGCTGGCAGAGTGCACTCAACTGACGTTTTTATATACCTTTGCATTTTATATAACAATGTTTTATAGACACCTAGTTACGAAATAAAAAACCAGGAAGGCAAAAGCTATTGCTGACAGAAAAAGTAAATGGGAAAAGACCCAAAGAGTCCGATACGTTGACTAGTCCAAATCCGTACTCTAGAGACCACAGTCTGCAACGTCATCCACATCGCCGAAGATAGGTCGAGGTCACGAACGAGCGTCCGCAATAAGAATAAACAACGCAAGGAGGAGGAACGAAATAAAAGGCGAGATATACGATTATTATGGGGTGGTCAATAAAATCATTTAATTACTTATTCGTCTCTTTTTAGACGCAATATTGAACGCATTTGAAACTGCACTGAAACAAATCCTAGCTTTGAAAAAGATGTCAAAAGCCAGTGTGCCGTTTTTGGAAACCTCGTTGAAGCCATTTGATACTACGATGCATCAAAGCCGACGTAATGCCGAAAAATGAGAACATCGAATATGGGATGAAGCATTGATGTAGTTAGATGTGTAGTTAAATGAAGTTTTAGGTAGCTTTTCTACCTGAAAAGGGCGAAGTAGTTAGGTGTAGAGATGTGTAGCAGTGCCGTGAAAATCGGTATCAAAGTTGAACGAGAAGCTAGCGCAGTGCCAGGATGCGTAGCGTAGCTGTGAAATCGAGTGTAACTAGGTAGTGCGACGGTGTGTGACGGACTCTTTAAAAGTTGTACGCGCCGCGTGTATACATTTCTCGCTCGAGTCCTTCGCATATATCCTATTTACATATATTATGTTGCTCGCATCTCTCGTAAAATTTTTGTACATACAATAATATCTACCCATTTCCGCTAGGTAAATGACGTGATCCCATTGGTGGAAGTTTCCTTCGCGCGCTGCATTTTTTTTTATTATTGATAGGCTCGCGTTTGCCCACTATCTCACCTAATGTTAAAATGGTATGGCTTTTACTTAAAACTCCTTAGTTTGTAGCCATCAGAAATCAACCTCCTTCTAATCCTTAGCGGTGTGCAAATTAGGTAATGTGTTTTTAAAACGTTTTGTACAAATGAGTAGGAGGTCCACCACGTTCCGGTGGCGTACCACTGTACCTCTAGTGGTCCGATGATGGAACAGGCTTGGCGGAATTAAAATTGCCTCGCACATCTTTAGTGAAAAAGCACCCTTAACCTTGTGTACGTTAGGCGTAGGTGCTAAAGTTTCGTACATAGTGCTCAAGGTACCTATTCCAGTATTTGTAGTACAATAAATATTTATTCGAAGACAAGAGCTCGTAGTTGAGCTCGCAACCTGTCATTACGAATTCAGAGTTGCAATCTTTAAACCAATCTGTTGTTACTCTTCTGTGTACTGCGCGCCTGGTTGTTGAGAATGTTATTATCACACTATGTTGGGTTGTAAATTGTTAGCTACTCATTCTTTTAGGAGATAAATAAACCAACATAGCATAGCTTAATCAATCTTATAATGTTATCACTGCTAGAACTATCAGGCCACTTCTATAGGAGAGGAAATGGGCCGTAATCCATCATGTGGGTCCAGTGAGTTGGTGGAAGTCTCATGTATTGAATTTTTCGATTCTACCACAAGCCGGTTTCCACACGATGGCTTCCTTCACCGCCTGCCAGGGTTTGAAACCACGACATATATTTAAAATTAATACCACTAAATATATATATTAGTAAATCGGGCCGCTATCTCTGGGCCACCAGTTTAGAAATGTGCTTTATATTTACATGTATCAATTTTATTTGCACGGCAATTGTTTGTTGTATTTTTGGCGTGTGTTCTGTATCGAAATTCTCCCTAAATATTTATCCACCCATATTCTCTTAATCCATACGGATTAAGTGAATATTATAAATGTGAAACCAACTCTGTTTGTCTGAACTGCTCAACCGATTTTGAAAAAAACACACAGCAGCTTTGACTGCGTGAGTCAAAGCTGCTTATAGAAGCTAGTTATATATACATTTACGTATTATTATATATTAACCTATTTAAGGAGTAACTTTACCCCACACAAATTAAGTCATACAACAATATATAGTTTCAAACAAATCGTCACAAAATTGTGGCGACGCCTCCGATCGTCGAGCATTCGCTCTTCATTGCGCGTGAGTGTGTACTCAACCTTAGGCATACTGGTATCCTGTCTGGGAGCAAGTACCATCTCAAAACACAGACGACATTATTATATAATATGAAGAAGGAGTGTCTTAAGGTCGAGTCAGAGGTCTATATTTGGACACTAAGTAGGACGAGTGTCGCAATGTGGCCGGACAAGCGTCGCTTCACGTTGACCGTTACTTCCTATTGTCGGCTTTACAGTTTTAACTGTGGCACTACTCTTTTGAGAAAAAAAAACAGAAATAGATTAATCGGTTCTTTAAACCGAGAGATAGATATTTTTGTACCGACATTCATTTCAAACAGACACAAGCTTTTTATTCTCGAAACTCACTTTCATTGAGTTACCATTTTTTGGCTTAGTAGGGCAGTATAATAGCGTGAAAAATTACTAGTAACGACCGGGACTCAAGATGAACCGATGACCTGTGGGCCTACCATGACACCTTAAAATTATCAAGAATGTGCGTGAGAAAGATAGTGCTTTACCTACCGCCTGTATATCTTTTGTTTTTTTTTTTTATATTCCACAACTATCACACAACGCCGTCCAGTCTCAAGCTAAGCAGAGCTTGTGTTATGAGTACTAGACAACTGATAAACATACTTAAATAATTCTAAATAAATACATATTATAGATAAATTATATCCAGACTCAGAACAAATGGTCGTGCTCATCACACAAACATTTGACCTGGGTGGGAATCGGACCCACGACCTCCGGCATAGCAGTCAGGGCCACTAACTACTAGACCAACAGACCAGTCTTTGGTACTAACGAAGAATTAAAATCTGCAACCCGTAGTAATTTGTTTTATTTTATACATAGGTATTATTTACATTTAAAAATACTAACTATAATTAATACTTAATGATAAAACTTTTTACATGCCATTTTATTTACGAAATTCTAATGCACCCGTCCTTGAACTTACGTTAAAGTCACATTCCAATCATGTCGCCTCCTCAAATGACACTACTTGTAATTGCCCTAGTTTAATTAGAAGATCTGAAGCCAAATACTTAGGTATTTTACTCGACTCATCGCTGAACTTCAGTGCGCACATTTCTATGCTTCAATCCAGACTTAGAAAATTGATTTATATCTTCAAGAACTTACGACACGTGGCAGATATTTCAATCCTAAAAAAAGTTTATAGGGCACTTTGTGAATCGCTGTTAACTTATTGCATTTCCAGTTGGGGTGGAGCTTCCAAAACCACTCTACTTCCTCTTGAAATAGCACAACGAGCAATTTTAAAGGTTAGCTCCTTTCGACCCATTGATTACCCTACACATCTTTTGTATAAGTCCTGGAGCTTACCCACTGTTCGTCAACTTTACATATTAAATGTGATTCTAAAACAACACTCTCTTACCCCTTTGGATAGGAATAATCTACTCAAACGGCGTCGTAATGCTGTAGTACCCCGTTCCCGTCAATTTAAACATTCTTTCACACATAGGTTTTTCTGTTTCAATGGTCCTTTCCTCTACAACAAACTTAACACAACTCTTAATATCTACACACTAAACAAACAACGATGCAAAAGCAAACTACTAGACTTTCTACTCACATGTGATTACCAAACTACTGAAGACCTTCTTAAAACGATGAGATAAATTACACCACAAACACACGAAGCACATGCACACAACACACAATTTTGATTGCAAATTAATATTTTGTTATGTGTTAAATTATATAGATGTTACACGCAAATGCTGTTATATTGATAATTTCTTTTCTGGTAAGAGAACTGCGTCCTGAAATACAGGCTCGGCCTAGCTCAGGCGCAGTTGTACATTTTTATTTCTTATGCATTTGTATTAAGTTACCTTCAATTTACTGCTCAAATTTGTACAATATTTATGGAGAAATAAATTATTATTATTATTATTATTAATTACAATAAAAAAACCCTACACTAATTACAACTAACTAAAATCAAACTAAAATATGGCGTCAAAAAAACTCTTCGATATCGCTGTCGACTGGTAAAGGGCCCAAAAAACTGGCGGCTTATCCTCTGTCCGAAGTAAAAGCCAGCCCTTGGGTCACTCGAAGTGTCAACTAGACATTTTGACAGATCTTTATACAACTTGTGAGCACTCGGACCCCACGAACCGAGGGTTTCAACCCCAAACGGTTCGAAAATATAAATTCCAACAAGGTTATTATATTTTCGCCGCTTGAGGTTCTCCGCAGCCGCAGCGGCAGCACCAGCACAACACGACGAGCTAGGAAGATGGGAAGGCGCAAGAGTATCGACACAAGTAGCGTCCCATACATATATATAAAGGCCAACCCGTCCGTAAGTGTGTTCGTGGCATCACAGCGGGCCCTAACAGAATACCAGCGCTGCGTTATTTGTCGTTTTAAATAACGCAGCATATGCTGAGTTAGGTGCCTTTTTGGTCTCGCACTGATTATACCTCTTTTTTATTTATTTTTTGTTGTATATCTTTAGTTTATACGATTGTGTGAGTCACAAATAAATGTTTTTTCTTTCTTTTAAAACCATCTTCCATGGGATTTTTTTTTAAGAGTTTTTATCAAAATAGAAGTAAAAATTTAAAAATATATGTTTTATGTGCATTGAAATGGGTAAAGCAAATAATACATTATTTACAGCCGATAAAATTAATGTTACAAGACAAAAATAGCAGACGGTCGAACTGTCCAATGTTTTAAGGTATAAGTCCCCAATGTTAGAACGTTTTTCTTTATAACTTGCCGAATCTCGTTAAAACTTTTGGCTTTTTTATTTCAGCTAACAAGTTTTTATTGGGGCAGATACAATAGCCTATAATGTACTGTATAAGTATCCGTTCGACCTGTAACAGTTTTATATAAGGGACTAACATTAGACTATGAACAAAAAGTTTTGTGAACTTTTACAAAAAGGTCAAACTGTATGTTTGTTGTTTGTAGAAGTAATAATAATAATAAACCTCCCGACCCAATTCCGGTCACGGTTTCGGTATCCAATCTTGTCGGAGATTAGTATTATAAAGAGATAAAGTTTGTTTTGTTTTTTTGTTTGTAAGAGGTACTTAATCTCTGAAAGTACTGGGACGATTCCAAATTTTTTTCACAGATATAAAGCTGCTTTATTCCTGAGTGACAAGGGCTACATTTTATGTACGCGGGCGAAGCCGCGGGCAAAAGCTACTATTAAGACCCACTCTCTGTTCCTTAACGACGACAATCTGACACGACTTGCTTGAACGTGATTTCCGAGGCGCGAGGATGTCACACCCACATCGGTTTTTTCGGTGTGTATATCTTCCAATTACATCCTTCGCTCTTGGGCGGAGCGAGAGTGTGTGTCAGACATTTACTGACTAAAGACCCAATCTTGTCTCTTCGTTGCCTTTCATACCAGGGCCGAGTCTTCCTTTCAGAAACAGACCCTTGGCCCCAGTAGGCTTCGACCCTGCTAGACCCCTAAGGTTTGCTGACATCTCCTTGAGGCGCGTGGAACAGTACGCGCGGTCGATGACTTGGGCTCAGTCCGGACGGTTACCGGACGGTCGAACGCCGAGGTACTCATTGCTCGCCGTCCGCAAGCCCGGAATTATTATAATTATATATTGTCAGATTTAAATAGAAATCGGGATCGGCATACCGGCGGCTGGGGCGTGAGGGCCGCTCCCTCGCGCGTGCGGCCTCCTCCTTTTCTAGCATTACTGCTTTGCAGAAGGAGGGAAACAATAGGCTATAGCATAACATAATCAGCCTTATAATGTTCCCACTGCTGGGGCTCAAGCCTCCTCTATAGGGAATGGACCGTAATCTCATATGTCGATGTCACATGTCTTCGAATTTTTGGTACTAGGACATGCCGATTTCTTTCCGATGTTTTCCTTCACAGTTTTGAGAGCTGTGGTGTTGAAATAAACTACACAAAGTAATTTTCCTGGCCGGCTTTGAACCCGGAACCTACAACTCGTAAATCGGGGTCGTTACCATTGGTCCAACACTGCTCAACTTCAAACTGCTAAACAGAAGTAAAAACTAGGTGACGTTAATAATACAAAATTATAGGTAATCGTTTGGGTAAGGTCGGCCGACTTGAGCCGACATTACCCGAACGAGCGTGACAACTCAATCTCATAAGTGCTCAGCGCGCCTATTACGCACTATTTATTTTTCAAAACAGAGGATCATGATTGCATTAAGACTTTGTAGTAAGGTCTCTGGTCTGTTAAAAAAAAGTCAGTCGTTGCTTACCATAGGCAAATATTTATCTCGAAGAAATATATGGGGCCTGATGTATAATAGGCTACGAGACTAAGCCAAATTGTCATATTTTGTTTGTCGTATACAAATTGTGACCATTACAATATTTTGTATGCTAAAATATAAAATAAACAATGCTCGGGTGCTCGGTACTTTTTTGTGTGAGAAATGAAAATGGATTCTGTCAACTTTATTTTCTTTAAGAGCGAGGGCGGTTTAATAACTCGATTAAATGTTGTTCTAATTACTCTGAGCCAGTAAAAGAAATCTATAAATAGGTTTTTTAATACTATCAAGGTTTTTTCACGTAATTTTCCGCTTTTTTACGCCCAAATTTAATTTCAAATAATATTTTCTCAGAAATTCTATCACAATTTTTTAGTAATATATATGTCAATGTACAGGACTCATATTTCACTGTTGAGAATACGAGTAAATCAAGAAATTCCTATATTTTTACAAAATTATTTACCGACACGGTTTACCTATGCATATTTCCATAAATTTTGTAACATTTTGGGATATAAACAAACGCTAATAACTTTGCTGTTAATTAATATTATTTATTGAGATTTTACTTAAATAATAACACGACCTTTTCTAATTAGCCCTTTGATTATTTGTACTAATTAAAAATTAATGGTGTATTATGTTTTTTTTATAATAAATTATATAACTGTCATGCATGCAGCTTTCATCCTAGCCTTTTAAAGTCAATTTTAGAACGGTAATCTGTGAACAGCGCTGTGAGCTACATTATTATTTAAGATATTTATGTTATCATGTTTTTAATATCGCATAATGTAGCGGTTAACTGTTCCTAATCAATAAAATAAAATAGCCTGAAAAATCGCCAAACTGAAATGGCAGTGGGCAGGGCACATTGCTCGCAGAATAGATGGTAGGTCGAAAGATGCAGCGTTGTGGAAGGCCTCCCACAAGGTGGACCGAAGGCCTAGTGAGGGCGGAAATCCGATGGAAGAGGATGGAGAATGCGAGACGCACAAGACTGGTCGTTAGGGAGGCTTATGCTCAACGGTGGACATCTATCGGCTGAAATAATGATGATGTCAATGTCAAAGATTTATTTGCAGATAAATATGGTTATAAAAGTTCTTATAACGGTTATATATATAATAGTAACTTAACATAATGACATGCAAATTTTTGTCTGGATGGAGGAACTATCCCAAGAAAAGTTATACTATCTGATTGTTGATGATTTATATAATATTTAACAACTATCACACAACGCTATCTAGTCCCTAGCTAAGCAGAGCTTGTGTTATGGGTACTGGACCACTGTTAAACATACTTATATATTTCTAAATACATACATATATAAATAAACTACGCCCAGACACGGAACAGATAATCGTGCTCATCACACAAACATTTGTCCTGGGTGGGAATCGAACCCACGACCTCCGGCATAGCAGTCAGGGCCACTGACCACTAGACCAACAGGCCAGTCAAATGATTAATCCTACGTAGAAAATTCATAAACGTATCAAATATAAATGTCCGTAAATAAATACGTATACACTATACAATACAACTCAGTAATGTCCACACAAGCTGGCAGGTAATGGCCCAGTACCATACACACAATATGCTCGCCCTGACACTTATGCCGCTAGGAAATAACCATAATTTCACCTCGCTCACAGCCCGCTACATTTCTTTATTTCACTATATTTTATTCAGGAAAAGCATGTTACCATGAAATGTGAAAAATACTTGTATATTCAGCTGAAACTAAATTACATGTTGTCAACGAACGAACAGATTGACGTGATGTCCCTTTTCATTAGTTTTAACGATTTTTGTAAAATGTTTTACTATTAAACAAACCATGTAGGCGTTTAAAAAAAAAAAAATATTTTAACAAAAATATAAAGGAATATAAATGGAAAAATATTGGGTTTTGGAGTTTGATCACCTTTGTATGAGTACTAAGACGAAGGAAATGATGTGTAGAGTCACACAAAAGAAGTGAAAATTTCATCAAGACGAAGAATGCGAGCATCAAGGCGAATCGTAATCGTTCGGGTTAGATCGGCTGACTTTACCCGAAAGAGCGTTATATAGCTAAGTGTGACGGCTCAGTCTTATTTTTAGAATTATACCGAACAGGGTATCCCACATCCGTTGAAAAAGGAGGATCCTCCGACCAGACGGGTGTTGTGTCTAGTCCGGGCAACTGCCATATATTTGATTTCGAACTGTTGTATATGTTAAAAACGCGCGCAGAACTATCATACCGCGATGCAGGATTTAATAATTTTTAGTTTCTTTGTGGTATGCTAGATGTTGCTAAACATTTAATAACATCAAATAAACTGCTCAGAGGGTCGAAAAAAAATTTCATTTCAAAAACTAGTAGATCCCAAATTTAAGATAGGAGAGTGCACAATGTACATACTCACATGGAAACCTGATCAAAGCAACTTCTAATACTCCGCATCCATTTCTGTACCATTTTACTGTAACGCCAAACAACAGATGAATGGACAACACAAAACATTCAATTTATTGCAACAGAATTCACCAACTGGCAGTTCAAATAAGCCTATGAATACTAACCGTTTAACAGTCCATTTCTAGAACAATGCTGAACAAACTAAAACGCACAGGTGTTCTACGCAAAGCGCATTACCACCGTACGTCCTCTAAACCCACATGCCCTGGAGACTATAATTTAAAATTCATACACTCCATTCCATAGTGAACCAATTAAAACTCTCATTAATAATGATCAGGATTAGCTGTTCCGCGTTGTACTCATGATTGCATTCACAAATGAACGCAGCTGGATTTATTTCGTTCGCATTGTGCGGAAAATAAGCGTCGAGAGAAATGAGAAATGCGAAACAGTTTCTTGTGATACAATCAGATTTTTCATCTGTTGTTTCTCTTTTTTCTGGGAGACAAAGGACAATGTCAATTGGCTATTTCTCTTCGAAGTTGCAACAGTCGGTCGCTCAGCGCACTTGTGTTGTTTTTAAGTGTCGCAAGTTTAGAACTAACTTCACAAGTAAATTTGCGAGATGTGTACTTAGCCGTTAGCGGCGAACGTTTGGCTGCATCCGTTGTGTGAAATTGTTTCTGAATGGGCCAAAATTACTTTTGTATTATTGTTTTCGCGTTTGGAGGTAGTTACACGTTTCACACTTGCGTTGGTATCGAATTTTGGCGGAACATTGTTTTTTTTTTGTACGTATTTTATTTTGCTGAATCTCTCACAGGTGAAAACTATAAATTATATTCAAGACCTACAGATCTTTTATTACCTTCTATGCTACACGAATACTGAAAAATGCTAACACAATACTTACAATGGACAAGTCCACTCAAATCGGTGTGGTTCTTTTCTCAAAAGACCATTTTAAACACTAATCTGCATGGTTCTACCATTAGATATTTACCTCTAAGTTTTTTTTCGGTGTTTCTTCTCAAGGTAATCAGTTAGAAAACACTAGCCTCATTTGGTTTAAATTAACGAAAAAATTGACAAGTAAAAGTGTTATTTATGATATATTTTGAAAATAAAAATCGCATATCATTTATGGTAAACAAAATACCTGCAACAGCTGGTAAAAAAAAATCTTCCTAACGACACCATCCAATAGATTCATTCAATCAACAGAACGAGTTCCAAAAGCATAGTTCAATTGTTTCGTTCAATTGTTTCACTCAACTAGCGTTGTTGCAACTGGGTTCTACAGTAACCAAAAACATAAAGAAAGACATATTCACAGAGACAGACACTGGTGTTAGTTTTATCAAAGCATCCACTCACGCACCTCGGCACCTCACATGGTTTTAACTGACGTACTCGTCTCCAATCACTGACGAATACAATACTTTGTTTCACTACCCCTGCACAAAGTTTGGGCCACACAAAGTGTTGTCATAGTTACCGATGCACAAAGCTTGAGCCTCAGGTAGAGATTCTGTAGTTTTTAAACGTTTTTTTTAGTTTCGCCAATATTGCAGTCATTTCAAAACATGGAAGCATGGCGAAGCAGTGATGCGAGCGAGGGACGTGCCTGAAACGGTTAGGGAGAGACATCCTCACGTCCCTACTGCTGCTGCAGGAGACGCCCTGTACGCTAGAACTCGCAAGGCGATACTCGTCCACCGTAGATGCGAGATGAAGTGGACGGCGAGCAAACGGAAGCTCACTGTTCGGCTGATAGGTGAGGATCAAACCGACAGCGCGTTGTGTTCCACGCGCGCCTGAAAAGAAGTCAGCAAATGGATAGGACCCAGTAGGGTCGATGCCTGTTAGGGCTGCGGGAATGTTGAAAGAGTTATCACCGTCCTAGAACGCAAAGAGATGCTGAAGGAACACTGGTGGGTTTAAGTCAGTAAAAGTCCGACACTCCGTTGCGTTCCACCCAGCCCAGTGCAGGAGTAATTTGATGATACACCCACCTTAAAAAAAAGTGTTGCCAACATTGACAGTATGATGATGATGATGATATTCAGTTTATGGTTGTGGTGTGCATGTTTAAGGTTGGAATAGAACACATAATGATTTTTATTTTAGACAAATTTGATAATAGCAAAAGCTTAAGCATAAGCAAGGCATAAGCATGGTGGACATCCCACCTACACGCACGAAACGTTTTAGGAACACATTCATTGTGCGTACAACTAAGGAGTGGAATTCCTTGCCAAAATCTATGTTTCCTGATGGCTACAACCCTGGAATCTTTAAGTCAAGAGTGAATAGGTTACTTTTAGGTAAGCATGTTCCATCGTCGACCACATCGTCGCTTTCCATCAGGTGAGATAGCGGTCAAGCGCAGACCTATTAAGAATAAAAAGAAGCAAAAGATTTCTAATCAACGTTTTTTTCTTTCCAATTACAGTAATACCGGAAAACTGGCCTACATAAAGTCATTCTTACTTATTGGCCTTGTCAGTATTATTTATTTAAGGAAACTTCCTGAAATAAAGTACGACATTTCTCAAATAATATCAAATTAGTACGAAGAATTTGATTTCCTAATACCAAGAAAGTAGGCGGAGCACTTAAATACATAATATTATTCTGTCTTTGAAAGAGTGGAAATTACCATATATTAAATGTCTTTATAATACAACATGACTATTGTCTGGTGAGACAATGTTGATAGAATATAATTAAGGTTCCAATGCCATCTAGCAGCTTTGGACTCAGTGGAAAGGCGTGCGAAAAGGCTATTTGGGGATCCAGATTTGTTTAAGTCCAATCTACAAAACCTCGAGCACAGGCGCAGTGTAGCCAGCCTATCGGTATTTTACTGGTTGCATTTTGGAGAGTGTGCGCGGGAATTGCATGACTTGATTCCACCATCTCCTTTCTACTATCGGACAACCCGACGTATGGCGAGTATTCACCCTTACCTTGTTGAAACTTCAACGGTCCGGACTAAGCGTTTCGCTTCGTCATTTATACCGCGTACAACGAAGGACTGGAACAATTTGCCTGCTGCGGTCTCTCGAAGTTGTGGACGACTACGTTTACCTGGGACAGACGGTCCAGTTGTGTAGGTTTTTTCAACAAAAAGATCAATCGTCGAATCCGACTCGGCTGGGCAGCGTTTGGGAAGCTGCGCGGTATCTTCTCGTCCAATATACCAAAGTGTCTCAAGACGAAAGTCTATGACCAGTGCGTGTTGCCAGTGACGACATATGGCTCCAAAACGTGGTCGCTTACAATGGGCCTCATTAGAAGAATTAAAGTCATCCAAAGGCAATGGAAAGGGCTATGCTCGGAGTTTTCTTGCGTGAACGAATCAGGAATGAAGATATCTGCAGGAGAACCAAGGTTACCGACATTGCACGAAGAATCGCCAACCTTAAGTGGCAATGGGTAGGGCACATTTCTCGCAGAACAGATGGCCGTTAGGGCCGAAAGGTTCTGGAATGGCAACCACGTGCCTGAAGGCGTAGCGTTGGAAGGCCTCCTACAAGGTGGATCGATGACCTGGTAAGGGTTGCGGGAATCCGATGGACACGAGACGCACAGGACCGTTTATTGTGGCGACCCTGGAGGAGGCCTATTTCCAATAGTAGACGTCACAAACAAACACACATTCGCATTTATGATATCACTTAAGATAGAAATACCTAATAAGATAATTAAGATAACTAAATTGACTACGAAGGAAACAGAAAAACTTAAATGTGTTTTCTTTTATAAAAATAAATGTTGCGCACTAGGAATTACTCCTTGTGGGTCCGAAATCATGAAATGTCACCGGAAGGCGTTCCTTTCGCCCATCGCGAATATATATTTTATCTGACGTCTCTATCTCCTGTCTAAGTGTCGTCGCACATGGGCCACATGCCACAGCCACAAACGCCGCCACGGGAAGCTAGAAGCGGCCACAAGCTACTTGTGCCCGGTACTTTTTTATCCCATACGCGCAGTATCATAATGGACTCTGACGAAGTAAGTTTACATGCGCCAGTGGCGTGTGACGGCGTTTTGTATAGGCGTTTAGTGGCAAGTAAATAAATAAATAAAATAAAAAATAAAAAAGCCTTTTATTTCTTGCTACACACAATAAATTTACACTTATAATATAAAAAACAGTTATGAGTATTTTTTTTTTTTAATTATATTTTTTTTTTTTTCTTTTTGCAAGAACCCCTCTCATTAGAAGGTGAAGGCCTCCTCTAGGGACAACCACTGCTGTCTGTCTTCTGCTACTCTCATCCAGTGGGCACCTGCTACTTTTGTGATGTCATCTGTCCAGCGTGTATTTGGTCTACCCCTTTTTCTGTGACCCGATGGTCCCAACCATGATGTTGCTATTTTAGTCCAGCGATTGTCGTTAGTCTAGCCACATGCCCAGCCCATCGCCATTTCATTTTCTGAGCATAACTGAGAGCGTCGATGACTTTAGTTTTTTGCCTGATTTTGGTATGGCGGATTTTTTGGATCTTTCTGATCTTCAGAATGCTTCTTTGTGTTGTTATGATCTTATTTTTTGTTTTCTTAGTAAATTTCCAAGTTTGACAGGCTTATGTTAGTGAGGGTAGTAGGCAGGTGTTCATGATTTTGCTTTTCAGTTTTATGGTCATTTTGCTTTTCAAAATTTCTTTTAGACTCCAGAATTTTTTCCACGTGATGTTTGCTCTTCTCTCTATTTCTCTTTCGTTGTTGTGTCGGTTGAATGAAAATTGTTTTCCTAGATAAATGTAGGTATCAACATAGGTTAAGGGCAGATTTTCAAGGTGTATAGGTATTTTAGTATGGTTCGTCATAACACTCGTTTTGTTAATGTTGATTTCCAATCCTACTTTACGACTTTCTTCGTGTAAAGAATTTATCATCAATTGTAGTTGACTAGTGTTTTCAGATAGCAGAACTATGTCATCAGCGAATCTAAGATAGCTCAGGTAATTTCCGTTTATATTTATGCCGACTTTCTCCCAGTTGAGGTTACGGATGATGGACTCTAGTACCGCTATAAATATTGTTGGGGAAATTGGGTCTCCCTGTCTAACACCTCTCTTTATTTGTATTGCTGGCCCTGTGGTCTCCAACTTGACTCTGCTAGTATTATTATCATATATATTTTTAAGACTTGTATATAAACCAATTCAACTTTTTGGGAGAGTAGAGCTTCCCAGATCGAGGAGTGGAGTAGAGTATCAAAGGCTTTTTGATAGTCAATAAAAACAACATAGAGTGGTCTATAATATTGAACTCTTGGAATTTTTCTATAATCATCTCTAGCGTGTGTATATGATCAACTGTAGAGTAACCTCGCCTGAAGCCTGCCTGTTCGACCGGTTGAAATTTTTCTGTTGTTTCTTTGATTTTTTTCTCTATTATGGAGGAAAAAAGTTTATATAGTGTAGTGGCAAGTACGGGCCACTAAAAGCGAGCAGCGGCGATTTGTAGCATGTGCAGCCATCGGCGTCATCCGTGTGCGGCCGGCGTGTGCCATATAAAATGTATGAGAACTATAGTTCTAATGTATGAGAACTATAGTTCTAATGTATGAGAAGTATAGTTCTAATGTATGAGTACTATAGTTCTAATGTATGAGAACTATAATTCTAATGTATGAAAACTATAGTTCTAATGTATGAGAACTATAGTTCTCTTAAAAGGCTTCACTGTTTTTCTGAAAAGATTTTGGGTCGCCGCACACGGGCCACTGGCCACAACCACAAAACGCAGCCACCACGGTGAAGTGAACAGTGAAGCCTTTTAAGAGGACTACAGGATCAAGCGCGTTCACTCTCATACTGAATACAAACGAAAGAGATACGCAAATACTTGCAAAATATGAGCAATTAGGCGATTTATTAAAAATCGGTTGGGTTTTAAAAAATTAAGAAACTATAACGATCAAATACTGCTTGCAGAATAATCTAATTAATAATCAGAATTATTGCATGTATATTAGTAAGGTTTTTAATCGATAAAAGTAATTTTTAGAGTCATCTTCGTGGCTTTTTTTTCTATAGTACTAAATGAACTGCATTATTTTGTTTTGAACTCACTATCTGTCCAGCATTTATCCTGAAGAATAACATATCGTTTTTCTGGCTCTTTTTACTGCAGAGCATTATAAAATTCGTGATTAACTCCTATAGTCTTCTTAAATTATAGATAAAATGACCACTAACCCAGGTCACCCACAAAGGATGATGTTAAATATAATATCCACCAGATTTCAGGCAACCTTTTCCCTCACATCTCCAGGGAAACTGTGGGATTAGGTTAGTTCAAACGAATGCCTACGAACCCTCATATTCAAGTTTTTTGACCTGCCCAGACGAATTATTATTAATATTTTAAAGGTTAGGGAGACGGTTAACCAACTAAAGTGAAACTACGAAGGTCGTGTATGTCGGCAGATGACCGATGCAGAATACTAATTATAATTAATAATGATAATAATAAGCTTTATTCACAAATATTGTTGTTTTTGATTGAATTGTTTTAAAGATAATAATAATGAGGATAATAAAAAATATTTACTTATTTAAAGACAACTTTCGGTCCACCTTATATCACTTATTTATGTTGCTATGTTAGTTCTGACGTTCAATAATATTACACTGTTTTTATATTATAAAACAAATTACATAATTATTAAATTCATTTACAATTTATTGTTACTAAAATGTCATAGAATAAAAAAAAAAAATGTCATTAAATAAAATATCATTGATGAAGATCTTAAAATGTCAATAACTTAAATGGCATGGAAACAAAAAATTAAAATGTAATAGAATAATAATAAAAATGACAGTAAATTAAATGTCATGGAATAAAAATTAACAATGTCCACAATCATAACACCATCACATAATGAGATGCGCTTGAAATTAACATGAGGGGTTGGGCCATACAAGTAAACAGTCGTAAGAAACGGTAAGAGTGCAGGAAGGTTTTTGACCACCAAAGGGATAAAATGGCACGATATTGGCTATAATGTACCTATATGTCAAAATGAATATGTAAATAAGCCATACAACACATTCACTACGCTTTCTGGTTGCGTAAGTTGGGATTGCAAACTAGCCCTTTAGTTTTTCTTTGCATTCCAGGGTTGCGGAGGCGCATATTCCCGACCATCGAACGTGTTGGCGCGTGGTTTACATGTATGTAGCCGCAACAAAAATCAAACACAGAAACCAAGGTGACCTTGGTTGGAACGCTAGTTTGCAACCGTCTAGTCACCCCTTTATATGCGGCAGATGTCTCTGGCAAAATCTAATTATACTATTGTATCAAGGCCAGAAAACAAGCCCTCATAAATGCGCATTCAAAACAAACTGCCCACAATTCGTTCATATTTTCATCCCTATCAGCCGATAATGTTTCAACGGCATGTATCCATTATTTATATGCACATAAATGTTCTGTACATCCGTCGTACATATAAATATGTATGTTTGAAACATTCTGAACTTTTTCCACCCATGCTCACGTTCCACGTGTTATACCTACATAATTTTCAGCCTCCGGCATCTGTCCCAAAAGCATAAAGATTGATTTTTCTCTCTTTACTGTCTACAGCCACACTTTTTCTGTATCTAACCCATCTTTGGATGAATTTAGCATCGGAAGTCCTCCATCAAAACGTGACGCATATTTATGCGTCATCGCGACGAGTGCGTTCTCTAGTCATTGCGTTCAAACCATATGCAGTTTACATGGCTTGAATTTGAACGCCGTGTGTCAAAATCGATAAATCAAGGACAAATTGTGCATAACTGTTAACAGTGTTGTGTTACTCGGACCCGGCTCCACCAGAAATGTTCCATTTGAAGTACTTCAAAAATAAGTGGAAATCAGCCGCTTTAGCGAGAGAAGGTAAGCCGTGATTTGGATTCTTTGTTTTTGAATTTTATACTTGGTTAAATGAACTGCAACCGCTCAGTTCAAAACAGAATAGATTTTATTAATTTAAAACCAGCGTATTACTATAATTATACTTTAAGTACTACACTTCTAATAGCTTATTCTGGATGTAGGATTAACTCTTCGAAACAGGGGGGAGGCTACTATGACGTCTCATAATTTTTTTAGATTCGGAAAATTTGGTGTAAAAAAGAGATGGAGCTATACAAGAAGAACAGTAATATCTCTCTGTCACACCGGTATTATAATAATTTTAAGACGTTACAGTAGGGCTGGTATTCCAATTTCAAAAATTCAAATAAAATTCTACAAGTTTAAAGAGTATAAGGTTCTTTTTTAAGTTACATTATCCTGGAAAATCCAAGGTTCACGTGTGAAGGCCACAGGTATCTTAAACCGAGTCGCAAAAAAAACCTATCATGTATAAATTTATATCTACTTCATCGTTTTTTAAACAAGCTTGCAGTTTAGTATCAGCCTTTGATAAAGAACTCTTTATTTAAATAGATTCTTTCCTAGAAACTCCACATCCTTCTTGACCGCCAACTAATTGATTTTCAAAGGAACTTAAAGAAACCGTTTGTTCTACAAGCTCAATTTTCCTTGTGCAAGGAACGGTCTTAATTGTTTTTAAAGAAATAGGTGGATAAAGAAACATGTTAATTTAAGACTTGCACAGGACAAACCAAAAATAAATGATTAACTAATCACTAAAATAAACTAAATAAAATATGATAATAACAATATTCAAAACATGATCTGCATGAGGCTAAAAAGGCTCCTACATCAGCATATATGCTGCGATATTAAAAAAAACAACGCAGCACTGGTGTTGTATTCGTATGGTACTTTACTGATAAGGCCACACACACACTCACGGAACACGGACTAAATATTAGGGGTTAAATCTGACTAAAAAGACTAAATCTGTGAATATATAATAATTTCAACTGTCTAAGTATCATGGCTCATGAGATACAGCCTGCTGACTAACGGACATACAGACAGACAGACGGACGGACAGCGGAGTGTTAGTATTAGGGTCCTGTCTTACCCTTTGGGCACAGAATACTAAAAAAATAGTGAAAATAAACTTAAAAAATAAAATAAAAATCGTGTGTTTATGTGTGAAATAAAAATAAAGTATTATAAAGTAAATAAAATTAACTATTAATCGATGGTAACATCCGATGCTCAAATATAATTTTATTGATTAGCCTCGCGGATCTTAAATCCCTGTAAAACACACTCGCGATGAGCTTAGACCAAAAAAATCATAAATAATGCACATCATGTGTTCACTGCTTATAACATTTATATTAATATTATATATGGGTCAACAACATATCGGGGTTTTTGGCAACGGAAAATAGGTTACAAGTACACTGGCTTGCAAAATTAAGGTACGGTTAAACTGGCGCCGGCAGAGCGGTATCGGCGCCGACAAGATCTGCCAACGATGGGGTGAACCAGTGCCCTGTTTGGGGGCGGTTAATGACCCCATAGTTGCGAACTTTCGCATAAATTGACTTGATTAGATCATGTTACGGTAAATCAAATTGGCTTTAGTAAACAGGATCACTGTAAGGGGTGTATGTCTTAATAATAACAACAGAGTGAACGCAAAGGGCAATTGAAGAAACACGGGTAGAATTTAGCAAAGCACTTTTGGTGATTGACTGCCACGCTGCGTGTTTACGGGGTTGATTCCCGCACGTATTCAATATTTGTATGGCCTATAGATAAGTGTTTCTGGTCTGGGAGTCTTGTGTATGTGAATTTTCATGTTTGTGGCACTCTAACGGGGTTACCATGACGTTCAAAGTAAGATTGTTTCATTCTTATTTCAGTGTGGGTAAGAGACAGAGCTATACAGGTTGTCTAGCGCCATCTTTTACCCATACTGGAAATAAGAATGAAACAATCATACTTTAAACGTCATGGTACAGGTATAAGGCAGTACGCGCCCACGATAATGCGCCTCTTGTATTTTAGGTGCGTACTTTTAGAGCGGCTTGTGCAAGTAGTCTTCGAACCCTGGTACGTCATCTAACCGGGCGGAGCACCAGGGTACCGAGAATACTAGCTTTTGCCCACGGCTTCACCCGTGTACATAAAATATAGCCTATTTCACTCAGGAATAAAGCAGCTTACTGACGGTGAAAAATTTTTGCAATCGGACCAGTACAAAACATAAAATTAAAAAAACAAACTTTACCTCTTTATAACATTAGTGTAAATAAACATTTAAAAATTATACTAAATAAACCGCAGAGAAAATGATATAAACGAACACAGCTGGGTTTTAGTCAGTAAAAGTCTCCTCTGTTTTCACCCAAAACAGGAGGATTATCCACAAAAATCCTGTTTGTGTGTGACAACTCTGGTTGTACTAACAGATATCTGAAATGATGCTCTAACCGCGCCCTCTCCGCTCTCTATCCCGAAAATGATTCAACATTTAAAAAAAAATATAAAGATAAATTTTAGGGAATTCAATCCTCTACAATATTGAAAATAAATAAAAATAGTGAAAAACCCATAGGAAACGAGATATTTGCAAAAAGGTACAAAAACCGATTTTGGTGACATTTGACCTTAGATTTTAATAGTCGCGTACACCCTACCATAATTATGTCCACGGGTAGTGTGAAAGTGAAATCCGAGGCCCCGGGATGAAGACTAAGAAGGAACAGGAGTGGGATTTTAGTCAGTAAAAGTCTGACACTATCTCGCGCTCCGCCCTAGAGCGGAATTTGTCATTAGATGATTTTCTTACCCTAAAAAAAAACCTTACCATATGCAGGTTTTGAGATAACTTTAGGATATCAAAATACAAGTTTATACGAGTCTATAGCTGGGTATCTCAAATTTCGAGATACGTACCTAATTTTGACTGGATATATATAATTTGATAATATAAAATAATTAAAACAGCTACTGAACTTCACTCGAAATACTTGCCAATTTTTGCTTTGGTATTTGGGGCGTGTAAATAATGTTCAAATTGACAGTTCCATTATTACATTCAGTTCCTGAAGTAATATTTCACCGTACATCTCAGGTAAACGGGAATTCATTCAAACCTACACGACCTGGTGTGTATTCATTATAATGAAGCATATAATAAATCCTCCTGGCCGAATTTCGATCACGGTGGCCAGTCTCAATAGAGATTAGCCAAGTACGCAGGAGATATTATAGTGCTCAAACGTGTGCGTAAACACAGGAGCACTCTCTGTTCCTTTACTCTCATACTCCTAGAGGATGGCCATCCAATACGACCGGAGAGAGATCAGGCGCAGGACCAACGACATTACGTGCTTTACAAGGCACGGGAGTGCCACATCACCAACTTCAAACTCCGGGCTCATCATCAACATTTCAGCCGAAAGACGACCACTGTTGGACATAGACCTCCCCCAAATGTCGCCACTATGACCGGTCCTGTGCGTCTCGCATCCATCAGGTCATCAGTCCACCTTATGGGAGGCCTTCCAACGCTGCGTCTAGAAACTCCAGGCTGCTACAGATTAATAAAAAAAAAAACCAATAGCTCTTTTTGCCCAACCCAGGGAATCCAACCAGTGAGGAGAACCCGAGGCAGTTATAATGAAGCACACTGCATACCTATACTTCATCATAACAGACCCCACAATATTCTGCATTAATGCGCTCCGTATTGTTATCTTGGGCCCTATTACGCGGTTAAGTACAAGTTTTATCTGTATGAATGAGTGCACATAATGTATTTATCAACGTATACCTGCGGTAGGGTGGGCCGTGTATGAAATGCTTTGTCTCCTACCAGTGAAGGCTGTGGCAGACGTTTTTCGTGTAATTACTTCAGAAATCCCGACGCCTGTTCATGTTGACACGACGGTTGGGTTTAATACGACACTCATCCGCAAAGCCCATAACGACGAGTACATATGAGATTTTCAAAGAGAATTTTATAAAGCAGGTGTGCTATAAGTACCCACATATAGTTATATAATACTTTTTATACGACACTCTTATGAAGATCCTGTAAGAAATTATTCATATTTTTATTCTTAGTATTTTATTTGAATAGAAAAATCGGTAGAACTAAATTCTATTCAATTTTCGATTTCGTAACGTTTAAGAAATGGAACCTTTAATACTTTTCATTTAATATCGGCCGAATTGAACGTTCATAAACCCACGGGACAACTGCTGAGATTACAGACTAGAAAGTGAAGCTATACTTCTACTATATTATACCTATATACTAAAATTATAAAGCTGAAGAGTTTGTTAGTCTGTTTCAATGCGGTAATCGCAGGTAGGTACCTACTCCTTGTTCAAATTGAAAAGTTACTTTAGTGTTGGATACGCCATTATCGACGGAAACTATAGGCTATATAACATCAGTGGAGCAGAAACCAAAGACGCGGGTGAAACTAGTTTCAAAATAAATTCAATGAAGTTGTGTTTCCAAAAAATCGTCTTATTGTTGTAAAAGCCAGCGGCTTCGTCCGCGTAATAGTAGGTGTTTCCATACAAACTTTGGACCCCCATTTCATCCCTTTAGGAGGTGAATTTTGAACAAATCCTCTCTTAGTGCTCGTCTATGTCATAAAAGGAAACCTTGTGCAAAATTTCACGCTCTTAATCCCAGTAGTTTCGGCTGTGCGTTGATATGTCAGTCAGTCAGTCAGTTTCTCCTTTTATATATAGATAGTTTATAAATCTGAAGAAATTTTTTGGTTGAACGCGTCACAGAAAGTACCGGTCCGATTTGAAAAATTCTTTCCGTATAGGATCGCCTATTTATCAAAGATGGCTATAGGTCATATACATAGTATCACGCTGTGACTAATAAGAACGGAATATCGATAAAAAATGTTACAAAAACGGTGGAAAATGATTTCATTTGAAAGCTTCCGTGGCGTGCTCTGCGTAAACGGTTAAAGTTACACAAAAATTATGTACTACAAAATTTTTTCCCTTTAAAAGTTCTAAAAAACAGTCCGCAACAACATATGTCTATCTTTTAAGATTGGCTCAGTGTAACCTCTTTTTATGGTAATCAAATTTGTCCCAAAATAATGCATTATTTGCGAAGTTGTTTTTATAAACATAATATTAATCCTTAACCAAATATGTACAATTATTATTTTAAGTATTTTATTTTGAACATAATTGCCGTTTACATCATTGAATTTCGATGAATTTATTAGGAGATATCATAGTCTTAAAATAACGCTGTAGTAAAATAATGATCAACCTCTACACGCTCGCCTGCAGCCGTCGCGTTGCGTCGCGTCGACTCAATTAGGTGGACGCACCGCTCATTCAACTTTTGAACTGCCTCTGAATATTTTTTTGTAGAAAAATAGCGAGTGCTCGATCCGTACAAATGGCCCATGGGGAAAAATTTGCAAGATATCAGTTTAATTATATAGGATACATAGCATTTTTAGCAAGGTCTCATAGCACAAGTATGATGGTCACACCAATTATATTTTACTCCAAAAACTAGTGGAAACAGGCTCGGAGTTAAATTTCTTTGCAATAACGTGATCAATGCCACAGTTTTAACTGGTCCAATAAGGCAAATGGTAATAGCGTGATGTAACTTAAAAACAGCCCCCTAATGTACTTGCGCTTTACAGATATTCCCAATTTCTACGCAAACGAAATCGCGGACCAGAGGTATTAATTATAGTTTTAAAAATTCATTCAAAAAACCTATAAGAAAAAAAAAACTACTTCTACGCGGACAAAGTCGTGAGTAAAAGCTAGTTCTCTAATAAAATTGTGGATAGGTAGTATACTTAATTATAACTTACACTACATATAGGTAAAATACACTATATAGGTAAAGTGTATATATCTACTGTATACCTATACCAGTACTTTTATACGAAAACACAAAGTGAATCCCGGAAAAGCTTAAAATTCCGTTCAGTCTGCTTAACTTGAAGTGAGTAAAATTCACGTGAAATGCAGCGCAAAGTCTAGACGGAATCTTTGCGACCCTAAAAACATAGCACCTCGTTGAGCTAACGAAGAGTCCCGAGCTCTCCCGACTGTCTCCGAACTCCCCCGAGTAACTGCCAAGTGTACGACTAAAGTGCTAATTCACCACTTGCAAATTATCGCTGCCATAAATTTCACAAAGACAAAGCCTTTGTAAGTTCAATCACAGTTAGCCTTATAACGACTTATTTACGATTGGTCGCGAGATAGTTTAACCTTGTTCCCTGTATACCTGAAACATGGCGTGCCCTTCTAATTAGGGAGCGCAATAATGGTGCCGCAGCATGTGCCCACAAAAGGGAAACCATAAATGGCACAGTACTTGAACAATAGGCCTTGATAAGGTACCGCAACACCACAACCAAAGTTTTCTGCTCCTACACCTTAAATGTATGAGTTTGGTTTTTGTTTATCGCATTTCACGGTGACATTGTAGAAGATTATTCTTAAGAGGACCCTTCCCGATCCTTCTTTCGTCAATTTGATGTTTGTTAGCATTCGATAACTTCCGTCACCCACTCGAAATTTCACAAAACTTGATCCAGGAAATATGAGTTTTTTTAACCTTAAAAGTGATTGGAAAAAATTTTCGTCTTTCAGAATCTCGATTAAACGTACAAAGTTTCTGTAATTTATGAGTAAATTATGAAAGGTCGAAGTTCATGCAAAATAGTAGATTTTCAAAGGTTTTTTACTGGATTAGTTTCACACAAATTTATTTTAATTTCAATATAAAACTTGATAATATAATATTTACATAATATCTATGTTTCCAAAATATTTTTATTCTTAATAAGTTCGCTCTTAACCGCTATCTCAACTAATGGAAAGCGACGATGCAGTCGACGATGGAGCGCGCTTACTTAGAAGTAACCTATTCCTTAAAAATTCCCGGGTTGTATCCTGATATACACAGATTCTGGCAAGGAATTCCACTCCTTAGCTGTACGCACAATGAATGTGTTTCCAAATCCTTTAGAGAAAGGTGTGTGATGACGAGTGGTTGTATGGAAATAGTATCAGGGGTTAGGCGCTCTTAATAATATTAGTTCGATGTTCTTTTATTTTTCGTGTCTCGCAGGCTACAGAGTTTTCAAACAAAAACAAGAATTCAATGAAATATGGTACTTGGAAACTTTACAACTCACGACTATAAAATTTATCATTACATAATACTTTCGCAGGAGAAAAATACTTATAACTGCTACACAGATATTATAATGCTATGAAAGTTTGTCTTGGAGAACTAAATAACGATGGCCGGGACGACTAGGCAATAGGAATTTCAACTTTCTGTTTACGAACTTTTAAACTAGGCATGAATATCTCTTGGAAAAATTGCAAGTTAGAGCAGTAATGTCGTGGAAATTTTATGGTGGAAAGTCGGTTAATAAGAAATAAGTTCTTAAACATAACGTTAGGGAATATTACTCTATCATCTATCTATACATCTACAGCATAGTCGGCCTTATAATGTTACCACTATTGGGACTCAGGCCTCCTCTCTAGGAGAGGGAACGGGCCGTATTCACCACGCGGGCTCAGTGCGGGTTGGTGGATGTCACATGTCTTCGAATTTTTGGTTCTAGGACATGCCGGTTTCCTCACGATGTTTTTCTTCACCGTTTTGAGAGCAGTGGTGATGAAATAAATTCCACAAAGTAATGAGCCTGGCTGGGTGGTGAACCCGCGACTCGTAAGTCGGGCCACCACTGCTCTATTTAAATAAATTATAATTGAAATAAATAAATATAAACGGTTACCTTTAATAGAAGATCATTTTAAAGCTCAAACAAGCTCATGGACTGTGTGAGGAGTGATATGAAAGAAAAGGTTAGTGATAGCGTGACGGATGACAGGACAGAATTAAAGAAAAAAAATCATGTTTCGCCGACCCCAAATAATACGGGACAATGACAGACAGAATGGTTGACTGGTAGAGAATGCCTTGTTGAATTAAGTCCGCGTATGTACCACTACTGTACATGAAGTTTAAATAAATAAATAATAAATGACAGGAAGATGATGATAATTTTGAAGCTCAAACGTACTAGTTTCGCATTCAACACAATGTAACGTAATTTGCCAATAACAAATAATATAATCAGCCTTAAAATTTTCCCACTGCTGGGACTCAAGCCTCCTCTTTACAAAAGGGAATGAGCCGAAATTCAGGGTGGATGTCACATATCTTCAAATATTTGACTTTAGGACATACCGGTTTCCTCACGATGTTTTCCATCACCGTTCAGAGAGCAGCCCCCCTAGCCAAGTTACAATCGTTTCGTTCGTGTCGAACGCCTCGAGTAGGCTCGCGTTCGGCGCGAACGATACGATTTTAACTTGACTAGGGGGGCAGTGGTGATGAAATAAATTACACATAATGCGCCTGGCTGGGTTTGAACCCGCAACCTCGTAAGTCGAAGCTGTTTTTTTTTTTTTTTTTTATTCTGGATAGGTTCGCGCTTGACCGCCATCTCATTTTTTTTTCCCATGTTTCCACTGCTCATCATCAATCTGCTAATACCTCGGATATTTTAAGAAATCGTCGTATTATCGCAACACCCGTCTGGTCCGTTTTCCCCGATTAATTAATACAGTACTTCAATATTACGAGTACCTACTGTCTGCGAACACTTTTAAAAAATTCATAACAGGCTATAGTAGGTTCCCACGGCGTGTCCTCGTGAAATAAAATTACATAATACCTAGTTTTTATACCTTTTTTTATAACCAACTCGTTGCTATCTCCCCGTCTCGCCCCAGTTGTCACAACGTGATAATTTGTCCCGTTTTTTGGGACAACTCGTGCTCTCTCTACTTTGCTGCGTTCAGTTCAATAGTTTTTACCTGGTTTCGGCACAAAAGGGTTCGCGATTCTTTAAATCGGCAAATGGATGATCGCAAGATTTTACGGTATAGTTTTGTTTTTGTCATTTTGACAGTTCGCAGTTTGAATGATTGATAGTCACGTTTAGGAATATGAGTTTGTTGATATTTATCATAAAGCGCTCTTCCTCTATTGATGGAAAATCCCCAACTTGATAAAAAAAAGTGTAATAGAATAGAATAAACTTTGTTGTACACTAAAATAGTAACAAAATTTTTACACAAATTAAATTAATAGGTACAATCATAGGTTGTGCGAAAGTGAACCTTCGGGCCCTGGAACGAAAGCAAAGAAGGAATAGGAGTGGGTTTTAGTCAGTAAAAATGTGACACGACCTCCCGCTCCGTTCAGTAAGCAGATTTTTTACAAATATTAACGCCCCCCTCCCCCTCGTCAGCAAAAGTAAAAAAACTTCCCCTCCCCCTATTTCCCCCCAACGGGTTTATTTATGAGCAGTAGTTATAAATCTAGAAATATGGAATAGGCTTGAACAAAGAGGAACATAAAAACTGCATTTAAAATTTTGATATAATAATTTAAATTAACAGTCCTCAGTCCATGACACACGAACCCATGACTTTTTAATGACATAGGATGTTTGCTGCTTAGTGATGTGTATCTGCTCACTTTTATGCAATTTTAGAACATCGACATCGATAAAAAAGTTAAAAAAATATAAACTGCTAACGTAATCGCCATCTAGACACCCCCAACCTCCATGTCATTAAAAATAAGCAAAGCAAAGACCCCCCCACCCCCTGTAGTGCTTACGTAATACTTGAATGGCCCCCTACCAGACAAATAGTGTAATAATGTAATTTGAAGATTTTGTCTTTTCTTATGAGAATTACAAAAGATAGCTATCACTATACTTATAATATATCACTTACCTCCTCACTGTGTAATAATAAATCCTCCCGACCATATTCCGATCAAGGTGGCCAATCTTAATATAGATTAGCCAAATACACGAGACATCGACCCTTTTCAAGAAGAACATTGTAAGCAATCTTTTTTAATTGGGGGAGAGAAAATCCATTCCTGCAAAAAACGCAAATTGTCGATACAGATAGATATACTGCACAAATGTGTGCGCAAACACATGTGCACATGCAATTCGACATACATTTTCACTGTTTTTCATACAACCGCTCTTACGCGATTATGTCGTTATTACACATTTTTTATTAAATATTTTGGAAACACAGTATCTTGTAGATATTATCTAGTCTTCTATTGAAATCAATTTATAAATTTGTATAAAACTAATCCAGTAAAGACCTCTGAAATTTTGCTATTTTGCATGAACTTTAACTGTTAATAAACCGTAACATTTAATAATTTACTAAAAAGGTAAAAAAGTATAAAAATAGAAGCCTTGAAAATTTAATGAAGATACTGAATAAGGACAATATTTTTCATAAACTTTTAAAGGTTTTTTTTTTATTGGGTGGGAAAATCATCTTATGACAAATCCCGCTCTTGGGCGGAGCGGGAGATAGTGTCAGACTTTTACTGACTAAAAACCCACTCCTGTTCCTTTGTTGTCTTCGTCCCAGGGCCCCAGGTTTCGCTTTCACACTACCCGTGGCCCCAGTAGGCTTCGACCCTGCTGGGCCCCTACGATTGGCTGACATCTGCTTGAGTCGCGCGTGGAACAGTATGCGCCGTCGACGACTTGGGCTCGGTCCGGAAGGTTACCGGACTGTCGGACGGTGAGCCACCCATTGCTCGCCGTCCGCAAAAACTTTTAAGGGTAAAAAAAACATATTTCTTGGGACATAAAATATTCGAGTAAATCACGCAATTACCGAATGCTAACAGAGTTATCAGGCGTTATATCACTTTTTTCGCGTTGCCTCTTAGTCAAACATCGCGTTAGATTACGTTAGATGAAGTAACAAGCTTTTAAACCATGCTCAATTTTGACGGTAGGCGAGTAATAAAGGACCCTCTTAACTCTCATAGTCCGATGAGTCAAACGACTCGACCGGAGAGAGATCAGGCACAGGACCAATAAATAGCTTTACGTGCTTTTCAAGACACGAGGGTGCCACGGCACCAACTTCCAAACTTTGGGTGCATAAGAGTAATTCTTAACAGAATAGCTCTACTTGTACTTTTGGGCCATCCTAAGAATTGGATCAAGGATCTCATGCTCAACAGTCGTGCGTAGCACCTCGAGAGCCCAACGAGGTAGTCACTCTTTCAGTATATAATGAAAGGAGATAAAAAAAATGCTAGACTAGGTACCAAAACCAACTATATCTCCATTTGAATTCATAAAAATAAACTCAAACTCTGTGTTGATGGACATTAAATGGGTTTCATCGTGAGTATTCCCTTTCAATTAAGAGAGGAAGTGATTCGTTGGCGTAGTCTCCAATTAATCGCGAATACGCAATATTATTCGAATATTTTTGTATATTTTTCTTAGTGTAATGTAAAGAGAAACTTTCAATAATGATTAAAGTTATATTTTGAAATGTTTTATAAAGCTTTTTTCACATAAAATAATATAGTACCTAATAATAACAATAATTTATTTAAAAAAAAAAAACTTAAAAGCACTATATTACATTACACACTTTTTTAATACATTTACAGTAATTTATATGTGTACTTAAGTTAAATAAAGAAAAAGATAATAATTGTAAAGGACTACATCCATATTTTGTTAGTTCCATGCTTGTGACATTTAAAAATACTAGTATCGAATGGTTTTTTTGCAATACTATATCTTATTAAAATGGGCACAACTGTCTCTTTAGGCAAAATCCATGCTTATAACAGAAATCTATATTACATATTGTAAATGCAAAATTTTGTATGTATGTAAGTTAGTTACGCTTTAACGCTCAAACGGCAGAATGTTCGATGTTAACCATGTCCTAGATTTAGTAGTATTATGTTCTGCTTTGACGCGAGCAACGTTGCTTTTAGAAGCTAGTAATATTATAAAAGTAACTCTGTTTGTCTGTATGTTTGTTACCTCTTAACATCTTGATGGCTGAACGAATTTGTATGAAATATAGCACACAGGTAGACCGTGTCTAGGGTTATGATATAGGTTTATCTCAATGGAGTAACATATCGATTTTTAAGCAGAAGCTTCTACTAGCTACAATGCATTATCTAACTAGATACATACACACACACTCAGTTATAATTATTTCAGACTAGGTTCTGCCAGCAACTTCGCCAATAACAACAATACACAATTACAATCTTTGGATCCCCGTTTCAACCATTTAGGGCGCAAATTTCAGATAATCCTCTCTTAGTGCTCACCTGCATCATAAAAGGAAGCCTTGTGCACGTTTCTAGTCCGAGAAGTTTTGGCTGTGCGTTGATATGTCAGTCAGTCAGTCAGTTTCTCCTTTTATATATATATAGATAAACTTTCTTGCTTTTGGTACACTAGTGAAAGGTCCAATTTCGCTGAACAAATATAAAAATTTAACGTTTTATGTATTTTCTTTCTTTTTTACCCATTTTATGTTTGGATCAGTTGCGCCCTTCATGCTTATGAGGGTAATATTATTCTAATCAATCAACAAACAATACAGTCATTGTAACATTGTCTACCTAAAGCCTATATTATGAACATAAACATGAAGCACGTTATCCAGTCTGTTTGTCTGTCACGCCTCTATTAACATGTTCACGTTCGATTAATTTATTAGTTCTACAAACTCCCCTGTAGCAAGCATCACTTGTTGTTGTGTATGTGAACCCAAGTCGACCGAGATTGTTGTTCAAAGGCCCTACCATGAGCTCTTACGCGGTTCATTTGACGACCTAAACTGAACTGTTAAAGAAATAGAGCTAAATAAGGTATATACTGTTAGCTCCAACCCAATTTCTAGTTTACAGGCTTTTTTTTCTATTGGGTGGGAAAATCATCTTATGACAAATCCCGTTCTTGTCGGAGTGGGAGACAGTGTCAGACTTTTCCTGTTCCTTCGTTGCCTTCGTCTCAGGGCCCCGGGTTTCGTTTTCACACTACCCATGGCCCCAGTAGGCTTCAACCCTGCTGGGCCCCTACGATTTGCTGACATCTCCCTGAGGCGCACGTGGAATAATACGCACCGTCGACGACTTGGGCTTGGTCCGGACGGTTACCGGACGGTCGGACGGCGGGCTACCCATTGCTCGCCGTCCGCAAGCCCGCGCCTACAGTGGCCGGAAATCGGGATCGGAATCCCGGATATTTTTAACACGTCAAGGTAAGGCCCTGGTTCTAAACATACAATGATAACCTTCGTTTAAGATCGATGGTGGTATATGGCGTCCATTACGCGATAGGTTTTGCTGTCAGTTTTGCCAGTCATTTTGATTAAAAAAGAACTTCAACTTCAACTCTTCATTAATGGCAGTTGTGGAAAAGACACCACAATTTTGCTAATAACACGTGCAAACTATTAATAGACCATCAAACGCTGGAGAGTATTTAGCGTGAATTAATAATAAAATAAATATATTACATTAAAGTTCAAAATAAAAGAATTTCTTCGCAGACGCAGACAAACATTATGACCAGACCACAGACTATGACTATGTACATGGAAGAAACTCGTAAGAGTGGTGAGATTGAAAAAGAAACCTACCGTCTAATGCGATGATTGACGTTAGCATGACGAAAACACAATGGCGATTAAATTCCGTCATTCAAACATTCATGATTGATGGAATTGATTGACGCTTGCATGACCGTGACTGGACGCCTATCTTATACAAGATGCAGTTTTGAATCTGCACCAGAGGTTGTCATAAAACTCGTAAATAATCACTAAAAAAATTCAATACTAATAATTTTATCAACAATACTTGTTATTTTAGTTTTTAGGACAATATCCATTCTATTGTATTGGTATGCTCACGCTTGACCACTATCTCACCTGATGGTAAGATGATGTGGTCGACGATGAAGCACGCTTGCCTAGAGGTAACCTATTCACTGTTTACTTACAGACTCTCAGGTTGTAGTTATCAGGAAATACAGACTCCGGTACAGTTGCACTCCTCAGCTGTACGCACAATGAATGTGTTCCCAAAACGAAATTAATGGTAATGGATGAACGAAATGAATGGTTTCAATGGATTCTAAATCTATAAAGGACTTATGTGGATATAGGTACAAACATTTTTGTGTTTTATACAACATTATTTTTAGTATATGCGAAACCTGAACATAGTTTGTTCAAAATCAGTAAATGAATCGATTCCAATAATTTTTACACTATGTTATATTTTTTCCCACAAATATTTTAATAAGATCTTAAGTTGGATACCACCGACACGTAGTACAACACAGATCACGGCAGATCATAGCGGGCATTAGGTGCCAGTGCACAGCTTGGTACGGGAGCAAAACAACCCCTCAGTTGCCCGGAGGGCCCAGTGATCATGTATTTGCGCGGATAATCAGGTAACATAACAAGCTTATAACTTTGTGATTTTTTATGATACAGTTATGAAATTTTCTACATAGATTCTTTACTTACTTTAAAAATACTAGACATGTGTTTCGGGTTTCGTATATACTAACACTAATGTTGTGTATACTAGCTGCTGCCAGCGGTTTCACTCGCGTGATAGTAGAAAATTATCCCAAGAAAACATAATCCCAGGATAAAAAATATATCCTACATGCTATATTAGAACATGGTCTATCTGTGTACCAAGTTTCATCGAAATCCGTACAGTAGTTTTTGCGTGAAAGAATAACAAACATTTAAAAGATAGACTAAATACCTATAGGTTCTATAAAATTTTCACACATTATTCAAAATTGATCACACCCACTAAACAAAACAACGTATCCATCATGGAGTAATGGACTAGTGAAACTGATGGGTACGTACCTAAAAACCCCGCGTTTTAAAACGTAAACATGTCAATGATATCGAATGCAAAACGTGAATCGTCACTTCGCTAACAATTTTATATACAGGCGGGTTATTTTTTTACAAGACATTTTTGTATGACCTAACGTGCTAGTTACAAATAAGTACCTATACCATAACATTGTTCCAGGTTTTCTAAAATGTTTGAGAAATTTTGATATTTCTATATTAAAATGCTCGTATTTAAAATTGTTAACGTTTTTTCGAAAATACAGTTTTGTTTCGTTTTTTTTTACTAGGCTGGTTCGAGTTCCACTACTGGGCAAAGATCTCTCCTTTCTCCTTTCAAATCGCTTTGTCTTGCGCGATCTGGCCAAGCTTGACTTACACATGTGGACACAATTTACCTCAAGCTGCCAATGGCTGACGATATCTGCCCTTTTGCCTCTCTGAGTACATTCATGCGACATGACCAATAGCAGTATAGGTATTATTTGTATTTTTGTTTTTAATGTATTTAAATTTACAGGTTACTCTTACCTCTAACACTAAAATTAATCTCTAATAATATCTTGCTTAATAGAGAGCAGTGGTGGCCGAGTGGTAACGGCCCCGAATTACGAGGTCATGGGTTCAAACCCATGCGCAGGCGCATTACTTTGTGTAATTTACTTCATCACCACTGATCTCAAAACGGTGAAGGAAAACATCATGAGGAAACCGGCATGTCTTAGAACCAAAAATTCAAATTCATGTGACATCCACCAACCCGCACTGGGTCCGCGTGGTGGGTTACGGCCCATTCCCTCTTCTAGAGAGGAGGCCTGACTCCCAACAGTGGGAACATTATAAGGCCGACTATACTATACTATAATATCTTGCTTTAAAATTATCGTTATAATCTTAATCTATTTGACTGGCCTGTTGGTCTAGTGGTCAGTGGCCCTGACTGCTATGCCGGAGGTCGTGGGTTCGATTCCCAAGCAGGACAAATGTTTGTGTGATGAGCATGATCATTTGTTCTGTATCTGGGTGTAATTGATCTATAATATTTATGTATTTAGAAATATATAAGTATGTTTATCAGTTATCTAGTACTCATAACACAAGCTCTGCTTAGCTTGAGACTAGACAGCGTTTTGTGATATTTGTGGAATTGTCATACTCAAAATATATTTTTTTTTAATAATCTAAGGTTTCTGTGAAACCATCCCTTCGTGTATACTTGAACTATTTCCTTAAAATGAATATATCAAATTACGAATCAACTTGTATATAAGACAAGGCATAAGGCACAAACATGAGGTGAGTCAGCAACCGCCACCGTAACATAAACAGGGTGCAGGTTATATGGCTTTCTACCTGACATTTTGTTCGCGCTGTGTTGTTATAGGAAAGTTAAGTTAAGTAGGAAGACCTGAGTTCTAACTTTTGTTGGGCTGTTATGTCAACTGTAATGGATATAGTTTTCTTTTATTTCACTTAGGTAGATTGCTAGGTTCTCATGAAGATGTTTAAAGTAGATTGGGTTTGTTTATGTGCTACCTATTTTTTTAGGGTTCCATAGGTACGTCAAAAGGAAAAAACGGAACACTTATAAGATCACTTTGCTGTCCGTCGGTCTATCTGCTGTCCGTCCGTTTGTCTGTCTATCTTTCTATCAAGACTCTTTATCTCGGGAACGCGTGGAGGTATTGAGTTGAAATTAAAACCACAAGCTCAAATGTGCGGTCTTCTAAAACTGTCAAAAAACAAACTACTAAGTTAACGAAAAAAAAAAGACACGACCGTTTTTGTTGCAAAAGACATATATTTCGACACTCTAATGGGAATCAAAATTCATAGGGTACTTCACGTTGACTCAGAATTTTGAATTTTGGTATAAAGCAAGGTTTTATAGCACAGATATAGGAATAAATCTGAAAATAGTAAATTTGTTGTTACGTCACAAAAAAAACTCCACTCGAGAATTGTACTATTTACACAGGTAAGCACTGATGCAATCGTTGATGATGAATTGCACCAGTTTTTTAAGAACCTATTCACTCTAACCTTGAAGACACCTAAATTATAATTGGACGAGAAGACCCCTGCATTTTCTACTTTCAAAGCGACATCAATAAGTTTTTAGTCGACGTTAAAAAAGTGCACTTACTCATAATCTGGTACTAGTCATGTACTTTTTAATGATCTGCAACTACGATACATTGTGTACATCCCCTAAAACTCATAAATCAAATACTTTTTAAAATGCAACAAAAACACGTTCTTCGTAAAATGTAAACTAGCATTAGTTGTAATAAGAATAAATCAGAATAAATAACCGTCGTGATCCCGACTGTAAATGTTAACCCATTGAAATTGACGATAAAATCAGACAGCTCGGCATCAGAAGCCCAGCAGCACCCTAACAACGTGTGAAATTGTTTATTTCCACTCGGATTTGGCGCGCCCTTTGTTGACGACGAATTTAAATGTAAAGAATTACGTCGACACCCCTAATCTTGATTAGAATGCGCTTACAAAGCGTTCGCCATAATAGTAAGTGTTAATCTGATTTAATTCATTGTGTTTACCCAGCAGGAGAGGTGCATGACATTTTTTCTAATAAAGGGTCGCCCGATCGAAGTTTCACTGAAAGGAGGAGCGTTATTGTGAAGTTAATAGCTCTTGACAATGGACAATATGGCGGAGGAAAAGTCTACAACACGAGTTTATGTCCCTATTATTATTTTAATGAAAGCCCAAAGGATCTCTAATATAACCCGTAAACTGAACATCGAATGTAAAACACACGTTTCCCTCCAACCGCAGAACGGAGTTATCGTAAAACGAACAAAAAGTTTTGTAATATAAAAAAGGAAAAATCATACTCACGGAATTTTAAACCTCTATTACCAGAGACGAAAAATGCATAATTAAATATTTTCTCATTACTAATTAATCGGGTCCTTATATAAACAGTCATTATAAGTCCGTTAGCGGAGGCAGGACTTGGTAAAAACAAATTGCCTTAAAGCTTCTACATAATCTAAAAGGCAAATTATTATGAATGAGTGTCCGTCCAAATGAGTAGGATTAGCTTTGTAGCGCGAATTCTCATTAAAATATTTATGGCAGCCGCGTCGCAAAATTGGTCTGTTTTGTATAAGATATGCTGAAAGAGTTAGACTACGTTTTTAGTAAAATAATCGTCAGTTTCTTGCTGAAATCAACACGTTCATTGTGCGTGCAGCTGAGTGGAATTCCCTGCCATTATCTGTTTTCTGATAGAGCTATGGCCTAGGTATCTTTAAGTCTAGAGTGACTAGGTTACTCTTAATTGTTTTAATTACTTGCGCGTGCTCTATCGTCGACCATAAACATCGCTTATCATCAGATGAAATAGCGAGCAAACGCAAGCCCTTCAATAATTTAATATATATTTATTTATTAAAACTTCATGCAATACAAAAGTACAAAGGCGGACTTAATGCCTTAGGTATTCTCTACCAATCAACCTACCCTAGGTTGATTGGTAGAGAATACCTAAGGCATTAATGTAAGTAATCATAAGGTGAAGAGAAAAATAAGGCAAGTGCATAAAAATATAAAAGATTATTAAAACAACAATATTAATAATATAATATATTAATATAAATTATGTCTACCAATTGTCATGCATCTGGACTCGGTGAAAATTACTGCTTCCTGCTACTGCTTAGAATTTTTGTACGTAAAAGATAAATCCCTTGGTTAAAATCGTTCACATTCAAGTCACAAGACAATCTTAGTGACAATCAATCTCAAAAACTTGTCAGAGTATTGGAAAGTTAGAGATGTTTTTGTCAGTTTACGAATGTAAAAATTTAAATGAGAGCTGTCCCTCTGGATAGAATACATTTTCCCCGGGCATCGGGAATCGCAGAGCGATCTCCGGCTACCGTAGGCGCAGGCTTACTTACGGACGACGAGCAATGGATAGCTTGCAGACCGCTCTACCCCCTAGCCAAGGCACAACCGTTTCGTTTCGTTGATCGCCTCGCATCGGCCACGCCTCCGATTCCTTTGTTCTGACGTCATCCTAACGCTCAGTCAGAACAAAGGAATAGGAGGCGTGGCCGACTCGAGACGATCAACGAAAAGAGAATCGAAATGAAACGGTTGTAACTTGGCTAGGAGAGCAGGGCCGAGCACAAGTCGCCGAAAGCGCGTAGTGTTCCACGCGCGCCTCAAAAAGATATCAGCATAACCATTGCCCAGCAGGACCGATGCCTGCTAGGGCCATAAAAGAAAAGAAGAAGGGAAAAGCATGAAAGGGATACTGGTGGTCCTAGAACGTAAAAGGCAACTGATGAAACATAGGTGCGGTTTTAGTTAGTAAAAGTCTGACAAGTCCTCTCGGTCCACCCTTGAGCGAGAGAAGTCATAAGATGATTTCCTTCTTCAAAAAAAAGGTGGAATACATTTTAGTCCTGTAATCTGGTGGTACGTTTCAATTAGCAGAATGCCACTGCTACCCATCCTCATGATATAATACCTTGGTGGCCTGTTACGACACCGAGTGTGAACTATTTTTTTACCCGGAACCGCACGACAAATATAATCTCTCGCTCTCTTCCCTAATTAGTCTGTTTCAAACATTTTCTAGTTGGCGCTATGCCGAAGGGGCATGTGTTTTCTATTCTAGTCAGAGTCGTTTGTGACAAGCGGTAGTGGTGGAACGCGGACAGCGTTCATAGCCTAACGACATAACTTTTTGTCGAAAGTTATGAAGAGTTGAAAATGTCCGTGAAATTTTATGACTGTTACAAAATCTTTTTCTATAAACCATGTTCTGTTGAAGAGTCAAATAAAATGCTAGATAGAAATCAGAGCTACAATAGTGCTGCATATTTTCTGCAATTTTATAACTCAAGTTTTTTGCTACGCCACGAAAGGAAAACTGTTTTCTCTACGTAAATACATAAAATATTCAACTGCTTTCTTATTCAATGCGTCCTCTTGCATCACGTCGTCTTTTTGAAAATACAGTTGCAATATTAAATAGCAATTCATGTTTTAAAAGTACAAACTTTGCGCTCGGCACCCGAAGGCCATATTAACTTTAATGAGGAATTCGGATGGATACATGCGACGTGTTTTTTTCATTTCACATAATTTTTTCCTCGCGTTTTTTTGCCAAAAAGCACTTGTCGACAGCCTTTATTTATTCAATGTTTATGTGTGCGTGTCCAGATTTTATTATAGGGTCAGCAAATATTCGTGTCGCACTCCATCTGTTGTTTACGCACACTTTTTCAGCCCTTTAATGGATACTGTTTTATCGCAACAAATTGACACAATAAAGCTCTTACATGGATTATAATCTTTATTTGTAAAATGAAAATCGTAAAATCACCTTCTTACAAAGACATCGTAATTCAATTTGACAAATTCGTCTTCACGAATTCACGAGTCAGAATAAGTGACGGTGAAAATGAAAAGTAAGAAATTCTGCAAGAACTCTTCTACATTAAACGGATAACTCGCCAAAGAAAATTTTCACTTTCAAATATTGCTTTTGGTAAATTTTGAAGGAATTTTTTGATGGAAATCTTTCGAAGAGCTCCTGTCCCCGAACCACAAATGATAAGTTGACATTTTCGAACTATTCCTCGAGCATAAAATTTGAAATGGTATTTTAAAGTTGAATGTTTAAAATCGCGGTTTAAAGCCACTTCGGGGTAAACTTTTGGAAAATTTCAAAATAATTTTATATTTTTCGTTTTATAAGTAAGGGGATGAATATTATAGTGGGCGTTGGGCGATAAATTTTACACCTACAATATATACCCACAAATGTTTTGACTTGAGTGTAGGCTCAGCAAAAGATTGCCGACTGTGAAGTCGTGTAGATAAGTGGTCAATTACAATTTTGTGACAATTATTTTGCGTGATGTTTCCGATTATTACTGTAACTACTTCACGTGAATTGTGAAGTAGATAATAATCATATAATATGTGTGACAAAACATGGTAAAAAGTTCACGCCATATTGTCACTACTACACTACCATCAGGGCCTCAAGTATGTTATTACAATAGTGTCAGAATGGTCTATCATTGATTTCATAATTATTGATTTTGATAAGTTTGGTAATCTACTAATATGATGGCGTCATTATGACTTTCCAATGATCAACCAAAGACACTCCATTGAAAGAAATGGCAAAGAATGGTAATCTCCTACGTAATGACAAATGAAAAATTGACTCTTGCGGTAATCTGCAAAAATTTTGACTATTGCTTTGATCTGTGACCTACCATTAGAACGTCACTGTGCAGTCATTGCTTTTAATTCGTTACAAGACAGCTCGTACCACAATATATTACGAGACCACTGATCGATCAATGATCGGCCATTATGAATTAACAGATTACGAACTTTTAGCAAAATGACAATGGAATCATATTGGAATGACGACTTTATAAAAATAGCAGACTAGGGCCCCAGGTGAGATAGTTTAGAAACGCGCACTAATCTAAGGTTCCGATTGGTCTTTATCTATCGAGAAGAATTATTGGTTATATATAAATAAAAGTTATTAGCTAAATGTGTTGCTAAACGCAAAACTCGAGTGACTGCAATCCCACCTGATGGTAAGATGGCGCACTAGTTTATTAAGAGTCTATTCACTCTAGCCTTGGAGACACCTAAATTTTAGTTGGACGGGAAGACCGCAGCAGGCAAATTGTTTCAGTCCTTCGATGTACGCGGTACTTATAAACGACGAAGCGAAACGCTTAGTCCGGACCGTTGAAGTTTCAAGAACGTAAGGGTGGATACTCGCCGTTCGTCGGGTTGTCCGATGGTAGAAAGGAGATGACGTAATTAAGTCATGCAATTCCCGCGCACACTCTCCAAAATGTAACCTGTAAAATACCGATAGGCTGGCTACCCTGCGCCTGTGCTCGAGGCTTTGTAGATTGGACTTAACCAAATCTGGATCCCCAATTAGCCTCTTCGCATGCCTTTCCACTGAGATACTGAGATAAACTATATTAGAATAGAGAAAAACTAATTGATCCAGTCAGGACGAATTTGTTTTTAGGGTTCCGTACCTCAAAAGGAAAAAACGGAACCCCTATAGGATCACTTTGTTGTCCGTCTGTCTATCTGCCTGTCGGTTAAGACCCTTGTGGACGGCGAGCAATGGACAGCTCGCCGTCCGACCGCCCGGACCGAGCCCGTTATTGACGGCACGTAGTGTTCCACGCGTGCCTCAAGGAGATGTCAGCAAAACCGTAGGGGCCCAGCAGGGTCGAAGCCTACTGGGGCCATTAGTGATGCAAAAGAGAACCCCGGGGCCCTAGAACGAAAGCAAAGAAGGAACAGGAGTGGGTTTTAGTCAATAAAAGTCTGACACAAAAGGGCGGGAGATGTCATTAGAATATTTCTATAGTTTCTGATATTTCGTGATTAATCAGTGAGTGGTATTTCGCTTTTATATATGCATAGAGATAATAAAATCCACTTATTATCTTGCGACCAGAATTCCGATGTTATTGTTATAAACTTCGTAAACACGGACTGGTAATAAATAATGCTCAATTAAAAAGAGAAAACGGGCGCGGATTTTCTGGCTTGTTAACCTAATTTGTATCAGGAATCAGTTTCATATTCCGCTATTCTGTTTCCCATTATATTAATCGCTTAAGGCTTCCATTCAGTACATAAAGACGATTTCTTGTTCGATATTCAAACCTATACTAATTAAAAAAGGAAAGATTAAATATATTTGTTTATCACTACATAGTATAAAACAAAGTCGCTTCCCATCTGTCTGTGCCTATGTATGCTTAGATCTTTAAAACTATGCAACGATTTTTAATGCGGTTTCTTTTAATCAATAGAGTAATTTAAAAGGAAGGTTTATATGTATAGCACATGCATAATATAGTAGAGAAACACTGATAATTTTAAAGGTTTCTAATGTGATGTCGTAAGTAAACACATTTTTTGCGCTTACCGTACGAGATAGATCAAAATAATGTACCTATTACACATTATAAAGGTCTACAAAAAAGTCTGTGATATACGTCTATCTCTTAGGGATAACCCACAAAAGCCATTTTTATCCTTTAGTTTTTACGAGAAATAAAGGCTTATTTAAGCAACTTTAAACAAGCTTAATGTTTATTCAATTAAGTATCTTAAATACATTTTGCGTTTAATATAGATCAATATAGTTCTGTGCAGCATGTAATTTAAATTTCTTCAAAGTTATTACAGATTTAAGATGCAGGGACATAGCGGTTGCGGTAGTACCGGCCGGGCAAGCAAAGTAAATAACAATTATTACTTAATAAAAACGTGATTTTCAGCGCGACAACGTAATCCGTACTTATAAGTACGTTACGATAAACCCAAGTGTTGATGAACAATATCCATTCCAACATTGATAACAGAAGTTGTAAGACTATATCTTTATTTAAAGAAAGACTGATTCTATCATCAACTTAAAAACAAGTAGATAAAGTAAATAACTTGATTCTTTCAAAGATTGATGCGCCGACGTAAATATACTACTCGGTCGATACTGTTTTCGATTTAGAAGAAGCTATTCATTTTCCTACAGAATTTCTTAATTCTTTGAACCCCCCGAAGTCCTCAAATTTCATCAGATTTACCGTTCCCATTTAAACGCCTACCATTTCCGGTAAATATATCTTTTGCAATGACATCATAAATAACATCTAAAAAAAACATGTTTGTTTTGTCTAATGACAAAAAAGCTGTGAACTTCGTATAGAAAGACATTCTGTAGTATACTAGTAACAGCATTGCACCCGTGCGAAGCCGGGGTGGGTCGCTAGTAATAAATAAATTAAAAGATAACTGGACCGATTTTAAAAATACTTTCTCCAGCAAAATGCTACCTTATTGACTGAGTGGCAATGTATGAAATATTATGAATATTACTGTCCAATTCATACTTTACCTAGGTAATGTATACAATTCCTAGGGATTGTATAGAGTACCTGCTGATCCATCATCAATGTGTGAAATAAATGGATTTAAGTCTATATTTATCAATTTTTAGCGACCTAAGTATAAAATAAAATATGTTGTATTACTTAAAATCAATGTATGTAAAAGACGAAAGTAGGGAAGGAGGTGACGTAATTTTTTGGGTGCCCGACACGGTTAATTACCGGCTGCGCATACGGTATTGTATAAAATACCTAGGTAAAATATAAAATAAATAATATTTCATACATTAACTACATGTTTTAGGTATTCTATAAATTGGCTAGGTATTGTATAGAATACCGGATTATACAGATTGCTAATACCTTTATATATTTTTTACTTTGACGCGGGATTAATTTTACTTTTAGTGCTAGCCATCACCAGCCAATATCGTTGAAAGGCAAAGCGTCAGTGTAGCTCTAACATTGCGTGACTCTTTTTTTTTAACGTTGCAAATGGTGTGAAAATTGGTACTATTGGCAATTTGAAGAGGAATTTTTTAAGGTGAAATATTATCCAATGACTTCTCCCACTCTGCGATTCTCTCTCTTCTGCTCTCTGTGGAGCGGGAGAGCGTATCAGGCTTTTACTGACTTCAACCACCCCTGTGTCCCTAGTTGTCCGTTGCGTTATAAGACTACGTGTTTCCTTTTAAGAAAATGTACCGCCATGATTATGGCATGCCCAAGTTTGAAGAAGGATACCATTTGATTAAAAAAAACACGTACTCCATTTCAACGAAATGAAGCACTGTGATTTATCGCAAACATCCATTTTCCAAAAAACGGATGCAGTAATGTTGATTTCTTAATTTATTGTTGTTATTTTATTCTCCTGTAAAATAACCATTATTGACTCAGCAAAAAAATAATGGTGGAAGAAAACATCGTTTTTTTATTTGTTGGGAAAATCATCTTATGACAAATCTCGCTTTTGGGCGGAGCGAGAGATAGTGTCAGACTTTTACTGACTAAAAACCCACTCCTCTTGCCTTCGTCCCAGGGCCCCGGGTTTCGTTTTCACACTACCCATGGCCCCAGTAGGCTTCGACCCTGCTGGGTCTCTACGATGAAGAAAACACCGTGAGGAAAACTGAATTTAGGCTTCTTCACGATGTTTTTCCTCCACCGATGTCAGTGCTCAACAAAATAAACTTACAAAGTTTCGATTTTATCAACTATTAAATTATTTTTAGAACTTCAACTTTCACGCTTACTCACCATAAACAGGGAACTTTTTCTAGACCACTGGTTAGTTTTGGTTTACAGTTACATGCGCATTAATTCATTCATTAGTAAGCACACCACTAGTTTGGTCATCCATAAGGTAAGTTTGTGACGTCACAGGAGCGATCGTTGTCTATACCACAGAACATAGAGGCGACTATACACGTTATAATCAAAACTTTTGATTCGAACCAAGTACATCAGTGAGTATCACCATTTATTCACTGAAATTGACGATCCGTGACAACTCTGACAGTGGCTAAGACTGCAGAAATCTTTGCTAAATGCAATCGCGTGGCCAATATTCGGTGTTTTGTGCTCTATGGACTAGAACAAATCCCTTTTTTTTATGGTGATATCTTTTCTGTTCGTTTTTTTATTAAGTTGCACCTGCCATGTTATGTTTCTGTACCGCCCTTACGTTGTTGAAACTTCAACGGTCCGGACTAAGCGTTTCGTTTCGTCGTACCGCGTACATAGAAGGACTGGAACATTTTGCCTTCTTCCCGTCCAACTATAATTTAGGTGTTTCCAAGGTTATAGTGAATAGGCTCTTAATAAACTAGTGCGCCTCACCATCAATGTTTGCATCACTGCTTACTATCAGGTGGGATCGCAGTCAAGCACTGATTTATATAAATTTAAAATAAAAACATCAAATGACTTTTCCTACTCAGAGTGGAACGAGAGTCCCGTATCAGACTTTTACTGACTAAAACCATCGCTGTCCCTTCAGTTGCCAAAGAATACAGGTTAATAAGTCTATTTAAAAATTTCAGATTTATATCTGGAACCCAATGGTACTTTGGTGGGATCCGCTAGTTTGACAGGGCCCCGGCGTTCTAAAGCCACGATAACTCTTTTGAACAACACCACACCAGAACAATTCCGCAGGTCAATCCTACCACCCTTTGTTGTGTCCTCTAAATGCACAAAGATGGATAGAGAGATAAAGTGACCAAATCGAAAACTACATGGGTCAAGACTGAACGAGAACAAGGAACATCTGAAGAACAGTTCGGCTTAATAGTCCCTATTTATCAGATGGGACCAGATCTTCGTTTGGATATTGGGTAGCCAACCGATTTGTCCGAGTTATAAATAGGGACCTATCCGAGGACATCTACTATAAAGAAAGAAGTAAAGAAAAAAATCATTTTATATGGCGGAAAAAAACGCATTCTTAGGACTAACTTACAAATTATAAGTATTCTTTGTGAAAAACATGCGCCACATCCGCGCTTTACGGCCGAACACCCAGCATATGCCGTGACCACACGCAAAATGCGATGAGTCTACGGCGTTGGTTTTCAGCGTGGGCCGGTGACGGTGTCGACATAAAGACGTCTTAGGCGATGACGATACATCGATGTTTGTGATTGTTTTCATTTTTTTTTTAGTTGGTTAGTTTTGTTTTCTGTCTTGCATCGAATGAATGTTTTATCTATCTATCTTATATTAATTGACGCTTTTTTTTTTCGTGGAGGTAAGCAGTAACTATAGAATGCCACCTTTTTTAGTCTAAGGTGGAAAATCATCAAATATCTTCTCCCGCTCTAAGTCTAACGAGATCGGAGTGTCAGACTTTAGTTGACTAAAACCCACCTATGTTCCTTCAATTGCTCATTGCATTGTAATTCTTTCATACAACCCTGCAGCATAGAACGCCACCTGCTTCAACGATCGTCACATACCATTTGGCTTTGTTTACTTTCGTAGTCACACCGTCATATACAATATGTTACTTTTGATATCCCATAACTCAACGTTTATATTTTATAAGGAAAAATAATACTAAAAGCCCTAGAATATGTGGTCCAAAAATGCATAGTTTCGAAGATATCATCAATCATAATTAATTTAGGTCAAAAATTTACAGCCGTATAAAAGTAAAGATTTGTATCTTTACTTTTATGACGTTGCCAGTCATTGATGAAATCTAAAATAGTTTGCAGATAAACAAATGACATTACATATTTACGCTGTCATATTTCACTTAAGGGTGTTTTACATAAATAATCGTGAATTTATCGAATTATTTTGTTTGAAAATGAAAACAAAAAAAATAAATAATCATCTGTATTTTCTCCAACTCTCCTTTCGCAGGTATGCTTCAAGAGATTTCTTTATAAATAAGCATCACCTTTGTACTATTCTTCTGTTTGCTTCTTCTTTTCTTTTGTTATTGTGTGTACATACATTGTTAAATAAATAAATAAATAATTGAATAATAATAAGTCAAGACTGAATAGGTTGATTCTAGGTAAGCGCTCCATCGTCGACCGCATTGTCGCTTTCCATCAGGTGAGATAGCGGTCAAACGCGAACCTATCAAGAATAAAAAAAAATGGAAAATAATTCATATGCCAGTTGATTCTTTGATATGGTCATTCATATCCTAGAGTTATGAAATATAAAAAAAAACACGTTGTATACACGCTGGTCATGAGTATCTACTACACCAGTCCATTCTGTGGAACAGAAAAAATATACCTATACCTACTAAATAAATGGTATAAGGATACAGAAAATACGGCCACGTGAACGTGAGTGCACGAAAACAAACACGAAAAATAAATCAACATTTTTGGAAGTTTTGGTTTCGCTTTGAGCGTTGCACCTTGCATTCAAATTATTCACTAGTAGACACAGAAAACTGACCCCCATGCTCCGGAGCGAGGAGGAGTGGCAGGCGGTCGCCTCTTTCTGCGAAGCAGTAATGCTAGCTAAGGAGGCGGCCGATCGCGTGAGGCAACGGTCCTTACGCTCCAACCGCCGCCGGGATTCCGATCCCGATTTCCGGCCACCGTAGGCGCGGGCTTGCAGACGGCGAGCAATGGGTGGCTCGCCGTCTGACCGTCCGGTAACCGTCCGGACCGAGCCCAAGTCGTCGACGGCGCGTTTTGTTCCACGCGCGCCTCAAGGAGATGTCAGCAAATCGTAGGGGCCCAGCAGGGTCGAAGCCTACTGGGGCCACGGGTAGTGTGAAAGCGGAACCCGGGGCCCTGGGACGAAGGCAACGAAGGAACAGGAGTGGGTTTTTAGTCAGTAAGAGACACTATCTGACACTATCTCCCGCTCCGCCCAAGAGCGGGGATGTCATTAGGATGATTTTCCCACCCAATAAAAAAAAAAAAAAAAAACCCGACGGAAAATAATTTAAAACATTTTTTATTAAAGTAACGATGTTTCATTAGGCTTTTTTTAAAAGGTTCTACTATTATCTAATGACCCACTCTAGGGTGGAGTAAGAGGACGTGTCAGACTTAAACCAAACCTACGTTCTTTATTTTTTTTTTTATATTTACTTTTTTTTTAATTGCTCTATTCGAAAGGTTTAGGTACCCTTTGTGTTCTAGGACCACGGACATCTATTCAGAAGTCGACCCTGCTAGGCAAGCTTCATTAGGGCTAAGCCCTAGGCCATTAGACCTTAGATCCATTTGAAAACCAGCATCTGGTACTAGTTGTCTGGTATTATTGCGAACTGGACCTATTTTGGTGCAGCCGTGAAGCACACTATATTTCATATTATTTTTATATCGAATTATTATTGATTTAAAACAGTTTTATTTTTGTTACTTTTCGTATTTACGGTCAAACTGGTTGTGTTTCTACCGAATAAAAGTATTATCATTCTTTCTTTTCCTTCTTTCCAAAACATAAAATTGTGTCTACGTAAGTATGGTATCACGGATATGAGACATGCCCGCTAAATCCAGTTAGTTTAAGTGGAGCTTCTAATCGAGTTTGCAAGTGGAACAGTCTCGACTCGTTAAAATATACGTGTGTAGTAAATATGTGTACGTTCGTGGGATAATCACGTTGGTACACAACTTTTTACTGTTGGAATTGTTAAAAAAAAATCACAACTTAAATGTCCACTAGACACACGAAACGATCGCTTTGTTGTCCGTCTGTCTGTCTGTCTCCACGCATTCCCTTTATCTAGGGAATGCGTGGAGGTACCGAGTTAAAATTTAAGCCATATACTCGAGACCCTCAGTGCGCGAGTCCGAGTCGCACTTACCCGGTTTTTTCTTTAATTAACATAAGTTATTTATGTTAGGTTTTAGTCAGTCTGACACTTCTCGCTCTCTCTTTCACAGAACGAGAGAGCGAGAAGTGGCGATTTGTTTGGTGGATTATTTGATGATTGACAAGTCAGTAAAGTTGGTTAGACTGTAGCAGGACTGTAGCTGTTAGGCGTAGTCAAAGTGTGTCATCTTTGCAAATGGAACATTTGTATCTGAATCACTAAAATGTTCCGGAACATTGATATGTATCACTTGGAACATTTGGAACATCAGCTCAAAAGATACAAATGGAATATTTGGAACATCAACTCAAATGAATCGTGCTCTGTTACGTCGCGTCATAGTCACACTGAGACAGAGAAATGTTAGATGATAATATACCTATGTATCATTTGGAACGAAGCCTCAAAATATACAAACACTGACATACGTGACTGATGAATAGTGATTTGTTACGTTGCGTCATTTGCACTAAGTTTTAATTAATTGAATTTTGGTTTAAGACTAATTTAAAGCAATTTTTTTTAGTTCAGGTCAGGGACTGAGCGTCATATTGAGGGGACATTTTGTACTCTAATGTATCTGAAGCTTTAAGATAGTAAACGAAATGCATTTGACTGGTCTGTTGGTCTAGTGGTTAGTGGCCCTGACTGCTAAGCCGGAGGTCGTGGGTTCGATTCCCACTCAGGACAAATGTTTGTGTGATGAGCATGATCATTTGTTCTGTGTCTGGGTGTAATTTATCTATTATATGTATGTATTTAGAAATATATAAGTATGTTTATCAGTTGTCTAATACTCATAACACAAGCTCTGCTTAGCTTGGGACTAGACGGCATTGTGTGATGGTTGTTGAATATTATTATTATTACATAGCCGTTTTAATTTTGTAATCGTGTTAAAAATAATAAAAAACCAGACTAGAATATATTTTCACACATTCTCATACTTCTCAGTTGATCTAACCTACTTATTTAAATAAAAAGACTTTTTACAGTTTTCAGGAAAAGTAACTCACTCGGTTTAAAACATGACTTATGCATTAGCTGCTAACTATGAGTGCTTTTTAAATTCAGTCCTCGACTAGTCCTTGGTTTTAAAAACTCCTGAATATTTTGAAATAGGTAGAGCAGCTATAGGTATTATAATACCAGGCTATATACATTACTTTTTTAAATGAGAAATCATCTAATGCCTTTTTCCGCTCTGGGTGGAGCGAAAGGGCGTGTCACACTTTTACAGACTAAAAACAGTGTTCTTTTAGCTGCACTTTGCGAGGACTATGGTAGGTCTTTGGAACAATCTGCAGCCTTTCGAACAATCTAAATCCGTACAGCTATTTGAACGTGAAGAAGTAATAAACATACAAAAATTTTCACCTTTTAATTTTATTATAATAACAGAAATGAGGTTTTCTTAATGACTTGTGTCTGCTGAGTCACATACGCGCCAACATGCCAGCCAGGCTGGACGACCTACGTCGAGAGCCAAAAGAGACAGGACTAAAAGTCGGATATATACCCGGAAGACCCAGGAAATGAGATGCGGGGCGACAAGCTCTTTGCCATTGCACAAATTCACTTACCTTGGTAATGTAGGTTAGAGACTGGAGGGATTGAAGAGGTCAACGCTTCAAGGATCGCCAAGGCAAGAGCAATCTTCGTACAGCTCCGTCTATTAAGCCCAAGATATTCCGGTCTAACGTCAAATCCGTATTGCTGTACGGGTATGAGACGTGGAAGGTCACAATGGACAGCTCGCATTAAATCTAGGTCGCTATCAACCACTGTCAAAATCTCCAATATAAATCTGTGGGAACGCTGCGATGTAACCCCAATCGACCAACAGATCATAACCGTAAGTAAAACTGGGTCGACCACGCGCTCCGAAGAGACCCTGAATTTATACCGAGGCAAAAACCTAAACTAAACTGGAATCCTCAAGGGAAAACGTAAACGTGGTCGCTCTAAGCAGACTTGGTTACGAACAGTCATCGCAGAGGCAAAGAACATAGGGAAGACTTGGAGCAAAATTAAATGAAACTATTATTTAGGTGTCTTTAAGGCTAGAGTGAATAGGCTCTTAATAAACTAGTGCGCCTGAGCATCAATGATTGCATCTCCGCTTACCATCAGGTGTGATCACAGTCAAGCACTGGTTTATATCAATTAAAAAAAGAAATAAAAAGCGAAGCTCGAGACCAAATGGGATGGCGGCTCACTGTGGACGCCCTCTGCCCCATCTAGGGGACATAAGAACAGATGTAAGTAAGTATGTTTTCTTGTGCTGATAAAAATAAACTCAAAACATTACGAAATCGAAACTATTTTGAAGACACCATTCAATAAATAGCATACAACATGATTTAAATATATTGTTCAAAGTACTAGGGGAACATGAGATAATGGCACCTTCATGTCAAAATAAACAAGCGACATTTTATTACCCGTCAGGTTTGCACCGCTACCGTTTACAGATAAGTTATGGGTATGATACGAAATAATATAAGACATAAAACATGTCCCTTGGGAATATTGTTACGAAATAAACGGATAATGAGTAGGTACTGCAATTTATTTTCTATAGGCCACACGGTATGAATTCACTATTTCATTTGATTTGTTTGTGAATAAATTTGTTGGTAAACAAGGAAGATGTTGGAATCACACATCAAGGTACAGTGAGGGGTCAAAAGTACAGTTGCACTCTATCAATGCTAAGATGTCTAAAATTTCTTTGTAGTATTAGTTTATTCAGTACTTTAGATTCTGCTAGTACTACTGTAGCTACAAATTAATTCAGACATGAAGCATTGACCCTCTTCTATAAAGAAATTTTAGATACTTTAACATTTATAGAGTGCAACTGCACTTTTGGTCTCCGACTGTACATTAATCACACTTCATTCTAGAATAATATGTGACCGTGACGTGGAATTAGGAATAGAACATAAGACTTTTTGTCTCGGGACAAGCCGCTGGCAGTAACTCTTACCTAAAATTATGATAAAACTATGTTATTTTTAACCGACTTCTAAAAAAGGAGGAGATTCTCAATTCGGATGTTTAATTTTTTTTTTATTATAATGTTTTTTAAAAAAAAACTAGCTTACTCAACAACGCGACTATACATATAAACAAGTGCGAGTCGAACTCGCGCCCTGAGGGTTCCGTATTAACTACAATTCCCAAATGGAGGCTCGAAGATTTTTCCCAATTGCCGTTTTCAGATTTTTTCCTATACCTGTGCAATAAGACTTTTTTATGTCAAATTCCAGGAATCTGGGTCAAAGAAAGTACCCTATGAATTTTGATTCTTTTGAGAGTATCGAAATATAAGTTTTTTGCGATATAAACGGCCGCATCTTTTTTATTCGTTAATTTAGAAGTTTGATTTTTACACAGCTTCAAGAGACCGTAGACTTTAGTATATCGTTTCAACTCGATACCTCCACGCGTTCTCGAGAAAAAAGGTCTTCATAGACAGACAGACAGACGGACGGACAACTACGTGATCCTATAAGGGTTCCGTTTTTTCTTTTTGATGTACGAAACCCTAAAAATAATAACTTTAGTGAAGAAAACTTTAGTGTAAGAAGTGCTTAACTATGACACAGAAATTAGGTTGCCATTTTTTTTATATCCGTTGCTGTGCTATTCCACTTATTTTTACACGCGCCAGCTTTTTTTATCGTTAATTATTTATACCAATTAAAATTATCAGAAGGAATGTGGGGAAGTGTTGAGTGGCGGCCACCACACTTTATTAATCACCTAGAAAGCTTAACAAAGTGTGCCAGTAGCCCCAATACCGACCAATTAACTGACGCGAAAACTGAGGAAAAACTATCTTATTAAAAATAACTAACCTTACAAAAACTTTACAATAGTACTACTTGAAATAATTGTAGGTGCTACGGTTGCTTGTTACCCGACTGCGCTACGCAAGGAAGGGTTTTGTGTTTGTTCCTGTATCTGTCTATGTATGTTTGTTCCCTTCACTCAACTACAAAGTTCCTTTTCTAGCAGTGTGTGATGGTATGAAATCTTTGATTGAACTAAAATTTTAGATTTATTCAATTCCTTTCAGATGGTCGAAACTTTCGCCTTTTTACCCAACTACGGTAAAGTCAAAGGAGGGTTATGATGTTGCCAGGCTATGTATATATGTATGTATGTGAGTACGTTCATCTGTTCACTCATAGCTCTTAATTTACTTATCGGAACTCGACATATGAGATATCGTTAGAACCGTCTTAATTGACCGCTGAATATAGGCTACGTGACGTATCACAAAACTCGATATGGCGCCCTCTAGCGAACAAAGAGTAATATGTTAAAAATAAAAATGGAGATAAATACGCCGTGTTTGATATCATTTGAAAGGGCTTCACTTGTACATTTCCAAAATATTGCTCAAATTTAAAGTGACACCCTCTAGCGGACAAAAGTCATGTGTGAAATATAACACCAAAATTGATTAAATAAAAAAAAAACTAAAACCCGACTACGACACGTGTGACTGCGGCTTTCCTTTTTGTTCTGCTCGAAGTATGAAAATCTTGTTTCATACTTTTTCAGCATCGTTTTTTTTTGTCGTAGTTGGGTTTTAGTTTTTTTTTATATTAGTTTCTGATTTCTATTATTGCATGCACTATTATATTATATGTTATTTGCATGCATTATACACCTAAACCTTTCTCATGAATCACTCTATTTATTGATGAAAACCGCAAAAAAAAACTGTTCAGTAGTTTTCGAATTTATCATGAGCATACAGATAGACAGACAAGGTAGGAGACTTTATTACGCAAATAAGGATCTGAAAACATCCTTCAATATTGACCTAAAATTTTAATTACATAAAATAAATACAGGGACTAATTGGACAAGTTATAAACTCATATTTTTTCCTTAGAAATTTTATTAATGTATTTTTAGAATTTCTTCTAAATATAAATAAGCTCACTTCAAAGTTCTTCTTTGAAGTGAGAGTAAATACATCTACATTATTTATATCATAGGTACAAACGTGATTTCCGGGAAAAAATATAGTTGGGTCCCGGTCCCCTGTACATACATGAGTAGGGGACATGTACCCGGTCTCACCTGTCGTGGGCTCGTAAAATAAATCACTCTGGAGTGCCCTTATATCACCAAACGTACACTATTGGCACAATTGAGAAGAAAAATAAAGCCACGACCTAAATAGTCAGACGCAAATATCGCAGAAAGGATTTTTATAAGTGCCGTACTTAAAGTGTCAGTTTTTTTTTTAATAAAGTGTAAATAGTTTTGCAGTTGTCAGTTTTTTTGGAATAAAGTGTAAATAGTCTAACCCGCTATAATATTAATAATCACTCTTTTATTAAAAAGGCGAAAGTTTGATTGTATGTGTGTGTGTAATCTGTATGTTTGTTCCTCCTTCATGCTCAAACGATTAAACTGATTTAGATGAAATTAGAGTTGACACGTGGGAATAGTGCATAAGATACTTTTTTTCTCAAGAACACATTCATTGTGCAACACATTGTATACAATATTTTTTTTTACACAATTTAATTTATTCTATTTTTAGTATTTATTGTTATAGCGGCAACAGAAATACATTATCTGTGAAATTTTCATCTGTCTAGCTACCAGGGTTCATGAGATACACAGACGGACAGTTGACTCTTAATAATAGGATTCTATATTTACCTTTTGGGTACAGAACCCTAAAAAGGATGTTCACTTGGCAAAATTTTCCACATTGACGTGTGAAGCCGCGGGCAGAAGCTAGCTTAAGTTAAATACAAGCAACATGGAATAGAATATACATTCCTTTTACAAGCAGAGAAGCTTTTGCCCCAGCCACCAGGAATCCGTTCCCGATTTCCGGCCACCGTAGGCGTGGGCTTTCGGACGGCGAACAATGAGTAGCTCGCCGTCAGATCGTCCGGTAACCGTCCGGACCGAGCCCAGGTTGTCGACGGCGCGCCTTAAGGAGAGACATCTCCTGCTCCTGCTGACAAGCAACCGTAGGGGCCCAGCAGCATCGAAGCCTACTGGGGCCATGGGTGATATAAAAGAGATCCCCGAGTCAGTAAAAGTCTGACGCTATCTCCCGCCTCGCCCAAGAGCGGGGGATATCATTAGTTGATTTTCCCACCCGACAAAAAAACCAGAGAAGCTTTTGAACAGTCCACTACTAATCATTGGCATCTCCAAAATAGCGTAGTTGCGCTGACGTCATTGTTCGTCACTGCCCGAAGTTTGCACCGGTAAGGCAAACAGTTATCCCGCTATCTATCCGTCAACAGCACCTCATTTGTCTTCCACAGTGCAGGTGAGATTGACGTTTGGCGAACCTAGTACACAGTTCCCCTGTTACCCTCTCACCCGCCTGTGGATTATTGCTTTTCTAACTTTATTTTATGTCACACTCAAGGACAGAAAGGCGGAAGCAAACGTAAACGTAAAAGTTAATGTTTGTTTTTTTACCTTAGGCGGGTATCATTTTTGCCGTACCACCTCAAACTTAAATCTCTAGCCTAACGGATATAAAGATATCGATAGGGCTGTTAGTAATACGTGCCAATCGTTCAAGTTGCGCTGAATCAGCCCATAAAACAGGCGCCGGCGCCATAGAGCAAATATCTAGAAATCATTCAAACAACCAACGCCGGGTGAGCGGACATATAGTTTTATTTTATTATACGTTAGTGCCAATAAATTTGGGGCGAAGGGTTAAGTGTTGTGTCAGATTGGGTTAGGTGTCAAATCAGTCGTTTTGATGTTTATTGGACATATACATGTTGTTTTCGCGGGTTCACTACAGTTGTTGCAAAGTATATTTTGGTAATTTTCATATCAGGTACGTCATTCATTCATCACATTTCAAAAGGTGCTAGATTTACGGAGAAAAACTAGGCAATTGTGGATCGAACTTGCGCCCTGAGAGTTCCGTATAAACTTACTTATGTAAACAGTTCAATTCGCGAATGGAGTCTCGATTTTTCCACATTGTTTTTTTTTTTTTGTTGTGATTCAACAAATAAATTTACGGTTCTCAGATTTATTCATATACCTGTGCTATAAGACCTTGCTTTACGCAAAATTTCAGGATTCTGGGTCAACGGGAAGTACCCTATTAATTTTGATTTCCTCAAGAGTGTCGAAATATACGTTTTTGAGACATAAACGAATCCGCATCTTCTTTTTTTCGTTAATTTAGAAATAAGAATATTTCACAGCTTAAAGAGACCGCAGACTTGAGTATATGGTTTTAATTTCAACTCGATACCTCCACGCGTTTCTGAGATAAAAGGTCTTGACAGACAGACGAATAATAAAGTGATCCTATAAGGGTTTCGTTTTTTGCCTATTTAGGTACGAAACCCTCAAAATGAAGAGAAAATCATTATTTATTTATTATTTATTAAAACTTTATGCACAAGTAGTAAACACTGTACAAAGGCGGACTTAAAGCCTTAGGCATTTTCTACCAGTCGACCTTAGGGTGGTGCAGAAACAAAACATCGTAGGTGCAGCTTAATGGTAAAGAAATAGAAAAGAAATACAATAATAAATATATACTTAGATACATACATACATACAAATTAACAATCTATTTATGAAAAACGAATCCAACAAATCAACGCTGTGATGATTACACCAACTTCCTGCGAATGTGCTCACGTGCCATCACCTTATTAAAAGTGAACCGACTGGACGCCATCCTGATGTTCGGTGGGAGCGCATTCCAAAGAGAAAATCATTATCTTCCTAGCCTTTGCCCAACTAGCTTGGAGCCCACTTAAGACCTGTATTTTACATGGAGCAATTACCTATTAGACCTCTGCAACCCAACTACTGAGTTACACGATATTCCTTGAATAGACTGATGGTCAAACTTATTGACTACCTGTAACGACTGTCAAAGATCTACAAATGACAACCAAGACAACCACTTTACGTGTTTCCCGAGAACTTAGATAAGTACATCATCATCATCTTCCTGCCCTTATCCCATCTTATTTGGGGTCGGCGCAACACGTTTTTTTCTTCCATTCTATCCTGTCAATCGTCATGCTATCACTCACTTCCTTTTCTTTCACATATCATATAACTTAGATAAGTACATGAATTGAAAAATTCACATTAGTACTTGCCCGGTTTCGAACCCGCAACTTCATATATAAATGGCGGGTGCCTTAACTCGTCCTAACGGGCCATCACGACTCAAAAATGTAGATAAACGTTATAGAGATAGAAAAAGAGATTTATTTTTATATTTTTTCTAAGAGGAAATACAATTGGAAAAATTATTGAACATTGTGGAAACATAAATGTGGCAGGATCCTCGATTCTGAATCGGTGCGGACTCAGACCGAGTCTGTATTATACGACATGTTTTACGATTCGAACATGTTCATAGATAGGTATCAGAAGAGACGTAAAGTGGATTGAAATCGCACATAAAAAGTCGCTTATTTTTATGATAAGCTCACTCTTTCTGTACTAGATAGTCAGCACAAATTCTAAACGATACTGACTGGTGTTTAACGATCTGAAGACTGCGTTTAATTAAAGTACTTCAAACATGTCCATATCGGTTTTAGCTTAGCACCCAACATTGCAGTATATAAGTATATGACATACGAAAAAAAAAGTAGGTGAAATCGGAAGATGCCAACTCGCGAGCGCTCACGACTTTTGCAGTAGCGAGTTGACGAACAAGTGAAAATTATTGCTAACGTATTGTAATGTATTGTGATTAACACCCCTAGCGATTATAATCGTATTTATACATTTTGCCTACCTGTGGGCAACACGTGAATTGTGGGTTGCATTATTCCCCACATTTATGTATTTAATTTAATTAGATGTAAGATGACATAATGTGACTGTTTGTTGCTCGTTTTTTATAAAATAAAAATAAAATAAAATAACGCTCAATATACTGGAAGATTTTTTTATCACCATCCAAAGTTGTTTCAAGCGTTAGGTAATCGCATTCATATTAAAAAGGCTAATGTTTGTATGTTTGTGTGTGTTTTTTACTTCTCGCTCAAACGGTTGAGCAGCATATAGAACAAGACAGCATTTTGGGTGGCTATAATAAAATCACTTCTGCTTACACTCGAGACGAATCCGACCCCTATATGAGATGCACTAAGAAAATACTTTGCTTTCAGGCTATCAACGAATGTTTATGATTGCCTTATGCGATACCATCTGAAAGAAAATTCGCGTCGGAATATTTTGCAGAAAACAAGAATATATTACTTTTTTTGTGGTTCCTAAGCTTTTTTGATATAACAATTAAAGTGATCCACTTGAATTTTTACTCGCGAGGATCAGAAAGTTAAAAAAATAGACTAAATTGATCTAAAAATACACTCAAATTAAAAAAATAAAACATTTATTCGTAAAACTAAGAAGTAATTTATAAACGCAATCTTTTTTTATAGAAAATTAAATTCAGTTTGATCCAATGTGGGTTTTATCCACGGACCGAATTGAGGACCAATGTTTCACAGGAAGACGAACACGACATAATTGAGCAGTGGTGGCCTAGTAGGAGCAGTGTTGGCCCAGTGATAACGGTCCCGACTTACGAGTTGTAGGTCGCGGGTTATAACGCAGCCAGGTGCATCACTTTGTGTAATTTTTTTTTCAGCGTTCAAAACGGTGAAGGAAAACATCGTGAGGAAACTGACACTGTCCTAAAAACAAAAATAAAGACATGTGAAATCCACCAACCCGCACTGGGCCCACATGGTGGATCACGGCCTATTCCCTCTCATAGAGAGGAGGACTGAGTCTCAACAGTGTGAACATTATAAGGCCGACTATGCTATGCTAAACATTCATAGATTCATAAGATATATCGCATACTTATTATTTTCATGAATAATCAAAAGCATCAACTCTGTTAAGCGGCGTACAGCTAGGGTGAACAGCTTCATTTTTTTTTTAATATGGCTTCCTTTTTGTAGTGCCATCTCTTGTATACAACATAATTTTTTAGTATATGCGAAACCTCAATAAAGTTTGTTCAGAATCAGTAACTGAATCGATTCCAATAATTGTTGCGCTATGTTATATTTTTGCCCAAAAATATATAAAAAAGGTCATAAGTTGGACACCACCGACACTAAGTACCACACAGGTCACTGCAGCTCATAGTAGCAATTAGGAGCCTCACACAGCTGAATGCAGGAGCAAAACAACCCCTTAGTTGCCCGGATGGCCCGGTGACCAAGGGTTACGGTTAGGGTCTATTACCTATCCTAGAGAGGAGACCTGAGTCACAGCAGTGAGACCACAATAAAGTTCAATACGCTATGTTATGATAAAAAATAATATGTAATGGTAATCTACTACATAAACTTTCTTTTTATAGAAAAATAAATTAAATTTGATTTGAAGTGAGTTTTATTGTTCTCGGACCAAATCGAGAAAGGTTTTACAGCGAGATGAGTATGACAATTTAATCTCAAGAAAATCAATTTTACTACACGCTTTGCATATATTTGCCATCGCTACAGAACTACTATTTGCTATCGCAACTCGCTTAATTTCCGCCGTGGTCGACTAGATTGTTGCGTGATCGTTGAACTGAAAATCAATCTTCCTGAATTTCCTTTCTCGAATTTTTCGCTAGCTTTGTAGGCATTATAGACGATTGCTTTAAGCTAGTCATTTGGAAAAAGTATAGACAGAACTTAATTTAAATATTAGTTGGTAACAAAATTAACAATACCTAAATAGAAAAAATAATAATAATATTCCCCAACTAACACACAAGGAAATCTAATCCCAAACTAAACAGAGCTTTTGGTATGAGTACTAAACAACTGATAAACATACTTATATATTTCTAAATACATACATATTATAGATAAATTACACACATACACAGAACAAAATGATCGTGCAAACCACACAAACATTTGTCCTGGGTGATCAAACCCACGAACCCCAGCATAGCAGTTAAGGCCACTGACCACTAGAATAACAAGCTTCAAATAGGAGGCCCGGATCATAAACTAAGGCCCACGGGCCTTGAGGCACGCCTCAATAGAACTCTGCTGTGTGTTTTGCGTTAACGCCATCTACATGTTTATGACGTTCGGCGCTCCGATTGGCCCCCACCAAGCTCTTAACCAATCAGTGAGCCAAACGCAGTAAACGGTTCTGATCGTATTAACGTAAATCAATTCGCACTCAACGCAGTCAACCACACAATTTGGCGTCGCTCTGCTGTCCATGCCAGTGAACTATGGCCCTAACTTAAAACATGAAAGCATCTAGTTACATATTTCAATTGAAACATTTACACTTTTGAAATATCAAGGAGTTGATCGGACAGAAAAACATAGGGGTAGCACATTTCAAATCGCAGATCTTGATCGATAAAAACGTGCAAGGAACTCCATGGGACACACACACTTTTAAATCACGTTATGTCAAAGTTTTTGGTTAAATTATTCGCCCATTTGCCTGTAATGTAACTTTTCAGATTCGATTTTGAGCATTAAATTACAATGCTGCCTTCCTGGCTTACGAGCATTCTCTTGTAATGTAACCACTCAAAATCGATTTTCAGCATTAACGTGTAGCTAGATGAGTTGTTTATTTTTTATGAAAATCAAAATGTTTGTGCCATTACATGTTACATTCTGGTAAGCTCGGTCCTCGTCACTTACTGATATCACTACATTAATATGGCATACTGTCCACGCACTCGTAGCTTCATAGGCGCGAATTCCTCACGCCGCACTAATTCTGGCAAGCTGTCACCTGTCCGCCGTATGGTTGAATCTTACAATAAAGATTTTAAGAATATTGTTTTTTTTTTATTGTGCATGCCTACCACAGTGTTGTCTTTTTAACCCAAAGGTTGACTGGTAGAGAATGCCTTGTTACATTAAGTCCGCCCATGTACTACTACTGTATCATCATCATCATCATCTTCCTGGCCTTGTCCCGTGTTATTTGGGGGCGACCACTACTGCATATGAAGTTTAAATAAATAATAATATTTTCAACTGTACCATGAGTAAATTTATAAGACTTATCTGCAGCTCTTTGTTCAAATAATGCCCTTGTGTATTGCCCTTGAGAATATTTATCTTACCTTAATTCTTCTTTTACTGTCCCTATAATATTATTACCACCCCTAGTTAGTAGTCATAATAGTTTTTATATATTTTGTCTACCCGTGGGCAACGTTGTGGGTTGCATTATTGCCAAAACTTATCTTTATTATAATTAGTTGTAAGATGTTATAATGTGACTGTTAGTTGCTTATATTTAATAAAAAAAAAATAAAAAATACGCTTGGTGAACGCTTCCTAAAAGTTTCTCCAAAAATTTTCATAAGATCACGTATTTCTTTGGAGTTTCAAGTTTTGTGAAATATTCGAGTAAAGGACGGAATTACCAAATGCCAAGAGAGTTTTCAGGTGTCTCTTTATTTTTTTAATTCTTGATAGGTTCGCGCTTGACCGCTATCTCACCTGATGGAAAGCGATGATGCGGTCGACGATGGAGCGCGCTTCCCTAGAAGTAACCTCTTCACTCTTGACTTAAAGATTCCCGGGTTGTAGCCATCAGGAAACACAGATTCCAGCAAGGAATTCCAATCCTTAGCTGTTACTCTTTTTTCGCAATGTCTCTTCATCAAACATTGCGTTGGATACTTGGATGAAACAACATGCTTTTAAACCACGCTCGCGTTGACGATAGGTGATTGGTGAAGGTCCCTCTTAAGTCAAGAAAATGATATTTCTAAAAATCGGATATTACACTTTATTGAGCTTAGACAAATTATTGGCTCAAAATCCACCTAATTTTCACTTTGTTTGGATCGCCCGGACGACACGGTGGAGATGTGCCCCGCTTGAGCGGAGCACCGTCGTGTCTTCGTGGAGGCAATCGGCGGCAGCGACATCTCGCGCCGGGCCCTGGTTCAGGCTATGGTCTGGATCGAGGAGGAATAGCAAGCGGTCGCCTCCTTCTGCGAAGTAGTATGCTAGCGAAGAAGGAGGCCGCAAACGTGAGGGAACGAACGTCCTCACGCCCCAGTTGCCGAGATTCCGACCCGGACTACGGAACCACGGTACGCGGGCTTGCGGACGTTAATCGCTGGGTAGCTCGCCGTCCGGCCGTCCGGTATCTAATCAGATCGAAACCATTCGTCAACAGCACTTAGTGATCCACGCGCTTCTCAAAGAGATTTCAGCAAACCGTAGGCCTAGCAGGGCCGATGCCCGCTAGCTAGAATTTCTGAATTTCTGAAAAGGAAACCCGTAGTCCTAGAACGCAAAGAGCAACTGAAGGATACAGGTGTAGTTTTAGTCAGTAAACTCTTCGCTTCACCCAGAGGCCGAGAAGTTCATTGAATGAAATCCACACTTAAAAAAAAAAAGTTTTTTTTTAAGCTCTATGGCTAGAGAACCATACCGCTTAAGTATAGAGCTGTACTTAAGAATATACACTATGAATAATCATCATGAACATTGACCCCGTAGTTCTTTCACCTTTAGCCCACTGACGAATATACAAACGGGAATAGTGACGTAGCCCATCCAATGTGTAAGGATATGCCTATCTTTAGAACCAAGCATAAATCATGCAAGAGCCTACCCATACAGTGAAATCGAGTATTTCCTTTTGAATCTCATCAAGTGGGGTTGCGATGAAACTTTACAAACTCTTCACAAATTATGACCCCCAACTTTGCAATCAAAGGAATCGGAATAAATTACGGACACCCTTAATTTCGTTAGAAATACTTAATGCTTTAAGATAATAATTACAGGCTATCCCATTTGGGTTTGTTTATGATAGCTTTTGAGTATAATTGAATTTGATAAGCTATGTAAATTAGTTTGGATAGCTGGCCCTTAAAGATTAGACAAAAGTGATGCTACTGAGTTATATATCCTATTTTAGTATTACTACAATGCCTTTTTTGCCGACCAAGATATTTCACTACAGACAGTAGGGGGTTGTCTACAAGTCCGTGATAAGGCCTGTCATACTGTATGGATCAGAATGTTGGGCTGTGAAAAAGACGGATGAAAAAAGATTGCACGTAGCGGAGATGAGAATGGTAAGATGGATGTGTGGTGTGACGAGAATGGATAAAGTGAGAAATGAATATATTAGGGGAAGTTTTAAAGTGGCGTCAGTGACTGAAGAGTTGAAAGGGAATCGTTTGTCTTGGTATCGTCATGTGAAGAGGAGGGATGAAACGCATATTACTAACAGTGTTATGAGTTTACATGTGGATGGACGGAGAGGGAGAGGGAGACCAAAGAAGAGATGGATGGATTGTGTGAAGAGTGATATGAAAGAAAAAGTAAGTTAGTGATAGCATGACGAGTGACAGGGCAGAGTGGAAGAAAAAAACGTGTTGCGCCGACCCAAAATAACTCGGGACAAGGGTAGGAAGATGACGATGACAGTAGGGGGTTGTCCTGGGGAAAACCCCCTACTGTTTGTAGTGTAATTATCCGATAATAAGACAACAGATATTAACAATCCTATTTTTTGGATGGCAACTCATCAAATACCTTCTCCCGCCTTGGGTGGAGCGAGAAGGAGTGCCAAACTTTCACCGACTAAAACTTACTCGTGATCCTCCAATTACCCTTTTTCGTTCCAGTACCACGTTAAAGGTAGGACTACATTGCGCACACGTGGGCCACGTACGCCGATCTGGGCGCGTCGGTCTCCATACATTTTATATGGCAACTACACTTGCAGAGCTACATTAGATCTACGCTACGCAACGCGCTGCTACGTACGAATCAGGCGTGGTACACGTGTGCGTCGGCCTAGTGTAGTTCTCGCTTAACTGTTTCGAACAATACCATTATAAACAACCCAGCAACTAAGATCTTCGCGAGCCATCTGGTAAGGACCAAGCCCGGGTCAAGGGCGCATTGCGTTACACGCGCATCTCAAAGAGATTTCAGTGAAATTGATTGGGCCAGATAGGGCCAACGCCTGCCAAGGCTGCGGATTGTCCGCAGCCTTCGCATTTATTGCAACTGAAAGAACACTGGGGGGTTTTCATTATCATCATCAAAGACGTCTCTTTGGATGAAATGATGAGGCCTATGCACAACAGTGGACGCACTGTTATACAATGGCTTCTTCCAAGTGTCGCCATAATGACCAGCCCTTGGAGGCCTTACAACGCTGCATCTTCCGGTACGTGGTCGCCACTCCAGAAACTTTCGTCCCCATCGACCATCTGTCAAACTTAAGTGACCAAACTTAAGTGGCAGTGGGCAGGGCATATTGCTCGCAGAACAGATGGGGGATTTTATTCAGTAAAATTCTGACACTCGCACCTAATCCCAAAGCGGAAGAAGTTATTTGATGGTTTCCAACGTAAGTAAAAAAAAAACAACTGAAAACACAACTGTCTAGCTATAATGGTTCATGAGATAGAGCCTGGTGATAGACAGACGATCAGTGGATTCTAATAATAGGTAATAGGGTCCCGTTTTTACGGTTACTTCGAGTACGAAACCCTAAAAAAGGCAACTAAGGTCCTATTAAACAAATCCTTCATTTATAGTTATCACAATAGCAGCCAGTTATCCAGAACATTAAGTCCTGCGTTAACCCTGGCCAACCGCAGTTCCCCTGGACCACTAACACGACACACAACAAAGTTTGCCGCCGCGGTACTTTGAGAACTACCGCCCGGATTTTCAAACGTTCTGCCGCAACTTCTAAGAACGTTTTTCAGAAAGTTTGTAAAGCAGTTTACTAGTTACAAGAGTGTTTTAATTATATTCAATGCTTTCGCCATTGCAGTTCTAGTGCAAGAAATTTTATTTTTCATTAAATCTTTCACAGATTATTTTGCTTTATAATTGATGGTATGTTAGGAAAAAAGAAAATATGTGGTATAATTGGCATACACAGTAATAGACAATATAGAAAAAATACTTAGGAATTTAAATTTAAAATACCGGCCAAGTGCGAATCGAACTCGCGCACGAAGGTATGTATCTATACATTTTTTTTACACAATTTGTTTTATTCTGTTTTTAGTAATTTTTTTTAGTTTTGGTGGTAACAGAAATATATCATCTGTGAAAATTTCAGCTGTCTAGTTAACACGGTTCATAAGATACAGCCTGGAGATAGACAGCTGGACAGTGGGGTTGTAGAAATATGGTTCCGTTTTTACCCTTTGGATATTGAACCCCAAAAAAAAACTAATACTAACTCTCCATCTATTACCAAACCATATCACTTTATTTTTTCATTTGTCATTGATAGAATCGCTATCTCGCCTAATGGTAAGCCATTAAATAAAAATGTGGTCAACAATGGAGCACACTGACCCAAAAGTAACCTGTTGACCCTTAGCTTAAAGATCCTCACAAAAGACACTAACCCCGCCAAGAAATTTTACTCCTTAACTGTACGCACGCTGAAACTATTATACAACAAACATTAAACGTAAAAATTTCAAAACAACAAATCTCTTCAACGTGCAGATTTACTGTCATTACTGAAAATAAAGGAGTTGTCTTAATATACCAACCCGACGTCCGGCGCCAGTTCGTCGCGACGCCGAGATCCCTCGTAGTCGTGTTGGCGCCATCCGAAGATGGCACCGCCACTATAAACATCTGATTGTCTGCTACACGTCAACAAGGGGTCACTAAACTCGTATGACCTCAGAATTGGCACACAGATTATGTAACTAAAGTAATGTATTAAGATTTTGTGGCATCCGTACAATATATTTTATTTAGTTGCGAAGTAGAGCATCTTACTCACAGTTTTGATGGATCTAATAAAAGCAAGTGGAGTATCTTATCCATAATTTTAAGCAGATATCTGTATCTATTTTATTATTATAAAAATATAAGAAGAAACTAACTGACTAATTTACATCAAGAATAGTCGAAACTACTGGGACTAGGAGCTTGAAATTTTGCACAAAGTTTACCGTAATGACATAGGCGAGAATAAAGCGAGGATTTCTCAAAATTCACCCCCTAAGGTGATGAAAAGGGTTCAAAGTTTGTATGGAAAAACCTACTTTTACGTGGGCGGAGCCGCGGATAGAAGCTTGTCTAATATAAAAATTAAACACAGTGTTAGTAAACAAACTTCTCCGAAACGGCTTGACCGATTTTTATGTATTTTTTTCTTTGATAATTTATATAACAGACCAACGTTTAACAGGTCAGCTAGTAATATATATAAAATTGATACGAATACGACCTTTTATGATAAGTTAACGTAATCAGTGGTATGACTTAGGTTCAATTTATAATTGAGTTAATTTTCATTAAGTACTCACATAAATCGGCCATCCCTTGCTGAGTAAGCTGATAATAGGGTAAATTTAAATTGCCTGGTCGCCTACCAGTCTAAACAATAGGTTTACAGACACCTTTACATACCTTTACAACTGCGTCGTTGTTACTTTTAGCTTATTATTACTAAAAATAAATATAAACTCAAAACCGTCTTTTTTTAGGTGGGAAATGATTCAATGACTTCTCTCGTTCATGGGCGGAGCAGGAGATAGTGTCAGACTTTTACTGACTAAAAACCCACTCCTGTTCCTTCTATGCCTTCGTCCCGGGGCCCCGGGTTTCACTTTCACACTGCCCGTGGCCTCAGTAGGCTTCGACCCAGCTGGGCCGCTACGATTTGCTGACATCTTCCTGAGGCACGCGTGGAACAGTACGCGCCGTCAACGACTTGGACTCGGTCCGAACGGTTACTGGACGGTCGGACGTAAGCCCACCCATTACTCACCGTTCGTAAGCCCACGCCTACGGTGGCTGGAAATCGGGATCAGAATCCCGGCGACGGTTGGAGCGTGAGGACCGTTGTCTCACGCGATCGGCCGCCTCCTTTGCTAGCATTACTCGCTTCCGCACGAATCCGGTGCAGGAACTTCCCGAACTTACCGTGTTCGGTGAGAACCTGCGTCAAGCGGAACGTGAGAACGCCGTGAGGTCTTTCTAATCACTCCTCAAAGAGAGGACTTACCGCCATAATTGTGGCGTGCCCAAACGAAAAAGCGTGTCAGACTTTTCTTAACTACAACCCATTCCTATGGTTTTTCTTTGCCTTGCGTTGCAGGCTCTAGCAGGCTTCCACCCTGCTGGGCCCCTACGGTTTTACTAACCTCTCCTTGAGGCGCACGTTGAACACTACGCGCCGTCGATGACTCGCGCTTGATCCGGACGGTTACCGGGCGGTCGAACGGCGAGTTACCCTTAAAAGTGAGTCGTGGTTATTTTAAGCTTATTCTTACTAAAACAAACAATAACTCGAAACCGTCTGGAAACAAATTCTCTGCGACAAATATTAATGTTATTGTTTCAAGAAGAAAGAACTTCAAAAGTTTTTACCGGCTTTTGAGGGTAACTCCAGTTATTCTACAATAAAGTTCTGTTTCAATTTGTCAAGCTTTTTCGCGGCAAACAACGTCCAGTGCTCCGGTACGAGGCGAGGTGCAGACTACTTTACAAGTCTTCAATTTAATCCAACTAACTTCTCACAAACGAATGTGAATGTTGAATACAGATAAGAAACATTACGATGTCGATGTCGACCATCTTATATATTACGATGTCGATATTGACGTCGACCATCTTTTTTTTTAGGTGCGAAAATCATCTAATGACAAACCCCGCTCGGCGAGCCACCAATTGCTCGCCGTCTGCAAGCCCGCGCCTACGGTGGCCGAAAATCGGGATCGGAATCTTGGCAGCGCTTGGGGCGTGAGGACAGTTGCCTCACGCGATCGGCCGCCTCCGTTGCTAGCATTACTGCTTCGCAGAAGGAGGCGCCCTCCTCCTCGCTCCGTACCATGGCCTGTACCGCCAATCGCCCTCACGAGGACATGGCGGTGCTCTGCCCAAGCTGGGCAATGCTCCACCGTGTCCTCCGGGCGACGCCGAACAATTCAAATATTTATACTAGCTTCTACCAGCGGCTTTTTTTCTTTTTCTCCATACAAACTTTGGACCCGTGTTTTATCCTTTTAGGATGAAGTTTGGAAAATCCTCTCTTAGTGCTCGCTTGCGTCATGAAAGGATACCTTGTGCAAAAGTTCACGCTCCTAGTCCCAGTAGTTTCGACTGCGCGCTGATATAACAGTCAGTCAGTTTCTCCTTTTATATATATAGATATTCAACTGAATGTCCAAAAGTCTAAAAGGCCAAAAGGCCTTTGACGTCAAAGGCTATGTCAGACCTTTCTCCCTTACTAGTAGCTTTAAAGCTTTAAAACTTCGTTGTTGTTGAGAAGCTTTATAAAGCTTCCAAACTGATAAACAGAGGTACTTACACCGATTTCATACGTGAAATAATAAAGTGGATATGCCTCAAATCCCAAGATTAATTTTAAAGAGCAGAATTTTTTATATGACACTATCAGAAATGTAGCAGAAAATATTCCTTTTTTTTTCATGCATATCCTTGGGAATAGGCAAGAAGTCGCTCAATGCTGAGAACAATGTAAGGATCGGAGGTAGGCCTTTGTCCAGCAGTAGGACAGTATCTAGATATAATAATAATAATTCCTTATTGCGTAACAAACGCACAGTACTAATAGTTTTTGACTATTTGAAGTTCTAACAGATATCTATTGAAAGTGTCGTTAGCAAAAACTGTCTCCACAGTAACTACTGAAATGACCGCAATGGATTTTGTTGAATTGTCAAAAGGATTTCAGCTTACAGTGCACTAAGAACTGTCAGCAGAGCGATTAATCCTAGCCTTTCAAAAGACGAGAGATTGTACTTCCACAAAATCGCAATCCAACCATTTTCCTTCTTCACAAAGAAATTATTTTTGATTTCTGTATCAAAACAAAAAGATATATTTAAGTGAATATTTGACGTTCTCTTTTCTGTGCAAACAATAATATTCTCGGGGACAAATCGACGTGAACAAATTTGCTTAATCCCATCTCCTAAAGGTACATTATTTATTTAATTAATGTTGTGGTTTGCAAGTCAAACATTCTGGAAAAGATTCAGTCCGTTTTAGGGTTCCGTACCCAAAGGGTAAAAATAGGACCCTATTACTAAGACTCTACTTCCATCTGTCTGTCATCAGACCTGATGAAGTGTTACAGCTTGACAGTTGAAACTTTCTTATAACAACAAATTTTCGCTATAACAACAAATACCTACTTAAAACAGAATATAATAAATTTTGTAAAAAAAAGGTAAATATATAATGGTACGGTACCCTCGATGCGCGAATCCGACTCGCACTTGGCCAGTTTTTAATCTAGGTACTGTAGCGACCATGGAGGTCACATTAATACCACTAACTTGCAAACTGGCAAGATATACTTTTAAGGTTTATATTTTAAAAAGTTTAGGATTGATTGATTATAAAAAAAGCAATAGAGTTAGGGGGATGTCAATAAAAATGTAGACGTAATTTTATATATAAAATGTATTAGAAAGTGCTTCATACAATTTAATAACCGTATAATTAAACCAGAAGCTTTTTTTTCATTTGCGTCTCCCCTATCACAGTACATACTCGTATCTATATAATAATAAACAACATGAGGTAACTATACATATCGAACGGAACCATTAAACATTTGCTCTACCTTCGTACTTATGGAGTTACATTATCTATTTAATGTTGTATTTATATCATATAAAAAAATAATAAAATATTATCAGAAAGTTGAAGAGATTTTTCTAAGAGAGTAGAATAATCGTTGGAAACCATTTTTTCTAGTCTCTTGGAAATAGGTTTTAACTTTAATATCAAAGAAGACTTTCTTATAAATCTTGATTTTATTTGATTTATAATTTTTCTAGCAAATATATTATGGCATAGTTTTGAATAGTCATTTGATGATTTCCTACGTAAAACAAATGTTACAATCACGGTTACAATAAAATTTTATACAGACTAAAAGAAAGAAAAAGAAAAGAAAGAAAGAAAATATTTTATTTGGCACACGTAAACAGATAAACACAATATAGAAACAACATGTAAACACTTATGATAAAAAGATAAGAAAATAAAATAACTAACATTGTGTCTCGCGCCTGCACCAAATAGGTCCAGTTCAGCAAAAATGCCAGACAACTTCATGGTGAAATGTGTGTTTCCTGATAGCTACAACCCGGAAATCTTTAAGTCAAGCGTGAATAGGTTACTTCTAGGTAAGCGCGTTAAATCGTCGAACGCATCGTCGCTTTCCATCAGGTTAGATGGCGGTCAAGCGCGAACCTATCAAGCATAAAAAAAAGTGGTAGTCGCCTGACGCTGGTGGTGGAGTAACAGACTCTTTTTTACGTAGGAAATCATCAAATGATTTCTAAAGCTAGCTTCTACTGCTTTGGGTTGGGTAGGAGGCAGAATCAGACTTTTACTAACTAGACTCACAGTGTTTTGTCATCGTAACTTTTTCGAATAATCCCGAAGACCTGGTAGGTACAATACCCCTATATACTACAATAGTATTTCGCATTAAAATATTCCAATTTCAAGTACAGAATACACCCGCTGGGCTGTTACATGTGAAGGACGTGTGCCTATCTACCTACATTAAATACTAAGTTTGAACATAAATGCGAAAAATGCTCTCACATATTCACAAGTACTCACTTGTGAAACGTGGAGTAGATAAGACTATTGTTATTAATATTAATACAGCCTTTTCTATTTAAAGAGCTCCTTCAATATTTTCTCATCAATCTTGTTTTTTTTTCCTTAACAGATTTCTAAGAATAAACTGCTAATAAAGTGTTCAAAACAGGGAACTGGCCTTTTCTTTGAAAGTGGTCTATAAAAATTGTTTTCTTTTCTTAGAGAATACATATTATTATGTTTTGAAGCAGTAAATAGATAACGCTATCAGTAAAACCAGTCACTTTTATACAAAACTAATAATAACATGTAAATCTTCCATTACATCCCAATTATAAATAGTGATGATTTTAATTTCTTCAAATTTGGTGTTAATAAATTATTTCACACTTCAAATAAAAATATTTCTCAAAAATAATCCTCCATCATTCATCATCATCATCATTTTAGCCGATAGACGTCCACTGCTGGACATAGGCGTCCCCAAATTTCGCCACAATGAACGGTCCTTTGTGTCTCACATCCATCGGATTCCCGCAACCTTCACCAGATCATCGGTCCACCTTGTAGGGGGCCTTCCAACACTGAGTCACCCGGTGCGCGGTCGCTCCATCATTATGTTTACCTAATCATAAAAATGACATTTTTTTTTGTGTTAATACTATGCTTTATTCTTTAAATCATCAAGTAACTATAAAACATTTCTAAACAAAATCAAAACCTTACCACACGACAAACAACACGAACACCCAGATGCTAAAAGCATTCAATTTCTATATTTAATAAAGCTAATCTTAATTGGCATTTGTACTCAAGCCCCAAATGGGGCTTTCTAATATTATGATCTCCGTCAATATGCCGTCAACACGCCATATGCCTCGAATTACAGAACGCAGCATGCAGTCCGGAGTTAGTCGGACAGTGTGTTTATTTGTAAAGCTACCCGAGTAATAGCCAGCTACTGATTAAATCTGCATGAAAAATCGAGCTTTGTCCGATATTCGGCCGGCTAACGGCCGCCTGCATCCGGACTGAATGAAACATAAGTATGTTGATTCCGCCGTCATCAATATGTCGCTTCTCTTTTGTTTGTTTCTAAAAGTACGTTTTCTGTTTTTAGATTTCCGGGATTTTTCCCTTCGGTAGCATAGCTATCTGTCCGTCCCTTGAAATAAAAGTCATGTTACCTTTAGCTTACTATGTAGACATATATTACGTATAAACTTACAAATTTTCTAATATTGATTTGAAAAGTAGTAACTATGGTTCTCTTATTTCTATTATAATAAGTATTGGAAAACCGTTTACAAATTCAAATATTACAACCGAAACTATGACACTTAAGAACTTATTCCAATTTACCAGTCAGTCCATGGCCACCCAGACATAATTTTATACCTATAATGCTGAACAACGAGCGAACCACGAGCTAGAAGTAAATGATTACGTCTAGCTCGAGGCCCAAAAAAAATAGTTAACTAAACAACCGTCCTTGGAAATACAAGTTCATTTTATTACACTAAAAATCCGCACTTGAAAACTGTCGCATGTGTAACATGTTCTCGAAAACTAGACAAAAGGAGAGCAAGTATCAAGTGTTTAAACGAGAGACATCGGAGGATGTATGAACAATGGGACCCGCATTCTGACGACGCGACATTTCGTGTCTACCGCTCTTCTAACTTGTATAAAGTTATGAGACCCTAGTAATTTCCTCCGCCCACGTTTATAGTTGTTTTAACAAAATTTAAATTTACATCAGTATGCAAAACGGATAAACATACAACTTTATCCAAAGTTTTGCTTTGTAATTAAAAAATATCGGTACAGTAATGTTCGCTGTAAATTATAAAGGTATTACTAATTAACGTTGTTTCAATGCGATGATCCTTTTAGTTCGGGCGTTGTCAAAATTTTAACTACGCCTACTGTGTGTATGAATATTTGATATATTACATACGTTACCAAATTTCAGACACAGTATAAATTGATGTAGATAGAAGCTCTTTACAAACAATATAAGCGACGTAGAATATTGATAGGTGTAGCGTGACTGCGTAGTATTCGCGACGCTCTTCGACTCTCCTTTTAGTCATGTGTATTGGATTTGAATTTACGATCAACTCCCTACTAAAAGCTACATTTAGTTTTCATGCTATCTTATCAGATATATCCACAGGCCATTATTATTTATGATGTTGAAGTTCAATATTTAATAATAACCCTGCAACAATTGCGCTTGAATTCTTAAGTTCATTATGCTTTATTCGCATTTGATTGTCAAAGCTTTTGAGGGTTTTCTTATTTGAAAGACTAACAATATTATTCATTCTTATTTTATGTTCCAAGTCGAAATTCTAAATGTAAGACTAAATTCGATTCAATACAGAAAAATTGTGAGCTAAGAATATATACATATAAAGCTATTTTGAAATGGGCGACCGAAAACATTAATAAAATATCATATTAAACAAGAAAATTTTCAACTTTAACGGATTACATTGAAGCTATTTAATTTATTACAGACTTTGAAGAGAGCTTTGTGTAGGTACTTTAAATGATTAATAAGGTTATTCACAAGTTCAAAGCCGGGGCGAGGCTAGTTTGAGCAATCACAGAACAGATTAAGGTGTCTGGACTCGGACCAAAATTATACATCAAGAATAATGTCGGCACATCTGACGGAAATGGCCAACTGTGATCCCACAAAAATGTTGAAATTTTCTTAATTAACACCGTAACTGAAGCTTAGCCTCATTTGGCGCAAAAAAAAAGTCAAGTTGAGATTAAATACATTTATACGAATTTTGCATAAATAGAGCATTTGCATAAAATTTCTAAGATCCTATAAAAAGTAAGCGTCTATTTGGTTCACCTCTTTCTCTAAGCTCAAAATCTGAATAATATCAAGCACCATCGACCGTAACTTAGAAGAGAATCTCAATTACTAATTTCATTCGGTGGAGCGAGCGTTTAGAGCAAATTATTTTTTAAATGCTTTTTAAGACCGAGCTCCTTTGTTGCAAGCTCTTTTATTATATTAAAGCGGCTATCTGATCCAGGCTATCCGATTATTACTAGGAGAATATAAGTGGTATAGATGTAGGACCACCGACCGGGAATTTCCTGCGTAACAGGCAACAGAGTACTTTTTGATTTGCCGCTGGCTGCTCGGCGCCGCGCGCTCGCTTGCATTCAATATGAGCTAGGACAATACCCAGCTTTGTTGAAGATTTTGATAAGCAAGCTGGCTTGTATGCAACAACAAGTAGCTACTTAGCTAAAACGACGATTAGTAAAAGTGATTTAGTTAAAATAAAATAATGAGGCTTTGTTAACCTGTCTGTTTTCTATCGGAATTGCATAATTTAATTCCGCTAGGCCCGTTAAATCATCGGACTACTAGATGTACGGCTATGCGCCACTGGTACATGGACATTTTACCCATATGCACAATGTATTAGAATGACAATCATTGTGCGTACAGTTAAGGAATGGTATTCCCAATCGGAGTCTATGTTTCTACAACCTCCCCCGGTTTAAGTTATGACTCAATAGATTACTTCTAGGCAAGCGCGCCATCGACCACATCATTGCTACCCATCACGTGAAGAAGTACTTAAAAAAACGGCCAACCTGCTCTTTTAATTTATAAATGCTCTGGAATGTTATGTTCATCTTTTTTTTAAGTCCTGCAGACTTAATAAAAAGATCTAACATTTTAGGCTTTGAAGCTTTTGCCGGAGTTGTTGTTGTTTTAATGGAATAAGCTAGAGTAGGGGAGGCTGTTTTTAATAAAGTGCATCAAACACTGTACAAAATAAGTCTAAGTATGCATTTTCATCTGGCTGCTATCGATGAGCTTAAAAAACTCTCGCGAAGTTACCTTTGTTATTCTCTCACAAGCTCTCTTGAAACCTGATAAAAGCTGAGCCAAAACCCGATCAATGGTTTGAAGACTTTACGGTCTAAGACACAAAGTCGGAAACGAAGTTTCCAATCACTTTAGGATTGTTGTCAACAAAATTTGTTCATCAATTTACAAAATGCTCCTCGTGCAAAAATACATTTCCAACATTGTCATTATATCTATCAGAACTGTCTTAAGTTTGGTGAGTGATATGTTTGTGAACATTTTATTGATGGCTTGATGGCAGCGCGTCCATTTATTTACAACTGGACCCGAATAAATCAGACTCGGCGGAGTTGGAAAACTGCGATCATTCATTTCAAGCTTGTAATATTTATGCTATGACAGGTATTCCGGTAGCTCGATTCAAAGTTTGAAAGTATGTAAATTATTCAATGGAAATTGTTTTAATTTGATCCAACTGTTGTTATTATTTCATGATGCGCGCCACTTCCTGTTCAACAGCGAGTGCCTTGGACTACGTAATGTAATCATTAGTGTCTCGTTTCGTTTAAATTAAAATTCTCGTGAGCGCCTGCATGTCGGATCAATGTCCCCGGCTCATTGAAAAGACCGGGCTCTCCTTACATTAGAGGAGCGGTCGGTGGAAATGAGAGGATCTATTGTTTATCTTTCGCTGTAAGGTAAATACAAACATCAGCTATATTATTATCGATGCTAATTACCGTAAACAAACAAGGAAACTGTTGATTAAGTACGTTTACGCTCATACAAATTGTTTATCAGTACCCTAGTGTTCAAACCGAGTAATTGTTAACGCTGCTGTGTTTACGCTATTGCCATTGCATTTACATGAATGAGAAGTGCCGTAATATTGTGCTCAGTTAAACGAAATACCTTCAACAAAGAAAATTATATAATTAAATGTCTAGAGGCCGTCGTTTAGTAAATATTCTTGACACGCCGCTTTGAGATTTAGAGACCGAGTACGGTGAATAACTTGGAGTGAACAAAGCCGCTGTATAAGCAAGTATTCGATGAATGGCTTAATAAAGGAAAACGTTTTAAACGTCAGTAAACGCTCTCATATACCGGGCGTGAATTATTTGCTATATATTTTTTTTGTTCCTCCTTTGCCTTCGTTCCAGGGCCCCGGGATTCTCTTTCGCATCACTCATGGTCCCAGTAAACTTCGACTCTGCTGGGCCCCTACGGTTTGCTGACATCTCCTTGAGGCGCGCGTGGAACACTACGCGCCGTCGACGACATAGGCTCGGTCCAGACAGTTACCGGACGGTCAGACAGTGAGCTACCCGGAGCTCACCGCCCGCAAGCCCGCGCTTACGGTGGCTGGATATTGAGATCGGAATCCCGGCGGCAGAGGCGTGAGGGACGTTCATCCGCGCGTGCGGCCACCTCCTTTGCTAACATTAATGCTGCGCAGAAGGAGGCGGCCGCCTGCCACTCCTCCTCGCTCTGGGCCATGGCCTGTACCAAGGCCCAGCGCGAAAGATCGCTACCGCCGATCGCCCTCACGAGGAAACGGCGGTTATTTGCTGTATTTGATGTAGAGATGTTATAGAGGTTTGATTCCGAATACGAAAGTTCGGAACTTCCGATTGATTTTGCATCTTCGATTCCAATTAATTTTAATCGGAGGTAGAAGTAAGTTTATACTTGTCACGTAGAAAACTTCTCTTCCTCTGTGAGTTCTGCCAATTACTCTTTCGCTTGTTGTTTTGTTTCGTATTTGTTGGCATAATGTGAATTCACTCTTCATTTAACCTTATCCGAGTTTTCGATTAGTTTTAATAATGTTTTATTTGACGCTTCTGAATTCCAATTTTAACTTAATTTAAGAACACCGATTCCGAATTCGGTTCCGATATAACCACTTCGTTACATCCCTAATTTGACGGTTGGGTTTTGCTGAAACTGCGGAGTTATGTTACAAAACTGCCCGGTGTGTACGGTGGCGGACTACTAGTACATGCTGCGGTCAGTGAGCGGAAGCCATATCGGTGGTCGGTGGCCGGTGGCCGCTCGGCATTTCGCTCGAAACCGGAACATGCTCTTGAAGTGCTTCCTTCAATTTACCTAGTTTATACATCAACACCGTACCCCGGGACCTACTTTCATTCTAATTAAATAACTCTCATTTTCAGTGATGACCCAGTGACGGCCGCAACTTACTAATTTTACGAGTGTTTGGTCAACTGGAAAATATCGACCAGAATATACCAGAATCGAAAATTCAAAGACATGGGACATTCACCAACGCGCACTAAAACTGCGTGGTGGATTACCGCCCATTTCCTCTCCTAGAGAAGAAGCCTGAGTCCCAGCAGTAGGAATACTATAAGGCTGATTATGCTACGCTTTAAGCTTGGTCAACTGGATCCACTCGAAATGGATTCACGGGATCACTCAACCCAGTCACATTTTGCATAGATCGACTGGACCCACTACCCAATTTTATTATAAGTACAGTCACGGAGTAAAGTCGAATGTGGATTCAAACCCATACTTCGTGTAATTTATTACATGACCACGGTTATAAAAAGAATGAAGAAAAACATTTTAAGGAAACTGGCATGTCCTAGAATATTTTTTTTTAATGATATGAACTAGTGCTTGTCTGCGATCCCACCTCTAGGGTAAACAATGATGCAATTGTTGACGGTGAAACGCACTAGTTTATTTAAGAGCCTATTCACTCTAGCCTTGAAGACACCTAAATCATAATCGAACGAGAAGAGGGCAAATTGTTTAACAACCAACCCGCACTGAATCTTCGTGCTTGATTGTGGCTCATTCCACTTCCTAAAGAGGGGACTTCAGTCTCAGCAGTGGTAGTATTAAAAGACAGATTATTCTATATGCTTTTGGTTTAAATCTAATTTTCTACCTCTATTACATTTATTATACCATCACCTAAATTGCGTTAAGCAACCAGTAACTCAAAGTTTAGAGTCTGTTTAGACGGTTGAGTGAATATTTCCCTTCAAAGGTAATGCTTATGCCACTGGAGAGTTGCCCGAATGTCTGAATTTATAGCAAACAGTGCTAGCCGAAATATACGGGAGCACAAACAATTTTCTAGTCTTACTAACTTTAAAGTTAAAAGTTTATTATATAACAAGCATGTTACAGGATTGTAAAGGTTTCAATTATTCGGAGTGATAAAACTTAAATTTAAAGTTTATCACTTCGGTTCAACAATTATATTTTTTTTATTTTTTAATAAAATTACGAATTATTTATTAATTTCATTTATCATACAGTTTCGCAATGTATTATACATTTAACTTCCAATTCCCTAAACAAATTAGTTTAACTAAAACTAACTAAAAACAAACTTAAATACGGCGTCTAAAAATTCCTCTACCGCGTTCGCCTGTGCCCAAACTGGCGGCATTGTTGCGCTGCTTTTTGGTAATGCTTATCCTCTGTGCAAGGTAAGAGCCAGCCCTTAGACACCCCACTTAGCCATATATGCAGAAATTATATATTATTGCACATGCATATATTATTAATTCCCACCTTCAACCCCAAGCGGGATTTGTCATTAGATGATTTTCTCACTTAAAAAAAATACCGATATATACCGATTTTGTTAAAACATCACCGCTAGAAAACCTTCTTTTAAATAAAAAAAAACCACATTCAAATCGGTCCACCCGTTTAAAAGCTACGGTGCTACAGACAGACTTAAACATCCAGTCACACTTTTAACACCCCTCGTTTTGTGTCGGGGGTTTAAAAATTAAAACATCGTATAAATTATCGACACCAAAAATCAGGACGCGCGTCGAAATATTACAATAACATAGAAAGCATCGATTAAGCCCGCATTTTCAATTACGCATCACAATGGAGCCCGTCTATTGTGGATCCGCTCAGCTAAGCAACTCACAAAACCATGTTACACAACACATTATTATTTTTTGTACACAACACAAACAGCAGGAAAAAACCTATGGATTATTACCTAGATCAAAAAAAAAAGAGGCCAAGTTCGAGTCGGACTCGCACACGAAGGTTTTTATAGTTTATTTATTGATTAATCTTCATGCAACATAAAGTACAAAGGCGGACTTAATGGCTTAGGCATTCTCTACCAGTGGTGAAGAGATGACCTGGTAAGGGTGATGGCTTTCGTACTATAATATTAAAAACAATGGTAAAAAAATCACGTTTGTTGTACTGGAGCTTCACTTTATTTATTTTACACACTCTGTTTTTAGTATTTTTTGCTATAGTTGATACAGAAATACATCATCTGTGAAAATTTCAACTGTCTAGCTATCACGGTTCATAAGATACAGCCTAGTGACAGACAGATGGAGAGTGGAGTTTTTAAAGTGTCCCGTTTTTACCCATTGGGTCCGGAACCCTAAAAACCATTAGCTTTGACAAATAAGTTGGCGGATTACACACAAATGCCATGTTCTTTGGCACGCATTTTGCGGATAGTTGGCATTTAATGGTATTATAATAAATGATGGTAATCTGCTCGTAGTTCGGACTTTGGATAAAAGTGATTTATTGTGCACACATCTGCATCGAACATTTGTTTGACTATGTTTTTATTCCTAAAATATTGTAGACAAAAAGGCATACCCTCATTTATTCATAGTCTTGTCCGACTTGATCCTGGAACCTAACTTGATTGGTTTATACTTATAATTGGTATGACTTTGCTAGCTTTTCTGATAGCTGATTAGATAATGCAGTTGCATTATCGTATAAACACTGACTAATTTCATGAGTGATTTATTAGCATAGCATAGTCGGCCTTATAATGTTCCCACTGTTGGGACTCAGGCCTCCTCTCTAGGAGAGGAAATGGGCCGTAATCCACCACGCGAGCCCAGTGCGGGTTAGTGGATGTCACATGTCTTCGAATTTTTGGTTCTAGGACATTCCGGTTAACTCACGATGTTTTCCTTCACTTTTTTAAGAGCGGTGGTGATGAAATAAATTACACAAAGTAATACGTCTGGCTGGGTTTGAACCCGCAACCTACAACTCGTAATTCGGAGCCGTTACCACTCGGCCACCACCGCTCTAGAGATTTATTATTGTTATATTAATCGTATCGTTTGTTGATAAGCTTTTTTTTTACAATGTGATAATACGGTCGACTCCACAGACTATTTCGATCCACTTTTTAATTATTTACCTTATTGAATTTATTTAGACCCTCTAGACTGGTTTACACTATCTTCTTATACCTATTAATACTGCAGTATGAAATTACAAATCTCTTTTTTAAGTGTCGAAAGTTTCATGCCGGTTCAATGAAAAATGAAAACAACCAATTGAAATATATGTGACAAATGCTCATGTAAGCCTGTCTATATATAGAAAACATTATGTCCGTTATATAGACTTTTGATTTCGATATACTCCAAACCTAGAATATGGTATTAGTTGTTGGAAAAAGTATCACGCGCGACAAGCAAGCAAAATGTATTTCTTTTTTTAGCGTACACGCTGGGAATCCGGCAGCGTGCAATTTAAAAAAAAAATGGGTTTAGACTAGAACCAATGTCCAAGAGTGTAGGAGCTGCAGTAATGTAAGTTAGTTGCATAGCCAGGCACCTGTCATCTACAATCCAATTACTACCAAGACCTCTTCTAACTTCTGACTACCATGACGACTGATTTACACCCCACTTCAGATCAAGATGGCTATGGCAATAAATACTCATGAAAACGAAGAAATACTCGTTGGTACGTGGAACTCCCTTCGAACAGAACCTCATTAATTTTAATCGTAAGTTTTGTTCCCGAATTGTCTTTGAAGGAAGTTTTAAGAGGCAAGTTAACAACTTGAAAAGAAGTCCATTGTCGGGTAGGTTGTAACACTTGTTAGACAAAGTTACACATTTCTTCATAAATTACGTAAATAAGTCACAAGTAGGGGTGTGACACGGTTACGGTTGAGCTGCGATTAAGCCGGTTAATGGCCCTAATTTATTAATTGGATCAATTGCTGCTGATGTATCTGTATCAGAGCTAAACTTTGAGGTTTTCTGTTCAATCTCTTCACCTGAATTAACGCTAGATAAATTTATGTTCATTTTTAAGGTTCCGTACCTCGAATGGAAAAAACGGAAACCTAATAGGATCACTTTGTTGGCCGTCCGTTTGTCTGTCTGTCAAGACCCGTTATCTCGAGAACGCGCGGAGATATCGAGTTGAAATTTAAAGCATATACTCTGGTTTGCGGTCCCTTGAAGCTATGAAAAAATCAAACTTCTAAGTTAACGAAAAAAAAAAGAAATTCATAGGGTACTTCCCGTTGACCTAGAACCCTGAAATTTGGCATGAAGCAAGGTTTTATAGCACAAGTAAAGGAAAAAATCTGAAAACTGTAAATTTGTAGTTAAGTCACAAAAAAAACTTTTTTGTCAATCCGGAAAACCTTCCTAACTCAATTCGAGAATTGAACTGTTTTCATAGGTAAGTTTGTACGGAACCCTCAGTGCGCGAGTCCGACTCGCACTTGCCCGGTTTATCTTTGTATCACACTAATGTATACATATTAGCATAATCAGGAAGGTATTCCTTCCTGCTAAAACGCCTGAATGAATTTGGATTAATGTTGGTACACGGGTTCACGATTTCCTAGAACACATAGAATAGATACTTTTATCCCGGGAGTATTCTCCCTTGGGATTATTTTCTACACTTACGTGATACAGAATTCACGACAATTATGAAAGGTAAAATGAAGCAACCAACAAATCACCGGGTCAGCTAATACTATTACTATTTTTGTAGGACTTTTTTGATACAAATGGTCACTTAAAATATACAAAACTAAAGCCGATACTTAACTTCGTGGCAATGTATTGAATTATCTCGTATCCAAGTATAATTACACCTACTAAAGCACACGATTCAAGTATGAAAAATCCATTTTTTGACCAGATTATGTTTATGGAATTGTTAAATTTATTAAAATCATTCAGAAATATTTCATTTTAAGTTTAAATCTATTCTAATATCGTCATCATCATCATCACGTCCAAAAATCTTTCTGTTTGAGACAGATATATTCATGACAGATAATATAGGCTATACCTATAACAACACACTACGACCCACAGAAGCGGAGCATTAACCAAAGACGCGGGCGAAATCATGAGGAACAGCTAGTACTTCCAAACAATAAAGTAACTCATACAAGTTGAGAGAACCAATGAATAACAGTAAAAGAAAATACTCTGTACCTAGTATCACAGTACACGAATATCAGTTATTCTTTGTGTTTGTTCGATAACAATGAAGGAAACACTACGACATCGCAGTTCCTTCTTGAAGACAACCATAAAAGTAATAACATAACCATAACGCTTGTAATTCCCAAAGAGAATACTCCTAATGGTAAACAATGGTATTGTCACCGATATTTTTACCTACTCGTATTTGTTGTTCCTACTTCAATAAAGTAGGAACAACGCTAGTTCAGTGGAAAATCATGAAATAATTCCTTCCGCTTTGGATAGAGTGAGAGGGAGTATCAGACTTTTTACTGACTAAAATAATAATAATAATAATACCGGTGGGCTACTATTTTTTATATTTTTAAATGTTTTTAATTTTATAGTGGAATATTTAAAAATATAATTTATATGTTTTGTTAAAGCAATAAACGGAATAATAATAAAAAATGAAAATGCTTTATTTGTATTTTAGAAAATTTTACAATTTTTAATACTTCTGGCAAACTGCATAGCAGTTTGTTGGCAGACGTAGCTCCTGTGTTATTAAATTATTTATATTGCAAACATTGTCATTACACACAAATATCATAGGTATTCAATTCAGTTCAAATCAATTCAATTAAATCCAATTCAATTCAGTTCAAATCAATTAAATCCGATTCAATTCAATTCAATTTAATTCAATTCGATCCAATTCAATACAATAAAAACCCATATGTGTTCTTTTAGTTGCCGTTTGCGTTCCAGGGCCACGAGCACTCTTTCTAACATTCCCGCAGACCGTTGTTTACGTGAAAAACCAACAAATAAATTTTCCTGCTTGTGACGTAGCGAGAGGGAGTGTCAGACTTTCACTGACTAAAACCCACAGTGTTCCTTCAGTTGCCATTTTTTGCGAACATTTGTATCCTAGTACTGTGACTGGCGACAGATGATATTTTCAATTTTCTGTGAGAAATCTTTTGAGTCTGAAGATAAAATAAATAGTACGAGTATCTATTCTAAGCTACCGTAGACTTGTGAGGCAAGCAGTATTTTCTTATTAGACTCGGTTTTACTGGAAAAAAGTGTAAATAAAATACGTTCTTGTCGTTCTCGTAAATGAATTTCAATTCCCGAGAAGCATTCATCCGAAACTATGTTTATTACGGACAGGGTAAGAAAAGAAAGTACAGAAACTGCGAAAATAAAATTCTATATTTTTTACCATTGAATAATTACTTTAATACCTAATAGAATTAATAACAAAGAAGGAACATATTTGGCACACACATAGATGCAACATTGTGTGTCTCACGGCTACGCAAATAGGTCCCCCCCTAGCCAAGTTACGATCGTTTCGTTTGCGTCAAACACCTTGAGTAAGCAACGCCTCTGATTTCTTTGTTCTGACCATGTGACTGAGCGTTGAGATGACGTCAGAACAAAGGAATCGGAGGCGTGGCCTACTCGAGGCGTTTGATGGCAACGAAACGATCGTAACTTGGCTAGGGGGGCAGTTCATCAAAAATGCCACTCAACTACGTGGTTACCTGACATTGGTTTTCAACTGAACCTTATTGAGTATAATGTGAGAATAAACCTAAACAGACACTATGCCAACGTTTGCTACGTATGCTTACATATTGTGACATTTAGTGCGGGTTTCTGAATTTAGTATTTTGAGTTATGTACGTCTCAAACCGTACTTTAATGCCAAATTTTGACAGGTTTGCAGGCTAAAGTAGAGTTTGAGAAATACTCAACTTCAAATGCTTAATTCAGAAATCGGAGGTTAGACACTTGAACTTGCTTAAAAACAGATGACTTAGAAACACAGGTCCTTGGCATACCCAACGCTGTTTCACAATTCCCACGTAAGTCGACTGTTTTCATGTTAATTTAAGAGTCTAGATGTCATAATGCGTAGCATACGTGGCATACGTGGGCTCACTTTGTCTTTAACTTAAAGCGTTCCTTTGTAAATAAGTTGATAACAAGAGGCGTGATTATTGTTTAATTTGTTCAGTATTGCGTTAATTTATTTTAAACTAAGATAGCCATTGGCTTTGTCCAAATTCACTCAGTCGTCCGGTAACCGTCCGGACCGAGCCCAAGTCGTCAACGGCGCATAATGTTCCACGCGCACCTCAAGGAGATGTCAGCAAACTGTCTCTAAGTCACACAAAAATGTCACTCAATAACAAAGAAGAATTTTACTAGCGAAAGACTTTTTAAAATAGGTCCCGTAGTTTTTGAGTTTATTCATTACACACAAAAATACAAATCTTTCAGCTTTATGATATTAGTATAGAAGTATAGGTTGACGGCACAGTTAGCGCAGTCATTGAGGGATTGGAGGTTGCGTTGCGTGTCACGGATTTGATTCCTGAACCCAAGAAATATTTCCATGGCCGACAGATAGTTGTTCCAGGTCTGCTATGTGAGTATACATGTTTGTGAACGCAGCCATGATACAAAACGGCGAGCACAGGGCAGCTCGCCACTCGGCCGTCCGGTAACCGTCTGGACCAAGCATGATCCGTCGACGGCGCCTAGTGGTCCACGCGCGCCTCAAGGAGATGTCAGCAAACCGTAGCCCAACAGGGTCGATGCCTACTGGGCCATGGGTTCGCTTCTGAAAGGAAAACCCGGGGCTCTGGAACGCAAGGCAAAGAAGGAACATAGGAGAACATCCCACATCGGGAGAAGTCATTGGATAATTTCCAACTAAAAAAAAGCCATGATAAAAAACGAATTCCTAATATGGGACAAAGTTTAAAAACCAAAAGAAATATTTCATTAAATCAACTCTAAAAACTCAGTTCAAGTATTGAAAAACACGAAAGTCTTTTTTTTTACGTTCGAACGCGAATCCAAAGCGGATTGCTTTCGCATTTAAGAACTTGAACAAAGAGGAATGGATCTCATTAATTACGTTACAAGTACCTAGAATTGTCAAAGTTAACTCTTGTAATTAAATCATCGGCAATTTAACGCCAGTATTGGGGAAGATTTATCCGAAAATAGCTCAATGGATTCACGTTTGTGTTGAAGAAAGAAGAAACTTGAAATTACTAAGTACTGACTTCGTTGACTTGTTCCACTCTAATGTGGAACTACGCGTTTCTGACTTTTACTGACTAAAATCCACTTGCATCCTTTAGTTGCCATTTGCGTTCTAGGGCCACGGTTACTTTTTCAAACGTAGCTGAAGCCCAAGCAGGCATGGGCACCCCATAATCATTACGGAAGTCGGCATCACGAGGCGTCACGGCATCCTCACCTTTAGCATGACACAGGCCCTCACTGGACATGGTTAGTTCGGGAGGTTCCTGCATCGGATTCAGGCGAAAGAAACGCTTAGGCGACACCGGACTGCCCGAAGGACATAGTGAAGCACACGGTGGAGTTATACCCTGCTTGGGCGGAGCATCGCCGTGTCCTTGTGGAGGTGATCGGCGGTGGTAACCTCTCACGCCGGGCCCTCGGGAATGCCCGTAGGATATAGTGAAGCACACGGTGGAGTAATGCCCTGCTTGGGCGGAGAATCGACGTGTCCTTGTGGGTGATCGGCGGTGGTAACCTCTCACGCCGGGCCCTCGGGAATGCCCGTAGGATATAGTGAAGCACACGGTGGAGTAATGCCCTGCTTGGGCGGAGAATCGACGTGTCCTTGAGGGTGATCGGTGGCGGTAACCTCTCACGCCGGGCCCTCGTTTAGAAACCCACCTGTGTTCCTACAGTTGCCCTTTGCGTTCCGGGGTTGCGGTGACTACTAATTTAAATTTTTGATTGTTAATATTCCTAAACCTATTTACGAACTTAAATACAAAATTGTTTCACACTACTATTTTAACCACCTCTGATGTGGTGAAACAACAAAGAGTCTGATGTCACGTGCACAGTTAGTATCTCATTACTATTTCTTAGGAACGTAATAATAATAAGCGATATGGAAAGAATGCTTAATGTTATCTCAATCCCGATGTTGTAACAAATAATTACTATATAGCATAGCATAGCCGGCCTTATAATGTTCCCACTGTTGGGACTCAGGCCTCCTCTCCAGGAGAGGGAATGGGCCCTAATCCACCACGCGGGCCCAGTGCGGGTTGGTGGATGTCACATGTCTTCGAATTTTTGGTTCTAGGACATGCCGGTTTCCTCACGATATTTTCCTTCACCGTTTTGAGAGCAGTAGTGATGAAATAAATTACACAAAGTAATGCGCCTGGTTGGGTTTGAACTCGCGACCTACAACTCGTAAGTCGGGGCCGATATCACTTGGCCACCACTGCTCTATATTACTATATAGAACACAGATATAGGCAATACCTGTAGACGTATCCAGTACTAAACCTACGTAGATATACGAGTATCTCTGTTAAGCTATTCAGAATAGAATTTCACACGTGAAACTAAATCCAATTTAGTTTTCAACTATTAAATATCGGCCTCCCTATACACACACCGCACAACTATTTTATACTACATGTCGATTTGCATGAAAAATATCACAGATACGAATAGCGTCCAATAATACGCTTAAAAATCTGCGTTTTTTAGGCATTCAACTCAAAAACTAATAGAGCTGGGATTCTAAAACTTTTTTCAGAATTTTTATTTTAACAACTCAAACGGATTGAAGCTTAATATAACCTACAAAGGTTTACAAAGCTTTGGTTTAATGGTTATTCAAAAAAACTGTGAGGTCCTATGTATCATCGGTCGGTCGGAGAATCATTTATTCAATTCAGCCTATAGCAGTCTAGTGGACAGTTGTTAGGCGTAGCCCGAAGCCCGAAAATAATTTCTCCCACTCTAATGTTGTTTTTAATCATCATTTCAGCAGATAGACGTCCACTGCTGGACATAGGCCTCCCCCAGATTTCGCCACAATGAACTATCCTGTGCGTCTCGCATCCATTGGATTCCCGCAACCTTCACCAGGTCATCGGTCTGCCTTGTAGGGGGCCTTCCAACACTGCGTCTTCCGGTACGCGGTCGCCACTCCAGAACCTTTCGGCCCTAACGGCCATCTGTTCTGTGAGCAATGTGCCCTGCCCATTGCTACTTAAGTTTGGCGATTCTTCGTGCTATGTCGGCAACCCGAAACCGAAATCCGCACGATATTAAAAACAACTTGAGTAGAGCGAGAGGAAGTGTCAGTCTTTCTCTTAGCCCTAACACGCTTCGACGCTAGTAGGCCCCATCAATTTTGCTAACACCTTTTTACCGGGCGGCCGGAAGGCTTCAGGGCATTCGAGCTACCCATTGCTCGCTATCCACTAGCCCTGCCTGCGGTCGCCGGAAATCTCTGTTACTTCCGACGTGACCTCTAGCCCTACCAAGTGTTTTCACTATTTTTATTTTTAAATTGATATAAACCAATGCTTGACTGTTATCCTACCTGATGGTAAGCAATGATGCAATCATTGATGGTGAGGCTAGACTAGTATCTATGGATAGGTCTTCAAAAATGGTATTGAGGTTTCTAGTATCATTTTTTTCTCAACTGAATAGTTTGCACGAGAGACACTTCCAAAGTGGTAAAATGTGTGTCGTTGTCGTCCAAGCCACTAAATTTTTAAAATAAGAGAATAATAAAACTAAAAAATATATATATGATGTTCATTACCATGAAAACTTTCACCAAAAATTGGTTTGAACGAGATCTAATAAGTAATTTATTTTTAATACGTCATAAATCATAAACCGCAATTTACTTTTTAAGTTTGTACGAAACCCTCAGTGCGCGAGTCCGACTCGCACTTGCCCAGTTTTTTAATAAAGTAGAGAAAAGCCGAGAATTTCAAAGATTTCTAACACCCGTGCAAAGCCAGGCCAGGTCGCTAGTTTCATATAATTTACGAATAGTAGTAAGATAAACCACTTATGATCGGTCGATGAATGTCAATATTTGTAAGACGTATTTTTGGTTTGCCAAAGAGGGAGCTAATGTATATCCCATGTACCTGTCAAAATGACGGGATGTATGCCAAACTAATGGGAATAGCTTCCGCCTTCAGTTTGAGATTCTGATATAAGAATATACCTATCTACCGCATAGTTATTGTTGCTCATAATAAGGTATGTATTTATTTGTTTTCTGTTTATCTATGTATTAAGTTGCACACGCCATGTTATATTTTTGCACCACCGGTCGACTGGTAGAAAATGCCTAAAGCATTAAATCCGCCTTTGTACAGTGTTATGTGCATAAAGTTTCAGTAAATAAATAACGAAAAAATATACAAACGTGAATTCTGTGCTTCCATTTTTTTTGTTAGGGAATCATCAAATAACTGTGTGCTAGAATACGAATAAAAATATATTGTGTCAATTTGTTTGTGAGGAAAACTTGACGCGAAAAGCGCAAAATAAAGACGAGTCGAAAATGCTGGAGAGGACTTTTACCAAACGCCTTATACATATGTATAAACATAAATCAAAACTCTGTATCAAATATTTTGCATGTAGACAAGAATTTATCTGAATAAAGTTTGTAACAATACATCAAAAAACTACATCATTCCGTATAAAAGTTAAATAAAACACAATACACTTAAAATTTTCGAATAAAATTATTTAACTGAAAGCCCGCCACTCATGAACAAAGCTCTTCATCGATTCAATAAAAAAAAACCTTATCTCCATCGTTTAAAGTATGGAATGCTATAAATCATACAATATTTAATTAATCGGACATTTTTAACGTTAGCACACATCCCTCACGGATGCATTAAGATGCACCGTGCGTAATAAAAGCAACTTATAGCGCTATTGTGGAACTTTTGGCATACAGATCACGGCTCATCGAGTTTTATTAGAGAGGGGCACCGAACAACGATCATAAATTCACAACGATGACGGATTAAATGGCCCATGCAAGCATTTTAAAATCACTTCGTAAGAGCTAGCACGACGGACATCCCATCTATTCTAATCATGCACACTCACAGTTCTATTTGTCAATTCAGTTATTGGCGGCTCAGCAGCACAACCACTTGCTCCCAATAACCACGAAAAAAAAATTCATTCAAATCAATTGACTTTAATGGTGTAATAAATAACAGTAATTTAGGGCTCTGTTTCGCTAAAATACGTCTGCTCCGCTAGTTAAAACGAAGGAAAAAAAACTTTAAAAGAAAAGAACAAAGCCTGCGACTTCCATTGGAAAACATGTCTAAAAAGCGAGCAACATTTTCTTTTACAAAAATGGGTGTACGATAAACAAGCATTTTGCGAGGAGCGCAGTTCTTAGGGATGCAGCCGTATAAAGAGGAAGGTGGGGTAACGCGATAACGTCGCGGATGCCCTGTAGACAATAGAGGTGAGTGCGCCGACTTTAGCATGTCACGTTCAAAGGCCCTTACCTGTCAGCAGACATTTTAGAGTATCAAGTGCGCTCCACGTTTAGCTCAACTCTACCTATTAGTTTGTTTACATCCCTTTTCCATAACTCAATTTATTTCCCTTTACCATCGAGCGGTAGATTCACATGGCATTTGTCAGTCACAAACATTTCTCTCATGATGGTCGACGATTGACACGTACAAGTTTCTAAAAATCAATATTCCGCATAATTATCAAAGTGAACCTAATTATTTTATTATAGTCTAAGTTATTATTATTGCCTCTGCATATAAAACAAGCATACGTGCTCAAAATCATTATAATACTGGCCGGTATTTGTTAAATGTACGAGTACCTTGAATCCATAAAACCATAACTATTTGTGAAACTATTAAAAAGTAAACCAGTTTGAAATTCGAATGCTACGTGTATAAAATTCTTTTCAAAACTGCGCTGTGTTTTAAAAAGGGTTGAATTTTTAAAACCTGTGGATCCATATCCAAACAAGAACAATGATACTGTTCAGAAATTCTGTAGAACTGTAAGCAATTCGGCGTGTGGGCTCCTGTTCTGAATATAAAAGAGCCTATCTCTCAGGCAGCCGCCTGCATCAGAGATGTTCGTCGAGTAACCGAACGTTATTGGATTCATTCGTATGTCGTTTACTTACATTTGTGATAACGTTTAGATGAAATTTACTGTTGTGGTACATTGCTTTTGGTAGCAATCTTGAGTATTGGAAGCCATGGATTTTTTGGGGAACAATCGTGAAAGATTGTTGTGATTTTTTCGGTGAGATATCTAGTTGGAACGAGAGAGCGTATCTCACTTTTACTGACTAAAAACCACATATGTTCTTTCAATTGCCCTTCGCGTCCCAGGGCCACGGTAACTCTTTCGACAGTTCCCGCAGTCCCAGCAGGCATTGGATCTACTAAACTCCGTAAGTTTTATTGATAACTCTCTGAATCGAGCGTGGAACACTACTTACGTGTCGTCGAGTCGGGTCTGGTCCTTACCAGACGGATGGACGAAGACCTACTTACGTTTTTTCAGGACTACAAGCTACCCTGCTGTATATAGCATGTCACATAATCATCAAACAATTTCATTATGCAACATTTTTAATTATTTCGTACGGCAGATGCTAAAGTTATAATTGAAGCAGTACAATTTCAAAGGGTGTTGGTGCGGAGTTCGTTTCCCCAAGTCGTTACGCTTGATCCGATTAAAACCACCTGCTTATTCAAAATTTAGTTCATCGTGTACTTTCATCATAATTTTGATGTAGTAGGTAAAGAGTATATTGAAAAACTTTCTCTATAAATCTTTGAGGAATATTGTGAAGATTTTTCCTTTCTTTTTTATAACGGACATTCAATTATCGGGGCATCATAGATGAAGGGTCAATTTTCTCGCGTTGAAAGCAACTAATTTCAAACAACCTCTTTGCTTTTTATCAAAGTCTTTGCGCGATTGTCGTTGGTAAAAGTTCAACATAAATTTCTTTTTTCTTTCTTTCTTTCTTTGAACACGATCATAACAGCGAGTTCAATAAACTTCGACCAGACATCGCTTTTTTAATTTTCTGCTTCCTCTTGAGTTCAATCGATTTGTTTGTGGCATTTAACTGGTGAGTTAGCGACAAAATGATCTATGCAGTTTATTTTCGAATTACAATGAAATGTTTTTTATTTATTGAGGACAGTTTTATAATCGTTATTGTCAGTGTCTCGTCAGAGAGAGCAGAAGGTCGATGACATTTAGATAATCTTGTGGGTCACTGTGATCATTTAGATGCACTGAATAAGTGGGTATCTGCTGTAGAATAAAAAATAATAATAGTAGGTACATTATGAGACAAGTGTGTAATGTAATGTGGTGACTTACGAGTTGTAGGTCGCGGGTTCAAACCCAGCCAGGCGCATTACTTCGTGTAATTTATTTCATCATCACTGCTTTCAAAACGGTGAAGGAAAACATCGTGCCGAAACCGGCATGTCCTAGACCCAAAAATTCGAAGACATGTGACATCCACCAACCCGCACTGGGCCCGCGTGGTGGATTACGGCCCATTCCCTCTCCTAGAGAGGAGGCCTGAGTCCCAACAGTGGGAACATTATAAAGCCTGCTATGCTGTTGGTGATTACCGCTGAGGCGGTATGTAGTACCGAGTACTCGAGCCAAAGGCGAAAGACTTAAGAGAGAAAACGAAAAATTTCACTAACTACACTGTACTTAAACATTTCTTAGCAACTTTTATCTAAATATTTTAGTTTACTATAAAAGAGAGTACCTACTTGTGAATTAATAAATAATAACTTGCCAATTTGCTACATGAATATCAAAATCATAAAAACTTTAAGATCCAATAAGATAGCGAGTCTCATAAAGCGGCTTTTCCTTCAAATCACGTAGAAATCGAAGTGTAACCTCTCAACCGAGACCTGGAGGGACCGATGTCTATCATCATCTCCCTAGCCTTTTCAAAATTAGCTTAGGTCGGATTCCAGTCAGGTGTGACTTCCTATCAGACCTCCACAACACACTGTGCAACACGATACTCTTTTGATAGACTGATGGTCAAACTTTCTGGTGTCTAACTACGGCGTGTCAGTGTCCATACATTTCATATGGCAACTAGATTTGTAGAGATACATTAGGTCCACGCCACACGACCGCGAAGCCACACGACGCGAAGCCACGCGACGCGCAGCTATATACAAATTAGGCATGGCCCACGTGCGCGTCGGTCTAGTGTAGTTCCCGCTTAACACAGCTGTCGTAAAACATCAAATAATAATTTTCTCTTAACAGAAGCTATTAAAAGCAATAATTATTATGGCATAATTAAGGTCAACGCGGCTTTGTCTTAATTCAAAGTAATTTCTACTCCCAAAGTTAAGGTTTACTACGTTATTAAACATTCGTGTTTAATTTAGTAATTCCTTAAAACCACAAGACATTCTTCAAAGGGAACTGCTCGATCTTAACGTGCTTAGCCTTAAATCTAAACTGGATAGCAATTTGTACGAAAGTAATCTAAAATGTATTAGTTTCAAGAACTTTCAGCGACTGGTCATTTGTGAGCTGAAATGATAAAATAACACAAAGTTACAGTCAAAACCAGTTTCCTCATAACGGTCTGACTCTAAGAAAATTATTAACTTTAGCAAGAAATCTATACGAACCTGAAAAGCGTAACCACTAATGTAACTACCGAAGGGCAGGGAAGTCGAGGCAGAGCCCCTGGGCCCTCAAGCTCGAGGGGCTCTTAAAAACTAATTAGTCAAACTTCAAAATATAAATAAAATAAGCATTTAGTCCGCCCTTTGTACAGTGTCTATTACCTGCGCATAAAGTTTTAATAAATAAATAAAATAGTTCATAACACTAATCATGGCAACTCGTTTTAGTCAGTAAAATTCTGACACTCCTTCCCTCTCCATCTAGAGCAGGAGAGGTTATTTGTTGATTTTTGTGTAAAAAATGGCGCTCCAGTTTTTTTTTCTTTTTTGCCCCAGTGCCGTTGGTCACCTAGCTATGCTGCTGAACGTAACCTTCAAAGCACTGGCATTATCAGCCTTTTTAATGTTCCCACTGCTGGGACTCAGGCCTCCTCTCTAGGAGAGGAAATGGGCCGTAATCCACCACGCGGGCCCAGTGCGGGATGGTGAATGTCACGTCTTCGAATTTTTAGTTCTAGGACATGTCGGTTTCCTCACGATGTTTTCCTTCACCGTTTTGAGAGCAGTGGTGATGAAATAAATTACACAAAGTATTGCGCCTGGCTGGATTTGAGCCCCTGACCTATAACTCGTAAGTCGGAGCCGTTGCCAGTCGGCTACCACAGCTCTAGCTCTTCAAAACATAGTTATATCTAAAAGTAAACTTCAACTCGAAAGATGTATGGCACTAAAATCAACCATTAGAAAAAAAAACGACTCGTCGTTCTATAGGAGCCGTAGCCTTTACTTTTCAGGTCGTGGGGACCGGGACCGCGGTCCCAACTTCCGCCTACTTATAAATTTTATTTTCGAGTAGTATCTTGGGACCACAGATAAAATAAATATAGTTTTTTTGCTAACTGTTCTTTAAAAATATAAAAAAATTATTTAAAAAAAAAAAATATATAGGTGGAGTCTGGGACCGCGATCCCGGTCCAAATAGCCCCACGACCCCGTTTTTCAAACCACCCGAGGGTCCGGAACAGTAGTTACGTATTTTAATTGCGGTATTTATTTACGAAGTGAAATAGAACAACTGTCGAACGACCATACCGACATTAAAAGCAGATCGATGGACTCAACGGTAACTAATAGTGATAGAGTATCGGTATCGGTACTGGTATCGGTCTCCAAGGTGGAGAAGTTTGTCTTTGAAACAGAATATTGAATATTAAACGCCTGGACGAACAGTTTTATTCACGAACAGTAACTTATTTATTTCAAACGCTCGCTTGACTTTAGCTTCGTCCTCGTGGATCGCTAATAGACTGGAAATATCTCAAAATATTTGATATCTTTAAAATATCTATGGGTAAACTTTATGTTAGACTGTTTCTTTTAGATACTTCACAGTTACAAGAAATATTCTTTTGGAAATAGCTTATCCTTACCTATATATAATTTAGGTGTAATAAAACAAAGTACCCCAGCGTCTGTTTATCAGTTAGCTATAAGCTCAAAAACGACTGATTGGATTATCATGCAATTTATAATAGAAAATAGCCGAGAATTTGAAAGAGGCTGAGGGGTCACTATTATAATATAATAAAACTAGTTGTCGCTCGCGGGTTTACCGGTTACTACTCCTCTCCTATTGCTCGTAGCGTGATATTATTAAGCCCATAGTCTTGCTCTATAAATGGGCGATCCATACTAACATTATTTTTTTTTATTCGAACCAGCATCAGATCCAAAGATAAAGGCGTTCATCCAAACAAAATCTTCAGATTTATAATAATAAAATACATAGAATAGCGTTTATAGGTATTTTCCTTATTACCAAATCATAAAACAAAAACCAATAAGTGATGCTGATAACAATATTTAAAATATTCACGTCCGTGACTCATCGCTTATTTCCTCACGTCCACATCCCTAGGAAGCAACAGGCATTAATAGCCTTGATCAGTTACTGATCATAGAAACCATTTTTTTATAACCCAGCCGACCTTCAGAAAAATACGTTAAAATTCGTTTAGGCATTAGAACACCTGTCAGGTAGGTGTCAGTTCGTCGTGTTCCGAATACGAAAACGATAAAAAACGCTGGGCGCGTATCGTGGCCCGCATAATAGGTACGCGGGAATACGCCACGAGGTACGCGGCATATTGAATTCTCTATCAATTGATACTTCGTCACCTACAGGAACGCAGGAAGCGGTGACAGGATGTGTCCACAGATATTGTGACGTCGTGCATGTATTTTATGAGATAGAGAGTAAACGTGAAAAAATTTCAAGAGGCTCAAAAGTTTTTTGGCTAATTTAAAGTTTTTGGACATTTGAGCTGCGATTTTTTAAATAATAAAAAATACACTAAACTACTCTTTTGCTGTTGCTTTCGCTGTTGAGTAAAAAAAGGTTTTTTTCCGGTATCGGTAAATGTAATAAATATCTAATATCTATGTATATAAAAGATGGATGGATGGAGAGGAAGAGGGAGACCAAAGAAAAGATGGATGGATTGTGTGAAGAGTGATTGAAAGAAAAGGAAGTTAGTGATAGCATGACGAGTAACAGGGCAGAGTGGAAGAAAAAAACGTGTTGCGCCGACCCCAAATAACACGGGATAAGGGCAGGAAGATGATGATGATCTATGTATATAAAAGAAGAAACTGACTGTCTGACATATCAACGCACAGCCAAAACTACTGGGACTAGAAACGTGAAATTTTGCCCAAGGCTTCCTTTTATTACGTAAGTGAGCACTAAGAAAGACTTTTTCGAAATTCATCCCTTAAGGGGATGAAATGAGGGTCTAAAGTTTTTATGTTGGTAGTAAGGAATAAAAATAATTTAAAGGATACCTACAACTTGATATTCATATTGAAAAAATAATACTGTTAAAACAGATATGTGAAACTCAATATATTTATATCTCATTTATTTAATTAGACTACCTTTAAATAAGTATATTTAAAGGTTGCAATTTTATTGTTAGTCTTATTTATAAAAAACAAAATATTTAGTTAAGTTAGAATTTTGTTGGATTAATACACCATTTCAAAAGCTTCACAGTATTATTTATTACTTAAATATTTATATTATATAGTCAGGAGTCAAAACTGCTGGTCCACTCTACCAATACTAAAGTGTCTTAAATGTCTTTGTAATAGAAATTCAGTGGTCGACAACTACATAGCTAAATTCATTACTTTATGTATAGAATCTGAAGTATTGCTACAAATTACACTACTACAGTCATAAAAATATGACCTTTTCAATAAAATAAAAAAATTGACACTATTTAGGTGAAGTGTAAAGTTGCACGTTTGACCCAACCTATAAATAGGACGAAATATTTAGTCAAGTTAGTTAGTGCAGTCAGGCAAAAGAAAACTGCACAAATCGTTCTAACCTGTATTAAATAAATGGCAGTAATAAAACTCCAATAGAAAACCAATATTGATATTTTTTGTAAAAAATAATAATTAAGCTAATGAAGATAGAAAAGAAAATCCATTTTCTAAAAATAACACTTGAACGGTGAGACGCGAACACGGCGACATTAATGGGCCTTATCAATTATTGTATGTAACTTTATGAAACATTTTACATCAGCGCCAAGCGCCATATTATAATTTCCGACACTTCAACCGCCTGCCAATTAATCGGGTCGTACCTTAAAACAAAAACGTTTGAGAAATCGTTCTTTGATTTTTTATTGAAATATTGTGAAATTCCTTCAATGGTTTTAATAAATTCCGTTTGATTTTTGCATTGTGTTCGCGTTCGAGAATTTGTGGGAATAAATGGAATACTTCAATTTGTACAATACAGAGCACTGTATATATATATATATATATATATAGGGTAAAAAATAAATCACGTTATACAGAATCACAGGCTGACAAAGTATGTAGATAAGGATTTTATTTTATACTAAATTTTACCAGCAATTTCGCCTGTTTTGAAAGTCGAAAATTATGCCAATTGAACATACTCCCAGAAAAAAAAAAGATTTATTTTTTTACTACTCTTGTGCCAAGTTTCATCCAAATTCATCTGCTATTTAAGTGTAAAAAAGTAACAAATATACACACTCACAAACTTTCTCCTTCATACGAATAATACTTGTATGATATGCGATTTTAGCGTACCTACTAGGTAATCAAAAAATAAAAAAATAAAACGAAACAAACTCATGCCATAAACAAAAAGGCAGTGAACCTATCTGCATCCATTTCAAATGTCTGCAAGACGCAACAGCATCTGCGAATGCTGAAGTCCATTCTCAAGAATTTAATTTCAAGCATAAAACTCTTCGCATGCTTCCCAGTTTGGTAGACAAGAGTTATTAAAAGTATTTCAGATTTGCCATCCCGGGCCACGCTACTTGATCCCCTTGAAACCTCGAACGCCGGTCACGACACACAACAATTTTTCATTAAAGCATTTTTCACCAATTGTGAGGCAGAGAAACAGATACCATAAATTAAAAGTAAACGCATTTTTCGGTGATTTATTAAAGACAACATTTACCCATAAATTCATTCTTACAAACCATTTCGGATCGGATGAACGCCTACGCCAACGTAATTCGTAGAGTCAGCATTTAATGTAACAGCGTATATCTAAATAAACGTTCTATATTATTGTGAATAATTAATAATAATAGAAGAATAGATACCTTACTAACGAGTTTCATGATAAATGAACAATGGCTATGTACTAACTAATCCACGATAATTGTCATAACGACCCACATGACAAAGTTTGTAGAAGGTAACATAATATTCATCGTTAGTCGTTACTACTGGTACCTTCACAAAGGAAGCTCAAATGAAATTTAACTGTTCGTTGATTGACGAAGGGACCCGTTGTCCACAATAATTATCTCTGAGGAAGCGGGCAAGATGAGCGCCCGTCGCGTGCTCCTACCACTTATGTATGCCTAGTACGTTCGTACATAAGGACATCCGTAACGTAGACAATACAACAAGTTATCTAATATTTCATCATTCACTGCGGGTTGTCGGTTTACAGGCACGTACCTAAATAAGCGCCAGTACACAAGAAATTCCAAATATAGAAATACTAACTTCTACCAGTGGCTTTGCCCATTTGCAAATTAAGAATTATCCCAAGGGAACACACTTCCAGGTAGAAAACTATGTTCTAGTCTAAGATATGGTCAACTCGTGTGCGAAATTTCAACTAAACCTGTTTAGCCATTTGAACAAGAATGAGTAGCAAATTTACACAAACATACATACATATTTGTACTGTTATATATTCAATATTAGTGCGATTAATTTGTAGAATAGAGACACAAAAATGTATGAATAAGAAGAAATTGAGCTTCTGTCTCTCAAAACTCTAAATAAGCAAGAATTCACAATCCGAAGAGATCAAAATCGAAAATGGTTCTTCACTGGAACGGTTGGCGCTTACTAATTTGAAAATTATGCCGAATTCTACCAATGCTTCGAGGCAAATCGTCTGTATTTTAGCATCGGGCATTAAACCACTTTCAATTTCAAACATACAGAAGCCACAATTCAAAACAGAACGCAAGTCTATGTTTGTATAGGACTTCACAATGAAGAGGTTTGGTAACATAAGTACATAAACGGTCCAGTCTACCTCGTACCCTGCTCCAGTAAATGTTCTCTCCCCAACTGTATGAGGACTAATTGCTAAACATTGCTACAGCTATTAATAAATCCAAGACCAGCCTTTGACAAAGTTGAGCCACAATTGAAACGACATAAGACAACGGATGCAGCCATTTGAGACGTTCGATTAAATTATGAACAGTCCTCTAATAACATTTATAGTACGTGGCCATTGATGAAATTATCGATATTGCTCAAAAGCTAATTGAATTACATTGAAGACAAACTCTAAATGGGAGTTTGTTTCGGAAATGATGAGTAAAACGAAATTAAACCGTTAAAAGTAGGTCTTTATAACCAAAATGTGTACCAAAACAGACATTAGCAAAGTTTTATGAGTCTTACCACTTGGGCCTGAAATAGGAATGAGTTTTATGCATTCCTTGGAGAGGAAGGTACTACGCATTATAGCTTAATACGTTTTGGTCCTTCGGGACTAATGTCGATGACGGGTTCAAATTAAACTCCAGTCTGGAGAACTCTTTAGTTATTGAGTTTGTATATTTTGTTCCCTCTTCCGCTCACGAACAAAATATGTAAATTCCTCAGTAACCCGGCTTGGACGGTACAAAATAATATCTTTAATAAGAAGATTTTGTCCTAGCTTATCGGCGTCGAGCGGACCATAGCTTTGTAAATAAAAGAAAAAATTATGGGTCTTTTAAATTCTTCAAGCAAGATTTGCTCACTGGAGTCGGGTTTCGTTTCACTTGTTTCGTATTAGGATACTTATTATGGATAAACAAGCTTTTGGAGATAGCAATAAGTTAGCGTATTTATGTATATCCGGACTTGTATATACGAGTATAATTATGCAAATTTTAGGTAAGCCCTTCGGTCAAGTGGTCGCTACTACCGGTCATGTTGAGTTTAATTTTAAGGTCAGTTTAGTTCATGTGTATATTCTCAGCACCTTATCATTACCTCATTATCTAATAATGCCTTGATTTGAAAAGTGTTTATACTTCAGTTTTTTTAATTTTTCTGAAACTACCTAAGATGACGGACGTCACTAATATTATAAAGTTGAAAGTTTGTATGTTTATTACTCCTTTACATTTAAACGGATTTTTATGATATTTGCTTATACAACAGAGTAATATACAGGTTATAATTTATAATGGAAGGAAATACTAATCAAACGCAAACAAAGCAGCTAGCGGAAATCAGTTCTTAATATTTATTTACTTTTCTTCTTACTTGTACCAAGTCGGATTTCAAGAAGAGTTAAGGTTAAGTAGAGCTTCAATTAGTGCAATTGCAACTCCACTTAGCTGACCAGGAACTAAACAAGTAAGTAAACACATTAGATTAACTTCTTGCCCTTCCTCTAATTGAAGCACTGCAGCTTTCAAATTTATTGGCTTGTACTTGCAACGTCGAGCTTATGGATCGTTTGGTGACTCATGCGTACTTAAAACGGAAGCCGCCTGGCCGAGGAGCCGGTAAGAAGTCGACAATATGCACTAAGGAGTGACTGGTTTATAATACGGCTGGGCATATATATACCCCTCTCTTTATCAGCAATTTCTTTATGACTTGCAATCAGCCGTCTTTCGTTTTCCTGGTTATGGGTACTTCCTTGTGTCTTTAATGGCTTCGATCAATGAATTGCAAATTCGCAAATTGGTAATTTGGGTGTGCCATTTACGTCACTTTTCTTCAGCCAAACCCTTTTAGATTTACGTAATGTCAGTTCTTGCTCTTTCCTTGAAAAAGACAGGCAGAAGTTAGGAGATTGGCTAATTTAAGCACCCTTAGATTGAGCGAATCTTCCTTTACTCTTTCTCAAGGTCTTTTTCTACAATTTTCCTTGTTTTCAAGTTCAGTCTGAATAGGCTATTAATAAGCTAGTGCGCCTTACCATCAACGATTGCATCACTGCTTACCATCAGGTGGGATCGCAGTCAAGCACATAGTTTATATCAAATAAAAAAAAAAACTAATTTTGCAATTTTCTGGAAACTTAACACTTCTTAATTTCACGTTTTACAGTTTCAACTCCAGTCTAATAGATTAGTAATATTTGTATGCCAATACTGTGGCAGAACATACAATACCTGCATGTTTTTGTAATATCATAAATATAAACTGGATACTGGAACAATTGGATAGTGTTAAATTAGACTAAAAAATATAGTCTAATTTAACACTATCCAATTTAGAAAGTATATGGGACTCTTCAGATAAGAATCAAACCCACAACCAAGAGTAAAAACGCCACTGAGTCCTTTGCGGAAACTAGGCAAGGGCGTCAACCCATTGTCTGTCCCAAATGATTGAACGAAAATGTCAAGCATTACGCGTGTTCGTACTCCTCTTCCCTTTTAGAAAATAATGGTCGTAACTATTCTTAAGTACAGCAGAACGTTAGAAACAAAGGAAATGCTAATGTCGGGCAGTGAAAGTTTATAGGCACAAATCAGAGCGGCATTGTCCCAAGTGGAAAACTGTGGAACTAGCTAAGGGGTTTGACCACATGACTCACGGACCTGCCAGATGGCCAGCGATTACAAACCACATTTGTAATTTAATCGCAACTGTTATTATTACTTAACTTCTTAGTATGTAAACTAAGCTCAATGAATAAGGAAATATGTTAAACACAAAACATGCTTGTGAGAAACATTTCTCCATACAAAAACAACTCTGTAATGTGGAGTCATCGAAGTTATAATATTGATAAGGATGCTGATGCAGTGAGCCAATTAAAAAAACAACAACTTGGTCCATACATTAAGACCAAAAATAATTTAATTTAATTATATATCTTTGATACTGGTACTTGTTTTCTGCACCTATAAGAAAACGAGCTAGTAGGTCATAGACCCCGTACCTCTACTCTACACCCACCTTAATAAAAATAAAGTAAACCAATTGTTTTGATTTGGATCAAGGATACACGTTAGGACACCAAATGATTACGCAAACTTTGAGACAGTTAAACTGCAGGTTCAACTTTATCCTTTACTCGTCGAACTTAGGTACTCCATAAAATTGCCGTAACTAACTTTAACACAACTAAAGCAGTTCCAGCACCAAAGAGTGCGCTTAAAAACTTCTTAGAAGTAAAACAAAAGACTTTTAAAACTATTTAAGAACTCGTTATAAAGTTTGGAATACCTGCGAGAGGTCCCCGTCTCCTCGTATTTTCTCGACGACGGTAAGTTTCCTGTCGCCGACCACGAGTCCCGCGCACATCACTAACAACAACACTAGTCGTCCACCCATGGTTGCTAAACATCCAGAGATCACAAGAGCTTCACAGAGATACACTCGCGGAATACATGTGCGGGATAACCGAGCTGGGAACGCGCGGTATACGAGAATGCGCCGCGATAAATGCCGGGTGTACCGCGGGAGGCACTGACGCGTTGACGCTCCGTCGTGCCTTCTCTCTCGCACACCAACCGGCGCGGTAACTAACTAGCCATAGTGGTCATCAGGCCTAGTGTGACCGTTGAGCTTCGAAAATCTAACCACGATTAACTTATTAACTTCACTTGAAAAAGCACGAAATGGATTTGATACTTTTCGATGCAAGGTCAAGGTTCCGCGGTTATTTAGACGACCAACTTAACATTGAATACGGTTTACCTGTTGTTTCCAACAACCTTTTGTAACTGTCAAGTTCAAAAGCCTTTGTGCACAAACTTACGAAGTGCGTTGATGCAATCGTTCCGTTACGTGTTTTGATAATGTTACCTGCGTCAGCCGGTGTGACGGAATGTAAACAAAAACCCGTCAAGCTTTCTTGTTTTGATTATTTGGCTATTTAAAATCGCGTTTTGGCGTTTGCTATTAATACTTTAAACCCACGATGGTTTAAGCCTAAGCAGGAATATATTATCTAATAAAAGTTGAGCATTTTTTTAAGGTGGGAAAACATCAAATGGATTTGGGGTGGAGCGTGCGGGCGTGCCCGACTTTTACTGACTAAAACCCCATCGATGTCCTTCAGGTACCTTTTACGTTCGAATTCTTTAAAAAAATCTCGTGGCTCTAGCGAGCATAGGCCTTGAGTCTGTGTTTACTAATAGCTACAACGACCCGGTCTTTTAAGGTGCTTTTCCACCAGAGATGTGCTATACTACGTTGCTATGGATGCGTTTGATATCCACCAATCATATTCATTGGTGCACATAGCTTAGCACTGGTGGAAACGGATTCAACTAAGATAATTTTTTTTATATGGAAGGATGCGTGCTATACCTACTGCTATGGATTCGTGCTATGGATGCGTGCTATGGATGGTCGTGAGTGATGTAGCTATGTGCCGCTTCCCTACTATATATAGATCGCTTAGCTCGAGCTGCGCATCTTCCTCGCGCAGCTAATTTGCGGCAGCGCATCTTCATAGCACATCTTACTTGCACCGCTACATGACTTAGTATCAGTAGAAACGGTCACATAGTTTCACAACATAGCTATTATACATAGCAGCATAGCTGCATAGCACATCTCTGGAGGAAAAGCAGACTAAGTCAAAAGTGAATAGGTTATATTCTATTCTATTCTGTTCTATTCTATTCTATTCTATTCTATTAGGTGAGAAAATGGTCAAACTTGAACCTATCAATAATAAAAAAAACGGTTTTCGACAAACACGTGTATCATGTCACATAGACCAATTATTTCGCAAACCGCCAACCTATCACGTAGGAATACACATAAATAGAAAAGAGACAAGACAGAACCAAACCTACGGATAGTTTAAAAATTGATATAATCGAGATATATCCTGATAGCACAACACGCTTGTTATATGATGACACATGAAAAGATTTGACGTGTAACGAATGGTACCTTCCTACCGGCCGGTAGAGGTACGGGTTGCGGCGCGTTCGGCCGATACGTGCCGTCATGTCGTGACGGTTATGGTCCATTGTATGTTGTATCATATCGCCCATCCATCTTTTACCTTTCTTTGCGCTTTATTTTCTCTACCTTTGTTGCGCTTTTTGTGTGACAAAATATTACGTTGACTAATAATTTAGAGAGTACAGAGGTTTGGAAGGTGAAAGGGGATGTCATTGATTAGGTGGGACAGGAATTAGGTTATTACAATAATATATTGAAAGGACCAACAGTGTGTGTTTTTTTTATTAAGGTGGCAAAAACCCATTGCTTTGTTTGTCCTTTGCATTCCAGCCCCCCTAGCCAAGTTGGGTTCCTTCTATTTGGCAGAATCTTGATACTCCGATTTTTATTTGGCATAACTCACATGGCATAATCTTATTTAATCGAATATTTTTAAGGTATAAAAATTATTTAGCATAACTTTTGTTTGGCAGAATATTTACGTGTCCGAATTTACAATGGCATACTTTTATCTTGGCAGAATTTTGTTTCGCATAATTACCTTTGCCATAATTAATATTATGCATAATTTTGTTTAGCATAACATTTATTTAGAGATACGATTATTTGGTATGGGTGCATATTTGAACATCAAAAATTAAAATAGATGTATTTTCTTGTAAAAATTAGTGTTCAAAACATCAAGAACTTATAATATATGGAATAAAACTGATAATTTAAATAAAGTAAATTTATGCTGTCGAATGGTTAGATAACCTACGTGCAATGTATTTAAAATCGAATGGTCTGCAAAAGTGACATAGAATGTTCTAAATATAGCATGTATTGGTAGCATTTTCAATATTAAATTAAATTTGTGTCATAAAAAGTCAAGCAGGAGCAGGTGGTTTGAAGGCCCGCCACCGTGGCTGAGGCTGGCCGGCGAAGCCGGCCAGCAAGCCGAAGCTGCGGTGGTGAGCGTTAAAACCATCTGTGACGATAAGCTCGCGTGGCGCCGCCCAAACCCCGCAGCGCCGGAGCCGTGACAGAAACAATGCTTGCTGCATGTTGCATGCCTGCTTGCATGCTGCATGCCTGCTGCATGTTGCATGCCTGATTGCATGCTGCATGCATGCTGCATGTTGCATGCCTGCTTGCATGCTACATGCATGCTGCATGCATGCTGCATGTTGCATGCCTGCTTGCATGTTGTGTGCCAGGCGAAAAAAATCAGTTCTGCCTTTTAATGACTATCGATATAAAATGTATGCCAAAAGACGATTCTGACTGTGAATTTTCTGCGATATGATGGTTCTGCTTTTTAATTATTATGGATATAAACATTAAGCATTATTTTTGATGCGTGGGAAGAGGCACAGGATGCTATAGGCATCTTCTGTGACCTGTCTAAGGCGTTTGATTGTGTGGTTCATGAAACATTACTCCTGAAACTTGAGCATTACGGACTAGGCAAAACAGCTTTAAGCTTATTAAAATCTTATTTGATTGACAGACAGCAACTAGTTCAAATTAACGGTGTCAATTCGTCGGGATTAAATGTGAAAATGGGGGTACCCCAAGGTTCAATTTTAGGTCCTTTTTTTATTTTTAGTTTATATTAATGATTTACCCTATTTGTTGCAAAATAAACTTAATATGGTGTTGTTTGCCGACGACACTTCTTTGATTTTTAAGATAAATAGAAGGACTAATAATCTTGACGACGAAAATAACGCCCTACTGCAGGTCCAAAACTGGTTCACTGCTAATAATCTAGTTTTAAACGGGAAAAAAACTAAATGCATAAAATTTTCCTTACCAAATGTTAAAGGTAGCGATTGTGATGTAGTATTAAACGATGAAAAACTAGAATTTGTCGATAAAACAGTTTTCTTGGGGATTACGCTTGACTCAAGGCTACAATGGGGTCCTCATTTAACATCTCTTGCAGGACGGCTTAGCTCAGCTGCATATGCTGTCAGAAAAATCCGCCAATTTACGGATGTTGATACCGCTAGACTAGTCTATTTTAGTTATTTTCATAGCATCATGTCTTACGGTATCTTACTATGGGGACGGGCTGCAGAAATCGACTCAATTTTTATATTACAGAAAAGAGCGATCAGAGCTATATACAATCTTCGCCGCTGCGATTCTCTAAGGGAACTGTTTAAGGAAATTAACATAATGACGGTGCCTTGTCAATATATTTATGCAAACATAATGTATGTTAGAAAAAATCTTAATCTTTTTAGCAAAAGAGGCGATAGACATAATTATGTTACAAGAAATAGGGACCAATTAGTTCAACCAAGTTTCAGACTAGCAAAAGTGGCCTCTTCTTTTATGGGGTACTGTTTGAAATGTTATAATAAAATACCTTCACAAATATTAGAACTCAATGAAACGAAATTTAAATCTTGTATTAAACGCACACTATGCAGGCAAGCATATTATAAGTTGGAGGATTATATTCAGGATAAAAATGCTTGGCTCAATGCTGGTCCAGCTCCACTACCACCGGGGTGTACAAATTGATTAATTAGTATGGAAATTATTTTTTAATGTTTTTTTTTCTTGAAATTGTAAAATATAAGTATTGTATTATATGTATAGAAGCATTTTTTCCACAGTTTGTAAATGTGAGTACCATGGAGCTTTTTATAGTTTTTATGTTGCTACTGGACTTATTTGACATAAATGAGCATGGCAGTTGAGAGTTTGTCATGCTCACTCAAATGTCTCACTGATGGTGGCGCGGGTGTTGGATCATTCGGTTCCCTTCAAAATGGTTGAGCTGAGTGGTGCTAATATTAACGTCATGTCCGTGAACGGGCGCTGTCAGTTGAGGCTGGTCATCTCTTAGCTGCCAATTGCTTTTTTAATATCTATATTTAGTTTTTATTTTTATTTACATTGTTCTCACATAATAGCGACAAGAAACATGTAACAGAGATATTTGTAACTACAAAATATGATTGAAAAGAGTGTCCATGGAGTTTCTTGCACATTCTTCTCCATAGAGATCTACGCTTTGGAATGTGCAATTAGCATCATTTATTTTTATTTTTCTGACTAATTGACTTCTTGACATTTCAAAAGTGCCTGTAAATGGTTTATTTGGAATAAATGCTATTTTGATTTTGATTTTGATTTTGATGCCTAAAGATGATTCTGACTAACAAAATTATGAGTTTTGAATGTATGACAACTGAGTGTATGCGAAATGATTTTCTGCGAAATGAAGTTTATGCTATCCGTTGTTATGCAAAACAATATTATGACGTAAAAAGTTCTGCTATAAAAGGTAGACCCAGCCAAGTTACAGCCGTCTCGTTTCGTTTCTCTTTTCGTCGATCGCCTCAAGTCGGCTACGCCACCGATTCCTTTATTCTGACGTCATCTTAACGCTCAGTCACGTGGTCAGAACAAAGGAATAGGAGGCGTGGCCGACTCGAGGCGATCAACGAAAAGAGAATCGAAACGAAACGGTTGTAACTTGGTTAGGGGGGCAGCACTACGGGTTTCCCTTTCGATAAAATGGAAAGGACCCATAGCAAGAACAGTTTTGAGTGATAATGTGGATGACATGAAGAGAAAAGGTTAACCAAAGAACCGATAGATGAAATGTGTAAAAGATGAAATTGTTTGAATGGAGGAGATACTGAGTTAAGCGAATTTATTTCTCACGTCGCGTCTCACTATCGATAGGAAACTTAAAATTTCTCTGTGTTCCTAAACTATTTGTTTTTTAAAGTTCTTACTAAACTTTTTAGACCTAGCTATTTAGCGTTCACGTATCAACTTTCATAAAAATCAGTCCATTCATTTTTGAGAATGGATTTGAAAGTTTGTTTGAAATACTATAAGAAGCCCTTAACGACATATACAGAAGTTCCATGCCTCTGTATTTGTCGTTATCTGTAGAGAACATTGCGTCTCATATAAATTATGACAAGGACAAGAGAATGTTGATAGTAATAACGTATTTTTCTTTTTATAAAGTACCACAGCCATCTAACTTTTTTTTTTATTATGGATAGGCTCGCGTTTGACCTGAGATAGTCTCACCTGATTTTAAGCGATGATGTGGCCGGCGATGGAGCACGCTTGCCTAAAAGTCTCTCAATCACTCTAAGCTTAAACTTTATTACTGATTTATTATTTTAAACATTTTATTAACTGTAAGGTTTATTTTTATTATTATTTTTGCCTCATTTTTATAATGATTATTTTCTATTTTGATTCACTTTATTATTATAACTTATATTTTTCATTTAAACCACGATACGACCAATTGAAACCGTGCACTAGGTTCTCGTGGTCCTAAAACGCAAGGGCAACTGAAGGAACATATGTGTGGTTTTAGTCAGTAAAAGTCCAAGTCTTAGAGCGCGAGAAGTCATTATATTATTGGCCCACCTTAAAAAAGCTTCCGATTTTTTTTTCAAATAATTTATCTGTACGGTTTCAAGTGGTCGTACCTATGGAGAAGAACCGGCGAGAAACTGCATGGTTACTCTTTCCAAAAACATGTTTTATGGGCGCTTTTAATTCATTCGTCTTGTGACGGTCTGCTGCGGTGCGGATGCGGTGAGTTATTCGTACTGCGTACGGACGATCGTATTTTTCATACAAAGCCCGCGGTGCGACAACCGTGCGGCGAACGATAAAGTACCTGGGACTCGTTCTCGACAGCCGATGGGATTTCGAGGAGTACTTCTGACGTCTGGCCCCCATCTAAATCGACCGACGAGCCATGTGTAGCTCGCCGTCCGACCGTCCGGTAACCGTCCGGACCGAGCCCAAGTCGTCGACTATGCAAACTGTTCCACACGCGCCTCAGGGAAATGACAGCAAATCGTAGGGGCGCAGCAAGGTCGAAGCCTACTGGGCCCACGAGTACCTAGTGTGAAAGCAAAACCCGGGACCCTGGGACGAAGGCAAAAAAGAAACAGGTTTTTAGTCAGTAAAAGTCTGACACTATCTCTCGCTCCGCCCAAGAGCGAGATTCGTCATTAGATGATTTTCCCAACTAAAAAAAAGGTGTTCAATTCGGTGTTGTATAGCGCATCACTTTGGCGGACTCCTAACGTGCTGCAACCGGCCGGCTGCGGCAGGGTAAACGAGCGGCAGCAGTTCGACTTGAAACGTCTAAATTGAAAGCGCCCGTTCCATCATCGGACCACCAGGAGTACGGCAATGCGCCACCGGTACATGGTGGACATCCCACCTATACGCACAAAACGTTTTGGGAAGACATTCACTGTGCGTACAACTAAGGAGTGGAATTCCTTGCCGGAATCTGTGTTTCCTGATGGCTACAACCTGAGAATCTTTAATTCAAGAATGAATAGGTTACTTCAAGGTAAGCGCGCTCCATCATCGACCGCATCGTCGCTTTCCATCAGGTGAGATAGCGGTCAAGCGCGAACCTATCAAGAATAAAAAAATATATATATAATATATGTAATCAAAACTTCTATTTAACAATGATTGCATCTCCACTTACCATCAGGAGGGATCGCAGTCAAGCACTGGTTTATAACAATTAAAAAAAAAAAAAAATATATGTTCTACTTAATACTAACGATTGAACAGCAAACATGAGATTTAAATTAATATACTTGTACTATCCGTTTTACTAAAACTATATCTGGAATTGACTATTAAACTGCATACAAGTGCATATATTGATGACAGGCGTTAGTTCTATTATCTACCCGATAGTATGACGTTTAGACAAAAGCTTTAATTATGCCGATATTTAGCTTGTAAATTAATTTGATTATTTACACGTGCATATTATGTAGCTACAACAGTTTGGTAATCCGTTTAAAAGTACCTTTTTGAGTAAGATATCATCAAATATTTTCTCCACTCTGGTTGGAGCGAGAGTGTCCGACTTTTACTGACTAAAACCTACCTGTGTTCCTTCAGTTGCCTTTTGCGGTGACTCTTTCGAACAATCCCGCAGCACTATCGAAAGTTAATAATAATAATATTCTAGGACTTTCCCACAACGCCATCTAGTCTTAAAATAAGCAGAGCTTGTACTGTGAGTACTAGACAACAGTTAAACATACTTATATATTTCTAAATACATACATATTAAATATATTTTACACATAGACACAGAACAAATAATCGTGCTCATCACACAAACATTTGTTTTGAGTGGGAATCGAACCAACGACCTCCGACATAGCAATAATAATAGTGTAACTGTGTTCGTGTATGTGTGCGTGTTTATGTATGTGTGTATGTCCATAAAAATACTTTCATATTTATATTCGAAATTAAATAAAAATTGGATAAGGTATGAATTATTTTCTCCACACCATCATAATCAAGAGTAAAGAGCCAGTTCAGAATTTTCAATTAACAATCGAGTTGGGACAACGAGTACAGATTGACGAGTCTATTAGTTTTGTTGTTAATATATACAGAGAGGTATATGTTTACAACAATTTTGATAGCCTTCTTGCAAATGCTGTACGACATTTGACGGATTCGATGACATTTGGAATTACAGTCAGGGCCACTAACCAACAGGCCAGTCATACTGACATAATATTTGTGGACTTTTAATAAAGACTTTTTCTCTATAGAGATAGTGTAGAAATCACCTAATGACTTCTCGCGCTCTGGGCGGAGCGCGAGGGCGTGTCAGACTTTTACTGACTAAAACCACAACTGTGTCCTTCAGTTGCCCTTTGCATTCTAGGACTACGCGTTTCCTTATCAGAAATTCTCCGCGGTCCTAGCTAGCGGGCATCGGCCCTGCGGGACCCTTACGGTTTGCTGACATCTCCTTGAGGAGCGCGTGGATCTACAGAGATACAGAACTGAGTCTTTAGACGAATGAACTGCATATCGCAGCAAATCTACTGAGTCAATTTTTACGCCATTATTGCAGTTAGTTATTTCTGAATCCTTATTTAATATTTCGTTTACTATTCACCGTTAACAAGTACATTTAATTTTAATTAAAAGACATAACCATTCACAATTTCAGTACCGTAGTTTAATTGAACAAAACTCTTTCAATATATATTTTAACAAAGGTTCCCGAGATATTGACGAGTCGTACCCAATTACTTTTTTTATGAATTTTGTTCGAAATCCTTTGTTTTGTTGACGAGGAAACAAATTATTTTGAAATGAATAAAGTTTCATTGATAGTACAGACAATAACTGTATTCCTGTATGTATTCCTTTTTTTACTCATAAGCGGAGTTCAGAACAAGTAAAGTTCGTGGAAGTATGTAACATAGAGTTAATAAAATATAACTCCGCTAAGATCCAGGAATCGTAAACTTGACGATTAAATTCTGGTTTTTATGAAATTGTAAATTATTATTGATTTAATTTACTATTTATTAAATATTTATTTATTGCGCTTTAGCATAAGCATAATCAGTCTTTTAATGTTCCCACTGCTGGGACTCTGACCTCCTCTTTCTAGGAGAGGGAATGGCCCGTAATCCAACACGTGGACCCAGTGTGGAGTGGTAAAAGTCACGTGTCTTCAAATTTTTGGTTCTAGGACATCTCGGTTTCCTCACGATGTTTCCCTTCACCGTTTAGTCTAATAATTTAGTTCAAATTGTTAAATCACTGGGATTTAATCACTATATTCATGAAACCGAGATAATTCATAAACATGATAATTACCTAACAGTACTTGGGCGCAGCAAAGACAATCTCCACAGATGGGAATGGTTCCGATCTTCAGTGTTTGTGCGGTGTCTCTCCGCAGACCATATTCCACCTTAGATCCTGCATCACGTGCCCTGTTACCTGTTCACGTAGGGACCTAATGACAGCATCAGCGGACGGTACTGCCGTAGCCGAAGACTGGGCCAAGCAAGGAATTTAACTAGTTTTGCCATCGATACGCTAAGAAGAAAATCTAACAGTTAAATTCCGCGATTTATCTATCACACTTAATATTATAAAGATGGAAGTTCGTGAGTGTGTGTACGTGTGTGTGTATTTTTTTTTTACTTTTTTGCGCTCGAACGGTTGTGGTTGACGTTTAGTTGAATTAGATGACATGTGGCATATAGGTATACCATGTCCTGTAATAGACATAGGACTTTTTATCTCGAGAGTATATGTTCCCTTAGATTAATTTTCTACTTTCAGGCGAGCGAAGCTGCTGGTAGCAGCTAGTCAGTTACAAGTTTACTTACCATTACTACAATCAGTCTATATGTCGTGGTCAGATCATAAAAATTGATCACTTCATGATATGGCCAAGTTAAACTGGCCAGATCGTTTTAAACGTTAAACTTTAATGATATGTAGTGGGGTTAAAGTACGAAATTGCCGATTTGTACTGAAAAATTGAATATTGAACTATTTTTTTTAATTTAACATATTTATTTAATCAAAATAATTACCATTATTATCTATACATTGTTGCGATGTTAACAAAAACTCAAGAAGAAAGACTCTAAAATTAGTAAGAGGGTCCCGTTTTACCCTTTGGATTCGGATCCCTAAAAATTAAACATAACAAATAATTAAAAATAATGGTACTTTCCATGTTTCCAAAAATCTAATACTCGTGCTTAGTTATTCAACATATATGAGATAGTTATACATTATTTGTGGTTCAACTTCAGATGTTTAACTGAGCTGTTGTACAGTAAATCCTCAAACTGCAAACTTTTCCATCTCGATACAACTAACCAATGTTTTATACAAAGGAAAGTGAAAATTCTGAAGCGACCTAAAAAAATATTTTCGAATGTCTATATCGTGGAAAGGTGGCAATCAACCGCGAAATATACGCGACACCTTCGTAACGAGGGGTATCTTCAATCTTAAGACAATAAATCAGACATAATCTGCTCATACATGACAGTTGTATGACCACACTAGCTGCTGACAGGCTACAACCGCGTGAAAGAAGAATATTGTCCCAAGGGAATATACTCCCTGGATAAAAAGCCTGTATAAATAGCCCATGCGCTAATACACACGTACGCACAAACTCACAAAGTTTCGCCTTTATGATATCATTGTGATGGCATAGCCAGAAAACAGATAATTGGTGATGAAGGAACTTTGGGTATAAATATTTGACCGCATTCATTTTGTGACATCTCTTTAAAGTGCGTTAAACACGACTCGCCGTCGATCCGGTCCTTATCGAATGGAAAGGTAAGCATTGCTTACCGTTTACAAGCCCGCGCATACGGTGGTTGGGAATTGCCCTTTGACTTCCGAAGACCGTGGTGTCTGCTGCAGTGGCTGGGGCATGAGGATGTCCTCCATCCATCCATTTGACGACCTGAACAGAACTTAACTAAACTGTACATCCCTCGTTCTCACTCGCACGCCTGACATTTTATCTCATCATGGTAAGGTCCCTGTTCCTCACGCTTTTCTGCTACCTCCTTTGCGCACATTAGGTACTGCTTCGCAGAAGGAAGTGGCTACATCCTAATCCCTCTCGCTCCAAACCACGGTGATCTGCTTTACCTAAGATTCTTACTTAGCAGTACGGAAAGCCCTATTCCTACATACGAAATATTTTCATGTATTATATAACAGCTGTGAAACTCGTGGCTTAATAATGACCTGAAGATCGGCCCGTGCGTGAGACTGCATACAAACTGATATTTAGAGTTAAGAGGGTCCTTTTCCTTAAGGGAATCTAACGCAATCCAACGCGATGTTTGATGAAGAGACAACGCAAAAAAAGAGAGATAACGCCTGAAAACTCTGTTGGCATTCGGTAATTCCGTGATTTACTCGTATATTTCACAAAACTTGTTCCAGAAAATACGTAATTTTTTTAAACCCTTAAAAGTTTTTCAAAAAAATTGTCGTCATTCAGAATTTCGATTAAATTAGCAAGGCTTCTATTGAAGTCCTTTTTTATATTTTAAATATATGAGTACATTATGGAAGGCCAAAGTTCACGTAAAATAGCAGATTTTTAGTTTTCAGTTTTACACAAATTTATGTTTTGATTTCTTTAGAAGCCTAGATAATATCCACAAGAAAGCTGTGTATCCAAAATGTCTAGAGAAAGATGTGTAATAACATCATAATCTAGTGCATCTAGTGTGCCCAAAATAAAGCTAAATGGCGTGGAACTGAAGCGGGTAAATTATTTTAAATACTTGGGACACTATGTTACCGAAGATCTTGATGACCAAATGGACATAGAAAGGGAACGCAGGGCACTGGCGGTTAAGAATAATATGCTGGCTCGTAGGTTTGCTCGTTGCAGCGAGCATGTTAAGATTTCACTTTTTAAGGCGTACTGCCAAACCTTCTACACGAGCAGCCTGTGGATTAGTTATACACAGAGATCGCTCAGTGCCCTGCGCGTTCAATATAATAACGGTTTCAGGATGTTGATGGGGCTGCCCCGTTTCTGTAGTGCATCTAGCATGTTTGCGGAGGCTCGCGTTGATGGTTTTCATGCCATTATACGCAAGAGAACCGCCTCCTTACTGCGCAGAGTGCGGGGCAGTACTAATAGCATCCTGAAGGTAGTCGCTCACAAACTCGACTCAAAAATAATGCAGGCTTTCATGCGGGTTCTTGTTAGACAGAGTGAAATGTGTAACTGAGCCTGCATATTTAAGCAACATTTTTATTATTTTCGTTAATGGTATTTACTAACATAGGTTTTTAAGCAATTTGTACTACTAACAAAATATGGATATTTGTCCGAAATAAACTTTATTATTATTATTATTATTATAATCACGTAAGAGCGGTTGTATGAAAATGTAGCTCGAAAAGGAAGCTCTTAAGCAACGCTTACAGAGGTCTCTCTGGAGATGGGCGATCATCTATTACATACCTACCGCACCGAGTCTCCTCCGTGCTTTCATTTGAAGATCTTTGACAGTCCTTACGGCATTCCGAATTCAGAAAATCTGATACCAGTCTTGCTAGGTATCGTGTTACTCAGTTACTGGATTATGGAGTTCAGATAGTCAGTCCATATATAATACTGGTATTCACCTGAATTCTGTTGGAGTAGACCCCAGCTTAGTTTGGAAAAGGGAAAGTTAGATTGCTTATATTGGATCATCATCATTATCATTTCAGCCGAAAGACGTCCACTGTTGGACATAAGCCTCCCCCAAGCGTCGCCACAACGACCGGTCCTGTGAGACTCGCATCCATCGGATTCCCACGACCCAAGTCATCGGTCCACCTTGTGGTAGGCTTTCCAACGGTGCGTCTTTCGATACGCGGTCACCACTACCAAACCTTGCCCCCGTCGAGCAACGGTTCTGCGAGCAATGTGCTCTGCCCACTGACACTTACCTCAATACAACCGAGGAAAACTATTTCTCGCTTTCCCTATTGATTTGCACTTTAACTATACCTACCAAAATAGCTAAACGAGTACGTAATTATACAGAACTCTAAATTATTAAAGTTAGCTACTTATTTCTCTATCAAGTTTGTAATAGCGCCTATAATCACATAGACTTAATGCAGATAGGATCGAGAAACGCCGAGAAAGAGCTCCTGTCCCAAGATTCATTAATATTTGCGTTCCTCGTTAGCTAGCAACTAATTACATCGTCACTAGTACATATTAACTTGATTTAGAATTAGAAGCGAAACCTTGTTTGTTGACGGATGACGGAGATAAATAGACATAACTATTTGCGAAGCTGATTATGTAGTTACCGTTTGCCATAGCCAAAATGTATTTCATGAGTTTCTGTGTTTAATTACTTCCTGTCATCATCATCATAAGAGCCAAAAGATATCCACTGCACAATATAGACCTGCCCCAAGTGTCGCCGCCGGTCGAACCACCGAACGATCGCCACCGGTCGAGCCGCCGAACGGACGCCACCGGTCGAACCACCGAACGGTCGCCACCGGTCGAACCACCGAACGGTCGCTACCGGTCGAACCACCGAACGGTTGCCACCGGTCGAACCACCGAACGGTCACCACCGGTCGAATCGCCGAACGGCCGCCACCGGTCGAACCACCGAACGGCCGCCACCGATCGAACCACCGAACGGCCGCCACCGGTCGAACCACCGAACGGCCGCCACCGATCGAACCACCGAACGGTCACCACCGGTCGAACCGCCGAACGGCCGTCACCGGTCGAACCGCCGAACGGTCACCGCCGGTCGAACCGCCGAACGGCCGTCACCGGTCGAACCACCGAACGGTCACCGTCGGTCGAACCACCGAACGGCCGCCACCGGTCGAACCACCGAACGATAGCCACCGGTCAAATCGGATCCAAACCAGGTCATCCTTCCACCTCGTGGAAAGCCTTCCAACGCTGCGTCTTCCGGTGCGCGGTCGCTACTCCAGAACTTTTCGGCCCTATCGACCATCCGTTTTGCGAGCAATGTACACTGCCCTCTACCTTATATAGTTTAGCGATTCTTCGGGCTGTGTCGCCAACCTTGATTCTTGTGAGGTTACCTTCATGTATTTAACATCATCATCATCATCATCATTTCAGCCGAAAGACGTCCACTGCTGGACATAGGCCTCCCCCAAGTGTCGCCACAACACGGTGTCGTGTTTAACATGAATCACCTTATTTATTTATTTAATTTTGTTTTTTTTTAATTTAGTATTCATATGTATTTTTATTTCCTTTTTTTTATCCAAACCTTTTTTGTACACTGCACTTTTCCGTCTTTATGTCGACACCGCCACCTTCTCACGCTGAAAACCAGCGCTGTGAGCTCATCGCATTATGCGTGAGGACGCAGCTTTATGTTGAGCGTTCGGCACGGATGTGACGCATATCTTCCCTATCAATTGATTATGTTTGTTAGCTAGTTTTAAGATTGCGTCATTTCGCGTGAATAAACTGTTTTTCTTTCTTTTATTTCTTTCTTTCTTCATTTCTGATGCAATCCCGCAAGGAAACTCCGAGCATAGTTCTTTACATTGCCATTTGGGTGACTTTAAGTCTTTTGAGTAACCTTCGTATATGTTATTAAACAAGTAAACGAAAAATAAGTACTTGTGGGTTATTATACCTATGTTATAGGTAACATAGGTGCTACCTATGTTAGTAAACTACCTATGTAACTACTATCTATTTTGATACAAAGATAATATTATTAAAATTCATCATCATCATTTCAGCCGATAGACGTCCACTGCTGGACATAGGCCTCAACCGTGATCGAATCAGATATCTTCATTTCTGATTCGATCACGCAAGGAAACTCCGAGCATAGCCCTTCCCATTGCCCTTTGGGTGACCTTCTGCGGAGGCCCATTGTGAGCGACTTAACCTTAAAAAACTACATTGACTTAGTAACCCTCCTTTTTTGGAAGTTGGTTAAAAGAAAATATACTACTTAAGCTCCTGTCTAGACCAATCCCATTTTGTACCTCTGACCAAAGTTATGACGCTGATTGAATGTCGACTCACCATTGGACTTTAGACGATGGGTTACAGAATATATCTCTAGTTATTATTATTTCTACCAATCTCTGGTTATCAAAACAATGTCCCAAGTCATAGTCAAACAATTATTAATTGAAGTCAACATCAATGAATAACAGAATATTTAAACTCTTGCCCATCAAAGTTATCTCCGAATTAAAATCGACTACAATGGTTGGCGACATCTTTTGTTTAAAACCATTATCACGTTCCATCTGGTATAAATCTATTACCAACCTAAGAAAGTTTTAACATTCTACTTTAACTATATTAAAGTTAGTTCCATCACGTTCTTTTCAAAGTTAAGTCTTGCCAACCTTATCTGTTCAAGCCTAACTTAAGGTGGGTCTACGCTAAAGGAGCCGAGCTCGAGCGGAGTACGAGCGGAGCACGAGCGGAGAACTAGCCGAGCTTAAATTTGTTTAGTGTCGTTCGCACTGGTCACCTCTAGAGTCGGTCCATACTACACGAATTTGAGCTCAGCTCGGCCACCTCTGCTCTACCAGTAGGCCGCCTATGCTCTACCACTAGGCCACCACTGCTCTATTACTAAGCCACCACTGATCTACCACTAGTCCACTACTGCTCTACCACTAGGCCACCACTGCTCTATCCCTAGGCCCTCACTGCTCCACCACTAGTCCACCACTGCTCTACCACTAGGCCACCACTACTCTACCACTAGGCTACCACTGCTCTACTACTATTCCACTACTGCTCTACCACTAGGCCACCACTGCTCCACCACTAGGCCACCACTGCTCTAACACTAGGCCACTACTGCTCTACCACTAGGCCATCACTGCTCCACCACTAGTCCACCACTGCTCTACCACTAGGCCACTACTGCTCTACCACTAGGCCACCACTCCTCCACCACTAGGCCACCACTGCTCCACTACTAGTCCACCAGTGCTCTAACACTAGGCCACTACTGCTCTTCCACTAGGCCATCACTGCTCCATCACTAGTCCACCACTGCTCTACCACTAGGCCACTACTGCTCTACCACTAGGCCACCACTGCTCTATTTTCGCTTGACTAAACATTAATTTTATTTACGTAATCAATCCTTTGTTTCATATACCTAACGTCAGAAGCTACAGGTAGCTCATCCAAAATAGAAGAGTACAGCAGGTCCGAAGCCTACTGGGGCCATGCGTTCGATTCCGAAAGGGAAACCTGGGATCCTGGAACGCAAGGCAAAGAAAGAACATAGGAGTGGGTTTTAGTCAGTAAAAATCTGATAAACCCGCCCTAGGGCGGAAGAAGTCACTAAGAATTTATTTGGTATAATAGGTACAGGGCACAAACACAATATTTAGGTAACACGAAACAAAAAAACGCAAAAAAAATACAGTTCTGTGCTTCACGGCTGCACCAAAATAGGTCCAGTTCAGTATGAATGCCAAACAATTAGTACCTGACACTGGTTTTCGACTGAACCTGTGGTCGTGTCTGTGTATAGTTGGATGACTTCCCACCTAAAAAAAGGGCGCTAGCAGTAAGATACAACATGTCGGTTCAAAGATTTGCTCGTTGTTGTAATGAGTTTAGAGATATGTGAAACCGGGTATAAATTCCCGTAAACTTCCATTGAAAACGGGAGGATCCTCCGACCAGATGGGTCTGACAACTGCCTGATAGTTGTTTTCTGGCTGATGTATATGCGCGGAGAACTCTGATACCGCGTTGGAGGAGTTTTGATTTCTTCAATTCTTTTGTGATGACATAGATGTCGCCACTAGGTCAAAATTACTTTATTCAAAGCTTTTTGCTAATCATTCTACACAAGCGGTCTATGGATTAACCGTACGTGGAAGGCTCCAGACGAACTGTGGTTCCAGTTTAATAATAGATTCAGGATGCAGTTAGGGCTACTTAGATACTGCAATGCATTGGGTATGCGTTGTCTATAACTCATCTGAATGTTTTTTTACGCTATAAAAAGGAAAAAGACTGCCTTGTTGCTAAGCAGATCTAGGAACAGCTCCAATAGCGTTCTACAAACCTTAGATTTTATCTTGTTGCTGTAGTGTTGTCTGTGTTGAATAAAATATTTTTCTATTCTGACCATGGACAGCTGTTGTCACTTAAATAAATGTTATTTTATTATAATAATCGTTTATTTATCAGGAAATTATTCCCATATTAAACACTACAATTACAATTTACACAAATACACAATTAGGCTTAAACATTACAAATTCAAATTTATTTTTAATCCAAGTCAAAGAAAAAATCTAAAATTAAAAATCAATTCAATTCTTTACATAAATAAATTAAATTAAATTACAACATCATCATTATTATTATTTATATTCAAACCTTAAAACGCTTCACCTAAAAAATGGTCAAAATGGTTCGTCATCGACTTTTCGTCGTAATGACAGTTTGATGTAAAGGTTTTTTTTTAAAGTTTTATTGATTTCAAACAAATACACCCCTATTTTTTAATTTGTACAAAAAAAAATAGGGCTCTATCCGTACCCGTTACTGATCATATTTGTGTAGTCAAAAGTAAAACAACTAAATCCCAAAATTGTCCATGAAAATTGGTCATAATTGGTAAATTCATAATTGAATCAATTCTTAATAACAATTGCTACTAGAAAATACTACACGCAGTATTTTTTCATTCATAATCATTGTACAACATTTCCATAAATTAAGTGACATTTTTGGAATATAAATAAACTCTAACAACTCATGTTTATGAATATTATTTATTGAGACTTAAATAATAACGAGAACTTTTCTAACAAGCCCTTTAAGTATTTGTGCTAATTGAAAATTTGTTGAGCATAATTATATTAGCTTTATTGAGAGGAATCTAAGACCCAAATTCACTATATCAGCTTACCAAAGTTCCCTGACGATGATTCATCAACATTACTCTACATACAAATATATCCCGTCGAATTGGACCGTAACGTATTCATGCGTACAAATCGTTTAGCACGTCCAATCTGTGGGTAATCCAATTGCTAGTTAGTTGTGATATATAGGTATTTACGACGAGTCATGCTCCACTCCCTTCCTCGCCTACTTAGATACTCCGTGCGTTTCCAATTTGGATTGAATTGGAACCATTTTACGACTTTAACAGTACTAATAATTCCAAATTTACAATTATAGCAAAAATTGCTGGTGCTGCCGCTGCGGCTGCAGAGAACCTCAAGCGGCGGAAATATAGCAATCTCGTCAGCAGTTATATTTTTGAGCCGTTTGGCGTTGAAACTCCTTGGCTGTGGGGTCCGAGTGCTCATAAGCTTTTCAAAGGATTATCCAAACGCTTAGTAGGCATTGCCATACAACGTGGCAATGCCAGACGCCTTTTCACACTTCCAGTCGACAGCGATGCGGAGGAGTTTTATGACGTCTTATTTTAGCTAGTAGTTTTTGCTTTTAATCTATATTTAATTAGTTAAGTTTTTTTTATTGAATAGCTTGCTTAGAATATATTTGTTATTCAAAAGTAAAAACACAGCAAAAATAGCATTCGAAATTAATGTCCATGAAAAAACAGCAAATAAGAGAATGAACTACATCAATGGATGTAAGATACGGAAGAGCAAGTAAAATATGAACTCGGCAAAAAAGGAACAAACTTCACTGAAAAAAAAATCGTACAGCGCACTGAATGAATGAATGAATGGAAACGTTATCTGTACACTGAAAGTTCATTTTATTGGGGCCATTGTCTGAAAAATGGGTCACCAAAATATTGTTGTACGCGAGATAAATAATGATGTTCAAATTAGATTATTTTATCGAATAACTAGCTTCTGCCAACGGCATCGCCTGCGTGAAAATGGAAAATTATTCCAAATGAATATATGGGATGAAAAGTATAAGAACATTTACACTAATATTATAAAAAGGTAGTTTTTTTTTTGTTTGTATGAGGTACGTAGGCTCTGAAAGTACGGGTCCGATTGCAAAAATTTTTTCACCGGGGTAAAGCTGCTTTATTCCTGAGAGACATAGGCTCGATCTTCTTTATATAAGCAAGCGAAGCCGCGGGCAAAAGCTAGTTATTATTATATGCGTCAGTATATCTCAGGCTATATTTTTTGTACGCGGGCAAAACTGTGGGCAAAAGCTAGTTGTACTATAAAGTGTATTCTATTCTATACTAAGTACCAGGACATGGTCTACCTATATGCCAAATTTCATCTGTTCAGCCGTTTGAGCGTCAAAGAGTAACAAAGTGTACACACATAGATACAAACTTTTTTAGCTTAAGTTCATATAGTTCATCCTATGGTTGTCTGGTAACTATATCGTTGTCAGCGATAAGTCCACCATTGTACCCATAGACTTAAGTGTCTATATTTTTTCCCCTAGCCAAGTTACGATCTTTTCGTTTGCGTCGAACGATTCGAGTAGGCCGCGCCTCCGATTCCTTTGTTCTGGCCACGTGACTGAGCGTTGAAATGACGTCAGAACAAAGGAATTGGATGCGTGGCCAACTCGAAGCGTTCGACGCAAACGAAATGATCGTAACTTGGCTAGGGGGGCTGTAAATTTTATTCTATTCTATTCTTTCTCCTTCATAATAGTAGTACGACAACATATTTAGGATGGTCTGCTTAGCTACCTACTGATAGTGGTTTTTTGTAAAAAACAAGCTAAACTCAGCAGTCAGCTCTACTATCATTATTGTTGACGACCTAATCTAATTAAGATGCCATGAAGTTTCTTTCACAAGTTAAAATTTAATGAATTTGTTAAAATTTCTTTTAAATGTTTGTCTACGCCCTAAATATTCCATGGGATCGGTTCTGAAAAGGATATACTCATCGTCCTGGAATACAACAGGCAACTGAAGGAATATAGGTGCGGTTATAGTCAGTAAAAGTCTGACACAATCACCCGCTCCACCCTAGAGCGTTCTTACGCTCACACACGCTTCTCATGACATGATCTTGACTTCTTAGTCATGAGATGATTTACAATCACAAAAAAATACCTTAAATATTGTGTTACGTAATTTTGACAACCCTGTAAAATTTGAATTATTTCAAAGTAATAAGGAAAGACCGGGGCCCAAGTACCTCAAAATTGCCAAAGTACAAAAAACATAATTTAACTATAACGAATTTACACACGATAAAAGCGGAGGTACCAACTGTAAGTCATTTTGCCCTCGTTAATTTCATTCTTGTTATATAAGTCTCAATTTGTGGGGTAATTTATTAAATTCAAGGATTATGTCACTTTGCGAGCTTATGAAAGGACCGCTCGAAGCTTTTCTACAGAAACATAATGTAATTAGAATTTTGTACGTGGAACGGAAAGTTTTCTATTCGTCGATCCAAATTGGATACTTCAACGGAGACATTTCATGAATATGTAAATGTAAATGATAAATTCATATTTATAACTCAATCAATACCTACGTTATGGATTTTTCGTATTGAATATTTTTTTCTTAATGACAATTGGTCGAAAAATATTGTAGGTGTATCCGACGTCGGGTTATTGTTTTACAGAATAATTATAATAATATTATCGATACATTAATGATAGCAGCTCTAACTTACGAGAATCAATTTAACCGTATTCATACTATTTGGAGCAGTGATAGCCGAGTGGTAACGGCCTCGACTTACAAGTTGTAGGTCGCGGGTTCAAACCCAGCCAGGCGCATTACTTTGTGTAATTTATTTCATCACCACTGCTCTCAAAACAGTGAAGGAAAACATCGTGAGGGTTTCCTCACGATGTTTGGTTCGGCATGTCCTAGAACCAAAAATTCGAAGACATGTGACATCCACCAACCCGCACTGGGCCGGTGTGGTGGATTACGGCCCATTCCCTTTCCTAGAGAGGAGGCCTGAGTCCCAACAGTGGGAACATTATAAGGCCGACTATGCTATGCTATACTATTTGGATGATTACGCAATTGTATCATGATAGACAGAATATTTTTAGTTAGCTCAGTAAAAAAACTACACTTTGCTGGCGACTTCGTTCACAAAAATGTTTTCATAAAACTTTAACATGCTTTAATCAGTATTTTGAAAGTAGTTTTGAAAAACGAATAATTATAGTCTTTATTATTCATTAACCGACTTCAAAAAAAAGGATGAAGTCATAAATTCGGTTGTATTTTACATTTTTGGTTGTACCTCAGAACTCCGTCGTTTATAGACTGACTTCCAAAATTTTTTTTCGTCTTAGAGGATATGCAGATTGGTCCCATTTTTTTCAGAATCCAATTCTGATTGGATCCTTGAGGAATCGTGGGAACTCCTCAAATATTATAGGTAATCATATCGAGATTTGTCCTATGCCCTTAGCTCTCGCTGGAACGCCCATACCAATCTGCTCCGACTTTCGGTACCTCGGGTCGCTTATCCAAGGAGATGGCGAGGTAGACCGAGACGTATCACATCGGATCAATACAGGATGGATGAAATGGCGACAGGTCACTGGAACAATTTGTGACCCACGGATGCCCCTCAAGTTGAAGGGTAAAATCTACAAGTCCGTGATAAGACCTGTCATACTGTATGGATCAGAATGTTGGGCTGTGAAAAAGACGCATGAAAAAAGATTGCATGTAGCGGAGATGAGAATGTTGAGATAGATGTGTGGTGTGACGAGAATGGATAAAGTAAGAAATTAATATATTAGAGGAAGTTTGAAAGTGGCGCCAGTGACTGAAAAGTTGAAGGGGAATCGTTTGTCTTGGTATGGTCATGTAAAGAGGAGAGATGAAACACATGTAACTAAAAGAGTTATGAGTATACATGTGGATGGGTGGAGAGGGAGAGGGAGGCCAAAGAAAAGATGGATGGATTGTGTGAATAGTGATATGAAAGAAAAGGAAGTTAGTGATAGTATGACTTTTGACAGGATAGAATGGAAGAAAAAAACGTGTTGCGCCGACCCCAAATAAAATGGGACAAGGGCAGGAAGATGATGAATCATATCGAGATTTGGTATATTCATCGAGAACTTAAGCACTTATAGTTAAAAAGTAAAATTTAATGAAGTGGAACTGATGAATAAGACCAGATATGGCCAACGGAAATTTATACTCACATATATATCACAATGAAGATAGTTAAGCGACTATGCCAATACAAATAAATAAATGGTTCTGAATAGTTATGTTGAAAATGGTATCATCGAAGTGACCTGATGATGATGATGGAGCCGGAAGATAGGCACCGGAACCCTGTAATTAATCAACGTATCCTAGCCGTGTTTGGGCTTATTAGAATTGTCATGAAATGCAGTTTGGCTACTGATCTGACGATGGAGCCGGAAGGTGGAAGGTAGACACAAAACTTCATAATAAATAATGTAACCTAGCAGTGTTTTTTTTTTTTTTTTTTATTGGGTGGGAAAATCATCCTAATGACATCCCCGCTTTTGGGCGGAGCGGGAGATAGTGTCAGACTCTTACTGACTAAAAACCCACTCCTGTTCCTTCGTTGCCTTCGTCCCAGGGCCCCGGGTTCCGCTTTCACACTTCCCGTGGCCCCAGTAGGCTTCGTCCCTGCTGGGAACAAAACGCGCCGTCGACGACTTGGGCTCGGTCCGGACGGTTACCGGACGGTCAGACAGCGAGCCACCCATTGCTCGCCGTCTGCAAGCCCGCGCCTACGGTGGCCGGAAATCGGGATCGGAATCCCGGCGGCGGTTGGAGCGTAAGGACCGTTGCCTCACGCGATCGGCCGCCTCCTTAGCTAGCATTACTGCTTCGCAGAAGGAGGCGACCGCCTGCCACTCCTCCTCGCTCCGGAGCATGGCCTGAACCAAGGCCCGGCGCGAGAGATCACCGCCGCCGATTGCCCCCACGAGGACACGGCGTTGCTCTGCCCAGGCGGGGCACACCTCCACCGTGTGCTCCACCGTGTCCTCCGACACCCGGCGACACCCGGGCGTCGTTTCCGCACGAATCCGGTGCAGGAACCTCCCGAACTTACCGTGTCCGGTGAGGACCTGCGTCATGCGGAATGTGAGGACGCCGTGAGGTCTTTCCAACCACGCCTCAAAGAGGGGACTTACCGCCATTATTGTGGCGTGCCCAGCACGGGGTCGCGACAGTCGCTGTCGCCATTTCACCATGAGAACTCGCCGGAGCTCTGTCCGCCATGCTGCGACTTGTCGCGGCAGCGGAGTTTCGCCCCGGCGTTGCATCTCCATGCGCCGTTCGTGCATGAGTGCAAGGACTGTTGCCTCCAGATCCCATGGTTCCTGGCCAGCAAGGAGGCTCGCTACTTCGCGGGAAATCGTCCGGTATCCTCGCACCATCCGTATGGCCATGACCCTCTGGCACGCGTTCAGCCGGGCCGCCGGCTGCTTCCGCAGCCCCGGCGCCCACACCGGCGCGCCATAAAGGGCCATGGACCGAACGATCCCCGCGTAGAGCCTCCGGCAGGAGGCGTCTGGACCCCCAAGGTTGGGCAGGAGCCGCCCGAGGGCAGCCCCAGTCCGATTTAGTTTGGGAGCCAGACGTCAGAAGTGCGACCTAGCAGTGTTTGGGTTCATTGGAATTGTCATGAGAAATAGACACTCTGATTATACATATATAAGTGTATCGCAACTAAAAAGCGTGAAAAAAGAATTTTTTACAAAAATAAAATAAAAAGTAAAAAGATTTTTTAAATTAAAATTTGTACTAAATGTCAAGTTTATGAACTCAAGAAATAATGATCCTCCATAAGATCTTTAAAATCCCCTAAATTGCTCTATGGGGAGTAGTTCTGAAAACATGTAATGACAACCTTTGTTATTTATTTAGGTTACTATTGTATTATTATCAGCACAAAAGATCCTGAAGGGTCGAAGTGCTCTGGCCCAGGGCCAGCCCAACACAAGATAGGTTACTATTAGCGCAAACTTTCAAGTATAACTGGTACACAGAATGAGATTATGCATACAAATGAAATTCTCTCTTATTAGCCCCTAAAAGGTAGAAATTCCAAAATCTTCTTAGCGTTCGCCTACGTCATAAAAAGAAGCCATGTGAAAAGTTGCACGTTTCTAATACCAGCCTCCTAGCCATGTTACAATCGTTTCATTCGCGCCGAACGCCTCGAGTAGGCCACGCCTCCGATTCCTTTATTCTGACCACGTGACTGAGCGTTGAGATGACGTCAGAACAAATGAATTGGAGGTGTGGGCTACTCGAGGCGTTCGACGCAAACGAAACGATCGTAACTTGGCTAGGGGTGCAGTAGTTTTGACTGAGCGTTGATATGTCAGTCAGTCAGTTTCTTTTTTTCCTTTTTTATATACAGATTATAATTATTGGATACTTTGTATCTTTGTGTAAAGAATAAATGTCAAATAAAAGTAACAAACATTATCTTCCTGTCTTTGTCTGATGCAACATGTTTTTCTTTCTATTCCATCTTGTCAACCGTAACGCTATTATTACTGACTATAAAAGTAACAAATATGTATAAGTATAAATAGTACAACACAATAATAATATATGTCAAATAAATAGAATAATAATAATCATATTTTATAATTTTAGTATTTATTTAAAACATCGGCACAACTGCTCCTGCAGAGATCACGGTCGTGGTGGCTACTCCACATTACAACACCCGCGGTGTCTTTCAAATCTTAGCTCCACTTTCGACAGGGCCTCCCTCTCAGTCTTATTCTTTCTCTAGGCTACCACTCAGTGATCATTTTGGCTCATTTTTCTAAAGACAATACAAAGACAAAAATAGACACAAATTGACAATAACACAAAAGACAGATTGTCGCATCTGTATTCAGTAACGATCCGTACATTCTTCCTAGCTCCGAGCAAGTGCTAGATGCTACAAACGATAAAAACGACCTACAAGGCTACATTTTAGTATTCCTGGCGTGAAACGAAAAGTTTCACATATTCCCCCGTATAGGGTATTGCGGTTTTCTAAAATGCACAAATTTTATTACGAGTTATGAATGTTCAAAGGAGTTTGCAAGGTGTTCCCACGTCCCGCGGAACTTTCTAACTAGAGGACCTCAAATTTACGAGGAATTCTAACAAGAATGAACAACTTACAATCGGATAATGTAGAGATGTATAGAACTTTATTTTGGTCCTAAGTTGTCTACGAGCGTAGAATAGGTCTCGCTACTGTGTGGGATGTAGGTACCTTTCATAATTTTTAAATAACTGAAAAATGTACAACCGTAAGGTGACAAGCCTGCTAAGGCGATGGCCCAGTAAGCACCTGACTTTAAACATTTGTAAGAAGTGGAAATATTGTTTTTCCAACTCCTCCGCTGATCATTAGGGTTCCGTACCTCAAAAAGAAAAATCTGACTCTTATAGCATCACTTTGTTGTCCGTCCGTCTGCTGTCAAGACCCTTTATCTCGGGAACGCGTGGAGGTATCGAATTGAAATTAAAACCATAAACTCAAATCTGTGGTCTCATGAAGCTGTAAAAAAAAAGAATTCTAAGTTAACTGAAAAAAAAAGATGCGGCCGTTTATGTCGCAAAAAACGTATATTTAGACACTCTCGAGGAAATCAAAACTCATAGGGTACTTCCCATCGACCCAGAATAATGAAATTTGGTATAAAGCAAGGTCTTATAGCACAGATAGGGGAATAAATCTGAATACACTAAATTTGTTGTTACGTCACAGCAGATTTTTTTTTGCTATTTGGAAAAATCTTCAAAACTCGGGATTAGGGAATTGAAAAAAACTGGTCAAGTGCGAGTCAGAATCGCGCATTGTCAGTTCCGTACAAACTTACCTTTGAAAACAGTTCAATTCCCGAATTGAGTTACGAAGATTTTTCTGAATCGCACAAAAAGTATTTCTTTTGTGACGTAACTACAAATTTGCAGTTTTTAGATTTTTTCCTATACTCGTGCTATGAGACGTTGCTTCATGCCAAATTTTAGGATTCTAGGTCAACGGGAAGTACCCATTGATTTTGATTCTCTTGAGAGTGTCGAAATGTACGTTTATAGCGACATAAACGGCCGTATCTTTTTTTTTCATTAACTCAAAAGTTTCGATTTTTTCACAGCTTCAAGGGACCGCAAACCTGAGTATATGGTTTTAATTTCGATTCGATACCTCCACACGTTCCCAAGATAAAGTCTGTCTTGACAGACAGGCAGACAGATAGCAAAGTGAATCTATAAAGGTTACGTTTTTCCTATTGATGTACGAAACCCTAAAAATAAAAATGTAACTTTTACGTTTTCAAAATGAATGTAGGGCTATAATAATAAATTTATACATACTTACATATATATTTATCATCACTTTACTCTTACTGTATACTGTTTTGAACACAGACACACAATACCTACTTTGCTTTCTATTTTTAACTCGAATCATATCACGTTGCATCATTATCAGTCTCACACGGTACATGAGATATACGGTATCTCGTGTACCGGTCGTGGGGCTACACTTAATAAAAACAAAAAATTAAACATCAGTATCATGTAACTTACATTACATAAGTTCGCAAACAGCTTCTAGTAAGATCTTCTTTGTTGTATTTGAAAATCATCGAACAAATTCACTCGCTTTGGGTGGAGCGAGAGGGGGTGTCAGATTGTTATTATTTTAATGTTTCTTATAATAAATGAATTGTATTCTTATTGAAATCAAAATTTTGACAATTTTATTAATTTTTTTTACTCCAAAAATTATGATCAGCAACGGTTTTTTTTAAGGTGAGAAATCATCCAATAACATCTCCCGCCATTGAGCGGGATGGGAGGGCATGCTTTTACTGACTAAAACCCACTTCTGTTCTTTCTTTGCCTTCATTCCAGAGCCCCGGGGATCTCTCTCGCATTACCCATGGCCCCAGTAGGCTTCGACGCTGCTGGACCCCTACGATGACTAACATCTCCTTGAGGCCGTGGAACGCCACGCTCCGTCGACGACTTGGGCTCAGTCCGGACGGTTACCGGACAGTCCGACGGCAAGCTACCCATTGCTCGCCGTCCGCAAGCCCGCGCCTACGATGGGCGGAAATCGGGATCGGAATCCCGGCAGCTGAAGCGTGAGGGCCATTGTCTCGCGCGTGCGTACTTCGCAGAAGGAGGCGACCCCCTGCCACTCCTCCTCACTTCCGACCATGGCCTGTAGCAAGGCCCGGCGCGAGGCCACGAGGACATGGCGGTGCTCTGCCCAAGCAGGGCACACCTCTACCGTGTGCTACACCGTGTCCTCCGGGCGCCGGGCGGTCCACACAATGGTGACACCCAGGCGTTTCTTCCGCGCGAAACCGCACAGTAACGGGTACGGATGGAGCCCCATTTTTTTTTTTGTACCTATTAAAAAATAGAGGTCTATATGCCTATGCTTCTTCTTTGCGTTCCAGAGCCGCATCAACTTTTGTCATCAATCCCACAGCCCTAGGAAAATGCTACTTTAGCTGGTGCCCTGATCAAAGTTAATTTATTGGCTAAAATAAGTTAGTTTGATGACCTGTCATAAGTAGGTTACGGATACGGTTGGCCGCCTGCAAATCAGGTTGATATTTGATTACCGAAAGATCACCTGCACTGGCCGTCGGACCGTGTTGATTGTCAATCAACAATGGCCTATCCGATAAGCCGTTGAACTTTAGAGAGCAATTAGGGTAGAAAGAATGCGACGATCCTCTTTATAGAATTTTTGTCGTTTTACAGTCGCTTCGGGCCTGTCTGAGGAAGCCTTTTTTTAAATCTTTATTAAAAAGCTTTGTCACAATATTGACTATGTCGCCCCATCATAGCCAAATTTTGAATTTTATGGTATTTTAAGCGATTGTAAAATATTTTATTTAGAACTCTTGCCTCGTCTGACATAGGCTTTAGCTAAGACACTGAGGAAGCCTTCACATCAGGACTAAATTATATACCTACCGACTTAGGAAAAAGCCTGACTTCTTTGTATTTTTATTTAAAAAAATTGAGTCGAGTAGGTACCTCATTCGGTCGGGAGTATTATACTTACTACCAAAGAATGGAGCAAAGGGCATTGGAAGATCCCCTATACAGAATTATGGACAATAGCAGAGTTGCAACCTTCTACTATTAGATGTACCTATAATATGTAAAAGATAACAGACCATGTCCCACCTTCAATCCTGCGTCACGTGCCCTGTTACACGTTCACAAAGGGACCTAATGACGTCAGTGGACGGCATTGCCGTGACCGAAGACAGGGCCAGGCAAGGAATATAACTTGAAAAAAAAAACTCTTTTTATCATCGACACGCTGAAAAAAAGGAAGCAGGCACATTTCTGCTAAACTAAAACATACGAATGTGATATAAATGTCCCCATAATATCGCAGTTGGCAAATAAAGCGTGATTCTATTTGCATGCATGGCCGAGGAACAAAGAAGTGCGCATTTTTGTCCCGAAGAAGTTTATCAGTGAATTGCCATCGGGGCTGGCAAGCTGGCGTGGCGCCAGGCTGCGTTCCTAACAACTTTATTATGCATTACCGGGAGCGCGTCACCCCTAAATAAGCAACAGTTCACTTGCCAAGTTTGGCTTTACATTTTCATTAGATGGCGGTCTGTCAACGCGTGTGATATTAGAGCATAATTTGCGATAGCAGCGCCTCCAGAGATTGGACAAGTGTGTAGATTAGTGGGATTAAAAATAGATCAGATCATGGGTAGTGAATCTTGAGGAATCTCCTTTAGGCAGTATTCTGAATGTGAAAATGTTGTTAAAGAATTTTGAGCTCAAAATTATTACGTATGTTGTTAAAAATATTGTTTCCACCTTAGTAGCCGACCTCACCTCTTGACATTCGAAAACAATATACTTTTTTCTATCAAATACGAATGCCTGTCTATAAATATATAATAGGGGATAAAGTATGAAATTGCCGTTTGTTAAAATGGGTTGCTTTGAAGTATTATGTCCAGAAAACCCATGAGGTTTTCTAAAAGCGCCGGCGCTCATGCTCATTTAATGACTCGAATAAGTGGCGAAGTGTGAGAAGAGAAATGCAGACTGATCGACTGACAAATAAATAAATATTATCCTACTTACTTGCGTAGTTAATTACTAATTATGTTTGATAAAAATATAAAATAAAACCGTTATTTATTATCAAAAAAAAATAATATAATTTATAGTGCTCGAGCCCCTGAGCACCCACTGAGTCGGCGCCGCTGATTATGTCTTTGGATTGACTTGGAATTATAAGTTCAAATAAACTTTGTATTAAAGGTCCGTTATTCTTTTTTCAAAGTTAGGTATTTATTGGTTTCTTTGTGTTTTGTATTTTCTGTAATATCGCAGTACTTGTAACTATTTTTGTATGAAATATAAGAAAACTCGCATTATTTTGTAATATGAGTTCTACCGTGGAAACAATGTGTCTCAAGCAGTATGCAATATTGATGATGTATATGGACTTAAAACTGCTAATGAATGGATGTCTATTTTTGTTTCAATCACTTTCACTTGGAAATAATATTTTGTTTCTAGTGTACGGAAGCATTATGAAGTCAAGGAAATGATATTTGTTAAATTAGAGCAACCCACTTTATTGAACTTAATTCCTAATTCTGACTGCGTTCTTGTCTCCAAGTTGTTCTGTCGCACTTTAAAACAAAATAAACCAAAAATTTCAATATTAGCACCATCTAGTGAGACTATGACCTACCGTTACCAAATACGATTTATCTATGAATTGTTTGGACAAACTATAGTATATAGTATAATGCCCAAATTCCCCAAGGAGGAGCTTCACAAGAACACAGGCATTTAAAGCACATGAGACGCTACTGAGAACATAAGGTTTCATCCATGTAAAAATAAGATTATGTCTTATCGCTCTGAGATCTTGGACGTGCATGTTCCCTATAGGGAACATGCACGATGAAGGCTCTGTCGCCTGGTTGCGCAAATCCGAAACATTTATCCTGGCAATTTATTTGATTTTGACATTTGATATATTATTTAAAGAGTGAAAAATAACGTAAATTGTGATTAAAATGCATTATTACATGTAAATTTTATTACTTTCCGACCAATAGTACTTACATGCCATGGTTATGAGCGAAACAACATAAATGGATAAATACAGTAAAGAAACAACGTAAGTTGAATTTCAGAAGTATTTAAAAATATCTAGTAATGTTTTATTATTAAAATAAGAAAGTTTTGCAGTTATTTTTCAATAAATAATAATTCATTTGATCTAAAAACATCCAATTAACACACAAGAGCTAAATAATCTCGGCTTACAGGTAACATAGTAAATATAAACTGTGGATAGAAACTTGTGTACAAAATTGTTGTATCTTTTAGTTTAGTCAGTACATATATTTAGTTGAGACCATTTAGACTAACTAGGTAAGAAATGCCTGTATTTTGGAAGTCCATTGATTCCTCCTAAATCACAATGTGTTACTTATTCCAATTTATAACATACATATATATTTTTACATGTTGGCTCTTGTTTTTTGAACTATCTATCCTTATAGTAGGTATTCTTTGAAAGCGTAAAACAACGATGAAGCTACTAACTAATACAAACAAAGTCTATATAAACATAATCTCAAGCCTTTTTATTGTAGCAAACATCCATATACTTAATTGGCTCCCATCTAAAATACTACAATATGCAGCGCTAGTTTTCGATTTAGTACTTTTTGGGAAATTTATGTAATAAATTAAGGCACAGACGTACTTGCATTTACCAGATAGGCTTGAATTACATTTACAAATGGCATTTGTAAAAATTCTACTGCAATCAAGCTGTAAAAAAGGGGACATGAACAGAATAAACAATAGGTATATATGGCATGTTATTTACATAAAAAACTAATTCAGGAAATACTTTACCGGTATTTCAATATCATATTACTGAATATTTTTGTCTATGCGACAATTTTTCCAGTTATTATTGATTAATTTTCATGATCTGTTTGCTATTCTACTTCTATAACATGTTCGGACTCGAAGAGCTTTTGACCTTTGATCATGTTTTGGCCACACTACGGATCGTTATTGATCGACAGAAACCCATATTTTATCATTTTTATCATTATATTACAAAAAATTTCTTATTCAGGAGCCTGATGATACAGCAATGACAGCCCCCTAGCCAAGTTACAATCGTTTCGTTCGCGCCGTACGCCTCGAGTAAGCCACGCCTCCGATTCCTTTGTTCTGACCTCGTGACTAAGCGTTGAGATGACGTCATCTCAAACGTTCGGCGCGAACGATACGATTGTAACTTGGCAAGGGGGCAGATCTGGAAAATTTCTTTGTTTGTCCGCACCGTGTCTCTTGTGTCGGCGTTGTGCCACCAGTTCCTTCACATTCCTAATAATCCACCTCATTCATTAATTCCCAGCCGCAAACATTACACTAATATTATAATAAAAAACTTTTTACAAAAAAAATATAACCGACTTCACAAAAAAAAAAAGATCAAAATAACTTTAAGGGCCCCTTCTTCCGAAAGTTTAGGCATTTTACGCACCGAGACGGCTTGCGTCCGCGTTGCACAGGAGCCGTCGCGATATGAACTCCGGTGACCTATGGCGGTGAGCGAGCACGCCACAGTATAGATAAATAAATCAGTACTTCAAATATTGTTGGTTGGTAATAATAGCTTGTTTGCAACAAAAACGTATAGCTTGATGTGCTGTCCACTGCACTATTGACTGTAAACACTAATACACTTAGGTATATCGTTATAAATGTATGACTTTTTTTTATTGCTTGGTAAAATCATCAAATGAGTCCTGCCGCTCTGGGTGGAGCGGAAGGGACTGTCAGAGTTGTACTGACTAAAATCCACCCAGTTCCTTCGGTTGCCCTTTGCGTTCCAGGGCCACGGTATTCTGATAAGACAGTCTCGTGAATGACAAGGCAGGCGATGATCATTCTGTACAACTTAAAGAATGGTTGTAGAAGATTTGGTGAGTTATATAATTAAAGACAAATATGATTAATTATAATATAATAAAATAAAATATATAGGTACCAGCATAAAAATTCATAAAAATGTAGTGGTCGTGTGTCAGGTCCAGGTTCATTTTCATCGACCGATATATTCCTCAATGCTGGGCGCGAGTATCTTCTAAGAGGGTCAAAGCCACAGTCCTCATGGCACTCCCCTCCGAGTTGGGAACTAGGACCTGATAGCAAATCAGGATTGTTTTGCGTTAGAGATTCCTCATTTTCCTTTTTTTCAGATGATTTGTTCTCTCTCTTCAAGTGTCAGATTTCTTATGCCCATACCACGCGTATGTCTGGGGTTCACGATTTCAGGAAGTAGGCATTTATGGTAAAACCGTATTAATTTAGACCCCATTTTCGATTTCCAAAATACGTCATCTTTTTCAATTATTTCGATGTGGACTGGCTCTTTTTCTCCGGCCCAAATTCTATGTAGACATTGCCGTCGTCTTGCCACATGCAACTGTCCCTTTATTTGGTAAAACCAATTACTATTTTTATTAACTGTTGTAGTGCGCGATTTTTTATTAAATTTTAATATTTCTATTTTATTTTCTTCAATAGCTTTTTTCATGCCAATTTTTGATGCTGAAAAAGGACATTTGACTTCTACCAGAATGTCATTTCCAATGAGCCCATCTAGGCGTAGCACCAATGAATAGGAAATCTTTATCTAAAAAAACTTTTTACAAAAAAAAGATAACCGACTTCACTAAAAAAACACTAAAAGGATCAAAATAACTTTAATTTCGGAAGTCGGTATTTCTCGGTATTATTTGTATCTTATTTAACACCGACTTCCGAAATTAAAGTTATTTTGATCCTTTTAGTGTTGTTTTTAGTGAAGTCGGTTATCTTTTTTTTGTAAAAAGTTTTTTATTTCACACTTTTTAGTTGCGATTCACTTATAAACAGAGTGCCTATTTCTCATGACAATTCCAATTAATCCAAACACTACTAGGTTACATTGTTTTATTATAAAGTTCCTGTGTCTACCTTCCACCTTCCGGCTCCATCATTAGATCAGTTTAATAGTACCTTATAGCCAAAGTGCATTTCATGACAATTCTAATAAGCCCAAACATGACTAGGTTACATTGATTAATGATGGAGTTCCAGTGCCTACTTTCTGGCTCCATCATCATCATCAGATCAATTTGATGATACCATTTTCAACGGAACTATTCAGAACCATTAATTTATTTGTATTATCATAGTCGCTTAACTATCTTCATTGAGATATCTATGCGAGTATGAAGTTCCGTTGACCATTTCTGATCTTCTTCATCAATTCCACTTCATCATGATACTTTTTGCCTGTAAATGCTTAAGTTCTCGATGAAAATACCAAAATCACTATACAGTTGCCTATAATATTTGAGGAGTTCCCTCGATTTTGCCAAGATTCCATCATCAGATCCTGACTTGGTGACTATGGGACCATTTGGGAAGTATACCCTTTCTAACAAAAAAATAATTTTTCAAATCGGTTGGCAAGCGACGAAGTTATGCGCGAACAAACATAAAAAAAAAATACAAACATCCGAATTGAGAACCTCCTCCTTTTTTAGAAGTCGGTTAATAAACAGACCACAGGGCTCAAAAAATACGTTTTCTTGTTGTTGTATCTTGTGCAAAGCTTGCTACTCATTTTCAATACCGTAAGCAATGGATGTAAAAAATATATTTTATAAAAAAAAATTAGGCCGTGTTGCCTAATTTTTTTTATAAAATATATTTTTTACTAATGGTGCGGTATCTTTTGATACTTGCCTTTTGCAAATAGGACCGAAATTAGAGGCAGTAATAAGATTTTTGCGAATTTCTAGCCTTTCGCTATTAATATATATATTCGCTTTGTAATATTGTATTACGCTTAATCGCGTCCTTGTCAGCACTAAGAATTTCTAAATTTTTTAGTTTTTTTTTTTAAGAATTTTTAATGATTTTAGAATTTTTCTTTAGCTACTTCTAGTTCAGACAGGGACATATCCGGGTCTAAACTAGAACTACTACTAAAGGTATAAAAATGTTTCCATTATAGATTTAAAATTCTAGTCATACTGACTTCGCTGGTCTGTGTAGAGGAATAAGTACTTATGCAATACACTTTCGGATTTTCTTCACTTCAGATACCCTTTTTTTCTTAATTTTGTTATTTCTATTCGCCATTTCACGCCATTTCATTACTTATAATACAAAACGTTTATTTACGCGCGCGGCAACGATAATTTGTGGTCGCGAGCAAAAGTTGCATAGGTCCTCCCTCGATGACGTCCGGCAGGACACTGGCGCGGTGCGCGTGTGCCATTTTCACGTATTTATTTTATATTAAAAAAAATAAGTGCCATATCATAAATTTATCCAAAAATATCTCTGTCAAACCCGATTAGTAAATTAAATGTAAAATTTTCATAAAAGTTGCGTTCCCCCAAGTCTCATAAAACTTAAAATACTTTCAAAATCGGCTTTACTTCAGATTTTTTTTTATCGAGTGAAATGTTAAATAATGTGTTTTTAACCAAAAAAGTCACTAGATCAAAGATGTATCTGTACTATATATTTTTTACGGATTTAAATATGATGATTTCTCTGAAAACAACTCGATCTAGAAACGTAAATTTCGAAGAAGGGGCCCTTAATTTCGGAAGTCGGTGTTTCTCGGTAAGTATTGTTTGTTTTTTATTTAACGCCGTACACGTTCCTTATATAGTCCAAGATCCCAGAGCGATAAGACGTAACTTATTTTCACATGGATTTTCATCCATGTTATGTTCTCAGTAGCGTCTCATGTACTTTAAATACCTGTGTGCTTATGGAGCTCCCCCTTGGGGAACTTGGGTATTATACTATATACTATAGTTTGTCAAAACAATTCATAGATAAATCTTATCTGGTAACAGTCATTAAGATGAAAGTTACGAGCACGATCAAGGTATAGTCTCACTAGTTTTTTTCACTTTTTAGTTGCGATACACTTATAAAAAGAGTGCCTATTTCTCATGACAATTCCAATTAACCCAAACACTAACACCCTAACGCTAGATTACATTGTTTTATTATGAAATTCCTGTGTCTACCTTCCACCTTCCGGTTCCATCATCAGATCAGTTCGATAGTATCTTATAGCCAAAGTACATCTCATGACAATTCAAATAAGCCCAAACACGGCTAGAATACATTGATTAATTACAGAGTTCCTGTGCCTACCTTCCGGCTCCATAATCAGATCAGTTCGATAGTACCTTATAGCCAAAGTGCATCTCATGACAATTCTAATAAGTCCAAACACGGCTAGGTTACATTGATTAATTACGGAGTTCTAGTGCCTACCTTCCGGCTCCATCATCATCATCAGATCACTTCAATGATAACATTTCCAGCAGAACTATTCATTTATTTGTATTATCATAGTCGCTTAACTATCTTCATTGAGATATCTATGTGAGTATGAAGTTCCGTTGACCATTTCTGGTCTTCTTCATCAGTTTCACTTCATCAAATATTACTTTTTGACTGTAAATGCTTAAGTTCTCGATGAAAATACCAAAATCACTATATAGTTGCCTAAAATGTTTGAGGAGTTCCCTCGATTTCGCCAAGATTCCATCATCAGATCCTGATTTGGTGACTATGGGACTATTTGGGAAGCATACTCTTTCCAAAACAAAAATAATTTTTCAAATCGGTTGTCAAGGGACGAAGTTATGCGCGAACAAACATAAAAAAAAATACAAACATCCGAATTGAGAACCTCCTCCTTTTTTAGAAATTGGTTAAAAACGAATCTTTGTATATGTATTTGTGTGTGTGCATGTATGTAAGCATCTACTTCACGCTTTATCGTCTCAACGGATTTGAGTGATTGGCACATGAGTAGACAATGTCTGGGAATACGTATATAAAAACGTATAGGTTACTTCTGAATCATTATCTACTATTACGCGGGCGAAGCCGCTGGCAGAAGATAATCAGAAATTTATATCTGAAGCAAAATTAAATTATGCTTTTGCCCGAACATATAAAAGCTCAAAAACGTAAAACAAGTCGGTTGTTTTCAGTGAAATAAATACACAAATTCACTGTACGAAGCTGATATCGATACATTCTCGCCGGAATAAACTATTTTACAGGATAAACAATGAGAGCATTCACAGTATCGGTACCGCGCCAATCCCTTAGTTCCAAATAAATAACAGTCGAGAGAGAACGTAGGTGTTGGAAGTTTAGTGCGATGTGATTCGTCAATCTTGTACTTCTTTTTTCAAACTTTACATTTTCCACTGGGAATCGAAATTGTATGTAAGAAATGTATTGAAAGTGTGGGCCGCAGAATTGTTCGAAAGAGTTAGGGTACCGTGGCTCTGGAACACAAAAGTTGATCATAAGATCACAGGTGCGTTTTAGTAGTCTGATAATTTCTCTCGCTTCACCCAAAGCGGGAGAATTAATTTAATGATTTCTCACCTAATAAAAAGAGGTTGAAATTGAAGATGGATAAAAAATAAGTTAACATTGTTTCATTTGTTTTGAGGGATATATTATTTTAGTGGTAAAGTATATGTATTTTCTTTTTTTTTATTTCTAAATTATATTTTAGTTTGTTTTTTTTTTTAATTTTCTTCCATGTGTATGGATTTATTATTTATTAGGTTATTATTATTTTTATCAAATGTACTTTTTAGTTTGTAAGTTTCTACTGTACGCCTTGGACACCATCCGTAATGTTGTACAAGTGCTTGTAAATAAATAAATAAATAAAAATACAGAGAAGAAGATGTTACAAAAAAGCATATCCTGGAGGCTATCCACTGCCCCGCACTGGGCCTGAGTGGTGTTTTACGGTCCATTCCCTCTCCTAGGGGCCTAAGTCCCAACAGTGAAAACATTATAAGGCTTATTATTTTATATTATGTAGCAGTTAAATAACATAAATGTTTTCACCCGTCTCTTCTCTTTCCAATTCAGTTCAACCTCATTTGGTAAACTCGTCCTTATAGCAGACGAGTAATTAATGCAGCCTTAACGAGACGGCTGCCATAACCATGACATTTCATTACTCTGCCTTATTGAAAATAATTTGGAGTCACAGAAATGAATATTAAACTTGAACGACAACCTCATGAATAAATAATGTAAACTTCTATCATTAAAAGTTGAGGCAGAAACTTAGTTAGTGTCCTATTCCGTTGGTTTTTCTTTATTCATAATCCGTGGTTATTCAGTATAAGAATGGTGTACAAACGAAGGCTCGTATATTTCTCCTCGGGTGTTAGATTAGAGGGCTCTCCGACTCAAAAGATTTATGACGCCAATACTAAGTCGATTCAAAACGTTTGGGTAGCGCTCACAGTTCCTGCTATCAATCCTGATTTAATGTTCCTAAAGTCGACAATTTTACTGACACAAAGGGATTTCGTTTGAGAATTTCGGAGGTATCCATTTTAATTTACATACTGATTCGTTCAATTAAAAATACAAAGAAGAATTTTAGCAGCTAGATTTATGTATTATACTATTAACTATATTCATCATCATCATCAACGTCTTCCTGTCTTGTCCTGTATTACTTGGGGTAGGCGCAACTCGTTTCTTCCATACTTACCCTTCAACCGTCACGCTATCACTGACTGTTTTTCTTTCATATCGCTCCTCACACATTCTGTACGTTTTGACATGTACTAATACTATGTAATAATTCAATTCCAATTACAGTCCACTTTACAGGCCATGAACTCGGAATCAATAATATGTACCCGAATTATTACATAGAACAATATTTTACAACACTTCGGCAATAGCTAGTTCTATTGTATCGCACTGTAGTCGTAACTCAAAGTAGTTAAGAGAAAGTTCTAAATATAAGTATGAAGAAGGCCTATTTTTATTCCAATGAATAAAATCTTTAATAGCCTTGTTTCATTTCTTTCAAGATTTCCTTCAAATTATACATAGATACTACACCAATTGGAGAGAACGCCCTACAATCTTTTATTCATGACACATTATTCTGGATCCGATTCGTAAATCACAGATTTTTCGATAAATAACGAGGCTCTGTTATGTATTACTATACTTATAAATAAATACCTTTTCATTTATATTTATAAAGCAATATCACGGCAAATGGCCGAAATATAATCAAACTTCCTCTAAACATTATTATTTCGTTAGTCCCTTACGCCTTTTAGACGTAGATGGATGTTGTTATTTATTTTAACGTTATAACACAGATGCTCTTTCAGCTATGCGAACCCAAAAAGCTGACCAATTTTCCTTTTTAATGCACGCCTTGATCAAAGGGCGGGCGGCGAAGCGACGACAAAATAACTCGTCGGCTCATAAAATTCATTATTTCGGCCCATCCAAGTCATCAAGCTTGTTTTAACAACCCGTTCATTGATAAAAATATAAAATATATACAATTTAAAAAGTTAAAGGACCGATGTAACGAAACTCAGATTTAATTTACTTTTATATAACAAGTTTATTAATATTTAAAAAGAGAATAACCCAACGATGTTTTGCATGAATGCGTCAGCTGAACTCTGCACATAATTTGTCAAACTATCTTTAAACGCTTTGAGATTGAAATCTACTAAATATTGTAGCTCGCCGACGGAAACTTGCAAAGGAAAAGACGGGAATTCCTCTAAATTCTTTGATACATTTTCTCCGTTATCAAGCCAGGGGAGCCAAATAAAATCGTGGAGTGCAGGATTTGCTCGCGGGTCTGGCGTTGGTCTTTGTCGTGGATTTAGTGCGGCCCAGTACACTCGGAGTCGGAGGACCATGTGGTGGACGAGCTCCGGATGAGAGGACCATAAGTCATTAGTTTCTGCGGGATCCACGCTCAAGTCAAACAAACATCCCTTTGCTGTAATCAAGAAATGGGATAACATTGAAAATTGTTTTTATTAGACAAGTATCATATAGTATTTAAATTATTATACCAGAACTAGTTGACTCGGCAAACATTGTTTTGCCATATAAATCATTAAAGGAAATAGGCTGTGAGGGTACTTCTACCCCACCTGCGTAAACGATATATCGTTTGGTACTTTTTACCTAGAGCTATCAAATATACACAAAAAAAAAATCATAAAATCGGTCAAACCGTCTTGAAGGAGTTCGATAACACACACTGTGATACGAGATTTTTATATATTAGATTATATACTTAGCAGTAGAATTATATGTATAATATTAGGTTCCTACTAACCTTTTGTTGGTACGCAAAGATTTTCTGAACTTGTTGTGACATTTATGTTCCAATATAAATCCGAATGATTTCGCTTCATAGCGGCCATTTCCAGGTCTAAATTTAAAAATAAAGTCTCCTTGAACACTAGCGCGGTGTCACAGCTCAGCAACACATTCTCATATGAATACCCGGGAAGTCTTAACTTTTTTAGCTCCATTCCGTAGAACTGACTTTTATCCGGCTCCACATTACCTATGATTATTTTATAATCTCCTTGCCGGAAAGCGGCCCAGTCCTTAAGATCGTCCATTGTTATCAACGCATCGTGTCTAGGAGGTGGCTCATCTTTTGTTATAGCATTCCATTGGTCGATACCGTCTATTGTGTCGTTATAATTGCCACCTGCAGCAGCAATTAGTGTTGGCATCCAGTCCGCTACATGAAACAAACCTGGCCAGATGTTGCTTGGTAACGATGCGTGCCATACAACCGCTGTCGTGCGCACCGCACCTTCCCAGGGCGTGCCTTTTGTGCCCCGCAAAGGTAAATTCGAGCCGAAATTCCGGTTTAATCCAGTTGAAGCTGCACCATTATCGGAAACCAAAATGACGATAGTGTTGTGTAGAAGTTCTCTTTCAGCCAGTGCCAATATAACGTGACCGACGCTCCTGTCTAATCCGGCAACGAGACCTGTTGAGATATCGGATCACGCCAGTTAATTGTTATAGGGAATTACTATTGTAGAGCACTAATGAAATACCCGAACGAATATATGCCTGCCTGCTACTGGTTTTTCCACAAGAATTACTTACAAAGTAGTGATTGGCTGTAATCGTTTTTCTCTTTAGTGTCTCCCGAGCTTTGAATACCCTGAGCGAGCAAATCGTTTGCTATTGATGGAGCAAAAAGTTCGCTCTATAAAAAAGTCAATTACGCGATGTCCGATCTTAGCTCGTCCTTAAAACCACTAGGACTAAGTATCACTAATGAGTTTCTGAGGTTTTTAGCTCCTAAATCGCATTATTTAACTGATTGCCAGCAGGTACGCGTTAATGTAATACCTATTACTTCGTTCAACCAAGTTAACAATGTAATACTTGTACAATGCGTTCCGAATAAGAATAAGATCGATTGCCATGTTGTGACGTCACGTCATACTGTCAAATCGAAAAATTAATATAGTAAGCAAAAAAAAAATTAAAAAAAAAAATAATTACGAACTGTGAACGAAAATTAGATAATTAGAATCCAGTTCTTCAATTTTGCTCATCTCTGAGTTCTTAAATTTTGCCCAATTTCTTGCGATGAAGCTTTTTTTACGATCGTGACGTCACAACATGGCAATCGATCCTATTATTATTTGGAACGCATTGTAAAAAAACGCAGATTCGCAAATATACTGTATAATTTTAATATTAATATTTTTTTTTTATTTTTTTTAAATGTTTTTTTTTTTTTATTGAAATATTAAAAATTATAATTATATGTAGGTAATTATTAATGAATACAGAATAATAATAACATTCCATAACTTTCACACAACGTCATCTAGACCCAAACTAAGCAAAGCTTGTGCTATGAGTGCTAAACAACTGATAAACATACTTATATATTTCTAAATACATAGGTACATATTATAGATAAATTATGTATGTACCTACTGTCGGGGTCAAAAGTGCTGGAGCACTCTTCCAAAGAAACCATGTCTAAAATATGTACAAAAGGAGCTCGAAGTAAAAGTTGTTTGGTCTGAACTTTATATTCGATAGGTACTATAGATTAAGACAGTCTTGGATCATTGTCCTTCTTCGAAAAGAACCCCTGACTGAATTTGGTTGGCCATGGTCCGGAACGAGAAGGAGTGGCAGGCGATCGCCTCCTTTTGCGAAGCAGTAGGTAATGCTAGCAAAGGAGGCGGCCACACACGCTAGGCAATGGCCCTCACGCCCCAGCCGCTGTGATTCCGATCTCGATTTCCAGCCACCGTAGGCGCGGGTAGGATGGGGCGGGTAACTCGCCGTTTGGCCGACCGGTCACCGTCTGGCCCGAGCCCAAGTCGTCGACGGCGCGTAGTGTTCCACGCGCGCCTCAAGGAGATGTCAGCAACCGTAGGGGCCCAGCAGTCGAAGCCTGGGGCCAAGGGTGATGCGAAAGAGAAACCCGGGGCCCCGGAACAAAGGCAAAGAAGGAACAGGGGTGACACACCCTCCCGCCCCGCAAAAAAAAACTAAACTTCCGTTAGTAAATAGCAATTTACAAATGAACCGGTAACCTCAGCTCTCAATGTTATTTGTGTAATGGTCATAAGATTTACTTCTATTTATTTACCAGCATAATATCTCCGTGCTGTATGTGCGATGTGGTCGTTTGCGGCAATGAGGTCCTCAGGGGGCTGCAGATTAACGTAGCCCCCTCCAACGTGGGGGGCTGCGTGAGAGATGTGGAGGTACAGTGGCACTGATGTATTGTGATTCCTGATTACTGGAATGAGATTGATATTTTAATCTGTTCACACTTATTTTTACACGAAATCTTATGCTAAACAACAAATGACACTAAAAAGAAATGTTTTTTTCTGAAAGCAGCTTCATAAATGATTATTAAATGAAGCAGCAATTAGCATTTAAAATACTCGTATGAGGAATAGTGGGGGCGAGGTGGGAATATCTCGCTATCTCTTTTGAGCACACGTAACTTAATGGCGGTGACGTCACATTTCAGCATGTACATATTTTTTTAAAACTTGACATTTTTCCCATCCACCAGGAATTAGAAACCTTCTATTTGAAAGGTGTGTAACTCACTTAATTTTGAAAGTATTTAAAAAATTCTTTGTTTTTCTGATTTTGGGATAATTTACTTATTGAAAGTAGTAGCGACATATATGGCGTTACATAGGAAATAATCCTACATCGCGCTATCAAAGTTCTTCGCGCTATTTGAATAAATACGACAGCCTGAAATCATATATCGGGCAGTTGCCCACCAGACATAACACTCGTCTGGTCGGAGGATCCTTCCTTTTTAAAGGAGGTAAGTGGGACTTTACTCTCTGTTCCGTATACCTCCAAACTCAACCTCGACATAGAACGTCAGCGCAGCCTTCTTGCAGCCACTACTTCGTGACGTCATCATCACTTCCTCAAGCTCTCGAGCAGCAAGCAAACAGCTAGCACCAACGGCTATAAAGAGTATCCTGACCACCAACATGCCTACCTGAACATACCTGGTCATCACCCTCAAACCTCATCAGTGACCCTGATTAAGCATACCGCACCTTCGGCCAGCACATGAAAAGCTATATAGAACTTCACCTGGTCGACGCCAGAAGTCAAGCCCTACATTGCACAGCACCGCTCTGACTTACTGGAGCCAGCGGCATTATTCCGACTCACTGGAGCCTACAGCATCATCCCGAGTCACTGGGACATCATCACCCTGACTCACTGGAGCATAATCCCGACTCACTGATACAGCACCACCCCGACTCACTGGGGCATCACCGCAGACAGTTTCGACTCACCGAGAACTATGCGGCATTCGGTTCCGATTCACTGAAACCAACCTACCACTGGCCTGGCACGCATCAAGAACCATCGATCTCCGATCTCCGGAGGGGAGTTATGTAGCGACATCTCTGGCGTCACTTGTGAACTAATCCTGCATCGCGCAATCAAAGTTCTCCGCGCGATTTGAATATACACGACAGCCCGAAATCATCTAACGGGCAGTTGCCCACCAGACATAACAGGTCTGGCCGGAGGATCCTTTCTTTTCAACGGAGGTTTGTAGAACTTTACTCTCTGTTACACTAACCCCCAAACCTAGTTAGGAAAATTCAATCAACTACACAATTTTAAAGAACATAAAACAGCATCGTGCTAATATTTCTCGAAAAGTTAGAGGTGACCATAATACTCCCACATTTTCCAAGTTAAACCGATCAAGTGAAAGTCGCAATTACGCACCGAGGGCTCCGTACAAACTTACTTATAAATATACCTAAATAGTTCGATTCCCGAATCAACCCCGGCGATTTTATGAATCGCAAAAAGAAATTATTTTGTGACGCAACTACAAGTTTACGTCTTTCAAACTTTTGGAGCAGCAGACTTGAATATTTGATATAAACTTCAACTTATTACGTGCGCTTTTCGTTCTTGAGAAAAAGGGTCTTGACAGACGGACAACAAAATGATTTTATAGGGATCTCTTTTTCCGAATGAGGAACATAACCCTAAAAAGGCAAAAAAAAATGATGTAAGATATCAATCCACAAATTATTATATTAGGTAATATCCCACAAAAACGACACAAATTCTTTGACTTATCCTGCATAACCACGAAATAAAGAAGGTAGTATCTGTCATACCCCAAGGGTTAAGCATTACTCCTATTGACACAGCTTTTACCAGATTTAATATATGCATTGGGCATTAGGGACCATGTTACGTTATGAGTTGGAATTATTAATCGAATGAGCGATTAACCACGCACCATTTAATGTTATTAATTGCTTTAAAATTCTGTGATGTCCAACTTTGTATATGCGTAAACTTATAAATATTTGTGTGTACGTTAGGAAAAATTTAATTACTTAACATACGTACGGTTAACTGCTTGATCAGTCAGTACTTCAGTTAGGTGGCCCCTTTGATCTTCAATTGGGAGCGAATTATTGAAGAAATCCAGTCCGTAGAAAACTGTATCGTTCCATGTCTGGAAATTTAAGAAGAAGTAAGTCACGGAACGGTTGGCGTAACAGTTGAGCGATTGGATGTTGCACTGTGTGTAGTGAGTTCGATTCCTGCACTGAGCAAATATTTGTATGGCCTACAGATAATCCCGGGCACGACACTGGGTATCTTGTGTATATTTTTTTTTAGGTGGGAAAATCATCTAATGACAAATCTCGTCCCCCGTGGGCGGAGCGGGAGATAGTGTCAGACATTTACTAACGAAAAACCCACTCCTGTTACTTCGTTGCCTTCATCACAGGGCCCCGGGTTTCGTTTTCACACTACCGGCTTCGACCTTGCTGGGCCCCTACGATTTGCTGACATCTCCCTGAGGCGCGCGTGGAAAAATACGCGCTGTCGACGATTTGGGCTCGGTCCGGACGGTTACCGGACGGTCGGACGTCGGGCTACCCATTGCTCGCCGACCGCAAGGCCGCGCGTACGGCGGCCGGAAGATTTTATACAACATGGCGCCGAAAATACGACATTAAATTTGTGAACACACCATGATACAGGAGTTATTCCTAGTGCGAGGCAACGAATATTTTTATATAAAAAAAAATTATATCTTACTTCTACTTCTAACTCATCTGTATTATATAAGTACTAGTTGTCCCCCGCGGTTTCACTTTAGTCCTTGGTTAATGCTCCGCTTCCCTAGGTCATAGCGTGCTGTTATAGCCTATAACCTTCCCCAATAAATGGTATATCCAACACTAAAATAATTTTTCAATTCGAGTTAATAGTTTCTGCGAAACGAACTCTTCAGCTTCATAATATTACCATAGAATAAGATCATAAAGCTGAAGAGTTTGTGGTTTTGCTTGCTGCGGGAGTCACCGTGGCCCTAGAACGCAAAGGGCAAGGAAGGAAGATGGACGAGTTTTACTCAGAAAAAAATAGGGTAGACCATGACCTGGACTTAGACGTAAGTTTGCAATATTGACTATTTTATCATTTACCACACATTAAGATACATGTTTTATTCACCTTACACCTGACACTGATTACTAAATATCCATACGTAAGGTCATTTTCATCCGTACACTCTTAATAAGGTTCAGTTCAACCAGCATCAGACAGCTACCTCGTAGTTGTCTGGCATTTTCGCTGAACTGGACCTTTTAGGCGCTAACGTGAGACACGCGAAGTTAGTTTTTTCTCTTATCTTAAGTTTCAACATGTTTTTTCTACACTGTGTGTATTTATGTATGTGCGCCAAATAAAATATTTTTCTTTCTTTCCTTTCTTTCTTTTTATCCCGGTAGTTATGATATACTTCAGTAAGATAATAATAATTTGCGTCTTTTAAAGGAGAAGAGCCATTGGCAAGAATTAGCGCCTGTTAAAATATATATAAATTCATCCTCCTACAGGAAATTATTTTCACATAATACGTATAGTATCAAAACAACTAAGCAACTATCTACTTTCAAACGATTATATTATAATTAAATGTCAATTACACGATCCGATAATGATTAGTCTATCTCCCTGGCCTTTGTTATAGATTTTCATAAATATGAAGAAATGGGTACCAAATTTCCTGGATTATTTTAAATGTTTAATTAGTACTCATTAAAGTAGGTATTCATTAGTAATGTATTTACTTACTAAATATTGTTCAGTAGCCTAAGTATACCTAACATTAAACGTAATTATAACAATTTAATTAATATTTGTATACCACTTACTGTGGCAGAACACAGAGACACTTATAAATATTTTATAACATCTTAATACCTATGTGCACAAATAAACTTTTACTATTGTATTTTATTGCATTGTATTGTATTGTATTGTATTGCATTGTATTGTATTGTATTGTATTGTATTGTATTGTATTGTATTGTATTGTATTGTATTGTATTGTATTGTATTGTATTGTATAGCCTTTTCACAATATTATTTTGGGGTTGGCTACCAGTCTAACACATAGACCGACTGCCTATCCCACTCTAACTCAGCCTGCCCACCAACAAGACTGGTGTCTTTTGTGACTTCTGATTCTCTGTAATGAGCGTCAAAGATGTTTAAATGCCAGCAGAGAGTAACGGCTTAACATGATTACTGAGGTACGGAGGAACCTCAGAATGTAATGGATGGCCACCCATCTACGGACTGACCTCGGTAAACGTAGCTTAACTTCGAAATGCGGCTCTATTTATTTACCCTGGAGCTCGTCCGGTAATTACTAGTAATAAATAATATAATAAACTGTCGTGATGGCCCAATGGCTCTCATGCATGAGGGTAGGGGTTCAAAACCGAGCAAAAACTAATAAAAAAATTCAATTCATATGTACTTTTTTAAGTTTATCTAGGACATTAATGACGCACTCTGTGTCCCGGTTATCATTCATAGACCTTTGACAATCTTTACAGGTAGTCAGACGCCAGAAAGTCTGACCATCAATCTGTGCAAAGAATACCGTGTTGCCCAGTTACTGGGTTTTAAAGTCTGACAGGCTCGTGCTCCAAGTAACACTGATCTGTGTTTCCTGATGGCTACAACCCGGGAATCTTTAAGTCAAGAGTGAATAGGTTACTTCTAGGTAAACGCGCTCCATCGTCCAGGTGAGATAGCGGTCAAGCGCGAACCTATCAAGATAAAAAAAAACACAGCAGTATTTAGCCGCATCCGGTTAAACTGGAATCCGATCCCAAGCTAGATGGGAAAAGCTAGGGAGATGACAATATTACATATAAAGTAGGCAGTAATATCTTAAGCTTTTATAATATACCTAAATACATTTTTCGTAAACATATTTTTGTTCATCATCAGCAACGATCCGAGATAATCATAACGTCTATCTAAAATACAATTCAAGAAAATAACATTCTATTTCTAAATTCAAACAAAAGAGGATTTCTTTTCTTCGTTTCAACAATGGTTCTGTGTTCCAAATACCTTAATGATACCTTAATGTTTAAGGTCCATACACACACAAGAGCCATGTCGCCAGCATGTTGCTGATCGATCACAGACTTGCCTGAAGGTCGCCAATACATGGCAGGTCGCTAACCAGGTAGAAATAAATATCTAGGGTTTGCAGGTCTCATAGGTTTTTTTTAGGTGGGAAATCATCTAATGAGATCTCCCACCCGTCATGTCAGACTTTTAATGACTAAAACCCACTCCTATTCCTTCTTGCCTTTATTCCAGGGTCCCGGGGTTATCTTTCGCATCACCCAAGGACCCAGTAGGCTTGCGAACATGCTGGGCCCCTACAGTTTTGCTGACATTTACTTGAGGCGCGCGTGGAATACTACGCGCCATCAACGATTTGGGCTCGGTCCCATTGCTCGCCATCCGACCGATCGAGGCCTACCTGATGGACAGGCTCATCATCTACCCCAGTCACCAGGGAGAGTGGAAACGGCGTGGTCTCATAGGTTACGAATCCAAAAAGATGGAATAATAACACTGCTGTAATAAATTAAATGAATGACGTGCGCGATGAAAAACACAACGGTGGACCGACTTGACGAACATGTGTATAATTATTTATTTATAAAATGTATACACAAACACAAAAACGAAAAAAGAAGTAATACAAATAGAAGAGCGCAAATGTGCTACTTATTTCAAAAGAAATTTCTTCCAACACACCTGCGACAAGAGAGTGTATAAGTACCTTAAAAGACTTAAATATACGTACCTCAACGTGGTTATACGTGAAATAATCCACACTGCTGCCTAAGAAACCGTAGAACGTATCAAAGCCCCTATTAGTGGGTAGATAATGTTCCCTGGATTTACCGAGGCCCCATTTACCTATCAAATGTGTGTTGTAGCCCAATTCTTGTAAATACTCGGGCAGTAGTCGCTCTGTCGGAGCAAGGCCGTGATCCTCCGCAGATGCGATCGAAATTCCTTGGGTACCTTGTTCAGGAATGTATAATTAGTTTTAGTTATTGGATTAGCTTAAATAATGGAATGATGGACACCATAACAATTAACTTAGATTTAGTAGAGGCGACTTAAAAATTTGTAATAAAAAACTTTTACTACGGGACCAAACCTGAAATCGCAAAAAAAAATCAGCTGTTTCCTACATTTATGTTCGCACAACTCATCAAAATGTATGGAGCAGCTGATTTTTTTTTTCGCGATTTCAGGTTTCGTCCCATAGTAAAAGTTGTTCATAATGAGGAATACAATGTCCCCTCGAAATTCTTAAAGTTAATTTTTTAACACCTTATATACATACAACATATAACAGAAATAATGCACACGCTTATGCACCCCAATTAGAAAATTAAGTTACAATTATAATTGAAGCTCTGAAATTTTACTTAAATGCATTGAGGCAAATAATATGGACATCTACTCATTCATTGGTAGCGTCGGTATCTACGCAAGCACACACAAACACGTTAGTTATGCAATCAAGATTTATCAAAATATAGGTAATTAAAAAAAAAAAAACTTGATTATTTTATGATAAAATATTTTTTAAAGCTGAGTAATCGGCCACTGAATCGGTAGCCGATTCTGAAAATACTACTTTTATGAAGTGCTTTATTGAGTGTTTTATTATAAATAAAGAAATAATTGGCTTTTGAAGTTTTTCTTTTACGGGAATCGGACGAAATTGGATCATTATGAGAATTAATAAATTCCGGTATTGGGATCTTTGTCTCGAACAAATTCGTTTGTTGTTGTTCACGATTACTTATTAACCATTTGGGGCTTTTCCCTACTTCTGAACAGCTCATTTAATTTAATATAAAATGAAATAATAGAAGTGGTTCACATAACGATAGTACAAAGAAAAACATTACAAGTGAAGGTCAAGGAGTCCATTAAATAAATCAACATACAATATTTAATAAGGAAAATAATTAATTTCGTTATGGATTGATTTTGGGTCACGTCAATGGAAATAATTGAGTTGCTATGATGGATACATACTTCATTTGTTTATTATTTTTATAACAAATTGCTAGTTTATCACTTCACTTTTTTACCCGATTGTCTCTGAAAATAGATCAAAATATTGTTCTAATGATATATAATTTTTATTTGTTTATTTATTTCAATCTTAATGCTACACAAAAGTACAAAGGATGACTTTAATGCCTTAGGCGTTCTCTACAAGTCGAATATGGGTGGTAGAGAGATAGCATTACTTTTTTCATAGCATTAATCCGTTGAAGCCAATTAGTAACGATGCCTTAATACGATTCAACCGGAGCCAGGTAATAAACCTGGGAAGGAAATAGGAAGTCAAATCTCACTCAATTCTTTTTCAGTCACTCAAATCAGTCAAATCTCACTGATGGTGGGTACGTGCATTGGATCATTCAGTTCCCTTCAAAATGGTTGAGTATGAAACTTATACATGCGTTATATTCGTGAACAGACGCCGTCAGTTGAGACCGGGCATCTCTTAACTGCCAGTGGTTTATTTCAGTTTCTGTATTTAGATTTTTTTTAAAGATTTATAGAAGTGATGAGAAATAATTTAAAAAATAATAATATGACTTAAAAGAAAGTCTTGCACATTTTTCTCTGTAAAGAATGCATGTTTTGGAATGTGAAATTAGCTTAATTTTTCTAACTGATCGGCTTCTTGACTATTCAAATGTTTGCTATGGTTTATTTAAAAGTTTTGATTATTATTATTATTTGGTACTGCATGGAGTGGCTGAACTACAATATTATTTACCTAAATATAAAAGATGCTACCTACTTGGTATGTGCTAATTAATACATTATTTCAACATCTGAATAATATTAATATTGCGCTACTATCCCTGGCTATAAAAGCAAAACAAACAGTAGACTTAACTCCATATCAAAAAGCCAAATAAACAGACTCCTTTAAAATATTACACGAATAAATTCACCCGAGCTTTGTACAAGAAAGCGCTTTCTTTGCTGCAAACGTACCCATCCTTATAGGATATTTTCCGGTGAAAAGCGCGCTCCTAGCTGGCGTGCCGTACGAGTGGGTATAGTACTGCGGGATTATGACGCCCTGGTAAGCGAGCATGTCGATGTTAGGCGTCATTATTTGATCTGAGCCGTGGAAACTCACGTCGCCCCAGCCCTGTAAGGTTTTGTGATGATTACGTCAAAATTTTGATAAAGGAAATATAAATAAGATTGGAGGTTCAAGGTAAAACGTTGTTACCGGTGACTTTGACTAGGTTAGGAAAATTATAATATATTATATTGTATTTTATATACATTTATAGGTTCACTAAAATTGTCAGGTTGTACAACCAACAGCATACTGAGAAATATATGGATAGATAAAGATAAATTACAAAAAAAAATATTTGTTGCAACATAAAACATACACCAAAGCACAATAAACTTATTTAAAAAAATACATAACAAAAACATAAATAAAAAAAATCACAGTGATTTTTATACTATGGTGCCAACATATCAAAAATAAAAAAGATCATAAAATTAAAAATCCAATCCAATCCACGCGCCCCGTAATATACGGGGCGCGTGGATTGGATACCAATAGCTCCTTTGGTTAAGGAAAGAGTTGATTCAAGCAGCAATCACTTATCAGAAAACTCTATGAAGAAGATAACAAAAAGACATTGACAAACAAAAAAAATACCAATGAATCAATCAGATATGTAACAATTGTATAACGTAATTTTGCTCACCAAATCATCTGCTACAATAAACACAATATTCGGCCTTGAATAAATTTCACACTTAATCAAAACCACGAGAGACATAAAAATACTGAAACAAAGAGTAACTTTGAATTGTTGGTTGTCTATTGTAAAGCAAATCGAATATCATTTTAAGAATAACTTACTAAAATAATTGCCTCATTTTGACAATATGTGATGTATTTGTCACAAATAAATTACATTTGAAACCCGTGTACCGAATGAAATACTCGATATTAATAGTATCTATATATAGGTATAAATACTCAGGTACGAGTATATTAGTGAACAGTTAGCGGAGCAGAAGTATGAACGGAAATGCAGGAACAGCGGGGAAACTGAATGAGAAACTCAATGAAAAAAAAAATGGAACTCTCAAAGGCAACGACAACATTTTTATTATTAGGAATGGACGCATTTTAAAGTGCTTTTTGAATTTCAAAGACTACCTCCACTTCGCGACGTGAGTTGATTTGTACTACAACAGGAAGGAAGCGCGACTGGGAAAATTTCATTTTCACTAGATTGGATGGTTCCGTATAGACCAGGAACTCACGGTATAGACAATATCTCGGTAGAAAGAATCACAAGATTGAAACTATGTGTTCCTTATTGAAGGAAATTCAATCTGTCACACCAAATTTGACTGGCCTGTTGATCTAGTGGTTAGTGGCCCTGACTGCTATGCCGGTGATCGTGGGTTCGGACAAATGTTTGTGTGATGGGCACGATTATTTGTTCTATGTCTGGATGTAATTTATCTATAATATGTATGTAGAAATGTATAAGTAGATATTTTTATCAGTTGTCTAGTTCTCATAACACAAGCTCTGCTTAGCTTGGGTCTAGACGGCGTTGTGTGATAGTTGTGTACAAAAAACAATAGGTCTTACAGAAAAGTATAAATGCTTACAGTCAAATCTATATACACGGGTACAGAAAGAGCTTCATTTTTTTGTACTAATTAAAAATTTGGTATATAATAAATGTCACCGACCGACGATGTGGATCTAGAGAGGGAACGCAGAGCATTGGCAGTTCGATGTAGCATGCTGGCCCGTGGGTTTGCACGTTGTACAAAAGAGGTTCAATTTTGTTTTTTTTTTTGTTGTAAAATCATCTAATGACAAATCCCGCCCTTGGGCAAAGCGGGAGATAGTGTCAGACTTTCTTTGCCTTCATCCCGGGGCCCCGGGCTTCGCTTTCACACTACCCGTGGCCCCAATAGGGTACAAAAGAGGTTGAAATCACACTCTTTAGGGCGTACCTACTGCCAATCTTTGCACACGTATGCCCTATCAATCGGCTATACAAAAAGCTCGTATAATGCTTTTCGAGTCCAATATAATAACGCAGTTAGGGTTATGTTGGGGCTGCCGCGCTTTTGCAGTTTGTCGGATGTTTGCAGAAGCAGGCGTGCCAGATTTTTACGCTGTCATACGACCACGAATAGCATCCCTGATGCCGCGGGTGCGCGATAGTTCCAACACTATGGTAGCTATTGTGGCCGACAGGATGGACAGCCGGATAATGTGGCAGTGGATGACGACTCATCGGGCGTTATTTAAATATATTAAAAAGTTTTGTCGTCTCAATTTTTGTATGTTTAATTTGCTTGTGTATGTGTTTGGAAGTAGGCGGAACAGAGTGTAAAGTCCCGCAAACCTCCGTTGAAAAGGGAGGATCCACCGACCAGACGGGTGTTATGTCTGGTGGGCGACTGCCAGTTAGATGATTTCGGGCTGTTCTATATGTGCGCGGAGAACTTTGATTGCGCGATGCAGGATTAGTTCTTATGTGACGCCATAGATGTCGCTACATGTGTAATATGTATATGTAAATGTAATTGGTTTCTATATGTGTAATTTGTTTCTGTATATGTAATTTGTTTCCGTGTATGTAATTTGTTTCTGTATGTGTAAGTTGTTTCTGTATGTGCAATGTTTTATGGACTCTACTTGTCCTAAATAAAAATTTATTATTATTATAAAAGGTGAAACTGACTAACTGACATCAAAGCACAGTCGAAACTACAGGGTCTAGAAGCTTGAAATTTTGCACAAGAAGAGAGAGGATTTTCCAAAATTCAGCCCCTAAGAGGACCAAACGGGGATCCTAAGGTTGTATAGAGATACCAACTTTCACGCGGGCGAAGCCGCTGACAGAAGCTAGTCTCACATATTAGATGTATTTTTATCACAAAAAAAATGTAATTTACGTCCTTAAAATACTTAACTGATTATACCAAACTAACAAACAACTAATAATATCCATTAAGTTGTTTATTAGTTTTTTGTAAGTATATGTTGCGTATTTTACAAAAAAATTTGTCGTATATTTTCAGTAAATAAAGGTTGAAAATTTAAATTTATTAATTTATGAAGCACATTTTCAATGTTATTCCGTTTTACAAGAGATACTGATTTTAAAACCACTTTTCCGCTCCGCTTATCAATGTGCTAGTAGGTTTAACTGTGTCACCTGTATCAATACCAAAATTACCATTAATACGTTTGCAGCCCAATTCTCCTTGGAGAACAAAAGCGATGCGTGATGATTAATAGTTGTAGCTACCCCACGTTTAAATAGAATTTGACAATTATGGAAGGTATCTAATTAGGTAGGTATTGCCAGACTCGTCATTTTTAGAGTTCCGTACCACAGGAAAAAACTTTATTTTATTTATTTATTTATCTCATACATTTTTAACAATAGTTTAACATATTTTTAGCTCGCCAAACTTTATAGTTTGATGGCGAGAAACGCTCGTCATACAAATACTTCTATGATATCATAAAACAGTAAAAATATGAGTGGCTTTTCTGTCTTAGTGTTCTAAGACAGCAAGTCTTGTCTATCTGTCTTTCAAGACCCTAGACTCGGCCCTGGTACGAAAGGCAACGAAGGAACAGGAGTGAGTTTTTAGTCAGTAAAAGTCTGACACTATCTCCTGCTCCGCCCAAGAGCGGGGGATGTCATAAGATGAATTTCCCACTGAACATAAAAAAGGTGAATCTTAGACAATAAAAGTTTGACGCACCCTCTCGCTCCACCCTAAAGCGGTAGAAGTCATTTGATGATTTCCCAAATTAAAAAAGGGATAATAACTGTGACTGTAAGTATAAAGAGAAAGGTGGCGACCGTCTTCTTCTGCAGAGTAATAATACTAGCGAAAGAGACGGCCGCACGAGTGAAGGAACTGACCTCCACACGCCCCAGCCACCGAGACCCCGATCCCGACTACCAGCCACTGTAGGCGTGAGCTTACGGACGACAAGCAATGAACAGCTCACTGTCCGGACCGAGCCCGATTCGTCGACGGCGCGTAGTGTCCCACTCGCCTCAAACAGATGTCAGCAAAACTGTATGGGCCCAGCAGGGACGAATACTACTAGCGCCATGAGCCGACTTTTGAAAGGGGGATTCGTGGTCCATGGGACACAAAGGGTAACTGAAGGAACTTATATGTGGTTCTAGTCATCTAAGTCTGACACTCCCTTCCGTCCTGCTCTAGAGCGGGACAAGTCATTAGATGACTTCCCATCTTAAAAAAAAGTATGTAAAGAAAAATGAGAGCAATGTTGACGACTCCTACAAGAGGTCACGACCCTTCTGATAATAATAGATTAGAAGAAGGTCTTCAGTCTGAAGAACTTTTTAGTAAGCCTAATTGCCATTATATTTTTCTCTATCACAGATACGACAAAGTTAATAACTTATTGATTAGAAAATGATTGCCTTTAAAGGTAAACCTACCTTTTAAGTTAATAGAAATACTTATTTGGTTTCTTTAACGTTAATGAAATGAAGACTTATGAAAGTCCCTTTGATTACATAATCTGGCAGAAAATTAATTTTATTATTGCCAAATATATTAGTAATTTTAAGAAACTTTGTCAAAATATCGGGTAAGTAGGGAGAACTATTATACTAATTATTTAATGTACGTTGGGCATCACTGCCCCCTAGCCAAGTTACAACCGTTTTGTTTCGATCCTCTTGCATCGAACGCCTCGAGTAGGCCACGCCTCTAGTCAGTGTTTCTATAGATAATAGTTTTGTCTCTTCGTTATTTAACACCGGCTTCCGAAATCAAAGTTAAATAACTTTGATTTCGGAAGCCGGTGCACTTTCCGTGTTTATTTTTTTTACATTGAAGTCGGTTGTATTTTTTTAGTAAAAAGTTTTTTATTTTTTATTTTTTTTTGCGGTACCAGAACTAAGAAGTACCCTCAGTCAAACTTATAGTGTGCAAGTTCTATGTATAGTAAGGTACCTAAATAATTTCATTAAAACATTGCATGATAATTCCAAAAGCCAAGCCAAGGATACATTGTTTTAATACGGAGTTTTCGACTTTGTGTCAACTTACCATCGTCAGATTAGCTCGATAGTACCTTATAACCTTAGTTAGAGTGCCTTTCATGAAAATTTTAATAATCCCAAACACGGTTAAGTTACATTGATTTATTACGGAGTTCCGATGCCTACCTTCCAGCTTCATCATCAGATCAATCGCCTCCCCTCGTATTTCAGTCAGTCATCGACTACACGTCTATACAAAGTAATTTTATTTATTATGACAGTTCTAATGTGAATGTCATATCTTCGAAGTTCATCATCAGATCATAACGATATTTCTATGAGACCAACTCGGAAGTATAACATTATAATCAAAAAAATAATTTTCAAAATTGATCTTGAATTGACCGAGAAATTGGTGTATACGTAAAAAAATACATGCAGCCAAACATAGAACCTCCTTCTTTTTGAAGTCGGTTAAAAAGTAGATTTTCCTGTCGGAGTCTATGTTGTCTCATAGTAACAACCTGGGGGTCTTTAAGTCAAGAGTGAACAGGTGACTGGCAAGCGTGGTCCATCGTCGATCACATCACAGTTCTATCAATAGTAAAAAATATTAAAAGGAAACTTATAAAAGTTAATAAGAAATCATATTGACTGTAAAATACAATCCATTTAGGTTTGTTTGTATTACGTAGTTACACCATAGCATAGCATAGCATAGTCGGCCTTATAATGTTCCCACTGTTGGGATTCAGGCCTCCTCTCTAGGAGAGGGAACGGGCCATAATCCACCACGCGGGCCCAGTGCGGGTTGGTGGATGTCACGTCTTCGAATTTTTGGTGCTAGGACATGCCGGTTTCCTCACGATGTTTGCCTTCACCGTTTTGAGAGCAGTGGTGATGAAATAAATTACACAAAGTAATGCGCCTGGGTGGGTTTGAACCCGCGACCTACAACTCGTAAGTCGGGGCCGTTACCACTCGGCCACCACTGCTCTCAAGTCGCTCTGTAGTTACACCAGCATGCCAATATTTATGGTTATGAAGCCTTATAAAGACCTTCCTATATTAAACCTTAACGTTACAAGCAGGCCCACCTCAAACATTATGACGAATAATCCTAACAGACATTAAAAAGTTACTAAAAACAAAGCTTATGGTGTTCACCTTGAAGAATAGGGCGGTATAAAAAACACAGATTTTTCCAAGTTTTTGCTATAAAACAACGATTTGCATGAGAAATGAGAACATCTGGCTACATCAGTTTCGGTATCAGGAAGACAATGTAATTAGTTAAGAAACTCGTAAAATAACAAATTATTATTATTTAGAATATCAAAATGTAACGTTTTGTACTTCCATTTTAATATTTCAGGGCTTAAAATATTAAAGTACCTTGAAAGGGGTAATTAAAATACGTATAAAGTATATTATTTCTTCCTTCCATATTCTAACTGTTACCTACTAGGATAATTACTATACTTTAATTTAATGTTTGTTTTAAAATTTAACTGGTATCTCTGTGGAAATGTTCAAAAGAGTTACCGTGAACTTAGAACGCAAAGGGCAACTGAAGGAACACAGGTTGTTTTAGTCATTAAAAGCTACCCAGAGCGAGAAGAGTCATTTAATGATTTCTTACCTAGGCTTCGACCCTACTGGGCCCCTACGGTTGCTGACATCTCCTTGAAGCACGCGTGGAACAGTACGCGCCGTCGACGACTTGGGCCCGGTTCCGGACGGTCGGACGGCGAGCCACCCATTGCTCGCCGTCCGCAAGCCCGCGCCTACGGTGACTAAATCCAAGGTGCGTATGTAATATGTGACGCCACAACTCTAACCTTGAAGACGCTTAAATTATAATCGGACGGGAAGACAGCTGCAGGCAAATTGTTCCAACCCTTCGATGTACGCGGTATAAACGATGAAGCGAAACGCTGGACAAAATAGGCCACTAAAGAATTCATCCCTCAAAAGTTATAACTAATTATAAATTCCACTCTTTTTTACTGATATCCTCACATATCTCCCTTGTTATTCAGCTCAAGTCTTATATTAAATAGGCCAAGTAGCGGACTGTAGGGCACATAATAATTAATCCGTTAATTTCACCTCAACTGTTGCTTTCAAAACTTTACTGACAGAATACTGAATATTTAAATAGAAAAGAAAAGCACAATACGATTCTGTGTTGTAATTAAAATTAACGAGTTTTAGGTTTGTTTTTAGTTATTATCTAATATTTGTTTTTTTTTTAATACACGTTTATTTGGCACACAGGTACACACAATGATATTACAATATAGAAACTAATAACTAACATAATAAATAGCGCAACATATGTCTAAAACGTCACACGTCAATATACAACCCGCCCCTGATCGTTCCCGGTGCAAAAGTGCCCATAATACTGGCCGCATTACCTCGCTGGATAGCGATGGCCATCCTTTGCACCAAGAACGACCCGGACCGGGAGTCACCCGTTGCCTCCCCGAGCCTACGGCCTAAATCCCCCACAAAACGCTTTGCCTCCGTACTCCAACTGCCCAGAGTCTCTACAGCAACAGGCACAAAATGGTAAAGCTGCACCAAGGAAGCGTACTTCAGCCTTTTTTTAAAGCAGGCGTCTTCAGCGGCGGCAGAAGCAGTGTGCATGGTGCGACTCAGGTGACTGGCGGCGACAGTGCTGACGCAAGTTGCGTCCCAGATCAGGCACTTCCCGTTCTTCCACGGCACCAGAGTCAGCCCATCCGGCCTCTTACCGTCAGACCTGCTAAGACCTGGAGGCTCAAGCACGCAGGGGATGTTTGCCGATATAAGGGCTCTCCGGACAATGTCGTTCAAGGCGTGGTGACGCGGGAACCTCCCTGTGCAGCGCCGACAGCTCAGTGCGTGATGGCTATCGGCCTCCACCAAAGAACCGCAGGTGCATATATGAGGCTCGCACACCTTACAGCCTAGGCGGAGAGCCACCGCCACACGCAAAGAGTCATTGTCGAGTAGAGTGCCCAAATGAGGCGAAGGAATCGCCTGTAACCACGCCCCGGACTCGGGTTGCGACACTGCTCGTAGTCTGGCCTTATCGACTCCCAATGCACCCTCTAACAATTGCTCTTGAAGCAGCTTCACCCCAATGTCATCCCACGCCCGCTGAACATGTTCTGATTCGGGGATTGTCGCACCCGAGTTGAGGGTCAACCAAGCTGAGACAGCATCTGACGCAAAGGGCATGCTTCCCCCGTCACCATTAGTATTGAGTAATACAGTGACTAGGTTGGCAACCCCATGCGCAGACGCCAAGAAAGCCGGCAGACCCACATCCCGTGCGCACCGCACCCCGAGACCACCACAACGGATAGGTAGAGCTGCCTGCCTCCACTGGGGCCCATCTAGGGAGACATTGAGAACAGACTCCACCACCACCTTCAAGGCATCGTCAAACGAGGAAACTTCCTCGGGAAATAACCAAGTAGGGGTGGTCCGCAACATATATGTGATTTTTGGGAGAGCGAAGCACATGCGCAATAGGACAATCGCAACGTGCGCGGAAAGATCTTTAAGACGCTCGTGAGCAGAAAGGAGGAGCCGAGTTCGAGACGTAATGGCTTCAGGAACTGCACTAAGGAAGATAGGGGATCCTAAGAGATAGAAGTCGGAGCATGAAAGTTCTCTGAGGCCAGGAAGAAAGGAGTTAAAGCGAGAAAAGTGTGTACGAGCTTCAATACTACAGGGGAAAAATTCGCACTTCGAGGGATTCAACTCCAGACCCAGGTCTCTGAGGCGAGGGACTAGAGCCTCTAAGTCCTGAAAAACATCTTCCGGTCTGCCCCCGATAGTGCCATCGTCAAGGTACCACACATTTAGGCCAGATTTCACCTCGACAATCGTCTTATGAATGGCCAAACTGAAAACGAGTGGCCCGAGCGGGTCCCCCTGTTGGGCTCCCACTTTTGAAAGAATAAGACTGTTATCGGAGAAAAGATTAGAAGGCAGTCTATAAACCTGATGAAGGAAGGGGTATAAAGATGGGATTTTTTCCTTGACCTCGCTTAACAGAACGTCTCTTTCCAAAGTATTGAACGCGTTGCGAATATCTAGCTTCAGCAGTATCGAGTCTTCGTTCTGCGGATCCATCACAAATGCTCGCGTAGCGTGGATGGCAGCTTCGCATCCCAGACGTGTGCCAAAACCCAACTGATGAGGCTGCAAGTAGCGGGACATATCCTCTTTCACTGCACGACAAGCCAATTTTGCAGTAAGACGGCGAAAGACACTACCGACTGCAATTGGTCTTACTCCGCCGTCTTTTTTTTCCAGTGCAAAGAGTGATGCCCCGTATAGGAACGGACAAACGCATGGGTTCAACTGACCACTTAGCAAGAAATTTGCCAGCCCAGTCAGACCCCCCACAAGGCGCCTTCCACTTTCCCCCGCCGACACCGAAATCAACTCCTTGAGGTGCCCCGGCCGGATCCCGTCCAAGCCCGCTGCTGATCCAGTATAAAAAGAACCAAGCGCCGATACTACGTCCTCCTCTGTGACTGACAATGCCGTAAATGAACGGTCAGGCTCTGGTGGAAAACTGAGAGGACGTGAAGGATCGGGGTGCTTAAGTTTCAACGCAGCAAGGGTGTCGGCATCCCCCCGAGCAAACGAGTCGTCGGACATCAATAGTCGTACTGCCCCTCTTAAATCGCCCTCAAAGACCTTTGTTTCGATACTTTTTTTTATAGACCGGTCACCCGACCTTCTTTTTGCGCCCACTACTCCGTCATGACAATGCCCAGGTGACATTATATTGGCTTTGACTTTAGATGTCACATTACCGGGCAACTTTTTTGCTGGGACTCTTAAAGACGTGTAAGCAAACGAAAGAAGAGCACTCCACTCATCTACCCCATTACCAGCAACACAAGAGTCTATAATGTCGCAGAGTTTCCCTGCCGCCTGATTCCGGGCACCCTTAGGTATATGCCGAAGAACGGGAATACTTGCTTTGTAAGAAGCTAGCCTATCCAAGGGACTCTGGGCCGGCGAATGCGTCGGGGTCACCTGTCCTGACGAAGAGGTGTTAATTGTGCCGATCGGCGGGACATGTGAAACAGCACCCGAACGTAGGGCATGTTTGTGCATGCGTCCGATGTGCACCTTCAGCCCGTGCGCAGAGAAAAATCGAGAAGAACCTGGGCAGTGGGGACAAGTTAAAAATGAAGGCAAACTCATTTAGTACAATAATAAATATAGCGCTCGGAAATAGAGAAATGCAAATAAATACCTATAAATTACAATAGTGATAATATATACCCAAATAAAGTGGCAACAACAAACAATACATAATTTAAGTTACAATAAATAATTTAAAAATCAGCTTTTCAATAATTCAGAATGTCTACTCAATACCTCACAGTTTCATAAGATCTTAGCTAGTCACACAATATTAAATCCTAGCTAGTTACACTATTTCTCCCGTAGGATGCTCTGGGCATCGGGAGTCGCACCACGCCTACTTGCGAACGGCGTACAATACCTCACCGTTTCATAAGATCTTAGCTAGTCACACTTTATTAGATTTTAGCTAGTCACACTGTTTCTTCCGTAGGACGGTCTGGGCATTGGGAGTCGCACAACGCCTACTTGCGGACGACGTACAATACCTCACTTTTTGATAACGTCCAGACGCGGGTTGATAGCGCGTTGTGTTCCACGTGCCTGGTGTCGGGTCCCGTTAGGGCCGACGTCTGCTACCCTGTTGGTGAACAGTGATGCAATCTTCGATCGTTGTCAATTACTGTAACTTTGGTTACTGCTCCGCTTCTGTGGGTTGTAGCGTGAGGTATATAACTTGTAGGATGACGCGTCAATATTTCCTCCAGTGTTGTATTCTTCAACTGGATTCAAAGGTCAGCAATGTCCTCACAAATTTATATTTCTTATAGTTTATAATTACTATTGTAATAAATGGTTATACACAGTTTGACAAAACACTTTTAAAATTTATATTGCAAATTAGAATTAGATTCTTTATCTTGTAAACCATTATATTATATTTGTTTTACTTTGAATACTACGAATGTAGCAAGGAAGCCCTTAACCCCGATTTACAAATTGTAGGTCGCGGGTTCAAACCAGCCAGGCGCAACACCTACTTTTTTTTAATTGCTGACATCTCCTTGAGGCCCGCGTAGATAACTACGCGCCGTCGACGACTTGTGCTCGGTCCGCACGATCGGACGGCGTGTTACCTATTGCTAGCCGTCCGCAAGCTTAAGTCTACGGTGGCTGGAAATCTGGATCCAGTTCTCGGCGGCTGGGGCGTGAGGGCCATTTCATCGCGCGTGCGGCCGCCTCCTTTGATAGCATTACCGCTCCGCAGAAGGAGACAACCACCTGCCATTCCTAGTCGCTCCAGACCATGGCCTGTACCAGGGCCGGCGCGAGAGGTCGTTGCCGCCGATCGCACCCACAAGCACCACCACACGGCGGTGCTCCGCCCAAGCAGGGCAAGGCTTTCGGGGTACTGGGTTAACCGAATACCCTGTTCCCATGATTCCATACTCAAACTCGGTCTTTCCTTTCTTCTCCATATCCCATCAGTCCAGAGGAGGCGCTTTTTTAAGGTGGGAAATCATCATGATTTTTTTCAAAATAAAGACGGAGTGGGGCCTATGTTTATCGTTGCCTTGCGTTCCTGGACCCTTTCGCAAATCAACCCACGGCCCCAGTAGGCTTCGGCCCTGCTGGGCCCCTATCATTTTGCTGACATCTCTTTGAGGTGCACGTCAAACGGCGGCCGGACGGCGAGCTACCTATTACTCGTCGTCCGTCACGCACATATCCTAATGGTGGTAAGGTTTCAGCACGTGCATTTTCTATTACTTAATTGTTTTTCGGAAGGTTACCGGATGACTAGATTACTACCCATTCATCATCATCATCATTTGCCCCTTATTCGCTGATTTTTATATGCACTTTTTCAACCATTTTTTTCAAAGGGAAGCCGTAAAAAGACTTCTCCCGCTCTGGGTGGAGCGAGTGGATGTGGTGGGTGGAGGGAGTGTCAAACTTTTAGGCGAATTGACAATGAGCCCCAAACAATAGCCTCGGCATATGCAAGGCAAGGACGAAAATTGACCACCGTAGGTAACTTATAAATTTTATAGGTAATAGTGAAGTCGTCTCAATAACCCCTTTCTTTTACTTTATATAAATATATATGTATATATTATATTAAATTATATATGTATGTTTTTTTTATATATATATACTTTTAAACTCTAATTTTCGTAATTATTTTTTGTATTTTTATGCACCTGCCACATTTTCTTTTTACCACCCTAGGTTGACTGGTAGAAAATGCCTAAGGCATTAAGTCCGCCTTTGTACTATTGTGTTGCATGAAGTTTTAATAAATAAATAAACAAATATAGGTAGACTCAAAAACACATAATGATGTACATATTCATGTAATAGACAACGCCTTGGCAACTTTCTGTATAATATGACTATTTGCCTCGAAAGCCGTAAAGTATTAACTCTCTACGCCTGTATATTATGTCCATAAATCGTGAGAGCAGCAATTCCAGGTTTGGAATCCCTCTCTTTCCAAGAGTCATTGTTTTTCGGGAATTTTCCACCTGTTTGATAAGAATATTGTACAGGAACAATTTTTACATATGAACTAACATTTAACCTGGTACAAATTACACTTAATAAAATTATTTATAGTAAGGTGAAATTCACAGACAATTCTGATCGGTTTTAGTAGTTGTAATGTTTTTTTTTCTAGATCTTCCACTCATCAATATTCCGAGATTACTATGAATTATTATAGGCATATTTAAGAGATATTATTATATACAGTGTGGAAATATAAGTCGGGCCTTAAGTTGGCTCATTTTACTTAAAGGACACATTCATTTATTTTTAAAAAGAACCAAAACTGCATTCAAAGATTTTCTAGAACTCGCTTGTCTCGCCCGGAATTAGACCAACAAAAATTAAAAAATCTAACACTCGCTACTTTATTATATTAATCGACAGGATTATTATTCAGGATAAATAATCATTTATTTATTAACAATACAAAATTTGGTCCACTAGATCTGTTAGTAATTCTTATATCTGCGTTAAAAATAAAATTTCTCTAACATTAGGGCTTAAAAATAAAAATGATCATAAATTCTAACATTAACTTTATTTTATTATCAATTAGTTTATTTATTATTTATTTATTTATTATGGCACTCCAACGAATAGTTCGCCGATACATTTACAATAAAAAAGTCTTATTAATATGCAATTAACCCAGCGAATTCTTCACTTAAAGGTGTGCACAGCACTTACAAGGTTTGGTAAGTTAATAATAATAATTACATTTTAAATCAATTGTTCTACATTATATGTTCATGCAATAATTAATAAAAAGGTACAGATAAAAATAAATACAAGGCAATAAAAATTTATAAAAATAATACAGAATTAGGAATTATTAATAATCAATTGCAAATAGAAAAAATAACAAACATTTGGTCTTAGAAATAAAAATGTTCCAAATATTAGTTCAAATTTTAAAATTGCTGTCCCAAACAAACAAAGTCAAACGTTCCATTTTTAAACTTTTCCACAGAACGCCTCGTGTAAGAAGGAAATGTGCATAAAGGTATTATTACCATTTTACGATTTTCTTATCGAAGATTTCAAAAAGGAGTTTGCCCTTTATGAAAAGGGTTACTCATTTTTACAATGTTTTTTTTCTGATTTGTATAAAGGTACTTAGAGATAAATTAGTAAGCGTGTACTTTATACGAAGTCTTTGAATGCTGGAAAGATAAGAGAACTGTTACATGTCTTTTACTTGTTGAAAGTGAATAGTTAGTACTAGATGTTCATGAAAAACGTGTGTCCTAAATAGGTATTCTTCATGGATAAAGATGGAGGATCTTGTAAGACAGACGAGAGTAACACCAAATGTTTGTTAGATAAATTTTATCCTGAATAATAATCCTATCGATTAGTATAATAAAATAGCGAGTGTTTGTTATTTTTTTAATTATTGTTGGTTCGAGTCCCGGGCGAAGCACACGAGTTTTAGGAAAAATTTGAATGCAGTTTTGTTTCTTTTTAAAAATAAAGGAATGTCTCCTTTAAGTAACACGAGCCAACTTAAGGATTTCAGGTGGTTTCCCTCCAGGGCCCGACTTATTTTTTCCACACTGTAAATTTAATTTCGATAGCGTAATACAAGAGTTCAATCCACGAGTTCGTAAAAGTTCTGCGTAATTTTGGCTTGACACATTTATAAATAGACAAGAAAAAATTGGGAATAGGGAGATCGCGAGATACTATAAATATTCTCCATGGTTCTCCACCATTCATTATATCATAGTTGTCAGTCTTTCAATTTCTCTGAATAAGCTCACCAAAGATGGCCATTTAATGTCAACACCACGGTTAAAATGTCGTGTGACTTTTAAGTAAAAATTTAATCATTTGTTCCAAGGATTACCGAAACATCTTACAGAAATACAAGTACATTATCTAAGATAAATAAGTATAGGACAAACAGAAGCAACAAGAACGTAAGGTCACCATAGTCGGCAGCCCCGAGGCTCAATGGAAGGTATGTACTTATTATATCTTAATGCGTATATACTATACAATACATATTTTTATATTAAATGCCATACATAACTTATATTCCAAAAAAACCTCCAAATTTTGCAGAGTCCACCCGCATACTATGCTTCAGTATCGTACACCAAAGCATTATAATTATATACTACCCAATCATCAATGTGTCAAAGCCAGTCATGTCAAATCCAAATAATCTTGGCTTTAAATAAAGTTCTGTATTACAAAAAGACCTTTTATTATTTTTAGATCTGATGTTTGAATCACCAGTTAACTTTTAATTGAGGAACCGCCGAAAAATAGCCGTTTCACTGATTTTGTGTAAAGATATGTTCCCTTAATTGGCTAATACATAACATTTATTTATTTATTTAGGTTAACCAACAATTGTTTACACACATACATTTTAAACTTAATGATAACATAACATTAACATTAACAAATGCAACAATTAGTTAAAGGCACCACATGCACAAAAAAAAACGGCTTCACATAACATATTTATAATATCTTATTTGAAACCAGAAGTTATTATAGGTAATATAACTTCTGATTTCAAACAAGTTACTATACCTACTTAAAAAAAAAAACTAATTAAAAATAACAATTAGAAAAAAAAACATTAGCTTAAAAATGAACATATTTTTTTTTTATATATATATTTCAGATAGGCCCGCGTTTGACTACTATATTTTTCATCACCTGGAAGCAATGGTTTAAATTTTTTAGGGAAATATAAGAACACATTTTTTATGTAAATGATTAAATTCCTAAATAAATTTAATTAAAAACAATTATTTAGTTGGGTTCACCCACAGCGCATAAAACACACAAATCATACAGTTACAGTACAGTTCTAACATACTCGTACATGTCAATTATGGGTAAACCCAACATTTACAGTACACATGCCAGTTTACCGCTTAGGTACTAACTTAAGTTTTTTGTACAATTGTGATACAAAACGAAAACCAGAGGACAATAAAGGAAACAAGTGACGAGAAAAAAAGAAAAAAAACAGACAAAACAAAACAAACAAAGTATAAGAATAGACTAGATTACATGTCCGTGGCGTGTAGGGAAGCCAAAATTCTTGTCTTGAATTTCGCTTTGGAATCGTTATATATCAGCTTCGGGTACGGTATTACGGTAAATATGTATTCAAGAACATTATATTTTTTATAATGTTTTGATAGAGTAGATTGGTAATGTGAACCTTTTAATAACACGACATTTTAAAGTGCATTATTACCTTTTTGATATTGTGGACATTTCGTTACAGTGGACAATTTGATGTAGTGGACATTACGTGACTAAGACCAGGTAAGTAGATGGGTTCTTCAGATGAAATTTATATACCTACTAGCTTCTGCCAGCGGCTTCGCCCACGTAAAAGTCGATTTCTGATTTCTCCATACAAACTTCCATACAAACTCCATCCCTCAGGGTGGGCACGCCACAATTATGGCGGTAAGTCCCCTCTTTGAGGCGTGGTTGGAAAGACCTCACGGCGTCCTCACATTCCGCATGACGCAGGTCCTCACCGGACACGGTAAGTTCGGGAGGTTCCTGCACCGGATTCGTGCGGAAACGACGCCCGGGTGTCGCCACCGTGTGGCCCACCCGGAGGACACGGTGGAGCACACGGTGGAGGTGTGCCCCGCTTGGGCAGAGCAACGCCGTGACCTCGTGGGGGCAATCGGCGGCGGTGATCTCTCGCGCCGGGCCTTGGTTCAGGCCATGCTCCGGAGCGAGGAGGAGTGGCAGGCGGTCGCCTCCTTCTGCGAAGCAGTAATGCTAGCTAAGGAGGCGGCCGATCGCGTGAGGCAACGGTCCTTACGCTCCAACCGCCGCCGGGATTCCGATCCCGATTTCCGGCCACCGTAGGCGCGGGCTTGCAGACGGCGAGCAATGGGTGGCTCGCCGTCTGACCGTCCGGTAACCGTCCGGACCGAGCCCAAGTCGTCGACGGCGCGTTTTGTTCCACGCGCGCCTCAAGGAGATGTCAGCAAATCGTAGGGGCCCAGCAGGGTCGAAGCCTACTGGAGCCACGGGTAGTGTGAAAGCGGAACCCGGGGCCCTGGGACGAAGGCAACGAAGGAACAGGAGTGGGTTTTTAGTCAGTAAGAGTCTGACACTATCTCCCGCTCCGCCCAAGAGCGGGGATGTCATTAGGATGATTTTCCCACCCAATAAAAAAAAAAAAAGGTAAGGACGGACATATTGAAAAACAATGCTTGAGTTTATTTGTTGTTGCTAAACATAGTGCTTTTTCGGTTATAAACAGTGAAAAGGAGTTTTGCAATAATAATCAAATTTATTAATTATGTTAGATCTGTGATTGTAAAAGAAGCAAAGAAGTACGACAGGGACCTGTACCATGACGTTTAAAGTAAGATTGTTTCTTTCTTATTTCCAGTGTGGGTAAGAGATGGCGCTAGACAACCTGTATAGCTCTGTCTCTTACCCACACTGAAATGAGAATGAAACAATCTTATTTTGAACGTCATGGTAACACCGAGGATCATATCGAGTGTCGTTCTGTGCCTTTTCCCCTCCTTTGGGGTACGGGAACATTCGTGGAAAATATAGGTGATTGACGGAAAATCTTAACACCGCGATGGCCTCATTTAAAATAAGTCTAAAGGAACTAAACTAAATTTCATAAACATATTTTCTTTGAAAAAATTGACTGCGAACCTTATAAACATACTCAAAGAAACGTGAGGTTTACGCAATCATTGTGTATTGGCAAATGTAGTACCTAAAAGGAATATTCAGTAAAAGTTTGCCAAAACACATTGAATAGACAAAACATTTCTCCATCATCATTCATCATTTCTGCCGAAAGATGTCCACTGTTGGACATAGGCCCCCAAGCGTCGCCAGAACGACCGTACATGTGCGTCTCGCGTTCATCGAATTCCCGCGACCCTCACCAGGTCATTGGTCCACTTTGTGGGAAGCGTTCCAAAGCTGCGCTTTGCCGGTACGTGGTCACCACTCCAGAACCTTTGAGCCTCAGCGACCATCTGTTCTGCGGGCAATGTGCCCCGCCCACTGACCCTTAAGTTTGGCGATTCTTCGGGTTATGTCGGTAACCTTGGTACTCCTGCGGTTATCTTCATTTCTGATGCGATCACGCAAGGAAACTATGAACCCATATGAATCATAAACATAATTATATTTTCACTATCTCCCTTTCTATATTTTACAGAAAATTTCATCGCTAAGCACTGGGCTAAAAATAAGCATACCTACCTTAGAACATTTTGAATCAAATAGGTAAAAATTTGTCATTGCAGCCCAGACAAAATAGACGCCCGAGCCGAAGGCGAGACCATAGTAGAGCTGAAAGACTGTAATGAAAAATACCCACGTGTAACAAACGACGTTTTTCAACACAGTTAATTGAAAACATAACTAATATTTCATTAGCATAATATCTTGTACCAAAATATTTTGACATGACGTATTATAATAATAGCTAGCATGGCTTTATAACACACAGATGTTTTTTCGAAGGTTGTGTTTGCTTCTGCTAGCTGCCAAATAGCCTTATTATTTTTAAAAACATTGTTTACTTTTTGTATAGATTGAAATATTAATTCCATTCAAATCAAAATATATTAATATGTTATTTCACAAAAGCCTACATTGAATTTCTAGCCTATGTACGGAACGGAATTGAGCACTAAATTTTGCTAGTGCTCAATTCCGTTCAATATGAATTCATAAATAGAATATTATTATTACAATATAAATAGGTGTGAGAGAAAATAATCGCTGAGTTTGTGGAGTCTACATCTATTGAGTAATGATGGTAATTATATAAAAATAACCAATCAGTAATCAAGTTAGTGGTTTAAATATGGTAAAATTATTGCAAAAACAATTTCATGTATGAAAAAGTTAATCGCAAATTAAATTAGAACAAAGAAGCGTGAAGATGTCATCTCCTTCACACTTTTCGCCACTTTACACACCTTTACTTGCATTACTGCTTCGCTTCATACTGAGGGTTGAACCAGGGCAGGATGTGGGAAGTCGGCGCCAACGTATATAAATTAGACAACATTTGTAGTTTTATCAAGTTTTGGAAAAAATCACTCGTGTGAACTTCTAGGAAAAAACCATCTCTACGAAATTTAGTTATTCTGACCCTAATAATAAGGGTAATAAGAACCAGTTTTCGAGTAAGGCTGGTAGGAAACTAAGTGTCTGGATCACATCAATAGTATTTCTGTTAATCCGAACAACTATTTTTTTGTTACAATAAAGGTGGGTTTTCAAACTTTCAACAACAGGCTACAACAAGTTCCCAGAAATCACGTGATAGTTTTTATAACCACAAAAAATAGAACAGAGTTCATTCGAAGTTCTCAATCGGTTCAAATAAAACAGTTAGGAAATATCAAGTTTCAACAAACTAAAAACTACATCCCAGGCATTGTTAGCAGTAGTTAGTGCAGCAAAGTTTCAACGACTGAATTCCGTATCAAAAATCTCGTATGCAACAGCTGTCGATAAAATATTTTTGAAAAATTCCGCTCTAGCCACATTTTTGCAAATCATATTTTCTCATATTCTCATAGCTACGTGTTCAGCCATTCTGGTTTCGTGGCTATCCTTTCGTCGGATATTTCAAAGTGTTCAACGAAATTACGTACAAATTTTCAACAAAAAAGGTTCTTTGAATTTAAAGTGTCCTCATTGATTACAAAGTGAAAAACAAAAGGTCGACCTCAAGCGGCCAGGAAGCCTTAATGCTTCTTTGAAAGTTGTCGAACTAATTAAAAGTTAACACCTCTTGTTGCCACCGTTTCCGGCCGCATGTTCCGTGGCTCGCAAATTGCCCCAACTTTTCATATCCGCACTGTTTACTTATTACGAGCTTTTATTTAACCTGATGTTTTAATGTTCATCATCGTTACCATAATGTTAGCCTCGGCTGCGCTAAGGGGGAGTTGTGATTCAGGTCACGACTTGTGTTCAGCAAATGTATCTGAAACATTTGTCATAATTCCGAATTTTTGATGGCACATTGAACTTCATAACTTTTAGAGAGCTCCGAGTTGCTTTTGGAATTTCTTTTGAGATATAGTCAGTCTGGAAATGACGGAACATTTCCCTTGAAAAGATGTAGAAAGTTACTTGCTTCGAGAAATGAATTTTTTTTTTCATGATCGTTGTAATGATAAAACTTGAAAGCGAAAAGATTTGTTACTGACACAGAAGCTCCTTACTACTATGACTAGAATATATCGCAGGTATTGTTAATTTATTTAACACTACATGCACATAAAGGTACAGAGGCGGACTTAAAGCCTTAGGCATTTTCTACCAGTGAACTTTTGATTTTGAGTGATGCAGAGAAAAATAGCAGCAGGTTCAATAAAAGAGAGAAAACAAAGTAATTATAAAAAGAGGTACAAACCAATCGTAGATACAAAACAATTATGTAATATATACATAATTTTTTATAAACTAAACATATAAATATGATTCAAGAAACAGAGAAGCATTGCTTGATGATGATGATGATAATATTGAAGGTAGCAATCTTATAAGTGTAGCGACAACTATGGCGTTACATAAGAACTAATCCTGCAACGCGCAATCAAAGTTCTCTGCGCGATTTGAAAATATACGACCTCCCGAAATCATATAACGGGCAGTTGCCCACCAGACATAACACCCGTCTGGTCGGAGGATCCTCCCTTTTCAACGGAGGTTTGCGGGACTTTACTCTCTGTTCCGCATACCTCCAAATAAATAACAATCCAGCTACACCTACAGAAACAACACAACCCCTGGCTTTTGATCTCATAATTGAATCTCTTACTCCTTTACCATGTATCGGTGAATTGTAATTATAATCAAGCCTATGGGTTTGTACATAAATTACGTTTCTATTCTAAGACGGAGTGGTATGGTGTTAATTACTGGGAAGTGTAAAATGATCGACAAACTCGTAGCGACGTGAAACTATCTGTAACAGTGAACTCAATTTGAGTGATTGCATGCCTTGCCGCATCTTACTCGCTGTCAATAGGGGTCGTACTAATTTGTACATGCAAATGTACTTAGGGCAAAGTGTTCATATCTAACTTGTTTGTTTTGTTTATAGAAATCTACACTACGTATTGGTAAGTTTTATCTGCTTATTTTTGTTGCAAGTTCAACTACACTACAATTACTATGGGATGACGTGGGTGACAGCTGTCTGATTCATACAATATAGATGCCTATCCTTTTCTTTCATCTTAAAGGTGCATCTTTCAATGGGTGGTTCGCCGTCCGATCGTCCGTTAACCGTCTGGACCGGGCCCAAGTTGTCGACAGCGCTTACTGTTCCACGCGCGCCTCAAGGAGATGTCAGCACTCGTAGGGGCCCATCAGGGTCGGGGCTTACTGGGGCCATGGGTAGTGTGAAAACGAAACCCGGGGCCCTGGAAAAATGGCAAAAAGGAACAGGAGTGGGTTTTTAGTCAGTAAAAGTCTGACACTATCCCCCGCTCCGCCCAAGAGCGGGGATGTCATTAGATGATTTTCCGACACGAAAAAAAAAGGTGCATATTTTCGTCATGCTGTCATCTTACCTTACATATGTAAAAAAGGCTTTAGCTGGGACAATTTCATAAAGACAATTTAGTTTTAGAAAAGAAAAAAGCGAGTCGAAACTCCAAAGCCTTGAGCTTCGTCGCCGAGTTGCTGACCTGTCTGTTTTCTGCTGATTACATTTGGGGAGTGTGCGTTGAAATTGCACAATTTAATTCCACCAAGTCCGTTCCACCATCGGACGCATAGTGGACATCCCACCCTTACGTACAAAGCGTTTTGGAGACGTTCATTATGGGTACAGCTAAGGAGTAGAATTCCCTGCCGGAGTCTGAGTTTCCTGATAGTTACAACCTATGGGACTTTGAGTTAAGAGTGAATAGGTTACTTCTAGGCAAGGGAGCTCCATCGTCGGCCACATCATCGCTCACCATCAAGTGAGATAGTGGTCAAACGCGAGTCTATCAATAATATAAAAAAAAAACTGAGAGCGTTTGTTATTGAATTGGATTTATTTATGAACGATTTATAACGGTACCTAAGCTTACAATAATTCTCTATAGAAAATATTTTTACTTAAAAAATAATGTAATTTAAAAACTCCTGAGACATTTATTTTCAGTTTCAATCAATATGTACTACAAAAAATATTTTTTTCATATAAAACCTTTTTTAAGAAAACACTTTCCACTCAAAGTAAATGAAGTTGACTATAAAATGCACCCTCTTCTACAGATTCCAATTATGATAAAATATTTCAAATATTTCAGAGTTATCACTTTGTTCAGGCCGAGAACGTGAAAATATAATAGTAAATATTTAGTTAATCAACCTAGTTTAGTGTGTTTTTTTTTTTGAGTTTCTTAAAGGTAAGTAATAAAATAAAGAATACATTCGTATAGACAAGGAAATAAGTGATAGCTTGATGACAGGACAGATTGGAAGAATAAACGTGTTGCGCCGACCCTAAATAAAACGGGATAAGGGCAGGAAGATGATGATTCTAAAAGACAAGGTATAGGAAAATTAATAATTTATTCCTTAGTAATTAATAGTTTACTAGTAATTACACAGTATAGATATGGTACAGTACGGAAACTCCCTACAAATGTTCGAAACGGCATACTCACACAAACATAGCAACCAGCTGTTCATAAGAATGAGGATTTTTTACTCTATAAAATTTAATAACGAAGAATTCAGAAAGTGTCGTAGCAGACAAAAGTATTTTTCAGTAAATAATTTGTATTTATGATGAATAAAGGTATTTTTATGTAATGGTTTTTTTTTAATTATAGGTACCTATCAAACACATTTCCAGGTTGAAAAGCGGTACAGTGCAAACCGAAAATTCGTGACAAACCCCCGAAAACCACTGCCCATGAGTCTAGGTCTGCCCGCGCGTCACTTGCTGCGAGTACCATGCGCCCACTCCGTAGAGCGCACGAACGTCTTCGTCCAACCGGGGCTGTCAAAACTGTGTTGTGACAGTGCTGCGTCCTGCCAAAACTTGTAAAAGGTTATGCTGTAATGACAAGTTAAAGATCTACAAATTGTTGTGTTTCAATATTAAACTGTTTCCTGTATTTTAACTATAGCCGTTTGCTGAGGTTACTCAACGCAACGCCATGTATACCTATTTTAATTTAATTTTGAAACTAGTTATTTTAATTCGATTGATTGATCACTACAGACCACTTTTTTTTCATAAAAACAAACAATATCAAAAACATTAAAAGTGACAACCCTATTGCTTCAATAAAGCGTAGTTAATTATTTTATCAACTGGACTTAGTTTCTATACTGTTCCATTATTTATACTATGATAATTATTAGTAATTAACAGTTCATTCCTTAGTAATTATTAGTTTACTTCTATTTCCGTTTATAACATCCTATATAATGTAAAGAAGACAATATAAAAATAAACGAATACACTGCTATTAACCTCGAGACTAACGATGAAATCACGAAATAAAAATATATTTATGTACTAATAGTTTTTCAGTTTAATTTAAAGTAAACGTGCTATAATTTATGTAGACAGCTGTTTCTCAATCAATCATATGACATCAATACTTACCTTCTTACCTACATATTACAAAACGAAGTCTCCAACCGCGTCTGTCTGTCTATATGTTCGCGATAAAATCAAAATATACTGAACGAATTTTCTTACGACTTTCACCATTATACAGAGTGATTCATGAGGAACGTTTAAGTGTAAAATACATACATATTATAATAGAGAAAAGCCGAGAATTCGAACACCCGTGCAAAGCTCGGGCGGATCGCAAGTAAATTATGATTAGGTACATCACAAAATAAAATATACAGCACGCCATGTCTGTTTCCCAATGACATCACAAACTCGTTTGTCAGCTTGATAGACACATTGTACTAAACATATTCTGGTAAATTACAAAGCATCCAATTTGACATCACAGGGTATCCAATTTGACACAGAGTGACAATGTACGCGGTTGGTAATTTCAGGATGACTCTGCACATTGTAATTAGCGTTCTGTAAAGGCGAGTTTATGTATACTAAACAAATAAGGAAAAACAGAGCTACAATGGCTACCTGAAAAACTGTTCCATAGAAAATAAAGAAACAGCAAAATGATCATAAATAATGACGATAAATGATGATGTTTTTAGCGACAAGATCGCCCATTGTTACACTTAACGTTACGTCCGGAACGAAGAGGATAGCAGGCGGTCGTCTCCTTCTGCGAAGCAGTAATACTAGCAAAGATGGAGTCCGCACGTGCACGCGCGAGGCAATGGCCCTCACGGCCCCGCCGCCGGGATTACGATCCCGATTTCCGGCCACCGTAGGCACGGTTGTCGACGGCGCGTAGGTAGTGTTCCACACGCACCTCAAAGAGAAGACGATGACTCGGCCCTGGTATGAAAGACAACGGAGGAACAGGAGTGGGTTTTTAAACAGTAAAAGTCTGACACTATCTCCCGCACCGCCCAAGAGCGAGGGATGTCATTGGACGATATTCCCACCGGAAAAAAACCCTATTAATGTTAAACTCCTACTGTATTTTTTATGGTGTACAAGTATATCTTACCTATCACTTCAAATTGACTGACTTTACACAGAATATACTCTATATTCATTTTGATTTTCAAGTTGCGTTTTTCAAATCTATTTCGTAACTATAGATGATTTTATGCTGTATTCCCTGCAACTATTTCCAACTTTACTAAATTAGTTAGGTGAACATTAACCAAATTCATGGCCAAAACAATAACATTACCTGTCCTCAATTCGAAGAGCAACAAATCGCAGCTTTGCTCTTTTTAGTTTTATCTAAACTCACCTTTACACTTTTACTATTTTCCGGGCTAGAGATATTTAATGGAAAACTTGGCGAAGGATTTAACAGGCGCTTCGTGCGAAGTGACACTTACGATGAGGTGTTGAAAGTGTCCTACAATTTCAAGCTTAGCTTTTTGTAAGTTTGTTGAAACGTGATGTTCTTTGCGTTACAACAATTAATCAACGAGTTAAATGTTGCTCTGTGGAGTTAATGCGGCGCTAGTGACGGAATGATATTTTCATTTATTTTTAGGTGTGAGAAAATAGAGAGAGAGCAGTGGTAGCCGAGTGGTAACGGCCGCGACTTACGACTTGTGGGTCACGGGTTCAAACCCAACCAGGCGCATCATCATCATCATCATTTCAGCCAAAAGACGTCCACTGTTGAACATAGGCCTCCCCCAAGTGACGCCACAACGACCGATCCTGTGCGTCTCACATCCACCGCACTCTCGCGACTCATACCAGGCGCATTACTTTGTGTAATTTATTTCATCAGCACTGCTCTCAAAACGGTGAAGGAAAACATTATGATTAAACCGGCATGTCCTAGAACCAAAAATTCAAAGACATGTGACATTTACCAACCCGCACTAGGCCCGCGTGGTGGATTACAGCCCATAACCTCTCCTAGAGAGAAGGCCTAAGTCCCAGCAGTGGGGGAACATTAGAAAGCTAATTATGTTATGTATGTTATATATGTGAGAAAATAATTAATGAATTCAATTCATTTATAGGTTTGATTAAATGAATTAGTAGTAGTTAAGCCTTAACCTTTCAAATAAGGTAATTAGAACACACAACACAAACAAAAAGACACTGAGAGAGCAAATGCGGCTCACTTGGAGTTTAATGAATTAATACCAATTAGTATTTAACCTACAATTAAACCTAATGTATTTGTAGACATTCCCTAAATAAATAACCTTTTTACCGAGTCAGAACCTTAAATATATCCTACCTGACCAAGTTAACCCCATGCAGCGTGACTTTCTATCTATATTTAGCGCTCACGGTTGATTCAGTACATCAATCGGTGCCGCACCTACAACGGTTGACACTCCATCAAGTTATTTCGAATAGCGATCTGTCAGTGACATGGCATAACGAGACGTGTTCCACGTCCAATTAATTAATCGACTACACTAAGATGATCGATTTGACAACTATTATGTTTGTACACACATAACATAATAAGCTAAATACTTAGAGCCTATATCGCAAACGATGCCATATTTTTCTAAAATAGTAGCGTCGTAATAATTGTTACGAGTAGAAAAAACCTAAATTTTATATTAGAATGCACTTATTCAAAAATTCAAAACCAGTATTTTTCAGCTACGGTTATGTCAAAGTTATATGACGATGTGTTCAACATGTTTGGTCTGCCAGTGGAAAATAAATAAGTATATAAACCGGGACTTGAAGTTTCATAATCCTGTTTGAATAATACTGTACAGGGAATGTGTGTAGTTTTACCCCTCTTTTTCTATACGTGTGTATGTTTGCTTTTTGAACAACTTTTATCATTTATTTTTTTTTAGCTTAATAGAGCTACTTTTTGCCAAACAATATTTTGTTGGACCTCTTTCATAATTTACACAATCATGGGTTAAAAAACGTTTTTAGGGTTGAATATCGCATCTAGAGTAATTGAGTAGACTATCCACATGTGAAACGAAAAGTTTGCCGTATAATTATATAGGCGCGACTCCAGGGAAATCTCGAGACATAATAATTCATAGAGTTGCCTAAGCGAGGCTACCTCTTACCCTCTTCAGGTCAGGCGGTGGGTAGCTCACGACACACTTTGACAATGTTCCGACGCGCCGCACAGCAGCTGCGTACAATCTTCATCAATTTAATCACTAGACTGAACGCCGACTGTTTTGATTAATTACGTTCTGTTCGGCGGTAGACATATGGATCCGACTAGTTTGCGCAGACTACACGAGACAATGCCGCACTCTATACAATATGAACGTGTACGGAATGTATGGAGACATCGCCTTTCCTGTTTTAAGAAACAAAAGAACAGCTCTAGTGTGGTATAGAGATAAACGAATAATAAATGTATTACGACTGTGGCGTTCGATTTTCAATCGTAGATAAGAAATTCGATTAAAGTTTTCTCTTGATAGTTGTGACACTATTTGGTAAGTAGCAGGTAAATGGTCTTGGTTCTAGAGCAAGAGAAAGGCCTTGAAGTTCCTTATTATTTTGTAGTGCCTTTTCGGATAAGAGGCTGCAGTAACTGTAGTATGAGTAAGATGCTTGCCTCAAGTTTCTGAAGCCCAATCCATTTATAGAGACTAGTTGATGATTGATCACTCAACCAATCAGTGTGGTTTACATTATAAATTAAATTGGATAGAGTTTAAGGAAGACAAAGATTAATATTTTTCGGTTCCATCGTTGCCATCCTGTCTGTTTTCAGTTTTGTAAAATTGCACCACAACGTACTGCGGCCAATGCAAACTATTGGCATGTTTTACTTTTTTCTTTCCGCTAGAAATGAAACCTAGGTTATATGTTAGAGGCCAATTCGAGGAATTAATAGCAAAAAGAACCAAGTCTTTAAACCGTAACCGAATAAAGATACGTATTTAAGCATTGCTTGTATATTTTTCTCAGGCGTTACTTATTTTCGTTATATTATAATGAAATGGAAATATAATACGTAATATTTTGAGGTTTCCATTGATAAAATAGATTAAATTGGTTATTACTGTTATATTTTTACCACACTCGCAGTTTTTCATCACTAAAACTAGTTAAAAAAAAAAAAAAGTGATAAACGAATCTAAAAGGTACGCGTTAGTGTTGTGATAGTGGTTGACACTATTTAATGCGTACTCACCATAAAAACCGAAACTAAAACTATATTTAACAATGGTAAACTTAAAATATCAGACATACAGTATTTTTATTTAAGAAAAATAACGCTTGATAGCAAACTATAGCAATATACTAAATAGTCTCTTTGTTCGGTTACGGCTGGTAGACATAATTCTTTTTTCTATTGATTTATCAAACACTCCTTTAAGATATAACCTAAGTTTCACTTTTGACGAAAAACAAAATACATGCCAGCAATGTATGGGAAAGTTTCATTCCCCTTTCGCAGTTTTTCAATTTAGTGAAGTGAAACAGTGTCTTCATAGGTAGCTGGGATGCGACACTCCTTCAACAAATTAAAAATGCCACAAACCATTTGCATGTTATTTCATTTCAGTGTGCATGTGCTGTGAAAGTTGGACGTACCTAGGTAACTTACACAGTTTTATTTGCAAGTTATTGCATTTTTCTTCATCGCATTTAGAATTTAAAAAATACCTCCTCTTTATAGATTTTAATCTATAAGTAATTAATCTAGTTTCTGCCCGCGCCTTCACTTGCATAAAGTGTTTTATCATTTAATCGAGGTCATAGTGTCATGTACCATGTTCTAAGCTGGAACTACATTAGACCGACGCACACGTGGACCACGCCTGATTTGTACGTAGAACGACGTCACGCGGCGTGGATCTAGTGTAGCTCTACAAGTCTAGTTGTCATATAAAATGTATGGAGACCGACGCGCCCAGATCGGCGTACGTGGCCCACGTGTGTGCAGTGTAGTTCTACCTTTATACTAATCCGTTCAGAAGTGAAGACGTTAAAATAAGAAGTTTAATTTAAGTAGTTCATTTTTTTTCTAAAAGTGCAATCAGTGCCTCAACAGGGTGCCCAGCTTAAGTGGGACTGGGTTGGTCATGTCTACCGCATGCCGATCGAGCGGTTGGCCCGTAAAAGACCAAATTAGTACCACCCTAAAACCGTGAGACGGGGTCGGCCTAAAAAAATAGTGGGACGACTTAGATATCCTTAGGACTTGGCAAGGAGAGACCCTCGGGAACCATGGAATTAATGCAGGGAGGTCTTTGCCCAACTCTGGTATACGATACAAATATGTAAACATATATTTTTATTGTTTTGGAATATGATGAGTTTGCAAGATTGTTCGAAAGAGTTACCGCAGTCTTGGAACACAAAGTAGTCAGTAAAAGTCTGAAACTCTCTCTCATTCCACAAAGAGTGGGAGAAGTTATTGGATGTTTCTCAACTAAAACCAAAGACCTCCATCAGCAATCGGTTAATATTTGTGATAACTTTCAATTATGTTGGCACACGGAATGAAATTTTGCATACAAACAAATTGGCCTCTTTTTACTCCTATATAGGTTGAATTTTCAAAAACCCCTTTTCAGGGTGTTTTAATATGGTGCGGTTTTGATCATGCATGCGGGATTGCTCCGCACGCTTAACCCTCGCAAATATCCATTCCATACCAATATTTATTGTAATGCGTGGAATACGCACGCGGGACGCGTTTTTTTGCATTTTGAAATTTCCTGCGTACGGGGCAAACCCGCATGCATGATGAAATCCGCATAATATTAAAAACATCCTTAATACTAGCCTACGTCATAATAGGAAACTTTGTGCAAAATTTCACATTCCAAGTCCCAGTTTTTTTGCTGTACATTAATTATATATGTCAGTTAGTCTGTTTCTTCTTTTTTATATGTATACTAGCTGACCCGGCAAACGTTGTTTTGTTATGTATATAATTTTTTTTAAATCTAAAATTGAAAAAAAAAAAATTTTGGGTGGGATTACCCTTAACATTTAGGGGGATAAAAAATAGATGTTGTCCGATTCTCAGACCTACCCAATATGCACACAAAATTTCATGAGAATCGGGAAAGCCGTTTCGGAGGAGTTTAACCACAAACACCGCGACACGAGAATTTTATATATTAGAATATATGTGCAAAACTTATGGTGTAAAAATCTTATTAAGTATGCAATATGTCGCCTTTTGTAAGTTGAAAAACAGACAGAGACCTACAGGTCCTGATGACTGGCAGTAACGTTACAGTTACAAAGTACAAGATGTCCAACCTGCTTCCTTAACATTGTGAACAGGGCCTATTTGTACTTTTGAGTTTTATTTCCAAAAGTGGAGGACGGTTGACTGTGAAAAGTTTCTTGCACATTAAGGTGTGACAAAGGTAAGCTACACGATGTCAGACCCTATTAGGTTTTAACCACACGAACGCGAATTTTAACAGAAGAAACTTTTATTTATATTTATGGACTTACTCCCTGTGGGGTGAGGACGTGAAGAACAAGTAAGTAACTTAGGAGATAGACCGTTTGTAACTTGTTAACGTGATAAAATGTGTTTATTTTTTCATGCCTCGTTATTTATGAACATTCTTATTAAAGTAAATATGGGTTTAACGTACTTTCTAACTTATATATGTGTTCCACTATAGTAATGTTTTATGCCTCATGTAACTACCTATCTTTTGCAAATGGCAAAACTTGGGGCACGTCAATTTGCGTATTGTAAGAAAACCTGTAATTTGAGTAGGTATTCTGAAGATGGTATTTGTTTGTACGACACATTTTGCAGCTTTTTTATGAGGCGTGAAAAGAGAGGGAAGCTCAGACTGAAACCCACCTTCCTTCAGTTACTCGTTGAGTTCACTAGCCTCGGTGACTCTTTCGGACAATTCCTCAGCTCTGGCTGGCATCGGCCTTAGCGGTTCCTGTCAACTATGCTGATAGCTCTTTATTGTGCACGCGGAACATAATGCGCCATCGACATGGGCCTTTTTAATCGGATGGCAAGCTACCCTTTACTCGTCCACAAGTCTGCCTAAGGTGAACGGGAGTCACCAGAGCATCTCCTGTAGTGGCTGGGTCGTACAAAGACCCAGCCACTACAGGAGGATAGCCTCTCCGTCACCTTTTCCGCCACTTCTTTTAATCGTATTACTGATTCGCAGGAGGTGATTGGTTCCCATGCCCTCTCGCTCCATAACCTGCACCTCCATAGCACGCAGTAGCTGGCGCTGGCAGTTCCATAGCCTGGACCTGGAACAGCCCAGGTCCAGGCTATGGAACCGACCGACCGCCTCCACGAGAATACGTCTAGCGGTGAGGACTTCCACCGTATGCTCCACTGTGTCCTCCGAGCCATCCGTACAATGGTGACACGGAAATTTCTTCACACCGAATCCGTAACAGGAACCTCCCGAAACATCTCACCACCGTCTGCTGAGGTATTTTGGGAGTCTTATTCCACTTCAAGTGGAAAGTGAGGACGGACGCCGTGGCGGGCGCCTCTCCAACCACTCCTCAAAAAGGAACCTTATCACCGTGATTATGGCGTGTTATTGTGATTTGTTTGATATTGGGAACTAAAAACCAAAAAATTACCACTCTTATTTTTTAAATTGGAACTTTTTTATTATAATTACGCTTAGACAACGGACGTATGTAAAGCCTGTAATGTCATCAGACTTCGCGGGAACTTCCACTTATAAAATTATGAGGTTTTGTGTCAAAAACTTATTTCTGTAGGAGTTTAATTTAACAGTGCACTAGCTTCTGACGTTATATAAGTGCCCATGTGGGCCGAAGTGAAAAAAAAAAATTTTTCTTTTGACTTTGAGTGGATAACACGTGAAGCCTTAATTCTTATAAAGACAGTCGAGGGAACAGTTTTCAACAAAATATAAGTTGATTATAATTTTTGTGGTTACTTTACTTAAAAGAAATTGCAAAAAAATATACTTTGCTTCTTTCACTCTTATAGATCCTGTGACTAAAAAATATATAACCAAGTTGGTACCTACTTTATTCAAAGACGCTCTGAGAGTATTTATATTTGTTTTCATAAGTATTTTTAGTATTAAAAACAATCAAAACCAGTATTTTTCTGCGGTCTTACAGATTTTTTTCTTTACAACGCATATTTATATATGCGTCTGACAAAGTGAAAGTCTCACGTAAAATATAGAAAAAAAATCCTCATCTAAATCCCAAGATACATGTGTACATTTCCAAATCTGTTCTTTCGGATGCGAGTTGGATGCGAATCGGTGCCTAATTATAATAACGTGTTGCGTCATCAGGGAATTCAGAATGTTCCCCACGTACGCGCTGTAATGTTAAGTGAGATGTGATGGCATTGTTTTGTCTACAACTTAATGGTTACAGGTAAAGTTGAGCTCTTTGATAAATTAATTACTGAACGAAATGTTTTGATAGCAAAACTAACCATCATATATCGTCATTTATGGCTCCGAAACGTGGTCGCTTACAATGGGCCTCATCAGAAGGCTTAAAGTTACTCAAAGAGCAATGGAAAGGGCTATGCTCGGAGTTTCCTTGAGTGATCGCGTCAGAAATGAGGATATCCGCAGGAGAACCAAGGTTACGGACATAGCCCGAAGAATCGCCAAACTGAAGTGGCAGTGGGCAGGGCACATTTCTCGCAGAACAGATGGTCGATGGGGACGAAAGGTTCTGGAATGGCGACCGCGTACCGGAAGACGCAGCGTTGGAAGGCCTCCCACAAGGTAGACCGATGACCTGGTGAGGGTCGCGGGAATCCGATGGATGCAAGACGCACAGGACCGGTCATTGTGGCGGCATTTGGGGGAGGCCTATGTCCAACAGTGGACGTCTTTCGGCTGAAATGAAGATGATGATGATCGTCATTTAAGCTCTAACACCGCGTAAGTCAAATTGAGAATTTTTCACGAGAGATTTGCTCTCCTTTTAAACTTTTAGTAAACTGTTTAGTAACGCAACTCAGTTATTAAAAAAAAAATGAGTTACTCACAGTTGCTATGGGAATACAAGTGAGTTCCGGGGTTTTGCTGTAGCTTTTCAGTTCTACACTATATTTTATATATTTTTTTTACAACTATTACACAACGCCGTCTAGTCCCAAGCTAAGCAGAGCTTGTGTTATGAGTACTAGACAACTGATAAACATACTTATATATTTTTAAATACAAACATATTAACACCCAGACACAGAACAAATGAACGTGCTCATCACACAAACATTGTCCTGAGTGGGAATCGAACCCACGACCTCCGGCATAGCAGTCAGGGCCACTAACAACTAGACCAACAGGCTAGTCACTGACATACCTACATCATCATTATCATCATCTACCTGCTCTTGTCCTTCCTCCTTTCGGGTCGGTGCAATACGTTTTACCTACATATATATGTTTTTTATGTTAAATGGCGCGTCACCATTGTTTCAAATGTTTAATTCGTCAAACACTGTGTTGATTTCATATCGAAAACATACATAACGTATTATGACAAAAAAAGACTTACGCAGTGTTAATATCAGCTAGCAACATCTCCATCTTGTCTGTTTTGTACCATACTTTCCTTTGTCAGAAATTTATATTATCGACAGTTTCTATAAAATGCATTAAACAAATTAATAGATCAAACCACCTGTTACTCCTTTCTGGAACTACCGGGCACGTACCAAAAGGTTCCAAATGCTAGTCAAGCATTTATCACGCCAGTTGACAGAAGAATACATTTCCATTACCTGTTCTGAAAGAAAAATGACCACGACACAGCGTTCAGTCACTACTATTAGTCTTCACTCTTTCCTTTTAAATTTAGACGTGCATTTAGCACGTATGCAGCCTATTGAAACAAAACAGCTAATTCATCCCATTCGCAGCCCTCGTCAAGCGAGACGATTGCTACAAAAACCTATTTGTACCCTTTGTTTTCTCATCGTTTTGCAGTTTTTCCCGGCGTCGTTGCTCGACGTCCGGCGTCCGCTTCAATTAGTTCCCGTTGTGACGTACACACCGCATATCCATCAAAGAGTTCCGCAAATAACGATTGCAAACACACAAATCATTTTTTTTTCTGACCGTCCAATAATTGTTGTCGATACACAGCTCTAGGCAACAATATTTATGAAAATGAAAACTGAAATCGGTGTTATTCGAATTTTTATGCAGCATAAATAAATTCTTTCAACGAAACATAGTTTTGTTAAATAATTGATATCATATTTTCAGATCAGGAATTGAAATATCAAATGGAAATATGAATATTTTAAATTAATATGAGACTAAAAAGTCGATAATTTTAATTTTTTCGCTTGAAAAACTGATAGGTATACAAAGGTACATAAAAAATAACTATTGTAAAAACTCTTTTACCAGGACTTGTTTAGATCATATGGCACATTACAAATAAAAGAAAAGATTTATTTTTTTTACTAAAGGGAAATCATCAAATAACTTCTCTCGCTTTAAAGTGGAACGAGAGGGCGTGTCAGGCTTTGACTGACTAAAACCCACTTGCCCTTTGCGTTCTAGGGCCACGGTAACTCTTGCAAACGTTCCTATAGCTCTAGCAGGCATCGGCCTTAATGAGTTCCTTCAGTTTTGCTGACTTCTCTTTAAGGTGTGATTAGAACACTACGTGCTGTAGACTCGGCCTTGTTCCTTACCGTACAGCCGCTTACTAGTTGTCAACAAATGCGCGCCTACGATGGCCGTAAATCGCCCTGCAACTCCCGACGCCTAAGGCAACTCCTGCGGCAGCAGCAGCGGCGTGAAGATATCCGCTTCCCGGTTATATTATTTCAGATTTATTTATATATCTCACTGTACCCACCTAATTCGTTCAATCCACTTTGTAGTATCCGAGTTTTAAATTAATTTAATAATTGGTAATAAACATGTTTCCAATAGTGTGTTTCTGTTGTGTTTGTAGGCCGCTGCCGCCGTCGCAGTAATAAAAACCATTTATTTTATTGATGAAAAATATTTAATCCAACTCCTGTAACTTTTCCCCAGCAACAATATAAATAGAAAATTAATTAATCAATAGGTACTTCAAATAAACAAGACTCAAGAGATCATTCTCAAATCTAAAATCCTTTATAGTTTTGATAAGATATATGTATTATCTTGAGAATGATGTAAGATCGGTCCTCAAGATGTAACTAATCCATTGAAAATTCTTGTCATTCCAAAGGGCGAAAAGAAAATGTGACCTATCCGAGCGATAGTTTTTTTTGTGCCCCTGCGGTCACGATCTCTTCTCAATAATGTAACAGCGAAAGCATGGTAATGCCTTCGGAATGAGTCAGCTGCTGCCCTCTCTCGCAGACCGACTACAGGCGATCCATCAAGCTGTCTGTTTGACGAGATGACCCATTTTGCTTGGTCGACGACCGTCACTTTAGGCGAATTGGAACAAGGTCCAAGGCGAATCATGATATGGATCAACTCTAATTGGTTTTATTTGACAGAAGAAAACTGCACCAACACAGCCAAATGATGTTAACCAGTAAAATAAATTCGAATTTTCACAACGTTAGACGAATTCACAAAGCAGGAAATATTATTTTTAAATGTAGGTAACATGCGAGGCGTCGGCAACGGTAATAAAAACTTTGCAAAAGTAAAGGCAAAATATTTTTCCTAACTTTGCGCGAACACGTCGCTTTTAAAGGGCATTTAACAGTTATGCAAATGTTGAATCCGCTTAGCAAAATTTTGGTAAGGCGTTTTTACATTAACCTTAAAACAGCTGTACAAGGGAGAATGCGAGGTTTTCCACCTTCCTTATATCCGTATTACCTTATAGTATCTACACGAAACGTCATAGAGAAAATTACATCAGATGTTTACATTAGATACCACTCTTCATTTTGTTATCTATTTCATAAAGTGGCTTAAAGATTCTAAAAAAAAAGATGTCGTGATTCAAAATAAGGAATTCAAGACAGCAGCGGGTCTTTTGGGCCGCGGCCGGAATACAAATGAACAAATATAAAGTAGAATATCTCGGGGACTACTGAAAATGGACTTTGAAATGTTGACACATTTTTTGTGTGAACGTAACAACTACACTTGTTACTGAACATCTGAATGATACAAAAATATCAGGGATTTGTTACTTAACTACTGTGTACAAAAGGACCAAAAACATTTATATGAAATATTCTTGTTATTTCAAAAAATAAGGACTTTTCCTACACCTAATCAAATCTGTCTATTGACTTAGGTCATGAGAATCTATAAAAACTTTTGATTTCGTGAGAAGATTCACTGCAATTAATTTGATAAAAATACAATGCAATGACGTCAATTACCTCCTATTATTGTCTACTAGAATCATTGCCATTCCAATAAATGGCCATTTTTTGGGTGGGAAATCATCAAATAGCTAGAGGGAGACTAAGACTATTACTGGCTAAAACCCCACCTGTGTCCATTCAGTTGCCCTTTGTGTCGCAGGGCCATGGTGGCTCTTTTAACGATGAGCCCACAGTGGCAGAACGGCAAAGAGGCTCACCGCCTATTAGGAGACACGGGGGATAACCTCAGACAATCCGGATGACCATAACCCTTTGGGATGCGTTCAGCTAAGCTAATAAAGCCAAACCTCTACGCAAGGATCGTGCGCTCCGTGCATAGAACCTTTGGTAGGGGGAGTTGTTCTTGGCCTGACAACTCATGAAGCCGTGACCTAAATCTTTCGCCATACAAGGTCTCAAGAGAATATTGTGCCCTTTTCGATCCTGATCAAGTAAATTGACGTACAAAAATATAGAGCCGCCTTTCCTATGATAATCCAATACCTACGTGTTTACAATCTGTGATACACTTTTATAGGCCTATCAAAAATAAGCTTTCGTGCGTTATCTTGCCACTTTTATGTGCCTAGCTCATTGTAAAACAGACGGTAGAACGACCATTAAAATGTTTACCATTAAACTTTATTAAATATCTATAGAGTTGTAAATTAAAATTGTCCAACATTTTGTCTTATACTTAAGTGAAAATATTTTTCTTTTTTAGAGTTCTGTACCTCATAAGGAGAAAACGGAACCCTTATAGGATCACTTTGTGTCAGTCCGTCTGTCTGTCAAGACCTTGACCTTGGGAACGCGTAGAGGTATCGAGTTAAAATTAAAATCATTTATTTCATTGACAGGTTACTGCCGCTGAGCCTATTTCCTGGAACATTAAGCAAGGTCTCATAGCAAAAATATATTTGAAAAATCTGAAAACTGTGAATTTGTAGTTGTCACAAAAAAAAATGCGATTCGGAAAACCTTCGTAACTCGATTCGAAGATTGAACTGTTTTCATAGGTAAGTTTGTACGGAATTCTCAGAGACTCGCACTTCCCCAGTTTTTAAATAATATAAACTTGTGCTTGACTGCGATCCCACCTGATGGTAAGCAGTGATGCAATCGTCTATGGTGAGGCGAACTAGTTTATGAGAAACCTATTCATTCTAGTCTTGAAGACACCCAAATTATAATCGGACGAGAAGACCGCAACAGGCAAATTGTTCCAGTCCATTGTTTCTTACAAGATCCATGAAAGAAAATTGTGTTACTTAACTTTAAATGCTGATAGGTCATCACAGAGTCTGTATTTTTATAACCAACAACAAAGACGCATCGTGAACGTAAGATTAATGATCGTATTACATACCACAATGTATGGGTGAATTTTCGTCTACGTCGACTTGAAAAATTCACCCTGTAAATAAAAAAAAGGGAGTCGGTGATAGCGTGATGGTTACCATGGGATATTGTTAGTTTATAGCTAGTTAGATTAGTCTATATTTAAGTTATAGCTAGTTTGTCTTAATGTGTACCGACCGTTATGTCGCCAAATTGGAGCTAAACTACAAAATGTTGCAACGCAGTATTAGGGTTCTCCGTGCGATTAGAATATTTACAACAGTCCGAAATCATCTACCGGGCAGTTGATCAGACCAGACACAACACCTGGAGAATCCTCCCTTTTTAACGGAGATTTGCGGGACTTTACACGCTATTCCGTTTACCTTTATCATTGTTATTACTTCCCAAAACTGTGTCCTAATTAACGACACTAGGTGAAGGTGTGTATTTTGTTTCTTTTAATCAACGCAATCGCAAAAAGAATGAAGATATCCGCAGGAGAAACAAGGTCGCCGATATAACCAGAAGAATCGCCAAACTAAAGTGGCAGTGGGCCTGCTCACTGCCACTGCAATGTGCCTGCATGTGCCCGTTCCATGGGCAATGTGCCAGCTGGGTCATTGCTCGTAGAACAGATGACCGATGGGGCACACAGGTTCTAGACTGGCGACCGCACACCGGAAAACGTAGCGTTGGAAGGCCTCCTACAAGGTGGACCGACGGCCTGGTGAGAGTCGCGGGAGTGCGATGGATGCGAGATGCACAGGATCGGTTGTTGTGGCGTCGCTTGGGGGAGGCCTATGTCTAACAGTGACGTCTTTCGGCTGAAGTGATGATGACGATGATGAATCAAGGGATTCGATTCGAATCCTGACCAGGAAAAACGAGTTTTTCAAATATCATATGATGCTTACTTAGTTTTCATCCAAATCAAGCCCGAGACTCCTTTTTGTGCTTTTCTCTTTATCTCCTAGTTTCTAAATTGGCCATCAATGTCCACTCGAAACATTCAGCCTGAACGTGATATATATTTTTCCAATATGAGGGCATACCATTGAGCAGAATCCTCTTTGCCTACCAAGAGAAAATGATACGGTCAATACACAATATAAAGGATGTATATACAATGGAAAAATTCCATAATACAAGCCATTTCACCATAATCGGTTTGACGACAAAATAAGAAGTTTCAGTAATGTTTCCGAAGCTTGATTGATGACAGCCATAATTCAATTGAGCACCTAATGCGGGGGTGCGTGCCGCGACGTTGTAGAGACGAGGTAGTTTACTGTGTTAGATACAAGGTAATGATACGTGCTTGCTGCTTTACCACGAATGGAAATGACTTTGTTGTTCTCTACATACAATAAAGTAATGAATGTCCACGTTATCTATATATTTGGCGTGTGTAACTCGAATATCTTTACTTTACCGACTCACTGTTCCGAAACATTTTAATGTTCCGAAATATTGGAACATCTTACATCAGCAATGTTTTAAATGCATCATTTGGAACAATTGGAACACTGAAACGCTCTTTACTTTAAATGACCTGGACTATTTTTTAAATTCAAATTAAAACGTAAATAGTGTAAATATAATTAATGACCTCAACTAAAAACATCTACTTAAAATTAATTCTTAAATCTAAATTCAATTAAACTGTTAGTATATATGACGCAACGTAACAGATCACACCCGCGTTCCAAATGTTCCGTTGAGCCGCTGTTCCAAATGTTTCGTTTCAAATGATACATATTAGTGTTCCGGAACATTTCAGTGATTCAGATGCAAATGTTCCAATCACAAAAATAACACACTTTGCCCACGCCTCCTACATATATATAAAAGGAGAAACTGTCTAACTGACATATCAACGAACAGTCGAAATTACTGGGACTGGGAGCGTGAAATTTTGCACTAGGTTTCCTTTTATGACGTAGGCGAGCATTGAGGATTTACCAAAATTTACCTCTTAAGGAAATGAAACGGGAGTCAAAAGTTTGTATAGAGAAACCTACATTCACGTGAGCAAAGCCGCCGGTAGAAGCTAGTCTAATATATAAAAATCTCGTGTCACAGTGTTTGTAATCATACTCCTCTGAAAGGGCTTGACCGATTTTTATGGTTTTTTTTTATGTATGTTTGGTAGGTCTGAGAGTAGATCGTAGGCTATTTTTAACCCCCCATTTTTTTCTTTGGTAAATTTTATTTTTGGTAGAAAGGCGTTTTAGTTTCTTTATAAAATTTTTGCTTAAACATATACCTACCTAAAGCAACCTATCTTAGTAATCGATCATCTTCCAACTTATTCAGAAGAAAAAAAGGCCTACACAGGAGAGCAAAGTCGCAGGCTGAGAGTAGGCTTCTATAAAGTATTGTTTTGCTAGTTAAAGTGTTATTATTCTGTCAATAGCAGAACCTTTTCCACAAAGAAATCACTTCATTTCTTACAATTTCCATTATGATTCATAAAGCTACACATTTGTGATTGATAAAGCTACACATTCAAAACAGTTTTGTTATTTGCAAGAATCACGCAGTTGTGCTGCCAAAATGGAAGAGATTGACTTAAAATTTGAGAAAGTTTTTAAAATATCAACAATTTCCTTGCGTTTAAACGGTTCTCATCCATCAGTCGTGCACGACACCTGGTGGAAAGTTCGATTTTCGATCATAATGATAAATACATTCTTTTGTTGTGTTTTTCTCTTGTATTCAATCTTTTATCATGATATTAAAACCGGTAAATTCGCCGAAGCTAGTAAGAATGGCACGATGGTTATCGTATCTTTAACAATCACTCTAAAGTATTTTGTACTCCTGTATAATGAAGAATCTATTAAAGTACTCATTAGTATCGTAGAAAAGGACTACGAAACTGTCCATGAGTCTAAAGAAGGCAAGGATATAGTAGTACAATTTGCTAAAAGAGGTGTCACCGTATGCAAATTTTGGCTCGTGTTCGGTTTCGGCACTAGTGCTATCTTCCCGATAAAAGCTTTTTTCCTAATGGCTTATTATTATTGCAAGGGTGAATTCGAACTAGTTCCTCTTTTTGACCTAACGTACCCGGAACCAATAGAAGGCTTTAAGAATCTAACGATAGTCTTTTGGACGTTATTCATTGTTACGTTTATATTCGATGCTTATGCATCGTCGATGTACGTAGGATTTGATCCTATGGTACCTATATTTATGCTACATATATGTGGACAACTTGAGTTGCTCAGTCTACGCATCAGAAAACTGTTCGTCGAAGCCAAAGATAGCAAAGAAATAGAAGAAGGATTGAAGAAGATTATTTCAAAATTGCAAGATCTTTACAAGTAAGGCAATATAATAATATAATATTCCACAACCATCACACAACGCCATCTAGTCTCAAGCTAATCAGAGCTTATGTTATGACTACTAGACAACTGATAAACATACTTATATATTTCTAAATAAACACATATTATAGATAAATTACACCCAGACACAGAACAAATGATCGTGCTCATCACACAAACATTTGTCCTGGGTGGGAATCGAACCCACGACCTCTGGCATAGCAGTCAAGGCTACTAACCACTAGACCCACAACCAATAAGTGTAACTTACGCGACAGGGTACATCAAGTTTTTGCTTAACACTGAAATATAACCGTACTGTATTTTACAGGTTAGTGGATCGCGTGAAAGCTAACTTCTCTATTTTGTACGAATACAATATGAAAGCGACTACATTTTTGTTACCACTAACCACATTCCAAATAGTCGAAGTAAGTAAATTGGATCAATGTATTTCATTATGTATACGTTTTTGTCCAAATTAAAATCTTATTCCTATTTCGTTTAATGTTAAAAAGAATTCTTTTGTAAAACAATGAAACACAGCTTCTAAACATTAAAATAATCCGACTATGCGGAATACAAGATGAATTATACACAATAAATTTTAATTAATTCTTGCAGGATTTGCGAGATAAACGGATAAATGTCGAGTTTATTTCATTCTTTGTTGGCTGCATTTTACATTTCTTCATGCCTTGTTACTACAGCGACCTTCTAATGGAAACGGTAAGACTTAATTAGATAGATTTTCCGCTTTTAGTTATAATACATTGCGGAACAGTTTTTTTTTTGGCTGTATTTTAATATAATGCTAAAGTATATATAGAATATATAAATACGGCGGTAAAGATTTTTTATTAGATTTGTTTTTTAACTTACTATTTATACTACACTTAACTAGGTATATATACAACGCTAATTTTTAATTAGTGTTATTGATTGTAATAAATAATATTCATAAACAGCAAAGTTATGAGCGTTTGTTTATATCCCAAAATATCACTCAATTTATGGAAATATTGTATATTATTGGCTATTTATTATGAATGAATGTATGTATGGCGACAAAAATATACATTCATGTACAGTAGTGGTACATAGGTGGACTTAATTAATTTAATTAATTGCAACAAGGCATTCCTTACCAGTCAACCTTGGGGTTAAAAAGACAACACTGTGGTAGGCTTGCACAATAAACAAATAACAGATAATTCAAACAGAAAAATAAAATAAAAAATAAGTTATTACAATTAATATCTCGCTAGCTTTGTTTATTTTAAGGTAATATATTCGTATAAATTTATAAAATACAACTATCATTTTAACAAAACCTTCATGATTTTGTTATGACCGCGTAATACTTCCTAATATGCATTCCAGAGCGAGAAATTTCGTCAAGCGATATACTCGTGCAACTGGGAAAACTGTCCAGACAAACGGATTCGTCAGATTGTCTTGTTCATGCTGATGAGGGCCAGAATCCCCATGGGAATAACTACGGTGTTTTACGTGATTAATCTCGATACCTTCGCTGAGGTGGGTTTTGTTGCATTCTTTTCGCGCACTCGTGTGAAAAGCTACGCTCTGTCCTGGCGCCTGTATAAAATCGAAATTTTAAAATATTTTTCCCGATCTTTGCTTAAAATATTTGATGATTTTTGCTTTCTTTTAATTGATATAAACTAGTGCTTGACTGCGATCTCACCTGATGGTAAGCAGTGATGAAATCGTTGATGACGAGGCCGTTCTTGCTTTTTGTATTCTAAGCATTTTCATAGTAGATTATAATAAAAACGAAACTAAAATGCCTCTACCTAACCCAAAAATAATTTGATTGCAGATGTGTCGTCAGTCATACACTCTCTTTAATTTGATGAATGCAGCCTGGGAGTGAAGGGTGTGATGAATGAAAAATAACACAATTCTAAAGCTAATGCATTTATTTTGCTTTTAGCACTTATAAGATAACTACAAACCTAACGATTCACAAATCAGAGTCTGTATTTAATTAATAATTAAACACATACAGTAGATGAAATAAATTCCTTATCGTTTTACTTTATTATTACACATCCACTGACATATTTGGATATAAATTCAGTGAAAATCCAATTACACGAGGCCATTAACAAAGGATAAGCATAGTCTACTTCAGCGTTTTAACAATATAGAGTTTTCAGAATAATAGCACAGACCTACAAATATACTACAAATGAGGGTTTCGAATTGATTTAATTCCGATAGCTGTTTTTTTTTTTTTACCGCAAGTAATCCTACTAAAGGCGTTATAATAAATGTTAAAGTATTTGGATGTCTTCAATCAAGCTTGTATGTGTGAACGGTAATTGGAAATCTTATACGGGTCTGAATCTAAATTAGAACACAGGATATTTTTATAATAATAATGAGAAACACAAGAAACCTTACAAACCTATTGTTAGTACATACAAAGACAAACCAATAGGACAAAAAAAACACAAAGTGGCATCGAACTCTAGCGCCAGTTTATGCCAAACCCTGGACGCCACCACTCGCTGTGTGTAGTGGTATCCAGTGCCGCCACCTCGGCGAGTCCCGACGGGCCACGATCACGCTCCGAGGCCTTATCATGACGTCTCAAAATGTGAAATGTGTGAGCGAGAAAGAGGGATGGAGCTAAATACCTCTATATAGCTCCATCACTTTAACAGTTCAGTTTAACTCGTCAAATGGATTGCGTTAAGAACTCGTGGATCTTAGAAGGCTGATCGTGCTGCCACGCACAACGCTTCCACTTGATAGCATGCGGAAGCACTCTCACAGACACACAGACACGCACGCACTTCCCGTGTGATTTTCGAGGTGGCAAAAGCTTAATTGGATCTTGATTCGATTCACTCAGGTAGGTACAGGCTACATGCGTAAACGAGCTAAGGGGCTTATCATACTAGCGGTTTGCGAGCGGCTGCGGGGCGGGGCGGGCGCGCAGCGAATGCGTCGCGAACACACCGCGGCTGCACAGCGAAGACGTCGCGGACGCGTGGCTAATTTGCAAACGTGTTTGTAACAAATTAACGACATACAATACACTGAGTAACAAAATGGAATCCAACGAGAAGACACTGCTTTTGGCTTTGTTACTTCGAAGACGCCGGAGACCTGGACCTCGTTGCCGGATATCGTTGCGCGTTTGCAACAAATTCGCTGCACATGCGACGTATTCGTTGCGCACCCGCTCCTCTTTGAGGACGCTCACAATCCGATAGTATGATAAGGCCTTAAACAAAAATCAGCATAATTTGACTTGATATTTAAATAAAAAATAAACTTGCTAAATGCCAACATAATAACCAACACGACATTTTTGGCTTCGCAACAAAAGTTCCACAGATTAGAGTAAATCTTTATTCATTAGCATCTGCTAACGGCCAGGCGACATAGTAATTATTTCTGAACGCTGCTCAGGATAATGAGATTCGTTGAGGGTGGCCGACAAAATGTCCGACGCAGGCTGCACGGCGCCAAAACTTTCTCTAAAACTGACACACTGTGATCTCATAACCCCAGGATGCAAAAAGTAAGCAAGTTTCTAAATTAAGGCTTTTTTTCTTAACTAGGTTTAATATTATTATTTTTTTTTTGCAATTAAGCCGGTTGCGGCTATTGTGCCAGTGTCACGTGGGGAAAAAATTTAAGATGAGATTTGTTGCGAAACATCGAAATTTTTGCCAATTTGCAAGTAAAAAGTATGTGACACTTATGATATGATTTCTTTTAATTTCATCTATTATTTTAATTTCATATTATAATTTAATTTATGTAATAATTCGAATTTCAATGTCATCATTTAATTTTAATTTAATTCTTATTTTCATGTGTTATAAAAACTTCCTATTAATGTAATGCATCCTCTAACTTTGGATTTTTATAATGTTTTCGAAATTAGGAGACCAGGAGACTCGTAGCACAGGTTTCACCTAGTATGGGCTCCTGTCTCCCGTCTGTAAACTGTTTCTTATAAATTGTATAAATCTTATTAAGTATGGGAGAAAATAAATAAATATTATTATTATTATTACTTTAATAACTGTCAAAAGTAAGTGAGATTTTCAGCATAGCTTACCACAGACTGTTAAAAATACAACGTAAAAATAATATTTAGTCTTTAATTTAGGCGATTCCTTTATTAGTGACTGGTTTATATTGGGCAGCGGAGGACATCACTACGGAACCTTCACTTAAAAAATGGCTTATATTCAAGTGGCCGCATGGAGTGTCGTCATTTCGGAAGCCTTGCTGACCGGGTAAATCTTTGCATCAAAGCCACTTTTTGTCTTGAAGAGGCTTCTTAACAACCAATATCCAAGCATTTTTACATAATAAACTAGCTGACCTGGCACAAATTGTACTGCCATACAAATTATCAAAGAAGTCACGTAAGTAAAAATCGAAACAAAAATACTAAAATCACGATTATGACTTATTCTTATACTTATCAAATAAACAAAAAAAAATACAACTGAAATCAATGCAAAAAAAATTCTAAAAAGTGCAAAATAACTTTAATTATAACCGCAACCGGCTCAATTGCCAAAACAAATAAAAAACAAAAAAAATCTTTAATTTTGGAAGTCAGTGTTTCTATAATAGATGTCTCTTCGTTATTTAACGCCGACTTCTGAAATTAAAATTATTTTGCACTTTTTAGTGTTTTTTATTTACATTGTAGTCGGTTGTATTTTTTTGTTAAAAGACTTTTAATTTAGATTTTTTAGTTGTGGTACCACAACTAAAAAGTTCCCCTCAGTCAAACTTAAATAGCGTGCAAGTTCTATACTAAGGTAAGTACCTAAAAAATTTAATCATTAAATCATTACATAACAATTACAATAAGCAAAGCCTAGGCCTACCTTCCGGCTTCATCATGATCAGTTAGGTATAACTGATCCCCCCCTTTCAGTCAGTCATCGACTACACGTATAAACAAAGCAATTTTACTTGTTACGACAGTTCTGCTGTGATCCTGTGATCAGTTTCGTTTCATATCTTTGAATAATATTTCTATAAGACCAACTTGGAAGCATAAAATGTTTAATAAAAAAAAATATTTCAAAATCGGTCTGCATTGATCAAGAAACCGGTGCACATACATTAAAAAAAACAGGGCAAGTGCGAGTCGGACTCGCGCAGAGGGTTCCGCACAAACGTATCTATGAAAACAGTTGGACTCCCGAATTGAGATTACGAAGATTTTTTCGAATTGCAAAAAATTTTTTTGCGACTTAACTACAAATTTTCAGTTTTCAGATTTATTCCTATATATCTGTACTATAAGATCTTGCTTTATACCAAATTTTAGGATTCTGGGGTAACGGGAAGTAACCTATGAATTTTGATTCCTTTGAAAGTGTTGAAATATACGTTTTTTGCGACATAAACGGATGTATCTTTTTTTCCATTAACTTAGAAGTTTGATTTTTTCACAGCTTCAAGCGGATATCTATGGGTTCAAGGGACCGCAGTCTTTAGTAAATGGTTTTAATTTAAACTCGCAGCCGCCACGCGTTTCTGAGATAAAGGGTCTTGATAGACAGACAGACAGACGGACGGGCAACAAAGTGATCCTATAAGGGTTCCGTTTTTCCTTTTGAGGTACGGAACCCTAAAAATAAATTTAAAAAATACAGCCGAACATAGCCTTCTTTTTGAAGTCGGTAAAAAGTATTTATGTATTTTCTGGAGCAACAAAGACAACACTTTTAAAAAATTATATTTAGGTAACACTGGAGTTTTTGTAAGAGATTTATGTTTAATTAGAGTAAGTACAATATATTGCCACGATATAACAAATCTCTAACCAATATCCTCGTTCCTGCTACATACATACATACCATATTCGTAGATAACACTTCGAAAGGTGCTGAGCAAGCGAGTTCTCTAAGCTGTGAAAGGATTTGGAGTACCTATTTATACCTTGATCTGTGAACGAAGCTCTATTCTAACAAAGCATTGGTAACTTACAGACAACCATTAGGACTTCAAGTTGCGTAATCCGTATTGCGAAAATGTGATGTATCAAATGTTTCTATGCGTTGGCATAGTGTTTCCGTGCGTTATATTATTTTTTTTTATTGGGTGGGAAAATCATCTTATAACAAAAGCCGCTCTTGGGCGGAGCAGGAGATAGTGTCAGACTTTTACTGGCTAAATACCCACTCCTGTTCCTTCGTTGCCTTCGTCCCAGGGCCCCAGTAAGCTTCGACCCTGCTGGGCCCCTACGATTTGCTGGCATCTCTTTGAGGCGCGCGTGGAACAGTACGCGCCGTCGACGACTTGGGCTCGGTACGATTATTTGCGTTGGTTGGTTGGTTGGGTTTCATTCATAACATTACACGAGCAAATTGAAAAACGTACAAAAGAAACCTCAAAAGATGCGAAGCCCTTCATAACAAACTGAATCAACTAAACATAGATAAACTGCTGAATAAGCCCACCTTGACCTGTCTCATCCGTTGTATTAAAAGCCGATAAATGGGTTTTTGTTTTGGATATAATCTACTCAAGGATGCCCTAGTCGGAAATTCTTCCATACAAACGTAGTACGGCGATTGTTTCACTGTTTGATGGCGTCATTACAAACAAAAAAATGATATCAATTTGTTTCGTCATTATTTAGTCCTGTATGTAAAGAAAGCGGTAAAAATACAGATTCTGATTGGAAGTTTCGAGCGTCGAAATTTCCATAATTGTGCCCCACCCTGATTTACGCATATTTGGGCGTAAATAATAAATGAGTTGATAATGGCAAAAAAATACCATACAGACATAGATTCATTTTTATTTTACATTCTCCTTTAAACACATGTGAATTACATTCGCAAGAACTTGCTAGAATATACCCAACCTTGTTTAATAGTTTTTGTTTTTAACAATAACAATTGTAAAATGTATGTATTTTATTATTATATTAATTATTTTCTGTTTCTTTTTCCATAAAGTTAAGTACCTACTATGTTCTGTTTCTGCACTCTAAGGTCGATAGATAAAAAATACCTAAGTCATTAAGCTGACGTTGGTTTTTCCCACTTAATTCTATTTTACTCAAAAATTCAATTAATTTTATTTTGAACAATAAAATTAATTGATACTATAAATCTAGGAGGTTTTTAGAGTTCCGTACCTCAAAAGGAAAAAACGGAACCATTATTAGATCAGTTTTCCGTCTGTCTGTCTATCTATCTGTCAAGACCCGTTATCTCGGGAACGCGTTGAGGTATCGAGTTAAAATTAATTCATATACTCAGATCTACGGTCACTTGAAGCTGTGAAAAAATCAAATTACTAAGTTAACGAAAAAAAAGATACGGACGTTTATATCGCAAAAATCGTATAATTCGATACTCTCAAAGAAATCACAATACATAGGGTACTTGCCGTTGACCGAGAATTCTGAAATTTAGCATAAACCAAGGTCTTATAGCACAGGTATAGGAATAAATCTGAAAACCGTAAATTTGTTGTTACGTCACAAAAAAAAACTTTTTGTAATTCGGAAAAATCTTCGAGACTCCATTTGGGAATTGTACTATTTACATAGGTAAGTTTCTACGGAACCCTCAGTACGCGAGTCCGACTCGCACTTGCCCATTTTTTCTTAATATTTACACACCCAAAAATATATTCACATAATTTTATGCACTCGTTTAATTAAAACTCATTGTATATGTTAAGGAAATATGTATTTGTTTAAGCACTAGCTTCTTATTATTAATAACAGCAATCTTAAATTTGGCTCCGGTCTTGGATGAAACTGCATGCATTTCAACACACGATGGGTCAACGAGTTTGAGCCGCCCATCATTACACCCCCTAAAAGCTAAGTAAACGAATTTAAAAATAAGATGAGAGAACAGACATAACGATAAGAAACTGCATATTACACCAACCTGAAGCGTAACAGGTAAACAGTGTAAATTTAAGCTAAATATTAAGTGGCTTACCAAGGAACACTTTAATAGCTACTTAAAAGGTTTCACAGAAATTCTATTCATGTAATAAGCAGTCGCTTTTGTAAGAAAACGTTTGTAATACGCTCCTAAATTCCTTTGATACAGTGAGAAGAATTTGACAGCTGCCTCAAATTCGTGCCATCGCTCACATGTCACTTTACATTGCGCTCATCATGAAGTGTCTTTGCGAAGATTTTATGTTACAATTTCAATGGTTTTATTATAAAGAAACATTTGTTTAATTAAATTACATTTGTTCATATTATGTGGGAACTAGTTTTATTGTTATTTATTTAATAAAAATAGAATATTTTTCTTAATGCAAATTTTGCCGTAACAATAATAACGAATAAAATTAACATATCTTTGACTTGCAGTATAATTTACTTGTTTAAATAAATCATGACGTAGGATTTATCCATCCTTTAGGATGCTGAGTAGATTCTACTCAATCTCAGCTTCAGTCTTAATTGGTATCGATTTGCAACGGAGCACTAGAGGATTAGCAGATTAGGTAAAACTAAGACTTGCTGAAGCAACATCTAGAGTAGTTACATACATATTGTTTACGGTGGAGTGGGTTTTTAGTCAGTAAAAGTCTGACACTATCGCCCGCTCCACCTAAGAGCGGCGAATGTCATAAGATAATTTAAACAACGAAAAACAAAAAGAAACGGTGGTAGTACTTTTATTCATATTCTCCATTGCACACAAAGACATATTAATACAAAAACAAAAGAATATGTTATGCAGAAAGGCAAGCTTAACCCAAAATGTGTTTTTTGACCTAGTTTGAACATAAGATATGTTCTGTGAAAATATTTACACACACTTTACTTTGAATTGTGATTGTCTCAATTTAATCGTGAGCTCTTAAATACTTATGTGCTATATACATATATTCGAGTCAGGGACGCAAATAAATGCTTGCATACCTACAAATGAGATCAAGTTTATCAAAAATGTTATAAACCTGATCTGACAATTTCGTGTTAGACACATTCAAATTGGCATTATACCAGAGCATTCTCGAAATGCGATGAAATGTGTGAATATCACTTATTCTAAATTTATTGTTTTAAATTTATTGACTTTTATTGACTGTTTCTTTCCATAACAATCATGAAGTAGCTACATCCACCGCTACTCCTTACTGTCTTTATTTTACGACGGTGCCGAGTATGATTTTTTTCGGATTTATGCTAAATAATTTCTTTTTATAGCGTTGTAAAAATGTCAAGTATCCTTCTCTGGGCCTGACTACCGTTATATGTCGGACATTCAATCATTTTTTTAATATTATATCCTGTCATTTTACAACGGTATAAAAAGGAAATGTATACCAAATAAATGGAAAATGTATACTTACGAAATAAATGTTTTATCTATCTATGTACCTACCTCTTTTAGCAGAATAGAAACTTCTTGTAGGGGAAGAGGTTATATTTTATGCCCAATAAAACAAACTATGTATTCCTGTTGAATTTATAATTCAGAATTATTTGACTCCATTGCAATTAACTCATTTAGTTATCGCCTATATTTTAGAAAATATAGGTTGCAATGGAATTATAAATCAAAACATATCTCAAATTCAAAATATCATGTGGAAAAAATATTTTCTCACGCTTATAAAAAATCACAATCGAAAATTTTAACTTTTTGACCGCATGAAGAGATAACAAAAAATTGATTCCTACTTGTTTGTAAATAAAAATATTTTCCATATTTTTGTTTTTATTACAAAACAATTAAAGTAGCAGTTTGGCTACCTACGCACATAGAATAGAATAGAATAAACTTTATTGTACACCAAAATAGTAACAAAAACTTTTACATTAACTTAAATATATGGGTACAAAGGCGGTTACCCATACTGCAAAATTATATTATTCAAACTCAAATATACTTAAAATATTACAATATTTCTGTTAAAATAAACTTTTCAGACCTAAAATAAAATTGTAAGCGTGAAAAATTGAACGAAACTCAGTCTAGCAAAATGCTTAAATGCTAATTGAGTTGCTTAATCTTCCCTTTTCCGCGTTCACTGAGACAACAAGAAGACGATAAGTCAAAACTGGTTAAATTAACCAAATTAAAGAAAAAAATAAATAGCTTAGAGAGCTGAATGAATAATTTAGCTCAGTAAGCCATTTTATTATAGATTCTAGCGTATTCAACAAGAAATAACCACGGTTTCGACAGTACTACGGAAACCTAAGTAAACATAAATCAGATTTTGCGAGATCGTTATCTCAATACACACGACAAGTACGCTGCACAATCAACGACAGTGAAAAATATAAGAATCAGAACTCAAGCCAGACCTCGCCAGTCACACTCATATGTAAATATTTGAACAATCTCTGCCCGGGAACTCACTGCGAAGCTGAACTATGAGAATTATTCATTACATAGCCACCCTTCTATTTTTACAATGATAAAAAAAAATGAAATCTAACATTTTAGAAAGACCTTTATTCTATCTTCAATTTTGGATATCTATATATATAAAAGAAAGTCGTGTTAGTTACACTATTTATAACTCAAGAACGGCTGAACCGATTTGGCTGAAAATTGGTGGGGAGGTAGCTTAGAACCGAGAGTAGGGTAGAGTAGGGTAGAGTAGGGTAGAGTAGGGTAGAGTAGGGTAGAGTAGGGTAGAGTAGGGTAGAGTAGGGTAGAGTAGGGTAGAGTAGGGTAGAGTAGGGTAGAGTAGGGTAGAGTAGGGTAGAGTAGGGTAGAGTAGGGTAGAGTAGGGTAGAGTAGGGTAGAGTAGGGTAGAGTAGGGTAGAGTAGGGTAGAGTAGGGTAGAGTAGGGTAGAGTAGGGTAGAGTAGGGTAGAGTAGGGTAGAGTAGGGTAGAGTAGGGTAGAGTAGGGTAGAGTAGGGTAGAGTAGGGTAGAGTAGGGTAGAGTAGGGTAGAGTAGGGTAGAGTAGGGTAGAGTAGGGTAGAGTAGGGTAGAGTAGGGTAGAGTAGGGTAGAGTAGGGTAGAGTAGGGTAGAGTAGGGTAGAGTAGGGTAGAGTAGGGTAGAGTAGGGTAGAGTAGGGTAGAGTAGGGTAGAGTAGGGTAGAGTAGGGTAGAGTAGGGTAGAGTAGGGTAGAGTAGGGTAGAGTAGGGTAGAGTAGGGTAGAGTAGGGTAGAGTAGGGTAGAGTAGGGTAGAGTAGGGTAGAGTAGGGTAGAGTAGGGTAGAGTAGGGTAGAGTAGGGAAGAGTAGGGTAGAGTAGGGAAGAGTAGGGTAGAGTAGAATATCGTAGTCAGTTGACGGGAGCGAAGCTGCGGGCAAAAGCTAGTAATAGATAAGATAAGATATTTATTTTGCAAATATGGGTACAAAAAAACGGTGACATAAAAATATAATAAGCATCAGCCATATTTAACCAAAAAGGCATGCAAAAGTAAAATTATTCTATATTTTTTTTTTAAATTATTCTATAAAATTATTTCAAAATTCTAAATAAAAACATGTTTAATCTACAATTACTACTTAAAAGTTAACAGCGATTATCACAGGGTGTTACGATACACTGCAAATAAAAATATTGATAATAATATTTATTAATCGATTTATCTCACTTGATCCAAACATCCCACGTATAGTTGAACAAACTAGGTGCGGCAAAGGGATTCCTAAAAACTGGAGCTCTAGGAATCCTTTTTGCCATCTCCGTTTGCAGCTTACTTTGCATGCAGGATACTAAATGCGGATAACTGGCGGATAAGTCTGTCGTTTCGCAGGGGTCTTCTATTATATTGTATAGACATACTGTACCTAAAAATAATACACGCAATGTTATTTTCATATACACGGAAGGGGAGGAGGTTCCAAGGAGTAGTGAGCTGCTATGGGATCGTTTGAAGAGTTACCATGGCCCTGGAAAACAAAGGGCAACTGAAGTAACACAGGTTGGTTTTAGTCAGTAAAATCTGACAATCTCTCTCGCTCTTTTCAGAGCGGGGAGGAGCTGTTGGATGATTTCCCACCTCAAAAAAATTAAGGACTCTACATTTTTTGTGTAAACAACCACTACACTGGTTTTCAGACCGTGCTTAAGCATATACATATTATTATGTTTATCGAAGACCTAAAACTGTAAAGGCTGTATAAACTTACAAGTTCTGGGAAAATTGTAGTAGTCACATGGTTTAGCATAGCATAAGCAGCCTTTCAATATTCCCACTGCTGGGACTCAAGCCTTCTCTCTAGTAGAGGGAAAGGGCCGTAATCCACCATGCGGTCCCAATAGGGGTTGGTGAATGTCACATGTCTTCGAATGTTTGGTTCTTAGGACATGCCGGTTTCCTCACGATGTTTTCCTTCACCGTTTTGAAAGCAGTGGTGATGTAATAAATTACACAAAGTAACGCGCCTTGCTGGATTTGAACCAGTGACCTAAAACTCGTAAGTTGAGGCTGTTACCACTCGGCCAGTCACATGGTTTACTATTAGTTATTTAACAATTCATGAACCAAACTCACCGTTACCAGAAGAACACGTAGTTGCCGAAGATGTATCGCATTCGATTGTGTTTTTCTTCCTTAGGCTCAAGTCATCAGTATTGAAGGCCATACCAACTGAGTCAAGTATACTATACATGGCACTGCTTTTAAGAGTTTTGACATAACACGGCGGTTTGCCGATCATGCCTGATAGGTAATTGCCATGGTATAAACTATAACTATCAACGACATTACCCGTTACCAATTTAAACTCTCCGGAAATGATTGAGGCATATCCTATAGTTTCGTCCATTTCATACATTTCAAACCTTTGAGAAGGCAAGTTAGAGTTAATATTATCCCAATGGTCGATTCCATCAATGTCTTTTGGGACTTCTTCACCAGCAGCACTCAATAAAGTGGGGAGCCAGTCTGCGACGTGTATATACCCGTCCCAGTAATTACTTGTATTATTTAAATTCGTACTCCACACCAACCCAACCACCCTCACACCTCCCTCATAAGGTGTTGTTTTAAGCCCTCTCAATGGATAATTTGAACCGTAGTTTTTGTACTCGCCAACTGTCATTCCTCCATTGTCTGATGTGAACACAATTATTGTGTTTTCTAAAATTCCCTTGTCACATAGAGCTTGAACAATATCACCGACACTATCGTCAAGTTTTTTTACCATGGCTGAAAGGTAAACAGAAAGTTACGGTTGATGAAAACATAACAAAACCTTTACATATAGTGAAATCTGAGTATCACACAGATATATATATAAATATGTATAGATACAATGTTCGACAAATGATAGTGTTTTTATTTTCCTTTTAAAATAAAGTATGATTCAATATACAAACAAAAAATATTGGAAGAGCTTTAGTTAATTACACAAACAGGATTTTGCCCCTCATAACCGAGCTTCTTCTTTTTTTTATATTATTTACCTGCTAATATCCTCTTCTCAGGTGACTCGACATGTCTCATCGCCCTGACCTCTTCTGGCGGCGCCTGCAAAAGGGCACCTTCATTACCCGAATGCGGAGCGTTGTGCGCAACCATCAGGAAAAGAGGAGACATCGTGTTATGATTCTCGATTACTGTTAAATAACAAATGAAATTATTTGCACGATTTGACGAATGGTTTCCGGTTGTTTATATTATATGAGTCAATACTAGCTGACCAAATAAATAAATGCAAGAGATCAGATGAATTATCGTATTACAATATATGTATGTATATTCTCCGATAGTGACTAGTTATATCGGCTAAGTAAAGTAAAAGACTTACCTGACTTGGCATGTTCTGTATAAACGTCGGTGATGTAACCTTCAACGTCCCAAGCAGGGGTTTGGTTTCTAAATAAGGACATGCCAGAAACTTGACCAATGGTCCACTAAAAATAAAGAAAAATAAGTGCTTATATGTGACGTGATATCCCGCGTAAATCGAGAAAAATATTTAGATGCAGTATGTACCAATAGCAATAGTACCAGTAGCACCCACTCCTATCAAGATCGGGGACTCTACACTCGAAGTTGTGGACGACTACGTTTACCTGGGACAGATGGTCCAGTTGGGAAGATCTAATTTCGAGAAAGATATCAATCGTCGAATCTGACTCGGCTGGGCAGCGTTCGGGAAGCTGCGCGGTATCTTCTCGTCCAATATAACACAGTGTCTCAAGACGAAAGTCTATGACCAGTGCGTGTTGCCAGTGACGACATATGGCTCCAAAACAAGGTCGCTTGCAAGGCCTCATCAAAAGACTTAAAATAACCCAAAGGGCAATGGAAAGGGCTATGCTCGGAGTTTCCTTTCGTGATCGAATCAGGAATGAGGATATCAGCAGAAGAACCAAAGTCACCGACATAGTACGAAGAATCGCCAAACTTAAGCGGCAATGTGCAGTCACATTGCTCGCAGAACGGATGGCCGTTGGGGCCGAAAGGTTCTGGAATGGTGACCACGAAGACGTAGAGTTGGAAGACCTCCTACAAAGTGGACCGATGACTTGGTAACGGTTGCGGGAGTCCGATGGATGCGAGACGCACAGGACTGTTCATTGTGACGACACTTGGGGAAGGCCTATGTCCAGCAGTGGACGTCTTTCGGCTGAAATGATGATGATGATGATGATGTATGTAGCTCATATATTTTCGAATGAAGTTGGACCCAATGTGCATCCTTGGGGAAAACCTAAGTTTAAAGGAGTGAGAGTAATATTATGGAAAAAAAATAAGTTTTTATATCATTTAGAATTTCTACGTGCAAAAGACTCTAGATTCCCAATAACGTGTCTACTTTTATTTGACTTATTAACCCATTATTTTCAACTGTTTTCAAATCAATATTAAATAATACTTACTTCTTCCTCGTAAGTGTACTCATAATAATCTATACAACCACATCTATGTCCAAAATGGCTATCGAAACCTCTTTTGGTTGGTAAATATTCTTCTCGGGAAGATCCAACGTGCCACTTGCCAACCAAATGAGTTGAGTAACCAGCATCTTGGAAATACTCGGGCAGTAGCTTAATATTGGTTGGGATTCCCCGATCCTCACCCATTGTTATAGGAGGCATTCCTTGCATTCCTAATTGAGAAAACATAATTTAGTTCAGGAAATAGTTCCAAAAAGATATATAACTTGGAAAATCAAAAACATCATAGTAATAAAAACATGTAAAATATACATAGATATTTGTTCAAACACCTTGATAAGCATTAAGAATGTGCGTCACGAAGAAACAATGAACTTGTTAATGAACCCAACGTCAATTCAGTTTTGGGCTGAGAAACCGTAATAGATATTAATGCATGGACTGTAGATAATATAATAGAGTAGAATAAATCTTTATAGTAAACCAAAACAGTAACATAACTTCACACCAATGGGTACCTGGGTATATGGGTACATTGGCGGTCTTATCACTGACAGTGATATCTACCAGACGATCTTTGACGACTTTGACAGCACGGTTTGTGCAGTAGACTTCGATTCCCGCACGGGACAAATATTTGTAAAGCCTACTGATCATTGTATCTTGTATATGTGAGTTTATTTATGTTTGTGAACGCATCCACAAAACAGGAGTATTTCCTAGTGTGCGGCAACGTTTATTAAAATCAAACAAAAATACCTTTGGATAGTCTGTAAAAACTTAAAATAAAAAAAAAGAGGTTAGTCTGTGATGTGCTGCTTGCAAATGGATCCTGCATACAATTTCACTATAATAATGGTCCTTTCAGCAAAACTCAGCACAGGATCATAAAGCTCGATCCACCCATGCGTGGTTAAAACGAACGTTTCGGACTTCATCAGAGTTGAGGACTGGCCGTCATCTAGTCTTGATCTTAATCCGTTAGATTATGATTTATGATCAGATTAAGAGTAATGTCATGATAATTTGGAGTCCCTAAAAAACCCATAAGATTGATTGTGAAGATTTTTTCATGGAGAGAGACAAGAGTACATGTTTCTATCGATAACTGGTAATCTGGAAATCATATTGAATGAGCTTCATATATATATTTATTTATTTAACAATTTATGTACTCACAATAATAAAATAAAAGAAGAAGGAAACAGAAGAATAGTACAAAGGTGATGCTTATTTCTAAAGAAATCTCTTCCAGCATACCTGCGACAGGAGAGTTGGAGAAAATAGAGATGTAGACACTGTGTGTAGATGTAAAAGGAAAATTGGTACACACAAAATACATAGTTAACAATGAAATACTATATCATCCAAAAAAAAAATATATGAAAAATAAGTGTCATAACTATACGAGTATGTATATATACACATAATAAAATAAATATCACAAAAATACATACTAAATAATACACTTCTGGACACATCTATTGGCCCACCTTAGAGTTTAGGTTTCGATGGCCCCTACCGAAATATGATTGCTAGATTGAACAAAAACTGTTGATGCAGTTTTAAACCTGATACATTTTACCATCTTTTTCGATCGTATTGTTTTAAATTTGAATTCAGAATACCATACGACATGGAGCTACGCCTAACAAGTCGGATATGCGCCTTGTTAAAGGCAATTGATTTTTGAATAAAAAACATGTTTTATCAAATAAAGGTTTAATTTAATAACGCGTTTTGCCTCCATGGGCATCTACCACAGCTCTCATACGATAAGGCATAGAGTTTATCAACCGCTCTATGAAATTTTGAGGGATCATCTCCCATTCCTCTTCTATGGCAGTTTTCAACTCCTGCATCGTCTGGGCAACTGGCTGACGAGCCCTAACACGTCTTTTTAGCTCGTCCCACATGTGCTCAATGGGGTTCATGTCTGGGCTTCTGGCTGGCCAGTCCATAACTGTGATGTTCACATCCCGAAGATATTCCCTGACGATGCCGGCCGCATGGGCTCTTGCATTATCATGCATAAAAAGGAAATTTGGACCCACATAGTCTGCGTATGGTATCACGTGAGGTTCTAAGCACTCACGAATGTACCTCTCAGCATTTAATGTTGGCAGCCGTGGTCCTGTAACAACCTCAAGATGAGTTTTGCCGCTCGCGGATATACCGCCCCAGACAGTCCATGAGCCACCGCCATAAGCAACCCTCTCTTCAAAGCAGCATTGTGCGAAACGCTCTCCCTTACGTCGGTAGACCTTCTTCCTTCCATCATTGCCATGTAACACAATTTTAGACTCATCAGAAAAGAGTACACGGCTCCAATCTTGCTGTGTCCAATTTAAATGACTGCGTGCGAAATGAAGGCGCGCTGTTCGGTGGGCTCGCGTTAGTTTGGGCCCGTTAGCTGGCTTGTGTGGTACCATATCGCGTTCTTTTAACCTTCTCCGAACAGTTCGAGCGCTCACAGATACTCCGTGGAAGTCGCGAAGTTGGTTTTGTATCTCAATGGAGGTACGGTGACGATTTCTCAAGTTGGTCGTCACGATGAATCGATCCTGCCTTTCAGTTGTGACCCGAGATCGTGGCCTTCCTTGACGACGAACAAAGCCGCCAGTCTCTAGGTACCTCCGATAAACATTTCGGACCGCAGATCGACTTAAATTAAGTTGAGCACTCACGTTTGTTTGGCTGTGTCCGGCCTGAATAAGTGCCACAACTTGGGCGGCGACTTCAGGTGAAGTATCCATAGATTATTGATAGAACCTCACCTTAATGTTAAGAATAAGTAATGTTTGTTGCAAAACCAAAGATATCAATCACTTTTTCAAGAATTAAATCCAAGTAAACCAATAAAACCAAGTTTTCTTAGTATTCGATTGTTTGATATCAAAAAACAGGCTCCAAATTGTCTTTTGTTTCTTTAAATTCTGTGTTCGAAATTCAAAAAAAGACTATTGAATGAAATTGTGAATGTGCCAGGTTCAAAACTGCATAAAAACTTTTTGCTCGACCTAATATAAAATTTTAGCTAGGACCAAACGAAACTGAAAATACAAGGTGGGCCAATAGATGTGTCCAGAAGTGTATAATAAAATAATACATACTAATATGCAACTACGACGAAATAGAAAGATCAATTAATGGTTATGGATTTATTTTTAATGTTATTATATTAATGTGTAAACGTACACACATTACTAATATACTAATATTTATGGCAAGACAAAGTATACATAATTGATACACAATTTCATAGTGGGAAGCAATAATAGTGAATAGAGTGCATCTAAAGAAAATACCTGTCTTATAAGCATATTTTCCTGTGAGAAGTGCTGATCGAGAAGGAGTACATATTGCATGGCTGTAGTACCTTCCTAGTGCCACTCCCGAATACGCCAACAAGTCAATGTTTGGTGTTGGAATAAGATCGGATCCGTGAAAACTGACGTCGTTCCATCCCTAAAATATAACAATAAACAAGCGTGTTTTTATAAACAGAGCTATAATTAAAATTGAAAATGTAACCGTTTTACATAATTGATAGTCTCCATTGTTTTCCGTAAATTATGTATTAATGACATGACAGTATTGATCATTGTTTCTATGATTAACCTTGTGATGATGTGGGTTTTTACTGATAACTAAAGTTGTATTAGTTCCAGATATCGTATTATTTTTCCTACACATTTGCACAAATCTCCCATCAACTAAATTCATTTCAAACTAGCTTTTGCCCGCGACCTCGTCCGCGTAAAAGTCGAAAATGTTTTTATTAGGTTTTTTGAGATACGAAAATATGAAATATTATTTAATCTTCGTCGTGTGTGATAGTCCATTGAATTGTATGGCGAGCGATATTGTATCTGAAGATAAAATATTATAGTATCTTAGCCGTGTGCAGTGCCCCTTAGTGAACTCCTATGCGGGTGACGTAACCAACGACAAACTTATTATTTGCAGTTGGTACAGTAATCGGGTCTAGGGATCGAACCGCAAAATTAAGTTTGTTTTTTATTGTTTATACTTTTCCGGGATAAAAATTACTCAGTGTAGTGCCCAGGACATTAAAGAATAATTATACCAAGTTTCATGTTAATCGAACCGGTAGTCTGTGCGGTGACCGTGATGCCTGAACAAACAGTCAGACAGACAGACAGACAATTTTTTTTTAACCACATTTCCCAAAAATGTGGTTAAAAAAAATTTTGTGTCGTATTCGGTGTCGGTTTAGTAACACCCCCTGCCATTTATTTTTTTGCCATATTCAATGTACAGAATTTTCACTTCTACAGATTTATTATAAGTATAGATAAATAAAATTGTTTATTCGGTCTCAAACAGTTACATTACAAATTTGAATGAAACAGTCACAGTAAGTTATTAATAATACTTGTGTTGGATATAGATAGATATAGATGCTTTTCTTTGGTTTCGTGAATAAGTCTTAAAATTACTCGGCATTAATATAATGTTTTATATATGCAAATGAATCCTTTTTAATGGTACTTTTAACTGGTACAATATTGATCTAGTTTCCTCATATTAAAAATGAATCCTTCGGCTTCCACCGCAATAATAAAATATTTTTCTAACTTGAGTAGTGCAATTGTACAAGCCTTATTATTAATATGTAACTATTCCTCAAGTAATTATAGGCGTATCTTAAAATAAGCAACTGTGGCAGACAGACAAAGATGTATGCGTAAAAAAGGACTTTTAACATTTTGGTAAGTAATCCTAAAAATTTTGAATGGTGTCAACCCTACATTCATTCAATTCATTAGATCCATCCATTCATTAGATCCCAATGATTGTAAACTCATTATTTTGGTATAATGATGTTCCATTGACTGGTTTTAAGACCTCATTATTACAATCTACCTATAACAGACTACTGCGATAGTAAGTAAGCAATCAGTTTACGACTCTGAATCTATAAACTATTTTATCGATCATAACACTAACCCGCATTATGATAAATATTTGATGGTCTATCAAAAAGAGTTGATCATCAAAAGATGATATTAGGAAGGATATTCCTATATCATGGACCTAATGATTAGACACTGATATATTTACAATTTATTTATGTAAAACAATAAAATCGACCACTTACCAGATCATCGGCAATAATAAATACTATATTAGGTTTATCCGCTTCAACAGATATACTAATAACACCGAAAGTCAATAGTATATATAGCACTCCATGGGTTCCCATGTTGAATGGCAAGGAATAAATACTACAGACACAATCACTGAAACAATGTCTGAAAGAGTTATTTACCGTGATAACAATGTGAGACTAAACAAATAAAATAGTACTATATTTATCTTTGTGAACGTGCGTGTACTGTTGACGGTCCGCGCTGTGTGACCAAACGACCCGTCATTGAACGATATCACACTTTTATGCATCTGCTTGTATATGAAACCAGTTAATTATGATCAAATTTTCTCTAAACAAAATATATATATTAATATTATAACACTGAAGAGCTTGTTTGATTGATTGAACGCGTTAATCTGAGAAATTTTAATTTAAACCAGTAGGTTTAAATTGAAAAATTATTTTAGTGTTTTTTTTTTCGGTGGGAAAATCATCTTATGACATCCCACGCTCTTGGGCGGATCGGGAGATAGATAAGATAAGATATTTATTTTGCAAATATGGGTACAAAAAAACGGTGACCTAAAAATATAATAATATTACAATAGTGTCAGACTTTTACTGACTAAAAATCCACTCCTGTTCCTTCGTTGCCTTTCGTACCAGGGCCGAGTCTTCCATTCAGAATCAGACCCTTGGCCCCAGTAGGCTTCGACCCTGCTGGGTCCCTAGAGTCGCTGACATCTCTATGAGGCGCGCGTGGAACAGTACGCGCCGTCGACAACTTGGGCTCGGTTCGGACGGTTACCAGACGATCGGAGTGTTGGATAGCCCAGATGGACTTTAAATATAAAGAAAGGCTTTAAGCCTATTAGTAACATCACGCTACGATCAATAGGAGCGATTTGATAACTAAAGATTTTTAGCATAGGATTCATAGATCAGGATTATAAGGAAGAAAATAATGAGAAAAATATCATGTGTTTATGGCTCATGTACTGTTTTGTTACTGGTACATATCAAAACTAGCTGCAGCCAGCGGCTTCACTTGCCTGATAGTAGAATATTATTCCAAGCGAACAAACCCCCTAGATAAAAAGTATCCTATGTGCTATTTCAGGACATAGTCTACCCATGTACTAAGTTTCATCAAAATCTATTCAGCCATCAGAGTGTGAAGAAGTAACAAAAGTACATACACACAAACATCACTTTTATAATACTATCTATATAATATTATTGGTGTGATTAAGATTTAAAAAATGCTAGGCTGAAATATGATTGAGCGGGTTTATTATACTAAATATGTAGACTTTATCAAAATGGATGAACCAACGCCGTTACATAGTAGGAACTGGAGGAAGAGTATCTACAAAGAGGGAGACCTTACAAATGCTATCATGGCGACATCGAAGCAAATCAGGACGATTTGTCAAAGCAGGAAGTGTTAGACAAAACAGGTTGTTAAAAAAACGATTAAAATTACAATATCTCAATAACGACGTCACAATTGGCGCAGTGGTCGATTCCCACACGGAACTAATTTTTGCATATAATATAATATGTTCTATAGATAATATAATTTATGATGAAATTATAGTTACTAATCCTAGTGTTTAAGTTTTAGCATGTATGTTACTAACAAAAATGGTTCCATTGTTGTCCAAAATTAAATTTATTATTATTATTATAATTGTTCCGGTTCTGGGCGTTTTGTGTATATTCGATTTTGTGAACGCAACCACGATCCTGGAGTAACAATTGTGGGGCAATGTTTGTTTTTTTTTTAATAAATAAAATTTAAAACTGTCTGGATGACATACTGAGCTCAAACTATAGTCGAACAAACAATATGCTTGCACTAACAAGTGTAAGATATGATTTACTTATTGGTTTCATTTATAGTGGTTTATGACATACTTCATTGTTGTTAAATTACAGTTTTTGTGATATCTTCAACAAACTAAGAATGGCCATATAAAAAAATAACGCTATAGGCCATGAAACATAGATGCACATTAACTCTATACTGTACACTGTATATACCGTACCAATACTATGCAGTGTATACTACACAGAGTGTATACTATACAGCATATCAAATGCAATTTTTTTTTGTTTTGTACTGTGTGTATGATTTTATTTTTTACATAGGTATTTACGTTTAAAAATACTAACTAAAATTACAATGAAATAAAATAGAATAAAAACCCCTTACTAATTACAACTAAAATCAAACTAAAATATGGCGTCAAAAAACTCTTCCACATCTAATGTGCCCAAAAGACTGGCGGCATTGCCTCCATGTATGACAATACTTATTCTCTGTCCGAGGTAAAAGCCAGCCCTTGGGTCACGCAAAGTGTCAACTAGACGTTTTGACAGAACTTTATACAACTTGTGAGCACTCGGACCCCACGAACCAAGAGTTTCAACCCCAAATGGTTTGGGCACGCCACAATTAAGTCCCCTCTTTGAGGCGTGGTTGGAAAGACCTCACGGCGTCCTCACCTTCCGCATGACGCAGGTTCTCACCGGACACGGTAAGTTCGGGAGGTTCCTGCACCAGATTCGTGCGGAGACGACGCCCGGGTGTTGCCACTGTGTGGACCGCCTGGAGGACACGGTAGAGCACACGGGAGAGGTGTGCCCCGCTTGGGCAGAGCAACGCCGTGTCCTCGTGGGGCAATCCCAAATGGTTGAAAAAAAAAAACCCAAATGGTTCGAAAATATACCTTCCAACAAGGTTATTATATTTTCGCCGCTTGAGGTACTCCGCAGTCGCAGCGGCAGAACTAGCACAACACGACAAGCTAGGAAGATGGAAAGGCGCAAGAGTATCGACTCAAGTAGGGTCCTACACTAAAGGCCTACCCATCTTCCATATGAATAACTACATGCCGTCCGGTCTCTTGCCATCGCCGCGTGCCAGGCCATGGGGTTCCAATACGGCTAGAACGCCGACGGAAACAAGAGCATGTCTGATGATGTCGTTGATATTCGCGTGTTGCGACTCGCACTTCGGCTGCATGACAGACCGTGGTGTCCGAGGCTGTTGACGACTTCGCCACAGTGGCAGCGATGAAGAAAACAGCAGGGAGTGCCTAGACGTAAGGAAGCAGCGAGGCGGAAAGTATTATCATCGAGCAAGGTAAAGGCAAATATTCGATTAGATTAATTACTCATAGGTAAAATATCTTAGTTGGTCTTAGTCAGATTTCTCAAAATAAAGAAGATTACATATTACATATAATGGTGGAAATGAGAGTATAACATAGGTAATCATCGTCTATCATAAAACATAACTTGTAAAATAATTTTTATGGCGTCGACAATATTGTTACTGTTCTACATGTTAGACCCTCAATGACCCTAATTTAACTGTCCTCAATTTCATTTTTAAATGATTCTTAAAAAAAAATCAATTTTGTTCTATTCAATCTATCTATGCTATACTGTTTTCTTTATATTATATCTATGCTATACTTTTTTCTTCAATCAATTTAATCCATGATTATTTCAAGAAAAAAGTACCTTATAAAATATAATTTACATCGAGGCAGAATAGTAAAAGACAATAAAACCAACAAAAAACAAATCACAGTTACAAAACTCAAAGGATGGTTTGATCGCAGACCTACAATATACTATCTTCATAGAAACCATCTGAACGAATGTTAGGGATGAAATTGCTGCTCCGCTGACGGATTGCCAATTCATTCCTATCAACTGCGCAACTGTAGCTCTTGCTCCTTTTACGAATTGCGTGGGATAGCAACCAACTGCCACATTCTGGACACCTTTTTCAAATCTGTTTCTTTCCTTTCCTATTGTTACAATTTGCATGACCCCGGCGTTACTTGCTTAAAAAATCCAAGCCCGAATAAGCTGTATGCTGTGTCTATACAAACTGCACGGAAAATAAGATAAAACTTAAACAGAGGCGAGAAATCGTTGTGCAGGCTAAAGTTGAGGTGGGCGGTGAACTTTAGACTTTAGTAATTATGCAACTTAGCAGCGTGAACATGTGGGTCACCCAATAACTCATCAACAACATTATCACACGTTTAACTTCAGTAATTACGCCGAGCAGGGTGCCAACTTTGAGAGTTTAGAAATGGGTGAAAAACTTTAAAATTGTACATTTTTGATGACAACATTAAGGGCCGTGCCTCACTGGGACGCCATGGCAGCGTAGTCAGGCCTTTCCTTGACGTGTTAAAATGTCAAGTGTGGGAGCGAGAAAGAGGTAAGTCTGGAGCTATACACCCTACTATATAGCTCCATCCTTTTAACACTCTCAGCGCCTTGTGGTCCGCCAGCCGCTCACATTTTTTTTTTTAGACAGCGGGTATCCACCCGTACGTTGTTGACAACGCTGCGTTTACCGGTGCGCGGTCGCCACTCCAGAACCTTTCGGCCCCATCGACCATCCGTTCTACGAGCAATGTGCCCTGCCCACTGCCACTTTAGTTTAGCCACAAAGTGGACCGACGACCTGGGCCCGGAGTCTGCTGTTACAATAGTGTCAGAATGGTCTATCATTGACTTCATAATTGTTGATTTTGACAAGTTTGGTAATCTACTAATATAATGGCGTCATTATGACTTTCCAATAGTCAACCACTGACACATAAAATGGTAATCTCGTACATATTGACAAATGAATATCTGGCGTATGCGGTAATCTGCTAAGTTTTGGCAGTTCCTTTGTTCAGTGATCTACCATTAGAACGTCATTGTGCAGTCATTGCTTTTTAATAAGCTCGATATTGTCATTCTACCACAACTCTATTATCATCGATCATTAATCGGTCAATGGTCTGGCCATTGACCGATTAATGATCGATCATTTTGAATTAGCAGATAACGAACTTTTAGCAAAATGACAATGGGACCGTGTTGGAATGACAAATTTATAAAAATAACAGATTTGGGAATTCGGTGGATGCGAGACGCACAGGATCAGTCGTTGTGGAGACGCTTGGGGGAAGCCTATGTCCAACAGTGGACCTCTTTCGGCTGAAAATATGGTAATGATATGAGTATCAACTGACCTTAGTAGAATATTTGTATGTAAATTGAAAAATGCTTATTCCATGCAACTCCACAGGTAGTGCGAAAGCGAAACCCGGGGCCCTGGGACGAAGGCAAAGAAGGAACAGGAGTGGGTTTTTAGTCAGTAAAAGTCTGACACTATCTCGCGCTCCGCCCAAGAGCGAGATTTGTCAAAAGATGATTTTCCCATCCAATAAAAAAAAAATTGCAACTATAAAATTTTGTTCAGTACTTCTTCCATGGTTAGTAATTTAAATTGATGCAGTAAAAGAGCACTCCTGCATATTCCACTGAACATAAAACTTTACCGACCGTAGATTGAAAAAGATTTTATTTGCCCGTAACAGTTTGAAACGTTCGTAGAAATAGGAATGGACATGTCGACTACCCACCGCAACTTTGCGTACATAATGTAGCTGTCAAACGTCCTAGTTGGGGCCACTACCGCACATTTTCATACTAACCGGAACTGCCGCTAACGACTCCTATTTTAACGTTGAACTTTGACGCTTGGCTTGTCGAGGTTTTCTAAATTATTTAGGGACAGTTTGTGACATTCTGCGGAATGACTCCCAAGTTAATTGGGATAATTATTTTAAACAATTTAGTGTCTTAATAGTTGGTTAAAGGTGGGTAAAAACTTGTGGTGGGTTAAGAGTGGTGACGACCACGTATCGGAAGATGCAGCGTTAGAAGAACTCCCACAAGGTGGACCGATGACCTGGTGAGGGCCGCGGGAATCCTTTGGATGCGAGACGTATATATAGGACCGGTCGTAATGGCGACACTTCGGTCTATGTCCAACAATGGACGTCTTCCGGCTGAAATTATGACTCAGTGGGTTTGTTAATTTACTATCACCTACCCCACGAAGTAAATATGTTTTACATAAGTCTACTCATCCTTAGCATTTTCATCTTTAATGACAGCAAGATAATGATGTAAATGGCTAATCAAGACGGTGGGTCATACAATTCTAGGTTGAGTTACACACAACGGACACAACGGGCGCACGTAACATGAACGAAGCAAAAACATCATATGATTTAATTGGTACCGATGTCTTTGAAATTTTTTTTTTTACTTTTTCCTTGAAGGAAAAACAGTTTATCAGTATTAGCATAAAAGATATAATAAAAAAGAAGATAGGGTTATCATAGAGAGGTATGTTGAAGATCAGGATAGCAAAAAACACATTAATATTCAAAACTAAAGTTCAAGAGCTAATTCGTGAGAAATTGGCAGTAGTATCATCATCACAGCGTTAATGTTTTCCAAATCTCGATTTGACTATATTATTTAGGTGTGTAGTTTATAAATTTGAGTATGTATAGTTTAATTGTATTATATATATGGTTTATTAGTATATCTATTCTCGTATTCGTCTTCTCTCTCTTATTTATTGCACCTACCACTATTTTTCTCTGCATCACCCAAAGGTTGACTGGTAGAAAATGCCTCAGGCATTATGTCCGCATCTGTACTTTTGTGTGCATAAAGCATTTAATAAATAAATAAATCTGAAATGGACACACTAACTAGAATCAATCCCAGCTCAAATGTAACTCGAAGATCTCAGAACTAAGCCAGCTTATTAGAACTGTGGCTTTCAAGTTGGAAACTAGCTTTTTGATTACAGGTTCCATCCCCCCATGGAACAAGTTGATTGGAACTTCAAATATCTATTTGATCTGAGTGAACGTTTGTGCATGTGTAATTTGTGCTTGCAAACAATCTTCGCCTCACAGGGTTTAGAAACGGGAGAGAATATAGATCGTGAATTGATTGAATTATCAATTAGCTTCTCTTTCTGACTGACTGACTCCATATCAATACAAAATTGCTCGCGAGAAAAACAGTAACATTCCAACTATTTTATCTTTTCTACTTAGAAAGGAGGTTATTAAAAGAGATCACCCATTTTGTTCGAAAAATTGGGATAAAATAAAAAAGTCCGCGGCCATGCAGTCATTTGTCTTTGCACTGTCATAATCAATTCAGGAACAAAGATATACAACGATCTGTAAATGAAATAAATTAAGTCCATCTACCATTTTGTGCGATTCCTTATAATTATTATTTCACTATTTCACAATAATTTTATTAATGTTAACAAATATAACACTACTAACTAGCCCATCTTTAACTGGCGTGATATGGATTTAATCCTCTAATACAAATTGATTCCCGTTGTCGTTGTTTTAATTCTTACCTGGCATATATCTCCGAACCTAAATCATTTTCGTCTGTGACGCCACAGTAAAAAATAAAACGTTACACGTGTACTTCAAAAATGTGTATTTAATCCCTGAATGAGTGATCTCCTTAACAAAGAATTCAAATCAAACAATTTTAATATAAAACTTGGATTTTTAATGTTTATTTATTTAGTTCTTAATGCTAAGTATCACAATAATATTTACAATACAAGTTTACAATAACGATCTAGTTACAATACATTTCTATATAAGACACACTGGGATAAGACACATCTCGATCCACAAATCTCTAAAAGCTGGGAACCAGGCATGTATTAATTGCTCAAGTGACGAATAGTGGTTGCACGGTACAAGTGACAAATGGGAATGTTATAATATATTGTGTGGCCGATTGGAAACCGAAGTAGGTCTGAATTTGAGACCTTCATTTTTCGGTTTCCAATCGGCCACTTCAGACTCTGACGTAAGAGAGGTTACGCACTATATAGATTCAAATTCCATCTGTTTGAATTCAAAACTTGCCGAGTTCGAATAGAACTCAGAACTCAAATACTGCCCTATTTGTCAGTTTGACTTCCAGAAAAAATACTATATGGTTCGTTCGTTAAATCATCAAAAAAATTATCCAGAAGTGACGTCACAAGTATCTTTTCTGAACTTTACTGCTTTTCTTCTTCTGCGCTTAGTGTTAGTATCTATATTTTTATTGATTTCAAATTGTATAATTTTTGATAATATAACTCGCGGACCATTCATATCATTATTTTTTTATCGAGGATATATCCCTATTTAGGACATTTCCGTTTCGGATAGAACTCCAAAACTCAAATTTGGATCAGGTGCAGTACGTAAACGCTCTGAGTCTATTACAATCAGTGCCTCATCCATAGGAGAAGGCTGTTTCTCGTAGATAAAGTGATTCTACAATTTCTGGTTTAGGGAAGCTAATTTAATCCATAACCATTATATAGCATTCTCAATCGTGGATTGAAAAATCGCTTAATGTCAAAAGATTCCCAATAAAATTTCGACGTGAAAATATTGTACTTTTGACATAAAAAATTCGGTAAACATTAAAAAAAAAACAAAAATATATCAAAGTTTGAAAATTGTTGGTGAGTTAGTTCAATCTACCTATTTATTACCTACAATAAATAACAGATCAACAATAAAATACTTCATCCAATACAAATATACAACACTACCTCAACTATAACATGATTTTTAAAAGTGACAGCAACGGACAATGCCCAGCTGTCGATGAAACCATTGTTATAACTGTCACTTTAGTCTACCTAATTAAATCATGTTATAGTACTTACACTATTAAACTACCAACATTAACAACTAAAAAGAAAGAAGTAAACTAAAAATATACAAAGGATAGTGAAGAAATTGATGCATCTAATAGTGAAAACGTACAATCATACCTTAATACAAATCTCTTTGATTTCAATCTCGAATCGTGTCGTTAAATATCAACAAATGGCATCTTAATAACTCTTGACACAAGCTTAACAGACCCAGATATTGAAACAAAAAGTCAGAACACATTGGAACAAATCTCCTGTTTAAAAGTTAAAAAGTTTACGTAGTTAAAAACTGAAATACTAATATTAAAACACACTTTTCAGAATGCACAAAAAGTTCCTCAAGCCGGTCGTACCTTCGCAGTTGACAACTGCCGCGACCGTAGTGTTTCTGCTTCCAGTCGTTTGTTGGTTAAAGTTAAACGACAGGTTAATGTTTTCAGTTCTTTGCTTATCATTGGGTTTTGGACTGGAGTTACTGTTACTGCGAGTAATATTATTTGCGAGCCAGGGAGTCCAAACATAATTGAAGTTAGAAGGGTCGCTGGCAGGATCTAGTCTTAAAGGCCCTCGTCTTAGCTGCGAGGCCCATAATGCCCTTAGTCGACTTGTGAGCAAAGTGGCTATTTTATTAGCCTTTCCCCATAAATTGTTGCTCTCCATCGGATCACGACGCACGTTGTAAAGGCAGCCGCGAGCTGAAAATATACATAAAATTTAATGTATATATTCTGTGACTCATTTGTTTCTTTTTGATAAGATTTAGTCTGTTGAAGGAATTAGGACATGAGGTGTAAAATGCGGTTGATGATATTTATAATAGAGATAATTTGAATATGAAGGTTTAAAAAATTTGCTTATCTAAAAACCCAGTGATGGAATGCGGCCTATCACAAAAATAATATATATCTTACTATTTCAATGGATCTGTGACCATGAAAATATCCTAACTGGATTGCTGAATATACATATGTTTATCTTAATTGCCTAAAAATTTATTTCAGCGTAATTGAGGTTTATATCATTTGGAAAACATACTGAATTTTATTTTCCAGAACAAAAAATAGAACATTAACATTGTACACACATAAAAACATTAAATTTGAAAATAGTATTTAATTTTAGAATAAGTAATGTAAATTATAACTAATTTCTAAAAAGAAAACCTCGTAGAAAATGGTGAAATGTAGGTTAAGTGCCAAAGGAATCTCTTGAAACTTGAAGTAACAGAAGATTTCTATGGATGTCGTAAAAGACGATTAATGTACTTTTCATGGCCGGGGGACACTACATCCACCATTTCGGTTTCACACAAGACTTACAGCTGTGTGCAATAGATGAAACGTAGCGAAAATCTCATAATTTCCTTAAAACCAATTTATACTTTCTCAAATGTTTACAATATATGAATATTGCCAGATGAAAGATTTTGTTGGGTTAAGCTACCAACACATACACCAAAATCTGTCACGACGACGGGTTCTGAAAATACTTGTAAATTTTATGTTCTTTGTTTTTACCGGACCACGTATAAAATGATGTCAAAAACATCCTCTTTATGCAAATCGAACACAATACTGCGATTACTCATCCCTTTTGCCAAGGGATTCAATATTAAAATAACTTTTGGGTTGGCAAGTTATGCTAAATTATTGTCTACCGATGACTAAGGACTATATTTTAAGTTCCATTTAGAGGATACTTTCTCAAAAAGAACAAGATATAACTGTTTATTTGATTGATTCAATGGAGGAAATTATTTAGTGTGCAGAAGTAAGTGTAAGTTAACTTACTAGGTGAAGGTAAACAAGACGTAGCATCCCTCGCAGTATCCTCTTGCTTAATAGTGGCCAACCTTCTAGTTTGCCTGACATCATCAAGATCTAAATAAACCCCAATTTGTTCAAAAGCTCTTGTCATTTCACAGGTCCTTAAAGCAGAATAATATTCAGGAGGAGTTTTTTTATTCACCATCAATTCCGCTCCATAGTAACCATTGCTTAGTCCTGTGACATTACCAACGACGATTTTATAATCTCCTGCTCTATAAGCTGCCCAGGAATTAGTGCCATCTTCAATAGCTATTAAAACTTCGCTGCGTTTAGATTTTCCATCTTGCATTATAGAGTCCCATTGATTGACTCCGTCGATAGCTGTTGGTACGCTTCCTCCTGCTGCGGCCATTAGGGTCGGTAACCAATCTGATATATGCATCAGTCCTTGCCAAACCCTTGGCCTTACTGAGGACTGCCATATGAAAGCTGGAACTCGGACTCCTCCCTCCCATGGAGTGTATTTTTTTCCTCTGAAGGGTAGGTTGACACCCCAGTTCCTTAGATCTCCGACCGTTGGTGCTCCGTTGTCGGAAGCAAATACTATGATGGTGTCGTCAAGGATTCCTTTATCTGATAAAGCTCCAACTATTTTGCCGACGCTACGGTCTACGTGTGCCACGATTTCTGAAAATATTAAAATATGACTTGTCTTAGTTTTAATGGCAGAAGAATTTATAAAAACAACTAGAACATTCCATTCTCGAAAAAGTAAAATTCTGATCTTGACCTAAGTAGCGCTTTAGTAAATATTATGCATTGTGTGAATAAAAAAGAGGTTAAGTGCAAGTTTCACTAGCATTAGAAGGGTCGATTTTTATTATTTGTTGTTATAGCGGCACTGAAAATTTCAACTGCCTACCTACTATGGTTCATTCATATTATAAAACAATGCGCTGATACACAGACAGTGGAGGCTTAGTAATAGGGTTCTGTTAATTACACTTGGGCTATGGAACTCTAAAAAACAAATCATATTTCAAAATAATGTTTTGGTAGATGGAAGGAGAGGAGAAGGAGGGAGGCCTTTGCCCAGGAGTGGGACGAAACATGCTAAAAAAATAAATGAAAATAATAATAAGTAATCTCGGTCAAACATAATTAGTATATTCTACTGTAGCAGGCAAAACTTGAAACCAGTGAGATTGATCGTAGTTTCGTAGTGTACGGCAAAATCCCTTTGTGGTGATTCTCAGTATCTCTAATCCGAAAGCCGCATTTCGCAGTGCTCTCTCTAACAATACCTGGAAAAGCCTATCGTGATTCTAACAATGGAAGTCAGCATTTGGTATACTAGAACTTTGCTAGCGACTTCGTTCGGGGAAAAGTTTTCATAAAAACTTTAACTCCCTTAAATCGTATTTTGAGGGTAGTTTTAAAACTAATTATGATTTTTACTAGGTATTCATTTTGAAATGAATTTGTGCCAAGTATCAAGTACCAAGTATCAAGAAATAAGATTCTCCCATATTAACACCCCTTAAATTCGTTGTATAGTGGTAGTTTTAAAAAAACAATAATGAAAACCTTTTTTTACAAGATCTTTATTAAAGGGGTGACCAGATAGATGGTTGCAAATCAACGTCCCAAGGTGACCTTACTAGTTTCAATCCGTGTAGACAGCAATTGTAATCCATGACCTTCAACGCCCTTGGTTGGGACGCGCATTTTCCCAACCACCGTACGTGTTGGCGTGTGGTTTACATCCATGTAGTCACAACACAAACCAAACACATAAACCAAGGTCACCTTGATTGGAACGCTTGTTTGCAACTGTCTGGTCACCCTATTACATCCACGTAGCGGCAACACTAGCCAAACTAGCGTTCCAACCAAAGTCACCTTGGTTGGAACGCTAGACGGTTAGAAACCAACGTCCCAACCAAAGTGACCTTGCTAGTTTCAATCCACGTTGACAGCAGTTGTAATCCAGACCTTCAACGCCCTTAGTTGGGAGGCGCGTTTTCCCAACCACCGAATGTGTTGGCGCGTGGTTTACATCCATGTAGCCGCAACACAAACCAAACACATAAACCAAGGTCACCTTGGTTGGAACGCTAGTTTACAACCATCTGGTCACCCCTTTGATTGAGCTGAAATTGTGTATACACGTTTAGTTTGGATGACAATGCATGATTAGCTGTGTGACGTAATTTTAATCCAACATGGTGAAACACCCAATATGGTGGAATAAAACAATAATAAAAACCTTTTTTATTTATTTGGGTAACCATTTATGCTAAGTTTCAAGTATATAGGCCTAAGAAATATTGCAAATATAAATAATTTGTCCCCTCAGATATATCTACATATACAAGGAGAAACTGATTAACTGACATATCAACGCACAGCCGAAACTATTAGGATATGGAACATGGAATATTGCACAAGGCTTCCTTTTCTGACGCAGGCGAGCACTATTAAGGGGTTTTCGGAAATTCAACCTTTAAGGAAGTGAAAAGGGTGAATTCCGTTCGCATGTAAAATGTCATTCCGTGTAAGTATCCTTGTACTTGAAAGATAGCACAAATAATAACCTAAATAAAAAATAAAGGCTGTCATTATTTGTTTTAAGAACTGCCCCTAATAGAACTATTTAGGGGGTTTTAAAGATTGTATAGAAGATTCTTATTTCTTGGTTTAATAAACTTGAAACTTGACACAAAATGTAATCAAAATGAATAATAAAGACTAGCTTTATTAATTTTACAAAAGTATCTCTTAAAATATGTTTTTTATGGTAAAGTGCCAGTGGCCTATATGAGGAAAGAGCGCTTATTCAGAAATAATACAATGCATCGAAATATAAAAATGTTTCACTACTTTTTGTCTGATATCAACAATGGATTTGCTGAAAATAGATACGTATTTTTTATTGTGTACTTTCGACAAATCCGTAATAAAAAATAACAATGGAGATTTGGATAACTTAATAGATATTTATCCTAAAAATATACCAGCCTAATATTCGTTTTTTTTATTTTTTTCTTTTAATTTTGTCTTGCAACACTCCCAGTCACCGGGACCAGATAACCTCGTGAAACTATAGTAACCAGATGCATCCAGTCAGATTTCTGTTTGGAAGCTGATCGCAATACAGTTAGGAAAAGGTTATTGCTTTTTTGTTTTAGGTCATTCAGTGCATCCGAAGGTTGCCTGGTAGATATCGCTGTCGTCATGTCGATAAGATTGCCCTTGCAGTCATGCTATTTACAATAACAAAGAAGTGGTGGGACAATTAAAAAAGTATCCATACTTTTATGCATACTAATATTGTATAAGCGAAAGTAACTATGTCAGTTTGTCGATATGTCCGTCTTTCTGTCAGTCTTTTAGTTGCCTCTTCTCTTTTTAACGGCTTAACGGATTTGGATGAAATTTGGCACATAGGTAGACCATGTCCTGGATTAGGTCATATGGCTTTTTTATCCTGAATGTATAATCCCTTGGGAATATCTTTCACGACGAATTGTGACGACTTCCACACGAAGCAAGTGAAACCGCTGACAGAGGCCAATATGCTAGCTATACATCTGACTGGCCTATTGGTCTATTGATTGGTGGCCTCGACTGCTATGCTGGAGGTCGTGGATTCGAATCCCACCCAAGACAAATGTTTGTGTGCTGAGCACGATCAATTGTGTCTGGGTTTAATTTAGCTGTAATATGTATATCTTAATCAATTGTCTAGTACTCATGGCACATGCTCTGCTTAGTTTAGGACTAGATGGCGTTGTGTGATATTTGCGGAATATTATTATTATCTATCTCATTACCTGCATAGTTTTCTGTTATAATTGGCGAAAGGAGATTTTTTGACTGAGGAGTACAGCGGCTGTAACGATGCACTCTTATTACCGGCGTATCATATACTATGGAATATTAAGGCTATAATATTGTTCGGAATAGTGACTGTGGCCCTGGACCGCAAAGGGCAACTGAAGGACCACAAGTAGGTGTCAGTAAAAGTTTGATACTCTCTCTAGCTTCATTCAGAGCGAGAGGAGTCTTTTGATAATTGCCCACGTAAAAAGAAGAAGAATTGGTGATGTTGAGAGTGTTTAGCTGAGAAGCATTGTGACATTTGTAATGCTCCACCATTATTATCAGCATGTGGAGGGATGTGATCCACACGTAGGATAGTATGTGTGTGTATTATACATTACCTGCATATAATTTTCTGTTAGAACTGGCGATGTGAGAATTTTTGACTGAGGAGTACAGCGGTGGTTGTAACGCTACACCATTATTACCAGATTGTAGAGCGTTGTGCGTCACGTATAGGAAGGTCGAAGGTAATAGTATGTGTGTGCAACATTACCTGTATGTAATCTTCTGTTAGAATTGGCGATGTGGGAATTTTTTACTGAGGAGTACAGCGGCGACTATAACGCTCTACAATTTTTGCCAGATTGTTGAGCGTCGTGAGCCAAATGTAGGTAGGCAGATGGTGATAGTATGACAATATGTGTGCAACATTACCTGCATATAATCTTCTGTTAGAATTGGCGATGTGGGAATTTTTGACTGAGGAGTACAGCGGCGGCTGTAACGCTCCACCGTTATTGCCGGCGTGTGGAGCGTTGTGCGTCACGTGCAAGAACAAAGGCTGCGTCGAGTTGTGATAGTGGATGACTGTGGAATAAACATTATTTATTTATTTATAAAACTTCATGAAACACAAACGCACAAAGGCGGACATAATGCTTAGTAGACATTGTCTATCAGTCAACATAGCAAGTGCATAAAAAAGCAAATATTATACAAAACAAAAGTACAAAAGTATATGTACGATATGTATGTGTAGTTAAAATAGATACATATAAATTTATAAAGCAAAAGGGTCTTTGAGAAGACTCAACTATTTGTTTCTTTTTTATATAGACAATATTACAAATGATGAGCAAATAAGTACTAGATATGGTGTTCCTCAGGGAAGCATCCTGGACCCTACCCTATTTCTGATTTATATTAAAGATTTGTGTAATTTAAATATTCAACAAGGCAAAATTGTTTCATATGACTATGACACGGCCTTAATATTTGCCGCTAAAACCAGTAGCGAATTGTACTAATACGCTCAATTAGGTTTCAATACTGTGACTAACTGGCTTCAAAGCAATTTACTAACTTTAAATGCTGACAAAATTAAATATATATTCACTTTGACATGCGCAAGCCTCAATCTAAAATTACTAACCCTCATCTGTATGCCTATGAGTGTAGATTACGCCCAACCAGCATGTGTGATTGTTCTTTTATCCTCAAAACATGCGTCATTAAATATCTAAGGGTTGTAATAGACGAAACGCTTACTTATAAACCACACATTGAAAGTCTGGTTAATATAGTGCGCAAATTAATAGTTGTTTTTAAAAGATTGAACAATAGCAGATTCTAAATTGTTCACAATTTATTTGGGCCTACTTGTAATTCAAACTTGCTTTACTTTTTGGGGCGGAGCACTTAAAACCCACGTATTGCTTAAAAGAGTTCTGCGAGCAATTTAGAAGTAATTTTATTTAAAAGTAGCCAATTTCCTCTCCTTTCTCTAGCTTACAGACTTGCTATACAAATCCTGTAGCGTGCCGACTGTCCGCCAGCTCTTCATAATGCACTTGGTATTAAAACAGCATACGACGCTTTGCTGTAACGCCGAAATTACTAATAAGAGACGGAATGATATTGCATGCCATTCTAGTGTATCCTCAAAATATGTAGCAGCTGTATGCAAATAAAACCCACCATACCTTTTAATATTTTTTAATTTAGTTTCGTTCTTCATTATAGTCATATTGAATGTTAATTTATTTATCTTTGTTTCTAATTTTAAGCACTTTCTTCCTTGAAGTTTACCCTAGTTCATGCAAATAAGCAACTATCTTCTTTTTAATATTTAAGATATTGTATTGTAATTGTGTCCTATTTTATAAATTAAACGATTATTATTCGTATAGGAAATAATTCCGCAACTTCCGCTTAAATATATCAATATACATTAAAGCTATTTTGGCCGTCTGATCGGTTGAGATTGATTGATACGTTTATTCATTTGATTGTTGATAATTATTAATTAAAGAAGAAGTTGGAAGAAGAAAATATGCTGCGCCAATCTCAAATAAGGCGTATAAAAGCAGAAGGATGTTATACACAACTAGATATAGGCAAAATAATTTAATAGACATAATGATGTAAATATACATTTTTCTCATGATTAATTTGGTCAAATGACGTCTACCGCTGGACATACATGATTAAGGAACTGTCACAATGAGCTGTCTTACACCAGCCACTTCCAGCTGTTTCTAGCGACCTTCAACAGATCAACATTGGTTTCCCAAGAGGTAACCCCATCTTATAGTTTAGTTATACATTAAATATAGGTCATCTGTGTTAAGTGTTATAGAGGACTTTCGAAGTATTGTACCAGATCTTTATATGGATAGTAAAGCAACCACTAAGTGAATGGAGCTCAGATAAAGACATTGCAACAGCTAGTGGGCCACGGGATATCGAAGGACTCAACAGAAAATTTAACAGTGGATAAAAACGAAATATTATTGTTTGAATGAAGATACAAGCTACTGCTGATATTATGATTGGCACTCTTGATCTATCTCTTGTAATTTTTTTGGTAGGATTTTTGCCAGCCAAACAATAGACCCGAATCGCAACACTTAAAAATATTGAATTCAATCAAATTTTGAATTACATTGAGTAATGGATATTTGCATGATTGCAGTAAGTTCTAACCATACTGTATGGGTTAATATTGCAATCATGGAGGTACGTTCCATACCTAAATGAGTGTTGCAGCACGTCACATTACACCATTCGTTCCCAATTTTTAGTACCTATTGAAGATGAAATCTTGCGCATTTCCATCGTTATTGAATTTATAAAGACTGTTGCAAAAGGCTATACAAAACACAGTGGCATTGTAAATGAAACTTCTGTGTAAACTTACTTTTAACTGCTTTCTCGGTGAGTGCGTCCACAATGTACCGTTGCTCGCACTCTTGTGGTGTTGCATCATCGTACAGATCTAGACCGAACAATCGTCGTCCATTCGGCCACTGCGAACAAATTGTAAAACAGTAGTTTAATAATTAACTTAACATTTTATTCTTGCAAAAAAATAGTGCTTTAAACCGTTCACTTCATATTACTTTCACGTCTAACAAAACGTGACTGCATATCCGCGTTGCTTGGCCTTATAAAATTTCATGGCTCGGTTGCTGGGTGTCCACACCTAATTACCTACATCGACGAGCCTTTTGTAGTCCCGCCAAATGTCGTTAACTCACCGTTTCGACTTTGTTGTACGTGTAATAGTCTACGAAGCCGCCTCGCATGCCGTAGTGATGGTCGTAGCCGCGAGACATCGGGAGGTACTCGGGTTTGGACATGCCCACGTGCCATTTTCCCACCAAATGAGTTGAGTAGCCCAAGTCTTTCAAGTATGATGGGAGAAGACGCTCCTTAACTGGTATGCCCCTATCTTCAGAGTTGAATAAAGGCTGGCCGTGCATACCTGTGAAAATAGGAAGGAAACCGTCACGCCTCTTGTTTGATGCAATTGAGTAAATTAACACAACATTTAAGTAACCGTTTTAAGTAAGATTTTATTGTGTGACGATATTATTAAATGTCTATTATAATGACAGACCATTTTGAAACAGTGGAATGGTTCCTTACAGCCACTTATTGTAATCAACTCATTTCACATTTCCGATTGCAAAGTGTTCCGAGTGATATATTTTATTTAAAAAGGTCTATTGCAGTAAATCATTTGCTGCAATAGAACTTTTATAGAAAATAGAGGCATTGAAAGATGTGTCAAAGGTCTCAGCGTTAACAAATCGCGGTTTAAGTAGGTAATCAATTATAAGTAGGTAATTATTGGCGTCAACGTGCCTCACGCGATCGCGCGGTAAGCGGCCGCACTCAGTGGTAATCACTGTTGTGTCCATCAAGTGATGGAAATCATTGTTATTAAAAGAGTATTCATTTTATCAATTTATTCTGAAACTTTAACCTTTATTATTAATTTTCTTGGTATATTGGTTTTTCTACTCTAAGCTATTGAAATCTCATAATTCGTTATTGCAATGAAAGTTTTGTCGTTATTCTATTTTTTTTTGCCTATATTATCCGACCGATATATAAACATTGCCACATATCATTACACTTTTCCCAATGCATTTCCTTGTAAACGCCTCATAGTCACCACGGCCACGCTAACATTTCCTAGACAACCCTAATCCATTTATAAATAGCGTATACATTAAAAATTATATCACGTAGTAAATATATTGTTGTAGTATTAACGACCGGTGTAAAACAAGGGGTTATGAATGAAGTAATTAAAGTTATAAAAATTACAATATAATTGCCGAAAGCCCTAGTTTTGCGAAAGCGTACCTACACAAAATTGCGTACAGCACGACCGAAGGTTAACAGCTCTCATTTGGTCGTTTGCCTTCGACAGTATTACACTTTCTTGAATGGAAATTCGTGCAGCTTTACAAATTAATTAGATTAAAAAATATAATGTTGACTGCCTTGGTCGACACACAAGTGCGACTGACAAGCTCCTGAATTGGCTAGCGTGCAGCGTTCGAAATTGGGCTGTGTGCTTAAGATATTTTTAGTAACGGCCAAAGTCTAGATTGATTATAGGTACCTAGTTGATGGTAATAGAATCATTCACAGTCTTCAACATGATAGCAAAATGTTGCTTTCTACAGATTTTCCAGCTTCACGAAATACATGAATTCATCTAATATTTACATTATTAATTTGCAGTACACCGCAGACTCCCCCCTTTTTTTATTTCAAATTCTTAAATTCCACCCTAAGGTTGTCTGGTAGATATCGCTGTCAGCGATAAGACCGCCTTTGTACCCATAGATTTAAGTAAGTGTAAAAGTTTTTGTTACTATTTTGGTGTACAATAAAGTTTATTCTATTCTATTCTACATGCATAACATATAATCATTCATTTGACTGGCCTGTTGGTCTAATGGTTAGTGGCCCTGACTGCTATGCTGGAGGTTGTGGGTTCGATTCCCACCCAGGACAAATGTTTGTGTGATGAGCACGATCATTTGTTTTGTGTCTGGGTGTAATTTATCTATATATGTATGTATTTAGAAATATATAAGTATGTTTATCAGTTGTCTAGTACCCATAACACAAGCTCTGCTTAGCATGGGACTAGACGGCGTTGTGTGAAAGTTGTGGAATATTTTATTATTATTATATTATTATTATTATTCTTACCCAACCGCATGGGATATTTCCCGGTGAGCAATGCTGTTCTCGCAGGCGTGCAGATTGCTTCGCTGTAGTAATGTTGCAGAATGACACTCTGGTACGCCAGGGAGTCGATATTAGGAGTCAGAATCTGATCTGACCCATGGAATGATACGTCATTCCAGCCCTGTGAAAGATGTAATTATTTTTATTATCCACTGAAATCTGAAATGGAATGGAATGTATTTATTTCTGTCCGCGACTTTGCCCGCGGCATAGTAGAAAGTACATATCCTATGTCACTCATTGATGAAGTAGTATTCTGCTGATAAAAGAATTTTTAAAATTGGTTCAGTAGTTTCAGAGATTACCCCCTACATACAAAACTTACTAATTTTACCTCTTTATAATCTTCTAGTATATGAAAAGCTCGTGTCACAGTGTTCGTTATTAAACTCCTCTGAAACGGCTTGACCGTTTTTTATAATTTATTTTATGTATATTTGGTAGGTCTTTTTTTGTGGTGGGAAATCATCTAATGACATCCACCACTCTTGAGCGGAGCAAGAGCTAGTGTCAGACTTTTACAGACTAAAAACCCACTCCTGTTCCTTCGTTGCCTTTCGCACCAGGGCCGAATTCAGAATCAGACCCTTGGCCCCAGTAGACTCCGACCGTGCTGGGCCCCTACAGTTTGCTGACACGCGCCGTCGACGACTTGGACTCGGTTCGGACGGTTACTGGACGGTCGGACGGCGAGCTACCCATTGCTCGCCGTCCACAAGCCCGCGCCTACGGTGGCCGGAAATCGTGATCGGAATCCGAATAGATCGTTACCTTCAACCCCAATATTTGTCTTTGATAATTTATATGGCAGAACAACGTTTGCCCAGTCAGACAGTATCAGTGATTTCTAGATAAATAGATACAGATACCGGCACGGTTCTTGAGCGCTGACTTCTACTTTTCTGCTTGCGCAGAAGCACGCAGAAGTGAAATATCGGGTATCTTTAGTGATATGAAAAGTGATGCGGGGGCGCGGAATGTAATACTTGTGCAGTGATTGGATTGCCGATGTGTACGATGCGCAAAGCGATTCCAGCTCTTTCACCGGGCCCTCAAGATTCGTTCCGCTATCTATATTACCTGATTTATTATATCAATGCTATGCTACAATTCAGTGGTAACGTTCGTTTATACGGGCCTAGACTTCTGGCACTGAAATTCAATAAAATGCGAGGCCAAATACTGGTTTTATTACCACTAACTTACGCCCTACTTTATAGACTGATACCGTTCATAAAATGACCTAGCAAACAGTATCACTAGAGAACATAAACTCTCTCTCTCTCCAGCCAGAATTAGACTACTAAAAGCCTTAAAGATAAATTATCCACACAATTAGCTACTCGGTCATTCGGCCTTTACATCTGACTTGAGTAGTTGAGGCCTCATGAGCTGATCTTCCGTCTGCCACGAGACAATACTGAAGTGATCTTAAAGCGTATAGTCCCTTGAACATCTGGCCGGAATTAAATGGCCGGCCAGCTACGCCCGCATAGAGCCCCGCTGATCTTCAAATTCATTTTCTTTGCGAAATATTGATTGATTTACGTGTACATTCCAAAGAACACTTGACCAGCAATTCTTTTGTGTAAACATATTTCTAGAGATCAAAGAGATAAAAGAAGTAGGAAAACAAGTGAAATAAAAAACTTTTCACAAAAAAAGTAACCGACTTCACTAAAAACAACACTAAAACGATCAAAATAACTTTAATTTCGGAGGTGTTAAAGAAGCAACAAATAATGCCGAGGAACATTTTTAATTTTTAAAAAAAAAATTTTTTCGCACTTTTTTGTTGCGATACACTTATAGCCAGAGTACTTGGAGTGTTTGGGTTAATTGTAATTGTCATGAAAATAATCATGATAATGACAATTACAATTAAGCCAAACACCAACTACTGCATTGTTTTATTATGAAGTTCCCGTGTCCACCTTCCACCTTCCGGCTCCATCATCAGATCATTTTGATAGTACCTTATAGCTAAAGTGTATCTCACGACAATTCCAATAAGCTTAAACACGCCTAGGTTGCATTGATTAATTACGAAGTTCCGGTGCCTATCTTCCGGCTCCATCAACATCATCAGAATACTTCGATGATACCATTTTCAACATAACTATTCAGAACCATTTATTTATTTGTATTGTCATAATCGCTTAACTATCTTCATTGTGATATCTATGCATGAGTATGAAGTTTCGTTGGCCATTTCTGGTCGTCTTCATTAGTTTCACTACATCAAATGTTATTTTTTGACTATTTACAGTCAAAAAATATCTGTGAGTTCTGAGGTAAGAAACATTAAAAATTAAAAAAAAAACGATATGATAACCTCCTTCTTTTTTTGGAAGTCGGTTAAAAATACCATGTTGTTAAAACATTTTTTTTTACTAAAGTATTAGTCTTGCGAAAAAAACATATTTTGGTAATGTTTTACATGAATCTATATAAACATATATTTTTTGCAAACCTATTGACCGAAGAGTAAGTAGGCTTCACAAAGTCACTGTTTTATAGCACTGCTCGGGAGTTAGGGCCTTAATCAGCTAACCACTTATGACAACGCGACCGGTCTAAGGGCGGAATTCACCAATAAAACTAATCGCGTTTTAACGTTTGGCTCGCATATTCGCGTTTAGCCGCTGTCACTAGTATAACTTGTCTGTATTTTTCTATTGTTGTATTTTTACCGGTGTTTTTATCGGTGAATTCCGACCTTAGAGAGTACTTATCAGTTTATCTCGGATCCTTCTTTTAGATACATTGACCAAAGATAAAAAAAAAATCACTGATATGCAAAAAACCATAACAAAAAAAAAATTGAATAAATCTTTCGATATAAATATAAACACTATAAATCTAATTTGAAATAGAGATTAGAGATAATTATATTGATAACAACCGTAACATAATCATGATAGTGTTACGCACGCGAAGATAATCGAGTCAAAGATAACCGGATCAATGACAGTGTAACAATAAATTCATGGCCAATGAAAAAACAACGTGGTCAATGAAATACAGAACTATTAAGAAATAATGATAGTATTGTTTCTTTTCAATCGCTAGAGCGTGAAATTAGTCATGCAGTTATGAATGTAATGTAATATTTAGATATGGTAATGCAATATATAATATACTAGTGCTCTGTGAGACTATTTATAAATTAAATGCGGTTTCTGAAAAAGTTAATCGTGGTTTTGGTATTGAATGGTCTGCTAGACAGCACAACATCCATCGTAGGCGCGGGCTTGCGGACGGCGAGCAATGGGTAGCTCCCCATCCGATCGTCCAGTAACCGTCCGGACCGAGCCCAAGTCGTCAACGGCGCGTATTGTTCCACGCGCGCCTCAAGGAGATGTCAGCAAACCGTAAGGGCCCAGCAGGGTCGAAGCTTCGGCCCTGGTATGATAGGCAACGATGGACCAGTAGTAGGTTTTAAGTCAATAAAAGTCTGACACACCCTCGCGCTTCGCCTAAGAGCGGGGGATATCATTGGATAATTTTACCCCCAAAAAAAAAGACAGCAAAACATAACCTGACTTTTTAAATCCGTTTCTTTGGATTTTCACGTACACAATGTATTTCAGATAAAACTACTTATAAATAAATAATAATTGTACCTACTCATGGCAGCTCTTAACATATTTAGAGACGTATTTGTGAAGCATCTCTTATTATATAGTAGTCGCAAGTATACCTACTTATTAAAGTAATACAATACAGGGCCTCAATTGATTTCATAATTATTGATTTGGACAAGTTTGGTAATCTACTAATATAATGGCGTCACTATGACTTTCCAATAGTCAACCACTGGCACTTCATTGAAAGAAATTGCATAGAATAGTAATCTCGTACATAATGAATGACAAATGAATATCTGACGTATGCAATAATCTGCTAAAATTTTGACAGTTCTTTTGATCAGTGACCTACCATTACAACGTCATTGTGCAATCATTGCTTTTAGTAAGCTCGATATTATAAATGACAATGTGATCGTGTTGGAATGACGAATTTGTAAAAATAGCAGACTTGGATCCCAGGCCTGAGGACAAAAGTGCTTGCACTAATGAAAATTGCACAGTTACATTTTAAACTCAAAGCAAACCGAGTAGTTGATTAAGGTATTTATCGCACGAAACAGCGGTTGCCTGCCATTCCCACTGGTAAAGGTTGAAATACGACAGATTAGTAAATGGGCGTACTAAACGACCGCCGATACAGAACAATACGGCCCCGACGATGGGGACCGATACGGTGTCAACCGAATGCGGTTTTACGAACTTTAAAAATAAACATACTTAATTCTATCTCCATTTACATTTTTACAACCAGTTTTATTGAATAACAAGAAATTTGTATCTAGTCTGAGCATATCGATTGCACTTTTTTGATTTTATTTGGATTTACATTGAAACTGTGCCGAAGAACTTATTTTATTTTTTTCTGTTTGAAGTATCTGTTAATTTGTTTATTGTGCAAGCCTACCACAGTGTTGTCTTTTTTAACCCAAAGGTTGACTGGTAGAGATTGCCTTGTTGCATTAAGTCCGCCTATGTATCACTACTGTACATGAAGTTTAAATAAATAAGGACCAACATATTTTTACAATTATATCAGCCATGTCTGTTAATTTCAGTTACATCATTTAAAAAGATATTAAAGTGTAACAAGGAAAATAGTCTACTAACAAAAAATATGCTCAAAAACTAGAATTTGAATGTTATTCATCCTATATTTCAGTGAATGCTCATCGTACCGGAATAATTTTATTCAAACAAGTTTCCAAACTTATTCTTCCCGGCCATTTGCTCGGTTCAGGTGAGATGTCTTTTTTGAGCCTTTGCTGAGCAAAATAGGAATAATAAAACTTCGAACCTGTTTTTAGCAAAAACTTTTGCTGGAAAATTAAGTGCGGATCCAGCATTTCTTCTTTTAACATGGCTGTAGCATAACCCGGCCTATAACGTACCTTAGAATTCTATTTGACAGGGAATAGGACTTAAAATATCACATATTCTTGTGTGTGTCATGCACGTGTCCTCACGTTTTCGTTCACTGCTTTGAGGGCAGTGATATGTCATAAACGACACAAAATAAAGTGCAAAGGCTTGGTAAATCGGAGTCGTATTCACTGAGCCACCACTGCTCTCTAAAATAATTCATTCATAAAGAACTAGCCTTTGCCCGCGGCTTCGCCCGTATACATAAAATATAGCCTATGTCACTCAGGAATAAAGCAGCTTTCTATACTCGATGAACAATTTTTCGCAATCGGACCAGTACTTTCAGAGATTATCTCCTCTCCAAACAAAAAAACAAACTTTACCTCTTTATATATTCATATTCTTTATTGTACACCACAATAAGTTACAAAATATGTGGATATCAGAGTTCATCTATATAAAAATATAAAAGGAGAAACTGACTGACTGACATATCAACGCACAGCGGAAAATACTGGGAGTAGGAACGTGAAATTTTGCACAAGGCTTTCCTTCATAATGTAGGCGAGGATTTTCCAAAATTCACCTCCGAAAGACAAAAAACTGGGGTCCAAAGTTTGTATGGAGGAGTACTAGTATCAAATAAAAATACTCAGCTACCAACTGGAAAATAACAAAGGCTTCTTAAAAAGCACGGCGTTTCGTAATGGACTACTGTCAGGTATGTATGTATGTCACACTATTATGCATAGATGTGAATTTCTAAACAATAGTAGGGCAGATATGATTTGGCCCCTGAAGGTCAGTGACCTACATAATAATTTGTTGTACTTTGAAGGTCAATAAGTCCTACCAGGTTCTTACCGACTGTATGATTATATTTTTTCATTTAGGTCTTAAATAAAACACCTTTCAATTTTGTTACCTAATTCAATTTCAAGTATAAACAAAATTGATTGTAAACTTTTTTTGTCACATAATTAATCAGTTTTACATACAATAGGCAATAATTACGTAGCTAGAGTTATTTAAACACTATCGCGTGTTAAGTGTTACTTGGTGTCCTGATAAGGCTGCGGGCGCAAAGGGCAACTGAAGGACGCAGGTGGTTTTTAATTAGTAAAAGTGTTTTTTTTTTAGGTGAGAAAACCATCTAATGACAAATCTCACTCTTGGGCGGAGCCGTAGATAGTGTCAGAATTTTACTGACTAAAAACCCGCTCATATGCCTTCTTTGATTTCATCCCGGGGCCCCGGACTTCGCTTTCACACTACCAGTGGAGTCAGTAAAAGTGTGACACGCCCTCACGGTCCACCCAAAACGGGAGAAGTTATTTGATTAATTACCAATTCGAAAAAATGTCTAAGGTCTCTCTATCCTGTACTTTCTTACTGTTTCACATTAAATAAACTTGATGAACAATTATTCAAAATAGCCTCCAGACTAATTTAATTAATTTTACTTTTTCACTATTTTACAGTGAGCGACCTCCGTAACTCAGTTTTTGGAAGATAAGGTACCTAACGAAATTCTGAAATTCTTAAGCCTTGAACACACTTGGCACAAGGTTTTGGCATAAAATTCGAATTTTACGACAAGTTCAGAAATGTAGCAAAAATATTCCAGTAACATGTGCCTGGCCTGGTACAATTCACGAAATATGTAAGTATTCCATCTTGCGTATTCTATCGGTTTCCATCTTGCATAGGTACTTTTGAGATGATAATTCGACGTCAATATGATTTTATTTTTATTATAATTGCATTGAAAATAAGGATGTGTATAGCGTCTTTCATTAGTAACTTTTTGGAGGGTTTGGAACTAACACGTTATAAATAAACACCTTAAACACTAATTTGAGTTTTAAAATAGAGAATATTGCCAGTTGAAATTAAAATGGTTTTCGGGCCGATAAGCGAAAGTAATTTTATATATTTACTGGCTGACTCAGTAAACGCTATTCTGCCATATAAATTAGGGGTACGACCTAATCTCAGACTTACCAAATATACACAAAAAAAAACATAATAATTGGTCAAGCTGTTTCAAAGGAGTTCGATAACAGACACTGCGACACGAGTTGTTTATTATTAGTTATAATTGGATAGGAATAAATCGTACAGGTAAATAATCCTGAAAGATGGAGTTCCTGCATAATAAGCAAACAATATTATATTAGGATTAATTTTAACAACTAAATTACTTTGCACCAATTAACCGGTTTAACTTTAGATTCATATTTTACTTACTTTGTTATCTCTAATTGCAAGAAATAAAAGGCTTTTTTATTTATTTATTTTATATTACAGCTCAACGCGCGTAAGACTTTATTATTTCCGATCTTCACACTTCCCTTAGTCTGCGATTAATACTAATAAACATAATATAAACTTATTAATCAAAGTAAGCTCATTTAACTCGGTTTATTCATAGTATTATATAGTAGATATTATTTACTTTACTAAATTATTTATTTACATATAAAAATCAAAACATAAAATTGTTGGCCCATCGGTATCGAAAACAGGATTCAAGCACCAATTGTGAGGCGAGGAATCTTCTCATAATACCATTCCTATCCAGGAGTATTTCTGAATTAAGCCCTAAGGCGAGCTGCCTAACGAGAGCCTCCTGAAGTGTTGTAGAAGACCCATCAGCTGGCGTGAAAATTGGTACATTGACCGCCGAAGTACAGTTCATTGTCATGTCATTTAAATAACTTCGCGAGCCTAGTATACCGTCAGTTTTTTGGCTAATTGAGAATTAACACTGCCAACTACCACCACGCACTACCTGCGTTTTCTCCTTCTCTGTTAAATCCATCCAAATATTGTCTGTAAAAAATCGCTTTTATCGATAAGACCTCCTAATGTTACACCGTAATTATTTTAAGCTCCTAATATTTTTTATGATATACAATAAAGTAAGTAAATAACTAGATAGTATATAGCATTCAATAAGTAGTATATAGTATACATCTAACATAATCATGTAATAAATTTATTTAAATTAAAGTGTACTCGTGTAGATTTTTTATTAAACTGTATAGTTTAATTTTGAGTAAAATTGTGCCTAAAACGTATCTACAAAATAATTATGTTTAAAAATGTTATGATTATAGCGTGTTGCTTCTTCTATATTTTTTTAAGGATGGAAATAATCAATATTTTTCTCACTCTAGGGTGGAGCGAGACATAATTACTGGCTAAAACCCACATGTTCCTTGATTTGGGCTTGCGGACGGTGAGCAATGGGTAGCCCGCCGTCCGACCGTCCGGTAACCATCCGGACCGAGCCCAAGTCGTCGACGGCGCGTATTGTTCCACGCGCGCCTCAGGGCGAAACCAGCAGATCGTAGGGGCCCAGCAGAGTCGAAGCCTACTGGGGCCATGGGTAGTGTGAAAACGAAACCCGGGGCCCTGAGACGAAGGAACAGAAGTGGGTTTTTAGTCAGTAAAAGTCTGACACTATCTCTCGCTCCGCCCAAGAGCGGGATTTGTCATAAGATGATTTTTCCACCCAATAAAAAAAAAACATGTTCCTTGATTTACCGATTGCGTTTTATGACCACGGTAACTCTTTCTATATATTGGATTTACTTATTAGAATGTCATTTAACTAACCGTGCCATGTCATTCAAGCCAAATATCAAAGCAGAATTCAAGCTTTGAAATAACTATTTTATAAATTCAAATGTACCTAACTAATAAGACAAGTTAAATAAAAATATATGACAACTAGACTTACTGTATATATTCTAATTACTGTAAACTTTTACGTTCTAATAAACCTTTATTGTTCAAATTAAAATAAAATAACTTGTAAAAACAAATATTATTTACCATATCATCCACCATGATGAAAACAATGTGTGGTGGCCCCTGTCGGTACGCTGAAATCATGGTTGATATCATCGCCAAGATGATCCACCACTGCTTCCTGAAAAAACAATAGTTTTTCACAAGTTTACACAAAAATCTCTTCATTTATCTATTCTTAACTATATCGATTGCATTCCCATCAGGTTGACAATAGTTGCCTATAATAAATTCAACATTTGGGAAGTAGCAGTAGAAGTAGTAGTTGTAATTTCTACAAAACCACCCCGGTTTCAATTTTGCCTCATCATCTTTACTTTCGTGTACCGGGAGACGCAGTGTTGGAAGGCCTCCCACAAAGTGAACCGATGACTTGATGAGGGTCGCGGAACTCCGATGGAGGCGAGACGCACAGGGTCGGTCGTAGGACGCTTGGCGGAGGCCTATGACCAATAGTGGACGTATTTCGGCTAAAATGATGATGATGTTGATGATCTTTACTTCAGTAGAATTGAAATAAAAAATGCCATTGACCCGTTAAACACAATTTAAATAAGACTAATTTATCTTTAATTTATACTATAACTTATCTTTAAAATTAAAGTAACGAGTTCTTCACGTAAAGTTCTAGTTTATGAAAATTCAAAAAAATAGATAACATTAGTATGGACACATTCCGCCAATATCTTAAGAATTTGAACTTGAAATTTTAGCCTGAAAACCGGTCAAACTTTACATTATTGAAAGGCTCGCGTTTCATCTCTATCTCAGACTTTGGAGCTTCTACTCAATACTACGCACTAATGTACTGGACATTAGTGCCGATGACCCTCTTGGCTCGTTTTTTAATAGACTTAAAAGCATCAAGTTGGTATTTAGCAGATCCGTCCCGGCTGTGAGAGCAGTACTCCATGCATGAGCGAACTTACGCATTCTAGAGGTTGAGCCGCTGGTCCGCCGTGAAATACCGTATCATCTTGGTTAGGTTAGGTTATCCCTAACTTTCTGACAGCCAGTTGAGGTGTTGCCTCGTTATAAGTAAAAATTGTAGGTAGATGTTAATTTTACATCACGAAGCTCAAGATAGTCGGACATCAGCATGGTTACAACTTTTAAAAATGGAGCGAGTAGTAATTAGCTCCTTTTAGCAAAAAAAAAATCAGGCCTAGGTTTTAGCAACATTGAACTGTGATGCTAGGTCACATCCAATTCAGAGACAGATTTCAAGGTTAAGTTCAAGTGCTCGCTCAACCAAAAGCCTATCGGAAAGTATGAATCTTTGACCTAATAGCTCGTGCGTTGAACACGTATCCCTCATCACCTATTCTGTCGTTTACAAACCCAAAGATACCGGGTTTTCGACACCATTATTGTGCAGCAAGAACAATGTTAGCCGAGAGTATCGACCCCTGAGGAACCCTGGTATTAATAGACAATCGCGGACCAGCGGACCAGCAGCCTTCGATGACCACTCATATGGACTGATCTCTTAGGAAGCATGCAATCCAAGGACAGAATCATGTGGATAGACTGGATGGAAGCTTGTTCTCGTGGTAGAAGGTTTTCGTGTTAGACCCTGTGGAAAGCTTTCCGAGACCCTTCGGTTACCTGTGAAAATTTTTTGCGAGAAAAATAGAGATTAACCAGTTTGCTTTCTCCTCAGCGGTTTGGGCCAGCGACCCATTGGATCTATACAAGTAGCGAGGGACAGCTCGAAGTTCGATTTGCTGACATCTCCTTGAAGCGCGCGTGGAACGGTAGGTACGCGCCTTCGACGACTTAGGCTCGGTGCGGACGTTTACCGGACGGTCGGACGGCGAGCTACCCATTGCTCGCCGTCCGCAAGCCTGCGCCTACGGTGGCTAGAGATCAGGATCGGAATCTCGGCGGCTGGGGCGTAAGGGCCGTTCCCTCGCACGTACGGCCGCCTCCTTTGCTAACATTACTGCTTCGCAGAAGGAGGCGACAGCCTGCCACTCCTCCTCGCTCCAGACCATGGCCTGTACCAAGGCCCGGTGCGAGAGATCGTTGCTGCCGATCGCTCCCACGAAGACACGACGGTGCTCTGTCCAAGCGGGGCACACTTTTACTGTAAGCTCCACCGTGTCCTCCGGGCGGTCTACACAAGTTCGATTCACGTAACTTAGCCTCTCTCGCTCCAGACAATGGCCTGAACCAGGACCCGGGGTGAGCCGACCGTTTTCAAAGGGCACGGTGGTGTTCCACCCAAGAGGGTACATCTCATAATATGCTCCACTATGTCCTCTGGGCGGTCCGTTCAATGATGACACCCGGGCGTTTCTTCGCCTGAATCCGAAACCAATCTAGATTAGTTGTCAGCAGAGGGTCCAAACAATTAGTTGTGTGCATTGCCCCCTGGACCAGTTGGTTAAGATTTATAGCTAGCACTAGCTCTTGCGTCTCTCGTCCAACACGGTCTGTGCGCTCCAACCAGAGCGGAAGAAGTTATTTAATGATTTTCAGACAGAAAAAAGATTTTGGGACTACACTTCAAATGATGATGATTTAAACTATTAGGTACAGTAATGTGTCACCCAAGGGCCTCGGAAAGTACTGTTCCGTTTAAAAAAATACCTTCACTGATAAAAAAAAACTGCCTTTATCTACTATCGCTGAATTTTATTACGGAAATACGGATAGGCTACGGTTTGTATTAAAAACCGCATAAACACTAATGTTAATAAAAAAAACAATAAAAGATCTTATAACAATCGCTTATCAACAACATTTAGAACATGCGTGATTTTATTGACCTGTTTCAATAATTAATTTATGCATCTTCATTGATACTTCATTGGTTGCATGCCTCCTTACAATCCATTTACTTGCATTATTAAGACTTTTAGGCAATTATACGTATATTATGTTAAAAACTTTTGTGTAATGCTACAGTGCTCCTACTAGAACCACTTTTTATATTGCAAAATTATCAATATTTAGATTACTTAATTCTTATTCAGAGTTAAACCGCAGAGAGTTAAATGCAGTTCGCTTTACAGTAAATTATTTTTTATTTGTTGAAAATTTGGCTAGAAACTGGCTGGACCTGTTCCATCATAGGTCAAAGTCCAGATTAAATCAAAGTGCTAGCTAAATTAATTATGCTTTACGTAATACTGGCTATCTGTTTATTATTTATTGTTCTATTGACATGATAACACACTGGTTCGGTGTTTCTGAAAATAAGTGTAGGTAAATGTAAACACCATGTAGCTATCATTAGTTTATTTTTTATAGCTATTCGAATGAACGTCGGGCTTATCCATTTTATAGCAAAACTTAGGTTTTACTCAAGCCTGACATCGCTCACAGCTCCACCGACTTCTCTATTCTAGTGCCAATCCCCGTATTCCTGTGCCATCCGCATCCGATTCCACCCGCGATGGTAATTATGACGTCTGACGTCTGACTATAGTGTAATGTCCAATTTTTTTTCCTGACCTTGGATTAGGAAGATACAATATAATATATAATAAAAATCTCAAAATTTAAAAATGTCTCACAGTGGTAAACATAACAAAGTGTTAACTAATTACATTATTTGAATTTGATATCATCTGAGAGTCAGAACATAATTATACGATTTTTTACCTTATGTAATGTTTCTTAGTTCAGCAAATATAAATTAAAAATAATATCAGAAGATTATATTATATTCAATACCAGTACCACCTTATTGCTACGCATCGGTATCAATCTTTTATTGATTTTATACACGCAAAGTATCTATTCAGTTCACGTAACGCAAAATTATTTAAATAAAAAAATAACACAATAAAAACTTACCAACTCGCAAACACATTCAATATTTTAAACATTTTATAGTATTTTCGTTAAAAAAAAAAACAGCACTAACACACACCAAACTCGCCAGTAACACTCCACTTTAAGAAAATTGAACACCGCGAGAAACCGTACATTGAAAGAATTGAAATATAAGTATAATAAGTACACACAGAGGTCTATTCTCCACGAGCGTTCAACTTGCACAAACCTCTGAAACCAAGCGAAGGCTGTATTCTATTGTAAATTGCATAAGGCGTCACTGAGAATTACCCAAGGTCATATTTACCTATACTCAAGCGAAAACCCAAACACGTGCTTTTTATGCTTAAAGGCAGTGGGATATTCCTAACAGCTTATAATTGAGCTTATAATAAAGAATATCTCTGGTATCAAAAAATATTTCCGATTGCATTTTCACCGAAAAAATATTGTCATCTAAGTTTTTCGCAATTTCGTTCTAATTGACATTACGTTAGTAATAAACACTAGTAGATATTGTAAGAATATCTAAATGGGTCTCCGAAATCTTACGTAATAGTTTGCTGGACATAATTTACAAATCTATAAATGTCACTACATATTGATTTTATTTAGAATCTGTTTGGCAACAGATGAAATGACATATCATTACTATGATCATAGATTGTAAAACCTTAAAATATCACCTACATACTCTTTCGCCGAGACAAATACAGGTTTTCAAATTCCTCATTCATTATTCAGAGGACTGCTATTTTACCGAGAACTGCTAAAGCTTTTATTAAGGTGGTAAAACATCCAATGGCTTCACCAAGGGCGTGTCAGACTATTACTGACCAAAACCACACCTGCGTGTCCTACAGTTTCCTTTTGAGTTCTAGGTCCACTGGTTTCCTTTTCAGAAATTCCCGATGGCCCTACTGGGCCTCTATGACATTGCTGATATCTCTTTGAGGGGCTCGTAGAATAGTACACGCCGTCGATGACTTAGGTTGTGTCCCAACGGCGCACCAGACGGCCGGACGAACTGCTAGAGCTACCATTGTTCGAAAAATCACCGCGGCCCTGAAAAGCAATTAAAGGAACACAGGTGGGTTTTATGACATTCCCTCTCGCTCCACGCAAACCCGAAATTATGTGATAAAAAAAAATCACAAAAAAATCTGAACACGTAGAAAGAAAGAAAGAAAAAGAGTTTATTTACGACAAATCATGGCGCATAACTTAAAAATAAAAACAACTAACAATAACGATTTTTATTATAAGTTGTAGGATACGCGTCAAACGGCTTTGCAAATCTGTCACTTTTAAATAAGATAAAATTTTGTATCTAAAGTATGTAGGTATTTCTAAGAAAGTTAGATGGTTTTCTCAGCATTTGATACAGTATTAATTTCGACATTAAGCTATTGTAGAGCATCTTTTCAAGTACGCTATTTCAAATTAGGCAAAGCCAAACTCGATAAGGAGCCACCATACCTGACTGGAATAATAAATTAATTACTAGGATGCGTACCATGCCTTTACACATCGAATGTTTGGAAACGTAATTAAAACAAACATGTGTCAAGTTAGGGTCAGCTGCCCCCCTAGCCAAGTTACAACCGGTTCGTTTCGATTCTCTTTTCGTTCATCGCCTCGAGTTAGCCACGCCTCCTATTCCTTTGTTCCGATCACGTGACTGAGCGTTGAGATGACGTCAGAATAAAGGAATCGGAGGCGTGGCCTACTCGAGGCGATCGACGAAAATAGAATCGAAACGAAACGGTTATAACTTGGCTAGGGGGCCTGGATACTTTAACCCATCGCCAAGATGTGTGACATCGTTAATTTGCGACAAAAATGACATAACTCAAAGAACTAATAACAAAAGATAAGCCGCAATTTGTAGCATAACGAAATAAATTTATAAATCCACAGTATTTCTAATCCAGTAGGTACAAACATACAGGACTTAAGAGGCTGCGTGCCGAAATACAGGCTCCAAGCCTAGTTCAGCAGCACATGTTAATTTAGGCACAATTTTTATGTATTCTAACAATATCATAATTGTGAGTACAAACAAATTGTGTAATATGTATTTTTTAGTGTAATAAGCTATTATTATTATACGAGTACTATCTAGTTACTCGTAAAACATAATGCCATCAATTTATTTATTTGACTTTTGTCATCCTTGTCGCAAATTCTGATGGTTACAGTAAATATTATTGTTTTCTGCGATTTCGTTCCCGAGGTCTAATCTACAAAAATGCATTTTTCGTGATTAAAATTCATAGAGTTAAATTAGTATTTAGACTGACAGAGATTGGCGTACTGAGTTCCTCTACGTGAGCTGGGGCAAAAGCTAGTTTATTTTTGTACATTTTTAGAACCTCGTACCGATCCTCTCCTCTCTCACCGCTTCCATTGACCAGACGGTTGCAAACTAGCGTTCCAACGAAAGTAACAATGGTTTGTGTATTTGGTTTGTGATACGGCTACATGGATGTAAACTACGCGCCAACACGTTCGGTGGTTGGGAAAACACGCCTCCCAACCAAGAGCGTTGAAGGTCATGGATTACAACTGCTATCAACACGGATTGGAACTAACAAGGTCACCTTGGTTGGGACGTTGGTTTGCAACCGTCTGGTCACCCCTTTAGCTACGCCCATGGTGAGAGGGATGTAATGTGCCTAGTTGAGCCATTGCGTGGAGTCAGGAGAGCGTCAGTATTTACGGCTTCAGTTCTTGCGCTCTGGTCATGAGCTCTAGTCATATCCACTTAATCTATTTTTTTAAATGATCTTTGAGCTTTTAATGTTTTCTTTTCTTTTAAATTTTTGAATTTACTTTGTCTAGAACTTTGTTTAGTTTTTGATAAATATTTGGAACCGTGAATTTATCCGATCGATGAACAAATTTAGTAACTATATATTAGTAGTCAGTGTTTTCCATTTTATGTGTCTACATGACCTGGTAGATTCGGTTTGGGTATGTGAAGCTAGTCGGTGGAAGCATTATACTTGAGTCAGACAAAAGAAAAGTTTTCTTACCCTAAAAATGGCATTCTTGGTACGGACTGTTAATAGGGTATCGATAAGACTTTCCATAAGCAACTTTTGAAACGACCTTTTAAGCTCGTTCAAGTGAATCTTTACTGCAGCACAGTTGCACCCATAGATATAAGTTTTATATTTCTATGGTTGCACCGCATGCCGCTACATGAGCTAAGACCGAAGTAGACACATCAGAAGGTTTCGTGGTCTGCTGTGTACCAATTTTCTTTCAATATGAACATTAATTTACAGCACTTGCAAGCAGTGACAGTATCTATTGGTTTTTGATTAAGATGCCAAGGTATGTAACATGATCACTTTGTCTCAACACATTGGCAAAAATCATTGCCAAGCTGCTTGCAGATGTGGGTACCTCCTTCTGTGAATAACGAAGGGTTATGTGCCGACTACAGGAGACAGACATAACCAGGTTCAATCCTTTTTATTTATATAATTCGGAAAGAAGAAAGCTTTTACATAAAATTTTAAATTTACAATTGATTCATTAAAAATGAAACTAACAATTATTACAATTGTGTCAATAATAATGACCGTTAATAATTGTAATTTTTATTGACACAATTGTAATTTTTTTTCAATAAAAATGTCAAGTAATAATTGTGTGTTTTATTGATACAAGACTAGACTGTCGTTGCAGACTGTGTCAATTTATTAATGTCAGTTTCTTTGTTCATTATAAGACTGTAGTAAGAACGTAATTTATTGATGATGATACCTTCCTAAAACTTTAATAAGTACCTATATAACGGACGGAAAACAACCCCGAATTACGAGTTGTAGGTCGCGGGTTCAAACCCAACCAGGCGCATTACTTTGTGTTATTTATTTCATCACCACTGCTCTCAAAACGGTGAAGGAAAACATCGTGAGGAAGCCGGCATGTCCTTGAACTAAAAATTCGAAGACATGTGACATTCACCAATCCGCGCTGGGCCCGCGTGGTGGATTACGGCCCATTCCCTCTCCTAGAGAGGAGATAACTAATTAATTAACTAATTATGCTTATGTTACGTATGTAACGGATAACCTTTAGTTATTAGCGTAATAAATTAATTCCAAAATTCGGTTTTATAATACTTAAAAACAGTTAATTTAATTAAATTCATATTCCTAATTCACACGTATTATTTTCCTTAACATGTTTAGTTGCTCACGATTAATACCTACATTATCTCGAAACACACACGTGCCTCCACACGTGGAATCGTGTATTCTTCACAATTTCAAGCAACCGTGCTCCGACATCGACTAAATCATCTCTATATGTCAAACGGGATGCTAAGGCCAATGGAAGTCCATTGCTGGACTTAGGTCACCTCAAGGGGTGGTTTTCAATTATCGGCGGGTTGACAATTATCGGGTTTTGTCATGCTCACTCAAATGTCTCACTGATGGTGGCGCGGGTGTTGGATCATTCGGTTCCCTTCAAAATGGTTGAGCTGAGTGGTGCTAATATTAGCGTCATGTCCGTGAACGGGCGCTGTCAGTTGAGGCTGGTCATCTCTTAGCTGCCAGTTGCTATTTTAATATCTATATTTAGTTTTTATTTTTATTTACATTGTTCTCACATGATAGCGACAAGAAACGTAACAGAGATATTTGTAATTACAAAATATGATTGAAAAGAGTGTCCATGGAGTTTCTTGCACATTCTTCTCCATAGAGATCTATGCTTTGGAATGTGCAATTAGCATCATTTATTTTTATTGTCTGACTGACTGACTTCTTGACATTTCAAAAGTGCCTGTAAATGGTTTATTTGGAATAAATGCTATTTTGATTTTGATTTTTGACAATTGCAGTGGCGCAGAGGAATTGCTGCTATACAATTATCTGATGAATTTTTTAGTCGCCATCTACGACACTTCCGGGAAGTGATAAAATGGTACTGCTATTCTGTATTGGCTCTATAGGGAACTTGCTTTTACAACCTTTGGTAAGTTTTTTTTTAGGTAGGAAAATCATCTTATGACAAATCCTGCTCTTGGGCGGTGCGGGATATAGTGTCAGACTTTTACTGACTAAAAACCCACTCCTTTACATTAACAATCAATTTAATACAAATCAATTCAACTCAATTTTTACATTCCACCCTAAGGTTGTCTGGTAGATATCGCTGTCAGCGATAAGACTGCCTTTGTACCCATAGATTTAAGTTTGTATAAAAGTTTTGTTACTATTTAGGTGTACAATAAAGTTTATTCTATTCTATTCCTTTTCCTTCTTTGCCTTCGTCTCAGGGCACCGGGTTTCACTTTCACTAACCTGCTAGGCCCCTACGATTTGCTGACATCTCCTTGAGGCGCACGTGGTACAACAGTACGCGCTGTCGACGTCTTGGGCTCGGTCCCGACGGTTATCGGACTGTCGGACGGCAAGCCACCCATTGCTCGCCGTCCGCAAGCCCGCGCCTACGGTGGCCGGAAATCAGGATCAGTAACTACTCGTAAAGACCTGAGGTAGGTAGGTCTTTATAAGTAGTAACTTCTGTGTGAAAGCTTTGTTTGATAACTAAACCATTGCAATGCCCTTGCTCCACTAAACTTTTTCTGTTATTATCTCAAAGTGCCGTATACCACATCTTAAACATTTTTCTATTACCTACTCTGTTACGTAGACGGTGTACGACAATCACCTTATCTCTCTTTATAGACAGTTGATATTGAACGAGATCACGACATTCGTAAATAACTAGAACATTTAGAACCTATTGTGTTTTTCAGGAAAGGTCAAGGAGTTCATATTGCCGGAACGGAATCTGAATAATAGCACTATTTAAATCACTTAATTTGCATAGATTTATAGTAGGTAGGTTATTTAAAATGCTCTTTTAATCTTATAATATCAGTAGGTCTTAATTGATTCTGTTTTCAGCACAAAGTAAATCTTCATCTACTAACTACGTTCATAAAATATGTAAAAAGATTAAATGATTTATAGTCCTTTGGAACAGAACCTGATTCATATAATTTCATGTTATGCAACAGCGATTGTTACCATTTTCAAGGAATTACAACTTTTATTATAACAAGGTTAAGTTTCGTATGCCAACATATTGGAGGTATTCCAAACAAGTGCTGATCAGGGACTTTCACCAAAAATGCGTTAATTATTTTGTAAAGGGATTTCTGTAATAAAACCAGTTTAATTGCGTAAACTGCAGTCGAGAATTTAATCTTCGTAAAATTGCCAAGATACTCGTATATATATATATATATTTATAATTGCCTACTGGGCCATGGGTGATGCGAAAGAGAGCCCTGGGACCTGGAAAAATGGCAAAGAAGGAACAGGAGTGGGTTTTTAGTCAGTAAAAACGTGACACTATCTCCCGCTTTGCCCAAGAGCGAGGGGATGTCATAAGATGATTTTCCCACCGAAAAAAAAAAGTGCTATTTTATTTTTATGGAAGTATAACAAAATATATATAAAAGATTTTTGGGACGAGGCAGTAAGGGTAGGCCTCTTAACCGTTGTAGATACAGGAAAACAGTCTGTCCATGACATTTGAGACCTTTTGATCAGTATAATCTGTGAAGATTATATAAAGTACAGTCAGCAAAAAAATGGGCGATTTTTACAAAAGATTTTTTGATGCCAATCGATCCTGTTTCTAATATGAATCAAACAGTTTTCGGACCAACGAAGGTTTGAATATAAGAAAAACTACAAATTGCAAAAACCTTTTTCCATCGTTTTTGAGATAAAAACTTTTTGTAATAAATTTACTGCAGATGATTTTTTTTCTTCAAAATTTTACCATATAGAAATAAAAGCTCAAAACTTCTTAGGAGACTGTCTCCCAAGATCTTTTTCCTGTAGCTACAACTGTTAAGGTACCTGGCTGCCTTTGCTGCCTTACCCTAAAAAGCCAGCCTAATTGGTCTATGTTATTAAATCTGAATGTTATCTATATTATGCTTTACCCGTATCAGTAAGGCAAGCTCAAACACTTACAATTTTTAAAAATATGGTTAAGGATCACTACCTTTCCTCTTGAACGTCGTCATTAAGTACATCATTTCTTTGCTTTCATAATTATATATTATATTGTATGTATTATATGCAATTTATTAGTTTATGTATTGTATATATGTAAATAGTACACCACGAACTACCTGCGTATCTTTTTTCTCCTTCTCTGTCAAATCCATCCAAAGGTTGTCTGTAAAATCGCTTTTAGCGATAAGACTTATAGATAAGACTTTGTGACACCCTATTAGTTTTAATTTCTTACGGGGTTACCATGACGTTCAAAGTAATATTGTTTCATTCTTATTTCGGTGTGGGTAAAAGACACAGAGCTAGACAGGTTGTCTAGCGTTATCTCTTACTCACACTGGAAATAAGAATGAAAAAATCTTACTTTAAACGTCATGGTACAGGTCCTAATGTAACTTTTATTTTTGATGTACAATAAAGAATATCTATCTATCTATCTATTATTGAGCCATTATAATATCTACACAATTTAGACAAAGTGATTATTGGGACAAGAATAAATAAAATTATCTAGCTATTTTGCATACCTAATAGGTATCTAGGTAGCCTTGGACAAAGTGATAAAACATTATAAACTAGTTTCTGCTAGCAGCTTCGCCCGCGTGAATGTAGGTTTCTTCATACAACTTTGAACCCCGTTTCACCCCTTTAGGGGCTGAATTTTGAAAAATCCTCTCTAAGTGCTCGTCATAAAAGGAAACCTTGTGCAAAATTTCATGCTCCTAGTCCCAGTAATTTTGGCTGTGCGTTGATATGTCAGTTTCTCCTTTTATATGTAGAACAACAGAACCTTTCGTCCTCATCGACCAAAAATGTTCTGCGAGCAATGTGCCCGCCCTGCCCACTGCCACTTAAGTTTGGCGATTCTTCGGGCTATGTCCGTAACCTTAGTTGGCGCTGGAAGACCTCCCATGTGGCGGCATTCGGGGGAGGCCTATGACCAACAGTGGACGTCTTTCGGCTGAAATGGTGATAATGAGATTAGGTAGTTCGTTTAGGACTATTGTGTGACTGCAGAGTCGGGATCTTTTTTTACCCGCTTATCTGGCTATGTATGTAGTATTCTATACACCCTCGAAGTATCTCAAAGGTTGGATAGATTTTAATCAATAAGGTGGCTATCTATTTTTTTCTAATAGCTCAAAACGCTCGATCTTGGAATCAACACTATAAACCGTACGATTTTTATAGGCAAATTTTGAAAACTGTAAAATACGAAATGGCGGTACAGAACAAAAACCCGGGCAAGTGCGAGTCGGCCTCGAGCATTGAGGGCTCCGTACAAATCAATGACCCGACTGACCTGATAGTTCAATTCTCGAAGATTTTTCCGAACTGCAAAATAAGGTTTTTTGTTGTGATATAACTACAAGTTTACAGTTTTCAAACTTATTCCTATACTTATGCTATAAGACCTTGCTTTATGCCAATTTCCAAGATTCTAGGTCAACGGGAAGTACCCGTACGGTTATGATTTCCTAGCGAGTGTCAAAATAAGCGCCTAAACGGAGCATTTTTAGAAGTTTAATTTTTTCATTGGTGCTTAGGTTGCTTAGGTAAGTAGACCTGAATATTTGATATTAATTTCAGCTTCATATTTCGTTTCTGAGAAGAGACTGACAGATAGACAACAAAGTGATCCTATAAAGGTTCCGTTTTTGCCGACTTAGTAACGAAATCCGCAGAACCGGTCTTTCAAATTTAAGACTTAAATAACAAGTTTGTGGAGGACGAGCGTGAAGGTGTCTATTTTTCTGACATATTAATTCTTTTTTTGAGGTGGGAAACCATGCGATAACTTCTCTCGCTCTTTGGTGAAGTGATAGAGTATGGCCACATGGCAGACTTTACTGACTAAAATCGCACGCACGTAAAAAAAATATAGCATAAAGCATATTCCTTGCCGGAATCTGTGTTTCCTGATGGCTACAACCCGGGAATCTTTAAGTCAAGAGTGAAAAGGTTTCTTCTAGGTAAGCGCGCTCCATCGTCGACCGCATTGTCACTCTCCATCAGGTGAGATAGCGGTCAAGCTTGAACCTATCAAGAATAAAAAAAAGCATAATCAGCCTTTTAATGTTCCCACTGTTGGGACTCAGGCCTTCTCTCTAGGAGAGGGAATAGGCCGTAATCTACCACGCGGGCCCATTTTTGGTTCTAGGACATGCCGGTTTCCTCATGATGTTTTCCTTCACCGTTTTGAGAACAGTGGTGATGAAATAAATTACACAAAGTAATTCGCCTCCTGGTTGGGTTTGAACTCGCGACCTACAACTCGTAAGTCGGGGCCGTTACCTCGGCCACCACTCCTCTAAAAAAAACCGTACCCCCGTACTCTCATATTCTGATGACGAGGCATGGAGGTGTCACACCACCAACTTCAAACTCCGGGTAGCTACCGGGAAATTCCTAATGAAAAACCCACATAGCACTTTTTTCTCCAACCCAGAACCCAAGACCTCACGCTCAACATTCACGCTTGCGATCTAGTTTACTAGATATTAACTTATATCTCCAACGATTGTCGCGTTTATTTTTGTTAACTCAACGAGCTACAATAATAACGTATTATTTTAATAGTAGCCACGTAACATTTAAATTATAATATAATATGCTGTAATATTCTTGTTAACAATGTCAAGCATTGATTATAATTGTGTAATTAACTTTATTCATAATTCAAAGTAATTAAAGTCTGAATATTTAGTATCGCTTTTTAACTTAACCAAGTATAACAAATTAATATTTAAAAAACCGGCCAAGTGCGAGTCGGACTCCCGTATGAAGGGTTCCGTACCATTATCTATAAAAAGGCCAAAAAATCATGTCTGATGTATGAGCGTACGGGAGGCCCACTTAAATATTTATTTTATTCTGTTTTTAGTATTTGTTGTTATAGCGGCAGCAAAAATACATCATCTGTGAAAATTACAACTGTCTATCACGGTTCATGAGATACACCCTGGTGACAGACGGACGGACAGAGATATGGAACCCTAAAAATGACTAACTTATGAATAATATTAGAATCATTTGCCGGAGCCGTACAGGTTTGAATGTGGAGTGAGGCAGGGTGGATTAACCTCACCCACCCTGTTTAATCTGTACATGGATGCACTCATCGTCATGTTGGCTGCTACGTTGATAGGTTCTGTGTAAACAACCTGAGTTATGCGGACGACATGGTGCTACTTCGTGCGTTGGTCTGTGGCATACGAAGGTTGTTAAAAGTGTGTGAGGAGTACGCGTGCAGACACGGCCTCTTGTACAATGTAGTTAAGAGTCAATACATGGTCTTTCAGGCTGACTCCAAGTGCCCTCAACATGTACCATCCATTCGCCTGAATAATGTATCTTTGGAACGGGTGAACCAATTTAAATACTTGGGGCATTGGGTAACAGCTGAACTGAGGGACGATGTCGACATCGAAAGAGAGCGAAGGGCACTATAGCCCGTAGGTTTGCACGGTGTTCAAATGAGGTCAAGATCACACATTTTAAAGATTTTTGCACTTCATTGTTCACGTGCAGCCTTTGGGTTTTCTACACACAAGCGGTTTACAGTGCCCTCCGTATCCAGTACAGTAACGCAGACTAACCCCCTTTTTCTATTTCAAATTCTTACATTCCACCCTAAGGTTGTCTGGTAGATATCGCTGCAGAGATAAGACCGCCTTTGTAGATTTAAGTTAGTATAAAAGTTTTGTTACTATTTGGTGTACAATAAAGTTTATCTATTCTATTCTAACGCGTTCAGGGCGATGTTAGGGCTACCCCGCTTCTGTAGTGCCTCGTGCATGTTTGCGGATGCGCGCACCGACTGTTTTCACACCACTATGCGCAAGCGGTGTGCGTCCTTGGTGCGCAGGGTGCGGGGCAGTTCCAATACAATTCTGGCGATGATTGCCGGCAGATTTGATTGCCCTTATATCGCACATTGCTGTAGCAGACATGTTGCTAGCTATCTCCGATAGTGTAATATGTATTTCCCTATGTGTGTGTGTTTTGTTTTGTGATTGATGAATGCTTTTTATTTTATTTATTTATCTGTATATACTACTACTCCTCACTTAACACAACTCTTATTAAGAGTATAAAGCTAGAACTACATTAGACCGACGCACGCGTGGATCACGCGTTGGTTTGTACGCCTGGTTTGTACGTAGAACGACGTCGCGTGGCGTGGACCTAGTGTAGCTCTACAAGTCTAGTTTCCATATAAAATGTATGGAGACCGACGCGCCCAGATCGGCGTGTGTGGCACACGAGTGCGCAATATAACTTATAAATGAAAGAATATTGTAATTATGGAGAAGCGAGTGGGACCGAGTTTATTACGTTATCAAAGTCAAACTAGCTATTATGAATAATGCTTTAGATAAAGCAATGAATTTACCAAATTATCTCTTCCTTTAAGTTGATGAATATTCATAATATCCAGCCATTATATATAATCGCTATTTAATCACATTGTCTGGAAATATATTGTATACAACCGATATCAATGATCGATCAGTATCGTAACTGGTTTTGGCGTTTTCATGAATCGGAATCCTATCATTTGGAAGTCCATTGATTGCAATGACTACACGTAATTCTCTTTGATTGATCGGATGTCCACCTTATTCGATCGAATCAGTAATTATCACCCTTTTTAGTATTTAGGAAATCATCAGATGATTTCTCTTACTTTATGTGGAGCGAGATGGAGTGTCAGACTGATTAAAACCTACCTGTTCGTATTTCTTCAGTATCCCTTTGCCCCCCAAGGCCAAGGTTACAACTTCCGAACAATCCCGGAGGACACGGTAGAGTCATAATCGCCATTAGCACCAAGCATCGACGAGGTCGATGCACCATAGAGCATTTTTATTCGTTTACAACTTGTTTGACATTACGAGCATGGCAGTTGAGAGTTTGTCATGCTCACTCAAATGTCTCGCTTTTGGTAGCACGTGTTATTGGGTCATTCGGTTCCCTTCAAAATGGTTTATCTGAGTGGGCCTGTTACACGCGTCATGCTAGTGAACGGTTACCGTCAGCCAAGACTGGTCATCTCTTAGCTGCCAATGGCTTAATTCAATTTCTCTTTTTTAATTAGTTTTTTTATTGTTATTACTTATCTACATTGTGCTCACATAATAGAAGCAACAAGAAATATGTAACCAAGATTTATGTAACTCATATGATTTAAAAGAGTGTCCATGCAGTTTCTTGCACGTTCTTCTCCATAGACTTTTTTGACTGACCGACATTTTGACAATTCAAAAGAGCCTGTAATTGGTCTATTTGAAATAAACGTTTCTGATTTCTGATGCGATGACGTCGGTTACACGTGTTGGTCTGCTTTTTTGAAACATGTATTACACTTATTCCAAACCTGTTCTTTTTATATTTTTAATTTTGTGGCTGTAATAATACATGTATTTTCTTGTAGAATCTTTATTGTCCTAATTTTAGGTTCATTAATCTTGGGAAAATAATAAATGTCTTACTCCACTGATCCTATTCAATAAGCTGTGGGAAACATTGGTTTATTTAAGTAATTATTAAATATCAAACTAAAAACCCAACTAATGACATTACGAGGGGAAATCCTGCCACAGCAAATAAAACTTTAACTTCCGTCTTACAAGACAAAGGTTTCGTTCACTTAAAAATAAATAACATAAACAATTGCCTACCTGCTCGGAACTTATTAATGATTATGTCATTTTATAGAGCCCGGATTGTGACACAAATTTAATTATTAAATGCAAGTTGCAAAATAGTGTTTTATTGCATGTTATTAATGATATGAATTTCATAATAATTGTTCGGTAGACCGTGTTTACGGTATTATAAAACTAATGAAATCTAAAATGACATTGTCATTTCAAAATCTGGGGAACAGAAATGAATTAATAATACCGTTTCCAAAATGACGGCGATTTTGATGAACAAATGAACACAAAGTTTAGGTGCTTACATTTGTTTTTAACCCAAGTATGTTTAACTGAGTTTCCACTTAAGTTACATTTGGTGTTACACAGAACACTTCAGTGGTTTTTGATGCTTTTAAACGGCCCACAGTTATTAGTCACAACCACAAAATCTTTTATTATACATTTTAGTGTTGCCGGGAATATCATTAAATGCTGACTCAGTCAAGGTCCTCCCACAAGGTTTCACAAATCAAGGGCATTAAGAGCAAGAAAGCAAATAAGTAATGTGCGTTTAATAAATTTCAATTTGAAGAAATTGTCTTTTCATAAACGTAGGTACGCTTATATTTAAAAAAAGGAGGAGGTTATTAAGTCGACTGAATGTTACTTTTTTCTTTTTTGTAACACGTTTAGCGATATCTTCGCAAGGTTAATCGATTTTGATAATTATTTTTTGTTTAGAAGAGTATGTTTACGAGGTAGTTTTTCCCATTTTTAATGAAGATCTGTTGAAGGACTTCGGAAATAGGTTAAGGAAATCTTCAATAAATGATAGTAATTCTTTCGGAATAGGGAATGTACATGCAACTTTTTTATTCGCTAAATAAATATAATTTTTAGCAAAGTTATTTTTTTAAATTTCTACGTTTTAAAGGTTAACATCAACAAATATGAAAGAGTTTTAAAAAAATCTTTATAAATAACTAGTTATAAAGCTTCAAAACTGCGCTAATTAGAAAGAGAAGTCCGACTTAGTCTTTGACATCAAAGTTCATCACGCCGACCCGACCACCATAGAAAACGACATTTTGACGACAGATAAGAAAATAATAATAATAATAAAAAAATTATTATATTAGTTTATTATTTTGTAAGATTATTTGTGTATGTTATCTATGGGCCTTAGTTGCCTGATAATAAATGATTATTATTATTATAATTGTGTATTAACATAATATAAAATCACAAGTCAACGCCAATATGGGTTAATTTCACTAATTATGTTCAAGTTCCTTGTTATTAGGGTTATCAATTCGAGCATAACTTTTTGGTTTATAGACCGTTCTTACTGATTCTTTTCGTTTTGGGTTAAGTTATAATTATAACTCTGCGATAGTCCCAAATTATTTTATTTACCAAACCCAGAGCAATGTGTAAATTGAATTATTATAAGTACTTTGTTATATATTATATGTAATTTCAGAAGTCAGTATCAATAAATACTGAAACAATACCAGAAACACCGGTTTCTAATAATACCTATAAATATATCCGTTATTTTGCAATTTTCGTTTTTATTAGGTCGATTGTATTTTTTAATACCCAATATTGCTTAACAAAAATATAAACACCCGTTTATAAAAAAGTAATTTCCATGGCGTAGCCAGATTGCCATGCTTATAGATTTTACAATTTCATGAAAGTCTGTCATTTTGAAAAACAGGACTAATTCATGAATTTCATACTGTAATGATCATATCATAAAATGTCTTGATCAAGTCAACGAATTAAAAATCGTTTAACAATGTAATTTGTTAACTATAAGCCCGGTCAAATGGGTAATGTACTGCAGTTACTGCTTCCTCTCAGGGCCTCAAGTCTGATATTAAATAGTGTTAGAATAACCTATAATTGGTTTCATAATTGTTAATTTTGACAAGTTTGGTAATTTACTAATATCATGGCGTCATTATGACTTTCCAATGGTCAACCACTGACACTCCATTGAAAGAAATGGCATAGAATGGTAATATCGTACATAATGACAAATGAATGTCTGTTGTATGCGGTAATCTGCCAAAATTTTGACAGTTCCTTTGTTTAGTGACCTACCGTTAGAACGTCATTGTGCAGTCATTGCTTTTAATAAGCTCGATATTGTCATTCTACCACAACTCTAGTGCGAGACCATTGACTGATCAATGATCGATCATTATGAATTAGCAGATTACGAACTTTTAGCAAAATGACAATGGAATCGTGTTGGAATGACGAATTTATAAAAATAGCAGACTTAGGCCCCTGATATTACTCCAACATACAATATAAATTACACCAACAAGTAGAACAGCGAATAGCAAGAAGTATACAATTTTCTCAGCAATCTCCTCAGTATCATGTAAGCAAGCATCTGTTACACTGCTATTACAAACATCGCGCAAGATGCATCACGTGAGGAACTTCAAATATGTCATTATCAGCTGTTATGTAAGCTAGCGTTATATCAACTTGCGTAGATTACCAATACTTAGTATGAAATGAGGTAGCTACGGAGCTTCTTTACCATAACCGTAACAAAATGACCCTCGAGCATCACGCTAATTAATTACGATGATATTTCAAAGACACCTTAATTTCATACAAATTGAAGTGCCAATAACACTTCCGGTAGAAAAATTGATATGTTTGATAATTTTAGTTTTTAATTGTATCTTTTAATTTTCATTATAGTGAGGTCAACACTAGGCTATCGTTACGAGGCAAGGAAGTCTGCACCAATTTTGTCTGTTTGTTTTTTGAATTACTTACCTCCTGTTTCCTGGTAGCTATCTATTTTTTTATCAAATTGTTAGTTAAAAACATTGAAGGTTCTTTCTATTATCCGTTGTAATATTTTTGACTGAAATAAAGCATGTGGCATATATATATAATTTTATTTTTATTTAATTATCTACCATAAACCTGCCTAGTCTATTAATTCATCATTATCATTTTAGCCGAAAGACGTCCACTGCTGGATATATAGACCTCCCCCAAGTCAAAAAATAACAAGCGTCGCACCAATGACCGGACCTGTCCCTCTAGCCAAGTTACAACCGTTTCGCTTCGATTCTCTTTTCGTCGATCGTCTCGAGTCGGCCACGCCTCTGATTCCTCTGTTCTGACGTCATCTCAGCGCTCGAGGCGATCAACGAAAAGAGAATCGATTCGAAACCGTTGTAACTTGGCTAGGGGGGCTGTGCTTCTCGCATCTATTGGATTTCCGCTACTCTCATCAAGTCATTGGGCTACCCAAGGCCTTCCAACGCGACGTCTCTCGGTATGCGGTCGACACTCCAGAATTTTTCAATCTCATCGACCATCTGTTATGCGCGCAATGTACCCTGTCACTTAAATTTAGCGCATCTTTAAGCAATATCCATGACCTTTGGTCTCCAACAGATATTTTCGTTCCTGAACAGACCACGCAAAGAAACTCCAAGCATAGCTCTCTCCATATGGGTGACTTTGTTACTTCTGATGAGGTCCATTGTAAGCAACCCCGTTACAGAGCCATATGTTATCACTGACCACGCAGATTTTTTGTCATCATTTTAAGACCCACTCTTTCTCTCTCTTTCAGCTCTACTATACTACTGAGAAACATTGTACTGAGGTCCTCCAAAGTCACAGCCATGACTTCTATATCAGTGACAAAACAAAGTTGTGTGTTTTATACGCCATCGTTAATAACTAGACCTCTCCAGTCCAAAACCTTAAAGACATCCTTCATTGTGATTGTGAACAGTTTCGGAAAAAAGACGTCTGTCTGCCTCACCCCGCTACAGGAGGATCAGTTTCGAGGCCTGATACTAAAGGCATACTGACCTGATGGGGTTGCCGTACAAACACTTCATCATATCGATTTATTTATTTACAAGCACTTGTACAACGTTTCAGAGGATGTCCAAGGCGTTGTACAGTAGAAACTTACAAACTAAAAAAATACATTTAATAAAAACAATAACAACCTAATAACAAATCCATACACATTGAAGAAGAAAAAAAACTAACTAAGTAACATATAATTAAGAAATAAAAAGAAATTACATATTATACTTTTTCCCTCAAAACAAATGAAAAAATGTTATTTTTTTAACGATGTACCGATAGTCAATCTGGCACCGTTAAAGAAACTGCAGTACAGTCCAAGCTTCGATCAAAATGAAGGTTTTATTATAGCCCACAAACGCAATTTTTTTCTTCTGTCTTCTGTATAACTTGCAGACCATTAATTATGTTGACTTTATTTTGCAAGTTCTTACTTCTGTGACGGCAGTTATAGGAATTAGGAAGTATAGTTACAAGATAATATTTATGTTAAGATTTATTCGCAACTAATAAAACTATGATGAAGATAATAAAAGTAGATAATAATAAAGTTGATCCGATGTGATTATTGCTAAATCTAATGCGGGTAACAAGTTGTCCACAAGTCACAATTACCTACCTACGTGTACCTATTGCTCAACAATGAGTTTTTGCCCGCTTTTGTTTGGAGAACTTCAAATACCTAAAATATTATGTGATATATACATATGGACAAGTACAAGGCCCACGTATGGCAAAGAATAAAGCTTAAAGGTAATCAACAGAGCACCCCTTTGCTATTACTACGACTACAGGTTCCACAGAGCACGTTCAGTCAATTTAGTAATGATTTTTCAAATTTACAATATCGTGCACGCCATCTAGCGTTAAATATTATAACCTATCGCATTCATGGCGGCATGCTTGGTTGTCAAATCGCACTCACACTAATAAACAAAATATCAAATTTTGCCCGGTTTTCAAGACTGTTTTTCTCAATTTTGAATGCAAATTATTCACCAAAAAGTCACATGCGGAACTATTTCATTGTAGAAAAGTGATAAAGTGATTCGTTTTGAGCAAAAAGTGTCTATGTACGGAGTATAACGCGAACCAAAAATGTATGAACAGGCCAGCAGAACATTCTCCTTAAGGTTCAATAGTTTTTTTAGGATTTGAGATATCTACTTAAAGAACTTCAGCCCCCCTAGCCAAGTTACGACCGTTTCGTTTCGATTCTCTTGCGTCGAACGCCTCGAGTAGGCCACGCCGCCTTCTGACGGTTAGAACAAAGGAATCGGAACTTGGCTAGTGGGGCAGAAAACCTAAGCTTTTCTAACGTCATAAAGTATTTAGGTACTATAGGTACCTACACTTACTATAGAATCGTCTTGTGTTAACGCTAGAAGGGTAATATAGTCTTTTTACATAGAACGTTAAACTTAGGTAAATGATCTTTAACGAATTTCCTCAGTAGCGCAGTTATCGATTTACTTATTAAGATAAATAAACTTTAGTAATCTCAAATAAAACTAATTTTCTAGCTTCAATGCATTCGCTTAACTGCCTCTTTGTCATTAAAATATAGTAGGTAAGCATGGATGTCATCATTGTGCAAGTCTTAGTTTGAGAGAATGGGTGGCAATTGTATCTACTTACATAAAAGAATAAATAGACAGAAACCTATTAAGTGCTAGTGGATTCAATTTATTTGATAGATCGATTACCCAACACTCACAATCTTAAATGAAGGATCTAAGCATTTTCTTAACATTTTACACAAGAGAGGTGTTCGTTTTCGGAAGCATAAAGCAGAATACTGTGGTAATACTCGCAAGTAACTAGTCTAATAAAAACGTTAAATAAGTTACCTACGACATCGTTTAAAATGGTCTATTTAACTGTACAAAAAGAGCAAAATATCGCAAACGTTTACACCGCGTACATCGAGGGACTGGAACAACTTACCTGCTGCGGTCTTCCCGTCCAATTATAATTTAGGTGTCTTCAAGGCTAAAGTGAATAGGCTCTTAATAAACTAGTGCGCCTCACCATCAACGATTGCATCACTACTTACCATCAGGTGAGATCGCTGTTAAGCACTAGTTTAAAACAATAAAAATTAACAAATTCACCTAGCTGCAGACAGCGGCTTCGCCCGGGTGAAAGTAGAGGATTGTCCCAAAGGAACACACTCCCGAGATAAAAAGTAAGTAAGCACCGTAAAGTTGAGTTTCTTTAGCCCTGAGGAATAACTTTGACCCTAACTCATTAACCAATAGAAACACAGTTTCTCATGTTCTTATTGGTTAATAAGCTTGTGTCAAAGTTATACCCCAGGGCTAAAGTTACCCCACTTTACTCGGTATCCTATGTGTTCACTGACATGGTCTGCCTGAGTGCCAAATTCACATCCCAATCTTAGTTCTGCCGTTCGAGCGTGAAGAAGTAACAAACATACACACACACACTTTCGCCTTTATTATATTAGTGAGATAGGATAATAAAACTTACCCACGTACCCAGTAACTTGCACTACTGGGTCATTAACTACGTAACTATGGCAGGACCATTTTCTAGGAAGTGCATCTTCAGCACTTCCTCGCAGTAAAAGTTTTCTTTGAACCATTCATACAGTGATAGAATTAACTTTGCAACTAAAGAAGAACGATGCAAGAGCGAGCGAAGCGAGCTCCAAACTTACGTAGGTATATCACCTATCCTCGGTTGTGCTACTTTTACGTTCTCTAACACAAAGTAGGTAGGTATATGAGGTATTTTTATATTTTATTGATAGCCAGGGTGTCACTATTGTGTGAACCGCCCGGAGGACACTGTGGAGCAATCGGTTGAGGTGTGCCCCACTTGGGCGGAGCATCGCCATGTCCTCGTGGAGGTGATCGGCGGCAACGACTTCTCGCGCCCTAATTCAGACCTTAGTCCGGAGTGAGGAGTGACCAGTGGTCTTAGAAGGCAAAGGGCAACCGAAGGACACAGGTGTGATTTCAGTCAGTAAAAGACTGACACGTCCACCCGCTCCGCCCAGAGTGAGAGAAGTCATTGGATAATTTCCTACCTTGAAAAAAGGGATGGTGTACTATCTTATTGTCGTACTTACATGCATACACGTGCGTTTGTATACAAAAGACGAAACAATCATTGATTTTATTGTTTCAGATCAACAACAGATCGCATTCAATTGAAAAATAAGCAATTTATTCAGAGACGTGACTAGTGCACGTAAGTATTACCTTACAAGTGTCTTAATTCATCTGAAAACGAATGATTGAACGTGCAGCAGCCACAAGGTCTTTAACTCCAAGAGAAAGGACATACAAAGCAAAACTCGGTCAAAATAATGCCTAAATGTAAACATGCTCTTAGAACTAAAATATTCTCTGTACCTACGAAAATAGAAGTTGGCAACAAAAATCATTTACAGAAATAATTTGGCAGTAATAGCTCTTCAATTCATTGTAAGAAATTGAGGTACGATTTATTGAAATAAAATTGTATGGTCACGTCACGACAAGAGTGAGGTTGACACACCCACAGTTTACTTCGAAGTAGTTGAGTATCAACCCGCTTATTCAGAACTCGTGATTTATCGTTACAATTGACAACAATGACATAAGTCGTTATTGTAGGTGAGATAGTGGTCAAACCTACAAATAATAAAAAAAAATATAACCTACCATTCAGTATTTTTTTCACCTCTGCTCCACACCATTAGTTTCGGTAGGTACCTCACCTTATTGCTACTTATAGGTTGTTTTCACAATATTGTGGTGTTTTTCTACAATGACAGTCAATTTAACACATTTTTTTGCGGACAGTCCCTTTTTGTTCCAGTTTGATATTCTCACGGTACCTACATTAGTAGATTAGGTAGCAATTAGCACGTGCAAGGCTTTCCTAAAGCCGGTCCAAGTCAAAAATGCCTACTGATCTTTAACCCATTAAAATCTTTGACATACTTATCAATACGTAAAATCATAGATTTCTACAGATACCAGATACCTACCTAGGTTACGCCTAAACGACCAGCCTTAGTTCATGGTCGCCCTTTCTAACAATTGTACTTTATCAATCGTGAGCTTTCTATCGAGCAAATCTAAGTAGGAACGAGTTTCTAACTACTTATAATAAGGTGTTAAAAAATTAACTTTAAGAATTTCGAGGGGAATTTTTTTCGCGATTTCAGGTTTGGACCCATAGTAAAAGTTATTCATAATGAGGAGTAGGTACAATGTCCCCTCGAAATTCTTAAAGTTAATTTTTTAACACCTTATATATTGTCCTCTAAAATACAAAAAATATTTTTAAAAAAGTTCAATGAGCAAATAAATAATACCAACTAATTAAATTAGGTAGGGTGATTGCGCTGGTTTACCGTCTAGTTCCAGTATTCGTCCATTTGACTATGCTAAGCTGCTACTAACACGTGCGTAAAACGTGATTCATACAATACAAACCTTCCTTTTCGCGCAAGTTTGGACTTTTTGCGATCCGTAAACTCATTAAAAAATAAAAGGCCCGTTTTGACATTTGATAAATACCCTAGAATGTAACTTGGAACCAAACTGAAAGAAACAATAAAATAACAATTAATTATAGTGTTTTTAAAAAAAAAAAAAATTTTTTTACCTAGGAAACAGTTCAATACCCGAATTGAGTTACGAAAATTTTTCCGAATTAGTCTTTTTTTGTGACTTTGCATCATTCAAAATAGGAGGGGTCAACGGGAAGTATCCTATGAATTTTGATTTCCTTGAGAATGTCGACACATACGTTTTTTGAGACATGAGGCCGTATCTTTTTTTCTTTAACTTGGAAGTTTGGTTTTTTCGCAGCTTCAAAGGACCGCAGACCTGAGTACAGGTTTTAATTTCAACTCGATGCTTCCTCGCGTTCCCGAGATAAAGGGTCTTGACAGACATACAGATGGACAACAAAGTGATCCTATAAGGATTCCGATTTTTTCCTTTTGAGGTATGGTCCCCTAAAAAATAATTAATTAAAAAGTCATCGGGGTAGATAAGATCGTTATTCTAATCAACCCTGATGACATTTTTAATTTTTAAAAGTAATTCTTTAATTTTTTCACTAAAATTGTTAGAATAACGATTTTATACAGTTTAACTTAAAAAATTTAAAGATTTAAAAAAAAAGGAACAAACGAAAAATTCCACCACTGGGGGGTCCAGAATCATGTACTGGATCCATGGTATTCGTTTGTGCGTCGATGTCAAAGACATCCTGTAAATAAAAAAAAGTCTCTGTGGAAGTCGCTACGTCCCCACAGAAGGACGTGGCAGGCGGAGTATAGGGTCTGCCTTTGTCCCGCGGTTGCAGGGTAGGGGCCCGTGGATACGGGACCTGCGTTTAGGTGCCTCATTGGCGGCAATGTCGTGGCAGGCGCGTAACAACGCAAGAGTAACTGCATTGTGTCCAGTAGGAGCGTCTCGGCACTGCTACCGCAGTGCCGAGTTTTTTCTTTCCACTTTGACTTTAATGCCGGCTTTGGGGGTGCTCCCTACTGAGGATGAAGACCCCCGCCTGTTACGCTTCAAGATCGAGCCGGTCACGTTTCAGGCTCAGGGGTCGTAGTGAGAGTGTGAGCGGTATTGAATTGTATGTGACACTGCGCATGTGGGCATGTAAACGCGCAAACATGCTACGCTTGGCGTGCTAGCAAGCAGAAGCGTCGGTACACGAGAGCATGTGGGACGCGAGGCGGACACAAAATTAGTCCAGGCTCTCCATCTTGAGGTCCCGCTGTATGATGTCGTTCGTCACCAGCGGGGGTGCGTTCACGATGTTTCTGTTGCGCCCGGAGGCGAGTTTTGCTGGACTCGCTGGTGAGGGCGAGCCAAGCTGGGGTGGCGTACGTTATTATTGGGCGGTACGTCTTGTACACGCCCAACTTGGCACGCAGCGGGAGGAATAAAGGAAGTCGTGTTAGTTACACTATTTATAACTCAAGAACGGATTAACCGATTTGGTTGAAAATTGCTAGGGCTTAGAACCAGAAGAAGGACATAGGACACTCTTTATCGAGTAGGGTAGAATAGGGTAGAGTGGGATAGAGTAGGGTAGAGTAGGGTAGTGTGGGGTAGAGTGAGGTAGAGTAGGGTAGAGTGGAGTAGAGTGAGGTAGAGTAGGGTAGAGTTGGGTAGAGAAGAATATAGTAGTAGTTGGAGAGGGAGTGGGAGGGAGACGAAAGTGAAGCCGCGGGCAAAAGCTAGTTACTAATAAAGCTAGTTTACGTAATGTTTTTGGCACGTATTTTTTACCAATAAGCATAATAAATATAATTTAAAGTGATTTTTAAGTTTTTTTATAGAAATCTTAGACAAAAATGGACTTATGGCATACCAATTTTGCAAACTATAAAGTTTTCGTCCACATGGACGGAAACCCAATCGTCCATCACCTCCATTTGTTTAGGTAGTTAACTAAACGTACACAATCTTGATAAGTCTTTTTAACCGACTTCAAAAAAAAGGAGGAGGTTATAAATTCGATTGTCTGTTTTTTTTATGTGTGTGTTACCTCAAAACTCCGTCGTTCATTGACCGATTCGCAATTTTTTTTTTCTTTTCAAGGATATGCTTCAAGATTGGTCCCATTTTTTTCAAAATTCAATTCTAATGATGGGATTCATGAGGAATTGAGGGAACTCCTCAAATATCATAGGCAACCATATAGTGATTTTAGTATTTTTATCGAGAACTTAAGCATTTACAGTCAAAACATTTGATGAAGTGGAACTGATGAAGAAGACCAGAAATGGCCTACGGAACTTCATACTCACATAGATATCCATACATATAGATATATAGAATACAAATAAATAAATGGTTCTGAATAGTTATGATGATGAAGATAGGCACCGGAACTCTGAATTAATCAATGTATCCTAGCCGTGTTCGGGCTTATTACAATTGTCATGAGATGCACTTAGGCTATAAGATACTATCGAACTGATCTGATGATGGAGCCGGAAGGTGGAAGGTAGACACAGGAACTTCATAATAAAACAATGTAATCTAGCTGTGTTTTGGTTAATTAGAATTGTCATGAGAAATAGGCACTCTGGTTATAAGTGTATAGCAACTAAAAAGTATGAAATAAAAAACTTAAAAAAGAAAGTAACCGACTACACTAAAAAGATCAAAATAACTTTCATTTCGAAAGTCGGTGTTAAATAAGAAACAGATAATACCATGAAACACTAACTTCCGAAATTAAAGTTATTTTGATCCCTTTAGTTTTTTTTTTTGTGAAGTCGGTTATTTTTTTTTTGTAAAAAGTTTTTATTTGTATTAATAAAAAAAAAAGTATAAAAGACTTACAAAGTTTTTTTAAATTTAGTTAATTAGATTAGATAGATAAATTTTGATTAATTAAATTTGAAAATTGATTAGATAAATTTAAGTAAGGATACTTCAACATAATTATTTATTTCGCATCACAAAGCTGGCAACTCCGATAATTTAATTTTACGAAAATATTGTACCTAAAGATTTAGAACGTTATTGTATAATTTACTTAGTTAAAAAATATATATTCAATTCCTTTCTTTGATAGATATAACCCATCTATGTATTCGACTGAAAGACTTGTATAATGAATGTATGAAATGAATAAAAATTATTAAAAAATTGGATGAAAACCAGCGCAATCACCCTACCTACCTTTTTATCGCTCTAGATATCATCTAGTTGGATAGATGAGTATTCTAATGTCTATAGCACCGTAACAAAATACGCCCACAGAACAAAAGAAAATTGTTCACAGAATCCAGCGTTCATGAACTACTTAGAAACAGCACCATGTCTCGACAATATAACTTTATTCGGTGCTTTATTTAATTTACTAGTGATTTAGTAAAATAGTTCGATCGACACGCGCTCCTGAGGTCAAGCACGCACCGTTTCACGACAAGTGTCACGCATTCACGATGGCTGTTACCATTGCACTCGCACGTTAATATTTGGCAACCTTGAACACTTTCGTAAAAAATGACAAAATGATTTCATACTGTTAGCTAAGAACTTCAAAAGAATTTGAAGTAAAAAAGGTATCATTTTCTTTTAAATTCATTTAAAATCAATACAATTGGGTGAAATCGTTCGTTCTCTGAATAGACCCCTATGGTTTCTCAGTTCACCGGGCTTGAACTTTTTTGCGTTAAATACCTACAAGGTCATGAGTTTCAAATAAAATACATGCTGAACAAGAGGCTATGCAAAAACGGTAGGTGTACCACAAAAAATATTAACTCTAGTTACGTACTAAAAGTGATAATATCGCGAATCCGAGCCACGCGCAACGTCACAATATTACTCAATAGCCCTTTTTTTTCGGTTGGAAAATCATACAATGACATCCCCCGCTCTTAGGCGGAGCGCGAGATAATGTCAGACTTTTACTGACTAAAAACCCACTCCGGTTGCTTCGTTGCCTTTCGTACCAGGACCGAGTCTTCCTTTCAGATTCAGACCCTTGAGCCCCAGTAGGCTTCGACCCTGCTGGGACCCTATGGTTCGCTGACATCTCCTTGAGGCGCGCGTGGAACAGTATGCGCCATTGACGACTTGGGCTCGGTCCGGACGGTTACCGGGCGGTCGGACGGCGAGCTACCCATTGTTCACCGTCCGCAAGCCCGCGCCTACGATGGCCGGAAATCAGGATCGGAATCCCGGCGGCGGCTGGGGCGTAAAGGTTAATGCGTACTCACCATAAAAACCGAAACTAAAACTATATTAAACAATAGTAAACTTAAAATATCAGACATACGGTTTTTTTATTTAAGACAAATACGCCTGATGACAAAATATAGCAATATACTTAATAGTCTCTAACTTCGTTTGGTTACGGCTATTAGACATAATTCTTTTTACTATTGTCTTATCATACAGTCCTCTAAGATATGACCTAGGTTTCACATTTGGCAAAACAAAAAAAAATACATGCGATGCATGGGAAAAGTTTCATTCCCCTTTAACATTTCGAATTCCGTAATTAGAGATACAATAGAAAAACAAAGATAGAGCGAACGCCGGCGTTCGCCTAGGGTTTATTGATTAAAAGATCGGATTCGCGCTATATTCATTTTTATCGCTATTCGGAACCGACGCTCTGTCACTTCGACGCTATTGCTGTTGAGCTCATGGAACGTTACTCACTTGATATTTAATTTGAATTCTAATCTGTTCAACGTAATGGATAAACCTCATCTACAAAATCAAAGAGATGGTTTTGGTACAGCATAGGATCGATATTACAAACGCATTTAGGTATGTATTTTGTTTGCAATTCAAGCGTTTGTTGTTTGTTTGTACTATCTTAATATTCTTTAACATAAGGTTTTAAGCGGAGGGGGTCAGTTTATCTAATCCTTTTTCATCATAAACTCCACTAGACTTTTTTTTTTAATGATAGACTTTTTTTTAAATACTTGGCTACTTGATTATGTTCGTGATTTTCTGTTACTCCTTTAAATTCCTACAAATTTTAGACATTAAAATCAAATCGAAATTTCATCATTATTTTTTGAGTTGGTTGCGCAGTAATAATTTTGCCGCCACTATCTGTTTTCTTTTTAATAATCTATGGTTTACACAAAATAATATTGTGACACATTATGCCACTGCCGTTAATAGTAAAATTGGAGTTGTAACTTTTAGTCGATTCATAGTTAGTTCGTATCTTTACTGTGCATCCTTAATGTTATTGATTAAAAATATAAACAAATTTGACGTTGACAGATGACATTTCTATTTTTAGATCTCAGAGTACCTCTCTGTACGTAGTCTGTGCTCAGAATTTCACAGATCCTGTAAATTGAATTATTGATTTCATCTAATGTGTTAATCCTGAGAAAATGAAAAACATTTTAGAGACTCTTATAAACGCGTCAGAAAAGGCGGCATGTGTCGCTCGTTCCTGTTGTGCAGGAGGAACAAACGAAGTGTTATTGGTGGCAGAAAAATTTGAAGGCGATGCCAACGCCCGTTTTGAGAGGGATTTCAAAACGATTGCGGATGTTTTGGCGCAGGAAGCTGCTAAGACTGAAATTGCGAATCATTTCCCAGAGCTTGCAGAGCATGTAAGAGGCGAGGAGTGTTCCGAGATTGGAGGAGTGAGGATCGAATTATGTGATAGTGTTGAAGGCACTGCGGATATCTTACAGTATCTAGTAGCACCGGCTGTTGCAAAACGAATGGCTGAAGCGGCCCATGGTGAAACCGATCATAAGTTTTGTGAAAATTTGCCGAAAGATATTCCTGAGATCGACACATCGGATGTAGGCATTTGGATTGATCCAATTGGTAAATATCAAATTTTTTATCTCAAAATTTTGTCCATTTAAAATCTATATATTTAAAAATTAATAGCTCGAGAACAGCTGGACCGATTTGGCTAATTTTGGTCTTGAAATATTTGTGATAGTCCAGGGAAAGTTTAAATGTTGAGGAAAATGGAAAAATTCACAAAAAAATACGAATACAAAGCCATCTCTAATTAAATTTAATTATTCTGGTTCTGTAAATGCTGAGTCCGCTAGTAAATAATAAAAAAAAAAACATTTCAATGCTTTCATAAATGTATAATGGATACTAATTAAACCAATATTGTTATATCTGAACATCTTCTGTTCGCAGATGCAACTGCAGAGTTCATAGCTGGTGTCCAGGGACATGCTGATGCTGATCATGGTCTTCCATGTGTGACTGTACTCATTGGTGCCTATCTGAGGTCTACTGGAGAACCTATAATTGGAGTCATCAATCAGCCTTTTTATGACAAGTAAGTTTGCATTATATTAATTAATTTATCTAAACTTTAATTAAAATATTTTTCCTTATTCATGTTTACTACAATTGATTGCCTCATTGATTTAATAGTCTCCTACCCAACATACTGCGTCTGATTCCTAGCTTGGGTTGGTAAAATGTTATGGGTTTTAAAAAATCTAATTCTCTCTGCTCTTGCTCAATTTGTTCATTTCATGAGGTTAAAAATAACTCATAGATGCACCTCTTCCTCGCTTTTCAGGGCAAAAAAAGCTTGAAATGGTGTAATTTTACTGAAAAAAAAAAATTGTTATGAAAGTTTAAACAAAAATATTTCTTGATTTTCAGTGGGAAAGGGCGAGTTGTGTGGGGTATTAATTACAAAGATATGCATGAGTGGGGTAGCAGCTATGTTGTGGAGACCAATGAAAAGAACATCATACTCATGAGTGCTGCAGAGAAACCAGAAATTGCTGATAAATTCCGACAAGCTGGATGGGAAGTCAAGTCTCTACCAGGAGCTGGGCATAAGCTGCTGAAAGTTGCTTTGGGTAAGAAAAAAACTAATCAGATTTATAACAGAAAACACTAAGCATCTACTGATTTAAAGAAGAGATTTATTTATTGTTTTAAACTTCATGTACAGTAGTGGTACAAAGGAGGACTTAATGCAACTAGGCATTGATTGTATCATTTCTATCCTCTTCAGTAAATCTTCATACTAAAAGTGTATTAAACCATTGTTATCTTGTAACAAAACTAAATAAATGTTATTTAATATAAGCTATCAAAAAAGTGGATAAAGTAGTTTTCAGTTGCCAAAATGTATAGTCTGTATGGATCTTGTTCTGAGGTCAATACCCACAGTTTTTAATATCTGCACCTTTTACTTTTAGGAAGAAAATTATCAAATACCTTCCCCCGCTCTGGGTAAAGTGTGAGTTTGTGTCACTTTTACATACTGAAACCCACCTGTGTTCCTTTAGTTGCCCTTAGCGTTCTAAGGCTATGATAACTTGATTAACTAAACCCTTCTTTGAGGATAGGTTAGAAACGCACTACAGCATCCTCTCTTTCCACCTGACGCAGGTCTCTAGGGCCAATGCCTGCTAGAACTATGAGATTTTTCGAAAGAATTATTTCCCGACAAGAATTTTCCTTTGTCGAGATATTTGATTTGTTTCTCTTTCTCGGATTTCACGAGATTCTCGTCATGCGGGATAGTCGACTATCATTGCACGTCGCGCTAATCGGTCCATCACCACTATATCCGACATATTAGCTAAAGCTAGTCCTGTCAGTGATGATAGACCGATCCCACTACAATGTGACATGATCCTTTTTGAAAAAATTGGGTCGGGCACATATTTGTAATAAGGTATCAGAATCCACTAGGTTGTACTTCAAAGCAAGCTGCGGGTGAATAATCCTGGCTAGGTACTTGGTTATGTCTGCCCAAATATATGGTGGCATGCCCGAAACGCGTCAACCGTCTCGTCCTTCATTATATATCTCCGGTAGTTGTTCGTTAAGATAACTTAGTCCATAATCACACAGACAAAACCTTCAGTTTCTCCAAAGAGGTCACTGGAACGTAACCAGGCCACGGACGCCGAAAAATCTACATCAGGCTCATGATGACCCTGGTAAAAGCGCCCGTGGAGCTCCTTGCCTTTCCATACTTTTATCTTTATTATTATTGTTTATTCAGGCATTAGTTTGTTTAGGCATTGTTTATTGGCAAGATTTGATTGTATCTAGTCCTTTATCAGTCATAATGTTATGATTAGATTCTACTCATCACATCACATTGCTAAAGGAACAGCCATAGAGCTATAATTTTATTTGTTTTTTACTATTTTTTCTTTTTCAGGTGAAGCAGCAGCATACATCATGTCACAAGGAACAACTTTCCGCTGGGATACATGTGCCCCCCACTCTATCCTCAAAGCAAAGGGTGGGGATCTCATTAGCTACTCCACTCAAAATCCTATCACATATAATAATGAAATGGATCTGGAGTCCCAAGACTATTGCAACAAAGAAGGCATCATAGCTTATAATGATGAGAACACAGAAGATAAGATTAAGAAAATCCTCAAGAATTAAAAATGCCCAAAAAATTGATGATTGTATCTAATGAATCTCAAATAGTAGATGTAGAGGTACCCACTACTATTTTAAAACATAATAATTAATCTTAGGTCCTTCCTTTCATATCCAATATTAAACAATTCATTTATTATAAGAGATCATTAAATGATCTACGAAATAAATTAGAAAGTTCTTCTGTCATTCCTACTATTCTAAGGAGTTTTAATAACTATTTCTTTGTAATGCATAAGACCAAATTTTTAACGAAATATTACTGTTTAGGTGTATGAAGTGAAATGTGTTTGTTACTAAGATTTTTTGTATATTTATGTGAATATCTTTTTACTTGTGGTTGTCAAAGTTTATCATAATATGTCTAGTCAGTATTATTCAATCAAATAAATTGAATTTATGATCTCTATGTTGCATGTTATTGTGAACTGTGATGTATTGTTTCAAATAAAATATATCATTTTAAATTATGTCTTTTATTAAACAAAACTTATAAAACTAATTACTAGATTCTGATTCTGAAGAGGAACTTTTGCTTTTCTTCTTTTTCTTTTTTTTACTTTTCTTTTCTTTCTTCTTTTTAACCTTGCCAGACTTTGTTGTTTCTTTAGATTCTTTTTCCTGCAACACAAAATTTTAGATAAGATACCAGTTTGAACAATATTCTTTAATTAATTAATTAAACCCCAAGTGAATGGCTGGCATTAGCTCGGTCATTGTCTTTCTATTGTGTCTAATTACGCTACTCAAAAGGTTAAACTAACAAACAATGTTTTCTATGAACATGAATTGGTAACATCAATATTCAGAATAGGTATGTATGTACTTTCCTATCATACCCTATCTTTTCAAAAGCTCTATATAAAAAATTGGTCTTACCGGTTTCACAACAGTCTCTGATTTGGTAATAAGAGGCTGAAGTTGTGGAGCACAACCCTCCATCCTAATAGCTGCGGTCACTTCATCAACTTTTGACATATCTGCATTTGGAGCTCGATATTGTTCACAGTGGTCCACTCTTACTGTCCGGCCCAGTATCTAAGGAAAATAACAGATCATGTTAAGTGTTGTGGCATAGCATAGCATAGTTGGCCTTATAATGTTCCCACTGTTGGGACTCAGGCCTCCTCTCTAGGAGAGGGTATGGGCCGTAATCCACCACGCGGGCCCAGTGCGGGTTGGTGGATGTCACATGTCTTCGAATTTTTGGTTCTAGGACATGCCGGTTTCCTCACGATGTTTTCCTTCACCGTTTTGAGAGAAGTGGTGATGAAATAAATTACACAAAGTCACAAGTTACAACAAAGAAGTGTTGTGGATTATATCTAATTATACAATGTAAATAAAAAATGTTAAACTGAAAAAAAGTTGGAATATTGCTCAGTCAGCAAATTATTGTACAATCAGAAATCATGGCACTATCACAGTATAACAATATACCTACCTTGGTTCCATTTAAATTATCTACAGCAAGGATTGTTGACCGCTGATCCTCATAACATATAAATGAAAATCCCCTTGACTTTCCAGTTGCTTTGTCTCGGACCAGGTTTATGTTCACTATTTCCCCATACCTGCAATAATATAATTTGGGATTAGTGACTACATACTTAAATATCAATCTATTCTAAAGTAAACGTTATTGAAAGAAAAATAATTGCTGTTAATAAGCCAAACTCTTATAACATACAATGAAGCAGTGTTTAAATGAGCACTTTCAACAATTACATCAAATCAGAATTTATTCAGGTAATATTTATAAAGTCAACACTATAACTATACTTGTGGTTTGAACCTACTGTGAGAAAACACATATAATGTCCCCTTCAGTGAGATCATACGGCAAACCTCCAACAAACACCCAAGCACTGTCCTTGTACTGGTCATGCCAAGATGTCTTAGATTTCCCAGACAGTTCACGTTCACTTAGCTTCAGAACGTTTTTCACATTCCTGGAATGAACAAAATATTACCACTTAGTTTTCATAAAAAACAATATTACTTTTAAATCGTGAATGCAAAGGTGAACTTACGTCATAGGATTCATTGTGTCGTTTTATGAAATTTTTACCCATACAATAATCGTAATATTTCACTAATTACTATTTTTCTTTACAGTAAATCATTGCAATTACAATGTTGAATAGTTCAAAACACAAAATCATAACCTAAAGCCGCCAAGACAACAATTTTTTTTATGCTCGCCGCTGGGTTCTTGCTGTCATTTGTCACTTTTCTGCGTTCCGAATAGCGATAAAAGTGATATTATCGCGAATCCGACCAACGTGCAACGTCAAAATTGTTACTCATTAGCCCATATATTTCTTGTCTATTAAATTTAGTCGGATTCACGTGTTTTTATTTTATTTATTTATTTTATAGAGATAACTAACAGTATATTATAATCACTTTTATCGCAATTCGGAACGCTGGGTTAGTTATTGTACCTCACGTGAATAATTTGAGAATTATCGACTAAGACAGTAATACTAGCGATGTGTCGAGTACGGCGTGACTCGAGTCAGATTTGTTAACTCTAGTCGAGACAACAAATTTATTTTGATTCGAGCACGCCTATTTCAATTATATACGCCTATTTCATCACCAATTTTGTACTCGCTTACTCGAGTCTATTATAGGAGCCCAAATGACTCGAGTCTAGTATTCGAGTTAGATTAGCTCTCTCATACTGTAGTCTTAGTTTCGAAACCCCAAAGTTTTAATATAAATGAGCCTCGATTTAAAAAAAATCTTTAAACTTATTTGATTCGTCTTGATGTTTTTTTTTTTTTGTACTAAATAACTAAATTTATCTTTTTCAATAAAATTTGCAGATCTACCCATAAAAGCTAAGGGATCCAAATTAAATATCTAAAGTGGTTAAATCATCAACATCATCATTTCAGCCGATAGATATCCACTGCTGGACATAGGCCAGAACATTCCTGTGCGTCTCGCATCCATCGGATTCCCACAACCTTCACCAAGTCATTGATGAAGGTGAAGTGGTTAAATAACTTCTAAAAATACTTCTTTTTGTAGTGTAAATAAAACAAATAGAGCTTGACCTCATTTTTGATTTCTAGGTACCTTCTTAGTATGTTCTATGGTTTTTTTTTACTTTTTATAATATTTAAAAATTATTGATTTACTATCGCTCTGTCATTATGCTAAACCAACATACTGTTTGAAGTTTACTCCTATTCGATTTTTCCTTTTTGCTCTAAAATTAGTTATAAACTTGAGTTCTGGACTCGTATTTCTAGATTTGAATTCGACTCGAATATCCAGATCCGAGTTCTAGACGTGAATTTCTAGACTCGACATTCGAGTATTGGACACTAACCGTGGAATCGAGTCATGATTCGAATACTATACAAACCGTCGCAAGTCGACTCAATCCACAATAACAGTGACCCGGCACATCACTAAATAATACAGTTTTTTTTTAAGTGTCAATGTCATGTCATGATGTCAGTAGAATCGTCAACTAGCCACTAATATAGAGTTGAAGTTGAAAAATATTGTTGACGAAGTGATAAGTCTTGCTAACTATCAAGAATATAAACACTTTTATCTTACTAATAAATTACAGCTGTTACTATGACGACTCCTCCAGATGCACCGGATAACTATGATCAGGTTAGTAAAACAGATCTCGAAGTTTCTCCAATAAAGCAGCTTTATTAACAGTCAATTTCCTCCTTTGTCTAGTTCGACGAAGACGAATCTGAACAACAACTTGGGGCTACAGCATCGGGACGGAAAAGGCTTTTTAGCAAAGAATTAAGATGTATGATGTACGGCTTTGGAGACGACCAGAATCCTTATACAGAAAGTGTAGACTTCTTGGAAGATTTGGTCATAGAATTTATAACAGAAACAACTCACAAGTATGAAAACTTAATCAAATTATTCAACAATTTTATGTTTTGAATTCTTTTTAATTTACTGGTTGGTCGTGAATTTTCAGGGCAATGGAAGTAGGCCGAACAGGTAGAGTTCAAGTAGAAGATATAATTTTCTTAGTCCGGAAAGACCAGCGAAAATATGCTCGTGTTAAAGACTTACTGACAATGAATGAAGAACTCAAGAAAGCAAGAAAAGCTTTCGATGAAGTTAAATATGTTGGTGAGTAGAAGTAATTTGTTAAATTAAGTATTTATGAAAATCTGTTCTGTAGGTTGTTTTTGAAGTAGCAGAAGTAATGCTATATATATTTTTTCACAAACAATTTTATGTTACCAATGAAATGTATTCATCAGAATGAACAATCTCATGACAAAATAACATTATGAAACTATAAATATTGAATGTTGTGTTAGTCTAAAATTTGAATACTGTAATATTTTATAATTGTGTGTATGATGTAAGTAATAAATGTGTTTTTATGAAATTATAGAAGATCAACAATAACATAGATGATCAAACAAGGCTGCCATGCTTCTAAGACTGATGCAAGTAACAATATTTGATTATGACACAAATTGCTTTTGTGTTTGCACATACTAATTCATATATATATCAACCCTTGTAATCTAACCCTTATATGTTACAAATGTATGCTCTGGTCTGTTTTGCTTTTACTTTTAATCATGCTCAACTAAATGTAATTGTATATAATTAATACAGAAATTAATACATTGCAGTCTTGAACTATTCTTGTATGCTCTATTCTTGTATCCCTTAAGCCTATTCTGCAAACTTTGGCTTGTTAATAAACTGCTATATCAATTGTAAACTTAAATCATAATGTAATTGACTTAAAATATAGCAATTTAATCAAGAATAATCAATAACTACCACTATGTGTTCAAGATTGTAACTTTATGTCAATAATTTACCTGTAGTTGAAAAAAAAAAATGCAATTAGAATAAGTATATATTTTGAGTCCTCTATACACCATTCCTGCATGAGCCCAGCTTATGTTAAAATGAAATACATATGTTAAAAACTTCATCTGGATCCAAGAAGGCTTTAAGAGCCTATTACACTATGTGATATTCAGATGGTCTTATTTTTTGTTCCGAGTAAGATTGGTCTAACCCTTATTACACTATGCGACATCAACTAAGACTGTCTGAATATTGAATAGTGTAATAGGCCCTTTAATATAATTTTATACTTAATATTCCCCTCTATTGGTCCTGAATGTTAGCTTGATTATTTTATATTTCTCTGTAATGTGTAAGAGGACATTCACATTGTGAAGAATATTAATTTGGTGCAGTAGACATGTAATTAAAGGGTGCAGTATTCCTAATAACCATCACTTGTGATTCCTTAGTGTTTTATGTTGATCTAAATGGTTATTGAGTGTGTCGGGGAATGGTCAATTAATATTTGAAGATAACAAAATAATTTATATTTCAGAATAAATCAATCAAGTGGATAGGCTGGAAGGATGTTACCTTCATTCATGCATTGCCAAATATGATTTATTACCAATACATCCACCAAGATAATTTTAATATTTTTATTGATATAATTGTATTGTTAAAGACATTCCTCTAAACCCAGACCCTGAATGTATATTTTGTAGTTATATGTGTATAGACATTAAAATAATGAATTTTATACTTTGTTTTTATTTTTATAACTGTTGCAATTCTTTAAGGGTTATCGCTCAGATACCCTACTGTATCCTTTCACTCTCTTTAGTCTTTAGTTTAGGTCTTTAGTCACCTGCTGCTCGATGGCGACCAATCCATCGCACTTCGGTCGATGGTAAAATGGATCAGTTGACGTCGATACAGTTCGTACTTGTATCTAATACATAATTTGATTACCTAGTTCGATTTTAAAAACTATAAAATTAAAAAAATTATAACGACGTTTTTAGTTTTTGTTGTAAAAAATATTTTTCAGATCAGGGGAAAAAATGTATTTCGCCCAAATGTCCGGGATATTTGCCGTGTTTATCCGGCGTCGGCAATTTAGGTGATGGCAGCCCTAGTCTGATAGCATGAACCTACTGCTGAATTTATGCCTTTTTGATCGCGGTTTTATTTAAATAGTACAATAAGTTATAGCGTTAAAAACATTGTTTTGATCTTTTCTTAAAGTGTTTCTTAGGTAATAAATCAGATCTGGTAATTTCGATATTTTTCGTCGCGCTTCGTATTAAAAACAATATCGAAATTGCCGTTTCAGATTCTGTACGTGGAATTTTAAAAAAACGTAAACTAGCGATAGTGGTAGTTTCGATATTTTTTGGTTAGTGTGTTTCCTTGTAAATGATCGAAAGTGCCAGTTTGGATTGATAACAGTTACGTAGTATATTATAGTAACTAACTCTCAAAACAAAAACTCTCATAATTAATAAAAAAACAATTTTGTCTAAGATTCTTAAACCCAACCTAAATTATAGATAGTAATTAATGACAAATTTATGTATAAAATAAACTTCAAATCACTCTCCTGTAAAGTAAGTTTTATTAAATTCCGATAGTTTACCTAGGGGCAGTCGATTTATCCAAGAGGCGGCAAACAGCGACGGGCCCCTTACGCCATTGCTAGCTACCAGGCAGTAGTATTGTTTTGATAACACTACGCACGACACTGGCCCATTGCACCGAAAAGAAGTAATGTAATTTTTGGTCTTTTAAAAGAAAATCCAAATAATCTAGAGGCGAGGTGCCTGCTACAACTTTGGAGTTCATTTCTCTCCTCAGACCAACAAAAAAGAATCCTTTTTTGTAAGTCTGAGCTTCTCTCCCTCTTGAAAGCTTTTTAGGGTTCTGTACCCAAAGTGTAAGAAACACACTATAGAAGAACACTATTAGGTACTAAGACTCGCACGGTACGCATGGTACGGTACCCTTCGTGCGCGGGTCCGACTCGCGCTTAGCCAGCTCAACTCACGCTGCCACAGTCGAACTAGAGCATATTTATTTTCCCATTATTAAGGTACCTTCTGTGATATATCTACCATCGAGCATGAACTCCATTCTGAAATGTTCAGAAGTCTCCAACTGGTCCAGCACTGTGATCCGGGCACGCCATTACGACGAGGCGAGTCGTTTTTGTAAAACAGGGCGCGACGCGACGATTTGACTGCGCCAATGTAAATTGAGCCTTATAAAAATCCTACTGAAACAATTTCGGTCACGATAGTCGGAATTCATTAATATGTATGAGACGGTGTACTGAGATTATACTGAAAAAAAAGTGATTTTTAAAATGCAGTCTTAATTAAAAAAATTTTGTGTAAGATTTTTTTTTACTGTAATTGTTATAAAACTTATGAAAGTTATGACCATTCTCTTCTTTGGAGTTTTTACTGCTGACTGTACTAAACATTCTCATGGACTCGTAGGGAAAGAAAATATCGAATACTTTAAAATGACGAACTGATTGGGAAATAATGTTCAAACTTTAATTTTTCGAGAACAATAGTCTCTTGAATCTTTGGGAACAACCCGATATAATATCTCCTGTGAACAGAGAGTGCATTTGTGTTTACACGAACAGATGCATTATCTGTTCACTAATAGGTACTCTTAGTCCGCTGCGACGCAATCCAACACGACCGGTGAGAGATCAGGCGCAAATTCAACGGCTGTAGGTAGGTGCTTGTTTTCCGAGACACAGGGGTGACACCACAGAACTTCCAAACCCCGGGCAGCTATTGAGAAATTCGCAAATTAACCAGAACCAGAAAGAACCTCGCGCTCAGCAGTGCCGTTGGCGACTACAAGACCAACGGCGCCATAAAAAAATCATCGCTGCCAAAAAGAGTTTTCCTTTTCATGTAAATCAACGAAACGCCAGTCTGATGCCTCTAATACTCCGGATTAAGAAGGAAGAAACGTCCGGGTCGACGGACCACCTGGAGGACACGGTGGAGCATACGGTAGAGGAAATCAGAAACTTTTATTTCAAATAGACCAATTACAGGCAATTTTGAATTCACAAAATGTAGCAGTCAAAAAAAAAAAAGTGAGGCCACATTGGACATTCCAAAGCGTAGATATCTATGGACAAGAACGTGGAAGAAACTCCATGGACACTCTTTTGAATCATTATGAGTTACATAAATCTTGGTTACATATTTCTTGTCGCTTCTAATATGTGAGGAGCCCCTCTGATACTGTATGAATTCAAGGTACCAAAGAGTGAAAAAAAATATTCAAATTTTATTCACTTTATTTGTGCGATACAATATAATGACAGTATAATAGGTTGCTAACACAGTACTTCAACATAACAAACAACTGTTATGAAGAGAAATTATAATATCAAACAATTAAAATAATTTAACATGATTTTATCATTATTGAACTAAAATAATAACACAATATACTACAAAAGAAACGTACATAATAATATTTTTACTTTATACATACATAGATACTAAAACATCAATAGGATCGAATGTGAATAATATTATGGCCCCAATTAAATTACAGTTCCTTTAAAAAAATTATAAATATGGAGAGGTGTGTTCAAATTGAACATGAAAACACTTTTACAAACATCAACGAAGATAAAACTATGTGACTTCACAATTTATACATAGATCAATGATTCTTAAGAATTACGTGTAAATAAAATATTTCAACAAAATGTTCACATTTTAGGCGACTAGACAAGGTTGTCAAAAAACAGCCAAACGTCTATACTTTGGTTTAAAAATATGTGTTACATATTTTGATAAAACACCGTCCAATAACAAAGTTAATCTTATAATTATAAATAGGCCATTGATGGCAGTGAGTTAGTATTTTATAAATAATATAATAAATAACTTGTTGAAATATTACATACGTACCTACTTATAATTTATTAAATCTAATATAATTATATCCTAAGCTCGGGCAAAGTGAACAATTTTACTATAAATATTGGCATTACCCTAATTTCAAGTGAATTGGAATTTTATAGAATACTTTGGGGAATATGAAACTAAAAAATACGAGGGAATTATAACAACATTCTGGAAACTGGTAACTCTTCTCTAATTCTATGCAAGTAAAATGCAATCAAAATAATGTAAACTACTTAAAAGTTTAGTTTTCAACCAAAAAGGAGGAAGACAGAAAATATTTGAGCCCTTTGCTAGTCACTATTGATTTGACAAAACACAACACAAAATAGAATGCAGTAAACTATTTTTTAGTATTCTCTAAGTAAATTAGGCATTTGAAATAGTACCATCGAGTCAGAAATCTGTTCACAGTCTTTATAACCATTTAGTTTTTAGTCTAAGAATATTGTTTCTGTCCTTAGGACGTTCAAGTGGAAGATTTTACTACAAAACGTGTGATTACCACACAAATAACGTTTTTCATAAAGGCTACCATTGTGTACTTTAGCACTATTAAAAACTACCCTATTATTTTGTAAATATTTTTAATAAGACAATATTATTATTTTTACTACTTTTATAACAGCCAACGCTAAGGCAAGTAAACCTGTACATTAGATATGATAGCTAGATTTATAAGTATGGATAACTACCTTTGTAGTTATAAATACTTATTAATTTAGCCAATAATTTAATATTACAGATTGATATTAAAACATTAGTAAATCTCATCTTCCAAACATGCAACTGCATCCATTATTATAAATACCTTTTTATGGAATCTGATTAGGATAATTATGAGTTTTTGGAATGGTTACATGTACTATGTTACTATAATAACCAAGATCAGTTATATCATGTTTATGAACATTGTGCAATACCTATGTACGATTTTAGTATTAATAAAGTGTACAATATAATAAAAAGTGGTAGGTAAACTTCTTACCGTGAATTATTACGCGTGTCTAATATTAATATATACGTGATACGGAGTAATTAACAAATGGAGTGGCAACAGGCACTGAACATCCCACTTTTCGCGATTTTTTTGTCTTATCTTTCAGTGTTTGTCAGTTTTAACTGTAATAATTGGTCTGAAGTACTTTTCACCAGTTTTTTTTTTTTTTACTTACTAATACCACACCTTAATTCCTTCTTTGACCTTTGCGTTCCAGGATCACGGGTTTCCCTTTCAGAAGTCAACCCACGGATCCTAGTAGGTTTCGGCCCTGCTAGGTCCTTACGACTTTTGACCAGTTAACGTCTACTATAAAATTGCTAACATTTACTCAAAAACCTGTGAAGCTGATAGGTTTGGTTGGTTTTTGAGACCATTTTAAAAATATTTTTGGTAGCTATTCTAGGTACCAACTTATAGATACTTAAACGTTTCCTAATTTTTGTAAATAAATGAACAAACGTGTTTTATGATAAGTTTTGACGACTGGCACCATTTATAACGTCCTGCATGATTAAACAGTATCTTACTTTCTTTGCACTGGGATTCGAAATTTTGTTATTTACTGCAATTCGAATAAAACAGTTACAACTTCATATTGCTTACAAACTTATTGGTTAAAATTTGATTTTTCTGCAGATATCAGTAATCATCCAAAAAAATATGTACCTTAGCACTCCATTATTTTTTACTCCGTGGATTGATTAGCCGATCGGTGATACTTATAGATTTTGCATAATAAGTAAATGCCATATAGTTATGGGTTGTGTGACTGTGCGTGTCGTTTAGTCGGAGGGTGGCGGCATGGCGGCCACGATGGCCTTCATGACGGCCGCGGCGGCCAGGGCGGCGTGCGGCTGCCACTCCTTGCCGCGGGTTCCATCGCGGTAGTCGGATATGCCTGTGGATAAAAAAGCAAAAATGTATTATGCACTTTAGGACAACAGAATGTCTGGTAACTGGATTGTAAATTTATTGGATAACCTATTTACTGGAGGCCTTTTCTCTTCACAAAAATTCGAGTCCGATTTATAATTACTTCGAATAAGTATTCATTTTCTGTCCGCTATGCTAGACTGGCTATCAGGCCGTTACCATATTCGGCACAATGAAAACTTTATATACGAACATTTATGTACAGGATAAAAGTTGTTTATTACAAGTTTGGTCGACCGGCTTTCAGTTTACCCCGGCTCTGAGGGCAGCCAGGTCAGGTTTAGGTCGTCGACCTTCTTATTATGGACAGTAAAGACCATTTTGCTACATAAGTGGGTATTTTCCAATGTTTATTTTTGTATAATATTTTATACTAAACAACAAATAACACTGAATATTTTTCTGAACCGAATATTGGATATTAAATAAAAATAATAGCAATTAGCGTTTCAAATATTGGTATGAGAAGAGTGGGCGTGGTGGGAATATCTTGTTATCTCTTTTGGACACACTTAATGGCGGTGACGTCACATTTTAGTACGTGCATAGTCCACCCTTATATCCTTAGGGCACTTTTCCATCAGAGATGTGCTATGCTACGTTGCTATGGATACGTTTAATTACCATCAAACATATTCATAGCTTAGCATTGGTGGAAACGGTCACATAGTTTCGTAGCTTAACTTTCATATCTTCGCAGCATAGCTACATTGCTATGTATGTGCATAGCATAGCTGCATCTCTAGGGGAAACCCTTATTCTGTTACATGACAGTGTCCCCATACTGACTTAATAATGAACTGACTTGAAAAGCCAATGCAAACTATTGGCATGATTTACCTTTTTCTTTTCGCTAGAAATGAAACCTAGGTTATATGTTAGAGGTCAATACGAGAATCAGTAGCAAAAAGAACCAGGTCTTTAAACTGTAACCGAACGAAGATACCCATAGAAGTTTTTCTAGTATCTTTTTGTTAGGCGTAACCTATTTTAATGAAATGGAAATATAATACGTAATATTTTGAGGTTTCCATTGATAAAATAGAATAATTTGGTTACTACTGTTATATTTTTTCACTTGAATAACTCATTTGAGTTGCCATGAAGTATATTTACCAACAGGAAACTTAAAATATCAGACATGGAGTATTTTTATTTAAGAAAAATAACGCCTGATTAAAAAAAATATTAAACTACTACTACTAAAATGGTCTCCAACTTCGTTTGGTAGACATAATTCTTTTTGCTATTGATTTCTCATTTCTCATACAGTGCAGTAAGATATGGCCTAGATGTCACTTTTGGCGAAAAGAATGTCAGCTAGGTATGGCAAAAGTATAATTCCCCTCTCTTCTAGTTGCAATTTTGGATAGTAAATTTTTGAAAAAATATCAAAAAAAAAACTAATTGGCAGTGTCAATCACATGGGCATTCACAGCACGGTTAGTGCAGTGGTTGAGTAATTGGCTGCTTGGAACAAATATTTGTATGACCGTGTTAACAGGTTTTCCGAGGAGGACTGTTCCGGTTCTGGGAGTCTTGTGTATATGAGTTTAAATATTTGTGACTGCACCCACGATACAGGAGTAATTCCTGGTGTGGTGCAACGTTGTTCGTAAAAAAAACACGTTTTAAGAAGTGCTGTTCCAACGACCATCAATTTTTCATCAACGAGACAGTTCAGTATTATAGTTTACCTCTAATAGACACGAAACAATCCTTCCTGTTTCCGATGACGCTGTCAAGCACAGCGTCCAGCTCGCAGTCGTAAGCGAGCGCGCGTGCGTGCGCCGCAAAGGCCGCGCGCGCCTCGCCCGTGCCGCTCACGGCGCGCCCTCCCGCCACCGGGGACAAGTGCACGCGGAGACCGCTTTCTTTTCTGTCACTGCAAAATAATACAATAATTAGTATATTTTGATACAGGTGTTATGTAGCAGAGTGCTGCAGTGACTTTCCGCTTGTATCAAATGATTTTTGAAGTGAAAACTTCTTTGGCGGCGTTGAGCACTTTTTCTGTAATGGGTATAAAATCTTAAACTCGCGTCAGGACACGTGACCTGATCGAAAAAGCGTAAGACGGCCACCAGTCAAATTTTCTCATTCGATTTTGAACTTAACCTTCAACATTTTATGGTTTAAAATCATTTAAAGATTTTTTTAAATGTTTCCAATCAACTTTGAACCTAATGCTTTAGGGATAAAGCTGACAAATCTATTAAATAAATTGCCACCCGCCGCGCGCCGGCGCAGCGCCGCGAAACCTAGTCCTCTGGCTATCTTCATCGTCCTTAAGATTGTGATAGAACCGTGGTCTTTGGGGGATTCGCACCGTGCTAACTACGAAGGCAATTTACGTGCTATTTACAAACGTTACGTACCTGTAGGTATGTTAGTGTAGCTAAAATTCCGTATTTCCTTGCAATTTTATTGATTGACGCATAATGACAAGAGATTCTAAAATCAATAAGACAGTGTTGTCTTTGAGTTTGCAGCTTTCTTAGTATCTAGTAGCTATTAAAAGTACTTGTGAAGGCTTTTAAGATGCAAGCACAATCATGATAATAAAATAAAAAAGGAAATCGTTCAATCGCAATAAGTACCTTCCGAGTATTAAATTGCTAAACATTTTCACTAAGGCGTTTGTTGTTTGGTAAAATAAAGTTCAGTTTATTTAAATCTGCTTTAAAAATAATTTGATTACAAGTATTTACAAGTAAGTTAAAAAGCACGAGTGTTATTGGTATAGGAAACCGATAAATTCTCAGCTAATTCTGTAGTAAGATCGAATGTGACGTTCCTGCTTACGTGCTTACTAAGCGCCTGTGAAAAGATGTATCGCACACATTTTTATGTGCGACAGATTACTTCCACACTTTTAATTACAAATTCTTTAGGCAGGATTCAATGATAACATAACATCCTGTAATCCCCGAAGGCTCAGGCAGGGGTGCACCGAATAGTACACCCACATTTCGCAAGTTATGTTTTAAGTCTTTTTATTCATTTATTTACTTCATTTATTTTTGTAATCACTGGGATTACAAAAATAAATTGACATTTTTACTTGAATCTGCAAGAAGTTAAGACTTTAGTTTTTAAATGAATGAATTAAACTTGCGGTATCACAACAATCCGCAGTCTAAACTTATGTGTGTAATATCGAAATTGTCATGTTTGTGTACGATAGCGCAATAAATGAATATTGTATTCTACCACATAAATGATAGTACTTTTATACTGATAAAGCAATTGGTGCAAAATTATTCCCTAACCATTCCAAAATATCAAACATGCTCAACGTTAATAATCAAGTTTTCACTTCTGCCGGCACTCCCGGAGTGCAACCCGTCTTTTTTTTCAATACACTTACGAACTTACGAAGATTTATAAAAGATAGTTGACGCGCGACTCGTGGGGGTCGCGCCGTGCCCAACCTGAGACGATATAAATACAATAAAACAGTCGATTGCGTGCCTAAAAGCGGTAGGTAGGTATAAGAGAAGGTTTTTGAGTAGGTAAGTGTATTGAAAAATATTACACGTATGCACTTTCCTAAAATTATGATAATGATTTGGGTAATGTCTTAATTAACAGTGTGGCCGACATATCTTAACCGCTCCGAACTGTGAACAATTTCCTGCGCAGTAATTCTTTTTAAGAATCATATTGTCGGCGAAGTGCCAATAACTCCTAACTGTCAAGTCAAAAATTTTCTGTCCCGGAAACATTATGAGGTAATACTATAAATTGACAAGTTCGTTTAGTTAAGAGGTGTTGAAGAAGTTGCTAATAATATTCGATTCGGAGATTTCACTAAAACATGCGGAAACACACATTAAAATTATAAGCGCTAAAAAGTAATTTTCTCGAAAAATGACAGTTTGAAGGTATTGACACTTTTTCGAGTAAACGCAATTTTTTGGAACGCTAACTTCAGAGTGACCAACTTATTTTGTATTGCTGAACTATGAGACACATAAAGCTACTAATCTTAAGTTTCTACACTATGTATCTATACGTTTCAAATAAAAATGTTTTTTTTTCTTCTTGTCTTTCTTTCTTTTTTTAAAAAAAGCGAAACCATTATACCATTACTAGAGATCCATCACGGCGTCACATGAGTACCTAGTATTTTCTCTAATCTATAGCCTGGTGACATTGTTGGGTGGATGAGGAAGCCATGACTGCTCATGTCACGAAATTATAACGAAATCTTCTAATAGTACCTAAGCCGAAGTGAGAGGACGTTAGGACTCGCATATGAAGGGTTCCATACCACCTTGTTTTTTTTGCGAAGATATAGCACATTCTAGGCAAAAATTACCATAACCATGGATCGCAAAGAGTAACTGAAGGAACACAGGTGGGTTTTAGTGAGTAAAAGTCTGACGCTCCCTCGCTCCAACCAGAGCGTTTGAAGTCATTTGAAGATAAATGCGATGCGCGTCAATGCTGAGCAGAGTGTGGACTAATCGCAACATCGTTTTAAGTATATAGTAAGTAGATTGGATTGTCTGTACATGAATCGATGTACCTATTAATGCTCACATCATTATTGATACCTCGATTCATGGGTCCGGCTGGGTACGAGTAGATTAAGGTTGTATTACTAACACTAGTTATAAGTTATTATTATTTTTAATAGCCTATTGTATGTCCCACTGCTGGGGAAAGGTCTCTCCCCTTTCTCCTTCCAAACCTTTCTGTCTAGACCGATCTTTGGCCAAGTATGCCCCACAAAAATGATCAGATCGTCACACCACCTTCGCTGCGGTCGATCTCGATGGCGTCGACCTCTCTCAGGTGACAACTCTCACCCATCTGTCCGGGTACATTCGTGCGACTTGGCCAGCCGACTCTCACTTCAGCCTGGCTATTTTTTCCCCACATCTGCTAATTTAATTTATGAAGCGCAGCGTGATGTTTCTGCGCTTCATAGCACTTTGACAAATCTTGAGTTTGGACTTCTGTTGTTCCATAAGTTATTATACTAAGTACTATCAAATTGTTCCTAGTTATCTTAAATAAATGTTTATTTTTTATTTTTCTAGGACATGCCGGTTTCCTCACGATGTTTTCCTTCACCGTTTTGAGAGAGGAGGCCTGAGTCCCAACAGTGGGAACATTATAAGGCCGACTATGCTATGCTATGCTATTTATTTTTATTTTATTTATTTGATGATTTACCAAGAAATAAAAGCCACTACCCCATACAAGTCCATACACAATATTGTTGTTGAGTAAACACAATAATCTTTATTACGCGCGAACTTGACTAAAGTGCGTCATAGACACGGATAAATCTTGCTAACAACCCTATAATGCTTACGTCTGGTTAGCCCCCAAGCATACCATACTGATACACTTTTCCTAAATCCTGTTTATTTCAGACTTATCTTGAACAACAACCATATTTGTAAACATTTTAGCGTATGGAATATTCCCATCGGCTATGAATAGTTTTACAGGATATTGTTAGTGATTTATATAATTGTTGGAATATTACTATAATTATAATTTATTTCTGTGACATAAGAGTTTTATAATACTGAGACTAGTTGGTAACATGATTCATATGTAACAGTAAAATTATTATAGAATTAGCTTGTGTGTGTCTGTGGACCTCGACCTGGTTTGATGAGAAAATTATACTTAGAGGAAATTATCTTACAAATTCTTATTACTCTTATCGTTGTGTATTGTTTATTTTCATGTTAATATAAGGAAGTCGCTTTGAAACCTCATATTCTGCGCAAAAATTTATTAACCTATAAACACCAAGTATATAGGTGTATGTAGGGGGTGGGGGAGTGAACCATGCTCACTCCAGTATGGTCTATCGCCCACCCCAGGACGTTGGGCTGCCACGGGTAGTGTTAAAGCGAAGCCCGGGGCCCCGGGATGAAGAAAAAGAAGGAACAAGAGTGGGTTTATAGTGAGCAAAAGTCTGACACTATCTCTCGCTCCGCTAAAGAGCGGGATTTGTCATTAGATGATTTTCTCGCCTAAAAAAAAGGACGTTGGGCTACCGATTAAAAATTATGCGATGGTAGCCAAAATACTGATAAGTTCACACAAAAACAGGCATGTCAGGGGCCAAGCGACTGCTCAAATATCCCTAGATACACCAATGACCAAGTACCGACTAAAAGCGTTAGCACCGCAAACAAGGTTATATCATTCAGTAAGCATCTGTCGGTCTGATGCAGAAATTATTATTTCTTATGAACTGTAGCGATCAATGAGATAATTTATCATTATAAATGCCACCCGTGCGATACGGAGGCGGATCATTAATAATAACCTCAGATAATTCACATTCCACTGCCTACTAGTTCAGCTATTCACTTTGGCTTCATTGGGTCAAAGTTGATTTCGCTATCAGCCACTTGTAATGAAAAAGTAGATGGCCAAAAAAGTTGCCATGGAATTTGAATTTTTGGTGTGTAAGAGATTGATTTAATTGTTCAAAAAATTGACAATATTCAGAGTTTAAATAATGTAGAAACTACTTACACTTGGTCTCCCTGTGGTGCCGGGTGTGACACTTCAATAAAGGCACCTTCGCCGATGTCAACACACAAACGGTCGGTGGCACCTTCAGGGGGGTCCCATCTACCAGGCACGCCTCGAAGTCGTTCCAAGCCTGTAAAGAGAGATAAGAAAAGCATTTAGTGCAAGTTGCAGTCAGTATATGATGTACACGAAGGACTTGGATACTTTAATTGCGTAGTACATTTGATTGTTAGCCACGCATTGGGTCGCAGTGGAAGATCCCCCTATATGCACACTAATATCATAAAGGCGTTTGTATGTACATAAGTCTGTTACTTCTTCACGCTCAAACGCCTGAAATAATTTGGCATACGGGTAGACCATGTCCGAGAGCAGAACGTAGTATACTTTTTATCACGGTAGTATATAAAAAAGCATTTATTTCAGGCAACCAATAGCACCCATACAGCAATTACAACAAGGAAAACACACACAAACATAAGGAAATACATTACATTATCGGACACAGCCAGCAACATCTGCTACAGCAATGTCCGATATAAAGGCAATCAAATCTGCCGGCAATCGGCAATATTCCCGTGGGATAATTTTTTACTTGCACAAGGGTAAAGCCGCGGCTTTGCCCGCGTGCCGGGCAGAAGCTAGTTATCATATAAAACGAAGCAAAATACTCGAGTTTAGTTTAGGCAGCTCCACAGCTTGCTAACTTAATAGATTTTCTATATAGCATAGTCAGCATTTTAATGTTCCCACTGCTGGGACTCAGGCCTTCTCTCTTGTAGAGAGGATGGGCCATCAATGGGTAATCTAACACGCAGGCCCAGTGCGGGTTGGTGGATGTCACAAGTCTTCAAATTTTTGACACATGCCGGTTTCCTCACGAAGTTTTCCTTCACCGTTTAGAGAGCAGTGGTGACGAAATAAATTACACAAACTAAAGAGCCTGGCTGGGTTTGAACCAACGACATACAGTTCGTAAGAAAAGGCCGTTACCACTGAGCTACCACGGTCGCAAGATTTTCTTTAGATAACGGTACGGACTTTAACAGACTGAAGATTTTAGGGTAATAATATCGGTGCAGGAATTCCTAGAACTACTAGAACAGTTTCTTTAGGGGCTTTTAACCATCTTGGTTTCTCCATTAATACTCGTGTTACTAGTAATAGTGAGTTGACGTCTTTGATGTCGTATTTGAAGTTGTTTTGTAAACATCGCTGAATCACATTAGTCCTTATTGACCTTTCGAACTGTATCATACCTAGGGGGGTATCCCGTACCGGAATGCAGTTCACCTGTGAACGTGCAGTACTGCACTTACCATATTAATACTCGAGTACTAGGTATCCTACTAATGTTATAGATGTGTATGGCCTTAGATTAAGTAGACCGTGGCCTGAATAAGGACATGGGATAATTTTTATTCTGGTCGTAGGTAACTGATACACAAAAAAGGGTGTCAGTGATAGCGTGACGGCGCTGGTGGATAGCACCGACCCCAAATAACATTGGACAAGGGCAGACAGTAGGTACTATGATATCGAAAGGAGATCGCATGAGTTAAGTTAACAGAACTGGCATGTAAAATATATTCGTAAGGATTTTGTTGTTCTAGAATAGGTTTAAAAATTAAGTAGAAAAAGAAAAGTATAATAGAAGTATAAAGCTTTTAAAGCATTTCATTGTAGTTAAGTCCCGGTCCAGGAAGAAACCCCATCGCAGTTTGCGACAGTTCCCATAGATAAGTGTATTATAATACTATGAGAACCCATGGAATAAAAAAAAAACATGCAGATGAAGTCTTGGGAATAAGTTAGTAGATAATTTAGGTGATGGACCGTTCTCATTCATCTTTTTGACGTATGTTATGAACTCACAGGAAACAGACCTAGCCTATTCTTTGCTTTGTTAAAAATATGCATAGAATTTTAAAACAAACACCATTATCTTTAATAGCTTTGTTTAGAACTCATAAAGATATTTCCGTAACACATTCTGCAATGTTTAAAACATAAACATATTTTTTTTGGAGGTAGCGAAAAAATAGGACACGACCATTTTTTCATAAACTAAAGAGCGATGGAGAGACCAAAAATCAAAGTACCTATAAGCTTCACACACATAAATCGTTTGCGGAATTTACAGGACGACGAGACCAGGGGCCCAAGTCTGTTATTTTTATTAATTCGTCATCCCAACACGACCCTATTTGTCATTTTACTAAAAGTTCGTAATATGCTAATTCATAATGATCGATCATTGATCGGTCAATGGGTCTCGTAATAGAGTTGTTTTAAAATGACAATATCGAGCCTCTACAATGACATTCTAATGGTAGGTCATTGATCAACGGAACTGTCAAAATTTTATCAGATTACCGCATACGTCAGATATTCATTTGTCAGTATGTACGATATTACCACTTCTTTCAATGGAGTGTCAGTGGTTGACCAATTACCAAACTTGTCAAAATCAACAATTATGAAATCAATGATAGACTATTCTGACCCCTTTTTTTGCGGTGGGAATTCATGAAATAATTTCTCTCGCCATCTCGCTCAACCTAGAGTTGAGCGAGATGGCGTGTCAGTCTTTTCCTGGCTAAAACCTACCTACGTTCCATAATTTGCCCTTTGCGTTTTAGGGCCACGGTCACTCTTTCAAAGGTTCTCGTATCCCTAGCAAGTACCGGCTCTGCTGGGTCCCTTCAGTTTTGCTGACATCACTTTGAGGCTCACGGCAAACGCTACGCGCAGGCGATTCGGGTATGCTTCTTAACGAAGGGCCGGATGGAGCCCTTCTTATGCCCCTAGATGTAGAAGCATCCTCTGCTACGATGACTGAAGGGCGATTTAAGGGCATGATCCAATAATAAAAAAATCCTTGCATTTCACGGTAGTTTGTCGACTGTTCCTACAGTACGGGAGTTCGATGCGATACCTATCTAGCCATTTAGGCTTATTAATGAGGGGTGCCTGAGGTAGCTTCACGGTGCAGGAGTGTTGGTGCCCGTCAGCGAGCCTGTTACCCTGCCCCTCCCGTGCGTGCACCAACCAATGTCACCATCTCAGTTGACTCGTTAGTTAATAACTTGATGTACCTGTAAGTATCAAAATCTTACCTTCGCTAACAAAAGCATTCCAAAGAGGTTTAGCGTTGCTCAGGCGCAAGGCTATGTCTTGAAGAAGGAAGTCAGCAGGTTTATAAGGTTTCACCTCATAGTCCCATCCTCCTTTCGCATTCTTTTCTGCCTTCTCGCAGAATATGTACACGTATCTGAAAACAAAAATATTTAAGTGAAAAATACTGGTTTTGTATTGACTTTTTCAAAACGTGGGTAAAGATCTCCACACATAACTGCGATCCATGGGTTGTGCGAAAGTGTACAATGGAACGAAGGCTAAGAAGGAACAGGAGTAGGTTTTAGTCAGTAAGAGTCTGACACCCCTCTCGCTCCGCCCCAAAGCGAGAGAAGCCATTTGATTATTTCCCACCTAAAAAAAACACATAACTGCGATGTGATGCGATTTCGACCATACAATGTGCGAAGTTCTCTCAGTGCGTCGTGCAAGCTCACAGTTATGTGTTTGGACCCTAAATTGACTCACTAGATAGGTAAAAATACCTAAAATGGAATCAATGAAATTATTAATAATGCGGTGAAATAATGACTAATTAAATTAGCTAATTTAACAAATATAACCGTTAGAAAACGATACCATAAAAGGAATCATTTTCGAAATGTTAACCACAACGAATTTCCCACGGATTTGCGTAATACAAGTGCTAACTGGCCCAACAATGGTCACGAATATAACACAGAGTAAGTTCAAATTGAATCATGTTCACTTGGGTCAAGTGAAGTCAGTGGTCAATTGACATTCATTGGGCATGCAGAACGCCTCCTACTCAATCTTACATAATTTGAAACTCCCACGCATATAACCGTATATGTACAGATGTTTAGGACATCGATAGGATTTTTAATATCGTTTCAGTTTCCTTGTTTGGTATGGCTAACGTATGTGTGTAGGTAATCAGGCCAAATACAGTGAATCCACGGAAGTATGAAATTTGGTCACACAAGACGTAATTTCGAAGTGTCATTTTAGCGTCTTATTTTTTCCTACTAAACTGTAGGCCCTAATAACTCAGGGTCTGTCTTCCTTTTCCCTATTTTCCACAGACACCAATTTTGTGTAATTTTACGACCCGCCTCAATTTTGCACGAGTGTTACAAAATCTTATAAATTCTCGGCTTTTCTCTACTATATTATGCATTGTATGATACATGTAAACCTTGCTCTTGAATCACTCTGTCTATAGATGAAAACAGCATTGAAATCCGTCTAGCAGATTTTGGGTTTATCGTGGACAGACAGACGATGTGGGGGACTGTTAGTGTTATGATTCTGATACACGAAAGTTATTAGAACAACCGTCCTCGCTCCAACCGCGAACGCTCTGTAATAAGTGAACCGTATCGCACCTGAGCTACGGAGATGACCCACATTTTCGCTTTAGGTATACATACATGAACTTTGTCTTCATACAGACATAATTTTAGACTGTTACAAGTGTATTTCCACAATACGTCGAACACATGTGTCTGACGCTAGTGGAGGGTTTAAATTGAACCTTCAAAATGTTTTCAGAATTGTGTATATCAATTAGTACTAGAGACTTTCCTTAAATTATTCTTTTCGAAATAATCAACCATTTACAATTTTCTGAAAAATGTTGTTGTCATTCTTGGGTTTTCCAACTGACGTCAAACTTTGACCTAATTCCTTTGTAACAAATATTTTTACAAGATCATCATCGTCTGCATAATTTACTAGGAAACATTTACAGGTTAAACTTACCTAGTTAAATATGCAGGTATTTAATAGTAGACACTTGTTTATGATTGAGTTTGCAAGGAAACAGACACGCCTGTTTTCGAAACGCTTTTAAAAGACCGCGGTAGTTGAGTCTAAGCCTGCCACGAACTCTTTGAACTGGTAAAGGGAAGGAGCTATATAGGGTGTGCAGCTCAACCCCTCTTACTCGCTCGTACGACTAACATATTAACATGTCATGGTAAGGCCCCAACTTGTTTAGTTCTACTCTGAACCTTTCGAATACAGTAATTAGTGTCACAATACAAAGACAATGAGAGAGCGTTCGCTTAGGGTTTAATAACTCAACACCCTACCCCGGCCACAGGAACATTCTAACAATGTTGGAAGGCCTAGACAATTTCAATATCATTATTCGCTTATCAGTAAAATGTCTTCTCTCGCTCTCGGTGGAGCTAGAGTGTCAGACTTTTGCTAACTAAAACCCACCTATGTTCCTTTACTTGTCATTTGCATTCCAGGGCCATGGTTACTCTTTCGAACAATACTGTAACCCTAGCAAGCATGGAGAGTGGGTCCCTAATACACTGCAAGCTTAAGGATTTTTTTAAGGTGGAAAATCATAAAATGACTTTTCCCGCATTAGGGCGGAAAAGCCACTCGTTTGTTCCTTTTTTGCTTTGCGTTACAGGACCCCGGGTTTCCCTTTCGGAAGCCAACCCATGGCCCCAGTAGGCTTCGACCCTGCTGGGCCTCTACGATTTTGCTGACATATCTTTGAAGCGCGCGTGGAACGCTACGCGCCATCAACGATAAGGATAAGAACCCTAACTTGGCGGCAAGAGTTAAAAAGTCCAGCTGGATGTAATCATGCCTTCTGTGAAACATTAAGCGTCGTTCGTTCATCACCACGACGATATATCGCTAACAGGTGAGACATATCTACCTATTTATGACATGAAACTATGTATACCTAACAGAATAGTAAGTAGTACAATATAATTACCTATTACAAGTAATACCTGCTACTTACCGTACTTATACAAGGTAAAGACTCTAGGTACTTTTATTTTCCCCACCACATAAAATAATGTACACATGAATTCCAAATATGCACATAATTATTTTATTGTAAGATGTATTATCATGTATGCAAGCATTACTTGTATTGTCTCAACCATTATCTGTATTCGTAACTTATATAGATTTGTCTACAAATCATGCCTCTACCTCTACAAATTGCTCTACATAAATTACACCTACATCCTTACTTTTCAACTTTTCTATAAATATGTATTTGAACCAAAGAGATTCATATTTTATGTAGCAGGTAGGTGGTCTTCCTAATTTCCATGACGACCACCTGTTATTTTATAGATCTTAGGCGAAAATAAAATCTAAAATATTTGATTTTACTTTGTGATCATCTCTGCCAAAATAGATTCCCTGCCTACCAGTACCGGTCCAGCGCAACTCACATCTAGCTTATTTACGTGACCTTCACAACGTTACCTCGTACAGGCTTACCCATGTCAGCATGATTGACTCCTGACGAGACTCGCTACTGTCGATGCCTGCCAGGGCTGGGGGATTGTTTTTAAAAGTTACAGACTCAGCGTTCCGAATAAGAGATTATATCGCGAATCCGACCAAATTTAATAGTCACAAAATATAAGGGCTTTTGGGTAATAATTGTGACGCTGCGCGTTGGTCGGGTTCGCGTGAGTCTTCAGAGACACGGGTGGGTCTTAGTCAGTAAAAGTCTGATACTCCCGTTTGCTCCACCCAAAGCGGGAGAATTTTTTTGTTGGTATCCCACCCTAAAAAAGGAGCTTACCTTGTAATTCACTTTCCGTCCCAAAAAGTTCATAAAATAGCCACTTGCACTACGCAACCGTATGGTATTGTAACGAGTACAGAACTGCCAATAAAAATAACGTAATTATCATCATTACTCAATAGTCAGGAAGATTTCCTTACATTTTACAACTAGGAAATACGCTAATTCATGAACAAGGACGTAATGGCAAATAGATCATAACCAATCGTGATCGTGCGCATGTCACTACTACGTTATGGCCACGTCAATAGGGGATAATATTACCTTATCACAACAATGGGTATTTGTAACCGTGGTTTGAAAAGTCACGTACGCTATATATTTGGCATGAAATATTATAGTTTACATAGCTGTTTAGTCACGGCCCTAAGTATTGGTATTACCCAGGACTATGATTTTTAGAACAACGAACAGTAGAGTTTCGAGATACAAATCATGTAAAGCGATTGGTTTTTAGTGTCATTTTTGACAGCGCTGTAAATCATCATATATGGATGGTTGTAAATAACTCAAAAAGATGTTTTAGCGACATCTATGACGCCACATAGGCACTAAAATACAAAGTCCCTCATCGCAGTGTTAAAGTTCTCCGCACGATTAGAACCTCTCTTTTCAATGGATGTTTTCGGGACTTTACACCCGGTATGCGGATGGACTTTCTTGCACGTTCCTCTCCATAGAGATCTACGCTTTGGAACGTATAATTTAGCTTCATTTTTTTTGATTGACGTCCATTTTGACAATTTAAAAGTGCTTCAGGTAAACGTTTCGGATTTCTTAATTTTTTTTTTATTTTTTTTTCAACTTCTAAACTATAATCATTAGTTACTTAAAAAAATATATACAGAACAATTCTACTACATCTGTTCATGAATTTTTTCGTTTTGTCGTCATTACATTATCGATACTAGTGACGGCTGCTGATTTTGTCCAATTACTAGATACAGTAATAATTAGACCCTGTCTATGTACATTGAAATCATAAATGGGTAACGATTTTATATTTTAAATGTGATGGTTTCGGGTTGATGAATGGTTTGTTCGTAATAATGCACTCGTCGCTTCAAAGTCTTGAGTATCGACGCCGAGTTGTTAGCATGTCGGTTTTCTATCGGTTGCATTTCGGGAAGTGTGCATAATTTAATTCCGCCAAGTCCCGTTCCATCATTGGACGGGGACGACCTACGACGATGCGCCAGCCACCAGTAAGTACAAGGTCCGACCCATACGTACAAAACGTTTTGGAAAAACATTCATTGTGCGTATAACTAAAGAGTGGAATTCCCTACGTGCTGTGTTTTCTAATAGCCACAACCTTGATTTTTAAGTCAAGGGTGAATAGGTTACTTGTAGGCAAGCGCGCTTCATCGTTGACTACATCATCGCTTTCTATCATGTGAAATAGTCGTCAGGCGCGAGCCTATCAATAGAAAAATAAAACCGGCGTACCAAAGGTAGCACAAAACGGCAAAAAACAATCACGTTTTTTGTATGGGAGCGCGCTTAAATATTTATTCTATTCTGTTTTTTTTTAGTATTTTTTGTTATTGTAGTAAAAGAAATACCTACATCATCTGTGAAAAGTGTCTAGCTATCGGTTCATGATATATATAGCCTGGTGACACGACGGACCGACAGACAGACAAACAGACGGGCAGAGGAGTCTTAGTAGTAGGGTCCCGTTATACCCTTGGGTACGGAACCCTAAAAATGAATTTATTAATCTTCCCGTTTGCTCTATATTCTAATTGATACGTATTGTATGGGTTACAAACTTTCATCTGCGCTTTGAGTAAATTATTGTGGGTTAGTACCTACGCAAGCAATTATTCTCGATAAAAATGAAGCATCGGGTGTGTGGTTAGCCAAACCACATCAAATTGGTTACTAGGTGAGCGAATATTTACCTACTCTTCTTATTTATGAATGAATTACAATGTCTACAACCGACGACTATTGTATACACATTTGTATTTTTCAGGCCGCCCGAGAACCTCAGGCCATAAAAGCCAATTATATATATATTTATTATGTATGCTTAACTGACTTATATATCTAATTACCGCGAGATCTGGATCACCATGAGGTCACAAAAAGTACATTACCATATTTTTTTATTATTATTGATAGGCACGCGTTTGACCACGATCTCACCTGATGGTAAGTGATGATGTGGCCGACGATGGAGCAAGCTTGCTTAGAGAAGTAACCTGTTCACTCTTGACTTAAAGACCCCTAGGGTTATTTTCGGTATGAGTTTTTACCCAAAGATGGGATATATCATGATAATTAGTACAGAGAAATACGGCCATGACTTTTATCATGATGTTGGGCAAGTTTTGCAAGTAACAGTCATGCAGTCATGACTTTTGTAACTGATTGTAGATGTGGACGCCGCACAGATATCTATGTCACCTCGAGAATCTAAAGGTGGGTCTACTCTAGAGGAGTCGAGCACGAGCCGAGCTCAAATTCGTGTAGTGTGGAGCGACTCTAAAGCCGAGCACGAGCCGAGCTCAACTTCGTGTAGTGTGGACCGACTCTAGAGGAGCCGAGCACGAGCCGAGCTCAACTTCGTGTAGTGTGGACCGACTCTAGAGGAGCCGAGCACGAGCCGAGCTCAAATTCGTGTAGTGTGGACCGACTCTAGAGGAGCCGAGCACGAGCCGAGCTCAAATTCGTGTAGTGTGGACCGACTCTAGAGAAGCCGAGCACTAGCCGAGCTTAAATTCGTGTAGTGTGGACCGACTCTAGAGGAGCCAAGCACGAGCCGAGCTCAAATTCGTGTAGTGTGGACCGACTCTAGAGGAGCCGAGCACGAGCCGAGCTCAAATTCGTGTAGTGTGGACCGACTCTAGAGGAGCCGAGCACTAGCCGAGCTCAAATTCGTGTAGTGTGAACCGACTTTAGAGGAGCCGAGCACTAGCCGAGCTCAAATGCGTGTAGTGTGAACCGACTCTAGAGGATCCGAGCACGAGTCGAGCTCAACTTCGTGTAGTGTGTCTCTAGAGGAGCCGAGCACTAGGGACACTACACGAATTTGAGCTCAGCTTGTGCTCCGCTCAAGTTTGGCTCCTCTATCGTAGACCCACCATATGAGAATAAGAGCTTCACAAGCTTGCATAAGAACTGCACGTCTGAGATGAATATTAAATTAAGGAGAATAGTCAAATTATATTTGAATAACGACTACGCTAGCGAAAACAACTCGGAATTCTTTGAGTGGGTGTGACCAAGTCAAGACCTCGATTTGTGGGTTAATGCCATCATAGTCCAAAGTATCAATTTTTAAGTTCTCAATAAAGAATGACGAATAAGAATTGACGCAGTTTTTTAACGTCATTACACTTGGCAGCTTATAAACATAAAATGTTCCAGTATTTATTCCCAAGAATATAAACAAGTAATTACAAACTCCCATGAGAATCCAACCATGTAAGAAAAAACACATACGATCGTAAGTGCTTATCTTCCCGAGCGAGTCATAAAACTGACTGAACAAGATAATCACTCTTTTGTTTTTATGTTTCAGCAAAGATTAAAGAGTATCTACACCAGTATGTCAAACATGCAGCCCGCGGATTGCATACGGCCCATTGAACATTTTTCTGCGGCCCGAAGAATTTTTAAAAAAAGCCGGGTAATGCGGTCCGCAAGATTGTTAAAAACCGTTTGCTATCAATATTTGTAGACGAAAGTGATAGAGATTTAGTATCAAATCTATTTGATACTAACACTATCATACATACATAAGAAGTTTCTAAAGGGCCTATTACACTAAGCGATATTCAGCACACGATATTTAGACTGTCTTATTTTTTGTTCCGAGTAAGACCGATCTAACCCTTATACACTACGCGACATCGACTAAGATTGTCTGAATATCGAATAGTGTAATAGGCCCTTAAGTACTTGCCTGTTCAATTCAATGCCAAGCAATGAGAAATCGTTCCCATAAAATCCTATACAGTTTTTCGTTAAGATTTTCAGTAGTTTGTCTTCTTTAAGATTAGGTTTTGCGGCCCACCTACGGTCTACGGTCTTCATGGTTTTGGCCCCCCAGTGGCTTTAAGTTTGACCTGGCTGATCTACACTATCAATTTGTCGGCAATTAGGCAAATATTTGTTGTTTGACAATAGTCAAGAATAATTTAAAAATTGTAAGGATATTCCGGATGATTCATTTTTCAATCCATACATTAGACGGTTAGTTTATCGTCCATTTAGCAAAGGAAAAAAAATCTAAAGATCAATCAGATCAATGGTCAAATTGACCCCACATTATCGATGGTTATAAATGTGTCAGGCTGGAATAAATATGTCGAGGCCATGAAATGGTTGCATTTCATTTTATGCCAAACTGAAACTGGCCAGATCGTACGTCAAAGTTTGATGATATTTCGATCCACGTTTGACCATAACATAAATTTAGGTTTAATTTTTTTACAATTATTAAAGGACTTGGGGCACCCCGACTCGTACAGGTTAGGTTAGAAGGAGATGGCGGTGTCTAGTGAACGAACGAAGCAAGCGAAAACAGACCCCATCATCGCCTTTGTGTTTTTTTTTAAGCACCCGTAAAAGCATATTCTAGTTCACAATGAGTATTTTTTGATGGAACAGAGACATGTTTTGTAGTAGAAAACAGAAATTAATTGAGGATCAGTTATATACTACGTTACCCCAATTAAAATCGAATATAATGTCGTTACCAAAACTATACCATACTGCAATCAAACTGCTGATTGACTGCAGGCTCGTAGTAGTTAAATCAAATAACGCAGCTTTATATTGTAATATTTCATTATACTTTTATATTCCATTTGAAAATTGTTATTCGCTTTTAATAAAAAAATATCTGTCGCCATATTACGTCACGAAAACAAAGCGAAATCAGCACCTCTACTGGTTGACAACATAACTTTTTTACGATATGATCAGCCATGTTTGACCATATCATGAAATCATCATGCGTTTAGTTGTTCATATCATTAAACGCAGAGTGTTCATTGATTTCGATTGCCCATATCATGATGTGGCCAGCTGATAAGGTTCTATATCATGAAATGCCAATCAGCCATGTTTGACCATATCATGAAATCATCATGCGTTTAGCTGTTCATATCATTAAACGCAGTGTTCATTGATTTCGATTGCCCATATCATGATGTGGCCAGCGGATAAGGTTCTATATCATGAAATGCCACCATTTCATGATGTGGTCAGTTATATCATGAGATGATCAATTCTAAGGTCTGGCTTCGACAAACACACCATCGATTTGTCAATCTCACAAAATACGAATGACCGAACACCATGAGCTATACTTACGTTTCCTGCATACTAAGTGTGGAGGATGGGTCATTAAACTTTGATGGGACCAATTGTTGACTTTCTAAACGACGTCTACTTCTCAACGTGTCGATGGCAATCCATATTGAATCGGTTTTGGGCTTACGGTTTGGTGTCAGCAGAAGCTTCCACCGATTTATCATAAGAAAATGTTATAACTACCTCTTTTTAAATCATATAAGCGAACGGAGGATTGTGAGATTTGCTATAATTACCTAGTTCAAATTTTTTCTTGTCCTTCATAATTTGGCAACGGGCCTCAAACTAGGAGCAGTTTATATCTTCTTGACCCTATATTGGTCGTATTTCCGTCAATAATGAAGTCTACATGTATTCGTTTTTAAAAGTTCATATATTGTACCGTACACATACAAAAGTATATTGCACCCACGCGTATGAGACATTTTTATAGGTCAGCAGCAATGAGGTCACTGTACCGTGTACGTTTGCCTGTCTTTGACGCGCCCTTCCGGAATTTCCAGTTACCTTATGAATGATTTTTATACAAACCACAACATTACACTTGCTTGCGACATTCTCCGCTGCCGTGAATCAGATCTTGTCATGCAAAAATTTGTACTTACTCCGTTAAGAACACGTTACTGAAAAATCAATTTTCATTTCCTATATCCTTTCTACTTTCCCTTTATTTGTTTGGGTGGGAAATCATCAAATAATGGGTCGTGGGGCTCTTAGGACCGGGACCGCGGTCCCAACTTCCACCTATAAAAATGATTTATTGAGTAGTATGTTGGGACCACATGGAAAAAAGCAGTAAAGTACAGTTACCAAAAAAACTGTATTTATAAATAAAATATATTATTGTTTTAGGTGGAATCTATAAAAATAAGTTATATAGTATAAGTTGGGACCGCAGTCCCGGTCCAAAGAGCCTAACGAAGGAAATAATTTCTCTAACTCTAACTCTTTCGAACAATCCCGCAGCCCTTCATAATGTCTCTATGCAACACATTATTCATTATTTAAAATATACCAAATTCAGTGTTCAACCTGACTGATACGGTTTCAAGTAATAACGCTACTAGCACCCAATTGGGTGCCTAACTATATCCAAAACCCCAAATAAAAATAATTTTCTAAAGTTTTTCAGTATTACGCCAGTTAGAAACCTTTCAAATCTGGTGGAAGGGATACTGTCAAGTATCAGAATAAGGATACACACACTGAAATGTGACGTCACCGCCATTAGGTTACGTGTGTACAAAAGAGATAGCGACATGTTCCCACCAAATCCCCACTCTTTCTCACACTAATAGTTGTAATGCTAATTGCTGCTTCATTTAATAACCAATTTTGATGCTGTTTTCAGAAAAAGATTTCTTATTAGTGTTATTTCTTGTTTAGTATAAAATACTGTACAAAAATAATAGTGTTATTTCTTGTTTAGTATAAAATACTGTACAAAAATAATAGTGTTATTTCTTGTTTAGTATAAAATACTGTACAAAAATAAATACAGTCACCGAATTAAAAAAGATACACACTTGTCGGGTAGATCCGGCGCAGGCGACGAGACTACAACGTCGCCCAATCGCACGTGTCGCGCATAATCCGTGTAGTGTGGCACGCCGCCTCCCACTCCCACCAGGAACACATACTCCACCTGAGAACAGAACGTTTTGCTGTTATATCCCTATTTAAATATGAGTAATGGTACGGGACAGCCAAGGTGAGTTGTTGCCAATTTAATCAGGAAGTGTTCATTTAACACCTGTCATTGCACTTCTTCATAACGTGTGTAAAACACGCTGCCGAATATAATGGCAGAAGCTAGTACTATCACTAGCGGCTTCGGCCGCGTGAAACTTGAAAATATATCGCGTCTTTAATTCAATACCGTCACTAAACGAAGTTCTTCAAAAATCTGTAAGTTAGCGCTCAGCAAATAGATGGCGTTAAAAACAGTTTTTTTTAATAAATTTCGTTTAGTGACGGTATTGGATTAAAGGTGCGATATGCCTATGTCACTCAATGATAAAGTAGCATTTTACTGCTCTGACCAAAATAAGGAAAAGATAAAGAGTTACAGACCGTAGCCCTAGATCGCAAAGGGCAACTGAAAGATTCTGTTGTTATCGAAGTATGGGTTTTGATCGCCACGACCATACACCCCGATAGATTTGAAAAAACTGGGCAAGTGCGAGGCGGACTCGCGCCCTGAGAGTTCCATACAAACTCACCTATGTAAATAGTTCAATTAACGAATATTTCGAAAGTTTTTCCGAATCGCAAAAAAGTTTCTTTTTTGTGACGTAACAAAATTACTGTTTTCTGATTATTTTATTCCTATATCTATGCTATAAGACCTTGCTTTATGCCAAATTTCGGGATTCTGGGTCAACGGGCAGTATCCTATAAATTTTGGTTCCCTTGAGTGTCGAAATACACGTTGTTTGCGACATAAACGGCCGTAACTGATTTTTCGTTAACTTAGAAGTCTGATTTTTTGACAACTTCAAGAGACCGCACAGAAATGAGTATATGGTTTTAATTTAAACTCGATACCTCAACTCCTTCCCGAAATAAAGGGTCTTGTCAGACAGACAACAAAATAATCCTATAAGGGTTCCGTTTTTTCCTTTTAAGGTACGGAACCCTAAAAATTGAAATATGTATCAATAGTAGACACATATTCATATTTCGGCAGTATTAAAGTCCAGTGTGTTATTGTGGGTGAACCAATTGTCATCGACAATTCACAGATGACTGTTACTAAGAAAGTCATGGCAATGTCAGTCATATTTCTGGTTGAAATATGACTGACGGGATGACATTGCCAAGTTGAAGTGGGTATAGCCAAATTTAATCAGAAAGTGGACGTTTACACCATTTCTCTACACCTCACTTATTTTTGTAGACGTAAATATAATATTTATTAAAGAAGGAAATATTTGAATTCTAGATTTTGCCCACATAAAAGACGAAAATTATCTTACGGGAACGTTCGTTCGGGATACATAAACAATACTTTTTATCCAAACAGACCATGACCTGAATGAGTGGTCTACTCATGTGCCAATTTCATCTAATTCCGTTTAGTTATTCGAGGAATGATTGATAAACAAAAAAATCACATTTATAATATTATTTGGAACTTTGTAAGATAGTTGAAGTAATTAAGTTTTTTTTTAAATCAGAAACAGAATGCTGATTAAAAAAAAAAGAACCTCGATCAACATCTTATGTAATTTTCATAGATTCATAGACTTTTTTTATTATTATTGTTAGGCTCGCGCTTGACCACTATCTCACCTAATGGTAAGCGATGATGTGGTCCGCGATGGGAGAGCGTGCCTAAAAGGTAACTAAATCACTCGTGACTTGAGACTTCCCGGGTTTTAACTACCAAGAAACACAGACTCCGGCAGGGAATTCCACTTTTAGTTGTATGCACAATGAATGTGTTCCCAAATCGTTTTGTGCATATGGGTAGGATGTTTTACCATGTACCAGTCTGGTGGCCAGGATGTAGAATGTAGCAGTCCTGAAGGAACACGACAATCGTAGTGAGGATATTCTTAAGGGAGATGATCTAAGGCAGCCCGCGAAATTTTTGTTAGTATGAGAGGCTTGTATTGATGATTTTCTTGTATTTTACTGTACATAATTTTACAATTAATTAAAAATTGGACAGCTGATGTACAAAGGCGAGCTTAACCCACAATTGGGTTGTCTTACAGCGGACCTTAATATATTTGTAAGATTGTAATGTTTATAATTTTGTAAATAAATACGTATTACGGCCGCGAATCATATTTTAATCAACATACAAATTGACACGACACTGACCTGTTAGATAAAAAAAAATTAATTAGGTGTACCCTGGTGCTTTCAACTTAAACCCTATACCATAGTTAGTGTTGAACCCTGTAGAATTGGATTATTTATCAGCAGGCCTATTGGTATAGTTGTCTGTGGTCCTGACTGCTATGCCGGAGACGTGGGTTCGATTCCCACTCAGGACAAATGTTTGTGTGATGAGCACGATCATTTGTTCTATGTTTGGGTGTAATTTATCTATAATATGTATGTATTTAGAAATATTTAAGTATGTTTATCAGTTCTCTAGTACTCATAACACATGCTCTGCTTAGCTTGGGACTAGACGGCGTTGTGTGGTAGTTGTGTGAATATTATATTGTATTATTATTTAGTATATTTTCTTAAAAATAAGTAAGTATTAAAATTGTGCATACAATTTAATAAGTATTCATGTAGAAGCAAAACCCATATAAATGTTTGAATCAATTGCGAATATGCTCAAATCCGAATCAACAAAAAATTACCCACTATATGAAAATATCAGGATATTAAATTACTCGTACCTAAAATAGCCACAAAATTACGCTAAAGCCGTAATATGGTGCAATATGATTTATAATTTTACATAAATATATTATTTACTTTAATAATTAACCTAATAAATTAATTACCTTCCTTATGCAAGTTTGTTGTGTCATCCATGCTCACAAACATAAGAATGCAATATTGAAAATAACTGATAGAATATTAGCTGGCCTTTTTTCTCTCTCTCTATGTTATGAGCAGATTATAATAAGGTATCGCAGACCAAACTCCAAGTCGTTATCAATCGCTGTCTTAGTTGTATTCTCGGTGTTTACTGGCACGAGAAAAACTCCAACGTAAATCGAACGCCTGATCGACCAACCGATCAAAAACCGCAAGTGGCATTGGATCGGCCACACGCTTCGAAGGGATCTTGATCAAATACCAAGGCAAGCCCTAGACTGGTATCGTCAAGTAAAGCGTAAACGTGGTCGCCTTAAGCAAACCCGGCGAGAAATGATCATTGCAGAAGCGAAGACTTGGAGCAAAATGAAGCGTGAAGCTCAAGACTGAACAAGTTGCAAGTCACATCTCCGAAATGTTTATAGTAGTTTTTTTTTTGTTAAAATTTCATTGAATTTTTATTTCCCATATCCTTCCTACTTCCTCCTTCTGCTTTTTTTTTGGAGGTGGAAAATCGAATTACTTCTTCCATTCAGAGTGGAGCGACAGCCCTGTGTGGACCTGTTGCTCTTTGCATTCCAAGCCGCAATAATTTCGGGGTTAATCATCGACTAGGAAAGAAGAAGAATGGTGCATACAGTATTTGATGACTACAGTAAATATTAAATACGCGCTTAGTCCCTCGAACGCGTGTCTTCTTAACCCAAGGATTGACCCTTATTTGGTACTTTGAAAGTACTGCTTGTGAACTTACGGTATTCGGCAGACTTTTCGAGCATTTTCCCATTAGGATCTATGCGGCATTATATGTTCCAGAACTTTGATGTGCCTTATGATTTCCCAGTTGTTAGGCCGAAGTTTCCTTATAACATTACAGAACATGAGGAAACCTACCTACACTTCAGACATTCTTATCGAAAACAGTAAGTTATAAATGGAAATACAATTCAAATACTGTACGCATTATGGCAACCAAATTATTTCGGTAGTTATTTCTACTGAGCTAATTCTGTCCTTATGGCAACCAAACATGCCGATCCCATGCAATCATTGCTATTTCACGCATGGATACAAAATAGAACAAACTCAAGGCTAAAATAATACGCTTAGGTATCCAAATCAATGTGATTATCGACGCTTCGATTTTAAAAATAAACTTGTATGTTAGGAAAATCTATATTAATATTATAAATGCGAAACTTAAACGGTCTGTCTGTCTGTCTGTTTCTTTTCACGTTTTAACAGCTGAACGGACTTGGCACACGGGTAGACCATGTCCTGTATTACGACATAGGATACTTTTTATCCCAATATTACGAGGTCATGTCAATAAGTCCGTGATTTTTTTAATGTAACACAGGTTTTTGGATAAAAAATCATTTAATTTTTCAACATTATCTCTTTTGAGCTCTATACACTTTGTCCAGCGTTTTTATGTCTTAATTTTTTTATTCCTTCCAAAGAATGAGATTTGTCAAGGTCATCAAAATAACTATTTGTTTTTGAGATGACTTCATTACCTGTGTCAAATCTCTTTCCGCCAAGCCATTTCTTTAGATTTGGAAGTAAGAAGTAGTCACTAAACTAAATCAGGAAAATAGGGTCGATGAGGAAAAAAAAGAAAGAAAAATATTTTATTTGGCACGCATGAATGCACACACTTATAAAAACAAAATTTAAGACAACTAAGAAAAAACAAAAAAAAAATCACTGACACGATGTATGTCTCCAAATAAGTCCAGTTTAGCAAAAATGCCAGACAACTACATGGCAATCAGTGGTAGTTGCCTGACGCTGGTTTTCAACTGAAACTTATTGAGAGTGAACGGCAGTTATTGATGAGGGAGCAATTTGTAGCCTAACTGATGGAAAATCCATCAGTTAGGCTGCCATGGAAACTGCGCATGTGTGCACCTATTGGAAAAAGAACTTTTTTCTTGGCCAAATGCGGTTGGTTTTTCTTTAAATCCTTATCAAATCAGTCCTAAAGGTTGGTATAATATTCACCATTGATTTTTTTTCCCATTTAAAGGTAGTCAATGTGGATTACACCGCGTGCATCAGAAAAAACGCTCGCCATAAATTTTTTGGCTGACAAACCCAGTTTGGCCTTCTTTGGCGCCGATTCACTTTGAGAAACCCACTGTATTGACTGTTGTTTGGTTTCTGGTGTGTTGTGATGGATCCACGTTTTATCTATGGTTACAAAACAGTGCAATAACTCATATTACGGTTGAACAACGCTAAACACTCCTGTGAAGTTGTCACACGATTGCGTTTGCGGTCGAATTTGTGAGATTTGCTCACAATCCACTCAACCGCACCCATCTTGCGGAAAGCTTTCTCATACCCAAGTGATCATTTAAAATTGAAACCACTGAGTCATGTGAGATGCCTATGGCTTCCACAATCTCTCGCACTTTTAATCTTCGATCGGCCAACACCATATCGAGGATTATTTCGATTGTTTCGGGTGTGAAGACCTCAACTGGGTGTCCAGAACGTTTGGCGTCTTTAGTGCTTGTACGGACGTACGAAATTTAGTAAACCACTTTATTACGTAAGAAATTGATGGTGCAGAGTCCCCATAATATTTATCAAGCTTAGCCTTGGTTTGCGAAATGCGATATTCACTTTTTTTCCATTTTCTCCTCAAATCACGCCGTAGTCTGCTATCAACCTCTGTCAAACACATAAATAACACAAATCTGACAAGAGTCAAATGAAAGATGCCTGTTTACAGGGGCAATGTTGTCCTTTCAATTTAGAGGCACGAAATTCGAAAAGTCACGGACTTATTGACCCGCCCTCGTATATTAGTTAGTTTAGACTTTCGGTCAAGTTAGTTTCAGTCAAAGTAAAACCGCTGGATGAAGCTAACTAGCAAATATTATAATCTATTCATGATCATGCAATATTTAAAATACAAATTGTACATTGAAAAACATGGCGCGTTCTACTGGATGTAGTTCTCCGAAGGAACAAGCCACAAATATTTAATTGACGTTTTGCCATAAATTGTCAATAGGAAAAAAATTTCTAAGGGATGAAACGGATATTCGCCAGCGTAGAGCGTTAAGAGCCCTGACAACCCTGTTTTCTTTTCTAGATAACCCTTCTTCTCCTTCTTATCTGACTTCAGAAATTCAATTCCTTTGCTCTGCGCACAATAAAAATCTTCGATCTAAAAATAATCGTCTTCTACGGTGTCCGACGCACCGCTCTGGGTTTGTCCATTCCTCTTTCTTTGTTCAGGCGATCTCACTTTGGAATGCGCTCCCTCTGAACATCAGAACGGCAACTAGTCGGTTGTCCTTTAAAGTTAAAGCACGAGAACACTTTCGCAAGAAGTTGGTAGATTCATCATACTCTTGATTTGTTGTATTCGTTTTTCTCTCAATATCATTCTTTATTTGTATGTATGTATCTAAGTATATATTTATTATTGTTCTTATTTCCTCTCTGTCAGTCTTCTTTTAAGCTGCACCTTCCATTTTATATCTCTGCACCACCCTAAGGTCGACTGGTAGAAAATGCCTAAGGCTTACTTGCCTTAGGCATTTTCTACCAGTCGACCTTTGTACAATGTTTCATTAGTGCATAAAGTTTTAAATAAATAAATAAATAAATATGACTAAAAGAGTAGTATATACTGACGTGGGTAGATCGAGAGAGAAAGAGGAGAAAGGAAAGATGGATGGATGGATTGTGTGAAGGATGATGTGTAAGAAAAGATAAGTATTTTTGAAGCTCTTTGCCTTTCAAGCATTACCGCAGCCCTAGGGGGCAGTACGATGGAAACAATGTCCGAGTACGAAGGATTTTGTAAAAAAACGAGCAATGTATTAGTCCGCTAACAGATTAGTTACTGGGCTGGACCAGGTTGTTTCACTAAATTATCGGATGATATTAGCACCCGTAGTTATATTAACTTCCAAATGACCAAAAAGAAAGTACAAAACCGCACAATACAACGTAGTTACCATTTATGGTAATTTTCCCACAGGACAGTGTGAAATAGTGGTGTTTCTATTGTGTTATATGCATCATGTCTAGCGGTACGTCTAACGGCTGAACGGGTATGATGATGATTTGAAATTCGAATGCTTCAGAAATATTAGTAGCAGTTTTACAGCGAGCTGATATCTTTATATAGGTCCAGAAATCGCTATAAATGGTAACTACGGTGGTGGGCTTACGTTTTATTGTGCGGTTTAGTACTTTCTGGTCATTTGGGCGTTAAAATAACCACGTGTGCCGATACCTTGTGACCGACCACTGTGTGACGGACGAAGACAACATAGTTCTGAGCGAGAGAGAGAGACAACTAGCCGTCGTAGCGTCATTTTGAAATTCATTTTCTTTCTTTCTTTTCTTTTCTTTCACTTGACATAGTGATGCGAATGCGATACAGGTTAATTTATTGTAATAATAATGACTATAATATTTATTTTTTATTTTTTTTGTCGGGAATTTTAGCGTCCCGATCAGGTGCAAATCGGGACGTGTCCCCAAACCCCTAAAAATCGGGACGCCTGGCAATAATAGTTAGGGTGTTTGTTTTTTTAATTTTGATTTTTGACTTTGCTCGAATTCCTGATACCATTCATGCAGTGTTCTTATACCAAAAATAACCATAATCGGTTAATATTTAGAAGTTACACAACACCAATAGTTTTCTCTTAATGTTATTATTTTTTACAGCGGAGGGTAGCAAGTGATACTAATGTGTTTTTGTGTCTAGTAAAACTTACTTCCCTCCTCTGTAAAAAATAATAATATTAAAAATTTAATCTTCACTGATGACGTACTTATTGACCTCTAAATATTAACTGATTATAGTGATTTTTGGTATATGAACACTGTGCATGAGTACCACTCATGCACAGTATTCATATATCAAGAATTCGAGCAAAGTCAAATGAAAATCGAAAATTAAAAAATAAAACATGAAACACCCTAATGAGGGTGCGTTTACAAACATGTAAACTCACATGCACAAGACATCCAGACCCGGAACAACTCTCTGTAAGCCACACAAATATTTGTTCCTTGCGGGAATCGAACCCAGCAGCGGAAAGCTCAACCACTACGCCAACCGTGCCATGTAATGGCATTGGTTGTTCCAATTAACTAGTCTAATCCTTCTTTAATTAGGTTGCTGAAGTTAGATGACCAGAATTATGTATAATATTACCGCATCCCGCTTTAAAATCTGTCCCCATCATAATAAGGAAAACGCAGAATAATATATATATATATATACTATGTCCATTTTACATATAAATATTATGTCGATCTGCAAATCCTGTTGTGATATTTATTTATTTATATCCTTAAATAATTTTATACTAAACCATTTAGTTTTGTACATATGTTGACGACATTGGGAAAACATACATATGACTGACGTATAAAAGTCATATACATACAGGCATATGATGAGGACATCAAACCAAAAGTGGGTTTTCGGCTTCGGTTTGGTTAGAAATGAGTTTGCAAAATATCATTAGGTAGGCAAACCATTACCTAATTATATTTGTAACCGGCTTCAAAAAAAGGAAGAGGTTATTTATTCGGTTGTATTTTTTTTTGTTTGTTACCTCAGAACTCCGTCGTTTATGGACCGATTTGAAAAATTATTTTTGCCCCATAAAGTATATGCTTCCAGATCGGTCCCATTTTTTTTTCTAATTCTAGTTCTGATGATGGGATCTATGAAGAATTGAGGGAACTCCTCAAATATTATAAGATTTTGATATTTTCATCGAAAACTTAAGCATTTACAGTCAAAAACTAACATTTGATGAAGTGACCAACGGAACTTCATACTCACATAGATATCACAATGAAGGTAGTTAAGCGACTATGACTATATAAATAAATAAATGGTTCTGAATAGTTATGTTAAAAATAGTATCATCGAAGTGACCTGATGATGATGATGATGATGATGGAGCCGAAAGATAGGCACCGGAACTCCGTAACTAATCAATGTATCCTAAGCCGTGTTTGGGTATATTAGAATTGTCATGAAGTGCACTTTAACTATAAGGTACTATCGAACTGATCTGATGATGGAGCCGGAAGGTGGAAGGGTGATACAAACAATGTATCCTAGCAGTGTTTGGGTTAATTGGAATTGTCATGAGAAAGGCACTCTGTTTATAAGTGTATCGCAAATGAAAAGTGTATAAAGTCATTCCCGGATGTTTTCAGGGAAAAAATAGAGTACCCTAAATTGGAGCCTACGTAAGTAATAATTCCAATCAACTTTGCCAATGGATGCATCGAAAAATTTTCCTACACTAAATTGGAATAATTCCGAAAAAGGAAATTCAACGCACTGATTATTTCCCTTTTCGGAAACAAATAATAAATCGTCATACTCATTACGGTAACTCATGCGGTGGAAGAGGAATGAAGAACTTTCTGACAATGCATAGCCAGACCGCATGCGGCTGAAATGATGATGATGATACCATTTAGTTAGGTTTTTAACGATCCTTTTTAAACAACTTAAAAAAAAAAGAAGGTTCTACGTTCGGATGAATGTAATTTCTTTTTATGTTCACCGATTTCTCGGTCAATTGTGGATTCTTTTTTTGATTGAAAGATTATACTTCCGAGTTGGTAAAAATATTGTTATGATCTAATGAGGAACTCCTCATTGGATCATAGCAGAACTGTCGTTACAAGTAAAATGGCTTTGATTACACGTGTAGTCGATAACTGACCGAAAGAAGAAGGGGAGGGAATATATCGAACTGATCTGATGATATAGATGGAAAAATCAATGTAATCTAACCGTGTTCGGTTGTGAGAGTGCATCTCATAACAATTGTAATAATCCCTAATTATTACAATTGTCATGAGGTGCACTCTGGCTATAAGGTACCATCGAGCTAATCTGATGATGATTAGCTGAGGGGTACTTTTTAGTTGTGCTACCACAACTAAAAAGTGTAAAATAAAAAACTTTTTACAAAAAAATACAACCGACTTCAATGTAAAAACAACCAGGCAAGTGCGAGTCGGACTCGCACACTGAGGGTTCCGTACAAACTTACCTATTAAAGCAGTTCAATTCCCGAAACGAGTTATGAAGATTTTTCCGAATCACGAAGAAAGTGTTTTTTTTTGTGACGTAACTACAAATCTACAGTTTTTAGGTTTTTTCCTATACTTATACTATTAGACCTAGCTTCAAGCCAAATTTCAGGTTTCTAGATCAATGGGAGGTACCCTAAGAATTTTAATTCCTTAACAGTGTCGAAATACACGTTTTTTTGCGACATAAACGGACGTATCTTTTTTTTTTGTTAATTTAGATGTTTGATCTTTTCACTGTTTTATGGAACCGCAGACTTCAGTATGTAGTTTTAATTTCAACTCGATACCTCCACTGGGCACGCCATAATTATGGCGGTAAGTCCCCTCTTTGAGGCGTGGTTGGAAAGACCTCACGACGTCCTCTCCTTCCGCATGACGCAGGCTCTCACCGAACACGATAAGTTCGGGAAGTTCCTGCACCGGATTCGTGTGGAAGCGACGCCCGGATGTCGCCACTGTGTGGACCTCCCGAAGGAAACGGTGGAGCACACGGTGGAGGTGTGCCCCGCTTGGGCAGAGCAACGCCATGTCGTGGAGGATCGGCGGCGGCGACCTCTCGCGCCGGGCCTTGGTCCGGAGCGAGGAGGAGTGGCAGGCGGTCGCCTCCTTCTGCGAAGCAGTAATCCTAGCAAAGGAGGCGGCTGATCGTGTAAGGCAACGGTCCTCACACCCCAACCGCCGCCGGGATTCCGATCCCGATTTCCGGCCACCGTAGGCGCGGGCTTGCGGACGGCGAGCAATGGGTAGCCCGCCGTCCGACCGTCCGGTAACAGTCCGGACCGAGCCCAAGTCGTCGACGGCGCATATTGCCCCAGCAGGGTCGAATCCTACTGGGGCCATGAGTAGTGTGAAAACAAAACCTGGGGCCCTGGGACGAAGGCAACGAAGGAACAGGAATGGGTTTTTAGTCAGTAAAAGTCTGACACTATCTTTCGCTCCGCCCAAGAGCAAGATTTGTCATTATACCAACAAAAAAAAAAGCTTCCACGCATTCCAAAGATAAAGGGTCTTGACAGACAAACAGACGCATTGACAAAAAAGTGATCCTTTATGGATTCCGTTTTTTCCTTTTGAGGTACGGAACCCTAAAACACATTAAAAAGTACAAAATAAATTTAATTTTGGAAGTCGGTATTAAATAGCTAACGAAGAGACAAAACTGTTATAGAAACACCGACTTCCGAAATTAAAGTTATTTTGTACTTTTTTGTGATTTTTCACATTGAAATCGGTTGTATTATTTTTGTAAAAAGTTTTTTATTAATTCATTAAACGCGCACACTTTATTTAACACTAGCTTCTGTCAGTGGTTTCACCTGCGTGAAAGTAGAAAACTGTCTCAAGGAAACCTACTCTCGTTATAAAAAATATTCAAGGTCTACCCGTGCGCCAAATTTCATTCAAATCCGTTCAGCCGTACGAGCGTGAAGAACTAGCTAATGTACACATACACACACTCACAAACGTTCGCCTTTACAATATTGTGATCATGTAAGAAGTAGGATTATCCATGAGCATACTAATGCTTGCCCAACGTCTACATCAACACATCTAAAACGGTAACTAACGCAAAACACTCAATGTGTCCCAGAAAACGCATTAGACACTTTGTAACTAAAGCCGGTCTACTGGGATTTCTACTTTAGCACCAAGGCTAGAGAGCTTGTATTATCATAAAGTACCTACCATACTCCATAAAAATTTTAAGACCAGAGTTGACCAGAGAAAGCTTAAATTTGAATGCCTTATTGCTTTTAGCTTATAGTGGTAATATCATGCTTTTAAATAACATTTGAGTAACAATGTCGTCATCACGCCTGCCTTCCCCGAAGGTTTGGACAAAGTGATCTATAGTACACCAACAATGTTCTATACAATAGCGGACGAGCTATCATTATCATCATCACTATCATTGACTGGCCTGGTTAGTCCAGTGGTTAGTGGCCCTGACTGCTATGCCGGAGGTCGTGGGTTCGATTCCCATTGGACAAATATTTGTGGGATGAGCACGATCATTTGTTCTGTGTCTAGGTGTAATTTATCTATATATGTATGTATTTAGAAATATATAAGTATGTTTATCAGTTGTCTAGTACCCATAACACAAGCTCTGCTTAGCTTGGGACTAGACAGCGTTGTGTGATAGTTGTGGAATATATTATTATTATCATCGTTTCAGCCAAAATACTTCCTTAAAGTGTCGCCAAAACAATCTCCTGTGTGTATCGCATCCACCTTTCCCGCGACACTCGCCAAAAAGAAGAATAAGAAAGAAGTCAGAAGTCATCGGTCCACATTGTAGGGCCTTTCAACGCTGCGTCTTCCGGCACGAAGTCGACCCTCCAAAACCATTCGGCTCACTGCCACTTGCTTAAGTTTAGCGATTCTTCGGGATATGACACAGCCAAGGTTAAGTACTAACTTAGCCTCGGTTCTTCTGCATCGTCAACCGGTTCCAAGTCCAGGCCCATGGACTGCTACTGAGAATTTCCTAATGGAAGAACCCATAATACTGGTAGACTTGGGAATCGAATGCAGGACCACTATTCAGTCAAGCCGCAAGATGAGTCTATGATTTGCCATTGCTTTCGCTTTATTATTGTCTAGTTGCAAGCTTTGACTGAGTTGCACTTTGGTGGTCGTGCTATCTGAAATGCTTATACATCATTAAGCATTTTTAGTGCTAAGTTGGTCTTTATATGCACTTTCTTGTAACGAATAAACAGCTTTTCTTTATTTCCATGCAAACGTTACTTGATCTATTAATTCCTACAAAATCATTATTATTTACCTTCTGGAAGATTCCCAGGAGTCTTGTGGTGGTGTTGCCTGCAGCGGTCATAGCTTCTCGAGTTCGACCCACGGATGGGAGTTTAGTGGTCACCACCCTATGGTTGCCTATTGTGCCCAGTGTGTACACGTTCGATTCCCCTAGAAAAAAGAAAACATTTTAAAATATTCTGATTTTAAATACAACACACTTAATTTTACTCATAAAAAAGGTTAATATTCATTTATTCCAGACGAATAATTATAAGTTTATAGTTCTCGAACCCAGACTATTAAATAACTATTACTTTAAATTATTCATCATCTTCCTGACCTAGTCCCGGTTTAATTTGGGTCGACGCAACACTTTTTTTTTCTTCCATTCTGTCCTGTCACTCGTCACACTATCACTAACTTCCTTTTCTTTCATATCACTTCTCACACAATCCATCCTCTTTTCTTTGACGTCCCTCTCACTTCGCATCCATCCACAAGTAAACTCATAACTCTTTTAGCAACATGCGATTTATCCCTCCTCTTCAAATGACCATACCAAGACAAACGATTCCCTTTCAACTTTCCAGTCACTGGCGCCACTTTCAAGCTTCCCCTAATATACTCATTTCTCACTATCCCTTCTCGTCACACCACACATCCATTTTAACATTCTCATTTCCGCTACGAGCAATCTATTTTCATCGTCTTTTTCACAGCCTAACATTCTGATCCACACAGTATGACAGGCCTGATTACGGACTTGTAGATTTTACCCCTCAACTTGAGGGGCATCCGTGGGTCACATGTTGTTCCCATGACCTGTCGCTATTTCATTGATCCTGCGTTAATCCCAAATGTTACGTCCGGTCTACCTCATCATCCCCTTGGACGAGCGACCCGAGGTACCGAAAGTCGGCACAGATCGATATTAACGTTCCGGCGAAAGCTAAAGGCACTGGATTGGAGAGACCGCCGAAATCGCAGAACAAGTACTCAGTTTTGGTTCTACTCAATTTCAGGCCAACACTCTCCAGTCTGTGCCACCACACCTCCAATCTGTTCTGGTCCTCTAGGCCACTCTTGGCAACCAGCACAATGTCATCGGCAAACAGCATACACCAGGGAGCCTCTTCCTGAATATCCGACATCTGAGCGTCCATTACCATAAGGAAGAGATAAGGGCTAGAGCCGACCCTTGATGTAAGCCGACAGCCACACTGAAGTTGCCGGTGGTACCCACTGTAGACCGGGCTTGGGTATTTGCATCGACAGTACATCGCACGGATCAACTGCACATACTTCCCAGTCACAATTTCTCCTTAAGGGCCCACCACAGAACCTCACGAGGTACCCGGTTGTATGCCTTTTCGAGGTCAACGAACGAATACCATGTGCAAGTTTTTATGCGCACATCTGTATTTCTCGCACAGCTGGCATATAGCAAAAATGGCATCCGTTATACCCCGACCCGGCATGAAACCGAATAGGTTCTGTGAAATTTCACTCACTTCTCTCATTCGCCTTTCAATAACTTTCTCCCAGGCTTTCATAATATGTGACATTAGCTTTATTCCTCTATAATTGTTACACTCAAGCATATCACCTTTGTTTTTAAAAATGGGCACCAAAGAGCTGTTGCATCGCTCATCGGGTATGGCTTCTACCCGCAACAACTTATTTAAAAACAAAGCTAACCACGTCCATCCATCCACTCGCAATAACTTCCTCAACTGGTATTCCATCTGGACCAATAGTTTTGCCATTCTTCATTCCATTACATAAATTATTAAATTGCATTAAAATCGCACGTGACCATTTGCTGTTTTTATGGTTCTATAAACTGGATAAACTTTATCCTCCCATAAGGTATCGAAGGGAACTCCCTAACAAGGATAGTAAAACTAATATTGACAACTAAAACCATAAAAGCCGGCAAGTTTATTAATTATGACGTCTATCGTTACTAATGATTCACTTAAACTGGCATTTAAATAAAAGGATCATTGGATTTGTTCATTAGTGTCAACCAACTGCAAATTGGTAATAGTCCTACTATTGTTGGGACTACCAATAATTAAGATTAATTTACTAATTAATTAATTGTGCAGTTAAATCACTTTAGTTGACGTTCACCTATCGTAATATAAACAAGTGACCAGTGTTTGTGTGTTCGGACCTTTAGTGATTTAATTTAATTCAGAAATATGGCTGTGACAAAAACGTCGGTGGTATCGGTGTTTGTGGTGCTTGCGATAACTTATAACCAAGGTGCAGCACGTCCTATGGCATGTACAACAGCGTTTGGGTAAGTTATATAGAACAATAACGCGACCTAGTGATATCTTTGTGCATTTATTTTGTCATCTTATGGATGTATCGTGAAAACTCCAAACTAACCGATTGTTTTCTTTTTTAAGATCTTCAAGTTCAGAAGAATCGCAATGGGATTGTAAATATAAGATTCCGACAGTTGTAAAACCAGGTCTAGGCATGCATATAACAGGCAAAATAAATCCGGAAACACCTAACAAAGCGTAAGTATATTTAAAGTTCAATTTAAAGAAGATTCGTTTGTTCGGCTATTTATGTCCTAATGCAGAGCAAATGTCACCCTCCCCAACGTCTACTTCTCTCAGTCTTCCGCGGTCGAAAGCCATTGTTTATAGAGTCTAGTTCGTCCTACCATCTCTTGCCGGGCCTGTTACGGGCCGACGGGCTTGATATCAAATATTAATTTTAAAATACTTGGATTCTATAAATACTGCGCTAAAGATAAATTATGTTGCATCTACCTATATTATTTTAAGCTAAATTGTATTCTTTTTTTACAGATTGATTGTGGAGTTATCTAAAAATGGAAAGGAGAGTTGTCAGTTCAAATTCAACTTTAGTAATCAAAAGATTTCTGTTAAATCGTCATTAAGTTTTGAGAGTGAACCTTATGAGCTCGATGTTACACCGCCTGAAGGTTCTGAAACAACAGGTTTGTATTTTTGTTCTATTTGTTGATCTACAACATTCTAAATATTTTAGTCTATATTTTTTTTTACTTTAAAATCTTTTTGATAACACTTCATTCTCCTGACCTATGTCCAAATTTATGATCTGGCGGCAAAGAGTGTCTTCCCTAACGATTCCTACTTCTCTATCAGCCCGCATCTGAATATAAGATATAATTTTAATTTACTTTTTGTTTCTTCACAGAGGGACCATCGTTCTCCTTGTTGATAATGGCAAGAAAGGACATGTTTATGATGTCGTTCGTTACCCAAAAAATTGGCCAAAGCATTCCGCTGTTTTGCAAGATCGACAAATATGAGGACATCAACCAGATAGATATTATAGACGGCGTAGCTCGTGTGAATAGTTTACTATTTCAGTTTTGATTGAAGTAATTGTTAATGCATTAAAATGCAGACCACCGGCGCAGTGGGAAGTCAAGTTAGATTCCACATTGGTGACTGGCTAACATTACAATCACCCAAGACGCTAACGATGCAGAAGAAGTATTGATATCATTAGAAGATCGTTAAGTAACCATCCTAACGTTCATCGTTTAGAAATGCTTGGAGTATCTATCATATGGTTGATAACGATACCTAATAATTAGAAACAATCTTAGTTATTATATCGAAATGTTTCTTGAGCACCTCACTAAACAGATTGAAATATTTTGTTGTCACTTTTTAATCAAAATGTACAAATTGTTCGTCGAATACCTTTCTTCTCTGTTTAGTAAGTGCTAATAAATACATTAGTTGATAGTATGAAAAATATGTACTTAATGCCCGTGATAAGTTAGGTTTAATAATTGTGTGTGCCAAGCATTCCACGCATACAGCCCAATGGGCTAAATGAGGCTCAAATAGAAATAAGTATGATTGTATAGTTTTTTCTAGTCAGAAACTTTAAACGGCTGGTTCCGAATTAAAGTTATTTACCCATTTGTATATAAAGATGTATTAGTATAAGTGCACTAAATAAATAATTAATTTAAATTATAAAAAACATGGTTTCATTGATTTTTTCATACCACTGATTTATAAAATGATTAGATTTATATACAGGAGGGATTTCTGAAATGGGTCAGCAGATTTGAGTTTGTATCTAAGCACTTTTGCATTTTTCATAGATTTTGATTACAACCTGTATAGCATAGCATAGTCGGCCTTATAATGTTCCCACTGTTGGGACTCAGGCCTCCTCTCTAGGAGAGGGAACGGGCCGTAATCCACCACGCGGGCCCAGTGCGGGTTGGTGGATGTCACATGTCTTCGAATTTTTGGTTCTAGGACATGCCGGTTTCCTCACGATGTTTTCCTTCACCGTTTTGAGAGCAGTGGTGATGAAATAAATTACACAAAGTAATACGCCTGGCTGGGTTTGAACCCGCGACCTACAACTCGTAAGTCGAGGCCGTTACCACTCGGCCACCACTGCTCTCACAACCTGTATAATTATGCATAAATCAGCATGTCGCGGGTTCGACTCCCGGACGGATTAGTATGTGTATCCTACTTACAGACATTTTGTTCCGAATATGAGTGTCTTGTGTATGTGGGTTTACAGTGAAACACAAATTAAACAAAATGATTCCTCATATATTTTGTATAGACGCATAAAGAATAATCTTGGGTGCCATCGAGTTTTCTTTTCACTTTTGTCCAAAGAAAGAAAATCAAAGAGAAAGAAAACTTACTCCAGCATTTATAATTAGATAATGATACGATGAATGATAAAATACATTAATAATAAAACAATTGATGTTGGCCACAATCCAACAAGTACGGCTGCTGTATTGAATCACCTACTTCTAATTTATTGAACATTACTGTGGTAATGACTCTATTAAATTTCTTTTAAATTCAAAGATTGTACAGTATACGAGTATTTTTATTATTGGGACTCATCCTCCAATACTGCACAGGTGTTACTGAAATACGCAGACGAACTTTAGGATCCCCGAACTCCTTTATTGATGCCCTGAAAAACCTGAGAGGCCTAATCTGTTTTTGGAGTGAGGTGAGCTGGTTAGAATGAGCCCACCTAAGGTTATGGCCACCATGGCCCACGTACAATGGTCCGCATAGGACTAATTGCGGAAACCATATTAAGATATCTATATATATAAAAGAAGAATATATAAAAGAAGAAACTGACTGACTGACATGATATGTCAGCCGAAACTACAGGGTCTAGGAACGTGAAATTTTGTATTCGATTTAATATTTACCATAGTCATGGTGTAGTATGAAAGCGAACCCCGGGGTCCTGGAATACAAGGCAAAGAAGGAACATAGGTGTGGTTTTAGTCAGTAAAAATCTGACACGCCCTCTCGCTTTGCCCCAGAGTGGGAGAAGTTATTGGAAAATTTACCACCATAAAAAATTACCTTATAAAGGTATTCTTGTGTTTGAATCAAAGCCAAAAATTCCGCATGGTTACAGGTTTTAAGAGATTTTTTGTAACATCGATTGCTAACGTCCATTTTTGTATAAGCTTCACAGTCATACGGCCGTGAGACAGGCAATCAGACATTTGTAGACTGGATTAGTTTGACGCTCCAACGATTATGTCTATTGGTGAACTAGTAGATATATCCTATGGCGCCGTCGGATGCCCCATAAAAGTAATTGCGTCAAAGGCGCGACGTGACTGTGTAGGTTTTGAAGACTACCATAAGTTCATCATTATTATTTCAGCCGAAAGATGTCCACTGTTTTCAGGCTAAAGTAGAGTTTGAGAAATACTCAACTTCAAATGCCTAATCGGAAACCAGAAGAAGTAAATGTCCAAAGAAATCGGAGATAAGAAATGCCATTAATTAATCTATGAATACAATTGCTTTACGAATTAGTGTTCTTATCAGTTCTACACTATAAAATCATCACGATTTATATGAATATTGATATTTCAAGCAAGTATTTAAAAATTACCCATAATAATATGTACCCTACTAAGTTTATTTCAGGATGTTGTTTAATGCAATAAATGTTAAGCGGGCTGTGGACCAAATAACATAACAAAATAACGATGGCCTGTAAAATTATTCATGGTCACACCTATGCGTAGGACTCGCATGCGGAGTTTTGAATAACTGCAATCGCTTTAGAAAGCATAAAAAAAATATTTAATGTGACTATTTGTCGCACTATAGCTCGATCCACTTCCCCTATACACCTTAATTATGCTAATAATACTCTATGCGCTCGTCCGAACCAATCCCGGGTTGAACTTGTTTCTTGATGCATGGAGGATAATATTGTTAAAAAGTTCGCATTTCTGTGAGAGGACAGAGTGAAAGGATTAACAATTTTTGTGTTAATGGCTATTTTTATGTACAAATTCACAATAATATTATAAAGGCGAAAGTTTGTGATAGTGTGTGCATGTTTGTTACTTCTTCACGCTTGAACAATTGAACGGATTTATATGAAATTTGGTACACGGGTAGACCATGCCCAGGAATAGCACATAGGATACTTTTTTCCCGGGAGTATGTTCCCTTGGGATAATTTTATATTTACACGCGGGCGAAGGCGCAGGCAGCAGCTAGCTAATAAATAAATAATTCTAACGAGCGTTGCAAAAATACTTAAACACAAACTCAATTTTGCAGATGAATTGTCTATCGCAAAAATGCTTAGGCACAAACTCAAATCTGCAGATGAATTATCTGTCGCAAAAATGCTTAGACACAAACTCAAATCTGCAGAAGAATTGTCTATCGCAAAAATGCTTTGAGACAAACTCAAATCTGCAGATGAATTGTTTGCGCAAAAATGCTTAGACACAAACTCAAATCTGCAGAAGAATTGTCTATCGCAAAAATGCTTTGAGACAAACTCAAATCTGCAGATGAATTGTTTGCGCAAAAATGCTTAGACACAAACTCAAATCTGCAGAAGAATTGTCTGTCGCAAAAATGCTTAGACACAAACTCAAATCTACAGATGAATTGTCTGTCGCAAAAATGCTTAGACACAAACTCAAATCTGCAGATGAATTGTCTGTCACAAAAATGCTTAGACACAAACTCAAATCTGCAGATGAATTGTCTGTCGCAAAAATGCTTAGACACAAACTCAAATCTGCAGATGAATTGTCTGTCGCAAAAATGCTTAGACACAAACTCAAATCTGCAGATGAATTGTCTGTCGCAAAAATGCTTAGACACAAACTCAAATCTGCAGATGAATTGTCTGTCGCAAAAATGCTTAGACACAAACTCAAATCTGCAGATGAATTGTCTGTCGTAAAAATGCTTAGATACAAACTCAAATTTGATAACCCATGTCAGAATATAAGCCTAATCATTTTATAAATCAGTGGTATGAAAAATCAATGAAACCATGTTTTTTATTATTTAAATTACTTATTTATTTAGTGTCCATAAATTAATACATCTTTATATACAAATGGGAAATAACTTTAAGTCGGAACCAGCCGTTCAAAGTTTCTGACTAGAAAAAATATACAATCATATTTCTATTTGAGCCTCATTTAGCCCATTGGGCTGTATGCGTGGTCCATAACAATGCTTGGAACATACAATTATTAAACCTAACTTATTAGGGGCATATTTATTTATTAACACTTATTATACAGAGAAGAAAGCCATTAGACGAACAATTTGTACATTTTGGTTAAAAAGTGACAAGAAAATATATTCAATCTGTTTAGTGAAAGAAACCTTTCGATATAATAATTAAGATTGTTTCCAATTAATAGGTATCTCTCTAAGCATTTAGAATACGACGAACATTAGGATGGTAACAAACTTAATGATTTTATGATGATATCAATAATTCTCCTGCATCGTTAGCGTCTTGGGTGATTGTAATGTTAGCAGTCAGCAAGGTGGAATCTAGCCTGTCTTCCCACTGCGCCTGCGGTGGTCTGCTCTTTAATGCATTAACAATTACTTCAATCAAAACTGAAATAGTAAACTATTCACACGAGCTACGCCGTCTATAATATCTATCTGGTTATTATGCAAGTATTATATTTTTCTATTTTTCGTGTGTACATAAATAGTAAAATAAATATGTACGTCTAGGTGGACGTACATACTTATTTATTTATTTTGTGCCAAATACTAGTTCATGTACCTACATGAACTATTATTTGGCACCTATATGGCAATTGGAGACACAATTATACAAAACGAACAAACCCATAAAGCTCTAAGTAAAAATTTCCAAACGCAACCTTCACAGACATTCGCAAACGGAAGATTACACAACGCATTGTTGTATTTTATTATTTACAAACATGACGAACTCCGTCAACCATAAAAAGATACTTTATCTGATCTTACTGATAAAGTTATGACACATTCATTCAGTTTAAGGAAATCTTTACCAATATGTATTGGGTGGTCAATATTCGTTCAATGTTCGATTGGTGTTCAAAGTGGATACAATGAAACGTACATCAGGAAAAACGAACGTAACTGTAAAGAAACAGCAGAATAAGGTCAAGTAAGTGATTTTTAGTATTTAAACTTTATGTATAGTAATGTTAAGCGGACTTAATTCAACAATGCTTTCTCTACAGCCAGTCAGTTTAGTATCTATTAATTTTTTTCAAGAAAAAGAAAACTGACCGAGCGACTGTCATCTGCAGTGTTGAAGACAAAAACAATAAAATTGAGTATTTTTATTCTTTGAAGTAGTACGTTTTTTCTTTCTTTCTTACGTATTGCAGCTAGAAAAACCTCACACCTAACCTTATAACCTTTGAAGTTTTTGAATGGCTATTAGCAATTAGAATTCATCCCATATTAGAACTTTAAACCTAGCTTACGAAAAGTGGGTGTGTCTCTGGTAGTCCTTTCTGTGAAAAAAGTTTCCTTACCTGTGAGCGTGACGGCCAATTGGAATTAGTAAAAGGGTTCCGTTTCATCAACGGGTACGAAACCCTACAAAAAATTAAGTGTCTAAATGACCCAACTAAAAACAGTTAAGTTTTTACCTGCCAAATCAGTATCTACCTAGTTAACAACATTCATTAATTATAAAATCTAGAGTTAGTTAGGTACCTAAGTTAACAATAGCCGCGGTTATCATTTATCAACTTTATCGACTCTTCAACTAAGTAGGTATCAATACAATACTATGTAAATAATATAACACGTTCTGGCACGATACTAATATAAAATCTAAGCGAGGAATTCTCTAACCAGTTTTCTCGCAGCATCTGTTCCAAGTGTTACTGTTACAAGTTCTTATACATACCTAGTGAATGCATAACAGCAGAAAACGAGTAGCAGTATCAAGTGAAATGTCGAAGCGAACCTACGTGTCGTGAAATGACGTAGTGCGATCTACGAGACGATTTCGAGGTCGGTGGAATCAGTGCCTGTGTGTTTGTTTTCATCCTTACGTCATCGTTAAACAACTTGGATCTCAGATTCATCTTAGAACTCAGTAGTCACGATGAAATACTGACGCGTCTCGAAGTGTAAGAAAAATCTAGTGTACCAAAATAATCGAAGATGTCGATGTTGAAATCGTGTTGGGATTGCTTAGCCGGGTAATGACTTAAATAGGTTTCTTAGTATTAAATCATTTTATAAGAAATCTTGTGGGCTGTAAATAACATGATACCACTTGAAAATCAGAAAGTGTAATGAATAAATTGAATAAGAAATGAACATGTCGAAATAGTATCAAGAACATTCCCGGACGCAGCTTTATTTGTCAATGTCACTGTCTATTTGTCTATCAAATGTCAGTGTAGGTTTAGTATACGACAAAACCTCAAACAAAAAATATCACGAATATTTTTACCGGATGCTCATAATAGGCTATGATTATGTGAATAAATAAAGAATTGTATCACCTTTTCTATACCTTGGAGTGAAATGCCACCTGTATCAACATCGCGTCATGTGCTTGCGTTGTTTCGAGTGTATATAGGTTATAATCAGACTAATTGCAATGTATGATGTAAACATTGCCAAATCTTTTCTTATCATCCATAATATATATATTATACAGAATAGATAAACAGTATTCTTGGTTTATTTTAACTTATTTGTTTACTATATTAGAGACGGAGCACGTACTGAAGAGCCGTACAGTGTTCAACTAAACGGGGGGAACGGCGTCGGGAACGTTAGTAAAGCTCCGCCGTGGCCAAGGCCACAATTAAAGAACGAAAAAATGTTTGTTTTACCAAAACAATTGGAATCAGATGACATAATTACTGTCAAATTGGAGACAACGGATCCACCAGGCATGTAAGTAACACTATAATATTACACATTTCTCTCTTTATTGTGTTGTGCATATTAAACTGCCAGCGGCTTCGTCCGCGTGAATGTTGGTTATTGTGACGCGAAGTCGAAGTCGAAGAAGAAAGATAAAAAGTAGCCTATGTCTGTCCTTGGAGTTCAAGCTTCCTCCATACCAAATTTCATAAAAATAGGTTTAGTAGTATAACAGTGAAAGCTTAACAGACAAACAGATTTAAATTATATATTATAGAGTGGATGATAGACCTTTACGTCAAAACAAACTATTTAAGAACCATCAACAAGCACTCGCTAATAAACCTGCTATAATCCCATGGAATTTGATGACTCATACTTGTTATGTTAATTACAGAGTGAGAGTTGGATTAGTAACAGGATTTAATTCACCTGATTATAGCAACCTTGCCTGTCAATTAGAGATGACATTCCCACCTCAGTATCCTGATAATCTGACAATAACTACAATACAGAACGGGCAACCTACAAATGTTTTCAATGAAAAAGCCGGAGATTATTACGAAGGTACATGTATGTATTAAATATTCTTTTTAAAAGCTGCATGCCGATTTCTGGGTTTGGACTACTTACTCTCTCCTGCACTTTTAACAGGTTTGTAAATCCTTTCTAAAAACCTCTAATGCTAACCCAATCTTTTGTATAGAAAAATATGAAGAGTTTTATGTAACTGCACTGTTAACAATAGTTTATAATTTTACTGGACCTTTTAAGGGTAAGTTACTTATTATGGGTCTGTTTAAAAGAGTTTTATATAGTTTCTACTAGATCTATTAGTGTCTAACTATTAACTAACACACTGCCATGACTTATGGTAGGAGCTAGTCCAACATATCCCTCCATTCTTCCTAGACTGATAAGATTTGTGAGGATTTCTTCAAAAATACAAAACCTGTTGATGTGGAATGGAAGTTTTAGAAAAATTTACTAAGCATTATATATATATATTTTTAAATAATATTTGATATGAAAGTATAGGGAGTTAGTGATAGTGTGACGAGTGACAGGACAGAATAGAAGACAAAAACATGTTGTGCTGACCACAAATAAAACAGGACCAGGACATGAAGATGATGATGATGATTTTTATAAATAATAAAAACTAGTGCTTGACTCCCATCTGATATTGTTGTCATTAACACAAATGTGTGTATGATACTATATTCTATTTCAAATATCTGTTATTTATTTATTGTGCACACCTACCACATTGTTGTCTTTTTCAACCTAAAGGTTGACTGGTAGAGAACGCCTTTTGACATTAAGTCTGCTTACTGCCACTACAGTACATGAAGTTTAAGTAAATAAATAAATGTGTGCATCTATTTACCATGTGTCATATATCATCAGCCTCACTATTATGAGTTGGTTGTAGCTTATTACAATTTTTGTTTTCAAACAATATTCACATATTATAATATTTTGTATTTGTATATTCCTCACAAATTTATTCTCTGTTTGAAATAAAACTAAATCTTCCCTATTTACAGGCACTATCTGAAAAACTCTTATATCACATCATATTTTCTGTAACATAAGTAAATATAATCAACAGTCTAATGACACACTTTTTCTAAATTTATTTTTCAGATACCAATTTAATTGTGACATTCAGAATGAGGGAAAATGGATTTATGAACATAGGTATTGGACAATCCCATTTACACACAATGCAACTCCAGCATGATATAGAAAATATAAGATTTTTAACTGTCAATGGTGATATTAATAGAGTATCAGGTCTTGATTTCAAATTTGGATATTAATCTTTTAACTGCCTACGTCGGATATATTCGACAAACACTCTCGCGTTTATTCTGCTAGGGTCGCACACCCACGACCAAACTCCATCTCGTCAGCTCTTCTGTCATCTATGAGGATTGAAGAGTTAAACGAGATGGAGTACCCAGTTGCAAAAACAACCCTGACGAATTAGATACGAAAACACTCGTCGAACCATGCCGACGTAAGCTATTAAAGGGTTAAATGTTGATAGGTCCTTATTCTGAGACAATGATGTTGATTTGTTTTTTTTTTTATCTCAACTTAAATCTGTTAGATAAATATGATATTTATCATATCTGAGTAGAGATCCATATTAATGAGCATGGACTTGTTTTTTTTCCTAGAATATGGACCTACGATTATTTTTTTTGTAACCAACATTACGAATATCTTAAAGTATTGTGAAACCTATTATATTTGTGAGCAAACGCTTTGGGCTGTCTGACATCACAAAAATGTATTATGAATCTGTCCATATTTTTATATTAATTTAATTGCAAATGTTATGTTATTTACTATAGCAGTTATACAGTAACTATGGTAATATATTCTTACTGTTGAAGTATTTATAAGCATGGTATTAAGTATCATAAAAGCCAGCAATTGTCTACGAACAATTATCCTACTTAAGCATTTAGATATTTTGTTTTAACATTAGTATATAGATGTGAATACTATTATAATATAATTATTATGTTTAAATGACCTTGTTTTGGTAATAAGTATTTTTTACCAGTATTCACTATATATTTCCATTATCATTCATCCGTTTTACTGATTGCATTAGATGCAAATGGATTGTATTGATTAGCAAATAGCATTTAAAATTGGTCATTACTTGATTTGTGAGAAAGAAGCATTTGTTTGGTGGAAGATACGTAATTTAAAAAAATATTTATATATATCTAAATAAAAAAAGCTTTTCATTAACTTTGAAGTTAAATAATTATCATTTCTTTGCAGCTGCGTCTACGCAATGATTATTGAGACTATAATGGTCGTCAAAAATGTTAATCTCACCTTGATGGCTAGACCTTGTCTACGTAGCCTTGAGGGTCAAAGTTGATTGCCTAGTGTTCCGAATTGCGATAAAAGTGATTATATCGCGAATCCAACCAAATTTAATAGTCACAAATTTTATGGGCTATTGAGTAATAATTGTGGCGTTACGTGTTGGTCGGATTCGCGATTTTATCGCAATTCGGAACGCAGGGTGGTTGGATTGTGTTACTTGATATTAGATCTTAAATCTAAAAACTTATGGTTTATTATCATATAAATTTTTCTTCATTAGTAATGGGACGTGATTGAGCCGTAAATAAAATGAACAAAAAAGAGAGAATCACTGTCAGTCATGTTGATGAGTCAACATCACAAATAAATGAAAATTACGTGTCTTCATAGTTTAGTCGTCAAGATCCCACCATTTAATTTTTAGACATTTCTTGTGTAATTTTCACTGTTGTGTGCTTAAATGTAACATATTGTGTATGTTTTGAACCTATTATGTTATAATTTGTGTACGTGCCTTAAGTAATATTTGCTTACGCACATAATAATGTACCTACACATTATGATATTTATTTATAATACGAAAATACATTTTGTCACTATCTCTTACATTTGTTGTTTCCTGTTGTGAACCCAGCTAATACTATTATAAATAAGTAAACTTGAGAATGTTCTGAGAGTATAACATAAAAAATGCTTAAATGGTTTAGCTAAAATTTAAAAAATAATGAGCGCACGTTCCTCCAGTTGCCCTTTGCATTTACAGTGCCATTCCCCGCATCCCAATTGATCCCACCTTTAGGAATAAAAATGGGCGCTTTGACAGCTTTCGTGTAGAAAATAAATAATTATGTGAAATTTTTATTCTTCAGTTAAAAATTTATATGACTGTTAAATAATCAGTCAAACGTTTTTTTTAAACTCTGACTTGCTCTTGAATCGCGGGTGCGTTCACATATAAATATGTAAACATACACAAGGCACCCAGACCCTGAACAATTGTCTATAGCCTATAAGTATAAATATTTGTAAAGTGCGAGAATCCAAACATACGACACAGCGTAGTAGCCAATCGCTCAAGCACTGGGTCAATTGTGTCTCTGGTACTCTTTCTAAATAATATAATATTCACACAACGCCGTCTAGTCTCAAGCTAAGCAGAGCTTGTGATATGAGTACCTGATAACTGATAAACATACTTACATATTTCTAAATATATATGACCTCCGGCCATAGCAGTCAGGGCCACTAACCACTAGACCAACAGGCCAGTCAGTAGTAGTAAATAAATACTACTACGATACTTTGTACTACTGTTTGTCATTGTTGTGGCTCTCTTACCGCTGCTGGCTGAATAATGAAATAAACTACTCAAAAAAAAAAAAACGTCTGCCATGTAAAAAAAATGAACTAAACAGCAAAAAACAAGAAGTTAGTTGAACTGTATAAATAAAAATGAAAGTAGTCACTCATTCACCTAACGATACCGCACATGTAAATCAGTTCAGTCATTTAGAAGTTATGGTGGAATAAACAAACTCACATACATACATGAACCCTGAAAACATAGCACTCTTTTTTAGGGCAGTCGTGAAAAAACTACACGAAACAGGAAGTAAATACAAAATTGTGACCATCATTTAATAATAATAATAAATTTATTTAAACATTGTTACAAACGGAACCTTAAATTAAATAATCTTAATGTAATAAATATAGATCTGTAGCTAATTGTGGGCTTAAAGTTTTGTGGTATACAGTGGTCCCCAAACTAGGCGGCGCCTGTATCTTGGGGACCGGAGTTGAATAGTAACAATAACACTATTTTCAGTCCATGTTTACAATTTGTAAGTAAACATTATGTATTATTTACCTGTCAACGTGGGTTTTTGCCCGTAACCTTACTATCGTATCTAATATAACTATTATGTTTATTGACGTAAATGTAATACCATGAATGAAAACATGGTACAGATATATATATTTCTGTTTTGTTTTCCTGTGATATTTCATTCATAAAATGCACTGCAATCGGGATATTAATTATAGAAATTAATTGGAATAACAACATAAATAGGTAAGTAGACTCATCTATCTAAACTTGAAGTTTCCCGTATTATTTATAATAAACAAGAATAATCATAACATCATTTACCTTCCTTTAAGAACATTGTTGATAATTTAATGTTCCTAGAACTAGGAACGACCTAGAGCAGTGGGCGTTTTTATGTGGTGCAAAATCAGTAATTTAATTCTCCCGCTCTCGATGGAGTGAGAGGGAGTATCAGACTTTTACTGACTTAACTCACACATAGCTTTCAGTTGCCCTTTGATTTCAAGCGCCGCAGTTACTCCTTAGAACAGGGCAGTAGACATTAACACTTTCGATGCTAAGAGCCCAACATATGGGTCGTACAATAATTCAAAAATCTAAGCATGCTATGGATACAGAGTTGGACTACCTAGTCAGGTACTGGGTATGAACACAAGTCAACAAAAGCTACATACAACGATTCTAAAGGCAGTTTGTAGGCAAACGAACAAATTATTGTATGTTCTTGGTTGTAAAAGTGGTAGAAATTTATTTACACACACGCGCTATGCATTCATTTGTTTCGTTAAAGTGTACATAGGCACAATAGTGGTACATGGACTTAAGGGATGCAACTCGACACACATTTTCACTGTTTTCATACAACCGTTCTTACGCGATTATGACGTTATTACAGATTTTTCATTAGATATTTTGGAAACACAGTAGGTATCTTGTGGATATTATCTAGGCTTCTATTGATATCTATTCTATCTATTGAATCAATTTATAAATTTGTGTAAAAATAATCCAGTAAAGAAAACCTCAGAAAATCTGCTATTTTGCATGAACTTTGACACTTCATAATTTACTCAAAAATTTAAAAAGTATAACAATGGAAGCCAAGAAGAAGAAATTAATTAATTTATATATTGAACAAGAAATTTAATCAAGATTCTGAATGACGAGAATATTTTTCAAAACATTTTAAGGATTTAAAAAAAAAACGTATTTCCTGGAGCAAGTTTTGTAAAATATTCGAGTAAATCACGGAACTTTTCGTCAAACATCGCGTTGGACTGCGTTAGATGAAGTAACAAGCTTTTAAACCATGCTCGATGTTGACGATTTCGCGAGTGAAAAAGGACCGTCTTAATGCAACAAGGTAGTCTCTAACAGGCAACTGCTTCCTTAATAATTTATACTGCGATTAACTGATGAAACTATTAATTTACTTTGACAAAATTAAAACATCTACTATTACAAAGCTACCCGTGACAATAAAAGTTGACATGTGAAGCAGGAACTGGAAGCAAGGTGGCGGTAGACAGAAAAATGGTCTTACAAGCGATTACTTGAGGACTGGTCATGTCGCATAGTTATATCGACCGATGAACTTTCCAACACGATGACCTGTGAGGGTTGCGGGAATCTGCTGTATGAAAACTAATCATTAACAGGCCTGGCGCACTTCACACTGTAGGTATAAATCTGTACCTACGCTGCGCGACCCCTTTGTCGTGGTTAGTTGAGTGTCACACGCGTGTTCGACCTGCCGCTTGACGCGCGCTAAGAAAACTTTTTTTTGAACTCTTTATCGAATATTCTACCGAATTTTTATTTCAAATATAAAAAGATCATTCAATAATAGACCTACCAGTACTAGTGTCTACCTTAGTAATGCAAGGTCAACCTACATATACTGGAATTACATCTTACAAAACGTTAATTATTATGTATAATAACGTCTTAAATGACCTTTTAAAAGTCACATAATATGAATAATACAAAACCAACAAAATTATATCCACTTCATTTTAATTTTATTTCATTTGTTTAGATACCTAACTAAATGTAAACAATCTCTTTATGCTTATATGAGATCACTTTTGAAAAATACATTTTAAAGTATGGATATAAGTACATAAGAACAAATCAATTAGGTACCTATCTACCACAAAATTAAAAAAATAAATAATAGCAAGAGCGACCTGTTCAAAGGGGTATAACGGGCATAATAAAAGATACTCTCAAAACGTAGACATAAGGTGCATTTTGATTAGTTACGAGCGCGTGTCGTCCCTGCAGGCAAATATAATGAAGGTCACGTCCGTGCCGTACAAAGATTATCAACATTAGGCGCCTTGTTAGTAGGTTTATATTAGCATGTTTTCTTTCCAAGAGTGAAATTTCTGTACTTTTAGTATTCCTTATTCTGTGCCATTGTTGAACTCAAGTCGATGAACATGTGATACCTACTTAAAACTAATTAATCATTTCTAGAATATTAAGTAAAACTTTATAATCTAGCCTGATAGAGACAGCTATGACTAAAGTAATATAGTTAAACATATTATGTAATTATGCACGCAGTCTTAGACTTTGCCGTTTGACGCAGGCGTTATAAAATTAGCACCTAATTGTCTGTTATGTTCGTACCGTACATAAATGGTATGTGCATGAGTGAAAAGGACGTAAGTACCTAAGTGAAAAATTCCAGTTCGTAACACAGTAACATATTTACCTGTTTTCGTTTAAAGTCACAGAATTCCAGAGCTTTGGTAATAATATAGTTATTTAAATATAATTTAAACAAAAAAAACATAATTTCACTTATCTATTTAAGTAACCGGGTCTTAATTATATCTATAAGAACCCCGGTCGGTTCTCGTAATCAGCTGTAAAAATTACCTTGTCTATACCTACTTAGTAATATAATTAAGCTGAACCTATTTTATATTTGAATGCGCTAATCTCAATTTAATAAATTGCAATTTAGAGTCCATTTCTTGAAGAAGGATATAGGCAGATCTAATAAGAAACCGATTTAAAAAAAAAAACAACGAACGTGAGGCATTGCCAGCATTAAAATATTTTGAGTGTCTATAAACCAAAGAAAAAAATCATGTAAAAACACTGGCGGCTCTGGTGTGATTACCTTCGGCAATCGCGTGTAAGTTAAACTCTCGAATACAAATTCCAACTCGATGCTCAGAGTTAAAAGACAGGTATTAACTTTTAATTTTCTGTAAACATTTACCTTTCTAAGGGCGGAATTCACCAATAAAACTAATCGCGTTTTAACGTTTGGCTCGCATAATCGCGTTTAGCCGCTGTAAGTGACAGCGTCTGTATTTTTCTTTTGTTGTATTTTTACAAGTGACACTAGGGACAGCGGCTAAACGCGATTATGCGAGCCAAACGTTAAAACGCGTTTAGTTTTATTGGTGAATTCCGCCGTAAATTGCATTTTAAAGTTGAATGCTTTGGAATTTAGTCAGATATGGAAGCATTCAACTTCGGAATGAAATTTAAACAAACACAACGGACACACGAGCAAACAGTTGTGAAGAGTTATGCAAAATTATTCACCGTGGTCGTTGATGTAATGACTCTTCAGCAAGTACGTGAGTAATTTTGTTAAACTGTCTGTACAGTTTAAAAAAAGGAATGAAAAAGATAGGACGTGGTATTTTCGGCACACGATGAATTTTTTTTTATTAAAAATAGCCGTTTATTTTTTCGAGATTAATTGTTGTATTTTCGCATGATGCGTTTTCGAGTTTAAGTGAGAGTATATATAGGATTAGGTACGTGCGTTCTGTGTGTCACATATAGGTAGTTCCGCTATGAATCAAACGTAGAAAACCCTACCTGTGGCGGTAGAAATGTGATAAGCAAAGTCTCATGTGGTGACTCATCAACATATGTGTCAAGAAGTTTACACGTGATATAAGTACCTACATCTCAAGGTTGACACTAGAGACCGACCAAAGGTTCGGTTTCGGCCAAAAAGGGGTCGAATATTCGGCTCGACCGAAACTAGCGTCTTTGAGCTGACAGTCGTGATGTGATAGATACCTAAAAACTGAGTGACTCGTTTGTCTAAGTATCTATATTATAATTTTTATGTAATCATCGATTTATTCGATTATTTAGTATTAAAAGAAAGTTTTTATCTATATAATTAAGCATAACTAAATCGAAATATAGTTAGAAACAACTGTATCAAAATATTAATTGTATTTTTTGACAGTTTTTCTGTTACCGCGTCAGTTTCGGTTAGGGCCGAAACTGGAATAGGAGCAGAACATTCGGTTACGGTTTCGGTTTCGGCTTCAAATCGTGTTTCGATCGGTTACAAACTCCAATAGACAATTATTGGATGATTAATGCAATTTTAGCTGTCTACAATGCATGCGATAAATTATTATTATCTATGAGCACATGTCATCGGCAGACTGCAAGGCGGTGAGGTAACACATTATAAATAAACATTTTGGCGTATTATTTGCTCATCTCTCTAAGTGGTATTTAGGTCTTAGATTGTTCAAAAGAGTCACCGGGGCCTTGGAACACAAAGGGCAACTAAAAAATCTCGAGTGGATTTTAGTCTGTAAAAGTCTGGCACTCTCTCTAACCAAAAAAAGTCATCGTATCGTATTCGTTAGCAGTAAAAGTAGTGGGTAAAACTGGAAACTGTAACCTACGGCTTGTTCACGAAATTTTGACAGACGTCAAACAGTGACGTAATATTTGGGCGTTAGTCTATTGCAAAATCTAAAAACCTGTCCATTCGCGTGGGGTTCTTCCATAAATTATTGGCATGACGAGGTCTAGCGGGAAGATTACCGATAGACTAGCTAATTAATTGCAAATTTATACAGGAAGTTTTGTTAAAGGGTTAAGCATGACGTCACTATCATTGCTCATGGTTTTCGTTTACGTAAGGGCAACGTGAGCGGTTTTTGATATTACCTACCTTTTGATGGTCATCGTAAAAAACCGCATGACGTGCGAAATAGAAGGTGGGTAAACGGTATCAAGTAGTAGTATGATTCTACTATGACACATGCTAGAAAGTAAGTTAGAATCCTTTAAAATTTAGTGAAAGAAGAATCTGTCAAATAACAGAAAAAGGATGCACAAATTAAAATGTGAAATCTCTACCATTAGGTTCCGTGCGTGCAAAAGAGATAGCATTACTTTGTGTAATTTATTTCATCACCACTGCTCTCAAAACGGTGAAGGAAAACATCGTGAGGAAACCGGCATGTCCTAGAACCAAAAATTCGAAGACATGTGACATCCACCAACCCACACCGGGCCCGTGTGGTGGATTATGGCCCATTCTCTCTCCTAGAGAGGAGGCCTGAGTCCCAACAGTGGGAACATTACAAGGCCGCCTATGCTATGCTAAAAGAGATAGAGAAAACGATAGCGCGTGTATGAAAAATATTTATTTGTTTTACTGGTTTGTTGTTTAGTACAAAATCTTGTACAAAAATAAAACAGGCAAGTATGATGTTAACTGATGTTGCAGATTTCTGATAAAAATATAGGAGATTAGGCTGCTAATTGGTCTACAAATGTGTTACATCTCACATAATTATACCTTTTTTTTAAGTGGGAAAATCATCTAATGACATATCCCGCTCTTGGGCGGGCGGGAGACAGTGTCACTGGCTAAAAACCCACTCCTGTTCCTTCGTTGCGTTCGTCCCAGGGCCCCGGGTTCCGTTTTCACACTACCCATGGCCCCAGAAGGCTTCGACCCTGCTGGGCCCCTACGATTTGCTGACATCTCCCTGAGGCGCGCGTAGAACAATACGCGCCGTCGACGACTTGGGCTGGGACCGGACGGTCGGACTACCCATTGCTCGCCGTCCGCAAGCTCGCGCCTATGGTTACATAATTATACCTGCACAGTATAAGTTTTAAAATGACGCGCACATCCAACCTACCATCTAAACTTTTATCTTAATAAAAATGTGTACTTTATGTTGTGGAGGTAGAGATAAATTTAAAACTCTATATTTATATATTATATGTTTGTTTGTTTTTTACGTGGAATATTATTAAACGACTTTTCCGCTCTTTATGGAACGGGAGGGAGTGTCAGACTTTTACTAACTAAAACCCAGTGTTCCTTTAGTTGCCCTTTCCGAAGGCCACGGTAACTCCTTCGAAAAATTCGCTTAACTCTTCAACTTTGCGTCGATATGGCTCGACCCTGAAGCTTTGACATTTTGATCAGAACGCACAACACTGCGGTATGTGGCGCCGGACATTAATTAAACATTGCCCGGATTCATCAAAATATTATGTGTCGCATAACATGACAAAATGTTATTATAGTGTTTAGCTATACTTAAGCACTATAGTTAGAATCATAAACAGTAAGAATTAGGTAGATTTTGAGACTACAATTTGATTAGGGGCCTGTATACACCACGTTTTTTAAACGCGCCGTTAACGCGCGTTTGTAGCGATACAGACGCGATACGCACGCAGGTCAGACGCAGCCTATAGACCTTTAATAGGATAAAAGCGCGCGGTCTACGCGCGTTTATAAAAAGTGGTGTAAATAAAAATAAAATCTTAGCAAATACCATTTCCCTAGCTTTTTTTTTTTTTTTTTTTTTTTTTTTTTTTTTTTATTTTTTTTTTTTTTTTTTTATTGGGTGGGAAAATCATCCTAATGACATCCCCGCTCTTGGGCGGAGCGGGAGATAGTGTCAGACTCTTACTGACTAAAAACCCACTCCTGTTCCTTCGTTGCCTTCGTCCCAGGGCCCCGGGTTCCGCTTTCACACTACCCGTGGCCCCAGTAGGCTTCGACCCTGCTGGGCCCCTACGATTTGCTGACATCTCCTTGAGGCGCGCGTGGAACAAAACGCGCCGTCGACGACTTGGGCTCGGTCCGGACGGTTACCGGACGGTTAGACGGCGAGCCACCCATTGCTCGCCGTCTACAAGCCCGCGCCTACGGTGGCCGGAAATCGGGATCGGAATCCCGGCGGCGGTTGGAGCGTAAGGACCGTTGCCTCACGCGATCGGCCGCCTCCTTAGCTAGCATTACTGCTTCGCAGAAGGAGGCGACCGCCTGCCACTCCTCCTCGCTCCGGAGCATGGCCTGAACCAAGGCCCGGCGCGAGAGATCACCGCCGCCGATTGCCCTCACGAGGTCACGGCGTTGCTCTGCCCAAGCGGGGCACACCTCCACCGTGTGCTCCACCGTGTCCTCCGGGTGGGCCACACAGTGGCGACACCCGGGCGTCGTTTCCGCACGAATCCGGTGCAGGAACCTCCCGAACTTACCGTGTCCGGTGAGGACCTGCGTCATGCGGAATGTGAGGACGCCGTGAGGTCTTTCCAACCACGCCTCAAAGAGGGGACTTACCGCCATAATTGTGGCGTGCCCAGCACGGGGTCGCGACAGTCGCTGTCGCCATTTCTCCATGAGAACTCGCCGGAACTCTGTCCGCCATGCCGCGACTTGTTGCGGCAGCGGAGTTTCGCCCCGGCGTTGCATCTCCATGCGCCGTTCGTGCATGAGTGCAAGGACTGTTGCCTCCAGTTCCCATGGTCGCTGGCAAGCAAGAAGGGTCGCCGCTTCGCGGGAAATCGTCCGGTATCCTCGCACCATCCGTATGGCCATGACCCTCTGGCACGCGTTCAGCCGGGCCGCCGGCTGCTTCCGCAGCCCCGGCGCCCACACCGGCGCGCCGTAAAGGGCCATGGACCGAACGATCCCCGCGTAGAGCCTCCGGCAGGAGGCGTCTGGACCCCCAAGGTTGGGCAGGAGCCGCGAGAGAGCAGCCCCAGTCCGATTTAGTTTGGGAGCCAGACGTCGGAAATGCTCGTCGAAATCCCATCGGCTGTCGAGAACGAGTCCCAGGTACTTCATCGTTGACCCGACGCCGATGTGGACTCCTCCCACCGTTAGCTGGGAACCCGGTGGTGGCGCGTTCCGAGGACCGTGAAAGCACATGGCCTCGGACTTGTGCAATGCCACCTCGAGTCCCAGCTCCTGGATCCTGCCAACGACCGTCGCGACCCCGCGTGTCGCTAGTTCGACCGCCGCCCGGTACGACTCTCCCTGCGCCAGGACCAGCGTGTCGTCTGCGTAGCAGACCACGCTGACCCCGTCAGGGAGGTCGCCGCGCAGCACGTAATCGTATCCGATGTTCCACAAGGGCGGCCCTAGTACCGATCCCTGCGGAACACCGCACGACATCTCTCGACGTTCCCACACCCCCTGGTGACCGGGGTAGGTTATGTACCTGTCTGACAGGTACGCCTCGACCACACGACAGAGGTAGTCGGGCATCCGGTGATACCGGAGTGCCCTCCCAATGCTACTCCAAGGCAGGGAGTTGAAGGCGTTGGCGATGTCCAAAGACACCGCCACGACACACCTGCCTTGGGCCACTGCATCCCCCGTCGTGAGAGCACCATTTCCCTAGCTTAATAATGCTCACAATATTAAAACAAAATAAACTAAAAATGTTGAGTTCACCGCCATCTAGCGAGAAAATGGTCACGCTCAGAATCATAGCTTTCACCTTATCTCGAAGCAAGCTCCGATTTATTTTCTTTGCATTAAAACATTTGCGTTATTAAATTAAATATTAAAAGATTTAGCCAATTGAGAATTCATGTCTTAAAAAACCACTGATGACTCGGTTATCATCTTGAAAAAAAAAAGTTCTTAAAGTTAGAGTACTTACCAACAGTAGTGTAGCGCACGTAGGTCTCCTGGTTATCCATCATGGCGTCGACAGCTTGTTTCTCGCAGTACAGCGCCGTGATCACAGCTATGCTCGGCTGCCTCGATGAACACAACTGTGGCATTTGTTTCACAACCTAGACAAAAGAAAATTGTTCAATGGGGTTTTCGTCACATCTCTATGTCAAATTTCTTTACAATCAATGTTTGTTTTTTTTCTTCAAATCCTTCTCCAAATTTTTATATTAAACTTCTATACAATAAATGTTTGAAATGTATATTAATTTTATAGAGGAAGGATTTTTATTTTTGTTTGTATGTATAAACTCTAAAAGTACTGGATCGATTTTAAAAATTCTTTTACTAGTAGATTGCTATTTTATCACTGAGTGACATAGGCATATCATTTCACGCGGGCAAGCTACTCGCAGAAGCAAGCTGACGAAGTTTGTACTCGAAGCGGGATTGACCAGATCGAAGGCGTTCAGGATCCAAGAGTGTAATGTCAAATGCTCTCGCCTATCAAGGAACTTTTTTAACACAATTATTAAGCACTAGGTAAGCCGCGCTCACTTAGGGCGAAATTCACCAATAAAACTAATCGCGTTTAGCCGCTGTCACTAGTGTCACTTGTCTGTATTTTTCTTTTGTTGATTTTTACAAGTGACACTAGTGAACGCGGCTAAACGCGATTATGCGAGCCAAACGTTAAAACGCGATTAGTTTTATTGGTGAATTTCGCCCTTAGCTGGGCATCAAACATTTTTACTTAGCTGATGTCGTACTGAACCGATTTCCTAGTTCAGTAGTTCCAGCGATTATTTCCTACAAACTCAAACTTTACCTCTTTAAAATATTAGTGTAGTTCCATATAATGCATAATAACAAATTATGGCTTGCGTATTTTTATTAAGAGCAGTGGTGGCCGAGTGATAACGGGCCCGACTTACGAGTTGTAGGTCGCGGGTTGAAACCCAGCCATGCGCATTCATTACTTTGTGCACTCTATTTAATCACCACTGCTCTTAAAACGGTGAAGGAAAACATCGTGAGGAAACCGGTATGTCCTAGAACCTAAAATTCGAGGACAAGTGACATCCACCAACCCGCACTGAGCCCGCGTGGTGGATTACGGCCCATTCCCTCTCCTAGAGAGGAGGCCTGAGTCCCAACAGTGGAAACATTATAAGGCCGACTATGCTACATGCTATGCTATGTATTTTTATTCGGGCGTCGCGCCTAGTTTTCGTTGGGACTGTGATGGAGTCTGTCCACCGCGAAATCAAATAATTATTAAAACGTAATTAATTCATCTTAGTATATTTCTGCAGGTGCAATTAACGCCGCATACTCACACAGACGGCGTTGCTTGTTAGCGTTTAAAAATAACCTGAACTGTACCAAGTAGCGCCATCTGTGTTCTTAGCAGTGTATCATGCAGGATAATGGTTTTATGAATTCATAATTTTCGTGTTTCAAGCAAGGTTCTTTTTTGTAGTTCAATGTGTTTATATTGGTTATTTTGAACAGTAAATGCATCTCGAAGACGCACATGGGTTCAGTAGGACAGATCACGAAAGCAAAACTTCGGGGGGAAAAAGCCAGTAGGTATTTTTTAAATAGTATTTTTCAAATCGTTATACCTGTGTGTCGACACTATGTTGCCGGACGTAAAGTCCTTCTGACATAGCACGGGTTAGGCCTTTCTCTTCTAGGGATTCTAAAGCATCCTTTACTTCTGCCTTTGACCACTTTCCAGCACTGCAATAGAAATTAATTGATTACCTTCAATAAGCTTTTCAATTTCCAACAGAAGAAACTATTTATTGTAATGCATTATAAAAACAAACTCTCTTCTCTCACTTGACTGACCTTGTTATTTATTTATTTAGTTTTTATGTCTTATGTAATACTTTAAAGTTAGATAACTAGATTTTCAATACTTCTGAACATGTATTAAAAGCCTTGAGAATGTATTAAAACCGTTATTATTTAAAATAAATTTAACGCTCGTCTTTGTATCTTAACCCCGATCAACCCAATCATAGGCAGATTTTGTCATCCGCAATTGAGAGAGCAAATCACCCTCCATGATCGGAGTAGAGATTAGCGATCGACAGGCCAGAAAACGAAATAAATCGTTTATGGTAAAAAAAGGGTTTCGGGTAGTTTCCGTCAAACAGGCGCCGATTATTCGGCTCGACCGAAACTAACGTCTTTGAGCTGATGGTTGTGATAGATACCTAAAAACTTACTGACTCGTTCGTCTATGATATATAACTTTTATGCAATGGCCGATTTATTCGATTGTTTAGTGTTTTATGAAAGTTATAAACGTTGTTATTACGCATAACTTTATCGAAATACATTTAGGAACAACTGTATCAAAATATTACTTTGGTTTTGGTTACGACCGAAACTGCAAGTGGAGCCGAATATTCGGTTACGGTTTCGGCTTCGGCTGTAAACCATGTTTTAGTCAGTCACTAGTTAAGATACAAGTTAAGACATTAGTAAACTTGTACCTACGTAACTAATGACACGCCCCGGCTTCGTACGGATGCAAATTATATACATAAACATTTCAAAATTATTGCTTTTTCTATTAGTGAACCACATTAAATTCGTTACATGGCATAGGAGGAATTAGCGGGTAATCACAATCGTGAAAATCGGATTTGGTTTTATACTATGTAAACATGTGATTGCAAAGGGAGCATCCTCCAACCAGACGGCTGTTACGTCTGATCCGGGCCACTGCCCGATATTTGATTTCGGGCTGTTGTATTTATGTAATAATCGCGCGGAGAACTCAAATATAACGATGCAGGATTTCGTAATTTTTATTCTTAAGTGGCGCCATAGATGTCGCTACATATCTATGTATTAAATTGATAAAATAATGTAAATATTCTGACTATAATTTGGGTGTCTTCAAGGCTCTTAATAAACTAGTGCGCCTCACCATCAACGTTTGCATCACTGCTTACCATCAGGTGGGATCGCAGTCAAGCACTAGTTTATATCAAATAAAAAATAAATTAAAAAAAAACTTACTTGACAAAATCGTCCACTCTCAATGGATTAGGATACGCATTCTCTATCATGTCCAACACTCTCTGTTCTGAGATAACATTGTCTTGAGTTTGATTCAATATACTGTCTTCAATATACGCTAAAAACAAATCATAATATATTAAACAATGGAAATGGTAAGAACTTATCCACAAGACGCTGTTATGGGAAAAATAATGCGGGTTTGTTCGAAATAATTACCGTGTACTGACGGACCACAGGTGGGTTTTAGACAGTAAGTCTCCTCTCTCTCTCTCTCTCTCGTCCCACCGCGGGAGAAGATGTAATAGCGACTCCACTCTTGATATATTTGTATAATGTTGTAGGCAACAGTCATGTCATTCAATAAAATCATGATACAAATACCAATAGAGACTGTGGCAACGCCATTTTTTTTTAAAACGTTGATTCCACTCTTATATCGTGTGTGCGTTCACAAACATGTAAACTCACATTCACAAGACGCCTACACCCGGGAAAACTATCTGTAGGCCTTGCTAACATTTACTTCGTGCGGGGATCGAACCCGCGACAGGTAGAGCAGCAGCTAATAGCTCAACCACGACGCCAACCGTGCCGTTTTTTAGGGAAACAATAGAACGTATGCAGACGTTGATAATTACAGGATTATAGCCCTTAACCCTTTAACGGTTGGACGAGTGTTTTCGTGTCCTATTCGCCAGCGTGGTCGCTTACAATGGGCCTCATCAGAAGACTCAAAGTCACCCAAAGGGCAATGGAAAGGGCTATGCTCGGAGTTTCCTTGCGTGATCGAACCAGGAATGAGGATATCCGCAGGAGAACTAAGGTCACCGACATAGCACGGACAATCGTCAAACTTAAGTGGCAATGGGCAGGGCACATTGCTCGCAGAACGGATGGCCGTTGGGGCCGAAAGGTTCTGGAATGGCGACCACGTACCGGAAGACGTAGCGTTGGAAGGCCTCCTACAAGGTGGACCGATGACCTGGTAACGGTTGCGGGAGTACGATGGATGCGAGACGCACAGGGACGTTCATTGTGGCGGCACTTGGGGGAGGCCTATGTCCAGCAGTGGACGTTCGGCTGAGATGATGATGATGATGATTCGCCAGGGTCGTGTGTTTGCGACTAAGTACTCTCTCTCGGTTATATAAGGAGTATTTGGTTGTGATGTGCGACCCTGGCGGAAGGAACGCTAGAGTGTTTGTCGGATATATTCAACTTAAAAGATTAATGACACGCTTTAAAATTAGTCTAATCTAAATTTCAATCCAAACAGTACAAAACTCATACATGCAATCAGTACGTTAGTGGATTGCTTTGAAAAGAAAATGTGTTTGCTAAAATTAATTGACCTACTAATGGTTACTAAGAGTACATTCTGATCAATGGCGCGCAGATACTAATGAATGCAGCTATCACATACATAATTATTACTATGGTAAAGCAAAAAATAAATGTTTTGATAAAATACATAATTATATATGAAAAACATAGGTACTGGCAGAAATTGGTTTGTATATATAGGTACGCATGTTTGTAATACTTTTTCAAACAAGCGAGCAGCAGTATTAATGTTTTTTTTTAAATCAAAATCCACATCTGTTAATTTGATTACTCAAAAATAAGATACAGTTGACCAATGTCTAAGCCTAATGAAGATGATGCTAATTCTTAAGTCTGAGTGCCAGAGCTTTAAAACCCAACTTACAAAAGTGATGCACTTTTATTTTTATTTGTCTAATTAGTAAGATCAAATATTCTGATGCATATTTTCATGAAAATTGGCTATATACTTACTTATAAAATAAAACAAAATAAAAATCTTACATTTTGAACAAAGTCTATAGTATAATGAAGAAGCCAACTCCATATACACGGTGTCTTTGACATCGACGCACAAACGAATACCACGGATCCAGTACATGATTCTAGACCCCCTAGTGGTTGAAATTTCGTCGGCTTTTTCCATTTGATACATTTAAACTGTGTAAAATCGTTATTCTAACCAACCCCGATGATATTTTTAGTAAAAAAAGAAAAAAATGTCATCGAGGTAGATAAAATCGTTATTCTAATCAATCCCGATGACATTATTAATTTTAAAAGCAATGCATTCATTATTTTCACTAAAAATGTTAGTATAACGATTTTATACAGTTTAAATTTGTTTTGTGCGTCGATTTCAAAGACATCCTGTATATTATTATGGAATTGGCTTCATAATTATATTTTTTTTTGAAAAACGCTCTTCAGTTGACAGGTACGTGTATTATTCTAAATATAGTTTGTTCACTTATTGTGAGATGGTTTGCTGCCGCTGTCTGACAGTTTGGTAACTGCTGACTTTTATATCATCAATTAGATGATATAGCAGGAAAATACTTAATTGGTCGATTTCTATACGCGGATAAACAAAAGTGCATTCCATAATAACCAACAGTCCCAATTTTAGGTAAATATGCATCCGATTATCCGATCTCTACAAATAATTTATTTCAAGTTAAATAAAAGCCGTCCAAAAAGTTGTCTCAAAAATGAGCCTTCCGATTGAACAACGGGGTTACCATGACGTTCAAAGTAAGATTGTTTCATTCTTATTTCGGTGCGGGTAAGAGACAGAGCTATACAGGTTGTCTAGCGCCATCTCTTACCCACACTGGAAATAAGAATGAAACAATGTTACTTTAAACGTCATGGTATAGGTCCTGGCCTTTGTAAGCTTATTCTAATCACTAATCAACTTCTTCACAACTTGGAAAAAATAATAATTAAAAGTTTACTGGAACTTTCGGATTTACAGTGTTGTGTGTGATTTAGTCAACTGTACTACGCAAGAAATCATAGATGAACAGATACATAATAGTTGTAGAATACAGTACATACATGCACAATAGTAATACATACTAAAATAATATACATACAGCCATTAGAATAGTTGTATATAACGCTCTTACTCGTAATAACGCCATTTGCTTCTGTACCATAAAATTAAAAACAGATATACTTATTATTATTTGTATTAAGCTTAGAATAATATAAATTGCAATCTTTTTGGGCTAGTTACAGACGGCCTCAACCATCTTATATGCCAATTTATTAGCATCAAATTGACACTTGAACATAATCTTCAGTTCTCAAGGTATAGAAAAGAGACGTTCAATAAATGTATGGAGCTTGGGCTAAAAATAATCAAAAATTGAACAGCAATCTGACTTATATAGGCTGAAAGAGCGTAATTATCTTGATTTTTTTTGAGCATTAAATAACATTTTACATACCTCCGTTTTATCTTAAGAGAAGTGGAAAAAATATAAGCTTATCACTATACATAATTTTATATGGTTAGCAACTCTGTGGTAATTGACGTGACAGTTTTGGCTAATGCTATCGCGAAGTCAGAAAAAAAAAAACTTTGTATCTCTGTGTGTGTGTATATATAATATCTCAATGATATATCTTGTATCCGTGTGTTTATTTCAACGTCAAACATCAAGTTGACAAAACGTTAATCTGACATTCACGGAATTGACCTTCTTACGAAAGAATAATATAGTTTTAATATTGCATTATTATGATAATTTATATATCTTTCTTTCATAAAGAGTCAGTTAAAATCGTATTAAAAACTTAAGGTATTTAATTGATACGATAATTTTGGCTGCATTTTAAATAATTATATTGCGTAGGAATGAATAAGTAAAAAAAAATTTGGGTTTTGTTTTTACTGAAATATTTTTCAGTTTTTTACAAAAACGGAGGGCTGAACAATTCATATTTAATCATTATCGAGTAGCGTAATAAATAAGCTTTCTTATAAGGTATATCACATTGGTGTTCAAATTTATTCGGAATAATAGCCCATTTTTGACCTCTCCTTTAAATAACATGATAAAACTATCACTTCATAATTGTAAATCCTTTTATCATTGTCTACTTACATACTTCGTGCATACATTCATGTATACACAAAGAATAGCAAATCATATTCATTGGAAACCATGAGTCAGGTCTGTACCCAGCTTTAAAATCTGTTACTTCAACTGTACTTGGTGCACCAACTCCTTATTTAAAAATATATGCAACATAATATACAATATTCTTTTTACCATTTCTGTTAATTATCCCAATATTTGTGCAAAAAGTCTTTATTTGGAATGCATGAAGGTACTTACCAGGTAAGGGAGGCCCAGCTGCTTCTTGTCTTAATTCTACTTCTAGTAGTTTTAGTTGATTGTACTTGTGCTGCATTAGTTTCATTATCTTTTTAATGTAGCCCACATAATCTGAAATTTTAGAAATTCAAATGTTTTAAATTATTTCAAATGCTACCAAATTGTTATGTTCTTTTGTTAATGGTGTAAGAATAGGGGTCTTACAGATACCGGCGGATCGTACACATCGGCGAACCAATCACTGTACAAGGATTACACTCCCCGCCCCTGCATCTCACTTCATACCACTAGAGACCCGATATTTCACGTCTGCGCAAGTGGAAGGGAGCGCTCAAGATCTGTGCCGGTATCTGTACTATGCCGTGTCAAAATGTCAGTCGTGCGAGCGAGAAAGAGGGATGGCGCCTCTCTATATAGGTAGCTCTATATAGGTAGCTCTATATAGGTAGCTCAATTCCTTTAATAGTTCAGTTTAGGTCGTCAAACAGATCGCGTTAAGAACTCGTGGTAAGGCCTCAGTTTTCGACAACACTCTGAGAAAGTACTTATTCTAAATATTAGACCTATTTTAGTTTACTTAAATATCTGAATAAGCCTTTTATAAGGAAGAACTAGAGGTTGGCTTTAAGGTGGAGCTCTAGAGTAGCCCATGAACTCGAATGAGACGTTCAATAAATGTATGGAGCTTGGCTAAAAAATATCAGAAAATTGAACAGCAATCTGACTTATATAGGCTGAAATTATCTTGATTTTTTTGAGCATTTAATAACATTTTATATACCTCCGTTTTATTTTAAAAGTGGCAAAAATAAAAAAAATGTGGTTACATCAAAATTTTTGTGTGATTTGGATAACCTTTGAGACTCCAATCAGGAATTATATAGGTAAGTTTTTACAACCCTCAGGACGCGACTCCGACTTACAATTGCCCAGTTTTTTTCATAAAGCGGCAGTTGAAATCGTTATAAAAACTTAAAAGTTTTAGCTACATTTTAAATAATTATATTGCGTAGGAACGAATAAATAAAAATAAATAAGCGTTGTGTTTTTACTGAATCATTTTTTAGTTTTTTACAAAAATGGAGGACTGAAAAATTCATATTTTATGATAATCAAATACGCTTTCTTATAAGGTAAATCACATTGGTGTTCAAATTTCTTCGGAATAATAGTCCATTTTTGATCTCTCCTTTTCTCAACTTTTTACATTTTTAAGGTCTCATCTCGTCTCGTTTCACCTTATTGAATAGCTATTTCATGAAAAAGTCATTCCAAGCTGTTTTACCTGAATTGAGAGTGTTGTAATGATGATTTTAATTGCTATAATTTCGTAAATAAATACGTGTTATTGTCGCAAATCATATTTTAAACAACAACTTGATACTGACCAGCAAAATGCGAAAAAACTATTTAGCTAAAAAAAGGGTTAACTAAATATTCACCTTTGGGAAAATCTTGTGGACTAACAAGTTCCCTGAAGAAAGCCTGAGCTTCATATGGCCTTTCATGAGGAGTCATGTTGGGTTTGAACCAGAACCGCAGTGCGCGCGCTTCTCTAGTGTGGGTACCTGTCGCGCCCGACACCAAATATACGTAGAATTCTAACTGAGCATGGCAAGGTTCCGTCACTCCATTCTCTGAAACATGAATACATAATTTATTATTACCAAGTAGTGTTAACAATGATGATGATGCTACTGTTCAATCATTAGGTCATACTTAGAGTGCATGCTAAAGATACTTTATTTAGTAATGCTAGCTGTCCCTCGCGTCTTTGGTTACTGCTCTGCTTCCGATAGTAGTAGCGTGATGTTATATATCTAGCCTAAACTGTTCGTCATGGATATAGCTATGCCATCCAGAAATATTTTCCCAATCCCACTGGTAGTTCCAGAGATAAGATTTTGATAAGATGAGATGTTGATAAGATAAGATGTGGCGCGGATGTATCGCGTATCTCACTCTTTTGTACGTTATGTTGTAATATTAGGTATATATATATATTTTTTAAGTTATGTGCCATATTTGTCGTAAATAAACTCTTTTTCTTTCTATATGCACAGTTAAATAAATATCCGCTTTATTATATTACTATAGATAAAAAAAAAAACGATCGCGTCAAATAAAAAGTTCCAAATGAGATAAATTATGTTATGCGATGATCACATCTATAAATATTACATAGATATAATAAAAGTGTTTGTTTGTAATATCTATCTGTTGGTTTGCTCCAGCTAATCTGTGAAACGCGTGGACCGATTTTGACAGGACTACTATTTAAATTCGCGCGAGAACGGGATTTCAAATTACGGGATACGTCTTTAAAACAGTGGAGCAATAATTAATTAACGGAACTTAATTCGGAGGGACATCTCCGAAACGAGTGGACCGATTTTGACAAGATTTTCACTGACGGATAGCTGATGTTACAAGGAGTAACTTAGGCTAAATTTTATTTTCCCGTGGGAACGGGATACGTCTTCTAATTAGTTGAGCTAAATTCGATAGGACTTTCATTGGGATACAGTTGACATTACTTATATGAGTAACTTAAGCTACCTTTTATTTTACCGCAAGACTGGGCCTTATTCCCGGAGCGGGGGGGACACAGTTCTTCGAAATACATAACTAAATATTTCTATTAAAATAACATTTTTTACACGATTGCCCCAAAAAAGGAGAGTAATGTTCCTAAACTCTTCGCGAATAAAGTCGTGGGCAGCAGTTAGATTGATGACTAGTTCACTGATTCCAATAGGATTCCTGACGGTTAGAAAAATCATGGCCGTAATATTATTCAGATCATTTTCAAACAAAAATCTACTACTTAGTGGTTTTTTTAAGGTAGGAAACCATCCAATGACTTCTCCCGCTCTAGGGCGGAGGAGAGGGCGTGTCAGACTTTTTAGTGGTGGTAATTTTCTTATCTATCAAATAACATGTATATTGTTCCAATATAGCACAATACAATGCTCATTGTCTTGCTTAAGGAGTTGATAAATTAAATGATTGATAATTTTTAATAACAGTTGAGGGATAACTTCATTCTTTGGTGATAATACAGTGAAACCTGAATAACTGGACTTGGTCCCACTTAGGGACCTGGAATCAAGTTTCTTTATATTTCTGTAATTTATCTTCAGTATGTGTGTTTGTCACCTCTTATACGGCTTGACCTATTTGAAAGTAATTTTGTACATATATTTGAGTAGGTCTTTGGATGGTATGAAAATACAATTAAACCCGGTAGATGGCGGTGCAATCTGGTTCGCTTTCGGGTTGGACAAACGTCTGCCGGAATATACACATACATTACTAGACATAATCATAGATTAAAAACATCTTAATTAAGGTTGATTGAAACTTAAGGACATCATAATTAAGGTTGATTTATACTTCGCCAGGTCATTCAGACTAAACTTAAATTGAGTCTAAAACTGAATAATTTTAAACTCTGTTATTATAAAATAATTAACTCTTTTTATTCAATAATATTCCTTCTTTAATGTGGGCGAAGCCGCTTACAGAAGCTAGTAATGAAGCTACTCAAAGTACTAATCATGTGCAGACAAAGTCGTAGAGACCAGCTAGTATTACATACATCTTTAGTCAAACTACAGTACAGTGTCACAATCTATTCATAATACATCAAAAGTTTACAATCTGGTGACGTGTATATTGATACTTTTGCTATATTGTTGCAGTAGGCGGAAATATAAAATTAGAAAATCATGCTAAAATTATGGCACAGGAAAAACAGTTGGAAAGATTACTGAAATTAAATACTGTAGTGACTGTATAAGGATATTATACATACCTACATTTTAATTTTATTTTTAAACTAGGCTACAGGAAATGGCAAGGTCAACATATTGATAACCTTAGTGTGGACGGCAAGATTACATTCAAATGAAATGCTAGTATGCTTTTTAAAATATTGCATTTCATCCATAATACGGGGTAATGCATTCAGGAACAAGCCTTTAAAGCGATTTCTTCCTAACTGAATTGTATGGAACGGGCTCCCAGAAAGTGTTGTGAAGCCTCCCACACTAATTTTTTGTGCACTCCCACACTAATTGCATCAAAAATCGATTGGACAGGCTAAATCTCTCCACGCTATTTAAAACACATGCATCTGCTGATAGCTGATAGTGTGTCTTATCAGATAATAAAGTGTAAAAGCATTGTGAATAATCCTAAAAGCATTGTTCAGAACTCCGCACCCCTTAAATATTTTAAGTATGGTATTTCTATCTCACCAAGGCAGGCTGGTCTAGTATAATAATATGTATGTAGGTTCACATACACTTTTATTTCTAAGTGCATAAGCTAAGAGCATTTATTGTTAACCCTTTGAGTGAAAAAAGCAAGCTATTTTGTACATAGTGGTTATGAACCTATGGTGTTTGGTGGATAAGAGTGTAGTATCTTAACTAATTAAAACAATAAAGCTGCATATTAGGGCTGGGATGAGGTGGCTCAGGATATAATTTAGAATAAATTAGAGGAGACTTTGTCTTAATTTTTTTTTTTTAAAGTAAAATCATTATTTATTTACATTTACATATAAAATAAAAACAAGAAGGAGGGAAACAGAAAAACATGTTAATAGGTTGTGTTGAATATGTTAGCCCAAAAAGTTTTAAATCCATAAAACTTTGTTTAGGTGTATTTCCTACTTGTGTAAACTAAACAAAACAATGGTGGACATACAGAAGCGCAGTTTAGAGTTCCTACAAACATGAAATCCTCTACCAAATTTAAGGACTATGACTGGCATTATAAATGTATGATCTTCTATTTCAAATAATGTATGTATGTGAATGTTTACTACATGCCCTTATGTTTTGCTTGGGACTATTTTTTGAGGCAGCCTTCAAAAGGTAATCCCAAGTGTGCTTTAGGATATAAAAGTTTGCACATACCATAATTTTTTTCTTTGTTGATAATAATCCCAGTGTGGTCTCCACCAGCTACATGGATCTTATCACTGGCCTCTGCTTCCACAGCTTTCCTCTCAATCACTAAAGTTGTTGAATTTGCTGTTTTGCTTTTTGGTGTCATCACCACTTTTTCCTCTACTTCCGCCATTTTTTTAAGAACTCCTTCAAAGAAAAATATATGAATGCAACAATCATACAACACTGCTAAGGATTAGATCAGCACTACCAAATTACGAACTATGACTCATTCTCTCCTCCCTTTTTATGACTTTCTTATTCTTTAAGAAAATCTTATATCAAAAGACCGTTCGACACCGAACACAACTTGGAAAATAATCGTGATATTTCTAATACGTTGCTGCTTTGTTAGATCGAACTTTCACAAGGTAATCATGTTTAGATACCAAGGGAAGAGGTGGGTCAGTCAGTAAAGGCTTTGTGACATTGAATTATAATAAACCTTCACCTGTTGATGGTTTCTTCAATTTCTTAACTTAAAAATGTCAAGTCAAATAACGAATTATCTATTATTTACAACAAAATGTCCCAATGAACATGTATAAAGTAAATTCAAACTCAATAAATCTCACAATAATATTTTTGTTCAAATCGTGTAGATCACAGACCTCTACCACAGATGTAATAAGGATTTATTTTTGACAGTGACACTTGAAATTGACATTTACAGACAGAATCCAGGCCAAAGTAAACAGTTGATTGATAAATTATTATCTATCATTAAAATCGACTAATAATCCAAAGTTATTTTTCTAACAAACAAATACCGACGCAAGGTACAATCTATCTCAGTTGTTTATGCTTTGAATGAACTAAGTTGTAGAGTTTCGGTTACTGCCAATTTTGGTAAAAAATTTCGTAGTAACGGTGACGGCCAAAAAATGACCAAATATTCAGCTCGACCGAAATTAGTGTCTCAACCAAAGACAGGGTGTCTTTGACATCGACACACAAACGAATACCATGAATCCAGTACATGATTTTAGACCTCCCAGTGGTGGAATTTTTCGTCAACTTTTTCCTATTTTTTTTTTTAATCTTTGCGTTTTTTAGTCTAAACTGTATAAAATCGTTATTCTTTCTTCTATTTTATCTTTAAAAACACTCATTATTTAGCTTGTTAATAATTAGGCTAAGCAATTTTTTTAATCGCGCTAATTTTTTGGTATTTTTAAAAATTCAATAATCTTGCTTGTATATTAAGTTTGCTGATTCTAATCGATCACTTTCACTACATACCTATTATAAAACAAAGTAAAGGTAGAAACAATAAATAATTGCTTATTTTATTCAGTCTCATCATCATCATCTTCCTGCCCTTATTCCGTATTATTTGGCAACACGTTTTTTTCTTCCACTCTGCCCTGTTACTCGTCATGCTATCACTAACTTCCTTTTCTTTCATATCACTCTTCACACAATCCATCCATCTTTTCTTTGGTCTCCCTCTTCCTCTCCATCCATCCATTTTATATAATATAAAAACTAAGGGTTTAAACTGCCTGAGTTAATCGTCTGTTTGTAATGTTTTCTATTTAATCGTTAATTTGTTCGATTATTTCAAATTGTATGAAAGTTATAACTATAATTAAGCATAATAATTATATACGTATCGAAATATTCGTTTTTGTCAATTTTTCTGTTACCATGTCAGTTTGGGTATCTATTTCGGTTTCGGTAACGGCCGAATCTGGAAGAGAAGCCGAATATACGGTTTCGGTTTTGGCTGCATATCGGTTTCGGTTGGTCACTACTAAGTAGTTTAATTTCAGGTGAAACTTATGATCCTCACCATTTGCACAGCTGATCATTCATTTTATTATTCTGTTCAAGGAAATTATGGATTATAAACACCCTAGTTTAGCAAGGAAAAAAAATTAAAAGTCAGTCAGTCATCTGCCCTTTTATCAATGGTAGACATTTCAATTTTCCTGTAATTACATTTTAATGGGACCCACAGTCGCAAAAAATTAATTTGAACTAAACAACAAAAGAAACACAATAAATAGTGACAGCAAGCGTAAAAAGAGTAACAGGTCTTACATTAGTGCCATTTTACTTGCATTTTATTGTTTGTCGGTCCGTTTCACAGACTAGCAGAGATATGGTCCGTTTTAATGTGAGTCCTATTAAAATGAACCCGTTAGTCGACTGTATGACATATCCTAGTAAAACTTGGTAAGACTAACTTTGGTCGTATGACATGGTATATCCTAATTTAATGTACGTTGAAAAGTAATGCAGTGGATGTTGGACACCTCTTGATTATAATCAAGCAATGCGATCTAGAGTTTGGCTATCAAAAGAAGGCACGACAAAGAGGAGGCCAAATAAAAAAACAAAACTGAAGTTGACTGTACGCTGCTTAACCGGTGTTGATACTTTTGATTATTTATGAAAATAGTATGCGATGCATAAACCACAAAACAACATAATAAGTTGTTATTATGTTGTTTTGTGGTTTATGCCTCGCATACTATTTTCATAAATGAAAAAAAAATTACGAATAATCCAAAAAATATTATATTAGTAAGTTTATTTATGAAATAAAGCTTTTTTTACCTTTAAATTTAAATAAAACAAATTCTAGTGAGATATCATCGAATTTTTTTTAGTCTGAAATATCTATCGATGCCATGTAGAAAACAGTAATAAAATTGCATTAGATCTCTTCTCAACAAATTGCTAAATATTGTTAAATATTGAGTACTCTTAATAAATAAAATCATATAGTGTATTATATATTTGGAAAATATATTTTATGCTAATTGAGAAACAGTTATAAAATTAATGATAAAAGATAACTGTTATAATTATTTACTTAAAATGCTAGAAAAAAACGAAGGACGAAGAGAAGGTTTCTCTATAAGATGATTGATATATTTAAAGACCAAAAAAGCGAGATTAATCAGATACCTGCAGAGAAATGCGGCGGCTAGGTAGAATAATTTCATTTATAGATATTTATAAAATCTGATTCAGATTTTTGATTAATCTCATTTTTTTGTTCTATAAATTTATCAATCATCTTGAAAAGATGCCTCCTCGTCGAACTATTTATTGTTTACCGCATTATTATAATAACAAAGTAAACGAAAATAAGATTCAAGTAAACACAAGATGAATGAAGTATGAAACGTCAATGACACAATTTTGACAGTCCTTAGGCATCCAGTACACGGTCATGCAGGCGTTAATCAATTTCATCAATCATGAATGATGGGTTTCGTCAGTCAGTACCATGCAAACGTCAATCATCGCATTAGACGGTAGGTTTTTTGTCAATCAAAACATTGACTGTGGCCAAAGTGACAGCAAAATCTATCGTGTAATGGACGCCTTAAATGAACTTTAAGAAATAATTCGGTACCATATTTTGCTGGCCAGTCTATGGCGTGCAGTACACGGTCATGCAGGCGTCAATCAATTCCATTAATCATGAATGATGAATGGCAGAATTTTATCGCCATTCGTTTTTCGTCATGCAAACATCAATCATTAGGTTTTTCGTCAATCAAAACATTGGCTGTGGCAAAACTGACAACAAAACTTATCGTATTATGGACGCCTAGAATCCGTCAATTTTGTTTTGTTTATATAGCCACGTTGAAATCTGTCTGTGGTTGACTAATTCACTTTTGAGTAAGTAAAGGTACCTCTCTAATAATGTACTCTGTGCCTCTCTAGTTCACCATCCGTCACCATCACATTCACATTCACAGGTGAAGGACTTTGTAGTGGACTGAATTCAATGCTTTTATTTACGGGATAAGTTGGTTTATTCATATTTTGTAAGAAGTGGTATAAACATTTAGTGATATTTATCTCAGATAAGGTTTAAGAATAAGTATAATGCAGTTCAAAGTGTGTTTCGTAGTCTTACTTTTTTCATTCATAAAATCTAGCAGCGAAACATTGCAAAGTGTTAGCGACGATGATCTCCTTGAGTTGATTAGAGAGAAAGAAAAGCTTATTGTTTTATTTAGTAAGTACATAAGCATATTAATATGACAACTTTAGGTAAAGCAGCTATTATAAAATAAAGTTAACTTTTGGTCGTATTTTGTAAAGATGTTCGTAGTTTTTCCTTAGCCGGTATTTTATGACACATTCACATTGTTTGGTAGATAATGAATTATTGATATCATGCTTTCCTCTGTGATCTGTATATTAATCGAGTGAAACTATAGCTATAATCATAATGCAGAAATATGACCCTATCCATGAATTTATTCCCATTTCAAAAGTATTGGGAGTATGGAGAACAGGAAACATTAATTTATTGTCTGCTATTAGCGATTTCAGATACCCCTGATAAATACTGTTCAACTGGAATAGAAAATTCATAATTTTTTTTTTATACTTCTCTAACTTTTTTCACTTATCAACTAAGCGTGATGCCATTAAAATTCTACTTCATTTATATTTTCAGGCAAACCCAACTGTGATAAATGTGATGAATTTGAAACTCACATAGAGAGTCTACAGGATGATTTTAAGAAGCATATGAATGCTGTGAGTGTGAAGACAATAAACAGTCACTTGAGCAGGCTATATAACCCAGCCAAGGATCCTGCGCTTGTGTTCTTTAGACATGGTGTCCCTTTGCTGTTTAGTGGTAAAACTTTTATTTTGGGATCTTATTTGTTTGCTTGGTTATATTTCAAATAATGCCTCGCCTCTTGTCATGATCTCTGCAACAACACCTGCTCTGTAAAAGACATTTGAGGCAAATGCTAATGCTGTAAGATATGGTATGATATGTTGGTTAGAAAAAAAAAGATATTTAACTTTGGAATAACTTGCTTGCCAGTCACTTTAGTTTTGAAAACTTAAAAAACTAACTTCATTATGTAATAAAACCTCTGAAAATCTGTATGACCTAAAGATTTTCCTATTAACCCAGAGACCTTCCTAATTTTCTAGTTGTATCTTCAGTCAATGGACACTATTTATTGTTTAGTACCTGTTATATATGTATTAATTACCAATTATTGTTTTTAGGGGAACCAGATGAGAATGAAATCTATGGGTTCTTTGAGAAGAACCAGGCTCCCGCTGTCAAAGAGCTTACAGATAAAATATTTGAACATATCACTCAGGCTGCTACAGGTGCCACCACTGGTGATTGGTTTGTTATGTTGTAAGTATGCATTACATTATTCATTTGAGAGAACTTGCAACCTTAAAAGTTATATGAGCACTTGTACATGGAGCATTTTGCTCACGTTTTGTAACCAGTTAAATTGTATATAAAACATACTTTTGTTGCTATTTTGTAATAAAACAATCACATTTTAACAAAAAAAATATTATTTTAACTACTACACTATTAAAATTAAATTTGGATAACAAACAGATTAAAGTACACCATTCATTAAACCCTAGGCGAACACCGGTATTCACTCTCTCATACCAGGGTTGTCTCCTCCAATTTGACAGATCAAGATTATTGGCTTTCCTATTCTTATTCGGAGCGCATAGTCCGGGTAGGACAAAAGTGTCATTCGATCCACGCCAGCTCCTCAAGGAAGGCCAGCAATGATTGGTGTTAATGACCATTTCACAGAGGATACCTGGGTTTCTGAAGTACTTCGCCCTGTATCATGCGATCACTGGGCAGCTTAGAAGCAGATAACCATGGGTGCATTTACAAATATTTAAAGTCACATAGACTGATGTGGAAGAGTGGGGTCTACTAATACAGGCATTACATGCTTAAAAGAAGGCTCCAATTCACCTACTAATGTAAATTATTATACCATCGGACAACCCGACGCATAACGAGTAACAGGGCAGAGTGGAAGAAAAAAACGTGTTGCGCTGACCCCAAATAACACGGGATAAGGGCAGGAAGATGATGACGATTGACAACCCGACGTACGGCGTGTATCCACCCTTACGTTGTTGAGACTTCAACGGTCCGGACTAAGCATTTCGCTTCATCGTTTATTCCTCGTACATCGAAGGACTGGAACAATTTGCCTGCTGCGGTCTTCCCGTCCAACTATAATTTAGGTGTCTTCAAGGCTAGAGTGAATAAACTAGTGCGCCTCACCATCAATGATTGCATCTCTGCTTACCTTCAGGTGGGATCGCAGTCAAGCACTGGTTTATATCAAGTAAAAAAAAAACTATAAGTAATAAAGATTTTGATTTTTTTATTTGATTTGACAGTCACGGAACAAATATTCTGTGCAGGAATCGAACCCGCGACACGCACCGCAACAGTCAGTCGCTCAACCAATGCGCTATCCGTGCCGCCCAAATGCAGCAACTTGTTACATATTGTTATATCTGGCTTGGGGGAGGCCTATGTCCAACAGTGGACGTCTTTCGGCTGAAATGATGATGATGATGATATCTGGCTTGTATTGTCCCATTGCTGGACAAAGGTTCTGCACCACTTCTTTCTTATTATATTTTCCGGCTAAATTATGTTTAATTTCCAGCTATGGAGCTTCCTGCGTGGATTGTCAGAGGCTACACGCAGTATGGGAGAGTGTGGGTGCCACCTTGAAAGGTCGCATCAACGTCGCGCGGATGGACTCCAACCAAGCAGGACTGAACACAGCTAAGAGATTCAATGTCAACAAACTGCCAAGTTTCCTATTGTAAGTTTTTAGTTTCCTCCAACTAATAGTAGTTCGTAGATTCGAAATCTGCAATGGATCCAATCAGAATCCGGAAAATGTCGCTTCGAAGTAGCTGTAGGACGTACTGCTGCATACATGTTGGGAGGAGTTGCATACTATAGAACTCTGGCTGCATTCAGTTGGTACATTTCCATTTCATACAAAACTCAGAACTGAAATTAGGTAGTTAAATTACATTGCTTTGCATAAAACTTAAGTTTTACGTTTTCAAAATGCAGCTGCAAAATCGTTCATAAGGCTAAGAACTCACGCAGTGGTTTTCTACCACGTCCGCCGCTTTGCGGGCCCGCAGCTTCTGTAGAATGCAGATATATGTAAAAAAAATAAAGCGTATTTCACGACGCGTCTTAAGCCCACGATGTGCTCGGTTGTTTGCGGCTTCCGCTGCAGCTGCGGCGGTCAACTAGTAGAATCGTGCGGGCTGCGGTCCCCCGCAGCTTCCGTGGGTTGCACCCACACGCTTTGCGGTCGGTTGGCACCTGCTGTGGTTTGCTAAATGCGAAAATCAGTGGATGCATCAAGAATTTTATAATCTTTCCTTTTTAAATGTCTTTTAAAGTAAGTATAATGCTACAGCTCGTTTCTGTTGTGTGTCCATAACGATCTAAAGCTCATCTGATGATAATTAACCGCCCGTCTTGCGATTATCACCCGCCAAGTTTGCGAGCGATAATCACAACCGCGACGGCTGCGTGACCGCAAAAAACTTCGGTCTCCTGAGTTTAGATATAAAACAGCTGTTTCCTCTACCGCGGCGGGCGCGGGTGAAAACCGCTTCGTGAGTTCTTAGCCTAACTCGATAATGTAGGAGTAGTTAGTATTCAATTTACAGCCATTTACACAGTACATACAAGTATCATTGAATATTTAAATAGGTGTTAAATTATACAGTCATAAAGGAACTGTTAATTATTCTGAATGTAGAAATGATATACCTATTTTCGCTGTATTAACATATATATGAATTGGTGAAATAGTAATGTTAATTTTTTTCTTTCAGTTTCCGCCTTGGAAAGGTATACCGCTTCGATCTACCTAAGAGAGATGTGAAATCTTTTGTTACGTTTGCTCAAGACTGGTATAAGAATTCCAAAGGAGAACCTGTGCCACTGTTGGCATCACCATTGTAAGTAGGACACGAAAATGCTAAAAAAATACGTCATCGTTTGTTGCAATGACTAATGAATTATTATTTATTGTTACAGTGATGAACTAGTAGATTGGTGCGTCCAAATGATCAAAATAAGTGTCGCATTTGGACTAGACATTCTGGCTCAACATCCTTGGATTTGGCAAATAGGAGTTGCAGGATTTGGCTTAGTAGCTATAACTGCCATCATAGCTCTTCTCAAAGCAGGAAAATCAAGGCCTTCCAAAGACACTAAAAAAGAAAAGAAGAGTAAATAAACATCTATGATTCATAGCATTAAAAAAAACTATTTTTTATGCATTTATCTTTTATTTATTTTATACTTACTTTAAATAAAATTTTGCATTTACTTAATTTGTGTTGTGAATAAGAACTTTGGTGATATTGGGTCTGAATCATGACTAGAATTGTTGGTATATACATAATATACAATGTTTGTAGATTTATGTATGAGTATAATGTTGCAGATAATTTTATTTATCATATATGTATATTAGAATAAAATAAATAATAAATATGTGAAGGTCATGACCATAAGAGTTTTCTTTATAGTTGTCTAAAACATTGTGAACTACCTATGATATTGATTTTGATATAAACTTTTATTTATTTCTCACTTGTTTTTAATCAGTTACAAAAACCAGTGACACACTGGTCAAATTCATATACCAACAAGAAAGGCAATTGTTTATCATTAAAATTGCCATTTACAGTCATACCAATAATATTAAGGTGAATGTTTGTGTGTGTATGTTTGTTACTTCTTCACGCTCGAATAGCAGAACGAATTTCGATGAAATTTGGTACACGGGTTGACCATTTTCTGAAATAGCAAATAGGATACTTTTTATCCCGGAAGTATGTTCCTTTAGGACAATTTTGTACTCTCACGCGGTCGTAGCCGCTGGCAGCAGCTAGTCTATATATATAAAAGGAGAAACTGACTGACATCAATGCACAGCCGAAACTTCCTTTTATGACGTAGCCAAGCACTAAGAGAGGATTTCCAAACTTCACCCCCTAAGGGTATGAAACGGGGGTCCAAAGCAGGGACCATTTTGGTTACCCATTGAAAGGGTTTTTGATAGGGTTTTGACAAAGTGTTGTTTTAAAACCCATTTCATATTGGTTACACTTATTTACGAAAACCCTCATCAATGGATAACCTCTTCCAAACCCTTTCGATTTGTTTATCTGTATATTCAAAAACCCATTCTTGGTGGTTTATACTTTTTAGCGGTAACACGTTTTGAACGGGTTACCCCTTCAACGACTGTAACAGAGTTACCCATTCGGACTACAAATATTGTAATTTTATCTCTCGTGCCTTACTTTAAAGTACTAAACTGCATGCATTCGGCAGGTACGCGTCAAGTCGCAACACGCAATCTAGGACCTAGCGACTCCACAGTCCATACACATTCGATTATTTTATGGTTATTATTGCAGTGATTTTAAAGTTAAATGTTTTTTTTTTCTGGAATAGTCGGGATTGTTTCATGTATAATCTTGTCTTTTTTACGGAATCATAAATGTCATTCGATCGTCTCACTCATCATTTAGTGCCCGAAGGGAAGATCAAAATCTATTCTTCCACTCCAACGTAATTTAAAATGATTTTATTTAAAACCCTTTGATTACCCCGACAAACCCTTTCAAAGGGTTATTTGCTTCAATTGGAACCGGTAACATCTTGAACTAGTTAACTTATTGATAGGGTTACCCTAACGTTAGTGTTATGAAAGGGCTAACACTACGAAGAGGTAACATTTTCCATTACTGTAGGCATACAATCTGTTACCCTTTTGAAAGAATTAACTTATATTCGGGGTTGTACGGTCCCTGGTCCAAAGTTTATATAGAAAAACCTTTATTCACGCGGGCCGCTGGCAGAAGCTAGTATCTAATAAATAGAGAAAAATTAAAATCAGTTTGCATCTAATCCTTTTTTTATTTCTGTGCATTTTTTCTTGAAAAATAAATAAATAGCAAAAGCCACATACAACACTCATGTTACAATATAAATTAATTGCATTAATATCTAATTAAAATTCACCATACACTAAATATTGCAACATTTGATATCTATACATTATCTACTCTAGTTAATTTTGTTGATTTACAATTCATAACCTGAACCAGATTTATATAATTGTAACATTTCATCTAATGTTTCTAATCAACAAACAAGTCAAAATATCGGTGATTTTATCTAATAATAATTAGCTAGTCTAAGAAAATACCGTCAAACGGGGTGAATAGGACTGCAGGGGCGAATAGGAACAAAACTTTGGTTAAGTTTTTTACATTGGTATGTATTAATATAATTGATTTCTATCAAAGTATCCGTTTTTATTACAATTAATGAACAAATAGGAGTACTTAAATGCTGGGAAATTTTTTTAATTAACGCGAAAATCCCCTTCAAACTTTTATTTCTATTCACCCCTGCGGTCCTATTCACCCCGTTTGATTGTAGGTAAAGTTGTGAAAAATCCAGTAAAATTCGAGATATTACCAGTAAACCTCTGCAAATCAGCAGTGCAGAAGCATCATGTGGTATGCATGAAGAAAATAAGTATTATAAGGATAATTCAAGACTAAAGATTACTCAATGAGAATGATGCTAACTCACACTGCTCAAAATTTCTTGCTGCTAGTACAATGTTCTTCCAACAGAATTAGTTTTTCTCCAAAACAACATCATGCATTCTTTTTATTTCACACACATTTACAGCAAACAATGCTGTAATTATTCGTTTAATTCACAGGCGGCATATTGACTAAAGAGATTAAGAGAACTTATAATAATAGCTAGCATTGCCATGTATGTCTCTTCTTTAGTGTGTGAACAATGTTCCTAATAATAACTTATATTTGTTTGTAACTTCATAAGCAGTTCAAATTGGTAAATGAGTATAAAAAAACTAAAGTACCTGACGGTAAAATTACATAATAAAATTATAACTAGGTACTTTAATACATAACATACTCACTAAAGTAACAAACATTGCCATTCTACATATTGCACTAATTCTTAAAAGATTATGTCAATGCGTATTAGTCAACAGAGATCATAAAGTATAACATTATGTTAGTCTTAATAAATGGTTCACAAAATATTCCTACCATTTTTACAAAAATAATTCTTGTTAACTTTGATGTTTTTCAGGAATATAATAGTAATATTATCTATTCAAGACTAAGTAACACTGGGATGTTGGCTTCACAACACATCTATTTTTTTATGTACTATAGGGATCAGTTGCTAATTCAAATAATTGCATAAGTTTTCCTATTAAAATATTAAGTAAGCCTATTCAAAATCGTTTCAGCAAATAATTCATAAGGCGAGTTAGTATCACACTTTTTATTATCACTCGGTCTTCTGTGCTGAGCTTAATAAATGATAATCTTTTAGTGCAATAAAACTTCCAACTAAATATTGTGAATTGTACTAGCACTGGATTCACCGTTATACATTATCAACTTCAACATTTATCCTAAAAACTGAAGCAGGGTCTGCCAGTTCAATACGCACTGCATTTTCAAATTTTCTAAAAATATCAGAAAACTCCATCATGTTTGCTGGTTTCGATTCTATCCACATTTTGTCAAACTCATAAAATAAATAACAATAAAATTTATGAAATAAGTTTACATTCGGTAAATATTGTTTTGAGTTAAACATGTAAGTTTTAGCGGAACCATCCTTTAGTAAATAATAAGCCATGGAAGTGATATTGATACCTACTATGGCAAAGGTGTAGCCATATTTCGGGTGTAGTGAATGACTTAATACATGGCTTGAAACTTGAGGATATTCCATTGAAAAATATAATAGATTTTCTAATCCAAGGAGACCCATCCCACGAAAGTCTGTTTTTGGATCATCACCCTGAAAATTAACAAAACTATTAGTATGATACATATTTTTAGAAACCAACTGTGTCATTAATTAATTACTGCTAGCTAGATGATAAAATAACCTTATAGGACTTTAGTGGCCACACAGGCTTTTAAAGCTTATTTTATACTCTTTATTTTACACCATTTAGATAAATTACTAAAATTCAATATTTTATAGAGGTCAAATAGATGAAACAATCTTTGGATGGATTTGTGCAAAAAGGAACACTTACCTGAAATCCTATATATTGCCATTGCTTCGTCACTCGCGCCTCAAGAGGTGCATGAGGCACCAGCAGGGACCACAACTTCAGTAACTTATCTTCATGTTCATTATTATTGCTATCAAACTGCGTCTGTCGAAGGTGCTCCACTTGGTCCATTAAACATCTATAGCTCCAAATCTGTTCTAAACATCGCCGAAAAGATCCTACAAAGGAACTATGTAGCTTGGGGTTTATTTTCTTTACCCTTAGTATGATCGCAATTGATGGATCCAAGAATTCACGAAAATTACGAGGAACGAACCTTCTTTCATAAACCACACTGTCCAGAAAAGATACGACTTCTTTTACATCTCGTGTACGGGAGAGCATTAATGATTTCTCCACATTACATGTTCTTTCTGCCCCAGCTTTGTCACCGTAACAGATTCTTTGAAGTTCACACAGTTTTGTAGTTTTTCTAAGAAACCATTTGATGAAAGGTCGCAGATACCACTGAAGCACTGACCAAAGGTTGAACATTATCATTTCTTAATAACTGTACTGCTGAAATGATATTCCTACACGTATTTGCTACATTAAATCATATTTTTTCAATAGTTTCGATTTCACATCGGTTGTCATGGCCACACTTTTTTTTTAATATTTCCAGAGTAGTGATGTACCTATTCTGACAACTCTCCTGTCAAACGTTAACTAACGGTTTTATCACTGTCGTTATATAGTGCCTTTTTTAATATCGCCGAAATCACACTATCTTGAATTAAGCTGCTAGATCCTTATAAATTTAATCTTTAAATAATTAAAGGAAGTTCTACCTTTGACAAAAACCAACTGAGGGCAAACCAATTTAACGATTTTATCATTGCGTAACTTTTGGAATTTAATGAACATCACTAGTTTGGGAGTATTTTTTTTCTTCTATTTGGCTTCTCACGGTTGGTGCATTGAGCCCATGTCATGTTTAAGTTTCGGAGTTGCTAGTTTTTAATTGAAAGACCGGATATGGAGCGGATACGGATGTCCGCCAGGACATTGAAAATGAACGGAAGTGTTGTTTGCCAGACGAGATTTGCATACATTATGACAAAACTGTTCTTATTAAAAAGATTTTTTATCCCTTAAATTTTCTCTCTCTTCAAAATAGTAAGGATTGGATAAATTAAAGAATGAATATACATTTTTTTAAGGAGGGTTTTCAAAGGTAGCCCGCTAAATTCAAAATTGCTTAATTTTTTTTTGTATTTTACACTTTGCAGGTTGGTGTCAGAGTTAAATAATCATAATTAAATAACGTATTTAATAATTTATTTTAGGCAGTTTGTAGTAAGTTTTAGCGGTGGTACCACCTATTTTCTCTAGGTAAGTACCTAGTCAATGTGCTTCTTTACAAGTGTTCATTAAATTGAAAATCAAACTTATCTTGATAAGCATCCAACAATCTGTCGTTGGTAAGTGCTTGTGATTTTGATTTTATTGTTGGATTAAGTGGAAGCCAGTTTACTAGCTAAAATTAGCCTCAAAAATTTTTCTTGAGCTATTTTCTTTATTTATTTATTTAGTAAATGGAGGACTTACAGCTAATAAAACCAGACAAAAATATAAAACCATAATCATTGGAAAGCCAATTACAAGTCCTCACATAGACATTAGAATAAATTAAAAAATGCTGTGAGCATTTATGTATTGATTATTTATTTTGAAAACTGTATAATTGCCAATTAATAATTTTTTTTGCTGTGGAAATCATATAATTTGTTTTACCTGTAATATTGGACAGAGAAGATGAAACCCAGGTTGTGCAAGTCCAAGTCATTCTGTACTTGCTTAACTGAATAGTATTAGATTGAATAGTTGAAGTAGAACAGACATTGTATCATCTATGTATCATATAAATCGTGATTCTAAGACTACAACTATAGGTATATTTCCTGATTTAGCCAAAGCTTTCGACACGGTCTCAACTCCCATCCTTCACATAACTTTTAACCTCCTTCGTGACTATCTGACAAACCGTAGCTTAAGTGTTAAGGTAGAAAACTACATCAGTGATGAAGTGAATCTGACCTTTGGCGTACCACAGGGCAGCGTGCTGGGTCCTACCCTCTTTCTTATATTTGTTAACAGATTGTGTCAGCTGTCAATCTTAAACTGGAAAGTACTGGTATATGCAGACGACACTGCACTTATCATTAGTGGAGAAACATGGGAATCTGCTCACCAAGCAGCTGAAAATGCTCTTCGTGTAGTGATGGATTGGCTTTCATTAAATTTACTTACGCTAAATGTCTCTTAAAGGAACATAGTGTGGTTCCTTTCTCAGCGAACTCTGCTTCGCAGCCTATATGCTAGACGTTAAAGCCCATAGTTCTCACCCCGTACTGACCTCTTTCAGTTGCCCTACTATCCATAAAAGCTCTTGTGTTAAATACTTGGGGGTGCATATCGATAATACATTGAGTTGGCAAAAGCATATCAGTGCGGTTAAATACGAGTTCATAAGCTAATGTTTCCCATGAAAAAAACTAAGAAAAGTAGTTCCTGACCGACTGTTAAAAACTATTTTTTTTGCACTGGCTCAGTCACTTCTAACTTATTGCATATCTGCCTGTGGTGGCACATTTAAAACGTATTTACTTCACCTTGAGAGGGCACAAAGAGCTGTCTTAAAAGTCATGCTTATATAACCTTATATATATATACACGACTACCCAAGACATATCTGTACTCACCGTCCGACAGTTCTGTGCGTTACGTGTTCATTCACCACTGACTAATGATCCAAGGTTACTAGAGCAAAATAAACGACGTAAAAATCCTGTATGTTCAGCTGTCATCCCCAAAACCACCCTGGCGAGGCGAAGCTACCCAAGTCTTAGCATCCAGCTTTATAATACTATAAACGAAACTTGCAACGTGTATCCTTCACCTAAATTTAAATTTAAAATTGTAGTTAGTAATTTTCTCCAAAACTTAACGTACGAGACTGAAAAACTATTTATAAGTAAATTTTACGAAAGTCACTTTTAAAAAAAAAGATATAAAACGGTCCTTTGCTGTCTGTTTTATACTATATGTTTTATACTGTGACATACGATACTTTGTGAGTTTTCACATTCACATACACCACAAACTTCCACACACGCCCATTTCTTGCTTACAATCTTACATAAGTTTTTAAATGTTTTTAGTGTTTATGGTTAAATTAAGCTTGTGAAAACTCCTACAAAGTGCAGCAAATTTGTGAATTAACCTAAGGGGAAGGTGCCTGTATCTGTAACACAATTTGTACTAACATAGACACAGACGTTCACTCTGTCTCAATTAATGCATGGCGTTGTATTGTACTAAATTGTTTATAAGTTCGATTGAGATGGACAAATTGTATTTGGTTTTGTGAAATAAACGATTATTATTATATAAATATGTATAAAAGTCTCTTTTTACGAGACAGCGACTTTCGCAACCGAGTGTTCGATCACATCGTCGCTTATCATCAGGTGAAATAGTGGTTAAACGCGAACCTATCAATTAAAGAACAAAACCCTCATCGTTAAATAGCCCTCGCTCACGCCAGGCCCTTTTGGGTGCGAGGCCATGGGCGAGGGCCATCTTAATTTTAATTTGTTTAAGTGAGTTTGTCAAGACTTAAGTTTGCGACACATTTTACTTACTTTGTAGTGATGCCTTCTAGACCTGGAGCTGGTTTTGCTATTCAAATTATTAAGGCCAGGTCCTACTCATTTTGAACTTTTTAAACTTCTAGAAATATAAAAGAGAACACTATGAAAGACACCCACCAACACATTTAAATTGGCGGAATTTTTGTTCTCAATTAAAATTGACTGTATTATTATGACCAACCAAAAGCAAAAAGCAAAAATCAAAATATGATATAAATTAGTTGGCTCGATAAAAAAAATCGTGAATCTGACCCTACGATTTCGACGTGATTACATCACGGAAATATTTGGAAATTACAAAAAAATATTCAGCTTGTTTTCTAAAAGGGCCTCGCAAAAACAATATTTTGAATAGTTATTGTTTTTTTTTCTTATAAAAATAAAACCGCTGTTACGGGGCCCGAAGACGAGCTGGATCCAGATAAACTTGTCAAAGCAACACCTGACGGATAACATATGGGAACTTTCTGCTTGAAGTTTCCGGGGGGCAGATTTTTCAGTGAATTTATTGCAGGACAGGCTGTTTATCAATGCCCACTCTCATATATTTAACGGTGTTTCTTACAGTTTTCAAAGGTTTATATGCAGTAATTTGATTTCGTTCATTGGATGTATTCTGATACTGATATTTCACAAAAAAAGCCGTTACCTAGGCTTAGGCTACCCTGGTGACTTCACTATGTTCTATATGTTTACACCAAAACGGCGAAGATAACTGAAGATTGAAAGCGTCTTGATGGTATCTAAAGTTAAAGACTCAACTACTACTTACTTGCGATTCAATAATTCGAGATAGTTTTGATCCGGCGGCAGCAATTTAAGAATCGGCTTAATTTGTGCGTATCAAGTTGAATTTTAAGTGACCATTTATTTTAAAATTTCAATGGAATTAGAACTGTATTTCATAGTTACAGTTTGGAGGGTGTGCGGAACAAAGAGTGAAGTCCCGCAAACCTCCGTTAAAAAGGGAGGATCCTCCGGCTTGAGTTGCTTGAGATGATGACGCCACGAAGTAGTGGCTACACGAAGGCTGCGCTGACGTTCTTTGTTGACGGTCCCCAGTTTGGAGGAGTGCGGAACAGAGTGTAAAATCACGCAAACCTCCGTTGAAAAGGGAGGATCCTCCGGCCAGACGGGTGTTATGTCTGGTGGGCAACTGCCCGATAGATGATTTCGGGCTGTTCTATAAGTTCTAATCGCGCGGAGAACTTTGTTTGAATTAATTCTTATGTGACGCCATAGATGTCGCTACAGTTACAGTATATTTATTAAAAAAAATGATAATTATTATTTGTAAATTAGATATAGTTACCTATTTGAGTGGCACAGGTTAGGAGGTAGGTACCTACCTATTATATTACACTTTACAAATGCTTAGCTAAATAAATAAAACTTGTAAGTCGAATTTGTGTTTTTATTTGATGAAAATTGTAATTCATAAATTTTACATTAAAATTATTTACAATGCCATAATACAACACGAACGGGCGGTCAGCGCGCTGACATCTTATTATTTACAAAAGCAATAGGTGTTTAACAAAACTATGACAATTTTAATTAAGGGCTTATTATTAAATAAAGTTTACCGAAACAGTATAAGGGCGGTTCCTATGGGTACAAATAATAGTGAGGCATACGTGGCAGGTACAAATCTATTCTAAACGTAACTACAAAGTACCTAAAATATTATTTAGCTCCTTCCCTTATTCAAATATAATTGCAATAAACCCAATGAGTAATTTAAATAAAGACTTGGATATCATTTTTACAATTTCCAATAAGGTAGACTTATATTTCCAATAATTAATTTATAATAATTCATGTTTCTTTCGTTCCTTCTCAAAACTACGTGTTTAGTCTGTTTTTGTTATTAATAATAAAATGCATGTGAACTGCATCATGACGGACTTTATTATGAAAATAATAATTGAATACTTATCTAATTTGTCTATGATCTAATTATTTGCTTGATACAAAATACCAACTAGTCGAAGCAAAGAGTAACTGTGTAACGTCGCTTCTAAAAATATCACTTGTGACAATTTGTGAAGCCACGACTCATTTCCAATGGATATCTAAGTAATTGGATGGATATTTGGAAGTTTGGATATACCATATTAGAATCAGCAGATTGATGAGCTACAAACTACTGATTTCTTTGTAACTCGTCCCCATCTGGTATTCAAACACATTGCTTGGCATTGTGGTCTATTTGGGCCTCATCTTTCGCACCAAACCTACATTTAACGTTCGTCATAGTCATCATCATATTTTGTTCCCCATAATGGTTCTACACAATTTTGTTTAACAGCAGACTATAGAATTTAATATTTTCTGCGTATTTCATTAAACATGGTGTGGTAGATGTAGATGCCTGCTTGTTCGTATTTTTACCAGAAATATCATGCGAACATATATAGTTAACCCTCATATTAAATTATTATAGTTCAATTGTTTTATTTTGGTATATCTAGATAAATTGTAAGATGTTATAGGTACCTACTTTTTATGTGGAGTGCCTGTCGAGTGAAAGAAACGGATGTGAAAACATTACTACAGAATTTGATATACCTACCGATGATTCACCGATCTCATCAGGGCCTTTATTTAGCCCGATCTTAGAAAATATTAAATTTTATTTGTCGTCTTTAATAAGGAAGAGGATAAAAAAGAGGACAAAGATTTGGCGCGAGGGACCTGTAAAGGTACTCAGGTACCCGTAAAGTCTATCTTCCAAACTGTGCTTCAATGTGGGTTTATACTTCGAGAAAATTGACTTTTCTATCTACCAAATAGATTTCGAAAGGAGTTTCAAAACAAATTCGAAATGAAATTGGTCCCAGGATATGAATTAGATATTCAGATTCTATCTAGAAGTAATTAGATGATATACCACATTGGAAAAAATATGTAAAAGTTGATAGACGTTCGTGGAGTCAACAAAATGTGAACACATGTTATGTTTTATGGGATATAATATCTATTGCCAAAAAGTCTCAATCAAATTGATCGATATCGTAGGTATTTGTTTTTCATAGTTTTTCATCATAATCTGAATAGTTGATTTTCATTTTGGTTGACATTCAGCAGGACGGGCGAGGTAGATTAAAATTTCGTATTTTCTGCCCTCTCCTTACTAAGCACGACTTGTTATTGATACCTAAATCATATAGCTGTTATTCATATACTTACGTACCCTATTTACGCAGTAGTTACATGTGCAGACACTACTTAAGCTTACACGTTGCAGTGCCGAGGCGAGCTTAACTTGGCTTGTAAACTTAAAATTTTCATACCTATGCATAATTTTAAATAATCAAAAATCACAATATGGAAAGTAAAAATCGTATTAGTATGTATAAATTTTTTATAATCTTTGGAAAAATAATTACGATAAGCGGACTATTTATCGCGTCGCGTGGGCAAATGGAAACAACGTGTTGGTAAATGGTAAGGCTACGTCTATCCAGTCGCCCCATCTTGGCACACATGGTGTAATATGTGCCCTCAACCATGTTTACGGTAACCAGAGGAACATCTTTTACTAAAAATCATAAATTAGGTATGGATAGACTAACAGAAAAGTTGTTCATAGGACAGGGACAGACCAACAAACTTAATTCGCTATTCAGTTAAGAGCCTAGCCTACTAGAACTGTATGATATTCAATCGTTGCGCCTAATACGACATTTAATGAACTTTGTGGTTAATGCTTAGGCCATTCATCCAATAGGGGGACTATGTGACCAAAAATGACTTAGGGTACCCCGACACGATTGATTACGTTCGAAGGAAATGACGGGGGTAGAGCGAGCAATGTAAGCAGACCAAGCCTTCGTTATCCCCTTCATGTTAGTTACCTTTATGTCCTGCAGATAGTAATAGCAGCCCCTCACAGAGGAGTTTCATCGGTTTATTTTACATAATAATATGACTGTCAGCATCACATTGCAAGCTAAACATAAATCAAAATTATTTTTACGTTTTACCACATTCTTTCTAAAATGTCTGGGTTAGGTAAGTACTTAAAGCTATTTAATTGTTTGGCTTTATAACATTCATAAAAAGGCTAGGCTTTTAACTGAATGACGGAATGAGCGAGTCAATCGAGCATGAATCTTATAAATATTTGAGAGCAAATATAATAAATTATTAAAAAAAAATATTTTGAGTCCTGTTAAGGATTTGACTATAATTTTTGATAGACATTGCCATATTGGTTACTATGAACACAATAAACATTATATAATTATCGTCAGTCATTTTCAAAAGCCACTTGTCAAATATCGTGTCACATCACTTGAAAATGACATACTCAAATTAGTAAGTAATTATGTTTACAATTATTATTATATAAACAATGACAAACTATCACTTTTAAATACAGAAGAGTTTCATTCATTGTTATTTATCTCACTAATGTCTTTTCATGCATCAAAATGTTGACAATAATTTCTTAACACTATTACATAGGTAATTAAACATAAGCTATACAATGTATCTACAATTATACATAATATTTATATGATGCAAAAACCAGCAACGCAAGGTGCTAGGGCTTTGTTCATAAAGTGGTTTATTTCTATAATTTGCAAATTATTATTTTGAACATTTTTCTAAGAAAATGAGTTGCAAGAAAAATGTGTCTTAACTTTAGCTACCTTTTGGTTTCCAAAACTCTTAATTTAACAATTTGTACGTTTTGAATGTGGGGGTTTATTACCTAATTATAATTTATTAGACATTCATATTGTGTTGTTTCATTTGTATTCCATTAAAATAAGCTGAAGAAAAATTACTAATTGCATTTGAAATAACACTCTACTGTAGCAATCGCGTTCACAGTTTTTATTTCAGGATGAACTATATAACAATTGCAAATATTTTCTGAAGCATAATAAAATTATAATTGGTTCAGGTTTTGTGTATATTATCTATTATTCAAACTAGGGTAAATTCTGTTTTTTTTATTAAATAGGTACATAATTATGTACAGGCGTAAAGATGGTGGCAAAAAATATATTGACAAGTAAGTTGCCGAAATATAAATAAAACTTGCTCTAGTGAAAAAATTGATAATTTTTTCGATTTAATACAGTAAATTCGGGTTACTTTACACACATATTAATCAATAGGAACATGAAACAGTGTTCCTATGGTGTTTCTACTGATTACCGAGCTTGGGTCAAAGTTATGCCTCAGGGCCACCAGGTAACCAGACTTTACGGTACTAATAATAACTTAGTCGATAAACTAATCAATTTTAGACCAGCATTGCATGCTACTCTATTCACAAAATTTACCAAAGTTTGCATAAAAGACATTTATACTTCTAAATCTAAAGTGACATTACACACGAACGCGATGACAATTTCAGGTATTAACAAAGTATCTCTACTCATATTATTGTTTTTATGGTACAGCATATATGGTACATACAAGTCCTATATATTAATTAAAGTTGCTTATTTTATACTTATAATTACGCGGCTTATAGTTAAGCCTAATCTCTCATTTCCAGCGAAGCATTTTATAATTGCCCTACAACTGAACCTCACAAGGTTTAGTTAAATTCAGTGGCAAAAATGACTAGACAACGTGAATAAGATAGAAAAATAAACGTTTATAAATATTTATTATCATATTTTATTTATTTATTTAAACAGGAGGTGTAGAAACATATTTCGTAAACACTTAGCAAACAGTACCGGGTCTCTCTTCATTTGTACATAACACAATCTTAATTTTAAAAGTAATATACATTTTCTACAATTCTTTACGATAACAATAATAACTCATCAGAAAAAGAGTTAGTTAAAATATTTCAGGACAAACAAATAAATTTATTTAAAGTCAACAGCATATTGTAGAACAATTTAGACTCAATAGATAAAATCAACAATTTATATTTTGGACTAGGCCCAAATAATAAGTGATATAAATTAACTAGACATTTCTGAAATAAGCACCGAAGTAAGAAATACCAAGGGTACATTTGCAGGTGTAAGGGCGTGACCATAAGCGTGAATACCTAAATGGAGGGAAGCGAGTCTTAACATATAACAGTAAGTAGTCAGTTCCAAGTGTTACATATAGATCCATAAATAATATACAAAATATGATAAGCAATTTAAAAAGTTTGGCATGATAACATTCTCTCGTCGCGTAATTTACAAAAAACGAAGTAGTGCTTAAATAAATATATAATAACCTACCCATATAAAATGTATAACTTATACATGTATATATATGTAAAGGCAGCATATAATAATAATATATTATATTTTTAACAGGATAGCACAATATTATAGGTACAAGGTTGAATCTTATAAAGCGAATGATATGTCACTTTTATCTTACATTTTAAATAGTACCTATAAAAACGTAGCGAATTTAAAATAGTATCACTTTGTATCTATCCAAATATTAAGGGAATGGTCTCATTCGTGTTAAACATTTATTGAACTTTATAGGTAATACTGTTAACATAGGAGAACAGTAATAATTAGATATCAGGTAAAAGAGATCATTAGCAAAAGATAATTTAATAAATATATCTTTGTTAGCCGTGATACTAAAATGAATAAGTTTGCAATAGAGTTTGTACAATGTTTTGTGTTGACCGCCTTCATAGGTAGCTGAATGTATTTCCTAACGCGTCTTTTAATGTAAGTGTCTAACAACATTACACTCACTTAAAGGTACATAAGGCATCCAAGCATTAATTTTAATATACAATTATGGACACCTCAAGTTTTCCAATAGAAATTGATCGATGCATATAATTTTACGCACAGCCAAAAGCGTTGTTTTTTATTCAATTGCAGGTTCTCAGCATTTGACCACCCGTTACAATGATTCAAAAGAATATTAAATAATAATATTATAATTAATTAATTCAATCAGGCATCCCTACGTTTTTCAATTATATAATTTGATTTCAAAGCACAGCCAAAACGCTTTTTCTTATAATTTATTGTTTTATAATAATTTAGATATAAAATCTATGCTTCAAAACAGTTGACTCCTTGGTCCACTTTTTATCAAGCAAAAGGCATAATTTAAATGGTGTTCAATTAAACTTCAGTTTTGTTTTATCAGATATATTACTGAATTAGTTTAAAGGAAATAATAAATGTTTCTCTATACTTCATTCGAAATAAGATGACATATTTGAACAAAGCTTTTTTACTGTTCGTTCAACCGATTTTGACTTTTATTGCGTTGCTTGCATGACATATGGCAACTGCAGTAAATAGCTGTCATTGTAACCACTTTTTTGCTTTTGATGTCATACTTATGCCTACGGAATAGAAGTCAAAATCAGTTGAACGGACAGTAAAAAAGGTTTGTTTAAATGTCTAATCATATTTCGAATGGTCATATAATATGCTGTAACGCTTTCTGTCGACCATGCACACGTAGGTATTGTAATCAATGTATAACGCACCTCCTACAGACATACGGGAACTAAAGCGCATTGCGGTTTTGGACAAAGATTTCGTTATTATTTAATAAGTATATTATTCCTAAATACAAACGGCTTCTAGCATTTGTGGACACTACGTAATATCTAGGGTGTGATGATAGAGGACAATATCATAATAATGTTACAAATATCTTAACGTGGTGAGTTATCTACTTACGCAACGAATAAGGTGACGGTATGGTCTCACAGCACAAAATTCACGATACTTTTACACAAGTATCTGTTTACAATATTTCATTAGGTTACTATACCTTACGTATTGATAGGTGTAATTTAATTTCATTATTATTTACAGCCGGCATTATATTCATCAATTTCTGTATTAACCACTAATATTATATCAGGCAAAAATAACTCTTTGACATGTAGAAGGCATGTTCATGGTACAATATCAACACAATCGGTATACACACTCTTGTACACCTCTGGAATAGCGTGAACTCATTGGTATTATATATTTATATTAGAATTTAAAGATAATAATGACTTGAGCTTCATCTATGCATCTACAGCTATTTTTTTACATTACTCGAATTTATTATATTATTTCGAAACTTAATCACTTTAGTTCAAATGATACGGCGATCATTGCCTACGCCTCGCCTTCACAAAGCAATTATTAAATATTGTTATAATTATCACAACATATTATGTAAGTGTTGATTTGGACAAACTAATAACTATGGTGATTATTATCTACTAATAAATATAAAAAGTAATCATGTCTTTTTGCTATCTTACTAGTAATAATAACTTAAAAGCAACAAATATGCTGGTTCTGTCTTTAGGTTTGAAATAGAATTCTATCTCCTGCACATCGAAGGCAGCTCTCCGCAGTGTATATTCCGTCGTTCGATAATCTACACGATCTCTCTAAATTCATACAAAATCCGATGTAATCACGTTGATACAAGAATTTTCATACAATTACATAAGTTGATCCCTCTTTATCCTATCATAAGTTTTCGTGTATTCACAAGAAAGTAAATCTTACGCGTAAATATACATTATAAACGTCCGTCTATTAACTTGTAGAAAACTATTTCAAAACCTGTAGAAAAATCGCACACATCTTTCAATTTATTGACGATAACTTATGGAAAGCTGTGACGTTAGCTTTCTGCTTCAAGTATCTTAAACTATAATTATCTTAGCAGTACGATCACTATAAATGGGTATAATCACAATTCTCGACCGTTGACAATCATCAAATATGTATAATAGTAGAGTGAGTAGCTTAATCTCATACATATTTGTGTCGCAGTAAAAGAATAGTAGAAAAACACAGTAAATGTCCGTTCACACGAAGCGGCCAGCGACAGCGGTAAGTGAAGGCAGCATTAAGAAAACGCCTTGTAGTGAATGAAGAAGAAGATGAGAAACACGGCGTAGGCAGTGGGGAACGTGATCCGCGCGATCACGTCGATGGTCTTGGCCACGCGGATCGGGTGCGGCGGTTCTTTTTTGCGAACCTGGACGAAACATGGCTGAAAGAGATTATTATGCAAAATGAATGATGATACCGGAAGCCGCTACTGTGTATAAGAGGCTAATGGAACTGTGGATCTGTGTCACTGTTGCTTACGTACCAACCCTATGGCAGATGAAGATTTCGTGGTACTAATAGTCTTCTCGTATTCGCTGTGATGTGATCTACGCATCAGCGGGAAAATAAAAAGTAGCGTATTCAACCCTATGTTAGTGGAAGCTGGAAGTTACTCGCAAGCTGTTTCATACTCGAAGAAGTGCTTCTACAATGTAATGTAGTTGTACTAAAATAAATGGGAATGTAGGGTTATACGCAAAATATTGGTAAGTTTATGTTAGCGTCTGATAGAGGGACTGTTACCTCCGAGACCCCGCCATTGTTGGCGGTGTGTGTACAGGCTCCTGGGCCAGTGCACGCGGTACAAGACACCATGTCGGCCCCGCCTGTCGACTCGCGCTTTTTGTCTCCCTGTAACACCAGTTGGTTTATTTCTTTTATTTTACTTGATCAAATATCACCACTGGCATAATTAACAAAATCGTGCCGACTAAGATAGTTTATAATGATCACGTTGCTGGGACTCAAGTCTTCTCTGATGGTGGTAACTGGGCTGTGTTCCATCACATGGTACGGATTCCCATCAATCCGTATGGGGATTAAAGTAAAATACAAAAAAAAATATTCCTGTACTGTGCAGTTCCAATTAAATAGATAAATGACAAAAAAATTAGTATTTTTTTTCTAAAAGGTTTTTTAGATTTTGGTAAACAAAAAGAGAGAGAGAAATATATATATCATACTTATCAAATTTCAGCCGTTATACATACTGAAATTTAGATTAGATTAGTAAACTACCTACATTTTAATGCTTATTGGTTATATATAAATAGTTTTGAAATAAAGTAACACAGTGGTTAATACGTGAGAATATTACAAAACTAAATACAGCTCTACATGTTTAGGACTACATATTTAAGAAACTTTGAAGGGTACAGGTGGTATGACAGTAGATATACTCACAGGCTGGAGCGTTCCGAAGCAGCGTTAAAAAAAAGAATGCGTTAGTTTTCATGATATCTGACTCAGAGGTGATGATGCTGGTGATGTGGGGCTAACTAGTGTCATTCTCAATGACGTCACTTACAGCGCCGCTACTCTCCGCTTGGGGCACATCTTGCCGTGCCCATTGGAGGAAAGCCATCGCCTCCTACGTAAATGTTAACCAGTGTTTAGCCGAAGCATGACTTATCATACAAACGTACCGCTGAAGCTGCGTCAACCTAGTCTTAAGGTTTATATAAGCAACGTGTTCAATGTAAAAGAAGTAACTATAAGCGTACTATTGAAAAATATATTGAATAAGGTTCAATAATCTGAGTAAATAAAGTTAGAATACCCTGATACAGAAGGGAGTGAATGTCTACTTTAGTTTGATCAATTTGAAATATTGAACATTGTCATAGTAATGTATGGGTTGAGAGGAAGGTTAGTAAGATAGGTGTGCATGCATCTAAAGAGGGTTTTTCACGATTATAACTTAAAGGAATTGACAAGAAAGAAATCAAGGAAAAAGAAAAGAAATAAGTATAAATTAAAGAACATTGGTGGATAGAGGCCAATTCTACTGAAGCTTGTTATTGGGATTACAGCATGCATTTTCGATAACCGTTTTGTGTTTGAAGATGATGATGACTAGAGCTCCGCATATTTCATGTTTACTTTAACTTATGTAAACAACATTCAAAATATTATGATAGACATTAAATTTTAGTATCAAAAATATTTTAAGAAATGTTCTGGGAAGACTGATTTTTGCAAATCTAAACTTTAAATTAGACTCACCTGCGTTATCCTAGTTAAATAAGCAAATATTGTTAAGCTAGTTTCTACAGTAAATCAGCCTTTCAGAACAGAGGTATAAGAGAAATATACGAGCAATGTCTGGATAGTGCCAATGAATGCGGCGAATGTTCTTACCAAGGGGCTGGCCAGTATAATGCCAATTCTGCTCAGGACTGCAGGCAGTCGCTGCGAACACATCACACACACAGTTTGTTCACTCGTGACAGATGGTCTAACGATGTGCAATCGTGAATGTAGACTACGTTGTAGTGGCCACATTTAAAATGGATAGTATGCACTTTGAAATAGATACGGTACCCACTTCAGAAAAGTATTAACGTAAAATCAATCATAATATACAAGTAAATTTGCATCTTTGCAATGTTTTCTTATAGATGTTCGATACACAATCTCAGTATAGAATTATGGATTTCATCATGAAAAGCAAGGTATGATGTATAATACGAATTGTAAGTTATGATGATGGCCACACAAAATAGTCTTATTTTGGTGAAATGACGATTGCAAATGATACAATATGTGATGAATTCTTGCTTACCTATTAAATTTAGTAAATATATGAGCCAAATACATGCAAAGACGTTAAAGAGGTGAAGCATGCTGTAGAAAGAAAACAAACAACATGACATTGCCGTTTTACGTATTAAATAAAGTACGTACTCGTTTATCAAGCCATGTCTTGTTGTTGTAAGATTGAAAGAAAACATTGCAAAGAGTAAAATAGAAAAAAAAGATATTCACGACGGAACTTATTTGTTATTTTGGTTAGCTAATTTATGTCAGGGATCAATACAAAATGTTGTTTGTTACGTGTATCTTGAACTTGCAGAACTTTTAAATTCCTTCGTGAATGGATTGTGGGTTTTCTAGAAAATACTCCTAATACCACCATACAATATCAAAGTGCTTTTTGAAAGAATCTAATACCAATTGCTGGCTACAAGGACCACAGTAAGGAGAGGTAACGTTTAGTAGCGTAAACATGTAGTAGGTAGAGTGTATGTACAGGGCTTTGGACATGTAAATAGGTAGGTATATTGAAATTTTGGATTAATGTTGTATAAGGATGTATGTGGTTTTATTATACCCACGAAGCCTATTAACAAACACCAATAAACAGAATTAGATGCTTTTTTACAAAAAATTAAAACACGAAGAACCACATCGATAACACCTTTTACGAAATTAAACTTTGAAAATTATAGTTAACAAACATGGCTATAAAAATACGCTTAAAGTCCCAATTTTCCAAATAGATCGCCATCAGTGCAACGTCTGAAGCAAAATATAGATAGAGACACTGATGACGTTCTAGACAGTGAAATTGAAAGAGATAAAAAAGAGTATTCACCTGTGTGACTGGATTTTCTCCGGGTCGGTAGACAACATTGTGTAAGGGTCGTTTGCGCCCCACATAGTTGACGCACACAAACTCTAGTAAGGACGCATAGATGAAACACATGCACACGCCGTCCCACACATTCATAGCAGTCAGGTTCGACACGACTGGCAGTGTCGATCTGAATCCATTCGATGTAGTGAAAAAATTCAACATCGTTGTTACACCTGTGTAAAAATAAACCAACATAAGAATCTTATCACAGTCGTCAATTTTTTTTATTTAGAAGATAACAATTACCAACAGATAATAACATTAGTCAAAAAAAGAAGCGTGTTCATGATACAGTTACTAGAACATTGAGAATGTAAATTGTAAAGCTCTACAGAGAAACGTAGAAAGATCATGCGATTACCAAAGTACTAGTACATATATCTACTTACAAGTAGCCAATCTTTATAAGCAATGCTTGTATTGCGTAAAATGATAGAATTTTTAAAGGATTCCGGTACTTACAGAAATATCTGTCAGTTTGGTAACCGTGAATGAGCTTATTTCATAGAAGATTTTGAAGATTTTGAATATTTAAATATATGATATTAAATTTATTCAGGATTGGGCAAATAAAACAGTGAACCAACCTATCATTACTCTAGCAGGCACTGCATTCCATTCCAGCCAAAAAGTAATAAACGATGAAGTCACCAAAATGATCCCCGGAATGAAAACTGTGGTGAAGTAAAATGATCTATCCCGCGTGAAGATAAGATCCACTTTGAGGCAGCTGTAATTACCTAAAAATGTCAAGCATAATCTAGAAATAAACAAAAATAAAATTGGCAGGTGAGAATGATATGTCGGCTTGGACTATATGACTATTGTTTACATATAATAAGCGAAACCTGCAACAGATAGCGTGTTATATCAACAGCCGCAGCCAACATCTACGAAGAGTAAAATGTATGCAGTACGCAAGACCGAGAGCATTCCAGATACCAGCCACTTTTTACCTATCATGGAACGGGCTGGTACTGCGTTCCATTCCAGCCAGAACGTGATGAACGAGGACGTCACCAGAATTATTCCAGGGATAAATACTGTTGTAAAGTAGAACGCTCGGTCTCTAGTAAATATTAAGTCGACCTTTAGACAGCTGTAGTTACCTGTGGAGTGAACATCATTAGGTACAATAGGAACATCGTAGCACGCGAAGTGTTTGTCGTTTAATTTCAAAATAAAAATAACCGGGATACAAAATTCCAAGTAACTCAATTCAGAGGCCTTGTTAAAATTAAAGTACATAATGAACAGCCAAAACATCATCTAAGTATACTAACTACGTTCTGTATGTATGAGTAATGCGTGTTGTGTTGTCGTGTCTCCTCATCTTCATGAACATACTTCGTAGCATTATGACGTTCATTAAAAACGATACAGCGTACTATATCAAACGCATGCTCTCACAGTCATGTATGAAATTTATATGTGCATGCATGAAAACAATGAAAAAAGTGATGAGCACTTAACTAAAATAACATGAATGCTGGTGAGTATAACAAAGGTAGGAGCAAACCTTCGACTTTCCATCATCACGGCCAATTTTACAACATTTTATACAACACTTTATTATTATAACACAATTACGCATTTACTCACACATAAGCATAAAATATTTGAAATACGACGACACCGGACAGAACGGTGCCTCGTCCGGTGCAACTTAAGTACCTTGCTCCTCAAAGCGTCTCTGGCAAAGATTACATGTCATCTCTTCGTCTTCCTCGTAAAGTGAATTACCCTCAGCTGCTTGCAAAGACGTTAACAAATTCTTACACTCTACTTTCTCAACAAACTAATGAATACATTTAGATGTTAGAAATAGCAAAATTTGTATTAATGACTGTACACTACAAAGTCACACTGTATATAAGACTAGTGATCACACTGGATGACCAGACGGACAACCTAGATGAACATGCTTGTTAGCTAGGGTTACACCTAATGTATTCGACAACGTGTGATCGCATAACGTACACTATCAAGCGACTACTATATATATTTTTAATAACACACAAAATAAATAAATTATGAAACTTAACCTTTTACATAAATCAAGACCAAGCTGAAAAGAGTTAATCAGAATTTCAATATAATTAGGCATCCTTTGACCATCTCTTGTGCAAAATATAAGATGTGCTTTAACAAAATATCTAATATTCGTTACTAAGCTACCGTATAGGCCGAAAAAAATATATGATTTGGAGGATATCTTTCTTTCAAATAACGTTTTAGAAGCGATGTTGGTATGTTGTATGTATGTTATATGTAGGAATGAACAATCGTATATTTTACCTCTCCAACTGGCTTTGATAGGGCAGGGAATGGTTTGGTTCTGAATGAGGTACGCATTGAGCGTGGTGAGTGACGGCGACTTGCGCAGTGTGTCCTCGTCGTTCTTCCACACGTACGTGATCGCCGACTGCTCGTACGATACTGGCAAATACAAATTGTGTTACAGTACTGTCACTAGTAGTACACTTGTTGGATTCAAAGGCTTTTGGGAAGTGAAAATAAAAATATATACTACTTAAGGAATTTAACAGAACAGTGCGAATTTTGTAGGGATAGATGCATAATAGGACCAATTAACTTACTACTTTCTAAGGCAAATGAACACAATGGGTCATCAAAAGGAAAGATGTTGAGCCGTCCCTGACACGACAGGATGAGATGCCGCCGCATCAAATAGTTAATAGTACCATTGCGATAGATACGCAAAGCGAAATGCATTGGTATTATCGGGTCCTGAAAAATAAGCACAGTTAAGAATATCATCTTGTGTAAGAAGTAATCAAAATAAAGCATTTGCACTATAAAATTACGCTCCTATCCTAAATACTCCTACATGGTGTTCACAAATTACTTATCACCAAAACCACCGGACCAAGTGTTACGATGAAATCTACGAAAATCAACTCCAAACGTCTAGATTGCATTGTAAAAACCAGAAAGAAATCGAGGCGAGCATGAAGTGTCAGCTATAATAATTCTGTATGTACAAATAATGGTCCTTTTAGATTCATGAAGCATTGTATGTAGTTATAAATACCCATGAGTGCTGGGAAAACTCCTTCAGAAGAAAGCATGGTGGAAATAATTATGTATAAAATTAGATGAAAATATAATTTTGTAATCTGTATCTTCACATTATCAATTATGTAAGTTGTCTAGGTTCGGTTCGATACGGACCTTAAAGTCGCCGTGCATGATGAAGTACGTATCCGGCAACCAGATGTCTTCGTGGTGATGGATGGCGTTTAGGAAGTCGTAATGAGACTGGTTGGAGTAGCGCAGGCGAGGGTCGTACCACTGCTGCTGAAGTAAGAACTCCACTTCGTATTTCTGCAAGCGGAAAAATTACATAGAAATTGAAACAAGAGATGGAAAATAGACAGGAAGAGAAGTAAAGAAGCTCAATAAATACTTACAAGACTAGATTCGTCCGGAGAGGCTAAGCTAAGAAGAAGTACGCTTACATTTACGGTGAGGACACCTGAAAAAAAACATATTGATGACATTTATATCTTGATAAAAAAATAATTCATTCAAGACACAACAACGATATACACTTATAGTACATGCTTGCTATCAATTGTGCTGGAGTTCAGTAGGGCACTACCTATCTTGACGTGTCTAGCAGTTTTCTTTTTGTTTTGCTTATTAATGACCTCTCTTAGTTTAAAGATTTCGATTATAAAATATCTTGTAACCAAGACAAGTTAGAATGTAGTAGATAATGATCGGAAACTAAGTAAGTATAACAAAATTAAATAACAAAAATAAACCGTATTCTACTCATGTTGCAAGAATAACGAAATTGTAAATAAGAAGTTGGCAGATCCGATTTCTATTAGAAAAGAAGTATGAATTTACGACAGACAAGAATTCATAATATTGTGTTTGATGTTTGTGAAAAGAGAAAATCATTTTAGGCAAAAAGCATGGCGTAAAAAGAAAACTCGTTATTCAATGTTAAGTGACTGAACCATTAAACGCAGTGTTGTTATTTATGAGAGAGAAAGTAATGGCTAGCATACCGACGATTACAAAATAATCAGTTTAAATAAATTCAATAATAAAAGTGGGTGTGTTCTAATCTAATACATCAATGTTATCAGGTGCATCCATACTGATAGAAATAATATGTGACTCATATACAGAGGTATAAAATTATTCTAAAGCATAGGGTCAGGTATCTACAGTTGCGTGAGGTAAGAAAAATATTGAAGTTGCGTGCAAGGAGTAAGTTACAAGGTTACAGTTGCTACGATCCAGATACATGTGAAAGGATTTCTCTTTTCATAAACATGAACACAACGCACCACGGTTGTGCGAGCGAGGCCGCAGAGACGAGAGCCCCACATTATTTTGTGCCAGAGAGTCGTTGGGCGAAGTTAGACCACAACAGAATTCTGGATCTGCAATTTATACCAATTTTCAATGACCTATTCGACCCCTTCATTCATACGCCATACCATCAAGTTTTCAAATTATATCAAGTCAATGATGCTATGAAATTTTTACGATATAATTTGAAAGCTTGGTTTTATTTGATGTAAGTACAGATAATAAAAATGATGACATTTACCATCTACTGGTGGCAGCAGTCTTTTGTCATAGCGAGAGTTTTTCAGCAGGTTGTCCAGTATCTCTTTGTCCGATTTTCCAGCTGCAAATCTGGAGAATAGTGAATAGACTTTTATGTAAAAACTGTGAAGCAATTTTGCATTTCTAAAGAACATTTTAAATCATCAACATAATGGCCTGGAAGCGAGTACTATTGAAGATTTATGCCGTAACATATATCATGGCAAATTAAGCGTGTGGAAACGCACAGCAGTACGCTTAGTATTGATTTTAGATTAACACTTATTACCTTGCTGCTACAAAAGCCGTTCAATAAGCTAATAAACAGAGCAATGACACGTTCTAATAATAAATGTCATAGTCGTAATAGTGTGTTGTTAACTATTGGAAATTCAAGTGTATTGAGTAATTATTTCAAAACACAACCATTAACTAACTACAGAATTTCGAAAAACAATGTTTGCTGACTACTTTGAGAAGTTTGGTAACTAAAACCACAAGTGAATCATATCGAAACACACGTCAAAACTAACTTTTGGTAAGTGTGTGCGGAAACAAAAGCTCTCTGTGAGATGCTAGGAGTTGCTCACTCGTGCTAAACTGATTTAGAAGTTAGTCCAAAGTTAAACAAGAAGGCTGTATGCAATCAAAATAATCATTATGAGCGCAAGGTGGAAATTAAGCAAGTTAAGCAAATTACGCTTACACAATTCAAAGAAAAGTGATAATGTAGCCGGGATAATAAACATACTGGGCGTATAACTCTCGCCACAGACAATTTGTTTTGTATAGTGCCGCAGGGTGTATTAATGGAGCGAGGAACTTCACGCTTGGCTGGCGTGGGCCGGCTGGCGTGTTAAATACGCTTCGTCGCCTGCGCTCGCCGTGTGTCCTTCCACGCTCTACTCATTACCATCTAAATCTATCGTTACTATAAATCCACAGAACGTTGCTCTGTTGGTTTAAAATTTTGAAAAGGTTTTTCATAACAAATAAAAATGAAGGCCAATTACCCTATTAGATGTTGTCTATTATTTACACTCATTTACAGTATCAATTAATTGGTTCAAATCGCTAATTTATACAGGTTATAAGATGTGGAATATCATCCACAAAATTTCCCAAAAGTTTTCAAATCATTTGTACTTTTAAGTGATCAACATGAAATTTTACAGTTAATTATATAAGCTTTCAGGAATTAGGCAAGAGTGGACTAAAGGATGTTGTAAAGGGAGTTTTACTTACATGTCTGATGTGAGAGCTGATGCTCGACTGAGCATTAGGAAGATGGCCACAGCGCGTGCCACGACGCATGACCAACCCATATTAGGACATCTGAAATTATTACAAAAGCATTCTTTAGTTTTTATGTTTATACTATACTTTTTATAAAGATGAAAGTAGATGTTTAGATGCTGGGCTCAATCATAATCAATTATGCATCCGGGATGTATGCGTTCATCATACAACCTGGTACACAAATAGATTACGGTCCTAAGTAAACTTATGCTCATAAAACTCGTCTTTAGAAAGCGAGGAGTTTTTAAATCCCTGCCAGAGTCTGTATTCGTGATACTTACTCCCTGGGGATCTTTGAGTCAAGAGTCAATAGGTTACTCCTATTATATTTGTATTGACAGGCTCGCTTGGCCACAAACTCACCTGATGGTAAGCGATGATGTTGTCGACAGTGGAGCACGTTTGCCTAGTAGTAACTAATTCATTCTTGACTTAAAGACCGCTAGGTTGTAACTATCACGAACGGCAGTGAATTCCACTCCTTAGCTATACGCTCAAAGAATGTGTTCCCGTCATCATAGCTTACCATCAGCACAAATATAGTTGATAATCTGCAATCGTTAACGCTAGTCGAAAACTAATGAAATGTATGGGAATGACATCATCTCAACGTGAAAGTCACGTGGTCAGAACAAACCAATAGAAAATTCGTAGCCAAGTTCATATCGTTCAAAATTATAGAATGAATTGTTATCGTTTCTACAATGTTCAACGCTACATCTTTTGTTATTGTAGAACGACATTGAAGAACGAGCGGCCAACTCAGCATGGCTACCAACTTATTGTTTTCTATAATTACTGACACCAAGGCGTTACCGATTGGAAAACGGAATTCGACACGAAACGGTAGTAACTTGGCTAGAGGGCAGGTGAGAGGAGCGTAAGAGTAAAAAGCGCGATATATAATAGTGGTGTACATGGCCTGTTAAGAGACATTCAAAGGCTTGAATTAGTATTATATGTCTGAGAGGTCTACTATCTAATTCAGTTACTCTCGGTCGATATGTGTTTTCCGGGAACCAATATGAAATAGATCTTTTACGACACTAGTGAAACCGAGGGCACTAAATGTAATCGAAGTGCAAGTCCTGCATCAGTAAAGTGGATTCATAACATTCCATTTCGACAACCACACTTGTGTATTAAAAGGTACAAGGTATGTTGCTTGTAAATGTGAATGGTCTAGTTTAGTATATTGTCCGCAGGTCGCGCGTCTTCAACGCGTCATTCGATTCCCTAGCGAATCGCGTGTATTTATGGTAAAATAGGGCTTGATGTCTGAGGTATGAATGATTGGTTATAACGGTCAGTAGGTTAAACCTATGTGACCATATTTAGTAACACATTTTTTTTTAATCAAAGATTAAATAAATAATCAAAAACCATACGTTTCCTCTTTATAATATTAGTATAAAACATCATCGGACCGACTGCGGGCGTCGCGCACCCGTGCCATACGGAGCCTGTACGTTGCCCCTCCATCACGTAGTCTAACGGCTTGATATGCCTCTACAGCCCAGGCGCTCAATCCGCTGAACGCTCTGATTGCTCAAGAACCTAAATTTGACATATATTTTTATAGCAGTAAAGAAATGATAAATGTTTGTATAAAATTTTTTAGTTCCTAGATTGTTGGTTTGTTGGCTTGCTATTGTTGGTTTGTTGCTTTGGTGGATACTGTAAGTATAGCAAGCAATGGATAAAAAAAAAGTATAGATAACATACACTCTAGCAGCGGTCATCGACCTTGATGTGAGTTGTACTAATCATTTCTGCGAAGTTTCACTGCCTAATTTTATTTGGTTTTGTAAAATGTGAAGACAGGAATACACAGGTAAGACTGTTTGGAAGTCCCTTTCAAAACGATTCTGATGATTTTAATGAACACACGAATATCTACGTAATTGCTCCCTTTTGGACTATAACGAAATAATTATAACCCAGTCTTATATATTTTAAATGGGTAAGATTAACCCTCTTTTACTCAGAGTTTTACAGAGGTAAGCACTCAAATTAACCCATTTTGCAAAGCTAGGATTATTAAGGCTAATGGCGTGTTTTTGTTGCACGTTTTAACCGTTTGTAAAATTAACTGGTATTATTTTAAGTATCGTGAAAATTATTTTACATATTGGGGAAGTTTTATAAAAAAAAAATTATTGATGGGCTCATGTTTAACCATTATATTACCTGATGGATAGCAGTGATGTGGCCGGTGATTTTTTTAAGGTCGGAAATCATCTAATGACTTTTCGCGTTCTAGGGCGGAGCGAGAGGGCCCCTCGCTCCGGACCATGGCTTGAACCAGGGCCCGGTGCTAGAGGCCGCCGCCAACGATCGCCCCTGAGGACACGGCAGTGCTCCACCCAAGCGGACTACACTCCATCGAATGCTGTCCTCCGGGTTGTCCGCACAATGATGACACCCGGGCGTTCTTTCCACCTTTCTATCGCCATGATTATGGCGTGCCCAATGTGGCCGACGATGAAGCATGATTGCATAAAATTGACTAATTCACTCTTGACTTAAAGATCCCTAGATTGTTTAGCCGCCAGACTGCCGTGTCAGACTTTTGCTGACTAAAACCCCTGCCCTGTGTCCGTCAGTTGCCCTTTGCAATCCAGGGCCACGGTATCTCTTTCATAAAAACTGGGCAAGTGCGAGTCCCGCATTGCGGGTTCCCTACAAACATACCTATGTAAATAGTTCAATTCCCGAATAAGTCTCGAAGATGTTTCCCAATATCAAAAAAAAACAAAAACAAAGCAACAAAGTTACTGTTTTCATAATTATTCCTATACCTGTGCTATAAGACCACGCTTTATGCCAAATTTCAGGATTCTGGGTCAACGGGAAGTAGCCTATGAATTTTGATTCCCTTGAGAGTGTCGAAATCACAGATTTAAGAAGGGAGGAGATATGTTAAGTAGTAAAAATTGTACCGGAACACGATGTCTCCAGTTTCCCTACCACCGCCGAAACTACTACATTTGCAGTAATATTTACGCAGTCGCGCACACATCCGCAAATCATAAATCAGTCCATACTACACAGTCAATTATAAACCTTACCTCCCTAAAAACAGCGTGTATTTTCCATGCACCGTACAACTTACGCACACATGAAATGTCGATGTGCTATGCAAAAGCAATTTATTTTACATTTACGCTAGTGATTGACTAAATAGAAAAGTTATCGATTTTTCCATTTTTTTTTGTCGTGCTATTTCTTTTGGGTCCCAAAAACAAAATCATAAAATTTTAATAATAATAATTTAATAATTATAAATTATTTATTAATTTGTTTTCATAAAACCCAAAAACTAACCATTTACCCGTATAAGGCCATTATATACGTCATTTCAGAACGTCAATATCAAATCAAATACTAAAAATCGGCCAAGTACATGTCCTGGTCCTCTAAAATCCTGAAAAGTTTAATAACTTGTATTATGAATTATTGCATGAAAAAGCTTTCAGTTACTAAAAAAACTTTAACTCAGGTCTAGTCTTAATTTAAGGATTCAAAAAGACTGCGTTTTTTTTAGATGCTAAAGCATTTCTGGTTATAAGTGGAATGAGCATATAGTACTATATTTTTTTAGGGAACCCATTAGGTGGCCTTCCATCAATCCATTGCTTTATTAAAATTGCGTCTTTCGGGAAACTGAAAACATAAAGTAACATTGTAGTTATCATTTTACCTAACTTACTGCTAAACCTCACCATGTAAGGCTTTTGTTAGAAAAAAAATACTGTACTATTTTTTTTCTAACAAAATAAAGTTTTGAAAAAAAAATTCTATCTTGTTAAATAAAGAGAACAAATAAAGAGCTAGAACATGTTGCCTTATTTTAAGCAAAAGTCGTTATTAAATTCTGAATTATGCTATTTCTTTACAACTCTGTAAAATAATCAAAATAAATAAAAATATTTACATTATTTTACTTCGGATATCCAACCAATCGATATTATGGTCGATAGTCCATATTAGTAGATCATACAGGCACATCATTAACTCGCCGCAACTAACAGCGGCTTTATTATGAAATACACCGCACTGATAAAGTATCGTTATGTTATTTTTACATTGCTTGTTCCGTTACTGAGCGTTAAAATTAAGTAGTGGTTAAAGAGCAATGTATGTACTGTAAGAGTAATACAGTCGCCTTGATATTTGAAAACAAAAATAACGTAGTAGCAGCAAGGGATATTATAAGATTTGTTGTTTTTACTGATTTTAAAGATAAATATAGTATTAAACTTGTACTTCCATATGGTAAGAGATTCCATGATGACCCAGGCTTCTCTTATCACTTCGGTTCTTGCATGAAACCACTGAACAACACGGCATTTTAAATTTGTTTACGATCACGTATCGCGTATCTCACAAGTTTATAACTGACGGCCGTTTGCCCGATCGTGCTCATTTTGCGCAAGTCGCGCGGACATGCACACGCCTCCTTGCCACTTCTCCTGTTTTTTTAAATTTCTATGGTCGAAATACACGTTTTTTTGCGACATAAACGGCCGTATCTTATTTTTTCGGTAACTTAAGCTTGATTTTTTCACAGCTTCAAGGGACCGCAGACCTGAGTAATTGAGTATATGGTTAATCAAATTGATACCTACACGGGTTCCCGACAGACAGACAGACAAACAGACGGACAACAAAGTGATCCTATAAAGGTTCCGTTTTTCCCGCTTCCGTTTATCTCTTTTGTACACGCGTAACCTAATGGCAGTGACGTCACATTTTAGTTAGTGCATCCTTTGTATATAACTTAACAGTTTGTCCTTCCACCATCTGGTCGAAGGGAACCTTTCTAATCTAATCTTAGAAAGGTTTCTAACTTACTTAATCTTGAATGGATTTGAAAAATTCTATTTACCATTTTAGATAAAGCTACTTTTTTATACGAATAATAGAAAAAATGAGTTAGGTACCCAATTTCACTATCACTCTCATATATATATAGAAAATATAGTTACCATTCAAAACAAAGACAGTTGTTTAGAAGGAAAAACAAAACCCTCAGAGGAGTAAAGCGGATTACTGAAGGTAAATAAAATATAAGTTGAAATATCCCTGTAAGGGAAATAGTTTCGTGGAGTATTCCTATAAGATGCCAAAATGGATTGACGTTCTGGTGCTGTACCGGCTCATCTTTTCCGATTGGATTCATATAAACAATGTTTATTTATAAGTAACCATAGCATAGCATAGTCGGCCTTATAATGTTCCAACAGTTGGGACTCAGGCCTCCTCTCAAGGAGAGGGAATGGGCCGTAATCCACCACGCGGGCCCAGTGCGGGTTGGTGGATGTCACATGTCTTCGAATTTTAGGTTCTAGGACATGCCGGTTTCCTCATGATGTTTTCCTTCACCGTTTTGAGAGCAGTGGTGATGAAATAAATTACACAAAGTATTGCGCCTGGATGGGTTTGAACCCGCAACCTACAACTCGTAAGTCGGGGCCGTTACCACTCGGCCACCTCTGCTCTCCTCCATAAGTAACCATTTTGACTTATTATTAGGAGACAACAATAACATTTAACATGAAGTTTGAAGACTTGACGGAGAGAACATTCTCACGGAGGTCTCTAAAAAAAATTAAAGAGCGGGATGGGAGCGTTATAGAAAATTAAAACTATAATTCCAGTGAATTTGTTGGTTTCAAATCTCAAAACACGTCGAGAGATAGTTAAAATGGCCTTGTAAATAATACTATTTCTCTTATAAACGTTATAATTTGTTTAAGTACCTATCCCACAGAAGGTGAAGTCCATTACGGGGATAAAACTGTCTTTGTCTTGGGTGACTTGAATTCCTCACTTCATTCAGGTTTCTACATTCACTCTCTCAAAGTGCTCAGAAGTTAATTATATAATTCCCTCTCTACGTTCGGGATTAAAACTTAACAACTTTCGTTTCGTTCAGAATTTGACATGCCGCTCGCGACTTTAAGACACTTCTTTATTCCCTGGTCACATAATCTAGGTACTATTATTTCAGGCTTGAAATATCCATCACACTAACATTATAAAGGCGAAAATTGTGTGTGTGTATGTTTGTTACTTCATCTTCGCTCAAAAGGCTGAACGGATTTGGACGAAATTTGGCACAGGTAGACCATGTCTTGGAATAGTACAAGATAGCAAAGTAAGTAAATTTTCTACTTTACAGTACTGTACAGTAGTAGTAAAATAAGATGAAATTACATTTCATTTCGCTTCTATAATTACGTTTCAGTAACTTCTGCAGTTACATTAATATATCCTGACATAACTGGCAAGTTCGCGAGCGAATATCCGTGTTGTACTATTTAATTTGCATACTTAATTTGCAAATAAAATGTATCAAATCAAAACACAGTCACGAGTAGGTTCATGCGCACGCAGTGTTATTGCTGGCGTGCTGCAAGGCCTCCAGCACTTGTAGGTATACAGGATGTAATGGATAGGGGTAATTTTTCAAATAAACTGCTTATGGAAATGAACAGTAATTGTCTTTAAGGAAGTAGGGTCAGTCTATATAGGTTTACTTCTAGGCAAGCGTGCTTCACCATCACTGATTTTTTTAACACAGGTGTTCTCATCTAGCACAAGACTCAGGGACTTACTCCATCATCATCATCATTTCAGCCGAAAGACGTCCATTGTTGGACACAGGCCTCCCCCAAATGTCGCCACAATGACCAGTCCTGAGCGTCTCGCATCCATCGGATTCCCGCGACCCTCACCAGGTCATCGGTCCACCTTGTGGGAGGCCTTCCAGAATCTTTCGTCCCCATCGACCATCTGTTCTGCGAGCAATGTGCCTTGCCCACTGCCACTTAAGTTTGGCGATTTTTCTTGCTATGTCCTTAACCTTGGTTCTCCTGCGGATATCCTCATTTCTGACGCGATCACGCAAGGCAACTCCGAGCATAGCCCTTACTCTGCTGTACCATTTTTACCAATAAATTATCTTAATGTATATATATATATATTATCGTCGACCACAACGTCGCTTTCTATCAGGTGAGATAGTAGTAAAACGGGAGCTTATCAACAGTACAAAAAAAAATGAAAGCAGAAATTTGTACATCCCATACTAATTTCAGATACAATGTACAGGACAGGTCGTTGTGGCGACATTTGAAGGAGGGTTATGTCCAGCAGTGGACGTTTTACGGCTAAAATGATGATGATGATGACTTACATGCGGAAAGAAAAGACTATACCCATATTTGCAGAATAAAATTCTATTCTGTTGTAATGGTCAGCTAATAATAATTTCGAACGGAATGAAGCGGATTTTTTTTTTTTTTTTGGGAATTGCGAGTACTATGATTTGACAAAAGTTGTTCATTTCTATGGTCAGAAGCAGTATAAAAAATTTAACTACCCGTTTTCGTTACACCCTGTACCATATTTTTTACTGTATGTATGAGTACTGTAAGCGCAGAGAACACATGACCTACTTTCAAAAGTTGTATTATGGTTATGCTTATGACGTCAATAAGAGCGACACGCGAGTCATTGCCACGTACGACAACGGCTACCTGTGTGTGTGTGTGTGTGTATATTGTTTTAACTGTATGTGCATTTTTATTACAACCCTTTTAATAAAATATTGCGGCAACATTTTCATGTTTTTTTGGTAATTGGATTTTCTCATTTTCACAGCTGGTTTCATGAGTACTGTTTCGGGTTATGATCTTTTTTATTCGCATTTGTTTTATTAAAAAGGTAAAGTATTACTTAAGGGAAATAAATTTGTTCAAATGTTGAAGAGTAGCTTTTGTCTGCGACTTCGTCTGTGTGAATGCGTTTATCAATATTGAGGATGTGAAGTCGAAGCGAGATAAAAAATAGTTTATATCCTTCCTTGAGGTTAAGCTTATTCCAAAACAAAGGAGGAGTGTTGATAAGAGACATTTTTCGTCCATCAGACCGTTAAAATAAATTTGAACAAAAAATGTACAAAAAATACCGGCGAAATGCGAGTCGCACTCGCGCAAAAAGGATTCCGTACCGTCCATAGCAAAAACGGCAAAAAAAACACGTTTGTTGTATGGGAGCCCCCTATAGTTGACGTCCTTACCCAGGTGGTAAACACCTTGGCTCATTACGTCATTAGCAGTTAGGTTCAACACGTCCGCCTCAGTCAAAGGCCCGTATGTAATTGTCAATTGTCACTTAAATATTTATTTTATTCTGTTTTTTTTTTTGTATTTGTTGTTATATCGGCAACAGAAATGTATCATCTGTGACAATTTCAACTGTCTAACTGTCATGGTTTATGAGATACAGCCTGGTGACTGACGGACAGTCAGATGGAAGGACAGCGGAGTCTTAGTAATAGGGTCCCATTTAACCCTTTGGGTTCGGAACCCTAAAAAGGCGAAACACTCTCTGTAATACTATATTATTCTCATCACGTGTCACTCAATAAAGGAAAAATATATCTTTAACTATACAAATGCATTTAAAACTGTCCAGAAACAGAAACTTTTTTGTGTGTGTAATGGGCGAAAAATTCTTCTTATCTACTCTAGAGGTGAGTGAATATCGGTACAGTAGTTTAACCGTGAAAGCGTAACAGACAGGCAGTTACTTTCACATTCATTATATTAGTATGGATTACATACTACTGTAACTGTTATTTTTTATTTTTCTTTTTATTTATTTATTTATCAGGAACAATTTACATTGTATTTGATTTATTATTAATATACAAACATGCGATAAACGGAAAAAAAATAAAATTAAAACATAAATACGTCCTTAAAACGAAAATAATAATATTTACAAAATAGGAGATTGGATATTATAATATTAAATTACAATTCGTCTAAGGAGTACAAGACTCTCTCCAACAGAAATGCTTTGAGCTTTGTCTTAAAAGAGCTAGTGTACAACAAATCCTTCAAATCCGCTTATTACTGTTACAGACAGTCCACTCTGCAGAGCCTGCATGGAGGAGGACGAGACAGCAGCTCGTCTTTTTCTAAGCTGCCCAGGGTACGCAAAAGTACCCCAGAGAATCCAGACACCCTCCACAAAATGGTCAGTAACTCAGCCCCCCTAGCCAAGTTACGATCGTTTCGTTTGTGTTGAACGCCTCGAGTAGGCCACGCCTCCGATTCCTTTGTTCTGACCACGTGACTGAGCGTTGAGATGACGTCTGAACAAAGGAATCGGAGGCGTGGCCTATTCGAGGCATTCGACGCAAACGAAACGATCGTAACTTGGCTAGGGGGGCAGGGCACTGCTTGAGAAACTAGAAGAACCTAGAGTGGATCGAATGACACTATTGTTCCACCGGTACGCAAAATACGCGCTTCAGACGTGGAGTTGTGGACAACAACCCGAAAAACAATACAATACAACCGTTATTACTTATTTACTAAACAAATGTGTTCCTACTCAAATAAATGGAACTAGAGGAAACAATCAAGACAAAATAGTTACAAAAGGTTTATCGTCCCTTATACTTGTGACGTATGAAGTTAGAAGCCCGGTGTCTGGGGAAATATCGAAATTTATGACTCGAGGCCTATTTTATACTCGTTCCCTTTTCAAACTTGGCCAGATGCCGACAATATTTTCTTTCTGATTGTGTCTGCATTGCCCAATGGTCAAACTTATTTTTATTTTTCGACAACCTACTGGAAATAAATCTTATTCGGTTTCTCTGCCGTATAATCTTGGAAAGATCATAAAGAACAGCATGAAGCTATCTCTAGAGAAAATGAATAGATCATTTTCTCTAGATATAGCGTTAGGTCGAAGTTCTTTGTGGAGTTCGCCGTCTTTGAAAACTGCTATTCGTATAAGTAGATCTGTTGAACATTTTCTTTGGAATTGGATTGTGTTCATAACCAAGGAAGGGAGCATTATAGGGTTATTATGGCAACTTAATGTATTCCAGACAGGACGTGATAGTTTGACCAATTTGCAACATTAAGCATCCGAGGAAACCTAACCTGATCCGAATCTTATTGGTTTTGTAGTAGCAGTTTTGTAAAAAAATATGTTTTTGAAAACATCATTTTTTATAAAATGTGAAATATAAATAATTGGTATTTGAATACAAATTATTTTTTAACCGACTTCAAAAAAAGGAGGAGGTTCTCAATTCGGATGTTTGTATTTTTTTTTTATGTTTGTTCGCGCATAACTTCGTCGCTTACCAACCGATTTGAAAAAAAAAATTTTTATTAGAAAGGGTATACTTCCCAAATGGTCCATTAGTCACCAAGTCAGGATCTGATGATGGAATCTTGGCGAAATCGAGGGAACTCCTCAAATATTATAGGCAACTGCATAGTTATTTTGATATTTTCATCAAGAACTTAATTATTTACAAAAAAAAGATAACCGACTTCACTAAAGAAACACTAAAAGGATCAAAATAACTTTAATTTCGGAAGTCGGTGTTAAATAAGATACAAATAATACCAAGAAACACCGACTTCCGAAATTAAAGTTATTTTGATCCTTTTAGTGTTTCTTTAGTGAAGTCGGTTATCTTTTTTTTGTAAAAAGTTTTTTATATTTCACATAGACCTGCATGGACATTTATAAAACGGAAAACGCTAGAGTATGATTCCAACTGGTCGTTTCTTGTGGAGAAGACCCGGCTAGAAACTCGATTGTTACTCTTTTAAAGAAATGATTGATCTTACAATATTTTCATAATACAAAATGTATTAATAGATACAAGGGGACAGGGTAGAACAAAAAAATATAAATAATAAAAAATGGACGAAACCTAAAGCTGTGACGTAATCTTCGAAAATTAAAAAAAATACAATCAAAATTTTTCCTCGACCTTATTGATCAAAAAGGTTACACTATCTAGTCCTGCAGGAAATAAGTCGACATACTAGTAACCCTGTATTTACAACGGACGAGAGGTTGGGTATATTTATTATACTTTTTGCTTTCGATATGTGATATCAAGATTCAAGTTGAAGAATATTGTTTTGTAGTAGTGTAGAGCCACTTTTATCAATACTCCTTTAGAAGGTTTAGAACTGGCACATTACAAATACAAGAGATAAAAACTAATTCGTATTTTTAAAATAAGAATATGAGATGAGATTAGATTAGGACGGTTGTCAGGACAATATTCATGAGTCATTTCAGCATAATCATTGCTTGAGTCCTTAAAATGTTCCCATTACTGAGACTCAAGCCTTTCTAAGAAGAACATACGGGCAGTGCGGGTTGGTGGTCTTCGAATTGTTGACTATAGGATATACCGATTTCTCACGATGTGTTCTTTCACCGTTTTGAGAACAGCGGTGATGAAATAAATTACACAAGGTGTCTGATTTGGTTTGAACTCAAGACGTAAGACTCATAAATCGGCGCTTTAACCACTGGGCCACAACTGGTCCATTTATAGCCATTTTATATATTAATGTGAAACATTTATTTTGACAGGAATATATCCTATAGTTTAACGCGCATAAGCTTCTTCATTATCTCCGGTCCTTGCATAAGCATTTTCATTAAATTGCGGCTCTGGGTAACTAAGTCTTATATTTAGGACCGCTTATGCGAGCCTGACAGTATATGAAGACTCTTTTTTGTTCTCTCCTGTCTTCATTATTTGGGGTCGGGTCTCCTCACTATTCGGCGCCAGGATATTCTAACCTGGCTCTGGCAAATGGGCTAACTTGAGGTCTCTCTATTCGAGTAACGACCGTTTCGTTTTGATTCTCTTTCGTCGTAATTTTTTTAAACTAGTGCTTGACTGCGATCCCACCTGATAGTAAGTAGTGATGCAATCGTTGATGGTGAGGCTTACTAGTTTATTAAGAGCCTATTTACTCTAGCCTTGAAGACACCTAAATTATAATCGGACGGGAAGACCGCAGCAGGCAAGTTGTTCCAGTCCCGCGATGTTCGCGGTATAAACGACGAGGCGAATCGCTTGGTCCGGACCGTAGAGGTGTCAATAACGTAAGGGTGGACACTTTTTCTTGTAAACAATGTTCAATACTGGAAACTAATTATGCTGAGAAAAAGAATGCAGAGCTATCTAGAAAAGGAGGACCACCAGATGTCATGAACGAAGATGATGTTACGTATTTATAGTTTTAGCTTGATGACGGACTACCCATAAATTCTTGATGATGATGACCAATGCTACGGAGAACGTAGCCTTATCAATGACGTTACAGGATTGGATTGTACGGGTCAAAATAGAAGAGCTGTACCTTTCTGCTGACTGCAGAGCTTTGTCGGCATGTGGAGAGATGGATCAACCCGCCCGCGTCCTCTGTGCCCGCCACAACATGTCCGCTGAATATCTGTAACAAACATAAACTTATATGAAACCAGACTGATATCTAAAGAAAACATACACTGACTGTTACCACAACCCGAGGTATTTTTCTTTCGGTATAAAATCTTCTAAAAATAAGTAAGTTGCCAATTTGGTAAAGGAAACAAAGAAAATAGAATCACGATCCCATTAACATCGTGCGATTTTATTAATGACCACCTATGTAATTTATTTCCAATACAATTACCCATTTCTCCTACAGTAACATTACTTTTCTTTCCCAAACGCGAAGAAAATACGAAAAATGTGAGAAAAATTGTAGGTTCACTCGAAAAAGCTGAACTAATATACGCCTCTAGATTTATATAGATAAATCGTGCTCGAAAAATAGAGGTAGGGCTCCCACTTATTACGTCGAAACAATAAATTCGAGCAAAATGTTACCACTGCGACCACAGTCTTTCTTTTACCATATCAAGTTATGTAACATTACACCTATTGATTCGGGAGGCCCGGAGCTAGAATTTGATACTTCACGTTATGGAGGAGCAAAATTCCTATTATCTATATTGAACTTCTCGCCCGATACTGTTACAATTTGTTTCTACTCGAAACAATGAATGCGACGCCGTACCACCGCGAGATGGCGCCACATGCGACCTTGCGGTCCTCACAAAGGAAAAATTAAGTCACATTATGAAAATTAAAACGAGCCATTATCAGTTATTTATATTCACTTCTATTTACAAGCTAATTTAAATGCGAATTATGTCCGAGAGCTCCCGTCCGCTTCTTTGTGAAACTTGTTACAAGGTTCTTGAGAATGGTTCAAGAATAATGGCTGACATGAAAATATATTCTCATTCAGAGCGACAATATTGCAAAATGTTCGGACTTCATCTCAGTCAAATAATTTAGAATGTTATGGTTTTTAATTTTGTGGGCCCTCGAAAATGTGGAGAGTTCCCACATTTTCTACACTTCTATTTTTCATTGCTATGAAACCCTTTTTTCAGTGGCGCCGTCTCCCGTTTAATTAAGTCAACAACTGGCGGCCATTTTAATAATACTGGCTGTGTTTTGTTTTTATAAACGTAACCCCAAAATAAAAATATATTCGCGCTATCAGACACAAGTAACTGGCACACAAAAACTCTTTTTTGCCGCCATTAGCACTCCATTGACGGGCAAATATTTTTTGTTTTGGGAATGAAAAAGGGAAATTGGCATTGGGTCTCATTCATTTATTTTTGATTCATGCGTTTATACATATTTTATTGTTTACTAACTGGCGGGCCGACAGATTATACGGGTATTAGCTGGAGGTAAAAATCTTTATGTATATGTTCTGGAGGACACGGTGGAGGTGTGCCCCGCTTAGGCGGATCACCACCGTGTCCTCGTGGGGGCGATCGGCGGCGGCGACCTCTCGCGCTGTGCTTTGGTACAGGCCATGGTCCAGAGCGTGAAGGAATGGCAGGCTCATAATTCTTCTCTACGTGTGTTTGTCACTTAACTCCTAAACGACTTGACTGAATTGGATGAAATTTTCTGTGTTTTATTGAGTAGGCCCTTGGATGGTATGAAAATGCAACTGGACCCGGTAGGTGGCGCTGCAATCGGGTTTTAATTTTTTTTCTGACTAACAGGAACTTTTGGACAGGGAAGGGTTTGTCGGGACCGCTAGTTTATAAATAAATTCTCCAATAAACTAATATGATATAAAATAACAAGACTAAAATTAAAAGACTCAGACTTAAATTTTCATTAAAGTCGACAGCGGTTCGGGATTTTAAGGGCTAAGGCAAAAAACGTTGGGAATCATTGCATTTATAAAATGGTGTCATTCATTCCTAAGCCGAGCCGCGGTGCGTCATTATGCTAATTTCCGTCTCGTTCGTAAATCCTGGAAAAGAGACTAAATCACCTTCTTACAAGAATAATCTTTTCATGCATTATTTTTTATGTAAAAAGATGCCGTTCTGAATTGGCTGTTTCGTTTCATTTGTACAAACGTGCCTTAATTCGAGTTGGGTTTTTCTTTATGTTTATTTTTTAAATTTATTATAGGACTGGTGTCTGTCAGTGGCAGCGCCCGTGAAGTCAAAAAAATATACGGAAAGGTCTACTGGGATATAATGATTGCCTAATCTTGGTCATAGTTAACCTGTGTGCTTGTAGCTTAAGTGTTTTTTTTTAAATCTGTCTATAAAGCTTACTTTGTGCTACACATGTAATAAAAAAACTGGGCAAGTGTGAGAAGGACTCGCGCACTATCGGCTCAGTACAAACTACAATTCCTGAATGGAGTATCGAAGATTATTCGGAATCACAAAAAAAGTTTTTTTGTGATTCCGATGATTGTGTAGTTAACAATAAATTTACTGTTTTTGGATTTATTCCTATACCTGTGCTATAAGACCCTGCTTCATGCCAAATTTCAGGATTCTGGGTCAGCGAGAAGTACCCTATGAATTTTGATTCCTTTGAGAGTACGAAATATACGTTTTTTTGCGACATAAACGGCCGTATCTTTTTTTTCGTTGACTTAGAAGTTTGATTTCACAACTTAAAGGGACCACAAACGTGAGTAGGTATATGGTTTTAAATTTAACTCGATACCTCAACGCGTTCCCGAGATAAAGGGTTTTGACATACAGACAGATAGACCAGAAAGTGATCCTATCAGTGTTCCGTTTTTTCCTTTTGAAATACGGAACCCTAAAAATAATAAAGTTTATTTAGAACGACTTAAGTTTACAGATTACATAGTTAATATAAAGATTGAAAACACATACACTCATAGCTTGGAACAATATCTATATTGTTCAAGATTATGCTAACAGAAATTCAAATTATAAATTATGAAAGACAAAGGAATGGAAATAATACAAAACATTTACTATGTGTAAATAATGGATACTCTTGTACATCCCAATCAGAAAATTAAGTTACAATTATAATATAAGAAGTGACTTACAATAATCTAAAAATATTTTAGGATAAATATTACCTACTTAAAAACAGCTAACATCGATTCAGTAGCCGATTCTAAAGATACTACTTTCAGGATGTGCGCTTATAAAATGTTATATTTAATTTTGTGGCCCTAGTGAAAAGGGATCTAAGTCCAAAAATGCAACTTTACAGAAGACGCAAAAAACACTCCGCGCGCTTCAAATTCGTGTTTGACCTCGTGTGACATTTAAACCGCTAGCTAATGAAATACATGGTGATGTATTTTATAGGTACCTAAACGATTTATGCTCTTTATTGTTATTGTTTTACTTTTATGTAAAGTTAATAGTTTTTAAGATAATGACTTATACCAACCACCAAATAAATTCCTTGATGGTATAAAATAAGTAATACCCCTTTTCCCATAAATTAAATGATAATTTATACAAGTGTTAATGCATTTGGAATGTTTTTTTATAAATACCAAGTGCTTAATGCAAAGAAATATTTCTTCCCTTTATTTTGGTGAAATCGAATATAAGTCTACTAATATCATTTCTAACTAAACCATTCTAAGGACCAGGTGTTGTTGTATTGATAAACAACAACCAGATTAAAAACTGGGTCATTTATGTTAATTTAGATTAAAAAACACGAAACAATATTTTTTATATTTCCGTTTAAACAAACAAATGCACTTGAAACAGCCAACTTTTGTAGTTTTTTTTTTGTGTCATTTGAAACCTTTTACACAAATTAACTTCCTTATTTTTAGAAATAGCTAAGGTCCGTTTTCATCAAACGATAGAGCATTTTTTACTAATCATTTCTGTATATTTAACTCATTTTCGACAAAATCGGACTTATACCCCACAGATATGTAGAGTGGAGGTGGGGATGACCGGATGACATATGTATTTGTGTCCGTGTATTTGTTTATTACAAAAAAAGAGAGAGCTAACACAAAATGTCAGCATGCAAAAAACCACCCACACGTAAGCCTTTGTGTAAGTATGTGTGGCTACATGTATACATATACAGGGTGCATGTTAATTACAGCGAGTATTACGTATGACCCTATTCCACGTAGTTAACACGTACGAGTAACGTAGGACAGAGTTGTTCCATGTTTCCAAGTTTATAATTAATTAATGAGATTACTCGATTCACTGGGTTTGTGTTTACCTACCTTTTCAAAGTAATTCGAGTCCGGATTCGTTGAACTTTACATTGAAGTTTGGACGACAGGAATAATAAACAGGGTGGCCTGTATATAGTGGTCCAATTTTTTTTCCCTTGAGGTAATTGTAGCTAATCACAATAGTATGTGTGGTTGCACTACACGTGGCTGCGCTATTTCTATACCAAATTGTATTTGATTCAGTTCGATAGTTTAAATACAGAATCAGTTTTATGATAAAATTACAGAATTTTATGAAATTCACGAAAAAAAAATCACAACTTCCGAACTGTAGATTTTTGTAGAACTAAAAGTTTTCCTGAACGATTGCTTACGATTCCCTCTAACTAAAAAAAAACTAGTACACAATAAAAGGGCCAGTTAAAGAATTATGGTTTTATGGTAAATTTAGTTTAAAATGTGTATGAATAAAAAATAAATATTGAATTCATTGTAAAGTTACATCAACAATTTTTATTGGTCATATTAAAACCAATTATAAATAATTAAAAGGATCAGAACAGCAGTTACAATATTCGTTGTTAAAAATAGAACCACATTTATCATCACAATGCCCAAAAACGTGCTCATTTACATTTATTCCTCTGCTGTTAATTTTAATTACAAAGTTCTAATAAAATTAAGCACCAATTCTGTTGGTCACTGGTACAAATGAGAGGTATTGTTATACGGTTTATCAGCGGCTCGGCTTTTTAAGGGGATATCATTAACGCCGAACAATAAACGAGTATGTTAATCTTGACCATATTTCTGAAATATGTATTAAAGAAAATTATACGCGCTTATCTCAAGAACGAAGTTTTAAGCGATTTTTGTTTTCATGTATAATGTTTGTATTTAATAGGTATTTACATTTAATAATATTATAAAAACCCTACACTAATTACAACTAACTAAAATTAAACTAAAATATGGTGTCAAAAAACTTCCACATCGCTGCCGACTGGTAATGTGCCCAAAAGACTGGCAACGCTGTAGGGCAATGCTTATCTTCTGTCCAAGGTAAAATCCAGCCTTTGGGTCACTCGAAAAAAATATTTTAGTGTTGTATAGAAATAAATAAAGAAAGAGGGAGATATAGTAAGAAAGAAAAAAGGAATAAAAGTAAGAATAAGAAATATTATATTTTGTTTATATACATATAGATTAAATCAAAATTTGTTTGAGCAAGGCTATGAGCTATATAACATTACGCCGCGAATAACAGAAGCGGAGTAGTAGCAAAGTTAGTACTCGATATAAATGATTTTTTTAAGAGAGATAGATGTTCGTCTACGCAAAAGATATAATTCCATTTTCACTAATAGAGTATTTATTGCTCCTTCTATAAGTAAGGAAGTTTTATGTTTATTTTCCGCCCGCACGAAGCAGGTGCGGGTTAGTAGTTAATAAGAATCAAATCTTAATGCAAAATTGTTTTATAATTGTATCCTAATAAAATGCATAAGAAAAATTACATGTATTCGGTCATCAAATATCTCTATCTTTTCTATGAAGTTGGACAGTGACCGAACTTTTTGGTCATGACACTGAAGAAGGCGAGGCGCCGCCCGCCGAGGCCTCATAGCGCGTAGCAGCTGTAGCGCTACGCGCCTACGAGATTTGAGAATTTCGTAGCGATTGTAAAATGTCGTAGCAAAGAAATTAATTCCAAATGGTGAAGTCAAATTTTTCTAAGGCCCTAGCGCCCGAGCAGTGCCATAAAACAGTGACTTTCTGAAGCCTACTTCACGATAACTGCTGGGTTAATAGGTTTGAAAAAATATATGTTTATGTACAACATAATCAACATATATGTTTTTTTCGTGCGATTAATACTTTTGTCTAAAAAAAAATATTTAACAACTTAATATTTTTTCGCTTGTTTTCCCTACTCCTTTCAAACGGCTGTGATCTTTAGAAATATGTTTACATAAAAAAATTGCTGGTTAAGTGTTCTTCAGAACGTACATAGGATATGTAAATCAATCAATATTTCGCAAATAAAATGGATTTAAAGGCCAGCGGGGTCCTATTCGGCCAGATGTTCAAGGGACTATATGCTTCAAATAGATTTTATTGCTCTTTTGACAAAAATATCGTACAGTAAAGTAATACCTGTCGTAGACCTATTAAGGCATATTCTAAACTGAATAAAATATACAGAGGAAAAAGTTATTGTTTATACATTTTTCCTATATACTATTCCGAAAATTCTTTCACTTATGTAGTCCATTATCACTAAGAGTCATAACGTTAGTAAAGTCCTGAACATAAGTCAATAATGGCTATTTTAAAGAAGAACCAAACAACAATTTTTCGGTTAAATATTACGTGATTTTTTTTAATTCAAATTGCGTCCTCCTTTAAACTGTAAGGTTAAGGTTTAAATTCATCCATTGGCTTCTCCCGCCCTATGGCGGAGCGGGGAGTGGGCTTTCAAATGTCAGTAGAAGTTAAAAATAAGTTTAATGCGGCAGTCCTGGAACGCAAGATAAAAGAAGAAGGATCTTTGCCTTGCGTTTCAGGAAAACCGCCAATAATATTATTCTTTATATTGCCAGAAATAGTTAAAAGTTAACTAACTATAGGCTACCATTTAACTTGAAAAGTGTACAGCGGTTTTGGGAAGCCATGGCAGAGTGCCTAAGTTCTAGTTAAAATAATGATTTCAATAATATAATATCACCATTTCACCACTGCAGGGCATAGGGGCCTTAACGTAACGTGCTTAAATATCAGTCGTGCGAGCGAAAATGAGAGATGGAGCTATATACCCTATATATATAGCTCCATCTCTTTCTTTTAGCAGTTCGAGCTCGTGTTAGGGCTTCAGGCCTCCCCTAAGTAACGCCACAATGACTGGTTCTGGACGTCGCGCATCCAATCAATTCCAGTCCCTCGCCATCGGTCAAACTTGTGAAATTAAGTGTTTAGTATAAATTGTCACCTAATTTGTATAAAAGTTTGTAATCTCTATGCCGTTTTAAACCCTTGTTGATAATCGGGGGTCACTATAATACGTCTGAAAGCTTTAAAAGCATAAATAATAATATAATAAATAGCCCACAAGTTAAAGGACGATAAATCACTGTCTGATATCGATTGTTAACGTTTGTTCTTTACTTTTTTTTACTAATTTTCTGAACGTCGAAACAATTTTCTTTTTTCCAGAACGTTACCTCAATTATGGCAATTTGTTTTTGTGAAGTTTGTAGCGGTTTTTTTCGATATTTTAAACCCAAGCATTTCTTTTTTTTCACGCAGCTTTCGGCGTAGTTGTCTTTTGGTTTTTTTTTTTATGAAAAGTCATCAAATATCCTGCTCTGAGTGCAGTGAAAGGGAGTTTCAGAACTTAAAACTGATAAGCCGGACAGACCAGCCAGTTTAGCCGGTCTTTCGGATAAAAGGACCGAAAATTTTTTTTTTAAGTAAACAACGCCTTTTTTTATTGATCATAAAACCTTTTCTGATATAATTGCTAGTCCGCTCCACTTACGCTAGCGATACAAGGTAAGGCAGAACACAATGACAAATCTAAAAAAAATGGTTAAATTTAAAAGACCTAACCAAAATCGGACAGGCCGGACTCCGCCTAATTTGGCCGGACACACCACCTAAAAACCTGACCTTGTCCGGCTTTATCCGAACGCCTGGCAACACTACCCATGTCCTTTAAGCTCCGGTAATGTAGCAACTTTCTACGTGAAGAAACGCCCGGATCTTATCAGTGTGCAAATCGCCTGGAGGAAACAGTAGAGCATATCGTGGAAGCGATCGGCGACGGATAAAAAAATTTAAGCTGCCACATATATTTCTAACTTTGAAACGGCGATTTTACATTGTTTTTCTCGATCTTACTCTATAATAACTAGCAAAACTTACAAAAAGATCTCGATCTACAACCATTCTTAAATTCGAAAACAACATTGAGACCGTACAAGCGGAACTCAGTCTGGGTCACAGACTTACGTAGCGAGATGCCTCCGGTTCTCTTCAAGTCCGTTCCGGTCGCATAATCCCTTAATCCCAGCATCCCAGCCCGCATTGCTTATGCCCCTTCCGGACACGGGGATTTAGATCCTGTATTACTTGCTTGTCAAGCTTTTATTATTGCGTGTTGTGAAAGTGTAGTTAAATTAAAGCTAATTGTGTATTATGACGGTTTCTGGTAAATAATGAGGTGGTTTTATGTTTGTGAGTGCGTTGGATTAGTATGATGTACATTAGAACACCAAACATCGACTCTAGTGTTTTTTTTTTTTACGTACAGATTCATAATAAATATCGCCGACCCAACAATTAATTCAGTTGACGCCAGACGCAAGGAAACTGCATCGTCGACACTTGGGCCAGCCACGAGCCGCCGACGAAGCCAAATTCCATATTAGCCATAAGTTATTTCTAATAAGTTTTTGATAATTCTAGCATCAAATAGGTTTCAATCAAATTAATTGTAATATATTTAAAATAAATGTGTTTAGTAGTACTTTGCTTTTTTTTTCAAACCTTTGATTGCTGTCTACGTAATTGAAGTTTGATTATTGTTTTTGTTTTTAGGATATGTTTTTATTTTGGTAGCGGTGTAGCTATCATAGGCATTGGCCTGCAGGAGCATGATCAGCTTGACAATTTTCCCACAGCTAGGACCAGACCTCCTCTCTATGTAGGCCTAGTACCGGTAGTTGGATGTCGCATGTTTTCGAAGTTTATAGTTCTAGAATATCTTACTGTGCTTCCACCAGTTTGGGAGAAGTGGTGATGAAATAATTTTCACTAAGTAAAGCGCCTGCTTGGGTTTGAATCATTTATTGTTATTTATTTAACGGTGTGTATATGTCGTGGCCAGATCATAGAAATTGATCACTTCATGAAATGGCCATGTAAAACTGGCCAGATCGTTTTAAACGTTGAAGTTTGATGATATTTCAATCTTCGTGTTGCCTATTTTCTTTAGACCTTTTATTATCATGGAAATCCTACATCAATCATTTGGCCAAACGAGGATTGACATATCATCAAATGTTAACGTTTACACGATCTGACCAGTTTTAGTTGGCCATATCATGAAGTGATAAATTTCTATGATCTGGCCACGACATATATATCACTATAAAATGTTCATACTAAGTAATTTATTTTTATAACTCCACTACAATTTCCACGCTGTCATCACACAAATTAAACTCGATTGCATTAAGCAGATCCGTAACAAGCAGTAAAATCTCCAATCTGAATAATACTATCGACGAAGCAATATTCATAAACAATACAATACAGTAACATACAATAAAATAACTTACGTTTATTTATAACCCCAATTACACTCGTGTGCATGGAGTTCAATCGAGTGTGATTTTATTAACTTTTCCAATATAACCCGTATTACATTCAAAATCAATAGGATGCCTATATAACCCTAAAAAGGTCAGGTTTATATTGTTATTACACAAGGTTATATGAAACCCTTCTGCACCTGTTGTGGAAATATGACTCATTGATGCATAAACGAATCGCGTGTTTGATAAAGGTGGTAATATGAAACAGTTTTTTTTCAGTAATATGTTTATACAAATAGATCAAAATTACTTACACGGCGTCCTACAAGAGCGATTCAACGCGAGCAAGTGGCTTTGTCCTGTCATTTATATATAAAAAAAACAAGTTATCGCAAAGCAAGAGCGCGAAAACCACTGGCGTAGTTACCGAAGGGCTAGGCAGGCTAATGCCCCGAGGCCCCGCTTGGGGGCCCCTAAAAGCCAGATTCTTAATGAACTACCCCTACGTAACCCCTACGTACCCGTACGTGTACGTACCCTTACGTTGTTGAAACATCTACGGTCCAGATTAAGCGTTTCGCCTCATCGTTTATACCGTGTACGACTACGCGCGACTGGAACAATTTGCCTATTGCGGTCTTCCCGTCCCATTATAATATTTGGATGTCTTCAAGGCTAGAGTGAATAGGCTCCACACCATCAAAGATTGCATCACTGTTTACCATCAGGTAGGATCGCAGTTAAGCACTAATTTATATCAATTAAAAAAAAAGATTAAAAATCACCTACATACTTAATCAGGACATCACGTTACAGCTTGCACGAGGTTTCACTGTGAAGGAAAGTTTAGAATATCTGTATGATTAAGTAATTTTATGTTTTTTTTAAAGTATAATCAAAACACAGGTTTGTATTCCTTGAAGGTTTGGCTTTAAGGTAATTGAACTGAAAACACAGGTGGGTTTTAGTAAGTAAAAGTCTCGTCTGTTTCATTTCACACCCTCAACTTTTTTTGAGGGTGTGAAATGAAACAGGCAAGACTTTCTTAGGTTTCGTTAGTAGTGTACCTTAGCTACCCACCCACATTTCACCAGCTATGTTTATTACTTAATTCCATCAACGAGGCGTATATCCAGACTACGCTACTTAGATATTCTAGATGGAATATACAGATAACATTCCAACCGACTCGGGACCTCATGCACTGCAGTAGCGCGCTTGCGATTAACGAGGTAGACACGAATCAAATCCCTGTGTACCTACGAGATGAAAATATTTCCTTTCATCTCATATCTATACATATAAAAGAAAGTCGTGTTAGTTACACTATTTATAACTCAAGAATGGCTAAACCGATTTGCCTGAAAATTGGTGGGGAGGTAGCTTAAAACCAGGAGACGGACATAGGATACTTTTTATGGAGTAGGGTAGAGTGGGGTAGAGTGGGGTAGAGTAGGGTAGAGTGGGGTAGAGTGAGGTAGAGTAGGTCAGAGTAGGGTAAAGTAGGGCAGAGTAGAGTAGAGTAGGGTAGAGTAGGTCAGAGTGGGGTAGAGTAGAATATAGTAGTTAGTTGACGGGAGCAAACCCGCGGGCAAAAGCTAGTTCTGAATGAAACAGAAAGAAAATAAATCATAAAAGATACAATTTTTCTTCAAATGAAGAAACATATCGAATGGTCAGCGATCCCGTTACGAAACAGAACAAATAAATATCAGTTATTATTTCTGTGTGACATGTCAGTATTTTTATTGGACTATATTTTCTTTATTGTGAGAACTGCGGCATCGAGTATCGTTATTAAAAACCTGAGATTTTGGTGTGAGTCATAAAAATACGATCGTCTTCGTTATGGCCTTTGTCCTAAAAGTCATTCCGATTTTTTATGTTGTCTGTAAAATATCGCTTTTAGCGATAAGAACAACCGTTACTCATTATCACGCTAGCCTTTTAGCAACTAACTTGGGGCACAAAATAGATAGGTACAGATGTCAAACTACATACAAAGCGCGCTCGAGCTACGCACAGATAAACACCGCTCACGGACACGATATCTCGGCTCTATTCAGCTCAATGCGAGCTCGAGTGCTATCCGTTTGAGACACCCGTCTGTGAACTTTTTTGTGGAAAAATGGACCAACATAAAAAACCTTATTCTAGCTGTTCAGTGGACGGTTGTTTAAATTCAACATTAAACGCGGGCGAAGCCGCTGGCAGAAGCTAGTTTTGTTATAAACCCGTTTTTCACCATCTGCGAGTTAAATGCAGTAAGTATATTGTATATATTTCTAGAAGTTTGAAATATATCTTCTCTGGTCTGTTTTTCATATCTATATATATATAAAAATCGTTGCCACTTTTCGTTGTAATTTTATAACTCAAGAACGGGGTCACTTATCCAAACCAAATGTTTAGGCTTTGTTCGGACTATTTAGTAGATGGTTTATGTGAAGTTTGTACAAAATCGGTCGAGCGGTTCTTCATTTATCACATTATTGCACCCGTGCGAAGCCGGGGCGGGTCGCTAGTTATTATATAAAAAAGGTAACAGAAATATTACATAAAGTTTATTCGTGAATTCTCGTTAACGACGATGCAATTATTTCAACTGAAAAATAATAAATGTAGAAGATATTCATTTTGTTTACACATTCTCTGCAAAATACAATTTATGTGAAACATTTATTCAGTAGATGTACCGGTGTTTTTAAACGGTATTTCTTTCAGGAAAATTTAAATTTATTTTCAGTATAAAATATGAATTTACGACAAGACTGAGGATATACTGCGGAGTTGATGAGTTTTGTAATAAAGAGGTTTACATAAGCCATTGTAAACATTTATTTAATGTGGTAATTCACTTAATGACTTCTCTCGCTCTGTGGCGGAGCAAGAGGGAGTGTCAGACTTTAACCTATGTTAGAGACCTATGTGTGAGTATATCTATCTATCTATGTTTCTTCAGTTGCCTTTTGTGTTCTAGGACCACGAGTATCCCTTTCATACATTTCCCCATGGCCCGAGCAGGCATCGGCCCTACTGGGCCCCTACGTTTTGTTGACATCTCTTTGAGGTGCGTCGTCGACGACTCGGGCTCGGTACTTATAGGGCGAGCGGACGGCGAGCTACCCAGATAGAGAGATTGCTCGTCTTGCGCAAGCCCATGCCTACCGTGTCTCCTTATCTTTCGCTTCGGAACATGGCCTGAATCAGGGCCCGGCACGAGAGGTCGCCACCGCCGATCGCCTCCATACATGAAAGTGTACCTTTATTTGTTGTGCCAAATAAGCACTTACTTGGCACACGGGTCGAGGTCGTCATCGGAGGTTTAATATTTTTCGGTAAGGACATCAATTTCTGTGCATATAATTATGCATATATAACACGGAAATGTGCATTTCATTGACTGTTTTAGAGATAAATAATTAAAGTTAGGTATATAGTCATTCCTGTCTGCAGATTATTGATTATTATATTTGTTGAAATATTAGTTGTTCATAGAAAAATATCAGTTGAAACTATTTATTAAGTATTATGGACATTGAGCTATTTGATCGTGGAAATATTTTTAATATTTTTACTTCATCATGATGATGATGAAGTAAATTCTTTTTCTTTCTTTTTTAAAAACTTTACCCCACAGTAGTAGTGTGAAAATGAAAATGAAACCCGGGGCCCTGGGACGACGGCAAAGAAGGAACAGGAGTGGGTTTTTAGTCAGTAAAAGTCTGACACTATCTCCCGCCCCGCCCAAGAACGGGATTTGTCATTAGATGATTTTCCCACCTAAAACAAACCCACACTAAGTGTATAATTTTCCCATTATTTACTGCAAAATAGGACATCCTATTTCAGGACATGATCTACCTGTGTGCCAAAGCAAAAGAATATTAGGTGAACATAAAAACTAGATAGAGCACATCAATTCTGAAAAAAAAAATAGTGTAGTTTAGAGCACTATAAATCACACTATCTCTTTCTCTTTTCTTTTTTTTTTATAAAACTGCCCCACACTAGGAATTTCTTCTGTATCGCGGGATCACAAGACAGATACGGAACATTTATCTGTAAGCCATAGAAATATTTGTCCCATGCGGGAATCGAACCTGCAACGCACAGCACAGCAGCCAATCACTCAACCAATGAGCTAACGTTGCCTTCAATAACTTATCAGCCCCCCTAGCCAAGTTACGATCGTTTCGTTTGCGTCGAACAGCTCCTTTGTTCTGACGTCATCTCAACGCTCAGTCACGTGGTCAGAACAAAGGAATCGGAGGCGTGGCCTACTCGAGGCGTACATATTTAGTAGTTCACACAGCTCGTTTGATGCAAAAAAGAAAATCTGCCATTTCTGTACCTACTAAATACTAAAACAACTTTATATTACACAAAGACAGTATGTACCTTAGCTAAAAGGTACATAACTAAGTACAAACCTACATCTGTTTACTGCGGCTTGTGTTTAAGATGTCTGATGGCCTGAGTGCTCTTAATGTTCGCATCATGAATTCGTGCTGCGTGTAAACTTTGTTATTAACGTTAGTACCAGGCAATTACCCTGCCTCCTGCTAGTGACGTGCTCGTTCGTACCGCCATTATGGGACGCGGGCGGGAGAACGCACCCCGTTCGAATTTTAAATATGACATATTTTTTTTATTTTTGTTGTCATGCTTTTGGCTTGGATACTAAGTCTTTTAAGCTATGTCTTCTTATGAATAGTTTATTTGTTTACCATTAGAATATGGATGTACATATTCTAATGTTTTTTGTAGCATTTGGCATGTTTATCATGTTTGTCTTATCGGCAAACTTTGCTAAGGTAGTGTAACACTACAGTAAAATTCTCAGCTACAGTTTACCGAGATCGCGGCTGTTTTACTGATTCCACATATTCTCCAGTTGCGTAGAGACTTGAGATACAAAACTACACTAATTTTAAATCGCTTTATCCACTAGGAAATTGATTCCTTCGAACAATTAAAACAGACAATGAACTTCACTCAAAGAAATCTCGCTAAAAACTCACAACATGACGTGCAGGACGTGCTCGCTAGGAACAGCCTTGTTGAGATTAGGAACTAACATAAGAATTATAAATATAAGAATAATGTTTAGGTGTCGCTTGATTACAATCGATATTTTTTGTCAGAAAAACTCATTTGTTGTAAATCTAATTTCTAAATAACTCGACCATATCTGTACTCGAGTGTTAATGAATAGTTTTGTTTATAAGATACTGTTATTGCGTTCGATGAAAAAAAAAATTTTTTTTGAGGAAATAACCTACTTCAAAAAAACCTTTTTTATCACTGATTCAGCAACAACCAAGCTTGATGTGAGGATCAATTGCTTCAATAACATTATAATATCAAGAATACAATAATTGTGTTAGTAGTAATTTAGCAATAATACCCACGTACTAGTTTTAATTAAATTACCAGTAACTAGGCCGAAAGTCGAAAGTCGTATCGCGCCTAAACACATACAATATGCCTCGCAGCTACCGACAACTTCAAACTTCGAACCCTTTCATTCCAATTTCAAAGTCCCGTCCGTTTAGAGCCCTTTCTTATCAAGGGTTAAAATATTATGAGATGCCAGTTTGACAAGGAACCATTGTTGATTGTTGTCGATTATTTTGATTAAATTTGGAGATTTTGTGAACAGAAATGTAGTAATTTTAAATAATTGTTTCAATTCAACTAGAATGGTCGATGGGGACGAAAGGTTCTGGGGTGGCAAACGCACACCAGAAGACGCCGCAGCGTTGGAAGGCCTCCCATATGGTGGACTGATGACCTAGTGGCGGTCGCAAGAATCCGATGGATGCTAGCCGCACAGGACTGGTAGTTATGGCGACACTTGGGGGAGGAATATGTCCAACAGTGGACGTCTTCGGTTGAAATTATGATGATGATGATGATGACGGGAGCCAGTTACGCCAAAATTTACTAAATCAATACACAAATATTTTCCCTCTTTTCGTAAATTAATTAGTGTTTTGGATGGTTCGTTAATTTAAATGTTTTTGTGTGTGACAGTTTTTTTTTTCTGTATAACTAGTAATTTTATACTATATCTATAACTAGTAATTATATACGCCTTCACGGCAAAACATAGCGCACATATATAATAACCTAAGATCTTTATGTAAATACCTATGTTTCACAAATAAACATTCTGATTCTGAAAGTATAAACATTATTTACACTAAAATGTGCTTTGAACATAGATATAAAGTCAGGCATGGAGTAGCATTATAATGAGATGTCACCAGTAACAGTTGTAGTCTCTCCCGAGACGGGAGGACTTCTATTTTTGGCGCAGTGTGACATTTTCTGCATAATTCTATAAATAATGGGCATGCACTTATGCCCATGGACGATATTTTTATCCATCTTGCAAATTATTTGCACGATATGTTAGCTAGAAGAAAAACACGAGAATTTAGTCCTAATGTGGCATGTGGGTAGAGAAGTGGTGGCCTAAGGGAAAACAATCAAGACTTACGAGTGGTGGTCGTGGGTGTAAAACCAGCCAGGAGCTTTATTGTGTAATTGATTTTATCACCATTGCTCTCAAAAGAGTGAAAGAAAACACCGTGAAACATGTTCTAGAACAAAAAAATCTGAAGATATAAATATGACATCCACCAATTGGGCTGGGCCTACGTGTTGGATTACGGCCCATTCCATCTCATAGAAAGGAGGCCTGAGTTTCAGCGGTAGGAACATTATAAGGCTGATTATGTTATGTGAAACATTTATCATACAGGATGAATTAAGTCATTAACAATCTTGTGAAAGTGCTCATGAATATGTATAACGTTTACAGGATAATTCCTAAATTAGCAATGAAAATGAGCTGTTGCCAACAGTTTTGATAAGTAATGCGAACACAACTTGTACCTACATATACAACACTAATGTTTAATTAGTACAAATACTTAAAGGGCTTATTAGAAAAGGACTTCTTATTACTTAAGTAAAGTCTCAATAAATAATATTCATAATTATCAAAGTTCTTGTATATCCTAAAATATCCCTCAATTTATGGAAGTATTTTACAGGCTGTTTATTGATTATGAATGAATGGCGATGTAAATGGAAAAACACTGCGCGTAGTATTTTCTGGTAGCAATTGTTATGAATGATTGATTCAATTATGAATTTATCAATTGTGACAAATTTTTGTGGACAATTTTGGGATTTCGTTTCTTTTTACTTTTGACTCCACAAATATGATCAGTTCGTACGGATAGAGCCCCATTTTTTTGTACTAATTAAAAAATAGGGGTGTATATTTTAGAGACGATTCCTTACACAAATTGTTTAGGTTAATGAATAGGGAAAGTATTCCAATATTTTTGAAATTAAATCTATCTTACGTTAGAGTATATCTTTATAATAGTCTTGTTACATTTATATTAATTTAAAGCAGGTAGGTATTTTTACCAAATATGGAACATTACAAACGATCATGGTATCCACACATAAGACACGACAATAAATGTATGTTTCTCCTCAGGCATCTTAGAAACTAACTCAAAAACTTTTATCACAAGGAAAAAACACCCCTCGCTGTAATCCCGGATACCATTCGCTTGCCTGATAAGTCGAAACCAGTAGGTACGCAAGTATTATGATTTAAAGAAGGAGATTACAGTTTTTTGAAACTAGAATAATTCATTCACGAGTAATAATGGTATTCCATCATCATCATCCTTACATAATATCTACATAAGCTGTAATATGAAAATATTGTAAAAACAAATTCTTTTTTAAAAGAGTAACCATGGAGTTTCTTGCCGGTTCTTCTCCATAGGAAACGACCAATTTGGAACCGTGCATTAGCTTTTGACGTTTTATAAGTGCCCATGTAGGCCTATGTGAAATAAAAAACTCTGACTTTGACTTTGATCATCATTTCAGCCGAAAGAAGTCCACTGATGGACATAGGCCTCCCCCTGGCGACGCCACAACGACCGAGCCTGTGCGTCTCGCATCCACCATGGTATTCCATATTAGGATACTATTCCATATTTGGTTACTTTCACTTCCTAAAAAAACCCAATGAATTTAAAGTCGCACTACTACCTCAAAGATGCGCAAACGAATTTTTATAATATGTGTTTGTGTCTTTTGAAATGATTTAAAAGAAAGTTAATTAAACGTTCAGCTCAAACAACTTTCCTCGTTATTTTTCTCTAACAAAGTAAAGAAACACTCAAAGTAGACAGCTTAAGTATGGGAACTAATAAATACCGTACAGTGAGTAACGTTAGCCTGCCACCCGGGGTAATGTGACCTACCGGGGTAAAGTGGACCTCCTGGAGATAACGAGGGTTATCGTGCACCCGCTGTTATACAATACTAGTCTATTGAATCACTATTCTGCAGATTTGAAAATGAAGGAACTGGCTTCTCGTATGCAGCATAACATAGCATAATTAACTTTACTATGTTGCCACAGTTGGGACTCAGACCTTCTTTCTAGGAGATAAAATGTGACATTCACGAACGTGGATGTCATTTGTCTTCGAATTTTTCGTTAAGACGGTTTCCTCACGATGGTTTGATTTGACGTTTTGAGAGCAGTGGTGATGAAATAAATTACACAACGTGAAGCGCATGCTTAGTGTTATCGTGGTCTTGGAACGCTATAGGCAACTGAAGGACACAAGTGGATTTTATTCAGTAAAGTCTGAAATGCTCATCATATTAAGCGGAATTAGTAACTTCAGGGTAATGGTTAACTGTCAAAGTTTTCCCAGATAATGTTCCTTCACAGACCTTTGTTCACAGTTTTCTTTTAAAATTTCACGTTGAGAGGAATTAGCCTTATAATATTAAATTATGTAAAACATTAAATTACTTTAAACCCCTCTGGGTCAAGTCGTTTTAAAAATGAGAAAACTGAAAAAAGCTTTTAGTGAAAGAAGAGAAATGGCTCAGCTGGCAGGCTATTTGTCGTCAAATATTTCTCCTCCTATGTAATAATGTACATATATCTATATATATAAAAGGAGAAACTGACTAACTGACATATCAACGCACAGCCGGAACTATTGGGACTAGCACCGTGAAATTTTGCACAAGGTTTCCTTTCACAACGTAGGTGAGCACTAAGAGAGGATTTTCCGAAATTTGCCCCCCTTAGGGATGAAACGGGGGTCCAAAGTATGTATGGAGAAACCCACTTTCACGCGGGCGAAGCCACTGGCAGAAGCTAGTGTACGTATATATTCCTCTTGCTGAAAATATGACAGGCTGGTTGGCCAAGTTTTTTTTTTGTTGTAGGTTTTAGTATGCAGCAAACTTATTTAGTGAGCGTTTTGTACGCCTTAATTGTCATGTCCTTTTAGGTTTAAGATCGTGCTCAAAAACTATAACACCTACAAACTTAAAATTTGGCAGGTAAAACATAGCATAGCATAATCAGCCTTTCAATGCTCCCACTGCTGGGACTCAGGCCTCCTCTTTAGGAGAGGGAATGGGCCGTAATCCACCACGCGGGTCCAGTGCGGGTTGGTGAATGTTTGGTTCTAGAACATACCGGTTTTCTCACGACGTTTTTCTTCACCGTTTTGAGAGCAGTGGTGATGAAACAAATTACACAAAGTAATGCGTTTGGCTGGGTTTGAACCCGCGATCTAATTCGTAAGTCGGGGCCGTTACCACTCGGCCATCAGCTTCAGCAGATTTTACGAAACTCCAGGGTAAAACGGGGGTTGGAAGTTTGTGTGGAGGAAACCACTTTTACGTGGGTGAAATCGCAGGAAGAATCTAGTAATCTATATTATAATTCTTACTATAATTATAAAAGAAAGTCCCATATCTTCTGTCTATATGAACGCAATAAACTGAAAAATATTGAACGGATTTTTATGCAGTTTTAACCAATAGACAGAAGAATTCATGAGGAAGGTTTACGTGTTTATAGTAGAGAAAAAAGCCAAGAATTTCAAAACACCAAAGCGAAGCTGGAGCTGATCGCTAATAATTTTGTAAACCTGAAGAGTTTTTTTTTGTTTGTATGCTCTAATTTCAGAAATCATTTGTTCGAATTGAAACGTTATTTTAGCATTAGGTAGCCCAATTATTGATGAATGCTATATGCTATTAACATCACGCTACGATTCAAGGAAGCGGAGTAACCAAATACGCGGTTAAAATCGCGTGGGCTAGTACTGCCTATACTAAATACTTATTTAAAAACTTTGATGAACGATATCTAAGTACTTAAAACAAATGTTGAGTTATTGATAGGTATTTTACAAACATTTATCTATATATATAAAAGGAGAAACTGACTGACTGATATATAAACACACAGCCGAAACTACTGGGACTAGGAGCGTGAAATTTTGCACAAGGTTTCCTTTCATGACGTAAGCGAGCACTAAGAGTGGATTTTCCAAAATACACCCCCTAACGGGATGAAACGGGGGTTCAAAATTTGTATGAAGAAACCTACTTTTACGCGCGCGACGCTGCGGGCAGAAGCTAGTCCTCATAAATCAGCCTAGATTCGATGAAAAGCAATGTCAATTACATAATAAAGAAGGTTTAATCTATCGTTAAATCGAAACGTAGGCGAAAGATGTCAATCGTATAATTCCGGTTTACCTGCCTTCCTTAGCGTAAACACGCGATTAAATCACAATCGAATAGGTACAGGCAACCGCCTACACATTTATAATTGGACTTATTTCATCTCTAATAGGTATACGTAAATACATAAGTACTTATGCAGTAGGTATTACGATATATATCTTCCACACAACGGACCGAATGGGAGTTCAAGTGAACACTTCAAAATGTATAGTATAGCGACTAGCGACATCTATATCCCTATATTGGAATTAATTTTCAAAATCTTGCATCACCATTATTAAGACTTCTCCGCACGATTAAAACATATACAACAGTTCAAATCAACTAGCGGGCAGTTGTCCAGCCCAGACACAATACCCGTCTGAGAGGAACCTCCCTTTTCAATGGAGGTTTGCGGGACTTTACACTCTGTTCCTCTAAAGAAGTATCAATGACTGGCCTGTTGGTCTAGTGGTTAGTGGCCCTGACTGCTATGCCGGAGGCCGTGGACCGGCTCTTAGGTACATATTAGGCTCAGTTTATTGAAGAACTTTGTCAAAGCTATGAACCAAAACGACCACGTTTGTAATTAAAAACCTGGCCATCTCAGTTCATAGCTTGAGAGAAAAAAATCCCAGAATAAGTGATCTGAAAGTCAAGGAAGGAATTTTCGTTGGGCCGAAAATACGTCAACTTGTAAGGGATTCTGCGTTTGACTTAGTATTGGAAGGGAAAGAAAAAATTGGGAAAGAAATTGGGAAGCTCTCATCTGATACTTAGATTTCTAAGGACCAAAACAGAACTATGCTCAGTTGGTCACAGAACTTCTTTAAAAATAAATTAAAAATTATTTTCTACTCTCCATCTCGATTTTTTTCCAGCTGTACTGTCAGAGATGAGCATGGAAAAAGGTTCCATCAATATATTTCTGTGATGGAACGGAGATATCAAGGTCGCAGAAATGAAGCAATGCTTGCAGATAACTGCTAGTTTAACTGCAAGGATGCTCTAGAGGTCACTTACAAGAGGAAAACCAAAAGTCTGCGATCCACAAAGTGATTTATTGGAGATCCAACTACATCATAGATATCTTTTTAACCATTTTGAATTTAATTGTTATTGAAAAAGAACAATCACTAAAGTGGCTGATTGGGTGATGAAAGCTTAACATTTCAGCCAATGGAAAATACCATCCAACCAACGGTTTTGAAATTTACTATGGTCAAAAATATTAATCGTGGTAATCTCATTGCGATTGCAAAGCAAATTCACAATAAGACACAACGAACAAATCGTAACACAAAGTGTTAAAGCCGTGTAAAAGCGATCGCTGTTTAAAGTTAGGACAAATAATACCACCGTCAGAATACAAACCCAATCCTCTTATGTAATTCCGGGATTTCACAGTTGTTTCAGAGATAATCCCGGGGTTTAGCATGACGTAAAAAGAGCAATAAACCCGGCCGAGTGCAACTCGAGCCGCGGGCGTTTCGTTCCGGAGTGTACGTCAAAGCTAGATACTAGTTTGCCGAGTCTTTTCAAATAAAGAACTGAAAATAATATTGTCTCGACGGTGACTGGCTAGTTAATCAAAAATCGCGGAAATATTCAATTTTCTGCCCTTAAAATAGGTGGATTTCTGAATTGAATATTTTGAGTTAAGAACGTTTTAAACTCTACTTAAATGTCAAATTTTGACAGGTTCTCAGGCTAGAGTTTGAGAAATACTTAACTTCAATTGCTTAAATCAGAAATTGGGGGAAAATCACTTTGATGTTGATTACTTTACTGTTGGCATTGTTTGAAAATGTCAAAGGTACAGTACGTATTTGTTTATTTTTTTGACACTATCAAAATGTGTTTGTGTTTACCATAATAAATTTATTAAATTACAAATTAACGAAACAATTGACGTGGAAAACACGTCAATTATTTTGTTCATTTAAACTAGACTAGACTTGTCTGTATTTTTCTTTTGTTGTATTTTTACAATTGATTAGTGACAAAGGCTAAACGCGATTACGCGAGCCAAACGTTAAAACGCGATTAATTTTATTGGTGAATTCCGTCCTTAAAGATCTACGCTTTGGAATGTGCAATTAAGTAGCTTCATCTTAGTAACAGACCAAGTTCTTGGCAATTCAAAACTACCTGTAAATGGTTTATTGGAAATACATGATTTGAGTTTTATTTATTTATATATTTAAACTTCATGTACAGTAGTGGTACATAGGCGGACTTAAGGCAATCTCTACCAGTCAACCTTTACTTTGAAATGAATTTTAATTTCTTCATTTTTTCCTGGAAACACTTATCGATTCCCATATTTCAAACAACTTTCAGAACTCATTCACAAACGATGCTTCTTTCGAGAAGTACAGAAGTTCCTTTAACACACGACCTATCTAGACATAAGACGATCGACTTCTCAAAGAGAACGGCTTGCCGTAAACATGGGCGGCAATAAAAGACATCCAATTCAATTTAACTTATAGCTGTAGGTGTTTGAACTTAGTGGTTTTTCTATACATATAGACACTGGCTGTCGCAGGTTTTTTTTTTGGTAATTCTTCCTTGGTTTAATCACACTAATATTATAAAGATGAAAGTTTATATGTATGTATGATGGTGTGTGTGTGTGTGTGTGTTTATGTTTGTTACTCCTTCAGGCTGAAACGGCTGAACGGATTTAGATGAAATTTAACATACGAGTAGATCATGTCTTCAAGATCATACTTTGTATCCCTTGACATATTTTTTTACGGGTAAAGTCTCTGGCAGAAGCTAGTGTTGCTTTGACTGATTGCCTTTAGTAACATAATGTTAAGTAAGTTACATATGCCTAGAGAGGCAGTAAAAATATATTGTAGTGCGAACAGTGAGCTATAAAAACTTTCTGAAAATCAACTTTTATTCGATTTAACGGGTGCAAAGTAAAATATTGTTGCGAACAAAGTTACGGGTAACAGCTAGTATAAAACAAAAGCTTTGTTATGTAATAAGTTTGTAGAACACGGCTGTTACAAAATTCAATAAATAACTCGATCGCGCCGCGGACGAAATTACTTTGATTCGTGACTCGGGGTGCTATTTTATTTCTGAAAATGAAAATAGAGGAATTGCCGGAATTATGTGCCTACTTATTTGATTTAGAATAAAACTTATGTATTTATAGCCTGATTTAGGCGTCATTATAACAAGCACTGTAAATGCTAATCTTTCAGCACCACTTACATATTTTTTTTTAGTTTTTGGGGCCAATTTAGAATATACAGCATTTTTTCTGTCCCATTCATTAATCCCCAAACGAACCGGCGTTCGTTCTCTTATTGTCTTTCTATTGTGTCTCTAATTACTTTAATTGGTATTGGAAAGGTTAATCAGACCTTGATCATATGATAAAAGAATCTGATACTTTTTTTTTTCTTTTTGTTTCGTACGGTTTTTGCATTTAGTCAGTATTTATGTTAATAAAAACTTATTTTAATAAAAAGTTGTTATTCATACAGAATACGGTCACTTTGTTTTCTATTAAAAAACAGATGCTAACACATTCTAATGTTTTTTGGTTGGAAGTTGAATCAATTTGCAAATTAAAACGACCACATTTTTATTTATTTTTAGGTGGGAAAATCATGTAATGACAAATCTCGCTCTTCGACGGAGCGGGAGGTAGTGTCAGACTTTTACTGACTAAAAACCCACTCCTGGTCCTTCTTTTCCTTCATCCCGGGGCCCCGGGTTTCTCTTTCACACTACCCTTGGCCCCAGTAGGCTTCAACCCTGCTGGGCCCCTACGATTTGCTGACATCTCCCCGAGGCGCGCGTGGAACAGTACGCGCCGTCGACGACTTGAGCTCGGTCCGGACGGTTACCGGACGGTCGGACGGCGAGCCACCCATTACTGGCCGTCCGGCCGCCCTTTACTCGCCGTCCATTAAAACAGCCACTGAACTTCACTCGAAAAAGTTTTGCTAAAAACTACTTGTAGATTAGATTAGTTACGCATCCGCATATATACATAGATTGGCACTATGTCTTCCTTCCCCCTTATTTAAACATAATAAACGCTGCCAGAAATCATAAAAACCATGAACACATTGTTATTGTAATATACTAATACTATATAATAATATAAATGTGAAAGTAACTGGATCTGACTGTTACACTTTCACGGTTAAATTACAGAACCGATTTTGAAATCTGAAATTTGGTACGGAGTAACGTGAACCCTAAGGAAGGATATAGGTTACATCTTAATAACTGGCTTCGACTTCGACTTTGCATCCGCTATAACCAACATTTACGCGAACGAAGTCGTGGGCAAAAGCTAGTTGTAATATATTTCACGAGACATAATGGAGGCATGGCAGTTTGCGTGTAGGGAGCTGGGGACTCAGGCCTCAGGGGTTTACCGGCAGGCGCCGCAAACCCCGAACGCGACCCGCAAACTAATTCGTGAAATCAATATCTCACTTGGCGTGATACTCGCGAATTTGCCGTTAATTATTTATTATGAATCGGGCATTAAACTGGGCGATATGGATTATTAATGATTGAAGGGAACGGTACAAAATATTTTGTTGTTGGGAAATTAATTACTATTATAATTAACTAGCTTTTGTCCGCGGCTTCGTCCGCATACATAAAATATAGCCTATGTCGTTTAGGAATAAAGCAGCATTCAACCGGTAAAAAAAAATTCGCAATCGGACCATTACTTTCAGAGATTACCTCCTAAAAACAAAATAATAATACTTCTTTTTAATATTGACGAGAGAGCGAACGCCGGCGTTCGCTCTGTCATTGTCTTTCTATTGTGTCTTTAATGAACCGTCATTAAAGACTGAAGAATACCGATTCGAAAGGTTAAATGTAGATTTCTTTAATAACCTGCCCGTTTGTTAAGCATTTCGCCGTTTAGTTGTAAATTACGACCAGATTATTTTTTGGATAATAATAAAAAAAAACTCAGCATTTTCGATTGTAGCGTCTAGAACCCTGAGGAATCCTGTTCTCATCTGCGAGCGTATACAGGCAAAAAAAAATATACCTATACGAGAACCGTAAAAAAATATTGATAAAAATAAGTTCAACAAATATTTATTGAAGTTCACAAACAGCGCGGCTCCCCATTCAATTTAATAAGAACAAATGAAGTTATGTTCGTACCCCAACAGAACCATTTCGTTATTGAAAAATGTTTTCAACACACGTCGGGAGAGTTTTCCGACAGTAATAATTTTATCGAAGGCAGACAGTGTGCTACGTATCCACACATAGAATAAACACTAAATGGAGCACGTCATATAGCAAAATTGTGACGTTTGGGGTTATATATCTTCTTTTTTAAAAGTAACAAGTATCGTATTTTTAAATTGCATGCTGTATTTGATATTAAACCAAGTTATTATTGACTATGAGGTCTGTTCTACCCTAAAAGCCGATAGTAGACCTAGAGTTTAGCAGATCGTAAAATACAAATGAGGTATACGAACTAAGCCAAACTATAGAGTTCGGGAAAATTTACACCAGCAACTTAGCCACTTAGCCGCCGCCCGTCAGGTCTTTTCCATTGGAAACGTATACATAACGTTGACGTCTAAAATTTGACGTTGACATTGATGTCTAACTAATGTCATTAACATAAGGGTTTTGACAGGTGCCTGGAGCTGACGCCTCAGTTCTGCCACCTGGTGAATGCCATTTTAGAACACCCTCATTTAGCTGAATTCTCGATCTGCAAACGACTTGATTGTATAATTAGGCACAATGGCCACTCACGCGTAACTTCATACGCACTTCAAAATACGCCAGACAGCTTGAGTAGCACAGCTCACTGAAACCCTGTCCACGATGCGTATTACACGTTTACGTTTTCAATCATTTGTGACAATGTCGTCGGATTACGAAGATATACGTACCCGCCAATAAAAACGTCCTTTCGCTCGATGAAGCCTGCGTACATACTACTACACCAAACGTATAATGACGAATACGCGTCTATGAAGCTACGCGTCCGTGGCCATACTATTTTGCGTAGTTATTTTTAACTTTATACCTCCATTTTGTCTACTCTCTACTCCATGTTCCACTAGTTTCACTGATACAACATAGCAGTTGATCATGATGTGTCGCCTCACCACACTAATTACATTCGGCCGGGTGGCCACGACGAGTGTACCTACTGTTGCAGCAAAATGTAAATATTGCCCTAAATCTTGTTCACACTCGGCCAGTAATTAAACCGACGGGATAGCGTCAATGAAACAGTTCCTATTTGACGTACAGCTGATTTCGACCACGAGATTAGTTTGGATTTGGAATCTGGAATGAGATTGCTTAGTCTGTGTTTCATAAAGTACCTACTCAACTAGCTTATTCTGAATTCTGTATTGAGTACCTATAGTTAAATAACGTAAATCAAAGAAAGAAAGAAAAAACGTTTATATGTATGTTTGTATTATAAAAAAACTGGGCAAGTGCGAGTCGGATTCGCGCGCGTTGAGGGTTCCGGATATACTTACCTATATAAATAATTCAATTCCCGAATGGAGTCTCGAAGACTTTTCCGTATCAATTTTTTTTTGTGGACGTAAAACATTCACTGTTTTCAGATTTATTCCTATACCTATGCTATAAGACCTTGCTTTATGCCAAATTGCAGGATTCTGGGTCAACGGGAAGTATCCTATGAATTTTGATTCCCTTGAGAGTGTTGAAATATACGTTTTTTTGTGACATAAACGGCCGTATCTTTAGTTTTCGTTAACTTAGTTGATTTTTCCACAGCTTCAAGGTAACGCAGACCTGAGTATATGGTTTTAATTTCAACTCGATATCTCTACGCGTTTCCGAGATAAAGGGTCTTGACAGAGCGGTCGACGGACAGCAAGTGAACCTATAAGGGTTCCGTTTTTATTCTTTTGAGGTACGGAACCCTAAAAATATTTCAAGTGAACATATTCCTGGGATAAAAAGTATCCTATGTGCTATTCTAGGACATGGTCTACCCGTGTGCCAATTTTAGTCTTTTGCGCATGAAGAAGTAACAAACATACACATACATTCACAAACTTTCAACTCTATAATATTAGTATGATGCATTTTCTACACTAAAATTATAAAAAGGTAAAGTATGTAATTTTGTTTATAGGAAGTAATTTCTGGAACTAATAAACCGATTTAGAAAATTCTTCCATCAGTATCAAGCCACATTTCATTTCATTTTGCTGTGTTAACTAGATATTACTACCAAAAATGTCACGGTAGTATTATATAAAAAAGCCGCAAAATCTCCGATTCCTAAAATACAGATCTGCGTACCTAGTTTAGGAGCTCGGGGAATTCGATAATTTCAACAATTTTGACTGATCTCTACAAAGTACTGTTTCTCTATGCTGTGTTCTGTGCTGTTTTTTATGTACAAATAAACTATTATTAATAGGTGAAACAAGGTGGACCGATGACCTGTTGAAGGTTGCGGGAATCCGATGGATGCGAGACGTACAAGACCGTTCATTGTGGCGACATTTAGGGTAGGCCTATGTCCAGCAGTGGACGTCTATCGGCTGAAATGATGATCATGACCCCAAAAATATTTGACGCGCGTCGAAGAAGACACGTGTCAACTAGTATTTTATGATAAACTGCCTACTACAATTTGCAACGAAAATAGTTTTTAGTAAATCAGCTTTCTACAAAAATCGCTTCAGTCACCAATGACGATACGAAAAGATAGAAATCGAGAGATCCGATGGAAGTTCCTTTTTCCCAATTTTTAACACTAACAAGAAACGACAATCATTCCAGCTAGCCTCAAAAAATCTTTAGAACATGCGAACGTGATTTTAACTACATCGGATTTTAAAGTCGAAAATAGTGGAGACGAAAATCCAGTTCACTTGCTTTCTAGATAGTAACGAAAGCGGATAGCAAAAAATTCCGGCGACAAATTCTAGCTTTTTGCTTATGCTAAGTTGCAGAAAGGGACAAATATTGATTCTCAAAAGAACTCCACTAATCTAATTTATAAAAAATAATTAATAATAATACATCAAATATATAAAAAATGATTTTTTAATTTTGACGTATTATTATATCATGTACTTCTGGTTATCTTAAACAGATGTCGCTTGCTGACATTAAACGACAAAATTGATAATGGCTTTCAATACACTACAGCTTCACTGACCAAACGACCATTTCATTCTTGTATCATTAACTTATTTGATCCATCTCCTTTCTAATATCGGTCTACCCAACGCACGGCGGGTATCCACCCTTACGTTTTTGAAACTTCAACGGTCTGGACTAAGCGTTTCGGTTCGTCATTTATACCACGTACATCGAAGAACTGGAACATTTTGCCTGCTACGGTCTTCCCGTCCAACTATAATTTAGGTGTCTTCAAGGCTAGAGTGAATAGGCTCTTAATTAACTAGTGCGCCTCACCATCAATAATTGCATCACTGCTTACCAACAAGCTAAGATCTCAGTCAAGCACTGGTTTATAAAAAATAAATAATAATAATAATGACTGGCAAACGTTATTCTACTGTATAATTTCTGAAAAAAAAGGAGGGTGAAGATAGGACCGTAAAAAATACGACCTCTTCTCAGACCTACCAAATATACACAAAAAATTGCATGAAAATCTGTCAAGGCCTTTCGAAGAAATTCGATAACAAACACTGTGACACGAGATTTACTTTTGGCAGAATTTGCTACAGGCCATACGCTGGCTTCTTTTTTCATTTATTTGTTTTCTAAATTTATAAAAATGATACATTATAGATGATGCAAATCATAAACTCATTAGATTTTAATTCAGTACTGCTTTCCAACATCTATACACCTGTTGTACCTATTTAAAAGGATAAACTAACTAACTGATATTTCAATGCACTGGCGAAACTACTTGGATTAGGAGCATGAAATTTTGCATGTTTCCTTTTATGACGTAGGCGAGCACTGAGAGAGGTTTTTCCAAAATTTTTCAAAATTCAGGTAGTGTGAAAGCGAAACCCGGGGCCCTGGGACGGAGGCAACGAAGGAACAGGAGTGAGTTTTTAGTCAGTAAAAGTCTGACACTATCTTCCGTTCCGCTCAAGAGCGGGATTGTTCATGAGATGATTTTCCCACCAATAACAAAAAAAACCCTAAGGGGATTAAACAGGGTTCTAAAGTTTGTACGGGGATACCTAATTGACGCGGGTGAAGCCACTGGCAGAAGCTAGTGACTCATACTTTGAAAATGTCAGCAAAAAATAAAATATACAGAATAAAAACATAAACTACAGTTTCAGCTTAATTAAAGGCACTATTCTGAATGTTTTCAGAAACAGCGATAACCTTTCGAGCATTGACTCGAGCTTTGCGTGCTCAAACTTATTTAGTTCGTAATCCTTCCACGTATACAATAAAGACAAACTGATATTCAGAATAGGTACGTTCATCGAAAGTACTTATATTTTGATATTGAAGGAAAACAAAAGGCAACGGGGAATATTCTTTGGGAATAAAATGTAAACTCAGTCTATGAAACGACAACACAATTTACTTAAAAAAATATATGTTGTTTTCTAATGTTCATGGTTACGATGTTTTCGGGAATTATTTCAAACTTATGCGTATCTGGTTATAATTAGGAAGTTAGACCAAAAGTTAGTGGGCTTAATATCCAGCAGAGGGTGATCAGGGTCGAAAAGATGATGCATTATTGCATTCTATTCCGTTGTAGGAACGAGCGTAACACTTTTTTATAATTTCTGCCCCCCTAGCCAAGTCACAATTGTTTCGTTCGAATCGAACGCCTCGAGTAGGCCACACCTCCGATTCCATGATTCTGACCACGTGACTGAGCGTTGAGGTCATCTCAACGCTCAGTCACGTGGTCATTCGGTCGGAACCAAGGAATCGGAGGCGTGGCCTTCTTGAGGCGTTCGGCGCGAACGATACGATTGTAACTGGGCTAGGGGGGCTGTTCAGTCTCTTTTCTACTCTTTCAATATTTAAAAAGAAGTTTCATGTTTCAGAATTTATTCCGATTCTCACTAATTATTTCCAACTCAGAAATGGTAACATTTGGTATATAATGTAATTATTAGGAGTTCCTACATCGGAATTGATTAAATAATTTATAGAGAGTCAAATATTTTCGTAGCTATGGTAAATCGAAGTGCTTGTGAATATTTGATATCAAATGGTCTGACAAGCCACAGACAGTAACCTAACGATTGTATATGTTCGGTTTATCGCTTCTGTCGTGGTTTCATCAGTTATTATTACGGTTTGTTTTAAACACAATTGGACATTCAAAACTCCGATCAACTGGCAACACATGAACTATTTAAAATAAATTCTAAAGTCAAAAGAGTTGGTGACCGTTGTTTAAGGCGAATAGTCCCTTGAACATCTGGCTGGAGTTAAACATTTAATTCCCGCCAGTTGCGCCCGGATAGAGCCCCGCTGATCTTTAAATCCATTTTCTTTGCGAATTATTGATTGATTTACATATGCTTTGTACATTCTAAAGAACACTTAACCAGCAATTTTTTGTGTAAACATATTTCTAAAGATCAAAGGGAAAACCAGCGAAAAAATATCACAATGCCTAATATTTTTTTAGACAAAAGTATTAATCGTACGAAAAAATGATATGTTGATAATGTAATACTTACATGAATCTATGATAAACATTTTTTTTTCAAATTTATTAACATAGCCGTTACCGAGGCTTCTGAAAGTCATTGTTTTATGGCACTGCTCGGGCGCTAGGGGCCTTAACAGTTGCCTATATTAAACAACTTAATGAATAACTGGATTAACAAGGTAATCTTGTAATCCCGGGCTGAGGGATTGTTAGATAGAGTTATTGCTGTCCTGGAACGCAAAAGGCAACTGACGGAACACGAGTGAGTTTGAATTAAAAATAGTCGCAGAGGTGAGCCTTCTAGCCACACCTAGAGTGGGAGAAGTTATTTGATGATTTCTCAAATTAAAAAAAAAGGTTCTAGTGTTTCTAGTGTTCTTGTCTGTCTGTTTGTATGTCTGTCTGTTTGTATGTCTGTCTGTCAAGACGTTTTATCTCAGGAACGCGTGAAGCTATTGAGTTGAAATTGAAACTATGTACTCAGGTCTGCAATCTTTTGAAGCTGTGAAAAAATCAAACTTATAAGTTAACGAAAACTAAAGATACGGCCGTTTATGTCGTATATTTCGACACTCTCAAGGAAATCGAAATTCATATGATACTTCCCGTTGACCTAGAATCCTGAAATTTGGCATGAAACAAGGTCTTATAAACCAAGTATAGAAAAAAAACTGATTGCGATTTAGAAAAATCTTCGTGACTCAATTCGGGAATTGAACTGTTTTCATAGGTAAGTTTGTACGGAACCCTCAGTGCACGAGTCCGATTCGCACTTGCCCGGCTTTTTTTTCATTCTGATCTATCAACTATAAAAAAAAAATTGTATTTAATTTACTTCATAAATATGATAGTCTTTAACATAAGGTATTTATCTATGGGCCTAGATGCCTGAATATATATGATTTATTATTATTACGCCATCACTGCCTACTTTTTCTTTCATATCACTCCTCACACAACTTCTCAATATATTGAAAAATAAATCGATACCGCTTGAAAAATGATAAAAGATAGTACAAAAAAGCTCAATAAGTATTTTTTTCCCTCCCACTCATTGAAATCAATCAATTAGTGGAACATGAAACAAATGAAGTCAAAGGTAATTTATACTTGTGTTAATTATTTTATTGGAATCAGCCATGTTTGTTGGAAACTTCGATAAAAACTTCGTCGAGTGTGTCTTTGGACCACATTCCTGAAAGTAATTTTAAAAATTCATTTACGAATGGCGGCTCAGCGGTTCTATTTAACTTTTACTACGAAAAGGTTTAGAAATCTTTAAAAGTACTTACTCTACACACCAGGGGCGCCGGCTTTTAGAAAACCTCATGGGTGCTCATGCTCATTCGATGGACTCGAAAAAGTGGCGAAGTGTGAGAAGAGAAACGCACACTGATAGACCGACTAATAAATAAATGTCCTACTTACATGCTGCGTACTTAATTACTAATTATCTTTGATAAAAATATAAATTTTTATCCATTATATAAAAAAAAATAAACTAGTTTTTAGTATCAAGAAATATTATAATTTATACGTAACCTAAAAGGCGATTACTGATCTGTTTCTTGATGTCTATTCTCAGAGGTGCTCGGCACCCACTGTTTATTTCTCATGGGTGCTCGAGCCCCTGAGCACCCACGGAGTCGGCGCCCCTGGTACACACATTAACTTAGAAAATTACACTATATCAATATTATCGTACACACTCACTTGTTTGTTACTTGTTCACGCTCGAACGGCTGAACGGATTTGCATAAAAGGCACACGGGTTTTTTTTTCCGATGGGAAAATCATCCAATGACATCCCTCGCTCCTGATCCTTCGTTGCCTTTTATACCAGGGTTGAGTCAGTCAGGCTTCGACCCTGCTGGTCTCCTACGGTTTGCTGACATCTCCTAGAGGCGCGCGTGGAACAGTACGCGCCGTCGACGACTTGGGCTCGGTCCGGACAGTTACCGGACGATTGGACAGCGAGCTACCCATTGCTTGCCGATCGCAAGCCCGAACCTACGGTAGCCGGAAATCGGGATCCACGCCGCGCCCTCACACGTGCATGTGCGGCCTCCTTTGCTAACATTACTGCGGCCGAAGTAAGAAGGCGACCGCCTGCCACTCCTCCTCGCTTCGGACCATGACCTATACCAAGGCCCGGAGCGAGAGATCGTGGCCGCCGATTTCCCCCACGAGGACACGGCGCTGCTCTGCCCAAGCGGGGCACACCACTACCGTGTGCTCCACCGTGTCCTCCCGGCGGTCGACACAGTGGTGACCCCCGAGCGTTACTTTCGCATGAATCCGGTGCAGGAACTTCCCGAACTGACCATGTTCGGTAAAAACCTGCGTCATGCGGAAGGTGAGGACGCCGTGAGGTGTTTCCAGACACTCCCCAAAGAGGGGACTCCTCAAAGATTTTTTCCCGGGACTATATTCCCATGGGCTAATTTCATACTTGCACTCGGCGAAGCGGCGAAAGATTTTTCCAAAATTACTTACTATATTATTATTATTCCTTGAGGGGATGAAACGGGGGTCCAAAATTTGTATAGATGAACCTACTTTTATGAGAAGACTCCTAATCGAAGCAAATTCTTAAAAAATAAATATTATTCGGTAATATCAGTATATCCCGATAATCGTCTCATATTTTAAAACAGTACCCTACTTTTCTGTTTCGCGTTACTTAAAAGATGAATTTGTTTCAAAACTTTTTCTTTTAATTCAATTATAATTGTAGCATTTTCCTTACCTGGAAAAAAATACAGTAATAAAACAGAACTTCTTTTTAAATTAAAGTTGAATAGTAATTTATGACTCTCGAAAATGCATACATTTGTTTTACCCAAAGAAAGTCTATTACTTAAATTGATATTAATGTATTTAGCAATAGTAGGTCAATGTCAAATGTTAGCAAAAACAGCTACTTAATAAATGGCGTCAAGTGAAGCGAGGCCTACGACGGTTTGCGTGACTGTACCTATTTGTGGGTCATGTTTGGAGTTCTAGGATATTTTCGGCCGTAATATATGCATAGGAGGAGCGCCGAGTGGATTGTTAACTTCTTTGTGAATACATATTCATTTAGTTAAGGAATTGATACGCACGCACCACGCACGGATGTATTTAAATAATTATCGTACAGGTTTTTGGTACGAAAGGTGTAAGCAAAGCCTTCGAAATTAATATTTAGCCTCACATAATTTTACTGACACGATGGCAAGGGGATATACCTTTCTTTTAAACGGGAAGTCATGAAATACCTTCTATCGCTCTGGGTGAACCGAAACGGCCTGTCAGATATAAGGACCTATTACACTACTCGATATTCAGACAGTCTTATTCGATGTTGCGTACGTCTAACCCTTATTACACAATAAGGGTTAGACCGGTCTTACTCGGAACAAAAAATAAGACTCTGTCTGTCTTTCTGAATATCGCGTAGTGTAATAGGCCCTTTATACTGGACTAAAACACACCTGTGTTGCTTCAGTTGCCCTGTGCGTTCCAGGGCTACGGTAGCTTTTTTAAACAATTCAGTGGCCCGGGTGGGCATCGAGCCTGCTGGGCCTATACGGTTTACTGACATCTCTTTGAGGCGTGCGTGTAACTCTTTTGAAAATTTCCGCGGAAGGGTTACGCTACACGTTATTATAGACATCACAGCTTAAAATGTTGTTAGCGAATTTTAAATATGTGAAAACCAAGGAAATGTACAAGAGAAACCCCTTAACAACAAAAAGGATCTTAATCCAGTTCCAGAGCCTTTTAAGAGCCCCGTTGAAAGTAGACGTACGAAGAAATCTAATCACAAACTTCAGGCTCAAATGTCTCTCGAGGCCCATTCTGAAAAGCGAGTGTTATATTTTTGCACAAACTTTCCAAATAATTAAGCTAGCACACTTTTGGGAGGGAATTATCTCAATAATTGCGGGCTTAGCTCTCCCCCGAGCACTCTACACAGAGTCGTAAGTCTGTATTTAGAGTACCTCTTATAAAAATACTCACGTCCGGTCTAAATCAACCTATGAAGACTGTTCTTAACTACGTCACATCACAAACTTACCAACCCATTAATTAATGATAAAATGATATTTGTTTTGCAAATAGCTTTTAAAAACCAATATAATTAAAATCAATATGTCTATTTTATATTGAATTCATGGTGGACATCCCACCTATACGCACAAAACGTTTTGGGAACACATTCATTGTGCGTACAGCTAAGGAGTGGAGTTCCTTGCCGGAATCTGTGTTTCCTGATAGCTACAATCCGGGAATCTTTAAGTCAAGAGTGAATAGGTTACTTCTAGGTAAGCGCGCTCCATCGTCGACCACATCGTCGCTTTCCATCAGGTGAGATAGCAGTCAAGCGCGAATCTATCAAGAATAAAAAAAATCTTATCTTTCATGGGTTATATAAGTTTATATAAGCAATCCTTGTCACTGTAATTTATACTCTAACGATGGCTTTATATAATGTTTTTGGATTAGAAGACCGATAGCACAGGTCATGAAATACACACACGCGCGAGACCCATTCATAGTACGGGCTCCTATCTCCCATCGTTAAACTTGTCCTTTCACTTACTGTACAAATGTCATACCTACTTATCGGAGAAAATAAATAAATATGTCTTCATCTTCCAGTTTAATAGAATGCAACCGGGTGTCACAAATGTCTGTCTGCTCATGGCAAGGACTAACAGTTTAACCTGAATCCCGAGGCACGGAGAAGACTTATGGGTATGAAATGACTTGAACGAACTGAAGTAAGCGTTGCTTAACCTCGAAGATCAACAAAACCGTTATTATTTAAACAAGCTGTTCTTATTTAGCGTCTGTTCCAAATATAGACCATTTAATTAAGGCTCATACAGTGATACAGAACGATAAAATAATCCCAATCATAAAAGAATATGAACCTTACTTCCTGGTGGTAAGGAATGTTATTGCTGATCATATATTTCAATCAGGACGCTTTTAATATCACGTGTGACATCATCAATTGATCAGTCTCGAAATAGCAGTCATTACCTAATGATTCCTCTCAATGTTACAAGACTTTGCCGTCTGTCTTTATTAAAATGTCAATGTCGTAGGGCAATGTTAATTAGGAAAACCATTATCACTTGTTCGTTTTGAACGACGAGAATCATTGCACTTTTTTGCCTGATTAATTACATTTTGATACCAACAACTAATACCATTGGTATTTGTTTTGTACTTATATTTAAAAACACGTCCAAAGATATAAGGTACAGTCAGTAAAAAGGTTTTGTGTGTAATGATTAGACCTTTAAATGAAATAAAAAAAAAACAATTCAATCATCATCATCTTCCTGCCATTGTCCCATGTTATTTGGGGTTGGCGCAACACGTTTTTTCTTCCACTCTGCCCTGTCACTCGTTATGCTATTACTAAATTCCTTTTCTTTCATATCACTCTTCACACAATCCATCTACTTGTAAACTCATAACTCTTTTAGTAACATGCGTTTCATCCCTCCTTTTCACATGACCATACCAAGACAAACGATTCCCTTTCAACTTTAAAAAAAAACAATTCAATGCAAAAAAAAAATGTACGTATAAATATAAGACAGCAAATTTATTTTGATTACGTTTCACTGAGCTTGATTGTACCAAATTCAAAATTCGTTCGGAATGGAAAATATACATAATATCCAACAAATTTAAGTGGTATTAGTTTTTGGTATTAGAACGGAATAAATCTTTAGCCTTACAGTCAGAAAATCATAACTTACTTCTTTTGATTTTTTCACCAAAAGTTGTTTGTCATGTTGCAGATGTAAAACCTCACTGAACAGTAAATAGAACTCATCTTTTATATATATAAAAGCCTCTTCTTGCGGCAGTGACAAGTAATCATTGATTTTCAATAAAATATTCGTGTCTACTCGACCTAAAATTGCTATGCTAAAAATGACGTTCCTGTTTCGAATGAATCGAATTAATGTTTGGCATACAAAACATGCATAGGTAGGTATATAAATTGAGTTCGATTTGTCGGTACCTTAACAATATAACTGAAAAAAAGAACTACGGCATTCCTAGAGGTCAGTTCACAATACCGTCCTAAGTTCATCGACCTCATGGTATCTAGAACTTCAGTTGGCTACGTCACTGCTACCTGCTCGCTATCGATCCGACGACGCCTAGGTAAACTGGAACTCCTGCAGAACTCGACTAAACGTCCTTTGACGTCGGTTATCGAAGGCTTAGGAAAAATTTATCGATACTTTGAAATTATTTTTTCCCAGCAAATAGGCGCATGCTTTAAAGGCCTTAATATTTAATAAATATTCAAATTATATTTGTGAACAGAATATCATAAATAAACATGATTATTTGAACAATAATTTGCTTTTACCAACACATTAACATTTATCTATGTTCTAAATTCAAAAACATTTCAATTTCTTATTTTTAATATTATGATATACTAGAGACCCGCCTCGGCTTCACACGGGTGCAATTCTGATCACGTCATAGTAATAAAATAATAATAATAACAATATAAAAAAAAACACTGAAAAGTGCAAAAATAACTTTAATTTCGGAAGTCGGTGTTTCTATAATAGTTTTGTCTCTTCGTTACTTAACACCGGCTTTAGAAATTAAAGTTATTTTGAATTTTTCAGTGTTTGTTTACATTACTTCAATCTTGTAAGTTGTGTTTTTTTTTGTAAAAAGTTGATTTTACACTTTTTAGGTATGACCACTAAAAAGTACCCCTCAGCCAAACTTAAATACCTTATAGTCAGAGTGCATTTCATGACAATTCTGATAATCCCAATCACGGTTAGATTACATTAATTTATTAGAGAGTTCCGGTGCCTAACTTCAGGCTTCATCATCAGATCAGTTCGATATATTCCCCCTCTTCTTTCAGTCAGTCATCGACTACACGTATAAACAAAGCAATTTTACTTGTTACGACAGCTCTGCTGTGATCCTATGAGGAGTTCTGTTCCATATCTTCGAAGTTCATGATCAGATCATAACAATATTTCTACAGGACCAACTCGGAAGCATAAACTTTCAATCAAAATTTTTTTTTTCAAAATCGGGTCACAATTGACCGAGGAATCGGTGAACATACATAAAAAACATACATTCAGCCGAACATAGAACCTCCTCCTTTTCCTCAAACATGTTTTCTTTTGAGGTTTCTCTTTAAAGAGCGACATATAATGCCATGTGACAAACATTCAACGCTCAAATCTAAGCCTGCAACGTTGAAAGTTTGACCCTGCGATTTATTAATGGTCATTGCAAAAGATATCTTTAGCGGAAATTGTAGACGTTTATATTGGAACGGTAAATCCGATGGTATTAGAATAATTTGGGGGAATCAATACATATACATCTTCTCTGGTACATATACATCCAGTGAGTATTGTGCACTCTGTTATGAAAGTTTTTAGTGATTTTAGCAACAAACGCGTGCCATTGCAAAGTTTAGGTGGATTCAGGTTTTTTAATAAAATATCAGGATAACCTACTTTCTATACCATTTTGTGAGGAGAGAGTCCAGACGGGTTCAAAGAATTTAGAAATTCTGAAGGAAAAATCTTCACTACAAAAATACAAAACATTAAAACGATCAAAATAACTTTAATTTCGGAAATCCGTGTTTCTGGTATTGTTTACTTGTTATTTAACACCGACTTCCGAAATTAGAGTTATTTTGATCGTTTTAGTGTTTTTATTTTTATTTTTTATTTCACACTTTTTGGTTTTGATGCAGTTATAGCCAGAGTGCCTATTTCTCATGACAATCCGAATGAACCCAAATACGGCTAGGATACATTGATTAATTACGGAGTTCCTGTGCCTACTTTTCAGCTCCATCAACAGATCAGTTCGATAGTACCTTATAACCAAAGTGCATCTTGTTGCGGCATCTATGGCGTCACATAAGAACTAATCCTGCATCGCGCAATTAAAGTTCTCCGCGCGTTTAGAACGTATAGAACAGCCCGAAATCATCTATTGGGCAGTTGCCCACCAGGCATAACACACGTCTGGTTACCGAGTTCGATCCGAAGTTGTCCCTCAGAGCCATAGTAACCCGACTATACGGTAGAAATTGGTAATGAATTGGCAAGAAATAAGTTGTGTCATTCGGTAAGTTTCACCGGTATTCATCAATCAAATGGGAAAGAGTACCTATCTAAGCTCGAGTCATTTGTAAAGTTACCGAAAAGGGGAGCATGCACAACCACTTCACTTTAACAAATACAAACGGGTGGCAATTGACTACATTTGTATCAATACGAAACCAAAAAGCCTTACAAGGGTAAGTACATTTATTTTCACACAGAGTCGTTTCATAACGTCAAGAAATATTTTTGCGTCCCATCACTCAATGTAGGCTTAGCACGTTTGATGTTAACTCCGGGATTGTCTTTCTTTTATTTTTGTTTATCCTGGGAATTGCGTAGAGAGTGGTTATTATGCGGTCGGAGATAATTGCAATTTTCGTATACATTTACATCATTGTCAGGGAGATTGGCCTCCATACTGGAATGCTGTTGTTGTTTTTCGGAGGCCTTTTGATGTAGTCCAATTACATTTTACGTGTTTTCTGTATTGTGCTGTGAAATTGGCAATGTTTTGCAATTTTTTTTTTTATAGGTAATCGATTATTATGACTAACTTGACTATAATGAATTTATAATGTGAGATACTTTCCTTTTAGAAAAATAGTTTCAGTTTCAGTAAAATATTGCACTTGAAATGTTTTAATCCCTTTTTGTTTATTTTTTTGAATTGAGAAATTATCAAATGACTTTTCCCTCCCTCTATGATGGAACGGGAGGGTGTATCAAAATGGCATAACACACCTTTATTCCTTTTTTTCCGGTGGGAAAATCATCTTATGACATTCCCCGTTCTTGGGCGCAGCGAGAGATAGTGTCAGACTTTTACTGACTAAAAACCCAATCCTGTTCCTTCGTTGTCTTTCGTACCAGCGCCGAGTCTTCCTTTCAGAATCAGACCCTTGGCCCCAGTAGGCTTCGACCCTGCTGGGCCCCTACATTATCCTTCATTTGCTCTTGTGCCTTCGAGGACAACGTTCGGAATCTCTTTAAAAAATTCCCGTAGCGAGCAGGCATCGTGGCCTTGAGTAGCTAATATTGTAGGTACTTATTCAGCGTCTCCTAATATCTACAGCCATTTCTTAACATAAAATGGGTCCCAAATCAGGAGTTACGAGTTTGTTATCAAAAGCAACACGATATCTTAGCTAGAATAATATGTTCTATCTACGAGTAATATACATAAATCCTAAAGCTCATACCGACCATAAAAAAATATTTCAACAAAACAAAATGTAGATAATCTTATGCGAGAAAAAATCCTTGAGGTCAATACTCTCTCAATGCGTGTCAGTTTCCTTTCATCAATAAAAATACCGCCAACAATGAAAATGTAACCGGTAACGTGAGGCGGTGGTGACCTTTTCCTGTGCCTGAAACAAAGGGTGCCCATTCTTGCGGAATAAGTTTCTGGGGCAGGTTTTCCCCATCAACTATCTTTGACAAAGGCGGGTTATAAACGGAGCACGTACAGCAAAAAATTCTTATAATGCCTACATTATCAGTTGTAGGTTGTATCTCTAGACGGGTTTATTTATACTTTTGGTATTTTTTAAAAGAGGTAGATTTTATTTTTATTAACCTACTTATAACTGGACACGCCACAATTATGGTGGTAAGTCCCTTCTTTGAGGTGTGGTTGGAAAGACCTCACGGCGTCCTCACCTTCCGCATGACGCAGGTTCTCACCGAAAACGGTAAGTTCGGGAAGTTCCTGCATCGGATTCTTGCGGAAGCGAAGCCCGGGTGTCGCCACTGTGTGGACCGCCCGGAAGACACGGTGGAGCACACGGTGGAGGTTTGCCCCACTTGGGCAGAGCAACGCCGTGTCCTCGTGGGGGCGATCTCATAGTCAGGAGCGAGGAGGAGTGGCAGGCGGTCGCCTCCTTCTGCGAAGCAGTAATGCTAGCAGGAGGCGGCCGATCGTGCGAGGCAACGGTCTTCACGCCCCAACCGCCACCGGGATTCCGATCCCGATTTTCAGCCACCGTAGGCGCGGGCTTATGGACGGCGAGCAATGGGTGGCTTGCCGTCCGACCGTCCGGTAACCGTCCGGACCGAGCCCAAGTCGTCGACGGCGCGTACTGTTCCACGCGCGCCTCAAGGAGATGTCAGTTGTGCGTAACATACAAAGATTTGTTTCTTTTACTTCTATTTAAATTAACAAGGCCATCAAAAACTTCATCTGTTTACGATCAAATCTTATACTTTCCTCGTAAACTGGATCTGTTGTGAGTGCGACCAAGCCAGTAAGTACTATCTCTGCTTATTAAAAATACGCAAAGTCAATTTGCATGCAAACTAGAATAACAAGCGACGATTCAAGATGCGGTATATTAGGCAGATATCCCCACTTATTTGATTAGATTTTAAGGATGCTTCTCGCAGATGGCAGTCTCTTATTCTCCAGACAAAGGCCAGTTAGGCTCTTGTCACCACAAGTCCCACAACGGCTTTCAAGCCCTTTTAGCTGAAGGGCCACTTAACAAATGTTTTCTCTTACAACGGAGAGCCCTCGACTCGAAACTTTTGTTTGCGTTCAGAGCTCAAACTAGATAGTCTTCATGTTAGCGAGTGTAACTGAAAATCTGTACTAATATTATAAAGCTGAAGAGTTTGTTTGATTGTTTGAACGCGCTTATCTCAGGAACTACTGGTTCGAATTGGATTGGAAAATTATTTTAGTGTGGGATAGCTCATTCGTCCCCAGGGGCGTGTTTAAAAGTCAGTTGTGCAAGCGATAAAGAGGGATGGAGCTATACACCCTATATAGCTCCATCCCTTCAGTTCAGTTTAGGTCGTAACATGGATCGCGTTGAGAGATCGTGGTAGGGCGTCAAGTCGGACGCAGAAAAGTTAATTTCCACAAGTGGAAAAGGAGTGGAAGTGGAGTGGAAGGTTTCCGGATGGTTCCTATCTTCAGTGTTGTTGACGCGTCTCTTCGCAGACCGTGTCTCACCTTCCATCTTAGGTGACGTGTTTTGTTGCATGTTTACATAGGGATCTAAAGACAGCGTCAGCGGACGCCGTTACTGTGGCCAGTCAAGGAATTAAATTTTACTTAGAAAAAGAACTGGGTAAGTACGAATCGGGCCTTGAGGGTTCCGTACAAACTTACCTATGTAAATAGTTCAATTCCGGAATGGAGTCCCGGAATTTTTTCAGAAACACAAAAAAAAAATCTGACGTTACAACAAATTTACAGTTTTCAGATTTATGCCTATACTAGAAGACCTTACTTTATGCCAAATTACAGGATTCTGGGTCAACGGGAAGTAACCCTATGAATTTTTGATTTCCTCGAGATTGCCGAAATGTAAGTTTTTTGCCATATAAACCGAAGTTTCTTTTTTTTTCATTAACTTACAAGTTTGATTTTTTTACAGCTTCAAGTGTCCACAGACCTGAGTATATGGTTTAATTTCAACTTAATACGTATATAAATTAGATATAGATATACTTATCATATATATAAATGATAAGTTCCCGAGATAAATGGTCTTGACAGTCAGACAGACGGACGGACAAAAAATTGATTCTATAAGGGTTCAGTTTTCCTTTTGACGTACGGAACCCTAAAAAAAAACTACTTTTGCCATTGACACGCTAAGAAGAAATCCATTTGTCGAGTAAGGTATAGGATTATAAACATCAAGCTACGACTAATAGGAGCGAAGCAGTAAAGTCGCGGGTAAAACCGCGGGGGACAACTAGTTACGAATATGTTTTGTTGACTTTTTATGTGCGTGACTATATTTGCTACTGTTAGTACTAAAATAAAAAGCGTAGAAATATAAAAGCAGAAAATACTAGTTCCTTGTTTGTTTATGTAAATTATGTAATAGAATGTAGGGTGAAGAAAATTGTGCGTTGTGTAGTGAATTTTAATAAATATTTCAAAGGGATATAAAAATATGACTTTTACTATCTCTTTGTTTGTTTTGTTTAATAAAACAATATTTTTGGGACGTTGGATTTTCACAAAGTTATTTTTTATTCGTAGTCTCTCTTTTATGGGGTGTTTTGTAGATATGTTTGTTTGTTTTTTGACCCAAGTCTAAATCCATTGATACCTCGAGGGTTTCGTCCCAACCGGGATAACACCGTAAGCGTGGTAAAGGGATAAGTTATAACATAGTTGGGTTCTGTTGCTATACATATTTATAAGCCTAAACTTTTTAGTTTTTTTTTCACACTAACATTATTTATAATGTTAGTGTGAAAAAAAAACTTCAACAAATACAATATTCCACAACTATCACACAACGCCGTCTAGTCCCTAGCTAAGCAGAGCTTATGTTATGAGTACTAGACAACTGATAAACATACTTAAACATTTCTACATACATACATATTATAGATAAATTACACCCAGACACAGAAAAAATGATCGTGCTCATCACACAAACATTTGTCCTGGGTGGGAATCGAAACCACAAGACCTCCGGCATAGCAGTCAGGGCCACTATAAACCACTAGACAAACAGGCAAGTCAATAAAGGTGAAAGTTTGTGAGTAAGTGTATGTCCGTTACTTCTTTACGCTCCAACAGCTGAACGGATTTCGATAAACCTTGGTGCGCGGGTAGACCATTTTCTGGAATATCACATACGAAACTTTATATTTTGGGGATATGCTTCCTTGGGATAATTTTCAATGATCACGTAGGCAAAGCCGATGGCAGCTGCTAGTCCTCAAATAAGTGAGCGACACTTTCTGTGTCAGATTTTCACTGATTAAAACTCACTTGTGTTTCTACAGATTGCGTTTTAGGGTCGCGGTGATTATTCCGAACCATCCCGCCCCCTAAGGGGCCATTTGTGTGAACCTAAAATAATATTCTATCGTATTGCAAGTATTACAAACCTATGGAAACAAAGATAAAATTAAGAAAATAAATTCTGTTTGCTTTTCGTTCCTCTCAATTTGGATTGGGTTCGGTTAGTAACACCATTCTTTGATGACCGAAGGAAGTGTGGATGGAGTATGTGAAAGATGGCATGGATGTCATGAAATGTCATGATTACTTGGGTTATGGTTACTATACTCCATTTGTTTAAGTAGCTAACAAAACGTAAACAATCTTGATACGTCATTTTATTTAAAAAAATGTATAAAATACATTCAGTCAAAAAAGTATCGGGAATGGATGATTTGTTTATGGTTCCAAATGCAAATTTTTGTTTTTTTGTAGTTGTTAGATTGGCACAACTGTTTTCCATTTTGGCGCGGAGTTTGAGTTGCATCTGTTATTTATATTAAATACAGTGCTGGTTTTAGTAATATCATATATATTGTGTATTGCGAATTTCATAATGGACAAAAATATCGAACAAAGAGTTTGTCTTAAATTTTGCATCGCCAATGGAATTTCGTGTTCGGAGTCACTGAAAATGTTACAGAAGGCTTACGGTGAATCGACTTTATCAAAAACTCGTGCTTATGAGTGGTTCAAAGCGTTCAAAAGCGGTCGAGATGTGATGGAAGATTTGCCTCACTCTGGTAGGCCGTCAACGTCTGCAACTGAAGTTAACATCGCAAAAGTGAAGAAAATAGTGACTGAAAATCCCCATTCAACTCTGAAAGAGATAGCCGCCGAACTTTCTGTATCTCACGAGTCGATCCGTACCATTTTAACTAATCATTTGGGTATGAAACATGTTGCTGCTCGGCTAGTCCCAAAAGATCTGAATTTTCTCCAAAAACTCAATCGCATGAAAGTCGCTGCGGACATGCTAGAACGAGTCAGTTCGGACCCAACATTCATGAAACGCATTGTTACTGGTGACGAGACGTGGGTTTACGAGTTTGACATGCAAACTAGTCAACAAGCTTCGGAGTGGCGCCTTCCAACTGAACCGAAACCGAAAAAACCACGCCAAAGTCGATCAAAAGTCAAAGTCATGTTGACTGTTTTCTTTGACTATCGCGGTGTTGTGCACTCTCAATTCTTACCGGAAGGTCTAACGGTAAATAAAGAATATTATTTGAGCGTTATGCGGCGTTTAAGAGAGCGAATTCGACGAAAAAGGCCAGATTTGTGGAAAGAAAATTCTTTAATTTTGCACCACGACAATGCGCCTTCGCACAAGGCTATCATTGTGAACGAATTTTTGACTAAACACTCAACAAATACCATCCAGCAACCACCATATTCACCAGATATGGCTCCTGCTGACTTTTTTCTTTTTACTAAACTCAAATTACTACTTCGTGGCACCCGTTTTCAATCGATAGAAGACATAAAGGAGAATTCGCGGCGAGAACTGAACTCAATTCCGGAAGCAGCGTTTAAAAAATGTTTTGATGAATGGATTATTCGTTGGCGCAAGTGTATCGTTTCTAAAGAAGCATACTTTGAAGGTGGTAAATTTGGATGAATAACAGACATTTTGTGTATTATTGATCTTTTCCCGGTACTTTCTTGACAGAGTAGTATATACAGAGATTATTTAAATTTAATTAATTACCAAACATCGGTATGGGTAAATAACAAATTGTAAACATTTTTAAATACATTTTTTTGAACACTTTTAGATAAAAGACATGTCAAGATTGCTGTAAGTCATCTTGGCTAACCCTACAGTGGAGTGAAGTAACAATAACAGCTCGGAAATGTATTTGTTACAGTTAACAAATATATTTACGAGTTGTGACAAATATTTGAATACTAGTCGGTGTTTAGATGATCGCCTAACGTGTACCTAATACGTAGTTCGATCAAAAAATTCTATTCAATGTTTTTTCAAAACTAAAAATTACCAATTTTTAACTTGAGCGGTGTCGTTCGATAAGCGATGACGGTTTCTGAAAGGCCGATCAACGAGCCGAGTCCCAATAAAATAGAATGATAAAGTCTAATATTAATTATTGTCTTTTGTTTTTTTTTGTGTAATATTTTTTGGGTTAGCATAGCATAGCATAGTCTGCCTTATAATGTTTCTGCTGTTGGGACTCACACCTCCTCTCTAGAGGAGAGAATGGGCCGTAATCCTCGATGCAGGCCCAGTGCGGGTCGGTGGATGTCACATGTCTTCGAATTTTTGGTTCTAGGACATGCCGGTTTCCTCACCATGTTTTCCTTCACCGTTTTGAGAGCAGTGGTGATGAAATAAATTACACAAAGTAATGCGCCTGGCTGGGTTTGAACTAGCGACCTACAACTCGTAAGTCGGGGCCGTTACCACTCGGCCACCACTGCTCCTAATTTTTTGAGTTACATTAAGTCATACTAAACAATCACATGTCCCTAATACTTAGCTGATGTCAGGGACAGCACTAGTGAAGTCCCAGTCACTCCACGGAGACAAGCTTCTCTCTTTAATGTTTTGTGATGACCTCGGCCTGTATAATGAGGGGTTAGTACCAGCGGCCACTCCAGGATGAATGTGACACATGTTGTATAGTGCTTAGCGAATAAATGCACGTTTATTTTTAGTTTTCTTAACCTTGTCACTGGAAACAGTGCATTTAGGTCTAAAATTACGGAGTCAGATAAAAGGCAATTTATTTATTAATTTATTAAATTTATTTTCTGTTTTTTGATCTATATTTTAACAACAACCTATTTTGACAAATAAACAAAAACAAAAAAGTCTGGTAAAAATAATGAAGTCGACTTTTTTTTTAGGATTCCGTACCTCAAAAGGAAAAAAACGAAAGTAAACAAAGTCTTCAGCTTTATAATAATACTTATATATTACCTATAGATAAGTTCCTTTGAATATATCGCATGTGTTACGACCATACATAATTGCTGAAACTCCAAAAATTATCTTCAGGAGAATATTCTTGCAAGACTTTTCTTTGAAAATATTATTCGTCGATTTTTTTTTTCAGATTTGTTATATCCAGTTTTAAATCTCCATGAATAAACGGGTAAGTACACTCTTTCACATCGTAGAAAGCGTTGTAATGTAATGTTATTGTTGACTACGAATATGTTCATTATGTCTACTTTTCTACTTTCAGGGTAGATCCGGATGGATGATACAACCCAGTATACTAAGCCTTGATAAATCGTTTTGTAGTACACAGGGAACAAAATGGTTTTTTTTTAGGTGTAAAAATCATCTTATGACATCTCCCGCACTTGGGCGGTGCTCAAGGGTGTGTCAGACTTTTACTGTTCCTCCGTTGCCTTTCATAGCAGGGCGGAGTTTTCCTTTCAGAAGCATTCGACCCTGCTAAGCCCTTACGGTTTGCTGACATCTCCTTGAGGCGCGTGTGGAACACTACGCAGCGTCGACGACCTGGGCTCGGTCCGGATGGTTATCGGACGGTCGGGCGGCGAGCTACCTATTGCTCGCCGTTCGCAAGCCCGCGCCTACAACTAAATGGTTTAGAGTTGTATTACGGGAAGTGCACTGAGAATAAATCTTATTTTTATTCAAAATACTTTTTAGATAAATTCTCCCAAGGGAACATAGTCCCAGTACGAAAAATTATCCTATGTGCTATTCCAGGACATATTTTACCTATGTACCAAGTACATATATCTATGTTGGAAAAAAGAAAATTTTTCATTATTTTAAAACCATCTTTCTCCACGCATTATTGCCTTTCTAATGAAACCAGTTGGGGGCACATCGGTTGAATGATTTCAAAGTCTATAACGGTCTTAGGTGAATATAGGTGGAAACATTTTTCGTGTTTCATATTAAACTAGCGACTTGCCCCAGCTTCGAACGGGTGGCTTTTCTCTACTTTAATATTCATAAATTATAGACTCATACCATCCTCATGAATCATTCTGTCTGTTAATAAAAACTGAATGAAAATCCGTTTTATAGTTTTTTAATTTGTCGCGGTAGTACAGACATACAGATGCGGTGGGGAGCTTTGTTTTATAATATGTAAGGATTTAGATAGATTTAATATTATCACTCTGACTGCTGATTTTTAACTGCATATAGTCCTCTAAGTGACCCCTGCCAGTCATTAGAATGCCATTAATGCCTTAGTAGGTACTGATATCAATAAAATCATTTTGCGGTCACTTAGCATATACACACACAAATGTAGTATATTTAAACACTGAATATTTATGTTAAAACTATTTATCACTATGGAAACGATAATTGCCACCTTGGTCGGAGAATGCTAATGGTTATTTACTAATATAAAATAAAGTTTAATAGATTAGCTGCTCACGAAGTTTGTTTTTTACTCTAGATACAAAGTGATTAATAATGAAATATTTATGATAAAAGTATATAAAAAGAGCTAAAACTGTAATCGTAGAAATTAGAATCGTCCTTCCATATTTTATTACATAAATCATAAATGTATTTACAAATTCACTTATGGGCTATATTTCACCGGGACATCAACCGTCGCGACCAGTTGCGCCGCCATAATGTCCGTAAGCTACCAAACTCGCCAGCAGGGTTGAAGCCTACTGGGGCCAAGGGTAGTGTGAAAGCGAAACCCGGGGCCCTGGGACGAAGGTAACGAAGGAACAGGAGTGGGTTTTTAGTCAGTAAAAGTCTGACACTATCTCCCGTTCCGCCCAAGAGCGGGGGATGTCATAAGATGATTTTCCCACCCAATAAAAAAAACACCATACAGAAGAAAAATCGTCTACAACGCATCAAAAGTGCATTATTTTAAATAATTTTATTTATTTATTTGAACTTCATGTACAGTAGTAGTACATAGGCGGACTTAATGCAACAAGGCATTCTCAGGCATTTTATAAAAAAAATACGTTGCCCCACACTAGGAATTACTCCTGTGTCGTGGGTGCATTCACAAACATTTAAACTCACATTATATAAAACACCCAGACCCAGAACATCTACCTGTAGGCGAAACCAATATTTCTTCCATGTGGGAATCGAAATCAATCGCTAATCGCTCGACCACTGCGCCAATAGACACTGCGTCAAGAGTGAATAGGTTACTTCTAAGTAAGCGCGCTCCATAGTCGACCGCATCGTCGCTTTCCATCGCGTCGTGAGACAGCGGTCAAGCGCGAACCTATCAAACATTAAAAAAACCGTGCCATCAAGTTGATTTCGAGAGTTGAGACATAAATACTCTTACTTTCCTTCTTTTCTTTTCTTTCCTCTCTAGTGTGATAATTATATTGTGTTGTTGAAACTTCAACGGTCCGGACTAAGCGTTTCGCTTCGTCGTTTTTACCACGTACATCGAAGGACTGGAACAAATTGCCTGCTGCGGTCTTCCCGTCCAACTATAATATAGGTGTCTTCAAGGCTAGAGTGAATAGGCTCTTAATAAACTAGTGCGCCTGACCATCAATGATTGAATCTCCGCTTACCATCAGGTGGGATCGCAGTCAAGCACTGGTTTATATCAATAAAAAAAATAAATAAAAAAATATATGTATTTATTTTTAGTATAAGGTATATATAGTATAGTATATAAGTATTTATTATTTTAATTTAAGATTTCACATTCTCTTCTTTTATTACTTCTACACACTATTGTCTAAATTTCTTCCTATTTCTCCTTTCGCAGGTCTGCTGGAAGAAATTTCTTTTAGAAATAAGCAGTACCTTTGTACAATTTTTATCAGAAAGTATTTTCTTTCGTATTTATGTGTGTGTACATAAATTATAAAATAAATAAATAAATACACACGAATCCTAATTCAAATACTCACTAGTATTTGAACAGAACAGATGGCAGAACAGTCCGCAGAACAGGTGGTCAATTGAGACTAAAGGTTTTAGAGTATGCTATCGTTAGCTTAATTGCCATGTACCGCGGGAATTTTGTAAGTTACCATGACCCTGGAATGCAAAGAGCAACTGAAATACACAGATGGGCTTTAGTCAGTAAAAATCTGACAAACCCTTTTACTCCACCCTAGACCGGGAGAAGTAATTTAAAAAATTTCTCACCTCATTAAAAAAGGTAATTGACTTTTAAAGTTAGAGGTATATTTACCTCAGTACCTAGTCTTATAGTAGAGTATACATGTGGATGGGTGGAGAGGGAGAGGGAGGCCAAAGAAAAGATGGATGGACTGTGTGAACAGTGATATGAAAGAAAAGGAAGTTAGTGATAGTATGACGGTTGACAGGATAGAATGGAAGAAAAAAACGTATTGCGCCGACCTCAAATAAGATGAGACAAGGGCAGGAAGATGATGATGAGTCTTACCTTCCCTGGAAGGAAACTACGTAATAATACAAGGCTGATTATGTTTAAAAGTAAAATATAGATTTATAAGTACCATTTTCCATATACAATGTTAAGTCATATATATTTTTGTGAAACGAGCAGACTTGACAGGACGTTATAAATTCATGAAGTTACGTCGCCTCGTTTGTCATTCACGTTGACGCGCACATTATTATATTGTACACGTTGTTTGTATCAACAAAACGAATATTATGAGATTCTCACATAAATGGGTTTCGTGACAGTCACAATTGTGGGCCGAAAATAATTGAGTTTAGGGTACCGTTTGGTATTTATGACCGATTGTGACTTGTGTTGTGTGTGTCTTGTGTCTTATTTTCATCCGTATCTGAACTGGAAAGTTCAGTTGAAAACCAGCGTCAGGCAACTGCTGCGTAGTTGTCTGGCATTATGCTGAACTGGACCTATTTGGCGTAGCCGTGAGACATATTTTTATTGTTAATTTTATTTCTCCTTATTTTTTTTTAAGTTTAATTTTAGTTTGTAAATCAATTATTTGTTGATTAATGAATCATGGTGTGCCAAATAAATATATTTTCTTTCTTTCTTTTCTTTCTTCTTGACACTTTTTATACAACTGGGCTGTCTGGACCACAGATAATAAAATTGCAGTAAAGTTGTATAGGGTTACTTTTTTAGGGCTGAAAGTACTCATCGATATGTACATGTTTCACTATAAGACCAACACTGACATAAAATAAACAGTTTTCCATACTTACACACATTTTATTGAGGGATAAAATGTTGTATACTTGGGGAACATATTTCCGAGATTAAAAATATCCTATATGCTATTCGAGCTACCCGTGTGCTAAATTACATCCAAATCTGTTTTCCAATCCAAGTGTGAAGAAGTAACAAACATAATATATACACAAACAAATTTCACCTATATAATATTTGAGTGGTTACTATGATAGTTGCTATTTTTTTCCATTTAATAGAGTTAGACAAGTAGTGAAAGTGGAAGTTGTTCATATTTATGAGAATTACCACCCCCTGTAATGTTAGCAAAGGAGGAGGTCACACGTGCAAGCGCGAGGGCGCGGCCCTCACGCCCCAGCCGCCAGAATCCCGATCCCGATTTCCGGCCATCGTAGGCGCGGGTTTGCGGACGGCTAGCAACGGGTCCAATCATCCGGTAACCGTCCGGTCCGAGCCCAAATCGTCTACGACGCGTACTGTTTCACGCGCGCCTCAAGGAGATGTCAGCAAACCGTAGGGGCCCAGCAGGGTCGAAGCCTATTGGGGCCAAGGGTCTGGTTTTGAAAGAAAGACTCGGCCTTGGTATGAAAGGCAACGAAGAAAAAGAAATGGGTTTTTAGTCAGTAAAATTCTGACACAACCTCTCGCTCCGCCCAAGAGCGGGGATGTCATTAGATGATTTTCCCACCGAAAAAAGAAATCACGCCCTGAAAGATTGCTTATGAATTTAAGGTCCGTCTTTCCAGTTTTCCAGTAAATTGTTCCGTACTGAAATAATTCTGAAGCAGGAAATCCGAAACCGTCCATTCAGGTCTCGCACTGATTAAACAAACGCCTCAATCGATCGTCGTCGTTGCAGCACAAAAATAGTTCGTAACACAGGGATGAACATGGTTATTCTATGTTATGGCTTTACATTGATTTTTTAGATAATCTGTGGCCACAAATAATCAGTTTTATTCATTGATAACGCTAGTTATTGTGGCCACAAAACAGACAAAAAAGCAGACAAAACATAACTGGCGGCGAGTGGCGGAAAGCTATGGTTTTTTAGTTTGCTGACTGTTTTTCTGTCTACGGTCTACGCTGCTTTTGTTACATTATGTGTGTGTGTCATGTCCCAAAAATACACATCCCATTCATTAGCAGTTCTATATCCGAATACGTCATCAATATTGCATACCGTTTGAGACGTATTATAATAATAATATTCCACATTATTCACACAACACCATCTAGTCCCAAACTAAGCAGAACTTGTGTTATGAGTACTAGACAACTGATAAACATACTTATATATTTCTAAAAACATACATATTATAGATAAACTACACCCAGATACAAAACAAATGATCGTGCTCATCACACAAACATTTGTTCTGGGTGGAAATCGAACCCACGACCTCCGGCATAGCAGTCAGGGCCACTAACCACTATACTAACAGGCCAGTCATTGTTTCCACGTTAGAATTCATATTTCAACGAGTAACGTGTTTTCTTAGATTTCATACAAAAATGGTGAGGTATAAATAAATACAGCGGTATAACGGAAAATACAAAACACAAAGAAATCGATAAACAAGTTATTAAGAAAAAAGAATAACGTATCTACATTTAATATGAAGTTTATCTGAACTTATAATTCTAAGTCATTCCGTAGATATTGTTACGAACGTGAGTAGTTAAATGCCGGTTTACATTTGTCCAATCAACGAATAACCAAATCACAATATACATTAGAGTTCCGTTAAGTACCGTAGAGTTCCGATAAATATACGGTGTGTTCAACTTTCGCAGCGTTCTATCGACCGCATCGTCGCTTTCCATCAGGTAAGATAGCGGTCAAGCGAGAAACTATCAAGAATAAAAAAAAACAATAACATAGTTGAAAGTAACCCGTTTTGAAAAACGGCAATTTCATAAGTAAGGACCTAATAATAAAACAAACACTGAACTTCATTCAAATAAATCTCGCCAAAAACCCCTTTGAGATTGAGTTGACATAACCTCGAAGAAGAAAAATTATTCATTTGATGAAAAACTTACTTAATAAAAAAGAATATTTCTCTTCTGATTAGTAAAACTTGTAACCAGGATGCTAAATGTTTCAAAGAAGTAAAATATTTTCCGCAGGCTTTTATTATGATTCTGTTCTTTAAAAATGTCTAGTAACTTTATTTATAAAACGTTGTATCTTCTCTATGTGCTAGCAGTACTAGCACGTACATGTTACATATGAGTTTCTGTCGCTCAGTGAACAAACCCGGCTAGCAATATATTTTGCACGCTCCAACGGCTTTACGAGATCAAATATGACGGCACGGTGTATCTAGCAACTGTTCACTGGATGCACGCTCATGTTAATGGAATATTTTATTACTGGGATATGAGAAACGTATTGTTTAATTGAAGCAGTAAACGTTACTATAAACTGGTCGTAATTGTACAGTAAAAAGACGATACAAAGGTACTTCATATTTTAAATACCAGCCCCCCTAGCCAAGTTACAACCGTATCGTTCGCGCCGAACGCCTCGAGTAGGCCACGCCTCCGATTCCTTTGTTTTGACCACGTGACTGAGCGTTGAGATGACGTGGACGTCATAACAAAAGAATCGGAAGCGTAGCCTACTCGAGGCGTTCGGCGCGAACGATACGATTGTAACTTGGCTAGGGGGGCAGCCCCTCTAGCCAAGTTTGTTTCGATTCTCTTGCGTCGAACGCCTCAAGTAGGTCACGCCTCCGATTCCTTTGTTCTGACCACGTGATTGAGCCTTGAGATGACGTCAATACTTCCCGTTGACCTAGACCCCTGAAATTTGGCATGAAGCAAGGTCTTATAGCACAAGAATAGGAATAAATCTGAAAACTAAAAATTTGTAGTTAAGTCACAAAAAAAGACTTTTTTCTTGTCTGAAAAACCTTCGAGACTTTATTCGGGAATTGAGCCATTTACACAAGTTAGTTAGTACGGAACCCTCAGTGTGCGAGTCCGACTCGCACTTGCCCAGTTTTTATTTTATTTTAAGTGAAATATATTATTAAGGACAGCACACTGAACAGCTGTTTTTAATTCAGTTAAATCCGGCTCAACGCGACGCGGTCCGGCCCATATACATAATTGTAAGAAAATAATAGCCGGTCTCAGTTCTTCGTTATTATTGTGAATTATTAAAATTCATGGTCCCCTGGCCTTAATTGTAATGTATGAGCCGGTTACTCTAATAGTGGTCGTGTTGTTCTAGGTTGAAAATATGTTCTAGGTTAAAATTACTGGTTTTCGTATACGATTTTGCGTTTATATTTCAAGTATGTTTTATGCTGATGTTTTGAGACGGACGAGCCCAGTAGGGCTGATTGATGTCTGCTGTGGCTTTTTTTGGGTTGTTCCCAAAGGTCCACGAGTTTATTGTTCTCAAAAAATGAAAGTTCGAACATTAGTTCCCAATGAGTCCACGTTATTTTAAAATATTAAATATTTTCTTGCCCTATGAGTCCATGAGAATGTTTGGCACGATCGCTTTGATAAGAGATAAATGTTTATTGTTTCTATTTCTATAAAAATCAAAATAATCGTAGTTATTAACTATTTCTTTTTCCCAAGGCTTACAAACTGATTAAGACAGACAAGAAATGGTTTTTACTAACTGTACTTTGGACAAATCTTGTGGAGCCGTTGGGAATTGATGTAGAAATATTTAAAACAAGTTTTCTTTTTTTGTCATGGACTCGTTGGAAACTGAAGAACAATATAATCATGGGCCCATGGGAACAATCCTTTTTTTAAGGTGGGAAATCATCTAATGACTTTTCTCGCTCTTTGGCGGAGCGAGAGGACGTATCAGACTTTTACTGACTAAAACCACTCTTATGCTCCTTCCGTCGTCCTTTGCGCTGTAGGACCACGAGTATCATTTCCGTACTTGTCCCCATGGCTATAGGCGTCCAGTACACGGTCATGCAAGCGTCAATCAATTCCATCAATCATGAATGATGTTTGAATGACGGAACTTTATCGCCATTAATTTTTCGTCATGCAATCATCGCATTAGACTTTCGTCAATTAAAAATTGACTGTGGCAAAACTGACATTAAAACCTTTTTTTTTTTTTTTTTTTTTAATTGATATAAACCAGTGCTTGACTGCGATCCACCTTTCGTGTAATGGACGCCTTAATGTCTGCTAAAGCTGAGGGATTATTTAAATGAGTTACCGTGACCCTGAAAAAAGGGCAGCTGAAGCAAAACGACGAAAAGAGACTAGGAAAACCGAATTTTCCAGTATTTGGCTAGTGGAAGTAAGGTAGGCCGTCGCTATCGCTTAATAATAAAATACAGCCCCCCCCTAGCCAAGTTACGACCGATTCTTTTGTTCTGACCACGTGACTGAGCGTTGAGATGACATACTACATATATAGATAACATTAGGTAAGTCACTGATCACGGTTGCGGGTTAAGCCTGGCTAGGGACGGCGTAAGACGACAGGTCGGAAGCAGAAAGGGGAGGTGTTAGCCCAACAGTGGAACACAAATTAGACCATAAAAATTGAAGGTGTACCTACCTTCATGTGTACGTGTATTTCACGGCTTGGTGGTAATTATTATATCTCGCTGAAAATACAGTATTTATTTCAATAGGCAGGTATTTCAAGATAATTATACGTCGAAACTTTTTGTACAGTAATACCCAGGACATTCGTAAAGTCACACCTATATATAGCCATAACATCAAACCAATCTTTTACTCAACGTCGTTCAACCACAGTTCGTGATGTATGTACAAAAAAATCTGTCTCTAAAAGTGAAAGCTGTCTGCAATAAGACAGACGTTACGATGTTACCCCGCCTTTAAAAGGGAGGGTAGGAGAAAACCACAGAGCAAGGAATCGCCGTGAGCGGCACGGAGAGAATCGAAGGACCGAGGTTTACGTTTGCAAAGGGTGTTGATTTCCCTACAGCTCTCCTGGAGCAGGGTAATCGCATCATAGGGAGTGACGGCGGTGACGACACCTACTGCGGCCGTGGATTCGCTTCTTTAAAGGAAATCCGGGGTCCTAGAACGCACGTCAAAAAAGGAACATAGGAATAGGTTTTAGTCAGCAAAAGTCAGACAAGCCCTCGCGCTTCACCCTAGACTGGGAGAAGTCATTAGATGATAACCCATCTAAAAAAAAATCTGAGATATCGAATCTTAGAAATGCGGGAGGATTCGTGTCGAGTGGCTGTAGCGATTGAAAATTGACAAAGAATCGCTTGGTAAGGCGATTCATGAATTGGTGGGTAGTGGAGAGTTCGAGATTTAAGTGTAGATTTTCGTTACAGATTAAATATTGGGGTTTGGGAGCCCATTTTGCAGAGAAGACGGTTTTAGGGCATCTGCATCTTACGGAGTTTTGTAAATCGAATGAGAATAATAAAAATAATTAAATTTAAACAGAATAAAAAGGAATAAAAGAAAGCAACAATTTCTCCGAGCGACCACTAACAAGCAAATTTCGTATGGAAAGTGTTGACAATAATAAACCGTCTCTAGCGTGTCCTGGTCCATCTAGTCATCTCCTGACTCTGTCGAAGAAACCATGGATAATGTTTCCGTAGGAAGCTAATGTATCCGGATTCACAGCAAAATATCTTCAAAGCCATTTTATTAGCAGAAAGTTCTTTAAACTTTATTGTTTTAAATTATCATTTTACTTTCTTGTTTACTTATATACTCTGTTCGCGACAGCATTAGACAGAAGTTAAAAGAGGTTGTTTTAGAGTACACTTTGTAATTTAAGTATATTGTGTTTTATTACAGTTAAGTTTGATGCTGGATTTATTACTATCAACTTATATACCAACTGTTATACTTAAGTGAATTCATTTGAACTATCCATCTTCTGAATTTATGGTGCTTTTAATTAAATAAATTATTTAGTTTTTTCTTATACTACTAGTGTCCATGTTAAAAACCTAAAAGAAGCAGGGGTTGTCAGTACCTGGAACGTTTTTCATTATACCCAGCAATTAGTACCAGGCTATTACTTATTTCTATTTGTTTGAATGTTAAATGATTATCTTGTTGTCTTGTATTTTGTACGTACAATTCATATGTTTTGTAAGGAGAAAACTTCTTATTAACCATGTAAAAAAAATGTAAAATTGTTTGGAATAAAGTTGTTTAATTTAAAAAAAAAATCATTTCATTTACTTAAGTGTTTAGTACTTGCCTTATAATGATTAAATTTATCTGAGTAGGTAATGTTAAAATTTTATATTAAAACCATTATTTATTAAAATTGATTAAATTTGTCTCGAAAAATAAATGTTGTGCACCCCTGTTTCTATGAACCTTTTTGGTCTAATGCAGAAGTGAATGGAGTATCTATAACATTAGAACATTATCAATTATAGTCATTAGGAATTATATCATTACTAATTAACTACAGGCCTCTTCACAAGAAGAGAATTCAAGATTGCGGATAACATGTTACGAATTAGTAAGATTGGTTTTAGCTGCCACCTTTTTTTTCGGTGGAAAATTATGAAATAACTTATTCCGCTTCGACTGGAGCCAATGGGAGTGTCTTTTATTAACTAAAATCCATCTGCGTTCCTTTAGTTGCCTTTTGCGTTCCAGGGCCGCGGTAACATCGAACAGTCCCCAACCCTGATAGATTTGGCTGCCATCTGAGTCTTGGACACGCCATAATCATGTCGGCTAGTCCTCTCTTTGAGGAGTGGCTACAGAGGCGCCACGGCGTTCTAACTTTCCGCCTGACGCAGGTCCTCACTGCACATGCGTGTATCGGGGATCGCCTGGAGGAGACGGTGGAGCATACGGTGGAAGTCTGCTTTTGCCGAACGCCTTCCCGGCCGCGGGTTTGTGGAAGGCAAGGAAGGGGTATCGCGAAAATCGAGTCGATACTACGTTGTGTTCTACTAGGGTCAATGCCTGCTATAGCTGCGAGAGTGAATAGGTTACTTCTAGCTAAGCGTGCTCCATCGTCGACTGCATCGTCGCTTTACATCAGCCCCCCTAGCCAAGTTACGATCGTTTCGTCGAACGCTTCGAGTAGGTCACGCCTCCGATTACTTTGTTCTGACGTCATCTCAACGCTCAGTCACGTGGTCAGAACAAAGGAATCGGAAGCGTAGCCTACTCGAGGAGTTCGACACAAACGAAACGATCGTAACTTGGCTAGCGGGAGGTGAGATAGCGGTCAAGCGCGAATCTATCAAGAATAGAAAAAATGTTTGAAATAGTTACCGTGGCCGTGGAACGTATATGGCAATTGAAGGAACATAGGTGGGTTTTCGATAAAAGTCCCTCACTCCCTCTCGCCCCACACAGAGCGTGAGGAATCATTATTTTGATGGTTTTTTTTTGCAAGAAATACAGACGTTCGATTATCATCATCATTTCAGCCGATAGACGTCCACTGCTGGACATAGGCCTCCCCTAAATGTCGCCACAATGAACGGTCCTGTGCGTCACGCATCCATCGGATTTCCGCAACCTTCAACTTCGTTCGATTATGCTGTAAATTATTATGTTACTTTCTTGTTAGTCTATTTTTTTTGTGTTTGTGTGTTCGTCTTTTGTCTGCGAGAGCTTACTGACCGTCTACTCATTAACGAGTTACCTAGTTAACTCACTAATGAGCGCTGGTACTCTGCTACTCCTAGTCTAATGCTCCAACTTGCTAACAAGTTCCTAATGGGATCTTTTAATAGATTATTGCAAAGTTTCAAGCGTTGAAGAAAATTAAGTTACTTTAAAATGGACAGCTGGCGTAAATATTGTAAATGTTGGTTTTAGAATGAATATTTGAATTTACATTTTTTTTTATACATGTGTTTCGTCAATTGTGTCTAACGTAAATAAGCTAGGGATTCTGGCATGAATATTAACCTAATAAGATAAAACTGTGACGTAGTGACTGTGCCAAGTCTTTTTTTTGTGGAATATCATCAAATAACTCCTTTCGCTTTCACTCCAGAGAGGGAATATCAGATTTTTACTGACTAAAGTGCACTTGTGTTTCTTCAGTCCCTTTACATGTCAGAGCCGCTAAACTTCTTTAAATTGTCACCACAACTCTGGCACTGTTCAAAACCTGTTAGTGATAATAATAAAGAGAAATTTTGTTGCTGTTTATAACAGGGATCTAGAAAGAAGTTTGAGCTTATATCATATCAAAAAAGCGGTAAATATAGAGTAAAAACAACAGTAAAAATCTCAAAAAAAAATATGTTCGATTCCCGGGTCGAGTCTCTAAGATTTTTTGAATTTTGAAAAAGTATCTAATCCTTTTGTGACGTAACTAAAAAACCGCAACGGTTAACGGGAAATACCTTTAAATAGGTTTTGATTTCTTTGCGCGTATATGCGCCTAAAAGGAGCATAAACTTCGATTGTTTCTTTGCTTGAAGGGGTAGCAGACTTGAGAATCTGATTTTAATTTCAGCTTAATCATTTTATTTTATTTTATTGGGGAAAAGAAACAGTTACATGCTAGAGAAAATACAAAAAAAATCTTAAAACTAGATGCACAAACATTCAACCCACTCCAATGTCCACATCTTGACATTTGAATAAAATAAGTGACTGTGGTAAGATTTTTCAGAATACAGTGCCTTCTGCGAAAGCCTCGTGTATAACAAATAATTCCACACGTTCCTGAGAAAAACGTCTTGACAGACAGACAACAAGTTGATCCTATCAGGGTTTCGCTTTTGCCGCTTGTGCTAAAAAAGCACCAAAGGCATGAAAAATCAAACTTCACAGCAACTAAAAAAGACGTCGATCATTCCTTATTATTTCTACGAACGTGTTTTCACGTTTCTGGTCCCTATTTACCTGAGAGATTTCGGTTTCCCTCAGTATTCGCCGTTATTATTTCTCTGTTCACGTGAATAGCCGTGGTTTTCCACTTGACGTAATCCCTGAGAATCTTACGACGCCCTAGGGGTGAGACTTACCTTGCTGTAATGAAATTATACAAGTTTCTTTTTGTGCATTTGTGTTTTCAATGTGAGCGATATATCTATTATTATTGACGGTTTATATTCAATGAGGTTGAATGTAAAACATTTTAATAATAATGTATTTATGACATATAAACGCACAGCCGAAACTACTGGGATTAGGAGCGTGAAATTTTGCACAAAGTTTTCTTTTATGACGAAGGTGAGCACTAAGAAAGGATTTTCCAAAATTCACTCCCTAAGGGGATGAAGCGGGGGCCAAAGTTTGTATGGAGAATCCTATATTCACGCGAGTGAATCCGCGGGCAGAAGCTAGTCTATACATATAAAAATGAATAGCTGTTCGTTAGTGTCGCTAAAACTCGAGAACAGCTGGACCGATATGGCTAACTTTGATCTTGAAATATTCGTGACAGTCCAGGGAAGGATTAAATGGAGAGAAAAAATTAAAAAAAAACACGAAAAAGAAATAAGAATACAACGCCATCTCTAATTATAAATGTCATCATAAAATGAATTATGCAGTTCTGGTAATGTCAGTAGATGGCGTTATCCTTAATATTAGGAAGTACGAAGTTCGCCGGGTCAGCTAGTGGTTGATAATATACAATTTTTAAGGTCGAATAAAAATGAAATAATAATGTGACAATAAATATAAATACGGCACGGCACGGATGCGAGCGCGGAACGGCTAGCGCAGTAGTTGAGCGATTGTCTGCTGCGCTGTGTGCCGTTGGTTCGATTCCTGCAAGGAATAAATATTTATATGGCCTTCAGATAGGTGTTCAGGGTTTGGGTATCTTTTATATGTGAGTTTACATGTTTGTGAACACAGCCACTATAAAGCTTCAAAGCTCGTTCGAAAAAATGGCTTATCGAGCAAGCTTTTTATTCTTTTGACGAATTTATAATTTAATTTAAATTAACTTTGACGCGAATATTAATATTATTATTGGACTGAAAATTATTGTGACTTTTAATAGGATTTTTTTTTTGTACAATTTTAATTTGTAATTTGACTTCGATTTATTTGTTTTTCTTGTATTCTCTTTTATTTGTTTGACATTTTTTATTATTTGACATTGTTATGTAATCATTTGGTGACTACGTATTATTTAACATTCTGTATATGACTTGTAAGAATCCCTTACCAATAAATTACTATGACTATGACTATACAGGAGTTATTCTAGGAATAAATAAAAAATTTAAAAAAAACAAATTTAGGCAAAGTTTTATAAAAAAAAAGAGAAAGAGATAGTATTGTTTAAAGTGCTCTGAACTACACTATTTTATTTTTCAGTATTCATGTGCTCTTATAGTTATTATGTTGACCTAATATTCTTTTCCTTTGGCACATAGGTAGATCATATCAAGAAATAGGAGGTCTTATTTTGCAGTAAGTCATAGTCACAGGTAATAGTTACCTTGAGAAAATTATCCACTTTTACGCGGGCATAGACGGCGGGCGGCGGGTTTTTTGACTGGCCTGTTGGTCTAGTGGTTAGTGGCCCTGACTGCTATGCCAGAGGTCGTGGGTTCGATTCCCACTCAGGACAAGTGTTTGTGTGATGAGCACGATCATTTGTTCTGTGTCTGGGTGTAATTTATCTATAATATGTATTTATTTAGAAATATATAAGTATGTTTATGAGTTGTCTAGTACTCATAACACAAGCTCTGCTTAGCTTGAGACTAGATGGCGTTGTGTGATGGTTGTGGAATATTATTATTATTACTATTATAGCTAGTTAACCAACAATGTGATAAATGTGAAAACAAACTATAAAATCTACTACACCACTTTATGAAAACCCCTCATCGCGTATAATGAAATCAGAACGTTTCCCCCCCAGGAATACCTATAGCAAGTCTTCATATTCGCGTCGACGTACATTCATCACGAAAGGTTGCGATCTTTCTGCTATCCACCCCAACTATATCCGCTCATCCTTGTAAAAAGACCCATCCATCACAAACAACTAGATTCGTCATTATTTATAAGTAGATGTCTTGCAAATAGTTGTTGATGGAGTATGTTTTGTCAGAAGAAGTTTCTTTTACCATCCATGTCCCGATCTATCAATTCTGAGCTTAGTAGGAAATTGTTTACCACAAAGTTATTTTGTTTTGTTCACTTTTACTTACAATGTAAATACGAATGAGTACTAAGGCCTGAGATGTTCGAAAAATATGTAGATAAATCAGGTGCCGAAGATGTTAAACAATAAAATTTGTAATTATAGGTGTTTTTGATTTGTTATTTATGAAAATCGAGCTGAAATAATGTGCGCCCCACTCTTTCAGCTGATGTTCGAGTTTAATCTTTATCGTCATTAAGTAGCAGATGAATGAATATATTTTTTACTAGCTTTTGCCCGCGATTTCGTCCGCGTAGAAGTCGAAAATGATTTTATTAGGTTTTTTGAAATACGAAAATATGAAATATTATTTATTATCATCGTCGTGTGTGATAGTCCATTGAACTGTATGGCGAGCGATATTGTATCTTAAGATAAAATATTACCGTATCTTAGCCGTGTGCAGCGCTCCTTAGTAAACTCCACTGCGGGTGACGTAACCTACGACAAACTTATAATTTGCGGTTGGTACAGTAATTGGTCTAGGGATCTAACCGAAAAATTAAGTTTGTTTTTTATTGTATATACTTTTCCGGGATAAAAAGTAGTGTGGTGCCCAGGATATTAAAGAATAATTATACCAAGTTCCATCGTAATCGAACCGGTAGTTTTTGCGTGATGCTTGAACAAACAGACAGACAAAAAAATTTTTAATCACATAGATTTTAATCATATAGATATAGATTATACGGGATCTCGTAATATTACGTAAATACGTCTCTTATTTTCCATTTTCATTGTAAATCATTTCTCTCATTTCCTAACCTATCAAACACAAGACTATGTCATAGCATCGTATCATCCAATATGCTTAGTGATACAGCAATCGCGTCTCGACCTCACGAGCGCCTCTCTATTGAACCTCCATTGTATCGACACTCAGCGCCGACACGGATACATCAGCTAAGCGGATACATCAGGCAGATTGCTTACCGCTTACCGAGGCGACGCGACGGGGAATCTCTAGTAGACTTTGTTTTTGAGTGTACAAGATTGCGTTTGTGGCAATATACACAGTAGGAAATACCTATTCATGCAATTTTTAAATTTGGTAATTTAAATAATTTTTAGCTTAAATAAACAATTATGAAAGAATTTTTGAAATATCGTTATCAACGAAGTTATAAAGCTTCGAAGCTGCTAATAATAAAGAGAAGTCAGTCAGTTTCACGTTAAAGTACATCACGCCCGTACTTAGAAAAGACGTCCTGGCCAGAGACAGATATATTTGCCATAATGTTTTACATCTCGTATTCTATTTCTGTATATTTTTGATAAACTAGGGTTAGATAGCAAATATTTTTCATGCAAATTTATGTTTTAAGAAAATAACTAAATATATGTACATAAATAAATGACTTTAAGATTAACTAACTAAGAATATTTATAACTTTGTGTATATGTTGTGCCCAGATCTTAGAAATTAATCACTTCATGAAATGGCCAAGTAAAACTGGCTAGATCGTTTTAAACGTTAAAGTTTAATGATATTTCAATACTCGTTTAGCCTACTTTCTTTACACCTTTTATTAACATAGAAATCCTACATCAATGATATGGCCAAACGAGCATTGACACGTCATCAAATGTTAATGTTTAAACGATCTGGCCAGTTTTAGTTGGCCATAACATGAAATGATCAATTCTAAGATATATTCGAAAACTATATAGAATATATAAATATAGTCGGGCATTCACAACATGAGTATGTTTGATCTATTATAGGTAAAAGCCAGTCCTTTTTACCTTTGACAGAGGATAAGCATTGCGATACAGCGAGCGTGGCATTGCCGCCAGGCATTTGGCCAGATTACCAGTCGACAACGATGTTGAGTAATTTTTACACGCCATATTTTTTATTGTTTTTTAATTTGGTTCATACTTTTATTTTTATGTATTACATTTAATTATGTTAATATTGTTTCTTTTGTCTTGAAAAAATTTTTTTAATAGTTTCAATCACAATTAATTTAATCGGAAAACGTTCTTTATCAGCTTGAATATTTTCATAAAATGCTTCCGATTCCGAAGTGGTTCTATACTTGAAACAAAATTTTGATTAAAACAATTTAAAATGAAAACTCAGATATTTGTACAATTATATTCGAATTCCCTCAATTTTTCCCGATGCGGTTTATTATCAAGAGTTCAGTTTGCGGCAGTTTTACTGATTTTCCTGCCGCATGGACATCAACCCTTGGGGAAATCATCGTAACCCGCAGTTTTCAATGTGCCGGATCTACCTGATATGATTAAACGTCTGACACTTTTGGTGGTGATGTTGGGGGACTATTTTTGGTTGAGTGCCAAACTGCCCAGCAAGTTGTTCGTTTTTATATTACAAAAAAGCGTATTGAAATTAAGTACTTATTGGAAGTTTATTCCAAACACAAATCAGTGAAAATATTAATATACGTGACATAAAATAAAATGCGTTAATTACACTGAGGGCAAGTTTTTGTTCCGTTGCTAAGTCCACAAATTTAAAATAGTAATTGTTCAATTTTGACAAAATGCGTTGTTCAATCAATTCAAATTAAACCGTTCGCTTGACCTTGGTAAAATGCAAGTCTTTATCAAGAAAGAAAAAGAAAGTAATATACCTACTTTAGTATAATTTAACGATAAAGGGCCTATTACACTACTCGATATTCAGACCGTCTTAGTCGATGTCGCGTAGTGTAATAAGGATTGGACCGGTCTTACTCGGAACAAAAAATAAGATAGTCTGAATATCGTGTTCTGAATATCACGTAGTGTAATAGGCCCTTTAGTTACAATTTTAACTATTGGACGATATATCTACGGATCAAAAAACTAGCCATAAGCAAGCTAACATACTAATAAGCATAGCTATACCAATTCCTGAGTGTTAAAAGGACGTGCTATGTCACAGATAATGGATTTAAAAAATAATTTAGCCGGTGGCGCCGCCCTCTAATATTGTTTACGGTTTGTTTATTACTATGATTTTCATTGTTATATTTTATAAAAGTAAAAAATAAGTACTTATGTTTGCAGCAGCGCGTACAGATGACTTCTTTGCGATCATAAGAAAAAGATCTCCGTCATTACTCCATCGAATGCGAGGCAGCAACAACGCCAATAATATTCTTCTGAGCATTGTTGCCCGCAAGACTGAGGGCCACCTAATGGGGCAGCTGTGTTCATGCTTGTACTGTTGGTAGGTGTCTCCGGGACGAATTTATAGGTAACTTACCTGAAACAAAGAAAAATAAATAAATAAGCAGAATTTAAAATATAACCACCAATTTTTTTGGACTATGTGTAAAAAGTACCAAAAAACACCAGAATTACAAATAAAATACGTGTATTTTTAAAAAATATTTTGATTTTATTATTATTATAGAGCTTGGTATGATAAATGATATTTATTTTGTAAGTAGGTTTAAAAAAACACTTTTACACGTCAGATAGACCGAACTGTTGTTGCCGGGCCGTATACCTATCTTTAGGTATCTTTGAATAGCAGGCGAGATAAAAAGAGTTCGGAATAAAAAGTGGTCAATGTCATATTCCAAACATGGTGTAGGTAATCGTCTGCCTAATTTCATTCAACTAGGTTCAGCCGACGATCCCCGACCACCGATTGCCGAGGACTTTGTAACTTGTCTTAGTTTAGACTAGTCGCGGGAGTTCGATAGATGCGAGATGCGCAGGACCTGCCCCCTATCCAAGTTACGATCGTTCCGTTTGCTTCGAACGCCTCGAGTAGGCCACGCCTTCGATTCCTTTGTTCTGACCACGTGACGAGATGAAGTCAGAACAAAGGAATTGGACGCATGGCCTACTCAAGGCGTTCGGCGCAAACGAAACAATCGTGACTTGGCTAGGGGGGCTGGTGTTGTGATGACACTTAGGGAAGGCCTATGTCTAGCAGTGGACGTCGTTCGGCTGAAATGATGATGAGTCATCGGCTGAACGTAAGTTTAACCGTTAAACCACACAGATAGACAGGGTTTTACATAGGTAATTTTAATGATTACTTATTTTGACTATTTTAATTATATAACAGGAAAACTAAAATATTAACGTTATCTGCGGAATTAACAAATAGGTATCCCGTTATTTAGGTATTGATCAAAACAGCTTTTAAATATAACCCTTCTTCGAATAATCAAGTTTTTACAAAGCTACATTGTAATATCTACAACACCGGTTTTATTCGGAGTACAATGTTAAAATGGGATGAAAAGCGAGTGGAATGTTCCCATACAAAATAGATACAGAAGGCCAATTTTTGTCAAATGGTTGTATTGCAGAGCAGTGGTAGCTCGGTGGTAATGGCCCGGCTTGCAAAATATAGAATATGCATGTAATTTTTATTTGCTAAATTAAATACTTCTTAGCTCTGATAAACTAATATGAAAAAAAAAATCTTTATTGAATACCAAGTTATAAAACTTTCAACTTGTTATTCTAGAAATCCGACGTCATGGTCTTTGACATCAAACGTCAAGACGTCCGTAGATATGTACGGCCGCCATAGAAAATGGCGTCTTGGCGAAAAAGATTTTTTATATTATTTCGAGATAAAAACAGGAGTACCTAGGTATAATTAAGTCTGACACATTACACACATTACTTACTAATTAAATAAAATCTATCCGCATATTTTAATAAACTTATAACCTGACACTGACAGCTATCCTGGACCATCTACTTTAAACGCGACTAGGCATACGTCTATCTCTTTCACACCTAGGTTAGTGACTGTCGACCTAAGCAATGTGAGAGCGAGGCAGAATGACCCTTCTGTCGCACCATACATCACGTTCCTGTTTTCATTTATTTTAAAAAGTTATGCGCGTTGGGAAAGCCTTTTAGCGGAAATGGGTTTGGATCGTCCGCGATTTACTCAGATACTGTACACTTTGAAACAAACATTGACCTCTTTGGAAAAACAAAGGTTAAAAATAAAGTTTTTAGCGGTGGGTGGATTGTGGACTTGTGGAATGGCGCCGTAAAAAGTATTACAGGAAACATAAAAACTTTTAAATTTACTGTATAGTACGTTGTAAGTTTGTAGTTTTGAATTTTATTGCTATTTACATAAGTACATGCTTATGAAAGTTGTGTGCTTTAATCGGCTGTCTAAAGAAATCACGTTTACCTACACAAACATAGCCCTTGTTTATTAGGGGTTTTGGATGTTAAATTAATAGGAAGTTCTATCTAGCATTAAAAACATTCAAAGCCAGCTGAAGAAAACCGTTTTTGTTCGTCCTCGCAATTTTTTACCAAAACTCTCTGTCTGGGGCAATCTCTCGTATATTAAAATAAATTAATAATATTTAAACGTTTAAAACTTATAAGATGTAACTGGAATAATGCACACCCTTATCCAAATAGAAAAATGTTCGTAGGCAGTGTTTTTTTTCTTAAATTAGGTAGTTATCAAAATATCAGGCAAATAATATGGTATTGGTCTATGCACGCACACACAAGTTACGCAGTCAAGATATATCAAGAACTTTGCTGACTTGGCGAACTTCGTACCGCCTAACAGTCAATGAATGTTGTGTTAGCTAAACTGTCAAAACATAACGCCATCTACTGGTATTACCATAACAGCGTAATTCATTTTAAAATGACAATTTAATTTATTAAACCCCGAGCGAACGCCAGCGTTAGCTTGGTCATTCATTGTGGTTCAGGTCTTTCTATTATGTCTCTAATTACGCTACTCAAAAGGTTAATTAGAGATGGTGTTGTATTCGATTTTTTTTCCGTAAGTTTTTCCATATTTTCTAACCCGTTTAAACCACGGTGAACTATCACAAATATTTCAAGACCAAAATTACCCAAATCGGTCCGGCCGTTCTCATTTATTTTTATATATTTCTATATATCATCATCATCAGGTATCAAGAATTTATTAAAATAGGTATCTAGTTCTTTTTCACCAAAAATAATCAAGAACTATTTAAGGAAAAAAAAAATTACTCTAAAAATAGCTCTAAATGGATTTAATAGTTAATTCTGAAGATACTATTTTCAGGATGTGCGTTTATTACACGACTGCCCAAAAAAAGGGACAGTTATGTTTTTTTTTGTTACAAGTTGTAAATTCTTTTTTAATTAAATGAAATATCAGAAAGACCCATTAGCCTTAACGTCTTCAACAAACTGCGTTCCTAAGTACTCTGCACCATATATATCTTAAGTTACTTTCCTTATAACGCCGGAAGCCATTTATCTAGCTGCTCCATTTTTTATCTTATTCCAGTATAAAGTTCCCCCAGGCGAGCTAAGAGCGCTCGGACAGATGGACTCTCTCGTGTGCTGTTTTATGAATTAAAAATAGAATAAAGATACAGCAGCTGTGCGCTGTGTAACCACAAAATATAAAGAGACAAAAGGTGTATGTTTTAGCGAGATTAATAGCGTAGAACAAGAATGTTTATTCTCACAAACATGTCTATGTGAAGTACCCACGTGGGCGCAATATATCTTTTTGACTTACTTTTGCTTACAACTTCTTTCGTGTAGACGTGGAAGCAAGTTTAAAAGTAGCCTATGCCGTGGGATTCTAGCTTACTTAGTATTGTCATCAAAATCGATTTAGTGTAACCGTGAAAGCATAACAGATAGTCAGTTACTTTCACATTAATTACAATATTAGTATGAATTTTGTTAAATATTAGGAATACTTTGGTGCTTTTTCAAGATATAACTGAACACACATATGAAGAAAGATGAATACAATTTGCAATATTTTTTCCGATGAATAGTTAAAACCTGAATATGAACTACTGAACTAGTTTCGGGGGATGTGCATCGGAATTGTACAATTTAATGCCTCCAAACTCGTTCCATCATCAGACTACAAGATGACGTGGGATGTTCACCATGTACCGGCGATGTATCACCGGTACATGGTAAACATCCCATCCCACCCATACGTATAAAAAGTTTTGGGTAAGTACACATTTATGTGCATACGTGTACACACACTTTGAGAAACTAAAAAACTAACTTCTAAGATATAAATATTTTTATTAAATCTTTTCAAAGAACTCTCCGTCAGCCTCTATACAAAGTTTCATGCGTCTGAACCAATTTTCGAAACACTTTTTCCAGTTCGCCGCAGACACCTCTTCCACGGCCTTCTCGAATGCCGTCTTCCAGCGATGAAAACTTTATTCCTTTCAGCTGATTTTTTATTTTTGGAAATAAAAAGAAGTCACACGGTGCCAGATCAGGACTATAAGGAGGCTGCCCCTAGACTAACTCGTTTTGAGCGCTGAGTGTGCGGGCGCGTTATCATGGTGAAGCAGTACCCCGCGGAGGCCGGTGTTTGGTCCCTTGTTGCTCATTGCAGACAAAACTTCTAGCATGCATTTTGTATTATACCATTCGGCGTTGATGCTGCTTTTGGTTTCGTAATAGAATTGAAATCAAATACCCCGTCAAAGTGAAGAAACTAGCGATCAAAATTTTCACTTCGCTTCTCGATCGCTTCACTTTCGTAGGCGTTGGTTCATTTTGAAACAGCCAAACTGTCGACTGACGCTTTGTTTCTGGATCGTATTGATAAATCCAGGATTCGTCACCTGTCATAATGTCGTGAACGCGCCGAGACGAGCCTGCTTCAAATTTTTTAATCATATCATATCTCATATCTCTTCGTATGTAATTCGCCTGTTTTATGTTTTTTTTTTTCTACCAGCACATGTTCTTCCGTAACAGCCGTCGTAGGACGACCACTCCTTTGTTCATTCCCCAAAGTAAGGCGACCGCGCTTGAACTCGCTCGCTATACCAGCGGTAGATGGTTGCTTTTGAAGGTCCTTCATCCATAAAAGTAATTTGAAGTCGATCAAATGACTCATCAGGTTTTAGGCCACATTTAAAATCGTAGAAAATCATCGCATGAAAATGTTCTCGGTGCAGATCCATTTTTAAATGAGACACGATAATTTAATTTGGCTTTCGAAAAAGTGTGGAGGGAAATTCAAAAGTCGAACAATATTATATTTACTTTCAAATAACTAAAGTTTTCAAAATAATTACAAGTGGCCAGTGCCTTATACATAAAAACTTTTTTTCGCAAAACTTTCCTGCCTGGTACAGCATTTTTTTACTTCGGAAATCATCAAATAACTTTTCTCACCTAGCATGGAGTGAGAGGGCCCACGTATGTTCCTTCATTTGCCCTTTGCGTTCTAGGCTACGGATTTTTATGCCAGGGCCCGCAATGCTTGTAAAAGGTAGGTCCTGATCTGATAACAAACATTATTTTATTTAAAAAATCTACAATATCGCTGTGTGCCATATCGGTTACTTTTTGTCTCATTAAAACGCACGATTCCTGTGATATAAGCTACGCGAATCCAGTCGCGGGAAAATATTACTCAGTACAAAACATATTTCTACGACGGCCGCCGTGATTGGTCGCCGCCCTCATTTTCGTCCATGTTTCGTTTAGGGCCGTGTATGCGTGAGATTGTAATCGCGTGTTTATGAAGTGCCTTGACCTTTGAAGAATTTCATTTTGTGTTTGTGCTGCAAGGTCAACGGAGGGGAAATGCATTTGTTATTTACAAATTGATCCATTCCATGTTGTCCATCATGGTTGTAGTTACTAGTTAGTAAGTGTCGATAACGATGTGTGATAAGGGGATTGTTAAAAACTAACTGTGTTTGTTATTAATGACACCGATTAAACTTAGATAGACGGAATATACAAAGAGAGAACTGAATGGTTCAGGATCAAAGACGAAATTAAAATCTGAGTACATAAGATAGGACTGCGAATTTTTCAAAGGAGTCACGACAGCCGTCGCGATAAAGAGTGACTGAAGGAACACTGTGGATTATAAGTCAGTAAAAGTCTGATCTTCGCTCTCGCTTCACCCAGGGCAGGAGAAGTTATATGTTGATGGAATTTCGTAAAAAAAGGTAAGATGAGCTGCAGAAAAGTTTGAAAGAGTCACCGCAGCCCAGGAACGCAAAGGGTAACTAAAGGAGCACGGGTGGGTTTTATCTAGTAAAAGTTTGGCACTCCCTCTTGCTCCTCTCGCTGTTCCTTCAGTTGCCCTTTTTGGGTTCCACGCTTACGATAACTTTTTCGAAAAATCCTACGCAGCTGTTATTATTTGAACTACGATCTTCAAAACGCTAAAAACTATTCTAAATAAAAAAGGGAGCGTGCAAAACGTAACCCCAACGCACAAGTGAACAGTCACTTAATTTGGAATTTCCTATAATCTATGATTACACGATTCAAGCAATATTGTGATTGTCATACGATTTTCGTTCACACAAACATTATGCTGACACACTTCCCATTTCCCGGTAAACGTTTCACTTCTAGTTACCCGTGTTCATTGGTTATGTTCACGCTACAACGCGTGTGGCAAACGTTTGGCCAGGGCGACCAATAACGCGCCATGTTGGCTGTTCAGGCGATGTTCAGTCGGCTCACTGGCTGTTATAATCATCTAGCGATTTGGTTTATTGTCAGTTTACTGGCCGAAATTTGTTCATGATTTTAGTGTGACAAATCAATAACCATTAAATAGTTAATGGGTATAGAGTCAAAATCTAACTCAGAAGCCTCATTTCGATCTCTTTATTTGGACGAATAGTCTTTTAAATCACACTAATTATGGGGTGCTACAACAGAAAACCACCATGTGTGCTCACGGGCTGTAGTTCCCCTTACAGATACGTCAGAGTGGAGGCCAGTCCGCGGGCCGGTGCACCTTGGAGGCGGCCAACGACTTCTCATTGGATACTTTTGCCTAAGGGGTCTCGCTGTACGCCTGCGAATATTCTATCGGAAAGAACGCTTCAATACGAGTCCCTCTTCTATAGCAGAGCACAAAGAGCGCGAAGTAAGAGCCGGCTCGTTGTGCAGCTAGTTACTTATTCTATAATCTTATCATTGACATCTTTATTGTTTTATTTGTTTTTTGTAAAGCCAGCGAGTCATTTATTTAACCATTTATTCCCGATACACTGTCTGGTTTCTTTCTTGTTAAGGCAAAGACCAAACACCACTATCTGTTGATCTAGATTTGTCTATAACCGAATACTTGTCATCGACCGTCTGTTACAAACAACCCAAAATATCGAAACGTAAATCCAAGGAAGGTATGACAAGTAAATATATGTCAAGGCCAGTTGTAACACGCATTAGTGGCTGAAGGAAGGCATGGGGTGGGTAGCAGGCGACCGCGACGCGCGACTAGGGCTGCCAGCCATCCGGATGAAGCCGGACATTGTTAGCTATTTGAATTCCTGTCCGAACAAATTAGACGGCATCCTGCCTGTCCGGCTTTTTACATTTTACTAGTCATGCATATTATGAAGACTGAATCATTAGATGTTTTTGCTATTTCATTTAAAGTGATGACGATTTGGCGACAGTTTAGCCATCGTGGAAAAAAATAGTTCGAGCTGTTATAGAAGCATGGGGAATGGGTCCTGAAAAGAAAGGTAGGCACTGCAGTGGGAGGATGTTGTATTGAAGAATCAAACAGCTTAAACGTACATACATTTGTTTTAAAATTAATACACAAAATCCATACTACAATATCAAAATGTGAAAGTAACTGTCTATCTGTTATGCTTTTTCGGTCAAACTACTGAACCAATTTTGATGAAAGGTAAGCTTGCTAAGAAGCTTGAACCTCTAGGTAGTACGCACAGACACACACACATACAAACTTTTTATCTGGCTTTGACTTCGACTTCGCGTCTGCAATAACCGATATTCACACGATTTAAAAAAGTTGAAGGTGTTACCTAAAAGTCAGATTAAACTAACTGGTCTGTGGCGGTTCTTCAGTTTATGGACCTGGCAACCCTAATCACGACTTACCCCCACACCTCCTCATTTGTATTCATCAGGATAAAACAGTTTTATGTTATAAGTTCCGCACAATTTATTTAAGTTCTCAGTTATTATTATATTTTACAATTTGAATGGAAATTTGTCATTAAACGTGATGCGTTCATTACAAAGTTCTCAGATGGTTCGTTTGAGATAATCGTAGTTGGTTGGTGTTAGTTTGCCGCAGTTTGCAGAGGAAAGTGAATGTGTGGGGTAGCTAAACTATTTGAATAAGCTGTCGTTTAATATACGTCGGCTATTATTAGGAGTAAGTACGTAAAGCCATTGCTCTAGGCCGTCATTCGTAGACGTTACAGGTAGACCGACGCCAGAATGTCTGACCATCAGTCTATCCAAGGGGTATCGTGTTGACCAGTAACTGATCTGTGAAGGTCTGATAAGCAGTCGCTTCATGTAAAACATGACTGGAAGCTGATTTGGGGCAGTTAGTTGGGAAAAGGCTGAAGAGATTATAACTATTATTAAGAATGAGTTTCACCAACAAACTTTAACGAAAATGCCTCATCAGTCGTCAAATCTCTGGTTTAACAAATTGGTGAAACCGTAGCACCAATTTAGTAATGATTAAATATGACTTTCTATCAGGTGAAATAGCGATCAAGCGCGAACCTAACAAGAATTTAAAAAAATGACGTCACAAATAACGACAAATTTAATGCTGGAATTCGGGAGGTTAAGGGTTATAGTCACTGTTAGATGACAATCAATGTCATTTTTTGATATTGATTGTCATGTAACAATGTTAGTTGTTTTTGTAAGTATTGAGGGATTTGACTAATTATTTTGGATTGTAATTGGAATTGGATGACGTTATCTTCAGTAGCGCGATTACTCTCTCTGATTTATGAAACTGCCAACAATTTTACATAACTCTGTTACCATATCATAATATATTAAATAAAATTGCTTCATCAGTTTCAGGTAATTTTTGCTATAGAAGCAGTGCGGCGACCGGCGAGTAAGGGTGACCTCACACTGACCGATGGAAAATGTTCAAGAACACAAAACAGCTGGTTGACTTTCAAATTGTGACAATTTTCGATTACAAAATTGTTCAAAAGATTTACTATGGCCATTGAATGCAAAGGGCAACGTAAATAAAAGTCTGATACATCCCCGCGGTCCTCCCAGAGCGTCAGCAGGTACATTATGATTTCCCACCTAAAAAAAGCAATAATAGCAGTAGGTGGATTCATGATTATTATTTTATTTTTATTTTATTTGGCCTTTTGATTGGCCTCATCATCATCGAATACTCCGTTTTTACTTGGTACTGTAGGTGGTAAGATCGTGTCTTGCGTCTTTGCTTCGAAAATCATCTATTAACCTGTTATCTCGACAATATAAAGGTTATTTTTTTTATCCGGACGTTTCACGGTAGATCAGTGTGGGGACACCCTAACACATTTTCGTGCCAGCCGGAATCGATTACTCATTTAGTAGCAGTCAACTCGATAAGGTCATGCCTTGCCGCTCGACTTTAGGGGTGTTTAAAAGCATTTATTTTGTTATACAAATTCGTCCCTTTATGTAGTGACTTCAGAATTAATTGCTGACATTGATACGTTGATTTTATAGCGGTCTGAAGGTAATAAAGTTTTATTTTTATTTCGTAGGGACTGATTCCCTTGTCAATTATAGAGTAGATAGGTAATTAGAAAAGAGCTGTGAAACACGCAAACATCTATGAGTTCAATTGACTGAAGTGCATGTAGGGTATATCATTACTATAGTAATAAAATTTTGATTTGGCCCTTTTTTTTAAAATGATATAGACTAGTGACCACGCTGAAAACCAGCGCCGAAGACTCATCGCATTTTGCGTGTGGACACGGCAATATGCTGAGCGTTCGGCCGTTTTGCGCGGATGTGGCGAATATTTTCTTTGTTTTTTTCTCACATAATATATTTATAATTTGTAAGTTCTAAATTTGCGCCTTGTTCCGCCAAATAAAATGTTTTTCTTTCTTTCTTTCTTGTGCTTGACTGATTCCACCTTCTGATTAGCGGGTACGCCATAATTTAAACGGTTCCCTCTTTGAAGAGTGGCTGGAAAGACAACACGTCATCCTTACCTTCAGCATGCTGCAGGTCCTCATCGGATATGGTAAGTTCGGGACGTTCCTGCACCGGATTCGTGTGGAAGAAACGCCCGGGTGTCATCATTATGTGGACCGCCCGGAGGAGACGGTGGAGCAAACGGTAGAGGTGTGTCCCGCCTGGGTAGACCACTGCCGTGTCCTTGTGGGGGCGGGCGATTGGCGGCAGCGATCTCTCGAGCCGGACTTTAGTACAGGCCATGGTCTGGAGCGGAGAGGAGTGGTGGCGGTCGCCTCCTTCTGCGAAGCAATAATGCTAGCAAAGGAGGCGGCCGCACGCGCGACGCAATGGCTCTCGCGCTCCAGCCGCCGGGATTTCGATCCTGATTTTCGGACGGCGAGCAATGGGTAGCTCGCCGTCCGACCGTCCGATAACCGTTCGGACCGAGCCCAAGCCGTGTAGTGTAGTGTTCTACGCGCGCCTCAAGGAGATGTCAGCAACCGGAACAGGAATGGGTTTTTAGTCACTAAAAGTGTGACAAGCCCTCTCGCTCCGCCCAAGGGCGAGAGATATCATTAGATGATTTCCTACCTAAAAAAAATACCTTTAAAGATTATTACCAGCTCCGAAAATTCTTGTTGACACTTCGCGTGATCCAAGGGCTGGCTTTTACCTTGGAGTCTCTTGGGTACATAGCAAGTCGACAGCGGAGGACTTTATTGATGCCATATTTTAGTTTGTTTTACAACTTCAATGACTTTTAAAAACGCTTAATTGTCGTTTTGTACACACGTTTGTACGAATTTATTTTTAGCCTAAAATGTTGGTTTTTAAATCTTTGTTTTTCTTAGAATAATCCCGAAAAAGGTTTTTTTTTGGTTATTTACGTAAAAACGCACAATTACGTAATAATAATACCCCGGGAACCCGAATTTTTTGCTTTTACTGTAACTAGGAAATCCAAGCTCGCATCAAAACTGCGATCCCGCAAGCCTGCGGGATTAAAGTCATCAATCCCGTGAATCCCGCGAAATTTGCGAGATTGGAATATTTTAATTATTTTATTTTAAAGGGAATGCTCAAAGATGTCACAGTGCCACTCGGACCTGCAAAAATTTCGCAGAGGTAAATAATCAGGAACTTCCGATTCAGGATTCGCACAATACAAATTAGAAATTCAAAATTGATTTAGCTTTAAAATAAAAAAAAATTAAACAATATAATTTCCATAGGTAGGTTGAAATTCTACAGAAAAGTCACAAGTTTCATGGATAGTTGTTAAATGACACGTTAATAAGGATGTGCTGGGTCTAACTAATAGGTAATCAGAAAAGCGCGTCTAACAAACCTATTGTTCTTAGGAAAAAATTCAATCCCGCAAGCGTGCGGGATCCCGCACGAGTAATCCCGCATTTCTGATCCCGAAAAAAAGTTGCGGGATTAGATTCCCTAATTGTAACTGTAGTAATTATATCAGGATTCCAAAAAAAAACTTCGAAAAAAATGCATGTGCACATAAATATATAACAGTTTAAACAGTTCTGTTCCAACGGACACAAAGTCTCTTGACATCCAATCAAGAAAATTAGTCCTCAAAACTTTAAGACGACGTCCCGAAATCAGTTGTATCTGTAGGACAAACGATAAATTAATTAGTCCGCCCGTCTCAAGTCTCATTGGGCATCAATTAACATTGATTGGATTGTACAACCACCGCTCGTGTAAAGTGGAGACTCTCTCGAGCTCATCGCTTAAGGCCCTTGTTCCCATTTGGTGTCATAAAACCGTGACTTTCTGAAGTCTACTCCTCGGTAACGACTGGGTTAATAGATTTGAATAAATATATTTTTAGATTCATACATAACATTATCAACATATGATATTTCGCATGACTAATACCATAGGCTACAAAAAAAAATTAACGCCTTCATATTTTTTCCCTGCTCTTTTCAAACGGCTTTGATCTTTAGAAATATGTTTACACAAAAAAATTGGTTGTTAAATGTTCTTCAATGATTTACATGTCATAATATGTAATCAATCTTTTGCACAAAAAAAAAATTAAACGTCAGCCCCCCTCTATGCGGGTGCAGGCGGCAGTACGAGTTTGTGTGCATTTAACTCCACCTAGATGTACAAGGGACTTCACGCCTTAACAGAAATTTAAATTAATGAATGAATGTAATTTTGTTTTTTTTGTGTGTTTTTTTAGTGTTAACACTTGAATTTGGTACGACGGATTTGGTCCATCCGTACCAACGTCAAGCGTGACTCAGATTTTTTTTTAAAGTAAAGGTATTGTCACACCTCCACTTACCTAATACATACGTCCATATGCTCTAATGCACAAAGCATGGTCGAATATTTAAGTTTTTGAGGATGGGGGGACCTGGAGTTCTAAGATTACAGGCTTAGACTAAGTTTAGACTCCAGATCTCCCACAAATTACAAATTCATCTATTTAAGTTTTTTTTAATGTTTTTTCTGCCAAATAACATATTGGATGTTTGAAGTGTAATTTGTGGAGATTAATAAACACTTTTTTTGATTTTGATTGTCACATAGTTATTTTACTTTCGTGTGTTCCTGTCTGCGGTAGCATGAAGTAATTATTTATTAGAAGTTTTCAAGAAGGTTTTAAGTAATTAAGCCAACAAAAATAAAAAAATATTTACGCTGTTTAATTTAGCTTTTCTCTTCTTCTAGTTTTTTAATACGATTTCCATCTTTTAATTTACTAAAAGATTGATAAAGAAATTAGTTTTCCTTTAGATGGAAACTTGATGCCGAGATCTTGACAAAATCTACAAGTAGAACGAATTGAACTCAAAATAAAGCTTACGGTTTCATCATCTTCCTGCCCTTATCCCGTGTTATTTGAGGTCGGCGCAACACGTTTTTTTCTTCCACTCTGCCCTGTTACTCGTCATGCTATCACTAACTTCCTTTTCTTTCATATCACTCTTCACACAATCCATCCATCTTTTCTTTGGTCTCCCTCTTCCTCTCCATCCATCCACATGTAAACCCATAACTCTTTTAGTAACATGCGTTTCATCCCTCCTCTTCACATGAGCATACCAAGACAAACGATTCCCTTTCAACTTTTCAGACACTGGCGCCACTTTCAAACTTCCCCTAATATATTCATTTCTCACTTTATCCATTCTCGTCACACCACACATCCATCTTAACATTCTCATCTCCGCTACATGCAATCTTTTTTCATCCGTCTTTTTCACAGCCCAACATTCTGATCCATACAGTATGACAGGCCTTATCACGGACTTGTAGATTTTACCCTTCAACTTGAGGGGCATCCGTGGGTCACAAGTTGTTCCCGTGACCTGTCTCCATTTCATTTAAAATGGAAAATAAAGCTTACGGTTTAATAATTAAAAATGTTCAGTAACAAAATCAATAATACATAATTTAAACACTATTCACAAAATACTCGGTCATCCGTAAATAGGTAGACATCACAAAGTGAAACCCGAAGCCCTGGGACGAAGGCAAAGAAGGAAAAGGATGGGTTTTCAGTCAGTAAAAGTCTGACATTATCTCTCGCTCCGCCCATGAGCGATATTTGTCATAAGATGATTTTCCCAATAAATAAAAAAAAAATTAAGTAGACATCAAGTTGTTGTTAATACCTATATGAGTATATTCGCCAATATAGGCAAAACGCGTAACAAATAAAGTCTAGCCCTTTTTTTATTTAAAACGTCATTCGAGTGGGAAAATGCATTTCACCTGTCAGTGATTGAGTGGTCAGTGACCCATTAGCGAAAACTATGTGTATTGTTCAAAGATTTAATCGGAAAGTGCTTTTATAGAAAGCAAAGGTTGCTGTATGTATTTATTATTTTTCCAATGTTTGTTTTATTAGTGTTTATATTTATTAGTTACGATACCTACATAGTATTATTTAAACTCCCTAACAGAATACCAGCGCTGCGTTTTAAATATCGCAGCATATGCTGAGTTAGGCGCCTTTTTGGCCTTGCACAGATTTTAAAGTAATTTTTTTCATACTTAAGTAATTCTACTGTATGTGTGAGGTACGAATAAACGTTTTTTCTTTCTTTCTTCTTTCTTTTCTTTCTCTCGCAAAGGGCAACTTAAGGAATACAGGTAGATTTTAGTTAATGAAAGTCTAATGCTCCTGCCCGGTCCACCCAACGCGGGAAAAGACATTTGATGGTTTTCACGTAAAAAAAAAGGATTCAAAGGTAAATTGAGCTGGCATTGCAACTTTGAAGATTATTTGCTCACAAAAGTAATGAAGCCGAGCGTTTTACCTTGCCGCATTTCATATAAAAATGCTTCTGTTGAAATGCCAAGAGAACTTAGTATTTGCACAGATGGGAAAATTGATATCTGAAAGTATTTTAAAAGCATAAGTACCTGAGCGTGTTTTCAAAGAGAAGTGCTTGCAAATCTGAAGCGGAAAGGATTTTCTTTTAGTTTTTTTTTTATCCTACCAATGCTCTGGGTATCAAAAAGAAAGGTAGGTAATAAATATGAAATTCCTGCTAATATAAGCTCCTGCCGACGACTTCTCCCGCGTGAAAGTTGAGGTTCCAAGAATCTTTAGATTATTTTAATTCAACATACTCCTGGGACAAAAAGTTATATTCTGTGTCCTATTCCAGGTCATAGTCTATTCATCTAAATCCATTCAGCCGTTTCAGTGTGACACTCATACATGCAAACTTTCACATTTAATTCCCTCCAATAAAACATAAAAAAAACCCGCTGGCACCTTCAAAAGGTAGCCTAACCTAAAAAAATCTCCAAACCAAAAAGGATTCCACGAAGCAAAAGTAGATACTCCCTGGAGAATGTGTGTGAACAGATGTGCTGAATAATTTAGCTGGCAACACTTTGAGCGCGGTTCGTGCTTGATGAGAACCTTACCCATTTACCTATTATACCTACGTCGTGCCGGTCGTATCGTGCGACCTCCGGGAAATGTGTGTACATTTTTCAAGCGACTCAATTAGATAGAACGACACTACGCACCGTTGAAGCTAATACGTTATATGGACATGCTGCTATTTAAACAAAAAATGCTAGGGATTTTTTTTTAGGTAAGAAATCATCTAATGACTTCTCTAGCTCTAGGACAGAGCGGGAAGATATGTCAGACTTTTACTAACTAAATCCCTCTCCTATATTCCTTCTTTGCCTTTGGGTTTCATTTTTCGCATTTACAGCTAACGAAATACTTGCTCCTAATTCATTTAATAGCAATATAAATTACATTCTTCTACAATGCAGATATGCCTATATCAATATAGATAGAAGAATGTAGTTGACTTAACATTTTTATTGCTTAAAAGTATTTATTTATAAGATAAATGACAACTACAACACAACAACAACAAAAATACCAACAACAACTCTGATACTTTTCTATAAGATAAGCGTTTTACAAAAAGTATTATTTAAATAAAGAACGCATTCGTTCACCATCCTGGCTGACAAAAAAGAAGCGATTGACGCAATAGACAAGTTTAAATTTTAAAAATGGAATAAAGACTATATTGACGTTGGAATCTCACAAAACGTTAACAAAACAAGCGCAATGCGGTAAAAATTCAATCTTATTTTTAGACGTAGAATGTAAATAATTCATTTACACTACAAAGCTCCATTCAGTACAATTGGACTATTCTATCCTAGATGGATGACGATGCGAGAAAATTATAAATTGTTCCGAACTTCAAAACTTTATAAATACTTTCTGGCAAAATTTTTTGATATTTTTTTTTCATGATATGATGTACTTATGTATTTAGCATTTGTATATTCATCTAGCTACGTACCTACATAAATAGAATAGAATTTACCTATGCTACCTACTTGTAAGTTATGGTAGGTTTTTTATTTTTTTGGGTGGGAAAATCATCTAATAACATTCCCTGCTCTTGGGCGGAGCGGGGGATAGTGTCAGACTTTTACTGACTAAAAACCCACTTCTGTTCCTTCTTTGCCATTTTTCCCCGGGGCCCCGGGGATCTCTTTCGCATCACCCATGGCCCCAGTAGGCTTCGACCCTGCTGGGCCCCTACGGTTGCTGACATCTCCTTGAGGCGCGCGTGAAACAGTACGCGCCGTCGACGACTTGCGCTCGGTCTGGACGGTTACCGGATGATCGGACGGCGAGCCACCCATTGCTCGCCGAAGTTAAGCTAGGTGGATATTATTATCATACAGTAAATATTAATTTAAATAAAACCTACATGTTCTAACATACATAAGTGATCAAGACTTATGTACTTACCTACATTTTCTATGGCCGCCATAATTCTGATATTTCAATTTTCGCAGAAACCTAAACAAACCCGAGCTTAGGCCTAAATGGCGGGAAAATGTCGTTAACTTACGTACGAATTTTATAAATGGCCGCTTATGTTAGAACGTGACTCCTTCTATAATATACGAATATTTTTATGGCAACAAACATTTCATTTGGGTAGTCGATGATGTTATATACCTACTTTTATCACATATATAAAATATCTGACGTTTTGTGTTGCTTTAATTAAAAATTGGAGCGAAACTAAAGCGTCAGCTACCGCTGCGCTGTGAATGGGCATTGAGTGTCACCGAAATATTAAAAATAAAATGTTTTATTTTTCTTTTATTTCAGCACCGGTGGAAAAGGTTTTTCGCACACGAGCCAAATGCAATCACAACGCTAGTTGGAGCGAAAAAGTTTGATGTAACAATGGATCGTGCAATATGGATGATATCTGAAAATCTGACTTCTCCCGCTCTTGGGTGGAGAGAGAGGGCTTATCAGACTTTTACTGACTAAAACTCACCTGTGTCCTTGAATTGCCCTTTGCGTTTCACGGTAACTCTTTCAAACGATCTATAAATCTAAGTAAGTACCTACTTAGATTTACAGATCATTTAAAGAATATTCCACTTTACTTGTATGTTATATTTTTTCATAGATAACTATTTAGTGTGTACCTATTTATTTTCCTGTTACTTTTACACACGGTGTCTACATCTCTATTTTTCCAACACTTCTTTCGCAGGTAAACTGGAAAAGATTTCTATAGAAATAAGCATTACCTTTGTACCTATTTTTCTGTTTTCTTTCTTTTTGTCTCTTAGTTTAAGTGTGTACAGGCGTGGGCGAAGCGGGCCCTCACCGACGGCCTCGCACCCAAAGACGGCTCTCTAATGAGAAGGGGCTTGTAAATACCTCCGTATTGGATCACTATTTCACTTGATGGTAAGCAGCGATTTAAGGATTAGATTTTAAGGAATAACACTGGGTTGCAACAACCGCTGTTTCGTTTTCAAATTTATGAAAGAAAAACTGGGCAAGTGCGAGTCGGACTCGCGCCCTGAGGGTTCCATACACACTTACGTAAAAAGTTCAATTCCGGAATGGAGTCTCGAAAGATTTTTCAAAATCGCCAAAAAATATTGTGACGTAAGAATAAATTTACAGTTTTCAGATTTATTCCTGTACTTGTGCTATAAGACCTTGCTTTATGCCAAATTTCAGGATTCTGGTTCAAAGGGAAGTACCGTATGAATTTTGATTATCTCGTGAGTGAAATATACGTTTTTGCCACCTAAACCAAAGTATCTTTTGTTCTCGTTGACTCACAAGTTTGATTTTTTACAGCTTCAAGAGTCCGCAGACTTGAGTATATGGTTTTAATTGCAACTCGATACCTCAACGCGTTCCCAAGATAAAGGGTCTTGAAAGACAGACAGACAGACTGACCGAGAACAAAGTGATCCTATAAGGGTTCCGTTTTTTCCTTTTGAGGTATGGAATCCTAAAAAGGCCTCACAGATGCGCCTTTGCTCTTGTCTAAATTAGTCCACATTACGCCTCTGTGTGTATATGAATTGTGAAATAAATAAATAAGTACTCAAATGTAAAAATGTTCTTTGGTAAATATCAGTGCGATCGATGGCCGGTCAGTGGACAACAATGGGCCACCGGACCATCTAACCACCTTTATAATTCCTAACACGGTTCACTGCACTAGCCAGTCCATTTCACAGGCCCCGGGCGCATTCGTGGTTCCAATCGATACAATTTTTTTGTGTTATATCTAATGTATTCAGTTCAGAAGCCACAAGGTGCTTTTTATTTACCTTTCCGACTATTTTACTTATGTAATACGTGTTCAATAATAGGGGTTAAAGGATGAAATTGCCGTTTTTTAAAACGAGTTGCTTTGAAGTGTTAATATATTTAGATTGACTTGGAATTATAAGTTCAAATAAACTTTATATTATAGGTACGTTATTCTTTTTCCGAAATTACTTATTTATTGGAGTCTTTGTGTTTTGTATTTTCTGTAATATCGCAGCTCTCATAACCATGAAAGTTCCAACGTAGAAACTATGCATTTCAAATCCAATGATATTCACTTCAAAGCAAACCGTTTTAAAAAACGGCAATTTCATGGTTAAAGACCTAATATTCAAATTTATAGAATACAGTTAAAATTATTGTAAGATACATTTCATACAATTATACGATTTGATTTATTTACTAGCTTCTGACAGCAGCTTCGCCTGCGTAAAAGTAGAAAAAATTGTCTATGTCAGTGATAAAGTAGCATTCTTCTGGAGAAAGAATTTTTAAAATTGGATCAGTATTTTTGTGTTTATTGATTACAAATAAAAATACAAATCTTTTGTCTAGAGTTTATGGCGCCATATAGGAACTAAACTACGAAATTTAGCAACATGGTTTAGAGTTCGCCGCGCGATTAGAACATATACAACATGTTTATATTTTTAGTATAAGGTATATATAATTATATAAGTATTTAAGATTTCACAAACTCTTTTTTCTTATTTGTACACACTATATTGTCTGCATCTCTTCTAATCTCTCCTTTCGCTGGTCTGCTGGAAGAAATTTCTTTTTGAAATAAGCAGAAGTTACCTACCTTTGTACATTTTTTTTTATAATAAGATATCTTCTTTTGTATATTTGTGTGTACATATATTATAAAATAAATAAATATATATAACAGCTCGAAATCGACTAACGGGCAGTTGTCCGGATCAGACAAAATACCTGTCTGGTCGGAGGATCCTCTCTTATCAACGGAGGTATGTCGGACTCTACATCCAGCCCTAGCCAAGTTACGATCGTTTCGTTTGCGTCGGACGCCTCGAGTAGGCCACGCCTCCGATTTTTTTGTTCTGACCACGTGACTGAGCGTTGAGATGAAGTCAGAACAAAAAAAACGTAAACTGATATTCAGGTTTCAGATTTTTCCGGGTTTTTTTTTCTTACTATTACTAATCTACTACTTCTTACTTACCGACTCTAAATACCATTATTATTTTTCATACCTATATTGAAGCATGACTAATGTTAAGGTGTAACTCACATTCGATTCGTAGATGTGTAAATAAACAATGTCGTTTCGGTCGTATGTTTGTAATTACGTAATGACTCTATTTATAGCCAGTCAAACATAAACATCCGGAAACACCTAAGAAATTAACGCACTAGAAATAGTTTTACGAGATGCCAACAGCTACAATGAATGAATCATAAACAGAATAAAAAAAATTACACTAATATTGTAAATACGTGAAGTTTGCAAAACAAAAATTTTTTTTTAAACAGGGGCGTAAGTAATATTTTTTTTAAAGATTCATCACGCCAGCCGAAAGACGTCCACTGTTGGACATAGGCTTCCCCCAAGTGTCGACACAACGACCGGTCCTGTGCATCTAGCATCCATCGGATTCCCGCGATCCCACAAGGTCATCGGTCTACCTTTACAATGCTGCGTGTTCCGGTACGCGATCGCCACTTCAGCCCCTCTAGCTAAGTTACAACCGTTCCGTTTCGATTCTCTTTTCGTCAATCGCCTCGCGTGAGCCACGCCTCCGATCCTTTTGTTCTGACTCCATCTCAATGCTCAATTAAGTGGTCAGAACAAAGGAATAGGAGGCGTGGCCGACTCGAGGCGATCAACCTTTCTGCCCCATCGACCATCTTTTTCGTGCCGGTAACCTTGGTTCTCCTGCGGATATCGATTCCTGATTCAATCATGGAACAAAGAAGCCCCAAGCATAGCCTTTGGGTGACTTTAGCTTTCTGATGACTTCCATTGTAAGCGACCGCGTAAAAAGATTTGCCTATAAGTAAAGTCAGTGATGAAACTCCAAAATGGGAGTGGTTATTTCATATAAATAAATCCACTGTCTTCCAACCTTAGATCTAGGATCAATACTGTATCTTGAAGGACAGTGTCTTTTAAATGGGCTGATATAGATTTTATTATTGCAAGTGGACGCAGTTATGTAATAATAATGTCAACTTTGCTTTGCTGCGATTTTGTGAAAAACTTGTTTGAAGTCACGACCTCACCCACGGCGACTTTTTGTAGCGATGCTGTAGCGCGTTCGCATCGATACAGAAGCGATGACATAGCGCTTCAGTAGCGAGTTGGCATATTTTCTATAGCGCTTCCGAATGATGCGACTAACGCGCGTCAGTAGCGAAGCTGTCACGCGCTTATGAAATGCGCGGCAACATCGCTACAAAAAGTCGCCGTGGTCGAGGGGCCTTAGTGTAATGTCTGTGTGCAAGAGGTAATCTCCGAAACGCAGATGATTACAAAAGTTCTTTCCCTTCCCTCTGTTTATCACTGAAAAACAGTTTTTTGCGGTGCCTAAAGGAACGAAAAAACCTTCCTACTTAGTTTTAGTCGTGACAGATTTTTTAAATTTTTATTGTTGTTAGGTTCGCGTTTGACCACTATCTCACCTGATGGTAAGTGATGATGTGGTTGACGATGGAGCACACTTGATTAGAAGAAACCTTTTCACTCTTTACATAAAAACCTTCAGATTTGTAGCAATGAGGAAACACAGACTCCAGCAGGGCAACAGGCATTACACTCTATAGCTGAACGCACATACGATTGATCGTCATTTGTTTACATTAAGAAACACTTTCAGTTCTCTAAGAAAGGTTCTACCAATAGCCAAATTATTACAACTAATAGTATTTATAGGTACATTGTTGCAATAATTTAAAATTAGTGCCGTGAAATCACGTAAGTACAGTCATGCACGCGCGTGGTATGTAGGTGTCCTTAAGAATCACGTGCGCGTAGTCGCAATACAATACTGTTCGATTAAAAATAAGCAATTAGCTCCAAAATTAATAACGTAATTACATTTTTGTGGTTCAATGTACTTGGGACTTGAGATCACGTGAGTTTGATCTTTTGTACTATTTTCATTCATTTGGTCATGTGGTTTTCTCTGTTGAGAATTTGAAGGTTATCGTGACGGTCATATTTGGTCCTCTTTGGGGCACAAATGACGGTAATGTAATGGTCGGTATATGTCTCAGTTGCGGCCGAAAGCGAAACTTTTATAGACATTTAAAATATCCACTTCTTAGAACAAAACTTTGACAACAATTATAAGTAGGAAGGATCTCATTAATTAAATATTTTACCGACCGACCTGAGAGACCGGCCGGCGAACTCAGCTGATAATGGCGGGTGACACACGGGCAACGAAACCACCCCAAGTCAACCGAACGTTACGCGATAATCATAAATTATCGTACGTCGTTCGATTGAGAGCAGAGTTTCGGCAGATTTTCTACCGAAACCGAAACTGATGCCAAAACTAGATTTTTTTTTCGAACTTGACGAAACTAAACCTTTTATCGGTTACTTATTTTATGTTTCATCATTGCTTAGAGTAGATATAATTCATCTGCTTCGCCAACTGGTTACTGTACCTAAAACTAAAGCTAAATCAAACAGAGGAAACCAGAATTATTGATTGGTTTAATCACTGAGGTTCTTTTGATAAAACCAATCAATTGTTAACAACCAGAAGTTTTATGTTTTTCATATAAACGTTCAATGATTCCTGAACGCATATAACTGCGTAGTTTGTGCCTTTAATTGATCTGACATGCACCAGTACAGTGCAGCACGAACCGTGGTCTGCAATAGGGAATTCTTCAAATATCCTCGCGACAGAGAGGAAAGATCTCATTCTAGTACGAGAGAGGGGGAAAGAGATAGGTAATTCAGTTTGAATGAAGTTCAGCGTAGCATTTAGGGTTGCCGCCCGTACTAATAGTATCGTACTTTACTTTTAAATTTTCAATTGTAGGTACTATAATATTATAGGTTAACTAGCTGACTCGGCTAACGTTGTTCTGCCATATTGATTATCAAACAAAAGAATGGGGGGTGGGGTAGGAGAGTAAAAATAATTTACGACCGTTTCTCAGACCTACCAAATATACATTTTACCGGTTTCGGAGGAGTTGATAACACACTGTGACAAAAGTTTTTTATGTATTAGATAATACCTACAGTATGCAAAATACTATTTGTCTTTTCAAAGAAATCCTAAAGAAGATTGTGTGACAAGTTAAAAATACTCGTACGTAACCAAAACACAGGTTGTCTCCCCTCACCAGGCACTAAATAAAAATTAATGTGTAAGTAGATAGGTACTATAAATTTTCCAAAAGTATATACTTTATTTTCCGTAATGATTAAAAAAAGACTATATTATTTTCAAAAAACAGTACCAACCCTAGTGCCATTTCTTAGAATGTATAGTATTAGTTTCGCGTATTCTCTTTATTACTGTTCCTCGTTCATTAGTGAGGTGATATACAATTATACACGTGCTTTCCATCAAGCTATGTATTGTGTACCTATCATATTATGTCTAATAGATACTTGAACATGTAATTACGTCCGGCAGAGGACTGTGACACGTCTTATTGTTCACCTAATTAATGGTGTGATGAGTTAGTGCTCAATTTAGGCTACATTCTGGGTTAGAACTGTGAGACGAATGTAGCAGGCTAGCTCTAAAAAAATCAACAAATGTCTCAATTGCAACACCGACATCATTCTCTAATTCTTATACCATTACTACCATTGACCTACCAGTTTATTTAAGGTCGGTGTAACATGCCTATCTATCTTATAAGATACTAGCTTCAGCTGGCGGCTTCGCCTGCATCTACTTAAGTTAAAAATTTATAGCCACTGAATTGATGTTAGAATTTTTACTCTTTAACCGCTTCGCCGTGTCCTCGTGGAGGCGATCGGCAGCGGCAAAGCCTTGGTACAGCCCATGGTCCGGAGCGATGAGGAGTGGCAGGCGGTCGCCTCCTTCTGCGAGTAGTGCTAGCAGTAGTGTTAGCAAAGGCGGCGGCCGATCGCGTGAGGCAACGGTCTTTACGCTTCAACCGCCGTCGGGATTCCGATCCCGATTTCCGGCCACCGTAGGCGCGGGCTTGCGGACGGCGAGCAATGGGTAGCCCGCCGTCCCACCGTTTGGTAACCGTCCGGACCGAGCCCAAGTCGTCGACGGCACGTATTGTTCCACGCGCGCCTCAGAAAGATGTCAGCAAATCGTAGGGCCCTATATGGGCGTTGCTCCGCCCAAGAGCGGGATTTGTCATTAGATGATTTTCCCACGTAAAAAAAAACCCTTTAACCGCTTAATTCACTTTTTTCGCTTACTTCGTTTTTTACTACTTCCGCTTACATCTCGTTCTACTCGTCGATTCCCAGTGTCACTTGCAAGTGACAGAAGAATTGGTGAAATGGAGTATTTGGTCGTAGATATGGCCTCACCCTGGCCAAATGGACACGGAAATATTTGTCACATTAATCCGACGTAAGCGGTTGAAAGATAAAAAAAATAGTTTTAGTAGTATAAGAAATTATTCATTACGAATAAAAATACAAATCTTTCCTCTTTATTTTTGCCATTATTTAAGTATAGACGACAAACTCAACTGAATGTTTTCCTTACCTGAAAAAATAAAAGAAAAGCTTCAGTTTCTCACTACGTTGTACCTCCATTTATTGCTCAACTGTACCTTAATGCCCATTGAATGTAAGATGGTGGAACAATTTTAACACAGACCCTAGTAATTTCCCCTATTAAGGCGTGTTGAATGTGAGCTTACTATGCAGGTATTTATACATATGAAAGTGATTATTGCGGCCGTAACAAGGAAAGTGGAAATTAGGTTTCTTCAAATGGTTCATACGACATAAGATATCTGCTTGTTTAAATACATAGAAGAGGATGTCTCTAACTTATACCGCGTACATCGAAGGACTGGAACAATTTGCCTGCTGCGGTCTTCTCGTCCAACTATAATTTAGGTGACTTCAAGGCTAGAGTCAATAGGCTCTTAATAAACTAGTGCGCCTGACCATCAATGATTGCATCTCCGCTTACCATCAGGTGGGATCGCAGTCAAGCACTGGTTTATATAAATTAAAAAAAAAACTTTTTTCTTTTGTTATGTAATAAATAATAATTGATTAATTACTCAATAATTCGAATTTTCATATTTTTTGAACTATTTAATATTTCAAACTCTCGATAAATCGTTATATTTTAAGTCCTTCGAGTTTTGAATTAACAAGATTCGACTGTAGTTTTTTTGCTGGTATTTCTACGTCGGAAATGGCCAATTGTTGGAAATGCAACCAGCTTATGGAGTTTTGTATTATAAAATGTCGTAGATGTAGGTGTGAGGAGGTAAATCTGGATTGGTTCATGTGTCAATATTTTGAATTTGATTATTAGTATTTATATGTAATTTGACGGGGCGTGTAAGGATCGATGCCTGCCAAGGCTGTGGGATCTTTCGATCGCAGTAACTGCGGCACTAGAACACAAAGGGCAACTGTAGAAACACAGGTGGATTTTGGTAAGTAAAAGTAGAAGTGGAAAAAGTAATTTGACGTTTTCTCACTAAAAAAAGAGTATATACTGTGATAAGCTATACTCTATACTAATATTATAAAGTGGAAAGATTTGTATGTTTGTATTTTTGTTTGTAATGAACAAATTCAAAAACTACTAGACTGATAAAAAAAAAATCACCAATGGAATGTTCCTTTACCACTGAGTAATATAGGGACAGGGTATCAATTGATATAGTACTAATTAATTTATTAATTTATTTATTGAATGTGATCTGTATGATTTAAGTTATTCTAATTGTTAATCTATTTTTTTTATTCTTGTTATGTTAAAATTGTGTATAATGAATAAAGCTTTATTATTATTTATAGCAGGAGAACCAAGGTTGCCGACATAGCACGAAGAATCGCCAAACTTAAGTGGCAATGGGCAGGGCACATTGCTCGCAGAACAGATGGCCGTTGGGGCCGAAAGGTTCTGGAGTGGCGACCGCATACCGGAAGACGTAGTGTTGGAAGGCCCCCTACAAGGTGGACCGATGACCTGGTGAAGGTTGCGGGAATCTGATGGATGCGAGACGCACAGGACCGTTCATTGTGGCGACATTTGGGGGAGGCCTATGTCCAGCAGTGGACGTCTATCGGCTGAAATGACGATGATGATGATTATTATAGTATAGGGACGCGGGGGAAGGCGCCAGCAGAAACTATTGACTAAAAAATATTGCTATCGTTTCTACAAAAAGCGACGAACCTTCAAAGTTTGTGCCAGCACTACCAACTGCATTATTAAATGTTTATAAATACGACGGCGATCGATATCTAGCGGCAAGGTTTTTTCACCGACATGTTATTTAATGCTAAAAATCACAAGCATCTTCAGTTTTAGTGATAATGCTGTAAGGCAGGTTTCAATGACTTCTCACGCTCTAGGTCGGAGCAAGAGGGCGTGTCAGATATTTACTGACTAAAACCACACCTATGTTCGTTCTTTTCCCTCGCGTCCCAGGATCATGAGTTTTCCTCCAGGATTGAGTTTACTTCCTTTCGGAAGTCAACCCATGGCAGGCTGCGGTTGTTAGATATGCAGTCACTCTATGTAATATCTACCTAGTTACCACTAAGTAATATATCCATGTTTTTTTTTAGTTTGGACATCATCTAATGACTTCTCCAATTCTGGGGTCGAGCGAGAGGGTGTATCAGAGTTTTACTCTTTCTTTGCGTTCTAGAAAAATAGTAGAACAAAATACTCAGGATGTGGTTTGATTTGAAAAGAGTCTAAACATTTGTAGATAATTTTATTTGTAGATATATTTCACAAGGTTTTCCCTCACACTTTGACCTCGTGGCTGACCTCCCAGGAAACCTGCATTTTATTAGTATGAAAATTAGTCTGTTACTCAGCAATCGAGTAGCTTTCTATTATTGATAGGATTATTGTTATCAGACTGTTTTAAAAAATATTAAAGAAAAAGTGGGGATTAGGGGTAGGAGGGTAGAAAGTAGCCTACAACCTATTCTCAGTCCTACCAAATACTAACAGAAATTTGGTTAACAAACACTGTAATAGGAGATTTTTATATATTAGATAGCGGTAATTAAGCTTTATAGAAATACTAGCTTCTGCTAGTGGCTTCGCCCGCGTAAAAATCGATTTCTCCAAACAAACTTCTAACCCCCGTTTTACCCCCTTAGAGATGAAGTTTCGTAAAATCCGATCTGCATTCTATAAGGATGTCTACACCCTCTAAGGAACCTACCTGCCAAATTTTAAATTTGTAGGTGTTATAGTTTCTGAAATTTTGTGATTAATCGGTGAGTGAAGAAAGAAAGAAAGAAAAAATAATTTATTTGGTACAACACAAGGCACAAACATAATATTAGGTAACACCAAAGAAATATATATAGGTGAGTGGTATTTCGCTTTTATATATATATATACCTATACATATATATGTAGTCGGATATGTTACCTGTAACACGATTAATCATAACATCAACCAGCAAAAACAACAAGAAAATTGAAATCGCTATACATACAAGAAAATGACCGATGGTTTTCCCACTATTACCTATTTCTTCTCGACTGAGATGAATCGAGAGTAATCTCATTTGTCAAGCGGTTCCACAATAGCCGACAACGATTTATTACGGGTATATAAGTAAGTATAATGGGAAGAAGAGACAATCATTTCAAATGGGGTTTCAGATTTTAATATGCAGCCACGGGTCATGGAAAGTGGAACATTGTTTTGAAGTCTTTGTAACGAAAGTGTTTTGATTGGAAAATTATTTTATGGAATTAATGTTACTGATCTACACTAATATTATAAAGAGGTAAAGTTTTTTTTTGTTTGTAGGAAGTAATCTCTGAAAATACTGGTCCGATTGCTAAATTGTTTTTTTCGATAGAAAGCTGCTTTATTCCAGAGTAACATAGGCTCATAAGATTTTTTTTTTAAAGTGTGGAAATCATCTAATGACTTCTCGCGCTCTGGGTGGAGCGGGAGGGCATGTCATACTTTTACTGACTAAAACCACACCTGTGTCCTTCAGTTGCCCTTTGCGTTCTAGGACTACGGGTTTCCTTTTCAGAAATTCTCCGCGGTCCTAGCTAGCGGGCATCGGCCCTTTGGGGCCCTACGGTTTGCTGACATCTCCTTGAGGAGCGCGGGTCTTTGGAAGGAATGGAGGGAGACCTTTGCCTAGCTATGGGACAATATGGGCTAATAATAGTAATATAAATGTTAATGCTTTAATTCGAGATATTCTTCAATTACTGAAGCCAATGTACCGACGAGATCTTCTTCTATTTCGTGCCGATATTTCCAGGTTCTTAATTAGAAAAAGCTTTGATCCGTTTTTAGCCACATCGAAAGATTTACCGCTTGCTTCGTAAAAGGTATTTTCGTTTACATAAAGAGCAGGATAAGATATAGGGCATTTTTTTTTATTGGGTGGGATAATCATCTTATGACTGAAGACAGTCACGGGTAAGTACCCGTGGCCCCAGTAGGCAAGATTTAGGGGATCAATTTACACTACTACATGGGAAAGGTGAAGGTATGTCATCTGTCAGTCATAGTAAGGAGGTCACATATACATGTGTGCTTGTCTAAAAATAATATTAATTACGGTCTTTTTGATTGCACGAGACCTGATTATTGTTTGAGTTTAGAAAAAAATATCACCAATCCCATTAGATCTTATTTGTCAAAACTCTTCAATATACCAAAGATATAAAGAATACGAAGTGGCACATCCATTCGTAATAAGCACAGTAATACGCTCGTAACTTTTCTCTTTGGTTCGCTAGTGCTGTACTTGTGGTATCTGTGGTCCGACTCTGCGAAAAGTTTCTTCCATTGAGATACTGGTCACGTTCGTTTGATTGCGCTGATTTCCTCCATTGTGGAGAGAACTTTTATTCTATTAGTTAATTAAAGCGAGACTATACGTTTCTAATTAGCTTTTTTTACTGTAGGTATCCTTTCGTGTGCTGGACCCACGCTCGTAAAAATTCCCGTCTTATGCCCGCGTCTTCTGAACCCAAAACATGCTTTCAGAAGACACGGGCTTTTGCAAACCCTCCCACACATTTTTTTCAGTATGTATAACTTTTTAAAAGCTCCGCCGCGCCGCCCTGTGGCTTATTAAGCGATAAAATAAATATAAATCGTGGACGCGTTCTCGTTCCGTTGGGATAAATTAACCGAGACAACTGCCACTTACCGCGTTAGTTCATATACGTACGTAAATGTGTATGTACAGGATTGAAATATGCATATTAAATGGAGTTATGTGTTGAATTCTCTGAAAAATCATGAGCGTTGACATTCTACGTGCATTTTTTTAACTGTACTAGTGGTAGTCTTTGCTTGTTTCCTTGCTTGCATATATTTAGTATGTATGTATTTAGAAAGAAAGAAAGAAAAATAAATTTTATTAGGCGGAAAAGACGCAATCTTAGGACTAACTTACAGGTTATAAACATTATTATTATTATTTAAGTATTTGTTTTGGTGTTAAGTATGTACTTTGTTTTTTCACAAATGGTTTAGCTTGTTTTGAAATCTACCAAATTTAACCTCATTTTATGTCCAGGCAATCTCTGTCCATTCTAGGTTGCCTGGAAGAGATCACGAGTTTTTAAATTGTCATATTTCTATTTGATTTAAAATAAAGTATATTTATAATTATATATATTAAAAAAAAGCGGTTCGTCTCGCTAAAACTCAAAAACGGCACGATCGATTTGGCTAATTTTGGTCTTGAAAATATTCGGGATAATCCAGAGAAAGTCTAAACGTTGAGAAAAAATCTCGAAAAAACAATTCGAATACAACGCCATCTCTAATTAAAATGTCAATATAAAATGAATTATGCTGTTTAAATCGACGCTTGATAGGCAAAAATTACTAAGCGAAATTGACAAAAATTTTCAGGAGAGTGATTTAAGGATAAAAATTTTAGAATAAAAAAATCGGATTTACTCTCCTGTAAAGATTATTCAGTGTCGCTTAGTCATTTTTGCCTTTTAAGATGCTGACGCAAGCATATTATGCTTGTATCATATCCCTAGTCTTTTTCCCAACTAACTTGGGGTCTGCTACCAGTCTAATTGGATGCGGCTGAATACTCTCCCCTGAGTTTGTTTACCCCTGAGTTTGTTTCGGTGTTTCTTCTCAGGGTAGTCAGCTAGGAAACACCGGCCTCATCTAGTTTAAAATGACAAAAAAAATTGACGTGTAAAAGTGTTTTTTTAAACCTACTTACAAAATAAATATCATTTATCATTTACTCGTGGAGCGACCGTGCTCCTGCCCATCAGAACTCCACAACCTAGTTACAGTAGCAGTGGGCAGTTACTGGAGATGCGTTTTGGCAATATGCTTCTATACACATGAACAAATATCGAACTGTATAGTACAGCGGTGAAAGAGTTAATAGACGAACTCATAGTATTATATGGGGTCGTCTATTAACTCTTTAACCGCTTACGTCGGATTAATTCGACGAGTGTTTTCGTATCCTATTCGCCAAGGTCGTGTGTTTGCGACTATGTACTCCATTTCGTTTAGCTCTTCAATACCCATAGAAGAGCTGACGAGATAGAGTATATGGTCGTAGATGTACGACAAATGCGAGTGTGTTTGTCGGACGTAGGCGGTTTAAAGGTTAATCATGTGATGTTTTTTTTTGCAACCTTTTTCCCCTTCTTAAAAACACTTGTATGTTTTTGGTACAAAAAGTCATACAATTTCCAACGGCTATCAAGGTCGCGTGCCATTTTTACGAAAAAATTAATTACGCATGGTATTTCACTACACTTCGCTTCCCTCTGTGATAAATTATCATGGTTTTCGAACCCCCTCCCCCCTTTCCAGCTTCACGTGATTAATGGACGATCCCTATGGTATAGTCATAAATCCAAGCATATTGTTGAATTTACAGCCGTTCATATTCGCGAACTTTCAATGATAGCAAAAATTAACAGTAATATTATCAATCAATCAATCATTTATTTCGTAAAACATAGGTGGGTTAACAAGTAGTACATAAAAAGAAAAATAAGTGCACTTTGCTATAGAGGTAAAGTTTTTTTTTTTGCTTGAAGGAAGAAATCTCTGCAAGTACTGCTTCGATTGCTAAATTTTTTTCACCGTTAGAAAGCTCTGCTTTATTCCTGAGTGACATAGGCTATATTTTGGTTATGCGGGTGAAGCCGCGGGCAAAAGCTAATCTGTCATAAGCGTTGTTGGCATTAGCAGGCAGTCGGTTTGTATGGGTAATTGGTATCACTCACTCCAAGTTCAGATCTGTGTAAAGCCAAAAGTTTATTGTTGATAACTAATTAACAAAAAAAGTTAATAAAATAGAATTGACTTCCATGTAAAAAATACAAAAATATTTAGTAGTCTATCTAAATTAAAGCTGGTTAACTATTTTTAATGTTTTTATGTGTTTTGTTTTTATTTATTTTTTTGTTGTGTACCTCACACCTAAACCTTTGAAGTGTACAAGTTGTTTATATAAGGTACATACAAAATATTACCATTTATAGCCAGAGCACATCTCATAGGACACATTGTTTTATTACGGAGTTCCGATGCCTACCTTCCGGCTCCATCATCAATGATCAGTTGATCAAGCGAAGGAAGGAAGGTGATGAAGCGAATCGTTTATTTTAATTTGTTTCGTCCTATTTTAATCAAGATAATATCTATGTGTTATTTAAGTGACGCTGGTCTTCTGTGGTCTTCTGCATCAATTCCACTTTACCATGTGATACTTTCTGAATGCAAATTCTTGAATTCTTAATAAAATAAAAACTGAATTTTGATAAAAATGGGACTTATTTGGTTTTTTTTATTCGAATCGTTTCTGAGATTCTAGTTGAACTATTGTAATCTTTTTTTTTTTCAAAACCATGATCACATTTTTTATAAGTTTTTTTTTTAAACGTTTTATTAGCTAAACATATCATATATGTAATTTTTAAATTTAATCCCCAGTAACTATAATCTGAGGTAAAACCCCCAGGCAATCCACAAAAACACAAAATAATACAACCGAATTACGAACCTGCTCCTTTTTTGCAGTCGTATAAAGAGGGGGAAAAAGTAAAAACGTGTTTCGCCCGAAAAACATAGTACGAAGACAGTGCGAAGTGCCTTTTACGGCACCAAAAAAGAGGGTTATTTATGTCAATCAGCATTACAGGCACTAGCTCTTAACCTAAATCCATTACAGCGTCAATTAACGTCTTTCACTATGCCGCCATTGTGGGGTACTATTTGTGCCGCGCCGTCGTCAGCTGTTTCGTTTTAAAATAGATACTACTAATTATCTTCTGTATTTTGTTACGCACGAGTATGTGCTAGATTTTAAGACTACTTTCTGATTTTTTTATGGCGTTAAATAGTAGTATTGCTTAGTGCTGTTACCGTATACAGTCACTAACATGTTTACATAGTCAACAACCTACCTTTGGTACAAAGTTCAACCATATTATGTATATTAATAAATACATTATCTTAGGCAGGTGCCTAAGACATTTGTCTAATAGTACACGTACGCTCTCTCATAGAGAAAAATATTCTCATTAATTCTTCTGCTAATTTTGTTTTTTTTTTCTTTCAGTACAGATGTCATGAAATGAATTTCCCGCTCTGTGGAGCGATAAGTGGTGGAGTGACAAGGAGTGTGTAACTTTCACTGACTAAAACCCACCTTTGTTTCTTCAATTTCTCCAAAGAGAATAAAAAATTATTGAGATGCTCTTTACGTTCCAGGACCGCTACCACCCTCTAGCTTAGGGGCCCAGCAAGGCCGATGCCTACTAGGGCCATGGAAGGATTTCTGAAAACGTGACTTGTGGTTCTAGAACGCAATGTGCAACGACATCGTGTCGTGCCATCCTAATCCGCCTTAGAGCGTGAAAAGTCATTAGATGATTTCCTACCTAAAAGGAAAAAAAATAGGACCGCTATAACTCTTGCGAAAAATTCCGTAGACCTGCATTAAACCTAACAAGGTCATTAATGGGCTAAGACTTGTAACTCAAAGTACTACCTACGTAGAAACAAAAAATTGTTTACCAATACTTAACCCTTTCAGTAGGCACTTGTCTACTTCCATATTCACAAGTACCGAGAGAAAACATCAACCGTATTCAATAACTAAATAAGAGAGGGTCCAGCTTTCTCCCATCTTCACGAGTCTTACATTAAGCTTGATGTCCCGGAAATAACTGTGGCAGGGGCGAATATGACTCTCAAATATTAGCGATATGTAGGGTAAATATGACTCTCAAATATTATGTGAGGGTGGGAGCTGGAGGGTTAAGATGCGAAGGTAGGTAAGTGTCTATGGGATATTAATGATAGCAGCAATCAGCTGTGTCATAGAACGAGAGGTGTATCGTAATGGTGTTGAGAGGGTGAAGCCCGAATAATAGTGGATATATACAAGATGTAACATAATAAACGCATATCCTAAAAATTCACGCAAATTTAAATCGCCTACTGAATGGATTCCAGCTATATAAAAAATATTTTTTTTTTACTCCAAAATTTGTAAGTATTATTTTAGGATAAAATACCCATTTGATAAATTCTTGATATCTTGATGTGACATCAATTAAATACCGATGCGATACCAATATACGGGATGGCGTCGATAATACGACATTAAATTAAAGTGAATGATGTTTCCAGTCTCATACCAATAATTATTCGAATATATCCAGTAGTTTAGTCACAGGACATTATTTTCCAGCTTCAGAATTTTTACATGATGTATTCGATAATTACAAAAAAAAACTTCTTTGGCAACCGAGAAAAAAATCATATTCGGTGCCATAAACTTCGTCGACAGACGGCCATACGGACTGAAAATCGAATCAGGCTGATGAACGAGGTCATACAGAGTATCGAAGCCATCAAGATGTATGCCTGGGAGAATGCTTTTGTCAAAATCATTGGGAAGGCGAGAAAGTAAGTTTTTTTTTAATTGATATAAACCAGTGCTTGACTGCGATCCCACCTGTTCTTCTTCTTTTCGATTCGATAGTAAACGCTTTTAACTGTTTGGGCCCAATAGGTGGCTACATTAATAGCAGCAAAGTCAAAAGTTTTTTATTGCACATAGGCCTACATGGTCACTTATAAAACGTCAGAAGCTAGTGCACGGTTCCAAATTGGTCGTTTCCTATGGAGAAGAACCGGCAAAAAACTCCATGGTTACTCTTTAAAAAAAAAATGATGTTACAATATTTTTATATTACCTTAAAGCTATAAAACAATTAATGATTTATCAAGTTAAAGTGGCAGTTGACATATCAAGGTCACAGACGTTACAATTTTTATTTGAAAAGTATTGTATTGTAATTACGTTTTATTTTTGAATTATCATGCCTCGATATAATTACACAGCTTCGGAATACTCCGATATGATTTTAATTTATAGGGAGTGCCACAGAAACGCCGCTTTAACTTTAGAGAGGTATGGGAACATCCAAGGTTGTCCAACCTGGTTCGACCAATGGGCGCATTATTATTCATACTGTCCAGAGGATGCGGAAAAATCGACCCTTAATCCCGCAATTGGGTAATGCGTGTAAGAGTGACACTAGACGATAGAATTTTAAATTACTTTGAACGCAACCCTCCGTCTGGTCTGCGTAGGGCAGGTCGATATGATTATCGATAATAAGAGAGTGATAGTGACTGCTAAGTGATGGAATAGTGATTAAGATTAATAATTTTGTAAATAAAAATCTGTGATTTGGTTTAATTGTATTTATAGAGCATTCATAATAATGGCGCCAAGGAATTACGTTACTACGTGACACGGCGCTGTTGTCACAGGTTAGTGTGCCGATATTTATAAATGATGTTCTATTTTGTTTACGATTTTACGCTATTTAGCTTGTTAGAAAAAAAAAACACTTTTTTAGATTTCGATTTTAGGATTTTTTTGGGAGTTTAATAATATTCCTATGGACCAGTAACTACAAGTGCATTAATTTAATGTCGTATGAACAGCGCCACGTTGTATAGTGCGTCGATGCTCATATTTTATTTGCCCACAAACGAAAATAAATTATTAAAAAAATCCTATGCAATAAAAAAATACAGTGCTTATAATATAATTGTAACATAATTTTCTAAAAGATAAAGCAAATTGCACTTAGTAGTTTTTCTAAATGCGTGAGGGATATCCACTTTTAGCTCAATCATTTGACAGCTGAAACTAAATATCTAACTACATATCCAGAAAAAAATCTTGTAAAATATTTGTGTTACTGTTTTGATACAAAATAAAGGTATATTATAATGTATTCTGTTTTTATTTTTCAACACACTTTTCAATCGAAAGGTGGCTCCTACCTCACCGCTTTTAGGTATGCAATGAGATAGATAGATATATTCTTTATTGTACACCAGTTATAAAATTACAATAATAACTCGGAATTAATAGGATGTCACCATGGGTGGTCTTATCGCTAAAAGCGATTTTTTTTTAAATTGATTATATTCACAGTATCAGGCTAGCCACCGGATAGTATCTACTGTTTGGCGATTTTTGTTCATAATCGTTCTTGAATTGCTTTGAGTAGGGTTCAGAGAAAATGTACGATAAGAAACATAACGGATGAAAAATGTGACATATTTTAACGTAACATTTAGACGCTTTTCCCTCGGCAATATCTCTGAATAATTTTACAATACCTCATATAGATAACGCTTGATTTAGGTAGGTATCCTACATACGATATCATTATGAGATCTCTCATATTTTTTCCAGCCCGCCGCGCCTAGTTACAACTGTTTCGTTTCTATTCTCTTTTCGTTGATCGCCTCGAGTCGGCCACGTCTCCTATTCCTTTGTTCTGACTACGTGACTGAGCGTTGACATGATGTCAGAACAAAGGAATCGGAGGCGTAGCCGACTCGAGGCGATCGTCGAAAAGAGAATCGAAACGAAACGGCTGTAACTTGGCTAGGAGGGCAGATTCTCGTCGCGACGAAAGCGTAGGTAGAAAAGCTATTAGTTCAATGCAATTTTATTTTAGTATCCTTTACTTAATATGTTTCTTGATTGGAATCGTGGTTGCTGAAATGGAAACCTATTCGACTGGTTATATTTCCTTTTTCCTAGTATTCGTTCGTAAGCTGGATAGATTAGTTTATCCTTATCTTAGTTCCCGAGTTTCTTTTTGTTCCTTTGCGACATCTTTAAGGAAATTGGCTGCAATTAACAAAAGAAATCTTTAATCTAATGGTTGCTTTGGAGGCAGTCTGCTTTTAAGACTTTTCTCCATGTTAGGATTTCAGAATACAATGATTGTACCTACCTTTACATAAAGAACGCAAACCATGTTATACATAATCCCAAATGTATAGAAAAGGCCAAAATAATATTTTTGTTTTTTTTTTTTAGTTGGGAAAATCATCTTATGACAAATCACGCTCTTGGGCGGAGCGGGAGAAAGTGTTACTGACTAAAAACCCACTTCTGTTCCTTCGTTGCCTTCGTCCTAGGCCGGGGCCCTTTGGGTCAAATAAACTTTATTCACGAATAAACAAAATATGATAGTCCTATCCATATTGTCTCAACTGCTAGATTTTTTTTTAAGACAAATAGCTAGGTCAACAATTTGTATTGTCAAATCGAATAACTTTCTCCTAATCGAGAATCATAAACGGCAACTAAAAGACTGAGGTCTAGTGCTAGTTAGTAAAAGTCTGACACGCCCTTTCGTACCACCCTAGAGCGACTTCTCTCGCGCATTGGATGAGTTTCCAGCTAAAAAAAAACAACCTTTTGCTCTACCAAATCAAACAGCATAATCGTAAATTGTTTTAATTAGTAAGCTTATTATAGAATTGGTGCAAGGCATCTGGTTAGCACAGTGTTCGAATGCAAATTCTTTGTTACGGTAAACACCATTGATCCCAACTCATCGCCTTCGATACTTCGTACTCCAATATATTTAAGCCCCTGCTAGTTATTATGCATGGCGCTTACCCAACATTGGTACCTATGTGTGGCGGGAAGCTTACAATGGTCATCTCTCCTCACCTTTAATATAGGTACGACCCGAGCTATAGTTATGTCCAATAAAATTTAGGCTTGTATTTTTGTGGCAGTGATATTCATTTTTGTGAATTATTTTTTTTCGTATTTTTGGCGTTTTCGTCAAGCGTGTTGGCGTATAGTCAAGATTTGATTTTAACCTATTTTGATTCAGTGTCTTCGAAATTCGGTTGCATTGTTTGGAAAGTCAACTATTAAATTCTATAAGATGTATGAATATATATATATATATATCTATAATATATATATGAATGAAACTAGCGGCAGAGTCGTGACGTTTTCTAGTAGAGAGTTCATGTCGTAGAATTGAAATCACACTTAAAAAACCTTTTCTAATCCACCATAGTTATAATTAGGTAAATACAGACGTAGGTGTACCGTAAGCTGAGTAAACTAGCATTATCGTTTGGAGCGTTCGAACTACTCGACGGAGTGCCCCAGACTAAGAAAGCAAAATTCAAAAAGTAACTGTCGTCGCCCCCTCCAAACGGTTCCGCCCACGTGACTCGTCAACAAAGATTCCGCGTTCCTACACGCCGGTACTAAGGAATCAATTGAGTGTCTAAATATCGCTAAATTGTCGTAATCACCGACACATACAAAGAATTATGATTAATTAAGAGAGAAAGAGTTATGATTAAATACAAAACAAAAATCTTTCCGAAGACCGAAACAAATTACTCACGGTAACTTGGTATACGCATGTTTCACATTAACGCGATCGAGACGTTTTATACGTTCGGTGCATCCATTGGCTCGCTCCAAACTCTTGACCAATCAGAGAGCCAAACGCGGTAAAAGTTTCGACCGTCATCATCATCATTCCAGACGTCCACTGTTGGACATAGGCCTCACCCAAACGTTACTCGAACTCTGGGCACTTGTGTTTAGTTTTATTTGCACCAAAAGACGCGTCAAAAGACTAAATAAGACTTTCTCTCGAAATAAATCTCGGTAAATATGTTTAGTACATCTTAAACTATTGTTAGTGGCTACTAACATTAATTTGATAAACCTGGTAGTTTGAGTTGTTTTCTTGGCATTTTTATTAGTACTGGGGTAATTGTAATTAAGAACCCCAATAAAGCTTCGTATGTGTTTCTATTTTCTAACAATTTGGTAAGTTTTCTTTAGTTTTGTAATCTAATATATAAAAATTTCTTGTTACAGTGTTTGTTGGCTTGACCAATATTTATGATTTTTTTTTCAGTATATTTGGTAGGTCTCACAATAGGTCTTAGACTATTTTTACCCTCCTACCCCTAACCCCCATTTTTTTTTGGTATCCTTTATTTTAATGATATAAACTAGTGCTTGACTGCAATCTCACCTAATGGTAAGTAGGTGAGATTGCAGTCAAGCACTAGTTTATAAAGACTGCAATCTGACCTGGCAAAACAACGTTTGCCGGGTCTTTAGGACCTTTCGGTAGGTGAAGTAAAAGTATGATGTGATCGTATAAAAAGAGAATTGTGTATCTCATCAGACAAATCGGCCACGGGCAGTCTGGCCAACTTGGCAACCAGTCCCCTGTTTAATTATATCGATCAGACGCCGATAGCCTTGTAACGATCCCTTGGCCTAGGCGATGCTTCCTGACTACTGACATTTAGGCCCAAACGGGTAATTGGAAAGAGGGCAAGTCTTAGCTTAATGTTTTTACGTCACATTAGGGTACCTATATCGGGATATTAACTGGTTGATGGAGTTTTCTGGGTTAAAGATTAAAAGAAAAAAATACTAAAGATGTTTTATTTATTTAAATTGGCTGTCTCCAATACCAGCCTGTGTTTTTTTTGTTAAAAAAAAAACCTTTCTCACCACTCGGAATAATTCCTGTAGGAGTATTGGCGCGATTTTTTTTAAGTGAATTCAGTGGCTGTTTTAATTATTCGCAAATGATTCCTAGTGGATATTGTGATATAAGTGTAGTTTTGGTGATCTCAGCAACCAGGGTGCCAACATGGCGCAACACGGCTTATCACTAATGACCCTCAGAATGCTGTTGCCGCTCTCACGCACCCTGCGCATCATGGACGCTACCCGCTTTCTTATGATTGCTTTAAAATCATCAATATGTGCGTCGGCAAATATTCTTGATACACTGCAGTAACGTGGAAGCCCCAACAACATCCTGAAGGCATTGTTATACTGAACTACTTTAACCACTACGCGAATCATGCCTTCAAGTTGGATCGAAACTCGTTCTTTACGAATTAAGTAGCTGCAGAAATTTAACGATAAAGAGAACTGGAAAAATATTAGGTGAAGACTTTTTTTTTAGGTTTACGTATCTCAAAAGGAAAAAACGGAACCCTTATTGGATCGCTTTGTTGTCCTTCTGTCTGTCTGCCAGTCTGTCTGTCAAGACCCTTTATCCCAGGAACGCGTGGAGGTATCGAGTGCGAAGCTGTGAAAAAATCAAACTTCTGAGTTAACGAAAAAGATACGGCCGTTAATGTCGCAAAAAACGTGTATTTCGACGTTCTAGGGAATCAAAATTCATAGGGTACTCCTCGTAGACCTAGAATTCTGAAATGCACTTGCCCAGTTTTTTTTTCATATCAAATTTATATTTAAAAAAAACTGGGCCTAGAATATATTATTTACCTGTGTTTGATATTAGTTGACTCCCTAATGGAAAACAATACAATACCCGTCACATCATTTTCCCGCTCGGTCACCGAACTGTCCTAAATTATTATCCCAATAAATTGCAAGGCTATAAAAAAGATAGCTCATTAATCTGTCTGGGTGACAGGGGTTATGATAGCAGACGATAACAATCTTGTCTGGCGGACATCGGGAAATCTGAGTTAGTGACGATTCGTTCACAATATTCTCAGACACAGTGTCCGAATCGACACATTTTATTTTCAATATTTTTTCTCTGACGATTCGGACATCGCCAACATTGATTAAAGACACTCAGATAAAAAAAAGTCTGACTGTACTAAGTCGAATAAAAAAAAGTCTTAAAATATAATACAAAAAAATTTAATACCCGAAGTTGCTGCCCTAAATCCAGCCTAAAATAATTTTGGTAACGCTTTTTTTCTCCATATATTATATTTTAAAACTTTTTATTTAACTTTTCTAAACTGTGTGTGTCCGAATCGTCAGTGAAAAATTATTTCAAATGGTTTTATGATTTAAATTAAAAATGTGTCAATTCGGACACTATGTCCGAATATACTGTGTCCAAATCGTCAGTAAGTCGAAAATCTAACCTACATAGCTTGATTTAATTTGTTTGTCTACTTACATAACATGTCACAATAAACAGAGAAGCAAACAAAACGATAAAAGTTAAAAGTTTTCCCCTAAATAACGGGTTGTTACACAACTCTACGTCTCTATTCTGTTACGTAGTTCAAATATTTTCTAAAAAAGTAACATTGAATTTTTTATCTTTTGTTTTCTAAGAATAGACATCTTTTTTCGTGGGTGTTGAAGTAAATAAGGAATGGCGTCACGTAGTATCCACTCTTCTATGTATAGGTTTCAGACATAGTACAAGAATGTTCAACCGACACTGGCTAGAGTCGAAGCGTCGCGTATCGTCATGTTTTTCGCCCACAGCATATTTACACATAATTAAGGTACAAATTGGCGTAACACTCATATTGAATCACGCTCGTTGACGCTTGGTTTGAGTCAAACGGTTTTGCGCGACGCCGCGCGTCATCGTGCGTTACTCGCGCGCAGTGATACGTCAGTTGACAAGCAGGAGTGTTTTCGCGAATGTTCAAAAGTCTCTGATTTGGTCCATCTCTGTGAATCGGGTGCGCGAATGTAAGCGTCGTCGCGCGACAACGTGCGTCGTTTCGCGTTGTAGTTGAAATCAGAAAGCGACGCATCACTTCGTCTCTGCGCTAATGTGAGTTGAGCCTTAATGTCTTCATTGCTGTGATTTAGGCTTTTTTTCTAGCAGAGGGCATGAACCATAAACCAGCAACCGGGCCCAGTGCGGGTTGGTTAGTAGGTATGTCCTAGAACCAAAAATTCAAAAACATGTGACATCCTCACAAGCGATGCGTCGCTTCCTGTTTTCAACTACAACGCGAAGCGACGCGCGTTGTAGCGCGACGACGCTTACGTCCGCGAGCTCGATTAACAGAGCTGGACTAAATCAGAGACTTTTGAACATGGATGGTGGTTTAGTTACAGTAAGTAGAGCGCCAGTGAGTAGTCGCGTGTTATTCAAAACGCCTGGTTTAACGCGACTCACGACTCTCAAGTCGGGGCCGTTGCCACTGAGCCACCACTATTCAGATGCAGATATTTAAAAAATACTGAAACAGAAACTATATTCCTTGTGGAGGATATTTCATAGTTGTAAATTACACTTATATTCATCTTTACCAACAAATACTAAAGACTTTAACGGATGCCTAAATAAAGCAGGAGTTCCAACTTCAGACGTTGAAATCCAATAGCACACATTGTTTTCAATACCCATTTAGACGTCAGTTAGTGATAATGGATAACGAAGCAAGAGTTTGTCTCTATGCGCGTGATGAAATAATAAATAACTTTCTAAAATAAATATAAGTTGTACCGAACTATTAGAAAATATCTCATAATCTAAAATGCAGCTTCGAACGATAACAACTACTACTGATACTGTTACTTGACACGAACCATACACTATGGATTTAAATGCAATACCAATTAACAGGTTGTTGACTTTTAATGGTAACCCATGGTTTACCATACCGTAGGTAGTGTTTACCTACCGTGGCCCTAGAACGCAAAGGGCAACTGAAGGACGCAATTATGTATGCCTTACACGCCCTTTCGCTCCACCGTAGAGCGAGAGAAGTCATTTGATGATTTCCTACCTCAAAAAAAATTGAAAACTGGGCAAGAGCGAGTCGAATTCGCGCACTGAGGGTTCCGTTCAAACTTCAATTCCCGTTTTTTTCCGAATCGCAAAAAAGTATTTTTTTTGTGACGTAGGTAACAACAAATCCGTCTTTCTGTCTGTCTGTTGGTCAAGACCCTTTATCACAGAAACACGTGGAGGCATCGAGTTGGAATTAATACTCAAGTCAAAAAATCAAACATCTGAGTTAACGGAAAAAATAGATACGGCCGTTTAAGTCGCAAAAAACTTACATTTCAACACTCAAAAGAATCAAAATTCATAGGGTACTTCCCGTTGACCCAGAATCCTGAAATTTGGCCTAAAGCAAGGTCTTATAGTACAGATATAGGAATAAATCTGAAAACTGTAAATTGTAGTTACGTCACAATAAAACTTTTTTTACAATTCGGAAAAATCTTCGTAACTCAATTCGGAAATCGAACTGTTTTCACAGGTAAGTTTATGCGGAACCCGTGTTTTTTTTTTAAAATTTCGGAAGTGAATTTTAGTCCTGGAAAAAAGACGCAAATTGTCGTTTACGCTGTTTTGACTGAAAAGGCTCGATCACTCGGCATCGATACATATTATGCATGCTTCATTGTCGATTGTTGACGTTGCAGAAAATTCATGTTCATTATTGGCGTACGTGTATGTCCGAAACGAAGTAAAAAGAGTATGTGATGTGCTATATTGTTCGGAAGGATCTCCGCAGCTTTGGAAAGCCAAAAGCAACTAAAGGAATACGGGTGCGTTTCAGTCACGAAAAGTTTGACACTCCTTGCTCTACCCAGAGTGAGAGAAGTCATTTGTCGATTCTTACTCAAAAAAGGATCATAGCTTTTTTTTTTTGGGTGGGAGAATCTTCTAATGACATTCCCCGCTCTTTTAATGCCTAAAAATCTACTCCTGTTCCTTCTTTGCCATTGTTTCAGACTTCTTTTGCATGACCCATGGCCCCAGTAGGCTTCGACCCTTCTGGGCCCCTACGGTTGCTGACATCTCCTTGAAGCGCGCGTGGAATACTACGCGCCGTCGACGACTTGGGCTCGGTCCGAACGGTTACCGGTTGGTCGGACGGCGAAGTACTCATTGCTCGCCGTCCGCAAGCCCGCGTCTACGGTGGCCGGAAATCGGGATCGGAATCCCATTGTATCGCGCGTGCGGCCGCCTCCTTTGCTAGTATTACTACTTCGCAAAAGGAGGCGATCGCCTGCAACTCCTCATCGCTTCGGACCATGGCCTGTACTAAGGCCCGGCAAAGAGAGATCGTTGCCGCTGATTGCCCCCACGAGGACATGGTAGTGCACTGCCCAGGCGGGGCACACCTCTACCGTGTGCTCCACCGTGTCCTCCGAGCGGTCCACACAATGATGACACCTGGGCGTTTCTTCCGCACGAATCCGGTGCAAGAACCTCCCGAACTTACCATGTTCGGTGAGGACCTGCATCATGCGGAAGGTAAGGAAGCCGTGTTGCCTTTCCAGCCTCTCCTCAAAGAGGGGACTTACCGCCATAATAATGGCGTGCCCAAAAGGATCATAGCTGGTGGTGATTACCAACTACTACGGGGCTACCCCCGTTGAAAAATGACGTAAGAATATATGTCTGTTTTAGGTAGTGCTAAAACGTCTTCCAACTATCTACTTAGGCACAAATGAGGAAACGCCTCACCTGTCTAATTATCCACTTATCCAATATACTTGGCCTACGTCCGGTGGAAGATTTCTATAAGCTGAGTATAATGGACACGTAAGTCGCCTGTAATTCCCAATTCACCACGACAGAGTGGATAAACGAATGAGGTCATCGTATTAAGGGTATTACGAACAAGTTTTTTCTGTACTAGTTGTACCCCACGGTTTCTTCCGCGTCTTTGGTTTCTTAGTCATCATCACTTCAGCCGATAACGTCTATTGTTGGATATGGACTTCCCTCAAGCGTCGCTACAACGACAGGTCATGTGCTATGTGCTAACGGCAGATCCTATGGGCCGTAGCGTGATGTTATTTATATTTACCCTATAGTCCATCCTCAATAAGTGGGCTATCCAACACTATAATAACTTTTCGATTGGAAGCAGCAGTTACTGACATTATCGCGTTCGAAAAAACAAAAAAAACTCTTCAGCTTTATAATATAAGTATAGACTAGAACTTAGCCAGCGACTTTTCGTTCGCGAGAATGTTTTCATAAAAACTTTAACACCCATATAACGGTATAAGTGTGTTAAAGTTTATCATTATAAAGGTAAATCCCGTTAAGGGGGTAATCCCGGGTAATTTCCTTGCCGGAATCTGTGTTTCTTGATGTCTACAACCCGGGAATCTTTAAGTCAAGAATGAATAGGTTACTTCTAGATAAGCGCGTTCCATCGTCGACCACATCGTCGCTTTCCATCAGATGAGATAGCGGTCAAGCGCGAACATACGAAGAAAAAAATAATTCAGAACTACCCTCAAAATCCGTATTTTGAGGGAAGGTTTCAAAATATTGACAACCTTTATTATTACTTACGTTGGTTATATTATTTGTACTAACTTTCAAGTATATTTGGCATACGGAAAGATATTGCATACAAACGAAATCCTCCGTTTCATCCCTTTTGCATTTTCAAAAACTCTTTCTTAGTGTACGCCTACATTATAAAAGGAAGTCCTGTGCATTATTAATTTTTCTAGTTCTAGTACTTTTGACTGTGCATGGATATATATGTCAGTCATCAGGTTCCCTTATTTATATGAAGACTAGCTTCTGCCAGCAGCTTCGCCCGCACGGAAGAAGGACAACAAACTGAGCCAACATCAACACAACAACAACTTATTCATACAAATTGGACCTTCTTTTCATTCCCTTAACTTCTCAGGCCCCGGTGTTACGAATTCGGTACACCTCGGTCCAGGTTTAAGTTAGCTGGTATGAGGTGTACTATATACGGTACACTAGTGCCTGAGCGGTTAAGGGATGAATTTTGGAAAATCATTTCTTAGTGCTCGTTTACGTCATAAAAGGAAACCTTTTGCAATATTTCACGCTCTAGTCTCAGTTGTTTCGGCTGTGCGTTGATATGTCAGTCAGTCAGTTTCTCCTTTTATAAATATAGATTAGAGCTATATTTATACAAGCGTCCGATGCAACTGATTGGATTGGTGTTGACTTGCATCTCACTAGTCATCAATATTCGCTCCAATAAATCGTTCGGTAAAGTTTATTTATTTGCCCTATTTATTATCAAGAGTGGATGTTTTGCGAATATTTTTGGAATAACTTATCATCATGGACGGACAACTTTCTGTGCCAACTGAAGTTTGAAGTGGTTTTTAGGGTTCCGTACCTCAAAAGGAAAAAACAGAACCCTTATAGGAACAGTTTATTGTCCGTCTGTTTATCTGTCAAGACCCTTTATCTCGAGGACGCGTGGAGGTATTGGGTTGAAATTAATACTATACACTCAGGTCTCTAGTCCCATGAAGCTGTGGAAAAAATCAAACTTCTATTTTAACGGAAAAACAGATACGTCGGTTCATGTCACAAAAAACCTACCTATATTTCGAAACACTTATGGGAATTAAAATTCACAGGATACTTCCCGTTAACCCAGAATCCTGAAATTTGGCATAAAGCAAGGTCCTATAGCACAATTATAGGAATAAATCTGAAAACCGTAAATTTGTTGCTACGCTAAATATTTTTGCAATTCGGAAAAACCTTCGAGACTATTTGGAAATTGAAGTATTTACATAGGTAAGTTTGTACGGAACCCTCAATGCACGAGTCTGATTCGCTTACCCAGTTTTTCTATTAAAAGAGGGCATTGACCCAGTTTTATAAATAAGCTGTGTTATTTCATCGTGTTATGTGCTATGACAGGGTATTTATTGGCCGGTTAGAAGCCTACTTTCGTAGTAAACTAGACTATTACATAAGCAAATGAATGAACTGATTTTCACAATTTTCGAGTTGGGAGCTTAGCTTAAAGTATCTATCCAAGATTACTTAATTTTTTTTTTTATCATTGTCTTGCGAAATTAAGGTCTACATTTAATTAATTAAATTTCATGCCTGGCCCAGTATTCGGCCACGATAATGCCGTCCGCTGACGTTGTCATTAGATCTTTACGTGAACAGGTAAGGCCCCCTAGCCAAGTTACGATCGTTTCATTTGCGTCGAACGCTTCGAGTAGGCCACGATTCGATTCCTTTGTTCTGACCACGTGACGAAACGATCGTAACTTGGCTAGGGGGGTGGGCACGTGACACTAGATAGAAGGACAAGGTCTGCGAAAAGAAGCCGCATAAGCACTGAAGATGGGAAACGCGCGACAACCTGCGTCTGTGGAGATTGTCTTTACTGCTCCCGATCTGAGTGCGGGAAAGTTTTCCAGATGGGCCAGGCCAGTAACTATCACTGATTAAATGCTCTGGGTCACTTATATAAACATTGGTTCCTAATTTTAAATATAATAAAAAGAGTCAATAAGCTCAGCTCAGTAATACACTGCTTGCTTGCTGCACTGTATGCTTTATGCTTATACTTAGAGCGTTGAGCTTATTTTTTTGTCATAAACTTGGATATATACTCTGATAAATATTCAAGTTTTATGACAACAGCCCAGCTGGCTCAGACTACGTAGCTCAGTACAACGCTCGGTGACCTCAGTAGAGTTTCCGAAAGAGTGGGATTTAAAAAGAATATAGATAAAACCAAAGTCACGGTAAACATGTATGTCACAACACAACCCACTTCTTTCAGTATCGGGGACTCTACACTTGAAGTTGTGGATGACTAAGATTACCTGGGACAGCCTTCTAAACAATCATAATTATTGACAGAAACGCGTGCTCAGGCAAGAGGCTCTCAGACAGCTCGATGAAAAAAAAACCCTCAAGGTTATTCACAAAATGATTTGAAACGCGTAAAGAATCATAAAAGGACTGTGATTTACGTTTCTTTTGTACAAACATTTTGCATTAAATTTCATTTTACACCCTATTTCTTGCTACGCAAGGGAAAAAGTCAAGACATTTGAGAAGATGTAAAGAGGTTGGTTGGTTAATATTTAAATATTTTATTAGTTGAGTGCTTTAGTATGTATGAAACAACGAAGACTGAAGCGAAGCAATCTGGCCGTCACTGAATGGCTTCAGGGTTCAATATACTTATACCTACTGACATGTATCTACAACTATATAGTCTCCCTGACCTCACTAGTACAGGGTTAATATAAAAACTACTATAACTAGTATAAATATATAACGCTTAGCATAGCATAGCATAGTCGGCCTTATAGTGTTCCCACTGTTGGGACTCAGGCCTCCTCACTTTTTTTTTCGGTTGGAAACCATCTTATGACATCCCCCGCTCTTGGGCGGAGCGGGAGATAGTGTCAGACTTTTACTGACTAGGAGAGGAAATGGGCCGTAATCCACCACGCGGGCTCAGTGCGGGTTGGTGGATTCCAAATGCCTTCAACCCTTGATAGGGAATAATCACTTCACTGAAATTAATTACTCGTTTGCTCTTCATAAATCGACGTTCATCCTGGTACAAATATTTGCTTCCATTTCGGTCCCTCTTTGTTCTGAAGTAAAATAAAAACTCACTGTGACACTCAAATAAAAGGTATATTTGGTAAATTAAAAGCCGACTTATCCTGGACCCTACCAGACCTTTTTTAATTAAACGACTGTAAAGCCAGATTTTTCCGTTTTAATGGACTCACAAAGTTCCGGCTGTTTTATTTTTAATGCTTCGAAAATTCATTGCTGCATTTCCAACAAGAACATTATTATAATTGCAGCAAATTCTGAATGCTCTGAATGAAAGTGTTTGATTACTTTTTTTTTTAACCCTTATCTATACCTCTGTATTCGCACATTTACCGCGGCTCTGGAACGCAAAAGACAACTGAAGGAAGACGGGTAGGCTTTAGTCAGAAAGTGGCTGACACGCCCTCCTGCTCCACCCAGAGCAGAAGAAGTTGTTTGATGATAAGATAAGATCCCTTGGCAAAAATATTTTGCACATCTTTCACACAACGCTATCTAGTCCCAAAATCAGCAGAGCTTGTAGTATTAAACAACTGATAAAGATACTTATATATTTCAAAATATGTACATATAGCCTAGCTTTTGCCCGCGTCTTCGTCCGCGTAGAAGTTGAAAATGATTTTATTAGGTTTTTTGAGATACGAAAATATGAAATATTATTTATTATCTTCGTCGTGTGTAATAGTCCATTGAATTGTATGGCGAGCGATATTGTCTCATGAGATAAAATATTATAGTAACTTAGCTGTGTGCAGCGCCCCTTAGTAAACTCCACTGCAGGTGGCGTAACCTACGACAAACTTATTATTTGCGGTTGGTACAGTAGTAGGTGGTCTAGGGATCGAACCGCAAAATTAAATTTGTTTTTTATTGTTTATACTTTTCCGGGATAAAAACGAAATTTTAAACGAATGAGCACATTTAGTTATAGGATTCACTGTAACTACATAGTCCAAAAAATGGCAGTAATACAAAGGTTCACTCTAGGCATGCCGTGTAACATTAGGCCACCACGTCATGCATGAAATAAATATCTCTCATGAGATGGTGTCTAGAAGAATATGGCAATATATCTGCGAACAACCGTAACCGACCGCTTTGTTTGCAAATTTTCAACGTTAACAGCTTTTCGAGTATTGCTATCATCTTCTAAACCTAGTTACTTCCCTAAACAGTATCTTCTTTAAGAATTCAGAGACAAAAATCTAAATTTAATATTATCTATTGCTTTATAGCACAATCACAAACATACTGCCAATTTAATTCCATTTTTTGCAACACATTACAAGAATATCGCAATAAATCGACAAAGATAAAACCATTACATCTGCAACCCGGACGCAATATCGTCGATGTGTAAGCCGAAGATACGTCGATCATTTCCGCGATAGCCGAGACGATCGACGACGATCGACGCCGTAATGGCGACGGGTCTTTATCAAACGGCTCTCGTTAACCGACCTGTCTGATCTGTTACGGTGTGTCCTTTGAAAGGCTACGCATTACGTGCGTGGGGGTTTCGCTTACCAAAGCTATTGTATGTATATATGGTATCGCATCTAATGGTGAGGATCAATTTTCTGTGTATTTCGGGTCTAGGAAGGATATTTGGGGAGGTTATAATGTAGGTGCGTATGTAAAAGCTTTTTTTTTGGTGGGAAATCATCTAATAATATCTCCCGCCCTTGGGCGGAGCGGGAGAGTGTGTCAGACTTTTACTAACTAATACCCACTCCGGTTTCTTCTTTGTCTTCGTTCCAGGGCCCCGAGGTTCTCTTTCACACAACCCATGGCAGTAGGCTTTGACGCTGGGCCCCTACGATTGCTGATATCTCCTTGAGGCGCGCGTGGAACACTACGCGCCATCGACAACTTGGGCTCGGTACGGATGGTTACCGGACGTTCGGACGGCGAGTTACCCATTGTTCGCCGTCCACAAGCCCGCGCCTACGGTGGCTGGATGAGTTTGAAAGCTAAGGATGCTATCACACTGTGAAAGTTTATGAATGCGTGTGTGTATGTTTGATACTTCTTCACACACGAACGTCCGATCGGATTTTACATTGTACATTTGTACATTGGATGACGAGGGTCGTTTTGTTGTTTCGCCCTTTCTACGCGGCTAGCCACAGCCCCGCGAATTTCTAGGAGTGCAATGCCGATTAATGATGGGGATCGAATGTTCTACAATACGGCGGGCGACGCCCCTGACAGTCGCTAGTAGTGTAAAATTTTAATAGAGGTTGTGAGAGTGTTGGGCTGTAACAGAAAATAACAGTAGAAGTATTTTTTTGTCATAAAAAATTAATATCATTTGAAGTAAAACATTACCAGTAGATAATATGAACCACTATACTACTATTAAAGAACTAAATTTATTTTTAAATTAATTAATTAAAACTATGCTCACGTAACATGGTAAAAGCAATATGAAAGAAAAAACTTGAAGATAAAAACACAATAAGCTAGGGTAATGTTTCAACAGATATTGAATAAGAACAGATGTTCACCATTGGAGATCCAACATTAATTATATAGCAAACAACTACTTAATTTGTTGTAACTAGAGAGTCATTCCTTCATGAACAAACCGCTAATGAACCCAGGAAGGATATAAAACAAAGTTCAATCAAGGAACCCTTTTTTTGTTCTCCAAGTGAGCTCGATTAGCAGTGCAGAGTAATAAAGTAGCCGGAACAAAAATACTGTTGGGTTAGTTTGCACAAAAAGATACATTAGGTGTCTACATATATACTTTGTGCTCGGTTCCATATTCGACAGCAAATTGTTTTTATTACCAACTAACTGACCTGCCAGATGTTCATACAAAAATACCGTGAAAAAAAAAAATTGTTTTTCGGCATCTTTTCTATGAACCTAAGTCGGATTATAAAGAAATTCAAAATTATAAATTAAAGCCTACCCTTTTTTCAACTTTTGACTGGCCTGTTGGTCTAGTGGTTAGTGGCTCTGACTGCTCTGCCGGAGGTCGGGGGTTTGATTCCCACCCAGGACAAATGTTTGTGTGACGAGCATGATCATTTGTTCTGTGTCTAGGTGTAAATTTATCTATAATATATATATGTATTATTTAGAAATATATATGTATGTTTATCAGTTGTCTAGTACTAGTACTCGTACCACAAGCTCTGCTTAGTTTGAGACTAGATGGCGTGGTATAAAAAAAGAAAAGTACGTTAGTATCTGCTGAGCTAAATATAGGTATCTTATAAGTAGTGACTGCCTACCTGACCTCCACAATCATTATTGAATTAATAACACCCTTAGTAAGACTGATGTTCGGGCTTCTGACTATCTGTAAAGACTGGCAAAAATCTATAAATGACAGCTGGGACTAACGGCATAACATGCTTTCCGAGGAATGGAGGGATCTCGGTATTATGTACCTTAAGAACGATCAATATTTTATTTAATACTAGCGACCTGCCCCGACTTCGCATAGGTGCAATGCTGACATATAAACCTTCCTCTTAAAACACTCTATCTATCAAAAAAAAAAACGCTTCAAAATCCATTGCATAGTTTTAAGGATCTAAGCATACATAGGGACAGACAGATGGAAAGCGACTTTATTTTATACTATGTAGTGAAGATCAAAACATAGATACATAGAAGATATAGTGTCAAGTGCAGCTTTTCAAGCAATACATATACAAACACTGTAAATTGTGTGATTTAACAGCGGACACGGACAGTCGGGCATGCATCTAATAAATCAAATGCGCAGGAGTTCGTTACAATGTACACTGAATAGAGTGGTGACATCAAATAAGAATTTATTCAAAAAGGCAATAATATTGTAAATCTATTTGATAGTTTTTTTTTTGTGAGATATTGGAAGTTTTGATATTTGGGAAAGTTAAATTGTATGGTCTAGAAGCACAACATTTTGGACAAGATTCCTTTTTTAACGACTACGAGCAAAGAGAAAGGATTTCCGAAAATTCATCCCCTAATGAGGTCCTCCTTAAGTAAAAAAAACAGAGAACAGCTAATTATTGATGGCATACGAATTGTAATAACTCTTAAATAATTAATGACACTACATACATCAATAAATATGAAATAGTAATTTTCTAGTCTACTATTAGTGATAACGAGCTTAATAATTATACCAACAGTGTAGGCATTTATTGTTTACTTATAACTTATTTTCATTTTATCAAAGGATACATCGCCATTACATTTGAGTATCTGGAAAGCTTTTTATATTTCTGGGTAACACTGAAGTTTTCATAACAAGAGGCAGAAATATAAGATGTGTGTAAAAGTTATCTTGGACTAGTATTTGCCTAGTATTTTCTCTCTCTCTCTGTCCCTCTATTTTGCACTAGTGCGGATAGAGAAATTAAAACGCACGTCGTATGAACTCTAAGTGCTGCGTAAAAAGAGCTAGTTTTCGAATGTTTTGGAAAGATCACAAACACAAATTTCTGTAAACATTCACGAGAACTTAAGAAAACATCATAAGATAAAACACCAAATTAACAGCAGAATCATGCAATTACAAAACAAAAAATACTGGCTAAGACTGCGACAATAATCTCTTTTACTATCGTAAGTACATCGAAAGCCACAAAACCAACAAACATAACACCCACAAGTAATAATAAATAGCTAATATGTTTGCAAATTGTAAATAATTGTCCCAACACTATCACGCCAAGTTTCACAGGCGTGTGTATGCAGCAGCTGATTGTGATAGGCCATGATTAATTGATTGAAATCGTGCAAACAGCACTCGACAGGGGCACTAACTCATCTATCATTTATAAACGCTATAATAGCACTATATTTCTACATAATCGACTCTAAAATTGAATTTTAGAGTTGTACTGAGTAAATTTCTTATTTATGTATCCAGAATTTTCAGAAACTTGTGTATCTTCTATGAGATTGCATAAGCAACCTGTGTTCAGGTGATACGCAAGTTTCTGAAAATACTGGGTATGTAATAACGTAACGTGCAAATTATTCAAGTACCTACAAGTCCACGTACTAATAGATGTTTACGTTTCTTTGTCTTGTGCGATTATTTTTTATTTTATTTTTTGTACCCACAATGGTGTATGAATGTTACCTATTTGAATTTCTGTATTAACGTAATTTATAACATTTTTGGTAAGCATTAATGATTAAGTAAGCAGTGTTGTCATGCAATTGTGAGTACCAATACAAAGCAATTGTGGTAGAAAAGAAACCAAAAGTGTAATAAAAAAGACTTTAGAAGTAAGAAAAAAATTTTTACTCAGTACAAAAACAAGACTCAATTTTAAGTTCGATTATGTAGAAATGTAGTGCTATCGTGGTGTTTCTTTTTGGAAACACTTCTGCCTTCTAATCCTATGGGGAATACAGCCAAGATATTAAATAATTTAACAGAAATTGCCTTTCATTCCATCATCACCGTACCTGCACATCGTCGGGGTTACCCGTTCTACTGCAGTCCCTATAAATATTCAATGCGGCAACCATTTTACAAAACACCCCAGGGGCGGTGACACAATAGTTTGATATGAATATAAACCTCGTTTCTCAGAGTTCGGCGTCCCTAGCAATTCTAATAAAGATGCTGGATACTGTTAACGATCTTGTAAGTTCAAGACTTTGAGTAGGTACGTGTTCTGAAATGTTTTACGAAGTTTGAAAGGAGGTTGCTGTATTGTAACCGAATTAGTGATGTGAATGTGAAAATGAATTGTGATTTTGGTCTTTGGCGTATATTTGTCACACATCGTGATCATCATCGTCCGATGTTTGTTTTTTTTCATTTTGTCCTATCAATTAATTGTTATACTATGCTTAACTCTTATTTCCTTTCATATCACGCTTCACACAGTACATCCATCTATTGCACTAGGTTCTGAAGTTTTATAAGTGCCCTATTAGGTCTATGTGAAATAAAAATATTTTGAATTTTTTCCACGTCGATCATACATTTAAGCTTATTGCTTTGAACTTTGAACAGATATTACTAAGAAATAAAATATTCTGTTATTTCTCAGATTGTTACTCTGAAAATGTAAAAATATGTGTCAATTTTCTTCCTCAAATAAAGTAATAAAACATTTCAAATATATCTTGAGTCCAAGGAATCTAAATCTGTTTTTAAACAGAAACCTTAAGTACAGTTAAAATACGTTAAAGAGGTGTTTGTAACTAAATAAAGAATCAACAGACCTCGCCATTACGCTCGTTTACTGGTTTTTTTTTATTACAAAGATGTTTATAACATAACTTTCATGTATACTATGGTACTGTCGCACTCTGCGACGGGTTTCTTCGGGGACCGGGACTTATCTACAATGAAATGCTTTAAAAGCTTTATACTTCTACAATACTTTTTTTCAAGAATTCAAAATAAGTATATCGTGCTACAATGGTTATGTCCGAACTGAAAAAACTAACTACTCAATTTTTAAACCTATTCTAGAACAACAAAATCCTTAAAAGTATATTTTACTTGCCAGTTTGTTAACCTAACTCATGCGATCTCCTTTCGATATCACAATTCACAGTACATAAATACGTCAGGTGACATCTAGCCTCGATCTTCCCGGAACACAAAGTATTGCTATTTTAAATTCGAAGATAGAATTGTGAATTGAAAACTTCTAGCCTATCTGGAAGATTTAAAATAGCATTGACCATCGATTTCGTCTGCGACACATATCGGGCCTTTTCAGATAAAATATTGTAAGCGACTGTTTGTAATTTTTCAGAAAGGGTTTTTTTATTTCTCTATCTATCTATAGTATGTATTTAAAAATAACTTTTTACAAAAAAAGAATAACCGACTTCACTATTTATAAAAAGTTTTTTTTTTTTTGTTGCGTTACACTTATAGCCAGAGCACCTATTTCTCATGACAATTTAACTATCTTCATGGTGATATCTATGTGAATATGAAGTTTCGTTGGCCATTTCTGGTCTTCTTCATCAGTTCCACTTCATCATATGTTACTTTTTGACTGTAAGTGCTTAAAATTGTCGATGAAAGTACCAAAATCACTATAAGGTTGCCTATAATATTTGAGGAGATCCCTCGATTCCTTATGGATCCAATCATTAGAACTGGATTCTGATAAAAATTGCACCAATCAGAAAGCATATCCTAAAAGGAATAAAAAATTTGCAAATCGAATAAACGACGGAGTTCTAAGGTAACACACAAAAAAAAAACAACCGATTTTATAACCTCCTCCTTTTTTTTGAAGTCGGTTAATAAAAGAGGAAACTGACTGACTATATGGTGAAACCTACTTTCAGGCTGGCTAAGCCGCTCAATCTAGTCAATAAATATACAAAAATATAATATTAACAGTGAAAACAACATCAAAATTAGTAGAAAAGCAAATGAGATATAACAACTTTAAATAAATACGAGTATATACATTCAGTCAAAAAAGTATCGGGAATGGATGATTTGTTTATGGTTCCAAATTCAAATTTTTGTTTTTTTGTAGTTGTTAGATTGGCACAACTGTTTTCCATTTTGGCGCGGAGTTTGAGTTGCATCTGTTATTTATATTAAATACAGTGCTGGTTTTAGTAATATCATATAGTGTGTATTGCGAATTTCATAATGGACAAAAATATCGAAAAAAGAGTTTGTCTTAAATTTTGCATCGCCAATGGAATTTCGTGTTCGGAGTCACTGAAAACGGAAAATGTTACAGAAGGCTTACGGTGAATCGACTTTATCAAAAACTCGTACTTATGAGTGGTTCAAAGCGTTCAAAAGCGGTCGAGATGTGATGGAAGATTTGCCTCGCTCTGGTAGGCCGTCAACGTCTGCAACTGAAGTTAACATCGCAAAAGTGAAGAAAATAGTGACTGAAAATCCCCATTCAACTCTGAGAGAGATAGCCGCCGAACTTTCTGTATCTCACGAGTCGATCCGTACCATTTTAACTAATCATTTGGGTATGAAACATGTTGCTGCTCGGCTAGTCCCAAAAGATCTGAATTTTCTCCAAAAACTCAATCGCATGAAAGTCGCTGAGGACATGCTAGAACAGAGAGAAGAAGTCTCTAGAAGAGTCAGTTCGGACTCAACATTCATGAAACGCATTGTTACTGGTGACGAGACGTGGGTTTACGAGTTTGACATGCAAACTAGTCAACAAGCTTCGGAGTGGCGCTTTCCAACTGAACCGAAACCGAAAAAACCACGCCAAAGTCGATCAAAAGTCAAAGTCATGTTGACTGTTTTCTTTGACTATCGCGGTGTTATGCACTCTGAATTCTTACCGGAAGGTCTAACGGTAAATAAAGAATATTATTTGAGCGTTATGGGGCGTTTAAGAGAGCGAATTCGACGAAAAAGGCCAGATTTGTGGAAAGAAAATTCTTGGATTTTGCACCACGACAATGCGCCTTCGCACAAGGCTATCATTGTGAACGAATTTTTGACCAAACACTCAACAAATACCATCCAGCAACCACCATATTCACAAGATATGGCTCCTGCTGACTTTTTTCTTTTTCCTAAACTCAAATTACCACTTCGTGGCACCCGTTTTCAATCGATAGAAGACATAAAGGAGAATTCGCGGCGAGAACTGAACTCAATTCCGGAAGCAGCGTTTAAAAAATGTTTTGATGAATGGATTATTCGTTGGCGCAAGTGTATCGTTTCTAAAGGAGCATACTTTGAAGGTGATAAAATAAATTTGGATGAATAACAGACATTTTGTGTATTATTGATCTTTTCCCGGTACTTTCTTGACAGAGTGTAAGTACATACATTATTTTTTTGTGGTGGGAAATCTTTCAATTACTTCTCTCGCTCTAGGGTGGGGACAGAGAACTGAAACAATTTGCCTGCTGCGGTCTTCCCGTCCAACTATAATTTAGGTGTGTGACCATCAATGATTGCATCTCCGCTTACCATCAGGTGGGATCGCAGTCAAGCACTGGTTTATATCAATTTAAAAAAAAAAGAGGCGAGTAGTACGTCTCTCTTGTCAAATCGCCGTTTTCTACGGCAGTTGCATGGGCGTAATGAACTTTGTCGTCAAAGACCACGTCGGACTTCTCTTTCCTATTAGCAGCTATGAAGCTTTAAAACTACTTATGTAGATATTTTAAAAACTATTTCATATTTATTTATTAAAGCTAAAAACATTTCATTAAAAAAGAAACAGGTATATTCCCTATTAAAGTGTTAAAGATAACAGTCAGCCTATTATAATAGACTAATAGTTTTAGAACGACATTATCGTAAATACTTTTAAATAAGGAAAGAAATTACCCCTTCCTGCAAAAAGCGAAAAATTTCTGTTTCGATATTCTTCTCGATAAATCCAGATATTTTTATCTGCAGTGATAAATAAGGACGATGTCTGAGTTAAATACATAATTCGAGTCCAAGTTTCTATCACTAATATATTATATTATATCCTTTGCACTTTCTGTCTTGAAAGCTAAGTAATAGCATTATGTAAGTAACAGTACCTCACCATAATAAAGGATATCGGACTCTTTTGTATGGACTTCGTAAATTCGAAGTTAAGAAATGTCAGCTAGATTGACGGGGCCCGTTAGGACCAATGGCAGCTAGGGAAGCGGTATTGTTCGAAAGTTATCATCATTGTTATTTTACCTTGCACCGTAAAGTGTAACTGGAGGAACACACATGAGCTTTAGTCAGTAAAAATCTGAACAAGAGAAGTTATTTGATGATATGTCTTACATAAAAAATTTGCATAAAATGGAAACATCATCTACTATATTGATGATATCCTACTGTAATCCGATTGTAGGTGCTTTATAAAAAGCCATTAAACCGTTAAGCTATAGTTTAAGCTATAGCATAGCATAGTCGGCCTTATAAGGTTCCTACTGCTAGGACTCAGGCCTCCTCTCTAGGAGAGGGAATGGGCCGTAATTCACCACTCAGGCCCAGTGCGGGTTGTTGGATGTCAAATGTCTTCGAATTTTTGGTTCTAGGACATGCCAGTTTCCTCACGATATTGTCCTTCACCGTTTTGAGAGCAGTGGTGATGAAATAAATTACACAAAGTAATGCGCTTGGCTGGGTTTGAACCCGCGACCTACAACTCGTAAGTCAGGGCCGTTAGCACTCGGCCACCACTGCTCTTGTTCTAGTTTAAGCTATGGTACACAACATTTGGTCCAAGACGCCCATTCTCTTTTACCAAACAACAGATTAGGAACTAAACAGTTCACCATAAAAGCCCATGCGAGTCTTGTTCACAGCACAGACATTAACAGAAAGTGTGAACATCTGTAAGGCTTAAACATCTTCAGAGCGTATCATTTTCTGCTTCACAGATTGTCTCGGGTGACATTGCTTTCCACCGACAATTATTATTCATTAGGTCGTTGTCACAGCGTCCTTTCATTACAACCCCGAGTCAACTCGTTATGTCTTATTCAAGCTTCGGCTTGTGTATATTTTAATAAAAGGCCGCCTCGGGCAGGGAAAGTTCTAGGGTAAAATAAATAAGTAAGACATTCAAAATCTTACGTTTTAAGAGATAAAAGTTTGCTGCAATCTGGCTGTGTATGTATGATGAATGTGAAATTAAAGTCAGAAAAAGCAGATGTGTTTTTGGTTTCAGACTCTTTAAAAGCTTTCGTATTTGATGAAGCATTCAAACATTGCTCAAACGAAAGCAATTCTTTGTATAGTGAATTACAAATGACTCTTGAAAATTATGTAGCGCTTTTTGAAACCTAAAAATGTTCACATATTAAGCAAATGTGGACATAGAGCTCGGTTACCAGCGCTCTTGTAATTAAAACTGAAAAGTAAATTAATTAAGAACTTACATTAGGCTAAAAATAAACGTACGTGTTTTCATGAAATTAATTGGCAAGTTATTGTTAAGTGTAGTACTGTAATATGCCGTAGCTCTTATGTGCACCCATTTTACTTAGCATTTTCTTTAAGTTGTAAGTTTGCATAGATGTTTCTATGCAAACTTACAACTTAAAGAAAATGTGTGTGGATATGACATGAGCTTATGTTTAAACTCACGTTTTTTTAGGGTTCCGTACCTCAAAAGGAAAAAACGGAACCCTTATAGGATCACTTTGTTGTCCGTCCGTCTGTCTGTCTCTGTCTGTCTGTCTGTCTTTCTGTCCACTTTATCTCAAGAACGCGTGGAGGTATCAAGTTGAAATTAAAACCACATACTTAGGTCTGCGGTCTCTTAAAGCTGTAAAAAATTCAATCTTCTGAGTTAACGAAAAAAAAAAATATACGGCCGTTCATGTCGCAAAAAACGTATATTTCGAGACTCTCAAGGAATCAAAATTCATAGGGTACTTCCCACTGACCTAGAATCCTGAAATTTGCCATGAAGCAAGGTCTCACAGCACAAGTATAGTAATAAATCTGAAAAATGTAAGTTACGTCACAAAAAAAAGGTTTTTGTGATTCGAAAAAATCTTAGTAACTCTATTCGGGAATTGAACTATTTTCATAGGTAAGTTTATGCGGAACCCTCTGTGCTAAATTAATGAAATGCTTCCCAAAAACATTTTAAATTCAAAGCAAAATCTTTTTCACCTCGAAAAGAGGTAATATCGGAATAAAATTGCTCTGCATAATTCTCAGTCAGCGAATAGAGGCGCAATCGGAAATATCTGAATTTATGGTCGGATACAAGTCGAAGGTAAGCCTGGCCTATCGGAGGAATCGATTGCAAACTTTACTCAACCTGTTCAAGTTTCGTGATTTACAGCTCTATGAGATTTATTGTGTGCTACATTGGTTGATAACAGTTGATATACCGTGGGTTCTGTTGATTTCTGCAAAACTGTTGCACGGATATGTTGGTGTGTTTGTAGTGCATTGTGTATCCAATGTCTAAGGTCTAAGTGGTTCATAGGTAACAAGCAAGGATGCCGATCATCATTGAAGCTCTGTCCAGGGACTCTGTTTTGCTTTGGATCCAGTCTTATCTTATGGTTTCACCCACCTGGGATAACCCGCTAACTGGCGTCATTATGCAATTCTATAAGTATCTGTGAGTTTTAAATCATTAAAACCGACTGTTTTATAGGAATTGAAATTATTTCTTAATCAATGTCTTCGTGTCGTTGCTGCCAAGAAAAATAAACTTTACCACACGTCAAATATTACAACGGAGCCATAACACGAAAAATCTTATGCACAAACCGCCCGAAATAAACTACTAGATCTATTAACTGACGTAGGTACGTAGGTGTTTATTCTACGTAAACGCTGCGATTTCGTAGCGCTTATCCTCCGTAGCGTTAATGTAGCACCTATAAATTTATTATAGTTACGTATGCGTAACGCTTACGATGCGTAATATTTACAATTACACTACGACGCGTAGCGCTCACGTAGTGTTAACAGAGCCTGTGATTGGCGGCATCTACGTACCGTCTAAGCTATAATTATTCTCAACAAACAACTGTAAACATCACAGGAAAATGCAACAATAAAAATATAATTTAAAATTCGATGAACTGGTCATTCTTTCCCGGAAATATTAGGACATTCACTTAACCCAAACCCTTATCTCCAAACCACACTCGAAAACGTATAATTCAAATGAACTCGAATGTCATACACGCACCCTCAAGGGAAGAGAAATAAAATAAATTAGGGACAGGCCATCTACGCCAAATATTTACAGCTAAGGATGGGAACAGTGTCAGCATTCCTCACATTTCCAAGATAATCCGTGCAATGATAATATTATTACGTGCGATTTGGCGAGACTTGATTACCGTAACGTGTGGGGACGGCCTTACTCGTGAATTCGTTATGAGTATGAGTGGCTTGTACAAACGTTTATGTACATATCTACAGCCTGATGCTATGAAACCTCGTTTGTGTTATTTTTAGTATACATATCCGGAAATGTATTTCTTCCTTAGTTGTTTTCTTTAGGAATGGGCGAGCAATGGCCCAGAGCCGTGAACAATGGAGGCAATGGAAGGCGCCCTGTGTTCAGATGCTGAACAGTAAAGACTAGATTTATCCAATAATAACCCTTCCTTAATTAACATGAACTTTTATGCCCTATACTACTTGGCTTTTTGAGCTTTTTAAAGCATCTCCGCATAATTCTATCTTGTCGTGTCATGTAGGTACACTTGAGGATCTTTTATGACTGCGTCGACCCGTCGTCGGCGAGAGGGGTTCGTGTGGTTGAATATTAAGCCAAACACCTTTGAATTTTCTTGCTAACCTTTGTACCTCTTTGCCATCGAAACGTTAAGAAGATTAAGAAATATGTTAGTGTATGTACCATATATGTATGACACCTCTAAAATTATGGAACTAAAATTCAATATTCCGCTTCTCCGCTTGCATGAAACAAATAAAAAAGCCTAAAATCAACTATTGGGTAGCTGAGCGAACCAGACACAATACCAACTCGGCCGTTTTTTTTTTTCGGTGGGAAAATCATTCAATGACATTCCCCGTCCTTGGGTAGAGTTGGGTGTGTCAGACTTTAACTGACTAAAAACCCACTCCTGGGCCCCAAGTCTGCTATTTTTATAAATTCGTTATTCCAACAAGATCACATTGTCATTTTGCTAAAAGTTCGTAATCTGCTAATTCATAATGATCGATCATTGATCGGTCAATGGTCTCGTAATAGAGTTGTGGTAGTATGACAATACCGAGCTTATTAAAATCAATGACTGCACAATGACGTTCTAATGGTAGGTCACATCAGAGGAACTGTCAAAATTTTAGCAGATTACCGCATACGTCAGATATTCATTTGTCAATATTTACGAGGTTACCATTCTATGCCACTTCTTTCAATGGAGTGTCAGTGGTTGACCATTGGAAAGTCATAATGACGCCATTATATTAGTAGATTACTAAACTTGTCAAAATCAACAATTATGAAATCAATGATAGACCATTCTGACACTATTGTAATAGTAGACTTGAGGCCCAGTTCATTCGTTGCCTTTCATACCAGGGCCGAGTCTTCCTTTCAGAAGCAGGCCCTTGGGCCCAGTAGGCTTTGACCTTACTGGGCTCCTACGGTTTGCTGACATCTCCTTGAGGCGCGCGTGGAACAGTACGTGCCGTCGACGAATTGGGCTCGGTCCGGACGGTTACCGGACGGCTCGCACCAATTTGGTCGTAGGATCCTCTCTTTTCAACGGAGGTGTATGGAACCCCATACACCTCCGTTGAAAAGCACCCTTTTCTGCAAACCTCTAGACAACGTTAATTATATTTCTATATATTCCTTTCATAGTCCCACTTTCTTCTTCAAATGTCACATCCCATTATCAGTAGTTGAGACTTCTATTACCTACTACTACTATTGTAATATAATAAGTCAATGACGGTCTCCTCTGTCTATCTACATCGAAGATAAACCAAGCAATTGATTGCATTCCGGTCGCTCAGTGGCTGCAGTTAGGTGCAAATAAATCAAGCTGGTATTTAATTACCTCTCTCTCCTAGCAGAGTTTGAAACTATTCAATCTGTCTAGATTACTGCTATCTGGAGCACAATACTTTGTTGTCTCTACGTTAATGTTTTAATTGAAATATTGATAAATCTTCTATTTATAATCTTTTTAATATCTTCTTACTGCCATGGTTCTTTCTGTGTTCTCAAATTGTAGTATAAAAAACATTATTTAAATATTTTCCTACAAATATTCTTAATTCCTTTGGGCATGGCCCATAAGGAATTAGGAATATTTTGTAGGAAAATATTTACATAATGTTTTTTGTATTAGAATTTGAGAACACAGAAAAAAAACAATTGATGGATTTTTTTTTTGTGAAATTGCCTTATAGTATGACATATAACTCCAAATAGATAAGGATGATAGAAATGAACTAAGCTTAAAGTTAATATTTTGTAAAGCAATTAAATTAAGACGTTTAAATTTATTTTTTAATTTACCTTAACGGTTACCTTCTCAGTCACCGACCGCTTAAGCATAATTTATTCAAACAAATCGTGACAGAGATCACTTTGAGCCTTACCGGAAATCTGAATCGTCAAAGTTTAACCGACACCCTCGTACCTTTCAAAAGTTTTTATATAATTTTGTCTGAACAAAGTTGTCTTTCTTGTCTGATAATAATTTAGACAACCTTTTGCTTAATCACATTGGTTTTATATAATTTTGTTAATGATTTAAAAGATAACGGAATAGACTTGAACTTTAAAAAAAATCTTGTGCCGCAAGAGAGGGCAAGTTGAAAACTTGAAACCAATATTTTTATAATGAGTAGGAGAACTTCGAAACTGAAAAGGAAATCCTCAAAATTGCAGATAGTTGTTACGTACAGAGTCACTACACTATTTAATGTCTTTGCACTACACACTACGTACTTAAAAAACAAGAAACACAACTTACTGACACTCACAGACACAAATACACAAACCAGATACAAATGAACTGAATATTATGAGCAGCTACTTAACGAGGGTTCTAAAATCAAAAGTCAGTCTCACTTAATGCCACCCAAAATAGATTAACGGAAAGTCAAACAGGCTACTAACGTTATGAAAAACCGCAAAACACTTGGCCGAGACGAGATACCGTCAGACCTATGAAAACGACTGGGACCATTGCTACAACATTATTTTAGTCACCAATACGAAGCGATATGGCAGAAAAGCTACCCAAAATATGAAACTTAAATAGAGGTATAAAACTGACCTCGTACAATGAAGAACAAATAATTAACAAATGAATCGCCGGGGTATCTTCCAATTAGTTCAGGTTCACAGTAACCAGCTATATCAACCCCTGACGCTACATAGGCGATTAGAATCATGATGGGAAAATACAATCAACAAAAGGACTTTCTTAATGTATTTATTGATCTTGAAAAAGCTTTCGACCAGGTTCCCCGGAAACTTGAGTTCAGACTTTTCAATGCCAAAGAGTACCTGAATACTACACACAGATGATTCAGAACATGTACAACTGTGTCAGCACGAGAGTCCGAAGTCTAGTTGGTCTTAAACAAGCATTCTAGATTAAAGTGGGTGTGTATCAGGGTTGTGCGCTTAGCCCCTTGCTCTTCCAGTATTTGTAAATTAATAACTTAATTATTTTGAAATCTAAAATACGTAAATAAGTTTATATCAAATATAAACTAGCCAGAGGCTTCGCCCGCGTGAAAGTCGGTTTCTCCATACAAACTTTGGACCCCTGTTTCATCCCCTTAGGGGGTGAATATCGGAAATCCGTTCTTAACGGATGTCTACACCATATAAGTGTTAACAGTTTCTGAGATTTAGTGATTAATCAGTGAGTGGTATTTTGCTTTAATATACATATAGATTTAAATCTACATTTTCAATAACTGAATCAGCTTGTTTTGTACCAGTTTTGATTAAAGCTCGTAGCTATACTACTGTCGTCGGCACGGTAATGACAAATAACATTCCTTTGTGCATTGTTAAGTATAACAGCTTTATTCAAATATTCTGCAAGCTGTATGCAGATATAAACCTGTCATCCTATATTCTCTGTATTTTATTTTATAGATGGTTTTACAGTTGGTCGTAACTCTTTGGAATGGATATCGATGCAGGTTTTACGGATTCGTGAATCTTATGGCAATTAAAAATATATGATAGGTAGATATGTAGATAGAGAATACTTTTTTAATACACTTCCTCAAAAACCACATAACACACTACAATTAAGTATAGTATTGGTTTTATTTTTATCTGTGTTCTAAATTAAAAAAGATTTAAGAATTTCGCTTCGGTTGCAGTGACAAAGTTTCTCCACTTGTATCAAAATGTACTATTGCTTGATTGTACAATGTAAATCTTACAAAATGATAGCAGTGATCCGGATTATCAAGACTCGACTGTCAAAGTCAAGAATTTTGTTTACAAAACTTTAAATTAAGGGGGTTTTATTTGAAGAGCCTTCACAAATGAAAGCGACCTTGTCGACTGTCCTTTTTATATAGTAGGTTAAGTATCTTATACTTGAATCAACAAAAATACAAGAGAAGAAGAACTTGACAATAAAAAACAAAAAAAATAGATCTACTACCACCTACAATACACGAAAAGACTACGTAAAGGAACTTCAACTTCGTTACGTTGTAACAATGTCATATTTATACATAAGTAGGTGATATAACAATATTTGACATAACAGTGACGCGTTGCGGCCTCCACGAACTTGTGGTATGAAAGAAACCCTAATTGTATTTATTTGTTCACGCGACGCTGGCATTAGGGAGACACAAAGCGAACCGCCCTGCGGACATTGTGTTATTAAATTACGTGATGGAAAGCGTTTAGGAAGGGCTCTACTAAGTGTTTCATTCATCACACAGACTCAAACCATGGGAGCTTGCCAACAATTTGTTAGTGTACGTCTAAGTATACAAATAAAACAGTTCCGCGTCTAATAAACAATGCATTTCTTAAACAACTGAAGATAGAAACGTGGCATGTGGTTGGATTTTGATTTATAAAGGAATCATACAAATATCGAAATACAAACTAAAATACCTTCTTCTATACACCCCTATTTTTCACTTAACACAAAAAAATGGGGCTCTATTCGTACCCGTTACTGATCATATTTGTGTAGTCAAAAGTACAAAAACAAAATCGTAAAATTGTCCACGAAAATTGGTTATGGTTGGTAAATTCATAATTGAATCAATTAGGTATCCATAACAATTGCTACTAGAAAATACTACGCGCAGTGTTTTTCCATTTTTATCGCCATTCATTCATAATCAATAGCCTGTACAATGTTTCCATAAATTGAGTGACATTTTGGGATATCAACAAACGCTCATAACTTTGCTTTTTATGAATATTATTTATTGAGATTTTACTTAAATAATAACAAGACCTTTTCTAATAAGCCTTTTAAGTATTTGTACTAATTAAAAATTTGTGGTGTATAAGTTAGTAGCTCCTGCCAGCGGCTTCACCAGAATTAAAATAGAAAAAGATCGTAAGTTAATATACTTACGGAATAAAAAGTATTATATGTGCTATTAAATGGTCTACCCGTGTGACAAATATCATCCAAATCAGTTCGGCCGTTTGTGCGCGAATTAGTAACAAACCTACACACCCACAAAGAAATTTACGCCGTCATTATATTAATGGGATAGAAGCATAATACAGCTGATTATCAGTATTTTACATTAATGGATAGCCTACATGATTCCATTTCTGCCTGGAATCCAGATAGATACTGGGAAAAACACCATACTCTTTAAGTAAGAGAAAATCTGACCACCAGATTTTCAAAGACACCTAAGACAACTAAGACTGATGGCGATGTCTCGATCCCTAACGAACCCATCCACAAAACGACTTTGGTAGCTAAACCTTTGGTTGAAAGGTGCACTTGCACATCATGCGACTGATAACTTGAATCAAGTGAGACTTCAGATAGAGAGATCATAGGCTACGGGTATGGATTTTTCTTCTTAGTTATTACGAAGAGTTTGCCAGCGCTGCGGGATTTTTTAAAAAGCTACCGCGGTGTTTCACTTGCCCTTTACGTTCCAGGTAGGTTTTGGTTAGTTAAAACCTGACACTCCATTTCTCTCACAGAAAAGTCGTTAAAATTTGGTGATAAACATTATATTGTTTGCCAAAAAGTCGCAGGTTAAATTCAGATAATTATTGTACAGTCGACTCTCATGAATTCAAACCTGCGATAATTCGAACCTCTCTATAATTCAATGTTATCACGAGTTCCCGAGAAAATCTCTTTATATTTCGAACTAAATCAATACATTTTTATGCACTTGGTAATTCGAACGAAAAAATAATTGTTACGTAACAAAATGACGCGTTAATTCAAACTCATCGGCGTCAAACACTCGACAATCCAAAGTTGTAGTGAGAAAGAGAAAGATTTTAGAACTTGCAGAGGTATGTACCTAAGTACATTTTGAGGCAAGTTCAAACTTGTATCATCATACACGAGCCTTTGTTTTTGTAATGATTAGTTTGTCACACACTTCCGCACGAATTGGTTTGTTTAGTTAAGTTTCAGTTACTGTTTCACAAATACTACTACTAATGCATTATCATTTCGAGCTTCGGAATCCGAGAACATCACTCTACTCTCAAAGGATTCTCTTTGCAACGCAAATAAATTGTTTATCAAAGGTAACATTTTACTACCATTGCCTACTGTCTCCCAGTCATCTTAATTATTACTGACACCGATTAAACTTTCATGAACGGTTAAAATTAATGTTTGTTTTGTTTATCACACCTGAACATAGAATAGAAATTAATGGATAATTGCGTACCTAACATCTACAGCCCCCCTAACCAAGTTACAATCGTATCGTTCGAGCCGAACGCCTCGAGTAGGCCACGACTCCGATTCCTTTGTTTTGACGTCATCTCAACGCCCAGTCACGTGGTCAGAACAAATAAATCGAGGCGTTCAGCGCGAATGAAACGATTGTAACTTGGCTAGGGGGCCAGATCTTTAAAATATAACGTAATTTACCACTTGCACTGGTCGTAGGAGTTACTATTAAGATAAACTGTTTAGCAAACAAAGTAGAGAGAGAAAATAAATTCGTCAATTTAGATAGATTTCCCTGCTGGAGTCTGTGTTTCCTGATAGCTGTAACCTAGGGGTCTTTAAGTCAAGAGTGAATAGGTTACTTCTAGGCAAGCGTGCTGCATCGTCGGCCATATTATCGCTTACCATCAGGTGAGATAGTGATCAAACACGAGCCTATACATAATTTAAAAAAAAAAAAACCTACTTAGAAGTATTTTCAAGGTTCATTAATCATTCACGCTTCAATAGTTGCAACGATTCCAATAAAACTTGGCATACCAAGTTTTATTGCAATCGTTCGTTCGTTTCAAGCCTTAGGCGCAGGCTTGTGGACGGTGAGCAATGGGGAGCTCACCGCTAAGGCCGATACCTGCCCGAACTGCAGGATTGTTCGAAAGAGTCAACGGTCTCTGGAAGGCAATGGGAAAATGAAGGAACACTCGTGGATTTTAGTCAGTAAAAGTCTGTCACTCCCTTTTGCTCCAATCCAAATCCAATTATCACTAAAAAATACATACAACCGAACATATAACCTCCTCCTTTTTGAAGTCGGTTAAGAACACGGGTCAACAAAATTCTGATATACAAAATAGAATAATTTTAATCCTGATAGTACCTAAATACTATAAAATTATCCTATTCCATTATCCTCCGTTCCCTTAGGATAATTTTCGACTTGCACACGAGCAAAGCAGTTGGGAAAAGCAAGTAGGTATATTATAAAATGAATTTCCAGCCCGTAGCTGCTTTAATTTAGTCTTCAACATTGGAGAGAACAAGCGTTCGCATTACTGTTTGTTAACATAGTTAATATGATAATGATCTTACATTCCGAGTTTCATAATATACGACTACGCTCTAATTCCATCTCTGTTCTTGTTGTATCTATATTTGAATTAATTAAAATTAAATGTGGACTATGTCTGTCATATTAAAACAGAATGTTTAATTAGACTGTAACAATGTTGGCACTTACTCACTCGAATATGTAAATTAACACGTGTTTTGTCATGAAAACTCAATATGGTATATAAAATATACGAGTGTAATCCTCCTGAACGAAATTCGATCACGGAGGCCAATCTCAACAGAGATTAATCAGGTGCGCAGGAAATAATATAATAGTGCACAAGTGTGTGCGTAAACACAGGTGCTGCACTTTTTGTTCCTTTAGTCTCATAGTCCGATGTGACAATAATCCGACACAACCGGAGAGAGTTCAGCCCCCCTAGGCAAGTTACAGTCGTTTCGTTCGCGCCGAACGCCTCGAGTAGGCCACGTTTCCGATTCCATTGTTCTGACGTCATCTCAACGCTCAGTCACGTGGTCAGAACAAAGGAATCGGAAGCGTGGCCTACTTGAGGCTTTCGGCGCGTACGAAACGATTGTTACTTGGCTAGGGGGGCAGGGCGCAGGACCACTGATCACATCGTCAACTTCCAAAGTCGAGATTTTGATACAAAAATGCAGCGTTGAATTACCTACAATCAGGAACCTATTGATAGTAGAAAACTATAGATTAAACTGATCATCAACTTCATAATTTCAGCTGAAAGACGTCCACTGTTGGACATAAGCCTTTCCCAAGTGTCACCATAATGACTGGTCCTGTGCGTCTCGCATCTATCGGATTCCCACGACTGATAAATAAAAAAAATACATTTAGAAAGTGATCTACAACTTACAAAAAAACATGGTACGAAAATTAAAATCCCGCTGACTATCCTGAAGGATGTCAGAGCGACGCTAGTAGTTCTAGTGAGCGGTCAAACCCCAGCATTAAATCGTGGAATAATAATTCATCTTACTAAGCTTTTACGATGATATTTTTCCGGTATAGAGCAGTACTGTTCTCTTTTATAAACAAACAATTTGACTTTGTAAAACTAATTTAATTTTAAATTTTGATGATTATACGTAACAAAGAACACAAAGTCACTTTACTTGATAGCAGTGGTGTGACTATATAAATATAAAAGTAAACCTTTATTGATAGGAACAATGTTTAAACAGAAATATACATACTACTCTACTTTCATTTTTCCTTAAATAAATAATATATATTTATGTATATGTAGGTTCATATTATATTAAATATTTATATATGTTTATTTTTTATATACATACATTTGATCCCTTGTTTTCCTATTAATCTTTTCTTTTTTTTTATGCACCTACCATGTTTTCTCTTCACTACCCTTGGTTGACTAGTAGTGAGTGCCTAAGGCATTAAGTCCGTCTTTGTACCTTTGTGTTGTATGACGTTTAAATAATAATAATAATATCAATGATAAAAGTCAAGGCTTGATGTATAACTTCTTCTTAATTTTAAATACTGAAGCAAGAAATGAGTTAATTAAACAATTAAGATTTCAAGCACTATTGTGTAACAGTGAATGTTGACAAGCGAATCAATTAGGCTTAATGCTAGATTACATCATTGTGTGTGCAGACTAATCTAAGGAATTACTGAGCTAACGTCAAGACAAATAATTCTTAGTAATGTCTGAATCTAAAAATGTTTTATGATTCCTGTGTTATAATCTGTAGCAAGACTTAGTGAGTTTGTTTGCTTTGAGTGTCTGTTTGAATGAGGATAGCGTGTGAACTACAGAATACATCGAATGAGGGTGGTGGTATAAGCTCGAATTCTTCGGAAAAGACGAGCCCCCATTTGCAGAAAACAGAGTTGAATTCAAAAGGGGAGGTCAATGCCTTATTCTACGATGGCTGGGTGCGATGGCATATGCTGGCTAGGAGCAATAAAAAAAAATTGCTATCTCAACGTTGAAGCCTTTATGAAGTAGGTACTAGTACAATACCAGTTCTCGCAATTATTCTCCGCGGTCCTAGCTAGCGGTTATCGGCCCTGCTGGGCTCCTAGCATTTGCTGACATCTCTTTGAGGAGCACGTGGTACGCGCTGTTGACGACTGGGCACAGTCCGGTTAATTACCGAACGGCTGGACGGCGAGTCACCCATTGCTCGACGTCCACAAGCCCGCGAGTACCGTGTCTGGTAGTCGGGGTCGGAATTACGCCGGCTGGGGCGTGATGACCTTTGTTCCCTCACGCGTGCAGCTTCCTCCTTCGCTAGCATTACTGCTTCGCAGAAAAAGGCGACCGCCTGCCATTCCTCCTCGCTCTGGATCATAGCCCTGACCAGGGCTTGACGCGAAAGGTCGCTGCCGCCAATTGCCTCCACGAAGACACGGCGCTGCTCCGCCCAAGCGGGGTACACCTCCACCGTCATTCTGTAGTTATATTAGATTTAGCGTCACGTAGCTGAAAGAATGCAAACAACTATTTTTAAAGCTTGTGAGCCTGATAATCAAGACTTCTGTGAGAAGAAAATTTTCCAAGATTTTCGCACAAGAACTTAGAAAAGAAATCCAATTCAGTCAGTCAGCCTTTGCCTGATCCGAGGCATTCACCTCGCACCCGGCTAACCGGAAGCAGTTAATGTTTGATGGTGAGCTCAAACTGGTTAATCCGGATTATCCGGGCAAAGCAAATTATCCGTTCGAATCGGTGATTAGTCACCGAACACCCGATGTTACTTTACTTACGGATGTTCGTCCGAAACCGCTGACTTAGTGTAGGTGGCATTACTGTTACTACAAAGGTATAAGGATTCACTTAAGAACAGGTTTCAACGAAGATTTAAGTTAAAATTAGTGACTGATCGAAATACAAAGTTGTAGCCGAAGCCGTAACCGAATATTCGGCTCCTCTGTCAGTTTCGACCGTAACCGAAACCGAAACTTACGTGGTAACTGAAAAATATATAATAATTATGTATACCTATTATGTATTTATTTTTAGTTTAAGGTATATAAATATTTATTAATATTTAAATTGTATATGTTATTTATATTCAGAAACTCTTCTTTTCTTGTTTCTACACACTGCGGTCTACATTTCTTTTATTCTTTTCTTTCGCAGGTCTGCTGGAAGAAATTTCTTTTAAAATGAGCAGTACCTTTGTACTTATAATGATCTGTCTTCTGTTATAATATATGTGTGTCCATAAATTAAAAATAAATAAATAAAAACTAACATTAGGGGTTAGGAATTTCGATACAGTTATTTTGACTATATTTCAATATAGTTAAAAAAAAATCAGCTGCTCCAAATATTTTGACGAGTTATGCGAACATAAAAGTAGGGAACAGCTGATTTTTTTTTTCGCTATTTCAGGTTTGGTCCTATAGTAAAAGTGGTTCATAATGAGGAGTACAATGTCCCCTCTAAATTCTTAAAGTTAATTTTTTAACACCTTATGTAGAGAGAGGTATAGTCTATGTCCAACAGTAGACATCTTTCGGCTGAAATAATGATAATGATGAAAAGGTTTTGTTACTATATTGGAGTACAACACAGTTTATTCCATCCCATTCTTCACAAAAATACTTTTGGTAGGAACGCTTACAAGCAAAAATAATAAATAACACTCATGTTATTTAACACAAAAGGCATTATTTCAGCACTTTTAAATTGCTAAGTACTGAGTGACTTTTTAAACACGAAAGGGTACAAAAGGAATGGCGGAACGGTCGAAATTGCAGTTTTTGAGTCGAACGTTACCGAAAGTTAATTCTGTTAAGTCGACAGAATTCTCGCCTTTGTCTGGGCTTAATTTCTTTTATTTTTAAACGAAAATGTGTCCGCTCTTTTTAATTTGACCAGCTAACTCAATAACCGAGTTCGTAAAAGACAATACAAAGATGGATGGATTGTGTGAACAGTGATATGAAAGGAAAGGAAGTTAGTGATAGTATGACGGTTGACAGGATAGAATGGAAGAAAAAAACGTGTTGCGCTGACCCCAAATAAGATGGGACAAGGGCAGGAAGATAATGATGAATACAAGTTTTGCTTTAGAAGAGATTGGTATAAAAATAATAAGAAACAAAACGAAAATAGAAACGAAATTTCTATAACTGCAGTGCGTCTCTGGAACTCTCTACCACACTCCCTTCGCGACAGCCCTTCTCTGTCTTCAAAAGGAAACTTAAAAAGCACTTCCTTTCATTATTGACATAATATTAATATGTATTAGTATTTATATTATAATTATATATTAGACTTATGTATAATATAATTATATTTTAGATTTAGAAATTGTAAGGATTATACTGTGTACTGGTTCCTACCCTCAAATGTGTTCTCACTCTGTAACTCACAGTCACAGGTTTACTGGGAGAAAACTCATTGTTGAGTTAAGCTCGCCTTTGTACATAAACTGTATGTATCTCCGTGTACTATGTATGTTTTTGTGTACAATAAAGAATTAAAGAAATAAAATGATGATAGGTACTCGTTATAAGGTAGGTGCCTCTTACTGTTGACATGATTAACTGTATGTTTTCAAGATGATTGCTGATGTATTGAAGTTTTCAGTGATGAAAAATAAACACTAACTTTGTCTAGACCCGTTTGTTTTCCACAATTGAACAGCAAATATCTCCAAAACAACTACAGACATTGTTTTCACCAAAGAATTAGTGATCGTAAAGAAAAAAAACAGAAGAAGACTGAGACAATTTTGCTAAACATACGTCTGCAACAACAGTTCTGACCTAATTTGTTATAAAAACGACCATGGACAAGAAAAAACTGCTACAATACAAAGTTCCCAGTTATATAAGCTTTCATATGTCGTTAAACAAACGTGGTCAGTACTCGTACTTATTCCATTTGTATCGATCGCTACAGTTAGCTAGTACAGTTAACTAGTTAAGTTCTTAAGTCAAGTACAATGAGTAATAGGCCAAATGAATAATAGAGGCATGGGTAAAATGCCGCATTCATGTCCTTGGTTAATCATGTGGGTGGGCAAAACTATAAATGTTAGTTCTAACTTATTTAAATTATTCTGACAGGGTTTTAATGCTATAATAATGTTACTTATGAGTGGAATGTTGTACCTTAAGGTTCATTATAAAACACTTAAACAGTTTTATTGATTGATGTATTAAAACCAGCAAATTAAATTATGTTTTGCGGTTACTTTTCTTTGCATATTTTACGAATCGTTGATTTCTTTTTTTTTGTTTTGGCTTTCACTTAAATTGGAAGCCGAAGTTAACATACCTTTTTTTGAGGTTTTTTTTCCGGTGAGAAAATTATCTTATGACATCCCCCGCTCTTGGGCGGGGTGGGAGATAGTGTCAGACTTTTACTGACTAAAAATCCACTCCGCCTTTTTTTTGGGGTGGGGAGAGGAAACCTTCAAAAATAGCCCCAACTTTGGATTTTTCCTCACTATTCTAAAACCACCCGGAAAATTACCATCAGTAGAAGCCCGTTACCTCTTAAAAGAGTAGGTACTCCAGAACACCCCTTTGCAACGCCTGTTGTGAGCATATTCCTGAGGGTTAGAGTACCCTTTCCATGAGGAAACCCAACATATTTAGTTGTGAAAAGGCTTGAACGATAATGATCTGATGATTATAAACGAACTTTTTCAAAATATCGTAATCGACAATTTGCGTTTATTACAGGAATGGGTTTTTCTTTCATCGTTAAAAAGTATTTATGAAAACATGTTAATAGCAGCTATTCTATTGTATGAGTAGTTGTATGTATAAGCATAATCAACCTTTTAATGTTCCCACTGCTGGGACTCAGGCTTAGAGAAGTCTCTAAGAGAGGGAAATAGGCCATAATCCACCACGCGGGCCCAGTGCGGATTGGTGGATGTCATATGTCTTCGAATTTTTGATTCTAGGATGTGCCGGTTTCCTCACGATGTTTTCCTTCACCGTTTTGAGAGCAGTGGTGATAAAATAAATTGCACAAAGTAATGCACCTGGCTGGGTTTGAACCCGCGACCTACTCGTAAGTCGGGGCCGTTACCACTCGGCCACCACTGTTCTTGTATGTATAAATAAATTATTTTTGTTTTAGAATTCTATTTTCTTAAATACTTATTAATTACGGCAGAGGAAGCCCATTCCTGCAAAAAACGCAAACTGTCGTTTACGACAGTTCTTCCTTAAAAGGTCGATATTACAATAAATATTTGGTGTTCCCAAACCCTTTAGAAATCCATACCCTTTTCATTTTGAGAATTGGAGCAGCGAGTTAGGTTAACACTAGACTCACACAGTACAATTGACACCTATCTACATTTTTCGTTGTATTTTGTTCAAAGTCTTAAGTACCATCATCATCATCTTCCTGCCCTTGTCCCGTGTTATTTGGGGTCGGTGCAACACGTTTTTTTCTTCCACTCTGCCCTGTCACTCGTCATGCTATCACTAACTTCCTTTTCTTTCATATCACTCTTCACACAATCCATCCATCTTTTCTTTGGTCTCCCTCTCCATCCATCCACATGTAAACTCATAACTCTTTTAGTAACATGCGTCTCATTCCTCCTCTTCACATGACCATACCAAGACAAACGATTCCCTTTCAACTTTTCAGACACTGGCGCCACTTTCAAACTTCCCCTAATATATTCATTTCTCACTTTATCCATTCTTCAAAGCCATAGGTACCAAAAGATACAAAAAATGCCGGCCCAACTTGATCAAACGTTTGTATCGGTCGTATTCAAACTGGATCGATAGCGTTTCCACCGCATGTTTTATTAAATGCTAGTCTAGCTTGCAGGCCTGGCAGTAGGAGTGTGACCGACCTCAGAACAGACTATTAATAGGTGCACAGTAATCAATAACCGTATACACTGGAATATGTAAGGTTTACGGTTTTTTACTCACTGTTTTATGAAAAGGAAATTGATATTTACGTATGTAATTTGAAGGAAAAGTGGAAAAAAACCTAATCGTGGAAAAATATGGGTGTCATGATTAAGTTAAGGCTATCTTTTTATTTATTATTAATTATCTACTATTATTAATGATCAATTATCAATTATTATTATTATAAATCATCATTTATTATATTATATTAAATTATCAATTATTTAATATCAATAATTATCACATATAAAAACGTGAACATCCTGTGAATTGATTTTATTGTAAATTGTCACCATTTTAATGTATATTAGGAAATAAAAAGCTTTTTATTTATTTATTTTTTAATATTTGCTATCTTATGAGACTAGACAAAACATATCTGCTGCATGTCTGACGAGCTGTGGGCAAAAAGGTAAAATACAAGATTGTACCTTAAAATATTGTCACGGGGCAGACTATGAAGGACTAGGTGGTGGTACGGCCTTTACGTCTTCAATGAAGAAGCACAAATCAATAGGCGTTAGGTACAGTGTAAGTGCAAGGTCTAGTAAGAAACATAGTAAAAAATTACAACGAGTACTTTACAACCAGAACATTTAGTTGCATGAATTTATAATGTTTAGAGACAGAATAAGCAATGACTATCATGATATAGACTACATTTTTTGTCAGCAAACCGCGTGGCGAAGTTGTGGGCAGAAGCCAGTCAATTATAAAATTGAACCAGTAACAGTTAACCAACTGCCGAACAGTTTGGCCACAATACAACCAAGTAGTGATTTGTCAACAGTGTTGTTTTTACTGATTAAAATTTTTAATCAATTTTACCTTTGTGTTTGTTCAACGTGATGCATGCATCAATTGTGCAATTCAGTTGAAACAAACAACAACTTGATTGTCATTTATGAATAGCCTTTATTGTCCGCCCATCTGGGCTTTCAGTCACAGATACTTTGACGTTCATAGAGTTTTGTACCTACAACTAGAGACCGACCGAAGGTTCGATATTCGGCCAAAAAACCTGGTTTCGGCTTGAGTTTCGGTTTTGGCCTGAAAAGGGCCGAATATTCAGTTCGTCCGAAACTAGCGTCTTTATTTATTTATTTATTATAATCAATCATTTGTTCTGTGTCTGGGTGTAATTTATCTATAATATGTAAATATAAATAAATATTTAAGTATGTTTATCACTTGTCTAGTACTCATAACACAAGCTCTGCTTAGCTTGGGACTAGACGGCGTTGTGTGATAGTTGTGTGAATATTATATGTATTATATTATTATACTTTATTATAGGTACTTAAAAGAAATATAACAAAACTCTTTGAGCTGACAGTTATGATACATGTATTTAGGTATACTGTATACCTAAAAACTGACTGACTCGTTCAGACGAATGAGTCATTCAGTATTTATTTATTTCTGAAACTTACAACCTACTTTAAAGTGATTTCTCTATTTGACATAGCTGTGAATCGTAAGATCTGATAAATCAAAATTATGCCGAAATAAACAGAGTTGCTAGAGATATGATAATATAGTGACATGAAAAAAATAGACTTTGCGGGTTTTGAAACTATACCTACTCCTAATTTCTTTTTAGCACGTGTGCTGGAAGTATTATCTCATGCACGGTAGTTCAGGCCTTGGTCCGGAGCGAGAGGGAATGGAAATCAGTCGCCTCCTTCTGCGATGAAGTTCCTAATGCTAGCGAGGAAGATGACCGCAACCAGGCGCCCCCGGCCACCGTAGGCGCGGGCTTGAGGACGACGAGCAATGGGTAGCTCGTCGTACAGGTAAGGACCGAGCAGGAGTCATCAGCGACGCGTAGTATTCCACGCGTGCCTGAAAGAAATGTCAGCAAAACCGTAGGGGCCCAATAGGGAATATGCCTGGTTGGGCGGGGCAACAGGTACCTTTGAAAGAGAAGCTGTGGTCCTAAAACTCAATGGGCAACTAAAGAACTCAGGTAAGTTTCCTCTTTTTTTTTAAATTAATATAAACCAGTGCTCGACTGCGATCCCACCTGATGGTAAGCGCAGATGCAATCATTGATGGTCAGGCGCACTAGTTTATTAAGAGCCTATTCACTCTAGCCTTGAAGACACCTAAATTATAGTTGGACGGGAAGACCGCAGCAGGCAAATTGTTCCAGTTCTCTGTCCCCACCCTAGAGCGAGAGAAGTAATTGAAAGATTTCCCACCTCAAAAAAATAATGTATGGACTTATAGTTGTTTCTCTGTGTAGCTTATTCTATTGTAATACATAAATCATACAAAAGTCAAGTCTACAATTTTAACAATCTCCGGTACAACACAAAGCAATGCAACTGCGTAATAATTTATTTCGCGACAGAACAAACGTTAATGACTGATCCAGTTTAAACCAGTTTTGTCCGTCACGTCGTCCCGAACTCACGAACACTATGGGTAGATGCGCGGCAATGTATTTTTACACATAGGTAGCTTCATAAATACATCTACATATATACATGGTGTCATTGACATCGACGCAAAAACGAATACCATGGATTCAGTACAAGATTCTGGATCCCCCAGTGCTAGAATTTTTCGTCGGCTTGTTTCTAATTAAAAAAAAAAACTGTATAAAATCGTTATTCTAACCAATCCCGATGAATTTTTTAGTAAAAAATAATTGATTATTTTTTAATTAAAAATTTGTTAGTTAAAAAGACATCGGGGTTGATGAAATCATCATTTTAATCAACTCCGATGACATTTTGTATTTGAAAAGAAGTTCATTTATTTTTCTTACAAAAAATGTTAGAATAACGATTTTATATAGTTTATATTAAAAAGGTAAAGATTTATTTTTTTAAATTACGAAAATCTCGAAGTAAAATTCCACCACTGGGTCCAGAAACATACGTACTGGATCCATGGTATTCGTTTGTGCATCGATATCGGTGACACCCTGTATTTATTATACAAAAAGGGGAACTGACTGACTGATATATCAACGCACAGCCAAAACTACTGGGACTAGGAGCATGAAATTTTGTACAAGGTTTTCTTTTATGACGTAAGTGAGCACTAAGACATGATTTTCCTCCTCCTAAAAGGCTGAAACTGGGGTCCAAAGTTTGTATGGAGAAACCTACATTCACGCGAGTGAAGCCGCTGGTAGAAGCTAGTATTATCATACAATAGTTACGTACTATGGGGAATAGACAATAGAGTATGTCACACGCAAGGTCGTTGACTGTTGTCGTATGAAACAGTTTAGTGACGTGGCAACACTAATGAGCTTTACTGGTTATAGATTTTCTTTTAAAAGCATGCTATTTAATTGAAAACTAATTGGATAAGAAACGAGTCGAAAGAAGGACTGGAATACTGAAAGCATGTGAAGGTAATCGTGCTTCATCGTTCACAATATGTATCATCATCTTCCTGCCCTTGTCCCGTGTTATTTAGGGTCGGCGCAACACGTTTTTTTCTTCCATTCTGCCCTGTCACTCGTCATGCTATCACTAACTTCCTTTTCTTTCATATCACTCTTCACACAATCCATCCATCTTTTCTTTGGTCTCCCTCTCCATCCATCCACATGTAAACTCATAACTCTTTTAGTTCACAATATGTATAATAATAATAATTATAACTCCATCGCCGTATCTCTACGTTGACGTCGTGGTGGGGCTTGCGCGATTCATTTAACCCTGGGTCTGTGTTGGTAGCGTATGCTTTGCCGTAACATGCCTAGGGTGAGGGGCCAGACTAAGAGAGATACAATCTGTAGGGCAGTTTTGTGGCGAACTGTTGGACATTAGCGACCCCACGGACCCGATCTCCCGGGAAAATTCTTGTTCTTCATCTCTGGCTTATCTTCATCTCTCTTGCCTTTATTGACTGGCTTGAGTGGAGATTCGCATTCGAAAAAAAAACCTTTGTCCTTTCTTTTTCTGTGGGAAAATCATCCAATGACATCCCCTGCTCTTGGGCGGAGTGAGAGGATGTGTCAGTCTTCTACTGAATAAAAACCCACGCCTGTTACTTCGTTGCCTTTCATACCAGGGCCGAGTCTTCCTTTCAGAAGCAGACCCTTGGCCCCAGTAGGTTTCGACCCTCTTGGGCCCCTATGGTTTGCTGAAATCTCCTTGAGCCGCGCGTGGAACAGTACGCGCCGTCCGCGAACTTGGACTCGGTACGGACGGTTACCGGACGATCGGACGGCGAGCTACCCATTGTTCGCCGTCCGCAAACCCGCGCCTAAACTTTTCTCCTATGAAAATCTGTTCACCACTACTCTGCATCATTTTTTTGCCTTTATCCCATACTACTTGGTGTCGGCGCAACACATTTTTTTTACCATTCTATCCTATCAGGAGTCACGCTATCACACTGACTCCCTTTATTGACTTCACCATGAAAACTTGTTTTTCTAGAACACTACTATCAAACGTAGTAATATTTAATGAATTGACAACCGTTTAATCGTACAAAAAAGTCTAACGGAGGAATATTTCGTCCACTCTGCCACGTAAATGAAAGAAATAGTAAAATATTATTTTCCAATTTAAAACCCTTCAATAATAGTATGTATTTTACTAATAATAACCTTAAAATAAAAAAATAAATAATTCGTAGTACAAGCGTAAATTCTCAAATTAAGTTGGTTTTGTTTTCTAAATTCTCATACATTATTTATCGAGGGGCAAGTGGTTGTAGGTAGAAAAACAATAACGATATATCGGTGTAAAAAAAAACCTTGACATATTAATTTACTTATTAGGTCCAACTCGGAGTTGTAAGTGGTTGTAACTTGTAACCCCATGAATTCTTAAACAATCTCCAAAGTCCAAAGTTAGCGATCACTCATTGATTGATTCATTCAATTATATACTAGGAAGTACCTCTAACCTGTAATCAGTTCCTTGAAAAAGACATTACGTGATCCGTATTGAAGAATGTTCTAGGAAAGAGCAGAGTTTTCACAGGCCTAATAAGAGGTCTTATCGCGATTCATTTTACGACCTAAACTGAACTGTTAAAGGGATTTTAATTTTTACAACTATCATAAACACTGCGCCATCGAGTCACAAACTAAGGAGAGCTATAACTGATAAACATACTTCATAATCATCTTCCTGCCCTTTTCCCATCTTATTTGGGATCGGCGCAACACGTTTTTTTCTTCCATTCTATCCTGTCAACCAGATTTCGCAAATTTTGGTCTTGAAATATTCGTGATAGTCCAGGAAAGGTAGTTATTTTTTTAAGTTCAATAAAAATTGATAGGTGTCTACTATAACTTCACATTAGATCCTAAATGGCTTCAGCGCGAGTCAATGGTTCGATTTACTCTTTTGCGAGCTGTAGTAGGTAATCAAGTCGAAAAAGCTAGGATATCCATATATGACGTTAAACATCCAGCAGAAAAGTGGGCAGCATTATTTTTTAAAGTTACACTAGTAATTAATCCTGTAACGTGGGTGCATTCACAAACATGTCACACACAACACACTCAGACCCAGAACAATTATCTGTAGGCCATACAAATATTTGTTCCGTACGAGAATCGAACCCGCAACACGCAGCGCTGCAACCAATAGCTCAACCACTGCGCCTACCTATAACTATATGTACAAACGTATACCATTGCTGTACCGCAAATAGAAAAACGGTATGTGCTAAAAACAGAAGTGAGAACTTCATCAAGTTGAGGTTAATAATTCGAAATCTTAATCCTTCGGGTAAGATCGGCTCTAGTCGGACGAACGTTACATAGCCGAGCGTGACGCTTCACTCTCGTTCAATCAATACCCACAATTTTAGTACATTTTGAAATAAGGGGAGAAAGTTTCTCATTTCGACTCGATTCGTTCGATTTGAACCGCAGGCGAGGGTGGTAAGGAGCCGAGTGCTGTAGGGACAATTTCCAACGACATTTTTCAATACATTTATTTACGAAGAAATTAATAAATGGGGGTTGATTGGTGACTCGTGGCGGCTGCACGGCGCTCAGCCTGATTCAATAAATACAATAATAGCGGGGGCCAGCTGGCGCACTCGTCGGCACTAGTGCGGAAAACAGTAAATTACGTGCCTAAAAGCTGATAGGAGCGAGTTTTCAAGTTAATATATTGAAAAATAAATTACTCAGCGCACCTAAGTAAGTTCTCACTTCAAAAATACAGAGACAGACGGACCGAAAAAAGTTTTCTAAAAACTTATTTATTCCGCCCTGTAGACGATACTACTAACCCAGTTCATATTATTTTGTCAAAAAAATAAACAACAACAAGACAGCCGTATCTTTACAGCATTTTTATAGTTGTCATAGAGGGAAAAGTGCGTATGAAAACATCATTGTGCCTCGTACGCAAAGTCCCGGCCGATCGGTGAACAATTGTTAGAAGTCGTGGGGATTTAGGAGCCTGTATTTACGATCTTCATGCTGTTATCACGCTTGAGGACTTGGGGGAATGGCTGCGTTAATTTTATTAGGCTCTAACTCTTTGAGTCTTGGTTGAACGGGCAATATTGATCAGAAAGATTCAAAAGTAATCTATCTATGTATATAAGGTGTTAAAAAATTAACTTTAAGAATTTCGAGGGGACATTGTACTCCTCATTATGAACAACTTTTACTTTCGCATAACTCGTCAAAATGTATGGAGCAGCTGATTTTCTTTTCGCTTTTTCAGGTTTGGTCTCATAGTAAAAGTTGTTCATAATGAGGAGTACAATGTCCCCTCGAAATTCTTAAAGTTAATTTTTTAACACCTTATATACATAAGTACATAGAATACTTTTGAATCTTTCTGATCAATATTGCCCGTTCAACCAAGACTCAAAGAGTTAGAGCCTAATAAAATTAACGCAGCCATTCCCCCAAGTCCTCAAGCGTGATAACAGCATGAAGATCGTAAATACAGGCTCCTAAATCCCCACGACTTCTAACAATTGTTCACCGATCGGCCGGGACTTTGCGTACGAGGCACAATGATGTTTTCATACGCAGTTTTCCCTCTATGACAACTATAAAAATGCTGTAAAGATACGGCTGTCTTGATGTTGTTTATTTTTTTGACAGAATAATATGAACTGGGTTAGTAGTATCGTCAAGAGGGCGGAAATATAAGTTTTTAGAAAACTTTTTTCGGTCCGTCTGTCTCTGTATTTTTGAAGTGAGAACTTATTTAGGCGCGCTGAGTAATTTATTTTTCAATATATATTTACTTGAAAATCCGCTCCTATCAGCTTTTAGGCACGCAATTAACTGTTTTCCGCACTAGTGCTTCGCAAAAAAGTAAATCGAACCATTGACTCGCGCCACTTAGGATCTAACGTGAAGTTATAGTAGACACTTATCAATTTGTATTTAACTTTATTTAAAAAAAAAACTTGATTATCTACTCAATAAGGCAGGTAGCTAACTGCCAATCTCACCGTTCAAACCTTCCCTGGACTATCACGAATATTTCAAGACCAAAATTTGCGAAATCGGTCCAGCCGTTCTCGAATTTTAGTGAGACTAACGAACAGCTATTCATTTTTATATATATTTAGTGGTGGCCGAGTGGTAACGGCTCCGACTTATAAGTTGTAGGTCGCGGGTTCAAACCCAGCCAGGCGCATTACTTTGTGTGATTTATATTCATCACTACTGCTCTCAAAACGGTGAAGGAAAACATCGTGAGGAAACTGGTTTGTCCTAGAACCAAAAAATTCGAAGACATGTGACATTCACCAACCTGCACTCGGCCCGTGTGGTAGATTACGGCCCATTCCCTCTCCTAGAGAGGAGGCCTGAGTCCCAGCAGTGGGAACATTAAAAGGCTGATTATGCTATGTTATACGCTACCAACACAGATCTAGGGTTAATTGGAGCGTGCAAGCCCCACCACGACGTCAACGTAGAGATACAGCGATAGGGTTATAATTATGAAGACATGTGATATTCACCAACCCGCACTCGGCCCGCGTGATGAATTACAGACCATTCCCTCTCCTAGAGAGGAGGCCTGAGTCCCTGCAGTGGGAACATTATAAGGCTGATTATGCTTATGCTTATGTGTATTTAGAAATATTTAAGTATGTTTATCAGTTATAGCTCTCCTTAGTTTTTGACTAGATGGCGCAGTGTTTATGATAGTTGTAAAAATTAAAATCCCTTTAACAGTTCAGTTTAGGTCGTAAAATGGATCGCGATAAGACCTCTTGGTTGGGCCTGTGAAAAGTCCGCTCTTTCCTAGAACATTCTTCGATACGGATAGGTAATGTCTTTTTCAAGGAACTGATTACAGGTTAGAGGTACTTCCTAGTATATAATTGAATGAATCAATCAATGAGTGATCGCTAACTTTGGACTTTGGAGATTGTTTAAGAATTCATGGGGTTACAAGTTACAACCACTTACAACTCCGAGTTGGACCTAATAAGTAAATTAATATGTCAAGGTTTTTTTTTACACCGATATATCGTTATTGTATTTCTACCTACAACCACTTGCCCCTCGATAAAATAATGTATGAGAATTTAGAAAACAAAACCAACTTAATTTTCGAATTTACGCTTGTACTACGAATTTTTTATTTTTTTTATTTTAAGGTTATTATTAAAATACATACTATTATTAAAGGGTTTTAAATTGGATAGTAATATTTTACTATTTTTTTCATTTACGTAGCAGAGTGGACGAAATATTCCTCCGTTAGACTTTTTGTACGATTATACGGTTGTCAACTCATTAAATATTACTACGTTTGATAGTAATGTTCTAGAAAATTTCATGGTGAAGTCAATAGGCACATGAAAGAAAAGGGAGTGAGTGTGATAGCGTGACTATTGATAGGACAGAATTAAAAAAAAATCGTGTTGCGCCGACACCAAGTAACATGGGATAAAGGCAAAAAAATGATGTAGAGTAGTGGTGAACAGATTTTCATAGCTGAAAAGTTTAGGCGCATGTTCGCGGACGGCGAAGAATGGGTAGCTAGTCCGGACCGAGTCCAAGTCGTCAACGGCGCGTACTGTTCCACGCGCGACTCAAGGAGATGTCAGCATACCGTAGTAGCCCAGCAGGGTGGAAGCCTACTGGGGCCAAGGGTGTGCTTCTGAAAGGAAGACTCGGCCCTGGTATGAAAGGCAACGAAGGAACAGGAGTGGGTTTTTAGTCTGTAACAGTCTGACACACCCTTTCGCTCCGCCCAAGAGCGGGGGATGTCATTGGGGGATGATTTTCCCACCAAAAAAGAAAGGAGAAAAGTTTTTTTTTCGAATGCTATAGGAAAAGCTGATAGGAGCGGATTTTCAAGTAAATATATTGAAAAATAAATTACTCAGCTCGCCTAAATAAGTTCTCACTTCAAAAATACAGAGACAGACGGACCGAAAAAAGTTTTCTAAAAACTTATTTATTCCGCCCTCTTGACGATACTTCTAACCCAGTTCATATTATTCTGTCAAAAAAATAAACAACAACAAGACAGCCGTATCTTTACAGCATTTTTATAGTTGTCATAGAGGGAAAACTGCGTATGAAAACATCATTGTGCCTCGTACGCAAAGTCCCGGCCGATTGGTGAACAATTGTTAGAAGTCGTGGGGATTTAGGAGCCTGTGTTTACGATCTTCATGCTGTTATCACGCTTGAGGACTTGGGGGAATGGCTGCGTTAATTTTATTAGGCTCTAGCTCTTTTAGTCTTGATTGTACGGGCAATAGTGATCAGAAAGATTCAAAAGTATTCTATCTATGTATATAATAAGGTGTTAAAAAATTAACTTTAAGAATTTCGAGGGGACATTGTACCAAACCTGAAAAAGCGAAAAAAAAATCAGCTGCTCCATACATTTATGTTCGTATAACTCGTCAAAATGTATGGAGCAGCTGATTTTCATTTCGCTTTTTCAGGTTTGGTCTCATAGTAAAAGTTGTTCATAATGAGGAGTACAATGTCCCCTCGAAATTCTTAAAGTTAATTTTTCTTTTTAACTGACTGGCTGACATATTACACAGCCTGAACTATTGGGACTAGTAACGTGAAATTTAGCACAAGGTTTCCTTTTATGACGTAGGCGAGCACTAAGACAAGATTCTCTAAAATTCACCCTCTGAGGGTTGAAACGGGGGTCGAAAGTTTGTATGGAGAAAACTACTTTCACGCGGGTGAAGTCGCTGGCAGTAACTATTATATATAATAATAATAATATAATATTCCACAACTATCACATAACGCCGTCTAGTCCTAAGCTAAGCAGAGCTTGTGTTATGAGTTCTAGACAACTGATAAACATACATATATATTAATAATAATAATAATAATAAATTCTTTATTTGCGTAAAACATGGTATTAAATGGTGTTACATAGAATTGGAATGGTACAAACATGTTTAGCTATTTTATGATATAGCATGCAAAATTTTAAAGTTTTATGAAAGTATCATTAAGGTACATAGTTTCAAGCAAAATGTTGGGAGGAAATGGATCAACATTTCTTATCCATAAATTCATTTAAATTGTAAAAACTAAATTCATTTAACCACTTGTGCAATTTAATTTTCAACGATCTTAGACTTAATGTTTTGAAGTGGCTTGGAATATGGTTATAAATACGTACACACATTGCTAGGCAGTTTTTGTTATATTTGGTAAGTCTTGGGATATCATTCAAAACCAGTTTATAGGGATCTCTTCTGTGTCGAGGGAAAATTTCGTTTGCTGTCTTAAACAGTTCCCTATTCTTAACTACAAACACACAAGTTTCATAAATGTAAAGAGATGGTAGCGGCAGCAAACCAAGTTTTTTAAATATTGGTCGACATGTTTCATCAGGTTTAAGTCCATACATTGCTCTTAAGCACTTCTTTTGAGCGACAAATGTTCTGTTTAGATCAACGCTATTGCCCCACAAAATAAGTCCGTAACGTAGTAATGATTCTACATATGCGTGGTATGATATAATAGCAGTTTTTATATTAGTTACATTTTTAACCTGTTTCAATGCGTAAACGAACTTATTAATTCTAGTGCTAACATTGTCTACGTGTTTTTTCCAGTTTATATCCTTATCTATTATTACGCCTAAAAACCTAGTATGCGTGACCTCCTTAATTTTATTTATATTTAGTTTGATATTATTTTTATAGTTATTTGATTGATTAAATTGAATGAAAACGGATTTATCTAAATTAATTTTTAAACGGTTTATGTCAAGCCAATGCAATAATGTATCTATTGTATTATTAATGTCAAATTCGTGATCTGCGATGGTATTTTGCTTTCTATCGGATGTCACTATAATTGATATATCGTCAGCAAATAAAATGCATTGGTGCTTTGTTATATGTATTATGTCATTTATATATATTAGAAATAATATTGGTCCTAAAACGCTTCCTTGGGGTACGCCGTATTTATTATGCTTATATTCTGATGAGTATGGTATCATTTCTTTATTTTTGTTTATTTTATTTATTATGACACATTGTTGCCTATTACTTAAGTAGGATGATATCCAGCTAAGAGCAGGTCCCCTAATTCCGACAGACTCTAATTTATCTATTAATATTTTATGTGACACCAGATCAAATGCTTTTGATAAATCAAAGAAAAGACCAGTAGTCAAATAATTATTGTTGACGTTTGAAAGTACTGATTTTATGAGAGAGAAAATAGCTAATGACGTCGACTTGTTTTTTTGGAATCCAAACTGTTCTTTACTTATTATTTCGAATTTTGTGCAGAAATCAATTAGCCTTTTATACATACACTTTTCATAAATTTTTGATAAGATGGGTATTAATGTTATAGGTCGATAATTATTAATGTCAAATTTGTCTCCCTTTTTGAATATCGGCTTTATTATGGCTAGCTTTAATTTATCAGGAAAAGCTCCTGCTGAAAATGATGTGTTTATCAGATGAGTCAAGATACCAGTCAGTTCAGGACAACAGGCTTTTAAGATTTTAGTGTTAATTTCATCATAGCCCTCAGATCTGGTGTTGGACAGAGACATTATTTCTTGTCGGAGCTCGCTTTCCAGCATCGGTGTAAGGAACATCGAGTTCATACACTTATTTTTCATGAAGCTTTGTCCAACACTTGTTTGCGTAGGTGCATGCGTTAAATTAACATAATGGTTGTTAAATACCGAAGCCATTTCTGCAGCGTCTGTAATTACTGTATCGTTTAGCTTTATAATTTCTATGTTATTTTTGGGTGTCGTATTATTTATTTCATTTTTAATAACAGCCCAAGTAGCTTTGCATTTGTTATGATGTGTGTTAATAAAGTTTATGTTTGCTAACTTTTTTGAGCCATAAATACATTTTTTTAACAGTTTTGAGTAATTTTGATATTTAATTTTATTATAGTTATTTTTGGTTTTGTAGTATTGATAACGTAGTTTCCGTTTTGTTCTGCAACTGTTTTTCAATCCTTTGCTTATCCACTTTTGTGTGTTCTTATTATTTGCGTTAACTTTAACTCTTATTTTGGGAAAGCATAGATTATAAAAAATGCACAACAATTCATGAAAATCATTAAATGTGGAATTGGCGTCATTGTTTTTATAGATGTCAGACCAAGAAAGATTTTGTAAGCATTCTTTGAATTTCCGTATATTTACTAAATTGTAGTCTCTTTTAAAAGTGTAGTATATCGGTGCTTTGTCTGGGGTGCGTTTAGTAGGAAAGCTTAACATTTGAGCTGTATCATGATCTGACAGATGCAGAGGCAAGACGGTTGCTGTAGCGTTGGAAATGTTACTTAAGATGTGGTCAATACAGGAAAATTTGCGTGTGGGAACATTGATATGAATTTTCAAGTCAAAATTGTAAGCCAAATCTTGCAGCTCATTTGTAATACTGCCTTTTTTAAAAGTATTTATGTTAAAATCTCCCGTCACGACTATATTTACCTTGGATTTGTATTTTTTTAATAGATCATGTAAAAGATTATATAGTTTTGCTAAAAACAGGTTCGGGTCAGATTGAGGTGTTCTATACACACATATAATTATTAATCTAGTGCACAGCAGCTCGAGGCCACAGGCTTCAAACGTGTTAGGTGTTGCATAATTTTTTATCAAAGGAAGCTCTTTAAAATTTAATCCTTTTTTTATTAGTATACAAGTTCCGCCTCTTTTTTTATCTCTACAGTAGCTAGTTGCCAATTCATAGCCATATATTTTTACATAATTTTCATTACCTTTTTTTATAAAAGTTTCAGAAAAGCATATTACATCTGGATCATTATTTACTTCTTTTAATTCCTGAATAGTAATTTCTAGTAACTCTTGCTTGGAAAGTACACTAGCAATGTTCTGATGTAATATTTTGAAATTGTTGGTTTTACTGACTTGAGACACGAAAAAATGTGTCACTCTTGTTTAAAATAGGAAAGAAATACGGTATGGTTCCTTTTTGAACCCTAGAATTATTTAGAATAGAAGTATTAGACTCTAAAGGTTTTGTGCTTTCAGGACGGTTTTTTTCTTTGAAGTAGTAGGGAATTGTCCCTTTTTTAGGTATGTTCGATTTAAAACTTGATTTGCTGTTAGCTATTCTCTTTCGGATTTCACTAGGATTCAAGTATTTATCGGTATAATCGGCATAATCTATATGATAATTCAATGACTTACAAATTTCCGATACTTTTGTGGAAGTCTGTTTTATAAATTGACATTTTTTAAACTTTATACATATGTTTTTTAAAGAGTAGTTTAGCTTGTTGACATTCATGTACACGTTATTTTCGACACTCAGTACAAAGACAGTGTTATTTTTGAAGGTTTCTAATATAATTTGCAATTGAGACAAGATTAGTTTTAAGTTATGGTCATTTTCACCCACGCAGATTACGAGTTTATCGTCTGTTGAGAGTTTAATATTTAAACAGTTCGCTACTATTTCATTGCACGGTGCATTTGGTTTTGTTTCAGCAACGATTCTATATCTCTCGTAACGAGTATTTGCTCTCAAGTGTGAGATGGCTGCTGCTAATCCGACACAACGTTGGGATCCGAAAATATATATCTTCTTCTCGGGTATGATGGTATTTTTCCCGTTTACGGGAATGCAAGTCTTAGCGGCAGTGATGTTCAGAATGTCCTGTTTTGATTCGTGACTGACTGTTTCAGAAGTATTCTTACGGCGCTGATTACGTTCCATTGATAATAAATTAATAAATTTCTAAATACATACATATATAAATGAATTACACCCAAATACAGAACAAATGATCGTGCTCATCATACAAACATTTGTCCTACGTGGGAATCGAATCCACGACCTCTGGCATAGCAGTCAGGGCCACTAACCACTTGACCAACGGGCCAGTCGAACGAGTGCGCGTAAAGTTTATAATTCACCGAGATTAGCAGTTTGATACAGGTGTGTTTTGTTTCACTACGTTAAACTGTTGCTGGAACCCCGGGGTCGCATAACAATGTCTGTTTCCAGCAGTATAATTGTAGTCTGTATTTACTAAAATTGTATTAAAGGTAATAAGGAATTAATTGTTAAGTGGTAGTGGGCAGGGCACATTACTCGCAGAACAGATGGTCGATGGGGGCGAAAGGTTCTGGAATGGCGACCACGTACCGGAAGACGCAGCGTTGGAAGGCCACCCACAAGATGGACCAATGACCTGGTGAGGGTCGCGGGAATCCGATGGATGCGAGACGCACAGGACCGGTCATTGTGGCGACATTTGGGGGAGGCCTATGTCCAACAGTGGACGTCTTTCGGCTGAAATGATAATGATGAAGCGTTGAAAAAAGACCTGGAAAAGATTGGCATTCATAAGCATAACGGGCAAAGTTTACCATTGCAGCTGAGTAGCCCACGTGTATCAAATGACGTTTTTCAACACTTATCCGAAAATAATAGATAAAACTTTATAAATACAATATTTATTGAAAAAATGTGGTGAGGAATGACTTGAGTATTGTTTTGAGCTTTGCAGGCTACCGCGCGACTGGCGGGGACTAAGGGACAGGGGCGGGGAAATAAGGCAACACTTTTTATTTTTCGATGGGAAAATAAGACAAATATATTCGTACGGGTGTTTTTTTTTTGTATTGGGTGGGAAAATCATCTTATGACAAAATCCGCTCTTGGGCGGAGCGGGAGATAGTGTCAGACTTTTACTGACTAAAAACCCACTCCTGTTCCTTCGTTGCCTTCGTCCCAGGGCCCCGGGTTTCGCTTTCACACTAACCGTGGCCCCAGTAGACTTCGGGTGTTAGAAATCTGTTAATTCTCGGCATTCCTCTACCATATTATGAATATATTATATACTTAAACCTTCCTTATGAATCACTCTGTCCATTGGTAAAAATTGCATGAAAATTAGTAGTTTTTAAGTTTATCGCGGGATTAAGTTTTATATACATAATTATGGATGTAAGTGGAATTTATATGGGTATGGGTTTTACATTGAGTGCGAAAGAGCAGAGGCATAGCCTCAGAGCAGTGGTGGCCGAGTGGTAACGGCCCCGACTTACGAGTTGTAGGTCGCGGGTTCAAACCCAGCCAGGCGCATTAATTACTTTGTGTAATTTATTTCATCACCACTGCTCTTAAAACGGTGAAGGAAAACATCGTGAGGAAACCGGCATGTCCTAGAACCAAAAATTCGAAGATATGTGACATCCACCAACCCGCACTGGGCCTGCGTGGTGGATTACGGCCCATTCCCTCTCCTAGAGAGGAGGCCTGAGTCCCAACAATGGGAACATTATATGGCCGACTATGCTATATGGGTTTTACCTCTGTATAATATTAGCTTAGATCAATGTGAACACTATTATAAAATCATATTTATTTTTGTCAAGAGCAATGTGCCACCGTCATACTACACGGTCTAATTTTATCACGATTTTGACAGACAACACAGTGTGGATAGGGAAAGGTGAAATATTTCTGGCAACACCTGAATGGCTGAAATTTATTATTGTTTTAGTTATGTGTCAAAACAACGATGAATCTGTATTTGGTATAAAACGAAAACGTCGTGGTAGTATGGAGTTTTTTTATATATATTTAGGACGTGCTTCCATTTCCATTCTGAGATCTGGCCTAGGGGCTACTGGCTCAGCAGCTGGTACAAGTGGAACTGTCTCTATTGCTGACTCAATTGCTGGCTCCCTGTTATCATCTAAAAAAGGCTCAAAGGTTGCCTCGATCCACTCCTGCTCTTCTCAGTTTTAAGGTGAATGAAAATTGTTTATTTGATTTAGGAAGTAGTCTTTAAGAAAGAAAGAAAGAAAGAAAGAAAGAAAGAAAGAAAGAAAAAAAGAAAGCAAGAAAGAAAGAAAGAAAGAAAAATTGTTTATTCGTGCCTCACACAATTGTATAAACTAAAATTACATTAAAAAAAAAGAAAGGTGCGTGGTGGATTACGGCCCATTCCCTCTCCTAGAAAGGAGGCCTGAGTCTCAGCAGTGGGAACATTATAAGGCCTACTATGCTATGCTATGCTTTGAGCTGCGTGAATGTTTAAAAAAAACAGGAGATCTTTGAGAGTTCAATCTGTTGTAAACATCTTTGGTTTTCTTAAGCTGGAAATATACCTACTTTCTATGGTATAGATAATAAATGTCATCATCATCATTTCAGTCGAAAGACGTCCACTGTTGGAAATAGGTCTCCCCAAGCGTCGCCACAACGACCGATCCTGTGCGTCTCGTTTCCATCGGATTCCAGCGACCCTGACCGGGTCATCGGTTTACCTTGTGGGACGCCTTCAAGCACTGCGTCTTCCGTTACACGGTCGCCACTCCAGAACCTTTCGGCCCCAACGGCCATCTGTTCTGTGTGCAATGTGTCCTGCCTATTGCCACTTAAGTTTGGCGTTTCTTCGTGCCATGTCGGCAACTTTGGTTCTCCTACGGGTATCTTCACTTCTGATTCGATTACGCAAGGAAACTCAGAGCCCTTTCCATTGCAACAACACACAACATAGCTAGCATAGATAACAAATGTAGCTAGTTTTAAATATTGATCATTACAATTTTTAATAAAAAAAAAATCCTTTTCTCCCGCCTCTGTTCCCGGTAGGCTAATATTTTTAAATGTTTTTTTTTTAATATTTGAAAATGTTAAAAGTATGTAAATAAAAAAAATATATTACAGGATAAATTAATACATTCTTTAATATAATCACAATTCTGAGTCTAACGTGCCTGAACTAGGAAATCCTGTATTTCAGACAATTTGAAATGAATAAATACTCATTATTATGCGCCTAATTATCCATATAAACATCTATAGTTTGCAGCTACATCATCAGAAACACCAGCTGCAGTTCTTGATTTACTACCAAGATGCTGCAAGTACCGCAATTCCGACCGTTTCTCTATGTAATATTAATGTAAACGACGCTGCTACTACACTACTAACCCAACAGACATTCCTTCACCTAATTCTATTAACAAATTGTACTACAAATGAGATAGCCTTTGAACATTCTCATTCCAACTATTCCTTTATGAATTCTCAAGCATTTAACCTAGTACGTCTAAAGGTGGGTTTACACTCGAGAAGTCGAGCACGAACGGAGTACGAGCCGAGTTCAAATTCGTGTAGACTCGGTCGTGCTCGGCTCTTAGACTCGGTCCGGTCCACATAACACGAATTTGAGCTCGGCTTACCCACCCCAATAACGTACTTATTTGGTTTATTTATTTATTTATTTATTAAACTTCATGCAACATAAAGTACAAAGGCGGACTTAATGCCTTAGGCATTCTCTACCAGTCAACCTAGGGTGGACTGGGTTTAGGTGTTTGGAAAACATCAAATCAGTGTGGTCAAGAAAGAATCTCAGGCTTCTCGAATATTTGAAAGTGTGACCATGGCCCTGGAACACAATAGGCAACTGAAGGACATAGGTTTGAGCCATCTTTATTTTGCACAACTGACCATGTGACAAATGTCATCATCATCTTCCTGCCCTTGTCCCGTTTTGTTTGGGATCGTTGCAACACGTTTTTTTCTTCCATTCTGTCCTGCCACTCGTCACGCTATCACTAACTCCCTTTTCTGTCATGTAAATATAGATGTAATATAAATATATTATAACCTTTACATCATATTTATAAAGGCGACAGTATGTATTGTTACCTCTCGTTCCACCCTAGATCGGCAGGAGTCATTGGATGATTTCCTACCTCAAAAAAAAGAAGTAGTGTCAGACTTTAATTGACTACAGTGTTCCTACAGTCGTTACAGGCAGTCAGACGCCAGAAAGTCTGACCATCAGTCTATTCAAGGAATATTGTCATCATCATCATCATCATTTCAGCCGAAAGACGTCCACTGTTGGACATAGGCCTCCCCCAAGTGTCGCCACAATCAACGGTCCTGTACGTCTCGCATCCATCGAACTCCCGCAACCGTTACTAAGTCGTCGGTCCACCTTGTAGGAAGCCCTCCAACGCTACGTCTTCCGCTACGTGGTCGCCATTCCAGAACTTTTCGGCTCCAACAGCCATCCGTCCTACGAGCAATGTTCCCTGCCCATTGCCACTTAAGTTTGGTGATTCTTCGTGATATGTTGGTGACCTTGGTTCTCCTGCGGATATCCTCATTCCTGATTCGATTACGCAAGGAAACTCCGAGCATAACCATTGCTCTTTGGGTGACTTTAAGTCTTCCGATGAGGCCCAAGAAGTCTCGTGTTACCCAGTAACCGGCTTGTGGAGGTCTGATTAGCTCCGTCTGGCAGTCGCTCCATGACTGGAAGCCGACCCAAGTTAATTGGGCAAAGGCTAGAGAAATGATGATGAGTACCTACAGTTGCCCTTTGCGTTCTAGGGTTGTGGTGACTTCCTCGAACAATCCTGCAGCCCATAACTACGAAGCTCAAGTCTCGATTTCGTTGTAAGATCTCAATAGCAGGTCAGGAGGTCTTCACAGCACATACTGGCATTGGTCCAACTATTTTATCTTCATAATGATATTTCATACAAGACCTACATTGAGACTTTTTTTGTATTCGGCCTAGCACTAACGACTTTCTTGGATCGATAAACAAAACAAACATGTTTCATAATCAACCGATTGATTCGTAGTCTCATTTGAGATATACATATGTGATATACTTAGTTATATGTTTTAGTCATGTATGATCACGGAAAACCTTTATAAACATGTATGTAAAAACTAGCTGCTGACATCGGCTTTGCCCGAAAATTATCCTAAGGAATAGAAAATAAAGTATCCTATGTGCTATTCTAGGACACGGTCTACCAGTGTGCCAAGTTTCATTGAAATCCATTCAGCCGTTGTAGCGTGAAGGAGTATCAAAAATACATACACACACACACACACACTCGCTCACAAGCTTTCGCCTTTATTTTTAGTGTAATTAGTGTGATAAAGGTCTATCTAAATAATTAAGCTTCATTATTACAATAATTAACGGTAATGTGGATCTGTAGATATCTACAGATGAAGTTAAACGTGGTCGCTTACAATGGGCCTCATCAGAAGGCTTAAAGTCACTCAAAGGGCAATGGAAAGAGCTAAGCTCGGAGTTTCCTTGCGTGATCGCGTCAGAAATGAAGATATCCGCAGAAGAACCAAGGTTACAGACATAGCCCGAAGAACCACCAAACTTAAGTGGCAGTGGGCAGGGCACATTGCTCGCAGAAAAAATGGTCGATGGGGACGAAAGGTTCTGGAATGACGACGACGTACCGGAAGATGCAGCGTTGAAAGGCCTCCCACAAGGTGGACCGAGGGTCGCCGGAATCCGATGGGTGTGTTACGCACAGGACCGGTCATTATGGAGACATTTGGGGGAGGCATATGTCCAACAGTGGACGTCTTTCGGCTGAAATGATGACAGATGAAGTTAAAAAGTCTCATAAAGTGGATTTTCCATCGGTACATGGTGGAAATCCCACCCATACGTACGTATAAAACGTTATGGGGAAAACATTCAATACGCGTACAGCTAAGGAGTGGAATTCCCTGCCGGGGTCTGTGTTTCCTGATAGCTACAACCTAGGGGTCTTTATGTCAGGCAGGAGTGATTAGGTTACTTCTAGGCAAGCGTGCTCCATCGTCGGCTACATCATCGCTTACCATCAGGTGAGATAGGGGTCAAACGCGAGCTTATCAGTAACAAAAAAAAGTCTGGCGACACTTTCCATCAAACTTTGAACCAGAATGCAATACTGCTAGAAACGCGAAATATTGCCTATCGATTCGAATTATTTGGTAAAGGCTCTACTTGCTGGTAATAGGGCATTTTAATCTATATGAGAAAAAATCTAAAAATATGTTATTAAGATAGTTTTAATTCATAAAATAACAAAATGAATGTTAAAATTCAATTCAAAGTTTTCTGTTTTTATCATCTGTTCTTTATCGCCTTGAAATAGTAGCCACCATGTTATTACGTCATTCGGCAGTATAAACTAAAGTGACAGTTGTCAACTGTCAACTGATCGGCCATACTGAGTGCATTTGTTTACACAGCCAACTGACGTCACGACCAGAGTAAATATGGCGTCCACAGCTTTTTACATTTTCGTCGAATACGCGCGAAATTTGAAAATGTAAATTTTAAATGCATTTTAAGGGTAGCGACTGAATAAAAGTTTTGCGTTTTTTTAGTGGTTTATTAGCACTATAGAATCTAACTGAGACACTTTTAAAGAATGAGTGTAATACCCTATTCTATATGTTTTTACTTAGACAAAAAACAACACCGTTACCATCTCTTTTGTGAAAACAGGAACGTAAGTTCTGATTAGAAGTGCGATAATGTACAGAACAAATTGGGTGTTTGTAAGATAATTTCCCTCTACCCAAGAGAGGTTTCCCCTCAGGGTCTTTATCCAATAAATGTCTGGCTACGTGCCGGAGTTCCGGCGATTTTAAAACGTGACGCAAAATGCGATCCTTACGAAGACGAATTGGGAGAAAGGTTTTGGACTGAAGTTACGTAGCCATATGTAGGTTGAGAGGGTTACGGTACGCATATCAATTAAACACTTACGGTATTAGGAAGGATAAGTTGTATGTCATAAATTCCAATTTAAAAGAAGATTTGAATCGAGATTATGAGTAAATATGTCAGTTTTTAATCGAGATTCATGATTGAAATAATTACTAAAGTAATTAGACACCATTGTTGTGTGAACCTAACACTGTTTTTTTTTTTCAATTGGATAATCATCTTACGACATTTCTCGCTCTTGGGTGGAGCGAGAGAACAACACTATGTTTGAAAATAATAACACCAATCGTCATTGTGCCGTTTATAATATTTCAGTCCCCTGAGTTTATAGACAATGATTTCTATGTTCGAGTCGAAATTAATGTTTTTATCGATAATTCAATTTCGGTAACATATTATACAGTTTACATGACGCACAAAAATTTTTGTTACTTTGGTAATCTATATATATATAAAAGCGAAATACCACTCACAGATTAATCACGAAATCTTAGAAACTATAACACCTACAAACTTAAAATTTGGCAGGTAGATTCTTTATAGAGTGTAGACATCCACTACGAAACTTCACTCCTGAGAGGATAGGAACCTTTTTTTACGCGGGTGAAGAAGCTGCCAGAAGCTAGTCAATCTAATAAAAAAGGAGAATCTGACTGACGTATGAACTCATAGCCGAAAATACTGGGACTAAGAGTGTAAAATTTTGTACAAGGATTCCTTTTATGAGGTAGGCAAACCATAAGAAAGGATTTTCCAAAATTATCCCTCTAAGAGGATATAAACGGTGGTACAAAGTTTGTATGAAGAAACCCATTTTCACTTGAAGTCGCCGACAGAAGCTTCTAATAAAGACACATTTTTTCGCGAATTTTCTTTCATTTAGGTATTTACACTGCCGCCCGGTATGTCATGATTAGGCCGACTAAGGTAGATGTTTTAATCAACATAAACTTGGATATAGTGGCTAGTTTTAATCTCAACGAGTGTCACATGCGGTTCAAACAGACTATTAACAATTTTACGAGGTCGTTCATCAAACTGATTCAGGGAGAAACGGCGCCAAACTGTGATGTTATTTGTGTAATACGAAACAAGACCCTGGCATACCGTGTGATGCCACAGTTTAGTAGGCATCATTATTATCATTTGAGGTAGGTTAATAGACATCTCCCAGTCGTGGTGTTTGCTTTGCCGTCGAAATGGAGAGCTCAATTTTACAAGATGTAGGGCGGGTTACTGAATTGTGTTATTTTAGTTATGACCGTGTCAAACCCCACTTTTATGCCAACATTTGACAATACCCAACTTCATTATTCTGGCAACGGCGTAGAGGCGTAGCGTGGACTAATTTAGGCGTGGGCGAAGGCGCATCAGTGAGGCCTTTTTCTTTCATAAATTCGAAAACGAGACTGGGACTGTCGCAATCCAGTGTTCGATCACGTCGTCGCTGACCATCTAGTAAAATAGTTGTCAAACGCAAGCCTATCAATTATATAAAAAAAACTCTTGTTCTATAGAGCAGTCGCTTGTGCGAGGCCACTTTGGGTGTGAGGCCGTGGGCGAGGGCCCACTTCGTTCACGCCAAGCTGCGCTAATGCAACAGCGAATAGTTTATTTACGTGAATTTTAATAACTTTACCTAATATATGATATAAACTAGTGCTTAACTGCGATCCCACCTGAAGGTAAGCAGTGATGCGATCGTCGATGGAATGAATCGCGCTGGTTTATTAAAGCTCTAGCTCCCAAGCAGTGCCATAAAACAATGATTTTCTGAAGCCTATTACTCCTCGGTATCGGCTATATCGATAGGTTCGAAAATAATAATATGACTTAATATAGATCCATATATAACATTATCAACATATTTAGTATGACTAACACTTATTCCAAAAAAAATTAACATCATGATATGTTTTCGCTTGTTTTCCCTACTCCTTTCAAAAGGTTTTGATTTTTTTAAATATATTTATATATATACAAAAAATTGCTGGCTAAGTGTTCTTCAGAATGTACATAGCATATGTAAATCAATAAATCAATGTTTCGCAAAGAAGATGGATATAAAGGCCAGCGGGGCTCTATGCAGGCGCCGGCGGCAGCTCCGAGTATGTGTGCATTTAAGTCCGGCCGGTTTAGTTCAAGGGACTAAACGCCTTAAGAAGGCTCTTAAAGCGTTTAGTTTAGGTGTCTTCAAGGCTAAAGTGAATAGGCATTCACTCTAGCCTTGAAGACACCTAAATTATAATCGGACGTGAAAACTGCTGCAGGCAAATTGTTCGAATCCTTCGATGTACACGTTGTAAACGAATGTGTTGCTTCAGTTAATCAAAATTTGTAGCGACTTCGCTTGGTGCATAGCTAAGTAGCGTAGTGCATTTAGGCAGCAGCAGAATGGATCGCTACTTACTTTACTTACTTTTTTATTTACTTTTTTGTAAAATATCGCAGCATATGCTGAGATAGGAGCCTTTTTGGCCTCGCACAGGTCTTTTATTTTTATATTTTAATATTGTTTTCTTTTATTATTTTATTTTAAGTACTTATAGATTAAGTAATTACTTTTTTATTTTATTGTTGTTTGTCCTGTGCGAGTCTCAAATAAATGTTTTCTTTCTTTCTTTCTACTACTAAGTTTTCCTCACAGGGTTAGTTACTTTCATGCCCCTGAATGAGTGAAAGAGTGTGTACATGAGATGGGCGTAACGCAACCCAAACCCTGACTTCACAACGACCAGACATTTAGAATGGCAGGATCTCTACAAACAAAGATATAGGAAAAACTGACACATGTTTTTGTGCGTATAAGTGATTTAGCTGTGTAGGTGTTCCGTAGCTTGAAAAAAACCGTCAGATCAAACAAAAGATAAAATCTTGGAAAGAAAACAGATATCCATAAAATCCGAGCTTTCTTTTATCAGTTTCCTCTATAATTACACCCGTATCCTTCAACGGAATATACATTAATATCTGCCCAACCCTTCAGCCGAAATTAACCAAATAAATTAACACAAATTTGTTCACACCCCTTTTACGTTTGGAAAGGTATTGTGCATAAACAACGTCGGTAACCGGTGATTGTAATTTGGTTTATTCATATTTTTACAGCTGAAATTGGCGGTATTTTAATTAACAGTTTAGTGTAAATTTTACACGTCAGTTGAATACTAAAGTAATGTAAGTTTGAACAAAGGAAAGCTGTACCTTCACCTAGTTACGTCAGCGAAGCTATGTCGAAAAGAAATTTATACTCTAAAGTCTGCAGCGTTATTTTGTACGTATAGTTCGTATGTTCGTTGTAATATATAATTCAAAAGTGAGTATCGTATCACAGAGGTGCAATGACAAAGGAAGTCGTGCGCGCCAACTATTTGAAATACACGCTATAAATAGACAAATAAATCTATCTAATTAATATCATAGCACATTATTGATACTCAGTAACATTTTAATACATGGTCGTAAAAGTAGTCTAGTTCCAGACCTATATTATTTGACCTAGTTTGTCGAAGACACCTACGTCATCGGTTGGCTGTATCCCAAATTTGGGAATAAAATTTCGACGAAGAAAGTGTAAGCGATGGCTGATCGTCGCCGGTAAGTTAGCAGTCGAGACAAATGGTACTGAAGTACATGCTACATTAGACAAGACAGATAAAATGTTTTTATACGTATTTTATCTTTTAGAAAAGTTATTGAATAAGTTATGTGTTTGTCTGCAGAATGTACAGATGATAGTTTCGCTCTTTTCAGGCTTTTCTTTACAGTTTCGTGTTTTAAAAAGTTTTTTTCAGTTTTACTACATCTACAAATCTAATTAAAATGTGTGTAGGAACGCAAAAGTTACGTTTTACGTTATGGAAATTGATATAAACACACTTAAAAGTGATAAACTTAAAATATACTTTACAAACTGAGTAGTTAAATTGAAAATTGACAACACTACCCGCATATTTTCAGCATCGCCATAGCGATAAAATATAGAGTTTACAGGCACGTCTCTACTAAAAGCTATTGCGCTATAATTTAATACAAAAGGTAGTAAAAATAAAATACCTTCGCCGCTCCCACCGCAGTATCGATTCCCACCAGCACGCAGACCACCGCCAGGCCACCACTCGAGCAAAGAAAAACAAAGCAAGTGAACACAACACTTAGAAAGTCCACACTATTGAAAAGCGGCCGGCGAAAACCGCAACAGTTCACTTTTCGCCACAGTCAACTTCAAGAGATAACTTCAACAACTTAAAAATAAGCAAAAGCGACGAACCGACGGCGACGAAGACTATCCGATAGATTCAGAGAAGAATTTCAGCGAGTGAAACGGCGCGCACCGCGGAAAAGTTTTATATGAATTTACGTTTCTCCATGCCGTAGGCGCGGGCCGAGCGGCCGAAAGTTTTCAGCGTAGCGTCGAGAGCCGAGTGTGCTTTTGTTACGCAACTCGCTGCGACGTCGCGCCGCCAGGGGGAGCGCGCGTTGTGGCGCAGTGGCGGGCATGCGCACTGCGCCGCGACTGTCGCCCCGACCAAGAGCCGCACGCTCACAGACTCTTCGCCAATCTTGTCACTCCTCACCACTCGCACTAGCTGTTCCTTCCAACTGATATGAGGGACGGGCCTAATTAGTAAGTAAACACTATAGTAATACACTATTCTCCAGCGCATGCCTTTAACAAACATTCATACTACTTTACTTACCGCTGAGTAATCAAACAGAATACATCAACCTTCTTCATACATCCTGACCCACTTTGTGACTTTGTATCAGAGGAAAGTCAATAACAAAACAGAGGTCATGGTGCCAAGAATCGCGTGAAGCCGCGATAATAGCAGGACGGAACGCGAGCGTTATCTCCGATCTGGAGTGAGGCAGGTAATGTAGCTAACCAAATACTGCGAATAGTGCTTAAGTGCCGTGAGAAAATGAATACATAGTTGGTTAAATTGTTCAGGATTGAACAAACTTTGTGTAAAAAGCCTTGGTTTAATCTGACAGTGTTACGCAACACTTTCGGCTGTCTTTTACTTACGAAGGTTCATAGAATATTCACCGTTCCACTAGACATGGGCAGAACACGTACATAAAAAAGGGTCTCCAATGTCTGTGATAGACCGACGCAACCGAGTGAAAATACCTTTTTTTTTCAGTAGAAAATCGTCAAAAGATTCCTTCCGCTTTGGGTGCAGCGAGAGGTGAAATCAGACTTTTACTGTATAAAACCCACCTGTGTCCCTTCAGTTACCCTTTGCGTTTCAGGGCCACGGTAACTCTTTCGAACCATCCAACCCTGGGAGTGAAAATATAATAAATGGTGAATACTACACAAAAAGTTTCGATTCTGATTAGGGATGCAAACGACACATCGATGATTCATAAACATTGATATTTTGATAGTAACCATCGACGCTGAAGATGATAGTAACCATAGATGCTTCCAATATAAATCATCGATGTATCAAATTTTTTCTAAACGATGTTTGGTTTTTGTTTTAATTTATTTAGATAATTAAATTATTAAATAAAATAATTATTATCTATTATGTACAAATATTAGTCTGTGCAATACAAGTAGACTAATAAACTGAAGCTTACAAGTGTAAGAGAGAAAATGGTTCAAAGTGATGAGTAGGTATCAATATTACCAATATTTCTCTTTACTCATCGTAATGTAAACACAAAGGAAATATTATTACTGTCAAGTTTTAAAGATTTTTAGCAATATCAGCGATATTTCGATACATAACCTCGATGTTTTTCTTTACGATGTTTGCATCCCTGACTCTGATTCAACATTTTCACCAATGTAGGTAGGCACTTACGTCAATTTTAGATATTCTAAATATACTTAGATGTAGTACTTAGTGTACAATTGAAAGGAAAAATGGTCTAATTTATTGACGACTACTCATTCCATTAGTAATTAATGACTAGAAATGAAGAAAAGTAAACTATCTATTTAAGAGGGTCCTTTTTCACTCGCCTATCGTCAACATCGAGCATGGTTTAAAAGCTTGTTACTTCACCTAACGCAATCCAACGCGATGTTTGACGAAACGGCAACGCGAAAGAGATAACGCCTGAAAACTCGTTAGCGAATATTTTACAAAACTTGTTCTAGGAAATACGTGTTTTTTTTAAACCCTTAAAAGTTTTTGAAAAAAATTGTCGTCATTTAGAATCTTGATTAAATTTGCAAGGTTTCTATTGTTATGTTATTCTATTGTTATTAAAAAAAGTATACATTTTTGACTATTTTCAATTTTTGAGTAAATTATGATGTGTCAAAGTTCATGCAGAATAGCAGATTTTCAGAGGTCTTTACTGGATTATTTTTACACTTTATAAATTGATTTCAATAGAAGCCTAGATAATATCCAGAAGATACAGTGTTTCCAAAATATCTAATGAGAAATTGTAATAACGTCATAATCGCGTAAGAGCGGTTTTATGAAAAACAATGAAAATGTATGTCGAGTTGCATTCCCTTAAGCTTGTGAGACCAGACTATACCAATTGCGATAATGGTTTTATTCGCCAAGGAAGCCTATTTACAGCAGTTTTTTCTACCTACCTTAGGTAGAAAAAACATGACAAAACTGAAAAAATGGCTATCAATCAATCATTATTTTGATATAAGTAAGTACTGTCGGCAAACAGTTGTAACAGATCATCTGGTACAGTTTCATTAGTTAGACAGCTATTTTCGTGACCTTTACGGGATTTTTCGAAAGATTTGCAATAAATAATACTTATAATTATCTTATGTATATATGCTTATACACAGTGTTTGATTAATTTGTTAGCAGTACACCGCAGACCGAAGAATTGCCGAACTAAAGTGGCAATGGGCAGGGCACATTGCTTGCAGAACAGATGGCCGTTGAGGCCGAAAGGTTCTGGAGTGACGACCGAGTACCGGAAGACACAGCGTAGGAAGGCCTCCTGCAAGGTGGACCGATGACCTGATTAAAGTTGCGGGCATCCAATGGATGCGAGACGCATTACCCTCACTGGACTGTTCCTCGTGGCAACACTTGTGCATATAATAGTGGACGTCTTTCGGCTGAAATGATGACACCGCAGACTACTCTGTATTATTTTAAGTTCTTACGATCCATCCTAATATTGGTATTTAAACAGCAATAAGATCGCCATTGTGCCCATAAATTTAAGTTTATGTATAATTTGTATTACGTTTTTGGTGTACAATAAAATTTATTTTACCTTTACCGAAGCCTATGTCGAATGCAAAGGGCAACTGAAAGAACACAGGTGGGTTTTAGTCACACTACCCGTGGCCCCAGTAAGCTTCGAACCTGCTGGGCATCTACGATTTGCTGACATCTCCTTGAGGCGCACGTAGAACAGTACGCGCCGCCGACGACTTGGACCGCAAGCCCGTACTTAGCTGCAAACTTTCTCCTATATGATAATCGTTTTCCCATTACGTAACTGTTCTATCTCAGAGTCCAGACAAAGAATGGGTAAACTTTGTGAGTCAGACGTTATTACTATCTTGTTAGAACCAGCGCAGTGCATACAATATTATCAGCAGCCGCGATTATGAGCAGTGAGCACACCTGTGGCGTTCCGAGATTCTGCTAATAGCACCTAAGTCTTGTTCATATTGATGCCATGCCGAAAAAAAAGACTAATACGATTGTGTTGCAGTGGTGTAGCTATGGCCCTAAATAGGTCTTTTATAAAAAAAATTGGGAGCCCTTGTGATTGAAATGGAATGTATATATAACTTTTACAGGAACTTAAATCTATGGGTACAATATTTTATCGCTGATAGTGATTTCTACTAGACAAATTTTGGAAAGACTGTAAGAGCCCTTCTTAAACGATTGAGATTATTTGAATTACGATTGACGAGTGACGAGTACAGAATGCTTAAGGCAGTTCGCCTTTGTACCTTTGTCTTGCATAAAGTTTTAATAAATAAATAAATATACAAAATAAATAAATCAACACAATGAAAGCAATGACTACTTAAATAATGGTAAATGTCTGTAAATAGGATGTCGTCGCTCCGCCTACAGTTTCTCTTAAGGACCCAGCTCCCGAGCAGTGCCATAAAAAAGTAATTTTCTGAAGCCTACTCCTTGGTAACGACTGGGTCAAACGGTTAGAAAAAAAATACATATATATTATAGATTCATCTATGACATTATCAACATATGATTTTTTCGCCGCTTATGCTAAAAAAAAAAATTTTTAACCACACGATATTTTTTCGCTTGTTTTCCCAATTCCTTTCAAACGGCTTTGATTTTTAGAAATATGTTTACACAAAAAAAATTCTCTATAAGTGATCTTCAGGATGTACATAGCATAATTATTTAAATCAATCAATATTGCGGGCGCAGGCAGCAGTACGAATATGTGTGCATTTTACTCCGGCCAGATGTTCAAGGGACTATACGGGTTAAAGATGAAAACCACGGGTGTAAGGATAGAGCTATAATTAGTGACTTGAACAGTCAGTATTTGGTACATTTTGAACAATTAAACTAACACTAGATTCGGTAAAGCGGGATGTGCTATTTTAGCAAATACCATTTCCTTGACTTAATAATGATCCCATAAACTAAAAATAAAATAAACAGAAAATTGTTGAGTTTAGCGCCATCTATCGAGAAATGAGCTATGCTTGGACTTTTTCACCTTAAATATCATTTTACAGAAAACGCAAAGGCAGCCTATATCGAATGTTTTGAAATGGTGAAAATTGCATTTACATCTAAACGACTAAGGCGACTACTACTTTACTTCTACTATTGAAAGACAGAAAGAGATTCATGGGCGCCGACTCCGTGGGTACTCGAGGGCTCGAACACCCATGAGAAATAAATAGTGGGTGCTGAGCACGCCTGAGCATAGACATCAAGAAACATCAGTAATCGCATTTTAGGTTACGTATAAATTATAGTATTTCTTGATAATAAAAACTAGTTCAATTATTATATTATGGTTTCATTTTATATTTTTATCAAACATAATTAGTAATTAACGCAGTATGTAAGTAGGACATTTATTTATTTTTCGGTCAATCAGTATGCATTTCTCTTCACACTTCGCCGCTTTTTCGAGTCCATCAAATTAGCATGAGCACCCATTAGGTTTTCTAAAAGTCGGCGCCTGCCTTGATTAAAAGTAATTTCCAATATACACGCGAAAATTTTCACACCCTTGCGTTCTGACCATGTACAGAATGTAAATACACTGCAGCGCCTTGATTGCGCCCGTCTGTCGTAAGTCTTATGTAAAACAATTAACCGGCACATCTGGAGCAGCACTATACCATGTAACAATTACCGGGAATTTCCGCTTGATATCTAGATGTAGCAACTAGTACTTAGTGTGATTGCAGTTGGCAGATGTACTTACTATGTCGCCTCAAACTTCGCTCATTACATACTAGGTACCTATGCTCTCTACTCTTTATTGATTTGGTGGTTCAGGTCGGTAACTGGAGAATTAAAGATGAGAAACTACAGCCTCTAGTAGTGAGTTGCGATAGGCTGTTGTAAGTAGTTATATACGAAGTATAGCGTGGGAATAGGAGGATTCACCTCCTTCTACAAAGTAATAATACAAGTAAAAGAGATGGATGAAACCGTGAGGCGGAGATAGAAACGCCTGACCCCACATCTCCCGCAATTCCAATCCACCGTGGGGGCGGGCTTGCGGATGGCAAGCAAATGGTAGCTCACCGTAAGGACAAGACACGGGTCGATGTCTTTCGCGTGCACTCTAAGAGCTATATTTCACCGGGACACCATGGCGTCGCGACCCGATGCGCCGCCATGGTGTATGCTAACAAACTAGACACCATACAGACACCAGAGTCGCTACGCCACACTGGGACAGTATCAAAATGGACCTAAATTGCACGCGTCCGAGCTGGTCGCTCCGCTAAATTGGTTTACAACCACACGGACACCAGGTGAGTAACTTTCTATAGAGTTGAAAAGCGGTTGTGTTGTATAGCAGCGACTTGTCGCGCCGCCATGGTGTCCCGGGGAAATAAAGCCCTCAGAGTTGTCACCATCATTAACGGGGCCAGTTATGGCTGATACCTAGGGTAGCAGATTGTTTGAAAGAGTTACTATCGCCCTCGTCAAAGGCAATTTGAAGGAACAATATAAGTTTTAGGCAATAAAAGTTTGACACTCCTTCTCCCTCCAACCAAAGGAGGAGTCATTTCTTGATTTTCTACATAAAAAAACTGGGCATGTGCGAGTCGGACTCGCGCCCTGAGGGTTCCGTTAGTTCAATTCCCGAAAGGATTTTCTATTTTTTTGGGGACGTAACAAGAAACTATTTTTTCCGTTTTCAGATTAATTATTCCTATACCTATGCTATAAGACCTTGCTTTATTTAAAATTTCAAGATTTTCAGATCTACGCACATTTGAGACAAGACTGTCTTAGACATTCTTGTCTCAAGTTTGCACAGGCCCTAAGTTAGTTTAAATGTTAGTGAACGCGTCCACGATACAGGAGTATGTACCTACTATAATTCCTAGGGTATGGGGTACTCGTAAAAAAATAAATGACCCTTTGAAGATACAGATGATAATAATTTAGTTTTAAGAAACAGACACCTAGAAAGAAAGAAAGAAAAAGAGTTTATTTACGACAAACATGGAACATAACTTAAAAAAATAACATTATAACAAATCTATACAATAGAGTGAGTTATGCAACACATCCGAGCATAACGGCCAGCGCTCAGCAAAATGCTGGAGCTCATGTATTGAACAGAGCCACAGCACTGATTATGATGCCTTCACCACTCACCAGCCTTTTCCCAACTAGCTTGGGGTCAGCTTCCAGTCTTACCGCATGCAGCTGAATACCCGTGTTTTTCTTCAGAACTTTAAAGCCTTTTCCGCATAACTTTATGCAAATTCTAGGAGCTAGGAAGGTATAGAAATAGCTTACGCATAAAGAAACAGCAGTTCACGTGAACCTACAATACACATTGAAGACCAATTCCTCTTCGTCGGATAGAACAACATATACTCCTAATAAGTCTGTAAGAAACTTAATCGAAAAAGTTACCTAATACTGATAATATCTACCATTGATCGAGGTTGCCTAATTACCAACTAATACCCAACGATAATTAATATTTTATTACGTCCAAGCAGTGCCGTTACTAGGGCGGAGCCAGTGCCCAGGCTCTGGGTGCAGACCCCGGTGGGGCGCAAAAATGATCAAACGAGGGACAAGATAAAACTTACCCAGCTCAGAGTATTTTTTTCATATATTTATTTGTGGGACAATAAACAGATACGATATACATAAAGGAAAAAAACAGTACAAACGAGTTCACAATATTGCAGCCCACTGCATTATCCACATATTAACGCATAAAATTGCCGGCAGTAAATGCCGCTGGATAAATAAAACTACATATTCTACTATATATTAACTCATTAGATACTAATACAAATTGTTGATAATTACATGTTGGAAGGCCCCCTACAAGGCTCTATAGGCTCTTAATAAACTAGTGCGCCTGACCATCAATGATTGCATCTCCGCTTACCATCAGGTGGGATCGCAGTCAAGGACTGGTTTATATCAATTAAAAAAAAAAAAAAAAAGGTGGACCGATGACCTGGTGAAGGTTGCGGGAATCCGATGGATGCAAGACGCACAGGACCGTTCTTTGTGGCGACGTTTGGGGAGGCCTATTTCCAGCAGTGGACGTCTATCGGCTGAAATGATGATTATGATAATTACATACATAATTTTATTGTTAAAACAAACAAAAACACGCATTAAATTACACTAAAATTATAATTAATTATTTATTTTAGGGGCGCTGTTTCAGAAACAGGCACCGAACATATAAAAAGCTAGTTACGGCACTGCGCCACAGCTTACTTAAGGGCCCCTTCTTCCGAAAGTTTAGGCATTTTACGCACCGAGACGGCTTGCGTCCGCGTTGCTCAGGAGCCGTCGCGATATGAACTCCGGTGACCTATAGCGGCGGGCGAGCACGCCACAGTATAGATAAATAAATCAGTATTTCAAATATTATTGGCGTGCTAGTAATAATAGCTTGTTTTGCAACAAAAACGTGTAGCTTGATGTGCTGTCCACTGCACTATTGACTGTAAACACTAATACACTTAGGTATATTGTTATAAATGTATAACTTTTTTTTATTGCTTGGTAAAATCATCAAATGAGTCCTGCCGCTCTGGGTGGAGCGGACTGTCAGACTTGTACTGACTAAAATCCACCCTGTTCCTTCGGTTGCCCTTTGCATTCTAGGGCCACGGTATTCTGATAAGACAGTCTCGTGAATGAAAAGGCAGGCGATGATCATTCTGTTGAACTTAAAGAATGGTTGTAGAAGATTTGGTGAGTAATATAATGAAAGACAAATATGATTAATTACACTGGTCTACAAAAATTTACTTTTTTTTTGCCACAAGAGTTTTTTTTTGCTATATATGGTTTTATTTTGACTCCCTTTTGTAGGAAATAGATATAGAATAAAATTGTTAGCCATCGTTTTTTTGTGACAGTCACTTGTATTTGTCATGAAAAATATTGATACTTTACTTACAATTAAATTAAAAAATACGTCTTTTTAAACCATATATTATGATTTTCTGGAATATTTAGCTTGAGGCTGGTCTACCACAAGTATCCAACCAAAAATTGCTAATATTCAAGGACTCCATTTGCACTGGTACGGGTTTTTCATGATGAAAATGACCTGCCGCAACCTTTCTCCTTTGTGTTGGGCATTGGATCCCAGATTTTTGGTACGGAAGCCAAAATGTGATTGTAAGTGTATTTAGAGAGACAAATTATAACTCTATGCTTGATATGTTTTAATTAGGTCCTCTATGAGATTTGTGTAGTCATTTGTTTCGTAATATATAAAAAATAGATGATTTTTTTAAGTTTGTTATAAATCACTAAAAAGATGATTGAGGAACACTAATAACTGACTCAAACTAGATTAGTTTGTGTCAGTTATTAGTGTTCCTCTCTTATTGGGTATAAAAGCTAAATCATGAATTTTATTTGCAGTTACAATACACGTAGTTAGTAAATCATGGTATTAGTTCCTGCGCAATGTTTTATTTGGCATTGCAGGTATTGCTATAGCAACACTATCAGAAAGCGTTTGTATTGCAGAACGCACACTTATATATTTTACAGTGTATGCGTTATATTTATCACTTTTGCCATATTAGTCTGGCAAAACGACCACAGACACGTAGTGCGTCTGTGGTCTTTAGGATCCTGTTCAAAACATAGGGTTTCCGAAGCCATTAAGCGCACTCCTTTTGTCGAATTTGTAAAAATCTTTACTCTTGTTGTAGATCTCATATGAAGCACTCACTTTACTTTGAGGAGCCACGGAAAAACCAAAATTATCACGATAACACCATTTTACCCAAGTCAGCAAAATTTCTTCATTCACTTTTAGAATTTGGTTCACCACATACCTACTCGGCAGAAACTGTGAGGGTAAATGAAACCCACATCTTCTTTATGTGTTGAGAAACCAACAACGAGTAGCTTATGCATGACAAACTCACAATTGAGCACTACATTTGTTGCAATTCGAGCGCATTTAGTGGAAAGTTCGGTAAAATTTTAAGTGGCGGTCACAAAAAATCTGAGGCTAATAAAAACAAAGTATGTAGTGTTTTATGATGAGGGTAGATACTTTAGTAAAAATAAGTAAACACAATCTCTGTGGGAAAAACCTTGTCGACCAGTGTTATAATATAATAAAATAAAATATATAGTACCAGCATAAAAATTAATATTCATAAAAAATAAAATTCATAAAAATTTAGTGGTCGTGTGCTAGGTCCAGGTTCATTTTCATCGACCGATATATTCCTCAATGCTGGGCGCGAGTCTCCTCTAAGAGGGTCAAAGCAACAGTCCTCATGGCACTCCCCTCCGCGTTGGGAACTAGGACCTGATAGCAAATCAGGATTGTTTTGCGTTAGAGATTCCTCATTTTCCTTATTTTCGGATTATTTGTTCTCTTCAAGTGTCAGATTTCTTATGCCCATACCACGCGTATGTCAGGGGTTCACGATTTCAGGAAGTAGGCATTATATAGCATTATATATAGGTTCAACGTTATAGTAATCATCTTCCTCTTCTTGATTTTCAGCTTTAATGGAATCATCTTTGTCTTTTCTAGTTGTCCTTTGAAATTTGTCTTCTTCATTTTTAGCTTCAACAATAATGGAATTATCTTCGTCATCCCTAGTTTTTCTGCAACAATGGAATGTCATTAACGTTATGAAACGGAAGTTTCAAAGTCACCGAAATAAACTTTAACAAAAAATCATTTACTGCCATGTTACATCCCATAATAGGATACATAAGACATGTGATAAGTAAGAAAACTAAAGCGCGACGGGAGATAACGTCAAACTTGTAGCGGATGAATAAAACTGCTCCGCCACAGTATATAATGTAATATGTACATAATGTACTTACGTATACTGTCCCTCTTTAGAGTGCCCATCGGTACTTTTTTTGGACATCAAAGTACCTTTTCCGGTACGTGGTCTCAGAGCACTGGAATGGAATAAATTTCATTACATATTTTCAAAAAAATCAAATTAACAAACACTAATTACTAGAGTTTAAATAAAACCTGATACATATATAAAAATCTCGTGTCTTGACCAGTTTTTTGTATATATTTGGTAGGTTTGAGAATAGGTCATAGGCTATTTCTATAGCGGCCGGCCGATTTCTACCTACTAAACGCAGCGCGACCATAAACCGTGCTCTAGGTACTTACCTAGTGAGTACAAGTAGTGACCGATAGCCATTGTTCAATATCTTTCAAATCTTCACAAACATAATAAAAGAATGTAATAATAATAATAAACTTTTTACTTTACTTTTTATAAGTGTATCGCAACTAAAAAGTGTGAAATAAAAAACTTTTTACAAAAAAATATTTTTTTGTAAAAAGTTTCTAAAGTGCATCTTATTACAATTCTGATAAGTCCAAACACGGCTAGGCTACATTGATTTATTACGGAGTTCCAGTGCCTACATTCCGGCTTCATCATCATCATCAGATCACTTTGATGATACCATTTTCAACACTATTCAGAGCCATTAATTTATTTGTATTATCATAGTCGCTTAACTATCTCCATAGTGATATCTATGCGAGTATGAAGTTCCGTTGACCATTTCTGGTCTTCTTCATCAGTTCCATTTAATCAAATGTTACTTTTCGACTGTAAATACTTAATTTCTCGATAAAAATACCAAAATCATATTACAGTTGGCTATAATATTTGAGAAGTTCCCTCGATTTCACCAAGATTCCATCATCAGATCCCGATTTGGTGACTATGGGACCATTTGGAAAATATACCCTTTCCAACAAAAAAAGAATTTTTCAAATTGGTTGGCAGCGACGAAGTTATGCGCGAACAAACATTAAAAAAATCATACAAACATCCGAATTGAGAACCTCCTCCTTTTTTAGAAGTCGGTTAAAAACAAAAAACAACAAACCTAGGTACTTACATCTCCTTGAATTTGATCAGGATGCAAAACTGCACTTTTTAAAGGTTTAAGAATGTTTCCATGATAGATTTAAAATTCTAGTCATACTGACTTCGCTGGTCTGTGTAGAGGAGTAATTATATTGTGACGTATTTATAGAATAAATACTTACGCAATACACTTTCGGATTTTCTTCACTTCAGATACCCTTTTTTTCTTAATTTTGTTTTTTCTATTCGCGATTGCAATTACTTATAATAAAACACGTTTATTTACGCGCGCGGCAACGAAAATGTATGGTCGCGAGCAAAACTTGCATAGGTCCTCCCTCGATGACGTCCGGCAGGACAATGGCGCGGTGCGCGCGTGCCGTTTTCACGTATTTATTTTATATTAAAAAAAATAAGTGCCATATTATAAATTTATCCAAAAATATCCCTGTCAAACCCGATTAGTAAATGAAATGTAAAATTTCCATAAAAGTTGCGTTCCCCCAAGTCTCATAAAACTTAAAATACTTTCAAAATCGACTTTATTTCAGATTTTTTTTTATCGAGTGGAATGTTAAATAATGTGTTTTTAACCAAAAAAGTCACTAGATTAAAGATGTATCTGTACTATATATTTTTTTCCGGATTTAAATATGATGATTTCTCTGAAAACAACTCGATCTAGAAACGTAAATTTCGAAAAAGGGGCCCTTAAGTAGGTTTCTATCATATTATTTATGAATATCTCAGTAAAAATACTTCTTTCAATCGCAAAGGTATTATTTTGTCCTTCCAGGAATAGCCTTTTACTCCTTAACCTCAGTGACCTCTTTGGGTGGGTATGTAGCAGCTGTTCAGGCAGAACGGAAGGTAAGTTTCTAAAGGGCGACCCATAAATTACGCTAGGCACACCATTTTCATGATTATTAGACTCCCCACTTTTCTTTGTCGCAGTTGGTCCCATTTGTGACACTCCTCCTTAAGTGTGATGTCACATATTTTGCAATTTTACATTTTCTGAAAAAGCAGTTTCGAAGTTAGCTTTATTTCCTTTTCTAATATTTTTATTTGAATATAAAATCAACATCAAACATTAGAAAAAATTGACGACAACAAGATTAACAACATCACATCACAGTTACAAGAGTTGGAAATATATTCTTTTTTAAATAAATATTTTTTTTAGTATTAAGATATACATTTTGAAATGTAACGTTCGCGAAACTTATGACTACTCCCGCCTCTTATAACACTTCGTCGACCTCCTCCCCTACTCTTAAATAATGAATTACGTAATTTATAGATGGCCCCTAAGCAGGAAGGTCTAAAAAAAACGGTAACGGTAAAGGTATAAAATGTATATAAATATGGTATTTTTTTTTTTTTTTTTTTTAATTGATATAAACCAGTGCTTGACTGCGATCCCACCTGATGGTAAGCGGAGATGCAATCATTGATGGTCAGGCGCACTAGTTTATTAAGAGCCTATTCACTCTAGCCTTGAAGACACCTAAATTATAGTTGGACGGGAAGACCGCAGCAGGCAAATTGTTCCAGTCCCTCGATGTACGCGGTATAAACGACGAAGCGAAACGCTTAGTCCGGACCGTTGAAGTTTCAACAACGTAAGGGTGGATACTCGCCGTTCGTCGGGTTGTCCGATGGTAGAAAGGAGATGGCGGAATCAAGTCATGCAATTCCCGCGCACACTCCGGTATAAAATGTATGTGCGACAGACAATATCGTCCTTATATTATAGCTCCTATCTGGAGGTCTTAAGTATTAATTATCTTTTGCTAGCGGTTGCCAGCGCTTCACCCGCGTGATAGAAAAATAATATCTCAAGGAAACATACTTTTGAGATAAAAAGTATATTTGCTATTCTTTTTTTTTCGGTGGGATAATCATCTTATGACATCCCTCGCTCTTGGGCGGGGCGGGAGATAATGTCAGACTTTTACTGACCCCATTAGGCTTCGACCCTGCGGGGCCCATACAGTTGCTGACATCTCCTTGAGGCGCGCGTGGAACAGTACGCACCATTGACAACTTGGGCTCGGTCTGGACAGTTACCGGACGGTCGGACGGCAAGCCACCCATTGCTCGCCGTGCGGGCGTCGGAAATCGGGATTGAAGTCCCGGCGGCGGTTGGGGCGTGAGGACCGTTGCGTCACGCGATCGGCCGCCTCCTTTGCTAGCATTACTGCTTCGCAGAAGGAGGCGACCGCCTGCCACTCCTCCTCGCTCCGGATATATTTGCTACTCTAGAACATGGTCTATCCGTGTGCCAAATTTCATTCGAATCCTTTCAGCCGTTCGAGAGTGAAGAAGTAACAAACACACACACCACACACAAACTTTCGCCTATATAATGATATGAGAGTGATTCCGTAATTTATAGTCTCCACAGACCTGCGTTGCCGCGTAGCCACTGCCAGCATTCTGGTGTTCTCATTAAGCTTTAGTTTATAACAAAACTTCACTGAACTTTGAACATCAACTTTTCAGAATCTTATTAAACTTAGAAAATGCTTTCAGGTAAACGAACTCACTTACCTATTTAACGTGACTAAAGTATTATAAAGATTTATGTACTTAGTTGGTACTTTTTGAGATAAGGGGATCACCTACCATAAATTCCCAAGTCTATAGTACCTACCTATATTTAATTGAAGTTTTCATGAAAACCGCTAGATGGATACGATTTTTTTTTTTAATTTTATTATATGACATTCTTTATTCACTATGAATTTATTTTTTTCATCCACATCTTGGCTATGTTTGTTGAAATCCTCCGAGAGTTTTTAATAGATTTGTGGTTTGTATTGTTAGTAAGTAAAACCTAGATAAGTAATTAAATTGGTACTAATGATGATCAACAGATCTGATTAGGATGTAAAATGTGTACCCGTTGAAAAATGTTTACTTTTTGATTAAATTTCACTTTAACTTCGCACCTGCTGGTAGTGGCCTCCGCTGGCAGAAGCGTATTATGTGTCAACTGGCACTACCTAGCTTTTAGTTCCAAAAATAATTGAACTGACCATCTCTCCCCCGGACTTACGACATGTCGATACTTAGGTTACCTACTTAACCTACCTTACATACTCACCTTACCTTAGATACCTAACATCGTCGCTAAGTGGCTAGCCTGGTGGTTTTCTATCGGTACAGTCAAATGCCTTAACGGATTTTGATAGAATTGGGTTTTATCGTGAAATATAAACAGAAAAATGCACGGCGCGTAGTGTTCCACGCGCGCCTCACTGAGTGATGTCCAGTGAGCCCAGCGCCACATGGCTGATGCCCACTTGGGCTATGAGGAATTTCCGAAAAGAAAATTAGTGGTCCTAGAAAGCAAAAGGTAACTGAAGAAACATAAGGAAGTTTTAGCCAGTAAAAGTCTAACACGCCTTCTTGCTTCACCAAAGAGCGCGAAAAATCTTTAGTTAACTTCTTGTGAGGTGTCACCAAAAAAAAACCTGGGACTTTAAGTCAAGGGTAAATAGAATTAGGTACTTCTTGGCAAGCATGCTCCATCGTCAACCGCATCATCACTTACCATCAGGTGAAACTTAATCGCGACCCTAAATAAAAAAAAACACCTACCTACTTATAGGTAGACCAAGGGTCCATACCTAGATATACATACTTACCTTTATAATATCACAGTATGTAGGTACCTACCTACACATAAATTTAAAACACGAAGCAACTGGTTGCATCCAATAAAGTTGTCAAGCTGGTATCCATAGCAGCCACAGGTCACTGAATGGTCATTAAACTATGCAACCATATCGTATAACTAGGTATCAACCCTACATAGGTACGCTTAGTAACAAAACTCGATAAAATTTTAGTGTTCTAATTATCGCCTTCTGAATAACTGCATTAGATTCGTCTTCAACCTTCGTAAGTATGATCATGTGTCAACGCATCGATCACTTTTAAAATGGTTACCCATTCGCCAGCGTAGAGCGTTAAGAGCCCTGACAACCCTGTTTTCTTTTCTAGATAACCCTTCTTCTCCTTCTTATCTGACTTCAGAAATTCAATTGCTTTGCTCTGCGCACAATAAAAATCTTCGATCTACAAATAATCGTCTTCTACGGTGTCCGACGCACCGCTCTGGGTTTGTCCATTCCTCTTTCTTTGTTCAGGCGATCTCACTTTGGAATGCGCTCTCTCTGAACATCAGGACGGCAACCAGTCGGTTGTCCTTTAAAGTTAAAGCACGAGAACACTTTCGCAAGAAGTTGGTAGATTCATCACACTCTTGATTTGTTGTATTCGTTTTTCTCTCAATATCATTCTTTATTTGTATGTATGTATCTAAGTATATATTTATTATTGTTCTTATTTCCTCTCTGTCAGTCTTCTTTTAAGCTGCACCTTCCATTCTATATCTCTGCACCACCCTAAGGTCGACTGGTAGAAAATGCCTAAGGCATTAAGTCCGCCTTTGTACAATGTTTCATTAGTGCATAAAGTTTTAAATAAATAAATAAAAAAAATTACAAGGTAACTATTTTTGAAGCAGAAAAAAACACTAAGAAATCTTCAAGTTAAAGTAATACAGATTATTAAGTCAGTTTCATTTTGATGTCTAAAAAGTAGCGGAAGTACCTAAATAGATATTTATTGACTTTTGTTGCCGACTGTCTCTACGCCTACATGTGTTATACTTTCATGAGTAGGTAGGTAACAGTTGACCCATGAAGCTAACAGCGTTGAAATATTTATCGATATCGAACGCAGCTCTTGGAATCACTAGCCTATCCGCATACCCATCTATCGCCGCTACTAACCTTTATATCTAACCTAACCCATTAAAAAAAATTGTTTTTTCTAGTGGTGTAACTTTAGGAACTGCAGCAGAAACCGTTTGTAACTATCAAATAACTATTTTACCTTCCGCATGACTCAGGTCCTCACTGGACATGGTAAGTTCGGGAGGTTCCTGCACCGGATTCGTGCAGAAGAAACGCCCGGGTGTCACCATTATGTGGATCGCCCAGAGGACACGGTGCAGGTGTGCCCCGCCTGGACAGAGCAACGCCGCGTCCTCGTGGGGGCGATCGGCGACGGTGATCTCTCGCACCGGGCCAAGGTACAGGCCATGGTCCGAAGCAAGGAGCAGTGGCAGGAGGTTGCCTCCTACTGCGAAGCAGTAATGCTAGCAAAAGAGGAGGTCGCACGCTTGAGGCAACGGTCGTCACGCCCCAACCGCGCCGGAATGCCGATCCAGATTTCCGTCCACAGGCGCAGGCTTACGGACGGCGAGCAATGGGTAGCTCGTCGTCCGGCCGTCCGGACCGAGCCTAAGTCGTCGACGGCGCGTAATGTTCCACGCGCGCCTCGAGATGTCAGCAAACCGTAGGGGCCCAGCAGGGTCTAAGCCTACTGGGGACAAGGGTCGTTTCAGAAAGGCAGACTCGGCCCTAGTACGAAAGGCAACGAAGGAACAGCAGTGGATTTTTAGTAAGTAAAAGTCTGACACTATCTCTCGCTCCGCCCAAGAGCGCGGGATGTCATAAAATGAATCTCCCATCCAAAAAAAAAACCCTGGCAGGCATCGGCCCTGACAGGCCCCGTCAATTTGCTGACATCTTTTCGAAGTGCGCGTGGAACACAACGCCCTGCCAGCCCAGGATTGGTTCTTACCAGATAGTCAGCAAGCCCGCGCCTGTGGTGGCCGGGAACCCTCCTGCGATTCCCGACGCCTGGGGCGTGGAGCTTACCTGCACCGCCTCCTTTGCTCGCATTACTGCTTCGCAGTAAATGACCGCCTACCGTTACCTCACTCCGTGCCATTGCCTGACGTGAGAAGTCCTGCCGCCGATCGCCTTCACGAAGTCAGATTCAGAACGGTTGTGCTCCGCCCAAGCGGGACAGATCTACTTCGTGTCCTCCGGGCAACATTTGCAGTAGTAGAAAAAGTATCTCTTACAGTCAATGCCAATCTTACATTTTGCTGGAGTAATACACGACGTAGGATCGAACCCAAGTAGGCACGTACAATGACTGTAATCTTTACATCTGTTGTTGTAAATGTGAGGATATTTGATAGACATCAATTTGTATAATTCATTCTAAATTGGTAGGTCCTTGAGCTCCTTTGAAATAGAATTTCTATAGTTGGAAAAATATTCCAATTCCATTAAAACGTCTCGACATTCCACTACTTTAGGAAGTCCAATCAATTAAACACAAAGCTTATTTACACACTTTATTGAATTAACATAATGAAAACAAACATTAATATCATATTGAAATGAACCTCATGACAGTATACTGTAACCGTGAGTACAACATTTATATTCATAACATTTAATCAATTCAATACACAAAACGATTAGATATGTAGATAATTACAGTGATATTCGAAAGATATGACATGTGAACATCTAGACTTGTGAGAACGTAATGTAGATTACACGACATCTTGCATCTGCAGTACAATTAGAAGCAGTAAAGAATAAACCATTTATCAGATTTGATAAAAATATGTGCAAGTTATTCTTTATTAATATACTATGCACATTCCCTATCTATTCTCGGCGACATCCGGGCAAACGAACGCTATGTGAATTAACCGCACAACCAATTTATTACTATGTAAGCTCTCACTCTCAACAACACGTCAACACAGTCCTCGACCACCGAGCTACCTACAAGTCTACCTTCAGCGGTCAGCTGGCCATATCAGTAATATTGAAGGCCTGTAAAATCCAATCAATAAAATTGATTTCTACAGGAAGCAGTGCCATCTCCATGCCAGGCCACTTCATTAGAAGAGTACCGCAATGTCGCCTGACGCTTGTGAATCCAATCATCAATTGTTTCTAGTTAAATCTAACTTTTAATTAGGTACCAGGTATTATTGCATGGCATATTATGATGTTGGTGGCAGTCAGCGCCATAAATATATCAACATTGAAGGAACTGCCGCAGGCGCAGCAGTATCATAACGTTATACATTACATTGACTAGATAAATAGCCGCGTTAGAGATCACAAAACACACATTTTCAATCATCTTAACCATACTTTCCAACACTTAAATGTTAGTATATTTATGTCATTGATAATAACCAATAAAGTCTATGTGTTTATATCCAAATAACATTTGTAGAACAATACACTTTTATAATGTTTACTAACCATAGTGAATACAAAAAATTAAATGCTTATTGAAATAACAGCAGTGAAACAAAAACATCAGATATTTTTGTTGTTTTTTGATATTACAATTCTTAACTATACTCAGTCAATAATTACTATTAACTTTAATACTACACAGGTGTCGAAACTGTGAAATTAATAGCCTACGCACATACACAATATGACAGAAAATATGACAGCAGATCTACTTTGATAATTTTGTAAACACACAGTAATGTGTGTCGTATACTTTGTAGTACGTGTCTTACGAATGTTATTCATTACCTACCATACATTTCATTTTACTTGGTACGATCTGTCGTACCCGCATGCACAAATTCATTATTCCGTTTATTTATAATTAAAGATTTAAAAACCAATTGAGAAAAATATTTTCCATTATAATGGGTATTCGAAATACATACAATTGAACTATATAAGCTGTGTAGATGAAAGTGAAGATATGATGAAATCCTCTGTATTATGTTACCCTGTTCACTACGAAAGTGTAGTATTTAAAAGATGAATATTTTGTCTAATATTATCGTAGTGTATTTAGAAAGGTGTGAAGCGAATATAATATTATTGGATATTGTATAATATGCATAATAAATTACACAACCTTTTTACCCAATCGTGTTGAACCTGTATATAGATAGATATTTATTAGGACATAGCAAAATATTACCATATTATGAATGCAATAATAGTCACCAATATACATGCGAACGAAGTGGATTGCATCGTCAGCATTTATCCAAAATATTTAATTATAGAATGTAGTAATGTCAAATTTTAATATCATTAACCGCAAAATTCAAGGGATTCTCGAAAACGGTGCATTAAGAACTTCAAATACATGTGCTAACACGAAATTTGTAAAGAAATTCACTATTACATTTATAAATATTTGCTAAGATTGAATGTAATTATACTATACAGCGCTGTCTGACCCTGTCAATAAAGGCTATATAATTCATAACACGATCCAAAAGAAGTCCACAATCGTACAACTTACAATTTAAAGTAATTTGAAGAAAATCTAAGAACAAAAGGCACTAACTTTTAGTTTAGTGACTTAAATATATTACGAACATTTGAAACGTACAAATAACGAGGATAAAACTGATATCTGATTACACAGTAAATAATTCATTTAATTGAAATATTATATGACATACGGAATCATGGACTAACTAAATGTCTTCAGCGTGAGTATTCAACCTTAATTGAAAGTTCCCTAGCCCTTACTCAGATCTCTTATACTTTTGATGGCACAGTGATACTATTATCAACATTACCTAAATAAACATTCCTGTATTTAAAACCTCCAATCCAATAAAATCGACATATAACTGTAAGTTTAAAATTAATGATTAAATATGTTATAGGCTACGATACGCAAGACAAAGAAAAGAAAGTAATGCCAAGTAATTGACTGAAGAGTAACAAAATGAATTAGACATAAGTAGTAAGTGATTATTTATACAATAGTAACATATAGAGACACGTATGTTGCCTATATCATATTTGGTGCGTCTAAAAGTAAGTAATTTAAATTTAAAGATGCTCCATATGTATGTAATATAATGTATACTTACGTCGTACAAATGAGTACGATGTGCATAGCACACTAAATTATAATATTGCTTATCGAACAACAGAAAACAAACTGAACATCATTTCGCATCCTAGCTTACATCAACATTGACAAAATTGAGCAAATGAAAATAACAATAACAATACGAATCATAATAATATTGCTAAGTATAATTATATAATGAGTATAATAAAGATTATATCGATTGCTGTGATTACTATTAATTACAACTGAACGTAATAATACAAGGATATAATGAAAAATTATCACTAATTATTATTTATTCACTAATAATTTAAAATTGCATTGACCTAAATTTTATTAATATCATTGACAACACCGATGAATTGATACTTTCTTATCAGAAAGTATTTGCGTTACAATTACCTGTCAATTTATTATATAAAACGTGTTCGCCTGTGACGCGCACGCTCTTTGCCTCCTGTTCACTCTCTGAACTACAAGCGTGCACTATGACTACTACCTGCATCTCTATCCGATACCGCGACAAACATCCTGACGTAGCTCTCGCACAAAAGTGCAACCCCCAAACGTTAATCACAGCTATGTAATCTCTTCTCTTTAGTAAATTACTAATTTTTTTTTTCAAAATTATCTTTTCACAGTTTTATATCTATAGAGTAATTCTATGTAAACCTGTCGGGTACTTACTTTACGAAGCTCTATACATTGTCTTAATTGCAATTTAATAGACTATAAATAATTGATTTTATCAAAAATTTTATTGCTACGTTAATTTACTTGAAGCACACAAAAATAGTTTAAACTTTGAGAGAGGTGCAAACAAAAAAATAAAATAAACTTTTTTATTATTTTTACACAACGCAAATACACCGATAGAAAAAAAAACAAATTTTGACTAGTATTATAATAGAATTTCTTAATTTTTTTTTCTAACTTCAGAACAATTTGACTAGCATATCGAACGACGATTTTAACGAAATACGAACTAATTTTCAATACTATCGACTTCACATTTAAATAGACATAATTATATAAATAAATTTTAGACACAACTTTGGCACAATCATTAATTACTGAAATACTGCGGGGGAAGACTTGGGAAATATGTTATCGGGATATGTTTCGAGAATATTAGATAAGAGTAATCGCATAACCTTATAACTAGGGTGCAAAATTAATAAGTAGTGGATAATACAGTAATCGCTTACGTAATTACTATCAATTTGATACTTTTATTGTTATTTTATCATATACCATGTTTAAAATACGTGCACAGTTCACACTTATGCCTTATTTACGAAGTTGAAATTCTGATATTTTGGCACTCGCTTCTTCATCGTGACTTGGCACTATTCAACTTTTAAGCAAATAGAAAGACATTTCACTGAAAAGCTTTTCATACAGTGGTCCTATAGTTATCTTACCCTACGTTACCCTAGTGTATTTTTTTTTTACTTTTTTGGAAATATTTGATTACCACAGGACTATATTTGATCTAAGACTAAATACAAAGAGCAGTCTGGAGAGGGTGATAAAATAATTCAAATTATCCGTTCTACATTACATTACTAAACATTAACTACTCCCAGAATAATTTAGCATAAATCCACAACATTATTAATGTTAAACAAACTTTAACAATCTTTGGCTTTGATCCCTAGACCAATATTAATTATTCGACTTCAATTTTCAAGTAGCCGATGTATCCTACACATTGTGTATACGTTAGAGATCTTAATAGTTCAAATGTAAAATAAATTAGAAGACTATCACATTTAGCAACACTATTTTTATACCTAACGTCTTTTTTTGTGATATTAGACGATTTTAAATGATATACTGAAATGTTATCTTCTCCTGTCTTCGTTTTTAAAGTAAGTTTTCTTAAAGGATTTGATCCCATCGGTTTCGTATCGCCGCGCCGCGTCCGAGCGCCGCAACTGTTACTGTAACACCTAATTCTCAGGTAATTACGATTATTTTATTTACAAATATTGTCTTTAAACCCTCTCGCTCTGTTCGCTACTCTACTCTACGCTACGTCAGCGGGTCCGAGGTCGATTGTAACGCTTCTACACTATCTATGTACGCCGACACTCGATTAAACTTACTTTGAACATTTTACTTGTGGTCGGTACTGATCATAATGGAAAATAAATCCAACAGACAATTGATACACTCAACCGCTTAAATCCATAGTAAATTCGATCAGCTTAGCTAACTCCTGTTGCACACTTTGTTATAAATTCATAAGCCGTGAGCAGTGAACCAGACAAAAATAAATATTCAACTATTTAAAATAAGTGTTTTGTGAAGTTATGTTACACGTTCACTGTTCACGGATTAGCCAAAATTTTAAAATGTCAGTCGTAAGTTTTTTATAATAATAATTTTCAAACCCCTTCCCCAGGTCTTACTGATATACATATAAATCACTGACATGTTCTGCTCCAATTAATCAAATACAGTGGAGAATAAATATAAGAATATCTAAAATACTTATAAACTCGTAACAAATGTAAACATACATTCAGCGTGGATCTAATGTCTTGCCAATAGCGTCACCTCGTTTTAGAGAGATTGTTTTGGTCACGTTCATTTGAAGAAATATATCGGAGCCAGAGTCCCGTATTGCGGCTGCATCAGAATGGTGCGTTCAGTGTTGTACAATTTGTACGCAACGCCGGAATTCTGGCCGCGGAGCCCCATTCAATGGATCGGAGCCTTCACGATGTGGTTGGGAGCGATGTAGTGGTAGCCTGGCAGCGGCAGCCCGGCCGTCTCCATCGTGATCCTGGAACACATTTCACAAGCACGTTTATTCACTGTACTGCACTCCGCAACGCAAGTCACATCTGTTCAAACAATCGTCATAACAAACTAAAACACCCCATTCATTGGGAAATAAACGAGCAAAATGTTCGTGTTGGGTTTCAATAGATCAAATTCAAATAACAGCTTGGATGGAAATGGAGATCATAGGATAAAGCAGTACAGGTTCTGAACGTGAACCCGTCCATAAAAACAAGTAAGTTTAAAATGTGGAAACACTAGGATTTAAATTAAATGTAAGGAAAACTCTTACCAGGATATTGGATGATCCATTGAGCAGTAGGATAGTACACGTGGAGGCAAGTTCAGCATGTCAGGTATCACGGGAATGTTTGGTGCCGGTGGGTGGGCAGGAGGTGGCGTGGGTTCTTCAAGGAAGCTTTGTGTTTCGGAACATTTACTAGACATGGTTACCTGCACTTAAAGACTAAGTTGTGCTCTGTCAGACAAAAGTTTCTTTATCAATGAAAAACACACGCGTACTATTATTATTTTTATTAAGTATGTACTTTAAAACAATACACTTTTGCTTAACGATTCTAGCGAGTAATATAAACCTGAAATGAATTCGAAAACGTTTACTACCTTAAAATTAACATGATTTTTATTACAAATAAAAATTATATTGACAGCTAAATAATCTGCATTCCCTACGGAACTACATTTAGAAACATACGAATTGGACCTCAATTTTAAATTCGCACTAATTAATCAAATATAATGTAGTGACAGTACAACGCCATCACCTAACTAGTGTTCTATAGCTTCGCTATGTCTAACGCAATGGCGCTGTCTGCTTTAGACTTAATAAGGTCACCTAAATATAAAACAGTCCAAACTACTTATAATAAATCCTGAGAAAGAATCATAAGTAGCTATAAATGTATAATAAATAATAAAAACATCCAACATTCCCATTCCTGTTGGAATATATTTGGCTTAAATAAAACTACTCATACCAACTACAAACAAATCATTTCTCGATGTTCAAAATAAAACTCATACGCATACGATCGGTCAGCTTTACAGAACTATAAACTATAACATTTTTAACAAGTAAAATTACCATTCATAATACTTTTTTTTTGCCAACACAGTGGTCCATCATGGTCTAAGTATGCGGAAACCAAACTCCGAAGATAAAATATATTTTTTATATAATTTTCTTTTTAGTTTATAGTTTTACAAAGCTAGTTCATTGATTTCTAAAATGTATCGAAAATTTTGTAAGAATTTCAATTTAGCAACGAATAGACAATGATGTAAACTGAAATAATTTAACCAAACTGTGATTTCTTATATTACAATATTCTGTCAAAAAATCTAAGTTGATCTTCCATTTAAAATGTGTATACAGAGGTACTGTCATCAAACAATACTTCTTCATTATGTCGAAGTGAATGTGTACAAATGAGGTGAATTACAAAATCACTAGAGCGTTAATTTTCTAGAATTTGTAGAGTTTGAAGTACCGTTTGATGTTTTTTTTTTCTGATTGCGACACCCTGTATTTTGATTCCAAATAGACATTTCATTACATCTGAACGCAAAGCACTCTGTATATTCTACAGCCTTTAGCTTCTACGTACTTCTACTATTGTCAAGATCCCTAGTTGTCGTTAGTCGTATTAATTTTAATTTTCCGTCATTTCCATCATGTAACTTTACAAATCTATTATGTACTAAGTATTACCATCGAGATTTTATTTCATTTTAATTACTTAACTTTTAAATAATGATTATTTTAGTCCCCGAATATTTTAGTCTTATTTTAATATTTATAAAAATCGAGGTCTTTTTTATGACAAGTTTAATTTCATTCTTTTGTCATTTCAAAAGCTGTCTTTAGCTTAGTCACACTACAAACAGACACAGAAGTCAGTATTGATTTTATTTGAAATAGAAATCAACCGTGCTTGTTCACACAAGATGAATTATATTAAAAGAGGTTCATATACTTAGAACCAAGAGCGATATATTGGGTACTCAATAGAACATTAAAAATAAGATAGTTGTGTTAAACAAAGAACCATTATACGATTCAGTATTTAAGTAATAAAAGTGCTTTAAAATTTTCGACAATATACTGAATAAAATAAAAATATGAAAACAGATTTTAGATAATTATAAAAAACTGCGTTTATTTACTCTTAAATATAATAAAATGATGATCTGTGTCTTAGAGAACGCAGTGTTAGAAATGGCTTAGTCTTGTGAGACACACGAGCTCCATGAAGTCAAGCGAATCAGTCCTTTCGCCGTCAGTTAGCATTGACTTCGCTCTTAGATATCAATAAAATCTTACGATGACAATTCTAGTTACATGATTCCAAAGTAACAAAGGTCCAACACGCGTTCGGACCAAGAACCCAGAAATCGATACGAAAACTGTGTGCAAGATGTTTCCTTATGATGAAATAAATAACTCCAAACAGTTAATTGCTAAACTTATTTATAAACTTAATTTTCACTTTTACCCGAGAGGGATTGATTTTCAATAAACGCAAAGACAATTAAGATCTTTATTATAAAGTATTAATATTCTTTCAAAAGTAATCTACACATATAAAGAAATAAAGTTCACGAGTATGTTTGGTAGAAACTATTGATTTTGAAAAAGCTACCTACATTATTCCTGAGTGGCATAGGCTTTATTTTTTTGTGATTAATAAACATATTATATATTACATTATATTTATTTTTTGTATATTATAACTAGCTGACCCGGCGAACTTCGTACCGCCTAATAGTCAATGAATGTTGTATTAGTTAAACTGTCAAAGGATAATGCCATCTACTGGCATAACATAACAGCATAATTCATTTTAAAATGACATTTTAATTAGAGATGGCATTGTATTCGATTTTTCTTTTCGTATTTTTTTTTTCATATTTTCTTACTGTTTAAACCTTCCCTGGACTATCACAAATATTTCAAGACAAAAATTAGCCAAATCGGTCCAACCTTTCTCGAGTTTTAGCGAGACTAAAGAACAGCTATTTATTTTTATATATATAGATTTTTTACGCCAAAAATGTTTGACGCCCAGTGAAGATGGTGGGTATGCGAGTCAGCTATTAGATTATAAAGAATATTGATACGGAAGTCACGGGACACCTGTATTTATTTATTTCATGGAACCTTCAAATTCCCTGAAAGTCTGTGGGTAAGTATTTATGCAAGACTTAATTTCTAATGGATTCTTGTGAAGTTTTAGGTTAATTGGCTATAAATTATGTATGTATGAGTAGGATTGTTTTTTTAATCATAAGGAACTCATGATATCATAAGAAGATAAGGAACTTATTGGCACATATCTTCCCCGTATCGATCTCTGGGCGTTATACCTAATACCATCTCCTTTCAAGTCACAATCGCGATGCACTTCGATTACAGTCCGAGCCAAGCGCATTCGCAGCCGGGCTACATCGTAGAGCGCCTGCGCGGCTAGTACGGATTGTACTTCCTTTCCTTAGACGATTTGGCAGGTGCGTCGTCATCCTGACGGCGGCTGAAGGACTTGTGGCTGCGGTGCACGCCCGTGGTCTGCACGGGCTGCGCGCTGCCGCTCAGCAGGTCCGTGAGCCCGCCCAGCGCCGACAGCGAGCTCAGTGCGCCCAGGGCGCCCGTCTTGCTGAGCAGCTGCGCGAGCGGGATGGCGGACGCGAGCGGGCTAGCCGTGGACGAGCTGGCGGTGCCGCTCGTAGAGCTACCCTCCAGATTCGCCTTCTGAAGCTCCACACTGCCGGAGCGGGACAGGAATGTTGTACAGGGTCAGGTGACCTCTGGGCCTATTCGATTGCACGCGACGCGGATGTGACGGCGCTGCCCCGAGTTTTATTGCGGACGTTTTAGTAACCAAGTTATTTTATGTTTTGTGTATTTGTTGCGGTAACATTAAAAGTATTTGTAATTATTTACTGATGACGTCATTTGTCAAACGACTAACTGACGCTCGTTAAAAGGTTTACGACACAAACCAAAGTTATTTATTTTCGATTACAACTTTCAGCGAATTTAATTTAAATACTAACTGAGCCGGCGAACTTCGTACCACCTAACAGTTAATGAATGTAGTATATCTTTTGATATAGTCAACCGATTGCGATGAAACAAAATGCAAGTAATATATCAAGTTACACACAATTTTAATGTATAAAAGTTATCTAAATCGATTTTGTACATTTTACGTGACGCGCGCACAACTAAAAACTTCTACAGATTTATTATATGTATAGAAGATCGTACTTAAATTAAATTTCTAAAATGCTAAAAGCATAAGAAAGACAATTTGACATAAGAAGTTCCATCCTTCAATTCAATTACTTGTTTTTAAGGATAAATTATGGACCTCATCCGTTATGAATCCAGTTCAATACGTGTGATGTCAATATTAATCTTAGTCAAATCTGGTACGTTAAAGAAAATCACGACAGGTCAGCCAATCCCTAAAGAAGTCTGTTGCTAAACATAGGCATATCCTGAATTGCGCCACACCTGCGTGTACTTCTTCCGCATTGTCCCAGATGCCTTTTGAAGGTCCATTTAACTGGGGGGCTTCCCATACAACAACTGTCGATATGTTGTCTATCCTCTAGTTTTCGTATGCTCAAAAAGCTATAGGTCTTTCAACAAACATGGTCGACCTACTGACACTTCAGCTTGCTAAGCTACCTCTGTCTCTTCTTTTTCCTTAAATTTTATTCTGGATCTTATCCTTTACAGAAATTTCGAGCATAGCAACCAACATTTTTTGGACCAGCCAGACAATCAGTGTCAACGTACCTCTGGTTATAGACCTCAAGTCTTCGGACAATATGATGAGGCGACGTGAAGACTTGACGTACTCGTTTTTTGAATTGAATTTCACTTGTTAACGGTTCCAAAACGTGTTTACGAGTATATGGATTTTTGCCGTAAGCGTCACCAATTTATTAATTGGCCAATAAAGCTTTGCAGCGATTATCTCTTTTACGATAGCAATAAAACAAAAAAAAAAGAATAATGAAATAATAACACATTTATTACTCGGGTCAGTCGCCATTTTTAGTTAAAATGAGATCGATTTGGCGGCTAATACGCCTGTCTTGCTGAGCAGCTGCGCGAGCGGGATGGCGGAGGCGAGCGGGCTAGCCGTGGACGAGCTGGCGGTGCCGCTTTTGGAGCTACTCTCCAGGTTTGCCTTCTGAAGCTCCACACTGCCGGAGCGGGACAGGATTGTTGTACAGGGTCAGGTGACCTGTGGGCCTATTCGAGAGCACGCGACGCGATGGCGCTGGCCCGAGTTTGACAACAAATTTTTAAGTATTACTTTAACCTACGCGTCCCACTACATGACAGCCTCTTTTCCCTCCATCCTGCCATTTCAGTCCTTCAGATTGGAGTTTTCAGTTTATTCCGTTATTTTCTTGGCCTGGCGTGAAATCATTTATTGCTGTTCAACCGATTGCTGTGCCCACGTGATCATTCAATTAAACTCTTAAAATATTGCGTTCAAGTGTTCTCTGACAAAACCAAAGGTAGTTCATTTAGTGATAGTTTCTGCGCTTCAACGGTGAGGGTTGACTGTATCCCTAGTTATATCTTTGAGCATCTGATTCATTGTCTGAGTTCTCCTTTTAACGAAAGAAGGCTTTCATTGATTCCTTTTTTGACCAATAGCTCTTTCTTTCAGGTGTTTTTTAAGCATTTAGCAAAACTATCTCGTGCGGAAAGAGACAAGTTGAAGTATGAATAATAAATACTTTGAATGCAACCGTTGTCAGCAACATAGCGACATCTGATGTTCCAAGACTTATAACCTTATTGGCTTAGTTTTGAGCCGTTTGGGTTCGAAACGCTTTTGTCATAGAGTCCGAGTATGCGTTACCTTTTCAAGGATATTTCTCGCTGACTGATCAACAGTTCTGCGAGCAATGTGCCCTACCAACTGCCACTTAACTTTGGCGATTCTTCGGGCTATGTCGTTAACCTTGGTTCTCATATCGTGACGTGATCACGCAAGGAAACTCTGGATGGAGTGGCGTCCACGTACCGGAAGACGCAGCGTTGGAAGGCCTCCCACAACGTAGACCAATGACCTGGTGATGGTAGCGGGAATCCGATGGATGCGAGACTTCAGTACTAAATAATCTTTTGGCCCAAAGACTACCAAGAAGTATCATCTCACTCTGTAGCTGGCTGTGCTGGTAATGCGTCAGAAAGGTATTTGCTCTAAGCAGAATATGCTATACAGATTTATCGGTGACTTAAGACCTATTATGTCTACGAGTGATTGGCTATCGAACGCCTCAGAATAGACAATAGACTTTGTTTATACGCTGTAGTAAAACTATTTTAACGATTATAAAAATTAAAACACTTTTTCATTCTCTTTCAGAAGTTCTAAGATCAATCACTTACATCAAATAATTAATTACACATCGAACTAATATAAATATATTTGTTCAAATTAAGTTTTCGTAATTATTACTAAGTATCTGTTTTAACAAACGCTCGGGAAAGTTTCACAGGGCAAAAGAAAGAATTTACTTTTGAATACACAAGCGATTTTTGTCTAGATGAACGTTAAAAAAAAACACAGACAGTTCATAATAAGCTTAGTGTGTGCTTAAAATATATAAAAGAAAAACTATTTACAAACGAAGGGCTTCGTACTTTTCGAAGTCATTTAATTCCGTGGTTACTTACTAGTTAAAAATATAAGTAGATTAAAATTATTGCGGCTTATTTAAATGCAGGATATGAAACAAGGCATAGGATCAGGATTTTGTCCAAAAGGTTTTCATATCAGGTCTTTTCTAAATTTCCCCGAAAAAGAAACAACCCAAAACATTTAATCTTTTCAAACAACACGTTAATAAACAATGGTGCTAATTAATATCCAATCAAGAAATAAAGAAAGTGGCTTTCCGAGCGTTTGTGAATTAAAATAAAACTGATTCCATCAAAACTGAGTAAGTACATAATCGGTTAAATAACAAAGGTTTGCATCGAAAAAAAAAATCATGATTACTGATACAATAGCAAAAAAATAATAATAATCCTATCATTACTCGGGTCAGACGCCTTTTTAATACAAAAATATTTTTACCAATTAAAACGATAACGATTTCGAAACGGCCCATAAGGTGAGATAAATCAGAGGAATATTGAGGGATCATAAAAAAAATCGACCTTAAGGGTGGACTAGGCAAGAGTTGACTGGACAAAATAATACTCCTGAGGAGTCGGATGGATGTGAGGAAAGAATTGAACGGATTCTTGTTAATTAGTATCGACTTACCTCATGTTGATGAGGTACTGGGCCAGGGCCACCGAGTCAGGGTTGCCGGAAATGGTGATGGTCCGGTCAGTGCTGCCGCCTTCGCGCTCCTCGCAATTCGATATTCGGATCATTGCGCCGGAGATTTGTCGGATTTCAGCGATTTTGGTGCCACCCTGGTCATGGATTAAAATTTAGTTTAGGAAAGAGTGCTAGAATAGTGATAAATTAAAGCTAGAACTACAGTGCACAAACGGATGCCACACACGCCGATGTGGGCACATCGGTCTCCATACATTTCATATGGAAACTGGACTTGTAGAGCTACACTAGATCCACGCCACGCGACGCCGTTCTACGTACAAATCAGGCGTGATCCACATGTGCGTCAGTCTAATGTAGTTCTAGCTTTATATTGGTGAAAAAACAAACACGCTAGTTTTGAGATGCGTTAAATAATAGTTTAATTTTACAAACACTATTGTTTGACAACATAAAAGAGGAATGTATATCTACTATCACTTACATTTTCAAAATGCGGAATAGCTATGATTAAGATTGTAACCTATTTCTAAACTACAATAGGGTTCATATTCTTCTGAACACATCCTTCTATAACGGTGATCTTAAAAGTTGGTGGGAATAAGCCAAAAAAATCTGTTTATAATGAATTAAACTTTAATACGTAAGACACAAAGTCGAAAATAGTTTACCTTTCCAATGATGCACCCTATCAGTTCATTGGGCACTGTCATTTCATGCGACTGTTGGTTAGTAGCGGGCTGGTTGCGCGACTGGTTCGATGTGCGCAGCTGTGACCCTGCTAGAGCTGCTAGCGCTGAAAAGAATACATATTCTCGATTAATAATAACCGCTTTAACGTATAACAATGCTATGATATAAATAAGCTAAATAAATGTTTGTAAAATGGCTAGGGTAGTGATGATTGAAAAATATAACTAAAGGCCTACCTACGCGCATCGGGACTGTATGGCAATAGTACATTTTGATACAAGTGCAGAAAGTTTGTCATTGCGTCCGAGGCGGAATTTGCACGAGCTGTAGGCGAGTCTGTTATAGAGCCGACGGCTGCAATGACAAATTTGCACGTATATCAAACGACTTTTTTTCAATACACTTACGAAGAAATTAATAAATGGGGGTTGACTGGCGCACGCGCTTTTTTCTGCACTATTGCGGAAAACAGTCTATTGCATGCCTAAAAGCGGTGAGATAAGAGCGGGTTTTCGAGTAAGTTTATTGAAAAGGATTTTGCCGCCAGTCAGCGCCCACTAGCCACTTAGATACCGCGACATTTCACCACTTAGTCACGGTATGCAGCGGCACGTCGAAGTATGCCTTGGCAGCTTTTGCTGGCCGATACTAGTGGCGGGTTAGTCTCACTCGCTTCACCCCACGGCACGTCAGGACGGGCGGCGGCGTCCTTCGGCATGTCTACCTCAGCGAACCACGGCAGCCCATCGTGGGAGCCCGTGATGCGTCTTTTAATGCCGTGCAATGATATTCCTTTCGATGACAGAGGACTTTATTTCGTATTTCTATAGCAATATGCTTGAATGTCCATTGGCAAAAAAATTAAATCCTTTGCCGTGGTGTCCCGGTCTGCGCAGGCCTTTAGTAAGAGGTCAAAAGTCTTCAATGAAGATTAATTTTTTGTGCTTACAGACATCTAAGGTGTACCTATAATGTTATTTTCATAGTTATTTGTATTATTTAACACTACTCATGACTACATGAAAGCATGTAAAGCGCGTCGTTCATAGCTGAGTCCGTATCATAATAGATCGTATCAGTTTGAACGCATGCCAGTTCAAAGTACATTCAATAGTTGCTTTGCATACAATATCGTTTGGCACTAAGGCGAAAGCTCTCACTAGTTCTCACTAGATGGCGCTGAACTAAATATTTTTAGTTAATTTTATTTATTAGTAAATGAGATTATTATTATGTCAAGGAAATATTATTTGCTAAAATCGGGCATTCCGTTTTATTGAAATTAGTCAAATTATAGCCTCAAAAGCCACCTAATTCTGACTGTTCATGTCTTAAACTTCATGACTGAAGTGTAGCACTATATTTATTTTGAGCTGTATCTTTACAGTTTTCACTTTCAGTATTTGGTCTGCTATTCCTGCTATGGCGGTATATTTTAAAGCTTGCGTCATGTATCTAGGATATTTGCTAGTTTCTATATGATTATGGTTTTGTGGCTTTTTATAAGCGACTAGCTTCTGCCAGCGGCTTCGCCTGCGTAAAAGTGGTTTTCTAGATCTAGTAGAAAGGAGACGAATTTTGCAAAATCCTCTATTAATGCTCGCCTACGTCATAAAAGAAAACCTTGTGCAATATTTCACGCTTCTAGTCCCAGTAATTTCGGCTGTGCTTGATATGTCAGTCAGTCAGTTTCTCCTTTTATATACATAGATAGAAGGTAGGTACTAAGACATGCTTTTATGAATGAGGCGCTATACAATACTATAGAAAAATAAATAATACTCCAAAATCAAAACTGCATTGTCGTCCCCAGAACTAAAGGGTGATAGCGAAGAAGAATAATACAGTCAGTTTTGAATACCGGGCTTTTGGCCTGACTTTGCAATATATTTCTTAAGGATTTCAACTAGTACTTGACTGCGATACCATCTGATGGTAAGCAGTAATGCAATTGTTGATGATAATGCGCACTATTTTATAATATGTGTCAGTATTCTCATTTTGAACACACTTTGTGCGTGAGTTTCACTTCGGATTATTATTTATTTTTCTACGACACAACCAAAATCTTATATCTATTTACAAAAGCATTAAAATATAAAGTTGTTAGTATGGATTTAAAAATAATAATACATACTTAGGCTCTGTTTACCTGCAGGGTTAAGTCCGGCAGCATTAGCTGGACCTAGGCCGCCTAGGCCGAGAGCGGCCAGGCCAGCCAGTGGAGACTTAGCCAGGCCTCCCATCTAGAAAAGAATTTGGATTCTTAGTCTTTTTTTTTGTAATGCGTTTTGGTACCAAGCAAGATGGTATTCTATGTGATTGGGTATATGACTTTTTCTTTTTTAATGGGTATATTAACCTTTCGAATACCGCAATTAGAGACAGTAGAAAGACAATGAGAGAGCGAACTCCGGCGTTCGCTTGGGGTTTAATGAATTAAGGTTATTTAACAACACTGTGTAATTTATTGTCAAATATATAACTACAGACTTGGAAGGCTGCACTACATAAGTATCTTAATTTTGAACAAAGATACACAATCATCAGATTCCACCTTGCTTGGTTTTTACCATTATAATTTTAAGTTTCCCAATCCAAACCTTAGATCTACAATTTCACATTGCGTTCCATACAAATATTTTAGTGAAGACATTTACTAAAATACATGTAAATTAATGTACAATTTCGAAAAGTCTTTGCTACGAAAACAGTATATTTTACAAGACAATACAAGTTTCATACAAAGTAAGAAGAGATCATACTACACAGTGTGATACTTCATTCTCCGAAAATGTTTCGACTAAACAAAGTCCATTACAGTATACTAAGATTAATTTTATATATATATATTTATGAGCTCCAGCTGCTTGTTTTTCTTCTCTGACATAGCCGGGATGGGATCGCTGGATAGGGTTACCTGGGTAAAAACTAGATTTTACAAAGTAAATATTTATAATCTAGGAAAATTCGCAATTTTCACTTCAATTTAGACATGACGTATGTATTATTAATTCAGATTGTTACAATAACTCTTTGTGTAAAACGAAATACCTGAATTAACCATACTGTATCAGTGAAGTCTATGGATTCAAAATGGACGATAGGTAAGGATTTGCGAATTTTCATAGAAATCTCAGAAAAAAAATTAATCCACGTCGTGAGTTCTTGAATGGTGCTGCCCATAAATATGCACCTTTTAATTAACAAAAAGGCATTGTTTACTGTACTCTAAAATATAAATTTTGTTTCACGTTAAGCCATGCGCGACCATGGTTAATCACCATTATTATATTTCGTGTGGAAAATAAAAGAAAAACGATGGAATAGGCAAGGCAGAGGCAAAATAAGGAGAGGTGCAAGTACAGGAACGTTTGTAAGAACTTGAACATCGCTGAAAGGTGCGCGAGCTGGTTGAAGTACGTAAGCTCGTATCTCGGCAATGCCAGAAAACAAACAGATAAAGCTTTGAATGTGAATGTGTTCATCACTACACGACTATTATAATTACAAATGTGCTAACATTAAATGCTTAAACTACGGATCAATAAATGGAAAACATATTGGAATAAGAATGATACAGATATAGGGGTATACGTGCAAACAAGAAAGAATATATCGATGAGTTTCAAGCGTAAGGTGCAAGAGAGCAGCGCAAAATAATATGGATATCATTCCTACACGCCACATCACCGGGGATCTAAGACTATATAGTACAGGGTTAATTCATGGCCGCTACGGGGATCGACACCACACATCCAATTCGAGGGGACTCTGGGGCAGCACCAATCACATTACGTCACTCAGTCCACACAACCTCATAGAGAAGAGTTTTAAATACTTGTATATCAATTCATGGGTTCTCGTCACAGGTATATTAACTAGAAGATCTTCGTATATACTAACAGGCAAAGTAAAACATTCTGGTATTGTCAAGTCTACGGGGCAGGTTTAGCATAATAGTGTTTGATTCAAAGATGTCTATACCGAATCGGTTCAGCATTCATTACGATAGACGTGAAGATCTTACGGAAGGCCCTAGCTCTTGGTCCCAGCTAGGCAGGCAGTCTTGGATTTATGTTGCGTATCCTACATGCAGACTTATTTCGTTTATGGAGAGTGGTAAAGAAATGAATTGCTAGTACGCCTTCTGCCAGATTGGCCTTCATCTATGGAGTGCCAAAGAGTATGTCTTTACACAAGCCCGGGATAAGCCTTAGCGTGGCGACACACCTGCCAAAGAATACAACATAGAACTCGGTGACAAAGTGTTCGCTTCAACGTAAATCCTTTACAAAATGCTAAGACGTCTATTAACTGATGTTGCTCTCTCCAGATTTTTTTCGTTGGCTTTTGTGTCGCTAAACTCTGTGGTTAGGTTAGCACTTCATTTGTTTACAGCTCATCGGTGATCGCTAGCCGCCCAGCCGGGACTCGGTGGCAGTCTCTATGAGGTCGGTGGGGCGTGGACTCACGAGGTGGTGTTCGTGCAGCGGCGGCGGCAGCAGGTGGTGCGGCGGCAGCGCGCCCACGAGCGGAGGCTTCACCTCCAGCAGGGGGAACACGGGCGCGCACACCGCACCGCCGGTACCGCCCCACTGACACAGCAGATCGTTCCGTACTATCCGTTAGTGCGTGCTCCGCCCAGCCCGCAGCCATGCAATGCTTTCACGTGGGAACCAGGCGGCTGGCGGACATTATGCTAGCACGAACCGTCGCCGATCGATTCCGATCCGAGCTAGTTTTCACCGGTTCGCGAAAAATAATTGAAAACATCCTTCGATGAAGAGCGTTAACTATGTGGGCTTGTTCCGGAAGATTGGCGCCAACTGCCAGCTTTCCACGTGAATGCATACATAGGCGGAGCTCGACGGAGATTATGGCAACTAACTTTTAGGCCGCTCTGATTAGAACGCTAATGTCTGCTCCGAAAAATGTGTAATATAAGTGGCACTTCTGACGCGTCATTGAATAAATTTTCATTTTTTATTATAATACCAATCATAATATAACAGCTATTGCGTGTTCGGATGTCCGAGAGAAATATTATCTGCCATTATATTTCGAACTTTCATAGAAATGCTTCCTAGATAAAGTGGATCATCAAAAAGTATCTTGTATTAACATTAGTTTTTTTCTGGCCGTTTCCTAGTTAATCAAATCTTCCAATCGACTCAGAAGTAATAAAATCTATGCAGTGGTTGTGTAGATTCTCTGTCCATGATTGCAAAAATAAGCTTAAAGAATTCTGTTGCACAATTCTTTATCACATTTTTTTTAATATTTTTAACTCATTTTTTAAAAGTGTCTCAATTAGATTATTAGTGTGCTAATAAACCAAAAAATTTTTATTCAGTGGCTAAGTACCCTAAATGCATTTAAAATGTACATTTTCAAATTTCGCGCGTATTTGTCGAAAATGTAGAAAACAGCGGACGCCATATTTACTCTGTGGTCGTGACGTCAGTTGGCTGTGTAAACTAATGCGCTTAGTATGGCCGATCAATTGACAGTTGTCATTTTATTTTACATAGCCGAATGACGTAATAACATGGTGGCTACAAATCAAGGTGATAAAGAACAGATTATAAAGACAGAAAACTTTGAATTGAATTTTAAAATTCATTTTGTTATTTTATGAAAACCAACCCTTACCGACTGCATTTTACCTAAGCTATCTTTAATAATATATTTTTAGATTTTTTCTCATATAGAGTTTAATACCCTATTACCCCTAGCAATTTCAGACCTAAATTCTAGTCGTTTAATCAATTTGTGAAATATGCGAAAGCTGAAAGATGACGTACACAAATGAGACATACAAATGGGATAGCCAGTTAAATAAATAAGTAATGTTGCCAGTTGCCAAGGCAGTTTCATTCAAGTTAAATATTAGTTATTTCTAAATCATAAAGCTTGTAAATAACATGAAATCAAATTTTATTATTGATAAGATTTTCTTATAAATTTTGTCTATAACATTTCGAGCTGATTTTCCAGTCAAATATCTTATATTTGAAGGTTAAGTGAGGTGGTTAGAAATATTTGCAAAAAAAGTCGTCAAACCACTGTTTTTACACTTCAGATATAAGTTATCCGACAGATAGAAAAATCGCCATTTAGTCCGTAAATTCGTATTACAAAAAAATTAAAAGCCAATTATTCGATTAGCAGTTTATTAAGATTAAGTATTATTAAGATAACAAATTAGTACATTCTAAAACTTACATCTTGCGCGGGCACGGCGTAGTTTCCTTGGATGGTGTACGCTTGTCCACCAGCTAGTATGACTGGTCCGGCGACATTCGGCTTTGGTCTGTAGGGAATTGTGGCGCCTTTCGGTGGGCTCTGGAACAATGAACGCCTTGTTAGATGGTAAAAATACTAATTATGTGAATCATGATGCCTCTTTTTGCCAGATAAAGAATAGAAGAGCAGTGGTGGCCGAGCGGTAACGTCCCCGACCTACGAGTTGTAGGTCGCGGGTTCATACTCAGCCAGGCGCATTACTTTGTGTAATTTATAATTATCATCACCACTGCTCTCAAAACGGTGAAGGAAAACATCGTGAGGAAACGGCATGTCCTAGAAACAAAAAAATTGAAAACATGTGACCACCATTCACACCATTCACCAACCCGCACAGGGCCCGCGTAGTGGATTACGGCCCATTCCCTCTCCGAGAGAGGAGGCCCGAATCCCAGCAGTGGGAATATTAAAAGGCTGATTATGCTATGCTTATGCTAAAGAATAGAAAGGGTATCAGTGAGATTTTTTTTAATAATATAAACTAGTGTTGACTGCGATTTCGCCTGTGCATAAGTAGTGATGCAATCGTTGATGATGAATCGCACTAGTTTATTAAGAGCCTATTCACTCTAGTCTTGAAAACACCTAAATTTTATCAAGACGGGAAGACCGCAGCAGGCAAATTGTTCTAATCCTTCGATGTGAGCGGTATAAACGACGCGGCGTAACGCTTAATCCGGACCGTAGAGGTGTTAACAACACACTAGGAATTACTCCTGTATCGTGGGTGCGTTCACAAACATAAACTTATACACACAAGACATCCAGATCTGGAACATATATCTCAGACCATATGAATATTCTGTTCAGTGCGGGAATCGAACCAATCCCTTCCCGTCACATTACCATTATCACGAATGTGACTACTACAGTGTTGGAAGGCCTCCCATGGTTCCCATGGCTCGTATGGTTGACCGAGAGAGACTCGCAGGAATGCGATGTATACGAGACGCACAGGATAAGGGCAATTGGATAGACTTGATAACATTGTAAGCTTACCTCTAGCATGACACAGCAGATGTGATAAATGCACTGTGTGATAGCGTCACACGTCCCACTGATGGTCACGGCTCGCTCTGTGGAATTTGGTAGCATTTCACTCGCCACCTAAAAAATAATAATAATAACATGCGTTTAATAAACTCGATAGAAGTTTCTAAATTTTGTGTTCATGTGAGGAGCGATATGAAAGGAAGCGGTGTTAGTGATAGCGTGACGGATAACAGGACAGAATAAAAGAAAAAAAAACGTGTTGCGCCGACCACATATAACACGGGACAAGGGCAGGAAGTCGATAATCAGTGTTTTTAACTATTAACATTTTATTATTATTATTTATTTATTTTGCCCCCAAAAGGTAAGTAAATTATAAGATAAGCCCCTCAAAACCGTTGCAATGATTTGACTGTGGGATCGGTTATTTTTTTTATTAATAGGCGCCAATATACATAAATGCTTGCTGTTTTCGATATTTTTACTATTTTGTATGTGACAAACCTGACGGCCCCATTCAATTCTCGAAATCTATGTAGGCCCGTTAATGTCTACTCTATAAAGAATGCGGTAGTAATAAACTTGCGGCTAGAGGAAGTGGGCGGACCTGCGCCCGCGCAGCCTCAGGCTTTAATGGTCATGAACTTGTACTGTTCTTATTTAGAAACGGTTAACTGTAATACATTTAAATCGTGTAGTTTCCGGCGAATACAAGGTTAAGGGCTTTGATTGCGAGGCTGTCATTTATGAAAAGTAGATTAGGGCAAACAGTTTAAACTAAACTTGGGTGATCTAATCACCAATCCGGTTTTCGCTTTCGATTTTTGTGGCCTTATTCAAATATAACATATATATTGACTTCTTGCAACCGCTTCCCCTGTGAGAGTAAAAAACCGCTAAGTGCAAGTCGGACTCCGTACCCTCTGTAGCAAGTGAAAAAGAAACCCGGGGCCCTGGGACGAAGGCAACGAAGTAACAGGATTGGGTTTTAGTCAATAAAAGTCTGACACTATCTCTCGCTCCGCCCAAGAGCGGGATTTTCCCACCAAAAAAAAACCGTCTGTAGTAAAAAAACAGCAAAAATATGGCGTTTACTGTATTACCTCACTTAAATATTTTTTAGTATTTATTGTAATACGAGCAACAAAAATACATCATCTGTAAAAATATAAACTATCCAGCTACCACGGTTAATAAGATACAGCCTGGTGACGGACAGACGGACAGCGGAGTGATAGCAATAGGGTCCCGTTTTCCCCTTTTGAGTACGGAACCCTAAAAATATACCAAGGCAACAATACTTCTGGGATAAAAAGATAATATGTGCCTATGCATGTGACAAGTTTCATTCAAATCCATTAAGACGTGAAGTGGTAACAGATAGACAAAGGTACTTTCGAATTTATAATATTTATAGATTTGTACTATTAAACAAGAAGGTTTATTTCGATAAAAAGATGCCTGGCTGTGCTCAGAAATGTAATTGTGGGCTTCTGATAACCAGAGGTTGGAATTAGGTAGAGTGTACATGTACTTACACCGATTTCATACAGCGAAAGAATAAAGTAGATATGCCTCAAATCCCGAAATAAATTTTAAAGACCAGGTTTTTTTTATGACTATCAGAAATATTGCAGAAAAAATTTCTTCCGGCATTAATGACGAGGAGGAGTGTGACGTAGAGAGATCATTTTCATTCAAAAATACTAATAAAAATTGCATGTTAATTATCTTTGTTTTATTTATCTTATTTATCTCGGAGGTTTTTATTATTATTTACTTGTAATGTTGTTGGCCACACGGGATTTTTCATTAGAAGTCCGGGTAAGATCCATATTAATATCAACATTTTGATGCAAGTACATGAATAACTGTACCTAATTCCGACCTCTGCTGATAACAGAACGCAACAAGTAAAATATTTATCGATATATTTATATCTCAATACAGCGAAATAAAATGGTCTGTGCTTTAGTGTTCTCTGGAACTTCTTTTTTTTTGGAGATGGGAAATATTAAATAACTTCTCCCACTCCCGCTTCACCCGTGGAGCGAGATCTTGTCAGACTTTTACTGACCAAAACCCACCATTGTTTCTACAGTTGACCTTTGCGTGCCAGGGCCACGGTAACTCTAACATTCCCGCAACCCTAGAACACCTAAAACTTTATCGGAATCATCCTCGATTTAGGCTATTATATAATAATAATATAATTTATTGAACATTTTATTTGTTTTCGTTCAGTATTATTTATATTTGATGATGAACTAACGTAAATATAAGAATTACTAACAGATATTGGGGGCCAAATGTTGTCTTATTAGTAAATTTTATTATTATATATCCTTTTTAGTAAGGAGTGACCGTAGACGTGGGCATAGTACGGCTCGATGAGTTTTGGTTGGAAAATAACAGTTACTTTGTAGCGACATGTATGACGTCACATAGAAACTAAAATTCTAAATTCTGCATAGCGGTATTAGAATTATCTACTCGATTAAAACATATACAAAAGACCGAAATCAACTATCGTGCAGTTGCCATTTTAACGAAGGTTTGGGGAACTTAATATTATGATTCTGTTCCGCATACTTCAAAATCATTTGACTAGCCTGTTGGCCTAGTAGTTAGTGGCCCACTAAGAAAAATTTGTTAGTTAGAAATGATAATAAAATAAAAAATGAGGTTTTGGATTAAGTTAGTGTTTGATACAAATATATAAGTCAATAATTAAATTGACTGGCCTGTTAGGGTGTTTATAATATCGGGATTGCCCCGCACGCAGAAAATATCACGCAGCGTGAGACACGCAAGCCTACGATATAGTTTTCTGCGGGTTGCTGTGCGGTATAGTTGGACGGATATGGACGACAAACGCGTGGGGCGGCTGTCCGGGATCACGCCCCGTGTCCCGCGTACATATTTCATGTATTGCAATAAATACTCGTATGAAAAGTACATTGCGGGGGCTACGCGTGCGGGGCAATCCCGCATGCGTGATCAAAACCGCACGATATTAAAAACACCCTAAGTCTAGTGGTTAAGGGCCCTAACTGCTATATGCCGGAGGTTGTGGGTTCGCTTCTCACCCAAGACAAATGTTTGTGTGATGAGAGAGATTATTTGCTCTGTCTGGGTGTAATTTAGTTAAGATAATTGTAGTAAGAGACTAGATAGCGTTGTGTGAAAGTTGTGGAACATTATTATTACCTGAATGTTAGCACCGGTGACATCCCGGATCTCCTTGATCTTAGAGCCGCCTTTGCCGATGAGTGAGCCACACTGCGACGCGGGCACGATGAGGCGCAGCGTGATGGGCGCGCGCGACCCGCCGCCGCCGCCCTCATTGAACTGCGAGCACCACTGGAACGGAAAAGACGTTGTTTTAGAATAATATGATTAGTGTGTAGAACAGTGTTTTCCAATATTTTTGAACATATGACTAAGTCGAATATTTTTCGAATCGCACACAACTTGCGTGTTAAAAATAAAACAAAGATTAGAAATAGTATTGAAGCATAAACAAGCATAGTTTTATTAGCATAAGCATAACCAGCGTTATAATGTTCCCACTGCTGGGACTCAGGCCTCCTCTCTAGGAGAGGGAATGGGCCGTAATCCACCACGCGGACCCAGTTTCATGCCGGTTTCCTCACTATGTTTTCCTTCACCGTTTTGAGAGCAGTGGTGATGAATTAAATTACACAAAGTAATGCGACAGGCGAACCCGCGAACTACAACTTGTAAGTTGGGGCCGTTACCACTCGGCTACCACTGCTCTAGTTTTATTACTGAATTATTACACTTTTTGTAGCGTAGGGTCAAGTTACCATAGCTTTTTACTTTTACTTGACTCGCGAACGCGACCTCCTAAGCAAGACCTTCTGGAGGTCGCAACCCACAGATTGAAAAACACTGATCTAAAATATTTGGTAAAGAAATAGCATGATCATTATATTTTTTTAAGTGGAAGTCATCAAATAGCTCCGACCACACTGGGTGGAGCGAGAGGGTCGAACTTTTGCTGCCAAAACACACCCGTGTTCCTTCAGTTGCTGCTAGCGTTCCAGGCCTGCGGTAACTCTTTCAAACAATCTCGTAGCCCAGAGTGATTACTTCTAAGAACCAATTTCACCAATGAAACTGAATGCGATCGGCAAAACTAAATTGTGTTCAAGAGTAAGTGAAACATTGACATTGATAGCTGTAGATACCAAATGTGCAGAACGCAATTATTATATTGGTATAATCCACTCCAGACCGTATAGTTAGATACCCTTTTTTAACAATAACTGTTTTTACTTAGCACTAACAAGTAGGACCACAGAGTAGAATTCTGACCATTGACACGGTTTTTTTTTTTTTTATTTATTGGGTGGGTAAATCATCCTAATGACATCCCCGCTCTTGGGCGGAGCGGGAGATAGTGTCAGACTCTTACTGACTAAAAACCCACTCCTGTTCCTTCGTTGCCTTCGTCCCAGGGCCCCGGGTTCCGCTTTCACACTACCCGTGGCCCCAGTAGGCTTCGACCCTGCTGGGCCCCTACGATTTGCTGACATCTCCTTGAGGCGCGCGTGGAACAAAACGCGCCGTCGACGACTTGGGCTCGGTCCGGACGGTTACCGGACGGTCAGTCGGCGAGCCACCCATTGCTCGCCGTCTGCAAGCCCGCGCCTACGGTGGCCGGAAATCGGGATCGGAATCCCGGCGGCGGTTGGAGCGTAAGGACCGTTGCCTCACGCGATCGGCCGCCTCCTTAGCTAGCATTACTGCTTCGCAGAAAGAGGCGACCGCCTGCCACTCCTCCTCGCTCCGGAGCATGGCCTGAACCAAGGCCCGGCGCGAGAACCATTGACACGGTCAGAATATTTTGAATTTATATAATCGCAATTTGCTTGGGAACCTCTAACATTGATGGTGAAGTGCCAATAGCAATAATTTTTCGCGAAAACCACTTTTTATCGCTTTCAAGATACAGGTGATTTATCGCATAGTTTTATAAAACATTGCGAAGGGCATTTTTAATTGCAACTGCAAAATACTACCACTATAAAAACTAAACCAACGTGACTACTGTAGTATCGTAAAATGAATTAATGCAGCATAATTATATTATTGCTATTCACGACAAAATGAATTTCCCAAGAAATTGAACACTTTTAATTAGTTTTTGTAAATTATTGATTCTGACAGGAGTTATTGTCATTTTGTCGTCGATATGGAACATTGTTAATAATCGACCAGTCATCTTACTATTACTATGCATTTGTTTTTTTTTTTATATGTCGCTCACCTATCAATATATTGGCACATCTACATTTTTCATATTTTACAGATACAAGGGTCAAAGATTGTACAAATAGAACGAAATTTTGAGTTCATTTTACATCAGAAATTGTGATGTTGGCTACAAGTACCTATAGACCATAATAGATATTCAAATATATAAACTATCCAATTTTAAACACTTACATCGTTAAAACTTAATTTCGCATTTACTGTAGATGTGCCAATATTTTACTAGGTGAGCGATATATAATCAAAGCAGTCTAATGCATTGCTGTTTGATTAGAAGAGTTCACCATAATAAATTATATGAGGAACAAAGTAGAACATAACGATTCAGAAAGAATCAATCATCGCACGTCGTAAAAACATGTTGAGAATATATTTCAGTATTTTTTCTATAGATATTGAATGGCTTGGGAATTTTATGACGTGGTATAAACACTGGCGCATGATTCTCATTTTTATTGGCAATACGAGAAATGAAAATAATTCATCTACACTATAAATAACTACTTTCATATCAATCAATGTTAGTAAATAAATCGTATGATAAATTGATAAGTTATACATACCTCTTCAAATTTTTTGCATATAAGCGTGAATGCTTTGAATATAGCACTTGTGTTGCCAGTAACAGTGACAATACGTTCTGGGCACGATCCATCGGATATGTTGATTTTTGCTCCAGACTGAAAACAATACAATATAAATATTAATCGACCATACTTTGTGTGATAAGCTAAGCAGTTCTTTGTAAAAAAAAAATTCTATAAGGCCCGTGCCTCACTGGGACACCATGGCTTTGCCGCCAGTAAAATTCATGCAGCTCTGTGGTGTGTATCTCTCCTAGGCACTGTTGGGCAAGCAGTCAACCATACATTTTTTGACGTCATGACCCGGTTACGTTGCCATGGCGTCTCAGTGACGCACGGCCAAGGGTTAGATTTATTACAGATTTCAATAGAAGACCAGTGACGCACAGCCCTAAGGGTTAGGCTGATTATGATTTTCAATAGAAGACTCCTTAAACTCACCTCTTCTCTGAACCTTTTAACAATCTCTCCTTTTTTGCCAATAATACTGCCAACTTCCTGCAAACAAACAGAAACTACGTTATACTTAGAACGAGTGTTACATTCGTTTTAATTAAAATTGGCGTCCAAAATAACCTAAGGGATTGCTACATTGGCAAGTATTGTGCAACGGGCGCACGCACTTGTAATTAATGTAGTCGCGCAGAGATTTATAGTACAAAAGATTTCCCGTCTGCTCGCCAATAATAGTCACTGCATAGAGATTCTTTGCTACAGTCACACGCATCGGGGTTGCAATGATACAGTTTTAGAGACTTGTTGTATCAGATCGGTGCTGGCAACTGGGCATCATGACTTCTGCAGTATGTGAACAATGCTATTGCTCAACGCCGCCGCTTACACGACACAAATAGCGAACATAATCTAAGCCAGCTCAAACTTCTATTGCGACGATTGACAGTGACCAATTTCACCGCAGATTAATCTATGAATTATTGACTAAGCTAGTCGTAAATAATTGATTACATGCCGAGAGTTTACGTTTCACTTTTACGTTTATTGATGAAATGTAGCGTGAAAAAGAGAAGTCGGTGAAAAGTACGGTAGCTTAGGTACTCTCGCGCGAACCTTGAATTCGTAAAGGTATTTGGGACTTCTTATATTTTTATTTTCAAATCAAATGTATTGTGAAACGTATCTCATAACATTAAACTAACTAATTTATTGGAATGTTATACAAAAAACATACAGTTAACACAATGCGGGCGCTAGTCAGTAAAATAAAAATACAACGATCCCAGACTGCGATTAAGGAAGTGGATAGACGCAAACACAATGACAACATTAAATATCACACATTACTCCAATTAGAAAAAGGTACAAATCGAAGTTTGATGAACAGGGCGAGTGCCAATAGCTGGCCGGTTGCCAAATGTACTTTGTATTGGATTATAGCCAATTAAAAGTACCTATATGTTAAAGTAGGCATAGGTAGATGTTAACATCAATACATCTCACATGTCAGTGCAATCTAGCGACATCTATGTGTGCTAAATTAGTGAAGCTGTTGAGTAATGGGAGCTTAAATAAAACAGGGTTCTTACCATGATGTGTTTAAATGTCAAACGAGCGAGCGAGAAAGAGGGATGGAGCTATACACCCTGTATAGCTCCATTCTTTTAACAGTTCAGTTTAGGTCGTAAAATGGATCGCTTTAAGAGCTCTTAGAAGGGCCTAAGTTACGAGATGTGATTTATATCATGCTAATAAAATGTAACGTCAAAAACATGCATGTTCACATTTGATACTGCTGTTAAGTATAAAGTTGACCTGAAGCAGTAATAAGGGTTTGTTAGAAATAATAAAATGAAAGCCTAGTCGTTAAGCAAGCCTACATGGTTAACAAACAGGATATTGCGTTGGGCAGCCTTACAAGTGTGTGTTCCCTAACAAGATTGAAATACCAAAGTCATATTAGATTACCATATGTTCAAACAAATGACTACAACTCTTTCACTTATGTACAACAATTATTTAAATGTATTGTTGAAAATTTTTTACTTATTCAATGTGTTCTACAATATTTTATTTTTATATTAGCTTGTAGCTCAAGAGAACATAATTCCGCAATAAAGAGTACCTATCCATGGTGCAAAATTTTTTTGAATACTGTTCAGCCCTTTTAGCGTGTAGGAGTAACGTACATACTTTCGCCCTATTAAAAGTTGTATTATAGGGCATATATTTTAAGTGAAAACAACCATTTGTTGTTGATAACTTAAAATGTATGTAATTCATTCTAACCCTTTAGTCGGCATATTATTTTTGGTTTTAGTTTTACAGACACAGTTTTGTAATAATGAGTGAAACTTTTTATAACTATATCCAATTAAAGTGAAACTGGAATAAATTGGATGTTGTCATGGCTATCTTCTAGCAAAATAACTAATTAGGTGTTAACTTAAACACAATACTTTTTTTTTTTAGGTGGGAACTCATCTAATGACATCTACCACACTTGGACGGAGCGCGAAAACCCACTCGTTTGTTCCTTCTTTACCATGCGTTCCAGGGCCCCGGGGTACATTTTCACTTAACCCATGGCCCCAGTAGGCTACGACTCTGCTGGGCCCCTACGATTTGCTGACATCTCCTTGAGGAGCTCGACGGCGCGTGGAACACTACGCGCCGTCGACGACTTGGGCTCGGTCACATAAACACCATACTTGGAACTTGGAAGGCAGATTGGTGATATAATTTAATTTCCAATTAATTTTCAGTTAACCTATATTATTTATTTATTTAAACAATTTTTTTCTATAATTACAGTATGCACTAAAGTGTAGCAAACAAACAATCTGTCTAACTTTTTTAGTTAATTATATACAATAATACAAAAATTGAGCATTGGTTTATTGCTGTTTGTTCTAAGAGAGCGACATTATTTTTTTAGGTACCTAGACTGAAATCCAGTGCATTATTTTTTTTTGTTGATATAAGCTAGTGCTTGACTGCTATCCCATGTGATGGTAAGCAGTGATGCAATCATTGATGGTTAATTCCACTAGTTTATACGAGCCTATTCACTCTACCCTAGTGTTTATACAGCCATTATTCTTAAGTCTGTTCTTATTATTTAGTTCTTCTAGTTTCTGCCAACGGCATCACCCATATGTCAGTGTCTCAGTGATAAAATACCATTCTACTGGTGAAAGAATTTTAGTTTATTCATTATAAACAAAAATACAAATCTTTCCTATTTATAATATTCATATAGAAGTATAAATATTGGTATATCTACTTGAAACCTGCTTCTGTTGAATCATACATGAATATTTGATAAAAACCTGTTCTTCTTGTTTGTTTTTGTTTGGTCCACGCTTATCTTGTTTGTTGTTCTTTTTACAATAGAGCATCAGATCAAATAATTATATAGTTAACATCTTTGCTATTTTGTTAAAACTTATTATTTTATCTTCATTAATTCATTAAGCTCGAGCGAACGCCACTGTTCGCTCTCTCATTGTGTCTCTAATTATGGCATTCAAAAGGTTAATTTAAAAGATAACGTAAAGTGTAGATTTGTAACGTTTTGTGTTTCTTTTTTTCTGTTAAAATATATTTGTAACTACTTATATTGCCATGCTTTAACAGGCAACTTTGTTCTAAGAACCTAACCACCCATTGTAACATTTCCAAACCCTAAACTTAGTTTGCAATAATTTGAATTTAAAACTATTTGCAATCAGTCAGAAACGTGAATATAAATTGTATGACTAATACTAATAACTTATTACTATTTTTTTTTAATAATTTTAGCTATTTTATCTGTAAAATGTAGTGTTGACATAAAAAAATATGTGAATAAAAATAATTTTGGCTTCGTAAACTGTGAAATGTAGTGTTGACATATTTTATTAATTAAAATATCATTAAGCTGCTGCTGTTAACTGGTTTCAATCATGTCCTATAATAATAATAATTCAAATGTTTACAAAACAAAGCAACTGCATACATTCAATAGTTATTGCAGTGTTTGACCCAAAGATTGAGATCATTGTCTCACATTGTGATCGAAACAATGCATTTTTTGTAGACTTTGTTAATGTATATTTTGTATGATATATACTATGACTACTAAAAGAGAGACCTTAACCTTTCGAATACCGTTTTTAGAGACACAAAAGAAAGAGCATGAGAGAGTGAACACCGGTGTTCGCTGGGGTTTAATGAAAATGGCTTTATCATTAAGTTTAAGTCTAAAAAGTTTTATATTTAATAAAACTTTTATGTTATTTTTCATTAAAAAGTAATTTAAGTTCTTAAAGAGTTCTTTGCTTTTTTACTATTTAGGGTTCTTAGTTTAATTTAAAAAAAAATACTACATGTAAGCCTGCTTTGTAAAAATGCTAAATTATGTACATAATTAGTTTAAATGTAAGCTTAAATTAATTTTCTAATGCAGGAACTAATTACTACAACTAATTACTAATATTGGGAAATAGACACATTAATAACTACTTCGTTTACACTAAGTTAATTAGTCAAAAATACCACAATACTAAGTGGAATTTAGAAGAAGGTAAAGTGTACACTTTCACAATTTGAAAATAATTCAAAATATTTTGAAAACAGTGCCAATTTTGAAAAATAATCAAGTGTTCATTCTCTTACCTTCCCCTGCATAATCAGTCTGATTGTGAGGGTAACTTTGGAGTCTTCCTCGTGGAGAGTAGAGGGTTTCTCCAGTTCCATGCTGGAGGAGGTGTCCGTACTGTCTCGCGGAATTTTGGCTGCGTACAGGGCTACGTGGGCACAGGGGACACTCCACTCAATCTAATGGCTGGGACTCTGGGGCTCGTGGCACGCACTGCAGGCAGGGTAAGCTGGAAAACAGGCGCACATCTCAAAAGGAACGTCCAGAGGTCTCGAGCGAACTAAAGGTACAGGGTGTATGGGCACTCGGCGATTTTTAAAAGCGAAGCCGATTACCGAATATTTATTTACAGTGACGGTCGATGGCAAGCGTAACGGAATGAGGACGGCAAATGAGGATCTAGACGCTATTATGAACTAACTGGTCTTAGGTACGACCGGATTCTGCGGCTGTAACGCAAGGCGGCTCGCTCCGGCCGGAGGGACCGTTACTTGAACTCCGATACCTGTTCGCGGCTCGCGACATAACCTCAGCGTCGCGCCTCATGGCTAGCCGACCAGGTTATCGATCCCAGTAATCCCAAACAATTCTTCCGACAGTCGTGTTTCAACAACTTTCTTACCTCGTTTGTTTTCCACGTTGCAACAATAACTTAACAAATCTTAACACTAATATTATCACCAAGATGTGTATAAAAATCACACTTATCACAATTTTCTTTGTCACATATAATTATAAAATTAAAATAAAACCCGACGGTGACGCGTCGGTGTGAAGCTTGTAATTGTCATAAACAATAGAGGATAGAGGGAAAAGCTGACTACAGCGCCCCTGGTGGCTGCGAATTGCGAATTTTGACAGATGATATTTTCGTCGGTAAAACAGTCAGCATTAGTGCCCGCATAGACGGTCTACTTATCGATAAAAATATAGAGGTTGTTGATGTTTGTAAATAAAGTGGTGAGACTTTATCTGGCGCCGACATTTAAATAATGTTCATGCGTTATTATTTGTACATTTCATTATTCCAGTGTGTGAATCAGAAGGTTTCTTACTTCATCACGTCTGTACTTTCTGAAGGAGTAGACAGAGTTAGGTAGTCAATGTATCTACTGTTGCATGTCCTATGTAATTAGGGCAAGCCATTTATTTGGCACAATTCCAGATTCTGCTGCTACTTACAATTGTCGTAAGTTTTCGAAGAGAAAATCACCTCACCCCGACCTGGTAATCGACTTTCGGTAACCGCACGTCAAATCTTACCTCTCAGGATTGTTGAAACTGTTTCATTGGGTATCTACTAAACGTAGTCCATAATATTTACTTTTGATTAACATCGACAGAGTGTGTAACTTATACTTAGTCACTATAGAGTGACTATAAGTTTATATCTGCCCACTCTATCTCTATAGATGTGTTTGTGGAAACATGCACCCATAATCTGCATAACGGTACGTAAACCATAAATGTCCAATACGGTATGTTTAGGTAGGTATTTATTATTATTTATAAGGACGTGTCCAACGTCATAAATACCTAGTCATTATTTACGGTCTGAATATTTCTACTTTTGGCCTACTTTTTTGTGCAGCGAATAATGACAAAACTTACCTAATTATATACGACTTAGGGCCGTACCTCAATGGGACGCCATGGCCACGAAGCCAGGTAATGATGACAGAAAAATATATGGTTGGCTGCGTGACCAACAGTGGCTAAGTGGGGTACCTACACACCATAGAACTGTACGCATTTTCTTGGCTGCGCGAACTGGCCACACCAACATGGCATCCCAGTGAGGTACAAGCAGTAGTTTGGAAAGCTTGTAAGCTGGACGTGATGATATTTGACACTTAATAATAAGGTATCATTTATTATTATAATTATAGCTAGCTTTTATTGTTCCACTGCTGAGCAATGACCATTTTTTATTGTTTCTGATTCTGTGGCCTTTTATGCTAACACCTACCAAATTTTATTTTCTTTCTCATACTATCTACTAACTTGTCTCGTGATAAACATAGTCTCACCCTGAGATCACTACTACGAACGTTGACTCTACTTGGCAGACGCTGAAATGCCATCACGGCTGGCGGCTAGGCATAATGATTTAAAAATATTTATTTATTTTGAAGTAGGTCATTACGGCTAGAGTATTTCTAGGATGACGGGCCCATTGTTCGTTGAATTACCTACTAATTACACAACTACCTACTCTCTGTACTTATGTGATTATTTATCAACCTACCTACCTACATATAGTAGCTATAGAAAAGAGGCAGATCTAGCCAGTGTTCTTAAAACTAGAAATCTCAATAGTACCAAACACAAAGTATCGATAAACTCAATTTAAATAATAATGTTACACGTACTGAAAAACGATATGACTTAAGAGTTTAAAAAAAATAAAAAGCCCGTTTTGATATTTGAGAAAAACCCTAGAATGTAACTTGGAACGAAACTAAAAAAAAAAACAATAAAATAATAATTAGAGGTCCGGTGTAGTAGTAGCTATTTTAGTACTAGCTACACTACACCGGACAAGTCGCTAGGTAGTCAAAATACAAATGTCAAAACGGGCTTTTTATTTTTTGACAACTCTAAGTCATATAGTCTTTCAGTGCCTGTAACATTATTATTTAATTTATTTTCAATACCTGCAAGATTTTAAAACGACTGAATAAAGTTCTATAGAGATTATTATAGGAAAAGTTAAAAAAAAAACCCGTTGGTCTCCGCACGCCAATATTGAAGCTGAATGCTTTGTCCCATGCAAATTCGTTCCTCGTTTATTGTCGGTCGACGGGACATCTCCTAAGGTAAACTGCATATAACTAGAACTATATTACACTAGACTAGTTTTGTTTGACAAATATAAGGTCTTAGGTGTAGAGCTTATAGATATTTGGTTGGTAATAAGCAACCAAGTAATAGTATGGGATACAGTCAGCCAGATGTATCTAAAGCCAGGGGGGCATGGAGCTCTGCTAGGGTTGCGGATCGTTCGAAAGGGTTACCGTGGCTCTGGAACGTAAAAGGCAATTGAGAGAACCCATGTGGGTTTTAGTTAGTAAAAGTCCAACACTCCTCGCTTTACCCAGAGTGAGAAAAGTTATTCGATGATTTCAACATACCTACTTAAAACAAAAACTTTTTACAAAAAAATATAACAGACTATAATGTAAAACAAACCAAAACCAACCAAACCAAAACTGAAAAATAGCTTTAATTTCGGAAGTCGGTGTTTCTATAATAGTTTTGTATCTCCGTTATTTAACACCGACTTCCAAAATTAAATTTATATTGCACTTCTTAGTGTTTTTTTACATTGAAGTCTGTTGTATTTTTTTATGTAAAAAGTTTTTTATTTTACAATTTTTAGTTTTGGTACAACAACTAAAAAGTACCCCTCAACTAAACTTACTAGTGTGCCATTTCTATAGAAGGTACTTATAGAATTCAATCATTAAAACATTGCATGACAATTCCAATAAGACAAGCCACGGTATTACATATTCTGTGTCCACGGCTAGGATACATTGTTTTATTACGGAGTTCCTTCCACCATCAGATTAGTTTGATGGTACCTTTATAGTCAGAGTGCTTCTCATAACAATTCTAATAATCCCAACATAGTTAAGTTACATTGATTTATTACAGAGTTCCGGTGCCTACCTTCCGGCTTCATCATCAGATCAGCTCGATATATCCCCTTTTCCTCTACTTTCAGTCAGTCATCGACTACACGTCTATACAAAGCAATTTTATTTATTATGACAGTTCTAATGTGATCGATCCTATGAGGATTTTCGTTCCATATCTTCGAAGTCCATCATCAGATCATAACAATATTTCTATGAGACCAACTCGTAAGTATAACCTTTTAAACAAAAAAATAAATTTCAAAATCGATCTTCAATTGACCACCTTCTTTTTGAAGTCGGTTAAAAAGGGAACATGGTGCCATCATCTTTGACGTTCGTGAGTTCAAGTCTGAATCCACAAATTGACATATAAATCACCTTTGATAGGTTGGGTAGAAAGTCTATTCATAATATTCATATTCATCTGTAGATTTTCTAGACCAGCGACATTTTCCAAAGTGTTGGGATATTGAAAAAGGCTTTAAGAAACGTAGACCCTGACTAACTCTTGAACCGCTGGATGAAAAAGTTTAAGGAGAATATAAGTGAACAAACAATCTTCGATTATAGAACTGGGAAAACGCGCACAAGTTTCCGTAAGACAGAAAAGAGTAAAATTGAAAAGCTTTTAATTGAAAATCGCCTAGGGTCGTGAAAAGTATTTGCTTTGCAAAAGTACCCTACTTACTGAAGTAACACACCATTTTTTTACATGGTTACTGGCGAGAGTGCCTTTTTTACAGATCTACCTATTTGTCAGGCTAACATAGACAATAGATGAAATCTCTCTTTTGTAGATAGGTAATTTAATGGCGGTGACGTCACATTTCAGGATGTGCATTTTTATTGTTCCTTGACAGTTTTACCTTTCCACGCGATTTAAAAGGTTTTTATTAAACTTAATATTGTGTGGATTTGAAAAAATCTTTTTAATTAAGGTTTTGGTTGTAGGTAGTTGTTGATACAAAAGAACTAAAAAAATATTCCAGGTACCCTTATCTATCCCAGAACCACGATTATGATTGAGCTACTTATAATTATGCGTCAATCGGTGGCTGCTGGTGCATCGCCTAAGAGTATATCACAAGTAATATGTATTATATTATATTAGATTGTTTAATACGATTGCCAAGTCAATCTAGGTCATCAAGGTCTCTTAAGTACTTACGGACTGAATAAATTAACCGACTCGGTATTACATGGATTTCACAACTTTTTAAGTTAGATAGATTGATATTCTTTATTGTACACCAAAAATACAAATTGCATTAGGAACTTAAAATAAGAACTGAGAACTGAGGACTGTTGAAGAACTGAGTTGCAAGCCTTGGTTCTTTTAAAAGTTATATTTTTGACGGCATAGGTTGGCACCTATAGGTATATGTAATATGTACCTAGGTATATGTAAATTGTCTTACATTTGCAAAACGTTTTTAACCTAGGTATTCATTTAGTTCAGTCAAACGGGGTGAATGGGAACGCAGGGGTGAATAGGAACAAAAGTTTGAAATGGATCTGCGCGTTATTTAAAACAATCCCGGCAATTAAGTACTCCTATTTATTCATTAATTGTGACAAAAACGGATGCTTTGATAGAAATCAATAATATAAATTTATAACAATGTGAAAAACTTAGAGCAAAGTTTTGTTCCTATTCACCCCTGCGTTCCTATTCACCCCGTTTGACAGTTCTCCAATGTTACATGAAGTAAGTACGTATTTTATCTTACTTAATTGTTTTTGTTTATAAATTTTCTGTCGACGACAACGAAAAACACGAAATAATATAATAGGGCCTATCTGGGGCCAATTATGATACTCTACCCCTAATCCTATTTAAGTATCGAATTGCTTAAAACAACGACATGTAGGTTTCCTTTAGTTATTTCGTTGTTCATTATTTCCCGCTGAATAAATGTTTTGAACGGAAAAATATACAGAGCGTTCTCATGAAGATTCCCAACACTAATGGACTGCTTTATCCTTGTTTGTACACTGTTGGATGACAAGCGAGTGCTGCACCTAACGAATGCTTCGTTTCTCCCGCGTCTTCTCGCTGCATTTCGGTAAGCAGGATTCAACCGAACGTTTTGTGCAGTAACTAAGCTTGAGAGAAGAAAATAAAATTGTCTATGACTTCCTTGTACTATTGGTTTTTTTGGCGGGATTTCTTCGAGTGAAGTTTCGTGGCTGTTTTAATTATTCACAAATTGTTTCCTAGTAGATATTGTGATGTAAAATTGGTGTAGTTTTTTATCTCAAGTGTCTGCGCAACTGGACAATATGTGGAATAAATTGAAATAGGCGTGATCTCGGTAAAATGGAGCAGAGTTTTTTTTTTTGTAGTTTTGGCTACTTCAGCGAAGTTTGCTGAGAAGGCTGAATTAGAGTGAAGAATTAGAATGTGTAAAACAAAAAGAAAAATCTATTACGGAAGATTTATTACGCAAGAAAAAATGGACAAAAGACTAGGCGATATGGTCGAATGATTATAGCCTTCCCTAAGGGGTAAAGAGAAAAAAAAGAAAAAAGAAAAGTACCTATCTACAATTCAAATATTCCATTAGGTATATTACTACACTTCAGGGGCAATACACAAAACTGTGCACCAAAGGCGTCCCGCGAAAAAAAAAAAAATTCTTAAATTTTTAACCACAAGCGAAAAAAGCGCCCTTGGCCCTTAGGTATTAGATTGGTGTATGACCAATATTGATGTATTAAAAAAATACATTAATGATGACCAATTATTAAAGATAGTGGTTGGGATGATTTAGTACTGCACCTAATAATAATGTTCGCATCTTAATATTCCAAGCTGTGTGCTACGTGCAATAATTTTCAAGCTCGCTTCGCTCAGTCTTGCATCCTAGGCGCTCTTTATTCTGTAACCTTTTTGAATAATTCGACATCCTACGTGATGTGAGTGAAGAGAGTGAGCTGAAGATCAGAAATGCTATTCTGAATGAATCTATCTTCAGCTCACTCTTGTTTCCTACATTCTTCCTTTTCTGCTAAAGTCGATAAGTATTTTCTAGCCACCGGGGGGGGGGGGGGGGGGTGTCAAAAGTTAGCACACGACCTATTTCTGACACAGGTCAAACGGAAATGCAAACATTTGCGCTAAAAACAAAATGAAGAGCATAATTATTCCCGATGGGGTTAGGTAGAGGTTGGAATCGAATAATCTTTCCATTTTTTAAGGTAATTATAGCTAGTACGAAAACTTAATAAAGCAATAACTCTAAAGGTACCTACTGAATCATTTTAAGTGGCACTTTTCATAATATGTTTCTAGGTGAAAGTGACAGTGACAGTGACAATGTGCTTTTGTTACTGACTGTACGTCATCTTCCTCTTCGTAACAAAAACTGTATTGTTGATATTTCATTAAATCATTAATAGGCATAGGTGTCATCACATCCTACCTGTAGTGGGCTCAAATAACAACTAGTCATAATAGATCACGGTACTCGCATACGTTACATGAAATATGAAAAGTAATGGATCACACGTCACAAGGGCACATAATCTCATGACAACGGTCACTGCGGTGGCCAACAATTTATTTACAACGATATTCTCACGTGACGCTGAAAGCCGAGGGACGAGGGCCGAGCCGTCGAGCCGAATCGTCCTCGCGACCCGGCGTTTAATTTTAATGATGATTTTGGGTTGTAGGTGGATATTTTCGTATTTTGAGTTTGTTTTTCGATGTTTTCGTATTGGAAAGGTAGGATGTATTGAAATAAAGGTTGACGTTTTTATGGGTACAGAATGTACAAATTTTACGGAGTGAATGCGCTACGGATTTTGGTGAAAATTATTTATATGCTAAGTGAAGATAAATGCTTTTACAGGTACTTTTTGTGCCTGTAAATTTCACACTTAACTGGCGATCCCATGATGTGTTAAATGTTAGTCGTTCGAGCGAAAAAGAGGGATAGAGCTATACACCGCAGAGGGCTTAGCTAAATTGATAATCTGCAATCAATAACCCTAGTAGAAAACTTCAAATGTATGGGCTTAGTCACGTGGTCAGAACAAAGGAATCGGAGGCGTTACCGACTGTAGAAAGATATTCTTCGAAACGAAACCGTAGTAACTTGGCTAGGCCTGTAGGGAATATTGCTCCATCCCTATAACAGTTTAGGTCGTAAAATGTATTGCATAAAGAGTTCGTGGTGGTTCGTGGCGTTCTGCTCAGGGGCGTAGCGTGGACAAGTTTAGACGTGGGCGAAGGTACATCAGTGAGGCCTTTTTCTTTCATAAATTCGAAAACGAGACAGCAACTGTTTGACCACATTGTCGCTTACTATCAGGTGAAATAGTGGTCAAACGCGACCCTATCAATTAAAAAAACCCTCTTTCTTTAAGAGCTTTGGGTAAAGGGGCCAGTTGGGTGCGAGGGCGTGCACGAGGGGCCGCTTCGCCCACGCCTATATAAGTATTGGCACTACTGCACCTACGTATAATATAGCCTCTACTTTGTTGCAGATATTGTATACCTTACGTGGGTAGAGCTGGGAAATCATCATACACATACACACGCTGAATCATAAAGGGACCTAACACTTGAAACATATAACATATAATTCAATCTACAAAGCCTAGAGCACAGCCCCCTAGCCAAGTTACGATCGTTTCGTTTGCGTCGAACGCCTCGAGTAGGTCATGCCTCCGATTCCTTTGTTCTGACGTCATCTCAACGCTCAGTCACGTGGTCAGAACAAAGGAATCGGAAGGGTGGCCTACTTGAAGCGTTCGACGCAAACGAAATAGATTTAAAAAAATAACACAATAAAGATAGAAATACCCTTTTTATTGAGCAAGCATGTGTATGAAGTCTACGCTTCTACGTTCTTGAAAGCTCCACATCATGTGAAATATTATACACGTGCCAACCATGATACGAACAAACAAAACAATAGATTGCCGACCTCATTAAATACAAATATTCCCAAAAAACAAAACAATTAGCCCTCCACTAATCTACCATTACATTTCCAGAAATAAGATCCCATCCACATAATGATAAGGATTATCCAATACAAGTGTAAGTATAGCAACAATAACTGAGCGGATAATCTTGCGTGGACGGCTCAGCTTAAGTGGGATCCATTGTCATTTGTCTTGTGATTAGATAGGTACACTCCAACTGTACATATAGGTACGGCGTTGAGGTAATTATCGGACGATACCTAATAAGTAAGTAGGTTCTGTTTGTGCAGTGACGAGCTAAAGGGGTGACCAGACGGTTGGAAACCAACGTCCCAACCAAGGTGACATTGCTGGTTGCAGACAGCAGGACAGCAGTTGTTATCCATGACCTTCAACGTCCGTGGTTGGGAGGCGCGTATTTTCAACCACCGGTCTTGTTGTCGCGTGGTTTACATCCATGTAGCCACAACAGAAACGAAACACATAAACCAAGGTCACCTGGGTTTGAACGCATGTTTGCAACTGTCTGGTCACCCCTTCAGGATACACGGTGGGCATGCTCATATCCCTAATTGAGGCCAATAGGCTGAATGACAAAGAGATCCAGCAAGTGAGGAGTACACAGACATGTTAGAACATGAGCCTTCCACAGCCACGTGCTAGGGCCTTACAGTTCTTTACCACAGACGTACAAGGAGCCCAGACCTTAGCTAAACTGGGAAGAGGGCTGGACAAAGAAGAAGAAGAAGAAGGCTAAGTGACAATTGTTCTCCTAATTAAAAATCGTTCAAAAGACAAAAATAGTCCCTTATATTATTATTGACTCCGTATCCATTGTTGTATCAAGCTATTACTAACCTTTCAAATAGCATATGCCACAACTTGATATAGCTGTAAGTCCAAAGCTGAGAAACCGTTTTTTGGGTGGACATGATCACATCAGAGCGAAAGCGCTCAGAAAGATTTTTGGCCATTTTCACCCGTTGTCTGAAAGCAGACAACGGGTGAAAACGGCCAAAAATCTTTATAGAGGCCTTACCGTTTATAGAGGCTGATACCGTTTATAAAGGCCTTACCGTTTGAGCAACCAAAAAGGCAAGGAAGTTAGTGATAGTATGACGGTTGATAGGATAGAATGGAAGAAAAAAACGTGTTTTACCCCAAATAAGATGGGACAAGGGCAGGAAGATGATGACATTTTCAGCAACCATTTACAAGAAGAGACATCCTTTTTTAAGGTGGGAAATCATCAAATATCTTTACTCTGAGAAGAATGAGGAAAGTTATTCATTTACTGATTAGAACTAAAAATGCCCTTTGCGTTCCAGGACCACGGTAAGCTAACAACTAAGCTAACGTTTCGACCAATCCCGTAGGTCGGAACAGAGGTTACTAAAAAAAATATTTCGTCTAGTCTAAACCAAGTCTTTGGGTCAAGTTGACACCATATATAAAACAAAAAACATATGTCCAAAAGATAAAGATAAAGGCAAGCTGAGAAAACATAGCCCTAAACGACGGGCGAGTTATTTACGCGTTACCTGACATTGAAAAGTTTACGAGTAACGTTTGCCCCGCAAGTGAAATACCGCCTCACTTCGGACCGTTTTAATCCTAGTTGCGGGTTACATTAATATTTCCCTGTGACATATGACGAGACAACGTTGTAATTCATTCAAAATTTACCAATTCATCCCTTGAATTGTTTCTACAGACCCGTTACACCGCATAAAGAGACATAGATGGAGGATTATTCGTTTGTCCATTCGTTTTATGCAAATTTATTCACATATATCGTGTTCAGTTCGTGATAAAATTCGAATAAAAATACGACAAACGAGCCATCACATTTATTGTTTGACTAAGTATTATACCGGTAAAGGGTTTTTATTAAAAATATAATTGATTTCGTATTGAAAGCCGACTGGTTTTTAGGGTTCTGTACCCAATTGGTAAATCAGGACCCTATTACTAAGACTTCGATGTCCGTTCGTCTATCTGTCTGTCCATCTGTCAGCCGACTGTATTTCATGTACCGTGATAGTTTGACAGATCATGAAATTTTGACAGATGATGTATTTCAGTTGCCGCTATAACAACAAATACTAAAAACAAAATAAAATAAATATTTTATTGAGGCTACCATACAAGAAACGTGGTGTTTTTTTTTGCTACGCATGATACGGAACCCTTCGTGCGCAAGTCCGACTCGCACTTGTCCGGTTTTTTGCAATTATTTTTATCAATTTTGTTTGCCTTTTGTGGAAAGATATTTTGTTCTTTTCTAAAAGCTATATCTAAGGGAGATGGTATAGCCGTAGGCAGTAAAAATAATAAGGTTGTCTATGCTCAATTACCTGTCTGTCTGACAATGTAACTGGCTGGGTATGTAACATTTACGGAAGTTTTATACTTACATGTTAATAATAAAGGCTGATTTTCCAATGTTGCGTTATTTGTAGATCAATCTGTAACAAAGAAAGGTACATTAATAACTACATCATTATAATCTGCGACGCAAGTGGCAATTGAGGGAACACAGGTGGGTCTTTGTCAGTAAAAGACTGACACTCCCTCTCGCCTCATCCATAGGTGGAGAAGTTATCTGGTTATTTATTACCCTATCCTATGTCCAATTTCAAGGCACGGTTGTGCGCCAAATTTGATCCAAATCCGTTAAGCCGTTTGGGCGTGTAGGGGTAATAAACAAGCAAACACCCACATACATATACAAACTTTCACTTTTATAAAATTAGTGGAATAAACTCGTTAAAAAATAAAAAGCCCGTTTTGACATTTGACAAAAACCCTGGAATGTAACTTGGAACGAAACTGAAAGAAAAAAAAATTAAATAAAAATTAGGGATCCGGTGTAGTAGAAGCTATTTTAGTAGTAGCTACACTATACCGGACAAGCCGCTAGGTTGTCAGAATACAAATCGCTTACCTAGCAATATATTGGCACAACTACATTTTACGTAGTTTACAGAAACTAGTATCAAACATTGTACAAATCTCTAAAATGAAGTTTTGAGTTCATTTTATATCATTGTTAATATAAATTGAGATGTTGACTAATAGTATAGACCATAATAGATTATTTATCATTATTAATTAAGGATATAAATAATCCACTTTTAAACACTTAGGCTGTTAAAACTCAATTTCGCATTTATTGTAGATGTGTTTAATATCTTATTATGTGAGCAAAATGTCAAAACGGGCCTTTTATTTTTTGACTACTATAATGCGCATAAAAAAACACAAAATTGCGCAATGATTTTTCTTACTGACTGTACCTTTTATTAATTCCGTTGAATCGGCACATAAGGGCTAATACCTTTGCTTGATTCATATATATTTTGCTAAGTAAATAATTGTGTTAGTAATTTGTTAAGCTATTCACAGAGTTTCAGAACCAATTAGGAAGGCATGTTCTTGAAGGGCTTTTCTAAAAACGCCTAATTGAACCGTTTAGGGGCCCTTATGTGAATCAATAATAATTTATTGCTGAGTATTATGAAACCGGTTCTGTTTTGTACAGGTTAATTTGTGTTTAGGATTTTCTTTGATAAAGAAATTGCGAGTTTTGTAAGTAAAATGTTTTGATAAATTAAGGGACGGACGGTTATTTTGACTCTCTATATGTATAAATTGAGCCAAAAATAGCCACCGAACTGTAACGGGATGAATTTTGATTCGATTAATAATTTTAATTCGATTTTTGAAATGGTTAAAGAAAACAAACTCTCATTTTATGTGAAGCCTCACCATATTCTCTTTATTCATTTAAATACACAGACAAATGACATTTTTTAAACAAAATCTTATAAATAATAATCAAAAATATTAACATATAAGGTGGTAGGTGGACCGATGACCTGGTGACCGGTGAATGTCTTTCGGTTGAAATGATGATGATAATGAACATAAAAAATGGAAGACCGCTGGTGTCGGGAGCAGGGTCCTAGTTACCGGTGGTTAGGGCTCCAGAGACCTGCAGAGGAATATTCTCACAATATCTGATACAGAAGTAATAGGCCCTTGACCCATCCGCGTAACGATAGCTTCGACAGGTGGTCGTTGAAGCTTTTGGGTATCAGGCCGTCATCAGTAACGACAATCGACTCAATGACAACCTCCTGTTCTAAGTGGAGATATTTGATTTCCTTGTTAATGTTATTATTTAATAATAATATGGTAACGCGCTATGACGGTACCATATTATTCATGGCATGGAAACAGAAAGCCCTACCTACAGTTCAGAGAATTCTCGAGGGCATGAAATATATAACATCAATATCACATTACAATCAAAATGAGATAAGGTAGGAATTAGGTTAGGGTAGGACCACTCCAAACTTTCACAAAACCTTTTTTTCACCCTACTAATCATGTCTAAACCTTATCGAACCCAGAATCTAAATAATAATAGCTTGTCCTCGATACATATCATTATTATTAGTATATATTACATGTAATACTTTATTTATGTCGCGTTTCAAAAGCCGGATTGACGGAGAGATGGACAAACGACCATGCGTAGGGTTGACAACAAAAGAGTTCCGTTTTGACCCTTTCGTTACTCTTATCAAAAAATCATTTCACTTCCGACTGAACGTAAATGCAGTCAAAAGATAATTAAAAATTGTTCAACAGCGACTCCATTATTAAAAAAATAATATTGATCTTTTAACAAAAACTCATATTCAGTTCATTGTATTTTTCTTGGAACAGAGACCAGTTATCATTAAATTGCATGCAAATATTGGAAAAATCTTATTCCGGTTTACAGAAATGAATGCTTCATTAAATTTAATAAGCAATATATATATTATTGTACTGTTACAAATCTCGTTTGAGCCCCATCAATTATGCGAAACAATCAGTTTGCTTAAACTTCAGACCCCTCCTACTTATCATAGAATCTCTTAAAATTAATGAGTGACTAATTAAAGGTATTTATGCGAAAATGCTGGCTTCATACAAAAAAAAACATCTACTTAAAACTTGGCTGACTTAATAACTTTATTATTTTAATTAAAGTATTCTGATGGACTCGTGAATTATACAGTTTGCGAAGCTTATAAACGTCATTTCAACCCACGGTCCGAAACCAATTAAAGTTGATAATCCTCTAATATAAAACAATCGGTTTTTAAACGAACTTCCAGATTCTTCTGTTTTATCTCAGCTGACATTCCCTCTCGCTATTTTAAGAGATACTTTTCGGATTACTAATTAAAGATTTTCGGAAATTATTCGTTCAATTTGTCACCATTCTTCTTCTTGCATTTTTCACTTGTTAACTTTGTTGTACACTTTGTCAAAATAAATGAGAAAGTGGGGTGCTTGTAAATAGACAGTAAATTAATAGATTAAGGCGCAAAGGTAATTGATGATGGAGACCCCTTACCGCCTTGAGCAACGAGAGATTATTATCTGTACTTCAGAATAACAAGAACGGGTAATAAACTGAAATGGTGTAACGTTGGTTTTGTTACAGACATAAATATTACTGACGTAGCTGTACACTGAGATCTTTTATCTGAAGTATGCACAATTAGTGATTTGATATTGTTTTAATACTTTCATATTGAATTCTTCACATAAAGTCATTTAAGTGAAAGGGGAAAATCATCTTATGACATTCCCCGCTCTTGGGCGGAGCAGGAGATAATGTCAGACTTTTACTGACTAAAAACCCACTCCTGTTCCTTCGTTGCCTTTCGTACCAGGGACGCGTCTTCATTTCAGAATCAGACCCTTGGCCCCAGTAGACTTCGACCCTGCTGGGCCCCTACAGTTGCTGACATCTCCATGAGGCGAGCGTGGCGCGCGCTGTCGACGATTTGGGCTCGGTCCGGATGGTTACCGGACGGTCGGACGGCGAGAGAGGACTTGCTCGCCATCCGCAAGCCCGCGTTTACGGTGGCCGGAAATCGGGATCGGAATCCCGGCGGCGGTTGGGGCGTGAGGACAGTTGCCTCACGCGATCGGCCGCCTCCTTTGCTAGCATTACTGCTTCGCAGAACGAGATGCATCGCTAAGTTAAGTTTGATATATTATTCTGTTAAAAGTCAAAATAATCTTTTTCCTAAGATGGTACAAACGCTGTAAATATCAAGATACTTCGTTATCCTAGCCCTATAATCCCATCAAATATTCAGTTAAGGACTAATTGTTTGTCTTTCCAATATTATTCTAGGAGTAGGTTTGAAACTAAGACCAGAAGCTCGCCTCCATCACAAAGAACCTAATATTTTCGTCCAAAAAGTTTAGGAGTATGACAGTTCAACTTTTCCTAACCTGTCGAGGATTACAACCCTAACTGTTATTTATTATGTCACCCAAGGAACGGGTCGGTAGCTCTTTATTTGTGGGTACTTCAACATTGTTTAGTGAAAGTTTTGTATGGGTTAAAGACCGCTGATTATTTCGTAGGGTTTTGTACTACTTAATAGCTGGTTTGGGGTCGAAACGCTTGGATCATGGGGTCCGAGTGCGCGTTTCTTTTCCGAGGAAATTTCACACCGTATGACCGACACTTTTTTTTTTAATGGGTGGGAAAATCATCTTATGACAAATCCTGCTCTTGGGCGGAGCGGGAGATAGTGTCAGACTTTTACTGACTAAAAACCCACTCCTGTTCCTTCTTTGCCTTCGTCCCAGGGCCCCGGGTTTCGCTTTCACACTACCCAATGCGTGATCAGAGGGCTGGCTCGTTTTTCGCCCAAAGAATTAGCATTGCCATTCAACGTGGCAGTGTTACCAGTCTTTTAGGACAAGTAGGGATGGAGCTGTACACTCTATATAACTCCATCCCTTTAACAGTTTAGTTTAGGTCGTCAAATGAATCGCGTTGAGAGCTCGTGGTAGGCCCCTGGCCATACTTCGGGATGGCAACGATGTGGAAGAGTAGATACTTCGACGCCTGACTGTATTTAGTGTTTTTGAATTATATGTACATAGTAAGGTTTAGTATAATCCCCTCTAAAACCATGGTGTAAGCTCAAATGAAAGTGTATTCTTTATTTATTTATTTTAAACTTCATGCAACATAAAGTACAAAGGCGGACTTAATGCCTTAGGCATTCTCTACCAGTCAACCTAGGGTGGTGAAGAGACAATATGGTAGGTGCATAAAAAGAAAATTTTACACGAAAAACCAGATATAACATAAGATATAAAGAAGAAGAAGAAAAGATATTCTTCGAGGTCTGTCATAAATAAAAGTAAAATAAATATAACGTTATGAGTGTCAGTGTCTAACGAGCTTTTCCGTGTTTAAGGCAAGCCATCATAAAAATAATGAAAGCATTCCAAAGTTCACTAAGAGATTTCTTACTTTGGAAATGCAAATCTATAGGTACTATATATTAATTATTATTAATATTATAAAGCGGAAGATTTTGTTTGAACTTGCTTATTTCAGGAACTAACAGTTCAATATGAAAAACAAAATTTCAGTGTTAATAAATAGCCCATTTATCGAGGAAGGCTTAAGGAGGCTACATAACATCACGCTACGACCAATACGACATGATGGAGCAGAGCAGCCCCATAAAAATATAACCGTGGGAGAATTGTTCCTTAAATAATAAAAAAAAAATCTTATGGGTAGGTATCGGTTAGCACTATATACAATAAATATTTGAGAAGACCTTCATCTTTGACGTGTGAATATCAAATAACTAACTACAAAGCACTATACACGATTCAAACACAAATGCACATTGAACCCATATTTGATCCATCGCCTTCCATTAGCTGTGCCGTCTTATGCCACAGGAATTCATGTGAGCAATGCTACCCGTCAGTGTAGATATTGATATGTGCGTAGGTAGGTATATACCATACCGGTATACCGATTGTAACTGTTCCGTGCGGGTGTTATCGCCGAGTATTGTAGATGTATATTATTGGTACTTAACTCAAAGATGCATTGACGCCTATGACATGAATAGAACTATTTTGTTGATAACAAACTATGCATCTTACAATGGGTTTGCTGATCTGTTTTAAAGTAGAACTACACTGCGCACACGTGTGACACACACGCCGATCTGGGAGCGTCGGTCGCCATACTTTTTATACGGCAACTAGACTTGCAGAGCTACATTAGATTCACGCCACGCAATGCCACGCGACGTCGTTCTACGTACAAATCAGGGCATGAAGTCTGCTATTACAATAGTGTCAGAATGGTCTATAATTGATTTCATAATTGTTGATTTTGACAAGTTTGGTAATCTACTAATATAATGGCGTCATTATGACTTTCCAATGGTCAACCACTGACACTCCATTGAAAGAAGTGACATAGAATGGTAATCTCGTACATATTGACAAATGAATATCTGACGTATCCGGTAATCTGCTAAAATTTTGACAGTTCCTTCGATCAGTGACCTACCTTTAGAACGTCATAGGCCAGTCATTACTTTTAAGCTCGATATTGTCATTCTACCGCAACTCTAGTCTCGCCATTGACCGATCAATGATCAGTCATTATTTATTACAGATTACGAACTTTTAGCAAAATGACAATGGGATCGTGTTGGAATGACGAATTTATAAAAATAGCAGTCTTGAGCCCCAGGCGTGTTACACGTGTGCGTCGGTCTAATGTAGTTCTAGCTTTCTTTTTTTATTGTAACAATGACAGATTCTGGAACTATTTCACCGACTTCCATAAAGGAAGAGGTTCTCAATTCGTCGGTTTTTTTATTTTGTGTATTTTCTCCGATTTCTCAAAGAAGGCAGGATCGATTTGGGAAATCTTATTTTTGTTTGAAAGTGTAGGTTTTTTTTATTGGGCGGGAAAATCATCTTATGACAAATCGCGCTCTTGGGCGGAGCGGGAGATAGTGTCAGACTTTTACTGACTAAGAACCCACTCCTGTTGCTTCGTTGCCTTCGTCCCAGGGCCCCGGGTTTCGCTTTCACACTACCCGTGGCGCTTTCACACTACCCGTGGCAAGCTTGAAAGTGTAGGTAAACTTCCCAGGTAGTCCCATAATCATCAGGTCAGGATTTGATTATAGGATCCTAGAGAAATTAAGCTCTTCTGATATTATAGTCACACTTGTAATGTTTATTCTCTATGGGAACCTTACTATACATAAAACTTGCACAATAGGTTTAGCCGATACCACAACTAAAAAGTTATATTGCACTTTTTAATGTTTTTGTATTGATAACATATAATCGACACCTTTATATTTATTTTATTCATATATTCATAATTCTTTATTATGCACACAACTTGAAAAAAAGTAAGCTTTGGTATCTGTTGACTATTTTTTTATTTAACGCCTTTTTAACTACCCATTTTGGGGCATTCTCAAATAATATAATATAATATTCACACAAAGCCGTCCAGTCTCAAGCTAAGCAAAGCTTGTGTTATGAGTACTAGACAACTGATAAACATACTTAAATATTTCAAAATACATACATATTATAGATAAATTACACCCTGACACAGAACAAATGATTGTGCTCATCACATAAACATTTGTCCTGGGTGGGAATCGAACCCCCGACCTCTGGCATAGCAGTCAGGGCCACTAACCACTAGACCAGCAGGCCACTCTAGGTATTTTAGTTTTAAATTAGTGTAGGTATTCAAATGTGCGTCAGTAACATACGGCATACCGGTATATCTATTGAGATCTAGCTTACTATAGCGATTGATTCTGTTCCGTGCGGGTGTTATCGCTGAATATTATACTCAAAGACGCTAGCTAGCCTATTATGCTAGTATATACATACATAGTATATAAACCTATGTATGAATATAAACTTATATACATACACAGGTTTATATACTAATGATGTGGATGGATGGAGAGGGAGAGGGAGACCAAAGAAAGGATGGATGGATTGTGTGAAGAGTGATATAAAAGAAAAGGAAGTTAGTGATAGCGTGACGAGTGACAGGGCAGAGTGGAAGAAAAAAACGTGTTGCGCCGACCCCAAATATCACGGGACAAGGGCAGGAAGATGATGATGATGATGTTTATATACTAATGATCTGAATAGGACTGATTACAAATAGTGATAGATTACAAGTAATATGGGTTAAGTGCAGGAAGAAGAAGACGAAGGACTCTGAAGTCTAATTAAGACAGGTTTTCAGGATAAAGTAGAGTTTGAGAAATACTCAACTTCAAATTCTTAAATCAGAAATAGGAAGAAACAGAATTATTTTCACATTTATGATATCAAAAAGTGAATATGTGAAAAGTGTATAAGTGTATATTTAGAAATTTGTAGTAAGATTTTATACAGTCTTCACTATGTTGTTACTTGTAAGTTATTGTATATTAGCGAAGAAACCTATATTATTATGAATTTTAAACTTCAAAGAATTTATTTATTTAAACTTCATGCAACACAAAGTACAAAGGCGGACTTAATGCCTTAGGCATTCTCTACCAGTCAACCTAGGGTGGTGAAGAGACAATATGGTAGGTGCATAAAAGTGTAATTTTACTTAGATACTTTAGAATTACTGTTTCAAGAAATACTGTTTTTCAATGATTTCAGCCTTTTATCTTACGACATATTCTCAGAGCGTATAGTCTATTTGCTATCCTGTTTACATATTCCAACGTCCACAAAATGAAAACCATGGAGAGAGTACAACTTCTGCATCTGTTTATACAGTCCAGCAATATAGCTGAGGAAAATAAACACCAATAAAATATACCCGTTTATATCAGGGATGGGTTATTCACGTTTTGGTGTATTCACGGCTGAGAACACATATGTGTACAGTGAAACCAATTATTTCGTAGAGAAAGTACCTACGTACGAATACGAGTGTATTATTTATTGCAAGCCCATTGGACCATAACGCGCAAAGCCGCTGTAGAACTACGTTCAACAATATTGAAATAGTTTGCTAGTGTTTACTTTTCGACAGCCGGTATACACTGTGCACCTCCCCATTTCGTTTTCGGACCCGAGCCAATTGTGATACGACCCGAATACCCGATATTACGATCTGCTTGAACTACACTACGCTCATGATAACTGCCCATGTCCGGGTTTGTGTGAGAGGTCCACGGTTAATTGCATACAAGACCAGCAATGATGACGGAGCTTAATGACTAGTGCAGTTAATAATTTACCGTTGTGCAGCCTGGGTGGGCGGTGGAAGGAAGCTCCTGGATTATATGACGCATCATGGGATTGTAGAGAAACAGAATGGCATACGTAACCACTATGTGAATCGACTACAGGAGATGGATTGTTAACGTGTTTGAGCTCGACACTTGGTAGTGACAGCCCATTGTCTTGACTCAAGGTAAAGCGATCAATACACATAGGTTACTGTTACCTACTAATATTTACTACTAGCTTTTGCCTGCAGCTTCGCCCGCGTACATAAAATATAGTCACTTAGGAATAAAGCACCTTACTATCGATAAAAAAATTAGCAATCAGACCAGTACTTTCAAAGATTACTTCCTATAAACAAAAAAAAAAAAAAACTTTACCTCTTTATAATATTAGTGTAGATTTAAGTAACACAACGTCTTATATAAGAAAGAAAGAAATAGAGAAAAAATGTAGGTAAGCCTCAAACAACTACAAACATAATTCAAGGCCAAAAAGGCCCTAACTCATTTTCTGTGATTTTTAAAAACAATAAATAACGCAGTAATAGATATTCAGCTAGGGCCCGCTACCGATGTAATCCGTCACACTTACGGAACTTTGAATAGAAAAATATTATCGACTAGCTTTTGCCCTCGACTTCGTCCGCGTAAATGTCAGTTATAGTTGACCCGGAGGAGTCGAAGTCAAATAAAAAATAGCCTATGATGCCTTGGGGTGCAAGTTTACTCCTAACTAGATTACATCAAAGTCGTTTCAGTAGTTTAACTGTGAAAGTATAACAGATAGACAGCGTTACTTTCACATTCATTAGTATTTAAGGACAAAAGAAAAAAAAAACAAATAATTTAAAAAAAGAACACGACAACCATGTCAAAAAAATAAAAAACAAGATAATTGTTAATTTATAGAAAAGTTAAGAAACTCATTGACTAAATACGGGTGGGTGTTCATTTATTTATCATATTGATTTTTTACATTTTATCAATAGCCTATCCTACCTTAGCAACAACACCGCATAAGTCATTTTTACCAACTTTACAGGAAACGAAAAAAACTGTGCGGTTGAGAGGCCAGCCATTCAAATGTGAAAACCGCCAATTTTTGACATGAGCGGTATTGTAAGCTAAGGGACGCTATGTTACTCGGGACAATGCACGGATTTTAACGATACCTCATACATGTAAATTAGTCCAGTCGTTTAGAAGTTATGATGAAATAAACTCACATACATACATACTTTCATGAACCTTGAAAACATAACACTTCTTTTTTGGGCAGTCGTGTAATAAATAAAAAATAGACTAAACCCAAAAATGCGTGAATTTATGTTATCTGTAAATAGTGTAGTACCAACATAAAATCGTTGTCACAACATCGCAGCGAAATGTTAACCCTTAGGGGCTGAAAAATTGCTGAAATTGTTCAGCCAATGAAAGCTTATTCGACCTGGAAATGGAACTTAGAAACTCCTCATCGATTTAGTGGTCCCCAGCTAGGGAGGAACGTTTTAATGTTTTTTTTTTTCTTAAATATTTGTTCGAGAAATTCGCCTGAAGGCGGCGACTGGCTGGCTATTCGTGACTTAATGTAAGAAATGAGCTTATTATAAAAATAGTATCTTATTTATTTAGTAAAACTTTATGCAACACAACGGTACAAAGGCGGACTTAAAGTATTTAGGTATTCTGTAGTGAAGAGAAAACATAGCAGGTGCATAAAAAAACAAAACTACTTATTCGAATTTCAAAGACATGGTTAGCGTAATTGCCTGCTATGCAAGCATGTTTCCGGAAAAAATAATTGTTGAAAAATTTTTTAAAGAATCCGGCCAAGTGTGAGTCGGACTCGCGCATGAAGGTTTCGTAGCAAAAAACGACAAAAAAAATCACGTTTGTTGTATGGGGACCCCACTAAAATATTTACTTTATTCTGTTTTTAGTATTTGTTGTTATTGCTGCAACAGAAATCTATCGTCTGTGGAAATTTCAAATGTCTAGGTATCACGGTTCATGAGATACAGCCTGGTGAGAGACAGACTGGAATATTATTATTCCGTATAAGGAATAAATTCCTATACATATACATGTATAAATTATATTTTCAAATATTTCAATAATATATTATATATATATATATATATATATGCTTATATATCAATTATTATTATTATTATAATAGGGTTCCGTTTTACCTTTTGGGTATGGAACCCTAAAATAGAATTTGTATCTACAAGTTATATTACCAACGTTTTCATGGAACAGGTACGTCGTCGTCATCCGTACGTGTCACTTGTGGGTTACATAAAAATTACTGATGTCTCTATGACAAGGATATGCAAAAATATTATTTCCATCCAGTATGGTCAATCTTTTAGTAGGTAAAAGTACCCACACCCGAGACTCAAATATAGCTTCTAAGAGCTTCTAAGCCTTGATGTTAAGAAAAAAAATCTTGTCGAATTACGCGATAGCGTTTTTTTTTGGAAGGTGGGTTAATCGTCCAAAGATTTCTCTCGCTCTAGAGAGGCCAGAGGATGTGTCAGACTTTTACTGACTAAAACCCATGTATGTTCCTTCAGTGGCCCTTTGCAGTTTAGGGCCACGGACTTTTTTCAGAAATTACATTTCGTTACTGCAAATATAATTTTTGTTGCCATATTATCTGATACTGAGTTGAAAATTAAAAAAAAATACAGGTTTCGCGTGTACGTTCCCTAAATTAAATTCAATAGAAGTAACACAAGATTCCCACATAAAATTGTTACACTATTTCAATCGTAATACACAAGGACACGCGTCGTTACTTACTCAAATTACATACGAGGTCAATGTCTCTCTTACGTGGAGGATCAACTAACCTAAAAAATTCGTGTTTGTGGACATTTTATTTATGAAGAAATGACGTGGGCGGCTAAACCTATTGTCTTCGGACTAAATCCCTTCAAACTTACTTGTTTTTATTTTGTATGATAATGTTTTAACGTGAAACGAGAAACTTAGAAACGAGTTTTTTTTGTCCTATCATAAGACCAAAACACAAAACTGCGATGCGAAATCGCATCGTAAACCTCTTTAAGCTCGCACGACGGATCGTAAGAACTTGCGAATTGATTCTCATCATCGCACTGTACATTGTATGGACACCTGAATGCGATTTGTTTTACATTAAGTCGATCGAAACATTCACCGCGTTTGGCTCTCTGATTGGTTAAGAGCTTGGAGCAGGCCATTCAGAGCGCTGAACGTCGGAAACGAGGCTATCGCGTTCACGTAAAATCAACTCATACTAGGCACTCTGAACATCCCAGCAATTCGCATCGCTGTGATGTGGCGTCGCATCGCATTGTATCGCAATTTTGCCATAAATTTGTATTAAATATTTTTTGTGCTTCTGACTGAAATAAATGTGATAATTATGTAACTCATCATATAATTTGATATGTATATATTGAAATGCGGTTAAAATATTTGTCAGATTCTTTTGAATGAAACAAACATTTGTTATTCAAAGACTCGATCCTAATTATGCTCTCCTTGCCTTTGATGTCAACTCTCGAAGAATCACTCATCGTAGGGGCAACTTAGCTTCGCAGATCGATAAACTGTACAAAACATGTATGTATATCATGAAATGGGTTGTGTAGTTTTGACATTTATTTAATTTTATTTAACCATTTTAAACGCCATTAATTCGAAATTTGAAAAAAAAGAACACGTGTTCAAACGTCATGGCTATAAAATAAAGGTACAGAAAAAAAAACTAAAACAAATAAATGTACACATTTGTGTATATTGCTGTCCTATTTTTTATTTGTTAAATGTTATGTAGGTACATTAAGGAATATAAGAGTTTTGAAAAAGGAATGACATGCCTTAAATATATTTGTTTCAAAATTCTAAGTGTCTCGTTTTACAAAATACCAATTTCACGTAAGTTATTTAAAGTTTTTACAAGTCATAACTTTATTTAGTAGCCCATCCATCACGCAACAGAAAATCACCTCATCAAAACAGTAGCAAATACTCTAATTACATTTATAAACACGTACAAGCAAGTTTTAATTGCTTCGTGTGTCGCGTCGTCATTCACAGTGTCTGCACCGTTTCATAAAAGAACTTACAAGAGCAAAAGAGATGCTACGCAAAGTTTATGTTGCCTTGCAAAAATTCACAACAGCCGACGTCCGCCTTTCAATCGGCATGCCTTGACATGCATGGGGAAGCGTTTTAAATAGAATATTTTAGTACAATGCGTCTTTTTTGTTTGAAAGTTGAATTTTTATGGTGTTTTTTGATTAAGAAAAGCAGGTGGACTTAAAAACACTGCATAAGAAATTTCTGGAAGTAAAATTGGAAAGGCAGGGTCTGATTTTTTGAATGGTCCCTGTCTCAACCTGGCTCGGTTCCTTTTTCGGCTATTTTTAAATTTAAATAATATTTTTTTATTTTTTTATTTTAGGCGTCAGACACACCGATAAGTATTTTTCAATACACTTACTCGAAAACCCGCTCCTACTTCTAAATTAGGCATGCAATTTACTGTTTTCCACACTAGTGTAGAAAAGCGTGAAAACTCGCCACACCACAATTTATTGTATTTATTGTATTAGGTTGGGCGTATCAACCCCCGTTTATTTATTCCTTCGTAATTATTTTGGGATAAGTCGTTTGATAAATGTAAAAATTTCCCACTCCAGCACTCGGCCTCGGTCGCTATGACAAACTTTCTCCACTTGTATCAAAATGTTGATACTATATTTTAATCTATATTCAAACATTTCAGTTAGATCAAGCGTTATTCATAACTCTTATCTTATACCTACCATTTTTTTTGTGGTGAAAAGTCATCCAAGGAACTCTCCCCGCTCTGGGTGGTGCGAGAGAGAGTGTCAGACTTTTACTGTCTAAAGCCTGCCTGTGTTCCTTTAGTTGTCCTTTACGTTTCAGTGCCCCTGGTAAGTTGGTAACCCTATCGAACATTCGGGTAGTCCTGGCCATCTAAGTTTATTTTGGAGTAAGTACCTTGAAAATGACATCTAAGTTTTGTTTTTTCATGATAAACCCCATGGTCCCGGCTGTCTATCGTAGATCTTTGACAGTCATTAATAGTCGGTGGTATTATTAGTCGTTATTTATTGTTTTTTTTTTTTTAGATTTTTATTGAATTTTTTGGATGAATATCTCTAATATGGGTTTTAACCTAAAATTAATGTTTTTTTTTTATTTTTTTTTTCAATGTAGTATAAGCAAGATGCACGAAAGTCTGGCCATTAGTCTATCCATGGAGTATCGTGTTGCCCAGTAACTGTGTTATGGAGGTCTGATAGGCAGTCACTCCATGTAAAATACGGGCCATCTGACACAACCGCATCCAGTTGGACTAGAAGCCGACTCCAAGCTCGTTGGGAAATGACTAGGGAGATGGTGTCGTAATTTAAATAAAGTAGGTTTTCTTTTAAGAAAATGCAGCTTGTTGAAACAACAAAAACACAGATCCAAAGATCAAAACAGGGATCAGTTTGCCAAACCTCTAAACTCATAAATGAACGAGTTGATTAATGATGACGTTGTAGAAATTGTATTTAGCAAACGGCAGCGGTGTTGCTTCCATCGATCCCCGCCCCTCGCCGTAGGCTGTTATGTTACTAAACTATGTTTGTAATGAGAAACAGACGTACGTTTCATGATGTTCAGAAGCAAAACGGTTCAGCGAAAAGTTTTAGAGTCCAGTGAGAGTACCAGTAATTATTAACCAGTACTCTCACTCTCTTTTCTCTGTTAGGTACTGGCAGAGTGTCATCCACCTTCCGTGCGGCGTCTCTCCGCAGACGACGTTTTTTTTTACCACAACTATCACACAACGCCGTATAGTCCCAAGTTAAGCAGAGCTTGTGTTATGAGTACTAGACAACTGGTAAACATACTTATATATTTCTAAATACATACATATGACAGATAAATTACACTCAGACACAGAACAAATGATCGTGCTGATCACACAAACATTTGTCTTGGGTTCCAATCAAACCCATGACCTCCGGCATAGCAGTCAGGGCCATAAACCACTAGACCAACAGGCCAGTCAAAAATTTGCTGGTATGTTAGTCCTTGATTTATTTGATAGCGGAAAGCTGCAGTGATGATAATGGTGATGACGACGATGTTGACCGAGTGGTCAACATCGTCGTCATCACCATTATCATTACACCATTATCAAGCATTGTTGCAGACATGAGCGGAATTTAATAACAAAATTCTTATTAAAAATTCTTCGTTCATGATTCTATTCTGTTCTATTTTTATTGTGTTCAAGTAAATTAGAAAAGCAAATAGTGTATAATATTAATATAGAAAATGAAAAGGGTCAGTAACTGAAGACTTAAAATTCTTCGAGTGATACATGCATGTTTATTTCATGTACAGTGGTGGTACACAGGCGGACTTAATGCCACAAGGCATTCTCTACCAGTCAACCATTGGGTTAAAAAAGACAACACTGTGTTAGGTGTGCACAATAAATAAATAACAGATATTTGAAATAGAATGTAGTATCGTTAAATTAAGTGGCTTATAATAATAATACGTATGCTAATATAATAAACTAGTTAATACTATGATAAATAAGTAATCATTGTTATTAAGAGAACTTAAAATATAACAATTATGACGAAGACCGAACTAAGGTACAGTTGCGTTTGATAGGTTAGAACTGGACTGAAACCGTTCATGATTCGTAAATAAAAATTACTTTTTCTTACACCCTACACAATTTCTTCGATTTGACAGATATGACGTCACAACATGGTGAAAAATCTATCCTATTTTTATTTGGAACGTACATATAGTAATGTCTAAAACATGAGTTTTTTTTTTTTCATTAAGTGTAAATACGGTTCACTTTTGTCTTGGTATGGTCATGTGAAGAGGAGGGATGAAACGCATTTTATTAAAAGAGTTATGACTTTACATGTGGATGGATGGAGAGGGAGAGGGAGACCAAAGAAAACGTGGATGGATTGTGTGAAGAGTGATATGAAAGAAAAGGAAGTTAGTGATAGCACGACGAGTGATAGGGCAGAGTGGAAGAAAAAAACGTGTTGCGCCGACCCCAAATAACACGGGACTAGGGCAGGAAGATGATGAAGTGTAAATACGGTTCACACTAGAAAAAGATACATGTAATTAAAACACGTATCTTTTGCTTGTGGTTTTCAGAAAAGTTGCCGTTTAAAGTTACAAAGTGTCAACGAAATTAATAAACTAGTGCGCCTGACCATCAATGATTGCATCTCCGCTTACCATCAGGTGGGATCGCAGTCAAGCACTGGTTTATATCAATTAAAAAAAAAAGTGAAGGCTCCCTTCACCAGGTACTATTATCTAACATAAATAATATTTGGAAACATGTTAAGTTCTATCGATGATATTTTACCACTGCATTGCTCTCCCATCCATCTGCCAGCCTGTCAGCCTACCTTCGATTCTAATTGATTGATGACGTTACTATTGATCAATGGTGCACTTTTCGCAACTTCAATTTCCCTAGAATAAAGTATTTGGAAATACAATATATCTGAAAAAAAATAAAAATATTTACAAATTGTGTCGGTCTTATACCCTGCTAAAAATTTTATATACGTTAGCAATATGTTATGCTAACGGGTTCGCCAAGTCAAGACTTACCAATCATTAAGTTTTGACTTGGCGAACGGATTTGGATAAAATTTGGTCTAGATTAGGATTTAGAACGATTTTTAGGGTTCCGTACCTCAAAAGAAAAAAACGGAACCCTTAAAGGATCACTTTGTTGTCCGTCTGTCTGCCTGCCAAGATCCTTTATCTCGGGAACGCGTGGAGGTATCGAGTTGAAATTAAAACCATATACTTGGGTGTATGGTTTTAGTCTACGGTCCCTTGAAGCTGTAAAAAAATCAAACTTCTGAGTTAACGAAAACCAAAGATGTGGCCGTTTAAATCGTAAAAAACGTGTATTTTGACACTCTCAAGGGAATCAAAATTCATAGGGTAGGTACTTCCCGTTGACCTAGAATCTTGAAATTTGGCATGAAGCAAGTTTTCAGAGCACAAGTATAGGAAATATCTGAAAACTGTTTTGAAGTTACGTCAAAAAAAATATCTTTTTTTTGCGATTCGGAAAAATCTTTGTAATTCAATTCTGGAATTGAACTGTCTTTATAGGTAAGTTTGTACGGAACTCTCTTTGTGCGCAAGTCCGACTCGCAATTGCCTGATTTTTTTTTATACTGGTAATACGATCGTAAACATGCTGGATAATCATCGATTGAGAGCAGTGGTAGCCGAGTGGTAACGGCCCTGACTTGTAAGTTGTAGGTCGCGGGTTCAAACCCAGCCAGGCGCATTACTTTGTGTAATTTATTTCATCACCAGAGAGGAGGCCTGAGTCCCAGCATGCGAGTGAAGCTGCTGACAAAACCTAAATAATAAGTAGCATTAAGTTTAATAGATTGTTTATTAGTTATTTATGCTGTATCCTACTTAACTAAAAAGCGAACCTTCTTTTTTTGTGTTTACACCATTTTTTAATTTAATCTAATGTGTATACGTGAGGACTTGTAATTTGGCTTTCCAATGATTATGGTTTTCTATTTTTGTCTGGTTTTATTAGCTGTAAGTCCTCCATGTACTAAATAAATAAAAATAAACAAATAATATTTTCACTTGTAGCATTTCGTCAACTTGCCTTTGAAAAGCAAAATTCAGAGCTAATTAAATAGTTATCGCAGCGCAACACAGAACCAACAATAACAGCGAAGTTATGACAAGTTTCAATAGGGGGTTAGAATTTGTGGTTGAATTTATATCCCTCAGTCACACGAAACAGAAGGTTGGACCAGATTGTATAGTGTTTTGTAGAGATGGAACGACTTGTAGCCGACTAGTTGGCGAATACATTTATAATAATCGACTAGTTAATAATAATAATAAATGTATTTATTTCCCAAAAATACCGATAGTGAATAATACAGTTAGTGTTTGTGTGCACCTAAATAAATAAATAATTATTCTTATGTTTACAATTTTGAAATTTATGGTACCTAGAAAAATGTTCATAAAACATTGAGATGCTGCAAAAATCTGTTGTCGTAAGAAGCCGTTTAATCGGTGAATATACAGGCCTGCTCTTACTAAGCTATATAATAACATACTAAGCGTTAAGGTGTTGTTAATTAATTAATTAATTTATCAAATGCTTTATGCCCACAAAAGTACAGAATCATTTTCTACCAGTCAACCTTTGGGTGATGCAAAGAAAAATAGTTAATGTTCCCACTGCTGGTACTCAAGCTTCATTTCTAGGACAGGCCGTAATCAACCACGCAAGCGCAAGCTTATTGGTTATTTACGAGTATCTTAATGCACTATTACTATGCTCTTTATATTAAAAAAAAAATTAGGCTTGCAAGAACGGTGCAAAATAATTTCTGGACTCCTACTGGTTACGAAAATTTACTATGTGACCACTGTACCTATATTAATATTACCTCTTAAAAACTCTAAAGCATGCATTGTTCTTTTTGAATGATGAAGAAAAAAAAATCACATTGCAATAGTAGCGACTAATCGGGCATTTTAGCGGAGACTAGTCGCCTAGTCGGCCACGGTGCACATCTCTAGTGTTTACATATATTTCCCTCGTGTAGTACTCTAATATTCCGGAGTGAGGTAATCGGATTATGCTCACTGCTTAGGACGCCTTAACATATGTTGGGACAGAGATTTGTTTAAAAGAGAATGATTTTAATCACTTCACTACGATCGGTTTCGGATTTAAGTTACACCTCCACCCATATTTACATCACAATTTAATAATATTACCCACATAAATCATAAGAAGTAATTTGTACATTTGCTCTTGTGGAAAGTCATCATAATATCTACGTTATTAATATCTATACGTTTCTTAAGCTTATAGTGATTGTAGGTTTTCATTTGCACGTATGTACCTCAAGTTAATTAATAGTATGTGGTGAAACATTCCTCAGTGAGGGCTTGTCAATAATGTAACTTGGGTGTAACGTGTGGTTTACGCTGCTCACTGGGGTTCGCAACACAGGAATTTCCACTCTGTTCACAACTTTCACTTGGTCTTTGACAAATTTTCAGAAGTCATGTCACTCATATATGCCAGCTTTATTTTCGTATCTACTCTCTCACTAAGTTTACGAAATTCTGTAGTACTCTGACTCTTCGTGTTTCGAAAGAATCCTTGTTTATAGAACTTTGAAAATCGAGGGAATTTAATTTTAGTTCAAGAACATGAAGGCATGCATATGATACGGTTTCAACAAATATCTCAGCTTCGTAGATACGAGTTGGTAGAACCTACGTTATTTTATTATATTGTCGTTGTTGAGAATTTCGACCTCTCAGATATTTAAAGAAATTGTTTTGCTCTAAATTTATTTCTCCTCTCATTTTTATGCCTTTATTTTATCTCTCACCCAACTCTCTTGTCGCAGGTATGCTGGAAAAAAATCTTATAAAATAAGCAGCACCTTTGTGGTCATTTGTCTGTTTTTATTCTTTTCATTTTTAGGGTTCCGTACCTCAAAAGTAAAAAAAAACGGAACCCTTATAGGATCACTTTGTTGTCCGTCCGTCGAATAATCTGAAAACTGTAAATTTGTAGTTACGACACAAAAAAAACTTTATTGCGATTTGGAAAAATCTTCGTCAATTCGGGAATTGAACTGTTTTCATAGCTAAGTTTGTACGAAACCCTTAGTGCGCGAGTCCAACTCGCACTTGCCCAGTATTTTTTATATATTTTATGACAAGTAAAACAATACTTTAAATAAATTACAGGCGAAAATAAACTACAACTCACAGAACGTACTTCTGCGTACAGAAAAAAATGCACTTTGCCCCCCCTTTTTTTTGGTTGGGAAATCATGAAATAACTTCTCCCGCTTTGGGTAGAGCGAGACGAAGTGTCACACTTTTACTGACTAAAACTGAACTGTATTCTTTCAGGTAGCATAGCATAGTCGGCCTTATAATGTTCCCACTGTTGGGACTCAGGCCTCCTCTCTAGGAGAGGGTATGGGCCGTAACCCACCACGCGGGCCCAGTGCGGGTTGTTGGTTCTTTCAGGTGCTTTTTGCATACTAGGGCCACGGTACCTCACGTTACCAACGTCTTCTTTTTTTTTGTGTCTATAAAATATAAAAGGTATGGTTCCTAGGGTTCATATATGACAGGTCTAATTATTCAGTCAAAAAGTTCATTTTCACCTTGATTAAGATGCGGGTAAATTGGGGGTTGATTTATTTCATTTCACATTACCAGCCCCCATCCTTTCATCTGAAGTCGGTACTTTTAGAAGGCTGTCGTAAACAGTTGTCAAGAACTTTAATCATTTTCTGTTTTACGCACGTTTAATTAAATGTAGGTACTCGTATATTATTTCTCTGTCACTGGTGAAGGGTTTTTATTAAAGTTACTATGTGTTCCTAATATTTATAAATGTTTATTATTTGTAATGTCTTTGACTTTGACTGGCCTGTTGGTCTATTGGTTAGTGGCCCTGACTGCTATGAAGGAAGCCGTGGGGTCGATTCCCACCCAAGACAAATGTTTGTGTGATGAGCACGATCATTTATTCTTTGTCTAGGTTTCATTTATCTATAATATATAAGTATGTTTATTAGTTGTCTAGTACTTATAGCACAAGCTCTGCTTAGTTTGGGACTAGATGGCGTTCTGTGAAATAAAAAAATATGAACTTAACACCAACTACATGCACGGGGTTCCGCAGGCAAAACTGTAGTGAAGCTTGAATGTGTGGTAGGCCTATAAGGCAACCGATACATAAAAACTTGACTGAAAGAGATAGAATTTAGGCGGGATTGTTCGATAGAGTTATCCTAGCCTAGAACGCAAAGGGAAATTTAAAGAACGTGGGTATCAGTCAGTAAAAGTCTGACATTCCGTCTCGTGCAACTGAGAGCAGGAGGAATTATTTGATGTTTCCCATAAAAAGGACGTACAATGTCGGACCAAAGTCATCGACGGCGAAAGAGGCCCAGCAGGTCTGAATCCTACTGAGACCATGGGTTAACTTCCGAAAATGAAACCTGGAATCCTGGAACGCAAGGCAAAGAAGGAAAATTAAAGTGGCTTTTAGTTGGTAAATGTCCGCCCTAGAGTGCGAGAATTCACTGGATGATTTCTCATCTTAAAAAAAAAACGAGTTTGATATAATGCAAAAAAAAAACAATGATAATAACTGCCAGCATCTTAGTACGACCATTTCTGTTAATGTATCAAATAATAAAAATGATTTATTTATTATATCTTTCGCTCATTTTCGCTTATTAGGTGGCAAAAACTCGTAGCACCATCAACATTAATTCCGCCCGTTTCACACAAAGCCAGGTTTAGTGGTGAGCTGTTAAAGGTCGTACCTCGCATATTTAGTGGTTGTTTGCCAGCTCATTGCCACCAGGCACAACACTAATTCGTTTTCATTTGACTATGACTGAGGGGGGCGAAATTTTGGTATTGAAAGGGGCGGTATACCCGTTTTGATGCATCAATCTATTTAGTACTTGGGCGCCTATGTTGATACGTAGCTTTTTGATGTGTATGTCGATTCTCAATTGGGTTTTGGTGATTTGATTTTGAGAAAAGTGATTCCTAATTTGTAAGACAGTTGATTAATTAGTAGATATAATTTTTAAACGAAGTACCCTTTATAATAAATCAGCTTTTGCCAGCAGATTCGCCTGCCGTAACTAGAAAATTATCCCAAAGGTGGTTTGTAACCATGGAGTTTCTTGCCCTATCTTCTCCATAGGAAACGATCAATTTGGAACCGTGGACTAGCCTCTGACGTTTTATAAGTGTGTTATTTCACATTGGCCTACATAGGCCAATGTGAAATAAAAAACTTTTGAATTTGACTTGACTTTGTTTATTTATTTAATCTTCACGCAATATAAAGTACAAAGGCGGTCCTTAGGCATTCTCTATCAGTTAACCTAGGGTGATGAAGAGACAATTTGGTAGGTGCATAATAAGAAAATGTTATTTATAAAACAAGAGTAAAAAAGTATATAAATACCTAACCCTGCTAATCCTTGGTTTTGCTCTATCTGTATATTAAGTTCATAATAAAAAAAAATTAAAAGGAATAAAAAAAAAATCGGTAAAACAACAATATATTTACGGTTTTCAGATTTTTTACAGTACTTGTGCTATGAAACCTCACTTCACGCCAAATTTCAGGATTCTAGGTCAAAGGGAAGTACCCTATGAATTTTGACATAAATGGCCACATCTTTTTTTTTCGTTAACTTAGAAGTTTGATTTTTTCACAGCTTCAAGGAACCGCCGACCTAAGTATATGGTTTTAATTTCAAATCGATACCTCTACGCGTTCCCGAGATAAAAGGTCTTGCAGACAGACAGACTAGAGGCTACGTGTAGACTAACATAATAATTATGGTACATCCATATCATGTCTGAAATAAATAATTATAACAAATATAAAAATAGTAATTATCTTTACGGATTTGCTTGCTATCCAAAAGTGAGTGCGTAAGTTGTGTGCGTAAGCGTGATCAATCGTCAGCCACTTCATCGTATACCATGAGCTGAGATAGAGCAGATCAAAGGCGAGCCTATCCATAATAACAAAAAAAAAAATAACTTCTACTATTCGACTAAGTCAAAAACAAATCCCGTAAGCAACTTCGTATAAATCAAGAATCAAATCCCAAATCTGCACAGTTAGGGTTACCTCAATTTCAAAGCTGTAACTTTAACTTTCAATTGAAAACATATATCCAAGCAAATATATATGATCAACTTGGAAACTTACAGCGTAGGGTGTCGGTAAACGATTGCTACTATAAAACTGATTTGTGGCCCTAACTCCGATGATACGTAAGATAGAGGTGCAGTTACATTTAAAACGAAGTGCTGTGAAAGTGAAATACTAAGGGTGCATCAGCTGTTTAGAAAGGGATAATATATTTGTGAATGCGATACTTTTGTGATAGCCACAAAATGTGATGTGTGGTGTATCAGACTTTTACTGACCAAAAACCCATTCCTGTTCCTTCGTTGCCTTTCATACCAGGGTTGAGTTTTCCTTTCAGAAACGAACCCATGGCCCCAGTAGGCTTCGACCCTGCTGGGCAAACCGTCAGCAAACCGTAGGCGGTTTGCTGACATCTCCTTGAGGCGCGCGTGGAACACTGCGTCGACGACTTGGGCTAAGATTAGGATTACATTAATTTACAAAAAACAATCAGAGCAGTGGAGGCCGAGTGGTAACGGCCCCGACTTACGAGTTGTAGGTCGCGGGTACAAACCCAGCTACGTGCATTATTTTGTGTAATTTATTTCATCACCACTGCTCTCAAAACGGTGAAGGAAATCATTATCGTGAGGAAACCAGCATGTCCTGGAACCAAAAATTCGAAGACATGTAACATTCACCAATCCGCACTGGGCCGCGTGGTGGGTTAAGGCCCATTCCGTCTCCTAGAGAGAGGAGGCCTGAGTCCGAGCAGTGGGAACATTAAAAGGCTGATTATGCTTATATGCTAATTTACAAAATGGGACCCCACCTATTATTCAATGAATTAATGATGACTGAAGAAAGATAGAGTATGAAATATAAAAGTACGAGAGGAATAATTGTGAGAACTGGTATAGTCTCAACAAAGACTCCAATGACGTTGGAGGTAGCTAGATAAAAAATCCAGGGCATCTGAAGGAACACTGTGTGTTTTAGTCTGTAAGGCTCCGAAACGTGGTCGCTTACAATGGGCCTCATCAGAAGACTTAAAGTCATCCAAAGGGCAATGGAAAGGGCCATGCTCGGAGTTTCCTTGCGTGATTGAATCAGCAATGAGGATATCCGCAGGAGAACCAAGGTTACCGACATAGTACGAAGAATCCCCAAACTTAAGTGGCAATGAGCAGGGCACATTGCTCACAGAACGGATGGCCGATGGAGTCGAAAGGTTCTAGAATGGCGACCACGTACCGGAAGACATAGCGTTGGAAGGCCTCCTACAAGGTGGACCGATGACCTGGTAAGGGTTGCGGGAATCCGATGGATGCGAGACGCACAAGACCGTTCATTGTGGCGACACTTGGAGGAGGCCTATGTCTAACAGTGGACATCTTTCGGCTGTAATGATGACAATGATGATGAAAAAAGTAGTACTTAGATTATTGAATGATGAAGGGACAGAACACAATGAAAATTAAACTAGAAGACCGTCGGCAAACTTTAAACAAATCTACCAGAAAATAATTCGATTTTACAAATCAAAGTTTTAACTGAACACTAATTAATTTATTTAAAATTGATTGAATTACAACTAGATAGATAAGTAAATACAAAAACTATACCTACGTTTTGATTTCCTAGCGCGCCTCAGGGAGAGGGAGGGAGATGTCAGCAAATCGTAGGGGCCCAGTAGGGTCGAAGCCTACTGGGGCCATGGGTAGTGTGAAAACGAAATCCGGGGCCCTGGGACGAAGGCAACGAAGGAACAGGAGTGGGTTTTTAGTCAGTAAAAGTCTGACACTATCTCCCGCTCCATCCAAGAGCAGGGGAGGTCATAAGATGATTCTCCCACCCTATAAAAAAAAGCCTATGTTTTGATAAATGAACTTTATTGGTAGAAAAGATTTTTACCAACATAAGGTAAACTAAATAAAAATATTCACACCCAAGTTACATAACAAAATTTAATAAATGCTAGTATCTTTCGTCACAATATTGTTACGTCAGTCATAAAGTACGCCAACCGTACGTGATACATTCTAATTACGTCACAAGGCAGGCAAAGGCAACACTTTTAATTTTTAAAATGCCGAGGAAGCTCACAATTGCCCATAGACAGGTTTAATTCCTCCCTAAACGGAAAAGAAATGATCAGACACCTCTGCCAAAATGAAAAGCGACTTGATTTACAGTCTGCGTAAAACAGGCCCCGGATCTTATTAACATTACTTTTTATAACATGGCCGGCGCTAAATTGTTACAATGTAGAGTAAAATTTAATTAAAACGTCTAGTTAGGTGTTAACTAACGCCATTAAGGTGTATGCTTTATGTGCGGAACTAACTACAGCCGTGTTTATTATTTCTTTGTTTTTTTTTTTTTTGCGTTGGCTTTTTTAGTCTGTGGTGTAGAGTTCTTAAATATTTCTAGACCTAAATCGCTCAGTTACTAGATCATAGAATAACATAAAAAAATCTTAAATGTTATATTAGTGGTTTTTTGGCAGGATTTTTTGACTGAAGTTCAGTGGTGGTTTTGATTATTCGTAAATTAATTCTTAGGGTCGAATTCACCAATCAAACTAATCGCGTTTTAAAGTTTGGCTCGCATAATCACGTTTGACCGCTGTCACTAGTGTCACTTGTAAAAATACAACAAAAGAAAAATACAGACAAGTGACACTAGTGACAGCGGTTAAATGCGATTATGCGAGCCAAACGTTAAAACGCGATTAGTTTTATTGGTGAATTCCGCCCTTAGTAGATATTGTGATGTAAAATTGGTGTAGTTTTGTACCTATAAGCAACTGGATAATACTTATAATTATTGAAGCAGGCACGATCTCGATAAAATGGAGCTGAGAATTTAATTGAACCTAGTATTGACTTCCTCAGCGAAGCTTGCCGAGAAGCCTAACTCGATACATTCGCTGCCAAATACTGCAGAAACATTAGAATGTGTTACATCTCCATTCTAATGAAACTCAAAATAATTCAAAATATATAAAAACACACAAACATGACAAAGGATTTAGTATCCAAGCCAAAAACATTACAAAAAAAAATTTTGTTTGAACTTTTATTAGTTCTGGCCATTTTTTTTTGTTTGTAACATTTTAGACTTATAAAATCTCTGGCTCTCCAACTCCTTTTAAGCAGTTTCTTTATTCAAATTCAATTTAAAGTTTCTCAGTCATCAGTTACTTAACAGTTCAGAGATTTTTAAGAATACCTAAGAAATGTTTTTGTATCTGTATCAACCCACTGAGACGTTAAGGGGTGAAGTTTCGAAATATCTTTCCACCCCCTTGACATACGCTAAGAAACATATCTTCTGAATTTCATGCTTGTCAGTCAATCAGTCAGTTATTCAGTAACGAAAAGGTTTTGTAAAAGAAAACTCGGTATTTCTTGCAAAAAAACCAGGTCGAATATTTTTCTTTTGTTCCGACTTTTTAAAAGATTATATGAAAGGGCTTCTGTATTTCTATTTTGTGGAACATGTAGCCTGAAGTGCCTGAGGGCAAGTCATGTCGGCCTACGTGTTACGGTCTAAGCTTAGAACGCTTTAATACTATATTAATGGCTTCATTTCTAAAACACAGAGCTGTTGAATAAAATAAAAACATGATATGAGTATTTCTGTAATGTTAACCTTAGGTATTTTTAGGGTTGCCATATTAAATATATACTTTGTAATTTTAGGCTGGCAACGGGCCTACCAACCTTAAATTCATAGCTTTTATTACATAAACTGAATTCTTCAAGCAGAAATATGTACCTACCTTTTTCGAAGAAGCGTTATATGGTTTACTATCGAAATATTGAATAAGGTTGTCAAAAACGCGTTTATTAAGTTTGTATGAGAGTTTTCCGGTACTGGGTTTCCGTAAGGTAATGTGATGTTACCTTCCGGTCCCCAGGGGTGCCGCATCACGCGTGTCTACTTCACGGGCTGAGAGCATCGCCGCGGTTAACGCAAGGGTAACCAACCATCGGAGCGGAAAATATTTTGTATCTGTACGTGTGTGTAGGTATATATATTGATGGCACTGAGTGGCTGCTTGGTCATTGAGTACTTGCGACGTTTATCTGTGGTAGATACAACAGTTTTCTGACGTGGTTTTTGGAGGGTGATGTTAAAATGGAGCGTAGAGGCAAATACGGGCCGACTAATGCACTCAGTGAAATAGAATAATACATTATGATACAAGAGTTTAATGTTAGCTGTGTTCACCGTCGAGGTGGTATTTAGACCCGAGCCGTGGCGAGGGTCTTAAGAGAGTCAAAAACAGTAATCATTAATTAGTCACGTGTATCACACGACGTTTTTCAATATACTTGTGAAGAAAATGATACTAAAAATGGTTTTTTTTTTCTGACATGTTTATGGTAAATATCTGTTTGCTTATGCGCGTGGTTAAGGTATTTTGATCATATTGGTCTTACGTTTATGTTTTTTTGCGTGAAATGTTTTTACGATAAATTCTTTCGTAGTGACAATAGAATACGAATGATTACAACATTTCCTAATGATTTTGTAGTATTGAATTTTATTTAATTAATACAGCCACTGACATTCAAATAAAAAAAAAAAAATTTTTTTTTGCATGTACGATTTTTTATTTATTTTTATTAAATAAATCGTTTGTACAAGTTGAAATTCACGAAATTGCATGAAATAAGTAAAACAAATTAAAGTGAATTTTTCCGTATTCAAAATTTGTTTTGCGAACAAAGAGGTTGAACAAAAAGGTTTTAACTACATTATCACACGTAGTTAGTGCGTAATGGTAATCAAAATGTAATCACAGTTTGGTAACACGAGCCTTTATATACCTAAGTGCAGCGCAATAAGTCACTTTCTGAGCAAGTGAGTTGAAAAAAAAAATTAAATCAAAAGTTTAATATACATTTTTTTTTAATTTATGATAGGCTCGAACTTGACCACTATCTCACTTGATGGAAAGCAGCGATGTGGTCGACGGTGGCGTACGCTACCCTAGAAGTAACCCATTCACTCTTGGCTTCGCTTGGCATTCGAAGACATGTGACATCCACCAACCCGCACTGGGCCCGCGTGGTGGATTACGGCCCATTCCCTCTCATAGACAGGAGGCCTGAGTCCCAGCAGTGGGAACATTATAAGGTCGACTATGCTATGCTATATGCCCTACACAAGAATCAACTTCTGTATCGTATTCAGAATCATGTAAACTCACATACATAAGACACCTAGATGAGGAACACCTATTTGTAGGTCACAAAAATATTTGTTTCGTATATGAATCGAACTTGCGACAGGCAGTGCAATAGCCAATCGCTCAACCATTGCGATGCCCAACTGTGGCGTTAAAAATATACAATTACCTAAGAACATTTTTTCTTACGGTATTTCGTGTAATCCTCGTAGTATTATGTATGTCTACCTAAGCACTTAGTACAGTTGTGAAAGTCCCTTTTACGTAGAGCAGAGAAAAACCTATATATGTATATATTAAGCCTATTTCTATATTTCGTAAGTACAGCCAAGAATTCGCGAGGCTACCCTTGTGGCTGTAATCCCTGGCTACCCTTGACGTCTCCAAGTGGCTTCACGAGGCGAAATGTCTTTTGTGTTACACCAAACATTTTCTTAAGAACCTCTTTTAGGTGCCTTCTCCGATAATAAGCGTCCGTGGCCCCAATATAAAATTTTTCGTACAAACATCAAGTTTGGATTAAATAAATAAAATATGAGAGGTAATATTTATGGTTTATTTTGTATGTAACTCCACAAAGTTTATAGCTAAGTTATAACTAGTACATAATAATAATGAAACAGTTTATTTAGCCAGGAAATGCTGTCAGACATTGTTCAAAACAAGGTGGCGGAAATACATGAAGCATATTGACATAGTTTTGGGTTGTGGTTTTGTAAAGGCAGACAGGTGGGTTTTAATTAGTATAAGTCCGACACTCTCTCGTTTCACCCAGAGCGCGACGAGTTTTGCGATTATTTTCCATAAAAAAGACTAAAAAAAAACATACAATATTCAACATAATTATATATTCCACAACTATCACACAATGCCATCTAGTCCCAAACCAAGCCGAGCTTATGCTATGAGTACTAGACAACTGATAAATATGCTTATATATTTCTAAATACATACATATTATAGATAAATTACACCCAGACACAGAACAAATGTTTGGCTTATCATACAAACATTTGTCATGGGTGGGAATCGAATCCACTAACTCCGGCATAGCAGTCAGGACCACTAAACAGTAGCCCAACAGGCCAGACAACAATTACACAGGCCAGTCACATTTTAATACCCTAGCCATATTTTCATGGAGTTTTTTCAATACAAAAAAATAAACATTAAAAACTAAAATATTGACGCAAAACTATGAAGACATGGACAGGTAAATAGTGCCAAGCGACGAGGGTACAAAAGAGTCCGAGCGTCCGGGCGTCGGAAAGTGAACAGATGTCCGTAGAAAAAAAGAAACGACCAAACAGGAAAGTTTTGTGTTAAGTGAGCGAGGATTGGCTGTATTACTGATTGTTGAGATTTTTGGTTGTGTGAGCCGGAAAACGGAGAAAATTAGTTTTGCTAGCATTAGCCGAGACCAGTGGCCGAGTGGTAACGGTCCCGACTGACGAGTTGTAGGTTGCGGGTTCAAACTCAGCCAGGTGCATTACTTTGTGTAATTTATTTTATCAACACTGCTCCCAAAACGGTGAAGGAAAACATTGTGATTAAACTGGCATGTCCTAACATTAAGTCCGCCTTTGTACAATGTTTCATTAGTGCATAAAGTTTTAAATAAATAACAAAAAATTTCGAAAGTACATTCATTTATTCAAACATTCACCAACCCGCACTGGGCCCCCGTGGTAGATTACGGCCCATTTCTTAGGGAAATAGGCCTGAGTGTCAACAGAGGGAACATTAAAAACGCTGATAATGCTATGTTGTGCTAGCATTTGCCACATTAAGGAAGAAGAAGAGGAGATACCCCAGCCAGACGAGCAATGGGTAGGACCATCCGGTATAACCAAGCCCCAGTCGATGGCATATTTTGTTCCGCGCGAAAGAGATGTTAGCAAAACTGATGTCGAGGTCGATGCCTACTTTTTACGGGTTACGAGAATGTTTAAAAGAGATCTTGTATGGTGACGCGGGGCGTCGCGCGTTGCGTACAACGTGGCGTCTCGCAGCGAATTAGGTGTTTTTTAAATTTACTGAGAAGCGGCGCGTGCAGAGGCCCTTTAATGACGTTTTACAAAATTCACCCCAGTGATAAGGGAATAAATCGGGAGTACAAAATTTGTATGGAGAAATCTACTTTCGCGCGGGTGAAACCGCAGGCAGAAGCTAGTTTGTGCATAAAATGTTCTACATTATTCAACAACGGACGTTAAAACTAATACGGTAAATAGAAATTGATTTGAATGGTATTGCTCTCAAACGTCCGGATAGCTAAAAGCAGATCACAATCGGACATTGTCAAATAATTGACTAGCTCCATTTCCGACCGATGTTAATGTCAATTCAGAGTAGTGAATTAATAAACATGAGCCGAACACGTGATGATTAGCATTGTGGAATAGAGCTTCGTCTTTATGACATTAACGAATTGAAAGACCGAAGAACTTTCCTCTTAATCTATACTTCTAATAAATCTGTAGAAGTGAAAATTCTGTACATTGAAAATATCAAAAAAATAAATGGCCGACACCGAACCCAAAACATGATAAAAAAATTTTTTGTCTGTTTGTTTGTCTGTTTGTTCAGGCATCACGCAAAAACTACCGGTTCGATTACGATGAAACTTGGTATAATTATTTTTTAATATCCTGGGCACCACGCTGGGTACTTTTTATCCCGGACAAGTATATACATACAATAAAAAATAAACTTAATTTTGCGGTTCGAGCCCTAGACCCGATTACTGTACCAATCACAAATAATAAGTTAGTCGTAGGTTACGTAGCCCGCAGTGGAGTTCACTAAGGGGCGCTGCACACGGCTTAGATACTATAATATTTTATCTTAAGATACAATATCGCTCGCCATACAATTTAATGAACTATCACACACGACGAAGATAATAAATAATATTTCATATTTTCGTATCTCAAAAAACCTAATAAAACCATTTTCGACTTCTACGCGGACGAAGTCGCGGTCAAAAGCTAGTAATACATAAATGTGTGATTATTACACTAATATTATAAAGGCTACTTTGCGTAAAGACCACTAAGTTTTAATTAGTACAAATACTTAAAAGGCTTATTAGAAAAAGCGAAATACCACTTACTGATTAATTACGAAATCTCAGAAACTATAACACCCACAAACTTAAAATTTGGCAGGTAGGTTCCTTATAGGGTGTAGACATCCACTAAGAACGGATTTCCCGAAATTCACTCCCCAAGGGGATGAAACGGGGGTCCAAATTTTGTATGGAGAAACCGGCTTTCACGCGAGCGAAACCGCTGGCAGAAGCTAGTAAATAATATTAATAAACAGGAAAGTTATTAGCGTTTGTTTATGTCCCAAAATGTCACTCAATTTCCTGCCTGAACAATATTTCGCGCACTGAGGGTTCCGTACAAACTTACCTATGAAAGCAACACCCCTAGTCAAGTTGATAATCTGCAATCGTTAACGCTAGTCGAAAACTGATCAAATGTATGGGAATGACATTATCTCAACGTTATGTGATCAGAACAAACGAATTGAAAATTCGTAGCGAAGTTCACATCGTTCAAAATGATAGAATGAATTAAGTATTATCGTTTCTACAAAGATCAACGCTACATCCTACGTAATTAACGACATTACAGAACGAGCGGCCGACTCAGGCGCGTCAACATGGCTACCAAATTGTCGTTTTTTACAATTGCTAACACCGAGGCGTTACCGATTGGAGAACGGAATGTGACACGAAATGGTTGTAACTTGGCTAGGGAGCCAGTTCAATTCCCGAATTGAGTTACGAAGCTTTCTTCGAATCGCAAAAAAGGTTTTTTTTTAACGTAACAACAATTTTTTTTGTTTTCAGACTTTTCGACGGACGGACAACAAAGTGATCCTGATGAACAAAGGGTTCCGTTTTTTCCTTTTGAGGTACGGAACCCTAAAAATGAAAAGAATAAATACAGACAAAAGACCACAAAGGTGCTGCTTATTTCATAAGATTTTCTGGGTCAACGGGAAGTACTCTAGATTAAAAAAAAAATCAACTCGATAAGCCCACGCGTTGCCGAGATAAAAGGTCTTGACAGACAGACGGACGGACAAGAAGCGAACCCTTATAGGATGTGTTCGGTTTTTTCCTTTTCCTCAAAAGGAAAAAATACGGAACCCTAAAAATGGTAGAGAATGATGATAATAACCAGCTAACTGTTCGTTTCATCAATACGTTCAGCTAAGGTCTGTCAAGTACTTAAATATCCAATATCCATTATGTTGCCAATTCATTAAAATGACGCAATAAAATGCTTTGCAATTTCATTTGCTTTTTGCATTAAAATCTAAAGTTTTCCAATAAATGCAAAGAAAACGAACGAAGACTTAATGCTCAATGAAAATTAAAGGCTCTGTTACTTTTTTATTTTCTGCGATTCGATTTAGTATCAGCCCCCCTAGCCAAGTTACAACAGTTTCGTTTCGATTTTCTTTTCGTAGATCGCTTCGATTCGGCCACGCCTCCTATTCCTTTGTTCTGACCACGTGATTGAGCGTTGAGATGACGTCAGGATAAAGGAATTGGAGGCGTGGCCTACTCGAGGCGATCGACGAAAACAGAATCGAAACGGAACGGTTGTAACTTGGCTAGGGGAGCAGATATTAACAGGCGAAAACAATTAAACTTGCCTTCAAGTTTAATTGTGCAGCTCTACTCTAGGAACATAAAATCATATAGTCTGCCAGCGGCTTCGCCCATATGATAGTAAAAAAATATCCCAAAACATACTCCCGGTATGAAAAGTCCTATATGCTGATTCAAGACATGGTCTACTCATGTGCCAAATTTCATCCAAATCCATTCAGCCGTTCGAACGTGAAGAAGAAACAAACACACATAAATAGGCATAAACTCAAAAGTTGATTTGTGCGGTTTGAAAGCTGAACCTTTACAATATTACCAGCTGATGCCAGCGGCTTCGCCCGCGTGGTAGAAAGTGTTATCTCAAGAGAACATACTCCCGGGATGAAGCATATCCTATGAGCTATTCCTGGACATGGTGGAGCATACGGTAGAGGTGTGCCCCGCTTGGGTAGAGTACCGCCGTGTCCTCGTGAGGGCGATCGTCGGCAACGATCTCTCACCAAGTACCAAGCCGAGCCTGTACGAAGGCCCGGCTTGGTACAGGCCATGTTCCGAAGGGAGAAGGAGTAGCAGGCTGTCACTTCTAGCGGTGCTAGCAAAGGAGGAGGCCGTACGTGCACGAACGAGGGAGCGGCCCTCAGCCCAAGCCGCCGCCGCCGGGATCCCGATTCAAATTCGAATCGGGATCCAAGCTTGATCGATTAAATATCAATAAAAAAAAGAATGTTACATATTAATATTATTCTATTATTATAAGTGTGACACAGTTACACGAATATGAAATCCTACCTGATTCAATTCTAAGAAATTTCCAAAAGCAAGATCATAAGATTTTGTCGCACATTTATTGCAGTCTAAGTGACCAGTAATGGAAACTTACATTTCCACAATATGACAATACACCTAAAGATCTTTTATTTCAGTTTCATATCGAAAAGTTTCAACGTAAATTTTTTACGAGATTTAATTTAATCTATCTCTGCATATAATAAATCCGTAGAAGCTTTTAGTTGTGCGCGCATCACGTAAAATGTGCGAAATCTATGTAGATAACTTTTGTACATTAAAATTGTGTGTAACTTGATATATTATAAAGGCTTTGTTTCATCGCAATCTGTAGACTGTAAGGAAAAATATCCCAACTCTACATTTATTGACTGTTAGGCGGTATGAAGTTCGCCGGGTCAGCTAGTTTATAAAATTAGTACAAATTTTGTATTATTCACTGTTATTAGAATCCCATTTATTTATCTCAGGACCCTGAGGTGCTGGATTTTTGGAAGGCGTACGAGGGGCCGAAACCAACTCACAGAGGCCCTTTAGGCAATTTTAATGGAATGTTTTTTTATCGTTATTATTATTCAATCAATTTTCAATATTTTTGTCTTTATTGATTTATATCATGTTTTTGCGCAGCGCTGGAAGGCCTCCCACAAGGTAGACCGATGACCTGGTGAGGGTCGCGGGAATCCGATGGATGCGAGACGCACAGGACCGGTCAATTTGGCGACACTTGGGGGAGGTCTATGTCCAACAGTGGACGTCTTTCGGCTGAAATGTTGATGATGATGATGGTCATGTTATTGTGAATACTGTGGATTCCTGCAAGTGAAGGAGTACACCAACAAGATACTGGAACTATTAATTATAAGATACATATTGTGTACATGCATCCTTTATTAGAGATCGTAAATAATAAATAAAAACGTAATGTTGTTTCATGGATATTTGTTACAAAATACAACAAAGATTAAAGAATATCGGATAGGGTAAACGACAAGACAGGGGTATGAGAAAGAGCAGATGTAAACCGAATAAAAAATATTGATATAATAGACAACGTCGCATGATTGCATTGTGATTTTTCGATAAGATAGAAATCCGAAATATGGATATACTTACGGAATTTCAGCTAAAAGCTTTCACAGTACCGAACATGTCGAAATACATTTACATACTCTTCTGTAAATGAGCCATTATTTACGTATTTGTGAATCGTGCGTGCTGTTCAATAAACATTCAAATTTGTTTATTATTTGTTCATTGACAAGCATTAAAGGATCAGTTACACAGAAGCTTTTATCATCTTATGATTCCCTGTAATGAGGGGATCACCTTAACAGAAACATTCTGTTACAATTTTTTACGTAAGTATTTTTTTCTTTATTGGAAATTCTATCCAACGACAGCGGAAGCGCGCAATAAAGAGAGAAGATCGAATTATGAAGTAATTGATTGAAACAAAAGTAAGTATATAGCCACGCGTTAAAATAACAAATTTAGGGATTTTAATTAATAATAAATTAGATCTGTAGCCTGAAACCTTAATAGAAAAGTATGAAAACAACCCACAGACACAGGCGGTCGCCTCCCGGGGTGCCAGCGGCAGCATCCAAGCCTTGATATGAAAAATGACAACTTAAGGAAGTATGTTATATCTTCTGAACATATACGAATACGTACAGTTTTCTAATCAATATAAACAAGATCAAAAAGGTTTCTAATCTAGATGATAGTCTTTAAGAAATTGGTTCCAACGTAAGCTCTATTGGTAACAAAAAGACGAGTAATTCCATCTCAGCCATCTAAGCTGGTCGCGAAACATTTTATCTCTTTTACAATATTAATAATACCTTTCAGGTTTCCGTAGTTTGTTGTGAAGTGCTAATCCATATTGTTTGAAACCGGATCAAACGAAACATCCCCTTTTATTAGCCGACACGAAATGCCTGTCGAATCAAATTTCGTCATTCGCTCCCCCTCGGAAAAGTGGCGTTGTATTCAAAGGGTTATTTTTTGTGAACATTTTTTTTGGCTTTTTGGATTCTGTTAGTTCACTGGGAGTTTTAATACATTTAGTATCTAGGTATGACCTATCGATAGGTGAATCCTTTTGTTGATTTATCTTTGCTGAACTTTTAATAACAGTCGACTATAGAGTGTGTTTACATTGGGCGAACAAATTGAATATTGGTCGAGTTCCACTACCAGTTAAAGCTATGCGAGAGAGGTATATTCATTCTGTGCGTGTAGATTTACCGGTGAACCACTAAACTGTTTTTTGAATTGAATCGTTTTTACATACCGACCACTAAAATTATTTGAACATAACTAAAATTGAGAGCATCGACTGTGAAACTTTGTTCCTGTGTTTGCACCTTTTCTTTACATAAATGCAACTTGCAGAGTTGTTTAATCCTGCCTATAGACGATAAATGCTAATTCAACCCCAACTTTTGTAACAAACAGAAAAATTCGCTGCAAGAGCAGGAGGAAAGCCTTCTTGTGCAAATATTTAAAAAAGCTTGGAGCTTATAGTTTTCACATCAGCACATTCCGCTTAAGTTTTAATACTGTGGCCTTTGGATGCTGATGTAAAAGTATATCGAACCGGATTTTCAGACATTAAAAATTGCAAATCATATTGCAAACATCTATGTTTATAACGTACATCACGAAAAATATCAGACAATAACGGAAGAAAAAGGTACAGACTTTTGGATAAAAACCTTCCATTACTTGTAATTTAAATCTATTCATTCTCGGTGGTCTATCAAGCGGTATTTAAAAAAAGAACCTACGAAGAAAGAAAAGCGGCATTGTTTAAATTCTACCGTATTACAATACCAGGCTGCCAGACTAGACAATTAACATTGGCGCGCGCGCGAACTGACGAGCCGTTTGCAGACAACAACGTGCTGCTCTCTCGTAAGAATTCGAAGTGCTCCAAGCATTTATGAAGTCCTGGTACCTTGAAGTTAATCATGAATGAAACGCGTGCTCTCTTTTTGTGAATGCAGTTTGTTCGTTCAATATTGACTTTTCATGCATTTCGTAGGTGAGCTGTTGAGACGCAGCGTATGTTTGTTCCTGCAGCTAAATTCAAAGTTTTCAAATTTTAGAATTTTTCTGTTTACCTGTGGAAAGGCAAGGTGATTTTAAGAGCTTGAATGTTGTTGATGAGCCCTTAGTAGATAATATCACATTTTCCTTATCTAGCTAAATTACACTACTTAAATCAGTAGAAGCGTGTTTTGCACCGTCTCGTCAGTTGTACTTGGTTAATTTAGAGAATGTTTTCAATGAGTTTTTGTTATCTTATTCGCATAATATAAATGAAAACAGGCTCGTGGTCACGACAATTTAACAAATATCCTTCATGCTGCGGTCTTCTCGTCCGATTTTAATTTAGGTGTTTTCAAGTCCAGATTGAATAGGCTCCTAATAAACTAGTGCGCTTCACCATCCATGACTGCATCACTGATTACCATCAGGTGGGATTGCAGTCAAGCCCTGGTTATATAATTAAAAGAAAATGTCCCACTACTGCTTCCTTCAAGAAAAAATTTATACCTATACACCCTTAATTTTTAATTAGTACAAAAAATGAGGCTCTATCCGTATCCGTTACTAATCATATTTTTGTAGTCAAAAGTAAAAAAAAACGAAACCCCAAAATTGTCCACGATAATTTATCATAATTGGTAAATTCATAATAGAATCAATTATTCATAACAATTGCCACTTAAAAATACTACGCGCAGTGTTTTTCCATTGTTTTTCATTCATAATCAATAGCCTGTACAATATTTCCATATAAATTAAGTGTAATTTTGGGATAGAAACAAACGCTAATAACTTCGGTGTTTATGAATATTATTTATATAATAAGATCTTTTCTAATAGCCTCCCTTTAAGTATTTGTACTAATTAAAAACTAGTGGTGTATATTATATTCAACACAAACTAAGTAACTGCTTAAAAGCTAAGTAGAATTTGCGACGCCATAACGTGTCAGCGGGCATGTTAACAGCTCAGATAAGCCAGTCACGTCATTCATCAAGGTACAGTCACTGACATATAGGTCATCTGGTGAATTTTGCCTCACAATATGTGGGCTATGTTGGTTAACGTCGGTCCGTACGGGCAATATTTTTTCAGCAACAGAACTCTCACACAAATTCTGGAGCTATTTCGATTCTAATCTGTCAACGCTTTTTTAACAGGCAAAAGGCTTATCCATTGTGTTGTGAGTGGAATTTAAAAAATGGAATCATTGACTTGAGTCAGAGGAGGGTAGGTTAGGTCAGGTTAATCATATCGCTCACCTAGCAATATATTGGCACATCTACATTTTTCATATTTTACAGAAGGGATCTAGGATGTGTGTCTGTACGAGATTAGGATGGCTTTGAAGCAGCTAAAAAACAACAAGGCGTCGGGTGAGGACGGAATTACGGCTGAACTCCTGAAGGCGGGTGGAAAACTGGTCCTTAAGGCCCTTCAGAAGCTATTTGATTCTGTCATACTCGAAGGAAAAACGCCACAGGCGTGGAGCAGAGGCGTGGTGGTATTCTTCTTTAATAAGGGCGATAATGCCCTGCTTAGGAATTACAGGCCCATCTCGCTTCTGAGTCATGTCTACAAGCTGTTTTCCAGAGTCATCACGAATCGTCTTGCATGCAGGTTCGACGACTTCCAGCTTCCCGAACAAGCCGGATTTCGAAAAGCCTTCAGCACCGTGGACCACATACATACGCTGCGGCAGGTTATACAGAAGACTGAGGAGTATAATCAGCCTCTCTGCTTAGCGTTTGTGGACTACGAGAAAGTCTTTGATTCGATTGAGACTTGGGCTGTACTGCAGTCTCTCCAACGGTGCCAAATTGACTATCGGTACATCGAAGTGCTGAAGTGTTTGTACAAAAACGCCACTATGTCAGTCCGACTACAAGACCAGACTTCGAAACCTATCCTCTTGCAACGGGGCGTGAGGCAGGGAGACGTAATTTCTCCGAAACTGTTCACGGTAGCAATGGAGGATGTCTTCAAGGTTCTGGAGTGGAGAGGGCTAGGCATTAATGTCAATGGCGAGTACATCACTCACCTTCGGTTTGCCGACGACATAGTAGTCATGGCTGAGACTACGGAGGAGCTCAGTGCAATGCTTGGTGACTTCAGTAGAGCTTCCGAAAGAGTGGGACTTAGAATGAACAAGGACAAAACCAAAGTCATGGTAAACAGCCATGTAGCACCCACTCCTATCAAGATCGGGGACTCTACACTCGAAGTTGTGGACGACTACGTTTACCTGGGACAGACGGTCCAGTTGGGAAAGTCTAACTTCGAGAAAGAGATCAATCGTCGAATCCGACTGGGCTGGGCAGCGTTCGGGAAGCTGCGCGGTATCTTCTCGTCCAATATACCACAGTGTCTCAAGACGAAAGTCTATGACCAGTGCGTGTTGCCAGTAATGACATATGGCTCTGAAACGTGGTCGCTCACAGTGGGCCTCATCAGAAAATTCAAAGTCACCCAAAGGGCAATGGAAAGGGCTATGCTCGGAGTTTCCTTGCGTGATCGAATCAGGAATGAGGATATGCGCAGGAGAACCAAGGTCACCGACATAGCACGAAGAATCGCCAAACTTAAGTGGCAATGGGCAGGGCACATTGCTCGCAGAACGGATGGCCGTTGGGGCCGAAAGGTTCTGGAATGGCGACCACGTACCGGAAGACGTAGCGTTGGAAGGCCTCCTGCAAGGTGGACCGATGACCTGGTAACGGTTGCGGGAGTACGATGGATGCGAGACGCACAGGACCGTTCATTGTGGCGACACTTAGGGGAAGCCTATGTCCAGCAGTGGACGTCTTTCGGCTGAAATGATGGTCTAGGATCAAGGATTAGAAGTATTTAAAACGAAGTTTTGGGTTCATTTTATATTTTATATAAGAAATTGTGATGTTGGCTACTGATATATAGACCATAATAGATAGTCAAAGATAAAAATTATCCACTTTTAAACACTTAGGCCGTTAAAACACAATTTCGCATTTATTGCAGATGTGCCAATATTTTACCAGGTGAGCGATATGTTAAATTCATGTCGTCTTAAGCAACACATAATTTGATATTATAACCTATTGATATCATAGCGATATCTATGTGCTGGCATTCGAACTTATATAAAAAATCCTGTATTCAGTTATGTTTCGGCGACGGGAAATTTAGTTAAAAATTTATTTATTACAACATTAATTTAATTATAAAAATACAGGATATTTTGCTGATGGATGATGCAAGACTGAATATAATACAAAGAAAAATAATCATGCCCAATTTCCAGTCAATGCATAGAATTGCAATATGATGCATGCTGACGGAGTCTGCGTACTCAGCGTAAACAATGAACATCAGTTACGATGAGTTAACTATTGTGGTATCAGAGTTCTCTGCGCGATTAGAACATTTATACAATAGTCCAAAATCAACTATATGGCAATTGTTTCGACCAGACACAACACTTGTCTGGTCTGAGGATCTTGTCGAGACTTTACAACCTAATATTTACAACAGCGCGTAGTAATCCACGCGCTCCTCAAAGAGATGTCAGCAAACTGTAGGGGCCCAGCAGGGCCGATGCCCGCTAGCTAGGACCGCGGGGAATTTCTGAAAAGGAAACCCGTAGTCCTAGAACGCGAAGGGCAACTGTAGGACACAGGTGTGGTTTTAGTCAGTAAAAGACATGTCCTCACGCTCCGCCTAGAGCGGGAGAAGTCATTGGATGATTTCCAACCTTAAAAAAAAACTCCTATTATTTAGTTAACTAAACATGCTATATGGCAATATTTACCACCAACGTTCACTTTAAAGGATTAACTGAAAATTATTTGAGGCCTAAACGTTGAACTATGTTGACGGCGCGCTAGACACGTACCTAATTTTCCACTCCATTCTGAAATCACTACACAAAATAGTAGATGTTAACACCTAACAAAATTTTATCGCTACATTTACATATTAAATCAATTAAGTGTTCAACATTAATGATGCAAATTGGCAAATAAGCTATCGTTGGCCGCAACTCAGTTCATCCCGGGAGGCTGCTAAATAAATAGGTACCCTCTTAACATGCCGATCGTTTTCAATAGCTGCCGCAAACATTGGTGATCCCAGCCAACTAATGTTGGAGGCCTATTGTAGGATTGTGGCATGTACTGTCGGATTGCGTCTGTGGGCTAAAGCGTGGGAGGTCACGCGATCCTTTCCAGTACTTTTGGAGGAATTCCTTAAGGGTTTGCCACTAATTCTTATTACAGTCACTTTTAATACGAAGCAAGATACATGTTTTAGAAAATGATCTGCAAAATTCTTCTTATGTGTAGCGACATCTATGGCGCTAAAGAGGAACTAAAAACTTTTAAAACCTGCATCGCGCAATTAGAGTTCTCCGAGCGATTTGAACTTATCGGGCAGTTGCCTAGATCAGACTAAACATCCGTCTGGTCGGAGGATCCTGCCTTTTGAACTGAGGTTTGCGGTAATTCACACTCTGTTCCACATACCTTTAAATATGTATTTCTAGTAGATGGTGATCCTAAACCTTACTTTACCTACCTTGCTCTTGTTTTTGATTTGCATTCGAATAAAGCAGTTTTGAGTTACATTCGAATATAGCAGTGGATAGCCAACATGCCAATGGTTTTCAATATCTACAAACATTTGTAATACCGGGTGAACTGTTGTTGGGGGTTGAAATCTTAGCGTAGGATTTGAGGATCGCTTGTACGGAGCTATATACAAGCGGTGCACTCGATCTGTTTTCGAGAGAAAAGTAGAGCGATGTGTAAAGTGGTAATATTTGGTGTTAAGCGGGAATAGTGTTAAACATTAACTAGAACTAAGGAGCAAGGATCCTATTTTTAGGAAGAGTCCGCATTCACATCTCAGAACTCTCTCACATTCTCATCTCATCCACACTGCCAACAACGCCTCAAATATCCATAAATTTTTACAAGTTTTTGATAATGTGATAGGGGGAGACGCAAATGAAAGGCTTCTGATTGAATTATACTGTTATTATATTGTATGAAGCACTTTCTAATACATTTTATATATAAAATTACGTCTCATCTTTTATTGACCCTCCTCTAGCATATTGTTTTAACATCCATCACTCCATATCTATCAACCCTAAAATATATCTTGCCAGTTTGCAAGTTAGTAATATTAGTGTGGTATCCATGGTCGCCACAATATGTATGGTGACCGTAAAATGTAGCGATTTTGTGAACGTTTCTCAACTACAAAAATTGGTTTTAAGGTAACGTAATAAATCTCTACATATGTAGTATAAAACAAAGTCGTTATCCGCGTGTGTGTTTGATGTTTATTCTCTAACTTCTAAATCACGCAACAAGTATTACTAAAAAAGAGAGCAAAATTGGGAAGGTTTTTGTTCACTTATACACACACGTTCGAAGCTGGGGCAGGCCACTAGTGTTAAAATGTAGTAATAAGAACGAGTGAAAAAATAATGGATAAAGAAATTCGTTGGTTCTGCAGTTCCTGTACTAGCGAAGTTCCATCAATAATAATTACCCCTGCTGATACATACGAGAAATAAAATAAAAAAACTCAAATGGCATCTGTTTCTATGAAAAATTCAGATAGACACGATAATAATTATCTAAAATTGAAATCGTTAATTCTAAACGATGATGTGAATATGACATGCAAATACAAATCGATTGGTATTTATCAATATTATGAACATTTACGTATTTCTATTCAAACATTCATGTTATATTGATCAAGCAATTATACGGTGAAAATTAACAATGCAAATGGATGAATAAGCTATCACTGTATACCTTCCTAACCCATATCTATAGGTTAGGTAGGTACCGCAAAATAAACAATTTACAAAATAGAGGCTTTTTCCCTTTATAAAATTACTCACAAATTTTCAGATTGAAAGATAACATTCTCTGGGTATCTTGGAAAGTTTAAAAATATGCACGTTATTATACAGACGGTTTAGAATTGCGAAGATACTTTTAGCTAAGCGGGGCTTTCTTGGTTTTTCTTTTGTTTTTGGAGCGCAGTATCAATATTAGATTATGTGGCAGAATTTAGGTTTAGTGGCTTTAGAACGCCTGCTTAATGTTATCATAGACTTAAAAAAATAATGTTTCGGAGAATCAAATTTACCAACATCATCATCATTTCAGCCGAAAGACGTTCACTGTCAGCCATAGGCCTCGCCCAAGTGTCGCCATAACGACCGGTCCTGTGCGTTTCGCATTCATCGGATTCCCGCGACCCAAAACCCAAGCAAATTCATCAATATAGCCCGAAGAATCACCAAAATTAAGTGGCAGTGGGAAGGGTACATTATACTGAAGCTGTGAAAAATTCAAAGTTTAAGTTAACGAAAAAAAAGATACAACCGTGTATGTCGCAAAAAACGCATATTTCGACACTCTCAAGGGAATCAAAATTCATAGAGTACTTTCCGTTGACCTAGAATCCTGAAATTTGGTATAAAGCAAGGTTTTATAGCACAAATATAGAAATAAATATGAAAACAGTAAAGTTTTTGTTACGTCACAAAAAAATAACTTTTTGTGATTTGGAAAAATCTCCGATCACAATCGGGAATTGATCTATTAACATGCATACTCGTAGGTAAGTTTGGATGGAACCGTGTGAGAGTCCGTCTCACACTTGCCCAGTTTTTACTTATTATGGGCTTGTACTTAAACACTATCACACCTCATGGAAAGCGACGATGTAATCCACGATGGAGCACGCTTGCCTAAAAATAACCTATTCCCTCTTGAATTAAAGTTCCCCAGGTTGTAGCTATCAGGAACCACAGACTCCGCACCAATGTGCGTCTGGTAGTTTGATGATGGAACGGGCTTGGCAGAATTAGGTTATGCAATTCCGACGCACACTCCCCGAAATGCTACCGGTAGAAAACCGACAGGCTAGCAACTCGGCGGCGATGCTCAAGACGATGAAGCGCGAACTAGATAAGACCAACGCATACGTTGGCGGCATTTCTCGTAGCATGGGTCTAACGTAGCTCTACAAGTTGCTTCACAAAATGTATGGAGACCGACGCGCTCAGATTGGCGTGCGTGGCTCACGTGGGCCCAATATACTTCTACCTTCAAGCTTGGAGTATCTAAGGAAGGTTTATCGACGCTACAAAAAGTTTTCCCACATCTAATCATCATTAAAACAACAAACTTCTCTTTAGCACCTAGGCACTTACTTATAACTACAAACACAAACTTCAGCTGGGCCGTAGAACAATTCTTGTGGTCCACACAGGCGCCAAATATTACTGCTATTAATCAGATTCCGAGACGCTAAGAAGAATGGCTCACCAAATAAGTGTACGACCTCACTCGCCTATTTTGATGTTGTATAGTTATGTCTATATCTTCATTTTTTAGGGTTCCGTACGTCATAAAGAATACCCTTATAGAATCACTTTGTTGTCCGTTCGTCAGTCTTTCTGTCTCTCTGTCTGTCAAGACCCTTTATCTAGAGAACGCGTATAGGCATCGAGTTGAAATTTAAACTATATACTCAAGCCTGCGGTCCATTGAAATTTTGAAAATATCAAACTTCTGAGTTAACGAACAAAAAAGTTACGGCCGTTTATGTTGCAAAAGACGTATATTTCGACACTCTCGAGGAAATCAAAATTCATAGGGTACTTCCCGTTGACCCAGAATTCTGAAATTTTGCATAAAGCAAGGTTTTATAGCACAGGTATAGGAATAAATCTGAAAACTGCAAATTTGTTTTTACCCACTCCTATGTTTCTTCTTTGCCTTGCGTTCCAGGACCCCGGTTTTTTATTACAAATGTAAACCCATGCCCCCAGTAAGCTTCGGTCCTGCTGGGCCCCTACGGTTTACTGACATCGCTATGAGGTGGCATGTGGAACACTACGCGCCGTCGATGACTCGGGCTCGGTCCAGACGGTTACCTGGCGGCCGGACGGAGAGCTACACATTGCTTGCCGTCCGCAAACCCGCGGGCACGGGCAACAAGGCGCTCCATTCAGAGTAGGAGGAGCTATTTAGGCCTGTTAGGTTGCAAAAGCTTGGTGCCAGTTTCATGGGATTTAAACCTAATTAACGCAATGTGGTCGACACTGACTCTCTAACACCTTTAGGGAATACAAGCATTATGTTGTGCCAAGTAAAATTAAAAGTTACATAATTTACTGGCAGGTTTCATATCTAAAGGTCAAAAGTTAAGCTTCAGATTAAACCTGAAGCAGAACATGGAAGTCTACTCCGAATATCTGAAAAAGTAACACAAAGTACAGATTTTAAAAAACATTTCAGTGTTTCGGGGAAATGATTTTTATTGGACTGAAAATAAAGTTATTAAATTAAAGGAGGAAAATTGGTTCATATTGCTTTTTTTTTTTTTTTTTTTAATTATTGTTTTACTACTGGACAAAGGCCTGCCCCAAGTTTTTCCAGACATTCTCGTCCCGGTTTGAACCAGTCCCCGTGATACGCGTCTAAATCATCTCATGATATCTTTCTGGGCCGGGCTCGACGGCTCTTTCCGTCTGCCACTGAACCCAATAGGTGGAAACTCTTGCCCAGCGGTTACACCAACTCCATTCTACTTCTCTTGCTCTAGGGTGGGGTAAGAGGGGCACAGGCGCGCGTGAAACACTACGCGACGTCGACGCCTCGAGCTCTGTCATTACCGGACGGTGAGCTACCCATTGCTCTTCATCCGCAAGCCCGCGCCTACGGAAACCGGGGATTGCCCTACGATGTCCAGGGTGTGTTCTGTAGCGGCGGCACCGCCCAAGCGGGGTACTCAACATAATCCTTCATGGTCTCCCTTATGAAATGTCAGATTCTAGTTCGGGTTGGTCGCTTCCTATGGAGAAAGATCGGCAGGAACCTCTTATTTACAAGATTTTAAAACCGTCATAAAGCTCGCGCTTTGTCAGTACAATCTGCCTTACCCCAACCTGCAGCCTGATTGATGAAAATCCTTCATATCCCTACATAGGTACCCATTAGTTTCATATTCATATGCATTACATGTCGCTTCGGATACAGCTTAATCCAAAGGATAAAACGTGACGTCAGGTAAATGCATGTCCACACACATACATTTTGTATAGAAAGCCATGTTGAACCCAAACTTATACAGGACATTTTGTATAGAAAGCCATGCTGAACCCAAACTTATATAGGATGTCTCGAAAATTATAAAAGAGTGAAATTGAAATAGACTGAGAAACTCTGCAGATGTGATGGATAGCAATCGATATATTATTATATATCCATAATATTTGATAAATAAAAAAAAAACTTATTTGAGCTGCGGGATTGTTTGAAAAAGTTACACAGGTGAATTTTAGTCAGTAAAAGTCTGACAACCGCTCTCACCATATCCAGTGCTACAACTACTGTTCTTTCTATAACTATTTTTCTTTCTGGCCCCAGTAGGCTACGACCCTGCTGGACCCCTACGGTTTGCTGACATCTCCTTGAGGCGCATATGGAACAGTACGCGCCATCGATGACTTGGGTACGGTCCGGACGGTTACCGGACAGTCGGACGGCGAGCTCCGTACAGAACCAGTATACGGCAACCAACCAACCAACCAACATACGGCATAAAAAGAGCTAAGACTTATACATATAATTAATCTGTAGAAGTTTTTAGTTGTGCGCGCCTCCCGTAAAAGGTACGAAATCGATGTATATCCTTTATATATCAAAATTGTGTATAACTTGATATATTACTTAGGCTTTATGTCAGCGTAATAGGTTGACTATATCGAAAGATATGCTACATTCATTGACTGTTAGGTGGTACGAAGTTCGAGTTTGAAATCGGAAGTCTAATTTGTGAAATCGATGAAATAATACTAAATTAATAAAATTGATAGAAGTGTCTGGCGTTTGAATCTGGCATTATTTTTTGATAAGCAATTGGACCTGTTTGTGTTATTTTAGTATCAATATTCCCTTAATGTAATAGTTATTATCTCATTTTCATACACATGACCAGTACTTATTTCATAGGTGAATGCAGACGATTCTAAACAGACATTGAAATTTAATATTTATGTTGTAGTTCAATTGCAGAATTTTTCATTTCATGAAGCCGTCGGTAATTGCGTGAAATAGTGTCATTTTATGAAATATTTAATATTTTTCTTAGGTGCTGACCCTGAAGTTAAATTATGACCGTTGTTTTGTTATATATCCATATAACATGTTTGTGATGTTTTTTCGTATAGAGAGAAAGAGAGACAGAGAGAGCGCATTAATTTGCAATTAAATTAAATTATAGGCCATATTAAACTGCATTTTTTTTCTCATTTTTTTAAATCCTTTTGAAGGACGGTTTTGTAACTTGGGAGTTTGATTACTACAAATTGAAATTATTATAGTGCTACAAAACGTTGTATTTAGAACAAGGGTCTACATGTGTAGCCTTAGGTAATAAAATAAATTTCATACTATGTATGCACAAGTAGTTGCTGCATACAGTTCTGTATATTTAAGTAATGTGACACAAAAATAGGTGATATGTCATGCAAAAATAGGTGTGTGATTAATAAATTAAACTTTCAAAAAATCTCTGATGTAGTCGTAATACGATCGATTACTAGCTTAACATTTCGTAAAAAGCCGCCATTTCACGAAATTGCCGACAATTTCATGAAATGTTATTTTTTTGTCGTTGGTATAATATTATATCTATTTTATTCTTGACAAGTTACAATATACCTAAATCTCTATCCATCTGAATATTTATCATCATAACTTGCAACAATAACACAGTGAATCACACGTAGTTATGTATGAATACGATACAATAAATTGATATCAATTATTACGCTATTGTTACCACAAACGTGCTTAACTAATGATAAAATGTAACGTCGTAGGTCGACGGTCTCCAGTACCGATTTGACGCCGAGCCACGGCGAACGTGTCATACAGTATGTGGCATATAATTTTTGTATTACTATTTACTTTCGCAAAATGTGACGACAATTACAACGAGAGACGAAGGAAGTTAGTTGAGCAAGAATTACGGTCAGCTCTTGGAGGGAATACTACGCTCAATGATAAAGAAAACGCGGTGAACAATTGTTTGATGCAATATAAGTTCAACGAGCTTGACTATGGATTTGACCACCCGAATGAATTTAATTTTTCGCATCACTACTTCAGTTACAAAAATCAGATTCAGAAGTCCAAAGTTTACAAGATCATCAAGAGCATGCCCAAAGGAGCCGTACTTCATATTCACGACATGGCAATCATGGGAGCGGACTATCTTCTGAACATCACCTACATGGAGCATCTTTATGTGTGTTTTGATAAACCTGTTAGGTTTCGTTTTTCAAATAATGTTCCTAACGTCACGTGTGGTGTCCAGTGGCAACTCATGAGTGAAGCTAGAAGCGCTGTTGACAATGTAACCGAATTCGACGCACAACTCCGGAAACTTTTCACCCTGGTTTGTGATAACCCTGATACAGTTTACCCTTCTATCAAAGAAACTTGGATCAGATTTATGCAATATTTCAACTCTGCGCACGGTCTACTGACTTACAGACCAAACTGGGAACAGTATTTCTACGATGCCCTCACATATTTCAAAAATGACAATGTCATGTATGTGGAAGTGAGGAGTATTTTGCCCACTCTTTATGAGTTAGATGGCTCTGAGTATGATACGATGATAACAGCAAAAGCTTACAGAAAAGTCATAAACAGATTCAAGAAAGATCATCCGGATTTTATTGGAGCTAAATTTATATATGCTCCGTCAAGAAAAGTGGACAGAAATACATTAGCCCAGTATATAGAAACTGCAAGACGGATTAAAAAAGAAATGCCTGAACTCTTCGCAGGATTTGACTTAGTCGGTCAAGAAGATGCAGGGAATCCACTAATAGAATTCGTACCACAGTTACTTGAAGCAAAAGATCTAAATTTCTTCTTCCACGCTGGTGAAACCAACTGGTTTGGAACTCTTACAGATGAAAACTTAGTAGATGCTATACTATTAGGAACTAAGCGCATTGGTCATGGGTACGCGCTTGCTAAACACCCCGTGCTTATACAAGAAGTGATCGAAAAGGACATAGGAGTGGAAGTGAATGTTCTATCTAATGCTGTGTTATCTCTCGTCAGGGATGTCCGGAATCATCCTTTGAATATTTTCTTGAGTTTGAATTTGCCTGTTGTCTTGTCAAGTGATGACCCAGGTGCTTGGGGAGCCGATCCATTGTCTGATGACTTTTACGTTGCTTTTGTAGGGGTAACAAGTAAACTGCAAGATTTGAAGCTCTTAAAAACTTTGGCTCTCAATTCTCTAAAATACAGTGCATTGGAACCGGAGGATAAAGCGCGAGCACTCCTAGTGTTTAATAGTCGGTGGAATGATTTTATTGATCAATTTGACTGTAGTTCATATTAGAAAGTGCACGGTTATGTTCAGAAGTAATGTTTTAAAGTACAAATTTTGGGTCGTGTGGCTCTTTGGACCGGGACCGTGGTCCAAACTTTTGCCTGGTATAGTGGAGAGTAAACAAAGAAAAATATTACAAAATATGTATTATGAGATTATAATTTACAATTAAAGAAATATAACTAGATATATATTGTTTTTTTTTTTTAATTTCTTCTGCAACATTATTTTCTTCACTAACTTTCTATATTACTCTTACTGCCTGGCTCTTATTTCTACTAAAACATGTTTCTTAGCTTTCGCATAATAAATAAAGTTGTTAGCTCTTTGTTAAGATTAGACAGTTACCATCAACATTATATCCTCCCCACTGTAAAGATTTCTATTCATACTCCTTCACTGCGCAAGTACTCGTACGCAGTACGATTGTGGAACTCATTACCACCTGACTTTAGGGACTGCCAAACTCTTGCAGTTTTTAAAAGAAGAGTGAAAGAACACTATCTTTCCATTTCATTATAGTTACATATAAATATGTATTATTATATATCTTAATGACATGTCGCGCTTTTGGACAGAGCAGGACGGTGTGTGAGACTTTTACTGACTAAAAACCCACTCTTGTTCCTTCTTTGCCTTCGTTCCAGGGCCCAGGATTCTACTTTCACACTACCCGTGGCCCCAGTAGGCTTCGACCCTGCTGGGCCCCTACGGTTTGCTGATATCTCCTTGAAGCGCGCATGGGACAGTACACACCGTCGACGACTTGGGCTCGTTCCGGACGGTTACCGGACCGTCGGACGGATATAGATTTTTAATAATAATATTAAAACTTATTTAAATACTTACAAATATAATTTAGTTTGTATTATTGTGATATTTATTTTACTATTATGTATGTACATATATAAGTACTAGCTTCTACCAGCGGCTTTGCGCGCGTGATATTAGAACATTACTAGGGAACATCCTTCGGGGATAAAAAGTGTAGTATCCTATATACTAGTCCCTCTTTACCGTGCGGAGGACACGATGGAGCATATGGTGTATGTGAAGTCCTGTGGGGGTGATCGAGGTGGCCGCACGGGTGAGGGAACGGACGTTCTCACCTCTCAGCCACTGGAACCCCGATTTCCAGCCACCGCAGCCCGAGTCGTCAACCTCACGTAGCGTTCCACGCGTAACTCAAAGAGCAATGTCAGCAAAACCGGAGGGGCACAGCAGGGCCGAAGTTTACTAAGACCATTGGTCGACTTATCGAAAGGGTTACCCGTGGTACTGGGAAGCAAAATGCAACTGAAGGAACACAGGAGTGGTTTTAGTCACTAAAAGTCTGACACGCCTTGGCGTTTCGCCCTAGCGAGGAAGAAGTCATTGGATAATTTTTCACTTTAAAAAATCAAAAATCAATCATAAATTCAAGTAAGTTGCAAGAACATTTTTAAGTCAAGTGAAAGTGAAGTGAAGTTGGTAATTGTTATAAATCTTTTCATTACGACTTTATCTTGGCAGTTATTTTTCATTGTCGTCAAGCGTTTATGCCGCGTATACCTTACCTAAAGGGATAAGTGCATAATCATAAGCATAATCAGCCTTTTAATGTTCCCACTGCTGGGACTCAGGCCTCCTCTCTAGGAGAGAGAATGGGTCGTAAACCACCACGCGGGCCCAGTGCGGGTTGGTGAATATCACATGTCTTCGAATTTTTTGGTTCTAGGACATGCCGGTTTCCTTACGATGTTTTCTTTTACCGTTTTGAGAGCAGTGGTGATGAAATAAATTACACAAAGTACTTAATGCGCCTGGCTGTGTTTGAACCCGCGACCTCGAACCATCGCGAAACTCGTAAGTCGGGGCAGTTACCACTTGGCCACCACTGCTCGCTTGGCCACCACTGCTCAGGGAGGGATAAGTGTCATTTAGTTATTAATTACCGTTTTGTATTTTCTGAAGATCATACTGACAATTTTCTTGTAATGTGCCCATAAGATGTCATAATAAATAAATAAATTATTATCATAACGATTGCTCATGTATTTTCAAAGTGTACAATTGTATCAACAATTTACAACCAAGCAATATTATTATGTAGTTTATTTAAATTGCTGTACATTGTGTAACAATATAATATAAATAATATATAAACAAACACGGAGACATGCGTATTTATCGTTATCATCATTATTTTCATTTTTTTTTTGCCACTGCTCACGGCCATTAGGGCCGTACCTCACTGGGACGCCATGGCGGTGTATCCAGGTTATGGCAAAAAATTGTATGGCTGACTGCGTGACTAACAGTGGTCAGGTGAGGTACACACCACAGAACTGCAAGCGTTTTCTTGGCTGTATGAACTGGCAGCACCACCATGCATCCCAATGAGGCACGGGCCTTAGGGCCGTCCTATTCAATTGTAGCGCAGAATATTTTTTTTCTATTCTTCTGTTTCTTCTTTACTGTCTGCATTTTTAGTTTAGTAGCCTCATGATTAGCATGAGGTCTTGGGTTCGCTCCCTAATCCGGCAAAGCATACATGAGTTTTCCCATCTGAAGGTTTTTAGTAGAGTCAGGGTTTATATCCAGCAGTGGGTTATATAGGAGGTAGTGATGATGATGACGTAGTAAGATGAGCCGCGTAGAGTCTGTGGCAAAATGTCCTATCAGTGGAAAGTCCCGTCGAAGTAAAGTCTTGTCGGTGTTCAGTCTGTCGGCGTAATGTCTATCGGCGCTTAGTCGTACACTCGTAATAGGCTCTGGCTACGAGTGAGTGTCAAACTTTTGTTGGCTTAAACCTACCTGTGTTCCTTCAGCTTCTCTTCGTGTTCTAGGACTGCGGTGACTCTTTTGAACAATACTGTAGCCCGCAGGACTCTTTCTAACCCTACAGGTAATACTTAAAGGCGTGATCGTCCATCTCAGTATGTTCTAGTCTTATCCAGACTTGTTTGGTAAGTCAATCCATCCAAACATTGCTTTAGATTTACCCAGCTCTTATATCAATTCAGAACCACAGATACCTACTGAAAAGTTCAATCATATTTTATACAATCTATCCAAATATTTCTGTGGACTTCCCCAGCTCTTTTATCAATCCAGAACCAGATACCTACTGGAAACTCACATTTCTTACGACTGTATTAATACGTTCAAATGTTTCTGTGGACTTCCCCTACTATTCAGAACCTACTACGATGCTTGTATATATATACTTTACTCAGCTGTTAGGTACTATGAAGGTTATATTTTATTAATAAAACGCGTTAATCGATGACCATGTTGGATTTCCTAGAGCACTACTTTATCATTCTATAAATAAAACCAAATTAAACCCGCCTGACAGCTTGACAACTATCCTAAACTTTATCAGACTTAAAAATAATTCAATTCTTTTTTAATCTAATTCAAAAACCTATTCTGTATTATTTTGCATAATCTTTAAAAAGTATAATTGCCTGCCAGACCACAAGTTTTCTAGCTGAGCTATTTTTATGTGACCTTTTTCAATATTACAGTAGCTACATAAAGGGCACAAATATTTACAATAAGTCTGTAGATTGCTGATACGGTTTTCCTTATAATATCTTTATTATAATTAATACAGTTACAATAAAATTAAAAATGTTTTTCCTTGTTGGTATATTGTTTTGTGCTAGAAAAATATATTAATTTAGTTCGTCACAAACTGTTTGTTACAAAGATCTATCTAAAAGCTTTGTTGATATTTCAAGTGCCCTAAGAACTGGCTTGACTTTGGACAGAGAATAAGCAGAGCCCGTGGCAATGCCACCAGTTTTTCGGGCACTTTACCAGTCGACAGCGATGTTGGACAGGAGTTGAACATGTTGCTTGGAAGTTTCTGATTTCCGGCTACCATAGGCGCGGGCTTGCGGATGGCGAGTGTTGGGTAGCTCGCCGTCCGAACGTCCGGTAACCGTCCGGACCGAGCCGAAGTCGCTGACGGCGCATACTGTTCTACGCGCGCCTCAAGGAGATGTCAGCAACTGTAGGGGCACAACCGGGTCGAAGCCTACTGGGGTCAAGGGTCTGATTCTGAGAGGAAGACTCGGCCCTGGTACGAAAGGCAACGAAGGAACAGGAGTGGGTTTTTAGTCAGTAAAAGTCTGATACTATCTCCCGCTCCGCTCAAGAGGAACGTTATAAGATGATTTACCCACCGAAAAAAAAAAATGCGCTATTTCTTTTGCTCAGCTAAAATGATAAAACTAATCTTCAATTTAATTTTGAATACAATTGTTTTAATTTCATTTTACTTTTAGAATCCGAAAAATAATCGAAGCTATTCTAACCTACATGTTATATAAAGAGTTAGGAGTGTACATGTAGATGGAGGGAGATGGAGGTCAAAGAAAATATTGATGGGTTGTCAGGAGTGATATGAAAGGAAAGGAAGTCAGTGATAGCGTGACTGTTTACGCTGGCCCTAAGTAACATGGGGTAAGTAACAAGACCAGGAAGATGATGAATAAGTATCTACAGTTAAGCGAGAGTTAACTAACTGATCTGATGCGTCTTTGTTCGAGAAGTTACATTTGTTCTGCAGGAAGACAATGAATGCTTGATAAACTACTCAAATTATCATTGACATGCGTCATCACAGTTGAAACGCCCACAAAACAAAACAATTCATATTTCATTGAATTGTAAAATACGATCGTGAAGTTCATACTTTGTTTGACACGATGAGTCATTAACCAAAGTATCGCATTCAATTAGCATCTTTGTTGCTAATGACGAACAGTTAGGTTGTAACTTTTATGAAACAATGAATAGGTAATCCAATCATGGCTATAGAAGTGTTCAAAGAGTTACCATGACCCTTGAACGCAACAGCCAACTGAAGAAACATAGGTGGGTTAAGTCTGGAAAAGTCTGATACTCCCTCTCGGCTCTCGCTCCATTCTAAGCGGGAATAGTTATTCGATATAATTTCCACCCGATAAGGTAATCCGATCATGTATTTTACCTTATTTAAAACGTATAGGACGAGATATGAGACGCTCAGCACCGGTCTTTATAGTGACACTTGGGGGAAACCTACGTCCAATGGTGGACGTCTTTCGGCTGAAATGATGATGATGATGAAAATATACAGTCAGTCAACAAAAAAAATAAAATAATAATAATATGTATGTTCATCAGTATAAACATACATATTATTATATATATTTCTAAATACATACATATTATAGATAAATTCTCCCAGACACAGAACAAACGATGAAAGTCTTTTCAACATCAATTTTTGAACTTAGTATGGAGTTTATTTACTACATACCAAACATATTATCAAAAACTTAACAAATTATATTATATTTAAAATAAACACTCCAAACTGAATATATCAAAATACTCCCGCATCGCTAGGAATCGACGGAAAGTGTGCCAAAAAGACTGGCGGTATTGCCACGTTGTCTGACAATGCTTAATCTCTGAGGCCTGAGGTAAAACCCAGCCCTTGGGTCACACAAAGTGTCAACTAGGCATTTGGACAAGTCTTTAAATAGTGTATGAGCACTCGGACCCGAGGGTTTCAACCCCAAACGGCTCGAAAATGTAACTGCCAAACGATGTTGTTATATAAGATTAGGCAATAGATATAAAGCAGTAAATAAAGATTTTATTTTACTTATGTTATTTTTATTTAAGGTCGGAAATCATCCAATGACATCTCCCGCCCTGGGCAGAGCGGAAGGGAGTGTCAGATTTTTACTGACTAAAACCCACTCCTTCCTTCCTTTCTTCCTTCCTTGCTTCTTTGTTCCTTCTTTGCTTTCGTTCCAGGGCCCTGGGGTTCTCTTTCGCATCACCCATGGCCCCAGAAGGCTTCGACCATGCTGGGCCCTTACGGTTGCCGACACCTCCTTGAGGCACGCGTGGAACAATACGCGAGTTATTTAATAGTAGCTGCAGACTGTTTTATTGTGCAACTAAAGTAGTAGATAGGTAGTCGTCAAACGCGAGTCCATCAATAATAAAAAATAAAAAACTAAAGACCTGACTCAGCTTCACACGGATGATACAAATCTTTGAAGTATCGGTTTACCACTATTATAATATTATTATGCATGTATCACATATTTAAACCTTCCTCACGAATCACTCTGTCAATTGGTGAAAACCGCATGAAAATATATACAGCAGTTTTTGAGTTTATCGCGAATAGACAGACAGATCAAAACTTGAATCTTATCCAGACGGGTGTTGGGTCTGGTTTGGGCTACTGCCCGATATTTGATTTCGAGCTGTTGTATATGTTCTAATCACGTGGAGAAATTTGGTACCGCGATGCAGGATTTTGAATAATAAAAATAATAAATAATAAAATTTATTTATTTTTTTCCACTCCTTCTCTGTATGTATCTTCATACAGCAAAATTTATTTAAAAAATATTTTTTTGGTAGGGAGACAAGAGCCCATACTAAGAAAATTTGTATTATGGGTCTCCTGGCCACCGTTACCCAGACGCATTAAAGAACGGATCGAAAAAAAATACACATAAGTGTGATTGAGACAGATTAAAAACTTAAAATGAAGGGAGTGTGCTAGTTAGTGTGTAAATGTGTGTGTGTTTATGTATGTTCAAGTACGTGTGTTCGTTTATTAAGCAGTCTTTCTGTCTCCTAGTTCCTAAGCCTAAGGAGCCATTCGATGATCTTCCCCTTATGTTAGTTCCTTTGACGTGAAATACATGTCACTGCAAGTAGCTACATAAACCCGATAATACAATATAAGCAACATGATACCCCTTCATAACACGAGCCCCTTGGTAACACTGGTATCAGATTTCCTGGCTTCTGACTATCAATAACGAAAGTCAAAGATCCATAAATGATAGCCAGGACCAATGTCTTAACGTGATTTTCGAGGCACGGAGCAATCTTGAGATGTTCAGAGGGTCACCCTTTCACAAAGAGACCTCGGCAAGTGTTGCTTAACCTTGGCGACCGACCACAAGCTGCTCCTATAACCTTGTACTATTATCATCATCATTTCAGCCGAATGACGTTCACCACTGCTGGACAAAGGGCAAGCCCAAGTGTTGCCACAGCGAACGGTCCTGTGCGTCTCGCATCCATCTGATCCCCGCGACTCTCACCAGGTTATCGGTCACCCTCGTGAGAGACCTACCAACGCTGCGCCTTTCGGTGCGCAGTCGCCACTCCAGAACCTTTCAGCCCTATCGACCATCTGTTCTACGAGCACGGTCATGGAAATGGGTCATCAAGTAATTTTTTTTTTGTTGTTGATAGATTCGCCCCTGAATGTTATCTCACCTGATGCGACGATGCGGCCGACAATGGAGTGCGCTTACCTAGAAGTAACCTATTCACTCTTGACTAAAAGATCCCCAGGTTGTACCCAATAGGAAACATAGACTCCCGCAGGGAATTTCACTCCTCAGTTGTACTCACAATGAATGTGTTCCCAAAACATTTTGTGCGTATAGGGGGGATGTCCACCACGTACCGGTGGCGCATCGCCGTACACCTGGTGGTCCAATGATTGAACGGGCTCGGCGGAATCAGGCTATACAATTCCGACTCACACTCCCCGAAATGCAACCGGTAGAAAACCGACAAGCTCGCTCAAGACTTTGAAGCCCCGCCTTTATTTACTTTAAATGTCAAATAATCATTACAAAAGTTTCACTCGAACTTGTCGAACGGTCTCATGGAATTTTCGATCGAACGAGCACACCCACATATTGGCTTTGAGGAATCAATTAAAGTTTTCATCAGAATTTGGAAACTAATTTTCGGTTTAACAGAGTCAGCCGTTCGGCCGGCCAGGTAACTTCGTGACACCGACCAAGCCAAACTATAGTTTAATTAGTATCGACACTTTTTAATTGAACCTGCTCGATAGAATTTAGGTTACTGCGACAGTTTTGTAATAACCAAACTTTCGTTCCTGTTTCAGACATGTTTCAATTGAAATATTTAGAGTTAGTTTGCTAGTAACGTGTGCCCGTGTATTGCTATGTCTCATTTTAACTTTCAATATTGTTTAAAATTTCCATGTACTAAACTCGTTTTAGTTAACGTTATACATATTGGTATAACCCTTTACATTTACCAACCATATTATTTTTTTGTATCACGGGTGTGTTTACAAATATATTAACTGGCCATATATGTTGTTAACACAGGTCTTAAAATTGATCACTTCATGTTTTGGCCAACTAAAACTGGTAGCCAAGTTACAATCGCATAGTTCGCGCCGAACGTCTCCAGTAGGCCACGCCTCTGATTCCTTTGTTGTGAATTGTGTCACTTGGCTAGGGGGGCAGATCGTTTAAACGTTAACATTTGATGATATGTCAATTCTTATTTAAAAATTCAAACTGTTTCAAATGTGTCAAATTAGGTTGGTTCTAGAAAGTATGATCAATTTGAGAAACTAACAACGAAAGATAAGGTTTTTTGGGATAGGAAATCATCAATGTCCTCGACTGAACACTGTGCCCCAAAACACAAGCGATAGCTTAGTTTGGGAACCAGCATCTGCAACTTCTGCTAGGAGCAATGGTGACCCAGTGGTAACGGCCTCGACTTACGAGTTGTTCATTCATCACCACTGCTCTCAAAACGGTGGAGGAAAACATTGTGAAAAACCGGCCTATCCTAGAACCAAAAATTCGAAGAAATGTGACGTCCACAAACCCGCACTGGGCCCGCGAGGTTGTTTAAGGCCCATTCCCTCTCCTAGGCTGATTACGATATGCAATTATCATCAAATAACTTCTCCCGCTCTAGGTGTTGCGATCGAGAGAGTCAGACTTTTGCTGACTAAAACCCGTGTAAAGGGTACTTGTTGGAAACAAGTACCCCTTGCGTTCCATGGCCGTGGTAACTCTTCCGAAAATCCGGTCAGCTTTGGCGTCTAGCTAAAGTCTAGCTCTACTATTTTTGATGGGGATCAGACTATTTTACGTTCTATAAAATTTTATAGAAGCTTATTTTCTTCTCATTTGATATCTAAGTAGATTGCCAGGTAATATTACGATGACACTCTAAATATCAATAGTAGTATCTGCAACTAACAAATGCTTCGAACTTTAAAAATACAGGCGAATTTCAGTATATTCGGAAACCTAGTTTTTCCAAACCAATACTAAACTTTCAGGTTAAATAAAAATACATACGCAAAAGTAATTTAAGTTTCCCCAGCACTGGGAACAACTAACATAATTCATGAAAGATCTTGGAACGAACTGAAACACTGTATTTACTATTCAATTTCATTTTATCCGAATATTTGACGCGAGTCTGCAAACTTTGATTTCGATTTATTGAATCGGAAAGTGCGGAACTGATGTTCGTTATCATAGAACAAAGCAAAGATACAAATGTTCCCGCGAACTCTGAAACACAGTACTAAATTAACTTCTCAATAGCAGGTCAAGCAGGTCTCATATTTCGCTTGTTTTGTTTCAATTAAAATCGCGCAGTAGTTCGTTGAGGCTAACAAATAATTATGAACTTCCTCGTCTGCAGCAATGAGAAAACTTTTGCTCTTTCAACTTCAAAATTATTTGTCACGCTTTATTATTAACATGCGACAATGTTTCGCATAATTTAAAATGTCTGATGGGAAATTAACCTTTTTCCTGAAAAGCGTCGAACAACAATTTCGGTGTAAAAATTATATCGTTTCACAAAAATGGCAACTGCTGCTTATTTTGTCGAAAATTCGCACAAAAGTTAAAACGTTTGAATAGCCGTTCTTTTTGCTTACTTTGAAGTTCGTTTTTAATATAAAAAGAAATTCTTTATTCGGAATCCTATATTTCGTTTGTTCGTGAATATTATTTTCAGATTTATACAATAAAGTTTTCTTTGAATAAATGCTTATACAGTAAGAAATCTCATTTTTAAATCATAATGAACTACGAGAGACTATGAAGATGGAATCAGTCTGATATTCAATTATGCCGAACGCAATTTCAGTTTATCGTGAAATTCGAGGAACAACATTTGATACAGGGTAGGGATAAATCAAATAGTGTCCACAAAGCCCAAATAGATTGACAAACTAAAGTTCATTGATTCGTCAAACGTCAAGAAGATATGGAGCATTGATAGTGTAACGGAACCCTTTAGAAATCATACAGAAAGAGACTAGCGACAGTGGGGGAGGGGATGTAGGGTAGTGGTGACTATTGTTAGGCATTACGGTCGCCACTCACGGAAACACTTGTCAGTGTGGCAAGACAGGCTGGGCTGATAAATGTGTATAATACCTTACACCTTACTGCTCCAGATATAACGTACCTGCACTTTTGTTTGTTGATAGACGTGACCGCCATCTTTGCTTGGGTTTCCTAACTAACTTTAAAATGGGGACGTGTTATTGACATGTCTTTTATATATTCTGTGGTCTGTGCTGTCATAGTTTCGTGACGAAGGTTTTAGGTTCGTCATGCCCGTGTCGGCTTTTGTAGCGCGTTAGTACACGGAGTTTTGGTGGAACTTTAAGGTGTGAGGTAAAGTTTGTAGTAATCGTTTGTGTTGATTTGGTTCTAAAATTAAAAAAAATTACTGGAGTTAGATTAGCAAAGCTGGTGTTTCTAGTTGCAAAATAGTCCATATGTCTATACTTTTCCCAACTGTGTAGGTGTTTGCGTGTAGTTGAATATCAGTTTTTATTTTAACAAGATCTACTCTAATAATTTGAAATACTTTTTTTAAAGGTTGTCTGGTAGATATCGCTGATAGCGATAAGACCGTCATTGTACCCATAGGTTAAGTTAGTTTAAAAGTTTTGTTACTATTTTGGTGTACAATAAAGTTTTATTCTATTTTATTATATTTTCTAGGTTCCGTACCTAGAAAATAGAATGAAACAAAACAGTGTCATCAACTGTTTAGCCACTTTTCTAAAGAATTTTATGTGAGAGGATAGCCAATTTATACAACTGTCTGTACGAAATAGCAAAAAATAAAAATAATTTTTGCATAAATCGATAAATACGTCGCGGCACCAGAATAATTTATATATATAAAAGGAGAAACTGATTGACTAACATATGAATGCACAGCCGAAACTACTGGAATTAGGAACGTGAAATACACAAGGTTTCCTTTTATGACGAAGTTGAGCAATAAGAAGGGATATTTGGAAATTCAACTTTTGGTAGTGAAACGGGTTTTCAAAGTTTGTATGGAGAAAATTTGGGCAAGTGCGAGTCGGACTCGCACACTGAGGGTTCCGTACAAAATTACCCACGAAAACAGTTCAATTCTCGAGTTGAGTCACGAAGATTTTTCTTAAACGAGACCTATGAGTTTTGATTCCCTTCAGAGTGTCGAAATACATGTTTTTTGCGACATAAACGGTCGTATCTTTTAGACGGACGGACATCAAAGTAATCCTATAAGGGTTTCGTTTTTTATTTTTGAGGTATGGAATCCTAAAAAACAGAAAGTTAATTTAGAAATAAGTAAAAACGTCTGTTGACGACACCGACGACGGCGAAGTAGAGATTGAATAAAAGGATTTGTTAAATTAATTATCAAAAACAGAGTTTGCAGAAAACAGAAAAAAAAATTGTTGACAATTCAATTGTCATTGCTTGAACGATGCTTTTTTGTAAGGTTTTCAAATAGTTTATGTCGGTTCGGTAAATAATACCCACGTAGAAGCTTAGATCTATTGAGTTCCTAGCAAAGGTATATTTTACGAAGGCTCCAGTGATCCCCATGGGACGCTATGGGGAAGCCCATTCTTATTTCTTAGTGGACCGCAAAGCAATATACATGATGCTTTCTAACCTCGTGTAATTTGTTATAGTCACAAGAGGAAAATGTGTTATTTATTGTAGTGTTAATGGAGTGCTAGTAACTCACTTTATTTTCGCAAGACGATAAAAAGGAAAGATTTGTATTGTTCTATAGAAATGTACCAAGTTAAATTTTGATATAGCCATAGCTATGATTAAAGCAGATGACAAATAATGACTTTTTGTGAGAAAAGTTTAACTTTTGCCAACCACAGATTTACAGTTTTGAGATTTATTCCTATAATTGTGCTGTAAGACCTTGCTTTATGCCAAATTTCAGGATTCTGGGTCAACAGGAAGTACTCCATGGATTTTGATTTCCTCGAGAGTGTCGAAATGTATGTTGTTTGCCACATAAACCGAGGTATCTTTTTCCTCGTAATTTACAAGTTTGTTTTTTACACAGCTTCAAGAGTCCGCAGACTTGAATATATGGTTGTAATTTCAACTCGATACCTCCACGCGTTCCCGAGATAAAGGGTCTTGACTGACAGACAGACAGACGGACAACAAAGTGATCCTATAAGGGTTCCGTTTTTTCCTTTTGAGGTACGGAATCCTAAAAAAATAAGTGTTTTGGTTGCCACCATGATGGTGGAACATAATGTTGCTATTAAAATTAACTTTGACGGGAATTGTCACATAGCTCTTGGTGCAACCCACTCTTAGTTATAAAATAAAACAAATATGTTACCGGTTTTAAAATAGCGTAACAAAATATTGGGTAAATCATAATGATAAAATATTTATTTTGTAAATAGGTTTTTAAAAAACACTTTTACACTGAGGCCGGTGTTTTCAAGCTGACTACCCTAAGAAGAAACACCGAAATAAAATCAGGGGTCAAAGTCTGTTTTAAAGTCCATACAATAAACATGTAATGGTGAAATCATATGAGAATCATGCTGATTGGTGGCTGAGATGGTCTTTTGAGGAAACAACCACACAGATTTGAGTGGACCTGTTCACTCAGTGCAAGCATTTGTCAATATTCGTGTAGCTCAACTCAGGACTACTAAACAGCCAAACGACTTGAACAATATCAAAAAAAGACATTTGGGTAGATCTTATAAAATACTCTCTCTGCGAAGTAGTAATGTTTGGCCGCACGTGCAAGGGAACGGCCCTCACGCCCAAGCCGACGGGATCCCGATCCCAATTTCCAGACGGCGAGCAATGGGTAGCACGCCGTCCTGTCGTCCAGTAACCGTCCGGACCAAGCCTAAGTTGTCGACGGCGCTTAGTGTTCCACGCGCAATTCAAGGAGATGTCAGCAAATCATAGGGGCCCAGCAGGGTCGAAGCCTACTGGGAATGGGTTAAGTGAAAATGAACCCCTGGAACGCAACTACGGCCAAGAAGGAACAAACGAGTGGGTTTTAGTCAGTAAAAGTCTGACATCCCCCCCGTTCAAGGGCGGGAGATGTCATTAGCTGACTTCCCACTTAAAAAAAACAAATAAATAAAACTTACAAAATTGTAAGACTTTACAGAGTAAATATTACTAATCGTAAAATAAAAATAATCAATGTCAAATTGTAAAATATTTTTTTCTAAAACGATTCAGTCTGCTATTCTTTGATGATGATGACTACGTATTAGATAATTTAGGAAACGTAAATTTTATTAGCCTGGGCTATTCTACAAATAGTCACCCAGGCTTATTTTTTATTTTTGTACCTAAGCAAAGCGGATTCATACTTGTGTGGTTACAAAATGCATTAAGTACCTATTAGGTTTACGTCAAGTTACAAGACATAGCCCGAAGAATCGCCAAACTTAAGTGGCAGTGGGCAGGGCACATTGCTCGCAGAACAGATGGTCGATGGGGACGAAAGGTTCTGGAATGGCGACCACGTACCGGAAAACGCAGCGTTGGAAGGCCTCCCACAAGGTGGACCGATGACCTGGTGAGGGTCGCGGGAATTCGATGGATGCGAGACGCACAGGACCGGTCATTGTGGCGGCATTTGGGGGAGGCCTATGTCCAACAGTGGACGTCTTTCGGCTGAAATGATGATGATGATGATGATGCTCGGAGTTTCCTTGCGTGATTGAATCAGGAATGAGGATATCCGCCGGAGAACCAAGGTTACTGACATAGTACGAAGAATCCCCAAACTTAAGTGGCAATGGGCAGGGCACATTGCTCGCAGAACGGATGGCCGTTGGAATCGAAAGGTTCTAGAATGGCGACCACGTACCGGAAGACATAGCGTTGAAAGTCCTCCTACAAGGTGGACCGACCCTGGTAAGGGTTGCGGGAATCCGATGGATGCGAGACGCACAAGACCGTTCATTGTGGCGACACTTGGAGGAGGCCTATGTCTAACAGTGGACATCTTTCAGCTGTTATGATGACGATGATGATGAAAAAAGTAGTACTTAGATTATTGAATGATGAAGGGACAGAACACAATGAAAATTAAACTAGAAGACCGTCGACAAACTTTAAACAAATCTACCAGGAAATAATTCGATTTACTTATCAAAGCTTTAGCTGAACACTAATTAAATTATTTAAAATTAACTAGATAGATAAGTAAATACAAAAACTATACCTATGTTTATGATTTCCACGCGCGCCTCAGGGAGATGTCAGCAAATCGTAGGGGCCCAGTAGGGTCGAAGCCTACTGGGGCCATGGGTAGTGTGAAAACGTACCTATTGGGTTCTGTACTAACAAATATCTTGTTAGTAGTCCATCGCTATAAGGCTACGACTTCGCTTTCAAACAAAATAGAAAATATCTAATGTTCTTCGGGTTTCCAGTTACCTTTGACGCTTTTCATGAAAATCGACTTGGCAGTTTATAGTTACAAAGAGAAATACTTGCTTACGCATTTTCTATTTGATGTTATCTACTTAAGTAAATCTTTTGTTTTCTTGTCATTGTTTTGAGTTATACGAACAGACTGAATAGCAGCTTTTTATCGCATTTTTGGTAGAACGAGGCATATTTGTCAAAAAAAAAAAAATGCAAAAATTACTGTACCAAAATGTGAGTAGTAGTGAAGAGAGTGAAAAAAAAGGCGACAAAGTCACATTTCCCTCTGGTAGTATTTTTTTAGGGTTTCGTACCTCAAAAGAAAAAAACGGAACCCTTATAGGAACACTTTGTTGTCCGTCTGTCTGTCTGTTTGTCAAGATTCTTTATCTTAGGACGCGTGGAGATATCAAGTTGAAATTAAAACCATATTTTGGTTTGCGGTCCCTGGAAGCTGTGAAAAAAATCAAACTTCTGATTTGCAAAAAAAGTGTATTTCGACACTCTAGAGGGAATCAAAATTCATAGGGTACTTCCGGTTGACCTAGAATCCTGAAATTTGGCGTGAAGCAAGATTTTATAGCACAAGTATAGGAAAAAACTCTAAAACTGTAAATTTGCACTTACGTCACAAAAAAAATACTTTGCGATTCGGAAAAATCTTAACTCAATTAGGGATGGGCACGCACTAATTATGGCAGTAAGTCCCCTCTTTGAGGAGTGGCTGGAAAGGCAACACGGCGTCCTTACCTTCCGCATTAAGCAGGTCCTCACCAGACATGGTAAGTTCGGGAGGTTCCTGCACCGGATTCGTGCGGAAGAAACGCCCGGATGTCACCATTGTGTAGACCGCGCGGAGGACACGGTGGAACATACGGTAGTGGTGTGCTCCGCCCGGGCAGAGCACCGCCGTGTTCTCGTGGGGACGATCGGCGGCAGCGATCTCTCACGCCGGGCCTTGGTACAGGCTATGGTCCGGAGCGAGGAGGAGCGGCAGGCGTTCGCCTCCTTCTACGAAGCAAAAATGCTGAGCAATGCGCGGGCAGCTCGCCGTCTGACCGTCCGGACCGAGCCCAAGTCGTCGACGGCGCGTAGTGTTCCACGCGTGCCTCAAGGAGATGTCAACAACCGGGACCCAGCTGGGTCGAAGCCTACTGGAGCCAGGGGTCTGATTCTAAAAGGAAGTATCGGCCCTGGTATAAAAGACAAAGAAGGAACAGGAGTGAGTTTTTAGTCCGTAAAAGTCTGACGCTATCTCCCGCTCCGCCCAAAATGTCATTGGATGACTTCAATCCGAAAAAAAAACTCAATTAGGGAATTTTACTATTTTCATAAGCAAGTTTGTACGGAACCCTAAGTGCGCGTGACCGACTCGCATAATACAAAACATATAAAAAAATAAAATACTTACCAGATGAAAAGCTATGATGTGGTCGACGATGGAGCACGCTTGCCTAAAAGTAACCTATTCACTCTTGACTTAAAGACCCCAGGTTGTAGCTATCAGGACACACATACTCCGATAAGGAAATCCACCTGTATTTGTGTTTTAGGAATTTAATTACTATTTTTGTCCTCTCAGTTCAAAAAGTATTTTTAAAGCATTTTGGCAAATTTAAGTAAATTTCGCAATTTTTTGACATATTATACGTCCTTGTTTTACCAATCGTGTGATTGACCAATCGTGTGAATCCAAAGTGCGATATGTATTTCAGAATTAACCCCTTACTGAAAGTTGTTTGAATTCATGAATACTTAACTTCTTGTAATCTTTCAGGAATTAATTAAGTCACCCTGTATGATATCAGAATTACAGAATCAGAGACAACAATACATTCTGAAGTTAACGCCAAACAATTTACCAGTTAAATATTTAACTATACTCTCAAAAGCAGTAAATTAGTTATGCAAATTCTTTGAGCTCAGCATATTATTACCGCATCCTTTTAGGGTCTAATAAATAAACATGAACCCGATTGAACCCACGGGGAACCAATTTGATCTGATATCCACTAAATGCTAATTTAATTTTGAAGATCTACGGAGCAGAAACATGAAATTTTCTGTGAATTTCCTCTTTTATAAACTCAAGGGCTGTCGATTTGCTCTCATATTTTAAGTTATAGGTAAATTGTCTCACTTACAAAAAAATCTGCTTTTTGGAGCATTTGAATTCGGAGTTTTTTAAATATTGATGTTGTTTCAGAACAATTAGGTTCATGTTTTATTTATAAATATACTAAGATCCCAGAGCTGTCAGACATAACTTATTTTCACATGAATGAAACCTTAGGTTCTCAGTAGCGTCTCATGTGCTTTGAATACTTGTGTACTTGTGGAGCTCCCCCTTGGGACCCCTGAGAAAGGGAACTAAAAATAACAAGTTACTTAAATTATTTTTTTATGGCTGATTTTTATATATGTTTTGTAGAATATTATTCTAAAGTAGTTTTTCTTTTTTATTGCGTGGGAAAATCATCTTATGACAAATCTCGCTCTTGGGCGGAGCGGGAGATAGTGTCAGACTTTTACTGACTAAAAACGCACTCCTGTTCCTTCGTTGCCTTCGTCCCGTAACTCGTTATTTTTAGTTCCTTTTCTCACCTGGTACCTGCCCAGGGGCTCCAAGGAGGAGCTTCACAAGACACTGGTATTCAAAGCACATAAGACGCTACTGATAACGTAAGGTTTCATCCATGTGAAAATAAGTTATGTCAGACTGCTCTGGGATCTTGGTCTAGAAGGGATTTTGTTTTAAGTCTACGAAGTTGGAATACTGGAAATTGATTCATATCTATTAAGTAACGTGGGCCTAACTTTGCTTTAAGGATCTTTTGTCATTAAAATGTATTCTGTTTTTATTATTATTCTGATATCTTAAAATAAAATTACTAAAAAAAACAAACTTACCTATGAAAACAATTCGATTCCCGAATTATGTTACGAAGATTTTTCTGAATCACATTTTTTTGATGTAACTAAAAGTTTACAGTTTTCAGATGTTTTCCTATATTTGTGCTATGGAGCTTTGCTTTATGCCAAATTTCAGTATTCTAAGTCAATGGGAAGTACCCTATAAATTTAGATTCCCTTGAGAGTGTCGTAATACACGTTTTTTTGCGACATAACCGGCCACATCTTTTTTTTCGTTAACTCAGAAGTACGCATACTTGAGTATATGTTTTTAATTTTATTCGATACCTCCTCGCGTTCCCAAGATAATTGGTTTTGACAGACAGACAAACAGGCGGACGGACAACAAATTGATCCTATAAGGGTTCCGTTTTTTCCTTTTGAGGTACGGAACCCTAAAAAGCAGTATGGAGTTTGGTATGGTATAAATAGATAATAAATCCAACACGTAGGCCCGGTACGAGTTGTACTGGGCCAGCGTGGTGAGTGTTGTGAGTGTGTTTGAGACTCAAATTTTATACGATGACTGGACATATAGATTTCAGTTCGAGTAAAAGAGTTGTGTAACTGTTGTACTGTACTGTACAATAGAGTGTTATTCTATTATAACGTATGTTCGTGATATCAGCAAACAACTGGTCCACTCTCCGCGTGACCAGAGGGCAGGGCTTTTCTTCGGACAACGAATCAGCATTGCTATCCAACTTGGCAATGCTGCCAGCGTTCTGGGCACTTTTCCTATTGATATCGATGTGGATGAATTTTTTGGTGCCCAATAATTTCTTTTTCTACCCGTTTGTAAATATTATTATTTTTAGTTTGTATATATTCCTATTACGTTGTTAATATTTATTAGTTTTATGTTTCTTATAATTAGTATTAGAATGTTAGCAATTGTAGTAAATAACTGATTAAAACAGAAGACATTGTGAATTAAAAAAAAAATCTTTTTTACAGTAAAATAAAATAAAAATATTATAACGTATTGTGTATCAAGACTGATCTTTTACAGTGGTATGTAAGTAAATGCTATTGTAAAATATCAAACTTGTCATACCATGTATGTACACAGGTATTTACAAGTGTAAGTAAGTTTAATAATAATTATGTTACACCTTGTTGCGTACACAATAACATTGTTCAGGTATCATAATTAATTCACACAAAACACACGAACTATAATGCCATTATCTCACGACCTTCCACGAAACCACTACCCACGTTCACCTCACATAGAACCAACCTCTTACTTGACACATACAAGACAGACCTTCACGAGACCCATTCCATCAAGAAATACTCTAAAACATTCCCCCGGGACTCGAACAACAAACAAACAAACATTTATATTTGTTTATTCACAGCAATGTATACTATTTCCTCAAAGCTAAAGCAGATTAACTTAGCTAATTATTACTGCACACTAATTGGTTGTACAGTCAACGATAGCAATAGGTGTATGAAGATAATCTTTAGTGCTTTGATATGAAAACGCTGTGAAACCCGACATCCTAGTGAACCTACGTCTTGCTAATTTGACTCCCAGAATTTATTTGATCACGTCACAATCGTGACGGATAGGCTCTTTAAGTAGTGACTAAAAAGGCGCCACGGCATCTTCACTTTCCGTCTGACGCAAGTCCGCTTGTTTCGGGAGATTCCTGCCCTCCTAGCCAAGTTACGATCGTTTCGTTTGCGTCGAACGCCTCGAGTAGGCCACGCCTCCGATCCCTTTGTTCTGACGTCATCTCAACGCTCAGTCACGTGGTCAGAACAAAGGAATCGGAGACGTTACCGACTGTAGAAAGAAATTCGAAACGAAACGGTTGTTACTTGACGGCGGGGCCCGTTAGTGCCAATTCCTGCCAAGGCTGCGGAATTGTTCTAAAGGGTTAATAATAAAATAATTTTATTTATGTACTTTTACAAAGAAATACTTACATAAAACAAAGTTAAGAAGACTTAGTAGAACCAAGTTCTAAAAAGATTGGCTTAATTGCCTAAATATATAAAAACTAGTTTAATTTACACATGTTTATAATGAAATAAATAATGGTATGAAATGGCAGTACCAACTGCCATTTTAACTTGAAACGATTTGTCTGTTACCGTAACCTTGGACGGCAACATTAGACAAATTAAATAAGTATTATCATTGACGTGCAGTAGATTGTACTTTTTGTATTACAATAGTGATGTGATGCATTTATATAATGAATTTATTATGACGTCTCAGTATTAATTCAATTTGTGTTATGAATTTAATATTTTAAGCTGTTTACGCAATTATCAAATGAACATACTCCCATAGTATCGTGTTACTAATTCAGTTAGTTGCCATAAGCTGAACTATTTACTTGGTAGGTAGATATGTAGATACTATTTACTTATAACATGAGGCAATACCGCGAGCTTTTAACGCGATCAATTTGACAACCTACATTGAACTGTTAAAGGAATGGAGTTATACACCCTATACAATATTAGTTTTAGTATATGCGAAACCTGAAATACGTGTTTAATTTTTCTATTTAAAGAATGTATGAAAAATTATAAAGCTATAAGCTTGTTATGTCAGTAAAAATACATAGTCACCGGGCCAGGGGTTGTTTTGCACTTGCACCCAGCTGTTTGCTGGCGTCTAATGCCCGCTATGACCTGCTGTGACCTGTGTTGTACTTAGTGTCGGTGGTGTCCACCTTGTGACCTTTTTAAATATTTTTGGGAAAAAAAATATAACATGGTGTAAAAATTATTGGAATCGATTCAGTTACTGATACTGAACAAACTATATTCAGGTTTCGCATATACTAAAAATAATGTAATTTATAGCTCCATCCCTCTTTCTCGCTCGCACGATTGACATTTTAACACATCATGGTAAGGCCCATCATTTTCTGGTACGTTGACTATTGGGCATTGGATTAATTCTAAGGGAACAGCAGTTTTGTTGCTTGAAATATAATTAACTAAACTAAATAAACTATTATTATACTCGTACATTTTTGGTATGCTGGATCCAGATCTGAAGTCAGACTTTTCATATCAGCTTTAGTTTTTGAGATATAAAGAAAACTAGATTTTCAAGAAAAAAAATAATATAAAAAAATCTAATTACAAAAAGAAAAATACAACCACCACAGCTTATAAAAAAAATTAAGTCAAGATTCGCAAAGGCTATTTTTAATACCCCAAAAGTGTTCAACCATCATGTGGAATTTCTAGTGACCCTTACTGCTTCTTCGCAGTCCGAAAAACTTGACAGAACCGTTTCTCTTAATCTTCACTCAGATCACCAAATCTTTCAGGGAAATGGTCCAAATGGCTTTTAAAAAGTGTACCTTGATGCTCATATAACAACTAAGCTGTTGGAAGTGCGGCAACATCTCTTCTATGTGCTCCGCATAGCTTTTATCTAATTTTATTTCCCAGAAAACTTTGTACAATCCAAAATATGAATTGATTCCAGGCAGTATTTTCAATACCGGACATATAACTGACTGACTGACCTGTTGGTCTAGCGGTTAGTGGCCCTGACTGCTATGCCAGAGGTTGTAGGTTCGATTCTCACCCAGGACAAATGTTTGTGTGATGAGCACGATCATTTGTTCTGTGTCTGAATGTAATTTATCTATAATATGTATGTATTTAGAAATATACATATAAGTATGTTTATCAGTTGTCTAGTACTCATAACACAAGCTCTGCTTAGCTTAAGACTAGACGGCGTTGTGTGATACTTAAAAAAAAAAAAACTATTAAAGTATAAATTATCTTTTATCATCCTTCTTATTTGTGGACCATCAAACATTCTGGCTTTTAGTTTCATCTGTACACGAAATATGGAACTATTTAGAGCTGTATTTAAAACAATCACCATCCTTGATGAGCTTGAGACAAATGGTTTCATGAGCTCTAGTTTGATATACAAAGGTGGTCGTATGATAAAGTACCTAGGCACTAGTGATTCATACATTAGATTCAGTTTCTCTAGAACTATAGCTTGCCTGGAACTGGCCATCTTTTCTAACTCAGTGCTCGGACTATCTGTTGTCCCACAGGCCAATAAAACAATAATATTTTGTATAGCCTCTTTTGTATCCGAAAAGACTGTTTTCAATTTTTAGATGTAGGTACACTAATCTCACACATTATATATTGGTCGCGGGTGTCTAAAGAAAATCCTAATCATTTAAAATACACTCGTTTTACGTACTTTGATGCACTTAATCTATGGATGTATATATTTGTTGAGAATGGATTCATGATAGCACGGGTTTAAACCTTAGTGGTTTTTGGTTGCTATTTAACCTAGAAAATTCTATTCTTTTGTATTAATGATAATAAATGGAAAAAAAAGAAAAAAAAATTACCACAAATGGCACAGTAATAGTTGGGATTGTTTTTCGGATAATTCTCAGCGTGGATATTGTAAAAAAAGTATTTTTAAAGTCAACAGGTCAGATTTATGGAAGCTAAATTTAGCTAGTACTAAAATATGGTCAAAAGCCGTATCTCAAAAACTAGAACTAATGGAAGAAAACGGAGAGTAGATTTGAAATCAGCAACCTCAAATTTGTAAACAAGAAATCTATTTAAATAAAAGGAGAAACTGACTGACTGACATATTAAAGCACAGCCGAAATTACTGGGACTAGGGGCGTGAAATTTTGCACAAGGTGTCTTTTTATGACGTAGGCGAGCTTAGTGCCCGCCTACGTCATAATATCGTCATACGGGAGGATTTTCCAAAATTCACTTTGTATGGGGATGAAACGGGGGTCCAAAGTTTGTATGGAAAAACCCACTTTTACGCGGGCTAAGCCACTGGCGGAAGCTAGTATAAAATAAAAACTGGAATTTTGTTCCCTTGTGATTATTTTTATCTACTCAAGTAGGTATGTAAAGCCAACATCTGAGTTATAATATTACACTAATAATTATAAAGGTGCAAGTTTGTGTGTATGTTTGTTACTTCTTCCCGCTCGAACGGCTGAATGGATTTGGATGAAATTTGGTACACGGGTACGCCATATTCTGCAATAGCACATATGAACTTCTGAATTTTTTTACTTTCACGCAGGGAAATAAGTTATTATATAAAATTGGGAAATATTGTAGGTATAAAGTACAGACACTCAAAGCACAGACAGAATTCGTTCTATATATATAGTTATCAAGCATGCTCTTACTGTTTGTTTTCCAATTACAATAAAAAAAAAAATTCGCTTTGAATTATTTCAGTCGTTTATAAAAACCTTGCCACTACAAATGCGTCAAAGAAGCCATTGTCATACTCAGAAACCTTTATTAAAGTCGTAATAATAAACCACAGATAAAAATTGTAAAGTATCTCGTAAAGTGGGAACAACGAAGGGAAAGGCCAGTGAAGTCGGTAGCCAGTGATGGAAATCGCCGCAGACGATTTGCCCGGCTTCTGAATTGCCACCCTAATGGACACAATCTCCAGCTATGAGCGACTGAACGTTCAATCGAGCCATCCATCGCCCCCAGTTTATATTCAATATCCTAATACAATAAAGAATTTTATTCACAAGACAGAATAAAGCCAATAAAGTGTAATTTTTCAACCTTTTTCTGGAACTCTGCATTCTGAATAGAATACAATAGAATGTTATTTTATATTTTTTTATTTGATACAATATAAATCAGCCGCAGTTTATAATTCGGCATACTGACATTTACATCATTATACTATGTAACATGATATTACATTAAAAACAGATTAAATAAATAAATCAATTTATCAAAAAAGTTTTTCTCTGATAGGAACTCAATTAGTCTGGAATTCAATACTCTTCGGTGGTCCTCCATTGTTTCTCGGAAGGCTTCATTGTTTAAGTAAAGTAATTATTTATAATCCATACTTAATGAACATTGAAAAGATTATGAGAGTACTTTATTTGATAACAAAATAATTTACTAGCCATACATCAACCGTAACTTAGTTTAGATGAGTTTAATAACGTTAAGTACTACTACAAAATATTTTATATCTCATCTGGTAAACAAAATAGATAACTTGATTTCTTTTGGGGTAAGTGTACATACAAAGAAACTACAGTCTAAATCCTCGAAGTTCATCTCATTTTCCTACCCTTGTCCCGTGTTACGTGGGGTCGGCACAACACGTTTTTTTTCTTTCATTCTGTCCAGTCAAACGTCACGCTATCTCCAACTTCCTTTTCTTTGGGCACGCCACAATTATGGCGGTAAGTCCCCTCTTTGATGCGTGGTTGGAAAGACCTCACGGCGTCCTCACATTCCGCATGACGCAGGTCCTCACCGGACACGGTAAGTTCGGGAGGTTCCTGCACCGGATTCGTGCGGAAACGACGCCCGGGTGTCGCCACTGTGTGGCCCACCCGGAGGACACGGTGGAGCACACGGTGGAGGTGTGCCCCGCTTGGGCAGAGCAACGCCGTGACCTCGTGGGGGCAATCGGCGGCGGTGATCTCTCGCGCCGGGCCTTGGTTCAGGCCATGGTCCGGAGCGAGGAGGAGTGGCAGGCGGTCGCCTCCTTCTGCGAAGCAGTAATGCTAGCAAAGGAGGCGGCCGATCGCGTGAGGCAACGGTCCTTACGCCCTGTCCGCCACCGGGATTCCGATCCCGATTTCCGGCCACCGTAGGCGCGGGCTTGCAGACGGCGAGCAATGAGTGGCTCGCCGTCTGACCGTCCGGTAACCGTCCGGACCGAGCCCAAGTCATTGACGGCGCGTTTTGTTCCACGCGCGCCTCAAGGAGATGTCAGCAAATCGTAGGGGCCCAGCAGGGTCGAAGCCTACTGGGGCCACGGGTAGTGTGAAAGCGGAACCCGGGGCCCTGGGACGAAGGCAACGAAGGAACAGGAGTGGGTTTTTAGTCAGTAAGAGTCTGACACTATCTCCCGCTCCGCCCAAGAGCGGGGATGTCATTAGGATGATTTTCCCACCCAATAAAAAAAAAAAATAACTCCCTTTTCTTTCATATCACTCTTCCCATAAATAAATCTTTGAAGTTATTGTCGATAAAACAATAAGCTATATGAATTTTTCTCCAATAAAGAAATACTTTGAATTTAAGGAATCTGCGACGTTTTCCACTGGGGCGGCGGATATTTATTCGTGCAGCGTAACTGAAGACTCGCAATTATTGGGCAAATGTTTACCAAGCCAAGTGGCCTCTTGCTCTGTACATGTGCCAAGTGCTTTGCCATTATAGAAAAGTACTAGTTGCTTTCTCACGGACTCGCTTCGAGCACAATGAGCCAATAAAGCGAGACTAACAGTTAATAGTTGCATTTACGTTACTGAAGAAGCGCTCTTTGATTTCATTAATATTATGCATTGTCTTTTATACGATTTAGAATCTCAAAATAACATATCTTACGAGTATAAATAAGAACATTCTTATTCAATAAAGACTCACGTGAATAAAACAAACATAACAAAGAAAGCTCACAAAACATAATAGTTCACAAATAAATGTCGACATTCACAAGCTTCAAATATGAAATTTTTTGCAACATTCTTGGAGAAAACCTCAGAAAAAGCTCTCTTGTGAGCATATAAATCTCGACGTGAAAGATAATCGGGTTGGCGGAACTGATTCGCTCACAAATTGAATAAGAGGCACGGAATATAACCCCGCGAGAGTGGGTGCGGGCGGCGGGGGGCGCGGACGATATCCCGCTTAAACTGTGAAACATTCCACTTATAAGCTATTGCTGTCTACTAATGAAATGTTAAAGTTTGGAGGAACTATTGTTACGTCAAAACTGTACTCGACTCGATTATTGAGACGTATGTATGGATTTGAATTCAAGTGTTTTAGGGACTTATTGCTTGTTCGGTGACTGTCTGTGGCTTTATTGTATTTAAACTTTATTGAATTCTGTTGTGTATTCAATGGGTTTGATCTTTATATTATCTATCTATATCTTATGTATCTTATATTATACAGTTTCTCCTTTTATATAGGAGAAACTGATTGACTAACATCGGAAACTACTGGGACTAAGAGTGTGAAATTTTGCACAAGGCTTCCTTTTATGACACGGGCGAGCACTAAGAGAGGATTTTCCAAAATTCACCCCTTAAGGTTATGAAACGGGGGTCCGAAGTTTGTGCGGAGAAACAGTCTTTCACGTGAGCCACGAAACCACGTTTTGAACTTACTTTAAAAATGAAAGTTAGAACGAGTTCATTTCAGTTGATAGGGTTTCAAAATAATCATACAAATATTCTCAAAACAACGAACTTTCATGAAGTGATAAAACAAAAACGTGTGAACATTTAATAAGATCAGTGTAAAGTTCTTTCAATGTCCCCCGGTTCCCGGGATCCCGGGAAAGTATTTCATTACTTTTATGTAATTTAGCGGAAAATCAAATCTCTCAATGAGATTATCCCGTATTCCGTAGACGGCGACGGTTCGATGAGTTCGCGCCTTCTTGTACCGCCATTTTTATTACTGTACAGAACTGTAGCGGATATAATAAAAAAATATACATTCATTCACGTATAAAATGTATGCAATTGACACTTAGGAAAAAAAGAAACACTTCTTTTCTCCGTTCTCTTAAAGTAAATATACGCACGCGGAAACTGAACCTCTACGTGTAGGTACATTTTGTAGTCCCGAGGAATTTCTAGGCAACTGGAAGGCAGGTGTGGATTTAGTCAGTAAAAGACTAACACGCCTTCTCGCTTTACCTTTATGCTGGAGAAGTTATTAGAAGATTTCACACCTCAAAAAAAAGTTACGTTTTCTGTTTGCGGTACACACTCGAAGAGACATTAATTTGAAGTGTACGCCCGAGTTTCACACAGCCAACTTAATCCTACATAATTGACCAGCTTAAAAGCACCAAAAAAAACAAAAGCAGAACCACGAATATCAACTTAATCGGTGCAGATTAACCAAAAAGGAATCAAAGAGAGTAAAGAAACCTTAGGACTTCTAAACGGCTCGCCAATAGTAATTTCATTACTTCATTCCGATTTTCACGTCTTTGACTTTTCTCGCCAACAAAAAGGCTAGCGAACGCCAGTGGTGGCTTTGACGGGATTAATTGAAGTTTTCGCGCGAAAATACCTAACTAATTAGCGGGAGTTTGGTTACGGACGGCGGCCGGATGCTCCGCGCAGGTAACTATGCAACTCCGTCTGCGAATTTCGGTTTTTCACTGGCGGTTTCCTGGTATCGGATCGCTATCCGTAAATGTTTGGACGGAATTTTGGATTTTCAAATTGTTTTACGGATTTTGCTTGTATGTAGCTTGTTTGAATCACGTTTGAATAATCGTTGTCAGATCTACTGAACTTTATATTGTAATTTTAAACTTACTTATAAATATAATATTATAAAGCTGTTTTTAAGAATTTGTTTGTTTGTTTGAACGAGTTAATCTCAAGTGCTTCTAGTTTGAATTTAAAATTTATTTTGGTTTTAGATAGCTCATTTATTTACAGCAGTGCAGACCAGAGCAATGGTGGCCGAGTGGTAAAGACTTACGAGTTGTAGGTCGCGGGTCAAACCTAGCCAGGCGCATTACTTTGTGTAATTTATTTCATCACCACTGCTCTCAAAACGGTGAAGGAAAACATCGTAAGGAAACCGGCATGTCCTAGAACCAAAAATTCGAAGACATGTGACATTCACTAACCCGCACTGGGCCCGCGTGGTGGATTACGGTCCATTCCCTCTACTAGAGTTGAGGCCTGAGTCCCAGCAGTGGGAAAATTAAAAAGGCTGATTATGCTATTTATCGTTGATGGTGAGACGCACTAGTTTATTAAGACCCTATTCACTCTAGCCTTGAAGACACCTAAATTATAGTTGGACGGATTGATTCGGTTGGTTGGATTAAATACGCTTAAAATCATGAATTTAATTTCCTTTCCATGTCAAAGCAAACTACCAATATATTGTGGTTATTTATTTATACCCGCAGTCAATATTCCAATATACAATTTCCAACCGGTTTTGATACTTACACACAATCATTGAAAGTTCATCATCGAAATCCATATTTCATTGCAGTGATATTCAAACGTCCAATTAAATAAATACAAACGATAAAATATTACAAACCGGCACCAATTAAAAACCGCGTAGACCACGTTTGGTTTGTATTGAGGTCCAATTTAGTTAAATATATATAAACCGATCAATTATTATTTTTTTTTTTTTTTTATTAACACATAAAATTGTGTTACATGTTAAAGTACATGTAGACCCGAGATAATAAAAGTAGTCTCAAAATGGCCCCACTCAGAGATGCCACTAACAAACTGATCACCAATCTAACAGTGCAACGGCGAGCAACGGGTGGCTCGCCGTTTGGCCTTCCGGTAACCGTCCGGACTGAGACGCGGACGTGGACGCGGCGAGTAGTGTTCCATGTGCGCCTCAAAGAGATGTCAAATTTGGGGCCCAGCAGAGGCTTCGACGCTACTGGGGCCATGGATTGTGCGAAAGAGAACCCCGAAGGGGCCCTGGAACGAAGGCAAAGAAGGAACAGGAGTAGGTTTTAGTCAGTAAAAGTCTGACACTCCTTCTCACTCCTCCCAAGGCGAGAGAAGTCATTGGATGATTTCTCACAAAAAAAACCTATCAGTGCATACAACGTACATTTACCAATAATCAATGGTCAGTCTCAAGTAACGCTTTGGAGAATCGGTACTAGTTACATTGAAGACAACACACGTAGACTCACTGTCAATCTCGGTTTCATATTTCTTGTCACTTCTATTATGTGAGAACAATGTAAATAAAAAGTAAAAAAAAAAATCAAAGCAAAATATATTTAGAAACTAAAATAAGTTACTGGCATTCAAAAGATGACCATTCTCAATTGACAGCGTCCGTTCACGGATATGATGCGCATATCAGCGCCACTTAGCTCAATCACTATACTGTACCAGTAACAAAGACATTTATTCAAAATTCATTAAGTCACCCTTCCACGGACTGGCCTTGGCAAGAGTAGCTTTAACCTTTGACGCTGCGCTCCGTGTCACGGGTTCGATTCCCGCACGGGACAAATACTTGTATGGCCTATAGATAATTCCAGGTCTGTGTGTCTTGTGTATGTAAATCTCAGGTTTGTGAACGCACCCAAGATACAGGAGTTATGTGTACTGTAGGCGGATCGTGTGAGGCAAAGGTCCTCACGCCCCAATCGCCACCGTGATTCCGATCCCGATCGTCCGGTAACCGTCCGGACCGGGCCCAAGTCGTCGACGGCGCATACTGTTCCACGCGTGCCTCAAGGAGATGTTAGCAACCGTAGGGGCCCTGCAGGGTCGAAGCCTACTGGGGCCATGGGTGATGCGAAAGAGATCCCCGGGGCCCTGGAAAAAAATGGCAAAGAAGGAACAGGAGTGGGTTTTTAGTCAGGAAAAAGTCTGGCACTATCCCCCGCGCCGCCCAAGAGCGGGGATGTCATTAGAGGATTTTCCCACCAAAAAAAAAAAATGCCTACTGTGTGGCAAAATTTATAAAAAAATCTTTACTTTCGAAGTATGTGTCTGTTATTATTTAGCCATGAGCACCGATCGTTTACCGAAATATGTTCAGTATCCTATCGATATTGTAAATTCAATTACATTACAGGATCAGGCCAGTAAATTCCTCACATTATACGGGTATAAAAAAGCCCAGAGAAAAGGTTCTTCTCATAAATATTTTACCAACTGCTAAAGCACTGGATCCATAGACCGCTAAATATGTTACCAGAGGTTTGTTTCAACCTCAAAACCTTTATTTGTGGTAGTCAAACATATTATATTCAAATATTAGCTACAACAAAAACTTTTTATTTATGTTGTTAGGTACATAAAAAAGTTAAGAACACTCTTTTCATACGGTGTTTGACACTCTATTTAGCCTATAAAAAAGATGTCCGTTGAATTGTATTTTATTATTAAAGCTGTATCTCAAAGTGCTTGCATTCTATGCATAAATAAATAATGATAATTAATAAAAAAAGCCTGAAAATCTACAATTACATAGAAATGTATACCTAGCCACATATTTGTCTTTTTTTAAAGATATAAATTAATCCTTGACGGCGATTCCATCTGATCGTTAGCAGTGATATAATCGTTGATAGTGGAACGCACAAGTTTAGGGAGCTCCGTAAATAATAATAGTTCGTGTAAACTGTCGGGTCAAAGTTCTTTAAAAGGGTCCTTTTCCACTCGCCTATCGTCAACATCGAGCATGGTTTAAAAGTTTGTGACTTCATTCGCAATCCAACGCGATATTTGACGAAAAGGCACCGCGAAAAGAGAGAGAGAATGCCTGAAAACTCTGTTAGCATTTGGTAATTCCGTGATTTACTTGAATATTTTACAAAACTTCTTCTAGGGCATACGTGTTTTTTTTTAAATCCATAAAAGTTTTTGACAAAAATTGTTATATATTTTTGACTTTTAAAATTTTTGAGTAAATTATAAGTGTCAAAGTTCATGTCAAATAGCAGGATTAGTTTTACACAAATTTATTAATTGATTTCAATAGAAGCCTAGATAATACACACAAGATACCGTGTTTCTAAAATATCTAATGAGAAATTTGTAATAACGTCATAATCGCGTAAGAGCGGTTGTATGAAAAACAGTGGAAATGTATGTCGAGTTGGATGCCCCGTACAAATAGGAGCAATAGGCTCTCAGATTCTACTCTTAACCTCATGAAGGAGAGGCATGCGATGATCCTGCTGCAGTCTTAACTCGTCTCGTGCAATTATCGGTAGTTCAATAGACGGATTTTCAAGTTCTTGTTAAGCGACTTACATTGCTTTTATTGCTATAAAGAAAAAAATTAAAGACATGAATGAGCGGAATAGAAGGGCAAGATTTTTGTAAGAGATCTGTTTGTAGAGCAGAGTCAGTTAGCTAGTAAATCGGGTAACTGCTATAAAGTTCTGTGTCTTCATTTGGTCGAATTCTTGTCGCTGTTGAGACGAGACTGATTGAAAAGAATTTTATAATGACAGATATTCACATTTATAAAATTGGTAAAATTAAGTTGCTTTGTAGTAAAAAGTGGTAGGTTGTATATTTTTCAGATTTCGCTATTCATTTTTCCAACTGCTCCATATCGTTTTACAAACTCGCGTGCATTATCGAGAAAGTAGGTACTGAAGATTAATGAAACATGGTGCTGATTATAAATTGTGGTCTCCGAGGAAATCTTGGTTAAGTTCCCGCCAACAATGGCCACATAAAATATTTCTACTAATATTCTCATTTATATGAACGCTCGCGGAAAGTTTTACTATTCAATATGCCGCATAACAGTTTTATATAGGCTATTCTTTTATATATGGCGATATTGCCTTTCAAGCTTAGTGCTTTCATTTTTAAAGCATATTTCCATCGTTTATGGTGAAAGGAACGATAACTTTAACAAATAGCAATAAGGCACTGTCTCTATTCTTCAAATATTTTCTTTCAAGATTCTTTGTTCGTATTTTTTAATCGATCATTGATTTGAATAAACAATACTGAATAAAAACCCGTTTTTCTTTTGTTTTTCTTACCCTTGTTCTAATTTTAAATAAATTATGATGCTAATATTCATTTATAATCTGTCAGTATTAAATATGTTTATTTATTTATTAAAACTTTATGCACAAGTAGTAAACACTGTACAAAGGCGGACTTAATGCCTTAAGCATTTTCTACCAGTCGACCTTACCTTATTGTTTAAATGACGAACACTTTAAAAAAGGAACGACGTTACCGTTTTTTTTTTTTAATAGACCATAAATATGAACTATGCTAGCTATACTATGAACTATGCTAAGCTATGAACTACACTAAGAACACTAAATACTAAGAATTTACTTTTATATTTCCTTTCAATACCTTTCTTTCCGCATGATTCATCAGAAACTAAGCAGCAATTTTGAACACTTTCTCTATTAAAGCAGAACAAAAGTAATTTTAAAGCCACTTGAGGAACAGTCTGGTTAAAACAAGATGGCCGCCTCGTTATTTTCACGGGTTAATCATCTTTATCGAGTAGTAGTACTAAAGGGGAATGTGATTTAGGTACTTTAATTTCTTTAGCCCACAAATTCTAAGTTTTAGCTCTAGTTTCTCATTATAACTTTTCTTAAAGTCTTAGTGTCGCATTATAGAATGTCTTAAAGTTTAAATGTAAACAAGGATTAAGACTGAGTGGTTTTGGAACGAAAAAGTCTGATTGGAAGGGGTTTAGGGAATTTAAAGAGCATCAAAATAGTTTAGTGAATGTTACAGTTTCTTGAAAAGTAGGTAATTAAGCAATTATGTCATTATAATAAAATAAGATAAATACCAAGACAAGCTCAAGATAGGCTTAAAAAGCTGCCTAACATAAATGGGACAGGGCTGTCTGCGGCATCCCTAACGAGCTGAGGGCCCGTAAAACACAGGATTGGTGGTGCCCGGACACAGCGACGTGGGGCCGCGGCAGACCACGAAGGAGATGGCGGGACGACCATTCCTTTGTTCTGACCACGTGACTGAGCGTTGAGATGACGTCAGAACAAAGGATCCGAGGCGTGGCCTACTCGAGGCGCTCGACGCAAACGAAACGATCGTAACTTGGTCAGGGGGGCTTGATGTCTTCCTTAAAAATTGAAAAGGGAAAGCGAGGAACCGTGATCGTTGGAAAGAATGTAGGGAGGGATTTGCCCAGTAGTGGCAACAATACCGGCTAGCTATAATAATAATAAGATACCAAGATGTATCAATACTTTTATAGTTAATACCTATTATCTAGTTAAACCTATTTGTTAATACAAGCTTCACGAAGTATTAAAATCCTCTTTAAATTGTTAAAAACCAATTTCCCTGATTGTGTTCTATAAAACACAGCACCAAGCCCTCATTATCATATCACAAGTACGTCAGGCATGTATTTAAAATATTACCGACTCTATATTACTCTTAACAACGTGTAAATTTCAATTACATCGTTATTTTTACGCCAATTAACCCAGCTGCGGTTTATTTGTAGTGCGAAATTGAGTTAAAATTTCGATTCGCGATTTTAGTCCAAAAAGGTTTTTTGATTAATGATTCTTTAAACATTTTCTCCTTTAAACGTCGGATGTTCATTCGTTTTTGTTTGCATTAATGAAAAATTAATAAGTCCGTAAAAGTGAATACGTATGAGGCGTTTTACAAATTGATGAATTCTTTGTACATAATCTCGTTAGTCGGTTGGTTTTACAATGATTTTTATATAAACTGAATATATTTTATGTAACGTACAAAATTCTTAGTGTTTTTTAAAGCTTTTATTCATAGTTTTTTTTTTGAGTTTCAAATCAAATTATTACTCCTGCTCTAGGGTGGAACAAGAGGGAAGGTTAAATTTTTTGGTTCATATATAATTTATTTTACAAAGATTAAGTATATAAAAATAATAACTACATACTAACATAATTATGTTTTGTTCCTGCACCACCTTAAGGTCGACTGGTAGAAAATGCCTAAGGCATTAAGTCCGCCTTTGTACAGTATTTATTACTCGTGCATAAAGTTTTAATAAAAATAATAATAATTATGTATAATTGTGAAAGTTATTCCAGTACATTCCCACAATGGTTCTATTTTTCTTTTAAACAAAAAAATACAAATAAGCATTATTTAATAAACTCAAAACTGAAAAACAGATTTATATTCCGTGCGGTTTATCTCGTCATGATTTAAAAACATAACTTTAGTTTCCATTTTGCCGTAATATCAAGTTTAAATAATGAATGCTTGCTCTGTTGGCGCTTGAGCTGTTTTAGCGGCAAACTTACACAAGGTAAAGTGGGTTTTAGTGTCGCACTGTGCATCCTTGCGTAAGTTTGACCGTACCCGAACTTTGTACTCGTGCTTTATACACTGGCGGCACGCTTAAGTATCGTGTTGTCGTTATGTGCTTAACTTTGAGGGGCTTGGTTAAAGCTTTCGTATAAAAATGAGAGGACAAGTTTAATATATATGCCTAAGGCATTTAGTCCGACTTTGTATCATTTGTGTTGCATGAAGTTTCAATAAATAAATCTTTATATAGCGTAAAACAAAGTCGCTTTTTACCTATATCGCTAACTCCATGAAACCTAAGGCTACAGTCAATAGGGTCTTAATAAACTAGTGCGCTTCACCATCAACGATTGCATTACTGTTTACCATTAGGTGGGATCGCAGTCAAGCACTAGCTTATATTATTAAAAGATTTTGATAAGGCTTTACTAATAGAAACTACTTTTCATTCTTCTGTTTCTTTCTATTTTTCCATTGTTCTCTTTCTATTCTAACCCCTTCTAGGTTTATGGGCAGGTTTCTGAATTGAGTATTTTGAGTCAAGAAATCAGAAATCCCCAATAACAGGCACTTTTGAATTGTCAAAAATTTCGGTCAGTCAAAAAAATTTAAGCTAAATTGCACGTTCCAAAGCGTAGCTCCCTATGAAGGAGAGTTACATAAATCTTGGTTACATATTTCTTGTCGCTTCTAATATGTGAGCACAATGTAGATAAGTAATAATAATTTAAAAAAAAAACTAATAAAAAAAATAGAAATTGAATTAAGCCACTGGCAGCTAAAAGATGACCAAGAGCGTCCCAAGTCTTACTTAGCGCCAAATTTTGGCTGGTTTTCGACGTAAAGTAGAGTTTGAGAAATACTTCATATGCTTAAATGAGAAACCGGTGGTTAGTATATAATTAGCATATTTGGTGGGTCACAATTAAACTGACATCGCATTTTAAAGTCGCTTGATATTTTTCGTTCATGTAAAGCACACGTGAAATTCGAAATTTTCACGTTTTTAATAAGCGCCGATATTGCATAAGTTGGTTTTATAGTTATTTATTTCCCATTTTTTTATCTTTTGACCATTTACTTATTTTTGTAATTATTTCATCCAGCATTGAATTTAATTTACTACTATCATCACATGCAAATACTAGCTAGAAATCGCTAGCAAAAAGGACACTCTGGGACATTTATTTACAGAAACGCGTCCTCAGAACACCACGTAAATAAGTAACTAAACTTAGCTTTCATACAAACACTAGTTTATAACCTAAACCGGGACTAATTGAGCTAGAATTACAAACCCCGTAATGTACCCCTCTCTCGCCCTCCCCGTTGTAAAAGTGAGGTAATTAGAGGAAATAATTACTCCCGGTATATTCGGTAATTGTTCCCGCCGTGTCTAATGAAATAAGAGCTTTGTACAGCTTCCGACCACCGGTTACGAATTTATGTGGTAATTTGATGTTAGTACTGAATATTATTTAATTTGATTGTACAATCAGAATTATATTAGCAGTTACTATTTCGCTAACGGTACTAACTTAAATAATTGTTATGGTTCATGGATTTATTATGATTTGGAAATACAGAACCGAGAACTGAGAAGTCATATAAACCAGTCATGTTTGCGTGAAAAGGCAATAGAGTGGAGTTTCTTGTACATTCTTCTCCACGCTTTAGAGTGTGAAATTAGCTGACTTTTTGACAATTTAAAAATGCCTGTAAATGGTTTATTTAAAATAAATGCTTTGATTCTTTGAATCGGTACTCCTTGATACATCAGCTTTGTGAAATTATGTAACATAGACTATATTTTGTAAGCTTGTGTCTATCTTCTTCTTGTATACCTTTTATTTTCTTTAAACTTGTGTGTTTGTCAATAAATAAATAAATAATAATTATTATAATATATGGTTATAATTTTAAATCTATTCTTTTTTTTCTTTTCGAGTTGATGGTAAACTCTCTAAACTGTTCGGGCTTAGTAGGTGGCTTGGCAACTGCAGATACCGGTGGCACTCGTTAAGATTTCGGGGTGCATTAAAGGAGGTTTCCCAAGTTGTATATTGTTTTCGTATCGTTACTAAGAACTTTGTAAAGCCTATGGCCCCAGCCTAAACAATGTTACTAATATATGTAAATTGACAACAGAGGCAGTGGTTACCTGCACAATTAACAAATGGGCCCTCAAAAACGGTCACTAGCACGAAGTGGCATAGCAACAAGGGGGCAACATATCCTGGGGTACTCGAGGAGAGGTATACAACGGCTATCAGGATAATTCTGTAAGGTCAAGATCTCTACCAGCATCTTGCTGAGTTATACATCGTTCTACCAAGCACATTTGCTTGTACTCAAGCCAGTCAATAAAAGCAAGAGGAATGGGAGCTCTGTTCCTTGTCATTGTTCACTATGGCTGGCCAATAACTTAGGCACAATGTTTAGGGCAATATTTGATATTAGTCGATAGCAATTAAAACCTTGTTCTATATCCTGACTTTGAGTCTAAACATTTCTATTTACACGTTTCAAAGTTTATTATTTGCATCTCCACCCGTAATTTGTACCTGATAGTTTGCATCTTACAAATTCAAAGCAAGTTGACTCCCAGCAATTCGACAGTAGTGCTTTGGCCGGCTGCCTTGCATCGATCGCAAATAATTGATATCTTCTCAACCGTACCGAAATGTATCTACTAGATACCAGGCGTTCAGATTTCTGACAGACTTCAGGTGAAACGGTCCGCAGGGCTAAATATTGTAATGGCTCGACCGACTTAGGGAGCTTTTACACAAGAGATGTGCTAGGTAGCTACGAGGTGCACTGATGTGTAGCGGTGCTGTTTTCATCGAAGATGTGCGAGGTGGTTGCGTGGTGGGAGGATCGGTAGTTAAACTGTGTAACAGTGCGAAGTGCACGATTGCATCACTGCTTACCATCAAGTGGGATCGCAGTGAAGCACTAGTTCATATTCATTAAAATAAGACCTTTTTCATTAAGAACATCGTAAGCGACAATTTGCGGATTTTTACAGGAACACTGTTTTCTTCCTTATTTAAAAAGCGTTTATGAAAACATGTTAATAGTAACTATTCTATTAGATTAGTACGAATAATGTACACGGGTGAGGTGCGATGAGGCGGGGTAAGAGGAGATGTGTAGCCCTCGCACATATTTCTCGCTTTTTATATGCTTTGCTCGGTTATCCCTGCGCAAAGCCGGACAAGGAAAATGAAGAGATCCTGTTCGTGGAATTTTTTCCTCACGCACTGCTTAGCTTAGCTTATCTCGCTCATGTTTGGTAGAAAAGCACCCTTACCTTCAATGCAGCTGTTATTTACTTACGGACGTCCGTTGGAAGCTGCATAATAAATGATTGCATTGGATGGAAATCTTGTTTGAGGAACTTTGATGTGGTCAGTTTGCCGTTATTTATGTAGCGGCAATGCAAGATTAGGTTTTGTGTTCTTGAAGTCTTAGTTGTGAATAGGGAATTGCTGCTCAGTTACAGTTGCACTGCACTAAGGTGGGTTGCTTTTGGATGTGTGTGTAGATTTTCGTGCGCATTTTTGAGGGTGTGAATAATGGTTGAAGTCGTTGGAGTGAATGTGTGTTAAACTTTTGCTGAGCCGACCTTGTTCTTTCAGTCGCCCTTTGCGTTCCACGGTCACGATGAATTTCGAACATCGAAATCTGGCCGTTTGTCTTTTGCTATTTCGGGCCAGACTTTACGGATGGATTCAGATTATAATTCAGGTTCATTTCTCCATTATCGTCTTGGATAGCCGCCCACGTCTAGCATTTAATGAGACACAATCAGTTGTTTTTTTAGCTTACGATAATAGCACTAATAGTATAAAGAGAGAAAGGTTTGGCGCTGTATACAAAGATACAGGTTTTTACCTAGTTCGGTTAGGAAGCACCTATTATACCGTATTGTATTTATAATTATAGCTTACTAAAAGCCAATGCAAAATATTGGCATGATTTACTTTTTTCTTTTCGCCAGAAATAAAACCTAGGTTATAAGTTAGAGGACGATACGACGAATCAATAGCAAAACCAGGTCTTTAAACCGTAACCGAACGAAGATACCTATAGAAACATTGCTAGTACTTTTTTGTCAGGCTTTACCTATTTTTTTTAATATTATAATTAAGACGATTTAGGGACTCGTGTTCTTTGCAGCACTAGACGACCCCTACCACACCTAGCGATATATGCGAAAGCGGGGGCACAGAATGACTCATTAGAGAAACCGTGTAGTATATTTAACAACGGGAAACTTAAAATATCAGACACGGAGTATTTTTATTTAAGAAAAATAACGCCTGATAAAAATAAAAAATAATAGCTATCTACTAAATAGTCTCTAACTTTGTTCGGTTACGGTTGATAGACATAATTCTTTTTGCTTAGGTATGCCAGCTGTGTATGGCAAGTTACATTTCCTTAAAGTTGCTTTTGTGCAATCTTATTGGGTAAATAAATAAACATAAAGGCCAAATTTTGTGAGTTTGTCTATTGTGTATGTTTGTTACTTCTGCACGCTCAAACATCTGAACAGATTTCGATTAAACTTAGTGCGGGTAGACATCATGGAATAGCACATAGGATACTGTTTATCTCGGGAGTATGTCCCTTTGGTATAATGCTCTCGTGGAAGTGGTAGCTTAGTACCACTTTTACGAGTCGAAGCCGAAGCCGTTATCATAAATACTTTTTAATTAGGAAAGGAAAAATCCCTTTCTGCAAAAAAACGTAAGCAGTCGTTTATGACATTTTTACTGAAACGGCTCGATATTGTAAAACAACCTTCTAACTTCAATCCCCAGTACAATAATGTTGTCGCGCTCCGGCCCGGCTTATCTCATTGTCATACGAAACTCCTGTGATGTTGCCGCAGACGTTTTAAGCCGGTAGCGCGCCGGCCGTCAGACACCATTATATAAACAATTGCCGCCCCTCGTGATCGGGAACACCTCGCTTTCGTTAAAGCAATGATATATAGCATTGTCCAGTAACTCATTCCAATTTGGTTGAAGCAACCAAGTAGGTAGGAACTGGGGCCTTATCATGACGCGTTAAAATGTAAAGCGTGCGGCGAGAAGGAGTTATGAAGCTATAGACCATATACACCCCTATTTTTAATTAGTACAAAAAATGGGGCTTTGTCCGTACCCGTTACTAATCATATTTTTGTAGTCAAAAGTAAAAAAAAAATGAAATCCTAGAATTGTCCACGAAAATTTGTCATAATTGGTAAATTCATAATAGAATCAAACATTCATAACAATTGCTTCTAGAAAATACTTTACTTTTTCATCTTGATCGTCATTTATTCATCCGTAATCAATACCCTGTACAATATTTCCATATATTGAGGGACCTTTTTGGATATAAACAAACGCTGATAACTTTGCTGTTTATAAATATTATTTAGTGAGACTGTACTTGAACAATAACTAGACCTTTTTTAATAAGCCCTTTAAGTATTTGAACTAGTTAAAAATTAAAATGTCGTGTGCTTTTGTGCTGTTTCTAGTGGTTTTTATTTTATTGATTTTGAGCTATATGACCCATACAGTGAAATTGACAGGGCAAGATAAGATAGATAATGTAAGTAATGGTGTCTCTAGTAAGAGACGCCAATCTTATCATTGCTCTTAACATTCTAAAGGTTGCTGGTTAACCGTATAAGAGTCATCATCATCTTCCTGCCCTTGTCCCATCTTATTTGGGGTCAGCGCAATACGTTTTTTTCTTCCATTCTATCCTGTTAACCGTATAAGAGTAACACACATATATACACATCTCACGCTTTTATAATAAAATTGTAAATAGTAGATTTATATAATGTGTGTGTTTATATAATTTTTAAAAATATACTTTCACGGCAAATATAGGCTGTTTATGCTACATATGTAGTTGAAATGATAGCAAAAATAAGTCATCGTAGCCGAAATCGGTAAGGCAGTATCATATAGGTATCATGTAAGTATGGATTCGTTCGTCAAGTAGTAAATTTTACTTGACGAACGAATCCATGTAATAGCCATAGTCTGAATAGGGAATATGCAAGCAATTTTTTATTTGTTAAAATAAATACTTTTTTTTAACTCTGATAAACAATTACTTATGAAAAAAAAATATTTTCATCAACAACGAGGTTACAAAGCTCTATATTTTAATAAGAAAGTGAAATCCGACATGGTCTTTGACGTCAAAGGCCATGCCACCCTACGGCCGCCATTGAAAACATCGTCTTGACGAGAGATATTTGTTTAAAATTGCTATATCTCGTTTGCTTTTCTACCAATTTTGATATTGTTTTCATAATTAGTATTCTATTTTTGTAGATATATCTACTGCTGGAGAGGTTAGATGACAAAAAAAAAAATATATATATTGTCAATTAAAACTATGATTATATGGTGACACACATTGCTCGGTTTGGTTTGTATGAAACGCTTTGATATTGCCATTAAATAGCTTTCCCTGAAGGATTTCAGTGCTTCATGAGGTATGCCGATATAGAAAGACTTACAGATCAAAAAGATGTCTATTTAACTCCGTAACATAAAACGATAAATAACGAACACGTAAATTGAACATTAATTAGGTGAAAAGTACTTACCTAATTAGATTGCTTGGGCCGTATTGAATGCGGGATGAGCGGTAGTCTGAAACAAGAAACATTTGAATTATTTAGAATCCTTGAGAGACAAGAGGATGTAGTGAAGCGTAGTTATTACCAATTAGTGTTCCCAAAAGTAGGCAATTTACCTTGTTTTGTACATGGGCATTAAATTGCTTAGTGCCATTAAGACCGTGGAAGTTTACTGCTGGTCCATACAAAGTTGGTAATAAGGAATTATTACCAATTTTTTTTTGTATATAAATATATATATACATTTATTTACCTACGACTTATGAAAATTAATGACGTATATAGATTTGATCTGTATTTTATTTAGGAAAATAAAAAAAATAACTATTTTGTTACTTTTTTTTCTTTTTTTTCTGGTAGTGTGGCGGAAAATAAGACAATTTTTAACCAATGAATTTGTATTATTTTTTTGTATAATGTACTATAAAATTGTAATGAATAATTCGTTTGTATTTCCAAACAAAAAATAAAATAAATAATTTCTAAATGCATTGTGGTTTTGATTTGCTAACTTTAAACAACATTTTCTATCAAATTATAAGGAATTATTTGGAATTTTGTAAACGTGTTTTTGCAATTCTATATAAAAATCTGTATGGAAAACTACCCTAATGTACAACGCTAAGTGTTCTCACTCTCAGCAGTGACATAAGTAAAAAGCAATTAGGATATTATGAAGTCGGTACGGGTTGTGTTCAGAATTTACATTATTACTCTCTGTAACTTTAAGTATTCATTGTCGTTTAGTGCATTGATTGTTGTCAAGATTTTTGTTGGCCTTGCTATTTTTATTATACATTTTTAAATACCTTTAATAATAATAATTGCGCGGCAAAATCAAGGGCCTGATACAGAAGGCAGTACTCCTAGATACGGCTCGGATTGTGAGGAGGTTCCTGTCTCTGGAGCCCTAACCACCGGTAACTTGGACCCTGCTCCCGTTACCAGAGGACTACTATTTTTTTATATTTTTAAATGTTTTTTGTAATTTATTTTTTTAAGAAATATTTAAAAATGTAGATTATATGTAAATAAGAAGAATAAAGAGAATAATAATCATATATTTGCTAATAATGTAGGTATACAGATAAGGTGTTATAATTTTTTATTTTCCCAATACATTTTGACTTACGGCATGCAAAATATTCATAGTAGAAAATAAAGAGAATCTTAAAAAAATGTTAAAAATTGTCAGCTCATTAACTTAATCGTTCAACTTACATTTTAAGTCATACAAATTCTGATACAATGTCAGAAGTTTTATTATTTCCTTTTTAAACATTCTCATAGGTAATTCCTTTAAATTTCTTGGCATAGTGTTATATATAATGGGACTCATGTGCAAAATACTCTTTTTTAATAAAGCAGTTTAATGACCACCGGTATATAGTTGAATTTTATATTTTATATATTTTATAATGTATATACCTAAACAAATGCTTGATAGCACGGCGGGCGCTGTGGTTGAACAATACAGTGCTGTATGTATGTGAGTTCTATTTCTGCGCGTAACAAATATTTATTATTATCGCCCATAAATAGTTCAGGGTCTGAGTGTCTTCGCAGTGTGCCACAATTACTATTAAAAAAACAATCTCACTTATTTTTTATTTAAGGAGTTCGTAGACAGAGCATGAAAAATAACATCATACTAATATTATATTGAGACATTAATATGAGAGCAATGGTATCCGAGTGATGACGTTCCCGACTTACGAGTAGTAGGTCGCGGGTTTTAACCTAGCCAGGCGCATTACTTTGTGTAATTTACTTCATCACTACTGCTCTCAAAACGGTAAAGGAAAACATTGTGGGGATATCGGTATGTCCTAGAACCAAAAATTGAAAGACATTTGACATTCAACAACCCGTATTGGGCCCGCGTGGTGGATTACGACCCATTTCCTCTCCCAGAGAGTCCTGAGTCCCAGCAATGGGAATATTATGTATTATATAGGAGAAAGTTTGTGAGTGTATGTTTGTTATTTCTTCACGCTCGGATCTCGATGAAACTCACAAAAAGACGTTTGGGCGGTTGATTCGATTGTTATATAAAAAAAAATAGCACATAATGTACTTTTTATTCCTCGAAGAAATTTTCTAGCTAGAAGCTAGTTTGATTAATGGTTTTGTTTGTTAATTGTATTGAAATCCATTTCAATGCGTAATAAAATTAAAATTCAGAGTCTACGCCTTAAATATATTTTTTAATTTGTATATGAATGAAAAATTTTGGTCTTATTTTCATAAAACAATAAATAGTCGATAAAAAAAATCACAAGGCATAAGAAATGTTTAGAAAAGTAGTTGCTGAAAGGATAGCAGATGACACTTCCCGTCGACCATTTCAATTTGGCATACGATGCACCTGTATAAGCCACGACCATAGAAATTTAAAAAAACAGGAGAAGTGGTAAGGAGGCGTGTGCATGTCCGCGCGACTTGCGCAAAATGCACACGATCGGGCAAACGGCCGTCAGTTACAAACTTGTGAGATACGCGATACGTGATCGTAAACAAATTTAAAATGCCGTGTTGTTCAGTGGTTTCATGCAAGAACCGAAGTGATAAGAGAAGCCTGGGTCATCATGGAATCTCTTACCATATGGAAGTACAAGTTTAATACTATATTTATCTTTAAAATCAGTAAAAACAACAAATCTTATAATATCCCTTGCTGCTACTACGTTATTTTTGTTTTCAAATATCAAGGCGACTGTATTACTCTTACAGTACATACATTGCTCTTTAACCACTACTTAATTTTAACGCTCAGTAACGGAACAAGCAATGTAAAAATAACATAACGATACTTTATCAGTGCGGTGTATTTCATAATAAAGCCGCTGTTAGTTGCGGCGACTTAATGATGTGCCTGTATGATCTACTAATATAGACTATCGACCATAATATCGATTGGTTGGATATCCGAAGTAAAATAATGTAAATATTTTTATTTATTTTGATTATTTTACAGAGTTGTAAAGAAATAGCATAATTCAGAATTTAATAACGACTTTTGCTTAAAATAAGGCAACATGTTCTAGCTCTTTATTTGTTCTCTTTATTTAACAAGATAATTTTTTTTTTTCAAAACTTTATTTTGTTAGAAAAAAAATAGTACAGTATTTTTTTACTAACAAAAGCCTTACATGGTGAGGTTTAGCAGTAAGTTAGGTAAAATGATAACTACAATGTTACTTTATGTTTTCAGTTTCCCAAAAGACGCAATTTTTATAAAGCAATGGATTGATGGAAGGCCACCTAATGGGTTCCCTAAAAATATAGTACTATATGCTCATTCCACTTTCAACCAGAAATGCTTTAGCCTCTAAAAAAAACGCAGTCTTTTTGAATGGGCAATCCTTAAATTAAGACTAGACCTGAGTTAAAGTTTTTTTAGTAACTGACAGCTTTTTCATGCAATAATTCATAATACAAGTTATTAAACTTTTCAGGATTTTAGAGGACTAGGACATGTACTTGGCCGATTTTTAGTATTTGATATTGACGTTCTGAAATGACGTATATAATGGCCTTATACGGGTAAATGGTTAGTTTTTGGGTTTTATGAAAACAAATTAATAAATAAATAATTATTATTATTATTAAATTATTATTATTAACATTTTATGATTTTGTTTTTGGGACCCAAAAGAATAGCACGACAAAAAAAAATGGAAAAATCGATAACTTTTCTATTTAGTCAATCACTAGCGTAAATGTAAAATAAATTGCTTTTGCATAGCACATCGACATTTCATGTGTGCGTAAGTTGTACGGTGCATGGAAAATACACGCTGTTTTTAGGGAGGTAAGGTTTATAATTGACTGTGTAGTATGGACTGATTTATGATTTGCGGATGTGTGCGCGACTGCGTAAATATTACTGCAAATGTAGTAGTTTCGGCGGTGGTAGGGAAACTGGAGACATCGTGTTCCGGTACAATTTTTACTACTTAACATATCTCCTCCCTTCTTAAATCTGTGGCCACGACTTTTAAAACTACACGATTATCTGTCTTCAAGACAAAGTGAGAGCGCGGCCTTAGTGTTCTCTGAGATACGTCTCACTCTTGGGAACATAACGTAGCTGGTAACATAAGGGTAGAGCAATTAGGATATTATGAAGTCGGTACGGGTTGCTGATATTCACCTTATTTCTCTCTGTCTTATAAGTAGTTTGTGTTGTTTATAGTGCTTTGATTACTGTCAAGATTTGTTGGTCTTATTATTTTTATAGTTTTTTTCTTTATTTACTGATATTATGTTATCATATTATAGATACTGATAGTTCGATAAGTTTAATTTGATTTTGTACAGTGAACTATTTTTATCATTTAAAAAATCACTTTCGAAATCAGTGAGTTATTTTTGGTTGTCTTCGCACAGTTTGTACATTTAGTCAGTGTCATGTTTGGAAAGTATCCCGCATCCCTTTCTCTCTCACTCCCGACCATGATCTGAACCAGGTCCATTTTACCGAAATCGCGTCTGTTTTGAATTCCACATTTTGTTCAGCTGTATAGACACTCGAGATACAAAACTACACTAATTTTGTACAACCATAACCACGATGGCAACAATGTCGTCTGCCCATCTGGCCGCCGGACGGTTGATGTTTAAAATTAGAACAGGCCCCTTTTTAAATCAACCTTTTTCAAAGTTTGATAAATCCGATACTGGCTGAATACTAAAAAAAGATTTTCAAATAACAACGTAGTAAGTCTGTAATACGACTCAACCCAATGGACTAGAACAAGATAGTTAAGAAAGGCCCTTTTCCACTCGCCTGTCGTCAACGTTGACCATGGTTTAAAATCTTGTTACTTCATCCCAACGCGATGTTTGATGAAGAGGCAACGTGAAAAAAGAGAGATAACGCTTGAAAACTCTGTTGGTATTCGGTAATTCTGTAATTTAGTCGAATATATCACAAAAGTTGTTCCAGGAAATACCTATTTTTTAAAAAACCCTTATAAGTTTTTCAGAAAAATTTACGTCAGAATTTCGATTAGACGTGGAAGGCTTCTATGGATGTACTTTTTATATTTTTAATGTATGAACACATTATGGAAGGCCAAAGTTCACGTAAAATAGCAGATTTTCAGAGGTCTTTACTAGATTAGTTTTAAACAAATTTATGTTTTCATTTCTATAGAAGCCTAGATAATATCCTCAAGATAGCTGTGTATCCAAAAATATGTAGAAAAAAATGTGTAATAACATCATAATCACGTACGTAACAGCGGTTGTATGGAAATGTACCTCGAGTTGGCCGCTCTTAAGCGTTAATCTGTTTGGTGAATCTATTGGTTTGTATCGGCAGACCGAAACATACTTCTTGTCAAACATAATCAGCCCTATAATGTTCCCACTGCTGGGAGTCAGGTCTCTTCTCTGGGAGACGCAACGGGCCGTAATCCACAACGCGGGTCCAGTACAAGTTAGTAGATGTCAACACACGTCTTCAATTTATTTTTATATTGAAACCTCTACTGTTTTCCATTTTCGGTCTTACATCTCGCACTGACATGTGCGTAGCGACGTTGGAACCAAATCGTTTCTTAAATTGTTCTAAATTCAAATAAATAATGGCTGTGTTGCCATTGTCTCCGAATCACACCTTTTTGTTGAGGCCCTAAATAAACTCAATAGGTGCTGGCACAAAACGAAATAAAAACCACCAAATAACGTCTCTACAAGTATCTACAATCAGAAACACGATACTTAAGTGGCTAATCTAGCTGTCCATTGGTTTGTATCGACAGTCCTAAGCAAACTTCTTGTGTAGAATGATGTTTGCTCTCAACCAATAATGGCAGCGAGTTCTTTTTGTAAATGTGTAGTGGTCCTGATGTCTTAATTAATGTTTAAACTGTTTTATTGGTTTTCAGGATGTTCTGGTTTGTGTGTGTTTGCTACTAACTAAAAATAGATAGCAGTAAACTGTGTCGGTACTAATTACTGGGGGCTGATTTTTCAAATAGTATCTGCAGTCTTATCTGAAAAATGAATATGGCAGTTTGACATGTTTTTCACATAAAATCTGTCAAATAGTCATTTTTTTATTCTTCTAAACTTCGTTTCTATTTGTGTAACCATCGTGAAATTAAGGACTGATTTTTCAATAGTCAGATGACTGTTATCTCAGGAATAAATATGGCAGTTTGACATATTTTCTATAGAAAAGCTGTCAAACTGCCATTTTTATTATTGAGTTTACAAAATCTATTTATCAAAAAATCTGCCCTAAATTCATTAACATTTCATGAAGGGGAGTAAAAATACCAGGGGGTCAAAATACAAATAAATTATATAAACAAATTTTCGGTGATAAAAATTAAATTAAAAAAAAAAAAAACTGTGCAAGCGCGTGTCGGACTCGCGCGCTGAGGGTTACGTACAAACTTACCTATGTAAATAGTTAAATTTCCGAATGGTGTCTCGAAAATTTTTCCAAATCGCAAAAATATTTTTTTTGTGACGTAACAACAATTTACTGTTTTCAGATTTTATATCTGTGCTACCCTTGCTTCATGCCAAATTTCATGATCCTGGGTCAACGGGAAGTACCCTATGAATTTTGATTCCCTTGAGAGTGTCGAAATATACATTTTATGCAACATAAACAGCTGTATCTTTTTTTTTAACTTAGAAGTTTGATTTTTTCACACTTTCGAGGGACTGCAGACCTGAGTATAAGGTTTTAATTTCAATTCGATATCTTTACGCGTCGTTGAGATAAAGGTTCTTGACAGACCGACAAACAGACAGATGGACAACAAAGTGATCCTATAAAATTTCCATTTTTTCCTTTTGAGGTAAGGAACCCAAAAAAGAACTTTTCTATACATGGTCGACGCATGCAATCATAGATGATTGTGTATTTTAGTATTGATGTTATGATACACGTTGTTCATATGTAATACTTTTTCTCCCTGAACAATTTATTGTTACCTATTTTTTTACTAATAATAGTCTCGTATTTGACCACTATCACAACTTAGAGTAATGGATTATGTGGTCGGCGATGGAGCACGCTTGCCTCGAAGTAACCTAATCAGTCTGGACTTAAAGAACCCTAAGTTGAGGCAATGAGGAAAGTCACTCTGCACATTATTATGTTTGTTGTATTTCCAATCTTAAGCTGTACTGCCCCCCAAGCCAAGTTACGTTCGTTTCGTTTGCGTCGAACGCCTTGAGTAGGCCACGACTCCGATTCCTTTGTTCTGACTTCATCTCAATGCTCAGTCACGTGGTCAGAACAATGGAATCGGAGGCGTGGCCTACTTGAGGCGTTCGACGCAAACTAAACGATCGTAACTTGGCTAGGGAGGCTGAGCTATATAAAGTTGACGATCAGCCGAAGTAGAAACCACTTATCGAATCGCTGGGTTCAATTAGGCTTTCAGGAAATTTGTGATTTAGAGATCTAAATTAATTGGTGACTTTGACCCTTGCGCAAACAGTCTCAATTGATTTACTCTAGATTTTATTTGATACAGTAATTGAAGGGTAATTTCATTGAATCTGAACCCTGCGTGTTAGATTATTTAAAAAAAGGTTAGGTAATAGAAAAACAAAATAATGTCGGAAATCTATTACTCATATCTCTTACACAAAAGCTAATTAACTTTACAAAGGTTACTCATAATTATGACTTAAAGAAATAAGATAGCTACCATAAATATAAAAAGAACATTAAAAAAAACAACTCTGTACCTTCTTTGTAATGTTCTAGCCATGTTCTAGTAAAAGAACAAAATTTAAAAAAAGAACGTTTCTGTGCTTATTCGAAGCACGTAGCGTAGTCGTTGGGATCAATCAATCAATCTCAACAGGTCGTAAATGTCCACTGCTGGACGTGATTCTCCGTCATAGTTGCGAAGAACGGGCACAGGAGGTTTTGGCATAATCACCGGAGGTTTCACACGACTGGATTTCAGAGAGGGCGCTGGTGTCGGAATGGGGAACTAGGCTTTTAGGACGCAGTTTGGTATGCTCGCTAATAGGAGAAAAACTAAATATATCTCGATTGGTATCGCATTATAAATTAATCTTTCAAAAAAACATTACCAAATCGAGATATATTAAGATATATTATATCTTTTACAAGTTTTTGAACTCTGAACGGCTATTGCGATGATAATATAAGGTGTAATTTTGAATCTGCACAAAATATCAGGTTTTTATAAAACTCGTTAATAATTATATAAAAATACGATACCTGGTCAATAAATCGATAATCCTTGCTATTTAAAAAAAATCGGAATCACCCGTTTTTTTTTTTTGTTTTTTATTGGGTGTGAAAATCATCTTATGATAAATCTCGCTCTTGGGCGGAGCGGGGGATAGTGTCAGACTGACAAAAAACCCACCCCTGTTCAACCCATTTTAAAAAACGGCAATTTCTTATTTTAGCCCCTATTAATTTAGATGACTGTCCTCAAGACTAGATTGAATAGGCTATTAATTATCTAGCGCGATTCACCATCAACGATTGCATCAATGCTTACCATCAGGTGAGATGACAGTCAAGCATTTGTTTATATTAATAAAAAAGGGAAAAAAAAATTGAAAGATTTGCAACACCGGGTTGCTAGTTTATAATATTTTACAAATTATAGTTAGCGGTAAATGACAAGATATTCACTTTGTTGTCAAGATTTCCACAAGCTTGGTAGGAAATAACTACAATCCAGGTTATATGGTCCTCGGTTACCAAGGAGAAGTTATGGCATCTTGTGCTCCAAGATCTCGCTTAGGTGAACATATTTTGTAGGTTAAAAGCATACTGTTTACTTACCCTGTATTCTGTAACTCTTTGGTTAAATTATTTCGTGGTTATGGTGAAAATAAAGCAAATAAATTAGGGTATTTAATCAGGGGCTATGGGAATGTTAGAAAGACTTATCGTGGCCCTGGTCCGCAAACAGCAACTGAAGGAACACCGGTAGGTTTATTCAGTAACATATCGAGAAAATTGGTATTTAGCCGTAGGAAAAAAATGTGATGAAAAAGTAGGTAGTGTCTATAGCAAGGTAACTTTCATAAATCCAAAATGTGTGATGTGTTAACACTCAGATTAGCAACTTGGCTTGGTTTCAAGCGAGTGTTGCCTTTATTTAAAACAACCTTAATCCCTAAAATGGCGCAAAGCTTTCTTGATCACTGTAAATATACATGTTTCGACTTGGTAACACCAAAAACCACACACAGACTAGTTCCTCGCATTTTCACGAGTAAATAAAACTGGAAGTAGTCTATGTTAAGAATCGTTTTTCTAAATTACTTAGGTTCGGCCGGGACCCCATTAGTCGTTCCTCGTTACCTTCAGAGACAAATGGAGCGAGGCGCGAAGACTTGCCGCCTTCGCCGACCCGTTTATTAGTATTAACAAACTTTGCCACCGAGATCATTTATACGAATGAAAAAAATAAACTAAGACACCGACTCGACTGAATTGTGTTTTAATTGAGAACTATACCTCCTTCATTTCTCTCGACTAGTCTTAATTTACAGTTTTAATGTTGATCAACTTTGTTTAAAGTTGTCTTATTTACAGAGAACAGAATGTGTTTTTAGGGTTCCGTAGCCAAATGGCAAAAAACGGAACCCTTATAGATTCGTCATGGCTGTCTGTAGGTACGTCAATCTGTATGTCACAGCCACTTTTTTTCGAAAGTAAACTATACTGTTGAAATTTGGTAAGTAGATGTATACTGTGAACTGCATTAAGATTTTTACACAAGAACAGGAAAAAGATTTCTTTTTTGGGGTTTAGAACTGAAACTCAACAATTTTTTTTCATCAAACCCATACGTCTGGGGTATCTATAGATAGGTCTTCAAAAATTACATTGTTTAGTTGAATAGTTTTCTAACATATTTTTTTTCTAAAGTGAAGTGTTCGTGTCCTGTAACTTCTAAAATAATATAATGATAAAACTAAAAAAAAATATATGATGTATGTTACCATGCAAACTTCCACCAAAAATTGGTTTGACCCAAAGATCTAGTAAGTAGTTTTTTTTAATACGTCATAAATCCTAAACCGCAATTTACCTTTCAAGTTTGTAAGGAACCCTCAGTGCGCGAGTCCGACTCGCACTTGCCCAGTTTTTTTATATTGAGTTATGAATATTCATAAGGATGAAGAGGGAGAGGGAGGCCAAAGAAAAGTTGGATGGATTGTGTGAGAAGTGATATGAAAGAAAAGGGATTTAATGATAGCGTGATGGGTGACAGGACAGCATGGAAGAAAAAAATGTGTTGCGCTGACCCCAACGAGACAAGAGCATGAAGATAATGACGGTGTGTTTTTTTTTTTAAGTTGGAAGTCTTCCGATGACCTCTCTCGCTCGAGATGGCGTGTAAGACTTTTACTGATTTAAACACACTCCTAAGTATGTCCCTTCTTTGCCTTGGGTTCCAGGACTCCGGGTTTCCCTTTCAGAAGCCAACTCATGGCCCCAGTAAGTATCGGCCCTGCTGGGCCCCTACGGTTTTGATCAACTTCGTTTGACCCTTTAATCGCCCGCGTCGGAAAAGTCCGACGAGTCTTTCTGCGTCCTATTCGCCAGTGTCGTGTGTTTCCGACTCGTTTAGCTCTTCAATCCCCACGTGGAATGTGCGATCCTAGTGGAATAAACGCGAGAGTGTTTGTCGGATATATCCGACGTAGTCACTTAAAAGGTTAAAGTTCGTTGTTTTATTTACAGGGAACATAGAATGTGTTGGAGCAACGTAAACGTCCACAATGAAGCCTTTGATAATATGTTTTAATTTAAGCGAAACTCATCAACTACTATCATGATATATCGAAATTAAAACATATCCCGGGACGTAGGTATTAATTTGTGTGCTCTCCGGGGCGAGGGCGCTCGACGAAAGGTATTACGAAAATTTAATTGAAGTTTTGATTAAGCACTGTTGCACATGGCGGGCTCATTGATCACGACGTTATGAAGCATGGGCTTTAAAATGTGGTCGACATCATTACCGACTACAATGTCAGATACATAGCCCACTGGAAAATCATATTTAATTACTATAAATTAAAGTTTGATTTAGGTGAGCAGCGGTCTAAAACAAATTTTATGTTTCGTTCACCCCTTTGTAAAATTGAAAGTCTTTTCCTCGGATTTACGAAACGAACGACCTCGACTATCCGAAAATCTGAACATTGTATAACTCTTTAGAGTTAAATGTGAGTCTTAAGATCAAGGAATTAAGGTGAAAAGTGTATTGGATTATTTGAGCAGATGTGACATTTCGTTCTTAGTTACGTAAACAAATAATGGGAGCAAGGGATTGATGGAAGTGAATGAGTCCACGTCCTACGCAAACTTGTGCAGTATCCGAACTAGGACCATTGTTGTATTGAAGGCGTTTGAGATGTCGAACCACTGGGAAAATATTGATCTTTTATGGTTTATTCAATTTCGAATATCAGAGTGAATACCTTCTCAGTTGGAAAATTGTAATGTAATAAAAAAAAAGAAACAACAGTCACATTCCATGTTATCCACGCTTTCGTTTTCAGGTTTCTTTTGGTATGATTTTCTCAATAGAAGATAATTTTTATACTTACAGAAAAAGATTTTTCTAACTTCCAACTACCAAAAACATTATAACCACATTATATTATCTGATCTTCATTTCATTATGTTATTTGTCTTCTCATATCTATTAATATTGTAATATGGAAATATTGTAAAAAAGTATTTTTTTAATTAAAAAATAGTCACGAGAAACGACCAGCTCAAATAGTGCACTAGCTTCTGAAATTGTAGTGTCCATGCGTGTAATAAAATATTTTGAATTGACTTTTAAATATAATTTTAATTTTACCTTTAAATTTAATTTTGAATTGAATTAGCTATCAATATCATTATTTTAAATACCCCACTAACACAGGATAAAACAATCTAAAATAAAGCTTGAAACAATAACGAAGCATGGGGATCAAAGCTGTCCCCTTCATTGTACAAAACAGAAGCGTATAGGACCACAACAAACTGGTTTTGACAGTATCTACCGAGCCTTTGGCATTGGGTTCGATCCCTAGGGCATGTAAAGTGGTATTGGGTGTTTCTGTCAGCATGGAGGTGCAATTGCGGAGGTAAATAGCGTTAGGCTCGCCCTCAATCCCACAGGATCTAATTCAGTCATCGATGAGCTGTCAGTGAGTGTGCGCGTAAACCCAACCCCGTCTGCCAGTATCAGTGTAAGATTGGTTAAATACAATTAAAATACTACCTGTACTAATGTGAAAGTCTGTATGTTTAGTTGTTTCTTACAAAACACTGATTTATTTACTCACTAGCTGCTGGGCACGTCATAATTATCGCGGTAAGTCCCCTTTTTGAGACGTGGCTGGAAAGACCTCACGGCTTTCTTACCTTCCGCATGATACAGGTCCTCACTGGACATGGTATGTTCGGGATGTTCCTGCACCGGATTCGTGCGGAAGAAACGCCTGGGTGTCACCACTTTGGAGACCCGCTTGGGCAGAACACCGCTGTGTCCTCGTGGGGGAGATCGAAAGCAAGGATCTCTCGCGCCGGGCCTTGGTACAGGTCATGGTCCGAAGGGAGGAGGAGTGACAGGTGGCCGCCTCCTTCTGCGAAGCAGTAATGTTAGCAAAGGCACGTGCACGCGCCAGGGCGTAGCATTCACGCCCCAGTCGATGGGATCCCGATCTCGATTTCCGGACACCGTAGGCTTGGGCTTGCGGATGGCGAGCAATGGGTAGCTCGCCGTTAGTGTGGTGTGCATGTGGGTTTTTAGTCAATAAAAGTCTGACACACCCTCTCGCCCCACCCAAGAGCGGGGGAAGTATTATGATGATTTTCGACCTCAAAAAAAGTTGAAGGGATAGGTAACATGGCAGGTTCATAAAATATTTTTTTTATTGAATATTAAGACAAACATGGATACAAAAGTATATATGTTGTTAAAATAAACAAAATATGTATTCATATTTAATTTACCCTATAAATATATTTATTCATAGCAATGCAAACAGGTTATTAAGACGACTCTACTGTTTGTTTAGAAAATAATTTCGCAACTTTCGCTAAAATGCATACTGACTGGTGGCCTTCCTGGTATTCAGAGAAAAAACCACACCTCAATAGCTGAAGAAACTTGGCACACGTCTAGACCAGCTCCTGGGTCAGGACACAGGATACCTTTTGTAAGTGTAAACACATTTCCTAGTGATCATTTTCGCGAGTGGAGCTGCCGGAAAAAGCTAGTGAGAAATGTTTTATGGAACCACTTAGGAATGTCGTTAAAGAAAATATGAAGAAAAATAATTTCCCTTTAAGAGGGTTTTAGGATCTAATGGCGCTATAAAAGTGACTGAGGGAAACTAATGCATATGGTTTCAAGCCTAACATTATTAGGCTACGTGGTTTTAGTGTTTAATTTAGACAGATTTCCGAAATTAATTCTGCTTAAAGAGGGAGCGCTAGCCTGAAAGAGATGTCGGCAAAGCCGTAGGGGCCCAGCAAGGCCGAAACCTACTGGGGCCACGGGTTGACTTTTGAAAGGGAAACCCGTAGTCCTGGAACGCAAAGGGCAAGGAATATAGGTGTGGTTTTAGTCAGTAAAAGTCTGACGCGCTTTTGCGCTCCGACCTAGAGCGTGTGAAGTCATTAGATGATTTCTCACCTCAATATATTTTAAATAAGGTCTTGATAAAAACTTTTCTCAAGGTACGTCATCAGTTTTCATTATTAGCACACTTCCTAAAGCACAACGTAATATAAAAGTCTGACACATCCTCTCGCTACATTAAGGGCTGGAGAAATTGTTTGATGAATTCCCACCTCAAAAAAGGGGTCAAAAGAGAACTACATAAAAACAGACCAATTTGTCCACAATGAACACAATAATTCCCCCATCAACTAAATAAATAAAGAAAAAACTATTTCATTCAAACTCCCACCAACACTTTGCAAGGCATTGCATTACGGCAGCGACAGAACAAAACAAGACGCCATCTTTTAAAATTGCGCGGGAAAGTATAATAATTCGTATTATTATATTCGTGTCTGACAGTAATATCTCGTCTCGACCGCTTGGGGCAACTGCAAGCAAACAATGAAACAGCTTTAATAAAAGTAAATCGTATTAACACCTAACTTGGTAAGCTGTTTCATTGTCGTGACTGATGCGGATGAGAAACTCTTACTGACTTTGTTTGTACGTTATTAATTTGCCACTAATAACGTACCTCTAATAATTTTGATACACATAGAATATACATGAAACGTTATTTCTTAGGTTCGTTCTTAAATTTCAACTAACTGCAGTTTCACACCGGTATTAAATTTCTTTGAAATTCTCTGCTTTTTTTCATTATTGGTCGATTTAGCTGTTTTTGAGAGATATGTACTATTATTTTTCTCGAAATTAAGGATAGGTTTGTAAATATCTCACGGTGAAACTGTCAGCACGGCAGGTTATTCATATTTTTTTTGTATAATTCAGTGAGGAGTATTTTTAGAAATTTTGAAAACTGTAAGAGTTATTCCTAAGCCACCCTAGCCAAGTTACAACCGTTTCGTTTCGCTTCTCTTTGTTGATCGCCTTAAGTAGGCCACGCCTCCTTTGTTCTGACCACGTGACTGAGCGTTGAGATGACGTCAGAATAAAGGAATCGAAGGCGTGGCCTACTCAAGGCGATCAACGAAAAGAGAATCGAAGTAAAACGGTTGTAACTTGGCTCCGGGGGGAAGGACTGTCCTCTCAAAAGTGTTTATTGTGATGATATGCAAAATAATCTGGAAATTCCAACACATGAACCCCGGAGTCCTGGGACGAAAGGCAAATAAGAAACATAGGTGTTGTTTTACTCGAGAAGTCATTGGATGAATTCTCGCATTAAAAAAAAGTACTCAAAAGGCCATTTTTTCCAACAACGGGCATCCCCTCTCTCTTCAATTATTTTTGCAGATAATTCTATTCCATTACCAGGATTGTTGTCATCGGAAAACAATGAAATAGGCTTAAAAATCGTTAAAGATTTTCTTTGGAGGCTCTTAATTAAAATCGAGTTTAACACCAAACAGGAATAAGGATTTTTGAGAATCACAACTGATATTAAAACCGAGGTCGAGAAAAGGGATTATTGGAATATTACCTTTGTTTTCCTTAAAGCCAAATCTTTAATCCCCCATTGAAGGATTTTGGTTAATGAAACAAAGACCTACAAATAAAATTAAAACATTGAATTTTCTTAGAAAGGTTTTTAGAAGATTTTTAGCTGAGAAAGGTATTTAGATCTTTTAATAAAGGACCTTGACCTTGATTTTAATGAGGTTTTTCAGCGCAATTTTAGATTCTGAGGAGGGGTTGTAAAAATGTTAAAGCAAACTTTGTCGTTACCGAACCCAAGTCATAGGCGAGGACGTTATGGAGCTGAAGGTTACAGTGACAACATTCCACGTGTATCAAATGACGTTTTTCAATACACCTACAAAGACATAAATAAACGGGGATCAACAAGCGACGCGTGGGCGTTGACTTTCGACTCGTGGGGGTCACTTAGCGCCCAGCCTAATACGATCAACTAATAACTGTGACGGGGGCAAGCAAGCGCACTTTTCTGCACTAGTGCGAAACACATTAAATTGCGTTCCTAAAAGCGGTAGGGAAAATTATTTATTCTATTAAGCGTAATCAAGCATCAAGGTATACGAAGCGTCATCTGCTTGACTGTATTACAAAATAGTGAATCGTACGTCACGAGGTTCAAACCCAGGCAGCTGCGCAAACCGAGCCCATTTCTACTGAGACCCCGACCCCGACTTACAGCCACCGTAAGCGTAGGCTTGCGAACGACGAGCAAGCTAGCTCATCGTCCGGCCGTCCGGCGACCGTCCGGAAAGAGCTCAAGTTGCCGACGAGATAGACTCAAAGAGATATCAAACCGTAAGTAAAACCGTAGGGGCACAGCAGGTTTGAAGCCTACGGAGCCATGGGTTGACTTCCGAAAGTTAATCCTGTGATCCTGGTACGCAAAGGGCAAAGAAGGAACATAGGTGTGGTTTTATTCGGTACCTCTCGCTCCACCCTAGAGCGCGAGAAGTCGTTAGATGATAACTCAATACAAAAACAGGAAGGCTCTTTACTTTGTGTAATTCATTCAATTCTCTGCTTTGTTGAGCCCGTGTGGTAGACTTTAGGTTTTCATTTCATTTCATGGTGATGCATTTTGGAATTGCATGACTTGATTCCACCATCTTATTTCTACCATCGGACAAACCGACGAACGGCGAGCATCCACCCTTACGTTGTTGAAACCACTACGGTCCGGACCAAGCGTTTCGCCTCGTCGTTTATACTGCGTACATCAAGGGACTGGAACAATTTGCATGCTGCGGTCTTCCCATCCTATTATAATTTAGTGGTCTACAAGGCTACAGTGAATAGGCTCTTAATAAATTGGTGCACCTCACCATCAACGATTGCATCACTACTTACCATCAGGTGGGATCGCAGTCAAGCACTAGTACTACTACTAGCACTTATATCAATTTAAAAAAAAAATGTTCCTATCCCGCTCATTGAGAGGTCTGAGTCCCAGCGGTGGGAACATTAAAAGCCTGAATATGTTATCATGAATCGTTTGTAGTTCAAGCAAGAATGCTTTGCCCGTGTCAGGAAGTAAGTTTTACTAAATAAAGTTTTCTCATACAGCTAGTACGTCATCAGTGTAGGTAAAACGTTTATTATTAATATTTTTACAATTGAGGGTAACAAGTATTACTAATGTGTTGTTGGTAATGGTTTTATGTGAATATAATTCGACGAGTAAAACTTACTTTCCTCCTCTGTAAAAAATAATAATATTAAAAATGTAATCTTCACTGATAACGTAGGTACTTATTGGAGTTGTGCAACCTCTAAATATTAACCAATTATGGTGATTTTTGGTATATGAACACACTGTGCATGATTGGTACCAAGAATTCAAGCAAAGTCAAATGAAAATTGAAAATTACTTTTTGTATCTTTCTCGGTATCGCAAAATTGTCCCAAATTGTCGTAGCACACAGTTATAACATGATTAATTTAGTAATATATAGATAAACGTTTTATATTAAACCTTAACATATTATTGCAAACTTACTGGCTGGCCACATAATTAAAAACGCTGGATAGTTTATTTTTTTATTCAAATTTAAATCGAGAACACTCTGTAACTCACAATAAGTCATTATTCGCGTAATTTTGGCGGCATTTAGTGTTGTAAAAGTCAAGAAGTTTATTTATTTCATATAAAAACAATTGGGAAAAATAAAAGTACAAGTAAATAGTACACCACAAACTACCTGCGTATCTTTTTCTCCTTCTCTGTCAAATCCATCCAAAGTTTGTCCGTAAAAAATCGCTTTTAGCGATAAGACCGCCCATTGTGACACCCTATTAATTTTAAATTCCTATCGTGGTTTTTATTATTGGTGTACAATGAAGAATATGTCAATCTATCTATCTAATCTGCCATGTAAGCGACTAGGAGTAATTTATATGATACCAGCTAAATAGAATTAGTAATTAAACATATCTCAAAACGTCTGAAAGCGAGATTAAGGGTATTTTTAATATCATGTGGATTTCATCACGCATGCGGGTTTGCTCCGCACGCAGAAAAGTTCCGAAATTCCTAAAAACGCGTCCCGCGTGTGTATTCCACGCATTACAATAAATACTTGTATCAAATGGACATTTGCGGGGGTTACGCGTGCGGAGCAGTCCCGCATGCGTGATCAAAAATGCACGATATTAAAAACGCTCAAAGAGCATATTGATAAGATTAATTTTTTCTTTCTGTTTTGCATTATTAAGTAAGTAACATTAAATTATAAAATTAAATAAAAGAATCCGCCCTTTTTAGATGACATGATAAAACAATTACAAATGCAAACCTTATTCTTATTTTCTTTTCATTTAAAACTCACTTTCTGGATCGTATTATAGAACTTAGTTTTCATTCAATAACTTAAGATATTTATTTTCGCTCCTCGCTGCGGGCGTTGGATTCTTTTTACGCGAAATTGTAAGTAAACCTTCTTAAGACGAACCGGCTCAAATTGCTCGAGTGAAACATAAACAGAAAGTTTGGAATAAAATGGCGTATGAAGTTAAAACAGCCGATCTCCAGAACTTGGCGCAAATACAACGACTTGAAATGAGCTAATGAATTGAATTATCAACTGAACTGTGCTGTGTTTAATAATAAATAAAGTTTATTTGCAACCCAGTTCAGGGTTTATCTGGAAACGAGTTAGTACAGGTAAATTTGATATCGGCCGGCCTGCCGTTCCGAATCCAGTAGGTGGCGCAGCCTAACGTGGCCAACAACGGAATTTCTGCCAACTTTGTTTGCCCGAGAGGAGTTAAAATATATTCAACTATGCGATAGAAGTTTCCGAGTTAGGATAGCTTATTTTTTTCAACTAGCCGCTGCGGTACACCGTGAAAAGTCGTAATTAACGTGGCTTTCAGCTCGACCCCAGCCAACAGTGGCTCTCATAGGATTGTCATGACAAGAATACAAAGCTAGTTGCATTGTTACGCAAATAAAAAAAATAAACTACCCTACTTTTAAAATTACACGTTTTCTAAACCTCGTTGTTGGTGGTTCTAAAGTTTGATAGGGAACAATTGTAATATGAACTTGTATTGGAATTAGGATACAAACTTTGTTAACCGGAGATTATCTCAAAACTATACAGCTTCTAAGTTTCTAAGTTTTATCGAATTAGATTATCTGTAACGAGGCATTATGTAGCAGATTCATGTTAACTTTTTAAATGAAGAGTTATTGTGGAATACGGGTGATATATTGTGGGTTTAGGTGTGTTATGTGTGTGTGAAGTATGATGAAAATTATGCGATTTTTTCATAAAGTTTAACTCAGTTGGCGAGCAGGTGGGAGGGGGTTGAACCGCTCTAATGAAGCCAGGATGCACCCGCACGTTATTAAGGGATCACTCGCAGCCTTTTATGCGCCATGAATAGTGTGTTTTATTAACTTTATATTAATGCTAGCTGAGTTTTTTTTTTCAGGTGCAGTTTCTAGAAATACGAATGTGGTTTTTCAAGATTTGCAGTGTGTATTTTTTAGTGTGTGGCTGGTAAACATTTCATTAACAATGTTTGTGTTAAAGTATCGTATAATTGAAGTCATTGAAGCTAGTATTTTAGTTTTCATGAATTTGTTTTAAATGAATCTCATACGTGAAAATAATGCTAATATTTTGTTCTTTTTTATAATAAGTACTAATGTTAAAATCTAATTAGGTAAGTTTGAAAATTAGTACAAAATTATACCCCGAATTGGGCAGTCTTTCAGTAAGTTTCTAAAAAAAAAGATTACAAATAAAAACTTAACTGAAACCTATCTATATTGAAACCTTTGTGAATATATTCTCTGAAATAAAATCTCGAATAAATAAGTAAATAGCGAGCGTAGTATCTCATTTAAATGTTCAGCAGGTGTACATTAAGCCGACTGGATACAAGTCTGTGGCTTCACCGAAATTGAATTTAAAAAATATTACCGACTCGCGAACTTGGCCGGACTCCAAAAGACAATACCTACCATCGTCTTGTATATTCATTTTAAAGAAATAAATACTTACAGTGCACAAAGAGTAGTCACACAGCCTTGTTAGTAAAAGAGCCGTGAAAATGATTACAGTACTAAAGACGGAAATAAAAAGCTGGCAGTTTTTGGTGTAACCAAACATTGGAGTTTTTTCATGAAAACTAAGACTCTTGAAACCTTTCAAATGGTTAATTTTTTTCGAAAAAAAAACATGAAATAACCCCTCCTGCTGCGGGCGGGGTGAGAGGGAGTAACAGAATTTTATTGACTAAAACCTACCTGTATGTTCCTTCAGATACCCTTTGCGTATCAGGGCCCTGGTAACTCGTAACTCTCGTCCCTAGCGGGCCCCGTCTGGAGGCTTAAAATACTAGATATAAATTCTTGAAGTGTGCATAGCTTTTTTTGAGGGGGGTTTTTGTGAGGGTCTTCTTTCTACCACCCGGTGTAAGAAGAGTCATTTAGGCGAGAGGGAATATCAGTTAGACTGTCTAAAATCTAACTGTGTTCTTTCAGTTGCTTTTTGTGTATTAGAGCTATGGTAACTCATTCGAATAATTTTACAGCCCATAGTATTTATAGCTATCATTTTTTTCTAGATCAATTAAGAATTGTAGACACTGGCTGTACCACTTATTAAATTATTTAACTAAAACGGTAACTATAAACAAACCAGTTTCAACTCTATCCCACAAACTCAAAGTCAAAAATCAAACGCTCCAGTCAAGTTCCGGTTTCCGCAAAAATATTTAGATGATCGTCGCACAGGTCGGTGTTTTGTGCGCAAACAACAGCGTTACCACCACCTGAAAGTTTTTACATTAGCCGTACCTACGTCCCGCCTCTGTTTGTTTCGTGCCTTCGAACCTGGCAACTGGGAACTACGGCGCACAAGTTTCGGGTCTCATTTTAAAACTCTCTACCCTCGCCCCAAGGTAAATTTTAATCATAAAGAGACAATAGAGTCCAAGGCATACGCTCAACTTTCCTCAGACTGATTTACGCGATATTTTTACCTCGTATTCAACTAGCCGTTTTTATTTGCGGTTATTTGCAACTAATGCCTTTAATAATAGTCCGCACAAATCTTCCTTGCAGCCCGATATTAGCACGAATGGCCATTTTTAGGTAATGGTCCGGGGGAAGCGGGTTAAGCGAGGGCGAACCGCTAACTAATGAGAAATGTTGCCTATTTAATGGCCAGCAATATGGAATCAGGTGTTGAAGTATGGTCGTTTTATATATTTTTATAACAGAACGCGTAACACACCCCGGTTTTTTACGCGTGCAATTTATACAGCATGTAATTGGAATGATGCTCACTCTTATACACCTTAATTATTAGTCTTAATTTAAGCACTAATTTTTTTGTTAAATGCACTCAGGTAGCAGTGGAGAGCAGTGGTGGCCGAGTGGTAACGGCCCCGACTTACGAGTTGTAGGTCGCGGGTTCAAACCCAGCCAGGCGCATTACTTTGTGTAATTTATTTCATCACCACTGCTCTCAAAAACGGTGAAGGAAAACATCGTGAGGAAACCAGCATGTCCTAGAACCAAAAATTCGATGACATGCGACATCCACCAACCCGCACTGGGCCCGCGTGGTGGATTACGGCCCATTCCCTCTCCTAGAGAGGAGGCCTGAGTCCCAGCAGTGGGAACATTATAAGGCCGACTACGCTACGCTACGCTACGCTACGCTACGCTACTCAGGTAATTTTTTTTTTAAATTACTAACTAATTGTACCTTATCGAACCGTAAAAAAATGGACGATTCTGATTAAATTTTAAAATAATTTGTATCCTAAAAAGATCAATTTTTACCCCAGTATAAATACGGCTTTACTTTGGAATTGTACTGATGAGTCACTACTTTCATAACGCGCATAGACTATCTACACTTATTATTTATTTAAATATAATATTATATATTAAGCTATAACTGTGAAAATAACTCAGTATGTCTAACCGTCTGTCTGTTACGCTTTCATGGTTAAACTACTGGACTAATTTTGATGAAATTTAGTTTGGAGCAAGCTTTAACCCCAAGACCGGTCATATGCTACTCTCTACTCAAGACCGGTCTATCTGGCTTTGATTTTGACTTTAGGTCTGCACCAACCGGCATTCACACGGACAAAGTCATGGGCAAAAGCTAGTCCTTAATAAAAAATGTACTTAATAAAATTTTCAGTAATTTATGACGTTTACATCTACAGCACTCTGAAAGTCAGGTATAATAAAATGACGACTTATTTCCTTCTACTGTGAGCAGTCGTAACGTAAGGCAAAAATGTCGCACTGGAAACTGTCCAACGAGCGATATCTACACCGGAGCAATATATTTTACTTTCAATTTGAGGAAAATGGACTCCGTATTTATGTTTTATTTACAGTCGTAATTCTGTAACGGATCGTAACATTGAATAAACGCAATTTAGATTCTTGTAACATCATTAACAAACATGAGTTTTCCTCTTAACTGATATTCAAATTGTAATTATTACGCTGGTGCTTTATATTTCATTTATTTCTTACTCTTCCATGATTTCACATTAAATGGAATAGCTGTGAAAGAAAACTTGCAGGAAGAAGGAACAAGATGAAAAAGCTTTTGCGCCAAATAATTTTAATATTCAATTATTCAAGATTTTCAATTTTCAAGGAAAAGATTATAAGATTTCTTAGCTGGTTTAAGCCGTAATGAGTTTCCGGTATAACAGTTTAGTGGGATGAGGTTTGAAACCACTGCTTCATTTGAGCAAGGAATCTATTAACGGAATTACCATCAAGTGGGCCTTTGGCCCTTTAGCGCCTTCGCCATCGCGCGGAGAGCGCGTTGATTCAAGATTAAAAGAGATTGCACTAATGAAAACAACTTTAGAGCTTGAGCTTTTAAGTTTTTAAACACTTTGGAAGTTTAAACTATTAGCTAGAACTAGCTAAAAGAGAAAATAAATCTTGAACTGTTGAGAAATGTAAGTAACATTTAGCAAAGACTTTGTTTCCCCCAATTTTTGATTTAGGCATTTGAAGTTGAATATTTCTCTAACCCTACTTTAGCCTGAAAACCCGCAAAAATTTGAGGAAATGTTCAATTCAGAATCCCGTCCTATGTATCCTCCAATTTCTGATTAAAAGCATTTGAAGTTGAGTACCTATTTCCAAAACTACTTTTGCTAGAAAACCTAACGGCTAACGACAAGTGCCACGCAGCACAAAGTGTTACTAACATAGTCATAAGTCTTATTTATTAACAAAAAATTGTATTTAATTTACTTTATATATGTTAGTCTGTAAGATATTTACCTAAGGGCCAGGATGCCTGTAAATAAATGATTTATTATTATTAAAAATGTACTTCCAATTTCATTGTAACTCGAAGTCAGAATGTTTTTAATAATGAGGTAATCCACCTAGATGATAAGCGACGCGAATAAAATAACGAGATGAAACACAAGAACATGAATCAGTTCACGTTCAACAATCTGTCTTTGTACAGATGTTAATATGCCTAATTATTTACCAAAAAAAGAAGAGTTTTAATCGTCCTTTATTTGAAAATTTATTTGACCAACTTGTAAACGTTTACGATAAGCCGCAAATTGGAGGTTATGAAATCAGATAATGTAATTAAATGTGAGAAATGTAGGCTTTTGCCGGCTTCTGCGGGTTTTATCCACCAATTATTTCCATAAGGCATTACGGAGAATCGTTTAATTTATTCAGTTCGGATTAAGTGACATCAAAAGATTAGGAGCTCGACAAATATGGCGATTAATAAATCAGGAATTTAGTCTGTTTATTATGAAGCCATGGAATTAGTATCTAATCATTAAAACCTCATGCTTCAGGCTTAATGCTGTAGTGCATCTAGCATGTTTGCGGAGGCTCGCGTTGATGGTTTTCATACCATTATACGCATGAGAACCGTCTCCTTGCTGCGCAGAGTGCGGGGCAGTACTAATAGCATCCTGAAGGTAGTCGCTGACAAAGTCGACTCAAAAGCAATGCAGGCTTTCATGCGGGTTCTAGTTAGACAGTGTGAAATGTATAACTGAGCCTGCATATTAAGCAACATAATTTATTGTTTTCATTAATGGTACTTACTAACATAGGTTTTTAAGCAATTGGTTACTACTAACAAAATATGGATATTAGTCCGAATTAAACGTTATTATTATTATTATTAATGCCTTAGGCATTCTCTACCATCAATCAACCAAGGATGGTGAAGAGAAAAAATGGCAGGTGCTTAAAAAAAAAGAAACGATTATTATAAAAAAGGGTACATATCGACGGTGAAGTACCAATAACTCCTAACTGTTGGAAGTCAAAATTATCTGTCCAAAAATTGTTAGGAAGTAATACTATAAATTGACAAGTTGGTTTAGTTAGGTGTTTGTTTCCACAAATTAATTTGATGCAGTTGCAACTAAAAATCCGCTTCGGATATTTTACGAAGCATGCGGAAACACGCATTTAAAATATAAACACTTAAAAGTAATTTTATCGAAAAATGTCTGTTAGAAGGTATTGGCACTTTACCGTCGATATGTATTTGTATAGATAAAATAAACATACACCTTTATTTAATTTAATATATAACTACTTAAATATATTTGAAGTTATTTTTCAGTCGTGTCTGGGTGAAAATGCACGACAGGTTTGTGAATTTCTCTCTTGAAAGCAGAATCTTGCTCGCCTTCCCCAAAATGCGATGCTCAAATATTGTATGTAATAGACAAGAGAGAGTTGTAGGTATGAACACTTTGAACATCTGCTAGGTAAAGGAAATAGTTTAACTTCGAATGTCACAACAAGATGCAATAAAATGTTGTGTAGTTGACAATATTTTTATTCATATTATTTTACTTTTATTTATTTCATATACAGATAAGTAATCTTTTAAAATCAAACACATGTAAAAAATGTTTAAAAATAATAGCCAAACGTCATCAGAAACAAGGTCAACCCTACCAGTGGTCAAGGCTCCTGAGAGAGGAATCTCCTAATAAGTACACGCCTTCTCCAGGAGTAGGTAATATTTTCTGGATATTATTTATATATTTTTATTATGATGTTGATACAAACTTTAAACAAAGCACAACTATATAACTTGATTCCTTGCCGGAATCTGTGTTTCCTGATGGCTACAACCCGGGAATATTTAAGTCAAGAGTGAATAAGGTACTTCTAAGTAAGCGCGCTCCATCGTCGACCGCATCGTCGCTTTCCATCAGCCCCCTAGCCAAGTTAAAATCGTTTCGTTCGCGCCGAACGCCTCGAGTAGGCCACGCCTCCGATTCCTTTGTTCTGACCACGTGACTCGAGGCGTTCGGCGCGAACGATACGATTGTAGCTTGGCTTGGCTAGGTGAGATAGTGGTCAAGCGCAAACCTAACAAGAATAAAAAAAAAATTATTACTTTCGCGACCATGTGCCTCAAATATGAGTATTCAATAAAATGACTCTGAACTGAACTGAAACGCCATAATATAATTAATATTATTATCATCGAGTGTTTGTTAATGCGTAGCCTTGGTAAAATAACACGAAGCAGTCTTTCAACCTGAATGCTACTGGGTATGCTCGAATTTCTGAAAAACTCTAGTTAGAAGGATTTAAGCATAGCATGGCTTATATATAAATATTAAATAAACATAAATTGACGTAAATAATTTCGTGAATTACCTCTACAGCGTCATTAATGTGTAAATTGGTGATCCTTAACATGATTTACTAACAAAAGCCTTTTTGGCCTCGTACTCATTATACCTTTCTTTTTTTAGTGTGTACTTAAATTTTAGTTTAAACGATTGTGTGAGGCAGGAATAAACATTTTTTCTTTCTTCCTTTCAAAAAACAATGTTTTATTTAATAAGAACTAAGTTTACCGTACGTAAAGTTAACGCAGCATAGTATGCTGAAACAAAAGAAATACATACAGCTGCATGAGATTCGATCCTTATGCGGTCGTAAAATAATTTTTCAAATTAGACAATTTTATTTTATTATTATTGTTGATAAATTGCGCTTGACTAAAAATCTATTTCAACTGATGGTAAATACTAATGTGGTCGACGATTGAGCATACAAATACACAGTGGTGGCCGAGTGGTAACGGCCCCGACTTGCGAGTTGTAGGTCGCGTGTTTAAACCCAGCCAGGTGCATTACTTTGTGTAATTTATTTCATCATCACTGCTTTCAAAGCGGTGAAGGAAAACATCGTGAGGAAACCGGCATGTCCTAGAACCAAAAATTCGAAGACATGTGACATCCACCAACCCGCACTGGGCCCGCGTGGTGGATTACGGTCCATACCCTCTCCTAGAGAGGAGGCCTGAGTCCCAACAGTGGGAACATTATAAGGCCGACTATGCTATGCTATGCTATCCAATTAGGTAGACGCCAAAACAAAGTTATTGAGATGCAAATACTTAATTAATACCTATTTGTTTAATGTTTGTACACGTAATACGAACGCCAATTAATGACAATCCTTCTTTGAGTAATTACGGGCTGCTTCGATTAGATGTCTTAGGTATGTATGCTAATTAATTTGACTTGTATGGGTAAAGGCATACAAATAAGGTATTCGGAATATGTACATTTATAAGCAGAAACATGTAAAGAGGTTCCCCTTCGCAAATTTTGGGTTGTTATGCTATATTCATGTTTCATTCAAAAGTCTCACTGATGGTGGCGCGTGTTTTGGATCATTTATTTATTAAAACTTCATGCAACACAAAAGTACAAAGGCGGACTTAATGCCTTAAGCATTCTGTACCAGTCAACCAACTGTAGTGAAGAGAAAACATGGCAGGTGCATAAAAAAAAGAAAAGAATAATAAGAAAGCAAGGGTACAAATATATAAATATAAATATATTCCTAGATAAAATAAGCATATATAATATATATCTAATGTATTATATACCTATTTATATATTTATACAAAGTAAAAGAAAAGGATCATTCGTGCTTTTAGTTCTTTTCTCAAAAGAACATCTGATACATTTGAGAAGTTCTCATATGATTTGACCATTACATGTTTACTGTATGGACTTTAAAAAAGACTTTGACCTTTGAGTTTATTTCGGTGTTTCTTCTCAGGGTAGTCAGTTAGGAAACATCGACCTCATCTAGTTTAAATTTAAATGTAAAAGTGTTTTTTAAAAACCTATTTGCAAGTATCATTTATCAATCTATTTTTAGTTCCCTTCAAAGCGGTTGAGATGACTACCTAATAATGATAATAATATAAGCGTCATGTCCGTGAACGGGTACTTACAGTGGAGACTGGTTATCTCATTGCTGCCAGTGGCTTTTTCATTTTCTAAATTTGATTTTTTCTTTATTTATTTACATTGTCCTTACATAATTAAAGTGACAAGAGATATTTGTAATATATAACATGATTTAAAAGAATGTCCATAGATTTTGTTTCACGTTCTTCTCAATATAGATCTACGCTATGGAGTATGCAATTAGCTTCATTTTTCTGACTGACCGAAAGTCTGACAATTCAAAAGTGGGGTTAAATATAATAAAAATTATATGTGGCATTTCAGAATCAACAAAACATTGTCCTAATATCAGTACGAACAAATAAAACATTCGCCTCGCCAAGAAAAGTCTAAAACGGTTTACGTCTTGAAAATTTTTCAAATTCAATTCCTTCGCGACCTGTTCTTCTACTTTGTTTAATGTTCTGCAGGTGTATTCTTACTTGAGTAATAGCTTCAGTGTTCCTTGTTCTAGCAAAGTAATGTCCGGCATGAATGTTTAAGTGAGTTAAGTTAGCTCCATCTTATGAAGACCGTGGCGATGTAAATTGGGCCATGTTATGTTGAGAAAGCAGGATAAATGCTTGAGCGTTTAGTACGAAGTAGTTAAGTTATGAGTGTAAGTTTTGAAAGATTTATGATTAAAAAAAACTAGCCAAGTGCAAGTCGGAAGTGCACGAAGGGTATCAGTACCGTACGTATTTTGTTACTTTCTTTCTTTCTATAATAGAAAGAAAGAAAGAAACAAAATACGTTCATTTAGCACACAGGCATACACAATGAAGAAACAAGTAGGTACATAGAATCTTATATAAAAAACAAAAATAACAACATTGTAAAATTATCTATACAACATTAGATAGTTTTATTATAACTATTCGATATATTAATATAGAGAAAAAATATCGGGTAAGTGGGAGTCTGAAACTTTTCAAATAAAAACAGTTCAATTCCCGAATTGAGTTACGAAGATTTTGCCGAATAACTACAAATTTACAGTTTTCACATTTTTTCCTATATTGTGCTACGAGACCTTGCTTCATGCCAAATTTCAGGATTCTAGGTTAACGGGAAGTACCCTATGAATTTTGATACCCCTTGAGTGTATTGAAATTCATGTTTTTTTGCAACATAAACGGCCGTATCTTTTTTTTCGTTAACTCACGTTTGATTTTTTCACAGCTTTAAGGGACCGCAGACTTGAGTCTATGGTTTTAATTTTAATAATAAAGAATCTTGAGAGACAGACGGACGAACACCAAAGTGATCCTATAAGGGTTCCGTTTTTTCCTTTTGAGGTACGGAATCACGTTTGTTGTATGGGAGCCCCACTTAAATATTTATTTTATTCTATATTTTAATATTTTCACAGAAATACACCAAATTCAAAATTCTTTCCTTCTTCTCCTCTCTTCTTCTTCTTCTTTTCTTTTTTCTTTTCTTCTTCTTTCCTTCTTTTCTTGACTTTTTTTTTTTGTTGAAATTTACTGTGAAAATTTTCCGTGAAAATTTCAATTATCTAGATAAACAGACGGATAGTGGAGTCTTTGTAGTAAGGCTCCTGTTTTTACCCTACGTAAACGGAACCCTAAAGAAACTCAGCTACAGACTAGGGATTACTCCTGTATCGTAGGTTTGTTCACAAACATTTAAACGAAGATATACAGAAGACTCAGAGCCGGAACAATTTTTTAGGCCATACAAATATTTGTTCCATACGGGTATCACGGCACGTAGCTCAGCGGTCAATAGTCCAACAGTAAACCACATATAAAAAAAAATACAATATCAATAACTCAACGTTTTCAATCAAGAGTTCCATGGTCTGTCTCTGAAGTTCTTCAACTGATCTTAACCAATTATAAATGGGTCTACCTCGAAAATACACCTATCAAAATTAAAATTGTTTAACTTTGGTGAAGATATCGCTGAACAAGATAAAAATAACAATAATAAAAAATATTAAATCAACTTGAAAACCTCTTTCTTTTTTGGAAGTTGTTATTTTTTTTTTTTTAGGTAACCAACAGCGATACACTAAGTATGTTACAGAGTAAGTACTTTACAGTTATTTATGGTTAATAACTGGTTTCTCTTTCTAACTGAGATAATTATACAACATGCGAATGGAATAATATGAAAAATGTATAGCTACAATATTGTTTGAAGTGTTAATTTTTGTATAATATTGGAATGAAATAAAAAAAAGTTGTTTACAAATATAATAAAATAATGTAATATTCCACAACCCAACGCCGTCCAGTCCCAAGTTAAGCAGAGCTTTTGTTATGAGTACTAGACAACTGATAAACATACTTACATATTTCTTAATAAATACATATTACAGATAAATTACACCCAGTCACAGAACAAATGGTCGTGCAAAATAGATTAAACGGAATAAACTATGGGATATTAATAGCTAGTCATTTGCCTTCTTATTTATATTCTGTATACTATTATAAGTTACAAAATATGTGGATATCAGAGTTCATGTACATAGGCAAGCTCCACTGCTATTTTATAGTTTTAACAATTAGTTTTTGAAAGTTGGCTTATTGCAGTTGAATGTATCTACTTGAAAGAATATGCAGTGTTGGAAGGCCCCCTACAAGGTGGACCGATGACCTGGTGAAGGTTGCGAGAATCCGATGGATGCGAGACGCACAGGACCGTTCTTTGTGGCGACATTTGGGAGAGATGATGATGATGATTTGAAAGAAATCTGAGTTATAAATTCGAGCAATGCGAGTCATTACATAATTTTGTATGTTAGAAATAAAGTAAATTCTATCAATTTGCCAGAAATTAATGAAGTCTAATAGGTATTAGACACAACCTAACTCACGACGTTTCGCACGAATCGTTGCTAGGACTTTGTTTATTTATTAACCTTTTCTTTTACTTTTATATAAACCCAAGTTCTAGATATTAGGTTCTTTTCTCTTTGATTAACCCTCCCAACACCTCATATACGCTCACAGGTCAAATGCGGGGTTCACATGGAGAATGAACTGAGTTTTTGTAATACGGAAATGAAGTGAATACGGGCAGAAAAATGTGAGCGAGATAGAGCGATGCAAAATCATGATCATCATTTCAGCCGAAAGACGTCCATCCTTGGACATAAGCCTCCCCAAAGCGTCGACACAACGACCGGTTCTGTACGTTTTGCATCCATCGGATTCCCGGGACCCTCATCAGGTCATCGGTCCACCTTGTGGAAGGCCAGCTCCGTCTTCTAGGCAACGATGTATAATACCCAGTCTTTTTATCGAATTAAGCTAGAACTACATTAGACCGACGCACACGTGTAACACGCCTGATTTGTACATAGAACGACGTCGCATGGTGTCGCGTGGCGTGGATCAAATGTAGCTCTACAAGTCTAGTTTCCATTTAAGTGTACGGAGACCGACGCGCCCAAATCGGCGTGTGTGGCACACGTGTGCGCAGTGTAGTTCTAGCTTTGTGATTGGCTTGCTGTGTCACTACGACGTATAGAAAAGAGATAAGAATTGGAAATCCGATAGATGCGAGACGCATCGGCTCGGTCGTTGTGGTGACTTTGGGAGAGGCCTATGTCCAACAGTGGACGTTTTTTGGCTGAAATGATGATGATGTTGATAAGGTACTCGATCCTTTTTTTTGTTGATATGCTCACGGTTTAACACCTATCTCTTATAATGGAAAGCTACGATGTGGTCGACAATGGTGCACGATGGCCCAGAAGTAACCTATTCACTCATGACTTAGAGATTCCCAGGTTGCAGTTATCAGGAAACACAGATTCCGGCAGGGAAATCCACTCCATAGCTGTACGCACAATGATTGTCGACGCTTGAAAGGCAAAAATTACTAAGCGACATTAAGGCCGATTGTACATACGTCTGTACAACTTGAATGACCTTGAGAAACGTTTAATTGTCGTTTTGTACACAAGTTTGGACGACATTTTTTTGCCGAAAATGCTGGTTTCTATATTTTGGTTTTTCCTAGAAAAATCCAGAAAAAGATTTTTTTTTGGTAATAATAATACCCCGGGGCGCCCGAGCATGCCAAGCGATCATGGCAACAGTATCTTAATCCGACTTTTTTATAACTAACAATTTTTTTCCTAATTTTTTTTTTTTACTTTTATTCACTCTCCTGTAAAGTTTACTCAATGTCGCTTAATAATGTTTGCCTTTCAAGCGTCGATTTGTTTCCAAAATGGTTTGTGCTGTGTGGGATATCCACCATGTACCGGTGGCACATCGCCGTACGCCGTTCTTTCTTAATATCTATGTGTTGATCCCGTTTCTGTGAGGTAGGTGAGGGAGTGTCCGATTTTTATTGACTAAAACCCACTTACATTTCTACAGTTGGTCTTTACATTCCAGGGCCACAGTAACTTTCTCGAACAAACCGACCTCATGAGTCGATCCCAACCTTACCCATCGGTCAATTCTAGTTAAAATATTACCTATATTTTCTTTTACCCTTCATTCAAATATTGGTATACCATCTCCACAATATAACAATTAAATCTCAGACAAATTAGAGGTGAATTTAATTCAATACTTTTCGCAATTATAATCCATTGTTACAAAACTAATCCTTAGATTTTAATGAGGCTTGTGTTACTATTATGGAGAACCTACAACAATAGGCAGTCATGTCTTAAAATAATTATCTCCGTCATTTCGATAAGCTTGTGTTTATTCAGAAATCAGAAACTTTATTTCAAATAAACCAACAGGCACTTTTGAATTGTCAAAATGTCGGTCAGTCAAAATTCAGTTTTAAATTATGTTGAGTTACAAAAATCTTGGTTACATATTTTTTGTCGATTCTATTATGTGAGCACAATGTCTAAGGCATAGTCGGCCTTATAATGTTCCCACTGCTGGGACTCAGGCCTCCTCTCTAGGAGAGGGAATGGGCCGTAATCCATCACGCGGGCCCAGTGCGGGTTGGTGGGTGTCACATGTCTTTGAATTTTTGGTTCTAGAACATGCCGGTTTCCTCACGATGTTTTTCTTCACCATTTTGAGAGCAGTGGTGATGAAATAAATTACACAAATTAGGTTTCTCCATACGAACTTTGGGTTACAAAAGTCACTCCTTAGGGGAATGAAAGGCGGGTACTTTCATTCCCCTAAGGAGTGACTTTTGTAAAATCCTTTCTTAGTACTCGCCTACGTCATAAAAGGAAGCTGTGAAAAATTTCACGATCTTAGTCCTAGTAGTTTCGACTGTGCGTTGATATTTCAGTCAGTCAGTTTCTCCTTTTATATAAGTTTTAGTATATGCGAAACCCGAAACATGTATTTATGTAAAGAATCTATGTACAAAATTTAATAACTGAATGATGAAAAATCACAAAGTTATAAGGTCGTCCGCAAAAATACATGGTCACCAAGTCATCCGGGCTGGTTGAAGGGTGGTTTTGCTTTCGCATTCATCCCAGCGCTGGCACCTAATGCCCGCTGTGACCTGTCGTGACCTGTGTTGTACTTAGTGTCGGTGGTGTCCAACTTGTGACATGGTGGCACTTGTGATCTTCAGTTGCCTTTTGTGTTCTAGGACCGCGGGTTGCCTTTTCAGAAATTACCCGTGGCACTATTCGGTACCAGCATGATGTTGCTGACATCTTCTTGATGCGTGTGTGGAACACTACGCGTCATCGATGACTCGGGCTTGGTCCGGGCGCTTACCGGAATAGTTAGTAAAGGATTTAGAAATCATCAAATGTATCTGATTTTAAATCACTTTAATAAATATATACTAGCTTGTTCCAGCAGCTGTGCCCGCGCGTAAGTGTAAAATATATGGCTGTATCACTCAGTAGTAGTATTCTAAGAATTTTTTAAATCAGTCCAATAGGTTTTAAGTTTATCTTTCCTCTTCATAATATTAGTGTAGATAAAATTAGTTTTCCTAAAATGCACTCTTCTCGGTAAATACTTAGTGAACTAACAATGAACAATTTTGAGTAAAGCACAAGCTTATCCATAGGAAATCCCTTCATAGTTTTGTAAATCTGACGTATTGAGTACTCCATTAACAAAGGCAAACACTAAGCTAAGCTTATATAGCCTCTTGTAGAGTAGCGAGTGCACTACTTAGCCTTTTACCTTCATGTAACGGGCGAAACTATTAAACAGCTAAACATCTGCGAAATATAGAGCACCCTGATGACAGGCAACAAGCCAACTAAAACGTGTATTAACTAAGCTGACGGATGGCAGGCTGCGCTCAGTTATCCGACGCACACACGCCGCGCGGGCGGATTGCCTACCGCCTGCCACAGCCAAGCTGAGCATAAACTTCAATTATCCCTCGATAATTGTTAACTGAACCAAACCTAGCCCCTAAACTGATATAACATAATTATCCATTCCTATTAATATTAAAACTTTCATCAGAAATCTTCGCCCAAATCAAACATCGACCGGAACCTTTTGTTTGACCCCATTTTTCAAAAAAAAATACTATACATAAGTCCCTGAAGGGAAAATATTTACTTTTTGCTTGAGACCCCTACGTTTTATCATTTGCATTTTTCATGACCAACTCAATTTACTAGCTACCCACCGTTTCGGGTCCGCCGTATCTGTTTGAAAGTATCCTATGGGATTTCCTAAGTTAGTTTTTCGACGTGTAAACCGCTTGAAATATTCAAGAAAAATGGAATTTTGATATAGACCGTCTGATTTCATTAATAATTTAATTCTCTATTACGGTGCTAAAATTCGAAAAGTTTTGGTGACCTCCTATTTAATTTAAGTTTCACTAGACCCAATAAAAAAATATTTGTGTCGCATGGCACGAAAATAGCAGCTTGGTAGTTGATAAAATACGTAGTACCTTAAGTCTTGACACAAGCGAGGTAGACATATTAAAAGCACATTGACATAAAAACAGGCTCTTGTAACCAAAAGCCCATCTAGCGAAATTGCCATCCGCTTGCTCATTACGGCCGGAGCCAACCGCTGGATCCGATATCCCGGCGCACGTGACTAAAGGAAATTGAAATCTCTATCGGTTAATCGAAATATTCAATGGAATTTCTAAAAACAGAATTTTAATTATCCACTCATTTTGACTTGATCACTTCAAAGAATAGATCGTGTCTGTTATTGTTTAGGGCTTATGTCTTGTGACCGATCAACTAGAGCAACAAAAGCGGTGTAAATCTTCATCTTGTAGTCACTTCAACACAGTTTGAAAAATCGTTTAATCGACTAACAATCGCTTAGCTCTAATCACAATAAAAAAAAAAATACAATTCAAATTTAGAATAGAATAGGACAAACTTTATTGTATCCCAAAATAGTAGCATAATTTTTACACAAACTCAAATCAATGAATACAATAGCGATTTTACCGCAGCGATATCTACCAGACAACCTTAATATTTTCAGTTAAAAAGAAACACGATTCCATAATGGTTAGAAAACATCAGATTTCCAAAGCTTTTGCTTACCTTAATCTACAGTGTAAAGGTATATACGCATTGTACTCAGTACCACCTTTTAGAAGTCGGCTGAAAATAGTAAAGGTGGAGATTTTATGATTAGAAGATAAGGTGCGAGGGTCGCAGCGTGTTCCGAAGCTGCCCTCTTATTATGAGCCTGCACGACCTGCTACTTGAACACGTCTGCTTGCCACAATCTGGAGAGTCCTTTATTCCACCATTCGTTTAATTTCGCTTTTTTCCGCTAAACATGCGTCCTGGTCACGGCTACAACCAATATTGATCCCTCAAAGAATAATGTTCTAATTATTTCGATCAGATCATTAATTTCTGTACTTGGCAGCCAAATAAGGCTCTTAATAAATACACACGATAATAATTCTTGCGTTAAATTTCGGAGGTCTATATTTGAAGTGCCTTGTTTGTACGAGGTTAAATTCTTTGCCAACTTAATTATTTGTTTTTCTATGGTTTGATTGTTATTTAGCTTTCGGTTTTGTTCGGGGAAGTTGTTTTATTATAAAACGGAGTATAAAATCAGCGTTGTTTAAGAATGGTAATAATAATTTATTAAAATCACTTAAAAATACAAACATCATTGTCACCCTGACTCTTGTACTAGGATATCCTGTACCACAAGAGCCAGATCTCTCATTATACAGGGATTTATAATACAGTAGTGACAAAATAGACAAAAAAAAAAAACAGCAAAAAAAATATAGCATGCAAGATAATCATCATATTACAAAAAAAAAATTATTTTATTTTCCTTTTTGAATTATCTGTTATTTGTTTATTGTGCAAGCCTACCACAGTGTTGTCTTTTTCACCCAAAGGTTGACTGGTAGAGAATGCCTTGTTGCATTAAGTCCGTCTATGTACCACTGCTGTACATGAAGTTTAAATAAATAAATAAATAATCATAACAATAGCAATAATACAGAGTGTATGTAGGGAGTTAGGGTGTGTAACTGTAGTGTAGGTGATTGGGTGTCAAAATTTAAGTTCTAGTTCCGATAAGATTTCTATTTTTTCGCAAATAAAAATGGTAATGCATGTTCTGTATAATGAAGGTCTATATCTGCAGCGTGAAATTAGCTAGGAAGCATTCATGAGTATAATCTGAAACGATTATAAATTATTAACGAGCTAGAGCCCAGACGAGCGACCTGCATGACAGCAAGGTGTAAATGGAGGCAAATTCGTCAATTTATATGCGAACAGGCTGCCTTTGAGAAGCGATGACGCCTTTGGTGCCTCCAAAAATTCTATTCGCTTTCTCTAACTATTATAGTGTAGTAGATTAGACAGCGTATTCAATTAAGATCCTTCAAGATCTTAGATTTTTTAATTAGTTTTAAGAAAACAGCCCTTTTGACTGTTCTCGATTCAGTCGACTTTCACTAGAAATATTGTTACTTATTTTCCAGGGTTATTATAGCAAATATGAGTAACGAAACAAACCAATTCTGATTTGATGGTATAGATCTAAAATATAACTGTGATAAGACGAATAAAAAGAGATACTTGTGAAGTTTCCTATTAACTATAGATACAAAATCTAATAACATGCATGTCATGAATGGAAAGAGATATACTGAATTTATCCAGAGACTAAATGTCTGGTGATTTGCGAGAAGACTGAGTAAGAGGTTCAGTTATATAACTGTGTTATATTTTATTTAATGTATTTTACATAATTTGTATCTAATGTAATCAGTGTAATTGAAATATTATCGTTCTGGTTGATGAATAAATATAAATATAAGCCATCACCAAAACATTTATTTATTGAAATATATAAATTTCTATCTTTCAAAGGTAATTTTAATATCACCCAAATACTTATTTACTGTAAACGATTTCCTCAACGATTCACAAAATATTTATGTCAAAATATGTACCGAAGCATTTCTTCGCCATCTTTATTATTTAATTACTGGTTTTTTATGGTTATAATAAAGTCTTATTACGTGGCAAACGTCGGGGCTCATTAAAAATCTCTTTTCTCGTAGCTCGGCTTTAATTATCCGTTTTCTTTGTTCGCGGGCGTTGGGCCTGTGTTTGTACACTGCAATGGCGAATAGTTCGCTGTCGTGCCCTAGGCTCGACGAAATTAACGTGAGGAAATTATTGTCTGTTTAATTGATCTTGTGGGAGATAAGTGTGCCCAGTTGACCTACTTGATCTGTCCGTTTTCTTACAGTTAAGGAAATAAGTTTTATCACTATTTTTCACGTGTATTAGCCGTGTTTGGGCCTTGGCAAGCACGTAAAGTCGTTGGTCCCGGTTGTCATTCGTAGATCATTGACAGTAGTTAGATGCCAGACAATGAGACCATTTTTATTGGAGATAGTGTCAGACTTTTACTGACTAAAAACTCACTCCCGTTCCTTCTTTGCCTTCATCCCAGGGCCCCGGGTTTCACTTTCACACTATCCGTGGCTCCAGTAGGTTTCGACCCTGCTGGGCCCCTACGATTTGCTGGCATCTCCTTGAGGCGCGCGTGGAACAGTACACGCCGTCGATGACTTGGGCTCGGTCCTGACAGTTACCAGACGGTCGGACGGCGAGCCACCCACAATCGCAAAATCAGACCAATAATAAAAAACTGAGCAAGTGCGAGTTGGACTCACGCACTGAGGGTTCCATACAAACTTACCTATGTAAACTGTTCAATTCCTGAATGGAGACTCGAAGATTTTTCCGAATCACAATTTTTTTTTGTGATATAACAAAAAAAATACTCTTTTCAGATTTATTCCTATATCTGTGCTACAAGACCTTGCATCATGCCAAATTTCAGGATTTTAGGTCAAAGGGAATTACCCTATGAATTTTGATTATATTTATTGATAGTGATGAAATATACGTTTTTTGTTACTTAAGCGGCCGTATCTTATTTTTTTTAGTTAATTTAGAAGTTTGTTTTCTTCACAGTGTCAAAGGACCGCAGATTTTAGTATATGGTTTTAATTTCAACTCGATACCTCCATGATTTTCCGAGGTCTTGACAGGCAGACATAAAGACGGACGAACAAAAAAGTGATCATAAACTGACTAATCTTTGAGATGCGACGATACAATTTGGAATAATCTTTTTTAGATTGGTTAATCATCAAATAACTTCTCTCTCTCTGGGTGCAGCGAAAGGAAGTGTTAGACTTTTACTGACTGAAACCGACCCGTGTTACTTCAGCTGTAACTCTTTCGAACAATTCTGCTACCATTTGTAATGATCAAATGAGAAAACTTTAACTGTTATATAGGGTGTCCCAAAATTAACGCAAAATTTGAATTAAATAGAAAACAGTTTTTTTTTAGTCTTAAGATTGTGTTTTTTTATTGAATCATAAACTAAAGGGTGTCCCAAAATTAACGCAAGTTTTGAATTTGCTGCCATTTGTGCAGTAAAGTGTTGGAAAGAAAGACAGAAAGAAAGAAAAAGAAAGAAAACATGTTTATTCTGCCTAAATAGACGCACAATTCTTACAAAAATATAAAAAGAAAATTCCCTGACAGGCCATATGTGTATCTGTCATAACTGTGTTGTTCTATATGACCATAGACAACACAGTTGTCTAGATTATCTGTTGCATTTTGACGCCGGCCTTAACAGAGACAAACATAAACAAAAATAAATCAAAATATAAAAGAAAATAACATAATTTTATCAATAAAAACTAAAAATCAAAGTTGTGCGCCGTCTCTTAGCAAGAATAGGTCGTTGCTCAGCATATACCGTGACGCTAGGCAAATCCAGCCATCTACGGTGCTGGTTTTCAGCAACCGCCGTTCGAGTGACAATTTTGGCATCCCCTCCGAGAGTAAACATTAATCCAAGGCAGGTTAGCAGGTTGGCAACCTGTGTTTTCTATTTAATTTAAACCTTGCCTTAAATTTAGACACACTATATTTAGTTGAAGGTAGTTCATATTATAATATCGACCAAAGTACCTCCTTACATATTAGGCTTTGTTGTTGGATTTTATTTATGTTCTCTAGGGATACAAACTTTTGCCAATTTTAATACAGACCCAGGTTTTATTTAAATACCAAATTCAATGTAGCCTGGACACTAAGTTGTGTTTGTGTTGTCTAAAATATTTGAATATTCTGCCCCTTCAGCCAAGTTAAAATCGTTTCGTTCGCGTCAAACGCCTCGAATAGGCCACGCCTCCGATTCCTTTGTTCTGACCACGTGACTGAGCGTTGAGATGACGTCAGAACAAAGAAATCGGAGGCGTGGCCTACTCGAGATGTTCGGCGCGAACGATTCGATTGTAACTTGGCTAGGGGGGCCGATTCATTTTTTGTAACACATAGACAGCGGTTAAAGACTGTTGATAGAAGTATGTAAGAAAATAAAACTGATCTCCAATATAAATAAGAATAAGGCCGAAATTGTAATTTGGAGTGATCTTGTGATGGTCTCGACGTAATCAACGTCGATGACGTAGAAAAATACCAACCAGCATTCATTGGACCCGCGTGGTGAATTGAAAGAGGTTAGAGTCCCAGCAGTGGGAACATTGTAAGGTTGACTATGTTGGGTTTCAGGAGTCATAGGGTGATTTCCGGCCACCCTAACTTCCGGCTTAAGGATGACGAACAATGGCTAGCTCGCCATTGCCATCCGGTAAGAACCGAGGTCGAGTTGGTTGCGTAGTGTTCCAGAAGCGCCAAAAAGAGATGTTAGCAAAACCAAAGGAGCTCTACAAAGGCTGTGGGAACGTTTGATGATGTTACCGTGTTACCCTAGAACGCAAAGGGCAAATGAAGGAACATAGGTTGTAGTAAAAGTCTGACATGCCCTGTCACTCCACCCTAGAGCGTGATAAGTCATTCGATAATTACCGAACTAAAAAAAATAAACTAGCTATGTTGCTATGCAGATAAAAAATCTACAGTATTTAATCACAATAAAGATCAAGTAAGAGCTATTTCCTAAGAGGTCGACAGTCTAGTGGTCAAAGTTTCGAAGTCACTCCGTAGTTGGAAACTATAAGAAACCACCGCAAAGTGCGATTGACCGCTACACAACACATCACTTAGCTTCGGTCTAATGCTATTTGCAACCACTTTTTACAGCTAATATTGTTTTCCTTCCTTTTTCCCTTCCTCTTAACTTTTCATAAGATTATCATTGAACCACTTCACGACGATCCACTATCTTTCCTCTTCTTTTTTCTATCTTTCGTTAATTAATTGCGACATTTATTGAATTTGAAACAGAAAGGAAAAGATTGAAAAAGCGAATCCGTTTTATTTTTGTCATTTTATGCGACGTTTAGTTATTGAAAATGATTGATACCCGAGGGGGATGCTGTGATAAGATCTAGCCCCTCGACTACAATATATCACGGAGCTTATTTTGTAAAGAAAACAAGCATTTTGAATTCATTCGAACGCTATCTTCAGGAGAGGATTTTTTGAAACATGATTTATGTAAGCATATTGTGTAAGCAGTATCAATTTGTTTTTCATTTTGTATTCAATAAAAAACTTTTTACAAAAAAATTACAACCGACTTCAATGTGAAAACAGCACACACAGTAGTGCAAAATAACTTTAATTTCGGAAGTCGGTGTTTTTATAATAGTTTTGTCTCTTCGTTATTTAACACCAACTTCCGAAATTAAAGTTATTTTGCAATTTTTTGTGTTTTTTTTTACATTGAAGTTGGTTGTAGCTTTTTTGTAAAAAGTTTTTTATTTTGCACTTTTTAGTTATGGTACCGCCCCTAAAAAGTACCCCTCAGCTAAACTTAAATACCTTATAGCCAGAGTGCATCTCATGATAATTCTAATAATTCCTAATTCCTAGCCTTTACCCTCCGGCTTCATCATCAGACCATTAATATATCCCCTCCCCCTTTTCTTTCAGACAGTCATCGACTACATGTACGAGTATAAACAAAGCAATTTTACTTATTGCGATAGTTCTGCTGTGATGATATGAGGAGTTCGAGTTCTGTTCCATATCTTCGAAGTTCTTGATCAGATCATAACAATATTTCTATGGCACCAATTTGGAAGTATTATAACCTTTCAATCAAATAAATCATTTTAAAAATCGGTTTACAATTGACCGAGATATCGTGATATAGAACCTCTTTCTTTTTGTAGTCGGTTATAAATAGAATTATCCATTGACCAAAATGATACTATCATTACTATAAATGTTAAAGTTTTTCAGTATGTTTGTATGTTTGTTACTTCTTATTTCGTGTTTATCCACCAACCCGCACAGGGCCTGCGTGGTGGATTACGGCCCATTCCCTCTCCTAGAGAGAGGAGGCCTGAGTTCCAATAGTGGGAACATTAAAAAGGCTGGTTATGCTTATATAATATTAGATATTTCTATTTCTATGAATGTTCAATAATTATCTGTTGCCTTGTATTGTGTCCAAATTCATTTGTTTTATAAGGATGAAAGTTGTTGATACGCCATAATAAATAATTTGAAAAATTGTTTGAAATAAAGTTATGTTTATCCTTTTCATTTACCTATCTAAGTGTTGAGTACCTTACAATAGTAAATCTAAGTAGGTAATGTCAAAATTTTATACTGAAAACATTATTTATTAAAATTGTTTGACTTTATCTTGAAAAACAAATGTTGTGCACACCTGCTTCTATGAACCTCTTTTGTCTAATGCAGAAGTGAATACAATAAGTCAAGAATTTAAATAAAATACTACATATGTGCAACCATCATCATCATCATCTTCCTGCCCTTGTCCCGTGTTATGTGTCATGCTATCACTTACTACCTAAGCGCAACCACAGACATAAATATTCTAAAATACAGAAGTTACGAAACAGGGTCCTATTCGAAACACAGACGGAATCGCTCGTTAAATCTCACAAAAAGTTCATACATTTATAATAGACAACGGAATTATGATAAAAATGTTCGCGTACCGTCGCTGAATTTGAGAGAGCATGAGATAATTTTCGGCTCCATTTACTTTATTACATTCTGGTGGGTAACGAGCACGTACGAGAGTATCAAATATGTAGACATGGAGCTCCACATCGGAATATAATCGTTTGTTACTACACTTCATACAGGAAGTCGTATTCTTCCTGTAATGTTAATATGTTATTGTGTGTGTCCAGACTCACAGGCTTTTGAAACTATTTGATTTTTGTATAGTATTGGACCTACCACATGCAGCTTGTGCATGTATCTACCCTACCTTACCCCTTGCCTTGCCTTGTAATGTTAATATGTTATTGTGTGTGTACAGACTCACAGGCTTTTGAAAATGTTTGATTTTTGTATCTATTGGACCTATCACACGCACAAGATGCTTGTGGTTGGAAAAACTCATTCAGTGTTACACGTTTTTCCGTGTACAAACGTTTGGTGAAGCTACTAGTAGGCCTATAAGAGGTTTCAAGAGATTTTATTTTTATTTATTTACACAACTGTCACATAACGGCGTCTAGTCCCAAGCTAAGCAGAGCTTATGTTATGAGTACTAGACAACTGATAAACATACTTAAATATTTGTAAATACATAAATATTATAGATATTTAAATTACACCTAGACACAGAACAAATGATTGTGCTCATCACAAAAACATTTGTCCTGGGTGGGAATCGAACCCACGACCTCCATAGCATAGCAGTCAGGGCCACTAACCACAAGACCAACAGGCCAGTCAATCAGGCCAGATTCTCTTATAATACGTTTTTTTAGAACCGTTGCTTAGGTGAACCGATGACCTGGTGAAGGTCGTGGGAATCCGATGGATGCGAGACGTACAGGACCGGTCATCATGGCGACATTTGGGGGAGGACTATGTCCAACAGGGGACGTCTTTCGGCTGAAATGATGATGATGATGTTGATGACAATTCCAATAAGCTCAAATACTGGTAGGATGCAAGTTTTATTCTACAAATTTAACAAAACCTTGACAAAGACTGTTACTAAATACACATGTTACTAAAAGAGTTATGAGTATACATGTGGATAAGTGGAGAGGGAGAGAGAGGCCAAAGAAAAGATGGATGGATTGTGTGAACAGTGATATGAAAGACAAGGAAGTTAGTGATAGTATGACGGTTGACAGGATAGAATGAAAGAAAAAAACGTGTTGCGCCGACCCCAAATAAGATGGGACAAGATGATGATGATGATGATAAAGACTGTTCACAAGGTACATTATCAGTCTCCATAATAATTATGTTTATCAAAGCTATTGCGCAACGGAAGATACCTGGTAATAATCCTCTTCAAATCCCGATGGGTCAATAGAAGGGAATCGCAATATTCATATCTTACATTCAAAGTCCAATTTCAGACAGGTGCATGATTCGACACTGGACCGATAGGCAGCCGCTTCAAATCCGTTTGTAATTGATTGGACCGTTCGTCCGGCTGTGCGTTCTTTCACGTCCTCGCTTTTACTCTGGCACGGATTACCGGAAAATACTGAACCACTGGCACTAGATCTGTTAACAGTCACTAGAATAAACCGATATCTAGATGACAACAAAGCCTTTGAAAGAGGGTAACTCGATAACAAAAGTTTTATTGCCATTGGCTGCTCAGATATCACAAAGAGTTGTAGTTGTTTACATCAACCACTTTTTTTAAAAGAGTAGACATGGAGTTTTTTGCTGGTTCTTCTCCATAGCAACCGACCAATTTGGAACCGTGCACTGGCTTTTATGAAACGAACAATTTGGAATGCACTAGCTTCTACCGTTTTATAAGTGCCTATGTAGGCATGAAATAAAAATATTTTTGATTCTGATTTTTTCTTCTGAATTGATTAACTTTTAGTTGTAGTGTTCCGTACCTCAAAAGGAAAAAACGAAACCCTTATAGGATCACTTTGTTGTCCGTCCGTCTGTCTGTCTGTCAAGACCCTTTATCTCAGTAAGAGTTTTTTTTTAACCCTTTTTGAAAAAATGAGTATCATCTATATTTTTTTTCTTTATTTGTCGAGCTCTTATTTTGAAAACCCACATCTTTTCAACTATAAATCTTATGGTGAAGAAACGTAATAATGATTTCAAAAACGTCTCTTTTTTTTTTGCAATAAGTCGGCTGGTGGCTGCCATATTGGATTGTGATTATATACATTTTATCAAATAACTTATTTAACTATTATTTAGTTAAATAAGTTATTTGATAATTTGTATTAGTATTTTATTGTTTAACATTATCTTATATATTTTATCTATGGGCCTCTGTTGCCTGAAAATAAAATGGTTATTATTATTATTATAACCCACCTGCATCCTTCAATTGCCCTCTTGTAACCTACCTACTCTTTCAAAAGTTTTCGCAGTCCTAGCAGGCATTGGTCTCACTGGGCCCCTTCAGTTGCCTTTTCTTTGAGGCAGAACGACACTACATTTTGAATTACCCTATTCAGCCTCTAAAGGATTAGCAGGTATGTGATTACAGCAGTAACCAGCGAGTCTTATTGCGCTATTTGTTAGGCGGCATTGTGCTTTTAAACTTAATTATGGCCGTATGCGGTCTCTTGCGGGAACTAGGCATTGGGTCGCTTTAGTTTGTAGATAAATTAGGGGTAAACACTGAGCGAAGGATTATGAAACGGGTTTGTTAAAAGAAAAGGAGTGTTTTGTAACACTTTTTTGATCATCTGTGCTGTTATTATCAAGGGTAAACTTTGTTTATTTTAAAAAACTAGCTTTTTCCCGAGGCTTTGCCCGTATTCATAAAATATAGCCTATTTCACTCAGTGATAAACCAGCTTTCTATCGGTGAAAAAATTTTAGCAATTGGACCAGTACTTTCAGAGATTTCCTCCTATAACCAAAAAAAAAAAAAAACAAACTTTACCTCTTTATAATATAATATTTTACACTACTTACCAGTGCCGTAGCACTGGTAAGTAGTTAAAAGCTTGTTACTTCATCTACCGCAATCCAATGCGATGTTTGACGAAAAGGCAACGCGAAAAAAAAGATATCACGCCTGAAAACTCAGTTAGCATTCGGTAATTCCGTGATTTACTCGAATATTTTACAAAACTAGTTCCAGGAAATACTTAACCCTTAAAAGGTTTTGAAAAAAATTGTCGTCATTTAGAATCTTGATTAAATTTGCAAGGCTTTTATTGTTATATTTTTTGACTTTTCAAATTTTTCAGTAAATCATGAAATGTAAATGTTCATGCAAAATAGCAGATTTTCAGAGTTCTTTACTAGATTAGTTTTACACAATAGATAATATCCACAAGATACTGTGTTTCCAAAATATCTAATGAAAAATGTGTAATAACGACATAATCGTGTAAGAGCGGTTGTATGAAAAACAGTGAAAGTATATGTCGAGTTGCATCCCCTTAAGGAGCTCAACGACTTAACTTAGAACATTCATCAAGTTAAGAGAGTAAATACTCTTAACAAAAAGTACTTACCGGAGCAGCATGTGGCGTTACTAAAGAAGCTATCATGTCAATATATTATGATGACATGGGTTTGGGTAGTGGGTAGTCCATTCATCATAATTTGCCACGATCGTTCAAGTTTGTTTTGCGGTACGCGCCGAAATTGATACGATGGGGCAAATATGTCCGTAAATGAGGGGCCACTTTTATGAGGTAGGGGAAGAATTTTGGCATCAAATGTAACTGAAAAATATCTGTAGTTGTGAGTTTGTAATTTTAAATGTCAATAACAAAATTCAATCACTCTATATTAGACGAAAGTATACGAGGGTAAGTCTATGTTTGTTATTTTTTCACGATTGAACGGCTGAAAGGATTTTGATGAAACTAGGTACACGTGTAGAACATGTTCTGGAATAGCACATAGGATTCTTTTTTATCTCAGAAATCTGTTCCCTTGGGATAATTATCTACTATTACGCCAGTTGAATTTCAGATTATTAAAATCTGAAATTGAATGGAATTTTTCTGAGAAAATTAATAGATGTAACCGCAAAAATAAAAACAATAGCGGATAATAATTTCATACTCCTACTGTAAGTTTGTATTTATTTAACATATATGATTTATAAAATGATCGGCAATACATTTGGTAATATGTGGGTTTTTCCGAAACTTGAAATAAAGTAATTCTTATTTATATATCGGAAAATTATTAATATATTTCAGTTAATTTGTCAGCATCGGTGAGTAAAATTAATTCTTTAATCACTTCATTGAATTCATTTCCATTTCAGCAAATTTAATTTTCCACAATACGAATTGAATATTTACTTGTAATTAATACAAGGGTAGCACACTAAGGCCCACTCTCCACGGACGCGTAGCTTCATAGACGCGTAGTCATAATTATACGCTTGGTGTATACCTGCGTGGAGCTTACATACAAAACTGTGGCCTACTGACAAGGACACGTAACTTCATACACGCATAGCCATCATTATACGCTTAGTGCACGCCTGAGTGAAACTAGCTTACATACAAAACTATGGCCTACTGTCTACGGACGCGTAGCTTCATAGACGCGTTTCGTCGACAGAATTTCATAATTTTGTATGTAAGCTTCAAACAGGCGTACACTAAGCGTATAATGACGAATACGCGTCTATGAAGCTACGCGTTCGTGGACAGTAGATCAAAGCATTTCTGTGATGCTGTTTAATTACACCGTGACCTGCATGACAATGATCATTTTGTAACATAAGTATCTATTAATGCTGTATGACTAATGAGTTGTATGTACATATAAACTCATTAGCATTATACTCCCACGAGTAACAAATGCTTCTGTTCCAACGTTCAGTGTATTCGTGGTGGGCTCCGCTGCTGGTAATCATTCGGGCTTATATTCTCTATGGTATGAGTTTTTATTGTACATTCATGAGTAGGCCTAGGGCCTCATCAGAAGGCTCTAAGTCACCAAGAGGGCAATGGAAAGAGCAATGTTTGGATTATTATTTATATGATCGCCTTAGGAATGAACTTGATATCCACAGAAGAACCAAGGTAATAGACATAACCCGAAGAACAGTGGACGTCTTTCTTTTTCTTTCTTGAATTGATTCCTTTGTTCTGACCACGTGACTGAGCGTTGAGATTGAAGTTTTCTACTAGCGTTAATGATTGTAGATTATCAACTTGGCTAAGCTCTCTGTTTATACTGGGACGCTGATCGATGGGTTACATGTCAACCCCACAGAACTTTTTATTCTTTTGACGTCAATATTCTATCAACCTTGTATTGAATAATCTGAAACGCGTTTTCCCAAAATCGCAGTTTTATGGGATGACATGTTATTACTTGTCTGCGTTAAAATTTACGAAACTGTGTCAATGCATTTGAAAATGTATTGTTCTTTAAGATACAGGATTGTTTCCTAGTTTGAAGGACATCATCATCATCGTCATCTTCCTACCCTTGTCCCGTGTTTTTTGGGGTCGGCGCAATACGTTTTTTTCTTCCATTCTGCCCTGTCACTCGTCAAGCTATCACTAACTTCCTTTCTCCCTTCCTTCTTTTTGAAGAACAGTGATATTATTTATGTGAAATAGCCACTCTCCTTTTAGATGTTTCATTACTGATGTTATTTATAATAATTACTTATTTAAAACTGCAATGAAGAGGAGTAATAATTTCACGTGGGCGGAGTCGCTGGCATAAGCAAGTATTCTATATTTCTTGTTGCACAGTAGATCCTGGCGACATTGTTTCGCCGAGACGGTACCAAGAACTTCACTACCGACGGTCAACTGTACTGTACTAGCTAACAAAATATCTTGCCTTGAACTGTTTAGTACATCAACAACTTTGTTACTAGATTACCAGGCCTTATAACTTCTCTCGCTCTCGGTGGTGTGACAGGGAGTGGATCGCCCTGCGACTCCCGACCCATTTGACATGACAGGCCTGTTTTTCTAGTGGTTAGTGGCCCTGACTGCTGTGCCGGAGGTCGTGGATTCGATTCCCACCCAGAAAATGTTTGTGTGATTAGCACGATCATTTGATCTGTGTCTGGGTGTAATTTATCTATAATATGTATGTATTTAAAAATATTTATGTATGTTTGTCAGCTGTCTAATACTCATAGCACAAGCTTTGCTTAATTTGAGACTAGATTGCGGTGTGTGAAAGTTTAGGAATATTATTATTAATTCCTTTATTTAGTTTTCATTACATATTTTGTACATTTTTAATTATTTCTTAGGTGTTTTAACATATAAAAAACATTTAAAAATATAAAAAAAAAATAGTATTCCGACGGTGTCGGGAGCAGGGTCCAAGCTACCGGTGGTTAGGGCTCCAGAGACCGAAACCTCCTCACAATGCAAGCCGTATCGAGGAGTACTGCCTTCTGTATCAGGCCCTTGATGGTGGTGGCCCTTGGTCCACGCAATGACAGCTTCGACAGTTGGTCATCGATGCTTTTAGCCATCAGGTCGTTGACGGTCACGAAAATCGGCACAATGACAGCCGAGTCTACATTCCACATGTCGACAACCTCGTGTGCTAAGTCAAGATATTTTATTTGTTACTCTTTATCAGCTTCCACGAGATTCTCGTCGATTCAGGAATTGAACTATTTATATAGATAAGTTTATACGGAACCCTCGATGTGCAGGTCCTACTCGCACTTGGCCGGTTCATCAATTAACTTCTCCCATTTTGGGTGGAGCGAGAGGGAGTGTAAGACCTTTACTAATTATAACCCGCCCGAGTTCCTCCAGTTGCCTGTTGCGCGTCAGGATCGCGATGACTCTTTGAAACAATTCTGTAAGACTACCAGGCTATCATAAATATTAGGAGTTAGGTAACCTTTACAAAGCGATCGTGACCTTTACTTCTATAATGTTATAAAGTGGAATCTAGATTTTGAATGACAGTTTCTTTGTAAATAAATTGTTATCTATTCAAAGAGTTCCCGATTTATTTTCCAGGTCAGTTAATTTCATACAAGAATTGCAATTCACCTGTCTAGATTTATCCTAGTCTAGACGGTTTGTAATATCAGATTGGCGAGATCACAAGGTTCACAGATGATATCTTATTGCTAAGGATTTAGGAATATTTGCAGAATACATTTTATTTTATTTATATTGGAAATTGGTTTAATATTGAAGCCTATGAGTCTGTTTTTCCTGATAAATTCAAACTAAGTCTTTGATCAGGTAATGTAGTGCTCAAACGCGAGCCTATAAATAATTAAAAAAATATATACCATAACTGCTGACCATGGTTTTCCAAATAGTATTAAGAAAAATCTAAAGAAAATTCAACACAAATCAATATAGAAAAAGTACAGTTAGAAAGAACATTGCTGCCTAGAGGCTTTGCTCATCACATACACAACTTTAACAACAACAATGTCCTTGGTTTGGAGCCAGACGTTATAGTTGTAATAACAATTTCAAGGTACCTTCTTTCAGTCTAAACTAGGCTACAAATACCTGGTACGTATTACTAAAGATATAAAGACGAAATGGTTAAACGGAGAAAACTGGTAATGGCACAGGTCAGCCGCTCGGTGGTCCTAAACTCTGTCACATTCTGGCACCTCGCCAACAACGCTAAGATTTGTTCCGTATCTTATTCATATTATAATAGCTCGTTTCCTAACTTGTATGAAACATGTGAGACAAATTGTAGCGGTCTAATATCAAGGTATCACTTTATGTAGGTGAGTTCATCAGGATCCATTTACTGTCAGTGTGGAAATGGGCTGAACCGTGTTATAAATAGGTAAGGGACGAACAGCGCTCCAGTTACTCAGTTCTGTTCGTGTTCCATGGAGAAAAAAAATCGTCAGTAACGCGATTCTCTGAGTGACAGAACAATACGTTTAATCTTCACGTTGTAGAAAATGTGACACGAGATAGAAAGCGCTGGGTAATAAGAAAACTTGACGGTTTTTTTTATTCTTCTTCTACGTATATTAAAATACCTTTGTAGGACGCTTTTTGATGCATTCGTTCAGTGAAATGAGGAGTTTTTGTTTCTCCATTTAAAAATGTTTAAATAAAACTGCAGGATATTTATTGAAGTTCAAAACAGCCTTTAAACAGTAGTTAGCAACTGACGCATTCATTATATTCAGTCAGACAAGTTCTGCGAAAATAAATTAGCATTTCGGGGAAGCTATTCGAGTAGGTTAAACATTTCTAATGAAGAAACTTTCACAGCTCCTGTTCTTAAGTACACGAACAAACCATAATATCCAGTTTATCTCCTCGATTATCCGTATACATGGAACGTTACCTATATTGCTACTTTGTGGCTATTTAGTTCAGAACTCATGGTTCCGTTCGTGTGTTATCGGCCTTTGAGGTTTTGTCTAATCCATGAGTCACCCAATAGGCTCGCTGATTAGTTCGGTTCCTAAATTCTCGGTGTGTGCTCTACCGCCTGTGATACAGGTTTAGTACAGGCACCTAACATAGCCATACCTTTGTAATTATTATTCCTAAGATTTTATGTAACTATTTTACGAAATTTTTACTCTGAATAAATATATTATTATTATTTATTATTATTATTAATTATTGTATTATAATGGTTTTTAATTGATTTAAATATCGACATATACATTGCTGTGCCCCAACAGGGTCTACAATGAGGAATAGCTCTAAGCTTGTTTGCTACGACCTTACCAACACTGGAAACAAATAAATTAATATGAATTTGAATACAATTTACATTAGGAAATTAACTTATAATTAATATATATAACTAACATAATAAATAGCGCAACATATGTCTAAAACGTCACACGTCAATATACAACCCGCCCCTGATCGTTCCCGGTGCAAAAGTGCCCATAATACTGGCCGCATTACCTGGCTGGATAGCGATGGCCATCCTTTGCACCAAGAACGACCCGGACCGGGAGTCACCCGTTGCCTCCCCGAGCCTACGGCCTAAATCCTTATTATTAATAGAGATGGCAATTTTTTAAGACTGTTTGCATTTTAAAGATAGACATGTGATTAATAGGAATAAATATATTTGAAATAAAAATCAGATTTAATTACTTTATTGTTTTAATGTCACGCCTAAACGCTCCAATCTGTCACGTGATTTTGATTGCGTTACAATGTGATAATTAAACAAACTACTGTCAAACTGTCAGTCACAGGCGTAGATCAAAGACCAATCGAAAATTGCCAAAAACATTAAATTTTGACAAGTTGTATCGGGGTCATTCAAATAATGGTCAGGTAATATTTTGATTTAATTCATTACGCATTTTTAGGCACATAAAATATAATTTTCCGAATTATAATATTCCTTTCTACGGTATAAACAAAACTTTTTATACATATAATTGTTTTATCACATGTATTAAATCTAATAAATAAGTCTCATAATGCATAAGGTTGATCAGCGTCTGTCTTCTTATACTTTTGGTAAACTACTTTCATCATTCCAACCTCGTCTGGCAATGCCTATGATAATGAATTTTTTAGTTTCCTTTTTGTCTGATAATAAAAGAAAAACTTGTGATCGTCACCCATCCAAGATTTAGGATTATGACGCCATAATAATGGCGGTAAGTCCCCTTTTTGAGGAGTGGCCGGAAAGACCTCACGGCGTCCTCACCTTCCGCATGACGCAGTTTGTTACCGAACATGGTCAGTTCGGGAAGTTCCTGCATCAGATTCGTGCGGAAGTAACGCCCGGGTGTCACTACTTTGTGGACCGCCCGGAGGACACGGCGGAGCATACGGTAGAGGTGTGCCCCGCCTGGGCTGAGCACCGCCGTGTCCTCCGTAGGGGAGATCGGCGGAAACGATCTCTCGCACCGGGCCTTGGTACAGGCCATGGTCAGCAATAGCGAGTAATGGGTAGCTCACCGTCCGACCGCCCGGTAACCGTCCGGACCGAGCCCAAGTCGTCGACGGCGCATACTGTTCCACGTGCGCCTCAAGGAGATGTCAGTAAATCGTAGGGGCCCATCAGGGTCAAAGCCTACCAAGGCCAAGGGTTTATTTCTGAAAGAAAAACTCGGCCCTGGGACGAAGGCGAAAAAGGAACAGGAGTGAGTTTTTAGTCAGTAAAATTCATTGGATGATTTTCCCACATACAAAAAAAAAATCTAAATCTTGGAAGAAAACAGCCCAAAATTATTTAAGCAGTTTGAAAGTGACCAACTAATGGTAGCCACCCAATTTACTAAATAGCGTTGGTCCCAAAATTAACACAACTTTAACCGCAGTTTACGTGATTAAAATAAACATGTGTAGGTAATATTACAGTTAATAGTTGTGTGCCGTCTAGCCTCGTACAACACACATCGTTTTGATGGAACTATTTGTTAGGGCAATCCTTTGTAAGCGTCTCGCTTTGCTTCTAATCGCCATGTTCCCGTCGTATCGGGAAGATTAGCACATTTTTAGTTACATCTGTGGCGCGGCGTCTAGTCTGTGATAGTGGTTTTGGCGGGATGTCTTCGAGTCAAGTTCAGTCGTAGCTTTCATTATTCGCAAATTGATTCCTAGTGGATATTGTGATGTTAAATTGGTGTAGTTTGTATGTCTAGAATCTGCGCAAAATGACAATATGTAGAATTAATTGAAATAGGAACGATCTCGGTAAAATAGAGCTTTTTTTTTATTGGGTGGGAATATCATCTTATGACAAATCGCTTTCTTGGGCGGAGCGCGAGATAGAGTCAGACTTTTACTGACTAAAAAACCCACTCTTGTTCTTTCGTTGCCTTCGTCCCAGGGCCCCGGGTTTCGTTTTCACACTACCCATGGCCCCAGTAGGCCCTGTCGACCCTGCTGGGCCCTTACGATTTGCTGACAGGTAAAATAGAGCTGAGAATTTTATTGTAGTGTTGACTACCTCAGCAAAGTTTGCCGAGAAGGTTGACTTGATACATTTGCTACCAAATACTACAAAAACGGATCGCAGTCAAGCACTAGTTTATATCAATGAAAAAAAAAACGTTAGAATGTGTTCATCAATGTTCTAATGGTAAACAAATTAACTATTCATACGAAGACATGACTTAAAAGACTTAGTATCCAAGACAAAAACATTAACAAAAAAAAATCTGTGGTAGTGTCTCTTGTGCAGAATTCTCAGGTGCGGAATTATTCGAAAGAGTTACCTTAGCCTTGGAACACAAAAGGTATCTGAAAGAACACGAGTAAATTTTAGTTAGTAATAGTCTGACACTTCCCCTTGCTCTACCCAGAGCGAGAAAACATTTTTTGATGACTTTCCACCCCAAAAGAAAATCATCCCAAAGTAACACCTAGACCTGTAACCTAAAGTCTTCAGAATTGTCCGATAGAGTCGTAACTGCGGGCCCAGAACGCAAAAGGCAACTGAAGAACTACTGGTGGGTTTTAGTCAGTAAAACTCTGACATCCCCTCTTTCTCCACCTAGAGACGGAGAAGTATTTTAATTTTTATTATTGTTAGGCTCGCGTAAGCGATGATTTGACTATTTCCCACCCTCAAAAAAGCCTACCTACCTACCCTGACCTACCTACTAGGGCCATGGGTGATGCGAAAGAGATCCTGGGGCCCTGGAAAAATGGCAAAGAAGGAACAGGAGTGGGTTTTTAGTCAGTAAAAGTCTGACACTATCCCCCGCTCCGCCCAAGAGCGGGGGATGTCATTAGATGATTTTCCCACCGAAAAAAAAACCCTCAAAAAACATAATCAAAACTTTAAAAAGAAAACATTCGGCTTAGATAAATCTTGAATTAAATCAAAAACATTTAGGCAACTCACATAACGGCACACGTAAAATCACCATTCAATTTCGTGAATAGTGTTTAAACTCAAATTAGCATAACTGTAACCGCAGTTTACACGATGAAAATAAACATACGTAATATCACAGTTGATAGTGTGTACCGTCCAACCACGTATAACAACACGGCTTGACGGAACCATTTGTTAGGGCCGTTCTTTGTAAGCGTCTCGCTTTGTGATTCCCGTGTACATAGCGTGAACATTTTGACAAGTGGAATTTGTTCTGCAAGAGAGGGTTGGGAATATACATCTCGGCAATGATAATTTTGCTGCTGTGAAACTGTGGTACTTTGATTAAGCTTCAGTTGTTAGTTCACTTCGTGTTTTGGGTTATTTTGACGTTTTCTGTTTGATGATTCTGTTGGAACTTTTAGGTAATTTTTGTGCTTTTTACCAGGTGCCTGGGCAAGCTATGAAGAAGATAGAACTGGCTGTAGGTACTTTTGTCATTATATATTCAGTAAGTATTGCGTCCAATGTGATGAAAGCTATAGAGATCATTCTTAATTAGACATAAAAATTAAGAACGATCCCTCCCTTTATATTAATTACATTCTCCTGACTTCACGATTTTTCGAATACCTACGAACAAGTGACTGCGTTCGAGTGAATTGAGTTACTCATTCGAACGCAGTTAGTCTCCGAACCCAACTGTGACAAAAAGTAGGCCCAACTCAACCCCTCCCGAGACCAAACAACGAACAGCCCGTGAGTGTAACATGCAAAATTTTTCGGACGTTTAATTTCCTCCTTTAAAGTTTTAATTCGAGACATAAAGCGTGTTTAAAAGCGTTGTCTGGCAAGTTTCATCATCGCACAGATGCTTCGGTAGGAAGCTTACTTTGCACACAAAGCCTACAAGTACAAAAGGCCCTGCCTCCGCTCCATTTTGTGTCTGACAAGCCGGGAAGTCGCGGAATGAGACGCGTCAACTCTGTTATGACGTCACCCGTGTAAATGTATAAATTTAGAAGGATCGAAGCGTGACAGGACTTCGGATTTTGTTCGGTACTCCTTGAAGAGCCTTCTTGGAAGAACTTTTTAAAACTTTTGTGTTTCAAAATAATAATAAATTCATTCCTTTTTTAAAATTCAAACGAGTATTCGAAAATCGAATCGGTTTTTTTAAATATTTACGATGGGGATTAGGGGATTTGGGGGTGTTGACAACAAACGTAATTAGTCAATAAATCTGGCAAACTTCTTCTAACTACATATTTTGGGGGTGACATTCAGTTTAATATTTTGCATGGAGCGACTGCTCGCTGATCTCCACAACCCAGTAACTGGGTAACATGATACCCTTGCCAAGACTGGTGTCATATTTTATTGCTTCACAAACGTAACAATAAACTGAAAAGGTCTTGCCACCTAGAATGCTAAATTGATTGCTTGTGACGGATGCTTAGTGGCGACGCCGCTAACTGTAGCTGAGGGCAATAAATAGAATCGGATAGTACCGACGTAGTATTATATTATCTGTGGTGCGGACCGGCGGTCATGTCACACGCACCTGCCCGGCGATTAAACTCCACCGTATCGTGCCGTCCACTATAATCTATGACGTTTAATTTTGAAGTCAATCTTCAGGGATGGCATAGCTTTGTACCATTTTAATTAAAACGATTTGGTGTTCCGGTAACTGTGTAGGAAAAATAAACGCTTTTTTTTCTGAAAGTAAAAAGCAGTTGTAATAAACGTTGCCAAGATAATATTGGACACAAAAATATAAAAAAATAAACATATTTAAGCTCGCTCATTGTCTTTCTATTGTGTCTCTAATTATGGTACTCGAAAGGTCCAACAATATTAACATTAATAAGCTGTTTAAAAAAAAACTAAAATTCATCAAAATTTTGTTGTGCCATGTTGTGCAATGTTGCCATTACCAATTTTGGACACGAAAATTCACAAAAGACATTTAATTTAACAAAAATATTTTTTATATTTAAAACCTCTAAAATACGTCAAAAATAACGTTGCCATGCTACTATACTAAATTTGGATATAAAAATGTAAAAAAAAAACATTTAATTCGAAAATAATTGCCAACCAAACCAAAAAAGACTACCACAACTCGAGTTACAGGAAACTCCACATACAAATATAGGTACATAACTGCATTACAAAACAACCTGACGTTCACAGGTCAGCCCTAACAAGGGAAGACGCGGTGTTGTCTACTCGGCGTTATTATTTTGGCAATAATATCATATTATGCTTTCAGACATCACTTCCCCCCCGCCCCGCATACCCCGCAAGCTGGCAACGACGAGCTACAGAAATAGTATTAGAAATTCATAGTCTATTATTGAACGGATACTTTCGTATTTAGAACATTGCTTTTGTGTTGCGACTTAACATATACACATATAACATAATAAGTTAACGTACGTGAAAGTAGTATGTTCAGAAACGGCTACTGAATCGATTTCAGAGTTTTAAATACAAGTATTTTTTCATCCTGAAATTTTCGAATACGTATTTTGATAAATTTTTGATAAAACTTGATTGCGTCACTAGCGTGTTGGTGTGTGCATGCATAGATATCAATACAGATGCGCTACCAAGGTTTCTCATATTTTGTTTGTTCGATGTTTTCTGATTTATCCCTTTTTTAAGTGGTAAGTATTCATAATTATAAAGTCTCCCGCTCTGGGTGGAGTAAGAATCTGACATTCGACTTTTATAAAACCTGCCAGTGTTCTTTCAGTGGCCCTTTGCGTTCTAGTGCCGCGGTGACGATTTTGTAGAACAATCCTGTAGGTCTAAAACTTATATTAATTTCCCTAACCTTTACTCAACTATTTTGGGTAGGTTTCCAGTCTAACCGGGTTTAGACCGGGTATTAGACCTCCATAACCCAGTAACTGTGTAACACGACACTCCTTGGATAGATTGATAGTCAGATTTTCTGGCGTCTGACTACCTGTAACGACTGCCAAAGATCATAAACGACAAACCTAATAAGAAATAGGTCTAAAACTTATATGGAATAAAAAATAACACCTTTAAGCTGGCACTACGTCAAACGACGTCGCGCGGCAACGCGTGGCGTGGATCTAATGTAGCTCTACAAATCTAGTTGCCATATAAAATGTATGGAGACCGACGCGCCCAGATCGGCGTACGTGGCCCACGTGTGCGCAGTGTAGTTCTACCTTTAGCTAGCCCAAATTTTATTTTTATAGCTATGATATTCTCATTTTCTTTTCATAAAACCATTACACAGACTATTACTAACATTAATAAAAAAATCAAATCTATTCAGCCGTTTTCAAGGGCGTTTATTTTTATTAATGAATCAATTAAATCGGAAAATCTCATAAAATACTCCCTACCAATGTCACTTGCTTTATGCATAGGCGAATACCGCGTGAGTTCATAAATTCGAAGTGGAGTTATGTTTTGGTCGTTCAGCGTGACAGATAAGAGGTGCGTCGTAAACAATACGCTTCCGACTGTGACGCCGGCACGCGCCGTGACGTTTAGCGGGTAAGCGTGCCCACGGCTAGAGTACTGATGCTTATACGGGTATAAGTGGGAACACAACGTGTTTGATTATTCGGTTGGATTTTTTTATAGACCGGAGTGGGTTTTGGTTGACAATAATTGAAGAAAGTAATAAATTAATCATGTTTAATTGTGCAGCGTGACATATGAGAGGCACGTAAGTGTGGCCATAATTCACGCTTATACTTCCTTACGGGAAATTATTTAAAAAACGGTCTTTTGTTTATTTATTTTTATTGACAGATAATTGTTTTTTAGTGTATTCGTTGTAAAAGGTAAAAAGTAGACGATGTTTTATTCGTTCAGCGTGACAAATGTAGATATCTATTTTAATGATAATATAAGTAGGTAGGCCTGGTGAGGCCTATGTCCAACAGTGGACGTCTTTCGGATGAAATGATGATGATGATGATAAGTAGGTATTATGATACAGTTGGTCAAAGGATGGGCGCCTTTGCCCAACTGTAACATAATACCTACCAGATGATGAAGTAATTGCAGAGAAAGTGGTATCACACTATATTATTATAAACATAATATTTTTTTACAATCATGTGAGCAAAGCCGCTGGCAGAAACTAGTTTATCACAAAATCGTTGGTTCGATTGTACAGCATGACAGAAGAGAAACGAAAGTGTTTCGTTTCATTTCTCTTCCGTTTGTAAAGCCATATTTTGAAATCAATATCAATATAAAATATTTTTCATAGTATTTATTAGTTTATAATTTTAGCTTAAATATGTATTTTACTATTGTAAATATTTTTTTCTTTTTGAATTATCTGTTATTTGTTTATTGTGCAAGCCTACCACAGTGTTGTCTTTTTAACCCAAAGGTTGACTGGTAGAGAATTCCTTGTTGCATTAAGTCCGCCTATGTACCACTACTGTACATGAAGTTTAAATAAATAAATAATATTATCTTTTTTAGTATTATCTTAATTTGATCTGCTGCTACAAAGAGACCAATAAATTCCAGAAAAGTTGAAAGCACGCCTCATTTACAAATAAAGTTAGCCTAGAACTTATTTGAAGACGCAGCGTATACAAAATACGACAAAATCCGTGACACATATCTTGTCAGTGTGACGTCGTGCGTGTTAAAGCTGCCGTAAGGAAGTGTTAGCGAAGTTTAGCATCCAAACTATCTGATAAGACGTGCGTCGTAACAATACGCCGCCGCCGTTTATATCGTTTTAAAACGATATAAAGTGAATATTTGTGCTGTTGTCGACACTTAGTACTATTTTTTTGAGGTTAAAAATCATTAAATAACTTTTCTCGCTCTGAGCGGAGCGAAAAGGAGTGTTAGACTTTCACTGACTAAAACTCGTCTGTGTTCCTTTAGTTACCCTTTGCTTTCTAGGGCCACCTAATGGATCTTAGGAAGCGTTCTTAACTTTAAACATTGTGTAGTTGTTCTATTGAACTTCTCTAGTAGCAAATGAAGGACCTTTATTGCATAGCATAGCATAGTCGGCCTTATAATGTTCTCACTGTTGGGACTCAGGCCCCTCTCTAGGAGAGGGAATGGGCCATAATCCATCACGCGGGCCCAGTGCGGATTAGTGGATGTTGCATGTCTTCGAATTTTTGGTTGTAGGACATGTCGGTTTCCTCACTATGTTTTCCTCCACCGTTTTGAAAGCAGTGGTGATGAAATAAATTAGACAAAGTAATGCGCATGCCTGGGTTTGAACCCGCAACCTTCCAACTCGTAAGTCGGAGCCGTTACCACTCAGCCACCACCACAGCTCTAACATTTATTGACTGATTCGTAATTGCATATGACCGTAAAAGTCGGGAAGTCGGGTCATACTCAGTATGTAAAACAGCTTAGGTTTGAAGTAGTCATCCCTTCTACTTCGTTTCATCTGTTTCATCACAAAATACGCTCTATAGAATTTATTTTGCACGTTTTCCTGTAACAGATAAGGCATACTCGCTGTCTGTTTTTGATTTAGATAAAGATCAGATCTATTTCAAGAAATATCATTTTCAATTTAACAAGACGTTTATAATTCAAGTCCACCAGCCTTTGTTAAATGTATTAAGAAAACTGCCAACCATCACTTCGCCATTCGGAGATCGAAAGTTGTAAAGCGTTCAAAAAGGTCTTATCCACAAAGATTTCATTAATAAATTCTTTGGTTTAGAAGGAAAACCTCATTTTAAATTTCAGAAGTTTTAAATGCGAATATTTTAATACAAGAATGATGCTGGCCGCGTCACCCTGTAGAATGCCTTAGTGAACTCTGTTTATAAGTCTTTATTTATCAAGCAATTTGTTTCTATGTTTATTACCTACTTTGTGTAATTTATTTCAACACTGCTGCACACCTAGACAAGTTGATAATCTGCCCCCCTAGTCAAGTTACAATCGTATCTTTTGACCACGTGAGTGAGCGTTGAGATGACGTCAGAACAAAGGAATAGGAAACGTGGCCTACTCGAGGCGTTTGGCGCGAACGATATGATTGTAGCTTGAATAGGGGATTGCAATCGTTAACGCTAGTCGAAAACTAATCAAATGTATGGGAATGACATCATCTCAACGTTAAGTCACGTGGTCAGAACAAACGAATACAAAATTCGTAGCCAAGTTCACATCGTTCAAAATGATAGAATGAATTGTTATCGTTTTTACAATGTTCAACGCTACATCCTTTGTTATTGTTGAACAACATTGTAGAACGAGTGGCCGACTTAGGCGCGTCAACATGGCTACCAACTTATCGTTTTCTACAATTGCTGACACCGAGGCGTTACCGATTGGAGAACGGAATTTGACACGAAACGGTTGTAACTTGACTAGGGGGGCTGCTCTTAAAACGGTAAAGAAAAACATTGCGAAGAATCCGGCATGTCCTAGAACCAAAAATTCGAAGACATGTGACATTCACCAACCTACACTGGGCACGCGTGGTGAATTACAGCCCATTCCCTCTCCTAGAGAAGAGAAAAAAAGATCAAAAATTAAAGTCTTTTCTAAAAGCATGTTTTCCATTACCACATATTAGCTTTACAAACATTATATTAAGAGATGCATCAAACAGTTTATGATACCATTTAATAGAACACTAACACTCAAATATTTCCAAGTTTCTTGAAATCTTTATTAGACATTTTGTGCGGTTAAACTCACTAATCGAAGTCTTATTTTAATTAATTCTGACATTTATAGTTTTCAGAAACACTTTATTTAATGTGTCATTAAAAGCTTGTTCTGGGAATTTCTTAATAGAGTTGATAATATCCTAATTGAGTGAGAGCCGAGCGGTTACGGCCCCGACTTATGAGTTGTTGGTCCCGGGTTCAAACCCAGTCAGCCGCATCACTTTGTGTAATTTATTTCATCACCATTGCTCTCAAAACGGTGAAGGAAAATATCTTGGAATGTCCTAGAATCAAAAATTCGACGACAAGTGACATCCACCAGACCGCACCGGGCCCGCACGCGTGGTGGACGACGGCCCTTTCCCTCTCCTAGAGAGGAGGCCTGAGGCCAGCCTGAGCAGTGGGAAAATTATAAGGCAGATTATGCTACGCTAATTCCTCCTAATATTTTGTATATTTACGACGATTGTTAAATTAATCAAAGCTAATGACAGACTATGCCTTTTTTTGACGTTGGGTATCATCGAATAACTTCTCCCGCTCTGGGTGGAGCGAGAAGGAGTGACCAACTTTTACTGACTAAAAACCCACCCATGTTCTTTCAATTGCCCTTTGTATTCCTAGCTGTGGTAACTCTTTCAATCTATACCGCAATCCCGGGGTGCCACTTTTTTTTGAATACTAAATAGGCTCGGACAGGCCACTATCTCACCTTAAGGTACTTGATGATGTAATCGACGATGAGGCAGGCTTGCCTAGAAGTTACCTATTCACCGTTGACTTAAAGACTCCTTAACGACTTGTCTATAGCCTGGATTAAGATATAGGATAGGTACTTTTTAGGGTTCCGTAGCCAAATAGCAAAAAATGGAACCCTTGTGGATTCGTCATGTCTGTCTGTCCGTCTGTATGTCACAGCAACTTTTTTCCGAAACTATAAGAACTATACTGTTGAAACTTGGTAAGTAGAAGTATTCTGTGAACCGACAATAAATTTTGGGGGTTCCCCATGATTAGAACAGAAATTCAAAAATTTTTTTCATTAAACCCATACATGTGGATCTATAGATAGGACTTCAAAAATGATATTGATTTTTCTAATATCATTTTTATCTAAACTTGAATAGTTTGCGTGAGAGACGCTTTCAAAGTGGTAAAATTTCCCCCCCCCTGTAACTTCTAAAATAAGAGAATGATAAAATTAAAACAAATATATGATGTACATTACCTTGCAAACTTCCATCGAAAATTGGTTTGAACGAGATCTAGTAAGTAGTTTTTTTTAATACGTCATAAACCGCAATTAACCTTTCAAGTTTGCACGGAACCCTCAGTGCGCGAGTCCGACTCGCACTTGCCCAGTTTTTATTTTCTAATTTTGTGGGCGAAGCCACTGTCTTAACTGGTTCAGTAGTATAGTAGTTTAGCATCGTGAGCACAATGCCCTCATAGTGTTTCACATTTCATTTTGCTATAAATAGTTTTTCTTTGTAACCTGAACATCAATATGATCTTCAACAGTTGATTGAAATAGGCGTCCACGGCACGTGCCAATAGATGTTTACTTTTATTCATTCTGAATCATTTGAGCCGTGGTGGCCTAGTGGTTACAACCCCGGCAGGTGCTTTACTTTATATAAATTTACTAGCTTCTGCTAGCGGCTTCGCCCGCGTAAATGTAGATTTCTCCATACAAACTTCCAACCTCCATTTTACCACCTTAGGGTTGGAGTTTCGTAAAATCCGTTCGTAACGGACGTTTAAACCCTATAAGGAACCTACCTGCCAAATTTTAATTTTGTAGGTGATATAGTTTCTGAGATTTCGTGATTTATCAGTTAGTGGAATTCGCTTTTTAAATATATAGATTTCATCACCTCTGCATAAAAAACGGTGAAACATTGTGAGGAAATCAGCATAACCTAGAATCAATACTTCAAAGCCATGTGATATCCACCAACTCGCATCGGGTCCATGTAGAGGATTACGGCCTATTTCCTTTCCAAGAGAGAAGACTTGACCCCAGTGCTGGGACCATTGAAGGCTGATTATGCTATTATGTAGTGTTATTTTAAAAATTCCTACGAACACTGTAGTAAAAAAAACAAGTAAATAAAGCAATCTATCGCAAAAGCCAATGATATAAAAAAATAAAACAATTATAAACTAATTCGTACAATTAACAATTAGTAAGTACCTTTAATTTTGATAATATAGTTGACTGCTAAACTGCTTACCTGAAACAAAATAATATAAAAATTAAAAAAAGTAAATTTGTATTATAAAAAAGAAATATCGAAAGTGGGATGCTTCAAGGTAGCTTGCGAAATACTATTTTTAAGTTCTTAGGTATCCTGTTAAATAACTTTTTCATGAAATATTCTTTCAATAGGGTAAGACAAACTAAAAGATAGTATTGAAGTTTTAACACTCATAATGCCATAAATTACCTACGCATTACGACCGCCAATCGCATTTTAGTCAACATACCTACAACTTAACACTGATCTGCGAAATGCAAATCAACATTTAAAGTATAGAGTAGCCTAAATGGCGACAGATCGCTTACGTTGGCCACACTGTGAGCGATCGTGGGCGAGTGTGGCGCGAGTAATCGCTCGTCGCACTTGCACACTCGCTTATAGCCCGGCGACAAAACTATCGAAACTACACACTCGCTTCCCGCTGATCACCAACTTGTTTATAGTTTCTAGTTTACTCATTTCTCGTTCATCGTCGGCGGTCGGATCACTTCCTTAGTTTAGAAGACAGTACCAGCCCCCCTAGCCAAGTTACGATTGTTTCGTTTGCGTCGAACGCCTCGAGTAGGCCACGCCTCCTATTCCATACTCAGTAAGTGGTAAGGATAAAAAAATACCATAACAGTATTAACATATAAACAAGTGAATTTTGTCATTCAACCGTCTTGCCTCACTAAAGTGGCAGACAGGCAGCCACTCTCTGAAGATGAAACATTTACAGAGAACAACGGATATTATAACTGTCAAACATCAAAACAAGACAGTCACCGTGCTCTTGACGTTACAGATTATTATAGATTAAAAAGTAAAATGTTTGGGATTTTATGCTCGTTTTTTAGATACCCCACGTTCTGTTTCAGACGGCCTTAACTTCAAAGAAATAATTTATGCAAATTTTAAAAGAATTTTGTTTTTCAATTATGATTTTATCGTGTCGGAATTTTATGTTAAGTGGTGAAATTGTTTTTTTATCAAACGACTTCTGCTCTGGGAGAAGCGGGAGAGTGTCAGACTTTTACTGACTAAAATCCACAGTATTCCTTCAGTGTCACTTTTTGCGAGGGCTATAGTAACTCTTTCGACCAATTCGCAGCCCTGGCAGGCATCAGCACTAACTGGCCTCGTTAATTTTACTGACATCTCTTTGAAACGCGCGTGGAATAAAACACCCTGGGCTTGGTTCTTACTGGACGGCTAGACGGCGAGCTTCCCATGGCTCACCGCCAGGAAGTCCAAGTGGCAAAATTGCTGGCAATTAGAATTGTAATAGATGTTGTAAGCATATATTTTCTTGCACATACTTTACCAAAATCTAAAAATTTAATACATCTATTTTAGTGAAACATAATGATCTACTAATACATATGTACTCAAGAAACTTAATTATATACTAACTAATAATTTACTGGATTACCTATTATTTATTTGTAATTACAATTTCAAGTGGCTTGGGGTCAAAACGCTTGGATCATTGGTTCGAGTTCGCGTCTCCTTTACAAGAAAATTTCTCGCCGAATGATACACGCTTTGCGTGACCAAACGGTCAGGCTCGTTCTTAGCCCAAAGAATTAGCATTGCCATTTAATGTGGCAATACCGCCAGTCTTCTGGGCATATTTCCAGGTGAAAGCTATGTGGAGGAGTTAATATTTTTTAATTTTAAAATTTAATTTTTCTTATTCGTGTATATAGGAGAGTTCGGTTAGTTGGACTCGCTCGCTACTGGACCCGCGGGTCCACGTGAACACACGATTTCTTTTCTGTAATTTTATTGATACCGAAACTCCATTCAAACTGAAAAAAATCCTATTGTTTAAAACTACCAGTACAGCCGAGCGCAAAATTGGTTGGCTATTTAATAAAAATCTATTCAATTAGGTTTAAAGATTACTAAGATTTTATATTTTGTGAGAATACTCAGTCAAACTTTAAAATCTTAGTACAACAAGACAGACCTTTTTGTAAAGAGACCATTATCTAAATGTAATATCCATATATATCATATAATACAGAAAAACCAAGCAAATGCGAGTCGGGCTCAGGCACCAAGATTTCCGTACAAACTTACCTTACCCTGAATCTCTTCTGTACAACGTTTGTTCGCACATAAGTACCTAACTCGTGTTTCAAATTTGTCTTCTACTAATAAAACCTGTCCGTCAATGTCGTTCCAAAGGTATACTGTCATAAGTCGATGTAAACATTTGACTGCAGACCTGTACGAGCATGTATAGCTATGAAGGTACGGCAGCACGATGGATGTAGGTGAAACGTTGAGAGGGTTCACAACACAAATGTTCAGAGTCGTCGCTCGCGGCGCCACTTCACGAAACATCCTCTGTGCTAGAACCCGGTAACTGTAGGTAGTGTAGGGTAACGATGTTAGGTAACTCGTAGAAGGCCCATTTGTAAGTAAAGAGGTTTCTTGTTGATTGTTTATGGTTTTATTTTGTTTTGAGATTTATCGGAGTTTTTAGGCGGTATTTCTTCGAGTGAAGTTTTCAGTGTATGTTTTAATTATTTGCTGTGGATATTGTGATGTGTAGTTTTGTATCACAAGTATGAGCGCCACTGGACAATATGTAGAATCACTGAAACAGGTGCGATATCATTAAAATGGAGCTGAGCATTTTATTGTAGTAACACTACAATAAAATTCTAGCACTAGCAACGAAGTTAGGCGAGAAGGTTGACTTGATATTATATGCTGCCAAATACTACAAAAACATTAGAATGTGTACATCCATATTCTAATGGTAAACAAATTAACTATTCACACGAAGACATGGCATAAAGGACTTAGCATCCAAGCAAAAAAATAAACAAAAATGGGATTAACCTCGCTTTTTTATGTGGGATATCGTCTGCGTGGTTCTTGTATGATTTAATCATTACATGTTTACTGTATAGACTTTAATAGAGACTTTGACCTCTGAGTTTGTTAGTTCTGTACCCCTAGCCAAGTTACAATCGTATCGTTCGCGCCGAACGGCTCGAGTAGGCCACGCCTCCGATTCCTTTGTTTTGACGTCATCTCAACGCTCACGTGGTCAGAATAAAGGAACTGGAGACGTGGCCTACTCGAGAAGTTCGGCGCGAACGAATTGATTGTAACTTGGCTAGGGGGGCTGAGTAGTCGCTCACGTTACGGCACCACTTTATGAAACATCTTCTGTGCTAGAATCCGCCAGCTGTAGGTAGTGTAGGGTACCGATGTTAGCTTTGTAATATGGAAATATGCTAAAAATCATTTTTTTAGGATACCACAGCTCTTGTACGAGATACATCCGACTGTAACTTCATGATTGTGAGAGATATCTAATATGAAAGTATTTAGAAATATATATTTAAGTATGTTTATCACTTGTCTAGTACCCATAGACAAGAATAGAATAGAATAAACTTTATTGTACACCAAAATAGTAACTAAACTTTGACACAAATTTTTTTTTTTTAGGTTTGAAGTCTTCCAGTGACATGCCCTTGGGCGATGCGTGAGGTCGTTTCAGACTTTTACTGACTAAAATCTACTCCTATATTCTTTCGTTGCCTTGCATTCCAGGGTTTTGCTTTCAGAAGCGAACCCATGGCGCCAGTAGGCTTCGACCCTGCAGTAGGCTGAGTCATTACGTCCTACGGCTTTGCTGAAATCCTCATGAGGCGCGCGTGGAAATCTACGCGCTTTCGACGACTTGGGTGTTGTTTGAAAGTAGTGGAATATTATTATTATTTATTATATTTAGATCTTTCGAAGTTTAGAACATTTACGACATTACTTAAAAAAAAACAAACACTAGCTTTTACCCACTACTTTGTTTGTCGAAAAGTTGACTATAGCAGACATGAAGTTGATGTCAGATGTAAACATTTTACGTTAACGTTACTACGTACTAAATTTTATCAAAATCGGTTCAATACTGTGAAAGCGTAAGAGATATACTGAGTTACTTTCACATTTAAAATATTAGTTTGTAGATAATTTATAAAGTTCAAAAACTAATTTATTTCGAGAAAACAAATTAACTTTATAGAAAGTATTCCAAGAATATGGGTCTTTTAAATAAGAACAAGGCTTATAAACAAATGCTTCAAGTTCTTCTTTTAATTTTACACTGTTTAACTTATATTAAGTAAGTAACTATTTTACAGTCTGTAACTAAACTTCTAAAATATGTACACTATATTTAAACTTATAAATAAAATTAATGTATAAATTAAATTTTATTTTAAACTTATAAGTTTTCTCAATATCTACTTCATCATCATCATCATCGTCATTTGAACCGAAAATTCCTCCCGAAATATCAATACAATCATAGAAATACGGATACAATTACTCGCCTTGTGCGTCTCACAACCATCAGGTTCTTGCGATCCTCACAATCGGGTCATCGGTCCACCTTGTAGGAGACCTTATAGTGTATTATATTATCTACATGTTTCATTAATAAGTAGCAAAAATCAGCTACACTCACTTATTTAAGATTGATGCTCCTTCAAATACAGACTTAAAATCTTTAAAATACATACCTAGGATCTAATTTTTTCGAGTAAGTAAACCTTTCAGTATTTTATGAAACTTGAATTTACTCTAGACAAAAATATACCAATTTGTCAGTAATTAATTGGTAGATAACTAAAGAAAAAAAAAAGGAAAATTTAAGTACTAAATAAAATACAGATTATAATGATACCTACAACTTTAGATAAAAAGGAACAACATCCAATGTCGCTTATCACAACTTGCAATCATATACAAAATAAACTCAATGATTCTCTGAAAACCAACTAAGTAATCTTGAGAAAATTCATAGGCGACTTACCGAAAGCGTCGCATATTATGTTGCGTCACTTAAGATACCGATTTTAATCTGGAGTTTTTGATCTGAATGCTCCATCAGGTCGATATAATGCTTTCAAAAAATTATTTAACCTTTCGAATTAATAACATCGTAATTAGACACATAATAGAAAGACATTGAGAGAGCAAAAGTCGGCGTTCGCTTGGGGTTAAATGAATTAAATACAAATCTATATAAAAGTATTTAAAAAAAACATGCAACCCACAAAAAAAAAAAAAAACTTGTACACCTCATAATTTGAACAGAATAAACATTTGCAAAAACTAATTGTACAAAGGGCGGTCTTATTGCATAATGCAAAAATAAAGGTACAAAATACAGTTTCTCAGAAACTAATTAGTAGATAGGTAAAAAACAGAACGATATCCTATTTCGCTTTTTACAGCTTGTAGACTACAAAAATACACCCAGTGATTCTCTGAAAACCAATTAAGTAATCTTGAGAAAATTCATAAGCGACTTGCCGAAGGATTCGCATATCCTGCCGCTTTACTTACGACATAGACTTTATGTAGAAAATTGGTCTGACTGTTCCATCGGGTCGATATAATGCCTTCAAAAAACTATTTAAATACCAATCTAGAAACCGATTTTCACAAGTAAATATTTCAATTCTTTTTTGAAATTTTCATATAGTCAAAAAAAAAAAACAGTTTCTCAGAAATTACTAGGTAGATAATTAAAAAAATAAAAATTTAATTGTTAAATAAAATACAAATTATAATGATACAACTTTGTACAAATGCACCGATATCAACGTTAAAAAAATACTCCCAGTGATTCTCTGAAAACCAACTAAGTGATCTTGAGAAAATCCATAAGCGACTTGCCAAAAATTTCGCATTTCCAACCGCGTTACTTACGACATCGATTCTAATGAAGAAAATCGGTCGGAATGCTCCATCCGGTCGATATAATGCCTTCAAAAACTATTTAAATACCAATCTAGAAACCGATTTTCACAAGTAAATATTTCAATTCTTTTTCGAAATTTTTATATAGTCTACAAAAAAAAAACAGTTTCTCAGAAATTAATTGGCAGATAATTAAAAAAAATATAAATTTAATTATTAAATAAAATACAAATTATAATGATACAACTTTGCACAAATTAACCGATACCAATGTTGAAAAAATACACCCAGTGATTCTCTGAAAACCAACTAAGTGATCTTGAGAAAATTCATAAGCGACTTGCCGAAAGCGTCGCATATCCTGCCGCGTTACTTACGACATCGATTTTTAATCTACTCCATTAAACTTAGAGTGTCGGGCTGATTGCTCCATCAGGACGTCTAATGCGTTTACCAGTACATCACCACTGCTAAGAGCAATTTGTGCCTACATCTACATCTTCGACTAACCCTTTGTATAACTGCTAAATAACCATAGAATTTCATATATAGGTATTCGGTTGTTTTGGGGTTGAAGGCGAAGGTGGTACTTTTGAGATACGATGTGTTTTTTTTTTAAATAACATAAACTAGTAGCTAGCTAGCCTGGCTTGACTACAGTCTCACCTGATGGTAAGCAGTGATGCAATAGTTGATAGTGAGGCGCACTAGTTTATTTGGAGCCTATTCATTCTAGTGTTACCATCATAGGTGAGAATATAAAATAATATTACTTGTTTGGGATGAATATCCGATTACAGTTCGGTCGCGTCATCGTCAGCCAATCAGAGTACAGATAGATGATGCGATAGCTTGTTTTGATTGGCCAGCTTTGTTCCCATACCTTTTCTCTCGATCGCTGCGCTTTTTATATTCAATTCGTTCGCTAATGACCAACATAGAAGCAAAAACAGCCATAAAGTCTAGTATAACAAGCAGCTCAATCATACCTAAACATTATATATGTAAGCAAAAAATATTCATTTGATTATCTACCGTTATTTTGCAGACATGATGGATAAAAAATTACAGTTGATAGTGATAATTTTTTTTCTCACCTACTGCTTTTTATTTCTGTACCAATCAAAAGTTGATTAGTAAAAAAGGCATAAAGAATCGAGATTATTTTTTAACGGACTTCAAAAAAAGGAGGACGTTCTCAATTCGGGTGTATTTTTTTTATGTTTGTTACCTCAGAACTCCGCCGTTTATGGACAGGTTTGCAAAAAAAAAAATACTATTTCAAAATCTAGTTCTGATGATGGGTTCCATAAGGAATTGACGGAACTCCTCAAATATTATAGGCAACTATATGGTGATTTTGGTATTTTCATCGAACATTTAAAAGCTTCAATTCTAAACTCAAGCATTTAATGTGACAAAATAGCATTTGATTAAGTGGAACTGATAAAGAGGGCCAGAAATGGCCAACGGAACTTTATACTCACATAGATATCACAATGAAGGTAGTTAAGCGACTATGACAGTACAAATAAATAAATCGTTCTGAATAGTTATGTTGAAAATGGTATCATCAAAGTCACCTGATGATGATGATGGAGCTGGTAGATAGGCAACGGAATCCGTAATTAATCAAAATATCCTAGCAGTGTTTTGGTTAATTGGGATCGTCATGAGAAACAAGCACTCTGGTTATAAGTGTATCGCAACTAAAGTGACAAATAAAAACATTTTACAAAAAAAAACAACCTCACTAAAAAAAAAACGCTAAATGGATCAAAATAACTTTTATATCGGAAGTCGGTGTTAAATAAGAAACAAACAATACCGAAATACACCGACTTCCGTAATTTAAGTTATTTTGATCCTTTTAGTGTTTTTTTGTGAAGTCGGTTATTTTTTTAAAGTAGATGGGTATGCTCAGTACTGGTTGGTACAAAAACTATACAAAGTAAATCTAAAATTAACTTCTCACTAGAATCATTTAGAAATAAGTGATCTGACAAATGTACCTACTAGCTGCTTCCAGCGGCGTCTCCCACGTGATAATAGAAAATTGTCTCAAGGGAACATAATCCCGAGATACAAAATATCCTATGTGTTATTTTAGGATATGGTCTACTGCCTCCCTAGCCAAGTTACGATCGTTTCGTTCGCGTCGAACGCCTCAAGTGGGCCACGCCACCGATTCCTTAGTTCTGACGTCATCTCAACACTCAGTCACGTGGTCAGTTCAATTCCCGGATTGATCTACGAAGATTTTTCTGAATCGTAAAAAACTATGTTTTTGTGAAATAACTCCAAATTTACAGTTTTCAGATTTTTTCCTATACTTGTGCTATGACCTTTCTTTATGCAAAATTTCGGGATTCTAGGTCAATGGGAAGTACCCTATGAATTTTGATTCCCTTGAGAGTGTCGAAATTTACGTTTTTTGCGTCATAAACGACCGTATCTTTTTTTTTCGTTAACTCAGAAATTTGATTTTTTCATAGTTTCAAGGGACCACAAACCTGAGTATACGGATTTAAATTCAACACGAAACCTCCACGTGTTCCCAAGATAAAGGATCTTGACATGCAGACAGATAGACGGACAACAAAGTGATCCTAGAAGGGTTCCGTTTTTTCTTTTTAAGGTACGGATCCCTAAAAATAAATACTAAGACTTAAATTTGTAACTTCATAAAACTGTTCCATATGAGCTTAATCAGATAATAAGTTATACTCAAGTTAGCATATTTCCCTGTTCCCCATATTATAATGAGAATGCAAAGTTTCTAGACTTACATGCATGCTTTGAAATGAGTTCCATAATTACTTTATAAAACCTATTACAAACTGAATTTCAATCCAGAAATAATTTTTGGGAGCTGATACGCATAATTCAGTAGATAGTAGATATGAATAAGAATTTCACTTAAGTAGTTACAATAGGGTGAGATGATTTAAGAGAGTCCTTTTTCACTCGCCTGTCATCAACATCGAGCATGGTTTAAAACCTTGTTACTTCATCTAACGCAATACAACGCGATGTTTGACGAAAAGGCAACGAGAAAAAAGAGAGATAACGACTGAAAACTGTTAGCATTCGGTAATTCCGTGATTTACTCGAATATTTTACAAAACTTGTTCCAGGAAAAACATGTTTTTTTTAAAACCCTTAAAAGTTAAAAAAAAAATTGACGTCATTTAGAATCTTGATACAATTTTGAATGTTTCTAGAAGTCTTTTGAAAGGAACACGTAATAACAAATAAGTATGCATTTTGTGCAAAATTCCAGGCAGACTATGAAATAATAACCTGTTTATTGAATTAGGAAATCACCAAATAACTTCTCTCGCTCTAGGCTGGAGCGAGAGGGTGTAACAGAATTTTACTGATCAAAGTCCACCCATGTCCATTCAGTTATCTTTTGCGTTCCAGAACCGTGGTGACTCTTTCAAACAAATGCCGCAACTCTAAGGGTGCTGCTTTTTTACATGTATTTATTCATTTTTGTATACAGGCTCTATATATTTAGACACTTTACGTTAAAGGCCCCTTGCCCACGGCGACTTTTTGTAGTGTTTTAGTCGCATATGCAAGCGCTATAGAAAAGATGTCGACGCGCTACTAACGCGCTACAGCATAGCGACTGTATCGATGTGAACGCGCTACAGCATCGCTACAAAAAGTAGCTGTGGGCGAGGGGCCTTAAGGCCACGGTAAGTCCTTTAAACATTCCATTAAACTAATAACCTGTATCAAAAACATACGGTTATCTTTTTTCAAAACCGATCATTCACTAATTAACCGAGATGAAAGACTGGCATATTTTGTCACAAACCTGCTCACAGTCAAAATTTCAGTTCCAGATTTTCCCAAAACTCTTTCACAAAGTAAGTTTTCCGAAACGCTGATAACTTTATTTGCTTGCTTTGTGACATGGCTTGACGGAAAAATCTCATATTTCCGATTGATGTGCTTTACAGAGCAGGCTGATACCGTGTAGAAAACTGCAAAAGACTCATTGGGCGGAAAGCCCTGTAAAATTTGATACACACAAAAAAAACAGTTTGTCGTATTAGCATAGCCAAAGAGGTGGAAACGTGTTGTAGAGGACCAATATAACTATAAATAATAATTAATTAATGATAATAATGACATAATAATAATGAAATAATTGTGTGGTGTTAACTGCCTTATTTACTATATTCTTTATTGTACACCACATAAACAAAAATTTAGGACAAACATAATTAAAAATAAATGTACTTATTGCACTAGAGCATTTTCTTACAGACAACCTTTGGGTGGACTGAAAGAAAGGAGATAGATTTAGGGCTGTCAGTGTACAACATCAGAAAAATACTAATAAGACATAATAACACAAATACAAACATACAATATAAGAAAAAAATATACTAATAAATATTAAATATATAATTGTGCCAGGACAAGAAAAAATCAAAGTGAAAGGTAATGCACCTTCACCAATTTTTTAAACGTAGGTAGCGTTTGAGCACGCCTCACTTCTAAGGGTAACGTATTCCACAAACGAGCTGCTTGAATTGTGAAAGATTTGTCAACGAAAGAAGTGGAATGTGTGCAAATACTTAATTTTAGGTTTTCCGATGATCTCAAGGACCTACTATGTGCGTCACTGAGAAACTGAAAGCGTTCCTTAAGATAAAACGGGGTACAAGGATTAAATAGCACATTATAAAGCAAAGAAAGTATGTGGGCGTTCCGGCGAAGGAGAATAGGAAGCTGTTTCAGCTTAGTACGAAATTCAGATACGTGGACATACTTGCGCAAGCCTAATATGAACCTGATACAGAGATTTTGACGTTTAATTCCCGAGTTGAGTAAGAAGATATTTCAAAGAACAAAAAAAAAATTGTGACGTAACTACAAATTTACAGTTTTCAGATTTTTTCTTATATTTGTGCTATGGAACCTTGTTTCATGCCGAATTTCAAGATTTTAAGTCAACGGGAAGTACCCAATGAATTTTGATTTCTTCGAGAGTGTCGAAATACACCTTTTTTGCGACATAAACGACCGTTTCTTTTTTTTTTTTTTTAAATTAGAAGTTTGATTTTTTCACAGCTTCAAGGGACCGCAGACTTGAGTATATGGTTTTAATTTTAATTTAATACCTCCACGCGTTCCTGAGATAAAGGGTCTTGACAGACAGACAGACGGACAACAAAGTGATCCTATAAGGGTTCCGTTTTTTCCTTTTGAGGTACGGAACCCTAAAAACGAACTGAAATACTGATGAGTTTGTACGATTTTTTTAAGCCGAAAATGTTGGTTTCTATATCTTTGTTTTTTCTAGAAAAATCCCGAAAAAGATTTTGATTATTTTTTTTTTGGTGATTTACGTAAAAACGCGCGATTGCGTAATAATTATGCTGTCGCTGAAATGATGACGATGGCGAATTTTATAAAGGCGAAAGTTTGTTTCGAGTGTGTGCAATTCTGTGTTTATTACTCTTTCACGTAAAAACATCCGAACGGATTTAGGCAGAATTCATCACAAAGGTAGAGCATGTCCTAGAATATAAAATAGGATACTCTTTATCCCGCTGGAGATGTTCTCATGGGATTATGCTTTCTACTTTTATGCAAGCGTAGCCGCGTGCACGAAGCTAGTCTAGTAAAGAATATACAAGGCGCCGGTTATTCTTTGAAACCTGCGTCCGTCGTTAAAGCCTTGTTATTTCGGAACATGACCCGAAGGCGCGCACACCTCTACTCTGCTATGTCATTAGATGATAGATTTTCCCACCTAAAAAAAAACCTCTACTCTGCTGCCTGTAACAAATGGTCTGTTGGTCTAGTGGTTAGTGGCCCTGACTGCTATGCCGGAGGTCGTGGGTTCGATTCCCACCCAGGACAAATATTTGTGTAACGCACGATCATTTGTTCTGTGTCTGGGTGTAATTTATCTATAATATATATATATTTAGAAATATATAAGTATGTTTAACAGTTGTCTAGTACTCATAACACAAGCTCTGCTTAGCTAGGGACTAGACGGTGTTGTGTGATAGTTGTGAAGTATTATATAATAAATCTATTTCAACTTTTATCAGTTCGAAAAAATCCTGACTTATAATGTTCGCTTCATAGTTAACACACATCCAAAATTTTTTTCCAGATTTATACATTATTTTATTGTTTAGTTTCGGGGATTCAATATCTCTTTTGTTTTTTTAGTTTCAGCGAATCAGTAACTCTTTTGATTTTGGTAGTGGATTAAAAGTTTTAATTTTTTTCACGAGCTCTAAATATAAACGCAAAATATGTCTTCAACATGTTGTCTAGAAAAGCTGCACTTACCGCTACAGATTTTAGGTTCATAATTTAGTGTATTTTGCACTACATAGTGCGGAAAAGTGTGGCTGCCAGCGTTTGCCCAAATTTTTTACATATATTGTATCAGGCTTGTTACTGGGCCAAGCCACCAAGTCACACGAAAAAAATTCGCAAATTATTTTTCACCGCCATAGCAGCTAAACACAATAAAACTTGAATAAAACTTTGGCACACAGTTAAACCATGACCTAGAATAGGTTACAGGGTATTTTTTATCCCGATAATATGCACTGTTCACGCATCAAACGCGTGAGCAAACGGACTGACGTCACCGACGGCTGAGGCGGCGGGCGCGTGGCAGAGCACCGGCGTGCAGAGGACGGCGAGCAGTGCGACACTTTTCAACCCGACAGCTTCCGAGGCACATACGTCCATCTATCGACCCCTCACTGTAAAGCTACTTATTCATTTTGTCATTACTCGAATATACTTTCAAATACAGTCCACTTATTTTATTCATCTCTCTGAGATCCTGAACATGCACCCTTGGGAGAATTTTCGAATATCAGTCTGTAAAAGCCTGTCCCTCCCACTCCACTCAGAGCGAGAGAAGTTATTTAATGATTTCCTACGTATAGAAAAAGTATTGAAATAAAAAAAAAAAACAAAAAATATAGGTATCGTGAAAAGAAAACGATTTTATCACAGAAGAATTTACAGAAAGGTATGCAATGCAGGATTTAATGAAAGCGAGTTATGAATAGGCAAAAAATAAAACATCAAAGATTCCTCGAAGTAGGTACTTAAATACCTGAATGTACAGGAATGTATAACATTAAACATCTCCAAAGAGAAACACTGATCTTTTTGATCCCAGTCCACTTTGTGCGTCATCGGAAGGGCTGGCTGAAAAACATTTTTTATTTTTTCTTTATTTCACTTGTTTGCTTTATATGGTACCTTTCATGATTATAATATGAAACACGTATATCAGAGTTGCGAACAGGAAACTGATTTTTATTAATAATAAATTCCGGAATGAAGGATTTAGGCCGATTGGTTGCATCGGTCGCTGTTGCGGACGATATTTCAGTTTTTCAGCATGTTGTGAAATATTTTTAATCCCGTTGTGAACTTGTGAGAGTTACTTGCAATATATTTCCTGCATTTGTTTGTGAATTTGTAGCAAGTAATATTTTAAATACGAAAGTAACTTTTTCTGTTTTAGAGGGAAAGGTTATGGGAAGTGGCCACATCCTACGGAGGAGTAAGAAAGATGATGGCTGCAATTGTGCGGGATCGGACAACCTCACACTTTAGCCACCGCTACAGGAGACACTGGGAGTTGCGGTTGACGAGCAAGGGGCAGCTCGCCGTCCGGTCATCAGGTTAGGACTGAACCCGAGTCGTTATCGATGGCACGTATTCCACGCGCGCCTTAAAGAAATGTCAGAAAAACCGTAAGGGCCCAGTAAGGCCGATGCCCGCTGGGGCCGCAGAATAGTTTTGAAACAGTAATGGCCCTAGAAATCAAAGGCTGGGTAAGTAAAAGTCTAACATGCCTTTTCGCTCCTCTGTAGAGCGAGAGAAGTCATTTGTTGACTTCTCACCTCAAAAAAAAAAAACATTGTCTGCTTGTTTTCTTTTAAAACTTCTGTATTCTTAATATGTACCATTACAGCTTAGGATCCAGTGAAGAAAGTGTGATACGTTTCATCAACAAAAAAGCGGGCAACACCGAGAGCACAAGCTAATAAAATTTTATTCAACACTCATAAAAACAAGGACATTAACAAATTATTTATCAACCATAATTCCAAACAACTCTCGAGAACTCTCACCAGTTACGACTGTTATTGATTTTTAATTTAGGTTGTTAATCTCGATTGCGATCCTATTATTAATGTTACAAAGGCAAAGGGCAGCTCGGCACTACATTAAACACCTCGAAAGGAACCGTCAAGGGATAATGGTCCTTATTTACAAAAAACCGACACGTACCTAAGGAAGGAAACTCCCTTCAAAGGGCATAAAATATGATTTTACCTGGCGTTACATTGAAAGATGAAAGAAACGGGGCCTTACTGCCTACAAATTTTATTTTATGTTCATTTCATAAAATGCAACGTGTAATAATTTTACGGAGAAATTTCATAAAATTCACTTATCATATAATGTTTCGCAACATTCGGAAAAACAACGCATTCATTCATATAAAACCGTTGAACCTCAACTTAAACTCAAAATCATTTTTTTTTGTTTGGTTTCAACAATGACTACACTATTACATAATATTGGAAAACATTTCAATCTTAAATTTAAGTGCGACACCACTTAAAGAAAAGCCTCATTTTATTTCATATAGGCCTACATGGGCACTTATAGAACGTCATAAGCCAGCGCACACTTCTAATTGGTCGTTTTCTATGTAGCAAAACCGGTAATATGACATTATGGTTACTCTTTTAACCCCTCACGAGTATAGGGGTATTATTATTATGTAATTGCGCGTTTTTACGTAAAATCACCAAAAAAATAAATAATCTTTTTTTGGATTTTTCTAAGAAAAACAAAGATATTGAGACCAAAATTTTCGGCCAAATAAATTTCGTACACCCGTGTGCAAAACGACAATTAAGCGTTTTTCAAGGTCACTCAAGTTGTACAGACGTATGTAATCACCGCTTGAGAGGGAATTTACAATATAGTTTTTCGGTAATTATCACGCATTGGTTATTAAGATCAGTGATGTATTTTAAACCTAGTAAATGCCAGGACTTTCTTCTAATACCACGATTACACGACTGGCCTGTTGGTCTAGTGGTGGCCCTGACCGCTATGCCTAAGGTCCTGGATTTGATTCCCACCTGAAACAAATGGTGTGATGAGCACGATCATTTATTCTGTGTCTACTGTCCAGGTACAATTTATCTATAACTAGCTGACCCGGCGAACTACGTACCACCTAATAGTCAATGAATGTTGTGATAACTTGTAACTAAACTGTCAAAGATTAACGCTATCTATTGGCTTTATCAGTACCAGCATAATTCATTTTAAAATGTTATTTTTATTAGAGAAGGCGTTGTATTCGAAAAATATTTTTAGTGAATTTTTCCATATTTTCTCACCGTTTAAACCTTCCCTGGACTATCACGAATCTTTAAAGACCGAAATTAGCCAAATCATCCCAGCTGTTCTCGAGTTTTAGCGAGATTAACGGACAGCTATTCATTTTTAAATATATAGATGTATGCATGACTGCATGTATTTATAAAGTATGTTTATCAGTTGTCTAGTACCTATAAATAGCACAAACTCAGTGCTAGATTGGGACTAGACGGCGTTGCGTGAAAGTTATGAAATATATTATATACTAGCTTCTACCAGTGGCTTTGCCCGCGTTTTTGACCCCCGTTTCATACCCTTAGGGGGCGAATTTTAGAAAATCCTGTCTTAGTGCTCGCCTACGTCATAAAAGGAAACCTCAATGTGCAAAATTTTACACTCCTAGGCCCCGTAGTTTCGGCTGTGCGTTGATATGTCAGTCAGTCAGTTTCTTCTTTTATATATATAGATTATACACTCATTTCAAATAGCATAGCATAGCATAGTCGGCCTTATAATGTTCCCACTGTTGGGACCTAGGCCTCCTCTCTAGGAGAGGGAATGGGCCATAATTCACCACGCGGGCCCAGTGCGGGTTTTGGATGTCATATGTCTTCGAATTTTTGTTTCTAGGACATGCCGGTTTCCTCACGATGTTTTCCTTCACCGTTTTGAGAGCAGAGGTGATAAAATAAATTACACAAAGTATTGCGCCTGGTTGGGTTTGAACCTGCGACCTACAACTCGTAAGTTGGGGCCGTTACCACTCGGCCACCACTGCTCTCTCATCTATACATATAATAAAACAGTAAAATTCTTTTGGGATGGTATTAATTGGCGCAAAAACTACTGAACCGATCCTGTTCAAATTTTGCATACACAATCCTTATAGGTCAGGGCAACTGATAGGCTATAAACTATCACGCTATTTGCTATGGGGGGTGAGCAATAATCCAAAATGTAGGTATTGAACGACATTTGCCGCGAGTTCAATTCCCAGCTACAGTTAAAAATTTTGTCATTATTTTGTCTTATTTTTTTTGTATTAAAATAACTTTTACCATTTTTTCAAAATAAAATTGACATTTCTATTCGATATCTTCTAAATATTTTGTACAAACTAATCAAAACACATAATAAAATCAAAGCGACGAATAAAACTACGTACTATAATGTTACATTATTCCATTTAGCTGCAAATTTAACTTCTAAAACGAAAATCATCACGCTATCATCGTTAGGGAGCCAACCAGTCAATTATGACGTTTATATAAGAACGTCTATTTTATAGTTTTTTCATCGAAGACCGCAGCGCAGTGGTTTCGCATCTAGACTTTAATGTAATGTAAAGGTGGTTCAAATCCCGTACGGCTCTCTTAGGAGAAATTTTTGTTCTATTTTGTCATCGTGAATAAGATTTTTTTATATATTTTTGCATGCTTACAATTTTTTTTTATAAATCTACGTATATAATATATCTGTAGAAATTTTTAGTGAAGTGCGTATTATTAATTTTAGAAATCGATGTAAATAACTTTTATACATTTAAATTGTGTGGAACTTGATAATTATCTTACTTAGGCTTTGTTTCATCGCAATGAAACAAAGCATATGAAAGACAAACGGTATGAAATCAAAGTTTTCGAGAAGTAAAATATGACACCACACGCAACTAGCAACGCCATCTAAAGACTCAAAGTAGAAATAATGATGACAATGACGGTTGAACTTCATATTAAATTTGATAGATGGCATTGCGTATTTTACGTAATTTTCTGAGTGGCAGAAGAATGGTCATCGCCCACGATTACAGTTATGGTTAAACTGGTGTTAGACGGAGGCATTTTTAACAATCCTACAGCTTATTTTTATTATATTTTTCGCATTATAGTAACAAGCTAATTGACCGTGATTATTCAAGCGATACCATCCAAAGACGATAAAAGTAAATAGCTATATGTATTTAATTATTCACTTTAAAATAACACGGCCACAATTTCGGAAGGGGTTACAGGGTACCTTGCGTTGGATGGTCCCCAGGTGGACCGATGACCTGGTAAGGGTCGCGGGTATCCGATGGATGAGAGACTCACAGGACCGGTTATTATAGCGACACTTGGGGAGGTCTATGTCCAGCAGTGGACATCTTTCGGCTGAAATAATAATGATGATGATGGCACCTTTTTTTTCTTTTTTTAAGGGTGGAAATCTTCCAATGACTTCTCCCGCTCTGGTTGGAGCGGGAGGACGTGTCAATCTTTTACCGACTAAAAACCCAGTCCTGTTCCTGTATATCATATACCTCTGTCTATCACTACGCGCTGTTGAGGATTGGGCTCGATCCTGTCAACTACAGGACGGCTAGCTACCCATTGCTCGACGTCCGGAAGCTCGCGTCTACCGTGATTGGTAGTCGGGGTCGGAATCTTGGCTCGGTGTGAGGCCGTTCGTTCCCTAACGCGTGCGGCCTCCGCCTTCGCTAGCATTACGGCTTTGCAGAAGGAGGCGACCGCCTGCCACTTCTCCTCGATCTGGATCAGAGCCCGGCGCGAGAGGTCACTGACGCCGATTGCCTTCACGAGGACACGGCGGTGCTCCGCCCTTGCAGGGCACATCTCCACTGTGTCCTCCGGCATGATGGCACCTTGCGGATTAATAATGGTGTGTTTTATTATTTGCAGTCACCGCTTCATATAAAACGGGATCGAATGTGTTTTTCTGACCACAGTTCGACAACGTATGATGTATCTCAGATTCCTTACAGCCTTACGTCGATATCTGGACGTTACCTCTTTGCAATGAGTGGTGACCAACACTGGAACAACCCTCTAAGGGAGGCCAGTCTCAGGGATAACACTTATCGGCTGCTACATTTGTTAACCATAATTTCATTGTTTTATGGATAAGCTCAGGACTGTTGTGGGTGTTTCGAACGGTGTCTGTTCTGGGTTCGGTTGAAAGTACCCTGATATTACCATTTTGTGAATCACCTGGAGGACTCGGTGTAGCATGCGGTGGAGGTCTATCCATCTTGAGTGAACCGCCGTGTCCTCATAGAGGCAATCGGCCTGTCAGGCCGTCGTTTGGCCATCAATATGCGAGTTCGATTGAACGGGGATACACGCGCACAAGGTTTCGCCGTAGTTTCATTCATAAGTTGGAGACTCTTCATAAGGTAGTTCCTACTATGGAAAAAACATTTGTCTTATATACGGGGATGTCAATTAAATATACACCGAAATATCCTAGGTAAATGAACAAGTAATTCTAACGCCTAAAATGATCAAACTGCAACAATCAATGCAAGCATGCTTTCGCCAATTCTTCATAAGTACTGTTGTGGAAGAAGATAGTTGATGATTTATTTATTTATTTATTTAATCCTTTATGCACAAATGTACAGCGGCGGACTTAATGCCTGCCGGATGATGATGGTAGTTTTTGGATTCACTTAAGGCTTTTCACTATCAGTGCACGTTATCCAGCTGAAGGTCGGTGTCCCGATTATGCTCCTTCGTTTATCTCTACCAAAGCTGTCTAACTGCTTAAACTCTTCAGTCAAAAGTTATTGAGGCGAAAATTGTTATGGGAGATAACCCTTTCGATCAATCTTGCAGCCCTAGCAGACATCGGCCCTAGAGGGCCCTATCCATTTGCTGAAATCTTTTTGAGTCGCGCGTAGAATACTACGCGCCGTTGATTTAGGATTGCTTTGACCAGATGGCCGGACAGCTCCACCGCAATGTATTGAATTGCCCTGCGGCTTTCGTCACCCGGCGCGTCACTTACAGCGACAGCTGAGGAGTCAGGATGTCCTATCCCTCATTGTTCCAGCCACCTTCTTTGATCGTAGTGCTTCACTGAAGGAGGCTACTGGTTGTCATTTTCTCCACCAATCGCCCCCATAAGGACAAGGCGGTACTGACTTCCACCATATGCTCCATCGTATTCTCCGGGCGTTTCGCAGAATGGTGAGACCCGAGTGTTTCTTCCCGCTTAATTCGACACAGATACCTTCCGAAATACCCACAACCGGTGAGTCCTGCACAAAGAGAGGATGCCGTGACGCCTCTGTAGACACTTCTCAAAGACAGGCATTACCGCTGCGATTTGATTGTGGTGTGCTCACCGTGGCGAGGGGTTAAAATCATGCAATGATGTTTTACCAGAACATAAACCAGAAACATACATAATTGCCCATGCATACATAATGCCTTTTCCCTTGGGGTAGGCAGAAATGACCACTGCTACGACCCATACATGCTCTTTCTATTCATTGACGGTCATACATCTGGATCTGGACGAGTACATAACATGTTTCCTGAAGGTAATTTGCGTGTTTAACCGACTTCTAAAAAAGGAGGAGGTTCTTAATTTGGATATTTTTACCTTTAACCGTTTTATGTTAAAGTACAATAAATTATTGCGATGCTTTCGGAATGAATTGCAAGCACAGAGTGATTGTACAGTTTTACGAACTTAACGCGGACGAAGTCGCGGGCAACAGCTAGTTTCAAATAAATCATACCAATAGAATTATACCTATAAATTACAATTCTACACCCACATTTACTAGAGGATAACACCCTTATTCGTAACATTAAGCTTAGCGAATGTCAAGGAAATCCGGAACTATTTTAATAGAGAATTTATAAGCAAAACCCCTCCAATGTGGCTCCAGGGGATTACATTCCGTGTTTATGATCCACCTTTCCTTTTGATTGAATTAAATGTATGGAAGATAGACATCAAAAGGATATGGAGTAGTAACTTATTTTCATATTTATGAACTAAGAATTGAGGAATTTTACAGCTGAATGGCAGGGTGAAAATGTAGTTAGATACTTTTGATTTTTTTTCTTTGTCCGCCAATGATATTATGGTCATGCCCTACCATAGATGGGCTATAGGCAACTTTTCGTCTAGCTTTGACTTTGCATCCGGTATAACCAACTTTCATGCGAACGAAGTTGAGCAAATAATAACATTGATTTTGTTAAAAAAATAATAAAAAAATTAATTCATATGAATATTGAATGAATAAAGTGAAAGCCCAGCGCTCTTCACGTGACCAGAATGCTGGGCTTTTTTTTACCAACGAATCAGTATTGCCATTCAGCGTGGCAATGCTGCCAGCGTTCTGGGCACTGTTTCCGTTGACAGCGACATTAATGAATTTTTAAGAATGAATTAATAAAGCGGCAAAGTCACAGAATTAAATTATCCGTTTCTATTAATTATATATTTAAAAAATACAGGCATAATATTTATGTAATTTTAAAATGCTCAAAGCTTATTCTAAATCCTCAATTAAGAATATTGAGGAAAAACTCAATAAAATACCGTAACAAACGCACAACAATACATGCCTTTTCAACATAATTTTTCCGCCTGCGTAATATCTTCGCAATTTTCGATATAAAATGTAGGTACCTTGTTTGCTAATCCATTCTGCCTGTCTTCAAAATTTTGCGCAATCATATTATCATTGCCGTGATTGAGTAGATAACCAATTAAATCTTTCACTCAAAGTATTGTAAAAGGCAGCAATTAAACATAAAAGGCAGAAAGCAATTAAACATTTTTGTGCATCTACATATAGATATAGATGAACAAAAATGTTTGATTGCGTTCTTTTTATTATCTTCTATACTTATAATAAATCTGTAGAAATGTAAATTCTGTACATTGTAAATATCAAAAAAATAAATGGCACGGCATGGTGTTACTAGACCGATACCGAAAACCAAAAACGTGATTAAAAAAAAATTTGTCTGTCTGTCTGTCTGTTTGTTCAGGCATCACGCAAAAACTTCCGGTTCGATTACGATGAAACTTGGTATTATTATTCTTTAATATCTTGGCCACCACACTGGGTACTTTTTATCCTGGAAAAGTATATACAATAAAAAAAACCTGAATTATGCGGTTCGATCCCTAGACCCGATTACGATTTTCGTCTCTCAAAAAACCTAATAAAACCATTTTCGACTTCTACGCGGACGAAGTCACGGACAAAAGCTAGTAGTCTAATATATAGATATTATACTATAATGTTATGTAGAGGTAAAGTTGGTTTTTATGTTTTTTTGTTTGTAGGAGGTAATCTCTGAAAGTACTGTTCCGATTGCTAAATTTTTTTTCACCGATAGAAAGCTGCCTTATTCATGAATGACATAGGCTATATTTTATGTACGCAGGCAATGCCGCGGGCAAAAGCTAGTCTAAAGTATGCATGAAAAAATATTTGTTATCTAACCATTTTAGGTACTTTGTTATCAGTTATCAATAAATCACTCGTAGAACAGATGGTCGATGGGGCCGAAAGTTTCTGGAGTAGCCACAGTGCACCAGAAGACGCAGTGTTGGAAGGCCTTCCACAAGGTGGACCGATGACCTGGTGAGAGTCGCGGGAATGCGGTGGATGCGAGACGCACAGGACCGTTCGTTGTGGTGACACTCTGATGAGTAACCTTGTATAACCTCCTGAGACCCCTGGTATCACCAGTGATACGCATAGTTAAAAATTTATTTCCACGCCATCTTTCAGAATTCGTTTGTACTTTTTTTTTTCGATGGTTAGCATAGATATTCTTTATATTTCTAGTCACTCACCATTTCTCTAGCTGTCAAATTACATCGATTGTAGTCAGTTTAAAATCGAACATTTTACTGTTACCGACATGCTGACTTTACGTAAAGGTAAATATTTATTTTAATCAGTGATTTGGTGCTTTTTTGTTTTATTTAAGTAATATTATACGTAAACTTTGTATTGTTGTTTAAATATCATAAAATATCGCAAATACAAACAGTCATTTCAACATTTTTGTAAAAGTATCGCAGGTGATACTTTGGGCCATAAGTACTTATTTTGCAGGTCATTTGGCTGAAAAGGATATTGTTGAGTTAATTAATATTGACATATCAGATATTGAAAATGAAGGTAGCGATGATGAAAGCGATCTTCAGTCATGGCATAAAGAAGTAATAGGCCGATAGAAGAGAATGGAAACGAATCTGATGACAAACCTATAGCATCTTCCGTGGTCGAGCCCCAATCTTCTCGAAGTGACCGTGTACAATGGAAACACACTAAGAACTTTGCTTTTACTCCTCAGGAAGACCAACTGACGTCCCAATTGATCCAAGCACACGTGTTAAAATCCCGTACGAATATTTTTTTCAATACATCTATAATAGTCTGTTTGAAACTATGTCTGAGTGTACAAATATTGTTAGAGTAGCGTATTCAGGATAGGTAAATCATTAAATACAATACTTAATGAACTCAAATAGTTCTTTGGATGTTCTATGGCCATGACCATACTTGGCTTGCTACGATTGAAGATGTATTGGGCATTGGACACCAAAGTAAATTATATAGCAAACACCATCACTCGGAACCGCTTTTTCATTTAAGATCGAACTTAAAGCTGGTAAATGATCAAGCTGTTGATCAAAATACTCGAGTCATTGACAGGTTTTGGAAAATACGCCCTCTGGTCTCTGGTGTGGAAAAAGGCTGCAGAAAAATATACGAGACAAGCATGTTGTTATTGATGAACAAATAATACAATTTACGGGTAAATACAAGCAGAAAGAATTGGTCAAAGGTTAGCCAAATCCAGAAGGCATAAAGATTTTTATAATGTAAAATATCTACATGCAGTAGTCGAATACAAAGTCATAGTGGAAGCTCTCGGAATAGTCCTAATCCGGTAGAACCAGATATAATAATAAGGCCAACAACTGCGGGTAGGAAACACAGATTGATCGTATTAATTCCTCATGCTGCTAAAAAAACAAAAGAAGGAAAACATTTACCAATATGTGCGAAGGGTTCTCAAAACTACAGATCCAAATGTCGCCACAAAGGCTGCAATAACTTGACTTTCGTAAAATGTTTGGAATGCAACATTTTTCTTTGTGTTAATGTTAACCGAAATTGCTTTTTGAATTATCATATAAATTAATGCAAGGTACAATAATACACAAACAACAACAACACACAACACAAACAACAACAACACACAACACAAACAACAACAACACACAACACAAACAACAGCAACTGATTTTTTAAATTTTAATTGATTTCATTTTTCTTCTAAAATAATTTGTTTTAGTACCACGTTGAACCCAAGGTATCACTGGTGATACCCTCGCTTACGCTAAATGGGGTTGGGGTAGATTTTTTTTATTTGATGTTTGTTTATCTCTATGTTATATTGAACCATAGAAATTAATTTCCATCAATTAAATATTCGTAAATACGTCCCGGGTCTCAGGAGGATAATGTTTTGTACAATCCATCCATAGCTACATCTCAATATATCTATGTATATTCACTCGTATAATCTGCAGAATATACATTACGTAGTAATTTTTTATTCTTTAGTTTCTCCTTATTTTTCTCCGTATTCTTGTAACACCTTTCGCAGAAAAAAATATAAGCATCACCATTTTTCTTATCTTTATTTTACAAGTATGTGTGTGTAAATGAACTGTTAAATAAATGAATAAAATCAGCTTTTACATTTAATAACTATTTTTTTTTAGGTGAGAAAATCATCTAATGACAAATCCCCTCTTGGGCGGAGCGGGAGATAGTGTCAGACTTTTACTGACTAAAAACCCACTCCTGTTCCTTCTTTGCCTCTGTCCCAGGGCCAGTAGGCTTCGACCCTGCTGGGCCCCTGCGTTACATTTAATAACTATAAGTATAAAGCTACTAATAAAATTAGGTAGATCATAAATTGTAAGGAATATTTAATAGCCAAATGTAATAACGCTGCTAAACCAATTACAAACCTTCTCGGAGTCACTGAATTATCACTGTGTATCAATTAACGTCTAACGTGATCAAGTCTACCCTTCTGAATATTTCTAACGTTAAAATTATACTTGGATAACTAAAGTTAGCTTTAGAAACCCACCTGTTTAACAGTCAATATTTACCCTTAAAACACTGCAGTATAACACTGTTTACAAAACTACCTTTGTTGATATTAAATACGAGTTTGATAGAACTTAATACTAAACTTATTAATTTTATCTAAGGACTAACTGTTCTCTGTGGATTCTCGCGCGGCTTTGATTACTGCTCCACTTCTATTGGTCATAGCATAATGGTATATAGCATATTTTATTTTTATTTCTAAATTATATGTTGGTTTTTTTTTCTTCAATGTGTATGTCAAAGTCAAAGTCAAAGTAAAAGTCACAGTCAAAGTCAAAGTCAAAAGTCAAAGTCAAAAGTTTTTTATTTCACATAAGCCTACATGGACACTTATAAAACGGATGTTATAAGGTTATTATTGTTTTATTAAATGTATTTTTTAGTTTGTAAGTTTCTATTGTACAACGCCTTAGACATCCTCGGTAACGTTGTACAAGTGTTTGTAAATAAATAAGTAAGCCTTTCTCAATAACTGGGTTGTCTAAAACTAAACAATATTTTTTAAAATTCGAACGTGTAGTTTCTGAGATTAGCGCGTTAAAACAAACAAACTATTCAGCTTTATAACATATATATACTCGTATATACTAGCGACTCGCTCTAGCTTCACTCGGGTGTTAAAATCTTTGAAATTGTCGGCTTTTTTTACAATGATATGCATGTATTATACATCTAAACCTTTCTCATGGGTATTTGTCATATTTGTTAAAACTGCATGGAAATTCGTCTAGTAATTTTTGAGTTTATTGCGTTTATAATGACTATATATTTGATATTTATTAGTTATTATATTCTATTGCGTTTGTACATTGTCAGCCTTAAGTCAGTCTCCTTTCATTTTTCGTTTGTGCGATAAGACCGCCATTGTACACTCGATTTTATAAATGTGTGTCCTGTGTTTTTTTATGCGGTACACAACAAAAAATATAAAGTATATAATAACTAACTGTCCTGGCGAACTTCGTACCGCCTAATAGTAAGGATAACGCCATCTACTGGCATTACCAGAACCAGCGTAATTCAATTTAAAATGACATTTTGATAAGAGATGTCGTTGTATTCTAATTTTTTTTTCGAGATCTTTTACCCGTTTAAACCTTCCCTGGAGTATCAAGAATATTTCAAGACCAAAATTAACCAAATCGGTCCAGCCGTTCTTGAGTTTTAGACAGACTAAGATAATACAGACAGACACGGCGAGGGTCTATATCTATAATATGTAAGGATATACAGTACAGACAGTACAGATTAGCTTGCAGACAGATCGCCTCCGAGGTTGAGATCATAAACATTTCAATTAATTAGAGTTCCCTTGTTACAAGGCCTTCTAAGGGACCTTTGGATTGTCCCTTTTGACGAACTTGAATGTTTACATTCGAGTTCGCACCCTCATCAGTTGCTATCTCAATAATTGTACAGTCATTTGTAATTATATTAATTAAATGTTTCTGTAACGTTCATAAATCGCTGATAATTGACGCTATTAAGTATAATTAGGATAATGGGCGAATCACTGTGATTATTTTGTTCACTTCGTTATTAGAGCATTTCTCGAACAATAGGAGCAATTACATAGATGTTTGGAGGCAGATGATTTTCTTTGTAATTTTCTTCAAATTCGTGTCCTGCGAAATCAGGGCAATTATTACATCCAAAACATTATTATTTGGGGCTTGTAACAGGATTGAAAACAAAAAAAATATATATATTTCAGTATGATATTAACTATCTTCTCTAATTGTCTAGTTATAAAAGATTTATTTATTTATTAAAACCCAAAGGCACAAAGGCGGATTTAACGCCTTCGAAATTCTCTACCAGGCAACCAAGGGTGGTGAAGAGACAACAGCATGCATGGCAGGAACATAATTAAAACATATTAGAATAATATTTTAATAATAAAAAAACAAATAAATATACAAATATAGCAAAATAGTTTCTTCCAGCGTATTCACCCGCGTGAAAAAAGGATTTTCAACAAATCAGCATTAGGGGGTGAATTTTGGAAAATCCTCTCTTAGTGCAAATCTATGTCATAAAAGGAAACCTTGGAGAAAATTTCACTCTCCTAGTCCCAGTGGTTTCGGCTGTGCGTTGATATGTCAGCCAGTCAGTTTCTCCTTTTATATAGAATATAGATATATAAAATACTCAGAGAACGCCGTTTGATGGCATTATCAAAGCGCTTCATACAAACTAAACTTGGGAGTGCGTGTCATTCATAGTAGGTAATTTTGACGAACGAATTCAGACTTATATACTATTGTCTTGTATATAAAAAATTCGTGTCACAGTGTTATCGAACTCTTCCAAAACGGCTTGACCGATTTTTATGACCTTTTTTGTTCTATATTTGATAGGTCTGAGAATATGTCGGAGACTATTTTTTAAACCCCTAGGCGATAAGTATATTATCACACGAGCCAAGCCCCTGGCAACTGTTATAATACACAACTAATTTTTAATTAGTACAAATAGCTTAATGAATATTATTAAGGGCTTATATGAATATTATTTATTGAGACTTCACTTAAATAATAACAAGACCTTTTATAGTCTTGTTATTATTTAAGTAAAGTCTCAATAAATAATATTCATAAACAGCAAAGTTATTAGCGTTTGTTTATATCCCAAAATATCACTCAATTAATGGATATATTGTACAGGGTATTGATAATGAACGAATAAATAACGATCAAAATGGAAAAACACTGCGCCTAGTACTTTCTAGTAGCAATTGTTATGAATGATTGATTCTATTATGAATTTACCAATTATGACAAATTTTCGTGGACAATTTTAGGATTTGGTTTTTTTTTACTGATATGTATTTTTGTAAATACGTACAATTGGTAATGAATAGGGATAGAGCCCCCTTTTTATACTAATTAAAAAATAGGGGTGTATATCTGTGGTCCTAGTGAAAAGGGATTTAAGTTCAAAAATGCAACATTACCACCATCACCAAAAAAAAGCTAATTTCTCCGACTGCACAATACACAGTTTCTCTTACAAAACAAAAGCCTCTAAGCTGTTCACTTAACGTTATCACTGCGACTAAGTCCACAATAAGTTCTCAAGTAACACGTCACAAGTTAATGCAAATCAAGTCAGCAGTAACTGCAGGTGTGCGACTTGGGGAAGTTTTAGCAATCTCACGCCGCCAAACTAGATTTGTGTCTTCAAAGAGTGTCGTTTGTGGCGCCTATATCAACTTTGAGTGTAAGTTTTTAAATGTTTGTTGGTGCCATTGGTATAAGAAGGAAGTTTTTGCAGAAAAAAAACACATATTACAGGTTGATTTCGGCGTATTCAGATTTAACAACATAAAGTTTAGTAATCTCATATCGCCAAATTAGATTTGTGTCTTTAGAGAGTGTCGTTTGTGGCGCCCATATCAACTTTGTGTTTTAGTTTTTAAATATTTGCTGGTTACTGCATGTGAGCTGGCATATGAAAGGAAAGTTTTTAATAGAAAAAAAAAAAACTGATTACAGATTGATTTCGGCGTAATTAGGTTTAACAGCGTAAAGTTAAGTAATCTCACGCAGCCAAACTAGATTTATGTCTTCAGACAGTATAAGTCCGAGGCCATGTGTTATGGCCATATCGACGAGTTCATATCGGCGTCGAGTCGACGATGATGTACCTGGGACTCGTCCTCGACAGTCGATGGAATTTCGAGGAGTACTTCTGATGTCTGGCTTCCTAACTGGATCGGACTGGGGCTGCCCTCAAGCGGCTCCTGCCCAACTTAGGGGTTCCAGACGCTTTCTGCCGGTGGTACGCAGGTATCATTCGGTTCATGGCCCTTTATAGAGCGTCGATACATGCGCCGTTGCTGCGAAAGCGACCGGCGGCCTAGCTGAACGCATGCCAGAGGGCCATGGAGGCCATAGTCCACACGCATGCACGATTTGCGTGAGGAGATGCAACGCCGCCGGGGCAAAACTCCGCTGCCGCGATAAGTTGCCTACATCAACTTTGTGTGTTAGTTTCTAAATTTTAGCTGATCACTGCATCTGTGCTGGCAGAGGAAAGAAAGCCTTTATAGAAAAATAATACTAATTACAGGTTGATTTTGGCGTATTCAGATTCAACAGCGTGAAGTTGGGCTATCTCACGCCACCAAACTAGATTTGTGTCTTTAAAGAGTGTCTGTGGCGGCTATATCAACTTAGTGTTTTGAGAGTATGTGCAGGAATAGTGAAGAAATATGGTAAAAATGTTTGAAGTAATAATCGTTTCAGATATGTATAACACAATAATTTTTGTATCTGTTACTCTTATACTTTCACAAATATATTTAGACGTACCTATATAATAATTAAATATATGTAGGTATTAGTTAGACCTAAAACCTAATACAAAGGCACGGTTGGCGCAGTGGTTGAATGATTGGCTGCTGCGCTACGTGTCACGGGTTCGATTCCCGCGCAGAACAAATATTTGTATGGCCTAAGATAGGTGTTCCGGGTCTGGATATCTTGTCTATGTGAGCTTATATGTTTGTGAACGCACTCATGATACAGGAGGTATTCCTAATATGGGGCAAAGTTTTATTTTAATTTAAAAAAAAAATGGTTAGTCGGAAACACCTAAGGGTCATTAAATTCGGGCAAATACACTAATAATAAATCATAAAGTACCTAATTAAAACAAACTAAAATCATTGATTTGAAAATATTCTATCAGTACCAATATACTTTATACGTAACCAACCACATTTATAATTGAATACTTAAAGCGTTTATTTGGTATACGTCTGCAATAATACTTCGACATAAAGTAGCTCATTACCTACTAGCGGATCCAATTCCTCTCAGATGGCTCTTATCAATCGAGTGGAATAATAACCAGCTGATCCTAATATGTTTTACCTTCGAATTTCGTCCCCACATCGGAACGAACCTCCAAATATTTGATACATGTCATCTTATGTCATATTGTATTTATATTTCGAACATCCGTACGTCAAAGTTTGATACAAACGCGCGAAAAGTTGACATTTCTTCTGTCTGTTTATGGTTATTTCGTCTTTGCTCTGTGTTCTATCACCTGTCTCTATGTCAATCAATATTTTACGAAAACATAATAAAGATAACTGTAATAATTTATGCCTCAGAAACGTAATTTAACGAAATCAAAATTTAAACAATCACCAGAAATAGTGATACAGAAATCAGATAAGTGGAGTCAAATCATTTACAATGCGCCGGAAACGAAATAATTTATCCAAAATCGGGCAAGCGATTCGCTGAGCAACGAAATGAGCTGCTCTGCTAGAACACCAGACTTCCATTACGTTTGTCTAGCGACACTTTCCGAAAGCGAGTCGATCGGTGGCGCTAAATTAGGATTGACGCCGACAGGTTTTGTAAAAGCATTGCTCTGTTGAATTATTAAGGCAACTCCGGCTGCCTCTATATTCGTACCGCCGGCAGTCAACGTCTGACTCTATACCTACGTATGTAGTGCTTGCTCCATAAACGGAACCCGGCTCATTTTCAATTCTGACACCCGGATAAAGTGGTCGCTGAATGAATATAAGCCGCAGTAGGCAATTCAGATATAAAAAAAAAACCTTTTAAACGATTGAATGTTTGTGGTGGCTGAGGTTTTAAGCACGCCAACTTTCAACGGAGATTTTGAAATAATTAGTTAACTAGTTAAGTTAAGGTACTTATACAACGTAACCAGGTAAATTAATATACAACAATGAACTATGTGATCAAAACTATGCCTTCGGAAATTGAGTTTGGAGCTTATTGAGAGGGGAAAAGTTTGAAAGCAATTTCGTGAAAATTTAATGCTCTTGCGAACTTATGAGAATGAGGAATTTGAGAAATGAAGCCAACACTGAGCATAGCTAATTTGTTGCGAATTTTTAATGAGGTCCACCAGGCCGGGTCTCTCAGTGACGTCACGGTTAAGCTTCACTTGATCGGTTTGAGGCCTTTTTACCTGTGGGTCATTGTAATTTTCTTTGATCATTTCCTAACGAAGTCCCGGGGTGAATGACTACGCAGATCAATCTTGCTACAGCTACGATGTTGAGGTCAGAGGTTGGTTTATGACTTCTCGCTTCGAATATCACGCTGCAACGTTTTGATATGAATTTTGGGGAATGCTCGAAATTCAGAAAATCGGTTCTGTTCTAGAATATCGGTACCTATCACCAAGGTACATGTGTTTGTGATGGTTTAACTCCAGGCACAATTGCCAGTCCCTTTGTATTTGTAGGTAGTAGGTATGTTCATTTGTTATTTTTTACATTGTTATTATATTGTTTGATATTCGTTTGTTATTTGAAATTATTCTTGCGTGACTTTCTACCCTTTTTAATGTTTGAATATAGAATCACAAATATACGTATTATGTAGGCAAAAAAATATATAATATGTGTGTATGAATACACACTCATATTTGTTACTTTTTGATGCTTAAGCGGCTTTTGAAATTTAGCACACGAGTAGATCATGTCCTCAAATAGAACATGGGGATTCCTTTATGTTTTTCACACAGGCGAAACCAATGGCAGAAATTAGTTAATTAAAAAAATTTCGAAACATCTAACTCTATGTTATACATGAATAAATTCGAATTACCCAATACTTTTTTTATCCTCAAAATTTGAAATACTCAATTCGATACTTTATTTAGCATAGTCGACCTTATAATGTTCCCACTGTTGGGACTCAGGCCTCCTCTCTAGGAGAGGGAATGGGCCATAATCCACCACGCGGGCCCAGTGCGGATTGGTGGATGTCACATGTCTTCGAATTTTTGGTTCTAGGACATGCCGGTTTCCTCACGATGTTTTCCTTCACCGTTTTGAGAGCAGTGGTGATGAAATAAATTACACAAAGTAATACGCCTGGCTGGGTTTGAACCCGCGACCTACAACTCGTAAGTCGGGGCCGTTACCACTCGGCCACCACTGCTCTCACTCGGCCACCACTGCGTTGGTGACTAGTGACTATGAATTTAAATTGTCTTGATCATGGTATTTATTTTTCTGAGTATTCAAAATTTTGGTTCTCTAAGAAAGATAATCGAATCGAATTGTTAAATATTGTAAATATTGAAGTTCAATTTATTGTTGTACTGAAACAAATAGTAATCATATATCATTTATTGTCGTGCCTTTTTAAGGGTTTTTTTTTTGAAATCTCGCTCTTGGGCGGAGTGAGAGATAGTGTCAGACTTTTACCGACTAAAAACTCACTCCTTTTCCTTCTTTGCCTTCGTCCCAGGGCCCGGCTTTCACTTTTACACTACCCGTGGCCCCAGTAGGCTTCCACCCTGCTGGGCCCCTACGATTTGCTGACATCTTCCTGAGGCGCGCGTGGAACAGTATGTGCCGTCAACTACTTGGGCTCGGTCCCGACGGTTAGCGGATGGTCGGACGGCGAGCCACCCATTGCTCGTCGGTCGCATGTCCGCGCCTACGTTGGCCGGAAATCGGGATCGGAATCCCGGCGACGGTTGGGGCGTGAGGACCGTTGCCTCACGCGATCGGCCGCTTCCTTTGCTAGCATTACTGCTTTGCAGAAGGAGGCGACCGCCTGCCACTCCTCCTCGCTCCAGACCATGGCCTGTACTGAATCATCTAATGACTTCTCTCGCTCTAAAATGGAGCGCAGAGGCGTGTCGGATTTCTACCAACTAAAACTTCGTAAAGCTAATGGTGTGTAAGTTGGCGTTTGAGTGTGAGTCTGAGCCTCTCAGTCCGCCCAGAGAGGGAGAAGTTAATTGCTGATTTTCCACCTCAAAAAAAAAGATTTGTCAAAAGGTATATTAATTTCGTTCCATGATTTCAAGGTTGAATAAGTAATCATATTAATTCTCGATTAACAAAACACATTGGGATAATAAAATTTCAAATTAATTTGTTACATTTGTGAACACAGCATTACAATTTTCAGCTTGAATTATTTTTGTAATTATGGAATTTCCAATTCGTGTTTTGATTCACAATATGGTTCTGTTTATGATTTATTTCAAAAACAAACGATGGTTTATTTGTTCATTCTATTAATTTTTACTTACTTACTGTTAAAATTGAGTCACGAAGTATAAACCTTAAGTTACAGCTTTCAAGAGTTCATGAAAGTTATTTACTTGTAGGTTTAGACTTCACTTATCCTTCTTCTCTTGTTTTTATACATTATCATTTACATTTCTTTTTATAACTTCTTACACAGATCTACTGTAAAAAAACTATAGAAATAAGCATTTCTTTGGAACTCATATTTTTCTTATTTCTCTTTTACGTCTTTAACCTTTTGATAAGCGTAATTAGAGACACAATAGAAAGACAATGACCGAGCGGACACCGGCGTTCACTCGGGGTTTAATGAACTAAGACAATATCTCTGTGGAAAAAATCAGCTTTCTAGGTCCAAGGGCTTAGACTGGGTGTTAATGAATCAGTGGGTCAGATTTTCTGATTTAAATATTTGAAGTTAAGTATTCCTTATATTCTACTTCAGCCTGAAAACCTGTCAAAATTTGGCATTTAATTAGAGTTAGACACAATCTTAACTCAATATACTCAATTCAGAAACCCGCCATTTCTCTTTTTATACACACTGAATGATGTATTACATGTTACTGTTTCCCAGTGCGTACATAATAAAATAAACAAAGCTTGCATGATTTTATATAGTAAACACCAATTACATTTGCGGCAATACAACTCAATAAATGAATTAAAGACAATGTCTATTTGTTTGCACTATTTGAGTAACAGCTATAGATAGCTATCTCGGGTACCAAGTAGGGGTGTAACACTCGCGCACCCTCGAACGGTAGAACAAACTAATTAGCCGTTTAGACTATTTGTTTTAACATCGTGATTGCTGTGTCGCCTCGGGGCACTCGTGAACATTGAGCAGCCTAACAAGACCCGAACATGTTTCTCTGTTAAGAACACGTTATTGTTCCCTCAACTGCATTAATATACTCTATTTATGGTTTACAAAACTTGTTACGAAATCATAATTATGATAATATAGTCGTAATTGTGATTTCGTAAGTTTTGAGAATTTTCAGCGTATTTTGAACGTGACATTCACGGTTATAGTTATAGCATCGCATAGTCGGCCTTATAATGTTTCCGCTGTTGGGACTCAGGCCTCTTCTCTAGGAGAGGGAGTAGGACGAAATTCACCACGCGGGCCCAGTGCGGGTTGGTGGCTGTCACATTTCTTCGAATTTTCGTTCTAGGACATGCCGGTTTCCTCACGATGTTTTCCTTCACAGTTTTGAGAGCGGTGGTGATGAAATAAATTACACAAAGTAATGCGCCTGGCTGGTCCTACAACTCGTAAGTCGGAGTCGTTACCACTCGGCCACCACTGCTCTCTTCAAGAGAAAATTCACGGTTATTTGGTACGAATATGAGTCTTGTGTAAAATATTAAATGCTGAAATCTGACACGATAATTCAATATTTACATGATTGATTTATTTCGTAGATGTCGACTGATATTTTTCTCAAAAAAGAACAACAATTTATTTAAAATCGACTGTTTAAAAAAAATTCAAGCGGCAATAAAAAAAATGACTTCCACAGCGTAGCCAAGATAACAGTCCAACTTCTACCCGCGAAGGTATTCTAACCACGTGGCTAGTTTGCCACCTGGCAGACCTTCCCTTTTACACTGACGTAGTTTTGATTAAGAGCAAGGGAGCAGGCATACATTCCAGCGGCATGAATCAATAACCCACACACACACTTAGGTACATTTGTGTGTTTACGTCACACAACAACACTCAGACGATATTTTGACGGGGAGGTTGGCGCGTTCTGTTTAGAAATTATACGCCACGGATGCCACTCGTGGAATGATAACGTACGCGACGGTAGTTGGAACATGATATTAATAAACGTGTGACGATTTGTATTACCCTGTCACAAAATGAACGTAATAAACTCGGTAATGATGATTTACTTTGAACTAGCTTTAGCTGGTTTGTTCTCTCGAGTCTCGTGTGGTATATTTATAAATAAAAAGTATTCTTTGTAGGCCGGTACATGGTGGACATCCCACATATACGCACAAAACGTTTTGGGAACACATTCATTGTGCGTACAGCTAAGGAGTGGAATTCCTTGCCGGAATCTGTGTTTCCTGATAGTTGTAGCTATCCGGGAATCCCGGGAATCTTTAAGTCAAGAGTGAATAGGTTTCTTCTAGGTAAGCGCGTTCCATCGCCAACCGCATCGTAGCTTTCCATCAGGTGAGATAGCGGTCAAGCGCGAACCTATCAAGAATAATATTAAAAAAAACTATATTAAGTTTTATTTCTTGACTGGCCTGTTGGTCTAGTAGTTTGTGGCCCGGACTGCTATGCCGGAGGTCGTGGCCTCGATTCCCACCCAAAAAAAATGTTTGTGTGATGAGCACGATCATTTGTCCTGTGTCTGGGAAATTACATCTATTTTTCATACGTATGTATTTAGAAATATATAATTATGTTTATCAGTTGTCTAGTACTTATAGCACAAGTTCGGCTTAGTTTGGGACTAGATAGCGTTGTGTTAAAGTTGTGGAATATAATTTTATATTATATTTCTCGGAGTTTGTTTTCGTGTTTCTTCTTAGGGTAGTCAGCTGGGAAACACAGGCTTCATTTAGTTTAAATAGATGGAAAAATTGTTGTGTAAAATATTATTTATAACCAACTAACTTTACTTTGTACTCGTAAAATCAGGTTAAAGTGGACGCGAAGTCGAAGTCAAAGCAAGGTAAAAAAACTGGGTAAGTGCGAGTCGGACTCGCGCCCTGAGGGTTCCGTACAAACTTACCTATCTAAACAGTTCAATTACCGAATGAAGTCCGTTTTTTTTGTTGTGACGTAACCACAAATTTACAGTTTTCAGATTTATTCCTATACCTGTGCTATAAGACCTTGCTTTATGCAAATTTTCACGAATCTGGGTCAACGGGAAGTACCCTATGAATTTTGATTACCTTGAGAGTGTCAAGATATATCTACGTTGTTTTAGACATAAAGGACCATATCTTTAATTACATGAACTTAGAAATTTGATTTTTTCACAGCTTCAAGAGACCTTGAAGTAAATGGTTTTAATTTCTACTCAATACCTCTACGCGTTCCCAAGATAAAGGATCTTGACAGATAGACAGACAGACAGACGGACAACAATAAACTGATCCTATAAGGATTTTTAGTCCTTCCTTGGAGTTCAAGAGTACTCCGTACCAAATTTTAAGAGACAGGCAGAAACCGCATTTATAATTAATCATAGTAGAATATTTGACTCATTAAATTAATTATAATAATGTGATATGAAAGAAAAAAGAGTTAATGATAGTATGACAGGTGTCAGGACAGAATAGAAGAAAAAAAGTTTTGCGCCGACCCTAAATAACACGAGACAGGGGCAGGAAAATGATGATGAATAGATTTTTAAATAAAGCCAGTAATGACTGTAAAACATGGTAGTTGTTCATGCATATTCTCTTAAAAGAATGAAAATAGCACGTTCATAAGGAAAATGTGGACGTAAAAGCATTACTAGAGAGAGTAGCGTAGTTACATAAATCTCCGAGTGAGTTCTTATTACCTGATGAAAATGAAAATCACCGTCAAGGTTCTCTTTGCGGGGGAATCTATACCAAATCTTAAGGTGACCTAGGGACTTACTCTGACATGTTAAAATGTCGGTCATGTGAGCGAAAAAGAGGGTGAAGCTTATACAACACTAATTTTTAATTAGTACGTATACTTAAAGGGCTTATTAGAAAAACTCTTGTTATTATTTAAGTAAATTCTCAATAAATAATATTCATAAACAACAAAGTTATTAGCGTTGGTTTATATCCCAAAATTTCACTCAATTTATGGAAATATTATGATTAATTGAATGAATAAATGACAATCAAAATGGAAAAACACTGCGCGTAGTATTTTCTAGTAGCAATTGTTATGAATGATTGATTCGATTATGAATTTACCAATTAGAACAAATTTTCGTGGACAATTTTAGCATTCGTTTTTTTTTACTTTTGACTACAAAAATATGATCAATAAAGGGAGGGGGGGGGGGGGTTATGGATAGAGGTCCATTTTTATTGTACTAATTAAAAGATTGAAAATAATACGAATTTAATCATAGTCGTAAATCAATTTAAACGACAATCTATCTACGACTATCTATATTTATACTTATATTATAAATGAGAAAGTAACTCTGTCTGTTTGTTACTGAACTGATTTTGATGAAATTTGGTACGAAATAAGCTTGAATGCCAAGAAAGGACATACTGACAGGCTACATTTTATCTGATTGACTTCGCGTTCTCAAGAACAGACATTCCCACGGACAAAATCACTAAGCTGGCAGAAGTTAGTAATACCTATAGAAAACACAAAAAGGTTGCTACGTACAGCCATTATAGACTTTGAAAACATTCAACCCAATATGAAGTTCGTATGAGATCGTTAAAAAATGCAAATTTTCTTTAATTAACAATTAAACAAAATGTATTTCTTTTTTTTAGTGTAGACTCCAGGTATCCGTTAGAATCAAATATTTTTCTGTGCAGAGCAAACATGGAGTCCGAAAAAACTATCAAGCATGTGCTCCTCAAGTGCACAGCCTTCAGCGAAATAAGAATATAAACCTTGCGAGCTCCGAATTCACTCATAGACGCCCTGAGCAAACTTAAGGGACTCATCTACTTTTGGAAAGAGATGGGCTGGTTGGAATGAAGGCTACCATGGCCCACGCTCAATTATAGACCACCACCAGGACTACGTGCGGAAACCAATTCTCATAGATAAGATAAGACAGTACCTATCAAATATGGAAAATAAATTAAAAAATCTTACAATAATCACTATTTTGTGGACTGTGTGAGAAGCGATGAAAGAAAGGGCAGTCAGGTTTAGTTTGATGGTTGATAGATCGAATGGAAGATAAAAATGTGTTGCGCTGACCTCAAGTAATATAGACAGGAAGATGATGACTTATTTATTTCTTTATTAAAACTTTATGCAGTAGTAAGAAATACTGTACAAAGACACACTTAATTTCTTACTCATTTTCTTTTAGTCAACCTTAGGGTGGTAGTATCAATAGAACTGAAATACATTAACAAATATATACTTAAATAAATACACTTAGTAAAGATAAAAAAAAAAAACAAAATGATTATATAAAAAACAAATAACGTTCCTTACAAATAGTAAAAGCAAAGCATCAATTTTTACAAAATGTTTTACATAGGGCGCTATTATGAAAGCCATTAGCATTGTTTAGCATTGTTACCAAAACAAACTTGAGCTGGTTTTAAAATGCACGACAATGGACTGCAGAGGTGCTAAACCGCGGTCCGCGGACATTAGTCTGCGTTACTACTATAGATGAGCGAGATAGCTAAGCTGTGTTATAGATGCTAAAATGAAATTGTGTAGTTGTGCGAGTAAGATGTGCTAAGAAAATGGGCGCCAGCTCTGCTTCGTATTCTTTAAAAATTAGTTACAACATTTGCGAGTCCTAAGCATGGATCCATTGCTCGAATCTTTACGCACACATCCGTAGCGTCGTTAAAACGAAATCTAAGTTTAGCTTAACTTAGAAAATCGAGTAATAATATTGATGGAATCTCACACTCGAAGGCATTTTGGAGACTGTGCGTAGGAATTACATGACTTGATTTCGCCATTGCTTTTCTAGCATCGAACAACCCGACGTACGGCGAGTGTCCACCCCTACATTATTGACACCTCTAGGGTCTAGACTGAGCTTTTCGCCTTGTTTATAGGATTCTGTTCCTCAAACGGAAAAACCGGAACCCTTATTGGATCACTGTGTTGTCCGCCCGTCTGACTGTCTGTCAAGACCCTTTATCTCGGGAACGCGTGGAAGTATCGAGTTGAAATTAATACCATATACTCAAGTCTGCGGACTCTTGAAGTTTTAAAAATTAAATTTGAAAGTTATTGAGAAAAAAGATGCGGCCGATTATGTCGCAAAAAATGTATATTTCGACACTCTCAAGGAAATCGAAATTCATAGGGTACTTCCCGTTGACCCAGAATCTTGAAATTTGATGTGTGAAAAGACCTTGCTTTATGCAAGGTCTTTTCACACATGTATAGGAATAAATCTGAAAACTGTAAATTTGTTGTTACGTCACAATATTTTTTTTTGTAATTCGGAAAAATCTTTCGAGACTCCATTCCGGAATAGAACTATTTACAAAGGTAGGTTTGTACGGTCAGGGTGCGAGTCCTACTCGCACTTGCCCAGATTTTTATAATATGTACGTCGAAGGACTGGAACAATTTGCCTGCTGCGGTCATCTCGTCCGATTATAATTTAGGTGTCTTCAAGACTGGAGTGAATAGGGTCTTAATAAACTAATGCTTTTCACCATCAACGATTGCATCACTCCTTACCATCAGATGGAATTTTATGTGATATAAAAAATAATCGTAAAATGTAACTACACAGTTTAACACATCTCTATTGGGGCCGCAGCTTTATACAAGAATATACATGTATATTGGTGTACATTGTTTATTTTATTTCCATCACGTTCCCCTGTGTTTGAAATATTCAAGAGAATCGATTATCGGCTCACTTTGTGCACAAACACTTTTTTATTCAATTTAACGAAGTGAGAGGAGATCGCGACAAGTTTAGAATTTTTAGTTGTTTCTCAAAGACTTCCCGTTTAAGAGCGTTTAAGAGGTTTTTAGTTTGATTTTTCTTCTTCAGTCTTATTTTTCTGGTCTTATTAGTTTTTTTTTAAACTCTTCACACTTACTTTGAGCATAAAATAAATATTGCAGAATTCACAATTTAGTTGAGTTTTTCCAAGCTTTTAGCTATTATGCGAAACAAAATTACTTGTTTGACTACACTAGTACTGTAAAGAAAAAAATATTTGTACTACGGGTTTCCTTTTCAGAAATTCTCCGCGGTCCTAGCTTGCCTTCGTCCCGGAGCCCTGGGTTTCACTTTAACACTACCCGTGGCCCCAGTAGGCTTCAACCCTGCTATTTGCTGATATCTCCCTGAGGCGCGCGTGGAACAGTACGCGCCGTCGAAGACTAGGACTCGGTCCGGACGGACGGCGAGTATTGGGTGGCTCGCCGTCCGCAAGCCCGCTCTTATGTTGGCCGTGAAAGCACATGGCCTCGGACTTGTGCAATGCCACCTCGAGTCACAACTCCCGGATCCTGCCCATGACTGTCGCAACCCCGCGTTTCGCTAGTTCGACCGCCACCTGGTACGACTCTCCCTGTGCCAGGACCAGCGTGTAATCTGCGTAGCAGACTACGCTGACCCCATCAGGGAGGTCGCCGCGCAGCACGTAGTCGTATCCGATGTTAAACAAGGGCGGCTCTAGTACCGATCCCAGCGGAACAACGCACGACCTCTCTCGACGTTCCTACTCTCCCTGGTGACCAGGGTAGATGATGTACAACCTATCCGACAGGTACGCCTCGACCACACGACAGACGTAGTCGGGCGTCCGGTGATACCGTAGTGCCCTCCTAATGCTACTTCCTAGCCAGGGAGTTGAAGGCGTTGGCGATGTCCAAAGACACTACCACGATACATCTGCCTTGGGACACTGCATCCCCTTCGTGAGGGCTCGCACGCGTATGATGGCGTCCACCGTGGAGCGCCTCCTGCGAAAGCCGAACTGGCCGTCCGCCAGATCCGGTTCCACCCGTGTTAGGTGCGCCACGAAGCGGTCTGCAGTTATTCTTTCGAAGAGCTTAACGACCTCGTCGAGCAGCACAATGGGCCGGTACGCGAACGGAGAGTCCGCAGGGCATCCCGGTATCGCGATGAGGACCAGTTGCCTCGTCTTCCAGCGAAGTGGGAACTGGCCCCTCTCCATGCATGCGCTGAAGAGTCCTCTTAGTCAAAGCCCGAGAGCCTCCATGGCCAGGGCCCAGGCCTTCCCAGGCATGCCATCGAGTCCTGGGGCAGTATTTTTGACACTCAGCCTTCGTACCGCCACTCTCATCTCTACCTCGGGCACCTCTGGAGCATTGTCGACGTCGTCGTCATCGTGTACCGTGTTAGACACCGCTAGTGGCGGAGCCATGGGCGGGGGAGAGTGTACCCCTCGCGCAGGGAACAGAGTGCTCACCACACCCTCCACAAGCTGGGGCAGGAGACTGCGTCAACGGGGGAGCTCAGGGGCGGAGTTTGTCCCGTACCAACTGTAGGGGCTTCCCTATGGGTCCGCATTCAGAGTCCCAAGCCTCACGTTGTGGGCCTCGAATTTAGCCCGCCTTATCTCCACTTGGAGGGTGAGCTTTGCCGCTCGGTATCCCTCATACAGCTCCACTTCTCTGGTCTCCGCATCCAATGGACGGATGCGGTACCTGCGGTATCTGGCATACCGGCGTCGCATGGCATTACACGCGTTGCTCAGTGCCGCAATATCCGGCGACCACCAGTATACCTGGCGCTGAGCACGCCCTGGATGGACTCGGGGCATTGCCGCATCGCAGATTTGCGACCTGGCCTTCCGGAACCACTCTGTCTCGACGTCGATTTCGACAGGATTGTCCGGTGCTTGCACCCAGGCCTGTACCGTGGTACTCGGGGTCAGAATCTTGGCGGCTGGGGCGTAAGGACATTCGTTCCCTCACGCGTGCGGCCGCCTCCTTCGCTAGCTACTGCATATTCTTTCACCGGTAGAATGCTACTTTATCACTGAGTAACATAGGCTATATATTTTCTACTTTCATACTGGCGAAGCCGCTGGCAGAAGATAGTTTTAAAATAAAGATAATTAGGATTGTCAACTAGGTATACACCTACGTACCTACTTAAGTTTCTTGTTTACTATGCTGCAAAAATCCTAAAACAAAAAATTTGAGGTCTATAACTTTTATACACAAAATAAATAAAATCTTTTTCAAAGTTTTTCAACATTTAGGCTCAGTATAATTGCAAATTATGTACATGATCTCGATTTCCTTCGCATCAGAAATTTAATTAAAATCAGGTTTACGTTAATACGAATCGTATAAAGTCGTAATTTGCAGATATTAAGTCTTTATTAATAATTATTGCAGATAATATAAAGGGAGTTTGCCCGTAATTAACAGGATTGGATTTTATTACTTGTTCCAAAGAAAAATTAATATCATATCTGTTGCGACTAAAGTTTCTCTTTTGCGGTTATCCGGCTACATCATATTAAATGTTCCTTTAATATCTCATTTAATTTTATTTCCAATATTAACTTAATTCTGTTTCTTGTTTCCGCAATATTCACTTTGAGGAGTCACTAATGTCCTAGCTAAACTTAGAAAAGTGCATATGAATTGGAGGGTTCAAATTGTTACTTAGCCGGTTTTAAACCATCAATCTCATGCATGAGAACTGGTACCTAAATATTTCTGACGGAATAAGTTTCTCGAAAATGGAGCCATATTAAAGACGAAATTACTTATCAGCGAATTTTCTTTGGTAGCACAACTTTTAAGCATCACAAACAAAATCAAATATTCATTTATGTAGAACATATGGCTTCATTGCCATACTGATTTGAGACTTGTTTGCTCAAATCTTGTTAGCGGGAACATGACGCTTGCGCTACGGACGAAAATGAGCTCGTTACGTGTATAAAAATATAGCGAAGAAATCTCCAATATGTCGCTATTGACATTAACAGGTATTGGCAAATACTGCTCACTCACACGACTGGGCAAACGTCGTTTACCACGACGTACATTAATGGAATTGAAGGGCAATCATTGCTGTTTGTACGTAATTCGAAATTGATCTTCTGGAAATAGGTTTACCCTACACGATGTTTTAAAATATTTTGGTAAAAATCTACAAACATCTTTTACTACTAGTAAGAAGAGAAATATAACTCGTCATATTATATTTTTTAACTTTTATTGTGTGTGTAGTGTGTAGGTACTTATAAAGCAGCAAAAATTTTAACCACAAATTACTAACAAAGATAATAAAAACTATGCAAGTGCGCGCTGAGGGTTCCGTACTAACTTACATAAATAAGCAAATAATTCAATTTCTGAATGGAGTCTCGAAGATTTTTCCGAATCGAAAATAGAAGCATTTTTTTTGCGACGTAACAGCAACTGTTTTTTGATTTATTCCTTTATCTGTCCTATAAGACCTTGCTTAATGCCAAATTTCAGGACTCTGGGTCAACGAGAAGTATTTATATCCCTATGAATTTTGAACCCCTTTTTTCGTTAACTTAGAAGTTTGATGATTTTCTCACAACTTAAAGGGACTGCAGATCTGAATCTATGATTTTAATTTCAACTCGATACCTCCATACGTTCCCGAGATAAAGGGTCTTGACTAAGAGACAGACAGACGGACAACCAAGTGATCCTATAAAGTTTCCATATTTTATAATTGAGATACGGAACCCTAAAAACGACTAAAGAAACACTACATCTTATAAAAAGTATGAAACAATTCAAATAAATAAACGATAGAGTCTTCAACAAAAAATATCGGATTCGAAATTCAAAATAAAATAAACGTCAAAACTTTTTTTTTAAATTCTTAATCGATTTAAGGCCTGGTTCCGACGGCCGAGCCTAATTCGCCCCGTTTTTAGTTACGGATACGATCAGACACTAAATCGAGTTTTATCGTTGGAATCGGGATTTCAATCACCTAGTATCGAGTGTCGAGTCTGCCGTCAAGTCAATCAGAGTAAATTGAACATGTCACCAAGCCCTCTTATCAAATGGACGAACGTTTTACAGCGGTTTTTTTTCAGTGCATTTTTGAACGTATGTTGTGGTCGGATGGTTGACAAAATTTTATGTTTTTAACGGTATTATTCACCGTCGAGTATTTATTTAATTTCTGAGAAAAAAATGTATTTCGATAATGAAATTGATGGATGTTAAATACAATCTGGTATCTACCGAAAAAATTCCAAAGACAGATGCTATGAAATTATTTAATCATTTTAATTAATGGTACCTTTTGCGCCTCAAAGAGATGTCAGCAAACCGTAGGAACCTAGCGAGGCCAATATTCGCTAGAGCTACGGGGAATTACTGGAAAGGAATCCCGTGAGCCTAAATCATATTGGATTCCCATGACCCTTACCAGATCATCGGTCCACCTTGTGGGAGGCCTTCCAACGATGCGTCTCCCGGTACGCGGTTGCCACTTCAGCCCCCCTGGCCAAGTTACAATCGTATCGTTCGCGCTGAACGCCTTGAGTAGACCACGATTCCTTTGTCTGACGTCATCTCAACGCTCAGTAACGTGGTCAGAACAAAGGAATCGGAGGCGTGGCCTACTCAAGGCGTTCGGCGCGAACGAAACGATTGTAACTTGGCTAGGGGGGCAGAACCTTTCGGCTTGCGATTTCAACAGTATGTTAGCTTTAGTTTAAATGCTTGTTACTAATATTTGGTATTATTAGGAAGAATAATTCATTTAAATAGATGAACAATTAATTTGGGTAAGATACTAAAAATTTTATATCTTCATTCTTATTAAGTAAATATTATTCGTCACGAATAAACTTCTCAAAGATCATTGGGGATGAGTGAACTGAGCCTTGACATTACTGGAACTTCTAGAAGTAACTTTGACTAAGATAGAGCACAAAACAATTAAATAATAACAGAAATTTAAGTAAATTTAGGTAATCATGCTAATATTATAAAGACAAAAGTTGGTAGGCATATTTGTTACTCCTTTACGCACAAACGCACCAACGGTTTTGGATAAAAATTAGCACACGGGTAGATCATGTCCAGAATAGTACAAAAGATAGCTACTTTTTATCTTTTTACTGTTTATGCTAGCAGTGTGATGTCTAAAAAAATATAACAGACTGTATGTAAGATTTAAATTAAAAATTAAAAATCATTTATTTCGGACCAATCCATATTGATTACAAAATTTCGAAATTAAAATATTAAATAAATAAAAAATATACACATTACAAAAACACATAATTACAATAATGTCATTAATAAAAACACAATAAATTACAATTAGTCAATTACAATTAAATTAAATAAAATACACAAAAAAATAAAATATACACACATGTTTTATGTTAGCCTAAATTTGGGTTAGGCTCCGGAGTGCTCAACGTGCACCCTGGTCTAGTACCGCATTATCGAGCAATCCAGATCCAGATCCATCCTCCAGGCGAACAACTGAAGGTAGCTGTTGGAACTGCCTAAAGCCTTTGAGCCTGTGTTTCCTTACCTACCAGCTTTGAAAAACAAATTTTCGAGTAATCATTCCACAAAACCTATTTATTTAAAACGTTTTAAATTATAAGCATAGTGTTTATTTCACGTCATATTACCGTATAACGCGAAACCATTAATCTGCGTCAAAACCTTCCAGTGAAAGGTAAAGTGACCAATTCCGAAGCGACCCTTCTCTCCGACATTAGCAAAATCGTTACTGACTTGATACATTAACCGCAAGACTTGACAAGAACCACTCGTCTCACAAACTCCACCTAATGGAATTAATGCAGAAGCCACTTTTGTTTCTTTTTAACTAATCTCGTCAAGACTTCTTCATAACTTTCAGCTTTTACAAACTCATATCATTTCGCTGTTGTCATTGTGAAATTCAATCCTATCTGATATATAAATCTGACTGGCCTGTTGGTCTAGTGATTAATGGCTCTGACTACTATGCTGGAGGTCGTAGGTTCGATTCCCACTCAGGACAAATGTTTGTGTGATGAGCACGACCATTTGTTCTATATCTGGGTGTAATTTATCTATAATTTTTATGTATTTTGAAATATATAAGTATGTTTATCAGTTGTCTAGTACTCAGAATACAAGCTCTGCTTAGCTTGGGACTAGACGACGTTGTGTGATAGTTGTGGACTATTATATTATTATTATTATATATTATCTCGAATAACAAGTCAAAAAAGGTAATATTGGCAGATTTTTGATAAAAAGGAACTAACATCTCACATACTCCACCCGATGTGGTTTTTTTAAATAATATAAACTGACTGCGAATGCTTGTGTGCGATCTCACCTGATGGTAAGCAGTTATGCAATCATTGATGGTGAGGCGGACTAGTTTATTAAGGGCCTATTCACTCTAGTCTTGAAGACACATAAATTATGATCTATGATCAGGAGAATTAATGCAGAATCCACTACAATTTGTACCTTTTTCTCTCAAAAGATTTCTTGATAACTTTCAGCTTTAACTCATATCATTTCGCTTTCGTCATTGTGAAATTCAACCCCATCTCGAATAACAAGTCAAAAACTGTAATGTTGGCAAGTTCCAGGAAAGTTTGAATTCAAACTCGAAGGCTTGAAACTTAACTCTAAGTCCGACAGATTCCTTGAAAGCAACTAAATATCAATGGCAGGAGTATATCAATTTTAATTACTTGCGGCAAATTTCTATATTACAGACCATTATTAAAATGAAAGTGAAAGCGCTTGGTCCGTCGGTACCCCAGCCATTGGAGTCTAAACATTAATTTTCTTTATGTTTTTCTTTGATGTTCTACTTTTTAGGGTTTCAGTATCACAAAAGGAGAAAACGGAACCTTTATAGGATCACTTTGTTGTCCGTCTGTCTGTCAAGGCTCTTTATCTCAGGAACGCGTGGAGGTATCGAGTTGAAATTAAAACCATATACTCAAGACTGCGTTCCCCTGAAGCTGTAAATAAATCAAGCTTCTCAAGTAACGAAAAAAAAAAATATTCGGCCGTTTATGTCGTAATAAACGTATTTTTCTACATTCTCTAGGGAATCAAAATTCATAGGGTACTTTCCGTAGACCTAGAATCTTGAAATTTGGCATAAAGCACGGTCTTATAGCATAAGTATAGGAAAAAATCTGAAAACTGTAAATTTGTAGTTACGTCACAAAAAAAAATTGGGATTCGGAAAAATCTTTGTAACTCAATTCGGGAATTCAACTGTTTTCATAGGTAAGTTTGTACGGAACCCTCAGAGCGCGGAGTCTTACTCGCACTTGCCCGTTTTTTTTTTTAGAGGATACATTTGTATATCTGGCACTGTTGTTTTATTTTGAATCGAAATCTAAACAAATACTACTTATTTATTATTTACTAGTTGACCTGGCGAACTTCGTATCATCTTAACAATTCAATGAATGTACTATATCTTTCGATATAGTTAATTGGTTGCGATGAAAGAAAGCCTAAGTAATATATCAAGTTACACACAATTTTAATGTGCAAAAGTTATCTACATCGATTTCGAACATTTTACGTGATGCGCGCACAACTAAAAACTTCTACAGCTTTATTATATGTATAGATTATTGTAGACCTCATAGTAACGCTGGACAAATATTACTTTAAAAAAAAAACAGTACCTACAATGTCATAACGGACAGGGCAATGTACCCAGCAGCTTAGTATATACTCAATTGTTTTTACTCGTATTCAAATTAATTTAAGCCCCAAATATATTACACACACGTCATTTACTAAAAAGTTTTTACTGTAGTACTGAAACACACCTACCGTAAACACACGTTATTTCGTTTTTGCGAAAACTCCGAATAAGTAAGTACATTACAGAATTACTGAAGCGTGTATTTGAGCTAGTGGTACTACATAAGTACCAAGATAACTTTTCCCTACATTGAAATTAAAACAGATTGCGGGTTCTAACAAAAACTTAATATAAATTTAATATTTTATGTTACAAGGTTGACTACCAAAAAAATGAAATGAGCAATTTTTTTCGGAAGGTAAATAATGGCGAAGCTAAATCTCCCAATTCAAAAGAAAAATTTCAATCACAAGCTTATTAATCTAAGATGTAAATATTACGAAGACGTATCTATCCGTACAGTTTATATTTTCCTGAGTTTTGAACGGAATAAAATACTTTAAAAGGAAAATGGCGAATGCCCATTAGTGCAGAGCCGATTAGCACAACATTTCTCGGTATTAGTATTTGTTCGAACGGGCGAGTTGTTGGGGCGAGTACTCGACTCGTATTTGTTATCTAGTGTCGTTGAGACGAGTGCGGTACGAAATAATACAAGGCGCGATAACTCCGCCTTCACACATGTTATGTGTCTGTTGTTTGTATGTTAGCTTTAGTTTAAACGCTTGTTACTAATATTTGTTTTCATGTAAGCTGTTGAGTTATAAGGTGTTATTACTAGATTATTATATACTGTTTTAAATTTACATTTACATTTACAAATTGAGGTTTTATTAGCCATTACTGGATTAACGAAGTGATCAAATGTAAGGTCTATATAGGTAGGATATTGACCATGTGATCATCTCGTTCTACCAATCATTAATGCAGGCAAACCGCAAGGGAGAGGACATCCTCACGCCTCAGCTATCGCTCCAGAAGACGCCCCGGGTATCGGGAGTCGCAGGTCGATTCACGGCGATGGCGAGCAAAGTGTAGCTTGCCGTCCGGTAAGGACCAGGGCCCGAGTCGATGACACATTGTGTTCCACGCGCTCATCAAAGAGTGACTGACTGAGACTGAGAGACCACGTGACTGAGCGTTGAGATGACGTCAGAACAAAAGAATCGGAGGCGTGGCCTACTCGAAGCGTTCGGCGCGAACGATACGATTGTAACTTGGCAAGGGCTTCATACGAAAAATTTGACCAAAAAGTCCTATCGGTCAAGTTAAATTGTGACGTACTTACATATTATGTTTATCGAGTGTTAGTAGATATTAAATGCAGCATCACTACTATCCAGTAGCCGTGTTACACCACTTAACAGCAACATACTGGTGCTAATCCTTTTGTTTTATTGTACTCAACGGTTATTTTCTTTTTCGATTTTGTGCTTATAGGTAGCTACTTTATTTTACAATAGCCAAATGGTTAATAGCATAGCATAGTCGGCCTTATAATGTTCTCACTGTTGGGACTCAGGCCTCTTCTCTAGGAGAGGGAATGGGCCGTAATCCACCACGCGGGCCCAGCCCACCACGCCGGTTTCCTCAAGATACCTTCCTTCACCGTTTTAAGAGCAGAAAATAAATGGTAATGGTAATAAATGGTTGATATTTCTATCTGAATAAAAGCTTTGATTTAAGGAAAACCCGATGAAAGGTTTCAATTTTCTGACAAGGTATTGGGTTTCTCATAATTATGGCGTCAATTAGTAGATAGTATACTCCTAAATAGTAGGCCTCGATATTACAGAAAATATAAAACACAAAGAAACGAATAAATATCTAATTCCGAAAAAAGTATAACGTACCTTTAATATAAAGTTTATTTTAAAATATAATTTCAAGTCAATCCAGAGATATAACATTTCAAAGCAATCTGTTTTAATAAACGGCAATTTCATAGGTAAAGATTTATTATTATAAAGATAAATTATAAGTTTAACAAATCAGAAATATTTATTTAAATTATGTAACTAATTATGAATTTCTAAACTAATAAATATTATAACTTAAAAGGTATACAAAATAAAAATAATAGGCGTTAGGAGAAAAAAATAGCCTTATCCTGGGATAGAACGTGGGATAGTTAGATCCTGGGATAGCGCATAGCATATCGATACAACTTATACTATATTTTTTACTCCGAGAGTATGTTCTCCTGGGATAATTTTCATCTTTCAAGCCGCCAAACCCACACGTAGAAGCTAGTCGCTTGATAAATAGAACTGCATTAGACCCTAATTTTTTATTCTTGATAGGTTCGCGCTTGACCGCTATCTCACCTGATGGAAAGCGACGATGCGGTCGATGATGGAGCGCGCTTACCTAGAAGTAACCTATTCACTCTTGACTTAAAGATTCCCGGGTTGTAGCCATCAGGAAACACAGATTCCGGCAAGGAATTCCACTCCTTAGCTGTACGCACAATGAATGTGTTCCCAAAACGTTTTGTGCGTATGATGGTAATACACATTAAAATCAGTCAACCTATTTTGGAGGACTTTGATAACAAACGCTGTGACACGAGATTTTTGTACAAGTATTTACTCGTATATCAGACACGAATGGCAGTAAGGATAATTTTCTATTAACTTTTACAATATCAAATTAAATTCTTATCTTTCCTTACAATACGTTACATTCAAATTCAGAATCCATGTTCATTTATTAGAATTACACCGGTATCGAAAGTAATTCGTGACCAAGATACAAAGGTAGACCCCGCGTGAGATACCACGAACATCGGTGAGTAAGTAGCTTAATGGTTCGGAACACATTGGAAATTTGCTCTTACCCCATACCTTACTCGATTCAACAGACAAAGAACCACCACAATAGCACGACGCTTGCGGTTGCTACGGCGAACTTAAAAAAAAAAATACAATTTTATTTTGTTTTAGAGTAGATATTACGTGAGAGCAGTGGTGGCCAAGTAGTAATGGCCCCGATTTACGAGTTGTAGCTCGCAGGTTCAAACCCAGCCAGGCGCATTACTTTGTGTAATTTATTTCATCACCACTGCTCTCAAAACGGTGAAGGAAAACATTGTGAGAAAACCGGCATATCCTAGAACCAATAATTCGAAGACATGCGACATTCACCAACACGCACTGGACCCGTGTGATGGATTACGGCCCGTTCCCTCTCCTAGAGAGGAGGCCTGAGTCCCAGCAGTGACAATATTAAAAGGCTGATAATCCGACACTCGGGTCCAGTGGATTTTTTTATATCAGTTATGTCTTTGAATTTTTGGTTCTAAGATTTGCTAGTTTTCTCACGATGTTTTCCTTTATCGTTTTGAGTGTAATTTTGATTAAATAAATTACAAAAAGTAATGAGCTTGGCTTGGTTTGACCCCGCAACCTACAAATTGTAAGTTGACGCAGTTATCGTCCTCATAAATCACTCTGATTCTATTTCTGAAAACCGCATGAAAATTCGTTCGGTAATTTTTGAGTTTATCACTAACAGACAGATAGGCAGACGCGGACTTTATTTTAAAATAATAATGAATATGGATAATAATAACTAAGTGATTTATAAATTGTAAAAAAAAGAATATATGTACCTGTCTAAAAATATAATCAGAAATTAGACGCTATTTTTTAAGGTAGTATTAACCAGTCCACAGGCCTCGTGCTAAAAAGATAGTCTAAAAATAAAAATTTGTCGTCATTTTTTAAGCTTGCAGTATCAACCGCTAGCCTAATGCTACTTCGTGGCTCTTTTTCTGTATTTCTGTCGTCAGATAATTACTTAGGACTTCGAGTTGGTTTGTTTAGTTATTTAATCTGAGATATTACGGAGAAGTTTTCGAGTATAGTGTTTTAAATTAAATTGTAATTCACTGACTTGCTGGGTCGAGAAAACTTAATGAACATGGGTAGGTGTTAGTTATTAGCATTTTGGAGACTGTGCGCGGGAATTATATGACATGATGCCGCCATTGCCTTTCTACCATCGGACCACCGTACAGTGAGTGTCTACCCTTATATTGTTGACACTTCTACGGTCCCGACAAAGCGTTTTACCTCGCCGTTTATTCCGCGTACATCGAAGGACTGGAATAATTTGCCTGCAGCGGTCTTCCCGTCCAATTATAATTTAGGTGTCTTCAAGGCTAGAGTGAATAGGCTCTTAATGTACTCGTAGTAACTAGTGAGCTTCAATATCAACGATTGAGGGATAGCAGTCAAGTAATAGTTTATGTAATTTAAAAAAAAATGTCTGACACTCCCTCTCGTTCTACCCAGTGCGGGTGGAATTACTTGATAGTACCTCACCCTAAGTTAAGCGAAGTATCTAGATATAGATACTTCGCTTGTAGATTTAAGTAAAATTGTATGCAACATGTATAATTTATTGTTTCTCTCAGTTATGTTAATGGTGTAAAGTTTTCTGAAGTTAAACATACTAAAATTAAATAGTTTAACTAAATTTAACCACGACTAAGAGCAATGCTTTTTGTTTTCATTGTTCTTAATTAAGTAAAAACTTACTTATTCTTAGTAAACTGAGTTATAGTATTCATGTAGTATAATTTAAAATATATATATATATCTTGGAATGATTTTTGAGACGATATATATCTCAGATTTGGAACGAACTCAAGGAAAAAGGTGAAATCATTTAGATCAATTCAAATTCTGTAAAAAATAATAATGTTCCCTGTATTTTCAGACCAAATATAAAGCATTGAGAAAGAGTTCTTAAACCAATCTTGTATAACTGTACAAGACTGGTTTAGGACCATCTTTATAGGTTAACTAGCCTTTAGAGATAATATAAGTGGATTGATGGACAAGCAAAGAGAGGCTAATAAAAGAGAAATAGGAGAAATGGTTTGTGTGAGAAGTGATATTAAAGAAAAGTGAGTCAGTGATGGTGTGACGGTCGACGAAACTGAATGGAAGAAAAAACCAGTTGAACCAATTTCAAGAAATCAGAAATCAGAAACAGGCACTTTTGAATTTCAAAATGTCCGTCAGTATAAGAAAAAACAAGTAAAGCTAAATTGCACGTTCGAAAGCGTAGATCTCTATGGAGAAAAACATGCAAGAAACTCCATGGACACTCTTTAAAATCATATTATGAGTTACATGAATCTTAGGTACATATTTCATGATTTCGGGCCACCGTAAGCGTGGGCTTGCGGACGGCGAGCAATGGGTAGCCCGACCGTCCGACCGTCCGGTAACCGTCCGGACCGAGCCCAAGTCGTCGACGGCGCGTATTGTTTCACGCGTGTCTCAGGGAGATGTCAGCAAATCGTAGGGGCCCAGCAGGGTCGAAGCCTACTGGGGCCATGGGTAGAGTGAAAACGAAACCCGGGGCCCTGGGACGAATGCAACGAAGGAACAGGAGTGTGTTTTTAGTCAGTAAATGTCTGACACTATCTCTCGCTCCGCTCAAGAGCGAGATTTGTCATTAGATGATTTTCCCACCTAAAAGGAAAAAAAAGTTACATATTTCTTGTCGCTTTTAATATGTGAGCACAATGTAGATAAGTAATAACATAACATGAAATAAGTTAAGGAAGATAATGATGTATAGTTACAGCCCATAGAACAAGTAGTACATCAAGATCCAAGTTAATTCAAGCATACAAAATGCAAATTATATCATAAGTAAACAACGTACGCTATCCATCTGGCTGAGCTTACAGTAATCAGGGAGTTGCCTACCGACTCTCGGCATCCACAGACAATTTAGTGGCGCCTGGCCAAAAGGTCCCTTGACCTTCTGACCGGTGTGTTGGCCAGACGTGACTGTGTTCACAACTAGGGATGCAAGGTTTATAAAAATATCGATATATATCGAATTGAGCCGATACCGATATATCGGTCTAGTACGCCAATATATCAGTATATGCTTTTATTTCTTCTTGATAGGCTCGTGCTTGACCAATATCTCACTTGATGCAAAGCGACGATGTTGTCGACGATGGAGCACGCTTGCCTAGAAGTAATTTATATCTTCATTAGGTTAATTTTTTAGATTTAAGTTAATTATAAATAAACCGAAATACTTTTTTTAAGATTCGGCTAAATTTTTTCATATAGTCAATGTTGCCAGTACAATTTGATTTTATTCATTATCAATTTAATATATCTTTTTCAACATTTCGTCGATATCGATATTTTAGGTTTATATCGATTTTTTGACATATCGTTGGAACTTTATTCACAACTCACTGTTTACCCGTCTGTTCATAACATTCCGATGCAGACACTCATTTATATTTAAACAGAATCTCTCTCTGCTGCATACGTTTGCGAATAATAATTAACCAAGATATACATACATACCGTTCAACAGCACAATCCTATGATGTTATACCAAAGGAAATACGCTTACAAAGAGGCAGCTATAAAATGTATTTCAATACTTATGTTCGAATAAATCTAAGTACGACTATGAAATACATTGGGACCCAAATAAGGACCACAGCCTTGTATACTTGTAAAACAATTTCGGTAATTGGACAAAAGAGAATAAAAGCACGATTCGGGCTCATGAAAAGAGATTTTATAAAAATAACTTCTTGCTTAGAATATGTTGAAATATTAAAGTTGTGAAAATAATTGAGTGTGTCGTAGAAAGATGTAACACTAATAATAACAACGATTTGGTCCCTCATGACGTGAACCTCGTGAAAGCTGATAAGGATAAACCAACTAAATATCTTGACTTGGCTCGCGAGGATGTCGACATGTGGGAAGTGGATACAGCAGTTATTGTACGGCCAATGGCTTAATTGCTAAGAGCCTTGACCAACATTTGAGGAGGCACGCGTTGGGCAGTTGGATCAAGGGCTTGATCCAGAAAGTAGTACTCCTGGACACGGCGCGTATTGTTAAGAGGTTCCTCTCTCAGGAGCCCTGACCACTGGTAGCTTGGACCTTGTTCCCGTTGCCGGTGGGCTACTATTTTTTATATTTTTAAACGTTTTTTTGTCAGTTTTTTTTTAAAGAAATCTTTAAAAAGGTAAAAAGAAAAGAAATGGAATAATAATATTCTGCAACGTTCACCCAACGCTATCTAGTCCCGAACTAAGCAAAGCTTGTGCTCTAAGTGCTCTAAATAACTGATAAACATACTTATATATGTCTAAATACATACATATTATAGATAAATATTACACCCAGATATGGAACAAATGCTCGTGCTCATCACAAATATTTGTCTAGAGTTTTTTTTTTTATTGGGTGGGAAAATCATCTTTAACAAATCCCGCACTTGGGCGGAGCGGGAGATAGTGTCAGACTTTTATTGACTAACAACCCACTCCTGTTCCTTCCTTGCCTTCGTCCCAGGGCCGAGGGTTTCGTTTTTAACACTACCCATGGATTTGTCTAGGGTGGGAATTGAACCCACGACCTCCAGCATAGCAGTCAAGACCACTGACTAGTAGACCAACAGGTCAGTCAAAAAACCCGTCATCTATTTTAAAAACCCGTTACTTACCTAAAATTTATTTTCAGTAAAAGTTGTTTGATCAGCATTTCAGCTGGCTTATATGCATAAAAGGGTGTCTCTAGGGCTGAGGGAATCGCTTAAGTATTCTTATCAGAGCACGTTTTTAAAATATTCAAGGAGCAACCCCTAAATTTTGAGACCAACACCTTTCTTTGTCTATCAATGACCAATAAAGAGGTGAGAAATAGACATTATCTTTAATTTACCTACTTTAGAGGAAACGGGACACCCTGTTCTTGTTAAAAAAATGTATTTTTCTATTTTATTCTGGTATCACATGTTTTTTTTTTGCCTCCAAAAGATTCCCGCTCTTCGGGGAGTGGGTGTGGTGGGTGTGGGATTTTTTCATTACTAAAACCGCTCCGATGATCACCATCAGCACTTATTGAAGGGGCGCTGTTGTCTCTTAAAAGAACATACCGGAACCCCCTCTGTGCAACGCCTGTAAGGGCACATCCCCGAAGAGACTGTACAGCGGTCTCCTTTGAGCCTCATTATGCATGACAGCACGTGATCACTGTTGCACCATCTTATAATCACTCGATGGGCGAGCCGAGTCCCTACTCTGAGCGCTCGTGGCTCCAAAATCCCACCTGTATTGAATGATGCAAGCGGGGTTTCGGCGTGGTATCACAGCTATCTATAAGGTACATTCTCAACTAGTTGTGCCCACAAAAACTTAACATAATGTCACTAAAACTACTCGCATGTTATTATAAAACTTCTAAACTATAAATGTGTTCCTCAAAATCAGTTCATGAGGACATTCCCTGTTCTTTGCCGGTACCCTTCATAAGATAGGTGACTTCCGCAAAGTTCCCGAAACTGTCAAGTACGGAAATACTTGAAAATGAACCTAATGGTTTCTACGAATACTTACAAATAAAACAACCTACGACTTTCCGAAAAGTTGAACAAAACTCGACTTGACGTGACGGAGCGGAATGCAAGTTTCATGAGGTCAGATTAGGTAGTCTCTTAGAAAGGCATCAAGGCCCCGATATAATTTAGTTATAACTTTTGTAAGAGCAATGCTTTGTCGAAGTAATTTAATAAATTAGTAGCTACTCTATACTAATATTTCATCGCTGCCGCGGTTAGCAGGGATCGAATATCGTGAATGAAGGCGTATTGTGCTGAAACACTGCTTTATATTTGTATTTTCGCAACATTTTGACTGGTGGGCCTAGTGGTTAGTGGCCGTGACTGCTATGCAGGAAGTCATGGATTAGATTCCCACCCAATACGAATGTTTATATAATAAGCACGATTATTTGTTCTGCATTTGCTTGTAATTTATCTATAATATGTATGTGTTTAGAAATAAGTATATAAGTGTGTTTGTCAGTTGTCTACTCATAGCACAAGCTCTGCTTAGTTTGGGGCTAAATGGCGTTGTATGTAAGTTGGGGAATATTATATTATGTTATTATTTTCGATATAGAAACGCCTCCTATTTGTTGTAAATAGGAGAGGAATAAGCTGGTTTCCTTTCGTGACCGAAACAGGAATTAAGATTTCCGCAGGAAAACTAACGTTACTGACCATAGCCCAAAGAATCGTCGAACTTAAATGACAGTGGGCAGGGCACATTGCTCGCAGAACCAATGGTCGATGGAGCCGAAAGGTTCCGTAGCGACGACCGCTTGTTAGACGACGCAATGTTGAAAGCTTTCCACTAGGTGAACCGAAGACTTGGTGAGGGTCACGGAATGCAATAACCGCAAGACGCAAAGGATCGGCCGTTGTGGCGACGCCTGAGCGAGATTTACGTCCAGCAATGGACTTATTTCGGCTGAAATGATGTTAATGAAATAATTGTGACGTAAAAAGAATAAGTTCCGTTGTTTCGCTGACTTGGAGACAAGATCAGTCAGTTATTTCTATTACATGATCATGTGAATAAAAATTATACATACATACATACTCATGACTAGAGATCGGAGTAGGTAGATTGAATTGGGGTCATTGATCCGAAACATATATATTAATATGGACATTCCACTGAAGAACCGGAACCGACCATAGAACCGGCAGGAATTGTATTAAAATGAGTAATATTATATTCTTCATTTTTTTTTTTAATGGCACACAGTTACGATTTGACACAACCTAACGTACAATCAGAACATTATACCTTCCTTAAAATTTTGAATTGAAATCCGGAAATATCGGAATTACTTTCCGGAAAAATGACTTATCCATGTTATTATTTCTGTGTGCATTTATGATACAAGTACCAAAAATCAATTTACCTACTCCGATCACTGCTCATGACTGTGAGAAAATTTTACTGTAGCCGCTCTATGATGACATCTCAATATTTAAAAAAAAAAAAATACTTGAGCGTCAGTATTGTATTAGGTATCTGTGCTCGACCCATTTATCAACTTATAATTTTCCCGCATCAATAATTCACTATCTCTCATCGAAAGAATCCATACAATAAAAAAGGCTCAGAAATAACTTCAGTATCAATTTCGAAGCTCAACAATATAATAAACACTTAAAAACCGTTCGCGTAATCTACTACTGTCATATCCGTCGGCAATATAGGCGAAAATTTGTTCAGTAGCAGTAGGCAGGTTGGTGTCAAATAAGTAATTACTTTCGTCACGTCAGGCATAAACAATGGACGGGGATGAGCGCAAAAGCGGCTCAATATCGGGCCCAGTGCGTGTTATCGGTCGTCTAGGGTTGCACCTTGTGTCACTAGGGTTGGTCGTACGTCGTTTGCTAACGAGCTCAGCTTGGTTCAAACAATCAGAAGTCAAGCAGAAATTGATGGGGTGATCCAAACGGCGTGCACTGACGTACCAAGCTTAATTAAAAGACTTCACTCAAGCGTAATTCGCAATATCGGATCTGTCCCGGTGATGTTCTCAACTCTATGGATTTCTATTGGACGGATTACACAATTTCGTTGAGTGGAGTCCGCAGTGTAAATAATTATTTTGTAAAACGACTTTATTGGAGACATTACAGCGTCAAGCGACATAATTAAGAATTGTGGCAATGAAATAAACTTTGTGGATTATTTTGGGCTTGACAACATTTCAGCAGGATAAACCTACCTAAATCTTTACAATAAACAGAGCAATGGATTCTCAGTCTCTTGATAATTATTTTGATTCCTTTAACTAAATCCATTGTAGCCTATCATAAGGTTTTAATTGCTGAAACTGTATATTTTCTGTGTAGTTGTTCTATCTCACGAACGCAGGTTATTTTTGTATGTATTCGTTAGTACAATCCTCAGGTAGGCTTACATGAAAATTATTTCTGTGTGCGTAACCTATTTTCGGATGGTCGGGTGGTTTTCGGTGGGGTCAAAAGGTTCAGGAGTGGCGACCGCGCACCGGAAAACGCAGCGTTGGAAGGCCTCCCACAAGGTGGACCGACGTACTGGTGAGAGTCGCGGGAGTACGATGGATGCGAGACGCACAGGATCGGTCGTTGTGGCGTCGCTTGGGGGGCTTATTTCCAACAGTGGTCGTCTTTCGGCTGAAATGATGATGATGATGATGATGAACCTATTTTCTATGACATCAAGCGCTCTGGGCTTACAAAAACAGAAAAGAACGTGTTCGTGATTTCACACGCACATTCAAGACATTTTTTTTTAGGTGGAGCGAGATGGAGTGTCCGACTATTACTGACTAAAATCCACTTGTGTTCCTTCAGCTGCAATCACGCTGTCCGAGAAAGAGCAGCTCAACATGTTGCAAAGGATATGGCTACTGTTTTACAGTCGGCCGCCTGCCTGACACTAACCCTCCTTGGGAATGCTGTTGCTGGTGGTTTACCCGCCACCACGCGGTGACCTAAGGTGCTTATCAGTACACACGGTCTCAAAAGATGTCCCTTAGTCGCCTCTTACGACACCCACGGGAAGAAATGGGATGGTGCTATTCTTTACGTCCGACACCATACAAAGAGCAGCTATGCCCATCATAAATAAGCTTACCTACTCAAACGTTATAATACAAAATCTATGACAAACGGGCCCACGATTAAGATTAATTGTTGATAATCGGTTTGAGCTATAGTGAAGACGTAGAGACTGTCAGAGGCAATTAAACATCAAATGTCTATTGACGTCCGGGCTTGCTTACGGCTCTATCAAGCAACTAGATATGTAGATTGATATGTGGATTGATATTCATTTGGTAATATTAATAAACCTTGAGTTTGATCCGACTGTGGGCTCAGGCTGCAGAGATAATCTGACCAAATGGGGTATTCTTGACCAATCGCAAATACAGTGCTAATATGGAGCCCCTTCTCAAGTCTTCCCCTTTCCCTTCTCGCCTCGCTTCTTTCCTGTCTAGCATGCACAATTACCGGCACCTTCCATAACTTATGTGAGGCTAACGATAGAGCGGTCCAGGTTTCTCACTATTGGTCGAACCAGATGGTGTTTGAATGTTTAGCAAACTTTTTCAAATAAAAAATTATTTAGGTACAAAAAAGGGTGACTTTTGGAAACATAGGCATCTTCTAGAAAATTGTTTCACATCACGAAGAAATCTAAATCTCAATTTTTTTCACTATAAATAACTAAAAAAAAATATACTACTGCTACAAACAGAACCAAACCGTTTAAGAAAATGTTATTCTGATTGCGTTAAAAGGTCGTAAAAGAATAAAAAAACGAAGCTTGTAAAAAAGCGGTAAGTTTTCTTGGAGTTTCCTTTGCCTCCATTCGTTACTCGCTAGCCGTGCAGATATATAAACATGGATGTTACGACTCATTGCTTCCGCGACACCGGATCTTAAAGTTTTAAGAATTATTATTTACCTCTTGAGTAACCAATCGAATTGGCCAACCAATTTTGAAAATAACGGTGTTGTAAATGGAATGTAAGATATTATTGGTACCCCGTCCTTCAGAAAGCTCGTAAAGCGTTGGTTCCGGTTTTCACCATCACTACTATATCCGGCTTTTTGGCTATAATAGTCCGATCAGTAATGATAGATCAGAATTATTATTATTTAATTATACACTGATTGTGGTCCAAAACATGTGAAAGGCATACATCATTATTTCATGAAATTATAAAATTAAAACGGCTACGAACGTGTTAGACTAAATCCCCGATCCGTATCTAAAAGTATCAGAAATAATGCACATTAAGTTTAATCCTGAAACATAATGGATTCTTGAACAAAAAACAAAACCTAGGTCAAACACTGGCACATAATAACAAAATACTACTATTCCATTGCTTCCGCGACTCCGGATCTTAAAGTTTTAAGACTCATTATTTACCCCTTGAGTAACCAATTGAATTGGCCAACTAATTTTGAAAATAAAGGTGTTGTAAATGGAATAGAAGACATTATTGATACCCATTCAGAAAGCACGTAAAGCGTTGGTTCCGGTTTTCATTCGTAAAGCAGTTGTTGGCAGGATTTCTTCAAGTGAAGTTCAGTGGCTGTTTTAATTATTCGCAAATTGATTCCTATTGGATATTGTGATGTAAAATTGGTGTAGTTTTGTATCTCAAGTGTCTTCGCAACCGGACAATATGAGGAATCATTGGAATAGGTGCGATCTTGGTAAAATAGAGCTGAGAATTTTATTGTAGTTTTGTCTACCTCAGCGAAGTTTGCTGAGAAGGCTGAATCGATACATTTGTTGCCAAATACTACAAAAACATTAGAATGTGTTACACCCGCATTCTACTGTAAAACAAAAAGAAACAATTATTGAAAACTTATTACGCAAGAAAACATGGACGAATGACTGGGCGATATGGTCGAACGACTATAGCCTTCCTTAAGGGATAAACAAAAAAATTATACTGAAACGATTTGACTTCTGACATACAGGCCCGCCTAGTTCGGGAGTCATACTTCATACATTATATCATTATTATGCCAATAAAGAATAATAATAATTATTATTATTTAATTATAGATTGATTGTGGTCCAACATATTTGAAAGGCAAACATCATTATTTCATGAAACTATAAAATTAAAACGGCTACGAACATGTTCGACTAAATCCCCGATCCGAACCTAAAAGTATCAGAAATAATGCACATCCTGAAACATAATGGATTCTTGAACAAAAAACAAACTAAACGAAAAACCTAGGTCAAACACTGGCACATAATAAAAAAAATACTACTATTCCATTATAGACTATGGCATAATGTGTTTCCACAGACAAATAGAGACTAATGGTCGAAGAGAAAAAAAACTGACAGCATTGCACTGTGACTTACGTTTAATTTTCAAGTGTTGTGAGCCAAGATGTCATTAATATTAATGTTTCCTTTTGTTGGCAATCATTCGTTTGTTACCGTTTAAAGTGATAAAGTTAAAATTTATAGTTTACAATTTTATTCCCCGAGCTATGAAAAAGAGATTTATTGTTTCCACAACTAGTGTTGTGTTTGATTCCTTTCTTATTGTCAACATATATCTAAAAAGCCATATATAGTATCTTTATAGGTACACAATATAATAATATTGTTATATATATATATATTTTTTTTTTCACTACAGTAATACAGTCTATCCGTAGTCAGTCAGCGCTATCTTGATCTCTTAGCTTAGCTTAGTCGGCCTTATAATGTTCCCACTGTTGGGACTCAGGCCTCCTCTCTAGGAGAGGGAATGGGCCGTAATCCACCACGCGGGCCCAGTGCGGGTTGGTGGATATCACATGTCTTCGAATTTTTAGTTCTAGGACATGCCGGTTTCCTCACGATGTTTTCCTTCACCGTTTTGAGAGCAGTGGTGATGAAATAAATTACATAAAGTAATGCGCCAGGCTGGGTTTGAACCCGCGACCTACAACTTGTAAGTCGGGGCCATTACCACTCGGCCACCACTACTCCCCAAACTACTGATCTCACCCAAGACCAATTGGATAAGCTTGAGCTACTTCAAAATCTCTGTATCAGGTTTATATTTGGCTTGCGCAAGTATGACTACGTTTCTGAATTTCGTACTAAGCTCAAATGGCTTCTTATTCGCCTTCGCCGGAACGCTCACATACTTTCTTTGCTTTATAATGTGTTATTTAATCCTTGTACTCCGTTTCATCTCAAGGAATGCTTTCAGTTTCTCAGTGACACACACAGTAGGTCCTTGAGATCATCGGAAAACTTAAAATTAAGTATTCGCACGCATTCCAATTCTTTTGTTGACAAATCTTTCACAATTCAAGCAGCTTGTTTGTGGAATACGTTACCCTTTGAGGTGAGGCGTGCTCAAACGCGACCTACGTTTAAAAAAATGGTGAAGGCGCATTACCTTTCACTTTGATTTTTTCTTCTCCTGGCTCAATTATATATTTAATATTTATTAGTATATTTTTTTTATATTGTATGTATGTATTTGTGTTATTATGTTTTATTAGTATTTTTCTGATGTCGTACACTGACAGCCCTAAATCTATCTCCTTTCTTTCAGGCCATCCAAAGGTGGTCTGTAAGAAGTTGCCCTGTGCGATAAGACTGCCCATTGTACACTTATTTTTAATTATGTTTGTCCTATATGTTTGTTTATATGGTGTATAATAAAGAATATAATAAATAAATAAATACAGTTATCATCAAACATTTTAATAAGTATACAAAAACAAATCAGTTATTACAATTTATTGTAGGAGACTGATGCCTAAGCTAGGTTCTAGGCCTGTGTTTCATATGTGTTGTGTTTCATTGTGTTTAATTTGACAGCAGACATCTAATTAGCACCGTAACAGTACTACAGAACGGTAATTAAATGACCTAGCACTATTAATTGACCACAACTATAGGCCGGTATCCAACGTGTGATACAATGCAGGGAGAATCAATATTGTTGATAAACTAATCCTTACGTCAATTTCCGTGAACAAGGCCCTAATACGGCATTGCCATTTAAGGCTCCGGTCACTACCCCGGGAGATGCGATTTGAGAGGCGATTTGCGTCAAGCGAATTCTTGGCGTGACACGATCCATTAGTGAAGACGGTGACGACGCTGGTCGCATCTACTCTTAAGACGGGCCTTCCCCACTCGTCTAGAGTCAACGTGAGCATGGTTTAAAAACTTGTTATTTCATCCAACGCAATGTTTGATACAGAACCTTTGCGAAAAAAGAGAGATAACGCCTGAATGGTCGGTTGGTATTCAGTAATTCCGTTATTTCTTCAAATATTTTACAAAAAAATTGGTCTAGGAAATAAGTGTTTTTTGTGTTTTCTATAAACCTTAAAATATTTCGGAAATAATTTTTGTCATTCAGAATCAATTCAATGTGTAAGGTTTCTATGGAAAAATATATACATATATTATAATTTTATAATTAATGAATACGTTATAAAGGGCCAAATTTCACACTAAATAGCAGATTTTCAGAGGTGCTTATTAAAGGTCCCGTGGCCAGTTGTAACAGCCATGACTGGTAAGTATGATGGACCTTGATACACACCAAGTCGTAGCACTACACGTCACGTCACGTCGCGTTGGTATCGTTGCACGCTCTAAGACCTACCCCCGTAGCCAAGTTAAAATCGTTCCGTTCGGGCCGAACTCGAGTAGGGCACGCCTCCGATTCCTTTGTTCTGACGTCATCTCAACGCTTAGTCACGTGGTCAGAACAAAGGAATAGGAAGCGTGGCCTACTCGAGGCGTTCGGCGCGAACGATTCGATTGTAACTTGGCTAGGGAGGCTGAAACTGCGCAAAGCGAGCACTCGCGGGTCCTCGCAATGGAGCTTTTTTGTATGGAACCGCGCGGACACCCACAACGGAACACTTTGGAATGGAACCGCGCGGGCGCCCACAACAGAACACTTTGGAATGGAACCGCGCTTGCGCCCGTTTTACGCAATTTCAGCCCTCAACAACTTTTTCCAGTCGCTGTCGTAAGACGCTTGTCGCTTAAGCGTGTAGATCGTGGCTGCGGGGTTATACCGCATTGTCATCTAATTGCAGTGGCACTCGGCTCTATCACATCTCAGTCCAGTAAGCGTATTGAATAGCTGTGTGGTACAACTATGTATTTGTTAGTGTGTTTGCATTCTGATACAGCACTATATATGCTTCTAAATAATAAGAATAATAAATTCCGTTTTCATGCTTTTTTATAATGGGAAATCATCCAATGACTTCTCGCTCTAGGGTGGGGTGAAAGGGCGTGTCAGACTTTTGCTGACTCAAACCACATCGGTGTTAGTACAAGTCAGTGTGTTTATTCAATACAAGAATGACACTCCCTCTCACTCCACCCAGAGCGGGAGAAGTCATTCGATGATTTCCCACGTACAAATAAAAAAAAATAGTTGTGAAAAGGGTCGGCAGATTGATTGAGCAGGGTTTTTTTTTATTGGGTGGGAAAATCATCTTATGACAAATCCCGCTCTTGGGTGGCGCGGGAGTAGTGTCAGACTTTTACTGACTAAAAACCCACTCCTGTTCCTTCTTTACCTTCGTCCCAGGGCCCCGGGTTTCGCTTTTACACTACCCGTGGCCCCAGTAGGCTCGGTCCGGACGGTTACCGGACGGTCGGACGGCGAGGCATTTGAGCAGGTGGTTTTTTGTACTTTCTACCTACCTACATGAGAAATAACTTGAATATATGCATGTTACTTGTCGTTTGATAAGTAGCTTGATGTTAATGATAATTAAACATAACCTACCTTTAATATTTCACATTCATTCTCGCATTCATTTGTGTGTGTCATGTTTTGTTTCGATATCGTAGCAGAGACATGAATCCAACTTACATTATGTACTTTATTCGGCATAACTTGTTGATATATATTATTATTTACTTATGAAATAGTTTTATTAAATAATCTAGGCAATTTTTAAACTACTCTTGTATCGTGGGTGTATTCACAAACATATAAATGCACATATATTATTTTTATTTATCTTATTCAAATCTATTAGCACACAATACCGTGCCGACGTCTTTATGTCGATACCGTTACCGGCTCACGGTGAAAACCAGCGCCGTAGACTCATCGCATTTTGCGTGTGGTCATGGCATTATGCTGAGCGTCCGGCCGTTTTGCGCGGATGTGGCGCATATTTTTTTTCACATAATATACTTGCGCCTTTTTCCGCCAAATAAAATGTTTTTCTTTCTTTCATATACAAGACAATCTTATCTGGAACAACTATCTATACTAGGCCACATAAATATTTGTTCCGCGCGGGAACCCAATGCCAAAAAAATGCAAAGCCTAACCACTGCGCCATCCGTGCCGTCACAAATAATGGTAATAAAATCGTTCGTTGCCCATAATTATAAATCGATAAAATTGACCTTAAGGCTTTTTTTATTTTATTTTTTTATTGAGTGGGAAAATCATCTTATGAAAAATTTCGCTCTTGGGTGGAGCGTGAGATAGTGTCAGACTTTTACTGACTAAAAACCCACTCCTGTTCCTTCGTTGCCTTCGTCCCAGGGTCCCGGGTTTCGTTTTCACACTACCCATGGCCCCAGTAGGCGTCGACCCTGCTGGGCCCCTACGATTCGCTGACATCTCCCTGAGGCGCGCGTGGAAAATTACGCGCCGTCGACGACTTGGACTCGGTCCGGACGGTTACCGGACGGTCGGACGGCGGGCTACCCATTGTTCGCCGTCCGCAAGCCCTCGGACCTTAAGGCTTAGAAAACTTTAAATGTGAAATGAAAAAATGACATCATCTCAACGTTAAGTCACGTGGTCAGAACAAAGAAAAGTATCCGATACTTTACCGCTTATAGAAAGAGATTCGAAACAAAACGGTCGTAACTTGGCTAGGCCTGCTTTTATTTCTATGTTAGTTAACAGCTAATCTCTAGAAGCTACTGATGTTACAACGAAAGTTAGTCTTCACGATATCTGAGGCTCTACCACGAACTTTTAACGTAATCCATTTTACGACCTAAACCGAACTTTTAAAGGGATGGACCTATATAGAGTGTATACCTCCATCACTCTTTTTCGTTCGTACGACTTACATTTTGACATATCATGGTAAAGCTCCTGTACCTTCAATATAATCTTCAAATAACACTCCTGCTTGATTGATGCCATTGAAGTTTCATTCAAAGTCTTAATATGTATTTTCTTATTTTTAATGCACTTGCCCTGTTGTTTCTGCATTATCCTTGGTTAACTGGTAGGAAATGCCAAAACTATTAAATCCGGCTTTTTTTTATTGGGTGGGAAAATCATCTTACGACATCCCCCGCTCTTGGGCGAAACGGGAGATAGTGTCAGACTTTTACTGACTAAAAACCCACTCCTGTTCCTTCGTTGCCTTCGTCCCAGGGCCCCGGGTTTCGCTTTAACACTACCCGTGATTAAATCCGGCTTTTGATCTTTGTATGGCATTAAATTTTAATAAATAATAAAGTAATCAAAGAATAATAAACATCCCCTAGTTTTAAAAGACACAATATTTTGATTTAATCTCGACTCTCCCGCAAAAAGGCTCCCGCCAAAAAGTCCTTACCTCACACTAAATCCCGTTGTCCAATCTGTAACAAAAACAATACATAACGTCAGTAAGAGGCAACGTGACCTAAAAGCTAATGGCGGCAGAAGATATAAGAGGAAAGGAGATACAAGCAATACACTTATCATGTCATAAAACTGAGGAGGTAACAGTTTATTGACCCTTAAGGCGTGTTATCGTTACATTTGCATATGGCCACGCATACACACGACCTGTCCCGCTTACCCTCCGTTTTTACGAGCCAAGTACGCCTATATGATCTAAGTAGGTTTGGGACGTAAACATTTTTCATGTTAGTGCTGTGAGGTCTATCAACTTTTGTCAGTGTTTTATTAGATAGGAAAGTTCTTGGTTTTTAGATTAACATTACACCAATTTTATTTGCCTATACTATTATATATATTGTTATTGTGTTACATGTTTTCTGCCCTGCTAATTGTAATCGTCATTTTTGGTTTTTTTGCAAAAATGACGTCTCAAGGGGTTAATGTATTACATAAAAATATTATTTTCTTTTGGTACACTTTTAAAATTATATAACTAAGACTTGTTGTTTAGCAGCAGGGCAGTATTATTGGATATCCGCAGGAGAACCAAGGTTATGGACATAGCCCAAAGAATCGCCAAACTTAAGTAGCAGTGGGCACATTGCTCGCAGAACAGATGGTCGATGGGGACAAAAGATTCTGGAATGGCGACCGAATGGTTCCGGAAGACGCAGCGTTGGAAGGCCTCCCACAAGGTGGACCGATGACCTGGCGAGGGTCGCGGGAATCCGATGGATGCGAGATGCACAGGACCGGTCATTGTGGTGAGATTTGGGGGAGGCCTATCTCCAACAGTGGACGTCTTTCGGCTGAAATGATGATGATGATGATACTATTACAATATCACACATTTAAAAATGAATCCTTGTTTTCTTTGGCCACGTCATCACGCGTCAACAGCAGGATCAGTTTCGCTAATTCATTTTTTTTTTGTGTTTTTTAATCTCAAGGAAAGGTTTTTGTGAAAAAAAAAAGAATTTTGCTCGAAAATTAAAAAAAAAACTTGATGACTAACGTTCACGTATTTGACAGCTCACACGTATGACAGTGTAATCATAGCTAAGACAGGACAATGTGTCTATCGGGTCAATTAGTAATAAAATTATAAAAAGGAAAGAATTTTTTTATAATATACACCACTTATTTTTAATTAGTACAAATACTTAAAGGACTTTTATGAAAAGGTCTTGTTATTATTTAAGTAAGTCTCAATAAATAATATTCATAAATAGTAAAGTTATTAGCGTTTGTTTATATCCCAAAATGTCACTCAGTTTACGGAAATTCTAGCTTTTGCTGGCGGCTCCCCCCGCATACATAAAATATAGCATATGTCACTCAGGAATAAAGCAGCTTACTGCCGGTGGAAAAAAATTCGCCATCGGACCTGTACTTTCAGAGATAACTTCCTACAAACAAAAAAATATAAAAACAAGGAAACAAACTTTACCTTTATAAAATATTAAGTGTAGATTGTACAGGCTATTGATTATGAATGAATAAATGACGATCAAAATGGAAAAACACTGCGCGTAGTAGGTATTTTCTAGTAGCAATTGTTATGAATTTTTCATTCTGTTATGAATTTACCAACTGTAACTTTTTGTGGACAATTTTGGGATTTCGATTTTTTTTACTTTTGACTAAAAATATGAGCAGTAACGGGTACGGATAAAGCCCCTTTTTTGTAGTAATTAAAAAATAGGGGTTTATGAGCTAATGAGCTACTGGACCGATTTAAAAAATTCTTTTACCAGTAGAAAGCTACTTTATGAAAGAAAGAAAAACAGTTTATTTATGCGAAATGATGCAATCTTAAAACTAGTTAACAAACATAATCAATATTGATAAGGAAGATATGCGTCACATCCACGCAAAATGGCCGAACGCTCAGCATAAAGCTGCGGCCTCACGCATAATGCAATAAGCTCACAGAACTGGGTTTCAGCGTGAGTGGTGGTGTGATGCAAGACTGAGTATCATAGGCTATATATTTTTGGCAGAAGCTAGTTAATTTATATACACATAAACACGTATGAAGGTTTGGCTTATTTCAAAACAAATTTCTTTCAGCAGACCTTCGACAGGAGAGTTGAGGGAGAGCTATTGACACAGTATTAGTATGTATACATAAATTAGGAAACTTTAAATAGAACATAATAACCTTACTAAATGATGCCTACTATATGCAATGAGCAGCTCCATCTAAAGGTACAAAAATGTGAAAACTGCCAATTTTCGACTTGAACTGTGTTGTAAGCTAAAGGACGAAATCCACATTTTTTTTCCTCAAGGCCGTTTTGACAATAATCGGTATTTTTGTCCTTTGATAACAAGTACATCTTTCTGATTTGAACAATCTAAACCAGTGGTCCCCTTTTCCCACAAAGAAGAGGAAAATGATAGACCCAATATCCCACTTACAAGCGGTCATTATACGAAACAAAGGACATTGAAAAGTTCAGTAACTTAATAAACGCGCCCAATTGTATTTGAGTTTAATTTTTAAGAAATTCTAAACGCGTTTCACAGAACAATAATCCTTGTTTGAATGCTAATTAATTTGAATTAATTTCACACTTTGAAAAAGGTATAATCGAATAGACAAAGCCGAATTACTTTTCGACGAATCTTTGGGAATTGTAAAGAAACCTGCTATTATGTAAAAATTTTGTTAAAGAATTCGTTATTTAACTTCTTTCCAAGCATCTTTTTAGATACAGAAGTCTTGTGTTGCTGAAGTACTGAGAAATTTTTCAGTTGATTGCATTCAGAAGTTGAATTTGTACTTCTTACGTCGCTCGTCTCATTCGTTCTCATAAAGTTTGCTTACTTTAAGTAGTGAATTTGCGCAAACAGAATTTTGAGCAGCATGCTAATTTACGAGATATCGTATTCGCATTAACAATACAAGTAAATTACGAAGCAGAAAATATTACAGTTCCTTCTGAATTATGTTTGCATTTTACGCTTTCTTACGCAAATTAATTCTGGAAGGTTTATATTTTTGATTATCGAATCTAGGTCGTAATGATAACATAGAAGCAACTTCATTATTCTAAAGATAATTGCTAGATGAAATAGACCCGAAAATTTAATCGAACATCGTTATGAGAAATAATAATTGTTAAAATCTTTTGTGTTCATCTAAAATAAAAGTAATTCAATTTCTTAACTGTATTAACAGATTTCGATATTGGGCCTTTAGACTTCGACAAGAACAGTAGGTAGTTTTTTTTTTTCGGTGGGAAAATCATCTAATGACATCCCCCGGCCATACGTGCCATCGACGAATTGGGCTCGGTTCGGACGGTTACGCAAGCCCGCGCTTACGGTGGCCCGAAATCAGGATAGGAATTTCGGCGACTAAGGTGCAGGGGCCATTGCCTCGCGTGTGCACGCGCGGTTTCTTCCTTAGCTAGCATTACTGTTTCGTAGAAGGAGGCGACCGCCTGCCACTCCTCCTCGCTTCGGTCCATGGCCTGTACCAAGACCCAGCGCGAGAGATCGCTACCACCGATCACCCCCACGAGAACACGGTGGTGCTGTACCCAGGCAGTGGCTCTAAGAACAGTAGGTGGTATGAATGAAACATGGACCGCAGGATTCTTCGGAAGAGTTACCATGGCCCTGGAACGCAAATTTGGAAGGATCACTGGTGGGTTTTAGTTAGTAAAGATCTTACAGTCTGAAGTGTGATCATAATTTCAGCCGAAATATGTACTGCTGGACATAGGCCTCCTCCAAGTGTTCCCACAACGGACGGTCCTGTACGTCTCGCATCCATCGGATTCCCGCGACCCTCACCAGGTCACTGGTCCATCATGTGAAAGGCCATCCTGGAGTATTGATCGAGTACCGGAAGACGCACCGTTGGAAGAGGGAGTCACACAAAACAAAATAATTAATTTGATGATTTTACACTCTAAAAGAAGGATTGTAGTAGATCGCGTTCTATAGATTCTGCCTACCCAATACCCCCTTTAGAAAAAATGTAGTATATTATGTATGTACGTGTAGACATTATACGAACGACACAAGTGATTACCTTAAAATATGGATATCGGCGACATATGGCGAGCGTAATGAGACCGAAAATATTTTATTCAATAAGCAATTTTATATTATTTTTAACATTTTTTTTTCTATTAAGGTTTCATCGTAACTCGGTAACGATATAAAAATATTTACTGTACCGATTTTTATTTGACGAAGATTGAACCAAATATCAATTAAATGTCAAGTACCTACTATATATATATATATATATACTATTCTGTATATTATATATCGTGTTCTCGGTTTGATAGAGAGGAAGAAAAAATATTTAATTAAGACTCACAAATCGTAAAAAAAAAACTAAAAATACATATAAAAAGAAACTTAGAATTATAATCTGTGCGTAAAAAAAGGCACTCAATTATATATGTATATACATTATGTATTTATTTTTGGTATAAGGTATATATAGGTATATAAGTATTTATAATTTTAATTTAAGATTTGATTTTTTTCTTGTAAGTATTACTTCTACAGACTATTGTCTACATTTCTTTCTATTTCTCTTTTCGCAGGTCTGCTGGAAGAAATTTCTTTTAGAAATAAGCAGTATTTTTGTACAATTTTTATAAGAATGTATCTTCTTTCGTATTTATGTGTGTACATAAATTATAAAATAAATAAATATATAATAAATACAGCAATATTTAAAATTTGATATTAGATTTATCCTGTAAGTATGGAAACTTAATAAATAACATAATATACTAATATTGATATCGGGTCTGGCCGATTTCGTAAGGACTATGACAAGAACTGTAGATGGTATGAATGAAACTTGAGTCACTCCCAAAAAGAAAACTCATAGTGTTACTCCCTCACAAAACATTGCGAACCGCGTCACGACTTAAAATGCAGAAAATACTCAGTAATATTTTAAGTCTGTGCAATACACGGAGTGTGTCATATTTTCAGTATTCCGCCCCCATACAAAGTTTGGCCCCTGCTTTAAATTATATTAGTATACACAAGCGGAAAAGCTCAGTTTTCAATTGAAAGTTAAATTTTGCAATCACTAAACGCAGTGCGGCGGCCAAACTTGAACCCCTGGGGGCTCAACGATGCAATTTAGTCTTTCCTGGAGGTTATGCTTTACTTTGTTTGCATTTAGTTATAATCTGCTTAAATGTGTAATCCATACATATAATAAAACTGTAGAAGTTTTTAGTTGTGCGTGCATTACAAAAAACCCCCGAAATCGATGTATATAACTTTTATACATAAAAATTGTGTGTAACTTGATTTGTTATTTAGGATTTGTTTTATCGCAATCGGTTGACTATATCGAATGATAACTAAATTCATTGACTGTTAGGTGGTACGAACTACGTCAGATTAGCTAGTCTTTAATAAAAATTAAGGCTTATGTTAAAATAGTAGGACATAATCAGCCTTCTAATGTAGTGACTCTAGCCTTCTCTCTTGGAAAGGGAATGAACCTGGTGTGGGTTGGTGGATGTCACAAGTCTTCGAAGTATTTGATTCTAGAACATGCCAGATTTCACCCCGAGTTTTCGGTTACTCCTCCACTGTTATCAGTGAGAACGTGATAGTATATAATGGGCTATCTAACATTGAATAAGATACGTGCGAAAAACATAACCCTAATTGTAAAGTCGGTAAAAAAAAATCAATTCCAACTAGTGGTTCCTGAGATTTGCGCGTCCAATCCAACTTTTCACCTTTTATAAATAATTAAATAACCATCCAGTACGGTTTCGTTTGCGTCTTAGGTTACTGCTCTTTTATTATTAGTTGTAGCGTGATGGTATATAGCCTAGAGACTTCCCTGATAAATGAGGTATCCAAGAACAAAATATTTTTTCAATTAGAACCAGTACTTCCTGAGAATTGTGCGTTCAACCAAACAAATAAACTATTCAGTTTCAAAATATTAATTAAATAGTATAGACATCTAAAGAAAATTCAATAAAACATATGCAGCTGACAACGTTAGACCACAAGATGCAAAAGCTGATAAAAATACCTTTTTTCTTTCAGTTTCATAACCTCAACGTCAATGGCGTCGTATTATTACGTTTTACCCAAGGAAAACGGGGTAAACTGTTTACATCGATTTACATATTTTAAAGTAATTACACCGCAAACTTCACTCAAAGCTTTCAATATCTTTTAGTACGCCCATAATTCAGTGTTTCGGTAAAAGGTAACTCGACCAAATTGAATTTTGTCACTTAATCGTTTTTGGCCCTTCAAATCTAGGGACAGTTTAAACTTTGGTGACGAAATAACTGTATTTTTGGCATAGTTACTGTTTACACGTGGAAAGAAAGGGGTGTGGTGAGAGTGGGCAGAGATGTGAGTAGCAGTGGTCACGGCCCTACCCTACGAGTTGTAGGTCTTGAGTTGAAACTTAAGCGGGCTTTATTTTATGTCATTTATCTCATCACCACTGCTTTCAAAAACGGTGAAGGAAACCATCGAGACTCGAAGACATGTGACCTCTACCAACCCACAATGGGTCATGTGGTGGATTTCAGCCCGTTCCTCTGCTAGAAAAGAGGCCTTAGTCTCTGCAGTAGGCACATTTTAAGGCTGATTATACTGATAAAGAATAAAGACTGAAGAATATGTTTGTGATCTCTAGAGGATCTGATTGCAAACATAATTTCATTGATAGAGCTACCTTATTATTGAGTATCTTTTATGACCTTCTCATCACTTACAATGCACGTTTGCTGTGGAGTAGGGCTCGAGAGATAAAAACTATTAATTGATATAACACATGAAAATTCTAGAAATACACTAAATGGAATCTGATAAGAAAAATGTAAACAAGTAATTTCAGATCACTTAATATTAACAAATCTGCAAGTTATTATATAGAATAATCAGCCTTGTAATGTCATCAGGCCTCCTCTGTAGGCAAGGGAATGGGCTGTAATCCACCACGCGGGCTCAGTGCGGGTTGGTGAAGGTCACATGTCTTCGAATTTATGGTTCTAGGACATTTTTTTCCTCACGATGTTTTCCTTCACCGTTCGTTTTGAGAGCAGTGGTGATGAAAGAAATAACACAAAGTAATGCACCTGGGTTTGTACCAGCGACCTACAACTTGCAAGTCGGGGCCGTTACCACTCGGCCACCACTACTCTCAAGATATTATAGTTTCATAATTTTTTTTATTGCCTATCTAAACAGTTTAGGCATCATCTCCTCGACATTTCGTTACAGGATTATCAATTTAATTCAACAAAACATATATCTAACTAATATAACATACAGCCTCTACGTTATTATCTGTTTTCCACAACTCATAACAGTTATTTATCTAATTTCCGAGACAGCTAGCTGTCATCAAATCCAAGTTGGAAATTCGTTCTCAAATTCATTATAATGTTCCACAACGTTACATGCCAGCACTTTAATAAACGTTACGAAACGGACAAGCGCGGAAATGGCGAAAAGGAAAAATTACAATAATAAAAATGTTAAACAATTTTGTCCGAAATAAACAGGGCTAAAATTCATCAAGACTTTTTGTAAATGATTTTTAAGGCAGGCACAACAACTGAATGCCTAATGAGCCTCCGCATTGGGTTCTTTGTTTCAGCATATTCATTACCTGCTTCCATCGCCTTTTGCTTACAAAAAAAGTATTCATTGTTTTCCGCCTACCCTCTGGAAAGTAAACAAACAATATCTCTAACAATTTTGGGGTCAAGTGATTTCGTCCGGTGAATATTCAGGAGATAATTAGAAGAGAAAACAAGCTTAATTAGTACAAATCGCGTTGAAGAAATTACTCTCGAGGCATTTCTGTGAAATGTTTTGATGAAATTAAACAGGTGAGTTAATTGGGAAGAAGTATTTTTATGCGTTAAAAAGGGACAATGAATGATTTAATAATCTACCTTTTGTTGGTTTGTTTACCGTTGCTAGTACCTACATTTTTGCCTATTCTTTCCGGTATTATGGACTACCTCATAAAATATATACACCATAAAAAAATATACTTATGAATGACATTGAAGTTTCAATGCATAATTATACATTACATTATTTCAACTCTAAGAATAAATGCCTAAGTCATAAAATAAGAAAGCTACAATAAATTATACATTGGAAGTGAATGTTGTGATCATAAACCATAAAAAGGAACTCGGTAAAAAGATTGCATGTAGTATGAGAATGTTGAGACAAATGTTTGGTGTGACAAATATGAATAAAGTGAGAAAAGAGTATATTACGAATAGAGGATATTTGAAAGTTGCACTAGTTACCGAAAAGTTGAAAGGGAATCGTTTATCTTGATTTGGTCATGTGAAGAGGAGAGGTAAAACGCATGTTACTAAAAAAGTAATGAGTATACATTTTACAGGCAATCTGTATAATGCGATGTTCCATACAATACCTAGGCAATGTATAAAATACCTAAAACGTGTAGGTAATGTATAAAATATTATTTATTTTGTACTTTGCCTAGGTATTCTAAACAATACCGAATGCGCAGCCGGTAATGTGTGTAAAAGACGAGAGCAAGGAAGGAGGTTAAGTTAATTTTAGGCACCCCGACACACACAGGTTAAGTTTGAAGTACTTCTAAGCAAATTACACTATGTTAGGTACTTATAGCCAGAACAATTTTTAATTTTACGTTTAGTTATTAAGTACTCAAGTCCTATTTCTCTCCGCGGGGCTTAAAGTAAGGCTCGTGTTTCAGGGTGGTTATAAAAAAAACCTAACCTAAACTGTTCATGTCGAGGTGCCCTAAAATCACGTCAATTCTTTCCCTGCTCTCGTATTTTACACACATTGATTTTATTTAATTTGCTCATCATTTATAGGTGGGTCGTTTAACATAGACCAAAATCTATTTATTTTACACATTGCCTGTGGACCAGCAGATACTCTATACAATCCCTGAGAACTGCATACATTGTCTAGTTAATGTATGTAATGGACAATAATATTCATAATATATAATGGCCCAGCAGGGCCGCAGCCTACTGGCACCAGGGGTTGACCTCGGAAAGGCAATTTAAACCTGGGGTCTTGGAACGCAAGGAAAAGAAGGAACATAGGTGTGGTGTTAGTAAAAGTCTGACGTGGTGTGCCTAGAGTGGGAGAAGTTATTAAATGATTTCCGAAAAAAAAAACTTGAAAGTGGTAAATTCAGAATCTGAATTGATTTCAGCAATTTTAAAAATAGGTTTTTTATTTTTATTTTAAGATATTAAAAAAAATAGGTTGTTCTTAATTGTGTCGCTAGCGTGTTTGTGTGTGCGTGAGTAGATACTTGCGCTACCAATATAGTGCGTTGAAGCCTCTATTACTTAGGTACTTCGAAAACTTCTTTCAGTATTGCAGCCAATTTTAAAGAAGCAGACGATGACAATGAATTCAATCACACACAACGTTAACTCGAATATTAAACGAAGTGATGTTTGAATGAAACTTCTTAACCGAGTATAAGCCAGTGACTTCGGTTCTAGTAGCTAGGAATCAAGTTGTAAAGTTACACTAAGTTAGTGCTTGGCTTATTGCTGTACCCAACAGATTTAATAGTTCGCAATCGCTATGAATAATGCAGTTTTGATAAGTCTGTTGTTGTAATAGAATTTAATAATGAAGTGGACGTAAACAATGCGGTTATTTAGTGTTCTTGTAGTAAGTAAGTAAGTAGTATAAGTGAAAACAGAAGAATAAATTATAGTGGCCATAACATCACTAAGCCTATGTTTTTTTTTTATTTGATATAAGCCAGTGCTTGACTGCGATCCCACCTGATGGTAAGCGGAGATGCAATCATTGATGGTCAGGCGCACTTGTTTATTAAGAGCTTATTCACTCTAGCCTTGAAGATACCTAAATTATAGTAGGACAGGAAGACCGCGGCAGGCAAATTGTTCCAGTCCTTCGATGTACCCGGTATAAACGACGAAGCGAAACGCTTAGTCCGGATGTCAGACGAGGCAAGAGTTCTATATAAAATATATTATTATAATCATTTAAAATAACTTAAAATGGTTAAATGCTGCAGGTGCAGAAAACCTCAAACGGCGTAAATTTAATAACCTCATCGGAGGTTATATGTTAGAGCCATTTGGGGTTGAAAAACTGGGACCATGGGGTCCGAGCGCTCATCGAGTTGTTCGGGATATCAGCAAATAGCTGGTCGACTCTTCGCGTGACCAGAGGGCTGGGCTTTTCTTCGGTCAACAAATCAGCATTGCTATCCATCGTAGCAATGCTGCCAGTGTTCTGGGCACTTTACCCATTGAGATTGATGTGATTCTAGGCAAGCGTGCTCCATCGTCGGCCACATCATCGCTTACCATCAGGTGAGATAGTAATCAAACGCCTTTTTATAATATAAAAAGCCGGGCAAGTGCGAATCGAACTCGCACACTAAAGGTTCCGTACAAACTTACCTACGAAAATAGTTTAATTCCCGAATTGAGTTACGAAGATTTTTTCGATATGCAAAAATTTTTTTTTTTGACGTAGGTAACTACAAATTTACAGTTTTCAAATTTTTTCCTATACTTGTGCTATGAGACTTTGCTTCATGCCAAATGTAAGGATCTTCAAAACGCCAAAAAACTTAGTCTCTTCTGCCGTGTAGGGGCCGTAACTTCAATTTGGTTTAGTTTATTAAAACAGAATGGAGTGGTGTATCTACTTTAATACGGGGTTAATTTAACCTCGTACTTTATTAGCTAAAAAAGCTAAGGTAATAAGTTTCTTAAACGTTATGGGGTCTAATAAGCCCCTTACGGTCATAATAATAGTTTCCAAACGAGGTCTCACATGCCCCATACCGCAGTCAAAGTATTAAGATTACTGTCCCAGTTTTTCATTTTCAAATATGAGAATTTTTTTCCAGATAAACCTGTAAAAAACTCAACAAGCACTCTAAAAAATGAGCACAACATACAACATAGCTTCAAATTTTCGACTCCATCAAATATCTACCAAAGAGAATTTTCCGATATATAAAGCAACTTGGCGTGAGTTTGTGGACGGCGTAAGTGTTGTCAAGTAAATCCGATCAAATATGGATAGGGAAATTCTAGCGGCAACCAGTTTCCGGCCGCGCGGCCTTTTGCATCGAAAACTGACGCATCGCTGCACCGTGATGAGCAGTCTTTCATATTTTATGCTGTTGAGTGTTTTATGCGAAAAACACGGTTAATAATAAACGGGTTATTACCGAAGCAGTGTTACGTCACACCTGCTTTGTACGAAAGGTTAGGGAGAAATATATTGGGTGGCGAAGTTGTGTGAAAGAGTTACCGTAATCCAGGAATAAACATAAAGGGCAACTGAAGGAACTTAGGTGGATTTTAGTAAGTAAAAGACTGAAACTCTTTCTCGCTTCTCGGTAAGCCAGTGGAGGCAAAACGATCGTAACTTAGCTAGAGGACTGAACGGAATAAATCATTTGATGATATCCCACGTAAAACGAAAGGTCTTCATGATCAACAGAAGCCTTTACGCCCTTTTAACAACGTAACAGGACATACATAGATTGTGTATTGTCGGTATTATCATATCAGATCAGATCCCTTATCGCCAATCATGTAAGTAATCATATACAGCAACCCGAAGACGATATTAGGTCTAATTTGATTGGTACAGATCCTGTAACCAATCATTATGCACAATTCCTCTCCCAACCCTACCTAGTTGACCCGAACCGAATTAATTTCACCTAAAAAAAGGGGTTCCGTATCGACCGTAGCAAAAAATAGGCAAAAAAATCACGTTTGTTGTATGGGAGCCCCACATAAATAGTATAATAATAATATTCCACAACTATCACACAACGCCGTCTAGTCCCAAGCTAAGCAGAGCTTGAATTATGAGTACTAGACAACTGATAAACATACTTATATATTTCAAAATACATAAATATTATAGATAAATTACACCCAGACACAGAACAAATGATCGTGCTCATCACACAAACATTTGTCCTGGGTGGGAATCAAACCCACGATCTCCGGCATAGCAGTCAGGGCCACTAACGACTAGACCAACAGGCCAGTCAAAATCAAATGTTTATTTTATTCTGCTTTTAGTACTTGTTGTTATAGCGGCAACAGAAATACATCATCTGTGAAAATTTCAACTGTCTGTCACGGTTCATGAGATACAGCCTGGTGACAGACAGACGGACAGCGGAGTCTTAGCCATAGATTTTTGCCCTTTGAGTACGGAACCCCAAACAGGCTCTATAAAAAGTAACTGACTGATATTTAAGTGTGTACTAACAAATATAAACTGACACGCTTTTGAATTTTATACGCTATTCACATGTTTTACTAGGGAAACATGACACACGTGACACGTCACGGGCGTGACACAACCAGCGTTCTAGTAGTCATAGAGAAATTATTGTTAAACCAAAAAACAGTGTCAACAGGTTGACGCTGCTTTTGTGTCCAGAGTTATCAATTGCATTTACGAGTAACACTGGAGTTAACAAGCTTTTTTTTTAATGCTACTTTGTTCTATCACACTAATATTAAATAATAGTAATGCCGATTAACGCAGTGGTGGCCGAGTGCTAACAGTCCCGACTTACGAGTTGTAGGTTGCGGGTTCGAACCAAACCAGGCGCATTACTTTTTGTAATTTATTTCAACACTACTGCTCTCAAAACAGTGAAGGAAAACATCGTGAGAAAACCAGCAAGTACCAAAAATTCGAAGGCATGTGACATCCATCAACCCGCACTAGGCCCGCGTGGTGGTATACGGCCCATTCCCTCTCCTAGAGAGAAGACTTGAGTCCCAACAGTGGGAACATTATAAGGCCGACTATGCTATTAATGCCGACGAGTAATGGATAGTTCACCGTCCGGCCGTGCAGTATCCTTCTGGACCGAGCCCGAATCGACAACGCGCGCCTCTAGAGATGTCTGCGAAACCGCAGAGGGCTAGCAGTACCTACTAGGGCTATGGGTTAACTTTTGAAAGGGAAACCTGTGGTCCTAGAACGCAAGGGGCAACTGATGAAACATACGTGTAGTTTTAGTCAATAAAAAGTCTGACACGTGAGTAGCCATTAGATGATGTACAACCTCTAAAAGAACGGTAGTCAACAGGGTATTATTGACAAAATATATACAATAGCTTCTGCCAGCGGCTTTGCCCACGTGAAAATAGGTTTTTCTATACAAACTCTGGCCCCCCTTTGCATCCCCTTATGGGGTGAATTTTGGAAAATCCTCTTTTAGTGCTCGCCTACGTCATAAAAGGAAGCCTTGTGCAGAATTTCATGTTCCTAGTACCAGTAGTTTCGGCTGGGCGTTGATATGTCAGTCAGTCAGTTTCTCTTTTTATAAATATAGATAAATAATTAATAAAATACATACGTACGAGTATATACATTGCAAGTTAAATAATAAAGTTTGAAATAATAATAATAATGAAGTCTATTTGAGTGAGGTCGTGCCTTCACTAGAGACGGGTCATCTAATATTGATGGTATATCGTTATGAGTCACGAGTCGGTTGACTGCTGACCGTAAACCGTGCGTTGTGGTGCTGCGGTGTATGTGCACAGCCAATAAAATGCAGTTGAGTAATTTTATATTTTTGGTAGGATGTTTTTGGTAGGATATTTTTGGTAGCATAGTTTGATGTGGCCCAGGGGTAACGGCCCCGACTCACGAGTTGTAGTTCGCGGCTTCAAACCCAGCCAGCCTCCTTTAAACGGTGAAGGAAAACATCGTGAGGAAACCGGCATGTCCTAGAACCAAATATGCGAAGACATGTGACCTTCACCAACCCGCACTGGGCCCGCCTGGTGGATTACGGCCCATTCCCTCTTCTAGAGAGGAGACCTGCGACCCAGAAGTGGAAACATTAAAAGGCTGATTATTGGGCACGCCACAATTATGGCGGTAAGTCCCCTCTTTGAGGCGTGGTTGGAAAGACCTCACGTCGTCCTCACCTTCCGCATGACGCAGGTTCTCACCGGACACGGTAAGTTCGGGAAGTTCCTGCACCGGATTCGTGCGGAAACGACGCCCGGGTGTCGCCACTGTGTGGACCGCCCGGAGGACACGGTAGAGCACACGGTGGAGGTGTGCCCCGCTTGGGCAGAGCAACGCCGTGTCCTCGTGGGGGCAATCGGCAGCGGCGATCTCTCGCATCGGGCCTTGGTTCAGGCCATGGTCCGGAGCGAGGAGGAGTGGCAGGTGGTCGCCTCCTTCAGCGAAGCAGTAATGCTAGCAAAGGAGGCGGCCGATGGCGTGAGGCAACGGTCCTTACGCTCCAACCGCCGCCGGGATTCCGATCTTAATTTCCGGCCACCGTAGGCGTGGGCTTGCGGACGGCGAGCAATGGGTGGCTCGCCGTCCGATCGTCCGGTAACCGTCCGGACCGAGCCCAAGTCGTCGACGGCGCGTACTGTTCCACGCTCGCCTCAAGGAGATGTCAGCAAATCGTAGGGGCCCAGCAGGGTCGAAGCCTACTGGGGCCAAGGGTAGTGTGAAAACGAAACCCGGAGCCCTAGGATGAAGGCAACGAAGGAACAGGAGTAGGTTTTTAGTCAGTAAAAGTCTGACACTATCTCCCACCCCGCCCAAGGCGGGATTTGTCGTAAGATGATTTTCCCACCCAATAAAAAAAAGGCTGATTATGCTATATAATAACTTGCGGATTTGTTAATATTATGTGATCTGAAATTACTTGTTTACATTGTTCTTGAAACCAGCATGTCCTAGACCAAAAATGCGACACATTATTAATTATTAATTTATTTATCCTCACATCGGAACGCCTTGCAGCAATTACACCAATGGAGCACAATTAGTCCAGAATCTGCTACTTTCCAACATCGTGAGTGCAGTGGAATGGCAATCATCAAAGGAGCGGCGCGGCGGAAGGTCACGTCGCTCGCTTACGCAACATCAGGCCATCGCTCCTCCAGGATTCCACATGTATCAAATCCCATATCGAACGTATTTTGAAATGTCAAAGCTCTTTCGAAGAGTTTTTACAAAGAAAATTGATTTGTGACATTCACCAACTCGCACTGGGCCTGCGGCCGCGTGGTGAATTACGGCCCACTCCCTCTCCTAGAGAGGAGGCCTGAGTACCAGAAGTGGGAACATTAAAAGGTTGATTAAGCTATTAGGCTATGCTAGGATAACTAAATTCTGTTCGAAAACTTAAAGCAATTGGTATCACTTTCCATGAAAATTGTTTAAAGGGCCTATGCGCGTTATCTTTGGCCACTCGTACGCCTTCCTAAGGTCAATGACCTTAGGGTCCTGAGATAAATAAAAAATAATAATAAGTGATTTTTTCTAAAGATTTTCTCATCATAAAATGTAACAAACTTTACCTAACTCGGATTTAGATATGAAAAATGGCAGTTCATAGTTAGAAATTGTGTTAGGCTCGCTAGTAAACGAGGATTACTGATAATGGCCAATTTAAGTGCTAATAAATTTTGTTTACGTACATCTTGAAACATTGGGCCGGGCCTAATTGGTTATTGGGGAGGTCAATCAACCCAAAATGCTAAGAAACGGTACGTAACTACTGTTTTTAGTTAGTAACAAATTGATGGTAACTAAGGATATCTACACAGGTAAATTAAATGGGTATTGGGGAATTGGTTGATAAAATTTATATTTACTGACTTAAATTGGATTATATTAATGAAATTGGAAAAAGATTTAGAAAATATAATTAGAGAAAGAGACATATAATTAAGTTTTCTAAATACAGCATAAGCATTACTCTTATCAAATGCCTTGTATGGTAGTGCTTGAGTACCCGTCGTGCTACGAAAACTGCTACGGCGTAGTAAGCGTAGGCGTTGCTACGACGCGACGGCACATAAAGGAATTATGTAGTTCATGTAATAATTTTATTTTTAAAGTAATGTAAACCGGTAATAACTCATATAATTTTAGAGTACCTACAATCAAGTATATTCTTCTGTATATTTCTGTGATAACATTGTTTTGTAACAATATGGACGGACATGTTCCATATATATGTAGGTAATATTATATTAAATATATGTGTATATTTATTTTACCTATATATATTTGCATCCTTGTTTTCTTAATAATCTATATTTTTTAATGCACCTGCCATGTTATCTCTTCACCACCCCAGGTTGATTGTTTTTCTGTTCACTAGCTTATAGCATTAAGTCCGCCTCTGTAACTTTGTGTTGCGTGAATTTTTAATAAATAAATAAATAAAAACAATTATTCAGAATATAAATTAACATTAAGCTATACGAAGCAGACGATAATGGTGTTTTTAATATCGTGCGGATTTCATAATGCATATGGGATTGCCCCGCATGCAGAAAATTTCATAATGCAAAATAACGCATCCTGCGTGCGTATTCTATGCATTACAATAAATCATCATCATTTTAGCCGAAAGATGTCCACAGCTGGATATAGGCCTCCCCCAAGTGTCACCACAATGAACGGTCCTGTTTGTCTCGCATTCATCGGACTCCCGCAATCGTTATCAGGTCATCGGTCCACCATGTAGAAGGCCTTCCAACGCTTCGTCTTCCGGTACGTGGTTGCCATTCCAAAACCTTTCGGCCCCAACGGCCATCCGTTCTGCGAGCTATGTGTCCTGCCCATTTCCACTTAAGTTTAGCGATGGTTCGTGTTATTTCGGTGACCTTAGTCCTCCTGCGGATGTCCTCATTCCTGATTCGATCACGCAAGGAAACTCCGAGCATAGCCCTTTCCATTGCCTTTGGATGACTTTAAGTCTTCTGATGAGGCCAATTGTAAGCGACCACGTTTCAGAGCCATATGTCATCACTGGCAACACGCACTGGTCATAGAATTTAGTCTTAAGACAATGTGGCTATATTACAATAAAAACTTGTATGAAATGGACATTTTTATTGTATTCGCGTATGGGGCAATCCCGCATGCGTGATCAAAACCGCAAGATATTAAAAACACTCTTAGTAAATTCCTTTTAGTAGCTTACTCTTGTAATAACTTTATAAATCAATTTACAACGTTACCGAGTTAGTCTATAAACTGAATGAAACATTCTACGTAAGGACTCGTATGCAGGTGAGATTTCTAACAGTGATTTACAGTGAAGTTTATAATACACAAACTTATGGAGATGTTTATGTCGACACACAGTTACAAGTTCAGTTCGAGAAGTTTATAGTCCTTATATTAACTGCTTGACTAGTCGCATTAAAGCAAAGTCGATGGGCTCACTTTGAGTATCATTTCACCTGATGGTAAGCGATGATATGGCCGACGATGGAGTAGATGCCTAGAAGTAACCTATTTACACTTGACTTAAAGAGCTTTAGGTTGTAGCTGTCAGGAAACACAGACTCTGGCAGGGACGCTAGCTGTACGCACAATGAATGTAGTCCCAGAACTTTTTTTACGTACGGGTGGGATATGTATCATGTACCGATGGCGCAACGCCGTACGTCTAATGGTCCGATGATGCCAGAAGCTAGGGTGGCTGGAAATCGGGATTAGGATCCCGGCGTCTAGGCTGAGGGCAGTTCCCTAGCACGTGCGCTCGCCTTCTGTGCTAGCATTACTGCTTCGCAGAAGGAGCCCACCGTTTACCACTCCTCCTCGCTCCGGACCGTAGCCTGTACCAAGGCCCGGCGTGAGAAATCGCCCCCACGAGGGCCCGGCTATGCTCTGGCCAGGCGGGTCTCACCTCTACCGTATGCTCGTGTCCTGACACCTAAGCGTTTCTTCCAAATTTACTATGTCCGGTGAGGACCTGCTTGCAACTGCTCCTCAAAAAGAGGGCTTACCATTTTAATTATGGCGTACCCAGCACTGGGTTTCAATAGTTGCAGTCGCGATTCCACCAGCTCTGGGGTTAAGCGGGACGGCGTGTCAGAGTTTTACTGACTAAAACCATGTAAATGTTAGTTAATGATTTCCCAGCACAAAAAAAAGCTGTTCTATCTCATCTAGGCCAATATCGGAAGTCGCAGCGCTATTCACATGATAGCGACAAGAAATTTTTCTTGTCGCTATAACAGAGATATTTGTAATTACAAAACATGATTGAAAAGAGTGTCCATGGAGTTTCTTGCACATTCTTCTCCATAGAGATCGACGCTTTGGAATGTGCAATTAGCATCATTTTTTTATGACTGACTGACTTTTTGACATTTCAAAAGTGCCTTTGAATGGTTTATTTTAAATAAAATGCTTTGACTTTGATTCTTTGCCAGCGTAGCCGCAGGCTTGTGGAAGACGAGCAATGGTTAGCTCGCCGTCCAGTGAGTACCAAGCCAACGAATTCTCCCACTCGGAAGTGAGAGGATTTGTTTGATGATTTTCCTCGTAAAATAAGGAACTTTGGTGCAAGACCTCGCCTAAACTGTGGATCTAAATGAATCCATACTTCAAATAACCATACAAACTCACACAGGCATAGAGATAATGTGTTTTAACTTGTTCAGCGGCGTAATATAAATTTACGACTTATTACTTTTGGGAATTGAACAGTGTCACATGAATGGGCTGATATCAGCTATACCGTGTTCCGTTATTGATACGTATATTCGCGGCAAACTGGGCAATGGGAAATTTTTCAAATATGTTACTGCTATAGGCATGTTAGTTTTTTTTAGCTTAATTTTCTTGAGCGTTTTAGACGAATATATGAATTTTTTTTAATACAAATATTACCATAGAAGCCTTTTGATTGATCAAGAAATTGCAGCTTGAAAATAATTATTTTATATTTATACACACCCGGATAAAACACACAGCTTCACTTACACTTCACACCTACTCACCTTCTATAACTGTTTTTAATATTATTCTCTTCCATGTATTATTATTCTCACTGAACTGCTTTTTTATTTTATTGTATGTATTTTATTGTCTTCATCTATTTTAAATTGTTACGTAGCGCTTGCAAGCCACATAATTATTATGAACTTGGTGAAAGGGTTGGGTCACCAAGATACAGGCTACGCCTAGTTTGGAACCCATTGCTATTTTTTATATGGTCATTGATGTTTTAATGTGTCATATTAATGCAACTATTGTAAAAATAACTGTGTTTGTTTAATAAATTATTATTATTATTAATTATTATTATAAAAATATACTAGCTGCGACCCGCGTCTCTGTTCCCGTCAACGTTAACAGTTTTAAATTTTCCAACAGATTTCACTATTATTTTTTCGTTTATACCACGCCTGTATTAGACAGAACAAAACAAAAACAAAATTATTCAAATCGGTAAAGCCGTTTTGGAGTTTTAGCGAGACTAACGAATAGCAATAGATTTTTATATAGATAGCTCTATATAGATTTATATTTCAAGGCTTTAGTTTTACTCTGTTTTAGTTAGCGAAATTAATTATAATCTGTAAGTTTTGACAAAATATTCCAGTTAATTTATTCTTCATTAATCTTTATTATTAGTTTGACCTTCTAGACTTTTAATTTTATTTTGACTTATAGCAGTATTATATATATATTTTATTTTTGACTGGCCTGTTGATCTAGTGGTTACTGGACCTAACTGCTATGTCGGAGGTCGTGGGTTCGATTCCCACCCAGGACAAATGTTTGTGTGATGAGCACGATCAGTTGTTCTGTATCTGCGTGTAATTTATCTATAATATGTTTGTATTTAGAAATATATAAGTATGTTTATCAGTTGTCTAGTACTCATAACACAAGCTCTGCTTAGCTTGGGACTAGACGGCGTTGTGTGATAGTTGTGGAATATTATTATAGTCACCTAATGATTACATAACAATGTCAAATAATAATAAATGTCAAACTAATAAAAGAAAAACAAATAAATCGAAGTCTTTTTTCTTTTTAATTTGTGATTTACAAATTAAAATAATAAAAAAAAAAATCCTTTTAAAAGTCACAATAATTTTCAGTCCAATAATAATATTAATATTCGCGTCAAAGTTAAATTAAATTAAATCATAAATTCGTCAAAAGAATAAAAAGCTTGCTCGATAAGCCATTTTTTATCTTATGTCATCATAAAGAAACTATCTGATTTATTAGTAAGACGTACTTGTATGTATCTTATTCTTTGATACTATGATTGACTAGCATTTTATGGTGAAACAAACGGTTTTCAATCATATTTGACAGACTGTTTAAACAATTTCCTCCTCGAAGTTAAGCTTTGAGAAGGATAAGTAATATTTAAACGTAACCGAGCAATATTCAGAAGCAGGCAATGCTGTGGGCAGTGCGCGTTTCCTTTGTTATAATTTTAGATTTGGTTGAGTGACGTAAATGGAGCCTTTTTGGCTTCCCTGAAGTCTTTTTTTAACTTGTTATTTTAATCTTTAACCAGTGCAAGTCACTAATAATCTTTTTCTTTCTTTATTTCGTAAATAACTTTTCTTATACAACAGTTTTGTAACCTTTAGCTTTTACATTTCTCTTCAATCCTTTAAGTTTTTTTGATGTGGCTTCCCGTTACTCCATTCATTCAATAACATGATATTAATAAGAATTTTATGTAATAAACAAACTGGGTGGAAACCAGGATCGATATTTGTGAACATAGGTAGTCCTGAAACAGTTTGTGAGGTCTGTGAGTTGTTATAATATTCAGTGTGTACGCGGGAATGTTATGACATACCTTAAATTATATTTTGACTGGCCTGTTGGTCTAGTGGTTAGTGGCCCTGACTGCTATGCCGGAGGTCGTGGGTTCGATTCCCACCCAGGACAAATGTTTGTATGATGACCACGATCATTTGTTCTGTGTCTGGGTGTAATTTATCTTTATATGTATGTATTCAGAAATATATAAGTATGTTTATCAGTTGTCTAGTACCCATAAAACAAGCTCTGCTTAGCTTGGGACTAGCCAGCGTTGTGTAATAGTTGTGGAATATATTATTATATTATATGCCTTTTTTACCATCGGACAACCCGATATACGGCGAGTGTCCATCCATAACCCTTACATTGTTAATACCTCTACGGTCCGGACTAAGCGTTTCGCCTTGTTGTTTAAACCGCGTACATCGAAGGACTGGAACAACTGGAGTTGCTTCACCATCAACTATTGCATCACTGCTTACCATCAGGTAGGATCGCTGTCAAGCACTAGTTTCTATCAATTTTAATAATAAAAAATATTTGGTAGTATTGTTAGTTCTTTATTATGGCAAGTAATTATTGAATACCGCTGGCAGAAGCTAGTGAAACATCCCTTCAGCAGTTTAAACGTGAAAGAGTAACAAACATACAAATATACACACACTCTCTCACTCGGCGGCGGCGATCTCTCGCGCCGGGCCTTGGTACAGGCCATGGTCCGGAGCGAGGAGGAGTGGCAGGCGGTCGCCTCCTTCTGCGAAGCAGTAATGCTAGCAAAGGAGGCGGCCGCTCGCGTGAGGCAACGGTCCTCACGCCCCAACTGCCGCCGGGATTCCAATCCCGATTTCCGGCCACCGTAGGCGCGGGCTTGCGAATGACGAGCAATGGGTGGCTCGCCGTCCGACCGTCCGGTAACTGTCCGGACCGTGCCCAAATCGTCGATGGCGCATACTGTTCCACGCGCGCCTCAGGGAGATGTCAGCAAATCGTAGGGGCCTACTGGGGCCACGAGTAGTATGAAAGCGAAACCCGGAGCCCTGAGACGAAGGCAAAGAAGGAACAGGAGTGGGTTTTTAGTTGGTAAAAGTCTCACACTATCTCCCGCTCTGCCCAAGAGCGAGATTTGTCATAAGAGAATTTTCTCACCCAATAAAAAAAACATACGCTCTCACAAACTATCACCTTTATATTTTTTTATGTTGATAATAATTACTATTCTGCATATTATGCTTTGTAAACGTATTAGTATACTTATAAAAAATAATATGCCAAGATTACGCTCCGTTCTATTTTATTAAAGTAGGCAAAATACATAGAAAATTATGTATTAATAATAACATAACATAACATAATCAGCCTTACAAAGGTCCCACCTGGACCTGGTACTCATGTTTCTCTCTAGGATATGAATAAAGGCACAAATATTCCAGAAATGAAACAGAAATGCCTTCAGTTTAACTCTCAGAAGCCTAAAATATTAATTTTCAATGATCCACTTAAGTTAAGGGGCCGTCGCAATGTTAATAATTATATGCAAATAAATTCACGTATGACTGGGAGATGGGTACCTACGTCAAAACTGAGATGTGGGATGTCTTTGCTTTCGTATTAGTAAGCTACAAAATGGATTAAGTCCCCTCATGGGAGGGGATTTGTTAATAAGAAATTAGGATGTGTCTGTACCTACTGCTTAATTATTTTTTGGTTTGGAATTTATTTAGACAGAGTGGTAGATAGGATAAAATATAAAACGTAGATTTAAAATGAGAAAAAAAATTGTTAACCCAAATTACCATACACTTTTGTAATGGACATCTTTTACTGTTTCATTTGATATCTTAATTTACCTCAAAGATACGTCAGTTAAACCGCAGGGCCAAAGCTTATTAGGGCCATAGGTTGGCCTCGGAAAGGGAAGCCCGGAGTTCTGGAACGCAAGGCTAAGAAGGAAGGGCTTTAGTCAGTAAATTACTTTTGGCCGAACTTTAATTCATCGTGGCTTATTTTAAATAATAATTCTAATCAATGAAAAGGTACCTAGTTGGTACTATGGTCGTAAGTGTCTCTATTGTTGAGCATGAGATTATGTTTGATTCCTGGGTTAGAAGATCGTATTTTTTTTTTGTTGTTTTTGATCTCTCATTGCTCTCATCCTTAGCAATGAGAGAATGAAAAGAACTTTTAGACTAAAGTTCTTTGGGTGCTCTCTTTTTTTGAGATTGTAAATCGAAAAATAAAATTTAATAAAACTCACCAGTCTTAACACTTCTTTTTTAATTGATATAAACTAGTGCGCCACTGTGATTCTACCTGGTGGTAAGCAGCGATGCAATCGTTGATGCTGAGGCGCACTAGTTTATTTTGAGCCTATTCACTCTAGCCTTGAAGTACACCTAAATTATAATCGGACAGAAAGACCGCAGCAGGCAAATCATTTTAGTCGAAAACGCTTAGTCCGGACCGAAAAGGTTTCGACAACACAATAATAATAATTTATTTCAGAAAAATACACATAGAAAATTCAATTGATAAAAAAAAATTGCCAAATAATAATTCGTAAATACAGAAAAGGAGTTTCGTTGGTACCTGTACTAATGTAAAACCTCACAGGCACCAGCATCTTTCATAATTAAGGTTAAATTTAGCTTTAAAACAGTCCAAAAACGATTTACATAATAACATTTTAGTAAAAATTTAAGATACAAAGAATAAATATAAATATGAAGTAATTTAAAAAATCATTTAATACTAGTATTGAATAATTAATATTTTCAATAATATTTTTTTTATATGTAGGGGTAGATGCCGTACCTACGTCGAGTTGTCCAAGAATTACATTCTCTAAAATGCATTCTGAAAATTACGGAAAGGCTGACTACCCTACGTCTATACCCCAGGCTTTGTAGATTGGACTTAACCAAATCAGGACTTTCATACAAGAATCCAGCCCTGGCTGGCATCGTTCTTAGCGGTCCCCGTCACCTATGCTGGCAGGCTCGACCCGTACGCCTGTTATTACTTAGCCACAAGGTCCTCAATTCCATCCAGACAATACCCAAATAATTTCATTGTTTAAAACAGTTACTTACATTTCGCTAACTAATCTAACTAACGACTTCAGAATATAATGAGCTGAGCGTATATTCAAAGTTTGTTCTCATTTATAGTTGAGTCGGATCGTGGTAGGTTGTATGACGTGGCAGAATTATTTTAGAGACTGGACATAGGGAACAAAGGATCATGTTTTGTATTTATTTTGTGAAATTTGAAATACATACAGTGTTAATAAATTGTTTCGTGTAATGTAACATAGTTTACTATTTATTACTATTTAGTTGATGGCGCCAGGCTTCATGAGACGACTTATTTTCACCCAAAGGGCAATGGAGAGTGCCCGGAGTTTCCATGCGTGATTGAATCAGGAATGTAAATATCCGTAGAAGGCTACCGATATAGCCCGAACTATCGCCAAACTGAAGTGGCAGTGGGTTAGGCACATTGCTCAAAGAACAGGTGGTCGATGGGACCGAAAGAAAGAAAGAAAAGATGTTTATTTGGCTTACTTGTTTGTTTATTAGAAACAAGTATTAAAAACTTAAATTAAACACAAAAAATAACAAAAACAATGTGTCTCACGACTACGCCAAATTGGTCCAGTTCAGTATAATGCCAGAAAACTAGAATGGTTATAGATTGGCGACTGCGTACCGTAAGACGCAGCGTTGGAAGGCCAACCGTAAGGTGGAACAATGACCTGGCTCACTAAAAATAATGGTGAATAGTGATTATCAAACACATGTCTTTTCTACAAAGTATAAATAAGTCTGTCAATCCATTTGTCTGGTCTTTATCTCTATCTATTCCTCCTAAACCACACAACGAAGTCGAGTCTAGATTCAATTTTCTTAATTATGTTAGTAACTGTATCAATTTTTATAGTGTTTAGTAGAACTAAAACGTTGCACAGATAGACACAAAACGTCTTTATTTAATTCAATTGATAGATAATAAAAAGAAATAAATGTAAAATCTAACTGAAACACAGAAATAAATCAACTACAAGGAGCTTAACTTCACTAGTTTCCCCTAAACGACGTTAACTAAGACCCACTCTCAAGCAGATATATCAGAATGCATTCAAATGAGATATTCAAAACGTTAGGACCGTACAGCATGAAACTAACCTCTCGTCCGGCAAACTGACCTGACCTTAACTTGATTATCTGAAGAACTCAACGATATGAGTTGCTGGATGCGACAAGACAAAGGAAAATGTGTGGTCTTTTCTTTGAACTGTCGGCAAGTCGTGGTAGTATGTTTTGTTATATACATTATGTTTGTTATATTTTGTTACAAATTAATTTTTCGCGCCTTTGCTTCCCAGAAGCCGTGATTTTCATGAGATAATAGTGGTATATGATAGTTAGCAATAATTGTTTTTAACAGTACAATAATTTTACAACAATACTTTCAGATGTTATACCGTACAAACAATCAATTATATCTAAAAAAAGACAATATAGTTAAAATATTTGAATCAATTCAAAATATTTTATTTCGTCGCAATCTAGTGCACGGTTTCTATCTATCACAATCCTATATGCAAAAAACACCACATACTAAATATTTAATTATTTTGGGTATGAGAGGACAATGTAGAACAGTCAACATATTTATCAATTATGTAAAATAAAAACGTAATAAAAAATGGATCGATGATCTACTGATGGTTCACTGTATCAAAAACGTAAAACCTCATGTATTACATACGAACACCTATTTCTTTTATTATATCGATGTATCATTTGTCTCCCTCTAGTCTAAGCTGTGTAGCTCATCCAATTTGGACCGACTTCCATTGCCATATCCAGCGCAACTAAACATCTTTGTCGAAGCAAAGACATCGTATGTCGCTACACACTCATTCAATAATCTGATTCAATTCCGAGTGGAGGCAGAGTTTCATGGTTACCAGCGTCTTATTTAATATTCCTCTCTTGTGTTCGCTCGTCTGCGAACTACTATTTTAGGTAAATAATAGATACACTCTATAGTTGCTTCGTTTTAGCACGGCAAAAGCGGTTATTAGTCTTAGAAAAAAGCATTTGCGAATTTATTAAAAAAGTATATTCGTAGATACATAATTTATCAATCAAACGAATTGATATTCTTTTTTTACAATAAGTTTAAAGTAAAGTTTCTTTTTTGGAATTTACTGTAATCTTTATGGTTCTCTGTGGATTAAAAGTAAAATATTTTGGGTTGAAATAAAGTATGCATTCCAAAAACTCGTTTTATTCGCCAATTTGTATGACCTCTTTTAATGAATCTGAATAAACAATTTTGCATCGTTGTCCGTTAGCGTCACATCTTGAGATCAGTGTGATATACACACTGATCTCAAACGAAGAATTTTTTTTCATTAAAATAATTTCAATAAATGTAGTTAGGTCAACAACCGCAATTGTCATGCTACAACGAAACAACTATAAGTGCCTACGTAAAACATTCACTTGAGATTATTTACTTTTCCATCAATATTGGTTTACTACTAATATAATGTTACACGTGGCTAGATACCAATAAAGTGTTTTCTATAAGAGAAAAAATATTTCTTAAGAGAAAACTTAATTCGTGTCGATGTTTCCAAGAATCTATACAGACCGAAATTCGATAAACATTCGTCAGGATAGACTAAACTAAAATGTCTTACTGTGGTGTCGAGGGTGACATGTCAAGTTAGCAATCTCGATGATTGCTAGCTAATATACCTACAGGCGAAGGCCTATCAAAGGTGTTTGTTGTCAAAGGCCAAGCAATTTTACTCAGAATCAAAAGCCTTAGACCAGTCTACAAATCGATACAGGTATTAATTTGCGTACTGCAAGGGCTCAAGACATGACAAACATCCTTAGGCGGCCGGTCTGTAGTTTTGTTAGGTCAAGCTGAAGGTTTTTGGTCATATAAGCTATTTTATTGATGGGTTACGTGATCATTCGAAAGAGTTATCGCGGCCCTAGAACAAAAAGGACAACTGAAGGAACAGTGGGTTATAGACAGTAAAAGTCTGACACTTCCCTCTCGTGAGAAGAGGGGGAGAAATTATTTGCTGAGTTCCCACCCATTATCCGTATACGGCCGTTTATGTTGCAAAAAAAGTGTATTTCCCGTTAACCTAGCATCCTGAAATTTGGCATGAAGCAAGGACACATAGTACAAAAATCAGAAAACTGCATTTTTGTAATTACGTCACAAAGAAAAACTTTTATGATTCGGGAAAATCTTTGTAAGTCAGGTAAGTTTGTACGGAACACTCAGTGCGCGAGTCCGACACGCACTTGCCGGTTTTTTTTTGTTACCATGCCAGTTTTTTGAACAGATAAAAGAAGTGTCTTACCCCAGATAGTGGCGTGTAATATTTACCTGTTCATTATCATTTCCCGAGCCTTTTTCCAACTAACTTGGGGTTAGCTTCTTGTCTAACCTGATGTGGATGCGGCTGAGTACCCTTGTTTTACATAGAGCGACTGCCTCCCAGACCTCCACAACCCAGTTACTGGGCACCACGTTACTCTTTGCGGGAGATAGTGTCAGACTTTTACTGGCTTAAAAACCCACTCCTGTTCCTTCGTTACCTTCTTCCCAGGGCCCCGGGTTTCGCTTTCACACTACCCATGGCCCCAATAGGCTTCGACCCTACTGGGCCCCTATGATTTGCTGACATCTCCCTAAGGCGCGCGTGGAATAATACGCGCTGTCGACGACTTGGGCTTGGTCCGGACGGTTACCGGACGGTCGGACGGCGGGCTACCCATTGACTGATGGTTAGATTTTCTGGCGTCTGACAACCGGCCGGCCAGTCTGCTTCATATGTTTTCTAAAAAAAGTACAAATGAATTGAAAATTTCACAAGATTGCATGTTTCGCAGATCATTATCATCACCATTTTAGCCGAAAGACGTCCACTGTTGGACATATGTCGTCCCTAAGCGTTGCCATAATAATTGTTCCTGCGTCTCGCATCCATCGAATTCTCGCGACCCTCACAAAGTTATGGTCCACCTTGTGGGAGCCCTTCCAACGCTCTCTATCTTCCAATAGGTAGATATTTCACAGATATATTATTTAAATATCAAATGTTTTCTTTCGTAGAAAATAATAAATAAAATACGGTCTGTTAGTTAGCAGAGTGCAGCAAATGAGCACGTTTCCACTGCCTGCTGTTTGCCGCTAATGGTCTGCGAGGACGTGACGAGGCGCCGACGTAATAGTGGGTGGGAATCTTTTAAAAGTGTGAAAATATTTGTATTTTGGTTCAGGATCGTTTAGTTTATTTAATGGCATGTTTTTTATATATATATATTTTGTGTTTTGATTGTAAATTGATAAAAAAGTCTCTTTATCATTTTCTTTTTCCCTTTTCTTTGTTTCTAATACGGGAAGCCAATTGATGATGGCATAATTAAATGGGGTCCATTCTTGTGTCCCCTATTTACCTCTCATCCACTCCTAATTTTAATTTGGGTACCTAGTACTAAACTACGATGGTGACATCGAATATATTTTATACTATAATGTAATAATGTTGTAGGGCCGGTCCTTAGTGGATTTTCCGACATTTTCCGACATTTAACCCCAAAGGGTTAACACACGTAAATATGTACTCATGTTTAAACCGAGGCGGTCTATCGTACACAATTGTATTAGGTATCTTACCTACATTACGATAAACGTGAATTTTGTTTAAGATATTTTTTTTCATACATCACCGATCAAAAATATATCTAGCACCTCTTGTGAATATAATATTGTGTTTCTTGAATGAATGAAATGAATAAGAAAATAGCATGGAGGAAATAAACGCAATAATTTTGTGTTTGTCGTATTTGGAATACGAACACTTCAGTTTAATTTGACATAAGATTTATTTCTGCCGCCATTGACATATTTTCTTGATTAAATAAATATAATAAATTTTCTATGATTTTTTTATAACCAGCTTTTATAGTGTTGTACTAACAGTGGTTCCGGCATGTCCAAGAACCATACATTTGAATACTTGTGACATCCACCAACCCGCACTGAGGCCGCGTGGTGGATTACGGCCCTTTCCCTCTCCTAGAGTGGAGGCCTTTGTACTAACAGGGGAATATTATAAAGCTGATTATGTGATGTCATGTATACAGTACACGGCTATGTAAAGAGTTTAATTCCTGATAGGAGTCTCGAAGATTTTTTAAAAAATGCCGAAATAACCTGACGTAACAACAAATTTTCTGTTTTCAGATTTATTCCTATATTTGTATTATAAGACCTTGCTTTATACAAAATGTCATCAGGAAGTACCCTATGAATTTTGATTTCCTTGAGTGTCAAAATACAAGTTTTTTGCGAGACAAACGGCCATACCTTTTTTTTCCGTTAACTTAGAAGTTTGATTTTTTCACAGCTTCAAGGGACCGCAGACTTAATTATATCATTTTAATTTCAACTTGATACGTCCACGCGTTCCCGAGGTAAAGGGTCTTGACAGGCAGACAGACAGACAGACGGACGAACAACAAAGTGATCCTTTTTTGGCTCCGTTTTTTCTTTTTGAGATACGGAACCTTAAAAAGGGTAATTTCATACTTTAACCTTATTATAAACAATAATAATAATTATCAAAAGTAAGAACAGATTTTGTACAATTTTCTCTCGTCAGCTTTACAAGTACCCTAAGCTTTCAAAGACGTCATTTATTTTAGTTCATACGACGTTTGATAATATTCCACAAAATATTCCACAACAATCACACAACGCCGTCTAGTCTTAATCTAAGCAGAGCGTGTGTTATGAGTACTAAACAACTGATAAACATACTTATATATTTCTAAATACATACGTATTATCGATAAATTAAACCCAAACACAGAACGAATGATCGTGCTCATCACACAAACATTTGTTACTTTTTGTAATTTATTTCATCACCACTGCTCTCAAAACGGTGAAGGAAAACATCATGAGGAAACCGGAATGTCCTAGAACCAAAATTTCGAAGACATGTGACATTCACCAACCGGCACTGGGCCTGCGTGGTGGATTACGGCTCATTCCCTCTCCTAGAGAGAGGAGGCCTGAGTCCCAGGAGAGAGAAGGATTATGCTTATGCTATGCTAAATAAATAAACAATAAAGAAGAAAACACACAAGTATCCTTGCCAATGAAGATACACTTTCGGATAGTAAAACTGACTTATTAACAATTCAAAAGTACTAAATCGTACCTAATAAATCGTGACTTCTACCATAAAACACCTGAACTACTAACATCCATTGATACGTGTTAACAGTCACATAAATCAAAAATTATCTGGCATATGAGTTCATAAAATAGACTGGCTCTGTATCTTTATTCTACATTTCTAGCGTACCTCCGACAAACGTTAGGTAAGTCATAATAAATTGTCTGTTTACCATTATATGGCAGATACGCTGCTACGTTACCTACGAACTAACAGATTGTGTTATTATACCTATTTATTCGGCTTTTGCAGGTGAAGAAAACATATTTTGAGTGTTCCTGGAAAAAAATGGTCAGTTCGCTTTACGAAATGTGGAATAATGTTTCTTAAAATGTGTCTGATTTACGAAAGCACAATAACATTGCTAAAGCAAGTTGAAATTTTAACTCAACATTACTTTTAAATCATCAGTTAGAGCTCGTTTGAGTTTTCGTGACCCTAGAAAGCAAGGCATAACTGAAGGAACACAGGCGGGTTTTAGTCAGTAAAATTTTGTGATTTCCACTCAGCGGGGAAGAAGTTATTTGATCATTTCCCAGCTCAAAAAATTTTATACGAAATCTGAGTGCCTAGTGCGTGTTAACGCAATTGACGTTTATGATGTTCGGCGCTCCAATTGGCCCTATCCAAGCTCTTAACCAATCAGAGAGCCAAACACGGGTTTCGATCGCGTTAACGTAAACACGTACTCAGCGCACAGAAGACTACTTACATACATTATAATAGATTTTTTTTTCTGTGGAAAAATCATCTTATGACACTTTTACTGACTAAACACTCCTGTTCCTTCGTCGCCTTTCGTACCGGGGCCGAGACTTCCTTTCAGAATCAGACCCTTGGCCACAGTAGGCTTCGACCCTGATGGGCCCCTACAGCTCCTTGAGGGCTTGGTTACCGGACAGTCGAACGACGAGCCACCCAATGCTCGCCGTCCGCAAGCCCACGCCTACGGTGGCCGGAAATGGGGATCGTGATCTCGGCGGCTGGGGCGTGAGGGCCGCGCCCTCGCGCGTGTGACCGCCTCCTTTGCTAGCATTACTGCTTCACAGAAGGAGGCGACCGCCTGCCACTCCTCGCTTGCCTCGAAGTAATACATTATGATAGATAGCCCACATTTTTCGGCACGAAGTGTTTCTGCATATTATATTAAATTAAAGGTCTGCTCACGAGGACCAAGGGTTTAAAAAAAGAAAAAGTCTCCTCATTTCACGAGATGGACGTTAGGGGATGACATGTGATAATGAAAATTATATGAAAAGGTACGAAAGGTCCAGTCCAGCCCTTTGTTTCCTAACAACATGCCATTCTTTATAATCGCGTCAAATCCTTTCCGAGGTATTAATTTAATGAATTTTACTTGTCATAAAATTAGCCAGTTTTGAGTTAAGGGTTGGGACATTAACTTGGCTGAATGAGCGTGTAAGAGGGTCATAATGGTTAATAAACGTGATTATATAGTGTTTCTGCAACCGGCGGAAATTTTGTGACTTGCATTTTAATGGTTGGCGAGTTACTTGATACTTAATGTTTTTATTCGTGGGATGAAATTGTTAAGTATCTTTAATTTTGTAGTGTTGTTCTTGACTGGGATGGGTTGATTAAAGTATAAGAATGTTTTATTAATAAGAAATAGTAAATTTTACATACTAGTATAATCACTTGTTGCAGGTTTTTTTTTTTAGGCGACAGTAACCGTTTATGAAGTAGCCTTGGGTTTCCAAACAAAATATGGTAAAATATAAATATTTCGGCGCAAGGATACCGATCATCATTGAAGCTCTGTCCAGGGACTCTGTTTTGTGGGCAATGGCTGGGTATCGACCAATAAACAAACCATTCCAGATCATACAACTGATTTATTATGATACAAGCTTTAGGTATTCACTTAACACAACGAGCAGTGAAACAGTCTCCGACAGTCGATGTTGTTGGCACGGCTGCCGATACAGGAAAGAGCACCGCACCTCTGCGGTCGGCACTTTTATCTGCTCGGTTCGTGCCAACGTCACTGCGGATTCTGTCAAAGTGACATGTGTCACTTTTCACTTAACTCGTTCATTCGTTCTTAAGCTTCCGTACTATTGACTTCTCCGACAAATATATCTTTTTTCATTCTTGCACTTATTTTGATTTTTAATAATTAACTACCACACACGTACCAGTGTTGTCTCTTTTACCCAAAGGTTGACTGGTAGAGAATGCCTTGTTGCATTAAGTCCGCCTATGTACCTCTACTGTGCATCATCATCATCTTCCTGCCCTTGTCCCATCTTATTTGGGGTCGGCGCAACACGTTTTTTTCTTCCATTCTATCCTGTCAAAGTTTAAATAAATAAATTAACTTTAATCCATAATTTGATCTAAAATGTTCTGCTATCATTTGTACCTTTATATATAAAAGGAGAAACTGACTGGCTGACATATCAACGCACAGCCGAAACTACTTGGATTAGGAACATGAAATTTTGCAAAAAGCTTTCTTACGACGTGAGCGAACATCAAGAGAAGATTTTCTAAAATGTACTCCTTTAAAGAATGAAACGGGTATCTAAAGTTTGTATAGAAAAACCTACTTTCATGCTAGCGAAGCCGCTGGTACAAGCTAGTCTACACATAGTTTTTTTTTAATATTATAAAGAGGTAAAGTTTGTTTTTATATTATTATTATTAATCTCTGAAAGTACTGGTCTGATTGCAAAATTTTTTTCACCAATAGAAAGCTACTTTATTCCTGAGTGACATAGGCTATATTTCATGTACGTTGGCGAAGCTGCGGGCAAAGGCTAGTTACCTAAAAGGAGAAAGTGACCGACTGACATATCAGCCCACAGCCGAAACTACTGGGGCTATGAGCGTGAAATTTTGTACAAAGCTTACTTTAATAAAGTGAGCACTAAGAAAAGATTTCAGGATTCACCTCCTAAAGTTATGACATGGGGGTCCAAAGTTGATATAGAGAAACCTAGTAGAAGAAGCTAGTTCCGTTACAAAATCTCACGCCACCTGCTATTAAAATTCCTGTCAAAAATGCTTACATCACTTAAAAAATAACCAACATTTACAAACGTGAGGGCAACCCAGAAAATTCCATTTACACAAGGCAAAGTGCTCCGACGCGCAACGTCAAGATGCATCGTTGAAAATTATGCATCGCTAGTACATACCAAAATATTGTGAGTAACAAATAGCTGAGTCTGTGCCTGCCGGCGCAGAGCGGCTACAGAATTTCTCAGATTATTTTGTATAACGTATTCTTAACATAAATAATGTTTTACTGGATATCTAAACTCTCTCGATTCTGCTTCAAAAGTTTAAGGGGGCTGTGTTCCTTGATCTGGTTTTTTTTAACACAAAAATTACATAAAGGGGGCCACGGGTAGTGTGAAAGCGGAACCCGGGGCGATGGAATGAAGGCAACAAAGGAACAGGAGTGGGTTTTTAGTCAGTAAAAGTCTGACACTATCTCCCGCTCCGCCCAAGAGCGGGGATGTCATTAGGATGATTTTCCCACCCAATAAAAAAAAGAAAAGAAAAAAAAACCCCTGGGATGAAGGCAAAGAATAAACAGGAATGGGTTTAAAAGTCGGTAAAAGTCTGACACTATCTCCTGCTCCGCCCAAGAGCGGGATTTGTCATAAGATGATTTTCCCACTCATAAAAAAAAACATACTACTTTCACCAAGTGTGTTTATTATATTAATATATAAATTCTTCTTACGTGTGTTTGTCACCTAACTCGTCCTAAACGAATTCGGATGAAATTTTGCATATTCGACTTGGCCTCTGGATGGTTTGAAAATACAATTGAAACCCGTATGTGGGGCTGCAATTGAATACTCATTTTTTTCTGACCAAAAGCCAGCAACAGGCAGGATATCGTCTGCTAGACCCACTGGTATGGTATAAAACACAAAACATGTCTCTAACTATGTCCAATGCGAAGATGGTTTTAGAACATTAACACAATGCATTAAAAAAATGAAAGTTCTTTTTTTTTTCTAACAAATAATTATACTGTTTTACTTTTTTAGTGTATTAGTGTGTATTAGTGCTGGGTATTCGCTAGTAAAAAAAATATGTAATTTAACTCCTTTGTACATAAACTTTCCATAACCTCGTTCTAAAAAAACAGGTTATTTAAATATCCAGACCAAGAGTTAAAAAATAAAATTGGATTTATTTAGAGGCGATAGAATAGAGCCATAAAATGGCCGACACTTTGGAACGCAAATAATGTCCATACCACAACGCTTGAACCCAATCAGATGATGTATGGTCGTCGGCATTTCTAGACTGATATAGCCCTTATGAGGTAAATATAATTAATGGTTATAAAATATGTATACAGACACGAGCAATAAGAAACATACATTATTATATTTTCTGTTTATTTTAATTTCTGCTATTCAAGAAATACGGCAAATAGTTCCTAAATACCTAACCATACAATAGATAATTCAGAACCAATTGCCGTACATTTATTTCTAAGGTAGATTGAAAATGTGACAATGTATTTATATTATTGCTCGTGACTGTACCTACATAGCAAATAGCATACCTAGATGTAGCCATATTCCAATAAAATTTACGTCTTTTTTTTCTATTATTATTTGTGAATTGTATGTTTGTTACTTTTTCACGCACAAACAGCTGAATGAATTTAGATGATAATTTTTCACACAGTTAGGCCACGTCTTAAGGTGTGTCCAGACCTGATGAATGCGCCGCTCGCGAGACGTTCGCGAGCTGCTTGCGAACTACGCGCGTGAATTTCACGTTTATACGAAGCCCCAGCGCCGCTCGCGCACAAGCTACATGCCGTACTCGAGCGGCGCAGGGCGTGAGCGCGTGCCGCACGCGGTACACACACATAGTCCAAAGGTGAAAGAAGCTAAGTGCGAGCGAGCGGCGCGAACTACACGCGCGCCTCACTCGAGCCTTGCCGGAGCTGCACTAGGGCGACACACCAAACTTAGGCTGTAACCGCACGCGAGCAGCACGCGCGCAGCTTGCAAGCGGCTCGCGAGCGGCGCATTCGCCAGGTCTGGACACACCGTTAGAATAACACATGATCATTTTATCCCAGAAGAACCTTGGTATAATTTTCTACAATCATGCGTAAAGTTACTGGCAGCCGCTATTAAAGTATATATCTAATAATAACCCCTGTCACCTAAAAATTCAAATTCCTAACTAAATGTAAGTACTCGTACCTGTATGAATCTAAAACATTCATTAAAATTCAAAACACTTTTCAGTAAAAAAAAAAACGCGGTTTTATTATTACATAGGGGAAGGTTGATAATATGAATTTCAGGCCAAGGTTAAGTTTTCTCAGGAGAGGGCAAAAAAGAAAGCCCTCGAGTGAAGAGGGATCATTGTATTGTATGCAAGTGGACAAAGACGATTCATTATAGAGTTTTATGGGGACGTATTATTTCTTCTCGAGTTCTTGTGTGCGTACTGGAGAATTTTATACGTTGTAGACAATATTTTAGTGTTTTATTCTTTTATCTATCATATTTTATTTTTTAATATTTTTTATTAAATGCTTTTAGCACACAAAAATACAGAGGTGGACTTAATGCCTTAGGTATTTTCTACCAGTTTTTTTTTTTTTGTTGGGTGGGAAAATCATCCTAATGACATCCCCGCTCTTGGGCGGAGCGGGAGATAGTGTCAGACTCTTACTGACTAAAAACCCACTCCTGTTCCTTCGTTGCCTTCGTCCCAGGGCCCCGGGTTCCGCTTTCACACTACCCGTGGCCCCAGTAGGCTTCGACCCTGCTGGGCCCCTACGAATTGCTGATATCTCCTTGAGGCGCGCGTGGAACAGTACGCGCCGTCGACGACTTGGGCTCGGTCCGGACGGTTACCGGACGGTCAGACGGCGAGCCACCCATTGCTCGCCGTCTGTAAGCCCGCGCCTACGGTGACCGGAAATCGGGATCGGAATCCCGACGGCGGTTGGAGCGTAAGGAGCGTTGCCTCACGCGATCGGCCGCCTCCTTAGCTAGCATTACTGCTTCGCAGAAGGAGGCGACCGCCTGCCACTCCTCCTCGCTCCGGAGCATGGCCTGAACCAAGGCCCGGCGCGAGAGATCGCCGCCGCCGATTGCCCCCACGAGGACACGGCGTTGCTCTGCCCAAGCTGGGCACACCTCCACCGTGTGCTCTACCGTGTCCTCCGGGTGGGCCACACAGTGGCGACACCCGGGCGTCGTTTCCGCACGAATCCGGTGCAGGAACCTCCCGAACTTACCGTGTTCGGTGAGAACCTACGTCATGCGGAATGTGAGGACGCCGCGAGGTCTTTCCAACCACGCCTCAAAGAGGGGACTTACCGCCATAATTGTGGTGCCCACCATAATTGTGGCGTGCCCATATTTTCTACCAGTCAACCTTTGGGTAATGCAGAGAAAAATAGCGATAGGTGAAATAAACGAGATAGAGAAGACGAATACGACAATAGATAGATGTACTAATAAACCATATATCGATGACTTAGAGTGAAAACCTCGGGTATGCATTTTTAGGTAATTTTATTTTATTATATTTCTGGAAAGAAAAGCTGGAAATACACAATATTAATCGCAAAATTTTTGATTCAATACTTGTAGCGTCATCTACAATTTTGAATGCATACGTTACTCGAGTAAATGTCAGTCACTGACATTTATTTTTCTGTATTTTTTTCATAAATGTTTTAAATAAATCAATATTTTTAAATATTAAATTATAACACGTAGAAGCACATTTAAATTAAATGATAATAAACGCCTGATTTGTTTTTTTTTTGTGCCTCCTGAAAAGTTACGCATTTCGCAGTTACGAGGTATTCACTATAAGCCATCAATATATAATACAATTATACAATACATACTCAAATTAATAAACTACATAACTAACTAATATAGTCAAAAAATTAGTCCAAATCGACAATTGGAAAACATTAACGCTGTGATACTACTGCCAACTTCTTACGAATTAGCTCTCGAACTTTAGTTTTGAATGTTAATCAGCTTGTTGCCATCCTGATCTCCTGGGGGAGCGCATTCCACAGAGAAATAGCTTGAACATAGAATTAATTGTAAAGAAAGTCGGTACGATGAGAAAGACATTGGAGTAGGCGGTTATGAGATGAGCATAGATTTCTATTGTGGTTGGCGCAAATGTATTGCAAATGAGGGGCTAAATAACTAGGGGAATGTGAAGAATCAAGAAATGAAAACAAGGTAATGAGCGCCCTTTGCTCTCTGCGCTGATGAATGGGCAACCACTTTAGAAGCGACCGATGCTCTGAGACATGATCATATTTACGCATATTGAATACAGATCGAATGCAGTAGAATACGGTCAAGTTTGTTGAGGAGATCTGCATTCAAGTCATAATAACACATGTCACCATAATCTATGTTAATATTATTAGGGATCCGTACCTCTAAAGGAAAAGACGGAACCCTTATAGGATCACTTTGTTGCCCGTCTATCTGTCTATCAAGCCCCTTTATCTCGGGACCGCGTGGAGGTATTGAGTTTTAATTAAAACCATATACTCAAGTCTGCGGTCTGAATTAACGAAAAATAAAAAGATACGGCCGTTTATGTCGCAAAAAATATCTATTTCGAAACTCTCAAATGAATCAAAATTCATAGGGTACTTCCCGTTGACCTAGAATCCTGAAATTTGTCATGAACCAAGGCCTCATAGCACAAGTATAGGAAAAAAATCTGAAAACTATAAACCTAAGTCACAAAAAATAAAAATTTTTTTGCGATCCAGCAAAATTTTCGTAATTCAATTCGGAAATTGAACTGTTTTCATAGGTAAGTTTATATGGAACCCGCAGTGCACGAGCCCGACTCGCACATTCCCAGTTTTTTTTTTTTTATTTAACCTTATTTTCTGAAAAAAAGTGGACTCCAGGAGTATTTCTTTACACACAGAAGCCGCGTTGTGACAAGTTTTTTTTTTATTTTCTCCGCGCTCGGAAGTACTCTTATCATGGCTGCATTTATTATTATGTAAACTCACATACGCAAGACACCCAGATACGGAACAACTATCTGCAGGCTTTTCGGAGCGGGAATCAAACCGACCACTGCGCTAATAATAATAAACCTACAGAAAGGTGCCATATTAAACACATGCAGAAAAGTAAGAAAATTCATGCAGTTGGATCACGAAACTATACCCCCATTATTAAAACAATATAAGAAGTATTTGGTTGGCCTATAAATAAATACCTTACAGACATATATAGAGTAAATACAAGTTATCGTTAGTAAATCCACACATCCAGTAGTGTAGGTAGTACTTGCCAGGACTGGGATTGTTCGAAAAAGTTACCTATAATATGGCAATCGACTCATTACATTGGTAGCGCATTGATATTGCTATCTACGCACACACACACTGAAGCAACACGGGGCAGATTTTTAGTAAGTAAAAGTCTGACACTCAGTTTCCTTCCACCTAGAGAGGGAGAAGTCATTTGATGGCTTCCCTTACACCGCAGAAAAAAGTCCATTGGCTTGTCCAATTGACCATATTCAGTAAAGTCCACTTAAAGTTTATTTTCTTCACATGAGACCTCATAAATGTCAGCATTATTTGAAAACCAACGACGATTTCAACGCATGAAAAGGCATTAAACTATAGTCGAGTCGCCTTACGCCACGGTGGCATTCAGGCGAGTCTTTTCAAAAGCCGTGCACTCGGCTTTTCAATAAATGCTCAATGAATACCTCCGTAACCTACCTGCGTCCCTAAAAATTAATAACGTTTTCGATTTTTGTACATCGAAATCGGAACTCAGGATTGTATATGGCTGCGTGTTTGTTCTAAAGAATTGGCTGTAAAGGGTATCTAAAGGACACAGATGGGTTTTATTCTGACTGGCCTGTTGGTCTAGTGGTCAGTGGCCCTGACTGCTGTGCCGGAGGTTGTGGGTTCGATTCCCACCCAGGACAAATGTTTGTGTGATGAGCACGATGATTTGTTCTGTGTCTGGGTATAAATTATCTATAATATGTATGTATTTAGCAATATATAAGTATGTTTATCAGTTGTCTAGTACTCATAACACAAGCTCTGCTTAGCTTGGGACTAGACGACGTTGTGTGAAAGTTGTGGAATATTATTATTATTATTATTCAGTTTGATACTTTCTCTCGATCCATCCAGAGTGAAAGGAGTCATTTGATGAGTTTTCACTAAAAAGAAAAATGGGCAAGTGCGAGTTGGACTCGTGCACTGAGGTTTTTTCTGTTTTTTTTCTTATTCTAAATATGTATTTAACTAAATTTCGAAAAAAAATTTAGTTGTGCCCTTTTTAATTACGACGACAGAGTAAACCTTAGAGTTTTTGCCAGTTCTTCTATATAGCTACTACTTACTACTAGATTCTGACGTTTTATAAGTGCCTATGTAGGCCTATGTAAAATAAAGTACTTTGAATTGAATTTAATACAATTGGTATCCTCCGACAAAGATCATAAATTGAAAAAAAAAAACTTTTCTTATATTACTGTTGGGACTCAGGCTTCCTTTCTAGGAGAGGGAATGAGCTGTTATCCACTACGCCGGCCCAGTGCGGGTTGGTGGATGTCACATGTCTTCGAATTTTTGGTTCTAGGACATGTCGGTTTCCTCGCGATGTTTTCCTTCACCGTTTTGAGAGCCTGGCTGGATTTGATCCCGCGACGTACAACTTGTAAGTCGGGATCGTTACCACTCGGTCACCACTGCTCTGTGCCTATTAATATTCTCTCCTAGAAAGGAGGCCAGAGTCCCAACAGTGGGAACATTATAAGGCTGACTATGCTATGCTATGCTTATCTTATTGTCCTCAATGAATATGAAATAAATGAAAAAGAAAACCTCTTAAAAAGTTAAAATAAAACCCATGTCCCAACCTGTCCAACAATTTTCTTTTCACAACCTTTGAACCGCCACGCACATAAATTACGACGACAAAAAAGGCCAATTAATTAGTTTCTCAAGAACAATACACGAGTTTATAACAATAAAATAACAAAAGGGTATTCGTTCATGTTATTTCGAATTAGCGGGATAGAACAAAGGTAAATATATGAAATGGAGTAAAGCTCGTATGATGGGGAAACAATCAACTTCGTTGCTTGGCATTTACAATATCAAATTCCGGCCGCCGCGGCTATGAAGATTCAGTAAACTGTGAATGTTTTAAAATTTGATGCCTTTGTATATTGTTTTGTGGAAATGGAAGTTCGTATGAGTCCGTGGGGTTACGAAGATTGATTGATGAATGTAATTAAATTTTTATCCAATGACAGCTTTTTGTTGGCAATTTGGAGTTAAATATAGACACAACAAACAATGGGCAGGACACATTGCTCGCTGAATAGATGGTCGATGGAGACCAAAGGTTTTGAAGTGGAGACTGAATAACGGAATATGCAGCGTTTACATTATAAACGGAAGCTTTGTGTAAAATTTTATTTATTTATTTATTTATGTACACACAAACACTTAAAATCAAAAGGAACTGCTTATTTCTAACGAAATTTCTTCCAGCAGACCTGCAACGGAAGAGTTGGATGGGAGATGTATACGCAGCGTGTATAAAAAATATAGAGAAGAATTAAACAAACTATATTATCTAAATTAAATCATATAATACATACATATATATCAATAACAGTAAATAAATGTACGCATAAATAGATACAAACATAAATTAAATTATAAAAATATATATAACTATAATATATAACTTAGGAGATGGTAGAGAGGTAGGTAATGTTCTTTGACTAGCTTTTTGAAGATAGATATATTTTTAGCATCACGGATCTTAGCTGGAACTGAGTTCCATAGTCGTACCGCATGAAAAGAGAAGGAATTAGAATAAAAATGAGTTCTATGGGCTTTTTTTTTTTTGGGTGGGTAAATCATCTTATGACATCCCCCGCTCTTGGGCGGAATGGGAGATAGTGTCAAACTTTTACTGACTAAAAACCCACTCCTGTTCCTTCGTTGCCTTCGTCCCAGGGCTCCGGGTTTCGCTTTCACACTACCCGTGGGATGGGTTTTATGGGTTGAGAAATTGAGATGGTATTTAAGGTGGGATCTGCATGAGGCATCGGCAAGGCGAGTAAACGAAAAACAATCACGCAAGTAGCCAGGATTAGCAGGGTTTTATGTTACTAGTCCCAGTCGTTTCGGATGTCAGTCAGTCAATTTCTCCTTTTATATATACAGAAAATTAATCATTCCACTCATTGCTTTAGCTTAATTACTTCATCAAAATGTACTCTGAACTTGACATTGACAATGTCATAACAGTCATAATGATGAGGTTCTCTCCGCAATGAACTGGTATTATGTTTAGCGTACAGCTCTCATTATTCCTCCCTAATAGTTGTTTTACCCCACCGACGCTAAGTGCAATTTATATTAATGCCATCATATTTTCACGTTGGTTACCCGCATTTTCATATTAACTGTGGACGGTACTTCCATGGCATGGTAATGTTGAGGTCCCACCTTCGTCATTTGTTTGCAAGCTGATTAAATTTACAGGGCTAACGCGGTTCGCTGTAAAATTAATTCCCTTAATACGTGTGCTGTGTGAGATTTTAAAAAAATAATCCAGTGGCGAACGTTCGTAGTGATGACGTCACGTTGCTTTGTTACACACGACCTCTGTGGCAGGATTTGTAGTTTATAGACGCTTTAGTGAAGAGTGGTCATTTAGTGTGGTCGTAAAGTATATTGGGTACAAGTGGTGCGGCTTTTTGACGCATTTTCTGTAGTTTAGCTTGCTAAGTTTATGTTCTTGATTGAATTATTTATTCCTGTAATTAGTATTGTTAGATTTGCTTTGAAAGTAAGGCAAACTAAGGGGATTGTAGTTTGGTCTACGGGTTAGTTTAAAAGAGTTACCATGGTCCTGAAACGCAAAGCGCAACTAATGGATCATAGGTGTGGTTTAGTCTGTAAAAGTCAAACACTTTTGATAATTATTTTGTTTTTCCTATCTCAAAAAAGGGGGCAGTAGTGTTTTAGTCCCTATTTAAGTTTTCAAGCTTCCTTTGACAAATCTCTGTAGCACCTAAAATTATCATATTTTCTTTTTATTTCAAGCAAAATAAAGACATAATTTTCAACACTTCAGACCGCTGTGTCCCAAAAAGAGTCCTTTACCGACTTTACATAAGCAACGGGATGAATGCGTAAATAAATTCTTTACGGACCCGAGCTTATGGTTTTCTTCAGTTAAACAAATATACATAAAAGGAAAAAAATCGTGAACATAACCCAGCTATAATCTTCGTCGTCTCGACGGACTCGAAGGCTTGCCCGCATCACACTAGTAAACCGGATCTGCAAAGCGTATTTTCTTTGAAAATTGATCCTCTGAAATGCTTCACTCACACGGGTTGAGGGACTGACGTCAGACTTTATAAAAACAACCCCTGACTTACGTAGAATTTACACCGGCGATACAGTGCGACTTAGTTGGCGTTGTCCGTCGCAAAAAATAGCTCTAGAAATTCACGTTTTTGGGCTGGACGCAGTACAATCGTGTACTACAAATCTCTGGTCGCAAAACGGTGATATCGATGCGTATTCCCCAACACTAGTTACGGCTATTGAGCGATAATTGACCCCCGTTTAGTCTCAGTCTGCTACATACACCCATTTAGGCGGTCTTTTGTTTTATGAGAATCGATGCTGATGTGAAACTGTGTGACTTGTAAACATTTGTTTAAGACGTGGAAACTGGAGTCTGTGTTTCCTAATAGCTACAATCTGGAGGTCTTTAAGTCAAGAATTACTTGCGTAGGCTTAGATTTACGTCGGTTACTTCTAGGCAAGCGTACTCCATCGTCAACCAGGTGAGATAGAGGTCAAGCGTGAGCTTATTATAAAAATAAAATTGATAGAAGTGAGGCAGAGAACGTCAGTTCGGTTTAATTGCGGTATGATCTGTGTTTGCATTATTTACATGGAACATCATCGTCAGTCGTTTGATAATGACGTGTTATCGGTACTAAGCTCCAGGAGTAAATGCGAGCGGACCACCCCATTAAATGAAGTGTTATCGAGTTCCTTTCAACTAAATTTAATTTTGAATTTACGATTTGGTTCATGAAATCCAATAACAGTGCTCACTAAATGATGAAATTCCAAAGGTTCTAATTTATTTGAAATCCAATTCGGGAAGGTTTCTTGACAGACAACATTTGAGCGACGCTATTTTGGGGGTTTTAACCAGGGATGTAAAGTAATCCATAACAGTAGTAACCGAAACAATCGAATGTCTGAAATAAAATAAAAAAACCGTAAGGCCGCGTCCTCACTTTGTCGTGACGACAGATAATCGAGTAGTGTTAAGTGTTGTGGCTTATATATTTAAATAGAGGTGTTAACATATTGGATGACACGATTAAATGTCGTCTACAACTTTTTTTTTTTGCGATGATTACAAATTGTCATGATAGTGGAAACAGATAGTCGTAAAACGATAAAAAATGTCGTTGTCGTTGTTGCGACTATGTGTCGTGACCTGGACAAACCTTTGTAATAATGAGAACAGCCAGAGTCGTCCGTCGATAATTTAACCATTGTGACATAGTGGGAACGCGACCTAACTATAACTGAAATAGATATAAAAGTTTCGGATAGTTTCGGACAAAGGTGGCCTCTCTCAATAAAAGGTTACGACAGATTTTTGTTTATTTTACCTAGCCAAAGAAATGATAATCTATTCTAGAAATTAATATCACAAGCATAAAATATTCAGCCTTATAACATTACCCTAAAAGCTAATTCCCAGCAATAGGAAAATTCCCACTGCTGGGAATTAGGCTTTCTCTCTAGGAGAAGGTATGGTCCGTAATCCACCACGCGGGCCCAATGCAGATTAGTGCATGTCACATTTTTTCGAATTTTTTGTTCTAGGACAAACCGCTTTTCTCACAATATTTTCCTTCACTGTTTTGAGAGCAATGTAGAAAAATAAAATCTTACGTTTATAATTTTGAAATTCTAATAATTAGAGAATAATCCGAAATAGTTTCATATCTGTAACCGTATCCGAAACCGGTATAACATTATTCTTATCTTATATCCGTATTTATATCCATATCCGATTCGAAATTTCATATCTACAACATCCCTGATTTTAACTATGGGGTGTATCTCGAGGCTGATTCTGTTTTGCCGTGTGCGGATCCGGACTTCGGTAAAGAGACTCCCCTTGATTCCTCTGGGCGTCGTTAGGGGTGCGAAAGGGATTATGCCGGTTGAATGGGCAGTAGCGCTCATCTATACTTTAATGATGTACATACTGATCAATGGTTCGCACGCCATGTGTTTGGCCATGGCGATTAAAGAATTTGTACTTCTCATGAGATTTGTCGTGTTAGCACCGTAAAGTTAAACGTTCTGTTTTATTTCAGTACTTGTTTGATACTCTAATATTTCGTTTATTTTTCTCATCACAATAACACAGTAATTACAAAACTGAGACAATGACAATAATTGGGTTCATACTGTGGGAAACTGGTGCCTAAGGTAGGGTTTTGACCTGTATTTCAGGTTACCAGAGCTTCCCCTCTTTTATTAATGGATGTGATTACAATATTGCATCTTTATTAATCTCTCTCCGACATATTCTATACAACTTTTGTAAATATTGTGCTTTGTTGTTTGTGTGTGTTTTGTGTATGTATGTTTGTTCGTTCTAAATTTGATATATACATCTATGGCTGTATATATATATATATCTACATCTAATATTTTCATATAATTCTGAACGTATGTTTGTCTCCTAACTGCTCCTAAATGAGTTGACCGATTTGGGTAAAATGTGTGAATGTTTGAGTGGGTGGATGGATTAAAAATACAATTGAAAACTGGTAGGTGGCGCTGCAATCAGGTTCTCAATTTTTTTTTCTGCCTAAAAGCCAGCTTCCGTACAGGACCACGTCTGTCGGGACCACCAGTAGTTATATAAATATGTGCCAATGACCCATCGACGTAGATTTGTTCATCCAATGACGGGACTGGCTTAGCGGAATTAAGTGCAATGTAATTCCGACGCACACTCCCTGAAATGTAACCAGTGGAAACCGGTAAATCACTTTTTCATAGACCAGTAGCTTTTCCTAGCATTTTCAACACGGCGATCGATTTCCTTCTCGTGCTTGTTTTCGAAAGGAAACATCGTCATTCCAAAAAAAGAAACAAATACTTTAGGTGGAAAATTATCTAATAACTTTTCTCGCTCTAGGACGGAGCTAAAAGGCGTGTCTGACTTTTACTAACTAAAATCACACCTATGTTCTTTCAGTAGCCCTTAGTGTCCTAGAACCACGGGTATCCGTTCCATGGCCTTGCTGAGCCCCTACAGTTTTTCTGACAACTCTTGGAGGCGTGTGTGGAACACTACGCAATAGTAGGCATTTCAAATCCATACAGCTAACAAACACCAATTTCATTACACAGCTGCCTTAACCCGTCAATACTTGTAACTTCTAACTTATCAAGTCAATATATTAACTAAACAAGAGTCCGTCCGTACAATAATATTACCTGTCGGTACACAAACACATATAGTTAACATGTCAGCTAGCGGTTTGCGGTGGCGACCACTGACTATCGGCGGCAATACGACGGCTGCTTGCGTTTGTTGGGCAAACAAGGTAGCGGATTCAATTCCCAATTGGAGGTTGTTTTACATCCTGTTGTAATGATTAAATATGTTTCAAACTTTTGTTTTTTTTTTTTTTTGAGCGGCTTTGGATGAAAGGGTACTACGTAAGCTAGAAAAATAGATGTCATCATCATCATCATTTCAGCCGAAAGACGTTCACTGCTGGACATAGACCTCCTCCAAGTGCCGCCACAATGAACGGTCCTGTGCGTCTCGCATCCATCGTACTCCTGCAACCGTTACCAGGTCATCGGTCCACCTTGTAGGAGGCCTTCCAACGCTACGTCTTCCGGTACGTGGTCGCCATTCCAGAACCTTTCGGCCCCAACGGCCATCTGTTCTGCGAGCAATGTGCCCTGTCCATTGCCACTTGAGTGTGGCGATTCTTCGTGCTTTGTCGAAAAATGTAGAAAAATAGATGTTGACATACATACATGATAATTTTGATTGTACTTTTGAGTACAATATTGACTGGTCTACACTGTCCTTACATAATATCTACTAATACTGTAAAATGGAAATATTGTAAAAACAACATTTTCTTTCTAAAAGAGTAACCATGGAGATTCTTGCTGGTTCTTCTCTATCTTATTTCAAATGGAGTGTAGAATTCCATATTTCTTTGATATCATGTAAAACAAACAAAGCATTGAAGTAACTTGCTCATCCCATCTTTATTTATTCATCCCTAAATGGCCGCTGATACTTACAGGCATTTCAGTTCAAAGTCTTTGATGTAATCATCTCCAACTTTCATTGTTACGCAATAGGAAAGCTTTCAAAGATTATTCTCTCTTTCTTTGTTATAATTTATTTGAGATTAAAAGGTTGTGTCTGTCACGGGTGTCTGTAATCTGTGCTTCTTGTGTCAACGTCTAAGTACCCGAAGTAGGTATTTATTTCAACTATGATTGTCTCGAGGGTTTATTCTGTAAAATGTTTTTATTAGACTTTAATAACCTTAATTTTCTGTTGAGTTTTTATTTACTTGGGGATGAACAGCTACACATTACGCTTTTTTTTTGTTTTGACTTGGATACTAAGTCATTTAAGCCATGTCTTCGTATGAATAGTTAATTGGTTTACCTTTAAAATATGGATGTACACATTCTAATGTTTTTGTAGTATTTGGCAGAAAATGTAGGTACGAGTATCAAGTCAACCTTCTCCAAGAAGGTTGACTAACACTACAATAAAATTCTCAGATCGCGCCTTTTTCAATGATTCTACATAATGTCCAGTTGCGTAATCACTTGAGATACAAAATTACACCAATTTCACATCACAATATCTAGTAGGAATTAATTTACGAATAATTAAACCTGACACTAAATTTCACTCGAAGAAACCCCGCCAAAAACTAGTAACAGGAAGTGAAAATAAACAGTTTCAAATGACATAATTAAATACAATTGTGTGCACAACACAAACATGCAGCGAACGGTGAATTCCATACAAAATTAAAACTAATGGGACGTGGGGAATTAAAAAGTTAGTACAAAAAATAATTAAATAACAATACAATTCAATTAAGTATTGGCGAATCTTGATTTAAGATCTTAGATAATTTATCTAATACTATTGAATGTCTGAATCTGGAAGAATTCTTAGAAAACAAATAGGGAAAGGTTGATTGAAAAGCTTGTAACACAATGACGAATTTCCACGAATATGTCGAGTTATAAAAACATCAGAAAGCGTTAGGTCGATTCAATTTAGGTATCAGTCTGCTATTGTCCGTTTCGATTTGCTCAGAATACGAAAAAACTGCTAGTATTATCAAAATAACATATATTATAACTAAATAAATCCCGTTAACGTTTTTTGTTGAATGGACATGAGGCAGTATTTATCTCGTCGGAATATAAATCCCTTCTGTGAAATGTATTCTGTAGGTACATCACACATGTTTTCTCTTGAAAAGATTCACATATTTAAGTCCCATTAAAAGTTATAATATCACATATGAACTCGGATCACAGCCTTAAATCGAGCCGTTCAATATTATTTATACATGTCACCGGAAAATTGCAAGCGCCGTAAGATTGTAAAATTATGCAGAAATTTTTTAACTATTTTTTTTTAATAAGACTCGGTTACGATGGAAACGATTTGGCGTGCGGATGGCGAGCAATGGGTAGCCCGCCGTTCGACCGTCCGGTAACCGTCTGGACCGAGCCCAAGTCTACAAGAATTGTGTGAAAGAGAACCCCGGAGCCCTAGAACGAAGGCGAAGAAAGAACAGGGTGGCTTTTAGTCAGTAAAGATCTGACATGTCATCTTGCTCCACCCAAGGGCGGGAGATGTCATTGGACGATTTCCCAACTAAAAAAAAACGAAATCAATTTGACGCTGGACGAAATAAGTAAAAAAATAACAATAAAGGGACAGGTAACAAATCTAATGCATTCGGGATCTAGGTTTTTTGAACAACAATAATAAGCGTTGTTTCGAATATTGTGGGTATCTCTCCACCAATAATTATGTTAAAATTATTTTTGTGTTATTTAAGATATCCTATTTATTCGACGTATCTGTACTTTTTTTGTTATTCAAGATAATTCTTTCCTAGAATTAAAGATATATTTTTGACAATAATATAACCTGTTAAAGAAAATATACCTACCAAGAAGTGTTCTCCGAATATAACAAATAAATATAACAATATATTGAAAGTTGTGAATCTGTTATATATATTGATATATGAATATATATAATAGATTCACATCTTTGAACAACTGCATTTTTGATGTGTTTACCTCAGTACAAAAAGAATCATCAAGATCAGTCCATACATTTATTTAAAACTTCATGCACTAATGAAACATTGTAAAAAGGCGGACTTAATGCCTTAGGCATAATTACTCATCATTTTAATACATAATTTTTTTTCCCCAACTGAAAGCTTCAATAACATAGAATTTTGACATAATTGGTCAAATTAGGATATACTAGGGTGGACTTTACAAATCTGCATCTTAGAGTGTACCAGCGGGATGTTATAGGTACTTTGAAATGGCGTTAAGGGGCCCTTCTTCCGAAAGTTTAGGCATTTTACGCACCGAGACGGCTTGCGTCCGCGTTGCTCAGGAGCCGTCGCGATATGAACTCCGGTGACCTATGGCGGCGGGCGAGCACGCCACAGTATAGATAAATAAATCAGTATTTCAAATATTATTGGCTTGCTAGTAATAATAGCTTGTTTTGCAACAAAAACGTATAGCTTGATGTGCTGTCCACTGCACTATTGACATAATACACTTAGGTTTATTGTTATAAATGTATAACTTTTTTTTATTGCTTGGTAAAATCATCAAATGAGTCCTGCCGCTCTGGATGGAGCGGACTGTCAGACTTGTACTGACTAAAATCCACCCTGTTCGTTCGGTTGCCCTTTGCATTCCAGGGCCACGGTATTCTGATAAGACAGTCTCGTGAATGAAAAGGCAGGCGATGATCATTCTGTTGAACTTAAAGAATGGTTGTAGAAGATTTGGTGAGTAATATAATGAAAGACAAATATGATTAATTACACTGGTCTACAAAAATTTACTTTTTTTTTTGCCACAAGAGTTTTTTTTGCTATATATGGTTTTATTTTGACTCCCTTTTGTAGGAAATAGATATAGAATAAAATTGTTAGCCATCGTTTTTTTGTGACAGTCACTTGTATTTGTCATGAAAAATATTGATACTTTACTTACAATTAAATTAAAAAATACGTCTTTTTAAACCATATATTATGATTTTCTGGAATATTTAGCTTGAGGCTGGTCTACCACAAGTATCCAACCAAAAATTGCTAATATTCAAGGACTCCATTTGCACTGGTACGGGTTTTTCATGATGAAAATGACCTGCCGCAACCTTTCTCCTTTGTGTTGGGCATTGGATCCCAGATTTTTGGTACGGAAGCCAAAATGTGATTGTAATTGTATTTAGAGAGACAAATTATAACTCTATGCTTGATATGTTTTAATTAGGTCCTCTATGAGATTTGTGTAGTCATTTGTTTCGTAATATATAAAAAATAGATGATTTTTTTAAGTTTGTTATAAATCACCAAAAAGATGATTGAGGAACACTAATAACTGACTCAAACTAGATTAGTTTGTGTCAGTTATTAGTGTTCCGCTCTTATTGGGTATAAAAGCTAAATCATGAATTTTATTTGCAGTTACAATACACGTAGTTAGTAAATCATGGTATTAGTTCCTGCGCAATGTTTTATTTGGCATTGCAGGTATTGCTATAGCAACACTATCAGAAAGCGTTTGTATTGCAGAACGCACACTTACATATTTTACAGTGTATGCGTTATATTTATCACTTTTGCCATATAAGTCTGGCAAAACGACCACAGACACGTAGTGTGTCTGTGGTCTTTAGAATCCTGTACAAAACATAGGGTTTCCGAAGCCATTAAGCGCACTCCTTTTGTCGAATTTGTAAAAATCTTTACTCTTGTTGTAGATCTCATATGAAGCACTCACTTTACTTTGAGGAGCCACGGAAAAACCAAAATTATCACGATAACACCATTTTACCCAAGTCAGCAAAATTTCTTCGTTCACTTTTAGAATTTGGTTCACCACATACCTACTCGGCAGAAACTGTGAGGGTAAATGAAACCCACATCTTCTTTATGTGTTGAGAAACCAACAACGAGTAGCTTATGCATGACAAACTCACAATTGAGCACTACATTTGTTGCAATTCGAGCGCATTTAGTGGAAAGTTCGGTAATTTTAAGTGGCAGTCACAAAAAATCTGAGGCTAATAAAAACAAAGTATGTAGTGTTTTATGATGAGGGTAGATACTTTAGTAAAAATAAGTAAACACAATCTCTGTGGGAAAAACCTTGTCGACCAGTGTTATAATATAATAAAATAAAATATATAGTACCAGCATAAAAATTAATATTCATAAAAAATAAAATTCATAAAAATTTAGTGGTCGTGTGCTAGGTCCAGGTTCATTTTCATCGACCGATATATTCCTCAATGCTGGGCGCGAGTCTCCTCTAAGAGGGTCAAAGCCACAGTCCTCATGGCACTCCCCTCCGCGTTGGGAACTAGGACCTGATAGCAAATCAGGATTGTTTTGCGTTAGAGATTCCTCATTTTCCTTATTTTCGGATTATTTGTTCTCTTCAAGTGTCAGATTTCTTATGCCCATACCACGCGTATGTCAGGGGTTCACGATTTCAGGAAGTAGGCATTATATAGCATTATATATAGGTTCAACGTTATAGTAATCATCTTCCTCTTCTTGATTTTCAGCTTTAATGGAATCATCTTTGTCTTTTCTAGTTGTCCTTTGAAATTTGTCTTCTTCATTTTTAGCTTCAACAATAATGGAATTATCTTCGTCATCCCTAGTTTTTCTGCAACAATGGAATGTCATTAACGTTATGAAACGGAAGTTTCAAAGTCACCGAAATAAACTTTAACAAAAAATCATTTACTGCCATGTTACATCCCATAATAGGATACATAAGACATGTGATAAGTAAGAAAACTAAAGCGCGACGGGAGATAACGTCAAACTTGTAGCGGATGAATAATACTGCTCCGCCACAGTATATAATGTAATATGTACATAATGTACTTACGTATACTGTCCCTCTTTAGAGGGCCCATCGGTACTTTTTTTGGACATCAAAGTACCTTTTCCGGTACGTGGTCTCAGAGCACTGGAATGGAATAAATTTCATTACATATTTTCAAAAAAATCAAATTAACAAACACTAATTACTAGAGTTTAAATAAAACCTGATACATATATAAAAATCTCGTGTCTTGACCAGTTTTTTGTATATATTTGGTAGGTTTGAGAATAGGTCATAGGCTATTTCTATAGTGGCCGGCCGATTTCTACCTACTAAACGCAGCGCGACCATAAACCGTGCTCTAGGTACTTACCTAGTGAGTACAAGTAGTGACCGATAGCCATTGTTCAATATCTTTCAAATCTTCATAAACATAATAAAAGAATGTAATAATAATAATAAACTTTTTACTTTACTTTTTATAAGTGTATCGCAACTAAAAAGTGTGAAATAAAAAACTTTTTACAAAAAAATATTTTTTTGTAAAAAGTTTCTAAAGTGCATCTTATTACAATTCTGATAAGTCCAAACACGGCTAGGCTACATTGATTTATTACGGAGTTCCAGTGCCTACATTCCGGCTTCATCATCATCATCAGATCACTTTGATGATACCATTTTCAACACTATTCAGAGCCATTAATTTATTTGTATTATCATAGTCGCTTAACTATCTCCATAGTGATATCTATGCGAGTATGAAGTTCCGTTGACCATTTCTGGTCTTCTTCATCAGTTCCATTTCATCAAATGTTACTTTTCGACTGTAAATGCTTAATTTCTCGATAAAAATACCAAAATCATATTACAGTTGGCTATAATATTTGAGGAGTTCCTCGATTTCACCAAGATTCCATCATCAGATCCCGATTTGGTGACTATGGGACCATTTGGGAAATATACCCTTTCCAACAAAAAAAGAAATTTTCTAATTGGTTGGCAGCGACGAAGTTATGCGCGAACAAACATTAAAAAAATCATACAAACATCCGAATTGAGAACCTCCTCCTTTTTTAGAAGTCGGTTAAAAACAAAAAACAACAAACCTAGGTACTTACATCTCCTTGAATTTGATCAGGATGCAAAACTGCACTTTTTAAAGGTTTAAGAATGTTTCCATGATAGATTTAAAATTCTAGTCATACTGACTTCGCTGGTCTGTGTAGAGGAGTAATTATATTGTGACGTATTTATAGAATAAATACTTACGCAATACACTTTCGGATTTTCTTCACTTCAGATACCCTTTTTTTCTTAATTTTGTTTTTTCTATTCGCGATTGCAATTACTTATAATAAAACACGTTTATTTACGCGCGCGGCAACGAAAATGTATGGTCGCGAGCAAAACTTGCATAGGTCCTCCCTCGATGACGTCCGGCAGGACAATGGCGCGATGCGCGCGTGCCGTTTTCGGGCGTTTTTACGTATTTATTTTATATTAAAAAAAATAAGTGCCATATTATAAATTTATCCAAAAATATCCATGTCAAACCCGATTAGTAAATGAAATGTAAAATTTCCATAAAAGTTGCGTTCCCCCAAGTCTCATAAAACTTAAAATACTTTCAAAATCGACTTTATTTCAGATTTTTTTTTTATCGAGTGGAATGTTAAATAATGTGTTTTTAACCAAAAAAGTCACTAGATTAAAGATGTATCTGTACTATATATTTTTTTCCGGATTTAAATATGATGATTTCTCTGAAAACAACTCGATCTAGAAACGTAAATTTCGAAAAAGGGGCCCTTAACAACAAACAGACCAGTGATCGCAATAATCTTGAAAGATTTGGCATAATTTATTAACGTTATGGAAAAATCTATGTTTATATTCCAAAACAGATAACAGACAATCACCAAGTTTAAATGAGACCTAAAGAAAAAAAAAGTAACATCAAATTCGGTTAACATCGAAGCCAACTTTGAACAATATACAAAAAAATATCCAGTCGAATTGTGAGCCTCCTTCAATTTTTGAAGTCAGCAAAGAAAAGTGACACCAATGGATGGGCCATTTCAAAAACAGCGCAAGGGTAAGAAAAAGGGATAACCAAATAATCTACAGACACAAAATAAAAGCAGAAAGCGGCCATTTTAATCCCAAAATGCAATCCCAATCTGAATAATAAAATATTTACTCACTAAGACTTGTCATTGTAACGACATATGTACATATCCCTACTCACTGTAGGGTCCCTTTCGCTTAAAAATGAATGTGGAAAAGGCTTTTTTTCCACTCGCTCTCATAGTATATGTGTCACGGATAAAGCTATGGAAGGTTGTAAGGGGAAATGTGATCATAATCCGTTACTTCCATATTTGTTTGGGCGGCCTCCTCTAATACACTCCCGAGATGAAAGTATCTACCAGATTTTTTCTATCGAGATTGATTTGTGTATACATTTTGGTGTATGTAGGTATTGACAACCTTTTTTGATGACATCATTATTTGGGCATTTTGAATGTTGGGTCTCGAAGATGGCAACGTGTAATTAGTGATCATAATACTTTTTTTTTAGTATGAGAATATTGATAAAACAATAGCCGTTTTATCATTATTCTCTCGCTCTGCGTGGAGCAAAAGGAAGGGTTACTCCATTACTGAATAAAACCCATCCATGTTCCTTCAGTTGCTTTTTGCGTTCAAAATTCTAAAGAGTTACTCTTTTGAACAATCTTTCAGCCCTACATACTTTCAGATCGAGAAGGGATTTGAAGGGATCGCCACGTTCGCCGATATGACCGCAGCCGTAAGGGATTGTTATCCTCTCGCCCCAGCCACCGCTATAGGGTCTCCCATCCCGGGTGTCGCGAGTCGCAGAGCCGCGGTAACTCTTTCATATCAATCCCACAGAGCATAACCCTGTAGATGAAGTGGGTATTATTTTCAAAGGAAATATAGAAAAAAACAGGTCGGTGGAATTTCGTTAATTAATTTAATTTGACCCAGTTGGTATATTGTTTCTAGGTATTATAATTCGCATTGGTAAATACCTTGTTTAATGTGAAAGCACCACAGTAGCCTGCGAAATTCAAATGTTCTTAAGTTTTTTTTTGCATTTTGCCTGTCAGTGTCAAGTTGATTAAATAATACCTAATAATTTATTCAAAGACAACTTTTGGTCGACATTATGTATGTTATGTTAGTGTATTTACCGTGAAGCATCCCTGTTAACGAACCTCACTACATACAGCACGTAAGTAAATTGCTGTTCACAGTATGTTGAAAGCTGCACATGTCAATAAACCCTTTACAAGGCACTCGCAGTTGAGTAGGGTCACCCCACTATTTGCGAAAAATCAAAACGCCAATAAGTGTCTCTCATTCTCTCCCTGATTTTGAAGGAATGAACGTCTTTGCATAGAAAAGCTCGCTTTTAACAAATCGTGGGTTTTTTTTGTTTGGAAATAAAAAATCTTACAAACTTTTAAGTTCTTTAGTACGTTTTAACATTTCTGACCGAAATAAATTATTTATTATTATTACCAGCTGGCAGCTTATTTAGACGTTTGAAAGTTTTAGTGCTGTGCTCCTTTTTAGCTTTTTTTTTTTTCACAAACTCCAAATATTTTTTTGTTGTTGTTCGTTTCCCAAGGAGAAGAACCAACAAGAAATTCTATGGACACAATTAAAAAAAAAATGTTTCTATAATATTTCTATTATTAAGATATTAATAAATAGAAAAGGTTGTAATTTTGCGCTTTTGACACAATGCACCAAAATAATTTTGCCCAAATGAAGCTCACTGACAAGTAGATTTTTGTTTACTTTTGACATTTTATTATGTTTATGTTTGTTTGTAACCTGGGCAAACCGATGGATAACGCCAGAACTTTGCACAAAGGGAGTTTTCGGTAACAACACAAGCGTACTCCCCCGATTAGGTGGGCAGTATAATAGACTGAGCTCTCCGAGTTTTGGGCAACTTGAGACCCGTGTTTACGGATGAAACCGTTTCAAAAAACATTCTATCATAATATTAAACAAGCATTTTGGTGAGTGGAATGAGAATGGCGAGTTAATCTTACTTTGTTCGGCTATTAGTCGATAGAAAAGAAAAAGATTTATGAGGGTATTTTCCTAGTAGTCTATATCTATGTTTTTTCTGATATCAATTTAAGCTAGAACTACACTGCGCACACGTGTGCTACACATGCCGATCTGGACGCGTCGGTCTCCATACATTTATTTATTTATTTAAACTTCATGTACAGTGGTGGTACATAGGCGGACTTAATGCCACAAAGCATTCTCTACCAGTCAACCATTGGGTTAAAAAGACAACACTGTGGTAGGTGTGCACAATAAATAAATAACAGATATTTTTGAAATAGAATGTAGACATTTTATATGGCAACTAGACTTGTAGAGTTACGTTTGATCCACGCCACGCGACATCGTTCTACGTACAAATCAGGCGTGTTACACGTGTCCATCGGTCTAATGTAGTTCTAGCTTAATGCTTACTATAACTGCTCGTTGTAATGGTTCGATTTTCCTTAGAAGTGGAAGTTTAAGAAAATCTTATCCTTAGATAAGTAAGATTACACCAATTTTTTTTTGAGGTGGGAAGTCATCCAATGACTTTTCACGCTCTAGAAATGAAAGGAAGGGAAGGCGTGTCAGATGTATTTTACTTACTAAAACCACACCTGCGTCTTTCAGTTCTTCTTTGAATTCTAGGACCTTGAGCTTCCTTTTTAGAAAATCTCCATGGCCATTTTGCACTCATCGATTTTTTATCTTAAAAAGGACGATCCCCATATCGCATTCCAATTAAAATGAAATAGACCTTTTGAAAACATGAAAGCCAATCCTTGTATATATGGGACGCTATTTTTACACACTCTATTCACGAAAAGGAGAAACGAAATACCGCATATCAAACTAGTGACGCAAGTTCACTCGTGAACTTGTGCAATCAGTTTGAACGTAGTGCATCAGAGTGTTTGGTTTTAGGGCATTAACGGCCAGTAATGAGGCTAGCAAATCCCATACAATTGTGGAAGAAGTTTGGAGTCTGCGTCGTAAAGGTGATTAAAAATGTCGTCTCCTTCAAAAATGCTTATCAAACTACAGTATTTTTTATTTGTAAATATAATTATTTATTTATTTATTGAGACTTATTGCGACATAAACGTACAAAGACAGACTTAATGTCTTAGGCTTTCTCTGTGAGTCAACCGAGGGTGGTGAATGGAAAACATGGCAGGTGCACAAAAAATCAATAAAAAACAATACGAAGTAAAACATGGGTGTAAAAGCAAATAATAATGATGATTACAGTAATGATCATATCCATGGTCCGAAGCGAGGAGGATTGGTAAGCGGTCGGCTCCTTGTGTGAAGCAGTAATGTAAAGCAGCAAAGGAGGAGGTAGCACGTGCACGCGCGAGGGCGCAGCCCTCACGCCCCGGCCACCGTAGGCTACTTACTTACGTAGGGTACTTGTGTGACAGCGAGCAATGGGTAGCTCGCCGTCCGATCGTCTGTTAACCGTCCGGACCGAGCCCAAGTCGTCGACGGGCTTACTCTTCCACGCGCGCCTGAAGGAGATGTCAGTAAATCGTTAGGTTACCTTACGGTTTGCAGGGTCGAAACCCTCTGGAGTCAAGAGTCTGATTCTGAAAGGAAGACTCGGCCCTGGTATGAAAGGCAACGAAAGAACAAGAGTGGGTTTTTAGTCAGTAAAAGTCTGACACTATCTCCCGCTCCGCCCAAGAGCGGGTTTTGTCATAAGATGATTTTCCCACCCAATAAAAAAAAGCACAGAATTATTCTGAGCTACATCCTTTATTGACATTTTGTATACTCAACTGCAACGGCGAAAAACGGATCGGTACACTCCAACTTGTGGTGTCAAGCGCCTTAAAGATAGAACTAAAGTTGGACTCCAAACAAGTTGTTTATGACAACATGTCGCGTTCCGTTGAGGTTCCTACCTTGTTCTTCAAATTCCCGTTGTCTTTTGTTACAGAAGTTTTAATTTGGTTAGCTTTGTAATGGAATGTTGTGAAATAATAATGTCTTAAAACAGTTGAGTGTAGACTTGGGAGAGTTGCTTGGGTAGAGCACTTTTATTAGTTGAGAAGCTCGTTGCACTATTTTTCAAAGCACTAGAAAACAATCAATCTTTCTAGCTTTTTTTCCAACTATGTTTTTTTTTTTATTTCTTCTACTCTAGGGTGAACTAAAACTACACCTGTATCCTTCAGTTGCCTTATGCGTCCTAGGACCACGTTCTTTTTGAGAAATTTAATTTACCTTCACTTTTTTTTTTGACTGATCGAGATTTTGACAATTCAAATGTGCCTGTAATTATTCTATTTGAAATAAACGTTTCTGGTTTCTGATTCCCCGTAGCCCTAGCGGGCATCAGCCCTGCTGGTTTTGCCCACAGCCCTTTGAGGCACGCGTAGGATACTACGCACTGTCGACGACTGGGCTCGGTCGTTGCCGGCAGCCGGACGGCGACCTACCCATTGCTCTATCCCAGTGGCTGGGGCATGAGGAAATCCGTTCCCTCACGAGTGCCTTTGAGTTAAGTGTAGTCTTAAGAGAGTTGCTTGGGCAAAGCACACTTAATAGGTAGGTACTTGTCATAAATTATAGTTGAGTAGCTCGTTGCAATGTTTTCTAAAGCACTAGAAAATAAACAATCTGTCTAGCCTTCTCTCAACTAAGTTGAGACCGGCTTCCAGTAAATCCGGATGCAACTGGTTAACAATATTTTACATTTAGTGAAAGCCAACAACAACAACTCCCTGCGCGATTGAAGAGTTGTAAAAGTTTTTTTAAGATTTACAACCTCTTCGGAGAACAGCACTTCGGGCCAGAGACGCGGACTGTGGAGGAAAAGACATCCCACTCTCCTAAATTCCAACACTCCGGCAGAACATCTGCCACGGAGTCACGAACTGTAGTGGCCAATCTAGTAATCTCTGAACCGATTGCGGGCTCAGGTTAGCCGTTGCAAAGATAATCTGGCCAAGTGGGGTATCCTTCATCATCTTCCTGCCCTTGTCCCATCTTATTTGGGGTCGGCGCAAGACGTTTTTTTTTCTTCCATTCCATCCTGTCAACCGTCATACTATCACTAAATTCCTTTTCTTTCATATCACTGTTCACACAATCCATCCATCTTTTCTTTGGCCTCTCTCTCCCTCCCCACCCATCCACATGTATACTCATAACTCTTTTAGTAACATGCGTTTCATCTCTCCTCTTTACATGACCATACCAAGACAAACGATGTTGGGTATCCTTGACCCATTGAAAACACAGTGCCAGTATGGAGCCCCTTCTCAGGATATTCGTCACCTCCTTTCCTACCTAGTTTGCACAACTACCGTCGTTGACCTCGTATAAGTCGTGGAAGGTGCACTTCCACGACTTATACGAGGTCAACGACAGAGCGCTCCACATGGCTGCCAGATCGACACTAAAGAAAAAGAAGTATGCCTATCTGACATCCACAACCCAGTAACTGAGTAACACGATATCTATTGGCAAGACTGGTGTCAGATTTTCTGGGTTCTGACTATCCGTATGTTTTCTTGGAATAATTTTCTAGTATCACATAAGCGTAGCCGCTGGCAAAAACTAAAAAAGAATAAAATCGTTTCTAAGTGATTTCTTTTGTTAACGTGATATTGAAAATACTTCTTCAAGATTCAAGATTATTCATTGTAAAACATAGGTATATGATAAGTTCTTATTTAATATATTGAGGGTGCTATGTTTTGCCTATAGGGCATACAAAGTAATAATACATGCAATATAGTTAATTAAAACAAGATTGTACTAAGATTTATAGACCACAAATAAAGAATTAAATCATTTTGATCAATTATCGCATTAAGAATTTGCAATCACATTGAAGCATTGTTAATTAGATAATTATGTGTAGTAAGACAAATAAAATAATGGAATAACAAAATGGTACATTTTCATTATGCTGTAAGTGGCTATATATCCATCCAAAATACATTTTTTTAAGGCTAAAATAATAATCTGAACCAAGGCAGGTAAATTAATACCTCACCTTGTTATTACAAGTCACAGATCAAACAATTCCGTCTCAGTCTAGCTATTCGATATTCAGCTAGAAACAACTGTATTGAAACACGCCGTTTATATTAATTGTTTTTAAAGTAATGAACTATTTATTGCGACTAGGACCCTTCTTGAAACAATCTGTTTTGTAGCACAATCTCAATATGCCCGAAACTATAAACTTTTCTCAACTTCATGTCGATGTTTCGACCAAATAGAGCTTTGTTGAGTTTTGCTTACAGCTTCTAGCCAAAAACCGGGATTAGGAGAGGTTTTAGGTTACTAAAATGTTATGTTTAGTACAGTTTTAACTAACAATAAACCTAACTAATAATAGTTTATTGTCAAAGGGCAAAGTTCATATTGTCTGGGCATTACTAATTTTGCCCATTATGCCAACTTTTAGTAAAACAACACACTTTTTTACTCAATATCATAAAACGTATTTAAATCGCATTATTAGTCGTTGTAAACAATGAAATGGCAATGCGAGCATTGAACTGTGAAACCAAGCCACCTAAAAATATTTTCCATTCAATTACTTATGCAAACAGAATCGTGAATTTTATGCAAAATCGTAATATACTCAGCCACTGGAAAATTGGGGGATTTAATATTATTATATATTGGTCAAATAACAGAGAAATTGTGTGTTAAAAGCGTTTGTATTTTGGTTCAATACAATCTGCGTTATATTTATAGAAAAACTACAAGTAAGTAAATTTAATTTAATTTTACCATTAAAAAAAATGCTGTAGTTCAGAACGATGTTTGATATAATTTACGTTACCTACCTTTCTATAATTGACCATAAATAATAGTAGTAGCATTCATAGCATAGCATAGTCAGCCTCATAATGCCCAACTGCTGAAACTCGGGCTTTCTCTCTAGCCCCCCTAGTCAAGTTACGATCGTTTCGATTGCGTCGAACGCTTCGAGTAGGCCACGCCTCGTACGACATCTCAACGCTCAGTTACGTGGTCAGAACAAAGGAATCGGAGGCGTGGCTTACTCGAAGCGTTCGAAGCAAACGAAACGATCGTAACTTGGCTAGGGGGGCAGGAAAGGGAATGAGCCGTAATCCATTACGCGGGCGGGCGGTTTGATTGAGCGGTCCCATGTCTTCGAATTTTCAGTTCTAGAACATGGGGTTTTCTCGCAATATTTCTTTCCATTGTTTTGAGAGCAATGATTATGAAAGAAATTACAGTAACAGTCTTCTTTATAATATAGCGTCTACTGAAGTCACGATTCAATTCCGAAAGCCATAAAACAGCACAATGTATACCGCAAAATTTTAAAATACGTCGTAATCAGAATTTACTATCTGTTTTCAACGACAGGAGTTACTCAAATGCAAGTGACATAAATTTAGTTCGCGCCGAAATATCTAGTAAGAACAAATTAGTCACTGCTACAACCGGGTATAAATAGTTTGAACCGTATTCTGGTAACATCGAGTACTGTGCGAATAGTTATTGCTTCTCAAATGTGCGTAATGTATTACGGTGCGGTTCTTAGGTTCTTACGCGGACGATTTTCTGTGGGTAGTATATTTTTTTTGCCGCAATTAGTTAAGTGGGCAAATTGGCCAGTTTTATTTCTGGAAGGTTAAGATTGTGGTTCTACCAGATTTACGGGATTTATCAGAAGATTCACCGTGGCCTTGGAATGAAAATGGCAATTGCATTTGAAGGTGTGACACACCTTCTCGCTCCAACCAGAGCGAGAAAAGTTATTTGATGATTTCTAATTAAAATTAATTTAATTAAAAAAAGAAATGATATAAACTAGTGCTTGACTGTGATCCTATCTATTGGTAAACAGTGATGCAATCGTTGATGGTGAGGCGCACTAGTTTATTAAGAGCCTAATCACTCTAACCTTGAAGACAGCCAAATTATAATCCGATGGAAGGACCTCAGCAGGCAAATTGTTCCAGTCCTTCGATGTACGAGGAATAAACGACAAGGCGAACCTCTTAGTCCAGTGCGATTTCTATATCTCAAAAACAGTCTAAGATTGTGATAGTGCATAATAAATTAGATAGTGAAATCACACTTTATATCAATATTTTATAGTCGAACGTTTGTATGTATTCGAATGTGTACGAGTATGTTTATGAACGCTTCACGCTTAAATGCCTGAACCTGTCATAGGATACTTGTTACCCCGAGAACAACATGTTCTTTTGGGATAATTTTCTAAGATTCTCAAATTTTTCTCAGAATATAGTAATTCTATAACATGATCGTCTCATTGCTAATCATATAACAACGTGATAAAATTAATTTAAACCTAAACTTAGTTTCCAAATTTATCATTATTAGGGTGCACGGCACTGCCTCCGCCAAGGCAAACAAAAAAGCGGCGTGGCCGTACCATCCTTTTCTAGAAACAGTACAGGCATTTTCTCTTTTACTTGAAACCAGATAAGTAAAAATTATAAAAAGGCTAACAAAATAGCTGACATTTCAGCAGACTGACCTATAATCGTGGCTGAAAATATCGGATAGGTCTAAGGTAACCAACTAAAATAAAGTTACCGGCTTAACTTCAAGTCTGCAATACAAAAGGACAAGTTATTTTAAACTAGGTGATCTGAGAGATATTATGAGTACCTAGATAGAGATACTTCAAAAAATCATTCAAGAAATCATTGTTTGTTTTTTTTGGAATTTTCTCAATTTGTTATTTTGCTCCCCTATTTTTCTTTCGCTAAGAAGCTTTCTCGAACTAATATCTTTACACCTATAGCATAGTCGGCCTTATAATGTTCCCACTGTTGGTACTCAGGCCTCCTCCCTAGGAGAGGGAAAGGGCCATAATCCACCACGCGGGCCCAGTGCGGGTTGGTGGATGTCACATGTTTTCGAATTTTTGGTTCTTGGACATGCCGGTTTCCTCAAGATGTTTTCCTTCACCGTTTTGAGAGCAGTGGTGATGAAATAAATTACACAAAGTAATGCGCCTGGTTGGGCTTGAACCCGCGACCTACAACTCGTAAGTCGGGGCCATTACCACTTGGCCACCACTGCTCTCTTCTTCTTCTTCTGCTTCTTCTCTCTTTACATCTATACATTCAAATATGTACATATATATTATGTGTCTGTAATATTTTTTTTTTACTAAAAGCATATAAAAGCGTTTTCGGTGTCTATAGCAAATATGCATTTTTTTAATATTTGTTTGACATATGGCAAATCTCTGAAACGGCTAGACTGATTCTGAAATAATTTACATTGGTATATAGTTTATGTTATAATAAGTAACTTAAGTAAGTTTAATTTTACCCCAGTCCCATGACACTTGCCTTCCATTACGTCCTATCAACCATCACGCTATCACTGGCTCTCTTTTCTCTAACACCACTTCTCATACAATCCATCAAGTTTTCCTTTGACCTTTATCTCGTTTTCCATTCATACAACAAATATAATTTAATTTATTAGATAGTTCTATCAGAATACAAACTCTAGGGACAGACAGACTCGATTAATAATTTTCCGTATTCAGAAATATGCCATAAAGAGAATTATAAATGTGAAGTGTAATCTTTAATTTGTTCAGCGTTTGAGAGCTGAAAGATTATAAAATACGATTTCCCTTTATGTATTCTCAAAGGTACTTCAAATATATTTTCGAGTACCTAAACAATTACTTATCTCACTAATATTATAAACTGAGAAGTATCTATGTTATGTCGGATGGCCGTTGGGGCCGAAAGGTTCTGGAATGGCGACCACGTACCGGAAGACGTAGCGTTGGAAGGCCTCCTGCAACTTGGACCGATGACCTGGTAACGGTTGCGGGAGTACGATGGATGCGAGATGCACAGGACCGTTCATTGTGGCGACACTTGGGGGAGGCCTATGTCCAGCAGTGGACGTCTTTCGGCTGAAATGATGATGATGATGATCTGTGTTGTTATGTTTAATTCCTGTTATTTTCCTTCTCCTAGAGTCCTCTCTAGGAGGCTTGAGTCCCACTGCTGAGACTCAAGCCACTGAACACTGTAAATGCTGATTATGCTTATGTGTGTGCATGCTTGATTTATAAACATAAGCATAATCAGCCTTTTAATGTTCCCACTGTTGGGACTCAGACCTCCTCTCTCTAGGAGAGGGAATGGGCCGTAATCCACCACGCGAGTCCAGTGCGGATTGGTGAATGTCACATGTCTTTAAATTTTTGGTTCTAGGACATGCCGGTTTCCTCACGATGTTTTCCTTCACCGTTTTGAGAGCGGTGGTGATGAAATAAATTACACAGTAATGCGCCTGGCAGAGTTTGAACCCGTGACCTACAACTCGTAAGTCGGGGCCGTTACCACTCGGCCACCACTGCTCTGCTTGATTTATAGGAAACGGTTAATGATTTTGGACGTGTTCGCTAAAGATGACAATCTATGAGTATACATACCTACTTCTATACTAACATCATAAAGTCGGTATTTTTGTTTCAATCAATCAATCAATTTTCTTTGCATAAAACATGGTGTACAAAGATGTTTTGTCAGAAATTCATAAGAGCATACACGTTTTGCTTTTATCACAGCATGCAAGTACATATTACACATAGTTTACATTACAAAATTACCGTTTATCATTATAAATTAAAATGATTGCAAAAGTATTTTAATTAAAACCTCACATTATTATCATCATCATCATCATCAATTTAGTCGAAAGACATCCACTGTTGTACATATGCCACCCCAAGTGTCGCTATATTGACCAGTCCTGTTCGTCTCGCATCAATCGAATTCCCGCAACCCTTGTTTTAAACTTCAATAAAAGATTATTTAAAGATGCACACATTAAATCTAGATGAACGCCATATTGAAAAAGTCCAATATTTTTATGATCGGATACAGCACACGAATATAAAGTATAAAATCGGATACACAACACTTTCCTCCCTAAATTACATTAAAGGTCTACAGATTTACTCTATCAGGTAGTCTAACAATTCTAACACCTCTAGTCCTATAGTAAGGTATAGATATAAGATTAGGGGAAGCAGGAACATGAACAGATGACAAAGGAACATCACTAGAAACAAGGACAGATGAAGATTGAATACTGCTAGCTGGGTTTGCACATCTATTCTCAATAAATCTTACATTATCATCATAGTAATTCTGACCAAGTTTGAGATCACCAGGTTATCGGTTCACCTTTTGGGAGGTCGTCCAATGCTGCGTGCTCCGGTACCTTAACACATTTTACAAATAAAAAAAATATAAAACACTAGCACACATTGTCCAGCTGCAGAGCACGCCTTAAGTTCGTGAAGCAGTCCATTGAAGCCATAAACAAACCCTGGGTGGGTATCAAAACTAATCAAAAGTTTTCACACAAAGAACTCGAATGCAGTCAAAAGCAAGCAAGGCATTGCTGTTTTATTGAACCTACTAGGGAAACTTATTGAATTGGTGTAACAGAAACTTTGAAACGATGTCGGGTTAAATATTGACTGAGACGTGTCTCACAAACTGCAGATGAAACTTTCAATACAGGGTTTTATTTTTCAATTTACCTTGAAGAAGTATTTTGAATCGTTTACTTCAGAAGTTCAGATATTCTGTTATTTAATGTAAGAGATATTTTTTTGTATTTTGATGTTGTCATTAGGTATTTAATTCAAAATAATCACCCTATGAGAGCAGTGGTCTAGTGATAACGGCCCCGACTTACGAGTTGTAGGTCGCGGGTTGATTGAAACCCAGCCGGGTGTATCACTTTGTGTAATTTATTTCATCACCACTGCTCTCAAAACAGTGAAGGAAAACATCGTGAGGTTACCGACATGTCCTAGAACCAAATATTTAAAGATATGTGACATCTTCCAACCCGCTTAGTACCCACGTGGTGGATTACGGCCCATTCCTTCTCCTTGAGAGGAGGCCTGAGTCCCAGCTGTCATCATCATCATTTCAGCCGAAAGACGTCCATTGTTGGACATAGGCCTCCCCCAAGCGACGCCACCACAACCGACCCAGCAGTGGGAACATTATAAAGGCTGATTACTCTTATGCTTAACCACCCAATATGAATAAAAAACGTGTTGCTCTGACCCCTGATAGTACGGGATAAGGAACATGAGGATGAACTGTGTAACTAATCTTTCTTCTGTATTTAGCTAAACTAATTTAAATTTGCTCACTTTTTTGTATCCGGCTCGAAGGACCATGAATACAAAAGGTGTTACTCAGAAGGAGACTAATTATGTCTTCGTCTCAAAATTGTATTGAGACCCTACGTTATACTTGGTAGCTCAAGCAAAACGCGATTCAGAAAAGTCGTCTCTCTTAACAAAGCCACCTAGTTACTAAATTTGGTACTAATTATTATGTCTTCATAAGTCAAAATTCTTGTGGAAATAGTTCAACTAGTAATTGTACTAAAATACGACATATTTCACGATTAAATAAAAATCTCAGAGTTTACAGGAACGCTTGATTAATTATAGGAATCCAACGTAAATAAATCATAGGTGATCAACTGAACAAATAGTTTCAATAGTTCCCCAAGCTCGCTTAATCCAAAATAACTTCCGTGAATTTAGCATATCCCCGATCAAAATTAATAGTTGTCCATTTATTTCAAGTAACAATTGTAATAAGTCGACAATAAGAGATTGTTTGAAACTAATTCCGAAGTTATCTTGAGGTCGCGTCTTCAAGATGGTTCTGGATGATCGTACTTAGATTATAGGGTTGTGCCAGAAAATAGCTTTCGCAAGAAATCTATCAAAAATTAAGATAGGAATAATCGAGAGCGAGAAGTGTTAGACTTTTACTGACTAAAAACTACACCTGTGTCCTTCAGTTGCTCTTTGCGTTCTAGGATCACGGTTTTCTGAAAACCTGCCTCCGCATTCGCTTCCGCGAGCTTTTAGCGGAATTGTAACAGTTTACAAAGCGTGATAATTCACAGATCTACTGAGTGTATTGTGTACCCTTACAATATCGTCCATCACATTATGAATCTTTGCTAAAACCGAGGTATATATATCTAAGTAAATAACTGGGAAATTGTAATTTTGTAGTAATAAAGTAATAATTAATATTGAAGCCTTTCACTTAATAAAGCACTAAAATATAGATAGATAGATAGTGATAAAGTTGAATGACTGTTTGAGGGAAATTTGTTGATCCTTACGGGACGGCCGGAGGTCGAACAATGGGTAACTCACCGTTCGGTCTCACCCGAAGTGGCCGGGAATCATCCTGCGACGACTGTTTATAAATAGATATATATATTCTATAATGTACAAGTTAAAAACAGTTGCTTGAATATAAATGTTTAAATGAAAAATAAAAAATGTTTTAATCTTTATTTATTATTTCCTCCCTTCTAGTAACCTCATCCATGAGTCAAGTTCTGCACCTGAGCCTTCACACAATGACGTCTGTAGCATCCCTAGATCTAAGGCAGGGTGTAGACTATTCAACGGACTTTAATTCCGCACCTTCTGTGCGCTCAGTGAGTTGTGCATCCCTAACAAGCGCCAACTTATTACCATATCTATAGCCTCTCGTGTCTACACGCCCTATTGAGCTGTATTGGCTGGATGTCAGAGCTGTTTTTGATGGCATTTGATTGTTTAGAGACGGTGACGTCACTTTACAAAGACAGTTATAGGCTTCAAGATTTGTAGTTTCGAGTTTTAGGTACCGATTCGGGGATTTAATAAGACTAGTAATGAAGCGTGCTCTGTAGTGGTAAAACCAAAGTTATAATAGGGAAAGGAAATCTCAAAGACCTTGTATCATAAGACGCAGCGTCGCAGCGTTGGGAGGCTTCCCACAGGGTGGACCGACGGTCTGGTTTTTTTTTTTATTGGTGAGATAATCATCTAATGACAAATCACGCTCTTGAGTGGAGCGAAAGATAGTGTCAGACTTTTACTATCTAAAAACCCACTCCTATTCTTTCGTTGCTTTTTGTAGCAGGGCCGAGTCTTCCTTTCAGAATCAGAACGTTGGCCCCAGACCGATGGTCTGGTAAGGATTCTGCGGGAATCTGATGGATGCGTAACACTCAGGAACCACCGTTGTTGATGTTTGGGGGAGACTAGTGCCCTACAGTTTTGTTTTAAACTTAAACCACACTCGGAATTACTCTTGTAGCGACATCTATGGCGTCACATAAGAACTAATCCTGCATCGCGCAATCAAAGTTCTCCGCGTGATTAGAACATATAGAACAGCCCGAAATCATCTATCGGGCAGTTGCCTACTAGATATAACACCCGTCTGGTCGGAGGATCCTCCCTTTTCAACGGAGGTTTGCGGGACTTTACTCTCTGTTCCGCTTACTTCCAAACTCCTGTATCATAGGTCTCTCTTCTCTCTGATCTGAATCATACACCTACAACCTGAACTACAATCCTATATCTGTAGGCCAAACCAAACCTGTGACACGCAGCGCAGCAGCCAATAGCTTAACAAATATGCCAACCGTACCACCGAACAAACAGTGGACGTTTTTGAATGATAAAGAGAAGTCTCAAATCTCCAATATACTACCCAAGGTCACTAATCAATTTCCTTTGAAAAGTTAAGCAATAGTGCCTCGAAAAAATTTGTAAAAGAATCTGTTCAATATGGAATTTGCTAGTAGTGGAATCCTGGAGGAGTATTGGTGTTATAGAGCGTAAGCGACCGTACGTGATTTACCTCCACGCCGCTCCTTTGATGTCTACCACTCCACCGTGCACATTATGTTAGAGAGTATCATATTCTCAAATAATTATGCTCTATTGATGTAATTGCAGCAAGTGGTTCCGTGAGGATAAATAATTTTCCTGCAGCTATCTTTTCGCCCGATTATAATTTGTGTCTTCAAGGCTAGAGTAAATAGGCTTTTAAAACTAGAGCGATTCACCATCAATGATTGCATCACTGTTTACTATCTGGTGGGATTGCAGTCAAGCACTAGTTTAAAATACAATGAAAAGAAAAAAGTTTGTACTTGTTTTTTAATAGTTTCTGCACTCATTTATAAACTACTGGGGCCATGGGTAGTGCAAAAAAAGAAGCCCGGGGCCCTGGGACGAAAGCAACGAAGGAACAGTGGGTTTTTAGTCAGTAAAAGTCTAACATTATCTCTCGCTCAGCCGAAGAGCGGGATTTGTCACAAGATGATTTTACCACCAAAAATAAAAAAAAATATTAAAAAAATCTCATTCATAAATGATAAATGATATTTATTTTATAAGTAGGTTTAAAAAACAATTTTACACGTCAATTTTTTTTTCGTCATTTTAACTTGATGAGGCCGGTGTTTCCTAGCTGACTACCCTGAGAAGAAACACCGAAACAAACTCAGGGGTTTAAAGAACTAAACCAACTTACCTGTATTATTGTGTCACAGTCCGGTAGTAAAACACCAAAAAACCGTAATGTACAAAAAAGAATCACGATTCGTGGTGGTAAGCGGGTGCAAACCGCGACAAATGCGCTAAAAAGGTGAGGCAAATTTTAATTAAATTCGAGGTAGTGTCTATCCAGGATTAACGAATAGATTTCCTACTTTTCATTCTCCGCAACAAGCTCTAGGTTTCCAATTTTTGAAAGCCTTTTTTAATCTGCTGTTTCCAAATTATTCTGTCCATTTATATTTGCATGCTCTCTGTAATTTTGGCTTCAATAAAAAAAACTTTTTTGCAAAGCAATACAACCAGTGTATCTGTTTTTTTTTTTTTATTCATTATTTATTGAACGCTTTATGCACACAAAGGTACAAAGGCGGACTTAATGGTTTTGACATTTTCTACCAGTCAGTCGAAAAATGATGATGATGCAGAGAAAAATAGTGCAATAAAAGATAAAAAAATTGTTGAATACCGACGCCGACTTCCGAAGTTAAAGTTATTTTACATTATTTTTTTGCTTTGTTTTTGTAGTTGCTTGTATATTTTTTTTGCTTTATAGCTTTATTTTGCTTCCGGTGGCGACCGCGAATCGGAAAACGCAGCGTTAGAAGGGCTCCCACAAGGTGGACCGACGACCTGGTGAGAATCGCGGGAATGCGGTGGATGCGAGACGTACATGATCGGTCGTTGTGGCGTCGCTTGGGGGAGGCCTTTGTCCAACAGTGGACGTCTTTCGGCTGAAAATTATGCTAGCTTTTTTTTATTTTTCACTTTTTTAGTTGTGGTATTAAACAGCTATAACTTTGTTAGAAAATGTGGGTGTATCCTAACGATACAATGCATAACCCTTTTGAGTGTACGGTAATGATGATATTTTTGTGATTGCGAAAACAATGCATATTTATGTGATAACAGCAATTGCGGTTGGTTTGCTGTCATTTTTTGAAGAGTTCCTTCGGCTGTCTTTGGAACTCATCATCAGATCTATATCAATTTTGATGGGTCCATTTCAGAACAAACCCCTTTCGAACAAAAAAAAAAAATTTGAGAATCAATCTATAATGGCGGAGTTATGCCCGAACATAACAACGTAAATAAACAAACCATAAACATTCAAATTGATAACCAATATATCCACCTCCTTTTTGAAGTCGGTTAAAAACAAATTCTATTTTTGAATACTGTTTTTGTACCAGCTAGGCTTCTATTTACTAGCCTGCTCTGATATACTCGGGTAAAAGCCTCCCCAAACTCCTTCCATCTTCACGGACCCGCTCATTCTTCCCCCAGTTTCGACGGTCCTTATTCAGTAAGGCTAACAAAGAACAGTTACGTTCAGAAAAGAGGCGTCTATCGTTTCATACGAAGAAAAGTAATTTATCAACCTTCATAACACATAGTCAGTGAATCGCTCTTTTTTACTGAGAGTGGAAATCATTTATTGATTTACTAGCTAGTCATCGCGGCTTTACCCGTGTCATGCTAATAAAACAGCACAGTGTCATTTTGCTCGCTGTTTGATCGTCCGGGCCGAGCCAAAGTCGTCGACGGCGCGTAGCCACGCGCGCCTCAAGGAGGTCAAAGCAAATCATAGGGTCGAAGCCTACTGGGGCCATGGGTTCGCTTATAAAATGAAAATTCGGCCCTGGAATGCAAGGCAACGAAGGAACATAGGAGTGGGTTTTAGTCAGTTGCTTGATCACAATTTTAAGCAGTTTTTTTTTAGCGCGCAAACCTTCTTTTTGTAAAATAAAAGTAACCTCAATTACTTCTTATAACATTATGAATCTATCAGTAAAAGTCAATAAAATTGATGAAATGATAGACTGACAAAAATAAAAACAATTTTCTTATAAGTAAGTATCGAATATACTTTCATAAGCATTTAGTAAAACAAATGTTGTTTCGATACTACAAACCGACACTTCAGTTTTATTTATATGTGTATGTATAGATATAGATGTATAATGTATACACCACTAATTTTTAATTAGTACAAATACTTAAAGGTCTTGTTAAAAAAGGTCTTGTTATTATTTAAGTAAAGTCTCAATAAAAATAATATTCATAAAAACCAAAGTTATGAGCGTTTGTTTATACCCCAAAATGTTACTCAATTTATTGAAATATTGTACAGGCTATTTATTAATAATAATTATGAATGAATGAATGGCGATAAAAATTGAAAAACATTGCGCATAGTATTTTTAGCAGCAATTGTTATAAATGATTGATTCAATTATGAATTTACCAGTTATCACAAATTTTCCCAGTCTGGGGAAAACCCACTAGTTTATTAAAAGTCTAATCACTCTAGCCTTGAAAAAACCTAAATTATAATCAGAAAGCCCACAGCAGGCAAATTGTTCCAGTCCTTCGGTGTACAGGGTATAGACGACAAGGCGAAATGTTACCTTTTTTTTGAGGTGGTAAATCAACAAATGACTTTTATCACACTAGGGTGGAAAAAAGGAAGTGTCAGACTGTTGTTGACTAAAATCTGTGTTCCTTAAGTTGTCTTTAGCGTTCCGTGGCCATAGTAAAGCTTTTAAACAATTTCGCAGTAAATCAATAGCCCTAAAGCGTGTAAGTATAACAATTTAATGTTAAAGGCTGGCAGTATACTATTCTCTTAATTAGCCACGTTTATGGCATGTCTGTAGCCAAGCGTGACACGAGCGCGACACAGGTCCACGCGCCAAGCGCCCCCACCTTCACCTCGGTACTAATAACATTTGCAAAATTAAACAAGCAGTTACTCGGGATGCCGCATATGCACAATTACAACGGGCAAGCCAGCTTTTAGAATTTAGCCACCCAATAACAATTACATAAACAAACCAACAAATGTTATTAAATAAGTACGTTGGCTACACGGGTGCTGAATGTTTTACAAGCTTTTGATTCTTTTTGTCGTTGGTGCGTTAAATCTGTTTTAGGCTGAGATTTTTTGGGCTAAGTGCTATATTCGGCTAAGTGCTAAATCGGCATGTCCTAGAACCAAAAATTCGAAGACATGTGACATCCACCAACCCGCACTGGGCCCGCGTGGTGGATTACGGCCCGTTTCCTCTCTTAGAGAGGGGGCCTGAGTCCCAACTGTGGGAACATTATAAGGCCGACTATGCTATGCTATGCTAAATATTGTGATTAGGGCAATTAGGGCTGAGAGAATGTTAAAGAGCCGCGGCCCGGAAAAGAACAACTGAAAAAATAATTTGACACTTTCTCGCTCTAATCAGATCGGGAGACGATGTATTTTAATGTTTTTTTGTATGATTTAACCAAAGCCTTTTTTACTGATTATTGTAAATATTTCATTTATGATAGTTTTATTTTATTTTTATTCAGCCTCTTTTTAAAATATGAATGTGAGAACACTGTTGACGACTTTTGACGATTCATAGATTATTTTCTATTTCGATGCATTTTTTTATTACAATTATTTTTATTGTGTTTCATACCCATTAATAAGGAAAGATTGTATTTTTGGTAATGGAGTTTCCTGGCCGTTCATCTCTACAGGAAACGACCAATTGAAACTGTAAACTGATGTTTTATTTTGAATTGATTTGATGATTTCCCTGATCAAAAAATGACTATTGAGGCTATAATTTCTGCGAGTTATAAACATGTACTTTTAACTCTAGAGGCAGATTTATTCCAATTAAGAGTTTCACCCTGAAATCTATTTATGTAAGCAATGTGACAGAGTTACATTAATCAAAGAGAATTATGGCATTGTTTCCTATATCGCACGCTTGAAAAAGTCACATCTTAGTTTTCATATAAATATCGAATGTATTACACTGAAACTAACTGAAGCACTAGAAAAATAATTGGCATGAACCGTCTTTATTGTCTGCGAAGCGCCTACAAAGGCAACTGACACAATCTTTTGTAGTCAAAGCTTGACAATATTGTTAGATTATTGAGCACTGTTGTTTTATACGAATGGTTACTCTTTGTGAACTCTGATGGTCTGTTAGCTCGGACCTTATACCTGGTATGACCCATTAGGCTTTATAGGTACCTACAAATCTTCCAAAAACAGAGGCGTACGCTAAAGTAAACTTTACGTTAGAACTATTCGAAGTTAAATTTTACCTATAAAATCTTCTATGAGCCGTGCATGTTGCCAGCGGTGCTATATGGCTCCGTGGTCGCTCACAATCGACCTCATCATAAGGCCATAGGGCAATGGAAGGCTATGCACGGAGTTTCCTTGCGTGATCGCACCAGAAATGAAGATACCCGCAGGAGAACCAGACAGGGCACATTGCTCGCAGAACAGATAGTCGAGTGGCAACCACGGATCGGAAAACGCAACGTTGGAAAGCCTCTCACAAGAATAGAATATAATATATAGTATGCCCAACAGTGGACGTCTTTCAGCTGAAATTATGATGGTCATGATAATTACATCGTCAGTAACTGTTGACAAGAGAAAATTGAAGAAGAAAACATATTGTGACGATTCCATTAACATGGGAAAAGGTTAAGAAAATTGAGATGATAAAAACTGTCAAAGATAAGGTTTTTTCTATAAATTAAAACTTTAAATTGAATCTTTCATTTTGAATACTGTATCCAGGTACCCCAGTATACATCTACTTATGTTAAACCTTTAACCAATCTTCCGCCGAAGGATATAGAACATACATAGGTACGTTACAGCAATTCACTTGAAAAAAAAAACACAAAAGTCATGAAGTTGGCAAAAACGTTATGTTTCGTGCTTTTTACATCGCAAGCTGCGACGTGGAATGCGTTCTATTGTTTTCCGATGGCGTCGACAGGAGATGGATGCCAGCCATTGTCTACATATACAGATTGAGTGTTATAGAATTATGCCTGCACGCCAATCGTGTAGCAACATTGTATGACATCCTGATTTAGATGGAAAGATATTTATAGAGCTGTGTGTAAACGCTTGGGAATGGGGTTTCCAGATGACAGTATTAAGTCTCACGTAATAGACTTCACTACTAATCAATAACTAAAGGTATTGATTAGTAGTGAAGGCGATCCGTTGCCATGGTCCGAAGTGAGAGAGAATGCGAAGCGGTCGCCTCCTTCTGCGAAACAGTAAAGCAAGTTAGCGAGAGTGCAGCAACCGTAAGGGAACGGACATCGCGATCACGTCCCAGTCACCAACTTAAGAGACGTTGCGGACATTGGGAGTTGCAGGGCAATCCCCGGCCACCATAGATGAGGGCTTGCGAACAGCGAGCAATAGGTATCTAGCCGTCCGGCTGTTCAGAAACGGCCGAGCCCGAGACGAGTACATTGTTCCACGCGTGCCTTAAAGAGATGTCAGCAAAATCGTAGGACCCAGCCTACTGGGTAAAAATTCTCACTTCCATTTCATTGGTTATTACCAATGCCCCCTATGACCATGAGAAATTGATACCGTTGTCTTGGAATGCAATGGAAAACGATAAGAATTAATATTGCATTAAACTTTTAGTTTCATAACTCAATTACCTGTAATTTGCCATGATGGTGATTGTAAATATACAATTTAATATCTATTATTTAACACCTATGGACCCCATATTTGCAAATATGGGTATTATATTAATTACCTAATAACATCCTAAAAAAATATTAGTTCACCTAAAATTGAGCAGCAGATTTATTTAGGTCGAAGTCATTTTTTCGTAGCAATGTTTTGAATCAATCGCGTTTTTTTTTCGGGCCGACGAAAGCTTTGGTAGCCACACAGGATTTGTACGGATTTGTCCGTTGCCAATCTGTGCCGCAACTGCTAGAGGCGAGACGAACATTGTGAACGGTTAAAAACTTTCTTATTCCTTGTTAACAGATTTCCTGAAGGATTTTTTTCTACGAAGGATTTTTTTAAGACGAACACGCAAAAAAAAAATGACGACAATGAATGTGAGTAAATTCTGAGTAGGTACTTTTTAGATTTCCGTACCTCAAAAGGAAAAACGGAACCCTTATAGGATCACTTTGTTGTCCGTCCGTCCGTCCGTCTGTCTGTCTGTATGTCAGTCTGTCAAGACGCTTTATCTCATGAACGCGTAGAGCTATCCAGTTAAATTTAAAACTATATACCTACTCAGATCTGCGGTTCCTTAAAGCTGTGAAAAAATAAACCGTTTATGTCGCAAAAAACAAGAAGCACCTTTGTGCTCTTCTATCTGCTTTTGTTCTTTTCATTTTTAAGTGTTTGTGTGTAAAAAATAAATAAAAACGGATATTTCGACACTCAAGGGAACCAAAATTAGAGTACATCCCGTTAATCCAGAATCCTGAAATTTTGCATAAAGCAAGGTCTTATAATACAAGTATAGGAATAAATCTGAAAGTAGAAAATTTGTTGTTACGTCATTTTTTTTTTTTGCTATTTCGAAACAACTTCGATACTCGAATCAGGAATTGAACTTTTTACATAGGTAAGTTTGTACGAAACCCTCAGGGCGCGAGCTGACTCGCACTTGCCCAGTTTTTATTTATTTTGACTTGGCTCGGGTTTTGAATTTAGCTGGTGTCAAGGTTAGAAAGTATTTATTATTTTGAATTCAGTGACTTTGTTTTCTTTTAGAATGCGAATATAACACAACCAAATGTTTCTACAGTATCGGGCAGAACAAATGTATCAAGTTTTCAGCCTTTTTGGCAAACTTAGCTGAGATAGTGCTGAATCACAATTCTCAGCTCCATTTTACCGAGATCGTTTCAGTAATTCCACGTATTGTCCAGTTGAGATATAAAACTATACTAATATTACCTCATCATCATCATCTTCCTGCCCTTGTCCCATCTTATTTGAGGTCGGTGCAACACGTTTTTTTCTCCCATTCTATCCTGTCAACCGTCATGCTATCACTAACTTCCTTTTCTTTCATATCACTGTTCACACAATCCACCCATCTTTTCTTTGGCCTCCCTCTTCCCCTCCACCTATCCACATGTATATCAGAACTCTTTTAGTAACATGCGTTTCATCTCTCCTCTTTACATGACCATACCAAGACAAACTATTCCCCTACTAATATTACCTACATCACAATTTTCACTAGGAATCAATTTTCAAGTTATTAAAACAGCCACTGAACTTCATTCTAAAAAATCTCGGCTACAACATTCTGCCCCAGTACTTATTCTCTTATCCACTTTAAGGTACAATCATTTACAGAATCTTAGATTTACACTCGACCGCTCCGAATATAAATAGGCCCACGGAAACGAAAATTTAATTCGGCTCGTTTTCCTCCCGACTTTTATTTCGTAATCTAAACAAGAAAAATAATGCTTACTAACAAAGTACGGTGGGATTTTTTTTCGAGCGGCTAACTTTTGTAGGGAGATATAACAACGAGGCACAGGTGGCAGCACTCAGCAAATTATGCAGAACCATATGGGCGCTAATCCATCAAGCGATCGAGATCGTGAGCCCGCTTTCATTAATCATCCTTTATTGATTAATGTGTCTCCACACAAAGTAAGTAATTTACTCGGTATCAACAAATTGATGAAGTATGCCTTGATTTTTTGGCAGCTGCAAGCTTTGAATGATTACTTACTTGTGTTTTTTTTTTACAAAAGCGTAGTTTCGAGCACCTTTTTTTACCTAGTTGTGACTTGGGTCTATTTGAAAGGACCCTCAAAACGACACACAAAATAATCCAACTCTGGGGCAGTCTTATAAAAAAAAATACAATTTAACTTCCACGATTTTCCTCACGATATTTTCAGTTACAGCGCTTGTTATTATTAAATCTGGGTGACACGTATCGTGAAACATTTTTGAGAGCAATGTGTGTGCCTCATTAAATAGTTACGGCACACGTATTGTTTAATCCCGATGCCATCCCGAATGGTCTGTTATTAACCCGGAACATCAAGCTGGCGGCTCGCATAATTAATATTGCAAATGTTGTTAGCAGTTAGGGTACGGATTGTGTGAGCGAGCGTACCTATAGTTCATACTGTAGCACTACGTATTGTATGTGTGTAGTAACCGGGTTAGCGATTAAAATTATTAGAATAAGCGCCGGCGCACTTGCGATTCGATATTTGACTGTTCACGAGTATCTAGTGCGAGTTTGTTTTACGTTGATGCGATTGACTCGTTTATTACGCTCGGCGCTCCGATTGGCCCACTCCAAGCTCTTAACCAATCAGAGAACCAAACACGGTAAATCTCAAGTTAGTAACACGCGCTCAGTGCTCACGTCGTTTTCATCTAGAATTTGATGGTGATTTTATAATGAACTAGCTTCTGCTAGCGGCTTCACCTGCGTGAAATTCAGTTTCTCCATACAAACTTTGGAACCCCGCTTCATCCCCTTAGGGAATGAATTTCGGAAAATCCGTTCTAAGCATATGTCTACATCCTATAAGGAAACTACGTGCCAAATTTTAAGATTATAGGTGTTATGATTTCTGTGATTTCTTGATTAATCAGTGAGTGGTATTTTGCTTTTATATATATAGATGTGCATAATAAATGGATGAAAAAAATATGGAGAAAGCAGAAAATTATCCTAGGGGAATATACTCCCGGGATAAAAACTAACCTATACCCTTTTTTAGGACTTGGTTTACCCGTATTCTATACACATACTGAGTGCATGCCATGTTCACGCTGAGTGAAGCGCCTTTTTGGACTCGCACTGATAATATTTTTTTTTTTCACTTTGTATTATTAGTTTAAACGATTGTATGAGACCCGAATAAACGTTTTTTCTTTCTTTTTTCTTTTTTTTCACATATAGTCATTGACGGGGCTGCAGTGATGCATGCCAGGCTACATAGGTACACAAATCAGGTGAAAACAAAAGAAAAAAAATAGTTTTCTGTTGTTTCATACCCTAATTATCCAGCTTTTGGTTGCCAAACTAATAATTATAATTTTATGCACTCCACAAGGACTCATATTCACCGCATATTTAATGTATTCTGTTTACAACGGTTATGTGTTTATTCATAATAAATATATTAATTACGAATTTTGATGTCATTTTCACTGGTAATCACAGCAAAGTTCAGAATAGCTAAAACTTTTTGGTGGTTTATTTATTTCGTGGGAACAATGTGGGAATGTAGTAATAAATATAATCACACGTTAGTTTTGAGGTTGACCGTAGGCTATTAAACTATGAGCAAATGTTGTGATCAGCCATTTTTATTTGTGGGACTCCCATTGATGGGGTACTGAAACGCAAATGACAACTGAAGGACACTGATATACCCTCTCGCCTCACTCTAGATTGGGTGAAGTCATTATTTCCCACCTCAAAAAAAGAAACACAGACATCTTTACCTGTAAGACACAACAGGCTTTATCGACTCATTTAACTAAGAGCCTACAGAATCGAATGGAATTTTGAATAATTTAACTGCGGCTCAGAAACTGGGTTTTAAAGCTGTAGATTATGTTAGCTAGTAAACAAGCACTAACAACCAAGACCAAAAAAGAAATTTAAAAAAATATACATAAATGCTAAAGTCGATAATTGAGTTGGTGATGATACAAAGAAACTATCTCGAAATTAGTTCAAATATATTTATAATATTTTAATCATGTTTTAAACCACAAATAAAGCACAAAAACCTTTGCTTCCAGTAGCAATTGGAATCGTTATGTGAAAAGGTACTTAACAGGAAAAAAATGAACAGTAATAAAATAATTTCGCTATCCTCATTACGATTCCTCATTAATTTGTAGCTATCAAATACAACAGCAATTAAATAAACTGTTATTTCAAAATTAATTACCGTTTTCACACTTTAGAAGTACTAGGAGACTAGCAATGAGCGGAGTGTGCACTTTGTACAGGAGCAGGTCATTAGTGGCACAGGCTCATTGATCTGCTGGATATACACACTTAGTATAATTAAAATATTTATAAATTCTTGATGTGCAACGATAGATCGTAATTGTATCTACTTCTAACACATACATTATGTATAGGCCTTTTAAATTATTTTATGTGCCTATCTATCACATTAGAGAGAGATTTCTTTAGAAATAAACATCACCTTTGTACCTGTTTTTCTCTTCTTCTAAAAAAAAAGATCGTTAAATAAAAATAAATAAATTATTTTGAAATATTAATCACAAAGTTATAAACCAATCAATATATATTTTTATTGTAATATTCCAGCTCTACAGTTGTCTACAAAATAACAATGGTTTGCAAAGTTCATAAAAAAAATATATATATATATATATGTGTGTTTAGAACCTCCATTTGGCTTTGATTAAACATGAAAAAAAAGCTACAGTTTTAATAACAAACACTTGTATATACAGACAAACAAAAAACTCAACAGGCACATAACCGAACATAACAGTACATTCATCAATAAAAACAGAACCTAAGCTGCCGCAAAATACCTTTGCCTCAGCTCACGGCAAAAAAAAACCGCCTCAGCTATTCCAGTAGCGGTATATCTTAGACTTTATACTGACAGGTTGACGACCTATAAAAGGCTTCATATGTACTGCGAAGCCAGGAACTCTCCCTCGCCTAGAGAGTGTCGTTCGTCAGCACAGGTAACTAGATAGTCGTGTATTCCTACATTTCTTGTTCGCCTAGTACATATACGGGCTTATGATGCGCACGCTGGCTATTTTATGAGTGTAATTATGAGTTACGGTTATGTTAAAGTTGTTAACTTACGTTGATATTGGTGATTGTGGTAGTTCTTATTAGGTGATTTTGTAGTTTACCTGTAACAGACACAAGAATATTTGATTAGTGGAGATATTAAATTACTAACACAATTTTAATCATCATTTCACGTGCATAAAAGTAAATAAAATATAGAAAATGCGCTATCATCTAATGAAATTGAAACTACAATTAAAATTGGTAAACTTTAGCAGAATTTTGATAGGCCTGTTGGTCTAGTGGTTAGTGGCCTTGACTGCTAAGCCGAAGGTCGTGGGTTCCATTTCAACCCAGGACAAATGTTGGTGTGATGAGCACGATCATTTTTTTTTTGTGTCTGGGTGTAATTTATCTTTAATAGTATGTATTTAGAAATATATAAGTCTGATTATCATTTGTCTAGTACTCATACCACAAGCTCTGCTTAGTTTGGGACTAGATAACGTTGTGTAAAAGTTGTAGAATATTATTATATTAATCACAGTACCTGCTGTCATTTATTTTAAAACACAAATCACTAGACCGTAATTTTTAAATCATTTCCCCAATAACGAATAAGGGTCTCTTGTGAGATTTCTAGGAGACCCAGTAGTGCGTGAACATCGAGACTCCCCCCTCCCCCCGCCTTTAGGTGTTGAACAAGGTGATGAGCTAGAGCGATGGCGACAGCGGGCGCGAAATATTTTACGTAAAAAAAACTTCGCATTCGCAAGCTGTAAAGTGATTGTGGCAGACGCCTAGCATGACCTGTCGAAGCGGTCCTACTAACGTCCGATCGTCTGATGTTTTATCATAAAAAACATGTCTAGACTCTACTGTCCTCTGCAACAACTCGCGATGTACTAGGTCCAAATAATCGTGCCCGTACCCGCCTCAGTCACAGCACGTTCACTCTGGCCCAGGCTTTAGGCGTAGGTACTCCCCTTATATTAGTAAATCGTAGCTCCCAGTATATTCAATAAAAAGGTTGTTTACATCGACGGTTGGTAAACAAACATCAATAACGTTATAGGCTGTAATGTTACAAGTAGTGGGTTCCAAGGAATAGGGTATAAATTGGGCGTAGAGCGCTTAATATAGTTGGCTAGCTTTTGCTCGCGGCTTCGCCTGCGTATATAAAATATAGCCTATGTCACTCAGGAAAAAAATAAAAACTTTACTTCTTTATAATATTAGTGTAGATATTTTTTATAAATGCTGACCGGAAAAAGGTAACTTTTTGAAATGAACAGCAAATATTATTATTATATCCTAAGTCCTGTTAAAGGAAACTTCCTCCACACCAATTGGCTCAGTCGCAATGCGTAGTTGCGGGAAAAACACCCTTGAATAATATCTATATCGTGGCCATTTATATAGACATAACAGTATTTTAATATATACCTATACATTAAAACATAATGATGTCTTGTCTTGTTTCAAAATATGACTCGGCATAAACATATTCTATTAAAATTAATATTTAAGAAGTATTTCTACTATCCGTAACCTTTATAAGCATAATGAACTTTATAATGTCCCAACTGCTAGGCCTCAAGCCTATTCTTGAGGAGAAAAAATGAACTGTAATCCACCACGCCGACCCAGCGCATATCATAATGACATATCGATGTGTAATTTGCCATTAGGCTACAGCACACAGCTTTGGTAACCCTTTTTTTTCTACCGTTTTTATCCCGTACCGTTTCAACCAGACTTATATGATACGTGAGACACATTACACCTGAGACAAAATCTACTGTCAGAAACGTGCCCATCAGATTTGACAGGTACTAGAATTGTAGACTATATGCACTCTATAGTTATTCATACTCACTCAAACACGCAATTTTTATGAAGTCGGAAGAGAACGCTAGCTCCATTGAACAGATTTTATTAGCCGAAGAGCACCACACAGGGCTCGTAATCCAATAACTGTCTACCATGGTGCAGAGAAGATTCATATTTCAAATAACCATAGAGTAGGTGAGGGCAGAAGGATCGTGTTTAGTGTGGCTCTATTAGAGACTACATAATGGTAAGGCTAGAAAATAGGCGACATGATTTTTTTTTTGTGGTGGAACATTATCAAGTAACTTTTCACGCTCTAGGTGTACCTAAGAGCTTGTCAGATGTTTACTGACCAAAACACACCCTTTTTGGGGTTAAGTACCTCAAAAGGAAAAACGGAACCCTTATAGGATCACTTTGATGTCCGTATGTCTGTCTACGTGTCTATTTGTCTGTCTGTCTGTCTATCTGTCTGTCAAGAGCCTTTATCTCGGGAACGCGTGGAGTTGTAGAGTTGAATTAAAAACCATAAACTCAGCTCTGCAGTCCCTTGAAGCTGTGAAAAAATCAAACTACAGAATTAACGGAAAAAAAATACGGCCGTTTATGTTTTAATTTATGGTGATTGGCTCGCATTAGACCTGATGGAAAGCGACGATGTGGTCGACGATGGAGCATGCTTGCCTAGGATTAACCGGTTCTCTCTTAACTTACATACCTCGAGGTTGTAGCAATACACACACACACAGACTCCTGCAGGGAATTACACTGCTTAGCTGTACGCACAATACACGCACTTAGCTGTATGCACAAGTTGTTTCCTCTATTGGGAAGAAAGACCGATTTGTTTGGTCTAAATATTACAAATCCGATCGATTTATGGATCAAAACTTATCTAAAAATAATTGCAATGGGAGTTTAGGCTGGATTTGTGACATGGCTGATTTGTTTTTTGAGTTTATCGCAGACTGCTGTGTAATTTTGTTGTTATTTTAATCAATAAACAGCAGCAATAATATGCGTTTGAAAGTAAACGTAAAATAAAAACTCCGTTTATAGTGAAAATAAATCAGTACCTGCCGTGACAACATTGTTATTAACCATTGCAAGGTATAGTAAAACATTTACATAAATTTTCAAGTAATAATAATAAATAAAAATAATTAAACTATTAAGACATGCCTCAAAAGATTTTATATCCGAGCAAAAATTAGTAATCGAAACAATAAATTATTGAATGAAAACTAAACTGAAACCTATCCTAAGTCCTATTTTTACATTTTTTCATCGAGTCCTTTAAAATACTTCAAATTAATATCATAATTCTTATCATAATTATTTTGGATAGTTAGGTAGTTTACTTTTTCTGCATTTTCTGGGTAACAAACGGGTATGATTCTTTCTGTTATGTGAAGTCGATGGCACAGACTAGACATGTCATAAATGTCTGGAGTTCTGAGCGATCAGTATTATATATATACCTATTTTTTACTTCTATAATGGCGGATGTCCCTTGTATAAACCTAAACATAAAAAAATAAATAAAGTTTTTATCGAAGGTAAAGTATTGTTAGGTTTTTCGTTGTCACGTGTTAGTCCATTATATTGGGACATTTTATTTATTACACTGGCAACACTAATTATGAACAGCGGCCATCTTGACTTGACGGAAGTACGCGAGAGTTGAATCGGCCTATTTGCTTAGGGACAGCATTTAATGCGGACGTGTCCAAGTTGTATATGAAGAAGGAATAATAAATATACCTACCCTTCAGATATTTCATGTGAGTTTTATTATTCCTTATAGTATCAAGACGATCATCTACAAATATTTCATATTAGAACGTCCCAAATTGAATAAAAATATTGGGACTGCGGAGTTGTTGTATCCGGACTTATTAGTTTTGCCTATCAAAGTGACCTTCATAATTGAATCAAAGTTAATATAATTTAACAATTATATCCCATCATCTTTACTAGTGCTATTTTTAAAATTCGTTATTAAATTACAGTTCGTAAGCTTATAGTTAATATATTTTAGCAAAGTAGAAATAGTCGAGCTTCTGACGAAATACGGTACCTACCAAACACACAGCACGTTAAAAAAAAATTGGTCCACTAACTGTAGACCAAAAAATTCATGCAAAAATGCAAATACTTCCTTTTTTAATATCAGTATATATAGATAAAATAAATTATAAACTCCCAACAACTGCTATACGTATTAATTAACAAAAGCCACCCTCACCCTCTTCTTCAAAAATCATGAATCGACGTCTGTCCTCTTTACATATCAAAATAAATCAAAGAGGGGGTTGCTCAAGCATGGACCTCTTTGTATAACAAGACGACACAAAATCTATCTCTCGAGCAAAAAAAAAACATTTGCTCGACTTAGCACTCATATTTTCTTTATAAACATAACATACAGCGTCGGATGTCAGCTTCTTTTGTCACTACGTCTGTAGAAACTGTATTTACGTTATCTTTCATCTTTGTTTTGCTGCTTCACTAGACTTTTGTCGAGGATTGTTGAGTTATTTAAATGGTTAAAGGACTTTAAGGACTGATAACAAAGGAAGTTTGTCTCAAAGGTAAAATCTTTATTATACATTTTTTTTTTCTTTAATATTTTGAACGAAAGCAAAACAGACGATTTTACGACTTCAGAAAATTCTGTTAGGTTAAAAAATCTAAATTCGAAGCACTATTTCTGTCCGTAAAATAAAATCACTCTCACTCAGGAATTTCCTTCCTTCCGAAACGTGGGTAACCATGCGAAGCTCGCAAAGTGACAGCTAACTACAGATAATTACATGTTCCAAGCGCCAAATACTTCGCTAACTCCGTTTTGCCACGTATTTCAACACAACGCTCCTCTGAGCGCCGTCATTGGAGTAGTCGATGTATACCGGTTCCAAACACTCGAATCGGATCCGGCCGGTCACTTGTCATTGGAATCGAATCGTTTGATTAACTAGAACATCCCTATGCTGTAAAAGGTTTTAAATGTGATGTAGGCAATTTAAACGTGGCCATATTTTTTTTAGACTTGTTTACAGTCGTTTCAACCATTTTGTTGTCTAACCGTTGTCCTTTTTCAATTCTCGGTGAACCTGTAAACACTATCTTTCTATGTTTGGTGAGTCCGCGTCGGTGTTTATCATATGGTCGTCGGTGTTTTGTTTGTTTTTTTTTTCTTTTTTCCTATTACTCTTACACATGATGTCTACATCTCTTTTTTTTCAACTCTCTTTTCGCAGGTATGCTGGCAGAGATTTCTGTTGAAATAAGCATCACCTTTGTACTTATTTTCTATCTGCTTCTTTCTTCTTTTCTTTTATTATAATATGTGTCTACATGAATTGTTAAAATAAATAAATAAAATAAATATGGTTTTTTTATAGGTATGCTCGCGTTGGTCCTCTATCTCACCTGATAGTTAGCGATGATGTGGTTGACGATAGAGCACGTTTTCCTTACGAAAGGTACACATTACTCGCAGAACAGAGTGTCGATGGGGCCGAAAGTTTCTGGTGTGGTGACCACTTACCGGAAGATGCAGCGTTCGAAGGGTTCCCACAAGGTGGACAGATGATCTGGTAAGGGTCACGGGAAATCAATGCATTCGAGACGCATGGGGCTATGTCTAGCAGTGGACGTCTTTCACTTGAAATTATGATGATGATAATAATTTAGTTTATAAGGCTATCTGAACAAGGATATTAGAAACGATACCATATTGTAAAAAAGATAATTATGTTTCTAATTTGGTAAAATCAACAGGCAGTTGGATAACAAAAAAAAAAAACAAACTTGATACAGGAATCGGCAGGCATTTTTCTTAAATACCGATATTCATTTTTCGTGACGAGAATTCAATGATACACCCTAATAACTCTCCAATTCAAGAAGACACCTGCATAAAACTACTTTACCAGTTTGAATAACAATGAAATCCACTCGAAGGCGAGACGTTAACGTCCCGAAGTGGCGACAAACGTCACTCACACACACACTCCGTTACCAGCCAGTATTGCCAACTTTTTCCAAATAGAAATAATAATAATAATATTCCACAAAAGCTTTTGTAATTTAGTAGTAAAATTAAATTTGAAAGTAGGTACTTAACTTTATCTCTCTGTATAAATGCTTCATATTTAAACTACTGAACTGACTATGATGAAATTTAATAAGTACGGAGTAAGCTTGAACCCTATGGAATATATGGGCACCTACTTTATAATTGGCTTCGACTTCGACTTCGCGTCCGCAATAACGACAATCACGCGGATGAAGTCGAGGGCAGAAGCTAGTAAAATGTTAAAACAATTAAACTGACATAGGTATAATATAATTTTAATTAAACTTTAAATCAGTTTAACGAAATAAACTTGAACTTTTCTTAGGTATGTAATATTACTAAATAGTATCTCATTTTAAAATAAAATGCCTGGATAGTGCTACCATATATAAAACCAAATTTTGTCTAAACTAAGTTTAAAGAGCTTCTAATAGGGAGGAGTTCATCAATAAAACTAAACGTGTTTTAAGCGCCTAAACGCCTAGCGCCTAAACGCGATTATGCGAGCCAAACGGGCTCGCATAATCGCGTTTAGGCGCTGCCACCAGTGTCACTTGTCTGAATTTTTCTTTTGTTGTATTTTTACAAGTGACACTAGTGACAGCGGCTAAACGCGTATATGCGAGCCAAACGTTAAAACGCGATTAGTTTTATTGGTGAATTCCGCCCTTAGACTCAATCACGATTACAACTAAAAAACGTCTTTTGATTAATGTAATGATTCAAGGAGGAATCGAGATGAAGGACATACCTTGAAACATATCTAAGGGAAAATCTACAGTTAATATTTTATGGTTGGCTACCCCGAATACATACCTCACAGTGACTCACTCACACACTCCCATATAAAGGTGCTCTCAGATATTGAGACGAACATTCGACTCTCACATATTGACACGAAGTGCACCTTGAACCGATAATAATGTGATCCGTGGAATCGCATTGAATGGCGCAAACTTTTATATGACTTTTAAATGGCAGAGGAGAATCTTGGAAGAAATTTATTTTATTCGGAGAAAGATAAGTATGGATCGGTATTGAAATCATTTCATAACGTTTAACATGCTTCCTGTGTTAAACCAATCATAAACTTACATCAGGTGCGTGGCGGTCGAAATACGCATTCATCGAACTTTTCGAGTGCGGGTTTACGGACTAAGAGCAATGGGTAGCTCGCCGTCCGGCCATTTAATAAGGACCAAGGCCGAGTCATCAACGACGCGTAGCGTTCAAGAGATGTCAGCAAACCCAAAAGCGCCGAGGCCCGCTTGGGCCACGGGATCTTTTGAAAGAGTTACTGTGGTGTTTTTTAATGTTGGAAAATCATCTAATGACAAATCCCTAGGGAGATAGTGTCAGATTTTTACTGACCAAAAACCCACTCCTGTTCCTTCGTTGTCTTCGTCCCAGAGCCTCGGGTTTCGTTTTCACACTACTCATGGCCCCAGTAAGCTTTGTCCCTGCTTGACCCCTACGATTTGTTGACGTCTCCCTGACGCGCGCGTGGAACAATATCGCCGTCGATGACTTGGGTTAGGTTCGGACGGTTACCGGACGGTCGGACGGCGGGCTACCCATTGCTCGAAGTCCGCAAGCCCGCGCCTACGGGATACTGTGGTGTGTGGTTTTCGTCAGGAAAAGTCTGATATGACTTCTCACTAAAACTTCTCCCTCAAGCGGGTGGAAATTATCAAATTATCAAGTCATTTGATAATTTCCAACGCGTGCAATGAATTTGTTAAATATAGACACATTACTATCATCATTACCAATTAATGTGTAAAAATAAAGTCATCATTTATATCTGTGTACGAACTTATTTTTTTGTAACCATTTATTCTGCTTTGAAGTTTTGATAAGTATCCATTAGTGTCTACACCAGTGTAAAGACCAGTGTGGTCATGTAAAGAGGAGAGATGAGACGCATGTTACTAAAAGAGTTATGAGTATACATGTGGATGGGTGGAGAGGGAGAGGGAGGCCAAAGAAAAGGTGGATGAATTGTGTGAACAGTGATATGAAAGAAAAGGATGTTAGTGATAGTATGACGGTTGACAGGATAGAATGGAAGAAAAAAACGTGTTGCGCCGACCCCAAATAAGATGGGACAAGGGCAGGAAGATTATGATGAGTGTCTACACCAATGTCTGGACGAGACGCAAAGAAATTGATTTTCTAATAAATTAAATGACTCAAAATTTTAAATTTTCAGCCAAGAAATAAGTCAACCAGGAAATAAATAAATAAAAACGGAATAACAAAGCAGAGCAAGTTTTTGTTACAGGTATTCTAAATTAACGTGCTGACGTATTTGTTCACAAAATATTTTTCAAAGAGGATAATTAGTACCTGAAGCGAAGACCTAAGTAAAGTAATTTTAGCACTAATAAATAATAAGGAACAGCAAAGATATATATCTTTGGCTCACAATTTTTTTTTTTTCACCAGCAATTTAAAAGGTTTACTGGTAGATACAGTCTACGAGTAAACCTTACCTACACAATGTCTTCTGAAGACTCCTGATTAAACAAAAACAGCTGCACGGGTCGAATTTCCAGGTTAAGCTACACTAGCCGAGTTCATTTTGTGGATAAATGACCGTCTATTACTTATAGTCTTCTGCGCCCCTAGCCAAGTTACGATCGTTTCTTTTCGATTCTCTTGTGTCAAACGCTACGATTAGGCCACGCCTCCGATTCCTTTGTTCTGATGTCATCTCAATTCAACAAAATGACTGATCATGTGATCAGAACAAAGAAATCGGAGGCGTGGCTTATTTAAGGCGTTCGACGCATGAGAATCGAAACGGTCGTAACTTGGCTGTACCTCGGATAGCTAGTTAAGTTATTGGTATCGGGAGTTATCACGAACAGTCAGCAGCCATGAGACAAATTGTTATTGTTAATTTTATTTCTCTATATATATATATTTTAATGTTTAATTTTAGTTCACAAATCAATTAATTGTTGGTTCATGAATTATGGTGTGCCAAATAAACATATTTTATTTCTTTCTTTTCTTTTTTATTGTGTTGAATTAAGAATCACAATCTTGTGCGAATCTTTTCTTTCAGGTAACAATTCTATAGAGGGTTCTATTTCTCTTTCTCTCGTTCACAATGTAGCCAACATATTAACGTAGAAACTAATACCAACTAAACAATATAAACATTGTTAATACTATTGCTAACAACGCGTACTGTGTTTAATTGGAAATCGCAGGTTCATCAACTAAGTTCCTTCATTTGAACTGTAAGTGCGAAGTGTTAGGGTGTTAGATAATAGTAGTTAAGATTGAATGTTTTGTATATAATGATAGTTTTTTAGGGTTCCGTAGCCAAATGGCAAAAAACGGAACCCTTATGGATGGGCACGCCACAATTATGGCGGTAGGTCCCCTCTTTGAGGCGTGGTTGGAAAGACCTCACGGCGTCCTCACATTCCGCATGACGCAGGTCCTCACCGGACACGGTAAGTTCGGGAGGTTCCTGCACCGGATTCGTGCGGAAACGACGCCCGGGTGTCGCCACTGTGTGGCCCACCCGGAGGACACGGTGGAGCACACGGTGGAGGTGTGCCCCGCTTGGGCAGAGCAACGCCGTGACCTCGTGGGGGCAATCGGCGGCGGTGATCTCTCGCGCCGGGCCTTGGTTCAGGCCATGCTCCGGAGCGAGGAGGAGTGGCAGGCGGTCGCCTCTTTCTGCGAAGCAGTAATGCTAGCTAAGGAGGCGGCCGATCGCGTGAGGCAACGGTCCTTACGCTCCAACCGCCGCCGGGATTCCGATCCCGATTTCCGGCCACCGTAGGCGCGGGCTTGCAGACGGCGAGCAATGGGTGGCTCGCCGTCCGACCGTCCGGTAACCGTCCGGACCAAGCCCAAGTCGTCGACGGCGCGTTTTGTTCCACGCGCGCCTCAAGGAGATGTCAGCAAATCGTAGGGGCCCAGCAGGGTCGAAGCCTACTGGGGCCACGGGTAGAGTGAAAGCGGAACCCGGGGCCCTGGGACGAAGGCAACGAAGGAACAGGAGTGGGTTTTTAGTCAGTAAGAGTCTGACACTATCTCCCGCTCCGCCCAAGAGCGGGGATGTCATTAGGATGATTTTCCCACCCAATAAAAAAAAAAAAAAAAAAAAAAAAACCCTTATGGATTCGACATGTCTATCTGTCCGTCCGTATGTCACAGCTACTTTTTTCCGAAACAATAAGAACTATACTGTTGAAACTTGGTAAGTAGATGTATTCTGTGAACCGCATTAAAATTTTCACACAAAAATAGTAAAAAAAAAAATAAAAAAATTGCCCATATTCAGAACTGAAACTCCATTTTTTTTTATCAAACCATACTTGTGGGGTATCTGATAGGTTTTCAAAAATGATATTGAGGTTACTAATATCATTTTTTTTCTAAACTGAATAGTTTGCGCGAGAGACACTTCCAAAGTGGCAAAATGTGTGTCCCCCTGTAACTTCTAAAATAAGAGAATAATAAAAGTAAAAAAAAAACATATATGATGAACATTACCATGCAAACTTCCACAGAAAATTGGTTTGGACGAGTAAGTAGTTTTTTTTTTTAATACGTCATAAATCGTGAACTGCAATTTACCTTTTAAGTTTGTCTATTTTTTCTCACAGGCATAAAAAAAAACTGGGCAAGTGCGTGGCGGACTCGCGCACTGCGAGTTTAATATAAAAATCCAGAAAAAAAAACGACGACAAAATAACGTTTCCTGTGTAGGAACCCCCTTTAATTTTTGACTTTATTTTAATTTTGTTTTTGTTGCGGCTATAGAAATACACATTCTGTTCAACTCTCTACCTATCTGTTACGGTTTATGAGATCAGCTCGCTGACCGATAGACGGACAGGGTATCCTTAATAAAAGAGTTTCGTTGAAACTCTTCGGGTACGTAACCCTAAAAACTAAAAATCGTTTAAAAAAATGGATATGTAATAAAATATTGTATGTTGCCAAGAAGTTCCTGGCGCGATGTTATCCGACGCTGATCTTCCAATGAACCTTAAGAGACGAGTGACGGAGCAAACGGTTTCAAAAATATTATACAACATTCGATAATAAAAAAAATACGGGAAAATATAATCTTAACGCCATCAGCGAAGTGGAAGATTATCGTAAAATCTTCCGAATTTTTCCTGTGTTAATATCAATCGGTATGGCAGGTGAGCTCATTTTGTATGAATTCGTCATAAAATTTACGCCTCCTTTGATCGTACACCTCAAATCGTAAAGAACAGGGTAAGTAACGTTTTTGTCGCTCCACCTGTATTCAAATATCAATTTTTTGTATCAAAGAAACTGAAATGCTTTAACGTTCTCCGAACATCTCTCAAATTATTTTAGCTGATAGAATATTTTATTTTTAGCGTTTGATTTGATTGAAGCAAATAATGATTTGTAGAGTTTATTTATTATTAACTATCGTAACTGCGATGAATAAATATTTGCTCAATTTACTGATTGACTTTGTATGTAGATGGTTTATTTGGCATGAACACTTTTTGAGTCATGGAATAAAACCAAAGCATACCACAGAGATTATCAACGCGTGTCTACATTCTGGGCATAATAATTTAGCTATACAAACGATAACACCATGGAAAAGAGGAAAAGAAGGCAGAAGGAAGAAAAAAATCCTTAATTTTCTTGATGAAGAAAATGAATGATGAATATAATTATCTTCATCATTCTTTTTTTTATCTTTTGATAGCCACGCGCTTGACCACTATCTCTTTTGATGGAAAGTGACAATGTGGTCGTACAGGAGAATATTTGTCTAGAAGCCTATAACCTATTCACACTCGAGTTAAAAGTCCCCAAGTTGTAGCTGTTAGGAAACACATCATCATTAGGCTTTGCTATCCATCTTTGTATTTAATTAACCAGTTGTTCCCCAGGCGTTCGCGCGTGATGTCGCGCCATTCCGTTAAATACCAAACGAACGCTGGAGGCGGCGGCGCCGGCGGCGTGCGCGTAGATTAAAAAATATTACGCGTTCTATTTGTTGGAAATTTATCCAAGAACATAAATAATCAAACTTATTGAAGTAGTCTGTAAATATTGGCAAAAAGATCTACAAGAAGTGGGAGAAAACTCAAAATAGGTATATACATACCAAATGGTTAAAACTAACAGAAGGTAAAAACTACCATTATTCTAATTATTACACAGTCAAGATTGCATTAGCCATGTAAAAGCACATGGTCATAACCCACAGTCGCAAAGTGTGAAAACGGAATAAGTCACTGTAGCTGAAGTTGGCATAGGATATTATTTAATAATTACTGCAATGAAAGTGATTATCCGAAAGAGTTACCGCGACTCTTTTCTTTTAGGTAAGAAAATCATTTAATGACATCTCCCGCATTTGGGCGGAAAAAAACCCACTCCTGTTCCTTCGTTGCCCTTCATACTAGGGCCAAGTTTTTCTTTCAGAAACAAACCCTTGGCCCCAGTAGAGCTCGAGCCTGCTGGGACCCTACGGTTTACTGGCTTCTCCTTGAGGCGCGCGTGGAATAGTACGTGCCGTCGACGACTTGGGCTCGGTCCGGACGGTCGGAAGGCGAGCTACCCATTGCTCACAGTCGCCGCGACCCTGGATGCAAATAACAACTTAAGGAACACGGATGATTTTAGTCAGTAACAGTCTGATACTTCTTCTCGCTCTTCCCCGCTCTAAAAAGGGAGGAGTTACGTCTATTTTGCCGTGATTTTGCATACAAACAAAATTTCCTCTTTTCACCCTCTTAAAAGGTAGAAATACCAAAAACTCTTTCTTAGTTCTCATCTACGTCATAAAATAAAGCCTTATGAAAGTTTTGTATCGCCGTACTTTCGGCTGTGCGTTTCAGTAAGTCAGTTTCTCCTTTTATATATAAATAGATTTTAAATTTAAATTCACTAAAGGTCTTAATGGCTCGATTGCATAATGGTCGGTCCAATAAAATGGTTAAATATATATCAAACTCATATCAGTGTTCAGCTTTTCCAGAATATTGATATTAATCGAAATAAAAGCGTTCGCATCAAACCAATGACATTAAATTGGTTAAAAGCATTTATCGAGAAGACTGTTGCATGTACGATGTTGTTATTTTGTGTTGCAGAATTTTTTTAAAGAGTCACAACGCAACGCAACTGCCCCGTAGCCAAGTTACGATCGTTTCATTTGCGTCGGACGCGTCGAGAAGGCCACGCCTCCGATTTTTTTGTTCTGATGTCATTTCAACGCTTAGTCACGTGGTCCTATTCGAGGCGTTCGATGCAAACGAAACGATCGTAACTTGGCTAGGGGGGGGGGCTGGTGAAATAAATATTCATGAGTATCCCCCTAAATGCGGGCTGTGGGATTATTCGATTTTTTTTTTTGTTTAAGGGTTTTTATTTATTTAACACTTTATGCGCATAAAAGTACAGAGGCGAAATTAATGCATTTTATACCAATCAGTTTGTGGTTGCCATTATTGAATAATGAGTAGCAGTAATTGATAACGATGTGGCTAATTTTTCGTAATTTAAACGCATGAGTAAGTCGAGGCCGACCGTTGTGAAGGTGGTGTGACGATCTTGATTATAGTCGCGGGGCAAACTTGCCAAGAGATCGCCCTTGACAGAGATTTTTGGAAGTAAAACAGGGCGGCCTTTTCCAACAATGTGAAACAGTATAGGCAAAAAAAGCAGGAGAGCCTATTGGTGATTTAGTTGGACACAGCTCATTAGGGACACAAAGAAGCAATATCATCATCATCATCGTCATTACAGCCGAAAGACGTCCACTGTTGGACATAGGCCTCGCCCAAGTATCGACATAATGACCGGTCCTGTGCGTTTTGCATCCATCGAATTTCCGCGACCCTTACCAAGTCATCCTCAACGGCCCACCTTGTGGGAGGCCTACCAACGCTGCGAAATAGAACGCTGAACTGAAAGAAGAACTGCATTACTGTCAATACCAATTCCAACCGTACAATTGTGCTTTTATGTCGAACATTTTGAACTTCCAAAGTAATAAACTCAGTCAGTTACGTGTTTCATGAATGATGTCAGTCAAACAACCAACTTTTAGGTGTAGAAGCTCGTTATAACTTCAGCGCTAATTAGTAAACTATACAGGGACCTTGGAAACGATGTAGGGATTTTGTAATAACTTGTCTTTTTGTGGTAACTCCTAGATATAGCGTGAATACTGTTATGACGTTTGTTTAGAGAGTAGGTATGATAGAATACATGCAGCTATATAGCAGAAGCAATCTGGTCAAATAATCCTTGATCCATCGCAAACACAGTGCCAGTGTGGAGTTCCTTCTCAGAATATGCTTCACCGCCTTTCTTTCATACACTCGTCACAATAGCATAACGTCATAGCAAGCATCATATGCTTTACAAGCTTTCTTTGCGTCATCGCGTCCATAGACTATACACCGTAAATAAAATCGCGTCCTTTGGCACGGACGCAACGTAATGTTGTCACTTTATACATAATCCTTAAGTATTTCCTCTTTATTTATTAATGGTTTTTCTTTTTTTTCTGTCCCTAAAATTTGTTTTTATTTATCTATCTTATTCAAATCTATTAGCACACAATACCATGCCGACGTTTTTATGTCGATACCGTTACCGGCCCACGCTGAAAACCAGCGCCGTAGACTCACACATAATTTGTTAGTTCAAAATTTGCGCCTTGTTCCGCCAAATAAAATGTTTTTCTTTCTTTTATTTACTTATAGCCATCTCATCTGCACCTTCCACGATTGGTGGCTAAATATTGGTAGGATAAAATTTAAGTCAAATCGATACTAAAAAAGAACAAACAGCTTTATAAGCTCATTCAATGAATAGGCTTACGGTACTGCCGAGTGCCATACGCAATTCCCAAAAATCCCAGCTAGGTACTAGTTCTAAATAAATTGCGATAAGAACAGGACAAAGACGGTGAAGTTACTTGTTAACAAGAATAACATACCAAATTACCAAAAACCCGTTAAGTGTGAGAAGAAAATACCGCACAGCTTCCTGAATGCTGCTCAACCAAGTTGGATTCGACGATTGACCTTTATAACAAAGTTAGACCTACCCAACTGAACCGTTTGTTTCAGGTAAACTTAGGGCGGAATTCACCAATAAAATTAATCGCGTTTTAACGTTAGGCTCGCATAATCGTGTTTGGCCGCTGTCACTAGTGTCTTGACTTGTAAAAATAAAACAAAAGAAAAATACACACCAGTGACACTAGTGACAGCGGCTAAACGTGATTATGCGAGCCAAACGTCTAGACGCGATTAGTTTTATTGGTTAATTCAGCCCTTAATCGTCTACACCTTCGGGTATCGAACCCTAAAATTATTAAACGAGATGTCATATCTATAGACAGAAAACTTCAATCAGAACTGATAAGGCTTAGATACCGATTAATGACCTGTCAAATGCAGCGACTAACTAAACCGCAGTATCATTTCTGCCGTAAAAGCGGCGATTGGAACTAAATCCTCCCATGTGCTTCAGCTAAAAGCCATAATAGTTGGTTTAACAGTTAATAAAAAGTCCCTTGTGGCTGCATTGTGCGTTCACATGAAGCAGATAACAGATAAAATATGCATTAGTACTTTATTATAGCTATCTCGGTACCCATGGGAGTTTTCACAAGAATTGTGTTCAGTAAGGGTGGTCTGTGGTAGGTAAGAGGTTATGAATTAAATGTATTTGTAAGTGGATGACCATCTGGAGTTTTAATCAATTACACTCAGACACAGAACAAATGATTGTCATTTGTTCTGTGTCTGGGTATAGTTTATCTATAGGTACTTATAATAAATCTGTACAGTGAAAATATCAAAAAAAATAATGGCAAGGGGTTGTTACTAGACCGACACCGAACCCAATAATGTGATTAAAAAAAATTTTGTCTGTCTGTCTGTTCAGGCATCACGCAAAAACTACCGGTTCGATTACGATGAAACTTGGTATAATTATTCTTTAATATCCTGGGCACCACACTGGATACTTTTTTATCCCGGAAAAGTACATACAATAAAAAACAAACTTAATTTTGCGGTTCGATCCCTAGACCCGATTACTGTACCATAATACTAATAATAAGTTTGTCGTAGGTTTTTTTTTTTTTTATTTTTTTTTATTTTTTTTTTATTGGTTGGGAAAATCATCCTAATGACATCCCCGCTCTTGGGCGGAGCGGGAGATAGTGTCAGACTCTTACTGACTAAAAACCCACTCCTGTTCCTTCGTTGCCTTCGTCCCAGGGCCCCGGGTTCCGCTTTCACACTACCCGTGGCCCCAGTAGGCTTCGACCCTGCTGGGCCCCTACGATTTGCTGACATCTCCTTGAGGCGCGCGTGGAACAAAACGCGCCGTCGACGACTTGGGCTTGGTCCGGACGGTTACCGGACGGTCAGACGGCGAGCCACCCATTGCTCGCCGTCTGCAAGCCCGCGCCTACGGTGGCCGGAAATCGGGATCGGAATCCCGGCGGCGGTTGGAGCGTAAGGACCGTTGCCTCACGCGATCGGCCGCCTCCTTAGCTAGCATTACTGCTTCGCAGAAAGAGGCGACCGCCTGCCACTCCTCCTCGCTCCGGAGCATGGCCTGAACCAAGGCCCGGCGCGAGAGATCACCGCCGCCGATTGCCCTCACGAGGTCACGGCGTTGCTCTGCCCAAGCGGGGCACACCTCCACCGTGTGCTCCACCGTGTCCTCCGGGTGGGCCACACAGTGGCGACACCCGGGCGTCGTTTCCGCACGAATCCGGTGCAGGAACCTCCCGAACTTACCGTGTCCGGTGAGGACCTGCGTCATGCGGAATGTGAGGACGCCGTGAGGTCTTTCCAACCACGCCTCAAAGAGGGGACTTACCGCCATAATTGTGGCGTGCCCAATAAGTTTGTCGTAGGTTACGTCACCCGCAGTGGAGTTCACTAAGGGGCGCTGCACACGGCTAAGCTAAATACTAGGCTTAATACTATAATATTTAATCTTAAGATACAATATCGCTCGCTATACAATTCAATGGACTATCACACACGACGAAGATAATAAATAATATTTCATATTTTCGTATCACAAAAAACCTAATTAAACCATTTTCGACTTCTACGCGGACGAAGTTTCGGGCAAAAGCTAGTCTATAATATGTATGTATTTAGAAATATTTAAGTATGTTTATCAGTTGTCTAGTACTCATAACATAAGTTTTGCTTAGCTTGGGACTAGACGGCGTTGTGTGATATTTGTGTTAATAAAAAAATAAAAAAACGTGAATATTTATAATAATCACCTTGCTATCTGATTCTCAACACCTACGGGTTTTTGCAGTTCAAGTTATTTTAATTCTAGCACCGAATTTAAATATGGCAACAATGGTCTTATTCATGGTGACGTTCTACTATAAAGGTACCGCCAATTTCCCTTTACATATTGCAAGAGATTCCCACTATGTTAATTCATAAGCAAACACATAGTTATTTAGTCTGTGCTCTCCTCTACATACCTTTCTATACCCTCTCGGTTGTTCATGAAATTGTATAATAATTTAATGTGGTTTCCGACACAACACATAACATGCTGTTTATAGATAATAGGATGTTTGAAAAGCAGGGATCTACTTGAGGAATGCTCAAGTAACCGTTTAATTTTGTCATTTAAATAGACATCTGTCGTGGATATTTAGGTCCGAGCTACGCAAAAACCGCTGCTTACATCATTATCATGCACCCTGAGAGCTGGCAGTTTCTTTAATGAACATTAGAACCATGTCTTACCGTTTAAAAGATTTTAGCAAGACAAATTAGCAGTGTTGCTCGAGAGCTTGATGTAGTCAGCAGCGCTTGAACGCGATTTAGATGATGCTGATCGCGTTCAATATCATTGGTGTAAAATTCGTCTCATTATGACGAGTGTATACAAAATAAGAAGATCAAACAAAAAACCAAACATATTCCAACAAAATTGGAATCTTGTATACGTTATGAAACGATCATACTTTCGTAAAGGTTGTGTTCGAAGTACATCGCTTCCGCGTTGGATGTATTTGATCCCGAAGCCCATCGGAAAAACGTGTAGTCAGTCATGCGTGTCAGATTGACAACTGACGAAAAATACCGGGAGTAAGCGAGGGACACATTGACGGGGACTCGGGAAAAATTCCGATTATGTAGAACAAGGCAAATAGACTTGACTGAAATATTTTCGAACTGAGTTAATGGTACTTGTTGGACCGTATCAATGGAGAAGTGGCCTTATTTACAAAAGCGGACTACAGGACTTTATTAAGCGGACTACAGGATCTAAAGTGTGGTCACTTTCGAACTACATACGACAGAAAGAAATGCGCAAAGGCACAAAGTTTGCAAATATGAAGCAATTTACAGGAACACTATATTGGAAAAACGTTGCTTGTAGAATAATCTGACAAACAATCAGAATATTTGCATATTCCGGCTTTAATCTATATATATAAAAGCAAAATACCACTCACTGATTAATCACGAAATCTCAGAAACTATAACACCTACAAACTTAAAATTTGGCAGGTAGGTTCTTTATAGGGTAACATTCGCTAAGAATGAATTTTACGAAACTGCCCCCTAAGGGGGTCAAATGGTTTTTTTTTTTTATTGGGTGGGAAAATCATCTTATGACATATCCCGCTCATCAACCTCCGCGTCCTCAACTTGTTACCTCAATTTATATGGTATTTTAATATGAGAGGGATAACCAATTGATGCAGCTTTCTGTAGTAAATATTTTGATCAAAAAGGTATCTAAAGGTTTTTTATAAAATTTTCTTTCATTCTCACCAAACGTAACGTAGTGGCTATCCATTACAAATATATCTAAACTCATTGTGTGTTCTTATCAAGGGTTTACACCTGAATAACAACCCTTACAATGCAAAAGAAAATATGAGTACTAACATTATTTACGTCGCCAGAACAAAATTAAATTGTATCAAAGAAGTGCGCACTTTCCTGCAGCGCCGGTTGTAAAAAGAAATAATAAAAATCCCTTCAGTCTGTAAAACAAATTTATTTTGATGTTCTTTGAATCCGTTTCGAATATTTAACGAAACACTGAGAGCACGAGACAGACGACTACAAGAGTCTGCCCATCACACCGTACCATACCATGATCATATCATGATCGTACTAGGAACGTGTCAGGAAATTTAAGTTGAATAATATAAAATAGTAGCTGACTATACCCAGTAGACCGTTCCATCACCAACCAAAGCACAGAGCGTCACGTGCCATGCACAAAGCGTATTGGCGCCGGCAAAATATGCATTAATTTCCAACGTGCGATGACCGTTATGCACGGCTATGAAAACCTGTTGATACGTTCTAGTGGTTATAGTAGATCGTGTCACAACTTTTTCCGGGCTTGTTACGTTCCTAGCACGGTCATATTATGATACGGTGTAATGGACAGACTTCTTAAATATATTTATTATGTCTAGGTGTTGTGACAATTACAATAAGCCTGGAGGCAATGTTTTTAAAAACAAATGTAAGAACAGAGATGTAGATAGGTATTATTATAGCTGTATGTTTTTGTTCCCGTGAAATTCATTTTTTCTAAAGTATTTTGCAATTTGCAGCTTAGTATCGGATAGTATAGTAAAAAAAAAACCGGCCAAGTGTTCCGCACCGTCCGTAGCAAAAACATCACGTTTTTTGTATGGGAGCACTCTTAAATATTTATTTGACTGGCCTGTTGGTCTAGTAGTTAGTGGCTCTGACTACTATGCTGGATCGCGCTGGTCGTGGGTTCGATTCCTACCCAGGACAAATGTTGTGTAATAGTGTGTATCTATATAATAGGGTAATAGCAAGCAAGCTCTAACGTCAACCTCATCATCACTTACCTATTTGTGAGTTTTTGTTTGGAAGTGGTAAATCATCCAACGATTTATCTCTCCTTCTTTAAGAAACCAAATTTTTAATAATTAAAACGCAAAGGACAACTGACCTTTTGCATTCTTTCCCGAATTTTGGAATCTTTTCTTTTGGAGTTTTGTTTTGGAGTTCCTTGCCTGGAGTCTCGATGAAGAAAAATCTGCTAGTGTTCCTTTAACTTTTTTATTTTTTTATTTAACTAAACAGCAAAGATGCAACAATATCACCTTAAATATCACTCCTTAGGTACTGAACCTAGTCATGAACTGCGGGCCGGAAAATAAAAGACAAGTTAAATTCATCGTTTTATTTTTATTTTTACATTTGGCCTTTATCTAGGACAGGTATATGTTTTATATGGTATAGGTTTCTTTCAAGAAGCTGTCCATGGAAAATCCAAAGTGATAATGATCAAGCGGGTATCTATCAATGATAAAAAGATACTTCATCTGAAGACAAAATATCGATTAAATCAAAACATAAAAGGGTTGAAAGTACCCTTCAGTTCAATAGACAGACAGATAGCCACTACAAACAGTCCTATAACTAAACCCAGTACTTCCGAATGGAGCGATCTCAATGAAACGTGACTTGACCGTTCAGAAATCCAATTTGAATTTGACAATTGCTGCATGACCCTTTGATTGGTCGTGGAGAAACTTTAAATTCAGATTTCTGACGATAGCGAAAGAGTGTTTCAGTTCAAGACTTACTTTTTAAATTTAAAGTACTTGTTTATAGGCGGACTTAATGCAACAGGACTTGTCCCCCCAGCCAAGTTACGATCGTTTCGTTTGCGTCGAACGCCTCGAGTAGGCCACGCCTCCGATTCCTTTGTTCTGACCACGTGATGCCTAATATATTTTGGCCTTGGAATTGCTTTAATGCTATTTTATTTTTTTATCTATTTTCTATGTTCTGTGAGTGTATTCGTAGCATTATAGGCCCTATCAGAATGTGCTTTGTTACTTTTTTTTTTAAATATCACAGCATAAAAAAGCTTATTCTTAGATTTTTGGCCTCGCGTAGGTTTTTTACATAGTTATTATAGTATGTAGTTTTTTTTTGTTTATCCTGTGTGAACCACAAAAATCTTTTTTAATTATTTCTTTTTTATTACTTCCGTACTTTGTATACACTTAAATAGCTTACAATATTACAAACCCCTAGACATAGCAGAAAACCCTCCAAAAAATACGATATTTGAAAAATGTATAGTAGCCTCAAAACGTGCCCACAGAACGGTAATAGCTAATGCCTACTTCTATGTAAAAGCGACGCCGTAAAACTATACTAGCATTGAGTGCATGTGCATACAATACTAAGTTATTAAATAATATGCTTCTATGAAATAATACATAAGTAGAGAATAGAGTATTTAGTTTGAAATAAAGTAGTGTATTCACGTATTCTCGTGTCCCAACAACAAAAGCCCGAACAACACACCGAATTCAACGAAAACAAAGGAAAATGAAATTCACTGTCTATTTTAAACAATTTGAAAAGTCATCTCTTTTAGTTTAACACAGCACGGCCCAGTTTTCAAATAAATTTTAATGCCCTTTCTCATCGATGCACCCGAAAATAGTAGCCAGAAATACGACAAATCAATACACTGCTGAGCCAGGCCCACTAAGTTATTTAAAATGCAGTTGACACTTCATTCAGGCGAAAATGCAATATTCGCCTTGTCCAAGTGGAAACACGGTTATTTTCAATCGCATTTTTGGCGGAAAATTCGCTACGTTGATTTCGATGGCTTTTAAATAATTTCGAATGTCTATTAAATTATAATATTTCGTTGCATTTTCGTTTTTTTTTGTAGAGATAAAATATTTTCGCGGTTTTATTTTTGGACCACTGCGGCGGCGGTCAGGCTCAAAATATTTAAGCTATTAAGTATTTTAATAATAATTGTATAGCATATCATGTTGTTAGGAAACGCATAGACCACGAAAGCATGGCATATAAGGAAAACAGCATTAGCAAATAGATATGTTCTTGAAACAAAGCATCAAAGAAATGTGACATCTACCAATCCGCACTGGGTCCACGTGGATTATCACCGCCGTGCCCTCGTGGGGGCGATCGGCAGCAGCGATCCCTCGTGCCGGGCCTTGGTACAGGCCATGGTCCGGAGGTTACTGTGAAGAAGTAACATACACATATACACTCACAAAATTTTCCTTTTTAATATTTTTGTGATTACTGACTTACAACAGCCTATATGAAGTAAATATATTTCCGCCGTTGGAATCGAAATACCCACACTTAAGATACACACATAAGATTAAACACAATGTCTACTTGAACATTCTACCCAAATTGAAAAAGATTTATTGTATGCTATAGCTGAAAACAACGTTTTCTTTATTTGTGAAACAAAAAGTTATTACATGTTTTTACAAGATAATTTAGTAAGCTTTGAGCTTAGAAGACTTATGTCAAAACATTGCGAGACTTTTTTGACATTTGATATTAACTTGAGCTGCCACGCGCTAGGAAATTTTAGGATACGTAGCTACAAGTACCAAGAAAATATATTTGTTTTTTCCAAAAAAAAATATACGCACTTTAACGAAACTTAACTAGCTAAATTAGTTTTATAATCTACGGATAAGCCTGTTTAGGGTTCCGTACATCGAAAAGAAAAAACGGAACCCTTATAGGATCACTTTGTTGTCCGTCCCTCTGTCTGTCTGTCTGTCAAGACCCTTTATCTCAAGAACGCGTGGAAGTATCGAGTTGAAATTAAAACCATATACTCAAGTCTGCGTTTTACCTTTATGACTGCATCCACCGTGTCTTTGGTCTTATACTATTCGAAAAGCCTCAAGACATTTTCCTTACTCACCACATTTCCTTACGATCGCATACCCATACGATTTTCACGCAAATTCTACAGCTCTATTAAATTAAAAAATGGCCAAGCACGAGTCGGCCAAGTCGGAGTCGCGCACCGATAGCTCCTTACAAACTTAGCTATGAAAATATGTAGTTCAATTCCCGTATCCAGTCTCGAAGATTTTTTCGAATCGCAAAATAGGTCTTTTTTCTGTGACGCAACTACAAATTTACAGTTTTTAGGCTTTTCTTATAACTATGAGACATTGCTTCATGCCCTATAAGTTTCGATTTCCTGATGAGTAGTAAAATATGCGCCTAAACGGAGAATATACGTACTTATCTATAGATTGCGTTGACTTAAAATTTTGATTTTTCACTACTGCTTCAGGTAGAGAGTATCAAATATTAATTTCAGATTCGTACCCCCACGCGTTCCTGAAAAAGAGTCTTGACAGACGGACAGACACATAACAAAGTGATTCTATAATGGTTCAGTTTTTCCAACTGAGGTATTTAACCCTAAAAATGAGCTACAACCAAATACCAACTTTCAGAAAACAACACTATCTTAAAGTGTTCCGTTCTTAAATCAAATCTCTATCTCAAACAGTAATGGCATGTTTTCCTGCATGAGGTAAAGTGTTGTCAACACACGGAACCGGAAGCTCGCGGTTGTTGCTCTGAGCTTTACAAATGATGGCTTTCCTTCACGCGGGTCATAGGTGGCCTGTACAAATCCCGCGCAAATTCTGTGATGTTGTTTGTGTCGTCCTTTTTGAAGGATGTTGCTGGAATGTGTTGGAATTTATATTTTAGCTATGCAACTTGAAGGATTTTGGTAACGGCATTGTTGTCTTCTAAATATGAATTATTTTGGTTCGATTTTACAGAGGATGGTTTTGTTGAGATTTTATTTCTAAAGGCGTTTTTTTTTTCATTTTTATTTTTCTTCATATTTTTTTCGAATAAAGGTACTAGGTACTAGGTGGCTGGTAAGGTAAGAATAAAATTTAGGCTCGTTCCTTTCGATAGGAAAATTCTAATAGTATTTTTTTGCCTCACACAAGGGTGACCTATTTCTCAGTGTATTTTGAGTTCTAGGTGAAAAACGGTTCAATGAAATTGTTCATTAAAATTGCTTAGACTTTTTGTTTAGGTACTTGAGCTCTTGTACTTTATTGTATCTGAGGTACATTTTGACCTTAAGCTGGCCTCGTGCGGAGTTTCTATAGAATAGAAGACCAGTTTATTGCGGTTTTGTTATCACTGGCATATACTAGACTAATCGTGTAAAAGATATTTAAGTTTTTATGGCATTCAAAATGGAAACGAAATATCTTCTCCCACTCTGGGTGGAGCGAAAGGGAGTGTCAGACTTTTACTGACTAAAACCTGCCTTATTGTGTTCCTTCGCTTCTTTGAATTCCAAGGCTTTTCGAGTTCCAGGGCTGCGGTAAATCTTTCGAATAAGGGGGTTTTTACGAGTTATATCGTGCGGATTTCATCACGCATGCGGAATTGCCCCGCACACGTAACCCCCGCAAATGTACATTTCATACAAGTATTTATGCGTGGAATACGTACGCGGGACACTTTTTTGCATTGTGAAATTATTAAAAACATGCACGATATATATATAACGCCAGAAGCAAGTGCACGGTTCCAATTAGTCGTTTTCTATGGAAAAGAACCGGGAAGAAATGGTTATTAATTTTAGAAAAATAATTGATTCTACTGTATTTCCATTTTTCAAAAGACAGACTTGATAACTTTCCAACGATGTCTCAATAGCATAACTAATTAATTAGCCTTTTAATGTTTCTACTACTGCGACTCAGGCCTCCTCTCTAGGAGAGGGAACGGGCCGTAATTCGATGGTGGATGTCACATGTCTTCGATTTTTTGGTTCTAGTATATGCCGGTATCCTTACAATGTTTTCTTCAACGTTTTGAGAGCAGCGGTGAAGAAATAAATTACACAAAGTATTGCACCTGCCCCCCTAGCCAAGTTACGATCGTTTCATTTGCGTCGAACGCCTCGAGTAGGCCACGTCTCCAATTCCTTTGTTGTGACCACGTGACTGAGCGTTGAGATGACTTCAGAGCAAAGAAATCGGAGGCGTTGGCCTAATCGAGGCGTTCGACACAAACAAATCGATCGTAACTTGGCTAGGGGGGCAGGTTGGATTTGAACCCACGACCTACAACTCGTAAGTCGAAGCCGTTATCACAGGACCACTACTGCTCACACTTCTTAGAAAAAAAGAAATAATTTGACTATTTCACCTTTTTCCAAGAAAATATAGGTTAATCAAAAGAAACTCGATTTTAGCCAGTTTAATCGAAGTTCACAATATATTCCAGGAGCGCTCAACATTTTGTTGACCGTGTAAAATTCAAAAACATACTAAAGCCGTGCAGTGCTCTCCCACGGCGTATTGTAAGTAAACCCATAAATATTTGTTCTTTATATTTCAGGCACTTCTCAAAGGTGCAGGCCACGCAAATGCACTGCGGGGCGTCAGTTGGCTACCTCTGCTTTTGTGCTTGCGTTTGTACAAGATTTAATGTCAGTAGTCTATTGTAATAGGAGATAATAAGAAAATCTAGCAACGATATAATATTGTTGAAGTGCTAAAATGTTTGGCATTGACCACGTGATATTTGAATAGCGCATGTCTTTTAAAATTGTTAAGGAAAACATCGTAAGTAAATTGGCATGTCCTAGAACCACAAAGAGTGATGGCAGACTCTCGAACAAAATTTGGCAGGCATCTTTTTGGTGTCATGTAATGCAAAATATATAGATTAAATTTTTAAACAATTTTGTCTTAGACATTATCTACTATTAATAGAATCTTCGTATTAAAGATATTCCAGTTTAAAGTCAGTGAAACTACGTATATTATGACAACATAATCTACATATATCTTTACGAATTTTAAAAATCAATAAACGTTTGGAGGTGGGCGAACAGAGAGTATAGTCCCGCAAACCTCCATTGAAAAGGGAGGATCCTCCGACCAGACGGGATGTTATGTCTGGTGGGCTGCAACTGCCCGATAGATGATTTCGGGTTGTTCTATATGTTCTAATCGCGCGGAGAACTTTGATTGCGCGATTTAGGATTAGTTCTTATGTGACGCGATAGATGTCGCTACAAACGCATTTTTGAACATTAACAAGATGACATTTCATTTCTTATTTTTTATAAGTCATTAGGCTGGATGACTGTTAAAATGTCTCAATGCCATGCTTTTATTTTGTGATATTTAGACTTACCATTATTTAATATGGCCAGTCCAAAAAAAAAACAAACTACAAACGAAACGAAAGGAAACGAGGCGAAAACAAAGACATATGTATTGTAAAAAAAAGGAAAAAAAAATCAAGTTCGATTTGATAAAACGTAGTAAATTATTTTATCGGTATATATCACGGTGACATATAAGACAAAATTATTATCATCAACAATTTCCTCACCGTTGTTCTTTAAATATGTCTGATATCGAGTAGATATCTCTGGACACTAGCAATGGGTCCGCGTGGTGTGAATTCTTTGTATTTTAAATAGTGTATAATGTACCTATTCTATATGTAAAAATGTGTATACTGTTACATGTTCATGATAGTTATTGAGTAATATTATATTGATCAATTTGAATTGTCTGTATGTATCTCAGGACCCATATTATGAGATCTTTGGTGGCCCAGTGGAAACGGCCTCGACTTACGAGTTATAGGTCGTAGGTTCAAACCCAACCAGGCGCACTACTTTCTGTATTTTATTTCATCGCTCTCACAACGGTGAAGGAAAACATGAGGAAACCGGCATGTCTTATAACCAAAAATTCGAAGATGTGTGGGCCATAATCCCCTTTTAGAGAGGAGGCCTGAGTCCCAGCAGTGGGAACATTATAAGCCTGATTAGTATGCTTATCTCAGGAACCTAGAGTCCTGGATCTTTGAAAAGTACACGAGGCGAAAACACATAGGGCTATGGTTTTTAAAAGGTTTAAGTGGACTGGTTACTAAGAACTATGTTAAGACTATACCTGAACAATATTATTAATGTACATCGATAAAAAAGGTAGGGGCGACTTGCACAGTCAATAAATGGGCCCCCAAAAACGGTGACTAGCACGAAGTGACGTAGCTCTGTATTCTTAGTATTATAAATGAATTAAATTGTGTGAACTGAATGTTATCTATCTGTTATTAATGTAATTTTTTCTACATTATCGTATTGATTTTGGTCATGATAGGTAGATAATTATGTCTGTAATAAACGATAAAATCTATCTACAGCAATGGAAAGGGCTATGCTCGGAGTTTCCTTGCGTGATCGAATCAGGAATGAAGATATCCGCAAGGTTACCGACATAGCCCGAAGACTCGCCAAACTGAATTGGCAGTTGGGCCCGAAAGATTCTGGAGTGGCGAAAACGTAACGGAAGACGCAGCGTTTGAAGGCCTCCTAAAAGGTGGACCAATGACCTGGTGAAGGTTGCGGGATTCCGATGGTTGTGAGATGCTCAGGACCATTCATTGTGGTGACACTTGTGGAGTCCTATGTCCAATGGTGGAGTGGTGTCTTTGGCAGCTCAACCCCCCGTAGAGAGAAGACCTTAGTTCCAGCAACGGAAACCTTATTGGCTGATACATCATCATCATCATTTCAGCTGAAAGACGTTGCTGGACATATGCCTCCCTCAAGTGTCAACGACCGGTTAATTTGTAATGATAAGCTTGTGCTTATGTCAAACATTTTGGACACCGGGTGAGATAGTAATCAAACATGATTCTGTCAATAGTAAAAATCTTAGTCAAGTTTCAACTTTCTGCCACATATTGCTGTCAAAATTGGTTAACTTTTATTTTCTCTAAATGTACGAAATAGAGAATAAGTACTTTAAAACATTAATTTTAATTATGATGTAGGTACAATATTAACCTGCTAATTTACTGTAAATATTGTCTAAAGTAAATAATTATAACATTATTTCAATGTGCGTTGATTTAATATATTACAGACCAATGTTTTGCAATTAACAAACCAATTAATTATTAGATTTAATTTATTTGTAAGGTTCCGTACCTCAAAAGGATAAAACGGAACCCTTTTAGGATTACTTTGTTGTCCGTCCGTCTGTCTGTTTATCAGTCAAGAACCTGTATCTCGGAAACGCGTGGACGTATCGAGTTGAAATAATAACCATAATATGCTCAAATCTGCGGTCCTTTAAATCTGTGAAAAATCAAACTTTTAAGAACGTAAAAAAGATACGGCCATTTATGTAGCAAAAAACGTATATTTTGACACTCTCAAGGGAATCAAAATTCATAGGAGTACCCTATTCCCGTTGTCCTAGAATACTGAAATTGGACATGAAGCAAGGTCTCATAGCATAAGTATAGGAAAAAATCTAAAAACTGTAAATTTATAGTTACATCACGAAAAAAAACCTTTTTTGCAAATAAAAATTATTCGCAAATAACTTTGGCACCAAGGCCCGGGGCGAGACCAACGTCCGGCACAAGATTATAAGTTTTTTAAGCACATAAGTAAATATAGTATTATATAGCAAAATGATTGCAATTCTACTATCTTCTAAGGATTATTTACTAACGAACCCTCAATAATGAATGTAAACGACCCCTCATACAAATATATAAACACTTTTTCTCCCCGTGGAAGGATACTTACTTAATTTATTCCCTCTATAATGTGCGTTTGTCACGCGCGTTTTATGGTTCCGTAATCGAAGGGTGTCAACGGGACACTTATACTAAGCATTCGCTGTCTGTCCGTCTGCCAGCGTCTCATAAACCGTAAGAGGTAGAAAATTGAAATTTAATTGTATATTACTATTGCCACTACAAAAAAAAAAAAAAACAAAATTAAAAAAATGCTATTTATTTTGCAAATAGGTTATTAAATCACTTTTACACTTCAAAGTTTTTGGCAGTTTAAACTAGATGAGGCCGGTGTTTCCCTACCTCGAGAAGAAGCCAAAACAAACTAAGGGTCAGATAAAGTAAAAAATTAAAGGGGGTTTCCATGCAGGAATGGTATTTTGTTGATGTTTGTTCGCTTATAATATTACGGAACCCTTCGTGTGTGAGTCCGACACGCACATATACAGTTTTTATGATCAAAGCATCTTCTATGACACCTTAGTTTAGTATCAACAATTCGGGCCTAGATACCATACCTTGAGAAGATAATAAAAATGATGTAAGATCTTTAATAACATAATATTATGCCACGTGAATTTGCTCTGTGAATTTGGCCAGCATGTTATTTCTTGATTATGAAAGATATACAGTGAAGCCTGGTTAAATGGGTTATGTATATTCTAAAACCTATACTGCTGATAAATACAATGAAGTCCCGACATATTTTATTTCTTTTTCGATCCAGCTCGTCCTTTGCTGCCCTCCCCCAGCGACGCCCTAAGCCTTACCCCCAGGGGGTGCCCTTAGCGTGTAGTCGCTTAGTCTTAAGTTAGTTAAGTAAGCCCTGGCTGGAAGCTTTGATTGTATAATCGAGGCCGCCACAGGCAAGTCTGGTTAAGTAGCCGACAACCTCCCAGGTTGACCTGCGAGAGGCCAAAAACCAAACAATTTTTTTTTTTCAATATATTTTATATAAGATGACTGATAATTAGCGACCGATACTTAAACACGTGATTGTACTCATGATTACAAATAAATTTCACAAATAAAGTTTTTTTATACTAATTAATTTAATCACAATAACAAAACAGCAGCAGCAACAGTCTTTGGATATTATTTTACCGAAACATGTAGGTACATTGCTTACGTCATCGATAATGAGCGCCGAGCGCTAACAGCTGACAGGGTTAAGGCGCTCGCGCGAAATTCAAAGTTTCAAACAGCTGTTTCGTTATTGTGATTTAACTAATTAGTTTAAAAAAAAAAGTTTCTTTAGGAGAGTTGTTTGTAATAATGAGTACAATCACGTGTTTAAGTATCGGTTACTAATTACCAGTCACCCTATATGTTTAATTTTAATACAAAGTTTTAATTCAGTAGCTTATCATATCACAAACATTTCAAAAAAATAGTGGAAGGCGTAGGGTAATTACGAATTATAAGAGGTACTTAAAGATAGACAGGTATTAGCTAGTTAAGTGACTGTATATTTATAACATTTAAATTACATCCAAAATGTAAAATTTGTAATAAAATATTTTATGAAATCAGTTCTTAAATCGGTAATGATGTCTGTCATTGCCCTTTATTGGTTTAGAAAATATACTGTTCGCAATTATCCCGTAATCTCATAAACACAAATGTTTAAGAAAACCGTTGGCCTATTTTGTCATGTGAAATACTGTTAGGTATAATAAATTTATTAGCAAGCCAATACTATTAATTAAAATAATAGTAGTAACAGATTCTCTATTTTTCATATAATTACAGTTTGCTCGAAATTATAATGAAGTTAAACAACAAGTTTTCTAATTAAAATGAGATATTTTGTATTAAATAAGGTATATGAAAACTTTGCTAAGTTTGATCTAATTCGTTTAAAATAGTTAAAGGATGTAAAATTAACAAGAAAATGACAACAATAACCTGACATAAAAGTGGAGACAGTTGCCGACACAAACAAAAACACCTTTTTATTCGAAGCACCGATTCAAAACTGACGTTTTAAAATGGCCGGCCGGTATATTTATCTTCACAGATGTTGCCATTTTACGTAATATGAATCGCTTTAGTAATTATTTTGAGCCACTGGGACCGCCACTAAAATGACATGTCCGACCGGCTCCAGATTAGAACATTTTTTGAAAATCAGTTTTAGGCTATGTTATTAGAGTTTATGCACATTTAAATTAATTTGACGCCAAAAACATCACACTATAGTTAAGCCAAAACTTTAAATATCTCTGTAGTATAGTTCTTTAGTAATTACTGCTAATTCAATGTTGGCAAAAGGTGGGACATGCCAGAAACAGTCACCCTAAATATTTAAAATACTCATAAATTAATAATTTTAACATATCTTATCTGGATTGCAGATGAATTAGTAAATTTAATATATATTTTATCTTTTTAATAAAAAAATTGGACAATATGTCCATTATTCATCTTGATATAAAATTCTAAATACTTGGGGCACCGTCAAAACGACAGGTACACTTAAAAGTGAAAATGCCCTAATTAAAATGATACATTAAATAAATTACAGTTGAACGAATTTTTTAAAATAAATAAAAGTAAACTTTACTTTCAAACGAAAAAGTGTACTTATCCTCACTAAGTTAAAAACAGAATTGACTCAAAAATCTGTGTATCTTGTGTTATAGTTATGTGGAAGTGACTGTTAGTGACAGCATATACCAGCGTCTATAACGTACACAATGCAATAACCGCAACCCTAATATTTATATTAAACAACCCCAGAAGCCGGCAACAGTCAAAGGCATTCCACTATGACAGTCGCTATTTGGATTATAACATACGTTTGAACAACTGGAATACACAAATACATAATATATAATCCAATTACGATACCAAGCTATGTTATACGTTAGTAATTAAATTAGTTACATAAACACGCTTGTACTGGGAATCTACAGTTCAGTACTAGAAGGCTTTGCGTCCTCTGTTAGTAAATTAAATTATCTCTGTTAGTATTAAAAGATAATACTGTCAGCCATAGGACAGTATTTATTGCGGTTTGTGTTTCCTACTGCAATGAAATGAAACGGTTTTATTTGCAGAATTATCATACACTGAGTACATGGGACTTACACCCTATTCACGGTGTCTTCAGTACATGATTCTGGACCACCCAGTGGTGGAATTTTACGTCAAATTTTTCCTATATCGCGCAAAAATATCAAAGTCACTAATCACGGCCGCTTCGCTTAACTCGTCGCCACATCGCACCCACATGCGGTTGCTGAAATAATGTATGAATTGTTGGTTTTATTCGTGCCGCGTCGCTTTGCTATTGTGATCGCGTTAAAGCGCCTACGTCTAAACAGCTCGTTAAACAGTGGTTAAGCGATTCGCTGCTGCTCTGGGTGTCACGGTTCTCGATACAAATATTTGTAGCCTACAGATTTGTCCTTGGGTGTTTTGTGTACCCACCCTCCTATATTGCAATATAGGGGTAATTCCTAGTGTCACGATAATATCGTATATGGTGGACCTATGTGGATAAATGTTCCCAATTTTTTTTTGTGCAAATAGATGTCTGCACAAAAAAAAATTTGGAACCGTATAGCTAAAGAGTGGAATTGCCTGCCAGAGTCTGTCCTGTTGACTACAACCTGGGGGTCTTTAAGTCAAGAGTGAACAGATTCACCATCGTCGATCTCATTGTCGCTTACCATCAGGAGAGATAATGGTCCAGCGCGAGGCTATCAATATCTTAAAAAAAAATTGTGTCTCTGTAACATCAATCAACATTATTGTTGACCTTTTCTGTTAGCATAGCATAGTCGGCCTTATCATGTTTCCACTGCTGGGACTCAGGCCTCCTCTCTAGGAGAGGGAATGGGCCGTAATCCACCACGCGGGCTCAGTGCGGGTTGATGGATGTCACACGTCTTCGAACTTTTGGTTCTAGGACATGCCGGTTTCCTCACGATGTTTTCCTTCACTGTTTTGAGAGCAGTGGTAAAGAAATAAATCGCACAAAGTAATGCACCTGAATGAGTTTGAACCCGAGACCTGCAACTCGTAAGTCGAGGCCGTTACCACTCGGCCACCACTGCTGTTCCCACCTTTTCTGTTGCATCAATGTATTTAAAATAAGTTTTCAATGAAAAAATAATTTTCATAGCAAGCTTATAAAGCGCGTTATATAGCTACATAATTAATACTCATCAAGACCATTCCAAAAAGCTCAAATACGATAAGGTTATCTGAGTTCCTATGACCACCTTCCGGTTCCATCATCAGATCAGCTTCATCTCATAATAATTTAGCAGTGTCGTCTGATTTACACACGCATGCAAAATTCAGCTCAATCGGTGACAGGAAAGTGGATCAAATTTAATTTTCAAGATTTGATTACAGACATACAAACGTCGGGACAGGTGAAACTCAATAAAAGCGTGTTTTATATAAGAATGTAGTAAATAATTTTATTGACATACTCATATAATGGATAATAAATAAGTTAACATTGATCATTTATTTTGAGGGATAAAGTAAATGTATTTTTTTTTTCTAAATTATACGTTAGTTAGTTTTTCTTTTTCTGCTTCAATGTGTATGAATTTGTTATTAGGGTATTATTGTTTTTATTAAATGTGTTTTTTTAGTTTGTAAGTTTCTACTGTACAACGCCTTGGACATCCTCTGTAACGTTGTACAAGTGCTTGTAAATAAATAAATAAATATAACTGTACAACACACACTACGCTGTTCTTCTCTGTTCTCTGTTCTGTTATGTGTACTCTGTTCTGTACTGTACATGAAGTTTAAATAAATATAAATAAATAACTTCAATGACATCTAGAAAACTAATATTTATCTTCACCTCGAACACAACCGCATAATGGCGACAAGAACTGTTATAGTAGTATTTTTTTACTCTGTTGATATAGTCGTGATCTGCGGTTTGAGCTGAGGTTGCGGTAAGGTATTAGGTATTCTTGTATTCATCATAGTACAGTTTCATATCTATTTCATTGGGGCAGCCATTTTTTTTTAGTTCTCAAATTACTTCTTCCTTTCTAGGGCGAAGCCAGAAGGTATGACTAAAATCAATCTGTGTTTCTTCCACCCTTGCGTTCCAGGGCCACGGTAACTCTTTCGAACGAGTCACTTTTCAAGCAATCTGATGCAGTTTCTGGCATTTCAATTCAATCACAAATTTCTGAAAAGTTTTCTTCTGGCAGTTAACGTTCTTTTTAATTTTTTTTTCCAATTTTTGTTCAGTTATCAAGTACTAAACCCTCGTCTCTGTAGGTATTCATTACGAATTCTGAATCTACATGACAAAGGAAACGTTGAAGATGAAAAATGTAAGTAATCATTTTTGCAAAAAGAACTATTTTTTCCGCCGAATTTCCATCGTTCTGTACCGGATAGTTTCCTCCCATCTCCATACTACCAAAACCAACGCCCCTGCGATGCAAATACCCGAACATAATTATCGAATGCCAGCGCGTAGGAATCCGGAGCTAATAAATAGTTAAGTGTATTATCATGACGTTATATGACATAAGCCCTGTTCACAGGGATTACTACTGGGCCTGGAACCTGTTCAGAAATACTGCGCTAAGACCTGTCAGGTTGTTGACACTATCGCGCACCTACGTTAGTCGCGAGCGCAGTTACGTACGGATGGCAAAACAGTCGCAAGTTTTTTTTTAATAAATTTTATTTAGCGTTTGTTTTTTTAGTTTAGTTCAACAACTAAAGTTGGTATGTGCTGGTTATTTAGAGTAGCTTCTAATAGTGTCATCTCGAGATTTCTGCTAGCTAATCTACTGCCTGATTTTTTAGGTTATTGTTTAATAAATAAGGTAAATTTAATCAGGTAATTGTAGAATCTGTTATCTATCTTTTATATATATAAAAGGGGAAATTGACTGACTGACATATCAACGCACATACGAAATTACTGGGATTAGGAGCGTGAAATTTTGCACAAGGTTTCCTTTTATGATGTAGGCGAGCACTAAGAAAGTCTTTTCCAAAATTCTCTCCCTAAGGGGATGAAGCGTGGGTTTAAAGTTTGTATGAAAAAAACCTACAATCACGCGAGCGAAGCCGCGAGCAGAAGCTAATTTTACAATAAATATCTTTTTTTTTTCTGTCAGCACTATATACTTACTACCTTCTCCGTATTTGCCCAATTGCTTTAAAGCAAAAAATACCAATGTATTTTAAAATAACTAGCAAAAGCGACTTTTCAACATTTTTTTGAAACTCATAATCGTTTTACAATACACCATATCTTTTAACCTATAAACAATAATAAAAATCACGCAGAAGCTGCGGTCTAGCTTAATAGCACAAAATACTCGTAAAACATGGAGCGGTATTGATGATAACAACGAAACTTGCTCGGAGTATTTTATAAGTACTGTAACGAAGGAAGTGGGTACTATCGATGTAAAAATGCGTTCTGGACTTTATGATGTGAAAGCAATAAAATCGATTTTACAACTCGCTTTGAACTCAGATCGAATGGAAATTCTTATTTTATGGCGTGCTTTCTGTTCTAATGTGATTCCATTAGATAAATAGGACTGTTAAAACGTGTAAACATAGATATACAATGCCTTTCAAATAAGAATAGGATCGATAGCCATGTTGTGACGTCACATCAAACTGTCAAATCGCAAGAAATTGGGCAAATTTAAAGAACTCAGAGATAAGCAAAATTGAAGAACTGGATTCTGATTAAACTTTTTTCGTTCACAGTTCGTAAATAAATTAAATTTAAAAAATTTCTTGTTTTGCTCACCATAATAATTCTTTGATTTGACAGTATAACGTGACGTCACAACATGGCCATCGATCCTATTCTTATGTGATTACGAACGTATTGTAAACTATTTGCGTGACTATAATAATTAAATACATTCGATTATATAAATATCTAAGTATTTTTTAGCTATAACGAGTTTTTCAAATGGTTCAGATTTAGGAAAACATTTTTTATCCCATTTTTCAAATTGGGGTGGATATTATATTACGCCCCAATTATTTTACGCTTAGGATGGGGGTTCAGAATCCATAATATCGTATCGCTTTATGTTATTAAGTATGCATTTTTCATAAAGCCTTTCAGGGATTTAAAAAATAAATCTCACATATTTTTATCCTTCTTTCCATAATATGTTTTATGGGAATTGTGATCTTTTTGTGAATGGCGAGGAAAAAACTATATTTTTTAATAGCGTAAAGACGATATTTAGATAAAAACTCACGATTTTATCTGTTTAAAAAATAAGTTATCTATTTGTTTCATAATTATAAAGATAAGCTATGTTTAGTATCAGGTTTATTTCAAAGGTCTGACTCTGAATTGAATTTTTAATCAGTAAAAGTAAAATGTACGTTTTTCACTTAATTTTTTTTAAACAAGGCATTTTTGAGAAAAACGTTTATTTAACAAATATATAAAAAAACACTTTTTGAAATAGGGGAAAAAAAATCTAGCCATTTGGTTTCTCCCGCGTAATGTTGTATGACTATATTTTTCAATAAATGGATTATCGAACATTTAAAGAATTTTCAATTTATCTATTATATTATTTATCTATTTAAAGTTATCAAAAAATAAAAAGCCCGTTTCACATATTATTATGTCAAAACGAATACTTAAATACGCTTTAAGTAATATATTCCATCATATTATTTGACGCGCCAAAAAAATGTATGTATTTTTTTAACACTTTATGTAATTAATTATTATTTTATTGTTTCGTTCAGTTTCGTCCCAAGTTACAAAATTCACTTGTATTTGCTGTCGCTACAAGAGCTTAGCGACATTTTACTAAATAAAAACTAATCTAAGCATCCATTGCGGCTTTCGTTTCGCAGTAGTGAGTTTCACTGGCGCACTGTACTTGCTACTCGCCACACCGGTATCTTGGGCCCTGACATTACAGTAAATTTATTGTAGTGACCTTTAAAAAATACCCAGAGATTTCTTTCTTTCTTTAAATTATAATAACAATGTTTCGTATCATTTTGTTTACTATTTTTAGTTGGAAATCATCGAATAACTTCTGCCATTCTGGGTAGAGCGAGAGGGATTGTAAGACTTTTACTGATTAAAACCCTGTTTTCCTCCAGTTGCCTTTTGCGTTCCAGAGCTGCTGTAATTCTTTTGAATAACCCTGCATCTCCGACATGTTCAATAGTTGTTATCTTCATGTTGTTGTTAACTTCATGTATTTGGTTCACACCTAACCTATTACCTCTAACCAAGTAGATATTTAAGCTACACACTAAAAAAAAGTCGGTGGCAGTTAGTACCTCATGGTTAGTACTGCTAAGCATGACGATTGCACTTGTCACCACTCGACTGATGACGTTTTCGTTGTAATATCAAATGTATCCTTGTATAAAAGAAAAAAAATCCCTAAGAATCGCCAAACTAAAGTGGCACTGCTCGAAGAACGGATGGTCGATGGGGCCGAAAGGTGAGAGTGGCGACCGCGTACCGGAAAACGCAGCGTTGGAAGGCCTCCCACGAGGTGGACCGATGGCCTAGTGAGTGTCTCGGGAATGCGGTGGATGCGAGACGCACAGGATCGTTGTGGAGACGCTTGGGAGAGGCCTATGTCCATCAGTGGACGTCTTTCGGCTAAAATGATGATGATAATGATTATGATGATGATAATGATAAAAAAAAAATCAAAACGATCATAATTCTGTACGAAGCCAATAAAAAAGCATATAAAGAAGGCATTCAAAGAAGTTTTTAGTCTTTACTTAATACATATTTCTTTATTCTTAGTATTTTATTGTTTAGTATGTACTTTGTTTTTTTTTTATCACCAATTGTTGAGCTTATTTTGTAATGCACCAAGTGCAACCTCATTTTATGTCCAGATAATCTCTTTCCATACCAGGTTGCCTGGAAGAAATCGCGGAATGCGATAAGGCCGACAATTGTATGTTTTTTTTTTTAAATATAAGGCTGTATTCCACTATCCGAATCAACCCCTTGTCAATCAGTCCGCCTAATGAGAGCCTCCTAAGATGTCGGTCGAGGTTTGTGGCTATTAAGCCATTGGCTGATACGACTATCGGTGCAATGATCGCTAAGTCCACATCCCACATGTCATTGTCGTCAAACAAAGTCTGTGTTTCCTGATGGCAACAAGCTGGGTATCTTTCAGTCAAGAGTGAATAAGTTACTTCTAAGCAAGTGTGCTCCGTCGTTGACCACATCGTCACATTCTATCAGGTGAGGATAGTTGTCGAGTGCAAGCCTATCATAATAAAAAACTGGGAAAGTGCGAATCGGACTCGCGCTCTGAGGGTTCTGTACAAACTTACCTATGTAAATAATTCAATTCCCGAATGGAGTTTCGAAGTTTTTTTCGAATCGCAAAATATATTTTTTTTTGTGATGTAACAAAAAAATACTGTTTTAAGATTTATTCTTATTTCTTTGCTATGAGACCTTGCTTTGCGCCAAATTCAAGGATTCTGGGTCTACTTAGAAGTTTGATTTTTTCACAGTTTAAAGGGATCGCAGACCTGAGTATATGGTTTTAATTTCAACTCGATTCCTCCATACGTTCCCGAGATAAACGGTCTTGTCAGACAGACAGACAACAAAGTCATCCTATAATAGTTCCGTATTTTCCTTTTGAGGTACAAGGAACCCTTAAAAAAAACGGATGAGTTTTAGTCAGTGAAAGTCAGACACACACTTGCACCCAGAGCGGGAGAAGTTATTTGAAAAAGAAAGTAGGTGACATGATCTTTATTATTACTATGTGTAATTTATTTCATCACCACTGCTCTCAAAACAGTGAAGGAAAACATCGTGAGGAAACCGGCATGTCCTAGAACCAAAAAATCGAAAATATGTGACATCCACCAACGAATTACGGCCCGTTCCTTCTTCTAGAGAGGAGGCCCAGTAGTAGGAACATTAAAAGGCTAATTCATTGATTATGCTATGCTATGCTTTTGAGAAATCGTTGGAAAGTTGTCTAAACTGTCTTTTCATATCCATTAATATTGTAATATGGAAATACAGTAGAATCAATTATTTTTCTAAAAATAATAACCATAGCATTTATTCTCGGTTCTTCTCCATAGGAAACCGGCATGTCCTAGAACCAAAAATTCGAAATCCAAACTGGTCCCGCGTGGTGGATTACAGCCCATTTCCTCGAGTCCTGAGTACCAGCAGTGGGAACATTAAAAGGCTGATGCTAGTACTAGATTTACTTACAATGAATAAACAAAATAATAAAAACAAAATCTCTGTCGATTATTCATCTGATTTACTAGATCAAATCGTCATCAACAAATATTGGAGTAGCCCTCTCGCTGGTTGAGCACTGCGTGGGAATAAAGCGACGGGCACACTTTGTATTTTTCTTCTGCTTAAAGATCAGAGAGAAAACAGGCAAAGGCTTCTGTCAATAACAAAGGGATGTAGATAATTCCTTTACTAGAATTTTCTCTATTATTTTTTTTATGTCGTCATCGTGTACAGTTAACAAAGGAGATAAGTAACTAGGTTCGTCAGATATAATTGAAACCCGTGATCTTAGAACGCAAAGGAAACTGAAGAACACGGGTGGGTTTTAGTCAGTGAAACTCTGACACGCTCTTCTGCTCCACCCTAGAGCGAGAGAATGAAGTTCATCTAACAACGATTACCCACCTCAAAACAAGGATCGTCAGATAGCTGATAGTTGAATTTATCATTTAAAAATAGATGGATGGATATGAATGAAACATAATTAAATTTATAGTAAATAAACAACTTTTAGAGATATGCGGAACAGAGTGTAAAGTCCCGTAAATCTTCGTTGAAAAAGGGTGGACCTTCCGACCAGACTGGAGTTATGTCCAGTTTGAACTAACCAACAGTCCAATAGTTGATTTTGGGTAGTTGTATATGTTCTAATTACGCGGAGAACTCTAATACCTTGATGCAAGATTTCACTTTAGTTTCTATGTGACACCACAGATGTCGTTTTAAACTCAATAATAAAATTAAAATTCATTCAATTCACATATCGGTTTTCATGAAAACTTCAACTACATCTGACGACCCCGGTCACTTATCTTCTTTGTTGACTGTACCTACATAGCCTGAAGCTAGACATTGACTGTAATTACAGCGGAAATATTATTTATTCTGAAGCAGTGGTGACCCAGTCGTGACATCTCTGACTTACGATTTGTAAGACGTAGGTTCAAATTCAGGCAGGTACTTTTACTTTGTATAATTTAATACACCAAATATTGGGGTCCGAGTGCTCACAAATTATTTAATGATCTGTCTAAATGTCTTGTTGACACTTCGTGTGACCCATGGGCTGGTTTTTACCTTGGACAGAATATAAGCATTGCCATTCAGGGGGCAATGCCGCCAGTCTTTTGGGCAGACTTCCAGTCGACAGCGGTGCGGAGGAATTTTTTAACGCTATATTTTAGCTGGGAATTATTGCCTTCAGTGTTTCATCATCATTATCATTTCAGTCGAAAGACGTCCACTGCTGGAAATAGGCCTCCCCCAAGTGCCACAATGAATGGGCCTGTGCGTCTCGCATCCATCGGATTCCCGCAACCCTTACCAGGTCATCGGTCCACCTTGTAGGAGGCCTTCCAACGCTACGTCTTCCGGTACGTGGTCGCCATTCCAGAAACTTTCGCTTCGAACGGCCATCCGTTCTGCGAGCAATGTGCCCTGCCCATTGCCACTTAAGTTTGGCTATTCTTCGTGCTATATCGGTAACCTTGGTTCTTCTGCGGATATCCAGTTAGCTGCGGTTAGTGTTTATATAGTTTTAGTTAGTTAAGTGTGTTTATTTTTATTGTTTTAGTATTTTATTATAATGCAAGATATTTATTATCGTTATCTTCCGTCATTGGTATGATGCAAAATATGCATCAAGAGCTGGTTTAAGTGCGAATAAGATTGTGTTAGTTATCAAGGGTGAATTTTTAGCCGACTTTTAAAAAAACGAGGAGAATATCAATACGGTCGTATTTTTTGTTTTGTTTTGGTGTTAAATTCAAGTTAATTTGTACGTTTGAGTGTTTTTTTGTTAGTTAAGTCGGATTTTTTTTTTTGTAAAAAATTTATTTAGTTATTTCCAACAGGGGAGTTGGATTGGGCACGCCACAATTATGGCGGTAAGTCCCCTCTTTGAGGCGTGGTTGGAAAGACCTCACGGCGTCCTCACATTCCGCATGACGCAGGTCCTCACCGGACACGGTAAGTTCGGGAGGTTCCTGCACCGGATTCGTGCGGAAACGACGCCCGGGTGTCGCCACTGTGTGGCCCACCCGGAGGACACGGTGGAGCACACGGTGGAGGTGTGTCCCGCTTGGGCAGAGCAACGCCGTGACCTCGTGAGGGCAATCGGCGGCGGTGATCTCTCGCGCCGGGCCTTGGTTCAGGCCATGCTCCGGAGCGAGGAGGAGTGGCAGGCGGTCGCCTCCTTCTGCGAAGCAGTAATGCTAGCTAAGGAGGCGGCCGATCGCGTGAGGCAACGGTCCTTACGCTCCAACCGCCGCCGGGATTCCGATCCCGATTTCCGGCCACCGTAGGCGCGGGCTTGCAGACGGCGAGCAATGGGTGGCTCGCCGTCTGACCGTCCGGTAACCGTCCGGACCGAGCCCAAGTCGTCGACGGCGCGTTTTGTTCCACGCGCGCCTCAAGGAGATGTCAGCAAATCGTAGGGGCCCAGCAGGGTCGAAGCCTACTGGGGCCACGGGTAGTGTGAAAGCGGAACCCGGGGCCCTGGGACGAAGGCAACGAAGGAACAGGAGTGGGTTTTTAGTCAGTAAGAGTCTGACACTATCTCGCGCTCCGCCCAAGAGCGGGGATGTCATTAGGATGATTTTCCCACCCAATAAAAAAAAAAAAAAAAAAAAAAAAAACAGGGGAGTTGGATTATTTACGAAAATAAGTAATCTGTCTTTGTTCATGAATTCTTTACCTCGGCTTATTAAAACACGTTATTTTTTTTCTGTACAAATCTATTTTATTTGGAACATTTTAAGTCTTTAGATGTCTCACTCTTGTGCTTATTGTCGAGAGAAACAAAATTAAAGTGACATCGTCTCAAAGAGCCTTTGAGGGCCATTATTTCAGACAGGGTATTATCTTACTTAAAAGTTAAGGTAGCTACTGTAATTATGTATTATAAAATATGTCACAATAAAATATTATCTACGGTAGAATATTTTATGAAAGTTCGTAATGTTTTGCTAGAATTAGTATTTCTTTTCTTATGATACCAATGTTTTTTGTATACGTGTGAGTTCAGGGTTTCTCTTTAAGGGTACATTAAACTTAATATCTCTTAGTGTTAAAAGTTTTTTTTTGTTCTTGATAGGTTCATGTTTGACCGCTATCTCACCTGATGAAAAGCGAGGGTGCGGTTGACGATGGAGCGCGCTTACCTAGAAGCAACCTATTCACTCTTGACTTAAAGATTCCCGGGTTGTAGTCATCAGGAAACACAGTTTTGACCTTTTGAATCTATTAGTATGTCTATAGTTATGTCAGTATTTTTTTAATATGTACACAGTAATAATATATGTAAATAATCACCAATGAACATTGATTTCAAATATATAAACTTACTCCTTCGTGATAACTTACTCCTATTTTTTAAGCGTGTCAATTTTTTTTTTATATCTTAAATATCTTACCTTCACTAAATATAGAAATGTTAATCCTGTATTTTTAGGTTCTGGAATGGCGACCACGTACCGGAAGACGTAGCGTTAGAAGGCCTCCCACAGGTGGACCGATGACCTGGTGAGGGTCGCGGGAATCCCATGGATAAGAGACGCACAGGACCGGTCATTGTGGCAACATTTGAGGGAGGCCTATGTCCAACAGTGGAAGTCTTTCGGTTGAAATGATGATGATGTATTTTTTATTATGCTGACAATAAAAAATATAATAAATAAATAAATTTGCTCGAACGGTCTGAAAGAACGTACCCGTTAATATATAAACCATTACAGTGTTAGTTATACATCACTGCCGCCACCTCAGACCGTTCCCGCGTCCGAGAAAAACCTATGTCATGAGCCTGTAATTTTTCTCCCGAGCCGCAATAGATTGTATCGGAGACTCGAAGAATGTTCCGCAAAAATTGCGGCCACCACCGCCTATTCAATAACCCACAGTCTCATGTAATGGAATATAAAATATGAATAGAGAACCACTTTCTAGCCATGTAGGTCGCCTACAATAACTCTCGGGTCCCCACAGTGGCATACGTCTCCATTTTTGCACCCCAAGCGTATATAATTTAACCTTTAAAGAGCCGAAAAGGGAAAAGTTAGCGATGTATTTATTTTATTTGCTGAAATAAATAACTTCGTTGACGTCTGTGGTATATTTTGTTGTTCTTTTTTTTACTGCAGTTTGTATTTATGTGGTTTTTTTAGCTGCCGTTAAATCAACTTGTCGAAGAACATTTTGAAATTGAGACATACGTGTTTTGATTTTTGCGAATGGAGATAATTTGTCAAAGAAGATTTTTGATAAAGGAAATCTTGTTCACTGGAGTTTTATCTGCGTTCGCGAGGTTTATTTCAAAAGTTATGGAATTAGTAGTTTATTGTGAAAAAATGGGAGTACATTCTTTTGCTCTCTACAAAAAGCGACGTAATTACGAACGTACTGAAAATCTTTGTTTCAAAGAATTTGAAATATAATGTTAAAAGAAAAATACTAGATATCACAACAAAAACAAGAGATTTAATAAAATCGCAGAACGTACCTAATTGAATCAAAGGATCATCAATTTTCATTAAGGTCCATTACAATAATGACATGGCGGCAAAAGAAACAAACTCAATGGGATTTTATCTGAATGAGTTTATCTTAATACCCTTGACAATATTGTGAGAGGATCCAGGTGTTCTTCATCCTATTTTAGTTATGTACTGGAAAAGTTATTCATCTGAGGTTTTTGTGCAAAAGAACAGTTACTTTTTTTTGGAACAGTTACTAATAGTTATTATTTAATAGAAGTTATTTCAATTTACTTCAATTTATAGCTCATCACATGTGTTTTATAAGGTCTTCAAATAAGTAATAAGTTCAAATGGAACCTGTTGAACACAGCAATTATATATAAATTAAGTTAAAGATAAATAGGTAATTAGACAAAATTAAAAAAACAAATAAATTAGTTAAAAAAATCAAATGTAATAAAAATACTAATGTTAGTAATAAAGTAGGTGTTCATGTGTGTCGAAATAAATTAATTAAGGAGCTCAATAAAAAATAAGGTCAATAAAAGTCAAAATAATTGAAAAGTTGTTTTTGTAAGGTCAAAATATAATTTTAAAAAATCTTTCAATGTATCTGCATTTATCAACCAATTTTTTGAGGCTATTCATAAAATAATTTATTAGCAGCCTCAAAAAAAATTGTCCTTTGGTATTTGTAATGTATTTTTTTTTTCGTTTCTTAAAAGATTTTAGTGTTTATTTTATACTTAGATTAGTTTTTTCTAGCTTCTGTCAGCGGTTTAGTATACTCCCGGAACAAAAAGTATCTTATATTCTATTCCAGGACGTAGTCTACTCGTGTACCCAATTTCATCCAAATCCGTTCAGCTGTTTGAATGTGAAGGAGGATCAAACACACATACTTTATAATAGTAATTTAGATATTAAATGTTTTAAAAAAATTTAGGTGAATTACACACAAAAATACGTTCAACCATCACCATAGTCACCTTGAAATCGGAATCCTGGAGTTACAAGGGTGACATACGGTGTGCACTGACCCGCCTTAATATTAATATGGAAGAGATCAGTTTACGTTCATACATGTATGAGCCACGCGGGCCATACGAGCCATCAGAGTCAGGCAACCACACGGGCCTACTGGCTTTTAGTCTTACAGGAAACCTCTTCCGCAATCTAATATCTTAGCCACAAACGAATAGAATGATGAATATAGTCTTTGTTTTAAAACAAAATACTTTAAAACAAGGACTACTTAGCAACCTTTTACTGGGTTTAACGTAATACGCCAAACACAAAGAAAAAAGAAAATTAAAATCGAGTCAAAGTCAACAAACTTTCTTTTTTCTTATTAAAATCGACGTCGAATAATTCCAAGTGGAATTGTTGCAAAGCGTAACCGTTGTTCAAACGTTATTTATTACCTTTTAATTAATAGTTGCTGAGACTAGTTTGTACCCAAATTAGAGGAAAGTTTCTAACTTCCGCAATAATCTTATCCCTTTCGCGCGCTTTTAAGCAATTTATACCATTTTGTAGGTAAGTATACCCCATAATAAATTGGAAACTAAAGTTTAATTTCGAATTAGGTATGTGTATTAACTCGATTTGAAATTAATAATGTAGAGAGAAAGACGCCAGGAAAGTTATGCCCGACATTTTTCAATAAACATAATTACATCGCCCCTTTTAGGTACAGTTTAGTGTAACAAGAAAACTTCTGTCCAAGAATTTAATTTCCCAAATATGTTATTAAAAAAACGTCATGAAAACAATAATTTAATTCATGACATAAACGGTAACAATCAAAATCATAGAAAAACATAAATCGCGTAGAAAACTAATTAGTAGACGCAAAATTAACGATCCACTTAAAAGAAAAGAATTCCAGACAGGTACAGATTTATATAAAATTTTAATTACACAGATTGCCCACCACAAGATAATTGAACGATGACAAAATAATTAAATTTACCACCCTCCGTTTGTTTAGCCATCACGCTGTGTCAAGATTAAAGCTATCCAAGAAAGATCTCCTCAAGGACACTTAAAAAAACCCAGAAGGATTTTAAAAAGCAGACGCAGCAGGTACTTACCTAGTGCTTGACAGATGCAAATGAGACCGGGCGGCGCGGGGCCGGCCGCTTTTCTATACGGACGCTTTTCCTTTACCACAATCCAAACAATCCTTTATTTGCACCGATCTACAGAATTCTAAAACGCCGACTAACCACGTGTAAAGTCTTAAATATAACGGTCCTCGAATTCACTATGAAAAGTCCAAAACAAAAGTTAATAATTACTTAAATGAAACTTTACTGACCGTTGTTCGGAGAGCTGGTGATGGGACCGTGGAGGGTAATTCACGAAATAAGGGATATATTTTTGATAAATGTCGCGGCAGACGCGGCACGCTCGATTTAGTACCGGTAGATATCGGAGAGATCGTACGTCGCGGATAGGAGAGGATCGGACACACGATCGGGGAGACCGAAACGATGTGAGTGACGCCGGGCCGGTGCGGCTGCCTCCCGCCGACACGGGCGCGTCGCGAGCAAGAGGGATGCAGCGAGCGGGCCCCCCAACTCGCGAATATCGCCACTCGGATCACCTCGCCAGAGTCTCAAGTGCCCTCCGCCGCTGGCAACGCTCTCTCCTAGAGGGAGGGCTCCCGAATACGTAAAACTAAAACATCATAAGCGACAATTGTGATCACACTCCCGTTTGAAACTTAAAGCTGTTGTTTTAAAATAGAATTTGATATCTAGGTCACGAGATGAGCACCTGACGTTCGGCGTCATATCGAAAAACGTATGCCCCCGTTGGCTAGGTGTAGCAAATACCATAACGAATACTTTGGCTGAACACGCGCCATATTATGCAACGTTACGTCTTGTATCCTACGGACGAGCTTTTATAGCTCAGATGCTTTGTAGGATATGGGGGAAGTTGTGCTTTGTTTATAAAGAATGTTTTTTCTATTATTATGATTGACTAGCTGCCGTCAGCGGCATCGCTCGTGTGATAGTAGACAATTATCCCAATGACACATACTTCCGCGATAAAAAGCACTTATCTTATGTGCTATTTCAGAACATGGTCTACTCGTTTAACAAATTTCAATGAAATCCGAATAGTCATTCGAATAAGAAGTAATAAACACACTTACAAACATTCGCCTTTATAATACTAGCTGCTGCCAGCGGCTTCGCTCGCGTGATAGTAAAAAGTGATCCAGGTATAAAAAGTATACTAAACTCGATAAAAAATAAAAGACTCGTTTTGACATTTGAGGAAGACCCTAAAATGTAACTTGGAACGAAACTGAAAGAAACAATTAAGTAATAATGAATGACATAAAGTGTTTTAAAAATATACGTAATTTTTTTTGCGCCTAAATAATATGATGGAATATATTGCGAGTATTCTTTTTGCGTATTTAAGTATTCGTTTTGACAAATGTCAAAACAGGCCTTTTAATTTTTGACAACTTTATAAACATACTAACAGACACTCACACACTTTCGCCGTTATAATATCAGTGTTGACGACTATCTCGTCTGACAGCAAGCGGTAATGTGGTCGATGGTAGACACCATTTGCCTAGAAATAGCCTATTTGAATTAAAGACCAGCCATCAGGAAATTCTAGCAGGTGATTAATTTTATTTTAACATATTGTAGTAGCAATTAAAACTACCTCCATGACATACGATGCGTTCCGAAGTCCTGAACTTTTCTATTACGATGATTAAATTATGGTAAAACGCGTTCACGGAACACGTTCCGTGCGTTGTTGGTGTGTGTTTACGAAGAACGCTACAGAACAGATATCCATCAATCAATTAGAAAAGGTTAACTCCTGTTATTTATTGAACATAAGCCTCTTATGTTATAGTTTTGTTTCTTACAGAGTTTTCGTGAAAACGGAAAGTTATTCTTCCATTGATATTATTAGTTTTTGTCACTTTTGGTCAGTCGCGTCAGGAAATATGATAGTGAACTTTGCAACTTGAAAGTTTTAAATTGGAAAATTGTTTTATGATTTATGGAAACCTTATATTACTTTCTCACGGGATAGAGAGTTCCTTTAATCAAATAATCTGCCTAGCTTTTTTGCCAAGTGTGTTAGGGTTTTTTTTTGAGGTGGAAAATCATTGATTTATTCCGTTCTAATACCAAAAACTAATACCATTTGTATTTTAAGTGTTCTGTACTTCAAAAGAATAAAACGGAACCCTTATAGGATCACTTTGTTTTTAGCGTCTCCCGGTCTGTCTGTCTCTTTGTGCCTGCCTGTCAAGACCCTTTATCTCGGGAATGAGTATAGGTATCGAGATGAAATTAAAACTATATACTAAAGTTCGCAGTCCCTTAAAACTGTGAATAAATCAAACTTATAAGTTAATGGAATAAAAAGATATGGTCATTTATATCGCAAAAACGTATATTTTAACACTCATATGGGAATCAAAATTCATAGGGTACTTCCCGTTGACCCAGAATCCTGAAATTTGGTATAAAGCAAGGTCTTATAGCACGGGTATAGGATAAATCTGAAAATAGTATTTTTTTTGTTACGTTAAAAAAAAACTTTTTTGCTATTCGGAAATAACCTTCGAGACTCCCTTAGTGCGTGAGTCCGACTCGCACTTGCCCAGTTCTTTTAAGTCATAGTGGTTTTTCATTCCGGACGAATACCAACAACTTGAATTTGATACAGTCAGTTCAGTCAAACATAATCAAAAGAAGTTTTAAATCCAAGTCCAAGCAAATACCAATGGTGTTAGTTGTTGGTACTAAAATGGAATAAATCAAATCATCTAATGACTTCTACCGCTCTAGAGCGGAGTGACAAAATTCTGAGGTAAAAACCACTGTACTAATGGAGTGTACATCTTTCGGTTGAAATGGTGATGATCATGAGCCGAGCGTACTAACTAAGTACGCTTAATATAAGATTCTCGATTATTGTACGACCTACCTCCCGGTTACTCGGCACTCAATGTGTTAATAGCAGAATTATGCCAAGTATTAAGCACTCGTGCAACATATTTTATGCACTTGTGCTGTAATGCACAAGTTCACAAATACAGGTAATACAAGCTGCAACGCTACTTCAGTTGGAAATCATTTTATTTCCGTGCGCGCGGATGTAATTTTATGCGAGATCTCTACGAAATTAGGTTTTAAACTGAAAAGTGTTGCAGCTCGATAGATATTGTTTCTTTTATTTACTTTAGTAAAAAAATACAAAACTTCATGTAATCGTTTCAATCTTAAGACAAAATTTTAATATAGATGTTTATTTTTTTTTGAAACTTGTCTGAATTTTTGGTATTCCATATTTTTGGCAAGGTATTTGCAGCAAATATCTTTATATATACAATTCTTCCGTATGTGTGTTTGTCAACTAACTTCTTCTAAACGGCTTGACCGATCTGGATGAAATTTGTGTGAATATTTGAGTGGATCTTTAGATGGTTTAAAAATATAAGGACTGGAACAATTTACCTGCTGCGGTCTTCCCGTCCGATTTTAATACAGGTGCTTTCAAGGCTAGAGTGAATAGGCTTTTAATAAACTAGTGTGCCTCACCACCAATGATTGCATTACTGCTTACCATCAGGTGGGATTACAGTCAAGTGCTAGTTTATATCAATGAAAAAAAATACAACTCAACCCGGTAGATGGCGCGGCAATCGGGTTCTCATTCTTCTCCCAAGTCATTGGATGAATTTCCTCGTAAAAGAAAATCCTGTCATAAACCAACTAATTCTAAGAGAACAATATTGCCAACAAGCACAGTATTATAAATTCCTTGTAAATTGTTAACACAAAGAAAAGTAATAATAAACGAAGTAATTAAAAAATAAATCAAATATTTTAGATGCCAAACTAAACTATTTATGAAGCATTTAAATTGAAAATGGAATCTCTTGCTGGTCATACTAAATCGAGGTCGAAACTCGGCAGGTGTCCAAAACGTGAACTCGGAAACGCGGGTAAAATCAATGTTGTATTGAGATGAACAAATTAGAAAGTACTTTAAATATTGATGTTCAATAGTTGAAAACAGTAATCACACTAATACAGGGTTTCTTTGACATCGACGCACAAACGAATACCATGAATCCAGTTCACGATTCTGAACCCCCCAGTAGTGGAATTTTTCGTCGTCTTTTCCTTAATATTTTTTAAATTTTACGTTTTTTTTTGAAACTATAAAATCGCTATTTTAACATTTTTAGTGAAAAAAATTAATGAATTACTTTTAATATTAAAAATGTCATTGGGGTTGATTAGAATAACGATTTTATCTACCCCCATGACTTGATGAATCGACTATTTAGTTTTAATTCGAATTTATTTATTTTTTGTTTTTTTTTTTACTATATATATTATCGGGATTGGTTAGAATAACGATTTTACACAGTTTAAATTTAAAAAAGTACAGATATTTTTTTTTATTAGAAAAATGCCTACGAAAAATTCCACCATTGCGGGGTCCAGAATCATATACTGGATCCTTGGTATTCGTTTGTGCGTCGATGTCAAAGACACTGTGAATAATAAAGGCGAACGTTTATATTTATTTAGGTTTGTGTATGTAGATTATTTAACGCTCAAACGGCTGAATCGATTTGGATAAAATTTGTTGTACTGGTAGACCATATCCTAGAATAGAAAGAAAGAAAGAAAAACATTTAACTAACCTAAAATAACAAATGTTAACTCTATCTATAAATAACTCCTTATTTTTTGGGCATTCGTGTAAAATGGAAAAAAAACATGCCCAAAGTCAAAAAGACTCCAATCTCAGCATATGTAAGATGCGATATTATAAAAAAATACCAATATCTATAGTTAGTCTATTTTTTATTGTTACCTTTTTTATGCTCTCCAAGTTCCTTCAGTAACAAAAATAATAAAATAGTATCTAAGAAAGAAGGAATCTAATTAATTAATGATGATATGAAACATGAACGGAAATAAAAATAGAGTACTGGTAAGTCAAAGTGAGTGCCTCGCGGCTGCAGTGAAAGGGTCCATTTCAGCGATATGTTAGACAGACGATGGTTTCCTAATGAACCCCTCAGAGGACATGTGACCGAGCATTTGTAGGTTAAATAATTTTATTTAAAAAAATAACAGTAAACAGATAAAATCATAAAGGGATCAAATTATGACACCAATATTATTAGTATTATAAAGGCGAAAGTTTGCATTCCTTTACACTCAAGCTAAACGCGTTTGGATGTGGTTTAGTGCACGGGTACACTATGTCCTGGAATAGCTCATAGTTTTTTTTTTTTTTTTACCACGGTAGTATATTAGCATAGCATAGTAGCATAGTTGACCTTATAATGTTCCCACTGTTGGGACTCAGGCCTCCTCTCTAGGAGAGGGGATGGGCCGTAATCCACCACGCGGACCCAGTGCGAGTTGATGGATGTCACATGTCTTCGAATTTCTGGTTCTAGAATATGCCGGTTTCCTCACGATGTTTTCCTTCACCGTTTTGAGAGCAGTGGTGATGAAATAAATCACACAAAGTAATGCGCCTGGCTGGGTTTGAACCCGAGTTGTAGGTCGCGGGTACCTTGACATAATTTTCTATTTTTTTATTTGAAGCTGCTGGCAGCAACTGAAATAAAAAATTTAAAAGAATTCAAGGAACTATTATATAGACTGTATATAATATGTGTGCGTGTAATGTTTTTATAGATACATACATATTCTTAAATCTATAGTTAAAGTTACTACCCTATTAATCATACTACTGTGATGAGATTTGACAAAAAAAAACCTTATTGTTCTTTTCCAGAAATCGTTTTTGACCAGGACCTGGAAAACCTCCTGGAAAAATTCTCCCTTAAAAGGAAAATATATCATATTTATATTTCAAAATCTCTTGCTTTCAACTTTAACTTCCACATGAAATCATAAAAGTAATTGCTCTGAAGAAAGATCGCTAACAAGTAAAGGTATTCGCATTTGAAAACATCCGATAGTTTTTATTATGTTATTTTTGTTACATTTCCTGCCATCCGTATGATGTAAGCCAGTCATTCTCAAAATGAAGTCTTTGATCTGAACCCCCAGGGGTTTATACAGATATGTAAAGTGTATTTGTCGTCGACAAAATATAATTCGGGATGCATGAAATATAAATAGGGGTCCACAAGAACACTACTACTACCTAATTATTATAGATTTTTTAAGTAACTCTGAGATCTTATTGAATATCTCTTTAGTTGTAGTTGCAATACGTAACTTGAAAAAGCTCTACAGACAACAAAGCAAAATTAACTAGAGATAATGATAAAGAAAATTCTAAAATAACGTGGGGTTTGCGGAATGTCATTCGCTAGGTTAATAAAAAAATGGAATTAAGACAATTTCGTTATTGTCTTAAGCAATCTTGGTAGATGTGGTCATTTACTAAGTTTCCTTCGAGTTTCACCGAATGTAGCTGAATGCTAATATAATAAATATTATAGTATAGGTAGATTTTTAATAGCATTTCGTAAAATGCTGTAACCAATAGAATATCACATTGTTTAAAACCCCAGGAATACACTAAGTAAAAACTTTGAGAACCTATGTTGTAAACATTTAAAAGAGAAATGTTTAAGCGAACGATGGCCGGAACCTACCGACAGCGGGGCGAGTAAACATGCGAGCTTCACCCAAACATTTTCAAGCTTTTTGCCAATTTTATTTGAATGAACGTCGATATTTGCTTTGCTCGACATTATAAGCATAGTTATTGCTAAAATAACTTTTGCTTTGTTGTATGACTAGCTCTTCCCGTGGGCTCATTCAAGTAACCAACACCACAGAAGGATTATATTATACGAATGGTAACCAGTTTGATCCGTAGTCTCGCCTAATTCGGTTGCTTAAAGTTAGCCTTTTAAAAGAGTTATGAGTATTCATGTGGATGGGTGGAGAAGGAGAGGAAGGCCAAAGAAAAGATGGATGGATTGTGTGAACAGTGATATGAAAGAAAAGGAAGTTAGTGATAGTATGACTTTTGACAGGATAGAATGGAAGAAAAAAACGTGTTGCGCCGACCCCAAATAAGATGGGACAAGGGCAGGAAGATGATGATGAAAGTTAGCCTTTTAAAATTTTTATTTGAATTGATCACTCTAGTCTAATCATTAAATTAATGGTATTGGTCTAATCAAATGGTTTATGTTTAATTTTATAATTCGAATTTGTAATAAGATAGATATACTCTTTATATAAAATTACAGCGGTTGCACTATTGCTAAAGGGTTTTTGCATGTGTGCATGTCTTTAATTGCTTTTTTTTACACGCAAAAAAATCTGTAAACAAGTTGTGGGTGAGAGTTAAAAAAAAACTTGAATTTTTTCCACGTTCCGATATTTATTTAAACTTCATGTAAAGTAGTAGTACAGGTAGGTAGACTTAATGCAACAAGGCATTCTCTACCAGCCAACTTTTGGGTTAAAAAGACAATACTGCGGTAAATGTGTACAATAAATAAATAACAGATATATGTACAATTAAATTTAGTTATAATAATAAAATATATGTATTATACATATATGCTAATATTATAAACTAATAAATACTTTGATAAATATCAAATCATTATAATTAGGAAAACTTAAAATATAAAAATTATGACCAAGACCAAACTAGGGTTAATAGGACTTCAAGTAGTAGTTCCGAATATTATGCTTGAAGGAACATTTACTTTCCGCTTTTTTGATGTCAAGGGGAAGCACATTACAGAGTTTTATGGTAGAGACAACGTAAAAATTAGCCATAAACCCAGTACGGTGAGAAGGAATATGAAGAAGCATGTTTTTGGATGCTCGAAGGCTGAAATTATATGAACTGCCCAATACTTTAAAATATTATTGTTTTTAAAATGTCATTGTATTTTAGGTAAGACTATAACTTGTTTCATCCAATGATTTCACTCCCGTTATCTACCGACCCAGCAGTAATGCTAGCGAAGGAGGAGGCCGCACGCGTGAGGGAATGAATGTCCTCGCGCCCCAGCCGCCGAGATTCTGACCCCGATTACCACCCACATACACACATAAACAATCAATTTTGTCCCTTTAAAATATTTGTAAAGGGCACAAAAATACGTCAAATACATGCATTTACAGCACAACGCTTGTCGATTCATGATTGGAGGGAAAAGTTGGAGCTTTTCAGAAGATCGTGACAACACAGCGCTCGACGCATTGCTGAAAAGGCTTTTTCAAAACATTATTCGAAATCCCCTTTCTACCCCTACCGCATTTATAGTGTATTTCACAGTAGTGCGAAAAACTACGAAGGTCAGCCCCTGTCACAGTTTATTATATTAATTTATTGTATCAGGCAGTTCGAAGGGCAGCCATGAATGAAAATCCGCGACCCATATATTATGTTTATAAACTTTTAGCTCATTATCTTGCAGTAAGAGAGTTGAAAAATGTCGTTTGATACAAGTGGACAATTCATTGCAGTTTCTTGGCTCCAATTTTGTCCACTTGTATCAAAATGTACCATGTACGGTTAATTAACGATATGTAATGTACTGTTTAGGGAAAATTAGATTTATAAAATAACTGGGCAAGTGCGAGTTGAGGTTTCCGTATAAACTTACCTAGGAAAACAGGTCAATTTCCGAATTTTCTGAATGGAGTTACGAACATTTTTGCGAATCGCAAAAAGGTTTTTTTTGTGACGTAACTGCAAATTTACAGTTTTCAGATTCTTTCCTATACTTGTGCTATGTGACCTTGCTTCATGCCAAATTTCAAGATTCTAGGTCAACGGGAAGTATCCTATGAATTTTGATTCCCTCGAGAGCGTCAAAATATACGTTTTTTGCTACATAAACGGCCGTATCTTTTTTGTTTGTTAACTCAGAAGTTTGATTTTTTCACAGCTTCAAGGGACCGCAGTTTTGAGTATACGGTAATTTCAACTCGATACCTCCACGCGTTCCCGAGATAAAGGGTCTAGGCAGGCAGGCAGACAGACAGACGGATGGACAACAAAGTGATCCTATAAGGGTTTCGTTTTATCCTTTTGAGTTACGGAACCCTAAAAAGAATGAATACTGACCACCCATTTTCACTGTACCTATCGATTCGACATCATCCTCGATTAATGAAAAATCAGAATTCAAATACCAAAGATCCCTCTGCATTGATGTTATGAAAAATGAGTAGTCAAAACACACAAATAAAACTAACAGGAGTTAATAATTGTAAAAATGGGGTAACTTGGGTCTACTTGATCCAGGTCTCCCAATTTTTTTTTACTTATTATTTTACTGCAGCAACATTTTTTTCCTAATGAAAATATGTATTTGTTCACAAAATAAACTATGTCATATTTATTTTTAACTTTTTCTCTCAATCAATATTCTTTCTTTCTTTCCTTTCGTGACAATCTGACTCAAATTTTGACCGACTAATATTTAGGCTCTTGGACAGCTCTGTCGTTGACCTCGTATAAGTCGTGGAAGGGGCAGGCAGTGCAAGCTGGGCAGGAAAAGAGGTGACGCATATCCTGTGAAGGGGCTCCACACGGGCACTGTATTTGCGATGGGTCAAGGACACCCCATTAAATCAGATTATCTCTGCAGCGGCTAACCTGAGTCTGCAGTCGGTTCAGTAATTTCCAGATTGGCCACTGTAGTTCGTGTCCCGGTGGCAGATTTTCTGCCGGAGAGATGAAGTTTGGAGGAGTGGGATATCTTTTCCTCCACAGTTCGCGCCTCTGGTCCGGACCGCTGTTCCCTGAGAAGGTCGTAATCTATACTTATAATGAATCTGTAGAAGTGAAAGTTTTGAATATATCAAAAAAATAAATGCTGTTACTAGACCGACACCGAAACCAAAATAGTGATTTAAAAAAAATTTGTCTGTCTATCGGTCTGTTCAGGCATCACACAAAAACTACCGCTTCGATTACGATGAAACTTGGTATAATTATTCTTTAATATCCTGGGCACCACACTGGGTACTTTTATCCCGGAAAAGTATATACAATAAAAAACAAACTTAATTTTGCGGTTCGATCCCTAGACCCGATTACTGTACCAACCGCAAATAATGCAACTGCACATGGCTATGATACTATAATATTTTATCTTAAGATACAATATTGCACGCCATACAATTCGATGGCCTATTACACACGACGAAGATAATAAATAATATTTCTTTCTAATAAAACCATTTTCGACTTCTAAGCGGACGAAGTCGCGGGCAAAAGCTAGTCAGTAAAAACTTGTGCGACTCTTTAAAGCGCGCATGTGGGAGTAAAAAGTAATCTATATTAAAAAGGTATCCTAACCAGTATTTTTATTAAATCCTACAAACCGCCAAAGATCCGACAGAAAAAGTATCGAAACAAATTATATCATAATAATCTTCACGGTTACAATTCCCAGAGGGGTATGCAGAGGTATATTATCGAATACCCGCAGTTTGCGCTGTATTGAGTCCCGCTGGGATAGGGGTCCGGCCTATTCATCGGGAACGTTCCAATCCTCTATAACTGGGATTTTCTTTTGTAATAGAAAAACCCAATTACGAGTTTACGGTGGAAAGTTGAAAAGTCGCGTTTGCTAGCATAGGACGTTGAATAGACGTTTACAGAATCGTAAATATTTTGGTAAATTAAGTAATTGCAATGACTGAAAACAACATCTAGCAAATCTTAGCTTGTTTAAATACAAAATATGAAAAAAATAAAATACTTAAATCTTTATTTATGATTGATGGTTGGTGATTGTAGCCTGTTTATAAGCAAATAATCCCTATATTTGGAGACTGCACTCTTCCACAGCAATATACGATTATATATTATGTTCTCATAAAATTTACGCTATAAATAATACGCATACCCCTTCAGTAGCTCTCATAAAGACTATTCTTATTAACATCTAGGTACGGGATTACAAACGGCGGAGCTTTAATTTTTTTTATTTTCCCCTATAATTTACTCTCTAGACAGCTCTTCACTGGACTAATAGAGTTTATTAGCCGCGTTTCACTGATTTTTACAGTCCTAAACAGCACTTCACTGGAATAATAGAATAGAATAGAATAGAATAGAATGGAATAGAGTAGAATAGAATAGAATACAATAGAATAAAACTATATTGTATACCAAAATTGTAACAAACAACTTTTAAAATAACTTAATCTTCTCATCTCTACAACAAAAAACTTTTAAAATAACCTAATCTATGGGTACAATGGCGGTCTTATCACTAACAGCGATATCCAGACAACCTTAGGATGGACTTAACATAATAAAAAGGGGGTAGTCTGTAGTGTACTGCAAATTAAATATAAAAATAAATAATATAATAATAATAATTTTTAAGCCAAGGTTTACTGTTTCTTATAGTCTTAAACAGTAGTTATATTTTTTGTTGGAATTCCTTTTATTTAGAGCTACACGTTATTAAACACTGTTCTTGCTGCATCACAACCTCACGACAATACAGCATGATGTTATTACGCGAGACTTTGCATGACACAACTCAATATAATATATCTATCAAACAGCATTCTAATGGCTCCCATAAAAAAGTATCCGAAAGACTGACGCGATTCTATACAGTAGGAAGTTTTTTTTTAATTGTCTTCTAGAATTTCCTCTATCCTTATTCGATACAGAAAATTCAAGAACTATTTTGTTTTTAATTTTTTCTATAATTTCTTCTATTGACAGTCACTTGTTATTTTTCATCGCTCTCGCTGCACCACAACCTTCCAACAATATGACGCGGTATGTTGCCGCGCGTGACTTTGCATGACACAACCCAATATGTCTGTATCAAACTTTCACTGGTTCTTACAGTCTTAAATAGCCCTTCACTGGAATAATAGTCTTTAAGCCGCTGCTTACTGGTTCTTATAGCCTTAAACCACATGATGTTATCGCGGTGACTTTGTCATGCAAAGTCAACCAACCCAATATGTAAATATGTATCTATCTATTAAACAATCCTTCAGTGGCTCTGATAAATAAGGTTTGAATTACCGACTAAGTACACAATTCTAAAAAATAGACAGTTTTCAAGGTATTTTTTTTTTAGTTATGTGTCAAAATTTCTGCTATCAACATTGTTACTTTTCATTGCTTTTGCTGCATTACAACCTTCCAACAATACGACGCGGTATGTTGCCGCGCGTGTCTTTGCATGACACAACCCAATATGTCTGTATCAAACATTCACTGGTTCTTACACAGTCTTAAAATCCCTTCACTGGAATAATTCCTTCAGTGGCTCTAATAAATAATGTTTGAATTACCTACTAAGTACACAATTCTAAAAAATAGACAGTTTTCACTATATTTTTTTTTAGTTATGTTTCAGAATTTCTGCTATCGACAGTCACTTGTTATTTTTCATCGCTCTCGCTGCACCACAACCTTCCAACAATACGACGCGGTATGTTGCCGCGCGTGACTTTGCATGACACAACCCAATATGTCTGCCAGCAATGTGCCACAAATCGATCCTGATACGGTTTGTCACCCCTTTGATGGATGGATTGCCGTTTCATTTGCTCAATTCCCTGCTTATACGTAGTTTTTCCTGTTAACTTCATAAACTAAGTGTGAATGGGATTGATTTCTGTTTCGATGTTGTGTATTTCCTTAGGGGATTGCGGTTGTTTGGTTTCTAGTCTATTTTTGACTGGCCTGTTGGTTCAGTGGTTAGTGGCCCTTACTGCTAGGCCGGAGGTTGTGGGTGCAATTCCCACCCAAGACAAATATTTGTGTTATAAGCACGATCATTAACAGAATGATCTGCTTGTAGCATAGCATAGTCGGCCTTATAATGTTCCCACTGTTGGGACTCAGGCCTCCTTTCTAGGAGAGGGAACGGGCCATCCACCACGCGTGCCCAGTGCAGGTTGGTGGATGTCACATGTCTTTGATCTGTGATCTGTGTCTGGGTGTAATTTATCTATACTATAATGTGTATGAATTTAGAAATATTTAAATATGTATATCAGTTGTCTAGTACTTATAGCACAAGCTCTGCTTAGAGAGAGAGAGAGAGTTTGGGACTAGATGACGTTGTGTGATAGTTGTGGATTATTATTTTTATTATTATTATTATTACATGATGACTTCCTTACGGTCCCGAATCTGTACTTGAAGAGTTTTTACAAAATAATTCACAGTATATATTTATATTTTATAATATTATATACGGACATTTGAAAAGTATAAATCCGTAATCAGTGAATCCCACTTTTTTTTGTAAGTTTAGCTTAGCTTTTATACAAACTATCTTAATGAATGTAGTCTAAACACAATGTTTTATTTTCTTCTCAAAACAAAATTGCTTACAAAAGTAAAATATTGCAATGTTAAATATCCATGAAATGTTGGTATTTTTTATTTATTTTTTTAGGAGGGAGGGTGTGTCAGTCTTTTACTGACTAAAAACCCAGTCGTGTTCCTTCTTTGCCTTCATCTCAGGGCCCCGGGTTTCACTTTTACACTATCCATGGCCCCAGTTGGCTTCGACCCTGCTGGACCCCTTACGGTTTGCTGTCATCTCCTTGAAGCACACGTGGAACAATACGCGCCTTCGATGACTTGGCCTCGGTCCGGACGGTCGGACGGCGAGCTACCCATTGCTCGCCGGCCGTAAGCCCGCTCTTACGGTGGCCGGAAATCGGGATCGAGATCCCAGCGGCTGGGGCGTGAGGGCCGCTACCTCACGCGTGCACGTGCGGCCTCCTTCTTTGCTAGCATTACTGCTTCGCAGAAGGAGGCGGCCGCCTACCACTCCTTCCGCTTCGGACCATGGCCTGTACTAGCGGTGCAACGGAAGTGTATTAACGGTAGCGGAAACGGAAACAGATGTCAAAACTAAATCTTTGCGGATGCGGAAGCGAAAACGGAAGCTGAAGTATTAATACTATGAAGATAAAGCAATTTTATTTTTTTAAAACAACAGAAGGTTTACGTCGTAATCACGTCACGAGGAGCGGTGATGCGCAGAATGAACCAAAAAATATAATAAATAAAGAAACTCATTGCGACACGTTTATTTACCGTCCCCTCCCCGCGCTTCTTCCAATGTATCCAGTCGTCCACGCGCCCCCCACTGCCGCGCTCCTCGCTGTATTCCTTCTTTTAGAGTTCTGTTATAAATTTTTCGGAAGCAGAAGCAGAAACGGAAGTGAAAAAGCTTGCGGAACTTCTGCAGAATCGGAACTTCTGTTGTAACACTAGCCTGTACCAAGGCCCGGCGCGAGAGATCGTTGCCGCTGATCGCCCCCATGAGGACAAAGCGGTACTCTGCCCAATCGGGGTACATATCAACCGTATGTTCCACCGTGTCCTCCGGGCAGTCCACACAGAAGTGACATTCGGCGTCTTCTGCACGAATCCGGTGCAGGAACTTCACGAACTGATCATGTTCGTTGAGAACCTGCGTCATGCGGAAGGTGGGACGCCATAATTATGGCATGCCCAATGAAATTGAGGTATTGGCACGGTATTCGATAATCCATTCGCAGCTAATACTGACCGTCATGTCATATAATAGCAATTTGATAAAGAGCTTTGATTTGGCATTAAATTTGAATGCTGACAGTGACCGTTTAATTTTATAATTATATTAACATTATGAGAGCAAAATTTTCTGTCTATATCTATAGGTGTGTGTGCGTATGTTTGTTATTCCATCACGCTCAAATGACTGGACGGATTTGACTGGCCTGTTGGTCTTGTGGTTAGTGACCCTGACTGCTATGCCGGAGGTCGTGGGTTCGATTCCTACCCAGGACAAATGTTTATGTGATGAGCACTGTGTCTGGGTGTAATTTATCTATAATATAATATGTATGAATTTAGAAAAATATAAGTATGTTTATCAGTTGTCTAGTACTCAAAACACAAGCTCTGCTTAGCTTGGGACTAGACGGCATTGTGTGATAGTTGTGGAATATTATATTTGGATGAAATTTAATGAACCGATAGAACATGTCCTGGAATATATCAGAATAAAATAAGAACAACACTATTTTCTGCGTGGCTGGATCTATAACTAACTATAATATACCAAAGTTTTTGATAGATATAAACATCTCATCATCATCATCATCATTTCAGCCGATAGACGTCCACTGCTGGACATAGGCCTCCCCCAAATGTCGCCACCAAGAAAGGTCCTGTGCGTCTTGCATCCATCGGATTCCCGCAACCTTCACCAGGTCATCGGTCCACCTTGTAGGGGGCCTTCCAACACTGCGTCTTCCGGTACGCGGTACATAAACATCTAAAATACTCAAAAATATAATAAAGAAGTTTTTAATAGAAAAAGCTTATTACAGTGTATCTGCATATTTGCAAGATGAGTTATAAACTGAGGTCGGAATTAGGTAGTGTTATTTAAGTACTTATACTGATTTCATACAGCGAAAGAATAAAGTGGATATGCCTTAAATCCCGAGTTAATTTTAAAGAGCAGATTTTTTTTATGACATTAAATATAGGTAGCAGAAAAAAGTTCTTACTGCATTACTGACGAAGTGGAGGAAGTATATAAATTTGTTAAACTCACCTCAGTTGACGTAGAGAGATCTTTTTCAATGAAAGATATTAATTCCATTTTAATTATCTTTGTTTAATTTGTCTAATTTATCTCTGAGGTTTTTATTATTATTTATTTATAATATTGTTGGGTACACGGGATTTTTTATTAGAAATCCTGGGAAAATTTAGATACCAACATTTCGATGCAAGTAATTGAAAAACTCCGACCTCTGGATATAAAATGTGTATAAGATTTTCAAATAAAAATATTTAATTAATTGATTGACTTTTATATAAACTAGCACATTCGAGCAATGGGTAGCTCTCCGTAACAGTCCGAACCGAGCCCAAGTCGTCGACGGCGCGTACTGTTCCACGCGCCTCTCAAGGAGATGTCAGCAAACCTTAGGGGCCCAATAAGGTCGAAGCCTACTGGGGCCAAGGGTCTGCTTCTGAAGAAAGGACTCGGCCCTGGTATGAAAGGCAACAAAGGAACAGGAATGGGTTTTAGTCAGTAAAAGTCTGATACACACACCCGCTCCGCCCAAGAGCGAGGGATGTCATTGGATGATTTTACCATCGAAATAAAGCACATTCATAGGTACTTACTATCCCGAGAATATGTTGTCTTGAGATAATTTTCTTTCACACAAGTAAAGTCACTGTCAAAAACTAATGTTGTACAAACATTTAATCTTTTAAGAATGTTCAGGATTTTGGGAGAAGAATAAAATAAGTGGATTGTATTTGAAGGTATATTCGAGTAATAACAAAGTGAATAAGTAGCTTTTACAGTGAGGGGTCGATAGAGGGACGTGTGTGCCGTGGAAGCTGTCGGATCGAGAAGTGTCGCCGCTCGCCGTCTGCTGCGCGCCGGTGCTTTGCCCCGCGCCCACCGCCTCAACCGCCGGTGACGTCAGTCCGTATGCTCACGCGTTTGCGTGAACAAAAAGTTTCATTTATCATCAACATCAGCATCATTTCAGCAGAAAGATGTCCACTGTTGGACATCGGTCACCGCAAGTGTCGCCATAACATTTTTTTTAGGTGGAAAATCATCTAATGACTTCTCTCCCTTTAGGGCGGAGCAGGAGGGCGTATCACACTTTTACTGACTAAAACCAGCTCCTATGTTCCTTCTTTGCCTTGTGTTCCAGGGCCCCGAGTTTTCCTTTCAGAAGCGAACCATTGCCCCAGTAGGCTTCGAGCCTGCTGGGCCGACGACTGAGGCTCAGTCCGGATGGTTACCGGACAGCGGGAAGAACAACCAGTCCTGTGCGTCTTGCATCCATCGGATTACCACGACCCTTATCAGGTTATTAATTATAATAGGTTATAAATAATATATTCATTAATTATTATTATGATGTAACATTTTATTTATGTGCAGAATCATGTTTAGATAATTAGTGAGCAATCATATTAACATTATAAATTCGTAAATAAAGGTCAAGATCGATTTGAATGCATTAGTTTTTGCATAACTATTATTATCGTTTATTCATTGTTTTTATCGTGGTGTGCATTATAGTATAAATAAATAAATATATTTTTATAAACAGCTAACATTGTGATTAATGTAAAATCAATACTAATATTATGAAGAGGAAAGCTTTATATTTTAGTTTGTAATTAAAAAACTCAAAAACTACTGGATCGATTATAAAAATTCTTTCACCAATAATAATACACACTACCACAGACCGATATAGAGACGGGCAAAGCCGCTGGCTGAAACTAGTAAATAATAAAAGAAGTTGCTTTTTTACTTTGAATTTTTACCTATAGCTTACTTTTTTCCTTGAGGTCCACACAACTTTACGCCTGTTGAAATCTTGAATTTATAAAGAAACTGCATTTTTTTATATGTATGAGGTTTGTATCAGTGTTTATATTTTATACCCTTAGGGTGGACCGATGACCTGGTAACGGTTGGGGGAGTCCGATGGATGCGAGACGCACAGGACCGTTCATTGTGGCCGCACTTGGGGTCACACGCCTATATCCAGCAGTGGACGTCTTTCGGCTGAAATGATGATGATGATGATGACCCGTAGGGTAGGGCTACGGGATCGTTATAAAAGAGTAACCGCGGCCACGAAAGAACACGGTTGAATGGTTTTAGACGTTAAAAATCTGATACACTGCTCTTGCTTCACTCAGAGCGGGAACAGTCACATGGATTACCATGTGACTGTGAGATTAATCCCAGACACAAAATAGTGCCCATTTAAAGATTACTTCTACTACTTTCCATTTCAGCTTTTTTAATGAAAAATCTTTTCTCGATTATTCAAAACGAACTTGCCTCACTATCTCGTGGCACTAGAACGCAAATAGCAACTGAAGGAAACATGTGGGTTTTAGTCAGGAAAAGACTGACACGCCCTCTCGCTCCACCTTATCTACCCTTGAGTGGGTGAGCTTTTTTTGTTGGTAAATCATCAAATATTTACCAACAAAAAAAAGCTGAAAATGAAATGGCACCTATTAGCTGAGATTATTTTTATCTGAATATTTTTACTACTGTCATAGATTTAAGTACGAGGAACCTTAGCATATATATTTTAATACGACCAAAGCTTTAAATACAAAGAAATAATATATATACAATTATGAAATATTTGTATGTTATTATTAGCTATCATAGCGAAACAACTTGAGTTGTTATTTAAGACCTTAATGTAACTTATGTCTAAAAATTATCAAAATAATTTATAAATTTATTTAACACCGACTTCCTTTTCTCAATAAATCAAAACGAACTCATCTCACCACCTCTAGTGGACAAACTAATTCAACATTGCCCTAACATTACATGGATCGACAGACATAGCACAATGCCTAATAATCACACGTCCATATCCTCTACTAACACGACAGACCGCAAATTGCCAGTAATATTAGCCTACCTATACACTATAACTACGAGAATCTAGACATTCTGCACGGGAACTCAATAACCAAACGACCATGACTAAACTGTATCTAAGTAGGTAATAATAATATAACATCGTCTGGGTGGCACGGAATAGAGAGCTAATGGATGGATCTTTATTATTTTATTTAGAACTAACTGTTGCATAGCGACTACGTTCACGTCAAACTCGTATAACATTTGTCATTACTTCCCATAATTGTATCCTATTTAGCGACACTATCCGATGGTATAATATTTAATTCAAAGTTAGTTTTTTAAAGTCATTGGATTAATAGAAATATTGTTTTTTTTTTTAAATATAATGATACTGTTTTAGTTTCCATTAAAGTTGAACCCTAGACTTTTTTGAATATTTTCCGCTGTAACTCATAGTTTTAGATTTGGTCAAGCATTTTATACCACCATGTTAATTTCACATGCATTTTGTAAAAAATAACAATTTAACAAATAATCATTTAAATTTTATTCAATGGTATGTATGTATGTAGATAGATGTATGGAAGAGATAGATATATAAATAATAAATAGATACAAGTAGTTTCGTAAAAATGGGAATGATTGTTTAGCTATCAGCTTTTGTACTTGTAAAACCAGTAAAATATGAAGGTGAGTACTAAGTAATAATATTCTAGAGTAAAAGATAGATTAAGTAGATCCTTTATTTTACTCTTAATGCTTATGTAAAAGATATCATGGGTAAACTGATGGTGACTTAGACGATCACTATCTAATTCACGTAGATTTCACTAACGCATGACGTCTTTGAATGCTCAATGTTTTAGAAATAGGTATTGAGCAACTGAAGTAATCTCACTTAAACGAACGATAAAAAAGCAGCGTTGCGAGAAGGAATAAGTTTTATGATTTTGGATTGCTTAACTGGAAATATTTTATGGTATTTGGTATACAAATTATCTCATAGGTGCCCTAAAAAAACTGGGAGGCGTAAACTGCTTCTAGAAAGAGGTTGGCTGGAGGAAATGATGGCTGCCATGGCCTACATACAATAGACCATTAATGTCTAAGTATAAAATATGAATAAATTAAATATGAATAAACTTAGCATCCATACATCCTTACTTGTCAATGATTCGTCTACGGTGTTGTTGACAGAAAAAAATCTACTCGTTCAACTGAAATTTTACTACGAGACGCATTACATTATATTCCTTTGTATGAAAATTTATTCGTAACTATCATCTCTCCATTTCCTATCTACTCCATGTTGTCCACACAATGCGGATGTTTCTCGCGCTCAACTTAAACTAACTTCCGGTTCCGGTGTAATCGCATTTCCTTTGTTTCTGGCGGCGCCGGTGAAAACTTTGCAAACTAAATGTTGGTATAGGCAATTATTTTTGTGTGTTATATGGTCACAGACTTGTGTAACATTGATATAATCAATATTCTTTACTTACTAAAGGTTTTTGTAAGACTAATTTGATATGGCTGGAGAGAGTGTGAATACTGAGAGTACATGTTGCTGTGGACTTCTTTTTTTTTCTTTTTACAATCAGTAGAACATTAGAAGTGACCGTGGGCACCAAACTAGGCGCATCCTGTATCTGGTGATCCGGGTAATTATCAAATTAAGTAGTTTGAAAGTTCTACGTGACACAGCACAATTTTGCAGTATAAGAAATAGGCACTGAAAGGAATTAAGTAATAGAAAACCAATAAGTACACAATTAATAAAAACAAATCAAATTTAATTATAAAATAATTGAATAGCTCTTAATAGGCTTAAAAGTATTGTATAGGTATAAAAAAAATTAAATCGTTATTGCATATAGCATAGCATAATCAGCCTTAAGGCCATAATGCGGATTGCCTTTTAATGTTCCCACTGCTGGGAATCAGGCCTCGTCTCTACAAGAGGGTATCGACTGTAATCTACCACGAGGGCCTAGTACGAATTGGTGGATGTCATAATCATGTCTTCGAATGGTTCTAGGACATACCGGTTCCCTCACGATGTTCACCGTTTTCAGAGCAGTAGTGATGAAAAAATTAAACATAGTAATGCACCTGGCTGGGTTTGAACCCGTACTCGTAAGCCAGGTTCGTTAACCTTGGGCCACCACTGCTCCCCTCGCAGGCTTGCGGACGGCGAGCAATGGGTAGCCCGCCGTCCGACCGTCCAATAACCGTTCGGACCGAGCCCAAGTCGTCGACGGCGTGTACTGTTCCACGCGCGCCTCAAGGAGATGTCAGCAACTGTAGGGGCCAGCAGGGTCGAAGGCTACTGGGGCTAAGGGTCTGATTCTGAAAGGAAGACTCGGCCCTGGTACGAAAGGCAACGAAGAAACAGGAGTAGGTTTTTAGTCAGTAAAAGTCTGACACTATCTCCCAAACCGCCCAAGAGCGGGATTTGTCATAAGATTTAAGATTTTCCCACCGAAAAAAAAAACACTTGTCCCCTGTGTATACGTTGGTGAGCTAAATAAATAAAATAAAAGCTACATACTCGTAACTAGTTATGGACACTATATTTTCACTGAAAATAGTTCGATTCTCTAATCTATATGTAAAATTTGTCATTAAGAGGGCTCTTTTTCACTCGCCTATCGTCAACATCGAGCATGGTTTAAAAGCTTGTTACTTCATCTAACGTAATCCAACGCGATGTTTGACGAACAGGCAACGCGAAAAAATAGAGATATCGCCTGAAAACTCTGTTAGCATTCGGCAATTCCTTCGAATATAAAACAAAAATAAAAATAAGAAATATTTTATAAAACTGTTTTCCAAGAAATACGTGTTTTATTTAAACCCTTAGAAGTTTTGAAAAAAATTGTCGTCATTTATCTTGATAAAATTTGCAGGGCTTCTATTGTTATACTTTTTTGACTTTTTTAAATTTTTGTGTAAATTATGAAATGTCAAAGTTCATGCCAAATAGCAGATTTTCAGAGGTTTTTACTGGATTAGTTTTACACTAATTTATAAATTTATTTCAATAGAAGCCTTGATAATATCCACAATATACTGTGTTTTCAAAATATCTAATGAAAGACGTGTAATAACGTCATAATCACGTAAGAGCGGTTGTATGAAAAACAGTGAAAATGCATGTCGAGTTGCATCCCCTTAAATCCTGGAATACGTAATTTCAACGTAACGACTGTTAATTACACCAATTGATTAGTTTGTGACGCTCTCACATCAGATTAAACCGCTTAAACGCACATAATTTATATTCAACTAGCTACTGGCGGGGCTTGGCCCGTGCGAAAGTAAAAATTTGTTCCAAGGTAACTTACTGTTTTAACTAAGTAATTAAGACTCTCTGCCCCAACTAGGGTTCGTAGAATCATAATTTTCGCCAAGATACCTCCACGCGTTCCCGAGATAAAGGGTCTTGACAGACAAACAGATGGATGGACAACAAAGTGATCCTATAAGGGTTTTTTTTTGGTGGGAAAGTCATCTAATGACAAAGCCTGCTCTTGGGCGAAGCGCGAGATAGTGTCAGACTGTTACTGACTAAAAACCCACTCCAGGGTTCCGTTTTTCCTTTTGAGGTACAGAACCCTAAAAAAATATAAAACCTAAGTTTACTTTAAAATTAATTTTCATAAAGCAATATTGCAGATATATAGTATGTGCTCAATAGCAAAATATGAAGATGTGCTCCAAAAAACCTCTTAACATGATTTCGAGAACAATTGTCTAACCAAATAAAATTGGTTTTTATTCCACCAAGAACGAAACATCCCTCACAATTCAACAAAGTAAAATAAGTCAGTGATTTATTTCTTCGAAAGCGGGATACATTCAAGCGCCCTATTACAATAAACGCCGTGCTCTCCAGAATCTGTTATTAGATTTAGAATCAAAGCATACATTGAATATCTATGAGTCGGCGTTTGAGATGCTCTATTAGATCGTATTAAACTGGAAGTAACTCTTCACAATTGTGGACTATGAATATAAATGGGGTATGGAGCGCTTTATTATTACATAATAACCTATTCATAATCAACTTTATAACGCGCCTAATGTTGAAACTAAAGGTCACCGCGCATGGGCCACCGGCCATAACCTCAAAACGCCACCACTGGTATATTTCCTGTAGGTTTCATACATTTTTTATGAGTTCGCCGCACACTGTTGACGCCGGTGGCCGCCCCACGCTACATATCGCCGCTTCTTCTAGCCCGAAGTGGTTACTAAACGCCAATAAAAAACGCCGTCACACGCCACTCGCACTTTTAAACCTTCTTCATCAGAGTCCATTATGATACTGCGGGTATGGGTTAAAAGTAGCAGCCAGAAAGAAGCGTGAAGTTTCTCGTGGCGACGTTTGTGGCTGTGGCATGTAGCCCATATGCGGCGACACTTAGGCCATGGAGATTTGACTCCCTGCAATGCTTCTAGGAGATGGGATGGGCCGTAATCCGCCACACGGGCCCAGTGTTGGTTGATTGGATTTTATTATAGAAATGTTTACAAATTGAAAAAGGTGTCTGGTTATGAGTAACTATATAATAATAAATTTATTTCAGATCAGCGGAGTACATAAAACTAAATAGATTCCAGCAATTTAACATAAAATAAAACCTACCTACCTTGTATATTATTTAAAACAGCAAAATCTGCTTAGATTCATGAACAATTCATGAATCTTAAATACAGTCGATAAAAGGAAACCTGCAACCACAGTTAAGTTTATAATTTACTAATTAATGCAGACTATCTCTAGATGAATAGCTTTGCTTGCTCTTTTATGTTTTTTTTTGTTTTTAATCTGAGTCTGTTAATTTAAATTCAACTGACTGCACTTAATTTTTTTCTTGTTGACATTTTAGGAAAACAGGCCAATAATCCAAAAAAATAACTTCACTGATAATAATGATTCCTACATAAGAGGACTGAATGTCATCGTCGACTTAATAATATTAAAGTACACGTCTTACCAATCGCCTGCTAATTCTTGTCTTAAATTTTTCTTGCTGGATAGTGATTTTATTTTATCTAAAATTTTTATACCAAACTCTTCACCTCTTCAAATTCATACTCTTAGACCCATTCAACCTAGGGTCACGCTATAATAACTCTGGGAAGCGTTCGACCGGCATGTCATACAATCGTCTTTGAGTCAAACGCCTGTGCTATCCCAATAACAGACTGTGGGATGGGAAGCTACGCAAATATTACAAGCGTTGTCTGTTTAAAATTCTAGAATAATTTTACTTATGATAGTAGAATTAATTTATATTGATTACAAAAAGTTCGTAGCTACCTACTATTAGTCCGCTATTAGTTATCTTAGATTTTCCTTGCTAGTTGGTGATTTTATTTTATCTAGAATTTTTATACCAAACTCGACACCTTCTCAAATTCATACTCGAAGACCAATTCAACCGTAGTATAGCGTAACTCTGGGAAGCGTTCGACCCGTCATGTCAGACAATCGTCTTTGAGTCAAACGCGTGTGCTACCCTGATAACAGACGCTGGTATAGGCAGCTACACAAATATTACGATGTCATAAACCTTACGATTTTGTTGAGGGAAATTATCATTTTAACCGACTTCAAAAAAGGAGGAGGTTCTCAATTCGGTTGTATTTTTTAAAATGTTTTTTACCTCAGAACTCCATCGTGTATACCGATTTGCATTTTTTTTTTCTTCTCTTAATAGGATATGCTTCCAGATTGGACCAATTTTATTCAAAATCCAGTTCTGTTGGTAGGATCTATGAGGAATCGAGGAAACTCCTCAAATATCATTGGCAACCATATAATGATTTTGGTATTTTCATCGATAACTCAAGCATTTACAGTTCATCATCATCATCATCATCATCATCATCATTTCTGCCGAAAGACGTCCACGGTTGGACATAGGCCTCCCCCAAATGTGGCCACAATGACCCGTCCTGTGCGTCTCGCATCCATCGGATTCCCGCGACCCTCACCAGGTACATCTTGTGGGAGGCCTTCAAACGCTGCTTCTTCCGGTACGTGGTCCCCATTCCAGAACCCTTCGTCATTTACAGTTAAAAAGTAACATTTAATAAAGTGGGAACTGGTAAAGAAGACCAGAAACGTCAACGGAACTTCATAATCACAAAGATATAACAATGAAAATAGTTAAGCGACTATGACAATACAAATAAATAAATGGTTCTGAATAGTTATGCTGAAAATGGTATCATCGAAGTGGCCTGATGTTGATGATGGAGCCGGAAGATAGGGACTGGAACTCCGTAATTAATCAATGTAAGTTAGCCGTGTTTGGGCTTTTTTGAATTGTCATGAGATGCACTTTGGCTTTAAGATACTATCGAACTGATCTGATTATGGAGCCGGAAGGTGGAAGGTGGAACGTAGACACGGGAACTTCATAATAAAACAATGTATCCTAGCAGTGTTTGGGTTAGTTGGAATTGTCATGAAACATAGTAACCCGCACTGGACCCGCGTGGTGGATTACGGCCCATTCCCTCTCCTTGAGAGGAGGCCTGAGTCCCAACAGTGGGAAGATTATAAGGCCGACTACGCTATGCTATAGTTACTCTGGCTTTATGTGTATCACAACTAAAAAGTGTAAATAAACATCTTATGAAAAAAAAAAATTAACGGACTTCATTAAAAAAAAACACTAGAACGATCAAAGTAACTTTAACAAAATAACTTTTTTTTTTTTCATTATACATAATATATAGAATACTAGCTTCTGCCAGCGACTTCGTCCGCGTGAATGTTAGTTATTGTGAACGCGAAGTCGAACTCGAAGACGGATAAAAAATATCCTTGGAGTTCAAGCTTCGTTCGTACAAAATTTCATCAAAATCGGTTCAGCAGTTTAACCATTAAAGTGTAACAGACAGACAGATAGAGTAACTTTCACATTTATATCAAATATTAGTATGGATTGTTGTTGTGCCTGAAACTTGGGTTGGCGTTGTCTGTCAGTTTTTCGAGTCATCTATACTTTGAGAACTAGAATACTATAAATAAAAACTATTTTTCATTTCTCAGTCTAATGCACTAAAAGTTGAATTATTATATTGTTTATTTACAAAAATAATCACACAGAAAAGTGATTTCATAGGGAGATGCAGAAGCGTGATTACATATTAAAAATGTATGTAAGTATATGATATTGTATTGTGCATTTGAAAATACCTATAATTCTGGATCAACTGGGATAAATTTGTTTTTCTCTTAGCCAGTTTCAAATTAAGAAAGTATAAGAATGCGAATATAACCTATTCTAGTGTTTTTACAATATTTGTCGGCAAGCTTTACTGCAGGCCTAGCCAAGTTACGACTGTTTCGTTTCTCGTCTATCGCCTCGAGTCGGCAACGCCTCCGATTCCTTTGTTCTGACATCATCCCAACGCTCAGTCACGCGGTCAGAAGAAAGGAATCGGAGGCGTGGACTACTCGAGGCGTTCGACGCAAACGAAACGATCGTAACTTGGCTAGCTCCCTAGCCAAGTTACGATCACGTAGTTAATATTACAATAAAATTCTCAGCTCAATTTTACCGTAATCACGCCTGTTTTAATGATTCTAATTTTTTTTCATTCTATCGACTAATTGCGTTAACACTTGAGTTTTTTTTTTATTATTGATAGGCTTGCGCTTGACCGCTATCTCACCTGATGGAATCCGACGATGTGATTGACGATGGAACGCACATGCCTAGAAGTAACCTATTCACTTTTGACTTAATGATCCCCCAGGTTGTAGCTATCATAAAACAGACTCAAAAATACATCAATACATAGTGGTCAAACGCAAACCTAACCAAAGTAAAAAATACATCACAATTTCTACAAAGAATCAATTTGTGAATAATTAAGACAGCCACTGTACTTTACTCGAAAAAAAACCCGCCAAAATTCCCTCGGTTTAGTTGCTGGCTGAAGACAGATGATGCATGTCCGAGAACATATTATTTCCCACATCAAATTATCCATAGCCGTAGCGTATTGGATGAATTTTGAACTTGGAATAAACTTGCAATCTAAATTCATGGGACGCCGGATCTGACCGGCGTCGGTGGCCAGTCTTACTTATTTGTACATTTGCACTACGTTTGTTCGGGAACGAAAATATTGCAACCAGTACGTGACTTCAATGTTGTTAAATGATTAGGGTTTGAATTTCGAAAAATCGATTGGTGAGAAATTGAAAGCGTTTTTTATTTATTTTGGAAAATAAGGTGTATCTGTATGTATGTGTCTATCTATAGTTGCCAGCAATTAAAAAAGGAAACTTTTAAATCAAATGTGAATTTGTGGAAGGAACTGTTATTTACGTCATGTTATATTGTCTTCCGCGCTTCGTATCCTTTGATATAAACAGGATTTATGTAAACAAAACCTAGATAATTAAAAAAAAACTTAATTGCAATATTTTGTTGTACTTTTTATTTAAGCATTTCTTAGTAATTACTATTTAGCCTAAAATACTATATATATAAAAATAGCGTCCTTTTGCAATTTTACACAAGACCATAAACTATCTTAGAGTCTGTTATTGATGGAAACACATTGTTCATATATTAAATGTATAGATATCTACTGGGTGTTGATTACTATTATAAAACACTATACTAACTCAAAAGGTTTAATTTTCTTTAGTGTACGTACTAGATTCGTAATATGTAGCAAATGGATTTCCCTAACGTTCGCATGTCGGTGAAATCCGTGTCTGTGCTTCAGCAAATTTTTGGAAGATTATGGTGATGAGTTCCTTTTTAGGGTCTCTTTGGAGGTCGTCATACCTGATATACAATTTTTTTACAGAATCCTTGAGTAGATTAGTTGAGTAGTTTTGGAATTGCAGAATTATTTTTACTTTGCTCCGTTTGGTACAGCCAGCCCCAAAATTGAATACCACACACACAAAATTGCACTATGCTAAACAAAATAAAACACAACAAATCAAGATTTTCATTAGAAGACTATTCCGAACATTGTATAAATTCTTCCAATAATACAAATACATGGATTTCATTTTAGAGAAACCACTCTATCTGGCTAAAAGCCCATTTGCGATCGCCATTACATACTGCACTAGTAACCACCTGCGGTCATACAGAAATAAGATAATACATAACCAGCTATCAATACCTAACCTTGTGGTTTCCGGTACAGAATTATCTAACCACTTTCTGCGGGTACTGTAAAAGCGGCAACTTTACATAGGTTTTCTTTCCAGGCCCTGGTACACGCCATGGTCGATCGCCTCCTTCTGCGAGCAATAATAACAAATTTAATAATAATAATAAATTGATTTGATCCAAAAACATTCAATTAGCACACAAGAGCTAGACAATCTCGGGTTATAGGTAGGTACATAGTAAATATAGACTGTGGACAGAATCTTGTGTACAAAACTGTTGTATCTTTTAGTTTAGTCAGTACATATATTTAGCAGTACATTTTTGAAGCAGTAATGCTAGTGGAAGAGGCGGCCGCACGCGTCAGGGAACGGTCTTTCTCACGCCCCAGCCGCCGGGATCCCGACCCCGATTTCCAGTCAGAATTGCTCACTGTGAGCGAGCACACGCCTTCGGTAGGCGTGGACTCGCATATCGCGAGCGATGGGTAGCTCACCGTCCGACTGTTCAGTAACCGTCCGGACCGAGCCCGAGTCGTCCGTTTTACGCTCGCCTCAAGGAGATGTCAGCAAAACCGTAAGGGCGTAGCAGGTTCGACGCATACTGGGGCCATTTGAAGGAAAAAAAGGAACATAGGAGTGTCGCCCTGCCTCATTGCCAAACTCATTGGATGTTTTTCACATAAAAATAAAAACCCGATTTGTTTTAGGTGAGGATGGCGGGGTGAGACTGACTCTGACCGGTTGGACCGGCCTACACTAGAACAGAATAGAATAAACTTTATTGTTCGCCAAAGTAGTACTTAACAAAAATTTTACAAAATCAAAAATATGTTTACAATAATTGTAAACGTCGGTCTTATCGTGATTGTATGATTAAGAGAGAGGTAATTTTGAGAGAGAGAGAGAGGCCTATTTTTTTTTTAAAGTGGAAAAACATTAAATTATTTACTTAACCTTTCCACTGCATACAACATTAAAAAAAAGCATAATAATATTTTGAGTGAAGGAACTATTTAGTTCAATTAAATGCACAGGCATGTTTGTTCGCGCATATCTTCGTCGCTTGCCAACCGATTTGAAAAATTCTTTTCTTGTTGGAAAGAGTATACTTCCCAAATGGTCCCATAGTCACCAAGTTGGGATCTGATGATGGAATCTTGGCAAAATCGATGGAACTCCTCAAATATTATAGACAACTGTATAGTAATTTTGGTATTTTTATCGTGAGCTTAAGCATTTACAGTCAAAAAGTAAAATATCAGGAAGTTGAACTGATGAAGAAGACCAGAAATGGTTAACGGATCTTCATACTCGCATAGATATCACAATGAAAATAGTTAAGCGACTATGATAAAACAAATAAATTAATGGTTCTAAATAGTTACATTGAAAATGGTATCATCAAAGTGATCTGATAATAATGATAAAGCCGGCAGGTGTGCCTAACTGGAACTCCGTAATTAATCAATGTAAGTTAGCCGTGTTTGGACTTATCAGAATTGTCATGAGATGCACGTTGGCTATAAGGTACTATCGAACTGATCTGATGATGGAGCCGGAAGGTGGAAGGTAGACACAGGAACTTCATAATAAAACAATGTGTCCTAGCAGTGTTTGGGTTAGTTGGAATTAAACAAACTAAAAAGTCGGTTTATCTGGTTTTTTTTTCTTTTTTAGCACCGACTTCCGATATTAAAGTTATTTTAATCGTTTTAGTGGGTTTTTTTTTGTAGTGAAATCGGTCTTTTTTTTTTGTAAAAAGTTTTTTATTATACATAATATATAGAATACTAGCTTCTGCCAGCGGCTTCGTCCGCGTGAATGTTAGTTATTGCGGACTCGAAGTCGAACTCGAAGACGGATAAACAATAGCCCATGCCCATCCTTGGAGTTCAAGCTTCGTTCGTACAAAATTTCATCAAAATCGATTCAGTCGTTTAACCCTAAAAGCGTAACAGACAGACAGATAGAGTAACTTTCACATCTATATTAGTATGGGTTGTTGCTAGGTTATAGCAGTGTTTGGGTCAATTGGAATAATCATGAGAAATAGTCACTCTGTTTATAAGTGTATCGCAACTAAAAAGTGTGAAAAAATAAACTTTTTACAAAAAAAAATATAACCGATTTCACAAAAAAAAAAAACACTAAAAGGATCAAAATAACTTTAATTTCGGAAGTCGGTGTTAAATAATATACAAATAATACCGAGAAACACCGACTTCCGAAATTAAAGTTATTTTGATTCTTTTAGTGTTTTTTTTTCTTTAATTATTTAGGGTTCCGCACCTCAAAAGGAAAAAACAGAACACTTATAGGATCACTTTGTTGTCCGTCTGTCTGCCTGTTTGTCAAGACCGTTTATCTCGAGAACGCGTGGAGGTATCGAGTTGAAATTAAAACCATATGCTCAAGTCTGCGGTCCTTTGAAGCTGTGAAAAAATCAAACTTGTAAGTCAACAAAAAAATAGTTACGGCCATGTATGTTGCAAAGAACTTATATTTTTACACTTTCAAGGGAATCAAAATTTAAAGGGTTGTCCTAGAACCCTGAAATTTGGCGTGGAGCAAGGTTTCATAGCATAAGTATAGGAAAAAATCTGAAAACCTGTAAACTTGTAATTACGTTACAAAAAAAAAATAATCGATTTACGATTCAAAAAATCGTCGAGACTCCATTCGGGAATTGAACTATTTACATAAGTAAATTTGTACAGAACCCTCAGTGCTCGATTCCGATTGCTTGTTCAGTTTTTGTAATATTGGCAGTCATGTATGTGGTACATACTTACCTATCACCTTTTTTGTTTTAAGTGGGAAATCATCCAATACTTCTCCTGCTCTGGGTGGAGCGGGACGGAGTGTTTCTTCAGTTGCCCTATTGAGAGCAACACAGTAACTCCTTCGAACAATCCATAGCCTTGGCCGGCATCAACTCTGTCAATCTGCACATCTTCCAACGTGACTAATTCAGTTTACAGCGTAATGCTACTCTGAACAAAACCTTAAAAAAATATAACAATCATTTTGTTTACCTACAGCCAGATGTTCAAACATCTCTAATGTGCTTTCCCACACCCTTAAACATTATGAACCCTTACACCCATTGACCAAGAGTGTCACATCCCACACTATGCTACCCTCCATCTACTCCTGGCATCAAAGGCACAATAGTTGTGTTATCAAACTATCATCTCGTATCTAACAACACTGACAGTTAACGGAAGGTGCTTGAAATGATAGGCGTTCAATATGAACAAAATACACGACAATGGAGGTGCTATCTTATTGTGACGAGGCGGAGCATACGCGTGATTGGGCCTCGCTCAAATGTAAACATGGACCACTACTATGGCACAGAATATGTTCTAACAGAGTCGTGTTTTGGCACTTTCCTTGTTCCAACCTCTTTGTGAAGGAGCTGCTGGCTATTACGTGTGTATATTATAATCCTCCCGACCGAATTTCGAACACGGTGGCCAATCTTAAAGGATATTGCACAAGCGTGTGAGCAAACACAGGTGCACTCTCTGTTTCTTTACTTTGATATTTCGATGGGACGGTTATCAACCACAACTGAGGATAGATCAGGCGCGGGACCAACGACTTTGAGGCACGAATTGTGTCACTTCCCATCATTTTCAAAGAAAAAAAACCTATAGACATTCATTTATTAATTTAGTAATCTTCATGCAATATAAAGTACGAAGGTGGACTAAATGCCTCAGGCATTCTATACCAGTCAATCTAGGGTAGTGAAGAGACAATATGGTAAGTGCATAAAAATATTTTTTTATACGAAAAACAAGAGTAAAAAAAGTATAGGTACATATAATTAAAATGCATATACAAATATATATTTAATTATACGAAAAGCATGAGTAAAAACAAAAGTATACATATAATTAAAATGCACATACAAATATATATTTAATATAATATATAATTACATATATATTACTACTACTACATAGATATCACTCTACATAAATACAAGCGACTTCAATGTAAAAAAAACTAGGCAAGTGCGAGTCGGAGTTACGCACTAAAGGTTCCGTACAAACTTACCTATGAAAACGGTTCATTTACCGAAAAAAAAAAAAATTGTGACGTAACTATAAATTTACAGTTTTCAGATTTTATCCTATACTTTTGCTATAAGACCTTGCTTCATGCCAAATTTCAGGATTCTAGGTCATCGGGAAGTACCCTATAAATTTTGATTCTCTTGAGTGTGTCGAAATATAACATAAACGGCCGTATCTTTTTTTTTCGTTAATTCAGAAGTATGGGTTTTTCACAGCTTTAAGGGATCGCTGACCTGAGTATATATGGTCTTAATTTCAACTTGATACCTCCACGTGTTTCCAAGATAAAGGGTCTTGACAGACAGATAGATAGACGGGCAACTAAGTGATCCTATAAGGGTTCCGTTTTTTCCTTTTGACGTACGGAACCCTAAAAAAATACATACAGCTGAACATGAACTTCCTCCTTTTTGAAGTTGATTAAAAAGATATCAACTGTTTAGTTCATTATTTTTTGTTCGTGTAACAATATTTTTTCGCAATTTTGGGGTCGATCCTGTAGTAAAAAATCATGAATACTTTCTGAAACATTACTACTTAATGAATGAAAAAAAACAACAGGTACAACGGTATCTACTGAAGGTAAACTTACACAATCAGCTTTATAAAGTTTCCACTATTGGGATTCAGCCCCTCTAGCCAAGTTACAATCGTATCGTTCGCGTCGAACGCCTCGAGTAGGCCACGCCTCCGATTCCTTTGTTCTGACGTCAACTCGACGCTCAGTCACGTGGTCAGAACATAGGAATCGAAGGCGTGAACGAAACGATTGTAACTTGGCAAGGGGGGGGGGGGCAGGCCTCCTCTCCAGGAAAGAAAACGAGACGCCCAGTGAACGCTGGTGAATTTCGTATGTGTTTGATTTTCGTTGGTTCTGTTCTTAGGCACACCGGTGTTTTCACGATGTTTTCCTTCACCGTTTTGAGAGCAGTAGTAATGAAATAAATTACACGTATTTACCTACTTTGTGTAATTTATTTTATCGGGGCCATTACTCGTGGTCAGCCCTGCTGCTGAAGTAAATCGTCTTTTTTCATATGAATCATCAAAAGTTGTTGTGCCATACAATTTTTTTTTTTAGGTGGCTAATCATCTAATGACTTCTTCCGCACTAAGGCGGAGCGGGAAGGCGTGTCAGACGTTTATTGACTAAAACCCATTCCTATGTTCCTTTTTTGTCTTGTGTGCCAGGACCCCGGGTTTCCCTTTCAGAAGCGAACCCATGGCCCCAGTAGGCTTCAGGCCTGCTGAGCCCCTACGGTTTTGCTGACATCACTTTGAGGCGCGTATGGAAAACTACGCACCATCGACGTGCCACAACTGAGACAGAGTGCTCAGTTCGAACGATTACCGGACGGCTGGACGGCGAGCTGCCCATTGCTCGTCGTCCAAAAGCCCACACCTACGGTGAATGGAAATCGGGGTCAGGATCCCGGCAGTTTCGTCACGCGTGCGGCCGCCTCTTTTGCTAGCAATACTGCTTCGCAGAAGGAGGCGATCGCCTGCCATTTCTCCTCGCTCCGGAGCATGGCATGTTCCAGGGCCCGGCGCGATAGGTCACTGCCGCCGATCGTCCCCACGAAGACACGGTGGTGCTCTGCCCAAACGAGCACACCTACATCGTATGCTCCACTGTGTCTTTACTACAAACACTGTGACACAAGATAGTTATACATTAGAGATTTCTGCCAAATATAGTTACTACGTACGTTAATATTCAGAGAACATGAGGCTGCGTTTGATTTCACACTTTGAGAGAATTCAGAATACGTCTAGCTTAGTTACTTTATGTCCTGTCGATGATACTCGAACGCTGCTCTATGGTAGGGCCTCTCTGAACATTCAGGTGTATAAAACGATAACGCCTCCGTAAAATTTCTGTACAAACGTTGATTTTTGAATGGAAACTGTGTTAAAGGGCGCTTAACTAAATTATACACTTCTCTAAACAATAACAATAACAATTATACAATTATAATTATTAATGTGGACTGGAACAATTTGCCTGCTGCGGTCTTCCCGTCCAACTATAATTTAGGTGTCTTCAAGGCTAGTGAATAGGCTCTTAATAAACTAGTGCGCCTGACCATCAATGATTGCATCTCCGCTTACCATCAGGTGGGATCGCAGTCAAGCACTGGTTAATATCAATTAAAAAAAAAATGTAATAACAATTTTTATTTTGTGGCTGCAATATACAATTTACATCAAACAGTTTAATGAGTATACAAGAAATCAGTAAGAATATTGTAAGAGAGTGGTCAGACATTCTGACTTCAGGATGTCTTGACCACTTTTTTTTCATAGTTTGAGACAACACAGTTAAATTATCTTTTTGTAAATATTTAATACGTTTTTGGTACCTCAACATATAATGCCTTTAAATTGTTTATTTGTGGTATATTTGAATAATGTTAGGTGTGATAGTTTTTTTTTAATGGATATTTAATTTAAAATATTTGGCATGAGATATGATATATATATGCACAGGACCGGTCGTTGTAGCGACGCTTGGGGGAGGCCTACGTCCAACAGTGGTCTTTCGGCTGATTGATGATGATGATACGATGCGTAATCAAAATGCTACTAGGTAGTGCATTTATACTACTATTTTAGTAGGTGCTACTATTGAACACTCCATTCACTATCCCGCACTGATTCTGCAGCACGCGCGACCGTAGCAAGGATGAAGGTAACAAAAGTAAAACCACTTCACATGTTGTATAGACAGCTATATTCAGAACTGATTTCAAATAATACTCATCGCGAACCTAGTCACAACGCGGAAAATCTTAACATCGCGATCTAGAAATCGGCGCTCATCTAACAGCGCCATCTATTGGTAAAAAAAATAAACAGAATTTGCAACAACTATTTTATTGATCACTACTCCAAACTACATAAAACCAGAGAACTAAGCTAATATTAACTTCAAAAGGTCACTTACAACCTTTGAGTCTAGGTAACCTCAGCGTCATAACGGTATCCCTAGGGTAAACGTACTCGACTTACTTTCTTAAAGTTTTCCACGAGATATTTTCTTCGCATCAACTATGCGAATGTATATAAGGTACGTAAACTAGTTACAATTTCTGATAGAAATTTACATTAAAAAGTTACAGGTTTTTTTTTTAAATTATATAAACTGGTGCTTGAAAGCGATCCCATCATTGATGGGTAAGCAGTGATGCAACCGTTTGATTTATATGGCAAAAATCTTCAAATAATTTATACGGCCCTAGTTGGAGCGAGAGTGTCAGACTTCTACTAACTAAAACTTACCCATGTTACTTCAGCCGACCATTGTGTTCCAGGGTCGTGAAGTCGAAAGAATCCGACAGCCCATTTTAATTCTTCTTAAAATTGAATCCCTTCGTCATCAGTAAGCACAGTAGGTTTAAACAACTGTAGGAAAGGCCCCAGCAGGCTCAAAGCCTACTGGGGCTATGGGTTGGCTTCCGTAAGGGAAACCCATGCAGGCATTAAGTCCGCCTTTGTACCTTTGTGTTGCTTGAAGTTTTAATAAATAAATTAATAAACCCGGGGTCCTGGAAAGTAAGGCAAAGGATAGGAACATAGGTGTGGTTTTATTTAGTAAAAGTCTAACACATTAGATGATTTCCAACCTTAAAAAAAAGCAGGTGTAGATAAATTTTCATAGCAAGAAAATTCTCTTACCCATCAAAATAATAATCTTGAAACCAATTAGTACCAAGCTATCTTTACTCGAAAAAAAAAAAACAAAACAAAAAAAAAAAACAAAATACAAAGGAGATTGACCGCCGATGGGCCCCTTATTTGCAGTGCCGGGCGGAGAACATTTACTTCTCAAAAATTAAGTCGTAATTTTATAAGTCCAATTTTATTTCATCAACATCTCTTTCACCCTAGCACTAGAAACCATAATTAATAATTATTTTATTGAATCTAAGCTATCTCCGCCATTAAAACTTAACCTGAATGTTGCCAGATAAACGACAGATTATGTAAATTAAATGGTAGTTATCGATTGAAAATATCGATATATTACTATTCCGCCGACTAAAAGTACTGGAGATGTTTACAATAGCTTTTCTCCGGTCATAATCTAGGTCTCATGTAACTGATTAGACGTATATTCAAATCGCCGATCAAAATAGGCAACGGGCGAGCTAAAATAAAAAAAAATAGAAATAGGTAGTAAATAAACTAAAACACGAAGGAAATATAATCTGAGGATATATATGTCGTGGTCAGATCGTAGAATTGATCACTTTATGATGTGACTAGCCATTTCATGAATTAGTTGCATTTCATGATAATATGGCCAACTAAAACTGGCTATATCGTTTAAAAATTAACGTTTGATGATATCATAATCGATGTTTGGACATATAATTAATGTGGGCTTTCTATGATAATGAAAGATCTAAATAAAATAGGAACTTGCACATTGCTCTTGTAAGAACAAACATGAGCTTAAAATCAAAACTCTCCATTCAAATCAAAAGCTAATTGCAATTAAAAGAGATATTTTAAACTGTGCATCAAACTAAAAATACTAATTGTGTACCAATTATTGAACTTTTTACAATTATTGAGGGAGATGCCCCAAGCATCCCGACTCGGATAGGTTACGTTTGAAAGGGATGATGGGGTCTAGTGAACGAGCAAAGCGTGTCATCAAAGACCCTGCCATTTTTTTTTGTGGTAATTTTATTTTAAAAACTCGATTGAGCATAATTTAGTGCAAAACTGTACCCTAGCCTAGCTGCATTAAATTATTTAAATCAAACATCGCAGCTTTGTGTTGTAATTATATTTCACTAAACTTCTATCTTCGATTTGAAATTGTTATTCACTTTTAATAAAGAATATAAATCATATGCAAAAGTATCTCTTTGATTATGTAAATAAAAAGCAAGAAAAAAAGAAAGAAAAACTGTTTACAACTGTTGCACAAACAGCAAAATATCAACACTAACGAAAGTTACCACAAAACTAAAACTACAAAACGGTCACACCACAATAGTCAAATGATATTACTCTTATCAAATCGATTTGGTAAATCAAAGAACAAAATATTTAACATGGCCACACCTACCCCGCGTTCCGAATCACAATAACATCACAGTTAGCGTGTCCGTCAAGAAATCGCTACCGCTCCTCGCTCTACAGGATTGTTTGCCGCGCTTACATCGATTTTATCGTAACTCGGAACGCGAGGCGAGACTAAACAGATTAATCTGTCAAATCAATACATCATTCAAATTGTTTTCGTGCCGGTCGTTTTGCGTAGAGTTGAATTTATTCCTCCGTATTTACTTCTTATCGTTACAATTTGAGTAAATAGTGGGTTTGTTTTGAGATATTGGACTCTTTTAGTGATAAGTGAGCAAATTGACTCTTTTTTAGTTTAAGTGAGCTTTGGACTCTGTTTTAGTGATAAGTAAGCAAATTGACTCGTTTTTAGTTAAGCCTTATATTCTGGTTTTACTCCTGAAAAATGTCTGCACCTGGTAGAGATCGGGTAAACTACTCTTTGTCTCGCCGTTGTGTCAATTGCTCTTTACGTCTGGCGCCTAATCTTCGTAGACGTCAAATCGAAGAATTAGATGAAGCAATGCTTATCCTTCTGAGATCCTGGGTAACACCTACATTGGTAAGTTTATATGACATTTACAATATTTATATAAAAATACTTACGATGCCTACCTGTCAATCAAGGAGTCATCGTCTGACAAAACAGGCAAATATTCAGGCAGCTAACTTCCAATTAGTTTTAAACAATGTTAGAAGTGTGCTTTCTATGAAAAGACATCAGCTTTCTGCGTGTCCTTAGTTTATTAAGCCGTTGTGCACACAATAGCAAAAGATGGCATAGTGTAAAAAGTAAGATTTTTGTGTGCATACTTGAACTTTTAACATTATCATACATTTATTTTAATTTAAAAACAAAATGTCATATATTCATGTCATATATCATGTATTCTATTATACTTAGGAATTCAGTTTTTTTTTTGTTATCTTTTCAGATATCTTCTGATGACATCCTGTGTGTTGAATGTTTTGTATTATTAGAAAACCGGACATCATCTAACACAAGTCTATCCCTTGTATCCCCTGCTCTTGGACACCTAAACATATGTTTTGCGTGTGGCTTTTCAATTGCAAGTCGCAGAACTCACAGAGTTAGTCAAGATTGTCCTTAAAGGAATGTTATACTAAGATGGACACCAGCTCATCACGTAAGTGTTTAATCTTATTTATTTATTTAAACTTAATGTACATAGTAATTGAATAACAATGTTTAGTATATCTATAATATTTTTGTTTTTAGGTCTTGCATTTGGAACGAGTTTGTCATCCTTGTTGGGAGGCTGCATCAAGAGTAGTACAGAGGCAAACCGTTGCTGACCAACCCACTGTGGAGTCTACACCAGTATCTGATAACATGAGCAGTAACATCATTGCAGATGCTGTGATTCCTATACCACCTCTATTACCACTGCCTGTTCCACCGCGTCAGGAACAACAATTAAGTCGATCACTTTCAAAAATTAACTCACTTAAGTATAAACGGGTTTCTGCAAGTTCACGTCATTGCCTATTCCTTGGTTGTGAAAATACTGAACGTCTTTTGGTACCAGGTGCTATAAAGGAAGTTCTGTTGTTAAATCATAAACTGTATATACCCTTCACTGCAAGAATCTGTAGATATCATTTAAATAGCAATAGTTGGAATGAACTAGAAACCCCATATTCAGATTTTACTGGATTTCAAGTAGATGATATTTTCACAAAACTTGAAAAAGCTACTGAGAGACAGTTAGACTTCAATGAAATAAACTCAATGGATTCTTATTTATGCCATTATTGGTTAGGACTTACTGCAGAGCAATTCAATGAACTACTAAATTGTAACCCTATGTTATATAATCACTTTCCAAATCCTTCTGTTGCTCTCAATATATTCTTAGTGAAACTCAGAACAGGTGACAGTAATCAAAGATTATCAACTCTTTTTAAAATGCCAAGATCCACATTGGAAAGAAAAATGAATATTGTGAGAAATTGTTTAAATGAACAATTTGTTTCTAGTCATTTAGGAATAAACCACATTACTATCCAAAATGTAGCATCACGGAATAGAATCATTCCAGAGGGCTTTTTTGGAGATGCCAACATGGCTTCAGATGTTAAACCTGCGATTGTAATATGTGATGGCACATATGTTTTTGTGCAAAGCAGCAGTAATTACTCTTATCAAAAAAAAAAACGTATAGTCTGCATAAATATGCCAACCTTGTTAAACCGTTTTTATTTGTTTGCTGCAATGGATATATTTTAGAGTGTGTAGGGCCATATGAAGCCACAAAAAATGACTTATCAATTATGAGTACCTTGTTTGCTACTGAAAATAGTCCTATACGTTCATTTTTCAGATCTGGTGATGTATTCATTTTGGATAGAGGTTTTAGGGATGTGATTCCTGAGTTAGAAAGTTATAATTATAAAACTCACATGCCAGAGTCTTTATCCGAAAACGAACATCAATTAACCACCCAGCAGGCTAATAAATCTAGACGTGTAACTATGTGCCGATGGGTGGTAGAGGTTGTCAATGGGAGAATCAAAAGAGATTTTAAATTGTTTCGCCAGGACTATTTTAATAGAGCGTCGAGTCATCTTATGATCGATTTCAAAATAGCTTGTTCCCTTTTGAATAAGTTCCACCCTACAATTGACGATAGACCTGATGGTTTGGAGTACCTAAATATTGCTCCAACAAGATTAAATACAGTAAATTATTTGTCAGAGTTTATTCAAAGGGAACATATAAATAGAAGACGTACGATTTTCCAAAGCATAAATAGTAGTGCTCCACATCTAAATAATTTTCCAAGATTATCATTAATCGAATTAAGAAGATTTGCTTTAGGACCCTACCAATTAAAACAAGCAAGATCCCATTATGGAGAGCACGTGCGGACAAATGGTACTACAGTGTAGAAATAAGCAATGAGTTATTAGAAGAAGATTTGCCCTTAATATTAGGTCAAAATAATTATCTAGTAAGGGCTAGAATTAAATCGAGACATGTGAGTAGCAGGATTTATTACACATATCTATACATATAATAAAACAGTAAAATTATTTTGCGGTGGTATTAATTGGCGCAAAAACTACTGAACCGATCCTGTTCAAATTTTGCATACATAATCCTTATAGGTCAGGGCAACTTATAGGCTATAAATTATCACGCTATTTCCTATGGGGGGTGAGCAATAATCGAAAATGTAGGTATTGAACGACAATTGCCGCGAGTTCGATCCCCAGTTACAGTTAAAAATTTTGTCATTATTTTATCCTTTTTTTTTGTAATAAAACTAACTTTTACCATTTTAACGAAACAAAATTGACATTTCTATTCGATATCTTCTTAATATTTTGTAAAAACTAATCAAAGCACATAATAAAATCAAAGCGGCGAGTAAAATCACGTACAATAATATTACATTATTCCATTTAGCTGCAAATATTACTTCTGAAACGAAAATCATCACGCTATCATCGATAAGGAGCCAACCAGTCAATTTTGACGTTTATATAAGAACGTCTATTTTAAATTTTAATCATCGAAGACCGTAGCGCAGTGGTTTCGTATCTAGACTTGCGTATAATTTATAGGTTGTTCGAATCCCATGTGGCTCTCTTGCGAAATTTTTGGTTTTATTTTTTCACGGTAAATAAGATTTTTTTATATATTTTTGCATGCTTACATTTTTTTTATATATCTACACATAATATATCTGTAGAAGTTTTTAGTTGTGTGCGTATCACGCAAAATGTTAGAAGTCGATGTAGATGGCTTTTATACATTAAAATTCTGTGTAACTTGATATATTACTTAGGCTTTGTTTCATCGCAATGAAACAAAGCATATGAAATATTAACGGCATGAATTTAAAGTTTTCAAGAAGTTAAATATGACACCACACGCAACTCGCAACGCCATCTAAAGACTCAAAGTAGAAAAAATGATGACAAAGAAAGTTGACCTTCATATTAAATTTGATAGATGGCATTGTGTATTTTAAAACTACTGGTGTTAGACGGAGGCATTTTTAACAACTTTTACTGTAACCAAAGGCGATAAAAGTAAATACCTATGTCTATTTAATTATTGACTTTAAAATAACACGGCCAAATTTTCGGAAGGGGTTACATGGTATCTTGCATTGGAAGGCCCCCAGGTGGACCGATAACTTGGTGAGGGTCGCGTAATCCAATGCATGAACCGGTCATTATGGCGACACTTGGGGAGACCTATGCCCAACAGTGGACGTCTTTCGGCTGAAATGATAATGATGATGATGGCACCTTTTTTTTTAATGTTGGCAATCATCTAATGACTTTTCCCGCTCTGGTAGGAGCGGGATGGCGTGTCAATCTTTACTGACTAAAACCACACCTGTGTCCTTCAGTTGCTCTTTGCAACATCTCTTTTAGGAGTGCGTGGATCACTACGCGCTGTTGACGACTGAGCTCAGTCCGGTCAACTAGATACCGGACGGCCGGACGGCTAGCTACCCATCGCTCGACGTCCGCAAGCCCGCATCTACCGTGGCTGGTAGTCGGGGTCGGAATCTCGGATTGGCGTGAGGACGTTCGTTCCCTTACGCTTGCGGCCTCCTCCTTCGCTAGCATTACGGCTTTGCAGAAGGAGGCGACCGCCTGCCATTACTCCTCGCTCTGGATCTCACCCAAACCAGAGCCCGGCGCGAGAGGTCACTGACGCCGATTGCCTCCACGAGGACAAAGTAGTACTCCGCCCTTGCGGGGCACACCTCCACTGAATGCGCCACTGTGTCCTCCGGGATGATGGCACCTTGCGGCCTAATAATGGCGTGTTTTATTATTTGCAGTCACTGCTTCATATAAAACGGGATCAAATGTGTTTTTCTGATCATAGTTCGACAACGTATGATGTATCTCAGATTCCTTGCAGCCTTGCGTCGACATCTGAACGTTATCTTCTTGCAGTGAATGGTGACCAACACTGGAACAAACCCCTGAGGGAGGCCAATCTCAGGGATAATACTAATCGGCTGCTACATTTGTTTACCGTAATTTCATTGTTTTATGGATGCACAAGCTCAGGATTGTTGTGAATGTTTCAAACGGTTGCTTTTCCGGATTTGGTTGGAAGTACCCTGATATTACAATTTTGCGAATCGCCCGGAGGACCTGGTGTAGTATGCGGTGGAGGTCTATTCAGCTTGGGTGAACCGCCGTGTCCTCATAGAGGCAATCGGCGTCAGTAATTTCTCGGTTTGGCCATCAATATGCGAGTTCGATTGGACGGAGATAAACACGCACAAGATGTCGCCGAAATTCATTCAAAAGTTGGAGACTCTTTATAGGGTAGTTCCCACTATCAAGAAAACATTTGTGTGATATACGGGGACGTCAGTTAAATACACGCCAAAAAAATCATAGGTGAATGAACAAGTAACTCCCAAAATGATCAAACTGCAACAATCAATGCAAGCATTCTCTCCCAAATTTTTCATAAGTACTTTTGTGGAGAATGATAGTTGATAGATGATGGTAGTTTTTGAATTCACTTAAGGCTTTGCACTATCAGTGCACATTACCCAGCTGAAGGTTGGTTTCCCGATTATGCTCCTTCGTTTACTAGAGGTAAACGAGGTGCAAAGCTGTCTAACGACGACGTGACGGCCGGACGGCACCACCGCAGTCCTGTGTTTGCGATGGCTGGGAACCCACCTTCTTTGATCGTAGTGCTTCACTTAAGGAAGACTGGTTATCATTTTCTCCACCAATTGCCCCCACGAGGACATGGCTGCGACGGCGTTCCGACCAAGCGGGACTGACTTCCACCGTATACTCCATCGTATTCTCCGGGCGATCCGCACAATGGTGAGACCTGAGTGTTTCTTTCCGCAGAATTCAATACAGATACCTTCCGGAACACCCACATCAGGTGAGTCCTGCATGAAAAAAGGATGCCGTGACGCCTCTGTAGTCACTTCTCAAAGACAGGCATTACCGCTGCGATTGTGGCGTGCTCACTGTGGCGAGGGTTTAAAATCATACAATGTTGTTTTACCAGAACATAAACCAGAAACATACATAAACTAATGCAAAAGGCATTAGTTTATGTATGTTTGTTCCTTGGGGTAGGCAGAAATGCCAACTGCTATGACCCATACATACTCTTTCTATTTATTGACGTTCATACATCTGGATCTGGACGAGTACATAACATGTTTCCTGAAGGTAATTTGCTTTTTTACCTTTAACCGTTTTATGTTAAAGTACAATAAATAATTGCGATGCTTTCGGAATGAATTGCAAGCACAGAGTGATTGTACAGTTTTACGAAGTTAACGCGGACGAAGTCGCGGGCAACAGCTAGTTTATTAATAAGTAGAGAGCAACATAGGGCAAACTCTTTAGAGAGCGTCATTGCTCATTATTGTACTTGCTTAGTGGGAAATCGTACAGAAGGATGTTGCGCTCACACTATGACCGTATTGTGGTATTTAAGCTGGGGTCGATTTAATGATATAAGCGCCCCAGCACAATTTCTAGATAATATATTCCTTAAAGAATAAATGTCTATTATTGTTATTGATTATTTTACTAATTAAACAGCTTTATAGCAGCTTACTGTATTTTAACCTCCTCTATAATTAAACAGCTGTATATCAGCTTACTGTATTTTAACCTCCTCTATAATTAAACAGCCGTATAGCAGCTTACTGCATTTTAACCTCTATAATTAAACAGTTGTATAGCAGCTTACTGTACTTTAACCTCCTCTATAATTAAACAGCTGTATAGCAGCTTACTGTATTTTAACCTCCTCTATAATTAAACAGCTGTATAGCAGCTTACTGTATTTTAACCTCCTCTATAATTAAAGAGCTGTATAGCAACTTACTGTATTTTAATCTCCTCTATAATTAAACCCTTCCTACATAAACTACAGTTAATCATGGATGGCACAGTGAACTCATTATAACGAGTATCTAAGGTTTAAATATAGCACGCAGAATCAACAGCTTGAATGTATTAACAGCCACTCGGGATGAGTTTGTATGTAATGGATGGTCACCCATCCGCAGTCTGACCAAGCATAGCTTAACTTGAGATAGATCTGTGTGGTTATTGTAACAGCCACAAGTTCTTCTAACCGAAGGTTTTAGCCATTGGTAAGTATTTATTTTTAATAAGTTGTGAGGGCACAGCCCAGTTAATGCTGACTGCCGGGTGGTCAGTCCAACATAATATCTAGCAACAGAAGATGCTATGTAATGTTTTTATTTAATTCTGGAATCAATATTAATACTTAAACAATTTTATTTCAATTTCAAATATTAAAAAAAAAATATTGTTTTATAACCTCAATTTCATCATCTGTAAAAAACATTTTTTTTCTGAAAATAGGGTGTAAAACTGAAAATTGTTTTCAGGATCTGAAAAGGTAATTGTTGTTCTTCAAAACCAAGTTAAAACCACCGTTGCCCGCGTTTTTTTTCTAGGGGCTCAAATCTCCTAACAAAATGGGCAATGTCCTTTCAAAACAAAATAAACAAATTTATTATTTATTTTATTTATTTACCTAACCTAAACCTATTGGCATTTAGGTATTTCTACTGAACAATAAAATCATAATTAGGCACAACACAGTAGCATTAAACCCGTTACCTTTGGGTATGCAGACGATAGCACTGTTGCTGAGAGATACGTGTTCGATGCACGTGCTAGTGGGTCACACATCCAGTCTTCCCAAGAGGCTACGGTTGAACACTGCAACTTGTTCTTGAAGGCAGTATCCGATTGGGGCGATGCCAATCTGGGCAAGTTCAATGCTGTTAAAACCAAGGCGAGTCTTTTTTCCGCCAAACGGAGCCAATTCTACCTGGCTCCATCATTCCGGGGTGTGCCGATAACCAACAGCCTTGAGCTTCTTGGGGTAACATTGTGGTCTATGTTACTTGATAGCTACAACCTAGGGGTATTTAAGTCAAGAGTGAATGAAAACTTCTAGACAAACGTGCTCCATCGTCGGCCAGATCATCGCGTGCCATCAGATGAGATAGTGGTCAAACGCAAGCCTATCAAAAAGAAAAACAATCAGACATGATCTTACCAACAAAACAATAATCTCAACACAACATGAAACTATTCACCTAATCTTACTACCGTGTCCGATTTAACTGAACTTTATTCGTACGTGATCAATTAAACTAAGAAACGACGGCGAGCCTAGTGAACGTTCAGACAGAGATATATTATGAGTTAAATGTCAGCTACACATGTTAACACTATAATACTAGTTTGATGCGCTTTGGTCGATGGATAAATGAGCCAAGAGTACTATTTTTTTTTATAATGTAAACTAGTGCTTGACTGTGGCCACCCCTAAATGTAATGGTAAGCAGTGATGCAATCGTTGATGGTGAGGTGCACTAGATTGTATTTTAGGTAGTTTTTTTTTAGGTGGGAAGTTCAAATAAATCCTCCCGCTCTCCTCTAGTGGTGCGAAAGGTACTGTCAGAGTTTTACTGAATAAAAACACCTTGTTTTTTTTGGTGTGAAATCATCCCATGACTTCTCCCGCTGTTGGGTGTAGCGTGAGGGCGTGTCAGACTTTAACAGTCTAAAACCCAATCCTGTTCCTTCTTCGCTTTCATTCCAGGACCGGGGGTACACTTTCGCACAACCCATAGCCCGAGTAGGCTTCGACGCTGCTGGGCCCCTACAGTTTGCTGACAACTCTTGGAGGCGCGCGTGGAACACTACACGCCGTCGACGACTCGAGCTCGATCCGGACGGTTACCTCACGGCCGGACGGTGGGCTACCCATTGCTCGCCGTCCGCAAGCCTACTCCTACAGTGGCTGGAAATCGGGATCGGGATCCCGGCAGCTGGGGCTTGAGGGCCCTTCTCGCACGCGTTTTGCCGCCTCCTTCGCTAGCATTATTACTTCAGAGAAGGAGGCGACTGTCTGCCATTCCTCCTCGCTTTGGACCACAGCCTGCACCTGGGCCCGGCGCGAGAGGTCGTTTCCGCCGATCGCCCCCACGAGGACAAGGTTGCTCTGCCCAAGCGGGGTACACCTCCATCGTGTGCTCCACCGTGTCCTCGGGCAGCAGCCGTGCGGATTTCATCACGCATTATCACGCATGCGGAATTGCTCCGCATGCATGAAAATCCGCACGATATTAAAAACACCCTTAGAAGTGATTTTATGCATACTCATCGTAGACCACTAGCTCCTGGACTAAGTTTGCACATAACATAATTTTCCGCGCGTGTTTCCGAACTGTAACATACATTGTATACTTTTAATAATACTACAAAATAGAATAAAGCGTAAATTGTAAGATTTAGGTCTTTACTGCTTATTGTTTGATACTACAGTCCATTAGTGTTTTAAAATGTTTATTGAATTTTATGAAAAAGGTTTTGCAATTTTGTGTAATTGTCTTTATATACCTTTAAGTTACGTGATAAAACACAGCTTTTTATCAATCATTAAATCTTTGAAAACTCATACTTTTGTCGTCTACAACGATAAATATTGATCTCCAACGATTTTTTTATGTAATTGTAGTCAATGTTTTTTGTAATATTTACTAAAACAATAATTCACCATCATCATCATTTCAGCCGAAAGTCGTCCACTGTTGGACATAGGCCTCCCCCAAGCGACGCCACAACGACCGATCCTGTGCGTCTCGTATCCACCGCACTCCCGCGACTCTCACCAAGTCATCGGTCCACCTTGTGGGAGGCTTTCCAGCGCTACTGCTACTACGACAATTACTGGACTGAAACGTCGTTGGTAATCATCGTCGCCATTTTTTTGCTAAAGTCCACCCATTTACCGCTGGACATGAGCCTCCGACTTTCCTCAAAGGTTCTCACATTTTTTTTATTTATCATAAGCTAGCGCTTGGTTACTATACTATCTCACTTGAAGTTAAGCGATTATGTGGTTAAGGAAAGGGCATTACCTAGAAGTAGGCTATTCACTCTTGACTCCTAGGTTGTAAATATCAGGAAACACAGACTCTAGTAGGAACATTCCTTAGCTGTACGCACAATGAATAAGTTCCCAAAATGTGTTGTACGTACGGATGGGATGCCCACCATGAACCGGTGGTGCATCGCCTTACATCTGGTGGTCCGATGATGGAACGAGCTTGCATGCAGATGGCGGTAGAAAATCGACAAGTGAACAACTCAGCGTCGACGCTTAGGACTCGGATCCAGCAGATTCCCTAAGTAAAGCTGCTGCAATTTCCAATATGCCTTGCACTATAATAGATAAGACACAAAGTCAAAGGATCCACTGAAAAAAAATGTACGTAAAATTATTGAAAAGTTTCGATAAATAATCATCTTATTCACAAACCATCCACCGGTACCAACAGTTCGTTTTCCAAATCTATCTATCGAACTAAACAATACTGTGACGTAATCTCACTACTCAAACAAAACGATTCCCAAGAAACATTGGAAAAATGTAATCTTTCATTCAACCAACCCTTTAATATCTACCTTCGAAGAAGTTTGTATGTGTTTGAAAAATATCAATTTGTTGACTAACAGGAGACGGTTAGATCCTCGCATACGTGACCGCAATACTAAGAAATACAGAACAGATTTTGAAGACACAACTCGGGTTCAACTCGACATTGATAGGGTTAGAGTGTGCGGAAAACTACGTGAATAATTTATCATATTTGTTTAGGTGAGGTTCTTTTATAGAGTGCGTTTTGTTTTGTAGATACACACATAATATATCTGTATTCTTACATTTTACTAAACAAAGTCCTCCATCGTGTCTGTCTGTCTGTATAAACGCGGATAATTCGCGGATTTTCGTGCAGTTTTGTATCAATAGATAGAATGATTCAAGAGAAAGATTTAGGTGTGTAATAAATGCCTATTACTAAAGAAAAATGAACCGAAAATTTTAGAGATGGAATACCCACCAGTTATAGAACAAAACAAAAGTATTTTGTGCGCCCTGTTTATCCGCATGTATATTTCCTAACTTCTTCACCACGCAACGAATTTTAATACGGTTTTCATTAAAAAAAAACATCTGTAAACGAAGGTTTGTGTTCGCTAATTTAGGAATAAATCAATTTACATAGACTGATTGTTCATCATCAGTTAATAGATGAATCATTCTCAGGAATGCGGGACTGATCAAAACAATCGGAGCAGCTCTGGAACGCCAAGGGTAACTGATGAAAGCACCAGTGGGTTTTGGTCAGTTTTTTTTTTCAGTTGGGAAATTATCCAATGATTTCTTCCGGTCTAGGTGGAAAACCCGCGGTCCTAGCAGTCATCGGCCCTGCTGGGCCCCTACGGTTTGCTGACCTGTTTGAGGAGTGCGTGAGACCCGTACGGATTTGACATTGGACCTGAGGATTTCGGGTTTTGTCCTACGGGTCAGTTTCCGCGACTGCCAAACAGCCTCAGTGGCGCGAAGGTTGCACTTTATTACATGTGGTGCTTAACATAATCAGCTCATTCACAATTAGCTACGCCGAGAAATGATAATGCGTGCTAGTGTTCTAATAACAGGCACTGTCAACTATTATGTAGTTATTCCTAGACAAACAAACTATTAAGTAAACATTAAGACTTTTGGGTTAACGTTGCCTAGGCGGTGAAGTAAATGCTGGGATTTTCCTTCTAAGTCGATATCTTAATACCTAGTTACACGAGGTGAAATCAAGCAATGTGTTGGTGTATAACGGAACTTATGGTTTCAAAATGTCCTCCGAAGATTATTTTTTTTGAAGTAGGTACTAATCTAATGATTTCTCCCGCTCTAGTGCGATGCGGGACTCAGACTTTTACTGACTAATACCACAGCTATGTTCTTTCAGTTATCCTTTGCGTTCTAGGACCACGGGTTACTTTTTCAGAAGTCCTCCCTTGGCCTTTGTAGAAATTGGCCCTACGTCCTCGGTACATTAAATGTTATATTTGACTAAGATTATTATTTCAGGTTTTATTTATTTTTAGTTTTATACAACTCATCGTAACAATTAATATTCTTGCCCTTATCCCGTTTTATTTGGAATCGGCGCAATACGTTTTTTACTTCCATTCTGTCCTGTCACCCGTCACTCTATCACTAACTCCTTTTTCTTTCATATCACTTCTCACACAATCCATCCACCTTTTCTTTGGTCTCCCTCTCCATCTATCCACATGTATACTCATAAATCTTTTAGTAATATGCGTTTTATTCCTCCTCTTTAAATGGCCATACCAAGACAAACGATTCCCTTTCAACTTTTCTGTAACTGGCGCCACTTTCGAACTTCCTCTAATATACTCATTTCTCACTTTATCCATTCTCGTCTCACAACACACATCCATTTTAACATTTTCAACTCCGTTGTATGCAATTTTTTTTTCATCCATCTTTTTCACAACCCAACATTCTTATCCATACAGTATGACAGGCCTTATCACGTACTTGTAGATTTTACCCTTCAATTTGACGGGCATACGATTAAACATGAATACTTTTTCTATCTTTTTTTCTAACCCTTTTCAGAGTACAGACATGATGTCACTCTGTTGCTGCGACTTGTCGCAGCAACAGAGTGGAAAGAGTTCAGGCAAGATCTCATGGTGAAATGGTGACGACTGTTGCAACCCAGTTCTGGACACGCCACAATCACAGCGGTAAGTCCCCCCTTTGACTCCTCCTGGCTGGAGCTGCAACGCGGCGTCCTTACCTTTCGCATGATGCAGGTCCTGACCGGACATGACAAGCTCGGGAGGTTCCTGCATTGGATTCAGACGGAAGAAACGCCCGGGTGTCACCATTATGTGGACCGCCCGGAAGACACGGTGGAGCATACGGTGGAGGTATACCCCGCTTGGGCCGAGCACCGCCGTGTCCTCGTGAAGGCAATCAGCGGCAGCGACCTGTCACGCTGGATCCGGGCTATGTGTTGCGTGTGGTTCGGGCTATGGTCCGGAGCGAGGAGGAAGGGCAAGCGGTCGCTTCTTATATATTCTTTATTGTAAATAAAATAATAAATTATCAAAAATGGACAGCTGATGTACAAAGGCGAGCTTAACCCACAATTGGGCCTCCTCCTTCTTCGAAGCAGTAATGCAAGTGAAGGAGAAAGCTGCACGCGTGAGGGAACAAACATCACGGTAGACATAGGCTTGCGGATGTCGAATAATGTGTACCTCGACATCCGGCCGTCCGGTAATCGACCAGACCGAGCCTAGTCGTCAAGAGCGCCACTGAGCCACGCGCTTCTCAAAGAGATGTCAGCCAACCGCCGAGATTTTATGAAAGGAAACCCGTAGTCCTAGAACACAAAGGGCAACTGAAGGAACACGGGTAAGTTTTAGCCAGTAAGAGCCTGACTCCCTCTCGTTGCACTCAGAGTAGGAGGAGTTATTTGACGATTTTCCATCCAAAAAAAGGCAAGCTATTATGTGAAATCTAAATAAATATTTTCCCTAATTATTCTTCTTGTTACAAAAAATGTATTCACGTTACCCTAACCCAGCTATTAGCCACAAAAATATCTCGAATAAAATATCTAAAGCGAACAAAACAAGGCCATTATCTTTTCCACGAGCACACTTTCTGTTATCCGATAACTTCCCTCTTCTTCTTATTCCCTGGTACCTAATACACCATCGTTTATCCCATCGGGAAGTAATTGTCTAATTAAATATCTTATTTTAGGTAGTTTTATGGTTTCCGATAGCTCGCTGATAGAGAAAATTGTGTGGGAAATCTGTAGAAATTTGTGAAGCAGGTGTGTTTTATTATATTCATTAAGAATATCAGTTACCTGTTATATGTAACAAGAGTATGCCTGTATATGAAAATTGTGCTAGAAATTTTGTGAAAATCCAACAGTTTCTTTCAGAATGAGTCAACCGGCAACTTAAACATTTTCGAAGGATGATTCTTTTTAGATTAAAAAATTCCAAAGTTTTAATAATTCGTCTCTTGATTTTTCTTGTTTGTTTCTTATATTTAATTTATTAAACCCCCAAACGAACGCCGGCGTTCGCTCTTTCTATTGTGTCTCTAATTACGGTATTCGAAAGGTGAAATAAGAACCTACTTGTTAGAAGACTTGTTGAAATTATACTTCTCCATTGAATGTAGTTGGAATTTTATGAAACGGGTCAATTTAAGCTGAGACAGATTTAAAATAATGAATTCCAAAGAAACAATATGCCTATTTGAAGCATGTTTTGTTTTTTTGATTTTTTTCTTTGGAATTTGTTTTGTTTTCTGTTATATTTGTTAAATGATAATAGTAGATTATGTGGCTATGGGATAAAGCAATGTCTTTAAGTCGCGAGCGGCATGTTGAATTCCGAACGAAATGAATGTTGCTAATTTTTAATCCTGAACTGTAATGAGGGACCTATTTAATTAACTCCCGAACACTGCGAGGGAGTTAATTAAATATACCTGAATCCTGACCCTGTTAGTCAGACACCTGGTGATACCGGATTGTCCTCCTAATGCTACTCTAGGGCAGGGTACCAAAGGCGTTGGCGATGTCCAAAGACACCACCCTGCCCCGGGACACAGCATCCCCCGTCGTAAGGGCTCGAACGCTCATGATGGCGTCCACTGTGAAGCGCCTGCGAAAGCCGAACTGGCCGTCCAAAAAATCCGACGAGGCGGTCCGCAATCACTTTTTCAAAGAGCTTGCCCACCTCGTCAATGGGCCGAGACGCGGACGGAGAGTCCACAGGGCGCCCCGGCTTCACGATGAGATGCACAAATACCTACAGCTACATTATTCCTAACATCAAATAATCTTGTTTAGATATACCAACGCGACAGTTGCATACACATTCCTCTTCAAAACGTAAAGTTTTAACGACATGAACTTTGCTATCAAGGTTAGATTGCAAGCGAGTTGCACTGCGATTACCTTGTTCAAGTTTTTGACAAACATACACTCTAGATATGTTTACCTACAAATTATTATGCATGCGTGAATTCTATTATAGTAAAATGTGATAAGGTTAAAAGAAATACAATGCGATTGTGAATGTGTGAATTTCTATTCATTGCCATCTTTGACGAGTTGAAAGTACTCATGAACGTGACCAAGTTTGATTTATGAAATTAAAATCTTGAAAAATAAATCAACATTTGTCAACACCTACCGCTTTACAATTAGTGTATGTACCATAGTATCTATGTCAAAAAAATTCAATCGATTTGAGACTCTTTTTCTTTTTTGGAAGTCGGTTAAAAAGGCACGGGAATTTTTTAAGGAGTTAGATACTGTGGCCGTGGTCATATACATGACACTTTTTTGCATATATGCGACACTTTTTTACAAACTTACTCTTTTATATTATGTGGGAAATGTTGTTGGTTGTACATTAACCTCATTTATTAAATTTTATTATTTACTTTAAAATTGTCATGTATCACTGTTTGTTTTCCCAAATAAATATATGATTTATGGTAAGGTACAGTCACAATGAGGGTTTTCAGAAAAATTCACACCACCAGTTGGCGCCACTTAGCCGTGAGGTTTTCTAATTTTAAAAACGTATACTATGACGTTGATGTCAGTTTAACTAATGTCATCAACATCATCGTTTTAATAGGTGCCTGGACCTGACAACTTAGTGCTGCCTTCTGGTGAACGGCGTTTTAGAAAACCCTCATTTAGGGCCAATGCGCGCGGGCACGCGTCGCGGGACTATGCGCGTGTGTCATGTGCGGTGGTCCCCGTAGCGAAAACTGGATTATTACTTGCACAGTGTCGCTAGTTCAATTTTAACGGTGTGCATGTAGTCGTGTCGCTGGAGTACTTTAATCTATTATTACGTACCAAAATGAGAACTTTTGTATGAGACCGCGCGAGCGACCGCGTAACGCAGCGTCGGCCCTTATTATGTAAAAAGCGAACTATTACAAGGCAATACAAACAATGTTAGCTGGACCTTTTGTCCACTTAATTCGTAATGTATTTGACTGCACATAAAAGCTGTAACAATAAACACTACAAAGACGTTTATGTATGTAATAAAGTCCTAGACAATGTACGATACAAGAGTAATCTAATTGTCAACATCATAATATTTCATTTTAACTGTTTTGTTCGCTTTTTTTTTGTGTGGAATGTGTACATCAAAAAACTTCTCCCGCGCAGTCCTTCTATGCATCAGAAATTAGAAACGTTTATTTCAAATAGACTACAGGCACTTTTGAATTATCAAAATCTCGGGCAGTCAATCAAAAGTGATGCTAAAGTGAATCTTTCGAAAGAGTTACCGTGGCTCTGGATCCAACAACAACTGACAGGTGAGTTTAAGTCAGTAAGTTTGACCCTCTCTCTCGCTCCACCCATAACAGAAGAAGACATTTGATTGATTTCTTAGGTCTCATGGTCGACTTCTGTGCGTAGCAACCAGGCTTCGATTCCCTGGTTGATTTTGTATTTTAATATCATTTAAAAAAATATATAACATGATATTAAAAAAATGTATGTGACATTCATCAACTCAATGAGCTACCCTATACTGGGCCCACGTGGTGGATTACGGTCCATTCCCTCTCCTAGACAGCCTGAGTCCCAGCAGTGGGAACATTAAAAAAGCTAATTATGCTATTTGCTAGTTGTAGGAGAAATCAAGTACTGATACTGATTAAATGTCATGAAAAAATCGTCAATGAAATTTACGAGTGCCGAAAGAAACATGGCGAAGTTACCAATGTCAAAACTAAAAAAAAAGTCGCTTGAATAAAAACACAAACCTAGAATCCACGCTAATAGAATGTAAACCTCTTAAATTATTATTTTCCCACTTCACAAATAACACGTCTTAATAAGGTAAACCGATCCCCGTCAAAGTGACACACGGTTGATCATTATGCTCAGAACTCGATGCCTTACGTGATCGTTCAATGGCTGAAAACGTGCAAGCATTCAAGGCTTACCCCACCGTGTCAGGCTGCGCCTCGCAGATAAGTCACGTTTTCATTACACTAACTTTGGATTATCCAACATACGTCGAATAGACGTACGAACTGGCTATATGACTGCTTGAGTCTTTAGCGTCTAAATGACGTATTATTAATCTTTTTGTGTGAACTAATTTTGAATTCTTATTTTAGATAGGCGTTTTTCACTTTGTTTTTCTTCAAGGACGTAGACATAGTAGTCATGGCTGAGACTACGCAGGACTTTGTGAGGATCACGGGGACTGGATGAATGCGAGACACAAAGGACCGTTCGTTGTGGTGACAGGTGGAAGACTGCTGGACATATCCAACAGTAGACGCTGAAATGTTGATGATGCAATCAATGGACCCATTCATAATCGTATGCAAAAATAATAGACCCATTAATTCCCTTCGACTGGCTAAACTTTTAATTTTATAATACATACTATTACAACACATCATTGTTGTAAGCCACGGGAATCGGAACTGTAACTCCTACACACAGGTTATACTGTAACCTAGTTAGGAGATCAGAACTGCACCCACTACAATTGTAGCAAATTTGTAATTTTACCAAGTAAAAATCAAATAGCCATGTACTGCAATATTTGTAAACGATCAATAAAGATTATTATTGTTCTCTTTATTCTTCTTATTTACATATAATTTACATTTTTAAATATTTCTTAAAAAAATAATTTACAAAAAACATTTAAAAATATAAAAAATAGTAGTCCTCTGGTAACGGGAGCAAGGTCCAAGTTACCGGTGGTTAGGGCTCCAGAGACAGGAACCTCCTCACAATGCGAGCCGTATCTAGGAGTACTGCCTTCTGTATCAGGCCCTTGATCCAGCCGCGCAACGACAGCTTCGACAGATGGTCGTCGAAGCTTTTGGCTATAAGGCCATTGGCGGTCACAACAATCGGAACAATGACAGCCGAGTCCACATCCCACATGTCGACAACCTCGTGTGCTAAGTCGAGATATTTGATTTGTTTCTCTTTCTCAGCTTTCACGAGATTCTCGTCATGTGGGATGGTGACATCGACTATCATTGCACGGCGCGCTAATCGGTCTATCACCACTATATCCGGCTTATTGGCTACAATAGTCCGGTCAGTGATGATAGACCGATCCCAGTACAACGTGACATAGTCATTTTCGAGAACTGGGTCGGGCACATACTTGTAATACGGTACCTCAGAATCCACTAGGTTGTATTTCAAAGCAAGTTGCTGGTGAATAATCCTGGCTACTTGGTTATGTCTGTGCAAATACTCGCCGTTAGCCAAACGAGAACAACCAGAGATGATATGTCTGATAGACTCACCCGGAAGGTGGCATGCCCGACACATGTCAACCGTCCCGTCCTTCATTATATATCTCCGGTAGTTGTTCGTTAAGATAACTTCATCCATAATTGCACAGACAAAACCTTCAGTTTCTCCGAAGAGGTCGCTGAAACGTAGCCAGGCCACGGACGCCAAGAAATCTACATCAGGCTCATGAAGAGCCCGGTAAAAGCGCCCGTGGAGCTCCTTGCCTTTCCATATTTCCTTGCGGTCATCAGTAGTCAGTACTACAGGTTTGCGCCAGTCCTCTTTAGCCATGGATAACGGGGTTTTTTTTTTTTTTTTTTTTCGGTGGGAAAATCATCCTAATGACATCCCCGCTCTTGGGCGGAGCGGGAGATAGTGTCAGACTCTTACTGACTAAAAACCCACTCCTGTTCCTTCGTTGCCTTCGTCCCAGGGCCCCGGGTTCCGCTTTCACACTACCCGTGGCCCCAGTAGGCTTCGACCCTGCTGGGCCCCTACGATTTGCTGACATCTCCTTGAGGCGCGCGTGGAACAATACGCGCCGTCGACGACTTGGGCTCGGTCCGGACGGTTACCGGACGGTCAGACGGCGAGCCACCCATTGCTCGCCATCTGCAAGCCCGCGCCTACGGTGGCCGGAAATCGGGATCGGAATCCCGGCGGCGGTTGGAGCGTAAGGACCGTTGCCTCACGCGATCGGCCGCCTCCTTAGCTAGCATTACTGCTTCGCAGAAGGAGGCGACCGCCTGCCACTCCTCCTCGCTCCGGAGCATGGCCTGAACCAAGGCCCGGCGCGAGAGATCACCGCCGCCGATTGCCCCCACGAGGTCACGGCGTTGCTCTGCCCAAGCGGGGCACACCTCCACCGTGTGCTCCACCGTGTCCTCCGGGTGGGCCACACAGTGGCGACACCCGGGCGTCGTTTCCGCACGAATCCGGTGCAGGAATCTCCCGAACTTACCGTGTCCGGTGAGGACCTGCGTCATGCGGAATGTGAGGACGCCGTGAGGTCTTTCCAACCACGCCTCAAAGAGGGGACTTACCGCCATGATTGTGGCGTGCCCATGGATAACGGGGTGAGTCCCTTGTCCACTGCGACCACATCTCGGTGCATACCCACATCGGTTTTAAGAAAATATTCTCTGAGGCTGCACACCTCGCGGTTGTGCAGAGTCTTTGCGTTCAAAAAGCCTCGACCTCCACACTTCCGCGAAATGTACAGTCTCATCACCGATGATCGTGGGTGATGCATCCGATTTGCGGTCAGCAATGTACGGACCCGCCTATCCAGAGCGTCTAGTTCGGTTTGAGTCCATTTGAGTATGCCAAAAGAGTACATTAAAACTGGCATGACCCAACCGTTGAAGGCGCGCACCTTATTTCCGCCTGACAGAAGGCTGTTTAATTATTGTTATTATTATAATGATTCAGTCATTAACTGATCTCTCTAGCTAAACGATACCATATTTTGATATTCGCGGCAATAATTCTCAAATTCCATAAAAACTAATTTTAAATTGAAATGTATTCTAGTTAATGTATTTAACATTGACTAGAATACATTACCCCATTATATTAACTCCTCAGAGTCTAAACGTTTTCCAATTAACCAAGATACAGAAATCCTGAGGGACTTTAAACAGGGCTTTCCGTTATTTATTCTCGTTTTACTCTTCCCCTGAGAAAGAGGAGCTCATATAACATGTGCATTAGCATAGCTTGAAACCACACGTGCATATTAAACTCCTGTGGTATGGAAACGCTTGGCTTAGAAGCAAAGATTATTGTAGTATATCTCTTCATCACTTGGTATTATGCATTTGAATAGAATAATCTAAAACACTGAAACCTAAATCATATAATAATATGAGTACATATTTACTAAGATTTTTTTTTTTTTTTTTCTCGGTTAGTTCATATAAGAATACACCCATTATTATTTGATTTAGATAATATGGGATCTACTGTTTGCCTATAATAATATAGTTATACACAACATTGCATATCTGATATATCGACTGTGATCTGGTAACTGGTTCTATTTTTTTTTAAAGATTTTACTTTTTAATACCATTTCATACTATTTCATACTCCGTAGCGTTGCAAAACGTCCTATCTCAAATACATTTAAATTTGGCGCCAGAATGGACTTCATTCAACTTGTATTAACTTCAACTTTTTTTTGTTGATTTTTATTTTTATAACTCATTTTTATATTGGAAAGATGTAGTATGCTACTTTTGTTTTCAATAAGATGTGTAATAAAAACATTTACAAAACACGTATTTTTATACAATATAACTATATGCTATGTATGAGTAGTTTGGCGTTATTACCGCCAAAGTATTTTCTTCATCCTATAAAGTTTTCAAAATTGAGATAGTACCGGTTGCCAGTTCACAGTCAATTTGCGAGCCTATTATTTCCGAACCCATTTTTTCTATTTTATGAAAATATTTTAATTCTTTTTTGTAATATAGTGAACAGTAATTTAACAATTCATGTAAAAAGGCGAGCTTAACTCAACAGTGAGTTTTCTCCCAGTAAATCTTTGAGTGATGAGATAAAGATCACATTCGTGGGTACGAAACAATGTTCACTAAAACACACACAGTGCGTAAAAAATCCTAATATTTAAAAAGTAATTATTATAATAGCTTTTGCCAGCGTCTTTATCCACGTTCATCTCCTGAGGGGGCGAATGTTAGAAACTCCTTTCGTATTTGTATACATCACACAAGAGAGTAAATTCCCACCTGGAAACTGCCACAAAGAATCAATGTCTGAAAACCCAAAACATCATGAAACACATAACACATGTCGTTTTGATTATAATTGCAAGTAAAACGGGCCGGCGATCGGTCTCTGCCACCGTTTCGCCGTTCCGGTCCTGACCCCATTACGGACACATATTAATTTTTCGCATCCGGCACCGGATACGGTCCTAATTGGGCTCTTTCACCTCCATTCAACATTGACGATGATTAGTAGAAACAGGATTATATCTGCATAGTATCAGTAAGGTTATATATGCATTCTAGTCAGCGGAATGCATATGTAGACTTATTTTTAGCATATTCTACAATCAATTTTTTTTTTTTTTATTGGGTGGGAAAATCATCTTATGACAAATCTCGCTTTTGGGTGGAGCGGGAGATAGTGTCAGACTTTTACTGACTAAAAACCCACTCCTGTTCCTTCTTTGTCTTCGTCCAAGGGCGCCGGGTTTCGTCCCAGGGCCCCGGGTATTATTCATTCATTCTACAATCTATATGTTTTTGATTGATTCCGTTTTTTTTACTGATGTTGGACAAAAATGGGTATGCAAGGTCGCATGAATGAACTTGTATTAAAAAAAAGCATAGAAATCTGCTATATTTTTTTTATTAAGTAAAACCTTCAAGTTTCAAAATTGGTTGTGATGACATCTATATCGCTATAAACGAAATACCCTTCATTGCTGTATTAGAGTTTCCCACGCGATTATAACAAAATACAACGTCCGAAATTACTATTGGGCAGTTGGTACAACACCCGTCTGGTTGCAGGATCATCCCTTTTCAAAGGAAGTTTATGGGACTTTACACTCTGTTTCGCATACCGAGTAAAGTGGGGGGTAACTTTGACCCTGAGGTATAACTTTGCCACAAGCTTATTAACCAATAGGAACATGAACTCTGTGTTTACTGTGATTCTATTGGCTAATGAGTTTGGGTCAAAGTTATACCTAAGGGCCAAAGTAACCCCACTTTGCGATACCCCTAAAAAGTATAAAGTAGGTAGGTACTGCCTTTATTTAAAGGCACTACCTAGGTACGTACTTTTACTTTTCTGCCATGAAAGAAATTAAGAACCACCGGCATTCGAATTTATTCAACCTAACTTCCTAACTATTACAATATAATATACTGTTCTCGAGCTCTCAATGGGAAGTACTGTTTTCAAGGGCTGCACAACTTTTAAAAATACAATTTTTTTCGCCTTTTAATATTAGTACAAATAAAAAAATACACATCATTGCTGGAATCGACCAACAACTTGAATGAAATACCTAAGTCGAAATAGAATTAACGTTGTCAATTTCAATGTCGACCAACAACCTTAATCGATTGTCAAAATAGACGTTAGGGTTGTACCTGACAGGTTCGCCTGCACAGTTATACCTGTCAGGTAAGCTTGTGTGGAAACCTGCACAGTTGTGCAACATGCACGGTCCGGTTTAGGTTTTCAACAACTCAACGGGCCTTGGTAAAGGCCATGGTCCGAAGCGAGGAGAAGTGGCAGGCGGTCGCTTTCTTTTGCGAAGGAGTAATGTTAGAAAAGGAGGAGGCCGCACGTGTACGCGCGAGGGTGCAGCCCTCACGCCCCAGCCGCATGCTTGCAGACGACGAGGAATGGGTAGGTCGCCGTCCGATCCAATAACCGTCCGGACCGAGCCCAAATCATCGACGGCGCGTACTGTCCCACGGGCGCCTCATGATGTCAGCAACTGTAGGGGCACAACAAGGTCGAAGCCAACCGGAGCCAAGTTTATGATTCTGAAAGGAAGACTCGGCCCTGGTATGAAAGGCAACGAAGAAATAGGAGTGGGTTTTTTAGTCAGTAAAAGTCTGACACACCTTCTCGCTCCGCCCAAGAGCGGGGGATTTCATTGGATGATTTTCCCACCGACAAAAAAAACCGTGTATAAGCTACCTTAAGAATAAACGCGGTCAAAAGTCAGTGTATCTTGCCAGTAAACTTTAAAAGTAAATATATGTTTTGAAATGTGACTAATACTCCTGCTAATCACCTCATGATTCTCTGTAGCCTTTTCCCAACTAACTTGGGGTCGGCTTTCAGTCTAACAGGATGTGGCTGAAAGCCTGTGATTTACATGGAGTGACTGCCTATCAGATCTCCACAACTCAGTTACTAGGCAACAGGATACTCCTTGAATAGACTGATTTTCAGACTTTCTGGCGTCTGACTACTTATAATAGCTATCTGAGATACGACTAACACTCTAATACAAATAAATAATTGAGTAGGCAACAGTACAATTATACCCACAGCTGTCTACAATACGCCGTCTACAATACGAGATTCAGTGAGATTTTACAATCTTTTTAAATTTAACGTCTCATTAAACGCAGCATGTTTTATATCACTGAGCAATAATCGAGAGGAAACTCCATTTGCATAGATTTCTCCAAGAAAAATCCAACCTTATTTATGTCTAGATCAGTGAATACAACTTTTCCATGATTTCTTCAGCTTGGGGAAGCAATCTATCTAGCACATCTCCTTTAGATTCTAAGAAATGAAGTTATATCCTGCGTTTCCATGAATCTTGTCTAATATATTTTCCATAGAGATTTTTTTATGGTGTTTAATTTTATTTTAACAAAATTTTTGACTCACCAAATATTACAGTTTGATGCCGTGAAAAGCTCATTAAAATATTCATAGTACTATTTTATGGTGTCATAATGACAATCATATCATCATTACCATATAATTATGATATTTTACGCTGACGCAGAGCCAAGACAGCGCTTATGCAGAAGAGCATATTCCGCAGAGCCACGCAATTTTATAATGATATTTCAAAATCAATTAAGGAGTTGAATTTGACCGGGTTTAAGAAGAAATTGAAAGAATCTTTAAGAAATGCTGCTATAATTAAAATGACACTTAGATATCTTAATTCAATTATATACACTAATATTATAGAAAGGACGTGTTTTTATTTTTGTTTGTAGGAAGTAATCTCTGGAACTATTGAACTAATTTTGAAAATTCTTACTACCAGGCTATATTTGATTGTAACTAATAATACTTTATAATTCAGGCCCAATGATGTGGGCAGGGTCTAATTATATAAAATTATTTATATGATTTTATTCTGACATCTCTAATTGTGAGACTTAATGTGTTTACACCTAAGACTATGTAATGAACAAACCTACCTTGTTCTGACAAATAAATAATTACGATATGTATAATTATATAAAGTTAAACTATACTTAAAATTGATTTGAATACCCAATTTCAGATAATTCATACTGTGTTGTCACTCGTAATTATATTGCTATAAAAAATGATGCTGTTTTATAAAACTAAATATTTTATATGACATTATATCTGATACAATTGACCAGCCCCGATTTCGTCTGGGTGCAAATTATATACATAAACCTTTCTCGTTTATTGCTCTGGCTATTAGTGAAAATCACGTCAAAATACGTTACGTGGTTAAGGAGGAATATGTGGATAAACAGACAGACGCGTAAAGTAATTTTGTTTTATACTCTGTAATAAGCAAAAGAAGATTTATTTGTTAATTAATTGACTCAATGTTTTAGATTAATTTATAGAGAGAGGCATGCCAAGAGGATCATTGGCAATGATGCACTAGTTGAGTCGAGGCTTCAAAGTCTTGAGCATCGGCGCCGAGTTGCTAGCCTGTCGGTTTTCTACCGGTTGCATTTCGGGGAGTGTGCGTCGGCATTGCATAACTTAATTCCGCCTAGCCCGTCCCATCATCGGACCACCAGGCGTACAGCAACACGCCACCGGTACATGGTGGACATTCCACCCTTTCCATCAGGTGAGATGGCGGTCAAGCGCGAACCTATCAAGCATAAAAAAAAATCATTTTGATTTCAATTGTATACTTACACCTACATAATGTTTTACACAATGTTTATTGTATTTAAATACATAAAAAACATAAAATAAAATAAACTGGTTTCTTTTACAAAAAAACATAGAAAATGTTTATTTGTCAGCGATGAACTCTGGAGGAATAGATAATCCCTGAAAACTACAAGGTTCCTGTAATATGGGCCATGAGAGCGAAACCATTGGAAATTGCTTGTAAAAATAGACATAAAATAAATCAGCCTTCTAATGTCCTACAGAAGGAACTCAGCCCACCTCTCTGGAAGACGGAATAGTCCGTTTGATGGATACGCAGACCCAGTGCGAGTTGGTGGATGTCACATGTCTTCATTTTTTTTTTTGTTCTAGTGTATGTTTCCTCACGATGCTTTCCTTCACTGTTTTAAGAGCAGTGGTGATCAATATAAATTGCACACTGTGTTTAAGCCTTCGACTTACTACTCGTAAATGGGGACCGTTACCACTGGGCAACCACTGTTCACCCAGTAAAAATGAAATAGAGTCACCAAGAATTAACTGCTCTTGTCCCGTGTTATTTGGGGTCGGCGCAACACGTTTTTTTCTTCCATTCTGCCCTGTCACTCGTCATGCTATCACTAACTTCCTTTTCTTTCATATCACTCTTCACACAATCCATCTATCTTTTCTTTGGCCTCCCTCTCCCTCTCTCCATCTATTCACATGTATGCTCATAACTCTTTTAGTAACATGCGTTTTATCCCTCCTCTTTACATAACCATACCAAGACAAACGATTCCCCTTCGACTTTTCAGTCACTGGCGCCACTTTCAAACTACCTCTAATATACTCATTTCTCACTTTATCTATTCTCGTCACACCACACATCCATCTCAACATTCTCATATTGATACGCTATAGGACATAATCAGCCTTCTAATGTTCCCGCTACTGAGATTCAGGCCTCCTCTCTAGGAGAGATAATGGGCCGTATTCCACCACGCGTGCCTAGTGCGGAATTTTCTTTATAAATTGTACCAAAAGAAAAAAAGTCCAAAAATAAAATAGCCCAGGAAAAATATCCACATTCTAGAGTAACAAAAGTAATTACCGACACAGAGAGTACTTAACTAGCTTGCGTTACGGACCAACGGAATGTAATTTGCAAATCAACAACCAATCACAGCTTACTGGATTACTAATCAGCCAATACTATTACGTGTAATGAAATTCTGAGCTGCTTTACTCGTAGTTCGGACCTTTTAATGTTTGGGGTTTTGGGTGTTTGGCAGGTTCGTTTTGTAGAGTTGTGTAGAAGTTTATCAGAATATCAATAGGACAGTTCAAGCGTAGCAGTAAGAAAACTATTCAAGGAATAATACACACTTAATAACACATCTGTTTATTTCTTCAAATAATCACACTAGTCCATATATATAAAAATGAATAGCTGTTCGTTAGTCTCGCTAAAACTCGAGAACGGCTAGACCGATTTGGCTAATTTTGGTCTTGAAATATTCGTGATAGTCCAGGGAAGGTTTAAACGGTGAGAAAAAAATTGGGAAAAAATCACGAAAACAAATATCCGAATACAACGCCATCTCTGATTAAAATGTCATTATAAAATGAATTATACTGTTCTGGTAACGCCATTAGATGGCGCTATCCTTACTATTATTAGGCGGCACGAAGTTTGCCGGGTTAGCTAGTTCATTAATTATTGGTGCAAAATGTAGACTGTTAAGTAAGTACACTTTATCATAGTCACCACAAGAGTTTAGGTCCGGGACAGTAGGCGTGAACTGGCGTACGACGAGCAACGGGTAGCTCACTGATCCGCCGTCCGGTTATCGTCCGACTCAAGCTCGAGTCGTCCAGGGGCGCCTCAAAAGGCCGAAGCCTACTGGGGCCATGGGTTGACTTCTGAAAGGGAAACCTGTGGTCCTAGAACGCAAAAGGCAACTGAAGGAACATAAGCGTAGTTTTAGTAAGTAAAAGTCTGACAAACCCTTTCGCTCCGCCCTAGAGTAGTTTTAGGTGATTTCCCAGCTTACAAAAGAGTTTAGGTCCGAACGTAACCAATGCTCAAGACAGACTGTAGTGCTATTCTCCCCCACCTTTATTTTAATAGCGCTATTTAAACGACTACCGGGCGAGCACTCGTAATAATTTGAATGTTGCCTCATAAAATAAACTTGAAAATTAAATCAGATACTAGGTTTTTAATCAAACTTTAGTTTCCTTTAATTAGTGAAATAAAAGTGTATCAAGTATTTTTTGGTATTTTATACAGTCTGTCTTTGACATTGACGCACAAACGAATACCATGAATTCAGTACATGATTTGGAGCCTCCAGTGATGGAATTTTTCGTCTGTTTTTTCCTATTTTTTTTTTTTAGTCTTTACGTTTTTTTACTTTAACCTGTATAAAATCGTTGTTCTAACATTTTTAGTGAAAAAAAATGACTGAATTAAATTAAATAAAAATTAAAAACTTTTAAAATTAAAAATGTCATCGGAGTTGATTAGAATAACGATTTTATCTACCCCGGTGACTTTTGAATTAATTATCTTTCATTTTAAAATTTTCTTTTTGTTTATTTACGTAAAAAATTATACAGTTTAAATTTTAAAAACATAAAACATGATAGTAGAATAATATGCTCACCCTTATAAACCCCAATTAGAAAGTTATGCTACAATTACAGAGTTATAATCATAGGTTATCATCTAGCCCTGTTTTACTTATTACTTAAATGCTCTTGGATAGTGTTTTTGTTATCATAATTGTAGACAAATAATATGGGAATCGACGCACCACATTGGTAGCGCTTCAGCCCCCCTAGCCAAGTTACAATCGTATCGTTTGCGCCGAACGTTTCGAGTAGGCCACGCCTCCTATACCTTTGTTCTGACCACGTGACTGAGCATTGACATGACGTCAGAACAAAGGAATCGAAAGCATATCCTACTCGAGGCGTTCGACGCGGACGATACGATTATAACTTGGCTAGGGGGCAGTATTGGTATCTACGCACACACACACAAACAAGCAACTGACGTAATCAAGATTTAACAATTTATCAAAATAGGTGTCTTTTTTATTTTGATTGAAAAAAAAACCTAAAAAAAAACCTTAAAAAATTATCTATTTAAAAAATAAGCTGAAATCGATTCAATAACCGATGCTGAACCTACACAACTACTTCCAGATCATGCGATTGTGCGTTTATGAAATTTTTTCTTAAATAAATAAACTCTTCTCTATGTTCAAAATCTGTAAAAAAATCCTCCATGAAAACATACTAAATAAAAAAAAAAAAACAAAAACCAGCTAGTCAATTAAGGCCCCGTATAAAATAGGATTCATAAAAAATATACACACGTAAAGCATATCAAACGAATACCTCGAACTCACTGACTGTAAAATACAGGGAGTATTTTGCAGTCTGTGAATAATTACAGATTAAATTGTTACAATTTGTAGGTAACATTTATAATTACGAGTAATAGAAACACAACGGTAACATAAAGACACGGTCGAACTGGAACCAGCTGTCTCGGGAGCTGTAAACGGTATATACTCGTAGTTCCACTGTTACTTTAAAGATGATTTGTTTTAACAGACTTTGTATTAAAGGATTGAGGAGAAACCAATTAATGAGGTTAATTCAAATTGGCGTGAGGAATGGACATTTTGTTTTTTTTTTAAGCTTAATAGAGTGTGGAAAACTAAGTGGAGCCTTGTAGGGAAATTACCTTAGTCATAGTCATAGTAATTTATTGGTAAGGGATTCTTATAAGTCATATGCAGAATGTAAATCCTCCAAACAAAAAAAAAAACCAAATGTAAATCCTAATCCAAATGTAATCCTTAAATCCTTAAGTTGGCTCATTTTACTTAAAGGAGACATTCCTTTATTTTGAAAAATAAACTTAACTGCATTCAAAGATTTTCTAAAACTCACTTGCCTCGCCTAGGACTCGGACCAACTAAAATAAAAAAACAAACACTCGCTAATTTACTATGTTAATCGATAGGATTATTATTCAGGTTAAAATTTTAGTAATAATGGAGTGTTTAACAGACATAATAATCATTATTGGTCCCGTCAAAACCCATTCCGTGTGCGTGAAACGATCAGGTTTTTTTTTTTAGGTGGGAAAATCATCTTATGACAAATCCCGACCTTGGGCGGAGTGGGAGATAGTCTCAGACTTTTACTGAGTAAAAACCCACTCCTGATCCTTCTTTGCCTTCGTCCCAGGGCCCCGGGTTTCACTTTCACACTACACGTGGCCCCAGTAGGCTTCGACCCTGCTTGGCCCCTACAGTTTGCTGACATCTCCTTTAAACCCGCATGTAGAACAGTAGGTATGCGCCGTCGACGACTTGGGCTCGGTCTGGACATTTACCGGACGGTTGGACGGCGAGCCACCCATTGCTCGCCGTCCGCAAGCCCGCGCCTACGGTGGCTGGAAATCGGGATCGGAATCCCGTTGGCAGTTGGGGCGTGAGGACCGTTGGCTCACGCAATCGGCCGCCTTCTTTGCTAGCATTACTGCTTCGCAGAAAGTGGCGACCACATGCCACTCCTCCTCGCTCCGGACCATGGCCTGTACCAAGGCCCGGCACGAGAGATCGCCGCCGCCGATCACCCCCACGAGGACACGGCGTTGCTCTGCCCAAGCGGGGCACATCTCCACCGTGTTCTCCGAGCCGTCCACACAGTGGAGACACCCCGGCGTCGCTTCCGCACGAATCCGGTGCAGAAACATCCCGAAGTGTCTATCTATAATATTATAGTTTTTTTGGTGCATATTTAGGAAGGACATCTGAATACAGCAAAATACATTGAAATATTGGACCTTTTAAAAAATCAATAAAACCTTCTACCGAAGAGGAACGAAATATCATTTTTCAACAAGATGGTACACCTGCTGTTGTGCAGCAGAATTTCCAGGGCTTACCTCAATGAAAATTTAAATGTCTGGATATGTACAAACGGGACGAATAGATGGCCTGTATGAAGTACAGACCTGACGCCCATGGACCTCTTTTTATGGAATCATGTAAAAAGCGTTATTTTTATTTATGAAACCTGTTATGAAAACGTGCAAGAGCTTTAGGTTGCGGTTGAAAATGTTAGGGGCATACACTACAACAGTTTGCTGAAGGCTACAAGAAATGAATTTCAACGGAAACTAAATTTGTGTATCCGGAACGAGGAAGCTTATTTCGAAAAAAATATCAGTTAACTTATTTAAGTGTAATAAATTGATAATAAAATAAAGTTAATGTTAGATTTTACGATCATTTTTATTTTTAAGACCAAATTAAATGTATGTTAGAGAAATTTTATTAATCGATTAGTATAATGAAATAACGAGTGTTTTTTTTTTTAATTTTACTTACTTCGAGTCCCGGGCGAGGCAATCGAGTTTTAGAAAATCTTTGAATGCAGTTTTGTTTTTTGTTTTTTAAATAAAGGAATATCTCCTTTATGTAAAATGAGCCAACTTAAGGATTTAAGGTAGTTTTCCCCCAGGGCCCGACTTATTTTTCCACTCTGTATACAGTAGTAACATAAACCAACTTAATGCAACATTGTTTATTCCACCAGTTAACTTTTGGGTTAAAAAGTCCAAACTAACTTAATTAGATTGTGATGAATGTTGGCGAATCTAAATAAGTATTTAATTAATAGGTAATTATTGTTCTCAAGTAATTAATATGTTATGTTTTTATTGAGAATAAAGTTTCTTAAAACATAAACTGGTAGTTGTACGCAATAAATCGTCATTTCAACCGAAAGACGTCCACTGTTGGACATGGGCCTCGCCCAATTGTCGCCATAACGACCGGTTTTGTAATTCTCGTATCCCTAAGTGGGGGAAGTGCCCTATGAATTTGATTCCCTTGAGTGTCGAAGTATACGTTTTTTGCAACATAAACGGCCGTAACTTTTTTTCGTCAACTCTAAAGTTTGATTTTTTCTTAGATTCATGGGACCGCAGACATGTGGTTTTAATTTCAACTCGCTACCTCTACACGTTCCCGAGAAAAAGGGTCTTGACAGACAGACAGACGGACGGACAACAAAGTGATACTATAAGGGTTCCGTTTTTTCCTTTTGAGGTACAGAACCCAAAAAAGACCCCACGGTCAGCATTCGCGCTCGCGACAACAAGACTAAAAAGGTAATAAACGATTTATAATATTAGTTGAATGTCAATAGAATTTATGTACCATGATAAGATGGGATGATTTATCGTAAATCATAAATAATACCTCTGGCCTCGCTACACCCACTATATGGTGTTAAAAGGTCGGTAAGGAACTATTTGAAGGTCAAGGTTAGCAACATTCTTCTTTTATCTTGTTACAAGTTACAACATACCTACTGCTTTCGTCATTAGAAATGTCGAAAGTGTTGATAATCAGAATATTAATTAACTTAACTAGAGCAGTGGTGGCCGAGTGGTAACGGCCCCGACTTACGAGTTGTAGGTTGCGGGTTCAAACCAGCCAGGCGCATTACTTTTTGCAATTTATTTCATCACCACTGCTCTCAAAACGGTGTAGGAAAACATCGTGAGGAAGCCGGCATATCCTAGAACCAAAAATTCGAAGACATGTTACATCCACCAACCCGCAACGGGCCCGCGTGGTGGATTACGGCCCATACCCTCTCCTAGAGAGGAGGCCTGAGTCCCAATAGTAGGAACATTATAAGGCCGACTATGCTAAGCCATGCTAACTTACCGTTGCTATAAAATCACTAAACCCGTAAATATTTAACAAAATAACCTTTTTCTTGGTGATGGGAAATCATACAATAACTCTTTCCACTTCGGGTATAGCAAGAGGAAGTGTCAGACTATTAGTGACTAAAGGAACACAAGTGAAAGAATTGCCGTGACTCTTCCGAACAATCCCGAAGGCCAAAAGTGTGGTTCTAATCTCTATAATATTATCTGACTAGTTCTTTCCCAGACATCTTCGAGGAAGGTTCCAATCTAACAGCATGTAGCTAAATACCATTAGGTATGTATGTTACGTGGGATGATTATCTATATCTTTAATAATCTATATACACAGAGCTCCCTGGTATGACTGGTTTTCAAACTTCGTATTGACACACAGGTAGACTGTAGCTCTGTAGCGACATCTATGGCGTTACATAAGAACTAATTCTGTATCGCGAAATCAAACTTTTCTGCGCGATTGGAGCATATTAATAAATGAATAAAATTCATTTATTTCATGTAAAAACCCATGTTAGAGAACATCCAAAAAAATACAATAAAAATCCAACAAATTAAATCGCGCCTTCCTCCTTTGCTATCATTACTGCTTCGCAGAAGGAGGCGGCCGCATGCGTGAAGCAATGGCTCTCGCACCCTAGCCGGGATTCCGATCCCGATTTCCGGCCACCGTAGGCGCGGGCTTACGGACGGCGAACAAAGCGTGGCTTGCCGTCCGACCATCCGGTAACCGTGCGGACCGAACCCGAGCCGTCGATGGCGCGTATTGTTCCATGCGCACCTCAAAGCGATGTCAGCAACCGGCGGTGGCCCAGCAGGGTCGAAGCCTACTGGGGCCATGGGTGATGCGAAAGAGATCCCCGGGGCCCAGGAACAATGGCAAAGAAGGAACAGGAGTGGGTTTTTAGTAGCAGGGGATGAAATTAGATGTTTTTCCCACCCAAAAAAAAGCCCATTTGTGGCTACTTCATTCTATATATTTATAATTAACTAGGTAAACCACATCAAGTAAGATATATCACCTCCATAATTATATTACTTCACCATTTAATTCCCTCCAATATTAGCAGCGATCTTCAAACACTAGCGACCTCACGTTTGATAGCCGTTTTATCGTACCCAAGGACGCTTTTTACTAGCACTTCGTAGCTTCTTGAAGCGGTGCAGCTAAATGCTGTGCCATAATTGGCCATCGAAATGATAGCCCAGAAAATGTCGGGCTATAAAAGAAGACGTTTCCAGTCATTTTTATTATCACACAAACATTTTAGGCCTTAAAGAACGTTATAATTTATAGAGACGAAATATAAAACGAGCAGAGGTGGCCCAGCGGTAACGGCCCCGACTTACGAGTTGTAGGTCGCGGGTTCATACCCAGCTAGGCGCATCAATTTGTGTAATTTATTTCATCTCCAGTGCCCTCAAAATGGTGAAGGAATACATCGTGGGGAAACCGGCATGTCCTAGAACCAAAAATTCGAATAGATGTGTGACATCCACAAACCCGCACTGGGCCCGCGTGTCTCCTAGAAATGAGGCTTGAGTCCCAGCAGTGGGAACATTATAAGGCTGATTATGCTTTTTATGTTTAAATGTAAAATGAGTAATGGACGATTCTGAACAAATTTTAACAGTTACTTGCTGACCCAGCAAACATTGTTTTGACATACGAGTATCAATTATTTCGAGCCACCCTCATCACCCTGGGGTATAAAAAATAGCCTACGATCTATTCTCAAACCTACAACAAATACAAAAAAAAAAACATAAAAACAGCGGGTAAGTGCAAGTCTTACCTATAAAAACAGTAATTCCCGAATTGAGTTACGAAGATTTTTGCGAATCGTAAAAAAAGTTTGTTTTGTGACGTAACGACTTGACAGTTTTCAATTTTTTTTCCTATACTTGTGTTATGAGACCTTGCTTCATGTAACAAATTTCAGGATTCTAAATAAACGGGAAGTACCCTATGAATTTTGTTTCCCTTGAGTGTGTCGAAATACACGTTTTTTTGTAACAAAAAGGGCCGTATCTTTTTTTTCGTCTACTTAGAAGTTTGATTTTTTCACAGCTTCAAGGGACTAAAGACCTGAGTATTTGGTTTTCATATCAACTCGATACCTCTACGCATTCCCGAGATAAAGGGTCTTGACAGGCAGACACACAGTCGGACAACAAAGTTATCCTATAAGGGTTCCGTTTTTTCCTTTTGAGGTACAGAACCCTAAAGTTAATCGAGCCTTTTCCGAAAAGTTTGATAACAAACACTAAGACACGAGATTTTTTCAAAATATTAGAAAAAGTAACTTCAAGCCCATATTCTAAAATTACTTATTTATTATATACTTCATTGTACGGCTCATACTAATCCAAGACAAACATCTATAACAATAAGTGCACAATAGGCGGTCTGATCACGCTGGGTAATCTCGTACAGACAACCTTTGGATGGACTGAACGAATTGAGATAAATACGGTTGTTAGATCAACCCTAAATTTATCTCCTTTTGTTCAGTTGAAGGTACACTGGTACAAAAACCTAAAAAATGCATAATACATTTTTAATAGAATATCAAAACATAGTAGATTAGTTTTATTGGTGTATTGTATTAAGTTGTCATTTAACTGGCCTGTTGGTCTAGTGGTTAGTGACCCTGACTGCTAAGCCACAGGTCATGGGTATGATTCCCACCCAGAACAAATGTTTATGAGATGAGCACGATCATTTGTTCTGTGTCTGGGTGTAATTTATCTATAATATGTGTGTATTTAGAAATATAAAAGTATGTTTATCAGTTGTCTATTACTCATAAAACAAGCTCTGCTTAGCTTGGGACTAGACGGCGTTGTGTGAAAGTTGTAGAATATTATTATTTATAATTATATTATTACGTAGTTGGTGTTCGAGACGCGTAATTTGTTAACCCACTGGTTAAATTGTTATAATGACAAAGAAATCAAGAATAAATGATAATACCGACTACAATCGTTAACTGGAATAATTTTGCTTTTCGATACAAAACAGAATGTTATTTTCCAAGAATGAAATACAACAGCACAGGCAGAGGAATGTAAAACTAAAGGTGATAAAACTTCGAGAAAAACAAAGTTACAACAACATTACAGTTTTTAATTAAACTCTGTCTTTGTTTCTACCTAAAAAGCTGAGGTAAACGTCAAAGTAGTGAAAAAGTAGTGTAAATTTTGTAATGTACCAATAAAATAAGTAACAATTTCCTTTAAATGTTGCCTTTTTGAGCCAAAAGTCAGTTGGTGAGCCCTTGAAGTAAAGTTTTAGGAATCCTCGAAGGACGTGGTTGCTTATTTTTAAAAAATTTAAATTTACTATAAAGGCACTGGCATTCAATTTTTTTCAAGCTACATGTCAGACATGCCGCTTATTAAATCCTCCTCAAGTTGTATGTTGTGTTTTCTATTTTATTTTGTTTTGTTTTGTACTTAATTATGTGTGCCTAAGTTGTACTAGATACTAACATAGTTTATGAGTTGTTTTGGTAATACTAACACCCTATGAACCTTCGATGCCTGAGAATAAAAGATTTTTATTTTTTATTATTTATTTATTTTAATAAAATTTCATGGCGGCTTATCGAGGAAACTCCCCGATCAATCGATAAGTAGGTACGTCGACGCCTGTGTGTATATGTTATGTTTTTGATACACATATACATATAGACACATCATCATCAGTATAAATAGTTAGTTAATATTGGAATTTCTTATTTACTTCTAATAAAATATTGTTAGTCATAATTCTCTGTCAAACCTATTCAAAGTTCTGTAAAAAATAGTTTTTATAAGCAAACCTACTTGTTTAACCTATCACTACTAAACTTATACTATAATTTTTTATGTATATTTTTCATCATCATCATCATTTTAGCCGAAAGACGTCCACTGTTGAACATAGGCCTCCCCAAAATGTCGCCACAATGAATGGTCTTGTGCGTCAATGATCGGTCCATCTTGTAGGAGGCCATCCAATACTACGTCTTTCAGTACGTAGATGCCATTCCAGAACCTTTCGGCCCCAACGGCCATTCGTTCTGCGAACAATTTTCGAACCAAATTCAACGATGTTTATTTAATTTATTTATTACTTTTTAGTTTTTTCCAGACATGTTTCATCCTTTTAATTGATCATCATCATCATCATCATTTCAGCCGAAAGACGTCCACTGCTGGACATAGGCCTCCCCCAAGTGCCGCCACAATGAACGGTCCTGTGCTTCTCGCATCCATCGTACTCCCGCAACCGTTACCATGTCATCGGTCCACCTTGTAGGAGGCCTTCCAACGCTACGTCTTCCAGTACGTGGTCGCCATTCCAGAACCTTTCGGCCCCAACGGCCATCCGTTCTGCGAGCAATGTGCCCTGCCCATTTTAATTGATATCCATATTATAAGAGTACATAAAAAATAAGTAGTCGACCATCTTTAAGAGTCCGCCATTTTGAATTAAGGATGATCTCATTCTAAATCTAATATGGCGAACTTACATAACTAAAAATACATGTCATCCAAATAGAACATGTCTGAAAATTTTGAGCTGAGTCGGTAAGGAATAACCTTTTCAATATTAATTAATTTGCAATGTTTTTCCCTTCCCATAACAAGTTACATAAAAGCTTGAAAAAAAGTGTTTACAAACCCAGCCAGCCGCATAACTCTGTGTTGTTTATTTCATCACCACTGCTCTCAAAACTGTGAAGGAAAACATCTTGAGGAAACCGGCATTGGCATTGGAGGAGGCCTGAGTCCCAGCAGTGGCAACAATAAAAGTTTGATTATGCTGCGCGTATGCTATGTTGTAAAAAAGATAGCTAAATAGAGAAAGATAGCACCTGAGTCGCGTGCAATATTCGGCTGTCTTTGGATATTTTTGTTATCTTATTTATTTAATCTTCATGCAATAAAAGGTACATAGGCGGACTTAATGCCTTAGGCATTCTCTACCAGTCAACCTAGGGTAGTGGAGAGACAATATGGCCGGTGCTTAAAAAAAGAAAATATTACTTAGACAACAAGTATTACAAAATTATATATAAAGCTAACACTAAACATACTCGTACATTCATGTTTAATAAAGTATATACCTATACATACATACATATAATTATATATATACACAGTAAAGGGATTTTGAGATGATTCTGCTATATGTGTAGAAATTAATTCCACAACTTTCGCTGAAATGCATACTCGTGGCCGTCCTGATATCAAGAGGTAGCGAATTCCACAGAAGGATAGACTGTATATATATATAGAAAGAGGAATGAACAAAATCAGAAGCATGAGAAGGACAAAGCAGTAAAAGATTGTTAGAAGAACGCAAATTCTTAGAGTGAGAAGAACATGTTCAAATTGAAAGTAAGATATAAGATAAGACGGAGGTGTAGGAGAATTGAGCAAAGAGAAAAGGATTTTCAAAGCTCGCAAACTTCTTCTCTGGTGAATAGGCAACCATTTGAGCTACGATCTGAAGCTTGATACATGGCCATATTTCCTCAAGTTAAATATGAACCTGATGCAGTTGTTGAGGAGCCTATCAAGCTTATCCAGCAAGACTGCGTTCAGTTCATAGTAGCACACATCTCCATAGTCGATAATAGGGAAAATTTAAGTCTGCACAAGCATTGTCTTCATCTTTGCGGGCAAAAAGTCCCTCAGATGAATACAGATAGTATTAATATCATTTAGTTTACCCAGTATAAAAGCACTGTCCCAAGGTAAAATTTCTACGAGTTTTGAAAGCTTTAACCTTAATTCAAACCTCAAAGGCCTACCCTTCAAAAACACTTTTTTGAAGGGCTTTTTTATCATAATTCTTTTTTACAAGTGTGTACTTCACAATTTTCATTAGCATTAAACGTTATCTTTTCATAACGGCGTATCATTTTCGTAAATGTATCCAGATTTTAATTATTTCGCCATAAAACGGTACAAAATGGAATTTTTCAGAATCACTTAGCCAACGACATTGCCCGGAGCGATAATACAGTAAATATCGGGTTATTTGGCTGTTCTTGGAAATACGCTTCAGAAAGCATTAGGTATATAATGAATGACAAGACATTTTCTACTCAATTGAAATATCATCGAATGTGTTGTATTCGTATTGTGTTCTTTATTTCTGTGATAGAGAAATCTGAAAAATTCTAGGAGATTAATTTTAAGGTTTCGATTGCATATGGCATAAACCCCGTATTTTGGTATATCTTTAGGTAACAGAAGGAACAAGCACCCAATACTATTATGTCTTGCTAGGCTCCTTCCCCTATTTCCCATAGATTTTTGTTGGGGTATAGTCGGCCTTATAATGTTTCCACTATTGGGACTCAGGCCTCCTCTCTAGGAGAAGGAATGAGCCGTAACCCACACGGGCCCAGTGCGGGTTGGTGGATGTCACATGTCTTCGAATTTTTGGTTCTAAGACATGCCCGTTTTCTCACGATGTTTTCCTTCACCGTTTTGAGAGCAGTGGTGATGAAATAAATTACACAAAGTAATGCGCCTGGCTGGGTTTAAACCCGCGACCTACAACTTGCAAGTCGGGGCCGTTACCACTCGGCCACCACTGCTCCAAACAAACTGCTGCAAACCTTATAATGTATTGAATTAAAACTTTTATAGATAACACAGGTTTTGCCCAAAATAAAGTAAGATTCTCCATATACATTTTTGCACCCTCGTTTCATCTCCTTTGGGAAGGATTTTTGGCAAATCCATTCTTAGTGCAAGCTAGCGTCGGATTTACAATCTGTGGGTCAAATTTTAGTAAAATCCGTTCAGTGATTGAAACTGTGCGTTGAATTTATCAACGTCAGTCAGTAAAGATTGACTTTTATGCATGTGGAAGACCAGCTTTTACCAGCGGCTCAATTAAATCGGTTTTTCCATAAAAACTATGGACTCCCTTTTCTGCTTTTTAACTAGTGTTTTTTTTTTAATCCTTTCTTATACTTAGTAAACATCATAAAAGAAACCTTTGTGCAAAATTTCAAAGTCTAAGTCTAAAATTTGAAAAATGGCTATATTGAAAGATGGAGAAAAAATATGGAGCAATCAATAGACACATTAACACAATATTAATGAGTTACTATAAACTAAATACTTATCAAACTTAGGTTTACAAAACAGACCATTTATATTTAATGGCATTTACGTTCAAGTTGCTCAGCACAATAAAGCAGCCATGTTAGAAAAATTAAAATCATTTTACAATAAAGACAATTCAGATTATTCTACTGGACATGTCGATCCATTTGAGTTTCATCAGACTTTCTACCAGGCTCTAGTTGCTTTTAAAGTAGCAGACATCACTAACAAGAACCCACAATCGTAAGTTGACAATTTCTTTATATACGACTTGTAGACACGTCAGTTGTTAAAGAAAATGAATAAACCAAGAATATTTGGAGCCTATTTTCTGTTTTTGTTCAGAGACCATGCAGGGCCACTTCTTCTTTTATATGTCGGAACTTTAGACATAATCCAGAAATGACTGTCATCAAAATTTGTCGTTGTTTGGTCGATGATGTACTGCAGATATAAATTCTTGCGTATTGATATCCATGACGATTGACGACGCATCGGCGGGTAAATCAAAATGGTTTAGAACCACAAGCGTAGTCACCTAACAGACGCTATATCATTGTGAACGATACGGGTGGACTGAGCCAGTTGAAACTCCCGCGCCACCCGCGCCACCCGCGCCCGCACCTGCCTCATGAAGACGCGCGGCTCGCGGGTGCACTGTGAACGCAAATGGCGTCTGCATACATTTTGAATTACACGCGCCCGCGCTAGCGCCCGCGCTAGCACCCGCGCCCGCCTACACTCTGAAAGAGAACTAAGAGTGACATGTAAATTTTTTTTTAAATCGAAATCTCAATAGGAGCCCACGCACTTTCTAGTTATATGAGTAACGCATGTATCGTTTCTTTGTTCTTCTTTTTCTCATGTCTACATGCAAAAGTGTGTAGTTATAATAATATCTTTAATATTGCATTTTAAAACAATTATACTACCCACTATGTTTTCCACAGATTATAATTTTAAGTATTTAAAACAAGCTAGTACAATACCTACAAAAGACGTCACTGTCCCGGAACGCCGAATCTAATCTCTGGATTTTAATATGTTTATAAATTTTTAAAAAAGTATCTAAATATATTTGCGTACATCGTTAAACCTTACTTTATTAATAGCATAGTAATATGCTGTCCCTTTAGGGTTACTTAGATTTGCTTCTTAAATGATTTTTTTCGAATAAAAAGAATTAAACATTTTTTTTCTACTATCATGAAAAGTGATGTTGAATTTCAGGTACTACAATCAAAATACGATACTTTTTATAATTGCGCTTTTGGCAACTATATTATCCTCCATTTCCTTCTATCATGGCCTGGAAACTGCAGACTTACCTCTTATCACTGAAGCTGGAACTTACACTATTGTACTGAGCTATAAGTTACTGATACTGTATTGTACAAAAAAGAATTTACCCCAGTATCACAACTTGTTGAGAGTCCTGAAAGGAGATTTCCAATATATTTGTACGGTGGGAGAGAAATACCGGTATGTTTTGAATATACTTTCATTATTGTTGCATTTACACATATTCGCATATCATGTATAATATGGTTATAGCTCATATTTGATGCTTCACATTTCAGAGTACCGTACTTTGAAAATCAACTAAAAACTTGGAAAATCTGTATAGTCATCACGGTATTTACTACGAGTATCGCAATAATGATGAACATATTTGCCTATCTTTCGCTGTTCTACTTTCTGGCCACTCATCAAGCTGATACAGAAGGGAGTAGACCTCTTTTATTTCCATATTGGTTACCTAATATTGATTTTAGCAAGTCACCTATTTATGAGGTGGCTTTCATGTTTGCTAATATTACCGTCCTGCTATACGCCTATAATTACATATGTGAGTTGTGTTTTACTTATTTCTCTACCATTATTATCATTTCCCTGCAATTGTCTTATAAAAGCAACTTGTGGTCGTCATAACTCGTTTTGATCTTCCATTATGTCCTGTAAACTGTCACGCTCGCACTGACTCTCTTTTCTTTCACATAATGACTCACAAAATGTATGCATGTTTAACTTACTATAAACAAAATTATTAACTTCCTCATATTTATAATTACCATGTCAACTGTTATATTTCAGTTATGCTTCAAACGCAAGTAGTATGGGTCAGGCAAATAATGTCGAAAGTAGATATTGTAATATGGAGTCTCAATGATCTTCTGGTAGACATATATCCAACCATAATTAAGGAAGAAAGTGAATATTTTTCCAAACTGATTGAGAATCGAATGAGAGATATAATTATTCACCATCAATCTATGTACAGGTAGGTAAAAGCCGCACGAGTAACCTCAGTCAGAGGTTAAGTAACGTGGATGGGTAACCATCCTAACATACCGAGACTCTTCTGAGCATTGGAAACTATTTAAAGGTGTAGGTCAGAACTGTCATTTGTAAATCTTTGACAGTCGTTACGGATATTCAGAAGGCAGAAAATTTGACAAGTCTGCCAAGAGGTTTTGTGTTATCCAGTTACTGGGTTGTGCAGGTCTTATAAGCAGTCGCTCCATGTATAACTAGACTCAATACAGATTCTAGAGAGGAGCCACAGCGTCCTCACTTTTGCATGACGCAGGTTCTCACCGGACATGGTAAGTTTGAGAGGTTCGAACACCGGATTCAGGTGGAAGAAAAGCTTGGATGTTACTATTGTGGGGACCTCTCGAAGAACATGATGGACCTTAAAGAGCACAGCCATGTCCTTATGGAGGCGATAGGTGGCGGTGACCTATCGTGCTCTCAGCTCTTGTTCAGGCGGAGGCGACGCATGACGTATGGAGGCGACCACAACTCTCTTACTCCGGACCATGGTCCATGGTGCGGTCGCCTCCATATTTACAACTATAACATACACTCATACAGCCCATCATTGACTACGCTGACGCCTGTTATTTGGATGCCACCGAGGAGCTTTTAAATAAACTTGAGCGTTTGCAAAATATTTGTATTCGTTTTGTTTTCAATCTTAAAAAGTATGATCATATCTCAGGCTTTCGCAAGATACTCAAGTGGCTCCGAGAGTTCCTGCGAAGTCGAATGACTTCGCAGGAACTCTCGGATATTATGTCTGCTATTTAAAATCCTTCACATCCCTAAAACGCCCTTCTATTTGCGGGAACGCTTTTCCTACTCACGTCCTTCTGATGCACCTTGCAGATCGCATCTAAAAAATCTCTTAAAATCCCCTCCCCACTCTACCGATTTCTATTCCTACTCCTTCACTGCGCACGCAGTACGGTTGTGGAATTCACTTCAGCCTGACATTAGGGGCTGCCAAACTATTGCAGTTTTTAAAAGAAGCGTGTAAGAACACTATCTTTCTATTTCGTCATAGTTGCATATTAGTATATATTATTTTATTATATAATTTAGTATGTATTTTTGTGATATTTATTTTAATATGTGTATATATATAATTATAATAGTATATCTTTTTTTTATTTATTTTTTTGGATGTTATATTATTTCATTGTTTACTGTGTATGTTGTGTGTACCAATTTTCCTTTGCTTCTACACACAGTCTCTACATCTCTATTTTCTCCAAATTTCCTTTCGCAAGGATGCTGGAAGAGTTTTTTAGAAATTAGCATCACCTTTGTACTATTCTTCTGTTTCCTTCTTCTTTTCTTTATTATTGTGTGTACATAAATTGTTAAATAAATAAATAAACAATGTTACTTTTTTAAATAGTACCGAATTAACATAATTCGTTAAAATAAAGTAGATTTATATTTATTACCTACTATTAGACAGTTTAGAATATGTATAGTTACACACATACAAGTAACACGGTATCGAATGTCAAAACAAAGTCTGCTAATATATTTTTCAAATAAAACTTTAGGTATAAGTTTCAGTATGCTATTTCCTTTATTCTTTATACACAGATTCAGTACTAATTTTCATTTTGTCTTATTTTTTCAGTTTATTGGAGGATTATGCGATAGTCTATAAGAAATTATTGACATTTGAGCAAGTAATTTGTGGTCCTGTGGTTTGTTTGACTGCTTACTGTACTGCAGAGGTATTTATTTGTTCCACCATGAATTCATATTTCTTTTCCTTTAAATTTTTTAAAGACAGTAAAATTTTCAGAAAATCGACAGAGGCGAGTTCCAAGCTATACTTGTATTACTTTGTATTGCTACCATCGTGCTATATTTTATACCAAGTATGTTGTGTACCTATCTTTCCATTAAGGTACGGATTAACTACTGGTCTATATTAATGAAATATGGAAGAATAAAACTCAAGATATAAGATTTTATAACTGCCTTTTATTTACATTATCAGGTCAAATCAGTATGTGACGCATGTTGGGGCATACCTTTCTGGAATGCGAGCCCCGTGATACGTCCTTACATGATCCTCATGATGCAACGCGCGCTGCGACCGTTACCACTTCACACTCCCGGTTTTAAAGACATTTCTGCTGAAACCTTTTCTCAAGTGAGTTTATGAATATTTCGTAACTTTACCCGAAACAAGTTTTCAATAAAAATATTTTTTTATTGCAAACTTTTGTAGCGTGGTATGTGCCTATACAATTAATACCATTAAGACAATTCCAAAAAGCTCAAACACTATAGGGTTATCTGAGTTCCTATGACCACCTTCAGGTTCCATCATCAGATCAGCTCTACGTCAAAATAATTTAGCAATGTCATCTGATTTACATATGCATGCCAAATTTGAGCTCAATCGAGAAATGCAAGATTTAATTATAGACAAGCTAACTTCGCGACACGTGAAACCAAATAAAAGCTTTTAATAAACTAGGATATGAGCAAGAGAACGATGAAGTTCACTAATGTTTCAGCAAAACTCCATTCACAAATTTTCAGTTAACAACCAACGTCTCGTATACTATTTATTTCACAAACGATTCGTTTTGCAAATGTTTCATTTTAGAAACTCTTGCTTTAAAAACTCTTTTTTGGCAAATGTTTTTCTTGATTAATGGTTCGGATGATATTTAATCATTTATACATTTTTCATTTAATATTTTTATTCTTTTAGAAAAAATACATTTAGACTAAATCATTTTATAGTAAATTTTAAATATAAACGATCATGACGGTATTGTGCATGTACCTAGGGGTTTTGTTACTAATTTAACCTTCAAATAAAAGAAGGCTAAATTTGTATGAAAAATTCTGCAACTGTATCAATTGACCTATTATCAATTCGATTATATTCGTTGCTCAGAAGTTTCGTTTGGTCGAAAAACTTTTCGCTGATGGTACACTTAGCCGAAGGCATGCAGCATGCAAGCAGGTACGCAGTACGCAAGCAGGCATGCAACATGCAGCGAGCATTGTTTTTGTCACGGCTCCGGCGCTGTGGAATTTAAGCGGCACCACGTGAGCTTATCGTCGCAGATGGTTTTAACACTCATCAGTATGCGCCTACGCGGGCTTGAATTACACTCTAGGGGTAGGGTAGACAAGACTGTGTAAAGTCGGTTTTGCAGCGATTCGTTTCTGTCACTAAATTTTGTAGCACAATATATTGACTTTTAATGACACTTTAAAAAAAAGTCAATATGTTAATTTTTTCTCCCCTATGTTGCCAAAGCCACAAGAAGTAAGAGCCCTGCTTCGCTTCGCGGCGCTCCTACTTCTGGGTTTAAAAAAAAGTCGAGCGGGGGTGTCCCAAGTCCCGAGCTCGCTTCACTCGCTCTTGCATCTTAAGTTCTCTGTGCCTTTTTACTAGGTGTATGAGTGTCGGGAATAATAACGGCAGCGTTGATAAACATTGAATGACATGAGACAAAAAAAAAATACTCGGTTCCGGATAGCCTACCAAAAATATGCAAAACTTGATATATTCCAAACGTTGTTTTATGGGAATAAAAAATGAATCAAAGTCAAAGTCAAAAGTTTTTTATTTCACATAGCCTACATGGGCACTTATAAAATGTCAGAAGGTAGTGCACGGTTCCAAATTGTTCGTTTCCTATGGAGAAGAACTGCCAAGAAACTCCATGGTTACTCTTTCAAAAAAAATTGTTATTACAATATTAAATTGTTTGTCAAATGACACGTTTTTAAACAAAAGTTTATCCGGTGATTTGTTTGTAAAGTAAATTATTTGGAAAACTTGTTGTTGTATAATTATGAAATAACGAAACATGTTTTTACCAATCGTTGGTTGTCAAGTGAAAACTTGTAAATCAATTTTTGATGAACAGGATACCGAACGATGGTCAGGATCGTGATCTCAGAAATGCGAGTTGTTATCCGGCTCGCATTTCTTAACCAACAGCTGTGTCAACCAAAATGTTTAAAAACCATAATTTTTATTTTTTTTTATTTTTTCAGAAAATGTCATCTGCATATTCGCTCTTCAACATGCTGCGAGCTTAACCTTTGAAAATCTTAAGACATCATTCTATTGCCTTTTTGCGTCTAAGTGGCCTCTGCGAGTTAGTACGCACTTCCAAAGGTCCAGGACCTCAGGGTCCTGAGATAAATAAATGTATTAAATTTTACTATGGCGTTCTTTTTTATCGTTATATCCGATCCTTCTTATTTTTGTCCTTAAAAATAGCCTTTCTTAAAGCGAACTAAACAAATACATTAGTGTCACGTACTTATCATCAGTTTTTTGCTAGCTAGTTGCTACGTTAACACCTTTTTCCACGAAACTGATAAAACTTGTCATAGTTCGTAAGGCACAAAAAAAAATTGTTATTATCGTCATTCATTGCCATTTTATCTAACATAATACAAGAGCTCACCATTTTCGGTGATTCAATTTATAACCTTTTAATGCCACGTAAGATGGCACCCAACGTGGGACCAAACAAAACATCTGCTGATGTTACCTGCGGATGATCATTAGGTAATTTAGCAAGCCAAATAATTTAACGGATTTTCAAAATAGTCTAAGTAGTATGTCTTGTTATTATAAAAGTACAGTTTTATGAAGATACTGATCGATCAAACTTAAGATTTCTTTACATGTTCCAATTTACTATAAGTACTGGAACTGACCATTTTCGGTGAATCAATATTTGTAAATCTTAATATTTAGTAGTGCCACGTAAGATGGCGCCCAACGTGGGACCAAACAAAACATACTGATATTACCTGCGACTGAACATTGGTAATTTAGCAAGCCAAATAAAGTTAACGGGCTTTCCAAATATTTTAGTATGCCTTGCTATAAAAGTATGGTTTAACAAAGAAACTGAACTAACTTAAGATTATTTCACATGATACACAAAACACGATGCAGAGTAATGAGGAAAATGTCGTGAGGGAAGTTTTAAATATGAGTGTGGATAACTGTCTGTAAGATAATGCGTTTAGAAAGGGGGTGACTACTGAGATTGTAATTAATAGAGAATTATCCAACTTATCACAAGTACTAGAACTACCACTTTCGGTGAATCAATTCGTAAACCTTAACAATAGTAGTGCCACATAAGGTGGCGCCCAACGTGGGACCAAACAAAACAAACTGATAACCTACAAATGATCATTAGTAGTTTAGCAAGCTAAATAAAGTTAAATTATTTTCAAAATAGTCTAGTATGCCTTGCTCTGCTCAAGCGGGGCACACCTCTACCGTATGCTATACCGTGTCCTCCGAGCGGTCCAAACAATGGTGACACCCGGGCATTTCTTCCGTCAAGTGGAGAAGTTAATTTAGTTATTAAGTTTACGTACGTGGCAAAATATCACAACACTCTCTGGTATGACTGTTTTTTATATTTTCGTGTAATCATCCGGAATGATTACTTATTAGGCTCTAATCTCTCAGCACCATAATTAACTTTCATAGCCATAATACAGAAGAGGCCCTCTGTTTATGCAATACAGGATTACATATCATGTATCGGATGATATCTATACTTATAATAAATCTGTAGAAGTGAAAGTTCTGTACATTGAAATTATCAAAAAAATAAATGGTAGGGGGTGTTACTAGACCGACACCGAACCCAAAAATGTGATTTAAAAATGTTTTGTCTGTCTGTCTGTCTGTTTGTTCAGGCATCACGCAAAAACTACCGGTTCGATTACGATGAAACTTGGTATAATTATTCTTTAATATCCTTGATACCACACTGGGTACTTTTTATTCCGGAAAAGTATATACAATAAAAAACAAACTTAATTTTGCGGTTAAATCCCTAGACCCGATTACTGTACCCACCACAAATAATAAGTTTGTCGTAGGTTACGTCACTTGCAATGGAGTTCACTAAGGCGCGCACGGCTAAGATACTATAATATTTTATCTTAAGATACAATATCACTCGCTATACAATTCAATGGACTATCACACACGACGAAGATAATAAATAATATTTCATATTTTCGTATCTCAAAAAAGCTAATAAAACCATTTTCGACTTCTACGCGGACGAAGTCGCGGGCAAAAGCTAGTTATTTAATAATTTTTCATTTAATGTCTTTTTAATATTATCGAATCGTTTCTGACCGTAGGCAGTCACAGTTTTAACCAAACATAACCTAATATTTTTTTTCTATATTCCATTCGAAACAAGATTAAATATTTGAACAAACCATTTTTACTGTTCGTTCAACCGATTTCGACTTCTGTTCCGTTGGCATAAGGATGTCATTAAAAGCAAAAACTTGGTTACAATACCAAATATTTACTGCAGCCGCCATTTATCGTGCCACCAAACGCAATGAATGTCAAAATCTGTTGAATGTACAGTAATGTAGCTGCACCGCATCAACATGACTATGTTTTATGGCTATCATTTCGATGATTGTTGATTTCGATGAAGTTAACTTCTGAAAGGGAAACCAGTGGTCCTGGACACCTATGTTCATTGCGACCAAGGAATATAGGTGTGACGCATTATTCTTTTCGTGCTTCGTGATGTAAGTGCGATCATATAATTTTCACTTGTTTTTTTCAATATATTTATCGTGAATATATTTAGAGATATATGAACTTAGAAGAATAAAGAGTCACTTTGAACCAATTTTTCTCAAAACTGATTAGGGTACAATTCAAGATGTACCTACAAATTCAAATTTAAAAAATACAAAATTTTATGTGTAAACGAATATAAGTTGAATTATATCTAAAACTCAAACCAAATCTTAAAAAATGTATGGAAAACAAAATGTGCTTAATGATACATATGCGCATATCATGAGGGTGGCGAAGGCTGAAAGAAGCGCACGAGTGTGGATCTTCACTTGCCACGACATTGGTACCAACAAGTGCGTTTTTTTGTGTCTTTAAGATATAAAGAGTTTGTTTGAACTTATTTCTTTGGGACCCATTTTATAGATAGCCCGGATTGCTCTTTTTTCCAATATGAAAATAGAGTCTACATCAGCTGCAGATTGCCACAGTAAGAAGCCATAAGACATAATACTCTGGAAAGATGCATAGTAAACTAACCTAGCTATGGCTACATCTGTCAATAGCCTTATTTTTCTTATTGCATAAGCGGCTGAGCTTAATCTACCTGAGAGAGTTCTAATATAAGCACCCCACTGCAGTTTAGAATTAATAGTTATACCTTAGAACAAAGTTTCTGTAAAGACATGAAGTTTTTTACCTTCAAGAATTATAATGACACCAACTTGGCGGACATTCGGTAATGAAAACTTTATACATTTAGTTTTATTCGCATTTAAAAGGGATTATCAGTTGCGAACCCTTTCGAAAGAACAGCCAGACTTTCGTCGACATGCAAGACAATATCCACATCTTTTCTATTTTCTTTAAAATAATGATCTTTACTAAATATAAATATCGAACAAATTAGCCATCATGTAAGAAAAGTCATTAATATAAACTAGAAAAAGGAAAGGGCCAAGAATTGAACCCTGAGGCACTCCCATCTTTACTAATTTTGTTTTGGTGCCAAATCACACAATAACTTTTCCCATTCTGAACTAAGCACGAGAGAGTTCGCCTTTCCATTTAATAACCTTCGTAAATCTTTCCAGCAATCTCGCAACCCGGACAGACGTCACACTATCGGGTCAAAATTTTGGTCTTTGTGTTTGCGTGTAACACAAAGCACTGACCGTCAACCCGGGCTTAATTCTTATCAACGCGGCGAGCTGACCTTTGCTTGCGGCTCTCGACGCCCGGGGCGCCTCTTGCGGCGGCTGGGGTGTTACAACGTTCTCTCCCTTACGATTTCAGCTATTGCCTTTGCTCGCATTACTGCTTTGCAGAAAGAGGTGACTGCTTCCTAGCTCTAGTCAATGACTTGAACTAAAGCCGGATGCGACTGATCTCACGGACCGCCGATCGCCTTCACGAGGATACGACAACGCTCCACTCAACCGAGGCAGACCTCCACCGTATCCTCCGGGCGATCCAGACAAAGATAATACCCGACCATTCCTTTCTGCCGAATCCGAAACAAGAGTCTCCAGAAACATTAGTGTCCAGTGAGGACCTGCGTCAGGCGAAGAGTGAAGACGCCGTGGCACCTCTGTAACCACTCCTCATCGCCTCATCCTCATCGGCTTTTCGCCACAGTTGTGGTGTGCATAATAATACTGCCCCAAGGTGAAATACCTACGGGTTCTGAAAGCTTTGACCTTATTTTAAATCACAAATACCATTTAAAAATACTTTTTCATCGTGGTCGTGTTTTACAAATGTGCTCTTCATAATTTTCTTTGGTATTAAACTTTGTATTTTTATAATGGCGAATCATTTTCATAAATATATCCAGATTTTAATTAATGACCAAAAAAACGATACTAAATAAACTTTTTACAATCACTTAGCCAACGACATTGCCCAGAGCGATAATATAGCAAGTAAGAGGTTATTTAGCTCTTGGAATTAATAGTCAGAGTGTCTCGGACATAATTATAATGAAAGACAAGACATATCCCACTCAATTAAAATATCATAGGATGTGTTATATTCGTGTCGTGTTTTATATTTATATTACAAAGAAAGTGATAGAAATATTACTACCTGAAAAGCTCAAGATCAATTTTGACAGAAAACAAGCACCAAATATCATTATGTCTAAATTGACACCTAGGCCTAGGTTTAAACTTATATTTTAATTGGGGTCGGCTTTCATTCTAACTGGAGGCATCATACCAGTCTTTTACATGGAGTAGTCGGTGTATATGACGTCCACAACCCAGTAATTGGGTTCCCATTGTTATGACTGGTGTCCGATTGTCTGGCGTCTTACTATTCGTGGTGACAGAAGTGTCTGAATGCATGATCATCCAACCACAGACCGAAATCCACTTATGCACCTATAATTATATTTTAACTGGCTGATGGTCTAGTGTTTAGTGGCCCTGACTGCTATGCCGGAGGTCGTGAGTTCGAGTCTCACACTAGATAAATGTTTGTATGATGAGCACGATAATTTGTTTTATGTCTGGATGTAATTTATCTTTAATATGTGTTTGTATTTAGAAATATATAAGTATGTTTATTAGTAATCTAGTATTCATATCACAATCTCTACTTAGTTTGGGACTAGATAGCGTTGTAGGATAGTTGTGGAATATTATATTATTATTTCAACAATATGTTTCTTACCAGATGACAATATGTCAACCAGCTTGATTACTTTACTAATAAGGATTTAAATAAAAAACCAAAATTGTATTTCATCAAACCTTTAATAGACAATAATATAAAGAATACTTTATATTGCAATAGCAATAAAAACTGTATCTTTAATGCAGGTTTTTAAAATAAAGCATTCATATTTAATGAGAGTGTGACTTATACCACATCATACGTTCAAGTGACTCAGTACAATACAGCAACCATGTTAGAAAAATTAAAATCTTTTTACAACAAAGATAATTCAGATTATTCTACAGGATATGTCGATCCATTTGAGTTCCATCAGACCTTCTATAAGATATTAGTCATGTATAAAGTAGCAGACCTAAAAAACGAGAATCCACCATCGTAAGTTACCTGAAGATTGTTGAAGACACATAATTTTTTAAATAAAATTTATAAATCTGGAATGCTTAGAACATACCCATTTTCCCTATATGGATACTCAAATATGAATATATTTATTCGGAGATGGTGCAGGACCTTTACGACATCATATCATATGTGTATTTTTATCAGCTATCACTCATTCATTATTCACGCATTTTTATCACTCATGCCCCGTTTTTTTATTCTTCCCTTTCGCCTGTCCACACGAAAAACCAGCCAAATATGATTTATTATCGTGAAAAGTAATGTTGAATTTCAGGTACTTCAATCAAAACACGATTCTCTTTATATTTGCGATATTGGCATCAATATTAGCCGTCATTCCCTTCTATCATGGTCTGGAAACCTCAGACTTACTACAAATTACTGAAGCTGGAACTTACATTATTATAATGAGCTATAAAATGTTAATACTATACTGTGCAAAAAAGAACAAACCTCAGTTTCACAACTTCTTAAGAGTCCTGCAAAAAGATTTTCAATATATTTGTACGGAGGGAGAAAAATACCGGTAAGTCTTTATTATACATTCACCTACTGATCAGAGAAAATAATATGTCACAAATGAATATGACACACAAAGAAGAATAAGAAGACCTACCTACCTGAGGGATGACATGTCACGTCATTTAAAATTACTGTTAGAACAAGATTTTTAATTTCGTAATAAATCATTATGCTGCAACTTTTTTATTTCAGAGCGCAGTACTTTGAGAATCAACTTAAAACTTGGAAAGTCTGTATATTCATCTGTATATACAATGCTTGTCTCGCATTAATGATAAACATATTCGCCTACTTTTCGCTCTTATATTTTCTGGCTACTCATGATGCAGATACAGAAAAGAGTAGACCTCTTTTATTTCCATATTGGTTACCTAATGTTGATTTTAGCAAATCCCCGGTTTATGAGCTTGCCTTCATGTTTGCTAATGTTGCCGTTACGCTATACACCTATAATTACACATGTGAGTTGTGATATACTTATTTCTCTACCATTATCAACAACTCCCTGCAATTATTTTGCAAATGTTACTTAAGGACAGCACATCCCGTTTCGATTTTTCATTTCATCTTGTAAATCATCATGTTCTCACTGACTCCGTTTTCTTTCATAACGTGATCCACAAAATCCATCCATGTTAAACTTACTATTAGCAAAATATTACATTCTTATTATTATATCATCTCTACTGTTACATTTCAGTCATGCTTCAGACCCAAATAGTATGGATCAGGCAGATAACATCGAAAGTAGACATTATAATATGGAGTCTCCAAGATCTTCTGGTAGATGTGTATCCAACGAAAAATAAGGAGGAAAATGAATACTTCTCTAAGTTGATTGAGACTAGAATGAGAGACATTATTATTCACCATCAATCTATGTACAGGTAGGTAACAGCCACACGAGAAGATTTCCAAGTTTAAGCAAAGCTTTCCGTGATCGATCTGTGTATAGGTGTATCTTAACATATAAAAATTGCTCCGTGTCTAGAAAAGCTCGTTAAGATGTTGCTCCCTGCTGTCATTTTTAGATCATTGACATTCGTTATGAATAATCAGAAATCAGTTAATCTGACACCAGTCTTTCAAAGGGCTACCGAGTTACCCAAGTACTGTTTTCAATTCAATTGTGAATGTCAGATTGGCAGTCGCTTCATGCAAAATTTTGATATTCGGCTGCATCTGGTTTAACTGGAAGCCAACACAATACATTTTTGGAAAAGTTGTGGGATCGATTGAATTAATATGCAAGTATGAAAGCAACAAACACCTTTGTCGAGACAAAATCAGTGTATATCTTTCAATTCATCTTTTGGGTTAAGTATTCAGAACTTCATGTATTTTATTAAACACAGTATGAATGTTTGATTTTTCTATATTTTGTTTCAGGTCATTGGAGGATTTTGCTATAGTCTATAAGAAGTTATTGATGTTTGAGCAAACAATTAGTAGTCCTTTGGTTTGTTTAACTGCTTACTGCCTTGCAGAGGTGCTTATACCACATTGAAATGTTTAAATTTTTTTGTAAACAATATAAATTTTCTTTTAAATACTTACCTAGAATTTAATGTTTTCAGAAACTCGACAAAGGCGATTTTCAAGCCATACTTCTGTTATATATTCTTGCTATCACTTTCGTTTATTTCATACCAAATTTGATGTGCACCTATCTTTCCATGAAGGTATGGATTAAAAACTGGTTAATATCAATGACATTAGACATAACCGCTGTAGAATAGACAGCTCTGAAAACTAGACAGTGATTTTTATAACTGCTCTCTATTTAAATTATCAGGTCAATTCAGTTTGTAACGCATGTTGGAGCATTCCTTTCTGGAATGCGAGCCCCGTGATACGTCCTTACATGATCCTCATGATGCAACGCTCGCTGCAACCATTGCCACTTCAAGCTCCTGGTTTAAAAGACATTTCTGTTACAACTTTTTCTGAAGTAAGTCTAAGAATATTTTGTGACTATCCCAGAAATAAATTAGATTAAGAATAGGAGAATGATGAGAGTGATGCCTCAGAAATAGGAAGTCATTCTGCTTATTAACAGTTTCTTGTTTTTTTTTTCAGAAAATGACATCTGCATATTCATACTTCAATATGCTGCGAGCTTAGTCTTGGCTTGGAACGTCGTCTTCTTGCCTTTGCATCGTGTTACCGCGGATCGCTGTAGCACTTTTTGTCCTATATTAAATTTTCTTTCTTATCTTTCCTCACACAATTCATTTATATATTAAACTTCTCTCTTTTTCAGTCACATGCATTGGATCTTACCTCCTTGGTCAATTGAGGCTAAGAAAAATTATAATAACTATTCTGCAACATGCAACTGCACTGACTAATAACTAATTAGATGCACATTACTAGAAAAAATATTGTCAAATATAATAATAAAATGATTCTATGATCATTGTTTTTCTTATGATCCGATCCTTCTTAGGGCTTGCGCACACTATCGAGACACAACAGTCTAGTGGCGTACAAAATTGCTAACTTAGTGTATTTTCCACTAAAACTGGGGGTTTACGAAACACGTACATTTACGAAATATTGGTTTTTGTGGCTAGTGAATTTTTCTGGTGCTTTAGTAAAATTCAATTTTTTACAAAAAATTCGATCACTCGAGTGGAAATCAGCACCATAGAATTCATAATTATCAATGGGATACCAACGATGATGGTGCAAAGAAAAATGATTCGTCTGAAGACGAATTAATACATAGCTGTTATTAAATAATTTGTATGTTGAATTAACTACTAATTTTAATTTACCCACAAATGGTATTTGATCAACTGATTACCTATATGCCTACTTATTTTATTTCGTACAACAAATATTTTTGTAGTGGGAAATTTTGCGATTTTGTGTGTGGGATAATTTTTTGTTGGTGGGTTTTTGGTGGTTTTAAAAGTTAGTGTAACCGTTGGCAAAACTAGACGTCTTAAAACAATCTTGTCGCAGACATGTCTACGGTGTCATAGAATTGTCTGCGACGTCGTAGACAATTCTGTCTAAGACAGTTTCGTCTCAAGTAAAAATAATGTCCCGTGAAGTGAACTGAACTAGCACACTAGTGTCACGTGCTTATCATCAACGTTTAACTAGCCCGTAGCGCCATGCTATTTCAAAAGAGCGTTCTCCACGAAATTGATAAAACTTATTGTTCTGTTCTCATCTTTGTTTTATTATTTAATTTATTACAAGTACTCATACTGGTACTTTAACTGGTGGTGGTGGTACTACTTCCCTCTCCTAGAGGGGAGGCTTGAGTCCCAGCAGTGGGAACATTAAGAGGCTGACTATGCTTATGATTATGCTTACTTAAACTAGCCATTTTCAGTGAATTAATTTGTAAATCTCAAATGTAGTGTTTTGTAAATTGGCGCCCAACGTGGACCAAGCAAAAACATTGATGTTAACTACCTGCCATTACATATATAACAAGCCAAATACATTGAACTTACTATCGTAATAGTCTAGTATATCGTAATTATTTTTGAAAGTACGATTTTAACAAAAAACTTATGACATTATTAAAGATTTCTTCGTATTGGATAGAAGACTTGATGCAGAGTCATGAGGAAAATGTTGAAAGGGAACGGTTGAGTATGAATGTGGAACTATCTGTAAGATATTACTCCAAAGATTCTTCTAAGATGGCGTGTGACAGAAAATTACGGAAGAAGAAGACAATATGTTGCGTCGTCTTCAAGTAAATTGAGATAACGGTAAGAATATGATCATGACGAAAATAAAATAATTATTACAATTACACCTTATCTTCTGACCTAACCTAACCACTTGATGGATAAAGTATATAAAAGAAAAAGCGAAAAAATGGTGTCAGGAAAAGTGGCTCCCAACGTGGGTTGAAACAGAACATCGACATTACCCACTAAACACCCTGAAGGGCACGGTGGAGCACACGGTACAGGTATGCCCCGCCTAGGCAGAGCACCGCCCTGTCCTCGTAGGGGAGATCGGTGGCAACGATCTCTCACCCCTTGGCGGTCGCCTCCTTCAGCGAAGCAGTAATGCTAGCAAAAAACGAGGCCGCACGTGCACGCGCGAGGGCGCGGCCCTCACGCCCCAGCCGTCGGGATACCGATTTCGATTTCGGGCTATCGTAGGCGCGTTCTTGCGAACGGCGAGTAATGGGTAGCTCGCTGTCCGACCGTCCGGTAACCGTCCGGACCGAGCTCAAGTCGTCAACGGCGCGTACTGTTTACATTGTACTAAGTACATTGCAATGTATTGTAAAATATCTACATTGCCAAGAAATAATAATAAGTAAGTTAAAATAATATACTATGATAACATGACTCAAAAGTCTTTTTATCCGAGCAACAAGCATTAATCAAAAAAATAAATGAATGTAAACATGACTCAAAAGACACTCAAAAGACTCTTTATCTGAGCAACAAGCATTAATCAAAAAAGAAATGAATGTATGAAACTTAAAATGAAATATAATCAACAAAAGGTCCTAATAATACATTTTTTATCGAGTCCTTTAGAAGATTCAAAATTAATACAATAATTCTAATCATAATTATCTAGGATATTTAGGTAGTTAACTTTTTCTGCATTTTTCTGCATTTTCTGGGTAACAAACTGGCATGATTCTTTAACTCGGCAGGGTTGCAATCAAGTTACAGTTTTTAATTTCACATGGCAGGTGTTTCGATTCCCTACTATTCTCAGAATTCCCTTGGCATGACACGAATTAGAAAAAATGTCTTCCCTTTCATTATGTACCTTTCTGATATTTTCTATCCAGTAATTTTTAAGAACAAAATAACCTAGTACTTCTGCTATATTATAATACCTTCGCCTGAGGCAATTTTATTGGTTAAGTGGTTGTGAATACTAGTTACTGACTGCGGCTTCGTTTTTGTTATATTTCTATTGAACATCACTATTACGTCATCGTGTCTGTTTGTATGTGTAGTGTAATCTAAATGTTTGAGTTCCCATGACCTAAAATTTCAACTTATTAATTTTATTTATTAGAAATTCCTATTTTATACGGACCTCGAATCCTGTAACATTCCCATGTAATAGTTTAGCTTCAGAGCTAGCAAGCACTCATGTTTATTGCATTATTTGAAATGCAGAAAACATTAAAGTTGTTTACGACATGTAAGTCACGTAGATAATCACGTGACGTGATAGCTGACCACGTGGCATAGAAAGTATAAACCATTATTGCTCTAGTTTTTATAATTAGTAGACACTCGAGCTAGAGCAAACATAGTAGTAGTGAAAAGTGCCTTTAGAAATTGCTCATTCATCTCTTACATCTACGGCGGAACAGAGAGAGAGAGAGAGAGAGAAGAACTGCATACAGGGTTTTAATTAATGAATCAGATTAGCAGTTTATTTATTGTCCCAACAGCAAAGCTTGCTCTAACTACAGTTCTCCAAATCTTAGAACTCAGGGGAGTCATAAAAGCTTAAGTATTTATGAAGAACTCACATAACGTATTTGCAAAGTATTAAGAGCAAATTAGTTTAAAAACTAATATTATTATAGACAGAAAATGATAGGTCTTCTTATTCTTCTTTGTGTGTCATATTCAGTTGTGAAATATATGCTTTTCTGATCAGTAGGTGAATGTATCATAAAGACTTACTGGTATTTTTCACCCACCGTACTTCGACAAATAAAAAAAAACAAAACGAAAATAGTTGAAAAGTTTTAGGTGAAATGAAATTTGGTCAAATATTTTTCGAATTTATGATAGGTAACCCTGCTGCACAGAAGCAGGTGACTGGGTCCTATAAGCTCTCGCTCTAGTTCATGAACTGAACCAGGGCCAGATGCGAGTGGTCACCGCCGCTGATCGCCTCCACGAGAACACTGCGGCGCTCCACTCAACCGAGGCAGAACTCCACCGTGAGCCCTACCGTGTCGTCCAGGCGATGTGTACACAGGTAAAACCCGACCGTTTCTTACCGCCGATTCCGAAACAACTCCCTCCCAAAACATTTGTGTCCGGTGAGGAGCTGCGTCAGGCAGAAGGTGAGGACGCCGCGACATCTCTTTAACCACTCCTCAAAGACGCTTATCGCCCCATAATAATTGTGGCGTGCACAGTAATACTGCCCCAAAGTAAAATACCTACGAGTTTTAGATCTCAAATACCCTTCAAAAGCACTTTTTTTATCATAATAATTGTATTTTACAAGTGTGCTCTTCATTATTTCAAATTTCAATCAGGTAATCAATTTTTTTCATTATTTTATTTTTCAATCAGGTTCAGTTGAAAACCAGCGTCAGGCAACTACCACTGATTGCCATGTAGTTGTCTGGCATTTTTTGCTGAACTGGACCTATTTGGCGCAGCCGTGAAACACGCATTATGTCAGTGTTTTTTTCTTAGTTGTCTTAATTTTTGTCTTTACAGTGTGTGTATCCATGCGTGCCAAATAAAATATTTTTCTTTCTTTTTCTTTTCTTTTTTCTTTATTTTTATTAGCATTAAACGTTATATTTTTACAATGGCGTATCATTTTCGTAATAATATATCGTGATTTTCATTATTTCGCCATAAACGGTACAAGATGGACTTTTTCACAATCACTTAACCAACGACATTGCCCGGAGCGATAGTTATAATACAACAAATATGGGGTTATATGGCTTCCGGAATTAATAGTCAGAAAGTCTCGGACACGTAATAAAAGACAAGACTTTTCTACACAATTGAAATATCATCGAATGTGTTGTATTCGTGTCCCGTTCTATATTTCTATGAAAAAGAAAGTGGTAAAAATACAGTAAAACCCGTTTAGACGATTTCAAGATCAGAGGTTTTTTTTCGAGGGACCCAACAAAAAACACGCCATAAGCGAGAAAGCGTATTATGCGGGATAGGGAATATAATACGTACTATTATTATGGATTATATTCTAATTTCGTATATATTGATATTAAATTATACATTTAAAAACATAGTGTAATAATGCGTCATTTAAATTAATCACTTATTTTGGTTTGACAGAAAGATATAGATGTATTAGCAATAACAAGTTTTTCAACATAATTTTAATTTTGCAGTGTATCTTCGCTTCGATTCGAAGAAGCTACATAGAGTTTTAAATCATTAATAGCTGATAATGTCTGAGCCTTTGACAAAATTGGAGTTGACTCATTTACGCCTTTATCATTATCACTTAGAGCCTCTTTTTGTGTATTATTCACATTTTCAATAGGATCTTAAACTGATTGTATTTCATACGGTGCCACAATATAACGTTGTTATCAGTCAGCTAGGAAACACCGGCCTAATCTAGTTTAAGAAGACAAAAAAAAAACGTGTAAAAGTGTTTTTTTAAACCTACTAACAAAATAATTATCATTTATCAAGAGATAATACGTTGGCATATTAAACGGGATGACGAATCGTATTGAACGTTAAGAATTTTATGAAAACATGTCTCAAGTTGCAGGGACTGGCAAAATTGGCATATTATGCGAGAAATCGTATTAAGCGTCATCGAATTAAACGGGTTCTACTGTATTACTATCTGTAAAGCTCTAGATCAATTTTGGTGCTTACATTGCGTATGGCATAAGTGTCATATTTTGATATATCTCTAAGTTACACGGGGAACAAGCACCAAATATCATTATGTCTAGTAGTAGTAGTATCTTTATTCATAACATAATTGTGTCGAACAGATTGATTGATTGAGTCCTTAAAACTAGATTAACTTAAATTCTAATATAAATAAAATCATCACATTGTCATAATTATCACAAATACCAAGTGTATAATAGTTAGACACCTATGCATATGGCTTTAGGACTAGGCCTTTTTCCATTATATTTTTGTTGACGTCAGCTTCCAGTCTAACTGGAGGCAACTGCATATCAGTATTGTACATGGAGTAGTCTGAGTATCTGACGTCCACAACCCTGTGATAGTGCACCCCTTGGCATGACTGGTGTCAGATTCTTTGGCTATTCGTGACGGGATCTCGATGTGTATGAATGATCATCCAACCACAAACCGAAAGTTGCTTTACTGTGGAGATCGACTTATGTGCCTATTACTTGACTGGCCTACTGATCTAGTGGTTAGTGTACAAATTGTGCAAAATCAAAAATGTATATCATCAAACCCTTAATACCATAACATAAAAAACGTCATAATCAATAGCTATAAAAATTGTATCTTTAATGCAGGTTTCTAAAATAGGGCATTTATATTTAATGAAATTGTGATTTATACCACGTCATACGTTCAAGTGACTCAGTACAATACAGTAGCCATGTTAGAAAAATTAAAATCATTTTACAACAAAGACAATACAGATTATTCTACAGGATATGTCGATCCATTTGAGTTCCATCAGACCTTCTATCAGATATTGGTCATGTTTAAAGTAGCAGACCTCAAAAACAAGAATCCACCATCGTAAGTTGCGTGAAGACACATAATTTATTAAATAAAATTTATAAATCTGGAATGCTTAGAACATACCCATTTTCCATTTACCCTATATGGATATATTTATTCGGAGCGGGTGCCGGACCTCTTCGACATTGATATGTGTATTTTTACCAGTATCACTCATTATTCATGCATTGTTAATACTCATGCACCGTTTCTTTATTCTTCCCTTTCACGTGTCCACACAAAAAAGCAGCCAAATATAATTTACTATCATGAAAAGTAACGTTGAATTTCAGGTACTTCAATCAAAACACGATGCTCTTTCTATTTGCGTTATTGGCAACAATAATTATGTTCATTTCCTTCTATCATGGCCTGGTAACCGCAGACTTACCACATATTACCGAAACTGGAACTTACACTATTGTACTGAGTTATAAAATGCTAATACTATATTGTGCAAGAAAGAACAAACCCCAGTATCACAACTTTTTAAGAGTCCTGCAAAAAGATTTTCAATATATTTGTACAGTAGGAAAAAAATACCGGTAAGTCTTTAATATGCATTTAACTATTGATCAGAAAAAAATATATTTTAATCCATCGACACAAAAAGAAGAATAAGAAGAACTATTGGTGCATTTACAACAGTTACATGTCACGTCATTTAAAATTTTAATTTTCACCATTTAAATTAAAAATCTTGTCCTGACTGTAGGACAAGATTTTTAATTTAGTAATAAATCTATATACTGCAACTTTTATACTTCACATTTAAGAGCACAGTATTTTGAGAATCAACTTAAAACTTGGAAAGTCTGTGTATTCATCTGTATGTACAATGTTGGTATCGCAATAGTGATGAACATATTCACCTACTTTTCGCTTGTATACTTTCTGGCTACTCATGATGCAGATACAGAAAAGAGTAGACCTCTTTTATTTCCATATTGGTTACCTAATGTTGATTTTAGCAAATCCCCGGTTTATGAGATAGCTTTCCTGTTTGCTAATGTTACCGTTGGGCTATACACCTATAATTACACATGTGAGTTGTGATTTACTTATTTCTCCACCATTATCATCTTGTCAATGTTACTTGAAGCCAGCATACCTCGTTTCGATTTTTCATTTCATCCTGTAAGTCGTTATGTTCTCACTGACTCCGTCTTCTTTCATGACGTTATCCACAAAATCAATGCATGTTAAACTTACTATAAGCAAAATATTAACTACCTATCATCTCTACTGTTATATTTCAGTTATGCTTCAGACCCAAATAGTATGGATCAGGCAGATAACATCGAAAGTAGACATTATAATGTGGAGTCTCCAAGATCTTCTAGTAGATGTGTATCCAACCACAAATAAGGAAAAAAATGCATATTTCTCTAAGTTGATTGAGACACGAATGAGAGACATTATTATTCACCATCAATCTATGTACAGGTAGGTAACAGCCACACAAGGAGATTTCCAAGGTTAAGTAAAGCTTTTCGTGATCGATCTGTGGATAGGTGACAATCTCAAAATATCGAAATTCCTCCGTGTCTAGAAAAGAACGTTAACATGTTGCTCTCGCTGTCATTAGTAGATCATTGACACTCATTATGGATAGTCAGAAGTCAGGTAATCTGACACAAGTCTTACCAAGGGGTATCGTGTACCCAAGTACTGTTTTCAATTCAAATGTGAAGGTCAGATTGGCAGTCGCTTCATGCAAAATTTTGATATTCGGCTGCATCTGGTTTGACTGGAAGCCAAACACAACAAATTTTTAGTAAGGTTCGGCAGATCGATTGAATCCACGCACAAGTATGAAAGCATCAAATACTTTTGTTGAGACAAAGTCAGTGTATATTTTTCAATTCATCTTTTGGGATAAGTTTCAGTATTCAGAACTTCATCTACTTTATTAAACACTGTATGAATGTTTGATTTTTCTATATTTTGTTTCAGTTTATTGGAGGATTACGCGATAGTCTATAAAAAGTTATTAGTGTTTGAGCAAACAATTAGTAGTCCTTTGGTTTGTTTAACTGCTTACTGCCTTGCAGAGGTACTTATATCACATTGAAATGTTTATATTTTTTTGTAAACAATACAATTTTTCTTTAAATACTTACATACAGTTTAATGTTTTCAGAAACTCGACAATGGCGAGTTTCAAGCCATACTTCTGTTACTTTTTCTTGCTATCATTTTCGTCTATTTCATACCAAATTTGATGTGCACCTATCTTTCCATTAAGGTAAAAAACTGAAACTGAACTTAAAAACTGGTTTATATCAATGACATTAGACATAACCGCTGTAGAATAGACAGCTTTGAAAACTTTAGACAGTGATTTATATAACTATTTAAACTATCAGGTCAATTCGGTTTGTGACGCATGTTGGAGCATTCCTTTCTGGAATGCAAGCCCCGTGATACGATCTTACATGGTTCTCATGATGCAGCGCTCGCTGCGACCGTTGCCACTTCGTGCTCCTGGTTTTAAAGACATTTCTATTGCAACTTTTTCTGAAGTAAGTCTAAGAATATTTTGTGACTATCCCAGAAATGAATTAGATTAAGAATAGGAGAATGATGATAGTGATGCCTCAGAAATAGGAGGTCAACCAGCATAACAGTTTCCTTTTTTTTTGTTTTTCAGAAAATGATATCTGCATATTCGTACTTCAATATGCTGCGAGCCTAGTCTTTGAAAAGCTTGAAACATCGTCCTCTTGCCTTTGCATCTTGTTACCACGGATCGCTGTAGCACTTTTCATCCTATATTAAATTTTCTTTCTTATCATACCTCACATAATCCATTTATATTTTAAACTTCTCTCTTTTCAGTCACATGCATTGGATCTTTCCTCTTTTGTCACTTGAGGCTAAGAAAAATTATAATAATTATTCTACAATATGCGAGTGCACTAACTAATAATCAATTAGATGCACAGTTCTAGAAAACATATTGTCAAATATAATAATAAAATGATTCTATGGTCATGGTTTTTCTTATAATCCGATCCTTCTTAGGGCTTGCGCACACTTGAGACAAAACTGTCTAAGACAGAATTGTCTACGACGTCACAGACTTGTCTGCGACAAGACTGTTTTGGCTATTTCACGGCGCACACTATTGAGACAAAACCGTGGATTTTCCACTAAAACTAGTGTTTTTAAAGCCCCATTTAATTGCAAAATATTGGTTTTGGTGGCTAGTTAATTTTTTCCGGTGCTTTAATATAATTCAATTTCTTACTAAAAATGTGATCAGTCGGGTGTAAATCAGCGCTATAGAATCCATAATTATCAATCTGATACCGACGATGATGGTGCAAACAAAAATGATTCGTCTGAAGACAAATTAATACATAGCTGTTATTGAATAATTTGTATGTTGAATTACCTACTAATGTTAATTTACCCACAATTGGTTTTATATAAGAGGGTTTTTTATTTATATAGCCTCTTTTTACATATTATATATACATCTTAACTAATAAATATTGTAACTTAATAGATATTTAAACAAATTGAAAATAATATTATGTACAAACTGGTAGAAAAAGAACTCATAAGGTATCAAAAAATTCGTCCACATCGATGTCAATGGGAAAAGTGCCCAGAACGCTGGCAGCATTGCCACGCTGGATGGCAATGCTAATTCGTTGACCGAAGAATAGCCCAGCCCTCTGGTCACGCGAAGAGTCGACCAGCTGTTTGCTGATATCCCGAACAACTCGATGAGCGCTCGGACCCCATGGCCCCAGTGTTTCAACCCCGAACGGCTCAAATATATAACCTCCAATGAGGTTATTATATTTACGCCGTTTGAGGTTTTCTGCACCTGCAGCAGCCGCCCCAGCACAGCCCGCCGTACTTAGAAGATGGGATGGCGCAAGGGTGTCGACACATGTTGCATCCCACACCAAAGGCCTACCCAATTTCCAAGGCATTATAGTCATCCCGTCTGGCCTCTTCCCATCGTCACGTGCCAAGCCATTGGGTTCTAAAACAGCTGGCACCCCGGCGGTGACAAGAGCTCGGCGGATGATGTCATTAATAGTGGCATGTCGTACTATCCGACCAGCGCTTCTACTGCATGATAGGCCACGGTGTCCGAGGCGGTCGACTGCTTCGCCGCACTGACATCGATGTGGAGCTCCACTAGGAGCACCCAGACGCAGGCATGTAGCGATCCGGAAGGTGGTGTAACTCAGCGTAGTTCCTATGTTAGGTGACGGTAGAGCCTGTAGCCAGAGGCCCGACTCCCATTCACCCACAACCAGTAGGCGGGCGCGCTCAGCAGTATTGGTGGACGTATTAATAAGATTATTCCGTACCAACCTGCAGAGCGGCTCATCCCACTGTCTCTGGGAAGATAGATTCTCGGGCAACGCCTTGTTCGAGCAAGCCACTTTCCAGGCGTTCACGGCGTCGGTCAAGCACGGCACCTCACAGTCAACCAGTGATGGAGTTAAGATACTTTTAACTAACTGTTGAGTGCTGTGGACCGAAGACAGAAACGCCGGTAGACTTATACTAGAAATTTTGCGGATGCCGAGCCCGCCAAAACGGATAGGTAGCGTGGCTTGTACCCACGCTCGGTCATCCAGGGCCACATTTATGATGGACGTTAAAGCGGATCGAATGGTTTGAACAATTTTGTCCAAGAGTTGCGGCTGTTTCCATAAAGAGGAAGAGCGAAGAAAATACATAAAATTTGGAGCAAAACAGCAATATTTAATGAGGGTGAAAAGAAAATGTAAGTTAATTTTTGAAAGCCTATCCGAAATATCGTTGAAACGTTTAATTTTATCGTCAACGAATAAAGAAAAACTGTCTTCCAAAATTGGAGAACCTAGGAGGTGCAGTGAACATTTTTCTAAAATTTTGATCTCTGGTGCTATTGTATTGAATTTCTGAAGTGTCGATTGTCTGTCAGTATTGTCAGAAACAAAAATTTCACATTTAGAATGATTGAGGTCAAGGCCGATGGATCGAAACTGTTCCTTCAGAAATTGGAAATCATTTAAAACAGTATTTACGTCACCTCCCAGGGTTCCATCATCTAAATACCACACGTTAAATTTTCAATTTAATTGTTGAATGATAGGATGAATAGCTAAACTGAAAATGACTGGCCCGAGAGGGTCACCTTGTTGGCATCCAACTGCAGATTCCAAAACATTGTCTTTATATAATAATTTTGATGGATGCTTATCTGCAAAATTTTCCTAACTGTAAGTTCATTGATACAACTGAGAATAGTTATAACAATTATAATTACATATCCAAAAAAATGCTGTGTTATAAACTAAATACTCATAACAAAATATATAAATAATATTAAATTGAGGAGAATTATGGACACAGCCTGTACATTAAAACACACGAACTTCATCGAGGTCAAACATAAATACGCGTTAACAAAAAAGGAACAATCCCCTATTATTTTAAGGTACAAAAAAAGACCCCCCTTCAGCCATTAAATGCTAATGAAGCTACTGCAATTGTGTCGAACCCTAATGAAGCTAGTAAATCCACTTAATCCACTAACGTACACTATTTCACCAAAATTTTGGCGGCATTTTAAACAAACAGAATATAGAATATCCATCTCCGTTGCATCTCCTCGGAACCTCAACATGGCTGATAAAAGAAAAGACTCGGGCATTGAACTGATACATGAAAAAAGTACGCACTGTATAATTACGGCTATGTTGCCGTATAAAAATATTAAATGATATTCAAATATTGTAGGTAAATGAGTAATCTGTATATTTTAGGCTTTTTCTTTGATAATACTAAAATGTACAAGTCGTTTTCTCTATGAAGAAGAAGAATAATCGATGTAAATATTACAAATCCGATCGGTTTATATATCGAAATTTGTCTAAAAATAATAATCACCACTCCTTTGCAATGAAAATGGGAGTTTCGGCTAGATTTGTGACATGGCTGTTGTGATTTCTTTTTCTTCTAAAAAGTTTTCATCGTAGACTTTTCTGTATAATTTTTTGTTATTTTAATCAATTAACAGCAACAGTGATATGCGTAAAATAAGTAGCTGCAGAGAAACCCTATTAATAATCATTGCAATATATTGTAAAATAGCTACATTGCCAAAAAATAATAATAAGTAAGTTAAAATAATATACTATGAAGACATGACTCAAGACTTCTTTTTTTTCTCTTTTTTTTCATTTTTTTATCGCGTCCTTTATAAGATTCCAAATTAATATCATAATTCTAATCATAATTATCTAGGATAGTTATGTAGTTTACTTTTTCGGCATGATTCTTTAACTCGGCAGGGTTGCAATCAAGTTACAGTTTTTAATTTCAGATGGCAGATGTTTCTATTCCTTACTATTCTCAGAATCCCCTTGGCATGACACGAATTAGAAGAAATGTCTTCCCTTTCATTATGTACCTTACTGATATTTTCTATCCAGTAATTTTTAAGAATAAAATAACCTCGTACTTCTGCTATATTATAATACCATCGCCTGAGGCAATTTTATTGGATAATTGGTTGTGAATAAAACCTATTATGTCTGTATGGGAAGACTAGTTACTGACTGCGGCTTCGTTTTTGTAATATTTCCATTGAACATCACGATTACGTCATCGTATCTGTCTGTATGTGTAGTAATCTAAATTTTTGACTTCGCATGACCTTAAATATCAAATATTTTATTAATTTAATTTTATTAGAAATTCCTCTTTTATATGGACCTCGAATTCTGTCCTCAAAAAGTAGAGCTCTACATATTGCTCTATAGTTAGTAAAAACAATATTTTGTAAAACAAAATATTTCCATGTAATAGTTTCGTTTCAGAGATAGCAAGCACCCATGTTTATCGCATTATTTGAAATGCAGAACACAAAAAAGTTGTTTACGACATGTAAGTCCGGTTTTTCATAAAATGTCTGTGGGATAAACTGTGCTTCATATTATGCACAAAATTTCTGATAAACATGTTAATATTTGTTTCGTCGACCCTGAGTAACATAGTATTCAAGGTATCTATATGATTATATCATAATTTTTAATAGTGTGTCCTGCATATAGGTACTAACCTACGATGCTCAGACTTAATGTTCGACAGAGACTCAGAAGTCATCATATCACTCGAAGTATTCCGAACGGTTAATCCGTTTAGGTAAGCGTTAGAATTATTTAGGATATTATATAGGATAAGATTCAAAGATTCAAAGATTCAAAGATTCAAAGATTCAAAGATTCAAAGATTCAAAGATTCAAAGATTCAAAGATTCAAAGATTCAAAGATTCAAAGATTCAAAGATTCAAAGATTCAAAGATTCAAAGATTCAAAGATTCAAAGATTCAAAGATTCAAAGATTCAAAGATTCAAAGATTCAAAGATTCAAAGATTCAAAGATTCAAAGATTCAAAGATTCAAAGATTCAAAGATTCAAAGATTCAAAGATTCAAAGATTCAAAGATTCAAAGATTCAAAGATTCAAAGATTCAAAGATTCAAAGATTCAAAGATTCAAAGATTCAAAGATTCAAAGATTCAAAGATTCAAAGATTCAAAGATTCAAAGATTCAAAGATTCAAAGATTCAAAGATTCAAAGATTCAAAGATTCAAAGATTCAAAGATTCAAAGATTCAAAGATTCAAAGATTCAAAGATTCAAAGATTCAAAGATTCAAAGATTCAAAGATTCAAAGATTCAAAGATTCAAAGATTCAAAGATTCAAAGATTCAAAGATTCAAAGATTCAAAGATTCAAAGATTCAAAGATTCAAAGATTCAAAGATTCAAAGATTCAAAGATTCAAAGATTCAAAGATTCAAAGATTCAAAGATTCAAAGATTCAAAGATTCAAAGATTCAAAGATTCAAAGATTCAAAGATTCAAAGATACAAAGATTTAAAGTATTTTTTTTCAAAGAAACCATTTACTAGCACTTTTGAAATGTCAAGAAGTCAGTCAGAAAAAATGATGCTAATTGCATATTCCAAAGCGTAGGTCTCTATCGAGAAGAATTTGCTAGAAACTTCATAGCCACTCTTTTCAATCATTCAAAAATCATTTCAAAAATTTTACGTATTACAAATATCTCTGTTACATGTTTTTTGTCGCTACTATCACGTAAGAACAATGTAAATAAAGTAAAAATAATAACTAAATATAGATATTAAAATAGCAACTGGCAGCTAAGAGACGACCAGTCTCAACTAACAGCCCCCGTTCACGGACATGACGTGAATATTAGCACCACTCAGTTCAACCATTTTGAAGGGAACCGAATGATCCAACACACGCGCCACCATCAGTGAGACATTTGAGTAAGCATGACAAACTCTCAATTATTTTTTGTCCAACATGTCCAATAGTAACTAAACAACCATTAATAGCTCCATGGTACTCACATTTACAAACTTTGAAGAAAATGCTTATACATAATATAATATGATTTCAAATTACCAAAAATAAAATCCAAACTAACCAATTTGTACACCCTAATGGCAGTGAAGCTGGACCAGCATTGAACCAAGTATTTTTGTCTTGAATATAATCCACCAACTCATTGCTAGCCTGCATAGTGTGCGTTTCATACAAGATTTATATTTCGTTTCATTGAGTTCTAATATTTGAGGAGGTATTTTATTATAACACTAGCTGTTGCCCGCGACTTCGTCTGCGTTAAGTTCGTAAAACTGTACAATCACTCTGTGCTTGCAATTCATTCCGAAAGCATCGCAATAATTTATTGTACTTTAACATAAAACGGTTAAAGGTAAAAATATCCGAATTGAGAACCTCCTCCTTTTTTAGAAGTCGGTTAAAAACACAAATTACCTTCAGGAAACATGTTATGTACTCGTCCAGATCCAGATGTATGAACGTCAATGAATAGAAAGAGTATGGGTCGTAGCAGTTGGCATTTCTGCCTACCCCAAGGGAAAAGTCATTAGTTTATGTATGTTTCTGGTTTATGTTCTGGTAAAACAACATTGTATGATTTTAACCCCTCGCCACAGTGAGCACGCCACAATCAAATCGCAGCGGTAATGCCTGTCTTTGAGAAGTGTCTACAGAGGCGTCACGGCATCCTCTTTTTGTGCAGGACTCACCGGTTGTGGGTGTTTCGGAAGGTATCTGTGTTGAATTCAGCGGGAAGAAACACTCGGGTCTCACCATTGTGCGAATCACCCGGAGAATACGATGGAGCATACGGTGGAAGTCAGTCCCGCTTGGTCGGAGAGCCGGCGCCGCCTTGTCCTTATGGGGGCGATTGGTGGAGAAAATGACAACCAGTAGCCTCCTTCAGTGACGCACTACGATCAAAGAAGGTGGCTGAAACTATGAGGGATAGGACATCCTGACTCCTCAGCGGTCGCTGCAAGGGACGCTCCGGGTGTTGGAAGCCGCAAGGCAATTCCCAGCCATTGCAAACACGGGATTGCGGTGGTGCTGTCCGGCCGTCTGGTCAAAGCAGTCCTGAATCGACGGCGCGTAGTATTCTACGCGCGACTCAAAGAGATTTCAGCAAATGGATAGGGCCCTCTAGGGCCGATGTCTGCTAGGGCTGCAAGATTGATCGAAAGAGTTATTTCCCATAACAATTTTCGCCTCAATAACTTTTCACTGAAGAGTTTAAGCAGTTAGACAGCTTTGATAGAGGTAAACGAAGGAGCATAATCGGGACACCGACCTTCAGCTGGATGACGTGCACTGATAGTGAAAAGCCTTAAGTGAATCCCAAAACTACCATCATCATCCGGCAGGCATTAAGTCCGCCGCTGTACATTTGTGCATAAAGGATTAAATAAATAAATAAATAAATCATCAACTATCTTCTTCCACAACAGTACTTATGAAGAATTTGCGAGAGCATGCTTGCATTGATTATTGCAGTTTGATCATTTTAAGCGTTAGAATTACTTGTTCATTTACCTAGGATATTTTGGTGTGTATTTAATTGATATCCCCGTATATAAGACAAATGATTTTTCCATAGTGGGAACTACCTAAGAATCTCCAACTTATGAATGAACTACGGCGAAAATTTGTGCGCGTGTATCCCCGTTCAATCGAACTCGCATATTGATGGCCAAACCGAGAAATTACTGACACCGATTGCCTCTATGAGGACACGGCAGTTCACTCAAGATGGATAGACCTCCACTGCATGCTACACCGAGTCCTCCAGGCGATTCACAAAATGGTAATATCAGGGTACTTTCAACCGAACCCAGAACAGAAACCGTTCGAAACACCCACAACAGTCCTGAGCTTATCCATAAAACAATGAAATTACGGTTTACAAATGTAGCAGCCGATAAGTGTTATCCCTGAGACTGGCCTCCCTTAGAGGGTTGTTCCAGTGTTGGTCACCACTCATTACAAAGAGGTAACGTCCAGATATCGACGTAAGGCAGCAAGGAATCTGAGATACATTATACGTTGTCGAACTGTGATCAGAAAAACACATTCGATCCCGTTTTATATGAAGCAGTGACTGTAAATAATAAAACACACCATTATTAATCCGCAAGGTGCCATCATGCCGGAGGACACAGTGGAGATGTGCCCTGCAAGGGCGGAGCACCGCCGTGTCCTCGTGGAGGTAATCGGCGTCAGTGACCTCTCGCGCCGGGCTCTGATCCAGAGCGAGGAGTAATGGCAGGCGTTCGCCTCCTTCTGCAAAGCCTTAATGCTAGCGAAGGCGGAGGCCGCACGCGTTAGGGAACGAACGGCCTCACGCCGAGCCGAGATTCCGACCCCGACTACCAATCACGGTAGACGCGGGCTTCCGGACGTCGAGCAATAGGTAGCTAGCCGTCCTGTAGTTGACCGGATCGAGCCCAATCCTCAACAGCGCGTAGTGATAGACACAGGTGTAGTTTTAGTCAGTAAAAGATTCTGACACTATCTCCCGCCCCGCCCAAGAGCGGGGGATGTCATAAGATGATTTTCCCACCGGAAAAAAAAAGCCAGTAAAAGATTGACACGTCCTCCCGCTCCAACCAGAGCGGGAGAAGTCATTGGATGATTTCCACCCTTAAAAAAAGAAAAAAGGTGCCATCATCATCATTATTATTTCAGCCGAAAGACGTCCACTGCTGGACATAAACCTCCCCAAGTGTCGCTATAATGACCGGTCCTGTGAGCCTCTCATCCATCGGATTCCCGCGACCCTCACCAGGTCATCGGTCCACCTGGGGACCATCCAACGCAAGGTACCCTGTAACCCCTTCCGAAAATGTGGCCGTGTTATTTTAAAGTGAATAATTAAATACATATAGGTATTTACTTTTATCGTCTTTGGATGGTATCCCTTGAATAATCACGGTCAATTAGCTTGCTACAATAATGGGAAAAAAATAATAAAAATAAGCAGTAGGATTGTTAAAAATGCCTTCGTCTTACACCAGTTTAACCATAACTGTAAACGTGGGCGATGGCCATTCTTCTGCCACTCAGAGTATTACGTAAAATACGCAATGCCATCTATCAAATTTAATATGAAGTTCAACCGTCATTGTCATCATTATTTCTACTTTGAGTCTTTAGATGGCGTTGCGAGTATCTGAATTGCTTATGGTGTCATATTTTATTTCTAGAAAACTTTGATTTCATACCGTTTGTCTTTCATATGCTTTGTTTCATTGCGATGAAACAAAGCCTAAGTAAGACAATTATCAAGTTCCAATTCCAACAATTTAAATGTATAAAAGTTATCTACATCGATTTCTAAAATTAATAATACGCACTTCACTAAAAATTTCTACAGATATATTATATACGTAGATTTATAAAAAAAAAATTGTAAGCATGCAAAAATATATAAAAAAATCTTATTCACGATGACAAAATAGAACAAAAATTTCTCCTAAAAGAGCCGTATGGGATTTGAACAACCTTCACATTACATGAAAGTCTAGTTACGAAACCACTGTGCTGCGGTCTTCGATGAATAAGCTATAAAATAGACGTTCTTATATAAACGTCATAATTGACTGGTTGGCTCCCTAACGATGATAGCGTGATGATTTTCGTTTTAGAAGTTAAATTTGCAGCTAAATGGAATAATGTAACATTATAGTACGTGATTTTACTCGTCGCTTTGATTTTATAATGTGTTTTGATTAGTTTTTACAAAATATTTAGAAGATATCGAATAGAAATGTCAATTTTGTTTTGAAAAAATGGTATAAGTTATTTTAATACAAAAAAATAAGACAAAATAATGTCAAAATTTTTAACTGTAGCTGGGAATTGAACTCGCGGCAAATGTCGTTCAATACCTACATTTTGGATTATTGCTCACCCCACATAGCAAATAGCGTGATAGTTTATACCCTATCAGTTGCCCTGACCTATAAGGATTGTGTATGCAAAATTTGAACAGGATCGGTTCAGTAGTTTTTGTGCCAACTAATACCATCACAAAAGAATTTTACTGTTTTATTATATGTATAGATTTCCAGTGCCCCATGAAAGAAGAGTCCACTTTAGCCAGTCTGAAAACGAATTGAACTAATTGGTCCCTATTTCTAGTAACATAATTACGTCTATCGCCTCTTTTGCTAAAAAGATGAAGATTTTTTCTGACGTACTCGTACATGGTGTTTTAATAAATATATTGACAAGGCACCGTCATGATGTTAGTTAATATCCTTAAACAGTTCCCTTAGAGAATCGCACCGGCGAAGATTGTAAATATCTCTGATGGCTCTTTTCTGTAGTATAAAGATTGACGCGGTGTCTGCACCCCGTCCCCATACTAAGATACCGTATGACATGATACTATGAAAATAACTAAAATAGACTAGTCCAGCGTTATCAACATCCATAATTTGACGGATTTTTCTCACAGTATGTGCAGCTGAGCTAAGCCATCCCGCAAGAGATGTTAAATGAGGACCCCATTGTAGCCTTAATCCCCTGGAAAACCGTTTTATCGAAAAATTATTAATTACTTATTCGTATTGTAACATCGGAAAAAATAGAAGGCTACTGAGAACACTTTTGTCTAAAAGTAGGATACATCAGATTAAATAAAAATGAGTTATTTTTTTCTTTTTTTGCAAAGTTTTCAAATAAATTTTCTCTTTCTGGATGAAGAAAGAGAAAGTTACCCTTTCCATTCCAGGGCCATGGTAACTATTTCGAGCAACCCTGCAAACCGCATAGACATCGCCGTATTCCTTAAGCTCCTACGGTGGTCAGAAATCGTACTGCAACTCTCGACGCCCGTTGCACCTCTTGCGATGGTTCAGGCGTAACGTCATTCTCTCCCGCACGGTTTCCGCCGCCTCCTATGCTCGCATTACTGCTGCACAGAAACAGGTGACCGGTTCCTTTAACTTCACGCTCTAGTTCATGAACTGAACCAGGACCGGATTCGGGTGGTCACCGCCACCGATCGCCTCCACGAGATAACTGCGGCGCTTCGCTCAGCCGAGGCAGACCTCCACTGTGAGCCCTACCGTGTCCTCCAAGGGATGCATACAAAGGTAACCCGATCGTTTCTTCCCGCCGATTCCGAAACAAGTCCCTCCCGAAACATTTGTGTCCGGTGACGAGCTGCGTCAGGCAGAAGGTGAGGACGCCGTTACACCTCTGTAACCACTGCTCAAAGAGGGGGCTTAACGCCCCATAATAATTGTGGCGTGCACAGTAATACTGCCCCAAAGTCAAAATTACTTTGTTTATGTGTGTGTCTTACAATACAACTGTGCTCTTCATTATTTTTATTAGCATGAAACGTTATAATTTAACAATGGCGTATCATTTTCGTAATAATATATCGAGATTTTCATTATTTCGCCATAAACGGTACAAGATGGACTTTTTCACAATCACTTAACCAACGACATTGCCCGGAGCGATAATTATAATACAGCAAATATGGGGTTATATGGCTTCCGGAATTAATAGTCAGAAAGTCTCGGACACGTAATAAAAGACAAGACATTTTCTACTCAATTGAAATATCATCGGATGTGGTGTATTCGTGTCGTGTTCTATATTTCTATGACAAAGTGATAGAAATACAGTAAAACCCGTTTAGTAAATTTCACAGGGACCCAACCAAAAACACGCTTTAAGCAAGAAGGCGTATTTTGCGGGATAGGCAAAATAAAACGTACTATATTATTAAGTATTATATTCTAATTTCGTAAATATATAGGTATTAAATTATACATTTATTATAAGTCATTTAAAGTAATCAATATTTTGGTTTGACAGAAAGATATAGATGTGGCAAGCAATAACAAGATTTTCAACATAATTTAACTTTTGTAGTGTGTCTTTGCTTTGATTCAAAGAAGCTACATAGAATCCTAAATCATTAACAACTGATAATATCTGGGCCTTTGACAAAATCAGAGTTGACTCATTTTCGCCTTCATTATTATCACTCTAAGTGATAAAAGAGGCTCTACGCTCTTTTTGTGTATTATTCAAATTCTCAATAGGATCTTCAATTGATTAAATTTCATACGGTGCCACATTATAACGTTGTTATCAAGAGATAATACGTTGGCATATTAGGCGTATTAAACGGGATGACGAATCGTATTGAGCGTTAAGAATTGTATGAAAACATGTCTTAAGTTGAAGAGACTGGCAAAATTGGCATATTATGCGAGAAATCGTATTACGCGTGATCAATTTTGATGTTTCCTTTGCGTATGGCATAAGTCCCATATTTTGGTACATTTCTAAGTTACAGGAGGAACAAGCACCAAATACCATTATGTCTAGTTAGACACTTATGCATCGGCTTCAGACTAGGCCTTTTTCTCTTATATTTTTGTTGACGTCAGCTTCCAGTTTAACTGCAGGCAATTTCACTGGCCTACTGGTCTAGTAGTTAGTGGCCCTGACTGCTATACCGGAGGCCGTGGGTTCGAGTCCCACTCATGATAAATGTTTGTGTGACGAGCACAACCATTTATTCAGTATCCGGGTGTAATTTATGCATATTATGTATGTATTCAGAAATATATAAGTAAGTTTATCAGTTATCTAGTACTCATAACACAAGCTCTACTTAGTTTGAGACTAGATGGCGTTCAGTGATAGTTGTGGAATATTATATTATTATTTCAGCCACATTCCTCTCACCAGATAAAAATATGTCAACCTTCTTAATTACTGTACAAATATAAAGCTTTGAATAACAAACCAGTTGTGTTAAACTAAAAATGTATATCATCAAACCCTTAATAGACCATAACATAAAAAACGTCATAATGCAATAGCAATAAAAACTGTATCTTTAATGCAGGTTTCTAAAACAGGGCATTTATATTTAATGAGATTGTGATTTATAGCACGTCATACGTTCAAGTGACTCAGTACAATACAGCAGCCATGTTAGAAAAAATTAAATCATTTTACAACAAAGACAATTCAGATTATTCTACAGGATATGTCGATCCATTTGAGTTCCATCAGACCTTCTATCAGATATTGGTCATGTTTAAAGTAGCAGACTTCAAAAACAAGAATCCACCATCGTAAGTTGCCTGAAGATTGTTGAAGACACATAATTTATTAAATAAAATTTATAAAACTAGAATGCTTAGAACATACTTATTTTCCGTTTACCCTTTATAGATATATTTATTTGGAGATGGTGCAGAACCTCTTCGACATCGATGTGTATTATTATCAGCTATCACTCATTACGCATCACGCATTTTTAATACTCATGCACCGTTTCTTTTTTCTTCCCTTTCACGTGACCACACAAAAAATCAGCCAAATATAATTTACTATTATGAAAAGTAACGTTAAATTTCAGGTACTTCAATCAAAACACGATGCTCTTTCTATTTGCGTTATTGGCAACAATAATTATGTTCATTTCCTTCTATCATGGCCTGGTAACCGCAGACTTACCACATATTACCGAAACTGGAACTTACACTATTGTACTGAGCTATAAAATGCTAATACTATACTGTGCAAAAAAGAACAAACCTCAGTTTCACAACTTTTTAAGAGTTCTGCAAAAAGATTTTCAATATATTTGTACGGTAGGAAAAAAATACCGGTAAGTCTTTAATAAACATTCACCTACTGATCAGAAAAGGCAATATTTCAGTCCATCGACACAAAAATAAGAATAAGAAGATCTATTGGTGTATTTACAACAGTTACATGTCACGTCATTTAAAATTTTCGTTTTCAACATTTAAATTAAAAATCTTGTCCTATATTTAGGATTAGGATACAATACTATATTTAGGGTTAAAAATCTTGTCCTATATTTAGGACAAGATTTTTAATTTAGTTATAAATCATTTAGCTGCAACTTTTATACTTCACATTTCAGAGCACAGTACTTTGAGAATCAACTTAAAACTTGGAAAGTCTGTATAGTCATCTGTACATTCAATGGTGGTATCGCAATAGCGATGAATATATTCGCCTACTTTTCTCTCTTATACTTTCTGGCTACTTATGACGCAGATACAGAAACGAGTAGACCTCTTTTATTTCCATATTGGTTACCTAATGTTGATTTTAGCAAATCCCCAGTTTATGAGATAGCTTTCATGTTTGCTAATATTACCGTTGTGCTATACTGCTATAATTATACATGTGAGTTGTGATTTACTTATTTCTCTGCCATTATCATCATCTCCCTGCAATTATCTTTCTCTAAAGTTTACTTGAGGTCAGCCTTGTGCTGACCGTTTTGATTTTTCTTTTCATCCTGTAAATCATCACGCTTTCACTGACTCTGTTGTTTTTCATAATGTGACTCACAAAATTCACCCATGTTAAACTTAATATATGCAAAATTAATAACCTTCTTATGTTTAAATTATAATTTTCTAATATCTCTACTCTTATATTTCAGTTATGCTTCAGACCCAAATAGTATGGATCAGGCAGATAACATCGAAAGTAGACATTATAATATGGAGTCTCCAAGATCTTCTAGCAGATGTTTATCCAACCACCAATAAGGAGAAAAGTGAATATTTCTCTAAGTTGATTGAGAATCGAATGAGAGATATTATTATTCACCATCAATCTATGTACAGGTAGGTAATAGCCACATAAATAGATCTCCAAGGTTAAGCAACGCTTGTCGAGTTCCATCTGTGGGTGAGTGACCATATTAACACGTTGAAATTCCTCAGTGCCTAGGTAAAGTAAAGTAAATTACGTTTAGATGTTTTTTTTTTAAGTGTGGGAAATTTATTCAATGCTTGGGCGGAACGGGAGAAAGTGTCAAACTTTTACTGACTCAAAACCCACTAATGTTTCTTCGTTGCCTTTCATACCAGGGCTGAGTCTTCTTTTCAGAAGCAGACCCTTGGCCCCAGTAGGCTTCGATCCTGCTGGGCCCCTACGGTTTGCTGACATCTCCTTGAGGCGCGCGTGGAACACTACGTGCCGTCGACGGCTTGGGCTCGGTCTGGATTGTTACCGGACGATCGGACGGCGAGCTACCCATTGCTTGCCGTCCGCAAGCCCGCGCCTACGGCGGCCGGAAATTGGGATCGGAATCCCGGTGGCTGGGGCGTGAGGGTCGCGCCCTCACGCGTGCACGTATGACCTCCTCAGATTGGCAGAAAATTTTGATATCCGTCTGCATCTGTTTGACGGGAAACCGACCATAACACATTTTCGGAAAAGTTCGATAGATTATTAGAATCAATGTACAAGTATAAAGGCATAAATGCCTTTGTCGAGACAAAGTCAGTGTATACTTTTGAAATCATCGTTTGAGATAAGTTTCAGTATTCAGAACTTCATTTATTTTATTACACACGGTATGAATGTTTCATTTTTCTATTTTCTGTTTCAGTTTATTGGAGGATTACGCGATAGTCTATAAGAAGTTATTGATGTTTGAGCAAACAATTTTTAGTCCTGTGGTTTGTTTAACTGCTTACTGCATTGCAGAGGTGGCTGTCATACAGCAATGAAATGTTCATTTTTGTGTAAATAATTATTCTTTGAATACTTACCTACATTTTATTGTTTTCAGAAACTCGGCAAAGGCGAGTTTCAAGCCATACTCCTGTTACTTTGTCTTACTACCATTGTGGTATATTTCATACCAAATTTGATGTGCACCTATCTTTCCATTAAGGTATGGATTAAAATCTGATTTACATACAAAAATGGCATTAGACATAACCAAATCAAAATCTACAAGTCTGTGATAAGACCTGTCATAATGTATGGATCAAAATGTTGGGCTGTGAAAAAGCCGGATGAAAAAAGAGTGCATGTAGCAGAGATGAGAATATTTAGATGTATGTGTGACGTGACGAGAATGGATAAAGTGAGAAATGAGTATATTAGAGGAAGTTTGAAAGTGGCGCCAGTGACTGAAAAGTTGAAGGGGAATCGATTGTCTTGGTATGGTCATGTAAAGAGGAGAGATGAAACGCATGTTACAAAAAGAGTTATGAGTATACATGTGGATTGGTGGAGAGGGAGAGGGAGGCCAAAGAAAAGATGGGTGGATTGTGTGAACAGTGCTATGAAAGAAAAGGAAGTTAGTGATAGCATAACGGTTGACAGGATAGAATGGAAGAAAAAAACGTGTTGCGCTGACCCCAAATAAGATGGTAAAAGGGCAAGAAGATTATGAATGGCATTAGACATAACCGCTGTAGAATAAACTGATCTGAAAACTTTAGACAATGAATTTTATAACTGCTCTCATTATTATCTTTTAATATTTTCAGATCAATTCGGTTTGTGACGCATGTTGGAGCATACCTTTCTGGAATGCGGGCCCCGTGATACGTCCTTACATGGTTCTCATGATACAACGCTCGCTGCGACCGTCGCCACTTCAGGCTCCTGGTTTTAAAGACATTTCTATTGCAACTTTTTCTGAAGTAAGTCTAAGAATATTTTTTGACTATCCCAGAAATAAAGTAAGTAGTGTTGTCTCAGAAATAAAAGATCAGCCAACATAACAGTTTCTTGTTTTTTTTTTTACAGAAACTGACATCTGCATATTCGTACTTCAATATGATGCGAGCTTAATCTTTGAAAAGATTGTAACATCATCCTCTTGCTTTTGCATCATGTTACTGAGGATCGCCGCAGCACTTTTTCTCCTATATTAAATTTTCTTTCTTAACATTTGTCACACAATGCATTTATATTTTAAACATTTCTCTTTTTTAGTCACGTGTATTGGATCTTTTCTTCTTTATCACATGAGGTTTAGAAAAATTATATAACTATCCTGCAACATGAGAGTGCACTGACTACAAACTAATTAGAAGCACAGCACAAGAAAAAACATTATGTCACAATATATTATATAATAAAATTATTGTACGGTCATTTTTGTCTTATTATATGATACTTTTTTAATTCAATTCATTTATTAATTTTGTATTATTTATTAATTCTGATCTGATCCTTAAAAATAATGTCCTGTGAAATGAACAAAATCAAAATCAAAATCAAAATAGCATTTATTCCAAATAAACCATTTACAGGCACTTTTGAAATGTCAAGAAGTCAGTCAGTCAGAAAAATAAAAATAAATGATGCTGATTGCACATTCCAAAGCGTAGATCTCTATGGAGAAGAATGTGCAAGAAACTCCATGGACACTCTTTTCAATCATATTTTGTAATTACAAATATCTCTGTTACATGTTTCTTGTCGCGTCGCTATCATGTGAGAACAATGTAAATAAAAATAAAAACTAAATATAGATATTAAAATAGCAACTGGCAGCTAAGAGATGACCAGCCTCAACTGACAGCGCCCGTTCACGGACATGACGCTAATATTAGCATCACTCAGCTCAACCATTTTGAAGGGAACCGAATGATCCAACACCCGCGCCACCATCAGTGAGACATTTGAGTGAGCATGACAAACTCTCAACTGCCATGCTCATTTATGTCAAATAAGTTCAGTAGCAACATAAAAACTATAAAAAGCTCCATGGTACTCACATTTACAAACTGTGGAAAAAATGCTTCTATACATATAATACAATACTTATATTTTACAATTTCAAGAAAAAAAACATTAAAAAATAATTTCCATACTAATCAATTTGTACAGCCCGGTGGTAGTGGAGCTGGACCAGCATTGAGCCAAGCATTTTTATCCTGAATATAATCCTCCAACTTATAATATGCTTGCCTGCATAGTGTGCGTTTAATACAAGATTTAAATTTCGTTTCATTGAGTTCTAATATTTGTGAAGGTATTTTATTATAACATTTCAAACAGTACCCCATAAAAGAAGAGGCCACTTTTGCTAGTCTGAAACTTGGTTGAACTAATTGGTCCCTATTTCTTGTAACATAATTATGTCTACCGCCTCTTTTGCTAAAAAGATTAAGATTTTTTCTAACATACATTATGTTTGCATAAATATATTGACAAGGCACCGTCATTATGTTAATGTCCTTAAACAGTTCCCTTAGAGAATCGCAGCGGCGAAGATTGTATGTAGCTCTGATCGCTATTTTCTGTAATATAAAAATTGAGTCGATTTCTGCAGCCCGTCCCCATAGTAAGATACCGTAAGACATGATGCTATGAAAATAACGGATGTTGATACCGCTAGACTAATCTATTTGACTAGTCTAGCGGTATCAACATCCGTAAATTGGCGGATTTTTCTAACAGCATATGCAGCTGAGCTAAGCCGTCCTGCAAGAGATGTTAAATGAGGACCCCATTGTAGCCTTGAGTCAAGCGTAATCCCCAAGAAAACAGTTTTATCGACAAATTCTAGTTTTTCATCGTTTAATACTACATCACAATCGCTACCTTTAACATTTGGTAAGGAAAATTTTATGCATTTAGTTTTTTTCCCGTTTAAAACTAGATTATTAGCAGTGAACCAGTTTTGGACCTGCAGTAGGGCGTTATTTTCGTCGTCAAGATTATTAGTCCTTCTATTTATCTTAAAAATCAAAGAAGTGTCGTTGGCAAACAACACCATATTAAGTTTATTTTGCAACAAATAGGGTAAATCATTAATATAAACTAAAAATAAAAAAGGACCTAAAATTGAACCTTGGGGTACCCCCATTTTCACATTTATTCCCGACGAATTGACACCGTTAATTTGAACTAGTTGCTGTCTGTCAATCAAATAAGATTTTAATAAGCTTAAAGCTGTTTTGCCTAGTCCGTAATGCTCAAGTTTCAGGAGTAATGTTTCATGAACCACACAATCAAACGCCTTAGACAGGTCACAGAAGATGCCTATAGCATCCTGTGCCTCTTCCCACGCATTAAAAATGTGTTTTAGTAAGGAGACACCAGCGTCAGTAGTACAACGTCCTTTGGTCAAACCATACTGTTTATCGTGTAAAATGTTATTTGTGTTAAAATGGTTAAGCATTTGATTTAACATCACCTTCTCAAATATCTTGCTAAAAACCGGCAACACGGACACCGGCCTATAATTATTAGTGTCTTTACTGTCCCCGGATTTAAAAAGTGGTATCACTTTACTATATTTCATTAGATCCGGAAAAACTCCTTGATCTATACTGAACAAACACACTAGTATCACGTTCCTATCTTCAACGTTTAACTAGCGAGTTGCTTCATGCTATTTATAAAGTGCGTTCTCCACGAAATTGGTGAAACTTATTATTAAACGAAGGGTACTGAAAAAAACTACTGTTATTATCCTCATCTTTGCTTTATTATCCAATTTATTACAAGTACTTAAACTGACAATTTTCAGTGAATTAATTCGTAAATCTGATACAATATATTGTCATGAATGGTGGCACCCAATGTCGAGCGAACAAAAAACACTAATGTCACCTGCAAATGATCATTAGATATTTAGCAAGCCAAACAAATTGAACATACTTTCAAAGTAGTCAAGTATTTGCTTTAGTGAAAGTACGGTTTTAATAAGAAACTTAAGATAAGATATTACTAAAGATTTCTCTATATTGGACAGAACACGTTTTGGGGCTAAAGGGAGAACAGATTTCACAATTTTTCCGACCCTAGTGTCAACCTCACCTGCTCTCATCGGTGGTTTGTATGTATAGCCGATAGTAGCCTTTCAGCCGCGGTGCCCCCTCCTAGATAACGAATGAGGCTCTGGCAACCGAGTCAGTGGCGGTCATATCAACTCAACACCCAGAAGTACCTGGAAGAGACTATCGTAAGCCTACGATCAAAACACTTCCACCAAATAATAATCATTCATGAGTTTTCTTATGAATCTCCAAAGGAAGCCTTATACCGAATATCGGGTGGCAAGTAATCCCGATTTTGGACGGCCTAACAAGCCTGACATAGGTTATTAGGAATTAATTAACCTAACCCACGATCGCATCAGCGATCGGGAGCGTTGGTTTTACTGCCTGGACCAACAAGTATTAAAAAAAACTATTTAAAAATTACTCTAATTATACGGTGGGAAAAATACCAATAGAATGAATGTCTAGTGGGAGACTAATCTCAAATGCCAGCTTCGGTGGACCTGGCTCACTCCTTTATACTTATGACTTTTCAAAATAATGGGCGTGACCCCCTGAGTGACGTTTTATATCGACCCTACTAACCCTATGTGCAGGCCTATGTGAAATAAAAAACTTTGACTTTGACTTTGACCTATCGAACTAAATGGCAAATACTGAATTTAAAAAAAAAACAAACTTCAATAAACACAAAAAACAACAATATAGTGCAGCAAACCTTTCATAGAAGTATCTTTGAAAAAACAAGAAGCAACTCTCCAGGAGCAATGTCGAAAGAGACAACCAAAGCTTTTGACTCAAATGATTCACAGCGAACACCACCCAACTGGCAAAGCGATTAACTGTATTTAATCACTTTGCCAGTTGGGTGGTGTTAGATAAGCTTAAGACAAAAATAAAAAAACTTATGAATAAAAACTATTCGATCTGAACTCAAAACCGATTTGAATTACTAAACGATTGAAATAACGAAGCGATTGATTTACAGAAGAACCCAAACAACCAAAGCCGGAACCAATATTTGTAACAGGAGTCATCAATGCACTGAAAGAAATACTGACTGAAATTATCACAGATAAATCCAATTACACGATGACCGCTTTAAAATCTGGTCAAAATCCTGCTTTTGGATGTAGGAACGTATAAAGTCACAAGAGAAAACTTTAAAAAAATAATATCAGTCATTACACATACCAGTTAAAGAGTGTACGAGCATATAGAGCGGTACTTCGAGGCGTATACTTGTCAGAGAACATTCAAGTAATTAAAAATGAACTTAGTGAACTCGGACATAACATTGGCCAAAATTAAATGTGCGACATAAAACAAAAAAAAAATCCACTGCCACTGTTCTACTTTGACCTGGAACCGAAATGTAACAATAAAGAAAATTTTGAAATAAATCGTCTAAACTACATGAAAATTTCCTTCGAAGCACTATACAAAAAAAAGAAGAGCTGCAATGCAAACGATGTCAAAGTTTTCGACACTCCAAAAATTAATGGTTACGGCTGTATCAATGTGTTAAGTACGGTAAAGACCCGACAACCACATATATAAAAACACCTGATACCGACACTACTTAAACAAATTGCCAAGAAAAAGCTCCTGAAAGTTATAAAAGCTGAATAAAATACCAACAATATCGAGAACTGATAATAAAACCGAAACAAAAACCTCAACAACTACAACCAAGATAAAAGAAAATGAAGAAGCTGATGAAAGACCAAAAAGCAACCAATATATAAGACCAACTTTACTTACGCAGACGCAACTAAGGTGTTTAAGAAAATAAACGAAACGACAGACAGAAACACAAACAACACTGACATAGTGGAAATAATGGACTCAATCAGTCAGAACTGTATTCAAACCGCATGAGAGCACTAACCCTGAGCACGATGAGGATATTCGGCAACTTTTGAACTCTCCGCTGCAAATGTCTCCTCCATTAAAAAGTATTTCTCCAAAAGAGATATGACGAAATGTGATGACCCAATAAGACGGGAAATCTCCAGGATACGACCTGATTGATGCAACCCTACTAAAACACCTGCCATAAAAAGGTGTTTTAATGCTCACAAATATCTTCATTGCATGCTTAAGATTGACAAGCTTTACGTGACAATGGAAAATTGCGCAGGTCATTATGATAGTTAGATAAATTCTTTATTGTACACCAAAAATACAAATTACATTAGGAACTTAAAATTGGGGTGTCACAAAGGCCAAATGGCCTTATCGCTAAAAGCGATTTTTTACAGACAACCTTTAGATGGATTAAAAAAAATATACGCAGGTAGTTCGTGGTGTACTATTTACATATATACAATACATAAACTAATAAATCCGATCCTGCATAGTAGAATGCGACCGCACTTAGCGAAAGTAATTCAGTGCCATAAGTTTGGATTTAGAGAGAAGCACGGAACCATCGAAAAATAAATCGAATCACCATCCAACGAAAATGTCGCACAAAAGCAAACCAAAGCAAGTTAGTACATGTTACCTTTACTCTTAGAAGAAAGACCTGTCCCCAATTAAATACTTAAGCATGCATCTAGACCGCAGACTTACACAGCGGAAATATATATGGACCAAACGGAAACCACGGAATGCCAGAGTTAGGGACATGTTCCGATACATGTATCGGAAGTAAAAGGACTATTTACAAAGCCATTCTCAAACCTATATGGACTTATGGAATCAAGCTATGGGGAACAGCGAAAAATAGCAACATATTACAGAGATTCCCGAGCAAAACTCTGCGTACTCAATATTCCGCAATACATCAGCAGTAGATGTATTCATATGGACCTAACCTGTACACAGCTGTTCAGCAAGAAATTTTCAACTTCAGCAAAAAGTATCAGACCAGGCTGTCAAGACATGTAAACCTACTTGCATCAAGGCTGGAAGGACAAAGCGTTCCTGCCCTGGTAGACCGCTTTAAAGACCCCACAACTAAGGCAAGCTTGATGAAGCTACCTTTGGAGATGCCTATTATAAGCTCATGACACGACAAATGAATGACTTTTTGTGTGTTACACAGATTGCCAAGTTACAGAAAATTAGAAGAGAAAAAAGAAAGTAATTGGACAGAAGACGTGATGCAGAGTAATGAAAAAAACGTTGTAAGGAAAGTTTTGAGTATGACTGTGGATGACTATCTGTAATATAATTTATTACACCAAGGAAGGGAGTGACTACTGAGATGGCGTCTAACAGAGAATTACGGAAAAAGAAGACAATGTGTTGGATCGTCTCTAAATAAATTGGGATAACGAGAAAAGAATGATGATGATACTACAAAAAATAATATATCTATTAGAATTGTTTTTTTTTTTTAAATGTCAGCTTATATTCTATTATTATTTATTAACTGTCGTATGCAGTCGCGAAATATACAGCTGCGTCGTAGGCACAGCGGGACGCCGCAGCATGTTTGGTCTACTCGATGCAGTACCACACTAGTTTTGGAAACATGGCTTCTTCTTCTTCTTTTCTACTCTAGTGAAACCCTCTTCATCAATTTGGCCCGTTTTTGGCAAGGAGCTACGGACCGCAGTCAGGGTAGGTTTGAGTACCCGTTTTCACTTTGTCCCCTATTTTCGCTGGTCGCTTAGGTTGCGACGTACCCGGTTTGCTGGTGGTGGCAACAGGGGCAGAGGCACGTTTATGGGTCAACGTAATTACGTGTGTGGTGCAGTGTTGAGGCGCGGGCGACGGTGGGAGACGATAGATCAGCATTTTGAGCAGCTGGTGACGCACTTGTGTCGTCGATTCTAAACTGCCAACTGATGTATTTTGCATCCCTCGACATGTGTTCACCTTTGAGGCCTCAGGTGACCCAGTTACTGAACCAAGATTGCGCAATAGCGCTATTTCCACACGTAGTTCAGCATTAGATTTTTCAAACGCAACCATTCTAGACTGCATCTTGGTCATGTCCGCTTTCAAGGTAGTGATGTCCTTCAGCAGCCGTGTAACGTCGACGTGATCGAACGTGACGAAGGGTAGCTTACTCATCGCCTTCGCCACGAAATCTGGCACGTCGTCCGGTTCAGTCTTCTTCAACATAATTATAATGATATCTTGAATATTCTTCTCAGTTTCATCTCATAGGCGAAACGGCATTTGGTCTAGTTTTCCAAGAGACTGGAACAGTAGTAGTTTTCCACTGCTGATCTCATCCTCCTTGAAATTGGACCAGCATATCTGCAGGATGCTCACCTCATCAATGTAGATAATAGCATGGACTAGGAATGCCTGCCTTTGACTATGAGTTTTATGGAACTCATAGTATGTTCGAACGGTGGTTATTGCCGCACAACACGCGAATAAAAAATCTTTAAAAAAAATTAGCCGACTTAACTGAAAAAACACTAAGATATAAGTTCTACTACTGTGGAAGTGATGGAAAAAGAAATGGTGTAGGAATAGTGTTAGACAGTAAATTGAAAGAAAGCGTGATGGAAGTACAAAGGATTAGTGATAGATTTATAGTTGTGAAAGTTATGTTAGAGAATGTGATGTTGAATGTAGTTAGTGTGTATGCACCACAATAGGATGTGATGAAACGGTGAAAGAGAAGTTTTGGGAGGATTTTGATACAGCGTTAATGAACATCCCTGTTCATGAAGAATTAATAGTTGGAGGTGATTTTAATGGACATGTGGGAAGAATGAAAGGTGTTTATGAAAGAGTACATGGGGGATGGGGTATCGGTAGTCCGAACAGTGAAGGAGAGACATTGCTGCAATCCGCTACTGCATTTGACTTGGCAGTAGCCAATACGTGGTTCCAGAAAAGAGACGAACACATGATCACGTACAAAAGTGGTAATCATAAGACCCAAATAGACTACTTTTTAGTTCGGCGCAACCACTTAAAGCACGTCAAAGACTGCAAAGTACTGCCAGGAGAAGACCTAGTCTCACAACACAGACTCCTGGTTATGACATCAGTGGTCAAAGTACTGTCTACCAAATACAAAGAGCGTCCTCCCCCTAAAATAAAATGGCATATGTTAGAGAAGAATGATTATGCGAAGAAGTTCAGGGAGCGAGTGGTGGACAAAATGATAGAGATGGGAGACATGAATGATCGAAGTATAAATGAAAGCTGGAATGAGATGGCTGGGTGTATCAGGCATGCAGCGAAAGATATTTTGGGAGAGACGAGAGGAAAGGGCATAATAGATAGGGATACATGGTGGTGGTCGACAGAAATTCAGAGTGTGTTGAAAGAAAAGAAGAAAAAATTCAAAGAATGGCAGTGTGTAGAGCCAGGAAACGCTAGTTTAAAAGTTGAAAAAAAGAATGAGTATGACGTTTTAAAGAAGAAAGCTAAGAAAGCCGTGGCAAAAGCAAAATCAAAGGCCCAGGACAAACTATATGACACACTGGACAGTCCTGCAGGCCAAAAAGAGCTATACCGGCTTACTAGAATAAGAGAGAGAAAGGCAAGGGATGTTTGTCAGGTAAGATGTATGAGAGATGAAACTGGAATGGTTCTATCGGATGATGAAAAAATCAAAAAGAGGTGGAAGGAATATTTTGAAAGACTGATGAATGAAGAAAATAATTGGAGTGGGACGTTAGAGAATAAACCAGTGAATGTGGGATTAGTGCGAATTGTTAATATGGATGAAGTCAGAATAGCAGTAAATGGAATGAAGAATGGTAAAGCCATTGGTCCAGATGGAATATCAGTTGAAGTGTGGAAGTTATTGCGAATGGATGGATGGACGTGGTTAGCTTTGTTCTTCAATAAGTTGTTGCTGGAAGAAGCCATACCTGATGAGTGGTGCAATAGCTCTTTAGTGCCGATTTTTAAAAACAAAGGTGATATGCTTGAGTGCAACAATTATAGAGGAATAAAGCTAATGTCACATACTATGAAAGCCTGGGAGAAAGTTATTGAAAGGAGGCTGAGAGAAGAGAGTGAAATTTCACAGACCCAATTCGGTTTTATGCCTGGTCGGGGTACAACGGATGCCATTTTTGCTATACGCCAGCTGTGCGAGAAATATAGAAGTGCGCATAAAAACTTGCACATGGTATTCATTGACCTCGAAAAGGCATACGACCGGGTACCTCGTGAGGTTCTGTGGTGGGCCCTTAAGGAGAAAGGTGTGCCTGGGAAGTATGTGCAGTTGATCCGAGCGATGTACAGTCAATGCAGTACCCAAGTCCGGTCTACAGTGGGCACCACTGGCAGCTTCAATGTGGCAGTTAGCTTACATCAAGGGTCGGCTCTCAGCCCTTACCTCTTCCTGATGATAATGGACGCTCTGACGTCGGACATTCAGGAAGAGGCTCCCTGGTGTATGTTGTTTGCCGATGATATTGTGTTGGTTGCCGAGAGTGGCCTAGAGGTCCAGAACAGATTGGCGGTGTGGTGGCACAGACTGGAGAGTGTTGGCCTGAAATTGAGTAGAACTAAAACGGAATACTTGTTCTGCGATTTCGGCGGTCTCTCCAATCCAGTGCCTTTAGCTCTAGCTGGAACGCCCATACCGATCTGCTCTGACTTTCGGTACCTCGGGTCACTCATCCAAGGGAATGGTGAGGTAGACCGGGACGTAACACATCGGATCAACGCAGGATGGATGAAATGGAGACAGGTCACGGAAACAACTTGTGACCCACGGATGCCCCTCAAGTTGAAGGGTAAAATCTACAAGTCCGTGATAAGGCCTGTAATACTGTATGGATCAGAATGTTGGGCTGTGAAAAAGACGGATGAAAAAAGATTGCATGTAGCGGAGATGAGAATGTTAAGATGGATGTGTGGTGTGACGAGAATGGATAAAGTGAGAAATGAATATATTAGGGGAAGTTTGAAAGTGGCGCCAGTGACTGAAAAGTTGAAAGGGAATCGTTTGTCTTGGTATGGTCATGTGAAGAGGAGGGATGAAACGCATGTTACTAAAAGAGTTATGAGTTTACATGTGGATGGATGGAGAGGAAGAGGGAGACCAAAGAAAAGATGGATGGATTGTGTGAAGAGTGATATGAAAGAAAAGGAAGTTAGTGATAGCATGACGAGTAACAGGGCAGAGTGGAAGAAAAAAACGTGTTGCGCCGACCCCAAATAATACGGGATAAGGGCAGGAAGATGATGAACTGAAAAAACACTAAAAGATTCATGGATATCATCATCAGAACGAGATTTTGAAAAAAATGGGATCAATTTGGAAGATAGTCCTTTAAGGACAAAAAAATTAAGCAAATTGGTCCATAAACGACAGAGTTCCAAAGTAGACATAAAAAATTAAAAAATACAACCGAATTGATAACCTCCTCCTTTTTTTGAAGTCGGTTCAAAATTCGTACCGTGCACATTAGAAACACGCATGTGCGCGTATAGCACTGCAAAGACTATTATAACCACCTGATTCAATATGTACATGAAAAAGCAACCTTTGAACGGTGTTAGGAAAAGTGCTGTCCAACGTGGGTGGAATTAGAACATCAACGTTATCCACTAATTACAATTATTAAGTTCCAGTTACATATACTAATCCAGAAGTAAGTTTTTACTTTAAAATCTGATAAAATTTTGGAGAATAAAGAACATTTTAAGTAACTTTCCTTTTTATTCCGATCATTATTTTTTTTTTCAAAATAATCGTATATTACGATTCTGTCGATAGATTACATCAATATGATATATAATTCCACCAACCGCTTCCCAATTTCTGTCCATAATAATATTAGTTTTAATACTAATTTGCTCGTAATACTTTGCAAATACGTTATGCGAGTTCCTCATTAATACTTGAGCTTTTATGACTCCCCTGAGTCCTAAGATTTGGAGAACTGTAGTTAGCAAGGTTTGCTGTTGGGATAATACATAAACTGCTAATCTGATTCATTAATTAATACCTTAATACCCTAGATGCAGTTCTTCTCTCTTTGTTCCGTCGTAGATGTGAAGGACGAATGTGAATTCTAAAAGGCACTTTTCACTATAAGTTTGTTCTATAAACATAAGAATATTTGAATTCCGAATGCTTCACGGGTGTCTACTAATTATAAAAACTCGATCGACAATTGGTTTAAAAATTCTATGCCAAGTGGTCAGCTATCACGACACATGGTAATCTACGTGACGTGTATGATGGTAAAGTCATTTTGTTTTATACTAACCTATTTTATCCCACATATAACCTATTTTATCCACACTATATGGGAACGACCTTCGTCTATTAAGACGAAGGTCGTTCCCATATAGTGTTTATTTTTTCCAACAACACACATCTGCATTTTATCGAATATTACTAATCAATAGGCAGAATTTGAGGTATAAATGTATTAATAGAGCTCCCAATTATTACGTAATTGAGCGTTGTTTCTACGTAAAACCACAAAAAAAACTTTTTTTGGATTTTTTCCAGGAAAATTAAAGGTATAGAAACCAACATTTTCGCAAATAAATTTCGTACAATCATGTGTATATTACGACAATTAAGCGCTTTTCAAGATGATTCAAGTTGTACAGACGTATGTACAATCGGCGCTCGAGGGGATTTATTACACCTACTTGATTAAAAAAAAAAAAGTTTCAAAGACAAAATAATATACAACACACAATAATTGGAACGCTTGCCTGAACGGGCACAGTTCAGAATGAGGCCAACTTTAAGTTTGGACTTCTGACCACCGATTTCTGTTTTAAGCATTCGTTGAATATTTTTCAAGCCAGCAAACCTGTCAAAATTTGGAATTTGTTTGGTTTGAGACGTTTCTAACTCAGAATGCTCAATTCAGAACTTCGGCCTGAGCCTCTGTTGATCATTAAGTCTGAGCACCATAGGTTATCTATAGGCAGGATCACTATTAGAAATTAGAATTTCATAGAAATGTGAAATATGATGGAATATCAGAAAAAAAAAACATATGAATACCTACATTCACATTACATTTCTCATTATGTAACTAAAGGATAGAATCAAATATTCACACGTATATCAGAAATCCTGTGCATAGTATGAAGCACAGTTCATCCCATGAAACTGTTAATGAAAAACCGGATTTACATGTCGTAAACAACTTTTATGTGTTCTGCATTTCAAATAATGCGTTAAACATGGGTGCTTGCTACCTTTAAAACTATTATATGAGAATATTTAGTAAAACTTGTTTTCAATTTCAACGTTTTTTTAGTTAAATATTTAATTTATAGTAACTATAAAGCAATATGATAATTATGTTTTGAAGAAAGCGTTCGAGATCAGTAAATAGAACCTCAGATCAGATCAGTATGATAGAGCTTCTTCTGTATATTTGTGTGTACATAAATAATAAAATAAATAAATAATGAAAGAATTTCTAATAAATTAAATTAATAATATTAAATAAATAAATAAAAAGCATTTATTTCAGGCAACTAATAGCACCCATACAACAATCACAAAACAGAACACAAACACATAATTAATTAAGCAAATACAATATTGATGTTTGCAAAGTTAAAAAATTTAAATTTTGGCAAAACGATCCCTATTTATACTAAACATACAAACAGACACGATAACGTAAACGTGATGTTCAATAGAAATATTACAAAAACGAAGCCGCAGTCAGTAACTAGTCTTCCCATACAGACAAAATAGGTTTCATTCACAACCACTTATCCAATAAAATTGCCTCAGATTAAGTACAAGGTTATTTGGTTCTTAAAAATTATTGGATAGAAAATATCAGAAAGGTATATAATGAAAGGGGAGAAAATTCTTCGAATTCGTGTCATTCCAATTGAATTCTAAGAATAATAGTAAGGAATCGAAACATCTGCCTTCTGAAACTAGAAACTGTAATTTGATTGCACCCCTACCGAGTTAAATATGAGTATATATTCAAAAACTTTAGTTTTACCGAATGGATTCCTCCAATAAAGTATGTAAGGTTTTTATGACCAAAGATTTATTGCAATTCATACTCCTACGGTTAAATAATTAGAAAATATTATAAAAGTAATTAAGATACCAGAATACTCAATTGAGAATCATTAAAATATGCTTAATACAGAATGTGATTTTCATGATTATAAATGATTTTATTCGTGTAAAACACATACACGCAAACGGACACGATGATGAAAAAAATCAAATCATTTTACAACAAAGATCACATCGATTATTCTACAGGATATGTCGATCCTTTTGAGTATCATCAGATATTCTATCAAGTGATGGTCGCGTTTAAGGTTGCAGACCTCGACAGCAAGAAAGCACCATCGTAAGTCACTTCACGAGATTTTTCACAATTAGTAATGTACTCGTATCACATTTTTCTACATAACTCTGCCATATTGCTGTCGAATTGACAAAATTTACTTGTTCAAAAAGTCCAGTAATCAACCTTCGTAGCCTTTTCCAAATTATATTGGTGTCGGCTTTCGATTTATCCAGATACTTCTACAGATACGGTACTTCCTAGATATCTGACCTAAAATACAATCCAGTAACTGGGTACCACGGTATCCCATGGAGATTTTCTGTCTACTGATAATATGTATTTGGAACATCTACAATAGGATAATGATTCAAAGTGGCTGTGATTAATTACAGATATTTCAATCAAAATGCTCTTTTATTCATTACTGGGCTTGGAGCTTCACTCATCACATTCATCTCCTTCTGTCACGGTCTGGAGACTTTCGACCTACCACTTATTACTGAGGCTGGCACATATACGATTGTACTGGGCTATGAACTGCTTATACTTTCATGTACTAGGAGGAATTTGCCGCAATATCACAACTTTTTGCGAGCTCTAAAAGAAGATTTTGAATTTATCTGTACGAGAGGTGAAAAATACAGGTTAGTATCTGAATTAACTAATAATCTATTTTTACACATTTCAGTATAATGATTTTGCAACTTAGATGTTACCTAATAAGAGAGTTATGAGTATAAATGTGGATGGATGAAGACGGAGAAGGAGGCCAAAGAAAAGATGGATGGATTGTGTGAAGAGTGATATTTAAGAAAGAAGAGGAGTAAGTAATAGCATGGCGGGTGACAGGACAGAATGAAAGAAAAAACGTGTTGCGCCTTCCCCAAATAACACGGAACAAGGGCAGAAAGATGATGATGATGATGATTTTGCAACTTAGATCACACAGGTAGGTACAGATATATTTTTTCATGAAATTCTGAATATTTTAAATAACATTTATTTAATCTTTGTGCATGTTATATTTCAGAGTACCATATTTTGCGAATCAACTGAAAACTTGGAAGATCTGTATCTTTGCGTGCATATTCACTTTCAGTACCGCAATTGGGATGGTCATATTTGCGTTTCTGTCGCTCTTCTACTTTCTTGCCACCTATGATGCTGCTGTTGGAGGCAGTAGACCACTTCTGTTTCCATTTTGGTTTCCTGGCATTGATTTTGGAAAATTTCCGGCCTATGAGTTGGCTTTCATGTATGCTAACATATGTGTCATGCTTTACGCGTACAATTACACCTGTGAGTTTGTATTTTGTTTTAACGTATTAAATTTTTCAAACTTTTTATTTTTTTGTAGCCTTATTTACGACTGCCAAATTTCAGTTATGATTCAAACACAAATAGTATGGATCAGGCAGATAACATCGAAAGTCGACATTATAGTATGGAGTCTCCAAGATCTTCTAGTTGACATACATCCAGCCAGAACTCAAGAGGAAAGTTTATATTTTTCTTATTTGATTGAAAGTCGAATGAGAGAGATCGTTATTCAGCATCATTCTATGTACAGGTAGAATAATGACTTAATTTCTTTATTTATCGCTATGTGTTTCACAAGAATACAGTAAGCCGTTTTAAATATCCAGAATCCAGATCTATAAATGATAAATGATATTTATTTTGTAAGTAGGTTTAAAAAAACACTTTTACACGTCAATTTTTTTGTAATTTTAAACTAGATGAGGCCGGTGTTTCCTAGCTGACTTCTTGAGAAGAAACACCGAAACAAACTCAGGGGTCAAAGTCTCTTTTAAAGTGCATACAGTTAATATGTAATGGTCAAATCACATGAGAACAGTGCAGATTTGTCTGAGATGGTCTTTTGAAGAAAGAACCATACAGATTTGAATGGACCTGTCTAGTCAGGTCGATTCTAGATTAATGTCTGAGGTGATTTTTTGGGGAAGGAATACTCGAATATTTGTGCTCTATTTTCTAGACCGGTTATCTAAACAGAACAAGTATTTGCTGGTATTCGGGTAGCTTAATTTAGAGCAATAAGAAGTACAACGATGGTATTTGGGTAAGGCGCATAAAATACTTAAACTGGCAGACAATTAATAAATCTATGCATAATGTAAAGAATTTTATAGTCCTCACATTCACAATTCGTCATGTGAGAACCATGCTAATTAATATCTGCGGTGGCTTTTTGAGGAATGGTGCTTGAACTTAAGTTGACCGGTCAAGCCAGTGTAAGCATTTGATACTTGAATTTGCACCTAGTACTGAGAGCATTCATCCGTTAAAACCACACAGAAGCCAAGATCAATGATTTCCGACGGACAATATAACAATAATGTGTTTAATTTCTAGATTAGATGTTGACGTCATATTATTGGGAAATTCATAATCTAGTGTATGGTTTAAACATTTTAAAATGGTCGTATAGTTTTCCCATTAGAACAGTTCTTATCCAAGCCGTTTTTAAAACTAGCGGTCGACGGTCTACGCAGATGCGAGATAGTAGTTAAACCGTGTATGATAAACTTTAACAACAATTTTGTTTAAAAAAAGAAAATGAAAACGTTGAATAGTGCATGGATTAAAAAGGAAACGATTGCTGTAAGTTTTCATTCAAGAAAAGTTATCTCAAAACTGTCATTTTTAGCCATTTTTTTAAGATATTAAACGTGTTAGTTTAGGGTAAAATAGGAGGCATTTTTTTTACTTATTTATTGATCACATTTACGATATAAGACATAGTACAATATTTTTTTTAATAACTTATTTGTTTACACTACAATTAATTATTTAGTATCACTATATAATAGACGAGGAATCGCGTCAGCGCCAACGCGTCCGTCGGAAATCATTGATTTTGGCTTCTGCGTGGTTTTAACGGATGAATACTCTTAACATTATCAGTCACTATATTTTTTTAAACAGATTTATGTGCCTGTGTTTTGATATGCACACAAAATAATTTTATATACTGTCACATAGAGCACAGTCATCTGGGTTTTAATTTGTGAATTCAACAAAGACCCCGTTTATGCAAAACAAACAATGTCTGTATGACAGGTATTGGGGTTACTTCCCCACACTAGAATACCGTACATGATACTTTGAAAATAGCTAAAGTGAAAGGTCTGAATCAGTTGATTTTTATTTCCTGACAGCGAGCTAAGTTATTTCAATAATATTATTTATCTATACAATATTAGTTTTAGTACCTATATTCAAAACTGGAAACACATGTTCAGTATCTTCATGTGAAGAATCTGTGTACAAAATTTCATAAATATATCGTGGAAAATCACAAAGCTATAAGCTTGTTATGCTACCTAGTTGGCCGCACAAATACATGGTCACCAGGCCAATCGGGGCGACTGAGGGATGGTTTTGCTCTCTACCCAGCTGCGCTGGTGCCTTATCCCTGCTATGACCTGCCGTGACCTGTGTTGTACCCAGTGTCACTGGTGTCTAACTTGAGATTGAAAAAAACTATATTCAGGTTTCGCTTATACTTAAAATAATTTTGTACATATGTGGATGTGCCACTAGCATGACGAGTAACAGGGCAGAGTGGAAGAAAAAAACGTGTTGCGCCGACCCCAAATAACACGGGATAAGGGCAGGAAGATGATGATGATGATGATGATGATGTGGATGTGCCACTCTACTGAAGGATCACATTATTACCTATCTTCAAGACTCTTTGCCCTTTATTAGCACATCAATTTCCACTGGTCTAACTTTAATTTATTTAGTTTCTTGTCATCAAAGAGCCGGTTGTTAACATTAAACCAGTGTACTTTAGGATTATTTGAAAGACCGATTACTAACGTTCAAGTTTAAACAAAAATAGGAGAAAAATTTACTCATTGCGACTACGAATTCAGAAGATCATTTTCCATTTACATCAACTCTCTAGATTCTATTACGCAAGCATGAAGTAAAGAGATCCAGGAAGGAGACCCGGATCCCGTAGTGGTGTAGTTTCTTGATTAATGTTTTACGAAAAATGCAATCGAATACCTTGTACAAATCAAAAAAGAGGCCAGGGCATCGATTTGTTTTCCGGCGCATTATAAATATGACCTAGAGGTCCAACACACAGTTGTTGAGTTTCAACTCAACAACCGTGTGTTTCGACGCCTTGTAAAATTAAACTGTTTGGTACGTTACAGTGGTCGTCGGTTAAAAAATATTTCTCATAAAATAATCCTCTTTTATATTTTACTGAAAGTGGGTTGCACTTCAATTGTTTTATAATTAGTTGTTTCCAATAAACACCCCCAAGCGACTTTAAACCATGGTATTATTTAAAAAATAGCGTTTATATGTTTAAAATAATACAAAACCGTTTCACACATTATCGTGACCATTAAAACATAAATTTTAAGAGGATTCATTAATTTTAATAAGGAGCCATAGCAGAGCATTTCCACGAATTTTGATTGCTGGAACTAACTCAATAGTTTACCAACTCTTGTTAAATTTCCTTTGAGCATGTTGTTTATGGAACAAACATGCTTGAACACAATAGTATGCTTAGAAATGTGGCCGCTAAGTCAATTAATGTCCTGCGACCACTAATTAGGTCATGTTCAGTGGACATTTACGGGCACTCACAGCATGGTATGGACTAATTAATTATTGCTTTCTCGAGGTTATTATTGGAATTCGAATATTAATTTGGAATTTGTTACGGAAAACTATAGGTAGCTGCTTCTAGATAGTTTTACTTGGAATTTCAGAGCTAAGTGTTGTGAATCTTCACTATATCTAATTAAGGTATTCTAGAAAGATCTTCAAACAGACACAAAACGGCTTGGTGAATGATGTTTAATATTTGTTTACTATATTTTAGCCTAATGGAAGACTACGCGATTGTTTACAAGAAATTATTGTTATTCGAACAAACATTTTGTGGTCGTGTGGTTTGTTTGACAGCCTATTGTATTGCAGAGGTACTTATTCTATAATTTTATTTAATTATTAAGTAGATATGTGTTTTTTGTTTGTGTGTATTTTAGTAAGTCGTTGAGGTACTTTTTTTTTATTTTTTTTTTTATTTTTTATTTTTTTTTATTGGGTGGGAAAATCATCCTAATGACATCCCCGCTCTTGGGTGGAGCGCGAGATAGTGTCAGAATCTTACTGACTAAAAAAACACTCCTGTTCCTTCGTTGCCTTCGTCCCAGGGCCCCGGGTTCCGCTTTCACACTACTCGTAGCCCCAGTAGGCTTCGACCCTGCTGGGCCCTTCGATTTGCTGACATCTCCTTGAGGCGCGCGTGGAACAATACGCGCCGTCGACGACTTGGGCTCGGTCCGGACGGTTACCGGACGGTCAGACGGCGAGCCACCCATTGCTCGCCGTCTGCAAGCCCGCGCCTACGGTGGCCGGAAATCGTAGGTATAGTGAATTCGTCACTTACAGAGGTGCACAGCACTGACAAAAAAAAAACTTATCAATTAAATCTTATCTTTTTTCTATAGCCGGCAAGTCCTGCTCTTATTCAATCTTGAGTAAAGGCTATGCGTTCTATCTTTCATGCTCCTGCGCGTCTCCTTTTCAGTTTAGATGGAATCTATCAATTTCTACCATCACGTATTACCGTCGTAAATGTAACAATTCAAATTAAATACTTACCTACTACTATATTGGGCACACCACACACAATTATGGCGTTAAGTAAATTGAGGCGTCCTTGGAAAGACCTCACGGCGTCCTCACTTTCCGCATGACGCAGGTTCTCACCGAACACGGTACGTTCGGGAAGTTCCTGCACCGGATTCGTGCGGAAGCGACGCCCGGGTGTCGCGACTGTGTGTGCCGCCCGGAGGACACGGTGGAGCACACGGTGGAGGTGTGCCCCGCTTGGGCAGAGAAACGCCGTACCGTCGTGGGGGCGATCGGCGGCGGCGATCTCTCGTTCCGGGCGTTGGTACAGGCCATGGCCCGGTGCGATGAGGAATGGAAAGCGGTCGCCTCTTTCTTCGAAGCAGTAATGCTAGCAAAGGAGGCGGCCGATCGCGTGAGGCAACGGTACTCACGCCCCAAACGCCGCCGGGATTCCGATCCCGATTTCCGGCTACTAAATAAAAGTCTGACACACTTGAGATCGGAGGATGTCATAGGATGATTTCCCACCTAAAAAAAAAAATTTTGCCTTGCCTTGCCTTGTCTTGAAGGCCTTCCAGCATTACTCCTTCCGGTGCACGGTCACCAGTATGGACCTGTTACTCTTCACAGTATAACCTCATTATAAATACTTTCAGAAGTTGGACGAAGGTGAATTTCAAGCTATACTTGCGATGCTCTGCGTTGCTACCATTGTATTGCATTTTATACCAAGTTTATTATGCACCTTCCTTGCCTTTAAGGTAAGAATGTACTTCTTTCATTTAGCTACTAAATACAAGTACTAAGGTATGTTTGGTAATTTATTTTCAATACCGGGTGAATAATGGGTAAGGGCGGGTTTTCGAGTAAGCACTCGAAAACCCGCCCTTACCCGTACCACTTTTAGGCACGCAATTTACTTTTTTGGATACTGGAGCGGAAAAGTGCGCGTGCTAGCCCCCGCCACAATTTTATTACATATATTATTACGTATCAGGCTGGGCGTGCGTCAAACCCCACGGGGCGCGCATCAAACCCCGTTTGTTTCAATCTCGATTTTCGGCCATCGTAGGCGCGGGCTTGCAGCAATAGGTGGCTCGCCAATCGACCGTCCGGTAACCGTCCGGACCGAACCCAAGTCATCGACGGTGCGTACTGTTCCACGCGCGCCTCAAGGAGAAGTTAGCAAATCGTAGGGGCCCAGTAGGGTCGAAGCCTACTGGGGCCACGGGTAGTGTGAAAGCGAAACCCGGGGTCCTGCCCAACAAAACCCCTTTTGTTTACTTCGTAAATGTATTCAAAAACGTCCTTTGATACACGTGGTAAGTCACTGCAACCCTCGGCTTGGTAGAATGCCACCTCTGTTGTAATGACAAAGTTTCTCCACTTGTATCAATATTTTACCTGTAATTTTACATCTCATCTTATATTTCACTTGCGTATAATTTTAAAATACCTTCAATTTACACTTTTAGGTAAGTTCTGTATGTGACGCTTGTTGGAACATTCCTTTTTGGAATGCCGGCCCTGTGATACGTCCTTACATGATCCTTATAATGCAACGTTCACTGCGACCCTTACCGCTTCAAGCTGTCGGCTTCGATAACATTAGTATTGAAACATTCTCCAAAGTAAGTCAAAGAAAATCCAAAGATTCTACGAGAATATATTTGGTTAAACTTTAACGTATTTTTAATTGTGTTCCAGAACATGACGAGTGCTTATTCGCTTTTCAATATGCTGAGACAAGCTAATCTTTAGTTGGATTGCAATTATTGAAATAAAGTAACGAATTCTTAATCCTACACCTAGCAATTAGTTTGAACATCTCAGTCTTAATTAATCCAATAAGTTGCACAGAAGAAGAAATATAATAAAAGGCACTACTATCCCTATTTGTTTTATTATCCAACTTGTTTCCTATTTAAACTTCCTGAACGGGCCATTTTGTACGAATGAATTCGCAAACGTTGGAATTCGTGTCACGTAAAAGTGGCGCCCAACGCGGGCCAAACAAACACATTGGTGTAACCTGCTAATCTTATTATTTACCTCTCTAGTTGCTTCGTGCTATTTCAAAACAAGATTCTAATAATGAAACATTTTGGAAAGTTTATTTATAATTTATAGGTTTTAGTTGTTTTAGGAATATTTTTGAATTTGGGTATCCTACCTATTTTTGAAAAGTGTCTTAGGGGCTAATAAACTGCTTAAAAAACACTAAAGAAAAGGAAAGAATATATCTATTTATATCAAATTTTTTATCTAATCGATAAGTACCATAAAATGCATTTAAATTTGTTATTTTATATTCTCGCACGTAATTTAACGAAAACGCCATATTGCTCAGTGGTCATGGCCTCAGTTGGCCATGAAAACAAATGAACTAACCTTATTCAAAGTAACATAAAGACATCGCAAAAATTACCGGTCATTATGGCGACACTTGGCCTCCCCGGCCTATACCCAACAGTGGACGCCTAACCGCTTAAATAATGATGTATTTAATTAATGTACACACATATATAAACCAATCAAAATAAAGAATCGATTTTGGTAGTTAGAAAGAAAGAAACCAGTTTAAAGAACATACAGATCACCTAATAACTATCACTACCAGAAATCAAACGCTCATAAAGTCTTACAGACACTAGAGCACTTTCACAGCACAATATCCAATACAACACGTTAATTATTACACTCCAACGAACACTAAAAATAGACAAGAAGGAAAGAGGCGAGCTTTATCCAATAATAATTCTCACTTGAAACGCTCTATTTGCTCGCCGTCGCACGATCTGATATTGAATATGGATAAAGTGAATTATATTCCAAACGGCGAGCGTCGACTCGCAGTTTCAGATAAGCGGATTACTTACAAGTTATAATTGGTTCTCGCTATTCGAGTGACTAAGAGAAAAACCCGGAGTCATTTCAAGCACCTCTTAAGTTCTTAGATAAAGGCGGGCATTTCTTTTTTCCCCCCTTTTTTAATTCTTTATCTGTGGTGAACGCAATTTTGTAATTTATCGCAGTCATAACAGGGAATAACGAAACAATTGGTGAGTTTCATACGATTGTCTATTAAGGAAAAGGCAAAAAGAAAAAAATAATGTCTATTTAAACTGGGGTAAACCCCAACCAAAAACCGGTAAACTGAGCAGACCACGGTGATATATACAAACACAAATAAACAGACATAAATATACTAACATTTTCAGGAATAATTAAGTTCTTCTTGGTCGTTTCACTCTTGCCAGAGTGGTCATGTTATCACGAAGCTATCCGGAAGCTGTCAGGGTACACTGCATGACTTTCCGCCACTTTTGCCTGCTGGCAGTCATCCGGGCGTACCTACTCGTTCAATGTGCCACCATCGGCGACTTTGATCTGGTCTGTCCTTCGCAGAGACGATCTGCTATGCGGCCTTGTCCCGTCCACTTTTCCTTGTTTAACAAAGCGTTCGATGGAGTCACTTCCACGTCAAGAAATATGGCCAAAGGATTTAAGAACTATATCTGCGTACCAGCGTAGACAAGCGCTCTTTGACGCCCAGTTCCTCGAAAATGGAAGCGTTTGTTCAAAACTCGGTCCATAAGTAAGATAGGTACGGGAATTACAACCTGTGCATCTTGATTGTACTTTTTTTTTGTCTGGTAAGCGATACAACATGACCAGAAAACATAAGTAAACGCCGAATAAGATGTTTTCACTACATTATAAACACAATGCCCACTCAGATTACAACATCTTACATTTACATAATAGAAATTGGAGACTGAGGACCAGAAGATTTTCTGAGAGCCCTAAAACTTGATTACGAACTTTCAAACAACACTTACCCCGGAATTCTGAAAGCTTAATCAATTTAGTCTGTTGGCAAATCTAATGTCACTTGTGATTGTGATTTTGGTCAAGGAGACAACAAGGCCGACTTACTCGGTCATGTTGACAGGCTTTCAGACCCGTAGTTGCATATAAACTTGAAATTTAATTGTTCTGCGAATTGTAATTCCTAGATTCAATTCACTCGTACGTGGCATCCATTAACAATAAAATTTCCATCCCGCTCGTATGTAAAAAATGGTCACATCGAATGAGCACAGTTAGAGGGTTGGACATGTTTGTAGCTAACGCAATTACCACTGCCGCCGACAGCGTCCTGCAATCTGAAGCCGATTCAATTAACAGCGGCTTTTAAGTTCATCCATTGTACGTATGCGTCTGTTGCTGCTCGTATGCTGTCTGTGGGTGTGAATGTTAATACGTGTTTATCAAGTTTGCTTCTTTTTCCTTGCTCTTCTCACTTTTTAGTGTTGACACTGGAAAAGCTCTCTGGTCTGGAGTGTCTTGTTTTATCTATTTTATCGATATCTACTATGAAAATGTCAACATGAACTTAACAGCTCCAGTCAATTTTTTTAACCAATAACATTCCACCTGCAAAATAAACAACAGAGCGCTACTTCTTTAAACTCGAAACCACAACACGTACCTAAACAATCACTATACAGAAAACCGAGGTTCAGTACGGAAAAAAATTGAATAAAAATCTGCACATAGAGTCCGGGTGTAGGGTGTTGCCAATATTTGATTGTTTCCGCGCTCCAGCGGTGCGAGCCGAACTCGCGTCAGTCATGTATGGCCGCGCTATGTACTCAACCCAGTTCCAACCACGTGTTAACTTTTGCTTCGTAAAAACGATTTTATACACTCAAGTTATTGCTTTTAGCATAGTGATCTGGGATTAAGTAGTAGATATACATATATAAATGGTTACCCATACGTCAGCGCAGAGAGCAAAGGGCGCTCACTACCTTGTTTTCCTTTCTTGATTCTCCTAATTCCCCTAGTTATTTAGCTCCTCACTTTCAATACATTTGCGCCAACCACAACAGAAATCTGCGCTCATCTCATAACCGCCTACTTTAATATCCCACTCATCGTACTGATTTTCTTCACTGTTCTTTCTTTGTTCAAGCTATTTCTTTGTGGAATGCGCTCTCTCAGGAGATTAGGATGGCAACAAATCGATTAACATTCAAAACCAAAGTTCGCGAGCTAATTCGTAAGAAGTTGGCAGTAGTGTCATCACAGCGTTAATGTTTTCAAATTGTCGATTTGAACCAATTGTTTGACTTTATTGGTGTAGACTTATATATAGATAGTTTATTAATTTGTGTATGTATTGTATAATTGTATGATATTTATGGTTTATTAGTATATCTATTCTTGTACCTATTCGCCTTTTCTTTCTCTTTTATTGCACTTTCTACTATTTATCTCGGCATCACCCTAAGGTTGACTGGTAGAAAATGCCTAAGGCATTAAGTCCGCCGTTGTACGTTTGTGCATAAAGTATTAAATAAATAAATATACAAACAGGAAGTAAGTTTTAGTTCTTATGCATATTTCATACATCTTTAAGTAAATGACATAACCGAAGTATTCATTTGCAAGGCCACATCGAAGTACTGAAAAATCGAATTTTTGGGGCAACATAATAAATTATCGTCCAAGCGAAGAGTCCTAGAAAAAAGGACCAAAATTTGAATAATCTAGATATAAAACTATTATTCATATAACGTGGCAATTTCATTCGATTGAAATCATATAATAAAAGGCCAATAAAGGTGTACAATTTATAAAAGGAGATGAAATGTAATCAGAGATACAGACTACCGCCCTGTTCGTATGCAGAAGTCCCAAGTTATAATACGTTGTACTTTTTCCATTTTCATCATTTCAACCGAAAGACGTCCACTGTTGGACATAGGCCTCCCCCAAGTGTTGCCACAATGAACGGTCCTGTGCGTCTTACATCCATCGGATTCCCGCAACCTTTACCAGGTCATCGGTCCACCTTGTAGAAGGCCTTTCATCACTGCATCTTCCGGTACGTGGTCGCCACTGCAGAACCTTTCGGCACCAATGGCCATCTGCTCTGCGAGCAACGTGCTCTGCCCATTGCCACTTTAGTGTGGCGATTCTTCGTACTAAGTTGGTTCTTCCGCCTTGCCTTCCCGTTCTTTGCCTTTTTACATTTTTGTTATATGTGTGTTATTATTTTGGTGAATATAATAACTAGCTGATACGGCAAACGTTGTTCTGCCTCATAATTATCAAACGAAAAAATGGAATGTGGAGGGTAAAAATAGCCTCTGGGACCTATTCTCAGATTTACCTATTTGGTAGGTCTGAGAATAGTTCCTAAGCAAAAAACAATTAATCTAAATTGGTTAAACCGTTTCGGAGGAAATCGATCACAAACACTGTGACACGATATTTTCATATATGATATAGTCTTTCATCAGAACCTTACCAACACAAAAAGTTTAAGCATAAATGCGTCGAGCCTATTTTAAATTATTCATTACAATAAAAAAAAAAACAATATTGTAAATATTTTTTTCATAAATAAGGTAACCAGTTCAACAGTCGTTTAAACAAAATATTTTTTTTGCGTTATTTTTAGTCGATTTTTATGGTTGAGTGAAGACGCTAATTGAGCTCGTGCCCACTTCTTATCAATTTACGTCAAAGTGACTATGAAGTTCCAAATACATTTCTGGCGGTAAAAATATATGTATTGGAACCATACCTTAATATCGGTTGTCTAGAACTAAGAGTTCGATTACCTCTAGATTTTAATTCATTATCAGAAATGTAAAGTATTAAATAATTGTTTTTTTTTTGTGTTTCATTGAATAATTTAAGTTTATAGGTTAACTAAGTAGTTGTTTATCTAGAACAACAACCTTTTCACAGTGTCTATTCACTTACATTTTGTTTACAGTAATAAAATTCGTTCACTGTAGGTACATTGTTAGAAAATTATTTCAAATCAACCTGCTTAAAATTAAATGTCACATAATTAAACTTAGGATTAACCATTTTGCGACTAAGCCCCGAAAAAGTGGACCTTTCTGGCGCCTTTGATATAAAGAGCAGTATTACAAAATGTACGTTACATCTATTCTGCATTCATGAGTTGTCGACCGCACTCCGCGGTCAGTTGAAACACGGATCATAGAAACAAATGAGCCGACTATATGATCATTAGCATAGTACTTTTAATTAAGTTTTCCGTACATTTAGTGGGAGCAATTATTTTTTTTATTGAGAGAATGAAACATGAATGATATTGAAAAGGGTCGTAGTGGAAGCGTTTTTATACCATAGATATCTTTGCCTGCGTTACTACCATATATTTAACAGTAAATTATGTCAAATTTATTTTGTAAATTTCAGGTCTCTTCTAAATTTTAATGACCTCTTTTAGGTTGAAGTTTTAAAAACACCAGTTTTTAGGGTTCTGTAACCTCAGTCGCCATGAACAGAACTCTTATAGGATCACTTTGTTGTTCATCTGTTAAGATCCGTTTCCTGAGGAACGTGTGGAGGTATGAAGCTACTTAATTAATATGAAATACACAAGTCTGCTACCCAAAGCAACAGTGAAAAAATCAAACTACTATATTAAAGCAATCTAAAGATAAGTATATTTATGCTCCGTTTAGGCGTATATTTTGACACACGCTAGGAAATCAAAACCTAAAGGCTAGGTACTTCCCATTTAGCTAGGACCCTGCAATTTGGCATGAAGCAAGGTCTTATAGCACAAGTATAGGAAAAAAAGTTTGAAAACTGTAAAGGTAAATGTCCAAAATGGCCCTGTGCAATAAAGAGTATCGGAATACACGATAATTGTCTTTTTTATTATATAAATTGCAAAATATATATCTTACAAATGTTTTTTTTATGTTTTATTTAAGTGTAATTTGTTCTTTATTTCAGTTAAAATGAATACATAAAACACTTAACTAATTAAAACTATATCTACACTAAAATCAAAAACTACTAGCTAAAATATGGCGTCATAAAACTCCTCCGCATCGCTGTCGACTGGAAATGTGCCCAAAAGGCTGGCAGCGTTGCCACGTTGTATGGCAATGCTTAATCTATGACCAAGGTAAAAGCCAGCCTTGGGTCCGCGAAGTGTCTACTAAGCATTTGGATAAATCTTTGAACAACTTATGAGCACTCGGACAAATGTTTTGGTTACCAATCATAAGTTCGAAAAATATTTGCCGAATTTCATTTCACCCAAAACTTTTCAACTATTATCGTTATTAAGCAGGCATGCAGCATTTAAGCAGACATGCAGTATGCAAGCAGGCAGCAGTATGTAAGCAGGCATGCTACATGCACCATGCATGCAATATGCAGCAGACATGCAACATGCAGTTATGTTGCATGTCTGCAACATGTTATGATTCGACTATAACCTAAAAATCTGATACTCTTTTTGAAATATATCGATTCTGCAGCTAGTCCGCTATAAAAATAAGAACTTTTAGGAGTTTACTAATGATAGAAAATACAATACATAATTTTCCAATGCTCTTGCCTCTAGGACGAAAAATGTATGGACGCAGAGCAATGTCCTTTGTAGGTTTGTCACAAAAAAAAAACTTTTTTAGTAATTTGGAAAAATCTTCCAGACTCGATTCGAGAATAGATCTATTTACATTGGTAAGTTTACATTCCCTCTCCTAGAGAGGAGGCCTGAGTCCCAACAGTGGGAACATTATAAGGCCGACTATGCTATGCTATGCTACATTGGTAAGTTTGTACAGAACCCTCATGGCGCGAGTCCGACTCACACTTGACCGGTTTTTAGATTAGTTAAAACTCAAAAACAGTTTTTTTTTTAGGTGGGAAAATCATCTAATGACAAACGCCTTCGCCTTGGGCGGAGCGGGAGATAGTGTCAGACTTTTACTAACTAAAAACCCACTCCTGTTCCTTCTTTGCCTTCATCCCGGCGCCCCGGGCTTCGCTTTCACACTACCCGTGGAGTATTTCACGCCTTACGTTAACTTTAAACCTAACACAAAACTCAACTTGCGTACCCATGCCCATACTTGTCATGTGCATAAACTACAATCAAAAGTACTTATAAAACCAATTTTGTACATATAGATACAAAAAGGCCTATACATCTTGTCGTATCCCCCATTTGTCGATCTCCGCTGTACGTAGTCGCCGACCGACATTATCGGCTCGGCAAATTTCTACAATCTCGGTCCCTTTGTGACCACTGCTGGTCATGACATGTCAATTACGATATCCTGTAAGCCCGCTCTTGATACATTATAATCACATTATATTCTCTTTCAAAGGAAAACTCAATCGTAATTCCGGGTTTGCCATTTATAATGATTTTACCAGATGGAGTCGAATAAGTGGCGATTTTTTTAAAAGGAGTATTAGTTAGATGGGGTAATTTTAAATATAGTGTTATAATATAGTTTTTTTTTGAACCATTCGTACCTGTACATACCCTTTTCTCGTGTCGTTTCAAACCAGGCTTTAAGTTACCCAAGTCCACAGTAGGCGTCGGCTTGCGGACGGCGTGCAATAGGTAGCTCGCTGTCCGACCGAGCCCATGTCGTCGACGGTGGGTAGTGTTCCACGCCCAGCAGGGTCGAAGCCTTAAAAAAGCCTTAAAAAACAGATTATTGCAAACAAAGTAATTTTACAAAATATAATCCGGAGAGATTGTAAATTTTCGAGAAATTGTAAATAGATAATTTCTTCTGCATTGGTTAACCGACACATCAAAATTCGATACTTTATAATCTCTGCTTGCCGTGCCGAGAAATTTTGAACGTTTATTAATTTTCGGACTCACGAAAGCCCATGTAGACCGTCCATTATACCAGCAATCACAGTTTAATGACGTCATCCTAGTTATTGGTGACGTCACCAATCCGCCGGGTGTCAGCGCGCAACGAGCCCACTTAACGAATTCGGACGCAAATCCCGCCGCCGAACGATCCGATTAAAAGGGGCCGAATTTTCTGCTTATATGCGTGTTCATGTTTGTGAGTTTAGGGTTTATCGTTAATAAGTTGTAATGTATTGAAAATAATGTTTGAAAAGTAGATATTTTTTTTTTCATAGCGCTGTTTCTTTCCTGAAAGTTTTCTTGCATGTAGTTGAATTGTCAAAACTGAAAATGTATGGTTTTCTTCAGTTTTAAATAGATTACATTGATATAGAAGTGAAAGTTTTTATGTATGGTTGTTACAACTTTGGATGAATTTTGTCATACAAATAGACCATATCCTGGAATATAATACATACATGTATTATATTCCAGGATATGGTCTAATATTATAATATTTTTATATATATAGGTATAATACTTTTTTTATCCCTGAAATATGGTCCTTTGGAATATTTTTTTACTTTAACGTGGTTGAAATAAATGGCAGTTATTATAATAATATGTTAGTTACATATATAATAACTGCCACTTGCTTTGAAACGAAAAAATAGAGGATATGGATGTACTATCCATGCGTACTTAAATACTAATTATGTTTTATAAAAATATAAATTGAAACCATTATTCAAAAATGAAACTAGTTTTTATTATCAAGAAATATTATAATTTATACGTAACCTACCTGAATCTACTAAATGAACACAACACAATGTGTACTTGTACTATACGATACTAAACTACTGATCTGTTTCTTGATGTTTATTCTCAGGGGTGCTCGGCACCCACTGTTTATTTCTCATGGGTACTCGAGCCCCCGAGCACCCACGGAGTCGGCGCCCCTGCCCCAAATCATAGGTACAAAGAACCATGAAATCCCAAGTTTACAGATTTTACGATCGGCTCTAATATATATCATAAGCTACTTAAGTAAAAATATCAGATCATCTTACTTTGCAACACATTATTCATTTGCGCTATTTTCATTTAACATCCGCCGACAAAAGTTCTCCAGCAAAAATTTATTAATATTTTATCGGCTGAAAATAGAGAGGTAACAATACTAAAACGTCACCGCAACCTGGAGTCTGAATTTCCTCATTTACATTCTATTTAAAGCCTGTTATGCAAGCCTGAATTTGGCTTAACGTAAAAGCTTTTCCCTGTATGTGCAGCAGCAATTAAAAATCCTTTTAACATTGTCTTATGGATCCGATAATGGCCAATGATGGCGCGTTCTGGATGTAAGTACATTGATAGATCGCTTTTGGTTTTGATTGGCTTTTTGAACATGGTTACATCATTTTGTTTTGAGATTTTGAACATCATTTATGACATCGTATTTTTTATCCTCTGTATTTGGATTGATGCTGATGATGCTTTTAATCATAATACCTGTGTGTTTTTGTTTGTTCCTGATAAAAATAAATTAGGACTACAACTTTTGGGTATTTAAGTCAAGAGTGAATAGGTTACTTTTAGGCAAGCGTGCTCCATTGTCGACCACATCGTCGCTTTCCATTAGGCGAGGTAGTGGTAAAACGCGAGCCCATCAGCAATAACAAGTATCATTAGTTACTAAAATACAGGAAGTAAAATCAGTCTTGACCGATGTTACCAAATAACTGTATCCACCTAACAAATCAAAATATCTAGCAATATTTTGCTATTATTTTAATACTTTCTTATACAGGCCGGACGACTTAGATGTCTTCCTAAGGAATTGGCAAGATCTGGCTCAGAGCCGGGACCAATGAAAGGAATGGTGGAAGGCCTTTCCCCAGCAGTGGGATGGTATAGGCTAGATATAATAACAATAATAAAATAATAATTACTCATACAACTAAGTTTATTTCAGTTGAACATAACTCTGTCTCGCCAAAATATCTATAACTGCTTCAAAAACCATTTCTAATTCCGTCCACACATCAAGCTCGTCCGTTCCATAAATACCAGGTTATTCCTTTAAATTATCAACAATTCAAAATAACGGGTACGACAGTAACACGCGTGACACGTCCGGTTCTCACCGCTGCCGAGTTTTGAGTGACATCTTATTTCCTCGGCACACTAGCGCCACGTCCGTGTAATAGCCACGTGCTATTCTATTGAACGTTGCCGGAACTACTGCCCTACTTTGCATACTACATAAACGTCATTGTTTTTGCATTTCAACTTGTATTAACATGTCATCTGTATTGATAAGCGTGATGACGGTCTAGTTGCTAGTTTATGAAGTGGGTTTTAGGTGTAATTCATATTGAGAGAAAACAATAGTAGTTGAGGTACATGCTTACTGATCATAGGACCAACACAGTTGTACAACTTTTCTATCATTTATCATTAATTTATCATTTATTGGCGTTGGCGTTCGGCAGTCTGATTTTCCTAATGCATTTTTCTCTCTTCGCCCATTATGAGGGCTGTTTAATCATTTGATTCTGAGAAAAATATTTGTATACCTATCATAATCTGATGGAAGATATATAGGTCATATAGGTCTCAAACCTAGTTCAGACTCCAGTTCTCAGAAAGGTTTAAGTTTTGAGGCAAAATTTTATAGATAAACTAGCGGTTTTGACAGACATTGTCCTGCCCGAAAATTGGTTTTTCATCAGAAAAAAATTGAGAACCCGATCGCAGCGCCAACTTTGAAATTCAATTGGATTTTTAAACCATCCAAGGACTCACTCAAATATTCACACAAAGTTTTATCCAAATCGGTCAAGCCGTTTACAAGGAATTAGGTGACAAGCACACGTACAGAAAATTATACATATGTATAAAGATTTGTGTTACAATGTACTTAATCGGGTAGTATGAAAGCGAAATCCGGGGCCCTGGGACGAATGCATAGAAGGAACAGGAGAGGGTTTTTAGTCAGTAAAAGTCTGATACTATCTTCCACTTCGCCCAAGAGCGGGATTTGTCATTAGATGAATTTCCCACCTAAAAAAAAAACTACCCTTTATGAGAGAAATAAATGATATTTATTATAATTACTTGTCAATTTTTTATTTATTTGTTAAAGATAAAAAAGTAATACAATAACATGTATTACACTACATAAAAACTTAAATTAACAGCACTTATTGTACAACCAACGCCATTATCCTCTAACCATTAAAGATACATGCTAAGTGGGTTACAAAAGGCAGATAGATACATTAAAAAAAAGTAAACTTATCGAAATAGAATAAATTATTTAATTTGATATCTATACACCACTAATTTTTAATTAATACAAATACCTAAAGAGCTTATTAGAAAAGGTATTATTATTATTTAAGTAAAGTCTCAATAAAGAATATTCATAAACAGTGAAGTTATCAGCGTTTGTTTATATCCCAAAATATCACTCAATTTATGAAAATATTGTACCGGATATTGATTATGAATTAATAAATGACGATCAAAATGGAAAAACACTACGCGTAGTAGGTATTTTCTAGTAGCAATTGTTATGAATTATTGATTCAATTATGAATTTACCAATTATGAAAAATGTTCCTACACAATTTTAGGATTTATTTTTTTACAAAAATATGATCAGTAACGGATACGGATAGAGCCCTATTTTTTTTTTGTACTATATAAAAAGTAGGGTTGTATGTTTCGAAAGTTAATACCTACATGTATAGGCATAATTTTTGATAGCTAATATATCCAATCCAATGTAACATTTTACAAGAGAGGGCAAACGGCCATCACCCCGGGTTAAGTCAAACTAAATTAAGGCTCCCGAACTGCCCTCGACCTGTTAAAAATAAACACGTCTGGCACGCCTGAGCCACAGAGCAATAATGATTTGTGCCTAAGCTGTGCCAGAGTTATCTTTGTTTAAGGTAGAAATTATAACATACTAGATTCTGCCGGTGAACTTGCCCGCGTGATAATAGAAAATTATCCCAAAAGAACATACTCCCGGGATATAAAAATAGCTATACCAGGACGTGGTCTAGCTGTGTGCCAAATTTCATCTAAATCCGTTCATCTGTTCGAGCATGAAGAAGTGACAAACATACATACACTCACACATTTTCGCCTTTATAATTTAAATTAGTGTGACTTGAGCTTTTGCCCACGATTTGGTTCGGGTGAATATCGGTTATAGCAGTCGTGAATTCGAATGATTGCTTGTCCTTGGGGTACAAACTACTCGTAAGTTTTCGTATTAATAAATTTGGTACTTCGTTCCAAATTACATCTAAATCGGTACAGTAGTTTAAACGTGAAAACGAAACAGACAGACAGAGTTACTTTCACATTTATAATATTAATAATGTAATAAGTATGGTATCAGTATAAATTGTGGTGGCATTCTTGCTCAAAATATGTGTTCTGATTTTGACCGAATTTCAAAATGCGGCCGGACCACCATAAAATTGATTTATTTTTTAAAGAACAGTTATTTTTCGGTATATTTTAATCGTTAATTTACATACTGAAAATACAAAAATATTCACAACTGAATAAATTCACGGTTGGTAAATTTTATCAACTCTCCTTCAACACCAAATCAATCTTTTTTACTCGCATTTAACGAAACATTTACAACCTCAGGGCCATTTATAATTCAAATTATAAGATCGCTTGCGGACATAAAGCGAAGGCTATAACTTCAGGTCCCTAGGAAGAACTCGTAAGTAAAGGAACTGTTATTGCGGAAGCAGGTTAACGTTTGTAGAGAACGACTTCACAGACTGTTGACTAACCAGTGCACTGAGGGAGCTACCTACTCGGCCAGGGGTTGCGAAGCTTTGGTACATGCCACAATGTTGTCCTATAAGTAACTTGTCCGTGTGTAACGTGTCCTCCAAGGTGTTGCTTGAGACTGACCAACGATTACGTATGTATGTTGCGTGTACTAATAAATATATGTGATTAGTTTGGGAGTGGAGTCTCTGAGTGCGGTTATTTTGCGTCTGTCAGAATAATAAAATTGTATGTGATAATAAAATTAATAAATTAATAAAAATAATATCGTAGAACAAGGGAATAGGGAATGAAATCGTAAAAAGGGTCTTACTGATGCATTTTCAGACTTATTTAATGTGACATACATAGATTGAAGTGCTATTTACCGGCGTAGTTTATCAAAATACTAAATAGAAAGAAAGGAAATAGGTTTAATTGCACAACACAAGGGATACAAACATAATAATGTTTGTATCCAATAAATAATGTAATAATAATAATTTAATAATATTAATGTTTGTGTTTAGAAGCTAAAACGTACAATCGAAAAAAAAATTAAGATCATAAAACCATTCATTTTTTTTACAAAATTATTAATCTAATTCAAGCAATGTTTAAAAAAAATGTTAAAAGTAAATAAGGTTAAAAATCAAAACATAAAGATGAAAGCGTCAGGGTAGCTCGCGTAATTCAAATTTCCTTAAGATTGGGATTGGATTGGTCCCATCTGACATTTGTAGACCTTTGACAATCGAAACAGATATTCAGAAGCTAGAAAATGTGACACCAGTCTAGCCGCGGTATCGTGTTACCAAATTACTGGGATATGGAGATAAAACAAGTAGCAGCTCCATGTAAAATATCCAGCAGCATCTAGTTTGACAGTACGCTGTCCCCAATACAGTTGGTAAAAGGCCAGGTCGATTAATTGACGTTGAAAAAACTTTGCACATCAATTTCGTACAAGCAATATTGTCCTCCATGACCTGTGTGTCTCCTGTGTAACGGACGAATAATGGAGATTTAAATTATGCCGAAAGTGCCCGACACTTGCCGGCTCAATAAAAACCTCTGTTTACTTTGACGACAATAAAGTACTGCAGAATGTATACTCTCACTATAGATTATATAGTACGTACTACATAGGTAGGTGTAGATATTAGTATATTTGATTGCGGTAAAGTTTGAAAGAGTTAAAATGAGACAAATGAAGGAACGTAGGGTAGGGTTATTAAAAGTCTTCCACATCCTGTTGCTCCACCCTAGAGCGGGATAAGTGATTTGATGAATTCCTATCTCAAAAAAAGGGTGTGATTATATTGAAAGTTGTGTAAAATATAAAAACAAAACAATAAAAATTACCGTCAACTGCTAGTTTGACTCGTATTCGAAGGGTTCCGTACATTTTTATTGTTATAGCAACAATGGAAATATACATTCTGTGAAAATTTCAAAGCCCGTTAACAGATAGAAGGAAGGAAGGACGAACGGACAGTGGAGACTTAGTATAATAATACGGTTCCGTTGGTTCCACTTGGCCGTCAGATTTTAATTTCAAAAGGAAGATACAAAAATATTGGTTATTAAAGTCTTCTTAAAAGTGGGCAGGGCAGATTGCTCGCAGAACACATGGTCGATGGGGCCCAAAGGTTCTGCAGTAGTTACCGCGCACTGGAAGGACACACAAGGTGGACCGATGACCTGGTGAAAGTCACAGTAGTCCGATGAATGCGAGACGCACAGGGCCATTCGTCGTGTCGATACTGGGAGGATGTTCTATGTCTAACAGTGGACGACTTTCGGCTTAAATGATGATAAAAAATTTCAATGGATATTTGTAGGTGGCAATATGAAAGTGTTTTATAGAAATTTATTTAACTAAGTCAATATAAACGACTCTTATATTTTAGTTACAAAATAAAGATAGCCTATATCAACATGTACTATACTTGCAACGGGAAATCAAAAGGTTTGTAATCTCTGTCTTTCCCCAACTCACCCATAGGAACTCGAGACGAGACGTACGAAACGATCAACTGTCGTGCAACGGTTTTAAGGTTATAAAAGACGTTAGCAATAACGATCAAGTCCTTTGCCTTGAATAAGGAAGTTTAAAAATATAGGTACCTACTATAATATTTGTACACCGTCATTTGCATTATTGCACTAAGTATACAATATTATGTGAGGTGGGTCTAAAATCTGGGAAATATAGAAATGGCATAAAAAATAAATAAAAAAAAACTATTACGAAAACCGACTTCAATGTACAAAAAAAAAATTACTAAAAAGTGCAAAATAATTTTAATTTCGGAAATCGATGCTACTATAATTATTAGTTTTGTATTTTCGTTATTTAACATCGAAAAAAAAATACAAACAGCCGAACAAAGAACCTCGTCCTTTTTGAAGTCAAATATATTTCAATTATTTTTTTTTTTTGTTTAGTTTGCGTTTTTGAACATGTTTTACCTTTAAAATGCATAAAAATTAAATAGCCAGCCACCTTTTACTGTCCGCCATATTGGATTTAAACTGACAGAATTTAGCTACTCATTCATTGTCATTCAATCTGAATATATCTGTAAATAATCAGCTCAATCAGTTAGGGGTAACTGTTCAAAATTCATTTGTTACATTTACCCTAAAAATCAATCGAGATTGCGTTAAGACCCTTGTTAGAGTGAAACTCCGAATAATTTAATAATAATATCAAAATGAATTCTTTAAAAAATAATAGAAATACATCAATGTTATCTTCTAATATCTCGTTATATAGTTTTGCCTTAGCTGTTTTCAAAATGAAATCCATCATTTATCCGATATCCGAAAGCGGTCTGCCTCGATCCTGAAGCGACAGCTCCCACGGCATCCTGAACGTGTTGTGCGGTAGGTGGGATTGCCCAATGCTGCGTCACTGGATCAGACTTCATACATCTACGAATATGTATTATATACTGCGCGGATAGTGTGAGGTTAGATTGCAAGCATTAAATTATAATTATTATATTTTTTATCATTTACAATTATTAAAGACACTAACATTAGTTTTAAGTTTTTTACTACCTAACACTATTCTATGGATTCATTGTGGTCTGAAATAAATGTTATAATTACTATTATTACAATTCATCGTCATCCTTACTCCAGCAGAAAGACATACACTATTGGACATAGGTCTCCCTCAAAAAGAAAGAAATCAAAAAAGAAGAAACTAAAGAATCATTACAATTACTCAGATATAAAAATAACATGTCACAAAATAACATTTTAATGTTTAAAACTTCAATAATATCGTAGTTATACAAAAGAGACAAACTGATAACGTACTCGTATTTTTGCCAAACACTTGGCCACTACCCTGATGATTGAAATAACTTTGTATATGACTTGGCATGAGTTTTCCATTTTAATTTCCGTAATTCCCCAAACCATTCGATATCTTCTCAATCATTTTGTATACAATTTCCTGTCGGGTGACAAAAAAAGATTCAGAATTCATCCAACCACTCGAGAGGTTTTCAAAGCGGCGTCTGTTATAAAGGTGCATGCAGACTCATCGGCGTCCCGCGTTAATAATTCATGAACATGCTTAGCATGCTCTCGTCATGCCACACTTAACCTGGCGATCGGCTCACCCTTTATGTGAAGTTCACGGGTCATTCTCCTTTAATTCTTGCGTGGATAAAGATTTTCGTGGGGTGTGAGATGGTCAGATTTTTAGACTCGGTTTGAGTAGCAGCATAGCACTTACAGTTTACACCAAGCACATAAATTATAGGGACACATTAATTAATAGAGAGAAGACAAATATACTTAGAACCAACACCACCACCACTTGCCTTGTTGCATTAAGTCCGCCTATGTACCACAGCTGTACATGAAGTTTAAATAAATAAATAAAAACATTAACATAATAATAACGAAATTAATATATAAAAAATAATAATAATCAAAATATGCCAAAATGAAAGATTATAAATAAGAATAATACTACTAATGAAAAATAATAATAAAATCATTTATTTCAAGTTTTTTACTCATAAAAAGATTGTTAACAATATTAAAAAACTATAAAATTACACATCCATTATTACACAAAAATAACTTAATCAGATAATTAAACAATAGACATCTATAATAAAAGAAAGTCGTGTTAGTTACACTATTTATAACTCAAGAACTGCTCAACCGATTTTGCTGAAAATTGGTGGGGAGGTAGTTCAGAACCGACGGACGGACATAGGATACATTTTATCGAGTAGGGTAGATTAGGGTAGAGTAGAGAAGAATAGGGTAGAGTAGGGTAGATTAGGATAGAGTAGGGTAGAGTAGGGTAGAGTAGGGTAGAGTAGGGTAGAGTAGGGTAGAGTAGGGTAGAGTAGGGTAGAGTAGGGTAGAGTAGGGTAGAGTAGGGTAGAGTAGGGTAGAGTAGGGTAGAGTAGGGTAGAGTAGGGTAGAGTAGGGTAGAGTAGGGTAGAGTAGGGTAGAGTAGGGTAGAGTAGGGTAGAGTAGGGTAGAGTAGGGTAGAGTAGGGTAGAGTAGGGTAGAGTAGGGTAGAGTAGGGTAGAGTAGGGTAGAGTAGGGTAGAGTAGGGTAGAGTAGGGTAGAGTAGGGTAGAGTAGGGTAGAGTAGGGTAGAGTAGGGTAGAGTAGGGTAGAGTAGGGTAGAGTAGGGTAGAGTAGGGTAGAGTAGGGTAGAGTAGGGTAGAGTAGGGTAGAGTAGGGTAGAGTAGGGTAGAGTAGGGTAGAGTAGGGTAGAGTAGGGTAGAGTAGGGTAGAGTAGGGTAGAGTAGGGTAGAGTAGGGTAGAGTAGGGTAGAGTAGGGTAGAGTAGGGTAGAGTAGGGTAGAGTAGGGTAGAGTAGGGTAGAGTAGGGTAGAGTAGGGTAGAGTAGGGTAGAGTAGGGTAGAGTAGGGTAGAGTAGGGTAGAGTAGGGTAGAGTAGGGTAGAGTAGGGTAGAGTAGGGTAGAGTAGGGTAGAGTAGGGTAGAGTAGGGTAGAGTAGGGTAGAGTAGGGTAGAGTAGGGTAGAGTTGGGTAGAGTTGGGTAGAGTAGGGTAGAGTAGTAGAATATAGACGGGAGCGAAGCCGCGGGCAAAAGCTAGTAATTAAATAATTAAAATCAAACAATAAAATCAAATAGAATAAAATTGAGTCTCTATCTATATTCCTATTAAAATACGCATCCGTTTGTTATGAGCAGTATGGCCTAGCGGCAATCAGTTACAGGATACTATTACTGCTGCCCCGCAGGCGCTGTCGCAGAGACGCAGCTCTTTTCCGCATGCCTGCATGGAAGTCATCCGTACGCGCCTCAGCAAACATGCTAGACGCGCTACAAAAACGAGGCAACCGCAACAGCATCCTAAATATAATTATATTGGATGCGCAGCGCACTAGTTGCCCGGCGAGAGTAGCTCACCCACAGGCTACTTGTGTAAAGATCTGGCAATAAGCCTTGAACAATGTGAATTTTACATCACGCGAACATCGATCAAACCTGTGAGCAATCATGTTCCCCCGGACTGCCAGAGCCCTGCGCTCCCACTCTAAGTCTGCATCATCTTTTAGGTCTTCTGTCACAATTTGCCCCAGATATGTAAACCTGCTCACAAACCTCAAAATCACACCATTAAACTTAATAGGCGGAGCATGGGCTGGCTTATAATTATCAGACTTAAATATGAGCACCTAACTCTTCTTTGTATACTACTGTCTACTGTCTACTTTGTATACTGAAGCCCATGCTCCGCCGCATAGGCCTCAGATTTTGTTAACAAAGCGCGAATTGCTCCCACCGAAGGCCCCAACAGCACCATATTGTCAGAGTAACTAATATTGTTAACGTCGAATAATATCAAAAAGAAAACAAAAACTGCAATACAGAGGCGGCGCAAGGCGTGGGCGACGTGGGCCACCGCCTACGGATGCGAGACACACAGGACCGTTCATTATGGCGATACTTGGGGGAGGCCTATACCCAACAGTGGAGGTTTTAAGTTTACATCAGGCTCGCACTGTTCGATTGTGATATATTTGAAAAAATCCGTCTTCTTACGCCACCAGAAGGCCCCGCAAAATGTACCTTGCCCACATCGGATTTAGATCTTACCCCGCCACTGCTGCAATAACATGTAAAAATTTCATGAAGTTTCACAGAGTCGTATTTATTTGGACTACATTCTAATTTAATCTCAATTTTTTTTTCTTTTTTAAATCTGACCTCATTATCAATTGCGATTCCATACGTAGGTACTATGCTAAGTTAGCTCAAGACCCGTGTTACAACGCTGAACTGCGGGCAACTACATACTGTAAAATGACCATACAGTACTTGAAGATAACTCGTGTCGTCATTTAAAAGTACTACGCTATTTCCCTCAAATTTACTTATATTTTCCTCTTTCACAGTCGTTAAAACATATCTCTCTCGTACTAGTGGCATGTCACTTAGTGAGGCTAAGGTCACCATTAAGAATTCATAGGAGTCAACTAATACATCATGTCACAACAGTTTTAACTTTTAAACACAAGATTAAGAAACTGTTGTTTACCGATGCCGTGATTTGTATGCTGATTTGTTTGTCTGTAGCTTTGACACTTTGACTACAAGTGGATAAATAAGAATCAATGACATACCGAGAGAAATAGACAAACGTTTAATCTTAAAAAAAAAGATTAATTGTCATAAATTTATCAGATCCGACAGTTGTTGGTATATGGTAAGGTTGGTTATATGGAATGTAAAGGAGACGGAAACCATTTTGGATTACGTCTTACATACCGTTCTGCAACAAAAGAAGATATTGGTGTTAAAATATCAGGTGTGAGAGCGAGAAAGAGGGATGAAGCTATACACCCTATATAGCATTACCCCATCCGTTTAACCGTTCAGTTTAGATCGTAAAATGGATCGCGTTGAGAGCCACGACCCCTGCAGTACTACCACGAGGTAGTACTGCAGAGGTCAACAGTACAGTTGCAATCTACTAATGCTAAAGTGTCTAAAATTTCTTTGTCGAAGAGGGTCAATGGTTCATGACTGATTTAATTAGTAGGATATCTTCTTGTAGATTGAACTTCTACAACAAAGAAATTTCTTTAGCATTGGCAGTGTGCAACTGCACTTTTGACCCCTGACTGTATATATTTTTTTTTTTTTAAATCCAGGGTGTGCGGGATTATTACATCACTAACACCACCACGATCATCACTATCAGCACATGGAAGGGTATCTATTACGATTTAGAGATCGACGAAACGAGATTAACTAAGACCACTCCTAAACCCTTCTGTACAACGCCTGTTAGGGCATATGCCTGAGGAGGTAGCAAAGGTGTCTCCCCTGAACCTCACTGTGCACAGTAGTAGCACGTGATTACTGTGCTAGCGCCTTCCCTAGAATCACTCTAAGAGTGAACAGATTCCCCAGTATCAGCGCTCGAGATTCCAAAGTAACGCCTGCATTGAATGTTGCAGGTGGGGTTTCGTCTTGTTAGGTATCGAGGCGATTGCCTCCCTAACGCCTTCTTCTCCGAGAGGTATGCACAGCACCGCGCGCTTCTACTTTAAATTTGTCGAGAATGAGTGCACGCACGTGTTTGTTTTTAATATAAACAATGGCAATGAAACAGAAAATACCTACAATCATTATGGGTGGTACTTTTTTTTTCGGTGGTAAAATCATCCAATGACATCCCCTGCTCTTGGGTGGAGCGGGAGATAGTGTCAGATTTTTACTGACTAAAAACCCACTCCTGTTCCTTCGTTGCCTTTCATACCAGGGCCGAGTCTTCCTTTCAGAAACAGATCCTTAGCTCCAGTAGGCTTCGATTCTGCTGTGCCCTTACGGTTTGCTGACATCTCCTTGAGGCGCGCGTCGACGACTTGGGCTCGGTCCGGACAGTTGCCAGACGGTCGAACGCCAATTATAAGTAGGAGTAGAACTATAGAACGATTGGTGAAAGTAGTGATTCTTATAATATTATTATAATGTAGGTACTTAACTACAATAACTAACATTTTAAAGGACTTGTAGTAGACCAGTTTGAAGCGAATATGAAATTCCAATCGGAGTTAATGAATTCAGAAATTCTTGAGGGTAATGTATCGTATCCTCTTGATCCAATACGTTATCAAAGGAAATGTAGTTGATGCAATCTCCTGGAAGTTTACCTAGCATTATGTTATTGATTTCGTCAACGCTACTATTTTTAGCCGCCAATATTGCTCTTTGAAACATCCACTGGTAGTCATTATTTTCTTTTTTAATTAAACTAGATCTGAATAAATTTTGAAAATGTGTCTACAATGCTGGTAACTTTCTCACCTAAATCACGATCAATTTCGTTTTTGTTTTCAAAATAAAGTTTTATTTTTTCTCGTCTCCTATTAAAAGTACCTAACTTAATTTAGTATGTACCTACTACTCAAATATACTCTCATATTAGTAGATAGTTTAAGGAGATGGACGAACTTCCATAACGGGGACGTTTTTAAGCAAGACTTCACAATGTTAGCTCTAGTTCCCCTAACTACTTATAAACTGGCAATGTTTGGCAAAAATCACCAGCAAACTTGAAAGTGATTCCACCCATGATTCTATTACAGCTTCTTATGTATCTAAGAGTTGTGCCTCTACAGAGCTTTATAAATGATAGCGCAATCATCCCATATGATTAAAATCGCATTTTTACAGGTCGAGCACACGCTATTTTTCTGCAAAGAAATAGTCGGAATGAGCGGTGTGTCCACCTGGCGTGCTATTCTCTAAGAAAACAGCCTTGAGAAACTTGGATTAGGATTATTATTATTTTTATAAAAACACCTTCGCAAATAATGCATTATTTCAGGACAAATTTTTTGACCATTTTAAATGGTTATAGTTAGCCAATCTTAAAAGACAGACATATTCTGTCGCGGCCTTTTTTTTAGAACCTTTAAAGGAATAGAATTTCGTATTAATTATAATTGCGTAACTTAAACCGTTTACGCAGCGCACGCAACGGAAGCTCTCAAAAGAAATAATTTCCCCCTGTTTTTGCAACATTTTTTATCGATACTCTACTCTTATTGGTTATAGCGTTTTTTCAAATCGATCCAGCCCCCCTAACCAAGTTACAATCGTATCATCCGCGCCGAACGCCTAGAGTAGTCCACGCCTCCGATTCCTTTGTTCTTACGTCACCTCAACGTTCAGTCACGTGGTCAAAACAAAGGAATCGGAGGCGTGGCCTACTCGAGGCAATCGGCGCGAACGAAACGATTGTAACTTGGCTAGGGGGACAGTAGTTCCTGAGATTAGCGCGTTCAACCAAACAAACAAACAAACTCTTCAGCTTTATAGTATTAGTGTAGATTGTAGGGTCGTTGATGATATTACTAGAGACTGAATCTGAAGACATTTTTTTTCGTATTTATGAGCAAGATTCCTTAAAGGGCTACTCGAATACAGGAGCATTCTTTATAATATTATTTTAATAATAATACTCCCGACCGAATCTCGATCATGGTGGTCAATCATAACAGAGATTAACCCGGTACACAGGAGATATTATAGTGCTTAAGCGCGTGCGCAAACACTGGCTACATTCTTTGTTCCTTCACTCTCGTAGTCCGATGCGACGGCATCCGCAGTCCAACATAATCGGGGAAGGATTAGTTGTAGAACCAACGGCTTTATGTGGTTTCCGAGATACCTACAAGATACTTTCCAAACTCCGAGCTGCTACAAAATAATTGTTAATATAAAAACCCCATAACACTTTCTACCCCAGCGCTGCGTTATTTATCATTTTAAATATCGCAGCATATGCTGAGTTAGGCGCCTTTTTAGTCTTGCACAGATTTTCATGTTATTTTTCCATAACTATTTTATTTCTACTGTACACTTTTTTTTTCGTAAATAAACTTTTTTAACCGACTTCTAAAAAAGGAGGAGGTTCTCAATTCGGATGTTTGTATTTTTTTTTTATGTTTGTTCGCGCATAACTACGTCGCTTGCCAACCGATTTGAAAAATTCTTTATTTGTTAGAAAGGGTATACTCCCCAAATGGTCCCATAGTCACCAAGTTGGGATCTGATGATGGAATCTTGGCGAAATCGAGAGAACTCCTCAAATATTATAGGCAATTATATAGTGATTTAGGTATTTTCATCAAGGACTTAAGCATTTACAGTCAAAAAGTAACATTTGATGAAGTGGAACTGATGAAGAAGACCAGAAATACTCAACGGAACTTCTTACTCGCATAGATATTACAATGAAGATAGTTAAGCGACTATGACAATACAAATAAATGAATGGTTCCGAATAGTGACGTTGAAAATGGTATCATTGAAGTAATCTGATGATGATGATGGAGCCGGAAGGTAGGCACTGGAACTCCGTAATTAATCAATGTAACCTAGCCGTGTTTGGGTTTATTAGAATTGTCATGAGATGCACTTTGGCTATAAGGTACTATCAAACTGATCTGATGATGGAGCCGGAAGGTGGAAGGTAGACACAGGAACTTCATATTAAAACAATGTAACCTAACAGTGTTTGGGTTAATTGGAATTATCATGAGAAATAGGCACTCTGTTTATAAGTGTATCGCAACTAAAAAGTGTGAAATAAAAAACTTTTTACAAAAAAAGAATAACCGACTTCACTAAAAAAAATACTAAAAGGATCAAAATAACTTTAATTTCGGAAGTCGGTGTGAAATAAGATACAAATAATACCGAGAAACACCGACTTCCGAAATTAAAGTTATTTTGATCCTTTTAGTATTTTTTTTAGTGAAGTCGGTTATTCTTTTTTTGTAAAAAGTTTTTTTTTTCTTTCTGCGCGATTTGAACCGAAGACTCCACGCTCAGCAGTCGCGCTTGTGGCTATGAAACCAACGAGGCAATATTTTCATATATACTCATACATTTGTAACTAATCCTAAGATTTTATGTAACAATTTTACGATTTTTTATATATTAATATTAATAATATTCCACAACTATCACACAACGCCGTCTAGTCCCAAGCTAAGCGGAGCTTGTGTTACGAGTACTAGACAACTGATAAACATACTTATATATTTCTAAATACATACATATTATAGATAAATTACACCTAGACGCAGAACAAATGATCGTGCTCATAACACAAACATTTGTCCTCGAACCCACGACCTCCTGAATAGCAGTCAGGGCCACTAGCCACTAGACCAACCAGCTAGTCAATAATATAGCTAACACCGAAATATATAGGTATTTTCTACGGCATAGTTCGCGAGAATGTTTTCTAAACTTATAAATTCTTTGAAGCGTATTTTTAAAAAGTAATAATGACAGTCTTTATTATTCATTTTGGTTAGAATATGTGCCAAGTTTCAAGTTTATTAACCAAAGGAATAATATTCTCCCATACAACATTATAGTTTTAACCCCCCTAAAAAATTAAACAAGGGTAGTTTAGAATAACCGATAATAAAAACCTATTTTATTTATTTTAAGTTTCAAGTATATTGGTTCCAAGGAATAAAATTTTTAATACGAACAAACTTCCCCATCATCACACCCTTAAAAGTTGAATTTTCAAAAACCCTTTCTTAGTGCTCACTACATCTAATAAGGAAACTTTGAGCAAAATTTTACGTTACTAGTCGCAGTACTTTCGGCAGTGCATTGATACGAGTATATCAGTCAGTCTCTCCTTTTATTTATACAGATTTAACGACGCGAACTCTAAAAGTAATAGATGTGCCGTTACCGGCCCACGCTGAAAACCTGAGCCGTAGAAAAACTTATCGCATTTTGCGTGTGGTCACGGCATTATGCTGAGCGTTCGGCCGTTTGGCGCGAATGTGGCGCATATTTTCTTCTTTTTTTCTCACATAATATAATTTGTTAGTTCTAAATTTGTCCCAAATAAAATGTTTTTCTTTCTTTCTTTTCCATTTTTACCTACACCTATTACTTTTAGAGTTCATTAAATCTGTGTATGTACTTACATTGTACCTACCAATATCATAACATAAACCGACCTTTGATGAACCGCGGCGTAGTTTTTATCATATGTTGGTTATATACAAAGTGGTTACGCGGCAGGTGAAAAGCTTTTAAAACAATTATTCGTGTTGCTGGGGCTTCCAAGCACTTAATATAATGTACGTGGATCCACAGTGAAGTATCAATCATAAATATATAAGTCTATTATTAATAATCCATGAGATTATATTGTACGTAATCATGCTGAAGTGATTTTAAAATTGAGAGTTGTTTTGGTTATGACAATTCACATCACTATCTAAACCAATTATTAATCACGAGAGGGAACCGTAGTGATATGATACACATTTAACTGGTATAATAATATAGCATAATCAGCCTTTTAGCTTTTTTAGTTTGTGTGCAGTGGTGACCGAGTGGTAACAGCCCCGACTTAAGACTTGCAGGTTACGGGTTCAAACCCAGCCAGGCGCATTAATTTGTGTAATTTATTTCATCACCACTGCTCTCAAAACGGTGAAGGAAAACATCGTGAGGAAACTGGCATGTCCTAGAACCGAAAATTCGAAGACATGTGACATCCACCAACCCGCACTGGGCCCGCGTGGTGGATTACGGCCCATTCCCTCTCCTAGAGAGGAGGCCTGAGTCCCAACAGTGGGAACATTATAAGGCCGACTATGCTAATCAGCCTTTTAACGATCCCACTGCTAGGACTTAGGCCTCCTCTCTAGGAGAGGAAATGGGCCGTAATCCACCACGCGGGCCCAGTGTGACATGTCTTCAAATTTTTTGTTCGTGGACAAAAAATTTGAAAAGTTAATGCAAAAGATTGGCATGATTTACTTTTTTTTCGCTAGAAATGAAACCTAGGTTCTAAGTTTTAGGACAATACAAGAAAGAAATAGCAAAACAAACCAAGTCTTTAAACCGTAACGAAGATAACTATAGAAGCATTGCTAGTACTTTTTTGTCAGGCGTTACCTGTTCTTTTAATATTATAATTAAGACGACTTGAGGACTCGAGTTCTTTTAGGTTCATACCTGGCGTTATATGCTGAAGCGAGGGACGCAGAATAACTCATTAGAGAAACCTTATAGTATATTCAACAATGAGAAACATAAAATATCAAACACGGAGTAGGTATTTTTATCTAAGAAAAATAACGCCAGATAAAAAGCAATAGCGATCTACTAAATAGTCTCTAACATCCTTCGGTTACGGTTGGTAGACATCATTCTTTTTGCTTTTGATTTCTCATACAGTCCTTTAAGACATGGCCTAGGTTTCACTATTGGCAAAAATAAAAAGAAAACATGCCAGCTATGCATGGCAAAATCTTAATTCCCCATTAGGCCGGTTTCCATACGATGTTTTGCTTCACCGTTTTGAGAGCAGTGTTGATAAAATAAATAACACAAAGTAATGCGCCCTGGTTCCGTTTCAACTCACGACCAACGCGTAAGTCGAGGCCGTTATCACTGGGCCAAAGCAGTGGTTTTAATAATAACAACATTTTATTATTAAAGTGGTGGCCAGTCATGGTGGCCCAGTTTAGTTCAGTTTATCTGGTAATTATAATAATAACGAAGAAACATTTTACAAAAAAAAAATTACCGACTTCACTAAAAAAACACTAAAACGATCAAAATAATTTTAATTTCGGAACTCGGTGTTCCTAAATTAAGTTCTGACCACGTGACTTAAAGTTGGGATGATGTCATTTCCATAGATTTGATTAGTTTTCTACAAGCGTTAACGATGTAGATTATCAACTTGGCTAAGCCTGCAGAGCAGAAAGAGAGGTCTTGTTATAGTTGGTGGTGTTGCTTTTGTCGCGCCCTTCCCGAGGTACATCTTGAAACAAGCGCTCTTACGTGTTTGCGACGTTATTGAACATCTTTTTCTAGATATTCTAGAAACACAAATAACTTGTGGATATTATTTAGGTTTCTTTTTATTTTTTTTAATGAAAAACTTTGCCCCGCACTAGGAATTACTCCTGTATCGTGGGTGTGTTCACTAACAAGTAAAGTCACATACATAAGACACCCAGATCCGGAACACAAATCTGTAGGCCATACAAATATTTGTTCCGTGCGGGAATCGAACCAGCGACCCGCTGCGCAGCAGTCAATCGTTCAACCACTGCGCCAACCGTGCTGACAAATCTATTATTTATTGCTTATTATCAGAAAATAAAATGAGAACCCAACCGCAGCGGGACCTACTAGGCCCAATTGTATTTTCAAACCGTCCAGGGATCCACTCAAATATTCACACAAAATTTTGTCCAAAACGGTTAAGCAACTGAAGAGGAGTAGGTTAAAGGGGTGACCAGACGCTTGCAAACCAGCTTCCCAACCAAGGTGACTTTGTTAGTTTCAATCCGTGTAGACAGCAGTTGTAATCCATGACCTTCAACGCCTTTGGTTGGGAAGCGCGTTTCCCGACCACCAAACACGTTGGCGCGTGGTTTACATCCATATAGCTGCAACACAAACCAAACACATAAACCAAGGTCACCTTGGTTGGAACGCTAGTTTGCACCGTCTGGTCATCCCTTAAGGTGACAAACATAGTAACATAACATAATATACATATATTTATTTACATCACATCAAACAAACTGATTAGCATCCGTAGACTCATACCAAGGTTCAGTTGAAAACCAGCGTCAGGCAACTGTTACATGGTGGCCTGGCATTATGCTGAACTGGACCTATTTGGCGCAGCCGTGAGACACACAACGTTGATGTATTTTTTAAGTTTTAGTATGTATTTAAGTTTCTATATTGTTATCTCATTATGTGTACCTGTGTGCCAAATAAACGTGTTTTCTTTCTTTTTTTCTTTCTTTAAACATACATACCTACAGAAGAATTACACATATAATATATATATAAAGGTATCATCAGAATCAGACTACTCTGCTGGCGTTTATTACGGGGACCTAGATATCCTAATTTACTCCTAATCTAATCTATCAATTTGTCGAAATTACCTTAACACACTCAGCGCTCCCAGCCACAAGCAAAACACAGGTATATCAAAATAGGTTGTTACCTACTCCTAAGTATAACACTTGAGCACATCCCAGCAATAGATAAACCAACGTTTTGAAACATATTAACCTAAATGATTTACTCCACTTAACACATTAGCTCACAGCATCGCCCCGTTGAATTTTATTTATGCTCATCACTTTGAAGTGAACCAGTACCCTGAAAGGGTTAATTAAGTGAAAGATTCTCACGGCCTGTGGACTGAATGATTATGTTAGACGAATTAGAACGTATTATTGAGCAAAGAACCCATGTACTCATATTACCCTACAAATATAACAATGTTGCACCCTTTTACAATATAACCTTTAACGTAATATAGGAAAATGGGGGAATTTTCAATAAACTTCAACCAAAATTGTTTTTGTAAATTTTGATACATAGGGGCAGGGTCGATCGATAATAACATATTGGTTTGGAACAGTAGGTAGGTAAACGGTGTAGGTACATTAGCATTAGATGTGAACCGTGCATGTGATCATGGATCTTTTTTGAGGTAGGAAATCATCTTATAATTCCTCCTGCTCTAGGTGTAGCGAGAGGGATGGGAGGGGTGTCAGACTTGTACTGACTGAAATCTACCTATGATCCTTCTTTTGCCGTCTGCGTTCCAGAGCGGTAACTCTTTCGCCCTAACCTTAACGTCCCTGGCCCCCTAGCCAAGTTACAACCGTTTCGTTTCGATTGTCTTTTCGTTGATCGCCTTGAGTCGGCTACGCCCTCTATTCCTTTGTTCTGACCACGTGACTGATCGTTGCGATGACGTCAGAACATAGGAATCGGAGGCGTGGCCTACTCGAAGCGATCAACGAAAACAGAATCGAAACGAAACGGTTGTAACTTGGCTAGGGTGGCTGTCAATTCTGCCTACAGCTCTTTGAAGCGCACGTGGAACACAACGCGCCGTTGACCCGTGCTTGGTCATTGAACGATGAGCTACCTACTGCTCGCCGTCCGCAAACCCGCGTCTATGCGGTCAGTGGTATGGTGGTTGGGAATCTCACTGCGACTCTCGACGGCCGGGGTATCTCTTACGGTGGAATGTGGTCCTGGATTTATCAAATAAATTTAGGGAGATGAAATTGATAGTGTTGACTGAAGAAACTATACGTTTTGGTACTACAGCTACTCGCACTAATATTACAAAGGGGAAAGTTTGGGATTTAATAATAATAATAAAACAAGAGCCTCGAACAACATCTGAGGAGGGTCTCGTTAGGCAGCTGGATCAAGGGCCTGATCCAGAAAGCAGTACTCCTGGACACGGCGCGCATCGTCAGGAGATTCCTCTCTCAGGAGCCCTGACCGCCGGTAGCTTGGACCCTGTTCCCGATGCCAGTGGGCTACTATTTTTTTATTTTTAAATGTTTTTTTAATGTGTTTTTTTAAAAGAAATATTTAACAATGCCTTTAAAGTGTATAACGAAGAAGTGTAGGTAACTGAAGAATCGATCAACAAACTTCATAATAACCACCAGTAGGTAAAAGTACCTACCTAAACCTACCTTTAATTCAAAAGGCATTAAAATCATATGCTAGATACATTAAAGTGTTCAATTATTGTAAAGTGATTAACACAGCACGTTCCACTGTAACTTTAACACAATATTGTTTTAGTTAATAGCCTGAAGTCATGAACGATATAACGTTGAATGGTTTGTTGTACCTACCTATATTCGCTGAGTTACCTTCAGTTTTCGGTATATCACGGAAACGTGTAAGCGATACGTACATTGTAATTCAATTCAACCATTATATTCACAAAATGAGCTATAATGGGATGGATTTCAACTTTTGTTTACAATATTTTTTATTATTATTAAAAAATATTGTAGATAAAACATGACATGTCACATGTGACATATTTTGTGATAGGTTCGTATTTGATCACTATCTCACCTGCCCCCCTAGCCAAGTTACGACCGTTTCGTTTCGCTTCTCTAGCGTCGAACTTTTTGAGTAGGACACGCCACCTATTCCTTTGTTCTGACGTCATCTCAACGCTCAGCTACGTGGTCAGAACAAAGGAATCGGAGGCGTGGCCTACTCAAGGCGTTCGACGCAATAGAATCGAAACAAAACGGTCGTAAATTGGGCAGAGGCTGATGGTAAGCGGTAATGTGGCCGACCATGGAGCACGCTTGCCTAGAAATAACCTATTCACTCTTGACTTAAAGACAACAACCTAGGGGAGATTGTACCTATTAGGAAACTCAGACTCCGGCAGGAAATTCCACTCCTTAGCTGCAAGCATATTAAATGTATCCCAAAACGCTTTACGTAGTATTTTATTTTTGTATTTTTATACTTTAACGTAGTATCCTGGAGGTCCTAATTTCCGACCGTGTAAGGAACATAATACTACACGCCAAAACTAAGATAAAAGATTTTATCCGAAAAGCTGCTACTCTAAAGAAGGATTGGGCCGGATATGTCTGCCGCATGGCAGACGAGCTCTGGGCTAAAAGAGCCACTTAGTGGGTCCCAATAAACGCAAAGCGACCAAGGCGAAGGTGGAGAGACGAGCTTGACAACTACCGGAGGGATTACCCACAATGGATAAGGATCAAAGTGGGTGGAAAGTGGAGAGGGAGTCCTACGCCCAACAGTGGGACATAATGGACTAACTAACTAACTAGAAGGCATAAATTGTTTAATGTACCATTTTGTCGCACTGTAACTCGAACCACATTCACCGCGTGGCGTGGTCGCCACCAGCAAACAAATCCAATCCAGGGTTGGTACCCTGGATTGGATTTGTTTGCTGGTGAATGGAAGACGATATTATGAAAATGTTTGCGGTTCTGTAAGAAAACAGATTGAAAGGATTAACGTATTTTGCTGTGCTAACTAAATAAATAATAATTAATCATACAAGCACCTTTTGATCTTGAAAACTGAATTTTCTAACTAATGTCATTTGTAAGACAAAGAAAAAAAACAGTATTTTTAGAAATTCAACCCTTACGGGGTTTTGTTTTAGGTGCGATAATCATCTAATGATATCTTTTGCTCTTGGGCGGGGCGTAAGGGTGTGTCAGACTTTTACTGACTAAAAACCCACTTCTGTTCCTTCTTTGCCTTTCATGGGTCGGGTTTTCCTTTCAGAAGCGAACCTATGGCCCCAGTAGGATTCAACCCAGCTGGGCCCCTAAGGTTTGCTGACCTCTCCTTGAGGCACGCGTGGAGGGGGTGAAAAGAAGTTTCGTACAAGGAAAGCCGTGGGCATAAGCTAGTTATAAGTGGATAAATCTTCAAACGGAGCAAAGCTGGAAGGTATCTTCAAGCAAATGAACCATCATTTTAGTCAAAGTAAATCAAAATCGTACACATTAATCAGAAACTATGGTGTTAGTAACCCAAATCCTCTTAGTAAGTCTAAAGGCTTTATTTCATATCCAAAGGCTGCCAAACAATGACTCTTTGCTGCCAAAGGAACAGATAAAAATATGATAAAAACTTTAAACATTTCGAGATCCACAAAATATACAAAGCCATCCACCATTTCCAATCCAACAGTCCTTCAAACGAATGACAGAAAGTAAAACACCAAATACTTTCAGAACCTAATAAAATTTCCCTTCCGAACAAAAATACACTCATTCGAACTTGGAACCCACTCACTTCTTTTTTAAACGCTTTAACTAAGTTGACAGGACGTTTATAGCAGTACTATTTTTAAAAAGATGCAGTTTTCATCAAACAAACCTCGCAAAGGCAGCTAGTATTTGACTGAAGCAAAATTTTGTTAATTACGGATGTAACTGAGAGGCATTTTGCATTTTCAGCTTGATGTTATAATGAAAAAAGCAACGAATGCCTATTTTGACAAGGAGCGTCGTTGGCAGGCTAGATTTTATTGTTTACTGGCTTCTGCCAGCGACTTCGCCCGCTTGGAAATAGGTTTCTCTATACAAATTATGAACCCCCGTTTCATCACATCAAAGGTGAGGCCCTCTAAGGAGAGGGCTAATTTTAGAAAATTCTCTCTTTGTGCTCGCCTAAGTCATAAAAGAAAGTTTTGTGCAAAATTTCACGCTCCTAGTCCCAGTAGTTTCGGCTGTGCGTTGATAAGTCAGTCAGTCAGTTTCTCCTTTTATATATATAGACATCTAAAAAACAAACGACTTACAAAACAAAAGGCTACCAAGCATGGGCCAAGCAAGGCAAAGCAAGCAAGACAGGGCAAGGCTTTTGGGGTTATCATGATATTAACATAACCATTATGAGCCTTCTTTGTGTTCGGGGGAAACCTTCAAAAAGCGGCTGGACTTTGGGGACAAGTCCGGGGAGTGTAGGATTTTTACCACACTAAAGCCATCCAGGCCGAAAGATTCTGGATTGGCGACCACGTACTGGAAGACGTAGTGTTGGAAGGCCTCCTACAAGGTGAACCGATGACTTGGTAACGGTTGCGGGAGTCCGATGGATGCGAGACGCACAGGACCGTTCATTGTGGCGACACTTGGGGGAGGCCTATGTCCAGTAGTGGACGTCTTTCAGCTGAATCGATGAAAACCATCCAGGGGATCATGAACCTGGTCCTGAGCACATATTAAATTAACCTTTTTTTGCCATATCTATCGGATAACGCCGTCCCAAGCCAAGCAGAGCTTGTGTTATGAATACTAGACAACTAATAAACGTACTTATATATTTCTAAATACATAAATATTATAGATAAATTATCCTCAGACACAGAACAAATGTTCGTGCTCATCACGAAAACATTTGTCCTGGGTGGGAATCGAACCCACGACCTCCGGCATAGCAGTCAGGACCACTAACCACTAGACCAAGAGACCTGGCATTATGAGCCTACCACACGCACAATCATCTTCAACACCGTCTCTATCTTGCCAGTAGAGGCCGGTTAGTACACGGAACACCGTGTGTGGTTGGTAAAACTCAAACAGTTTACATGGTATTCCAAAGCTTGTGCGTGTGGTAGGCTCATTGAGGCCTTGTTCAAGAGGTCCTGTTTTTAATTTGAAATATTATAATTATTAAAAATCTGTTAGTAAACTATTTCAACACAATGGCTTGTCTGCTCTGTTTCTACTCCTTTCTGTTTACAGCTGCAGAGAGTCAGTTATTGGAGGCGTCCGACTCATGTCGCAATCTGGCAGATATAGCATAAACATAATAAGCTAATGTTCCCACTGTTGGGATTTACGCCTCCTCTCTCGGAGAGGGAATGGGCCGTGAGCCACCACGCAAGCCCAGTGCAGATTGATGGTTGTCACATGTCTTCGAATTTTTGGTTCTAGGACATGCCGGTTTCCTCATGATGTTTTCCTTCACCGTTTCGAGAACAGTAGTGATGAAATAAATTACATAAAGTAATGCTCCTGGCTGGGTTTGAACCTGGAACCTGTTGACTCGTAGATAGGACTGTTAGCACTGGTAATCACTGTTCATCTGGCGGATAGGTACTCAAATAAAAAAAATTACTTTTAGTTTTTTAATTATCTATTAAATAGATGGTTCCTTATCTACACACTTTGAAACCAATTATCCGTAGAATAAATTGGATATAGCAATAAAATTCCATGTTTCAGTCTCCTCCTCCTCGAGTCGTATTCCTCATTACTGAGGGTCGTGAAGTTCCCGCTGGTTTATTTTTTTGCTAATGGTATTTCGCCATTTGTGACGGTTCTTAGCGTCATGAAGTGCGACACGCAATAGGGTGTCCAGTGTGGAGCAGACCTGATCTGCCCATCTTTTTGGGCTGCGGCCTCTTGGTCGTTTGCCATCAACCATGCCAGTTACGATGATCTGTTTAAGGTTGTGGCCATTTTTCCTGGCAATGTGGCCAAAGAACTCCAGTACTTATTATATACAGACCATATTTCAATAGAACCCTAAAATTACAAAATTACAATGAACCGACAAGTCCACTTAACCAACATAGATCCATATATCGAAATTTAATAGAGAGCACTTAAAACCGACCGCATGTAAATTATGTTATATGAAAGTAGAAAGGTACTCTTATTGCTTGCACAAGTAATACAATATTCCCATTATTGCAAGCACTCGAGAAAAGTCAATCATGCGTTCACTTAGCCCCCTTCCTTTCACATATTATATCTTTTAAAGTCGTATTTTTCATTTCTATTTTATTCTTGTTCGTCGTTTATTTTGAGGTAGAATCGTCCGTAACTTTGTACAGGTGCCATGTTTCATAAGAAAAGCTCAAGGAAAGGTTATATTTTATGCAGCGCGTTGCTTATTTTTAGGATTTGTGAAGTGAAGCGCAGACGAAGTTCCGATTCAGTTCTTGGAAAATAATTACCGTTATGGGCAGTTGTGTAATGTCATAAGGTACATCTAAGGATTGGAACAATTTGCCGGTAGTGGTCTTCCAGTCCAATTATAATTTAGGTGTTTTCAAGGCTAGAGTGAATAGGCTCTTAATAAACAAGTGCAATTCACCATCAATTCCATCACTGCTTACCATGAGGTGCGATCGTCAAGCATTCATTCATCATTTAAAAAACAGGTAAGTTTCAAAAAAGATAAAACTGAGAAAACAAAAAGTACAGTTAAAATGAGTTTTTTCGTGAAACGTAAATAGAAAGGCAACTTTTGCAAAAGTGTTTACCCGTGACATCAATAGACACAAAACGAAAAGACTTAAACAAAACACGAACTTCAAATACGAAACGACGCAAATATGATATGGAAAAATAAAAGTTTCCATGAAAATTTTGAATGGAATTCAATTAAAAAGTGTGGTGTGTAACAGACGTTCGCTTTTTTAACGTTTTCTATTTACCCAGATCATTCTTTTGTTCGCAGCAGACTTTGACAGTTCAATTTTTGAGAGTAAGGTTGGATTACCGGAAAATTGTAGGTGCAGGTACGAGGAGACGTTAACACGAAGAAAGGCCGTAAAAGTAGGAGTGTAAGATTTTATTAGGTTTATTATATTCTGAATAAGTTATCGTGAAAAAAGTGCGAAGAGGTTTTTATGGTTTTATAGGGAAGTATGGCTTATATCGAGGATGATATAAGCTTAAGTGAGCCTTACTTTTTTTATGACATCACTGACTTTTAAATTCAGTTTATAAACCCACAGTTTGCCTGTTTATTAACACTCCTTAAAGTAAAAAAATCAAAACTGACCAAGTGCGAGTCGGACTCGCTTAAGAAGGGAACATGTATATGTGAGAATTTGATCCAATAAATTTGATTATAAGAAAAAATTACCTTATAACAGAGTAATTTTTTTTTTCGTTGTTTTAAAAAAGAGAGTTTGCGACCTCGATGTTGGATTAAGATGAAATTTAAATGTAGAAGTTTAAAATTTTTGATCTGTTCGATCATTAAAATCTTACATGATCTGAATTCAACCAAAACAAGTACTACAATATTAACACTGAGCAAAAAATCAAGTTTGTCGTATGGAAGCCCCACTTTAATATTTATTTTATTGTTTTTGAATTAATGGTTCATGAAATATACTTACCTAGCGGTGGTAACAGACAGACGGACGGTGAAGAATAAACAATAGGACATCCCCTTTGGGTACGGGCCCCTCAAAACAGCTAACGATACGAATACGAATTGCAGCAATAATACCAGACGGCTTATATCCAACGAACAAAAGCGAAGCAGAATCGATTTTATATTCCAAAAAAAATATGCCGGCAGCTCACCGCCGTATTCGGACACGTTTCACAAACGCAGGCGCCATGTTTCTATTTCGATTACCGAAATATTGGAAATAAAATATAACCACTATCGCATTTCCACGCGACAGGCGGAAATAAAGCTTGCCGACAAATCGACACGGCAGCCGCATCGCGGTACAGTGTGCGTCACACAGACCCAAGCTGACAATATTGTATTACTCTTTGAAAACTCTATACTCTTCAATTTTTGTTATTAAAATTCCTGGTATTAAGACTTAGCGCACGGTATAGCCATGGTCGGATACTAGGTAAAGCCCAATATTTAATTAAGATATTTTTCAATTTTTGCCATCGACGCACTATGAAGAAGACCCAGAATATCAACAATCATAGTACACTTTAAACTTTATTCTCATTTTGATATGCTATTTATATCAGCCCCCCTAGCCAAGTTACAATAGTTTCGTTCGCTCCGAAAGCCTCGAGTAGGCCACGCCTCCAATTAATTTGTTCTGACCACGTGATTAAGCGTTGAGATGACGTCAGAACAAAGGAATCGGAAGCGTCATTGTAGATTAGTCATGTGATCTACATAGTGTGAAATCGTTTAAATACCTCCTCCATTACGGCCTGTTCACGACTTCGGTCTTAGCGGCGAGTGGGGCGGCATCGGAAAGCGGTCGCCGGGCGCTTTGAGTAGCGTCTCATGGCGTGCTTCAAATATTTTCATACTTTTGTTTTTACCGCTCGCCGCCCCGCGCTTAGCTACCGCTCACAGCAGCAAGGTCGTAAACGGGCCGTTATCAAGGAATTGATGCACATTTGTAAAGGTTGATTCGACTTTAAAGTTTGAGTTATTTGATACTTGTATTGTGTGAATAGTCGCTATGTAAGACTGACTTTTTCTATGCCAGAGGAGAGAAGCGCGAAACTATGCGATTACCATGGGCCTTTCCCAGCTGGTGAAGCAAACGACTATGGTGCCTGATGTAGTTGTTCATACTGCCAATTGTCTGGACCTTCTGCTGACCACCGGTCCGGACAGATGTATCGTAGCAGTTTCTTCACCACTTGGAACTTCCGGATCACTGCCTGGCGACTCTAGTCCTGGAAGCTTATTGCTAACGTGCAACCCGTGCCCAAAAAGGGCAGTCATGCCGATCCTGTCAACTATCGGCCGATTTCAATAACCTCCTAGAGCACCGATCCCCCGTAGGTTTATACTATGATCTTGATCCTGTGAGGACATAGTTCTGCTCGCATCAGCGCTACAATTGTTTGTAGTTGGTAGAATCACAAGCATCATTGTAGTCTACAACATCTATTCTAACAGACCTTCTCGTAGTCACTCCAGCGATTCCTGCATCAGCTTGAAACCTAACAGCAGGGTCATCTACTACAGACCGCTTGATAAAAGTCCTCAAGTTGTTTGATGATTTCCTACCACAAAAAACAGAAGTCACATATACTAAAGAAGCTGCGGTGTTTTATATCTAGAAATTACTTCACTTCTTTAATCCATAGTATAGCATAGTCAGCCTTATAATGTTCCCACTGTTGAGACTCAAGCCTCCTCTCTAGCTGAAGGAATGGGTCATAGTCCAGCAGTCTTCGAACTTTTGGTTCTAGAACATGCCGGTTTCCTCACGATGTTTTCCTTCACCGTTTTGAGAACAGTAGTGATGAAATAATTACACAAAGTAATGCGCCTGGCTGGGTTTGAACCCGAGACCTACAATTCGTAAGTCGGGGCCGTTACCACTCGGCCACCACTGCTCCTGCATTAATCCATACTTACTTATTTTGACGACTTTTCGCCTCTCGCGCCTTTCTGTTTCATTTTACGGTGCGGCTATTTCCATGCCAGTTTCATAATGAACTATTGTAAAAAATATAATACTACCCTCACTTTGAGCACGTGTTTATGAAATTTATTGACGTCTCGCTTGCAGTTTGTAATATCCGTTTATTAAAATAGGACGCAAACACTGGTTTTACGTTCATATGAGCTTATTACAAGCGTCTAGGCCAAGGCTTTCTCTAATTTTCAGAAAAACAGCTATCTATAGAACTTTTCTCAATCTTTATTTTCTTAGACTTTGGTCCTATGAGATGAGCGAGTTTAAATTTTGCAAGTTGGAAAATAAATATGACAACCAATGATAGCAATATTTTGTAACTGATTGATTACTACCTCTTTGGTCCGGACTAAGCATGTCGTCTCATCGTTTATACCGCGTACATCGAAGGACTGGAACCATTTACCTGCTGCGGTCTTCCCGTCCAATTATAATTTAGGTGTTCTTCAAGGCTAGAGTGAATAGGCTCTTAATAAATTAGTGCGCCTCACCATCAAAGATTGCATCACTGTTTATCATCAGATGGGATCGCAGTCAAGCAATAGTTTATATTATTAAAAATAAAAGCTTATTTGTATTTGCTTTAAAACATTTGCCATAAACCTACAAAAACCGAGATAACCTATTTAATAACAGTATATTATAATATGTAAATAAATTAATGTTCTAGAGTTGTTTCAGCACAACAAAACACTATGTTATGTTGAACCTACCTAACATAATAAATAATATGTTTAATATTATATAGTCAGAGCGTTTGTTGGTTTAAACTTAAATGTTTTTTCATAGAACCATCATTTTATTTGAAAAACCTTTCAATAAAATTGTTCGTAATTAAAATGTATTCTGAAAAGTCAAATAGTATTTTTATCGTTAATTTAAAAACGTATTGAATGTACCAAAAACTGAAATCGTTTTATCAAATAAAATGGATTTGATTACTTTTGATGAAAATTTTTTTCCATGGTCGCATCAAATAAGTAACTGTGATTTAATTTTGTTTCAATACTTTTTCCAATGACCTGGGGAGGGTCGCGAGAATCCGATAAATGTGAGACGCACAGGACTGCTCGTTATGGCGACACTTAGGGTCTGTACACACTTCAGGCGAGACTGTCTTAGACAGACTTGTCTACGACACCGCAATCGTCTCTGCGACAAGACTGTTTTGAGACATCCAGTGTTGCCAACAGTTACAATAACTTACCACTAGAGTCAATTTTTAAAACTACTAACAAAAAATTATTCCACACACAAAATCGCAAATATTCCCACAAAAAAAAATGTGTTGTACGAAATAAAATAAGTAGGCATAAAGGTTATTAGTTTCCTATAATAATAAGTGATAAACATTAACAATCAGTTGATTAAAATACCATTTGTGGGTAAATTAACATTAGTAGGTAACAAATTATTCAATAATAGTTATGTATTAATTCGTCTTCAGATGAATCATTTTTGTTTACACCATCATCGTCGGTATCAGATTGATAATTATGGATTCTATGGTGCTGATTTACACTCGAGTGATCGAATTTTTAGTAAGAAATTGAATTTTACTAAAGCACTAGAAAAATCCACTAGCCACTAAAATCAATATTTCGCAACTAAATGGGGGGGTTAAAACCACTAGTTTTAATGGAAAATGCACTAAGTTGGCAACACTGGCTAAACGCTGCTAGACTGTTTTGTCTCGACAGTGTGCGCCGTGTCGTAGACAAAACAGTCTTGTCGCAGACAAGTCAGCGACGTCGTAGACAAGTCTGTTTAAAACAGTTTTGCCTCAAGTGTGCGCAGGCCCTAAGGATAGGCCGCTGAAAGACATCCACTGTTAGATATATCCAACAGTGGTCTTTCGGCTGGAATAATGATGATGATAATAACATTTTCCGGAAGTATTCAAAGATTGGATAGTAACTTTACGGTAGATACAAAATTTAAAAAAGTACATTTTTAAATTTAAATATGTCTATAAAAATATATATTATACAGGCGAAACCGTCGGAATAAAAATAGTTCTTTATATTAAAAACCTTATCATTTTCGTGAAACACAAGCAACATCTACATATTTTATAGAATTCAGGTTTTTGTTTGAAATAAATACGAGCTCTTTTAGTTTACTTAACTGGCATTCTTGCATTAATTTTTCACTGTGAAAGTAGTGTTACAGTTTGTACAGAGTGGTTATATTTTGACACAAGGTAGGTACTTTTAAAATTTATATTAAGTTACGAAATATTCGGAAACGTGGTCGCTAACTCTAACTAACTAACCTCACCAGAAGGCTTAAAGTCACCCAAAGCGCCATGGAAAGTGCTATGCTAGGAGCTTCCTTGTGTGATTACATCTGAAATTAAGATATCCGTAGGAGAACCAAGGTTACCGACATAGCCCGAAGAATCACCAAACTTGAGTGGCAGTTGACAGGGTACATTGCTCGCGGAACATTGGTCGGAGGGGGACGAAAGGTTCAGGACTTGTGACTACCTGACCACGTACTGGAAGACGCAGCGTTGGAAGGCTTCCCACGAGATGGACCGATGACCTAGTCAGGGTCGCGAAAATTCGATGGATGCGACATGCACAGGACCGGTCATTACGGCGGCATTTGGGGAGGCCTATGTCCAACAGTGGACGTCTTTCTGTTAAAATGATTGATGAACTTAATATTCAGAGGAACCCTTTGAAACAGAGAAATAAAACTTGATGTGACTTTGAGAATGACGTCATGTCATCAATGTAGAAAAACACTTAGGTTAAGGATAACATGTGTGTTGTATTACAAGTAGTGTAATTTTTAGATTAAGGGCCTGCGCACACTTGAGACAAAACTGAAAGAAGAAACTCGAAGACTTGTCTACAACATCACAGACTTGTCTACGACATCGCAAACTTGTCTGCGACAAGACTGTTTTCAAACGTTCAGTGTTGCCGACAGTAACACTAACTTACTACTTGAGTCAACTTTTAAAACCACCAGAAAACCACTAACAAAAAATTATCCCACACACAAAATCGCAAAATTTCCCACTAAAAAATGTGTGTTGTAAGAAAGATAATAAGTTAGCATATAGATTATTAGTTTCCTTTAATAATAAGTGATAAAAATTAACAATCAGTTGATCAAAACACCATTTGTTGGTAAATTAACATTAGTAGGTAAATCAACATACAAATTATTCAATAACAGTTATGTATTAATTCGCCTTCAGACGACTCATTTTTGTTTGCACCATCATCGTCGGTATCAGATTGATAATTATGGATTCTATGGTGCTGATTTACACCCGAGTGATCGCATTTTTAGTAAGAAATCCAATTTTACTAAAGCACTAGAAAAATCTATTTACTAGCAACTGAAATCAAAATTTCGCAACTAAATGGGGGGTTAAAACCACCACTGTAAGTGGAAAATCCACTAAGTTGGCAGCACTGGCCGTACGCCGCTAGACAGTTTTGTCTTGATGGAGTGCGCCGTATCATAGACAACAACAACAACAGTCTTGTCGCAGACAAGTCTACGACGTCGTAGTCAAGTCTGTCTAAGACAGTCTTGTCTCAAGTGTGCGCAGGCCCTAAAGAACCGTGACTCACTATGGTAACTTAATAGATAAAAATACATTCCTCTTGATTTTGTCAACTAACATCATCATCTTCCTGCCCTTGTCCCGTTTTATTTGGGGTCGGCGCAACACGTTTTTTTTTCCTTTCATTCTATCCTGTCACCCGTCATGCTATCACTAACTCCCTTTTCTTTCATATCACTCTTCACAAGATCCTTTAATCTTTTCTTTGGGCTTCCTCTCCGTCTCCATACATCCACACGCAATGCTCCTAACTCCTTTAGTAACATGCGTTTTATCAACTGCATAATATAATTTACAAGATTTAAGTGGTCTGTAGAAAATTTAAGCGTATTAATCCAAGCTAGTTCAGTAAATGCCATTTTATATTGTTTCAAATCAGGCCCCAAACTCTTCCCTTGACATCAAAAAAGCTGAAAGTAAGTTTTCCTTTAAGCGTAAAATTCGGAACTACTACTTGAAGTCCTCTCAACTTTAGTTTGGTCTTCGTCAGAATTATTATTAAGTTCTCTTAATGATTTTATTTTTTTCATAGTATTTATTACTTATTTTTTAATTATCTGTTATTTGTTTATTGTGCAAGCCTACCACAGTGTTGTCTTTTAAACCCAAAGGTTGACTTGTACAGAATGCCTTGTTGCATTAAGTCCGCCTATGTACCACTACTGTACATGAAGTTTAAATAAATAAATAAATAATAAATCATGTAAGTATTGCCCCAAAGGATGTATTATAAATTTACATTACTTCACTTAAACTAAAAACTTAAAAAAAATACCTACAAATCTTTTATACAAATAATTACCAGTGCATCCCAAAACTGACCCCTTCTTATTTGAAATAAAATGCTTTGAATCCTTATCCCGTTGTCCTGTTTCGCACGTGGCGCGTTGCCGTGCCAATTCACCCATCTCTCCCCTCAACGCTTTATCACTCTTCTGGAAGCCTACCTTATGATGTGTTTACGGATGAATAGCAGCATTTGGGGTGAAGTGGAGTATTGTGGATATGTGGGTAGTGCCTGTAATTAATGTTTAACAAAAGTTGGGGTTTTCATTAAGAGTATTGCTATGGAAACTTTAGGGTTGTTAGGTTATGGTTTAGTGGTTTTAAATATTCTGTATGATTATCATAGTAACTATAGAAGTTCTGTGACTCCTAAAGCCTTCATCAAAAATACTATCGGTTTTAAATTCCAGTTCAGCATATACCTAATGCCGTAATTAGAGACAATGAGAGAGCGAACGCCGGCGTTCGCTCTCTCATTGTCTTTTTATTGTGTCTCTAATTACGCTATTCAAAAGGTTAAGAGGGTCAGCCATTTGTGATAGTTATAGCTTATATTTACTGAACATGAAGACGTAGATGTCTAGATGGCGTTGTGTGAAAGTTAGGGAATATTATTATTATTTGCATTACTAAGGTCAAACCTTAGCCACGCCATCTAGTTCCAAACTAAGCAGAGCTTGTGCTATGAGTAGATACCTATTTAGAGAACTGATACACAAATTAAATACATACATATTATAAATGAATTACACCTAGACACAGAACAAATGATCGTGTTTATCACACAAACATTTGTCTTAGGTGGAAATTGAACCCACGACCTCCAGGCACAGCAGTCAAGGCCACTATACCAACATCAATAGGCAAGTCAAATACACCTACGCGATTTTTCCGATCGCCACGGTTCGCTTTTATAATCACTAGACATACACAAGCTACCAAGAAATAAGTCTAGTCTAACAATTCATCATTTATTTATTAAAACACTTTATGCACTGATAAAAACACTTGGAGTTACCATGACGTTTAAAATAAGATTGTTTTATTCTTATTCCATTGTGGGTAAGAGATGGCGCTAGACAACCTGTACAGCTCTGTCTCTTACCTACACTGAAATAAGAATGAAACAATCTTACTTTGAAAACTTACGTTTAAAGTAAGATTGTTTTATTCTTATTCCATTGTGGGTAAGAAATGGCGCTAGACAACCTGTATAGCTCTGTCTCTTACCTACACTGAAATAAGAATGAAACAATCTTACTTTGAAAACTTACGTTTAAAGTAAGATTGTTTTATTCTTATTCCATTGTGGGTAAGAAATGGCGCTAGACAACCTGTACAGCTCTGTCTCTTACCTACACTGAAATAAGAATGAAACAATGTTACTTTGAACGTCATGTTAACCCACACTGTCTTTTTTTACTAGAAATTAGGTAATGGTTTTTGAAAAGTTTTTTTTAACTCGGTTTTTCTTCCAATGGTTTTTCCTTGCCCCCTCTCTGGGAAAAGGAAAAGGAAGTTCGGATCCCCTGCTAGTTAGTAACAAACACTGTTCCACAAAAAAATATAATAATCTTATTTCGCAAGAAAAATCAAGATCGTGAATAAAGGTTATTAAAAACCAGTCAAGGACAGCAAGTCGATAAAATCTGCATACGTCTACGTAATATGTTTTTACGGAACAGGAAACGATATAGGTACTCTAGTATTAACATCGAAGCTATGCACATTTATTAAAATGCGGAAATCAGTAAATAAATTAAGTAAAAGTGAACGACCTCAGCTATTAATATAAATAATAATAATCATAATAATAATCAGCCTTTTAATTTTCCCACTGATGGGACTCAAGCCTTCTCTCTAGGAGAGGAAATGGGCCGTAATCCACCACGCGGGCCCAGTGCGGGTTGGTGAATATCACATGTTTTCGAATCTTTGGTTCTAGGACATGCCGGTTTCCTCGCGATGTTTCCCTTCACCATTTTTGAGAGCAGTGGTGATGAAATAAATTACACAAAATAATGCGCATGGCTAGGTTTGAACCCGCGACCTACAACTCGTAAGTCGGGGCCTTTACCACTCGGCCACCACTGCTCTCATATATATATATATATATATATATTATATACTCTGCTAAATATGCTACTCTATAAATTTCGAGTAAAAGGTTTTTTTTCTTTGAATAAGTAACAATATTTCGAGTAATAAATAGGCTTTGTTTACAGAATTCAAAAATACACACAATCATATTTACATTTTTTTTTTTGCGAACTAGTTTTGTATTGCTCCTCTTTACTTCGACAACGTCGTAAGTTGTTGAATGTCGAAGCAAAGAGACATTATGTGGTCATAAATAACTCTCAAACAAGTCAATATTATCAGACACGACACCCAAAATCCTTAACAAAACCCCTCAACCCCAGTGTTAGCACATTTTGTTGTATGTAGGGACACAACAAAAGTACCAAAGTGCTCATTGGTCCAGTATTTGCGTAAATCGTGATTCGCAAATTAAGAGCTCGTTGAATGTCCCAGTCCAGGTAGCTGTGTTCATTACCTAGACAATGCAGAGTGTTTTTCACGATTAAATTGACCGTAGAGAGGCAATTTGAACAGGGCGCCTGTTCGTGACACCAGCGTTTCGGTCAGACTGACTTTTTTAATTTTTCGTCTCTCCGCTCTCTAGATTATACCTACGTAGATAGGGGTTAGAACTGCGGTAGTTTCTGTTTATAATCTGCATCTGCAGTGTTAAGATTATGAATGATTATAGATCTGTTGACACTGATATTACAAAGGTGAAAATTTGTGAGTGTGTATGTGTTTGTTACTTCTTCACTCTCGAACGGCTGAACGGATTTCGATGAAACTTGGCACACGGATAGACTATGTCCTGGAGTAGCACACAGGATACTTTTTGTCCTGGGATTATATTTCCTCGAGGCAATTTTCTACTTTCACGCAAATGAAGCCGCTGGAAGTAGCTAGCAGGCTGTATGAGATTCAAAAATGCAGTAGTGCTGTCTTCCTTTGTGAATAATTTACATTTATTAACTTGCTAAGTGAGTGATAAATAGACACTTTGATCAATCATGAGTTTTATATCAATCCGATCAAGGTACTTACCGACTTTTATATCGTTTAGTTGCACGTAAATTCAATCAGAAACTACGTATAGTTTTATTTTCAGCACCCTGACAAAATATATGTATTTCTACTATATATGTACAGTTATGTTTCAGTTTGCGTTAGTTTTGAGCGATAGGTACAGGTGCGTTGTGCGCGACTTTTCAATTATGTCGGCGAACTCGCTGATATTTATAAAATGTTTTTTCAACGAAACGTATTCAATATTTTGCGCGCATGGTCTAAACAAATGATTGTTGATGGACATGTAGTTATAAAAACTGTTGTAGAGTTCAATGTTCAATTCTGAAAAAGTGGAGCTCGCTTTGTGGGTAGCTACAAAACATTCTCTGTCATCTTTTTAATTGGATCAGCATTGTGGTCCAGCAAGTGCAGTCATCATGATGTACTCGATCCTTGAAATCGTTTGTTAATTTATCACTGGAATGCTGTTCAAAAATGAGTATACAAAAGTTTACAAATATGTACTTCATGGTCGTGTGACATCATAGGCCAGTTTCTTTGACGTCTGGGTGTAATAATATGAATATGAATAGTAAGTAGTAAAAGTAGAGAAAAACCATAAAATCTATCGTTATTTTGCGTGAAAGATGACCCATAATTAAGAAAGGGTGAGTACTGTCATCAATAAAGGTTAAAAGAGATGTGGATATAAAATAAAAAGTAATATTTATAAAGAAAACGATACTAAATAGGTATCTAGTTTTTTTTTTAAGTGCTTTGGGTCCTACCCAGTCTTGCCAAAAGTTGTCTGGTAAATATCGCTGTCAGCGATGAGACCGCCGCAGCAGTTGTACTCATAGATTTAAGTTGGTGTAAAAAGTTATGTTACTATTTTGGTGTACAATAAACTTTCCGTTCAATACATCACTACAAAAATTTTTAAAGAATATTAATTTATCTGTAGTTTCTAACAGACAGAACTACTGCTAAAACAGACAGAATTGTCATTGTATTTCTAGCATACAGAATTGTCTGTAGGCAAGAATTAATATATTTAAAAAAGAAAACAGAATAATTACCTAATATTAATCTGTATTTTCTCATAAACAGAACAACTGTTAGAAAATTAAAAATTGTCTGCAGTAAAGAAAAGAACGAAAACTTTATTATACACCAAAATAGTAACATAACTTTTTACACCAACTTAAATCTATGTGTACAATTATGGCAGTCTTATCGCTGACAGCGATATCTACGAGATAACCTTTGTTAGGACTGAAAGAACTACTATAACTGTGCAGAACACAGTTCGTTTAGTTTTCTGTGCACATAGTCTAGCATAGATATATGTAAATCGTATATATCGCACCTTTAATAATATAAGGGCTCAAGTCAAAATTTTTGAAAAGTTTTTTAGGCACAAAGCGAAATTATCTACCGGCTACCGCTGACAGAGAGAGAAAAAAAACGTTAACGACTCTGTAACTATAAAGGCCTAACTTAAAAGTGTTTTTTCAAATACTTATAATTTATCGAATTTCATATTATTATTTATTTTAATTGATGGCTACTTATAGTCTATCGTGTATAAATCTGAAGAAAATCACATTTACAACTAAAATATTAAGCATTTTATTAGAAAAATAAACTGTAATGTTATAATTCAGAATCTTTAAACACGTATTCCCAAAAAACTACTTTTTTGTTTTAAGCCTTTATATTACTAAGGGTGCGATATGCTATGTACGATTTACCGATTTTTTTTAGAAGAGGAATAGAAATACAATCCTGGGTGTCATGAAGCCTTTCGACCTGTGCTTTCGACCATGCATTCGATATTGCATTGATAGCTATTTCAAAAAACATTTGAACCTGGTCTATCAAAAACAAATTCGAGGAGGCAATAAAGAGAGTATGTGAATTTATTTTTGGCAGACGTATAACAAATAGGCTACTATATAAACGTAGGGTAAAGTGTGCATTAAGTATCAGGTAGGTTAGGTAAACAATTATTATTTTATTTTATTGTATTAGATAGAATGAAAACTCACCATTTTTTGAAAATATAGCATAAGCATAAACAGCCTTATAATTTTCCTACTGCTGGGACTCAGGCCTCCTCTCTAAGAGAGGGAAGGGAAGTATTCCAGTATGAAGGGGTCCAGCAGGGTCGAAGCCTACTGGGGCCGTAGGTAATACCAAAGAGATCCACGGGGCCCTAGAAAAATGTAAAAGTCTGACACCAACTCCCACTTCGCCTTAGAGCGGGGGATGTCATTAGATGATATTCCGACCCGAAAAAAAAACCTGTGTTTTTTCAGATGCCTTCCAGACCCGCAGTAAATTATTCAAATACTCCCGCTATCCATCTCATTTATCACTTGTGACCTAACCTAACCTAGCAAAAGTTACGGGCCCCGCACATAAGGGGGCCCCGGTCGGACATACAAAAACAAATCAGGATTCCTCCTATATCATGCTGTGATATCTAACCAATTACGGAATATCTGTAAAAACAATGTAAGCAACTGCAATGGGACTATCTATCCAAGAATTATGCGACCTAAGTGAAAAAAAATTAAATCTCTTCTAGAGATTTAATTCGTTTTCATTTGACAAAAGTTTTGCGGGCCCCTTAGTAAAATTTGCTACAGGCTGGCTAAATCCGGCACTGTTTGTGACATGTATTTTAGAGCAGTGATAGGAACATTTTCATGCTTTTTTTTATTGCAATATCTTGGTATACTTATTTCATATATTTAGATAAGCATAAAACACAAACAATTATTTATTTAAATATGTATTTGTGCTAAGTTTCAAGTTTATTATCCCATGGAACAAGATGCTCCCATACAAATATTAACACCCCTAAATGTTGCACTGGGGGAGATATTGAAATAATAAATATGGCAAACATTAAAACTAATTTAGGTTAATATTTGTACTTACAAAGGTTTTGAGTTAATTGAACCACGGAAAAAAAATGCATACTTATGAAATCCCCGCTTTTTATCCCCTTATAGGATGAATTTCCAAAAATTCCTTTTTAGTGCTCACTTACGATTTATAATTAATCTTTATGCAAATTTTCAAGCTTCTAGCCCCAGTGGTTTCGGCTGTGCGTTGATATATCAGTCAGTCAGTTTCTGCTTTTATATATATAGATTAGTAAGTAATTAATAAAACATGCTAAAATATTCAAATAATGAGAATATTAAATTAACAAGTTACTTGTTAATATTTGATAGTATGTACATTTCCTGGGCACACAGCAAACATTTCCACATAATAATTTTAAAGCCGAGTTTTACACAAATCGAGTTTGCGCGTTACAATTTCGGGCGCGAATTTTCACATGTCACATTATTACGTTATAAACATACTAAAACATTAAACTTGATTAATTTATAAATAATAAATTAATTGATATTACTTGTTACAATACTTGTAGTTAATGTCCTCAAGTTTGAAGCAGAATTACTTTATAATATAATAGGTAGGTATGTCTATAGATAAGTAAGTATCTATCTAAATATTTTGAGAAATTATGTCCCATATAGTATCTTATTTCATAATAAACAAAAAAATAGACAGAAAAAAATTTACACGACATTTTTTCACAAATAAAAAGGTCTAAATACACCTACGGGGTTACCATGACGTTCAAAGTAAGATTGCTTCATTCTTATTTCAGTGTGGGTAAGAGACAGAGCTATACAGGTTGTCTAGCGCCATCTCTAACCCACGCTGGAAATAAGAATGAAACAATCTTACTTAAAACGTCATGGTACATGTCCTGGTCTGGCTCTGGCCATAAATACTACCACCACCGCCGTTACCGTCCACATCCATCTTTACCATTACCACTAAAAAAAAATACATAATATTTATCAGTCATCCTTAAATAAATATGCATTGTATATTTTCATTTTCGCGCCAATCGGTGTTAATTAATTATTTTTGTGATATTAAATTGAATATTGTGATAACATCACTCAAAGTAGATTTATGGACGCAAACGCAATTTTAGAAACTCTCCATCAGCTTCATATTAGTTATGATGAATTTTTTTTTTGCAGTAGACAAAAAAAATAATCCTTGTAACAATAATTATGGCAAGACTAGATAGGTTAAGTCCAATGACCCGGATAGTATAGTTACCACACACAGTCGATATTGAGGAGGCCTATATCCGGTAGTGGAACACAAGTTAACAAAAAAAAAAAACTAATTACTTCACTCCTTTTCCATTAAAAAAAAAATAGTTTACAGTACACCATTTTAAAATAAAAACTAAATATATCACATAAAGGTTATGCCCAATGACCCGGCTAGTATGCAGGCACACAGTCGATCGGAGGCAAATTAAACCGTCCGGACGAAAGCGCTGCCCCGGGCTTCACTGACCATGCCCATATTACCCACGGTACCTATATTTACACCCTTAAGAATTCTAGTTTATATTAGAGTACTGTATTCACGCTGGATAATGTTAAAGGCGCTTAAGTATAGTGTTATATTTATGTTAATTTCGGCTAAAGCTATACGACCACTTGTACATCTAATTAAAGTAAGTTCTGCCAGTTGTTTTGCGTTTGGCTCTCTGATTGGTTAAGAGCTTGGAGTGAGCCAATAGGAGCGCCGAACGTCAAAGACGTGTCGATCGCGATAACGTTAAACAAACGCTGTTGCGTAATAATATGTAGTACAACATATTATTATTATTTAGGTATTTATTTCGATGTTTTCTGAGAGTTATGAACTAGGCGTCTTCAGCGTGATCCATAGTCGACCACATCAGCTCTTGCCATCAGATGAGATAGTGGTATTTAAAACTTAGTGTTAGTGAAGATAAGCATTGAATTTAAAAGGTCAAGCGCAAGTAGGACTCGCGCACCAAGGGTTCCGTACATATTAACCCACGTAAATAGTTCAATTTTCCAATCGAGTCTTGACGATTTTTTTCGTTTTTGGCGATTATTTTGTACAAGTCTCTTCAAAATCAATGCCCATCGAAAATATACAAAATAAAATTGTACCAAAGGACAAACTTAACTTTACTGTTGGAAAACTGTTGTTTCCATATATCTAGACAGGTTGCTGTTAGTTTACCAACTGCAAATACATTTCATCATCATCATCATCATTTCAGCCGATAGACGTCCACTGCTGGACATAGGCCTCCCCCAAATGTCGCCACAAAGAACGGTCCTGCGCGTCTCGCATCCATCGGATTCCCGCAACCTTCACTAGGTCATCGGTCCACCTTGTAGGGGGCCTTCCAACACTGCGTCTTCCGGTACGCGGTCGCCACTCCAGAACCTTTTGGCCCCAACGGCCATCCGTTCTGCGAGCAATGTGCCCCGCCCATTGCCACTTAAGTTTGGCGATTCTTCGTGCTATGTCGGCAACCTTGGTTCTCCTGCGGATATCTTCATTTCTGATTCGATCACGCAAGGAAACTCCGAGCATAGCCCTTTCCATTGCCCTTTGGGTGACTTTAAGCCTTCTGATGAGGCCCACTGTGAGCGACCACGTTTCGGAACCATATGTCATCACTGGCAACACGCACTGGTCATAGACTTTCGTCTTGAGACACTGTGGTATATTGGATGAGAAGATACCGCGCAGCTTCCCGAACGCTGCCCAGCCGAGTTGGATTCGACGGTTGACCTCTTTCTCGAAATTAGATCTACCCAACTGGATTGTCTGTCCCAGGTAAACGTAATCGTCTACAACTTCGAGTGCAGAGTCTCCGATCTTGATCGGAGTGGGTGCTACATGGATGTTTATCATGACTTTAGTTTTGTCCATGTTCATTTTGAGACCCACTCTTTCGGAAGCTCTACTGAGGTCATTTAGCATTGTGCTGAGCTCTTCCGCAGTCTCAGCCATGACTACTATGTCGTCGGCAAACCGAAGATGAGTGATGTACTCGCCATTGACATTAATGCCTAATCCACTCCAGTCCAGAACCTTGAAGACATCCTCCATTGCGGCCGTGAACAGTTTCGGAGAAATGACGTCTCCCTGCCTCACACCCCGCTGCAGGAGGACAGGTTTCGAGGTCTGGTCCTGTAGTCTGACTGACATAGTGGCGTTTTTGTACAAACACTTCAGCACCTCGATGTACCGATAGTCAATCTGGCACCGCTGGAGAGACTGCAGCACAGCCCAAGTCTCGATCGAATCAAAGGCTTTCTCATAGTCCACAAACGCTAGGCACAGAGGCAGATTATACTCCTCGGTCTTCTGTATAACCTGCCGTAGCGTATGTATGTGGTCTATGGTGCTGAAGCCTTTTCGGAATCCGGCTTGTTCGGAAGGCTGGAAGTCGTCGAACCTGCGCGCGAGACGGTTCGTGATGACTCTGGAAAACAGCTTGTAGACGTGGCTCAGAAGTGAGATGGGCCTATAATTCTTGAGCAGGGCCTTGTCGCCCTTCTTAAAGAAGAGTACCACCACACCTCTGCTCCACGCCTGTGGCGTTTTTCCCTCGAATATGACGGAATCAAACAGCTTCTGAAGGGCCTTAAGGATCGGTTTCCCACCCGCCTTCAAGAGTTCGGCCGTAATTCCGTCATCACCTGGTGCCTTGTTGTTATTAAGCTGCTTCAGAGCCATCCTAATCTCGTACAGGCTGACGTCCGGGATATCTTCGGTATAGTGTCGGGTCAATCTAGCTCTTGGGTCGTTTGCTAGATTCGCAGTGGGTTTTGTGATTGACGTGTACAACTGTCCATAAAAAGCCTCGATTGCTCCCAGAAGCTCCGATTTGGCGGATATGACTCTGCCATCGTCGGTCTTCAGTTTCGTGAGCTGGCTCTGCCCAATAGACAGATCTCTTGCAAACACCTTAGAGCCCTTATTTCGCTCAATCGCGTCTTTAATTTTTCCGGTATTAAAGTGACGGAGATCGCGTTTCAAGGACTTAGAGATCTGTTTATTGAGCTGCCGATATGTGCACGCATCGTCTGAAGACTGCAGAATCATCTCACGCCTCTCCTTCATAAGCTGGAGAGTTCGATCTGTGAGCCTCTTGCTCTTACTTGTACGAGTCTTATAGAATTTAGACCCGACCGTATGGACAGTTTCCACGAACCCATCGTTGTATTCATCCACAGAGCTTCCTAGGCATTCGAAACGATTTTGAAGTTCGAGCTGAAAGCTCTCGGAGTTTTGGATCTGGATATGTGCAGGACGGAGCGTAGACCTCATCAGTCGTGACCTTTCAAGCTTGACATTGATATTCAATGAGCCCCTTACCAGGCGGTGATCACTTCCGGTTTTCACACCATTGATCACAGAGACATCATTGAATATTTGCTTCTTTGTGGACATGATGAAGTCAATCTCATTTTTAGTTGCACCATCAGGGCTTTGCCAGGTCCACTTCCTATGCTCACGCTTTCTGAAGAAGGAGTTCATCATGTAGAGGCCCTCCTTCTCCATAAAACTGGCCAGTAGGTGTCCCCGGTGGTTCCTACGTCCAGACCCAAATTGCCCCACTCGCAGCTCGTCATCGTCGCGTTTGCCCAGTTTCGCGTTAAAGTCCCCCATAACCACGGTGAAGTGAGACTTATAACCATGAATGGCCCTGGATATATCCTCATACATGGTCTCTACTTCGTCGTCGGGGTGTGTCGAGGTCGGAGCGTATACCTGTATGACCTTCAGCGAATATCTTGATGATATTCTGAGTATAAGGTACGCCACCCTGGTCGACACACTCTCGATCTTCACTACATTGTTAACAAGGGACCTGTGGACGATAAACCCGACACCTCCTTGGGACTGCCGGTCTCCTTCCCGAAAATAGAGCAGGTTACCAGATTTTAGGATTATCGTGTCCTCCCCCTGTCTTCGGACTTCGGATAATCCCACAATACTCCATCGTAACCTGCTCAACTCCTCTTCGAGTTCGGCGATCTTCTCATCGGACCGGAGTGTACGCACGTTGTACGTCGCCAGGTCCAGTTGTCGACGGTTGATCGATCCCACCCGGAGATTCTTAGCACCCCAGACCCCAGGGCTGCGCCCACGCCCGTCCACGCTAGCACAACCGCTGGAGTCGCCGGGCACTTGGGGCCTGTTTTTTTGTTGCATTATGTATTTAGGGGGGTTTGGACCATAACCCGCCACGCTGGTCCAGTGCGTGTTGGCGGGTCGCCATAGCCTCGTTTGTTTGTCAGCAGGGCGCACCACGTGCAGGTGAGGTTGGCTTGGATCCCGATAGGTGTTGTTTGGGACCCCGTATACACCCCCAAAATCCGCAAATACATTTATGATCGCAAAAAAAGAAGTAATTATTTTATTTTGAAACAACTTTACGGTTTTCGGATTTTTTCCTTTATTTGTGCTATTGAACTTGGCATTGTTTCTTGATTTCTTGATTCTAGGTCAACCGAAAGTCTATAGTTTTTTACTCCCTTGGAAGCGTCAAAATATGATCTATATACGGAGTATAAACGAATTTAGATAACGTTGACTCAAAACAAGTTAGGGCATCAAACCTAGAATTTGATTGATACCTTCTCGCGTTCCTGAGAAAAAGGACTTTGACAGACGGACAAACGGACAATAAAATGAGCCAAGAGTTCTATTTTTGCCGAACTGAGATATGGAACCCTAAAAATAACGTAATAAATAAGGGCCTTTAAAGGCTATTAATTCAGTTATAAAACAGTATTTAGCTGAAACGACGACAATAATAAAGCAGTTAAAATTTTATGTACCTACCTAACAATTTCCGTATTTTAATATTAAATCATCTTTTAATTATTAACTCAGCAGAGCATTTTATAAGTAAAATAAAAAATATAACTAGCTTACTAAAACTGTTAAACTAAAAACTGAAAAAAAAAACTCCACCAACTGAACACAGAATCCAATTAATGCACATAAAGTAGTTATGAATACGACCTAGGAATGTAAATTAATTCCAAAAAAATAGATAAGTACCTAATTATGTTCTACAATAAAAAAATTGTAAATTGGCTACTTTAATTCACAAACTTTTGTATTATTCAAATAATTTGGAAACTTCGTAGTCCGTTAGTAGTGCTAACGGACTTCTAATGTGTGTACTCGTATATTTTTTAATTGTTAGGAACACCAACGAAATATTTACAAAATTATCATCATCATCATCAACCTGCCCTTTTCCCGTTTTATTTAGGGTTGGCGCAACACGTTATTAATACGATTTGCAAAATATTGTAGCTTCTGCCAACGGCTTCGCCCGCGTGAAAATAAGTTTGTCCATACAAACTTCCACCCCCCGTTTTACCCCCTTAGGGGTGGAGTTTCTTAAAATCCGTTCTTAGCGGATGTCTACACCCTATAAGGAACCTACCAGCCAAATTTTAAGTTTGTAGGTGTTATAGTTTCTGAGATTTCGTGATTAATCAGTGAGTGGTATTTCGCTTTTATATTCGTATCTATACATAAAAAAATCAATGCCACTTTTTGTTGTAATTTTATAACTCAAGAATGGGCTCACCTATCCAAACCAAATGTTAAGGCTTTGTTCGGACTATTTAGTAGATGGTTTATGTGAAGTTTGCACAAAATTGGTCGATCGATTCTTCATTTATCGAAGTTCGCGAAGTCGGCTAGTATATATATATAGATTGAATTGCACTGCATTTTAGATCTGAGCAAATATTTCAATTACGAGGCGTAACTACAGACCTTGCACAATTTGACATTAGTTAATTTAACATTAGTTAGCAGTAAATAAAATTGAATTATAAAATATAAATTGTTGTACTTTTTTAAGAATAACTGACGTGTATACTCTTTGCTGACGTGCCTAGGCAAGCAAGTAAAGCAATTGATCTTCATTGTCATTCGCAGATCTTTGTCAGTCTGACCATCAGTCCATCCAAGGAGTATCGTGTTATCCAGTAACTGGATTGTGAAGGTCTGATAGGCATGCGCTCCATGTAAAACATGGGTATTCAGCCCCTCCGGATTCACTGGAAGCAAACCCCAAGCTAATTGAGAAAAAGCTATGGCATCATCATCTGATGAAAAAATACAAACTTGAATATAGAAATACAAAAATTGGTTTAAAATTAATAAAACAGGTAAATATAGTATATATTTTAATAATAAATTGTTTAGAATAAAAAAGAGATTAAAATAATGACTAGTTGGGAGTAAAAATAATGGAAAATTAATTTCAAACAATGTTTCTCTGAGTTTAGTTTTACTCAATGTCGACAGCCATTTTATTATGATACCTATCACGTAATACAATGATTTGACCAAAAACTAACCATATTCCCCAATTCAAAAATATCGCAATGATTACAAAGCAGTTGGGGCCCCTTTTCATCCCCTAAGTAATTTGAACCCTACCAATGGGCCCTTTGCTCCCACACAAAAAACCAAGCGTGTTTATTTTTTATTTTACAATTTTAAAACAGCAGTTTTTCGACTCCCTTTTCCCTTTCCTTTATTTTAATCAATAGCGATTTTATTGATATATGGTACCTATCTCGAACATTTTTATTTTTAGGGTTCAGTATCCAAAGAGTTTCAACAGCAGTAGGCAGCCTGTTATGTTATTTTAATAAATACCTTTATCATGACAAATGATAAAATGTAGGTAGGTGTATACTTTACATAGGTACATAGCTTCGTTTTACCCATAATGGTTTTTTTTCTGGTACAAAACCCTTAGAAAACGTATCCGACCCGCACTTGACCGGTTAGATTTATTTATATAAATAAAAATGTGATACACCTCTAGCTATGGATAACAAGACAATACACTAGGAATTCCATAGATACGTATCTACCTTTTATAAAACTTAGCAATAATAGTAAACAAGTCATAATGGCAGGAATGTTTAAGAAAACTTGGTAAGTATACAGACCTATAAAAAACCTAAAGTTGAAATACAAAAGATAATAAAAGCACTGGGTACTTAAATAAGATAAACATTTTAGTACTTCTTTTTTTTAATATCATTATCACAGATCCAAAAAGTCTAAAACAATATTTTATAGTTGTCCTGTAAGTATTCTTTTAATATCATCATTAACTATTTCGTTTACTCGAGAGCCATAAACAAACTCTAAATGAGTGAAATCTAAGGATTTATCCAACTTAACATGTCTAATAATATTAGGGAGTCCAACTCTGAGTTTTTCAACATCTACAGGAGTACTAAACCAATCTGACTCACTACTAAACATATAAATTGGAGCAGTTACCATTGAGAGGTCGAAAGAAGGAGGCTGCATAGAAGAATATGCCTCCTGATTCATTCTCAAACCATAATCAAATCTTTGGAAATTTTTACTCAAGTAGCTTTGAAAGTAATGAACAAATGTCTTCGTAGACACTCCAGCAGGTATATGACTAGCAAGCACTGGAAGCCTTTCTGGATACAGATTAGTAATATTCCTTAATCCATAACTTATATAATATTCTAACTTGCATAAAATATTTTCCGGCACACCATCCCGACACACTTTAGCATGATACAAATTAATCAGTGCATTGTTAGCGAACAAGTCGTACACTCCGATACTATCAAGAAACGATGCTAAAACATCCAGATTCTGCGCTAAAATGTCCATAAACGGGTACTGTGTGTTGGTTAGCCACGCTATCGGAGCCAATAATATCGCTTGTTTGATCTTCTCGTTGTATTCAGGCTTCATGCTACACATCACGAAAAAAATTGCCGTTCCTTGAGAAAACCCAATATAGGACAGGTTACGTCGTGACGTTGTTTGGAGTACATAATCAATCACGGCAGGCAAATCTTGTGTTCCCATCTCTTCATAGCTGAAATTCCAATATTCTTTTTCAGGGAGGTTTTTGATGTGTCCTTTACTGTATTTATTTCCCCTTGCATTATATAACCAAACATCGTACCCTTGTTGGGCTAACTGAAATGCCACCGACTTTGCTGGTCCCAGGACTAACCACGAATCGGAACTGTCACCAATTCCATGAACTAACAACACTGGAGGTCCACTGTTCGGTATTCTGTAAGAATTCACTGTATAACCATCCTTCGTTATCACTGTATGAGTTTCAGGCCGATGACCGTATTTAGCTATCAGCTGTAAAGAGTTTAAATAAATGTCTGAGTTCCGGTTACGAAAGTCTGTATCACTACTAACTTTTATTTTACGTCTGTTCTGTACGTATCCGAAACAAAACACGAAGATAACACACCGAAATATATTCGCGTCACCGAAATTCATCGTGATTGCGAAACGTCTCGCGGTCGCAAAAACAAAAATTCATCTGTAGTTGAACACACTCGACGGCGTTATTTACTCGTTTATTGTCAGTCAATGCCATGCTGCGGACAACTTGCTCCTAGGATTAGGTAGCTTTAACCTCAGACAACGATCTACCAGCTTGCGACGCACCGGTTGATCGGAAGAAAACTTTTTGACACCTTCAACTTGATAAACTAGTTTAAACTACACGTTTTAAAGAACACAAGAATGATTACAAATACAAACACCAAAACCGGTTGCGTGTTACTATGCAATGTCATCGAATTAACTAACTTCTTACTTTTTAATATGGTAAGTGTTTAACTTGTTTCTATGGAAAACACCTATTATTAACCTAAATTCCAGCAGTTTCTATAAATAGAATTCAGTGGTTGACATTCAATTCGTCGAGTAAACATGAACCGTAGAACATGATCCCCTTATAACAGTTACGTAGAATGGTCTACCGTTTTATATAAAACAAGACGTATCAAATTGTAATCATGCGGAAAGAAGGAGATTCTAAGTTTATGCATGTCCCCAACATTTATTAAACAAGGTTATTTTATTCTACACAACCTTTCGCTATTAATGAACAGATTGTGTACTCACATAATAATGTAAATACTTCTGTCCTTAAACATGCATAGGTACCATAATTGCCATAATTGCACTCATAAATGATTATGTGGCAATATCCTGTAACAAATTGCAGATGAAGAGTTTTGTCGGAAGTCTCACAAAGGTCTAGGTCGCAAACTTGAAGCACCTTGTAACACTAGTCTACTATATACTTCCGAAGATGGTAGTAGAATTTATTTATACATCGAAATACGTGCCAAAAATATTTATATAAACAACAAATATAAAAAGATCTTTTTATAATGCAAGATTATGGCGCATTTGCAGTCAGTCTGTTACCTTTTTGATCATTTCAAAACGTTGAGACTACTCGACTCTTCTTCTTCTTTGGAAAGGCTTTAGTCAACATAATTCTCTTGCCTCTATCCAAAAGTCGGTGCAACATGCCCTTCTTAAGCCTCCCTTAAATTTCTGCAGGCAATAGTCGTTATCTCTGTAGTCAGGGCCTCTTAACATATCCGCAAAGTTATTCATAGTGGCAAATTTCATAGACCATTCAGCATCTTGTTTTGGGTTGCCCTTGTCTAATATTGTTCTGCTGATGATAACGTTTTACTCTTCTATTCTCCCCGGGTTATGTGTATTAATATCATTCACTCCGTTTTCTTCATACTGTCTCTCTATAGTCCATATTTGCATATGTTTCGGGCAAGGAAACGAGTTGTTTTGACTAGCGTCTTCTAAACAAACTAGAATTCGTTATTGTCCATTTAGCACTTCTCGTACATTTTACAAAAAATAATACCCATTTGCCGTAATAGCACTTTTACGTGCACTGATTAAGTTTCCTCTTGAATTAACCAAAATATACGCCTAATAGGCCAGACAGGTATCTGTCTGCTGGTGCCTATGTACTAAATCTATTTGTAAATAACAAAATCAAGACTCAATGACATGTTTGAGAATTTACCAATTAAAATTAATGCGATATAATAGAACCTTTTAATTTGAATTACTGTTTTTTCAAAATGTCCTGTAAATCCATTGTTTGAGCGAACGACTGCTGCTGATTCAGCATAGACTATAGACAACAGTAAACCTACAGCCTATTATACGAAAATATTTTATACATGCTAATATATTGGTAAATACTAATCATACTAATATTATGAATTTGGCTTGATTATAGATAACTTTAGTCACCATTTAAAATTCAGAAGAAAATAATATTTATGTAGATTATGGGACTTTTTGGAAGGCACGAGCCACGAGATTCGGAGAGGTCACGAATACTTGTTTAATATTTAATAGATACAAACAAAATATACACGTAGGTGTAGTTTAATTCTATTCAGACCATTGAACTTTAACTTTTGTTAGTCAATGACATTCAACTTGATGGCAAACTACATACTTAGAGTGGAGGTAACCGTGGCATTGGTTAGATTTTTGGATTTTTGAACAGAAAAAATTCAAAATCGTTTTTTTTTTATTCAATCAAGATGGGTTTTGCCTCAATATCTGATGCAGGGTTCGATTGGTCAAGGTTAAGTTTACTGCGATTTCTCTGCAGATTGGTGACCATCATAGTAACTTAAGCACTTGTCCGTTAGTACAATAGACTGAGTGTTGTAAGAAGGACAGCTAAAGGGATCAACAACCAATCTTTGTCAGTCGTAAGTGGTAGTCAAAATAGGAACTCGGAGATTTTTGTAACAGTTTTGTCAAGAGATTTTTTTTTACTGATAGGCTCGCGTTTGATCACTATCTCACCTGATGGTAAGCGACGATGTGGTCTACGATGGAGCACGCTTGCCTAGAAGTATCGTATTCACTCTTGACTTAAAGGTTGTAACTATCAGGAAACACAGACTCCGGCAAGGAATTCCACCTTAGCAATAGGCAATCTCCTAAAGAAAATTCTTATATTTAGATAGATAGATATATCTACTCTTTATTGTACACCATACAGCACACAGCATACCTACCGGGCGCACCCTATTAGACTGGATGGAAGCCCACCCCAATATAAGCAAGAACTAAGTTGAGGAAGAGAGGGAGAAATTATTAGGTAACTAGCTTTTGCCCGCGACTTCGTCCGCGTAGAAGTCGAAAATGGTTTTATTAGGTTTTTTGAGATACGAAAATATGAAATATAATTTATTATTTTCGTCGTGTGTGATAGTCCATTGAATTGTATGGCGAGCGATATTGTATCTTAATTAAGATAAAATATTATAGTATCTTAGCCGTTTGCAGCGCCCCTTAATGAACGCCACTGCTGGTGAAGTAACCTACGACAAACTTATTATTTTCGGTTGGTACAGTAATCGGGTCTAGGGATCGAACCGCAAAATTAAGTTTGTTTTTTATTGTATATACTTTTTCGGGATAAAAAGTACCCAGTGTGGTGCCCAGAATATTAAAGAATAATTATAACAAGTTCCATCGGTAGTTTTTGCGTGATGCCTGAACACACAGACAGACAGACAAAAATTTTTTTAATTACATTTTTGGGTTCGGTGTCGGTCTAGTAACACCCCCTGCCATTTATTTTATTGATATTTACAATGTACAGAATTTTCACTTCTACAGATTTATTATAAGTGATTTCTCACCTTAAAAAAAAAGTGGTTAAGAAAAATGCTAGGAAGGTGATAAAATCAAACCAGATGTTATCAGTCCATGAAGTGTTATGTATTGAATGACTAACGATGCGATGTCGATAGGTAATGAAGAGTACAAGAGCCTTTGAACAACAAAAACATTTTATTTATATTATGTCATCACAATAAGATGATTAACTGAATCACGCGCTCATAATGGAATGGGCTAGCTATTATACCATAATATTATTGACTAATAATTTCGTCATATTTGTAAATACGGGGTTCAGAAGTGAGGTGTCAGAACAAACACTTTCATTCTGACAGCGCCTCGAGTAGGACAGTTTTTCCCTTTGTTAGTGGAGATCCTTACTGATAGTGAAAGACAAAGGTCTTGTGTCAACTGAGGCTTATAATATGAGGTGATTGCAGTGTCTGAACTCATTTGTCAATCAAGGAAAATGAGATTAATCAGAGGTCGGAGTTAAAGGTTAGTGGGATAATAATCCTTTTATTTTTTCTAATGTATGTTTTTTTTTTATTTAACTAGAAGCGCGGGCGTCCCAAATTTGACCCATTCCTCTGTTCTTCCTGGTCTAGATTTATTATGGTATACTTAGAATTGCAAAGTACACCAAAATAATATGTTTAATACAATATTAAAATATTGTATTATCAGTTAGCAATTTCATGAATATACAATCTCTTCATATTGCTGTAGCAAAAATAAAGTGGCTAAAAGTGACCTTGATATTCCGCGCTTCTAGTGTTAATGCATTCGACACCGAGTCCAATTTTTTTGTTTTAATTACCTACTTAATAATCCTTAAAAGCAGATCTATAACTAAACATTAGTGAAAGTTTATTAAATAATTCGGCGCTTGATTTGATAGTGTTTATGATCAAAACTCTTTGACGATATTTGCTTTATGTGAATATCTATGATAAATCGAATAATTCACCATGGGTTATAACTTAAATATAAATATCGATTTTATAAATTTTTAATAAAATAATAAGTAGTAAGTTAGATTGGAAGGTGACCCCAAGATAATTGGGAAAAGGCTAGAAAGTTGATGATAAAGTAGACTCACTCATCTCAAAAGTACTTGCCTAATCAAGTAAGTTAATCAAAGCAAATTTTACTTAAACCAGTACTAACGTGAAATTCCATAAACACGCTAAACCTTTTTCGTCATTCACATTTCAAAGAGCATTTTTCCCGCCATTCGGAAACTTCTTCACCACTAAACTCGTCGCTTGTCAGAACGTCCGTAGGTACTCTAGGAAAAGTGTAAAGCAGTAAAGCGATGTCCTCTGTCATGGCCGTCAATTCACTTAGGGGAAGTCGATCATGCCCCGCTTGATACTAAAAGCTACTAAAAGCCCTCCATAAAAGCAATAATTAAATTGGTGTAACTCAATTTAGTAAGGCGATGCTGCCGAAGGTGAACCTACCTATGTATGCGAACCACTTTTGTGCAATAGACTTAAACTATTAGTGCCCTGTGCCTCAGCTATTACTTTTTTTTATGTAAGTCTCTCTTGAAGTCTTTGCTAGAGTAGAATTTGATTTCCTTAGAAAGTTATTTTAATTTCATCCTGTAAATGAAGGTAAGTATTACTTTCATTTATTTTTTTTTGTTATTTTAATTCAGTATTTCTTTGTTTTGAGTCATTAAATGTGTTTAACTAATATGTTTAACACATTCAGAAATACTTAGCGCTACCAAAGGATTTTCGGGTTTTACTTATTTTAGAGACTACTAACGCCATCTTCCGAAACTTAAGTGAACCTCAACGACTTACATTCTGGAGAATGCTCGAATGATACATTGAGTTATTCTCCTTTCAGTTAATAAACATTTCTGCGCGGGTAAAGTGTTTATAGGAAATACCGGGTCCTTTCGAATACCGTAATGAATGAATTAAATAACTAGGTAATGACCCGAAGAATGAAGTTGCAAATTAATCTTCACATCTCAACTGCTGCGTTGCGGCTGCGTTACCGTGCACGGGGATAAATTCACCAAGTATTGTGAAATATTCGAGATTCTCTTTTTTTCGCGTTATTTCTTTATCAAACACCTACTTCTGGCAGCGGCCTATTTAAATCCTATGTCACTCAGTGATAAAGCAGCTTTCTACTGCTGAAAGAATTTTGAAAATCTGTTTAGTTTTAGAGTTTATTAATTACAAAAAGAAATACAAAGCTTTTCTCTTTGTAATATTAGTTAGTATATATTGCGTTGGATAAAACAGCAAGCTTTTACACCATGTTTACGATGGACGTAAGGGCCCTCGGTAAGTAGGTACATATACCAAAAGTAATTAAATCTTGTTTGTACCATTGTTACAAATTGACGAAGAGGAAATCGAAATCAATATTACCCGCGAACATTTTTGTTTAGTGTTGCCATATCTATGGTTGGAAAAGTGTAACAAAAACATTTTTTTATATACATAATACGATTATATTATTATGACCCTAGAATTTTTCTGTCAACAGAAATATAAGTTTATGAAATACCTAGTTAAAAAAATATTTAAAATATTTTATAATCCTATCACAACACCGAGTAGCTATAAAACGTATGGATTTTCAACAAACTAACAACCTCAGATAAGGCTATACACTACATAGCTAATATACATTATGGTAAGATACAACAGATCAAAAGAAACATGGTACTTAAAAAGCTCTTTGCAACTTCTGAAGAAAATTATTGTATCAACTACGCCAGGCAATTTTAAATAAGCTACGGGTAACTCTAAACAATAATAAATTATTATTGCTCTGTGGTAAAATGTCAAAACAAACTGCTGTCATTTGGGCAGCTGTCTGCTGTCACTACAAATGTCAGTTAATCAGTTGATCATCTACTTGAGTGTATGTTTTGCGCTTATTATTTTGAGATAATAGTTTATTATTACGAACACTTGTTACATTACCAGCGTACAAGGTTACGTTAAACGAGTTGTGGCTTATTATAAAGGTTCATCGTTACAAAATTCGTGTCTTCATTTAGTTTTTGTTCGTATTTTACGTTGCGGGAGTTGTGAGTTCGTAAACATTTTATAATTATTTTATGTTTATTGGCTGGTTTCACTATGTCAGGTTCCTATGAAGAACACCCCGAGATGAACACATTGAGTCAAGTTATTGATACGGAGCATATGAATAAAATTACATCGAATTTCACAAGGTTAGGAGGTAAGTGCTTTCTAATTAGTTTCTTATAACTTTTATAACTTGTCAAGCACTTTCATTTTTTTTTGACTGGAGTGAAAAGAGAAAGTTCAAATTATCATTTTATGCACCAACAGTAAATACTTATTTTTTAATGTATTTATATTTTTTTAACAAATTGAAGTTTTAGGAAACACACACAGTGTCACATTATTTGTTTTGGAAATTAACCCAACATTCAAACTTGTTTTTTATTTTACGAGTCCAAAAAAAGGAAATTATTTTTTTCATTTAAAATAAAAAACCAATTGGCACATGTATAAAAGATCATTACTTAAGAATGGCTCTACCATTTTGACTGATCAGCTCATTCAGCAATATTTTTTATTCCCTTAATCTGATTTTTTGGAAAATTGCACTAAATTCCTTATTTCTTCACTTATTTTATTATTACTGCTCAAAAGTTTAATGTAAACATTTGAGGGGGATAAGAATTTTGCTTATTTTTGCTGATAAAGTGAGAGGGCCCTTAAAAACTACAAAAATTCTGCATATATACTTTTGGAATGGCCTACTACTGATTATGGTTTGTTTTATAAATAAGGCTATTGATCCCCTTTAATACACTTTTAGTCACAAAAGCAAAAAGTATAAAGTAGATAATAATAGCAATACTTTGCAAAGTAGTTTGAAACTATTCAGTAATAATTATACATAATAGGATAGATTTCTCTAACCTTCACAAGCTGCTTCCTTGCTTCATATTCAGTTGATCAAAGGCTACATAGTATATTCAGCTGTACACATACTTTGTGAATATTTAGCAGTTAATTTGAATGATAAAATTAATAAATTTTTCTTTTGTATGATTACAGACAAATGTTACTTAGAAAATGCTGGAGCTACATTGTACCCACAATGTTTACTTTCTGTTGTGCATCAAGACCTTATGGATAATGTCTACATGAATCCGCATTCCGACAAATATACTAAAGACTGTATAGAGCAGATTCGAAGTGATATCCTAAAGCATTTCAATACAGACCCATCAAACTACTCAGTCATATTTACTGCAGGAACAACATCTGCCCTAAAACTAGTTGTAGAGTCATTTCAATTTTCTCTAGACGAAGTTGAGGATGAGCAAAGTACCAGTGGGTCATTTGTATATCTGAGAGACAATCACACATCAGTACTTGGCCTGAGAGAAATTGCAGCTGAAAAAAATGCTGATATCATACACATATCTCATGACGATTTTTTAGAAGCATTAAATCAAAATTATGAGAAATCAAACACACAGCGGAGGGTAAAATTTCCAAACAAAAGTGATGCCAACACATTGCTAGCATACCCTGCACAAAGTAATTTTAATGGTTACAAGTACCCCATTGACCGGATACAACACATAAAAAATGGATGCTTAAATAGTCATTTAAAGAAACAATTATGTAAAATAAATAATAGCTGGTACGTCCTGCTTGATGCAGCTTCGTTTGTGTCTACAAGTAAATTAGATTTATCTGAAACTCAACCAGACTTTGTGTGCTTGTCGTTCTACAAGATATTTGGGTATCCAAGTGGATTGGGAGCAATTTTAGTTAAAAATAGTAGCAGTGACACGCTTTGCCAAAAGAAGTATTTTGGAGGTGGAACTGTTGATTTCGTGTTAAGTACAGAAGATGTTCATGTGAAAAGGAGAGAATTGTATGAAAGGTGATTATAAAAATCATTTTTTTTTGTTTTTACTAAACTTTCAGCTGGTACAGACATTTAAATTTTTAATACAATTAAACACTTAAGAATGCAGATAATTTTCATCTGAATAAACCTATATTCTTGACTTATATAAAATACAAAGCAAACAATGAATGATGTAGCATATTTGGAACAATACTTGCAATATTTGCCCAGTTGTTATAAAATTTTAGTAATAAGTAACTATGTACCTACTTTATATCCAGTAATTTCTTTGTAAAAATATTTGTTTGGCATAAACTGACTTTTTTTATATTTTTCTTTTAATTGCAGGATGGAGGATGGAACTATACCATTTTTAGCAGTAATTGCCTTGAAGCATTGTTTTGACACAATGCACAGATTGATACCTAAAACAATCCACAATGATATGATGGACACCATTTCCTACCATACTTTTTATTTAGCCAGGGATCTTTATAATCAACTACAAGACCTGAAGCATGCAAATGGTAACAAGGCTGCAGTAACGTACATGGATTCTGATTTTAGTGATATTAAGACACAGGGTGGAATTGTCACATTTAATCTTCTGAGAGCAGATGGATCATATATTGGCTTTGTAGAGGTAAGAACTAGTATTTCAAGTATTACAAATACATTAGTGGCAGACAGGAAATCCTCTTGACATTTAATTCAATTACATACGGAAGTAGATAGACCTGAGTTACAAGTAACAATACACAGACTGGCATGAGTTTTCAGGCCATTAAAACAAATAGAGCGCCTTCAAATTGTTCCGCAAAATGCCGTGCAGTGGCAGCGCGGCTGCAGTGTGGCTGTAGCGCTGAAGTAGCGAAACGCGCGCAAAAAAAAAACTGATAATTTACATCCCTCCTCCCCAGCCGATACCCATTGTGTTCAGCAAAGCTGCATTGATAAATAACGCTAACCACAATTAATTCAACTAAACTGCATTCCTAAATAACCTTTTCCCCGATTAGTCACCTGCATTCCTACATAAATCTATCTATCCCTAATTAGTCCATCTGACTAATTTCTAAATGCATATAACGTTATTCCCAATTAGTCAAGCTAATCTACATTCCTAAATAATACTATCCCTACTTAGTCCAATTAAGCTGCATTTCAAAGAACTCTACCCGATTAGTCCAGTTAATCTGCGTTCCTAAATATCGCTATCTCCAATTAGTCCAACTAACCTACATTCCTAAATAACCCTATCCTCAAGTAGTTCAACTAACCTGCATTCTTACATCACGGTATCCACGATTAATCCAATTAAGCTGCATTCTTTAAATAACTCTTTACTCATTTAGTTCAATTAATCTACATTCCTATATAACTCTATCCCCAAGTAGTCCAAAAATAACGCTATCCCCGATTAGTCCAGCTAATTTGCATTCCAGAATATTACTATCACCAACTACTACAGCTCAAAAAGAAACATATGTAGCGACATCTATCGCGTCACATAAGAAAATCCTGAATCGCGCACTCAAAGTTCTCCGCGCGATTAGAACATATAGAACAACCCGAAATCATCTATCGGGCAGTTGCAGCCCACCAGACATAACATCCCGTCTGGTCGGAGGATCCTCCCTTTTCAACGGAGGTTTGCGGGACTTTACTCTCTGTTTCGTATACCCCCAAACATATATAAAGAATCAATTTGCATAAACGCTACACCCAACTAGTTTGATTCGAAATAGTTATCCCTAAAAGCACTACCCCTAAAGAATGAATTCAAGGCACTCAGCTCAGCCAAGTTACGGTCGGCTAGTAAACCGAAGAGAGTGGATTAATCGACGACATCTGAAAGGAAAACCCGTGGTCCTGAAACGCAAACGGCAGCTGAAGAAACAAAGGTGTCGTTTTAGCCATTTAAATTTCGACGCCCTCGCGCTCTGTCTAGAGAAGTCATTAGATGATTTCCTACCTCAAAAAAAGGCATCATATTTTTTTTTTTGCAAATTATGCTCAGCTTGTATATTCAGGTTTTGTGATATAGTGACCTTGAATCGTGCATGTTGGTAGAATGTTGTTACACAACAAGACTATATTTCTATTGTTATTTAAACGTCGCATACAGTATACAAACAATGTCCATGCAAATTATATCACTCAGTAACACATCATGTAACATGATCTATTGAATTTTGTAAACAAGATGAAGAAATAATATCTAGTTGGGCCAGTCTTATCATTTCGTTAATGACGCAATTTCTTTAATATTACATTTATTGTTTAAGATATGCGTTTGTTTTTCTTGGATACTATGTCATGCAGTACCTAATGCAGTTCCTATTATAAAATATTAACTATTTAATTATTCATCTACTGTCCGCGTGGTCTGCGCTATTCACAAATTAACCATTATCACCCTGTTGCTTTTGGTTTGACACATTTTATTTGAAGTTAGCTACGTTATTCCATACAACTTTATCATCCGTCATAGCAGTTTCCAGTTCCTTATAGCCACATCATCTTAGTTTTAGCATCGTTATAACCGCATCAACTCAGTTTTTATTAAAATCTTCATAATCATCATATAATCTCAGATTCTAGTCCTTTTATAGCCACATAATCTCAGTTTTCAGTTTTGTAAAACATCATTTCAGTTTGAATCCTCTTATAACAACATGTCAGTGTCAGTCCTAAAACTAGAATATTTCAGTTTTTAAGCCCTTTATAGCAATATCATCTCAGTTTTTAGTCCGAGTAAAACTTCGGCATCAATCATCACATAATCTCAGTTTCTAGACCAATTATAGCCTATTATCTTAGTTTCTAGTCCTATTATAGCCACATGATTTAAGTTTCTAGTTTTTGTAAAACAACATAATTTCAGTTTGAATCTTTATAAAACAACATCATCTCAGTTTTTAGTCCTAAAACTACAGTATTTCTGTTTAGTAACCCTTTATAGTAATATCGTCTCGGTTTTTAGTCCGTGTAAAACTTCGGTGTCTTAGTTTTTAAGCCCTTTATGGCAACATCGTCTGAGTTTTAGTCCTTGTAAATATCTGCATCTCAGATTTAAGCCCTTTATAACAAAATCATCTCAGTTTTTAGTCCTTGTAAATATCAGCATCTTAGTTTTTAAGCCCTTTATAACAATATCATCTCAGTTTTTAGTCCTTGTGAAACATCGCCATCTCAGTTTTTAAACCCTTTGTAACATCGTCAGTTTTTTGTCACTATAGAACCTTAACAGCTACATCAGCTTTCATCCAGTCCTTCCATTGATTGCCTTATGATAAACACCACATTGACATTGAGATGGAGATTGCTGAACATCTTTAGAAGAAATCAATTGGCTCGCTTGTAATTAATAATAATCATGGTATCTTTGATAAAATAATTATAAATCCTCACGTATCCTCCTCGTTTATTACTCTATATATATATAAAAGGAGAAACTGACTGACTGACATATCAACGCATAGCTGAAACTACTGGGACTAGGAACGTGAAATTTTGCACGAGGCATTCTTTTGTGATGGAGGCGAGCACTAAGAAAGGGTTTTTGAAAATTCACCGCCTAAGAGGATTAAACGGGGGTCAAAAGTTTGTATGGAGAAACGTGTGCGTACGCGCAGCGGAATGTTGTTGAATTTAAAGATTTTAATTATGCAGATATTTAGTGTATGACGTCGTATAATTGTGTATGGTAAAAAAAAATTTGTGCACGCCACCATTGTGGAGAAATTCACCAAAAACTGATTCCGCTGGGCGAACGTTGTCCTGGCGGAACTTTTTTTAATCCATAGACTTTAGAAGAAAAGAGATGTGTCCAAAAATTAGTGTGTATTTGTGTGTAATTGTGTATGTATGAATAAAACTAGTGCATGCATAAACTTCGGAGAAATTCAAGTTTCCGCTACGCGAACGTTTGGCCATTAGCTAGTTTTCATATAAAGCGCTTACATAGAGAGCTGTAGATTTTTACATACGTTGTTTTGAATTTGTTTATATTTGTTTAAAAAACAGATTTAGAAAAAATCGTAGGGCTTAAAAGATAAAAATATAAACGTAAAATACGCTTATTGGGTCTTAGTTCTTAAAGTATGCACTTTGGGGTCTAGATTTTCACGTTTATACAAACCTTGTAAGTGTCTGCAACATGTTGCCAAGTATCAATGATGTTGCGTTAGTAACTAAAGAGTTATAGGACAAATTTACCATGAACAGATCACTGTTTACAAAGCAGTCAAATATCACGACGTTCTGAAGGAATTGCATGATAATATGTATGTCAATAATTAGTGTATTCATTCAACTATTCTTATGCAAAATTTCATTTTATTAAATTCAGTAATTAAAGAAAAACAATTATAATACTGACGAAGCATCGAAAACCTACATAACCCGACCAAGTTCGGATGGCTACAAAAAAGCGGCTGTGCAATATATTTAGGTAACATCCCAAAATTTACAGTATAATACCGGTATTGAATTGGTATAGGTGGTAACACAATTGTTGTTTCGATATAATTTATAGGTCATTTATTTTTGTACACCTACTTTTTTAAATGTATTTCACTATGACAGAAAGTAGGTACTATTTACGTAGGTACTTTATTTAAGTATGCGCTTGAGACTTGAGATATAATCTAAATATATTATTTAAGACAAATAAAATTCATACAGCTAATTTCTATTGAAGATTTCACGGATCAGGATTCTAACTATAGACCCCTTAGGGAAATTAAATATTTACCACATGTAAGTATGTACTACTGTTTAGGTAAATATTTATCATATTGTAGCTTATTACACTATTTAACCAATAGACTAGGCATGCACGAGCGTTCCCCTTTGCAACTTTAGTGGATCAAACAATCTAATAACTTAAAAAACTACTTCTTGAATCGATTTTTTTTTCTTATGTAAAATTATATCGAAACAACAATTGTGTCATCACCTATACCAATTCAATACCGGTATTATACTGTAAATTTTGGGATGTTACCTAAATATATTGCACAGCCGCTTTTTTTGTAGCCATCCGAACTTGGTCGGGTTATGTAGGTTTTCGATGCTTCGTCAGTATTATAATTGTTTTTCTTTAATTACTGAATTTAATAAAATGAAATTTTGCATAAGAATAGTTGAATGAATACACTAATTATTGACATACATATTATCATGCAATTCCTTCAGAACGTCGTGATATTTGACTGCTTTGTAAACAGTGATCTGTTCATGGTAAATTTGTCCTATAACTCTTTAGTTACTAACGCAACATCATTGATACTTGGCAACATGTTGCAGACACTTACAAGGTTTGTATAAACGTGAAAATCTAGACCCCAAAGTGCATACTTTAAGAACTAAGACCCAATAAGCGTATTTTACGTTTATATTTTTATCTTTTAAGCCCTACGATTTTTTCTAAATCTGTTTTTTAAACAAATATAAACAAATTCAAAACAACGTATGTAAAAATCTACAGATCTCTATGTAAGCGCTTTATATGACAACTAGCTAATGGCCAAACGTTCGCGTAGCGGAAACTTGAATTTCTCCGAAGTTTACGCATGCACTAGTTTTATTCATACATACACAATTACACACAAATACACACTAATTTTTGGACACATCTCTTTTCTTCTAAAGTCTATGGATTAAAAAAAGTTCCGCCAGGACAACGTTCGCCCAGCGGAATCAGTTTTTGGTGAATTTCTCCACAATGGTTGCGTGCACAAATTTTTTTTTACCATACACAATTATACGACGTCATACACTAAATATCTGCATAATTAAAATCTTTAAATTCAACAACATTCCGCTGCGCGTACACACACTGGAGAAACCTACTTTCACGCGAGCGAAGCAGCTAGCAGAGACTAGTAATAATTTAATAAATTATAGCTACCCTACACTGTTAACTACTACACTGTTGGGCAAACACCTCACAAAGAATTATATTGATAGAAATAATTATTTTAATAGTCGGTAAGTAAGAAAGAGTAATTCCACATTTCAGTTTCAACACATGGCCGACCTATTCAACATTAGTGTCCGAACGGGATGCTTTTGTAATTCCGGTTCCTGCCAGCGCCATCTTGTGGCTACAAACAAAGAGTTGAAAGAAATTCACAAATCTGGACACGTGTGTGGCGACGAGATAGATCTTATTGATGGAAAGCCAACTGGAGCTATTAGAGCTTCATTCGGCTATTTCAACACTTTCGAAGATGTCGACAAACTACTAAATATGATATGCAGATGCTTCGTCAAAACTAAGAGGAAACCAAGAAAACGAATATTATCACAAATTATTGATTCACTAAGATCTAGCAAACTGTATAATGGCCTAACAACTGTACAGAAAATATTAGGAGAACAACAAGAATTTATTATGCCGGAAGCTGAAGATATTTCACAAAATATGGATTCTCCTATTGTATTAAAAGAAGCTGCTATCTTTCCTATTAAATCATGCGGTGCTTTTAAAATTAGGTCTACCTGGAAAATTGGACCGAAAGGGTTCGAGTATGATAGGGATTGGATGATAATTAAAGATAACGGTGTATGTTTAACACAAAAACAAAACACAAGAATGTGTATGATAAAACCAAAAATAGATCTGCATAAAAGAAAAATGACATTATATTTTGAAGGTATGCAGTGTTTTCAATGAACAAGTGTCCATAAAAAAAATACGATCATCAATCATAATTTTTATTTTAATATTCCAGGTAAACATCCAATATCTGTGCCATTAGATTTTGGGTCCGATAGCAAACTCAAAAACTCATCACTGTGTCGCAGCAAAGTTTGTACCGACACGATACAGGGCTACGATTGTGGTGACGAAGTAGCGGACTGGATCTCCGAAGCCTTAGAAGTTTCTTACCTACGACTTATCAGGCAATCAAGTGACGACAATAGAACTCAGAAAAAGAAACACGATGGAGAGAAAAAACTACTTTCTCTAAGTAATCAGGCTCAATTCCTTTTGATAAATAAAGCAACAGTTCGGTGGTTAAGGGAGAAGATTCATGATCCTCTTTTCACGGACGATGAAGATAGTTTAACAGATCGTTTCAGAGGAAATCTTATAATAGAAATGGATGAGGAACTTGCCGAACGAGATTGGCACCGTGTTATCATTGGGAACCAAGAGTTCAAGGTAAATATAGTCTTTGACATTTGAACAAAGATTGATCTAGAATTTTGATTATTTTTTATCAAAATTCAGGCAAGCTGAAATAGGACTAGTGCTAAGTGACTCGTATTGTAGTAGATTTAGCCCTTGATGCCCGGAAGCCGGGACCCCGGAAAATGCCTGGTGACATCGCAGATAGGACTAGTTCAAACTTGCCCAAAACCAGGAGGAATGGACATAAGAAAGAGAGGCCCGGTAACGGCTCACAGACTGAGATCTGGACACATGCCGCTCAATAAGTTTGCCTTTTTAATGAAAAAAACTGATTCACCAAATTGTGAGGAATGTGGCACAGTAGAAGATATTATACATCTGTTGACGGAATGTGTTAGATTTCAATCTGCAAGAGAAGGATTGTATAGAGAGCTAGGCACAAACATGTACGATGTTGGAATTTTCCATCATATTTTGTCGACACCTAACTCAGAAGCTGCTCATAGCTTAATTAAGTTTGTGTTGTTACGTTTTACTATATAAGGTAAAGTAGGTAAGCTATTTACTGTATAAGGTCCGATGGGACTGGCATGTACATTCGTATAAAAGTCCCTAATATAAAATAAAGAGAAAAAAAAAAGAGAGGCCCGTGAACTGCAGTGGGACAACTCGGGCTACTAATAAACAAAGTGGGGTGGTGTAGGGGTACTATTTATTGTAGGCTGATGCGAGATCAACATTATAAAATTGGCTAAGTACTGTTTTATAGATTTAATCGTTTTCGTTCCAGGTTGAAGGACTATGTCCTCGGTGTCAAATGGTGTGCATCGATCAAAAGACTGGAGAAAAAACCGTGGAGCCCTTGAGAACTATATCCGAACAGTTTGCAGGGAAGTTACGGTTCGGTATTTATTTAAGTTATGTAGGGGCAGCTGACGGATCAAAAGACCGTCTCTTTAAAGTATATTCACCAGTAAAACCTATAATCAATGATGATGATATCAGTAGATGAAATACTTAGATAAGTGTGTTTAGGTTGGTTACAATATTATTTTATTTTAAGAAAATATATTTTCTTATTTGGGGTAAAAAGTGGTTTTGGGTAACTATAGCTAATTGGGATTTAAGGTTAGATGCTGCGAAAAATTAGAGGTACTAATAACAGTGATATTTTATCGTTGCTATAGAGCGCAATATGCTTTTAATGCATCATGTTCAAATTACTATGCGCACCAAAATGCATAAGGTTGATGTGGCTCAAAAGACTGTCCAGCTTAGGATCATGTCTACCGCAAGTTTGCGACAGACCACGAAGAAGATAGCGAAACAACCTGTGTGTCGTCCTTAGCTCAGAACCGAGAACAATGGAAAGTTAAAATTATTGTTATAAGTACCTCATAATGTGCTTTCTCGGGCTATGATCCGTATCTCATAAAGTAGTCATTATGATGTAATGCGTTGACTAATATTTGTGTTTACCTTGTAACATGCCATCGTAATAATATGACAATGATTCTGTATTTATAATTCGGTGTCCTACCATAAACTCTGGGCAGTATTTTGAAACATAGAAAATTTTGATTTCTTTTTTCTGCAAATTTCAGCCTATATTTTTTTGCGTAGGTATAGAAATTATACAAATAGCGTGTCACTGTTAACAAAAAAATGTTTTCTAATTACCTGTCAACCATTTTGTAATCTTTTATACCTATAGCTATGGTAGTACTTGCATCTTGTACCCCGCAGCAATTCCGGGTCGGTCACTTTTCGTCCTTATTCCTTAAGCCGTAAGGTTGACAGTGGTCGAACTGTAACTTTCGCATCCGTACCTACATCTGATTTGTTTTTAACGTAATCTTGTGTTTAATATGACGTAAATAGTAAATATAGGTACCTATAATTGCTTAGATTTTTTTTTTTTCACTTAGAATCATGATCGTGAAAAAAAATATACAAGGTGCTCTGCGTGATTTAAATATTCAAATTAAAACTAATTCACCACATGTCTTCGCTTTAAATTATATTTTAATATCGTACATACAAAAGCAATGCAATATTTGTTGCACATTGAGAATAATATTATTGTAATAAGACCTTAATGAGATATGGACCTGTCCTTTATTTTTATTTAGATTTTTTAACTTTACTAATATTTTTTGTTTCTGATATTTACAAACTACTTACGCACATTAATTTATTACTTGTAATAAATTTTATATCTTAATATTCAAATGTATAATGCGTGTTGGGATGTATGGCTGTGATGTTTACTTTTTTTAATAAATTTAATAAATTTACAAAAATACGTAATAAACAATCTGGGTTCTCAAAGTCATGAGTGAATAAGTTACTTTTAGGGGTCAAATGCGAGCTTACCATTAAAAAAAGAAAAAGGATTTTAATAAGAAACTTATTAGATATTATTGAATAATATTTTATATTGGTGGGTAAATAGGCTTCTATTTAATACTTCTTTTAAAATGTTGATTTAAGAGGAATGATTGGAGTAGGTAGAGATTTTTTGTACTTGCTATATGTTATATTAATATGGTTACTCAAAGAATTCTAGGATTTGAAATATATATCGTTAAATAAATTACTTTGCAAAACGCTATTTATATCTCAAAGAGATAAGAACAAACACGTACCCCTCTGACGAGTAAGACAAGGCGTACACATTTCTGGTTAATAGAATTAAAACTTAGTTTTAAAATGATATAAATATATATATATATATATATTTAATTGTATTGTAACAATTTTGTATAAATAAGTATCAATAACCATTACAAACATATCCTAACGTTCTACAAGATCATGTTACCTTGAAAATTGTTTGAATCCCGGGGACTGTCCATATTAACATCTACATTTGCGGTCATCAAACTAAAGCAGCTCTACCTACTCCGATCACTGGTTATGAGTGATATTAATTATTGTACTAATGGAGTCATCAAACATATACGTACTGCAGCTGAATTCACTAACTTGTAAGTAGTGTATTAAGTTTTATAACTAGTACCTATAGCATATGATATTGCCAATCCTTAGCCACAGAGTGACTAGAAATTCAGCGCAATCCTTTAAATACTAGAGCTAGTTTGTAATAATTTTAAACCTAATAATGTGAGCCCAAATTGGGTTGTTCATCCGGGAACAACTATGTCTATATTGTTCTATTTTTATTATTTCCGAAAATGGTCTCGTTCCTCAATTAAAATTACTAATCTACTCCTGGAAGAAAAAGCTGAGAGAACTAATAAAAATATAAATCTATAAAAAAGCACTAATTAAAAAAAAAACGTCTAAATTCAATACTTTGAAATCATCTTGAAACTTTCCTTATTTATTAAAGCAATATTGGACTTTAAATACAAAAATTTTCTTGCAACAAAAGCAACCCAATTTGGATTTTAAGTCAAAATCATGAAAATTTGCTCTAGCACAATTTCAAGGATTGGACTGAATTATTTACCAATCAGCCTATACAGGCTGTAACAGAAAGGTGTGGTCGTATTTTGGAATCTGCTTTTGTCCATGGACATGAACAATTTTCTTTATTGTAATTTCTACATAGTAAATTCTCAAAAAAAAAAAATGGTATTTCAATAGAAAACTTTCAGCACAAAATTATCATCAGCTGATCAAAATTTGACTTCATGCCTTTTTGCTGAAAGTAGACCATTTTGATGGGCAATTTAAAAGTAGTTTTTAAAATATGGCTACACCTTTCCATTACCCTATGTATAAATATTTAGACATTAAGTAGAGAATTTATAAAAGGAGCACCTCTATTATTTTGAGGCTGACTACTTATTTGGTTTTAAATAACCATGTAGTTAGTTTGGAGACTGAGATTCTAAAATCATTGTTGCCACATTGATAGCTCTGAAAAACTATTTTATATAAAATATTATTTTAATGACAGTACTGTTTTTTTTTTTAATATTTATTAAGATACTATGTGTATTCTGCCATGAACATTCCATTAGTTTTATATATTTATGTTAATTTTATAAGAGATAGATAGTTCCAAGTAGATCTCTAATAACAATTTAAACCAAAAATATTTGTTATAAAATAACAAAGATATTGTAAATTAAAGTCAGTCAAAAAATTTGTGCCTTACATGATCTGTAAAAAATTTTTATTTAAAAAACTGTTAAACTAAAACAATCTGATTATTATTTTCAAAAATAAACTATTTATTTTATTTACAAAATAGAATAAATGTTTTCCTATTTATATGTATTATTCTATAACTATTTTTATATAATTGTTGTTTGTGTTTTAATATATTTTATGATATTGCACAGTTGATTGGTTGTTCGCCTTTTATTAGCCGAGGCTCCTCCCCTAGTGACACATTGTTGACTACCTCTGCCACCTCATCGAAATCTGGTAGTGCCATGGTTTTTAGTTTTGAATATACTAACTTATCATTTACTTCAACCTCAAATGCACCTGTAAGAGAAATAATAGCTACTTATTTTATTTGATAATCACAGTTCCACCAATTTGTATTCATATAGAAAGGTTGGCTATTGCTGTATGCACCATTCCATTCTGCATTTAATATTTAGACATCACATCACTTAAACCTACTATACTATAATGTAGATACTATCGACTTAAATTGGAATTGAGTACTTGCCTAGGTTTATTTTAATATAATAATACCTGACCCGGCAAACTTTTTACGCCTAATAGTCATTGCATGAAGTGTGATAATAAATTCATATATCTTTCAATATAGTCAACTGATTTCGATGCAACAAATTCTAAGTATCACGTAAAATGTATGAAATTGATATAGATAACTTTTGTACATTAATGAAACCAACCCCAAGCGAATGCTGGCGTTCACTTGTGGTTGGACTCCATTTTATGTGATGCGCACAACTAAGACTTTTCTACAGATTTATTAGATGTATTGAAGATAGATTTTGTACTAAACAACAAATGACACTAAAAATAAATCTTTTTCTGAAAACTGCAACAATATTTTAATTGTGCAATCAGCATATCAAGTATTTGTTTAAGAAAGAGTGGGGCCTATGTGGAGACATTCACTATCTCTTTTCTATATGATGTTCCTAATATTATTGTGGATGTTACATTGTATTTTATCCATCCTTATCTGTTACTTGAAAGTTTCCCCTTTTACCAGATTTGATAGGTTTTTAATTTTCTTAATTTTGAATGGATTTATAAAATTAATAAAAATTCTTTCTATTGTCGATTTTGGATTTTAATACAAATAATTAAAAGAAATAAGTCAAGCACCCAATTATTATGATGTTCAATCTTTTACCATCCGGTGGTATCATACAGCAGTATGTACGTACATCACCAGTGAATTGAGAGAGATTTGAAGGTAACAAGAAAGAAGAGGCAGTGCACAGCACAACAAAGTTAATAATAGATAAGTAAGTACCTTGCCTTCCACGAGCACAGTTCACTGTTGCATTAGGAGTAATCTTTCTGATAGTCTGTCCAAGAGCTAAACAGTGACCGCTGTAATCACAAGCACCACTGAAAAATAAAAATAAAACTTAAGATGGCTACCTATTGGGCAAAAGGCTTCTAATCATCTATGTAGTAACAGTAAGTACAATACAAAATGTTTTATTTTCTGAAACAAATATTTTTAACAATGCTTTGTGATTGGAGCCTCGTTTTAGGCAAATATAATTAGGAGACTCCACTCTTCGATAACATTTTAATATTTTTTTGGTTTTTAGTAAGGCAGTTAAATATAATAAATTATGATAAAGAATTGTGATACCAGAAGTTAGTAAATATTTTGGAAACTTTTGATACCTAATTAAAAGTTACATTATTAGTAAAATCTTTATAAAGGCGGACGGATAAAATCTTAACACAATTCAAAAGTTATTTACGTACCAGTACTCAACCTTGACTATTGGATTATTCACCTTCACAGTTTCATTGCTGGCCATGGTTTTTAAGTTTTTAACTCTATCATTTTCAAATATCTCAAAATATAAACTGAGTATTAGATATCCTAAAAACTGAATGACATTTACTATGTATGGTAAACATAGCACAGCTGATTGCATAATGTTACCCAACTAAATATCTATTCGATGTTAAGATTGACTGAAAATCGTACCCATTTTATTTATGTAACTTAATAGTTAATTTACTAATGTAAATTGAATTAAAATGAGCCTAGTAACGAATAATTAAAAAAATATATATATTTAAAATAGGTAGTGTAATAAAATCAATCAATAATAATTGTCCCCGCTCCCCTTGGCGCGCTGTTATCTCATACCCGGGCATGTCAATTTGTCATTATCAAATTGACAGTGACATTTAATGAAAGTAATCGTGCGATCGATTGTTGATGTTTTTTTTTCTATTTCTAATTTACGTATTGTCTAATTAAACGTATGCAATGGATCAGTATTATTAATTAAATAGCATTTTGTGCAAATAAATCCAGAAGCACCGGCAGCTGGCTTATGGCAGGTGGTACACTGATGCAATTTTCCTGGAAGTTTATTGCTGCACTCCTATTATCAGTATGGACTACGATTATCTCATTAAACTTCTCTGTGTGGGAGACTCCGGAGTTGGGAAAACAAGCTTCCTATACAAATATACTGATGGGGTGTTCCACACACAGTTCATTTCTACAGTTGGAATAGACTTCAGGGAGAAAAGTATTGTAAGTTCATAATCATAAATTAAAATATTTTATCGCATTCATTTACCTAGTATTAGTACCTACACATACCTCAATAGTTTGATAAAGATAAAATTAATTAACGATAGGAGCTTTTTGGAGTGTGTTTTGATTATTGAGTACTTGAATTGAATAATTAAATTCTGCCTGGAGCTAATCTGCCAATTGATTTTAAATTTTAATTGTTTATTTTTGAATATACAGCTGTACCAACAAAATGGGAGGCAACATCGTATTCATTTGCAGTTATGGGATACAGCTGGACAAGAACGGTAAATAATTTTAATACATTAAATACAATTTTTGTCATTCCTTGCCTTTATCCTAATTTATTTGGACTTATTGCAACATTTCTTTCTCTTCCACAGTCCTCTGTTATTTACATTTTTCTTAAGACTGCACCATTTGTGCATTTTGCCAGTCAAGCTTAGAAAGTATTTAGCTTTTAGGAACAAAAACATCTTTAAAAAAATAAAAAAAAATAAAAAGCATTTATTTTAGGCAACTAATAGCACCCATACAACTATCACAAAACAGAACACACACATAAGAAAATACATTTAGACTATTGGACATAGTTAGTAACATGTCTGCTACAGCAATGTCCGATATAAGGGCAATCAATTCTGCCAGCAATCATCGCCAGAACTGTATTGGAGCTTCTTTGTTTTACATTAGAATGCCGACATAACAAATCCTAATGCCTCTGCAATATTTAGCAGAAAATGCATTAAATCAGACTTAGAATTCTCAGTGTCATTTTACCGAGATTGCTCCTGTTTCTATGATTCTAGATATTATCTAGTTGCCTACGTAAGTATATACACTTGAGACAAAACATAACTTTTTAAATAACAACATCCATTAGCAAAAAGGTAATTAAAAGAACAACTGAACTTCAGTCAAGAAAATCCTGCCAGAAATATTGTTAGAAGTCATTCATATCCTGTTATAAACATCTTGTTTCACACATTCTATCCATTGCTTCCTTGATCTCCTCCAATAATATGCAGACTCACACAATATATTTTTACAGATTCCGTAGCTTGACTACAGCTTTCTACCGAGATGCTATGGGATTCCTGTTACTGTTTGATCTCACCAATGAGGCTTCTTTCCTGGAAGTCAGGAATTGGATTGAACAATTAAAGGTATTTTATTTATTTAACCTACCTATATTTTATGACTAGGGACCAGGTTATATGCATTTACATATTTGCATATGCATTTTTAAGCCATCCTCAGTGGTAATAGCATATTTTACGTAAAATCTAGTTACAATAAAATAAATATCATCGGTAAATTTACAATATTTTTCCGAGCGCTGTGCAATCACCCTATGTTCCGAAATGCGATAATAAAAGTGATCATATCACGAATCCGAAGACACAATCGTACCACTGATCATTTGGGACAATACTTGATTGTTTATGTTTACAAAAATATTAAATAATTTTAATGTCATGTAATGTTACTGTATCTACACTGGTGGACAAAAAATTAGGCCACTCCTATTTTTATGATTTGTTCAAGAAATATCATTCTACTCCATACAAAGACATGGCTTATTTAAGGTTTAAGTGTCCAAACCAAAAAAATCACATAATAAAATTTTAATGTGTCAACCCACACTTTTATTTTTGTATCCTGTTGCAAGGATGCTATTAGAAAATAACATTACTGATTTAAGTTTTGGGACACACACTTCCTTTTCACTGATAATTATGGATCTACATGAACCAGAAGTTATTCAAATTGTAACATTGTTAAGTACAATCTGGGATGAGTCTGCGAAACGTCGCTCGACATTGTGAAGTTAGTCGATCCACCGTTCAATATGTATATAAAAGGTAACTAGAGACCGGTGGCTACATCAGAAGACCTGATAAGGGTCGAAGAAGAAAACATCAGAATGGGACGAACGATTTGTTATGTCAGCACGATTTCTAAAATCGTCATCGTTCAGGAGTAGAGTTGCAGTGTTTCTTCAGAGATGTCCGAAGTGTCACTGTAAGTGATAGGACAATATGGATTAAAACCATACAGTCCCGCAACAGGCGCTTAACTTACCACACCTCACAGGATAGCAAGATTAAATTTTGCTCGTGAGCACCATGATTGAACTTTAGCACAATGGGGGCAAATATTCGTTTCGGATGAATACCGTATGTGTCTTTATGGTGCTGATGGTTGTAAAAGAGTGTACCGTAGACCAGGAGAAAGATATGCTCAATGTGCCATATCTGAAAGGGTAAGCTTTTCCTCCAAAGCTGAACTGCTGAACTGAACCACCTTTGGTTTAGTTTTGTTCTGGGGAAGCATAAGCTTAGAAGAGCTTGAGCAGTGGTGGCCGAGTGGTAACGGCCCTGACTTACGAGTTGTAGTTCACGGGTTCAAACCCAGCAGGACGCATTATTTTGTGTAATTTATTTCATCACCATTGCTCAAAACGGTGAACGAAACCGGCATGTCCTTGAACCAAAAATTCGAAGACATGTGACATCCACCAATCCGCACTGGGCCCGTGTGATGGATAACGGCCTTTGGAGGGATGCGGAACCGAGAGTAAAGTCCCGCAAACCTCCGTTGAAAAGGGAGGATCCTCCGACCAGACAGGATGTTATGTCTGGTGGGCTGCAACTGCCCCATAGATGATTTCGGGCTGTTCTATATGTTCTAATCGCGCGGAGAACTTTGATTGCGCGATTCAGGATTTTCTTATGTGACGCGATAGATGTCGCTACATCACTCCCCTCCGGAGATCGGAGATCGATGGTTCTTGATGCTTCTTGATGCGTGCCAGGCCAGTGGTATGTTGGTTCCAGTGAGTCGGAACCGAATGCCGCATAGTTCTCGGTGAGTCGGAACTGTCTGCGGTGATGCCCCAGTGAGTCGGGGTGGTGCTATCCCAGTGAGTCGGGATGATGCTGTAGGCTCCAGTGAGTCGGAGTAGTGCTGCTGGCTCCAGTGAGTCGGAGCGGTGCTGTGCGACGTAGTGGCTTGACTGCTTGCGTCGACCAGGAGAGGTTCTTCATTGCTCTTCATGTGACTGGCCGAAGGTGCCGTGTGCTTCGCCAAGGTCGCTGATGAGGCTGAGGGTGATGACCAGGAATGACCATGTAGGCATGCTGGTGGTCAGGATACCCTTTATAGCCGTGGGTGCTGGCTGTATGGCTCGCTGCTCGAAAGCTTGAGGAAGTGATGATGACGTCACGAGGTAGTAGCTGCACGAAGGCTGCGCTGACGTTCTTTGTCGAGGGTCACCAGTTTGGAGGTAGGCGGAACAGAGTGTAAAGTCCCGCAAACCTCCGTTGAAAAGGGAGGATCCTCCGACCAGACGGGTGTTATGTCTGGTGGGCTGCAACTGCCCGATAGATGATTTCGGGCTGTTCTATATGTTCTAATCGCGCGGAGAACTTTGATTGCGCGATTCAGGATTTTCTTATGTGACGCGATAGATGTCGCTACAGGCCCAATCCCTCTCCTAGAGAGGAGGCCCGAATCCCAGCAGTGGAAGCATTATAAGGCCGACTATGCTATGCTATAAGCGTAGAAGGCCGTACATAACTGGTTATCGTAGAAAGAAGAACTGTGACTGGTAAATCGTACGTAACTGACATTCTTGAAGAGCATGTAGTGCCATATTCAGGATTTACCGATCAACAATTTAATTTAGTGCATGATAATGCGCGCCCCCACAATGCGATGTGTGTTAGAAGTTACTTGCGAGAAGTTGGGACACAGGTTCTGGACTGGCCAGCACGAACTCCAGACCTTAATCCTATAGAACATTTATGGGACGAGCTAAAACGGTGCGTAGGACAGCGAGAGCCAGCTCTGGAGAACTTGCAGCAGCTGAATTCGGCTTTATTAGAGGAATGGGAAATCATACCTCAATCTACCATTAGAAAGTTGAAGCAATCCATGTGGTACGTGTTATCAAAGCCAGAGAAGGATTACATAAGCGGAACCATTTTTTTTTTAGTTAGTTTGAAGTCGTTGTTTACTTAAAAAAAGTTGTTTCATTTAAAAATGCCTTATTTCATGTTGGGATGCACGCAAAACGTATAAAAGAAAAAATAAAAGTTTTTATTTTGAAACACAGTCACGACAACATATTTGGTCGGTGGACTAATTTTATTGTCCACCAGTTTATTATCGCCTATCAAAGGATAATTTACTAATGATATGCTAATTTTGAAAAAAAAAAACCTAAGGTGTATTAAAAAGATGTGGGTGGATGCTAGTAAGCATCCTTTTTTTGATGTCGGTTATCATCAAATGACCAAGAAAAGTCGTTCTACTTTGACTAAATTCCATCTGTGTTCTTTAGTTGTGCTTTGCGTCCCAGGGCCTTGGCCACGGTGACTTTCTCAAAACGTTCCCGTGACGCTAGCGGGTATCAGCCTTACTGGGCCCTTACGGTTTTGCGCGAATCGCCCTGCGACTTCTGATGGCCGGGGCGCCTCCTGTGATGGCGGCTGGGTTGTAAGGATGTCTGTTACCTCGCGACCATCTCCAGCATCGCAACGCAGGAGTTGATATCATCCTATGAACTGTGAACCAGGACCGGCCGCTAAAGGTCACCGCCGCCGATCGCCTCTCCGAGGATACAGCGGTGCTCCGCCCAAGCGGCAGACTTCCAAAGAGACGGTGGAGTATATGGTTATACTCCACCGTGTCCTCCGAACGATCCGCACACTGGCGGATCCGGGTGTTTCTTCCATCCGAATCTGAGACCCATGGGTCCGAAAGGGAAACCCGGGGTCCTGGAACGCAAGGCAAAGAAGGAACAAGTTAGTAAAAGTTTGACACGTCCTCCCGTACCGCACTAGAGCGCGAGAAGAAATTTAATGATTTCCCTCATAAAAAAAAACAATCGGATAAGAACCTTCCGAAATGGCCATGTCCGATGAGGACTGCGACAAGCGGAAAGTGAGGACGCCGTGGGACCTAATCACTCCTCACGCATGCCTATGCTAGGATAGTACAGTTGGCAGTATGTCGGCTGTCACTGCAGGCCGCATTTTTCTATACAATGTATCACAGTAAAGATGTTTGGCCCTATGAGGCTTTCAGTCAATTATATTGTACTTCTTATCTTATTTTCCATTTAGGTCCCCAAGGGATGACCTCCTCCATCCGTTTCCATTTCAGTCTGTTTGTTGCGCATTTATCCGATCTTTGCCTGCAAACTTTACAATCAATAAGTTAACCCAATTGCAAAAAATAAATAAAGTTACAAATTAAATCTCTGTAATGAGATTCCACTTTCCCTTTTCTAATATACATTATTTTAGTGACAAGATCAAGAGTTACTTCTCATTATAATTTCAGACTCATAGCCTGTCAGAGGACCCTGATATTGTGCTGTGCGGTCACAAATGTGACCTACAAGAGAAGAGACTGGTCAACCAGAACCGTGCCAGGGAATTTGCCAAGAACTATAACCTTCCATATTTAGAGACCAGTGCCAAATCGGGTCAGAACATTGACCGTGCCATTGAGATTTTACTTGACCGGATCATGAATAGGTAAGACATTGCTTAAATGACATTATAGTAAGCTGCAGTTAGCATTTTTCTGTAATTTTATTTTATTTCTTATGTAAGTTTTTAATTACTAAATGTTTTTCTTTTGTTGTCATCTACGCCATTAAAATCATGGCTTTTGCTGGGCCTTGTTACACGATTCTACGTGTTAATTTTATTTTAATTGTGCCAGTCCAGCACATGGTCTTTTGGCCACTGGTTTATGTAATTACTACAACATGTCCTTTTTCCATAGAAAAATTGTCTCTTTACAGGATGGAGTCCTCAGTGGAATATGCGATGCTGTGTGCATCGGGGCGTCGCCGTCAATCTCTCCAAAAACTTCAGGCGAATAAAGACAAGAAGTTTTGTTCATGCTAAGTTTTATAGTCTGTGATTTTATACTATCTTATACATATACATTGGGGAAAGGACTGAGTGTTACCATGGACTGAGCCATGCTCTCTGGTTGAGAAGTGAATACAGTCCGAAAAGTATGAGAGACAAAGCGGATGTATCTACAGCCAGTATCTTGTTTTCTTTTTCTTTTATTCTGATTGGCTGATGTCGCAGGCTTGCCGTGTTATCTTCATAACTACTACCTATATAAAAAAGACAAAACTCGCTTTGTCTCTTAAGTCTAGTCAATTTTGTGACGGTATTGCTCAGTCCATTCCTTTACGTCTGTAGTCATATACACTCTACTGTCTTACCTTTAAACTAAAAGTATTTGCTATACAATTTTTAAAAATATTTTGAAATCGTCATAAAGGTTTTATATTTACTTATTAGAACTTAGAACCAAAATTATTTATTCCAAATGGGTCTATGGTTAATAAGACTGATTTTTTTTTTCTAGTTCATGGAACTAAGTATTTATTTTTACATTCCATCCTAACGTTACTACTTGAAATAGTTGCGATTATACATTTTTCTTTTTTTCGTTTTTTTTTTCTTTATTGTATCTGCAATGTTTTTGATCTGATATCCTTAGTATTTTTAGCTTTTAATAATCTGGGACTTACGATGAAACAAGTGGATATTGTCAGGTACGGTCTTGAGATGGGTTCAGCCGATTACATACTGTTTGGAGAATAGTTCGGTGAAACTTTAGGATCTATACACACGAGCCACAACCACACCACATCGCAGCGACAGAAAGTAGTTACATGTTAATAGTGTCACTGCAGCTTCTTGCAGTTGCATTGTAGTAACCACAAATGTCGAAGTGGTTGTAACCAGTGCTTACAGACAAATTTCCGATGTTGCTGGTGGTTGCATTGTGGTTGCAATATGGTAACGGTGTAGTCGATATCATCCACACGGTTGCGTTCAACGACAAAATGCGGTCGTCATTCATCATTATTTCAGCCGACAGACGTCCACTGCTGGACATAGGCCTCCCCCAAATGTCGCCACAAAGAACGGTCCTGTGCGTCTCGCATCCATCGGATTCCCGCAACCTTCACCAGGTCATCGGTCCACCTTGTAGGGGGCCTTCCAACACTGCGTCTTCCGGTACGCGGTCGCCACTCCAGAACCTTTCGGCCCCAACGGCCATCCGTTCTGCGAGCAATGTGCCCTGCCCATTGCCACTTAAGTTTGGCGATTCTTCGTGCTATGTCAGCAACCTTGGTTCTTCTGCGGATATCTTCATTTCTGATTCGATCACGCAAGGAAACTCTGAGCATAGCCCTTTCCATTGCTCTTTGGGTGACTTTGAGCCTTCTGATGAGGCCAGTGCGGTCATTGTGAATTAAACTATTTTTTTTTTAAATAGGGCCCAACTACGTGTTTTTGTTGTGGTCAGGTTGTGGTACGTCTGTACGAACCTTTATACCGAATTAAGTATTCGACAGTCTGGCTCTAAAAACGATACTTTTTTGAAATAGATCTTATAGCTCAAAATTGTAGCCTTTGTATTGTGACTATCTCTATTAACGAATAGTCGTTACTGACTTCCAGTCCATCTCATCTACTTTGTTCCTTATGATAAGTGCAGGGTACATAATCCTAGTCACATGGAAGTTGAGAGGAATTGAATGTTAAAATTAAGTTATTGTTAACTAGTACACAATGACGTCATGGTTTTGTAAAGGTCTATTTAATTCGATTTAAAAAAAATAATTTACAATTAAACAATGAGTAAAAAAAAAGTCAAATAAATTGGTAATTCAAATCAAGTGGAATAAAAATACAAGTGTCAATAATAAAATAATACATGTCATAAAATTATTAAGTTAGTTTCCCGATTTAACTAAAGTCGCAGCCATATAGTTGGATGCCTAAGTCGTTTATTAAACGCCAGCATCCAATGGGAGGCCTAGGCTGATATTTAAAACTAAAATCACTCAACGTTTAACAGCTTGCCGTATTAAAAGTGAGCCCTTTGAAGATGTCTGATCTATTTTACATATTCAACGTGACTTAGTTCAGGATTATTTTTACACGTATTGGTGTCTGATTGTCGCCATATTGAATTTTTGATAACTGTCATGTCTTCAGTTATTGTCGCAAAATTTTTCAAAATCGGAACATGCATTTGGTCTCTAGAGTGCCACCAAATAAAAAACATACATACCTACCATAGGCTAGTAAACAATTAAACCCATTACCAGCCTTTGCGTCGCGCTGTTTAGTAAAAAAAAAAAAAATTGGATTCGCTGAAGCCTGATTGCAACTTTTTGGGTCGGCTAAACCTTTTCGTTAGTGATTTTGTTTATTTGATATTAATAATAATATTTTTTTTTATTGAAGTGTTTAAAAATATAATTTATATGTAAGTATATACAAATTAATAAACGGAATAATAATGTTCCATAACTTTCACACAACGCCATCTAGGACTAAACTAAGCAGAGCTTGTGGTATGAGTACTAGACAACTGATAAACATACTTGTATATTTCTAAATACATACATATTATAGATGAATTACACCCAGATACAGAACCAATGATTGTGCTCATAACACAAACATTTGTCCTGGGTGGAAATCGAATCCACGACCTCCGGCATAACAGTAAGGGCCACTGACCACTACTCCATCAGGCCTGTCAAATAAAAATAATTTAGAAGTAAGAGATACTTTTTCGACTACTGATAGTAAATGTTTGTTTCGGCTAAACTGTTATATGCATACATGAGTCATTGTGTATTACAGTTATATTGTTATTAGCTTGATTCTGTTGTAAAATGTTTTGCACAAGTGTGATATTTTGGTAGCACAAAAAAAAATATACAAAGTATACCTACTGTGTTTAGACCTGCTAATGTTTTTGGGAAAATCTTATGATATTTGATATTCAGGAACCCTAGTCTATTGAAGTAAACATAATCTGAATGAATTGTTATACACTTTTACATTTGAATAATATTTAGATTGTAAGCTAATATTATCGTAAAGGCGTGTTTAGACTTGATTAACATAAAGCAAGTACAGGCGTTGGGAGTTGCAGTGCGATTTTCGACGGCTGTAGGTGCAGGCTTACGGAAGGCGAGCAATGGGTAGCTCGCCGTCCGCAAGCATGAATGGGTTTTAGTCAGTAAAACTTTGACACTTTCTCTGGCTCCCAGAGCGAGAGAAGTTATAAGATGACTTAAATTCACAAAAAAAAATGTTTCTTACCTTCGGTTGAATGTCAATTGCAGCTTAAAATATAAGGTATGTGGTCTTTGTATCAGTTTGGTAAGCTTATAATGACGAAAACGCGTCTATGAAGCTACGCGTCCCTGGACAGTAAGGCCTTAGTTTGAATCTTACTGAAATTTCAACATATTCAAGTTTTTTTTTTTGGTATGCAATTTATTTTCCCAACTATATCAGGCACCATTTAAAGTGTGTCGGTCACAATCAGAGGTGTCCAGACTAGACCCTAGCTGTTCTTCGTGGAGTCTAAACACGCTTTATGATTTGTAATATAAGTATATTTTATCACGAATGTGTTTGTCTACTTTTAAGCCTGTATATTGAAATAGTGACCCCATCGAGGCTTCATTCCCGTGAAAGTATACTTATAAAATTCATTATTATCGTACAATAGAATAATAAGGCCAAAACCATCCTTTTAAAATTTAAATCGTAGTGAAATCCGAAGAATAGAGCGTCGTCTCGAAATCAATATCACAAAACTGACTACAATGCGTTTCAAATAATAAGATCGACTTAGCGCCATGTTGTGACGTCATAGCTGTCAAATCGAATAAATTGGGTAGGGTGAGCAAAAACTTGTATATCGAAATAGTGACCCCACCGAGGCTTCATTCCCGTGAAAATATAAAACTCATTATTATCGTGTAATAGAATAATAAGGCCAAAACCATCCTCTTAAAATTTAAGTCGTAGTGAAATCGTAGAATAGAACGTTGCTCTCGAAAACAATGTCACAAAACTGACTACAATGCGTTTCAAATAAATAATAAGATTGACGCCATGTTGTGACGTCATAGCTGTCAAATCAAATAAATTGGGTAGGGTGAGCAAAACAAGATATTTTTAAATAACATTTACGAATCATGAATTTAGAGAGAAAGAAAAAAGATTTTTTTTTGGTACAGCACAAGGCACAAACACAATATTAGGTAACAAGAGATAAAATTAAAAAAAAACTAAGGCAATAAATATAGTTGTGTACCGGCTGCACCAAAATAGGTCCAGTCCAGCATGAATACAAGGCAACTAATGACTGACGCTGGTTTTCAACTGAACCTGTGGTTGTGACGCAACGGACGCAAAACAATTTTGAAGTGATATGTATAGATGATGCTGCATACTTAAATAATATAAACCATGAAAATAGTATTGTGTTAATTATAATAAATAAAGAATAGACGAATAAAACAAAAAAAAAAACAAATGTAACAGAGAAGAGAAAAAAAAGGTAAAATAAAGATACAAAATGTGGGTCGATAAATCTTGAACGAGTTAAGATGCAATCTGTGTATTTACTCACTCTCCCCACACTAGAGCGTTGTATGCAGTAGTACGCGACGACGGAGCGATTATGAACGAGGTTTCTCAATTCTATTCACAATTTGTAATCATGGATTTTCTTGTCGGTTTTTCACCATAGGAAATGGCCAATTGGAACCGTACGCTAGCTTCTTTCGTTTCATATGTGCCCATGTAAGTCTATGTGAAATAAAATAATTTAGAGTTTGAGTTTGAATCAGAATAAAACATAATATACAGGTTATAGGTTTTTTTAATATTTACTTCACCAACACTAGTTTTAAATGAAAATAGGCATTTCAATCATAATCCAACCCTTCAATATCGCTCATCTCGGCATCACTTCATGTCACTTTTTTAACTAAGAGTCGGTAAAAAAAAACACTTACTACGTACTTTTCAATTAATATTTGACAGATTAGAGGTCATTGGCGTTTCTATTCTTATTTGAATCTCATTGTATCAAAATTTTGCCGTATTATATCAATCAAGAAAGAGCAGTTTGAGTGAAATGCTCAACAGTTCCACCTTGTTTTTAAATATAGTCATTAAAAATATATTTAATTAAAAGTCTTGCCATAATCATTAAGTTATTCATAATCAATTCTAGTCATATTTAATCATATTCGTAAAAGCGCAAAATTTAAAAAGCGCATACAATTCGAACGATTTGTAATTATTGTGATCGGCTTAAATATTTATTATTAAATAATAATATTTTATAATGTATTAAGTATTAAAAATATTGAGAATTACCCTTGACCAAATTGCGATTAATATACATACCTATTATGAAGTGTCAATTTTGTGTACAATTTATTAGCTATTTGATGTTTTCTGTGTCATTAAATTAAATAATGATTAATAAATTGTTTGTATTTTAACCTGAGTAACAATACAATCAAATAACTTGATTTTAATATAAACTATTTTTTTTTATATAAACTAGTGCTTGACTGCGATCCCACCTGATGGTAGGCAGTGATGGAATCTTTGATGGCGAGGCGGACTAGTTTATTAAGAGCATATTCTCTCTAGCCTTGAAGACACCCAAATTATAATGGGATGGGAAGACCGCAGCAGGCAAACTGTTCCAGTCCTTCAATGTATCACATCATTAAACCGAGTAGTGTCAAAACTTTTGACACTACATTTTAAAGAAAAATTGTGTAAAAATTCAAACAGACTGTGATAGAACACTACTCAAGCAAATCTGAAGCTAGGGCTTCAGATTTGCTTGAGTAGTGTCCAAGAGCTCTTAACGTGATCCATTTATAGTCCCAAACTGAGCTGTTGAAGTGTTGGTATAGTATCCCTCTTTCTCGGTTGCTCAACTGATATTTCAATAGGTCATGGTGAGGCTTTTGGTGCCGAGAATCGCCAAACTTAGGTTCTAGTGGGCAGGTCACATTGCTCGCTGAATACATGATCAATGGGGCCTAAAGGTCCTGGAATGGCGACCGCATACCGGAAGACGCAAAGCGGCGCAGCGTTGGAAGACCTCCCTTTGAGTCATTTAGTTCTGGTTGAACTGAATGGGGCTGATGTACGCGTCTTACTTGTAGACGGGTGCCGTCAGTTGAGACGGGTCATGTCTTATTTCATTTTATTACTTTTTTTTCATTACGTATCTACATTGTAGACGCAACAAGAAATATGTAAACAAGATATATGTAACTCATAATATGATTTAAAAGTGTCCATGGAGTTTTTTTGCACGTTCTTCTCCATAGACATCTACGCTTTAGAACGTGCAATTTAGCTTCACATTTTTTTGGACCGACCGACATTTGACTATTCAAAAGTGCCTGTAAATGGTCTATTTGAAATTAATGCTTTTGATTTGATTTGATCCCACAAGGTGGAACGATGACTTGGTGAGGGTCGCTGGGATCCAATAGATGCGACAGGGTCAGGACCGTTTGTTGTGGTGACACTTGGAGGAGGTATATGTCCAACTGTAGGTATTTTTTGACTAAAATGATGATAGTGCTGAAATGTAGTGTCAAAACATTAAGATACACTTGATCAGTCAAGTTGAGCTGAAACTGATTTCAATTAGAATGTAGGTAAGAGCGAGGTTTGGTTATTATGGAACAAATTTAGATTATTATTATAATATAGTTGGGCCATTATTATGGGCACCTATATAATAGATACTATTATACTGCTGACCAGGAGAACAGTTGGAAACCTAGTAGTAACGGCCTCGACCGAGTTGTAGGTCGGGGTTTCAAACCCAGTCACACTAAGTACTTTATTTCATCACCACTGCTCTCGAAACGGTGAAGGAAAACATCGCAAGGAAACCGGCATGTAGTATGATAAGCACAAATAAAATTATGACTTTCTTTTACTTACCTACCTGCGATTTCTAAGTCGGCAGGTTTTTTACAAATTACCTATAGGAAACTAGCTTTAGCCCGCAACTTCGTCAGTGTGAATGTCGGTTATTGCAGACGCGAAGTCGGGAGTCAAAGTAAGATAAAAAAATATCTATGCCCTTCCTTGGGGTTCCTGATTACCTACTTCGTACCAAATTTCATCAAAATCGAACTGCTGTAGGTACTTAGTTTAACCGTATAGCATAAGCATCATCAGCCTTTTAATGTTCCCACTGCTGGGACTCAGGCCTCCTCTCTAGGAGAGGGAATGGGCCGTAATCCACCACGCAGGCCCAGTGCGGGTTGGTGAATGTCACATGTCTTCGAATTTTTGGTTCTAGGACATGCTGGTTTCCTCACGATGTTTTCCTTAACCGTTTTGAAAGCAGTGGTGATGAAATAAATTACACAAAGTAATGCGCCTGGCTGGATTTGAACCCGCGACCTGTAAACTCGTAAGTCGGGGCCGCAAGTAAGTTTAACTGTGCGTTCAGACAATTATTTTCAGTGACAGCTCAAGCTTCAGCTTAGCGCTACGGCTACGACTTCTACGTCTACTTCATGGAGCAAAAAGGTCGTGAACCAAATATGGATGAAAACAGTCTGCCTACCTTAAGGGAAATTAATAGGCGGCATACTAATGCTAATACGTACCGGAAGACGCAGCGTTGGAAGGCCTCCCACAAGGTGGACCGATGACCTGGTAAGGGTCGCGGGAATCCGATGGATGCGAGACGCACAGGACCCGTCATTGTGGCGACATTTGGGGTAAGCCTATGCCCAACAGTGGACGTCTTTCGGCTGAAATGATGATGATACTAATGCTATAAGTAGAAACATTTTCTGTCTGTTTTAAGGCTCCGAACGTCGGTATGAAAAAGCAAAATCCTTTTTGGATCACTCTTTCTTTTATTTGTTAATAGTCTTAACCGCACCATTATCTCACCTAATGGAAAGCGACGCTGTGGTGACAATGGAGCACGCTCGCCTAGAAGTAACGTATTCACTCTTGTCTTTATGATCCTCCAGATTGTAGCTATCAGGAACACTCGTCTGTCTATCTGTCTCTGTCAAGGACAATATTCCCCGAATTTTCTGGACCGATTAAGTTGTAATTTGGTACACACATAAAGGTACCTATTTGTGATCCATATATTATGATAAAAAACTTTTTACAAAAAAAAAAATACAACCGACTTCAATGTGTAAAAAAAAACCGCTGAAATGTGCATTATAACTTTAATTTTGCAAGTCGGTGTTAAACAACGAAGAAAATAACTATTATAGAAACATTTTACATTACATTTAATTACAATTTTTTTTATATTTTTTTTCGGTGGGAAAATCATCTTATGACATCTCCCGCTCATGGGTAGAGCGAGAGATAGTGTCAGACTTTTACTGACTAAAAACCCACTCTTGTTCCTTCGTTGCCTTTCGTACCGGTGCCGAGTCTTCCTTTCAGAATCAGGCCCTTGGCCCCAGTAGGCTTCGACCCTGCTGGGCCCCTACAGTTGCTGACATCTCCCCGAGGCGCGCGCGAGACAGCACGCGCCGTCGACGACCTGGGCTCGGTCCGGGCATTTATCGGACGGTCGAACGGCGAGCTTCCCAACGCTCGCCGTCCGCAAGCCCGCGCCTGCTATGGCCGGAAATCGGGATCGAAATCCCGGCGGCGGCTGGGGCGTGAGGACCGTTGCCTTACGCGATCGGCCGCCTCCACCGCAGAAGGAGGCGACTGCCTGCCACTCCTCCTCGCTCCGGACCATGGCCTATACCAAGGCCCGGCGCGAGAGATCGCCGCCGCCGATCGCCCCCACGAGGACACGGCGTTGCTCCTCCCAAGCGGGGCACACCTCCACCGTGTGCTCTACCGTGTCCTCCGGGCGGTCCACGCAATGGAGACACCCGGGCGTTTCTTCCGCACGAATTCGGTGCAGGAACCTCCCGAACTTACCATGTCCGGTGAGGACCTGCGTCATGCGGAAGGTAAGGACGCCGTGTTGCCGCCACTCCTCGAAGAGGGGACTTACCGACATAATTTTGGCGTGCCCAAATTACACATAACATATTAACATTGTATTTTGTTTTTAAGTTTTTTTATTTTAGACTTTTTAGGTTGGTACCACCACTAAAAACCCGCCCCTCACCCAAATTTAAATACCTTATAGCCAGAGTGTATATCATAAAAATTCTAATAATCCATAACACGGTTAGTTTACAGTAATTTATTAGAGACTTACCTACCTACCGGCTTCATCATCAGATCAGTTCGAAATATACCCTCGACCTTTTTTTTCAGTCAGTCATCGACTACACATATAAACAAAGCAAATTGCTCGTTACGACAGTTTTGCTGTGATCCTATGAGGAGTTCCGTTCCTTAAATTCCAAGTTTATCATCAAATCATAACAATATTTCTATGGGACCAACTTGGAAGCATAACCTTTCAATAAAAAAAAAAAATGAAAATCGATCTACAATTTGCCGAGAAATCGATGAAATACATAAAAAAATACATTCAAAAGAACATGGAACCTTCTTTTTGAAGTCGGTTAAAAAGGGCTTAATACGAAGGCGTGAAATGTTTTTTTTAAATTATTTAGTTTAGCATTCAAATAATTTAAGAAAATAGATGAAAATTGATTATACCCCGCCCTTATCTTCGAAAATAATATTAATGGACTAAATGTTGCTTAGTTAGTAATAAGTATTTTTTTATAGATTACCCGTTTAGCTGTATGATATCTATTTAAAAAAAAAGCATGTTTAAAACAAATCTGATTTGTGAGCGAGTCCTAACCGCACTTGGCCGGCTTTTTTTTTTATGCGCGAGGCCTACGTTTGACCACTAACTAGCCTAATCGACAATGAAGTAAGCTAACCTAGAAAAATCCTTTACACTCTTTAGTAAAGACCTCCAAGTTGTACTTAACTATCAGGAAACACAGATTCAGGCAGGGAATTCTAATCCTCAGCTTTCTACTAGTAGCGCATAACGAAAGTGTTCCCAAAACGTTTTGTGCGTTTGGGTGGGATTATTAATAATAATAATAATTTATTTTCCAGATAATACAATCCTTTATTGTTAGTAAAGACATATACAACTTATAAACCAGTGTTAGTACATATAATTATCTCTGTCAATTAAATCACACAATCAAATAACAATTCACAAACACACACAACACTACTTCTGGGCATGGTTTGAGGATAACACTTGCGTCCTCATTCTGTGTTTTAATATAAGGCCATCAGTCCTATCCGCTACGGTTTTTAAGAGGCCGTTGGCGTACGATAGCATAAAAGTCATCAATACAGTTATTACTTACCATGAAAAGTTTCGGCCCTGGATGCCCATGAGCCTTATTAACAACAAAAACAGGTGAGAGTCGGAGTCGCGCACTGAGGGTTTCGTACAAACTAACCTATGTAAATAATTAATTCCCGAATCGAGACTCGAAGATTTTACAGAATCGCGGAAAAGTATTTTTTTGCGACGTAAATACTCGTAATTTGTAGTTTTCTGATTTTTTCCTATACTTGTGCTATGAGACCTTGCTTCATGTTAAATTTCAGGATTCTACGTCAATGAGAAGTACCCTATAAGTTTTGATTTCCTAACGAGTGTTAAAATATGCGGCTAAACAGACCATAAACGGCCTAATCTTTAGATAGAATTGACTTATTGCTGCTTAGGCTGGCAGACTTCAGTAGTTGATGTTAATTTCAGCTTCATACCTCCACGTGTTCCTGAGAATAAGATTTCCTGAGAATTCCTGAGGATATTGACAGTCGGACAACAAACTGATCCTATAAGGGTTTTGCCGACTTAGGTACGAAACCCTAAAAACTATCCATAGTGTATGATTTTTAGTTTAAACATTGATTAGCAGATAACTACTTAAAATAATTTAGACCAAATTTGAATTCAAACTTCTAATGATTAATTGATAACGTATGGTCTCAATGTGTCTGTAATAAACATTAGGAGCAAAATAAAATCACCCAGACCTGTCAGTCTTAGCTACTCACAAAAACTTTGAACTGGGAGATCATACATTACACAATAGTGAAATCAAACCAAATCAGATTTTATTTTCAATACAATTTAGTTTCAAACCGTACAAGGGGTCGTGGGCGAGTTCACCAAACTGCGATCATCTGGCCCCCCTGCACGCACGTGATTCGTCTAGCTGCAGTATTTTATCCATCTACCAAGCAAAAGTGTACCAAAATTCATATACGTTAGAGTTCAAAACTGTGGGCATCATACTGATAAGCTGCAATACACAATGACAATGCCACTCCACATGGACTCTGTCACAAGGACATAGTGTCGAAATTGCCCTCTCTGAAGGACGCGACCCCATCACGCAGACGCGGAAGCTTCACCACTACGTCACACTAGCGCTAATCTCGCTCTTACTTAGCGTTGTTTTCGTTGTTTCTACAATACTAAACCAAAATGTGATCTTTTGTTTTGCTAATAAATTAAACCTTTCTTCATTTTTTGTTCTATATCTTTTGTGTGTTCAAGTTTTCGTGTTTCGTACGTCTGTCTTTTCATAAAGCGAGAGTGTAGTGTGTATAGTGTACGTATCGTTCGCGGCTATCTTCATTCCATTTGCCAGTTTGTTTATGAGTTGGAAGACAACAGATTGGTGCAGCCGGCTTCTCCGCTCCGTAATTCGAAGCACCGTGTGTTTTCAGTAAGACGCGAGTTATCAATGAAGCCGCCTGCAATAGAGATTGAAACGTGAACATAGTGAAGTAATATCCGCTTGCTAGTACGGCGAGTGTTTAACATAATATCCGCGTGGTTTCAGTGTAGTGTTGACATTTTGTACTATCGAACTGTAAACGATTCGACAACGATATTGAGAATAATTCGAGAATTTATTGTAATCCAGTAACTAGTGATTAAAATAGGCATCTTTTTAGGGTAAGTAAGATTTTTTTTTAAAAGTTTGTGTTAAATAAATTATTTAAGTATGTGTTAGAAAATATCGCGGTAAGTACATGTTTTGGAAAAATACCATGTAGTAGTGGTATTTTTCCAAAACATGTACTTACCGCGGTATTTTCTCTAGCTAGTAGGTACCTTACAAAGTAAATACTTGCACGTGACAGTAATAGGTGCCTACACACATTTTGAAAATTTACCATTTTCATTATTTTCCTCTACAATAAAGTTGCAGTGTCGTGAAGGAATCATTATTTTGGTCCCAACTTCAAATACATATATGGCTATAAGATTCTTATTAGAAACCATAAATTACAGCCGCTGTAAATAAACAGGAACATTATTTCAGTAATTGGAATTCCGGAACACGTGTTTCCTATTTACATTTTTATTTCAAAAGCTACAAAATTGTCTGTTTTATGCTGCTACGAGTATTCGGCGTCGAGAGAAAACGTGTTTCTCTGTATTTTCCTCGAAGTGTAAATTGTATTTAGTAAGCGTATTGTTTTTTTTTAATTGGTTTAAACTAGTGCTTGACTGCGATCCCACCTGATGGTAAGCAGTGATGCAATCATCGATGGTAAGGCACACTAGTTTATTAAGAGCATATTCACTCTAGCCTTGAAGATACCCAAATTATAATCGGACGGGAAGACCGCAGCAGGCAAATTTTTCCAGTTCTTCGATGTACGCGGTATAAACGACGAAGCGAAACGAAAAAACGTATTGTAATGTACCTAGTAGATAAATATTGGAGGTTGCCTAGGTATCAACCATTAGCTAGATACCTAGGTCATCTATATGCTACGTGAGTGCATGCGTGCAAGGCCCACGGCGTTGCTAGGGCAATCATGGGCGGTCATAGACTCATGGGGGTTTAAACCACCCTTGAATGTTTAATGCCTAGTTCTATGGTAGCAATTTCAGCCGCATACGCCTCTATCATAGCATTATAAACGTTGATATAGGTACGATAGAATAACGGTACTGTTTTTAAAATTGACCCTTTTAAAATAGATAGGCGACCACCAAAAGGTGTCGTTTCTACGGTTTCAACTATTTTGGTACAAAACCTTAAAAATCCGAATTGCAAAACATAGTTTTTTTTTGCATAAGTATTTTTTTTTTTATTAATAATGTCTATCCTCCCACAAGATGGCGGACGACGACGGATTCCCGCGACCCTCACCCACCTTGGTCACCGGTGACCAAGGTGGGTGAGGGTCGCGGGAATCCAATGGATACGAGACGCACAGGACCGTTTGTTGTGGCGAAACTTGAAGGGGGCCTAATCCAACAGCGGACGTCTTTCGGCTGAAATGATGTTTATTGAAATAATATTTACATTGACTGGAAGATCTTCCAGCTATCAGAAAATACAGACTACGGTAGAAAATTCAAAGTTGATAGCATTGTGAAAACAGATCTCAATGTGGTTACCATTTGTCCCACTGAACGAGTTCGCAATCAGACCCAGATTACTTTCACACTACCGTAAACTAATATTAAAAATTCAGGGTTTAATCTCGGCAGAGAAGGCACCGAATTTAAGTTTTATAATGGAATCGCATTAGATACAGAAAAGTTTACCTAGACTGAGGTGAACCGGCTGTTGTTTCAAGGATTTCACATATTCTACGCGTTTATTTGAAGTCGGATGTCATCGACTTATTTCTCCTGCTCTGAGTAGAGCGGTAGGGTGTATCAGACTTTTACTGACTAAAACCCACCTGTGTTCCTTCTTTTGCCCTTTGCGTCCTGGGGCCTCGGTAACTCTTTCGAACATTTCTATTCCGTTTTGCTGACATCTCTCATCGATTCGATTTTGGTTCTTACCAGACGGCCAGACGGTGAGTTATCCATTGCTCGTGGTCTACAAAGCCTTGCCTATGGTTTCCGGGAATCGACTTACAACCCTCGATGCCTGGGTTGTTCTGCGGGGGCGGGGGTTAGACCGTGAAGCCAGTCTCCGCCTCACGGCTTCGACCTCCTCCTTTGCATGCATTACTGCTTCACAGAAGGAGGTAACCGCCTCCCATTTCTTCTCACTTCTTACCTGAACCAGGGCTGGACGCGAGAAGTCCCTGCCGCCGATCCCCTCCGCAAGAACACGGCGGTGCGTATGAATGTCATCTCCCCCACGGTTTCGGCCACTTAATTCCTTCGCTCATATTACTACATCAGCAGTCTGCTTCACTTCGAACTATGGTTTGAACCAGGGCCCAACGCGGGAGGTCACCGCCGCCAATCACTGCCTTGAGAACACGGCGGAACTCCGCCCAAAAGAAGCAAACTTCTACCGTATGCTTTACCCTGCTCTCCGGGCAATCCGAATTATGGCGAACTCAAGCATTTCTTCCCACTGAATCCGAAACACTAGATATATCCCGAATCCTGCGAAAACTGACCTGAGGGACAGGTGACTGAGGGAAAGAATCGCAAAGATAAGAACTTCTTATAATAAAAGATAGAATCGCAATTGCAAATCAGATTCAAACAGTTATAACGGAAATATTTTATAAATTCACACCCAATTCTTCGTCTCATTTCAAAATGTAGGTACATTACCAGTTAATGTTTCCTTATGCCATATCATATCCTTGATTATGATACTTAAAGCATTAAATAGGGTGGTAGAATTAAAGTAGATCCTCGTGTTCTATTGCAGTCAATTAGTGTTAATTAATCTTAATAACTCGTTCATTTACAGGCAGTGTTGTTGCCAAAACAAGCTAGCAAGAAACGTGAATTACAATAGAAATGTTTAGAACACTTCTACTTAAGACTAAGAGACTCTCAACCTTTGCTCAGAAAATGGGATTAAAGTAATAAATAAACTAAAAATCTCCGTCGTTTGTTTTTTCTCAGCACTTATAAATGTATTGATTGAAAGCTTTATACTTTTGGCAAAAGTCGTGATATATAGATTAAAATTTTATAACTTTTATTGATGAAGGTGCCAGTACTGTTAGGTTATCAACTAGGCGCCACTAAGTAATCATCTTGACTAGATAGGTACCTGAGAGGGTTAACTAGACAACAATAGTATATTTAAATGCAAGTGGGAAAACTTTGTCATTGCAATCGAGGCGGACGCGATCCGCGAGCCAAAGGCGGGGGCCATTTAGTGCCAGCCTGATACAATAAATATAATAAAATGTGTAGTCCGTAGTGAGTGTGTAGGTAGTGCAAAATACACTATAGTGCCTAATAGCGATAGAAGTAGGAACGGGTTTTCAAATGTGTTGAAAACAATGTATAAGTCATTGCTAACCCTTGTTTTGAACAAAAAGTAGCAGGTAAATCATAGAATTCTATCCAGGTTGAAACACTGCAATATGATCCTTGATCGTATCTAGAGCAAAAGATCTTAATAAAAAATACAGCAGGGAAACGCTGAAAATGATTTCCCACAAACGAGTATTTTAAGATATTTTCCATCAACATTTTCCTCAGCTGGTGATAGACAGGCATAGCTCAGGATCAGTTCGGTTTACCATCGGAATCTAGGCCAATGAGGCGATCGATGATTGAAATATAGACTGTTTACATTCCTTGCGAAAACCGAATAATTTATAATATCACGCGAACGTGATTCATGACTTTATTCTCGGTTTTTGAACAAGTTTGTGAAGATATGAAGGGAAGAGAATTTTGATGGACTTCAAAACGGCTTGACGTCAAAAGTTTGATTGACTGGTTCTGAAATATAATGCTTTGAATGTTTACGTTATTCTGCTTTCAGTTGTACCTGGAATCTTTATTTTTAGCTTCGTTGGTCTTGTGATCCGGATTCCGGATACAGTTTCCAAGGTTTTAAAGATCTGCGGGAATATTTGAATAGTTACCGTGGCCCTGGGACGCAAAGGTTCAATGTCAGCAATTTGTACAAGCTTCAAAATCTCTTCAACTTTTATCTGTAAATAAGCGTCAACACCTAAACTCAGTGAAGTTTCTTCGCCGTAAACCCTCATCTCAGTGCTGACTTCCTCCATTGCGTTATGCGATTATCTCGCACACAATTTACCTATGTATCTACCACTCATCATCTCTCACCATCTCTTGCGCATCGTCTTCGAATTTCAGGATATTTGGTATGAGAACTACGTTTCACCATACCTTTACAACATCACAAACATTCATACCCATCCCACTATGCAGTTCTATTTTCATTCCTCTATCTTAAATCTCTACAACAAGTCGTCGTTGACGTTGGCAGTAACCGTGAGCGCATAGTTTGATAGTCTTTAGATAACAGACGTAAACAAACAGATTTCCATATAACTGTCATAGTTATTTCTGTAAGGTTAACCTATGGACGTGTATACAAGACGTTTGCGTCTGCAGTAACTTCGCTTCTTGACGTAATTATAATGAATCTTTCGTAAAGCGTGTGTAGACGTGCCAAGTAGAGCATATGTATATTAGTAATATTAGTATTAACACGTTGCCTGAGAATTGAGTTTTCAGTTATTTCGACTGTATCTACTTCATCAATATTGATGGACGGGATGGTATGAGCCCTTGTGATTCATGGTGGTTCGTTCACTTGGTGGTACGCTCCTATAATATTTAGAGCCAGGTAACATGAGCGTAACATATCTTTTCTATCATCAGTTTAATAAAAGTTTGATAAAAAATATGTGTAGAGCTTGATGCGTTATTTTTATCATACCTGACTGAAGTATACCCTCTTGATTTAGCTTTCCTCTTCATAATAGTATCCTTCCTCATAACCTATCCTCCCTTGATCCATTCCTTTTATAATAATCTTCTATATTACGAGTTTCATTACGACAGTCCATCGGCCGTGCAGCGCTGGCCGCAGCGACGAAATCCAAATACGCACATACGCAATAATAATCCAATGTATAGGTCCATTGGATTGTTAATCCTATGTACGTATTTGGATTTCGTCGCTGCGGCCAGCGCTGCGCTCAAGGCTGTTTTCTTAGAGAATAGCATATTTTCCTTGCCCATGATCAAAATTAAACTCAAATCAATCTTCATAGCCAACTCTTTTCTATGTTCAGAGTTTAAAAATACTTGTAGATCTATTAATACCAAAATTGTGTTTCTGCGGAGCACATTAAATCTCCATTCACATTCCTCTGGCCATTCAATCATTGTTACCTCACACTCCATAAAGCTTATTGTACAGTCATTGCTAATTTAAGCGTTCTCTGTTCCGCCATAGTTAATCAAAATAGTAGAGGTCGTAGTGTGTCATTTGTGGGTATTATTTATAGTTGTCTAGATTTCATGACTTGAAATTAAGATCTCATTCAAAATACATTTTGTATTATTTGGTAATGGTTTTTTAATCATACGTAGCCTATAGTATACTATAATAGATAGAAAAAACTTGTAGAAAACCAAATAATTACGGCGTACTGGCGCTACGATTGACCACAAATGCGGCCAACTTAAATTACGTAGGTACCTATATATGCTGTGTTGACCAACGCAGGTGACACTAAAATTGAGTCTTTACGCACTAGGTGAGACAGTAGAATTAAAATAAATTCTCGAGAGTGGCGATCATCAGAACATGTTTTCGTGAGAAATCGTTTATTTACTTATTACGCCAGTTTTTATGTGTACTTTTTAGATTGTAATTCTTTGGATACATTTCCGGTTCCAGAGCTGACAGAGGTAAGTATCTAGCAAATAAGTTTGATATAAGTTTTCCTATAAGCACCATATTTTTAGTACAGACCATGTACTTAACTCGATTAGAAAAGGACAGATTTAATGCTCTCTGCAAAGTCTCCATTCCGCTTTACTGTTCTCTAATAGCTACAACCTGCCCCCCTAGCCAAGTTACAATTGTATCGTTCACGCCGAACGCCTTGACTAGGCCACGCCTCCGATTCCCAACGTCATCTCAACGCTCAGTCACGTGGTCAGAACAAAGGAATCGGAAGCGTGGCCTACTCGAGGCGTTCGACGCGAACGAAACGATTGTAACTTGGATAGGAGGGCTGGGCATCTTAAAGTCAATAGTGAATAGGTTACTTAGAAGCAAGCGTGCTCCATCGTTTAGATACAACAATCAACTTAAAACAATACCTAGATTTATATTTGATCAGGCATTAAAGTGTCTCATTATTTTAAAACGTAGCCCTTTTACTAAAAAAGAACAACAACAACGTTGACAAAGGGACTATAGAGAATTTCTACCGCGTTCTCCCACGCATGTTATTGGAGTCAAATAAGGGTCACTACTTGAATAAGCGCGACTAAATGCTTTCTGTACCATTTATAAAAGGCGTGGGATATGATAATCAAGACTAATGTGTTTTTAAAAGAGTCCTAATTTCTATTGTTATTTCATTATCCTGCCCTTCTATGTAACTTGCAGACGGTACAACACTTTTTCTACCGTCACTCTCTTTTCTCTACATCGTTCTTTGTCAATCAACATTTATGTTGTTGCTTAGTGATTGTAAATTTTTATCCTGATCACTTCGCTCTTGCCCTTATCCAAATTCATTAGGAATAGATGCGTTATCTTCTTCTATTCGTCCTTCGTCGCACTATTTAACCTCTTCCTACATGTCACTATTATTTACCTATAATCCATCTCTTTTTTATTGCTCTCCTTCTCTTAAATCTATTCTTATTCATACTTACAATCTTACTCACCCCTATTACCTACCAAATAAATATCCATAAAAAAATCTTCAATTTTCTTCCCTTTTTTTCCGTTTCTATCGAGTGGTCTGCGGTGGATTAAAGTAGATCATAGCGTGACTAGCACAACTTACACACTCTTACCCAGGATACAAAAGACAGCTGTTTAACCAAAAGCTTTGCACATTCGACGCGCATTCGTATGCACCCTAAGATACATATAATTACACAAATTACCATACAGACAGACATTCCTCGAGCACTGCAGCGCTTCACGTAATGGGACTGAACTTTATCATTCTGGGCTGTCCTTAAGAGATTCATGTAATGCGATATTTAACAGATGGTAATTTGTTAATTTGAATGCAGCACTGTTAGAGAGTTTTATCTTGAAGATCGCTTGACTCTCGCCAATTAGCATTTCTGGTTTGTATTTGCACATGAACTTGTGTGTGAATAAGATTTTTGCTTCCAAGAAGAAAGAAAAGTTTCGGATAGCCAGACTTTGGAATACTTTAATAGGTATAGTCTTCATTAACCCTTTTTCGTTTCAATATTTGAATGACTTCAAAGTAGTACAATTTAAAATAAAGAGAAGGAAAAAAACATCCAACCAAGCAAATGTAATAAAATGCGTTTCCACAAATTGCGGAAGCTGTGACGACGGCGCGGTCTTTTAACAGTTTTTCTTTTCAATATCCGTCCGCCCCAATGACTGACGTGAAACATCTTAAATAAAATAGCGTTTTAAATTGAAATTTTCTAAAAGATCTTGATAATGCTGGGTCTTTTGGGCTTTATGGGCTGACAATGACGCGACCAACAGTCCGGTGGCGTCCGTCCTTATCTATTGCTAACCCAACCCTTTTCACTGCCACTCTGAACATTCTATGCCTATCTACTTACGTTGATGCCCTCATGAAGTCGGGAGGCACGTATGTACTTAAGTGCGAAGGTACGTACTTGAAGACAGTTGCGAAAATTCAAGGGTATTTCGTTTTTGGCGGAAAAATATGTGAGTGGATGATTTCTGAATTGATTGACTCAGGTCATTAGGTGGTACGATTTACGAGTGATTTTTAGGATTCCGTACCCAAAGGATAAAACGGGACTCTATTACTAACACTCCGCTGTCTGTTCGTTTATCTGTCTGTCCGTTTGTCACTGGGATGTATCTCATGAACCGTGATAGTTAGACAGTTGAATTTTTTACAGATGATGTATTTCTGTTGCCGCTCTATCAACAAATACTAAAAATTTAATAAAATATTTTTTTTAAGTGGGGCTCCCATACAGCAGAGTTGTCCTTGGGTGCACTAGTATAGCGCGTAAAGGGATAATTGTCGGTTGGTTGGCCTCTGCGAGTTGGTTTCGGCCCCTCGTACGCCTTCCAAAGGTCCAGGACCTCATGGTACTGACATGTATAAATAATAATAATAATATTCCACAGCTATCACACAACGCCGTCTAGTCCCAAGCTAAGCAGAGCTTGTGTTATGAGTAGACAACTGATAAACATACTTATATATTTCTAAATACATACTTACATATTATAAATAAATTACACCCAGACACAGAACAAATGATCGAGCTCATCACAAAAACATTTGTCCTGGGTAGGAATCGAACCCACGACCTCCGGCATAGCAGTTAGGGTCACTAACCACTAGACCAACAGGCCAGTCAAAATGCATTTAAAAAAAAACATTTTGATTATCATTTACAGTTGACACTAAAGTAACATAATGCACTTATTAATATGTTTTTAATTTGTACGTAAATAGATTAAGTATTTTTTCTTCTCTTAGTGGTTCAATAACACCATGTTCTGCAATGTAATACCTTGAATCCATCTTTTTAAAAAACATAAACATTGCAGACTACGGAAGGGTGACAATTTTTTTCCAATTTTTGTTTTATTGTTATAAACTAGTGCTTGACTGCGATCCCGCCTGATGGTAAGGAATGATGCAATGGTTGATGGTGAGGCGCACTAGTTTATTAAGAGCCTATTCACTCTAGCCTTGAAGACACCTAAATTATAATCGGATGGGAATACCGCAGCAGGCAAATTGATCCAGTCCCTCGAAATACGCGGCAATGCTTATGTGAACCCTTATTAATTCCAAGGTCATTAACATTTTCCCATTAAAATTACCATCTCAATTACAATGACCTTCTAAATGTTTCATGATATGTAAATTCAGAGAACAACACCGAATTCTAGACAATTTAATAGGTCATAATCATTTTATGAGTCCCAATTAAGCAGCAATGACGTAGTTTTAAATATTATTGTCTGAATTAAAATTTTATTGGTACTTATGCCGTAATGTCAAGTAGGTGTTGGGTTGTAAGATGAAACACCCTGTTTCTAATTTAAGACTTTAGAAGAGTTAACTGTACGTTTGATCTGTTAAGACGGTTCGTAGAAAGATTACTCACGAATTGGTTCAATATACAGGCTACTAGAGACCTAATTAATGAATGAGAATCTAAAATAACTGATAGGGTAAACCAGGCATAATAATATAAACTAGGACACGCATTTTAATTACAGACTTGTGTTGTATAGTTTACATTGCTTTCATACTTATTAACTAACCAGATCAGCTCAAATAAGCACCAAATTTTAAATGCGATGGGCCCAGCAGGGTCGAAGCCTACTGGGGCCACGGGTAGTGTGAAAGCGGAACCCGGGGCCCTGGGACGAAGGCAACGAAGGAACAGGAGTGGGTTTTTAGTCAGTAAGAGTCTGACACTATCTCCCGCTCCGCCCAAAAGCGGGGATGTCATTAGGATGATTTTCCCACCCAATAAAAAAAAATGCGTGTCTTAGTTTTGCACGTTTTCGACTCGGACATATATACGTGGTTTATCTATATTAATTATCTTCCCTGATTTTCACTTTTGAAGTAGTGGAACTGAGTCATCTTGTGGTATGACTCAGTTCCACTCATTATTCACCCGATAGACGTCCACTGTTGGACATAAACCTCCTCCAAATTTCACCATAACAGCCGGTCCTGTTTCTCTCGCATCCATCGGTTTTTCGCGACCCTCACAAGGTCATCGGTCTTCGTGGTCGCCACTCCAGAACCTTTCGGCTCCTTCGACCATTTATTCTGCGAGCAGTGTCCGCGGCCCACTGCCACTTCATCATCATCATCATCATTTCAGCCGACAGACGTCCACTGCTGGACATAGGCCTCCCCCAAATTTCGACACTGCCACTTAAGTGTGGCGATTCTTCGGGCTATGTCGGTTACCATGGTTCTCCTGCAGATGTCTTCATTCCTGATGCCACCTGATTCAGTTGTTATTATGAACTTTTTTATTTTATTTTACAGGCAAGTAATCAAATAAAGATGTTTTCTGATGAATGATTGATCCACTTTGTGTGGATGCCGTATCAGACTTTTACTAACTCTTTCGAACAATCCTACAGCCCATTGATAGGAGCCTGTACCTACCATCTCCTTGCAGGGCACAAGCCTCCAGTCTATGTTTTCACTTAAAATTTTATACCAGACCTTTAAGAAAGGGAAAAAGAAGGAAACGAAAAAAAAGAAGAAAAGGTTTTTTTTTTTTATTGGGTGGTAAAATCATCTTATGACAAAACCCGCTCTTGGGCGGAGCGGGAGATAGTGTCAGACTTTTACTGACTAAAAACCCACTTCTGTTCCTTCGTTGCCTTCGTCCCAGGGCCCCGGGTTTCGCTTTCACACTACCCGTGGCCCCAGTAGGCTTCGACCCTGCTGGGCCCCTACGATTTGCTGACATCTCTTTGAGGCGCGCGTGGAACAGTACGCGCCGTCGACGACTTGGGCTCGGTCCGATTACCGGACGGCCGGAAAGAAAAGAAGGTTCATATACCGCGTTGCCAGTATGAACCTTGGCCACCTGGCCCTACCGCGTTGTCGTTTCCGATTGGATCTTAGCTGACTTACTATAAAGCCAAAAAAATCTGGTCACATAAAAAAGAACGAAGAATAATTACTCGTCACCCCTAGTGTCTCCCAGAGGTCTCATAAAACTTTAGGAACTTTGAACAAACTTAGTTAATTAGGTCAAATACTCTTTTGGAAGTAGAAATCGTAGACAGATAGTAAAATAAAATAATAATATTGATAGCTACTAAAATGTAAGATTTCTTATATAACAATAGGTAACAACCCGCACTGGGCCCACGTGATGGATTACGGCCCAATTCTTCTCGTAGAGAGGAGGCCTGAGGCCCAGCTGTGGGAATATTGTAAGGCTTTGCTATGCTAGTAAGTACTTCTTCTAATTTTTCAGTTAGTCCCCTTATGCTATAGTCCTGCTATGCTCGAGTCGAAAAAAAACGACTAAAAAGTTGTGAAATCACATTCGCGGACAGTAAAAAAGAAAATTGTACTGAGAGCAGTTTTTTTCATTTCATTCACATTCATTTTCATTCAACACAATTATTGTGGCATAATAGTCCGGTCAATTTCGACATCTGAAAATTGTAGAATTGTTCAAAATACCATCATAAATGAAATCTAAATAGTCCTCGTCGACCCGATACCTGGAAAAAAGTACTCGGTGTCAAAAGTAACAAAAACGAGTCTTTCGCGATTTTTAGCAAAAAGATTTCTCATAAAATTAGCTCAGACAACAATTTTAGATCAGATATGTCTCCTAAGAGCTCACGCTCTAACCGTTTTTGAGATATGATGATTCAAAACAGTTGAAAGGGGTAATCGTCATAATATGCTCACGTTTTCACGCCACCTTTGAGGTAGTGTACTTGCTTGCTGGCTCATTTTTAGGATTCTATACCTCAAAAGGAAAAAAACGGAACCCTTATAGGATCACCTTGGTGTCCATCTGTTTGTCGGTCTGTTTATCTGTCGGTCTGTCTGTCTATCTGTCTGTGTCAAGACCCTTTATTTCGGGAACGCGTAGAGGTATCGAGTTGAAATTAAAACCATATACTCAGGTCTGCGGTCCCTTGAAGCTGTGAAACAATGAAGCTTGTAAGATACGGCCATTCATCGGATCGATGAGGACTTTTTAGATTTCATTTATGATGGTGTTTTAAACAATCCTACCAATTTAAAGCTGGGTGCGAATTATTGTAAACTTACCTATATTTTTTGTTCTAATTTGACTGGACTGTAAGGGGACTAAACGAAAAATATGTCTTCGACGCAAAAAGAGGGGTGCTTTTGTTTTATTGGAAAACTATGTCTGTATTTGTGCCTCTATTTGCTCCAACGTATAATAGTGTCACGACAGCTTTTGATAAAGGTTACACGTTGGTCAACAATGCCTCGATTATTCCGACTAGTTTTTGCTCTTGGCCTTGCTTACATTTCTTCTGGGTTTTCCAACTACAAAAACTCGGTTTTTTGGATTTGTTTCTTCGTTACTTAACACCAGTTTCCGAAATTAAAGTCATTTTACACTTTTTATATGGAAGCCGTCTTTATTTTGTTTATAAAACTAAATAGATTTAAAAAATAGCTACGTATAGTATAATCTTTGAAAATTTTCCTCATTCTTTAATACATCCCATTATAGAAACCACATTTTGATAAAAAATAGTACGAGCCTGAAGGTATATCCTTTCGAATAAAATTTAATTTTCTAAATTGGTTCACAAATGTCAAAGTTCTTAATTAACAATCATTAAAAAAATAATACAACCGAATGTTGAGACACTTAGTGAATCAGGAATTTCAAAGATTAAAACAAACATACAAAATATCTTCTTTATAATTATTAATTTACAATAATAATATATTGTAGGCTCTATTTTCGTTATTTAAAATATAAATTAACCTTAGTAATAACTGCGCTTGTGGTTCAATATTCCCACCACATACGAAATTAAATTGGTCGTATGCAATGATGCAATTAAGCTCATATTTCAAGTAATTTGGTTTTATAGGGTGATAATTTTATTCGCAAATTATTCAAATTGGTTTATCAATTAGTTCAATATTCTTCCTAGTTTACACAATTATTTTCGGTATTGACTTTCAGGATTATTAAAAACTCTTGTATGTATCCTACTTACCTGTGCAACTTCATTTATAAATTGCTATTAATTGTAATATGGAAGTATTGTAAAATCAATAATTTTATTAAGAGAGTAACCATCTAGTTTCTTGCCGGTTCTTCGCCATAGGAAACGACCGATTGGAACCGTGGGCTAGCCTCTGACGTTTTATAAGTGCCCATGAAGGTCTATGTGAAACAAAAATATTTTGTATTTTAAATTTTGAGGCAGCGTTTTTCTTAATGCATAGTTTCTTTGTTCTTTGCTTCCTGTTATTGTCATTCACATTTATTTACACTCTAAACATCCTCCCATCAATTTTGTCATCCCCCGCATCACTTCCTTCTACTAAAACAACCGATTTCCACATCACTTTTCAGTCACTGGTGCCATATATCCATTTATGTAACACTATTAGCATTCTAATCTTAGCTTCATATTCCGTTTAACTTTTGTGACCCATGATACTGATTTAGACTAAGTCGCCTCTAGAGGCAAGACGATTTCTGGCCTTAGTAGGCGTGGGCTTGTGGACGGCGAGCCTGAACCAAGGATCAAGCTCGGGTCGACGAAGGCGCGTTGTGCTCCACGCGCGCCTCAAAGAGATGTCAGCAAAATTGACGGGGCTAGTTACAGCCGATGTCTGCCGGAGCTGCAGATTGTTCAGAGGAGTAACTGTAGCCCTTGCAAGTGAAGAAACACTGTTGGTTTTAGTCAGTAAAATTCTGAAACTCCTTCTCGCTCCATTATTATCTATTTATATAATTGATTTACGTAACTGTTTTGCGTCCGTTGCGTCACAACCACAGGTTCAGTTGAAAACCAGCGTCAGGCACTAGTTGCCTGGCATTTATGCTGAACTGGACCTATTTTGGTGCAGCCGTGAGGCACACATCTATATTTTTTGCTACTGTTTGCTTTTTATATATATTTTTATGTGTCGTGTTATAGGTAACAACAATATTAGGATATTGTGTTTGTGCCTTGTGCTGTACCAAATAAATTCTTTTTTCTTTCTTTTCTTTCTTTCTCCACCTAGAGTATAAAACTTTTTATACTCTCATTCATTTGTTGATTTCCCACGTACAAAATGGCCAAGTCTCCAGTAATCAAGTCTTGAGGTCCCCACTAAAATACCAATCGCACTAAATCAAGAGAATTTACAACATCTTTTATAACAGTCGTTTGTATGTTTACGACAATATTGTAAACTAGTTTTATTTTCAAACTATCCTTCTATTAGTTGGTAACCCTTCGTAAATCTGTTGACAGATGTGTCTCCAGTTATCGTCTGACCGTCCAACCCTCTGCCCTCACCCTTACGATACGGACCGGGTTTGTTATCGACGGATTTACTTTTTTTATTGCGGCTCTGAGTTCCCTTGCCTTATCCTAAAATTTATTGTGGGCTAATGCTTCGTATGAGAATGAATTATATTAAATTAAGTTTTTGTTAGGTTACTGTATGTGCCTACAGAAAAAAAAATATAATTCTTCTGTACGTGTTTTTGTCACCTAACTCCTCGTAAACGGCTTTGCTGAATTGGATGTATTAAAAAAAATATTTGACTGGGTTTCTGGATGGTTTGAAAATACAATTGGACCCGGTAGGTGGCGATGCAATCGGATTCATAATTTTATTTTTCTGACAAAATATCTAATTTCTGGCAGGACACCATCTGCCGGAACCGCTAGTGTGCCTATGAAAAAAATATTAAGCTTTTTCTCATTTCCCAGTCAAGTTTTCAAATGTTTAAATCTCTTAATCACATTAAGAACTTCTTTCTCTGCCTCTGAATAAGTACTGCTCATTATTATTGGAATAGATGTTAAAATGATAAAGCAAAATTTATACGAAATTTATCCATAGAATATTTATTTACCTATCACTTTTATCAACCGGATCTTTTAACGTAGCGAAATTAGCTTCAAAACTGACGATGACCCCGACTTTTGAAACATGTATGACATTGATTGGACGAACAAGCAAACTCACTTATGTAGTACATGAAGTTAGGATTTGACATTAACTCCTTTTCAAGCTATCTCTACTCGTAGTTAGGGGTTAGCTGTTTGTGTCTTCGCTGCAGTACTATTTTACGTAATATTTTTAATTTTCGTCTTCCTGTATGCTTAGTTAACAATGGCATTCGAGTCGGTAAAAGTCTTACCTTACCTTTGTTTTTGTCTTATTGCAATTTCCAAGATGGAGTTTTCTTTTTACACAACTGCATAAAAAAGGAGTGTTATGTTTTTAAAAGCAATGCAGTTGAAGCATTTTAATAAAAGTTGTTTACGAAGTTTTTCCGTAAAGATACTTACATATTCTCTATTTTTCTCTTTGTAGTATTACCATCTGTTTGTTTGATGCCGTATCAAAGAATTCTCTGTACAAAAGTTCCGGTACTTTTTGCAAAAATTAAAAATATTTTTGTAGCTCGGCTCTACTTGTAGTGAATGTGGTCGTACCACAAAAATCCATTTATTTCTGCGGTCGTTTTCACGTGAATATAAAAACAGCGGAGTGTTTTTGCCTGAAAAGCGTTAACCGTTGTGGACTTGTGAGTAATTATGTGTGTGCGTGTTAACACACTTCACACGTATTTGAAACAGTTGTTGAATTCCTGAAACTTGTCGGCGAATCGAATTTGCCTTTTGTCTTGGGTCTAATACGGAAACCATGTGTCCTATTATCTCTTTTGCAGTGAGTTCAATGAACCTCGATCCTTTTTTGACTAGGTATTTTAAGATTCTATAAAATTATCTATATAAATATAAAAGGAGAAACTGACAGGCTGACATATCAACGCACAGCCAAAACTACAGGGCCTAGGAGCGTGAAATTTTGCACAAGGTTTTCTTTTACGAGGATTTCCTAAAAACCCTTAAGAGGATAAAACGGGATTATAAAGTTTGTATGAAGGAACCTAATTTGATGCAGACGAAGCCGCTGGCAGAAGCTAGTTTATCACTCTGGTAGACTTATTATAGAAAACCTACTTCGATTCTAACTGGATCAGTTTCGTTGCTACCAAGATTACCGACATAGCAATGGAAACTAATTACGTAGATTTATTACAAACTAGCTTTTGCCCGCGACTTCGTCCGCGTAGAAGTCGAAAATGGTTTTATTAGGTTTTATGAGATACGAAAATATGAAATATTATTATTTATTATCTTCGTCGTGTGTGATAGTCCATTGAATTGTATGGCGAGCGATATTGTATTTTAAGATAAAATATTATGGTATCTAAGCCATGTGCATCGTTTGGTGAACTCCACTGCGGGTACGTAACCTACGACAAACTTATTATTTGCGGTTGGTACAGTAATCGGGTCTAGGGATCGAACCGTAAAACTAAGTTTGTTTTATATTGTATATACTTTTCCGGGATAAAAAGTATCCAGTGTGGTGCCCAGGATATTAACTAATAATTATACCAAGTTTCATCGTAATCGAACGGGTAGTTTTTGCGTGATGCCTGAACAAACAGACAGACAGACAAAATTTTTTTTGTCACATTTTTGGGTTTGGTGTCGATCTAGTAACACCATTTATGCCATGCCATTTATTTTTTTTGATATTTTCAATGTACAGAATTTTCACTTCTACAGATTTATTATAAGTATAGATAATTACGAGAAAAGAATTAGAACAAAACCGATCATCAAAAGTAATCTCTTCATCAGCATAGTTCACTTGTTTTTAGTACCCTTGGGTATAGCATTAGGGCCAGGGTTAAAAGCCTCACTATCTCGTAGGAAAGAGAATCTAACATTTGCGTCCATCAGATTCTAGATAGCAATGATTGTCATCTGCCTACGATTGTATTGCCTCCACGAATCTGACCTTTCCTTTATTCACTACTGCCTTATCTGCTTGTGTAGTGAAATGCATTATGATGACTGTATATACTCAGTTACTTTAGTTTCGGTGTTAGGGCAGATATATTTTTTTCTTGATGAGCCGTGTCTCAAACTCGATCTCTCTTGATGGAAAGTGATGGATGATGTCTACGATAAAACGACCGAGCCCATAGGATGCCTTGGGTTCTAGTAGGAGTTTAAACGCAATCCATTTGACGACCTAAACTGAACTGTTAAAGGGATGGAACTATACAACATTATTTTTAGTATATGTGAAACTTGAATATCATTTCTTCAGAATCAGTAACTGAATCGATTCCAACAATGTTCATACCATGTTATATTTTTTCCAAATATATTTGAAAAAGATCACATGTTGGACACATCACTGTCAACGAAAGTCTGGCTGTTCTTTCGAAATGGTTCGCTGCTAATAATCTCTTATTAAATTCGAATAAAAATAAATGTATAAAGTTCTCATTACCGAATGTCCCTCAAGTTTGTTTCAATCTAATTCTTGACGGCAACAAACTTGACGTTATTACAGAAACTGTGTTCTTAGGTATAATAACTATCGATTCTAAACTGCAGTGGGGCGCTCTTTATTAGAACTCTTTCATGTAGAATAAGCTCAGTCGCATATGCAGTAAGAAAAATAAGGCAATTGACAGATGTAGCCACAGCTAGGTTAGTTTACTATGCTTATTCCCCCGTATTATGTCTTATGGCATTTTACTGTGGGGTTCTGCAGCTGATGTAGACTCAATTTTCATATTGCAAAAGAGAGCAATCCGGGCTATTTATAAAATGGGTCCTCGCGATTCCCTCACAAATAAATTAGATGATATAGATATACTGACTCTGCCTTCTCTTTATATTTTAGAAAGTATTTTGTATGTTCGTAAAAACTTAGGACTCTTCAAAATTAGAAGCGATTTTCATAACATAAATACGCTTAGTAAACACGAAATTGTATTACCCAAATGGAGATTAGCTAAGAACAGCAAGTCATTTTAGTAAACAACATATGCTTTTATAACAAGCTGCCAAAGGCGGTGACTGAACTTGACGAGGAAAAGTTCAAAACCCATATTAACGTGTCCTAACAAAAAGATCGTATTACAAGGTTAAAGACTACGTCGAAGACACACTTGTTCGGCAATGACTGCTTCTGCACCTTTTCCCCCTGGTGGATAATATTGTGTAAATGCATTTATTAACTGCTCCACATTTGTTGTAACATATATTTTTTTCTTTTTTTTTCTAACACATTGCTTTTGCAATATTTTTTTATATTATTAGACCCCCAACTACCATAAATTCGTTAGTAATTTACCTTGTTAACGTCTCATTTATTGATAATTGTAATTATTTATTTTTCTTGCTTTTTTATATAGTCTCTTTTTTATAATGTGAATATGAGAAAACTGTAGACTCCACAAATTCTTCGGTTACTTCCTATTACGACTTTCTTTTAATTGTTTTTAGTTTATTGTACTTTTTAGTACAATATTGACCGGTCTACACTGTCCTTACATAATATCTACTTATACTGTAATATGAAAATATTGTATGAAAAACAATTTTTTTAAAAGAGTAACCATGAAGTTTCTTGCCGGTTCTTCTCCATAGGAAACGATCAATTTCGAACCGTGCACCAGCTTTTGACGTTTTATAACTGCTCATGTAGGCCTATGTGAAATAAAAAAAAAAAATACTTTGACTTTTAAATAACTTCGTGTTTTTTCATCGTGCAGTTATGAAATTTTGTATACAGATTCTTTACATAAAAATACTAGACACGTGTTTCGGATTTCGCATATACTAAAAATAATGTTGTAAAGCCTAATCCCTTTTTCTCGTTCGCACGCTTGACATAACAAGTCTTGGTAAGGCCTTTGTACATGCTTGCTATAAAAACTGGCTAGTTATTGATGTTTTTGATGTTAGACTAGCTTCTGTCAGCGGCTTCCCTCGCATAAACCTAGATTTCTCTATTTAAACTTGGGGTTTTCCTTTGGGATGAAAGTAAAACCCCAAGTTTAAATAGAGAAATTTTAGGTTTAAATAGAGAAATTTTAGGTTTAATTTAGGTGGTGAATTTTGGAAAATCCGCTCTCTTAGTACTAGCCTACGTCGTAAAATGTATAATCTTGTGCTATCTTACAATAAAATTCTTAATATATAGATATATCACAATCACTGTTACTTGTCACAGTTAATTTTCACATCTACTGGTATAATTTAAAAATTTATTCCCAATGTACAAAATTACAATTAAAGTGCCAGTAAATAAACATTATTGATATTTGGCTTGAACCAAATATCCAACAAACTGTTTTGGTAATCATTGTTTGTCATACCAATTTTCTGATATTATTTATAACATAGTTTTACTAGATTTACGAGACCAAGTATTTATGGTTTTTCATGATAAAACGTTCGAATATATTTTAAACGATATTTGTCAGTGGTGACCAAATGAGGATTTGGCAGAATTCCAATGGAAATAAAATTGTACTGCTTTAAAAATATGTGCCTTTAACGTCACCAATATCCTGCTGAAATAGCCGCGCAACCTAAAAACCTATATTTGGACAACGTAACAAAGTAAAAAAAATAACGCGCTCACGCCATTGTTTGGCAAATTTTATGATAATGCTTCTGGAGGGTCAGAATCAGTGAGGGCTGGAAAAGAGGATTATTTAAGGATTTTGTTTGAATTTGAGAAAAAGACTGCGGATAGTGAGCGGCTCCATTTCCAATGTTACCTCCTGGCCGAAGAAGACAAATGAAAAATTTTGGCTCTCGAATCGATTACCGTTTTGTGTCATTAACTTACAAAATGTTCACAAATTGTCAGTGCCGTAACTAGCCTTTTATACGCCCTTAGTTTCTGTAACTGCGCCCCTAAAATAAGCCCGAGCTGGGTGAGTTCAATCCACCTGACGAAAGTCCTCACCAGGCGAGCGTTTCGGGGGGTAACTGTTTCGGATTTGGCGGGAAGAAACGCTCGGGTGTCACTATTGTGCGGATCACCCAGAGCTCCTGGTGAAAGTTTGCCTTGCTTGGCCGGAACCCAGCAGTGTTCTTGTGGGGATGACTGTCGGTGGTGACCCGAGCATCCGGCCCTGGTTCAGGCCATGGTGCGGAGCGAGAGGGAGTAAGAAACAGTAATCGCCTTCTGACGAAATTAATGATAAAAACTTGACCCTGGTTTGATCATTTCTGCGCCCTGTGCCTGGGCATCCCCTAGCTACTGCGGCTTTGCAAATGGTCACCTATGATGTTTATATCCAATCTTATTATGGTGAAATGTTCATACCCGAGCATAACTTTGTTTCCACTAGATGGCGCTGCATTACATTTTTTATTTTATTTTATTTTCAGTTTATGAGAGCATTATTAAGTAAAGAAAAATTATATTCGCTAAAATCTGACATTAAACTTCATTGCACTTAGTCAAATTATTGCCTTGAAATTCACCTAATTCTAACTGTTCAACAGTATAGCTAAAGTGCTTACGTATAGCGCAATGTATTCATGAACGCTCTGGTCCTTAGATTTTACTTTATGGGACTATTTTTTAATTAATACAATTCCAAGTTTTAACGGCAAATACAAGAATCATAATATCTACACTAATATAATAAAGAGGTAGTTTGTTTTTTTGTTTGTTGGAGGTAATTTCTGAAAGTACTAGTCCGATTACTAAATTTTTTTCACCGATAGAGAGTTGCTTTATTCCTGAGTGACATTGACATATATGTTATGTACGCCGGCGAAGCCGTCGGCAAAAGCTAGTAACCAATAAACCAGCACTTATTGATCACACTCCACAAGAAATAACCTTTTTATTCTCATTGTAAGCTCAATACAGTAAAACATTGTGCCGCTCAGTGCTTAGTTTCATATACAAAGAGAGGTAAGTAGTCTTCACTAATATTATCTTGGACCAACAAAGTGCTCTTTGAGATGGAGCGGCTGACTGTGGTGTCTGTAGCTAATGCCACAAAAGCGCATAGAGATTCTACTGTTATTCATTATAGAATGAGATTTTGTACTGCATTTGTTTAAGTTATATTTTAAGTTATTGCTGTGGTGTATTATGTGGATGGATAGGGGGAGAAGGAGGCCAAAGATAAGTTGAATGAATTGTATGAGAAGTGATATGAAAGAAAAGGGAGGTAGTGATAGCGTGACTGGTGACAGGAAAGAATGGAAGAAAAAAAATAGTGTTGCGTCAACCTCAAATAAAACGAGACAAGGACAGTAAGATGATGAGATCTGTAGTGTAATATACCATATGTAATTTGTTAGGTTTTTAGAAGTATTGGCTTCTTGATCTTTTCAGGACTCTTTTGGTGATGTTAATGACGTCATGGATCCCAACGAATTAGCTTTTAATCAGGCGTGACTGAAGTTCACGAGAAACAAAAAAAGAAACAAAAATATTTTGCGCAAATACATTGTAGAAAAACACACACAGTGTAGAAAAAACATGTTGAAACTTAAGAAAACAAAAAGCAAGCTCGTACAAAAAAAGAAAATTATACTGAATATTATGAAAGCGAAAATTTGTATGTTACATACATCATCATCATCATCATCATCATCATTTCAGCCGATAGACGTCCACTGCTGGACATAGGCCTCCCCCAAATGTCGCCACAAAGAACGGTCCCGCGCGTCTCGCATCCATCGGATTCCCGCAACCTTCACCAGGTCATCGGTCCACCTTGTAGGGGGCCTTCCAACACTGCGTCTTCCGGTACGCGGTCGCCACTCCAGAACCTTTTGGCCCCAACGGCCATCCGTTCTGCGAGCAATGTGCCCTGCCCATTGCCACTTAAGTTTGGCGATTCTTCGTGCTATGTCGGCAACCTTGGTTCTCCTGCGGATATCTTCATTTCTGATTCGATCACGCAAGGAAACTCCGAGCATAGCCCTTTCCATTGCCCTTTGGGTGACTTTAAGCCTTCTGATGAGGCCCACTGTGAGCGACCACGTTTCGGAACCATATGTCATCACTGGCAACACGCACTGGTCATAGACTTTCGTCTTGAGACACTGTGGTATATTGGATGAGAAGATACCGCGCAGCTTCCCGAACGCTGCCCAGCCGAGTTGGATTCGACGGTTGACCTCTTTCTCGAAATTAGATCTACCCAACTGGATTGTCTGTCCCAGGTAAACGTAATCGTCTACAACTTCGAGTGCAGAGTCTCCGATCTTGATCGGAGTGGGTGCTACATGGATGTTTATCATGACTTTAGTTTTGTCCATGTTCATTTTGAGACCCACTCTTTCGGAAGCTCTACTGAGGTCATTTAGCATTGTGCTGAGCTCTTCCGCAGTCTCAGCCATGACTACTATGTCGTCGGCAAACCGAAGATGAGTGATGTACTCGCCATTGACATTAATGCCTAATCCACTCCAGTCCAGAACCTTGAAGACATCCTCCATTGCAGCCGTGAACAGTTTCGGAGAAATGACGTCTCCCTGCCTCACACCCCGCTGCAGGAGGACAGGTTTCGAGGTCTGGTCCTGTAGTCTGACTGACATAGTGGCGTTTTTGTACAAACACTTCAGCACCTCGATGTACCGATAGTCAATCTGGCACCGCTGGAGAGACTGCAGCACAGCCCAAGTCTCGATCGAATCAAAGGCTTTCTCATAGTCCACAAACGCTAGGCACAGAGGCAGATTATACTCCTCGGTCTTCTGTATAACCTGCCGTAGCGTATGTATGTGGTCTATGGTGCTGAAGCCTTTTCGGAATCCGGCTTGTTCGGGAGGCTGGAAGTCGTCGAACCTGCGCGCGAGACGGTTCGTGATGACTCTGGAAAACAGCTTGTAGACGTGGCTCAGAAGTGAGATGGGCCTATAATTCTTGAGCAGGGCCTTGTCGCCCTTCTTAAAGAAGAGTACCACCACACCTCTGCTCCACGCCTGTGGCGTTTTTCCCTCGAATATGACGGAATCAAACAGCTTCTGAAGGGCCTTAAGGATCGGTTTCCCGCCCGCCTTCAAGAGTTCGGCCGTAATTCCGTCATCACCTGGTGCCTTGTTGTTATTAAGCTGCTTCAGAGCCATCCTAATCTCGTACAGGCTGACGTCCGGGATATCTTCGGTATAGTGTCGGGTCAATCTAGCTCTTGGGTCGTTTGCTAGATTCGCAGTGGGTTTTGTGATTGACGTGTACAACTGTCCATAAAAAGCCTCGATCGCTCCCAGAAGCTCCGATTTGGCGGATATGACTCTGCCATCGTCGGTCTTCAGTTTCGTGAGCTGGCTCTGCCCAATAGACAGATCTCTTGCAAACACCTTAGAGCCCTTATTTCGCTCAATCGCGTCTTTAATTTTTCCGGTATTAAAGTGACGGAGATCGCGTTTCAAGGACTTTGAGATCTGTTTATTGAGCTGCCGATATGTGCACGCATCGTCTGAAGACTGCAGAATCATCTCACGCCTCTCCTTCATAAGCTGGAGAGTTCGATCTGTGAGCCTCTTGCTCTTACTTGTACGAGTCTTATAGAATTTAGACCCGACCGTATGGACAGTTTCCACGAACCCATCGTTGTATTCATCCACAGAGCTTCCTAGGCATTCGAAACGATTTTGAAGTTCGAGCTGAAAGCTCTCGGAGTTTTGGATCTGGATATGTGCAGGACGGAGCGTAGACCTCATCAGTCGTGACCTTTCAAGCTTGACATTGATATTCAATGAGCCCCTTACCAGGCGGTGATCACTTCCGGTTTTCACACCATTGATCACAGAGACATCATTGAATATTTGCTTCTTTGTGGACATGATGAAGTCAATCTCATTTTTAGTTGCACCATCAGGGCTTTGCCAGGTCCACTTCCTATGCTCACGCTTTCTGAAGAAGGAGTTCATCATGTAGAGGCCCTCCTTCTCCATAAAACTGGCCAGTAGGTGTCCCCGGTGGTTCCTACGTCCAGACCCAAATTGCCCCACTCGCAGCTCGTCACCGTCGCGTTTGCCCAGTTTCGCGTTAAAGTCCCCCATAACCACGGTGAAGTGAGACTTATAACCATGAATGGCCCTGGATACATCCTCATACATGGTCTCTACTTCGTCGTCGGGGTGTGTCGAGGTCGGAGCGTATACCTGTATGACCTTCAGCGAATATCTTGATGATATTCTGAGTATAAGGTACGCCACCCTGGTCGACACACTCTCGATCTTCACCACATTGTTAACAATGGACCTGTGGACGATAAACCCGACACCTCCTTGGGACTGCCGGTCTCCTTCCCGAAAATAGAGCAGGTTACCAGATTTTAGGATTATCGTGTCCTCCCCCTGTCTTCGGACTTCGGATAATCCCACAATACTCCATCGTAACCTGCTCAACTCCTCTTCGAGTTCGGCGATCTTCTCATCGGACCGGAGTGTACGCACGTTGTACGTCGCCAGGTCCAGTCGTCGACGGTTGATCGATCCCACCCGGAGATTCTTAGCACCCCAGACCCCAGGGCTGCGCCCACGCCCGTCCACGCTAGCACAACCGCTGGAGTCGCCGGGCACTTGGGGCCTGTTTTTTTGTTGCATTATGTATTTAGGGGGTTTGGACCATAACCCGCCACGCTGGTCCAGTGCGTGTTGGCGGGTCGCCATAGCCTCGTTTGTTTTTCAGCAGGGCGCACCACGTGCAGGTGAGGTTGGCTTGGATCCCGATAGGTGTTGTTTGGGACCCCGTATACACCCCCATACATACATACAAATTACATACATACCGTTACATACATACAAATTTACATTTAAATAAACTTGAAAAAACGTAAGATTAAAGATTAGGTACAAAGGAAAAACGAGAATAGTTACAAAAGTAAAATATTGTGGCGCGGCAACGCCCAATCCAAAATAAATAGAATCATAGAAGTTCCAGATTAACCTAAAAGAAGTTGATACTAATAATAAAATTATTATTATTTTCATTCAAATTACACTATGTTTAAATATGTGTCTAACAGTAGAACCCTGAAAAAAGGACAAATCGCTTTTAAAAAATTGTAAAATCGCAAATCCGCAATAACTATTAGATTTGGGAGTTAACCTATTTCATAAATGTCTGAAAAATAATAATACTATGAAAGTCTTCAGGTAGATTTTAGAATAAAATTACAGTTATTCAAATTAAACATTTTGTCTAATAACCAGTTAATTTAAATTGTATTAGATCGCAAGGAGTCTGTAAATAGAGCAAACACACAATATGTTAATAATAATGTTTAGATTCTGGAGTGGCGACCACGTACCGGAAGATGTAGCGTTGGAAGGCCTTCTGCAAGGTAAACCGAGGACCTGGTAAGGGTTGCGGGAATCCGATGGATGAGAGATGCACAGGACCGTTCATTGTGGCGACACTTGGGGGAGGCCTATGTCCAATAGTGGACGTCTTTCGGCTGAAATAATAATGATGATGTTGATGATATTTTTTAGGTGTTTGAATAGCTGGATTATATATCGAAGTATTTTCGTGGTGCCATATTCAACTAACGTTCCTATACATAAGACCAATCAGTTTTTCTACAGTGGAAACTACTCCAACGAGAGTTTCTGTTTGAGTGACGTCACCAAGTTTAAAGGATTTGCTGCCAATTCTTGAGGCCTCTACTGCCATAGCATTTTGATTTCCTTCTTAATCTTCGCAAGTGTGCCAGTGGTAAAAAATGTTTCTCCTGTTTCACCAGAAGCATCCAAGAAAAACATTTTACCCTGGCTGAGCTCAAGGCGTTGGAGGTTGGTGTTAAATATATTCCTTTGTTCGGAGATCAACATAGATACGTAATGATTTATGATGGTATCATTGTTCACAGATCGTTGTAGGTTTCGGCAATGTATTCCTAATATATCCCGAGTCACGATGTGCCATTGATTGTGAGGCCAATAAATCGTAAAAAACAGTGGATTTCCTGAAATGGAAAAGATCACGTTTTGAAGAATACATACTTTTTTTGACCAGCCTATTGGTCTAGTGGTTTGTTGCTGACTGTTATGCTGGAGGTTGTGGGTTCGATTCCCACCCAAGACTGTGTGACGAGTACGATCATTTGTTTTGTGTAATTGATCTATAATATGTATTTATTTATTTATTTATATATACTTTATTGCATACCAAGTTACAGATTTACAAATAGAATGGTAATACAATATAAAACATACAATTGGCGGCCTTATCGCACTCGGCGATTTCTTCCAGGCAACCCAGAATGGATAGAGATTTGATGATTTTTTTTTTTTTTAATGTATGTATTTAGAAATATATAAGTATGTTTATCAGTTCTTAAACAAGTTGTTAACGTATGAAATACTCGCACTAGGCACCCAGGACTCAGGAGTTGCGTTACCAAGTTTAATCTTCGGCCATTTTCTTCCTTAGACAAGTATCAAATGTCGACTGATCGATGTAAACGTGTCATTGAATATTTTGACTAAGCTTGAGCCCACACTTAGGCGAGTGTACAAATAAGGCCCTAAACTTCCGACAGACAGCGGCCCAGAACTTGGTATTAGTTGAAGGTCCACGTTTGCCAAGCGATCCACATGTTATTATGGGTTAGTTCAATAGATAAAGGGTTATTGAGACTAGGGTCTGTAAACATGTACCTATGTAAACTTAATATTGTATACGATACATAAGTTTAATCGATCTCTTAAGGTTGGTTTGGAAAAATATACAAATACTAGCTCTCCCGGACGTTGTCCTGTTCGAAAGCTGGTAAATCGTCAGAAAATAATGAGAACCCGATTGCAGTGAAACCTAACGGAACCCGGAATCTTCCAGGAATCTACTCAATTATATACATAAAGTTTCATCCAAATCGATCAAGCATTTAGTAGGAGATAGGTCACAAACACACATACAAAAGAATTGTATACCTATACAAAGATAAAAAAAAAACTGCAGCAGCAATGTAGATATATCGGTTGCTTACACTAGACATTATCGTTGAGATGGATGGATTGTGTGAAGAGTGATATGAAAGAAAAGGAAGTTAGTGATAGCATGACGAGTAACAGGGCAGAGTGGAAGAAAAAAACGTGTTGCGCCGACCCCAAATAATACGGGATAAGGGCAGGAAGATGATGACACTAGACATTATCGTTACTCAGCGTTCCGTTCGTTTTTTTTTTTTTTATTGGTTTGGAAAATCATCTTATGACAAAACCCGCTCTTGGGCGGAGCGGGAGATAGTGTCAGACTTTTACTGACTAAAAACCCACTCCTGTTCCTTCGTTGCCTTCGTCCCAGGGCCCCGGGTTTCGCTTTCACACTACCCGTGGCCCCAGTAGGCTTCGACCCTGCTGGGCCCCTACGATTTGCTGACATCTCTTTGAGGCGCGCGTGGAACAGTACGCGCCGTCGACGACTTGGGCTCGGTCCGATTACCGGACGATCGGACGGCGAGCCACCCATTGCTCGCCGTCCGCAAGCCCGCACCTACGGTGGCCGGAAATCGGGATCGGAATCCCGGCGGCGGCGGTTGGAGCGTAAGGACCGTTGCCTAACGCGGTTGGCCGCCTCTTTTGCTAACATTACTGCTTCGCAGAAGGAGGCTACCGCCTGCCACTCCTCCTCGCTCCGGAGCATGGCCTGAACCAAGGCCCGGCGCGAGAGATCACCGCCGCCGATTGCCCCCACGAGGACACGGCGTTGCTCTGCCCAAGCGGGGCACACATCCACCGTGTCCTCCGGGTGGGCCACACAGTGGCGACACCCGGGCGTCGTTTCCGCACGAATCCGGTGCAGGAACCTCCCGAACTTACCGTGTCCGGTGAGAACCTGCGTCATGCGGAATGTGAGGACGCCGTGAGGTCTTTCCAACCACGCCTCAAAGAGGGGACTTACCGCCATAATTGTGGCGTGCCCAATGGAGGTAGCTTTTAGTGTACCCCAGATGAAACGTGTAAATTGTCTGTAACTTAGATTAAAAAAATACAAAATCTCCAGCCAGTCCAGTTATCAGCCCCCCTAGCCAAGTTACGACCGTTTCGTTTCGATTATCCATTGTTGAACGCCTCGAGTAGGCCACGCCTCCGATTCCTTTGTTCTAAAGTCATCTCAACGCTCAGTCACGTGGTTAGAACAAAGAAATCGGAGGCGTGGCCTACTCGAAGCGTTCAACACAGGAGAATCGAAACGAAACGGTCGTAACTTGGCTAGGGGGGCTGATAGCTGGACTCATCAACCTGATGATCTCCCGACTATTTTTCCCAACCGCTTCTTCTCCTAAGTTATTAGGCGCGCGCGAGCGAGCGAGCGAGCGCGCACGAGCGAATCTGCAAGCGAGAGAAAGGGATGGAACTATATAGGACGTATAGCTCAGTCCCTCTTTCTCACTCGCATCAAGGATCGCGTTAATAGCTCGTGGACCTTTAGACTCGTAAACCTTAGACAATGTTTTTCACCATACGAAAAAAAAAATGGCTTTTTCTTAACACAATGTGTACTTTTTGCTGTGTTGCCTAAAAACCCATCTCATGATAATGATACACTCTCATTCTCACTTACAGCATACACATACGTGCCGAAAAATATATCAAGCATTTCCCGCGTTGTAAATCCGGGCAAATGAAAAGTGTCGCATTTTATATTTCCAACGGAAAGCCGTGCAATAAAGTATGTTAGCGATTTGAGTAGAATATGCATTTAGTGGGCCGACAGCCATAAATTCAGGGCCAGCGAATGAACGAGCATCCGTTGCCGCAACATTTTGCGGGCCTTTGTTACTGGGTCGCGAGTTTGCGAGATATGGACTTGGGAATGGAACGAAAGACTAGTTTTTGTAGTTGGTTTTTTTTTTTGCAGTTATGTGTAATTTTGACTGGTGAATATAATCACACCTCCCACACATAAAGTCGTAAGGCAAAAAGAGCCTTTCTCGGGAGAAGAATTTTTGTAACTGTTAATGATGTAATTAATTTGTGAAAATCCTTTTAACCAATGTATTTGCATTCTATAATCAATAATCAGTTGAAGATCATGGTACCAGAAGCTGGATGTAATAAGAAATAATAATATCATATATTTTACATTTTTCTACTACAATAATTTTGCTCAAAAACTTTGTTACAACTTTATAAGTTGGAGGTATCGATAAACTAATTGTCTGACTTCAGAAATACTTTGCGTAGGTGTTTACTTTAGGAGTTAATACGTGGGGCAATCAGAAAGTTTTGAGAATCTAAAAAACTAGCTTCTATGGATAAAATATTTTTATTAAATCTTTTCAAAGAACTCTTCACAAGCCTCTATACAAATTTTCATGTGTATGAACCAATTTTCGGAACATTTTTTCCAGTCCGCCGCAGACACCTTTTCCACGGCTTTCTCGAACGTTGCTAGTGCGTCTTCCAGAGATGAAAACTGTATCTCTTACAGCTAAGTTTTTATTTTAGGGAATAAAAAGAAGTCACACGGTGCTAGATCAGTACTGTAAGGAGGGTGCCCCAAGACTGACCGGTGTGGTGTCCAGAAAGTCCCTCGTTTTAAGCGCTGAGTGCGCGGGCGCGTTGTCATGGTGAAGCAGTATCCCGCTGAGCCCGGTCGCTTGTTACTCATTGCAGACAAAACTTCTGGCAGGCATTTTGTGGTATACCATTCGGCGTTGATGATGCACTGATCTCGTAATGCAATTGAAATCAGATACCCCGTCAAAGTGAAGAAACAAGCGATCAAAATTTTCCCTGTGCTTCTGCGCTTCACTTTCATAGGCGTTGATACGTTTTAAAACCGCCAAACTGTCGACGCTTTTTTTCTGGATAGTATCGATAAATCCAGGATTCGTCACCTGTCATAATGTCGTAAACACGCCGAGACGAGCCTGCTTCAAATTTTTTAATTATATCACGGCACCACTCCACACGGGCCTGCTTCTGAGCTTCGCTGAGGTTGTGTGACACCCAGCGACGAACTATCCTCCTCACGCGAAGGTGCTCGTGTAGAATATTGTGAACGCTTCTCGAACCAATATGCAGTATATGCTGAATCTCTTCATATGTAATTCGCCGGTTTTCTTGAATTATTTTTTTTACTGCCAGGACACTTTCTTTTGTGACAGCCGTCTTAGGACGACCACTCCTTTGTACATCCCCCAAAGTAAGGCGACCGCACTTTAACTCGCTATACCAGCGCTAGATGGTTGCTTTTGAAGGTCCTTCGTCCGCAAAAACAATTTGAAGTCGATCAAATGACTCATCAGGTTTGAGGCCACATTTAAATTGTAGAAAATCATCGCACGAAAATTCTCTCGATGCAGATCTATTTTTAAATGAGACACGATAATTTGATTTGGTTCTCGAAAAAATGTGGAGAGAAATTCAAAATTCGAACAAGGGTATTTTTACTTTTAAATAACCAAAGTTTTCAAAATAATTACAAGTGGCCAGTGCCTTATACATAAAAACTATTTTTCGTTAAACTTTCTCAGTGACCTGGTGTTTGGTCAGTTTATTGAACCTAAAGATTTTGAATGATCACAGTTTAATTAGAAGTTTTGATAGTTGAAAGTTATGTTTTTTGATTACAAATACTCATTAATACTAAATTAGTGACAGACTAATATAGGAAATCTTTCAAATGAAATAAACGGCAACAAAATCGGAAGCTTCACGTCACCGCTTTGAATCGATAGACGCGGACCCTATAAAAACGCCTCTACTTTTCACAACAGAGCTTAAAAATATAAGTAGGTTATTTGCAGTCGAATGTTTCAATATTGTATCAAAACTTGTCAGCTGACAACGCTACAAAGTTCCTTTAATTTATTTTTGGTACTGTAAGGCGATTAAAATTTTAAATTTTAATACTACCTTGTCATGCTTATAAAGAATCTTACAATAAATCAAAATGTTTTCACAAACAGCCAGTATTTTAACTTTCAGGATTATTATTTCATTAAACTGACACGGAGGACGCACGTTTAAAATTGTGTGCTTAATTTGTAAAAGGTTTATTTTGTAACGAAATTATTTTTTAATAAGTAAGTACACTTATTAAAAAAACCCGCTCTTATCACTACCGGTTATTGGCACGCAATTTACTGTTTTTCGCACTAGTGCGGAAAAGTGCACGATGTCAACCCCGTCACAATTTATTACATTTATCGTATCAGGTTGGGCGTTAAGCGTCAGCCCCTGTTTTAATGTCTTCGTAAGTGTATTGAAAAATACCGTTTGATATAAATGGAAATTTCTCACTGCAGAGCTTGCATCCATAACACCCTCGCCTACGGCTCGGGAGAATTCCACCTCGGTCGTGATGACAAACTTTTTACCCTTTAACAAAATGTAATAGGTATGTCGATGCATTTCTGTAGTAGCCGAGGATGGTGCAGTATCTTAAGGGCCTCTAATTATTAGCTCAAATGATTCCTTTTAGATTTTAACATACTATTGGTTCTCGTTTTGTGTTTGTAATCGAATATCATCCCTGTTACTTGTCCAAGTCATATCTTACAACTCGAGTCCATCTATTTTTAAGTAAAAAAAATCATTAAATTACTTCTCCTAACCTAGACGGAGAGAGAGGAAGTGTCAGAAATCAGAAATCAAAAATGTTTATTTTAAATAGACCAATTACAGGCACTTTTGAATAGTCAAAAAGTCGTTCGGTCAAAAAAAGCAAGTGAAGCTATATTGCACGTTCCAAAGCGTAGATCTCTATAGAGAAGAGCGTGCAAGAAATTCCATTGACATTCTTTTAAATCAGATTATGAGTTACATTAATCTTTGTTACATATTTCTTGTCGCTTCTAATATGTGAGCAATGTAGATAAGTAATAATAATAATAAAAAAAGGAATTAAAAAATTGAAATTAAATTAAGCCAATGGCAGCTAAGAGATGAGACTGGTCAGACTTTTACCGTTTCCTCCTTTGTTTCTTCAGTTTTATTCTGGGGCTGCGGTAACTCTTTCATACAATCCACAGCCCTGGCAGGCATCAGCTCTAACTGTCCCCAATCTTACTGATATCTCATACGGCCGGTGGACGGCGGCTCACCATCCGCAAGCTCGCGCCTGCGGTAACCGGATACTCGACTTCACCTTTAATTATCAAGAGATTTCTGTAGTCATGGCGACTGACTCAAGTCTTATAAAGAGGTCTTTCAATTTGACTTGGAATATGAGCCTGAGTTCATACGATTAGTCAGACATTTGGAGAGTATTAGTCATCAATGACGAGCGAGTTTATAACAGAGTTTACTACATATATATTTAGGTGTCTTCAAGGCTAGAGTGAATAAGGTCTTAATAAACCAGTGCGCCTCACCATCAAAAATTGCATCTCTGCTTACCATAGGTGGGATCGCAGTCAAGCACTGGTTTATATCAATAAAAAAAAAATGTTTCACGGTAGCGTAGCCATTATTACCGCATTTCCGATTAGCATTAATGGATTACCAACCGTTTCAGATGTGTCGGCCAATATACTGAAAATAATAATTTTATTATATGTAGACCACACATAAGCTCATATAGTTGAGACAAGATTTTTGAGTTTATGACTATATGGGGCCTTACCAGGACGTGGCCAAATTTCAGCAAACAAGATTTTTTTTTAGATATGAAATAATCCAATAATTTCTCTCGCTCTAGGGCGGAGCGAGAGGGCGTGTAAGACTATCTTTACCTTGCGTTCCCTTTCGGAGAACTCATGAGGTCGGAAGGAGGGATGGAGCTGTACACATTATATAGTTCCATCCCTTTATCAATTGAGTTTAGGTCTTAAAATGAATCGCGTTAAGAGCTATTGGTAAGGCCTCATTTTTCTGAGTTTATTTATTTATTTATTCTTTCTTTCTTTTGTTCGTTCTTTCTCTCTTTTTTCTTTCTCTCTTTCTTTCTTTCTTTATTGCACATCTTAACTAAGTAAAGAGAAGTTAGTTTCAAGTAAAGTTACGTCTATATTTTTATATAGACTTTAGGCTCCATCAAAGAACCTATAATGAGGAGCAATATAACCATTGTTTCGCCGGACTTACTTTCTGCCCTTAGGTATTTATTTTATGAAGCAATTTTGGAACTTACGCAGTTACATTGTCAAACAAATGTCGGTCACTCTCTTAACGACATCTTGTTTGTGCGGTAATTACCTGATCTCAGTAACGATTCTCAGGTATCATTATTACCTACCTATTACGTAATTATACCAAATTGCTGAGTCTAAATTGCAATGGTCACACGATGATTCAGCTCATCTTGAAATAATCCTCAGCTTTGTTGCTTAGGCATTGAGAACTAGCCAACTTTATCAATAGAAATGTCTCATAGGTAATGAACTTATTCATGAACGGAGAAGACTATTAAAATGAGTTGATTGCGTGTCTAGCTCTTAAATGAGTGAAGTTTATTTTTAGATCATGAAATGAACAGACCATTCTCATGTGAAAACCCGATGATTGAACGTTTACTTGGGAGCATGCTGACCTCTCGTAAAATTGATAGGATACTTTAACTCCTCTAAAACTATAACTCTATGACGTAATGATATTACACGTTCGAGGTGGCCAGCACCAAGATATGGTATCAACGTCATATTTACGAACACTGGTAGCTCGTGCAATCACATTGACCTAGATCGTATGATCCAACATTATATTCCAGCCACATGGTGTGGGTTTAAACGTAAATTATAAAACAACTTTTAAAAAGTTCGGAAACATCTGTACTAACATATCAATCGAGAATACCGATTGGATGTTTTATCATTGAACATTTTACAACTGGAACCATTATCGAAATTAGTAGAGCTTTAAATAATGTTAAACATATCGCACCTTTAATCCAATATCGTCAGTAACGCCGTGTCCTCGTGGGAGCGATCGGCGGTGGCGATCTCTCGCGCCGGGCCTTGGTACAGGCCATGGTCCGGAGCGAGGAGGAGTGGCAGGCGGTCGCCTTCTTCTGCGAAGCAGTAATGTTAGCAAAAGAAGCGGCCAATCGCGTTAGGCAACGGTCCTTACGCTCCAACCGCCGCCGGGATTCCGATCCCGATTTCCGGCCACCGTAGGTGCGGGCTTGCGGACGGCGAGCAATGGGTAGCCCGCCGTCCGATCGTTCGGTAATCGTCCGGACCAAGCCCAAGTCGTCGACGGCGCGTATTGTTTTACGCGCGCCTCAGGGAGATGTCAGCAAATCGTAGGGGCCCAGCAGGGTCGAAGCTTACTGGGGCCATGGGTAGTGTGAAAATGAAAACCCAGGGCCCTGGGACGAAGGCAACGAAGGAACAGGAGTGGGTTTTTAGTCAGTAAAAATCTGACACTATCTCTCGTTCCGCCCCAGAGCGGAATTTGTCATAAGATGATATTCCCAACCAATAAAAAAAATAAAAATACCGTCACTAAAACTGAAACACAAAAACTGTTTTTAACGCCATCTGTTTTCTGAGCTTTAACTTTACAGATAACGTTAAAAACAGTTTTTTAAGAATTTCGTTTAGTGACGGTAATGGATTAAAGGTGCGATATGTATGTAGCGCGAAATAAATAGATCATAAAGATCATGTTGGAAGTATTTGAAAGTGAGCGCGAGAACGTATTGGGAATGAACACTTAGTAAATATTGTGCAAAGCTGATTCAGTTCGTGTTTCAGTTAAGTACGTAATTGAAGTTCCTAGACACGGAACAGCTAATTAATTTGAGTGGCTTAAGCTAATTGCCTGCCACGTAAACTAGGAATTTTCGAAGTAAAGGAACATTGAGAGGGCAACCTTGGATTAATCTGTAAATTTTGTCATTCAGTGTTTTGGATAGGGCGAGAATTTAAGGAACATTTTCACCATTTAGTAGACGAACTTTTGAAACATATATATTTTTTAAATGATATACTCTAGTACTTGACTGCGATCCCGTCAGATGGTAAGTAGTGATGCAATCGTTGATGGTGAAGTGTACTAATTTATTAAGAGCCTATTCACTGTAGCCTAGAAGACACCTAAATTATAATCGGACGAGAAGACCGCAGCAGGCAAATCGTTTCAGTCCTTCGATGTACGCGGTTCATAAACGACGAGACGAAACGCTTAGTCCAGAGCGTAGAGGTGTTAACAATGTAAGTGTCGCTTGCGGTACGTCAATTTATCTGATGGTAGAAGGCGATCGCGGAATCAATATACATATAATACTAATGAAGAATGTCAGAAATGAGGATATCCGCAGGAGAACCAAGGTTACGGACATAGCACGGCACATTGCTCGCAGAACAGATGGTCGATGGGGACGAAAGGTTCTGGAATGGCGACCGCGTACCGGAAGACGCAGCGTTGGAAGGCCTCCCACAAGGTGGACCGATGACCTGGTGAGGGTCGCGGGAATCCGATGGATGCGAGACGCACAGGACCGGTCATTGTGGCGGCATTTGGGGGAGGCCTATGTCCAACAGTGGACGTCTTTCGGCTGAAATGATGATGATGATGATAATACTAATTCTAACTAGACCTTGAGCAGTGGTGGCCGAGAGAGCAGTGGTGGCCGAGTGGTAACGGCCCCGACTTACGAGTTGTAGGTCGCGGGTTCGAACCCAGCCAGGCGCTTTACTTTGTGTAATTTATTTCATCACCACAGATCCTAGAACTCCTAGTACCAAAAATTCGAAGACATGTGGCATCCACCAACCCGCACTAGGCCCGCGTAGTGGATTGCGGCCCATTCCCTCTCCTAAAGAGGAGGCCTGAGTCCCAACAGTGGGAACATTATAAGGCCGACTATGCTATGCTAACTTGACCTTCGAAACTATTGAATTTCTAAAGAACATAGAAAAAGAAGACCCAAATGATAATGAAACACTGAACAAACCACAGGTGTAGGACACGTTAACATATATTTTCAAGTAGGACCCTTACAATATCATGTATAAACATGGTATTGTATCGGGGGAATAATAAAGTGGGATCGAATAAGGCGTCTCGAATAAATCAAGGGCCCCTTGCCGCGGTATCCTCTGTCCTCACGGTGTTAGATGGAGGTGTATATTAAGTTGCTGAGATTAAACTGTATAGAGGTTAGAATAATGTTTTAGTATAAAATCACTAATATTATGTAGATGTAATGTTTGTGAGTTTCATTGTAGAAGGTCAATCTCTCGTACTGCTAATGGTGTATTTCACTAGTAGAAAGCCACATTGTTGAGTGATCTGCATTTATTTAATTTTGATTAATATTTTTTATGCAAAATATTTTTGATGCCCAGCAAAGTGCACTGGCAGCTTGTTATTTAAGTATAACGGGATATTATTTTCAAACTAGAGTTTTATCCGTGGTTTCACTTCCGTGGCCAATACCGACATAACCGATTATTTTCAGTGATAAGAAGTTGCCTTAACACTCAGTGATGGCTTTTATATCAAAGATGAAAAAAAAAAATTACATTTTTTCATGTTGGTAAAACTAAAATCATTTTTTTATATAGACACAATTCTACTGGTCTATTGGTCTAGTGGCCAGTAACCCTGATTGCTATGCCGGAGGTCGTGTGTTTGATTCCCACCCAGGACAAAGTTTGTGTGTTGAGCACGATTCTGTGTCTGGGTGTAATTTATCTATTATATGTAGATATGCATTTAGAAATATATAAGTATGTATATCAGTTGTCTTGTGCTCATAACACAAGCTCTGCTTAGCTTGAAACTAGGCGGCGTTGTGTGACAGTTGTGAAAAAAAAAATTGTTTATTAATTTGGGGTCGTAAACTAGTTAAAAAATAGTTTATTAATTTGGGGTCGTAAACTAGTTAAAAAATAGTTTATTAATTTGGGGTAAAAATATATCTTACCAACTGGTCAACATTGCATGACCATAGCGCTGGATCGTTCTTTGCCCAAAAAATTCATTGGTATTCAACGTAGCACTGCTGCTGCTCTTCTAGGCACGTTTCAAGCGTGTCCAAATGATAGGGATGTGAAATAGTACTTCGACGCCTAAGACCGAATTGCACCAACTAACTTTAACGATAACATCAGCCGTCATCAGGCGTCTAATCTCTGGTTAAGGGAAAGACAAGTTGCACCAATTTAGCAACGGGTCTAATTCAGTTAGGTTAGATTAGTCAGTTATAGCACATGGCAAATAAATAGGATTTTTGACAAATCTTTAACGTTGCATATGAGAGCGCAACAGTAGATGGTAAAATTGATTGGTTATTGTTAATGTTACTGTTATAATTGCATTACATTGTTTTCTTTTGTGTTTCTTCCTACCAAACTTTGTTTAACTCAATTACTTATTTTTTTTACTGTAACTTTCAACAATACTCTCATATTATATGTAGAGGCTTGTAAATGACTCATCGTTATCTACTTTATCGTTATATATTTTGTATTGTTAGCTGTAAGCCACCCAAATAAAATAAAATAATTAACTTTGACAGAAACCGTACTGTATCCGTACGGTGTCCGTATATGCCGTGTACTGTATCTCTTAGTGCAACGGTAAAAGTAATTAGTTTATAAAAAGTCGTATTCGAATACTAAATATTTAAATAATTTTTTACACAAAAATTATTATTGCTAAAAATGTAATAATCTCAAGAAAATCGTTTAGATTAGTCATTAATTCAAATGGAATATATATATCTATGAGATGCAAATGAACTTGTATGCACTACATTGAAAAATTCTTAAGTAAAAATTTAAATCAAATAAGCTCAGATATTAACATGGTGATAATAAATGCAAACTTGCAGGAAGTACCAACATGTGCTGTGATTGACGTCGACGTTGAAACAAGCAAACGCATCTGGAAGACAGAGGTCATTTGTTCCGTGTTCAATGTAATTTGGAAGCATAAATGCATGAAAGTAGGTACTCAAATCACTGGTTTATATCGAAGAGTCGAAAACTGAGCAGATTTGCTACGACATATTCGAGATTCAATTGTTTTTATTAAGTGGCTAGTAAGAGAGTGTCGAATTTAGGTCAAAGGTATAACAAAATTGCCAATATCTTTCACGTTCCATTAGCCTCGTTCACGAGGATCGTGTTTTCATTGGCCACATTGTTGACTCTAACGCTTTCACAACATCCAGCCAACGCTTCCCAGGCCTCCCACGAACCCAAACTTCTAGTTATACATAACAAACCCAAATGACTCACCTAATAATTTATTAAATGGATTTCAAACTTTGTGGGACCTTGGATTTGTTGAAGTCGTAAAATTAACGCTGAAATACGAAATGTTTCTCTAATAACACTAAATATAAACACGTTGCCACAGTCGAGAAGAGGGATAAACCCACTCCCTTAATAGCAGACCCTTTAGGAACCACTAGGTGAGCCATTCGAACTAATAAAATACGCATTTCTTGGACACTCCTAATTCTAACACGGTAACATAGAAAAGAAATTTTATCGTACCGATTTAAAGTTCAAATTGGACTGCGTGCTGGGTGTTGGGTGCTTTGTATGGTCCAAGGGTAAGGGTCAATTTAATTAATTACAGAAACCACGACATGCGCCCTATTAAACCTTTGTTACGCGGTGCTATTATTTTACTTTCTACGATTGTTGTTGGTATTTAATGTTATTATTTTTTTGCTTTTGTAATTGAGGTTTGTTCGTCAAGTACAACAATTTTTGGAATTATATTATTACGGAGTACTTCATCTTGAAAACACTAAGGAACCTATTGATTAGTTTCCTTCAAGATAAGTTAAGCAGGTTTCTTTCCTGTGAAATATTTTGGGTGGTTTCCTAAATTAAGGTCCATAACTAATTAGATAAAATGTTCATCAAAAATTTTGAACTTGTTATTAAATGTGGATAATATTGGCTCAGAGTATAATTTACATTTTTGCCGGCCTTAATCTTAATTAATCCTTACCACTATTAAAAATACGAAAATGAGTTTGTTCATTCCACTTTCACGGGTCGCCTGTTAAAACGATCTCCATAAAGTTTTGCATAGATATAGCCTGCTAACATGTTGATGATGCAGTTAATCCTTACCTTGCCTTATTTTGGCGAATCTTTCCTTTTTTATGTATTATAACAACAGTGTCCTCTATTCTGCTAATTTTGATAAGTTGTAATTGAGATTCATTTTCTACTTCGTGGTCATCATCATCCACAGTTTGAATTCTTCCACTATTGGGCATAATCATATCTTTGTTTCATTATGTTTGATTTCTCGTATTATCAGGATTATTCGATCAGACATCAGTTCACCAGATTACAGTAAAACCACTATAATCTTTGGTTGTTTGGCATTCTTATTTGAAACTAGTCTAAAATTCTAACACTATTTAGCCTTTCCAAATGAAAATACCAGACAAACTTGGCGTCTCATTCATTTCAGCTGAATCATTTTGTCTGTCTAGCCTTTTTCTTTTGTCTATGTTATTGTCGGCTTTCGGTCCAACTGAATGCATGCACGTATTTTGGAGCAAACGATAGTTTGTTTGCCCTTCCCTACATTTCACAACAGCAAAAAATCCAATTACACTGGCGCAACACAACCACGGTCAAAAGTGGGTAGCCAAACATTTTTAAAATTAAAAACTTACATCAGCATCTACGCAGACTACTGGTAAACATTACATAATATTAACGTTATATTTAACCTTCGATTAACCAAATGCAAGATGAGTCAGAGGCTGGTCTATTCTAAGCCCAGTCTTTGTACTGACAGTGATCTATTTGCGTCAATAATGTCCTATGTATCGATTATTGATTGAAGGAGATCTAATTTCGAATGGGGTACATGTACTTTAAATCTGTAGACTAGTGTGTTTAGAACTAAATGGTTGATTGTAGAGCTTTTTTACATTGAAAGTTTTTTGATTGTTGAGTAAATTAATTGACGGACTAAAAAAGCAATGCACATGCGAAAACAATAATATGAGAGAAATTTTAAAGTTAATCAATTCTACGTGCTGTATTCTAAATATTACTTGTATAACTCGATAAAATTGTGAACCTCTACAGTTTTGTTTTCATTGCGTATAAAATTTTTATAATGTATTTATGTTAAGAAAAATATCGTTTAGTGGTGACAGGTTTCCACTGGACCGCTCCACTCCTACGTCAGCCGCAGTCCTGACGTCATATTGAACATTTTATTAACTGAAATACAAATATTGTTGGTACTACAAACATCAGATACAGATAATAAAGATCCTACAGTTGTTTCGTACACACTCAACAAAATCACTGAAACATTCACAAACAATTCAAAATGGAACACTTGGATAATCCTACTAAGGAAGGCCTTTCCCTAGAAGCACTTATCTTTGGTTTAAGTTAAATAAAATGGCATAGTCTCTTGGGAGACGATATTTTTGTACTTTTGGCATATTCTGGGCAGTTAGCTCTGCTAACTCATATTCTTTATTCACCTCTTGATAAGAAATGGTCACTAGTTAATTGCTAACTAATGTGCCTATTTTCAAATATGTTGGAGTCAGCATAAAGCTAACCGGATGCAGCTGGATGATCAGTATAGAACTTATATAGAAGTTGGTCAATTATACACAAAATGTAGATAGGACACATTTCTATGTTTCTTTTGAAAAATACTGCATAAAGCGAGAACTATATTAGATCGATGCATATGTGGCCCACGCCTGATTTATACTTAGCTGCATGTCGTGTGGCGTCGTGAGGCGTGGATCTAATGTAGCTCTACAAGTCTAGTTGCCATATAAAATGTATGGAGATCGATGCGCCCAGATCGGCGTAGGAAGCCCACGTGTGCTCAATGTTGTTCTTCATTCATTTGCTTCATAATCATCATCATCATCTCCTTAGCTTTTTCCCAACTAGCTTGGGGTTGGCTTCTAGCCTAACTGGATGCGGCTGAAAACCTGTATTTTACATGAAGCGACTGCCTATCAGACGCCACAACCGGGCAACACGATACTCCTTGAAAAGGCTGATGGTCAAACTTTCTGGTGTCTGACTACCTGTTACGACTGTCAAAGATCTACGGATGACAACTGGGACCAACGTCTTTACGTGCTTTGCGAGACACGGGATGTCAGTAATTGATCTAGATAGACTTAGAAAAGTTTATATGAATTTAAAAAATCATATTGATGTTTAACCGGTTTCGAAATCGCAAGCTCATGCATGAGAAGCGGATGCCTCAACCACTAAGCGATTACGACATTTTCTATTGAAAAATAAGGAAAGGATAGCCCCAGATCCTTTACGCAAAATTCCAAAGCCAACTGTATCAATATAGCTCCCATAATATCGGAAATGCTAGATGTATGATACTCGGGTTCTGACGTGTGGTTGGCAGGCTATTCAGGCGTCACTCACGTTTCCGACATATATTGAGCCTTGTTCTCGATATCTGTCCTCTGTTCCTTACGTAGTTATATCTATGTAGTGGAGATGTTTAGAGTAGTAATTATATAAGTAGTTTCCTGCATATTACAGCTTGTTTGTAGGTACGTACCTACGTAACCTAGGGGTCTTTAAGTCAAGGGTGAATAGGTTGCTTCTAGGCAAGCGTGCTCCATCGTCAGCCACATCAACGCTTTCCATCAAGTAAGATAGTGGTCAAAAGTGAGCCTACCCATTTTTTTTTTAATCATGTATAGGGATCATAATTAAAAAATAATCTTTATATACAAAATTCTTTTATACGTGTGTTTGTTAACTAATTTCTTCCTAACGGCTTGGCCGATTCGGTTGGGATTTTGTGTTTAAAAATACAATTGGACCCGGTAGGTGCAATCGGCTTCGCAATTTTTTTTTCTGCCGTTATGCCAGCTCTTGGGCAGGACAACGTCTGCCAGAATCTCTAGTCTAATATATTATAATAATCTCGAGACAAACTGTTTGTTATCGAACTCCTCCGAAAGTACTTGGTTTTTTTTGAAATTTTTTGTGAATATATTTTAGGTATGAGGTAATTTTTTACCCTCTTAGATTTTTTTCTTTGATATTTTATGTAGAAGAAAAACGTTGGACGAGTCAGCTTCTTGTATATTATCCTGATTCTATTTTGAAACATTATTATAAATAGTACATTTTGATACAATTGCAGAAATTTTGTCATTGCGATCGAGGCGGAATTCGCACGAGCCGTAGGCGAGTGTGTTATGGAGCCGAGGGCTGCAAGGGTTAACAGTTAATTGCATGCCTAAAAGCTGTGGAATAAGAACGAGTTTTCGAGTAAATGTATTGAAAATAAAATTGTTTTTTTTTTTTTAATATTTTTGAATGTTGGTGTTTTTTACTATTACTTATTCTGTACATACGTTCGTATGGACATACGTTAGCTATTGGCCAGGAATTAATACCAAGGTAAGATACTTGTTTATCCGAGTTTACGCAGAAATCTCTCTCGAATGCAAGTAAAACAGCGAGCTACTAAGTACGTAGGTCCTAGCAGTTATCTATATTACAAGTTCTCAGTACCATTTTAGTACAAAAGGTAGATTAGACTCAAAGTCGAGATCAACCTACTGTGACACGATTGCAGTTGGCAGTTCTATTTCCTTTCTTTAGTCACTTACAGCTCCAATATACATTGGAAAAGACCGACCAGCCAATCGGTATACCTAACATTAGTCAAAAGCGCAAACCTTACATTTTGAAACACTACAATTTTCTTTTCTTATCTCTGCACCGTTTTCTAGCTGGGTTTACCTATTTTTTCTATATCAATAAAAACTGAATGCACATTGATAAACACTAACAATTACTGGTCTCCCTCGAAAATTAATATAAATACCGTTTTGACGGTTTCAATGCTCTTGTATTTTTTATATTTTTTATTTGATATAAACTAGTGCTTGACTGCGATCCCACCTGATGGTAAGCAGTGATGTAATCGTTGATGGTGAGGCACACTAGTTTATTAAGAGCCTATTCACTCTAGCCTTGAAGACACTCAAATTATAATCGGACGGGAAGAGCGCAGCTGGCAAATTGTATTAAAAAAAAGCCTTGAGCACAGGTGATGGTTGCAAATGCTTTCGATATTTTTGGAGAGTGTGCACGGAATTGCATGACATTATATTTTTAACACCTCTACGGTCCGGACTAAGCGTTTCGCCTCGTCGTTTATATTATTTGCCTGCTGCAGTCTTCCCGTCCGATTATAACATAAGTGTCTTCAAAACTAGACAAAAAGACCGATCACGTTAGGCAACTGTCCTCACACCCCAACCGCCGCCAGGATTCCGGCCACCGTAGGCGCGGGCTTGCAGACGGCGAGCAATGGGTAGCCCGCCGTCCGACCGTCCGGTAACCGTCCGGGCCGAGCCCAAGTCGTCGCCGGCGCGTACTGTTCCACGCGCGCAGGGTCGGGGCCACGGGTAGTTTGAACGGGCCCTGGGACGAAGGCAATGAAGGAACCGGAGTGGGTTTCTAGTCAGTAAAAATCTGACACTATCTCCCACTCCGCCCAAGAGATTTGAAGATGAGTTTCCCAACTAAAAAAAATAAAATTAACATAAATTGAGTAATTTTCTACTAGAACGCAGGCGAAGCCACTAACAGCAATTAGTAGAAAATAAATTCATCATTTGTTACAAGAAGCCACTGTCGATCAGATTCAACGTAAACAAAACACTATCGTTCCTATTACATCCATTAAAACTTATCACAGTTACCGTGTCATTTATTATTGCACAGATGGACGCCCTTACCCATTGAATCGATAACCTTTACTAAACCCTTACGTCACCGACAGGAATGTAGATGATATCTGTACCAGTGTATCTACTTACGCAGGCAGGTCACTAACTATACCTCAAGTAAATCAATCAATGTACTCAAATTTCCCAAGTATGATTTTTTTGTTTAAGGTGAGAAAACATCAAATTTCTTCTCTCGATCTAGGGTGGAGTGAGAGGGTGTGTCAGACTTTTGCTGACAAAAACATGCACCTATGTTCTTTCAATTGCTGTTGTTGACGACTCGGGCTTGGTCTGGACAGTTACCGAACGGCCGGACGGCGAGCTACCCATTGATCGTCTCGCCTACAGTAGCTAGTAGTCGGAATCGGGGTATCGGCGGCTGGGGCGAGAGAATGTCCAGTCTCTTATGCGTGCGGCCGCTTCTTTTGTTAGCATTACTGCTTCGCAGAAGGAGGCGTCCATCCCCCATTCCCCTTTGCTCGGAACCATGGCTTAAACCAGGTCCCGGCGCGAGAGATCGTCGCCGCCGTTACCAACTATAATGGAGTTGGCTTCAGGTGCATGGAGCGACTGCCTGTCAGACCTCCATAACTGAGCAATACGATACCCCTTGCCAAGGCTGTGAGATTGTATAGCTCCTGGTTACCCATAACGAATTGTCACATGCCTACAAAAGACAGCCAAGACCTACAGATTATCGTGCTTTCTGAGATACGGAGAAGTTTCAATATATGACACACCCATCCACCTAGGGCCATGGCTCGACTTTAGGGCCATGGGTCGACTTCTGAAATGGGGACCCTTGGGTATGGGACGCAAACGGCAACTCCCGCTCCCTAGAGTGAGAGTCACTAGATGATTTCTCACCTAAAAAAACCCATTCACGGACTGACTCCGGAAAGCGTTGCTTAACCTTGAAGACCGTTCCAGACGGCTGTTATTATTTAGCAACAAGCTCGTCTTAATATGATCTAACGACGCCTCAGTAAATATGACCAATTTTATAGGTAGGTACCTTGTTGATAAGTTCTGAATATACGGTACTCCTACCAATTGAGCGATTAAAAAGTTGATTGGTTAATTCATATCAGGCAATAAATCTAAAGCGAAGAACACAAGTTACGAATTTGTGTTTTACTTCTTTTTGTCTGTTTGAACTTAAATTTGTTTTTTTTTTCGTATTAAGCTTTCTGGACGCGACCGCTTCGCTTCGCTGATCACCGCACCGCACCAACGGTTAATAGAGTCAAAGAAGTTATCATGATGATAATGACTTTTTCTTGTCTGTTTACAAAGATATATAGATCTAAGCTACAAATGAAAAAACTCTATGACCTGACCATAGGATTTTTATTAATTAGCAATCTTTCTGCATTTTGGTCAACCAATCACCACTGCTAATATGTTTAAAACCTGAATCATGCATAATCTAAAAAAAAGTTGGAGCACAGCTAAAGTAGCCAGCCTTTCGTTATTTCACAGGATGCATTTTGGAGAGTGTGCGCGGGAATTACATGACTTGATTCCACCATCACCTTTCTACCATCAGAAAATCTGACGTACTGTGAGTGTCCGCCATTACGTTGTTGACACCTCTACGGTCTACACTAAACGTTTCAGCTCGTCGCATGCACATCGAAGGACTGGAACGATTTGCCTGCTGTGGTATTCCCGTCTGATTATAATTTTGGTGTCTTTAAGGTAGAGTGAATAGGCTCTTTAGACTAGTGCGCTTCACCATCAATGATTGCATCAGTGCTTACCATGAGGTGGGATCGCAGTAAAGAACTAGTTTAAATCACAAAAAAAAAATTAACGCAGTATTTGACGTGGGCGAGTCAACACGATTGCGGTTACGAAGTGATCCAATGCGGTTTATGCGAATTACACGCGACGCGGTGGCTCTAGCCTAGTGCGCGCAAAGTTATCGCAAGAATTCACGCTTATTTCCTATCAAACTAACTTGTCGCGACCGCTTTGCTTCGCTCTTCGTCGCTCCGCACCAACGTGCGTAGGCTACCGCAACAGTGTCAACTGTTTGTTCCCTTCGCGCTGAATTGCATAGTGTTCTCCGTCGCGTTGTAGCTTTGGAGGCATTGAACTGAAGATAAAATGAACTGCTCACTCCACTAACTTTTCCACACTGAAAAAGCTTCGCAGCAAACAATGACTTAAATTGATTGTGTAAGTTCGACTCTTTAATATGTTTGGGCTTATCATCCACGACGGACCGAATAGTGGTACAAGGAAAATTAGAGGGCCAACGTTCTCGCGGTTGACCACCCACCAGATGGACAGACCTTATTAAATCGTCTACGAAGGAACTGCTCGGGATATCACGAATAGAGAGAGATGGAGAACTTTCGCAAAAGCTGCAATCAACCTATCAGATGATCCATGACTACCACTTCGCCAGGAGTGCGCGACTAAGAAGAAGAATATGTTCGTCCACTACTTAAAGAAAACCCATGACAGCTACTACAAGAGTCGTATACTGTTCTTCAAGATACTGAATTGTTTCCTAACTTGAAGGAGAGAGATCTTATTTATGTGAAACAGCCACTCTCATTTTTGGTGTTTCATCATTAATTTTACTGATGCTATTGCGCAGAAATGATTATTAGCCGATATAATCATTTCTGCGCAATAAATGATTCCTTACTTACTTACTGAAAAGGCTCACGACCTCCTTCTATCAATGAATGGAAGATTAAAACCACCCATGGCCGTTTTATAATTGGACAACAAAACCAGCAATAAACCACGACAGCTCACAAGTATCAATCACAGTTTAATCCCGAAGAGTAGAACCACCGTAACCAGCATTGTGTCACATAACATGTTCCATGTTTACGCATTTGTCAAACGGTTCGCTGTCGCAGGACAGACAGACGAACAGACCGCAACGTTTCAGTTAGATCCCGCTGGTAACAGTGCGGTCACAGTCATATGTGCGGTTATATGCGTTAGTGTTTGGTTTGCTGTGGGAATTTCAGCTGTGAAGTTTATTGATAATTTATTTGTTATTTAAAATATTAATTGATATTACTCCTGAATGTTAGCTAACTTTAGTGTATAAGGCTGTGTAGCTCTTCAAAATTATCCCTGTGTGCGTTACCAATTTTTTTTCCTATTTTGTTTTTTGTTAGTGATAGGCTCGTGTTTGACCAGTATATCAATCTGTGGTCGACGATGGAGCTCGCTTGCCTAGAAGCAACCTATTCACTCTTGGGAGGGAATTCTGCTCATAAGATGTAAAACACAATGAATGTGTACCCAAAACGTTTTGTGTGTATGGATGAGATATCCATCATATACCAGTGGTGTATCACCATACGCCTGGTGACCCGATGATGGAATGGGCTTGGCGGATTTAAGTTATGCAATTCCGACGCACACTCCCCGAAATGCAACCGGTAGAAAATCGACATTGCAACTCGGCGCCGATATTCAAATCTTCTATGACATCGAGCGTTCATAACATACGCGTGTAGAAAAAAGTGTATGTGAACCTACACAATCATCCAAAACTAACTGGCCTTCGTAAGATAGGACAACTGTACTTTACCTTCACGTATGTTTATCTGTCCTTCCCTAAATCAGGGGTGCACTTTGTATAAACGAGGGCAAGATTAGGTTCCCCTTTATGTCCAAAATCTCTGAAGTATATGCACACAAAAGCACAGAGGCGAATTTAATTATACTTTATTTTATTATCTGATAGTATATAAATAATTTCAATTTAATTAAATTCACTTATTTGCATTAATTTTATACAATATGATTTAGCATAATTGGTTTTAATTTTACAAACTGTGATTTTAATTGTGACTGTTTTGATTATTATTATTTAATATTTGTTTATGAGTCAATGTTACTTGCAATAAATAAATAATTATTATTATTTAATGCCTTAGGCATTTTTTACCGGTCAACCTTTTGTGACGCAGAAAGAATTAGTGATAGGTGCAATAAAAGTGAAAAAAGATTATACAAATAAATCTTAGATACATTTCTATACACACTTAAATGAATAAACTAAATACACGAACATACTCATACAAATGGTTCATATAGCCTAAGCAATTGTGAAAATTAACGCTGTGATGATACTACTGCCAACTTCTTACAAATATACTCGTGAACTTTAATTTTGAATGTTAATTGATTTGTTAATTGTAAGTTGTGTGTAAGGGCAATGGAAAGGGCTATGCTCGGAGTTTCCTTGCGTGATCGCATAAAGAATGAAGATATCCGCAGGAGAACCAAAGTCGCCGACATAGCCCGAAGAAACGCCAAACTAAAGTGGAAATGGGCAGGGCACATTGCTCGTAGAACGGATGGTCGATGGAGCCGAAAGGTTCTAAAGTGGCGACCGCGCACCGGAAAACGCAGCGTTGGAAGGCCTCCCACAAGGTGGACCGACGACCTGGTGAGAGTTGCGGGTGTGTGGTGGATGCGAGACGCACAGGATCGGTCATTGTGGCGTCGCTTGGGGGAGGCCTATGTCCAACAGTGGACGTCTTTCGGATGAAATGATGATGATCATGATGAAGTAACTGTAGTTACCTGATACAAATGGATCTCTTTAAAAAAATATACACCGCATAGAAACCTATTATTGCCGTTACGGCAAATCAAACTAAAAATTCCATCTGCTACCACCCATCTTCCCAGAAAAATCCAACTACTTTCCCCTTTATATCAAATTTAATATCACGAGACGTCATTTTTGCCATCAGTAGACCAGTAACCAGTTATTACACAATTTGTTAAGAGTAAATTGAAAAATGATTCATATAGCACACACATCCGACCTTCATACTCCATGGAGTGCATCATGGTCTGAAAATAATTCAGCTGTTACACACTGACCTCGCTTTAAATAAAATTATACATTTCGTTTACGACACTGCTCTTTACCTAGTTACGCTTTAATGCTGTACTAAGAATGTTACATCTAGTATTTGGTTACTATTATGGTTCAGAAGTTTGATGATTTCAAAAAGTCACTGCTTCTCTTTTTTTTTAGTTGGGAAAATCATCTTATGACCAATCTCGCACTTGGGCGGAGCGCGAGAAAGTGTAAGACTTTTACTGACTAAAAACCCACTCCTGTTCCTTCTTTGCCTTCGTCCCAGGGCCCCGGGTTTCACTTGCACACTACCCGTGGCCCCAGTAGGCTTCGACCCTGCTGGGCCTCTACGATTTGCTGACATCTCCCTGAGGCGCGCGTGGAACAGTACGCGCCGTCGACGACTTGTGCTCGGTTCGGACGGTTACCGGACGGTCGGACGGCGAGCCACCCATTGCGTTCTGTCCGCAAGCCCGCGCCTACGGTGAAATGTCACTGTAAAATTTTCTCAAAAAATTTAAATAAAACATTTTTTTTTTTAAATAGTTATGCAAAGAAAATGCGAATATTCCTCTCTGTATATATACTAAACATTAGAATTAAATCAAAATAAGCGAACTTAACCATAGTTATTAGGTATTAAGATTATTTTATCTAATACTGGGTTCGATAAGTTTATGTTGTGCGTACCATTTAGTGTCGTGAGTTGATTGATTCCAGACACAACTCATTAAAATATGTGTCCTTGTCTTTGTTACGTATACTGCAAACAGTTGATGTTAATTTTTTCATCATAAAACTGCATCCAAATGTTTTTCTTTCAAATAGATATACATGGCCTCTTATAAAACGTCAGAAGCAAGCGTCGTTTCCTATGGAGAAGTACTGGCAAAAAACTCCACGGTTACTTTAAAAAATAAAAATGATGAATTGTACAATATTTCTACATGCGATCTCTAAATATATTTTATAAGAACTCACGTCAATAGCGACGAGTCTACCTAAGGGTTTATGTGTATAACTAACTGCTTTTTAAAATATATTTTGCCTACCTCTATTTAGAAAAGAACATTAATCATCAACAGATTTTACATTATTCAAATCAAATGTTGTGATCCACAAAAACATTAATTAATTATTATGACGGCTTCACCAAAATATAGGAAATCGAATGTTTCATTAAATTGATTTAATTAAACCGATAATTCTACTCGACACTACAAAGCAGCCATCGCTAAATAGGTTAATCGATTTTCGTTCAAAACGAGGTCCGTTTAACAGCATCTGTCGACTAAGTATAGATTATTTTATGAACTTCTTTATGGGGTATTTAAAAGATCCCGAAGACTCTTCATAAAACTAAATTTATACCAACCAACTTGTTAGAAGTGATTAAGTAACCGTTCGATAGATGTATCTTGTTCCCCTTTTCCAATATGGGAAGCCCGCAACTGCGGCAGTCGAACCAAACAACGTAATTACTCACTTTCAAACTACTACACTGCTTCCAATAATTAGTCATGTCAGTCAACATGTACTACAGTGTTATAAAGTCAAGCCGTGTCACATAATCTTGTTACTCATTTAATATTATTTGTTGCAGGCTCAAATCCCACCGCTCAAGCTTCCAACGCAAAATTGACTGAATATAATGAAATTGTGATATAAAAATGACTACGGGCTTCCACTTTACGCTTTAATATTTTGTACGATATGAAGAGAAGTTGCCAATCCATTGACAGTTAAGTTCGAAGTGAAGTTGTGTATTGTGTATTTGTGAGGCAATGGAGTGAAAAGCAGGCGATGACTGCGAGAGAGGTGGAGCTGACAGGCGGCGCGCCGTGGGGCTTCCGCATGCACGGCGGCACCGATCAGAACCAACCACTCAGGATCTCAAGGGTACGTTCAAAATGCTTTCTACTTTATACCGAACATATTTTAACGCGAACGAGCGCGACGCTACAATCTGTACTCGCGAAATATTAAACGGTGCTGTGGCTTCCACTTTAACACATACGGCTCCAGTTTCATAAATTGTTTCTATATTCAGTGCTGACTGTTCCATATACTTTTTACAACATCCGTTGAACCCTTTTCCTATAAGTCGGATTACATCACCGCCAGCTAAACGAAATCAATTGGTGCGAAACTAGTCTTCAATAATAAAGCAGATTGCAATAGGAGCCGAGTTGGTAATAAGAGGAACGAGTATTTCTTCAAACTCCTCACTGGATCAGATTACGCAATTAAAGTTCGTTGTAAATGGTGAAACAGCTCGGTCTCGTCGAGAGCACTTTGTTTGTGGGAACCCGGTACAATTTATCAAGAGAATTGTACCGCTGAAAGGGAACTACTTGTTATATTACTCGGTTTACCCGGAGTACCAGCTCTATCTGGCTATTTAGTTCTTTCCTTTGAGAAAATAATAATTTGTTATAACTGATTTAATGTTCGGAAGTTTATCCACCTGTTGAGTTGTTGTTTCGTAACTATAAAAGTTTTTCTTTTGTGGAAATGTGAATATGTGTGAAATATCGTAATGGATTACACTTCTTTGTTATTTCTTGATAATTTCTTTTAAGAAACCTTAGTTCTTTTAATAATCGGACCGAGCCCAAGTCGCGCCTCAGGGAGATGTCAGCAAATCGTAGGGGCCCAGCAGGGTCGAAGCCTACTGGGGCCATGGGTAGTGTGAAAACGAAACCCGGGGCCCTGGGACGAAGGCAACGAAGGAACACGAGTGAGTTTTTAGTCAGTAAAAGTCTGACACTATCTCTCGCTCCACCCAAGAGCGGGATTTGTCATAAGATGATTTTCCCACCAAATAAAAAATAAAATTAAAAAAAAGTTCTTTTAATAATAACAAGCTTAGTAAATACAGATTTACCTGGATATAAAAATTATAATAATCTAATTTAAGAAATCAAACACCTAGTAATTTCTATTGATAGTTAATTTTGCTTCTTCGAAAATACCCTAATAGAAAACTGATATTTTCAGTCGACAATAGATATCTAATTAATTTTGTGGCTTAAGTTTACATATTTTATTCTAATCTTATATTACCAGTTTCTTTAGTTTTATTTTTATTTTGGGGTAGGAAATCATCAAATAAGTTCTCCCACACTGATTGGAATACAGAATTTACAGAATACAGTTTTTTACAATTAACAAATTTATAGAATAAAAGCCACCGGTGTTTTTTCAGTGACCTTTTGCGTTAATAGGGTCACGGTGACTCTTTCGAAAAATCTTGCAGCCCTTCTATAGTTCTATCATATCGTATCAGAAAATACTAAATAAATCATAATTACAACCATAAAATATAGAGCCACCGAATCTATGAACATACATATAATTGTATCAATAAACTAACTGTACCCCGCGGTTTCAATCGCGTGCTTGGTTACTACTCCGCTCCCGTAGATCGTAGCGTGATGTATCCTCTGGCCTTCTTCAACAAATAAGCTATCGAACACTTAAGAAATTTTTCAATTTGAATCATAGTGCCTAAAATTAGCGCGTTCAAATAAATAAACAGACCTTAGTTGTAAAAATAACTCTTCAATTGTCTTAACAGCTGAAAAGATTTTTATCATTTTTAGTGTAGATAGGAGAAGGATATGGAATATTCTTCTCACGTTCTCGGGTGAAGCCTTTTGCAGAAGCTAGTATATCACACTTATGAACTTCTTTTTCTTCTTATTTCTTATTCTTTTGTTATTTTTCCAGCGATACAGCGATACTCTCGAACGCTGCCTTCACGTAAGTAAGATTGTGCCAAATCGTTTGTTCACCAAACAATAATCAATCATTTGCGGTAACGAGAGCGATATCTTCTTTAATAAAATTTGTTTTTGTTTCCTAACCAACGATAACGGAATCTGTGACATTTTCCTCATTTGTCTTGCTTTTTAATAACTTAGATATCTAACCACGTAATTGATGGAGTTTGAATGATATTGTCAATTGACTAATGAGTTTGGTTTTTGTGCATTTTTTAATTTTCAATATTTTTTTTTTCATCTCAAGGTAAAATATGTCAGACTGAAGTGGAAAAGATTTTTAAATTTTACCGTCCTGATTAGTGGCTCTAACTGCTATGCGGTCATGGGTTTTTTTTTTTTTATTGGGTGGGAAAATCATCCTTATGACATCCCCGCTCTTGGGCGGAACGGGAGATAGTGTCAGACTCTTACTGACTAAAAACCCACTCCTGTTCCTTCGTTGCCTTCATCTCAGGGCCCCGGGTTCCGCTTTCACACTACCCGTGGCCCCAGTAGGCTTCGACCCTGCTGGGCCCCTACGATTTGCTGACATCTCCTTGAGGCGCGCGTGGAACAGTACGCGCCGTCGATGACTTGGGCTTGGTCCGGACGGTTACCGGACGGTCGAACGGCGAGCCACCCATTGCTCGCCGTCTGCAAGCCCGTGCCTACGGTGGCCGGAAATCGGGATCGGAATCCCGGCGGCGGTTGGAGCGTAAGGACCGTTGCCTCACGCGATCGGCCGCCTCCTTTGCTAGCATTACTGCTTCGCAGAAGGAGGCGACCGCCTGCCACTCCTCCTCGCTCCGGACCATGGCCTGAACCAAGGCCCGGCGCGAGAGATCGCCGCCGCCGATTGCCCCCACGAGAACACGGCGTTGCTCTGCCCAAGCGGGGCACACCTCCACCGTGTGCTCTACCGTGTCCTCCGGGTGGGCCGCACAGTGGCGACACCCGGGCGTCGTTTTCGCACGAATCCGGTGCAGGAACCTCCCGAACTTATCGTGTCCGGTGAGAACCTGCGTCATGCGGAATGTGAGGACGCCGTGAGGTCTTTCCAACCACGCCTCAAAGAGGGGACTTACCGCCATAATTGTGGCGTACCCAATGCTGTCATGGGTTCGATTTCCATCATTTGTTCTGTGTCTGGGTGCTTAATTGCAATCTATAATATGTATTTAGAATATAAGTATGTTTATTATTATTATTATTGATCTAGTACCTACTCATAGCACAAGCTCTGCTTAATTTGGGACTAGATAGCGTTGTGTGAAAGTATAATATTATTAATAATAACTTGTGATACATGAATGAAAAGTGATCACTATCATTAAATGTCTAACACTCCCTCTCACTCCCCGCAGAGTCAGAGAAGTTATAGTATAATATGATAATTTCCCACCTCAAAAAAATTACTCTGTGTAAGACTTCTTTTTAGTGACATTCCATTAAAAGGTTGCAAAAAATTACCTTAGGTTGAACCTCTTTTGAATTTTCGGCAATCTCCTTGAATTAATTTAAATTATGATCAAAGATCAAGTAGGTATGATAGTCCTTAATCAGTAATTCAAGGACTCAATACTGAACCTCCAAATTTCTAAAAAGTGAATTTTTTTCCTCGATGAGCAGCCTAAAGGATATATATAAGCATTTAAATAAAACATACAAATATGTCACATTTTTATCTAGTCTATTAACAAGTACCGACTAAAACCAATAATCGTTTTTCGCACAGATATTATAAAAGCGAAGGTTTGAATATTTTTGATTGTATATCTATATTTGTTATTATTTTATGCCCAAACGGCTAAACGGATTATTGATGAAATTTTATTGTAAAATCTCAATAATATTATTGGGAATTGCATAACCTAATTCCACTGAGCCCGTTCCATCATCGGACCACCAGGCGTACGGCAATGCGCCATCGGCACATGGTGGACATCCCACCTATTCGCACAAAACGTTTTGGGAACACATTCATTGTGCGTACAGCTAAGGAGTGGAATGCCTTGCCGGAATCTGTGTTTCCTTATGGTTACAGCCCGGGAATCTTTAAGTCATGATTGAATAGGTTACTTCTAGGTAAGCGCTCCATCTTCGACCGCATCGTCGCTTTCCATCAGGTGAGATGGCGGGCAAGCGCGAACCTATCAAGAATAAAAAAAAAATAAAGGCGAAAGTTTGTGAGCGTGTATGTGTAGATACCAGGCTAGCATAACAGATGCATAGATGCTATGTATACAGCCTGTTTTGAGGGTCCCGTACCTCAAAAGAAAAAACGGAACCTATCATAATTTATTATAGGGTCATTTTGTTGTCCGTTTATCTATCAGTCTGTCAAGACCTTTTATCTCGGGAACGCGTGGAGATATCGAGTTGAAGTTTAAACCTTATGCTCAGGTCTGCGGTCTCTTGAAGTTGTGAAATAATAAAACTTTTGAGTTATCGAAAAACAAAAGATACAGCCGTTTATGTTGCAAAAAACGTATATTTCGACACTCTCAAGAGAATCAAAATTCATGGTATAATTTTCATTGACCTAGAATCCTGAAATTTGGTATTAAGCAAGGTCTGCACAAGTATAGGAAAAAATCTGAAAACTGTAAATATGAAGCAAAAAAAGAAATTTTTGCGATTCGGAAAAACCTTTGTAACTCAATTCGGGAATTGAACTGTTATCATAGGTGAGTTTGTACGGAACCCGGCTGAATGATTTCGATGAAACTTTTTACACGGATACACCATGTCCTAAAATGGCACTATGGTTACTTTTTATCCCGGGAGTATGTTTCCTCGCTCCTGCCAAAGCAGAGAAAGTCAATTGATGATTTACTACCTGAAAAAGGTTTTATCCTTATTATATTTTAAGACATTCAATAAATTAGTTACCCAGAATGAAGTTAGATTATGCAAATAATTTGAATACAGCGAAGTACTAAAATAAAACTACAATTTCATTTATAAATACCAGTTATTTAGTACATAATAGTGCGTTTTGATCAATACATTATAATTATTAGACTTCTGAGGCAAATAATTTCAATATACAATTATATGTTAGGTAAAACAAGAAGGGAGTTGATGAAGATGGAACCCTTTTTGAAGTTGGTGATTTATTAATATCTTTCCCTTCTCAGAGAGAGGAGGCCTATCCTCCTCTCTGAAAAATTTAAAGCTACCTATATCAGCAACTATTTATCTTTGCCTTATATTTTTTTAGAGCTTCCAGGTCTGCTTTCGTTGGGTTAGGATTTTTCAGAATTCTGTTTATTTGAATGTAGAAGTTATTGAGAATTGAACTGCATGATTTTGATGGTCCACTATTGTTCGGATCACGCCCTGCAACAACGACTGAAAAGAAAAAGTAGATTTATTTATTATTTAACATGGATTTATTTATTTCAGAACCCTGGGGTCTTGGACCTTTGGAAGACATAAGAGGGTCGCAGAGGCATCTTGATAAATTTTCTTATTATTATTATTAAAAACATATTATAGTATTATATCATAATATGATTTTGTGTTGACGTGAAAAGTAGGATGGAATTTGATGTTGGCACTGCTTGTGTGGATATTGGTAATTTACAAGCGTCTTACGGACACATAGAAGAAGTCTTAGACAGTAAAAGTCATCATGTTGTTAGTTTAATAAGAATATTATGATCCTTCAACGAATAGGCCAAAACGAAATTCACAGCAAAGTAATCATATTAAAACCAGGGACCGTACAACCCCGAATATAAGTTAATTCTTTCAAAAGGGTTACAGATTGTATGCCTACAGTAATGGAAAATGTTACCTCTTCGTAGTGTTAGCCCTTTCATAACACTAACGTTAGGATAACCCTATCAATAAGTTAACTAGTTCAAGATGTTACCGGTTCCAATTGAAGCAAATAACCCTTTGAAAGGGTTTGTCGGGGTAATCAAAGGGTTTTAAATTACGTTGGAGTGGAAGAATAGATTTTGATCTTCCCTTCGGGCACTAAATGATGAGTGAGACGATCGAATGACATTTATGATTCCGTAAAAAAGACAAGATTATACATGAAACAATCCCGACTATTCCAGAAAAAAAAACATTTAACTTTAAAATCACTGCAATAATAATCATAAAATAATCGAATATGTGAACTGTGGAGTCGCTAGGTCCTAGATTGCGTGTTGCAACTTGACGCGTACCTGCCGAATGCATGCAGTTTAGTACTTTAAAGTAAGGCACGAGAGATAAAATTACAATATTTGTAGTCCGAATGGGTAACTCTGTTACAGTCGTTGAAGGGGTAACCCGTTCAAAACGTGTTACCGTTAAAAAGTATAAACCACCAAGAATGGGTTTTTGAATATACAGGTAAACAAATCGAAAGGGTTTGGAAGCGGTTATCCGTTGATGAGGGTTTTCGTAAATAAGTGTAACCAATATGAAATGGGTTTTAAAACAACACTTTGTCAAAACCCTATCAAAAACCCTTTCAATAGGTAACCAAAATGGTCCCTGATTAAAACAACTAAAGCAAACATTCACACTTATAGACGTGCACATCTATATAATTATACATATAAAAGGCGAAACTGATCAACGTACTGCCGAAACTACTGGGATTAGAAGCGTGAAATTGTTGCACAAGGTTTCCTTTTATGATGTAGACGTAGAGAGGATTTTCCTAAATTCACCTCCAAAAGGGATAAAACGGAGGTCCAAAGTTTGTATGGAAAATCTACTTTCACGTGGGCGAAGCCGCTGACAGAAGCTAGTCACTTATATTATTTAACTATAAGACGTTATGAAATGATTAAAAAAAATCGGGCAAATGCGAGTCGGACTCGCGCACTGAGGGTTCCGTACCTATGAAAACAGTTCAATTCCCGAATTGAGTTATTAGGGCCTGCGCACACTTGAAACAAGACTTTTTTGTCAACGACACGGCGCACACCATCAAGACAAAACAGTCTAGCGGCGTACGGCCGGTCTTGCCAACTTAGTGGATTTTCCAATAAAACTGGTGGTTTTAACCCCCATTTAGTTGCGAAATATTGGTTTTAGTAGCTAGTGGATTTTTCTTGTGCTTTAGTAATTCAATTTCTTACTAAGAATGCAATCACTCGGGTGTAAATCAGCACCATAGAATCCATAATTATCAATCTAATACCGACGATTATGGTGCAAACAAAAATGATTCGTCTGAAGACGAATTAATACATAGCTGTTATTGAATAATTTGTATGTTGATTTACCCACAAATGGTACGGTAGGAGGAGTTCACATCGGCGTCGGGTCGACTCGTCCTCGACAGCCGATGGAATTTCGAGGAGCACTTCCCACGTCTGACTCGCAAACTGGATCGGATTGGGGCAGTCCTCAATAGGCTTCTACCCTACCTAGGGGGTCCAGACGCTTTCTGCCGGAGGCTTTACGCAGAAATCGTTAGGTTCATGGCCCTTTATGAGGCGCCGGTGTGGGCGCCGTCGCTCCGAAAGCGACCGGCGGCAAAGCTGAACGCATGCCAGAGGGTCATGGCCTTCCGGATGGTGCGGGGATACGCACGGTATTCCGTGAAGTGAGGAGCCTCCTTGCTGGCCTGCCACCGTGGGATTTGCTGGCAACAGTCCTTTCACGCATGCACGATCTGCGCGTGGAGATGCAACGCCGGGACTAAACTCCGCTGCCGCGCCAAGTCGCGACATGGCGGACAGAATTCCGGCGGGATCTTATGGTGGAATGGCGACAGCGACTGTCGCAACCCAGTGCTGGGCCACAATTATGGCGGTAAGTCCCCTCTTTGAGGAGTGGCTGGAAAGACAGCATGACCTCCTTACCTTCCGCATGACGCAGGTCCTCACTGGACATGGTAAGTTCGGGAGGTTCCTGCACCGGATTCGTGCGGAAGAAATGCCTGGGTGCATTGTGTGGACCGCCCGGAGAACACGGTGGAGCATACGGTACAGGTGTTCCCCGCCTGGGCAGAGCACCATCGTGTCCTCGTGGGGGCGATCCGCGGCAGTGATCTCTCGCGCCGGGCCCTTCGCTGTAGAAACTGGTCGAATACGAAAGTTTTTGAAATAGGATTTTGAAGTTTACCTTGTCGAAGGTGTTGCAAAAATCCATAATTGATGTCAACTTGTGTACTTGAGGCAATAAATTTGGTTTCATAGTCGGCATCTGTTGATTTTTTCTTTGTAGCTATTTAGTTTTTCTTGTGCGTCTTTATTTGGGTTTTCAATTTTCAGTATTTTCTTGATTTCCAAAATTAAGTATTGTTGTTGTATACGGCTGCAAGTAACACCCACTATAGACTGACCAGCAACTGAAAAGTGAAGTATTTGGTTGGTACTGGCAATGAATGAAACTCATCATACGTATTTGTGTAATCAGCACATAAACATATAATAGTGAGTAAATCGGATTGAAAAAAAGCTCCATGTAATGGTCTATCCCCACACATCAGTGCCATGTCTGGGACGGGGCAGGAACGTGTCCATGGGGAGACCGGGCATCCGTGTCCCGTCAGAGGTTGTCTCATATACGTCAGTGACGTGACAGTGCCGTGGATAGGCCGACGCCTTCCCTTACATCATTCTGTTTCCTTGTCCGTGCACACATCCGCAATTCATAAATCAAACCATACTACACACTTACACAGTTAATCATAAAGATTGTTACCCTAAACACAGCGTGTATTTTATATTTATATGCCTCTAACCTTAAGAATCGAAGATCTACAGAAGAGTTAAAATGTATTTAAAACTTACCAGTATAAATGAAAGAACAAAATACGAATAAAATCAAAGTTAACTTTAACACCTTCATTTTATGAAAATACCGAATTATACGTTCGCACTGAATTGAAGACTGAAGTAATTTGATAAATAATAGGAAAAAACTGTTTACTGGTATATATTTTATAGTAATTATATTACTCATATTAGTTAGTTACTCATACTTACTATAGACAACAACTTTTTAACCACAATATTTTAGGTGTTTTGCAATTTCGTTACTTGATTGAACCTACGTAATAACAAGGAAAAAGTATTATATTAATTGTGATTATACAATTGATAGCCGGCATGGTTGGTGCAGAGCAGGGGTGGCCAAGTGGTAACGACAACCCGACTTACGAGTTGTTGTAGGTCGCGGTTTCAAACCCAGCCATTGTGCATTGTGTAATTTATTTCATCACCATCGCTTTCAAAACGGTGAAGGAAAACATCGTGAGGAAACCGGTATGTCCTAGAACCAAAAATTCGAAGACATGTGACATCCACCAATCTGCATTGAGCCCGCGTGGTGGATTACGGCCCATTCCCTCTTCTAGAGAGAGGAGGCCTGAGTCCTAGCAGTGGGAACATTATAAGGCTGATTATGCTTTATGCTTATACGGTTGGCGCAGTAGTTCAGCGTTCCACTGCTGCGCTACGCGTTGCGGATTCGATTCTCAGATAACAGTTAAGCGCTCCGGGTCTAGGTGTTTTGTGTACGTGAGTTTACATGTTTGTGAACACACCCACGATACAGGAGTTATTCATTATAGGGCAATGTATTTTTTAGGGTTCTGCACATAAGCCGGCGGTTCCTGTACCGGATTCGTGCGGAAGAAACGCCCGAGTGTCACCACTATGTGGACCACCCGGAGGACACGGTGGAGCTTACAGTGGAGGTGTGTCCCGCTTGGGCAGAGCACCACCGTGTCCTCGTGGGGGCGATCAGAGGCCGGCCTTGTTACAAGCCTTCCTTTGTTCTGACGTCATCTCAACGCTCAGTCACGTGGTCAGAACAAAGGAATCGGAGGCGTGGCCTACTTGAGGCGTTCGACGCAAACGAAACGATCGTAACTTGGCTAGGGGGGCTGGTTCGATTGCTATTTTTTTTTTTCACCGATAAAAAGCTGCTTTATTCATAAGTGACATAAGGTATATTTTATGTACGCAGGCGAAGCCGCGGGTAAAAGCTAGTAGTAGATAAATGAATGACCGCGTTTGCCATTGTAAGGAAACAAGTACATATTTTATTTAGGGCCTGCGCATACTTGAGGAAAAAAACAGTCTAGCGGCGTACGGTCAGTGTTGCCAACTTAGTGGGTTTTTCACTGAAACTGGTAGTTTTAACCCTCCATTTAATTGCGAAATATTGGTTTTAGTGGCTAGTGGATTTTTCTAGTGCTTTAGTGAAATTCAATTTCTTACTAAAAATGCGATCTCTTGGTTGTAAATTAGCACCTTAGAATCCATAATTATCAATCTGATAACAACGATGATGGTGCAAATAAAAATGGTTCGTCTGAAGACAAATTTATACATCGCTCTTATTGAATAATTGTATGTTGATTTACCTACTAATGTTAATTTATCAAATAAACAAATGGTGTTTTGATCAACTGATTGTTAATTTTTATCACTTTTTATTAAAGGAAACTTAACCTTGGACCTTTATGCCAATTTATTTTATTTCGTACCACTCACATTTTTAAAAGTTGACTCTATTGGTAAGTTAGTATAACGGTTGGCAACACTGGACGTCTAAAAACAGTCTTGTCACAGAGAAGTCTGCGGTGTCGAAGACAAGTCTGCGACGTCGTAGCTAATTCTATCTAAGACAGTCTTGTCTCAAGTGTGCGCAGGCCCTTAGACACACATAGCGACATAACAAGCTGTACATGCTGATCTCTCGTTGTATAAGTTTCCCGTTCAACGAGAGCTCAACACATACTGGAAATCAAGGTGTAGCTTGGTGGGTATTTCTATTGTTATGAGTTTATAGAATAATTGAACGTTTAGGTAATGTCCCGTGAAGTGTGTGGTTTTTTTTTGAGGTCCCCGGAATCATCCAATCAAAAGGCTTAGTCATGAAAATTCACTAAAGAAAAATCATAAGGCTTAAAGTCACCCAAAAGGGCAGTGGAAAGGGTTTCTTTGCGTGACTACTTCATGAATCCGCAGGAGAACCAAGGTTGCCGACATAGCCCGAAGAATCGCCAAACTTAAGTGGCAGTGGGCAGGGCACATTGCTCGCAGAATAGATGGTCGATGGGGACGAAAGGTTTTAGAGTGACGAGTACGTACCGGAAGACGCAGCGTTGGAAGGCTTCCCACAAGGCGGACCAAAGACATGGTTGCGGGAATCCGATGGATGTGAGATGCACAGGACCGGTCACTATGGCAGCACTTATGGGAGGCCTATGTAATTCCCCGTAGTCCAAGAGGGTGAAGTTTGTGGTGTAGTGATTCATTTGTTGTTTATGTTTTTGTAGTTGAGTAAAACCAACGGAATAACGTGAAACACATAATTTCCAAATACGTAATAAAACTTTAGACTCCTAAAAACTGTTTTCAAATAATGTAAAACAATAGTATGGATGAAAACCTATAATATTATTTTACTCGACAATTTTTTTTCGACCATTTTTATTGATTATTGAAAATAAATTGAAGCCGACATCCAACGTGCTAAACCAGCGCTGGGTGTCTGACGCCCAGCAAATGCTGAGGTGGTCACCTTTTCGGTGCGGGCACGCTCGGCGCATTCTGTACCTTTATTCTTAATTACTTTGTGTTTGTAACCGTTATGCTCTGTTCCAAATAAAAGTAAGTTCTATTCTATGGTATTCTTTTATTCAACGTTCCAAGTTGTTCTGCTGTCATAACATTTTTTAACGTTCTTATTAATGATTGGATTTTATCACAGTATCTACCCCCCTAGCCAAGTTACGATCGTTTCGTTTGAGTCGAACGACTCGAGTAGGCCACGCCTCCGATTCCTTAGTTCTGACCACGTGACTGAGCGTTCAAAGCACGTCAGAAAAAAGGAATCGGAGGCGTGGTCTACTCGAGGCATTCGACGCAAACGCAACGATCGTAACTTGACTAGGGGAGCTGAACTTGATAAAGGAATATTCCTTTTTCTACGAGAATCATCAAAATTGGTCAACGTGTGTGGTAAAGAAAAAATAAGAAAGAAAACATGTTTATTCTGTCCAAATAGACGCACAATAAAATACAGTAATCTGTCGGACCATGTATAAACCGGGCATAACTGTGCTGCACCATAGACACTAGACAAAACACATTTGTCCGATGTCTACAGCTTAGTCTGTGGTTGTCTATGTCTATTGTCTTAAGAATATGCTATATGCATAAAAATATATTAAAATTACTGAACAATGGTTCCTCATCATCATTTCAGCCGAGAGACGTCCACTGTCGGACATAGACCTCCCCTAACTTTCGCCATAACGACGATCCTATGCGACTCGCATCCATCGGATTCCCAAGATTCATTCAATAGTTACATCCCACCAATAAAGGCGAAAGTTTGCATTATGTGTGTATGTTTATTACTCCCTCACTCTCAGACGGCTGAATAGATTGTTTTGAGATTTGGTACCACAATATCTTATATCCTGGATTCATACCTGCATATATTATGCATAATTTATAAAGGTCAAAAGTACCTGCGGATTTTACTCGAGGGGCCGCAGTTTGCAGCTAGATAAAAATAAAGGAGCTAAAATGGTACAGTCAATCTATGTGCCTATCATTGAAACTAAATTACCTAAACATAAAAGTCCTACATTGCAATACAATCCATACAAAAACCACATGAGGTTTTTATAAAAATCGATCTCCTATGTTCTATTTTTTTTTTACATCTGAACCCAAAAAAAGATCGAAAAGGAGAAGGCCTTGGTACAGGCCTTGGTACAGGCCACGGTCTGGAGCGAGGAGGAGTGGTAGGCGGTCGCCTCCTTCTGCGAAGCAGTAATGCTAGCAAAAAAGGCCACCGATCCCGTGAGTCAACGGTCCTCACGCTCCAACCGCCGCCGGGATTCCGATCCCGATTTCCGGCCACCGTAGGCTTGCGGACGGCGAGCAATGGGTTCGTCGCCGTCCGACCGTCCAGTAACCGTCAGCGCGTACTGTTCCACGCGCGCCTCAAGGAGATGCCAGCTGTAGGGGCTCAGCAGGTTTGAAGCCTACTGGTGCCAAGGGTCTGATTCTGAAAGGAAGACTCGGCCACGGTACGAAAGGCAACGAAGAAACAGGAGTGGTTTGTTAGTCAGTAAAAGTCTGACACTATCTTTCGCTCCGCCCAAGAGTGGGAGATGTCATTAGATGATTTTCCCACCCAAAAAAAGATTCCAGTGAATTGAGAACCTCTTTTTATTTGGAGATCAATTTAAAAGAAAATATATCGCAGAAAACCCAGCAATATTTTTTCTTCTAACCTTCGCCTAAATATCAATAGATGTCGTTAACTGTACAAGAAATCCCCTGCTTAATGGACAAGATACCGTAATCCCTTTGTATAGCCAGAGATTATTGTTTGATGGTCCGATGAGACGATAGGACCTAAATTAAGGGCCTTTTCTTACGAATGTTTATTGTGCGTATAAGATACTGAATGGTTTTGTTATGGATACGACTTATGTCTTACGAGTATATAAGAAAATAGAATTAGTTTGTTGAACTTGTTTGTGTGGTTTATATTTGAGTGCTTTTGGAAGATATTTCTGGCCTGTTGGTCTAGTGGTTTGTAGCCCTGACTGCTATGCCGGAGGTCGTGGGTTCGATTCCCACCCAGGACAAATGTTTGTGTGATGAGCACGATCATTTGTTCTGTGTCTGGGTGTAATTTATCTATAATATGTATATATTTAGAAATATATAAGTATGTTTATCAATTGTCCTAGTACTCATAACACAAGCTTTGCTTAGCTTGGGACTAGACGGCGTTGTGTGATAGTTGTGGAATATTATATTATATTATATACTAGCTGTTGCCCGCGACTTCGTCCGCGTTAAGTTCGTAAAACTGTACAATCACTCTGTGCTTGCAATTCATTCCGAAAGCATCGCAATAATTTATTGTACTTTAACATAAAACGGTTAAAGGTAAAAATATCCAAATTGAGAACCTCCTCCTATTTTAGAAGTCGGTTAAACACGCAAATTACCTTCAGGAAACATGTTATGTACTCGTCCAGATCCAGATGTATGATCGTCAATGAATAGAAAGAGCATGTATGAGTCGTAGCAGTTGTCATTTCTGCCTACTCCAAGGGAAAAGGCATATGTATGCATGGGCATATGTATGTTTCTGGTTTATGTTCTGGTAAAACAACATTGTATGATTTTAACCCCTCGCCACAGTAAGCGGGAAGAAACACTCGGGTCTCATCATTGTGCGAATCGCCCGGAGAATACGATGGAGCATACGGTGGAAGGCAGTCCCGCTTGGTCGGAGCGCCGGCGCCGCCGTGTTCTCATGGGGGCGATTGGTGGAGAAAATAACAACCAGTAGTCTCCTTCAGTGAAGCACTACGATCAAAGAAGGTGGCTGAAACTATGAGGGATAGGACATCCTGACTCCTCAGCGGTCGCTGCAAGGGACGCTCCGGGTGTTGAAAGCCGCAAGGCAATTCCCAGCTATCGCAAATACGGGATTGCGGTGGTGCTGTCCAGCTATCTGGTCAAAGCAGTCCTGAATAGACGGCGCGTAGTATTCTACGCGCGACTTAAAAAGATTTCAGCAAATGGATAGGACCCTCTAGGGCCGATGTCTGCTAGGGCTGCAAGATTGATCGAAAGAGTTATCTCCCATAACAATTTTGCCTCAATAGCTTTTCACTGAAGAGTTTAAACAGTTAGGCAGCATAAACGAAGGAGCATAATCGGGACACCGACCTTCAGCTGGATAACGTGCACTGATAGTGAAAAGCCTTAAGTGAATCCAAAAACTACCATCATCATCCGGCAGGCATTAAGTCCGCCGCTGTACATTTGTGCATAAAGGATTAAATAAATAAATAAATAAATTATCAACTATCTTCTTTCATAACAGTACTTATGAAGAATTGGCGAGAGCATGCTTGCATTGATTGTTGCAGTTTGATCATTTTAGGCGTTAGAATTACTTGTTCATTTACCTAGGATATTTTGGTGTGTATTTAATTGACATCCCCGTATATAAGACAAATGTTTTTTCCATAGTGGGAACTACCTTATGAAGAGTCTCCAACTTATGAATGAACTACGGCGAAACCTTGTGCGCGTGTATCCCCGTTCAATCGAACTCGCATATTGATGGCCAAACCGAGAAGTTACTGACGCCGATTGCCTCTATGAGGACACGGCGGTTCACTCAAGATGGATAGACCTCTACCGCATGCTACACCGAGTCCTCCAGGCGATTCACAAAATGGTAATATCAGGGTACAATCAACCGAACCCAGAACAGAAACCGTTCGAAACACCCACAACAGTCCTGAGCTTATCCATAAAACAATGAAATTACGGTTAACAAATGTAGCAGCCGATAAGTGTTATCCCTGAGATTGGCCTCCTTTAGAGGGTTGTTCCAGTGTTGTCACCACTCATTGCAAAGAGGTAACGTCCAGATATCGGCGTAAGGCTGTAAGGAATCTGAGATACATCATACGTTGTCGAACTGTGATCAGAAAAACACATTCGATCCCGTTTGATATGAAGCAGTAACTGCAAATAATAAAACACACCATTATTAATCCGCAAGGTGCCATCATGCCGGAGGACACAGTGGAGATGTGCCCTGCAAGGGCGGAGCAACGCCTTGTCCTCGTGGAGGCAATCGGCGTCAATGACCTCTCGCGCCGGGCTCTGATCCAGAGCGAGGAGTAATGGCAGGCGGTCGCTTCTTTCTGCAAAGCCGTAATGCTAGCGAAGGCGGAGGCCGCACGCGTTAGGTAACGAACGGCCTCACGCCGAGCCAAGATTCCGACGTAAAATACGCAATGCCATCTATCAAATTTAATATGAAGTTCAACCGTCATTGTCATCATTATTTCTACTTTGAGTCTTTAGATGGCGTTGCGAGTTGCGTGTGGTGTCATATTTTACTTCTCGAAAACTTTGATTTCATACCGTTTGTCTTTAATATGCTTTGTTTCATTGCGATGAAACAAAGCCTAAGTAAGATAATTATCAAGTTCCACACAATTTAAATGTATAAAAGTTATCTACCTCGATTTCTAAAATTAATAATACGCACTTCACTAAAAATTTCTACAGATATTTTATATAAGTAGATTTATTAAAAAAAAATGTAAGCATGCAAAAATATATAAAAAAAATCTTATTCACGATGACAAAATAGAACAAAAATTTCTCCTAAGAGAGCCGTATGGGATTTGAACCACCTTCACTTTACATGAAAGTCTACATACGAAACCACTGCGCTGCGGTCTTCGATGGATAAACCATAAAATAGTCGTTCTTATATAAACGTCATAATTGACTGGTTAGCTCCCTAACGATGATAGCGTGATGATTTTCGTTTTAGAAGTTAAATTTGCAGCTAAATGGAATAATGTAACATTATAAGTAAGTGATTTTTCTCGTCGCTTTGATTTTATTATGTGTTTTGATTAGTTTTTACAAAATATTTAGAAGGTATCGAATAGAAATGTCAATTTTATTTTGAAAAAATGGTAAAAGTTATTTTAATACGAAAAAATAAGACAAAATAATGACAAAAATTTTAACTGTAGCTGGGAATTGAACTCGCGGCAAATGTCGTTCAATACCTACATTTTGGATTATTGCTCACCCCCCATAGCAAACAGCGTGATAGTTTATAGCCTATCAGTTGCCCTGACCTATAAGGATTATGTATGCAAAATTTGAACGGCATCGGTTCAGTAGTTTTTGCGCCAATTAATACCATCGCAAAAGAATTTTACTGTTTTATTATATGTATAGATATTTCTTGTAATTTTAAAGCATTAGTTTAATCACATTACCAGTGGTCCTAGGTTCTGACGTTTTATAAGTGCCCATGTAGGCCTATGTGAGATTAGATTATTTTGAATTTGAATTAGGTAAATTAAATTCAACTTTTTAGTGGCCTTTTTTAGGGTTCCGTATCTCGAAAGGAAAAAACGGAACCCTTATAGGATCACTTTGTTTTCTGTCTGTCTGCCAAGACCCTTTATCTGAAACGCGTGGAGGTATCGAGTTGAAATTAAAACCATATAATCAGGTCTGCAGTCCCTTGAAGCTGTGAAAAAATCAAACTTCAAAGTTAACGAAAAAAAAGAAACAGCCGTAGTCGCAAAAAACGTGTATTTCGATACTTTCAAGGGAATCAAAATTCATAGAGTACTTCCCGTTGACCCAGAATCCTGAAAATTGGCATGAATTGCTTCATATGGTCTCATAGCACAAGTATAGGCAAAAATCTGAAAATGTAGTTACGTCACCCAGAAAAATCTTTTTTCGCGATTCACTATATCGTGAACTAGTTCAGTAAGTTTGTTCGGAACCTTCAGTGCGCGAGTCCGACTCGTTCTTCTCCAGTTTTTTTTAAATAAGTTTTAGATACTTCTAAGTAAGTTAGGTACAGCTTGAAAATGCGACATCCCTGAATTCGAGCTATACCTTATGCACTGAAGACTTATACAGAATAGAACCAGTCTTTGTATGCACTTAATCTTCTAACACGAGCACTAAAACCCTTTCAGACATTTCCCTGTCTGCGTCAAACGGTTTCGCAGACACTGCTTTCAGAGCGTCTTGTATATCTTGGTCATCACATCACACTTATATAATATTACTAGCTTCTGCCAGCAGCTTCACCCGCGCGAAAGTTGGTTTCTCCATACAGATTTCCAACCCCCGTTTTACCACCTTAGGGGTGGAGTTTCGTAAAATCCGTTCTTAACGGATGTCCACACCCTATAAAAAACCTACATGCCAAATTTTTAGGATGTAGGTGTTATAGTTTCGGAGATTTTGTGATTAATTAGTGAGTGGTATTTCGCTTTTATTTATATAGATTAATTCGAAAGTTTGTGTGATGGTGTTTATATGTGTGTGTATATTTACTACTTCTTCACGTTCAGGTAACGGTGGCCGGAAATCGAGATCGGGATCCCGGCGGCTGGGGCGTGAGGGCCGCTCCCTCGCACGTGCACATGCGGCCTCCTTCTTTGCTAACATTATTGCATCGTAGAAGGAGGCGAACACCTGCCACTCCTCCTCGCTTCAGACCATGGCCTGTACCAAGGCCCGGTGCGGAGATCGTTGCCGCCGATCTCCCCCACAAGGACACGGCGGTGCTCTGCCCAAGTGGAGCACACTACACGAATCCGCTGCAGGAACTTTCCGAACTGACCATGTTCGGTGAGAACCTGCATCATGCGGAGGGTGAGGACACCGTGATGTCTTTCCAGCCACTCCTCAAAGTGGGAACTTACCAAAAAATAAAACCACAGGGCATGAGAAGTGTTTAGGGTCTAAAAAGAAAACAGATGACCCCTTCCGTTGACCATTTTAATTTGGCACACGACGCACCAAACGACCTGTAAATAATCTTATTTCTTCTGTACGTGTTTTTGTGTATCCACTTTATTTTTATATCAGTGTTGACACTGATATAAAAATAAAGATGAGAACCAGACTGCAGCACAACCTACCGGGTTTGATTGTATTTTCATTCCATCCACGGAGTCACTTAAATATATACAGAGTTTTACCCAAATCGGTCAAGGCGTTCAGAAGGACTTAGGTGACAAACACAAGTACAGAAAAATTGCATATATAAAGATTGGGCCATATTTACTAATCAATGAACCATAATATTATAGAAGCTCGAGGACCCAGAAGAACCCCTGTCGCTTTCCAACAGTTCCCTAAAATAAATCATGAAACACCTGATTTAAAAAAAAAATATTATATGCAGTTCATTATCCATCTTCAGTAAAGTCACTTCGTAATTAAATATAACGTACCAGTTAATCAACAGACCGTTTCGTTGACATATTCGCGATCCAGAGACAAACTTATCGGTTAGCCCGGCTCGTTAGCAGGCCCGTGAAGTCGTTAATCTTTTTTAATGTCTATGGTACCCATTTCAGCCGTCCAGTTTATATTCAAACTGTACTGTACGGAACTTGAGTGGATTGTTAAAGGATGCTGGTGTATCCAATGTTTGTGGAAAGTTGCAAACAATGAGAACGCAGGCTATGTAGCCCAAATTTTGTCATTTCTAAAGCTCAAAGTATTTCTATCTGGGGGCGTAGCAGTGCCCACGCCAAGGCGAGCAAAAAAGCGGCGCGGCCGTACCATCCTTTTCTCGAAAAAGTTCAGGCTATAGTGTATAGCCATATTACAAGTTATATCATTTATTTAATTTACTACTAGCTGACCCAGCGAACTTTGTACCGCCTAACAGTCAATGAATGTAGTGATTACCTTTTAGCTAAACTTATTGAACTAATGATTTAATGATTGAGAACAATGTAGGTATTCTATTATATGTACATAATTTTGTTTTATGAGTAGACTAGCTTTTGCCAGCGGCTTCGCCTGCGTGAAAGTGGGTTTTTTGATATAAAACTTTGGACACCCGTTTCATAGAAAAGAAAGAAAGAAAGAAAACATGTTTATTCTGCCTAAATAGACGCACAATTCATTACAAAAATATAAAAACAAAGTTCCCTGAAATGCCATATGTGTATCTGGCATAACTGTGGCATAGCTTTTTTTTTTGCTGGGAAAATCATCCAATGTAGCGCTTGGGCGGAGCGTGAGGGTGTGTTAGACGTTTAATGACCAGAAACTCACCCCTGTTCCTTCGTTGTCTTTCATATCATGGCTGAGTCTTCCTTTCAGAAGCAGACCCTTCGCCTCAGAAGGCTTCGACTATGTATGTAATGCGTTGAACTAGTACCTCCCTAGTTTCCAACTATCATCACTGCACAACAACTGCTACAAATTTGTAAATTCCCTAGAATTGTTAATGAGTCACATAAGAATTGGAAACAACGCATTAAAACGGCTTTCAATACAATTAAGGAGGAAATACGACTTCGTACAACTATTGTCGAAATACGAAACAGATGTTGGGCCTGCATTTTCAACAGAGGAAAACAGTTTGAGCAGGATTTGTAAAAATTATGAAAAAAAAATGTTAAAAATGCAAATTTCTTTTTTTTTCTTGTTAAACCTACGGAAAGAGAGATACGAGACAGATTTTACCTTATAAGAGTGAGATAACATTTTAATAGGTTTTTCAGGTATCATTTAAGCAAAAATATTTTTTAAATCATAATTTTGAATATTAGTCTTATGTGACTCGATTTACAATTCTAGGGAATCACAAAGTTAAAAAAAGATTTTTATGGCTTGTGGCACATCACTAGCAAGAGGATAAACTAGACAACTTTTATAGCCATGTAAATAGCAGAAACATGAACAGCTTTAATTTTAGTTCAAAACTTTGTGAGTAAATAAAAAAAAAAACTAGATAGCTAATGTCACTAATTTTAAATTTAAAAGTATTCTAATACAAAACACGTTTAAATAAAATTAAAATTCAGAATCTACGCCTAATATATTTTTTTTAATTTGGATTTGAATGAAAAATTTGGGTCTTATTTTCACAAAACAATAAAAAGTCGATGAAAAACATTCCATAGGGCATGAGAAGTGTTTAGGGGACTGAAAGGATAGCAGATGACCCCTCCCGTCGACCATTTCAATTTGGCATACGATGCACCAAACGCCCTATAAATAATATTAATTCTCCTGTACATGTTTGTGTCCTAACTCCTCCTAAAACAACAATGTCTGCCGGGGTCACTAGTATACCTACGGGTATATATATGTACGTTTGAGGTCGATAATATTATTCGTCAAGCATGGCCATCTACCCTTAATTCAAGGTTAAGAAAACTGGCATAAGATAAAGGGATTATACAGCCTAACAAGGTGAGTTCAGCCAGATATTGGGTATACGCGTAAAAGTCACGGAATTTCGGTTTCGTGACCTTTAACATTAAATTATGTCGCAACTCCGACACAAAACCTGAAGTTATTGACATTTTTTGAGCACCAGGACTGAAATATCAATATTGAAAATTTTCAATAAACTGATACAGTCGACCGGAGGGCACTGTTAGCACTCAGAAATCAGAAACGTTTATTTCAAATAGACCAATTACAGCATAGCATAGCATAGTCGGCCTTTTAATGTTCCCACTGCAGGGACTCAGGCCTCCTCTCTAGGAGAGGGTAATCCACCACGCGGGCCCAGTGCGGGTTGGTGGATGTCACATGTCTTCGAATTTTTAGTTCTAGGACATGCCGGTTTCCTCACGAGGTTTTCCTTCACTGTTTTAATAGCAGTGGTGATGAAATAAATTACACAAAGTAATGCGCCTGGCTGAGTTTGAACCCGCAATTTTCAACTCGTAAGTCGCGGCCGTTACCACTCGGCCACCACTGCTTAAATTCCAATTACAGGCACTTTTGAATTGTCAAAATGTCAGTCCTACAAAAAAAAAAAGCGTAGATCTCTATGGAGAAGACCGTACAAGAAACTCCATGGACACTCTTTTAAATCATATTATGAGTTACATAAATCTTGGTTACATATTTCTTATCGCTTCTAATAAGTGATCATAATGTAGATAAGTAATAATAATATTAAAAAAACTTATACTGTGAGCTGTCCTGAGACCCTACCACGGCTCTTAACGTGATGCATTTTACGACCTAAACTGAATTGTTAAAGGAACAGAGCTATGTAGCGTGTATAGCTCCTTTCTTCTTTCTTGCTTGCATGATATTTTAACACGTCATTGATAGGCCTTTGGTGAAGAAAACTTTAATATAATGTAATGTCAGCTTATACTATGTTGTTTTATTATTAGCATTACCACTCAAATACGGTCGACTATACAGATAGGGGCACGAATCTTGAGCGCTCGGCAACAGAGCGGGGATCGTTTTGCGCATCGTACAATATCGGACAGCCAATCACTGTACAAGGATTTCACTCCCCGCCCCCGCATCTCTCTTCATACCACTAAAGAGACCCGATATTTCACTTCTGCTTGGTTCTGCGCAAGTAGAACTGTAGAAGTCAGCGCTCAAAATTCGTGCCGGTATCTATACCTAAATGAAACCAAACCTTTCGTCAACGTATTTCCATATTATACTTATATGGAAATAGCTAGTCTTGATGAAGTCAGGATTTCAAAAGAAACGAGATCTCCACTGCAGTTTGCAGTGTACAAGATTCAAAATTAAGGATATTTTTGCATTTTGAAAACAAAATTGCACACACAGAGTGAGGACGTGGTCTCCGAGATATTGTGTATAAGATTGCTGTTTCAGCATACATGATTATAATCTAAAATTCAAAGTTGGCGACACGGATATGACACGTGAATTATGCAATAAGAAAACTCGAGTTTTGCCTAAGACCTAGTTTTTAATAATTATTCAAGTAATAAACCCATTCCCATATCATCATCAAAATCTATTATCATCACAAAATATAATATAAACATTACAGTAAATCAAACACTATAACATAAAATTGAATTAAACAAACCAATTAATTCAAAATGAATTTTTGATCAATATCAAAAATTTAAAGGCATGCCTTTAGCAGATTGGCGGCCTAAATGAGACTCGTAATATGACCTCTTTGCCATTGTCATTTCTCACAAAGTAACTGAAACCAAGTTGAAATTAAATTTCAAAGTTTCATTAATTTAATTTAAGGCACCGATAACATCATTAATGAAGAAATTTCTGAAATTAAATATGCAATTAACACTTTTACGAATTTTCTCGCATTTGTTAATAAAGCATCATTTACGTAACGAAACATAAATGTTGGTTGAAAAGTTGAAAATATTCCGAGTTCAAATGGTTCTGAATTATTTGAAACTCTCAGAATTCTGAAGTTTCCACAAAAGTTTGGATATTAAAATTAATAGACGCGGAAAGTCAACTAGAGTTAGAGTAGGAAATGGTTGTGTTTAAGGCGATAGCTATCAGCCATGGAAGCATTATTACTGAATTATAATGTTCCTGAGTATTCTGTATTATAAAACTATAGCTACATGGTCTTTTTCAAATTTTGTAATATTAGTGTAATTATTTTGGGCAGTAAATTGATTATTATCTTCATTTGCCCATATTTTCGTTTATATTATGATATATATCACTTATATATATTATATTAAAACCCTATTAAATTATGTCTACCAGGATCAGCAAGAGGATCTAAGTTACCGTTGGTCAGGGACTCTCCCAAGGGTGAGAGAGGAATCTCCTAACAAACCAAATCTAGATCAAACCCTTGTTCCGACTGCCCAACGAGAGCCTCCTCGGATGTTGACCGAGGCTCTTGGCTATTAAGCCATTGACCATCACTACTATTGGCATAATGATAGCTGTATCCACCTCCCACGTGTCGACAATCTGGCGAGTCAGCTCAAGATACTTAGTTTATCTCTTTCAGCTTTTAAGGGCAAGTTGGGGTGGATAATCCTTTTTTTCAATTTGGGTTCTCATAAATATCTTCTCCTCTCTGGGTGGAGCGAGAGGGAGTGTCAGATTTATACTAACCTAGCTGTGTTTCTTCAGATGCCCTTTGCGTCATAACTCTTTCGAAAAATTGCACATCCCTAGCAGGTGGTGGATAATCCTGACTACGAGGCTGTCTACGTAAATAGTCTCTGTTAGCGAGACATCGTGACTGGCCTGTCGGTCTAGTAGTCAGTGACCCTGACTGCTACGCCGGAGGTCGTGGGTTCGATTCCTAACCAGGACAAATGTTTGTGTGATGAGCACGATCATTTGTACTGTGTCTGGGTGTAATTTATCTATAATATGTATGTATTTAGAAATATATAAGTATGTTTATCAGTTGTCTAGTACTCATAACAGAAGCTCTGCTTAGTTTGGGACTAGACGGTGTTGTGTGATAGTTGTGGAATATATTATTATTATTATCGTTATTTTGTTGTTCCGTCTCAGCGTTTAGATTGATGTTTAGCCACATTCACGAGTCCAAACCAAGTAAATGTAGCGTAAGGTAAGTTATGTCGAGGATGCGTTATGAAGGGGGCCCTATTTCGTGTTCATCTATTTACAAGACTTTTCTGACAATCCGTTATGTATATTTTGGATGGCAGATACTTTGTTATATACATACTCGTACTTAAAAGGTATCTTTTAGATTTAGTCATTTTTTTTTTTTTTTTATTGGGTGGGAAAATCATCCTAATGACATCCCCGCTCTTGGGCGGAGCGGGAGATAGTGTCAGACTCTTACTGACTAAAAACCCACTCCTGTTCCTTCGTTGCCTTCGTCCCAGGGCCCCGGGTTCCGCTTTCACACTACCCGTGGAGATTTAGTCATTGAGATTTTGGAGAAGAAGATGCGAGATAACGCCTGTTGTGCAAAGGACAATAGGTTATTGATTATATATATATATATATAGGTGATTGAGTCGCTACTCGGTCAGTAGAATTATCCACATCATCAGATTCCAATACGATGTTAGACAATGTATCAATCAAAGCTTGCGTTAATTCCTATCGGCGATGACATCTGACTTGATACGCATTGCATTAACATAGACAAGGTATTGTCTGCATAGCGTAGGTACAAGGCTTGCATAACAGATACATAGTTGCTATGTTTACAACCTTTTTTAGGGTTCCGTACCTGAAAAGGAAAAAACAGAACCCTTATAGGATCACTTTGCTGTCCGTCTGTATGTATGTCTGTCAAGACACTTTATCTCGGAAACGCGAATTGAAATTAAAATCGTACACTAAGATCTGCGGTCCGTCGAAGCTGTGAAAAAATCACACTTCTAAGTAAACGAAAAAAAAAGACACGGCCGTTTATGTCGCAAAAAACGTGCATTTTGACTCTCTGAGAAATCAAAATTCATAGGGGACTTCCCGTTGACCCAGAATTCTGAATTTTGGCATAAAGTAAGGACATATTGTAAAGATATAGAAATAAATCTGAAAACAGAAAATTTGTTGTAAGGTCTCAAAAAAAAAACTTTTTTTGCGATTCGAAAAATCTTCGAGACTGCATTCGGGAATTGAACTATTCACATACTCGGATGTAGTTAAGTTAGTACGGAACCCACAGTGCGCGAGTCCGACTCGCACTTGCCCGGTTTTTTATCATCACACTATTATTAATATTATATAAGCGAAAGTTTGTGAGTGTATCGGTTTGTTAATTCTTCACGCTCGAACAACTGAATAGATTTGGATGAAATTCGGCACATGGATAGGCTATGTCTTGGAATAGCACATAGGATACTCTTTCTCCCGGGAATACAAGTTCCCTTGGGCCAATTTTCTACTTTCACGAGGCCAATGTCGCTTAAAGCAGCTAGTTATCCATAATTATTCTTGGCATTTAGACATGATTTAACCAAAAAAACCATACTTAAAACAAAAAAGTAAACAGCTGGTCAGTCGATTTTTGTTCGCATAATTCTTCAAGCATAACAACCTTGACCTGCGTCGACCCTAACTGGCCCCTTCAGTTTTGCTGACATCTCTTTGATGCGTGCGTGGAAAACAACGCTTTGACACGGGCTTGAGCCTAACTGGACGACCAGACGGCAATCTAAGTCCGCAATCCAAGTCAACTGTGGCTGGAAATTGTCCGGCGACTCCCGACGTCTAGGGCGTCTCCGGCGGGGATGGGGGCGTAAGGTTGGTCTCCGCCTCGTAGTTTCGACCGTCCCCTTTGCTTGCATAACTGCTTCGCAGAAGGAGGTGAACGTCTCCCATTCTTTTTTATTCCCGTACCATGGCTTGAAACAGAGCTAGAAACGAGAAGTGCCCACCGCCGATTGCCTCCACCAGGACACGGCGGTACTTTGCCAAAATTGGACACACAATAAACATTCACCCTATACTCCATCGTGTCCACCGGGTGATCAACACAATAGTGACCACAGTATACCTGATAGTGGGCGTTCTTCTTGCTGAATCCGACACGTGATACCTGAACGAATTGTTTTCTCGAGGATTTGATTCCACGGACAATCCTACAGGAACCTTGCATTTTATCGGGATTAAAAGTAGTCTATCTTACTCCGCGTTAGTAGAGTGCATTGGCAACACTCCTAGAGATTGCCTTATGCAAAGAAACAATCGAGCAAACAATGTTACCTTTTATAGTTGAGTTGGATGAAAAGCGAGCAAAAGTCGATGTCAGGAGAGGATTTAAAAGCTCACAAAGGTCTAACGATATGTACGGATTCACGAGGAGTTCTACTTCCAGTAGGTAGCTCTCGAATAGTTTTAACATTCCAATTGTCTGGTTTTAGTGTTTTCATAGTTTCTTGCCCCAAACAGCTCTAGTTCGGCTTGCAGTCTAACCAGATGCAGCTAAATACCTATGTTTTATTTGAAGCAACTGCCTATCACACCTCTACAACCTGGGTTGTGCCCAGTAACTGGTTACTGGGCAACACGATATTCCTTGGATAGAATAATGGTCAGACTTTCTGGTGTCTGATTATGTGTAACCAACTTTTAACACACTGCTAGTATATAATATGTATGTGTGACACAAACATTTACTGTTATTTTCTTAATATTCTTTTGTATTTTTATGAACCTGTCACATTTTCTCTTCACCACCCTAGGTTGACTGGTAGAGAATGCCTAAGGCATTAAATCCGCATTTGTACTTGTGTGTTGCATGAAGTTTTAATAAATAATAATAATATTTCACAACTATCACACAACGCCGTCCAGTCTCAAGCTAAGCAGAGCTTGTGTTATGAGTACTAGACAACTGATAAACATACATAAATATTTCTAAATACATACATATTATAGATAAATTACACCCATAAGTAAACACATAAATAAATAAACATTTCATATAGCTTCTTCAAAAGAAAAACGCTATGCAAGAACTTATCATTAGAATAGGTGTAATCACAAAATAATCAACCTGTAGTTGCAAGCCACCCTTGATTTTCATTCCACCCAGTTGCCGCTGACGCTATGACGCTAAAAGTCAAAGGTAAGCATCATTACGCAGGGATTGCGAAGCTGACGACGTTTTGTCGTTTGTGTGCGCGTAAATTATACTTACTCTCAACAATTATACGTGCTCATTTAGAAAATCGTCATGTAGATGTAACTTTTACGTTTATCGTGTGAGGCGTAAAACGGAACGGTGAAGGGTTGTTTAAGAGGGTTTGGGAGGCTGAAATTAATAATGAAGGTACTAAACCATTAATCTGTACTCCTTATAAACACTGATGTTTAATTTCAGGAAGCGTTTATTATGAATTGTATGGCCATATTGCCCATTATCACTGATACTAGGCGACACCTACGTCAATGTAATATTTTTATATAAAAGGTGAAACTGATTGACTAACATATCAACGCACAGCCGACGGTTATTGCTAGTGTCGAAATAATATTATTTATAATAATTATTTAACTTACAATGTTTGAATGTATTTTTTTTTGTACAGGTTAAATTTTGCAAATGAATTTTTAAACGATTGAATTAAAATTTTGCAGACGTGTTTACTATTCAATTTGGATGACACTGCATTTTTAGCTAAGTAACGTCATTCTAAATCACAGCGGATTCTTGAAGATAGCGGACGGATTAGTTTTTTATATATGAAGGGTATGTTGAGAACACGAAAGAAAACTACACAATAAATATAAAATGCCATTTTTTTTTATCTGATTTTTTTAATGATTATAAGTTTTTTTTTACAATTTTTGCACTGCTTCACTACGCATAGCATAACATAGTCAGTAGTGTTTCCACTGTTGGGACTCAGGCCTCCTCTTTAGGAGAGGGAATGGGCCGTAATCCGTAATAGTGCGGGTTGGTGAATCACACATGTCTTCAAATTTTTGGTTTTAGGACATGCCTGTTTCCTTACGATGTTTTTCTTCACCGTTTTTAGAGCAGTGGTGATGAAATAAATTACACAAAGTAATGCACCTGGCTGGGTTTGAACCCGCGACCGTACTCGCGACGCGAGTACGGTCACGTACTCGTAAGTCGGGTCCGCTATCACTCGGCCAACACTAACAAACAATGTAAAAATAATTAGAAATTACATAAAGTGTCACGTAGGAAACGCTCTACACTAACATGATGAAGTAGAAAGAAAATACATTCTAATATAAGTTTTATTATTCATTTCTAAAACAACTTCTAAAGCTAAACGACCAGAAATTCCAAGAAAAACTCAATCCGGTATTTCTTTCCAAAAAGTCGGGAAGCATTCCGTTTACTGGGAATCCATTAGATTCTATTGATTTATACCGGTAGCGTTTTTCCGTCGAATACAAAGGTAAAAACATGATAAAAGTGCACAGAATATACCGGAATAAGTAGGATAAATTGAGCTTAGGATTCGAGTTGTATGTTGAGTGTGCCATCGTGAAGCCACGCACGTGCGTTCGGAGTCACGAGGCACACGTGCCTTGCATTAGACTCCAGAGTTAAGTAACTGCCCAATAACGGTAGACCCTCAATGGTTTCGTCTGTTATTCGTTTTTTGTGGTCATCACTACTAGGTTAGTTGGAGATTGAGGTTCAATTGAATTGGTGGCTGTTCTTGTCTTCTTGTACTCTGCCTGCAACATATCCTTTTCGGCGAGCGTATTGTTTTAGCCGAATTGGCTAAACTGTATTACTTACGGTCAAAAGTCGTCTTTTAGTAAGTAGTACTGAATGGCTGCGGCTGAGTGATCAGCATTTTCCATAAAATTAATTGAGGAGAATGTTAAATACACCAATTTAGTGCATCGATTTCCATATTTTTTACTACCTACAATTAGGATAACTAATTGAAAAAAAAAACATCTAAATGCATTTAAGCAAAATTTCAGTGCTTAAATTATGACACATGACAGTAGAGAAGAGAAATTATGACAGTAGCTTAATTTTTTAATTAGGGGTGTGCATTATTCTAGTTATATGTTTGAAATCGCCTGTTTCAGCAGCAGTAAGGTTTTTAGGAACCCTTATAGGATTACTTTATTGTCCATCTGTCTGACTGTCAGTCAAGACCCTTTATCTCAGAAACGCGTACATGTAATGAGTTGAAATTAAAACCATAATTATACTCAGGTCCCTTCAAGCTGTGAAAAAATCAAACTTCTAAGTTAATGCAAAAAAAAAGATACGACCGGTCATATCGCAAAAAACGTATATTTCGACACTCTCAAGGAAATCAAAATTCATAGGGTAAGTAGGTACCCTATGAATTACATACGGTACTTCCCGTTGACTCAGAATCCTGAAATTTGGCACAAAGCAAGGTCTCATAGCACAAGTATTAGAATAAATGTGAAAACAGTAAAGTTTTGGTAACACACAAAAAAAGATTACGATTCGGAAAAATCTTCGAGACTCCATTCGGGAATTGAATTATGAATATTTACATAGGGTTTGTACGGAACCCTCAGTGTGCGAGTCCGACTCGCACTTGCCCAGTTTTTTATATTATGGATAGGCTCGCATTTGACCACTACACGCTTGCTTTGAAGTAACTTGTTCACTCTTGACTTAAAGAATCCTCCTAGGTTATAGCTATCAAGAAATAAAGACTCCAGCAGAGAATTCAAGTCCTTGACCTGTACCATGACGTTTAAAGTAAAATTGTTTCATTCTTATTTCCAGTGTGGATAAGAGATGGCGCTAGACAACCTGTATAGCTCTGTCTCTTACCCACACTAAAATAAGAATGAAACAATCTTACTTTGAACGTCATGGTAACCCCACTTAGCTGTACACAATAAATGTGTTCCCAAAACGCTTTCTACGTAAGGGTGGGATGTCCACAATGTACCGATGATGGAACGGACTTGGCTTAGAATTAAATTGTGCAATTCAATGCACACTCCCCGAAATGTAAATGTTCAGAAAACATAAAAATAAAAAAGCATCGTCACATAAATATAAGTGTGTAGAGACGCGCAATCAAAGTTCTCTGCGCGATTAGAACATATAGAACAGACCGAAATCATCTATCGGGCAGTTGCACCCCACCAGACATAACACCCGTCTGGTCGGAGGATCCCCCCTTTTCAACGGAGGTTTGCGGGACTTTACTCTCTGTTCCGACTCCCTCTAAAAGTGTGTCAGTAACCACACAAACTCAATCCCACATAAATATTCCACACAGATCTAAGTTTAAAACGAATAAAGTTGCAGCTGGTAGTGCGACTCTTGATTTAATTGCACTAACAAGAGACCGTTCGCAAGTTGTGCATTTAATTATAACAATCTGGAAGACGGGACGCTTCTAGTGTGGAGTTTTGCTTCCAACATGTTCCGTGTTCACCACCGCTCCACGCAGTTTTGGGAACACATCTATTTACGAACCATTCATGTTCGACTTTAAATTAATATGGGGATGTGTTTGAGATTGAGAAACACACAATTGTGCCAATGAGCATGGATTCTTGGTGTATTCCCGTTGTCCCCATTATGTGCGTCCCCGTTGAATAGAGAGAGACCCAGGTTTAAAAAAATAAATAACATTTTAAAGTTGACAACGATACTTGAAATCTTAACTGTCCGATGTCTCCATTACCCGTATGTACATAAAAGGGACAACTGTAAAGAAATTTTATGACACTGTTGTCCGCATGATGGGGACACAGATAATGGGGATAACGGGCATACACGAGATGCTTGACTTCGAATGAATTGACTTGAACTCGAAACTGTTTTTTTTAGTACTTACTAATCACAGTTTATTACATATCGAGTCCTATCATAACATCTACCAAACTGGATAAGAGTTTGTCGGCAGTACGTTTTCGTAAATTTCACTCATATTTTTATATGTATAAGTAAAAGGCTCGCAACATCTCACCTGATAGTAAGCGACTATTTGATGATGGATTTTTCGATGATGGAGCACGCTTGCCTAGGTAAGTAACCTATTCACTCTTGACTTAAAGACCCCTAGGTTGTAGCTATCAGGAAACACAGACTCCGGTAGGGAATTCCATTCCTTAGCTGTACGCATAATTAATGTGTTCCCAAAACGCTTTGTACGTATGGGTAGGATGTTCACCATCCACTAATGCACTGATGACTGATGATGTCCAGTGATGTATATTTAAATCGCCCGGTAAAATTTTAGACCATGAAGCTCACCGTAGGCGCGGGCTTGCGGACGGCGACCAATGGGTGGCTCGCAGTCTGACCGTCCGGTAACCTTCCGGACCGAGCCCTAGTCGTCGACGGCGCGTACTGTTCCATGCGCGCCTCAGGGAGGTGTCAGCAAATCGTAGGGGCCCAGCAGGGTCGAAGACTACTGGGGCCAAGGGTAGTTTGAAAGTGAAACCCGGGGCCCTGAGACGAAGGCAAAGAAGGAACAGGAAAGAGTTTTTAGTCAGTAAAAGTCTGACACTGTCTTCCGCAAAGCCCAAGAGCGAAATTTGTCATAAGATGATTTTCCCACCCAATAAAAAAAAAGACCAAGAAGCTGGATTTCGAAGTTTAGTTCCTATGTGTATGTCCCATTATCCACAAAAGGATATTAACCCTTCTTCAATCATACATCTACTCCACAAATGACAAGCTTCCTATAAACGTAAACTTTAGTGAACATCGACATAAAACTCCTAACATACATAACGAACTTCCACCGTAAATAAAATTATTGACACCACGATCTGCAATTTCCATATATCGAGGAAACTCTTAACGTTTCGAAGAAATGCCATTAATCTGTAACTAAGCTGGAACGTTTGGTACATGGTTAAGCTCTTTACTCGTCGACTTACATGGGCTTGGAACAATGGCCTGCGCTTGCAATTTGAATTTGAATTTTCCTTACACGAGCAACCGCCTTTTCTTTTCCATATTCAAAAGTTGACTGCAACTGTTCTACCTTCTTATGGCTCTATGGATATGGCAATATGGCTTTAGATTTCTTTTATTTTGTTCTCATGTACAGCAAGATAATTTAAAACCTTTTTTTTAATTGATATGTTTTATATTTCATTTTTTTTAATGATATAAGCTAGTGCTTGTCTCCCACCTGACGGTAATAGCATAGCATAGTCGGCCTTATAATGTTCCCACTGTTGGGACTCAGGCCTCCTCTCTAGGAGAGGGAATGGGCCGTAAATCACCACGCGGGCCCAGTGCGGGTTGGGGATGTCACATGTCTTCGAATTTTTGGTTCTAGGATATGCCGGTTTCCTCACCATGTTTTCCTTCACCGTTTTGAGAGCAGTGGTGATGAAATAAATTACACAAAGTAATGCGCCTAGCTGGGTTTGAAGCTACAACCTACAACTCGTAAGTCAGGGCTGTTACCCCTCGACCACCACTGCTCACCCGGTGTCACCCTGCCTGACGGTAAGCAGTGATGCAATCGTTGATGGTGAAGCGCACTAGTTTATTAACAAGTAGAGAGAGAGAGACAGACTAGTCTTGAAAACATTTAAATTAAAATCGGATGGAAAGACCGCAGCAAGTAAATTGTACGTGTATCATTTGTAACGATTTCGATTCCATTAATAAACAAGGTTTTGTTAAAAAAAATCGATCGACCTAAACAGTTTTTGAGAAAGATAATCACTTTAACAATGAAGTGTTTTCTGTAACTGTTACGTCACGTTTCATATATATATTCTGAGTAAACTGCTTCAATAAACATGATAAGTTTCAAGAACTTTTCGTAGGCCCATCGATGAGATGCATATTTTCTAGAGAATTTCTCAAACATTTGGGGTATATTTTTGAGAAGTGGTTATTCAAAGGATTGATTGAGCTATCAGGAATCAGTATTAGTTTATTTTCCAAAGTGGAGTAGGTTTCTGACTAAAATATAGCAATTACAGTCGTGAGATAGATCTAATTCTAATAATAAAAAAAGATACTAAAAAAAAAACAGGGCAAGTGCGAGTCGAACTCGCGGTCTGAGGGTTCCGTACAAACTTACCTTTAAAAACAGTTCAACTACCGAATAGAGGAGTATCGAAGAATTTACCGCATTTCAAAAAAAATATTTTGTTACCTAGATAACAACAAATTTACTATTTTCAGATTTATTCTTATGCCTGTGCTATTACCTTGCTTTATGCCTAATTCTAGGTTTCTGAGCCAAAGGGAAGTACCCTATGAATTTTGATTCGGTGGAGAGTGTCGAAATATACGTTTTTTACGACATTAACAGCCGTATCTTTTTTATTCGTTAACTTAGAAGTTTGATTTCTTTCTGAGTATATGTTTTAATTTCAACTCGATACCTCCACGCGTTCCCGAGATAAGGGGTCTTGACAGCCAGACAGACAGACAACAAAGTGATCCTATAAGGGTTCCGTTTTATCCTTTTGAGGTACGGAACCCTAAAAACTAGTTTGGAACCTGTCAAACTTGTAGTAAATTAGCTTAAGAATATTCCATTTAAAGGAATGCACTAAGAAGTGGTACAGGGTTGGCCTTATTAGAAAAGTAACAGACAAAGACTAGTGAATTCCAAATAGCACTAAAAAAAACGCAACAGTCCCAGAAACAGACGTAAGGAAAACCTGGAGGAGAGAAGGGAGAAGGGAAAGGAAGGCTTTGTCTTGCATAGAGACACCAAAGGCTTGATAATCTAATAACCATAACAGTGAATCTATAGGGTCCTTGGTAAAAGCTTTTGGGGTCATTAATACAGAAATGTCATTATCAGCCCGTACAGGGCCGGGTGAACTAATAGACCGCGACAATTAGCGAGCGTGTGGACATATTGCCATAATTCCGTTACGAAATTGAATTGGTGATCGTAGTTTGTTGTTAGTAGCGCACCGGAGAATAATGTTGCTAGTGTAAGTACGAAAATGAGCATCATATTTGTATGAATGCTGTTACCAGTGTTGTTTGACGCAATAACGTTCAGTTTCTAAAATGATTATCTCATAATAGCATAGCATAGTCGGCCTTATAATGTTCCCACTGTTGAGACTCAGGCCATCTCTCTAGGAGACGGAATAGGCCATAATCCACCATACGAGCCGAGTGCGGGTTGGTGAATGTCACATGTCTTCGAATTTTTGGTTCTAGGACATGCCGGTTTCCTCACGATGTTTTCCTTCACCGTTTTGAGAGCAATGGTGATGAAATAATTACACAAAGTAATAAAAGCTGGCTGGGTTTGAATCCGCGACCTACAACTCGTAAGTCGGGGCTGTTACCACTCGGCCACCACTGCTCTTATCGCTTCTTATTATTTCATCAATAAATTAGAATACCATTTATTATGTAACTAACGACTCGGGAAGCTTCGAAATCTTTAAAATTCTCTGTTTTTCTCTACTATCATATGCATGCACACACACACGCACCAATACACACACGTCACACACACTATACACTTAAATCTTCCTCAAGAAACACTCTATCTATTGATGAAAATTACATGAAAATTCGTTCAGTGGTTTTTAAGTCTATCCCGTTCATACAGAAAGACGCAGTTGAGGACTTGGTTTTATAATAATGTGTCTATAAGGATAAGGGTTCAGTCAGCAAGAAGAATTACAAACTTTCCGCAAAAGAAATTTCGTAATCTGACTAGAACTTCTCAATTTATAAGAATGCATCCATATCTAGCGAATGCGCCGCTATTGACCCATTCGAGAGTCGTGAGCTGCTCATACGCTGCACGCGTGCAGTTACTGCAATTGTTTGGTGCACCTCTTTAGCGCAACTCAGGTAAGGCTTAGTGGGCGCGGGCGGCGTAGAAACTGCGAACTTCATGCACGCACGCAGCTCGCCAGCGGGTCGCAAACGGCACATTCACCAGATGTGGACACACCCTAATATATCTCCTGCCCGCCAAGCAAACCGCCAAGGCAATTAACCATAAGCAATTTACTGTAGATTTTCCAAAAAATCATGCAAACATTGCCCTAACGAAAAAAAAAACAATTAAGTCGGTCAAAGTTACAATTTATTTCTGTTTATAGAAGAAAATAGATATAGGCGATTTGTGTCCACTTTTTTTGGTACAATAAGTTTTTTGATAGTATTCGATCATGTACTTAATGTACAATGCGTTCCAAATAAGAATAAAATCGATTGCCATGTTGTGACGTCACGTCGTACTGTCAAATTGCAAGAAATTGAACAAATTTGAAAAACTCTGAGATGAGCAAAATTGAAGAACTGGATTCTAATTAAACTTTTTTCGTTCAAAGTTCGTAAATAAATTAAATTTAAAAAATGTCTTGTTTTGCTCACCATAATAATTCTTCGATTTGACAGTATGACGTGACGTCACAACATAGCAATCGATCCTATTCTTATTTGGAACACATTGTAGTACTTTGCATCAAATTCAAATTATTTTTTGCAAACTAAGTGTAGAGTTTAAAGATGTAAAAACTAGTTACCTGTACCTTAATAAAGCCGTGAGAAGCCTCCAACGACAATCCATACCGTAACATCATTAAAACAGTAATTTAAAATATTCGCTTGTATCCTAATCTCATATTATTTCCATACAATGTAAGCCCACAGTTCATTGCCCTATCGGGAATCAGAATCCTTTAACACGAAATCGCATGACTTAAGGCGGTTTTACGCCTCGGTCGGAGCTTCCACAAGATTAATATTCCTGACGGGTGATGGGCAACATAACAATGGGTGTGTGACCACCGCGCATGCATTTTCTATAATGCCCATATAATGTTTCTATAGAATTGGTTAGTTTGCGTGCTACCTTCTTTGGTTTAGTAGTGTTCACGGCTTTCTTCGGGCATGGTTCGTTTTCGGGCCAACTATCGACCTCATTTTGTCTATCGTTAACAATTGAGCTAGTTAAATGTGATTTAAAAACTGTTGTATTGTTTTGTCAGAAATTGTTTTTCTTTTTTTGTGGAATAGTGTCGTAATAATGACCTATCTCAATGTAGAGTCGCGTGTGTAGGTGTATTCAGTGTTTTTGTGACCCCGAGCTTGTTGTGTGCAAAGGGAAGGCTCCCCTCAGGAAATGCTGAAGTTCTGTTCACCGGCAGCCAGGCGGAGGGAGCCGAATGCGGTTCGTAACTTTACCTTGCCTTCAGTACTTATACAGTCATGGAGGTTACGTAAAATCAAATATGGAGAGGTTTTGTTGACTAGCTATCTCTCTTTCTCTCTCGCTCTTTGAAACGTGTTCTATGGGTTCTTTGTTTGTTTTAATGTTTTGCGGTCTTGACCCTTGTTCGATTTACTTGTAATATTTGAGTTATCTATGAGTAATATTGAGTAAAACACCCTCAGGTTCTTCATAAACTCAGCCATTTTCCTCAATACTAAAACTAATCTTGCGAATCTCAATAATTGTTGAAACTCCAGAAACTACAAATTCTATAAAACAACCCTTTAATAGGTACTTACACAATTGAATATTGACTAACGCAAAAACTGCTACTTTAATAGAAAACCGGTCAAGTGCGAGTCGTACTCGCGCAAGAAGGATTCCGTCCCGTCCGTAGCAAAAAAATGGCAAAAAAATCATGTTTGTATTACCCCACTTTTGCACTTGTGGTGGCACTTGGGGGAGGCCTATGTCTAACAGTGGACGTCTTTCGGCTGAAATGATGATGATGATTACCCCACTTAAACATTTATTTCATTCTGTTGGTGTATTTATTTATTTATTTAACAATTTATGTACTCACTCACTATAATAAAAGAAAAGAAGAAGTAAACAGAAGAATAGTACAAAGGTAATGCTTATTTCTAAAGAAATCTCTTCCAGCATACCTGCGAAAAGAAAGTTGGAGAAAATAGAGATGTAGAAACTATGTATGTTTATTGTTATAGCGGCAAAAGAAATACATCATCTATGAAATTTGAACTGTCTAGCTATCACGGTTCATGAGATACAGCCTGGTGACAGACAGGTGGACAGCGGAGAAATAAAATTAGAGTCCCGTTTTTACCTTTGAGTACGGAACCCTAAAAAGCTACTCAAAAATAAATGACCTTACAATATATAAACATTGCTATGTAGATTCGTGCAGGCGCTTCAACACGTCACAGATACTTACACTTGGACAACAGATTATATTGAATATTAGAACCCATAGTCTGAGAAGCCACAAGCCCTTTGTATGAAGCCAATTGTGAGCGTATATATGATTATAGTTTGTATTTGAAAGTTTGTTGAGTTCCTAAGTTCTGAGTTGAGTTACAAGATTAGATCTCGATTTGGGTACACTGACTCGACAGTTTCACGCTTGTCTGTTGTGTGTATATTTTTTCTATGAAGCCTATCTCTGATATTAGGTATTCTGCATAGACGTATAGTCATCATATGACGTAACCAATATTATGTCTGGGCTTTTAGAGAGACTGGCAACTGTATCTGGTTTGGTGTTCATTTTCAGAACAGATGAGTACATGAAAAACTTGTGACTAAAAAAATACAACCGTCTTCGACAACTTTAATTTCGGAAGTCGGTGTTTCTATAATAGTTTTGTCTCTTCGTTATTTAACACCGACTTCCGAAATTAAAGTTATTTTGCACTTTTCAGTGTTTTTGTACATTGAAGACGGTTGTATTTTTTTTTTTGTAAAATGTTTTTTATTTTACACTTTTTAGTTATGGTACCCCACTAAAAGTACCCCTCAATCAAACTTAAATACCTTATAAGTAGCCAGAGTGCATCATCAGATCAGTTCGATATAGTCCCCCTCTTCTTTCAGTCAGTCATCGACTATACGTATAATTAAAGCAATTTTACTTGTTACGACAGTTCTGCTGTGATTCTATGAGGAGTTCTGTTCCATATCTTCGAAGTTCATGATCGAATCATAACAATATTTCTATGGGACTAACTTGGAAGCATAACCTTTCAATAAAAAAAAATCAAAATCGGTATACAATTGACCGAGAAATCGGTGAACATACATAAAAAGGAAACATTCATTCGGCCGAACATAGACCTCCTCCTTTTTGAAGTCGGTTAAAAATAAGGTCGTTGTTTGTGACATCCGTTTTTAGAATTATTTCACTGATTTACAGAATTTTTACCTCATGATAGTAAAAAAATATCCCAACGGAACATACTCTCTTAATAAAAAGGTCCAATATACTATTCCAGAACATGTTCTACCCGTGTGTCAAATTTCATCCATATCCGTTTAGCCTTTCAAGCGTGGAAACGTAACAAACATACACACATACTAGGGTGTTTCATGTTGAAAATGGAAAATTTAAAAAAAAAATCAACACCCTAACTCACACTTATTCCTTTATAATATTAGTTTGATTCTTACTTGTTTAATTTTCCTTTAAAAAATAAATAGAGTGAACCAATTGAAATGTAAACGAATCGAAAATCGTTTCCGACTATACTATTTGTTATTTATTTATTTAACAATTATGTACACACAACAATAAAATAAAAGAAGAAGGAAACAGAAGAATAGTACAAAGGTGATGTTTATTTCTAAAAAAATCTCTTCCAGCATACCTGCGGAAGGAAATTTGGAGAAAATAGAGATGTAGACACTGTGTGGAGAAGTAAAAGGAAAATTGGTACACAAAAAAATATTAACAATGAAATAATATAACATGCAAAAAAGGCTTATTATATACATATATATGAAAACTAATAAATATAAATAATAAAAATGTACAAATATAATATATATATAATGAAATAAGTAAGTACATATGCAAGCAATCAATTTACTTTCAAATCCTTTAAACGCTATTTATAATTTAGTAATTTAATGTTATGTTAATAATTATTATAATCGGAAAGAAATAAAACCCTTTTAATTTTTCAATTATTTAAATACATATTGTAAAACAGTTATATTACAATTTTTGGTGTATCAACAATATTGTACAAGTAAATTCTATCAATTTATTGTTGCATATATGACTCACCATTAGCTGAGACGAAGGTAATTAATTTCTCAAAGCACGGAGTGGCAAGTCTGGTCCGACATCCGATAAGAGTTAGTCCCTCCATCAAATACACATGCACAATAGTAGGTACCTGTATTATTTCGAAAGTAGTAACTATACAAAAATAGAAATATTTACCCCGGAAAAGTGTATGGTTAGGGTTTTTTTTCGGAAAAAGTATCATATGGCTCTCAGCGATAGTGCCGTCGAACGGGGTAAATAGGAACGCAAGTGTGAATAGAAATTTTGAGGGAATATTTCATGTTGTTAAGAAATCATTTGCAGCATTTAAGTACTCGCTCCAATTTTTTTCTATCTACATTATAAAAAAAATATTCAATAAGTCTAGCGGGCGCAGCACAATACGTTGGTCCGACCAGGTGGCTTACAATGACGTTCAAAGTAAGAATGTTTCATTCTTATTTTAGTGTGGGTAAGAGACAGAGCTATACAGGTTGTCTAGCGCCAACTCTTACCACACTGGAAATAAAAATGAAACAATCTTACTTTAAACGTCATGGTAACCCGCCAGATCCGCACCGCTCTTGACAGTCTTGACTCCACGGTATACAAGGGCCTTCACACCGTCAGAGACAGGAATAGATGGAGGAACATCATAAAAATGAAAGTGATGAAGCAGGGAGGCCACGACCCTCAGCATAGAGGAATACAAAGCAAGGAGGAAGGAGGGGACATTATAATAAAAACATAATCAATACTCAACTAGAAACCAATATTAGGTACAGAGTAAAAATTCTAATGAAGGTTTTGTTTCTATTCATCCCGTTTGTAGGTAGCTTGACAAATTTACGTAATTGAATTAATACTTCAGAAAACAATCAATTCTACCTCTTACATAAATAGTCATACAGTCATCATCATCATCACTTGTGGCCTACAAATTCACGATTTGTAATTCAGTACTAACATGGGATAAGAATATTTTTACTAACCTAATAAAACTGTTGTCTGCTGATGAAAATAAATTATTATTATTAAGTCTTTATTTGTCATTTTAACTTATTCGATACAGTTTCAAATATTTCTTAAAAACCATAAAAAAGAACATTTAAAAATAGAAAAATAGAAATCCGGCAAGCTATCCGGCAGTCCGAACTTAACTACACGGGCCGTTCCAGAAGTACCTGCACTCTCATCATTAGGTACTTGATCCAATCGCCTAACGAGAGCCTCCTAAGGTGTTGATCGAGGCTGCTGGCTATTACGTCAACTATTATGTCAGCTATTATTATTATTGACATGATTATTTCAACATTTCATGGTCTGTGCGTGATGTGCGTCTCTCACTCAGATCTCATAACACCGTTTCTTAAACATTATTTCCTCTCTTTCCAGGTGAATCCTGGCCGCAAGGCTTCGCTCAGCGGTATCCGAGAAGGTGACGTGATCTCCTCCATCAATGGCCGGCCTACCAAGAGCATGAGCAATGCTGATGCGCACGCCATGCTTCGGTCAGCTGGGCCGTTGCTAAAGCTTGGATTAAACGAGTAAGGATTATTTATACCTTGATCTAATTTGTGGTATGACTTTTACGGCATATTCACGACCTTGGTGGTGTGAGCGGTAGCTAAGCACGGAGCGGTAAGCGTAAGATCAAAAGTATGAAAATGTTTGAAGCATGCCACGAGACGTCGCTCATAACGAAAACCCGCGCGCTTATCGATGCCGCCCCGCTCGTCGCGCCGCGCGTCGCTAAGACCATAGTTGTGACCAGGCCGTTAGGAATATTGAGAAAATATAAAACATTTTAGAGACACATATGTGCCTTGGACTGCGGTATTGTACGAAAGAGTTTATCGCAGTCCTGGAATGCAAAGGGCAACTGAAAGAAAACGGGTGAGTTTTAATCAGTTAAAGTATAAAACTCCCTCTAGCTCTACCGAGAGCGGGAGAAGTTACTTGATGATTTCCTACCCAAAAAAACTGGGCAAGTACAAGTCGTACTCGCGCACTGAAGGTTCCGTACAAAATTAAGTTTGTAAACAGTTAATTCCTGAATGAAGTTTCGAAGATTTTTCCAAACAGCAAAAATTTTTTTTTTGCAAATTTACTGTTTTCCGATTTATTCCTATGTTTGTACTATAGGACCTTGCTTTATGCCAAATTTCAGGATTCTGGGTCAACGGAAACTAAGTACCCTATGAATTTTGATTTCCCTGAGAGTATCGAAATATACGTTTTTTGCGACATAAACGACCGTATCCTTTTTTCTTACTTACTTACAAGTTTGATTTTTTCAAAGCATCAAAGGACTGCAGACTTGACTATATGGTTTTAATTTCAACTCGATACCTCCACGCTTTCCCGATATAAAGGGTCTTGACAGACAGACACACAGACGGACAGATGGACGGACAACAAAGACCCTATAAGGGTACCGCTTTTTCCTTTTTAGGTACGGAACCCTAAAAAAGGGACTAACATAAATTTGCCAGGCATACTCAGAAATGCTGATAAAATTATATTATAGAGGCGGCCAAAACTGAGGCGCAGAAAAGCTTTTCGACCCCCTAACCACTAAGCACAAAGCCCACAAGTTCCACACGCGCCTCAGAGAGATGTCAGCAAGATTGACTGGGCCAACCTGCCAGGGCTGAGAAAGAGTTACCGTGGCCCTCACAAAGGGTTACTGAAGAAACTTGGGTGGGTTTTAGTCAGTAAAAGTCTAACACTCTTTCGTTTCACCTTAGAGCGAGATAAGTAATTTGATGATTTCCCACTTAAAAAAGATACGAGATGGTTTTTGAATTTATTAAAACGTGAGCAAAAAGATATGTTAAAATCCATCGGCTACACTGTGAATCTAGTATGCGGCTGAACATTTGCAAAACACTCAGTACTAACACTCAAAATTGCTAAAAAGAAAGCAAAAATCCCCAAATATCCGAGCACCCACTACTGACGTGCTCCACTCAAATTTCCGCCGGCATCTCCGATTCTCAGACGCACGGGTTTCGATTCTGCACTCC